>JANXHW010000002.1:215029508-220029508 GCA_026170595.1 Plestiodon gilberti rubricaudatus | reverse complement strand
GACTGTTGCAAACTTGACAACACCAGAGAACGTGGCCTGGTCACCACTGGAAGCGTTGAGTGGCCGGGTCCACACAGCAACGGATTATGGATGCCTGCCACTTCAGATAAGTGTGCAGGAGCCAGGAGGGAGACAGGGAGGGGGGAGAGAACAGGGTGGGGATGGGCGGAATGGAGAGAAGATGGGGCGGGGAGATGGGCAGATCAGGTCCACAAAGGGGTCGGGTTTGGTGGCAGCAGTGCCCACCGGATCCTAACCCCCTTCTAAGGCCTGATCCTCCTTTATGGGTCAACGCGGACCTGCACCAGCAATATCGCTGGTGCAGGTCCAAGTTTATTTTATTTTATTTATTTTTCACATTTTTATACCGCCCTTCCTCCAAGGAGCTCAGAGTGGTGTACATATTTCCTCCCCTCCTTTTTGTCCTCATAACAACCCTGTGAGGTAGGTGGGGCTGAGAGATAGTGACTGGCCCAAGGTCACCCAGGAAGCTTCACGGCTGAGCGGGGATTTGAACCTGGATCTTCCAGGTCTAAGTCCGACTCCCAAACCACTACACCATCCTGGCCCACCAGACCAGCAGGTGCTTACCCTGGGGGAAGGGAACAAATGTTTCCTTATCCAGAGGAGGCTTCCCAAGGCTGACACTCCCCCATGGGATTCAGCGGATGTCACATTGGCACCGCTGCATTGGCATGCAGGGAGTTAGGTAGGATTGGGCTGTAAGTCTGCACAAATTGCCTTAGGTATTTCCCCTAACACCATTATTTCAATGAGTTTTTGCAATAACAGTTGCATGCATTTATCTGATTGTACTGGTTCTGCCTTTTAACTTTCCAGCAAGAGAAAGAACTTGTAGAGATGTTCATTTCCATAATAAACACAAATGCTGTTTTCCAAGTTCCAGTCTTTGCACAAGAACTAACAGTGTTCTTTTAACTGAGGCCTGCTCCTCTTTATAATAATGGGAGGTGAAAGAAGAGTTTTGTCACTTTTTAGCCAGGTAGGTTTGCCAACTCTGACTGAAGCTATTCCTGGTTTTGTTTTTTCCTCCAACATGATGTAATTGACGCTGATTCCTGGAGATGCCAGAGCAAGACTGCAATCCTGGGAGTAAGCCCCACTGAACACAGTGAGACTTACTTCTAAGTAAGCATGCATAGGATTGTGCTGCAATCCTGGAGGAGTGATAACCCCATAGTCAGCTGAAATCCTTCAATAAGCAAAAGGTATCAGATGGGCCAACCACAGCAGCATTTTAAAGCAGTCGTCCTGTTGTAGGATATTTTTCCTATAATCAGTTTAGGCTAGCTAAAGATACCAACAAGTACCTAAATCATTTCCTTAAAATGATGTTTTCAGATTTCTATTCAGAGCAGAGGAAACAGGAGCCCAAATGCTTTGCTTCTTAAGCAATTCCAGCCAGCCCTTTTCAATTCAAGCACAGTGCTCAATTTTCCCAGATTCCCAAATTTTATTTGGTGGCACCATTTTTAAAAAAATATTTGTTAATCAAGTTGCTGTGCAGGATCCAGATTTGTAGCCTAAAGTCTGTGTTTCTGTTGCTAAAGGAGAGTGGCGACAGGATACAGCTATCTTGTTGTCTTGTGTGCTCCCTGAGGCATCTGGTGGGGCCACTGTGTGATACAGGAAGCTGGACTAGATGGGCTTTTGGCCTGATCCAGCAGGGCTCTTCTTATGTTCTTATGTAACATAGGGAAGGAAGGGGACAGGGGGGGGGCAGCAGGAGAAGCATCCGAGATTCTTACAGTTTCACATACTTCAGCTGCGTAAGGAACGCAGACTAAGGTGTGGTACCAAAGGCTTCCTGGGAAAAGGGGGTTTTCAGAAGGGATTTGAGGGTTGTGAGTGAAGAGTCCAAGGAGGCAGCTGCAGGCATATGGGGCACAAGGGCAGGAAGGACAGAGTCAGTTGAGGGAGTAGGAAACGTTTGGATGATTGAGGTTGGAAGAGTGAGTGTCACCAGCAGGACTGTGGCCGAATATGAGAGCTGAGAAGGGGGGGGGGGGTGTTGAGATCATCATGGAGGGCTTTGAATGTAAGGACCAGGAGCCTGTGTTGGTTCCAGACACAGACAAGCAGTCAGTGAAGGGATTCGAGATGATCTGTGCAACAAGCGCAATGCCTGACCTGAGCAGTAAAATGCTTCATGGTGCTGAAATGGAAAACCAGCAAGTAGGAGGTAGCAGTAGTCCAGGCAAGTGACTATCAGAGCACGGAGTAGCATTTTTTTCAAAGAGGACAGAGAGGAAGGGCCAGATTCTTGTAAAATTGTGACGGCAGAAATGACATGCTTTGGCAACAGACCAAATATAGGGAGCTAAGGAGTCAGAGAATGGAGTCAGAGAGTCAGGTTTCTGCCCCCCCCTTCACTTTTTATCCTTACAACACTCTTTTGTGAGGTAGGTTAGCCTGAGAAAGAGTGACTGGTCCAGGGTCAACCAGTGGACTTCAGGGATGAGTTGAGATTGGCAGTCGCAACTAGTTTTTTTGAAAAGACTTGTGGAATGAACTGGCATGCCCAGCCTACAATGTGGTAAGGGCAGAGGCGTAGTTACACCCCCCCGGGGGGGGCGGTTGACATGACGCCCTCCCACGTGATGTCACAAGCCCCACCCCCTGGGCCCACCGCCCACCTAACGACTCCTCTGGGTAAGGGGCCACTTTCTTTAATTGTATAGAAAAGCATTGTATGTTGGGCTGTTTGGGTGACTGCTGTGGTTTTTCAATCCAGCCTTCTGCAAGAGCATTGCTATGGAGATATACATCACCGTTTGGGTTGCTAGGCTGCAATTTTCACAACCCATATGCAATGGAAGAGTCAGCTGATATTTCATCCAACTCAGTCCTTCCCATGTCCCCATAATCACGCACACCCTCTCTCATCTGTAGTGAGGAGAAACTAAAGTTGCTTCAGTAGATGGAGATGGAAGGAGGGAACAGGCAGGACAGCTGAGGCAGTCTCACCCAGTACCTGTCCCTTTTAAAGGTAAAGGAGTGACTTCTGGATTGTGATCAGCCAAACCAAATCACAGCCCGGTATGCATCTCCAGTTGTGTATGCACATTTGGATATTTCTGCTTGATTCCTCTTTAGCATTTCCCACACCCAAATACACACCGCTGTTCAAATTCCTCTGAAAGTAAGACTGCACTCCTATGGGCACGTGGAATTAGCCCCTTTGAGCATAATGTAATTTCCTTTCAAGTAAACATGTATTGGATTGTGCTGGAAAACATAGTTTGGGAGTTCAATGTGAGGAGGTGCATGGAAGAGAAAACAGGCACATCATGAGTTCAGACTCACTGGCAAGTCTTCTGTGCACACACTCCTGGATCACGGCCATGACTTTTCATCTGTTTATTTATTTTATTTATTTATTTTTCACATTTTTATACCACCCTTCCTCCAAGGAGCTCAGAGTGGTGTACATATTTCCTCCCCTCCTTTTTGTCCTCACAACAACCCTGTGAGGTAGGTGGGGCTGAGAGATAGTGACTGGCCCAAGGTCACCCAGGAAGCTTCGTGGCTGAGCGGGGATTTGAACCTGGATCTTCCAGGTCTAAGTCCGACTCCCAAACCACTACACCATCCTGGCTCTTTACTTGACTGTTACTCTTTACTTGACTGTTTACAAACAGTCCACAAAGTACATGAACTGTAATCTGATAATTTACACAAGGAAGGAAAAGGAAACTGCTGAAAACGTGTCCAGTATTCATTACAAACGCTACTCCCCTGTTTTACTTTCAAGTGTGCAGCATTACAACAAATGCAATGTTGCAGCCCACTCCTTATTCTTCAAGAGCAACTAAAGATTTGGGGAGAGAAAGCTTCCTTTTGGCGGCTGTGAAATGCTTTGGGAAGTATACACAAATACTTCCAAGCAGTTAGGGAATAGCCCAATTTAATCCCTTCGGTTTACTAGTTTTCAGAAATGTCCCAGCTCTTTCCCATTATTTATGAAAATCAAACGAATACTGAGTTACACAAACAACACGGAGGCACAATTATTACTTTATTTGAGCAAAGATCAGCATGTCAGGAGCCGACAAGAAGTGACTGTCACAATCACAGTGACAGCAGCAGAAGTGTCATTTTTTTCACAACGTTCACAACAGAACACAGGCTTGCTAATACAAGGTAGCACATAGTCAAAAATAGGGAGGGTGTCACATCCAAGAGCATCAGAATGATAGCTCCTGTCCCAGTGATCACTGGTGTCGCTGCAGGGGGGCGGAGCTCTAAGTTCCGCCGTGGCTCCATCGGAGCCACGGCGGAACTTAGAGCTCCGCCCCCCTGCAGCGACGCCAGTGCCAGTGATGTAGACTTGAGTCTATGACTCGGACTTGACTCAGCGATTGTAAAAGACTTGAAAGACTCGAGACTTGGAGCCTTTTACAACAAGTCCAATTTTATTCAGGTTTAAACCCACTTTGCCCATTAAATAGATAGGGACTCACAACTCGCAATCAAAGACTTGGGACTTGGGGGCAAAGACTTGGGACTTGGTCCCAGAGACTTGGGACTTGACTCAAGACTTGGAGTCAGATACTTGATCCATATCCCTGGCCTGTCCTATCTTAATTCTATTGATAGGGAATACACACCACTTTGCCATATAGCAGCAGCTGAGGCTGCATAGAGATTTGCTGCATTGTCTTGATGTGGAGGATTTTAACTCCTGCATTGAGATTTTTGAGACGGACTTCCAAAAGGAGTTGCTGGGAGAGGTTGGCTGATGTTGCTCCATTACACTCTCACATCTCAGCATAATTTTATATAGCTTCTGATTGGCTCAGAAAGCAGAAAACAGACTTGCCTCTCTGCTCCCACTTATTTCAGCCTGCATAACCCAAGTGGCTGTATTCATTTCCTTCTTCAAATTTAATTCAAATTCATTTGTCAACAAAATGTACAGTATATCTATTCAATTGTGCTTTTGTATGGAAGTGGCCCAAAACGGTGTGTGCTTTCCCATACAAAAATAAAACACAAACCAATTAATAGAACAAAAACACTATTGTTACTTTGCTCCATCACTGTACATGGTGCTTTACATAGAGTCAAAGGAAGATCTCTGTCCCAAGGGGCTTACAGTCTAGAAGATATTGGCACAAGAGGAACACCAGAGGGAAGAGGAAATGGAGGCAAGGGTTATTTACTACTGGTACCTAAGGTTTGTTAAAACAGGAAAGGACGAAAAAAATGTAAACATTGTTTTACTTCCCCCCCCCCCCATTACCTACATTTGTTTACCTACCAACTTATTAGACATTGTGTGCAAGTTACAAAGGGGACTCTGGTGGCCCTCAAAAGCTTATGCCGTAGTGCAGGGATTCTCAACCTTTGGAGGCCCGGGTCAATTTTCTGAAGTACCCCCTGCTAATTAATTGCTAATAACTGGATTAATCAATCAATTAATTAACTAATTAATTGTTAAATAAAAAGTACTAAAACAATTTTAAATGTGAAAAATGTCTTACTTAACTCATGTGTGTGTGTGTGTGTGTGTGTGTGTGTGTGAGAGAGAGAGAGAGAGAGAGAGAGAGAGAGAGAGAGAGAGAGGAGTCAGACAGACAGACAGACAGACAGACAGACAGACAGGGGGGTTGCATTTAAGTTCTAATTAACAAGTAATTAACTACTGATTGATGCTGATAAGGGGCAGGCTCTGGCGTACCCCCTGCCGTTAGTCTGCATACCCCTAGGGGTACTCGTACCACAGGTTGAGAACCCCTGCCATAGTGGAGCTGTTTGTGAACAGTATCTTATGTAAGGTGCTAAGCAACAGTCTGCTTGTATGTAGGCTGTGCTTAAGCCCACTGATTTCGAGGTGCCCGCGATCAGATTGTAACATTGCTTCTCCTCCTTTAATCTCTCACAGATTATTGTGTCATTTCCCACTCGTGCCAATTTACATAGGCACTTGCCTTCTACTTAGCCAGACCCCTTGGTCCAACTGTCTCAGGACTGGATATACTAACTGGCAGTCCTGGATTTCTGGTAGAGGGCTTTCCCAGCCCTCTCTGGAGATTGCCAGGGAAGGAATTTGGGACCTTCTGCACGCAAAACATGAACTCAGCCACTGAGCTACAATTCCTCCCTGATTTACTGGGCGAACTAACTGCCAATGAGGCAACTTCCCAATTGTTGTGAGGGAGTGTCCATTTGCAACTCTGGATTACCACCTTTTTTTTCCCCTTCTCTCCCCATCATCTCTGTTACCTAGATTATTTTTCTAACAAAATAGAATCCAAGATGATCAAAAACACAGGACAGATTGTTCTCTGTGTTGCGTAGAAGATGTATTTCTTCATCCCTGTGGTTTAATGAGAGATGTTTCAGTGACTTCCTTGGCAAACACTGCTCAGGTTACATAACTTGTCCTCAAAGTGCTGGTTCCAAAGATTTGCCGTATCAGCTGGGCCCATCCATCATTCAACCATCCGGCAGCTGAACTATCTATCCTACAGAGGCTTCTTTGCTGCAGGTGTTAGTCAGCTTCCAGCCACAAAGGGACAGCTGGGTGGTAGAATCCCTGAGTTATTACTTAGTATCACAAATGGCAGCCGTGAAGTTTGTTTTCCATGCCAAGTTTCTTGCCAGAAATGGGGCAGCGCTGAAGCATTGGGAAGCTTTTATAACCCAACCCTAAGCACATTTACGTAGCACTGAACTCAATGGCATTTCCAAATTAAGTGTGCATCAGACTGGGATGATGAAGACTTTGTTTCTCAGAGTTTGGTGATCAGACAAGCCAAATTGCAAGAACAGAGGTGATCCAGTTGTTTAGCCTACAAGGCCATATCAAAGCTACTCAAGTCTCCTCTAGGCCAGTGTTTCTCAAAGTTCTCCCTGTGAGGTGGGGAGAACTGTGAAAGTTTTCCAGGGTGGTGGGGATAGCAGCAGCGGCAATCCTGGGGCATTGCGCCACTGCTGTGGGGAAAATGTACTTTTTTTGCTTACCGGGTGTCCTGGCAGGCTTCTGGAGGGTGCAGGGAGGCCTGCGGCCCCCTTTGCGGGCTTCCCCGCACTGTAGATCGCCGCTCCACATTGATTGCAACAACTTCAATATGGAAGTAGTCGCAATCACTGCAGAGTGCCAATCTCCAGCACAGGGAGGCCCGCAGAGGGGGCCGCAGGCCTCCCTGCACCCTCCAGAAGCCCGCCAGGACACCCAGTAAGCAAAAAAAAAGTACATTTTTCCCCAGCAGTGGTGTACCCCGGGATCACTGCTACCACTGTCATGCTATCCCTGCCCCTTAAGGTGGCAGGGGACAGCATCTGATTTTCCTTGTGGGTCGTGACCCACCAGTTTGAGAACTACTGCTCTAGGCTATATAATACTCCTACAACAAGTAGGAGTGGGCTCTATCCTCATGTGGCTGTATCCTCCTGTGTAAGGCCAACATATTCCCACAGCTAAGGAGGCTGTTAGGTCAGAATTGAGACTCTGGGAACCACATCTAGACTGTCCACATGGCTTTGGGTATGAAGATGTACTATTCTTCATATATTGGGTACAAAGATGAGATATGAAGATGTACTATTGAAGGCATTACTGCTAAATGCAGCATTGTTACACTCTGAGGTGTCTGGATTATCTATCATGATGATTTGGCTTAAAGTGCCACCACACAGGGGCTGAGGATTTGGCAAAATGTTCCTTGATGGCCTTAGTCTTCAGCATGTGAAGTGGTAAACATGGGGGATTGGGTGGGCAACTAGAACAAGTTGGAGTGAAATGGAGAGTTTTGAATTTGGGGAAAGAGAAAGCTGGGCGTTTCTCGCTGGAGTTGGCTGAGAACCGAGTACAGCCTTGAGGAGGTGGATGCAACAGCTGTGCCCTGGGAATTTGCTGCCGGATAAATGGCTGTAAGATGCCAGTGGGCCCAAACCAAGGAATCTGGTAGCATTTTCCAACCTCATTCATCATCACCACACCTCCCATTTGTTCCTCCCCAGAAGCCACACAACTTCTTTTTCCTCCTCCCTCCCAACTTCCCGATTTGGAAAGCCCAAAAAGCAGGCCCCCCAAAAGGAAGTACAATACATGTACGGGAGGGGAGGGAGGGAGGAAACTGAGACTGGATCTGAGACCCCTCTAGGGCTGGCCCGAGACCTCCTGGCATCTGAGGCAATGTGCTAATGCAACCCCCACCCTTACCAAGTGGTGTGCCAGACTCTACTTCTGCCAGTGGAGGCAAGGGGGTGCAGAAGTAGGTGCTACCATGACCTGCTGCCTGAGGTAATTGCTCCAGTTGGCCTGATGGGGGCTCACCTGGCCCCCTCTCTCTCCCACCAAGCCTGGCTGAAAGAGAGGGCAAGGTGAGCCCCCAAACTGGAGGCAGAGGCACAATCCTGTCGTGATTGGAAGGTCACAGCAACCCACCGTCTCCTCCAGCCCTGCCACCGTGGCTGCTTGCTCACGATTGCAGCATTTTAGAAAGAGGTGAGCCCCCACTGTTCCAATCCACTTCTTGTTCATTTTCAGCAAGTGAAAAGAGGACTGGAGCTCATGGTGAACTGGCCGATTGGGTGGTTGGCTGGAGGAGATGACAGACGGGTACAAAGAACCTCCTGCCAATTCACCACCTCCTCCAGCCCACTACCTAAAGTAGCCACTTCACAGGGCATCATGGCTGGGACAACCCTGGCTCCAGGAATTGGGGAGTCCATTAAAAACGTCCTAGTTGGCATGAAAGCACCTTTTGCTCTCTTTCTTAAATTCACATTTACAGACCAGTTTGGTCCAAGAAGTCCTGGAACCATCAGGCTTGAAGATATGGGGTTGCTTGAATGGTAGCATTATTTGGCTGGCTTGTAATGAATTATGCTTGACAATCAGCAGCTTGTTGGCAAGTGTGTCAGCCATACATCCTCCCTTCTGAGAAGGCCAGCATCATGTTTAATAAGCAGTGCCAGATTCAACAGAGGACAGAGAAACGCCACACGCTGAGAACGTGAGCTCTCATAAACAGCTGTAAAAGACACAGGAGATCTATGGGATTTGGCAATCCTGATACCATTTCCTGAAAATAATCAAACGAGGGGGGGGGAATCAAAAATATGACTATGCATTTGAGAGCTTAGAGCCCTCTTGGCTCTGCATTTGAGTTTCCTTTCCACCCCTTGGATAGTCAGAGTTAAGGCACAGGTGGAGTGAATATTCAATCATTAATCATTACTCCAGTAACAGCTACACTCTTGTCTCGCCCATTTCTTCCTTTTGTTTGTTTGGCCATTCAGGGAACCCTTCTTAATGTGTATTTATAAAAAGCCAATGTGACCCCTTGTCCATTTGTTTGCAGGGTATAATCAAAAGACATGACAGCAATACATCATTGAACATTGCTCAATCATTCACCAACATTCCAGGTCTGAGAAGACCAAGCTGAGCCTTGTTTGATCACCTGTGACCTAGACTAACATCCGTCAACAAAGTAATAGGTTCGCAGTACGTCATCCACCAAGAGTTTCCCAGCTGAGCTGGTTCAGATATTGCTTTCCCTTTGCCTCGCTTTCCATTTGTCACTAGTTTAAGATCAAGTTCACACACCTCTCTAGTTTCATGTTATTTTGGGCATCCGCTCATTTCCCACTCACATATCAGTTTTTATTTACTCACTTTTGAATTACAACAAGGAGAAGTATGCATTATATGAGATGACTGGCACCATTTATTTGCTTGGGAATAAAATGTGTCATTGCAGATTAAATATAACAGTAGCATTTTTTTTTAAGTGACGGCACGGCACTGACTGCATTGCAGGAAGAAGGTGGAATGTGTGTCAATAGATTTCCTGGCCATTTTCTAGAGCATATAATAGCCAACCTAATTGTTCTGCTGCTCTTTTAGCTAAACCTGAGCTTCCCACATTGCTCTGTGAATTCTTTTTGCTCCTGATCAACAAGAAGTCTCAGGGCAGTAATTGTTAATCTTGCTCTGTGCTATCCCTGTACTTAGGTTGCCAGGTCCAGGCTCCGAATGCCTGGGTAATAACCGGAGTTAAATAAACAAATAAATAAACAAGGAAGCAAGCACGTTGCATGTATTATCTTGATACAACCTTTGTAAAACTCACAGCGCAATCCAGCGCAGATATCCCCCAGAGGAACTATATCCCTGTATTGCAAACGTGCCTTTGCGGCACCTGGCGAGTATGTTGTGCCGGCACTGAGGCCAGCGCTGCTCACTCCACCCGTGCGTCCGCTGCTGACAGACGTACATAAGTCCTGTGCCAGTAGGGGCAGGGGCATGGGGAAGGCAGGCCAGGGTGCCAGGGGAGGGGGTGCCTGGGCCGCCAAGCCCAGGAGAGGGGCGGGGATATCGGTGGCATGCTCCACCATATCCTAAGCCCCGTCCCAGGCCTGGCTGGCCTTACACGGCCTCCCCGGATTTGCATCGGCCATTTTGCCGGTGCACATTCGAGGAAGCCCATAGGGGTTGTCCGCTGGGGCTCTCCCCGGGGGAAAGGGTGAATGTCCCTTTCCCCCAAGGTGTGCCCCAGCTCCACTGGCACTGGCCTGATCCTTCTTAGCATCCAGCGCAGTGTGCTTAGCGCGCAGCAGCGGATCCTACGCAGGATTGGGCTGTCAGTCAAGTAAATAAGCATTTATTATCCACCCACCCCCATTGCACTTGGAAGCTTGAAAGTGTGACTGGATCCTAAGGGCACATCCCTTTAACCTTTGAGGAAGTCCGGCCCAAAGTTCAAGGAAATTGGTTCTCAGTAGTTTCAGGCAGTAATAGAAAGAACAGCTTCCAATACATGTTCTTAATAAGCACCATTGTCTTTGAGACCTGTTGATGCCTCTTTCCTGCAGCGACTACGAATACACAGACAGAGATTCTGCACCTTCAAGAGTTTGCAGAGAAGAGAAAATTCCACCCAGGGCCATTTCTCTCTTCACTGTTACTGAGGTGGAAAAAGGTATGCATGGTGAAATACTGACTTCTGTGCAACTCTTAGAAGACTTGGCAACTGTACCAAGTTATTAATTGCACTAAAAAAATATTGTTGTTCCTGTTTTGAGGATCGTTGCTAAGCAGAGGAACAGCCAAATCCATAATAGCATTCAAAAAACCATTACAGAAGGCAGTTTCCTACCACATGTAGCATAATTCATGGCGCTGCTCCTGGATACCATTTCTTGATGTTCATTTGTTGAAGAAGTCAGAGATCTGGGAGATAGGGCGGGTAAAAGAATCTTGTTATATAGGCATTATATAAACCTACTTGACTTTCTTCCCTAGTGACAGAGACTAAGTTTCTAGGTTAAACAACCCTAACAGCACAACATCCTGGAACATTTGACAGTAACTTGCTGTTTGATGGCAGTCAAGGAGAATTTACTGTAAACAGGATCAAGCAAAGATCCTAATCTATTAGTCCAATTAACATAAGTTCCCACCACTTTTGGTGGGAAGGAAGAACAAACTTACTCCTTCCAGTCAACACATGACACTGACTGCAGGACAGTTCAGGTCCAGGGTTGGCCCAGTTCTAGCAGGTCTATTCCTAGAATTTCCGAAAGCATCAAAGAGTTGAACGACCTGGAAAGTTGGCTCAGCCTATTAGTCCTAGCAAATTAAGAAAGAAGATTCTGGGAGTCCTTGTGAGTGCTTCTTCTTGGGTAACATGGACAGACCAAGAGCCAAAACAGCTGCCCATTTCCCGATAGTATTACGAAGGTCTATTTTTTGATACGGGCAAACCAAATGCAGTCACACAAGGCAGACTGTTTCCTACTCCTGTTTCATCACACACGGTCTGATAATGCATAGTCCTGTTTCACCACAAGACCCAGTGTAAACATCATCGATTCTGCCTTTACATGGAACTCAGAGGATGTGTTACTGGCCCTCTGTCGGCTTCACACTCCAATGACAGCTTTGTCATTACTGGCAGTGGAGTTAGAGTTCTCATGTGAAAAGTTTTTGCTCCCAACACTGAACTCATAAGGAAAGAGGAGCAAAGCAAATTAGCACACCAGTTTGCAAGTGCTTTAATTTTACAGGATTCCCTCAGGCTGCATGTACTCACAGAAATTGTTTGTTGATGGGAGATTTACAGCGTAATCCTGCTCAACATTCCGCGGCCAGCCTAAAGGGCTGGTCGTGCTATCCTGAACCCGTTCCCAGGCCACACCAATACAGCCCGGAAACACCTCGGGAGAAGGGGACATTTGTCCCTTTCCCCAGGTATAGGACTGCCCTGGGCCTATGGGCCTCCTCAGATATACACCAGCTCTGAAGCTGACATACATCTGAGGTGGCGGGGTAAGGCCGAACCAGGCTGAGAAATTGCAGAGGATATCGGTGGAGCATGCTGCCGATATCTCCATCTGGTTCGGCCAATGACCCCCCCTCCCTGCACCCGGTCGATGCAGGGCTTACCTGTATCAGTGGGCGTAGGGATGGTCTGCCAGGGGAGTGAGGGCTGCTAGCCTCCGCACCGGCAGTTCCTACTCCCGAATTGTTGCAAACATGCTTTACGGGGCATTTGCGACACTTTAGAGCGGCGGAGCGCGCACTCCGTCACTCTAAAGTTAGAGAGGGTTGGCTGCCCGCCAACACTTCTCTGTGTCTGACATTGGTAGTCATGGCATCTTCCTATAAGATTATGGGCCTGTATACCATTGTGTGCCCCAATTATCTTTCCTGCAATTCCTGAGGGGCCAAAATAGTGCAGAAGGCAACTGATTATTGCTTAGAAGAGGAGGATCCCAAGCACATTTAATAGGAGTGAGGAAGGGGGAAGGAGGAAAAATGACTAACATGACAGAAGTGTATAAAATTACGAACAGTGTGGAGAATGTAGAGGGGAACAGTTTTTTCCCCCTTACCTCATAATACTAGAACTCAGCATATTGGCAGTAGGAACAGAAGTGAGAAATGAAATAACATCTTCAGACCACACGGGATAATGTCATGTTTGTGTATGTGCACAATTAGCATCTGCCTGGAGTTATATACGTCTATTCCTTGACTTTCGTCTTCCAGATGTGTATGTTAAACATTGGGAACTGCAGCACAGCATCCTGGAAGGCTGTCGGAAATAGGGCAAACTAGCAGATACCACCAGCAGAAACCACTTCATTATGTTATACAGTACAGTATTAGTATACCTGGTTGCAAGAGAATGTGGTTTAGAAGGCCACTAGTGAATAATGGATGAAGGAAAGAAAGGCCAGGTTTTTATAACCTTCATTTCATGTTGGGCTTCTAAGCTTTAGTAACTAGTTCATCTATGCCCCACGCTTATACTCCCATGGGAAACAGGTACCAGACTAGAGATTACGGGATTTTCACCATTTATACTTTTTGGAGATTGCAGAATATTCTCCAGTTTTCTATTCAGAGACCAAAACCCTTTTCAGGCAGCCACTCTCCAACAAAGAGCAAACATATGAGAAACTTAATGTGTACTAGTTCCACCCTTCCAGTGACAGTAATTATATCTACATGCTGGTCCCGCACCTACTCTCGCTGTGATCAGCATTTGTCTGCAGAAACAAACACCAAATGCAAGGAGGGCGGGGCAAGGCAAGCACGCATATGTGTCACCGGCGGGGTCAGGACTAGTACATGTGTTCCTGTTAAGCCTATTATTACACATTCACTCTCCATCAAAGAGTGAACTCCTTAAGAGGGCTCCAATATCTATTCCTTAGGAAGGTTTTCAGGTCAGTTCCTGAAATGGACATGGAAAGTTCTTTTTTTATTTTGGTCCTTTATTTTGTCGGTTAAAGTTATACAACGACCAAAATGTGGGACAAAGGGAAACTCAGATGGACAAAAGATAATAGAATTGCACGTGATTTATTGTGTCAGGGTCTCAAAGGGCACGGGCTGAGAGCTTATCTGCTACAGTTTTTGTTTATCTAGAGTGGCCAGCTTCAATGCCATAGATTATATTTAGCAAAATTCTTTTGCAACTGGACACAAGTTCTTTGCCTGCTAATCCCCTGGAACAGCTGTGTGTAGATATATTCTCAGGCTACCTACCTCTTCACCTCACAGAACTTGCCCTGAACTTGCTCAAGTCTTCAAGCTTTGCACACTTTGTGTGAATGCCCATGAACACATCCCAGCTGTCCTGTCCCTCCCAGCCATCCCAGCTCAGATCATGTGACTTTCAACCCAATCCTGTGTAACTCTTGCACCAGTGTAACAGTAGTTCCACTGGTGTAAGTGCACTTATGCCAGTGTAATTTGCCATACATTGATGAACGCAGGATGGACACCGGTGTAACCCCCCTCAGATGCCTCACATGCTCAATTCAGATGCGGGACGGACGCCAGCGCAACTCCACCAGCGCAGGGGGCATTCAGACACCCCCAGAATGCCCCCTGCGCCAGTGGAGTTGTGCTGGCATCCGTCCTGTATCTGAACTGCACATGTGCGGCATCCATGGGGGGTTACGCCGGTATCTGTCCAACGTCCGTCAGCGTATGGCAAATTACACTGGTATAAGTGCACTTGCACCAGTGGATCTACTGTTACACCGGTGCAAGAGTTACACAGGATTGGGCTGTTTGGATCACAGGAGGGAAAGCTCAATGGATATATAGCTAGGGATAGCTTCAGGCCCTAGGTACAATTTCAAAGTAATCTGTTTTATGTTCTTACATGTGCAATGACAGGTGCTCATCAATACACACCACTTGCCCTTGCATCTCTGTGTCCTGGTTTCCTCCCCCCCCCCCAAGAATTCAGGGAATTCCAGGTGAGATGCTGAAAACTCTGATAAACATGCAAGGAAGGTCTCTTCTCTTCAGAGGCGAAACTAGGGCGGAGCGGGCGGAGCACCCGCTCCGGGCGCCATCGCACGAAGGGCGCCCCGCCCGCGAATCCGACTCGAGTCTCCGAGTCGGACTCGGAGACTCGAGTCCAACCGCCCCCTCAACCGGGAGAGCCGGCTCGGGGACGTCTTCCCCGGCCGGCTGCCCGGGGCCTTCTAAGGAAGTCGCGCAAGAACGGTATTTATACCGTTCTTTTTGCGCATGCTCAGACTGTTACTGAGGGAAAAAGGCTGCCCTTTTTCCCTCAGTAACAGTCTGAGCATGCGCAAAAAGAACAGTATAAATACCGTTCTCGCGCGACTTCCTTAGAAGGCCCCGGGCAGCCGGCCGGGGAAGACGTCCCCGAGCCGGCTCTCCCGGTTGAGGGGGGGTCGCCGCCTCCCGGAGCGCGCAAGCCTCCTCCTCCCGGAGCACGCCCCCCCCTCCGGATCGCGCCGTGGCCAAAGGCCGCGGCGATATTAATTATAGGGGCACCACACACCCCGTTGCTCCGGGCGCCAACGGGGGTAGTGACGCCCCTGCTTCTCTTTCCTTAACTACAGGCCACACTAAATGTAACAGTACACAACCAAATACAGGTGGTGCCAAATTCCTACATTTTGAACTGTGCTGAGGAGGAATTTCTGTTTGACACACTTTCCCCTGAAATGATCCCTTTAGTCATCTTTCTCCTGGAAGAGATTACTTCCCCATTGGACCTGCTACCAAGAGAGAAACAGCTGTAACCATTTTTTTTTTTTTGAGAGGGAATGTATGGGGGAAGTTAACCAGCTTCTGTCTGTCTGCCCATGCCATACTCAATGGCAGACCTCTGCATCCTACTTTGTAGAGAATCAGCAGTGGCCGGATTCTGACACATTGGTTTGCCTCTATCATCACTAGTTTGGCCCTATGATTCTCATGGCTCTCTTGGAAGGGAGAATAACTGCCATATGCACTGTGTAGATACACACCCAAGACTTGCTCACAAACAAACCTACACAGAACACTATTCATCTCTTACTCATCATCTATTCTATTTCATTTTCAAATGCTGAAATATATTTAGAATATATATATTTAGAATATATATATAAAATATATGTCCGTTCAATATTAAAATATATTTGTTTGTGAATAGCCATCATAGTGGAACTGTTAAGTGTATGGCCATCTATGTGTAGAAGTATTTTTGGCATGCAATAATATAGTTATATTTATTATGCCAAATTCTCTGCTGTGCACTTCTCTCTGCTAGTTAGTGGTAGACATGGGTGAATAAGGCATGTCACATTTTGGTAATTCCAGCAGCAATTTTGGAATGCTATCTCCTAGCAGGTTTCATAGTGATTTTGGAACACTCCAGGCCTGCAATACATAAGAACATAAGAAGAGCCCTGCTGGATCAGGCCAGGGGCTCATCTAATCCAGTTTCCTGTATCTCACAGTGGCCCACCAAATGTCTCCAGGGTCACACAAGACAACAAGTCAAGATACCTGTATCCTGTTGCCACTCCCTTGCACCTGGCATTCAGAGATTGGCTACCTCTAAAGAATGCAGTCATCATGACTTGTAACCTGTGGTGCATAGTTATATACAACATTACAATTTGTTGTACAAATACACACATTATATCAAAGTATCTATGCCACTTTTTGCCAAAAGCCCCCCCCCCATGGCTTACAAAACAATACAATAAAATGGCGCCCAATAGGTAACATAAGAACATAAGAAGAGCCCTGCTGTTCTTCGGGCCAAAGGCCCATCTAGTCCAGCTTCCTGTATCTCACACTGGCCCCACCAGATGCCTCAGGGAGTACACAGCCAACAAGATAACCTGTTTCCTGTTGTCACTCCCTTGCACCTGGCATACAGACAAAACCTACTTCTAAAGCCAGGAGGTTGCTTATGGCTTGTAAACTGTAATGGACTTTTCCTCCATGAATCTATCCAAACCCCTTTTAAAGGCATTGTAGCGGAATTTTAAGCAAATGATTATTAATAATGGAGGACCAGGAAGACTGGTGAACAAGGAAAAAGTATGGGTTTATTGGTTACGCAGCGCAGTGGACAGCACCCCAGGAGGGGGCACTGACCCTTTGCTCCATGTGAGCACAGTTTTTATACATTTCCAAGCAGAACATCACATGGTTGCTGAGAAGGTGCATAGTCAAGGAGGCATACAGGAAAAACAAGAGACTTTGGATTTACATTTTACAGAAGGAACAATAGTGGGCTGAGCTAGTCAGAGGACTCTTGATGGTCCGGTCCTTGAATCCAGGGGGACTTGATTGAGTTAGCTCTGGGAGTCTCCCTGCACCCGGAGTCAGCCTAATGTGTATGCTCTCCTTGAAAGGAGGAAAGATTAAGTTGCCAAATGTGAGGTTTTTCCTGTGACCTGGGGAGGCAGATATGAACAGAAACCAGGAAAATATTTTTCTGCATCAGCATCTAGACCAGGTGCCATCACCACATCCTGTGGCAAAGGAGTTCCACAAATTAATTAAACGCTGGGTAAAGAAATATTTTCCTTTGCCCCTGGTTCGGTGCAAGAGGGAAAAGAACTCCCCGCTATTCATTTGACTCTCTCCATCCCATGCATAATTTTATACATCTCAATCATGTCCCCCCTCAGGTGTCTTTTTTCTAGACTGAAAAGCCCCAAACGCTGTAGCCTTTCCTCATAAGGGAGGTGCTCCAGCCCACGAATAATTTTGGTTGCTCTTTTCTGCACCTTTTCCAATTCAACTATATCCTTTTTGAGGTGTGGTGACCAGAACTGGATGCAATACTCCAGATGTGGCCTTACCATCGATTTGTACAACGGAATAATGATATTGGCCTTTTTATTCTCAATCTCTTTTTTAATGATCCCGAGCATGGAACTGGCCTTCTTCACAGCCGCCGCACACTGGGTCGACACTTTCATCGACCTGTCCACCAGCACCCACAGATACGTGGATGCTGTATTTCTCATGATGATCATTTTCCAGTTATGAGAATAAGGCCATGGAAGGAGCAATCAGTATGAAGGACAGAGCATGAAGACTATGGTGATGTAGCGCTCTGCAAATGCAGCCACTGTAGCTGCATGCAGCCACCAGGGACTAGTCATCAGTATGACCACATCCTGAAGGACCACAGTATGAGACCTGACTGTGCTATATGGTTGTCCCACAGCCACCAAGGAACACCACTGTGAGAAGCACTAGTGCAGATCGAGTTCTATAATAAAAAAAACACACCACACAGGGATGATAAAGGCTGTAGCTGGGACGCCAATCACCTGGAAGCATTCTAATTCTCTGCATAATCTAGTATTATTATTAACAGTATTTATATACCACTTTTCAACAAAAAGTTCACAAAGCGGTTTACAGACAAAATCAAATGATTAAATGGCTCCCTGTCCCCAAAAGGCTCACAATCTAAAAAAGATGCAGAAGAACACCAGCAACAGCCACCAGAAAAGACATTGTGCTGGGGTGAAAGGGAGCAGTTACTCTCCCCCTGCTAAATATAAGAGGAGCACCAATTGAAAAAGTGCCTCTTGCCCAGTTAGCAGGGGTGAATCTATTTCACAAGGAAGTTGTAGGGAAAGGATAGATAAGAATTACAAATGATTTTGTAAGCTGAGTGATACAATAGATCATCGTTGCCGTATTCAAAGTTCCCTTTTACAAATGTTCCTGCCCTCTGGAGACTTGGTGGGTTACAAGTCTTAACAAACAAGTCATTTTTCATTATAAGACTAGACGTAGAGATAATTCTCATTTAATTGAGGTAATCAAAAATGGCCTGTAGAGAGTAGTTATGTTCCTTTTTTTTAACTAGGACAGCCTTCCGTCAATCTGCACAGTTTCCCTTTAGAGCCACGGATCATTGGTTATGTGCCACATTTAGTTTCATTTGCAGGAAACAATTTCTGTCATGTTGGGAACTGTGACAAGTCCCTTCTGGCCAGCTGAACCTTCCAGCTTGTGGAGATAGCCAAGAGCACTTGTATGGCTGACATGCTCAAATCCAGGGAGCAATGATAAATTCAAGGCTCTTTTGATTTCTCTTTGGTGTGACGAGTTTGAAATGAGTCAAACAGATGTGACAAGGGATGAGGTTCTAGAGAGTACCGACAAATTAAAGATTATCAGGTCTGGATGGCATCATCACCCCAAAGATTCTAAAGGAACTCAAATGTGAAATTGCTGGTCTTCTCACCAAAAAATGTAACTTGTCCTTTAAATCCTCAGTGCCAGAGGAGATGAATCCTAGCCCATGTAATACTGATATCTAAAAAGGGGTGCAGCAGGAGGGGGGTGGATCCGGTGGTGATGGTGCATGCCGGATCCTGTCCCCTCTGTCAGCAGCCTCTTCACCCCCTTTCTCTCTTTGGACTTGCACAAGCTAAATTGTTAAGAACATAAGACCTGCACAAGCGCAGGTCTGAGAAGCCCCATTGCAGAGTGTGAGGCTTATGGAAGGGTAAGGGAATTTAAATCTCCTTCCTGTCCAAAGCCTCCTGATTTGCCTGCCCTCCACTGGATACAGCACATTCCTTTTTGGCACGGCTGCACCAGTGGGGGAGGGGGAAGGATAGCATTGGGTTCTCTAAATGATTGGGGCAAAAAAATACCCACCTTCACATACACAATGATGGGGTCTGAGTTGTTGGCGACAAACCAGAAAGAGACCTTGGCAATCATGGTGGTTAGCTCAACAAAAACATCGGTCCAGAGTGCGGCAGCTGTGGAGAAAGCAAATTCCATGCTAGGAGTCATTAGGAAAGAGATCAAGAATAAGATGGCTATTATTACAATCACAAAACCTATTGTGTGGCCACATTTGGAAAACAGTTCTGGTCTCCACGGTTTAAGAAGGATATTGTAGAGTTGGAAAAGATCCAGAAGAGGATGTTTGTTTTTTTTCCAGATGCCCCCCCCCCCTCTGCTTGGTTTCCTTAGCCTGGGATTATGGCAGCAAATAGATCTAACAG
Organism: Plestiodon gilberti rubricaudatus; assembly: GCA_026170595.1. Taxonomy (NCBI): domain Eukaryota; kingdom Metazoa; phylum Chordata; class Lepidosauria; order Squamata; family Scincidae; genus Plestiodon; species Plestiodon gilberti. Next base: position 220,009,705 of record JANXHW010000002.1, on the reverse strand, counting down.
TGTCTGCTTCCCTCCCCCAGCTACTGACCCAGTACAAAGGGAAAGCCGAGAGCAGGAAGGGGTGAGTAAGGGATAACCATTAGGTGTTACTCTCCTCAGTGCAGCCTCTCAGCAGGCTCTCCTTCCCTGACAAGGACTATCAATAGCTACTAGTCATGCGCTAGTATGCGCTACCTATGTGCTACCTTTGGCTTCAGCAGCACTATGCCTCTGGATACCAGTTGCAGGGAGCAAAGGTGGGAGACAAGTGTGCTTTTCCCTCTGTTTGTAGGCTTGCGCGGTAGGCAACTGATGGATCCCTATGGGAAACAAGATGTTGGATTACCCCTGGCCTGATCCAGAAGGACTTTTATTTATTATGTTCTTAGGAAATTTTCAGGTTATGCTATGGTAACTTTTTGAAGCTTTCCTCTGCAGCCGTGATAGCTGGAAACTTACCTTTAACAAATGAAACCTGAAATGCTTGAAGTACTAGCAACCATTTGAAGGGTGAAGACATGTTCCCTTTGCAAGCTGTTGACTATATATTTCTCTCCCTTTTTGAACTAAACACTGTGCTAAAAAAAAAAAACTGTTAACATACTGGCAGCCACATTTCCCAACTATATAAACAAAGCACACATCTGTCAGTAGAAAGCTGCAGCCTCTCATATGTCCTGTTCCAGCAGAACATAAAGGGAAATGTGTGCCAGTCAGGGAAGGGCTGGGCCATTAAGCCACCACTATGTAATTCGGCAAATCTGACTGCCCCTTTGACTCTGCAATTGCAATATTCACACATGCTAAGGAAATGCAGATTGACATCCATCGATGCAGCTCCCTCCCAACAGAATACAGCATCTTATAACCAATGGCCACAGTGTTGTTGTTCAGTCGTTAAGTCGTGTCCGACCCTTTGTGATCCCATGAACCATATCCCGCCAGGCCTTCCTGTCCTCCACTATCTTCCTGAGTTCGCTCATTTTCATATTCGTTGCATCGGTGATGCTGTCTAACCATCTCATCCTTTGCCTTCCCCTTCTCCTTTTGCCTTCAATCTTTCCCAGCATCAGAGTCTTCTCCAGAGAGTCACAGTATGCCTGTGCCACAGTATGGCCACTGTATGCCTGTGCAAATCTTCCCATCACCTGCCCTCTTGGAATGCAGGATGGAGCATGTACAGTATAGGATAAAGTTGTTTATGCAGTCCATTAATTAAGCTGTGCAATGGGGTAAGTAAAAGAGGAAGGCTCTGAGTAAAAGTGCTGCCCTGCAGGGCAGAATGGAGTGCACCCTTTTTTGGCAAGTCCACCAGGAATGCTTCCTGAAGCACAAATCCCCTTGGAGAGACACCACCTCCAGCACCACAGTGCCCTCTAATGTCACTCTGCAGCTCTGAGCCCAGCTCCAGCAAGAAATGCCTGGAATACAGACAGCAACATAAAGCCCTTTCATTTTGCACAGGTCTTCTCTACCTTTCCGGCATAGAACCATGCAAACAAGTTCATTTCTTAATAGAATGAGCTGGCATTGACCTAAGAGGGAAAGACAATCAGGGTGGTTTATTTTTAAGCTCGTCCTTCATTCACAGACAAGCAGCCTCTATCGGCAAGGCAAGAGACATTGAAGATGTCAGTGCAGAGCTGGCCGCCAGACTCAGTTGTTCACTGAAGTGAGCTGATGGGAAAGCGCATGAGAGAGCCACATTCTGAAGCAGTGACAACTGGATCAGGTGCCTTGAAAAACACTGGCGGGGGGGGGGAGAGGTTCTCTTCACAGCAAAGAGAGGGTAGGAACAGGCCAAGCTTCTAAACAATGAAAGAAAAGCATTCCTTGCATAAAGAGGTTGGTTTACATGCCATTTAAATCTCTCTCCTTTTACAATTAAGGACACTGAGGCAAGTCGGCACAGTGTTCTGCCAACACTGGCCGAGTGGCACATTTGCAGAATCGGGAATATGATTCAGCAGCTTTCACCTTCCAAGTATCCCTCTGACCAGAGGCACATTGGTGGTGGTTGCTTAATATATCTCCAACAAAAATCAAAGGCCATAACCATTCTCAAATTGCTGAGGGTAAACAAGTTGAATGGAGCAGCCTGTGATGGCAGACATGGTGAATGAGGTGGCTGTTTCCGCACACTATTATTTAGGGCTGCCAGCTGGCCAGCACTTTATTGGTCTGCTCCTTAAAACCAGGTTCTGTGAAGTAACTAGCAGTGGAGTCTGAAAAGCCAAAAGAGTCCTGCTGGATTTTGCCATGACTGGCCAGATTTTGCCAGGCTGTGCCCCTACCCAGTCCTGTTCTGTCTCTGACCCACCAACTGACATTTTTTACTTTCCTTTGGCACACCAGGTCCTGCCAGCCCTAGTTCTGCCCAGAAAGCCAGCATGATATAAATCAAAAGTTGTCCACCCAATTAATTATTATCTGACATATAGATTTTTTTAAAGTTTAAAATTGTTTCCATTGCAACTAACTGGTGGCTTCTCAAATTCATGCCCCAAATGCACTGGCTTTGTGCTACTCTCTTCGGAATCCTTTGGAAAACAAAAGGCAGAAATGAAAGAATACAGGTCGCTGATTTATACCAAAGCAAACCTTTGGTCCACTTAGGTCACTGTGATCTACACAGACTGGCAGCAGCTCTCCAGGATTTCAGTCAGGGATATTTTCCAGTCCTACATGGAGATACCAGGGATTACATGCACGAGCCACAATCCCATCCCATCCTTATAAGAATGTTTCCTCTCCACCTTCCAGCTGTGTCCAAATAGTTTATTTTAGGTCACTGGCTTTCAGCTCACACGTCGGGCCCCAAAACTGGGTTGCAGTTGGGTTGTTGTTGCAACCTAAGGTGGATTGCACTCAGGGCTCAACTGCCACCATTTTCTTTATCTTTTAGTCAAACTAGAAGACACCATAAACATGCGAGTTTACTTCCAGGTTTCAGTTATTTATTAAGTAGCACATGGGGGGGGGGATGCAACAAAGCGGAATTGCAGCGAGAGGGTCGGGTGCCTTAGTATGTTATACCCACGATGGTTCTGATTCCAATCACATCCCCCCATTACTTTATTTTTTAAGTTTATTTATTTACATGTGTGATCCTTATTTTATTTATTTACATGTGTGATCCTTATTTTAGTAGTTTTCTTTAAAAGAGAAAAGAAAACAGAAAGATGGGCAGGGTGAAGGAGACAGAGGAGATGGAGGAGACAGAGATATATACTATTTCATGTTCGTGTCCCACTTCCCCAAGCGGTGAGACTTTCAGCACTGTCTGGATTCAGGCTTCCTCTGGAAGAGAGAGCATAGGAGATTTATATTGTCTTTGTAATATTTGCTGAATTTACAAACACACAGTTTGAGCACTGGATGAAGACAGCAGAGCACTCCTTAAAAGCAGTAACAAACAGGCTACATGTGTTTTCCAGGCATATTTGTACCCAAAAAGGTGCCTTGGCTCTTGGCTTGCTCTCTCCCTGAGCCAGGGCCTCTGAGAGGGGAGTTAAGGGGGTAAATTGTACCCAGGCCCAGGGCCAAAAATGGGTTAAAAAGGGGGCTAAGGAGCAAAGGGGGGGCCCAGGAGCCAAATTTACATGAAGGGACGGGGCCCAAAAAAGAAACTTTGTAACCCCTGATAAAATTCCTCTGAGTGGCCCTGCCCTGAGCTTTCATTCCAGCCTCTGGTTCAAATCAAAAACAAGTCTCTTTTCTGCCTCAGCTCAGAAGCTGCTACAAAACACGTCCTCCTTCTGTGGAGTCATACCAAGCTTTCCAGTGGAAGCTCTATTCAGTTCAGGAACATCTTGGTTGAGTTGTTAATCCCCTTTTGTTCAATCCCAGGCCAGCAGGCATTGCTTGAGGGCAAAGCCTGAGCACCAGGCTCCTTCACACATCAAATTCCACTTTTGCAGCAACAGCAAAATACAAAAAAATGGGTTCAATGTAGCAGGTTGGTTGGGATTACTGATTGGTCCCAGCTCTGAAAAGGTTGAATACTGCTGTACTAGGCTATTTTGTTACCCGCAGTTGTTCCAAGTTGTCATCATGAATAGCTGAGCTGGGGGAAGAGATGGGATGTGCCATTTGTTTCACAGTCCTGCAGCAAACATATGGCTCCAGATTCCTGGAATTTCCCAATTCCAGTTTGTCTCCAGACAGACTTAGACTTGCATACACATCGACTCTGATGATATCTCAAAACACAAGTCCTGTCTGTCACAATCAGAGTATCCTTGGATAACCTGACTCTGCAACATTTTTTTGTTTTGTTTTTAAAGTCTTTAGTACAGTATTTAAAAGGTCTTATCCTATTATTACATTTTCAGATACGAGTATATAGCAGAACATGACCTAAAAAATGGGATTATTAATGGGATCTCCCTGCCCAGGGCAAATAGTAGTCATGGAAGGGGAAATCATCTGAATTGGGACCATGGTGGGCAATTGGGACCACATGGTCCTCGTCCCTCACACCATGGTCCCAGTCTGGATCAGGAGGTCTCCCGCAGCTTCTATTTAAGCAAAGAGAAAAGCATACAAGGCCCAATTGCTGCTTCTTAAAAGAAAGAAATAGTTTAGTAGCCAAAGGCACCATTCAGTCAAGCCCCGATTCAACAGAGAATACATGCAGCACTTGGGGCTATGTTTATGTAAGAGTAAAAGAAGCTGGAATCCTAGCCATCAGGTAAATAGCAGGGAAGGAGGACAGGGAATGAATTCAACCCCTGCTTCACCCTTCAAATCCTTCATGGCAAGAATCCAGTTTCTTTTATTCACATACTCACAGACACTGGCGTCACTACGGGGGGGGGGGCGGAGCTGTAAGTTCTTCTGTGATCGGAGCCTCCGTTACACGGAAGAACGAAGCGCCCCGCCCCCGCGCCTTCCGACCCATTCAAAGCAGTGAAAACAACACGCAAAACTCCTGTGCGTTGTTTTCACTGCTTTGAATGGGTCGGAAGGCGCGGGGGCGGGGCGCTTCGTTCTTCCGTGTAACGGAGGCTCCGATCACAGAAGAACTTACAGCTCCGCCCCCCCCCCCCCCTGTAGTGACGCCAGTGCTCACAGACTGTCCTGTTACTGGATCTGGCTTGGGAACTGCATTTGCAGTAGCTGTGGCATGCTTACAGTACGTAAAACTCTTAGCTGTTCTGAGGCAAATAACTTTTATGTCCCATTGATTCTAATGGAAGAAGTGTGTGCCTTGCTCTAGATATGCAAGTAGAGAGTCTTCAAAAATTAACAGACATATGACTTACTTCTCATACACACTCCCATATACTCTAAGGGCGCAATCCTGTGCAAGGTACCGTGGCCGGCCCTGAGCCCGTTCCCGGGCCTCACTTGCGTGGCCCAGGAACACTTCAGGAGAAGGGGAGGTTCGTCCCCTTCCCTGGGTGTAGGACTCCTCGGGTGTAGGGTGGGTCAGTGGGGCTCCTCAGATGTATGCCAGCCCTGAAGCTGGCGTACATCTGAGGTGGTGGTGTAAGGCCGAACTGGGCCGGGAAAGGGCCGGGGAATGGGATATCGGTGGAATGCGCTGCCAATATCCACGCCTTCTCCTGGCCTGGTTCAGCCAATGCCCCCCCCCTCCATGCCCCTGCCCGACATACCTCCACCGGTGGGTGCTGGGTCCAGAGGGCGGTGGAATAAGGGTTGCCGGCCTTTGCGCCAGCAGCCCTTACTCTAAAGTCATCACAAATGTGCTTTACGGCATGTTTTCGCCAGCCTGGAGTGGTGGAGTGTGCACTCCACCGCTCTAAGACTTAGTGAGAATCGGGCTGCCCATACTGTAGGCACAGCAGCAGCCTGCAAAAAGAGGTCCCCCAACAATTCTGCAATGCCCTCTTTTCACATGAGTGATGATGATGCACCAAAATTAGCCAGAATCTATGAGGCATTCGGATTAGCCAGCATTGCACGTAGTTGTACAAAATAACATTCTGAGTCAGCCACAGATTCATAGGAATCTAAAACCACAAACCTCTGGCTCTGTGATTCAAAAGGGAAGGAAGGGGCACAAGCACAAGAAGTCTGTAGACAGGAAAGGGAATCTTAGCGGACTAATCAGGGGAGCAGTGTGACTGAGAAACCTCAATGAGAATAGCTTTTTTCCTACCCCTGGTGGCTATTTACCATCAGCTTGTGCAAAGGGAGGATGTGTTCGTGCTGCAGTCAGAAGGAAAAATGGCTTTTGCCACTCTAGGGAGTGATCGCAGGTGCTTATTTATTTAATTTATTTTATTTAAAGAATTTGTATCCCGCCTTTCTCCCAGCAAGGGCACTCAAGGCGGCTTATCCCCCTACCCTGCTTAATTTGGCTCGATCAGGCTCCACATCTCTGCATATCTCATTCATTTTTGTTCCGCTTTTTAAGGAATTTAATTTCAAAAATTAAATTTATATTTCAAGTAGTTGATTGCAGATTTCCTGAAGTTCAAAATTAGACATACTGTACAATCAAACAAGGTTTTCAGCTCACATTTTTTTAAATCAAGAAGAAAATATTCCAAAGTCTTGTGAATAAAATATACACTCTTAAGTCATAATTACAGTCTGTCTGTTAATGACCAGAATCCAGAATTTTTTTAAAAAAAGAATGAATTACTATAAATGAATTATTCCATTATAGAACATTATACTGACTTTGCATTCCATTTGGCTTTACTGTTAAAGGACCAAACTAGATGTTACTTTAATGGCACATTTGAATTCCCCATATCTTTTTCTTTACAAATGCAGCCATGGGCCCCCCAAACTGGGACCATGATGTAGATAAAAGGGGCTCAACCCTTTCCCCAAGTGCTGTTTTCCCACTGAGGTCTGTCTCCCCCCCCCCCCTGCTATTTTCTGCACTTGCAATTTTATATTGCACTGAGTTTTTCATTGACTTGCAAATGAGACTATTTGTCATGAAATATATACGTACTGCTGCAGACAAGCTGCCATGCCATTGGAGGTCGTGGGTGGGGGACAAGAAGGAGGCAGGAAGGGAGGCAGCTTGTGTTGTATCATATGAGGAAGACATTTTGTGCTGTGGCTGGCAGGAGTATGTTGATGGGACTGTGTGTCTGAGTTTATAAACAAAAGACTACAAAGGGACCAGGGAAGAGGCGTCAGGGCTGCTGCAGCAACTCAGATCTCTCAGGCTGTGTTAACAATATCAGGAGGTCTGAAAAGGTCAACGGCAGGAAGGGAGAGAATGGGAGAAATGAGCCATCCAGAGAAGATCTAATTTTAAACACCACTGAGGGAAAGTGCAAATAGGGAAACACTTGGGCTAGGCGAAGGAGAAGACTGTACTCCAGGGAGGTTGGGACAACTTCAGGGAGACAACAGGGATAATAAAGTTGTTTATTTTTCAATTACACTCTCTCTGAGTCCCTGGCAACATGGGTTGGACGGGTTGGATGGAAAGGGAGGCTTCCATGTTTGTCTCAGGACAGCCTGAGACAGTTTATGCAGGAAAAGATGGGGAAGCCTCCAGAATCTTCTGGAGAGAGAAGTAAAAAAGCTGGGGAGTATCATTCCTGGGGTTCCAGCATTCTGAATTGTGTGGGTCTTCTCTCTGCAAGGATGGCATTGCCTCTTCTGATCAATGCTCTCCCCAAGGAGGGTGCAAGGCAGAGCTCCATGCAGCACGCTGATGTGGGGATCAGGGCTTCCTGGTGCATGCTATAACCGTAAATGTCTCAAATGTCCTTTGAAACTGGGAAATTCACAGTGCAGTCCTATGCATGTTTCACTGCGTGCGATGGGGCTTATTCCTAGAGAAGAGTTACAGAATTGCCACCTTGGAGTCAACCTCAAAACATGGTCAGCTTAAGTGGGCGGCTGAGTTACAAACGGACAAGCCAGTCTCCTGCTGTGGCATAGACCTCAAAACGAGGTGGGACATCTGGCTTTGGCTTACTTACATGATATCAGTGCTTTATGTTCTTTTTGATTAGCAGCTCTAGTCAATAAGGGAGTCCTTGGCAGAGGGTGCCGAGAACCCTTTGACTCATTATACTAAATTGCGACCACTGTTTCTTGCCCCTCTTGGTGCAACGAAGGAAAGGAGACCTAGCAGAGAGACCTAACAATTTGTGCCATTCAAATGTCCTTTTGATACAAGATTGTTTTCCTTGCCAAGCCCTTCCTGTTCTCTCACATGGGTGAGACTGATCTCTCATAATGTCAAGAAGAAGATAACAATCTGGATAGTTATGTAACTTCCAGAGAACCACCTCCTGATCGCCTCAGTCTGGAAACCTACGCAGAACAAGCAACTGTGTGACCATTACTTGCATTGTAAATCAGTACTCAGGAAGCGCTCAGAGTGAAGTTTCTCCTGATTCACTGTTACAGTCACATAGTTTCAGACAGAAACACACCGATAACTCTCGAGCACACCCATACACATTGCCTTGCTTATACAGCCGCCGTGGCCCTGCCCATCTTGCCAACTTCATTTGTTTACAGTACAGTACTGACTAGCAGTTCTAATACTGTTCTTCTCCTAGACATGGGAGTGGAAAGACTTAGCTAGCAGGCGTTTGTCTTTTATCAAGTTATCTCACCAGCACTCTGCAGGAGGCAAACAGAGGTGGATAAATCATAGCTGTTAATTCATTGTCATAACAATGGCCAAAAATCATCCTCAGTTCTGCAAGGTCTATATTGACCATAGTTCCTTGATGGTGGCAAAAATCACAGTTCATACCAGTGATGTAGACTTGAGTCTATTGACTCGGACCCGAGTCGGACTCAAGTCGCATCAATGACTTGACTCGGACTTGATTCGGTGATTGTAAAAGACTCAAAAGACTCGAGACTTGGAGCCTTTTACAAAAAGTCCAATTTTATTCAGGTTTAAACCCATTTTCCCCATTAAATAGATAGGGACTTGCAACTCGCAACCAAAGACTTGGGGGCAAAGACTTGGGACTTGACTCGAGACTTGGAGTCAGAGACTTGATCCACATCCCTGGTTTATACTGACCACATGGGCAGAGCAGAAATTGAGCAAGGTCTCATCTTGTGAATTGTGTATACTCCCCACACACTGAATCAGCTTATTTTCCTTCGGCATGTCAATACCATCCATTTCTGTGCATACCTTGTTGCATCAGGCTGGATGGAAATGGGGGTGTTTTGTAGTGATATATCTGTAGTCTGCACTCAACCTTGCCTAGGCATGTGACTGTGCACAGCAATGCACACTAATAAGCAAACGTGCAAATCTACCCTTTAAGTATTTTTCTAGAATAGAGAGGTCCAGCTACAGGACTCAGGTTTTATTGCTAAAGCTCTGAAGCTGTGGCTCCGAGTCCGCTCTCTCTCTCTCTCTCTCTCTCTCTCTCTCTCTCTCTCTCTCTCTCTCTCTCTCTCTCTCTCTCTCTCTCTCTCATATCCTGGAGCTGCACTTCTCATCTCTTCTAAAGTCAGTTACTGCTCCTGCTGCCACTCCCTCTATTGGAAGGGAGGAGGGCTACAGATCTGTCAGTAGTCAGATCAACATTCAGCCAACCAACGACCAGCTCTGATTCACATGGGGCAGTGGAAACTCCCTTCTTCTCCAACCCCCTTCAGTACTGTAAAGGCTTTTCTTTGCAGGAGATGTTGCCTGCAATTGTGGAAATATCTCCTTAATGTAACAGTATTAAATGGACACTGGCATAATTCTGTCTGATGAGATTCAGCATGCCCCAGTCTTATGAAGAGTGCCTTATGCAGAAAAAAGCAAGGTCTTCTGTGCTCTAGAAACAGGCCTTGCAGACTGTTTTCACAGGCAAAGGAAAAATGGCGTAACTAAGAAGGGGGCCCGGGGGCCCAAAACCCCAACTGCTGTGACGAACATTTCCAAGCCAGAACAGGGTCATTCAAAATGTTGGCATGGCTGAATAATCACCAATAGAGAATGCCAATTAATGTGCAGTCAAGGCAGCAGCTTCACCTCAGCCATTTTGGATAGTCAGCTGATACCCGTCTGCAGGACTCACAGGAGGATGCGAAACTGAGGAGCCTTCTACTGTCTCAGTTGTTGATCCCTGTAGCTTGGCATTGCCTCTACTACTGTACGTGGCATCCGCTCTCCAGGGTTCCACACAGGTGTCTTTCCCAGCCCTTCCTGGAGTTGCCAGGGATTAAATTTGGGACCTTCTGCATGCAAACCATGTGCTCTGCCACTGAGCGACACCTCCATCCCACCCTCTATTAATGGCTGCTACTTTGGTTAATTTCTTAGTAGCAGTCACATGAATCAGTCACATTATTAGCACTACTAATTGTTTTATAGTACCAATCAGAGTGCAAAGTACCTTATAGCTTTTATCTTTTTAAGTGGGGGAAATCCCTTGTGTACACCTGGTAGCTCTAAGCTTCCGTAGAAATGGCTGCAACCTGTAGGTTTCCCAGATGTCCCCGTTTGTCCTGGACAGTCCCAGTTTCTGGCCGGCATGCCAGACAGCGTGCCAGACAGCCCCAGCATCCCCAGAAACCGGCACTGTCCTCACCTTTCCCGAGCGGCTGGCTGCATCCTCTGCCCAGGATTGAATACTGGCTCACACACCTGCACGAGCCTCACACAGGCGCACAATGGCTGGGAGCCCTACGGAATCGTCCGGGACTCCCCGGTCAATTCTGAAGATGGAACTCCCAGGCGTTGTGCGCCTGCGCGAGGTTCGCGCGTGAGCCAATATTAATTCCCGGCCAGCCACGGAGGACGCAGCTGGCTGGCCAAGACAAAGAAAGTGGCAGGAAGGCCACTGCAGGAAGAAGCCGGCCGGGAAGAGCTGGCCGCGGCAAAAATAAATATTTTTTTAAAAAAGCAGAACCTCTTTGCTCTCCAGCTGGCCACCTTACAAAAAGCAGCAGGGGAGGAAAGGCAGCAGCCCTTTTCCTGAGTGCTCAGGAAAGTGCTCAGAAAAAGGATTGCAGCAACAGAGCTGGAAGAAGTGATAGCATGATAACATACTCTTCTCTCATGTTTGGAGAGAAGAGTATGGGGCAGCAACTGGGTAGCTGGCAGGCTGGAGGAGGTAGCGGGCGCAAGTTGTATTGCAACCTCCACCAGTTTCCTGCTTCCCCTACTCAAAGTGGCTTCCCGCCACTCAAAGCAGGGTTTTCAGGTTGCCACATGACTAACCTGCCCTTCTATATGCATTTCAATAGTCTCAGTGGCTAAATGTTAATTTAACTGGTAGCCAAACCACGACTGGAGAGTCAGCTAGGAACGTGATGCTGAATGCATTGACAGAAACATCTTGCATCTGATGAAAGAAAAACAAAGCTTAAAAAAAAAACTTGACTGGGAAGCAAACATGCATTAATGTCACATCTCTTTTGACCCTTACTGAAGAACATCCATGGAGATACTAAGAAGTCTCTGTTTTTGATTTTCGGCATTACATTGTTAGGACAACAATGGCTAGTTTATTGTTCCTGTGAAATTGTTGCATTACAAGAACAGCTGACAAATTACCAAGTTCTTTGTTTTCTGTACTCCTTTCCTCTGCCCTTTGTCTGCGTGGTTAGCTGCAAGTTCTTCAAGGAAGGGACGATGACCACTAGTCCTGTTTGCGCTGTACTTGGTACGTGGACAAGATGACACAGCACCGGACTGACCACATTTGTGTGTTCTGTTCCATCTATTTACTTGTGGATTCAACCCCAAGTAATGATATTTTATCAAACGCCAGCTATCCTCAAACAACAATGCCTCTGAGATGCCATTGGCTCTTTTATCTCTTTATGTCTCAACCACAGAAGGAAGGATTGTTGAACAGTGTGTTAACTGTGAGTTCTTGCATGAATCCATCTATATCTCAAGGGTTAAATATCATGCAATCCTGTACAAAACAGACACAGAGTCTGAAGCTCTTGACCTAATGGATTCTCTCAAATGCTAAATCCAGAGACAGCGACAGATCATCAAACTAATCTGTCCAAATGGAAAGACAAATAAGTCACACAAGTCTTATGATTGGATTGCTTAAACTATTTGGGGCAAAGAGCATCTGAACACAAGAACATATCATCAGTGAATATTTGCAAAAAGCACCTGAACTTTTACTAGAACAAATTGTTTTACAAATGGTCTACCGGATGTCCCTGAGAAGCTTGCAAGCACAATAGGATGGCTACAGCTGTCCTCTGTTAATCAGAGGTATACTGACTAAGAAGATTCTACTTTCATTTCATTTAGCTAATAGCAATATTGTCTTATGAATCTAATCTTTTCAAAAACCTGTGTCATCTTGTAGCAATTATAACACCTTGTGACAATGACTTCCATACATTGATTAATAATAAATAATAAACCAGTACTTATATACCACCTTTTCTTTGGTCATCGGATTTCTCCTCTGACTTGAATTCAAAGGCGGTTTACATGGGCAGGCTTTCTAAACCCCAAGCGTTTTTTACAATACCATAATGTTCTAATCTTTCATAGAACCTTATTGAAGAGGGTAACTGCCGGTCATAACAGCCTTAGATCGAAATTTCATAGAACCCTTTATTCTAGATGTTTCTTTCACAGTCCAGCGCTCTCTCTCTCTTTGGCGTTCGCCTCACCACGCTTCAGCTGACAGGCAGCCTCCTCATTTTGGATTGTAAACGGGGACTAGGGCGGGGTGCAACTTACAGTACCCTACCGCCCCCACCATAGAAACACCTCTGCGTCCTGCCCAAGCTGTAATGCTACACCATAGTTTAGTGTTGCATGCACTAGCCATGGGGAGCTTCTCTCCTGGCGTTAATAGCAGCGTTGCTATTCATCTGCATCAGGATGCAGCAGGAAAGTGTTAAATTCCCCTCTCTGTGCTCCCTGGCCTGATGCTGATCTCACACACACTCCATGGCTGCTATTTCGTTTAAAAACAAAAAGCACAAGCAGGACCAAACTACACATTTATCATGGCATGTCATTTGATCCTCAGCTTTTAGGCAAAAAACACACACACAAAAAAAACCCCATGTGTCATGTCAGTGCCCTCCCAACTGCTGTGTCTAAGTGCAATGTTCAGCACTTGCCCAGGTTCCCAGTACCGTGTCCAAGTCAAATAGCCAGTAAAGCTCAGATGTAACTCCCAGCTACTGAGGGTCAGAATGACTATCTGCCAAAGTTCAAGTATTGAAGCTAGCAGAGCAAAGGCCAAGTTCCCTGCGTCAAACTGCAGAAAATCAGCCAGTTCAATTTCTGTTACATGTACAAAGCAATCCTAGGCATGTCAATACCCCACTGTGTTACTCCCAAGAAAGTGTATATAGGATTGCAGCCTTGGAGTGGAAAATGAGAGAGAGAGAGAGAGAGACAGAGACAGAGACAGAGACAGAGACAGAGACAGAGACAGAGACAGAGACAGAGACATCTATCCAAGCTGTGAACTCATCCTCAGAGAGGTTGTAGCGGAATTTTTAAGCACATGAGAATTAATAGGACCAGGAAGACTGGTGAACAAGGAAAAAGTATGGGTTTATTTGTTACGCAGCGCAATGGACAGCCCCCAGTTGGGGAACTGACCCTTTGCTCCATGTGAGCACAGTTTTTATACAGTTCCAAGCAGAACATCACATGGTTGCTGAGAATGTGCATAGTCAAGGAGGCATACAGGTTTCTACAAGAACTTTGGGTTTACATTTTACAGAAGACAATAGGAACAATAGTGGGCTGAGCTAGTCAGAGGACTCTTGATGGTCCGATCCTTGAATCCAGAGGGACTTGATTGAGTTAGCTCTGGGAGTCTCCTAGCTGCCAGGGCAGGGAGCCTTAATTGAGTTAGGCAAATGGAGCCCCCACCCCACCCTCTAGAGGCAGCTGAATGTGTGTGGGTGAATTTCCAGAGAGGGGAAATGTGAAGTTGCAAAACCAGAGATTCCTTCTGTGACTTGGGGAGGCAGATATGAATAAAAACCAGGAAAATATTTTTCTGCATCAAGGTGAAACAGGTATTGTCCATGCTAGGAAACTGATACGGCAGTGGTACAGAAGGCATAGAGCTTATTCTAATTGGCTGCTATGGATAATTTGCTTATCTACTATATAGTAATACCTCTCATAACATAGAAGATCCATCGCAGAAAGTCAAGCACTGTGTGAAACAGCATTATAAAATACATTGTTCATCTTAATAGGCAGAAAATGGGTAGCCCAGAATGCACTGCTCTCATTGGTTAGAATACATGTCAATCATGCTGGGACAAAGAGTGCTGTAACAAATTAGCATTAAAGAATTTTGCAGTATTATAGGAACTGTTACTGCATGTGATAAATATCACAAAGATCAAAATCCAACACAGACTTAAGTATGCTTAAGATCATTGAATGAATGGGTTTAAGCTCAATTCTGTATTGGATTGTGGCTAACGTGGTTTTAATGTGGTTCTGGTCACCACATCTTTTTAAAAAATAAATAAATAAATAAAAATAAGCCGCCTTGGGCATTTGCCTCGGCATAGGAAAAGGCGGGGTATAATTTTTTAAAAAATAAATAAATTAAATAAATGTCAAAAAAAGAATATTGCAAAAGTGGAAAATGTCTGTGAACAGGGTCTCATATTTAGGGACACTGATGAAGCTGCCTTCTGTTGATTCAGACCATTGGTCTATCTAAGTTAGCATTGTCTACACCAGGGGTTCTCAACCTCTTACCTGCCGCGTACCACCTTTAGTGCCGATCTGCTGCTGCATACAATCAGAAGTAAGTGCCAGTAACATCATCAGCATTTACTTCTGGGTTTTCACCATGCCAGAGCACTGCAAAGGCTCGGTGGGAGGACCTTTCCCGAGCCTGTAAACCCAAGTGCTCGGGCTCTGCAGAGTTCAAGTCAACGGTTCCAGGGGTACAGGGTGGTGAGGGTTCCCTGGTGGCCACCATCTTGGGGGCCAGGGAGCTGCATACCACCAGCCAGTGGTCCGCGTACCACTAGTGGTATGCATACCATCGGTTGAGAACCCCTGGCCTACACTGATTGGTCGCAGCTCTCTAGGGTTTCAAGCCTTTTTTTTAACCCTGTCATACTTGGAGATGTCAAGGATTGAACCTAAGAACTTCTGCATGGTGAGCCAAGGCCCTGTTCACAGTATTTCATTATATTTGGGTTCCATATCCCAGCACTCTATTGTTTCTGGAATACACCCACATTCAATTCATATTATGTGTAATATGAAAGCACCAAATTTGTGACGAACATGGATCTGGTTAAATTGCACAGTGGCTTTACTTAGCCTTACCAGATCCCCCCCAATGCAGGGGGGGGCAGAAGTGATAGTGGCCGGGACACGGCCGGGACTGGGGGCGTGGCCAGGGGCGTGGCCTGGGGCGGGGACTTCCTCCCTCGAGGCTGGGAGCTCTCCGGAACAGCCCGAGTGAACTCGGGCTGTTTCGGAGAGCTCCTAGTCTCGCGCAAATACGCAACGAGGCTGGGAGCTCTCCGGCCTCGTCACAAATACGCGACGAGGCCGGAGAGCACCTAAAAAAGTCCCAGCTGGCTGGGACAATGAGGAGACCGGCCGGGAGCCTGGGATTGGGCTCCCGAACCGGGATTGTCCCGGTCAGAACCGGGACTATGGTAAGGCTAGCTTTACTCCAAAAGGTGGCTGGATAGAATCTCTTGTGACACCTGAACTGTGAGATGGTTGCTATTGCACTAGAGCACATGATCAGTCTCCCATCTCCAAAGATACAGTGTTAGGATGCAATATTCCACGTTACTATGAGTGTAAAGATTTTTATTCTGCTACCAGAACTTTTAGAGCAGCTCATTTGAATGAAAAGCAGAAAGTCCTCTAGCTTGCTGGCTCTGAATACAGAACAGAAACAACAAGGTTACCTAGTAGGATCAACACAGGCCCTAGGAGTGCAAGACCTTTAGACTGCACCATATCAGAGCCTGTTTAGAGGGCAGGTGAGGACACTGATTCAGGCTCGGCTAGAGACAGCAGCATATGAAGAAGAAGGGGTGGGGGAACCTTTAGCTGTATCACTTTCCGAAGTGGAACAAACAACTCTGGTGTGTTTGTAGTGCAATCTGGCGTACCTGGAAGGATCATTGAACGAGTTATGGGGATATTGACTGCTTTCAATTCAAGGACAGTAGCCTGCCTCACCCTGTAGATCTGCCAGAGTGTCCTTGTCAGGAACAAATTACAGAAACAGGGCCATGGCAGATAAACCTCTATATGGGAGTCACTATTGCACAGGATTTTTTCATGAATCTTTCATTTGACTGTTGTGAGATAATCCCACATGTGTGATTCAGGGCTTTTTGCAGCATGAATATACAGTGTGTACATTCAGAAAGTTACACACACACACACACACACACACACACACAGGGTCATCACACCCTACAACTGACATGTGGGATTTAAATAAATTACTATTCAAAAATGGCTGCCATGGGAAGTTCATTGTGTGTGAAGTGGCCCTGAAGCCAGGGGCACAGCTTACCTGCAATCCTCTTGGTGTGGCACTGCTCAGCAACCCAGAATTGACATGGCGTGATGACATCACACCACGTCAATTACTTCCAGGTTGCTGAGCTGCGAAAAACAACGAAGCAAAGACAGCGGAGGGGCTATCACCCCTTCGCTGTCTTCGGCTTTTTTCTCGTCTCTCACCTACGAGCCAAAGGTGTGTAATTAATTCGCTTCTAACTAACGGAGCTTTGGCTTGTAGGGCACAGGCAAGCAGCCAGATGAGCCAATGGGGTGTTACCCCTCCTGGGGAAGGGTGACACCCCCTTGGCTTCTTTGGCTTTTTTCGCACTCAGCCTGCGAGCCGCAGCTTAGGCTCTGATTCAGCTCAGCTGTGAACGGTGAGAAATACCGCTCACAGCTGAGCCTGCCCAGCCGTGGTGTCACGGTTACCCCACGTGATCCCCCACGTGATACCCTGTGCAGGGCATACTTATCGCAACCCCCTAGCAATGCCAGTGTCTGAAGCACCAAGCCAAGAAGGGGAAACTCCTATGTGGATCAGCCACCAGCCATTCTTGACCTGAAAATGAAGCAACCATGGCTCCCGCCTGCAACAATACCCGAGTGCCTCAGGACTCCTGAACCAGAGACTCGCAGTTCTTAGATAGCTCATCCCTGAATTTTTGTCTCGGAGAAGAAACCACACAGATGGTGTTCCAGTTTATTCACATGCTTTTTGGACCCCCCCCCCCATGACCTACTGTCCTGGTACATCATGCCAAGAGGGGGGGGGAGGAGAAACAGGACTCCGTTGAACCTCTGTGCAAAAGGCACTGCACCCACATAGGGAACAAATATACCCTTAGTAACTATGGGTACAAGTGGTTACAAACACTTGTGCATTACAAATGTCCTTCTGTGCCGGATTCAAGGTTGCCTATTGACTCTTCCTTTGCCCTACATAACGGCTGCTTCATAAACTGCATTTTTAGCACCTACCTATATTCTGTAGATTAAAAATATACAGTAATTTGTATGTTCCAAAGCATGTTTTTTAAACATAAAACATGATACAAGATGGGCAAGGATTACAGGAAACTCTCAATTAGCAAATGTAGCATGTATTCATATAGGAAAATGTGTGTGTTCCCTCCCAATATAAAATTGATGAAACTGTCCCAAAATTTCTAGAAGAGTGAGATTGGCTCTGCATTCATCCAGCAGTGACTGCTCTTGAGTGCACCTGGCCCTTCACATCTTCATTGTAATCTTACCCACACCCTCTTCCTTAATAAGTTTATCCCAAAGCTGCTTACAAGGCTGGAAAATAATTAGCCATGTCCACCTGACAGGATCAAACAGTAGACAGAGCTTGCACCTTTTGCCTTTTAAGGGAAGGCAGATACGTAGGGGACCTCCAGCCCTTTACATTCCATCCTGCCTAGAAAAATGATGGACAAGCAACTTCTGCTTGAAACATTCTGCTGCTAATCCTCAGGTCAGGGAGTAAACGCCTATCAGGAAACTGCCCTCAAGACACTTCTCTTTCACTCCATGGCAATGGGCTAGTCAGGTCATATGGCCAGCATGTTTACTCAGTTCTGTGCTTTTAAGGTAATGAATATCCTGGTAACAAATTCCCTCCCAAACACTTGCGGGGGGGGCACATTTAATGAGGAGAGAGACTTTCTGCATCTTTGTGTTTTCATCTGCACGCGATTATGCATGCATGCAGAGTATACTCTGTGTATCTGTGGCAAACTCCATTTAAAAAAATAAATGAATTATTATTATGACATCATATATATGCAATCAGACCGTGAAAAACAAGGTAATAAAAAGAAATTTAAAAATAATCAAATCAGGTCATTCAATTGTGTTCATTTACATTAACACAAAAAGTACAACATAAAAGAAACATCTACTCAAAGAAGAAGAAAAACAGCCATCTAGCCACTCATATAAAGGAGAGAACCTCTTGCCTTCCATTCTCCCTAGACATATTTCTGTTCCACCAAGACAGAGAAGGAGTTCATTCTTGGATAAATGTCTAAGGGCTGATTCACACTACAGGAATCCAGGCGCGTCACGGATCTGCGGAGCGTAGCGCGGAGCTCTTTGACAGCATTTTGGATGCTTGTGGAGCAGCTGCGAGCTCCGCAACGCAGAGGTTGGAAAAATGGCTTCCACTCATCTTTTCAGGGGGTTGCCTTCGCGGAGCTGGGAGGGTTCGCGGAGCTACTGCAGCCTACCAATCGGGGGAGAGTGGCTGCATGCCAATCAGAACTACCTCCAATCACCTTCACAAGAAGGCAGGACAGCAGGAGGACTTCCGGCCAGCTCTGCACGCTGGGGCAGGGGCAGGGGCATCCGCACCTGGAAAAGTGTAGTGTGAATCAGCCTTAACAGCGCAAGCCTAACCAACTTTCCAGCACCGGTGTAGCCACAATGCAGCCCCGAGGTAAGGTGTTCCCTCACCTTGAAGAGGCCTCCATGACTGCCCCTGCACTGCAAAATGCAGTGTTGGCATGGCTACACTGGTGCTGGAAAGTTGGTTAGGATTGCGCTGTAAGTGTGTTAACAGGCAGTTCCTGGTCCTTCTTGGTTGTCAGAGAGAACCACTAATATGGCAGGGAGAGGTAAACAAAGGAGGAGCTTCCAGTGGGCAGTTTATGTTTCTAGTCTCAAATTGGCTATTGTATTCTCTCTTTCCCTTGCATTACAAGGCTCAGTTCCCAGATCTGTTGACGCTCTGCACCTTACACAGGGGATTCTGGGACTCACTGAAGTGCAGCCAAATGTTTAGGGCTGAGCCCAATTTAATAATGGTGCTGTCAGTTCTTACTGGAGAAGGAAAACAAGACTGGCTTGAATGGAGGATTTCTGGAGACTGGGATCATGTGTCCCCCTGACTCCCTCCCAAAAGCCAGTACACCAGCGGAACAGTGGAAGATAAAAGAACTCCATGATAATCCCTTCAGGATTATCTCTAGATCCTGTAGCCCAAAAAGATGGCCTGGCTTGTAATACAGCCAAGGAATAAAAGTTCAAGGAACAAGACATTAAAGCCCGACCCACACTGCACGATTCCCGGCGTGTCCCAGATGTGCACGGAGATGTGCCAAGCTGTGCTGAGGTGTCTGGTTACCATTGTGGAAGTGAGCGGAGCAGTTGCGATCTCCCGATTTCCAGCGCGTACATAAAGTCCTTTGCCCATGTTTTCAGGGGGTTGCTTTGCGGAGCTACTGCAGCCACCAATGAGATGAGAGGGGGAGGAGAGTGGTTGCATGCCAATCAGAACTGACTTCCAATCACCGTGGAAGTTTTATTCGCTAGAAAGGGGAAGTTGAGGAAGAGGTCAAGAGGAAAAGGCGCTGGGTCAAAGACTGTTCACAGCGAGGCTGCAAGGTTCTCGACCAATCGGAGCACACTTGTGTTTACCCAATCACAGCTGCGCTTTCTTAGGAAGGCAGGACAACAGGAGGGACAACAGGAGGGAAGACACTCCTACAGACGCGTTCAGCGCGCAGAGGCAGAGGCCTCTGCGCCTGAGCTCGTGCGGTGTGGGTCGGGCTTTAAGAGCCCCAAGCATTCTAACATTTTCAGACCTAAACATGATTACCTGGAAGTAAATTCCATTGATTTCAATAAAATTTACTTCTGGGCAAATAGGCCTAGGATTGCAGCCTAAGTGCATTTTACAGT
This sequence comes from Plestiodon gilberti rubricaudatus, assembly GCA_026170595.1. Classification (NCBI taxonomy): domain Eukaryota; kingdom Metazoa; phylum Chordata; class Lepidosauria; order Squamata; family Scincidae; genus Plestiodon; species Plestiodon gilberti. The sequence goes on along the minus strand of JANXHW010000002.1, from coordinate 219,989,607 downwards.
CAGAGTGTTTCCTGACTTGCAAAATGTACTTTCCTTATCATTCTCCAGGGACAAGCCTATCTGCAAAAAAAAAGCGTTTACTCAGGAAATGTGTTTTACAGAGAGAACATTTTGCCTCCCTAATTCTATTGTTATTGGAAATGAAGATCACACAATAAACTGCAATGCATATTCTTTTTTTAAAACATGGCTGAACTCCAGATAGGAGCATGCCAGGCTAACAGCCAGGAGAGCTGTAATGGCAGCAGCCACGTTGACTGTACACGTGTCTGCAGCCCCATTGACCGTGTCTAAAGTAGGTCTCATTTTAACATCAAAAGGAGCAGATAGGTAAGGGGAGCTCAGTCCTCTGCTGCCCCACCTCCCTGGGGGCTGCTACACAGACTCTTTATTTCCAGGCTGGCAACTTCTATACTGGATGAGCTGCGAGAAGAAGGGTGCTTCGGGCAACCAATTGTGTTGACAAGGCGAAGACGATTCAGTTCCCCTGACCTGCACATCCCTTTGATTTTAAAAGCCAGCCCACCTCATACACACCATGAGTTATACATGAATAGGGCACAAACGAAACATGGCCTCAGCCATCTTTGGTTCTAGATTCCTGTCATCTCATCCATACACAGGAGTATTCAGAGGTCTTGCCTGATGTTTTTTGTACATTTTCTAAGTATCAAGCACAAGCAGGGACATCACCGGGGGGGGGGGGGGATGGACAGCTTTGAGTTTCTATTCTATTTGTAACCGGTGCTGCAAAAACACACCAATGGTAGAAAATGGGTCCTGTGACTTGCGCTGGGATCGCATTTTCCAGGAGACCTCCACATCATATGGTCTGGTATGGGAAGAGGTCCATGTGGGTGGCACTATGAGATCTCACCCTAGGTGTCACCAACCCTAGTGATACGCCTAAACACAAGCCTTGGTCAGAAGAACGCATGGACTTACCTCAGGACAGAGGGAAAGCATGACTGAAGAAAGACTAACATTATCAATCAAGAAAAGTTACAATATTCTGTGGGGATTAATCCTCATGCCATGTTCTTGGTCTCATGACATATCTGTAATTAAATCACAAGAAAAAGGCCTTAACACCAAGGTGGTAATCCTGTGCCTGGACTGTACCACATCAGCCTGTAGATGGGGGCTCACATGGTGGAATGTTTATTTAAAAAAAAGATGTCTGTTCTTCCTCACTTCCAGAGGACTCAAAGTGGCTTTCAACAATATTTTATAAAATGATACATACTATATCTAAACACACACACACACACCAGACACACAAAATCTGTACACTGAAAACTAGCATGTCAGAGGAAAACCTGGCCTTCTCCCTGACATCAAATTTTCCATGTGCAGGGATTTTTTTGTAAGGAGGATCTCAGTGTTCCTCCCAAGGGAGCAGGTCAAGATCATATGGGTTGGGAAAGGGTATGGTGGGGTATGAATGTAGTCAGAGATAAGAGATTTGTCCTTCTGATGCTCTCTCAAGGGGTTCACTTACATTGACTTCACCAGCTCCCCCCCCCCCAGTCTGTCCTGTCCCTTCATCCCTCACATGGACAATTCATCTTCATGCTGTGCAAGGGCCTTGTGGTCATCTGCCTACCTATAGGGAGTTCCTCCAGATATGAAAAGAAGCTAGGGGTGTTACCTGGTTACCATTCCCCAAGAGGCTGGTGGAGGCTTGTTCCAGGAGATAGCCCACTGGCTCCTGGTGGTGTGCACCTAAGACCCTTGCTCTCTCCCATCCTAGCCCTTCTTTCTTACCTTTTTCCTGTAGCCTCCTTCACCTCATCTCAATCCTGCTACTCCTCTTTCGTAGACTCCTTCCAAGTCTGCCTGCCCCCTTCCACTTCTCCTTCCTGCTTCTTCTCTCATCTTACCTTCTCTTCACTTGGTTCCCTGTCTCTATCCTCCTTTTCTCACCCCCATTATCTCTTTCCACCACACTTCTCTTCCCTCCTTCTCCCTCCTGCCCTTGCCTTAACATTTCCCCACCCAGCTGCACTCCCAGTCAGTGAAACTACGGCCGGCTGACATGCTGTCCAGGTCTAGACTCTATCCCGAGCTGGCAACATGGAAGCCCCGACTCACAGCCATTCTCTGGGGTGCACGGGAGCTCCAGACACCACAGGGTAATATTTAGGATATAATTTACTTCAATCATTAGAGAAAGTGTGACAAGCTCAGCTACTATGTTTGTAACTAAGCAATTCCCTTAATCCAGACCGGTGTTTAAAATGCCCGGAGTTAATCATAGACTAAGGGCTCAGTCCAGCCCAACTCAGCACAAGTCAGGCACAACTGAGGCCCAAGTGTGGCGTAACTGTGGCCTAAGATAGGGCTGAGTTAGGCTGCAACTATGCCTGAGGTAGGCAGGAGGCAAGAGCAGTGGGCCAGCACCAGCCCAGGATCGAGGCAAAACTTTCCACAGAGGCAGGCAGGCTCCTGTGGTGAGGTGTCAGTCTTGTGGAAGCGAAGAGCCCCCTCCTGAGCTCATCTGTGTGCACCTACCACAGCTGCTGCAGCGTTCGCAGCAGATGGGCAGCCACAGGTGGGCCTGCAGACACTGGGCGTGCAACAGTCAGCTGAAGGGCAGAGGTTGTGCCAGTGCCAGCTGCCCCAGGGCACCCTGGGCATTAGCCACCTGCTGCAGGGGGGAGTGCCACAGCCCTCCTACCTGCAACAGGTGTTGCCACCCCCATGCCACGTTGAGGCTGCACGTGGGATTCATGGGGGGGAGCGGGGGAGAGAAGGGAAGGAGGGGGGTGGGAACGTCACACACAAGGGGGTCTCATGATGGCTGGAACCGCCTCTGACATGACTTGCCCGTGCGCTGCCTGAAGCCCTGGGCCTCCAGGGCCGTGGCTATGCCCACAAAGAAGGCATCCCGGCGTGCCTTCTGCTCTGTGCCCCGGCCAAGACCGAGAGATGCCTTGGGCCTGTCTGCTGCGAGCGGGAAGGGCTCACGCAGCTCATCACACCCCCAGATGGGGCGACGTCGGCGCCTCGCGGCAGGCGCTCCAGCGGGGTGGGGGGTGGCCAGCTTCCATCATCAGGGAGTGGGAGGGGAGGCAGACACACAGGCAGGCGGACAGAGGGTGCTGGGGAGGGACACGGGTGGGTCAGAAACAGACAACAAGGCTGGTGGGAGAGGGATACAGGGAGAGGGGTCTGCAGAGACCAATAGGGACACAGGGGTCACTTCACAGATGAAGGCAATACAGGAATGGGCGCCTCTTATGCAGATGGACCTTGGGCGGAACGGACGCCGTTGACGGGCGGACCGTGGGCGGAACGGATGCCGTTGACAGGCGGACCGTGGGCAGGTGAGAGCCCCGGTTGCCGAAAGGGCTCTTCACGGACGTGGCGGACGCGAGCGGATCCAGTATGGGCGCCATGTCGCCTGTCAGTGTTTGCCTGCCTGAAAGGCCCCCCAACTCCCCATTCCCCTCTGAGCCCTGAGGGTCTGGCAGCACCCCTGCTGTGGTCTCCCTGGGAAGGAAGCGGCAGTCCCTGGATGGGATTCATGCAGGGGCTTTGTGCTGGGCACTGTCTTTGTGTGTGGGGGGCAATGCTTGTGTAACACTGGGCACAAGGGGGCTCTGCCCGAGGGGCATCTTTATTGTTCTGGAACGGTAGCAGAGATGGCCAGGCGAGGCTGCCAGGGGTAGTCACAGCAGCCAATCTGAAAGCAGCAGCAGCAGCACACGTGCCCCATGGACCTGGAGACGCAGGCTTTTCCCCTGTGGAACCACAGCCTGCTCCATAGAAAGGGGAGGGACAGCAAGTACGACAGCCAGGGAGGTGGAGCAGCAGCAGCAGCTGAGGAGGGTTGCAGGGCTGGCACCCTGACCTCTGGCAGCATCGAGGCAGACGACAGTGGGGCACCCTGCCTGGAGCCCCAGGGATGCTCCCAGGAAGGTAGGTGGTCGTGGACGTTCCTGGGGAGACAAAAAACAAGGGGGAGTTACATGTCAGCTGGTGTGTGGTAGCAGTCACCATTGAAGACAAGCCAGTGTGTCGGTTGCAAAAGCCTGCAGGGAGAGATCAAATTACACAGCTGCTAGTTATAACGAGCTTGTCACAGTGTGAGGAGCTTACCTGGACGTCAGAAGGGCATGATCCTGCAAAGGACAACAGTGAAGGAGAGAAAACACAGCACAACTACATACATGGCTAGCACATCATAACTGACCTGTTGTAGACCCTATGGGGGCAAGGCTGCGGGGTAGTAAACACACCTTTGTTAACAGGCAAGTCACATTTACACAAACACATATTTGTCTGCTCACATGGCAACAGGCAGCTATCAGAGGACACATTGGTAAAGAGGCAGCTATCATATATATGTGTGCTGACAGGCAGAAGTACTACATAAAGGCAAACACAGGCAGAAGTCATACATATTGGCATGAAAAGGCAGAAGTCCAACATTATGGCAAACACAGGCAGAAGTCCTACAGTATGGCTTACACAGGCAGAAGTCCTACATATAGGCATGAACAGGCTAAAGTCAAACATATATTGGCATGAACACGCAGAAGTCATAACACATGCCATCCCAGACCCTGCTCTTACCTGCTGGTGTTGTTGCCTGTGGGGGGGGGGAGAGAGAGGCTGGGAGAAAGACATGGGTTAGCAAATGCTTGCAAGGAGGCAGCTGCCCAGGCACAGCTGTAAACAGTTTGGCCACAGCCAGAACAGCCCTCTCTGCCCTAGAGGGAGGCAGAGAGGAGAGGAGAAGAGAGAAGTGGGGTGTTTGTGAATTTTGCCCTCCACCAACAAAGTCCCACTTTGTGGCTGCTGGGGGACAGGACCCCACGCCACGTGCTCAGAGAAAGAGAGAGAATGGAGGCCTGGGGCTGGGCTTTTGTGGGAAAGAGGCTGGGTGCGGCTGGCTTCGGATAGGGTAACTATCTGTGTCCATGTCTAGAGTTATGCCCCAACTGTTCCATCCTAACTCAGGCACAACTCAGGCGTAGGGTGTTAGAACTTTTCAGGAGAGGGCTGGAGTGTGTAAGGTAAAATGGCTCCTATGGGTCTCCTCAAATTTGAGTCCACCTTTTTTGTCGACCTAAATTTTGTTCTGTAGCTGTGCTTGAGGGGGCGTGTCGGAGCTCTCCAGTGTCTGGACCTGGACCCAAATTCGTAACCGCCCCCGTCACTCCCCCGACACCTCCCCGACACGCCCACTTTTAGGCCAAACTTAGGACGGAATAGCTCTTAGGCCGAACTTAGGACGGAATTGGTCAACTTTCCTTAACCCGTCCTATGTCTGTCACAATTGCAGCACAAATTCGGCCTCAATGGCACAATTCAGTCCTAACTTCAGCCTAAGGCACTTAGGCTGCTTTTGTGACTGAATTGTGCCGCTGAGGCCTTAGGCTGGACTGGGCTGCCCCAGTCCATTTCAGAACTTAGACTAGCCAAGGAGTGCCTGTTTGAGACAGCAAAAATAATGGAGAGTGGGAATGTCCAGCACACAATACATAGCAGGCATTTCCCTTGGTTGAGCAGGCCTACTTTAAAGAGCTGTTCCATATTTAAAAAAATAAAAGACTCACTGAGCACAGTAGGGTCCAGGTGCCCCCTATTTCAGAACACTTACCGCTCCACCCAATTCATAAGCAAGACATACAGTGCTGTAGTAGCATCGTCTTTCTGAAATGCGGTGTTGGAAACTCTCTGGCCCATGAGTTGTTACCATACAAGTGAAGATGCCTGTCAAGACCAAACTGAGAGGAAGCCTGGATAAGTTATTCTAGGTTGCGACGCATCACCAGGCAGACTCTACTTGTCAGAAATCCAAGAGGAAATTCAGATGTCACAAGGTCAATAAAAACAATGAGGGAGTAGAGCAGATTAGTGTATTTCACCTCAAGGGACCTGTGTTGGGTTATAACCACAATGGGTTTGGTGGCCTGAGTTTACATGGTCTTCTAGATAAGTTATTTTCAAAAAAAGAGCCTCCTGAGCGTGACTATTTGAGAATAACGAGTCCACAGTTTGAGACACTGACTGTTCACTAGAAGGAAACCAAAATGTATGACTCTTATCCCGATTTGAACTATTATACAACCACATAGACACGTGAGAATGGTCTGGTGAAAAATGCAAACAACGTTTTTGCCAAAAACATGTTGAACAATAGGAGACTGGGAGAGGGAAGGCAGGCCAAGAGGACGGCTTGCCAACACTGGGAGCCAAGACCGTTATAATAGGGGATGCTGAGCACAGAGGACAACTTCACTCACCGAGAAACAAGATCCCAAGACCACAATCACTCATGTTTTTTAAAACCAAAAGCCACCCTGAGCTTCCAAAGATAGTTCTTGGCTAGAAATCCAAGTAAATAACTCCAAGTAAAGACCAGAGAGAGCTGTCTTTCGAATTTCAGGTGAAAAGCAGGCACCCTTGCTGGCTTGGGCACCGTTGTCATCGGTTTGCTATTATGGGGTATGTGTTTTTACTGCCTTATGATGAAGTATAGCAAGAATAGTGGGGCAACAGATTTTCAAATAAATCAAAACAAATACCACATTACTCCTCAGCCTATTTGCATGCGTGTCTCAGGGAATTCTCATAGTGCGCCAGCCTCCGACAACAAGCCTGGAATCTTTTCCCTAATTCTCTGTGTCTCCCTAACAGAGAGCCAAGGAGTGTGTACATGCAGGCTACAAACACCAGAGGAATATTTATGGGACGGATTCTTTCTTGACTACGGTATTCTGTTTATTTTATTGGGTAATGTGTTGGCAAGGGAGGGACTGCTACAGAAGTTCTCCAGAGATACTCTGCAGTTCTTCAGAAGGGGAATGTAAGGGTAGTGGACAAGTTTTAGCAAGCAGTGACACCTACGCCTGGGGCCAAAATAAACATGATGCAGGTGATCTGCCTTCCCTCCCCCCCCCCAATTTTCAGCAGAGCAGTGCTATTGGGGAGGAGTATTTAACCTTTCCCCATGCCATTTTCTTATTCCCCCCCCCCCAGAAGCTGCTATTAGACCACAGCAAGGGGTGGGGAGATAGTCATGGTGCAGATACCAGTCTTGTTTTCCCGCACTGTAGTTTTAATAACTCTGGATGATTTCAACAGGGGCGTATAATAAAGGAGAAAGGGTTAAAATAAATCTACCCTAGTGTCAGTGCTCTGTCAAAATTGGAACCATTTATTTACTTTTTTTTTTTTTGCACCATTTGCACCTGCTTTAAGGTGGGGGAAAAATAAGGCAGGACTGGAGATCTGATCCTGGTTCTCTTGTATCTCACCTGTTTCAGTCCCAGGTGTAGGTATCACTGCTTGTTAAGTCCTGTCTGCCATCCTGAGCTGAAGCAATTTCATTTCTCCTCTGAGGAACTGCAGTACAATAGCTATTAGTCACAATAGCTGTAGGACTCTCCAGGTTTCTCTGAATACCTGTTGCTGGGAGACAAACAGGGAAACAGCCCTCACCATCAAGTTAGATCATTCTAGCTGGCCCCTAAGAGAAACCGAATGCTAGAACAGATAGACTTGGTTGTGTTTCAGTAAAGCTAGTAGGGCTGGTCACATATTATGGCATATCCAGGTACAGTTGTCCGTACTCAGGTACACCTTCCTGTATGAATGATCTGTAAAAGTGAAACCAGGTACAGATCACCAAGCCATGCACATTGTACATTGATTGTATCTGCATTGAATGGAGCACATGGATAACTGTGCCCAGTTCAGACTAACAATGATTCTACCCAAGTACTGTACAGTTTAATGCATGAAAAACACCACTAAATTCTATGTTCTTAACTTGCTTTGACTGGCTATTATTATATGCAAGATTTCCTGATTTGCATAAACAGCACACTCACTGTTGAAGACAGGGCTAGGTAGTTGGAAGGAAGGTGGCTAACCAAAGTCTGCAAACACAACTGTGATGGGTTAAAAGCAGTAGTCTTAGCTCAGCAAACTCACTATTAACCGTGATCAGATGCCTCCTGGAGATAACCAATGGAACAAGAATGATATCCAGCTTTTGTTAAAGTGTGGACTGTCTATGGCAGGGGTTCTCAATCTGTGGTACGAGTACCCCTAGGGCAGAGGCTCCCAAACTGCGTGTCATGACTCCCAAGTGAGTCTTGGAAAGCAGCCAGGGTCATCGCATTAGTCTTTTAATTACCATATAGTGTTGCTTGCAAGAGAGAGACAGCAAAAACAAAGACCCGGAAAAGCTGCCTCTTCACATCGAGTCATTCACAGTTCACTTCAAAAGACTTCAGTTTTGCAGCCAGCTCTTCAGCTTTTCCACATTTTGTATTTAACAGAGGTTTGCAGAGGTCCTTATCATAGTCAAAGAACAGGCAATTAGGCAATTAACACCTCAATGGATAAGCTAAGCACTTTACAGGGAACCTCAAGGAATTTCTGCAGAGCTGTAGAGATGTCTCCCTTGTTTAAGCCAGAGGAAGAGGAGGCAGCTCCTATGTTTGTTTGGTTGATTAATTATTAGGATCTCCTTCCTCCTTTGCTGCTTTTTCACCCACTTCTAATTTAGTTCTCCACTTTATTTGCTGGGACAACCCCCCCCCCCATTGGAGACTGCCTTGCATTATAAGAATCTTTTGTTCATCTTGCAAAGATGCTACCCAAAGGAGCTTTCTCTCGTGCAACTGGGGTGGGGCATGACCAATGAAAAGAAATGACCTCCCTCCCATGCTTTGATGTTTCTCTTGCCATGAACAGGACTAACGCAGATGACATCAGTGCCCTCTACCAGGTAGGCACCCCAGGCCTGCCAATGGAGGGAGGGCAGCATCCCAACCCCACCCTGTGCGCTCCTAGCTTATCTGCTGTTCAGCATAAGCATGGAAAATCCACTTTAGGGCTTGTTTTGGGAATATACACATACATATAAGAAAGGGTGCCTGTCTCTTCAGTGCACTGTAATGGGGAACCACGGCTAATGGCAAGGGAGGTCAAGGGAGCTGCGAGTCTAAAACGTTTGGGAACCACTGCCCTAGGGGTACGTGGACCAATGGCAGGGGTTACACCAGAGCCTGCCCCTTATCAGCATCAATCAGTAGTTAATTACTTGTTAATAATAATAACATTATATACAGTATTTATATACCGCCTTTCTTGGTCATTGGATTTCTCCTCCGACTTTAATCCAAGGCGGTGTACATGGGCAGGCTGACCTAACCCCCTTGGGGGTTTTACAATATATATAAATGTCCAATCTTTCATGAACGGCTACTTTCCAGATGGTATCCTTTTTACAGTCTGACAATTCTGCTGGCTGGCGCCTCCCACACTTGACCGACGCAGCTGGAAGCTCTTATCTCTCCTCCTGGAGGCTTTCATAACTTTTTGCCGGCAGCGTGTTTCGAACTTATCAAGTTCACCGGTCTTCGGGCTTTGAAGGCAGCAGCTCTCCCAACTGAGCCAGACTCTTCTGCCCTTAATTAGAACTTAATTAGAATTTAATTAGAACTTAAATGCAATCCCCTGTCTGCCTGTCTGTCTGACACACACACACACACACACACACACACAGAGTTAAATAAGACATTTTTTCACATTTAAAATTGTTTTAGTACTTTTCCATTTAATGATTAATTAGCTAATTAATTGATTAATCCAATTACCGTATTGTCCCGAGTATAAGACGCACCTGATTATAAGACGTACCCTTAAAGTTTGGTGCTATTAAAAAAATGTAATTAAATCACTGGCATTAAATTGCAACAGCCTGATTATAAGACGCACCCCTAGTTTAAAAACTTAAATTAGGAGAAAAAAGTGAGTCTTATACTCAGACCAATACGGTAATTAGCAATTAATTTGCAGGGGTACTTCACAAAATTGGACCGTGATAGGGGATACCCGGGCCTCCAAAGGTTGAGAACCCTGGTCTATGGATACACTCGTGTGTCTTTCCTTCACTTAAAGACACTGAGAGCAGGCTCAGCCCCACACCTTGATTAAAAATTAGACAAGTCCATCTGTCCAGATTCTTTCCAGCCACGGGCCATTGGTTTGCCCTTCTGACTCCAGAAGAAGGGATTTTAACTTTGCTTATCTCAGAATTTAGCATTGTTCTAATCTAGGCACTATTGTTTTCTATGCAATTTTTCCCCCCAATCCCTTTGTGGAAAAAAAACAAGAACTAGTAAAAAGATTAAAGTGAGAATCCACTGTAGGCATCCAACAACTTGGCGGATTCTGGAGACCTGTATTTATAGGGAGTTTTTTTAGGCCAAGTTAGTAATTTTGCACCTTTCAAAGTTGACTTGCCATTAAACTTTCCAGTCTAGAAGACATGTTATGGAATAAGAGGCTTTAACCTTGACAGCTATCAGTTCTGAAAGCTCTAACAAACTAACCGTTGATATAACTGATGTAGCATACTATAGACTCATTTGATTTTACATAGCAATGGATATTCTTCTAACTTGGGCTGCTCTATGTAATACACTTTCAAAGGGACGGACAGCCCTGAAAATTGACACCTTTAACCCTGCAGCCTTTCATACCTCGTTGAAGAGGTATGACAAGACAGGCACCAGATGTGGGTTTGTACTTGTAGATTCAGGTTATTCAAGTGTACGTTCATGGGGTTCTGTAGGTAATGGGCTCTGCTCCAACCCACCATTCTGCATCTGGCTACACCACCCCCAGCAGCCATTTTAACCTGGTTCTGGTTGGAGGACCTTGGAGTTTTAGCAAAAACAAAATCAATCCCACATACCTGACATCTGACCATTTGGGGACTGAAGCATTTATTTGCCATATCACATTATCTTAGCCAAGATACAGAAGCATCACTTGAAAATCTTTGCTGAGATACAGACGTAACCTGCAAACACCTTATGCAGCACATATCTGAAAGCAAGTGCAACACAATACCTAAGCTGTGAATCAGGACTTCTCCAGTCCAAGTCTCACCTCTGCCATGAACTCACTAGGTGACCTTAGGCAAGCCATTCCCTCTCAGCTTCAGTTTACCACCTACAACATGGAGATAGTAATACTTACCTTCCAAGGTTGTTGTACAGGACAAGATCAAGACAATACACGTGACATGAAACACTTTGCACACTTAGAAAGCACTATACAAATGCTAAGTGCTGCTTTAACTTATAGCTTATCTTGATAACTTATCTTGTTATGAAAGAAAATAGTAAAACTTACCATCTTTTTTCCCCAATGTACTTTTTTTAGGAATTATTTTTTGTAGGTCAAGATTTGAGTAAAACAGAGGTGTGGGGGGGGGGGGATGTAATTTTACATTCAGACCAGCCAACAGAAACCAGACTTTGAAGATCAGTAAATTCCGCTGCTTTTTGGTTTATCCTTTTAAGATGACTGGGTCTGAATGAAGTCACACCAACAATTTATAGCAAGCTTTGTTTTGTTCTTCTCCTTGAGTCAGTTGGATAAAGAACGGCAGGTCAGTGGTCAGGGTTCAAAACCCAATGAGTAGGCATTTTTGAAAGAAGGGAACACACACACACACACACACACACACACACACACACACACACACACACACAGACATTCTAGTGAAGAGTCCTTGAAATTGAGACAATGCTGCCACCTGCTGCCACTGTTGGGAACTTACATCCTCTTCAACCCCAGGTGCAAAATATAGCACAAGTTAGGATTGGCTCTGAAATTCTGCTAAAAATCCAAGTAGCATCCTCTGTGCCAGAGCTTTTAAATGCTAAAATTCAGAGCATTGTTAGCAATTATGTGGTGGTTCCACAACCACTGTGGCAGTTCTAACCAGATTTTTTTATTTTTTATTTTTTTTAAAAAAAAATTATATCCCGCCTTATCCCATGCCGAGGCAAATGCCCAAGGCGGCTTACAACAAAAATTAAAAACAGTTTAAAATACAGACAGTTTAAATACATAATTTAAAAACAATAAAAACAATAATATCAATAAAAACCACTGGGGGGCAACAGTAGGGAGCACAAAAGCAACATGGCAGAGCATCTTGAGACACAGGAGGCAGGCTACAACCCATCACCCAAACGCAAGACGAAACAAAAATGTTTTGAGCCCTCGCCGAAAAGTCATGAGGGAGGGGGTGGTTCTCAGATCCCCTGGCAGGGAGTTCCACAGTTGTGAACCAGATGGGTCTTACCGCCAATTATGGCAGCACTCTCCATCATAGAAACACAACTTCTACCAAGTAGGGGGCTGCACCTGAAAGGCAGCACTGCTCCCTTTCCTGGAGGAATCAGTCATCCGGTTGGGGGAGGGTGCACACATGTGTGCAAGCATACAGGAGAGAGTGCACTTCAAAATTGGTGTGGCTGTTCCTTCCCTGCACCTGCTCTTACGCAAAGAGCAGAATCTACAACATGTTATTTTGACTGTGCAAGCAATTAAGTTCCTTTTGGATCAGCGCCTCATGAGCCAATGTTCTTTTCTGCAAAGCAAAAAAAAAAAAATCCCTCTGCTGCTTCAGAACAGTTGCACATTTTAGAAAGCTAATGAATAAGGTTGTCAATAGCAAAAGATAAATGCAGGGTTTACCCCAAAAGCAACACTTACTGCCCATTGTGAGCCTAATGTCCCCTCTTCTTTTCCTGGAAATGCAATTGGCCTGGTTTGAATTGCTACATGATGTAGCAGCTGCATCATCAGTTCCCAGAAGGGGTGATGGCTTTGCGCAAAAAAACCAACTGGATTTGGGAGCAGGAGTTTTCTGCAACTGTGACCTGAAGACAGGGAGGGCAAAGCTGCTTCTTAGGCAGAATTAGTCCAAGGAGGCCAAGACCTTTGGCCTACTTTGCTTCTCTGTGCCATCATAAATAATGTCATTGTGGGAAGACTGAGGACTCTAGTCTAGTGAAGAGAAAGGAGTCAGCAAAACTATCTTGCAGAACTACCTTCCTGCCTTCAAGGTTGCTGACATAGTAAGCAATAGTGTTGCTGACCCCCGCTAACTGGGCAAGAGGCACTTTTTCCATGGGTGCTCCTCTTATATTTAGCAGGGGGAGAGTAACTGCCCCCCTTTCACCCCAGCACAGTCTCTTTTCTGGTGGTGTTCTGCATCTTTTTTTTAGATTGTGAGCCCTTATGGGACAGGGAGCCATTTAATCATTTGATTTTGTCTGTAAACCGCTTTGTGAACTTTTTGTTGAAAAGCCGTATATAAATACTGTTAATATTACTATTACTGTTACTAGTAAGAGTAAGAGTACAGGGCTCAGGAAAGCCATCAGGCTCAGTTTGAGCCTGGGCTCAGCATCACAGCCCAAATCTCAATGCCAGGAATATGTGGAACAATAAGGAAGTGTGCCTCTGAGCATGCACAGAAAGAGCCCCAACTATAAACAGGTGAACTGAGAAATGGATCAATACCCTAATATGAGACAGCTTCATAGGGAGATAGAAGCTGTATTCTAATCATTGACATTGTTTTGACTCTCAATCCAGGGTGGGGTGTGTATGTGTGTGAACAAGGCACACTGTACTGCCAGCAGTATGGCAAAATATACACAACAGTTCAGGCAAGTGAACAAAGACACATACTGTATTAGAGAGGAGGGTAAATAATCATTAACATTTAAAACGTCACCAATTTGTTCTGGTAAGAGTTTCCTCTCCAAAACTGGCAATCCCAAGTTATTGCTTTCTACATCTCCATGAACAGAAAATACAGAATATTCATGTTGCCTCTCCCTCTGGAGCGTGGATGTGATAGGGAAGGGCCCCCACAGCATGATATACCATAGCAATGGTGTAGTGGTTTGGGAGTCAGACTTAGACCTGAAAGATCCAGGTTCAAATCCCCGCTCAGCCACGAAGCTTCCTGGGTGACCTTGGGCCAGTCACTATCTCTCAGCCCCACCTACCTCACAGGGTTGTTGTGAGGACAAAAAGGAGGGGAGGAAATATGTACACCACTCTGAGCTCCTTGGAGGAAGGGTGGTATAAAAATGTGAAAAATAAATAATAAATACATTATGTGCAAAAAAACCGTTTAATGTTTGTGTTTCACTGTAGTACACCATCTAGAGGCTGAAGGATGCCACTGCAACATATTATGAGCAGGAAGACCAATCTCAAAACTACAAGCTCATCTTTCTCTTCTTCAGCTTTTTCTTGTATTTCTGTCTCTAGAGTAGTAGTGATGCCAGGTTTCACAGATCTCCTGGAAAGGCTGCTGAGGGGATCAGTGTATAGCTAACAATGTTGTGTGTAGCTTCCACTAATATCATATAAATATACGGTAGTATAAAAGAGTATAAAAGATCAGAGCGTCCGGAGGCCGACGGGGGGCACCCGGGGCAGGGTGCCTCCGGGTCGCCCCCCCAAATCGCGGCACGGCCTATGGCCGCGCCGATATTTACAGTGGGGGACATAGTCGGGGCAGGGTCACTAGGGTGACGCGCACCCCCCCACCTTTGGGTGACACGCGTCCTAGTGACACCTCTGGATGCAAATCCCCCCCCCCAAAGAAAAAGTCACAAGTTCAGAACACAGAATAAGGTCAAGTCTTGGATCAACAGAAGGTGAAGCAGAGGGCCAAGCAACACCATACTTCCAACTTGCAGGAGGCAGGTTCCACACGTTTGTATTTCTTAACTGTGCCATTATTTCAAATCTGTAAAATTAATCCCCTTCATTGCTGCTAGTGAACTGCAGTTTGGACTAAGTTAGCCAGTTTCTTATTAAGCGCCCAAGTAACAGGGCATATACAAACAACAATGGCTTAGAATTAAATTCACTGCAATTACTTTAATTGTAAAATCCTAGACTTGCAAGCAATCAGGCAATGATAAGAACCACAGGCAGACACAATTTCCACCATGCTATAACTAGATGTGCAATTTAGACCATTTAATGCAAAATCTAGCTCGGCATCCCTAATACAGTAGTACCATAGCCAAAAGAATTTTAAGAAGTTGGGGGGGGGGGAATAATGCCTGAATCTTTTAATCACCCGGATCCCAGTTACTCCATTTACTGATCTTGATAAAAGGGCAAACACACCATCTCACATGGAAGGTTTGCAACAAGTTCTAGGTCTCGTTTGGAAATAGGATAATTTTCTGCAGAGAGTTTTAAAGCCAAAGGCTAGCTATTGTTGTCATCCTGGATGACTCTATTTTATGAGAGATTCATATATATTATGGTGTTATTTATTTCTAGACTTTATTCTATTGGAGTATTTGCCCATGTTTTTCTTGCGTTTTAATCAAACAAATAAGTTCAACCTTATTTATCTGGGACAGAAGAGGCATTAAAAATGGTTCATCAGTTTAGTTGTATAAATACACTGCTCAAAAAAATAAAGGGAACACTGAAATAAGACATCCTAGATCTGAATGAAATATTCGTATTAATTACTTTGTTCATTACATTGTTGAATGTGCTGACAACAAAATCACACAAAAATTAGCAATGGAAATCAAATGTAGCAACCCCTGGAGGTCTGGATTTGGAGTTACACTCAAAATTAAAGTGGAAAAAACACTACAGGTTGATTCCAACATTGATGTAATGTCCTTAAAACAAGTCAAAATGAGGCTCACTAGTGTGTGTGGCCTCCACGTGCCTGTATGACCTCCCTACAACGCCTGGGCATGCTCCTGATGAGGTGGCTGATGGTCTACTGAGGGATCTCCTCCCACACCTGGACTAAAGCATCCCAACTCCTGGACAGTCTGTGGTGCAACGTGGTGTTGGTGGATGGAGCGAGACATGATGTCCCAGATGTGCTCAATTGGATTCAAGTCTGGGGAACGGGCGGGCCAGTCCATAGCATCAATGCCTTCGTCTTGCAGGAACTGCTGACACACTCCAGCCACATGAGGTCTAGCATTGTCTTGCATTAGGAGGAACCCAGGGCCAACCGCACCAGCATATGGTCTCACAAGGGGTCTGAGGATCTCATCTCGGTACCTAATGGCAGTCAGGCTACCTCTGGTGAGCACATGGAGGGCTGTGCGGCCCCCTAAAGAAATGCCACCCCACACCATTACTGACCCACTGCCAAACCGGTCATGCTGGAGGATGTTGCAGGCAGCAGAACATTCTCCACGGCCTCTCCAGACCCTGTCACGTCTGTCACATGTGCTCAGTGTGAACCTGCTTTCATCTGTGAAGAGCACAGGGCGCCAGTGGCGAAGTTGCCAATTTTGGTGTTCTCTGGCAAATGCCAAACGTCCTGCACGGTGTTGGGCTGTAAGCACAACCCCCACCTGTGGACGTCGGGCCCTCATACCATCCTCATGGAGTCTGTTTCTGACCGTTTGAGCAGACACACGCACATTTGTGGCCCGCTGGAGGTCATTTTGCAGGGCTCCGGCAGTGCTCCTCCTGTCCCTCCTTGCACAAAGGCGGAGGTAGCGGTCCTGATGCTGGGTTGTTGCCCTCCTACGGCCTCCTCCACGTCTCCTGATGTACTGACCTGTCTCCTGGTAGTGCCTCCATGCTCTGGACACTACGCTGACAGACACAGCAAACATTCTTGCCACAGCTCGCATTGATGTGCCATCCTGGATGAGCTGCACTACCTGAGCCACTTGTGTGGGTTGTAGACTCCGTCTCATGCTACCACTAGAGTGGAAGCACCACCAGCATTCAAAAGTGACCAAACCATCAGTCAGAAAGCACAGGAACTGAGAAGTGGTCTGTGGTCACCACCTGCAGATCCACTCCTTTATTGGAGATGTCTTGCTAACTGCCTATGCTTTCCGCCTGTTGTCCATTCCATGTGCACAACAGCTTGTGAAATTGTCAATCAGTGTTGCTACTAAGTGGACAGTTTGATTTCACAGAAGTGTGATTGACTTGGACTTCCATTGTGTTGTTTCAGTGTTCCCTTTATTTATTTTTTAGCAGTGTAGTATAGGAGAAGGCTACGCTGACATGAAGTTAGAACAGGCAGGGAGCAGGAGAGAAGAGAAAGGCACACATGTACACAAACCTTACAGCCACAACTCATTGATCAGTTCAGATAAGCATTACAGTATATCAATACAAATATTTTAAGGATATTATTATTACCCGGTAGTTATATTTCCTCATCTAAATATGAACTACTAAGTTCAAAAACAAACAAACAAAAACAAGAGAAACTAGATTTTTTTTCTTTCAATTAAATTTTAATTAGGTGCTTTTGTATACAACAATTCATCAACTTCTGGAAACCATGGAGGGGAGGGGAAAAAAACACACCCTCCTCTGCCTCCATGAGATTCATAGGCATGAAGATACCAGTCTCCACATTTGTATCTACACCTGCAATGAAAACAAGCAAGCAATTCTTTGATGAAAAGCAGTTTCTGGATCTTCTCAAATTAAAAGAAGAAGACTGAAACTCCCCAATGGCTTTGACACAGGGGGATGTTCTGCATCATATTTGAAAATAAGCTGCAAGGTAGTTCTATGGCAGTCATAAAGGCAAATTTAAATATTCAGTAGAATCCTTACAGATCAGAAGATATAACTTAATATCCAAATACAGCCAGCACCTAGAACTGGGACAGAAGTGTCAAACCTACATAACACTGTCCCCATGAACTCAGTCGTTCACTATAAAAGAACGACAGGAACCAAAGTATCAATTCAGTGCCTCAAAAAGGTCCTTGGTGGCTGCAATCTGTCATCCATTCTGTGTTCTGGAACGGATCCACTTATTAGGATGTTCTGAAGTGTGCAGGCAACAGGCCACAGTCTAAGATACCCATGACAAAATGTAAATGGATTACAAAACTTAGTGACAACGTTTACTACATATTTCTAAGTGCGAATAATTTTCAGGTGCCATCTCCACACAAAAAAGGAAGCATCAGTTAAGAAGATGTAACGAGTATGGCTTTCTGGTTTTGATACAGAAATTTCGTACAGAACTTTTGTTCAGCTAAGACTTGCTACTGGAAAGAAGTACAAATAACCAGAAAGAAAAACACCCATCACTCTTTTCTCTGCTCTGTACCAACAAACATGAAAAAATGCATTCTGCCAAAGCTTATACCACTTCCGATAATAAATCATTCACATCACAAGAGTGTGGTAAGCAGACAAGCCTTTAGAGTACCCTAATTATATTTTATTGTTCATCCATTATACAGCCCCACCCTCCACCCAAGACATTGCCAATCACAGAATTCACAGAATTCATTAAGAAACTAAATTTACATCAAAATACTCAGCAGAATGAATTAAGAAATGAGCTGAGAGTACAGCTCACCTCAACTTTAACCTGAATTTAATCACATCATGTGCATCGATCTGCAGACAGTATTATTGCTTGGATCAGGTCCCATCATGATGAAAAAGAAGATGGCTCCAGAAATGGCTCTATTTGTTTATTAACTGTACAGAAAGCTCACTTTTCACAGGGAATGATTTGCTAATCATTTAAGTCCAGTGTCATCTCATTGATTTCACTAGCACTAAACCAGTGTTTGTGGGTATGTGTTTTGCAGTCAGTGAACTGACTTAAGTTTGAATCACTAAACCAGCTATTTGAAAAGTTGTTTAAAGTACCACAACCATAGAAACATTCTACGATAAGTCAGGCCAGATACCAGTATTTCAGCATTACCATCTATTAAGGCAGTACATACATTAAAAAGGGGGGGGAGCCATTGAGGGATACAAGAACTCATTCATAATAAATCACTATAAACACAGCAGAGTTGCACATTCTGTGAAGCCTTCCTAGCATTAAAGCTATAAGTGTTCCCTTCCTCCACTGCTGAAATCATAAATTAATGAGCTACATAAACAGCACTTTAGCAAACATCTGGATCATCAGGATCTTGTTGTAACAACTGCATGTCATGCAAATCCATATATACCAAGAGGCAAGAACATACCTTAGCTCTCAGTCTATGAAGTTTTGCTCCTTACCATATTTCCTATATAATTTTTAAAAAGAATGTCATTGACATCTACAGTCCAATTAGCCAGATATTATAACTGTATAAACCTAGGAGTTGCCAGTACATTCCATGATACAGACTTTTCTAATTTTATGTCATATTCCAGTTTATACAACATGTCAATTAAATTCTATGTATGCAACAGGTAAAGTCCAATGGAAAAGTAGTGTACACATTTTCCAGGCAATTCAAGAGCCTTGCTACAAGTCAGAGAGACCTGTCCCTCTCAATTTTTTCTTCTCCCAATTAAAATTTACAATAAACCAAAATATACATTACTAAAGAAAAACTGGAAAATGGACATGCTGGCAAGATAAAATCAGAAGAGACATAGCTAACATGCAGTGTCCAACCCAAAGTGGATACTCAATTTAAAATGTGTGAAAATGTTACCAAAAATAAATGGAATAGCACCTAAAAGGTAAAATACTAATATTGCAGAGTCATAGATCTGATGGGTCTTTTACTACTCCCAAATATCTGGATAATGTGAACTTTACTGAACGTTATCAATGCCACGCACACCTGGAGATTGCTCAGTATTCCATAAGTCACTGCACTGACAGGCCTACAAATTAAACATATCAATTATTCTGGCTTCTTCAGGGATTTTGGCACGATCACCATGTTTTGTACAAGATCCCTGAGAATGTATTAAATTAGTAGTGTTTTGTCTCAGCCGAAACATCTAGCTTAAGGGTTCAGGTTGAGGGTGAAAGTTCAAGCCAGTTTCTTATTGTTCTCCGCATTCTGAACCGTTGCCAAGAACTCCAAGAGAAGCTTTGCCAGCTTTCTGGGCCGCTCCACGACTACACTGTGTCCACAGTTTTCCAGGATGTGCACTTGACAGTCAGGAATTGACTTTGCTAAAACATCTGCTGCCGATACATCCAGTACCTAGATGACAGAAAAATAAGAGGAAAGGGAATAATCCCCACGGGAAAAAAATGCGATATCACAGAATTAGGTTGGAGGTCTGAGCTACAAAAAGCATTTAATAAAGCTGGAACTGTAATATAATTTACTTTTGAGGATATTTCATTTTTAAATGTAGGATATTTACAGTGCAATCCTGCTCTAACTTGGGGTGGCGGAACGAGCGTTCCGCTGCCCTAAGCCATCGCGAAAGTGCCGTAAAGCACTTTTGCGACAACGCGCGAGCGGGGAAGGCAGGCACAAGGCCGGCCTGCCCTGCTCCGCCACCCGGACCGTCTCCCGTCTGTCGCCAGAACCAGGTGAGGATCCAGAGGAGGGGGCGGTCCGGGAGCAAACGGCGGGGGGCGAAAGGCCCAGCCAATCGGTGAGGGGGTGGGGATCGGCCTTGGCCGAATCCTGATCCCCACCGATCAGCTGAGCTGTTACACGGCCTCCTCCAACTTCCGCCAGCAAAATAGCTGGCGGAAATCCGAGGAGGTCTATCGGCCCCAGCCGCAGTTACACTCGGGGAAGGGGATGAGTGTCCCCTTCCCCAAGTAGACTTTCCGCCGCGGGCTGCCTGCTGCAGGCTGCCCGCGGCGGAGATCAGGATTGGGCTGTTAATCTCTAATTGTAGTTTGACATACTGAAAGAAAATTGTTTCATGGCCCAGTGTTATCCCCCACCAGCTTATGCTATGCAGCAATGCTGCTAGAGCGCACACTGCATGCTATGGTGGGGTGGGGTGACTAGTCAGCCTGGGAAAGATAACTAAAAAAAAAGATAAAATCTTTATTTACCTCCCAGCAGGCCACCTGACCGCCAATGGGGTTCCTCAAACCTTCGCCACCTATTTAGCTGGCATAGTCCAAGGTACCTTGAGGGGCAGGTCTGGGCCAGGAAAAGGGGATATGATCTTGGTATGTGCTGCTGCAATCCTTCCTCTCCCACCCCGGTTCAGCCTGCTCCCTGCCTCAATCCTCCCCTAAACTGCCCCCTCGCCTGCTTCAGTGGGGCATCCAGGAGCCATTGGTGCATGCATGGAGCCTCCATCAATTTGTGCCAGTGGCTGCTCCATAGCGCACAATGGTGGCATGGAATTTGTGACACTGTACTGGCACTTATGGTGGTGGATTAGGAGATCCGCCACCATATACTGTGTATGCCCAATAGGATTGGGCTGCCTGCCAATTATGTATTCCAGAAGAGCAGTTCTGTCAGCAAAGAAGGACCAAGGGTCTCAGAACATCACAGGGAACCTGATAGGAGAGAAAGTCAATTTAGGGCCAATGTTTATCCTCACTCCTCCCCTCTTTTCTGCCTCGGTCTTGCCAAGTAGGAAGTAAAATGTCCGATTTGGCTGGACACTAGGTTTATGTATAATATAATAATATACAGTATTTATATGCAAGATCTGCTTCAGAGGCCCTACTTCGGGTTCCCTCGTTGTCTGATGTGTGGCAGAAGGCAACTTATGGCAGGCAGTGGTGTAGCTAGGGGGGGGGGCTGGGGCACAGGGCCCCGGGACCACACCTTCAGGGGTGCCAGAAGTCACCACCAGTGGTTTGAATGATAGCAGCAGCGTCTCCTTGGAAGCTGCCGCTGCAATCGATCAAAGCGCTTGTGGCAGCTTTGCTTCCTTTCTTTTGCAGCTGATCTAAATAAGAAGAGGGCAGGCATGTGTGTGTTTGCAAGAGCATTGTTTATTTCCCAGCTGCGGCTCAGCTTCAAGGGAGAGGCATACAGACGTAAATGGGAGAGCAATTTGTTTCCTCTTGAATTCTGCGTCATGATGAGTTTGCTATTGTCATCCACTGCCCCTCTTGCAACGGGCCAGCCAGCCAGTCTCCCTCACCTTCTCCCAAAGCCTTCACAAGCACCAGGCATGCACAACTGTCGGTAGGGCTTTGCTTTCCAAAGTATACGGACAGGCGTGCACTGCAGGTCTGGTGTTACTACCCATGCAAGAACTCAGTGTCTGAAGCAGCCCTTAGTGACCAGTTCTCATTGACTAATAAATGTATATCAGTTAACAGGGTGCATTTAAGCCAACAAGGAACAAATGCAAAAACTTCAGCACTGCTGCAGTTGCCAAGAGCTTCTAGAGTTATCGGGGGAGAAAGGAAGCAGGACTTCTTAAAAACGCAACTAAAGGCCTTGCGCAGCAACAGGCCCATCGTGGATATGCTTTCCCTAGGCCTACAAAACAACCCCAAACATCTGACTGAACCGCACTGTTATCCAGGTCTACCTAGTCCTCGATACATAGTTACTCCCTCCTACTCACTGCTAATTTCTTCACATACCGCTCATTTTCTTCCTGCAGTTACATTTTTTCATTTCGTTTTCTTATTGCTGCTAGCAAGTCATAGAACAATGTCTCTCCCTTTTAGTTGTCATGACAACTTCTCTCTCATTAACTACAGATCTGGTGTTAATGGTACCTTCTCTCAAAACACAAATGGCATTCTGGGTGTTGGTGTTCACCACAACCCTCTCCTTCTCATCCTCTCCACTCATCCACCATTTAGCTCAAGCAGACAATTTTGTACAGCGTGGGAGGTCAAGTCACACATGGAGCTCCTCCATCAAAAAGGGTGGTGCCATTCATCTCAGTGGAGTCAGCAGATCTGCATACATGTCCCCAAGTGCACACAGTTCTGCTGCCACCATTGAAATGAATGGGACACTGAAGAGCTCAATATCTGCATTGGAAGTCCATGTGATGCTCTGGAGCAGGGTAATTCTACTCTCTGCTATTATTTCCACAGTTTCCTACAAACTAAAGTGCATTACATCAGGATAGAATCTTTTGTTCTTTCCATTATACTGCAGGAAAAAAGGAGCAGTAGCATTGGCTGAATAGTTTATATAAAATAATCTTGCATCTGGAGACATTAGCTTTGGTCCACAAAAGCTCATGCCATAACAGATGCGTTAGTCTTCATGGTGTAGCACTTCATTATCATCCATTTGCAACAAGGAACAAATGCAAAAACCAAACCAGCTGATGTACCTGATCTTGCTTTCCCCAGATGATCTGTGTCACGGCTTTGATCTTGCTCATATTTTCTTGAAGGGCGCTCCTTGACTTTTCACCTGTTATCTCTAAAAATACTTTACCGGAGAGAAAGAGAAGGGGGGGAAATTCAGTCTACCACAAGTTGAATATAAACTCCAAGTTTGGTAAACAAATATTTAATCCTTCAATCAATTTTCTTCCTCAAAAGAAAGAACCCACTTGAGTCAGTGAAGTGGTAGGTACAAGATGATGACATTCCATAATACAAAAGTAACCAAAGGAAAACCTGCTAGGCTAGAGGAATGCATGCAACACGATGGGGCTTTTGGAGTGCGCCCTTTCTTCCAGGGACAGGGCTAGATGAGATATTTGATGCGGGACAGCTGTCAAAAACCATTCTCCCCTCTCTTCCTGAAACATAGTGGCGGAATAGGGCTGTAGCTCAGTGGCACACAATTTACAGGCAGAATGTCCCAGGTTCAATCTCTGGCATCTCCAGGTAGGGCTTGGAAAAAAGACTCCTGGGTCTGCAACCCTGGAAAGTCTTTGCCTGTCAATGACGACAAAAGCATCGCTCTAGCTCCATCTTGAGAATGGGTATGGCTCTGGCTTCTCCTATACAGATGTTTCACGTTTTCCAGAAACATCGTCGACAAGGAAGGGCGGCAACAAGCAGTTGGCAACTGCTCTGGAGTTTAGAAACCCACAGTATTAAATTGTACTGTATACAGGGGGGGGCCTATATCCACTATCCGTAGATTCATTTATCCGTGGATCGCGGGGGGGGGGCACACACACCCTGCGGCCATTACAGTACCTTATTTAAGTTGCTATCACTGGTGCAAACCAAGCACCAGCACGGGTCTTGTTTAAACCAAGCGCTATAAAAACAGCAGCCTGCTGCTTATAGCATAGCTTGAGACTACGTAGAGCCAGTAGCCTCAGTGGTAGAGAGGCTCCAACGTGCTTATAGCTCAGCTTGAGACTCAGTAGAGCCGGCAGCCTCAGTGCTAGAGAGGCTCTGACGTTAACAGCTCTACTGAAGACCCACACTGGCTCGTTTCAAGCCATTGGTGCATTTGCGCATCAATAAGGTAATGGCCATGGAAGATAGCATTTGCCCCATCCACGGGTTCCCAGTATCCGCGGGGGAGGGGGGGCCAGGAACCTATCCCCCACAGATACCGGGACCCTACTGTATACCATTTTCAACAGAAATCTGAAAGTTGTTTACATAGCAAAGGAAGCAGAAGATACCGGCAACAACATATCTGCAGTTGCACTTTGCAGTGTCAAATCATGGCTATTAGACTTTATAGACAAACAGAACCTCCATATACAGAGGTAATATGCTTTTGGGTCCATTAAGAGGGAAAAGAATGCTAGATAGTCCTCACATTCATGCCCTGGTTGTGAGCTTCCCAGAGGCATAAGGCCAGACTTGCTGTGGAAAATAGAATGTTTAACTAGATCATGGTGGTCCAACGTGGCCCCCGAAGGCCTCTGCTGCGGCCCCCGGCTGCTCTTGGAGCTCCCCTCCCACGCAGTCATCCACGCTCCCCTGATGATCGGAAAGGCGGTCGGGAGCCAACCGCCTTTTCGATCTTCAGGGGAGCGTGGGCGGGGCATGCTAGTCAGTGGGGCGGGGCATGCATCGGTCATTATTATTAATTAATTAATAATTTAATTTATTGTGCGGCCCCCGGGTTTCATGTCAAAGTAGGCATGCAGCCCTCGAGGTACGAAACGTTGGACCACCCTGAACTAGATGAAGCCTTGGCCTGATGGCCTTTTGCTCTGGTAGTGGCTCACAAAGTTCTGAGCATCTCCACTTTTAAAGTGATTATATTGTGTGTTACTTCAAAAGTGAGCACTAATACAGAATTTCCACTACATCAATGCTGGAACTTAGAGGAGTGAAGCAAGCAAACAAACATCTGAAGCACTTTGCATATGTGGGCTTCAGAGAACAGATGTGCTCCAACTGCAAATTCCAATCCCCAAAGTGAGAGCCATCTGGAAGTGCCCTCAACAGGGCCCAGGAGGGAACGATGCAATACACTTACATTTTCGATAAAAGTCATTATGTGGGATGCGAACATCAACAAGGCCCTGAAGGATCTACAAATACATAAGTGCGTATTAGGAAAACAGAACAGGCACAATACTTTCATGTGTTGGCACTCGGTTTCAGAGGAGGTAGCACAAGGCACCACTTTCTGGGCAAACAACAAAATCCATGTTGACAATCAGACTCTTGAACATTTGAGCATTCAGTTCATGTGTTACGTAATGCAATTAAGGGGTAAACTGATTTGGAGGAGCATAGCAGCAAGAGACTGCTGTAGGAAACCCTTGGGAAAGAATGTTCTTTTGTGCTGCTACAGAATGAGAACTACCTCAGAACTAACCAACCAAAAAAGGGAGCTTTGTGCCCACAGGGCAGAAAGGAAAAGTATCTTCCACACAGAAAATTTGGAATTCTCAGTCAGAAAGACCGCTTGAGGCAGGAAAAAAAAAACCTCAGTACAATAAAAAGAGAATTTGGAATTCTCAGTCAGAAAGACCACTTGAGGCAGGAAAAAAAAACCTCAGTACAATAAAAAGAGAATTTGGAATTCTCAGTCAGAAAGACCGCTTGAGGCAGGAAAAAAAACCTCAGTACAATAAAAATAAAATCATTCTAGCCACTTTATTTAGCATGCCCTGCACAAACTTACACATTCCAGCTCTCACAAGGAAAGTCAGATTTCCACACAAATATTGTGAAGAACCTGGGTTTTTCACCATAGCACAAACATCACTTCCATTACATTTATCTCTCTTTTAAAATATCTCTTGCATATGACACAACCAGCTAGCTGCACAAACACCCACACAGTTGCTAAAGAAGATGCAGAATAAAACTTGGGGGAGGGGGGCGATATTCTTCTAGACATGTGGAGAACAGGACAAGGTTGGTTATAAAATTACAGTATCTCAAAATCCATGTCATCTAGAGAAGAAATCATGCCTGAAAGGCTCAGAAACCAGAAAACTAATAGAAAGTCTACAAATACTTAGGCTTACCATCATCCCGGAATCGCACTGCAGCTGCCCAACGGGCTTCCTGAACTTCCGGTCAACGACGCGACAGAAGCCGGAAGCCATTGGACAGTCGCAGTGCACCCTTGGGAGCGGCTCAGGTCCGCTCTAGGCCGAAACCAGCGTCGATTCCGGGATGATGGTAAGCCTACAAATACTGTATATGATGGGTTGTCTCCAAAGAAAGTGAATCCTGATCAAGAACCATTGAATTAATGGAGGCAACTTAAATCATAACTAACTTAAATCTCATAGAACTTAGTAAGAATTCACTTTCTTTGGAGACAACCCAATATTTTCAAGTCTTACAATCTATACACTTGACTAAGAGCTTTTTCATGTTTTTCCAAATGAGGGCCAGTATAAATTGATTTTTTGATGACACATTGTTTTAATCTGCATCATGTGCCAATCAAACATACAAAGACTTTAAAAGGTTCTCCATCATCCCAGCTTTTTCAAAACTGCTCTGTTGCCCCCCAAAGAAGTGTTTCCAACAAGAGAGAAGCCTCATAGGCCCCAAGTGAAAACAGACACAATGCTACCACAGAATAAATGCACACCAACCTGTTTTGTATATTTGTCACATACAATATAGTAAAATATTTACTAAGATAGCAGTAGGCCTCTGCCTCAGAAGATACTTCCTGACAATTAAAGACACCCTGACACTTCACACTTCTTACCTGCTGGGGCACTTTGAAGCGGACGTAAGAGCAGAGTTTTAACATGTCTGCCATTTCCTCAGGGGTGGATGGGATTAAAGGAATCCTATCAAACTCCTTCTTCTCCAGCAGTAGTTTAACTAATTTGCTCTCTTTGGCTTTCACCCCTGCAAGTAAAGGACAAGAACACCTGCATCCTAAGGTTCAAAATGATTAGCCAATTTTGACAAGAGCAGCACTGTGTGTGTGTGTGTGTGTGTGTGTGTGTGTGTGTGTGTGTGTGTGTCTGTCTGTCTGTCTGTCTGTCTGTCTGTCTGTCTGTCTGTCTGTCTGTGCGCGCACGCATGCACGCTCACGCACGCACGCTCACGCATGGATGTTAATTCCTCCAATAATCCTATCAAGAAGTGATGTATATTTTCTTTGTCTAAATCACAAGCAGAAACAGTAATGTCAGAATAGGGCACTATACTACCTCCATGTATGCACTTGACACTTTTCCATTAGAAAATAGCAACCGTGGGCTTAAATTTCACCCTCCCTTCTCTGCGACATCCAGGACAACTGATCTGTATCCTGATGCCATGATGTTTCGCATTTTTCCATCCATCATTACTGCCACAGGGGAAGACGGGATCGCACAATGCCTTGGTATCAAGACATGCGTATGTCATCCTAGGGGTGATGGTGTGGGAGAGGGAATTAAACACATACAGTCAGTTCTCAGTATCCATGGGGGTTAAGATCCTGCAAACCCCCGCAGGTAGTGAACCACTGATCCAATAGGATCAATGGGGTTAGGTGAAGGGGCAACCTACTTGTCAGCAGGATCCATCAGAGATATTCAAAATCCGCGGTTTGGCGAGCTCTCCAGCACTTGTGAGTGCCATTTTAAAGGACTCCGCTGCATTCAGAGACCAACAGAATACAGCAAAAACCTTCAAAATGGCGCTGGTGCGTGCAGCCCTTTAAAATAGCTGTCAGAAGCTTCCAAATGCCAGCAGGGAAGCTATCTGCATCATTTTGAAGCTTCCCACGGTAATTTAAAGGGCTGCACGCTACTCGCCAGCACCATTTTGAAGGTTTTT
The DNA here is from genome assembly GCA_026170595.1 of Plestiodon gilberti rubricaudatus. Classification (NCBI taxonomy): domain Eukaryota; kingdom Metazoa; phylum Chordata; class Lepidosauria; order Squamata; family Scincidae; genus Plestiodon; species Plestiodon gilberti. The sequence goes on along the minus strand of JANXHW010000002.1, from coordinate 219,961,940 downwards.
GCTGTATTCTGTTGGTCTCTGAATGCAGCGGAGCCCTTTAAAATGGCACTCACAAGTGCTGGAGAGCTCACCAAACTGCGGATAGTCAAGAACAGCCCATGATTACGGAGAGATAGGTGGCAAACGTGTTCTTGCAGATAAGCGAATTCGTGGAAAACGAGAACTGACGGTAGTCGTCATTTTCAGTAACAGAAGCCACATATTTAATATAATGTGTAATTCCACTCTCACAGCGCAATCCCATCCAACATACACCACTGGTGTAACCAGCGGGGGAGGGCAGGGAGTTTTGGAGGGGAGATTTAAATCCCCTTTGAATCCTCCTTTGGAGGGGATTTGAATCCCCCTTCCGTTCTGGGGCCTCCTGTTCTCTCTGCACCGGTGGTGTAAATTGGATAGGATTGCACTCTCAATCAGTTAAGTTCCTGTCTAAACCAAAGGCAAGGGGGGATTACAAAAGCTCAAGAAGCTCCAGTCACTTGAACTCTGCTTCTTCCCAGCATCTACCACGCCAACACAAAACATAACTCCAGCATTTAATTCATGGGACCCTGGGTGTACATCCTACCAGTTCCATGGGGGGGGGGGGGGGAAATCAGAGTTCACTGCAACACTCACCTGCAGGGCATACAAGACTTAAGCTGCAGATCTCTGCTGGGTACTCAGCAGCATAAACACCTGCAACATTTCCACCCATGGAAGTCCCAATTAGATGAAAGGGTTTTCTGTTCAGATTGATGCATTCAACAAACTGAAAAATCAAAAGGGCAAATATACATTAGTACACCACAGGACAGCAGTTTCAGAGTTGGAAGTGATTAGATTAGGTTTCTGGAAATTCAGTGCAAATACATATTTGGGGCCAGGGCCAGAACACAGCTGGCTATCCTCAAAGTCCTACAGCTCACAACAACAACAACAACAACAACACTGAATTACTTTTGCTTATGAAATATTTTGACCTGGCTGCACTGTAAAGGGCAGGGGAAGAAGCTCCACCAAGGGAGCAAACAATACAGACCCAAGAAGAGCCTGGTTGGATCAAGTCCAACATTCTGCAAGCTTCCCACAGTGGCCAAGAGAATTTCTCTGGGGAGCCCAGAAGCAGGACACCATTCTAGGCTAGTGGTTCCCAATCTGGGAGGCACAGCTCCCAGGGGAGCCACGGAAACCAACCAGGGGAGCTGCGGAGTGCCACAGAATCATCTCCAAAAACAGTGCAATGCCAATTGGCAGGCATCAACATAATGTAATGGGGAGCCACGGCCAATGGTCGCCTATGGTCCAGGGAGCCACAGGTCAAAAAAGTTTGGAAAACACTGCTCTAAGGCAAATAGCCCTCTACAACTGTTGCTTTCCAGCAAGTTATTCAGTGGTAGACTGCCTCTTAACAAAGCAATTTCACATATCCACCACAACAGTGATATTCTCGTACAGAATTTTGTTCTTCAGCAGAGATGTCAGGCGCCCTGCCGGCGCCCGGACACGTGGGGGCAGGGCCTGCGCGCGTCACGTCGACGCCCACCCCACCCGTTCTGCTCTCATTTCAGAGCCAAACGGGCTCCAGGGAAGACGGGCGGGCCAATCCGCCGCCCGGCCTCGCTTAGGTGAGTTCGCCCTCCCTCCCGTCCGAGCGCCTGGAGCTCCTGCTCCACGCGCTCCACCATAGTTCCACCGCTGTCTTCAGTCCCCGCTGAAACCACCTAATGCAACAGCCATCATTATGTCCCACTGCAAGCTCAAGACCGCAAAAGTGCTCCAATTCTAGAAATGACAATGCTAAAAACAGATATCACCACAAGTTAGGAATGTAACATGCTAAGTCAATCAAAATCCCTTCCAATTATCTGTACATCTGCATCTGAATGGGTCAACCTGTCTCCATTTCAAAAGGGGAAAGGTTGCACACAACCTCCATTTGTTGATCCAGTTAACTAAATGACCCTTTAAGGCAGTGCTTCCCAAACTGGGAGCCGCGGCTCCCAGGGGAGCTGCGGAAACCAGCCAGGGGAGCCGCGGAGTGCCACGGAATCCTCTCGGAATACAGTGCAATGCCAATTGGCAGGCATCAACATCATGTAATGGGGAGCCGCTACCAATGGTCACCAATGGTCAAGGGAGCCGCCGGTCAAAAAAGTTTGGGAAACACTGCTTTAAGGGTACGGACAAGGACTCCCCAAAGGACCCCAGGGACAACAGAATAGGCAATTTAGGCTGCAATCCACACTTACTTAGGAGTAAGCCCCACTGTGTACAATGGGACTCACTTCTGAGCTGAGACACACAGGATTACACTGTTTGTTCGCGGCCCTCAAGAGAAACCAAGAACTGGCAAGACAAACTAAATTAACATCAGATTCATTTAAGAGAGAGACACAGAGATCTGAACAGCTCACAAGCCAGAATATTTAAAGTGGGGACGGGGAGAAAGAGAATAGCTTTTCCATTATTCATTTATACAACTCTCCGAGATATAAAGTGCTTCATAGCTCTGCTTCTCCTTCATTCTCACAACAATCCAGACACCAAGATACAGGATAAAACTAGGTGCGCTGGCAGCAGATCCATGCATTTAAACACAGATTGCCCAAATCATGAGGAAAGAGGAGAGTGGAAGCTGCATTGATGGCACCTGCATTGATGGCAAAAGAGCTATGGAGGTGAAGAGTACAGAACCTCACTGCATGTGTAGCTTACCTCCCCTCAATCTATCCTCCTCCCCCCCCCAGGACATTTCTCCTCAGCCAAGCTCAGGTATCAGATGTACACTCTGTTGGGTGAAACCTACAGCCACCCTATCAATCTGCTATACCCTTTCTTGTTCATGAGTCTAAATCTTCAGAAAACTGGATTTGAAGAATAAAGCAGATTAAGGATTTGAGGGTCAGATGGTTGACAAGAGAGAATCTTTGAGGTGAGTCGCTGGAATGTCTGTTGGTAAATAAGAACGTATGAGAGCTTTTAGAGGACACCACCTCTGTTCAAATAGTGGTTTATAACTCTGCGGTTCTGCAATAATACATCTTCCATCCTCTGAGGAAGCACAATCTAGTCTTCTAAAAAGGAAAAAACCCAAAAAACCCCACCAAATTTCTAGTCACTTCAGAGCAAGCAGCCTAAAATTGGCCCATGTACTCAAGAAAGAAGAACAGTCAAGCAGTTTGGGGAACCACTTCTGGAGTTTTTACCTGGTGTATTCTTTTCACTTGCCCATAGATTGAGTAGTCATCTAGGGATGACCGAGTGGTGCCCTCGTGACCAGGCATGTCAACACAAATCAAGTGTAGGTTCTTCGGAAGGAACTGAAGAAAGCAAAGCACCAAATGGTTAGGCGGGAGGAGAGACTTTACCAAAGCTAACAAGCAAAATGTAAGCAAGCTTCCAGCTGCTGCCACTGCTACAAATGCAGAGTTGAGCAACACAGTTTTGACGATGGCTGAACCATGTTAAAAGCTGGCCCAGGACAAACTATTCCTTAAATAATATATAATAATACAGTATACAGTATTTATACACCACCTTTCTGGGTCATTGAATTTCTCCTCTAACTTTAATTCAAGGCGGTGTACATAGGCAGGCTTTCTAAACCCCAAGGGGCTTTTACAATAACGTTCTAATCTTTCGTAGAACCCTTCATTCTAGATGTTGCTTTCACAGTCCAGCTCTTGTTGCTTTCACAGTCCAGCTCTTGCTCTCTGGTGTTTGCCTCACCACGCTTCTGCTGACAGGCAACCCTGACTGCCCACTCAAGTGCTTCAGCTGCAGTTCCACTTAAAAAGTACAAAACAGAGGCAGAGAGAAAAGCACATACCGTATTTTTCGCTCCATAGGACACATCGGACCATAGGACGCATGCATCCTATGGAGCAAAAAATGGGGGGGGGGGAAGGGGAAAAAAGGAAAAGGAAAGAAAAAAAGGAAAAAAAATACTTACCGGGGCTTCGGGGAGGCCTGCGCGACCCTCTGCAGGCCTCCCTGATCTTCATTTCGGCACTAAATGGCTATTTTTGGCCATTTCTGGAAAACCGGAAATGGCCGAAAAGAGCCATTTAGCGCCGAACAGAAGATCGGGGAGGCTTGCAGAGGCTCGCGCAGGCCTCCCCGATCTTCATTTCGGCAAAAAACGGCCATTTTCGGATGGCCAAGATGGCCAAAAATGGCTGGTTTTTGCCGAAATGAAGATCGGGGAGGCCTGCAGAGGGTCGCGCAGGCCTCCCTGAAGCCCCGGTAAGTATTTTTTCCTATCTTTTTTTGGGATTCGCTCCATAAGACGCACGCTTTCCCCCCTATTTTTTTGGGGGGTGCGTCTTATGGAGCGAAAAATACGGTATGCACACCTCTCACCATCAACCAGAAGTGGCTTAGGAGCCTTCAAGTGTCCTCAGCGTATAATGCTGTTAGACACAATAGGTAAATTCTCTGTCCATGTCCACACACCCTCTTCCTCAGTCTCATCAGGATTCATCCCCAGGGTGCACAAACAGCAGCCCCATCAGTCACAGGAATCGAGAGCAGTTGTATCACCCACATGCAGCTTCACAGCAGGTGCAGAGGTGGGACATATCAAGCTTTCCACAGCATTGACAAGAAGCAGCATGAGTACAGATGGCTTCTTCCACTGAACAGGTGGATGACCAAGGAAGAAGTACCGTATTTATCGGCGTATAAGACGCACTTTTTTGTCTAAATTTGTAACCCAAAATAGTATGGTGCGTCTTATACGCCGATACTAAAAAAAATCCCTCTCTTCCCTCCCCCCCGCCCGTTTTAAAGCATTTTCGGGCTTACCGCATTTTTTTCCGGAGCCGGAGAGCTCCCTTGTGCTTTCTTCCCTGACTAATCTATCCGGGGTTAATTTATGCACGTGCATGAGTTGAGCTTCTCAGCAGCCAGCAGAGGGCGCTGTGCTCCTCAGTTCAGTTCAGCTGAGCTGCAGAGGGCGTGATCTTCCCAGCTCTCCTTCGATGGTGAATGAATGCAGTTTGGGTAAGCTTCTGAACTGGGCCTAGTTGGGGAGACTTTGGAAACTGTGCATAGGTGGGTTGGGGTAAGAGATGAGTCTGGGGGTTTTTTGTACTTGGGATTTATGTTGTTTACTTTGGAAACTGCATGGGTGGGTTGGGGGGGAAGAGTTGAGTCTGGGGTTTTTTTGTACTTGGGGTATGTTTTTTACTTTGGAAACTGCATGGGTGGGTTGGGGGGGGAAAGAGTTTATGTTCTTGTGCATTTTGTTCATGTGTCTTATTGCTGTGATCCTGGTATTTTTGTGCAATTTATGTAAATTAGCTAATTAAGTGACCAAGCGGTAAGTGGCCAAGTGGCCCAAAAATGCTTTAAATCTTTTTTCTTGAAACCCAGGGCCAAAAAGAAGGTGTGTCTTATACGCCGTTGCGTCTTATACACCGATAAATACGGTACCTACTTTTGCCCTGGAAGCACATTTCTCATGCTGCCAGTTGAGCACTACACCTCCCAAGCAGACCATTCAGATGCCTTCAGGGTTGAGTCATACATTACCTTTCCAGCATGTTTGACAGTACCATTGCCCTACCTACAGCTTACTCCAATGGATTAAGCTGCATTGGTAAATTGGTAAACTACAACCACCTATGGATTTTTGTATCATATGGGTATTTCCACATAGCCCTGATGAAGCAGGACTCAAGCATGGGGAATATCCACATAATCTGACCTACCTACCTAGCAGTACAGATATCTAGGATAGTTTGGGAGTCGGCCATGGAACAGTGGCTTTGCAATGGCAAAAACACTGTAAGGTAACATATGAATAAGCTCTCAGTCACAACTTACCATAAGAGCAAAGAGTTATTTCTCCAAAGAGGAATTGTTTTAGTACCAGAGAAATGAGCGTGTACCTTGACTACAGAGAGCCACATATCTTTGTGCGCTGAAAATCCATGCAGCATGAGGATAGAGGGTCTGTGGCCCGGTCTCCCTCGGGAGGAATAGCAAAATTGGTAGTCGTCATAGTTCACATATCTAACTTGCATGCCCAAGGTTCGACGCCAATACCTGGCAACAAGAAGAACACGACAAAGGAGAAGAATTGCAACACAGTGATTACAGCACAAAAGCAAAGCATCATAATCCTGGCTTTGCTCTGTTGTGGATAAAAGACACCATTGCCTACTCCTTCCCTATTCCATTTCTGCCCCATTATATCAGACACACTGTGCCAGCTGGTGCTACGTGGAACCCTGCTATAGCAACCAGGAGACGCTGCCAATCAGATGTCATTGGCTGGTGTCCGTTTCCAGCTGGGAAGATGTCAGCCGATCACAATAAGCTGGAGGGTGTGGCTGGAGGCTAAGCTTGAGAACAGATGGAGGAAGAGAGGCAGGAGGAGAACGGAGGAAGGAGAAATAGGGAGGGCGAAAAGGAGGTGGTGAGAGGAGCGAAAGAGAAAGCGGAAAAGCCACAAAGGAAAATAGAGAATGAGGAGCAAAGGTGAAACAGGAGGGAGGAAAAGGTCAGACTGGCAAGAAGGGCCTGGAGAAGAGAGGAGAAGGCAGTGGCTGCAAGCCCTACACCCGAGTCATTTCCAGACCTGGAGTGGGTCAGGGGGCACCCCCAAAAGGAACTTCCAAACTCACCCAACCACAGACCTAGGGGAAATAATACGTCTGCTGGTACATCAGTCTAGACCAGTGGTGGCCAACCCGCGGCACGCGTGCCACAGAGTGGCACGGGAAGGTCTGTCGGGTGGCACGCCGCCTGCCCGCACGCCGCCTCCCTCCCGGCTTCTCCCTCCGGGTGCGCGCGAGTCGAAGCTCCGCTCGTAAGTTTAGTCCATTACTTCAGCGGGACGGCCGGGCAAAGCACAGTGCCGGAAGTTCTTGGCTGAGCCGAGAGAGGGAGGGAGGGTGGAGGCGGGAAGGCCATGCTGCCCAACCCCTTGAACGAGGCGTGCGGGAGCCCTGCTGGCTGGAAAGGGGGGGCCGAGACAGAGCAGCGGCCATAGCTCCGCCTCGTGGGGCGGGCAACTGAGAGCGCCGTTCCTGCCTCTACGGTGGGAGGGGGCCGGCTGAGGAGGCAGTGGCCGGTTGCTCCAGCATTGTGCTTTGCCCGGCCGTCCCGCTATAGTAATGGACTAGAAACTTACGAGCGGAGCTTCGACTGCGGCGAGCGCGCGGCGAAAGACCGAGGGAAGCCTCGTCTCTTGACCCTCTGGGTGTCTCAGCCGCCTCCCGGCTTCTCCCAGTGTCGGAGATGTCTGGCGGGAGCAGCCGGAGGAGAACTGGCTCCTCCTGGCAGAACAGCTTCTCCCAATTTTTCACCAGGAACCCATCCAAGGAGCAGGAGGAAGGGGGTAAAGCAGCCCTCCAGCAGCCTCTGCAGAGCGCCCGCAGGCAGGGGAAGGCGCAGGCAGGGCGCGGACGCTGGGGCGCAACCCGTTTGCACCTTCTGGGCTGCAGTTGCTTTTCTTTTCTGTGGCTCGCACGTGCCTCCTCAAGCTCTTCGTCGTTGAGCTGTTTCAAAACTTCTCTGTCGCAGCACTTTCTCTTATCTCGCTTAATTGTCCACTTTGAGAACAGGCTAGCAAAGCCCTTAGTGGCGGCCACGGGTAGCAGAAACGGCATTTCCAGGTGGTACAACACAGTCAAATTGTGTGGGGTCCAAAGGGGAGTACATTTGTCAGCACTTTGTGAGTGTGTGAGAGGGACTTCCTGAAATGTATCTTGGGCACTCGAGTCTAGTGAATTGTTTCCCTCTTTCCGCTCTTCCCCCCCCATCCCAGATTATTTCACATTTCAAGCAGTCTTTTCAGTTTTTTCTTTTTTTGCTTTTGTTTTTGTTCATTTGTTTTTGCATTGTCACTTCAACAGAAAATTAACTGAACCAGCCCAAGTATAATTATGACAAAGGTGACACTTCTACAATTCACATATTTCATTTCTGAGTTGGTAAAGCAGACACGTAGTGATTCTGCCAGCTCAGAATCATGTGGTGAAACACTGAGTGAACTAGTCTCCACATGAACTCCAGGATTACCTTATTATCAGAGAAAATGGGTGCTCTTTCATGCAGCTATCTCCTCAAGTGACGGTGAGGTTGAAAAATCCCCATGTGCAGAACTTATTACCTCACAAATGTGTGAATTAGACAATCATTCTTGTGCTGAGCAGAAGAGAGAGAAACTGGGGAATAGTGGTGGGAGCATGTACATTAATTAATAAAGGAGCAGGTCAGTAAGGGCCCTGTGGATTTAGACCTCCAGGAAATTTTGGGAACCAAAACTATGGAGTTGCTCGCTGGATTTTCCAACATGGTTGCGTTCTAGTAGTTTATTTATTTATTTATTTACTTACTTACTTACTTTATATATTTATTTATTTTTGTGGCACGCCCAAGATACAAAAAACTAAAAGTGGCACATGTCATAAAAAGGCTGGCCATCACTGGTCTAGACACTTGATTATCCCCACAGACCTTTCCATAGACTACTCCCTGTGTGAAGAGCCTCCATCTAACTTGTGGGACTCGCAGACCAGTCCTAACTAAACCTGCCCCACATCCTGCAGGGCAGCAGTCGCAGCTGTCTCCTCAAGGAAATAGAACATTTGTTCCCTTATCCTGGGGCAAGCCTTCGCTGCCCGAATGGGTCTCCTCAGATCTTCATCAGCCATTTTGCTGGTGCAGGTCCAAGGAGAGTGAAGGAGAGGAAACTGAGTTAGGATCCAGCAGAAGTCGCTGCCACTGGGAACCATCCCCTCCTTCCCCACCCAGAAACTCCCCTGTTCCTCCCCTCCCTGCCCATCACCTGCAATGGCTTACCTGCTTTAGCACAGATCTCCCTCTGCAGCAATGTGCCAGAGCTGCCACCGCCATATGCAGCGGCATCCCCAAAATGGCAGCCAGCATTGCACTGGTTGCAACGTCATAAAGGCATGTATGCTGTTGTACATGCCTTTACACCACTGTAAAGGCTAGTTAGGATTGGGGCCTTGGACAACTAATGAAGGGTGAAGCAACTTGGCAGGGGGACCCAGAAGCTCCTCCTTTTTTCATTTGTACTACTTTTCAATAAATCCTTAGTTATTCTGGCCACTGACTCATGCAATTTCCTGTGTGATTTTCCCCATGGATTTCCTTTCCCATGAAGGAATTTCACAATGCCTTCCAGAACCTGGAGTTATCCCTGCGGGAGGAGGACAGGAAGCCGACACATTCCACCCACCTGTCTAACTCTCCTGCACAGTAGAGCTATGCAATTACAAAATGGGGGCAGGGGGGAGCCCCAGTGCAGTAACACCGACAGTTGCTACCATCTGTCTAGAGAGAGAGAGCCTACTGGTTATCTTGAAATAAATAAATAAAAAAGAATTAAGATGAAAGGAAATCTGTCTATTGGTCACTTTTAAACTGCACACAATAGCAATTTTGATATCAGGAATCCTGCACAATTATTGGCTTCTCTAGATATACTACTGTATATTCCTATCAAATAATATCGATAGCAAATATTTGCTAAGTGGAGTAATTCTAAATTTTGCTATATTTAATTTGGGGACATATTGATTAAACCATAAACTATCTATGTACCTAAATTTACAAAAGAAAAGCCCTGCTGGATCAGGCCAAAGGCCCATTGTTACCCACACTGCCCCACCAGATACTTGTACAAAGCCCACAAGCAGAAGAGAAAGACATTCTTCTCTCCCACCATTGCTCTCCTCTGACTGGTATTCAGAGGCATATTGCTGCTGAACCTGGAAGTAGCATATAGCCATCATGACTAATGGCCCTCATTAGGCCTCCATGAATTTGTCTGATCCCTTTTAAAGCCTTCCAAGCTAGTGGCCATCACCACACCTTGTGGCAATGAATTCAACAGATCAATTAGGTACAGTGGGAAGAAGCATCTCCTCGGGTCTGTACTAAATCTCCCAGTCAGTTTCATTGAATTATTCCTGGTACAGTACTAGTGTTGTGAGAGAGAGTGGAAAATCTTCACTCTACCCACTCTCCCCCATTAGCAAGGCTCACTGCTCAATCCTACTTAAGCTATGGGGGGGGGCAGACCTAGCCGCCCGGAATAGTCGTAAACGTGCCGTAAGGCATGTTTGCAGACTACTTTAGAGCCGGGAAGGCTGGCGCAAGGCCAGCCTTCCCAACTCTGCCGGCTGAGGACTCTGGCCGGTGCCGGATGGCTGGGAGGGTTAGCGGACAGGTGGGAGGGACGGCGGAGCCGGGAGGGCGACCATAGGCCCAGGCGGAGGTGGGGACATGGCGTCCACCATATCCCGGTCCCCGCTGGGCTCCGCAGGGCGGCTGGGCCATTACATAGCCTCCTCCGACTTCTGCCAGCAAAATAGCTGGCAGAAATCCGAGGAGGTCTACCTGCCCCAGCTGCCGTTACACTCAGGGAGGGGGACGAGCATCCCCTTCCGAGTAGACTTTCTGCCGCGGGCTGCCTGCTGCAGACTGCCCATGGCAGAGAGCAGCCGAGGCCAGCCGGCGGATCCTTACGTAGGATTGGGCTGCCCATCACCTTCCTTTTAGACAGACTTTACAGGAATCAGGCAGGTGTATAATCAGAGGGTGTTGGTACCTGGCCATTTCTGGTAATCTCCATACACCTGAATTATACATTTCTATACAACCCTGAGAATTTACTTTACGGTTTCTGTTAATCCAGAGAGGTTCACTCCAAAAGATCAGAAGGCATTTCTTGATACACTAAGGGTGAATCGATATACGGGTACACAGATTAATAGAGCATGGCATTTTAACAAAGATAGGAAGAAGGGCAACAAGGGCAACAATCTGGAAGAAGAAAAGAAGGATTTTATTTGCTTACCATATATACAAAATACTACAGATAGAATTGCCAGAGTGCTTAGACAACATAATATAAGAACAGTATTTAAACCAACGAGGAAACTGGCACAGTATCTGAGGAACGCGAAGGACCCGAGACCAAAGTTATCAGCACCAGGAGTTTACTGCATCCCGTGTGAGTGTGGCAAGACTTATATATTGGTAGCACCAAGCGTTCCACGGCCACTAGAGTGAAGGAACATGAAAGGGCATGCCGGCGGGGTCATACAGCGCAATCGGCACTGGCTGAGCAATTGGCAAGCACAGGACATAGAATTAAATTCTATGAAATCATTACTTTCATGTAATGAAAGTAAATCATTACTTTCAACCGAAGACGGTTCGGAAGCTGCAATTAATGCAGAATGCGGCGGACCGGGTGGTCGCTGGAGCAAGGTGGTTTGACTCTGTTGAGTCGCTGCTTCGGCGGCTGCACTGCCTGCCCATTAGTTTCTGGGCCCAATTCAAGGTGCTCGTAACGACCTTTAAAGCCCTTCACGGTTCGGGTCCAGGATATCTGAGGGACTGCCTTCTCCCATACATTCCGGCCCACTCTATTAGGTCATCTGAGGGGGTTCTCCTGTGAGTGTCACCTCTATCACAAGTTAGGGGAGTGGCAACACGTGGGCAAGCCTTCTCTGTTGTGGCACCACAACTGTGGAACTCCCTGCCAGGGGATCTGAGAACCGCCCCCTCCCTCATGACTTTTTGGCGAGGGCTCAAAACATTTTTGTTTCGTCTAGCGTTTGGGTAATGGGTCATGGTCTGCCTCCTGTGTCTCAAGATGCTCTGCTAAGCTGCTTCTCTGCTCCATACCCCCCCCTAGTGGATGTTATTGTTTTAAAAGTTGTTTATGTATGGTTATGTATTGTTTAAACTTATTTTATGTATTATTTTAAATTTTAAATTTTAATCTTTTTGTAAGCCGCCTTGGGCATTTGCCTTTCGGCATAGGAAAAGGTGGGATATAATTTTTTTAAATAAATAAATAAATAAATAAATTTGAGGGAACAAAAAAACTTGGTGCAGGAAACCGCGTACAAGCAGAGACTTTGCAGGGAACCGATTGAGATATGGCGACATAGGGGAATTTTGCTGAACAGAAAAGAAGAAATTGCCTTTATGAATAAGATCTGGGCTCCCATGCTGAGTAAAACGCATGGACAGTTTTAACTAGGGGCAGCGGCAGGTTCATCTGAGGAAGTGGTTCTGCCGGGTGATAATAAGCTCCAGTTGATTGGCAAGTGACTCTCTCCTTTAAATCATCCAGCTGCACGGCATGGTTTCACCAACTACCACAGCCTGTTGAGCCTGCTACCTGATGAAGTCCGGGACAAGCCGGACGAAACGTTGTACTGTAATTTTAATATTTTTATATTTTAATGTCTTTGATGTTTTAATGCTTTTTAAGTGTGAACTTTTTAAGTTTTCTAACTGATAAACATTTTTACGCAGCCATGGCTTTTAATCCTGTAAATATTATCCAGTCGTCTATGAGGCATTTCTTGTCCATTATTAATAGGAGACATTGGGTTGATTTTGTACAACAGAGTTCAGGATGACGAAGGTCACAACTTCAGAGAGCTGTAGCTATTTTAAAGCATTCAGGAGTGCTCATTATGAGGAGATGACAATGCGATGCTAATTCAGAGCTGCTCACCAATACTGAAGCAAGGTTGACAAGAGTTACTGTGAGGGTAACAGCAGCACAGAACTCAGCCCCATGGACATTTCTTTCAGGAAGGGCCTATCACTTGGGGCTCTCTGTGCAATTTAGTACAACTCCTTCAATGCAACGCAGGGAGACTACCAAATCACCACATAGGGAATGCTCCCATTATCATAAACGCGGTTTGGAAAAGGAGAACATTTCCATGCTTCCATGCCACATCGTCCTGCAAGGTTGCTGTTCCCTGGCTTGTAGTAGATTCCATCAAGCCTCATTCTCGTGCTTGCTTTCCTTTCCTGTACAAATTCTCTCTGCAGCTCTCTTCTTGCTAAAAGTACTAGAGATCCACAGTCCAATCCTACTGCGACAATTATCAAGGTGAGAGGTTTAGAATAGTTTTTCTGGCGGATGAATCTGTCTGGAAAGCAATTTGTCCCCAGACACAGAAACAAGCCGATTACATATGTTCACTGGAGGGGGAGGGGGCCGAATCTTCCTAGGCAGGCAAAGTAACCAGGGAAATGCAATAATGCCTAGCAACAGGCAACAAAGACAAGCCTTGGTGAAAAGATAAGACCGCTTTCTCTTAGCAGCATTATATTAACAGATCATTACAAGTAATAACCATTTTACAGGTGAGATCCACTGACCAGTTAAAAAGGTTTTAATCTATTACCCATTACATATACACACAGCACTTAACAACTGTGGCATGGCTCGTACACTCGCTGAAAGCAGTTCCTCTGAATTCACTGTAGGCAAGGGGAAGGCTTGCCTGCTCCCACCAACCTGCACATATGCACAGATAATTTATACGTCCTTTCCATCTTAAAAAGGGGGGGTGAGGGGGGCAGATTGCAACTGTGTGTGCAGGTTAATTTATGCATCACATGTTGCACTGTAGGTGAAGGAATGCCAGATGTTATACTTCCCCACCCTGTCTACATAGGAGCTACTTTTTTGTACTGTATTTTCTTTTGTGTGTGTGTTGTAAGCCGCCCTGGGTCCCTTCGGGGAGAAAGGCGGGATAAAAATACAGTAAATAAAAAAATAAAAAATAAGTAAGTAAAGGTATAAAAATCAGGCTTAAGAAAGAAGAGGTGCTCAGTATGAGTAAGGGGGGGGGACATTTCAGCATCCTCTTGACTACTGATCACCCTCAAAGTGTTCCCAATACAGTGAGCAGGCCAGAACAGGGGGAATCCACCATTCACATAGTTCTAAACCAGGCGTGGGGAACCTCCGGCCCGCGGGCCTGATCTGGCCCGCGGGACGATCCGGCCCGGCCCGCGCGGGATTGGACCAATCCGGCCCGCGCAGGACCGGACCAGAGGCTCCGCCGCCGCCGCTTTCGCGCGCTTCCTGGGTTTAAAAGCGGCCTTTGCACAGCGCCACTGAAGCTGAGATTGCCCTGAGGGCATTCTCAGCTTCAGCGGCGCTGTGTGCATGTTCAGGAAGGTCGCTTTCAGAAGGAGGAAGAAAGCGGCCTTCCTGGACATGTGCACAGCGCCGCTGAAGCTGAGAATGCCCTCAGGGCAATCTCAGCTTCAGCGGCGCTGTGCAAAGGCCGCTTTTAAACCCAGGAGGCGCGCGAAAGCGGCGGCATCGGCCCCATCCCGGAGCTGAGGTAAGGAGAGTGAGTGAGTGAGTGGGAGGGAGGGAGAACGAATGAACGAACGAGCGCAAGCGGTCGGTGGGTAGGAGGGAGAGATAGAGAGAGAGCGGTGGGTGGGTGGGAGGGAGGGGGAGAGAGAGAGAGCGGTGGGTGGGTGGGTGGGAGAGAGAGAGAGCGGTGGGTGGTAAATTCGCGGGGGGGATTTGCGCGGGGGGGGAATCGGCCGGCCTAACGGCCGGCCCGCAGCAAATTTTCCCAATGGGAAAATGGCCCCCCACTGCAAATAGGTTCCCCACCCCTGTTGTAAACGGATACCAATTTCTAAATGGACACCAATTTCTTGCCAAAGTTTACCTCTTTATCTAGAAACAAGGCATGCTACATTGGACAGCACTCCAAAAGGAGCCCCTGTCTTTCAAGGGGCTGCAGTATGAAGGAGGAGGTTCAAGAGAAGCAGAATCAAGAATCAAAGGTCCCCTTTGAAATTAGTAAAAATTGTTGATCATTCATTCTGATGTGCTCATGTGCTTTTTACTGATGGAAAAATTTAACTAAGCCCCCATGACACAGAACGAACTTCCGCTCTTAATACGGTTATAAACTTACCAGTAATATATTCTGATTAGTGCTGAAGGCCACAGGAGGAAGGATGCTACGAATGCCAGAATGGGGATGGCGAGTGTGCCCCCCGCTATCACAAACATGTTTAGCACATCAAGATCCATCTTGCCTTCTTCACAGCAATGCCTCACCTGCATGAGTTAAACAAGGGCTAAATGTAATCACTGAAATAATAAAGAAGCCAAAAGTTATAAGCCAATATATTCTAAGGTATAACAGATTTTTTCAGAACTATAAACAGTGCTCCTTGAACTTTTCCCATTAACCGTCCTTTGCAAATGCCCTCAAGAAGACAGTAAACAAGACTTTCCCCAGTTAGGCTCAAAGTAAACCCTATGGGAAAGGGGAGGTATGGCTGCGGAGGGGGGAGGGCATTTGCAGCAATGCAGGGGAGAATTAGCAAGTGCAGAAAAGGGTTAGGAATACAATATATTTTCCCCACCCACAGGTTTGCCCCTACAAATGCCCACCCCTCGTATGAGTAACCTCAGTAAGTACAGATTTAGGCAAATTCACAGTTCAATACTTGCCAAGTCTCATTTGTGAGACTGTTATACCAGTCTCAAAACCAATTCTGCCGAAAAGCCTCAATGAAAGAAACCTCAAAGTCTTCAAGCCACAGCTTAACTTGACACAGACCTTCCTCCAAACGGCACACATTCAGGTCTGCCAGGCTCACCTTTTATGATAGCATGTAAACCTTTGATGCTTTTATGAGTTCAGTAATCCCTAACCTTTGCCTTTTAATTATATCATGTTGTAATATCAGGCAGCAAGCTTCGTACACACCTTTGTTCAATGTATGGCTTAGAGCCAACTCTAGTGAAAGAGGAGAGAAAGAGGACAGGACAAAAGAAACAGAGTGCAGACAGGGAATCTACCTCGTATTCTAAATATCCTAAGCACTGAGCAACTGAAAGCTTAGCTTAATAAAAAGCCTTTTTCTCTCCAGCTATGGTCTTCAGTTTTGTCTGGCATTTGGGTGACTGGTTGATGTCTGCCCTCCGTAGCTCTGCAATAGTGTTTTGGTTCTGCTGCCTCCTTCTGGACCAAATAGCTCCCCCCCCCCAGTTTTATTGTTTTTACTCATTGTTTATATACATTGTACATTATGGAGGTTTGTAAGCTGCCTTGGGCATTTGCTTTGACTTGGGGACGGTAGGATATAAATTCATTAAATAAATGAATGAATAAATAAATACTGTAATACAGTGTTTCTCAAACTGTGGGTCGGGACCCACTTGGTGGGTTGCAACCTGATTTCTGGTGGGTCCTGGGTGATGGAAAGATCAGATAATTACCACAAGCCTTGAGGCTATTCAAAAATCAGATAGCTGCTAATTGCCCTTCAAAGAGCTGAACTCCTGCAGTTTGCAAGATAGCTGCTCTTTGCCCTGCAAACAGCTGAGTTCCTGCTGTTTGCAAACTTGTGTAAATATAGAAAGATAAATGTTTGATCCTCTTTTTCCTGAGGTTTTTTTTCCCCAAGTCTATCAATGACAGGTAGTGGGGGAAGAAGAAGGCTGGGGCAGATGAAGCTGGGTGGGTCCTGATGGGAGTGTCATTTAAAAAAGTGGGTCCCAGTGCTAAAATGTTTGAGAACCACTGCTGTAAGAAAAGGATGGAAATGAGGGATCATGACTCTAGTTTTAAACAATTCATTCCTATTAATATCAAGTTAACAGCCTTAAAAAATTGGGAAAGGAGGCACCACAAGAAAGGTGCCAGGTATTGCAATAACCTCATCCCGAGTAACCCCATTCCCAGTATTTTCAACTGGGACAGCAATCACGCTCCACAGCATACAGTACAGTACTAATGCACACACCCATGAAATCCATTTGTGTATCCTTCTTGTGAGAGTATCTTTTTATCAACACACCACCCAACACACCTGAAGAACTGGGAGTAACAGTTTAAAAAAGAACAGACTAAAACTTCTCACACAGCCACAGACTAAAACTTCTCATACACCCAGAAAACAATAAGAGGCACTAAGTGTGTCATCCATTGGACAGTACATGAGACAGGAAAAGAGAAAGGAACTCATGAGTTGTTTGTGACTGAGGCTGCTCGAGGCATCAGAGTTACCGATCCATTTCTGCTACTTGATGCGTGAACCACTATTGTTTTGCACCCTACCAAGAGGTGGCGCAGTGGGTTAAACCACTGAACCATGAGCTGTCGATCGAAAGGTTGGCAGTTCGAATCCATGCGACGGCTCCTGCCAACCTAGCAGATCGAAAGCAAGAAATTGCAAGTAAATTAATAGGTTCCATGCACCTCGGTGTTGAGTCATGCCGGCCACATGACCATGGAAACGTCTTCAGACAGCGCTGGCTCTTCGGCTTTGAAACAGAGATGAGCACCGCTCCCTAGAGTCAGACACGACTGGACTTAATTGTCAAGGGATACCTTTACCTTAAGAGTGTGGCAGCTAGCTCTGGAGGCCAGTTGCTTCATTAGCAAGTCGTCCTTGATCGACTTTAGCCCTAGACAACTAGGGTGTTCCTTCTTCTGTGCCATTAACAACTTTGTTTACTTCGAGTCAGGAGACTCCTGGGATGGAGCAGGTTCAAATGTGCTGTGCAGAGAAGGTGCAGCCACTCACAGGATTGCCCAAGGGGATCTGAGGCCTCTTGCTATCAAGTCCAGTTTCAGAGTCATGTTATTGGCCTGGTCGTGCTCTCCTGGCAGGCACCCAGTGCCATGTGCACATGTCATGTCTCATGTGTCTCAAAAGAAATAAAAAGGTTGTCTGGCAACGGGGGCACAGAATTGGGGCGGACGGCAGGTCACATGGCATTTCTGACAGCAGATCAGTCTGTGCCACCCCACCTGCATGCGCATCTACGCTCACATACCCTTCAAGTTTCCAAAAAGCTGTCTTGATTAAGTCCGTCAAAATCGGGAAAGCTTCTGCCAATTACATCTCCATTCATTCATAAAACTGTTGCACCTCCTGCATAAACACAAGGAACCAGGATGTGAACATTTGGTCAGACCCGACTACGGTGCTCCATGCCTTGGTGACAAGACTCTAGTAGTGTAATGTGCTCTACAGGGGCCGCCCTTGAAGACTGTTTGGAAACTGCAATTAGTGCAGGATGTGGTCTCAGGGGCTTGGCCATTGACTCTGTCAAACTGCTGCTCCTGCACTAGCTGCTGGGTCATTTCCAGGCACAATTCAGGGTGCTGGTTTTGACTTTTAAAGGCTTTTAATTACTTGAGACAGGGGTACCCAAGGAACCACCTGTTCCTATATGAACCAGCTTGTTCTCCCGGTCATGCGAGGGGGCCCTCCTTTGGGTGCCGCCCCTGACTGAACCCAGGTTAGCGACAACAAGGGGTCTGGCCTTCTCTGTAGCTGTGCCAATACAGTACTGTGGAACCCTTTCCCAGTTGCATTGAGAACTCTTTCCTCCCTGGAAGCCTTCTGGAGGGCACTAAAACCTGTCTTTTCAGTTGGTCCTCCTATCTTAGTTTTGGTTCCCCTTTTTGGATGGATATTGCTTGGTTTGGTCAGAACAACCATGCTGAAGTCCTCAGAAGATTGCCACAGCCTAACCCAGCAATCATGCATGCATTCCACCCACTTACTCAAGTGCAAGCAGGTGGTGCAGACATGTGATTGCCAAGTTAGACAATTCCAAGTTAGACAATTTCAAGGACTCCGGCAGGGTGGTTGTAGGGGAGAGGCTTAGATTGCTAGGCGTCAGGTCCAGTTCAACACAAGACCACGCACCCCTGACCCTACGTCTAACCGTCCTGTATTCCTGAACAAGGAACCAAATACCCCTGAACAAGGCAGGGGAAGGTAGACTGCCACCACCTGAGGTTTACACCAGATCACTCCACCAAATAATAAACTCTTTTTTTCATATATATTTATATTTTATTGATATATTAAAACAAAAACAATACATATTTCATAAAGTTATAGCAAACGCGAAGCAATACATCCTACTAGCATACTGTTCACTATTTTCTACATATAATTTCCAACTAAGCCAAAACACCCACATTCTATTCATTAAATCCGCATATCATCACATCATTCCTCTCTCTCTCTCTCTTAAAAAGTCAATAAATGGTTTCCAATTATTCACGAAAAAGTTAACTGACTTTTCCTTAATTAAAATTGTAAGTTTATCCATTTCAGCATAGTCCAAAACTTTCAGCCACCAATCTTCCAGCGAAGGTATCTCCGAATTCTTCCAATATTGTGCATATAAAATTCTTGCCGCAGCTATCATATATAAAAACAAAGTTTGAAATTTTTCGCCTACATGATCCTCCCACATACCCAACAAAAACGTTTCCGGTTTCATTTGAACCTTAATCTTTAAAATCAACTCAATCTGTTTATGAATCTGAGTCCAGTACTTCTTTGCTTGGGGGCATGTCCACCACATATGGTAAAAAGTTCCTTCTTGCTTTTTACATTTCCAACATCTATTCGTCACCTTCTCATACATTTTTGCTAATTTGCTTGGGGTTATATACCATCTATATATCATTTTATACATATTTTCTTTAATATTAACATTTAACGTAAATTTCAACTGTTTTAACCATAGTTGTTCCCATTGGTCCATTAAAATAACATGACCTACATTTTTCGCCCAATGAATCGTACATTCTTTAACCTATTCTTCTTCTGTTTCAAACTTCAAAAGCAATTTATACATTTTTGAAATTATCTGGTCTTCAGATTTTAATTGTACCTCCAATATTGATTCTTCTTCTACAAATCCATATGCCTTCTTGTCCACTTTAAATCTCTCCAAAATTTGAGCATATACAAACCATTGGCAATTAAAGTCTTCTTCCATTAGTTTTTCTCTTGACTTCATTGTACAGTCTCCTTGTGAAAAAATTAATAAATTTCTGTACAGTAGTCCTTTCTCTTTTGGCATGCTACTTCCACCAAAGTGTGCTTCATATAGTGCAACCCATGATGGTACTCTCTCATAAAACCTCATTTTATATCTATTCCAAATTCTCCATAATGCATGTCTAACATAATGATTTTTAAATTCTAAATTTGCTTTCACTTTATCATACCACAAATACCCATGCCAACCAAATCTCAAGTCAGAGCCTTCTAACTCCAATAATCTTCTATTTTGTAAATACACCCACTCTTTCAACCACACAAAACATGCTGCATAATATACTTTCAGATCCGGTAGTCCTAATCCTCCTCTCTCTTTTGCATCTTGAAGAATCTTATATTTCACCCTTGGTTTTTTCCCTTGCCAAATAAATTTAGAAATGTCTTTCTGCCATTCTTTAAATGGTGCATCAGATATAATCACTGGTATCGTTTGAAATAAGATCATTTTTTTGGCAATACATTCATCTTAATCACTGATATCCTTCCTAGTAAAGACAATTTCAATCTTTCCCATCTTAACAGATCTTTCTTAATTTCATTCCATACTTCAACATAATTATTTTGAAATAATGTACAATTCATACTCGTCAATACAATTCCAAGATATTTAACTTTTTTTTCCACCTTAAATCCTGTTTTATTCATCAGTTTCAGTTGATCTTGAATCTTCATATTTTAGTCACTATTTTTGTCTTCTGTTTATTAACTTTAAATCCTGCAAGAGATCCAAATTCTTTTAATTTACTCATCGACAACTCTATATCTTTTAACGGATTTTCCAGCATTAGTATCAAGTCGTCCGCAAAGGCTCTTAACTTGAATATTTCTTTCTTAATCTTCACACCATGTATTCTTTCATCTTGTCTAATATTTCTATTCAAAACTTCTAACACCAATATAAACAGCAATGGTGATAACGGACATCCTTGTCGCGTACCTTTTTGAATTTCAAATGTCTTAGTCAGCTCACCATTCACTAATACTCTTGCAGTTTGTGTCACATAAATTGAATTTATCCATTTATTGAAGTTTTCCCCGAAGTCCATTTCTTGTAAAACTTCTAATAAAAAAGACCAGTTCAAATTATCAAAAGCTTTTTCAGCATCTATAAATATTAATGCTAATTGCTTATCTATACGTTTGTCAAAATGTTCCAACATATCTAGAACAATTCTTACATTCTCCCTCAAATGTCTTTTTGGTAGAAAACCACATTGATTTTCATGTATAAATTTTTGCAACATCTTCTTCATTCTCTCCGCTAAAATTGATGTAAATATCTTATAATCATTGTTAAGCAAAGATATAGGTCTATAGTTCTTTATACTACTTGAATCTTGTCCTACTTTTGGTATCAAAGTTATGTTCGCCTCTTTCCATGAATCTGGCATTTTTCTATTTTGTAAGATATCATTCATTGTCTGTTGTAATGGAATACTTATTACATCTTCTAGACATTTATAGAATCTCCCAGTCAAACCATCTGGACCTGGTGCCTTATTCAGCTTAACTCTCTTTATCGCATCTGCCACTTCTCTAGGCATCATCCTTTCATTTAAAATTAATTTCTGATCTTCCAAAAGTTTTGGTAAATTTTGCTTTACCAAATATTCCTTTATTTTTGCTGGTTCTACCTTCTGTCTTTTATATAAATTTGTATAATAATTTACAATTAATTTTTTTATATCTTCCTGTTCTGTACATATTTTCTCTGTCTCTTGTAACTTAGAGATAATTCTTTTCTCCCTCAGTTTATAAGCTAAAAATTTTCCTGGTTTATTAGCATGTTCAAAATACCTTTGTTTCACATACTTCATTTTAATTTCTATTTCTTTTGTTATCATCAGGGATAGTTGACTCTGTAAAATTTTAATTTGTTGTAAAACGTTTTTGTCACCAGGTGTCCTCCTCAACTCTTGTTCTTTCTTCTTCATCTCTTCTTCAATCTTTTGAAACTTAATTTGTCTCTTTTTAGTCCATTCTGCATTTTTTTGTATAAAATATCCTCTTATAAATGCTTTACTTGCATCCCAAACCATTCTTACTTCTGTTCCTTTATTCATATTTAACTCAAAAAAGTCTTTTAGTTTACTCTTAGCTTCTTCTATTATCTCTTCTTTCTGTAATAACAGTTCATTCAATCTCCATCTATAAGTTTTAATTTTCTTCCTTATGGCCAGCGATATCGGATTATGATCTGAAATAGATTGTTAAAATCTCTGCTTTGGAAGTTCTAACAGCTATATCCTTTGACACCCAAAACATATCAATTCTTGAACTTGATCCATGTCTCTCTGAATAATGTGTGAACTCCTTAGAGCTCCCATTTTTCTGTCTCCATATGTCCAAGACCCCTAAAGTCTCCACCATTTCAAAAAAACTTTTAGGTAATTTCCCTTGATTGTGCTTTATTTCTTTTTCGGAACCTTTATCACTCAGCGGGGAGACAACTCCATTCCAATCGCCCAACAAGCAAAAACTACTATAAGAATAATTTGCCGGAGGGGCGTGGCTGGGATGGCGAGCCGAAGACGCGACTCTGGAATGAGCTCCGGAGCCGCGCCGCAAAACGGGGGATTTCCTTTGATCCCGTAAGGATCGGGACCACCCACGCTAGGAGAAGCGTGGCTGAGAGATTGGGGGGCATGCTGATCGGATCGGGTCGGGGCACCGACCCAGTGTACCTTCGGTATCCCCTTTTCTATCCCCGTTTTGCTGCGGACACCTTTTTGGTGTCCGCGTAGGCGCGCTGTTGTCGCTCTCTCCCAGACGGAGCAAAGACTTTACTTGAAAGTAGACTCGTAAAGTTTCCAACCCTACTCTGGAGTAAGTTCATTTCTGCTGTGCTGATCGATTGCTGGTGAGTGAAGTACTTCGGAAGGGGGAAAACTCGCGCGGAGACTGTTTTGTTTGTGGAGACGGCGTGTGTGCTGGCGATTTGTGGTGAGTGAAGTGCTTCGGAAGGGGGAAAACTATATGGTATTTCTAAGCAGCGAAGGGGGATAGAAGATTTTTACCTCACCCCCCCTCGCGCGGAGATTGTTTTGTTTGTGGAGACGGCGGCGTGTGTCTTGAATTTGCTATCCGGGACTGAGGAATATCGAGGAGCTGTAGGGGGTGTCTGTGCTTGAACTATGTTTTTCTCGGGCCAGGACGTTTCTAGTTGCTGTGTTGGAGATTAAGTTTACCGGGCTGGCGAGTATTATCCTTCGATTTTATGCACCCCCTCACTGATTCTTTACGGATGTAGTGGACTACTGGCGGAAGGATCTTTACTTTTGATTTCTTGTGAAGAGGATTTCTTGCCTTTTGCTGTCTACTGCTGTTGGGTCCCTGGATTACAAGTCTGTTTTGTCTATTGGGTTGTGCCTACTGACCTTGAAAGTTCACTACGTTCTGGGAGTTTTGCCAAGATGCTATCGCTTTTGGGATTATAAAAAAAATTTTTTTTTTCTCCTGTCTTACTCAGCTGATCTATGGTTTATGTATTTTGAACTGAGTCTCATCCGCTGACTGATTTGGAATTGAGAACTCTGAAGATGGGAAGTTTTATGTGGAACTGAGCTGTATCCTTTTTTTTTTTTTTTTTTTTAGTGAATTATTTAGAAGATCCATGCTCGATTGATATAAGAAGGGAAAGGGGAAAAAGAAGAAAAAGGGGAAGAGGAAAAAGAGGAAAAAAAGAGAAAAAAGGACTATTGAGTTTTTATTTTGTTTATTAGTGTCATAATTTGATTATATTGTTGCATTGTCTTTTTCAATTGTTGATATTGTTGTACAGTTATTTGAAGGGTTGGTAGGTGAGATTGGGGTTGTTGTGAGAGATACGGGTAGATTTACGCCTTTAAGAGATAGTATGGCAGATTCAAAGAAATCTACACCTCCCGTGGTCCCCAAGGTTTCCAAACCATCACAATCACCTGCCGCCACATCTTTACTAGCTAATTTAGCAACTGCGGGTGTACAAAAGTCAGATATGCAACAGATGATGGAGTTGTTGAAAGGCATGCAAATGAGCATAAATGAAGTTAAAGATAATCAAAATAAGGCTTCGGAAGAAACACAACAGTTATTGCAGCAAATGAAACAGCTGGATGCTTCGATAGGACTTGTAAAGCAACAAGTTAAAGAAAATACAGATGAAATTAAAGAAATTCAGGAGGTGACTCATGATTTGCAAACAGGTTTGGATGAATTAAGAGATCAACAAGAAACAGATATGGAAACAACCCAGACGTGGTGCGACGAATTGGAAACTGCAATTTTGAGATTGGAGATGGAGAGAGCTGCTTTTATGCTTAGAGTACAGAATTTTTCAGAGGACGATCAAGAAAATTTACGACAACGCTTTACTGATTGGATGATAAAGGAATTACAGATTCCAGAGGTAGAAGTCTCAGAAATTACGAACAGTATTGAACGTATTTACAGAATGAATACTAGGAAAGCTAAAGATTTGGGCGTTCCAAGAGAAGTTATGGTTATCTTTTATAGTAAATTTACAAAGAATAAATTGATGGAAAAAAATTTTGAGAAACCAAGAGTGATGAAAGGTCTGACTTTGAGGTTTCTTAAAGAGATCCCTTTTAAAATAAGGATGAAGAGAAGAGCTTATGAAGACTTGGTGACAGTTTTGAAGAAGAACAATATAAGATTTGGCTGGGAGATCCCTCAAGGGCTCTTCTTTGTTTACAAAGAGAAAAAAGTCAGGACTACATCGGTGGAAAAAATGAGAAATTTCTTGAGGAAGAATGGGAGAGATCTGGGAGTTCCAGAAGAAATGTTATCAGACTCCAATGGGATAGACTCCAATCGACAAAGAAGACAGAAGGAAGAAGAACAAAGTCGCAGAAAAGAAAAGAGAGATCAAAAGATGACCCAACTTAGAGAGAGAAGAGATGTTTCAGAGTATCAGTTACCAGAGGAAGAACTTGGCGCAACAGGAGGAGAACCAAGGGCACAGAGGGAGCTAAGACCAAGATCAACGATGAGGAGATATCTGGACAGGCTGGCAGGTTCAAAGGAACATAAAGATAAGAGTACCAGATCTAAGACTAAGAAATGATGGCTGTCACGAATATGAAGATTTTTTGCAATAATGTCAACGGGCTGAATGACCCCTCTAAAAGAAATAATGTTTTTCATCAATTAATGAAGTTGAAAGCAGATGTTATTTGTCTGCAGGAGACACATATCAGAAGTGACCATGTTAAATATTTGGAAAAGAAAAAATTGGGCAAAATGTATTGCGCGGCACATCAATCTACAAAGAAAAATGGTGTGGTAATATATGTTAATTTAAGATTTGAATCAGATCTGGAGTGGAAGTCTGAGGATGGAAGAATCCTGATGGTGAAGATTCGCTATAATGGGAAAATGATGTTATTAGTAAATTTGTATGCCCCAAATGATAAACAAGAAGAATTTTATAGTATATTGTTACAAGAAATTAAGAAGAGAGAATTTGATGATTTATGGATTTTGGGTGATTTTAATGGGGTTATCAATTATGATTTGGATAGGAAGTCTTCTAAAGCAAAAAGAAGGAAAACAGGTCTTTTGCCAAAGGTTTTTTTGGAGTTGGTGGAGGAATATCAATTGATTGATTGTTGGAGAACACAGAATCCAGAAAAGAAGAAATTTACATTTTACTCGCATAGACATAATGCCTGGTCACGTATTGATATGTGTTGGAAAACAAGTGTAACTAATTTAGATTTTGATTGTGAAATCCTGCCAATGACAATTGCAGATCACAGCCCGCTGATGATTTCCTTGAATAGTAGGGACAAAAAGATGATCTGGAGGATGAATACTTCGATTCTGAGAGATAAAAATTTTAAAGATAAATGTTTTGAGGAAGTTCTGGCTTATTTCCAAACCAATATTCAACCCGGAATGAAGATGATAACTATTTGGGACGCCTTTAAAGCTGTGATTCGAGGAATCATAATAGAATTTACGGCAAGAAAGAGAAAGGAGAAAGAAAAGAATATGAAAGACTTGATAAGAAATTTACAGAAAGAAGAGGATCGATCCCAAAGAGCTAAAGGTTCAGTGAAAGAGATATTGGGAAAAATTAATGACTTACAACACCGAATTAGAATTGCTCAAACTGAAGAGATGGAGAAGAAAATAAGATGGGCCAAACAGAATTTTTTTGAAAATGCAAATAAACCAGGGAGATGGTTGGCCTACAAATTGAGGAAAGAAGCTCAAAAATATATGATATTGAGTCTGAGAGATAAGAAAGGGAAGGAAATAATATCTAGTGAAGGTATGAAAAAGATTGTAACAGACTTCTATTCGGAACTATATAAAGGGAAAAATATTGCTATAGCTCGGCAGGATCAATTTTTGAAAAAGGTTAAAATACCTGAAGTTAGCAAGCAAGATTCCGACTTTTTACAAGAAGATATCACATTAAATGAAGTTAAAGATGCAATATTAAGACAAAAAAGTGGCAAATCTCCGGGACCGGATGGACTACCGGCTGATTTTTATAAGTTGCTGGTCGAGTTGATACAGGTACCATTACAGATGCTGGCTCAAGAGATAGGATGTACAGGAGAGATACCAGCGACATGGAAACAAGCTATGATTTCATTAATTCATAAGACGGACTCAGATAAATCTGACATTAAGAATTATAGACCTATATCTCTATTGAATACTGACTATAAGATTTATGTTTCAATTTTAGCCTCCAGATTAAAAAAGGTGTTGGTGAAATATATTCATGAAGACCAGACAGGCTTCCTACCTAAGAGACACTTGAAAAAGAATGTAAGAACTATAATTGATGTTTTAGAATATTATGAAAATCATTCAGGAAGAAAAGTGGGTTTAATGTTCTTGGACGCTCAGAAGGCTTTTGACAATGTGAACTGGACTTTTATGTTTAAAGTGATGGATGGAATGAAACTGGGCCCAAAATTTTTGAAAATTATTAAAGCGATCTATACACAACAAGAAGCTAAGATAAAACTGAATGGCAATTTAACAGAGAAAATACAAATTGAACAAGGTACAAGACAAGGTTGCCCCCTCTCACCTCTGTTGTTTGTGTTAACAATAGAGGTTTTGAACATTTTAATTAGAAATGATGAGAGAATAAGGGGGCTCAAGATAAAAAATCATCACATCAAGCTACAGGCATATGCAGATGACTTGGTGTTTATATTTGAAGATCCAAAAGAGACCTTACCTATACTTAAAGAAGACTTGTTAGAATATGGTGCTGTAGCAGGTATGATGGTGAATTATCAGAAGACAAAAATATTGCTCAAAAATGTGAATTCAAAAGAAATTGGAGACATCAAGGAGTTGGGTTTCCAGATAACGGAGAAGGTTAAATATTTGGGCTTTAATCTGTCAAAAAAAGTGAGTTCTTTGATGCAGGATAATTATATTAAGATATTGGAAGTAATTCAACAGGACTTGGAGAGATGGAAAAATTTACAATTGTCAATAAGTGGAAAGGTTTCAGTAATCAAGATGAATGTTTTACCTAAGTTACTCTTTCTGTTCCAAACAATTCCAATAATTATGAAAAAAACTTTCTTCGTTGATTTAGATAAGATGACAACAAGATTTATTTGGAGTGGCAAGAAACCTCGTGTTCGTTTGAAACTGTTACAAGATCAAAAGAAGAGGGCAGGGATGGCCGTCCCGAACTGGTTGTGTTATTATCAAGCTACAGTTCTGCAATGGGTTCGAGATTGGGTTTTGAAGAGTAAAGAGAACTATGTTACCCTAGAAGCAGAAGGGCTAGAAGTTGGATGGCCTGCCTTTTTGATTTATGATAAAGCTAAACATTATGCGTTTTTTAAAAGACATACCTTAAGGAAATCTTTACTATGGGCATGGGAGCAGGTTAGATATGAGGTTTATGATAAAATACCCGGTTGGGTGAAACCGTTAGAAGTGGCTAACAGACCAGATTGGATAAAAGATTCTCAAAATAGATCATATAAAGAACTGATTGACCCCCAGGGGAAACTATGGGATGAGAATCAATTGAGGATGAAAGGTATCCTGATGGACACTTGGTTTCAAAATCAGATTAGAAGCAGGATACGGGAAGATCAAAAAGTGGGTTTCCACCTGGGTGATACTGACTTTGATAAGGTATTCTTAAATGATGATGACAAATATGTAACTAAAATGTACGATTTTTTGCTGGACTTTGAGATGATAGATGAAACAGTTAAAGATGTTATGACACAGTGGTCACAAAATTTGGGACGAGAGATTTATTTTCAAGAGTGGGAACAGGTTTGGAATTCTGGTATTAAAATGGTCAAAGCTGTTGCATATAAAGAGAATCTTTATAAAATGTTTTATAGATGGTATTTAACACCTAAGAAGTTATGTAAGATGTATAAGAACGTTTCGAGTACTTGTTGGAAATGCAACAATTTGGAAGGTTCTTTTTTCCATATGTGGTGGACATGTGAAAAAGCAAGAAAATTCTGGAGGATGGTCCACGCGGCATTGGAAGGGATATTACGACATACGCTGTTGTTCGTACCAGAATTATTTCTTTTGAATATAATGACATCAGTAGTATTTCAAAAAGATAAATATATTATTATACATATAGTTACTGCTGCTAGGTTGTTATATGCTCAGCAGTGGAAAGTTGAGACATTGGTTGAAAAGATAAAATAAAATACTAGATTATTAGTAGATGTAAGGAGGTAAAAGATAGTGGGGTTGGAATATGTATGAAGCTAATTTTATTTCGCATAATTGAAGAGTGTGAATAGTCATTTTAATGTAGTTCGACGTCCGTTAGTTATTTTTCCATTTGTTTCATGTTGGTTACCTTTGTTGCCCTATGATTTTCCTTACCCTATTATCCCTGTAGTTTCTGTGTTTAATAAATAAAATTATAAAAAAAAGAATAATTTGCCAACAAATCCATCAAATATCTAAAAAAATCCCCTTTTTGTTGATGTGGTGTATACACCCCCAATATTAACGTTTTTATCCCATCTAGTGTTACTTCCACTGCCACTCCTCTTCCTTTGTCATCTGCAAATATTAATTCTGGCTTCAAATATTTTTTAACACATAAAACCACCCCATTCTTCTTCTTGATGTTGGTTGAAAAAAAATTCTTCTCCCAAATTTTTCTGAATCAAAAATTTTGTATCTCCCTTTTTTATATGGGTTTCTTGAAGGCATATCACATCTTGATTAAGTTTTTTCAAATAATGGAATACTCTTTTTAGGTGGGGAAAATTAGAAGGTGTGATTTTTAAACTTCAGGGAAAAACCTACAGATTGGATACAATTCAGAAAGCAAAAGAATTCCTGGAAAGATTCAAGGATGGAAGAGAAGAAGAAGATGATGATGATGGGATGGACGGTGCAATGGCAAGCAGTGAACAGTAAAAATGGATTACAAATTTTTATCATGGAATATTAATGGAGCTAATGCTCCGCAAAAAAGAAAAAGAGTATTCCATTATTTGAAAAAACTTAATTAAGATGTGATTTGCCTTCAAGAAACTCATATAAAAAAGGGAGATACAAAATTTTTGATTCAGAAAAATTTGGGAGAAGAATTTTTTTTCAACAAACATCAAGAAGAAGAATGGGGTGGTTTTATATGTGGTCATGTTATTTTAATCGATCAATGGGAACAATTATGGTTAAAACTGTTGAAATTTAAGTTAAATGTTAATATTAAAGAAAATATGTATAAAATGATGTATAGATGGTATATAACCCCAAGCAAATTAGCAAAAATGTATGAGAAGGTGACGAATAGATGTTGGAAATGTAAAAATCAAGAAGGAACTTTTTACCATATGTGATGGACATGCTCCCAAGCAAAGAAGTACCCAGATTCATAAACAGATTGAGTTGATTTTAAAGATTAAGATTCAAATGAAACCGGAAACTTTTCTGTTGGGTATGTGGGATGATCATGTAGGCGAAAAATTTCAAACTTTGTTTTTATATATGATAGCTGCGGCAAGAATTTTATATGCACAATATTGGAAGAATTCGGAGATACCTTCGTTGGAAGATTGGTGGCTGAAAGTTTTGGATTATGCCGAAATGGACAAACTTACAATTTTAATTAAGGAAAAGTCAGTTAACCTTTTCGTGAATAATTGGAAACCATTTATAGATTTTTTAAGAGAGAGAGGAACGATGTGATGATATGTGGATTTAATGAATAGAATGTGGGTGTTATTTTGGCTAAGTTGGAAATTATATATAGAAAATAGTGAATAGTATGCTAGTAGGATGTGACGCTTTGTGCTTGCTATAATTTTATGAATTATGTATTGTTTTTGTTATTATATCAATAAAATATAAATATACTTAAAAAAAAGGAATACTCTTTTTCTTTTTTGCGGAGCATTAGCTCCATTAATATTCCATGATAAAAATTTGTAATCCATCTTTATTGTTCACAGCTTGCCATTGCACTGTCCATCCCTTCATCTTCTTCTTCTTCTCTTCCATCCTTGAATCTTCTCAGGAACTCTTTTGCTTTCTGGATTGTATCCAATCTATAGGTTTTTCCATGAAGTTTAACAGTCACGCCTTCTAATTTTCCCCACCTAAAGACAATCTTCTGTTTCTTCAGCACCTCCACCAGGAATGCATAACTTTTCCTTTTCTGCAAAATTCTCAGCGGAATCTCCTTTAGCACAATGATGTGCGCTCCTTCTACCTTGAGTCTTGATTTAGCATGTTGCTGTAGAACTTTATCTCTTGTTCGTTGCCTCACAAAATGCACCAAGATATCTCTTGGCACTTTCTTTACTACTGCATATCTTGTATTAATTCTATATGCCTTATCCAAATCCAGATCCAATTCATCTCGTTCTATTTGTAGAAATTCTGACAGAATGTGTACCATTCTATCTCTTATATCTTCTGCTTGTTGTTCTGGAATTGCACGAAACCGTAGGAAGCTCTGTTTTCTCTCTTGTTCAGCCGGCGCCAGCATATCTTGAATCTTGCAGCTCTCCATTTCAAAATGCATCACTTTATCTTCCTGGGTTTTCATCTTGATATTTATCTCTTGCAGATCACCTTTTCTTTCTTTCACAGCTACATCTAGCTGGTATAGTTCTTGTTTCAGCTCCACCTTCATCTTTTGAAATTCTTCCTGCAAAGTTCCCAATTTTGCATCGAATTTATGTTCCCATCTTTTAAAACATTCTTCCAGTGTTTCCACTGGTCTTTCTGTTCCAGGCGACTTTGGAGGTGATTTTTTTTCTAATGTATTCCCTCTTCTTCTTGTAGCCATATTTCTAATTTTCACCAAATGGCACTCTTTCACTTACTCAGTTCAACTTCTTTTCCTTCTCTTTGAAACCAAAAACAAAAACTCAACTTCTTAAAATGTGTGCAGGCGGCAAATACCAACCAACAATTATTTTTCAATCTTTTTTCAATCCTTCATTAAACCTTCTGCCCGGAAGGGATTGTTTGTCCATCTTTGTACAGTTCCAAACCGCAGGAATTCAAAACAAACAATTCAAAAGCAAAACAAGTCTCATTCTCTCATTAAAACAGTTTATGGATATCTCCCCAAAGTGTTTCTTCACTACTTCAATCTTCCGTAAGTACCAACAAGTTACTTAGTATTTTCGCTTAATATTTTCACTGTAGTATATTATCTTCCTTCCAAATTATATCCTTTTCACAACAAATCTTCTATTCTTAAATTAACTCGTTATCTTAGCTTATTTCTTCAATTCTTACTGCAGTTCCTCGCCACTTGCATAAGCAAAGCAAAAGTATAAGCGGGAGGGGGCTTGGCTTACATTCCGGCTGATTTTTGAGCTTGCTGTTGATCCGTTTCTTCCACGCTCAAACCAAAACAAACTCGAAAAGCCTACGCTCTCCGAGAAAGTAATGGGAGCGATCCGAAGATATGTGGTTTATCTCATCGCACACCCTTTTAATCCAGGGGTAGAGTAATTAAGTCCATCAGACGTGCTCCGTCGGTATAGAGCAGAGGTTCCCTAACTCCTGGGAAGGCCCTCCGCTGCCCTAAGTAGCAGCGGGGCCTTCCCAGGGGTCGTGCTGACGCGCCCGGGATCGCACCGCCACCGCCGTGCCCGGGATCGCCCTTTTTACCTTCATTGGTGGGCAGTGGGTGTCCGGTGGGGGTTGTGGGGAGCCTGCGGACCCCTCCGCAGGCCTCCCCAAGCGTCGGAGCAGCGCTCCGACGCGATCGCAACTCACTTCCGGTTTTGCGTAAAACCGGAAGTGAGTTGCGATCGCGTCGGAGCGCTGCTCCGACGCTTGGGGAGGCCTGCGGAGGGGTCCGCAGGCTCCCCACAACCCCCGCCGGACACCCACTGCCCACCAATGAAGGTTAAAAGGGCGATCCCGGGCACGGCGGTGGCGGCGGCGGCGCGATCCCGGGCGCGCCGTCGACGTCACCGTGGGTTGCCATGCCCCTTAAGGGCATAGCAACCCTTTGTTCCCGGCTGGGGCGTCCCGACGCCCCAGTTAGGGAACCACTGGTATAGAGCAACCGACAAAGCTGTCAGCCAGCCATTCCTCTCCAACCGGAAGTCCTCCACCCAATAATAAACTCTGATCAAATACCAGCCTCGTCCCATCCCCGGGAGGAGAATGGGCCTGACCCATGGTATTGGGGCAGGCAGGCCTCCATAAGGTTTCATACAGAGCAGTGTGAAGCAAGACACGATGTTAGAATGAATAGGAACGATGGCCCTGTGCCCTCCTCCTATAGGCACTTAAATAGAATTTAGGATCTCCAATTGATGGACAGGTCAGTAACCCAATGATAGGGCGGATCCGACAACTTCCTTCCAGAGGGTGACCTCACTGTATCACACCCCTCCCATTTTAGGGAGTGAAACCCAGGTGTTTTCACCAACGAGCTGAAACTGGAACACTAGTTTCTTCCCACAAGATAAGGATTTCCCATCATGTGCTGGGAACATGATGCAAGTCCTTGAGAATTTGGCCGATTTCCAATCACCATGAGAAAGGCAAAATCTGCTCTTCCTGCTTAAGATGGATTCCACACAGAGACACTGAGATTTGGTTTTTAACTTTATAGTGGTTCTGCCTCACCTGCCGCCCCTGCACCATTCCTGGGGTTTTTATTGCTGTTGCTACATTACTTTCTATATTGTTTTAATGATACTGTATGCTGGCTACTGCTTTTTAACATATCCTTTGAATACTGAATATTCATTCAATATTTTAATGAATACTGTTAAGCCGCCTGGATGGCCCATTATTAGAGGGAAGGGTATAAATCTTTGAAATAAGTAGTAGCCTCCCACACACTGTACATGTAGTCCACAGATAATGCAAATAGAGGGTTGTGAACTTTCATCACTTAAACCTTTTAAACAAACAAAAACATTCCCAACATCAGAAGACGACACACTGGGGTGGAACTCGCGTGGAGCAGCAGCTCCAGGCACGGGGGCGCACTCATCGTCGGGGGAGCACTCACCGTTGCAATGTGCTGCCTCGGTTTGGCCCTCCCTGGAGCTCGTTTGGCTCCAAAATGACTGCAAAACCGGCGGGGGGGGGCGCCGACGTGACGCGATGCAGGCCCCGCCCCCTCGCGCCGGGTGCCGGGAGGGCGTCCGTCATTTCTGGCACCACATCAGAAGAGGCCCCCTTCACTCTCACACAGGAGGAAATGCCTCTCTTAACAAGGTGACTGATGCGACAAATGCTTGCATTCTGTAAGAACAAAGCATGCTTTTCTCTTCAAAAGCTATTGTCTTGATCCTATACAATTTTTTTTAGTTGGCCAACTAAGATGTCTTTAATTGGGTATATATACGCCCTAGTGTATATATGGAAATGCTTCTGGCAATAGCAACACTAAGATAACCCACATACCCCAACGTTATCCCACCTAATCACCATGTTTATGCACACGCCTCCACCTTATCCTGGAAGCACAAAATGGCCACGTAACACGTTTCTTAGAGAAAATCTCATTCATTGGCTCTTCATAACATCTGAACTACACTGACAAAAACAGAGCTTTGCAACAGCAAGACGCAAGCAGCTGTTTCATGCCACCTGAGTCCATGACAACTGCAAGCTACAACCCATGTGATTAAGGGCCAAACTAGACAATATGCCTATTGCACAACTGGGGTCTGCATACTTTATTTTTCTAACATTAACAGCATGCACAGATGAGGGCCAAACTGGATTGGAACTAAACAGGGGGAGCAGGTTTTAACCCTTTGCCTCCCCACCACAGTCCCAAACAGACACAGACACAGACAATTCCTATTTGCCGCAGAAGAAAAAGCTAGCATTGGCACCTGAAGGTGCCAATGCTCAATTTTGACTGAATAAATACATAAAATAAGTTATGGCTTGGGGGGAACCTTAAGGATGGCGGCAGATGCTGTCCAGAAACTAGGGCACTTCTGATCCCAATCACCACAGTTCTGCTTCATTTGATATTGTGAAGACATTCAGCTGGAGTAAACATTTCAGTTGGGTGTAATATTTCACTACCAGATCTCAAATGTTTGGTGCATGCAGAAGAAGGCCTGTTGTTATAGCCTAAAACAGCGTGGTCACTGTCATCTCAAGTCTGCTCCCACATGAGATCAACCACACGACTCCCAGTTACAGTAAAAGACACATGGGGCCCTAGTCTGTGCACAGAAGGACTAGAGCTTTTGCACCCTTTAAACGTCAATACATTCCTGGACTCATTCCTTGCTTTGCTTCGGTTTTCTATGTGAGCCAAAGTATTGGGAAATAAATGCCTTGTTAACATCATTCAATAAAAGAGGCAAGGAAAAAGAAGAATTACATGAGCACTTTAATAAGCTTCATAAGGTGCTCCATTCCAGGAAAAACCGGTGCTTCCGTTCAGATAAAACTGCAGTTTTGTGCACTCGTCATCACTACCAGCCTTAAAGCTACTTAAAGCCAAGGCTGAACATTATGTCATGAACCATTTTTTTTTTTACCTCATTCACTGCAGTGGAAAACAAATCTTAGGGTTGCATTCTAAGGGGTCCTCATGGAGACAAACTTCCCAATTACAGCAGCCCTCTGTGCTTGCCAAAATTCCACTCCAGGGAGGGAAAAATCAGGGGGACCCCCCCCAAAAAAAACAGTACTATACAAGGCACAGAGGGCTGCAGAATTAAGGGGAGATTGGCAAAAATCCTCCCCCTCTTGTGCAAACGGAATCGCCTTCCATTTGTGGGAGAGACACTTAGGATGCAAGTCATAGAAACTAGTATTAAATACATCTCCCATGCAGAAGGAAATAGGATGACCACATCTTACTTGTTCCTGGTATTACGGGTAAAGATGCCATGTCAATCGAAAAGAAGCCTGGATCAATTGATAATTTCCTGTGCCAGGCTTCTTTTCGATTGACATGGCATCTTTACCCATAATACCAGGAACAAGTAAGATAATCGCTGGCCATGAAAGTTTCCATTCGAGTTTAAGGATGTCCACAGTTGTGGTGATAAGCAATTTTTTTATCTTCTGACAAAGGATATACTGGTATGTCGCTTTTTATTAATGGCACAGTCCAAGGGAACACTCATTGAGCTTTGACAACAAAAGACAACGTGACCAAAGGAAGTGCAGACAAAACAGCCCAAACCTATGATTGGGTTGCGCTGCCAGACGTAGCGTTCCGGCAGTGCAGTCCAACCTATGGCATTGCAAGATGCAATGCTGTATAGCACGTGACCAGGCCGCTGCCAGAAACGGTGAGCAGTGCCAGCCATGCAGCAGTGGCCTCCCTGGAGCTGATATGCCAGCAGCAGGGGCAGGCTGTGGGCACGGAGGGGGGGACTGGAGGAATTCCTGGGCAAGAAAGGAGAGGAACCAGAAATGGGGAGGAGGCAGGAGGGGTGGAACCAGTGGCAATGGCGTACACCAGATCTTATCCTCTCCGTTTTAAACCTTCTTACTTCTTTTCTCTCCTTGGATATACAGTATACCACCAAAATAGGCAGCGTATGTCTGAGGAGATCCATCGGGCAGCCTACCAGGAGGTAAGTACAATACAACTTTACTTACCTCATAGGTTGTCTGATCGCATGCGGGGGGGGCCCCCACCACAGGATGCAGCGCACACCTTTTTGGCACTGATGCATCAGCACTGGTGGCGGGGGAATCGGATTGGGGCCCAAGTCTATCAAATAATAGCTACCAAACCAGGTCTTGCCTATCACTATCATCTAGAATTGACACTTCCCCCCACTTTAGACAGGGGGTCTCTCCTCTTAACTACTGCAGATTTTTTTTCCCCTCCAAGAGAGATGCTGTGATGGGCACAGCAGAACCTTTGAAGAAAACAGGTACTGTTTTAAACACACACTTTGTTTCTGGTAGGAAGAGATCTAAAGCTGGTGCAGATCTAAAGAAGTCTCTGCAGTTCCGGGATTGGAATTCCAACACATGTGGTGTCAGAATCAAAATGAATTTCAGCGCACCATGTGGCCATTACAGGCACAGAGCTTTGTCCAGAAACAAGCTGGCAATCCTACACACATCTCGTCATACACCCTCCAGATCCTCCATCACATCTGAACTACACAGTTTCATACCTGTATATAGTCACGATCTGCAGAAAATCTAATTCTTTTTTAACAT
Source organism: Plestiodon gilberti rubricaudatus (assembly GCA_026170595.1). NCBI lineage: Eukaryota > Metazoa > Chordata > Lepidosauria > Squamata > Scincidae > Plestiodon > Plestiodon gilberti. The sequence continues at coordinate 219,925,664 of JANXHW010000002.1, read as the reverse complement.
CACTTTAACAGATTAGAACATTACCAACATTTTTTCCAGTTTCAGAGACTGCAATTCTGAAACCACTTGCTCAAGAAAAAAAAAATCAAATCATCTCCATTTGGATTAACTGAAACTGATTTCCAGATCAGAGCAAGAGTATTGCATCTCAATGTCATGTAAATATTACTAAACCACCTGGGGGGGGGGGTGACCCAAGCTGATCTACCACCAAAAATAGCAGGTTTGCTGCCCCCCCACACCTCCTATTGGCGCACACGCACACGCACACACACCCATCGCCAACACACACCTCACTGTTGTCGTCCTCTCCCAGCTCCTCCTCCAGGACTTCTTGCAAAGTCCTGGACCAGAAGGATCCTGGGCTAGGATTGGGACCTCTCCACTCCTAGCATCCTCCCTACCCAGCCACTTTACAAAAAGAGGTGGGCAACAACAGCAGCCCTTTTCCAGCGCACTCAGAAGAGCATCCAGGAAAGGGATTGTGCTGGAGGTGGAAGAGGCGGTAAGCCCCCCCTCCTCTTCTCTCATGCTCTCCAAGCACATAATAGGACAGGGCAATAGCCAGGCAGGTGACCGGTAGGAGGAAATGTCAGACAAGCATAAGATGCTGGGAACCCCCTGCCTGTTTCCTGCCTCCCCCAACCTGCCACTCAAAGTGGCTGTTTCTGTCAGCCTCCTGGCTGCCCCCCCTGAACCCACCCCACTCTCAAACCTCTGTTAGCCAACACTACCATGCATCCCTCATGCAGTCTTACATCAAGCCACTGTTACAACATCCCAGTTTGCTGAACCTTCCAATTACCTAAGAATTTGCTGCCCTTCCTGTTTATAGGGAAGGTTTCAGGTTGGTACCTCCACTTAGACAGATACAATTATTCAGAGAGATACAACCAGACTCTTTAGAAGGATTCTTAAAGAACTAGCAGGGATGGGAACTCGAGTCCAATGACTCGACTCACAAGTGCGACTGAGACACTTTTTCCCTGACTCGGACTCGCGACGTACGGGACTCGCACTTGTAGAGTTAACAACTTGCCATTTCCGAGTCATTTTCCTTTAATGGCCAGCATCAACACAGGCAGACAGGCACAGTGGAAACTTTGGAGGAGGAGGGCGACGGGAAGGGAGGGTTTTCGAGGGGGTGGGAAAGCAAGCCTGGCTTGGAGTTTTTTTTCCTTTTTTTCCTCACTGTCTGTTCACCACTGACCACAACTCTGAACGCGAGGCGAGGGGTGAGGGAAGGCAAAGCTGCCGCAGCAGTTCCTCCTCGTTGGCCAAACCTCCAAGGGATGCTCAACTCGGCAAGGGGAGGGGGCAGGGAGGGAATAATGAATGGTTTGAATGTAGATACGGGTACACTTGTTTTTCCCAAGCCAGATGGGTGGTGACAAGACTGAGAGGTGAGGGGAAGGGCATAGGGGAAGCCAAGTGGGTGCTTTAGAAGCCTCAGAGGTCCCCACACACAGACCCTCCAACCACACACCCCATTTTCAGGGGGGAAAGCCATTTTCCCCAAATTGACTCACACTTGTGCAAAAATGACTCGCACTTGACTAGTACTTGTGCACAAAAGGACTCAAACTTGACTCGTACTTGCCCAAAAATTTTTGCCACTGACTCAGATTTACACTCATGCAAAAATGACTTGCACTTGCACTCATGACCTAGTGACTTAGATACATCCCTGAGGACTAGCCATGGCGGCAGAAATTAGGATTGCCAACTTTTGAACTGACCCTTGCAGCTGGGCCTTGAACAGCACTTTAACCTGTTGGCACTTAGCTGACAATAATGTTTATCTCCATGCTATAAAAAGCTTCAGCATCTGCTTTTATAGCTTCTGCCAGAGGGGTCTTTAGCAGGGTGGGGGTGTCAAATGGCGGGAGGTCACTTTCACCACGCTGCCACCGAATTTCGGTTGCAGTGCGAAAGCGCACACACACACCTGGCTTTTTTTGGCCATTTGTAGGCCATATGGAGCCTGGGAGGGCGGGAGGATTGGCCCTTCCAGACTCCATACAGCCCACAAATGGCCGAAAAACTACTGGGGGTTGCTTTCACGCCGTGCTGCCGCCAAAATTGGCGGCAGTGTGGCGAAAATGACGTCACCTCCCAGGGGGCGGGGCTTGTGGTGTCATGTGGGGTGTCGCGTCGACGCCCCCATAGGGGATGTAGCAACGCTTCTATCTCTGCTAAAGGGCACCAGAAGAGGGCAGGCCTGGTGGCAATCCAAACTGAAGAGCAGCATGTCATTAGAAATCCCCACAAGAAGAGACCAAAATTAAGCATCATATTTGAAAACAAGCTCCACTAAAAATTCTAGATAAATACCGTATTGACCTGAGTATAAGACTCACTTTTGTCCCCTAAGGCAAGTCTTTAAAGTAGGGGTGCGGCCTACAATCAAAGTCTAGCTTTTTCTGCCTAGAGATTTCTGCAAAGTGTCTCTTTTTCAAGCCTCTCCAAGTCTCTTTCAAAGGTAAAACACTTTTTCTTTTTTAAAACTGCAAAGCGCTGTGTTTTCAGCTCTTAATCACTTATTAAATGGCCATGATCTCTCTAGCAACCTCTAACCTTAGAGGCATTTGAAAAAATTAACCCTTAAGTTCCATCCCCAGGACTCTGTGGAAACTAAGATATTTATTGATCCTGCAGTTTGAAAGTTGAGAGCAAGAGCTCCTGCATAGGCTTACCATATCCAAAGGGGGACAGAGTGCCAACCTTTAGGCTGCAATCCTATGCACGCTTTCCTGGGAGTAAGCCCCATTGAATGCAATGGGACTTACTTCTGAGTAGACATGCATAGGATTGTGCTGTTAACCATTGAAATTTGGGCAGGTGCAGCTCATCATAATGGAAGGGTGCAACAAGCTGCACCTGCCCAAATTCCAAAGGTTAAAGGTAGGCACTCTGTCCCCCTTTGGATCTGGAAAGGCTAATTATACTAGGGTGCCCAGATTCAATAAGGGACAGGGTGCCTATAACTGTACTAAAGCTGTACTGTTCATCATCATCATCATCATTTATTAATACGGTCAAAGACCAGCAAGAACAGAGTACAACCAGCTAAAAACAGTGAACAAATATTACACGTATTATCAAGTATTATCAGCCCTAAAATTTTACAAATAAGCACAAATAAAAACAAAGAACAGAGAAACAGAGAATAATATTAAAACGTTTCCGCGATGTCAACAATACCCTTGCGAATCTTGCAAGCAGCTGCCAAGAAGCTTGCACTCCAAATTGTGAGCCGAGAATTGGTTCCCAATAGAAGTTTTTTAGTCAACACAGCATCAGACAAGTTAGGGAATTCCCTAATCAGGGGAGAAATGAACTTGGTACGAATACCCTGATAGAATGAGCAGTGAAGCAGGACATGTTCAGTTGTTTCTACATCTCCTGAGCCACAAGGGCATACCCTTTCGGAAATAGGGACCCCCCTATAGCGACCCTCGACAATTGCCAAGGGGAGCGCTCCCCATCTGGCTAGGAAAAAAGCCCTCCTATGCCTTGGGAACTCCAGTAATGCAAGATAGGTGGCTGGCGCAACTATATATCTAACTTCCTCCGCAGCGAGAAAGGTTGGGGTTCTGCCGATGTCCCCCTGCCGCTCGATATCTAGTACCCTCTGCCTTATGATCAATCTAGCATGATCTTGATCCATTGCCAAAATGGCCTCAGGAGAAAACCCCAAGTGGCTCAGTTTCCTATGTACAGCTTTGAGCCAAGACGATTGAAAATTGTCCTGTAAGATCAAAGATGTATAGCTCTGGACATTGGAATTTAGATTAAGCCAAATGTTAATAGAGGCAAGGGAAACCCTAGCCTCGACTTTTATCAATCCAGCGTCCAGGCGCAAGCTTGCATTTGAAACATAGCTGGCCACTTGAAATATGGATCTAAGGAACTTAGATTGAACACGTTCCAAAGGGGCAAAACTGGAGGAAGGAGGTCCCAAAGTTGTTCCGTATAAAAGTTGGGACAAGATTTTCGCTTGGTATAATTTAATAGCTGCTGGAACATAAAGGCCACCTTTGTTATAAAAGAACTTAGTTACAGCACGGGCCGATTTCTGCCCTGCCTCGGCCACAGATTCATGATGGGCACTTCTAGCTCCAGATGATTGGAGCACTACCCCCAGATATTTGTAAGTGGGCACCTGTTCTAACCTGTGGCTGTTAATACTCCAAGCCCTAATCTTGGGTCTCTTTACCAGCTGGTTCTCTTCACAGAAAAGGCTAAATTTATTTAGAGCCCTTCTCAGTCCCACGGGGGTTCTCGAAAGAATAACAGTATCATCAGCATATAACAACACAGGTATCTTGCGGCTGGCTAACGACGGAGGATGAAAGTCAGAGTTATTCAAGTACTCTGGTAAACTGTTTATATAGATGTTAAATAGAAGAGGCGCCAAAACACAACCCTGTTTTACCCCCTTGCAGGTCGGAATTAAATTTGAGAGGTGCCCATTTTTAGAGCATCTCACCTTAAGAGAAGTGTTGGAATACAGAGTGCTTATCAGGAACAGCAATCTACGATCTATGGAGGTACCCTCTAATTTCTCCCAAAGTTTAGTTTTGGAAATTGAGTCAAAGGCTGATTTCAAATCAATAAATGTCACGTGCAAAGAACCGGATTTGTTGGCGACATATTTTTCAATGAGATGTTGCATGATCAAAATATGACCTATTGTAGACCTGCCTTCCCTAAATCCCGCTTGTTCCTCGGCGAGTGGGTATTCTTGCTCAACCCAGCATTTAAGTTTCTCTAACAGATGCCCTGCATAAAGTTTGCTAATTATACTTAGCAAACTTATTGGTCTGTAGTTAGCTGGATCTTCCCTCCTACCTTTCTTGAAGAATGGGACTACCACCGCCTGCCCCCACTCCTCTGGTAGACGTCCCGTTGCATTGATGTTCGTAAAAAGGGAAGCTAAAAGTGGGGCCCACCAGTCAGCATGATTTTTTATCAGCTCTGGAGGAATGTTGTCAATACCAGGAGCTTTACTTTTTTTGAGTTGGTTAATTAAAGATGTCACCTCTTTTATTGAAACTGGGGGCCATTGAGGTAGGTCATCTGGCTTTTGCACAGGCCCTTTGCAAGATGGATCTGAATATAGGTTTTGGAAATAAATTTCCCAGGTACTTGCCGAAATAAGAGAATCTAAAGGAGAAGAATCTTCAAAAGAGTAATTAGATATAATTTTCCAGAGCTGTACTGTTCTACTAATGTGTATATTTTCTTTAAGTTAAAAAAGTTAAAAATGTATTTTTTAAAAAATAGCACCAAACTTTAAGGGTGCGGCTTATAATCAGGAGCGTCCTATACTCGGGGCAATACGGTATTATAAGGCATTAAGGCCACAATCCTATTCACACTTACCTAGGCATAAGCCCCATTGAACTTAATAGGATTTACTTCTGAGTAGACATGCACAGGATTACCCTGTAAGGCACTCTGAACACAGTTTATTGTCACATAAACATTCATGGAGTGGAGCCCACTTCAGCAGCTGCTTAAGCGTTATCCTGAGTTGGCCAAAAGAAAGAAGTGTAGACTGTGGACCTTTGGTCTACTCTACAGAATGTAAAAGGCAACGTTTGTGGCCACTGGCGTCACTACAGGGGGGGCGGAGCTGTAAGTTCTGCTGAAATCGGAGCCTCGCTTACACGGAGCAACGAAGCAGCCCCGCCCCCTCACCTTCGGAGCCTTTCAGGGAAGCGAAAGCAACGCGCAGGGAGTCTCCTGCGCGTTGCTTTCGCTTCCCTGAAAGGCTCCGAAGGTGAGGGGGCGGGGCTGCTTCGTTGCTCCGTGTAAGCGAGGCTCCGATTTCAGCAGAACTTACAGCTCCGCCCCCCCCTGTAGTGACGCCAGTGTTTGTGGCCATCCTTATGTAATGTTTAAGATACATTTGATCTGTTTTTATTAATTTTTAGATTATGTTTTTTACTAGTTCGAGTGAATTGTTTTTATTGTTTTAAATGTGATTATTTTTCGTATTGTATTCCTTTCCCATGTTGTAAGCCGCCTTGGGTCCCTTTGGGGAGAAAGACAGGGTAAAAATACTGCAAATAAATAAATAATACAAGAGAAGGATTGCGATTATGAGATAAGAACTGTAATGATTTACAAATCATACTTTTTAAACTTTTACATAAGCAGCGGCATTTCTGAGGTAGGGGCGGAGCTGTAAGTCGCGCCGCGTCCTAGTACCATGTGTACGAACGGGAACGAGGAGGCGCCGCCCCCTCGCCGTTCGTACACATGGTAGTAGGACGCGGCGCGACTTACAGCTCCACCCCTACCTCAGAAACGCCACTGTACATAAGGGTCACAAATTGTACCTTTTGCATTACATATCAGTCCTCACCATTTACTTTTCCTCCATGTATCCCTGAATACCTGCCAACAAAGGACAGCAAATCATGCATCTGAATGTTTGTTGATATTTTATATTTTTTAGATTAAACCCACACCTTTGATCCAAGACAACAGTTCTCATTGTGCTCACATATGGACATGTTCCAAAAGTCATGGCAAGTAATCTTAACTGCCATGCCATAGAGAACATTACACACCTTCTGAAGTCTCACGTATTAGGACTGCTTATAACTTAACCTCCATATCCCCAAACTCTCTCTTTTGGACGTTCAGCCCCAAGTTTCTTCCTTTGGAGATACTGCTCAAACTCAGGGCAGTGGTCATGTAATTGTACATACCCGGGTTGCCAGTCTGCTTTTGTCTGGGGTAGAGAGAATAGCACACATGCCTAGTGAAAGAGAAACTATAGGGAGGGGCAAGAAGATTGAAAGATGCAAAGAAGCGGGGAAGTGTGTATCATTCTGAGGGCACACAAGTGAGGAAACAAAACTGAGAAATCTCACATCTGTGAGTAATGCTGGGCTTTGAAATCAGTCAGTTTTGTTTTAAATGAATTGTTAGAACAGAAGCAAAGCCCAGGTCAGAAATTCTGATGCTGTGGTAACAGCTGAGAAGTTAGTTTGCTGGGTTTACTTTTGCTAAATATGTACACGTACATGTGTACATATGTACTGTACAAAGTTTTTTAGTTTTTGCTGGGATGTACTTCAACTCACTTACTCGAGCCATCTAATTTTAACTACTTATCTAACCCTGTCGTTGTGCAAGCAGACTTAACAGATGGCTTACCAGTCACTCCTGTTGTGGGATGTTATAATCAGGATGTGAATACATCTGTGAGAACTGAATCCACAACACATTGCAAACTTCAACAGACCTTTCCAGCACCGATGCAGCAATGCAGCCCCAAGGTAAGGGAACAATTGTCCTTACCTTGAGGAGGTCTCCGTGACTGCCCCCCCCATTGCAGGATGCAGCACACGCCCCATTGGCACAGCTGCATCAGTGCTGGAAAATTGGATAGAATTGGGCCCTAACAGAGGTTCTCCGGGCCTCAGGCAGAGGTTTTTCCTAATTCAGCACCCAGGATTCTGTTATAACTAGAGAGGTCAGAGATTGAGCCCAAAATCTTCTGTATGTGTTCTGTGACTGTGCTCTGGCCCCTCCCCTACACATTTACCCAGACATAAACCCAATTGATTTTGACAGAAATTATTTCCCAGTAAGTGTACATAGGATTATAGTTATGCAGCCAGATCCTATTTTTTGTACAATCAGAAGCAACTCACCAACATAGGCATCACTGGGGGGGCCCCACACCAGGTGACACCACGGGAAAAGCCCATCGCACCGCCCAGGCCACTAGCAGCCGCTTCCTGTTCTCACGAGCTGTGCCCGCAAGAACAGGAAGAAGCAGCGACTCAGGCATTCTGAGCTCGGCTGAGTCACAGAAGTAACTGGCGGTGATTATTATTATTATTAACAACAGTACTTTATATACTGCGTGATGTCATCACATCACCGTCAATTACTTCTGTGTCTGCACCCTGAAGGGGGTGACATCACAAAGACCGCCCTAAGGTAACAACAAGGTAAGTGCCGTGGTGCCTCTGCTCACCGAGTTCAATGGGACTTACTCCCAAGTAAACATGCACAGGTTTGCAGCCTAACAGCCCAATTCTGTACATAATTAAGCAGAAATAAATTGTACTGTTTTCAGTGGGCTTGTAACCTTACGGCATATAAATGCAAACTAGATCTTCAGGTACCTCCCAGACCAAAATTCTTTTCAAAATGAATACAACAAATGTAGTGCTTTGTTTGCTTTTTAGAAGTACCATTGCAAGGGGAGCCAGTATCACAACTGTTTTTTTTTAATGGCTTCATAATTTAAATACCCATTTCTTTACTCATCACCTATCTGATTAATGTCTCGTTTTTTGATAAAATGAAGCTGCATGCAATGCTCGACACAGCGCAGTGAGCAATATATAACGAACAAATCTTCTCTGACATATCAGCTTTCTCGGCTGCATCATAAATTTCCCTAGTCGTCGTCGTCCTCTCTAGCATTGTCCTTCATTAAAGTCTAAAATTGTCAAGCAGCAATATCTTCCTGCCCTTCAGGATTTTAAAGTCATAGCTCTGGGGGGGGGGGGAGTACATTGCGATAATGTGCTTTATGTTAAATGGCAATCCTGTTAGACTGCTGGGTTAAGATAGGGGCACTTTTAAGGTTGAAGGCTTACCGGTAGTTTATGTTATCACTGTCATATCCACTCAGTAAAAGCATCACTGTCATATTCACCCCACCAGCTTCCTATGCAGAAGTCGACTATATCTCTATCTGGGCTGCGGAAGGCAGTTTCAACCATTTTCAATTAGCGACTCTGGAAAATTCCTTCCAGCATTCAGCTATAGCACAGGTGGCCAACCTTTCAACATGAATGCTCCTGGAATGCTTTAATGATTGCAAAGGTGAGGACATTTCAGCAGGCACAGCTGTTTTAGCAGCACCGTCAGCCATTGCAGCTGCCAAGATTCTGTTGTTGTTGTTGTTCAGTCGTTAAGTCGTGTCCGACCCTTCGTGATCCCATGAACCATATCCCGCCAGGCCTTCCTGTCCTCCACTATTTTCCTGAGTTCGCTCATTTTCATGTTCGTTGCATCGGTGATGCTGTCTAACCATCTCATCCTTGGCCTTCCCCTTCTCCTTTTGCCTTCAATTTTTCCCAGCATCAGAGTCTTCTCCAGAGAGTCCTCTCTTCGCATTAGGTGGCCGAAATATTTGAGTTTCAGCCTTAGTATCTGTCCTTCCAGGGAACAGTCAGGGTTGATTTCATTTAGGATTGACTGATTTGATCTCCTAGCAGTCCAAGGGACTCTCAGGAGTCTTCTCCAGCACCACAGTTCAAAAGCATCTATTCTTCGGCGCTCAGCCTTCCTTATGGTCCAACTCTCGCAACCATACATTGCTACTGGGAACACCATCGCCCTGACTATGCGAACTTTTGTTGGCATGGTGATATCTCTGCTTTTTATTATGCTGTCTAAGTTTGCCATAGCTTTCCTTCCAAGGAGTAAGCGCCAAGATTCTGACTTGTATACAACTCTTAAGAACACAGAGGCCCTGATGGTGGAAGGTTGGCCTTGGCCACCTCTGAGCTATAGTATGCGGTGCCATCTGGAGTCAGTCTAGATGAGTGAGTCTAACTACAAGAGTCAGTCTAACTACAAGGGCGGCCCAGCACTGGAACAGCCTGCCTCATGCAGTAGTGGACTCTCCCTCATTGGAGGTTTTCAAGCAGAGGCTGGACAGTCACCTGTCAGAGATGCTGCAACAGCTGGCTGAAATGAGATGCTTAGGTGACTTCCAAGATATCTTCCAACCCTAACATTCTGTGACGATCTGCAAAATATCAAATCTTTTAATGGCATATGGTAGTGTGGGGGTTAGCAAAAGGGTCAGTGGGAGGGTAGTAAACAGATTGTCCAGGCCCCTGTACCCCAAAGGGCAGGATTAAAAGGGCTTTTTTGTCTTCCAACGCAAAGTCTAGATTTCATGTTTGTTTTTTCTGAAAACACCCAAATTAAGCCAGATTTACAGCCTGATCCAATCAAGCTGACTCAAAAGCAAGTCCCACTGATTTCATTGGGACTTATTTCCAAGAAAGTATGCTTCCAATTGTGGCCAAAAAAAAAACACCAACGATGTACCTGAAAGCAACCCACCTTTGTTCCTCCCACAAAGCCTAAGTTCTTCTCACATGCCTTGTTCTTCTCAGCAGTGGGCACCATGTGTGCCACCTACTCATAATCAGCTTCTCTTCAGCACTACAAGAGCCAAGTTAGAAAAGTTTGCCAGCAATAAAGCATGAAAACCAGACATGCATGCATCCCTAATACACAGGACCACACGACAGGAAACTTTGGTTAGTTTTGTCTTCCTCGGGCCACAGCAGCTTAGTGGTTAAGACGCTGAACCGCAGACCGGAAGGACAGCAGTTCAAGACCCGAGTGCTGCGTGACGGAATGAGCTCCCGTCTCCTGTCCCAGCTCCTGCCAGCCTAGCAGTTCAAAAGCAAGAAATTGCAAGCAGATAAATAGGTAAGCAGATAAAAAGGCGCCTGAGGGGGGACATGATTGAGACGTATAAAATTATGCATGGGATGGAGAGAGTGGATAGAGGGAAATTCTTCTCCCTCTCGCACAACACCAGAACCAGGGGACATGCACTAAAATTGAGTGGAGGGAGAGTTAGAACAGACAAAAGAAAATATTACTTTACCCAGCGTGTAATTCATCTGTGGAACTCCTTGCCACAGGATGTGGTGATGGCACCTGGCCTAGATGCCTTTAAAAGGGGTTTGGACAGATTCATGGAGGAAAAGACCATCACAGGTTACAAGCCATAAGCAACCTCCTGGTTTTAGAAGTGGGTTTTCTCTGTGCCAGGTGCAAGGGAGTGACAACGGGAAACAGGTTATCTTGTTGTCTTGTGCTCCCTGAGGCATCTGGTGGGGCCACTGTGTGATACAGGAAGCTGGACTAGATGGGCTTTTGGCCTGATCCAGCAGGGCTCTTCTTATGTTCATATGTTCTTATTAGGTACCGCTGCAGCAGGAAGGTAACAACGTTCCGTTAGTCGTGACGGCCACATGACCACGGAAGCATCTTCAGACAGCGCTGGCTCTTCAGTCTTAGAAACGGAGATGAGCACCACATCCTAGAGTTGGACACGACTGGCTTTCGAGCAAGGGATACCTTTACTTTTGTCTTCCTTTGTACATCCCCATACCATCGTACGTTTAAGGAGAGATGCCTGCTGCACATTCGCTCACATTTACAGTGAAAAATGCCAACATGGTGGCAAAAATGATCTTTGTGTAAAGCATGAAGCTGCTCTATGTTTAAAGAAAGGTGCAAGTCACACGATTAAGACTAATTTTCCTCTTCTTTCAAAGAAGTGTGTAGGGTAAACACTTTGTTTGGGGGGAGGGGATAGAAAAATATGCGCATCGTCAACAGTGTCTGCTCAGATTTTTACATAGCTATCTGGAGGTTCTCACTGCAGAAGCACAGCCTGACCAAGTCTGGGAAATAAAGGGAGAGAAGCAACTCAGAACTTGCTTCATCAGTTTCTCAATATCAGAAATGGGAATTATTCCAGAGTGCAGAGGGACCACAAACGAGAGGCTACCGACAACAGTGCCCACAAGATACAAGAACGAAGGATGTTTTCACACACAGGGCATGGAATGCTTTGAGGTGCTCTCTGGGTGCCGTATGAATGTTAACGCAGAATAAGAAGCAGGAGAGAGTGGTAGGCTCGAAACGAACGCATTTTCTAGCCAATGCAGCTTTGGGGCGGAAACACACCAGAGCCCTTTTTTTAGCGTCATGAGTGAAAATATTCTCAAGGGGCATTGATACGATCACGCACGCTTATATTGCCTTAATCCAGAACAGCTAATTATTACCACCACCACCACCACCCGGTTCTGCCCTTCAGTCGTAAAAGCAAATTTGAGTTGTCTCACCCGACTCACCCCTTTAAAAAAAAGTCACACTGGAGAGAGGTTGCGTCCGCGATTGCTTGGCCAGGAAAGCAGAGCAGAGACAGAGCGCGCTGAAGAGCAGCAAAGCACACTGTATGGATTGCTGGCTTCAGCAGGATTTACTACCACGAAAAGTACACGCAGGATTGCAACCTGATGCCACGCCTGCATACTTCCGGGGTCCGCATGACCACGCATGACCACGGCCTCGCTAAGAAACCCATCCCAAAGCCCTTCAAGCATACTTCAAGTTGGTGTTCTATTTTTCAGGGGGCGGGGCGCAGAGCTAGGGGGCAGTTCGCGGAGCTACTGCATCCTACCAATCGCAGGAGAGGGGGGGGAGAGTCGCCTCCAATCACCTTCTTAAGAAGGCAGGACAACAGGAGGGACAACAGGGTGGAAGACCCTCCCCCGGCCCCGCTTCCAGCGCGGAGGCGGCGGCACAGGCAGCGGCAGAGCCTCTGCATGTAGTGTAGCTCCGGCAGACCCAGTCACACCGTTCTATACTGGCACAGCAAAACGCCATCCTGAAAACGATCGGGCAACTGGCGCACAATACCGTCCCCGAAACGCAGCCAATACAATCCTAGGTTGTATGATCGGTAGCTATAGGCCTCGGAGGGGGACGGCCGCAGCACCGGCCAAGCGGAGAAATGCGAGCTGGCCTGGACGTTTCTTTTAGCGAAAATACCAGCCTCCGTCCATCCCCGTTGCAGCCAAACAAGTGATGCTCATGCAAACGCTCCCTTCCGGCTCACCACCACCTGGCTGGCTGGCCGGCCGGCCGGCCGCTCCCCTCGGGTAGATCCCTCGCTCCAAGGTCTTCTCTGCCTCCAACACAGCAGGGCCTTTTCCCTATGCGCCATGCAGGAACATCGCGACGCCGCAGTGCCTTGCGCGCCCGCTCGGCGCCATCCATCCAGCTCGTTTCTTCCTGCCACTGCCGCAGTCAGTCATCTCTGCCACCTCCCTGACCCAACCTCTACCCGTTGCCCCCCCCCCCGCATTGCGGGGTCCCCAAGCCGACCTTGCATCACAACCACGCACCAATCCCCACCAAGCTACCTCTTCTGCTGCTCCAGTTGCCCCAGGGCTCCAGCCCGGCGAACAGCCGCACCACCACCTGCTTCTGTGTCCCTTTTAGCTCGCTCCCTCTCTCTCTTGAGCCTTAAAGGCAACGTTCACACGCAATTTTTCACCCCCTGATAGAAAACCATTCCCCGTCTCCTTCGATAGAGGAGGTCTGTGCTAATAATACGCCTTTTCTACTGAGCTTCAACAGCATTCGACAGTCCTGCTTCCCGAAGAGGGAGAGACTAGAGCTCCTCTCTCGCTAATCCGATGATGGCCACAACACAATGAGACAGTGCCTGGGAAAAGATGAAGGACATTGCTAAAGGAGAACAAAACCTGTTTCACTTTCTCCCTTTACTCGTTCTTCATAAGATGCCATCCAAGATCCAAAATCAGGAAAGTGGGTGGGTGAGAGATTTATTAGTCTTTGATTAAAATTAGATGCCGTTTCCACCACCAGAGCAAGAATTCTCTTTATTTCACGGTTTGTAAAGATCAGCTGAGGGCTCCACACGAATATTTTCACAGAAGACATTAAAAACAGCAACACCAAGAAGACCAGATGTTGCATGCTTGAAGCTTCTTAGGCAAATATCACAAAAATAATTACATCCACTTGTTCGTTTAAAGGCTAGCCAATATATGCTGCTTCTTCCTATGTCTCAAGAAGTATACAGTACTGTCAAAAACACTGAAAATCACTCGCTCACACGCTGTCAGGACCAGGGCTTTTGTACCCCCTAATAAAATTCCTCTGAGTGACCCTGGTCACAACACAGACAGGTTGGGGTCTTGCTTAGCCAAAGCTCTGCCATGGTGGCAGACTTTACGCGTTTCCTAGAGTGCTGCTCTGCTAGCCTACGCAGGACTTGTGAATTGGCTTATAAAGGCTGATTCACACTAGCCTTTTCCGACACGCATGCCCTGCTCTAGTGTCTGTACGTGCGTCTAGCAGTTCTCTGAACGTTTGCCCGCCTTCTTGAAGAAAGCGCAGCTGTGATTTGGTGAAGAGAAATGCGCTTCTCTCATTGGTGGGCTGCCTAGCACCGCGAGCATAAACGCTAGCTTAAACGCGAGCGCATCAAAAAGATAAACCGAAACCATCTCTCCTGGCTGCGTCGTAAGCTCATGCTGCGTCAGACGCAAGCATGAAAAACGCACGAAAAGACCAAACGTTAAGCCAAAATGCGCACGGAAAGGGCTAGTGTGAATCAGCCTTAAGGAGAGGGAGGGCGGAGAAGAGACTGGACAAGACCAACTGCTGGAATCACTAAGTTTTGAGTCTCTGAGGCTGAGGAGAGATAACAGGGAAGCCAGCGCAATAAAGATGGCCAAGACTTTTGATTCCTTGCTGCCAGTGGCTACAGGGTTGAAAGATGACTCCCATGGCCTGGGGATAACACCCAACAACGACCCTGCCCTGTTGACATCCCAATGGAAGAAAGCTCAGTAGTAGGGAGGAAAGCTGGGAAGGAAGAAAAAGGCAGTGCACACCTAGAGAAAGGCCAAGGGTCTCTCCTTCTTCCAACATCTACTGAGGGAGGGAGGGCCCTTCTCTTGGTTGACAAAGTGATTCATCACCACTGTGGCAACAACTAGCTTGGGTCATAAGAACATAAGAAGAGCCCTGCTGGATCAGGCCAAAAGCCCATCTAGTCCAGCTTCCTGTATCACACAGTGGCCCCACCAGATGCCTCAGGGAGCACAAGACAACAAGATAACCTGTATCCCGTTGACACTCCCTTGCACCTGGCACAGAGAAAACCCACTTCTAAAACAAGGAGGTTACTTATGGCTTGTAACCTGTGATGGTCTTTTCCTCCATGAATCTGTCCAAACCCCTTTTAAAGGCATCTAGGCCAGGTGCCATCACCACATCCTGTGGCAAAAAATTCCACAATTACACGCTGGGTAAAGAAATATTTTCTTTTGTCCGTTCTAACTCTCCCTCCACTCAATTTTAGTGCATGTCCCCTGGTTCTGGTGTTGTGCAAGAGGGAGAAGAAGTTCCCTCTATCCACTCTCTCCATCCCATGCATAATTTTATACGTCTCAATCATGTCCCCCCTCAGGCGCCTTTTTTCTAGACTGAAAAGCCCCAGACGCTGTAGCCTTTCCTCATAAGGGAGGTGCTTCAGCCCACGAATCATTCTGGTCGCTCTTTTCTGCACCTTTTCCAATTCAACTATATCCTTTTTGAGGTGTGGTGACCAGAACTGGACACAATACTCCAGATGTGGCCTTACCATCGATTTGTACAAAGGCATAATGATATTGGCCGTTTTATTCTCAATCCCTTTTTTAATTATCCCGAGCATGGAATTGGCCTTCTTCACAGCCGCCGCACACTGGGTCGACACTCATCGACCTGTCCACCAGCACCCCAAGATCTCTCTCTTGATCCGTCACAGACAACTCAGAACCCATTAGCGTATATGTGAAATTTTGGTTTCTTGCCCCAATGTGCATCACTTTGCACTTACTTACATTGAAGCGCATCTGCCATTTTGCTGCCCATTCTCCCAGTTTGGAGAGATCCTTCTGGAGCTCTTCACAATCCCTGCTGGTCTTCACCACCCGGAAAAGTTTAGTGTCATCTGCAAACTTGGCCACCTCACTGCCTATCCCCAACTCCAGGTCATTTATGAATAAGTTGAAAAGCACCGGTCCCAAGACCGATCCTTTGGGGCACACCGCTTTTCACCTCTCTCCATTGTGAAAATTGCCCATTGACTCCCACTCGCTGTTTCCTGGTCTTCAACCAGTTCCTAATCCACAAGAGGACCTGCCCTCTTATTCCCTGACTGTGGAGTTTTTGTTGGGGGTTATTATATTATTTAATTAACCTTAGGGGGTTCAAATATGCAGAGTTTGCAAACGGAAGAAGACCTTATATTTATTTAACCAGTAGAGTTATCCCAGCACCCAGGCTAGCTAGCTATCATTACCATTGAAATGAGACACGGAGTCTGA
This sequence comes from Plestiodon gilberti rubricaudatus, assembly GCA_026170595.1. NCBI lineage: Eukaryota > Metazoa > Chordata > Lepidosauria > Squamata > Scincidae > Plestiodon > Plestiodon gilberti. The sequence goes on along the minus strand of JANXHW010000002.1, from coordinate 219,909,672 downwards.
GGCTTGTATAGTAAAAAGAAAAATAGTTTTACTTACAGATCAGCATTCATATCTTTACATTCATCTAGTTATGACTAGAGGTACTCTATAACTTAAGCGGTCAGTATGCCCCTTATAGCTGGCACACCCATGTGGGGAAAATGGCTTCCAGGCAAGGAGCCCAGAACAAGCACGTCCTTCCCCATGTACAGTCAGATGCGAAGAGAGAGAACCCATGTGGTCAGAGAGAGGATGTTGGGATAAAGGTCAGGGTCACTCCCCTTCCAGGTCAGACAGGAGGGGCTAGGTGAAGGTCCTTGCAGGTGACCGGAACACACAATACCCTCCCAGGTACTAGCAGCCAAATACTGCTCATATCCAACAGTTTTCTCAGGAGCCTTTCATGAGGGACTGTGTCAAACGCCTTCTGAAGATCCAGATATATAATATCCACGGGTTCGCTCGCATCCACATGCCTGTTGACCTTTTCAAAAAATTCTAACAGGTTTGTGAGGTAGAAATTCTAACAGGTTTGTGAGGTAATATCTGCGTTGTCTGTTGTCTGGTTCTCTTGTGCAGCAGTACCTTGCACTTTTGTCTGGTTAGGGACCAAAGCGTGGGCAAAAGTCAAAAATGGATGAATGTCAAAGCACAGCCTTATTTACAGCGCAATCCAACCTATCCCTTGTTGGGATTTAAGCAGCGTTTGTCTGCAAGGACACTGGAGGTCAGTGTGTGTTCCGGTCACCTGCAAGGACCTTTCACCTGGCCCTTCTCTATGCCCTGGAAGGGGCGTGACCCTGACCTTTTCCCAACTTCCTCTTTCCCTGCCATGCGATCACTCTCTCTTCTCATCAGACTCCGTGGAAGAAGGTTGTGTGTTTCTAGGCTCCAGCCTGGAAGCCATTTTCCAACCATGCTTTCGGCATGGCGGGTGTGCCAGCTTTTAGGGCAGGGGTGGGGAACCTATTTGTGGTGGGGGGCCATTTTCCCATGGGGAAAATTGGCTGCAGGCCCGAAATGTTTTGGCCCCCCCACAGCAATTTTTTTTAGAAAATATGCGAATTTACCGCTCCCACCCACGGCTCACTTGCCCGCCCACCCACCCACCCACCACTCGCGCTCCCACCCACCCACCCCTCGCTCGCGCTCCTTCCCAACCGCCCACCCACCCACCCACCGCTCGCACCCAACCACCCACCGGTCTCCGAACCCCCTCCCTCCGCTCTCCAACTTACCTCAGGCTCCGGGCCGCCGCTGCCGCCTTCCCGCGCCGCCTCCTTTTCAAAGCAGCCTTTCTGTACCTGCGCAGATCGCTGCTGGGCTCAGCGACAATCTGCGCAGGTAAAGAAAGGCCGCTTTCAGAAGGAGTAGGCGCCGAGGTGACATGTCACCTCGGCACCTCCTCCTTTTAAAACCGGCCTTCCTGGACCTGTGCAGAGTGCAGCTGAGGTCGAGATTGCCCTCTTGGCCGGAATCGCGCTCTGCGCAGGTCCAGGAAGGCTGGTTTTAAAAGGAGGCGGCGCGGGAAGGCGGCGGCGGCGGGTGGCGGAGCCTCCGGTTGCGGGCCGGATCGGTCCGGTCCAGCGCAGGCCGGACCGGATCATTCCGCGGCAATCTAGCCTGGGTGCTTGGGATAATTCTTTTTTTACTACAGGAGAGGGGTCTTCCGCTACTACTCTGCTACAAAACCCCTATATTCTCCTATGGGGGGAGGTCGGAGAGCGCCCCATGTCGCCAAACAATGACAGGCAAAAAGCCGCTCGCTGCAGACACGGGCGTGCCGCGCCCATTTGCCGTCCGAGCCACAGCCGTCCGGCGCCTGGATGGTGCCCGTCGCAAATGGGCCCTCGCAGTCACCGTTAGATTTGCGGCCGGCCGTCATTCTGACGCAAAATGCTGGTCAGAGGAGGTGGGCTCCAGAGGAGAGGGCACCACTTCTGGCCGTCAGCAGCAGCAGCAGCCCCCACCTGCCCACCCTCATGTCCTCCACCACAGCCCCCAACAAGGCAGCCTGGGCTGAGGTGGCCAGGTGTCTGGCTCGGCGGGGCTTCCAACACACTGAGGGCCAGTGCAAAGAGTGCTGGAAGGCCCTCAAGGTGGCCTTTTTCCGAGCAGGCATTCTGCCAGCACCACGGCCGCTCCAGCCATCATCCCCCCCCCCTTGTATGATGCCATGCTCCGGCTATGGCTATCCCGGCCGCATTTGACAGCTTTAAAGAGGCAGTGCTCTATTTCGGTGGAATAAGGACCCTGAAGTTTTCCTCGGTTATTTGGGGGTTCCCTTGGGGGTTATGTGTCCGGATCTTCTCAGAGGTCATCGGGGTCTCTCTAGGGATGGGATCCCACACGGAATGGTCCCGATCCTCCCGCTCAGCTGGGGTAAGCCTCATGCTGAGTGGAGAGGCTCCTGGAAGCAGTACAATAGATTTGCAGTCAGTAAAGAAATCCAGTTTGAGGCTGGATGTCCTGCTTGGGGTTCCGGGAAGCGGAAACATGGGGAGCGGTTCGAGGCCCTCCACCCCCCTTCAGCGCGAACACAAGAGGTCAAATGTAGGCAGCCCGGGGGGCTCCTCCTGCCATAGATCTGTGCTGCAGGGAGTAGGAGAGACCATTTTAAAACCACATAACCCAAGCTAGTCAGCAACGGCTTCCAATTCTGTGCTGCTCCCAAATGGCTTCCTTCTACCTGGGGAGCTAGATGGGGGCAGGGAATCCAGGGAACTCCTGGTGCACTGCCACCATTTCCTAAACTCCAAGCCTAACTCTTTGTGTGTCTCCTCTCTGTCAATCACCGCCACCCCCCACATCCTGGAACCATTGTCTTTGCCTTCCTTTGTCACTATCATTCAAATGCCTATCTCCTGCTGCTATTTCCCTGATTGTCAACTTGTCACTCTGTGCATGCTCCCCTCCATCTCCTATCTCCTCACCCATTGTTCCTGATCTGCCTTGCTACAATTATTCAAATACTAATCTAATTATCTGCCTGGCTCTTGCCTGACTGACAGCAATAATTCAAATGTCCTCAACTGTATACCTGGTGCCATGGGGCAGGGACCTATTGTGTGGCACTTTTTGGGCTATCTCATTGGAAACACTGCCTTTTGTGTTAAGCAGGCTTCTCAAAAGGACCTCTTCATAAAACTCCGGAAAACCTCGCTTCACCTGAAGTGGGGGTCTGATCCTATTACCTCTGCCACCCAGTACCCCCACCCATCATCCCATTGGTTCCCAGTTACACAAAGCACCACACTTTTCATTGGTTCTTTTAATAAAGTTTATCTTTTATTGGTTCACAGTTTCACAAATGCTGCTACTGTTCTCATTGGTGTAAAGTTTCAATCCAACTTCCTATTGGCTGTATCAAAGTGTAACTTCTTGGATCCTTTCCTTTATTGGCTCTTCTTTATTATGTATACTTTGAAACAATGTACTCCATGATTTTACCTGTAATAATAAAATGTATATAAGCTTTTGTATTAATTGTATATGTTACACTTTCTGCCTTGCTGATCGTGTCCTCGGCTAGCTGAGTAAAAGATCTTCTTTTTACCCAACGTTGGTCTATTTTGAGCTCTGTTTTGGTGCCTCTGCAAACTGCAGATCTCTTCCCTTTTCTTTCTCTCTCTTCCTTTTTGGGTACCAGCTCCGTCCGCGGAGTCAGGTGTCTGCTCACCGAATCAAACGAGCTGAAATCACTCAGCACCCTTGGGTGCTCACAACAATCCTTTTTACAGTCTGACTATTCTGCTGACTGGCGCCTCCCACACTCGACCGACGCAGCTGGGAGCTCTTCTCTCCTCCCGGAGGCTTCCACAGCTTTTTGTTGGCGCCGGCATGTCTCAAACTTGTCAAGTTCACCGGTCTTCGGACTTACAAGATAGCAGCTCCCCCGACTGAACCAGACCTTTCTGCCTTGAGTTCCCAATCAAGTGCCCTTGAGCAGCTGGGTTACTAGGGCTGTTATCTGTCTCTGGACAGATCTGTGAGCTCGTTAGCGTGCTCCAATGAGGCCATCGCCATTTCACAATAAGAAGTTCTCACACCCCTCCAGCTCAGTCTCTGCGAACCAGCACAGTGAATCAAATAACATGCAGAGACAAGCAGGATGTTAATGATAGAGTCATAAATCAAAATGGATTCCTCTTAACTTCACAACCTGCCTTGCCACTTTTCTTCATCTCTTTCTCAAGGAAGGTACTGGTAGCTACAGCAACTGTGGAAATTAGTCTTTTATCTGTGGCGGGTAAGCTTTATGAAAATCATCTACTTTATAAACTTAATGCGTGGATCCTTGAAAACAACATATTGGGCCCTGAACAAGCCGGTTTTAGGCCAAGTAAATCAACAATAGACCATTGCCTGATATTATCACATCTTATTACAAAGCAATTACAGTACATCAGTTTAACACCCGTCTCTATGTGGCATTTTTAGATCTCAGGGCTGCATTTGACTATTGATAGGGATTTGCTATGGGATAAGTTGGGGAAATTAGGGCTTGACAAAAGGTTGCTCCTCCTATTAATACAAACGCTTTACTGTGACACTTCTTGCCAGATCAAGGTATCATCTCAGGGGGATCTTTCCGAACTTGTACCAACCAATAGGGGCGTTAAACAAGGTTGTGTGCTGGCTCCTACATTATTTAATCTATTCATTAATGATTTAGCTCCAATTTTAACCAACTTGAATGCCCACTATCCCAAATTAGGTTCTTTAGGAATCCCACTGCTGCTTTATGCAGACGATATGGTGCTAATATCTCGCACCAAAATTGGATTGAAGCGGTTAATTAAAGGCTGCATTGAATATTTATCCCAGAATAACCTTCATCTTAATTGTGAGAAATCTAAAATTATAGTGTTTGGGAAAACATAGAAACCCCATTCTTGGCTGTTCAATGGGAAGATGATCCAACAGGTCAAAGAATTTAAATATCTTGGCCTATGGTTTAATTTTAGACATTCATGGGTTTCCCATCGCAATGCAGTGATCAACTCGGTTAAACCATATATTCAAGCCATTACCCGCTTCTTCTTTACATGGGGTAACTCATACATACCAGCTGCCTTACAGATTTTCAATGCCAAAATAATTTCCCAACTCCTATATGGCATAAGAAAGAATAGAATCTTTCATGGCCAGCAGTTATCTTTCAAGACTTTAGAATTACGGGTAAAGATGCCATGTAGTTTATTTCAAACAGACCAACGATTTAAAATAACTTCAAAACACTGTGTGAAGAACCGATATAAACAGAGCTCCAGACAGGCATAAAATACATTAAAAATCGGAGGCTGTGTACGTTACAGATACCGACATTTCGCTCCGTAGCTCGGAGCTTTTTCTAGGTGCAATCACGAAGATTGAAGATGGTAAGGCAGGTAGAGTGAAATATGGCGCCCCTATATGGATGAAAGCCTATAACAACATGGTTGAAAAGACACAGGCAACCTTTTTGTATAGCTGTCCCTCATTGCATCTCTTATGCAGCCCAATGCCTAAAAGCAGGCCAACAAAGACTAGAGTTATGGGCCTGGTCCAGGTTTTAAAAATACTGGACCAGAATATGTTTTGTTGCTGACCCTAACCCCATGCTTAAGGGTGTTCTCACTGATTCAATAATTACTCCTGACCTGGCCCTGTATTATAAAAAAAAATCCAAAAACTGGGTCTGTCAGTTGATCTTTTGGGGGCAGGATCGCTGGCCACAGCTTGGAAGATAATAATCACTAGGTTGGTGGATATAGATAGGCAGGAGACCTTGGCAGCGGCGCATAAAATTTGCTCCCCACTGAACTCTCAGTTACTGATCAACTATGGCAGCAGACCTAGATATCTGCTCTTTTTAGACAGCTCCCAAGAAAGGCGAGCATTTACGCTAGCACACTGTAATGCTCTGCCCTCTAAAGTCCTACTAGGCAGATTGAGAGGCCTGCCTGCTGAGGACCACCGCTGCAATTGTAACTTAGGGGGGCTGGAAAATCCCTACCCCATATCTTGCTTCACTGTACCTGGTTTCATGATTTGCGTGCCCAATTTCTTAAACCATTGCTGTCGGATATAATGTGTCAGTCAGATAATGTTGGTATCCAATACCTATTAGCAGGAAACGATGAGACACGCACTAGGCAGGTGGCCAAGTTTCTAAGTCTGCTCGTTCAGAAACGTCTAACCATGCCGTTTTTTAACGACTAATCTGAGGACAATATATAGTTTCAATGTAAATATGAGGGGGATTGTAGATTTTAAATGCTCTGAATGAAGTTGATTTAATTTTAGCTTGTTTGTCTAGTTTATTCTGATCTGTTTATTTGTGTTATGTTTCTGTTTGTGCTTGTGTTTGTTTTATATGTATATGCCAATAAGGGTCTTATTATTATAATTTTAGTCAGTATTGCACTCTTAAGCTCATAGGCACACATGTCTTGGCCCCTCCTCTGTCTTCCAGGGGACTTTTTAAAATAGCATTGTAGGGGACCCCGGCAGGGGGGTGACCAGTGCTAGGTCACCCGCATGGGGCTCGGATAGCTCTATCCCCCGCTCCAGGGCAAAGGGTCGACCTTGCTGCCACTTGTGGGTCGGCTCGCCAACCCCTCAGGTGGGACCCAAGGGTGGCCTCAGAACTCTGCCGGAGGCTCCAGCCGGTTGGGAGCAGGTCATGGGCTGTCTGAGTCTCCGAGCTTCAGAGCCTCTCTGCTGACCTCTCATCATTGGCCAAGGATCCTCCTTTATACCCCCCTCTTGTGATCTGACCTGGTCCCCTTTCTCCCACCTACCCTAGCTCCGCCCCCAATCCCACCTCTGGACCTATGACTGACGCCCCTGTTACCGCACCTCCCCTCGGGCTCCTCCCTGAGGTTGGTTGCTGCCTTGCTTGGGCCGGGTGGGTGTTGCAGGGCATGCCTCCCAGGCTCCGGTGTTGGGCTCGTCCCTGCGGCGGAGCCTGGGACGCAGCCTCTCCTGGCCCGTTCTGGGGCCTGGCTTTGGAAGCGGGTCTGCCAAGCATGATCTGGCATCTGGTCGTTGGTGAGTCCTCTTCTGACTGGGCATCCCTGGGATTTGGCATTGCCGGCCGGGCCGATGCAGAGCCCTGCGGCACAGATGGGGTTGGTGGCCGTGGTCGTTCAGGTTGGGTGTGCACCAGGGCTGGCAGCGAGGCTTTCCCTGGCAGACTCAAGGTTGGGGGAGGTGGCCTGGTATCCTCCGGAGCCGGGTTGAACACTTCTTCCATCTTGATCCACCGGGAGGAGGTTTCCCACGGGTTGGTCAGAGGAGCTGTCACAGCCAGACCAGGGCCATGGGCAGCCATGCCCAAAACTGAACCTGAAGCATAGCAAGCAGAAGGTACTGTTCTCGCCAGAGGCGTGGCTAGCGGTTGTGCTGCCCAGAGCAAGGGGGTGCCGCCCGCCGTGAATTTAAAGTTTGCCGTGGCCGCTAGGCCGCGTTGCGATTTGGGGGGGCGACCCAGAGGGACTCTGCCCTGGGTGCCTGCCCGACCCCCCGGGTGCCCCCCGCCCGCCCGCCGCGTCCCTCCCGGTCCTGTTCCCTCTGGGTCCACGCGGCTCCAGAGGCCGGGAAAGAGCCTCCACACGTCCTGCCAGCTCAGCCCCTACTGCCCAGGTCTTCATCGGGGATTTCGCACATGCGTACAAACCCATGTACTGCTGGCTATCCCTTTTAGTTGTGCTTCAACCTTTGCCCAAGGCAGGTGGCTTCACACCAACCTTGCACTTGCCCCAGGTGCTATTCCAGCCATTAGAGGCTGCTTTTTGTGTTCTGCTCTCCATCTTGATAACCACAAAGGAGCAGGGAGCTTGTATCTGCCAGCAGACAGATCTTTGAACAAAACAAGCATACTGCTTTCTATTAGGTTTCAGACTTTGGGTTAGTTTGGATCAATGTTTCATTGATCCTGATCAGCAACCCCCTACTTTAACTGGTAATGGATGCAAAAACAAGTGTCACTCCCCTCCAAACCTGATTTGGGACACATATGACTGATACCCCTTTAAGGGCAAACAATATAAAGTGTACATAAACCCATATATCCACCAATATATAATCCTTAGAACAACAATATCAATCAAACAGACCCCACCCCCAAATCTCAAGGAGGCAAACGGGGGTCAGTCCTTTTTAAAAGTTTCTGGATTCTGGAATCTTCCTTCTTGGTGCCACTTTTGCCATGGTCAGTGGTCACAGTCTATATACTTGGCAATCATTTTCCAGAAGGCAGATGTTGAATTTGACAAGTCATTGGTCACTGGCATGGGAACCTGGAGTTCAAAAACAACTTGGCAACATTTGCAAATATTGCCATCTTGAAGCCAGACTCAGTGTCCCTGAATCTTGGGTTTGCTTTCCCAAACCGACAAATGGCACCCATACACATGATTCTTTTCTCACAAAGCTGGGGAGCCCCTCCTTTTGGTGGCTCCATTCTCCTGGGATTCAATCCTTAGCAACTTCAAGAGAGTGTTGGCAACTCTCTGTGCCTTCCTGCATTGAAAGTGGAGTCTGAAAAATATAACTAAAAGAGTTTAGCTTCAGTTAGTACTTGCTTTTGGCTCTTAACTCTTTCAGTTCCATAGAGTTCCAGGTTCAGACCTATCAAAATAAATCTTAAAGGAGTTAAATCCATGTTGGTTTCTAGCAATTCATAATACTTTCTTAGCTATTTTGCCAATCAACCTGAAATATAAAAACAACAACACTAAAAATACAGCAGAGCTGAGACCTTTCTTTCTTGGTCCTATACATATGGGACCCAAACACTGCATAAAATATAAACAAACAAAAACAAGAAAACAATTTTCTTAACAATATTTCATAATTCTCTTATAGGGAAATTCCCTAACTCATCTTTTCCTCCTCGGGGGTGACAATCCTCGGTCTTCCGGATTTTCATTGCCCCCTCCCATAACCTCAAACCTCCTGTTGCCCCCCCCTTTCTATTCTAATTCCCTATTCTAACTAAAGGGGATTTATATGCAAACAATACTTAAACCACGTTTCTTTGCTCTCTTTTCCTGTTTTGGCGGTTGAAGATCACCAAGGCTACCTTGCAAGGTTGTTGTTGCATCAAGCCTTCTGCACATGGTCATCCATTAATCCTTCCCTACTAAGACAGCTTCTTTAAACAACAGAGAAGAGAAATAACATCATACACATTTTCAAATATAACAATACTCAGATAACCACATCAAGGCAAGGATTAAAACTCACCTAAAACCTCAGACCTTGACCGTTGCAACTTCTGTTAAGTCAAAACTTTGTGAGCCTTCTAATTCAAACAATGCAATTTAGGATTTTTATTCATGTCTTTCCAAAATACAACCATTGCCTATCTTGTTATCATTTAATTTCTTCATTATTTTCTTGTGAGCTTGGTACCTTTTTCACTTATTCAGTTTTAACTTTAAATCCCTTCATTTGCTCACACACATATAGCTAGCCCATAGCTATCTGGGCAAGATGCCCCTCTTATATTTAGCAGGGGAAAAGTAACTACCCTTCCCCCTTTCACCCCAGCACAATGTCTTTTCTGGTGGCTGTTTGCTGGTGGTGTTCAACATTTTTTCTTTATTATTATTGTGACCCCTTTTGGGACAGGGAGCCATTTAGTCATTTGATTTTTGTCTTAATAGCATCCCTGGTTAAAATGGCTATTAGTTAACTTTATTCTCCAACACCCCCCCCCCTTCCCATCAGGGAGGGCTTATTTTCCCTCTCCAGTTTCTATAGCCCATAAGCCCATAAGTCCCCCCTCCCCAGGGTTCTTAGTTCTACCTTCTCCTTTTCTGTTTCAATCTCCCTGTAGGCACCCTGAAAGGGGAGTGTTATTCGCAATTGCCTTGAAACAAATGTTTTCAAACAATTCAAAATGTCTTTTTTTTTAACATAGCTTTTTCATATACTCTTAGTACTTCAACCACACTCTCTGACCAAGAGCTACTTCACTCTTACTTAATTCTCCTGAACTTATCACATTAAAAACAAGTCATTTAACTATTTTGAATAACAGTATTTTGAAAAGCTGCTGCAATTCACTTTTCCTTCTGCCCCTTCCCTGTTTCTTTATGGATTGCGAAATTCTAACTTAAAATTTCACATACAGCTTGTAGCCTCCCCTGTACTCTGAAAACCCTTTTTTTCCCAATCAGCTTGCATCCTTTGAGTTTTAAAACCTAAGCCACGCACAAACTTTCACACAGATTTCCCAAAGTTTAGAATAAGATCTTACCAACAGAAGCTCAATCATATTAAACACAATTGCTATTACTTTCCATGCATTTGGCTGGAATGAATGCATACCAACACCTTAATTAGGAACGCATTTGGCCATGCCACAGCAAAATTCATCTATTCACACATACATCAACTCTGAGCCCCTTCATCAAAGCAATGGTCCCTCCACACTGGAACCATCCATAAAAAAATAGATTCGTCAGTACTGGTTGCCAAATTCATTTTTAGATAATGCTCCTCTTCCCTTTTTGTTTCCTTTCAAATGTATAAAATACTCCCCGCTTCTCCTGTTACCACCACAAGTCAAAAACATACCACATTATTTTTTCCCTTGCCCCATCTTTCCCTCCAATTACAGCCTTCCCATACTGTGCTAACGTGCACAGTCATGGGCCAGTGAGTTCTAGTGGTTATCTACATTAAAAACAAACTATTTTCCTTGTAAATTCGCCTCTCTCTTGAAAGACTACACCCCTCTCCTTTCTTGTCTAATCCTTTTACTTCCATACCTCCAACTTTTTCACTGATTCTACCATTTTCTACTTACTAATCTTTGCCTTGTTCCTTGATCTCTCAGATGTCTACTGAGGGTGCATTATCTGTTTCATACCATATCAAAAACCTGCTGGATCAGGCCAATTGCCCCTCTAGTCCAGCTTCCTGCATTTCGTAGTAGCTCCCTGCAGATGTGCCACTGCCGCCCTTGCTCACACAGAGAAAAGCCCTTCCCAGTGCAAGACTCCCTTCCTCCAATGGGCTTACTTGGAGGAATGCCCCCCGGGACCGCTTCCTGTCCCGTTCCCTAGATCTAGAATTACTATTTCCCTTCTGTACCTTAAGACTTTTAAGTCTTCCTACAGAATACATCAACCAACAAAATAAGTACTTTATAGCCCAATTTTCCTTATTTTGATTCATGCATGAAATTACAGTCGCTCCAGTTCCTATTTTTACCACTGGTTCACTCTGAGTCTGCCCTTGAAAAAGCCACGGGAAGTTTGTCAACAATCACCAGAAGACCTCAGCTGATAAGGGAACGAAACTGTTAAAAATTAACAGAACGCGTTTTTCCGCCCCTTAGCAGCGAGACCCCATGGAGAGGACATCAATTCCCGGCCAATGCACCAAATTTGTGAGAAATACATCTTAATCACATATGCTTACCCAAATATGAAGTTCAGACTCCAGAAGTGAAGCAGAATAGTTTTATTGTACATTTCTGCAGAAACGGGCATCCGATCAAAAGATCAGAGCAACAATAAACAAAAAGTATCCAGTTTTTATTCCCCTTGTTTGGAAATGGTTCTCCTCCCCTATTTCCGTTACTCCTCCTCTAAACCTTTGATTGGCTAGGTTCCCAAAACCTATCAAACATCTTGTATATTTCACGTGGTCCTTTATCTCCGCCCCATATCTCCCCTCACTCATTACATATCTCCCCTCACTCATTATCCATATTTGGGCTTCTTCCTTGACTTGGGGTGCCCCTTTTCTGACCTCTGCTGACTACCAGTTTTCTCATCTGGTTCTTTCTGGTTTGCTAGTTTCTAGTCCTTTTCCGAACCCCCAACCGTCTGTGTCTATTCAGAGAGACACTGTTGGTAGGTACTTCCTTTTTACACGGGTTCATTTGTCTGTCCAAACTATTCTGGTCCCTGTTGTCCGGCTCCTTCAAGGGCCCCTCTACCACATCCTCTTCTCCACTATCAGAAAACCTGTGTCTCAGCTTTTTAACTTATGCACTCTTGACCTTGGGTCTTAGCTCTCCTGTTAGCTTCTGAGCATCAAACATTACTACAATTATTAACTCTACAAAACCAACATTTAATAATTATACTTTATAATTATTCCTCACAGGCCCAACTGGGATTCTTATCCTGATTGGATCCCATTCCCCCCACATGCTAGTTTTAGATTTTAAAAATATGAATTGAAAGCCAATTAAATTGGCTTTTTAATCTAAAAAATAGCACACATGGGGGCACAACTGGAATTAAAACTGTGGCAGGGACAAAGTACTAAAGGGTCCCTTCACCCCCATCATGATGTCACTTCATTTTGCCACCTCACCTTGTTATTTGGGGAAAAATCCCCAACACCCCCCAACACAGCTACTATATACTGTACAGTTATGCACACACCAAGTTGGGCCCTAAGGTAGGCCCCAGTTTCAGACTCTGAGGCTCATTTTGTCCCTGGCAAGCGCAGACAAATTAGGTCCACTTAACTGCCACATATAGTGACTGCGAAAGCCAACATGAGGTGGAGGGTAGGAGGAAGCTTGTTTGAATCCTCTCCTTAACAATGCAACAATGTCTCAAAAAATACCAGCTTAGGCAAAGGAATATGTCCCGTGTGTTTAATTAAGAACAATGATTTCAGTTATTCCTGCCAACTTCCTATGTTTTGATAAAAGTCATTGTTGTTTTTCAGTTAGCAACTTAAAAATACTTCTGTTTTTCTAAGACTGTGATTATTTTCCAAGAAACAGACATGGAATTAACATCTTTTGTACTCCACAGTTCCCCCACAAAATATTAAGGTTTTCTACCTAACCAAAACAGGAAACAAGAAAATAGGTTTCCACCTGACGAAAATAAGCCAACTACTGCTCATCTGCACAGGCAAATGCAAACAAATGTGGAGCTGATCAGACCAGTTCAAAATTCACAATATTGCATGTGGAGCCTGCACTGTCCCCTGAGCTTAACTCTCTCTTGAAGATCCACTGCTGTTGGGCTGTTGCTAGAGATGCTCACTTCATGGTCTTTGTCTGCTGTGTTCTATTATCTCTCATCACTTCCTTTCTGTCCTGAAAAGGATCAGAATAAATGCCAGGTGGTTAGATAACCAGCATCTGTGGCCCTCGGAAATTCCCTTTCCACTTCATTCTTCTGCCTTCAAGTTCCCCATGTAGCCTTGGGCTTCTGTCTTCTTTATTTTTCAGGATGTTTATTGTAAGGAGAAACACATCATTGTCTATATAAGTCACATGTCATCTACCTATGAGGGAAGTCCTCCAGCGACTAAGTACTTCTGGAACTCTTGAGTGCTCTACAGATTGGGAAGAGACCCATGTTTGATTTGCACAATTCTGAATGTGTGTATTTGTAATGCATCAAGTCAGAGTCATCCCAAGCCATCTTCCAGGTCATCAGTAGTGTCGTGCAAACCTCCCTTTGTTCTTGTGTTTGGCTCATAATTGTGTTTGGCTCATAAATTGGCTCATAATATTTTTGCACATACATGGTCTTGCAATGCCTCTTGGGAAATGTTGTTGTTGTTGTTCAGTCGTTAAGTCGTGTCCGACCCTTCGTGATCCCATGAACCATATCCCGCCAGGCCTTCCTGTCCTCCACTATCTTCCTGAGTTCGCTCATTTTCATGTTCGTTGCATCGGTGATGCTGTCTAACCATCTCATCCTTGGCCTTCCCCTTCTCCTTTTGCCTTCAATCTTTCCCAGCATCAGAGTCTTCTCCAGAGAGTCCTCTCTTCGCATTAGGTGGCCAAAGTATTTGAGTTTCAGCCTTAGTACCTGTCCTTCCAGGGAACAGTCAGGGTTGATTTCATTTAGAATTGACTGATTTGATCTCCTAGCAGTCCAAGGGACTCTCAGGAGTCTTCTCCAGCACCACAGTTCAAAAGCATCTATTCTTCGGCGCTCAGCCTTCCTTATGGTCCAACTCTCGCAACCATACATTGCTACTGGGAACACCATCGCCCTGACTATACGAACTTTTGTTGGCATGGTGATATCTCTGCTTTTTATTATGCTATCTAAATTTGCCATAGCTTTCCTTCCAAGGAGTAAGCGTCTTTTAATTTCATGGCTGCTGTCTCCGTCTGCAGTGATCTTGGAGCCCAGAAAAGTAAAATCTGTTACTGCTTCCATTTCTGCCCCTTCTATTTGCCAGGAATTGATGGGACCCGATGCCATGATCTTAGTTTTATTAATGTTGAGTTTCAAGCCAACTTTTGCACTCTCCTCTTTCACCCTCATCAAGAGGCTCTTCAGTTCTTCTTCACTTTCTGCCATTAGGGTGGTATCGTCCGCATATCTGAGGTTGTTGATATTTCTCCCGGCAATCTTTATTCCGGCTTGTGATTCATTCAGCCCTGCATTTCTCATAATGTACTCTGCATATAAGTTAAATAAGCAGGGTGACAATATACAGCCTTGCCGTACTCCCTTCCCAATTTTGAACCAGTCGGTTGTTCCATGGCCGGTTCGAACTGTTGCTTCTTGACCCGCATACAGGTTTCTCAGGAGACAGGTAAGGTGGTCTGGTACCCCCATCTCTTTAAGAATTTGCCACAGTTTGTTGTGATCCACACAATCAAAGGCTTTTGCGTAGTCAATGAAGCAGAAGTAGGTGTTTTTTTGGAACTCTCGTGCTTTCTCCATGATCCAGCGCATGTTGGCAATTTGATCTCTAGTTCCTCTGCCTCTTCGAAACCCAGCTTGTACGTCCGGTAGTTCTCGGTCCACGTACTGCTGAAGCCTACCTTGTAGGATTTTGAGCATAACCTTGCTAGCATGTGAAATGAGTGCAATTGTACGGTAGTTTGAACACTCTTTGGCACTGCCCTTCTTTGGAATTGGAACGTAAACTGACCTTTTCCAATCCTTTGGCCACTGCTGAGTTTTCCAAATTTGTTGGCATATTGAGTGCAGCACTTTCACAGCATCATCATTTAGGATTTTAAGTAGCTCAGCTGGGATATCATCATCTCCGCTAGCTTTGTTGTTAGTAATGCTACCTAAGGCCCACTTGACTTCACTCTCTAGGATGTCCGGCTCTGGGTCAGTGACCACACCAGCGTGGTCATCAGGAACATTAAGATCTTTCTTGTATAGTTCTTCTGTGTATTCTTGCCATCTCTTCTTAATCTCTTCTGCTTCTGTTAGGTCCTTGCCTTTTTTATCCTTTATCATGCCCATCTTTGCACAAAACGTTCCCTTGATATCTCCAATTTTCTTGAAGAGATCTCTAGTCCTCCCCATTCTGTTGTTTTCCTCGATTTCCTTGCACTGTTCATTTAAGAAGGCCTTCTTATCTCTCCTTGCTATTCTCTGGAACTCTGCATTCAGTTGTTTATATCTTTCCCTTTCACCCTTGCTTTTTGCATTCCTTCTTTCCACAGCTATTTGTAAAGCCTCATCTGACAGCCACTTTGCTTTCTTGCATTTCTTTTTCTTTGGGATGGTTTTAGTTGCTGCCTCCTGTACAATGTTAAATGTAGAAATGTAGTTAAATTGGGAAATGTAGTGCAGGGGTAAGCAGGCAACAACAATGCATATTATCTAGCAAATGCACAATGCTCCTGTTTGTGGTGCGTCACTGGACCAAAGACACTCAGTCCTGATTGGCTGATACATGGTGGAGGAAGCACCTGCAGCTTTAGTAGCAGCAACCGCTTTGCATACCACGTGACAAGTGGCTGCTGCCCCACACCACATATCTTTTCAGCAGCAAACATCTTCCACTCCTGTTCTTCATCCCCCATAGTACTTACGGAATGTGATGCTAGTAAGTGACAACTGGGGTTCCCAGTAGAATCAGGCAGGGGCGGCGCAACCTGGAACACTGCCTGATGTCATCTCAGGTCCGCTGTTTCTGTGCTACAAACAAACCCACAACAACCTGCTTACCATGCTCCGTATGCGCTGCCGTGAAACCTGGAAGCCATGCACAAAGAGCATGGTAAGGAGGAGAATGACATGCTTCTCACTCGAGTGAGCAAGAAGCAGATCATTGGCAGCAGTTTGGAGGGAGGTGGCAGCAGTAGACTCAGGGAGGAAGGCATCCCGAGTCCGCCATCCTCTCAGACCCTTTGCAATCTGCCACCAATTCAATCCATGGCAGTCATGTTTTAAAACTGCACAAGCTGTCTAAATCAGGGTTCCTCAACCTTTGGGAGTCCGCGTACCCCCTACGCGGGCCCCCAAAGTCCAAGTACCTCTGGACCCCAAAAAAGTGCACCCCCATTTTTCCCGGGCTGCAGCTCATTTCGGCAGGGCTGTAGCTTCACCCTCTGGGTTGCGGACCGAGCGGGAGAAGCCACCCGGATGCGCCGCAGCCCGGGAAAAACTGGGAATTTGCCCCGATAGCTTCCCTTACCTTGTCTCCCGGCCACCTCCATCTTGAATCTCACGAAAATCTTGTGAGATTCAAGATGGCGGCGGCCAAATATTGTAAGGGCATATGAGGCATGAGAGACTGCCTCATGTGCCCTTACGAGATTTAGCCGCCGCCATCTTGAATCTCACGAGATTTTCACAAGATTCAGGATGGAGGCGGCCGGGAGACAACACAAGGTAAGGGAAGCTACTGGGGGCAATTTCGCCATTTTTCCGCTCCCCCTTACCAGCTGCTGATCACAGCAGCTGATAACGGGGACCATCCCGCGTACCCCCAACCTGCAACCCATGTACCCCTGGGGTACCACAGGTTGAGAACCGCTGGTCTAAATGGTACTAGCCCTACCATACCATGCAGAGGCCAGAAAACACAGGTGCACAACTGCCTGCCTGGCACACATGTCTCTCACAGTCATGCTGGGGGGGGGGAATATCCTGTGCTGGGGAAGGTCCCACTGCTCTCCTCAAGAGGATACCTTTCAAAGTGGCGAACTGACAAGTCTGCATAACTATCACCAGTATACGAGTTTGAACCAAGCCATCAAAAATTGCAAGACAAGAAATTCACTAAGAGGGAATGTGTGGATTTTCTTGGACTCAGGTTTAGTCCCCATCATCTCCAGTTAAAGAATTATAGGTATTAGGGCTGGGAAATGCTTCTCTGCTTGAAGCCCTAGAGAGCTGCCAGAGAGAGAGAGAATCAGAGGAAACAGATGGACTATGGTCAGGGCGGGCTTAAGACCTCTTGGCACCTAAGGTGGCAGGCCAAATCCTGCTCCCCTTCTTGGTGATGTGCCAGCCTCTGCTCTTCCCATTCCTTGTACTGAAAAAGGAAGAGGGGGTGGAGCAGAAGAGTGTAGAGGAGAAAGGAGTAGTAGGCTAGAGTGTCTCTGATGGTCTAGCCCACCACTCTCCTCTTCAGGCACCCTTCAGCCACGTTTCACCTCTGCTGCTGCTTGAGGCTGTTGGAAGAGCGACAACATGAGAGCTGAGTCACCCAGTCTATATAGACAGCAAGTGTGCAAATGTTGACTTACACCAGTGTGTGTGTGTGTGTGTGTGTGTGTGTGTGTGTGTGTGTGTGTGTGTCTTGCTAGTTTAAAAGAAAGTTGGTTGTTTCTCTCCCTACATCTGATTGACCACTAGATTGACCACTTCTTTTCCTGTCTTCTTGTTTCTGCCTGTGTGTGACAATAGCTGCAGTTCTTTCTTTGCCCCAGTATATTGCATTACAAAATTCAGTTTGCTCTCTCTCTCTCTCTCTCTCTCTCGTGTGTGAGTGAGTGAGTGAGTGAGTGAGTGAGTGAGTGAGTGAGTGAGTGAGTGAGTGAGTGAGAGAGAGAGAGAGAGAGAGAGAGAGAGAGGCAACCACCTCAGTCATCCTCATGCATGGACCGGCTCTGACCATGGTCAGGTTGTCCCATCTCATCACTTATTTCCCCCACAACCCTTCTCTCAATGTCCCTTTCTCCCACCTGGGCTCCAAAACTAGAAGTGAATCTGGCTGGGGGATCCAAAACTAGAAGTGAATCTGGCTGGGGGGAAGAAGCAGCTGGAGGAGAAGCAACAGAAGGTAAAGAGCAGACATGGGGAAGATCCAGCATTCCTCACCTCTGTGCCTTTTTGCGCTGCTAAGAATCAGGGCCCTCACTTTCCTCTTCATGTCTGATTGGAACAAACCCGAGTCCGCCACTGCCACAAGTAGACTGATCCATATTCTTATCTTCCGTGAGAGTCCTACTGCACCAAGACAATTGCTGGAGTTGGCTCTAATGTCAGGTAATCCCCCAGGACAGAAAGTGAGGTTCCTCAGCAACAGATGTTAATCTCAAAACAGAGAAGTGCATAGAGGAAGTCAGTGACATGTTTTTTAATTGCATAGTGGTCACGAATATAACAGTTAAATACCAGGCTTTTTGGACAGAGTGTGAGTGCTGGCAGCGAGAAGTTAACCGCGTGAATTTTCTTCTGGCTAAACTTTAAAGATGTTGCGCATTTTTCTGTTTCTGCTCTTTTCTTTCAATGCGGCTGTCAGCCTCAGAATCTGCTCCTTCAACGTGAGGTCATTTGGAGAAGCAAAAAGAACAAGACCAGAAATCTTGGACATCATTGTAAAGGTATGTGCTCACTAAGGGATTAAACAAATACTCAGCGGAATGGTGGGACTTTTAATCTAATTCATCCTTCACAAGATTTTATCTTTACATGGCAGAGTTCCAAGTTAATGAGTGGCTGAGTATTAATAAACCTCTTCTGTTTCTCGCGGTGCAAAAATCACTTTGCAGACCCGGAGCCATATGTTCAGCATGATTTATTGACACACTAAGTCTAGCACCAGCACAATGTGAATGATGTTGTAAATGTACATGTGGGATTAAGCATTTGATGTGCGAGAAAAATTATTCTGTCCTTACATCAATAGTCTCATCAGATATTGCTACATTATTTGCATTTTTAATTTGTTCACTCACCATTATGAAGTGCCCCGACCTTGTTAAGGAGAAAATTATCTTCACCAGATAAATTGGGCCCATGTAGACAAAAGTGATGGTATTATAAATGCTCTCAAAGGAGAACAGTGATTGAAGCACTTTGGTGCCATTTAAATCCTGCTTTTCTTATGCATGTAAGAAAGAATTGGCACCTTATCTGCACGTTGCCGTGAGCTTTGTTTGAAGCCACTTAGCGCTTCTAAAGAGTACAAGAACATGTATAAATGCAGACACTGTTCTGAAGCCTTGATGTCCCAGCAAATTATGAACTTCAAATCTTTTTATGTAACAATGACAAAATGAGGGCACATGTACTGTAGTCTTTTTTGATATGACTGTATTCATGCCTGCTAGCAGACTGCTTGCTGTAATTTCTTTAATGGTGAGCAAAAAAGTTCATTTCACTGTGTAGATTTTACCAGTTCTTCAGCACACATTAAATTCAAGTCTGCACTTCAAATGCTTGCATGGATCTCCAGTCAGAGGTAGTTTCATGTGCATTTATGACTTGATATATCCCACTTTTTGTTTGAACCTTGCAAATGGCTTCATGTCTGGCACTTGCTCCTCGTATGACTGGTTTGTGTTCTCAAGGAACCCCATCCTTCTATTATTATTATTATTATTATTATTATTATTATGTAGTTACTTTTTTATATCCTCCATAGATCTCAAGGTGGCATACATGGTCCCACTGACCTCCATTTGATCCCCAATATTTATTTATTTGTTTGTTTGAAGAAATTGTATCCTGCTTTTCCATTTTTGAAGAACAACAAGGCAACTTCCAATACTGAATAGAATAAAATATTGTTCAAACATAAAATACAAGATAATCAAAAAAAGCAGCAGGCACATAACATCTCAGATTTCAGAACTTTTATTGGCATATAACATTTACACATAACACAGCAAACACAGACACAAACAGTTCTTTTCCCTCTCGCACAACACCAGAACCAGGGGACATCCACTCAAATTGAGTGGAGGGAGGATTAAAACAGACATTACCCAGCGTGTAATTGGTTTGTGGAACTCCTTGCCACAGGGGGTGGTGATGGCACCTTGCCTGGATGCCTTTAAAAGGGGATTGGACAGATTTATGGAGGAAAGGTCCATCATAGCTTACAAGCCATGATGGGGATAAGCAACCTCCTGGTTGTAGGAGTAGGTTTTCTCTGTGACAGGTGCAAGGGAGTGGCGACAGGATACAAGTATCTTGTTGTCTTGTGCTCCCTGAGGCATCTGGTGGCGCCACTGTGTGATACAGGAAGCTGGACTAGATGGGCCTTTGGTCTGATCCAGCAGGGCTCTTCTTATGTTCTTATGTTCTTATGTTCTTATATCAACCAACATAAAATTGCACAACTAATTTAGTCATCACACTGCACTCTGGATTTCAGAACAGTTTTGTATACACAAGGTGAGAAAGTTGGCCACTTGTTTTGTGCGAAGCTCATCATCACCCGCTAACAGATACTGAATAGTCAGATACTCCAACTGTCCCAGACCACTAGAAAGAAACGGCCTGAGGAGTCGAGATCGCTGCTCTTGATGTTTTGTGCATTGTAGCAGGATATGAGGCAAGGATTCTGTGTCCCCCGAGAGACAACTACAGCCTCGTTCCTCAATTGGTATGCCTTAATCTTCCCACAAGGACGTTGGACACGTAACATCTAACAATAATAAAATAGCAAGAAAACCACATAACAAAAAAACAACAACCCACGGAAGCAGCAATAAAGCAGGAGCAATTTTCATCCTCACAACCATTGTGTGAGGTGCAAAGGGCAAGAGAGAGAGAGAGAGAGAGAGAGAGAGAGAGAGAGAGAGAGAGAGAGAGAGAGAGAGTAACTGGTGTGAGGTCTTCCTGTAAGGGGCTGAGCAGTGAATCAAACTGGGTTTTCTGCAGTAACCAATATTCTCTAGTCTTTGCATTATACTAGCACTTACTGTACAGTATTGACCAGATAAAAAGAGAAAGGAAGGGACCTTTCAAATACTGGTATAGTTCAAGGTGCCATGGCCATTTGGGTTGCAACCTGATCTGAGGAAGGAAGGCAGCATCTAAACTTGACGCTCTCCTGGTGCAGCAGACTCCAGCTGACCAAAGGTGCTTCAGGAACAACTTGAGACCACTCATTTGGAAACATCAACTGGGCACTATGTGTAACTGCACCGGCACCCTCTTTTCCTATGGGACTTATTGTCAGCTTCTGACCCTTATCAACAAAGCCATAGTAGTACAGAAGCATGTCCAGATACTCTAAAGCAATCTGAGACCACATGCTCAGCATAATTTAATATGGATTAATTACCCCCCTTAGACATTTTAACCATAGTGCTGTGCTGACAATGAAGGCAATCAAAGAGTGGTAACAAGGTGGGTTTTTCCACACTTGGGCAGCCCAATCTACTGCCAGCAGAAGGAACTAGCATTCTGCCAGAGCAGACGGCCTTACGGCTGTCGTAAAACTGTCTGGCAGTGCACGAAGTATGTTCCCTTACCCAGAGGAGACCTCTGCAACTGCCCCCCGCACGCGCAGGATGCAGAGAATGCTAGGGAGGATTGGGCCCTAAATTTATTTATTTTTACCATTCCTGATAGATGAAAAGCTTTGGAGGCAGGCAGTGCCTGCTAACTGTCTTATGCATTTATTATAGAGACATTCCAAATATATCAAATTCTTAAGATACTGTTTGTTTCCTCCTGCAGGTTGTCGCCCGTTGTGATATCATGCTGCTGATGGAAATAAAAGACAACAGCAACAGAATATGCCCCTTTCTGTTAGAGCAACTGAATGCGTAAGATGCAGAACTGGAGTATATAAGAATGCATGAGGAGCAGAGGTCCTTTTTACATAGAGATGGAATTAAGAGGAAGAGATAAACCAAGAGCCAGATTGAACCTGGGACCTTCTCCATGCAAAGATTGTGCACTGCCCATGGAGCTATGTGTTCTTTATATTCATATGTGAATCCCTCCTAGGAACTCAATGTAGCATACTTTAGGTTGTCCCATTTTATCCTCATAGTAACTCTATATATGAGACTGGCAGCCCAATCCTACCTAAATCCCCCCCCCCAACACAGCTGCACCACCAGAGCATGTGCTGCATTCTGCAGGGGACCAGTCCCTAAGGTCTCCTCCAGGTAAGGGAATATTTGTTCCTTTGCCCAGAGGTAAGCCCTCGCTGCCCCGTTGAGTCTATTTGGACCTATGCCAGAGATTTAGCTGTCACAAGTCTGAGCAGGATATCAGCCGCACCACTGCCGCCGATATCGCCCCCTATTTGGCCTCAATCCATCCTCCTCCCCATCCCAGTCTCCACACCGTTCCCCCCCCTCCCCATTCTGTCCTCCCCCTGCACTGACGTACTGGTGCCAGGGGTTATTGCAAGGTCACTGGCACACAGCAGTGGGCACTTGCTGCTTGCGGTGGCAGCCCAGCTGCACAAAATGGCGTGTTGTCTTTTGCGACAGCTGCAAAGGACCTTACTCTGCTGAAACACTAGTTCCAGCAGCACAATAGGATTGGGACCTTAGAGATGATGACATACCCTAAGTCATCTGGTGAGCTATACAGTACTGCTGGCCAGACATTTGAACTTAAGTCTTCCTTTGTCTGTCCAAAATTCTGTCTGCTATGATGCACTGCTTTTCATCATAGCAACTCTAAATATTCAGTTCAGTTATAAGAAGGAACCTGCCATAGGGCTCAGCCGGTCTATGAGGCCAACTCAGGTGGTGGGGTTAACGGGGGATCCGGTGCACTGCCATCCACGCATCTCCATCCACTCCTTAGAGCATGGTGTTCTAGTCCATCACCGCGCCCCTCCCATGCCTCTTCCACTCTGTTCTCCTCTTCCTTTGAGAATCCAGGGGGTGGGAAGAGGAGGAGGAACAGCAGCAACAGGGAGATACCATTGGGAGGTTTTTGGCAAGCCCTGGCTTGCTAGAAATGTTCCCCTCAGTACACCACAGACCAACAGCACCCTGGGACTGACTGTGGCAGTACTGGTGAACCATTCCTTCAGACGTTGAGGTCAGAAGCACCAACCACTCACTATCAGTTTGTATTGAAAGAAACGTGGAATATAACATTTAAGAGAGGCGCATAAAACAGGTCTGTGCTATAGGCTCAAACTAATTTCATTTTTTCCCCAGTCAGTCACGAGAAGAGTACAATTATGTGGTCAGCAATAGGTTAGGAAGAAGGACCTATAAGGAACAATATGCTTTTTTCTACAGGTAAGCAAATTTCATATAACTGGATGACTGTGACACAATAAAAAACTGTCAGGAGCTAAGCTGAGGTAGCATATAGCTGCCTCTTTAGATTGTAAATTCTTTGCCTGTGATTTGCTTGTGTAAATCTATTGTTGTTGTTCAGTCGTTAAGTCGTATCCGACCCTTCGTGATCCCATGAACCATATCCCACCAGGCCTTCCTGTCCTCCACTATCTTCCTGAGTTCGCTCATTTTCATGTTCGTTGCATCGGTGATGCTGTCTAACCATTTCATCCTTTGCCTTCCCCTTCTCCTTTTGCCTTCAATCTTTCCCAGCATCTTTCTCTTCTCCAGAGACTCCTCTCTTCGCATTAGGTGGCCAAAATATTTGAGCTTCAGCCTCAGTACCTGTCCTTCCAGGGAACAGTCAGGGTTGATTTCATTTAGGATTGACTGATTTGATCTCCTAGCAGTCCAAGGGACTCTCAGGAGTCTTCTCCAGCACCACAGTTCGAAAGCATCTATTCTTCGGCGCTCAGCCTTCCTTATGGTCCAAGTTTCACAACCATACATTGCTACTGGGAACACCATCACCCTGACTATACGAACTTTTGTTGGCATGATGATATCTCTGCTTTTTATTATGCTGTTTAAGTTTGCCATAGCTTTCCTTCCAAGGAGTAAGCGTCTTTTAATTTCATGGCTGCTGTCTCCGTCTGCAGTGATCTTGGAACCCAAAAAAGTAAAATCTGTTACTGCTTCCATTTCTGCCCCTTCTATTTGCCAGGAATTGATGGGACCAGATGCCATGATCTTAGTTTTATTAATGTTGAGTTTCAAGCCAACTTTTGCACTCTCCTCTTTCACTCTCATCAAGAGGCTCTTTAGTTCTTCTATAGTTAAATCTATTGGTGCTTTGTAAATAATATTTTCATAAAGTATATTCAATATTTTCATAAATATTCATTGGTTGCAACCATATCAGTTTGCCAGATGATAGGATTTGATGGGCAGCCCAATCCTGTCTAGGACCGCCGCAGTGTGCAAAAGCACACTGCACCAGATCCTATCCAGCATCGGACCAGCACAGGCCTCCTCAGGGTAAAGGGATGTCCTCCCCAATGGGTCTCCTCAGATGTGCACAAGCAAAATGACTGGCACAAATCCAGGAGGCCCATTTATGCCCAACAGGCCCGGGAAGGGGGATAAGCGCGCCACCGATGATCCCTCCCACTTCCCAGGCCCGGCCACCCAATCCCCCCTCCCGTTCCACCCCATTCTGACTTCCCACCCCCGTGCCCTACTGCCGCCCTTACCTGTACCTGGCAGCGGCCTGCGTCCGGGGCACCTTACTCTCCAGGTGTCAAAACGTGCCTTACGGCCACCTGGCATCAGTTCCACCGATCCTGTCCTAGACAGGATTGCACTGTGGGTTAGTTCCACTTTTTATTCTATGAAATATCATATCACCCCAGCATAGCATCTTTCCCAATAAGCATTTGCTGGTGGTGTTCCACTTTTGGGGAAGGAGGACAACAAAGAACCATTAATTTATTTATTTTGCTATGAAAATTCTTTGTGAGCTTTTTTGTTGAGAAGCAGTAGAGAAATATTCTTAATTTATTATTTCTTACATTTATATCACTCTCAAGGACCTCAGGGCACCATATACAGTATGGTTATTTTCTTTCATTCCCATTTTGTCCTCACAACAATCCTGTGAGGTAGGTTCCAGCACAATCCTATACTCAGTGGCATTCCTGCAGTAGGGGCTCGACAGTAAGTCGCGCCCCGACCGACTACCGTGTTCATGTACCCCCTCGTCGTCGGAGCCATTCCGCGCAGCGAAGCCGAACGGGCACCCTGCCCATTCTGGATCTTGCGAAATCTCACGAGATTTCATGTGCCCTCACAAGATTTGGACACTGCCATCTTGGATCTTGCAAGATTTCGTGAGATACAAGATGGCGGCGGCCGGGAGACCAGGTTGGGGGAGCTACGGGGGATATCGGGAGGGCTGTAGCCATTCTTCCCGGGCTGCGGCGCGGGCAGGCGGGTCCTCTCGCTTGCGCCGCGACCCGGGGAAAACGGATCCGCTGTCTGTCATCAGCTGCTGATCGCAGCAGTTGATAACAGGCAGCGTCTTACATACCCCCTGCCTGTGGTCTGTGTACCCCTGGGGGTATGCGTACCACAGGTTGGGAATGCCGGGCATAGCATTCCACCACACTGGCTTTGATTCACCTGTGTAAGAGTAACAGCTCCTTAGATTCTGGGTCCAACCATACCTGACAAATCTGCCTGCTAACCACTTCACAGGGACAGGCAGCAGATTAATTTTTCATACATGATTTATAGCTATGCACAAAAAAACACATGAAAGTGGCTGCATTGGGAGTGGTTATTATAAAGTCTTCAAAGCATTTTTAAAAACAACAGACTTTGTAAGAATGTTGGAACCTGTGTAAAATAGTACAGGAAACGGCTTACATTTATAGTTTACAGTTAGCTTACATTTACAGTTAGCTTACAAAGCTAACTAACTTTGACTACATTAGAGAAACTTCTATAATGGGTGGATAAAAAGTCCATCACAGGTTACAAGCCATGATGGGTATACGCAACCTCCTGGTTTTAGTACAGGACTCTCCTTATGTTCTTATGACTGTTCCCTTGCACTGCTGGGGAAAAACGCCATTAATTCACACTCTTGGTCCCAAAAGATGCCATTATTTTATGTATACCCCCTTTTCTGTCTTACAAAGAGGCTTACACAATCAGATTTCAAAACAGGAACCAGTAAAACATAATAAAATACAGTGAAAACTACAGAGGCAAGGTAGTATAGGAGCACAGATAAACTGGAGGGAAAAAAAAGGTCATCCATCAAAGCTATCTTCAGTATGTCTTCCGACGGCAACAGAAGCAATATATGGGGATCACACAAATCTCCTAGAATTGGGAGTTCAACAGCCTGGATGCTGCTGTGAAAAGACACTTTCCACATGCCCAGTAACTGCACTTCAGAGTCAGCAACGGAAGAACATGCGGCGGGGAGGGCAGGCTCCTCAGATGACCTTAGAAAGCTGGCAGACTAACACAGAATGGGGGGGGGGAGGTGGTACCTTGGGCCAAAGCCATTCATTATCCGAAGCAATTTGCTTTGTCCATTTCCCATACATTCTTCCTTCTCTCGTGATTGTGGATTCTGTAGCAAAGAAGAAAAACTCTGATAAAGTGCAAGAGAGACCAATTTTTTTTCTTCAGAAATCAGAGTTATCATTGGAATTCATTTTTGCTGCACTGGCCCAACAACTGAGTGTTTGCTGCTTCAGATTAATGCTCACCAAGAAATTTCAGACCAAGTAAACATATATGACAGGACTATCTATAGCTGAGATCTCTAATGGTCCCTGTATGTGTTAAATGGCCCTGCAGATCCAGAATGGTGACAGTGAAGCAGACCTATCAGTATCCTGATCTGCAGCCTGGTGATGAAGATGCCCTTTCTAGGGAGCCTTTTGTCGTCTGGTTTTCCTCTCCGCAAACGGGTGAGATACTGCTGAGAATGTTGTTTTCTTCCCCCTCCCAGGGTTCATACATTTATTTATTTATTTGTTTATGTAATCATTTGTTTAACCGATTTTAAATAAATCGCCTTTCCCCCCCATAATGGGGTGCCCAGGATGGTTTATGATATTAATTAAAATACAATAAAATACAGAGATAATACAGTAAAAAGAATAAAAGGTAAAAAGACATAAGGTAAAGGTAAAGGTATCCCCTGACAATGAAGTCCAGTCGTGTCCGACTCTAGGGTGTGTTGCTCATCCCCATTTCAAAGCCGAAGAGCCAGCGTTGTCCGAAGACGCCTCTGTGGTCATGTGGCCGGCATGACTCTCCTTGCCGCAGTGCGTAGCATGCGGCTGGAACACGGAGCGCTGTTTACCTTCCCGCAAGCAGTACCTATTTATCTACTCACATTGACATGCTTTGGAACTGCTAGGTTGGCAGGAGCTGGCCAAGCAACGAGCGCTCACCCCATCACGGGAATCGAACTGCCGACCTTTCGATCGACAGCTTATGGTTCAGCGGTTTAACAGACATAAGCCAGTTGTAAATACCATTCTATGGGCCACAGAGCATGCTAGGGCAAATTGCACCTGAGGTGCACAAAAATTGCCATCCTCACTGCTTCTGCTGCCACCACTGCCTAGTCCACCCAGCTAGGGCGGGAGTAGGGGGGGCAACCCCATGGCGTACTGCCACCATGTCATTCCCTTCCCATCCAAGCAGGCCAGCCACCACCATAAAACACACACACACACACACACACACACACACACACACACACACACACACACACACACACACACACCCGGAAGGCAGCAATCCAGCCCCCTATCCCTTCACTTGCTCCTTTTTCACATGGTCCCTTTAAATAAACAAGGAAGCGCAAGATGCACTGGGAGCACTCCCAGAATGTCCTGCACTTCCTTGCTTCATTTAAAGGAACCCTGTATGGAAGGAGTGAGGCGAGGGCATTGTTTGCGCAATGAATGGGCTGGTCCTGCCCTTTTGGTTGGGACTGCTCTCCGGCTTCTTTAACAAAATGATGAATCCAGCCTTGACTACAGCCTTTTATAGAATGATGAGAGTGGTTCATATAACTCACTGCATGTTGAATACTTTTTCTCACATGAATTAAGGAACCTTAAACCATTTCTGCCCACGGGTGTATATACGCAACAGGAGTTAAATGTGTACATTTGGGCTCGGAGGAAATGGGTTTTAACAATAAATAAGCAAACCCTGTAAGATTCTGAACACTTAAGCAGTAAGCAGAGATCTGTTGACCCCAGTACTTTTCGGGATTTCAAGACTGAGTATGTATGAAGCAGGCTTTCAAATTTTGTGTCTTGAAATATTATGTTGGATAATGGCTAGGTGAGTGGCTATATCTTGCAAGATTTATGAGATAGAAAATGAATCAGAGTGTTCAGGGGAAACATTTGAAGGCAGATGATTAGGCTGAGGGATGAATACAACAATGTAACACAATGGAACTGGTGAGGTTTAGGGTTAGGGTCATAACTGGTCATAACTGAGGACAAATTCCCTATGCAGGCCTTATGCATCTGAATGTCTTACGCTCCACTCCAGGATATTCTTTTTCATCCTGATACTCCAATTCTGAAGCAACTATAAGGATAAGCTTCCCAAAGCTTATGAAAAAATTCCAACATATAGGATTTATTTTTCTCTTCCCACCCCCCCACCACACCCCTACCTCACAGCAGAGCAGCTGCCATCATAAACAAACAAACAAACAAAACACTTGGAAGGCAGCAATCCAGCCCCCTATATGAAAAAAAATATGCTGAGGGAATAATTTTAAGTAGATCTGACACACTTGGATGAGAAACCACCTGGGAACCATACATAAGGCCCCTCTGTTCTTAGAAGGAAGGGCAGATTTCAAGTGTAACAATGAAATAACTAACTGCGCAATCCAGCATAGAATCACGCTGGCAGAGCTCCTGCTCCGCCGGCGTTGAGTGTCGCAAAAGTATCGTAAAGCACTTTCACGGCACCCAGTGAGTAAGCAGCATCGGCGCAGAGGCCAGCACCACTTATTCCACTGCCTACCTGGACCTGCGCCGGCCAACAAAGGTAAGGGCCACGCCGGGCGCTGGGAGGACGGGCCTGGGTGGCAGGGGAGGGGGCCACTGGTCAGCCAGGCCCAGGAGGGGGAGGGGGATATCGGTGGCACACTCTGCCATATCTCTGTCCCCTTCCCGGGCTGGGCTGGTCTTACACGGCCTCCCCTGACGTGTGCCAGCTCCAGAGCTGGTGCACATCTGAGGAGGCTCATTGGGGCCCCTGGGGCTTACACCGGGGAAAGAGGACAAGTGTCCCCTTCCCCTAAGGTGAGCCCCGGCCACGCCGGCATGGCCTGTATCCTGACCAGCCGCTGCACTTAGGCAAGATCGGGCAAACCAAATATTACAAATCACAGGCACACCTATGCATGTACAAAAATGTAACATGAGAATTGGCCCTAATGAGCAAAGACAAAATGGATCTCTACTAACAGCGCAATCCTGCGCAAGTGATCCACCGGGACGCCCAAGCCACCCGCCGGATCCTGAGCTCCGCCGCAGGCAGGCACCCCGTGGCGGAAATTCTACTAGGGGAAGGGGATGCAGGCTCATCCCCTTCCCCAAGTGTAAAGGGCGCTGGGGCCGATCGGCCTCCTAGGAATTCTGTCATCGATTTCAAAGCCATTCCCCGGCCCCTCCCTGACCGGCTGGGCCAAAGGCTGACTTCCCTTCCCGCCCGAACCACCACCACCCCGCTGGATCCTTACCGTGGTGTGGCAGCGGGCAGTCGTCAGACTGGGTGGCTGAGCAGTGGAGGCCGGCACAAGGCAGCCTTACGGCATTTTTGCGACGTCCCTGGGCAGTGGAACGTTGCGTCCACCGCCCAGAGGTTAAGCAGGATTGGGCTGTTAGAGCAAGGAACTCCAAAGCAATCAACCTTGATATAATCACAAAATCTTTGTGGAACATTCATTTAAAGAACATCTGTAAATATCTTAAGATACTAGAAGAAGCATGAACTCAGGTTTGTTTGTTTTTTTCTCTGTCTGTGGAAAAATTCCAGGTTTATTGCACTTTGGCAGGCTCAGGTATGCTTGAAAACAAGTGGTGCTCAGTGATATACATGATCTTTAAAAAGCAATATACATAATGAACATATTAAATCCATCTGTTTACCTAATCTTGACGGAGTGTTTGTAAACTCACTGATAAGGTCATTCTTTTTATGCTTACTTGTTAAGTGGCCAGGGAATTTGTGATAATCCCTCTGCATACAACACCTGAAACAGCTGTGCGGGAAATTGATGAACTCTATGATGTGTACCTGAATGTGAAACAACAGTGGAAGTCTGAGGTTAGTCAGGCTTGTGGGGGGGGGGGGGGTTATTTGTACTAAATGAAGTCCTGAGTTCAGGTCTAGTCAAGGTATATAGAGTACCTGTCCTGGAAGTTATTATAACACCATAGAACAGAACAGAACCACTGTGTGTGTGTGTGTGTGTGTGTGTGTGTGTGTGTGTGTGTGTGTGTGTGTGTGTGTGTGTGTGTGTGTGTGTGTGTGTGTGTGTGTGTGTGTGTGTGTGTGTGTGTCACACACTCACTCAATTCTAAGCAATTCTCTGCTGTTTTCCACTGATCTCTCTGCTACTCTTTGGAGTTAAAGATCTACAGATGTCATGGTCATAAATGGTTGGAAGTTCCAGGAAAAGTCCTTAGTAGCCTACCAAGTCTGATCTGAGTGCATACTGTACCAGCTCTGCAAACAAACCCCAAATCTATCTGTCCTCTTGAACTGGTTATCTTCCCCCTTGAACATCTCCTAATCATAAAAACGGAGGAAGGTTTTTTTCTCCATGTTTCAGAGTTCCGTTGTACACTTGTGTGCTTTTAGCAACCCTACCTTTTCAAACTCGCTTGTAACAATCCCACCTTTTAGAATTTCATCTTCATGGGAGACTTCAATGCTGGCTGTGGCTATGTAGCGAAGAAGCATTGGAAGAATATCAGGCTCAGAAATCACACCGAATTTGTTTGGCTCATTGATGACAAAACTGACACAACTGTGAAAGCAAGCACTCATTGCCCATATGACAGGTAACCATCCACTTTAGAGCATACTCCTTAACAGTCCTACAACCACCTCTACTATATTACCTACTATTTGTAGCATTAGAGCCTGTTCATTAGGTTGATCAAGTCAAGTTATGAACGGCGTGAGAGTCACACCATTTAGTACATTGTACATGGAACAGTTTGTTCTGTTCTAGGTAGCTCCCTTACCTCTGGGAGCAATTGACCAGCATCCAATCCAGCCATTCAGCCATGGGTGGCCAAGCTGTGGCATAGGCAGCTGGAGTTTGTGGCAAGGCTGGACAGGAGACTGGTTATGATGATATGGAGCCAGATCTACCCCACTGCCAGCTACTCCAGTGCTATACGGCTTCCCTGTCCCAGTAGACTAAAGTTAATAAAACTAGGTCACGTACAGTAGACTTCATATGTACTGGAGAGCACACTAGAGTGGCACTATCTCATCCTTTGAACTTGCCTCATTGGCCACGCCAACTAATTTGACCACTACAGTACTAATCAATTGACTGAAAGCCAGAGAAAGGAGCATGGGCGACCAACCAGCCTGTTTGGCAATGCATGTTGTAACATTACAACAAGGTACTCCTGCATTGTGCGTTGTCAGTCCTACCTTTACAAGCTCCGATTTCCAGGGAGAAAACTGTTGACCTTCAGTAAGTCTGCCTGGATAATCACCTGAACAGAATGAACCACATGGGACAACAAAGCTCTCCAACTTCCCAATTTATCTCCCTCTGCTCATACATTTACCTTGGCAGGACTGGCTCTTCTCACTTTGTTCCAGAAACAGCTGGCAAGCAGAAGCGTACTAACGTAGGGGGCTCTGGTGATCAGGGCCCCAGGCGCCAGCTTCTGGAGGGCGCCAAAAGGTCTGGGATTTTTATTTGTGTTAAATGGCCCCAGCAGTGCCCCTCCGGGAGGCAGGTGCTTCATGCGCCCTCGTGGGGGCGAAAACAAACGTTTAAATCCTGGGGGGGTGGGGGTTATCGCCCGGGCGCGGGGCGAAGAGAGCATTGCATTTAAAACAGCCATGAAGATGCCCTTTCTTCCCTCCCCCCCTCCGATTTACTCCGCCGCCGCCGCCGCCACCTCTCCTGCTTGTTGTCCTGTCTCTCTCTCCCAGGACGCAACGAAAGCAAGCCGTGCGTGCGTGCGTGCGTGCGTGCGTGCGAGGAGGACTCAGCCAGGCGCAGAGTGAAGAAAGCAAGCCATGTGGACGACTCGGGCAACGCGAAGTGTCTCTCTAGGAGGCGCCTCCAGTCTCGCTGGTAACTAGGGAGACGCCTCCTAGAGAGGCACTTGAACTTCCTCGTCGCGTTGCCCGAGTCGTCCACATGGCTTGCTGTCTTCACCCCGTGCCTGGCCGAGTCCTCCTAGCACACACGCATGGCTTACTTTCGTCGCGTCCTGGGAGAGAGAGACAGAGACAAGACAACAAGCAGGAGAGGTGGTGGTGGCGGCGGAGTAAATTGGCGGGGGGGGAGGGAAGAAAGGGCATCTTCATGGCTGTTTTAAATGCAATGCTCTCTTCGCCCTGCGCCCGGGCGATAACCCCCACACACCCCAGGATTTAAACATTTGTTTGCGCCCCCACGAGGGCGCATGAAGCACCTGCCTCCCGGATGGGCGCTGCTGGGGCCATTTAACACCAGCCACTATAAAAAAGTGTGGGGAAAAACCAAGAGGGGGGGCGAAAAAACAGGGGGGCAATTTGAGGGTGCCCCTAGTAGATTTGGGCCCAGCAACGCCACTGCTGGCAAGTGAGTCCTTCATGTTATATCAATGTTATATCAATGGGCTCCTGAGTCAGAATTCAGCTTCCTTTCCCAGCAGATGGTGCCAGGATGATTAGTGATATCTAATCATAGCCCTGCAATGATGGGCAATTGAGGGGAAAAGCTTCACCTGGGATGCTCAGACTAAAGTCTGTGCAAGTAGACAAGAGAAAAATGTTCCCTGGCATTCTGCAGTGGAATTACTTACACCTGGCTAAGAGGCACAGGTTAGGATGCCCTGAGCACCTACCCTTTATAATAGCATTTGTATATACACTATTAGGTAAGAACACCCCAAAGCACTATAATATGCCACTTTGGGCTGAGCTCTACGTTGAAAAACTAATGGTGCAATCCTATTCATGTTTATTCAGAAGTAAGTCCCATATAAGTGCATATAGGTTTGCAGCGTTAGTGGACAAAATGCTGGAGTCCAGGGCCCATGAGAGGGGGTAAAAGGGATAAATTGTACCTGTGCCCAAGGTCAAAAAGGGCCCCCAGAAATTTCCTGGGATCTCAGCTGACCTCATGGAGAGTGAAAGACGGTGGCCGGGCCAGGTCTACCAGGTGGGTAGACCTGGGCGCCGCATCGGGAAGCCTAGTAGACCTGGGCTCCAGAGACGTTTCTGGCTATTGCTGCCCTCCCCCCACCGTTTTGCTCCCTTCCCCTTTAAGAAGGGGCCCAAAAGAAACGTTGTACCCCCTGATAAAATTCCTCTCAGAGGCCCTGCTGGAGTCATTGGGTTAGGTGGAGTACATTGGATTTAATGAGACTTGCTTCCTAGAATATATGCATGCTATATGCTTGTCTCACTGTACATAGGCAAGAGGGAAGCAGAACAGAGGGAGAAGTCAGAAGACATGGCAAAGAAGGTCAGGCAACAGGAGCAGCATGCGTCAGGACATAGTCTAGAGCAGAGGTTCTCAACCTGTGGTACGAGTGGCGAACCGAAAAACTTCATTGACAGTGAACATAAAAGATTCTTGTGCAACAAAACCATCCCTTCTCTCCCCCCCCCCCTGGACTGTGTTCCCAAGTGGAATGCAAATTAAGTACTTTCCTACTGGCTGGTTCAATTTATATGCTGGGTTTTAGAATACATAGTTTCTTCCATTTAAAGAAGGCAGCTCTTATGGCAGATTGAGCTGGTTCTCTGCCTAAGGAAGCTAAGAAGGAATTTTTGGATGAGAGACCTGTGGTGATATTTTCTTTTAAAATATAAAAAGGGTGGCAAAAATTGGAAAAAAAAATGGGTGGCTAACAGTGTAAGATGAGTAATTTTAATGATTAAAATTTACATTTTAATAATTTAATTAATTAATGCTAATTAATTAATTGGCACAGGGGGTACTTAAAAAATTTTGACCATGCCAGGGGGTATACTTGGTGAAAGAGGTTGAGAACCCCTGGTCTAGAGGAGGGAAATTTAGGAGGAAAAAAAGTCTCCCACAATCTACTGATTATGTTGCTGGGGGTGAGGGGGATGCTGTAATGTGCATTGGAGTTCACTAGCCAAAGCATGCAGGCCTTGGGTATTGTTGTGATGCCATCATTTTGCAAACATAATCCACTACCTTAAACTGCTAACCTTTGCCTTTTTTTGACACTGTTTTCTATGACTGCATATATGACTAATACACAGTTGTTTGATTTTCCCCTCCTCTAGGATTGTTCTCCGTGGAGATAGGCTCAGAAATGCCATTGTGCCAAATTCAGCAAGTATCTTTGATTTCCAGAGTGCCTTTGTAATGACTGAAGTGCAGGTTTGTAGCAGCAGATGGTAATGTATAAATAAGGTGTGTGTGTGTGGGGGGGGGGGGGTGTTGCAGCTGCCAGTTCTACAGTTCACAGCTGCGCTGCATCAAGTGGGGAAATCAAACTAAGAGGAAATCAGCTTTAAGAGTGAGAAGCAGACTCCCAGTTAGGAAAGAACAAGAGGCAAGGTGGAGCATGAAGTGTCAGGATTATAATAAGAGCCAGCTTCGTTCAGGTTATCTTGTTGGCTGTGTGCTCCCTGAGTCATCTGGTGGGGCCACTGTGTGATACAGGAAGCTGGACTAGATGGGCCTTTGGCCTGATCCAGCAGGGCTCTTCTTATGTTCTTATGACTCAAGGTAGGAAATCATGTGCACCCCATATGCTACCAGACCTCAGTGGCTACTACATTAACCCTTTACTTAATCTCCTATGCTCATCTTCTGAGAAGAGCCCATACCAAAGACTTATCTAGTCCAGCATCCTGTTTCCCACACTGGATGGAAAGCCTGCAAACTGGAAATGAAGGGATACTCCTCTCCCACCATTGCATTACAAAGATATCTCTGAACCTGGAGGTAGCCCATAGTCACCACGACTAGAAGCCATTAATAGACCTCCATAAATTTGTCCAATCCTCTTTCAAAGGCTAAGCCATCTAAGCAATTAGCTGTTACCACATCCTGTGGCAATGAATTCCACAGCTTAATTATGAGCGGTGTCAAGAAATCCTTTCTTTTGTCCCTTCTAAATCTCCTGCAACCAGTTTCATTGCATAACCCCTGATTCTAGTGTTGTGAGAGGAGGAGAAAAACATGCCTATATCTCTATCACCACAGGCTACAAATCAGGGGCCACCATGGGCCAAGCTGTGGAAACAGTAGCTGACTGGCTTGTGTGGACACAGCCATTTCTTTCCCAAGCAATTCAGTTTTGGGCCTCTGCATGCATAGTAGCCAGTTGTCAAGGCCTACCGTATGGTCTTGAGTTAGTTGAAACCTGGGTACCATCTCCACATGGCGTCATAGAACAATAAATGGCTCCTGTGCAGTGTATCATATATGCCTCATACATTTATAAGGGATAGGATTGAAGTACTGTACATGGTGTCTAATTCAGCCACTCATTATGCTCCATTACTTCACAGGCTTTAGCAGTGAGCGATCACTTTCCTGTTGAATTCCAGCTGAGAATGACCAGGCGTTCCCCGAGAGCAAGAAATCGCAAACACCTTTCGTGGCAGGCTGACTGAATTCCCATCCAGGAAAAAGGCCATTTTCAAAAAAACCACATTCATTCTCCAGCAAAGAGCAGCACTTGCATTTTGACATGTTCTTGATGCAGGTTCCCTCCAACAACCAAACATAAGCAAAATGAAATCTTTGTATTCTTAAACGCATTGCAGGCCAAACCAAATAAATTAGCTAAAATTATTCTTTGCCATGAACTCAAGACAAATGTAGTGGACAGTCTGAATGCCTCAACAACCCATCTGCAGCAGGGGTTGTTTGGAGGAGCAGTCTGTCTGTTGATTCAGAATTGTTCAAGGTCTCTACCCGTTCTCAATGTCTTCCCTCCAGCCAAAAGTATCAGACGTCAAGAACTCAGAAGTATGCTGTGCAAACACAATGTTGTAATAGTCCAAATCTTGTGGAGACACACTGCTACAGCACTCTTTTGAAGTCAGAGTGATGTGTAATTGTTGATTTGGGTGGGACTCCAAAAGGTTGCAAAGATTTTGAAAAAACAGTACCGAGAAAGTAACAGCCAGGCCTAGTTCAACCATCCCTAACAGATCAGGCCATAACGCAGATGATGATCAAACTGAATGTGTGGATTAAACAGAGTTTGCAAGGACAAGTGTGCAATCAGATGCTTTGAATATTATTATTATTATTTTTCACATTTTTATACCACCCTTCCTCCAAGGAGCTCAGAGTGGTGTACATAGTTCCTCCCCTCCTTTTTGCCCTCACAACAACCCTGTGAGGTAGGTGGGGCTGAGAGATAGTGACTGGCCCAAGGTCACCCAGGAAGCTTCGTGGCTGAGTGGGGATTTGAACCTGGATCTTCCAGGTCTAAGTCCGACTCCCAAACCACTACACCATCCCTTTATAGTAATAATGCATATTGCCCATCTTGCAGTAAAGAGGGAAATAAGCATAAAATTACGATAACAAGTGAAGATGAGCCAGCAGGATTAATGTTGTAGTCTTCAAATGATTTTATCTCACAGCTTGATCTTACATTGAGGCTCAAGACCTAATTACTTACCCTATCAAGGTGACAGTAAAGATTACCCTCAAGTCAGACTGATTGATGACTTTGGTAGGATTATGCCTTTCTTCCGCCATCTGTGTTTATCTTCAACAGCACTCTGGTGTTTTTTTGCACACCCAGCCGGTGGTTTTTATTGGGTCAATAATGCTCAAAATGTTGGAAGGGAGAGTTCAAGCACACAGTCTCCTTTTCACGGTGTAAGCATTTAAGCAAACAGGTGTGTGCCTTTTCCCTTCTGACACTACAGATCAGGCCAATGTTGTGAGAGGTCAATGTACAGATTACCCAGCTTGTGCTGGTTCTACCCACCAGGCAGCCACAAGGCAAGTAGTGACTCAGGCCAGCATGGCGGTCGTCTTGTACCCATGATGATGAACATTATTTTAGAATTCAAGCTGGTGTGCATGGCTCCTCCTCCTGTTTTAAAATCCTTACAACAACTCTGTGGATAGAAATATTCTAAGATGGGAACAGAGATTCCATTTTTATCTGGTCTTTCACTAACAGGCCCAAAATAGAGTTGCCAACTCTTCAGGATTGGCCTGGAGCCTCCAGAAATTGTCTGGTGACTACTGAAAGTGTGGCCTGCAGGGGAGTTATTCCTGAATATGTTAAGAGTGTTTTCCTTATTATAAGATTGCTGCATAACATATTTAATTTCTAACCTGCTTTTTCAAGTTAGAATAACATTTCTGGCTTCTGTAAAACAGCTGACACTGCGAAAACAATGCAGAGGGCCAAGGTCTCGGCTGCCTGAGCAGGGCAGGGATGTGCCGGGAAATGAAAGTTAAAGACAGAGGCCTATAGTTGGGTGGACGAAACTGATCCGGGAAACGAAAGCTAACTAGTTGGGGTGGTCAGTGGGAGGAAGACAACCAATGTATGTACTCCAAACGGAGTGACGTGTTTTTCATGTTTTTTGTAACAACTGAAAGGTATAAGAGTTCGCACTCAGGTGGTGCCCAGGGCCGCAGCCCCCCTTTTGTAGCTGTACAGCTTGGAGCTGCGTTGCCAGTGATATATCACTTTTCAAATAAAAGCTGCTTCGTAATTCCTCCTCCTGCCATCCAGAGTCTGATTTAATTAGCCTCAGGTTACAAAAGCAATCCTGGAACCAATCCTGGTTTAATGACACATCATTTTGGAAATTCAGAAATGCCTTCAGAATCGGTAGTCCTAGCCCCAAAATGGCTAACAGGCTACAGCAGCACAAGTTAAAAATACAATAACATGCCATGAAAACCACAATAAAAATCAGCGAGCATAAACAGAGACAGTAAAGTCGTCTGACACCCCCCCCCCCGCCCAGCCTCATCCGTCATCCAGCAAAAGCCTCATATGGAACAAGCCGCGTGTCTTTCAAACTCTCTTGAAGGCTGGAAGGGAGGGACACATTACAAACCCTCTGCAGCAGGGAGTCCCAGAGCTGGAAGCCCACCACAGTGAAGGTTGTCTTCTGTATGCACCTCAAGCAAGCTTCAGTCAGGGGCAGCATGCAGAGCAGAGTCATCTCTCCCCTCCCTCATCTCAGACAGACATGTATGGCTCATATGGCCGAAGGCAATCAGAGAGAGGTGCTGAAACAGGATTCCAGATCCCCAACATTAGAATCCTATGTATGTGTCAACCTTGTTTGTGTGTGTGACGTCCATGCTTGCGGCCTCAAGGGATTGGGGTCGCCCTTTCCCAAACCTCTCCTTAGAACTGCTCCCCGAAAATAAAGAGACGGACTTACGTTTTGTGATACTCGCAAGTTTTACTCGGGTCAACTGTTTTACATTCATGAGGCCTTGTTGCAGTCACAGGCCCTTGCTTGAGCCGAGTCTCTGCTAATAAGAACTCCTCCTTGTTCTCTTCACCGGAGCTGTTTTGTTTGAGACATTGGTTGGTTGGGCCAGGTCAGGCACATGAAGCCGAGGTAGGTCTGCCGGTAAGTTGCTGCTCTGAACCCTAGGGAGTGGTCTTAGAGGCGGTTCATAGGTTGAGGTAGAAGCGGAGGCTGGAGAAAACCCCAAGCAGCTCTTCCCCCACTCCCACAACTGACCCCAGGTCGAGCTGGGAGGTTGAGGCCGGCAGGTCGCTCCAGGCCTCCCTTCACCTTGAGAACAGCTGTCTGTCAAAAGCAGGTCCTCCCTCTGTTGCCTCACAGGGGAAGCCTCTCCTTTTCCCTGCTGTCCATAGTTCCACCCGTGCGTTCCTCCTCTATTGGAGGTACTGAGTGGTAGCTTTCCTTCCCTGTCAGAGAGACTCCTACTCCCCCCTCCTCTCTCCTCAGCCACCTGGCTCCTTATGAGCTCCTGGGCTGGCTCAGCGTGCCCCGCCCCTTCCTGGGGAGGGCCTCCCAGAGGTTGCAAGTCTTGCCAGACTCCTACATAAGTCCCGCCCCCACCTCCTTTGCTGGGCCTAGCAGTTGCCTGCCAGGATCCTTCCAAAGCTGCAGACTCCCAGCTGGTGTCCTGCTCTCTTGTTGCCTTAGCCCATGCAGCCGATTGCCAGGTGGGTTTGGCTGTGGTGTGACAGTGTGACAAATAAGACTCAGTATCAATAGAATCTTCATTCATACGTAGCCTGCAATGAGACAAATGGTCCAATCCTATGCCAATGGATCTTGTGATCCATCAGCACAAGGCCTTGGTCACCTTCACATGAGCCGCTCTGGCAGCAGATAGCTCACTAACGACGGCACGGGAGCAGGGAAGCCCTGTACTGGCAGCAGCAGGCTGCCAAACCCACGCCGGAACAGGTAGGTTGGAAGTGGGGGCACTTCGGGGGAGGATTGTGGGTGGTTTGGGAGCAGGGACTGGGCTGGGGGCAGGAGTGAGAGGATCTCAGTGGCAGTGGCACACACTGAGATCCTATCCACCTTTTCCTGGCCCAACACATCCCCTGACTCTCCTCAGGCTTACGCCCAATATTCCCACTAAAGGGCCCGCCCCACTGTGCGGACCCTTTCTCTTGCTGTGTGGCAGCTCCTCCAAATTTCCAAACACACGCTGATGACATCAAACGTCATCACCGGAATTCTGGGAACACTGAGGTCTGAGCTGCGCAGAGCTCAGCTTCGGTGGAGCTTATGCTGTGCAGCTTAACGGGAACAGTGCTGGGCATCATAGGGCCTGGCGTGGAACGCCATGCAATATCCTATGCACCCAGATAGCAGACTAAAGGTTTCCTTGGGGTAAGAGGATGAATATTCTCTTATCCCGGGTAAAGCCCCAGCCTGCATAATGGGGCTCCTGGGGTCCACGCCACCTAATCCGGCAGCGCAGAACCAAGAAGCCCTGTGTCGGGCCTGGAGGCCTAAGAGGGTGGATAAGATATGGTGTCTGACAAGGACACCGATCCCACCCCCTCCCAGGTCCAAATCCCACCCCCTCTTCACCCTCCCCCTGCCCGTTATTAAGCCCCCTCCATGTCCTTCCTCCAGCCCCAATGCTGCTTGGAGGAGGACATACCTGCTCCATGGGCGTTGTCCTCTGGCTCGGTGGTGGGCAAGCGGCACAGGCCTCGGTGCTGGCACTGCCTACCCGCTGGGTGCCGCAAACATGCTTTACAGTACATTTGCGACACCCTTGGCCAGCACCAAGGCCACAATGCCGGCTGAAGATAGGATTGTGATATAAATCAGCTAACTAGTTGGCATGGGTCTGGGGAGACCCACTGGAGGCCAGGCAGCCTATGGGGTGGCCTGGTCGCTCCCCCCACCATAGCATGCATGCATGCTCCATCAGCAGCACTTCGTCAGCTGCACAGCGTGCTATGGGCTGTTGGGGGATACGATTGGTCTGAAAATTACCTTAGAGGCCTCTGCATTGTTAATCTGAAACAGTGTTGATCACTATGTTGTCTGTCTGTTCCACCAAAAGATGGATATGTGAACAGAATTGCAGTCTCCCCAATGCTAGGCAACTTTATTATATTTCCTGATGGATAGAAATAGCATAAGGGGGGCATTATTAGCATGATGAATGCTGAAACCCATAGAGACTTCCTTGTGGAAGGATATTGATATGAACCGAAACAAAATCTTTGCTGAAGTAAACCCTTGAGCTTAGTTTTTATAATATCATTTTTGTTCTTTGCAACTGTGGTGTTCAATATTAGAGGCCGAATTAATTTTGCCCTAAAGACAAAATATTTGAACCCACCAATGGCATATGAGAGAGAGAGAGAGAGAGAGAGAGAGAGAGATTTACCTTTTGTCCAGGCAAGCTGCCAAGGAGCGACAATGCCTTGTTTGTTCTCTGATTCTCGTCAGCCAGCCTGTCTTCCTGTCTTTTACATTCCACTATCCTCTTATATACAACACAGAGCATAACTTTCTCAACAGAGAAATATAGAGCTATCAAGTAACTTCTTTACTTTTTCCTCTCGTTTTCAAAAGTCTCCATAGAATTGCAATGCAGACTTTTAAAATGCCACAGAAAAGCCCACCAAGTACCGTGATCGTTCTGCCTTTTCCCTTTCCCCCTTTGCCTACCCCCCCTGCCCCTCCCTACAACAAACCAACACTATTGCATTGGACTGCCATTTATCCACTTTGGTTTTTGACCCAGAGTTGGGTCAAACATGCTGACAGTCAATCTCAGCAGAGCAGTTTGGAGAGCCAGATAAGAAAAACACCTTGTCTCCCCAAGTCAATGCTTTCAAACATTCAATAGCCGGGGAATGCAAACAAGACAGTGTTTTGAAAAGGAAACCTCAGATTGGCACATGAAGACGCTTTTCCCATCGGGAGGATGCATTCAGAGTCAGGAGCTAGGAGTACAATGGAACAAGTCGGTGGGGAAACACACAGCAGGAATTGACCCTGATGTCCACACTCCTCTCTTGTTGTAATCGATCCCCATAAGACTACAGGCAAAGCTACCAATTACTGCACAGATGATCTTTCTTCTTTTACTGAAGTACCACTACTGTCCTCGCTCACACCTGCTATGGTTCAACTAAAGGTAATTGGATACAAGCTGCCCTGACCTCCAAACCCCATGCAATAGTTCTCAAATTGGGAGGCAGGCTGTGGGGGGGGGGGGGGGAGAGAGAGAGCACAACACTCTGCGGAACGGCAGGATTCAAAGTCAAGTGTGGGTTTTCTCCTCATATCAGGCAAGGCCTGGGTAGGTGAATGCCCCAGTAAGGACCCAGGTGGATTCACACACCAGATCTGCAAAGGGGTCAACATTCCCAATTGTCCCCATGTAGTGGAAGAAGATCCAGCAGACTGGCAGGAGCCAAGTGTGGTGTCAGCAGTGGACCCTTGTTGACAGATCCAGGCAGCAAGGAGTTAACAGATGAAGACTTGGACTTTTGACAGGACTTTGACAGGCCTGGGCAGCAAGGGGTCAACACCCAGGACTGCGTGGGTGGAGGCACACCTACCGCCCACGCAGGGTGTGCCCCCCCCCCAGGTGATGCTAATAATTAGGGCTTTAGGACTTTGGATTGCAGCCCCCAGCTATGATCCATGATGGACTAATGAGGGCTTTGAGTATAAAAGCAGCAGCAGTAGGAGCAGGAAGAAGCCTCGCCAGCTCACCACAGGGATACGCTGCTAGATTTCTGAGCGATGACGGGACGCTGCTGCCTAGGACCAGGAGGAGGACTGCATGCTGGACTTCTGGAAGGACGACGCCCAGCTGGAGGATGCTGAGCTGACGGAGAAAGGAAGAGACCAGCTTGTTGCCTGCCTGGATGCCAGTGGAAAGAGCCCGGGTTTGAGAGTGACTTGTTGGGAGAAGGAAGACAGCAGGGGCTGTCTCTTTCTGTAGACTGAGTCACAAAGGGATTGC
This sequence comes from Plestiodon gilberti rubricaudatus, assembly GCA_026170595.1. NCBI lineage: Eukaryota > Metazoa > Chordata > Lepidosauria > Squamata > Scincidae > Plestiodon > Plestiodon gilberti. The sequence goes on along the minus strand of JANXHW010000002.1, from coordinate 219,867,277 downwards.
TTTGCTTTTAGGAGATAGACTGTTTCTGTTAAGCAGAAGGGTTTCTGCTGTGGGATAATTTATGGTGTTAGGGAGATAAGGGTTGCTGTAAAGCAATAAATTTTGGTTAATTGTCCAGAGGAGTTCAGCTTTCGTTTTTTACACACAGCTTTGTGGCTATTCGAGAGGGAAGAGGTGTTTTTCAGTCGAAGCGGGCATTTAAAAGGGAACAAACTTGCTCCTGAAGGAGAAGTTGGGTTGAATCATTTGGGGTCCCCAGAGTGGGGTGCTTCCCAAAGCAAGACACCCCATCATCATCCAACCTGATTTGGGAAGCAAGAAGCTGATGCTTTGGTAAATTACCGTTTCTGGCAGGCACAGTCAAGAGGGAGCCAGAGTTGCCCGCTCCTAATCCCAGATCTCAGTCCCTCACATATTGCAGCAGCCAGCATGGGACCTGCAATATATACGAGTGTGAGCACAGTCACCTCTGGAGGGGGGCACAAGGTAAAGTAAATTCAGACGGGAGGCTCAGTTCAAAAAAAGTGAGAAACTTGTCCAGGCACGCTTAGCTTACCACAGGCTCTCAGGAAGAAGCAATGTACACATCAGTCCAGAAACCACAAGCCCATGAAAGCTGGCATACTGCAGGGAGCTGGGATTCAGTCTCTGAATTCAGCCTCGGCCACAAACTCATTGGTGGTCATAGGCATGCCATTATTCTCTCAGCCTCGGTTGTTTCCTACCTCCCCATCCCATCTACAATATGGGGACAATAATGCTAGCCTACTTTGCAGGTCTGTTGTAAGGATTACAGAGATAATGTACATGAAGGACTTTACTAGAAATGTGCTGAATAAACTAAGTACAGTAATACTGTTGTGCGCGAAGGTAACCTAGGCTCTGCATTCTCACCATGTGTCCCTAAATTGTGTTTGCGTGAAGACTTACTTGCTTCTGGAATAAAGTAAGAACCTGAACATTTCCTGTAAGATTTTTGCAGCATTTTTTAATGGATTATTTTATGCCACTTCTGTTTTTAGTGTGTGTGTGTGGGGGGGGGGGGGGAGAGATGGACTTGTATAATTTTAAATGGGTGAGGTCCTCTAAGTCTAAGGTGCCGTTCAGGTCGGAAACATCACCAGTCAGCATATGGAGTATGGCATCCTGCTCCTTTCTTCTGAGCCCACCTAAGGAGGGAGTTGGAAATAAAGCTCGACAAATGAATACTGTACATTTCTTCCAATTCCCTTGGATTTTCAAAAATTGCAGAGGAGCATTTCTGCATTTGGTTAAGATTTTGTTTGTAGTGCACCCTTTTTCCCACCAGGGGGAGCATAAACTCTTTCTTTCTCTTCAACAGGAAAAAAGGAATGATTCAAATATGAAGCATTTGCTTGCTTTGATTTATTTGTTAAACCAAGCAAGTGTCTCTGGGGCTTTTTCTGAATGTTTTATTTACTTAGGGCTCTCTTGAGATGTATTTATTTTCTGAATGTTTTATTTACTTAGGGCTCTCTTGAGATGTATTTATTTTCAAACTGTGGGTGCGTTCACACACATGCACGTGTGCCTACGTCTATCAATATCTTTTTGTTAATGGTTAAAATTACACATTTACAGCTCCAGTCGTCCTCGGGAGATCTGCAGGCCAAGCCCAAGATGACAGCCATGTTTTCATTAGAGCAATCCTAGTTGAGCAAATACAGAGCTCAGATTAGGAAAAACTGAGGGTTCAGTACTTCATTTCTGACTCAGGACAAACTCCCATTTTCTCTAATGAAGTCATTTCCTTGTGACTCGACTGGGAATATTTGCAGATAATGGTTTGCAGAAATTTTGTCAGCAAAGAAATTATTCTTCTAAAATGGCTTCATTCCATTTAGTAACGCCAGAAATGCACGGCCTCTTCTTCCATCAAAAGAAACTATCAACTCTTGAGCCCAGTAAAACGCAACGTTCACATTTTAAATGAGTTAATATTCCCTATGTAGTTTCCCCTTTGTCTTCCATGGTCTCATCTCTCTTTTTTTATTCACACAATTCAATGCTTGCATGCAATAGGAGAGTCGGTGCTAACTGTTTTCACTTATATTGTGTTGCATTATTTGAAAACCCCTCACTTTCTAAATACATGATAGCTTTGCCTGTCATGGCTTTACTAAATAGCATCTTCAGGAGAAGATTTTTATTGGGAAACTGGAATGGGAGAAGAGGGTTAACCTCCCCACACCATGATACTGGTTCTGGATCACTTGTGCACGCACCAACAGACCATTTAAAGACATAGAGATACAAGTAATCATATCTAGTTTGGTCCTCATTGCATGAGGAGTCCTCCAACTTACCTTGATCTCAACATCTTGCCCCCAAAAATCCCATTTGTAACTTGGTTTGGTGGACAGAATAACATGACTACAAAATGTGAGAACAAAAGGAAACTGGGACATTCACAATGTTTTAAAGATACTGATACAAGGCTTGTTGTGTTGTTATGCTGTGTTAAGCAGAACCATATTACTATGCAAACAAAACAATTTAGTGGCCATTTCCTCTACCTAGGACTGTGTACAGGTGTACCCCGCTTAACGACGGGGATACATTCTGGAAAACCCATCACATAGTGAAACCGTCATTAAGCGAGTCCTCAATGTAACATTGTGGAGTTGTAATAGGGAATGAATGGCAAACACAGTGTACATTATAAGTGTAACACAAAGCACAACAAGATTTCTACCTCTCAATGGAGGTAGAAACACACACACAAACACAGAGTTAAAGACAACTTTTTTTTTTGCATTTAAAATACAGTACTGTAGCTTTAATTTTGTTTACACTTTGGGAACCTCCGTCATATATGCGGATCATCATTAAGCGATCTGTCATTAAGGGGGGACACCTGTAATTCTTTGTGGGTGGGGCCTTATGGAGAGAGTTGTTAGCACCAGACTATAATTCTCATGAGTCTTTGGGAAAAATCATAACACCTACAGTAGCAGATAAACAAATATACACTGGTGACATACACATGACCTACCCCTCCATGGGAGTTATCCCAAAAACATTTCTGTGGAGAAAAGCATGACATTTGTGGTTGTGTACAATTGTAAGTATTTGAGTGGTGAGCCTGTGGAAGTACAGTCATTTGTTTAGACATCCCAGATCAAGTTCAGGGTAAATGAGTAGCATATATTCACACCAGAAACTGGTTTGAAGAAGCCTGATTGGCTGGAAACCAGTAATGTTTTTAACTCACATCCTCACTGAAGCAAGTTTTCAATGTTTGAAAAATTCAGTCTGGTTTTTTTTGGTAATTAAACAAGGAAACAAATGTGCATTTAACTGAATAAAGGTACACAACATTAAAAAAAATTAAACAACCTGTCTGGAGGAAGGGCAAAGCAACTGAATTGGTTTTTAATTCACTGGCCACTCTGTCAAATGCATGGTGAAGGCAAGCTTAAGCTGCAAGAGTGAAAACCCACAAGGAGTGTTCCTGATTTGTATGTACAGTTGGCCCGCATCTTACGTGGCCTTTAACTTGCGCAAATTCAATTACATGTGCTCAGCAAACAAAACAATAAAACAGAGAAAAACAACTGCAATAGTGCAGGCAATTCTTGTTTTAATGCTCTTGTTTTAATTGTAATGTGAGCTGTTCTTATTAATTTTTAGATGCTGTTTTACTAGTTTTCGTTAACTGTTTTTTATTGTTTTAAAAAGTGATTATATTTTGTATTGTACTTTTTGTATTGTATTCTTCTTTCATGTTGTAAGCCGCCTTGGGTCCCTTCAGGGAGAAAGGCAGGGTAAAAATACTGTAAATAAATAAATAAATTCCACCACCATTCTACTTACTAAATACATGCCGTGGAGTGAGTGTACGAGTGGAGAATGAAGCTGCTGTTCCCTCAGTTGGTCTCAGTTCCCGTCTGCCTCTCATAGTGTTGAAAGAGACAGTATGTATTCTTCAGCTGTAAAGGATTTTCAAGGTAATTTGAGTATATACAATTTTGACTTTAGGCGCTGACTCTGGAAATAGCCCTTGCCTAAGATGCAAGCCAAAATCCAACCAAATTCATCTTGAGACCCCCCCAAAAAATGCTGATGTGTTTCCCATTGACTTGCTGTCCCCCAAGTTGTCGCCCCAAGAGGTGACAGCAGTTTGAGGGAAATGGCAGCTTCCTGATCTTCCAGCTCTACCACAAATCTGGCTGTCAGACTTGAAAGGATGGTGTGATGACATAAGCAAGCGTACACATTAAAACCAATCCTTAATACATGGGCCACATATTGAGGAATGGGAGTGTAGACTGGGAAACTTAAGACAGATACAAGGGCTTTTCGAATGGAAACTATTATAACCAGCAATTATATTTATAGAAGAAGGTAGCACGGGTAGCGCGGTCATAGTCAAAAGTAAAAGTAGCGATCCAGCCGATAAAAACAATGACGATTTTATCCGGTTTAGACTGTGACAGCCCAAAAACCCGGACAAACAGAAATTATTTAAAATCAAAAACTGGAACTCAGGGACTCGACGTTTCGTGTCTTAGTCCAGACACATCTTCTGGGGCATTCCAATTGGTAGATGTTGAAATACTCAGCGTCCTGCTCCGTTCTTTTTATTTTATTATTCTGGACTAAGACACGAAACGTCAGGTCCCTGAGTTCCAGTTTTTGATTTTAAATAATTTCTGTCTGTCCGGGTTTTTGGGCTGTCACAGTCTAAACCAGATAAAATCGTCATTGTTTTTATCGGCTGGATCGCTACTTTTACTTTTGACTATGACCGCGCTACCTGTGCTACCTTCTTCTATAAATACAAGGGCTTGTAAGATCTCAATCTCTGAAGTGGAATTTCTGTCCAGAAAAAGAAAATCAAAATTAGGATTTAGAAGAACAAAATCAAGCAGTGGTAACTTGTGAATGATTCTGAAAGCCATCACAGTTCAGGCACTTTAACCACCCAGCCACAATGTGCTTCCTTGTCCGTGTCCAGGTTGCCAGTCATAGCTCAGCAGAGTTGAAAAGGACAAAAACAAGCAAAAAGTAAGTATCTTCAGCAAAGCCAAAGTAAATGTGTTTATTATTTTTTGCTAAAGCAGAAATGTAATGGTTCAGCCAGCCTAAAGTTTTTCTGTTAGTAACATACATTCCCCTTCTTCCAGGTACCGAATATATCAACCTCAACAGTGTATATATTACTGCTGTTGCATTAACCTTTTTTTTTACAAAAAAGGAAGAGAGAAACCTTTTTGTGTGGTCACTAAGGAAGGTTATTTTTGTTTTAAGGTTGGCTGCTGCAAATACCACCCAGGTTCTCACAGCAAGCTGTAGTCCTTCTTCTGTCTGTGTGCAGTTTTAGTTATATTTTTTCCCACAGTCCTGTAACAAGAACTTGTTTATAGCTAGCTACATGAAAAATGACCATTTGAATGCACAAAGATATGGCCATCCGAATAATTGATCCAAACTATCCACACAATACTGGCACCAAATTGAGTCTGCAAAGGCATGCAGAGAGGAGTTTTCTGTGCTTCTCCCCAACTGTGAAATTCTCTTTCTCCAGAGATTCGCCGGAGCTTGTACATCTTCCAGAAGTGGGGTATAGTTTTTCTTCACTGGGCTTTTGGTTTTGGTAGCCAAGTATACTGAACAAAGGTGGAATAATTAGTCTATCATTACCCTCCCTGAGCCCTTGAGGTAGGCTGGAAATTGAAGAAACTAACAAAAGATAAATGTGTACTAGGAGGACCAAAACAAAAATTAAGTGCAATAATGCTGGTCTAGATGGACCCTTAAGCCGCCCTCACTCCGCACGCGTCGCGTCCTGTCGCATCCCGGAGTACCCGACGTGTCAATTCTGATTGGTTCAACGCGTTGCTCCACGCCCTGCCCCCACAACACCGAACGTGGCCTCTCATTGGCCGAAGCTCGATTTATTCAAGTTGGAACACACCAGAACGACCTTCGGCCAATGAGAGGCCGCGTTCGGTGTCGTGGGGGTGGGATGCGGAGCAACGCGTTGGGCCAATCAGAATTGAATCTGGGATGCAACACAACGAGATGCGTACTGTCTGTTACAGCTTTTAAGCAGTGATTCGGTTGATGTTCTGACACAAGTTGAATCATAGGCCTAGGCTATCGCTTGACTGAGAGCAGCAGACAAAGTATCAGCAAGCTATCAAGCAGTGAACTGAAGTTTTCATCCCTTATTCCCATGTGGCCCCTTGGACCACATTCCTGTAGTAAATCATAAAGTAAAAAGTGGATTTCATGTTCCTATCAAATTTCAGTCAATTCATAAAATGAGACATAGGACACTATATGAAATGATTCACGTTTCGTTAAGAGGTGCCACCTTTTAGACACATTAGCACACAGGGATTTATGGTTCCAGTCATGAAATTTATTTTGCAGCACTCCATTTTATGATATTTTGTTCTAGTGAAGTAGTCTCTGTGGAGCAGTGAGTCATAGGATCTCTTTAACTTCTCAAGTAAAAGCAAGTTAAGCCAAAAAAGAAAGAAAAAGAAAAGCAATCATGATCAACCAAGTTTCGGATCAAACAGAGAGAGAAGTTGAAGTTACACCATTCAATTGTATGAGTATTTAAAATGGGGGTAATACAAGCTGTAGTTTTTCTTGGCTCCAAGAAGCCTCTTAAATTTTTGAGACTTTCATTTAAAATACTTGTATGTCCTAATTGGGGAGACTGCCTTGAAAAGTGTACCTGTTGCGTACACCCTTAAAGCACTCATAAGGCGAACATAATCCCAACTTATTTTTAAACTCACATTTTCAGGCAGACTGAGTATTGTGACAGCCCTTCTGCCTGTAACGCCAGATGTAACAGAGGGCTGTCAGCTAAACGTTTTGCGAAAAAGGGGCATCCTGGCCTGGAGCAGTCGCAATTCTAGAACATATTCTGGAGTGTGTGATAGCATCTCTCTAAACACCCCTTGGAAAATAAGGACATTCTGGTAGGCCCAAATTCACCTCACAGCCCGCTTGGGCCTCACACCCCTCCCCTCTGGTATAAGTGAGGATATAGGCAGAAGCCTTGGTTCTCACAGATCAGTTTTCAAGCTGTGGGCTGGATATTAAAAAAAAAGGCCGTACCGTGAGCTCTCTCTCATATGCTCTTGTAAGGACGCCAGGGATCTCCTGTAAGTCAGTCACATCCATGTCTGGAGAATCATGGCCCATGGGGAACACAGTGCACATTACAGAGGGGTTTATCTCTGTCCAACTACAGTGGGCTGTGGTCCACAAAAACTTATGCTACAATACATTTGTTAGTCTTCAAGGTGCCACAAGACTCTGTGTAGTTTTTGTAACTACAGACATAACATGGCCATCCCTCTGGAAGTTCACCATTTTTGTTCATCAGCTGCTAACTGCTCCCATGACAAGAACTATAATGATGGAAGATAAGTAATGTACCATATATCTATGTCTAAGTCAGCAATTACAATATAGCTGTAATGTAATTATAGCTATAAATCTTCATAAGTCTACATTTTTCACTAGAAGAGCGAATTATGAGTTCACTCCAATGAATGAAAATAGTAATATCAAAGTAGCAATAAGATACCTCACCCAATCTCAAAGGAACTTATATAGTCAGACCACCGGTCCATGTAGTCCTGGTCTGTTGACTCTGACATGTGGTGCTCTCCAAACCCTCAGGCAGGGATCTACCTACAGATGCAATGCCAAAAACAGAACCTGGACTGCTGAGACACTGAGCTACATCCTCCTCTTGTTCTTGTAATCCTCTAAAAGAATGGGAATTACAAACCTGTACCCTTTCTGAATTTCCAGATATTTCACTAACTTCACCTTAGTATAAGTGCAGGTTGATTCACCTGATCAGAATACTTCTGGTGGATGCTTCGGTTTTTCTTCATCCAGTAGCGTAGCTGGGTCAGCCGGTACCTAGGTCCACCCCCCCACACACACACACACACCGCAACATCGCCCCCTCCACTTCAAGAATGGCACCAATTTGGAGCCAAACGGAGGTTGAGGGTGGGCAGGAGGGCCAAACTTCACTCTGCTTGCTGCTCCAACTGTTTGGAGCAGCGAGCGCTGCACAACCCTCCCCACAGACAGTATGACGCCCCCTTCAGGCTTGCCGCTGGCCTGGGGCAGTGGGCTCCACCAACACCCCAGCTATGCCACTGTCTTTAGCTCATAGTAGGTATTCGCTCATGGTGTGCTTGACATCTGCCTTGTTTGCTAGGGATAGAAAGTCATCACAGAGAATCACAACAGGTCAAATAAAAAAGCAGTCACCACCTCAACAGCAGCCATGCAAAATGGCCCCAAATCAAACAAAATGGCTCAGAATGTATACAAGGCTACAAACAGCCCCGTGATTCAGGAACCAAAAACTGACAGTTCGTATCATTTTTCCAATCCATTACACAAGAAATATTGCCTGTTATAAAGAGAGTAGAGAGAGAAGGCCAGAGGCATGTTCTAAATCAGAGATAATAATTATGGAGGGAAGTAATTACAGAGTTTATGTGATCTAACACCACAACAAATACCCACGCTAGGCAACAGTGCAAAGACATATCCGCATTCTAATATTCATGACAGCTTGTCAGTTTTTGATGGATGATAGAAAATTCCATTTTTGAAGTAGAACGTATCCATTACAATTCGGGATTTGCCATGGATCGGTGTCCTGATGTCTTTAACAGCATCTCCTGAAAAACAAGTGCAGTTGTAAAAATTATCTTCAGGTATGAGGTAAGTTGTAAGTTAACAAGTAAACAAGAGTAAAATATAAAACGACTGACATAGCTTATTGATGATGATTAAACTGTCCCACCCTTCTCTGAATACATGTCAGTTGAAAAAAGAGCAAGGTGATTTACAGATGTGAAAAAAATGTATGGAACAAAAACACATGCAATTAAAAAGCCAATGATTACAAATAATAATTAAAACCACTGTACCTTTTAAAGTTAAAACACTGTTTGTGGTGTGTTTTGCAATTATAAGTCTGTGGGTAGGACCTTGATTTAGCTTTTTTATTATTGCATGTATAATACAAAATACAGTACTGTTATTATTATCATGTATTATTGTGTGCTATAATGGGCAAGAGTTACCCTGCTAACTGGGCTAGAGGCACTTTTTCCATGGGTGCTCCTCTTATATTTAGCAGGGGGAGAGTAACTGCCCCCCCCTTTCACCCCAGCACAGTCTCTTTTCTGGTGGTGTTCTGCATCTTTTTTAGATTGTGAGCCCTTTTGGGACAGGGAGCCATTTAATCATTTGATTTTGTCTGTAAACCATTTTGTGAACTTGTTGAAAAGCGGTATATAAATACTGTTGTTAACAACAACAACAACAACAATAATAATAATGGATTATCATACAGTAATAAAATCTACTTTCTATAGGTGCTTAACACATAGTAAACAAATGTCAGGAAAGTCTATCTAAAAAAATGCTTTTACTTAATTCAAAATTTGACACTTTTAGAAACACATTTGGATTGAATGAAAGGCAAGAAGTGCCAAAACCCATTATCTGGTCTTCCATTATAAAGAGAAAAGCTGCAGAGATCCTCTCAAAGTTCTGACCGCAGAGAAATGTGGTGATCAAGGATATATATTCCCTACATAACTCTTCTTTAGAGGCCGGAGAAAAACTAGCATTCGGGAGTTCATGTCTCTCAGTTCAGCTCCCTCTTCTGTCAAGATCCTGCCTCCTACTAAACAGAGAGGAGAGGCCCCAAGTGCCTGCATCGGAGGCCGGTGCGAAGTTTTTCTTACCATTACAGGGCCAGTTTGGACAAACAGATTTGCTTCTCTCCTCACTCAAATGCTCCATGAGCTCAACTCTTTGTATCCTGTTATCCCAATGATGTCAAAATAATTCAAAATTCTGTCAAACCCCCCACACACACACACACACCTCAATAAAGTTTTCAACAGCTGTGCAAATCCAGCCTTGTAACTCACACGTGTGGGGTTAAAAAAGAGAATTTCAGTTTCACTATCGTCTCCATCTCCTACTGAAATGAAGCCTATTCTTGCCTTATTACCCTTGACTCCATCCTCTTTCCCCCCCCTCCTTCTGTTCTCCCTTTGTCCATTTTTAGATTGTAGGTTTTTGGGGGCAGAGAGATGTCTTCTTGTTTGTGTATAAAACACACTGCACTTTATGGAGCTAATTATGAATAATATTTTTAACAGCAGCAGCTTTTTCCTAATGTTCACTATACCATCTAAGGATTTAGGATGGAGTTTACAAGCGGCCACATCAGCACATAAAATAAAAGTACAGTAGTCCCACCCGGGAGAATTTGGAGCAGAGTGCCAGCTGTCAAATTACACAATTTTCAGATTCCTTCGCAAATCAGTCACAAGTTGTACATTGATAAGGAGTTAGATAAACAGCTCAGCCAATCATTTCCTGGCTTTTGTGAAATCTGCATCAGGCATTTTAAGTTGTAAACTACCATGACACTGAGATACAAAGCACAAGTTCACCTCGGAAGCGTACTGACTACATAGTCTGCCAGGGTTCAGGTAGTGGCTTCTAAACCTATAGTTGGCGGAAAGGCTTGATCTGAACTTGTTTTGAACTCCCTGTTTTGACTATTAGTCTTGAAGGAGACAGAGAGATCTGAGGATCTGCATTTATAGTTTGCCCTGAAGAAAACTGCTTGTAAAACAATAATGCACAAAACAGCAGGTTAGTCCCGTTATGAAGAGAAGAGATAAAAGTTTAGTCTCCAAAGAAGGGATGCCAATTCTGGCAGCTGCCCCATAAGTAGAAATTCTGCAGGTGCAGCCTTTCAAAGTCTTCATTTACTGAATAAAGCAGCCACTAGAGGCACAGGGAAAGGGTCAGTAAAATGATGGCAGCCCTAGTCAATAGGTAAAGGTGACCCCTGACAATTAAGTCCAGTCATGTCCGACTCATCTCCATTTCAAAGCCGAAGAGCCAGCGTTGTCCGAAGACGCCTCCGTGGTCATGTGGCTGGCGTGACTCTCCTTGCCGCAGCGCGTAGCATGCAGCTGGAACACGGAGCGCTGTTTACCTTCCCGCAAGCGGTACCTATTTATCTACTCGCATTAACATGCTTTGGAACTGCTAGGTTGGCAGGAGCTGGCCAAGCAACGAGAGCTCATCCCGTCGCGGATTCGAACTGCCGACCTTTCGATCGACAGCTCATGGTTCAGCGGTTTAACCCACTGCGCCACCCGCTGGCCTTGCCCTAGTCAGTACATGTGGTCAAATACATGCCTTATTAGCCCAATGAAAGCTACTGGAACATTATTCAGGCAAGGTTTGCATTTTGGCTTTCGTAAATCTTGCAAGGAGGCATAGCTGGTGGGGGGGGGCCTCTATCTTGCTCTTGCAGAAGATGCAAATACACTATGAAGTGGTAATAGGTGATTGTAATGACAGGTGTGTGGTAAGTAAAGCCCTCAGGAGGTACAATCAGAGCCCAGTCCCAGCCACAGCTGTCGTCTCCAAGTGTGGTATTCAAACAAAGCATCAAACAATGTACTGGGGTTTTTTAAAAGAGAATTTGTGACATTTCCTCAGTCAAGTCCATGAAGTAAAAGAAATGAAATTTTGTATTTGTGTGCATGCGCACATGTGTGCAAATTGTACATATCTGCAAAAAAGAAACTCAACAGTTGTGTTTGTGATTGCATTCCTGCTAACGTCATCGACTACCATATGCCTCTCATGTTGCGGGGTCAATAGGGTTGTACAACCAACCAAGGTGTGCTTACCTAAGCGCCAGCCGTATTCCCAGGATGACAGTACTGGGTAATGAAATTTCTCCTCAGGGCTCTTCATCTTTCGTTCCTGGAGGTAGTGACGTCTTCCTTTGCCTTCATGAGAAAAGCCCTGATAAAGCAGCTGTGTTGTCTGTGGAGTTGGGGCCCTCATCTCTGGAAGCGGTTCCTGAAGACGAGGACCTTCCCTCTCCCCTGGCAGCTGCTGCCTTCCCTCCTCCGGAGCAGTTTCTTCCTGATATTGCAGAGAGCTCAACCCCTCCTCAGGGGAGCAGAGAGCAGGCAAGAAGTACTTCCTCTTGGCAATCCCATAGTCGGGCACCTGCCGGGGGTACTTGTGCCCATACTTTGCCTTCCAGCTGACCCTGCAGAAGGCCTCCTTATGAATTAGCTCCCTCCAGCCATCCTGTTCCCGGGTGGTTAGCAGGCCCCTCATGGCCCTGGACAGACGACTAGAGCCCGTGCAGCTATTGTGGTGTGCTTGGTATAAGTTACCACTTCCTGCTTCTGGTGTCCAAGGAAACATGCACAAAAGGGCCAGTGAAGCCAGGCTCAAATTACAGTCACCAAGCAGGGTCTGCAGCAGTCGGCACTCTTTTTCTCCTCCAGACAGAGGCTGCTATTATAATGTAGGTGTATGTGAGAGAGTAGGAGAGAGGCTGAAAAGCCTTAGCTGAAGCTTTGCTACTAGAATCAACCAACAGGTGGAATTAGTTACCCCAGAACCCAATCAGCTTTCTGCGACTGCAGAGCTTGTAAATCACAGTGAAAACAGCAAAGAGAACATTCTCCCTCTTCCTCCCCACCCGTGCCGACCAACATGGAATATCCCTTCACTACTCCTTCCCCCTTCATACTGTAAAACAGGAGACTAAAAGACACAGTGATTTAACCAAAATGCTCGTGTGGACGTCAGAACTCGCATCATGAATTCAATGCAAGCACACAGCGGATTTCCCCGGTTTAAAGTTGTGTTGGCATCAGCCCAACAGAAATCAAAGCAAAACTCAGCAAAAACCACAGAATGTTAGATTGGCTGCTGTTCCATGTGGTGCCTGCATTTTCCTCCACAAAACTGGCCCCGTGCCCTGCTCAGAGCCCACCCTGGGAGTTGGGTGCATAATAAAGCCCTAAAGTAGACAGGTTTTGACTGGTTCTCTGTGCGCTACATAAAGTTTCAAGCACCTTTTAAGAAGCCCCCTCCTACAATATACAGTCATCAAGACGACCATTGAAAGGATGTGCAGCCAAGGAATACATCTCTTCTATATAAAAATATACATAGAACACTGTCATGGAGTAGGAAGATAAATATACAAGCCTGAGGATGCGGCCAAAGTTTAACTCTGTTGGACCACTGCTCCAGCGGCTGCTCTAGCTGTCAGTTTGTTTCCAGGCCCAATTCAAGGAGCTGATTTTGACCTTTAAAGCCCTATATGGCTTAGAAACAATGTACTTGAGGAACTACTTTCTTCCATATAATCCAGTTTGCCCTCTCTGCTCATCAGAGAGGACCCTTTTAGATATGCCGCTGCCTGAGGAGGAGAGGTGGCAAGAAACAGGGCCTTCTCAGTAATGGCACCAACTTCACAGAATCCCCTCCCTTTTGATTTATGAATAAGCAAATATACTTTTGTCCAAATTTCTTTTCCTAACATTTGAAGCATTGCCAGAGGCCCTTCAAAGCTAAGCACCTCAATAGAACAAGATTCAATAGCATGAGTAAGTTTGTTTTTATATTTTATCTATTTTCTTTATTGTACTTCATTGCTTATGAGCTGCCTTGGGCATCAGTTTTTAAGAGGAAAGGCGACATATAAATCTTTTAAGTAGACAGATGGTAGAGACAGCTGTACAGAAACTCCATACCACCATTTATAGTTTTTTTAATCACAGTGCAATCAGCACCACACCCATAAAGAAATGGGAGTCACTGGAATAGAGCCATAAAATTAAGAGATACAAATGGCAGGCCTCTTTCAGGGAGTGCTCAGAGAGTAACAGCGCAATCCTAACCAACTTTCCAGTGCCAGTGTAGCTGTGCCAACAGGGTGCACACTGCATGTTGCAGTACAGGGGCAGTCATGGAGGCCTCTTCAAGGTGAGGGAACATTTGTTCCCTTATGTCGGAGCTGCATTGTGGCTACACCGGTGCTGGAAAGTTGTTTAGGATTGCACTGTAAGCCACTAAAGTAGAAGGGAATATTATGAATTTGTTCAGTATACTATAGCTGTACAACCCCCCCCCCCCCCAGATCTGAGAAGTGGACATCCATGGGAAAACATGACTGCTCTTTTAAGCCAAGCTACAGGGAGTGACTGTTGGCACTTAACAGGGCACCCTCTGAAGCATAAAAGACCAGATTGTCAATGTCAATGGCATATTCCATACATTTATCATATTTTTATACTGCCCTTCCTCCAAGGAGCTCAGGGTGGTGTACATAATTCCTCCCCGCCTTTTGTCCTCACAACAACCCTGTGTGGTAGATACGGCTGGGAGAGCATGGCTGGCCCAAGGTCACCCAGGAAGCTTCACGGCTAAGTAGGGATTTGAACCTGGATCTTCCCGGTCTTAAGTCCAACTCCCAAACCACTACACCATCCTCGCCTAATGCTGTATTAAAAAAAAATAGTGTGTGCTCTATAAATCGTAGAAAAGCCAGGCTGAAAAGTTTCACTTCAAAGAGGGAGTGCATGGCCTATTTAAAATATCAATATACTGTAGTATGGTTGAATAGTAATGAGACTGGGTACAACTGAATGTACATAGGAATGGAGTCATCCTATTAGTTGATCTAGCTCAGGATTGTCAACAGTACATAGGAACACTTCAGTGTTTCAGAAATCGGAATTGCTCTTTGCCATGGGACCCTCTGCATGTCAAGCATGGGCATGACAACAGCCTGTACCCTACTGCTAATTTTTAAGCTTCTTGGTGGGATTATAAATCCATCAATGGCCATGGTGCACACATTGATTGCATGTGTCTAGACACGGGCTTGGGCTGCAATATGGGGAAAACCAAGGCTCAAATCTCATTGGCCATGGACACCTGCAAAGAGGGTTTGAGCCACAGCGAACTGTGTGACTGAGACACAGTACGGCAGATCTTTCTCCCCACTTATCCTTGAAAGATCAAGGGCAAAGGAATGTTTTGTGGCAATACAAAGCCTTCCACATCTACATGACAGCAACAGAAGAAGTTGTCAGGGACAAGGAGTTCCAAACACAGACCCTACCTCTCAAAAAGGAAAAGAACACCCACCAGTTAATGTACAGTATTGTTCCAAAATGCAGGCAACAGTATGATATGTATCCATAGTGTGGCAATACAACAAGTGCTAAATACATAAACCTAAGTTGGCGTTTTTCTGCCAGCACAGAATATGTGAAACTTTCCCCCTACCGTTAACTCTGCACATCCTATCGAGGCTGTACTTGCAGCTTGGGGCTTCTAGCATTTCAACTGCACCTGCCACAGTGGTCTGTGGTAGTCCATTATAGTACGATATTGTGTATAGCACAAGTTTACAAGAGTGCTAACATACTTGTGCATGTATGTCCTACTTAATGGTTATACTGTTCTTTCAAGGACTTAAAATACGTCATTCAATATCAATAAATCTTAAGCCTAGGAGGCAATACTTAACATTTGCATTAGAACAGATGTACCTATTGGTCATTTTGTACATACTCAATAACTTCCCATTACTGTTCAGCATTTCACTGTGCTATTCTAGATTTCAGTTCCTATTGAAAACCACCAACAGGAAATTCAAGTTCAGGTACAGCATATTACATTACATCTAGACAAACATGACAAAGCTGATCTGAGTTGGTTTAACATGCATTTATTTCATGAAGCAAACATTCATGGTTTTAATAAGTTATGAGATACAATATTACAATCTTGCATTTATTCCAGTTTATTTTGCTTTTCCTTTAAGTGTACAATGTAGTGAACATTTCACATTAAGGCAAATAGCACAGTAAAAAAAATCTTGTTACTCTCTTCTCTCGTTCCTCCCCCCCCCCCCCAGCTGTACTCAGACTTGGTGCATTAATATACAAACTACAAAAATAAAGCTGAGCAAGGAGAAATCTTTTCCTAAATAGAGGAAAGTTTTCCAATAAATCTCTTCTTCCATTAGGTATATTTAAAGCTCTGAGAAACATCTGCTAAAAAGCCACAGCAGCTTTGTAGCAACTGTGAGATGAACATTTGGAATGTATTTTGAAATTCCTTATGAAAACTAGAATGGTTATGTGCTCATTTCCTTATCCCAAACAATGAAGGGGATAAACACTTGTGCAGGAAAGGCAGGCAAACAGAAGCGCACAAGCATTACAGAACTTCTTGGACTAAAATTTCCTCTCAATAGGCTTAATTAGCAGAACACTCAGAAGTATCCGTTATCAGTCTAGGCTAGTTTTTACATCATTGTTATCAGGGGTATCAGGAGCACAAATCCTAAACTCTTTTAATGGACTAAGAGGCCTGTACACTGGGATGTTCAGCATCTTCCCATCACAGCCAGTATACAAACTACACAAAAGCATAAAAACGTTATGTTGTGTACAGAAACAAGCAGGTCTCTTGAAATTAGACTTATGACAGGTTGTATCTAGTGTGATGACAGGTTGTATCTAGTGTGATGACAAGTTCAGACATCCAGCCAGTTGCATCTCTGCAAGACCTTACTCAGCCTCCTGTCAACAATCATGGTTAAAGCTAGCCAGCATCGTAACAGAAGAGAGAATTAGTGATGAAAGCTTCCAGAAAGCTTCCAGAAACAGAGAGATACTACTTGGTTTCCTTTAAGGAAAAAAAAGCAATTTCCACTTTCTGCAAATGTAAACAGCCAAGCAATCTGTAAGATGTTTTACTGTTTAGCTGTTAACACTATTTTGAGTTTTCACTGTTAGGTAATACAAGTTCATCAAGTATACAAAGGCACATGGGAGGAGTACCAGTTTTACCTCATTTCTTTACAGAACTGGCAACAGCCCAAGTGATGTTCTACAGCTAAATGTAAAAAAGTTTCCAGTCTAAATACACCCATCACAAGTCAGTAGTTTAAATTACCCAATTAGCCAAGACAAATTCCAGTTTAACATGTAAAAATTTTAAAATCCACGAAAGGATCATGCCCTTCACTACTACATGATTGTGTATTGATTCAGAAAGTTACAATTTGAAAAGGACATTTACATGGTATAGCAGTGATGCTCAATTCAAAATAGAACACTTCAAAAATAGTTACAGAACTTAATTTTGGATTTATTAAAATGTGGTGTGTATATAGGATATTTTTCCTCTCAATGGGATTGCTCACAGTATTGCGTAAAATTTCACTTGTGGATGAATAGAAGGTTGACACAAGATGATCTTATGGAACAGTAACATGGAACGGGCTTCCAGGAATATGTTCTTCACCCCATTTTACGGCTAGAATGTAGTCACCCTTCTCCTTGATAACATACGTTACATTGTACTGGTGGTTTCCCAAGTGTTTCATAGATACTTCCTCACACGGTGTTGTAGGTCCACGGACACCAACTAGCAACATATTTGAACCTAGGGTACAAACAGAAGATTACTACAAGTTGAAAGCAGAATTTGACTATAGCAACACTCCATGCCTAAATACCATCATATTTTTGATGTAGTTCAAGTTGTGTCGTATACAAAGGTGCACCCTAGCAACATGCTTTGTGCAAGCAAATTTCAGTAGCGAGAAATCACCAAGCAAATCCATTAAGTAGCCCTTCTAACAGAGGCAACCTTCTCTTAGCAGACTGTTCCATTCACTTCTTATTACTGTCCCATTCAATGGTGGGGGTTCCACCACTCTCAGCCAATTTTGCTAGGATGCAGTCTGCCAAGGGTCTAACTTTCTTCCATTTACCACTCAAGGTCTCCAAATTGAGTTTTTAACCTTTTGTTTGGTCATTAGAACAATAAACCTATACATGAAACTTTGCATATTGGTAAGTTACCTGCTTTGCTGCAGTCCACAGAAAAGGAGTTCTTCTGACCCATGAAAGCTCTTGAAAGCCCTGCACCCCTGGAAACAACTTTACTTGCATCAGATGAAGATTTAGGAATGGCACTGTAGCAGGTATCGGTTGTTGATCTGGTCACAGATTCCACCAGGATGGAGGAAGTTTCATTTGACACACCTGGGCTAACCAGCCGCTGACCTAAAAACAGCAAGATGCAATTGAACACACGCCAAGACTACAGTTAAATGGCAGGATGCACCCAAAGTGCTAAGCCATGAGAGGAAATGAATACCAGACAGCAATGCCAGACCACCTACACTTTGCAATTCCCACCTCCATCACTCCAAGCCAAACTATGACTATACTGGTTGTGCCTTAAAATCTTCTATGTCTCACTGAAGCAGCTCAATTTGTGCTAGAAGAGCAATTTTCACCCATCTCTCCATTTGCACTTCCCTGCACCTGTCAGATGGTACAGGGGGCTGTAAAGGCAAGGAGAAATGGAAAAGTCATTGCACAGATGGGGCTTCCTCCATGAGCACGAAGACAACCTTAGGATACAGTCCTATGCATGCTGGCAACAGAGTCGCTAGTCTTACCTGTCACTTTTGCCTTGAATGGGCTACCAACTATGTGATTAGGTCCTCCATATTTAATTCCAATTAAGTAGTTCCCTGGAGCCATAGGTGTGTACATGACATTGTAGCCCTCTGGAGCTTCCTGACAATCCATTTTCACTTTTGAGGGTCCTTCAATCGTAACAGCAAGGGTGCCTGGCCCAGCTTTGGTGGTATCTATCGTAAATGCTGATTGTAAACCTGAAAAAGAGTAGAGGGGGGGGGGAGGAGAGAAGACATGCATTCAAATATGAAGTGGCAATTTACACTTCACACAGCAGTCATACTTGCCAAGTATGTGTCAGAAGTGGGGGGAGGAGACCACAATTTGCTACAACCTGACAGCATGACTCCTATAGATACATCTCAAGCACCTTGTGAGAATGATGGGCAAGGATCATATACAGCTCATTTCACACAGTTAACAGCAACAGCAGTATGGTAACCTTAGTACCATTTGTCATAAACCTTCATACATACTGTATAGTGTGAATATGTATGCAAGTCTTTGCCTTCCCTACTCAATTCTTTGCTGAGCATCTGTGAACAAGGGGCAGTGTTATTCAAAGCTGCCAGAGAGTTTAAGTCTTTCAATGAATCATTTCCCTAAGGAAATCAAGAGCCAATTTGTCTGCCAAAGTCTGAAAGCCTCTTCGAAATGTTCAACTCAGAATCAGTCTGAGTTGATCAGGCTTTCTAAGCTGAAGATTTAAGGACTGACCACCCAGTCAGTAACAAAAGTGCAAGTGCAAAACCTGTTGAGTAATGGGCATGCATTCCAGGGTGCAGTGATGTGCTTGGATGTCGCAGTCAGCGCCACAAGATGCATATGCAACTGTGAAACTGTCATACAGATTGTCACATTCAACGTTGCACTGTACAGAAGTATTTTCAGCGTAGGAGAAACCATGTGCAAAGCACTCCTTAATCTAGAATTTGATGCTACTTTTGAGGGTTTATTTTACAGATAGCTGTGGCATAGCATCTCCTACAATGGCATTTGTCTTCTAGTCAAAAGGCACACGCATTGGGAGGGACCAGAAAAAAAACCAATGTTTGACTAGTATTCATAACGCTTAAGGACTTTGTCAGAAGGCCACTTAAAGCCATCCTGGCAGTCAACAAGTTGATCTCCCTGCATTAGTGAATTTGCATTTACCCTATGTTACTAGGGGGTTAATGCACCTCCTGTTTTAGCCACTCATATTACAAACTCAAGAACCTATACTAAATTTGAACAAAGCCCTTCATCAGCGCCACTCCAGCACTGGCATTTACAACAATGTCACACAACTTCAACTTAATACACTGAATATTTTTTAGAAATGCCTTCACGCTAGCATTTGGTAGCATGAGCATGTTATCAACTTAAAGTGTCAGAAGACCAAGGGCAACTTTGTATTCTCTTTTGGGTATTGTTCCTCAAGTGATGCTCCCCACCAGGGGTGTCTACGTGCAAAATGGTGCACCACATCTGTTTGTACTTCATTGTAATAGGCAAACAGAAAAGCAGCCCATTGGCCTATTACTGCAAATGTGTTAGTGAAAATTCATACCTCACACATTTTTCTGTCAAAAAGTATTTAGAAGAGTAGCCAAAAGCCCAGAAAACAAAAATCTGGACTCCATTTGTTCTAAGCAGCTAGCTTCCAAGTCGATACCCACATTCCAAAAACAAGCAATGTTTTCATGGCTGTCTGAAACCAGTCCAATAATGGTAGGGACTAAATGCTAAACAGTATGATCGAATGGATACTCTGCTGGTAAGTTGGCAGTTGATTTTCACTTCATTTGCCCAATTTCAATCCAATTGAATTTCACCAAGAGGGTAATGTGCCAGTACCCCTTTATGTGCCCTGTTGATTATATAAGCACTAAGCTCTGGAATAGTTGTGTCCTTGAATAGCAACTTAATGGCACTGCTCAACTTAACTGGCACACCAATTATGAGCCTTAATGTACAAAGCTGGCATTACAGTTTAGTTCTGCAGTTTCCAAGATACCAGTTCCACCTCCCCCCAGCTTAGCACAGTTCAAACAGGCACTGTTCTTCTCAATTTCTTAGCCAACAGGACAGAAAGTAGTCTTTCCAGACAGGAACCTTGAAATATTTGAGAAATCTATTACAAATACCCAAGAGAAAAAGGTTACCTGTTATGCCACTCTCAAGGCCTGGACCATAGGCAGTAACAAGCGCTGGACTATCTGCCTGACCTGGCTCCCCGACTCGAACTTTGAAAGGACTGCCTACAACATGGCTCCCGTTGAACTTCACGTCAATAGAATGAATACCATTTTCACGTGGAATGAAACGAACAGCATATCTGTCTGTAACACACATGCAGGCAAAGAATCACTTTTAAGAGTAGTATAGAAACTTGCCACCAACCACTAAATACTAAGATGGTAGAGCAGCTATCATTCCAAAGTTGCAAAAGAAGATTTACACTCTTTACTTGGAAGGAGATTTAAGATGAAACTACTGCCAAATGAAGGATCAACAGCACTTATCCAGGTAGGTGTTTCACTGAATATAGACCTCATATTTGCCCCAAAGAAGCCAACACACAAAATATACTAGAGCACAGGATAAGAGCCTTTCAAAGGCAACACGTCCATGAAGGACTTACATAGGACAAGTGCTGACAGCCTCCAAATGATAGCAGTTATTTACATCACCCCTTAATGATGCAGTCCCGGATTATTGCAAGTCAACTTATTTTCCTACTTGACCTGTAGACAGCTAAATTTCAGCATTCTACTGGAGACACATTAGAACTGCAGAACATTCTCTTAGAATTCAATAGCAGACCTGCTACTGTTTCTGAATCACTCTTTAAGATAAGCTGTGGCTTTATACTGCGTCAAAAGCACTGGGCCAAGCTCAGTATTGTCTGTCAACTGACAGTGGCTCTTCAGGATAGTTACCAACCCTGTTTGTAAGAGACAGGAATTGAATGTGGGAGCTGTTGCTCTTCCAGTGAACTACAGCCCCATACCTCCCCAAGGTTAAGCGTTATCCCCAGCCCTAGTGAAACAAAATGGGAATTACTCCATGATACGTAAAATCTTCCATTGTACAACAGAGTTTCCCAGGAAATCCTGCTGTTATCTTCCCCCCACCCACCCACCCAAACACAATTTTCCATTTCAAAAACTTCTCATAAAACTTTCGAAGTTCCTTTTGCATCCTTACCTTGTTCCAATTCAGAAACATGACATTCTTCTACAGCTCCTATTGGGCTATGTACTTTAGCGTCTATCTTGCCCTTTGCCCCGTTAAGCCTTATGGCGAAGGATGCTGGCTGATTAACTTTCAACCCAGACTCCTAAGAATGCAAAACTAAGATCACCACATATAGACACTCAACTTGCAAGGAGTACAGAGACACTGAAGAGAAGGAAAGCAGCTTTGTAACTTTTGCCTCAAATAGCAAGTGACCCAACGGTAGATGACATGTATTTTGTTTATAGTGGAGAAAGGGACACATACACAATGTAACTGTACTACTCCTAACATTTATACAGGAGGTGTCTCAGGACTACAATATCCCATCTTGCGGTGTATGAAAACAAGGCTGGCCCAAGACCTCCTGATGCCCGAGGCAACACACCAAATGCTGCCCGCCCTTACCCAATGATGTGCCAGTCTCTGCTCCTCTCGTTCTCCAGCGTTCTAACCCACCACTCCTCCCCTCCACATTTCTTCTCCCTCTTGTTCCCCCTCTTCCTTTTCCAATCTAGGGAATGGAAGGAGAAGGAGCAACAGTGGAAGCAAGTAGGCAGGCAGAGATGGGTGCCCCCCACCAATCTGCTGCCTGAGGCAACTGCTTCAGTTGGCCTCAGATGGGCCAGCATTGCATGCACAGAGTAACAGCTGGAAAAATACTGTTACCCTGCTATTTCCTTGACAAAAGGGTGCAAATGCTGCAATGTTTTGTGTGGCGTTTCAGAGGGCACCAAGTGGTGGACTATTAAGAGAGCAAACCCACTCTTTGACACAGGCTTGCACTTAAGTTGGTTTCACCCCTATACTGTACATCCCAATATGTTTCATTAATCCTAACATGAAGATCAGTATGAAAGATCACACTTTTCTGTATGTTTGGCAATAGTTTTGCGCCAACATCCCAAGTTGCTCTAATCAAAAGGCTTCTGTGCTAACCAAATTTGTACATATTAATCATGTACTGCCAATAGCAGAATTGCACCTGCATTAGTACAAGGTTTGCAGCTCTCTATAAAAGTGAAGTATGCATACATCTATAGATGCTTTCAGAGTGATTCCTAGTAACAGAAGAACCCAAACCCAACATGAATGCCCAGCTGCTACACATGGGATAGAGGCACCACACACAGTGGCGTTCCGAGGCTGGTGTGGAAGCGTAAGTGTAGCAGGATGCCACTTCGTGCGCAAAAGCACCCCTCCCCGGTTAGAGTCATTCCCAGCGGGCGGCAGCTGCCCATGTGATAGCCGTCGCCCACTGGGAATGGCTCCGACTGGCAAGGGGGAGGGGCACTTTCACACGCAAAGCAGCATCCTGCTACATGTACGCTTTTGCACCAGACTCAACGCCACTGACCACACATGATCTTGTGTGTTATATGCATGGTTCCTACCTTTAACCACAGGGGAAGTTCAAATTCTATCACTGAGGGGGTTAGAGTATTGTGCTTTGCTATCAGTACATCACTTACCTGAGATTCCATTTACCCTCAAGAGAGAAATAAACTGCAATTGAGCAAAAGCTCAACACATTGCATATTGAAGTGAATGTTTAAGAATACCAAAAGATTGCTTCTGCATGTGGATTCCCCCCCCCCCCAAAAAAAGTCAGTTTTTATTTCCCTCTCCAGGGTTTAAGCCAGCTGACATATATTCTGTCAGGAGTCTTTAAATGAAACACAAGAAAAACATCAGTACCACAGCAGCTAATTAACGTCCTTGTAACTCCTTGTTTTAGTGGGGTTTAGCTAGAGAGTTATGTGCTGGTACTTGGTGGTGTAAGAGAGCAGACATTCAGAAAAGTTGTATAATCTAATTGATCCTTAATTTAATTAAGTACAGGAGTAAGCTACCAAACACTGCTACCTTCAAGTACAGCAAAATCTATACGAAGCTCAGCCTGCCTTTCAAATGAAAGGCATTTTAGGTTTAACTGATGTTTAAAGTGTTACTCGCATTAAAGCTATAGGCAAACATCAAGTGAGACAGATGGCTATACTCATACCTGCCAACAAATCTGGAGCTTGCTGCTCTTGACTGTTTAGAAACCAAACGAACCACAAGCCTGTGGTTTTGCAACGCCTACACAAGTGTGAATTCCTGCTTTGTGCTCACTGCAAGGGCCCCATTTGTTCACCCATGTGCTTTCTTGAAACACCCAAGTAAAAGGCTTGTGCTTTTCTGCACTGCTTTGCCCATGTAGAAGTGATGGGGCTAGTCGCTAATTCCTGCAAGCCAATGTTCTATTGTCCCAACATTTGCTGCAAATCACTCTTATACTGAAGTGCTTCAACTATATGACAAACACAATGCACATAAAAAGGCCAAAGTATGAAGGATTATAACTTAGTGCCATTGTGCAGCTATTCTAATACCAGAGCTAAATGTACTAGAACAAGGGCGAGCCTTGTACAATTTTGTTCCCTATCTGAAGGGTTCCTATTCGCTTACAAAAGATTCCTCCCCACTCCATGTAGCTAGTAAGCAAGTGACACATAAGAGCTTGAGAACAAGGATGAAATCAGCTTGTGGTTAAGTTATGCAGATGTTTCCTTATGTCTCACCTGAAGGCTCATAACAGTGAGCCTACGAGCATCGTCTGAAGGAGCTATCACAGGAACCAGGTAAGGGCTTTCTGGAATATGTTCATCGTTGAATTTGATGGACACCTCGTAGTTACCTGAAAGGCAAAAACACACTTCTCTAAGGAAACTAGAAATTTAGAGGTCTGGTTTGCAGGTGTTTGGCTTCATTCAATTCCGGATCATTTAATATTAAAGTTTCATACCAGGCTCCTGGGCAGTGTATGAGACACCACAAGATCCATCTTTATGGTCTTCAAAAGCTATTTCTGCCTTACTTGGCCCTTCTACTGCAATGGAAAGTCCCCCAGCACCTGCTTCTCTGGTCCATATGCTGAATTCAGCTGTCAGTTAACAAAGAGACAAGATTAGAAACAAGCGTATGACCCTTCAAACCCCTTATCTGTAGGCAAGCAAGCAAGCACTGTGCAGTACTGGGACTGTACTCCTGAAACAGAATCTATCTAATGGAATTAATTTTGTCACAAGCGGGGCTGGTTATACAGTTAAATCTGCCAAGATTACGGTTTTAACTTTTAATCAACGAAACTGGCATATGGTTAAGTAGTTCTAAAAAGCAAAGTATGTTGTTTGCTTCAGATCATGCATGCACCTTAGAACAAGCATCTTAGAACAAGCATTCCTTCTTCCACAAGGAAGAAACACCTCTTGCAAGATGTTGTTCACCATCTGCAACTTGGACAATTCAAAATTATTACATCTGCTGCCTGCAAGATCTGGGGCATCTTGTTACAACAGTTTCACACACCTTTCAATAGACTAGCAAACAATCCCAGCTTACAGAGCTAAGCAAGTGACAACATTCAGAGAGCAGGAAACGTGGGTGGCTCCTCTTGCACTGCCCAGTTCTAACTTACATAGCAGGATCTGGAATGGAAACCTTAAGTCAGGGAATTCCTGTATGACAGGCACCCAGATCCATCTTAAAATTCAAGGAATTCTTACCTGGCAAGCCTGCCTCTGCTCTTTCCAGTCCTGGGCCACCAGCTCTGACCTTGTTGGCTCCCCCTTCACCAAGTGGTCCTACAGTGAACTGGAATGGACTGCCCGGCACGTGTTGGCCTCTGTATTTCACATCAACAGTATGGACCCCCATTTCTTGTGGCACAAAGCGAACACAGTAGGTGTTTTTATCATGCTCTACTATTTCTGCATCGGTCATTCTCCCCGATGGGCTACTGACACGGGCAGACATGTCACCAATATCAATTTCTAAAAAGGAAGAAATTCAGTGTCAGTGGGGAGACATTTAATTTTTGAACATGTAAGACTGGTGTCACAGAATATCAAACACTGAGTGTAAGCTCCATTCACTTCTAATGCTCCAATTTATTTATTTATTTAAAGAATTTATATTCGCCTTTCTCCCAGCGAGGGCACTCAAGGCGGCTTACAAAACATATACATTAAAAATAAATTAGAAACAATTAATTAAAAACAATTAAAACAAACTAAAAACAAACAACCCCAGTGGGCCAACCTGTATTTACTTCGTTAAAAACCATTTGTTAAGAAGCCAATTGTTAAAAAGCCAGCCCACCATGTCAGACATCGAATGCTTCCCTAAATAAAAATGTCTTAAGGCCCCGCCGAAAGGTCTCTAAAGAGGGAGCCGTTCTTAATTCCAGGGGGAAGGAATTCCATAATTGGGGCGCCACTGCCGAGAAGGCCCTATTCCACGCCGCCATCCCCCTCACCTTCGTCAATGGCGGCACAGTTAACAGGGCCCCCCCAATGACCTCAGAGTATGGGTCGGATTATAAGGAAGGAGGCCCCTCAAATACCCTGGACCCGAGCCGTTAAAGGCTTTAAAAGTCAAAACTAGCACTTTGAATTGGATCCCCTTATACTAAAACATACTATGAAGTTCTAAATTTAAAAAGCTTATGTATGAAAGCAAAACTCTCATCCATTCCAAATACATTCCAACGTCTCCTTTTCTAGAAAGAAGGCACCCGAGGGGGGGACGGAACATGATTAAGATGTATAAATTTATGCATGGGATGATGAGAAATTCTTTTCCTTCTTACACAACACCAGAACCAGAGGACATCCACTAAAATTGACTGGTGGGAGAGTTAGAACAGATGAAAGGAAATATTTACCCAGTGTGTTAATCCGTAGAACTCCTGGCCACAGGATGTTGTGACAAGGACACCTGGCCTAGATGCCTTTTTAAAAGGGGACTGGACAGTCATAAGAACATAAGAAGAGCCCTGCTGGATCAGGCCAAAGGCCCATCTAGTCCAGCTTCCTGTATCACACAGTGGCCCCACCAGATGCCTCAGGGAGCACAGAGCCAACAAGATAACCTGTTTCTTGCTGCCACTCCCCTGCACCTGGCACAGAGAAAACCTACTTCTAAAACCAGGAGGTTGCTTATGGCTTGTAACCTGTGATGGTCTTTTCCTCCATGAATCTGTTCAAACCCCTTTTAAAGGCATCTAGGCCAGGTGCTATCACCACATCCTGTGGCAAGGAGTTCCACAGATGAATTACACGCTGGGTGAAGAAATATTTTCTTTTATCCGTTCTAACTCTCCCTCCACTCAATTTTAGTGCATGTCCCCTGGTTCTGGTGTTGTGCGAGAGGGAGAAAAATTTTCCTCTAGCCACTCTCTCCATCCCATGCATAATTGTATATGTCTCAATCATATCCCCCCTCAGGCGCCTTTTTTCTAGACTGAAAAGCCCCAAACGCTGTAGCCTTTCCTCATAAGGGAGGTGCTCCAGCCCACGAATCATTCTGGTCGCTCTTTTCTGCACCTTTTCCAATTCAACTTTATCCTTTTTGAGGTGTGGTGACCAGAACTGGACACAATACTCCAGATGTGGCCTTACCATCGATTTGTACAAAGGCATAATGATATTGGCCGTTTTATTCTCAATCCCTTTTTAATGATCCCGAGCATGGAATTGGCCTTCTTCACAGCCGCCGCACACTGAGTCGACACTTTCATCGACCTGTCCACCAGCACCCCAAGATCTCTCTTGATCACTCACAGAAACTCAGAACCCATTAGCGTATATGTGAAATTTTGGTTTCTTGCCCCAATGTGCATCACAGGTTACAAGTCACTATGACTGTATGCAACCACCAGATTTTAGAGGTATCCCATCTTTGAATGCCAGGTGCAAGGGAGCAGCAACAGGACACAGGTATGTTGCTGCCTCTGGGAGCACACAAGGCATCTGGTGCGCCATTGAGAGATACAGGAAGCTGGACTAGCTGAGCCCTTGGTCTGGTTCAGCAAGGCTCTTATGACCCAGACAGAGTGGAGAAAACTAGCATATTTACAAGACTAGTTCAGAAACTGAAAATTGTGCCACAGGCCTATTTAAATAACCCCTCTCTCAATATAGACATTACAGCATTACAGTCTAGATACACTTACCTTACTTGCCATTTCTTGTGCCTTAATATACTTTTAATAAATTCTATGCTATGCAGACCTGCGACAGCCTAGAAAGACATACCCACTACGCCTATAGAGTCATGCATGCAATACTCCTGTGTATCCCAAAAACAGACAGATTGGAAACTGTGTCTTCTGATGCTACTCAGGTTATCTGTGAAAATAGGTTCTCTCAATTGAGTCTGGCAGTTTTCCTTCTGCTCAGCACACAGGAAAGTGGGAATGAACTGATGTGAAAGATAGGATAGCCTCTCCAGACATATGGCCATTTGGAACCATGTAACTACAAGAAGGTAGAAGAAAGAAACAGGAGAAAGGAAGAGCAAAACTTTAGAGTAGCAGAGAAAGGTAGAGAAACAGAGGTTTACACATTAAAACTGAAAAGGAAGCACTGAAAGGTGCATATTTCCGAATGCACTCTAAGATAGGCGTGTTTGAGTGTTTACACTGCACGATTTCAGGCAAACATTTTAGATAGCTGAAAATAAGCTTGAAACAAAGGAGTCGTTGTGTCCATGTTACCATGTTACCCTCATTAGTCCAATATAAACACAGGGTGATGCAGATCTCTAAAGCAGCAACTGTACTCCTCACCAAAAGTCTGCAGGGGGTAACTCAAGCAGCAGTCCTTACTGCAACTGTCAGCAACTTTAAGACACAAGGACTTGGTAAAGCTGGATTTGAAGCCAACTCAATACCAAGGGACTCAGTGGGTAGCTTTAGACAAATTTGGTTTATCATAATTTTGTCATTTCTATACTGAAACTACTTCCCTACCCCACATAAATCAGGAAGATTTACAAGTGGCTGGAAGCAATCTAAACTGAAAGCACCAACATATGCAAGAAAGCCTTCCCTGGTCTCAAAGTCTTCAGGGAACATTTGTTTTTAAATCGATTGCACAGAATGCTTAGAAAATAAAAAAAAAATGTGCAGAGAGAGAGAGAGAAAACCTGGAGCAAACTATACCAGAAGGCCTGAACTCACCTGGGATTTTTAAGTTAAGATCACACAAGCTTCCAACTGTTGCCACCGATGGAGCCCGCCTGGTTCGTGTGATGCTTTCCTTTACTCTTCCTTCACCACTTATTTTCACAGTAAATGGACTTCCTTTAATTAGTATAGACAAGATCATATTAGATTAAACCTATCAGAATACAGATTTAAATGTAAATGTTAACAGGCTGCAAAATGACATTTTCATAAAGATTTGGCTACTGTCAAGAGGGGGTCAAGCCACTGCATTCTGAAGTAAAATGTGTTAACTAGGAGAATATCAGTGGCGTCGGTAGGGAGCGGTGGGGGCGTTGAGCATTGGAGGGGGGTGCACTGCTGCCGTGTCGGCGCAACATGAAAGCGCGCGCGCACACACGCGTTTTCACAGCCTTTTGTAGGCCGCATGGAGCCTGGGAGGGCAGGAGGATGGACCCTCCCACCTTCCCTGGCTCCGTACTTCCCAGAAAAGGTGACGAAATCGCCGGGTGTGTGTGCTTTTGCACCGTGCCAAAATCCGGCGGCGATACAGCGACATCACTCACTCCCAGGGGCGGGGCTTGCGGCATCACATGGATGGGTGCCATGTTGACAGCCCCCGCCACGGGGGGGCGTAGCTACGCCTAATACCAAGCAGTCTGCTACCAGCTTCCTGAAAATCAGTTTTATATCATACCAGTAATCTTTTTGCCAACTCAAACTTGAAGAGCAAGTGTTGTGCTGCAGAAAATACATTTATTCAAAGCAGCATGTCAAGGTGATCAAGAGTTTATGAAATATACTGTATATTTCACTTGCGCTCAGAATATTAAGATTCCAAAAGGAAACCTAGACAATCTCCAGTAGAATGCATTATAAAGGTTCAGTTGGAGTGAACAGATAAAGTAGCTTCTCTTACCTGGGATATGATCATCAGCAAACTTAGTTGACACTATGTAAACACCAGGCACTGTTGGAAAGTATGATACTCTGCAAGTTCCATCCTCTAGATCTTCTGTCTGGATATCCACTTTGCTAGGTCCTTCAACAGCCAGAGATATCCCACCATAACCTAGATGAAAGGAGCCGTAAGTTTGAAAGGTCCAAGGAGTGCTGCCTTTTAAGTTCAAACATGACCTGCTAACTAATCATTTCAGCACATGGTACCTTACCAGAAATTCTGGCCATGATGTACAGCTATGAGTTTAACCTACATAAATTAGACTGAAAAGATTCAAATTATGTTGTCTATACCACAGTAAATATCAAAAGGCACTACATATTCTATATGCCTGCCCTGCAACTTATAGGGCAAACATGTAAGATTTAAAAGTCCATGTGTAGTATTTACCTGTTTGCAGTTGCTGGAATGACATAAAATTGATGCAATATAGTTTTCATGGGATGAAAGGACAACATTATCAGGGGCATACAGCAGCAACGTATTTGATTAGATTCTCAAAAAGTGGCAGAACATGAACGAACAATTGCACTCATTTGAAGATTGCACTCATTTGAACCCCTTTCCAAACAAGAGATTCTGTAGAAGGAAATGCTAGTACTGACCTGCATGTCTTGTATCCACTATGAAGTCACACATTTCAAATGTGCGTCCTTCTACCAAGCCACGTCCCGATACTCTTGCTCTACTGGCATCACCAATTTCAGATTCAACCACCATAATGGACACTGGGCTGTTGGGCACATGACTGCCATTCTTCATTATACTGACCAAGTGCTCTCCCACCTCTCGTGGAATGAATGAGATACCTGCAGGATAAAAATTGAACCGTTAATAAGGTTATCATCAAGTACATAAACTTATTGACTCTTCCCCTAAACCCAGAAGCCTTTACAGTACTGATCAGAAAGGTAACTGGTATTAGAGATTATGATCAGTGCTCACTCGAAATATTAAGCAGTTCACTTAATTTAACGGTCTCCAATTGTTACCCTAATCCAAAGGCTGCCAGTTCATGTCAATCCAGAGTGTACACAACTGTCAGAACCCTGCCAAACTTTACACGCTAGTGTATAGTCATAGGCACTAATATATATTGGTCTCCCCAGAAAATCTGCATTAAGACTTACCAATGTGGTTATTTGGTAACCTTTTCAGAAGACAAGGTTCATCACGGCCAGATGGGGCTTTAATACTGGCTGTCAAGAGGCTAAGATCAGTCTCATTAATATCCAACAAGAAGTCTGCAGCAGAGCCAAGCTTAACTTGGGAACGCCTCCTATTGTCATCTTTATAAAAAGAAAATTCACTGTTAACATTGTAGGTAACAGCTTTGCAATCACTAATTGCTCATTACTGGTTCTTACCATTTTGGGCAAGCCATTTACAAGAGCCTGATTTAAATTGAAGACCAAGCATAAACATGAAACAGAAGATATGCAGATCTGCTTGTAAGCTACCTTATTCTACTCCAGTGGTTCCCAGATGTAAACCTTGGCTTCGAGAAACACACACTGTAGATAGTGCAAAAATGGTCCACTTCTTGCCTAACAGCACAAAACGTCCTGCAAGAAAAGCCTAGTTCTACCAGCTTGTGTGTTAATCATTGCACAAATGCTGCCTAAATTTTGAAGCTATTGACACAACAGAATATATTGTAGAAAGAATAAAACCAAGCTGCCAATTCAATTAGACAAGCAACCTACACGGAGCACCCTGGTGTGAAAGATTAGTCTTTTATGTATGAAATGTGTCAGATTGCAAAGAAAGCAAGCGTCTTATTTGCAACTGTTCCATTTCAGATGCTCCTCGATACCTGTAATTTTGGCAGCAAATGGGCTTCCTGGGATGTGCTTGTCATTGTACTTGACCAAGATGCTGTAGTTTCCCGGAAGCGTTGGCAGGTAAGTGACCGTGCAAGTGCCATCCTTGTTATCAATGCAACTGATCTCTGCTTTTGAGGGCCCTTCAATTGCCAAGTCCAAGCCACCTATCATGGGGGGGGGGGGATAGAACAAACAAATACATTTCAACTTACACATTTGAGAGAGAGAGAGAGAGAGAGAGAGAGAGGCTGAAATCAAGTTCGGCCAATTCAAGTTTTGCCCTTCCAGATATGTAGGACCCTTCTGTAAAGGGGCAACATGGTTACCCTGCTGAACTTCTAATGAAATCTTAACTTGCATACAACAAACAGATTCTCTCCAAAAAGGTCCATTAAGGTGAAAGCAAGCCACTTTTCATCGAAGAACTCAAGTCTGTGTCAAACTGACTTTGGAGTAATGTTAGGCTTACCATCTTCCCGGAAATGGCCGGGAAAGTCCTAGCAACGGCCCTTTGTCCCCCCGTCCCCCCCGAACTATGTTTTAATCCCGGCCCGCCGGCTGCATCGCAGCAGGCCGGAGCTCTTCTGAGACTCTCCGGAACAGCCCGAGTTCACTCGGGCTGTTCCGGAGAGCTCCCGGCCTCGAGGGAGGAAGTCCCCGCCCTCGGCCACGCCCCCAGTCCCGGCCGAGTGCCGGGCGTATCTGGTAAGCCTAAGTAATGTCCATATTAGGGCACAATGCTGTGTCTTGAGTGTTTTATTTGGACCACAGAATCCCTGGACAAATCCAAGCTCGACTATAAAGCTGACTGTGGCTTTGGACAACTCATCCTATAACAGGGTCACTGAAAGTTTAGACGACAGTTATAGTGTACCACATAATCTGCAAAATTCTACAGAAATTCACCCCAATCCTGTTAGAAGGTACACTTTAATTGTGCACCACTATGTTCATGCACCTCTGAAGTTAGTGAAAAAATGGAGCAGAAACTCATGAATTCTTCCATTTACCACCTCAGTCTGTTATCAGCCTGCAATCCTGAGCATGTTCTTTGAAAGCTAGGTTGTGTCAGAAGTCAGGTGTGACTTGCTTTCACATGAACTCATTTAACAACAGTAAGCTAGACACTTACCTTCGCCAGCATCTTCTGTGACTATGGTAAAGGTTGCCGGCTTGTTTGCTACACCATAGACAAGGCCAGGTCCATACGCAGTCACATTTCCACTGTTTGGATAGTTCACATAGAACTGTAGGGGACTCTCTGCAAAGGATAAGGAACAGACTAGCATACTTGCCACACTTAAATAGGGTATCTGAATAGTACGTTATTGCAGAGTCTCTCCAAATAGACATGCATCTAAAAGTATGTTTATTCACCAAGGTCTTTCACTTTCAAGAGTATTCACCTTAATATACCCTTTAGACCTGGAGATTCTTGTAAGCTGATCTATATGAACATAGCAACCATAACAGGAACGTCATAACAGTCTGGCACAATCCTTTTGATATGTTTCCGAATATCCTGCTCAGTTTTAGTAATTTTACCCTTATTTCAATGTTTTCCTAGGCCATCAGTTTTCAAACTGGTGGTTCACAACCCACCAGGAGAACCGGATGCTGTCCCCTGACACCTTAAGGGGTGGAGACAGCATGACAGCGGTGGTGGGGATCCCAGGATCATGCTGCCACCGAGGAAAAAAATGTGGTTTTTACTTACTTTTTACTTGGGGGTCCCGATGTCCCTCTGGTGTGGGGAGGCCCACAGCCCCTTCTGCAGGCCTCCCCACACTGTAGATCGCTGCTCTGTGGCGATTGTGACCACCTTCTGGTTTGTCTGAAAACCGGAAGTGGTCGCAATCACTGTGGAGTGGCTATCTATAGCTCAAGAAGGCCCAAAGAGGGGGCTGTTGGCCTCCCCACACCCTCCAGAGAACTTTGAGAAACACTGTCCTAGACACAGTTTAACCTTAGAATAGAGCAAAAACTGTTATGACCAGCTATGATGTAACAGGATCATCTTCCGTGGGATTATGGTCACAAAAGCAAAACAGTCTCAAAATGTTAAAAAAAATGTATAATTTAAAATGTATAATTTCGTTGCAAGATTTATAAGATGTGTTTAGCCTTTTGAATCTGTCGTTATGAGTGGCACTTTTTGAAGATCTTATACGTGTGTGCCTGGAGTTTTGTATTTTATATTTAATTACATGGCTACTTCACCCATAAAACTTGTGTCTTGTAATTTAAAATGACTTCAAAAGTTTCTTTAAAATGCAATGTATGCAATTACTTTAAAAGTTTCTTTCAAAATACAATAAAAACACTAACACAAATGGCAAGACGTTTCATTCGTGTTCTATGAACATCTTCAGATGCTGACAGCCTGACAGGCAAAAAGATGGCCTGTCTTTTTGGCCATCTTTTTGCCTGTCAGTCAGCATCTGTAACATGAATGAAACATCATGCCGTTTGTTTTAAAATGTTTTTATTGTATTTTGAAAGAAACTTTTAAAGTAGTTTTATTGCATACATTGCATTTTAAAGAAACTTTTGAAGTCATTTTAAATTATACATTTTAACATTTTGAGACTGTTTTGTTTTTGTGACCATAATACCACGGAAGATGATCCAATCCTGTTACAGCATTTAACCTCTGTTAGGCATCTATCTATTCCATAATTCTTGGGAAGAGAATAAAATACAGCCTAGTAAACCTACTATTCCAAAGCATGAGCCTATACAGCAAAGCTCTGAGCTTGCATTTTAGTCTCAATACTATAACACCCATGTTTTTAGGGAATCCAGCCTTCTACCCCCATTACCTTCTACATGAATTTCAAGGCCTAAGACATGAACAATGTAAAAATTCCTACTACTTACCTGTCACCATAATTATTTTTGTATAGCACCATTAATGTACTTAGTGCTTTACATGGTGTAAAAGAAATCTAAGACAGGTCTCTGACCCAATTGGAAAATTAGAAATTGACATCAGGGAAACAGAAAGAGAAGGGGATGGAGACAGGGCTCAACAGGGGAAGCACATGCAATTCTCCGTTTCACATTCTTAAGCTTACAGTAGAGAACAGGGACCAAGGCATCACTGCTGACAAAATTTAAGTTTGCCAGACGGTCACTATAGAAGCTATGGTTAAGCACATAAAAAGGCCAAAACTATTTTAAAAGAGTGATCTAAGAGAAGCACTGCTTTTGTGGGCTGGGTCTTAAGTGGTACTTCTATTCCTAGCTTTGGCAGAGGCATCAAAGCTCAAACTGCTGAATGTGTCCCCATCCATCAGATGGAGCTGTAAACTAACGTGGAATTATCTGAATATGCCCAATTTCAGGAAACAAGTGCTCCTTTTCCTATTGCCGATACAGGCGCACAAAAATTACAAAACTTGCATTACAAAAATTTGCAAGCATAGTTAGGTTTTGGTATTAAATAAGTGTGTTCTTCCAAAAAAAAGTATCTAAATCAAACACATGCAACACAAGAGATCTCTATACTTCAGTCTTTAACTAACATCCGTCAATGTCATAAGTTTGACAGGGATCATGGGTGCCCACCTCTTCCAGCACACTGCATGCCACTGCCCAACTGCCCATCTAGAAGCATGGGAAGCCACCAAGTACGTCCCACAGTGGCCACTGAAGCAGTAACAAACTCAAAGTTCATGAAGGATTCTAGTTTTCAGTAAGCTGCAAGTGTTATGGGTGCACAATCTATACTACTAGGTACACCTTTCTGCTCCCCCCCCCACAAAATTGTAACACATTTACTGTAAATTCTAAGCATTTAGTAGCAAACCCCATATCGTCAATGTTAAGACAAAGAAGAGTAAAAAAGATTACATATTCCCATGAAGATGCAAGTGTGCCAACCAAAAATATGGCACAAGGAGTCAGCTTTATAATCTTAGTAATTCACTAGGAAATTGGGTTGAGCTCTTTATAGCTTGATCCTTTCCACAGATTGTAGTTTAGAAGACAGCCCAATATTCCACACACATGTACTGTAACCTCTTATCCAGCTTTTGAGTAGAACTTCGTACTAAATTACAAGTTTCAGCTTGATTATACAGAGAAGGCCACAAATATGACTCCACAAAAGCCAAATCTGTTTCGGATCTGGCATAGACTAAACCCATTATGAATTCCTGCTGCCTTCACTCTCATTTTTCCCATAAATGAGCAACAAACAGAGCAACAGGCAACCAACTGGACTGAAGCAGCCACCATCCAGGACTTTAAAATGTGAATTTGTGCACATTTCACAAGCCAAGATGTTCTCACAATACAAAAATGGTTTCCTGAAATCATTTGGCACTCACCTGGAATATGGTTACCCATGTACTTGATATGCATTTCATGCAACCCAACCTCAACGGGAGCATATCTAACCGTTACTGTGCCATCCTTGTTATCTACAATGTCTGCTGTTGCCGTTTTCCCTGAGGGCATGTGAACTTCTCCTGAAAAACATAAGGATTAAATTGAACTCCAAGGCAGAACGCTTCTCTTCAAAAGCAAAACCATCTGTTTTGGCATTTTCACTCAAGCCTCACTCACATGGTATTGGGGTCCCTTTTTCAAAACCATTCAAAACAGAAGATGTTGATACAAATAGGGCATACAGATCCTCCTGCATTTCTTTCAGATACTTCCAGAAGGCTCTGCTCCCGTTCAGCCTTGGGTTTCAAAAGATCTATTTATATTCTTATACTGAGCAAGCCATAGCCTTCAAGATTGACTTAAAGCCAGATTCACAATACCTTCAGCTATTTGGGTTAAGACAGCATCTGTTACTCATAGGTAGAGGTGTTTTTTGGAAAATGGTGTTTTATTCAGAAGCAAGCCCATTGTGTTCAGCAAGACTGAGGCTGTAATGCTCTCATATTCGACAAAAACACCTCTACTCCCAGTGATGTAGACTTGAGTCTACTGACTCGGACTAGAGTCAGACTCAAGTCGCGTTAATGACTTGACTCAGTGATTGTAAAAGTCTACTCGAGACTTGGAGCCTTTTATGACAAGTCGAATTTTATTCAGGTTTAAACCCGTTTCCCCCATTAAATAGATAGGGACTTGCAACCAAAGACTCGGGACTTGGACCCAGAGACTTGGGACTTGATCCACATCCCTGTCTACTCCTAAGGCATCATATTTTGAGGTTGTACTTAACCTCAAATCTTTCCTACCACCTGCCAAAGCTGAAGTATTTAGGGTTCCGTTTAAGGCACTGGTCAGGGCTGCTCTTCTGGACTATGCTCAAGAACAGTGTAAATATAACTTTTTAACATGTCCAGTTTTCCTGTTTTTACTTCTTTGAAAAGTGTAAATATAGTGTGTTTATTTTGAATGACTAAGGACCAAATGCTCCAAAAGGCTTCGTTTTCAATCCCAATATTAAAACCAAATGATTCTGCCTCAGTCAAACCATACTGTAAACTTGTTGAAAGATTTTAGAGACCACTCTTATGCTTTAACATCTTCCTTCATGTAACTAAACGGTGTCAAACACACAGAGCGTTATTTTCCTTCAAGTACAAACGTGGTAGGTAGGCTGAACAATCTCCAGAATTTGTGTACATCAAGTGTTATTTACCAGTTATTTCTCCTTTTCTTACTGCGAAAGGAATAACCATATCAAAAGGTTTAAATCCAATGCCATTCATGTCACCTTCAGGAACATAAGCTTCTTCTGTAACCTAAAGCAGAAAAAAAGTTAGCGTCATTTTGGAAAGTCTAACAGAAAATAGTTCAGCTATTTTGATCAGGTTAGATGCATCCAGAATGAAGACACCATTAAACTGCAAAGTTGACTTTGCTCCCATTTAAGACACCCATTCATGCTTCACAGTGAAACATATATTCAAGAGAGAATATTTTAAAGATATAATGAACAGTGAAGATGGAAGACACGCTTGGCACATACAAGATGCAGGATAGCTCCATCTGAAAGAATTGAAGTTGGTTGTGGTCTGGAAGAAAGTTTTTT
The DNA here is from genome assembly GCA_026170595.1 of Plestiodon gilberti rubricaudatus. NCBI lineage: Eukaryota > Metazoa > Chordata > Lepidosauria > Squamata > Scincidae > Plestiodon > Plestiodon gilberti. The sequence continues at coordinate 219,829,881 of JANXHW010000002.1, read as the reverse complement.
TTAAGCATCAAAGAAACCAGAACAAAGCCAGAGTAATATGGTCAAAGTAATCTTGCAATAATACTCCAAAAGATGCCATTTATCATCTTATGGCAAGCTACTGATATGGAATTTCCTAAACAGAACAGGACCACAGTTACCTTTAAAATGATTGTGATGTTAGAAGTTGTTCAAGCAATCATTAGCACAGCAATGAAAGGAGGAGATTTCTGAATCAAATACAAATCCCCCAAAGTAGCATTTTCATCAACGCTAAGATATATGACTGAAGGAAAGCAAGCTTAAGCAATCCCAAGAGAAGGGCAGCTGTTTCTTGAATGTAACATGGAAGAAAGTGTAAAAAACTGTGTACCCAGGGATGAAATCCAGGGGGAGCGGCTGCATTTAATGGCTCCTGAGACAATACTGCAACTTCATCTGCATCTGTAGCCTGGTTAGTGGCAAAAGGCAAGGTATAGTTTAAAAAGAGACTCCTCCTTCATACAGAGTACATCACAAGTCAGAGAGAGCATGTAGAGGACTCCAGGGCACTATTCATGCAGGGAAGTAGCACCCGCCAGGTCAAATGCAGCGTGTAAGGAAGTTGGTATACTAATACTGCTTCCAAGACAACCAGCCAGCAGCCTGAGTGAAGCAACAATGTGCCCCAGAGTCCTTTGTTATAGATTTTGAATTCACGTGTGTCCTCCCCAGCTACCTCTTGCTTCCCCTCTTCCATATCCCCACCACTCCTTGAGGGGGTCAGTATTGGCAGGTACTGAGCCAGCAGGGGAACTGAATAGTCCCATTTTGAGTGGCCAAATTTTGTCCTGGGGTACCAGTTGCCAAACCAAGTTCAGGACCACACAAACAAGTAAGCTCTGAGTGCCAGTGTCTTTATCTCTCCCGACGGATTATTCTATAGATCAAAGACTTCTTGCTTCCAGCTCACCTCCAACTGGAACAATAGATCACTTGGCAGAGGAATGGAAACTTTCATGATCCTGCGGCTGGGAAAGTATTTTTTAATTTAATTTAGTTTTAATTTTTTTAGTTTAATTTAAAGCCATCTGTCCAGCTCCAAAATCAACAGATCTGATCACTCTTCAAGAGCACATTTCCACATAAGCACTTGGTAATTGGTGGGCCAAGATGGCACCTGGAAAGGCACTATCAACTGCCAAACAGATAAGAAAATAAAATTTGGGGCTGGTAGTGATGCGACCTTGATCGCAGACATGGCATATGGACAAGGGTCTCTTCCTGCAACAACTCTTCAAAGTGTGCCCAAGCAAAGCTACTTATTGACCAGAATTTTGGATGTTGCATAAAAAATATTCTTCTGTTAAAAAACCGCTTCCAAAAGCTAGAAGAGGAGGGAATTTTCATAAACACTTCAGTTAGCATTGAAAGGTGTCCCTGAATCTATCAGGGATTGCCATAAATAAGTTTGCCTATTCAGGACACACTGCCCTGAAAAGGCTTCATTTGTCATCTTCCCAATTGGCTATGATCCCAATTGGCATATGACCAATGCAAGCAGCACTACCCTCACTCTATTAGTTTACATGGTATCAGCCAAATCCAACTTGTCTACATAGTGCCATATTTATTATAAGTTGACTGGTTGGAATCACATTGTGAAGGAAACCCCAGAACGGGGGGGGGGGGGGGGGATGAATATGAACACAGCAGTTCAGAAGAACTGCAGATGAGCACTCCCAACCCTGCAAAGGAGGCAAATGTTCAACAGACCAGTCTAGTGGAATGCAATTCACACACCCTTCCCCCCATCCCAGAATGCACTATTTTGCCACAAGCAGCAAGGCAGGTGTGCTGAAGGCTTGCCCAATAGCAATTCAACAGCAAGCTATTCCAGTACACAGACTACACTTTACTCATTAGAGCTACTTTGTTGACGGCTTATCAGCATATTCTAGTTAAGCTTTATTCACTCAAAAGGTTTCAAAGCTAAGCAGCCAGTCATCTTACCATGACGGTAAAGGGGCTGTTTGGAATGTCTACTCCACCAAAGCGAACATGAATTACATAGGTCCCTGGTTTAGCAGCCGTGTAGTAAATGTCATATGTTCCATCTTCATTTTCAATGACCTCTGCTTCAGCTTCTGTACCATCTGGTGTCAGGACAGTACACGTCACTTTACCTTTCCCTGCAGATTTAGCATCTACTACAAAGCCAACTTCCTCGCCAGTCTTCACAGTGGCTGCAATGCCAGGACCTGGAAGAGAGATGAGTAGCAGCACAGGTGTCAGAGTGTCTCTCTGTACTCTTTGCCGAGGAAGCACCATGCAGTTCACTTGGTAGTCTGCATCTCTATACGAAGTGGAAGGCAAGCCAAAACAGCAATTCTAAGAGGCAAGACATGATCGCAAATCCTTTGCAAGCAAACAAATGCCAAGTTCTCTCCCAAATGTTTAAATGCCTGCTTGTTTCATGTGAAGAGTTAGGAAGAAACAGAAAACTCTCATTAGGCTGCATTTCTCATGTTATTGGCAGCTTCAGTACCGAATAGTTCTGCCACAATTGCCATGGAGTACATCTTGAAATGTTTCCAGGTGGTCTGCCTTGGTATTTTACAATAGGACAATGATTTTAAAATGAAGTATGATTATGGTATAGTACACGCCAATGAGGAGCTTAATTTACTGACATTCTCCTGCAACTCTAAGCTAGCATTTAGCCCAATACATAATTGCACAAGTATCCTGACTTACTTAAGACTAGCATGCAGGATTTAACCATCTGCATGGGCAATGCAAATCCCCAACTATGCAGAATATCTCCTACTACTGTGTCAGGTCCACATAGGAGAATGGGGCAGAGCAAGGCGACGTGTGGCATACTGTAGCAATGTCTCTTTGCCTTAAACCCACTATGTGCTTCATGTGTCAAAGCAAGCAGAAAGGCAAGATGAAGCACACGCAATTTTCTTGAGTGTTTTTATAGAAGCTGTCTCCAAAGTTTGTTCTTGTTTTAAGGCAGCAGTTTGAGTTCCACCACTTTTCCTTTAGTCATTTATTTCCTGAAGCAGAACTCTGCTTCAGACTACTACAGTCATCTTCTCCAGCACTGGATATGAATGATGGCTACAAAACTAGTACAATTATGTACATTAGAGCACTGAAACTATGGATATGCATGTAGGGGCACAAGTCTGGTATCAGAAGCACCACTCTGAACAAATGTAACAGCCACCAAACGATCAGCAGCTTTCACTTGCTCAAGTTGAGTCCTAATCAAATACCTGAAAGGGATTTTGTTTAAGCTGTGCAGTGAAGTTACCCTTTGGCCAAATCATCGGTCTTGTCCAGCACTGCATAATGCTACCAAGCCAACTCACTTGACTATTTAAGCCATCCTATATCTGTCTTTATTTCTGTGCAATGAACTGATATCAGTGAATTTATGTAACTTCTCTTCTACTTGGCTGTGTAGTACAGCAAGTCCTCACTTAAAGTAGATTTAAAATTTTATAGTTGATGGGGAAATGCCATAGGAACATTTAAGTTTATCAATTAGCCTATGGTGAAATTGGTTTCATTACAAGTCGTTTCGCTTAAAGTTGCAGTTTCCAAGAAGAACCTATCAACAACTTTAAGTGAGAACTTGCTGTATATTTTTATATCTCAACAATGCAGATCACACAGCCAACTGTTCAAGTATCTGATAATTACAGACAGCATCTCTTACTGCCCTTCTCAAAGGCAGATTTAGAGAAGGGCTCTTTCAACATTAAATGCACTCTGCATAATTGCCAAATCGCCAGTTCTTCCAGAATCCTCAAATTCTGACCATGCTATAATGTTATGCAATAATACTACCTTCCATTTTCCTCTCCTCCAGTTCAATACTCAGAGTTTGCAGAATGGATGTTTTGTCTTCTGCCTTAGAAAAGCCACACCTTTTGTTCAACCACCAGCAGTAAATGAGTCAGAGGTAGAAACCTACCTGTTGCTAGGCACTTGCTGGCATCTCCGGCTGGCGATACACGGATTCGATATGGAGAAAGGGGGATATCATCCCCACTATACTTAATGCCAACTGAATAGCGGCCAGTCTTGTCAGGAATGTACGTTACTGCATAAGTGCCATCCTCATTGTCATGAATGTTCGCCTTCTTTGGTTTGCCTTCTTGGTCCTAAGAATCAGAAATGAAGCCATGGATTAACACAAACAAGTATCAAGCCACGAGATACTTTAAGGCAGCAAAAGCTTCCTTGACATATTGGTGTTCTTAGCTTAGTACAATCCCTACAATATGATTTCTATGTTACATACAAGGTATTTTTCAAATAGCCTTTAATTCGTGTTCTCATTTATACTGGAGTTGTTAATGTGCTGCTGCTGCATAGAAAGTACCAACTTGTGATCAGGAAAACACATTTTCACAGACTCATCAATGTTCTCTGGATCTCAAGGAAAAAAATGCATGAAAGGGCCTTGGATGCCAGCAGAAGATGTGCAAATGACTTGTACTTTTGACATAATGCAGTAACTGGTAACTCATCTTCCCTGTGTAACGGAAATACCAGAATAAGCAGCAGTCTATATCAACTCGCAGCTTCTCTGAATGCATAAGACCACCTTAAGTATGCACTTAGGAGACATCCTAAACCAAGAACAAGACACCATTACAGAATGTCTGTCTAGCAACTTTTAAGACGTTAGATAGTATCTGAATTTACCCCAGAGTAATTGTACCAGAAATCCTTTAACAAATTTTAACATTATCCAGCAATTCAAAGCTAGTGTTAGCTTGCATTAAATCTCTTTAGTATAGATTTCTGGAAACGCTTCAACACATATGGTATGCTCTTGGTCCAATGACAAATGTTAAATAGAGCAAAACAGCATTGAGTCATTGTAGGGGTTAACTAGCATATATCCAAGCCAATGTTTGCTGTCACAAAAGTGCCCTGAAACAAAGTACAAAACAGCTATGATTAGCTCCAAAGCATGTACTGGCACTGCCACAAAACCTTGTCTATGCTCATTCATGGTGAAAACAGCAGACTGGCCTAGTTTAGAGGATCTGAAGAGGCCAAGCAGAGTTCATATTAAAGAACACTTTGTGTACTAAGCCCAGAGTGTCCACTATCAGGATCCACTGGTTTTTGGCTGAAAATAAGTCAGTAGGTGGCCATGCTAGATTTGGTAATATGATCAAGAAAAACCAACCAACGCCTTTAAGAAAAGCTTTAGGACACTGCTCTATTTTGTTCTGAGCTACATGTTTAACCCTTACTGATTTTCCATGATGCATCAGAAGACAATGTTCTAGCTCCTCTACCTACATTCAATAAACCAGGTGTTTCAAGTTCAGGTCATGAAGGCTTTGAATGCTGAAACCACCTGTACTTGACCACCACACAAAAAGCAGCACTCTTACAGTTATGTGTACTGAGAGAAGTCCTTGCCCTGCATCTTTAGCATCGACTGCAAACTCAGCAGGCATGCTGGCTGGAATTCCATGAGAGCTGAGGCCAGGCCCAGAAGCCGTCACTTTACTGGCATCATATGTTGGAAGTACTTTTACTTTGAAAGGGCTATCGAGAGAGACATAAAACAAGTATGATTCAGCAATTGGAAGTATTTCACATTTGTCTACTAGAAGTGCTATTAGCAAGTGACATGATGGAGACTCAAGGTTAAGCAGAGACATGCGTATTGTCTCAAGTCTAGCAATGCATTTGCACTATCACACACACACACACACACACACACACTAACTGGGCATTTGGGGAGAAAGGAGGTGGGGTAAACATACAAGTCAGCCCTTCATTTCTACTTAGCATAAAGATGCATTAGGCATTGGAGTGTTTGCTAGTTTCTGCTCAGCACTTCTCCCACAGTCACCAGGAGGAATGAAGCCCTTGCAACAGAAGTTATTTGCTCAAAATTCAGACACTCAAATCCAACAAGTTTAGCAGCAATATAAGGATGCAACCAAGTCTAGAAGACAATTAATAGGCACCATATAAATAAGAATCATCAACAGCCTCACTCTCTCTCCACATTGCTGACAGACATTCTTACCTGCGAGAGATCTCTTCATCTGCATATTTTACTCCAATTGTGTAGGGACCCTCTTGTGTAGGTGTGTACGTCACTGTGTGAGTGCCATCACCATTGTCAACTACATTAACAGGCTCTGCCAAGCCTAAGTAGGAGAGAGGCTACATTTTAATCATTCAGTTGCCTTCCACTATGGCATTGATATTCTGAGGGATTTTGTTGCTTCAAGCATAATTCAGAATGCCGATTTAGAAAGCCTTGCAAGAAATCTGCACAGACATCTGCCTTGCGGTCTGTTCAGATAAGCCAATTTCTATCATTCCCAGTCTGTGACCTCACCAATTAGAAAGAGGTGAGATCACTAGCAGTTCCTTGGTTGGCTCACCTCCAACAGCTGTAAACTAACACCCAGTATCAAAGAGGGGTTGGAACAATTCATTGTTCCAAAATTAGACAGCTGGCTAGGTCAGTTATCAGGCACACTTAAATATAAGCTTCTAGAAACAGGAAGGACAAATTTGTTTCACACTACTGATTAGGTTCAACATCCAATTCAATTCTGTGACTTGTTGGGGTAGAACAGTTAGTGATTTTAGTTGTGTTCCCACACTAAAATTTCTCAATGTATTACTGAGGAATTTAGAGAGTTTAGTGATTGGCCCGTTCAAGATGGAGCTATTGTAAAGCCCACTCTAGCAGTCAAGATATGGCTTTGTACATGCAGCCATTCCTCAGCATAGTTGCCAACATGAATGTGATTAGACGCATGCTTGCAGTCAATTTCAAATCAGGGATAAAAACAGAAGCATATGCAAAAGGTACGTTTCAGTAAAAAGCGTACTTCATTGAAAGATTAGTACAGCAGCAGCTAAGCAGAGAGTTTTAGATAAAGGTAGTTCACAGCAGTGATTTATAGCAACAGAAGTCATTGAAGATTTGTTTAAGCACATGTAGTTAGTGAAAGTGCAAACCTGTCTCATTAGATTCACCCTGGGGGTCACCTTTAAAGAACTCTGTAATTGCTTTCAGTGGACTGCGCCATGACTGGGAATCCGTCTCATCAGCTAGAATTAAAACACTGTTAACTTAATGATCTGAAAGCAGAACTCAGTTGTCCCTTAAAAAAGATGTTTGGCTTAGAACCAATTACCAAGCCGAGTGGTTACACATGCAACAGCCATGTTAGACCAAGAGCGTCCCATTCAGGACAGGTTTATGGGTACATATAGCAGTACATATACAGCTCCATTATTCAGACACCACTGCTTCCCAACTCTGAAGACAAGGCTCCAGCTCCCAATAGTGAAGAATGACTTCTGAAAACAAGGTTGAATTAGATAAAAGTCAAAATGAATTTGCTCCCCAAAATCCATTTGTGAATTCTGGTTTCGAATTTTCTAAATATTTGTTACTAATATGAAATCCAGCATATTTGATTTCTGCAGTGATTTCAACTCCAAGACAGCATTATATTTGTGTAACATGAAATCTCCCCCACCCCGTCCCCAATCATATGTAGCTTAGGAAAACTAGAGGCTTGTAACTCAAGATTTAGTTTGCTCTGTCAAATCGATGAATTTCAACATTCACACGCTACCATGAACTGCAGAGGTAGCTCTTTCGTTAAAAAACTAAGAATCCCTTCTCTAGCCTTTTCCCGTCCCCTCATTCTTCTGATCCAACCCCTTTTCCAAACCTCCTTTCCTGGAGTACCACCCCCTTACCTCAGCCTTTCGCTTTTACCTTCTATCCTCTAATACAGGGGTTCTCAACCTGTGGTATGGGTACCCTTAGAGGCACGTGGATCTCTTGCTGGGGGTACGCCAAGCCCTGCCCCTTATCTGCCCCATCAGCAGCTAATTAAGTAAGTGTTAATTAACATGGATTTAAAGTTTTAATTATTTTTGAAGCCCTTCTGTCTCTGATTTTGGTACTTTGGAAAATGTACTTTGGTGGAGTGGGGAACTGATTTTGGGAAGTGTGACTTGGAGAAAAAAGAGATCCTATGTGTGTCTGTCTGTCTGTCTGTCTGTCTCACACACACACACACACACACACACAGTTAAATATGACATTTTTTCACATTTAAAATTGTTCTGGTATTTTTTATTCAACGATTAATTACCTAATTAATTGATTAATCCAATTAATTAGCTGTTAATTAGCAAGGGGTACTTCAGAAAATTGGACCATGATAGGGAGTACCTGGGTTTCAAAGGTTGAGAACCCCTGCTCTAATACGATCTCAGACTTCCATGGCCAACCGTTACAAAGACTAAATAGACACGGGAGTAAAAGCCATGTAGAAAACAAAAATATATTTCAGTTAAACACAATTAGTAAAACCAGAAAATGTTTAAAAACGTTGAAGTTGATAAGAAGCATCCAGCTGGAAAGTGCTTAGTACATTTTAAAAGCAGAAGGAACTTTCCACAGGAAAAAAATTAGAAGTGCTAAAAGTCCTCCACAAAAAACCCACACCAAACAAACCAACTTCCACATAAAGTCAGAGCTAACACATTTAAAACATTTAAAAAAACAAATAAAAATCTCAACGTTTCGTTCCAATCCTGGAACCTCCAGGATTTCAAGGAGATGAAAGCAACCCAAGTTGCAAGACGTTATGTGGAAGTTGGTTTGTTTTTTGTGTGTATGTGGAGGACTTTTAGGCTTTTAGAAGATAAAGCACTTTACCTTCTAATTGTTTTGTTTCTGTGGAAAGCTCCTTCTGCTTTTAAAATATACTAAGCACTTTACTTTCCAACTGGATGCTTCTTATCAACTTCAACGTTTTTAAACATTCTGGTTTTACCAATTGTTTTTAACAGAAATTTTTATTTCTGTTAAAATTATTTCATATATTATTCATATATTAAATATAATTATTATTTTCATATATTAAATATAATTCTGTTTCTACATGGCTTTTAATCCCGTGTCTATTCAATCTTTGCTTCTATCCTCTTTCGCAAGGTCCTTCAGTTTGCTCCTCGAGGACCAGAACTCAACCAAAGGCAGCCAGACATACTTCTGCATGAGACTGACAGCGCAATCCTATCCAGCTCCCGCAGCAGTGCAGCCAGCTCGGAACGGACAGGGGATTCAAATCCCCTCCAAAGGGGAATTCAAGGGGGATTTAAATCCCCTCCCCTCCAAAGCCTCCCACCCTGGCCACCCCCGTTGGCTACACCAGTGGGGGGACTGGATAGGATTGCGCTGTAAACATGTAGCAGAGATACATTGTATTGTTCTTGCCACCATGAACTCAGGAACCCTTAGTAAATTACAATACATATGTAATTCACAGGCTGAACTAGCAGAGGTATTTCACACTCGTCCAGTATGCAGCACTGAACCACCTAGTTTTGGGGCATACATGTACTTCTGAAAATAGAAGGGGGCAGCACTCTAGTTTGCTGAATTCTGTGCAGCATAATTTATATCATAAGCCAGCTTAATGGGGTTTTGAGTTTCAGGCCATCTTGTACCACTTAAGGACACCCAGAGGCACTCGACTCTAGCTCCAATTCCACTGCATTCACATGGCGACAATTCTGTAGTTTGTGTGTGCACACAGCAGCTAACATCCTCATTAACAAAGGTTCAATAGTAAATTGGGACAAACTCATTACCTCTGGGTCCTGTCACTGTAACTTCAAGAGGTGCTATTCCAGCTTTGCTGGTATCCACAGTAAAGGACTGGGGAATTTTGGCACGAACTGCTGTCCCAAGACCTGGTCCTGCAACTTTCACTTTGTAGGGGTCAATGACATCTTTCACAGGAACTCTGAACGGACTGCCTGCAGATATAGCAACAGCAAGTCTTAACCAACACTGAGCGGACTGTAATAGTACAACGTATGGCGCACATTAGTTCCAACAGTAGCCACCCTCTACACAGCACAGCTCCTCCTACTGTCCTCTTGGCTCTGACATCCATTCTAACAGGAGTTGGATTCAAGTTACCTACATCCCTGTTGCTTGCTGAAAACCTTGCAAAACCCTGGACTATACTAGACTGAGAACTGAACAGAGGCATGCTTCCAAAGTTCAGCTTGATCAGTATTTGATAGGTTGACCAATATGAAGGTTATTTCACAGCCTTTTACTTTCAAGCGTCATCCTAAGAGGCAAGAGGTCTTACCAGGGATGTGTTCCCCTCCATAGGTTATATTGACATCATAATCTCCTGGAGCATAAGGAGTGTATTCTGCACTACAGCTGCCATCTTTGTTATCTTTACAGCTTATTTTAGATTCTGAAGGCCCTTCAACCGTTATCCCAAGGCCACCAATCCCAGCACCGCTGCAAACAAAAAACAAAACGTTAAGTTGCTTATATTACGGTCATAAATAAGACTGCTTAAAATTTAAACTGGCCAGGCTACTACTGCATTTAATTGCATACGGATGCATTTCACCTCAAATGGCAACAGTGTACTTGGCAGTTGGGAAGAATTATAAAAACCAACAATCCAGGTAGGTTTTAGTGTTTGCCCAACCATTTTAGTTGCTGAACCTCGGTTTAGCCTCAGGAATGCTGAAGTCACAAGCGGGCAAATTGGCAGACATCCTGGTAAACCACATGCAAAGAAACCTGGGTGAAGCCATCGAAAACCAAGCAGCGAGTTCAAAGAGTGGGGTGGGGAGTCCGAAATAATCCATCAGCTGCCCTGCAAACAGGGCTGCACCAATACCAAGAGCAGCTCCAAGCGGCTTCATACTGTCCCTGTCTAGCTTCGTGGCAGGGCCCTTTTAGACCCTTTTAGTGGAAGCACGCTATCTCTGCAGCTTGATTTTAAGCATATCTACAGTAGACAGATCTTCCAGGCTTATATACTCTTCTGCAAGTACTACTTAGCTCCCTCTCCTTCTCCCTTGAATATTTTAAGTCCATGATGCTTACCGAGTCACAACAGTAAATGGGTTTGTTTTGTTTGTGAAGGCTTCCTTTAGCCCAGTTCCTTCGGCCAGCACACGAGAAGGATGACATCCTTCTGTGACATCAACTTTGAAAGGACTGTTTGCAACAGGCACATCATCATAGGTCACGTCAACTGTGTGAGGTCCTGTAAGCAGAATACCTCTGAAGCTATCCTTTACAGCATGAACGTCTCAAATACAAAACCCATTTCCCCATTCCTTTCTACAGTCAATAGCAGTTGATCACATTTACCTTTTTCATAGGGAGTGAACTCTACTGCATATGTCCCATCAGCATTGTCTTTGATAAGGCAGTCTGTAGCAGCTCCAGAGGGATTTGCGATCTGAGCTTTGATATGGTCTCCGCCGGTTTTTGTCAAGGGCCTGGCATCTACGGTAAAATCTGTTGTAGCTTCACGGAAGACATCTGCATAAATATTTTAAACAATGACCGTTTTGAAATAGTTATGGAAGCTGGCTCAATCCCTCAAACAGCAATAGAGCACAGTTGTGCCATTGGAGCACCCTGCTCTTTCCCACAGCCTCCCTGATAGGAATTCACCCAGTTACTACTGTCAAGGTTCCTTCCTAACCTAAGATAATTGCCAGCAGCATCATAAAAACTAGGCAGGCCATGCAATTTAGTATTCCAAGTGCAACGTTTTCTGAAAAGTTTGAACAGCTAGCATATACCTAAGCATATCATCCTCTTTACACATACTGGAGCATGTTATTAAGACTTCATTTGCTAAACTTCCAGGAGCTTTCCTTTAGACAGATTAGAGGATACCTACCTTTCCCTTCAATTCCTGGCCCAAAAACTTGGATTTTGCTTGTGTCCACAGCTGGATCAACTTTGACCCGTGCAGGGAAATTTGGCACTGGTTCTCCACCATATTTCATCTTAAGTGTGTACATCCCAGCAGAAAGGGGCACATATGAAACTGCATAGGTCCCGTCTTTATTATCTTGAACATCAACGTCTGCTTTAGAACCAGAATCAGAGACAGCTTCCATATCCAGCTTCCCAGGTCCAGCTTCTGAGCAGTCCACATTGAGCAATCCAGCTTCACCCACTTTACCACGTTCAAGCCCGGGGCCTGTGGCAATTACTTTTGAAGGATCAAATGGCATTTCAATGTCTGCTTTGAAGGGTGAGCCAGGTATATGGACCTCTTCAAAAAGGATGTTCACAAGGTACTCGCCAGGTTTAGTAGGCAGGTAGGAGACAGAGCATGTTCCATCACCATTATCAGAACATTCTATTTTGGCTTCACACGGTCCTTCAACTGTCAACCCTAGACCTCCAGTTCCAGCTCCTTTGGTATCTATTGTGAATTCTGCTGGTCTTCCAACAAGACCTCCATCAAGGCCTGGACCATGGGCTCTCACCTAAAGGTTAGAGGGATACTACATTTAATATCGGAGTGCAGCTTCAGTTATTTCTAGAATCAGCTTTAGCAGTTTAACCCCATAGTCTCAGTTCCACACGTCTAATTCAAGAAGTCTAGGAATATTTCACAGTACTTTACCACATCAGCAAGATTTCAAGTTAAGTGTGCCATTTCTATTTAAAGGTAACAGACAGCAACAGCATGCCTAATCAGTCTTGATTCTCATTAGTTTAATTGGTTTTGAAAGCAAGAGGACTGAACCAATCAGTAAAGACAAAAGATGGCATTTCAATAGGGGCTGATCTTATAAATATCCCATGTGTTACATTTCTTTAGAAAAATCCCATCGTATTTCCTCAAGAGGTGCTGTGAAGGAAGAGACTGACCAAATGATACTCAATATGCATTAAATAGCACCAGCTTAGATCATGACAAAAATATGCCCTAGTGAGATTCAAATCTAGTCACAGCCAAACTCTATAATCCCTCCCATAGCAAGTCAAGTGTGACCTATGAATTTGCTGCAGAGTCTCAAGTTCTACTGATCTCTAAGGTGTTAGAGATGGACATTTAGAAGCTCAGTGTTGTGAATTCAGAAGCTCAGCGTTGTGAATTTAACTTGTTAGATGGACATGTTAAATGGACATTTAGAAGCTCAGTGTTGTGAATTCACACACATTTTACCATGGTAACTACAAATGCCTCCCGGCTATTCTACAAAAGCAAATGCTATTTTCCATGCTGCTTAAGCAATGTGATGGTCTTTCTGGCAAGGATCCATAAGCGTATAGTTTAAGCTGCCCTGGGCTCTACATTACAGGGTTCTTTACTAGCACAAGTCTAGGAATTGCCAGGAACAAGCTGGAGTGTTCTGTACCTTGTATAATCTGGAAGTAGTTTCCTATGAAAGAGGCATCTCACTTACCACCAAAACGGACTCGAAATGCCCTTACCTTGGAAGGATCTGGTGGCAGAGTGGCTTCTACAGTGTAAGGGCTTCCTGGGACTGGATTACCATCGTAACTTACATCAACCACATAAAGGCCTTCTTCCCTCGGGATATACTTTGCAGTACTGCACTCTTTACCCACAACTGGCTCCACCAAGCATGGTAAAGCTTTCCTGGTAGGGCTTAAGATAGTCACATCAAGCTTGCCCTGTCCACCAGCTTCTTTTGTGTCAATCAGAAATTCTTGATCCTTCCCTACTTCAACTCCTTTGGGGGGAAAAAGAAGATTCCCATTTCAGCATGCTTGCTTTTTTTAAAATCATCATTAAGTCAGATAACTGCTTCAAATGCATACTAGGGGAGACTGTACACTTTATGAAAGCATAATGGGACACAATCAATTAGAAATGCATCTCAGGCACTTTATTTGGCAAGCCAACCCCAGAGGCACACACGGCAAGAAAAGTTATACTACAGCTCACATTAAGGATTTGACAACCTATCAAAACTGCCCTTTAAATAAAACGGAATTTTGAGAACATGTTCCAATTCAGTTAGTGACTATCAAAAGCTAAAATAGCCACACCAGAGAAGAACAAATTGGGGTAAGAAACCATTTTAAGAAACTCTTTCTATAAACACTCTTCAAGTTTGGCAGGTCATCCTACTTGCACCATTATGACTTGGGGTCTTTGATAAGGGTTATTTACCAGTGATTCTAAATGGTTTAAACTCATACCTGTAACTATGATGTGATGTTCGGTCAGATCTACAGTGCAGAGGTTGAACAAACAGCTGGCTATCATTTGTTTAGCCAAGGTTCCAGCCATCCTACTTAAACCCCAAAATTCTTCACAACTCCAATGTTCTCTCTCATGTTTACGATCATGTTCCTAGCAAGACTAAACTCTATATACAGGCAGTTTAGAACCAGAAGAAGTCTGTTTGGGCTTCCAATGGTTAAAGGGTGGAACTTATCTCAGGAAGGTCTCCACTCCTTATATTGTTTTATTCTTACAGCACATGAAATATTTGTTTCTGATAAGTCCCAGTACCACAGAGTTGACCTTTAGGAGGCTCATACTTTATTTTAATACCAGCAAAAGCAGAAATTCTGCTCTCTAAGTACTGGCCTTAAACAAGTTGCTATTTTTACAGAACAGAGACATGTCAGTTACAGTTTAATAGCAAGCACATGCCTACCATGCTCCACTCAGCTTCTGCCTGTCCTGAAGTGCTGAAGAGAACACTTTATGGCTCCAAATTCAAGATCTATTCTGCTGTTGTATTCCATTCATGCAGTTATTGTTAGTATACAGCTCACATGAAACATGTTTACTCACTGTTTTCCAGGCCATTAATTTTAATTTTGCTCAGGTCGAGTGGAGCAGCAACACCTACAGTGAAAGGGCTTCTGGGGACAGGATCACCACCATAACTCACTAGAACATCCATGCTACCCTAGAGAGGGTGAACAGATTCACGTATTGAGACAGAACATAAGCATCCCAGCAACTCAAATAGCCAGTGGTTTAGTATTCATCAGCTAGCTACCCCTTTAATTCCCCACACGTTTTCCCAAAAGTCAAGCAGGTAGAAGCGGACCCTAAATTCTATTTACAATGTTAACCCAATCTTTCTTGCCTGTGGCAACCCAAGGTGGCTTACAACATCATAAAACTTTGAGTAGCAACATCCACACTGAAAAAATACACCCCCTCAAAAAAAGAAAAAAGCAGAATGGAAGACAGATTTATCTCCTGAAGATAAAGAAGGGGCCAGCCAGGCCTTCCAGAAGGTCAGTGACACCACTGAGAAGGGTTTGCTCCTAGTGAATGCCTGCCATGCCTTCAGGCAAGAGCACCCAGAGCAAGCACTCAGAATGACCACAGTGTATGGACAGGGGCATATGGGAGAGGCTAGCTTCAAAGTATTCAAGTCTCCAATTGTTGAAGATTTTATAAGGTCATAACCAGCACCGAACTGAGCACAAAAACGTGTTGCAATCATCGCAAGCAGACCCAATTAGAAACCTGTGCCATGCTTTGCACAGACAGATGTTTCAAAATGCCTTTCGTGAGACAGGCCCACAGAACACACATTGCAGTAGTCCTGTGGGAGTGTTATACATACGCTAAACAAGCACACTGATGTTTTTAGGTTTTTTAAAAATCCAAAGTTGATTATTAGAAGGACAAGAAGTTCCAAGAAAGGAAGCTAGGAACAATCTGGCTGCATTCAAACATTCAACAAAATGATGCTTTTTACATCTGAACCCATGTGAGTGCAAGCCATGGTTACAAGGGTTTGTCAGACTAGAATACCAAATCTGTTTGAAATAGTTGAAGTAGATCCGGCATAGGATGAAGCGATGTCTGAAGCAGTGCCCCAATATTTGCCCCCTTTTTTGTTCTCTGCCCCCAGCTCCTTTTCCTCACCCACCCAAATTGGTTAGAGTAGGGCTGGGCTATGAGCATGCTCAGCCAGCCACGCAAGCGAACAGGGCACCCATGCAAGCAACAGAGCGCCCTGTTTCTCGACTGCCCTGCCTCCTTATCTGTAGCTCTGCCACTGGCTTGCTCCTGCCCAGTCACTGCTTCAAACAGGCTGGGCAGAGCATGCTAGGAACAAACAAGGATGAATCAAGCACACAGTGAAGTGCTTGGGTGGGCAGTGGGCCTGGGGAAAAAGTACCAGTAGTAGGCAGATGGCTGTCTCCTCTAGCCCATTAATCAAATGCACTTGCTTCAGTCAGCCTCATGTTTGATTGATCCTGTTTGAAAGCCTAAGTTTGCTAACCTGTTCACCATTACTTCCAGATTCAGGTTCACAAACCATTGACAAGCCACAGCTCTAGTCAACCCACCTCAAGAAACTGCACCACGCAAAATGTTTATACTCCACTTTTCCTCTCCGCAACTTATGCAATGAATTTACGACGCCGAGCCCGAACACACAGAAAAACAAGACAAGCAACTCTAAATCAGGATTTGCCTGCTATATGCCTAGAATCTCAAGCCATGGTGTTGGTTCTTAACCATCGTTAGCATAAACCAGGGTTTGGCAGGCCATCCTAATTGCACCATTATGACTTGGGGTCTTTGATAAGGGTTATTTACCAGTGATTCTAAATGGCTTAAGCTCAAAAGACTGAACACCTTCAAAACCTAATTCTCTGTACCTACTGTATATACGTCCTACTCTACACAAGATCTGATCAACTTTGTTCCTACTCCTCCATACACAACTCCACTTTCCTGGTTCTCAAAATTCACTGTATGGCATTTTGCCTACTAGTCTGAAACTGCAATATATTAGCTCAACTCAAAACCTAAGGGCAGCTTCACTTCGCTTCTGTATAACAGATTGATTAGGTGCCAAGAAATGAGAAGTGTTTACTGCCTAGAAACTACCATGCAGCCGCCTGCTATGTTCCCGCATGGGTACAAGATTAATGCATCCTGAATCTTTGGCCTTCTTTTGTTCCACAGAAATGGAACACTAATAAATTTATCGGAGAAGAGACTGGTTGTAGAAAGGATACTTTTGAAAGTCAGATTTTTCAGCTAAGCCACTTGGGCAAGGGCCAACACAGCATAACACGTTAACTCCCTGTGACTAAAGTGCAAATCATGTGGTAGTTCTGGAGCTTAATCCCCTTGGATAAAGTTTGAGAATGGAGGTTACATTTTCACAGGGCTAGAAGTAGTTCAGCATTTGATAACGAGTATTTGTCACTGCTATATTTACAAACTTGAAAGAGAAAAAAGTGCAGCCAGTAATGTTTGCTTACTCCACCCCTTTAGTTAAGCCTGCTCATTCTTTCTTCCCCCAACCAGGCCTTTGTCAAGTTAGCCTCAGAAGTACAGACATATGGTGCACTCTTCAAACAAGGCAATATTAACAGTAACCACCACCTACTATAATTTTGATCACTGGCAGAATGCTACTGTTGGACTTACCAAGTTTATCCACATTTCCTTAGTCTAAGCTAGAAGGCCCAAGGATCAAGTTAGAGTAATCCAACATCTTAGAACAACTGTCCTATGCATTAGAATAGGTGGTAGAATCTTGTACTGTAGTGAGGGGGGTGTCATTTTTTAGTGCTTCCCATGAAGCCAGAATTCCCCTCATAATAGAAATTCACACATCAGGGAGAGAGGGGTTTACAGCGCAATCCGACTTAACTTTTGTGCCGGTGTAACCAGCGGCGCAGCGAGAACAGGAGGCCCCAGAACGGAAAAGGGATTCAAATCCCCTTTGAATTCCTCTTTTGGAGGGGATTTGAATCGCTTTTCCATTCTGGGGCCTCCTGTTCTCGCTGTGCCGCTGGTTACACCGGCACAAAAGTTAAGTCGGATTGCGCTGTTAGCCTTCTCCCCTGATGCAAGGTTTACTACATGTAGAGAGTTTGTGGTCAAACATTCAAAAATAAGCCTCCTCCTGAAGTGGTACAACCCAGAATTCTACCACATTCTGTAGCCCCACTTGTATACATCTGGCACATGAAACTGATCAGTTTAGGAAAGAGATTGAACTTCTGAACAGTAAGAAAGTTGGAGTTGGCAAACCGCCTTCCAAAGAACTCATCTGACATGAGTCAACTGTACTTATGAAGTCAGTCCTCAAACACACCTCACATTTGCAGAGTGCTGTAGTACACATCACTACTGTTTCAGAACACATGATCTTTTTAATTGTTTTTTAGACACTTTTTTTTTCATTAATTGTTTTTACTGTTTTAAAATGTGATATTTTTTATATTGTGTTTTTTGTATGTATTTTTTTTTCTGTTGTAAGCTGCCTTGGGTCCCTTCGGGGAGAAAGGTGGGATAAAAATACTGTAAATAAATAAATACACACCATTAAGTAAGCCCATTTCCATCTGCACCAGCAAATGCCCATCAGAAACATGCCAAAGTGATAGCTAGCATTAGGGTGTCTGCTACTAGTATCAAACCAAAGCAAAGTTAATAGAATATGGACATCATAAAATTGTTGTGGGTAGAGGTGGGAAAGAGATTGATCATACCACCATAAAAAAGCATGAGGTTTAGACTGGGAAATCCTGACAACACAGACATCAACCCCCACCCCTGTACAGAAGTCAATGCCAGTTCTTCTGAAAACAAGATGTTGGAAATCTAATCCAGAACAACCTGCTGTTTTAAGTTTTCACTTAGCCGTCCTTCAAGCAAGCAGCAAACAGCAACATTGCTTACAGAAGTACCAAAATTATAGCCAAAGTTTGGAATATAGAACACAAATAAATCTGACTGAGCAAAGACTGGCTATAGGAAGGGTACTTTGTAATTCAGTAACTGGGGGCAGTTTTTAATCTAAACATTCCTTTGGTACAACATCTGTCACCTGACCCTACTTTAAATAAGCTTAAATGTGGCATGTAGATTTTCATTACTTGTTACACATGTGGACATTGAGTTTATGGGATTTTCAGTCATGTTGAATATTGAAGATTGAAAATAAAGAAATACAAATACTAAAACTTGCCTGGAGATATTCCTTTCAAACTCGGTTCAAAGGTATTATAGTAACCGCTTCTCAGGATTGTCCAAAACAGTCAAGCACAAATACTTCTTTAACTATCTGCTTTATGTTTCGTCCCATCTTGGGACCTTATCAAAAGCTAAAAAAGAACACTCAGCGGCATGCTGGTAGCTGAGAAGCGGTTACTATAATACCTTTGAACCGAGTTTGAAAGGAATATCTCCAGGCAAGTTTTAGTATCTGTATTTCTTTATTTTCAATCTTCAATATTCAACATGACTGAAAAACCCATAAACTCGATGTCCACAAGCTTAAATGTACCCAAAATGATATATTCTATTCCAACTCTACTTCCCTCTTACTCTTATCTGCCTTGTGTTAATATTTAGATTGCAAGTACGGAGGGGTCAGGTCCTTTTGTTCTTTGATAAGTGCCATGGACAGGGATGGCTTTTTCTTCAACAATGCAGTTTGCTTATGCCAATAGCCTTGCTCCCTACAGTATCTTCAACAACAAAGGAGGTATCAGTACCATGCTGTAGAACTCAAAAGCTTTTGGTTTACCATGAATTTACTATTCTAGTGTACTAAGTTTGCTGCTGCAGTTTTGTTCTCTATAGGTGAGCTTACCTGCTGTACTGGAGTGTATCTTACAGTATGAGAATAATCATAGTTGTCAATGATGTCCAAATCTTTAACAGCATCGCCACCCATGGGGCCACTGAACTGAACATCCAGAGGTGCTTTCCCGGCACCTTTTGTAAACACAGTGAAGTGTGTTGGTTTCCCGTTTTCCACACCTAAAAGACAGTTAAGTAGAATCCATCATTAAAGAAGTTCAGAAAAGGTATAATGCTGAAGCCAAGCAAGTACCAACATATGTCACCACGACCCATATCAGTTAACTGAACTCTGTCATGCAAGGTATTTAACACTACAATATACAGGTAAGCAAATAGCAGTTTAAGCAATCCCAGATTTCACCTCTCAAATCTGAATTCTCACCAGTTTTACTCAGTCCAGGTCCTTCAGCTTTCACCTTGCTTGCATCATGTGACGGTTCCACTTTCACTCTGAATGGGCTGGTAGGGATTTCCTTCAAGACAATAAAGCTCTGTTTTAATGCAAGCAAAATTCTTGTTTTCTAGCAACATTTCCACAGAGTTAAGAAATCTGCTCAGACTCCATGCACTGTAGAAGCACCTTTCCAATGTGTACTAAATTCTTACATTTTCTGCTCCTCCAAGTGCTCTTGGATCATAGTTATTGCTTTCCTTCCAAGAGGAAATATCTGACACAAGTTTTTTTTAAAGACACTGACTCTACAAGGATCTATTTAATACTTTGACTCACATAAAAATTAATCTACTACATTAAGTTTATTCCAGAACCTCGAATGGCAACATTGTCTTGGGTAGGTCATGTTTGTCCTAAACATGCAGGCACCGTGAAAAAGTCTAGAAACTTAAGTGGTTCTTTAACCAATATAATTTAGGTCATAGTGTGGTCACATACCCTAGCTGTGAGGAGTGGAATTGGCATTAAGCATAGCACTAGTTTCTGCCACTGATGCTTTAAGTAGCATTTCTATCCCTTCTGTGTCTAGAGATTTACTTAGCTTGTCCAAAGTTAAACAAACTCAAAATCTTTTAGAAAGCCATTCATGTTTATAGAGCCAGGGAACACAAAATATACTTTCCTTGTTATAACTTTTAAGTATTAACACAAAGTTTAATTTCTAAGAGCTCAGTTCATTTTATAGTAGGTATTTAGTGAGAATCTAAGTTAAGGAGATACTCAAGGGAGCCAATGTATAAGAGGCTGTACAGAAAGTAACCTTATACCCCTTTGGGACTTGTAGGATATGAAGTTGAGTTTGCTTATTTATGATGTCATTTATGGAAGAACTTTCTTTTGGAGTGGGAATTTATTAGACTCATTGGTTATAGATAGAGGCAGTCCAAAATGGTGTTTTTGAAAAGCAGATTTTGGTGATTTTATTCCATTGTTATAAATTATAATCACTTTAATAGAGTACTAGGTAGGTGATTTAGGTGGTATAGTATCAGCAGATACAGCCATAGTCATTACCAATATGTAAAGGTTTTCTAACAGGTTTTAATTTCCACAGATTTTTAATTTTTGTGCAGAAGGTGGTGTGTATTACCAAAAAAGACTGCCCCTAGTTATAGATATTCAATTATTAAATGCTGCCAATGCCCACCCACCCCCATAACGATTCTTGAGACACTGTGGGGGTAGATGGAGGAATGCTTACTGCATAGTTTATGTAATTGTCCTTTTCTATATTTGAAGGGTAGGTAAGGTCTTGAAGGTATATTTTAGTACAAGTAGACAGGGTAAGCTTGCTCAGGCAACATTAATCTCAGGAGTAGAAGGGATAATAGCCAAAGTCCAAACTAATTTAACTGCATAGAAAGACAAGGGGTTCTCATGGCTTGCAAACGTAGCCCTAGTAAGATGTGGGTTATGCTCATGTTACTATTTTATTTCAGAACCTTCCCTTGAGCCTTACAGAGCAACAAATTGGCAGATGTTTTATACAGATGGAGAGATTATACACACTCATATGAAGGGAGTGGAGGAAATGGAGGGTTAGGTTTCCCAGATTTAAGGAACTATTATGCTGGACACAACACTACTATACTAATGGAATGGGTATATCAAGATGTTATTTGAGATGGAGCAACAACACTGCAATACAACATTAAAGTACTTTAGCCTTGCTCATGGTAGAGAGAAAATCTCAAAGATGCAAGAATCCCATTATTAGAATGAACCAATGGGGAATGAAAGAGAGGACAGATTACAAGATGCTATTGATAATGAGGTGAATGATGAACCGACACCGGGCTTCAGAGAATTACAGTTTTTGAAATGGTGCAGATAAGACCCCTGCATTCAGAGTAAGACAGTAACAGACACACAGTGAGAATTTGGAATGACTAGTGATAGCAGCAAATAAATGATCACTCTCCAATTTATACAGGATACAGAATAAGTTGATATGATATGGAAAAGGATAGCTGGATCTCAATAGAAAGATGAGCCAATCTGGAAGTGTGTTTGACAGGAAGGGATGAAATTATCTCTATTTCACTCTTTGAGAATTTTAAGATTGCATCTCACTGATGCAGGCCATAAGATGCTTCAGACAGTTATGACATAGGCAATGGATTATCCAAGAGAAGATTTCATTCACATATGGTGGTAAGTGTTGAACTATACTGGAAAATGGTAGTCAATGCCAACAGGGCTATGATTCCATTTGATCCTCTGGTAATTATAGTAAGGTATTTAAGAAGGAAATAAGCAGGAAATGAAAGCAATTTTTCACTAGGATTCTTATTACCTGGTATGGGGGGGGGGCTAGAAGAGAATGGGAAGTACTGGACAGTTATGAACTACCAACTCAAAAGATGGCAAAGAATCAGAGATGGGAGACATGTAAATAAGATTTTTCTAGTACTAGGTAAGGAGAAATCAGATGAATAGATGGACCCAGTGTTACCAGAAGCAGATTTTCTGAGAACAAGTAAACCTTTATAATTGCTTGTCTGAAAATTTTAGTAGCAGCAAATTTTAATGTGATTGTTAACTACTGCACTGTATTCAATGGCTGCATTTTTGTTGGCTTTCTATTTTTGTAAATATAGTAATAAAATTAAACAAATCTATGAAATCACAAGGGGCTCAGAACGTATAGTTCATGCAATACATGCCAACCAACTGAAGCTTCCTTGAGATTAGGGAAATGCAGTAGGGCACAACTCTGCTAACAGCAGACATGTAGTACAGTGTACCCTCCTAACTGGGCAAAGAGGCACTTTTTCAAATGGTGCTCTTATTTAGCAGGGGACGACAACTGTCCTTCACCCCAGCACAGTGTCTTTGCTAGTGGCTGTTCTCTGGTGTTCTTTCTGCATCTTTCTAGATTGTGAGCCCTTTGGGGACGGGGAGCCATTTATAGTCATTTGATTTTCTCTGTAACCATTGTGAATTTTGTTGAAAAGCAGTATAAAAATATTCTCTATAAAAACTCCTAGCCCCCACCCCAAGCCATAGATAAAACTGCACACCTCTCCAGCAAACAGCACTTTAACAGTGTAGCGCCCTGCTGCAGGTGGCATGTACTTCACTGTGAACGTATCATTAGCATTCGGTATGATGGCAAAGTCTATATCTTGCTCTTCTTCACTTATCACGTTTGCATCGCATTTAATGCCCACACTGACATCACCTAGAAGGAAAAAAAGCTACTTCAGGGAAGCGTAATTGTACAATTGCCATCTTGTATCATTAATTAAAACATTTACATACAATATCTTCCATAACGCTGCTTCCTTTAGCACCAATTCATTACAGCCCTCTGTCTTAGCGTGATTGACAGTTATTGTAGCCAACAGGACCAGTGCATTCAGAGAAGTGCAAGGCCAATCAAAGTTTTTTCCTTCCCTAACTTTAACGACGTTTCTCCTACATATCACTCAACTTTTTCAAACAGATCCCTCACTGCAAGAGGTATTCTTGTACTCAAATAGCATTGATAGCCACTTGCGTAAAAAACCCACATGCGTCTCTCAACGTTTTCTCAAGAGCAGTTCTACTGGAGTTTTAGTAGCCGATAGTAGCCCTTTTAACAGCTGATTTTTCAGAATTGTTGACTTCCCACCCAGCAAACCCTGGGTTGGTTTTTACCTTCTCCTGCCTCTGTGCAGTCTACTGTAAAGTGTGTAGGTTCATTGGCTTTCAGCCCAGTTCTTTCCACCCCGGGTCCAACAACTTTCACCTTCTGAGGATGACTGCCTTGCCCAATCTGGACCTAGGTGGCACATACATTTTTAAAAGTTAAGCACAGTAAATATGACAGAGATGAGAGTCAGTTTGTACAATATATTTTACACTCCAGTCTCAACTCCTTCTCCGAAACTAATTTCACATCCCTCGATTCAATTCTCAATGCAACATCGACTTAGACAATTACAATCATTTGAATACCTACCCTGTAAGGGCTTTTGGGCACATTAGCTCCTCCCCAAGTAACAGCAATTGTGTGCTTGATTGGTTTTGTTGGCATGTAAGAGCAAGCATAGATGCCATCTCGCTTGTTCTTCATTTGAATATCAATAGGACTTCCTTCTCCATCCTACAAAAAGGAGATAAGTGAGAACTAGATACAGATAAGGTTTTAATCATCTTTATTGCATTTGTCACCCAGGCATGTCATATGATTTTCAGCATTACTATTTAAGACCTCCAAACAAAGCAGCTATGCTTTTGGTTTCTCCAAAGTGTGCCGACTTGCCCCATCCCTGCCATTTACATGCGTTTAGCCCAGTCCTGCTCTCCATATGATCAAATGTTGGTCCCACAGTGATGCAAGGGAATTGCTTCTCTCAAAACTGAAGCAAAAACTGAACCAGATAGAGAGTCAAGGTTTATTAATAAAATTCTTTCAAGGTCTACTAATAAAATTCCTTCAAATGACTATGCTTAAGATCAAGTCTCCAATTTCTGCAGCATGCATGCAATGAGTTTCAAGGCATTTGAATTCAAAGCTATGGCTCAAGTTGTCAATTAGAAGAAGTGCCACCTCGATTGTTGGTCTTACTTGTGCATATATCTTCAGAGGTGCATTTCCAGCTTCCTTTGTATCAACCGTAAACTCAGCAGGATTGTTCACAATGCAGCCAGTTCTTTCCAGTCCTGGACCATAGGCTTTTACCTAGGAAGGTGAAGAGAAAAAAGTACATGCCAAGACAGTTTTATATAGTAAACTGTATATTGTAGTCCAAGCAGTACAAAGCGGTTTGTCCTCTGAACCTTGTTATGGTGCTTCTCTGACAAGATATTTAACTCCTTGTTAAATAGTACAAGTTTTCCAAAGTACACAGAAAACTATACAAACTAAGGAAGGAAGAATTATGTACACCACTATGTGCCTAACAGCACAATCCTGCCTAGTCCGGCTGGCGGCGCATGGCCACCTGCCGGATCCTGTGCACCGGCAGCCAGCGTGGCTGCCAGGCAGGAGGTCTACTCGGAGAAGGGGGCGCTCATTAACTTCCCCAAGTTTAACCGGGGCCAGACCCCATCGGCCTCCTCAAATTTCCGTGAGCTATTTTGCTGGTGAAAGTAGAGGAGGCCGTGTAAAGGCTCCGGCGTGGGTCAGGATTAGGCTGAAGGCCGTCCCCCACCCCCTCCCAGGCTGCTGGGGCCAATGACCACCCTCCCAGCTCCAGCTTCCCCCCCCCCCCGCCGGATCCTATCTTACCTGGGTCCGGTGGCCAGCAGGAGCTCCGGCGGAGCGGGGAAGGCCAGCCTCTGCGCCGGCCTTCCCTGCTTGAAAGCAGTTGCGAACGTGCTTTATGGCACATTCATGACTGCTTCCGGCGCCAGAACATTCGCTCCGGTGCTGGGGGGGGGGTAGTGAGGATTGGGCTGTAAGGACGGAAGGAACTATGTACACCTCCCTGAGTTCCTTGGAGGAAGGGTAGTATAAAAATGTGAAGATATGCTTGCAGCTTTTCTCCAGATGAGGAGTTTTTCTACCATTTAAATATTCAAAATAACCCAAATTTCTCAGCTGGTTCGTCATTCAATCAGCAGTAACCTGAAGGCATCTGTGAATTAATGTTCTCCAGCGCTTCTGTGTTAGGTTGCATCAGGGATGGCCTTTGATGGACACTCAAGTTCCAACACTGGAGGTATCCTAACCATATCCTCCAGAAGAGAACATTTACTCAAATTTGATTACAACTTCCCAGGAAGAAGCTTCTCATTTCTTACTTTGTCTGAGTTGAAGTCTAGAGAAGCTGGCTGGATGAATGCCATGTAGGGGCTGTCTTGGATATCTTCATCATCACACATGATATGAACAGCATATTCACCAGGTTCTTTGGGCCAGTATTTCACATCACATGAGCCATCATTCTGATCATCGCATTCAATTTTTGCCTGAGATGGGCCTTCAATGGCAAAGCCTGAAGGAAGCAAACGTGTTAATGATATGCTAAAATTTGCCAGTTAAGTTTTACCTAATAGGCCTCTAATAGGCCTCTAATATACCTCTGTTCAAAGCCAGTTCTCCCACAGTTTCTAGAAGTCCCAACTAGATTTACAGAAGGGCTGAGAAACCAGAGACAGGTAGGCTTTCCACATTTGCTCAAGTGTTACATGGCAAAAAGCTGCACTGTTTCTAGTGTTCAGGATAGGCCAGTTGTACCCAAACTGGGAGGCATGGCTCCCAGGGGAGCTGAGGAAATCAATTGGCAGGCATCAACATAATGTAATGGGGAGCCGTCGCCAATGGTCAAGAGAGTCACAAGTTGAAGACGCTTGGGGAACACTGGTCTAGGACTTTAACCTTCTAAACTGCTCTTAATGCAATATGCATTCTGAGAAAAAGCAACATAACTGTCCAAGTTTTATCGCTTTTGCCTGGACTGACTTACCTAGAGATCCAACTTCTGGTCCAATGGATTCTACCACAAAGTCAGCAGATTTACCAACAACTCCTTCATGAAGTCCTGGCCCCCAGGCTCTTACTTTCTGAGGACCAGCTTCAGGCCCTACTTGAACTTCAAATGGGCTACAAGAGAAACATCAGAAAGGAACATGAGAAAGAGGGGGAACCACCCCTACCCACAGGTACAGCAAGTCAATCCAATTAAGATACTGCATCCTATGGATCCAATCCAGGAATTATGAGTTAAGACCACAAAACCCCTCCTTGTTGACCACTGCCTGCTCCCAGCCACTTGATTCTTCCCTTTCCCACCACCAAAATCAGTGACCCCTAGCAGAAGTTGGTGTTAGGACAAAAGGAAGTTGGAGCATTGAGGTACCATTATTCATAACATAATAAGAGCCCTGCTGGATCAGGCCAAAGACCCATCTAGTCCAGCTTCCTGTATCTCAGTGGCCCCACCAGATGCCTCAGGGAGCACACAAGACAACGAGATACCTGTATCCTGTTGTCACCCCCTTGCATCTGGCATTAAGAGATAGCCTACTACTAAAACTGGGAGGTTGCATATTACACATCGTTCCTTACTACACAACAAGCTTTTACAGCCATGGCATGAATCCAAGACAGACCCATTCTTTAAAAAAGCATCACATAGTCACCTTTGCCTAGATTATAATTCTAAAAGCTATGGCAGAAGAGAACACTAATGTGACAGCGGAGTCACTATATTATACCTCCCCCCACCCACACTACTCCCAAAAGACAGGGAGCAGCTTAAATGATTTTAAGCACAGTTTAAGACTGGAATTTTAATTTTGCCCTTACCAAGTAGGTAACCAGATACCTGGATAATACAACTACTTGAATTCCAACACCCCCCCTTGTATGGGCACTACAGTTATGCTAACGTATGCTGTTGCAGATGTTTTACAGGGGTGCACATCAGTACAAAGTCAACTGAAGAGGATGTCCTTCCAACTCACCTCTTTGGGATGTTGTGTCCTCCCCATGTGATAGTGACAATGTATTTCCCTGGGGCTATTGGGTAGTATTCAAATGCATATACACCATCCACAAATTCCTTTTGTTTCACAAGTTCCTCCAAACCTTCTGCAGAAATACCAAACTAGCATTAGCCTTTAATAGCTCTAGTCACAATTATCTTGTTTTACATATTTTAGTTGTAGAAGATCACTTTCTACAAGTTTTTTTTTTAAAGTAGAAATTTGTGGAGGAGAAACTGCCTCTAGTTGTGAAAGATGGTATACCTATTTCCAGAAGAGATCGATGAGTGAAAGTGTTACACTACCCTGCTTAATTCATTCCCTTATGTTTTTCCTTAGCCTGCAAGATTATGTATGTCATATGTTAAAACAAGGATCACTTAAGCTTCATCAGACCTCATGACCACAAGTATTCAGGGAATGCCTACTTGATATAGTTTCCTAGAGATTCAGTCTAAATATGCTGAAGGTTGTTGATATTATCCTACTGTCTTTAATAGCACACAGTTGGTAACATTGCCATAACCAATGCTAAAACACCATCCTGTAAACATTACTATACAAGATACTTTGTAACAAGCCCCTAAATCCCTACCAATTTGTACAAGGTTGAGAAGGATTCTCTCATTTATTTCAGATGCCAAGAGACTGCAAAACCAAAAACCCATGCTCAACCCCTGCTATGTTGCAAGAAGAAATGTTGCCTTCTGCCATATGGCTAATGAATCAACCAATTGGTAACTTCTGGTCCCATCATGACCACTAAAGATATAAATGTCTTGGGCAAACTCAAGTAGAAAAAAATGATCCTGGTGTTTGAGTACTGCAGGTTTTTGTGTGACTTTAAGTTCCTATTTCCTAGGAACATGCAAAATTTAATAACCCGATATACTGACAAAAGTGTAACTCAGTGTAAGTCCA
This sequence comes from Plestiodon gilberti rubricaudatus, assembly GCA_026170595.1. Classification (NCBI taxonomy): domain Eukaryota; kingdom Metazoa; phylum Chordata; class Lepidosauria; order Squamata; family Scincidae; genus Plestiodon; species Plestiodon gilberti. The sequence continues at coordinate 219,801,675 of JANXHW010000002.1, read as the reverse complement.
ATGACATTTTTCCTGGTTTGGATGCTCGAAATGGTTTGTTTAGTGCAAACAACATGCTAAAGACAACGTCTTTCAGGCAGCTTAAAGAGCCTGCTTGCACCCAGCAGTACTTCCAACAGAATGGACAGTTTAATGCAACTCTACACTAGTTTCTAGGTTTGAAAGCACCAAGTTGGGTTCCTGGAGACCTTGCAGTACTAGACTCCCATCTGCCCTAATGGCATATGAGGTGCTACAACTGCCACAGATACAGAGAGTTCAGCCCAACAAGATGGTGGGCATGAGCCCTCAATGACTAACCTGGCTGCCCCCCCCCCATGCCACCCCTGAAGGAAGGCTTGAAGCTAGTCAAATGATTACACAAGAAATTTTTCACTGAAGATGCACCAAGAGATTTTGTGGTAATGTTACATTCCTTGAGCTCTTCGCTTTGCTCTTCATTTAGCAAAAGTCTGAAAATTTGGGATTCCTTATGTCAAAGTTGATGTTTTAGGTAGAGAAATGTTAAAACCTTACTGATCAAGCACACAAGGACCTGGATCCAAGCTACCAAATTCTGCACGCCCAATAGAATTGTACTGCAATGGCAGCACCTCTCCCCCATCTGAACATGCTAACATGACAAGACACTTCAGATACCAAGGGATCTTTGCCTGCATCACCTCTTCCTGGTAATCTGACAGCCCTCTTCTTTCTACACCCTTGAAGATCCATGCCTCAAGCACTGAACTGCCACCATTGTGTCTACTTCGACCCCAAGTTTTTTTCCATTTTGCACATTGGTTTTATGTTCCTTGAGCAACCATATTATGAATGGCTATCATCAAACACTGGTTCTGTCTAAAAGCCTAGTTAAACATACGATTCTACAGTACAAAGGTTAATAGTACAACCCTAGATCTTTCCAAACCCACTGAAGGAGTTGCACAGTTCATGATACTTCTGTCCAAACACACAAGCCAGATACTATCACAGGCAAGACAGCTGGTCATTTCAAACCCATTCATTTCATATGCTTCTTGTGCAATTAAATGGGGGGGGGAGCAGAAGTGAAATAGAACTGGAGTTCCTTAGGAGAGCACAAAGTCAGTGTACAGACTCCAGAATTAAAGCTGACTGATATGCTTTAAGCCCTTTGCAAACCCTACCCCACTCCAGAAGCCCAAGCAATGCTAAGAAGCTGAACACTTACTTGGCCCTTTTACGACCACATGGATATCTCCACTCCCTGCAGCTTTAGTATCAACCTTGAAGTCTGCGGTTTCTCTGATCCGAACTCCTTTAGGTTGGAGGCCTCTGCCGTTGGCACGGCAGGCATTTGGATTGCAGGCTACAAGTGAATTGCAGACAGACATCAATACAGCCTTTGATTCCTAGATATTTAACCTAACGAAAGCAGTCTGGAACAGCTTCTCTCAGCTTCCCTTAAAATGGATGAGATTTAATTTTATGAAACACAAAACCTGAACACCATTCTGTAGTCTTAAGGAGCAAGACTAGGACTGTCAAGCTGCATTATGTCAACATGCAGCTTTTGGTTAAGTCCTTTACTTAGTAATTCCTTTACTTTGTATTACAAACAAATCTCATTTAAGCGACTAAATCAACCAGTTTCTCAGCATTTAAGATCAGTTTATGCAGTTGAAGAAGCATCATGCCGCTTTATGCAGCTTTTTGACAACAGGAAAAAGCAGAAAGTATTCCACCTTTAAGGATCTGAACGTATAAAGCACTTCATGCAAAACGTAAGTTACGTGCTCTTGAGCACACAAAGGAACCCTCCCAGCTTGGTGCCAAGCCAGATTTTTTTCTTCCAGGGGAAGTACAATGTAGGTTGAGATAGTCCCATACCGACATTGCATCTTGGATTGTTCCGCTAATGATGCTAGCTAGCCTGATCCAGCTAGTGTCCAATATGCCATGCACAACGGGCAACCTCTGCAGGTTCAAGACACTTGTAGAAATAGGGATACCAGATATGGTAAATAAGCAAGTTGCTAGAGAAACACCACACAGATGTGCTTGAAATGAGTTAACACCATGAAGTGGGAACTAAACTAGCTTCTCCAACTGTAAACTGAAGGTGGCCTGCACATACTAGCTTAAACATGCTCTGCTAACACCATTAGGAAAGCATGTCTCAATGCATGAAAAGACAAAAGTACCACTTGATACACTGTGGAAAAGGTCATAATGTGAAGCTTTACATAAGATATAAGAAAGCTTGAAAGAACTTAAGGTGTGAGCCTGCTTTTCAGTGTTTGTCTAGTCGTGATATTGCAATAGGCAGACAACCTAAAGGCCTCTCGGATATGAACATGCACTCCCAGCAACTCCATGCATGCCTTTCTGGAGTTCAACCGTTTTCCTTGGAGCAGAAGACAATTCATCTCATGACAACTTGTTCTGCTCCAAGCGCATCTAGGTCGTTCTAAATCTACTACATGTTCTATGCCCATCTGCTCACTCTCAAACAAACGGGGATATAGCAGTAAGTCAAAGTTCAGTTTCAAGCCTCTTGCAACCAGGTTCAGCAGTTTGTGGTTAAGCAGTTTGACTTCTTGCAAGACTGCTTACAAATAGCTGTATGCCAACAAGTTGCTTGCAACATTTTTGTACAATCCAGCAGCTTTTGCTTCAGGCTGCAAACTGGCAGACTAGGTGTTCAGAAAAAACCCAGAAAGGAAACACAAGTCACCCTGCATTACCCTCTTACCGACAGAGCTTGCCCAACTATGGAGCCAATAGCAGTGAAGTCCAACATCCCACAAATTGAGAGTAGCTCAGGAGAGGTGAGCAGAGGTCTGAAAGCACAGGAGCAGGCAAGGATGGAATAGAAAGCCAAGTGTCAGTTTAGGAAGAAAAAAGAGTTGATACAAAATAAAAGTGAATATAGTAAGTTTAAGAGATAGCAAGAATGAGCTCAACTCTAAAAGTTTCAGAAGAAGCAATGTGGCTAATTAGGACGACAGATCAATTAAGCCCAGTTAAACTGTAAAAGTAGAAGTAGAAACTACATTTTTCTTGAAGAGCTTCCAAGCAAGAGCAACACACCGGACCTTTTTATCCACGGATTTGACTCAACACAGATGGCAAAACTGGAAGAGCAAGCCCGACTGTGCCACAGTACCTCTTTTTTCAGCGTTGTTGGGGGCCTGCCAGCCACTTCCAGCCTTCTGCGCGTGTCCAAACCACTGAAAAATGCAGCCGCGAGTCTCTGCTGCCATTTACAGGTTGCTTCCAGTAGTGGCTTTTGTTTTCTCAGTCAGTTTAAACAAACTCAGGAGGAGGGAAGTGGCCAAGATGCTGGGAAAAAGGCAATGGGGCACCATTCCCGACACACACACCCGGATTTCACATAACACTGATTTTCTTATCCACTGTGGTTCCAGGAACAGAACCCCAGTGGATAAAAAGGTCTGACTGTAATTGGTTTGTTTCAACCCAGAGACTCATACTGTCCATTAAAAATGGCCATAAAGCTATAGCATGACCTGAACACATACCTTCTCCAATAAGACTACTCCAAGGGCTTTTTGGAATATGCTCTCCAGCAAACACCACACTAACAGTGTGAGGACCAGCTTGAAGAGGCTTGTATACACAGCGGTAGACTTGATTCCCTTTGTCCTCTACCACAGCTTCCACAGGCATACCTTGAGGATCTTCCACATCAACACCTAAATCACCAACACCAGCTCCTACAAGATGAAGTATCCGTTCAGAATTTGTTTCCATGATTGCTTCTAGCTGGTTTGAGAAATAGACTGATTAAACCCAATGTGGGGCAAGGAAATGTACAGTATTTAAATGCCAATTTCTGTTTTTATTGAGATTTGTTTTTTACGCTATTTTAATTTAGAGTTGTAAGCCATGTTGGCCACCTTGATGTTTGGGGGAATAAATCTTTAATAAATTGGTCATAAGGGTATTGAGTATTATTTTGGTGTTATGACGCATTTGCAGCACATTGTTACAGGTTTAGTTATCTGAATACATTTAGAATTATAAATATTAACATAGAAGTTTTAATTTCTTATATTAGCTCTATATTGCTAAACAAAAGCTCCATAGGACTGCCAGTTGTGGTGGCAGCACCATTACCTTAAGTGTAGCTCTGCCCTCAGTTGTTTTGGTGTGTGACCCTAGCTCAGTTTTTCCAACCACTTGTAAGAACTGCAGTGTATGAAACTGAGGTCCATAAGTTAAAGAGTAAGGAAAAATTCAAGATATGAAGTTCGACTGCAGTGTTCCAAATGCCAATACATACCCGACATCACAACACACAAGAGCCAGGGTATTTCCTGCTTTTAACAAGGTTCCTTCCTTAGGGCTGGCTGTCTTCCAGAAAACCCTCCTAGATTCATTTAGGTTGACCATTTACTAGCTTATTTTAATTTTTGCAAAATAGTCTAACAATTAAGCTTCCCGAGTCCCAAAATTCCACAATTCGCAAACGAAAAGGTAATTGCAAATTCAGAAGTTTTCATACAAAGTTCAATTACTGTACTCTCCCCAATCCAGTACTCTGATCACTTGAGCTAGCGTCAGTCGTGACCTGAAACAACTTATTTTGGCATTACAAGCACTGATGTACTTCAAGTAAATGACAAGATTTATGTGGTCAAATCATGTACCCAGGACGAAAATTCCATACTATTTAGAAGCCACTCAATAGCCACCCCCACTGGAAGGAAACACTGGCCACTAATTTTTTCCACAACTCTTTTGGAAGAAAATCAAAACAGCTAACCTAAGCACACTAATCAAGTTGCTAAATTACTGATATTAAATAGTTATATGACCACTAGCTTTACTCTTGAAGACTGAATTTAGGAAGTTGTCTGCATTTGTCAGTAGAACAGTGTAAAGCAATTGTCCAACTGCAAAGAGAATCTCATTTGTCATGGCTAAAGTGAATGCTTTTATTTGCAATGCTGTGGCGATAGAGAACTTCAGCACTTAATTAGCAACCAAATATCAAAATTTCAAGCAACGAATTATCATTCGATTCAACCGCAGCTGTATCCCACACAGCATCGTGCATTTTTCCCATCCTCAGACATACTCCAGGTTGATACCCTTTAAGCTACACCCAAATAATTTTATGGAAGTCATTCTGACCTATACAAGCGAAATGAAAATAAACCCTGCTACATAGCTTTGTCAGGTTAACACAGTGGGAATGTGTACAAGTCTTGTTTATCTTCATCTTACCTGCTGTATAGATGTCAAAGTAGGTAGGTTTATTGGCTATATTTCCTGTTGCTTCTAAGCCTGGCCCTTTTGCTGTTACTTTGCTGGCATCTCCCTGGGCTTTGTCAACATTCACTTCAAATGGGCTCTTTGCAATGTGCTGACCAGCAAACAGAACTACAACCTAGAATCATAACCATAGTGTTAAAGATAGGTATGCAAGATTAAACAGCCACTTGGCATTCATCCACTAGCAGAATTTGAGGCATTGTGAATCTACAAGTTGAAGTTTCACTGCTAATGCATAATCAAAGCTTCTGGAGACCGGAGACTTTGTAGGCATGATGCAGAATTCAATATGTCAACTACCACATCCTGCTTGTCAAAACGGATTATGTGTTTCATATTACTAGGTTGCTCTGTGTCCCCAAACACATAAGTATCTCTCTGGTCTTCACACCTCCACAGCCAGTTCTACCCTTTCCTCCTAAACCAACTCCACAACTTGGCAGGTAGCGCAAAGGTTGGTGGCTGCCACTAAAACAGCAAAGCCTCTGGCTCATAGTGAAGTAGCAGAACAGAAGTGATCATTCTTTGCTGAATTTTTTAGTTCCAAACTAATGACATCCAACACATGAACAGCCAAGGAAGCCTTTGAGGCACATTGTTTAAGACAGCATGAGTAGGTATGCATCCGTTTTGGAAGCTTAGTCAGCTTTACTACAAATACAGCCTACTATTGATCCCATGGACTGATGGATTCTGCCCAAGAAGCAAGGTCAGTACCTCTAAAGATTCTACATCATCTATTAAAGAATGCTTCCAACTCCTCAATTGAGACAGATGATTTTAAAACCACTTGATAGCAATATACGTACTTAAGCATGCCTGGAAGCTTACACCACAGCAATTCTACTACAAAGAGATACAATTGTTCATTGCAGGAAACTACTTCTCCCAGCCAACTCAACACTGTCAAGTCATTTAGAAAGTCAGATCATTCAGGACAGGGCAAAATGCCACCAAGATCCAAAACCCTTCACATTTTCTTTGTAACAAGTTGGATGCGAAGCACATTCCAGTTATATATACACAGCAATTCATCAGCAAGAGTCAGAAGAGCAAAGTAATAACTTTGCTTTAGAGTACTGGTACCACGTCAAATCCTATGTGAGAAGGAACAGGTTGGCAAATCAGCTTTTTGAGGAATAGTGGGGCCTACTATGTTGTATCCCAAGTGCATCAAGTATTCTCGTCAGACCTGTTAGAGATAATACCCCAAGCAAATACATTTTTCTGTTAAGCCCAAGTCTCCTGCTCCAGAATCTTCATCTTACCTTGTGAGGTCCTGTAACTTTTGGCACATACTGTACAGCATATGTCTTGTTCTTGTCACTGTCAGGGGTCACCTTAGCCTAAGAAAGAAGGCATTATTAGACTAAACAACTTTCTCCAGCTGTCACACAAAATTTAGCAATGGGACATCTTGAAAAGTACACCTGTACTGTGCCCTTCACAGCAGCTTGCCAGGTTTCATTTCTTTCATGTTAACAGTTGAAACAGTTGTTTCAAACAAATGAGGATATGGAGCTCTGTTCTCCACTAAGGCAGCATTTACAGAAGCTGTCCATGAACAAGATTTTTTACTGAAACCTGGGATGCAAACTTAGTGGCCAAAACTAAGCTACGAATCAGGTTTGACTCTCATCAGGTGGCTTTGGGGCAGATGGCCTCCGCCCCAACCATCCCCTTTGTTATATGGGGATGATACAGAGCTGCTGTATGGATAAGCAAGTAAGGCGACATACTAGAAAGTGCTTCTCATCTTAAAGTTCCCACTTAGGATGGATGTTATCCGAGTGATGCAGGAGCTGCTGCAGCATGGATCCTCACCTGGTACCCCTCCAGAAATATTCAAAGTTTAAGGAAACTTGGAAGGAGCCAATTATGACAGCTCCTTTCCACACAGATGTCATCCCTTCCTGGAACTAGGGCAATGCTGGTGTGAGAAGGAGTTGTGTCATGGGCTCCTTTCACACAACCTGAAACTTCCGAAACTGGAATGAGGCAAGATAGACATATGCAGCCAGCAACTCTCATGCAACTCAATATCAGAAGTGGTCCTTATTGCATGGTCAATTTATCCAGTCAGCTCTACCCCAGAGGCCTAGAAAAGAGCTCAGAAAACAGTTCTCATGCTATCAGGATTCCACTGCTAATGCTGCAGGCTCACAAAATGCACATGCACACAAGCTCAATCGGCCATCTATTTGTCCAAGGTGGAACAGCAGCAAGGAAGCGACCAACCAATTCCCTACCCTCTCTCAGACCTCTAGACGGCATACCTCTTCTCTGTTTCCTTCTGGATCTTCTACAAAGACTATTACTTCCCCCTGGCCAGCACTGATAGTGTCCACAGTAAACTTGGCAGGTTGCTTCACCATATTTCCATGTGGTTCAATTCCTGTGTAAGATTATATAAAAGATTATATATTTGGTTTCTTGGGTGGTTGTAATAAAGTGTTTGCTGTTCCCACTTCAGGATTCCAGCAGCATTTCCAGGAGTTCCAATCAAATTTCATTTCACATCCCTCCCTTGCAAGAAGGTACCATCAGACACAAAAGGCTGGGACTTCTTCCTCTCCAGCATGATCACCATACTGCTACCAACTATGGAAGTTCCATTTCTAGCCATCATGGCTAATGAATATTGACAGAGCAGTTCATGGAGGACAGCACCAATCACTTTAAGCCAAGGGTTCTCAAAATGTGGGTTGTGACCTTCAGGGGGATTGAAAGAGGATTGCAAAGTTCTGAAGGATCAATCCCTGAATTTCCAAAAGTAGGGCTGGGAAAGACCCCCTCTGAAACAGAAAGCCACTCCCAGTAAGTATAGGCAGTTCTGAGCTCGATGGATCAACTCTGAAGCCCGAGCTACATTGTCCACGGCTGCGTCAGTGGCTGCGTTCCGTGTCCCGCCCCCAGGTCAAACAAAGGCTCTGATTGGCCGGACGTAGCGCGAACACGGCAAAAGTCGAGCCCGGCTCGACTTTTGCCGCGTTCGCGCTACGTCCGGCCAATCAGAGCCTTTGTTTGACCTGGGGGCGGGACACGGAACGCAGCCACCGACGCAGCCGTGGACAATGTAGCTCGGGCTTTACTCCAGGGGTTCTCGAAGAGCAGGTCAAGACTAGAAATAGGGGGTATCATGGATTTCTATATTTGGGAGGGGTTACAAGAACCAAGGCTGAGAAACCTTGTTTTGAGCCATTTAAGTTGGTGGCCATCACATCTTGCAAGTTAAGGATATGCATTATGAAGTACTTTGGTCATCTCAAACATACCAACAAATTTCATTGAGTGACAGTTCTCGTGCTCCAAGATTTTTCTTTATATGTTAATAAGTCTCCAACATGCCGCCCCTCTCCTCTACTGATCTGTTAATGGGCGTTCCGTTCCTGAATGCATATATATATATTTGGGTTACTATCGCCTTGGTATCCTCTGGCCCTTCCCGAAAACCATTCCTAGTTTCCCCGCCTATAGGACACAATGTTTTTATGAACTCTGATCGTTCCAAGTGCACAACACAGATTTCAAAGCAACAGTAAAATTTCACTGCAACATTTCACATTTCACTGCAACAGCTAAAAAGCTCAGAATTGTCCCTTGAGTTCAATATGCTTTAGGACTTGCAATAATATTCATCCTATAAGTTGCATGCCAGTTCATCTATCCAAGATACTTTGAGGGTATTTCCCAGGACTATTTAAGACAGAAAAAAGCAAGCTTGCCTCTGTGAGAAGATCTTTCTTGCTGCATGAGACATGGTTAAGTGGCAACCTACCTATGTATTTTTGGGAAACTTTTGCTTTTGAAATTCTTTTTCAGCTCTCTCCTTTCATCAGAAGAACAAGCCAACCTATTTCCATATTTCCCACTCTTGGCGGCACTACAGGTGGGTCCCCATATCCACTGATTCGCTATCCACGGTTTCAGTTATCCACGGATCGTGGGGACCCCCCCCAGGCTTTTACTTTTTTCCCAGTAAGCTTCATTTCAACCTTGCAGAGCCTCTCTAGGACTTAGTCTCATTCTACTTGCCTGCAATGGAGGCTGCTTCTCTGTTTGTTTTAAGGAAGAAACCAAGCTTGCTGAAAGAAAAATAAGAGCTGGGGGGGAGGGCAAGCATGCCTACCTGCAGGGGAGGCAGGGGGGGGGCCCTCAGGAAACCATGGAGAGGGTTTCGCTCTTATCCACGTTTTCAAGTATCCACAGAGGGGCCTGGAACATATCCCCAGCGGATAAGGGGGCCCACCTGTATATTCACCCTTCTCCCAGAATGCTTCCAGAAAGGCAAATAATGGGCATCTCCCATCAACAGGGAGATAAATATTGAGCTTTAAGGGTACATCATAGAAGGGTGTGAAGGAGCATGGACAACAAAACCACTGAGAAATATGGTACAGGGCAACATTAGTTACTGAAACAAGACAGCAGGCTTGCTGAACTGGTTTTCAGAGGGTTTGGGAACTTGTGTGAGAGTAGGAGTGCCCTTTGGATTATTTCCACATATTTCTGAATCTTGGCACTATACCAAATGAATTACAACGGAACTTGGAAATTTGTCTACGAACAGGATTTAAGCAAGCAAGAATCAACTGGTCTTCCAACACAGCATATCACAAATATACTAAATCACTGCTGGTGGTGGGACGTGTTTTAGACCTCACCTCTGCCATATGCTCTTGCCTTCTTTGGATTAAGTTTCGGTTTCAGAGGAGCACCTGGTTTCAGCTTTGCTTTGGGGAACTGTGATAGGTAAGTCATGACGGAGTGCTCATCCACGTCAGGATGGATTATTTCTTCAGGAGCAATGACCTGGTAAATTAGCAGATTTATCCAGAATTAGTTCTCCTCATACAATTTCACACATCTGAAATCATACCAGCCCTTTAAAGATCTTCCAAGTTCAAAAACAGGGCTAAATAAAAACATTCATTGAGGAACAAGACTTGGAACTCTATATAATTTTTGAATTTATGCAAGCACCTTATCCAATAGCTCAAGGTCATTTACAAAAAATTTTTTACTGCTGTCAGGAGGATTAAGGAAGATGCAATGCCATCCATATCCAACAACCCATTGCTTGAGGAAGTTGTGCCAAGCATACTCCAAAAAAAGTTATGTTCTACTCATTTCTATGAGCAGTATCTAGATTTATACTCAAACCACAGGCAACATAGTAATGGTGGGCTTAATCTACCTTTCAACTTAGAGGATGTAGGCACAAGTTTCACTTGCTTCCATAGTTGTGTGAAAGTTTAATAGTCTTTAGCTTTTCAAACCAAGTTATTTACTTACTATATACCCTATGCATGGAATGCATGATTTGAACTGTACTGACTCTAAGCACTTAATATTTAGCTGTCCAAGTCAGTGTTACTTCTCAAAGCAGTTCCATATAAGGGAGTCAACTACTATCAGACAAAACATTGCATCCTAAAATTAAGACTCCCAAATCCTATTGAAATTAATGGAACTTTGGTCATGACCAATTTTTATGGTTCTTAATCAGGATTTACTTTTCAGGTACAACCCAAGAAGTCCCCCTAATCTTGAAATGTCTTCTGTATTAAATCATCATAACCACTACCTGCTATTATCTACTAGACAATTTTAATTATTTGCATCTCAGTGAATCAAAGTTGCCTTTTTCTTCAAAGCTAAGCTGAAAAATACAACTTCCATTGCTATAAAATGAAACAGCTTTGCTATGCTACAGCTTTGCTGGTTTGAGCTCCAGCATGCCAGAGATGCACAGGCGCCAACCAGCAATAGCCATAGATCCCATACTTTCAGAGAGCTGAAATTTCTCTCATTTCTTTACCTGAGGAACACCCAGCCAGTCATCTGCTTGCTGCATAGCTTCACGAGCATTATCAACAGGTTTCTTAGGGTCCCAGGTTTCCCAGTCTGGACAGAGACCTGAGAGGACAATTGAGGATTAACACTTAGAACACCCAGCAGCATCTACATTTGTACAAGTCGAAACACTGACAGTTATGCCAAAACTCAATGGATCTTTGTGCAGAAGTGCATTGGAATTGCTAAGAAATGGAGCCGGGAAGCCATAGTAAGGGATAAACTAGACAAATCATGCATTACCACATGGCCATCTTCTTGACACTCATTAAAATAGTGGCCCTCAGCCTGGATGGGACCATAGCATATGAGGAAAGCAGTTCAACCTTTGCACTCCTCCATGCCATTTTCCCCAACAGAAGTCCTCCCACCCCAAAGACTAGCATCCATGTGTTTTTATTCCTGTGGCAGATAGCTGCCTCAAGGAAGACTATTTTCAACCAAGAAAACTGCTTGGGAGAAAGGGTTAGATAAGATCCATCCCCAGTGCTGATTCCAATCAGGGACCCCCAGGGTTGTCAAATTAAAAAAGACTGAAATGCAAGGATGTACTTGTCATGTTTAGCCGGCCCTCCCCCACCACGTTTTCAGCCAGATTCCTCCTCAGAGACCTAAAACCCCTACAGTTGATATAGCATTTCTGAAGAGTGCACAACTGGAGCACTGGGAGGACAAGTAGAATATTCACTATGTGGAAGCCAATACAGAGATTTTGCCGCTCTTTGAGATCTACCAGGTAACTACCCATACCAAGTCCTGAACTGCCAAGCCATTCACTAAAAGCACTCAGTTCTGCCACCCATTTAAGAGGCAGTGCTCTTCATCTTACTAGTAAAGTAGCCGGGGGGGGGGGGTACTGCAAATAACGCGCAAGGTGCTGCAATGTGTGTAAGCGGCCCCTCCCACTCGCCATCAGATCCATTCCGGGGAGCAACAGCAACACACAACACACTCCCCACAGTGCAGTGTCACTCCCCAGATGGCTCTGATGAAAAGTGGGAGGGGCAGCTTACACACACACACACACACACACACACACACACACACACACACACCGCAGCATCTTATGCTACTTACAGCGCTCCCCCCCCCCCCCGACTACACCACTGCATCTAACAAAAACAGTGCAAAATTGAAATTCTGGAGGCAAGCGTCAACACAACCACTTAAAGTTATTGTGCAATGATGAATTTATCAAAGTTGTCCTGCCAGAAGTCAGTAGAAACAAAGTGGGGTGCAAGTTGAGAAATCCTACTTACTATAGCAAGGTCTCTTCATTCTGGTGCAACAATACCAGTAGTTGTTAAGTGATGCAACACCTCTGCTTTTAGAGCAAGGGTGTTGCATAAATTTTAAAGGCTTTTCTGAGTTTTTGAAAAGAGGAAAAATGCAATACTTGAAGCTGGAAACCTGTTCAACTTTAGTAATTAGACGTTTAGGAATCCTCATTTTGCACCAAGACTTTTGAGACATATTGAAACTTACAGCAATGTCTTCACACTATGTGAATGTTTGCAGTGTTACTCTTTTGCCAAAGGTTCCTGATCTTTGCCCAACCTTTTACAGCTTGTTTTCAGAGCTGTAGCTTCATGGCAGTGAAGGACTTTCAAAGCAGTCTAATTTATGTTTAGGTTCTTAAAGTAACCCAACTGCTATTCCACAGGGAGCAGAGAATGTAATCAGATACTTACCTGGAGCACAGCTATCAACAAGGGCACCTAGGGCTTTGCCATCCTGCCAGTTTTGGTTGAAGTTTGTTATAGGCAAATATGGGATTTTGTTCTGAATCCATCCCAAAAGTCTCTGCTTAGGAGTCTGTTTCTTGGCATCATCATCGCCTTCATCTTCCCACACTGGCATAGAGATTGAATAATGGAGAATAAGGGTCCATACTAGCCCAAGGATTAGCTTCAGGTTTCCATCAACAATAGCTTTACTATCTGAAAAGAAAAAATGAATTAAGCCACAATCTGATTATGTTAACAAGTGTAGTAAAGCAATTTTCAAGTAAATAAAGTTAGACAGGCGCTTGCTATACTGAACCACCAATCGTCCATTGCAATCCATATGGATACTACACACCTTGGACCCCATGAACACACCTAGTCCTCAATGAGTAGCAACAGTAGCATCTACGCCATATTGCACTAGATACTAGAACTAAATCATGAGTCAAGTAGATTTCTCCAAGTTTCTATTCAGATTTATGCATACAACCGTCTCCTGCAAACAGCTAGGTCTAACTGCTCCCAGCAAGGGCAACCAGCCTATCACATTTTATCAAAATAATGTATACAACAGAGTTTACATAGCTTCATTATGGAGCAGTAACAGCTGGCAGTAAGCCAAGACCACCTTTTGGACCATTCAAGAAAAAGTGGACAATACTTTGCTCGGACCCATCAATTCTTAAGGAAACCATTCTTTAAGATTAGTGTTATGTCCATCTTCCTATGGAGACTTGTGACTGCTTCATGCTCACAGGCTGAAAGAAGCCAAGGCATCTGATCCTCAAGGTTCTTCCCACAGTTTGTTCTTAAGCATTCAAGATAACAGACATGCAAGTTCAAGAGAGTTAGACGCTAGATTGGTTTGGAGACAGTGGCACACATGTATTTACAAGAGTAGATAAATAGGTACCGCTTGCGGGAAGGTAAACAGCGCTCCATGTTCCAGCCGCATGCTATGTGCTGCGGCAAGAAGAGTCATGCCGGCCACATGATCACGGAGGCGTCTTTGGACAACGCTGGCTCTTCGGCTTTGTAATGGGGATGAGCACCACACCCTAGAGTCGGACACGACTGGACTTAATTGTCAGGGGTCACCTTTATCTTTTTACTTGTGTGTGAAGTAGCAGCCTGTCACATGCAGCAGATGCAATTTCAGAGGTCAAGTGAAAATTGTAGATTGCAAGTTACTGTATCCCAGTTCACCTGTTTTCACGTAGTGTTTACAGGGTGGGGCAAGGTGCAATGTATACAGTAGCTATTAATCTCATACCAAACAGAAGTGGCTACCCACTTCCAAGTAGGTCCAAGTCAAATTAGGGTTTTGGCATGAGTTGGGAGATTTCACTAAGTGAGTTTCAAACACTAAACCATTACAAAACATGCAGTCAGAATTCTCATGTGCATTTTGGAAATTCCAGTTTAGATGCTCAGCATGCATCTTAGTGGGAGATATCTAGCTCTGACCAACTCTCAACAGAACTTAAGCAAATGTTTCTCCATTCAGTGTGAATGGCAGGGGGAGAGAAGTACTTTGACTGGTGTAAGTCTCAGGCGTAAGTCATCTAGAAAGTACAGAACACAATTGGCTTTGACATTTGCACATTTAGGGCCACTGCTTATTTGCATCTATATGAAAATTATACTCCAAGTATTTCTCCCTCTTAACACTAGACTGTTAAATATCCCACTACCAAGTCAGAAATTCCACAGTGCCTGAGAATCAACATCTGCCCTAGGCCCTCTAGTCTTGCACCAGGACTAGCGAACATGTTCCTAAAATTGACATGCTGAAAAGTTGGATTTGGAAAGCTACCGTAGCACTCCCAAATAATTCCAAAATCCAAACATCAGCACAAGAACAAAGCATGCAAATGTAAACAGCGGGTTAAACTGCTGAACCATAAGGTGTCGATCGAAAGGTCGGCAGTTCGATTCCCGCGACGGGGTGAGCGCTCGTTGCTTGGCCAGCTCCTGCCAACCTAGCAGTTCCAAAGCATGTCGATGCGAGTAGATATAGGTACCGCTTGCGGGAAGGTAAACAGCGCTCCGTGTTCCAGCTGCATGCTACGCGCTGCGGCAAGGAGAGTCATGCCGGCCACATGACCACGGAGGCGTCTTCGGACAACGCTGGCTCTTCGGCTTTGAAATGGGGATGAGCACCACACCCTAGAGTCGGACATGACTGGACTTCATTGTCAGGGGATACCTTTACCTTTAATACCTATTGAGGTGGCATACCAAACATGCTCTCCAAGTCAAGATCTGGATAGAAGATAACTGTGTACAGTACTACTTTTCCAACCGTCTGTCCTATGACAATAAAATGTTTTAAGCAGTAGTTTGCATCAGCAGTAGGAAACCCAAGATTTTACACAAGGAAAAGTTACTTTTCCTCAGCAACACAATCTAACCTCAGGACAATTCAGCCGAACGTTCTTGCCAGGCATAACTGTCCAGGAATGATGCCCTTGTATTCTTGGCTATCTCCTTTCAGCTCCAAGTTATGCAGTGATGTTTCTGGCTCCAAGCACTGATCTACTGCATAAGCAATTAATAGTGAAATTTATATCCAGCCATTGCATTTGGTTAATTGCACCCTTAAACTGGTTAAGCAATGAACCAACAGTCTGTGGTATTAAAAAGGTACATGGCCCGAGGTAGAGCATTTAGTTAAATTACAGCATTTAAGTAATACTAGACACTTACAGGGCAGAAAGATTTAACTCTGTTGCAGAAGTTTAATTAGCTTTGTGGCTGCGTCCTGGCTTTTAGTACATGAAGTCTCTACAATTCAGAATCTGAGTAAACCAAACATTACTCAATTCAGCACACAGTCATATCAAACAAGGATTATGGGTTTCTGCTCACAGGAGCAGGAACTGAACTTGCAAAGTGAAGCTTCCATATTTTGTACAATCAACAACACTGATGTATGAAATTTAGGAGCTCCTCATTTTATATAAAGTCAAAGGATGAGAGGACTTTGCTAATTTTCTTCAATATGAACGTTTTTCCTACACAGAAGCTTCTAAGGCACTTCATAGAAAGCCTAAACATTTTATCAAGAAATAATTTAATATTAAGACAATGCCTTTATGTTTTGACAATTACTTTCTAGTTATTACATTTAATACATCACAATATTTAACAGCAGCCAAGCAAGACTACTAATAGCCATGCCAGCCACATATCTCACCGAGAGGTTTTACATTAAGAGGCATAAATTGCAGGGAGGGGCAGCGCAACCCTGGCTAAAGATCCGGGGGTGGCCCCAGGGCTATCATGGGGTACATCATGGGGTACCAGTCCACAGCCCCCAGCAACCCAACACCACCACTACGTACTATAGTCACAAATGCCTAGAGTCCACTGCACTAATCCCAGAGCATTATCTATGACTTAGCATGGTGCTCTGATCAAGCATCTGGGAGATACTGGAGTCTCCCCCAGGCAGGAGTCTTCCGCAAGCATAATTGTTTGCTATTGTTCAAATACTTGTCAACCAACCATGTTCACCCACTTTTCATGTGCCAGAAGTGTGAAATTCACATTTGCTGTCATTTATTCCAGTATACCATAGTTGCTATACAAACATCAATGTTAAACATTTTACAGTGGTGATATTTTGCCCTAGTCAGTCCATTATGAACTCAACATGTCTGATCAATAGAGAGACTGAGCAATCTCATAAGTATGTACTTGTTCCTCTGGGAATTAGTCAGATACTGGAGCCCAGTATGTTAAATATTTACTAAGAAAGCTCCACACAGAATGATTATTCAGGTTTATTACTGGCAAGTGCTTGTTGGTTAAGTTGGTTTCAGAACTGGGTTGCAATCCAAAGAACTTCTCAGGCACACCCTAGGATACCACCCTTTCTAGAAAGTTAAATACACACCCCAGGGCTGCAACGTAAACTGCTTGTAGAATTCCCCGGAGTTTCAAGCACACATCATTCAATGGTACAAAGGACAGCAGTCCAGCAATAACAAAGTTCTTACAGCCTTGCTTAGTCATGCAGTATCTGGATTGGGGCCTAGCTAGAAACTTAGCATAAGAGCTAAATTAGATACATTTTCTTTGAACTTTGTCCTGCTGCAGTACTACAAGGAATTTGCTGTTAGACAATTAGCGGAAACTTGATAAGCTACTGTAGTCAGTTTCCTTGGTAACTGGAGTACACAGAGGAACTGTACTTTTTACTGGTATGAGCAAGGAAAGGACAGACTTGTTATAAACTAGATCTAGCAGCTAGCAAATTGCTGGTCTACAATACAAGAGAGTAGAAACTACATATAATCTGAACAGAACTGGTATAGGACTATAGCACGCAAACTTCTTGCCCTATTACAGTCCCAGGTGAATGCATGAAATTTGCTTTGTAAAGTCTTACATGCTGCTGTTTTAAATCAGAGCTATTATATTGTACCGTATTCATTTTGTTTGACACTCGTGGTTCACATTTGAGGAAGGGTGGGATGGAAATCCCTAAAGAAAAGTGCAAGACGGCCATTTCAGTTTATTACAAGGACCAGCAGATATTTAGCAGAGACTCTAGTCATCATACTGTCTATTTTAATGTTTACCCAGGAACGGGGTTTTTTGGGGTATATGCAACAACTATCCAACTGCAATTTTACATGACAGGTTGGACCACTATCAAAGTGGACTGTAATTCTATGGCATATTATTTTGGGTATTCTAAACGTGTACCCTTTTCAAAGTTAGTCAACTAGCAGTTCAAATCTGACCAGAGGTTGCACATTCTGCAGTAATGCACTGTAAAACCCACATTCATGCAATCCCTGTTAAAGCCATTATCTACATATTCCATGGGGCAAAGCATGTCTTAAATCAGCTGGAGGTAGAGAGGTGAGTGAACATACACACACAGTCAATGAAAGTGGGCTCGAGTGCTCTGTCTGTAGTCATATGGACAACTATCAGACATTGAGTCAAGGGCTTATGGTTAGAAACAAGCAGTCCACACAACTTGATACAGTACATCCTTTCACAGCTACCTATTATCTTGACTACTGGACAAAGTACCCGCAGTAGAGTGTAGTAGACTCGAATTCATGTTAACTATAGCACCCAGATTTCTCCTTTTAGTGGCAATTGTAACATGTTCCACGGAAAAGGAAAACTTATAATTGCTATATCTAGGCTAGTCAAAGTAAGTTCACAGTACTATAGTATCTCTTTTATAAATTTAAACTATGGATCACACTCTTAAGACCACTAACAAGCAAAATATACTGTATCTTGCTCTAGCTTTAATATTAAGGATAAGGAGAGCAGAAAAATCCACTGTATTAAAAAAAAAAAAGCTCTGCAAACTGAAAGTTTAAGGCCCATTTAAAAGCAGTAATAGGGGGTTGATTGGAGCTCTGGGGAAACCCAAGATGCAGTGCCGCCATCAAGTCATTCTGTTTGATACCTGCCAACTGAATTTAAAATAGTGTTGCGCCAGACAGCAATGCCTGTGAAGCCAGTCTCCTGTCTTGGATAGGCTCATACGAGCCAAGAAAGGTCAGGTAACAGTCCCCAATTGTAACAGGAAAAATTCACACGCAGCACTTAGCACCGAGCCCAGAAATAAATTTGCTACTAATGTAAATATGTGTGAACTGCCTGCTTCTCCCCATGCCCCCCCCACATCCATGCAGATGTATTCTGAACCAATGGATGTTTCCAAACTGCTTTAAAGGCAGCAGCCCCAGAATACAGACTAGCAACCTTTACAGGTAACTTTGATAACTTTCTTACCTATACAAATGAGTTCAATCAGCTTTGCAACTCAAGTGTACTGATTAACTTACCTGGCTGTATGTACCATTGTTTGGTATTTGTGACATGGCAAACAAAACCTATCCCTCCAGTTTCCAAACCTGCTGTATCCACACCCATATTTTTTTTTACTATAACAGAAAAAGCTATTTACACACCGATGCCTATGTATGGATTTGCATGCCACTTTTCTGCACACAGGCATTCAAGACTATAAAACAAAAAATAAAAGCAAAAGTGGCAGAAAGTTCAGATGACTGTAACCAGCTAAATGAAATACCTGCCTTAACAGATATTTCTTAATTTGGTGGAAACAAGAGAGCTTCTAAAGTCAGTGGGTTACTCAATATTGTAGACAAGAATTTGCCAAAACTTGCAACTGCTGACAGCACACAATACTTGTAATTAACACTTTGAGTGCTCAAAATGTTTCACATTATCTTGATGTAACCCTTACAAGAACTCTCAAGATGTGCAAGTATTAGTCCCGCATTGCAGCTGTGGCTGAGAGAGAGTGGCTTGCCAAAAACCATCAATGAGCTCATGGCGGAGGCAACATTCAAAGTGTAGAAGTCCCCAACTTGCAGCTCAGTCTTACCCCATGACACCACACCAAGTTCACATATACAAAGTCAAGCACCAGAAATAATTCAAAGTGAAGAGAATGCCACATGCCTGCTTTTAGAAACCACTCCCCTTGGGAACAATAACTTATGTGTATTGAGCTCAAAGCATTTGCTGAATGATGGACTTTAGGAAAATGCTACTCAGCCACCAAGTCCCATATTTAAGAACTGCAGTTACTGCAATGATTTGCTTCATAGAGATTAACTTGACCAGAGGCAGAATACACACATTCTGGCTGGCCTTGGTAGCCAGCTATTGTTTATGGTTATCCTGAACCTTTCCCTACTCCTCTGGAACTTACAAGGACACACAGGAGGGAAGAAATCATTCAGGCTAGAACGTGCTGAGAAGCACCAATACTCACTATTTTCAAGTGCCTCCAAAACCACAGCACAAGGCAAGTGAACAATCCCACCATTCTCCAGAGTTCTATGGCCACCTTAGAGATGGGAAGGGGTCACCGTCCCATGTTGAACCATACTTTGGAGGCATCTAAATTAGAGCTTTTTGCCACTTATGAGCACCCCAGACTAATGAAAAGTGAGAAGTGGTCCCATCAGTATGTCAGACAAAGAGACAAGATT
Source organism: Plestiodon gilberti rubricaudatus (assembly GCA_026170595.1). Lineage (NCBI taxonomy): Eukaryota > Metazoa > Chordata > Lepidosauria > Squamata > Scincidae > Plestiodon > Plestiodon gilberti. The sequence goes on along the minus strand of JANXHW010000002.1, from coordinate 219,781,823 downwards.
TGTTGACCTGCCCCCCACACACACAAGGTATCCTCCACCCTGAATTCTCACTAATATGCAGAAAACTCCAGATCAAAGCAGACTCAATGTCAATTGCACTTGCCCATATGGTATTTTTTTCCCCTTGGGGAAACAGGAACCCAATCAGGACCAAAGCAGGGAGGGAGAGAGTGATGCAACTTTTAACCCCTACTGTGGTTTGGATGAAGAGCACCTTCTCCCCACCACCACCACTGATATCACAAATACCTCCCAGGAGAATTACCTCCGAAACTGCTATTTTTATCTGAACCACAGCATGAGAAACTGCTAGAAACCCTCCCAACTTGCCATTATCCTGGTCTCTCCCTCTGTCATGTCTATTTTAAGACAAACAAAAATCAAATATGTGCAGGCGAACACCACAATTAGAATCACCCCTAGTTTAGCCTTCAAAAGAAGCCTCACTTCATACTTCTACACAACCCTGAACACTAGGAAGGTGCTCCCAATAGCAAGCTGGCATGTGCATCTGTGCAACCCTGATCAAGACCAGTGAAGTACTCTGCACAAAGCAGAAAATGTGTACTTTTAAAGAGGATGTTAGCAACTGCTTCTCACATTAGTACAGGCATAAGTTAACTCCCATAAGTCATTTCCCATGTCTAAGAACTATATCTTGCCATATCCCCACTGCACATTGTATAGATATTCACTGTTACATAAGACAGCCAAAGGAGTCTCAGTGGTATCTAACTATACAGAAAGATCTAACAAAGCATATTAGGTTTATGTTGGAAATGTGGAGAGGGGAGGGGGAATTTTATTGGTGACAGGAAGTAAAGTGAAGGCTTATTGGACATAGATACTAAGTTCAGTTTAACTTTCAAGATTTAACATTTGATCCTAGTCTATTCTTGGTTAAAAAAAGAAAGGTTCGGGGTGCAGCCACCAGGAAGGAGACACTATTGTTCCAGCAAGGCTTATGTGCCAAGGACTAGAATCTAAAGTGCCACCTTGCTAAAGTACATCATTTTATTTGCTTAATTTTGCAATAGATGAAAGTTGTTTACAAAAAAATTATACTAATTAACACGTTCAATTTTTTTAAATAAAACCTTTATTGGCATACAATAGTACATCAAACATCCTATAGTGTTGTGGGTTCAATTTATAAATTATTACAAGTGGATCTGTCCTTTATACTTCTCTTCCACCACCATTGGGAATTTTACCACCCTCTCCATAATTTCAACAGAACATTTATTGAGTAAATATATATCACTTTTACAGAATCAGGATGCCCTGTCATTTTAGTCAGACTGGGCTCTAAACGAGTGGAACGCACACTAGCATGAATATGGGTGAGAGTCGCAATCGACGCCAAACTACAAGGGCAACATCAGTCTAAGTACGGAAACTTATGGTATCTCCCAGTCGTGACTTCTGATGGAACCATATTAAACCAGGCTAGAGTAATGGCACGGCATTCCTTAGTTTAACACATTAAAGAGCAGAGGAAGGCCTTGCTAAATGAAAAATATCCTTAACCTTTTCCTAAGAACGGCAAGTGCGTGAGCTACCTTTCTGGAAGGGAACTGTACAACAGGTGGGTTACCGCTGACAGGGCCTCTCTTTTATCAGCCAATCAGAGTTCTGTCAGTGGCAGGCCAGAGAGCAGGGTCTCAGATCTCGGGGCAAAACAGATTGATATGGAAGAAGGTGGTCCTTCAGCTAACATCAATCGCTATTCTATATTCTACCATGTAACTTAATAGTGCTAAAAGCAAGTTACATGTTTGATCCAAGTGAGACAGAAGTTAATTTGGGGAGGAATGGGATTTGTTGGAGGATTCTGGAATGCCAAACAGTACTATTTGAGGGAAATATTTCGACTGTAAGCTTTTTTTAGGATGTCCATTTATAAATTTGCATTGGCAGTTATGATCATATTTAATCAGCTTAATATCTAGTTAATTATCTATTGATACATGTGTTCAAATGTTATCTGTTTCATAAAACATTTTAAGGGGCAATTCTCATTTCCATATGGCTCACAATTTGGGGCATTTATATGCAAGAATGGGGAAACTGAAAACATTAGAACATCTATGAAAGCACCAAAGTCTGGTAAAGGTTCTCAAAGCAGCATTAGATTGTCGCATGTGAAAAGTGGCCACAGCAAGGATAAGCAACCACATGCACACACACCAGTTCCTCAGATATGCGTGTATGAATCAAGCCCCTACACACCCATGTATAAGAGGAGAAAAAATTATCCAATTACTTAGCACAGGACAAATGTTTGGAGTGAGCAGTGCAAGTTCTCAACCTGAACCAACACTGACAAGGAAGCATCTTTGAATCTGCAAGTAGCAGTCAAGACATCACCTTGTCAGACTATAGCAGAGCCAAAGCAGGATATTAAGTTATGAGACAAGCTGCTGCCTGTACCCTTGTCTCAGATACTTCTGAACAAGCTGCAATACATCCTTCGTGGATTGAGCTACGGAACACAGTCTTCCCCGTTCGCACAAATATCCAGAGTTGACAATATTATGAAGAGCTAGTAGGAGACAAGGCATCTGTGATAAAGTTCAAGGAGAGAGGCTTTATACAATCACAAGGGTCAAAGCTATGCATACTCCCAGCAGCTCCTTTTGTATTAGCAAGTCAACTTCTGAGCAAGTCTTGGTCAAATATCCCAGGTACTTGCTACAAGACTCCATAAGCCCATATCATTCTACCCAAGTCTTGACAGGCCCCGATCTGTGGTCTAGGCAGGTCATCTTGAATTTGGCTGGCCAGTACCAGAGGAAGGCTTTCAGTGGTGGCACTACAGCTTTACACTTCCTTCCTTGGAAAGGAGTCAATGAGCCCCTTACCTGCTTTTAAGCAGGTCTTAACTGGGGGAGAAAAAGGTTTTAATTATGGATTACTTAAGAAATTTATGGTTCACCTTGTTTCTTCTACTATAGTTTTATGTAACCCATTAACTGTCTTGTGAGAATATTCATGAAGTGAGGTATAACTCAAAAAAATAAAGTCACTGTACATCTAGCCAGTTTGTCATCTCCTACTGCTGCTGCTGCTACAGCAGCAGCAGCAACAGAGTTCAACATGAAAGCATCTCCTGTCTGCCATGAAAAAGGCAAGTTTCAGCCCTTATAGTTCTAAGGTAGCACCGTGCAAAATATCCTAGTACTCAGGGATAGCCCTTCTAACCTGCCCTCATTCACTGTCACAGTACTGCCACCCTAGAACAGAACTGAAAATTTTCCATTATCTGTTTCCAAATAAAGCAGTTGAGCAAGCCTACTGAAAGAGGGAAGTTTCAGTTTTCATAATTTGCTTTGGACAGGCAGAATGGGAACAGATCTGCATAAAAACTAGGAGCTACATTTACAAAGGCCTCATTCACTGCATACGGCGAGCTTAAGTATTTTATAGTCATTCTAAGACATGCGATTGCCAACCTGTTGCCAACCTGTACCACATGTAGCAGAGAAGCAAGGATCTTGTGGTACACCTGGACGCAGGCAAGGCTGGTGTGCCTGGCTGACCATAGCACAGTCAGACCGCACTCTTGCCTGCTTCTATCTGTGGAGAGATGACCACTCCAAGGCATGCGGAGGGGGGGGGAGCATGGATATGTACTGTGGTGAATACCGAAGTGCTTTATATTCTTTACTTTAGCAAGTGTGTCAAACGTTAAGTGACTAGTCACCACAGTTGGTTACAAGCCTCAAGGTACATATCCATGGACTTAAAGGATTACACCCAAATCCAATTTAGGTAACTTGTATTCTTCTCCAGCTCTGCTTATTAGCGCATGTTTGCCACCGCATTTTGAAGCAGAGTCCTTGGGTTAATAAGAAATTCTGGCACTAGCAGGAGAAACAGGAGTCAGCACCTGGTAATGCTTCCTTTTCCAATAAATTCCTCTACACCCAACCTGTAGAACTTTGCTTCCATTTATTACTAAAACAGAAACGGCAGCTTTCCAAGCCCTTCCTGTGTCCTTAAAGCCTGCTGCAGCATGCTTTGAATAAATGACATCATTGACAAACTTGTTATACTGACAATAAGCCCCAGGAGAGCAGGCCCCCTCTTATACTTAGCAAAGCACATTCCTAATTTGTGAGGTCACCTCTTGTTCCCCATGTATATGAAAAGCCCCCAGAAGCTGCAGATGAGATCAGTTTGCTTTGCGATAGGCTTGACTGAAATGCTGCTTTGTGATGAGTCTGAATATCACACCAAGTATTCCAGGGAGATTTTCTTGGCAGCGTTACTAGTCTATATGTGCAAGTCTACAGACTCATTCCCCCCCCCCCAAAAAAAACCTGCCATTCATTTCAACACAGGTTGCTCAGAGGTCTCCAGATCTCATTACCTGTACCATTTCTTTTAAAGCACACACCTCACACCCCATCTAGAGCAGGGCTCTTCCTGGTACTGCTGTTGTAAGAAGTCCAGGAAACATCAGCGCATGGGGGCCTCCACACTGAACTCCCTTCCCCTGCAAGTGTACATACTGTGTACACCCTCCTTACAGATTTTTTACTGCCAGTTGAAGTCATGGCTTTTTCTTCAGGCCTTCATAGATTTAATAATCTAACCTCAAGGTGACAGCTTTGCTGCATTTATTGTATTTTTTGCCATTACTGGTTTTAAGCTTTTAGTTTTGTTTAAGCTGCCTTAAGTACTTGTGAGAGTGGTGGGGTAACAATTTTGAAAATCAAATGAGTCTCCCTAAATCAAAGATGGCTACATGAGCCTCCCCAGGTGCAGTCAGGAAAACCTGTGACGTTAAACCTAGGGACAAGCAGGTCAAAAAGAAACAGAACCTCAAGCCGTCCCAGTGATCCTGCTGGAAGAACGTTATGAAAGCAAGTGTCCTGAAGAGCAGAGATCACCATCACTCCCCCTTCTCAATTCTGACAGTCAAATAGCTGAGCCTTCAAAGGCGGTTTTGACATGCACTTGGAAACTGGAAAAATGTACATGTGCCACCTACAAGTTGTGCAGAGGCTGTGCTGATCACTGGTGATCTACCATGGGCTAAGGTCAGCATGACTGGGGCAGTGTATAGCAGCAAACTATGAAAAATGGTTGCTTCTTTAACTTCTTAGCACACTAGTTTAATGCCATAGCATAGCTATATAGTAACACCATTTAATCATTTGATTTTGTCTGCAAACCGCTTTGTGAACTTTGTTGAAAAGCGGTATACAAATACTGTTAATAATAATATAGCATTAATTGGAGAACCTACTGTCTAGACAGCCCTACAGTTATGGCTGTGTACACTTCCACAAGGGAACAGGAATAGGAGCTAGCAATCCAAATCAGTTCTAGATTCTCTCACTCTACAGGCTCAATGGGTATGCAACTCAGTCAGCTGGGCCCCCTATGTGTCCAGGTAGGCCTCTCCTCCGAGGCCACCACTGACTGCAATAGTTGGGACCATTAGAGAATGTAAAAAAATTGCACAGACTTTTAATAAGCCAAATTGGGTTGCATCTATTGGCTCCTAAGCATTAAACTGAAAAAAGTATCAAAGAAGCTCACAGGAATAAGACCATTCTCAAGTCTACATGGGCAATGTTTTCATTTCTACAAAATGCCTTCCTTCCACTAGCCACACATTTTATTCCCCAAAAGGCAAGTCAATCTTTCAATCTGACATTTGAGAAGAGGTGGCAGAAAACCAAGTCTTCTAGAAAAGCTAGGAGAAGAATGCTCATTCTGTGGGCTTAACAACCCACATGGCCCTCACTCACATGCGTTCAATACACATTCTTCTTCTGCAAGTAAACATCTTTAACATACTGGAAATCCCTTACTCCTAATAGCGCTGCCTCAGACAGAGGCCGAGAGGACTATGAGCAGCAGCACACTCCAATTCACCAACCAATTTCAAACAGGCCCTCATTAAAGGCTGCAGTTATCTTCAAGACATGTTTGGCTCAGTCTGTGGGCAATGTTAGAGCACAAATTATGTCAGCTTGAAGCCAGCTGTTGCCTTCTCATTCCTCAACTCAATACCCTTTTATTTGATAATATGAAGTCTGCTGAAATATATGTTTGCAAAAACACTTATTGCTATTTGCAGTTTGTGCACAAATCATAACCACAACCGAGGCCCTTGATGCCAGGGAGGCAGAAGACCAAAGAAAGAAGGGCCCCTTTGGAACAATAAATGTTATGGGAGCACCCAAGCCCAAGAGGTTTATATGCTAAGTTCCCTAAAAACAGAAAACTAGATGCCTCTTTGCATTCTGCAGTCCACGATACTTCTCATTACAGAATGACTTTTCAAACCAGAGAGGCACATTGAAATGAACAGGGCCAAACAATTCCTTCCCTTCCCCGCCCCCACAAACTGTACTGTCCAATTTATAGCCTCATGCAAGATTAGGTCTTGTATCTAAGAGCACAATAGGCACTTCCTTTGAGTTTTTGAATCCAAATACCATATCCAACAACTGTTTGGCATTTGGGGCAACACTGTAACTAGGCTTAAGAAACAAGTTAAACTGAGCAAGACCACCAAGGAGCAACAGCTCAGTCCTACTGAAACACTTAAGAGCAGGGCCCTTTTTATGACACAGACTCACTGAAGTCACTTTTATTACAGCAAGCAAGTCACCAACTGGTACTTCAGCAAGGGATGCAACAGGACAACACTCATTTTAATGAACACATATCAGAAGCAAGAGTCAAGCATGGGAGAGCACACTCGGACTAGGTCCTTACCAGAAGTGGGAAAAGGTGGTTGACCTGAAGAGAAAGAGGACGAAGAAGCTGGGAATTGCCATCCTTTCTATACCCAGCTTTATAATCAGTTATTATAGCCAATGCAGATGCTGTATTTGTAGTGAGTGTATCTACTAAAATGGTAAATGAGATCAATCAGTCATGTGGTGTTTAATGCTATATTAACATGTAAGAGACCTAAGCAGTTTTCTCCTTAATATAGAATGGATATTCAAAGTTTTCTCCTTGTTTGATTTAATGGCACATGATGCATTGCTTGGTGTGGGGGGAATGCTTTAGGCACTTTGTCTCTGCCTTTTTCCAAAATGGCACTGTTGCATTGATGTCTCCTTTATTAGATGACATGCAGGGCGCAGATGTTTTCTGCAAGATCAGCTACTCTGCTAGATATGTAGATATCTGCCTGGGCAGTGTCCCATGACCCATGATCACAGTGTAGTTACTGCCCCAGAACAAGCCCCTCATGCAAAGTCATCCTGGAATTCAACATCTGGACTCGTGAGGCAACAGGAAAAAATCTGCTACACCTCACAAGTCTACTGTTTGTAATTGCTTTCAAAAGCCATCATTATGTTACAAATTCTGGACAACAATCACAAGGTAACTAGAATATCTAAATCAGCTCATACTCTCAAGACTTTCCTTTGGTTCTTATTGGATCCCTATGCAAAGTACTGTGCTTTTTGTCCACATATTGTCATCTAAGCCAGGGGTTCTCAACCTGTGGTATGGGTACCCCTAGGGGCACGCGGACCTCTTGCTGGGGGTACGCCAAGCCCTGTCCCTTATCTGCCCCATCAGCAGCTAATTAAGTGTTAATTAACATGGATTTTAAGTGTTTATTTTTGGAGCCTTTGTCTCTGATTTTGGTTCTGGGCTTATTTTTGTACTTTGGAAAATGTACTTTGGTGGGGTGGGGGAGGGAGGAGCTGATTTTGGGAAGTGTGACTTGGAGAAAAAAGAGATCCTTCTATATGTGTGTGTACACACACACACACACACACACACACACACAGACACAGAGAGAGAGAGATAAATAAGACATTTTTCACATTTAAAATTGTTTAGTACTTTATGATTACCTAATAAATTAATTAATTAAGGCCAATTCCATGCTTGGGATCATTAAAAAAAGGGATTGAGAATAAAACGACCAATATTATTATGCCATTGTACAAATCGATGGTAAGGCCACATCTGGAGTATTGTGTCCAGTTGTGGTCACCACACCTCAAAAAGGATAAAGTTGAATTGGAAAAGGTGCAGAAAAGAGCGACCAGAATGATTCGTGGGCTGGAGCACCTCCCTTATGAGGAAAGGCTACAGCGTTTGGGACTCTTCAGTCTAGAAAAAGGCGGTTGAGGGGGGGACATGATTGAGACGTATAAAATTATGCATGGGATGGAGAGAGTGGATAGAGAGAAGTTCTTTTCCCTCTCACACAACGCTAGAACTAGGGGACATCCACTCAAATTGAGTGGAGGGAGAGATAGAACAGACAAAAGAAAATTATTTCTTTACCCAGCGTGTAATTGGTTTGTGGAACTCCTTGCCACAGGAGGTGGTGATGGCACCTGGCCTGGATGCCTTTAAAAGGGGATTGGACAGATTTATGGAGGAAAAGTCCATCACAGCTTACAAGCCATGATGGGGATAAGCAACCTCCTGGTTGTAGGAGTAGGTTCTCTTTGTGCCAGGTGCAAGGGAGTGGCGACAGGATACAAGTATCTTGTTTTGTGCTCCCTGAGGCATCTGGTGGGGCCACTGTGTGATACAGGAAGCTGGACTAGATGGGCCTTTGGCCTGATCCAGCAGGGCTCTTCTTATGTTCTTAATTGATTAATCCAATTAATTAGCAGCTATTAGCAGGGGATACCCAAGCCTCCGAAGGTTGAGAACCCCTGATCTAAGCTACAGCGATCTGTTGAGTTTCTTCAACATCATTTCAGAAAATTCCAACTGCAGTCCACAACAGCCCATCTCAGATCAGCCAGTATTAGATGCTGCCTGTTAGTGACAAACTCTACAACGCTTCCAAGCACAACATCCTTAGCATTAGCAAGCATGTTTACTCACACTGGGTGTGGGTCAAGATGCTCTTCAGCAGCAGCTGCCAGCAAAGGACAGTGCAGATAAGTGACACTATTCAGATATGGTTCTGCCAGATCTTCTGTGCAGCACATGCCAAGCACTCAAGCCAGTGGATGGAATTTTTGGAGCCAAAACCAACACGTTGGAAGTAATCAGAAATGATTACTGTTTGGGGAAATCCTTGACTACAATGTACACTTTGATTCAGTTTTTCCATCTGAAGCCATCCAGAGCCACCACACTAACAGGATTGGCAAGAGGAAATCCCATTCATGCAAGCAAGAACAGTTCAGCCAGGCTCCATCACAGCCAAAGAACAGCATTCAAAAAAAAGTGTTCTCGTTCAAGGAATATTTCAATGTTCACAGTCTGGTGCATCTCTTTAAATCTGCATACTGCAACAGACACCCACTATTTCATCTGATTCTTCAAAATAAGGTATCCTGGTTTAGAAGCTTTTTAGAGTTTGATGGAATTATACTGGCATCTCTAGAAGTCTAAGAAATCTCAAAGAGGTTCCAATTCTGTTACAACCAAGCCACAGAGGTGGTCCACGAGTCACTTCTGCTGTCACCACCATATTACACTATGGGCCAAAATATGGTGTGAAAGGAAATGATACAGACTTCTTTTGAAGATCAGATGCATCAAAGAAGACACAGGGAAAGGAAAAACTTTCACAATTAGTTGTGTGTTCTCCATTCCTTTGGATACCTCAATTTCCATCCCCACCCGCATACCATGTTACAACAACTCAACACTCCTTCATATTTTGCATACTATTGCAGAATCATCCTGTTATTCTTCTGGCTTATCAACTAAATTTAGAGGAAATCCAGCTGTTTCCCTTAACAGCTGGCAGCCTTGTCACATCACTGAAATACAAAACCTGCTTGTCTGCCTTTCATTTTATGCTGATAAGTGTCTTTAGAGACTGGATCTTTTATAACCCAAGCATGTCAACAAGCATTCGCTACAAGTTTCTGCCAAGTTGAAGCTTTTATCCATGCAAAAATATATTTGTTTACATATCATTTTAAGAAAACAAACTGAACATGATTTACCACTTTCCAAAGCATATAACCAACAGGGACTAGATGTTATCTGCACCTGGGCAAAGTTAGTCCTACTGAAGCCTTTATATTCACTGATGAGTCTTGAGATTAAGCAGCTGTGAGTCTGGGAAGCTCTTTTAACCAAGACTACTGTTTGAGTCATTAGGAATGCAGAGTAATATTTTTTGTTAACATTCATTAACCACCACATTCTGTTTATCTTTCCACAACTCATGAGCATCCAAGTTGTAGGTAAGTCAGATGCACTGAAAAAGAACCAGCCACTTTGGTGGAGGGGAGAGGGTGTCCATCTATCAACAGCACGCAACTCAGTACCGCAAATATGCTTAGACATGCTTCTCTGGCACTCTGTTCCTTACTAGTATTTTCCCCCATACTATAGGGCAGGGATGTGGGTGCAGGTGTGGCAGGTGAGGGACCCTGCCCTATCATAGTCCTTAGAATGAAGCTACAGCTGAACCCGGAGATTGCATGTGCTACCTGCTTGCACACAAGTAAGCAGGTAGCATGCACACAATCTCCAGGTTCGGCTGCAGCACTGTTCCAAGGACTACGAGGCAGGGCTGCCTCATCTGCCATGCCCACACCACACACCGCTGCTATAGGGACTCTCCCTGCCACTAAGTCACTCAAACAATTTAGTATCTAGTCTCAAATCTCAATCCTCCATGCTTTCGAGACAGTCACTGTGCTTAGGTACCTAGAGATACTACTGCTGCAAAATTGTCAGTTTCTTTAGCTACTTGATTTTGTCACCCAAGCTCTCTTCTTCCACAGATTCCACTCTGAGACAAGATTCATCATGCCTGGAGGTCAGGTTCCCTTCCGACACCACTAAGGTTGCATAATACAGTACTGTAATGCAAAGTCTCCCAGGTGACAATTCAGAATATAGCCTAACCTAGAAGCAGTCTCAAACTGCTGTACTTGGTTGATAACTGCAGAGGGGTTTGTGGTACAAACTAGGCACATCTCTTACCCAGTCACCACACAAATCTTAACCAGTATTTCGGCCATTTTTCTCCACTAGCTCAATTGCAGTGAAGGCCCAATTATATACTGTACTGACATTCAAGGCATTATTAACGTAACTATGTCAAAGTGGTCTTCAGTTATTAAGGGTCAGCAAATGAAGTCTAGTTTCTAGGGGTGTTAGCAGTTTTCCAATTAATCCCAACACAGTTGGTTTTTATTTCCACCTGTTCAACAAATTGGACATCACACCGTAATGAACAAGTCTAGTACATGGGAGGATCACATTTACACCATTAAGTTCCTCGCATTAGAGATAATGTTGGCATAAAACACACTTAACTTGTTTGTTCATGGAGGTTATTGTCAGTCATTTTTGTAAAGCTAATGTAAAGATGCTCCACTCTGAGGACTGGCTGTCACACATGCCACTTCAAGATAGGAAGGGTTTCCTGCCAAAACAAAATAAAAATCCAAAACTATACTCTGGGGAAAGCCCCAGAGCCCCCTACCATGGGGTAGGGAGAAGACAAGTTTCCTTCAAACCAAATATTCCCTAACATCAACTGGGTATAACCCCACACAGCCAGCCTTACTGGTTTACACCCAAGGAGCCTATATCTCACTTCCACAATGGCAGCTCAACAGCCCCCAAAGTTATGCCGGGCCCCTAGAACCCTTCAGAAGCTTATTTCACTTGATGAATTTAATGTTGTCAATATCCTTCCCCAGACTGAAGATGCAATTAAGCACAGACGACAGGCTTATACAGCCGAACGGTCACTCTTTTTTTGGCAGTATTAAAGTAATCCTGTAGACTCCAAGTCTACAAAATCCAAATGCATTTGTTTGCTGTTTAAAAGAAAACCCTTCATCATCACGACAAACAAACCAAAGAACCAGTATTTCCTTTGGAAGCCATTTGTAGTCCCCATGTACTCTCACTATACAGAGACAACAATACATATGCTAGGGCCAGGGACAGACTGATCTGTTTGCCAGTACAGAAAAGAAGTTTCAGTCCTAAGTTATCAGCATAACTTTAGATACCTGGGCAACCAGATGCAAACATGAATTGCAGCATCATGCCATCACAAACGGTAGGGAAAGGGAAGAGCATTTCAGTTAGTGTAGAAGTCCCAGCATGAACTGTACAGGCTCCTACACAACCATTTTAATCTTCACTGATCACCAATATATCAGAGTAATAATGTGGCCTACAGAAGTAAATTAGCCATAAAAGAGGAATATCAACGAACATAGGAGTCACATTTGAGGACAGGTAGTGCAATTATAAGGGAAAGTAAAGGAGTTCCAGCTAAGGATGATTAAAAATTGAGTCATCAGGCACAATCACCAAACCTCGTCTCTAAAGGAAGTTTGCTGTCTGTTACATCATTGACACAACAGCAAACTGCTGAGTTGTACCTTGAAGCACAATGTCTCCAGACATTTGTACTCTCTATACAGGGAACGTTTTACAGGGAGGCACTTAATCCGTCTAATGTTCTTTTCAACAGTAATGAATATTAGTCAGGGCGTCAGGCACGCTACAGCAAATTTGCCTAAGCGGTAAGCTCTTCGAATTTCCAATAGCAAAGTCAGTTTAAATGTAAATCTGAACCCAACTTTGAGTTACTGGTGTCACTGTATGTTGAATATTGTGGAATATTCCCATTTCTAGTCATCCAGGATAAACAAGCAATGGTAATTCCAGTACTATCAGAAGTCATTCAAGCTTCAACAAAGATTCTTATGCTATGGACTGTACCCGCTGGCTACAATAAAGCTATTTTGATTCCACCCAGCCTGCTGTTCTACTCACATAAAAAAAAAAAACATCTGTGTACAGGGCAAGTGAATGTTTACTGTAAAAAAAGGAACTATAGAACCTCATTTCCAATATGGTTTATTTGATTGTTCTCCCTCTTGGCCAATGGACAGTCATGGTTTCCCTATAACCCAATCAAGAGTACATTCCTAAACCCAAATGCCATTTCTGTTTGGCTTCTCCCCCAATAAAAAGAGCTTCCAAGTTTTTGCTACCCTCTAATTAGTAATTAATATAGGCTTGTTACTATGAGCAGTGCTTAGGCATAAAATCATATGGACTAGGTGAGACGTTCTAAATTCCTAGCTAGTGTATTAGGAAGGCAACACACTTGTCTGGCTAAGTTATCTTCAAGCCTTGATGTTCTATTCTTGTTGCAGTGACAAGCAGATGCCTGCTCTGATCCAAAATAGTAAGGAAGGCTCATTAACAGTCCAATCCTATCCGGCCACTAGGCTGGCTGGCGTAGGACGACTGCACCGGCCCAGGACCATCGCAAAAGCTGTTGTAAGGCAGATGTACCAAGGCATAGTTGCAGTCTCTCCTCATTGGTTCAACATTGGAATTCTAGGCAAAATCTGGAAAAGTCAAGAGAGAACGAACATCTGCCATTTGGTCATAACTCTTTAACTTCTGTACAACTGAAAAGCATAAGCAAGAGGAAAAACAGCAAATAATCCACAGCAGCCACTATTTGTCCCTTAGCTCAAAACACAATTGCATAACTGAGGTCCAAAATTCAACCCCTGGGATTGCTAGCTGAGGATCTCAGGTTGCATATAAAGATCTTTGCAAGTCACTGCCACTCACAAGAGTGGTTGTTGGGCTAGGTGGACCTATGGTGCATATATTCAGACACCTGTCCAAACACAACTAGGTGAGTCTTTTAGGTTCACACTAGTTTGAATTTTCTCAGATTAGCAGATTGTGACAGCAGCTACTCCTTAGCCTGCCCAGGAGAGGGTTTACAATACCAGTCAAACAGTGTTATCCTGCCTACTTCTGGCCAGGGAAGTACAGCCTTATGACACCTCCAAGTCTTGGCCTGGGAGTGTTGCAAGTGGCAAGAGGAAATGTCTGCCATTTGCCTGGGGAAACCCATTCTGTGGTATAGGAAAGTACTATAGGTATAGGTATAGTTGCATAGACTAAAACACATATTTCTATTTCACCTAGCTGAAACAGCCAATTTCCTGCCGCATAAGATAGCTTAGGTGTTAACTAGGTATTTGAGTATATATAAATATGGGGTGTGGTCATTAGCAAGAAACAATGGAACCACCTCCTCTATTTAAAAACTACTACATCTGTTCACCAGAGCAACTGCCTATAAAGAAACCCACAAATCAAACATTTCAGTTGAGCAACGCCACCCACATACAAAAGTACAGGTTGGGCCCTTGAAAAGCAACATGAAAACTGAAGTTGCTTCAATAGCATTACTAATTACAACTCAATTAATGCACACACACCCCAGCAAGCCACTGATAATAGTACAACTGTTCCAGACCTGAGCAACCCAAAGCCCAATGTGAACTGGGCTTGTCACAGAGTCACCACCCAAATGCTTCTTATCAGTGTTCCAGTTAAACTGAGTCAGTCTTTACTCAGTCAGCATAGGTGTGACCGGGTGCTTTTTCCTTTTAAGAACGCAACCTACCCTATGATCCCAGGAGCTGCTTTTTAAACCACCACGTACTACAGGCCAAGATCTGGTCAGCCAGGAAGTGACTCATCTTCCACACAGGACACTTATCTGGACAACTGCACTTGCAAAGCAACCAACAGCCTCACCATGCTGGCACCCAGTCTGTGAAACTCTAAGCCAGGATTCCAGCAGTGACTAAAGACCCATTTTCCTTCGCATTTTGAGGCCATCTTTTGGTTTTGCTACATTGCTTGTGGTTTTTTAATGCTGCTAGATGCATTTAGTTTTTGTTATTGTGCTGTGTCTTGACAGCATTTATTTTAATGGTTTTATTGTCACACACATTTTTAATGTGCAAGCCAGTGTGAATGCTTCCCCATGAGAAGATGGGGTATTATATCCTATATACAGTACTAAGATTGTTAGGACTTTGATTATAAACCAACACAGGATACTACCAACTGCTGCTCATGGACACATTTTGTTCCAAGTTTGCTTTGTCACTAAAGCAAAATGCAGCTCACCTTCCCTCCATCAGATTACTATGTTCAGGGCAGAAGGTGGTTTATTGTTGCTGCTTTAATTACCAGACCCAGAAGTCTGGTTCATCGGTGGCAATGTGATTTCCTGCACGAGCGATGCATTCAGAATGCTAGAACAGACAACCAGCATTTTTATTGCTCATGAAAAGCCAGCCAGAAAAAATGAGTTTTCATATTAAAAACCTGGCAGCACACGCTGAGCAAGTCACACTGTAACCTGTACTTCGGGAGTCACCATCTCAAGCATGCAACAAGTTTGGATGAATTCCCACTTTCATAGCACCCACTGAAGTTCCATGTGATCCAATTCTTAGCCGAAGCAAAAAGCTACCTTGTAGTTTGCTTAGGGGCAACCAAATAAAACAGTTCAGTAAAATCAGTTATTAAGTTTGATAGCTAGTCATTAGCCGACAAGAACTGCCAATATACACAGGTGTTTAACTGCATATCTTCCAACAAAAAAACTAGAGATAGTTAATATGTCTCTTGTTGACTGAAGCAATGTTTAAGCATCAAACTGGCTCATTGCATATTTAGACACACAGAGCAAGTTCTCTCCAATTCTAGGGGAATGCTCCACTAACCAAGTATAGCTTGGGAAATCATGTCCAAGAGCTACCATGAGAACAGAGTGCCAATCACAAAATGAAAGCATGTCTATATTCTTGATGCAGTTATACCTGAAATGACTAAAACTATGCCCCGCTGAACAGAGTTATTCAAGGCAAAGTACCTTTTCCCATTATGTTCAGGAGTCTAGTTCCAACTACTGTAGTTAGAGCAAAGTTAGCCTCTAGTATGCCGATTTCAAAAAGGTATCAAATATGATTTTAATTTACAGAACAAGTTTTTCAACCATTGGTACAAGACCACTCAGTTTTCTGTGTCAAGAGGACTTGGGCTGACAGTTTAAATTGAGGAGCAGTTGCATGCTTACAGCAGCCCTCAGATTTCACAGTTCTCTCCCACTTGACAAGGAGTTCAAGTTAAGCTACAGAGTGCCTTCCATGACAAGATGGTCCATCTCAGGGTGTGAACAGAGTGCCCAAGAATGGAAAAACAAGGCAGGCCATATGGGCCTATCAGTCTGCTTAATGTGCCTTGGGAAGGGTTCCATCTAAAACCAGAGATTGAAAGGACAAATTTCATCCTTCGACCACCAGTAGTCCCAATATTGTAGTTAACCAGGCAGTGGCTAAAGCAGTGGTATTGATTGTCCCTGACTCACAAAAGCAGCTTTGAGTGCAACCTACCCCTTGCTACAAGTCACCAGTGGCAGCAGCAGACACCTACAGCCTGAAGATGGGGGTTTGAGACATTTCTCCCTTATTTGAAGCCCATCCAGGGTAGCTAGATACAGTCTTTCTGAACTTCTTACTGCAGTGTGTAGCATTTATAATCGTCTGCTGCAACCCAATATATTGTTACTAGCTATATGGCTTGTGCCCTACCTGTCCCAGGAGACCACACAACCCTACTCAGCCCAGACATTTAGCACCAGCCATCTCCCAAGAGCAGAGGCGTCGTGTGGGGGGCCCACAACCCCCAGGTGACAGAATGCCGGGGGGTACAACTTACCCAGCAGCGTTAAAAATGGCAATGGCAAAAAGGTGTGTTTTCGGCCCAGCAGCAGGTTGGGGATTGGCCCACCCAGGTCATTTGCACTGTAACTCAGGTGAAAAACGCCCCAGGGGAGTGATTTTTTGTGACAAAAACACCGGAAGCAGCCCAATCAGGCAAAGGGGGCAGGGCTTGAGCAGCCACATGGGGTGTCATGTGACCGCTACCCCCTGGGGGTTGTCTGGCTACGCCACTGCCCAAGTGCAACATGGAAGGTACTGGGTCTTGTTTGGTGGCTGGTCCCCCAGTCACCCACTTGTAAAGTTCCTGCTAGGTAATAGGCGCACCCAAACATTAGTACAAGAGTACACATGATTTCTATTGTAACGTCAATTGGAACTTTGCACAATATATGCTGCTGTTAATATTTAAACTGAAAAGAAGAAAGCAGAATGAAGTAATTCCTGGAAAAGCAAGTTTGCAGCAGCTGTCAAAGGTATTTTCCCACAAGGAGACTGATTCAGAGCTCAGCAAGGTTTCCCTGCTTCAAAACATATGGGTTACATACGGAGAACCAACATTCCTTCTCTTATACTTTTCCTTCAAGCCTCAAGTCTATTTACACAGACACAACGTCTCTGTAGTTATGCTTCAGGTCTCTAATTCAAGGTCACGTTTTGCTCATAACAGCATAGTTCTATACTCCAGAGACACAACTGCAGAGAGAACTGAAGTTACTTCCCCTAGTTAAAATTCAGACAGACTTCCACCAAACAGGGTAACAATTGTTAAAAAGTTTGATTTTAGCTCCCAGAGGCAGGTATTAGTTTTATTTTCCTTTACTTGTTAACATACCACTTATGCTGCTACCTGGCTGCTGATTTTTGAGCACACAGTGAGATCTTCAGTATGAAGAGGATTTACTATTAACAAATGTTAAGACTTTTAAGAGCTGCCTTCATTAACAGAATGTAATCTGCTTCTGTATCCATCTTTCCACTGAGAACTTCAAAGTACCTTGCATGGGGCTCCCAGTCTACCCAAATTTGGACCAGGCCACGACATGCCCAGTTTGAACAACTTTACAGCATCTTGTGCTCTCAAAACTATTTTCTGGGTCCCATTTATCTTTTAAAAACTCTGTGCATAACAGCAAACCTTTGACTAACCAGAACTGTCCAACATCTGGGGGTGCTTTGTCTGCAGAAGCACTGTCCAAAAATCCTAACAGTTTTCTGTACATCTTTCCATCTTCCGTGAAAAGCCATTAGAATCTGACACTTACCAATATTGCACACTATACATGCATCTACGGTACATTTCTTAAAATGGAAGCTGAAAGCAGTTGCTGGGAGAGGAACAAGTTCCTCTCCATTCATCCAAGAGATCAAGAACAGGTTGGACAAGCACCTTCTGGGATGTTCTGCCTCAGGCTACAAGCTGGCTAGTTGAGTTTCAGCCAAACATTTTTCTTGCTCTAGGGATCAGACTGCTTTTGGATTTTGCCTGGAGCTTTGAATAATAATGTGGCTACGTTTGATAGGAACTACCAATATACTAGGGATAAATGTCTTCCCTGACTTTGAGAATGGCTGAAGTTCTAACAACTCATCTAGCAAAGTACTGCAAACAGACAGAGAAGTGAATTTAGGAAAGTGTGCAACCCTATGCAAACTTAAGGAGCAAGTTTCACTAATCTTCCTTGGCCTTACTGCTAGGTAATATCAGCCTGTTCGAGGCAGAAACGTGCATCCTTGCACTATTTTAGAATGGTGATTGGCAGCCAAGGCACCAATGTTTATTTATGCCAAGTCTCCAGTAGGACTGTACAGAGTCTCAGCAGTTGAAAAGCTATCAAGCACAGCTTACTGAACTCATATTTTCAAAGTCACCAGAGCAGAACATTGTTTCAGGATTTTGGAATCATACCTACTCATTGTATCCATGAAGACAAAACACGGTAGAAGGCTACTGCCTGTATAAGGCTACTGCACGTACTACTGCCTGTCAGTGTCTAGGAGGCATTAGTTTAGCCTTTACAGCAAACACTATCTGGCACTCCCATCACACATTACTGCTGGAAACCTCCTCCTGCTACTTGTACTGTGCTGCTTCTTAGCACAATATATTCACTGTTCTAATATGGAAAGCAGTTATTCTGCAGTTTTATAGTGTAGATAGTTGTCCAAGTTAGACTAAAAAGTCAATATTAGAAACATGGCCAATAACCAGAGCAATATAGTACCTGTATTCAAGTTCAATCCAGCTCTTTATAAAGTTACATTACTGTAATCAGAATGTGTCATTTTATGCCAAGTTCAGCCATTCAAGAAGTCTGTCTAAACTTAAACATTTCAAAAGCAGTGATCAAGAGGTTGTTAAAGTCAATTATTTACCCCAGTAAAATATTTTATTCCTTCTCTGGTTGCATTATCGCCAAATTTATACTCTGATTAGCAAAATGCAGCTTTCAATGGAAAGCAACAAATGGCAGATCAAAGCCGAGTTTTATGCAAATGCGTTTTTGAAGATTCACAACATTAGATTTCAAAGGATGAGCAAGATTCTAACTTATCATGATGAGCAAGATTCTAACTTAAGCAAAGTGACAGTTACCAGGACTCCAATCTACTATTTACAGCTAGTAAGTATGACATGACAAATGCAATAGTCTGGGCAGACACAAGTAGCCTAATATTGTTTGAAGTTTGCCCCCATTCTGCCAGGAAAGCAGCTGTTGTTGCTAACTGAATAACCAGCAAGTACTCCTCTGTGTTACAGAGACAATAGCAATACAAACGAAAATATTTTTTAGAAATGCTCTAATGAATTAGTTTGGGGCGGGAGTTCAGTGCCATGAGAGGCCTCAAATGGCAAACCCTAAACATCAAAACAGATACCAGCAGAACCACCATTTCATGCAACACCCATTTTTGGATGCTGGGGGGGGGGGAGTGTTCATACAGTACACAGCAAAACAGCAGCTTGGGAAAGGAAAAGGAGTTCCACTGATTTTACGGGAAGCTTTTTTTCCAGAAACATGCAGGAGGGAGCAATTCCAATCATGCCCATAGCAGAGGAGAAGTATTAATCCTCCCCTATGGTTTTGATGCACCCCACATGCTATTTTAAGGGCAGGAGCAGCCACAACACACATTTACACTGAGAACATATAGTCTGTCCCTTACGTTTGAAGCCACTTTTGTGCGACTGTTAAATTAAGCAACATTAGCAAGAAATTGCCTTGCACCTGTTTGCAGCCAATGCCTAAACAGCACCCCCCAGAAACCCCAATTTGCCCTGGTCACCACCACCATCACACATGTTCCTCAAGAGTAGAAGGTGAGAAGAGGCAGGTTGCCTTTCTGACAGGTGTCTTTTGAGCTGCTATCACATAGTTTCCTCAGTTTTTTTAAACTGACACACAAAGATTAGCCTGATGATGCATACTTCTCCCTGGAAAGCAGGCCAGCACTGAAAGGCTTGTCTCAGAATCAGAGGCTGGACTTTTCACAGTGCAAACCCTTCACAATAAACCCCTAGCAACACAGAAACCAAACTCCTGCAGGCAGCTAAAAGGAAGTGGCTCTACCTGCTGGGAGGGAGGCACCTCAGGAAATCCTGTCTCAACACCGCCAGCCATTGCTTCACTTTCTCGGGATTGGATCAGGGCCCAACCACAGTCAGTGCTGGCCAAAAATTAGTGTGTGGAAAGTCCCAATTACGTGGGGGAGGAAAAGAGGAAGGGGCATATATGCAGCTATCCGAGGCATGAGCGCCTTTTCTCCTGGAGAAGAGATTTTATATCTACACACACACTACGATACATCCCGGGAGAGTAGCAGCTTCCTTCGGCCAAGCCCGGTGCCAGCCGCTTCAAAGCCAGCCTGGCGGGCGTACCACAGAGCCGCCAGGTATCCGCCCGGGAGTGTCAGCAGAGGCTCCGCCCCACAACCTCACCCCGCTGCTCTCTACCCCCAGAAACAGGCTCAGCAGCCTGCTGTGGCCAGAGGCGGCGCACCCACCCTGCCCTCAAACGCCCACTAGGGAGACACTAGAGGGGCCACCACCTAGCACATCTGTTCCCCCCCTCCAACGAAGGGATGAGAAACCACGTTACTTCCCCCTCGCTCGAGGGCAGTGGCAAACATCGGTCGAGAGGTGCCCCGAGAGCTGCGGGTGTGTGCAAGGAAGCGAGTGCCAAGGCAGCCCGAGGAGGTTTAACCTCCTGGCTGGCTGGGGGGGGAGGGGAACGGGCGCCTTGAGAGGGGGGAGAGAAACCAAGCGGTCTCCCGGCCACACACAGAGTCAGGAGGCTCGGCTCCGCACGCACGCCCACTACTTGCCCAGCGCCGACGGGCAAGGCGAGGGCGCAAAGTTCACTCACCGATGGAGACCAGCTTGATGTTCTCCCTCTCCAGAAACTCGAGCGCCACCGAGACGTTCTCCAGCTGCATCTGTCGGAAGGTGGGTCGCTGGTGGTACTTGCGGTACATGCGCTTCTGGCTGAGCACCTCCAGCAGGGCGATGAGCCGCAGCCCGTCGCTCAGGTCGAACTGCAAGTTGCCGATGCGCTTGTTCACGCAGCGGAGGTGCTCGTTGCACCAGCGGGTGAAAGTGTTCTGCTGGATCCGCTTCCAGGGCGCGTCTTCCGCCAGGTCCTTCTCGGTCACCGGCATGACTGCGGAGTCCTGTTCGTGGTCACTACGGGCCGGAGAATGGGGCTGCTGCTCCTGCCTCCGAGGCTGCAAGCCGTAGGTTTGCTCTTCGCTGCTGCTACTGCCGCCTAGCCAGTCGCTGCGAGCTGCCTGGCCCCGCGCCTGCGTACTCATGCCGAGGTCGTCGCCGCCGCCCCGCCTCGCAGTAACGAGCGGGCAAACCGACCAACCAAGACGCCCGCCTAGGCTGGCTGGCTGGCTCCCTCCCTCCCGCTGCTGGGTTGCCGCCAACTACACAAGCGGGTAAATCTATAGGGAAAGAGAACAGCGCCGTTAGTTTAGCAAGCCGACGCCAGACAGCTCTCCCAGCATAGCCTCCCCACCAAGTACTCACGTGCGTGCCCACTTAGAATTCGTTTTGCAGAAAGCCGGGATTACGCGCCTCTTCTCCAAGGGATCTTAAATAACTTTCTTCTGCCAATCGATCGAATGGAATTGAGCCGGGGAGGGGCGGAACCGGCGAGGGGCGCTGCCCCCTCTCGGAGGCACCGGACCCAGCACGTGGCCCCACTCTAGCCTAGTTTATGCCAATCATGTTGTTGCCTTCAGCCTTATGTTATCAGACGCAATTAAATTATTTTCTGTACTGCATTCGTCCGTCTATCTCCTTTTCCATTTGAGCTCGTGACGAGATTGGAAGGAAGGACATTAGTGCTCCTGCACCTTTAACCCATTCGTAAACTATCCGAATTTGTTTGTTTAGAGAGATAACTGGTTACTCCAATAAGATTTTGTTAGAGCTCTCGTGGACTAGGCGGTCAATATAATAATTATGTCCTTAAAAGGACAACGCACAAGAGCCACTAACTTTTGAGTTTTCGCAAAAAAAAAAAAAAAAAAAGGCTCCTAGGCTGGGGTAAAAAATTACCCATAACAAAACAAAGGTGACGGCCCCCTGTATTAGAGAGACTCAGAAGAGGATAACCTGTCATACAACGCAATCAACTTCTCCCACCCGTGTAACAAGCGGGGGAGTGCAGAGTGGGAGGCTTTGGAGGGGAGGGGGGATTTAAATCCCCTTTGAATCCCCCTTTGGAGGGGATTTGAATCCCTTTTCCATTCTGGGGCCTCCCATTCTTGCTGCACCGCTGGTTACACCAATGCTGTAAGTTGGATAGGATTGCGCTGATGGTATGAAAATGCTGCACCTCCGCCTGAACTCATCTCTGTCTCTACTACACAACTTAAAAAAAAAAACCTGCTTTTCTTGCTATACAGTGACAAGCAGTTTACATTGGGGGAAAAGAGAAACAAACACGCAATAAAACCGAAATAATTAATAAACTCAGAAAACGAACAATTGCAAAAGAGGCGTCTCTCCGGTAGGGGCGGGGCTGTAAGTATCGCTGCGGTCATAGTCTCTTTACCGAGCGAGGAGGAGGCAGCCCCGCCCCCTCACTGTCCGAGCCAGTCCCCTACGGAGAAACCGGCAGGGAAGAGACCCTGCCTGCTGCTTTCTCCGTAGGGGACTGGCTCGGACAGTGAGGGGGCGGGGCTGCCGCCTCCTCCTCGCTCGGTAAAGAGACTATGACCGCAGCGATACTTACAGCCCCGCCCCTACCGGAGCGACGCTAGTGGCAAACAGTAGGAAAAAGTCAAATAATGAGGCCATTCAACAATTACACAGGCCTGCAAATTTAATGGTCTAAAAACTTTTTCCAAAATTTATGGTGGTTTTATATGGTGGTACCATATGGTTTTATATATGGTTTTATATGGCTGTCGGTCGAAAGGTCGGCAGTTCGAATTCACCACGGGGTGAGCTTTCGTTGCTTGGCCAGCTCCTGCCAACCTAGTAGTTCCAAAGCATGTTAATGCGAGTAGATAAATAGGTACCGCTTGTGGGAAGGTAAACAGCGCTCCATGTTCCAGCCGCATGCTACGCGCTGCGGCAAGGAGAGTCACGCCAGCCACATGACCACGGAGGCGTCTTCGGACAACACTGGCTCTTCGGCTTTGAAACGGGGATGAGCACCACACCCTAGAGTCGGACACAACTGGACTTAATTGTCAGGGGTCACCTTTACCTTTACCTACTGATTCTAAAAATGGTGTGAGTGTCAGTTTTGCCCTATCACATTGTTTTGGGGGTATGGCATCGCTACCTCATAATGCGAGTCAAGCAGCTTCCTCATGAGGAAACCATGGCATCAGATTTCTCGTGAGGAAGCTGCTTGACTCGCATTATCAGGTGGCGATGCCGTACCCCTAAAACTAGGTGTGATAGGGCAAAACCAAAGCCATTTTTTGAATCAGCACCCCAAATATACCCAAGAATAGGTCTCACTTTTAAGAAAGCAAAATCTGTGTTATTAGAATCAAAGGTGTCCTTGTTTTCGTCCTTGTTTTAAATCTTGCAATTCTGTTTCTTCCGGGTTGCAGTTGTAAGCTAAGCAACAAAAATGGTGCTCCTGATGCAATCTAATTAAGTTGCATCTGATGAAGTTGACTGCAGTCCATGAAAGCTTTTACAAATTGCAATCCTGTGCACATTTCCCTGGGAGTAAGTCCCATTGAATTCAATGGGACTTACTTCTGAGTAAACATGCATAGGATTGGGCTGTAAATGGCTTGGTTTTTAAGGTGCTATGAGACTCTTTTGTTTTGGACCCAATTAGGGATCCTGACCCAGTGGCGTTTCCACGGTAGGGGCGGCACCGTAAGTAATGCCGCGTCGAGTACCGTGTGTAGGAACCGAAATGAGGAGGCGCCGCCCCCTCACTGTCGCTACCATTCAGCATGAAGAACGCGACCGGCAGGGAGTCTCCTGCTGGTCGCGTTCTTCGCGCTGAATGGTAGCGACAGTGAGGGGGCGGCGACTCCTCATTTCGGTTCCTACACACGGTACTCGACGCGGCATTACTTACGGTGCCGCCCCTACCGTGGAAACGCCACTGTCCTGACCCACACTTGAATGAAGACCAATGTTTTCCGTAGCAGACTAAAATTGGGCTAGAGAACAAGCTCTTTCTTGCCAGAAACCCTGTGCCTTTAACATGATTAGAAAAATTCTGTAGTTGAAGCCTTTCCCATCTCCATGCAGGGGAGACCCCCCCCATAGGGGGACCCAAAGCAGCTTACAACAATACAAATCAATTAAAAATACAAGTTAATACATATAAAGTTAATACAATAAATATATATAACTCTTAAAAATATTAATACAATCTAAAAAACACAGAGCGAGGTACAAAGGCAGAATAAAAAGAGGTACAAAAACAGAGCCTATGTGTTATGCATAGGCTCTGAGCACAAAAGCCAATCAACACATGGAGGTTGGGGAGGCAGGCCTGCTGCTGCAATCCCACTTCCCCCGTCATGTGTTGACCCTACCTGGATTTAGAATGTCTGTTATGGGACATTTTTGTATGAAGAATACACAGTTACCCATTGGATCCAGGGGATCCAGCTGATATTCCCCGAGCTTTGTTATGGAAAATTGCATTTTCCCTACCTACACTCAAGCCACAGTGCTGAATGTGTGGGGAAATATTTCCCTAGCAACCATAGTGTTTGGAAACATGGGCTGTAGGGGTCCCAGTTGCACTAGCTGAATGGTGCCCATAATGTTACATTGCCTATTGGATGGTACTTGTGACATTATTGCAAAATGAAGTGATGAACACCCTTCATCATTTTCAGACATATGCAGTTCAATCCTATTAGGGTTTATTAGAAATGTCCGGCTGATTTCATCTGGGGTGGGTCAATGCCATGATGCTGGCATGGCATCCAATCCAACAGCAGTAATTTCTGTGTAAGAAATGCAGTATTATCAGCCAATGCAAGTTTTCATCCAGGTGTTACAATGACAGGAATTAATGCACTTCACCTGGATGCAGCTAAAAAGGGCACATGAGCCTTCCTGTGTATTGAACCGGGCAATCCCATGTAAACCTCCCACTCAAACATTAAATCACCACAGGCAGACGACTGCAGCAGGACAGCTACAGTACTGTAAAAAAAAAATCATATAAGGGTTCGTGTGCCAACAAATCCCACCTGTGATTAGGAATACTGCTGACCAACAAGAAAAAAAATAATCAGAGTCAGGCGGAAAAACCTCTCTGAGAAAGACTGCCAAAAGGTTGTTTTATGCTTGAATTTATTGGTAAGGACAATTGGACTCAAAAATCATGAGCTCAAGATCCTGTTCTGCTAGAAACTTCCTGTATAATATTGGGTTAGTCACTAAAACACTTGTTCTGTCTTATGAGTGGCTATTTGCTCAACACAACACAGAGCCATCTGCAATGGATGTTGCAGGCCCACAGCCAAGTTAGCGGATGTAAACATGTCTTATTATGACTAAGTGGCCTGCACTACAAGTAGCTAGATCTCTAGCCAGTTCATGTCGCTTTTGGTCCCCCGAGTGAACAGTGAGGCATGGTGGGAAGGGCTCCAGCATCCTCCATCTGTGACCTTTTTTTTGGTGTGCTCCCGGAAGCCCTTCCCTAAAATTTAAAAGGAATATGTCATACTTGGATAATTCCCTTCCTGTCATCATCATGAGAGTTAGGCACAGCGCTTACATTTCCTAGCCAAGCTTTGAAATGCCCCCAAAAGCAATGCCTGTGAAATGCCCCCACCCCCAAGCTCTAAGGTGCTTATTGCGATGGGAATTGAGGAGGAGCAAGCAACTGCAGCTAGAATGCATCTCAGGTTGTAGGGAAAATCCTCGTGAGTGCAAGGCTTGGGCCATTTATCAAAGGGCATCTGTGTAGCTATGGAAATTAGGGTTGGCTATAGCTGTGTACCGTTGCCAGACTCTGTCCTCCTATGTCATTCCAAATAAAAGTCTATAAGAAGTAGTCTGCAACATAGAAGTACGGTAACTAGCAAAACAGGATTAAAAAAAACACTTCGTTTCATTTCATTTTCTGAAAATACAAACAATAAAACACAAACGGATAACTCTTTTCTAACCTCACCACAGAATGCATCCCGTGCCCCATTGGTATGACTGCATCAGCACTGGAAAGTTGGTTAGGATTGGGCTGTGAATCTGACACAAGGCAGTTAATGAATCAAACCCAGGTTACTTAAAGTTGTCAGGCCTAAGGATGCTCGTGTGTGTTCTGATCTGGCTCCCTTAGAGTTCATCTGTGGTCAAGCCTCCCCCCCCCCCCTTTACTCCAGCAAAGCTGACACTTTTGAATTAGTACAGTTAGGGTTGGTGAGACAAACACATTTGGAATATTACTCTGCTTTAAGTTTTGCCTGTAATTGATTCATCATCATCATGTGTGATGATGGATCTCCCCTCACTGCATCCTTTTCCCCCTGCCTTTTTCACTGTGATACTTTGAAATCAGCACCATGGCAGAAAGAGTGCATGGCCGCTGCTCTTCTTTTGCTAAGATCTGCGCCTGGGCTCTTCCATTGCCCAAGCCAGTTTTGTAAGCCTCCTGGTTCATTTTCTCATATTGTTCCCCCTTGTATTATCCTCCCCCTTTTATTTTCAGTAAACTCTTTTTATGTTATAACTCTGCACCTGTCTTTATTGGTTGAACTCAGTCAGTGCTTTACCCCAGCCCTCCTGGTATATACAGCATATACAGCTACACAGCACTGTATATGCTTTTGGGGATCTTCCACACATCCTGAGGGGGAGCTTTAAAGATGCTCTCTCTCTCTCTCTCTCTCTCTCTCTCTCTCTCTCTCTCTCTCTCTCTCCTCCCCTAGTCTGACTTTGATAGTAATAGTCTACCATGATAGTAATAGTCTACCATTGTGGCCCTAGGAGCAGATTTGGGGGAAGGGGGCACCAAGCCTCCCCCTACCCCCACCAATCATCACAACATGCCTGAATACCAGGTACAAGGGATACACTAGTGACTACAGGTATCTTGTTGTCATATGTATTCCCAGACAGTGGCGTAACAGTCTCTTCCGGCGCCTGGATCAAGGGGCGGGGTGGGCGCCCCGGGCGCCCACCCCGCCCTATAATTAAATAGCGCAGCGGACAATAGGCCGCGCCGCGCTCCGGAGGGCGGGGCGCCGCGCTCCGGAGGGGGCGACCTGGGGCGCCGCTCCGGGCGCCCCCTCAATTGTCCCCTCAATTGGGAGAGCCGGCTCGGGGAAGTCCTCCCCGGCCGGCTGCCCAGAACGGTATTTATACCGTTCTTTTCGCGCATGCTCAGACTGTTACTGAGGGAAAAGGGCAGCCCTTTTAGGAGAAGGAATGTGGGCAGGTGTAGCTTGTTAAGTCCTAGAGCACAATCCTAGGCATGTCTACTCAGAAGCAAGCCCCATTGTGTTCAGTGGGGCTTGCTTCTGAGTAGACATGCCTAGGATTGTGCTCTAAGGGTTTAACAAGCGACACTGCCCACATTCCTTCTCCTAAAGGTCTAGCACTCTGTCCCGGTTGGAGATCTGGTAAGCCTAATCTTAGCAGCTATGAAATTTGCCTTGCATTGAGTCCAATGATGTGAGTTTTTTGTCTCTATGATGGTATGTTCCTTGGAGAAGCATGCATCTATAGCAATGCCGGGGGGGGGGGGGAACCTCTCCACCTTGATACACTAGAGATGTGCAGCTGAAGATTTAACTGGTTAGTTCAAGCCAATATCAGAAAATGTATCTGCAGGGCCTTGAGGCTCTTAGATAAATTCCATACCTTCCTGGACCATAATCTCACTCAGCTTCCCAGACCTTGTGGGAAGGCTTCCTTGCCTTCCTACAAAGCTCATCCTATAAGACAGTGGTTCCCAAATTGGGAGGCATGGCTCCCAGGGGAGTCGGGGAAACCAGCCAGGGGAGCCGCGGAGTGCCACGGAATCTTCTCGGAAAACAGTGCAATACCAATTGGCAGGCATCAACATAATGTAAAGGGGAGCCACAGCCAATGGTCACCAATGGTCAAGGGAGCTGCAGGTCGAAAACGTTTGGGAAACACTGCTATAAGAGATGGTCAGAGTTTTACCAGCCAAAACGGTCTTCCACTTTATAAAAGTCACATGATTAAGGGATCACCATGAGTCAACAGAACATTCATGAGCATTCCATGACATAATATAGTAGCACAGTCAATGGCTAGGAAGGGCAACACAGGGAGACTGTTGCCCAGCATGAACAAATAAACAAAAATAACCAAACATGAAGACAGGTACATAAGCTTGCTAAACACAGATTGCTACTACTAATGCCTGGTGAATTCACTGTGGTCCAGTAGGTACACTGTACTATATTACAATTTTTCAAAATCAATTCCCCACTTGTAAACTGGGAATAATGACAATAGATTTAATAGGCAACTTTATTTGCCTACCATTTAATGATTTATTTCTATGTAAACCGCTTTGTGAATTACTCTGTTGAAAAGTGGTATATAAATATTCTTAATATAATATATGGTATATTTGATCCAGGGCCAGCGGGTGGCACAGTGGGTTAAATTGCTGAACCATGAGCTGTCGATTGAAAGGTCGGCAGTTCAAATCCGCCACCGGGTGAGCTCTCGTTGCTTGGCCAGCTCCTGCCAACCTAGCAGTTCCAAAGCATGTTAATGCGAGTAGATAAATAGGTACCACTTGCGGGAAGGTAAACAGTGCTCCGTGTTCCAGCCGCATGCTACGCACTGCGGCAAGGAGAGTCATGCCGGCCACATGACCACGGAGGCGTCTTCGGACAACGCTGGCTCTTTGGCTTTGAAACGGGGATGAGCACCATACCCAGAGTCGGACACGACTGGACTTAATTGTCAGGGGTCACCTTTACAGAAGAGCTTGTTTTCTTACGCACATATGTTGTAAGATACAGGGACCGAGCACCTTGAGTTTTTATCATGGCTTGAGAGGCATCCAAAATCTGAAAGGGCATGAGCCTTATGGGACTTGAACAAAATGCACAATCCAAAGTGCCCTCTGGGAATTCTTTTCTAGGTTCAATTGAAATCTGGCAACAGGTCTATGACTACCTAGTTCCTGGTGAGTGGAACAGAAAGGAATGCCTTATAAACTCATGGCACTGCCTATAATGTGAATGCTTGCCCTTTGGTCTGCGGAATTCTTTGTGAAGTAGACTCACTAGCTATTGTCTCAGATTCTCCTTGGCACTCTGGTTATAAGGTACCTCAATAAAGATCTTAACTTATGACAACGGTTAATTAGAAAAGTATATGCCATGTAATCATGGTCAGAACACGGTGTTCTAAAAGGTGGTTTATTCCTTTTTTTAAATGTATTTATTTAAAAGATTTCTGCCCTGCTTTTCAACCTTTTCAACCTTGGAAAGTTTCCAAGGTGGCTAACAACAAAAAATGTGAAAAAGCAAAAATTAAAATGGATCAAAGTTAAAAAGTCTACAACTGCAATAAAACTTAAATGACATAAACGCAACAATTGTAAAAGATGAAAACAACAGAGTGCTAAAACAACAAAAAGAGAGAACAATGTATTACATCCATTAAGAAGTCAGGAGAACAAGATAGTTTTGGGGTTTCAGCTAAAAATAAATAGGATAGGAGCCAGCCAAGTGCCTCTAGAGAGATAATTCCTCGGCCAACATCTCACAACACACCACACCAACCAACCTCTGAAGCTGAGGGCATCTGGAGCCGGGCCTCTGCAGAAGGTCTTGATTTCATTGGGACTTACTTCCAGGTAAGTGTGTACAGGATTGCAACCTTATTATGGCAACCATGTTTCTAAATGGTAATGAAATGGGGAATAGGTGCATTGCAAGCAATCACTCCAGGCTTTTGATGTGCAGTCATCATTGTCCAAGAACCATTTCAGCTCATGTTTTCTATTGGGCTAGTAGTGAGTATAAATTTTATACAATCAGCTTCAGTTAGGTGCAAGCTTAAGTCAATTCCCCTTGTGAACATACGTTTCTTGCAGATCAAAGTGAGAGCTGAAGCAATATAGGTGGCAACTGTCTGGTCCCACTGCTCTACAAAATGTGTTGGACCTCCCATGAACAGATATATACATACGATGCTGCTGTTGTAATCACATAAGAGCTTTGTAGTTGCTTTGAAGCTTGAAGGGGGAGGAGGGAGATGGAATTCCAACCTTTGCAATAATGCAGAGACGGGCCAAACACACCATCCATGATCTTTAGCTGAGAACGAAGCCAGGATTTGGTCCCCAACGCTGGCTACGAGCCCCATTAACATTTGCTTGTAAACTGAATTTGAATGCTCGTTAACAGTGAACACATGTTCCAAGTTATGTTGTCATCAGGAGACACTGAAGCAAAGCATACGTTGAAACATGCATCCAAATTTGCTGGAATATCTTCTTGGTACTGTATATTATTACAAGTGAACTAGCACACAGAGAAAGACCTTGGCTGTATATTTTATGAGCAAATGTTTGTGTATATGTGTACATTACACACATATGTATTTCAATACGATAGTCAACATCAGATCCTGTTCCTTTTTGTTTGACTTGTACGGCAAACACTGAGAAAGAATGTTTCTTCATCAGACCTTACATATTGCACAATTCAGATATGTATCTAGAGGGCATTTTCCACTATGGCTTTCTCATTTAGTCTTTGCAACAGTGATAGCAGGATGTGTTATTTTAATTATCAAATGCACCCAACAAAAGATAGCAATTGGAACATCTTGCCTTGCTCACAGCATATTTCTTCCATAGCCCTATTGATTGGCTATCAGAGAGCTTTGAGAATCAAGGCTGTAGTGTTACACACCCTGCTGTACAGTATTTATTTATGTACATATGCTACACCCTGTAGCGTTTAACATAAGAACATAATAACATAAGAAGAGCCCTGCTGGATCAGGCCAAAGGCCCATCTAGTTCAGCTTCCTGTATCACACAGTGGCCCCACCAGATGCCTTAGGGAGCACACAAGACAACAAAATACCTGTGTCCAGTCGCCACTCCCTTGCACCTAGCACAGAGAAAACCTACTCCTACAACCAGGAGGTTGCTTTTCCCCATCATGGCTTGTAAGCTGTGATGGACTTTTCCGCCATAAATCTGTCCAATCTGCCAGGTGCCATCACCACATCCTGTGGCAAGGAGTTCCACAGATGAATTACACGCTGGGTAAAGAAATATTTTCTTTTGTCTGTTTTAATACTCCCTCCACTCAATTTGAGTGGATGTCCCCTAGTTCTAGTGTTGTGTGACACTATTTATTTATGACCTCATAAAATCAGCGCAGCCCTCTAGTGTTGATGGAGGGGTTGTGGCTCAGTGGTAGAGGACATGCTTTGCATGGAGAAGGTCCTAGGTTCAGGTCGGGCAGAGAAGAATTCCTCCCCAGGATGGACTAACAGTCTAACAGCCCAATCCTGTGTAAGGATCCATGGCCGGTCCATAGGGTCAGCTGCAGTATCTTAAGCCTTTCTCGGGCTGCTCCAGCGTGGCCCGGGGGCTACTTGGGAGAAGGGGACGTTCGTCCCCTTCCCCCGGTGTAGGGCTGACCGGCCCAAATGGGCCTCCTCGGATGTACGTCGGCTCTTGAGCCGACGTACATCCAGGACAGCAAGGTAAGGGAGGCCCAGGCCGGGAGAGGCCTTGGGATATTGTCGGAGCTCACCACTGATATCCCCGCCCTGTTGGGAGAGATCTTGGGAGAGATCCCACTCCCAAGTCTCCCGATTGCCCCTTTCCCCACCATAGCATGCAGTGCAGTCTGTTTTGGTGTGACTCCATGCTATGGTGGGGGAAAGGTCCAGACAGGTTTGGCTTGTGTCACTTCCAGTTTCTGTCTTCTGAGCCCCTTAACCATAATACAAATCAAAAAATTTAAACCAATCTTTAAATTTGAGGGCCCCTTTGAGCTTGAGGCCCAGGCCAAATGTCCCTCCTATTGGTCCTGGTTAGACAGCGGACAGTGTCTTCATCCCTATTTTGCAACTGGCTGAAAGAACCTTCCTTGCCCAATGATGAGGAGCCTTCGATGATATGAATTTTGTCTCCAAGGGAATTGTTGGATTCTGAATATATGTGGACTACAGGAAAATGATG
This sequence comes from Plestiodon gilberti rubricaudatus, assembly GCA_026170595.1. Taxonomy (NCBI): domain Eukaryota; kingdom Metazoa; phylum Chordata; class Lepidosauria; order Squamata; family Scincidae; genus Plestiodon; species Plestiodon gilberti. The sequence continues at coordinate 219,749,668 of JANXHW010000002.1, read as the reverse complement.
CAAAGCTGAATTTTCAAGCCAAGCTAGATATAACATTGCACAGTTACAACTGTTTCTGCATGTCACTCAGGGCTGCTAAAATGTGTTATTAGAGAGCTAGCAACAACAACAACAAAAAATCTTCTAGAAATTTTGTATTTAGTTGTGGGAGGAGTTGAGATAGGAAATGGAAGATTTGAATGACTGTTTATAATAAGCCCATTCTAAAAATATTGCAAACTTTACTTTTCTCCAACACAGCATTCTACCATTAGAACTCTGCTTGAGACCTTGGTGCTAGAGACTGAGAGACCTTTGTTTGTTTGTTTTTCCTGAGGATAACTATTTCATTCTAATTATTTCATTAAGGAGTGGCTTTTCAGCTTTGCTTCCAACGGAAGATGGGTGTGGGAGAGACAATCATTGCTGGCATTCACTGATACTAGTAAAACAGCAGCACGTGACCTGCGGATGACTAATACAGTGAGTCTGAGGTTTCCTTCACACTAACAAACATTTATCATAATCTCATGTGATTATATATTGCTGAAGTTCTCCATATCACATACTGCTTGCAGAACAGCTCTCAGGCATGCAGGATGGAGGGCATGTTTTCAATTCCAAACCATCTTACATTTCTGTGTAACAGCTTGCCGCAATCTTTGGAGATAAAAGTAATCATGATCAATCTTAAAATGCTAATGTAACATCTGCAAAGTTTTCGGAGACTAAAACGTGGTTGCAGCGAAATATATTGGTTTTTATCACACTGGCCAAACCAAAAAAAACACACCTCTTTCTTTATGCTTTTCACACTGTTGTAGAAGTGCTTGTCTCTCCTTTGTCACAGTGCCAGCGCCAGATTGTTGGGAACCCTGGGCTGATATCCAGATAGCCTGATACTGCTACCCGGTAATGGTAGCGGCATTGCTGTCCAAAGTACTATCAGCCTGACCAAGTGAGTCCTCTGATGGCTACAGGCCCTCTGGCCAGTGCCCCACTTGGCTGACCTCCAACACCATTTGTGGGTCACTCAGCCTTCTCCATCTCCTTCCACAGGGAAAACTCAATGTCAAAAGGTAAGGGGAAAGACAAACCTGGAGTTCTTCCAGGGGCATTGCTGGAGCGTGGCAGGGTGGGCGGGGTGCCCCCGGGTGACGCGCGCACCCCACGCACGCCACCTCCGTGACGCGTGACACCCTTCGGCGCTCCAGTCGAATACCCCGTCGGCGCTCCAGGGGCCTTCTTTCCAGGCAGCGCATCCATCCGGGTATTTTCCGGATTTTCGCGCATGCGCAGACTCGTTTTGAGGGCTTTTTTGCATGCGCAGACCCAGGGTGACGCGCGTCCTAGTGACGCTACTGAGTTCTTCCCAAGTTATGTCACCACAATGAGATGCAGAATGGGGTTTATTGCAGGGTACAAAGCCAGAGCAATTCATTCACAGTGATATTCACAGTCCACCTGGGTTCTAGTCTTCCCCTTACTAGTTGGCTTCACTAGGGCTGGAGTCCTTGTACAATTATAATAAGCTCTACCAAGTCAGCAGGTCAGGGTTGCTTGGGAAGGAAGAGTCATCTGGCCCACCATGGAACTTCCGCCAAACCAGACAGTCATGGTGCTGCAGCTCTGTGGAGTTGGGGGTTTGCCACCTGGTTCCCCCAGGTCCCTATTGAAGGAGGGTTTCTTGTGCCCAGGCCCCTCCTTATTGCCTCTCTCACCTAGTTCTCTTCTTCAGCCTCTTATCCCCCAGTCAATTCCTGTTGCATCCACTCCTTTCTTCCCTTACTGGCCCTTGTCTCCTCAACCCTGCTGTCTCCCAGCACATCTACTACTTTCCCTTCTTCGGTCCCTTTCTCATACCTCGCTCCAGCTCACTTCCTTCCTCTCTCTTTCCTCCTTCTCTGTTTTGTTGGCTCCGCCTCTGCTCCCCCCCAGTGTCTAACCTCACTGCTTTTGAAGTCTCCTGCCTCTTGTGGCTCCACCCCTCCCAATCAACTGACCCAGCCCAGCTGCTCCAGTCCTTGCCAGCTCTGCTGCACCTGGTGATGACATCACCGCCAGTTACGTCGGAGCCAGATGAGATGGGCAACTGGGAGAGCTCAGCACAGGTCCTTTGACCTCGCAGGGTAGGGCGAGGTGCCACACCTCACCACCCCTGATTTGTTACGCATTAATTATGTTCATGCATGGAAGTAAAGAATTCGTTCATAATGTTATTTGATCTGAAGAGGCATCAAATAGAGGCAATCACAGTACAGATTGGAGCAGATAAGAGACCTCCTAGCAGCTGATTACTGTTCCTAGCAGCTAGTTACTTCTGTTGCAGATAAGAGGCGTGGGGGGGGGGTATAAGGTTCCATGGGCAAGACAGGAACAACACTGAATTGCAAGACAGAGGGGAGATCAGTAAACCAGATAAGGACCAGCCTTTGTATACCACTGGCAGTCGCTCACAGTACCACCAGTGGTACGCATGCCACAGGTTGGGAGCCTCTGATTTATACAAATGGAGAAGTGGTATCGTTCTTCCAAAAATTATTCTCACTGAAAGATGCAACATTCAGGGAATGGTTCATGCCCCATTCTGAGTGGCTTATGTGCAGCTTGGGTATGGCATTTGAAACAACTGGGACAAAAAAAATGTTGCAACCAGATGTGTTTGGAAACATTAGCAGTTGGTTTAAAATATTTATAAATGTGCAGCCATATAATAGTCTTGTTCAAACACAGGACCTCTTTCTGTGTTTCAAAAAAAAATCCCAACTATGACAACAGCTACAATGTCTGAGTACTTAACACATTTGGTGCTTTAAATATACACTTTTAACTTATTAAGTTTTACATGCCTGAGAGATAGCTATTGCATTAAATAAACAGTTCAACATGTGGGAATTACACATACAGGTTACTTAGCAATGTATTAATAAGTGGCTGATATGGGAGCAACATAGGACATCTCCTATGCACATTTTACTCTGAAGTCAAGTGCATTCACAGCATAGGACTGGCGGCACAATCCTGCATAGTGGTGCGTCTGCGAAGCACGTGCTCCGCAGGCAGAGGGTGGCATAAACATGCTGTAAAGCCCATTTTCGGCACTCAGGGAGTAAGGCCTGCTAGAGCGCAGGCCGGCAGGCCTCACTCCGTAGCAGAAACCTGCTGCACTCCACCAGAGCAAGGTAAGTGTTCCTCCGGTGGGTGCAGGGGCGGGCGTAGCAGCAAGGGAGGGTGGCTGTTGGTCGAACCAACCCAGGTAGGGGCGGGGATGTCAGCCATGAGGGCTGCACCATTCCTGGGCTCGGCGGCCCTTACACTGACACCTCGGATATCCGCCGACTCAAGAGCCGGCAGACATCCGAGGAGGCCCATCAGGGCCTTTCACCCCTACACCGGGGGAAGGGGACAAACGTTCACTTCCCCCGAGGAGACCCCAGTCCGTGCCAGAGTGGCCCAGCCCAGGAAGAGCGTAGGATCCTGTGGCCAGTCGTATGTGCCGGCCACAGATCTTTACGCAGGACTGGGCTGTTAATTCTGTGGAGCACACATAGGTTTGCAAGCTAAGCCTCCCCGAATTAATGTCACACCAATTACAGTCTTTCTATGACAACACACACACATACGTGCGCACACCCACACACACACCAAGCCTAGGCCTTGGACCACCATAAGCCTGCCATTCTATGACAAAAGCTTGCAGCGAGACCACCACTGCTCCGTATTGAAAAACCTGCCCAGTCTAGGATTTGATTATGCCATCGCTGTGTGATGTTGCATGCATGACATAGTATGCCTGAAACCTCGTTTTGGCTCTGTACCTTGGTACCCTTTGCCATAAACGCAAGGCAGAGAACAGAACAAATCACTCAGTGGGTGGACAAATGGACTAGAAAGGTGTCTATATTGCAACTGCAGCCCCGGAATAACATAAATAATTTCTTCTGGGCTGTGAATATCCAAACAAAATACCCATACTTCTCAGTTTATTTTGCTTTGTCATTTTTCAGACTCTGAGACACAAACAACTATAGAATACAGCCCCAGGTCTTCCTTTATACAGATGGAGGAACTTTAGGGGAAGAGCTGTCAGTTACAGCTAGCATGGGTGGCCAGTGCACTCTACAGTCTGCAAGTCTCTCTCTCTCTCTCTCTCTCTCTCTCTCTCTCTCTCTCTCTCTCTCTCTCTCTCTCTCTCTCTCTGACTCACTTATGTGAATTGGCTCTAAGAAAGCCTGTGGGGGTGGGAGAGAGAGAGAGAGAGAGAGAGAGAGAGAGAATCACTTATTTTCTCCACTACAATCCCTCCTGTGTAGTAGTAGTAGTAGTAGTAGTAGTAGTAGTAGTAGTAGTAGTAGTAGTAGTAGTAGTAGTGCCAGTATTTATATACCGCCTTTCTTGGTGATCGGATTTATATACCGCCTTTCTTGGTGATCAGATTTCTCCTCCAACTTTAATTCAAGGTGGTTTACATAGGCAGGCACTTCTAAACCAAAGCAGTTTTTACATTACATTATGTTCTAATCTTGCATAGAATGCTTCAATCCAGGTGGTTTCCTTCACGGTCTGGCCTTTCTCTGGCATTCGCCTCTCACGCATCAACTTGATGGAGACACTGCCTTCCACTCAGCGTGCCAGCTGCAGAATTCTCTCTCCCACCGAGGCTTCTGCAGCTTGTCAGCGGTGTGTCAACAGCTCTCAACAGTTCATGGATGCTACCGGGTGTCTCGAACTGCCATCCGCAAATCTTCAGGCATATGAGGCGGCTGCTCTACCAACTGAGCCAGACCCCCCTGTGATCCCTGTACAGGATCTCATGGAGAAAACTCAATAGCCCTATTCAGACACTAATCCAGGAGAGAATGCACATGCAGAAGTGTCGCTATGGTAGGGGCGGTACCGTAAGTTTTGCACCCTGCTAATCCCCATTTACTGCCCGGTACGAGGTGGCCCTGCCCCCTCGCCATCGGAGCCATTCAGTGCGGCGAAGGCAACAGGCAGGAGACTCCCTGCCCGTTGCCTTCACCGCACGGAATAGCTCTGATAGTGAGGGGGCGGGGCCACCTCGTACCAGGGAGTAAACAGGGATTAGCACGGTGCGAAACTTATGGTACCGCCCCCACCGTAGTGACGCCTCTGTGCACATGCACTGGAGGGCTGCACCACTGCAGCAGCAGGCTCCTCCCCTGACATTGCATTCATTAGGCAGGGATTATCACTGCATACATGATCATGAACCATGCATAATTGGGATTCCCAATCTCACAGGAGAACCTGTACAGTACAGATTCACATGTAGAGTTCTGTTCACCCACACAACCAGTGTTCACCCACACAACACACTGGGGGCACAACCAGAAGGTAGGATCTGCTTTCCCTCCACATGTTCAGTGAATATGTTTTGAAGGTGAGAACAGGGCCAAAAAAAGCATGATAGGGAAAACGCATTCATTTTTTAAGCTAGAGCAACTCAAAGTATTTTTTCCAAATTTATTCCCAGCATCAACTCTGTTCCCACATTTCATTAATTGTTTATTAATTTAACTGATTGCCTGATTTAGTGGGTTTCTATCGCACTCTATCCCATAGGCTCATAGCAGCTATGGTATTTTTACAGCAGTTTCTCCACATGCAAATATGAATGTTCCCAATTTAAGTATTTAAGGCTTCAGTCCTAAACACACTCACTAGGGAACCAGTCCGATTGAGCTCAGTGGAACTTACTTCCAAAGAAACATGCTTAGGATTGCTGCTCTGTAGATGGCTTCAGGGACAAAGGGGCATGGTCTGAAGGCACATGATGTAGCCACCTTGCTGAAGCCAAGGAGGTCTGAGCCTGGTCAATGTCTGAATGGGAGACTGCCTGGGAATCCCAAGTATGTTGCCTGGAGTTCTACCATGGGAAAATGGCAGTATATAAATGTAAGGAAGACATCACCATTGCCATCGCCATCATCATCGTCGTCATCATCAAGGTCAATTGAAGTGACATTTTAAAGATATTATAAAAAAATAAAATAAACAAACACCTGTTGTACGTACCCAGTCCCCAACAACTTTCAAAAAAGTGTAGACAGCCACTTGCTAAAGACCTAATTGCTGAAGACTTGCTGCAAAGTGAGGTGGGCTGAACAGGGACCAAACCTCAGTCCCCTATGTGGTGGGGATGATGTATTTAGAACTCTGCCCAGAAGGTAGGTAGATCTCCACTTCCAGTTTCTAGAAGCATGCTTAGAGTAAAGCACACAAAGAAACATGTGCTTGAGTTTGTCTCAGAGTACCCACCATCTTATGAGACTGACAGCCCAATCCTGTGTAACTCTTGCTCCGGTGTAAGAGCACTTATGCCAGTGTAACTTGCCGTACGCTGACGGATGCAGGACGGCTTAACCCCCCCTCTGACACCTCACATACACAGTTTGGATGTGGAACGGATGCCGGCGCAACTCTGCCAGCACAGGGGGCATTCCGGGGGCGTCTGAATGCCCCCTGAATGCCCCCTGCGCCAGCGGAGTTGCGCCAGTGTCCGTTCTGCGTCCAAACTGCGCATGTGAGTTGTCTGAAGTGGTTACGCCGGTGTCCGTCCTGCGTCCGTCGGCGTACGACAAGTAACACTGGAATTTGTTGTTGTTCAGTCGTTAAGTCATGTCCGACCCTTCGTGATCCCATGAACCATATCCCGCCAGGCCTTCCTGTCCTCCGCTATCTTCCTGAGTTCGCTCATTTTCATGTTCGTTGCATCGGTGATGCTGTCTAACCATCTCATCCTTTGCCTTCCCCTTCTCCTTTTGCCTTCAATTTTTCCCAGCATCAGAGTCTTCTCCAGAGAGTCCTCTCTTCGCATTAGGTGACCAAAATATTTGAGTTTCAGCCTTAGTATCTGTCCTTCCAGGGAACAGTCAGGGTTGATTTCATTTAGGATTAAGTACTCTTAAACGTATCCCCTGACAATTAAGTCCAGTCGTGTCCGACTCTAGGGTGTGGTGCTCATCTCCATTTCAAAGCCGAAGAGCCAGCATTGTCCGAAGATGCCTCCATGGTCATGACTCTCCTTGCCGCAGCGCGTAGCATGCAGCTGGAACACGGAGCGCTGTTTACCTTCCCGCAAGCGGTACCTATTTATCTACTCGCATTAACATGCTTTGGAACTGCTAGGTTGGCAGGAGCCGGCCAAGCAACGAGTGCTCACCCCCTCGCGGGAATCGAACTGCCGACCTTTTGATTGACAGCTTATGGTTCAGTGGTTTAACCCGCTGCACCACCCGCTACACCGGGGGAATCTACAGTTACACCAGTGCAAGAGTTACACAGGATTGCGCCCTGAACCCTACAGAGCTAAATCTATGAGTTTATAGGATGTGAAATGTGTCTACAGGTAGATCATACAGGGAGATTGTCTCTTCCTGAGGCATAAAGGGATGGTAGTAGGAGTGGGCAGTCAACATTATTCTAATGGAAGTGGGGCCAGATTGAAGACTGTTCTACTCTTGCCTCTCCCATTATTTCACCAGGTGACATATAAGGAGTGCTATAGCCTTTCATCTCTGTTTAGCTATCCATAAAACAGGGATGATAAATCACAGTCACTTGGGTGGATTGCTTTGAGTTTAGTGAATAAAAGGCATTACCCATAAGGTACACCATGAAAAGGTCATAGGGAGGAAGCAAATGCATTTATTGGTGCTATGAGGTTAACTGTGCAACAAGCTTGTTTTCTAGGTTACCGTGTCTCTACTTGAACTGGAAAGAGAACAACTGACAGATAATGTAAGGATGAGCACATCTGATCGTGCCGTCCAATTGACAGTGACAGAGTACACCAAATCCAATTTCAATAAAGATATCTTTTAAATAAATATGAATTCTGCTCAGCAGTGCTGAAGTAATTGCTGTGGAAGAACACAGTTTACATCTGGCACAATGCACTGAGCTACATAAATCATATTTCATGCATGTAGGTTTTCCTGCTGGTGAACACAAAAATGGTGTGTGTGTGTGTGGGTGAGAGAGAGAGAGAGAGAGAGAGAGAGAGAGAGAGAGAGAGAGAGAGAGAGAGGAGAAACCATAAATGTTAAAGGGTATTTATTGTCACTGAGACTGTAATCCTCAAACCGAGCATGAGAGTAATGACATTTAAACCAGCGGAACTACTTTGCAATGAAAAGTTTAAAGGTTGCACCTTAAACCTGCATGTATCTAGGGCCAAACTAGACATGGACGTTTATGGTACTGGTGAGGGGCACCCAAAATGGGATGAAACCGTAGTGATGGGTAGAGGGCCTTTAGCATTTTGTCTCCATCACATTTAAGGTCCCAAACCCTCTCCTGCACCATTTTAAATAGAAACAAATTATTTTTGGTTTTCAGTTGAAACCCTTTTTTTCCTATGGGCACACAACTGGAATCCTGCTAAAATTCCGACAGACATGCTAAAAGCTGCGCCTCAGTGGTGGGCCCCTATACTTGCAGATCTTTTTATCTGGGTGGACTGAACTGGGATTATACCCAAATCCCAGTCGATAATTATCCCTATCTTTTAGAAAGGGGATCAAGAGTCACCATCTGATTGTAGACCAATCAGCCTTCTTTCAGTCCCAGGAAAACAATATGCATTCCACCTTCTAAGTAGGCTAACCTCTTGGATAGTGGAACGTGAAATTTTGGGTCCCGAACAAGCGGGATTCATGACAGGTAAATCCACTATGGATCATTGTTTGATATTCTCGCATCTAGCAGAAAAGCAGCTTTCCAACTTACACTCTAGATTGTTTACAGGCTTTTTAGATCTTAAGGCAGCCTTCGGCACAGCAGATAGAAACTTGTTATGGTCCAAGCTTAGAAGGCTAGACAATAGATCCTAGATTATTACATCTTATCCAAAGTCTCTACTCAAATACCACATGCCAGGTCAGATTGGATGCTCATGGTAAACTCTCTAATTTAATATCAACTAATAAAGGAGTAAAACAGGGATGTGTATTAGCCCCCACATTATTTTATCTGTTCATTAATGACTTAGCTCCATATTTGGCTTCTATTGATTCACATAGTCCAAAACTTGGCACCTTACAGATACCTCTATTATTGTATGCGGATGATATGGTTCTGATCGCCCGGACCCACACGGGTTTAAGGCGACTGATTGCCGATTGCATTAGGTATCTTAAAACTATGCTTAACTATGCCAAATCAAAAAATTTAGTCTTTGATAAATCCTGCAAACAGCGTTCTTGGATCTTCCATGGTAAGTCCATCCAGCAAATAAAAATATTTAAATACCTGGGGCTTAATTTCCATTATAAATTGTCTTGGGTTGCTCATCGTTGTTCAGTTATTAAATCTACCAAATTTCTGGAGCGAGATCGGAGGTATGGGTAAAGAAGCCATGCCAAAAGTTTTTGTTGAAGAGACAAATAAAATTTTATTATTACCAAATGTCTGTTGAAATTCCTTAGCGCAAAGACTTCAGCGTACTGAAGAAAGAGGGGCGCATAGGTTTATCCGGCAGACAAGAAGAAATAAAATCCAACAGTCCACTTGCAACGTTTCTCCCCGCTCCAGGGGTTTTCTCAAGCAATCCTGGCCGTAGCCAGTAGATGTTCCGATACCTGCTTAGAAAAAGTGGGCTAGATTTAAACAGTAACGTGCTGCAAAAGCGCGGGAAGCCTAATTGTTTAATTGAGAAACGTCGCAAGTGGACTGTTGGATTTTATTTCTTCTTGTCTGCCGGATAATCCTATGCGCCCCTCTTTCTTCAGTACGCTGAAGTCTTTGCGCTAAGGAATTTCAACAGACATTTGGTAATAATAAAATTTATTTGTCTCTTCAACAAAAACTTTTGGCATGGCTTCTTTACCCATACCTCCGATCTCGCTGCAAATCGCAACAAGCCATGAGAACCTGCATACAACATGCCAAATTTCTGTCGCAAGCTATTCTGCGTTCTTTTATGCCCAGGGCAACTCCTATGTTCCAGCTGCCCAAAGCATTTTTAAATGCAAAAATGTCTTCAACTTTTATATGGTATCCAAATCTGGCTGCCAGTCTTTAATGTTGAAGTTGAGAGGATTCATTCATCATTCCTCTATAAGATCTTCGGTGTTGCACACTGTGTTCCGTATGCAGCCCTATGCTTGGAGTCTGGTCAAGTTAGGTTAGAGTACCTAGAGATCAAATTGCCAACATGCGCTGGATCATGGAGAAAGCACAAGAGTTCCAAAAAAACACCTACTTCTGCTTCTGTAGGTGCATCTGTCTGAACGTATTACTTTCACTTTAATTTGGAGGCCTTCGTTGATGTAAGTACAGTACTTCTGAGGGTCCTGTCGTCACTTAAATTGATTGCTTCCCTGTTAGCCTGTTGCCAATTGACAATTACAGTTTTTTCAAGCCTATTCCCCCTTTTTAAACTTGTGCTTCTGCTCTAGCAGCCAGTTTCATTCTGCATAGCATACCTGTGTTTCCCTTGAGAATGTCCAGAGAGTGGATGAAACGTTGGGACTGATATTGACATTTTATGTGATTTTTCTGTGGTTTTTATATATTTTTATATATTTTAAACTGGAATTCCTCTTACTTGTTTGATATTATAAAAAAATTACATGATCTTTTAAACCCATAAAAATCTCTACCTCCTTTTTTGCTACTTCTGCTTCATTGACTACACAAAAGCCTTTGATTGTGTGGATCACAACAAATTGTGGCAAATTCTTAAAGAGATGGGGGTACCAGACCACCTTACCTGTCTCCTGAAAAACCTGTATGCGGGTCAAGAAGCAACAGTTCGGACCGGCCATGGAACAACCGATTGGTTCAAAATTGGGAAGGGAGTACGGCAAGGCTGTATATTGTCACCCTGCTTATTTAACTTATATGCAGAGTACATTATGAGAAATGCAGGGCTGAATGAATCGCAAGCCGGAGTCAAGATTGCCGGGAGAAATATCAACAACCTCAGATATGCAGACGATGCCACCCTAATGGCAGAAAGTGAAGAAGAACTAAAGAGCCTCTTGATGAGGGTGAAAGAGGAGAGTGCAAACGTTGGCTTGAAACTCAACATTAATAAAACTAAGATCATGGCATCTGGTCCCATCAATTCTTGGCAAATAGAAGGGGCAGAAATGGAAGCAGTAACAGATTTTACTTTTCTGGGCTCCAAGATCACTGCAGACGGAGACAGCAGCCATGAAATTAAAAGACACTTACTCCTTGGAAGGAAAGCTATGGCAAACGTAGACATCATAATAAAAAGCAGAGATATCACCATGCCAACAAAAGTTTGCATAGTCAGGGCCATGGTGTTCCCAGTAGCAATGTATGGTTGCGAGAGTTGGACCATAAGGAAGGCTGAGCGCCGAAGAATAGATGCTTTCGAACTGTGGTGCTGGAGAAGACTCCTGAGAGTCCCTTGGACTGCTAGGAGATCAAATCAGTCAATCCTAAATGAAATCAACCCTGACTGTTCCCTGGAAGGACAGGTACTGAGGCTGAAGCTCAAATATTTTGGCCACCTAATGCGAAGAGAGGACTCTCTGGAGAAGACTCTGATGCTGGGAAAGATTGAAGGCAAAAGGAGAAGGGGAAGGCAGAGATGGTTAGACAGCATCACCGATGCAACGAACATGAAAATGAGCGAACTCAGGAAGATAGTGGAGGACAGGAAGGCCTGGCGGGATATGGTTCATGGGATCATGAAGGGTCGGACACGACTTAATGACTGAGCAGGGGGTCACAGAATCCTTGACCCATATTGTTTTCCATTGCCCCTGGTACGAAGACTTGCGTACAGTTTCTTTGAATCCATTATTGTATTATTATGCAGGAGTACAAGAGGATGAAATTCTGCATTCTCTTTTATCTTCCCAAGACAAACTATCGTATAACTGGTAATTTTTCTTTATTCTGTTATTTTAAGACACAATGTTAAACTCGCGGATTCTTAAGAGTGAATTTGTTGATTTAGTTTGGGGAAATTTATTCGGTTTTTCTGTTTTGTTTTTTGTGCTTAGTGTGGACCTACTAATTGTAAATTATTTAATCCTATTTGATTTTTTTCTTTAATTATTGTATTGTATCTTAATGCCTAATAAAGGTTAATGAATCAATTAATCCAAACATGGCAGGGGGAAGGTGCTAAATACTCCCTACACGCCTACCATGGTTTCACCCTGTTTCGAGCACCTCTCGCCTCAGCAAAAAACAGAAAAAGGAAAATTTTCAGACCAAAATTGCCCCACCCCCAAGCTCCCAGCTTGGTCTCCCACTGGGGGGGGGGGGTATGTGAGAGGCTGCTCCTTATCTCCCTGGATCAGCTGAGTGTTGAGCCAAGTATTTTTAAATTCAAACTGCTCTGCAGTTTCACTTTCATTTTCACTTCAGAGCAGCAGGACATGAGCAGAGGGTTCCCTGCAACATGATGAGGACTGCCTACTTCTGGAGTGTCTGCTTCTCTCGTATACTAACAGATAAGAGACTGGGTGGGGTGGGGGAGGGAGGAGCTGATTTTGGGAAGTGGGACGAGATGGCTTGGAGAAAAAAAAGAGATCCTGGCATATGTCTTTTTGCACTAACATGAGATCAAGCACTCTGTTTATTTGGGGTTTTTCCTTCTCTCCCATCTGTGCAGTGTATTTTTGTAGTTGAGAAAATGCAACCCCCTGTCCCCTTCTGTCTCTCTGATTTTGTGTTGGGTCTGACGCACACACACAGAGAGACAGACAGAGAGACAGAGAGTTAAATGTGACATTTTTTTCACATTTAAAATTGTTTTAATACTTTTTTATTTTTAAATGATTAATTAGCTAATTAATTAATTGATTAATACAATTAATTGGAAAATAATTAGCAGGGGTACTTCAGAAAATTGGGCCGTGATAGGGGGTACCCGGGCCTCCAAAGGTTGAGAACCCCTGGTCTATCCCATAGCATCTCCTAATCATAATGAGTCATCCCAAGGACAGCAATTAGATTAATCTGGGGTAAATGATTTGATGGTTGCTGTTGAAGGGTGAAGGCTTCTCTCCCAAGGGAGTAAAGCACTGTTTCTAGAAAACTATAAACAGTTTAGGATTAGATTTAGGATTCTTAAAGGGCCACCTCCTTCCACATGACCCTGCCTGTCCACTCAGGTTGGTGGCTCCCATGATGTGGGGTTTTTTTGTTTGTTTTTGGTCACCACAATTTTCATCTGCTGCTCCTGTTTTGTCTTTATGGTGGGTTTCTTTTTTTTAGCTTTTTTTTTTTACTTCTTATGTAAATTGCATCAGGCATTTCTATTGTAACCCAAAGGCAAATTATGAATGTTTAAATAAATCAATGAAATGTCGAATGCCTTAGTCAGTGTCTTTAAAACTGATTGCTGTTAACCAAACAGGAGACAGTGACTTCCTGCCCCCAAGGTTTTCTGAAAACAAAGCTGAGATTTCTCATGTGACTGGACACACTGACTACACACAAATTACATCTCATTTTGCCCTCATTGACTTTGTACTGAAATACACAGTATAAATTGTCTTTAACTTGCTGTCAGTGCAATCCCACCCAGCTCTTCCACTGGTGCAGCAGTGGTGCAGGGAGAACAGGAGGCTTTGGGAGGGGATGTAAAAGGGGATGTAAAGGGGATTTAAATCCCCTTTCCCTTCCAAAGCCTCCCGTTCTGCCTTCCACCACTGCTACACCAGTGGAAGAGCTGGGTAGGATTGCACTGACAGCAAGTTAAAGCCAATTTATACTGCAACCCTAAATGTATTTTCCCAGGAGCAAGCAGTTCTATTGAATACAACATTTACTCCAGCTCTAAGAAGGATTTTATTGTCAGACTTCTTCTATTACAATCTTGTATAAAAAATGAAGGCTCTTGATTTCACTGAGCTCACGGCTCTTGCAGTATGCTGTGATATGTGCCACTGCATCCCCATTTCCCTGTATTGCCAAGCAAGACCCTCGATACTGTATATCCCTTAAAGCTGGCAAAGCTGTTACCGAATCCTGTACCATGTGTGGGGGCCTGCTTGTGAGCATACCTATTCACTTGCCTTATAAAACTCGTACGAACACACTGATCCACATAAGGCAAAGAAGAATTTCTCCAAACATTGGCCCTGAAAGGTTATGCCAAGTGGCCCAATTTAGGATTGCCAGTTCCAGACCCTGAGGAAGCTCCTCAAATGTTGAGGTTTATACAGAAGGAAAACATTGAATGAGTGCAGCTTTTAGCATCACAATGCTGCAGATTGACAAGAGAATGAATCTGCCACACCTGCTGGAGCTTTCCCTTCCATGCATATTGTAAAAATAAAAAATCCTTAGAAGAAGGCAAAGCCAAAACAGTTTACTTTTTCTAATAATAATAAATTTTATGGTTTACAATCTAAAAGCCATGAACTTACTAAGCAGAGTGTATTTCATTTTAATCTATATGCTAACAACAAACTCAGACGGTTGAATACCTATCCATCTCTACACAAAACAGAGCCTCCCACAGACAGAGTTTCTACATACTCAGGGGCCTCCCTAGGCAGGCAGAAGTAGATATGTTTGTAAATTAAACAGAAAAAAAAAAACCAAAACAGTCCTGAGTTTGCAGCCTGAGTTTGCTCAGTGGCCTCCAGGAACCACAGAGACTTGAGGTTTGAGCTCACGAAAACAACAACAACTGCAGAATGTGGCAGAAGGGGAATTGGCCTGTTTGAGCAAACTGGGCATTAGAGAGGGGAGATGCAACATTTTGTTGTAGGTTACTTTTTTAAAAACTTATTTTTCTACTTAGGAAAAGTGTTACAGTTTACCTGACACTCGTTGGGCCTAAATAAACCACATTTCAGTGCACCATTGAGGTTTCATGTTCTATTATTTTTGCACTGGTGCCTCCCCTCCATTCCTTTGTTGGCCAATGTTCAGGAGTCCATTTATTTAAAAACATACCCTGCCCAGGGCAGAAGGGCAGTCTATAACTATGTAGAGGCGTTTGTTTTTGTTGAATACCATAGGATTACAACAGGGCAGCCTGATCCTGTGTAAAGATACGCGGCCGGCCTCCGTATCCATCGCCCTTCCCAGGCCTCATCAGCGTGGCCTGGGAACATCTCAGGAGAAGGAGACATTCGTCCCCTTCCCCAGGTGTAGGGCTGCCAAGGCCCACTGGGCCTCCTCAGATTTGCCTCGGCTCTGGAGCCGGTGTACATCTGGGGTGGAAGGGTAAGGGCAGCCCGGGCCGGGAATGGGCTCGGGATATTGGCAGAGCGCGCCACCAATATCCCTGCCCCCTCCCAACCCGATCTGGCCAACGGACTCCCTTGTTGCCCGGCCCGCCCTGCCTCTGCACCAACTGGTGTAGGACTTACCTGCACTGTTGGGTGCCGGGTCCGGGGGTGGCAGAGTAAGGGCTGCTGGCTTCCGCGCTGGTGGCCCTTACTCTCTGGGTGTCAAAAACACGCTTTACAGCATGTTTACAACACCTGGCGCCAGCGAAGCATGCACTCTGCCAGTGAATACTTAGCACAGGATTGTGCAATAAGTCTTACTGAACACAATGGGCTTACTTCTGAGTAAAATAAATACCATTTTCAAACACCTTTACCTATAACACCATCTTTAAAAACAGAGGCAAATACAAATAAAGTGAAAACTAAGAACATTGCAAATCAACATTATAGGTCAACAGCCCACTGAAATAGGAAGATCTTCACCAGATGCTTAAAAAATGCACTGTCTGGACCATTAAGTCCCCCCCCCCCGGCGAGGGAATTTCATATACAGGTGGGCCCCCATATCCACTGATTCGCTATCCACAGTTTCAGTTATCCACGGATCGTGGGGACCCCCCCAGGCTTTTACTTTTTTCCCAGTAAGCTTCGTTTCTTCCTTAAAAAAACAGGAGAAGGCAAGTAGAATGAGACTAGTACTTAACAGAAACCTTGCAGAGCCTCTCTAGGACTTAGTCTCGTTCTACTTGCCTGCAATGGAGGCTGCTTCTCTGTTTGTTTTAAGGAAGAAACAAAGCTTGCTGGAAGAAAAATAAGAACTGGGGGGCAAGCATGCTTGCCTGCAGGGGAGGCGGGGGGGGCCTCAGGAAACCATGGAGGGGGTGTTCGCTCTTATCCACGGTTTCAGGTATCCACGGAGGGGCCTGGAACATATCCCCAGCGGATATGGGGGCCCACCTATACTGTACTAGAGAACACAGACAAAAGGGTCAAATTTATCCTGCTCGTTCCTATAGTACACCATCTTCTGCCTGCTTGCCACAAGGCGTGAGCTGCTTCTCACAGTGCACCAATGGAAAAGAAACTAACACTTTATCTTTAAACACAGACCAAGTATCACAGCCCTAACTTGCAGCACTTGCCAGACAGGCCAGACCTGAAGGGAAAGGCCCTGCAGGGCTGTAGTTAATGTTCCCAAAGGAACACAATAGTGGGGGGGGGGGGAGGCGGCAGCGGCATCTTGGCAAGCCTGACCGGTAACGACTTTAATTGCAGAATGAGATATGCCCCAGGGTGCTGTGCAAAAGTCTGGGGCTGCAGGTGGGAGGACCAAGCAACCATTCTCTCCACAAGAATAAAGTGAGCACAAATCTGCCAGGTGGAGTTTGTCATGCAGAGGTGACTAAAAGTGCTTGTGTTATAATTGGGAAGGGGCCATAATAACCCTATGTGCAGAAGACGACCATGTGCTTTACATACATACAGACGTTACCAAGGTTCAGTTCCTGGTCTCTATCTAGGCAGGGGCTGGAGAGATCCTGCCAATAAGGTCTGATGGCCAAACTAGACAGGACTGATCAGCAGAAGTGGTGGGGGGGGGGTCAACCCTCTTCATGAAAGGGAGCAAGCAGGGAAGAGGAATGAAATATCCAGGGCTAGTCTTAAAGCAGCAGAGCAAAGTGAAGCAATGGGTTGGTTTCACTTTCCTTCCCCCTCCCCACATTCCTTTGTGTGTGTAAAGACCAGAACCCCACCACAAGCAGGGCAAACACGTGGCTGCCCTCTGGTGTCTAGTTTGGCCCTTGCATACTGAATCAGACAGCCTCATATCTCTTAAAAGCACAGGATCTGCAACATTCTTACCTCTACTACTCTGCCTACTTTTGGGACCAGTCAGTCCAAGTCCTCCTCCCAATGTTAAATACTGCCGCCCCTTACCCGACAGGGCACCAGCTGCTGCTGCCGCCACCACCACCGCCACCACCACCATTCCTCCTCCTCTGATGTTCTAGCCCACCACTCTCCTATCTTCTACACTTCCTCTTCCGCTTCACTCCCCATTTCCTTTTTGAATCCAGGGAGCAAGATGCAGAAACATGGTAGAGGCGGGTGGATGGAGGAGGCAGGCACCCCCCACAATCAGTCACCTCAAATCAAATGGCCTTTTGTGGGGGGGAGGCTGGTCAACATACATGGAAACATACATGATAGCAACATACATGGAAAGTCTTATTCAAGGAGGGCCACTCAGATGCAAAACGTTAGGCAGGGCTACTATACTATCATAGGTGAGCAGAAGAGGGAATTTCAGCAGCTTCTCCTCATCCTTACATGACAAACTAACATTTCCTTGTCTACACAACTCTTCAATGTTCAGGAGTCCAGTCATCCTCTGCCACAGGTCACCCAAGGGTTTGTTAGTGCTGTCCACCAATGAAGAATATTAGGGTTACCATCCTTTTTTATGTTCTGGCAGAATCCCTCCACTTTTAATAGCAGTATAAAAGGAAGAAATTCAACAGGGAAAACTTTCTCCAACTTTGGAGGGAACAGCCTTAACAGCTTTCTGCCTGCCGATAAAATCACAGAAGTCATGTAAGGAAAAAGGTGGCAACTTTAATTAAATCATAGTTATCTATAATTGGTGGCTGTTCTGGCCAGAGTGAAGTGTGCCTGGAGTCAACTAACAGCATGTAAAGCTCTCTAAGGGTTTCTGGGTGATAAATTTCCTTTTCATGGGCAAGGAATCAAGTTGGATGCAGAAGAAAGGGTGCCCAGTGCTTCAGATATTCTTGCAACACAGCCCCAAAACAACCTTCCTGGGACAGGGTTGCCAACTGACCAGCTTTTGTGCCTTTACGAACAAAGCCACCACCATAAGGTGCAGACATCAGCATCAGCAAGACTTTTTGCAGCATGGAGATATTATTTTTGCCCACTAACTCTGCTGTTAAAGGCACAGGTGTAGTGGGAAGTTCAAAAGTTGGCAACTCTATCAAAAGACTTTTCTAGCACGACTTTCAGGAGGTGGCTCTGGTTTAAGGAATTGTCAGCAGCAGATTAAGAGTCATCCAGATTAGTGCATTTCAGATTCACTCATCTGTATTACATCACTGGGGCTTTGCATGAAAATACTGTAAAGCCATGACAAGTAGAGCTGTGTTTGTTTGATGTCATTCCAGCTCTCTCATAGTCAAATTCCCTGCCTCCCCATCTGCCAAGTCAGAGAAGAATCACTATGACCTCAGGAGAATGATACCCGAGGCAATTGCTTCCCTTTCAGCTTTTCGGAATGGCCATTATTTCCTGCCCCCAGTACTGTACATATGGTGACTGTGAGACTATCTGATAGCCATGAAGGAGGAGAAAAGTGATAAGAAAACAAAGAAGGAGGAGAAAAGTGATAAGAAAACATTTTGCATTTGTGGATATTCCTTGCCTATCCACTGGTTACTTTTAAAAAAACAGACTGAAGGCTTGTTATTATTTTGTCATTGATGAGAAAAAGGGGTCTCTAGGTGTCTAGAGTTATAAAGTGGAAGTCCCTTTTTCCTGAAGCAACCCATCAACCCATGCTAGATTGCTGTTGAGAATAAAATAAGAGCAGAGGCAGGAAAAGGGTTTCCAAGAAAAAATACCTTAATACAGTTCACATGCATGTGCATCTGTGTTGGCTGCACAGGTCCTAAACTTGGAAGAAGGAATCCTAGAGCGATTCCTTTTGCACAGTGTGTGAGACCTCATGGCATAGTGGACTCCATGCAGCCGGCCAGAGCTCATGGATAGAGGTCAGCATGCTTGGAGGATCAGGAGGAGGGAGAGAAGAAAGCCATGTAGAGATGCATGTCAAAGAGGGACAAAGAAAAGGTGCGGGACAGGTAGCCTCTTAGTCCTCTGGTATCCTTTGGCAGCATTGTACCAATTTTCAGGGCCTCTGAGAAGGGGGGGGGGTTAAGGGGTACAATCATACCCGGGCCCAGAGCCAAAGGGGGGTCAAAAAGGGGGCCCAGGAGCAAAAAAGGGAGGCTCAGGAGCCAAATTCACATGAAGGGAAGGGGCCCCCAAACAAACTTTGTAAAATTACTCTGAGTGGCCCTGCCTATTTTCCAGCAGACCAGCCAACTCCTATAGACAGCATAAGGGTATACAGTATAGCTCCTAGCCATAACCAGGTATAAAGTACTCCTCCTACTCTCCAATGCTCTAGCTCAGCACTGTCCTCCCCTCCACATTTACTCTTCCTCTCTGTCCCCCTCTTCTTTTTCCAATCCAGGAAGGCGAAGGAGGAGCAGTGGAGGCAAGTAGGCAGACAGACATGTTGGGGGGGGGGGGGAGTGGGACATCAATCTACTGCCTGAGTTAACCACATCGGTTGACATCATGGATGGCCTAGCATCTTCTTAGCCCCTTTGAGTCATTCAATCCAGTAATGATGAAAGCACATGAAAGGGAGACGGCATGTTGGTGGCAGGCTGCCTATGTCCCCATACGGGCAAAGTCGACCTCAGCTCGACTTTTGCCAGTTTCATGAACGTGCAGCCAATCGGGGGCAGTGCTTTGTACTGTGGGGGGCAGGATGGTGTAGTGGTTTGGGAGTCGGACTTAGACCTGGAAGATCCAGGTTCAAATCCCCGCTCAGCCACGAAGCTTCCTGGGTGACCTTGGGCCAGTCACTATCTCTCAGCCCCACCTACCTCACAGGGTTGTTGTGAGGACAAAAAGGAGGGGAGGAAATATGTACACCACTCTGAGCTCCTGGGAGGAAGGGCGGTATAAAAATGTTAAAAATAAAAATAAAATAATGCACACTCATTGGAACATCTGGAGCCCCTGTGCACGTGTATACCCTGTGCAGGATCCCCAGTTGTATGGGGGAGCCCTGATGTATGTGCAGGAGCTGGAGAAATACCAAAGAGTGATGGGAATTCAGACACACTCCTGCCAGTGTGGAGATAAGTGAACCAACACAGTCTGAGGTTTCTACTGTACAGAGTACAATACTGTATTTCAATTCAACTGGGTGTTGGAGACCTGATTTCAGATGACCGGAGGTTCACCTCCCATTGGCAAACCACCACTCTCTCAGCCTCAGTTCTGTATCTTACCTCACTTGTGAGAACAAGACGAAACTTGTGAAGCGCTACCCAAAGCACTACATGTGCATGAAGATTAATCATAGCATTACAAAAGCTGCCCCACTGCTGAGCAAGAAGACAATGTTTCATTCTGCTTGGCTGACTAAATATTGCAGTTTAAGAACCGCTGCTAAAATGAATGAGAGATTTCAACACCAACAGGGCTGAATTTGAACTTAAGAACCAATATTTGTTTCTTTAATAGTACAGTAGTTGCTTAAAGTGAGGGGTGTAAAACATCACAGATGCATATGTCTTACCAGTATAACATTGGTGCCATCTGCTGCTTGGACCTAAAACCAACAAGGGGACTGTTAGGTTTTAAAACCAAGCTAAAAGCAGCAGTTCAAGGTGACGTGATTTCCTTTCAAGCCCTCCACGGTCTTTGCCCTGCATATCTTTCAGGACCACCTCATATAAGACGTGCCTCCCCGTTCCACAAGATCAGCTGCCCTGCTCCAAGGACCTTCTATCAGAGAGGGAAACCTCTGTGAGCTGCACCATAATGATAGAAGAGCTCAAGGAGGTACCATCCCAATGTAGTTGTCCTGTCAGCAAGTTAAAACCTCTAATATTTAATTTTCAGTGGATGAGAGGGATGGAATGATTTTTGGCTGTGCGTTTTGGGGCTGTCGCACTAGTTTTCATATTGTTTTGCTTCTTATGCTCTTATACTGAACTTTTTTCCCCCCAGGAAAAGCAACAAACAAATAAATGAAACATGCCCTGCATCGTTCTTCTGGTCCTTTTGGTGCCTTTGCACCTGCCAATTAATTAATCAGCGCCATTGTTAAGTCATTTTTGGTGTTAATTTTATGAATCCCTGTTGACATGGACTATACAGTGAAGAACCAGGACTATCACTAACAGCGCAATCCTAACCAACTTTCCAGCGTCAGTGTAGCCGTGCCAACAGGGCGCACACTGCATTTTGCAGTGCAGGGGCAGTCATGGAGGCCTCTTCAAGGTGAGGGAACATTTGTTCCCTTACCTCAGAGCTGCATTGCAGCTGCACCAGTGCTGGAAAGTTGATTAGGATTGCGCTGTAATTCAGTTTGTGTTGTTAGCTATTTCTTCTCCTTTAACAAATAAATCAGGCTTTTGAAGTACATATTAACACTGTACTTCTGTATGTTGAGTTATTTCACAAAAACAATAGTAACTTTTCAGTAAATGAATTTTTGTCCCTGAATATGCCCGCCAGAGTACAAAATACATGTGCCCATCCAAATCAAGCATAGAGACTGCAGTTACAGAATTTGATGTGTCTCTTTAAATAACTATATGCCTGTTCTTCTTGTGTTTTTGGACACTGCCCTTAAGATCTACGTGCACATGCGCTATGTGGCATTCTGTATTATATTCATCCACGTATACATCTATGTTCAATAAAGTGGTGATCCATGCCTGGAATTTTGTACATTGCAACACTGCAATGAACAAGGCAGCCCTTGAAAGGGCATATTCTCTGGGCACATGATCAGAGTCCTTAGCAAGCTTTGGGTTGTTTACTACAATGACTTCCAAGACTGAGCTCACTTTCCTAAAATGGTCATATTTCCCCAGGGATTGTAATGCGATCTACTATTTTAGCTGTTACTTCTCTTTTTGTGTTTCATATGCACACTATGATTTCTCTTGAAGTCGTTCCTGTTCTTTGACGCATTTTCCCTTCCTTGATTTCATGCAAGGAATAGGTTTCTGTTCACGTTGCAGTCAAGACTGGTTCCAGGTTTCCTTGGTAAACCCAACCGTCCTGCATGGGCACACAGGTGAGTCCCACTCCCAAGAGAGTAACTTTACCACCCTAACACAAAGGCTATGGACACAGAGGTGATCTTAAGGGTCAGCAGTGCAGTGGGCCCTTTTGAGCCAAATAATGACAACCCCTGGCACTGCCAGGTGGCACTGCCCTGGTGGCAGTGAGGGTGGAGTTTGCTACATTTGCTAAGAGTCGCCATCAGTGGTTGCTCATTTTACTTACTTTAATTGTTCACTTATTCCTAGAATAACTGAGCTGGGTTGTGCAGCAGGGGCGTAGCTACACCCCCAGCAGGGGGGACGCCGACACGACACCCCATGTGGTGTCACAAGCCCCACCCCCTGGGGTGTGTGACATCACTCTGCACCCCCCATCCACGTGTTGCCCCCGACACCCGGGGGGCGTCCCCCCTAACAACACCACTTTTGTGCAAATTTGAATCTCACCCAAACTCAGCAAAACAAGGCACAGGACAATAGCAAAAGATTCAAAGCTGGTCCTTCAGTGCTGCACAGAGGTTTCACCTTGTGTTGGGGTTCACACACATGAGCCTGTGAACCACTGTCTTGAGGAATTCTCACAAGTGGCATTAAGAATGCCTTTTAGTGTGGCAACTCGTACATGCAGCTATGTTCACAGGAAAGAACTTGCAAGAGAGACGTTTAAAATTAAGTGTTCCGTCTAGGCCCTAAGAAGTCAGGAGTGTGAGAAGTTCCCATGTGAATTTGATCTTTACGGTACTTCCAGATGTCGACTTTCCCCATAATGGTAGCAAGCACACAGGAGGTTCAACAGGAAGTGCCCCAATGTTTGTTTTGCATTCAAATTACAGATGTGGGAAGTACAACAACTGATTTAAGTGTCACTTGTGAAAACAGCCTCAGTACAGCAGCTCTTTCATAAGGTCAGACCATTAAACTTTGCTGGAGTCAGGACTGCCTATCAGTTGATCAGCACTAATCCAAGGTAGAACATCAGGCAAGAGGATTAGTGAAATCTTCTAATGCTCCAGGAATGCGATGATGTCATATTAACCCACTCACCTCATAATTGCCTCATTGCCCTTCTGCTCTAAGAAACACTGTAAGGTCCTCATAGTCATCGGAGTGGGAAGTGTATTGGTGCAACAAGAGAGCTGAGGAGGCTTTTTACCAGCAAGATCTACACAATGACTACAATGGACTATTCACAGGGTTGTTGTGAGGACAAAAGGAGGGGAGGAAATATGTACACCACTCTGAGCTCCTTGGAGGAAGGGCGGTATAAAAATGTGAAAAATAAATAAATAAAAAATAAAATTATGATGAGATTGAGGCTGCAAACCTAGCCACACTTTCCTGGGAGTAAGCCCCATTGACTATAATGGGACTTACTTCTGAGTAGACATGCGTATAATTGGGCTCAAAGGGACAGAACAGTATTTCTGAAAACAGTTAAGGTCTGGTATATAACGTGGAATTTGATACAGTGCATTTTATTTTTATTGCTTTCTGTTTCTATTCTTCTATCATCCAGTAAGCTCAGAGCAAAGTTTTAACCTTCTAACATCCATGTGTAGTAGACTAGTTGAAGGATGGAGACCAGGAGGACCACCATACTGTTTTATAAGAATGCTGTACATCTGGGAGGCCAGAAAAGTCATGAAAGCACATGTGGAGCATGGGAGCACATGAGAAAGGCCCCTTTTCTTTAGTTTAGAAAAAAGAAGAAAACCCTGCACGACTCACGAAGGATGATTTAGAGCAGAGAAGTGGCAGTGGGGTGCATCATCACCATTTCTTTCCCAGTTGCTTTTTTTTGCTCCAAATTGATGGTGTTAGTCTTCGACCTTTTCCCATGGTGGAGTTGCAGATGCATATTTACTCCTAAAAATTCACATTTAGATTCCTGTGCGGGGGAAAGTGGCTGGGAGGAGCACTTTGGAGGGGAGAAACAATGGGCAGGGGAAGTCTAAGCAGACCCTCTCCCACTTCTGGTCTCTAAAAAGAAAAACAGTGATTGGGGTTTTGTGACATGCAAGTGCATGTAGTAGTTATTCACCAAGCTACACATTACAGCAACGATGTCCTTTGGCTCAGTTTGTTTTCCTTGCATTTTGTTAAACAGCACGCAGGAGGCATGCATGCAAAGTGGGTTCAAACCATGGCAAGGTGGGTAAGACCCACCAGGCTTAGTTTCAACCCATTTTGCACCCTTCCTCCCTTTTTAGCAAAAGGAAGGGGGCGGGAAGCCTGCACAAAAAATGCACAATCACTGTCACGTGTGGTTTGGTCCTAAGAAGTCAAATAGGGAGTGTGAGAAACTCCCAGGTGGATTCAGCCTTATTTATTTACTGAAAGTATTTCTATAGTTTTGATATTCTAGAAGCTATCAATGAATGATTAAAAAAAAAAAACAGCACACCCAGCCTGAAAATAAACAGTTGAAAGCACTTCAGTAACATCCACAACAATAACTGTAATTACTTGCAGCGACTATAGATAATTACAAAACAGATGTACAAACTTACATACTAGTATACCTAACACAGAAATGTCCACCATGGAGAACCAACGTGTGGAGAGGCAAAATGGGTAGCCTCATTCCCTGGGCCAATATGCTCCCTAGCCACATGCCCCAAGAAGGCCCTGCACATTCAGCACTTGTCTGCAGAGGCAAGTACTGGACACAGGAAGAGTTTCTGTCTGTCATTCAGAACCCTTCCCAATCACAGGGAAGGAAATCTCCCTCTGTTCAATGCAGCAGATAAGTGCTGAATGTGGGAGTGCTTGGGGGGTGTCTAGGAAGCATGTTGGCCCAGGGAGCATGGCTAGGCAGCATGCATGCTCCACCTCCCTCTCTTCATCCTGTGCATGCCAAGAGAAAGTATATGAAGAGGGTTACTGAGTACTGTACAGAGATTAGTTATCTTCACACAAGCCCCTGTTCAATCTAAACTCCAGGCATTTTAGTTCTTCCCAGCTCTTGCCCCAGTCTTGGCTGCTGCCAGAATAAACTATGCTATTCTCCTGATCGTTTCACAATACAGTCCTTCTTACAGAGCAAATAGGCAATACGAGCAGGTAGCTGGGCCCCAACCTTTTATCCAGAGGTAGCAGCAGTGGTAACAACTGTGTAGTAGTTTCACAGGTCTACAAGCAGTTGTCTGTTGCCTTGAGAAAAAAGATGGGCTTTTAGAATAAGTACATATTATACTCAATAGGTACATGCAGAAAAAATGCATGACACATGACTGTATTATGGCCCTCGGTATAGAGAAGTATTTCTTCAGAGACTATATTACAGGCTACTGAATCACAAGAGAAATTAGGAGGAATCACATCTGATATGTCTAAACATTAAACTTTGCTAACGTTTCCCATGAGCTCCCTGTCTATTCACAGTCCACATCAGAGAAGAGGTTCAAGACAAAGCCAGAGAAGCTGAACCAGAGAAGCCTAGAGAAGATTCTAAAACACAAGAGCCAGTCAGTTCCAGGCATCTGTTTATTCAGATCGTCTATGTAAAGGGCTGTTCATCTAATAATTGAAAGTATGTCATGTGTTGCCTGCTGGAGATTCCAATCCCGCATATGACTCACTACCCAGAGGACTAAACCCTTTCTTCTAGGACTGTCCATAACAAGCCCAGCTATTTTTTTTAAAGTAAATCCTAAGTAAATAATAACAGGTATTACATTTCGAAAATCAAAATCAGCTGGAGCCAGACATTTTCAGAAAGACCAAAGGCTAGGAGAAGCCCACACAAGAACGAAAAGAGATGAGATACCAGCACGATCCAATTTCTGGAGAATGAATCTTGGATTGTAATTGTACTAGGATTGTTTATACAATATAAGCTATGCAAACCAAGGGCCAATCCTTAATGACCACAAACTGGTACAGTTAACAGGGTGCTGGTCTAAACTCTCCCTTTTGCATTTTGGAGCCTTTTAGTATTAGAAAAGAGGATTTCTCTCCCTAATATGGTGTCTTCTCAAGTACAAGCGCTGTAAATGTGGTGGGAGAGGCAGCACTACAAAGTGCATTGGGAGTGGGACCAGGGAGCAGGCTTGGCAGTGCGCTTCCAACACTCTGTCAACATGAACAATGTGCATGCTTACAGTAACGTCAGGACCACTCGGAGGAATTTTATCAGGGGGTACAAAGTTTCTTTTCGGCCCCTTCCCGTCTTGTGAATTTGGCTCCTGAGCCCCCTTTCTTGCTCCTGGACCCCCTTTTTGGCCCTGGGCCCAGGTACGATTGTACCCCCTTAACCCCCCTCTCAGAGGCCCTGAGTAACATCTGAATAGAGCCTCCCCCTCTGTCGCTCCCACCCACTATACTAAGAGGTTTTTTATTTATTACAATAGTTATATCCCACTTTTCAACCCCTAAAGGGCAAGGTGGGTGACATTTGCCTCACACTTCTATTCTTCGCACCCAGTCCAGTCCTAATCCCAGATAAAGTTCAATAGAAGTTGAAATACTGTGTTTTTTGTATGTATTTTTTTTTCCTGTCGTAAGCTGCCTTGGGTCCCTTCGGGGAGAAAGACGGGATATAAATACTGTAAATAAATAAATAAATAAATAAATAATGGATTTGACTCCTGGATGAACGCAGGCATCATGACCCTCCTAGGGGGCAGAGGCTTTAGGGCTCATCAGGTGGACCTTTGATAGGCATGGGTTCTTGATTTGGTGCCCAAACTGACCAACCCCTGATGCTTTTGCATCTGTTTCTGTCCCTGATCTACCATTGTAGATCTAAGTTAAACAGCCAGTGCAATAATAATCCAAGAGTTGAAGATAATCAAATGTCCTCCGGTAAAATCCAGGGGAAGAATTTAATCTTGTTGCACATGCATGCCCATTGTTGTGCCTCTCCATGTGGCTTGGTACTAGCTCTCCACAATGAAAGGTTATCTTCATTAGTAATAATTTCAGTCTTTAATTAGAAGTCTATGTACTGTAATTATGGAAACATCAAAATGATACACAAGGGAGAGTTCTGCTTGAGTAAGGACTCTAGGCATAATCACATTAAAAGCAAACTCAAGGCCTCCAGGATACAGTACATACTTCTTGTTTATAAGGAATGTTTGGCTGCCTGGAGATAGAATAGCCTTATAAACAGAACAGCATGTATGATGTGGTGTGCTTGTAACCAAATGATTCAGAGTGGGGGAAGCCAAGATGGCCAGACACTTCCTTCTGCGGAGGAAGAAGAAATAATCACGAGGAAACAATTCATCACTGCCACTAATGAGAAATACGAGGGAGGTTGTGTTTTGCTCTCACTGAGGTTTACAAGGGAACAGAGCTACTCTCACCCAGAGTCTTTCTAGTCTCAGCTAAAAAAAATACCACTGGGAGCAGAGTGGGGAACTGAGAATAAGCTATTCTCCAGCCAAAAAACGTAAGCCGGTTAGTTAAACTTAAGAACTAGGATTTAAATCAATTTAGTCCCATTACCATCCATGTACAGGAAAAGCAATTTGGCTCACTGCTCTGTCAAACCTAAGAGCTACTTCTCATGAGATTTATTTATTTATTTGTTTATTTATTGGGATGTTGCTAACTTTCCTTTCTGTTCTCTCTCTAAAAGGCACCTTGATGAATGTTTGCTTAATGCCAGGTCTTCCGCAAGCTTATGCTTACACTCCCCCATCTGGCTGAAGTCATGATTAGGAGTTTCGGCACATACTCCGAACAGCTGCTTGCTGGTCTGGACAGGATTTTGTTGGCACTTCTTTTGTGCCCAATATAGCAGATTTATGGAATAGGCAATGTGTTCTGTTATCAGTGCTATGTTTGTAGTTTTTCTGCAACACACACACACACACACACACACACACACACTTTCAGCTGCAAATGTCAGGAAGGCAAATTGCTTTTCTGCAGGTGCTCGCAAGGCTCCCCTTGTCTTGATGACTGTGTCAAGTGTCTCTTTCTGTCAACAAGCTTTCCCGTCCATTCTTTATGGTGCATTGCATGCTATTTTCCTTATATCCCTGAGGAAGCAGGGCAAGAATTTTCCAATTGTTTCCCAACAAGTTTGCTTTTCCTGCTACTTCTGAGAGGAAAAGCTCATTACAAAACTAGGAAACAGCAGTCATCTGCTTGTTACTACCCGGTACATTTGTTTTGCTTAGACAAATTGGAAGCTGCTATGAAATGTACTATGAAAAACCCGTTTATTCTCTCTGGCTTATGGGGCTTAGGCTGCAATCCTATACAGATTTACATGAAAGATTCATTGAGTTGAATAGGACTTACTTCTGAGTAGACATACAAAGGATTGGACTGCCAGTTTACTTTGGCTGTTGGGGTTGCTCTGTTGTACTCCTGATGTTTTCTTCCCCTCTCTGTGCTAGCGTTGTGTTTTGTTTAAAGTAACTGTTTTATTGTTTTAGATTGTTGTAAGTTACTGTGGGCGCTTCCTTTTGAGATGGGACAGGTGGGATAAAAATATTTTCGATAAATAAAAAAATGTCAGGCAAATATTACATGGAGCATGTCTAGTAACATGCACTACAACAATCTGCATTGCATTAGCCAAATCAGTTTTTTTTTTTTAAATCTGATTGTCTCAAATTCTCCCTGTCATACACTACAGATTTCTGGCTATTTTTAAGTAACCAGAAAAGTGGTCTGTTTCTGCCTTTGATGGCCTCACTTTTATTGCAAAATGAAACTACTGTATAATAATTAATACCAACCTTCTCTTGTGCTTCACAGGAAAAAATGGGTGGGTTGGGTTAATATTGCTAGAACTGTCTTTGGCCTTATGAGAGCCTGAGCATTTGAGCTGAACACTCGTGGTGCAACAGCATAAAATGAGTTTTTTTGTCAATATCAGAAACTTTCCTAAATGTCAGCTCTGGCATAACAGCAACTACTGATGTTGCTACATTGGGAGTTGTTTCCTGCTCCAGTGCAACAAACTGTAGGTAGTGATGGCTCATTCACACATACAGTGTCCCACTTGATGCTACAGTCATCTGGTGGTAACCAATAGGAGTGCATTTTGTTATGAAGCTTATCTTCATCTGATCTTTCGCAAAAAACAGAACTGCCTGAAGATTGCTGTTTTGCAGCGATCCGAAAATCAGGGAGGCCTGCAGAGGGTTGCGCAGGGCTCCCAGAAGCTCCTCCAAGCCCTGGTAAGTACAGTGGGGGCTGTTTCGGCAGTGACAATCCCCTACATCGCTACCGCTGCTGTCTCTGCCCCTGCAAACACTCAACTTTTAGAACTGCAGCTCTAAGGGAAAAAGGGGAGCAACCAGAAGGGGCTAAAGACCATGTCCTAGGAGGGCAGGTTGGAGGAGTTGGGCATGTTTAGTTTGGAAAAGAGACAGTTAAGAGGTGACATGTTAACTACCTACCCTGTTTCCCCGAAAATAAGACCTACCCTGAAAATAAGACCTACCATCATTTTTGCATGATTTTTGCTGGCACTCGTCAATATAAGTCCTCCCTGAAAGTAAGACCTAGCTAAGATCATCAGCCAGACGCGACACACACACACACACACCGGCACTTACTTTGACCGATTTAAGCTTCATTCTTTCGAGGGTGCAAGACTCTGCAAGGTCTACACAGCCTGCACTTGAGTCCTCCACCATAGAGATGACATGCTAGAGAGGCCTGCAAGGAGGCTGCAACTTTGCAGAGTCTTTCATGTTGTCTCCATGGTGGAGGACTCGAGTACAGGCTGTGCAGGCCTTGCAGAGTCTTGCACCCTTGGGAAAGAAGGAAGCTTTACTTGGTCAAAGTAAGTGTCAGGGGGGTCCTGGGGGGTGCCGGGGGGTCGCGCCACAGGTTGGGAAAATAAGACCTGCTGCATTTTTTGGAGCCAAAATTAATATAAGACACTGTCTTATTTTCGGGGAAACACTGTATAAATATATGAGGGGCTGTCATGTGGAAGATGGAGCAGGTTTGTTCTAAGTTGCTCCAGAGGGTAGGACCAGAACAAATGGGAGATTTCAATTAAATGTCAGGAAGAACTTCCTGACCGTTAGAACTGTTCAGCAGTGGCCTAGGAAGGTGGTAGACTCTCCATGGTTGAAGAGCAGAGACTGGATAGCCATCTATACAACAGAGATGTTATAGTTGTGAATTGGCAGGGGATTGGACTTGATGATCTTGTAGGTCCCTTCCAACTCTATGATGCTGTGAAATGCAACACCTCTACGTTTTTTCTTCTTTCACCCTAATCCTTGCTGGCCATGCTCCACTAACACAACATTGCTTAGTTCCTGTAATCTATGATGTACGAAGTCCAAAATATGTAGAGTATTCAACCTTGTTTTTAAACTCAGGAGGTTCCTCCCCAACCCCACCCTGCAAATAACGGAGAATTTGTTTCCACCAGCTGACATATCAGTATGCTGTTTTCCAACAAAGCAATGAGTCAATTTCAGCCCCCTTCATACTTGCCAGGAACTAATGTTTAGCTGTTTTCAGTTGGGCTGTTTGTTCTCACCCTAAATCAAGATTGGAGCATTGCATTCATAAATTACCTGAAGCCGTTAAAACAGAGAAATTAGAAAAGGCAGAGATACAGTAGTTATCGGGCCATTCCCTTTTAACTAGACAATGGAGGAAAAACAACAATGGAGGAAAAACAACAAGTTCCATGTTGGTTTCAGGAGATTCAGATTATGTTGCTGTCAAATAATATGTGGTTTTTATTAATAAATAGACAGTGTTTGCTGATTACAAATAATTGAACGATGTTCTGTCCTGTTTCCTATGAAATTAAATTAAAATGCATGTGTAGATTTCCCCCCCCCCAAGTCTCATTTCTCTAATCTGCTTGAAGTACAAATGAGATTACTTTAATAGCATTTTCCAGCTGCCCACAATGGACCAAGAAAAATAGTATCTTACAAACTCCCTTTGCAGACAACCCAGCAAAGCAAGGGAAAAATCTAGACTGGATAAAACTGGATGATGTTGTCCATCTGACACAACAGGGAACTGAAGCATGATGTTTTCATTCTGATCAAATGGTAGTTTATACAATCATAAAATGACGGTCTTCCGTTGTTTAGACCACGGAAACAAACATTCCACGCCATTAACTGTTTAGTTCTAAACAACAGATGATCCGTCTAGGCATGGATGAAAGAAAGATGTCCATTATGCCTTCCTTAAAGGAAAGAAGACTAAAACCACAGCATTGTTCATTACAGCAGGCACGTAATACTCATCCTAAACAAGGAAATTCTGAAAGATTTAGCCATGCCTTCTAGAGAGATGGGCGTTGTAAAACAGAACAAAGGTTCTGTGTAGGTAAAAGTTCAGATTCATAGCCTTTATTCAGAAGTGGGTGGAAGCTGTTTACTTTTGATAGACATACTCAATAGATCCCTCTGTACTATTTTAGCAATTAACCTACCAGAGAAAAGGAAATGGCCAGGAGCCTCTGCTGAGTCCCAAGATAGTCTTCTTTCTGGCTTCTATTTGTCTGCAACTTCAGTTCCTTCACATGATGCATTTTCCATCTTTTTATGGCAGAGTAAAGTGTTTTCCTGGAAATAACGAATGTCCTGCTCTCTAGCTGCTGAATTACTCGTGTTTTCACAGGAGGAAGTTTCTAACTACCAGGGTTTTGGTTTTTTTTAATCATGAATTCATTTTTTTGGGCTAGGAAAAAAGTTAACCCGTTGATGTCTAACCCACTTAAAGTATACCCACTTTATGTCGGTTTTCATCCCTCCATATTTGGATGGTGGAGCAATCCATCCCCAGTCCTTCCGTTCTGTATCTTTTTAAAAATTCTTCACAACTTCAGTTCAATATATGTATGGCATCTCTTGTGAGTTTACTGAGGAACATGCAACAACATTTTGAAGCACTGTCTCACAACCCAAAGTTTAAGTGGCTTAAAAAAAGGCACTTTAAAGATAGACCACCCTTTAACCTGAAATTTGAGATAATTTGAGACAGTTGTTAATTAATATAGTTAAAGTAAGCATTTTAGAATTATTATTCTTTTGTTGATGGGCTGATGGATATTCCATTGAAAAGACACTTACAGCATGTAAGCACATTTACTTCAAATATCTGTATGTTTCCCCGCCTGATGCTAATAATGGCTCTGGGAGGGTGATGTGGAGTGGGGGAAGGTTTATACCCCTCCCCCATGCCACAGCCCTGACCCAGATGGATCAGTCTCCCCACCCAACTCCCCATGGCTATTTTTAGAAGAAGAAACTTCCATGAAGTGATCCAGTCACAGATTTTCCTATACTGTAAATAGGGGCAGTCTTTTTCAGTAATAACAAAATAAAAATACATAACATTGCTTTCTGCACAACACCCCCCCCAAAAAAAAAATCTGTGAAAAATAAAACTCTTTTCTAATACCTCTACATCTTGGTAATGACAGTGGCTGCATCTGCTGACACTATACCACCTATATCACATACCTAGTACACTTTTAAAGCGATTATTAAAACGATTATAATTTATAAAAATGGAATAAAAACACAACACCTCTTTCAGCAATTTTATTTTCAAAAACACTGAAATCCGCTTTTTGAAAACACCATTTTGAACTGCCTCTATCTATAAAGCATCTAGTTTGGCCTCGAGTCTGGTGCTTTATAGGGATGGGCGGGATCCAGGAAATTGCAGGATGGGCAGCTTAACATCTGTTCCAGGTTAACTGGTGAAGAGCAAAATTAAAGACACATTATTAAGCATACAGATGAATAAGCCTTGCTGAAGGAGAATCAGCATGGTTAAAGGTAATCTTGCCCAAGTCCAGCCTTTCCTTTGACTGGAAGTGCCAACGCTGGAGCAGCAGCAAAAAGACAACCCCTCGGCCCATCTGTCCACTGCCCTCTCCAACCTGCTGTTCTGCCCTGCTGTTCTGCTGGGTGCTCCAATCTTCTGCCAACCTGCTGAGGGGGGGGGGAGCTGATGTGGCTCCAAATTGCTTCCTCCTCTCCACCCACTGCTTATGACACACCAAATGAGCAGGGAGAGGCGATATGGAGCCCACTTTCCTTCCCTTTACTTATCTGGAGTCAGCAGCTTAGCTTACTGTGCTGGGACCCAGTGCAGTCACCACCCATTGCTCCGTGACATGGAAGTAATTGGTGGTGAGGTGATGACGGCACTGCATCACTAAGTGACGTGGAACCCAAAGAAGCGACTTAGCTGAGTCAGCCAAGCTTGGAGCAGGGGAGTTGCTTCTTCAGCTGCGCTGAGCCAGGCCAACAAGCAGAGTTGATTCTTCCTGTTCTTGCAAGCCACACAAACAGGAAGAGGCTCAGAGCGGCCAAAGACCGCTGAGCCTGGGCAGCGTGGAGGACTTCTCCATCATGGTGTCACCCCCTCAATGGGTGTCACCCGGTGTAGTCTCCCCCTTGCATCCCTGTAGCAATGGCCATGCCTGAGTGCAGCACAAAGCTCCCTGCTCTGCACCACTTCTGTTTCTAATGAACGGGAGCAGTGCATGATGTGTTCCCAGCATGTACAACTCCTATTCACTAGAAAGAGAAGCTGCATGGAGGAGGGAGGCTGAACGCCATGCTCATGGGAAGTAAAGGAAAGGGGGTGAGGGCACCTCTCTCCAACTTCCCTATCCATGGGGGTGCACTTGCTGACCTCCCACCAGCTGGCTTGCCCTTTGCTTGCGTACCCCCACCCACTCACTCATCTGCTTGCCTGCCCGCTCCTGCGCACTCACCCACCCTCTCCCCTCACCCACAGGGAGTGCGCATGTGTATGCACAAGCGCAGGGGTGGCAAAATTGTGGGGGGGGGGATTCAGGTGGTACAGAGGCATGGGCCTCACTAACTTTCCTGAGTTCTTTGAGAGTGTCAACAGACACAGGGCCAGCCCATACATGAAATCAACTAAAGCAGTCACCTTAGGCAGCAGGCTGGCAGGGGGCACCCACTTCCATCCTCCTCCTCCCACTCCCTGTATCGGAAAAGGAAGACGGGGACAAAGCAAAAGTGTGGAGAAGAGGAGAGTGGTAGACTAGAGTGTTGGAGAAGCAGAGGCTGGCACATCACCAGGTAAGGGAGGGAAACATCTGGCACATCACCAGGTAAGGGAGGGAAACATCTGGCATGCCACCTCAGGCACCAGCAGGTCTTAGGCCAGCCTTGAACTGGCATGTGGATAGAAGCGATTCAGTTGGCGTCGTATACTTTGACTTTCAAAAAGCCTTTGACAAGGTCCCTCACCAAAGGCTCTTGAGTAAAATTATAGTCATGGAAGAAAAGGACAGGACCTTTTAGAGATTAAGCCCCAATCTTAACTAAATCCTAACTAAATCCCCCAGCACTAATGGAGCTGCACTAAAGGAGCGCAAGCTGCATCTTGCGGTGCGGGGGCAGTCACAGAGGCCTCCTCAAGGAAAGGGAACATTATTTTCTTTACCTTGGGGTAAGACTCCACTTCCCCAATGGGTCTCCTCGGATCTACACCAGCTATTTTGCTGGCAGAAACCTGAGGAGAATAAGAGAGGGAGGGGAGAGAGAACAGAGATAGAATCCTGCACATGCCGGTGCCACTGGGAACTACCCCTCCTGCCCCATTCCCACATCACCCACCCCGTTCTGCCCACCACGTGCTTCATTCCCCCCCCCCAGGTATCATACACCACCACCCCGGCAGCTTGCCTGCATTGGAGCAGGTCACTGGCCAGTGGTTCTAAAATGGCCACTAGCATTGCATGCAGCATGACACTGTAAAGGCAAGTACACTGTCATACATGTCTTTACGGTGGCATGCACGGTCCATAGGTTTGGGCTATAAATGGTTAACTCCCAAGCCACCTCTCCTTCCTAAAGCAAAGGTGAAGTTATGGGATATTTGCAGGGGGGAATCAGTGGGCCTGGGAAGGGGTTGAACACCCTTCCATCCATCCCACCAAGCACAGAAGCCCCACCTCAGCTGCTGCTCAGCACTTGAGAGCGCCTCTGTCTTTTCCCAGTCTCATACCTCACCAACTCATTGGAACCAGGAAAAATGGCTCCCCAGATTGCAAATCTGGCAATCCTACCTCCAGAAGTGGTAAATGCAAAAACTCAGTGAAGCATCACATGTGAAAATAGCACTAGGATCAGGTCATACAAAAAGCAGTTACTGTACAACAGAAATTTCCTTTACGCAGCAGAACCAAACTATGAGCTTTAAACTGTGATGCAGTAAACACAGGAAAAGCCTCCGTTTCATTACATGTCTTTTTTATGGATAGGCACCTGAAAAACCATTTTAATGAGCAACAAATGAATAGGCCAGAAGTTGTGCCTTCTGGGATTTGGCCAACATTTCAAGTAATCTGCTTCCAGTGGCAGTAGTCCAGAAACCACTTCTTAGCACTTAGTCCTCCTATTGAAAAGCAGGGCTACTTGGGAAAATGGTCTTCAGATTACTGCCAAAAATTATGGTTTGTTTAAAAAAAATCCTCAGGTTGTTTCTATGGCATTAGGCCCAAATAGCTCTTATTTGTTCCTCTTCCAGGGATTATCACGACTGCTGGATTTTGAAGCTTTCACATTTTTTGGGTAGAGCTCCTGTGGCTTTAACAGCTGCATGGCAGGCTGAAATTCAACCAGTGAAGTTTTTCCAGTCACTGTACTTCCGTGCCAGAGAAACTATGCCTGGTGAGTTTTTGCTTGTCATGCACCTGTTAAAGGAGAGCAGTCCTGCCAGCAAAAAAGAAGAAGGAAAAAAGAAACTGCCTTAGCTGGATTGGGTTGAAAACCAACACCATTTAAAGGATTTATTTATTTATTTATTTATTGCAAGAGAGTATAAATATAAATATAAAATATACATTATATCATTTATATTTACAAATATTGGTGGCTCGCAACATAAGATTAAAACATTGTAAAACCACAATATTAATACAATAAAAAGCAACAGATCAGACAAACTAAAACTACAGCTGATAAAAACTATAGCCAAAGGCATAAAAACACAATGGGCAGCCCAATCCTACCTAACTCCCAACTTCAGTGTGAAGACTCAAAAAGCTCAATTACCCTGTACTGTTGCCAAGGCACCATTTCACCTTCTTCCAAGCATCACCATCTCCGTTGTTGCCCTGCCTTCCCCACCACTTCCCTTCCCCAAAAGAAAGACTTACCTCGGGAGGGAAAAGGCAGCATATAGGTAGCTAGGAAAAGGTAGCATTTAGTGGGGGGGGGGCAGGGGAGCAGATTGCATAAGGACTCTCTGCAGTTTCATATTATGCCCCAGGCAACACTTCCTGCCAGGGATTATGTGGCTTGACTTGAAGTGAAGCCGAGTTGGGGGGGGGGAGCAGATCTCTGGGTCTTCTCCTACACCAGGAGTGGTGATGTCATCAGCTGCAGCATCGAGGTGCTGTTTTTGAAGCTTTTTTTCAAGGGACTTTCATTGAGAAGGAACATTAGGCTCAGCAGAAGGCAAACTTAGAAATTTGCCTAGGGGCATAAGTTAACTTAATGGTATATTATTGTTAAGAATTAAGAAAGTTATGGCCATTGTCTTTCCCAAAGGCTACCTGAGAGACATTATGTAGCATTTTACATGGTGGCAACAATCCTATGCAAATTTACCTGGCAGTAAGCCCTACTGCACACAGTAGGACTTACTTTTGAGCAAACATGCAGAGGCTAGTGCTCTAATAAAAAGGTAAAGGTATCCCCTGACAATTAAGTCCAGTCGTGTCCGACTCTAGGGTGTGGTGCTCATCTCCATTTCAAAGCCGAAGAGCCAGCGTTGTCCGAAGACGCCTCCGTGGTCATGTGGCCAGCATGACTCCCCTTGCCGCAGCGCGTAGCATGCAGCTGGAACACGGAGCGCTGTTTACCTTCCCGCAAGCGGCACCTATTTATCTACTCGCATTGACATGCTTTGGAACTGCTAGGTTGGCAGGAGCTGGCCAAGCAATGAGAGCTCACCTCGTCGCGGGAATCGAACTGCCGACCTTTCGATCGACAGCTTATGGTTCAGCGGTTTAACCCGGTCTAATACACCTTTTAATTTTTAAATTCATATGTTTGGCTTTTGTACATTTGTTTTAAACTATTGCAACCCAGTCCAAATGTTTGGGATGAAATGAGGTAGAACAGTAATTCATTTCAAAATAGGAATAAGTGGCAGAACTTACTAGGGTGTAGCCATGGGGTGTGTGGCTATTGGAGGGTGTCTGGATGAGCTCCTGCACTTCAAAATGTGCCACTACACCACTGGGCATGACTCTCGGTGAGAGGGAGCTGGCAGGGGAACTGCAGAGGCAGGATGTGTGTCTGTGATCAAATCATGTCCAGCTCAAATGGGGCCAGCCTATTCAAGTGGGGAAAGCTTGCATCTTGAGCTCATTCTCTTTCCAAAGATCATCCCTGATTTTTAAGTGGGGGCTCTACATTGGAGAAAATTTGCCCACCGCGATAAGGATCTTTTTTTCTCGTAGTATGTTCGTACCTTTTGGAATCCTGCCTACAACGTTCCCCTGTGAAACAGCCCTTCTTTGAAAAAAGGGCTAGTTTCCTTCTGATTCTTTTAAGAGTACATATGCAACTCCTTGGGACTGCCTTGTTTTTCCTAATCGCAGTTAGCAATTTGGCAAGTGAAAAAAGGAATGGAAAAGTGTAAAGCAACCACAGAACACTGCCCTTTTCTTTTAAAAAGTTTTTACATGGGTAGATATTTGCATGGATATGCAGCAGTGAAGGGTAGTTGGAGGCTGACTCCTACTTACCGCTAGTTGCTGTTGGGAACTGTGAGGAGTCACTGCTCTCCCCACTGAGAGAAGTGTGAGCAATTCAGGTCTGTCTGAGCAACTGGAGCAGGGGAAATGAATCTTCTGCTTAATGACAGAAAGGTGATTGTAACGGGTTATTTATGGTGTGAGAGCAGACAAAGCCAACCTGTTTCCCACCAATGGCCCACAATGTACCCAAACCATTATTTAGAGCCTGCGCATTATTCCAAGGAGACAAAAAGAATCAACCTCCCCCAAAATGACTTTTACAGCTAAGCTGTAAAGAAAATGCTGCTGCTGCTGCTGCTGCTACAGCCCAGCTTCCTGATCAACAAAGATTTCACAAAATTGCTTGTGGGGATATGTTCTCAGGTTTTCATGACTCGTCCAGATTTCAGAGTTAAAAATATACATCTTGCTGGGAATCTTTGCCGTTTAATAAAAGGTTAATACATGGGCAGCCCAATCCCAACTAACTATCTGGTGGGCGGCTCAGGGCCACCCGCTGGATCCTATTTCCGTTCATGGCCGCTCTGGAGTGGCCCAGAGGTCTACTCGGGGAAAGGGGAAGGTCCAATGGACCTCCTTGGATTTCTGCCAGCTATTTAGCTGGCGGTAGAGAAGGCCGTGTAACAGCCGAGCTGGCCCAGAGGGAGACGGGGTTATGGCGGAAGCCATCCACGCCCCCCAGACCAGTGCGGCCAATGGCCCCCTCCCTCCCCATCCAGACCGCCCCCACACCTGCCGGACCTGGACTTACCTCCTCTGGCAACCGCAGGGGCGATCCTGCGCTGGAGTGAGGGTGGCTGGCCTCCGCACCAGCCGCCCTTACTCCCGAATCATTGCGAACATGCTTTACGGCACGTTTGCGACAGCTTCTGGTGGCGGAGCGCTCACTTCTGGCGGCGGAGCGCTCGCTCTGCCATCCGATAGTTCCAGAGGATTGCACCGTAAAATATCCACAGTTCTTTACATTTTTGGATAAACTGATGCCATTTTACCTGGTCAAGTGTCTGTCTGGCTCCACCATGCCCAAAGTACAGTACAACAGACTCTTTTTATTCGTGGGTTCGGGACCCGCAGATTTGTTATACACCTACACCTGCATAGGTCCACTGAAAAAAGTCATATTAAAAAGGCCCCAAAATTGCCATTTTGACTTTAAAAAGTCAAACCGCTCTGTTTGCAGGGCTGTAGAGAGTGAAACCACACTGCTGCAGGCTCTTCCTGTTTGCTCAACTTCCCCCTCCCTTCCCTAAGGTCGCCCAAGAATGCACTGCATTTTTTGGGTCTGTTTGTTTTAGTTTGTGAGCCCTTGGAAGCATTTAATGATTTGTTTTACTATGTAAATTGCTTTGCAACCTACTCTTGTTGAAAAGTGGCATATAAATATTCTTATTAATAAATAATAATAATAATAATAATAATAATAATAATAATAATAATAATAATAATAATAATAATAATAATAAAGCTGGTGAAAGTATTTGTCTCCCTCCTGTGTAGCAACTTCCAAATAGATAAATTGGTCTGTCTGTTAAATTGTGTAAAGAACAAATCCTTCAAAGGGGCAGTTTATGGTTGTGTCCTCTTACTTTCCTTATTACATTATTATTTGAAACCTCCATTGTTAACCAAAGCAATTGCACCAAGAAAACAATCTGTTTCAAATATTCAAAGTGAAACGTTGTCACTACAAATTCACCAGGAAGGTTAACATACAAATTGTCTCAGTCAGCTGCTGTGGGAAAGTTTGCTTTAGAGCACCTAAGGCAAAACAAAATTTGCTTCCAATCTATCTTGTTTAGCTTTAGTGCACACACATTTTAATATATGCTTCACTTAAATGCTATTTCCTTTTTCCTCCATGTGCACATATCATTTCAACCTATGCTGTTGGCTCACTGTATGAGACGATCGTACAATTAAGTCACAACAGGGCAGGCTGCGCAGCTTTAAAGGTTCAGTGTAACTTCTTCCGTCCCATTCCTGACCACATTCAGTCAAGTGACCTTTTCCCTATGACACAGTGGTAGATTTAAAGCAGATACACTATGAGAACAGTATATAAAGGAATGTGCTTTATATTTGACTGTAAATTACATCATCATACAACCTCACATATGCAGCTGACTTATACGGAGTCAGTCAACTGGTCCATCAAATGCAGCAGCATCTGCTCTCAAGCCAAGATCTTTCCCAGCCTTGGTCCCCAAGGACCAGAGGCGCCAGGGATTCAAACTGGG
Source organism: Plestiodon gilberti rubricaudatus (assembly GCA_026170595.1). Taxonomy (NCBI): domain Eukaryota; kingdom Metazoa; phylum Chordata; class Lepidosauria; order Squamata; family Scincidae; genus Plestiodon; species Plestiodon gilberti. Next base: position 219,709,635 of record JANXHW010000002.1, on the reverse strand, counting down.
TACTCCCAGCATGCTGGACTGCTGCAGGCCCTTCTGTACAGCAGGCATTGAAGAACTGCCCCCCCCTCCGACGCTTACTCACAAATGAAGCTCCTCAGGCAGATGTCTCAGGTTAGCAGAGACTGGTTCTGTTTGCAAGTACAACTTACAGCACAATCCTATGCATGTCTACTCAGAAGTAAGTCCCATTGGGTTCAATGAGACTAACCCCCAGGAAAGTGTGTATAGGATTGTAGCCTTGTTGAATGAGTAGGAGTAGGAGGGATTTTCCCTAGCTCTCAGATTTCAGTGTGCGTCCCATACCTGTATCGATAGGTAGAGGAACTAGAATCATAGCTGTAACTGTTGCACCTTTTAAAGTACATTTACTTTAAAGTTTACCGGGCAATATGAAGACTGAAAATGCTCTTAGCCGACAGGGTTGGCATCATCATTCAGTTCTTCCAGACTGCAATGCTTTGCTCCAGGTTTTTACACTCTCTTCTCCTTTTTCTTGATAGCACTGCTGAGTCCCAAAAGGATCCCAAAAGCTAGTTTAAGGTGATCGAGCTGCAGTCTTTTAAGTGGGAAGAAGATGTGGGATCTGTTCCTATAGCTGTTGTTGCTGAGCTGGACTGTTGTGTTTGCTGCCTTTTTTGGTCAATCTGTTGTCACTACGTAAGCCTTATCACCCAGCAGTCCTGTTGTGAATAAGAAGGTTACAGTCTTTATTTTAGTGGGAGAAATGCAGAGGAGGGGCAGTAAGAAAATCAGGACAGTAGGTGGTGATTGTGTGCCTCTCTCTCTCTCTCTCTCTCTCTCTCTCTCTCTCTTTCAGTGTGGACTTACTGGAGAATGGGACTTGTGTGATCCTACATACCTTTGCTGGATAGAGCCCGTTTCACCTATGCTGCCTACTCAGTGGTGCCCATGTTTAACTCCTAATAGCACATGTTGCTTAGCATGACTTAATGGCCCAGAGACCCGAGAAGCCAAAGTTGAGATATGTTTAACCATTTACAGCTCACTGAGACTGGCTGTTTCCAAACCCAGTCGAAGCTAAAAGAGGCACACCAAATTCTGCTGCCTCCTCCCTCCACACATTTTGTGTGCATCTCCTGCTACTGCTGTCTCATGAAAAACTGAATGACTTTGGCCATGTGGCAAGTTGAATAATTACCACAATCCTATTTCACTGGATTTCACCTCATAGTTTCACTACAGATGAGTGAATCTCTGTGCCATGATTGTTGCACTGATATTTTTAGACACTACAACAGAGTGTACAGTTATAAGTTTCCCCCTTACAAATCATAGCATGATGCTCCTGCATGTAATGCTATATTTAGAAAATGCTGGAACAGAGAGAATGCTATTTGTGTCCTATTGTATATGTTGTTTCTGATTTTTTATTATTATTATTATTATTAATTCAAGTATTTATATACGTCCTTTCTTGTCATTGGATTTCTCCTTTGACTTTAATTCAAGGCGGCTTACAATAGGCAGGCAATTATAAACCCAACAGTTTTTACAATATATTAAATGCCCTAGTCTTTCGTAGGATGCTTCTTTCCAGGTGTTTCCTTCCAGATCATTCCATGTCAAATCAACCAATGAAAAACCCATTTTGGAACTTTATGTCATGGATTTTATTCATTTTTGGTACATTTGTACCTTACCATAAGATGTTTAAAAATTATTTTTTCCAGATTGTTTTTGTCCACCTGTTTTTGAGATATTGAATTTTCAAAATTGCATAAAAATGCCAAAATTCACTTGCCACCATACCTTCAAACGCCTCGTACAAGATAACTATGATAGCTAATGAATAGGGCTTTCATTTGATATACAACATGACACAATTGTGAATTTTCAAGAAATTCAAATATATTCAAATAATATTTGAAGAAAATTTAATTTTTGTATGATACCATTGAGATACCATCTTGACATTTTGACTGATTGGCTACAAGACATATACCTTTAAGTGTGATATTTTTGAAAATTTTAAAAAATCCCGTTTTCCCAAAAATTCAAAATAAATATTATTTGAATATTTTTGATTTTCTTGGAAATTTACAATTGTGTCATGTTGTATATCAAATGAAAGCCCTGTTCATTAGCTTTAACATGACTCCTGTCCCATGTCTGCCGCTTTCATAGTTACCGTATAAGTGGCGTTTGAATGTATGGTGGCAAGTGAATTTTGGCATTTTTAGGCAATTTTGAAAATTCAGTATCTCAAAAACGGGTGGACAAAAAAAATCTGAAAAAAATAATTTTTAAACATCTCATGGTAAGGTACAAATGTACCAAAAATGAACAAAATCCATGACATTAAGGTTTCGTGCATTGGTTGATTTCACATGGAATGACCCTTTCATGGTCTGATCTCTCTCTGGCATTCCCCTCACATGCGTTGACTGACAGGCAACTCCCCCTCACAGAGTGCCAGCTGCAGCTTCCTCTCTCTCACACACAGAGGTTTTTTTTTGCAGATTTGTCAGCGGTGGTGGAGACTTGAACTGCCGTCCTTGACCTTGATCTTTAGGCATGTAAGGCTGCAGCTCTCCCGACTGAACCAGACCTTCTGCTGAAAGTATGAAAGTATTTTATACCATTGCTCACCCACAATTCCACTCATTGATGTTCTGAATTAATAAGTCAGCTATGTGCTGCACTTGCAGGAAAGGCAAGGTAGAAATCCATTAAAATAAAACATTATGTATTGTTCTAATGTCTCACACCCAAGCCTGTTAACTCAAAAACATGCTATTGCTAGCAAGGGCAGTTAGGATTGCAACTGTATTGTTTTATAGGTGAATTGTTAACTGATTCATCCTAAAGTAACACAAATAGCCGAGACAGACAGACAAAAAAAGAAAGGAGACCTAGAAATTGCATCTGTTGCTTTATTGGTCCTGAATCTGAATTATCCTATGCATTTACATACTATTTACTGAGAAAAGCTTAACTTAAAAGTGATTTGTAGTAGTTAGATGAGACAATTCCACACTGACACTTCTCAGATACATATTTCACATTTGACATAGTTCAATAGAAGCAGATTCTGTATGGTCCATGGCTTGCCATTATTTATTTGTTATAAAAGCAAGTCATATGGCTTATTTTAGTTGCACAAATTTGCTTAACTGAAAGCAGCTAAACAAGATGGCAGTTAGCAAGATGTCCTGCAGTAAACAAGACCAAATGAATTCAGACACATAATAGTTAACATATTCATACTTAGTCCTCCCTTTCAGTTGCATCCTATGCATGTTGGCTCAGAAGTAAGTCCCATTATACTCCATAATGATTACTCCTAAGTGTGCATACAACTGCATCTTGAAATCAGTTTCCTAGTACATACAACATGGGTCCGCTTCTATGGAATTCTCCTCTGCTCTCCCCCTGCCAGTGGCACTTGTCAGTGTTAATACAATGGTCAAATTTTCATATGGGAGAACGGGAGCCGCTGAAACATCTTCAAAATAGCAGTGCAGATAACTTTACTATTAATCATGCACCTGATGCTCTGGTCCTTCTGTATTTTAGCTGCAAATGGACCACATGCCCATTCCACATGTGCATTCCACACCTCCTTCCACATGTTCTGGCAGAACTCCTAGAAGTTGAGATGTTTTGCTGCACTGCGCAACACAATAAAGCCCATAAGTTCAGTCACTCTTGCTGAACTGGAGTGATGCAGTAGTGGGTTGCTGACATGTTTGAAGGTGTTCTGTTAAGGAATCCAGAGGTAGAGAGCAAGTACCTTGGTTTAGTTCTGCTATCCAGCAGCTATTCTGTTTTAAGAGAAACCACAGATGGATTATGCTTGCATTCTGCCTCCCACTAGTAGACACTGGATATGTAAAAATGAAATCACCTTTCAACATAATGTATTACAAATACAGGAAATCCTTGCGTTGTTATGCACACACATAACATACCAATCTTTAGAGGCCATGAGTGTAGGTTATATATCAGCCATGCACAAGACTTGAATTGGAGTGAACACGTGTGTCATTAAAATTTTTGCCCTGAATTTATTTTTAAGGGAAGAGACTGAATGAGCATATATTTTGGGGCATGATTTGAGTCAAGAGCAATTTATTTTAGGAGAGACACTCTGGGTGATTTTTTTCTCCAGCACCTAACTAAAGCTACACACAAATATGTGTAAGAAAACCCTGACAATTTTTGTGTGTGTGTGTGTGTGTGGGGGGGGGGGGTTTAACAAAAAAAAAACTGGTTGGGGAGGCAGTTTGGAGTGGATAAGAAATGGAAGGAGGTCTTAACCCTTTCACTTCCTGTTGCTTCTCTGGTCCAAATTGACCTCCAAATGCCTTTTCCTCTTGTGGGATTCCAGATGTTTCTCCCCCAAGCCTGCTTTTCTTTTCTACCACATGTGCATGGAGAGTTTGCACCAGTTTTAACCCATGCAATGAATTCCTTGTGTTTGACAATGATTAGTGAGCCATGTTAAATTGGCACAAATCATTCCAAAAACTCCCTGTAGCATCACAGAGAATCCTGGGGTATAATCCTTGCTTCTCACACCATAACTACTTCCCTTGTCCATGTCATAGTGACCATACATCAATATGGAAACTTATGTTAGAAGGATGGCCTATCCCCAAGCAGCTTGGTGAAAACAGCCACCTCCTAAATGAGCAGGGCAGAAGAACTGAGCATGAGAGAGTGGAGCAACTTCTCCAGGGCCACACTACATCAGTCACCTTGTATATGGTGCAACCTTCTGTGTAGTGCTATAGCTGTCAAGTTGCCCCCTTCTGAATGGTTTGAGTTGTGCACACCCTTGGTTTACATTACAGTGACAAACGTGCTCAGCTTCTGCATTTGTTGAAAATAGTCAGAAATTGATGCACTTTCCCAAAATGATGGTGCAATAATCAGGAGTGCCTGGTGGTTTGATTCTCAAACGTTTGATTCAAAAAAAAGTTTTTGAAATGTTGACAAATTTAAAGAACAGGACTCCCAATGAGTGCAAACGCTTCACCCACTAAAATGGCTTGAGGAAACAAAGTTGCTTACCTGTCATCTTTGGTATTGACAGTGGTCTACACACAATCACTTGTTATGATACACACAATCACTTGTATGAATGGGCATACTAGGCTGGCCACTTAATAGGAAATCCTTCAGCAATTGTGCTTTAGACCTGAGGAGAGACCCCTCCACCTACCTAACAACAGTCAGATAACCATCTGAGGCTAGGTGAAGCTACCTATGGAAGGGAAAGGGTAGTTCAAAACCCAGGTGTAAAGTAACCCAGGTGGGACAGATTGAGGCTGTGTGGATCGGTCCCAAAGAACAACAGTTACAGATAAGCAATTTATAACAATTTGTGTTGTGGGTGGGTGAAATGTCTAATCACACTTAACAGATGATTAGAAAGCATCCTTCATGGGAAAAAGAGAGGATACAACGCTACAAAATTACTTTTGACCAGACCAAGGCAGCTTCCCACCATCTTTTCTCTCCCTAAAAATTAATTTGTGTTACATGGAAACAGAGTATCTGTCCTATGGTGACAAAGAAAGCTAGACATCTCCATAGACTCCCAGTATGAGTTCCCAAGCCATCTTCCACAATCACTGCTGACTGGTGCAGGCTATCAGCAATGGACAAAGGAGGGCAGCAGAGACATTGCATAATAGTCCAACCTACCAGGAGTTTAAGGACTTTGAAGACTTCCAGTGGCTCATCCAAAGGGTTGTCTCCAGCAGTGACAAACAGCTGCTCACAAAAGGGACAAGATGCTGACCCCCAGGTTCTCTTAAGAATTCAAATGTGACCTAAATATTCTATCAACCGGGGACGTTTTATTTGAAATTCTATCAACTGATGCATATGGAGTCCTTTGTGAAGGGCTGGAAGAGCTCAGGATATGTTGTATGATACTGCTGGTTTAGGTGAAGATACCTAGTGTTGTTGTGGTTTAGTTCTGCTTGCATTGCCTCTTCTGAGGAGGAAAGTGGCCCACCCTTCTATCTCCCAGCAGCTGGAAAGTAAGCAAAGTGAGAGATGGCTTCTCCTTCCTACCGGTATGTAGTTTCACCTGCCTCAGACTCAGTGATAAGGAGAAGTGGGGTGTCAGCACTCCTGTTGAAAAATTTACGACCAGACTGTACAGTCATGTGAATGGCACCAGTTGAAGAGCAACTCAAGTTTCGGCCAGGGGAGGGACCTTCAACCATTGTTAATTGATAAAGCACTGAAAATCCTGCTCTGGTTCTGATAAGCATGATTAGAGCATTCATAAGTCTTATCTTCTCTTTCTAAAGTCGCAATTCCTTCCAGAAACTCTTGTGCCTGAAAATCCACACGTAGGGAAAGTTTAACGGAACTGCATGGATGGGAATGAACGATGGAGTGAATGTGATGATCATTTTAACACAGTGAATGAATCCAACCAACAGAACTTTAATCTTTCAGCATCTTCTAGAAAATAGTGGCATTGCTACAAATGGACTTCCTAGTCCTGTACTATTTTCAAGTATGTAACAATCTGTTCAATATAGTATTACTAGTTAATAAATCCATGTTCAAACAAATCATTACCCACTTACAAAGACATAGGGGAAACGTTGGACTCGGATAGTAGTTTTTTGCAATACAGTTACTACTGTACTATTGAAAATATATCACCAATATGGTGCTAGGTGCTACACTGTAAGCTTATGGAGCAAGAACCTGTCTTGTAAACTAAAGAACTTCTTGCAGTTGCATCTGAAAGTAGAGCATGTGGTGGGAAACCCCATTGATTTGCCTCTATACCAGGCAAAAAAGTGCATTTCCCCCCTACAAAAATTGCCTAACTACAGGACATAGGTAAAGGTATCCCTTGACAATTAAGTCCAGTCGTGTCCGACTCTAGGGAGCGGTGCTCATCTCCGTTTCAAAGCCCAAGAGCCAGCGCTGTCCGAAGACATTTCCATGGTCATGTGGCCGGCGTGACTCAACACCGAGGCGCATGGAACGCTGTTACCATCCCACTGACGCGGTACCTATTAATCTACTTGCAATTTCTTGCTTTCGAACTGCTAGGTTGGCAGGAGCCGTCGCACGGAATCGAACTGCCAACCTTTCGATCGACAGCTCATGGTTCAGTGGTTTAACCCACTGCGCCACCCGCTGGCTTACCCTTAATCTTTTTGTTCAGTTTTGCATTTGTTTTGCTAGGCACATGGGCACAGACCAGGCTTCAAGTTCCCCCCCTCCCTTGTACTGGAGCACATCTTACTCTGACAGCTATTGCTCCAGCACATTTTGTATAGATGGGATTGCACACTATTTCATTATAAAAGTATGTGCAAACTGTATCACATAAAGGCTAAAATGCAACAGAGGTACAAGTTCCTCCATACTGCAGAGTCCCTTAAAAACAACTCTGAAAGTCACTTTTTAAAGACAGATTATTTAACGTTTTGGAAAGACTTGCCATGCTTTTAAATAAATCTTCACATAAATAGCAGATTTTCCTGAGGAAAACTGGAAGCTGGGATCTTAAATGGATCCTCACTAGACACTGCAACATTTTTGTCTGGCAGCTTTGCAGCCTGTTCTCTAATGTTGATGTAAATCAGCAAAGGAAAACTAGCCACAGTGGATCTTGCTGGTCTGACTCATTCTGGGAAAATGCAAAGCTCAAGAGTAAAGCAGCATATGCCAGGATGACATTCCAGTGGCATTTTTACTGTTCTTCTACACTATCAAAACTAAGAACAAGAGCAATGGACTGTTCAATGCTTAAGACCCCTTTCAACAGATACCTAGTGACAATCTGGGAGAAGTACAGTACTCCCCCCATATCCGCTGGGGATATGTTCCAGGCCCCTCCGTGGATACTTGAAACCGTGGATAGGAGCGAACACCCCCTCCATGGTTTCCTGAGGTCCCCCTGTCCTGCCTCCCCTGCAGGCAGGCATGCGTGCCCCCCCCCAGCTCTTATTTTTCTTTCAGCAAGCTTTGTTTCTTCCTTAAAACAAACAGAGAAGCAGCCTCCATTGCAGGCAAGTAGAACGAGACTAAGTCCTAGAGAAGCTCTGCAAGGTTTCTGTTAACCTTGCAGAGCCTCTCTAAGACTTGGTCTCGTTCTACTTGCCTGCAATATGCAGCCAAAGGCTGCTTCTCCTGTTTGTTTAAGGAAGAAGCAAAGTTTACTGGGAAAAAGTAAAAGCCTGGGGGGGTTGCCGCAATCTGTGGATAACTGAAAACGTGGATAGCAAATCCGTGGATATGGGGGCCCACCTGTATTCCATTTATCATAACTAATTGCCTCAAAAAATCATCATGCTGCCAGAGATCTGGAGTCTCAGGAGAAGAGGACTGCTGGTAGTGGATACCTCTGCAGCTGATTTAATTACATAAATATAATTCAGTGAAAGAATCCTCACTGAAATGCCTTCAATATGTGCAACTACTTTGACTTACTGCTAGTCACTGTCTGACCTGCAGCTGGGTTACTGCTTTCTGGGCGGCCTTCCTTCCTGAAAACATCCTTAGCAGTATTTCTCACTGCAGAACAAAGATGAGTTCCTTTTTCTCTGTTGGGTGATGTGTAGGATATTGTACATTTGCAGGCTAGAAAAGTCCTGAGTAACTTTTAGACAAAGTAAGGCGTGCTTGCTCTTTTTTTGAATACACAAGTAGCGAGAAACTTGCCGATGGCTTGCAAATTGAGCAAGCAAGCAACCTTCAGCACACACCCATCCTGTTTCAAACCATTCTGTTTACGTTTGTGGGCAATATAAATGTTTTCTAGGATTCTGCAAAACAGGGGCTATTGTAGCTTGCACAATCTATTGAAAAGTTCTTCTACAGAAGCCTTGTCATTTTGCACTGCTCCAGTTCATTCATTTCAGTGGAGTTGCACAGGACAATTTCCTGTTAGCTTGTACCTTGCCCCATATCAAGACACAATATAGTTTTGTGTCTTGATGCAAAAAGTTAAAACAAACAATATTTAGTTTTTCTTTGGAGACTGCTGAGCTTGAGTTGTATTTAGCTTCCCTGCTTCTCCTGGAATCTTTTGTGTCTGCGTAACAACCTGTTCCACAACTTCATGAAAAAGGTACCAGTAACTTGTATAAGTCTTGTATAACTTGTAATAAATTTAAGACCACATTTGAAAATATTTGTCTCCTATTGTGCACATTCTTACTGTTACAGTATGTACAAAATATATCTATTCTACAATTGGCCTGCAGAAAGTTTGGGAACCCCTGACCCATGCTTAGTTTACATGATCAATTTTCATATCACGAATCCACTTTAATACATTGTCACTCACCAATAATGAATTGCAAAGAAAGGAGGCAGATCAATCAATCCTATGAAAACAGTTACATAAATTCACTGTGTCCCCCACATTGAGTCTTGTACAAATGGAACATAGAGCTACCATCCTGTCCAGATGTCACATGACTGAGGCTGCTCTCCAAACCAGAACAAAGGGTGTATTTCAATACCACAGTCCTGTTATGAGACCTTAAAATGTTCAATGTTACAGTGTTTTACTAAGCAGAAGAAAAGTGAGAAGTGCCTAGTTGGAACACCACAAATATAAACAGGTCTCTCTACTGAGCAGACAGGAGCCATATTATCTCAGCAAGTGATAAACACACAAAACTAATCTGGGGGCAGCCTTGAATACAAGGCAAAAGGAACAAGACTGGCCCTGTACGGTCCTGGATATTCATTATATTCCCGCTTGGGTATATGTTGACAAATTCGTTCCCCCAGCATGGCAGCAGTATCTTGGCTGAACAGTAAAAGAAATCCTGACCAAATAAAACCATCAAAAATGTTGTGGTGTTTTGATAGTCCTTTCTGTTACAGTACGTTGCACTAATTTTTGTGTCAAACTGGATACTACAGAAGAAATTCACGCCCAGACCATTTCAAACATGTTTCATAGTACACCATCCAACAGCAACTGCAGTTCAGGCTAGCTGGAGTGCTAATGAGCTGCGTAATTCCTGGAAATTCTTGCTCCCCCCCCTCCGCCATTTAATGTTTGCAAATGGGATGGCTTTGACCAATGCGTACTTTGACTATTAAGTAAAATTTGAATCACAGTGTTCTTGTGACAGTGAATCCTCCAATGCTCCAGTTGGCAATGGCATGGAATGGTCACAAAAATTTCAAGTACTTAAAGAACAAATCTATCAGAATTATTGGGAGGAAGAGGCATGTTTGGCTGGGATTAACATAACCTACAGACCCTAAGGAAGTGGCCGCCGGCTGGATCCTTACACAGGATTGCGCTGTATATCAGGACATGTTCATGAGAAAACTTCAGATTAGTATATGCTATAAAAACTAATAATTCCATGACTGTATAAACACATTCTCCCCAAGCAAGTTGGCTTAGATCCGCCATGAGTTTCCATTTTTTCATTCTCTTTGCATTAGAACCGAAGCAGGCCTGAGGCTTCTCCTATCAGGCACCTTGATGACATAATGCAACGTTATTAATTTACAGCCCACGGGAAGTGGCCGTTATTCTCTATCAGTTGCCTGAATGACCCATTCGTTGGGAGCCCAGAGAGGAGCACCCACTTGTTCAACTGAAACTGACGTGTCTGGAAATTCCTTGAGAAACCTAAGTAGTTTAAACTAGGGTCTGTCTAATTAGGATTGCATTAAAGGGATTATGTTATTTTCCTGGTTTGCAAATTCATTCCAGCCATTACAGGTTTAAAGGCTGTCATGCGGGGAGGGGGGAAATAGGGGGCTGAGAACCAAGTAGCATTCCAGCTCCATCTGCTGAACATTAATTGGACATTAAATATCCATTTGTGAAAACCTCTCTTTATGCTTTCCAGCCAAGTTCAGGCATGTTTCATCAGCCTGCTTATATTTTACTACCTCCCCCATATTGTTTAATTTTCTTTTTTGCGTGGACTTTTTAATAAACTAGTTAAAGTTTGACCCTTTGTCTGCCTGGTTCACGTTCATGGGTAATTCAGTAGATTGCCACATCACTTTGCCCTGCAGATATTACTTTGGGTTTGATTTTTTCACTCCTTTTAACTGCTCCTTTTAACCACTTCACTTTTTAACCACAGCCAAGGCAGCAACTGACCCCTTCATGGATCATTGCCTTGTCGTGGCGAAAGGGCTTGCGTAACTCAATGAAGCCATGAGCTATGCCGTGCAGGGCCACCCAAGACGGACAGGTCATAGCGGACTAAAAGTGATCCACTGGAGAAGGAAATGGCAACCCACTCCAGTAACCTTGCCAAGAAAATCCCATGAACAGTACCAAAAGGCTAAAAGATATGACGCAGGAAGATGAGCCCCTCAGGTCGGAAGGTGTCCAATATGCTACTGAGGAAGAGCGGAGGACAATTCCAAATAGACCCAGAAAGGATGAAGCAGTTGGGCCAAGGCCAACAGGACATTCAGCTGTGGATGTGTCTGAGGATGAAAGGAAAATCCAATGCTGCAATGAGCAATACTGCTTAGGAACATGGAATGTGAGGTCTATGAATCAAGGCCAGCTGGATGTGGTCAAAAATGAGATAAGATTGAAATGGCAGAAAGTGAAGAAGTACTGAAGAGCCTCTTGATGAGAGTGAAAGAGGAGAGTGCAAAAGTTGGCTTGAAACTCAACATTAATAAAACTAAGATCATGGCATCTGGTCCCATCAATTCCTGGCAAATAGAAGGGGCAGAAATGGAAGCAGTAACAGATTTTACTTTTTTGGGTTCCAAGATCACTGCAGATGGAGACAGCAGCCATGAAATTAAAAGACACTACTTACTCCTTGGAAGGAAAGCTATGGCAAATTTAGATAGCATAATAAAAAGCAGAGATATCACCATGCCAACAAAAGTTCGTATAGTCAGGGCGATGGTGTTCCCAGCAGCAATGTATGGTTGTGAGAGTTGGACCATAAGGAAGGCTGAGCACCGAAGAATAGATGCCTTCGAATTGTGGTGCTGGAGAAGACTCCCGAGAGTCCCTTGGACTGCTAGGAGATCAAATCAGTCAATCCTAAATGAAATCAACCCTGACTGTTCCCTGGAAGGACAGGTACTGAGGCTGAAGCTCAAATATTTTGGCCACCTAATGCGAAGAGAGGACTCTCTGGAGAAGACTCTGATGCTGGGAAAGACTGAAGGCAAAAGGAGAAGGGGAAGGCAAAGGATGAGATGGTTAGACAGCATCACCGATACAACGAACATGAAAATGAACGAACTCAGGAAGATAGTGGAGGACAGGAAGGCCTGGTGGGATATGGTTCATGGGATCACGAAGGGTCGGACACGACTTAACGACTGAACAACAACAAAGGCAGCAACTGAGGAGAAATTAGCCTTACCTTATAAAACTACACTGGGCTTTTGGATTACAAGGGACTCAAAGTAGATGGACTTTTCTGGTTGCTATTTCTATTTTTTATACCTCAGTGTCTTTCTCCTTTTCATTATCTAGAATCTAGGCAATATACTACCATATTTTCCGACGTATAAGACGACTGGGCGTATAAGACGACCCCCGACTTTTCAAGTTAAAATATAGAGTTAGAGTCTGACGCGTGAGCAGAGTGATCTTTAATTGTGTGTGTGTGTGTGTGTGTGTGTGTGTGTGTGTGTGTGTGTGTGTGTGTGTGTGTGTGTGTGTGTGTGTGTGTGTGAGTGAGTGAGAGTGAGAGTGAGAGTGAGAGTGAGAGTGAGAGTGAGAGTGAGAGTGAGAGTGAGAGTGAGAGTGAGAGTGAGAGAAAATGAATTTCATTCTTGGGTGCAAATCCAAGCTGCATCCAAGCTTGCAGCAGAAACTATCAAAGGCACAGAAAGTGGGGTGGAGAGAAAAAAAAGAATATGCACCCACTGACAGCAAAATATTAGAAATCCCTCCGAACACGACAAGCAGTTTGTCCCCTGAACACCTGACAGTGAAGGCTCACATCTCCCTGCCAACAATAAAGAGAAATTCTAACAAGCCATACCATAAGCACTTGAAGATACCGATATCCCCAAGGTTGTTGGGAAAGAACAGGGGAGCCCTTCCCGACCACAGCTAAAAGCGTGCAATGCACAGAATAACAGATCTCCTCCTACTCTTTAGGAGGGAGAAAACAGTCATCATAATAAGCCATATGTGGTCTGAACACACCATCGAGGAAAAACTCTCTGCTGATGGATCTTTCTGTAGCTGGCTGTTTACTGACTTTCTGGAAACCACCAGCTATTTTTCTTATTTGCATTGGGACCTTTCGGCTACAGGGCGGACTAGGAGACTCTCCCCCGCCCGCACTGTAGCTGGAAGGGGGACGGCTTCGTGCGCACGCTGTTTCAGCGTGCGCACGAAGCCGCGCTCCCTTGTTCCAGCTACAAGGCGGGCAGGGGAGAGTCTCCTAGTCCGCCCTGTAGCTGAAAGGAGGGGGCGGCGCGTGCCTGTTTCAGCGTGCGCACGAAGCCGCGCTCCCTCGTTCCAGCTACAAGGCGGGCAGGGGAGAGTCTCCTAGTCCGCCCTGTAGCTGAAAGGAGGGGGCGGCGCGTGCCTGTTTCAGCGTGCGCACGAAGCTGCGCTCCCTCGTTCCAGCTACAGGGCGGGCGGGGGAGAGTCTCCTAGTCCGCCCTGTAGCTGGGAAGAGCGGCATTTTTGAGCTCACCCCACCAAAAAGTCGGCTCGTAACCACCACCCGGCGTTTAAGACAACCCCCGACTTTTGAGAAGATTTTCCTGGGTTAAAAAGTGGTCTTAAACGCCGGAAAATACGGTAATAATACTAAGGTATTACAAAGGGGCTCGACTAACAATGAAATCTTAGAACACATGCACTTTGAAGTAGATCCCCCTGAAATCTGTTCTCTCCAAGTAAATGTTTTTGGGTTATGAGGCTCCTTTGAAGAACCCTGAATCTAGAATACCTGTTCTACATAGAATCCTGTTAAGCATTAGATAGTTGGAGGGTAAACAAATCTGCATATATTGTGTCATTGTGCATAGTTGTCTGCTTCCAAAAATCAAGTTTTCATATAAGTTTGTGGCAAGGAAACAGAGGGAGATTTTGGGTTAGACAGACAAGTAGGAATGTTATCACTCCTTGATCTTTGGAAGCCCACCAGTCACATTCTCCAGTCACGCTCTCCGATTTGAGCCTTCCCCAAACATGCATTCATACATCCCAAACTTTTTGCCAAATCATGAAGCCTAGAAATATACGTACATATACATATACAAATATACAGAATTTGCATGTACATACTAAATTAACATATAAGACATAGCCCTGTTTATCTCAACCTGTAACATTAGTTAAATTCTAAATTAAGGCAGAACAGTTTGAACTCACTCACCTGCACTATAACAGGTCGACTGTCTCATGCTCTGCTACCCACAGAACCCTCAACTACTCCTTGGTTTTTATTCTCCAATCCATCCTTCACTTTTTAATACTGAAAGAAATAGACTTCTTCCCTCTCACATAACACCACTGTGACAGATACAAATAATTTTTTTTCACTGCAGTGAAATGTCAAATGGATAACTAAAAAGAAACACTGGACTCTAGGCTAGGGTCAGTTGGGTAGGTAGTGGATTCATTCGGGGAGCAATACAAATAATTCTCATCTGTAGGTTAATAAGATTTTGTAAGTCTATTGTTGGGAAGCAACACCAATTTACAAAGAACACAGGGCTGCTGCCAAGAACCACAGCTCCATGTCAAGTCCTTCCCTCCCCATCTATAACATTTGTCATGATATCCTATGGCCTGATGCCAGCATGATGTGTATGCATTGCTGTACTCTATATCACTGACTGCTACTGGTGGGAAGGGCAGAGAAATGGACACTATAACAACACTTGGACATGGGGTGAATTTGTGCTAGGCATGACAGAGTGGGAATTCAACATAGGTCTGCTATATTCGGTGCAGGTCTGTAATGCACCGAATTCTTTGTATTCTTTGTAATGTGTAGTTCCAACCACAGTTGCTTGCTTTTGTTTCTTTAAAGTTCGAGAGGGACAACTAAAATAGATACTAACCTCAACACCTGTGTTGGCTAACCTACAATGTCAGCAAAATTCTGTAGCAATGCCAGTGTCACTCCATTTTTTAAAAAATGTTATTTACCAGTATACCTCCATCCTATGCACTTCAGTGCTGGTCCAGTAAGAATCAGGCAATAAACTAATAAGTATACTAAAGAGTATACGTCGCAAAAAGGAGAAAGCATTTTTTACTCTCATTATTACCTGACATAATGCAAACGTTGCTTACAATATAGTTTATCATTCTCTAGTGTAAAACACACTTACCAAAAACCTATCAAATGAGATTCAACTGAAACATTGGTAGGGAGAGTAAAGTTATTTTATTAAATCATGCACATCATGTGTGTTAGTGCAAATAGTTTAATCTGTACTCCAGAAATTCTATTGTTTTTTATATCTTTACAAAATAGATTTAAAACAATTATTTACTTTTAAAAACGTAATTCTGAAGTTAAGCATTTTCAGAATAATATTTGCAATAACCTATATACAACAGGTACTGAGTACCACTGGCATGTGTGTGTTTTGTGGGTGGGTGGCAGCTTTCTACAACTGAAAAGAATGAAATTAACAAAAAATGTCATTTTCTAAGAGTCTGTGGACTAAGATTCCCTTAAATCTAATGATCCTCCCATTAACACACCCCAAATATCTTAAGACAGAACTTTTAAAAGTAAAATGACCCTCAAAACCTCAAAGGCAAATTATAAACTAAAAACCCTATTTAAATATATTTAACTAGATCTGTTGATTGCCATTAAATCCTTTAAACCAACTGAATTTCCGCTGAGATAGTCTTCCTATGAATTATCCACCAGCTGAATCATTTCACTTTGCAATTCTCTTTATATCAATATAGACCTTAATGAACAGAGATGCTGAGCTGTGCAAGTCAACACTTTATTCAGGTTTTAATTATAATCGCCCCCCCCCCCTTTATGTCAACACCTCCTGGGGACATTAATGTTAAGGCCATATAAACTGTGATATAAAGCTTCTGATGATCGACAGCACACTCTTTCAGCTTAAGTTGTTGCATAGAGGACCAATTAGATTATTCTAACCTTTCCAAAGGCTTGCCCACTTTGGATTTTTTCCTTCTTCCTTCCCCTAAGAATAGAAGCACTTAAGCACTTCACATAATGAAGTTATGCCAATAAAAGCACAGTTAAAAGAGACAAATATTACTTCCCTCGCTTGGCTTTGATAATACGTGACTGGAAAAAATCCTTTCTATAATGTGATATGTGAGAAAATATGTTGAGTTTTATAGTGTCTATATACATGAGATTTAATAAATTACATTCAAACTAAAAGTTGGATCACTGCACTATGTCCATCAGAAAAATCAAGATTTTGCTCCCAGAAAAACCTTAGCTCACTCAGGCACACAACATGCACACACCTGCACACTGAGTCTAGATTGATGCCTTCCATTCAGTTTCTTCTAGAGCTCTTTAAGGCGGACAATGAATTATACTAGTTCCCAAGTCATCAATAAAATAGGACCTATACTGAAGAAATATATTTGTTTCCATTAGAAGACTTGGAAAAAGAAAATTGTTCCCAATAGCTCAGTGACTCACAGCAAGTAAAAAAAGGTATGTTAATGTACAAATAAAGTCAAACTGAAAGGCACTGAGCACACTGCATCTGTTTCCAGGTATTTAAAGGATATTTGGCATGGGTGTCCAAATCGGGGGGAAAATGCATTGCTTTCAATCTGGCAATCAGATTCTAAAGTAAATATTCACACACCTAACCATTATAAATAATTTGGTACCAAGAAGCCTACTTTAGGCCACCATAACAGTATTTAGAACTCCAACATACTATCTTAAAAATTACATGAAATTGTAAGCAACAGTATTGCTCACGATAGAATGAAGTCATAATTTTTATTCCCTCTTTATAGACAGATACATTTTGTACAGTTTAAAGCAATGACCCTACTGCTGTTCTGAAGCCAAACTTTGTGGTATTAAGAGGTAAAAAGGAAGAGAATGAGTCTGGTTTTCCCCCAGTGTGTTAATGATGCCAGCTTCTAAAGGAGGACGGTGTATGGATTCAACAACAGTTCTCATGGAGAAGCTCTGGTTAGGCCTGGGTACAGCACCACAGCTGTCACAGCTACCAAAGCTGCCATCACAGGCATCCAAGGCCATTGTCTCTGTGTGGAAAAAAAGAAAAGAATCAATACCTCATTTGGTTCAGTGGACACTAGTTAGTTAACCCTGTTAGTTTCTGGCAGTACCTAGAATGCGTCCCATCTACTCTTGGTTTTGAGAAGTTTTGGACTTCAGGTACCATGGGGTTAAACAATATTCATCTAGGTTAAGCAATCCCAATGGACACACATCTCCATGATGCGACTTTGTTAGAACGAGTTCAGTAGTTGCATAATTTCAGGCATTATCAAAGTATTCCCTGTCACACCTTTTATATTTTCAATCTAACAACATCTATTGCTTGTGGCAAATTAAGATTAGCTGCATGCCATGCCAAATTCTGAACTCTTCTTAGACATCCTCCAATATCCTGGTACAATGCATGACATAATTTTTACCTGTTAACGTTTAATAAAGCATGTTAACCTTTTCTTGCCTAGGTTTAAACCAGATCTGAAATGGAGCAACATTAACCTGAGACATATATTATTCATCCCACCTTTTAACTTAACATTTGACCATATCGAAGCATATAATGGCATACAGAGGGCCAGAATGCATTTTTGAATGTTAACTAGAGATCACTGCAAGCTTAAAGCTAGGAATGCAAACCCATCACCTGCTTCCCCTCATCTTTTCCTCCCCAGTCCCCACATTTTCTTCACCAGTGTGAAAAATGAAAAGCATTCAAATTCAGAAAAGAATTTCTGCTTTAGTTAAGGGTAAAAAGGAAATAAAGGACCAAATCCAAATATGCAGACTCTTCATTTGTTAAGTTAAACAAACAGTTAAGTTCTCTTCCAGGCCTTAACTCTGCAGCCTCTTACGAAGTTTACCCCGTGTTATTAAAGACAAACTTGTGTTAGAAGACGCACAGTCAGAAACAATTAGGTTACAAACAGGACGCTGTTAGCACTAGCACAAGAAAAAGACAGACAGATGTTAAATGATTAGTTTGTTTGATCTGCCAATATTACAAATAATGGCTCATTAAATGAAGGGTTTGCATCAGGTAGATAAATACCTGCTTTTCACCATGCACTATTTTACAAAAATGGCACAAACAGGTGAGAGGGACGAACATACATGGACTGAATAGTGCTTGTAGTACCTTTCTCTACCACAATGGGCTGTAACACCAAAACAGGAAAGCCAGGATTAGGCCGATGAATACGGCTGGGACGGGTGGTAATATGGAAGGCTAAAGGGAAGGGAAGGGATATTAAAATCATTTTGTGCTATAAAAATCAATCAGGTAAAGATGATTTAGATAGGGGGAAGAGTTCAAAGAGTGGAGTTTTGTTTCAACTGAAGCATTAAAGACATCTAACACAACACAGCTAGTCTGGTATACAAAGTTAGTACACCACTGTACTAAGTAAACAGGGATACTGAAAAATAAAGCAAAAACTTCCTGACAAGTCCTCTCTCAGATGGAACAGTATTTTAGGACAAAATGAGACTTAAACATTTTGCATTTTAGAAGTATTCTTTAGATGATACTGAACAGTTATGTTCTGTATGAACAACAAATTTGAGTGGTTTAACCCATATTTAAATAGATTCAAGTATATTCACATAATACAAATATCAATTAGAGTTTCTCACCCCTTAGCTATTTAAAAATTCTCTCTCTCAAACATACCCTTTCCTTCGCCACCTGCACACCACTTAGGACTAACACATGTATCACCACGTAAACTCAACAAGTGTTTATGGGGCCACTATACACAAAATTATTCTGAGAGATGTCACCTCCATGTAGGAAGTATACAAATGGCATGGATGTTCTTGATGAATGAAGGTGCCTTAAGAAGAACATAAGAACATAAGAAGATCCCTGCTGGATCAGGCCAAAGGCCCATCTAGTCCAGCTTCCTGTATCACACAGTGCCCCCACCAGATGCCTCAGGGAGCACAAGACAACAAGATACTTGTATCCTGTCACCACTCCCTTGCACCTGGCACAAAGAAAACCTACTCCTACAACCAAGAGGTTGCTTGTCACCATCATGGCTTGTAAGCTGTGATGGACTTTTCCTGTGGCAAGGAGGTGGTGATGGCACCTGGCCTGGATGCCTTTAAAAGGGGATTGGACAGATTTATGGAGGAAAAGTCCTGTGGCAAGGAGTTCCACAAACCACAAGCCTTCCAGGGCCAGTGTAACAGGTAGGTTAGTTGGGTGTGGACTTAAGGTTCCATGGCTTTTCAGAACCCAGTCAAACCTATTCAGTGACACAAATGTGCCAACAGCTGGAATACTTCACCTACCAATGGGAGGTTCCCATAGGCCTCTTAGTCATCATAAGGTTTCCAGAGAATGCTCTCACTGGCCAACAGGGAAGACAGGAGTAGGTGAAGCTGTTGCACAAGTCTTAACTCCTGAGGAAACTCCTCCTTTTCAGCCAATGGCTTTCTCCAAGGACCCTGCGATAATACAGAGGCTAGTCTATTGGTGATAATGAGAAGTCCCTGCCACTGAAGGATTTGGTAGCAACAGCTTCCCTTCACCATACGGGGGGAGGGGTGACGGCACAGGGCCTGGCCTAGCCCCAGAGCCTAATACAACCTGGTACAGCCCTGGTTTCTTGCCATACAATTTAGTACTTGGAAACCACTGTTTGGGGACAAATTTCAGGCTCACAGAATACTTTTCTGTATTTTGCCAAAGAGCAACTTCAAATGCCTAGTCCTCTACCCATATAAACTTTGTCACAAAACTCTGCAATTTTATTGTTCAGTGTGTGCTGCTTGAGTTCAAATGTTAAAGGACTGCTGATCACCTGAAGCAGATTCCAAACAAGAATTAGTAAATGGAATAGTATGGCAGTCATGATGAAATAGTATAGCAGTCACTGGGGTTGTGTTCTAGACACAACCCCAACGCACTCTGCTATCATTGTCTATGATTCAGCAATTCCAGCATGCATCTAAGCTTCTCATTCTCTTCTATGAGGAAAATGCTTGATGAGCACAATGGGATGTTTCCCTCTCAGGGAACAGAATGGAAGGCCCTCTGAACATGGTGTTTAGGACGATTGCCAGTGAGAGATATGCCACTGAGATATACAGGTATACCCCGGTTAACGACGGGAATACATTCCGCAATTCCATCATTACCCAGGGTCGTTGTTAAACGAGTTCAATGGCAACTTGACAAAAATGTTTTTTAAACGTTAAAAAAATCATTTTGCTTAACTGATATCTGAAACCGCTCCGTTTTCAGAGCTGGAATCATCTTGTTTAACTTGCTGCAGAGGGAAATCGTGCTCCGGAAGCCTCTTCTGGGTCACATGACCCTCCCCCCCTTTGCTCAGGGCGCCCAGTGATATACTTTGCAAGAGATTGCTGTGCGGCGGCAGAGCTGTGTGTGTGTGTGTGTGTGTGTGTGTGTGTGTGTGTGTGTGTGTGTGTGTGTCTGCTTCTTGGGGAGGGGGGAGCGGTGGCTGCGGAGGGAGGATTGCATCTCGTCTCGCTCACTCAGCAAGCTGCTCTCCCCCTCCCCTCTGCCACCTCATGTCCCAAGGTTATTGCAGCTGCTGCTAAGAGCTCCTGCCAGCTGCTCTCTGCAAGGCTCCAGTTTGGCTCACAAAAAAAGAAGAGAAGTTACCTGCCTGCCTGCTTGCCTGCGTGCGCGCGCGCGCGCACACACACACAGAGGAAAATGCGAGCCGAACCGGAGCCTTGCACAGAGCAGCCGACAGGAGCTCTTTCTTAGCAGCAGCCGAGTGCGATTTCCCTCTGCAGCAAGTTAAGCAAGGTGATTCCAGTCTTAGAAACGGAGTGGTTTCAGCGAAAAGTTAAGCAACATGCTTTTGAAAACTTTTTTAACTTTAGGGGACCTTCATCACATATGTGGATCGTCGTTGACCGATCCATTGCTATGTGGGGGATACCTGTATATTAACACCCCACTTCTTGTCAACAGAGCATTAAAAGGTATGTAGTCCAGAGGGGCACAGAATGAAGAACACCCAGTTATACGTCTGAGTGTCCATCCTAGCTTGATTGAAAGAACAGGGTTACAAGGGGGTAATCCTGCCATTTCAACTTTATGCCTCAAGAACGGTACTTAGGATTCCCCCATTCCACTGTTGCTGGATCCTGATGACTCAACAGCACGTGAAGAGCAATCTCACATTGTAAAGGCATGCTCATCTGTTCTCATAATAGCAACTTCACATATATAAGTTTGCCCAAACTTGGTCTCATCAGACCAGCCATCACAGTAAATGAAAGCTACAGGCAACAAACGTATATAACTGCAATATCCAGCAGGCCAGACTAGCAGGCATACCAATTCTAGAAAATGTTGCCAGCAAAGTAAATGGCAAAAAATCAAAAAGAAGTCTTCAATGCAAAAATATCTAATATGTGAAAATAAAACACATTGTGACCCATGCAGATTCCACACAATTGTATTAGTTGTACTGAAGTAAATGGCTCACATTTGGTATAAATCTTGTACTCCAACATCTTTATTAATGTTACGTTTTAGTTTATCTAGCTGATCCATAGACTGTTCAAGAATTTGCAAAAACTGAAGTTTAAATTATACTGTATAGTTTAAACTTCAGTTTTTGCAAATCCTTGAACAGTCTATAAATCAACTAGATGAACTAGAACGTAACATTAATAAAGATGTTGGGAGCACAAGATTTTCTTGCTAGTTATTCTCTGACAACAGGTGGTGGTTGTTTTGTCTGACAAAACCAGCTTATGTGTTAAAACTAAATTCTTTTTCAGCGATTTATCAGTTTTCTAACCATATGCTAACCATCTTACCATACTTCTTCCATTTATTTAGAATGACACCTACACAGATGGAGCCAGTTGTACATTCACTGAACTCAGTCCAAATTGGCTTTCAAGCACACAATTTCAACTTGTTACAATTAAAAAAAAATAGAAAACCAATCTGTGCTCCACTGAACATGTGACAATTGGCAGGCATGTGTGATTGGCTTGGGCTGTGATATGGAAAGCACAGGATGAATTAAAAATAAAGGTGACTTCTATGGATTCAAAAGGACATGCAAGCTGACCTTAACCATATACAGTATAACTATCTCAAGACAGTGAATGGCTGAAGCATGGTCAAACACAATATTAGCTTCTCATCTCATTGAATAGTTAGTCTTCCTTACAGGTCACATTTAAATAATTTTTTTTCTTTTTCTGATATACCCGGCGTATAACACGCACCTTACTTTTAGCACTGCTGTTTGGGTAAAATGCTTTTAAACGGACCGGCGTATAACACGCACCCTACTATTTTGGGCTACAATTTAAGACAAAAAAGTGAGTGTTATACGCCAATAAATACGGTAATTAAAATCAGAAGTCTACTATGCGCTTTAAACTGAAGCATGTATTGAAATCTCTCTTTACCATTCCAAGTATATGGAATTGATGTTCAACTATTTGTTACTCTCAACACAAGAATACAATTATTGTGTGATCATGACATGCATCAATTTCAAAATAATGAAAGGACAAAACAGCAGATACATTACTTTCTTCCTAATCTAGCAGCTGAAAAATTAACCATCATAAAGAAAAACCCACTTTCCCTAGCAAGTACTTCCAAAAGAAAAATGTTGAGGAGAGCACTCTCAAGCCACTGTGCAAAGGAGCAGGGAGCTGTATCCCCAATCCTTAGCTGCAATACATAAAAAAAAAAAGTTACCGTAGATCCAAGAGGAAGTCTTTTAATCTTTTGGTTTTTGTATCTTTAGGACCTTTCTAACATGATGGTAATTAAAAACAAGAGAAAATCCATTTGGATCTGATAGTTTTAAACAAAGAACCTGGGCACTACTTGTTTTAATATGAATTCCTCAGCTGCCCTGAATCTGCAATTTTCTCATAGCAAGTTTCTTAGTGCTGCTGGGCTTTTCTGTTGTACGTCCACATATCTCTTCTCCAAATCATCTACTTGCCCAGTACACAACCCACCTCAGACCCCATTTCTAATCATCAAGTGATTCGGAATACAGAAACTAATTTAAAATCCTTTGTATATTGGTTTTTCTACTAAAATAAAAGGGTGATAAAGGGTGATAAAAAAACCACCATCAGAATGTTCTGGATTCTCCCTCTGGAAAGCAACTGCTGAATGCTCAGGCCAGCTTGATGTTCCTGTTAGAGCAAATAAGGCAAAACATTGCTATGACCGACAGCAAACAAAGCTTTGCTGCAACCAGCCCTTCTTGGATTGTATATAGATTACGATTAGAATGTGCATTGAAAAAGGCTTCAAGCGGAAAGCACTGCATAAGAGTATCTGCTGAAATCCTCAGTTTTAGTTGTATTTCATAGGTTTACATGTTATTTTAAAGGCTTTATTACGTAGTTTTATGTAGCTTTGAGAATTTATTTTAGTGGAAAAGCTACTAAGTTTATAAAATAGATACATTACCACCCAGAAATGCTCCTCAAAATGCAGACTTACAGACCCTTCAAGTGCTTTTCCCAAGCTTCACGGTATAATACTCAGAACCTCAGTAGGATGTAGCAGTCAGAGCGATTCTACAACCCTGCTATAACTGAAAAACCTCAGGCATCACTAGGACTAACAGCTAATTGAATTCTTCTTGGCCAGTTTTGCTAGTTACAAGGACCATTCTAACTATGGAGGAGAATACATGTACATCTAAGCTCCGCTCCACCACCACGTGAAGAAGGAAGTTCAAATGGAATTCATTCATTTTCTCAAGGGACAGAAGCTGTTGTCCAAGAAAGCATATGCTGAAATAGAATTTACCACTGGAAAATGCCATTAAGGGAGTATGTGTGGTTTTTGTATTGGATATGTTCTTATTCTCACCTTGACTAGCATAACAAGGTTTTCTGAAGTAAGATGCTTGCATAATAATGTGCAGTGAAATGTCTTCATTTACCAATTGTTTGATTATAGGAGTCAAATAAGACAAAGGAATTGAGGACACCCGACAAGTTTGTGGGGGAAGTAATTGCATGTAGCCTAGGCAACCTTACAAAAGGCTCTTTCCGAAACCTTGTCCTGTACGTCCAATTCTCACGTTCTCATCATGGAAAATAAATAACCAAAATCTGACGCACACTTTATACCAACTTACATGGTTTCCTTTTTCTTGCAGCAGCTTCAAGTTGTCTTTACACTGTTTGAGTTCATCGGTGATTGATTGCTTTTCCTGCTCAGTGATCTCAAACTTCAGCTTCAGATCTGAGAGTATGGTCTGTGTCTTTTCATACTAAAGGCAAAGAAAAAACATATCTACAGACCCATTTAAGCTAGATATGAGAAGTTAAAGTAGTTTTGGGATATGTTCCTAAGTTTTTTGGAAACACAGGATTTTCAGTATTGGTATTGGGGGGGGGGAATGGTTTAGTTTTTAGTCCATCAGAGTCCACTCCCCTGCACTTTAAGTGTGATAGTCAAATAAGATTTAATTCCTACTGTGGGTTGTTTGTTTTTAAGTTGACAGAAATGTCAAAGGCAATAAAATCTCTTAGGCCATGACTAGACCCTGAATCTCCTGCTTTTCTCTCCTCTGGTAATGGGAAAATGCAATGATGTGACATCATGCATTTTGGTTTATTAGACATTACTAGGGGGAGATGAAGAGAGGGGAGGAGGTGCAGGTCTGCGGTTTTCAGCCACAACTACAAGCTTGCCATAACATTCCAGCTTCATTTCACGAATAAAACTGAGCATTGAGCTTTATTCCATTTATATACAATACTTGTTCCTTTCCAAAAGATGTCTAGAACTATCTAGATATACCTTTGCTTCAAATTTAAGCTTGTACTTTATAAGTTATTCTCTGATAGATTAAAGCTTTTCAGGAGAGAGTGCACACATCTCTTGAATTAATAAGAACATCTGTTCAAGATATGAAACATAATCTTTTCAAATTCCCTGAAGGTAAGCTAAATATTTAAAGTAAATCTAACTGCCCATGAGGCTTTTCTGCTGAAAATACAACTCTTAACATATGTTATTTGGCTCAGACTAATTTTCTTTGGGGATGTGGCTTTAGTGATGTTGCAACAAAAAAGTAGTTCTAGATCAAAGCTCTGTGTCTTTGACATCCATGCAGAAATCTAATCTAAATTCCAGTGCATTATTATCACTATTAGTGATCAGAGAAAGACCTCATTGCCTAATGTGATAAGGAAATACAGCCACATCCAAATTGCTTAAATCAATGAAAGTATTACAGACTAGTACTGAAACAGCTAATATTTTCCTGCAGAACAGATTCTTCTCAGGCCACCTGACAGGGTTTATACCTTAGTCAAGGTATACCAACACCAAGCATTATTTCATTCTTCACTAGAAAGCCAACAACCAAAAGGCAGCAAATGACTGCTCACAACACTGGAAAACAATTTGGAATTATTATTCCAAAATTTTATTTGGAATAAGAATGCAACACCCAACAATTTGGGTGTTTCTGTTGAGGCATTTTCAAAAGTCATTCCTCATACATGAGGTGCTGTACAGCCCTATGTCAACAGCACATCTTAGGTCATCTGGCCAGTGCAACCTTGGATACCTTCTTCCATGCAGATCGGTAGGGAACCAGCATAGGCTCTGCAGGAACTGAATGCACCTCTTGCCCTTTACAAGTCGTAATCCCCAATACTTGCTGCAATACTTTAGAAACAATACTTCGGGGGGGGGGGGGAGAGAATAGAGAAAGCTGATGTATCTACAAATTTAGGATAACCATCTACCTTTGAGGAACAGAACTGTAACCAGACACCACCAAGCAGGAAAAGTACCATAAAAAAGTGAGTCATGGAGAGGAAACAGCTTTTCACATTTGGGAGAACATTTTTTGGCTTTTTTAAAATGGTTTTTATTCTCATTTGGGAGAGCATGTCACATGTGCATGTTAAGGAAAAGCTCCGGATTTTTGTACCAAAGTCTAAGTTAAGCAAAGCAAGTCAGTTGCTTCCCTGCCAAAATGTAACCAAAGAGGATTACAACTGAAAATGTTATGAAGATTGCATCAATTTTGGTTTTCAAACATAACTTGCTAACCGGAGAGGGCATTTCTCATTTTCTTGGGCAAGACATGAATTTAATCAGTACATTATACATTCCCATTTTACAAGACATTTATTGCAAGCATGAGACATCCACTATAGTTCATTGCATCGTTAAGTCCACGAGGCTGTGGCTATTTTTATAACAGCAAATTTCTAGTGAGAATAAAATCTCAGGAATTTCAGAAGATTGACCTTGGCCCCCGTTTATATATATTATTTTATGTTTCTATCTTTTATTTAGTCTCTGTATTTCTCTCTATATATTTCATACAACCACCTATGAAAACAAACCAAAATATTTAAAAATGTAGAGCACGTAAAGAATTTTAAATTCCTCGTAGAAATCAAAACTCTCCCTGCTAAACGCATATACGGCTTCCATGTCAATTAAAAATAAGTAACACCATTGTATCATGTTGACAAGATCTACAGTCCCACTATCCCCCATTAAAAACCCTGAAATGTTGGTAACAGAAAGGAACTGAAAAGTGCAATGGAAATGACCAGTCAATGCTTCTCTAGTAATGTTAATGAAGAAATGGAACTCCTACTGAAGGTTCTTTCCCTTTGCATTAAGCGTGTGCAAGCAGATGCTTCTGGAAGGCTTTTTTAAAATTTTTATATACTATCAAGCTCAAATGCCAAAGGTTCTAAACAAAACCACAGAAATTCACCGGGATGGAAGTGCATTCCTAGTGGCTAACGAAAATGAATGCCTTGATTACACAATCAATTTGAACACTAAATTTCTGTCTGTAAAGACGACGGTTGGAAAGTTCAAAGGCTGCCTCAGGAACTAAGTAAGGAGTCTTTGTCCTTGGTGCACAGGGGAAAAGAATGACATGAATTTGTTGCGACTCTCCTCCATATACTTTAAAAAAAATTATGTTATGAGGTTCAATATCATGAGATGAATTCTACATCTTTTTCATGTAGGGAATATTTCTTACAAATATTGCTACACATGGCAGCAAGTGGTAGCAGACATCTCTCACTCTTTTAACCTGATGTAATAAATGCCATGTATCATCTGTACCTGAGCACATTTATAAGCCACATTCCTTACATGAAACTGACAAGGCAAAAATCATCACATGAAGTAAATGTGGGAATTAGGCTTCAGCCTGGGTACTGTTTAGCTGAATTCTTCATTCTTGATTACATTTGGATATTCATATTTACATTTGCCCTGACACAAGAAGAAAGCCAAAATAAGACAAGTTCATAACAAGAAAATTATACTGTGAATCAGAACATTAAACTTGTGAAACTTAAAAGCAGTATACCATATTTCAACAAGTATTATGAACATGCTTCTTTCAATCAGTTTTGAAGCACAACACAGACAATTCCCCCTCCCCCCCTTCATAGCAGCCACCTACCATCAAACACTGCTTTTGGAACTGCCCAGAATGCCAAAAGCAGTCTCTCTCATGATGCAGTGACTGCTTTTAAGGAAAAAAAGCCAAGGGCTCAACAGGATACAGAGACTTTGTTTCCATAGATTACAGTCTTGGTATAGAACATTTTTTTCTTTTTGGTATACTAATATCCATAGGTGAAAAAGAATTCATATTTACCTCATTCTGAGCATCCTTGGCTTGGTTTTCTGCTTCATTCAGAAGGGTTTTCAGACTAGTTGCATCTCGCTGATGTTGTTCTTTCAAAGATCCCATTTTATTTTCAAGTTCTTTTCGGGTCAATTCAAGAACGCTCAGATCACCGGTAAGTGCTAAACTCTGTTGCTGAGAGCTGCAAGAAGGTAAACACCAAGAGAATATAGCATGTTTAGGAAAAGAGGTTTATAAACCATTTATAATTTTTTTTTAAAAAAACCTTAACTTTTATAACTTCCATACAATAAAATCAAATCTACAATATCCCCATGAATGAACATAATACAGGTATTGACATATTGGAACACTGTGTACATAAGAAAGAAAGAAAGAAAGAAAGAAAGAAAGAAAGAAAGAAAGAAAGAAAGAAAGAAAGAAAGAAAGAAAGAAAGAAAAGTTTCAAACAAGGATTGATTGGCAGCCAAGAAGGCAAATCCGATTCTAGGCTGCATCAATAGAAATATAGTATCGAGACAGCAAGAAATAATCATACTGCTGTATTCTGCTTATTATTTGCACCCTGCCTGGAATACTGTATCCAGTCCTGGGTGCCTCAGTTTAAGAGCGATATTGACAAACAGGAGTGGGACCAGAGGGGGATGAATAGGATGGTGAGGGGGTTGGAGACGTGTCCTAGGAAGATAGGATGCAGGAGTTGGGCATGTTTAGTTTGGAGAACAGACAATTAAGAGGTGACATGATAACTCTAAATATCAAGGGGGGCTGTCATATGGACGACAAAGTGGATTTGTTATCAGTTGCTTTGGAGGGTAAGACCAGGAAAAAAGGTGTTTAAATTACAACAAGATAGATCTTGATTAAATAATAGGAAGCACTTCCTTATGTTATGGTATGAACTGTTCAGCAATGGAACAGTCTGCCTTGGAAGGTGATCAACTTGCTATCACTGGAAGTCTTTAAATCAGAGGCTACAAAATCATCACATGAAGTAAATGTGGGAATTAGGCTTCAGCCTGGGTACTGGGTACATCTATTGGGGATGTTATAGTTGTGGACAGCCTGCCTTGGCAGTCAAATCAGCTAGAAATCAGTAAGAGAAGTTGGACCTGGCAAAAAATCATCCTTATAGCCATATTTCACATTTGGTTGTCATTTTGGTAGCAACTAAACTAGTAATATAATCAATTATATTTTAATCCACTGTAGGTAATGAAAAAAATGCCACAGCACAGACCAAGGGTTCTCAGTCAGTGGTACTAGTACCACCAGTGGTACTTCGGCTGACTGCTGGTGGTAGTCAGATGCAGGACCACCAGGAACCCAGCTCCAATGCAGTGCTTTCAGCAGCGTGTTTTCGCTTCTGCCTTTGGCCAAGCCTCTCGGTAACGTTGAGAAGGGCCCTCCCACCTGCCCAGAGCCTTCTACCTGTGTTTTCTGGCCTCTGAAAACCTGAAAGTAACTGGTGATGTTATCGTCAGTCACTTCCAGTGGTACGCAGCAGGAGAGTAGGGCCGGAGGTGGTACAGTGGCATCGCTATACCGTCTATACATATGAAGTCTATCGCTATACATAGTATGAAGTCTACCCAACACAAATAAAGCAACCCCAGAAAACTACTTTAGAAATAGTAATGGGCTCCTTGCATGCCTAGCATACCATTTTACTTTCCTCCAATTCCATCCTGCTTCTGAAACTTTCCCAAATATTTTGGTATGCAACATAGCAGCTGCTGAGCCCAAAGCCCTGATGACCTGCATAGAGCTAGTCAGTTTTCTGAATTATAGCCAGGGTAGCTTAGTATGCTCTAACCATTAACTCATGCAGAAAAAAATAGCATGTGGAAAATATTCAATCAAAGTGACCTTCACATTATTTGCCCACTGCCACCAAGGTATTTCTATTTTAGTTCTTACCAAAATTCCAAAAAAGATAATTGTGTCTATTGAAAGTTTTATTTTGTAGCTTGCACAGTCTAGTGGGTGTTCTTTAAACTGGTCCGTTCAAGGAAGGGTTATATACTAGGAATCTTTCAGAGGTGACAGACCAGTTTCTTAACTTTCAATGCAACTCTGGACATAAAACCACTGACCCTACTGCTGGAAGCGTGTGCAGATCCAGGTAAAACATATCTAGTGCTCCAGATGCACTAAGTACATCTAAACAGATTTTTCAAAAAAAGACAGTTCAGGAGCTGAAAATACTGCCACTTTACTAAAGGGAACGTCTTCTTTTTTTTCCTCTTCCCCAATCTAGCACCTACTGGTATTGTATATGGTAAGGTTCTGTTTCACCCTTTGAAGGTTTTAAGCAAGTTCCTTCCCTCATTAGATTCAACATCACTTACTTATGTAGCTCCTTCTCTTGTCGTTGAAGTTCACATGCAAGCAAGGAATTCTCTTTCTTCAATGAAAGGCATTCAGTTTCAAGAACAGTCCACTTCTCTCGCAACTTATCAAGCTCACCTAGAAGCAAGTAATGCTATGTAATCCATTAAAGCTGATTGGGAAATAAGTGTTCCAAAATATGTCCAGTAATACCGTTAGGAAATTGGAAATGTACTTGTCATATGACTAGTCATATTTATTTTGTGGTAAAAATGGAAGCCGTGATGCATTTACAGCATTTAAGCTTGCTCCACCCACTTTTGCAAATCAATAGTGTGATGATACAGTATGCTAACCTCCTGTCTCAAGTAGATTGGTCATTGCTACCTATGCCTTACCTACCTATTGGTTATTTATTGCTACCTATGCCTTACCTACCTATTGGTTATTTATTTTAAAAGGGCATATCTCATCCCTCTTTTGTAAGCTGCCCCAAGTCAGCACTGAGAAGAGCAGGATATAACTTTCAAAAATTAAATGATGTTTCCCATTCAAACAGTTTCACCAAAAAGTTGTTTATTTTATTGAATGGTTTTATATTTTACCTTTCCAGTCACCCCAAAGCAACTTACAATACAAAAACTATATATTGATTTAAAAATATATAAATCATCCAAACAGCAACACATTCCACAACTCTAAAACCTACAAAAATTACTAAAACAGCAGAAAAATGCCAATAATTTCACTAACACAAACTTAAAGTCAAAAAGAATAAAACGTTTTCAGCTTCCAATTAAAAATGGAAAAAGAGGAAGCCTGATTAATCTCTCTAGGAAGCAGTTCAAAAGTCTGCCACAAGACTGCCACCAAAAATACCCTGTCTCTAAGTCCCCAAATCCCTCTCAACCGTATTTCACCCAGAGGTTAGCCCACAAACAATGCCATCAAGGCTAATCTCAAGGCCCCTGCAGACTAAAATGAGAGCAGGTTTGTACAATTACAAAATGGATAATTACTAACTAATAGCTAACAAATATTGAAACCAATCTAAACTGAAAAAAGTATTATGATGGAACTCTGTGCAACAAAGCATTCAGGGCAGGTCAAGCGAAAGAGAAGTGCTGATAAGACACAATGCCACTCTGCACACAAGCATGCAAGCAGAAGTATTTAGGATGTTATCTATTAATTGATAAAAAGAACTAGACACATAACGTATCTTCTCAATTTCAAGGACGTACATCAGCTTCTCCTACTCTGTACAAGCAAATGAAGAGGGAAAAGTTCCAAAAACCAATGCGAACCAATAGCATAATAAGAAAAATATAACAAACAAGACCCACTGAGCTGTGTATGACGGAGTCAAAGTAAGTACAGTATTGTATTAGAAGCTGGATTACATTTTGAAAAACACTAATCAGTGCAATTAGCACATAATAAAATTATCCAATTGTTAAGATTCACTGATGACCCACAAAAGTAGCACAAAACTGGTGCGAGTTTTATAGATGCAAATTTACACGTATTCAACACCATGTGCTTTCCCAAACATTTTGGTATGCGACATAGCATACCATAATGTTAGTGACATATTTTAGTTAGCTGTTATATATCTTACTAACTGTCATCATTAGTGCTATGATGCATTTTCTCAAAACCCATGTGATACGTTTCAATACTGACTCTTTCAATGATTCAATTTAATAAAAAGTAATTGAAGTTGGAATGTTTAAAAGGATTCTATTTGCAGCCAATCTAGACTATGCTACCACCTTTTATTATAATTTACCAATAAATATTTCATATGCGATGGCTGTTGAAGTTTGGAGTTGCTAGGGCCAATTTATTTTGCTCATACACAGCGTGCATCACAACAGTCATACTGGTTCATGTGTACCATATGCATCAGGGCCAGCCTTAAGAGCTGTGTCGCCCAACTGGAAACATTTTTTGTGGGGCCCCAGGTTCATGGAGCAACAGACAGGAGACAGAGGAGAGTAAGATACGCCGCCACCAAAAAATAGATACAAGCACCAAGCCCAACGTTTTATATCGTCCATGTTATGAGACATATGCATCATACCTTGTAAACGGATGGCTTCCTCTCGCTGCTGATCCTCACACTGCTGACATCGCAGCTGAAAACTGGCTTGCAGACTGACAATCTCTTTTTCATATTCTGAAGCCTCCTTGCGCCACCGTTCAAGCTCAGCCCTTACTTTCTGAAGCTCTTCTTGTAAAGCAGCAACATCTATGTCCCTTTCTGATGCAGCCTTTTCAGCTACTTGCTGTAGTAACAGAATCTCACTCTGAGCACTAAGCAATTCATTTCGAGCACTGGAGATTTCATTCTCCTTTTCCTCACGAAGATGTTCAATATCTGCCTGCAGCCTGTGCAACTGAGCTGTAAATATTTACAGGAAATTAGATTTTCTTGAATTGTGAAGTACACAAATTCACATTTACCTGGTGTAGCTCTATCAAGGAAACACTGGCTGAACAAAGCTTACTTGCAGAAAAAAGATCTCTGACACAACCATGCAGTGATTTAAAATGTCAGCCCTTCAGTCATCCCATAATACTACATCTAAAGGAGTTTTGGTTTTTATTAAATATGAATATGTATTTAATCTTTTGGCACAGAAAAATCAGGGGCTTCTTGATATCATCATATTTATTCAGCAATTTCTCCCAGCTATAGTTTTGGAATGTCAAGATACATTTTCTTGAACATATAGCCAAAGTTGTACCACTGCTTGCTTTTCTTGCCCACACAGAGATGTGATGACCCAACATAGAGGAGTTCTCGCCTGCCTGCTTGAAATTCTGAGGAAAGGGGGATAGTCCATCACTCCAGAGAGCTGTCCATTACCCTGCATTCCCAGAAGACAGCAGGAGCTCAACACAAGCTTGTCCTCCTAAAGAGTTATCTTTTTTTTAAAGCAACATTTCCTTTTGCTTCAGCAGCAGCAGATTTCCCAAAACTAAATAAAACCAACTGCTACCAGAGTGAATGAAAAACTATAGCTCAAGGTGGGCACTGGGGAGCCTAAATGGATCCATTTCATTTTATTTTATTTCAAAAGCATGATGCAGCATGAAGCTTTTTTTTCGTATATGCTCCAGGGTTTCTCAGTCATCCCCCCACCCCTGGAAGGACTTTCCCCCTTAGAGTTGGGAAATGTTGCACTGTTTTAGAAGATGCTCCCAAAGAGATAAAATTCACATGCTGAAGCATTTGGGCATGTGCATGAGGATATATGCACATCTACTGTATACAAGTATGAAGTAGCAGCAACAGTATTTATACAGTCCATAGGTTGCATCCACAGTGAAGCACTTGTGGGAAGGCACTTTTCCCACTCCTTTTCCTCTCTATTGAATTTCCCAAGCCCCCACCTGAAAAGTCACTGTTTGGGGGCTAGGGAGTCCTTGGTAGCAGCATGGCATGCAAAGGGGGGGGGGAAGGAGGCTGTAGACAGGGGGGGGGAATATAACTGGAAGCCAGGAGGAAGCTCCATTCATGGAGCTATTATCCCGTTCACCTGCAGCCCCCACCCCACATTGCGCACCTTATCACTGGTGAGGTTCCTTTGACCCTCAGTAGCAACTTCCGGGGGGGGGGAGAGGACTCATGCTAGAATAGGAAGAGATAGGAAAATTTGCATTCTGACAACATAGCTTCTGCAAATGCTCACTGTGGATGTAACCTCATGTGTATAGCACTAAATATATATTATGTTATGTGCTGTTACTGAATTTGAGCCATTCAACAATTTTAAGTGGCAACTTTTAATATTGAAATATTTTCTGCACTCAATTCCTAATTTTGATGAAATTTGGGCACTTCTGAGGCAGGGTGGCATAATTTGCATCCTGTTCAGCAGCAGCAGAAATTCTGTTTGTCGTTAGAATTTTGAGTGTTGACAACTACCATCCTGTTTGAAAGTAGTTTCTTGCCCTTTTCAATTACATTATCTGCACATAACCATGAAGGGTTTTATACCTTGAAGAACCTGGATTTGTTTGGTGGACTCTTCTGCTTGCAGTCGATAAGCTTTTCTCTCTTCTTCTAACAGAGCTGTAAATTTAATGAAAATATCTGACGCTTTAATTTATGTTCACCATTTTTTAGTTTAAACATTCAAAATTTGTTGTTTAAGTTATTTCATGTTTAGTAGGGCATTAAAATCATTCTAGCAAAATCAACATAAGTAAATTAATATTTAAATGATTAAATTACTTTGCTAGTAGTTAATATACTTTCAGCACAATCCTATCCAACTTACACCACCGGTGTAACCAGCGGGGCAGGGCAGTGCGAGAGGCTTTGGAGGGGAGGGGAGATTTAAGTCCCCCTTGAATCCCCCTTGTGAGGGGATTTGAATCCCCTTTCCGTTCTGGGGTCTCCCGTTCTGGCTGCACCGCTGGTTACACCAGTGGTGTAAGTTGGATAGGACTGCGCTGTTTAATATTTTCTGTGGCTGTTCAGTGCACCCATGGTATCATTATGCTCTGGAATGGAGGCAACAAAATGAAGCTGACTATAAGAGGCATATTCCATTTCTAGTGCACAAAATTAAAGAAATATTTAAACTTAAACTTTTCCCCTTCATTGTTTACAGAGAGTATAAAAATGCACCATACATGCAGATTAATAATGAAGATTAGGCTAAACTGATTTAATTGTCCCCTCTGGTCACAGGTTTTCCTAAGTAACCTGCAGATTTAAAGGAGTCTCCATCTCACCTTGTAGTTCAAAGCATTTTTGTTTACTTGTTCTAGCTAGCTCTTGGGCTTCAACCAGTTCCTTGTGCAGCTGCTGAATTTCTTGTTTAGTTTCAGTTTCTGATTGTGCACCCTGCAATTCATCTATTAAAAGAACATTTTTTTATCTTTAAAGCGGCAGTTTTAGCAATGGTTTAATTTCTATTACCTTGTGAAGACAGGATCTTAAAGAGTCATGCAAAGTTAGTTAGCTACTTATCTCTCAATTAGGCAAAGGTTAGTAGATAAATTAAAACATTGTTAGGAAGTCAAACATCCACACACTCAAGTCCTGCATGCATGCATGAATGAATGAAGAGTAAAATCAGGAAGAAATATCAGGAAGAAAATCAGGCAACATATTCTAATCTCAACATATTCTACGCAGTTAATGCTTCAAATACTAGCAATTATTCATAAACGCCCCAAATGGCTTAATTGTAGCCGATATTTCATTTCAGATACTATACTGACCTTACATTATTGTTATTTCATAGTTTATTATTCAAGAATGAAGTATTTGACATGCCGAATGCCTCACAGCAGACAATGCAAGGGCTAGTGAGGCTTGCATTAATATTCTATGGGAGAAAGAAAGTGGGCTGCAATCTGCAAGACTATTGAGGATGGGGCTACATCTAATCCCACCCAATGAATTGGGAACAGATTGATCTGCACACCTAAGGCATCCAGAAGAATAGTCCTTTATTTTCTTCAGTACAATAGAATGGCTGCCATTTACTCCTGTTGGGAAAAAAGTAAACTACTGCACATGGGGAGTCGGTTATGTCCCCTGTCCACACGTACGCAGTCTTATCTGGCATCAGGTGGTTTGGCTTCTATTGAGAGGAATCTTATTGGGGAGGTGGAGCACTTTGAGTGTGCAGAGCACTCAAGGATGTGCTGTGTACATGCATGTGTGTGTGCATGCGCACATCAAGACCCCTATGATGCAAGGGCCTTTTCACTGACCACCTGCGAGGTTGCTATGGACACCGAGGCAAAGACCTGTAAAAAAAACCCATAGTGCTCTCTATCCATCCCCTTGTTGATAACAGGGGAACTAAAAGGATTAAGGGGTCAACCTGGACAAGTGGGCCCTCTGATGGACATGGACCCTTGGCCAGCGCCCAACCTCTGATCCCACCCTTGTTGATTACTCAGCCGATTTATGTACAAGCACTCTCTTATCTTGCTTCCTGGGACATACAAAAGTCAAGTATGCAGTATCTGCTGACAGCACGACAGTCACAATCCAACAGAATCCACTGAAATCAGCGAGCTTAAGCTTGTTGGTCTGTGGCCAGCACGTTCATCTTAAAACAAACAACTGCCATGCAAGGTCAAGAAGACCAATGACCCAACGCACTCAACATTCTGGCTTGTATCGTAAAGTTTAGAGTGCAACTCCATTGTTGGAAGCTTCTTCCTCAAGAGGAAAGAGCACTGCACTTTTGAAAGGACGCTTTTTGCTCAATGAGGGACAATTTGCATGAGTGCTATGCTCCTTCCAACTGAAAAAGATGGAGCTGTGCTCTAAGAAAGGACATGATCCTTGGAATCCTTATTCATCAAGCACCATAGGAAAGTTCACAAACAGCAATTTAAGATATGCATCCCTAGTAATCAGTGCTATGAATTCATCTAAACAGATGCAGTATAATTCCTGAAAACTGAGAAACTATTCATTAAAATACAGTTAGCTTAGTTCAAGTTCACAATTCCTCTTCCCTGCTACCACCAGCACTCAGACATTGCAAGCTTTTATTTTGAAGTGTTTTGGTACAAATACCTTGCAATTCAATTTGATTTCATAATGGTGCCTAGAGGAATATCCTGCTAAGTAGTTTAGTTTACAACAATACGAACATGTAAATAATATGCAGTCTACATGGGAGTGTGCCTGTAGTATTAATAAGAAACTGAAAAGAAATATGCACACATCTATTTATACTGATTCGAGACAGAATCCACATACAGTAATTACTCTCAGCAATTGTAGGAGAAAAAGTTCATCTACAAACACCTCACAGAATAATGAGATTCTAAATAAGACAGTAAGGCTGTAATCCTATAAGATACATGGAAATTAGCTCCACCTAACTCGCTTCTGAGGAAACAGGCATTATCAAGATCTCTTCAATTTTGCTTACAGTAATAATGATTTGAACTCTACTACGTTTCAACTACTCTACTCCAAAAGTGAAATATGTGCATATTATACTAAAAAAAACCTATAGGAAACCATCTTAATATTTATTAAGAAAACAGTGTTACCTTTTAAGAGGGCTACTTTAGCAATAGGTTCATTTAATTCATGGTCATCCATTTGAGCATCTAAAGAAGAAAGTGAAAATTGATTTTATTTTAGTATTCTGAGCAATAAGAGAATAGATTAGACAAGTTTAACTTTCAGCATCATAGCAATACAAACTCACTTGCCAGAACAACAAAACTGGGTGGTCTTATACACCTTCCTAAGAGTAGTCATTGCCATCAAAATACACTTAAATGAACATATGCCAAAACATACCTGTAGTGTCGTCACTGCTTTTTTCCTTGCTTGGGCTAAGGGTATCCGAGAGATCAGCTTCTTTTGCTTTTGCTTGATTTTCTGTAAAAAATAAAGCAACAACCTTGGTTAATGTATCTAAAATATTTTTTATATTGTAAAACTCCAAGATATATTTTTGTTCTGTAAAAGTTTCGAGACGAGGACTAAAAAAAAAAAAATCACACTTGTTAAAATCAATGTTTTCTTAGGTCTTTGCACTCCTGTTCCCAACTGGATTAAATATCCTCAGGTCACATATTTAATACTAAACAATCCAACACAGGATGTAGTTGCCTCATGCATAGTTTAGCCTTTTGTTCAGAAGTTGTACTCTGGCCAGCTGGAACCCAGTATGAAGTTAGTTGTTTTGTTCACTAATTCTGGGAGCAAATCAGGGGAGAGAGAGACAGAAAACCATTTCCAGAACAATACTGATATTGTAGCATGCTGAAAATAAAAGAGCTATTCGGAATAAATGCTGCTTTGTGGCATGCTGGAGGAGGAGTAAAAAAAATTGAACAATAAGAGGATGCATCAATACATTCGCATGAAATTTAAGAACACCCACTAATTGGGCAATATAAACACCTTCAAAGAAGTGTGTCAGTGGGAAACACATATATTTGCTATAAACAAGAGTCTTGATGAATCACAGATCCCCCTCCCACATTTCCACCTGCAGCTGCCATGCATCCGAGGTGGCAAATTAAGGCCGAACCGGTCTGGGAAAGGGCCGAGGATATCGGCAGAACGCACTGCCAATATCCCCACCCTCTCCCGGCCCGGTTTGGCCAATGACCCCTCTTCCTCCTCGCCCCCACCCCTGCACTGGTCAGTGCAGGACCTACCTGTACCGGTGGGCGCAGGGACGGTCCGCTGAGGGAGTGAGGGCTATAAAGTGTGGTAGTATTCTTGGAACTTGGGCTGACCCTGGACCCCCAGGTGTTGACCAGAGCCAGAAATGGTTTTACCAGTTGGCCGATCCACCAACTGTGATTTTACTTGGAAGGTTGGTCCTTCCAAGGTTCAGTTACACATATGTCCAATCTGGACTACTGCAATGTCCACTATGTGCCTTTAAAGATAGTTTGAAGGTTTCAGGGAGTGCAAAATGCAGCTGCTAGAGTGCTGATGAGCGAGGGGTATATGGTGCACATTACCCCAATATTATACCAATTGTACTTGTTGCCAGTTTGCTTCCAGGTTCAATTCAAAGTGGAGGCTTTGGCCTTTATAAAGCCTAAAATGGTTTGGAACCAGGTTGCCTTAAGGATCATCTCCGGATGAACATGCCCAAGCATTCAGATTAGCTTCTGAGGCACTGCTCTCTGGACCACCTTTAGAAGAAATCACTTTATTGGGTGCAAGATACAGGACATTGACGGTGACAGCACCACAACTTCAGAGTATCCTCCCCACTAAAATCTGATTTTGTCCATTGTTAAACACAAATGAAAAGGTTTCTCTCTCACAAAGTCCAGTAATTGTTTTTATCAGCTATAGTTATGCCTTGATTTTTTTTTTCTTTTAATATGTTCAGCTGCTTTTTTTGTTATGTTTGAAATCTATTGTCTGTCTTATGTTGCTAGCTGCTTTCGGCTGCAATTCACAGGAAAGGCAGGGCATAAATGTATGAATAAATTAAATGTTTAAAAAATCAGTTATAAGAGTACTTTGCTATAAAGTACAAAGCAGACCAATCAATCTTATTTTGTAATGTATATTAAAATGATAAAATATTTCTTGCTGGCCTCCTCTCCTGAAAACATTAGTTTGAATGGGCTTTTTTGCCCATTGTATCACTCACATTTCCCTATATGGGCACGTCCCACTAGCAAAATGGCAAGGCAGCTGAGACACAGGCATGAAGAAAAAAAGCAGTTCATCAGTATTAATGTCTTTACTTTCTCTTATCCCCCCTTCCTCTGCCTTGATTTTAGACGTTAGTACTGCATTTACAGTTCTTTACAGATGTTTGTACAAAAACAACACTAAGTACACTGCAACAAAAGCTGAAAGACCCAGTTATTCAAAAAGTGAATATAGAAGAGGATGCAAAGATCCATTCAACTACTATCACATGCCTAAGGAGGCTTTAGATTTATGTTTCTTGAACAAAGACTTTTGAAACTGAGGAGAGTTGCAAAAGCAGCTTGTGATACGTGACCTCATCGTCACTGCTGGACAGGGTGATGTCGAGGTGGTGGAGATTAAGGTTTCGCCCTTGTCATGGACAGATCATTACCTGGTAAAGTGTAGGCTGAGAGCGGTGCCTAACCTTTGCAAGGATGGGGGAACCTAATGGTATGGTCCGCCCCGAAGACTGATGGATCCAGATGGTTTCCTAAGAGCTTTGGGGGAATTTCCCTGCTACTATTTATTAACAGTATTTATATACCGCTTTTCAACAAAAAGTTGACAAAGCGGTTTATAGACAAAATCAAATGATTAAATGGCTCCCTGTCCCAAAAGGGCTCACAATCTAAAAAAGATGCAGAAGAACACCAGCAACAGCCACCAGAAAAGACACTGTGCTAGGGTGAAAGGGGGGCAGTTACTCTCCCCCTGCTAAATATAAGAGGAGCACCAATTGAAAAAGTGCCTCTTGCCCAGTTAGTAGGGGATGCCCTGGGACATCTACTAGGGCCGGTTAATCACCCACTGCTTTGGTTGACCTCTGGAATGGGGAAATGGCCAGAGTAGTGGATGAAATCGCTCCTATGTGACCTCTGCTGGGTTGCAGAGTCCGGCTGGTTCCTTGGTTTACTGAGGAGCTTTGGGTGATGAAATGGCTCAACATGTCTAGAGTGGTGTTGGAGGAAGAAACGGGACAAATCTGACTGAACTCAAGCAAGATTACAACTCAGTGCCTACTTTGCGGTAGTGGCGGCAGCTAAAAAGGTTTTCTTCCTGCCACCACCACAGCTGCAGAAGGTTGTCAACGGTTGCAAAGCGTTTTATGAATAAGGTCACTCAGATTCAAATCAACTTGGACTCCAGATTGACAGAGTCTATAGATGTCCCTCGGGCAACTGTCTGTCCAGGTATTTGGGATTCTTTTTAGCTTATACAGTCTGACTATGTGGACAGGATTCTCTGGAGTGAAACCTGCTGCTTGCCCTCTTGATCCTTGCCCAGCGTGGTTATTGAGTTCTGCTGGGGGGGGGAGGGGAGGTTGACTCAGTGGGGAGGATAGTAAATTCATCTTTCAAGGAGGGGGTACTACCAAAACCCTTACAGGTGGCAGTGGTTCACCCTCTTCTGACCCAATGGTTCTGACCCAATCCTTCTGACCCAATGGTTCTGGATAATTTCCGACCGATGTCCATCCTTCTGTCTTTGGGCAAGATGATCGAGCAGGTGGTAGTGTCTCAGCTCCAGGGGATTCTGGAAGAAACGGACTATCTGGACCACTTTCAATCTATTTTCAGGCTGGGCTATGGTACGGACATGGCCTTGGTCGCCTTGATTGATGACCTACGTCAGGGACCAGATGGGGGAGTGTGTCCCTGTTGGTCCTGCTGAACCTCTCAGCAGCTTTCAACACCATTGACCATGGTGTCTTTCTGGACCAGCTGACCAGGTTGGGGCTTGGAGGCATTGTTTTGCAGTAGGTCCACTCCTTCCTGGAGGGTTGGACCCAGATGGTAAGACTGGGTTGACTTGCAGGGTGCCTCAGGAATCTACCTGGCCTCCCATGTTGTTTAACATTTACATGAAACCACTGGGGGAGGTCATTCGGGGATTTGGTGTGGGGTGCCACCAAAATGTGGATGACACCCAGCCCTCTCTCTTTTTTCCATCAGTTTCCAAGGGGGCTGTCGAAGTTCTGGCGCACTGTCTGAAAGTGCTCAGGGCCTGGATGAGGGCTAATAAACTGAAATCAAATCCGGACAAGACAGGGGTCCTCCTGATCTGGAAGGCTTCCCTGTGGGTACTAGATCCACAACTTGCTCTGGATGGGGTAGCACTCCCTCTGAAAGAGCAGGTTTGCACCCTGGGGGTCTTCCTGGAGCCACAGCTGTCCCTAGATGCCCAGGTGGCATACTTGGCCAGGGGGGTCTTTGCCCAGCTTCGGCTGGTGCGCCAGCTGAGGCCATACCTGAATCAGTCAGATCTGGCAACCGCTTTCCATGCCCTAGAGACAGACTACTGTAATACACTCTATGTGGGGCTACCTTGAAAACTGTTCGGAAGCTGCAGTTAGTGAAGAATGCAGCGGCTCAATTGGTCACCAGGGCTCGGTATGCTGAGTCTGCCATGCCGTTCCTCCAACGGCTACACTGGCTACCCATTACTTTCTTAGCAATGGCATTGGAGATTACCATTAAAGCTCTATATGTCATAGAACCAGGATACCTCAAGGATCGACTTCCCCCATGTAATCCTGCACGTTCCCTACAATCCTCAGAGAGGGCCCTGCTTAGGATACTGCCGCCATCTGAAGCCAAGGGGATGGTGGCAAGGTGCAGGGTCTTTTCTGTTGTGGCACCACATCTCCGGAATCAGTTGCCAGAAGATTTGAAGATAGCCCCCTTGTTACATGGTTTCGAGCGGGGTTTAAAGACCTATTTGTTTTGCTTGGCTTTTAAGGATGAAGAAACCTCCTAGGGAGCCCGTCCTGTTGGTGCTTTTATGTTATAGCTGTATTACATTTAAATCTGCTCTTGTATCTTTTTTAATTTTTAACTGTTTTAATGGTTTTATTCAGATGTTTTTTTATCTTTTGTATGTTTTACTTCTATGTTGGACACCGCTTTGAGTACCAGAAAAGTGGTATATAAATCTTTTAAATAAATAAATCTGTCATAGGGACCTCTGTTCAAAGCAAAGCAAATAAGCCCCTGAACTAGCAAAAGGGATGGTATAGTATAGTGGCTATAAGACATAATTGAGAATCAGGACTTTCCCAATGTGAATCGGGCCATGAACCTGGTCTCTGCCATGAACTCTCACTAGGTGGTTTTAAGCAAGCTACTCCCTCTCTGCCTCAGCTCCCCAGATGCAACATAGGGATAATAATACCTTACAGCAGAGGTTCTCAACCTGTGGTACGGGTACCCCTAGGGGTGCACGGACCTCTTGCTGGGGGTACGCCAAGCCCTGCCCCTTATCTGCCCCATCAGCAGCTAATTAAGTGTAGTATGGATATTTTCATGACCAGACATAATGACAAAAGAGGTAGAGTTTATATAGGTTAAAAAGTCATGTACAGAGTCTTGGATGAAACGTTGGATTAATATTTTACAATTTGTGTGGTTTTTTCAATGTTTTTATGTATTTTAAAGTTTTGGAATTCCTCATATTTTTGTTCAATATTTAAAAATCTTTTTACATGACTTTTTAACCTATATAAACTCTACCTCTTTTGTCAGCTAAGTGTTAATATGGATTTTAAATTGTAATTATTTTCGGAGCCCTTACGTCTCTCCGATTTTGGTTTTGGGCTTATTTTTGTACTTTGGAAAATGTACTTTGATGGGGTGGGGAGGGAGGCGCTGATTTTGGGAAGTGTGACTGGGAGAAAAAAAGAGATCCTTGTCTGTCTGTCTGTCTGTCTGTCTGTCTGTCTGTCTGTCTGTCTCTCTCTCTCTCTCTCTCACACACACACACACACACACAGTTAAATAAGGCATTTTTCACATTTAAAATTGTTTTAGTACTTTTTTATTTAACGTTTAATTACCTAATTAATTGATTAATCAGCAGTTAATTAGCAGGGGGTACTTCAGAAAATTGGACCGTGATAGGGGGGTACCTGGGCCTCCAAAGGTTGAGAACCCCTGCCTTACAGCATGATTACCCTTACAGCATCAACGCAATACATGTGGAATACTGCACACTCAGAAACCATTATATAAATACAAGACACAAGTTTTATGGGTGAAGTAGCCATGTAATTAAATATAAAATACAAAGAACTCCAGGCACACACGTATACAATCTTCAAAAAGCTCTTTGTATTTTATATTTAATTACATGGCTACTTCACCCATAAAACTTGTGTCTTCTATTCTAGTAGCTGGCCATGAAAGCTTTCGTTCTATGACATTATATAAATGTTTATGTTTATTATTACGATTGCAGTCCAATGTAGTTTTTGGGATAATAGCCTTAGCTTTTTACTTTGACTGATTTGGCACTTGATTCTGGCTTTCTAAGTCATTCTACAAAATATTTCAGCACCTGCCAATCCCAAACAAAGACCCCTTGCTCGCTGTCCCAGATAAAACTAGAAAAAGGAACCTAAGAATCTTGAGAATGCTATGAATAAAGGGGATGAAACACCTTTCTAATCCATCTCACTGTTACCACCTTTAGTATATGCAAACTCAAGCCAATAACCTATTGCCCAATATTAAGCTTAGTTCATGCATACGAACATTATATTAGTTACATTCTACTGACTTAGTTTTACACTGTGACAAACTCACTTACCTGGGTAATGAAAGGAAGTTCCTGGTAAAACTTTCTCCTATTCTATACTGTATCAAGTTATTTAAAACTTCATGACAGATCTTTTTAAAAATTAGATGGCATACATGAGACACCAATACAAAAAAGAACTCAGTCTGCCAGATAATACTGGCTTGCAAGCATTAAGTTACACTTGTGTTTATTGTCTGCATTCTTTTCCAAATATGGCATGCTGCCTGCTCTTTGCACAAACAAGAACAGGAGAGTAATAGCATAAAGGACAGAACATGGGAGTCGTCCCCCCCCCCAAAAAAAATATAGTTTTAAAATTAAACAAGAACCCTTAAATAACCAGATATTATTTTAAAAAGACACATAATAGTTGAGGAAATCTATTAAAAATGTTGATTTAAAAATATAGTTCATGGTGAGTGAAAGAGGTTATATTCTTTGATTTTACTGGAAAAAACCCTGGAGGTGTGAATGATGTAGAATTCATCACAAACTAAAAAATGTGTAGCAAGCATGACTTTTACATGCAAGAAAGAAACGTTTTCATAGTTCAGGTTTATAATTAAAAGATATAGTCAAATCTTTGAGATTTGAGACCAGTATTAAGACTGGTGTTATTACATATACTTACAGTACTTGAAGTAGGTCATAGGACTGGGTGATTAACAGTACTATTTTCTATTTATAAACTTCACAGGAAACATTTGTAGATGAAAACCTGATACAAGCATAT
Organism: Plestiodon gilberti rubricaudatus; assembly: GCA_026170595.1. Classification (NCBI taxonomy): domain Eukaryota; kingdom Metazoa; phylum Chordata; class Lepidosauria; order Squamata; family Scincidae; genus Plestiodon; species Plestiodon gilberti. Next base: position 219,665,019 of record JANXHW010000002.1, on the reverse strand, counting down.
CTTCCCCCCCCCCCCAAACTAAAAGTCACATTTACTAAATGGTATATTTAATCTCTCAAATATTCTCCACACATAGGAAGCCCTAATGCCCAGAATGAAAAAACTCAGAACATGCCTCAAAAACAAGTTAATGCATCTAACCTTTCAGAATCTTTGTTTCATCCACCCTGGAGATATGTCCTTCGTCCATGAGCTTGTCTGCTGAACAAAATAAGGGTTACTATCCCAGCTCAAATTGTGCAGGCATTTCTTTGTGCACGTCTCTAATCTACATTCCATGACCAAATTTAAGCATGACAATTTTACCTCACACTTTTTCTATGCTACAATCGGCAAGATTTTTCCCCAGTACACTGAAAGAATTATACCAAACATAATTTTAATGACCTACGAACAAACGTGGAATAGTGTCAAAACCACTGAAGAGCAAGACGATCCGTGATCAAGGGGTAAAACGTTTTAATTAGCAGAAGGAATTTTCTGAAGACATGAATACACAGATGAAATTCCTAATACAAGATTTTTAAAAAACTGTTATATTAAATATAATTTATAGACTGAAAATAAATGCCAATGTTGACATTCACTGAAATCTTTTTGAGGGAGCCTGAAAATAACCTCAATACTTCAACCTACCATGGCTGAATTTACCGATGGGTTTCAGAGCACTATACTCTTCTGTGTGGAAATACTTTACTTGCCAATATAGACATGCACTAACCACACAGAGTGCGGTACAGATATATTCTTTCACTAGGAGCAATAACTAAGGTTTGAAAGCGTATACTCAACCCAGTAGTAAGTGCTCAGAAGGAAGGAACAAGATGAACAATTTTGGAAGGAATAGTTAATCTAGTTTATATGTACAGAGAAACTCCTCCATCAACACATTTTCTTTTTAAAGCCTAGCTGTAAATGTTGGTTATATTATTAACTTCTAGTCTAGCATATACTTCCTGCAGTCCAGCTACTGTGTTACAGTACATTACTGACAGTGGGAGAGAATTAGATTTTTTTCTATTAGTGATAGGTTGCTAGCACAATTACCACTTCAGATTATCACTTCCCTGCTTTATATCCAATAATGATCCCCAGTAAGTCTAGGAATGGGGGCTACAAGAAAGTTGGAACAGGACGTACAAGCCTATCGCTGCCTGCTTTGTTAGCAAAATAATGAGGCAGAAAAGAAAAACCCAGGACAAGACCAGGCAGGAAAAGAAAATTAAGTGAACATGATGATGTGGAAAAATCAGACTAAGAGGCCAAAATGAAATATCAGTAGAAGGAACAAAGATAGCAGTGGCAAGCTGAGGGGGTCATGGAAGAACAAGAAGTAGTACAAAACAGATGGGGTAGAATACAGTAGAGATCACACATTTTGCACTATCACGAACGCACAAACACTCAAAAAATAAAATAGGATTTGAAATGTGCTGCAAAGAGCAAAATGTGAAAATACCTGACTCAGATTTCAATTGATAACTTTTACTGAAGAATAAATTTGATGTCTGTGCATCACCTGATCACTGAAACATGCATCACATCGCGATTTGCACATGTGAACAACTTCCATAAACCAAAGTTTTCATATTTTTCAGTGTGACCAAAACAGCATTCCCTGGAGATAGCAGTAGACTCTGTATTCAAATGATGAGACACTTCAGAGTACTATAAGTGCATATATGAATGAGCCCCAAACATTCAAGCAAGATGCACTAAGCTGCTCCAGCTACTACAGTTTTGCCTAACAGACTACAAAAAGGATGGCCAGTAAGAGCAACTATTAGGCAAAAGTCAAAGTTGCTCCTCAGGGATATAATTTTTTTTGTCAGCAGAAAGTACTCTGCATAAGAGGTGAGCGTTTAAGGAACCTTAAGATAAGCAGACGGACTAGACCAAATTTCAGCCTACGGAAGCAAACTTTGATGCTTAGGATCACTAACAAGCCATTTCTCTGGGAATAAATTATGTTCAAAACAGGCTTGCTATTATATTGTATTAAATAAGGTAATAGAGAATATTGTTAGTTAAGAACATAAGAAGAGCCCTGCTGGATCAGGCCAAAGGCCCATCTAGTCCAGCTTCCTGTGTCACACAGTGGCCCCACCAGATGCCTCAGGGAGCACAAGACAACAAGATACTTGTATCCTGTCGCCACTCTCTTGCACCTGGCACAAAGAAAACCTACTCCTACAACCAGGAGGTTGCTTATCCCCATCGTGGCTTGTAAGCTGTGATGGACTTTTCCTCCATAAATCTGACCAATCCCCTTTTAAAGGCATCCAGGCCAGGTGCCATCACCACCTCCTGTGGCAAGGAGTTCCACAAACCAATTACACACTGGGTAAATAAATATTTTCTTTTGTCTGTTTTAATACTCATTTTGAGTGGATGTCAATTTGAGTGGATGTCCCCTAGTTCTAGTGTTGTGTGAGAGGGAAAAGAACTTCTCTCTATCCACTCTCTCCATCCCATGCATAATTTTATACGTCTCAAACATGTCCCCCCTCAACCGCCTTTTTTCTAGACTGAAGAGCCTCAAACGTTGTAGCCTTTCCTCATAAGGGAGATGCCCCAGCCCACTAATCATTTTGGTCGCTCTCTTCTGCACCTTTTCCAGTTCCACTACATCCTTTTTGAGATGCGGCCTTACCATTTGAGATGCGGCCTTACAGTTTGACCAGAACTGGACACAATACTCCAGATGCGGCCTTACCATCGATTTGTACAACGGCATAATAATATTGGCCGTTTTATTCTCAATCCCTTTTTTAATGATCCCAAGCATGGAATTGGCCTTCTTCACAGCCGCCGCACACTTTCATCGACCTGTCCACCAGTACCCCAAGATCTCTCTCCTGATCCGTCACAGACAGCTCAGAACCCATAAGCGTGTATGTGAAGTTTTGATTTCTTGCCCCAATGTGCATCACTTTGCACTTACTTACATTGAAGCGCATTTGCCATTTTGCTGCCCATTCTCCCAGTTTGGAGAGATCCTTCTGGAGCTCTTCACAATCCCTGCTGGTCTTCACCACCCGGAAAAGTTTAGTGTCGTCTGCAAACTTGGCCACCTCGCTGCTTATCCCCAACTCCAGGTCATTTATGAACAAGTTGAAAAGCACCGGTCCCAAGACCGATCCTTGGGGCACACTGCTTTTCACCTCTCTCGCCATTGTGAAAATTGCCCATTGACACCCACTGTCTGTTTCCTAGTCTTCAACCAGTTCCTATTCCATAGGAGGACCTGCCCCCTTATTCCCTGACTATGGAATTTTTTCAGGAGCCTTTGACGAGGGACCGTGTCAAACGCCTTCTGAAAATCCAGGTATATAATATCCACGGGTTCTCCCGCATCCACATGCCTGTTGACATTTTCAAAGAATTCTAAAAGGTTTGTGAGGCAAGACGTACCCTTGCAGAAGCCATGCTGAGTCTCCCTCAGCAAAGCTTGTTCTTCTATATGTTCTCTGATTTTATCCTTGATGAGGCTTTCCACCATCTTCCCTGGAACAGATGTTAGGCTGACCGGCCTGTAGTTTCCTGGGTCCCCTCTCCTTCCTTTTTTAAAGATTGGCATGACATTAGCTATCCTCCAATCCTCTGGCACAGTGGCCATTTTAAGGGACAAGTTGCATATTTTGGTCAAGATATCAGCAACTTCATTTTTTAGTTCCTTAAGCACTCTTGGGTGAATGCCATCTGGGCCCGGTGACGTATTGATCTTTAATTTGTCAATTAAGTCTAAGAGGTCTTCTCTTTTAACCTCTATTTTACTTAATTCTTTAGTCAGGAGTGGCCGTTCAGGCAGTGGTATCTGCCCGAGGTCTTCTGCCGTGAAGACAGATGCAAAGAACTCATTTAATTTCTCTGCAACCTCCAAGTCCCCTTTTATCACCCCTTTCCCTCCCTCACTGTCCAGCGGGCCAACCGCTTCTCTGGCAGGTTTCCTGCTTCTAACATATTTGAAGAAGCTTTTATTATTCTGTTATGTTTTATTATTCTTTTATTATTATTAGTTATGTCTGTAGTGGAGATAAGTGGAAGTCCTTTTAAATTTTGTGTTGTGCTGTAGTTGTATCTTTGTTGTTTATGTATTTGATTCGTGTTGTAATTGTTTCTGTTATAAACAAATACAATTTTGAAACAAAAAAAAAAACCAGGCTTGCTAATGAACATACAGAACTTCTGCGAAAAGACACATGGAACAAACCGTGAAGCCCCATTTTCCCATCTATACAGTCATATGTGAATAACTTATACACAATAAGGCATTCAACTCAAGGTTGGTCCAACCTCCCCTATTGTTTCCCCACAGCACCCTTCCCTTACTCTACTCAGCAGCATGCTAGCACCAGTATTCCTCTACCTCCCATTTTCCTGGATTTTCAAAAGTGGGGGTGTCTCAGCTCCCAGGGGCCTTGGATGGAATTACCTAGAACTCTTCCAATCTGGTTTCAGGCCCGGCTTTGGGATGGTGTCTCCAGCGGCACACCCTATAGTAAAAGGCAGAAAGTGCCCAGTCACCCCACTTAAAGGGAATGTGGCAGTGGGGACAGGTGCAGTGGTGCCAGCTACAGGGTGGCAAGCCTGACCCCACAACCACCCCCAGACCACCTGCAGAGACCACTGGACAGGCCAACATGCCATCACCGCCAAGCTGCCTGTCGCCTGACCCATCCCTAATCCTGCACCCACACTGCTGTTGCGGGGGGGGGGGGGCACGACTACTGCACCTATACAAAGAGAAGACACTCGTGTTAAAGTTTAAAGAGATGGGCCCTATGATGGAACAGGCGACCTTATGAATGTAAAGACTCTTACGAGAATAAACTGTATCTGCACTACCACAACCAGGTCTGTGTTATTGGCCAAAGGTTTGGCCCGGCAGAAGGGGAAGGTGACCATGTTGTCGAGATCACCCTTTGATACCCCGCTCTCCCCAGAAGTGGGGGCGTCAGGGACAATGGACAACACAGATGGAAATAGATTTGGTCGCCCTGGTGGATAATTTGTGCCAGAGATTGGACAGGGCAAGTATATCCCTGTTGACCTCGCAGCAGCTTTCAACATCATTGATCATGGTACTTTTCAGGGCTGTTGGGCTGAGCTGGGTCTTGGGGGCATTGTGCTTTTCCCTCTTGAATGTGTTTCATGTTTGGATTTTTCTTCTCTGCTGGTTGTATTTTCTCTTTTATATTCTGATTCGGCAGGGCTGTACCCTTTCCCTCGGGGTTGCGGAGGTTGTTGGGGTGCCATGTGAAGATTTTTACTCACCAGGCCTTTTACTCTTATGGACTGTTTTACCTGGCATTTAGATTGTCTGTTGCTTGTTTTTCTTGCATAGAGAGATTGTTGTTTTAATTAAATCTTGCCTAAAAACCAGGATACAAGTAGGGGTGGCACCAGAATTTGGCCAAATTGGGCATTGTCCAAGCGCCCACACTCAGAGGGTCCATCTGGCCAGTACTGGTAGCGCCCAATGTGCCACCAGGGGGCGGGCAGGGACACCATCAGGGCCCAATGTAGGACTTTGCCCTAGGACCCTCGGCAACTTGGCACCAGCACTATACACAAATCTTATTTTCTCACAGAAGCCCTTCTGTAAGGCAATACCATGACGTGTGACAATCTGCCTACATTGAGGGGCAGCAGTATCAACCACTGATTTCATGCTATTTTCTACAGAGAATTGCTTTCTATACATAGGAAATGCATAACACACAAAGCAGTCTTAAGAAACTAGGGCAAACTAGCCTGTTGTTGTTCAGTCGTTAAGTCGTGTCCGACCCTTCGTGATCCCATGAACCATATCCCGCCAGGCCTTCCTGTCCTCCACTATCTTCCTGAGTTCGCTCATTGTCATGTTCGTTGCATCGGTGATGCTGTCTAACCATCTCATCCTTGGCCTTCCCCTTCTCCTTTTGCCTTCAATCTTTCCCAGCATCAGAGTCTTCTCCAGAGAGTCCTCTCTTCGCATTAGGTGGCCAAAATATTTGAGTTTCAGCCTTAGTACCTGTCCTTCCAGGGAACAGTCAGGCTTGATTTCATTTAGAATTGACTGATTTGATCTCCTAGCAGTCCAAGGGACTCTCAGGAGTCTTCTCCAGCACCACAGTTCAAAAGCATCTATTCTTCGGCGCTCAGCCTTCCTTATGGTCCAACTCTCGCAACCATACATTGCTACTGGGAACACCATCGCCCTGACTATACGAACTTTTGTTGGCATGGTGATATCTCTGCTTTTTATTATGCTGTCTAAGTTTGCCATAGATTTCCTTCCAAGGAGTAAGCGTCTTTTAATTTCATGGCTGCTGTCTCCGTCTGCAGTGATCTTGGAGCCCAGAAAAGTAAAATCTGTTACTGCTTCCATTTCTGCCCCTTCTATTTGCCAGGAATTGATGGGACCCGATGCCATGATCTTAGTTTTATTAGTGTTGAGTTTCAAGCCAACTTTTGCACTCTCCTCTTTCACCCTCATCAAGAGGCTCTTTAGTTCTTCTTCACTTTCTGCCATTAGGGTGGTATCGTCTGCATATCTGAGGTTGTTGATATTTCTCCCGGCAATCTTGATTCCGGCTTGTGATTCATTCAGCCCTGCATTTCTCATAATGTACTCTGCATATAAGTTAAATAAGCAGGGTGACAATATACAGCCTTGCCGTACTCCCTTCCCAATTTTGAACCAATCAGTTGTTCCATGGCCGGTCCGAACTGTTGCTTCTTGACCCGCATACAGGTTTCTCAGGAGACAGGTAAGGTGGTCTGGTACCCCCATCTCTTTAAGAATTTGCCACAGTTTGTTGTGATCCACACAATCAAAGGCTTTTGCGTAGTCAATGAAGCAGAAGTAGGTGTGTTTTTGGAACTCTCGTGCTTTCTCCATGATCCACAGCATGTTGGCAATTTGATCTCTAGTTCCTCTGCCTCTTCGAAACCCAGCTTGTACGTCCGGTAGTTCTCGGTCCACGTACTGCTGAAGCCTAGCTTGTAGGATTTTGAGCATAACCTTGCTAGCATGTGAAATGAGTGCAATTGTACGGTAGTTTGAACACTCTTTGGCACTGCCCTTCTTTGGAATTGGAACGTAAACTGACCTTTTCCAATCCTTTGGCCACTGCTGAGTTTTCCAAATTTGTTGGCATATTGAGTGCAGCACTTTCACAGCATCATCATTTAGGATTTTAAGTAGCTCAGCTGGGATATTATCATCTCCACTAGCTTTGTTGTTAGTAATGCTACCTAAGGCCCACTTGACTTCACTCTCTAGGATGTCTGGCTCTGGGTCAGTGACCAGACCAGCGTGGTCATCAGGAACATTAAGATCTTTCTTGTATAGTTCTTCTGTGTATTCTTGCCATCTCTTCTTAATCTCTTCTGCTTCTGTTAGGTCCTTGCCTTTTTTGTCCTTTATCATGCCCATCTTTGCACAAAACGATCCCTTGATATCTCCAATTTTCTTGAAGAGATCTCTAGTCCTCCCCATTCTGTTGTTTTCCTCGATTTCCTTGCATTGTTCATTTAAGAAGGCCTTCTTATCTCTCCTTGCTATTCTCTGGAACTCTGCATTCAGTTGTTTATATCTTTCCCTTTCACCTTTGCTTTTTGCATTCCTTCTTTCCACAGCTATTTGTAAAGCCTCATCTGACAGCCACTTTGCTTTCTTGCATTTCTTTTTCTTTGGGATGGTTTTAGTTGCTGCCTCCTGTACAATGTTACGAACTTCCGTCCATAGTTCTTCAGGCACTCTGTCTACCAGGTCTAATGCCCTAAATCTATTCTTCACCTCCACTGTATACTCATAAGGGATATGGTTTAGGTCATATCTGACTGGTCTAGTGGTGTTCCCTACATTCTTCAGTTTAAGTCTAGTTTAAGTCAAAACTAGCCTACCATGCGCAATACTGAAGAGTATGAGGAGTGTTTCTGCAAATTTGCATAGATCTGTTAGCCTTGTAGATTGCAGAATATAGGTATTCTCTATTTACTAGAGAATATAGCCTGTAGTCCAGAAAGGTGCAAACTTATATAAGCAGGAAGAATTCAGAATGAAAAAATACTGAAGGAAAAAAATGGGAAAAACCAGCAGCCAGCAGATCATACATTTTAGTGTGCACAATTCTAGACTAGATTACATTTCAAGTAACCACCCACAAAAAGTTAAAGTGCTAGAGAGCAAGAAAAATAGGGAAAAGAAAAGCACTCTCTGTTAAGATGCAGGTATGCCATTTCTAACACCTGATCTACACTGCACTTCTCCCGGTGTATGCGGCGTGTGCGGAGCGGTGTAGCTGCCTTTTTAGCCGATCGCCATGGACCATGCTCATGATTTTGAGAGGGCGGGACGAAGAGCTAATTGTCTGACCAATGGGATGAGAGGGGGTTTTCAGCCAATCTGAGTACACTTGTGTATCAGCCAATCAGCGTTGAGCTTTATAAGAAGGCAGGAGAATCAGGAGGGACTATTTGCGTTGAAGAAACTGGTGGAGCCCAGGACAGCATTTTGGGCAGGGCATCCTGTCCCCTACACTCGCGCGCCTCCCAACGCAAGCGTAACGCAACAGGGGTAGGTGTAGATCAGTCTTAAGGATAGTACTCATACCGGCACCCTCACATATCACGCACAAGCCAATTCCTGAAAGGCAGACTTGCATTCAGAGAATGTTCGTACCAAGACTTTCTATTCTTGCTCAGGAAAAGTCCCAAGACCTGCTGCATACAAGAAATTTCTTATACAGAATTCTTTCCTAAGTAAGAAATCAGTCTTGATAAGTGGCCCTTAGTTACCTGAAAGTCTCTGGCTATCATCTCATCTTATTTTACTTGTTCTTAAGGAGACATTTTAGTGTTGACTGATGAAACCTCAATATGAAAATGTGAGACTCTCACATTCAATCTAGTCATGTTCAAGTCAATCTTGTTTATCTACAGAACTTGCTCTTAAGTTAGCTTACTGAAATCCTCTCTTAATCCTCTCCCTTCTTGCAAAGTGGGAATTTATTTATTATAATATTTATATACCGCCTCTTTCACAGACTCAAGGCCTGTTATGTTAAATGAGCATAATTCTAGAACAGTGGTGTCTCAGCAATGCTCTTTACTACATAACGACAAGAACATCATTCTGCAATCCCTTTACGAAGCCTTGCAGAGCGAACAAAACACAAATTCAATAGAACTGCAAGGATGATCCTTTGGCAAAGTAAAATAAAATGTGTGAGCATATGTATTATTTAAATTATTATTACAACCAACACTACCGATTTGCATTTTTAAATGTTTTGTCCAGATGTGATAAGAGGATAATTAGTTTACATTAAAGAAAAATATGCAGAACAAGAAAAGCAGCAAAGGAAGCACTGAAATCTGAGGAAGACATTCAAAAATGTTAAGAGACTATGCTGGGGAAGCTATTTCCAATACTACTCCTGTACATTTTGCTTTTTCCTTTTATCACAGCAAGCATTTCTATAGTGACATTAAAAAGGCACAGCAGCATGAAGCATTTTTGGAGTATAGGTAATTGCTGCAAAAACTATTGCTTTCCTGGAGCATACGGAACAATTACTTTCAGAGTTTTCATCCTGACCACCGCCCAAAGCCTTTTGGTGGAATATACGGTATCCTCATTTTATTTCCTATGAATAACGCTATGAATTAAAGGTAAACTGAGACACAACTTTTGCTCAAGGCCACCTACCCTGGCTTCAACATGTCTGAAGAGTGTAAAGTATAGACACCACAGACTTGCACACAACTAAAATTGTGAAAAGTAAAAAGAGGGAAGCCCTTTTCCCAAGGAGGCATGTGAGCAGCCTCTGCTTCTGGATCTTGTGCATCTCATAATGGAGAAATGCACGTCCCCGACTTCAGATGTTACACTGGAAGTGTAAAAGACAAATGAGATTCATTGTTGACCAAAGAAAGAGGTTAATCTGGATCTCACACTTCCACAGTACTATGCTGGCACTCAGCAGAGACTCACACAATATTTTTCTTACTTGTCAAGTAAATCAAATACAACAGGAAAAGCAAGAGATTGATGCAAACCTCATATAATCCTCCTCCTGTGGAAAAATGTGGATTACCTTGTACATGGTGACCCTGGATGCAAAGCTAAGAAGTCTGCCCAATTGCTTCATCATATACCCAAATTGCTGGTCAGTCCTTGATAAGCTGGTGAAAAAATTATCTGAGGCAAGCAGTGCAATAATAGCCCAATTACATGAACTAGACTCACCACATACCTGGTAACCCTAATTCAAAAACAAACAAAAAACACTTGGTACGTCCCATGTTGGATCTCTCCGTTCTACTCATGACTGCAGGCTAACATACCACAATAAAGCTAACTGAGAAACAGTTAAAGTACTAAATTATGCTCATTTAAATTGATCTGAACCTTGCAAACAAATATAATCTTTTTAAAATCTATTCTGCTTATCATAGCCCTGCAAAAATACCACTATTCCCACTAGCACTTCATATATGATACTAGGTTTTTTATAGATTTTTTAGTGAATGTGATGAATGCTCTGTACTCACTCTGGCACTCTATGAATTGATGAATACATGTGCAGTCCCCTCCACTCTTTGAAAGAAAGTGCTCTAGTAAAGAAAGAAACACTTTTAAGTTCATATCTCTATCTTTTTAGAGCCCATGTCAAAACTTATAAACCTCACAGACGGGGAGAGGGGTTGTAAGGGGAGAAGTTCCTCAAAAGAGGCACAAAAAAGAAAAAGGGTGAGAACCCCCAAAACAAACACTAATGTACAGTAGAATGTATTGACAATGTAAACATACAAATAAAAAAATGATAAACAAATCATACAACCAGTACTAGTTGTACAACGTATCGCTTGTGTTTTGTAAGTTTACATCTTCCAAACTTACAGTTTATAACAGTGATCTGGATTTGACAAAAGTGAATTATCTGTAGTAATATGTACACTGTTGGTTTTAATACAGTACCGTAAAGTATTTTTAGATTGTTTGCAAGACAGTTATTCACAAAATGTGTCATTTGTGAAGGAAGCTATGGCTGAACTAAATAACTAGAAAAAGTTACATCTCAACATTGGGAAGTTTACTTTTATTTCCCACATTTATTTTCATCATGATGAAGCATTTTAAAAACTGCCATTTGAGAGTTGCAATTAGCCATTAAGGCTGTTTCTCTATTCAAAGTAGCTCACCTTTCACTACTGCCTAACAGGATAAAATTCAATCATTCACATTCCAAGAACATTTATGCTGCATTTTAACATCACAATAATCCTGAGATACAAGTTTGTCTGAAAAATAGGGATCTGCCTGATGCCACGTAATCTTAGCAGAGTGGGGATTTTGACTTGTTCCTCCATATCCAAATTCAACACTTGTCACCTCACTGCCAAGAGTTTTAACAAACTGGCACTACATTTAAGTTTGATTTTTTAAAAAAATATATCAATGTGAAGAGGGCTATCAGGAGAATATAAGATTGGACACAGGGCTCATAATGGACTACAGCAAAGAGACATCATGTGCCTTTACTCTGGTTGTAGGAGCAGGTCTCTTTCTCTATGCTACAGCAGTAACTGCCCCCATCAGAAACGTTGCTCAAACACTGAGGCAAAGCCTCTATGTGGAAAAAGAATCACATGCACAAGGCTTTGGGGGGCAAGGCAGAATTGTGGAAAGGGCTGAGAAGAGAGTGGAGTCATCTACGGTCCCCAAGTCAGAATCCTAACGGCTGTATGAATTGGTTGTTGTTCAGTCGTTAAGTCGTGTCCGACCTAACGACTGAACAACAATGAATTGGTACAAACTAGCAAAAAGTGGAACAAGAAGCATGGGAGGATTTTGAGAGTCAAGAGGCAGATGGAAAAGTCCCCATTTCCTTTCACATAGGATATCATTGCAGCAGTACAAGCCTCTGTACCAAAACTGCTACCAAGGACAGGTTTGGGTACAGATCCAATTAGTCTGCACTCACAGAAAAATGGTCATCCCATTTGCAACCAAGTGAAAGTTGTGAAATTTAAACTATGGAGGATGAAGAAAATAAGACACAGCAGAGAAGGATTTGTTAGGAAAACCGAGCGTGTCATGGGAAGCTAGTGAAAATTGTAGAGCAGATGGAGAAAGTGTAAATACAGTGACAGGAAAGGTTAGGGGATGGGTGGACAACACTGACTACTGACTCAAAGAACGACAGGAGTTGCCTGACAAGACTTAAGGAGCAAGAGAGCAAGAAGTGAGCCCCTATGAGCAGGACCAGCAACTTGCACGGTAGTCAACACAGTTAGGGTTAATCTGTCCCAGATTTCAGTTTTGAAACATTTGTTTCACTCAGCAAAACAAATACACTTCTACAAAGCTGCGACAAGCAGTTGATATGCATTTGAGAATTCAGTATGTAACCAAACAATAACGATCAATTCTATTTTGTATTAAATTATGTTTTCTCAAATCAGTTTAGAAGCAAGTTTTCTGTTAAGATACTTTATGCAGAAATGCTATCTGCTCCTCATCTCCAGGATCCCACCTCTTAAATTCTGGTCGCAAAACTATGCAATTGAAACCCCCAGCTAAGAGTTACAGTCAACGAGAGCCACTGCTTGTCAATTCCCAGTATCATCCATATCCACAGAAACCATACAAAATGGTTGCTGTCATCCAAAGCAGTCATACTTTTAGCTAGGTTTGGATGCAATGGCAACCTGGGTTTAGGTATCAGAAATAGGCCATAAGATTGCATTGTCCTGTATCCACCCCCACCTCCTTGCACGCAAATTCCAAACACCCTAACTCAGGGCTTAGTATTGTGTGTGTTATTCTTGTGAATGCTACTTAGGAAGTATGCTGCAGTCCTAAGCTCACTTTATGAACCCAGTTTTAAATCAGGTTTTCAAAGCAAGTTTAGGTGAACACCTAAAGATTTATTTTTTTAAAATAGGATTAGAAACAGTTACACAGCAAATTGGGTAGTGGTAAGTTAGGAGAATCTGCATGCAAGAAGGGGTGGGAGTGCATGGAATCCATCAGCCCAGTTCCAATTCTAGATGCCTTAACTGGGTCTTATTTTGACTGCAACATTACTACAGCTGGTTAGGCAAGCCTCTACAGTAGGTCCCCCGCTTTACGATGGGCTCACAATGCGATCAGATCACTTTATGATGGACTCTCCATGGCAAGATGAGGCTCACTATACAGGCTATTCACTGTACAATGGGCTTCACTGTACAATGGGCTATTCACTGTACAATGCTGCCAACATAGCCTTGTGGGTGATAGATACAGTAAGCCAATCAGCGACTCCCAGTGTTTGGTAGCATCTCAGTCAATAGCAGCGTGTTTAACATCATGGCTCTGTGTGTTTGAGGGAAGGGGCCGCTGTGAAAGTCAATGTAAATATAAGGCTTTGAAGTATTGTTTCAGCTCTAGGGTCACGTGGTAGCCGTGTTTTTATCATCATGGCTGTAAGTGTACTGAGGGAAGGATTTAGCTGAAGTAAGCAAATGCAAGCCTTTGAAGCAGTCTCAGCCAGTAGCAGCGTTTTAAACATGACAATGGCTCCTAAAGGACGCAGCAGGCACCTTTTAAATAGTTTTTTTTACAGAGGGAAACAGCTTAGTTATGTGGTGGACGCTGAAGTCTTTGAACGAATTACCAAAACACAATGAGTCATTGGGTTCACATTACAATATTTTCACAATACAATAATGTCTCTGGAAGCGATTACCATTGTAAAGCGGAGACCCACTGTATTTAGATTTAAGCACATCTTGCCTTGTTGAGTGTGACAGAGAAACTGAGAAAGCCCCAGGTGTCTGAAAGGCTCCTTTGGATCCCAACTCATATTTTCAGCAAGAGTAGTAGTAAATTTCAACAGAAAGTCAATATTTTTAAAGAAAAATAAGCTGCGTTAAAACATTGTCCAGACTAATGCTAAGCACGGTTAGAAAGGGCTTGAGCTCAAAAACTTGGGACATTCAAAATTCCAGAGCCAAGAACAAAGTTCCACATTAATAAATAGCCCTATTAGTGTCAACAGGGAAGCCAAACAAAAAGTGTCTAAGTTGACTTGACCATAGCATCCTTACCCATTCTGGAAGATACAGTACTACATAAACGGCAATTTATTCATTCATTTACTCAATTTGTATCCAGCTTTTCTCCCCAAAGGGCACCCAAAGCAGCTCCCAATCTGAAGTTCCCTGCATAGGACTGTGCCAAGTTTTTGACATGTATTTAAAACAGGCTTTTACCAGCTTTCAAAGAGAGTTATATCCAAAGATGTGCTGGCAACCTGATCCTGTTGTGCTGGTGAATTTGTATTTAACGCTGGAACAGTTTCCCTGCAATACCGGAAAAATATCATGTTGTACTGACTGACGTTAACTGTCATACCCCATTGCTAAAACTTTAATGTCAGTGTCAGGCTGGTCACAGAATACCTAAACTTGATCTGTTATGTTTTGCGGTCATAAAAACGAAACAAAATTTAGAGGGGGAAAACCAAGACGACATCTTCAATCCTATTTTACTCTTTTTGTGTTTCAAAATAGAGAAATATTAACATACAATAAGCAAATAGGTTGAATATGCTCAACATTCAAAAAACAACCATAAGGGGAAAAAATGTTATTCAGGATACTCTACCTTTTTCTGTGCTCCCATTAATTTTAGGAATGAAGTCATCAACTTGTATGCCTAGGATTAACAAATTGTATTAATTCTGTATAAGCAAACTACTATAGAACTGTTAACTACCTGTACAGCATTCTAATCCCAGATATCTTTTGCAAATATCATTAGAAAAAACAAAAACAAGTCCCAACTATCAGAAATAAGACAGAACCCGATTTCCTTTTCTTGTGTAACGGAACTGTCCCACATCTACCAGATGTGCCACAGTCAATGTACCATTCCCCCAACATTAATGTACAGTAATTCTAAATTAAACAAGAATACTCCTTTAACAGCATCACTGGAACTAAGACATTTCAAAGGCCAAGCTCACCTCCTGTGCTCAAACATTTTAAAAGCAGTGCCCTCTGCTGGTATAGTGTTATAAGCATGCTTATAGCACTAACCAGAAAGTAAGTCATAGACACCATTTTAAAACATTCTTACTGCCAGTAACACAAAGCACATTTAACTGCTCTGCTATCATATAAAAGAGATACAATTTAATAATTAAAATCCAACATTAAGCAAAGTACTTTAATGTCAGACCTACCTAAACTGTTGTGTTCTTTAAGAGCTCTCTCCTGAAGATGTTCTAATCGGACTGCAAACAGAATTCCAAAAAAAAGATATTTCACAGTTTAAAAGAAAAACATAGGATACAAACATTTTTGGACTACTGGACTGACCTTGTAGAGCTGTTAGCCGTTCATTTGTGAAGTCATTATCTGCTTGCAATGCCTCTATTTTTGCCTGAAGTTCTTGCTCTCTCTCTTCCATCTCTTCTATTTTATGCTGCAATTCCTTTTTCTCAGTCTGCCCCTTTTGCTGAATTTCTTCTTGTTTTCCTTCAGCTGCCTATTCACAATATCAAAACAACCCTAGAAATGAGCTGGAAGTTCTCAAACATTTTCAGGGTTTTTTTTAAAGGGAGAATGGCTAAGGTTTTATGAAGCCACATGAGCCCTCACCATACTTTATCACCACCACCTTCAGTCACTCTCCTTGCTGTGAGGTGCTTTATTTTTTTAAAAGGATCTCCATTTCTACTCCACACAGAACAGATTGCTTTGTAATTCTGCCCCCAGTCTGACTTGGTTTCAAGACAAGCACCATCAGTGTGCAGGCAGAATTCGAAAGCAATGCTTTCTGTTTAGAGAAGCAGGCATCCTGCAGCTAAAAGAGCTACAATCCCACCAATAAGTGAGGTTTAAACGTTGTTGTTGTTGTTGTTCAGTCGTTAAGTCGTGTCCGACCCTTCGTGATCCCATGAACCATATCCCGCCAGGACTTCCTGTCCTCCACTATTTTCATGAGTTCGCTCATTTTCATGTTCGTTGCATCGGTGATGCTGTCTAACCATCTCATCCTTTGCCTTCCCCTTCTCCTTTTGCCTTCAATCTTTCCCAGCATCAGAGTCTTCTCCAGAGACTCCTCTCTTCGCATTAGTTGGCCAAAATATTTGAGCTTCAGCCTCAGTACCTGTCCTTCCAGGGAACAGTCAGGGTTGATTTCATTTAGGATTGACTGATTTGATCTCCTAGCAAATAGTTACCCTCAATTTACATACCTCATCCCACCCCCATTACCAGAATGGTAACTTTGCAAACTGGGATGGCAAATGTAGAAAGGCCATTTCAGTGTGTGCATATGTGCAAACACAAGAAGGTGTACCCACTGAAATTAGTACACGTAGATCACCACAAGCACAATATCATTTGGCTCACAGTTTAGAATATAAAATGTAGTTTGTATTTCAGAATACAAAATGTAGCCAAAGTGAAACACGAGCTAATGTAGAAATGGTATGTAGCGTACAGTTACATACCAAAATCTTCCCATCCACAAATCACAATACACAGAATGCAGTGCACCCCACCCTGTCTCCTCCTTTCTACAAGCCATTTTTTTCACTCCATATAGCCTGACCCATAAGAACATAAGAAGAGCCGTGCTGGATCAGGCCAAAGGCCCATCTAGTCCAGCTTCCTGTATCTTACAGTGCCCCCACCAGATGCCTCAGGGAGCACACAAGACAACAAGATACCTGTATCCTGTTGCCACTCCCTTGAATCTGGCATGAAGAGACAGCCTATTACTAAAACCAGGAGGTTACTTATCCCCGTCATGACTTGTAACCTTTAATGGACTTTTCTTCCATAAATCTGTCCAATCCCCTTTTTAAAGGCATGTAGTCCAGGTGCCATCACCACATCCTGTGGCAAGGAGTTCCACAAACTAATTACATGCTGGGTAAAGAAATATTTTCTTTTGTCTGTTTTAATACTCCGTCCACTCAATTTTAGTGGACGTCCCCTAGTTCTAGTGTTGTATGAAAGGGAAAAGAACTTCTCTCTATCCACTCTCTCCATCCCGTGCATAATTTTATATGTCCCCAAGGCCCTCCCACTAGACACTGTGAAGATTACGGAGCAACTGCTACCAACCTTTTGCTGCATGACTTACAGCCCGATCCTATTCTCCCCCAGTTTGGGCGATGCAGCGTGGCCCACACTGCATCCTATTTGGGGAAGGGCCCTGCTGGAGCTCTACTCAGAGGAAGCGGATATTTGTCCACTTACCCCAGGTAAACCCCCAGCCGCAATGGGGCTATTTGGTCTCCACCAGCTCTTTAGCCAGTGGAGAACCAAGCAGCCCTGTGTTGGTAGAAAGGGCCTGGGAGGGAGGGAGGATAGGATATGGCTCACTATAGCATCGCCAATTCCTCCCCCCTCTCGGGTCCGATGCTTGTCCTCCCCCATTCCCTTACGCCCTTCCCTGCCCTCCCTCAGCCCCTGTCCTCTAGGTTCTTCAGAGGGCAGTGCAGGCCTCAGCACCGCCTACTCGCCAGGTGCCACAAAGTGCTTTACGGCACATTTGCAACACCCTAGGCCAGCACAACACCTAAGCCTTCAATATGATTGAAGCCTTCAATAGGATTGCACCATTAGATCTGTTTCTGTACTTCCCTATAAAATGCACATGGCCATTCCCGTGTTTCAGCATTATAGCATTTCTTTAGAAAGCCCATCCATACCTTTAGTTTGTCAGTGAGATCTTTAATTTCATTTACAGCTCCATTGTATTTGTTAGCCAATTCTCGCAATTCTTCCTGAGTCCGTTCATTCACTTCTTTCAAGTGCGTACATTCATCTTCGGTGTTGCTTAAGCTTCGCTGTAAGAAAAGATTGATACTTAAACAGCAACATTTATTTTAGTCTTTTTTAATACTTGCAATTACCAGTCTTCCACATTTCCAGTCATCACCCTTGCAATGGTGAGTGATCATTACCCAAGACTGACAAGAGGAGCTCTAGTTTCTCACTCCAGCCTGGAACTAGAAATAGGATTGATTATCTGCGCAGCTGTGCTAAACTTCAGAGGGCACAGAAGATCACCTGCCTACTTCTCCAGTTCCAAGCTGGAGAGGAAAGCCAAGGTTTACCATTTTGGCACTGGATGATGAACCACCCTAACTGCCTCACCCATCCAGCAAAGGAAGTGTCAGGCTTTCCTACAGGCTTCAGAAGGGCAGGCTGGCACCAGATGGCCAAGGTGCCCAAGTGTCTCTCCTCTTCAGCATCAGAGCAATCTTGTGCTCCCTTTGCAATTCCAACTTTGGAACTGAGAAGAGCAATCTTGTGCTCCCTTTGCAATTCCAACTTTGGAACTGAGAAAGAGGGATAGCTCCAACAATTCCAACAGACTTTGCCCACACAACTATGCGGACCATTCTGACCACCCATCTCACCAGCTCCAAACTTGGAGCTAAGAGTGGGAAATTGTTCCTAACCTCATACAGAGACAGACGCATCTTTTAAAATCCTTTGCATTTTTTTTTACTGGGGACTGCCGTCGGATATGCAGATCATTGTTAAGCAATCCCGTTGTTAACCGGGGGACACCTGAATTAACCTGCTGAAATTAAAGAGTACTTTATTACACCATCTTACGACCCAGCCCTGTGATTGCCAGGGTGATTTCTCCCTATTAGTGGGTCTCATTCTTGGGTTTATCTGGTTTACCACTGAACCGTGCTGCACCTAAGACATCAGTTTCCATTGGTTGGGACCAAATGACTGTCAGGTCGGAGCGTAAGGAGTAGCTCTACATTCCCACAGAAATACCTCCCACAAGCAAGCAACACAATGCTCATTTTGCAACTCTGCTTTGTTTTTGTAGCTTAATTTAGTCCTGAGACTAACTTTCCCCGAGGTGGTGGATAAGAAGGCTACAGTGCTGGGCTTAGATCTGAAAAACACACCTGGGTAACTCACTTTTTCTCAGTCTAACTTAGCTCCTTTGAGAAAGTGCAGGATACAATTTAACAAATATATCACTCTAGGATTAAAAAGACCAGGACAGGCTGTGGAAAGAGGCAGGAGCAGTATTAGTACAGTATTCCCCACTTATAACAACTCTGAAACAGAGGGCAGTAGCCTTGACAACTTTAAAGGCAGTGACTGCAGGAAGCACTGCCTACTCTGATGGCACAGGGTAGAGAACTGATTGAACACACATACTCTGTTCTGCTAAGCAGGAAGTGTCTCCTTATACTGGTATAATGCCACACCCACTGCTGGAGCATCATAAAAAGACAAATTAATAATACAACAAGAATATGAGGAACGATGAATTGGAGAGGCACAAACAACAGGACCTTGTCCCTACCACTTTCAGGGCACAATCCTCCGGAAGGTGCCAGCAACGGAACGAACGTTCCGTTGCCGGAAGCCATCGCGAACGTGCCATAAAGCACGTTTGTGACGACTCTGGAGTAAGGGAGGCTGGCGCAAGGCCGGCCTCCCTCATTCCGTCGCCAGACCAGGACGCAGCTGCTGGCGGAAGGTAAGAGCTCTCACCGGCGGCCGCGTGCGCAGTTCGGCAGGCGAGGGAAGGGGGGCCATTGGCCTAGCCGGCCCGGGAGGGGGCAGGGGATGGCCTCGGCCATATCCCCGTTCCCGCCGGGCCGACTAGGCCGTTATACGGCTTCCTATACCTCTGCCAGCTATTTAGCGGCAGAAATCTGAGCCTAGCGGGCCAGCCATGGTTTACACCTGGGGAAGGGGACGAGCGCCCCCTTCCCCGAGTACACCTCCGGCCCGCCATCGGACGGGCAGCCAGGGCGCAGGATCCAGCGGGCGGTCCTGGGTCGCCGGCCAGATCCTTACACAGGATTGCGCTGCCCACCAACAGTTAAAGTAATTAGCATGGTACAGGAATCAACAAAAATCTGGCACATGTCTAAGAAAATGCATGGCAAATGCACACATTTAGAAAGAGGCATTCAATTATGCTTTCAGTTAACAAGTATCCTCCCAATCCTACAAGATGAAACATTCTTTTTGGGTTTGTCTCACATGGCTATAGGAGCCCCACTCAACTTGGGGGATCTCAGTTTGGTTGTTTATCCTCCATGACAAGGAAGAAACTGGATGAGGGCACACGCAAGCCCAAAGCCCACTCCCAACTTTCCCTGGGAGGAAATCACCCTCTTGTCAGGACCCTAGACATCTCATGACAAACTACAAAACAAAACCAGCAAATTGTAACAGATATTTTTTTGCACACAACAATAGCAATATGATATTGGTGTATTAAGTATACGACTAAAATGCAATTAGAAAATACCTCCACTTCAGAGAGTTTTCTGACCACTTCAATTTTTTCCTGAAGGACCCGCCTCAGGGACTCTTTGGCAGTTGTCTCATAGTTATGTTTGTCTTCCTGTAATGCTATAAGTTCCTTTCGTAAACTGTCTTCTGTTTGACTCTAAGTAGAAATAGCAGACATTCAAAATTCATAGATTCACTTACAACAGTACTATTGTTATTAAAATATACACTACTATTACTTATACTTACAGTATTACATTAAGTTATAAGATCTGATCCATTATAATTTTGTCCATGTGCAAGTATATAAAACACTCATGTATTTTTGTACATAAGCATGGATATTTATTGCATTACAAAACTTATTCCCTACTTTTCATAAGTTTAGTAAAGCATCTTACAACAACTAGGAATAAGCAACAAAAATAATTTTTTAAAAGTTAAAATATTAAGATAGGAAAAGGTAGTTAGAAAGCTCTTTCAAACAGGAAGGTCTTCAGTCTGTGTCTGGAGGCCATAAGAGAGGGAATCAATCTCATATACCTTGGGAGAGCAATCCCCAGATGGCGCACCATCACAGAGAAGGCCTTTTCTCTAGCTGAGGTTCATTAGGTTTTTGTGACCAGTAGGCCAGAAAGAGCCTCTCCTGATTATTTTAAAGAACAGGAATGTTCATGTGTGAATAGGCAGTCCTTAGGATAACAGCCTGGGATTGGGTTATGGTAGTGGTTCTCAAAGTTCTCCCCACAGGGCGAGGAGAACTTTGAGTAGTTGCGGGGGTGGGGACAGCGACAGCGATCCCCAGGAGCAGCGATCTGAAACTCAGGAAGGCCTGTGGAGGGTTCCGCAGGCCTCTTCACACCCTCCAAAAGGCTCCAGGACTCCCGGTAAGTAAAAAAGTAACTTTTAAAACTTTTTTTCCACAGCAGTGGCAATCGCGAGGATTGCCGCCACCATGCTGTCCTCGCCAGCATCTGGTTCTCCTGGTGGGTTGCGACCCATCAGTTTGAGAATTGCTGGGCTAAGGGCTTTAAAAGGTCAAAACTAACACTAAGAATGGGACTCAGAAGTTTATCGGAAGTCTGTGGATTTGGTATAGAATAGGTGAGATATGAACCAAGCAGCTGCTCCCAGATAATAGCCTTGCTGCTGCATTCTGGATCAACTGAAGCTTCTGAATTGTCAGAGGCAGTCCCACTTAAAGCACACCCCAGTAATCAAATCAGGATGTAACTAATATGTAGATAACTGAAGTTAGAGAATCATCCTCTAGAGAGACAAGGCCATAGCTGGCAAACCAGCCAAAGCTCGTAAAAAGTGCTTCTTGTCACAGCTGTCACCTGGGCATGCAAGGACAGCTCTGAGCCAACTGAGTACTTGTCTCTTCAGGGGAAGACAATTTCATTCAGAGTCACCTTGGATTAAGTTTCAGCTTGTTTGCTAGTCTTTTGGTATAGACATTTTCTGATGCAGAACCAGAACACCTAAAATTGAAAACCATTTTTCGTTTGAGCTATACATCTACGGAGACACCACTCATGCACAAAATTCAGTGTCTGGGGCAAAGTGACTTTTAAGAATCTCAAGTCTGCACCATTTGTTTTTGTCCAAAAATGTAACACAAATGAGTTCAGCTTGCCAATAACTCAGTTTGGTGCAGTCTAGAACTTTACTTTTGAGGTTTTGTCCTGGAAAAGTTGGTAGCCCATTAAAATTTTCACCACAGTGTCCCTTACAATGCCTGAACTTGGTCAATCTTGTCAAATGCCATAATACCAGACCGACTTGTATGCAGATTTACTTCTAAGTAGCCATATCAATATGCATTTTAAGCAGTGTAGTGCCATCATGCCTCTCACAGGCAGATTCTACGTTTTCACTCATGTAAGAAAAGAGCATTTCAAGACTTTAAGGGGACATGCAGTCAAAACACTGGTTCCCTCAACTGTGCTTAAGATCAGGAGCCAGCCTCAAGAACACTGATCCATCCATCCATCCATCCATCCATCCATCCATCCTTCCTTCCTTCCTTCCTTCCTTCCTTCCTTCCTTCCTTCCTTCCTTCCTTCCTTCCACACCCCTAAAGGAAACATCAGTACAAACCATAACCATATTTAATGCTAACCGGGGATCTGCATTACTGAGGATCCTAGCAAATTAAATTGCAATTTCAGATCCTGGTTAAACAGGAAGCACCTGGTCAGCACTAAAAATTGTTAAAGTGTGTGTTCTAATTTCCCTTAATTCTTAAGGTAAACGGGCAAACAATTCACGCCTGAAATGGGGGGAGGAGGAAGAGAGCACACACTCCTATGTCACAACTCCCAACTGCACCAGTCCACGATGGTTAAGAAGAATTTGGAGATGTGTGTAGCATCTGGTTGTGGTGAAAATCCCTGATTTCCCCCCCCCCCCATTTTGGACACTTCTAACACCTCAAAGGCTGCTGAGTCATCCTGACACAGTAGCCATTAACCTGAAATGCTGTCGTTTGTTTTGAGCATCCTAAACTATCCATCTTAACTGATGAAAAAAAGAACTTGACGGGCAGCCCGATCCTGCCTAAATATAGGCCGCCGGCCTAGGGCATCATAAACGTGCTATAAGGCACGTTTTCGGCACCCTGGGAATAAATGGCACTGGTACAGAGGCCTGGCACCATTTACTCTGCTACTGTCCTGGACCCGCACCAGTCAACGCAGTGGCGTGGGAGGGGTGGGCAGGGGTGGCAAGGGAGGAGGCCATTGGGTGGTCCAGGCTGGGAGGGTATATCGACACTGAGTTACGGCGATATCCCGAGCCCCGTTGCAGCCTGGGCCGGCCTTACACAGCCTCCCAGGAAGCACGCCAGCTTCAGAGCTGGCATGTATCCGAGGAGGCCCATTATGGCCTGTGTCACTTACATGGGGGTGGGTGGGTTTGAACATCCCCTTCCCCTGTGGTGAGCCCGGGTTGCGCTGGCCGCAATCCGCGCAGGATGCAGTAGATGGCCATTTAGGTTGGCTGCGCAAATGTGCAGGATTGTTCTGTGAGTCTGTTCATTGGACAGTGAAGTACTCCTGAAGTCCAACAATGGGAGATTTAGAAACCCAGTGACTCCCAAAAGACCAATCCTCCAGGCCATTCCTGTCAGAGTTTAACTATTGTGCTGCCATCCTGTCTGTCTGTCCAGTCTTATTAGGGACATTGATCAGCTTGAGATTCTGGAAAAGTGAGCAGATAAGGAACATCCTCCACACTAAGAGTTGCATTCCTAAATAACTGATCAACCACAATTCCAGATAACTAACTTAGTTATCACAATTCCACAATAACTAACCTAGTTAGGATCCTCCCGCTGACCATGCCTCGACCAGCATGTTCACAATCCCCGAAACTTCCATAATATTATGAGCCTACCATGTGATTTTGTGATCCAACGTGAGGTAAAGACCACATGTGTCCCTGCAACATTCTTGGGTCTCCAAAATGCTGCATGGAACCTAGCACCAAGGATTGGCAACTTGTCTTCAGGAAGGTAACCATAAACACGTCTTCCCTCCTTCCCAGTTTAGGGACTGGGATCAAATGAGTAAGGCTCCCTTAGATTCCTTCTCAGAATCTTGTCCCTTGTTCTTACTCTCTGTGTACAAAATACACATTGCAAACGTTCATCCACCATAAGCTAGGCAAACACACATATATATATTAGGATTACATTGTCTCCGACGTTTGTTCTTTTACAATATTCTCCAATCTTTTAATTGGAAGTTCTCCTTCTGTCTCAGTCACTTCTTTTAAAAGGGGGTGTTCCCTCTCTTTGCATAGTGCTAACCTGCGAGCAGTTAAAGAGCCTTATCAGGGAGCTTTAGCTCCCTTAGCTTCTTTTTCCTTGGAAGGGGAAAGACTGATCACAGGGAAACAGTTATTAAAAAAATTCCTATGCAGCTCCCCTAATAACAGACAGGTGAGAGCTGGACTACTTCCAGTTTGCTCTCTGGCTTCCCTACACTGATGAACACTCAAAAAGGAGTTACAGAATTCTGTGGGATGGCTGCACCTCTCCCTATACTCTCATGTGTAGCTGCTTAGCAGCAAGGAATGATTGAGGATCCAGAGGGCTGGAATTAGTAACCTGAGAAAGTAAAACAACCAGCTGTGCATTGAGCAAAATTGAGAAATTCTGAACAGTCAAATACCTTTGTTTTTCTGTCAAGGTTGAGTATATGCTTATATAACACCTACCAATCACCTCACGACCCTGTTACATTCCAGTACTTCTTTTGATAGGATATCCATCAAAAACAAAGGAGGATCAAACATGTGTAAAAAGGTGCAGAAGCTCACAGAGAAGGAATAGCTGCAAAGATGGGTGTTCATCATGTTTTGATGATATATGTATAAATCTCCTTTGATAAAATTGTTGTTGTTGTTCAGTCGTTAAGTCGTGTCCGACCCTTCGTGATCCCATGAACCATATCCCGCCAGGCCTTCCTGTTCTCCACTATTTTCATGAGTTCGCTCATTTTCATGTTCGTTGCATCGGTGATGCTGTCTAACCATCTCATCCTTTGCCTTCCCCTTCTCCTTTTGCCTTCAATCTTTCCCAGCATCAGAGTCTTCTCCAGAGACTCCTCTCTTCGCATTAGTTGGCCAAAATATTTGAGCTTCAGCCTCAGTACCTGTCCTTCCAGGGAACAGTCAGGCTTGATTTCATTTAGGATTGACTGATTTGATCTCCTAGCAGTCCAAGGGACTCTCAGGAGTCTTCTCCAGCACCACAGTTCAAAAGCATCTATTCTTCGGCGCTCAGCCTTCCTTATGGTCCAACTCTCGCAACCATACATTGCTACTAGGAACACCATCGCCCTGAACTTTTGTTGGCATGGTGATATCTCTGCTTTTTATTATGCTGTCTACGTTTGCCATAGATTTCCTTCCAAGGAGTAAGCGTCTTTTAATTTCATGGCTGCTGTCTCCGTCTGCAGTGATCTTGGAGCCCAGAAAAGTAAAATCTGTTACTGCTTCCATTTCTGCCCCTTCTATTTGCCAGGAATTGATGGGCCCAGATGCCATGATCTTAGTTTTATTAATGTTGAGTTTCAAGCCAACTTTTGCACTCTCCTCTTTCACCTTCATCAAGAGGCTCTTTAGTTCTTCTTCACTTTCTGCCATTAGAGTGGTATCGTCTGCATATCTGAGGTTGTTGATATTTCTCCCGGCAATCTTGATTCCGGCTTGCGATTCATTCAGCCCTGCATTTCTCATAATGTACTCTGCGTATAAGTTAAATAGGCAGGGTGACAATATACAGCCTTGCCGTACTCCCTTCCCAATTTTGAACCAGTCGGTTGTTCCATGGCCGGTCCGAACTGTTGCTTCTTGACCCGCATACAGGTTTCTCAGGAGACAGGTAAGGTGGTCTGGTACCCCCATCTCTTTAAGAATTTGCCACAGTTTGTTGTGATCCACACAATCAAAGGCTTTTGCGTAGTCAATGAAGCAGAAGTAGGTGTGTTTTTGGAACTCTCGGGCTTTCTCCATGATCCAGCGCATGTTGGCAATTTGATCTCTAGTTCCTCTGCCTCTTCGAAACCCAGCTTGTACGTCCGGAAGTTCTCGGTCCACATACTGCTGAAGCCTAGCTTGTAGGATTTTGAGCATAATCTTGCTAGCATGTGAAATGAGTGCAATTGTACGGTAGTTTGAACACTCTTTGGCACTGCCCTTCTTTGGAATTGGAACGTAAACTGACCTTTTCTAATCCTTTGGCCACTGCTGAGTTTTCCAAATTTGTTGGCATATTGAGTGCAGCACTTTCACAGCATCATCATTTAGGATTTTAAGTAGCTCAGCTGGGATATTATCATCTCCGCTAGCTTTGTTGTTAGTAATGCTACCTAAGGCCCACTTGACTTCACTCTCTAGGATGTCTGGCTATGGGTCAGTGACCACACGAGCGTGGTCATCAGGAACATTAAGATCTTTCTTGTATAGTTCTTCTGTGTATTCTTGCCATCTCTTCTTAATCTCTTCTGCTTCTGTTAGGTCCCTGCCTTTTTTATCCTTTATCATGCCCATCCTTGCACAAAACGTTCCCTTGATATCTCCAATTTTCTTGAAGAGATCTCTAGTCCTCCCCATTCTGTTGTTTTCCTCGATTTCCTTGCATTGTTCATTTAAGAAGGCCTTCTTATCTCTCGATGTTATCTGGAAATCTGCATTCAGTTGTTTATATCTTTCCCTTTCACCCTTGCTTTTCGCATTCCTTCTTTCCACAGCTGTTTGTAGAGCCTCATCTGACAGCCACTTTGCTTTCTTGCATTTCTTTTTCTTTGGGATGGTTTTCGTTGCTGCCTCCTGTACAATGTTACGAACTTCCGTCCATAGTTCTTCAGGCACTCTGTCTACCAGGTCTAATGCCCTAAATCTATTCTTCACCTCCACTGTATACTCATAAGGGATATGATTTAGGTCATATCTGACTGGTCTAGTGGTGTTCCCTACATTCTTCAATTTAAGCCTGAATTTTGCAATAAGAAGCTCATGATCTGAGCCACAGTCAGCTCCAGGTCTTGTTTTTACTGACTGTATAGAGCTTCTCCATCTTTGGCTGCAAAGCACATAATCTATCTGGTGATTTCCATGTATAGAGTCGCCGCTTGTGTTGTTGGAAAAGAGTGTTTGCTATGACCAGCGTGTTCTCTTGACAGAACTCCGTTAGCCTTTGCCCTGCTTCATTTTGCGCTCCAAGGCCAAACTTGCCTGTTGTTCCGTTTATTTCTTGATTTCCTACTTTAGCATTCCAGTCTCCTATGATGTAAAGGACATCTTTTTTGGGTGCTAGTTCTAGAAGGTGTTGTAGGTCTTCATAGAACCGGTCAACTTCATCTTCTTCGGCATCAGTGGTTGGGGCATACACTTGGATTACTGTAATGTTGAATGGTTTGCCTTGGATTCGAACTGAAATCATTCTGTCGTTTTTGAGGTTGCACCCCAGTACTGCCTTTCCCACTCTTTTATTGACTATGAGGGCTACTCCATTTCTTCTAAGGGATTCATGCCCACAGTAGCAGATATGATGGTCACCTGACTTAAATTCGCCCATGCCCGTCCATTTTAGTTCGCTGATTCCCAAGATGTCAATGTTCGATCTTATCATCTCATTTTTGACCACATCCAGCTTGCCTTGATTCATAGACCTCACATTCCATGTTCCTAAGCAGTATTGCTCCTTGCAGCATTGGATTTTCCTTTCAACCTCAGACACATCCACAGCTGGACGTCCTATTGGCTTTGGCCCAGCCGCTTCACTCTTTCTGGGTCTACTTGGAATAGTCCTCCGCTCTTCCTCAGTAGCATATTGGACACCTTCCGACCTGAGGGTCTCATCTTCCGGCGTCATATCTTTTAGCCTTTTGGTACTGTTCATGGGATTTTCTTGGCAAGGTTACTGGAGTGGGTTGCCATTTCCTTCTCCAGTGGATCACTTTTATTCAGAACTCTCTGCTACGACCTGTCCGTCTTGGGTGTCCCTGCACGGCATAGCTCATGGCTTCATTGAGTTACACAAGCCCCTTCGCCACGACAAGGCAATGATTCATGAAGGGATTGATAAAATTACTCCTTCATAAACCTGATCAAAAAAGGCTACACGCTGCTGTAACCTCAACCTTGCTTGACGTTACTACACCATTGCAGCTTTGTTGGGCAGGTTTATGAAGGAGTTGTATGTATAAATATTCCTTGGTAAGGATTACACCCCCCCCCAAAAAAAAAAGGGAACACCAGTCTTTACCACTGTGTTTTCTATGCAAGCCCATATCTCACCATCCTCCTAGGGTTTTTAAGTCTTGTTTCACCCCTGACCTTTTCCACTCCAATCCTGGCTCAAAAACAATCCAAATACTTAGACCAGGGGTGGCCAACCTTCCACCATTAGGGCTACTGTGTTCTTAAGAGTTGTGTAGAAGACAATCTTGGCAGCTGCAAGTGCTGATGGTGCTGCTAAAACAGCTGCACCTGCTGAAATGCCCTCACCTATGCAACCATTTAAAGGGCCAGCATTCATACTGAAAGGTTGGCCACCACTAAGACAATCCGAACATTTGGAAGTAATTAAAGGAAATCATGAATTCATTCAATTTATAAAACCTACTACATAATCTGTCATGACCACATCTGCACTTCCTTGACACAAAATACACATTATTATTTTGTATGGAACAAAATGGAACAGGGTATACTTATGGAACAGGGCACACTCAGCTCAGAGGTCCACTTCATACATTCCAAAATTGCATGCAGAACACCAGCATAGGCTTTGTTCTGCATGCATTTTTTTCTGCATGAAGTCCACACGCTATGGGTTGACTTTAACAATATCAGTAGGGGCAGGAGAAAATGGTGATAATGAAATAAAAATGCATAACACAACTTCCTGCTAAAAATAAAATAAAACCATGTAATTTTGTGTCATTCTTCATCTACCGACACTATACAACCTAGACCACCTGCATAGTACACTTTTAAAGCAGTTACAATTGATAAAAACACAGACCACCACTTTCTGCTGTTTCATTTTGGTTAATCACCAAAATCTGTGAAAAATAAAACCATTTTCTCCCTCCTCTCCATATCAGTAAAACCCCTTATTGTACAGTGTGTATATTTTGCCAATATGGATAAAATCTGTCCAAACCCACACAGAGTAATTTCATACAAATAACTTAAGTTGTACAGCAGCTAGTGGAACTTGTGTTCTTGATAACTACACTACCAAGACTAAGAATACTAGGTGGGAATTAATATATTTAACAGTGAGAGCATATTATGCTACTATACAAATCTGCAACACATTACAAATAAAATACTCTGTGCAGTTCTGATCTATAAAAGAACCATACAAGATGTACAAGAGAAGTAGACGGTAGTTTCAAAAGCTCTGCTTCCAAGAACATTCAGCATTCATCACAGTATACCCAATTCATTTAAGTTGTTTCTCCAATATACTTTTTATTCACTGTTAAAATGTAGCAGTACATAAATACTGTGTTGGATCCCAACTAGTACTTCCACTTGCATGGGGTGGAGGAATTATTTTAGCCACTTCACTCTTCCTTCTGTGGCCCCTTGTTCCCCTGAAAATGTCCCTGAGGGTTCCCCATGTGGTATGGGCAGCAGTGGGTAGACTAGATTGGCAAGAGCCATCCCTCCCTCTCCCCTTGCATGAGCTGAACTGCTTCCATCCAAAGCATTAGTTGAGACACAATCAATTATTTTTATTTTAAGTGACTCTGTGTTGCCAAAAACTATACATAGCACCCAAGTAAACTACTTACTTTTGAACATGCTTGTAACTGATTTCCCATAACCTCTAACCTTGACAGAAGTCTATCTTCATCGATCAAAGCCTGTTAGGTAAAAAAACAAGCATATTCTTAAGTTAGCAACATTGAAGATAGTACACATACATAGCAAGCATTTCCTAATAAGTTCTATATGTGGTGAATTTTCACATAGTGCTATACATTGTTGGATTGCTAAATACTGGGTTGGATCCCAGCTTCGGATTAGTTGTTAGTAAGCTGCAGTTCGGATAAATGGATGTTCTATCTGCTTGGTGAACAGGCCTAAATGAGAAAGAACACAATACCTGCCAACTAGTATCTGATGCCTCTTGCGTGACAGCAAGTAATCGCTGTAAGGTGGCCAGCTTCTGTTCCAACATTTGTTCCCTATGTAAGGCCTCCTGAATTGAAAACATAAAAAATAAAAGTTACCTCAAACAAGAAAACATTATACTAAAATAATGCACCACTTAAAACAATTTACTGTCCAACAGTGAAACACTTTTTTACATATCGATAGCAAACTTAATCTAAGTAGACCAGTGGTTCCCAAAGTGGTGGGTCGTGACCCACGACGAAATTGGAAGTGGCCGCTACCCCCTTAAGGGGGTAGCAACATGCGGCGACGTCAGTGATGTCCCGCTGTTGAGAAAAAAGCTGTTTTTTTTAAACTTACTGAGGGTTGCACCAGCCCTCTGGAGGGCACAGGAGGCCCACAGCCACCTCTGCAGGCCTCCCCATGCTTCAGATCGGCTCCCTGAAGCAATCGAGACCCACTTCCGGTTTTCATCCAAAACCGGAAGTGAGTCTCAATTGCTTCAGGAAGCCGATCTGAAGTGCAGGGAGGCCCGCAGAGGGGGCTATGGGCCTGCCCTGCACCCTCCAGAGGGCTACCGCGACCCCAGTACGTTTTTTAAAAAATTCCTACCGGCAGAGCAATCCTGGGAGCACCGCCACGCCGCCCCCCCAAGGACTTACAACTTCCCCAACTCATGGGGAGAACTTTGAGAACCACTGAAGTAAGACTATACAGACGTCCCCCCCTCCCCCGGTTAACAAGGGGGATAAGTAGGTATTCAGCACCACCTAGTGATCTATTTTGATATAGCACGTATAGACTACATAATGTAATGCAATACATTGCAGTTGTAATAGGGAATGAATGGCAAGTACTCCAGGCATGTCTTTTTGAATTCCCAGCCCATCAGCTGTTTGGCATTAGATTAGTGATTTGATGTATAGCGCCTAACAGCTGATGGCCTGGGGATTTAAAAAAGGACATGTTAAAAAGGGCTGTGAGTGTTTCCTGCCTCCATTTTGTAATTGGCAGCAGGCTCAGGCAGCAAGTGGCAGCGACTTTTTGTAAGGTACTGTACTGGGGGACGGCTATCGTATATGCGGATCATATACTGTTGTTAACCGGGGGACCTGTAAAAGGTACATATCTCATCTCATTTAATGAGATGAGAACATATTTAATCTAATAACTAATTTAAGTCCTCATATATGCAAAGCATGTGTTCTGGCCACTTATGAATGTTGGGATCCATCTTATTATAGGCCTTTCATACACTTTAATGACGAAAACATTTCCGGAGCCAATTTTGTTACAAGGAACACAAAGCAGCTCAGGTGCCTAAGTTCAAGGAAACTGAGAATATCAAGGAAACTGAGAATATCTATTTCCAACTAAAAAATAAGTTCTCTTTACCAGCAGCCACTAGATGGCTCACTTTATCTTTCTCCTATCAATGGGCCTGAGACATCAGTAAGAACTTGATCTTATCCTTAATCAGCACAAAATATAACTCTCTAACCACACTACCAAACAACTTAGCATCAAATACCACATCACAGCACTAGAGCCAGAGGTTTGCTGTAGGCTGCTGACAGAAGTCCAAATTAAAATGGTTGAAACCTCCTTAAGAGTAATTGAGAAAAACAGAGACTTGCACAGCTCACTTGTACTCACAGCCCAGGATAAAACAGACCAAAGGGAAAAACTAAGGAGGCAATGCATGGTGTATCAGGGAGTCTTAAATGAACTTAATTTTTGTTCTTTATGGATACATTTCTTTTCAAATTTCCCATAGAAATTTGTTGAATATTCCTTTTCAAATTTCCCATTTGAAATTTGTCCCACAGAAATTTGTTGAATAAGTTATACAAGAAAAATATCAGCTGAGCATTGAGTTTAGAAGATTTTATTTATTTATTTATTTATTTATTTATTTATTTATTTATAGAATTTTTACCCCGCCTTTCTCCCACCAGGGCAACCAAGGCGGCTTACAACAAAAACATTAAAATACATGAATACATTTAAAATCAAGAATTAAAATAATTAAAAGCAATTAAAACAATTAAAACAAACAGCCCCAGTGGGTCATCCATATTTACATTTGTTAAAAGCGATTTGTTAAAAAGCCAGCTGAGACAAACAGCCTCAAACATTCCCTTAAATTGGGTGCCCTAATCATAGGAAATACTGAATCATCTAGGTCAGTACTGTCAATTCAGACTGGCTCCTGCATTCAGACAGGAATTTTTCTCTGCCCTACCTGGAGACACCAGGGATTTAATCTGGGATCTTTCGCATGCAAAGCAGGTGCTCTACCATTGAGTCATGGCCCTTTCCTATAGCTGTAATCTACTGTAAAGCTCATCCCATGTTTTACTTCAGTAGAAGGATGCGGCTTGAGTGACATTAGGAAGATGCTCTAGTAGGCTGGTGCAAGACTGGGGTGTGTGGTGGGTGTCTGACTTCTTTCCCACTCATACCCACCCCAAATCCTCCTTGGCATGCTTAGAAACAGACAACACTAGAAAAAACTGGAGTGCTATTCTTTCACCTCACTGTGATTACCATATTTCTTGTATTCTAAGGCGCCATCGATTCTAAGGCACACCTTTAATTTTACTACCATCAGCAGGGGAAAAAATGGATTGAAAGATGCACCTTGAATTTCCCCTCTCAGCATTAACTCTCCCCAGCTTACCTCGCAGCTAGCCTGACCTGCTCTCTTCCTGAGAGCTCGCCCCACTTGCTGCTCTACTGCCTTGCTCTGATGCCGACGATAGCTTCTGATGATTTCTTACCGGGGCTGGGGGGAGGGACTTCAGGGAGGCCTGTGCAACCCACTGCAGGCCTCCCCGATCTTCAGTTCGTCAAAAACTGGGGGTTTTCAGGCATTTCCGGTTTTTGTGAAAACTGGAAATACCCGAAAATAGCCGTTTTTTGCCGAACTGAAGATCAGGGAGGCCTGCACGACCCTCTGCAGTCCTCCTTGATCTTCAGTTCAGCGAAAAACGGCTCTTTTGGGGCATTGAAAACCTGAAAACCGCCTTTTTTCGCCTGAAAAATGCCTGAAAACCGCCTTTTTTCGCCAAACTGAAGATCAAGGAGGCCTGCAGAGGGTCACGCAGGCCTCCCTGAAGCCCCCAAAAGCCCAGGTAAGTAAGAATATTACCTTTTGGGGGTGCATTTTGCATACCCTCGATTCTAAGATGCACCCCCCTTTGAGTTGCTAAATTTGGAAAAACGTGCGACTTAGAATCGAGGAAATACGGTATTAACACTGCTATACTAGAACGACTTATGATCAGAGTGTCTACACAAGGACATTGCATTGCATTCTGGGGTGAACTTGGGAGAGGGGAGGGGGAGTTGCAAGACCCAGAAGAGGCTTCTGGAGCACAACTTCACCTTCTACAAGCTAGGAAATGAAGTGGTTTGCAGCAAAAAGGTAAGGAAAGCGCTTTTTAACTTTTTTTCTTTTTAAAACCTTTTTACTTTGGTCCCAGTATCCACGATAGCTAACTTCGCTATCTGCGGATTTCAGTATCCGCAGGAGTTCCGGAAACAGAACCCCCACGGATACTGAGGGCCCACTGTATCTACTTTCTACTATTTCAGTGATAACAAGTTAAGTTTGGCTGTACGTTCTGAAAAATGCTACTATCTTTACTATGCCATGCCATCCTTGATCCCGGCTCAACCTTGATCTTAATATATCTACTGCACCAAAGCTGTTGAGTGATTAAGCCTAAGGCTACTAAGTCAAATCTACCCAATATGGTACAGGAATTATTTTTCTGTTTTAAATGAAAATAAATATTACCTGTAGGTACTGTGAAAGCTGAAACAGTTCCTGAGAGTACATACTGGGAGTGTTAGCAGCAACCTGTGAAATTGGAGGACACCACTGTTAAACTATGTTATGTCAGATTAACATTTATCTAGAACCCAGAACACTTTAAATCTATATAAAATAAGTTATATCTTATATACTGTATAATCTTATAAGCAAGGCTAATGTTCTGTAAGGATTCTTACAAATATTTTCATAATATAATCAGCATCAATAGAGGCTGCTGTATGAAGAAAAAAAATAATACTTTTACAAATGTATACACCACCCTTATCAAAAAGTGCCAAGGGTAACTCCACGTACAGTACTTTTGCCAGCCATCATCACAAATGTCCCCAGGTTAATGATGGGGATAGGTTCTGAAATCTCAGATGTAATGTGAATTTGTCATTAAGTGAGTCTGCAGCACCATCTAGTGGTGCTGATGGTGACTTGCTAGATAAGGGATTTGATGTTTAGCACTGTACTTAAAGCCCCAGTGCCAAGGTGAGATTTTAAGCAGAGCACTAAACATCAAAGCCCTTATCTAGCGCCAAATAGCTGATGGGCTGGGGATTTAAAAAGATGCGTCTTTTTAAATCCCCAGCCCATCAGCTGTTTGGTGCTAGATAAGCGCTTTGATGTTTAGCACTTTGCCAGCGCAGAGTGCTTCCTGCCTCCAATTTGTACTGGGGACAGCCATGGTATATGCAGAACATTGTTAAACGATCTGTCGTTAACTGGGGGACACCTGTAATAGACAGAAAACTAGCATTGACTATCAGAGCTCCAAAACCATCTTTGTAGTTCAGGTATAAACGTTTGAACACCACTGCTCAAACACGTTTACTTCATTTAACTGGATAGATAAGGCCACAGTTAACGTAGTATTACGATTTCAAATACATATGTAGCACATCATGTGACAGTTCCCTAGATTTCTGTCTTCCTCCTTATATGGAAAAAAAGATAGTGTTTACTACCGGTAGTAAAATTCTTAGTATTGTACCTTGAGAAAGTTATTTAATACAATATTAAACACAATATCATTGTGCTGTAAAGTCTAACGTGCAAGGAGTCACACTCGCCCAACCAGCTGCAACAGAATACTTTAAATTGCAGCTCAGGTACAAAGTCAATTTCAGACTGGAGCTGTTCTCTAAATCAATATTTATTTATTCGTTAGATTTCTATCCCACTTTTCTCCCCCCATGGAGGGGGGGGGACTCAAAGCGGCTTACAACAATAAAATATATATATAATATAAAACTCTTAAAACATTAATACAATCTAAAAAACACAGCACAAAATATAACAAAATATAGTAAAAAGAGTAAAAAAACAGGAGTAAAAGCGGCTGGACCACTAAAATAGTTAAATATAAAGTATCTATAATTTGATTTACCAGGTACTGTTATCATTTGGCATTGAATAGAAATGTCTCACTATATTACGAGGCTGAATGTAAGGAACACATAATGTCATTCATTCCTCCAAATTTTATATTTAGGTTCTCAGTGGACATACAGTTCAGATTCTGAACTTTTCCCGGATTAGTACTTCTTGATGAAAGATAACCTTTCCAAAAGTATAGCCTGATTGCAAAACTTCAAATTTTCTAATTAAATGTAGGGTCTGGCCAATCAAATCTTAGTTTATTTTTTAAAAATAAGTGTGGCCTCATAGCTGCGAAACAATATATTTGGGTGATGCCACCTTGGCACCCTTAACCACTTCAACATCATCAAGATGGCTGCCTAACAATGAAGCAAGAAAAAAAAAATCATAGGAAGTGTCATGTACCACATTTTAATGTTTTATTTATATTTCAGGCACACTTCACACACATGTGAATAGCACTTTTCCATAACTGAGAATTTTTGTTTTGTTTTGTTTAAGTGGCTATCAAAACATCTTGCTCCTGATTCAGTTTCCACCTCCCACCCGTCCCATTCTATAAATGAGGTTAAGACACCATCTCTCTGAATTGGTATTAAATGTGGTAAAAATACCGGATTTCATCTTATTTGTTCACCCATTTTGGACTTTCTAGCCTTCACTTCCCTTTAGAGGTTTGGGATGTCTCACCAACCTGAGGAAGACTGCTGACTCATCCAGGTGCAAATCAACACTACCCTGTTCAACACCTGCTCTTTCCCAAGAGCATCTCCCCTACAAGTACCCAAAGAAACTTGATCATGCGCCAGTTCATTGGAGCACGAAACTCACCTGACATCCAGGAGTGGGAAATTCAAACACCCCAAGTGATCAATCCCTCAAAAAAAGCACGGTTCATGCCAACTGACTATAAAACCCAGGCATGAACCCCCACCCTGA
Organism: Plestiodon gilberti rubricaudatus; assembly: GCA_026170595.1. Classification (NCBI taxonomy): domain Eukaryota; kingdom Metazoa; phylum Chordata; class Lepidosauria; order Squamata; family Scincidae; genus Plestiodon; species Plestiodon gilberti. Next base: position 219,628,934 of record JANXHW010000002.1, on the reverse strand, counting down.
GTGCAACTGCCTTAGTCCAGGTGTTGGCACATCAGATGTACCCATTCCCTTGACGGCCTTGAGTTTGAGGGAACTGGAAATCTATTTGACTACTAGTGCGAATAAACTGAGATACATCATTTAGCTATAGGATTCATTTATTTTCAGCTTGTTTTGTAATCTCCTTGCCATTAAACCTTTGCCACCTACGCTTTGCCAAAAGAACTGCGTTTTTTCCCCTTCTCACCTGCAAGTATCTTCCCTGTGGTTCCAAAGGCTTGTAAATATTTTTTAATAAACTCCTTATATTGTCGCTGATTATTCTGCTTGGTCCAAATTCACTCAGGAGAGAGAAGGATTGCCATGTCTCTCTGACTGACATGTTCTACTACTGTTTACTGTTGGGTTTTTAATGAAAATCCCCAGGATCTGAGGGTTCTGTTTATGTAGTAGGAGAAGTTTTCTAGGGCATCTTTTTTTCTCTAGCTGGGTTCCCTAACACAGTGCAATCCTGTGTAAGGACCTGGCCAGTGGCCCAGGGCCGCCCACCGGACACTGCGCCCAGGCTGCCCGTCGACCGGCAGGCCGGAGGTCTACTCGGGGAAGGGCACTCGTCCCCTTCCCCGGGTGTAAACCGGGGCCGGGCCGACCGGCCTTCTCGGATTTCCGCCAGCTAAATAGCTGGCGGAAGTAGAGGAGGCCGTGTAACGGCCTAGCAGGGACAGGGATATGGCAGATGCCATTCCTCGCCCCCTCCCGGGCCGGTTAGGCCAATGGCCCCCCTCCCTTGCTCACCTGACTGCCCATGCAGCCGCCGGCGGGAGCTCTTACCTTCCACCGGCAGCTGCGTTCTGGTCCGGCGATGGAGGGAGGCCGGCCTTCTGCCGACCTCCCTTACTCTGAAGTAGTCGTGAACGTGCTTTATGGCACGTTCGCAACACTTTAGAATGGCAGAGAGCGCGCTCCGCCGTTCTAAAGTTACGGAGGATTGCGCCCTTAGAACAGTGGCAGTGACTCAGCTACTAATTTCCCTTCAGTTTGCCCAGTAAAGAGAGGGAAGTTGGAAGCAGGGGGTTGCATGCTAAACTAAACATACTAAACACTAGGCAGTATGCCCTGGTCAGTCCTCTGACTTCTCACATTACATATGAATTACAGATGGCCACTGTGATTATTAATAAGATTAATCCAAAACACACATAGCGCACATGTATTTGCATGTCTACTCCGAAGTAAGTCCTATTGTGCAATGGGGCTTATTCCCAGGAAAGTGTATATATGATTAAAGCCACAGTTGTTTTAAGACTCCATTTTCCGCATTAGGGCTACGTTCTTACATTCTCAGCATATGAGCTTCCATCTTACTGTTCACTTATTTCTGTGTTGTTCCCTTGTCTACCCTGAACTTCAAATAAAAACTGAGTAATATTCACTATGTTGTTTTTAGTGTTGGAGGTCAACTCACCCCTCTCCCTCACTTTGCTCCTGAAACTTCACCTGTCACCATGTCAACGGTTTGAAGCCTATCTTCACAACCAGAAGTAATAGGATTTTTTTAACAAAAGAAACATCTGAAGATGCTAGATTTGGTGATCAGTATCAAATTCTATAAATTCTGTTCTTACACAGAAAAAAAAATGCACACAATCTCTCTCCATGTACAGTAATTCCTAATAGTAACTATTTTATAATTTTAAAAACTTTCCAAATAGGATGGTAGCTAGGAATGGAAATGTACGCACGAATCAATACCCCCCTTTCTATGGCATTCAAAGTATTCGGCTCTTTGTTATTTTGACATTTCAGACACATAAGGAAGGAAACTTTCTAAGACTTACTTTATCAACAGGACTTGGTAATGGAGCATGGATGACACTATAGAAGAAAAAAATCACTGTTTAAATAATAGTTTTCCTGTCACTCTCAAATTATTAGAATTGCAAAAAGTTACACTCTTTACAAAGTTGTTTGTACTTTAAGTGTTCAGAGTAATGATTGTCCATTAAACTGTTCCAACATGAAGTTGAATTAAATATTTCAGCCAAATAAAACCCCACACACACTGCAGTAATACAATATAGCCTTACAGAATACAGGAAGTCCTCACTCAACGTCATTTTATTATTACACTGATGAGAAAAAATGGCGTCCTGTAAATTGTTTTCATTAATCTTTCTCAGACGTATTCACTGCATCCATGGTCATTTTAAAGTTCTCCACAGCCATTCTGAATCTATCTCTGGCCATTCTACAGCTCTCTGCAGCCATTCGAAAGGTAGTCAATTTCACTAATAGTGCCCCAGAATGTCTTGCAGGGCCATTCTACAACTCTCCACAGCCACCCTGAAGCTATCCACGGTAATTCTACAGCTATCAGCGCCATCAACTAGCCTACGGTACAATAGGTTTCGTTATACGTCGTTTCACTTACAGTCGCAGTTTCCAAGAACCTATCAACGACATTAAGTGAGGACTTCCTGTACATATTTTAACAGATTTCTCAAAACAGATAAGCTTTCACATTCAACTGGGCATGTCTAAAGGCTAAAACAGTCATGGCTCTGCCATATTCAAGTTGTCACACAAGACAATTGGCTAACCCTGATCACTAGAAATACTTTAATATTCAAACCCAGCTGGACAATAGAAAAACAATTTTTAAAAGTTACACTTACTCTGACCGTAGCCTAGCTTCCATACCATCTGGGAGAAATAATTTTATTGTGGAAACAATGCATCCATGGGTGACTGGAAAGAACATTAACACTGTGAGTTCTAAATAATTAGTTAAAAAGAATCTATTTAGTGACATGAAGAATAATTTAAAAGGTTCACTATCACTATAGGAATGCTGCTATACAATGAACAAAGCAATCAGATGCACAAGCAGAGAAAAAAGGGAGAGGTCCTAATGTCTGAACTCTCTTTCAAGTAATTTTGGTCAGGGGCCCTATGGAGCAACAGCACCCTATGAAGCGCAAAGAGCTCCCATGGAAAGAGAAACATTTGGCAAATCTCATGAGAATGCATAAATACACTTTACATGTACACATGGGTTTCTCTAGATCCTGACCAAAGGAAACCAGATAGAAAACTAAACAGCATAATGGATGGAGTCCCTTCCTTCAATGGAAGGACATCCTTCTATGGAGCAGAACCTCTGGATCTATTCTATCCCAATGTTTCCATACCATAACGGTAATGTGGCTAGGGGGGCTGGGAGATTTGCTGGGGAGAATCGATGGTATGAAGTGCCAATCCTTCAGTATTCCATAAACAACCATTACTGTTTCTTCCCCAGTGACCCTCAGTGCAACCTTAAATCTGTTTCACACCTATGTCTAATCTAATTAAGTCTGCCTTATACCTCTAGCACTCCACTTTAAGATTGACAACTGCAGACTTCAACATTATACCCAGGCTTCCCCCCCCCTTTTAAATAAATTGCTTTTTTTGCATGAAGAGGAATTCTAGAGATCATGAAAGTTTGCCTACTACTTTGACATTTTACTTGATCCTAATAAAGATTTTGCCCTTCAGTTGCTTTTAGGAGCAAGCCAAATTTCACTCATGTGAATCCACCTTCGGCTCTGCACTGAACAGAGGACATTTTTCATTTATTTAAAACGCTTGCATCCTGCTTTTCTAAAGCAAGGACTCCTCTTGCACTGGAATTCCTGAACCAATTCTATACTTCATAACATCTGATTATAGGACCTGGTTCTTTAAAATCCCTTAAATTTTCCAAAGAATTAATTGTACCATCTTACTTTTGAAGTGGAAACAGACTGACCTTTTTTTTTTTTCAAATGGTAATAATATATTCACATGCAAATTAATTTCGAAGTATGTCTAAGCCAACCAAAATGAAAATTTACACTGTATTTTCCAGGATGGCCAGATTTATTAATTTTTTTAAACAGAAGTGTTACATTGCCAATGTGGCTCATTGCTAATGTGGTATAGTGGCAGATGCGCTTCAATGTAAGTAAGTGCAAAGTGATGGACATTGGGGCAAGAAACCAAAATTTCACATATACGCTAATGGGTTCTGAGTTGTCTGTGATGGATCAAGAGAGAGATCTTGGGGTGCTGGTGGACAGGTCGATGAAAGTGTCGATCCAGTGTGCGGCGGCTGTGAAGAAGGCCAATTCCATGCTCGGGATCATTAAAAAAGGGATTGAGAATAAAACGGCCAATATCATTATGCCTTTGTACAAATCGTTGGTAAGGCCACATCTGGAGTATTGTGTCCAGTTCTGGTCACCACACCTCAAAAAGGATATAGTTGAATTGGAAAAGGTGCAGAAAAGAGCGACCAGAACAATTCGTGGGCTGGAGCACCTCCCTTATGAGGAAAGGCTACAGCGTTTGGGGCTTTTCAGTCTAGAAAAAAGGCGCCTGAGGGGGGACATGATTGAGACGTATAAAATTATGCATGGGATGGAGAGAGTGGATAGAGGAAAATTCTTCTCCCTCTCGTACAACACCAGAACCAGGGGACATGCACTAAAATTGAGTGGAGGGAGAGTTAGAACAGACAAAAGAAAATATTTCTTTACCCAGCATGTAATTCATCTGTGGAACTCCTTGCCACAGGATGTGGTGATGGCACCTAGCCTAGATGCCTTTAAAAGGGGTTTGGACAGTTTCATGGAGGAAAAGACCATCACAGGTTACAAGCCATAAGCAACCTCCTGGTTTTAGAAGTAGGTTTTCTCTGTGCCAGGTGCAGGGGAGTGGCAGCAGGAAACAGGTTATCTTGTTGGCTGTGTGCTCCCTGAGGCATCTGGTGGGGCCACTGTGTGATACAGGAAGCTAGACTAGATGGGCTTTTGGCCTGATCCAGCAGGGCTCTTCTTATGTTCTTATGTTCTTATATAGTGCTGAGTGCTGGGCTCAGCTTTGAAGCACACTGGGTGGCCTTGGGCAAGTCACACTTTCGCACCCTAATTTATCATGGCTGCTGTTAGTCTGGATTGTCACTCTGATATGCTTGGCAAAAGGCAAGATAAACATAACATCTAAATAAATAAAATATTTTATAGCAGATTCTTCTGTTCTGTATTCCAATTCTCCTTCTTATGTCACACACCAATTTCAAGGTAAACAAAGTCGAAGGGATTTCACAGAGAAGTGTTTTATCCGATAACAATAAAAAAGCTTTGTTGTGTTTTTAATTTAAACATGTTCATTGATCCATTGTATAACCAGAGGTATCTGATGATGAAATAGCTAAGCTCTCCGTTTTAAAAAAAATGGGGGGGGGGACAGGTCAAACTTCCTGCAGACAACTTCTTTTTAAACTTGTTTATAAAAAAAAACCCCAAGAATTATGCATATATAATCCACATCAAAACTATATATATTTTTATGGACTTCTGTAATGTTTTGACACCCATCTGGAAGTAAAGGAAAGGAAGAGAAGCATATGGCAGGGTAAGCAACAGCAAAGCCCATGCAGTGTAATAAATACAGAAATTAGTCATCAGCAACAATAAAGCCCAATACAGTTAGGCTCTTCTTGTAAGAAAGTATTTATTAACAGAAGGCAAGTATGAAGTTATAAACCCTAACTGGCTGCAATCATTTTTGATCTGTGCCATTGCAATCTATCCAATAACTAGGTTCTAAAAAGGAACCAGTGTTTAATCTTTGGGATTAAACCTTATATATAACTGTCTGGACACATAGAAGATGGGTCACAAAAGCTGAGAAAGCAATAGTAGTTGTTTGGACACAGAAAGGTATGTCTTCCTTACTCCATGATTACAACACCACTCCAACACCAAATCCAAACTTCCCCCCTTGAGCTTCTTTATAAATAGAATTTAAGAATTTAAATATATAAAAAGTGATCCGTACCCTTACCTTTCCGCGTATTCTCCGTCACATCTACACCAAACTGGATGATATCGCCAGACAGAATCTCACAAGGTGGACTTTCCTCAGATCCTCTACTCAATCTCTGACTATTTATAAAGGTACCATTACTACTCTTAGTGTCTTGAAGATAAAACTGTAAGAAAAAATATAAGATGCTGTAAATCACATGAAAGAAAAAGGTTGCAATGAACTGGAAATATTTAAATGTAGTACCTAGACCACAAGTACTCAAGTCAAAACAGTACAGTATACAGGTGGGCCCCCATATCCACTGATTCGCTATCCACGGTTTCAGTTATCCACGGATCGTGGGGACCCCCCCAGGCTTTTACTTTTTTCCCCAGTAAGCTTCGTTTCTTCCGTAAAGAAACAGGAGAAGCAGCAGAGGCTGCTTATTACAGGCAAGTAGAACGAGACTAAGTACTAGAGAGGCTCTGCAAGGTTAACAGAAACCTTGCAGAGCCTCTCTAGGACTTAGTCTCATTCTACTTGCCTGCAATGGAGGCTGCTTCTCTGTTTGTTTTAAGGAAGAAACAAAGCTTGCTGAAAGAAAAATAAGAGCTGGGGGGGCAAGCATGCCTGCCTGCAAGGGAGGCAGGGTGGGGGGGCCCTCAGGAAACCATGGAGGGGGTGTTCGCTCTTATCCATGGTTTCAAGTATCCACGGAGGGGCCTGGAACATATCCCCAGCGGATATGGGGGCCCACCTGTACAATAATGCATATAAACACACTACAGTCAGATAACGTCTTATACAGCATCATGAAAACACATGGTGTTTTACTGCAGAGCAAAAGGTTTTACGAGATGCTGCCTCAAGGAGCTCATAGTTTAAGATAAAGGCAGGGAGACAACTAAAGGAAGGCAGGAAAGGGCAGGAGAGAAGAAGGAATGGGTGAGGCAAGGGACAAATGTGAACAAACAGTTAAATGGTATTTAAGCTTTGTTTTGGTTAGAAATGAGAAGCTAAAGCATTATGCTAAAGGCTAATGGAAAAGATTTGAGGATGTGAAAGGTGGCATCACATAGTTGTTCTGAAAAGAGGGCTGTAGAACAAGGGATAGGAAAGGAAAAGGGAAATTGTTGAAGAGAGCAGGAGGTCCCTGGATGGCACAGCTGAAGGAACGATGGTCATATCCAGTGACATATCAGGGGAAAAAGCATGGAAAAATAGAATGGGGCAAGACCATGGGATGTGGATGAAGAAGGGAACCAGATGCCAGTTTAGAAATTTAAGAAGGGCACTGCATGTTCTGAGTTGTTCCGGCATCAGAGTTCTGAACAGGGATGAAGACTGAGACACCAGGCATGTTATCATGTCAATATGTACTAAGAACAAAATAAGAGTTAGGGCAAGTAGGAAAAGGGACACAAATTAAAGGATGAGAACTAAGGCCCAAGGAGAGAGCCTTCAGAATATTCATTTCTAAGAGAGTCTATTAATACAAAACTTACTCATTCTCTCAGAAAGGGTTAAGGGGAAGGGGGAGAGAAGGTAAAGCTGCCATAAGAAACTTTCTTTATTTTTTTGGTAGGTTTTAAAAATCCTTTTGTGCACTCTGAAGAGCAATGGATGAGGAAAATGTTTTTAAACTAAACCACAGAATACACACACACACACACACACACACACACACACACACACACACACACACACACACACAATTTTATGTAATTGATTATACAAGAGTCAGGGTTGTAACAGCATACTCTACTGGCACACACGTAAACTCCTAAATATAAATCAATGGTATTCAAGAACACCTATCGAGAACCATGGCTGCAATCCTATGCCAATTTAAAAGATTACAGGTTCAGATTTGTAAAGTATTTAAAATGGGTTTTGCATGCTGTATAATTACGTTTCTAGGAGTCTTTCAAGTACACTTGGCTGGCATGTGACCATTACAAAACATGCTGAAATGCCACGCCCCATTCTTCCCTACTGGCGTACTGTCTCTTGTGTTTCAGTGGCACTATATGCCTAACATTCACTTCTAGAACTTGTTCTCCTTCCATGGCACTAAACTAGCTATGTCGTTATACATAAAACAGGAAGTACAGATCAACTAAACCTATCAACCTAAACACAGAAGTAGTATCAAACGAACAAACAGGAAATTGTAACATCGAGCAGTTAAATATACTTCTTTTCATTAGGCAAGAGTAATACCTCAGTGGAACACCTCCTAGGATTGACTCATATAACTCCTTTCTAGATTGTATTAAACCAGCCAGCAGCAGTATCCTATTTCTAATAGTAATACAGATAAACATGTTATCTAATAGAGTTTTACAACAGTGATATGTCTAGGTCCCACTACCTCCAATGAAGGTTACGGTATACTTTCAATGAACTACCCAAATATTCAAAGTTGACTTTCAAGAAAAAGGTAATTTACACAGTTTGGGCACTTTTGTCTTTATCCAGTCCTTTATGCTGATGCAAGCCTAAAGCCAAATAGTACTCTAAACATTAGGCCAGCAATGTTCAGTTGTGCAGTTGAGTCTCCTTTTTTTAACCATACAGTATTTGAAGCATAAAGGTTGAAAGGGCTAAACTTTTCATGATTTTGCCTTTTTAATATACCTACTGAGACCAAGATACTACAGACAAATGATTTTTAAGTGAACTTATCTAGTTAAGTCAATGACAAAAACCATCCAATCTCTCTTCCAGTATACTACCTACATATGTGACCCAAAGTTACAAGTTCGGCTGACTGCCACAGGCTTTATACCAAACTAGGGCCTACTGGATTGATCAAGCAATCTAGTATACATCCAAAATGAATCTGCCACCTAATTTCATTTACTAGCAACAGACGCGTCGCTAGAGCGAGGCGCGGGGGGCGGGCCGCCGGAGGGTGACGCACGCACCCACACGCGCATCACCTCCGCTGCGCGCGTTGCCCTCCGGGAGGCTCCGAGGCCAGGAGAAGGCCTCAGAGCGACCTCCCCGGCCGACGCTCCAGGGCCTTCTGACGAAGGCCCAATGCGTGATACGTAATTTATAACGTTTTTCGCGCATGTGCAGAACGTTTCTTGTTGTGCACATGCGCAAAAAACATTATAAATTACGTATCGCGCATTGGGCCTTCGTCATTAGGCCTCGGACAGCCGACCGGCCCGGATGTGTGGAGCCAGCCGGCCGGGGGGGGAGGGCCTTTTGAGAGGGGGAACGGGGAGTCACTAGGGCGGCGCGCGCCTAGTGACGCCACTGACTAGCAACTTGTAGGAAAAGATCTGACTGGTCAGTATATGTAAAGTACATACATAAGTGCATAATTATATTCGTTTCTCCCTCAGTAACCCAGTCCAAAATATTCTCTTGACTGTTCACAGCATATGATCTCTCATCTCTAGGTTGTGTAAGAAATTATTCAGTTTACCTTCTCCATCCTTTCAGAAGCTCACATTTTCCTCAAAGCATCCATTTTTGTCTTGGGCTTCTTCTTTCTACTACACAAACTCATTGCCTGAAAGCCCTGCTCAACCACTATCTACACTCTGGGTCAGTTCACTCTACCTCCAGTTCAAAAACACAATACAAATGGTGGTATGCAGATAATCCCCACCAAATATCCCAACAATTTTATGTACATAGATGTTCATGCAACACATGTTACAGCATGTACACTAGCAGTCAGCCAAAGTACCACTGGTTGAGAACCCCTGGTGTACTTCGAAGGAAGGGGCTCAATGGTCATTCAGTCTGTCTCTAGTCCCTCTTCAGCTCAGTTTCCCAATCCTACCTTCTTGCTTCTTTCTATACACATGCATGTATGCATAGATTAATCTAGGTCAACATTTCTCTAAGTGTGCTCCTAGGAGTCCAGGGGCTCCACGGACACACCATAAGTGGCCGCTGTCTGCCTCACATTGCAACACTCTGCACATGCACTGGTGCTTCCCTAGACTGCACATGAGCCAGCAGGGCTCCTTGAGACTCCTTTTACGAGTGTAAAGGGCTCCAGAAGCCAAAAGGTTCAAGAATCGCTGACGTAGTTTATTATCCACCAAACATTTATATTATGATAGATCTGTTTAAAAGAAATACTCTGGAATAAAGTGTTTCTAGATTGCAGCATTAAAATGCTTTTGCTATCAAACATTACAAGTACAACTACCGTACTCTTTATTTTAAAACTTTACATGTAAATGTTCTATACTGCCTTGACCTAAGCCAGACGGCTTGTTATTAATGGTTCCATCACTTTATAGGTCACTGAAAGCTGATTGTGTCAAACAGCAGTATCAGGAGCTTCCTAAAAGCTATGTACTTTTGATTGAATGTTTTAATACATTTTGAATGGCTGAATTTAGAAAATATGTTTTCCTCTTCTTCTAGATGTCTTATAAGACAGAAGAATGTATCAATTCTGTTTGCTTAAAACCGGAACATATGTTGGTCGTGAAGAGACTGAATGTCAGGTTAGTAACTAGTAGATATCAGTCTTGATTACAGTACAGGGAGTTGACCAGACATGCATTCCCAAGAGCCAGCTGAACAAAGCAGATACAGTAGTCTAATTCCAATTCAGCTGCCTAAAGCCAATGCACTCAGTTGAAACTTGTGGTAGTCTGCTAATATCATCACCTTCCAATTCCAAAATGCTCTGTGGGATTCAGTCATACGTGCTAAGGACTACTCTGTCAATACCTTGGTCCATATTAGGGAAATAAGCAGACCTAGTCATGAAAAGGTATCATGGATTCCTTCACCTCAACTTCAGAGACATCCGACTCCCTGGTTTTACCATGAAACAGAACAATGGCTCAGTTCAGACACCACATGAACCCATGCTTAAATCATTAACCTTGGGTGTGTGTGCTTCCCCCCCCCCCCTTTCAGGTGTATGTGGGGAGTTTTCAATTTTCGCTTGTTGTTGAGAACAAGTTAGGTCTACAACACGTGCTCGCTGACAGGGCTGTGTTTATTTAGCAATTCCTGACAGCTACAAAAGACAAACCTTGCACAACGCCTGGAGAAATCACAACAGAAATTCCAGCCTTGCAGAAGTGGTCATGCAAAAGGCGAGTGCCCTTGCTGCATGAGGCAGGCCCCATTGCTGGGCTTGAACCTGTGTCACCTGACCCCTAGCCTACATCTCTGTGTGGTGGGCTACCAGCACCCTGTCTGATGTGAGTGCTGTTGGGGCACCCCTTGTGAATGGAACCTGGCAAAACGGTTCCCTTCCAGTTGGGGGATTCAAACTCTTGCCATAGATGAACTTACATGTTTACTTAACATGCCTGCCCTCTTCCATGGGAGCTATCTAAGATAGCCTAACTTCCATCTATTGCTCTGCTGTGGTCAAAAGGGTATTTCTTGAATGTGTGTGTTTCTGCGCATGGCATAAGGGGACTTATGGTGGTGATAACACTGCGCCTGCCAGGGAAGGTAAGTTCTCCGCCGGGTGGCGGAGGGGTGTGGGTAGGGTTGAATAGGGCATTCCGAGGGTGCTGGGATTTCTAAGAGTTCTGTACTTTTGCCACTTAGCTGCTTACACCACAGCAACTTCTGCAGGGGATGGGGGTGCTGTGGCATCCTTGTGTTGCGTGTGCTTGAGCAATGCATCATGGAGCATCTGCATATGGTTGGTGGTGATAACTGTTGCTGTGTAACTAATTCCAAAGGGCCATCGGGAAGGAGCATCATTCCAGTGGAGCCCACTCATTGGACCTGCGCCTGCCGCCGCCACCTCGTGCTTGGTTCACCCTGGTGGCGTTTCTCTGAGCACCAGCATTGAGGCTAGGAAGATGCATTGACTGGCTCCCTGTGGATTAGGCAACCACTCAACGTATGACAGGCTGTGTCAGGATTTCTATGGGTGCTGCTGGTGTTCCTGGAAGGCTGCACTAGTATGAAGTTGCCTGAGCTCTGGTGTTCCTCCTCCATCAGTAAACGACTGGGCCATTCAAGAAGCCAACAAAAAACAGGAAGAGACAGCTGCTTTACTTGAAACTGTGTATTCTGGATCACTAGCACCATCGAAGAGGTAAATTGAAATTCTGTACTCTTTAAACATAAGAACATAAGAACATAAGAAGAGCCCTGCTGGATCAGGCCAAAAGCCCATCTAGTCCAGCTTCCTGTGTCACACAGTGGCCCCACCAGATGCCTCAGGGAGCACACAAGACAACAAGATACCTGTGTCCAGTCGCCACTCCCTTGCACCTGGCACAGAGAAAACCCACTTCTAAAACCAGGAGGGAAAATAAAGGGAAAAGGGAAAATTCTAAAGGGAAACTTTCTAAAGGGAAAATTAAGTAAGGGTGTGTGCAGAGATGAATTTGTTAAACAGCTCTGCTACCCTTAATTATGTCATGTTTTCCACTGTCTGCAAACAAGTTTTCTAAAAATGAAAAAAAAAGCCCTCATACAATCTCTTGAAGGCAGGAGCTGGTGCCTTAAGGCAAACAACACGCACTATGAGACGCAAAATCACATCACTAGAACGAAGAGTTTTTAGATCCCATTTTGCTTTTATAACAAATATCTTGGTCAGTCTCAGAACTGTATTAGATTTCTCACTCTAACAGCGCAATCCGACTTAACTTTTTTGCCTGTGTAACCAGCGGCGCAGCGAGAACGGGAGGCCCCAGAACAGAAAAGGTATTCAAATCCCCTCCAAAAGAGAAATTCAAAGGGGATTTGAATCCCTTTTCCGTTCTGGGGCCTCTCGTTCTCACTGCGCCGCTGGTTACACAGGCAAATAAGTTAAGTCGGATTGCGCTGTAAATTGCCCAGGCGCGGTCAGGATTCTATTATCTGTATCCTATTCTACAGTCAAATTCAGAGGTAGACTAATGTGCCACCTCTCTTAGAACATGTTCATTCTATGCACATATATATAACAGTTTGTTCTACTCTGACTACCATTTCTTATTGAGAACATTTTTATCCTACTCTTCAGCCCAGCTCAGAATGGCTAGTTTTAAATTACACAAAATACAAAAAACACAGTAAAAACAAACAGAGCAGCCAAAGATATGTCAGTGCCAAGCCAACACACACACAATCCATACACAGCTAAAACATCTAAAGCAAACAAAACCATCTTCACCTGGCACCAAAGAGACATCAAACTCAACACCAAGTAAGCCTCCCTGGTGAACAGCATTCCAGAGTAAAAAAGATTGAGGGATACTACTTTTAAGTGCTTCCCTTTGGTAAAAAAAAAGAAACGCACATAAGAACCAACTCTGCCACTACAAAAATACAACTCTACAATAGAATAACTAGGACATCAGTGAGAACATTTCTAATCCAGCTCTTTTCCTGCTGTGCTGGTTTTCTAATTGTTTTTTTAAAGGTTGTTTTTTTAAAACAACTTACAACAGAGTTTCTCAAAGTTCTCCCCACGAGGCAGGGAGAACTTAGAGTGCTTGTGGGGGCAGGGCCAGCGACGGTGGTGATCCCAGGGATAGCCAGCGGGGGGGGGGGGGAGCACCCAAAATGGCATTTTTTTTTACTCACTGGGGCTTCGGGGGGGGGGAGGCCTGCATGACCCTTCACAGGCCTCTCCAATGTTTAGATCTCTAAAAAACGGCAATTTCGGACCAATTCCGGTTTTTGTGAAAACCAGAAGTGGTCTAAAATAGCCGGGTTTTGCCGACCTGAAGATCGGGGAGGCCTGCGCAGGTCCTCCACAGGTCTCTCTGCAACCCCCCCCCCCCAAGCCCTGGTAAGTAAAAAAACCCACCGTTTTCGGGCACTTTTTCCCACCGCTGCTGGAGATCCCCGGGATTGCCGCCACTGGTGGCATGCTTCCTCCGCCCCTTAAGGGGGCAGGGGAAACATCCGGTTCTCCTGGTGGGTCGCGACCAACCAGTTTGAGATCCACCGACTTACAGCAATCCTGTCAACTCTTCGACCAGTGGAGCAATTGCTCGGTTGGTCTAGGGCAGTGGTGGCCAACCTTTCAACATGAATGCTGGCCCTTTAAATGGTTGTCTAGGTGAGGGCATTTCAGCAGGTGCAGCTGCTTTAGCAGCACCATCAGCACTTGCAGCTGCCAAGATTCTGTCTTCTACACTACTCTTAAGAACACAGTAGCCCTAATGGTGGAAGGTTGGCCACCCCTGGTCTAGGGTGTCGCAAACATGCTGTAAAGCACGTTTGTGGCACCTGGAGAGTAAGCGGCACCAGTGCCACTCTCCCCACACTGAAGATAACACTGCGCCTGCCAGGGAAGGTAAGTTCTCCGCCGGGTGGCAGAGGGGTGTGGGTAGGGTTGAATAGGGCATTCCGAGGGGGTGGTGTGACTGTTTGCTTGGGACGGGGGAGGGATCAGCGGCAGCCTCCTCCATCATATCCTATCCCCCTTCCCAGTCCAGGCTGCTTTGTGCCAGCAAAATAGCTGGCGCACATCTAAGCAGCCCCATCAGGGCTGCTGGCGTGTTACTCAGGGTAAAGAGACATTTGTCCCAGAGGAGGCCTCTGGCTGTCCCTGGGGCAGGCCCAAACCTGCTTAGGGTGCATCAGGCACCTTATTTGCACCGCTGCATCCTGCTAGACAGGACTGGACTGCCTGAGCAGCATTCAGAAGTGCAATTCTCCCCCCTCCCACCCCTATACTCTGAAGTGCTGCAGTTCTTTCAACTACCTCATTCTGCTGCACATTCAGAGAAGAGATTCCTCTTAAATCAACTCTCTCACTCACTCACTCACTCACTCACAGAGAGAGCAAATAGTGCTTCAGGCAAATTTATATCTGCAGTTGCTCAATCAATAACTCATTAGAATTTGATTTTCTGGTCACTAAATTGAAATCAGTCAGTAGCAAGAAGGCTATTGAGAACCTAACACACCTATTACAAGTGACCAGTAATTTGAGGTGTGTGACTAGGCAATTTGTAGTTCTTAAAAACGTTTCACAAAGTGAACATTATTCAATGACACAAATTCCATTTAATTGGTTGAAAGAAAAAGATACAGAATATATACAAAACACAACTACAGTTTTAACTACTGATCAGCCAGTTTTGTTCCCACGTCAAACACCACTGCCTAATCAATACACCTAGCCAACTTAAAGAAAGACATTTAGAGTTTTCTTATTAGTTATACAGGCTTCTAAATAAGCATATTACCTCAAATTACATTCAAAAGATTTTTCAATAATTCATCAACATCCCAGCTCATACTGCCATACCATAGATACAAACATACCTGTTAGAAAATAAGATTTTATGTTTCATAATATTACCAATATTGAACACAAACATTTTCCTATTATCTATTTCAAAAATGTACAAATGAATGCCATTTGCTTTTACCTTCTCCTTCCTCAATCACTTTATTGATGCTACTTTGGACATAATCATAACCCACCATATTTTCCAGCAACACTTCCCTTTTTGGAGAAAGTAACAGTAATGGGGATAACAGTAATTCAGCTTCATAGATTATTTTTGCCTAACAGAGGATCTGTTTATATTAGCCATACAAATAATTACTTAGGGACAGTTGCTCACATCCTACCCCAATTGCTTGTGTTGCTCCACTACAGGGTCTTTGCCCTTTTAAGACAGAAGAGGGAGAAGCCAAGCATGAATATATGAAAACATGTCTAACATTTTTCTTAATGCTCTTATTTTTCCTTATTGATTTTCTGCCTCATGCAGTAGTAGGCTCAGGGGCGTTGCTACCGTGAGGCGACGGTAGCGGGTTGCTATGGGGTGACGCGCGCACGCGCGTGACGCATCACCTCTCCTGCGCGCGTCGCCCCCAAAGACGTCCCCGGAGCCGGCTCCGGAGACGTCTTCCCCGGCCGACGCGCCAGGGCCTTCTAAGGAAGGCCCGCTGTGCGAACGTTATTTATAACTTTTTTGCACATGCGCAGACCGTCCCTGAGGGAAAAGGGCTGCCATTTTCCCTCAGGAACGATCTGCGCATGCGCTAAAAAAACGTTATAAATAATGTTTGCACAGCGGGCCTTCCTCAGAAGGCCCCGGACAGCCGGCCGGGGAAGACGTCCCCGAGACGGCTGCAACAATTAAGGGTGCGCCGGCCCGTTGGGTGCCCGGAGCGGCACCTCATGACGCCACTGACTGGACTAAGAGAAACCATGAACTCCCAAAGCTCAACCGAACTGTCTACACATCAGCACTTGGGCAAGCAATACCTAAATGGTATTGCTAAATGCTGAGTTTGTTAATGCTGATCACACACACCCTCATCTGGCCTATGGTAGAAAATATGGTATACAGTATCTGATTTCAGGATGGTTTAAGTAGGAAATGTGAATCACTTTGATCTCCATACACAGTTTTGGGGGGCAAGGGCAGAGGGTCCCTACTGTCAGTAGAAACCTAGAATTCTGCTCCCATTCGCAATCTGTATCCACACACAGATCTAGCTCACAAAACAAGTATGATACATAGGTTTATTTCATATCTTCCTTTCACAGAATTACTTTTATATGATTAATATGAAGTGCTAAAGTAGTACAGAAAAAATATTCATCACTGCTGTATAAGTAGTACAGCAGTCATTCAGAAGATGTCTAGTGCAGTGCTTCCCAGATGTTTTAGCACCAGGACCCACTTTTTAAAATGACAATCTATCACGACCCACATAGCTTTACCAGACAATCTATAGCAGTGATTCTCAAAGTTCTCCACGCGAGGCGGAGATAACTCTGTTTGTGGGGGTGGGGAAAGCAGCAGCATCGATCTTAGGGATCGCCACCATTGGAGGGAAAAAAAAACTTTTAACACTTACCGGGGATCCTGCAGCCCTCTGAAGGGTTCGGGGAGGCCTGTGGTCCCCTCTGTGGGCCTCCCCAAACCCTTTGGGGGGCTGCAGGACCCTGGTAAGTGTTAAAAGTACATTTTTCCCTACTGCCGCCAGCGATCACCAGGATCGTCGCTGCCACTACTGCACTGTCCCTGCCCCTTAAGGTGGCAGGGGACGGCATCCAGTTCTCCTGGTGGGTCACGACCCACCAGTTTTAGAACAGATGATCTGAAGCAATTCACATAGCTTTAACTTATTGCCACCCATCGGGCCCAAAAAGGGCCCTGCCTCCACCTCCTCCTGCCTCGCCATCTCCCCACTCCCACGCCCCACCCTCTTCGTGCATGGCTCGTCTGGCTGCCTTGGCACCATGATGGCAAAGCAGGAGTCGACACTCCCCACGTTGCCTGGTGATAGCCGAGACCCACCAAAAATGCCCCCCCCCAAAAAAATCGGCCCAACCACTGGTATGTCACAGCCTACAGTTTGGGAAGCACTGGTCGAGTGTATTAAAGTGATAAAAACAATACAAGATCTCTTTGCAGCACAGTATGGCATCTTTCCTTAACTTCCTTACACAAGGAACACTATACAAAAATAGATTTTATCACTGTCACTAATTCTGATACAGAACTCTGATTTTTTTCAAGAAAAACCTATATAAAGTTCTACTTCACAAGTAATTTAGTTTATATATAGCTGACTGACTTGATGCAAGACATTTATCACCATAGCTACTAATTATTACATAGACACTTCTCTCTTCCTAAAGTTTGTCATGGTTGTCTCCTTAAGAACTGACAAGTACTTTGGTGCTACAAATTCTGGGCAGCTCTAATACTGCATTTTAGACTTTTCTTTATCACATTTTTAAACAAAACATCTTTCACTTCAAAATTTACCAGTTATCTTCAGCAGCCACACACACACACACACACACACACACACACACACACACACACACACACACACACACACACACCACAAAGTTTACATCTTTAAAAGATGACAAAAAGATTAAAATATGGCTATAATTCCATCAAGACAGATCAAAGACTACAAGAGAAAAAAAAGAGTTTAAAATGTACATGTAGCGAGTATTTATAAATGCTCTAGGTCAGTGGTGGCCAACCTTTTAACATGAACGCTGGCCCTTTAAATGGTTGCATAGGTGAGGGCATTTCAGCAGGTGCAGCTGCTTTAGCAGCACCATCAGCACTTGCAGCTGCCAAGATTCTGTCTTCTACACAACTCTTAAGAACACAGTAGCCCTAATGGTGGAAGGTTGGCCACCCCTGCTCTAGGTAAAGGTAAAGGTATCCCTTGACAATTAAGTCCAGTCGTGTCCGACTCTAGGGAGCGGTGCTCATCTCCGTTTCAAAGCCGAAGAGCCAGCGCTGTCCAAAGACGTTTCCATGGTCATGTTGCCAGCATGACTCAACACCGAGGCGCATGGAACGCTGTTACCGTCCCGCTGATGCGGTACCTATTAATCTACTTGCAATTTCTTGCTTTCGAACTGCTAGGTTGACAGGAGCCGTCGCACGGATTTGAACTGCCGACCTTTCGATCGACAGCTCATGGTTCAGTGGTATAACCCACTGCGCCACCCGCTGGCTCAATAAAGTTATTGCTTTTAAAGGCTTAATATACTAAGGACCATGTAACTGCTGCAGTGCTCTTCAACTTGCCAAGAGCTGGGACTCTCCTCAAACCACAACCTGCAAGATGGGATCTACCTTCAAGAGCCCAGGAGACAAAAGGGGTTGGCAAGTAAGAGGCATCATTTCCTCTTCCCGCCTGAGTGATGGACAGAGCATGTATTGATACTGTGTCATTCTTCCCTTTTTCCCCTCTTTCAGGCCAATTAAGAAAGGGGCACAGAGTGATGTGGCATGGCAACACCACACACTCAAAGGCAGAGGGAAAGAAAAAGGTAAGGCGGAGCAGACAGAGTGCCATGACAGGAGAAAGAAGATAGGTAAGAGGAGACAGAGGACTTAGTCAAAGAAACCCCCCCCCAACCATTCTACGATAGGATTTATGTTATCTAGGACCCCAACCTCCAGCTATTGCTCAAACTGCTCAAAACAAAACGACAGCAGCCACACTGCCATGACTCACATGGAGTTCGGGTCAGGAGTCACATCTGGATCCTGACCCATGTTTGTGAAGATATGACCTACTGAAGTATTAAATTAGCAAAAAGTAGACTCCATTTCAAGAGCAGCCCATTATGAACTGGCAGCTGGTAACCATGGCAGTGGGGTGGCCTTAGTTGAGTGTCAAACTTTGGTCAAGGTCAGCCCAGTATGGAGCCTGTGACAACAGGAAACAGGTTATCTTGTTGTCTGTGTGCTCTTGGAGGCATCTGGTGGGGCCACTGTGAGATACAGGAAGCTGGACTAGATGGGCCTTTGGCCTGATCCAGCAAGGCTCTTCTTATGTTCTTATCTCACAAAAGTCGTAACTTGAGCAATGCTTGGGTGGTCATCTTTCTCTCCTATACTCACTTTGCTCCCCTCTTTTCTTTGGCTATTCCTGGTCACTGATCTGGAGTCTAACTCAGCTGAACATGCCTGAACAATACAACTCAGTGCTCCAGATACCAACTTGTCTCAGTAGATTGGGATAGGTCATCTTGACCAATGTTCCCTCTAAATTATATTCATATTTCCCACACACAGTCCATTGACACCGCAGCTTTTCTCACCCTCTTGTTTTAGGTCCTTCTTTCTGTTTTTTCAACCCACATACACAGGAACCCAGAGAATCAGCTTCTAGGCCGGCGTGGTCCAACACACGGCCCACGAGCCGCCAGCGGCCCCCGGAGGCTTCTCCCTCCCCCATCCCTCCCCCCAGCAAAAGCACTCAGCGCCGACCTGTTCCAAGGCAGCCAGCCCGATCTGCTCTCTTCCTGAACCTCAGGAAGAGAGCTGGTCGGACTGGCTGCCTTGGAACAGGTCGCCCCCAGCATGCCTCGCGCTCCACTGACACTCCGAAAAGCGCTCGGCTTCTGAGCGCTTTTCCGAGCGTTAGCGAGTGTGCACAGGGCATGTTGGGGACTGGGGAGAGTTCATTGGCTGAAGCGCTTTCCCCGCGCTTCAGCTGACGATCGGGAAAGGGTGCAGAGCCCAGTGCCCGGAAACAGGCAGCAGGCTCTCTCTGAAAGCTGCACCCCACTGCCTGGCGGGAGATGGCTGGCCACCTGCAGAGGGAAGAGCGTGCAGGGGGAGCAGCACCGGCACGAGCCAGCACACACTGCGCCCACCACCACCCACAGCTGGGACGTCCTGGAGGGATGGATCCCTCTCCAAAAGCAATGGAAGTGGTCGGCACCCTGAAAGGGGAACCTCAGTGCCTCACCCCTCACTTGGGCTCCTGCCGGCTCTCCCAGCCAGCCTTGCACCCTCCTCCATCAAAAGCTGAGCCAAGGGACTCCAAGGACTGAGCCTTTCCAAACGGGTCGGCGCTGAGTGCCTTTGCTGGGGGGAGGGAGGGCTCCGAGCGGAAGAGGGAGCAAAGCAAGGTGGGAGGAGGATCAGCTCAGTGTGGCTCCCTTCGAAGCATGCAGCAAAAGGGAGCAAAACAGAAAATTCGGAAACAGGAGCAATTAGAGAACAAATTGCCCAGAGAA
This sequence comes from Plestiodon gilberti rubricaudatus, assembly GCA_026170595.1. Taxonomy (NCBI): domain Eukaryota; kingdom Metazoa; phylum Chordata; class Lepidosauria; order Squamata; family Scincidae; genus Plestiodon; species Plestiodon gilberti. The sequence goes on along the minus strand of JANXHW010000002.1, from coordinate 219,608,686 downwards.
GAGAGAACCATGAACGATTTAGCAGTCCGTTTAAAAGGGGCGCTCAAAAATACAGAAAGGAAAGGAATGTTGCCACCACGTTACCAGCTGAGGTCAGCTTAAGCTCTGGGATAGCGTCTGACTGCCACGATCCCTAGAGCTTCATTAGGTGATGGGCCTTTCCAGGGCGGGGGAGAGAGGTAATCTAGTCCTCTTTCTTTTGTTGTTGTTTTTTTACTACCCATCTCCCTTTTCCTTTACAGCCCCTCACCCCCAAGATTTCTGGCTTGAGTTTTAGTCATGTCTGGACCAATTGAAAACACACACCTGATTTACCTGGGCAAGGCTTGCCTTAACACACACACACACACACACGCACACACGCACGCACACCCTTGCCAACAGGTAAATGTACTGGGAGACAACTTCCATTGTTTTTCCACGCTATAAGCAGAGGGCAGCGTGTCCTGCAAGATCATGACCTCTCTTGTTGCCCCTCCATTGCCCGCACCCCCCAAGTACCCAGCTGTTCTTATTTCTTTCTCCACTTCTCCCAGAATTCCTCTGTGCTGTGGACAAGAAGGAATATTCTGTCTTGTTTTGTTAGTTTTTTGGGGGGAGGTGGGAGGGAAAGGAGTCTGGGGGTGTCAGTGAATCACTGTCACTCCTATTTATATTGGGGGGAGGGTAGATGAGATGTATCACGTGAAAGGAAAGGGGGTGTTGCATTGGGGGGCTGTCTTTTTTAAAAAAAGAACAGACCCTTTGGTGGTGTCAAAGGGAGAATGGCGGGGACATCTTGCACTTCTGCTTTGAAGATAAATTATATTAATTATTATTAATAATAATTAATTTATTATTATTTATTAATTTAATTAATTGTGCGTCTCCCGGGTTTCGTGTCGAAGTCAGCATGCGGCCCTCGAGGTACGAGAAGTTGGACCACCCTGTTCTAGGCTCTTGAGGATAGGGATCATTTCACTACTCTCTGGTATCAAACTGCCTTTAGGTAATTTGTTTGGTTGAAACCAGGGATGGGGACTCGAGTCAAATGACTCAACTCGCAAGTGCGACTGAGTCACTTTTTCCCTGACTCGTACTCATACTTGTGACCCATTGACTCGCACTCGTACTCGTGACCCACGGGACTCGCACTTGACTCGCACTCGTGGGGGTAACGACTTGCCATTTCCAAGTCATTTTCCAAGTCATAGGGGAAGCCAAGTGGGTGCTTTAAAAGCCTCAGAGGTCCACACACACACCCCACACAGACACACACCCACCCCATTTTCAGGGGGAAAAGCCATTTTCCCCAGTGACTCGACTTGTGACTCATGGTTTTTGGCCTTACTCGTACTCGACTCGCACTCGTGCAAAAATGACTCGCACTTGCCCAAAAATGTTGGCACTGACTCGCACTCGGACTCGCGCAAAAATGACTCGTACTTGCACTCGCACTCGTGACCTATTTACTTAGATACATCCCTGGTTGAAACACACATACATAGCTCAATTAAAGTGAGACTGTTGGTGTATGGCTGTCAATTTATTTTTTGTATTACTGTTTTGCCTCTTGTACTACTATTGCTTTGCCTTCCATACTACATTTACTTTGGACCCCTCCATTATTATTAATTTTTAAATAAACTGTTTTCTCAACTCTTTGGATTCTCTGTCTTCTGTTATAAATGCCAATTACCTCCAAGTGTTCCACCACAAGTGGTCAAAGTTCCTTAAACATGCTTGTTTAAGGGTAAATGTGTAGATCCCTTCCTATGCATTCTAGAGCAACTGTGGTTAAAAGCCCTTCTGTATCAGATCAACGATCCAACTAGTCTACCATCCCGTTTCCCACAGCGGCCAGCCAAATGCTTCCAGGAAACTCACAAGCAGCTCTTCCCTGTTTTTCACCCATCCGCACCCCCAGCAACTGGTATTCATGATCATACAAACATGGAGGGTCCCATTTAGTTATTGCAGCTACAGGCATTCATAGACCTATCCCTCCATAATACAATGGAATACAGAAATAAAAAAATTCTGAGTTTTATAATTAAAGAACAAAGTCAAAAGACGGCCAACACAGCAAACACTATGATCCCATTTAACAAACATGCAAAGCAGAGAGATATTATTATGCAAGACAAAGATTTGCATCAAAAGATTAGGCTGATTACTTCATGCAAGATGAGCAATACAGCACATCCTGCATTAATTCTAATTTCACATTCCACAGGTCTTCGCTATTATTAAAATGTATCCCTGTCCCATACCATAAAGTCTTGACGGTTTAATTAAAAAAACGATTGTAATGTTAAGAATAAAATATACCACAAAATACATATGTACTAGTTCGGTTGTTTAATGTGGCCATGTTGGTTGCTATATTTGTACATGCCTAATAAAGGTGATTGAAATTGAAATACGTACTAGTCTTTAGGATTTAAAATTTCTACTATCCACTTTGGTTTATCTACATCTTTCCAATGAAGAATCCTATCATACCTATGTCTTCCATTAAAATCAATGAAAACATTATATGCAACTTATATCCCATCTGCTTTCCTGAAACTCATTTCAGTGAGCCATATTTCCCAGACCCCCCACTAGCTTCTGTTTAGATGGGAGAAGGAACAACTCATTATCTAACTTCTCTCTAAGCCTATTTGAGAAACAAAGCAGAGGACATATACAGTACTTTAAGTTGACATCTATCTCCTTTATTTGTGAATAGAAAGTAAAAGAAAGAACAAAACCAAAGGAATATGAAAAAAGGGGGAAATACATACATAATATGTATGGAATAGATTACAAAACTGATCAATAAGCAATCTATAAAAAGACATTCACGAGCAAAGGGATTCCAAATGTCCAAAAATATATCCATATGTAGTTGCCTATATTAAGCCATACATTCAAATGTTGATAAAGTTAAAAGGTCCTCAGTTCACTGAAGAATAGTGGGAGGGGAACACTTATCTTTCCAATGCTTCAGTATGAGTCAAAAGAACATTAAGTATCTACAGGTATCTAGTATCTACAGAGTCAGGATGTGGACTTAGACCTGGAAGATCCAGGTTCAAACCCCTGCTCAGCCATGAAACTTCCTGGGTGACCTTGGGCCAGTCATTAACAGCCTAACCTATCTCACAGGGCTGTTGTGAGGAGAAAAAGGAGGGAAAGAACCATATAACACCACCCTGAGCTCCTTGTAGGAAGGGAGGTATAAAAATGTAAAAATAAAATAAATCTACAAATGTCAATATTTGTTGTATTACAAAGTTAATACAACTAATAACCTCTTCCCAAAAGGATTGTATCACTATACAAGACCTCATCATGTGCCTAAAATTGACGCTTCAATTCCAACAACTGGATTCTTTGGTCAACCACTTACTATGCGAGCGCTGTGCTGTCCAAAATAAACTCTACAAATAATTTTTGCTAAATTAATTGCCATTTAAGATCAATAGATATTGAGGTTATAGTAGCTAAAGCCAATTTCTACTGATTATATGAGATAGGGTGCTCCAACTCTGTATTCCATATCTCTCTAAGGCCTTGAGTATTAAGCAACATCAAATATTTATAAACCAATATTGCAGGCTCTTCTCACTTGATTCAATAAGCGTTTCTAAAAGTACAAGTGATTCAGAAACTGATAAGTGCCGCTGGGCTGAATTTGGTCACTAACAAATGTTTTAATTGTAGATATTGCCGTTCAGCCAATAATGGTAAATCATTAGATTTTAGTTTATATCATCAGGCATACCTTAACTTCTATTAGTGTTTGAGATCCCTCTTCATATTTTAGAAATCCATCTTGGAAGTCTACTATCTGGTCCCGCTTTCTAAATGGATGGCATTGGGGTCCACATTTGTAAAAATGAAAGTGATTCCATCTACAGCTTCTTCAGTCAGATATTTCTGGACCACAATATCACAGAAATATAAATTTGATCCATTTGTGCATGCTAAATTAACATTATGGGCTAACCCCGTATTAAAAAATGGGAAGGAAACATCTAGAGCAGGGATTCTCAACCTGTGGTACGCGTACCCCCAGGGGTACACGAACCGACAGGCAGGGGTATGCGGCTTGCTGTGTCTTATCAGCTGCAAGTCAGCATCAGCTTGTAGTTTTTTTAAATTTAAACTCCTGACACCGACTCACAGCTGACTCACAGCTAATAAGGCACAGACTTGCAGGGCTCCCATATAAAAAAGCTCTGCCAAATCTCTATATAAACCCCTTTCTAGCATTTGCATCCAACTTAGGGTGACTCTGACTAAATAGTCCCTAATTTCTTACTGAAAAGAGAATTATAATTGACAGTGAACAGAAGAGATTCTTGTGCAACAAAACCACCCCTTCTCTCCCTCCAGACTGTGTTCCCAAAAGGCTTTGAGTAGAATGCAAACTAAGTGCTTTCCTACTGGCTGGTTCAATTTATATGCTGGGTTTTAGAATATATTGTTCCTTCCATTTAAAAAAGGCAGCTCTTATGGCAGATTGAGCTGGTTCTCCATATTCTTAAGCAAGCTAAGAAGGAATTGCCTTGGGTTGTTTTTAGATGGGAGACCTGTGGTGATATTTTCTTTAAAAAAATAAAAGGGGTGGCAAAAATTGAAACAACAACAACAGGTGGCTAACAGTGTAAGCTGAGTAATTTTAATGATGAAATGTCTCATTTTAATAATTAATGTAATTAATTAATTCTAATTATTAATTGGCACTGGGGGTACTTCAAAAAATTTGACTGCGCCAGGAGATACACTTGGTGAAAAAGGTTGAGAGCCCCTGATCTAGAGTTGACATCTAAGGAATCAGAATATGGTGCCACAGTCTACCAATACTTGACCCCAGCTATCCAAAAGTGAATAGGAGAGTACCGTATTTATCGGCGTATAATACGCACCGGCGTATAAGACGCACCTTCCTTTTGGCCCTGGGTTTCAAGAAAAAAACATTTAAAGCATTTTTGGGCCACTTGGCCACTTACTGCTTGGCTGCTTAATTAGCTAATTTACATAAATTGCACAAAAATACCAGGATCTCTTTTAAAACACACAGCAATAAGAAACATGAACAAAATGCACCAGAACATAAATCCCAAGTACAAAAACCCCCCAGACTCAACTCTTTTTCCCCCAACCCACCCATGCACAGTTTCCAAAGTAAACATAAATCCCAAATACAAAACCCCCAGACTCAACTCTTTTTCCCCACCCCACCCATGAAGTTTCCAAAGTAAAAAACATAAAAGTACAAAAAAACCAGACTCAACTCTTACCACCTTACCATCCCCAGACTCAACTCTTACCAACTCTTAAACATAAATCCCAAATACAAAAACCCCAGACTCAACTCTTACCACCTTACCACCCCCCGACTCAACTCTTAAAGGTAAACATAAATCCCAAATACAAAACCCCCAGACTCAACTCTTTTCCCCCACCCCACCTAACCTATGCACAGTTTCCAAAGCCTCCCAACTAGGCCCAGTTCAGAAGCTCACCCAAGCTGCATTCATTCAGCATCCAGGAGAGCTGGAAAGACTAGGCCCTCTGCAGCTCAGCTGAACTGAACTGAGCACAGCGCCCTCTGCTGTCTGCTGAGAAGCTCAACTCATGCACGTGCATAAATTAAACCTGACAAACAGCTGTAGATCGGATAGATTAGTCAGGGAAGAAAGCACAAGGGAGCTCTCCGGCTCCGGAAAAACCCGGTAAGCCCAAAAATGCTTTAAAATGGGCGGGAGGGGAGGAGGGATTTTTTAGTATTGGTGTATAAGACGCACCCTACTATTTTGGGTCGCAAATTTAGACAAAAAAGTGCGCCTTATACGCCAATAAATACGGTAATTCATAGCTCTGAAGAGTTGTCTTCTAACACAATGCAATGGAGAGAAAAGATACAAAGCACATTAAAAAAAGGTCCCATTATGGTTTCCAGATGTGACTACTCCATAGTAGTTTCTTTACAAATCCCAAGGGCCACCATGCCTTTACTCTGATGAGAGGGAATGGAGGAAGAAAACAAAGCCTCCCTGGTGCATAGGAACACCACTGCAGTTCTTCACTTGGTGTGCTGGAACATATCATGAGAACGGGGTAGGGTATGGGGAAGAAGAGAGCCCCAATGTGGGGGAGGGGGGAATAAATGCTTTAAAATAAATAAATAAATAAATAAAATAAAGCAAGCAAGCAAGCAAGCAAGCAAATAAATAAGAGGGGAAATCCTCCTTCACTGTATCAATGGTTTATAGCGCGATCCTGTGTAATCTTCGAACGGTGAAGTGCACGCTCCGTCACTTGAAGATGCCGCAAACGCGCTGCAAAGTGCATTTGTGACTCCCGGAATGTAAGGGTCACCGGGGCAAAGGCCGGCAGCCCTCGCTCCACCGGGGGACTGTCCCTACACCCGCCAGACCCGGTAAGCCCTGCACCAGCCAGTGAAGGGGCAGAGGGAGGGCGGACTGAACGGCGAGGGAGAGTGGCCATTGGCCACACGGGCAGGGAGAGGGTGGGGATATCAGCGACAAGCTCCGCTGATATCCAAAGTCCTCTCCCGGCCCGGTGCAGCCTTACACGGGCTTGAATGTACACCAGCCCCAGAGTTGGCGTACATTCAAGTAGGCCCATAGGGCCTCAGGTCACTTGCACCGAGGGGACGATTGTGTACCCGGGACCCGGATAGGATGCAACAACCGGCCCTTTAGGCCGGCCGCCGCATCTTACCCAGGATTGGGTTTGTTGCTGCTTTTCCTGCTGCCTCACCACCACAAAGGCAGGTAAGAAGAGGGGGGAGAGCTGGTGAGGTGTGTGAAGAATTTAGAAGAAATCTAAATTCTAGAATTCTCAGATGTTTACTTCTCCTTTCGTGGGGGGGGGGGCAGTCCAAGCTCCCAAAATTCTTCTCCTAGCTTGGAAAATGCTGCTAACATCCCTAGTCTTAATGATAAAGGACACCAGTCCAGTTTCACCAATATATCAATGGTCCACAAATGATAAGACCCTCAAAAACAGTACTAGCAATCAGGCAGTATGCCAATTGTTCTTGAACCATTAGCGGCTACATTTTTTTTCCTAAAAAAGATTACCATATGTAAAAACAAAATATAATATAAATACTCAAAGTGTATATACTGCTCGTCTAAAACAGTGGTGAATGACATTCAAAAAACCTTACAAATTTGGGCTAAGTTTTTGAATATTCATACTCTTGCATTGGACTACTCAAGATACTTCATTATGTATACATGTTTAGGTTTTAAGGGAGATTTGCTTCAAAAACTGCACATTTTATATAATGTCTTTTCATGCTCTATTTTGAAACTTGAGCATTCTATTGAGAATACAGTATGAGTAATTAACTGGAAAAAGGGCCAAGAAGGGTGCGGCCTCTCCAAGTACAAGGATTTAAATTTTCTGTACAAAAGTGCAAGTTACTGATCTTAAAAACATCATCTTCTGCCTTGGCTAAACAACTGTGGTAAAGAAAGCAAGAGAAAAATAGTCTGGCAAATGAGAAAACCTTCTGTATAATAAGCGCTTCTTCAAGCATGAAAGAGAACAAGAGCTGTGATTCCTCAACATAAAATACATTGCACTTCCTTTGCAATAAATAAAATAGATTAAACATATCACTGACTTGTGAAATGCAAAAAGGAAGTTGCATATATTGTACACACCCAGTGCATTTGGGTGAGGTAACTGTGTACTAAAATTCCAATTAACTTCCACCTTTGTAACATTACACCTCCAGAATACTCTGCCAGGCTATCCATCACATGCAAGACTACGAAACATGCCAAACCAGTACAGTGACGCAAACAGGTACCTTTTTATTCAAGAAAAATGGCAGTGTCTAAGCAGCAGCTGGCCACTGTGCTCAAGATCTCACTACATCAAAAAGGCTTGATTACTCCTTTTACTTTGTTTGGCTGCATAAGAATTTTCTAGCATTTTTTTCTTCCAGTATTGTTTTTCCAAGACTTGCAGAAATGTTCTACATGCAAACTAGCAGCCAATACATGAAGAATACAGCCAAGAACAATTTCTAGAAGTTTCTAACACCCCAAGAATAGTATACAGGTAGGTTTACAACACACACGTGATTATGCCTGGTAATCTTCCAACATTTCTATTCCAATTTCTGATCTAATACAAATACAGTAACCTTTTTGTTAGCTGAATTCACTGTAACACTCTAAGGAGAGAGGCTCAAGTATGCTGTGCTTTTCATTAGTTTCTTTCAATTTACAGTATTCTCCAGTGATTCATCCTGCGGACTGTTAAAACATTTCCTCCCTTTCCTATAACCTATTGTAGTGGAATGTTTTGGAGAGTAGTACAGGTGGCTTCTTACGATGGTCTTTATAGCTATAACTATGATATGAAACTACCTAAGTCTTTCCTTATGTTAGCTAGTTCAGAGGTGCCTCATTTAACAGGCGCCACTGCATTTCACTCCATGCTTAAGCTTTTTGCTCATTAGTTTTGAAAAACATCCAATTTTACCAGGTTAACAGTGGCCTGAATGTATATTTTTTAATTGCTTGGAGCATCTACCTTTAAGAAACGTTCACTACCTCAAAAGGTCACTTCCAGCACTTTAAAGATTAACTGGCAAAGATTAAATGAAGTATCACCTTGCTTGCTTCGCTGAGCATGTATAAAAATGGTACAATCACTTGAGAAAGGTTAAATCTATATCAGAGAAAGGAGAAGGAAGAAAAAGAAGGGGTCCTTCTGTCTGCCTTAGAGAATAGGCTCACAGAACTGTTCGATCGGTAGAATCCTGAAGGTTACATTACATGGTCCAGTCCACTACACCAAATGAAGACATGCTCCGTATGAATTCTGTAACACGTCCTTAAAAGTGCAATATAAATTTAAGCAAGTTGCATTAAGGCAGAGGAACTGGTTGGACAAAGAACATGTTTAGAAAACCACGAGGCCCAAGGCCATATGCTGGAAACAGCAGCGCAGTAAGGGAAGTACAGTCGGACCTCGATATCCACGGGGTTCCATTCCTGGAACCCCCGCAGATACTGAAATCCGTGTTAATCCGTCAGCTATTTCCACAGGATTAAGATTTTATGCTAAACAGGACAGGTGCTTGACATTCCAGAGCCTTCCTGGTGGCTGCCACTGGAAACAGTGGATATTTGCCCCTAAATCCAACTCTAAAATAAAAACTGAGAGGGAATCAAAACAATTCCGTAGAAAGGCCAATTCTGTTTGGGCATGACTGAAACAATCTCACAAACATGAGATTTGTTCCTGTTATTCCTAAGATCTCACTGATCACTCCACACTAGGTTCTAAAAAACAGATACCTTTTTCCAACACACCCCTTGATCCCTAGCCAGTGGAACAAAACTGCTGCTGCAATTCAGGTATTTTTTTTCCTCTCCAGTGTTCAGTTGCACCTTGCTGCCACCTCCCTGGACCCAGGCACTCACTTTCAGCCATGGTTATCTTGTAACCTGTTAGTTTTCCTGCAGTCAGAATCTGGCCCTAGCTTACTAATCTCACCTCCTATGTAACGTTTTGGAACTGAGCCTATTTCTATATTAGACCCTACTCTGATCCTCCAATCAGACACTTCTCAGCCTTAAGGATTCATTTCTCAGCCTTGATTCTTCAACCTTGACTTGTGCTTTGTTCCTTTGGCTTATGCATCATCGCCTGAAACATGACCCTGCCCAAATGTTTCTTCCATTGCTCCTGGTCCTGCCCCAATTCAATCACAATCCAACAAGGCACACAGCAGATATCCTTGTACAAGTTCAGCACTCAAGCACATCCGAGACAAAATTCCAAACCATATGGAATCCAGCATCCAAATATGGAAAAGCTAAAGAAGCTAAAAATATGGAAAAGCTAAAAACCTTCAAGAAACAATTATTTCTCCTCAAGGACAAACTGGTATCCCATCTCCAGCACTAGCCATTACTTATGCTCACTTGACAGAATAAACTATTTTAAAAAATAACCTTCCTACCAAGACAGTACTAACAACACATAGATCAAGGAAGTTAATCAGCTGTATTCTACAATGGGAAATACAGAACCTTTTCCCCAGAAGTATTTACATGAGGATAGAAAGTCCTAGTGAAAGACTTGTGATATCAACAAGAGATACATTTCTCCTTTTTGTATTTACATTCCTCTATTAATTTTCTAGTCAGCAACTTAAATTTTATTGCAGCAGACATCAAGATTTTGTTCTATATTTTTGTTTGCTTTTTGCAGAATTCACTATGTATTCAGAGGAAAATGCATTACAGCACTTTGTTTCTAGAAGTTAAGTACTAGCAGCCCAATCCTGTGTAAGAATAACCGGCCGGCCTAAAGGGCCAGTTGCGGTATCCTATGGCCGCACGGGAGCACCTTGGGGGAAGGGGACGCTTGTCCCCTTCCCCGGGTGCAAGTCGGCCGAGAACCTATGGGCCTTCTTGAATGTACACCAGTTCCAGAGCTGGCGTACATTCGAGCCAGGGGGGTAACGTCGAACTGGGCCGGGAAAGGGCTCAGGATATCGGTGGAGCTCACCACTGATATCCCAAACCGCCACCCAATGGCTGCCCTCCCTCGCTGCCTGATCCACCCTCCCCCACCTCTGCACCGATTGGTGCAGGGCTTACCTAGTCTGGCAGGTGCAGGGACAGTCCCCCGGTGGAGTAAGGGCTGAAGACCTTCGCCCCAGCGGCCCTTAATCACCAGAAGTTGCAAAAACACTTTATGGCGCATTTGTAACGCCTTCAAGCAGCGGAGTGCGCACTCAACGTTTATGCTGGATTGCGCTGCTGGTCTAGAAAAAATCCTATGCATGTCAGACGTTCCCCACAGTATTTCTTCTTCTCAGTCTTATTACAACATGATTCTTTTCTCTGCCCAGTCACACATGAGCAGAAAAAGGACTGCAATAAAGTGTTTACCCAGGTTTGCAATTCTTTTTAAAATTTTAGGAGTTCTGAAAGCATTTCACACCACTGGCATGGTATAAAGAGTAGGAGATAGCCTTCATTACCTTTATATAAGTATTTACAATACAGTACTTATATATGCCATCTTTTCATTCATCAGGATCCTTGACTTAGCAGTATAAAAACAAATAGATTCATGCAACATGCAAGACAGATAACAGATCTCCTTTAAAGGCCAAAAAAGGTTAAAGCCTAATAAAAAGTAAATGAGAGTTTTTATTAAGCCTAAGCCTCCTTTGCAAAGCAGTGGCAAGTGGATACACCACTTATCAGTTTTCCATGCCTCTAATCAACTCCATGTCTTTACTGCTATGAGAGAACATCAGTTTTTCCCTTTGCTTTTTCCAGCTGAACTCTTTAAGTTCGGCAGAGCTTAGTATCGGTCACTGTTTGTCATATGATTTCTAGAGACATAAAAGAACAAAAGCAAACAAAGCAAATGAAGAAGATAATGTACAGAAAGTATGAAGGCTAAGAATATGTCTTTGAAGGCAACAGTCCCTTAAGAGAAGGGTAACTCTTGAAGCCCTTCCAAACGCAAGGCAGAATTTCTTAAGAAGAGCTATTTCAATTAGCAGTTGACAGAATAGGTACAGGTGTGAGTTTACTTAAGACAGAGCTTCTTTAGGAATCAAAAGCTATTTGAATTCACAAGACTAAGAACACTGGCACAATTAACAGTCAGTCAAACTTCATATTGGACAGTTAGAGCTGAAACAATCTCCATCACCCACTTTTCAAAGCCATCTATGTGTTGGTGTCTCAAAGAATGTGCATAGTCTTTGCGATTGCAGTAGTCCCCCCTTTCCCCTCCCCAAACTGAAAACCTCTGACAGGCTCCACCAGCCTATCACTAGCCATCATTTAAGGTGGCTGAAAAGTTTGTGTACCAGCCATTTTTGGTATTGCTCATCTTCTTTGTTCGGCAGCCCACAACATAAAGCAGTAGCCAGCTTCCTGCTGGGACTGACATATGCCAGTCCATTTAGCATCCTAACTCACCTGAGTTACATATCACTTTGATGGGCTCAGGCAGGTTTGAATCTACCAATCAGCTGTGCCAATTTGCACCCATCCAAAGGTTATTTAAATCGGGGTCAGAAGATAGTCTAGACCAGTGGTTCTCTAACTCCTGGGAAGACCCTTTGCTGCCCTAAGTGGCAGCGGGGCCTTCACAGGGGTAGCGACGGCGTGTCCAGGATCACGCCACCGTGGACGAAAAGATTCGTTTTACCTTCATTGGTGGCAGTGGAGGTCCTCCAGGGGTGCGTGGGGAGCCTGCGGACCCCTCCGCAGGTCTCCCCAAGTGTTGTAGCGGCCCTCCAACGCGATTGCGACCCACTTCCGGTTTCACCGTAAAATCAGAAGTGGGTCACGATCGCATTAGAGGGCCACTCCGACGCTTGGGGAGGCCTGTGGAGGGGTCTGCAGGCTCCTCACGCACCCCCGGAGGACCTCCACTGCCACCAATGAAGGTAAAACGGACCTTTTCATCTGCGGCGGTGCGATCCTGAACATGCCATTGATGTCACCGTGGGTTGCCACGCCCCTTAAGGCCGTAGCAACCCTTTGTTCCCAGCTGGGGCGTTGCAATGCCCCAGTTTGGGAACCTCTGGTCTAGATTATTCACTTCGGCTCTCTCAGGGTGAATGCCAAGTACTGTACAGCTGGGAGAGATCCCCCTTCACTAGGAGCTGAAGTTATTCCACATGCTCCTCGCTTGGGAAGTGAAGGACCCTGAGGAATTGTCTCAAAAAAAGCGAGAGCTAGGGAAGTGTAGCTAGACACACTGGGTTTTATTACTTTGCATGCCTTTTTAAACTTTGAGGCAGCTTGCCTTTTACCCCAACCCTACCTGGTATTTTATTTTTGAATGAAATCCTTGTTAAACATGACCACTCGCCTGTCTGGCTGCTTGCATCCCAAAAATACTATTGGGCCAGTACTGTATACTACCAGAGGATGTAGTGGGGTGGGATTAGGCATCCTGTTGGGGGATGCCTTTGGCTCAATTACCTCAAGAATTCTTAACCAGGTGGCAGCATATCTGCCATATCATAAAAGTCCCCCATATCTGGAAAGTCTAGTTCAAAGATGCGATGATTAGGGGGGGGGGACACAAGGGAGTTTGCTGTTTAAAAACAAGTTTGCTGTTTAAACTGTTTTTCTCATCATTACAGCAGGCATTCTTCACACAGAGATGTAGAGAAAGTTTAGAAATGTGACCTATAAATCATAGAAAAGTTAAAACCAATCAGTTAAAAGTCTAAAGCTAAGGGTCTGCCTTCAATTAACCATCTCCCATACTTTAGTTTGCCATACTTCAAATGAACAATTTGAGAGTAAATTTTGGCCAATCAATAGTTTAAGTCCATGCCAGTAAATACATCTGTATGTACATCTATTTAGGGGGAGATCCCCAGTATCTCCAGGCAAAAGCAAAGAAACTCTGTTGTCAGTGTTGACAAAATTGAGCTGACAGCGCAATCCGACTTAACTTTTGTGCCGGTGTAACCAGCGGCGCAGTGAGAACGGGAGGCCCCAGAATGGAAAAAGGATTCAAAAGGGAATTAATGGTCTCACTCAGTAGAAGGCATCTTTATGTTGGCTCATTCTTAGGGCCAAACTACACATGCACACAAACATGAGTTAGAGACATGCTTCCAACCAGAAACACCTTTGTTTTTGCACAGAGAGAGAGAGACCCAGCCAGAACAAGGTACACGAGCGAGGGGAAATTCACTCTCACTCTCACACACACAGGTACTTCCAGTTCTACCTCTACCTGCATATCTAGTTTGGCTATAAGATCCATTCAATAATCAAATATTACATACAATATGTGGAAATAGTGGTACCACCAATATCTATTACTCTTAGAATAACATCCTATTACTCTTAAGGCTGTGACAGACCGCATGCCGAGGCGAACGAGCGAGCGCCGAGGCGAGCGCGAGAGGCTGGCCACCGTCCTCTGCACTCTGAGCTTGTCTGTAGGAGTGTCTTCCCGCAAATAGTCCCTCCTTTTGTCCCGCCTTCTTGGAAGAAACCTCCACGGTGATTGGCTAACACTAAAGTTTACACCCGATTGGCAGATAGCCACTCCCCTCCCCCTTGGTGGCTGCAGTAGCTCCGCTGTGCGGCCCCCTCAAACATGGCCCAGGAAGATTTTTGATGGTGCCGGAAATCAGGAGACCGCTCGCTTCCGCTGTGGTAACCAGACACCTCAGCACAGCTCGACAAAGCTCCTCGGGTGTCCGGGACGCGCCGAAATTCGTGCAGTCTGTCACGGCCTTTAGAGTAATACCTATTACTCTTAGAATAACATTCAAACTTGTTGCAGACCGTGGCAAGCACCCACAGAGGCTCGGCGCGCAGCCCACGGCCCGGTTCCTAACGGGCCACAGACTGGTACCGGGCCGCGGACCGGGGGTTGGGGACCCCTGGACTAGAGGAAAGCAATCCTTGAGATACTCAGGTTCCAAGTCATTTAGGGCTTTAAAGATTAACATATTTACATAGCTATACACAATAACCCAACAGAACATTCTGATGTCAGTCACTTGCCCCTTAGCAGGGCCACTCAGAGGAATTTTATCAGGGGGTACAATGTTTCTTTTGGGCCCCTTCCCTTCATGTGAATTTGGCTCCTGGTGCCCTTTTTTGCTCCTGGATCCCCTTTTTGACCCATTTTTGGCCCTGGGCCCGGGTATGATTGTACCCCCCCCTCAGAGGCCCTGCCCCTTAGTACAATACTGAAAATGATCCTTCATTCTCTGAAAAATGAAAGCTACAGACGTCTGTAGTTAAGCAGCTGCTCAAACTAAGCTAGCTGTAGACATTTTAACAATATTTCATTTACAACTACCACACACGAGATTTTTCAAGAAAACCAAAAATCTGATAAAGAGATAAACTTATAAATAGACTGTCAGCAACTAACCTTTGCCACATACAGTTCAAGTCTTAAAAATAGTTCTCCATTACCCCGCTTCACCACAGCTTTACTATAAATAGACAAATCTACATGCAACAGAGGATGGAAGACAAATCACCAAGCCTTTGTTTTCACTCCTAATTTTATAGGAAGACTATTCTATGCCACAAAAGAATTACGTTGCTAATACTAAAAATCACCAAAATGTCACTGTTTAGCAACACCACCAATTAGGATGGTGTTGTGTCTGAACAGCTCAAAGAATGTCTGCCCTTGTTCTGTGGCACTTTTCCTTAGAGTAGCTGCTCATCAGATAAAAACTGTCCAAGTAGATCCGAGTTGTGCCATGGCTCCAAGGTAGAGCCAGAAAATACAGGTAAAGCTTTTTTGCTTTACATTATTCCAAAAATAATGAAGGTAATAACTGCCTAGATAAATAATGTAAGCTTTTGTTAATATTAGGTTCCTCAATATGCAACTTTGACATTTTCTTATTTTATAAATTTATATCACACCTTGTAAGGTAAACACATTTCCAAGGTGAGCTACAACAAAGCAGTAATAACGTCTTTTAAAAAAATCAATGAAGGAGTTCTTAGGTGCTTTACACAGCCAAGTACATAATCTGTTAATACACTGTACTATCCCCAGTGGTCTTAAAATAAGGAAGCTTTATGTTGAGTAGGTTCAATAAGCGCTGATCTTTTAGAACACCATGCTCTTCAATGATTTTGCTTCTTATTTTACCCACTCTGATGCAAAGTTGTGCTACAGCCAGTTTTGAAATCAAATTTATATTTTGTATAGAGGAAACTTCAAAAATATTTATTCAGTCCCATTTTAATGGTATCTTCCTGTCCCTGTTCCTCACCTGGGTTACTTGGGATTACTCTAAATCGACAAGCTCCATCTCTTCTTAGATCAGTTTTGATATATACTATATTTCACTGGCTTTCTTCCTATTTGGAAAGCTGCAAATTAATTGCAGCCGATGTCAAGGCAATATTTTTCCATTCAAGAACATTTTAAGATGTAGGGTGGATGCAGCCAACTGAATAAACCATGGTTTACAGCCCAATCCTATCCTCCCCCACCCTGGACAATGCAGCATGGGCCATATGGCCCACACTGAATCCTAAGTGGGGAAGGAGGCAGTCGAAGGTCTAAACTGGTGCTAAACATGTTTAAATTTTAAACCAGGGATTGAAACCAAGGTTAAAAGCTGTTTTAAAATTATACCATGATTAAAGCTGATGTAGATGTAACTTTGCACCAGAATTAAGTCAGTGAAGGGGCACGGGAATCTGCACAGGTGGAAGAAGTGAAACCACACCATGCATTTGATCTCTTTACTAAAATTGGAAAATTACTAGGTTTATGTCTGTATGATATAGTGATCCTTTTTCTTAATCTGTATAACAATTAGAAAAGTGTGCTACTTTCCATATTTGTAGGATTTGCAATCTGATCAGGGACTAGGCAGGATGTCCAGGAGAAATCAAACATATATTTCCATGTAGACTAATTATTTTTCTAAGGTATACCTGCATCCATATTTGCATTAGCAGCAGCTGGATACACAAACCAAAATAATGTATTTAATTTTGTCAGAATATATCCACAATGAACTAAAATTCCCCATGTTTTTAGAAACTTAAATGTTTCCTTTAGTGCATAGGTGCATCCCCCTATCTGTGGATCTCCTATCCTCAGATCCGTGTGTTGCCGTGGCCCCCCCTGCCCATTACCTTTCTTTATCTTTACAGAGCTGGTCCCAAGTCAGCATGTTTCTTTCTTTACCAAAATGCTATAAACCAGGGGTTCTTAACCTTTGGAGGCCCAGGTACCCCCTATCACGTTCTAATTCTCTGGCATACCCCTGATAATTAATTAGCTATTTTACATAATTAATTAGCTAATTTATTTATCCCAAATCTCCCCAAATTCAGCTCTTCCCCACCACCCTACCCATGCACAGTTTCCAAAGTAAACAAAACTGCCCTGTCCCGAGTCGAGACCCTTGGCCGTTTAGCTCTGTATCGGCTGCAATGACCAGCCGTAGTTCTCCAGGGTCCAGGTGTAGAAAAGAGTCCTTCCTGACAGCATCTCCAGACAAGGCTGGGAGCAGAGTCTGGGACCTTTCACACGCAAATTGGGGCTGGATCAGCTGTTGTGCAGTGTCGTGCAGAGCATTATGCAGGCCCATAAGAGCAGGAGGGGTCTCCCCAACTAGGCCTAGTTCAGAAGTTTACCCAAGTGATGTCTGTCTCTGTGTGTTAGCAAAGTAAAAAAAACGCTCATTCTGCATTCACCATTGGAGGAGAGCAGGGAGGCAGGAGCGCGGCCATCCTCAGTTCCTGGTATAAACAGCATGCTGCTTATAGCAACGAAGCAGGCAAGCAGCCTGAATGCTACAGAGGCTCCTTTAAACAGGAAGCATGCTGCTTTATAGCATTTTGGTAAAGAAAGAAACATGCTGGCATGGCACCAGCTCTGTGAAGATAAAAGAAAGGTAATGGGTGCAGGGGATAGCATTCCCCCTCCTCATGGTTTGTTAACCACAGTTAAAGCCTTGCCTCAGTTTTGGATGAGCCACGGAACTTTGGTTTAACCAAACAAAGATGATAACATTGTGGCTCAGTAACGAAGAAGAGGAAGCAGGCTTGAACAACTGACTGACAGTGCAATCCTGTTGACGTGCTCTGCCAGTGTTGAATCTGGACCACCACGCGATGGAGCAGATAGGAGCTGCTCGTGACGCAGGGGCTGTGGGAGGGGACATAACAGGGAGGGCGGGAAGTGGGCAGATAGGGCCCAAGAGGGGGCGGGATTGGAATGCTCCCAATGGCATAGCTAGCCTCGTGGGGGGCAACACTTGACACCCCATGACGTCACGAGCCCAGCCCCGATGGAAAAAAACCCCGGTGCCCACCCAGGGGGCGGGGGGAGTGCTGAAAACACCTCCACAGTCTTGTGCACCCCCTAGCAGCTTGTGCACTCCCCCTTGATGCCCAGGGCAGTCCGCCCCCCCGCCCCTACGCCACTGATGCTGCCACATGCCATATCCTATCCTCCCTCCCAGGCACTTTCTGTCTAGTCGGGGCTTCTTCATTCTGCGCCAGCTAAAGACCTGGCAGAGAAACGAGTAGCCCCATTGCAGCGGCTGGGGGTTTGCCTGGAGTAAGGGGACATACAATTAAATTTACAGGGAAGCAATCGAGATACAAAAACACCGTTACAAGATGAATAGGAAAAGGAGGAGACTTTGAGCATCAGCAATGCGTGGCTACCAGCCCTTAGAAATACTAAGATCCAGAAATTTGGGACAGAAAAAGAATCTGATTATCTTCACCCTTGGGGTTGCGAACCCAAGGTCCGGAAAGAGACAGTGTGGCATTCGTCTCCGATGTCAGGATGGTGGCGACGGCACTGCCAGGATTGCAACGGCAGGGAAAAAGCAGTTTTTCAGCCTACCTGGGGGTCTTGCTGGGCCTCCAGGGGGTGCAAGGGGCCTGCGGACCCCTCTGCAGGCCTCCCTACACCCCCAAACGGATCCAAATAGCGATTCACTTCCGGTTTCGTCCGAAAACCGGACGTATGTCACAATCTGGATGTGTTTTGGGGTGCAGGGAGGCCTGCTGACATGTCCGCAGACTCCCTGTACTCCCAAAAGACCCGACAAGACCCCCAGGTAGGCTGAAAAGCCACATTTCCCCCCCCCCCGGCAGTGGCTCGATCCCGGCAGTGCTGTCGCCACCGTCACCACCAAATTGCAAGGACTTACAGTGACCTTTACCTGAAGGTAAAAGGTTGAAGATCACTGCTTTAAGGAACACACGGTGAACGAACAGAAGATCACTGGACAGTTATTGACAGTTGCTCTGGGGGTGAGATGGATGGCTTGTGGTTCTCACTTCCAGTCCTTTGAAAATGCCTACTATAGTTGTAGTGAAACATCAGGGAATGAAGTTCTTAATGGATAATGGCCAACAAGTCTGAATAGTTCTTACTGCAATACTGATAGTGGGCATTTTAGATAGTTCAGGGGTTCTCAACCGGTGGTACGCGTAACACCAGGCTGCTAGAATCCTACTCCAAAGCGGCATTTACAGTGCCTCATTTTTGCTCCTGAGAGGCTCCTGCCATTAGCGGAGCATCTTGGGAACACTCAGAAGGGCCCGCCCACCCAGAGCCGCCTCCTCCTTGCCTTTTCTGGCCTCCGTGACGTCTGAAAACCCGGAAGTAACTGGCGATTACATCATTCGCTAGTTACTTCTGGTGGTATGTGGGGGGAGAGCAGCATCAGAGGTGGTATTACAGGGCTGGTGAGACGTTGAGAACCGTTGAGATGTTGAGTTAGATTGATTTCAATGGGATTTCACAGTGGTTACCCTTTGCTCAATTACAACCACAGATTATGTGTGTTGCAGCAGCAAATAACGTCTTTGCAGATTTTTAAGCTTTATCTTGTAGGGAGTGTTTAAAGGTATTTTGTCATTCACAAGAAAAGCTGCACCCATAATGAGTCAAGGTTCAGAGAAGTTCAACAGGAAATGTATCTGAATCTCAGTGCCTAGGGCGAATTCACTCACAATGGTTTGACTAACACTAGCTCATTTTTTTTATCCATTAAAATGAAAGCTCAAACAAACCTGACTGGAATCAAGGCTAAACAAACCACTTTTCTTAGATTTTTACAGCTGATTTTTGTTTTCATCATTCGATCCAATTCACCTTTAAGCATATAATTAAAAACAAACCAATGTGCGATTCACTGACCTCTTAATATGGATGCATTCCAGTTTAACTGAACAATGCCAGTTTAAGTGGCTAACTAATCACAATCTCTAGCTAGCAAGTTTTTAACTGTGCTCTGAAAGACAGGGAAAATATTTTTTATTATTAAGAAAAGCTTTTGAATGTGCTCCCTGACCAGTGATGATATGAAATTTTACTAACCCACCTGACATTCACTTAGGAGGATGCAATCCTAAAACACTTCCCCGAGAAGTTTAAATTTCATTGCACACTGTGGTGTTTCCTTCTGAGCAGACATGCACAGAATCACCCTGTTAAGAGTTTGGTTCAGATGTATTGTGTGAATGCGTCCTGCATTTGAGCAAGCCCTCTTCTTCTCACACTTCCAGTTTAGCAGCAAACTGTTAATCCAAACTGGGCAAACTATGGTTTTCACAAACCAGGTTTGCTAATCACTGTTATGCAACCCCAGTTCCTGTGTAAGCTATGGTTTGTCACTAAATCAAAAGTGAGAGGGGAAATTAGAGCCTGTGAGGGAAGGAGGAAGAAGCCTGCAGTCACAGGGCTCTTTCATCTGGCATCTTTCAACTGTGGTTAGGCATTACATCTGAATCAATCCTTAATGCAACCCTTGCAAAAGTATTACTTCAAATATTACCTATCAGGATGATTCAGGAGTATTGGCGCTTAAGTGATTAAGATTCCACCACAAACATAGAGACAAATTAGCCAGTAACCTCAAATGGGCATCGATTACCTTAAAGGTGGAAATTATTTAAGTTCCTGAATTTTTTTCAGTCATTTTTAGTTCCAAAATTAAACTATTCGAAAATTAAATATCAAAAGAAAACCCAAGATTTATGTTTGGATTTTTTAAGAGGCCAATGTTTAAAAAATATTCCTTAGGTGTTACAGTATACAGTTTTGTTGGGATATCAATACTAAAATAATATTGGAAGTATCAACAATAGGCACCCTTCAAATTCTTCATGACTAATACTCAGGGAAGAAAAATCAACTCAGGAAATCTCATTTGCGATTTTGGCACTTTATTTATTTATTTATTTATTTATTTAAAGAATTTATATCCCGCCTTTCTCCCAGCAAGGGCACTCAAGGCGGCTTACAATAAAAACATTAAAATACATATATACATTAAAATAATTAAAAACAAATAATTAAAATAATTAAAACAAACAACCCCAGTGGGTCACCTATATTTACATTTGTTAAAAGCCATTTCTTAAAAAGCCAGCCCACCATGTCAGACATCGAATGCTAACTTAAATAAAAACGTCTTAAGGCCCCGCCGAAAGGTCTCTAAAGAGGGAGCCGTTCTTAATTCCAGGGGGAGGGAATTCCATAATTGGGGTGCCACTGCCGAGAAGGCCCTATTCCGTGCCGCCATCCCCCTCACCTATGTCAATTGCGGCACGGTTAACAGGGCCCCCCTGATGACCTCAGAGTGCGGGTCGGATTGTAGGGAAGGAGGCGGTCCCAATTTATATTTATTTATATGCCCAATTTATATGCCCAGTTCACTGCTGGTATGTGTTCAATACAATTCTGAGAGTTGAGGGCTGCATAGCAACTAAGAGACCAATTTTCAAATCAGGGCTTTCCTAGTTCAAATCTAACTTCTGCCATAGCTCAGCAGGCAGCTTTAAGCATGTCATTCCCTCTCAGCTGCAATATGGAGAGAACACCACTCACCTTACAGGTCAGACTACATCAAGACAATATGTGAAGTACTTTGAGCACTGGAAAGCACTATACAAATTGCTACAAAGTACCAGTATTAGTAACTCTGCAGTTAAGATTGAAACTTTAATAACTTCAGATTAGTTTTCAGAAAATGTAACTCAACTCTAAAGCTTTAAGGCTGATCTACACCGCACTTCTCCCGGTGCATCCCGGGCGTGTGCAGTGTGTGCGGAGTGGTGTGGCTGCCTTTTTAGCTGGTCGCCATGGAACACGGGAGAGCTGCGCTCTCACAAATTCAGTGGCGATCGACCGTAGACCATGCTCATGATTTTGAGAGGGCGGGACACAGAGCTAATTGTTTGACCAATGGGATGAGAGGGGTTTTTCAGCCAATTGGAGCGCACTTGTGTTTCAGTCAATCAGCATTGAGCTTTATTAGAAGGTGGGACAATCAGGAGGGACTATTTATATTGAAGAAACTGGTGGAGCCCAGGGCAGCGTTTTGGGCGGGGCGTCCTGCCCCCTACGCTCGTGCGCCTCCCAACGCAAGCGCAACGCAACACAAGTAGGTGTAGATCAGCCTATATTGCAGGGGTGGCCAAACTTGCTAAACGTAAGAGCCACATGTGATAAACTTCAGGTGTAAGAGATCCACAAGAGTGAGAGCCACAATATTTAAGCAGCATTTAAATTCTTAAATATATTTACTCACCATGAACATTAAACTTATGTTTTAATCCAATGGACTCTCAGTTTATACCTGGTCAATAATTATAAAGCTTGAAAATTTCTTATTTACCTTTTATACTGTATTAATTGTGATGCAAAAAGGAGCTCAGCCACCGTATTTCCGAGAGCTGCACATTATATGTCAAAGAGCCACATTTGGCTCAGAAGCCAGTTTGGCTACCCCTGCTATATTGCTTTATAAATTGTTTGTATAACACACACACACACACACACACACACACACACACACACACACACACACACACACACACACACACACACACACCCAACAGAAGTTTCTGTGAGTTTCAGGGTATGTGTGTGGTCATAGCACAGCTAGCTGAGAAACAGTACTCAAAAATACAATTATCAATACAGTTCCTTTATTACCAGTAATTGACACACAATATTCCTAACTTCCTAGAATCAATTAATCTGATTTTTCATTAGAACAATACAGTATATATAAAATAAAAGAGGTCTTAAGAATTTCATACATATTAAGCTCATGTTAAGTTGCATACTTAGTGATTATGCAGTGATAATCAGTAATACTCTGCAGCGATAATCAGTGATACTCAGTGATTCTCTTTCCACTCTTTTTTCAGTGGTTCATGCTGATACTCTTCCAAAGCTATTCAAGTTCCACGCAACCTCTCAAATCAAATTGTATGCAAATTATACCTGTCACTGAAGTGGCGACAGCCACAGAATTATAGCACAAGTTCACCTTATTTTTAGATGGAGTAAAAAGCATTTTGTAACTGTTGACTCACATTCCACACTGAATTTGAATTACATTTTTAAAACTGCGCATCTCAATCACTTTTTAGCTAAAAAGGAGCACTTACACTGTCAACAAATCCAATCTGTTTTTCCTTTAAAAATTAAGCACATAGTAGTCAAAACAATATCATTTGGGAACATACAATTCAAAAGAATTTGGGATTCAATACTCAAAAATTGGGTGTCAATATTTATTTATTGCGAGAGTATCATTTAAAAGTGGCGGGCTTACTTCAAAGCCTGCCAACAGTGACATTGCTAGTGAAAAATTTTCTGGCTAGTTCAAAAAGATAAATGTACATTTCAAAGAGAATCCCCAAGTATACTTACTGTAGAATACTGCAGGCATGACACATTATTTAGAGAACTATGGTAGCAGTGCAATGGGGCAGAAATGTAAACTACATCACTGAAACAAACCTTTCCCTCAATTAAAAGGTAACAACAGATAGTACTTCCACATCTTTGGCTGTCATCCCTAAAATTACAGTATACAACACAACAAATGTTCACTCTAACCTTTATACACAAATCTTCTGAACAGCTTTAGAAAGATTTTTTTTTAAGTATTACCTGTATACGGAAACTTCAAGCTTCAATTTGAGCTCAAGAAGTCAAGAACAAACTCTGCTACTTAAGTACCTAAAGTTGGTAGGTTTTTAGCAAATGTTGAGTTAAAATGAGGAAGTGATGATGCATTTTTTTAAACCTCTGCAACCTAGAATGTGCAACAACTCCTCTGGTTGCCATTGTGCAAACAAAGGATTCTCAAACTTTGTGGCACTGAGCCTTTGCAAATAAAATGGAACACCCTGCTGAAGCCTCCCTACAGCAAAGACAAAGTGAATTCACCACACCGTACTCTGTGTTCATGTCTGGGAAACAGAACAACAAGGAGAGGAAAACAGAGCTCTTTAGCCTCATACAGTGCTTTCAGGTGAACGGAGAGGTGGGGCCCAAATGAAAACAAGGAAACAAATGAAAGGTATTTATTTTTCACATTTTTATACTGCCCTGCCTCCAAGGAGCTCAGCGTGGTGTACATGGTTTCCCACTTAAACCAACAGAACATTCTATTGCAGGGGGTTCTAATAAGTAAAAGATTTGCCTGCTAGGCCATGTAAAGCACACACTGAATGGGCAATGGCCAACTGGATGCTCGCATCCACACATTCAATTTATGGACACAAATTAGTTTACTGTGTCCATTTTAAAATAAATAGGGATTTATTTCTGCACACGTGCACACACAGGAAGGCGACTGATTTTTCTTTCCAATTGAAACTTACATTGGCCTGGTGTTAATCTCCAAGTTGCAGGCAAATAATTTCAGATTACATAAATTCTAATAAATATAACACATTGGTGAAGGACAATTTGAATTATATTAATAACTTCATCCCAAAAAGTTGCAATAACAGAACATGACCACAACATGCTACCTATAATCTTAACACAAAGGCTCTGTCTCAATTGGTGTATATTCCACCACTCATCTCTACCCACACACACCCTCTGCCCAATTAATTTTCCCTGCCTAAAACCAATGGGCAATAGATGTCAATGACTGAATGAAGAAGCAAATTGTGTGTGTGTGTGATTTTTTTCACTGCAAGTCACCTTTAGAACTTTTAAAATTAAAAGGCAGGGTAATAAATATTCATGTTCACAGTTGTACATTTGGTCTCCAATGGTTTTCAGGGTAGCTGACCAATGCTAAGACTGCATTTCCTCCACCCCTGTAACAGCTTTCTGAACAAAACTGAAAAGTGTTCCAGCATTATGTTTTAATTAGTGTCACTAACTCTTAGAGAATTATGAAATGGAAAATACAACCTATGTAGCAAATGTACAAATGTCAATCCGTAGAGTTCAAAGATCTGTTCAGTATCAGCATTTGTTGAAATGCCAGCAAAATTCATTGAAAAAGACAACTGCCTCTTCAATATCTACAAATGAAACATTTTGTGGATGAAACTCAAACAATTTTATAGTCAACTCAAAGGATAAAATAATGCTAACATTAATATCACCTGAGCTGAGCATTCCAATGTGAGTAATTCCTGCATGCTTTACTTATTGGGCAGCCCAATCCTAATCTCCCCTGGATTGGGTGCTGCAGTGTGGGCTGTGCGGCCCGCACTGCAGTGTGGGCTGTGCAGCCCGCACTGCATCCTAACCAGTGAAGGGCCCTGCTGGAGGTCTACTCGGGGGAAGCGGATATTTGTCCACTTACCCCAGGTAAACCCCCAGCCACCGCAATGAGGCTACTCATTCTCTGCTGGCTTTTTAGCTGGAGGAGAACCAAGCAGCTCGTGTTGGCAGAAAGGGCCTGGGAGAGGATACGGTGTGCTGTGGCGTCACCGATCCTGCTCCCTCCCGGGCACGATCCACCCATCCCACCCTCTCCCAGCTCTTGAGCTGCTCAGAGTGGGACTTACCCGCTCCATGGCTCTGGATCCTGTGATCTCCAGGGGGGTGGGCAGTGCAGGCTCCGCCTACTTGCTGGGTGCCGCAAAATGTGACTTATGGTACATTTCCGACACCCTGGGCCAGTGCAGCTGCACTGTGCCAGCCTAACCGTTCCATAGGATTGCGCCATAGTTCCTGATGAGCAAGGTATGAAGATAAAGATATACCATCCAAATTATGTGATATATTCTTGCACATCTGTTAATTCCACCTATTTCAACAGATTTTACTCAAAATTCCTTATGTGTTTAAAATGAACGCCACAGATAAAACTTAGGGCCAGTCTCATCATGAGAAGTGCATGGGTGACCCCACAGCAGCAGCCACCCTGCCAATCTCCTCCAATTCATTCCTGTCCCTTCTCCCTGAATTTTGAAACAGCAGAGGGCAGGAGCAGAAACGTAGAGATGAGAAGCAGAGTAGTATCGGTGGGCTAGAGTGATAAGGAGTACAGAGGAGGAGGAACAACCACAGCAAAATGAAAAAGTAAAAGGGGAAAAACTGTGGAGGAGCAAGTCTGAGTCAGGTAGAGGAAGCTCATTAAGCTCCATTTGTACAGGTCGTCCCTTGTTATTCGCAGGTTCCGCAGGGATTTTCACCATCTGTGGATGCTGAGCTACCCTTCACACCTCGTGCTGGGCGCAACCCGCAAATAACAGGGTGCTGGAGTCCAGCACCAAATGTTGCAATTACTCACCAGGGGACCTCCGGAAGCCCCTTCTGCGTCACATCAGGCCAGCAACCTCCTCCATGGGTCTCAGAAAGCCTCTCTGAAGCAACCAGAAGTGGCCAGTGCTAAACCGGAAGTCACTTCCGGTTGCTTCAGAGAGGCTTTCTGAGGCCCATGGAGGCTTATGGAGGGGGTTGCAGGCCCAGCACGATGCAGAAGGGGCCTCTGGAGGCCCCCGGTAAGTACAATTTCAGCATGTGGTGCTGGACTCCAGCATCCCTGGGCCAGAATCAATCGCCCGCGGATACCGAGGGACGACCGTACACTGAGAAGTTAAGGAACTCTCAGAATTGCATTTATAAAAGTTCTTGATGTTCCTTTTTCCGGTGTTGAATAATATTCCAAATTGTACTAATTAGCACAAACTTTGCCTTTTTTGAGTTTTGCGATTGTTAAATACTGTGCATTTCCTGTTACCAGTTGTTACCTTTTTTTACTTTGGGGAAGGGCAGGGAGGAGGGGCTCAGGTTCCATAGGATAGCATGAGAAGTTAAGAGATTCCTCAACCAAAAGAGAGTTGAAAACCAATGACATAAGCGGAAACTAAAGGTTATTTTTCTCTGACCAAAAATATATTTCAAGTATTCATTCACAAAATAAGCAACATTTGTATTTGTTGGGCAATTAGTGGCCTCTTTCCTTTAACACCTGAATCAACAACTCTGTTTCTCTGAAGAATCATACACTTATTTTTCAAAGCAACAATGCAATAACATAATAATGTTCTATATACTGTGTTGAACAGAAGCTTGAACATTAACACGCAACATTAGCAAGAATTTGGGTATGGAAACATGAAAATAAAGAAATGCATTTTAGTACCTATATGGTAAAAAGACAAGGGCACAAAATGAGAGAAAAAAATCTCTAATCCTAAACTGTTTAATTTGTTGTGTCAAAAGTTAAGATGACGACACTGGACTTAGGAGACAAAGTGGGCACCTCACACAATTATTGCTGTTTACCTAAACATACTCCCCCCCCCTCTTTTACATTACATCTTTATCACTACAAGAACTACTTGCAAGGTGTTGAATGTGCATGTTTGAAAAACACACTGTTAAACAGCTAGCTTCCTCCACAGCATAATTGCTACCAGGTAGGGAGCTGCCAACAGAAACCAGTTGGCCCGTTTCATTTTCCTTATGCTAACATGAATGAGGGAGATACAGTGACTTTTGGCCAATGTGGGTGGCCTGACAATTCCTGCAAATAAACACTCTCCTGAAGTGTTTGCAATATAACTGTAAACAGAGACTCAACACCAAGAATCAGAAAGCTTAAGCGACTAGAAACCAGTGACAAAATCTGTTCACATCATCTATGTTTAACACAATCTTGGCTGTATAATTAGTAAAGTATAACATACCATTTAAAAATGCAACTAGCCAAACTGTTATTGTAACTGTGGTATAAAAACTGATGAGTATTCTAGAAAGCTTTGGACACAAGCCATGCAAGAACATTGAAAATATGCAGCCCAAAAAATGCCACAAGAGCAACTATATATCCTATACACAAGCATATGCTGCTGATACAAAACAGTTCCAGAACATAAAAAAATCACAATATAAAACTTGGAAGGGGGAGGGGGGAGCTCACAATTTCCCTGAATATACACATGCATAAGTGAAAACTACAAAGAATTACTGATGCCCCATGCATCATCGCCACCCCTGCAACACTGCCCACATTTTGGCAGAAATTCCTCAAACATCTCACTTAACATTTGTCATGCTGTGCAGCAATGTTCTTGGCCAACCAGTAGCAGAGATTCCACATATGCCCCAATCCAACTAGAAACACTATGCACATGATGGCAGGCTTCACAACACCACCCTCGCTGCGTGGGGAACCATGTGCACAACTAGGTACCAAATGTGTGGTTCCCCTCTGTAATCCAGCAACTGAAGTTTTATGCACAGAGAAATTTTTAAAAGCTAGAATCCTGGAGATCTGACAAACCATCACTGCAATTGTTGCTCTGCCTTTGACGGCTATTGCACCTAGAAGCCGAAGTTTTGGGCACACATAAAACAAAAGCAAATGAATACCCCTAACCATGGTTTGCCTGATTATTTGCAAGCTCAGGACGATTTGGGTTTTAACTATGGTTAGTATACATCATGGTTGAAAGCCACATCTGGATTGAGCCTCACCCAGCTTCTCAACCGTGGCCTGGAAACAGAATGTTTTCTCCACAAGGTGGTTGGAAAATGTAGCAAGTTAGAAAGCATTATTAAACAAATCTATTCGAAGAGTCCCATTTCTTTAATGCACAATGGACAAATGCTTTCAACCTCTATCAATATCCGAAACTTTTCTCTCTAAACAATTATAACTGCAAATTGTATGCAAAGTTCAGTAGGCATTCCCAGCAAGTGTTCACTAATCTGTAAAGCTTTTCCCGTTTGTCAGGACTTGATTAACTCAAACAGTAGATTTAGAATCTAAATTTTAGATCCTTAATGTTTTCCAACTCAGTCCAGACACCTTCTCAGCTGATTGAATATACTTGAATTGCAATTATAATTCAAAATCATGGTTTTGTCACCCAATACCTTCTAATCAACATTCTGGGTATCGCACCCTAGTGTTCAAAATAGACTCTATTAGAGCATCTTAGCTGCAGAACATAAAATATTAGGGTCATCAATAACCTTGATGCGACCAAATGACAGTCTTCGAAAACTACCATAAAAAAAACTACAAGTTAGCACTGCAATAAACATTAATTCAAATGAAATGTGTTTTTGTCCACCTGAAAATAAAATTGAACTATGATGAGATAACATTGAGGTTTTTGTAAAGTTTCATTTTAAGCACTGGAGCTCTCCCTGTTCAAACTGTGCGATTATACCAGATGAGTTCCAATAATTAAAGTATTAGCTCCGCAGCAGTGGGTACATTTGGTATCACTGCAGGAAAATTCTGATCAGTAGACAATATTGCTCAGGGTCTAATAAACTTCACTGTTAGAATATTGTCCATTTGAATTTAAGCTTATAGGCACAATTTTACCTTCACAACTAGGAGTAAAAACTGTACAAGCGGGAGCTGTCAGGTTGCATTCTTCCAACTGGAGTGTTCCATCAGGAAATTATGAACCAGACCCATTGTTTCATGCCTCCCAGCTAAACAGGTTCAATGTCTGGAGGAGGAACGGCTTTACAACTCTATAGGAACAAATCCATCTCTGAACTTCATTAACCTGAGTATTTGTATCAACTTCAAAATCTGCTGTTTCAATGCTTCTCTTCCTCCCCCAATGGAGAAATACTGACTAGAATAGAAACATAAGGTATCCTAACTTTTTGCCCTATGGTGTGTCAGTCTTTTTCTTTTCTTTTTTATGAAGTCCCCCTTTTGGCTTTGCTATTTATGACTTTAATATGTTTCACGCTAGTTTTCTTTAATGCTGAATACTCTCAAAAGAAGCACCCCCAAATTTCTTCTTAAATATTTTGTAGTTATAAAATTTCATATTATACAATGAATGACCTTCATGGACAGAGGATTTACTCTTCACCAGCCTTTCTGATAACATACAAGAGAGAAACGGTACAGTACGAAGATTTCCTGAGCTCAACAGGTAAGTGTTCAAGAGGGAACACACAATGTAATGTTTTGTGTGTTGACAAATGACATTATAGGATTACTACCATCATGGAAAAGACTAGTTTTTTCCTTGCATGAGGGCATGTTCAGGCAACAGTTTCCAGATGAGCATTGCTGCACATCAACAGAAGTGCTGCAAGAGTCACACACATCAATGACACCCCTATTCCACAACACATGCCAGCTGTACACATGGCACAGCCCACATTAGTTCCACCAGCAGAGACCAGCATGGGCCAAAAGCAACCAACAGCACTCCCAGCCATCAAAATTACAGTATATTTGTCTGGGCAAGTCTTCAAAAGGCTTTCCTCTATAAAGGCAAAAATGTTTTCCCAAGAGGACACTTAACTCCTTTGGGTTCTGTGCACCCATAAACAACCCAAGTTGCATGAATGAAATGCATACAACTGTTTTGAAAAACTTAACTGACAGTGCAATCCAGTTCTTCTTCCGGGCGGCGGACCTAGCAATCCGCCATCCAGAATAGCCCAAAGTAGTCGCAAACGTGCCGTAAAGTACGTTTGCAAACTACTTTAGAGCAGGGCAGGCCAGTGTAAGGCCAGTCTGCCCTGCTCCACCGGCCGAGGACTCAGGCTGCCGCCAGACCCAGGTAAGTCCGGATCGGGTGGACGGCTTGGGCGGGCATGGGGGAGGGATGGGGAGGGCGGCCATAGGCCCAGTCTTCCCGGGCGGGGGCAGGGACATGGCGTCCGCCCGATCCCAGTCTCTGCCGGGCTCAGGAAGGCGGCTGGACCGTTACACGGCCACCTCTGTCCGAAAGCAAAATAGCTGGTGGAAATCAGAGGCCTATTGGCCCCAGGCGCTGTTACACTCGGGGAAGAGGACGAGTGTCCCCTTCCTCGAGTAGACTTCCCGCCGCGGGCTGCCTGCTGCAGGCAGTCCGCGGCGGAGCACTGGATCTGGTGGATGGCCTTGGCCGTCTGCCCGATCTTTAAGTCGGATTGGGCTGTAAGACAATTGCAACATTGCACACAGGCTCTGGGTCCTGCGATCTCCAGGTTAAAGGGGGGGGGGGAAGAACCATCTGACCCTAAAGAACAACTGCCAGTCAGTGCAGGCAGTATTTAGCTAGGTGAAGTAGTGTGACTCAATATAAGGCAGCTTCATGTGTTCATAAGACCAGGTGCCTCATGTGTTAGGCCTATCAGTCTAGTTTTATAATTTGACGCTCACAACCAAGCAAGCAGCAGTTGCCTCAAGGCAAACACATTCTCATAAAGGCAGAGCAGCAAAAACCAATACAGAGTAACATGCTATGTGTCACATTCTATGACTTTCTAAGGTGTCAGGGGTCTAGGCTGGGGGGTCCAGCAATGGGACTCAGACATTTTACACTCTGCACCACCACGGTAGCTTGCTATAGGCAGGAGCTACTCTCTGCTGCCTTTCCATCTACTATGGAGGGCCAAAGGCTTGTAGTGCAACTACTAGCTCTTCAGGGATTAGGTAACACAAGGGGCCAGCAGGGTTCCTGCTTGACTGTGCCCCCCAGCATGCCACCAGCCTGTTAGCCCTATGCTAAGACAGGGCAATGTTCTGATGACACATGGCTCTGTTGTCCTCCTTCTAGCCTTCAAGACTCTTAGGGCCATAATGATGCACTGTGTTAAACAGGAACGTGCTATCGAGAATGCATATGTAGGTTGTGCTATCGAGAATGCATATGTAGCTCAGCTGCCAACTGCAGGCTAGAACAGGTACCTGGGACAGTCAGTAGGGGAAGGGTAACAGATGCACAAGAGGGGGCTGTACCTCTAGAATATTTACTTGAAAGTTTGTAGTAGCTATCTTAAGACTGTATCATTAAAAGACAATTCACAATTCACAACAACAACTCCAGTGGTCAAACATATAATAATTCATATCAATTAAAACCCATTTTAAGATGTGTGTTGCTAATGCTAAAAGCCAACCATGTAATTTAATAAGAATAAATAATTGCCTCTGTTTTCAAATTCTTCTACCATGTAGCTGGCCTGTCACATTGCTATACCTCACCAGGTGACATAACAATCGATAATTATTCGTACGAAGCATGGAGAAATTCTGACAGAAGCATGATAATGACAACATATGTGCCATTACTAGTCAGAACGCTGGCGGAACATTCTAGGTATTTCAGCACACTACGTCAAGCAAGAAAGACTTTGACAGCGCAACCCTGCGTAAGGATCTGGCCGGCGGCCCAGGGCCATCCGCCGGATCCTTTGCACCAGTGGCCAGGCTGCCACCGGGCCAGACATCCACTCGGGGAAGGGGACACTCGTCCCCTTCCCGAGTGTAAACGCAGGCTGCCCCGACCGGCCTCCTCGAATTTCCGCCAGCAAAATTGCTGATGGAAGTCGGAGGAGGCCGTGTAATGGCCCAGCCACCCGGCAGGGGCCAGGATATGGCCGAGGCCATCCCCCACCCCCTCCCGGGCTGGCTGGGTCAATGGCCCCCTCCCGGGC
The DNA here is from genome assembly GCA_026170595.1 of Plestiodon gilberti rubricaudatus. NCBI lineage: Eukaryota > Metazoa > Chordata > Lepidosauria > Squamata > Scincidae > Plestiodon > Plestiodon gilberti. Next base: position 219,576,502 of record JANXHW010000002.1, on the reverse strand, counting down.
CAGCTGGGCCAATGGCCCCCCTCCCTCTACCGCCAAACCGTCTCCGCTGGATCCTTACCTGGGTTCGTCTGTGGCCGCAGGGGCGCTTCGGCACCGGAGCAAGGGAGGCCGGCCTCTGCGCCGTCCCTCGCTCACGAGTCGTCGCAAACATGCTTTCTGGCACGTTTCCGACATCTTCTGGCGCTGGAACGCTCGTTCCGACGCCAGCAGTTCCTTCAGAACTGCGCTGTCAGCCTTGGAAGAAAGATGCTGAGAACTGAATCAAACCTTTACACAGTTGTAAGAAGGGAAGTCAGATTCTACAGATTGAAATGGTTAGTGTTCCTTTCTACCCACAAGTGTTACTCTAATAAAGCCACATAACATTCATGTTACAACTTAGTCTTATGAAATTCACCTTTCAGCTTGTCCAATCATGTTTTGTTATTGCACAATATATAATAAGACATAGAACAAACATTCTTATCATGACCATGCTGTATCAAATTAAGTAGTCAGCTGGTAAACTTGCTAATATATGAACTAGTGGAACAACATTTGCCAGAACTAGAAATCCTTACAAAGCATAATCAGAAAAAAAGATGATGGTTTAAAAAAAAGGAAGAGAGTCATGATATCAGACACGTAACACTTTTGGGGAGTTACTGAAGCATTTACTTAAATTGATGCTTTATTCCAAAAACAACAATTTCAAATGTGGATAACTTAAGGAACATTTGTTTGACTGACTTGTTCAGTCCCTACTGGACAAAATCAGGTACTACAAAACCTCTAAACATCTAACAGCAGCTGTTCTTACTTGAGATTTTTAAGCCTCAAGAAGTTTAAAGCAAGCTGTCCTCACATTTTTGCCAACTATTCTTAATATGAAATAGGAAACATAACTTTAGATTGAAACGTTAATATGTATTAATTTGTGTTGCATTTTTATATTTATTATTGATATTGTTAGCCAACTTGAACGCCACAGAGGAAAGGTGGGGTAGAATTTTTTTACATAAACAAATATATTCTGCACCAACTCACCCCACATGTTTCACATGTGAAAAGAAGTTCCAATCTTCTTTTCCATGTGAAAAGAAGATGTGTGTGTGGTTTTTTGGTCTCATTCCAAATGATATAATAAGTATCACCCAAGAGATATTTCACATATTTCAATACTATAGTAAGGTAAGCTAGAATAGCTCTATCCCCAGATGCATCCGCTGTTTAACATTAGGGTATTCTATTGTGAAAACTGAAATACCGGTATCCTTGCTAGAATATATAAATACAAAATAAGCCACACAAACCAAATACAGTGACAATGCCTTAGATACTGTTAACTGTACCCAGGGGTAGGTGGTACAATCCAGGAGAGATAGTGGTGATACAGTTTTCGCCCCCCCCCCCGCTTTCCACAGATCGCGTGGTCTTCTCACGTCTCCGAAGGCCTCCCAGGAACTTCCAGTTTCTCGAAATTGTCCCCCCGTGGGTTTCATTACCCGCAGATCTCATGATCCGCGGGGTGTGTGTGTCCTGGAATGGATCCCCCGTAGATAATGAGGGCAAACTGTATAGAACAACTTTCTGTGAAAAATTCATTTGTTTACCAAAAAAGGGTTGAGGCTTAGGTTATTATGCTTAAAACTTTGCCACTTAAATATTGCATTCCTTAGAACAGGGGTTCACAGCCCCTTTCCAGCCGAGTACCACCTCCAGCGCTACTCTCCTGCTGCGTACCACCAGAAGTGACTGGCGACGACATCATCACCAGTTACTTCTGGGTTTTCAGAGGCCAGAAAACGCAGGTAGGAGGCTCTTGGCGGGTGGCAGGGCCCTTCTCAGCGTTCCCGAGAGGCTTCGCCAAATGCAGGAGCCTCTCAGGAGTGAAAACGCGCTGCCCAAAGAGCCGTATTGGAAAGGGGTTCTGGTGGCCCAGCAGTCTGAGTACCACCAGCAGTCGACCTAAGTACCACTGGTGGTACTAGTACCACTGGTTGAGAACCCCTGCCTTAGAACAGCAAGCAAAGCTAAGACCTAACCTTCTAGAATTCTTTGAGAGTCTTAACAGGCATGTGGACTGAAGCAATCCAGTTGACACAGAAGGCTCTTGAGTAAACTTTGCATGGAATAAGAGGTCAGGTCCTTTTATGCGTTGGAAACTGGTTAAAGGGCAGAGTGCAGGAATAAATGGACAATTTTCACAGTGGAAGGAAGTAGGGTTCCCCAAGGATCTGTCTTGGGACCAGTGTTTTTTAACTTGTTCATAAATGATCTGCAGTTAGGTGTAAATAGTGAGGTGCCCAAGTAGCAAACGATACCACACTATTTAGGGTGACAAAAACCAAAGCAGATGGTGAAGTGCTCCAAAACGACCTCTCCAAACTAGGTGAAAGGGTGACCAAATGGCAAATGCAGTTCAGTGTAAATAAGTGTACTGTAAAGTGATTCACATTGGGGTAAAAAAAAAAAACACAACTTCACAAAATACACTGACAAGGCCTGACCTGTCAGTGATGAACCAGGAAAGAGAGCTTGGGGTCATGGCGGAGAGCTCAATGAAAATGCTGACGCAGTGTGTGGCAGCAGTAAAAAAGGTAAATTCCATGCTGGGGGGTCATTAGGAAAGGGATGATGTTACAATGCTAACTGCTAATGTTACTATGCTCCTATACCAATCCCTACATTTGGAATATTGTGTACAGTTCTGGTTGTCATACCTAAAGAAAGATATTGTAGAGTTAGAAAAGGTTCAAAACAGGACTATCAAAATGGAGCATCTTCCTTATGAAGGAAGGCTATAGTATTTGGGGCTTTTTATCTGGGAAAAATGGTGATACAAGGGGACATGATGGAGATTTATATAATGATGCATGGTGCGGAGAGGGACGTTTTTCTCCCTCTCTCACAATACTAGGGGTCATTCACTGAAACTGATTGGCAAGAGATATACAGCCAGATCCTGACTAAGGATCCGTCGATGGAACGAGTGTTCTGTTGACAGAAGCCGTCGCAAACATGCCATAAGGCACATTTGCGATGACTCGGGAGTAAGGGAGGCCGGCGCAAGGCCGGCCGCCCTCACTTTGCCGCCGGAGGAAGGTAAGGCTCTGGCGGCAGCCACATGGGCGGTCCAGGCGGCGAGGGAGGGGGGCCATTGGCTGAGCCGGCCCGGGAGGGGACGGGGATGGTGTCTGCCATACCCCCGTCCCCGCCTGGCCGGCTCGGCCATTACACGGCCTCCTCCTACTTCCACCAGCTATTTAGCTGGCAGAAATCTGAGGAGGCCGATAGGGCCTACCCCAGTTTACACCTGGGGAAGGCGACGGATGCCCCCATCCCCAAGTAGACCTCCGGGCCGCAGCAGCGCGGCCTGGAGCGGTGATAGGATCAAGCAGGTGGACCTGGGCCGCCGGCTGGATCTCTACATAGGATTTCACTGTTAGGATGGAGAAGAGAAGGTACTTCACACAGCACATAATTAGTCTGTGGAATTCATGGCAAAAAGATATGATGCTGACCACTAGCTTGGATGGATTTAAACGGGAATTGGACAAATTCATGGAGGACAGATCTATCAATGGCTACTAGTCATGATGGTTATGCACCACCTCCAGATAGCAATACTCTCTAAATATCAGTTGCAGGGGAGCAAGAGCAGGAGAGGAGTATGCCTTTCTCTCTTGCTTATAGGCTTCTCAAAGGCAGCTGGTGGGTCACTGTGAGAAAGAGTACATTAGACTAGATAGATAGGCCTTTGGCCTGATCCATCAGGGATTTTCTTATGTAAGCAAGAACTAGCTTCAACTCTAGTTGCAATATTCAATTTTATAAAACTGGACCTGTGGCCAATTTCAGACCCATTATTATCCAATGGACTAACAAAAGTTTTTGATTTGGAAGTGTAACTCACATTTCCACCTCAGATTTAGACTTAAGAGTTGAAGGTTTCACTTTACCAACAAACAAGTGCTTTGAATGGGACAGACTGATGAACCAGCACATCACAATAGACCTTTGTTGGGGACAAACGTGTCAGTGCTAATGTTTGGGGTGGGAATAGAAGTACCCTCCTCACACAAGCCACTCTCCAGCTTTGGTTATCTATCAGTAAAATGGGAACAATTACATACCTCACAAGGATGCTGGAAGAGCACAACACAACACTTATTTTACACTATTTGCTCACAAAGGAATCTACAAATTGATAAACAGTCACAGAAGATCCATCTTCTCAGGTAACATTCCATCAGCTGAATGTTAAGCAAAAAATGTGATTTGTTTCAAATACAGTAACCATTACTATTTTGCTGGACAACTTAAGGTCAGTTCCAATTTACAAGGACTTACTAAAGCCAACAACTGATCAAAATAAGACAGTATGGAGTTCAGTAAACTTCTCTTGAGAAATGTAAAATGTCTTACCTTTCCTGTTTTGTGGTCAAACCAGACAAGCGCATGGTTCCTAGACAAAACCTTACAGTCAAAGGTTGCATTATTCTGAGCTGGTCGACATCGAGCCACTGAGCGGCCAATTTTGACGGGATCATCCAGATAGACATGACGTTCCTGAAATGGGTGAGAGTTCGGGCGGCAAGTGAAGATAGCCAAGGCTGAAGGCATTGAGGACAGATATGTGGTGCCACACCAACCAGGGATGAAGAGCAACTCTTCTTGATCCAAGCCACCCTCCACAGTTGATAAGGACAATTCCTACACTTCACATTAAAGCAGGCCAAACATTACCCGCAAGTGAGATCTAGCAACTCATACCTTCAGTGCGAGAACTAATGCTGGCAATAATCCAGTAAAAAAGCTCCATAGTTTCCTTTAACAAGGCCTGCAGTAAGTCTAAGAAGCTCCACTTTAATCCATCTTTCTCAATAATATAAGCAAGCATCTGCCGACTCCAAAGAGAAACAGAACTTGTTAAATTAAGGTGGGGATGGCAATAGATCCAAGCAGATGACTCACGCACATAAATACTTGTTTGGGATGTAATCGGTTCTATTCTCTTCCGCAAACACAACCCAAGATTTTTCCTCAACACAGAGGAACAATGAAAGATTCAAGGAGAGGGAACTGGAAGATGAGAGATTTAAAGGAGCGGAGAATGACCAGGAAGTCTTCGTAATAAACACAGTTTAAATGATCCACCAATAAGTCCACGGTTCATCTTCTTCAGACATCAATGCAGTGTCAGGAATGGGATGATGCCCAACTAATGAGCAGTCACTTTTGCCCCTCACCAGTTAGCACAGGCCCAGAGTAGAATTTGTCAAGGAGCCAACTGAATAAGCAATCTGATCATTAAAGAAATACAGCTTTCATTCCCCACAAACCTACAGGTAAAATTCACCCTGAAACATATCCTAGTAAAAAAGAATAAGTGATCTTCTCAAGTGGAGAGGAACTGACAGCAGGTTGGCCAGGTGGGGACAGCGGATGGCAGCAAAAGTATTGTCGTCTCTCTGGTGATGATTTTAGGCGATGCAGATGACTTATCACCGGAGGGGGCGGAAGGCTGCCTGGAGAGGTCCGCTGAGGAGGGTCTCGCCGCAGGGACTAAAGGAACAGGGGTTGCCCGATACAGGCCGGTGAAGGATCTGCCACCGTCGTTCTCCAACTCTGCAGGTGGCTGCGAATGAGGATCCCGCGCCCTCCTTCCTCGCCTGAGGAGAAGCGCCTTTTGCTTGCCTTCGGGGAGCTCAGCCCCGTTCCCGCCGAGGGAGAGGCCTGGAGGCCGGGCGCCTTCCGAGCGGTGTCTCCCTCTCAGGCAGCCGTCAACAGCGAAAACTTTCCCTCGACCTGTAAAATCAAAACAAACCCGGTCAGCCTCGGGGCTCAGGCGGGGCCCCGGCTCGGCCGCCTCTTGCCAGCCCTGCGGCTCCTGAGCTCAACAGACCCGCACAGGGCGAAAGGACAGCTAAACGGAGCGAAGCGCAGAGCTCTCCTCCCTCCCACCCACTCTTACCTTCCCAGCAGCAGGAGCCGCCATAGTGACTGGAAACCTACCCGGTGTAGCAGCAGCAGCAGCAGCAGCAGCCGCGCTGCCGGGGAGGGGGGGTGAAGGGAAGGGGGGGAGGAGCCGCTCGCAATGGGCCTGACCAAAAGAAAGGCTGACGGCCGCCCCTCCACTTCTACGCAGGCGCCTCCCCGGCGGTGTCCGAAACGCGCAAAGGTAGCACATGCGCAGGAGGAAAAGTGAAGTTTAGGTTTTCACGTGGCTCGTAGTTGGTTCCCTTCCTTGAATCTGGCCTGGTAGCTCCTCTTCCGGGTAGCAAACTGATCTCGAGAAAGACCGCGGAGAAGAAGGCGCTAATACAGCCGCAGAGAGCGATTAAAGTTCTGCAAATGCGAGCTCTTTCTGGGGGTAGGGATGAGAGATCACAGTGAAGAGTGAGGGATGAAACAAACCCACGGTTTTCCCTCGCAAACCGAAAAGAGTTAAGTCAAAATCCGTGTCAGAACTTAAGTCAGTAGTAGGAAAGCTCTTGTGCTAGACTAGAGTGCTCCGTAGTAGACCATAATGAAGACCTTGCGGAGCGTCATGGCCTTGCACAATAGCATGAAGAAGTATACATACCACAATTCAAATGAATCTACAGTGCAATATATTTTTTAAAGCGTGTCCTTGGAAACGGGGGGAGGGGATTTCATTCTGACTTTGCTGCTTGCTACCAACTCCAGCCCAATGCTGGTGGAACTCCACTCAAAATGGCAATGCAATTTCAACCACACCACTACCACCACCACTGGCACAACCTTGGCTGCTGTAGGCTGCCCCCAAACGAAGTGAGGATGTACTAAGGACATATGATATGCTAAATTGTCTCCCTCACTAAATTAATGTAGGGGTACTGTTGTGTGCCAAAGTTGGAGCTGTCAAATCAGAGGCTCCCACCCAGACTATGGCTAGTGGACCACATCAGGCCCACCAACACATTTTAACCAGACTGCTGAGCATTATAACTGCATGTGGGGCACCCCACTCCTTTTTTCCCCGTTCGCCACCACACACATTCTGCTGGATGAAGTGACTGCTGGGTTGGGCTGTTCTTACTTAGAGTCCAGCAAAGAGAGAGAGAGAGAGAGAGAGAGAGCAGCCCTGCAGCTGCGAATACTGCTAATATTTTCAAATATTTTCTCCCATTGTAAAAATTCTTAAAAGTTATATGTATATTATTTTCTTTAATTAACCACTCTGGCCCTCCATAAGAGCAAGACTGAGTGGCCCTGGCAGCTGAAAGTCTGGGAACTCCTGGTCTAAATGCATCCATTAAAATCAATGGAGAGCAAAGGAACATTAAAAACTCCCAACTTTCCCCTTCTCCTGCTTCCTCCATGTTGCCTACTCTGCTGTGATGGAACACAGGATACAGAGTAAACTCCACAGCCAATCACAGTGCTCCCACCCAGGTATTTAAAAAACCTTGCCATGGAGACTATAACTCAGATCACATAGTGCATGGCATGGGGCTGCACCTCTCTAAACGTGTGTTGTACACACAAAGGGGAACTATGGAGAAAGGGTACCTTGCACGAACAGTCTGCTGTCCTCAGAACTACTGTATATGGGAAGAGAACTTTGCTAATGATGCTTGTCTCCTCAGAATTCTCATTACAGGTACTGTGCTCCAGGAGGACTCCACATACAAACACCAAATGGAACTTCCATCCTGCAAGCAACCCCAAGGTCAATGCACCCCACCGATGTAAGCAGGGGAGATTCCATGCCTCAAAGCATGGGTGATGCAAATATCTCTCATGGTTCTTCCCCCAACTCTGATATTATCAAGTGTGTCTTTGCTATCAAATGTATTGGCTAACCATTCCTTCCTCCTACAACAGCAGTGAGCATATGCTCTCTCTTGGTGACTGCCAGCCAAATACTCTAAGCATCACTGTTGCTGGCCAAACACTCATCATGAGCCCTTTTGTTTTTCACGAGTAAAGCCTGATGACATGGCACACAGCAATCATTATACACAAAGTTCCACTGTGAAAACCCACAGGTGAATGTACCAGGTACTGGAGTTTCTCCCTCTAACAGGGTGTAGAAGTGCTCCTATGTCAGAGGGACCCATCTCCCTGGTGGTTCCTACTCAGAAGAGGGGGGGGTGAGAACCGGAGTCCCTGTTGCAGCCAGCCTCTCATGGACTGTCTCACTCCACTGGAGTGTCTAAGTGGGCCTCAGAAGATTGTGCAGGGAAGGGGTTTGTCACACCCAATTTCTTCCTCCACTGGCCATGGACAGGTCCATCCCTGAATTAGGGGTCCTGGTTCTGCCGTAAGTTGAGCAGGCTGCAGGTGCTCTCTTCCCTCTGGAACCCACTGGCAAGCCTCCTCATCACAGGCCCCTTGTTGTTGCCTATATGCTCTGCTGTGGACCACACCCCTTCCCAGGTGCCTCCTACTGGATCTGCCCTGAGGGCTTAAACCCCCCTGGCCTTGTGTTTGGGCTCTCATCATCCTCTGCTTCCTCCCCCCTTTGTGCCCTGCTGTTCTGGTCTCCTCTTTCTTCTGCTCAGACCAAACCTACCATCCTCTGATTCCACACCCTCTTCAGCCGGCTGAGCCATCGTGGGCTCTGCCCTTGTGTTGCATGCAGCACTCGTGGGGAGAGGGTGGTGTTTCCATGCGCCCGAGGAGCCCTGATGCTGAGGCAGGTGCCTTCAGCAAGTTGTAGCTGGTCTCCTGCAGGACATCCACAAGGCCCAGGACCCCACAGATGCCAGACAAGGGCACTACTGCATGTGCACTCAGGTGCCACCAGTCTCACTCACAAACTCTGAGCAGGAATCCTGATCCAGAGACCATGTATTGCTACTGCTGTCAACTTCTTGCTGTTCCCTCAGTGTCCCTGTTTGCTGTCCACAGGGAGCTTTCCAGCAAGGGCAGAAGATACAGGATGCCCAGCTGTGTAAACAACATTGGATGTCCACAGCATGCCTGGCAGCAATGACCAGTGTGATTCCAGTTGTTCTTTCGTGAGATTGCTGACCTACTTGTTCCAGACAGGCCCCTATAGCTTTCAAAGTCCATGACAGATAGTGATGTAACTGATACAGCCAAGCCTCATTAACCCCTACTAGTCTTAAGTAAGTTAAGTTAACCCCTACAGTCAGTTAACTTTTTCGTGAATAATTGGAAACCATTTATTGACTTTTTAAGAGAGAGAGAGAGGAATGATGTGATGATATGCGGATTTAATGAATAGAATGTGGGTGTTGTTTTGGCTTAGTTGGAAATTATATGTAGAAAATAGTGAACAGTATGCTAGTAGGATGTATTGCTTCGCGCTTGCTATAACTTTATGAAATATGTATTGTTTTTATGTTTTAATATATCAATAAAATATAAATATAGATATAAAAAAACCCTACTAGTCTTCTGTCTGTTGAATAACTTGCAAAGGCACAACAGCCTTGCTGGGATGGGATTATTGGTAACCCCGTAAGAACATAAGGAAAGTGGGATCAGACCCAAGGCCCATCTGGAGGTAATGCACAGCCGTCATAACTAGTAGCCATTGATAGACCTGTCCTCCATGAATTTGTCCAATGCCCTTTTACAACTATCCAAGCTAATGGCCAGAACCACATCTTGTTGCTATGAATTCCACAGAGTAATTACCGTATGTGCTACTATGTGAAGAAGTACCTTCTGCATCCTAAATCTGCCTGTCCATCTCAGTGCATCACCCCTAGTTCTAGTATTGTGAAAGAGGGAGAAAAATGTCTGTCTACCCCCACCATACAGAATTTTATAGGTTAGGCAGCCCAATCCTGTATAAGCATACATGGCCAGCCTAAAGGACCAACCGCTGTATCCTAAGCCAGTTGCGGGCTGCTAGGCTGCACCTCGGGAGAAGGGAATGTTCGTCCCCTTCCCCGGCTGTAAGTGAGCCCAGGGCCTATGGGATGTATGCCAAATCCAGACCTGGTGTATATTCGGGGAGGCTGTGTACGGCCGACCCAGGCTGGGAAGGGGCTTAGGATATTGGTGGAGCGCGTTGCCCGATATCCCTGCCCCCTCCCAGCCTGGGCCAGCCAATGGCCACCCCCCTGGCTGCCCCTACCTGCCCTCCTCCTGCCCCCCTACACCAACCGGTGCAGGACGTACCTCCGTCAGCGGCTGTGGGGTCTGGAGGGCGGTGGAGTGAGGGTCGCCAGCCTCCATGCCGGTGGCCCTTACTCTCCAGTCATCGCAAATGTGCTTTACAGCACCCGTGTCACGTGGGGGCGGCGCCACGTCATGGGGGCAGAGACGGGGTGGCCCCCAGCCCGTGGGGGCGTAGCGACATCACTGGTTTGCAACGCTCTAAAGTTAGTGAGGATAGCACTGTCAATCATGTTCCCCCTTACTTAGGCTTACCAGATCTCCAACCGGGACTGAGTGCTAGACCTTTAGGAGAAGGAATATGGGCAGGTGTAGCTTGTTAAGTCCTAGAGCACAATCCTAGGCATGTCTACTCAAAAGCAAGCCCCACTGAACACAATGGGGCTTGCTTCCAAGTAGACATGCCTAGGATTGTGCTGTAAGGTTTAACAAGCTACACCTGCCCACATTCCTTCTCCTAAAGGTCTAGCACTCTGTCCCGGTTGGAGATCTGGTAAGCCTACCCTTACTCACCTTTTTCCATGCTAAAGAGCCCCAACACTGCAGGCTTTCCTCATAAGGAAGATGCTCCAGGCTTCTGATCAATTTGGTTGTCCTCTTTTGTACCTTTTATAGCTCTACAATATCCTTGTTGAGGTGTGGCAACCAAAACTGTACACAGCATTTCAAATGCATATGCCTGGGTAAGGGAGAGAGAATGCTGCTCAATAACACCTATGACTTCATCACAGTTATTGTTTTGCTACCAAGTCTTAGCAGATAGGGATCCCTTCTCTCTACCCTAGTTGTTTCTTACGGTAGTTGGGCTCAGGGTGGGACTTCAGCAAAGGCAGTGAGACTTTCTGCCACTAGGCCTAAGGGTCTGTATCATCCATCCTCTCTGATTCCATGGATTGCAATGTGGGGCTGGCTTCACAGGGCCACACACACCCTGTGTTCATTGTTGCCACGATGAATGGGGAAGTTAGTTGAGAAGGGGAGGGCAGCATAATAACTACACTCAGGGATAATGAGCAGCAGGTGTTGGTAATAATGGTGCAAGTATGCATAGTATGTGGGTAGCAATATTTGTGGGGTGATGCAAGAGGCAACCTGTGTCATGTGCAATCCATGCACTGCTCCCTCTGGTTGACTCACATGCTAGTCTCTCAAGAGTGCCTGTTTGTAGTCTCCAAGCCCATCCCAAGGAGTGTGTACATCTCAGATTTCAACCTGTGACCATCCATGGATTGGACCCGTACTCTTCAACTGTGTTAGCTTTCCTATGCAAGCTCTCAGTTCCTGGTGGTGCGTATGCCTGGGTAAGGGAGAGAGAGTGCTGTGAAACGCAAAGTGCCCTGTGAGGTGCTTTTTGTATGTCTCCTGCTGTGGCTAAGTGATTAGAGAGCTGTTTTGTAGACTGTGCAGAATGGGTTTGAACCTTTCCTGTGTTCAAGGCAGTGTACAATTAAAAAATAAAAAAACAATTATAAAAACATATAAATAAAAACTATTAAAAGCAATTTAAAAATGCAAAGTCAAATGATACAGATAAAAATATAAAAACAGCATAAAAACAAGGGCAAGCAATGACATCCTGACTCTGAGGCTGAGTCGCCTCTGATAGCAAGTTGGGGGGGGGGGGCTTCCACCTCTGTCCACCCATTTGACTCCGCTGCTGCTGCTCCTTTCCTTGCTCCCTGGACTGGACAGGAAGAGAGGGATGAAACAGAAGAGAAGATGTGGAGGAGAGGAGAGTGGTGTGCTAAAGCTGCAAGCATCAGAGATGGTCCGACAATAGTACTGTCAAGACTTAGGCTGCAATTCCATGCACGCTTATTTGGAAGTAATTTCCACCGAAAGACATACTTAAACACACATAGAATTAGGCTGTTGCATGTTAGATAATAAACTGAACAGAAGTTAACAGAATCAACTTGATTTTAGGTTGTATTAACGAGAGCATTTGTTTCCAAGACAAAGGAAGTATTACTGTTATTTATTAAGAGTATTTATGTACCGCTTTTCAACAAAACAAAAAATAAATTGTTCCCAGTCTGCAAAAGGCTCACAATCTTTTTTTTTTTAATTGCAAAAGAGACACCAGCAACAGCCACTGGACAAGATGCCAAGCTGGGGTGAGAAGGGACAGTTGCTCTCTCCTGGCTAAATATAAAAGGACACCACTTTAAAACGTGCCACTTTGCCCAGTTAGCATGGATTTTATTTTTATTTTTCTGCACAGCTAAACCCCTGTAGGAATGGTGTCAGGAGCTAGACTCAGCAGGCTGGGCACTCATTGAACCCCCACCCCCCATCAGAGATCTCACCTGGCCAGGCTGACCCTGAACCCTCAGTACTGGTGGCAATGCTAGTGCTCATTGCACCACTAGGAAGTGGGGAAGCACCATGGGGGGGGGTCCTCCAATGCAGGGGCCACCAGTAATTTCGCACCAATCTGGAATACTGTGTTAAAGTTCTGTCTGCCACAGTTCAAGAAGCTGACAAATGACAGGGTGAAGCAGTGGGTTTGAACTTTAAACTACAGGAATGTGGATTTGGGTTAAATATTAGAACTGTAGCAATTAAATATAATACCACTCGAACTGTAGTAGCAGTTCAACAATGGAGTAAACTACATACCGGTAGTAAGGCTGTGGATGCTTTTCAGCACAAGATTGGGTAGGCATCTGTAAGATATGCTCAGTCAGTCTAAGGCAATGTCTCCAAATTTCTGATAAGTTGTTCAGAATTAAAATTGGAGGCACACTGTCACAGTAAAACCGTTTTACTTTGAAAGTGAAAAGAAGCTGTTTTTTCTAATAACATTAGCGGGGCGGGGGGGGGGGCACGATCAGGATCAGAATCACAATGACACTCCTACACCAGCCACTCTAGTAACAGGAACAACAATCCAGGGTCACATTACACATTCTGCATAACATCTAGTTTGGCCTTATCTAGTGTTTTTTAGAAGGGTACAGGAAGTGTGATTTGACTGAAATTGGGGGGAAGTGGGGGCTTGTGCCTGCTGTGAGTAATGGTCTGGAGAAGGTCAAACAGGCTTAAATCTGGAGAAGACAGAGGTGCTTGATAGTGAGGAAACCAGCAACCTGAGACATGGATTGTTATCTTGTTCTTTATGGAGTAGCACTCCCCTTGCAGGATCAGGTCTGCAGTTTTGGGGTGCTCCTGGATCCAGCCTTGAGCCAGATTGTCAGGTGTTAGCGGTGGCTAGGAGCCATCTTTAACCAGTTTCAGCTGGTATGTCAACTGCATTCTTTCCTGGATCTGACAGGCCTAGTTACGGTTACTCATGCATTAGTAACTTCTAGGTTCGACTATTGTGATGTGCTGTATGTAGGTCTGTCTCTGGAAACCACTTGGGAATCTCAGTTAGTACGAATGTAGCTGCTGGGCTTCTTACATGAACCAAGGATTATGACCGTCATGCCCCTATTCATTCATCAACATCGGGTGGCCAACCTTCCACCATTAGGGTCTCTACGTTCTTAAGAGTTGTATAGAAGACAGAATCTTGGCAGCTGCAAGTGCTGATGGTGCTGCTGAAGCAGCTGCACCTGCTGAAATGCCCTCACCTAGACAACCATTAAAGGGCCAGGAGCGTTCACGTTGAAAGGTTGGCCACCCCTGGTCTACATTGATTTCCTGTATGTCTCAGAGTACAATTTACTGGTGATGACCTATAAAGCCCTAAATGACTTAGGACTCTTTATTGTTAAAAAAAGATACCATTGGGTCTTCTGACCATGGTCCACTAAAAAGATAAAAAAACAATATTACGTTTCGCCCCAATCACATAGGGCTTCCTCAGAGACAGAATGCCCATGCTAGAGCTGAAGATGAAACAAGAAAGCTCTGGAAAAGAGCTGGCAGAAAGCAAGGAGTTTTATAGCCCATCAGGACAGGAGTGATGATTGAAACCAGCTGCATGTCTCCAGGAACAAGCAGTTTTCAGTTTAAAGGGGCCACGTTAATATAAGACGCTGTAGTGTCTTTTAAGGAACCGTGGAACAGTTTTTTAAGACTGGTATCCAAGCACCTGGGACACCCCTTACTTCTTCTTTCCTACTGAGATGTTTAAAGATTTCAATAGCCTCCCTTTGTAAACGTTGATGGTGTGGAAGGCAGGTAGAAAGAACCTGAGTGCTAAAAACTGAGTGATAAAAACTGGGCACCCACTGATATCTTTTTTAACAATAAAGTATTTCCCGGCTATGAAAGCCTAAACTCTCGACTTAGGACTCAGTTACATGGAAGACTGTCTCCTTCCAAGTCATCCCTGGTGAGGTCATCCCAGATGACCCTGTTGTGGGCACCAGCACAGCAGAGACCTATGAGAGGGCTTTTTCTGTTTTGGAACTCCCTCCACCTCAAACGTAGGATTGCCCCCTCCTTGCTGGCCGTCTGCAGGGGTTCTAAGACTTTTATTTCACCTTGGTTTTAACTAGGACTGTTGCTGTCCTATTGGCTGCCTTTTATTACTATTATTAATAGTAATAAAATTATTATTACTATTCCTTGTTTTGTTGTGTGGTTTTATTCTGTTAGGTAAGTTGTCTTGAGCTCCTGCAAGGGTGGATAGGCAGGGCATAAGTGTTCTAAATAAATACATAAAAATAATTATGAGCCATCCCTACTTTTCCCTTATCATTCAAGCTTTAGCTATTATGGGATTTACTACCTAGTAATTAATTTTAAGATTGCAGACTCTGATAGAGAACACGTTGGTATGGAAGTGAGAGTTTCTGCTTATCCAGAACGGCAGGAACCTTAAGAGATGACCTTGAGGCATTCAGTACGGTGAACAATAACAGCATTTTCCAGACAACTTCTATTTACTTCGAAGGCGATTAGTGATCATCACACCAACCTGCTAAGTTACTCAAAATAACATTTTGATCATATGTAATATGGCAATATAAAACAAATAATGCTATATCAAAATGGTCTTTTTCCGAGAACATTAATGCCATGTTCTGCAACAAGGAGTAATGGTTATGCCAAATGTTGTTGGAAATCTAACATTTAACAGCATGTGGCTTTTTCGGGATTTTTAAAAGAAATAATGTTAGACTAGAACACTACAGCCAAAATCAATATGTGAAATTCCGTACACATACACACAATCACATACACACAATCCGTACACATACACACAATCCCTTCTGGAATAGACCAAGGGTCTAGCCTTCACTATTTTTTGCTCCTGTCCCAGTTTCTCAGTTTATCTATTTTGCATCCTTTCTTCAGTCACCTGTTCTCTGGGTTCTTTCTTTCTTCCTTGGCTTTTCTTCCACCTGGGTCCTCTACTTACAACAACAATAGCCCCAATAGCGTAAAAGTATGCCAGCCAACAGATGCGCCACAGATGCCAGTGTGCAGCACTGGAAAAATACGTGCCAATGTAGCTTGGATGTCACTCAGACACCAACACAATCCCACCGATGGAAAGGCCAAAATGGAGGAGATTGGGGCATGACATGGGAGGGAGAAGGAGTTGAGGCACTCCATAGCCTAACCACTCTTCAGATGACAGACATGCCTCTGATGCTGAAAAAACACTATGCCAACAACAGACCTGGCATAGGTAAGAGTAACCCCATAGGGAAAAATGGGGAAGGGAAAAACATCAGAAAATTGCACCTCCCCACTAGCCCCCACCCACCCCACCCACTTTCCTACAATGGAGCATAGGAAACAGACTACATTTGGCAACCAATCATAGCACACCAACGTCAGTATTGTATTTCTTCAATTCTAAGACGCATGTTTTTTCCCAATTAAGCATTTCAAAAAATGGGGTGCGTCTTAGAATCGAAGGTCTCCAAAAAGCACCCCAAAATGCTATCTTCTTACTTACTGGGGCTTGGGGGAGCTTCAGGGAGACCTGCGCGACCCTCTGCAGGCCTCCCTGATCTTCAGTTCAGCCAAAACCGGTGATTTTCAGCCATTTCTGGTTTTCGCAAAAACCAGAAATGTCCAAAAATAGCTGTTTTTTGCCGAACTGAAGATCAGGGAGGCCTGCAGAGGGTTGCACAGGCCTTCCTGAAGCTCCCCCAAGCCCAGGTAACGAAGGAAATTGCACTTTCTGGCGGGGCCAGAAATGCAATGCAGTGCACTCAGTCATCCTCAGCTGCAGGAGTCATCCTCAGCTGCAGGAGACATGCTGGGGAGAGTTGGTGCTGAGCGGGTAGATTCAATGAAGGGAGGTGAGTCTTACAATCGATGGATTTTTTTCCCCTCCCGGTGGTACTGAAAGTAAAGGTGCGCCTTAGAATCGATGGCGCCTTAGACTCGAAGAAATACGGTATATAAGCCCCTACCAGCGAGACTACAGCTCAGATGATCAGACGTGTGGCATGTAGCTATAGGTCTCTCAAAGGGGAACTTTGGTGATGGAATTATGGTGAAAGGGCATTTGGCGCACAAAGGCAGTACGTTGCACAAACAACCTCTTGTTCCTCACAACAAGTATGGCAAAATATTTGGTTAACACTTCCCTGCGCAGCCTTACCGGAGACAGCGGGAGTCCAGTGTCTATCACTGCGTGGACCTGGCCGCTCGCCGCTTCCAGTGGTGGCCAGGCTACACTCTTCAGCAGAGTCACGTTTGCGACAGTCGCAAAGTGTGCTATACAAGCAGAACACACATTCCGCTGGTACAGCACGCAGCTAGGACTGGGCCCTTCTTCAAGTAAATTAGACAAGGTCTAGAATTAACATATAATATTCAATTGACAGAAATTGTTTCTTTTTGTACCAAGGAAGGAAACAGGTGGCTGTTGTTCAATGTTATTGTGGGGTTCTTCTCACGGGGGATGCCCACGGAGGGGTCTGGAAAGCCTCGTCGTCTTCGGATCCCCCGCTGCTTGATGCTGAGGAGTCCAGTGCGCCTTCTCTGCGGCCCTGTGGAAACAATCCAAGAGAGGGGAAGGGCAGGGAAGGAAAGGGAGAGAGGGGAAGGGCCTCAGAGTCTCTGGGGGGGGAGGGTGCAGGTTCGTAGCACCTCTTAGCACCTCTCCTAACTGCCAGGCGTTTCAGCACAGTGCTGCGGCTGTAGTGTCTCACGGGCTTCGGCACGCTCTGCCTAGCCGCCCTCATCACTGGCCCCTGGGGAACTTAAATAGGGAGGGAGAGGGCGGAGGCTGAGCCTCCGGGTAGGTGAGCGTCTAATCAGTGCAGTAGGGGCTGTTTGTCTCTACCGTGCTACAGCTGTTAGTAATGGGAGTCCTCTGACAGCGGAGCCGGGCTCGCCCTGGGCGGGCCGTCCCTGCTGTGATTGGCACCTCAGCGATCCTTTCTTCTTTCTCTTTTGCAGAGTTGGCGGTCGCGGAAGCTGTTGCCACGGCGGGATGTGGAGTGTCGCCTGCCTCCGTCAGTAAGTTGTTTGGGCTGTCGGGAGGGTTTGTCCGGGGCGTCGGGGGCTCCTGTGGTCTGGGGTTCCCCTTCCCCATACCGGGGAAGCCCGCCCCTGGCCTCTTGAGGCTGCCGCGGCCGTCAAGGGGGTGTGGCCGGAGTCCGGGTGAGGCGGCTCGCCCGTTCGGGGTTGCGGCAGCGGGCACCGAACCTGGACAGGGCCCCCCCCCTTAGGGGGTTGGTTGCCGGGGCCGATGCGTCTGGGCCCTCTGGGTGGAGTTGGGCCGGTTCCCAATATCGTGATAGGTAGTCCGCGTTGGCGTGCTGCGACCCTCGGCGGTGTTGTATGGAAAAGGAGAAGGGTAGGAGCGCCAGGTACCAACGCAGGACGCGATCATTGTGGTCCTTCAGTCGGTGGATCCACTGCAAGGGGGTGTGGTCTGTAATGAGAAGGAAATGATTACCTGTAAGGTAGTACTTCCAGGCACCAATGGCCCATCTGACCGCCAACGCTTCCTGTTCTATGGTGGAATAACGCCGTTCCGCCGGAGTGAGCTTCCGGCTGAGGAAGGACACGGGATGTTCCCCGTCCTGGAACTCCTGTGTGAGTACGGCCCCAAGTCCTGTATTGGATGCGTCTGTCTGCACGATGAAAGTCCGCGAAAAGTCGGGGCTCCGGAGGACGGGATCATGTACCAGCATGTGCTGTAAGTCCTGAAACGCTTGCTGTGCCTCCACCGGCCACGGTAGTGACTTCGCCCGGTCCCCTTTTAGCAGATCCATCAAGGGGGCCGCTCTGGTTGCAAAATGAGGTATGAAGCGGGCATAATAGCCGGCCATTCCCAAGAAGCTTCTCAATTGCCGCCTTGTCCGTGGCATAGGGAAGATGCTGATCCTCTCGATCTTGTCCGGTTGCGGCCTGATGCGGCCTTGGCCCACGATGTGTCCTAGATATCGTACCCGGGGGGCCGCTATTAGGCTCTTCCGGGGGTTGACCTTCAGGCCCGCCGCTCGTAGGGTCGTGAGTACGGCCTTTATGTGCTGCAGGTGCGTGGTCCAGTCAGGACTAAAAACGAGTATATCATCTAAGTATGCCGTCGTAAAGTTCCGGCACCCTGCCAGGACCTTATCCACCAACCGCTGGAAGGTGGCGGCAGCTCCGTGAAGCCCAAAGGGCATCACCCAGAACTGGAATAATCCGCGAGGTGTGGCGAATGCCGTCTTCTCTCTATCCTCCTCTTTGAGCGGCACCTGCCAGTAGCCTTTGGTCAGGTCAAGTGATGTCAGGTAGTGGGCATCCCCGACGCTCTCGAGCAGCACCTCTGCCCGGGGCATCGGATACGCGTCGAATTTCGCCACCTTATTCACCTCTCGGAAATCAATGCAGAATCGGGTGCTCCCGACCTTCTTGGGTACGAGCACGATCGGGCTGCGCCAGTTGCTTCGTGAGGGCTTGATGACCCCATACCGCAGCATCTCGTTTACTTCTTTGTCGACTGCGTCCCAGCGCTTCCGGGGGACCGGCCTCCATGGGGTCCGGACGATCACCCCGGGTGGCGTAGGAATCTCGTGCATGATGGCCGTAGTCGCCCCGGGCTCCAACGAGAAAGCCTGCGCCTGTTGTAGGAGTAGCCGTTGTACCTGCTTCCGTCTCTCCTCGCGCACCGACGGGTCGATCGGCGGGAGTGAGGGGGTTTCCGTCTTCTGCAGCTCCCAGTCCCGGTCGGGATCCTCCGGGTCCACTACCAGTTGAGAACCCCTGCTCTAAAGCAAAGTTCTCAAAGTTCTCACCAGAAGGTTTTGTCTTGGCCCTGAAAGAAATGGTACAGTTTCAAGCAGCAGCAAAGGCTTGAAACTTCCAGAGGGGTAGCCATGTTAATTTGTACAGTAAAAGCAACATAGTCTTCTGGTAGAACTTTAAAAGCTAACAAATTAATTTCAGCATAAGCATTTTCAGACTACAGTCCACTTCACCATTTTCAAATTAAAAAAAAAAGTATCAAAGGAAGCAGGAAGAACGAGAATGCAAGTGGAGATGCCTTTTGATTCAGCCAGAAAAAAGTAATGAAAAATCTTAGAAAAGCAGTTTCAGTGAAGTAAAACAACTGAAAACTAGATTGAAGACAATCAAGAAGAGAGTTAAGAACAAGATGCAAGGCATGAGGTAAATGGAATGAAGAAGCTGGATTCAATGAGAGGAACAGGAGAGAGAGTGTTTCGCAGCCCAATCCTATGGGTGCCTTCTGCTGATGGAATGAGCATTCTGTCAGCCCTGCGGCTGCAGCAACAATGTGTGCAGCAGGGCTGCCAGCGTAAAAGGCTGGCGACTGTGTGCACCATTGAAGCGACCAGCCACCATTGAAGGAGATGAGCTGGCACATGGGGGTGGGCTGTGGGCGGGGAGGGGGAGGATTGGGGAGGGAATCGGGGCCGCCAGGAGGCATGTCAGGGGGAGGTGGTTGTTGGTGGCAACGGCACCACACATATCCTATGCCCCCTGCCCAGCATTGCCACGCCCCCTTAGGTCCCTTCTCGGACGTGCGCCAGCCAAAGGGCTGGCGTAGATCTGAGTAGACAGAGTGGGTAAGTAAGAATAATAATAGTAAGAAGAATTTTGTTTACTTACCTCTCCATCATGCCATGATCCCCAGCCGGTCTACAGGATGCAGCAGAGGCTGCGTTGGCACAGCTGTGCCCCATAGGCCAGCCGAGGTTAGGTTTGGGCCGTAGGTGTTGTTGCTTCCTACGAAAGATCTGGAAGTGCTTTAAAAAATTAGTACCGGAGCCAGAAGACAGAAATAAATTAGAAGAAGAAGGGAATGAATGAGACAGGAGATAGGAATGGGATGGGTCAAGGGAGCAGGCTGTAGGATTCCAGGTGGAGAGGAGCCAGCTCAGAGAAAAGGGGTAGAGACTGGGAATGTAGGGTGGGGAAAGGAGCAGCCTGGAGAGGTGAATGGAAATTCAGCAGAGATCTTGCCAATCTTCCTTTTAAAAGATTGCAGAATGTTTGGCAGGTGGGTGGACAGGTTGAGGATCCTAAATGATATTTATAAATACATCTGACAAGATAACAGTGATCTCTTGGTACATCTAAGCACACTTAGAAATTAAGTTTCTTTACCACATGCACTTCTATACTGTTCATGGTATAACGACTTACGACAAGATATTCTCAATCCATTGTTGGTAAATCTGCAAGGGAAATCTGATACAGAGATCATCTCGATTCTCCTCTCATATGTTGATAAATGGTCTATTAAGCAGCTAGCTAATTTTCTTTATTTAATTACTCAACGAAGAGCTTCTATGGTGGCCAATCTAGTGGAATCTAATTAAAATGGTTACTGACTGTTTACTCTTTTACAGCCTCCTGCCCTCTCCTTTGCTTGCTCTCTGTACTATGTATTACTTGTTTTAATTTATTTGTATATGTGTGTGTGTCTTTTTGTGTTATGCCAATAAAGGTATTTTGATTGATTGAAATTAAGTTTAGCTATAACCAACTGGAATAGCAAGGAAATGATTTGGAGGCATCCTCTGGCCTCTGCCATTGGTCAAAGGACTAAGGGTGACTGGGAGGCTGCACCCCCTGCCTCCCAGGATGAACACCGCAAGGGGAATATCTGCCTGGCCCCCACCATCAGCCAGAGAATGGAACAGCTGCAAGGAGCTTGCCTCCCCCTCCCTGCCTGAAAAAGAACTGTGCTCCAACTGCCCAGAGGCTGGAAACCAAGAGGAGGCATCCGCCAGAGGATTAAAGGGCTCTTGGGTTGTTTCTGATTGTTATTGTAAGTCCTGGGAGATTGTGTTGATCAAAAGGTGGGGCATAGATCTATAAATAAATAAATATGTTGTGAGCTGACTTGAGCACTACCCTCATGGGAGGAGAAAGCCAAGGCAGGATAGAAATATTTTCTTAATAAAATAATGTGCTTATGGTTAGGGTAATAGATTAAAAAGAAACATCATGAATAGGAACATATTATATGTGTAGTGCTCAAACTCTACAGTTATGGCAACATTTCAAAAGACTATACACACAAATAGGTGGGTGTAAATCATGACATTTGAATTGCAGAATTATCTTGCATACGATTTGAAGCACATCAATGACCCAAAAGGGAATGGTGAATGTAGACAATAATTTATGGAAAGTTATGCAATACAGACAACCAGTTCTATACAGACTGCGCTAATCTACTTAGACTTTGCTGTTGCCTGGCACGTTGCCACTGACTATCAGCGTTTTTGCCAGGAAAGTATCCCATCATCCTTTCATAAAAACAAACTAGCTAAAATGCAAGCGTAAAAATGCTTTCGGAAGGAAACAAAGCTGTCTAGGTTTCCAGAACATCAGCAAATGTCCAGCCACAGCGGCACATAGAAAGAAAAGGGAAAAGGCCGCTTGAAAGGTATTGGTAAAGTACATATCAGAGATTTAAAATAAAAATGTAAGATCATCAGTACAACATGATTCTACTTCAAAATAAGAATTTACAAGAATTTACAAGAATTTACAGCTGTAGTCCTATAATTAAATTTTTATGCTTGCTGTTTCTGTGATAGAGACATGGAAGCCTAGAAACAGGAATAAAAAAATCTGGGTGGAAACTGTGTGTGAGGTTCTTTTTGTTTGTTTTCTCAGGCCTCAAATGAAAAAAAAATTCTAGGAAAAATTTAAATATGATTTTTTTTATTTTTCAGAACAATGAGCTAATTACAGTACTTCTTAAAAGCATATTTCAAAATAATATTTTTGTTCAATTTCATATCGTTGCAAATAGATCCAAAATGCAAAAGCAATAATTTTAGTGATGATTGCATTGTTATGGTACAATCCTATGCCATAGTTTTGGCATAGGTTCAAATGCCAAAGTTCATTTGAAGTTCAGCTGATGTTACTGCTACATTAGTGCAGAGTGCAATCCACCATAAATAAGGAACAGCGGAGCAAGTGCTCTGCCATTCGAAGCCATCGCAAATGTGCCGTAAAGCATGTTTGCAACAGCTTTCGAGTAAGGGTGGCTGGCGCAGAGGCCGTCCGTCCTCACTCCGCCTCCGGATCGTCTCTGAGGCCGCCGGATAAGGTAAGGGATCTCCTGGCAGGGGTGGTCCAGACGGTGAGGGGTGGGGGCCATTGGCCGAGCCGGCCCAGAGGGGGGCCGGGGATGGCGGTCGTCATATCCCTGTCCTGTTCTCAGGCTTGCGCGGCCATTACACGTCCTCCTCGGATTTACGCCAGCTGAATAGCTGGCGGAAATCCGAGGAGGCCAATTGGAGCCTCCCCACGTTACACCGGGAGAAGAGGATGAATGTCCCTTTCTCCCAAGTAGACCTCCGGGCCGCTCATGATTGGCCCAGAATGGGGATAGGATCCAGCAGGCGGTCCTGGGCCACCGGATACTTAGTAAGAATTGCACCTCCCATGTCTGTCGCAGCCTAAACCCATCTAGCACATTTACAGGGGAGGGGAAAACAAGAGCCTAAGTAACTCCATGATGGTGTAGCCCTCCCAGTAACTCCACCAGCGTCCATGGAAACCCCAACAACCCACCATTCATATGGGGTGGTGGTGGCCCAGTGTCGGTCTGATGTCAGCCCAGCTTTGGCCTGATGTCAGTCTGATGTCAGCTGGAGTGCAAGGAGTCGATCACTACAACCTACGAGCCCCATCACTGAGGGCCAGAGAAGCACCATCAAGATGAGTAAGCAGGGCATGGTGGCAGGTGCAGGTCCAATGAGCAGCCACTGCTGGGACAATGCTCCGTGGCAGCCCTCAGGAATAAGTAACACAATAACAGCCACTGCCACCAATCACATGGAGTTGTCCCAATAGTTGACACCAAATATACACACATGTGTGTGCGGACATGAGACAAGGATACCACAGCACCTTCTGGTACAGGAGCTATTGTGGCACAGGCAGCAAAGGGGCAAATGTAGAGTACTACTAGGAATCCCAGTATGTGGAGTTCAAGTCTCCTTATGCCACAAACACACACTTCCAAGAAATATCTGTTTTATTAAAACAGATGGACAGCCCAATCCTAACCAGGCCGGAGCATATTGTGACAGTGGAACACACCTGCCATCACAAAAAAGCTTCATCGGCATCCATTTTGGAACGCTGCTGCAACAGGTAGCAGCGCTCCCTGCCCATTGCAGGACCCACCCACCACACCCACTGGAGCAAGTAAGGCAGTGGCGGGGGGAGGGCGTGGTGAAACGTGGCAGGGAGGGGGGAAGAACGGGGGGCAAAGAGGTTGCAGGAGGGGGTGGATCTGGCGATAGCACGTGCCGGATCCTATCCCCTCTTTTGCAAGCCTCCCCAGCCCCTTTCTCTCCTCGGATCTGCACCAGCTACAGAGCTGGTGCAGGTCTGAGGAGAGCCATTGTGGAGCAGGGCAGGAGGCTTATGGATGGGTAAGGGGAAATTATTCCCCTTTACCCTCCGAGGCCTCCTGATCTACACCCCCACACACACACACACACACTGGATACAGCATGCCCATTTTTGGCGCGACTGCATTGGCAGGTGGGTAGAGGAGGATTGGGCCCTAAGGGAAGGGCCTTAAGGAAGGAACCCTTGGGAAAAGGCAGCCATGTGAAATAAAAACACAAGCCTCTCTATGGCAAGAGTGTCTGTCTCTGTATGGGAGTCTCCCAGCTGAAAGAAGATAATGAGGTGAGCCACAAGGTTAGCCTCAACAGGACTTTGGCAAACCAGGGTGCTGGTATTCCACTGAACAGAGACCCAAGCAAGACAGGTTTGAGCCCAACCAACTCCCCCCTGTTTTTCAAATATTTTATTGCAGAGTCTCAAAGAAGAAGAAGCATCAGAAAGAGAAACACACAACTGGAGTTGCCAACCATCTCCACCCAGCAGCAAGTTGTGCAACAGGATAGCCAAGTGCCTGTGCCAGTGACGTTTGGCTGCACCAGTTGGTTTGCTGTCTATCCTCGTGTTTGCAAAGCCATAGGGGCCTTGCTGGAGTGAGTAGTCAGGCTGTAGGTTTCCCTTGGGGTCTGCACAGTGTCTTCATGAGGTTTGGCCAGAAGATTGTTTGGCCAGCAGTGGCAATGATTGGAGCCCCTGGCATTCCCCAGGAGAGAACAGACACTCACTGCTCTTAGCTGTTGCAAACAGAAGGGAGGGTCCGGCAACATGGTTTTTACAAAGACATGTTTCACAATACTGAAGGGTCAGTATCAGGGGGGTGACATGAGACAGAGCTGCAGCCTTGATGTGTGGCAGCATTTGATTCCCTCCCCCCCCCTCCTTTACTGACCTGTGTTGGGTGGATGGTTCTTGCTCTCCCTGTTGGCTGTTCGTGTGTTGGGTCCTCCTAGAGTGAAGCCCCTGCAATGAGAATTCTGAAAAGACAAGTGTTAATAAGTACTCATATCTTGCTATACATGCTGTTTGTGCAAAGTGCTCCCTTTGTGTATAAAGTGCCCTTTCTCCATAGTTCCCATCACTAGGGTGCCTGTGTCTGTGCTCAAAGTGTGTACAGCATGGAGCCGGAGAGGTATAACTCTATGCTGTGAATTTTCTCATCTAGGTGCTGGTCTCCCTGGTAGAGCCTTATATACTGGGGTTGGTGTGCTGTGATTGGCTGCCAAATGTAGTCTGTATCCTATGCTCCATCATAAGGAAGTGGGTGGGGTAGGGGGTGTTGGGAGATGGCATTTTCAGGTTTATTTCTCTCCCCCATTGTTCCCTATGGGTTTATTCCTACCTACACTATGCCAGCTCTGTTGTTGGCGCAGTGTCTCTCCAGCATCAGGGGTGCATCTATCATCTGAAGGGTGGTTAGGATAGGATATGGTGGCCATCAACTCCCTCTTGTCCTTCTCACATCCCGCCACATCCAGGCCCAGGAGGGGGGTGGGATTGTTGGTGGTGGTGCACGCCGAATCCCGACCCCCTTCCTGGGCCTGATCTGCCTTCCAGGGTCAACACGGAACTGCATCAGCGACTGCTATTTAGCTAGCACAGGTCTAAGTAGACCCCCTGCACTGTGGAGGCTTACCCCCAAGTAAGGGAACGATTGTTCCCTTACCCAGAGGAGACCTCCGCAACTGCCCCCCCCCCGCAGGATGCAGCGGTAGCCATTTTGGCATGACTGCATTGGCGGCGGGGGGGGGGGGGGGAACGGGACAAGACAACAATAGAATTGGACTCCAAAAGGCATTAACATGTGAAAGTGCCCATTATGTTGGGCTAGACTCAAAACTGAGGAGGGGGAAAAATCAAAGTGTGCTTGAAAGCCAAATGTATGCAGAAGCTAATTAATTTTAATCTAGCTAATTACAGTTAGAATGCAACTCAGTTTTATTGAATGCTTGAGGTTGGCCATATCAATCCCACAAGTAAAAGAAAACAGAATCACAACAGGACAGTTGGTAGAATGCAATTTCCTAGGTTTTGCGTACATTTTAGTCTATGGGAAATGTGCATGACATGTAAATGTGAAGAAACCCCTTCACTCCTCCCTCAGTTTTTGCTCAAGCCATCAGTGCAAGTGTTCATTTGTTTTATTCAGTCTCCTGATTTGTTGAAAAACTGATATATCTAATATTTGGAGTTCCAAATGTAAGTTCTGCAATACTATTGTAAAACCTACATTGGCTGGACTAATCTAGAATCTGAATCGGCTGTGCAGAACATGGGCATAGTAGCACTGTTGATGTCCTGTGTCAAAGTGCCCTAACAGCTTGATCCTGAGGAGCATTTTTTTCTTCCCAAACAGCAGCAGTGGGGGGGGGGGTGTCTGCATCAGGACCATGGTGGGGGTAGAGCTAAAGAGGCTTCCTCCCAATGATGTAGTCTCAATCTGTGTTAGGGTCCCGCATGAATGATTCCTATTCTATTTACATTTGAAAAATCAAGCACACAGGCCCCAGTCACACAATACGTGTATCATCTAGCTTGGGTCTAAAAGTGAGCAGCTGAAATGCAAAAGGGGAGTATTCCACCCTAGTTTTCAGCGAGGTGGTGAACATGTCCCACTTCAGACTACCAGTGGGAGTTCACATGATTAAATGGTCTTCCATATTAAAAATTCCTTCTACTACAGAAAAAAATAGATGTCACTTTCTTCCTCGTATCTAGTTCTCTATGTGGAGGAAACATTGAAGTAAGCATGTACATTTAGTCTAAAGTACACATGTCCTGTACATTCATTTTTGATATTTTCATTCATTCCAAAACTCATGCATCTCTGAATGACTGGAACAACTGGCAACAAATGGGTGTCCTGCTTTCAGAATCCTTGCAGGTTGCCATTTGTTTTTGTTTGGCTTTTTAAACAATAAGAATGGGTCTCTCTTATTTGTAAGAAATAGCTCTCAGCTGGTGCTCCAAGGGGCAGCTGCCAACTTCAGGCAACCATTTTTTTTTATCTACCTTGCCCCTGTGATAATATTGCATCACAGGGCATATGGGTAAAAAAATGGCAACCACAGGGACGCAGCTGTGCAGTGGAGCTGTTGCAAGGAGCTGCTTATTATAAGTAAGATAAATGCATTATTAAAAATGAAAACCATTGAAAATAAGAATAAAAATTTTAAAAGGAAACAAATGAATATTAACAAATGAAAATGAAATATTGTTCTTGCTCATTCCTAGTCAGAAGTAGTACAGCCCATACATACAAGCTGACCATCCCAAGGCCAGACTAGGCTTATGGTACAAACAATCCTATGCCCAAGTTACACTAGTGTCACTACTATGCTACACAACATTACCGTGATGTGACGTCCAACATATCCTAAGCCCATCCAGCTTGAAGGCAGAGGGGAAAACAAGAGCCTGAACAATGGAGTCCTCCCAGTAATTCCACTAGCCATGGAAACTCCAACACCATGCACACATCATGGGGTGGAGGCCAGTTTTGCCTGATACTGGCCTAATGTGCAAGAAGTCACTCATTGCAGCCTACCCAGACCCGAGTGACCACAGAAGTGCTGCCAGGGTAAACCAAGCAGGGAGTGGTGGCAGACGCAGATCCAATGAGCAGCCGCTGCCAAGATGATACCCCCCTGCGGAGCTGCTCCATGACACCACACATATGACACAAGAATGCTACACAACCTCCACTTGCAGGAACTACTGTGGCATAGACAGTAAGGAGGCAAAAGCAGAGAACTTCTATAAGTCACAGTACCCAGCATTTAGGGCCCCTTATGCTACACATTTATGTATTTATTTATTAAATTTATACCCCGTTTTTCCCCCCATAGGGGGAACCCAAAGTGGCTTACAATAAAAACAAATCATAAAATACAAGACTGATACATAGAAATCATAAAACTATGAATATATAATATAAAAACACTTAAAAAGACATTGATACAATCTAAAAAACAGAGAGGAATAAAACAGAGAGGAATAAAAGCAACAGTAAAAGGTTCTTATGAGAGAGGGCAGCCTGGCCCTCTAAAATATTAAGCTGGGCGGTAACTTCAGAGGGCTTGTGTAAAAAGAAATGTTTTCAGGCCCACCGGGAGGCCTCTAAGGAGGGAGCGGTTTGCAAATTTAGAGGGAGGAAATTCCATAGGGTTGGTGCCACTACTGAGAAGGCCCTATTTTTTGCCACCACCCCTCTCACCTCTGAAGGCGATGGCACTTTTAGAAGGGCCTTCTCTGATGACCTAAGGGGGCAGACCGGATTATAGAAGAAACACACAGTAGGCGGTCTCTCAAATAGCCTGGCCTCAAGCCGTATAGGGCTTTAAAGATCAAAACCAGCACCTTGAATTGGGCCCGGAAACAAATTGGCAGCTAGTGCAGCCGCTGGATGTCCAAGAAACATATTTTTGAATGGAACAAAACAAAGGAAGGAAGATAGCTCCCTTGGAAAGGCTGGTTATGTGAAATAAAAACACAAGTCTCTTGATGGTGTTGTAAGCACCCCAAGGGTACAAGTGACTTCAGTTCATGAGATTCGGTGAGCGGACACCAGGCTCCAAAGATGGAGTGAGGGTACCCAAAAATAAGAGAGAGAGAAAGAGGAAGAGAGGAAGGAAAGGGTCTGCAGTTTGCAGAGGCGCCAAAAAGGAGCTCAAAATAGACCAACGTTGGGTTAAAAGAGAAGATCTTTTACTCAGCTAGCCAAGGACACAATTGCAGGGCAAAATGTGTAACATACAAATCATTACAAAAAGGTTTTATACATTTCATTATTTCAGGTGGAATCATGGAATACATTGTTTGACAAAGTACATAACAAAGGAGAACCAATAAGGGAGAGGATCCAAGAAGTTGCACGTTGATACAGCCAATGGAAGGTCGGATTGAAGTTTTGCACCAATGAGATCAGCAGCAGCAGATGTGAAATGTTTAACCAATAAAAAGATAAACTTTATTGAAGAACCAATGGAAGTGTAGTGTTTTGTGCAACTGGGGCCAATGGGGATTGGACAGGATAGCCAATGGGAGGAGGGGTAGGGGTGCTGGGTGGCTGAGGTGATGGGATTAGGTCCCCACCCCAGGTGAGTGAGGTGTTCCGGAGTTTTAATGAATGGAGTCTTTTGTGTAGCCTGTTGACACAAAAGACAAGGGGTCCCAAATAGATAGGCAACAAGTGCCAGTACAATAGGTCCCTGCCCCCTTGGCACCAGGTATACAATGGGAGACATTCAGATGAATACTGTCAGCCAGGAAGGAGTGAAGCAAGTGATTGTCTTAGATGTAGCAAGCCAGATCAGGGACTATGTAAATGGCAAAAGGTATTTGAATAATTGTATCAAGACAGCCAGGGAACAATGGTTGGGGAGATGGTGGTGGTCATGACAGAGTATGCACAGAGGAGACAAGCTTGAGCCCCAGGAAATGGCAATGGGAGATAGACATTTGCATGTGAGTGACAAAGGACAACAGAGTCATGGCTGATCTACATGACAGGTAGAGGCTCCGCCGTCGCCTCTGCCTGGCGCCTCCGCGCTGGAAGCGGGGGAGTGTCTTCAAGCCTGTTGCCCCTCATGTTGTCCCGCCTTCCTAAGAAAGCGCAGTTGCTGTGTGGATGTAACCTCCAAGGTGATTGGTTGTCATTCACATTGGCATTCAGCCACCCTTCCCCCCTCTCCTGTGATTGGTAGGCTGCAGCAGCTCCGCGAGCCACCTCCAAGCTCTGCCGTCACGCCCCCTAAAAAATAGAACACTCGACTTGGAGTACGCGGCAGTGGGGCGGAGGTCCGGCGGCTCCGCCGGATTAAAAAATGCTCCGCGATGCTGTCGTGTAGATCAGCCTTCAGGATTGCAGGGTGAGAGACAAATGGTTGATTTGATAGAGGGAGAAGAAACACACAGAGAAGGAGCAATGGCTTCCCAGGGAACAGTGACACTAACCCAAGATTTCCCAGGTTCCTGGAGACCCCCTTTTCCCTGCCCCTGCATGGCCTCCCAGGTAGAAAGAAGCCATTCAAGGGCATCACAGAGTGGAAGCTATTGTTGTCCAGATTATGGTTTTAAAATGGTTTCCCTGGACTCCTGGTTATGCAGGACTCTTGGCAGGAGGCCCCGCTCCCAATGCCCTCAGCATTCCCAGCGCCTGGCCTTCGGTCAACCTCCTGTGCCCAGGCCGAGGGTGGTGAAGGGGCTATACCTCACACTCACCAGCCCTCTCCTGGACCCCAGAAGGATGCTTGGGGAAGACCCCCAAGCCTTTTACAAGCTGCAAGAATATGTGCACTGTACCAGGAGTCTCTGAACTCCGCTGAAGATACCTCCACCAAAGTGTCAGGATGGGGACCCTTCTGTGGAGGGACCCCTTCCCAGGGATGCCCCGTTGGTCTCTGATGGAGATCCGGTGCCATAACCATGGAGGGAATTCAGGAAAACAGTATTTTCTACAGGATAATGCACTGCTTTGAATTAAAGGAATACCGCTTTTTAGAAACTTCCAAAGAGAGAGAAGGTTATGAGGATTAAATAGGTACAGAGTGAACTTTTGCTACTGCTGCTTCTCTTGCTGCTCTGGAGGGCTCGTGGAATGCGCGTGCCTCCCTGGCGGGCACGCGCCAGCTGTCAAATGTTGTGAATAGTGCAGAAAAGCCGGATTTAAAAGGAGCTTGTCTTTAAATGGCTGTATCTCAGTGAATCCTGGACGAATTTTGATGGGGTAAAAAGGTGGGGGTCCAGTGGAGCGTGGGGGATGAAATAAAAATATTCGTGGGGGGGTAAGGCCCTCACTACAATGACAAGGATTTTAGTCCCTTTGGTGGGGTAATCTGCCAGCTGGAAGAAACCCTTTTGCCAGGGGAGGGACTGAGGTGAGCCACAGGGAGCCTCAACAGGACTCAGGAAAACTAGGATGCTGGTCTCCTACTGAATGGAGACCCAAGCAAGGCAGCTCTGACCCAACCAAGAGGCTTGCCAGAACCAGGAGCACTCTACACTTTTGTATGCCTGGCAAGAAACACCCACGGCAGGAAACAAAGAAGAGGCTGGTGTAGGTCTTGAGTCCACACTGGCCAGTCTCTGATCTTTAACTCCATCATAGCAACAGACAAGCAAGGAGCACCTCATGGCCAAATTAGCACCTCACACCCACAGTATCATAAAGAGACACATCTGGCTGCAAGACTATAGCATATGGACCAATCAGATGGAGTGCTGCATGGACCAATCACTCGGCTTGCATGTGACAGAGGTCCCTTTTGCAGCAGTCCACCCATGCACGCACCCTCCATTCCCTTTGCCCATTGTTGGCACCTGCTACATGGCAGCCTCAGCATGGCTGTCATTATGCTCCCCCCCTTCCTGCAACTGTCTTCTGTAATAACTATGGCAGCAGAGAACATGGTGCACATGATCACTGGAGAGCATACCCCCACCACTGGAACCCAAGGAGATAGAAAGTGAGGATGCTGTAGATCCTGAGCCTGGTAACAGAAAGGCCCATCCTCCCTCCCCTGGAAAGTCCCACCCTGAGAGTAGCTGAAGTATGAAACAACAAGGGTGGGGTCGGGGAGAAGGAATCCCTATCTATCAGTTAACAATGCAATAACAAGTGTGATCAAGGCAAAGTTTTTATTGCACTGTCTCAAAGATATAGAAGCATCTGAAAGAGACACACAAGACTTCACAAATGTGGTTACCAACCACCTCATCCCAGGAGGTGATGGCATATGTCATACGTCAGCAGGGAAGTGCAGGTGATGTCATATGTCATTGCTGGACTTCCAGTAACATTGAGCTCCGAGCCAGTGCTGGATTTTAGGCCCGAAACTGTAGCTTGTTTAACTTATGCCTAAATCCGGCACTGCTCCAAGCTGAGCGCAGTTCGGCCTGGCCCCCTTTGTTTTCAAGCTGTGCAGCCGGGCAGCTTAAAGGGAACAATGCCATTGACCACCCTTTTATAAACCAAGAGGTGTAAAGTGTAATACAAATGTGGATTTTTTTGCCACAGTTTGCATGCTTGTGGGTTATGCTTCTCTTATTCAGCAGGAAGCTAACAACTGTTCCTCTTCGGTTCTATTCCTCCCAGCATTGCATCTCCCTCAGTGGCTGTTGCTGGTGTGATTGTGGCTGCAATAATACACACAGTGGGATCTACTTCTGAGTAAACATTCATAGGATTGCACTGTGTAAGCCCCTTTGAGACAAGGAATCATCTTATTTCTTTTCTATGTAAACTGTTTTGAGAACTGTATTTTTGTCGAAAAGCAATAATAATAATAATAATAATAATAATAATAATAATAATAATAATAATAATATAGAAGAAAAGAGAAGTAATTATGCCTGATTAAACCAGAATAAAACTTTGGTCGAACAGAATGGAGCTATATATACAGAGAAGCCTGCCTCGATGCATGGGACTACTGAACTGAACCAAATGCCATGACCTTCAGATCTTTCCCAGGCTCGCACTAACAGTTTTCTTTTTTGTAAAAGACCTTGGGCTATATATAACTGGAGAAGCACTTGGCACACTCTCCTCCGAGTACAAATCATGGTGGTGAAAAGAGAGTTAGGAAAGTTCCGAGGAAATGGAATGCATAGTACTGTTAGTATATCTCTCCCCCCCGTCTTCCAAAGTCTTCATATAATAAAGCAATATACTGTAACATACTCTGTTTCAAAGCAAAGGACTTGCTGGAGCGATTTCCTACATTTTTCTTTTTTTATTCAACTAGTTGGATGGTTTCCCTCATTCCCGCGGCTCTAGACTTTGCTTTGTCCTTTGCAGTACCTTCCCTGGTTTTGGTTCTCTCATGTTATTTTCGTCACCCCCCTATATCGCCCGTTTGGACTCTTCCACCTCCCTCCTCTCAGGCCGCTGTGGATTCTCCCACACCGGAATGGAGGGGTGACGGCGGGAGGGTGGCAACGGCCCCAGAGACATGTGTCACGTGGTCTTTCCTCCCTTTGGGTTGGTGCCAGAACCGGCTCTAGAGCCACTCAAGGAGGGCGGGAGAGGAATTTGGCTGGCCGGGTGTCGCCTGCCGCAGTAACAGCACCGCCAATTGCCATGTCCTTGCGGAAGCAGGGCGATGGTGAAGGCGGAAGCGCGAGGCTGCGGGGTCTGCCGGAGGTGGAGGAGCCTGTGGAATATGCGCCGGGTCGGTGCTTGCCGCTGCTGCCTTGGGACCGCTTCTCGGCCTGGTTGCACTGCGTGTGCGTGGTGGGCTTCGACCTGGAGCTTGGTCAGGCTGTGGAGGTGGGTGAGTGATAAGGCTGGCAGCCCTTGTGACGCCCGGCCCCAGGAGGGGTGGGCTGCCCTGCTCTGCCGCAACTCCTGGGTGGAGGTGGGGATGGTGGGCAGAGAGCGCAGACATCTGGCTGGGCCACGGGGGTGGGCACTGGCAATGTCCTAGGAATGTCGTCCTGGGGCTGGAACAGGGTCCCTCTCCTTGCCCTGTATGACGTGGAGGGGGCTTCTGTTCCTTGGCAGAGTGGGCTGCTGCCTCCTTTGTGCCTTGTATGAACCCTGCTGATAGTTCAGTTTCTAAGGATGAGAGAATCTTCTCTCTTTCTGGTAACAAAAAGGTGTATCTGTGTGTGTGTCTGCAGAATCTGACTGGGAAAAGGCAGCTTCACAGGGTGCTTGTTTTATTGACTACTGCTGTCAAAGCAGCTGTGGTTCTGTCTGGTCAAAGAGTGCCTGTTGTTTTGAAACGGAAAGGGGTGGCAGCCAGCAATGGGAAGCTCTTCATCATGGGGGTAGTGATAGTAAAAGAGAGCTCTTGTCACTCAATAACATGCCATTCTTCTAACTGGTAACAAGTAACTGTTCACTCAGATCCCTCACTCACACATTTTAAATCCAAAATTATTTTTCCTAAACTACCTGTAATATGAATTCAAAATGTTTGAGTATTTTATGACTGTTTATCATATTTTTCACCCGCTAAGGACCTCAGGGAGGCTTATGTGCTCCCTGGGGCATCTGGTGGGGCCACTGTGTGATACAGGAAGCTGGACTAGATGGGCTTTTGGCCTGATCCAGCAGGGATGTTCTTATGTAGAACTGTCTAATTTTGTTCATCCAACAACACCTCTGTGAGGTAGGTTAAGCTAAGAGATAGGGTGACTTGCCCAGGGCCACACAATGAACTTAATTACCAACGGACATTTCACAATTGACATAGCACCATGGATACACTGATGTTTACTACAGTAAGCATGAAAAATGTGAAAGGAAATATATGCTCCCCCAAACTAAACTCCAGGATATACAATGAGCACACACTGGGAAGCAGCCCACAAGTGGCTACCCTTGTGTACACCAGTGTGTTTGGAGACATGTGTCTTTCCCTTATAACTAATTATGTTTGCCATAGCAAGCAACTGCGTGTTTTGTGGTAATGAACAAAGTGTGTACTAGCTCTGAGCCGGGTTTGAACTTAGATTTTCCATATTCAAGCCCAAGTTTAGTCACCATCCTAGTCCCCACCAAATTACATTATAGATGAGTGATTGCAAGCCACACAATCTTTTTGTCACCTGATCTATTAAGCTTGAGTGGCATTCTCCTATGGCACGCTATACTATAGGTTAGAAGTGCAGGAAGTTCCTATTTGGTTGTGCCAGGTAGTGTTAAAACACTTCTGGAATTCCAGGGATGTCTTGCTAAGCCATATTTAATGGATTACAGTTGTCTTCAAATTCTTAACTCTGCAGGAGGAAATACCCAGCAAAAGAAATTGTATTCAAATGTTCTATAGTATACTGTACTTCTTAAAAGTTGTTTGTAGTAGATGGAATATTGGCATGATTATACTAAATGCAATTAACCACTTTAACAAAATTGAAAATGCCTTATGATTACAGACCATGGTCCCGAGGATCAGATCTATACATGCCACAGGCTTTTTTCCCATTGTTTGCTATCGGGAATACATTTTAAAAATTTGAGTGTTTTTGTGTTTGTCTCGGCTCAGCTGGGAGCTGCATTTGGGAAAGGGCCTGTTGATGGTTAAGGTGCATTTTGAGTGCCAGCAACCAGTGGCCAAATCCTATAGGGCCAGTGGTTCTCAAAGTTTTTCCCGTAAGGAGGAGAGAACTGAGAGTGCTGGCAGGGATCCCGCTGCCACCGGGGAAAAATGTGGTATTTTTTAACTTACTAGGAGTCCTGGAAGCTCTCCGGAGAGTGTGGGGAGACCCATGGCCCCCACTGTGGGACTCCCCGCTGTGTAGATCCTTGCTCCAACACGTTAGCGACCACGTCTGGTTTTTGAGCAGTAGAGAGTAAAATCGCGCTCCTACAGTCTCTTCCGGGTCACTTGACTCCCCCCTCCCTTCCACAAGGTTGCCCCAGAATGCATTGGGGGAAGCCTGGGGAAGGGAAGGGGAAGTCAAGTGACCCGGAAGAGGCTGTAGGAGCGTGATTTCGCTCTCTACAGCCCTGCAAACGGAGCGGTTTGCCAGCCAAAAGGCAAGAAATAATACAGTATTTTTAACCTTCCCCCCCCCCCAGTTTTTATAGTGACCTCCATATCCGCGCTAAAGCGATTTCGCATTACGTGGATTTCAGTATCTGCAGGTGGGGTCTGGAATGGAACCCCGGCGGATATGGAGGTCCAACTGTATTGTAATAATCCTCCTCCCCAGAGTTTGCATTGCACTTGTCTCGATTACTTCATTGGGATTACATTGCTGAAATACGTATTCAGAATCAGAACTTCAGTCAGAGTCTTCAAGCATTTCAAAAATCCACAATTGTATTTGCCTTTTAAATGCTCGTTTCCTTTTTGATTCTTTTGCAGACTGGAACGTTTGCAAGTTCCAAAACAAACATACTTTTAGCTTCAGTTAGCATATACGCGTCTGGTCTATTATCTTGAACTTCTTAAAAAGATCATGGGTGCTAAATAACGAGTGCCATGTCTGAAAAAAAATGGAAACACTTCTGATTGCTCAAAGATACAATAGGTATGGGTCTGATTGGTAAAATGAATCATGAAATAATATGCTGCAACTTCTTCACTCAGTTTGGACAATTTGGAGGTTTGGAAAATTGGAAACGCACTCCCTTGTCTTCATCTTCTCTTCTTGTAAGCTGCTTCTCTTCTCCATTTCTGGGTTAATGTACAATGAGCCCTCCATATCCACAGGCTCGGCATCCGTGGATAGGTGAGAAGCGCCTCCGGATGCCACTTCCGGGTTGGCCAGGCCTGCAACCCACTCGGTGGACTTCTGTGGGTGTCAGAACGGCTCTTGGAAGCAACTGGAAGTGACTTCTGGTTTCTCATGCGCCGCTTCTGAGAGATATTTTGAGGCTCGCAGAGGCCAATGGAGTGGGTTGTGGGCCCGATGCAACATGGAAGCAGCCTCTGGAGCCCCCGGTAAGGTAAGGCATTGCGGCACGAATGCTGGACTTCAGCATCCGTGGATTTGAGTATCTGCGGAGGGCAGAAGCGTTGCAAGCTGGGGGGCTGTACAACCCCGGGTGACAAGCGGGGGGTGACAAAGCGGCGGGGGAGAGCGACAACTGCACTGTTTTGCCGGCAGGAAGAGCGGGCAGAGAAGGCAATGTGTTGTGGCCCGCCCACCCGCCCTGCATCTCTGAAGCAAGTTGCAGTGGTGGCGGTGGTGACGCCACTTCCTGTGGTGATGTCATGGGGCGGTGGCATAGTGACACCACTGGCGGGGGGTGGCTGGAACCAGTCCCCCACGGATACCGATGGCTCACTGTAATGGTTTGTCCTAATCAGTAGTAACCATAGTTTGCCTGACTTTCAAATCATGATTTGGATGATAGCACTTGGCATAGTTGTTTGATCTGAGAATCATCAATCCCTACTAAATGGGCAAAGAAGGACTTTTTAAAAGTAGTGCTCCTGTTATACTTAGCAGGGGAAAAGTAACTATCTCTCTTCGTCCCAGCATAGCATCTTTTCCAGTGGCTGTTTGCTGATGTTTCTTCTGCATCTTTTTTTTTTATTGTGATCCCTTTTAGGACAGGAAACCATTTATGCATTTGATTCTATTTATGCATTGTGAACATTTTTGTTAAAAAGTGATATATAAATATTCTTAATAATAAAAATAATCATGGCAAACTGTGGTTAGAATAACTTGGAAATGAAGGAGGGAATCGGCATGCAAGAAGGGAGCAGTGAGCCTATGATACGTTCCTGATCCTCCAAACTACAGTTTAGAAGCAGTAGCAGAGCGCCCCTCCCCCAGCGCCGGAAGTGACGTTAACGGCTGCAGCCGATATGGACACTACCGAGGCGCAGGGCGGGCAGGAGGGCCAAATCCGCTGCCGCTGCTCCTCGCTTGCACCGGCGACCGGAGTGAGTCGCACCACCGCCATGCCGCCCGGGGGGGCCAATCCCGCCATGCCACCCGGGGGAGCACAATCACGCTATGCCGCCCAGGGGCCCGCCACCCCATCGCCCCCCCGTACGACGCCTCTGTTTAGAAGATTGTCCAAACTGAGCAACAGATTCCCCACACATAGCTGCTATCTCTCCATATGACTGAGCTCTCTGAGGCTCACGGTAAATGTACAGTACATCCGTGAGAAGTTAACATCCATGAATGTCAATCCATGTGGGATTTGCAACCACACATTCACTCCAGTCTGGGGATTTTTCTGTGGAAAAAGCTGTGTTAGTCTGTCCTCCAGCACAGGGATGGCATGTGCTCCCGTGCTACCTGAATCCATAAAATAGTGCCTCTGTGTGTGTCCAAACCCCCTTCCCTTTCGTCCCTGCTCTGCACTGCTTCTGTTTGAAATGAACGGGAGAAGGGAATGCTGGGAACCCAGGAAGTCTGCATGCAGCATTCTTTGTAAGGGAAGGAAAGGGGGTAGGCTCCACTGGCGTCGCTCCCGTGAAGCGACGGGAGCGGGCCGCCTCGGGGCGACGCGCGCACAGGGGTGACGCGCGCACCCCGCGCGCACTCCCGCGTGCCACCTCTGTGGCGCGCATCGCGCTCCGGACGCTCCAACGGAGCATCTGATCTGGCCGGCGCTCCAGGGCCCACTGAGTCAATATGCAACCTTTTTCGGGTTTTGCACATGCGCAGACCGTTTTGAGGGCAAGAGGGCAGGCCCTTGCCCTCAAAACGGTCTCTGCGCATGCGCGAAAACCGGAAAAGGTTGCGTATTGACGCAGTGGGCCTTCATTCAGAAGGCCCTGGAGCGCCGGCCAGATCGGACGCCCGCCCTGGAGCGCTGGCCAGATCGGACGCCCGACACCCGCCTTGGGGTGTCGCGCATCCTAGTGACGCCAGTGGTGGGCTCCAAATTGCCTACTTGGTGCACCAAGGGAAAGGCGATCTGGAGCTCTGGCAGCTTCCCCCCCCCTTCTCCTTCCAGAAGCATGGGAGGGAGAAGGGGACTGCTGTTGCTGTGATCCTCTTCTGACTTGCTCCCAGCAAGTAAGGGGATTGGAGCGGCAGGCTGGAGAGGGCAGCAAGCAGATGGTTTGGGGCCTTGTCCATTGGGTGCCCCTCCAAGAGTGCCGCTCCATGTAACAGAGCATGAAATGGTCACTTCATGGCATGACTGGCCCTATTCCAGAGCTGTCAGTCATCCTTCAACTGTCTTCCTGTGTCTGCAATGTATGCCAGCAGTACTTGCCTGACGAAATAGGCAAGAGTTTCTTCCTGAGGGTTTGCCCTTCTGAGGCAGTAAATTTCCTGGCCCTGCAAACCATCCCTGGAAGATAGTCTAGGTCAGGACACTGTCTCACCTCCTCTGAGGACTCAAAACTCGCATATATTGGACAGCCACATGAGTTTTCCAACCAGATGTTCAAAACCGCCGACACCCCCGGCTCTTACTGCCCACCAAGGGCCTGTTCGCTCTGGGGTCGGCTGAGGTAAAGATTAGGGTGGGTAGGAGGGGGGGAGGTGCAGACAGACAGACGAAAAACACACACTTCCACGACGGAGGAGACACGAGAAGGAGAAAAAACAAGAAGAAGCCTTGAAACAGTAAGTTGCTCGAAGAGCACTGAAAACCCCCGACCTTTCTCTGGAGGGAGTCAGAGCAGGACGGGAAGCGAGAGGATGCCCTCCCACAAGGAGGAGTCCCAACCTTCAATCTGACTGTGACTCATGGAGTGGCATACCCAAGAGTCACGAATGCACCCCTCCCTCCAGAGAATATGGCTTCCAACTTATAAGGCACCCCAATTTAAGGACAGCCGCATCATGTTCATGTTGGTGTAGTCCGTATACTCTTGACGACTATCAGGCGTGATACTGCTAGTTTGTGAGGGGGAGGAGACCCTGTTTTTTGAGACAGAAGCTGTGTTTTTTAGAGGAAGAGCTGCATTTTAGAGATGTAGAAGTGGCAGGTAAAGGAGAGCCAGTACAGTACTTAATAGAACTCTCCAACTAATACAAATATAAATTGTAACTTACTTTAAAATGCAAGTTGTAAAATGCAGCTAATATAAATGCAGCTCCCCCATATAAGCTGCTCTAGGGTCCATTTTGTATATTGCACAACAAAAGGGTTACCACAGAGTGTACGTTCACTAGGGAGTGAATTATTATCTATTTTATAGGTGGTAATTTATTTACAAATTTTATATCCTGTCTTTCCCATGCCGGAGCAAATGCTCAAGGTGGCTTACAAAATTCAAACAATAAAATTTACAACATAAAAACAAATAAAGTAGTTAATAAAATGATTAAACTATTGAGGGTCGATTATTTAGACCAGAATAAAGTAGCAGAATAAAAACGCTATTACAGAGGGCAGGCACAAACCCATCACCCAAATGCGAGATGAAACAGAAACATTATGAGCCCTTGCTGAAAAGCCATGAGGGAGGGGGTAGTTTTAATTTCCCCAGAAGGGAGTTCCATAGTTGTGGTTCCAGTACAGAGAAGGCTCGCCCTTGCGCTGCCATCTCTCTAACTTGGGACAGAAGTGGCACTTGCAGGAGAGTCCCCTCAGATGACCTAAGAGGGCGGGTCGGAATGTATGGGAGAAGGCAGTCCCTCAGCTAATCTGGACCTGAACCATGAAGAGCTTTAAAGGTCAATACAAGCACCGGGCCCAGAAGTGAATGGGCAGCCAGTATAGTCATTGAAGCAGAGGTCCAACAGCGTCAAACCGCCTAGTTCCAGTAATCATCCTGGGCCGCTGCATTCTGCACTAATTGTAGCTTCCAAACCATCTTCAAGGGCAGCCCCATGTAGAGCACGTTACAGTAATCCAGTCTTGAAGTCATTAAGACATGGACCACTGTGGTCAGGTCCGATCGACTCAAGTACAGCTGTAGCTGGTGCACCAACCGAAGCTGGGTAAACACACCCCTGGCATTCCCCCTGCAGGAATGGGTGCACAGTTTGTGAGTGCTCCTGGACTCAGCTCTCCTTGGAGAGCCAG
The DNA here is from genome assembly GCA_026170595.1 of Plestiodon gilberti rubricaudatus. Lineage (NCBI taxonomy): Eukaryota > Metazoa > Chordata > Lepidosauria > Squamata > Scincidae > Plestiodon > Plestiodon gilberti. The sequence goes on along the minus strand of JANXHW010000002.1, from coordinate 219,536,232 downwards.
GTGGTAGCGGTCTACCACCTGGCTCTCCAGGGAGAGCTAAGTCCAGGAGCACTCGCAAACTGTGCACCCATTCCTGCAGGGGGGATGCAACCTCATTCAGAACCTGCATTGAGGATTTCCTGACCAGGATGACCTCTGTCTTTTCTGGATTCAATCTCAACCTATCGACCTTCATCCAGACCCCAGTTGCCTCCAGACAGCGCTCCATAACCGCCACAGCTTCCCCAAAATGAGATGGCAGGGAGAGATAGAGTTGGGTGTCACCAGCGTATTGGTGACACCCAACTCCAAATCCCCAGATGATCTTCCCCAGCGGTTTCATGTAGATGTTAAAAAGTATGGAGGACAGAATAGAACCCTGTGGTACCTCACACTATAAAGGTCAGGATTCTGAACAGGTGACTCCCAACATCACCATCTGGGACCTGTCGGCCAAGAAGGAGTGGAAACATTGCAAAGCAGTGCCCCCAAGTCCCAGCTTGGCCAGCCAACCCAGAAGAACACCATGGTCAATAGTATCAAGCTGCTGAGAGGTCCAACAGGACCAGCAGGATCACACTCCCCCCCCCCCCCCGTGTAGTACTCGGCAAAGATCATCCAACAGGGCAACTAATATAATTCATTTATAGAAATAATTTTCCACTGTTTTTCAACCACTAGAGAAAGTTGTTCCCAATTTTGTTTATATTGCATACATAAATAAATGTTCAGCTTAAGTACAGATCTCTGGAGCTTAACCTGTACTTAAGTAGGGGACTACCCGTACTTGGCTTATTCCACAGGGGAAAAAACTCACAGATAAGGAAACCCACATGGGTTTTACATCTGAACATGCCTTATCTGTGGGAAATGCTCATTTCTATGTGGGTTTTTTTGCACATTTGTTCTGGGCCTGATTTCAAATAGGTGTGAAGTGAGAGAAATGGAATTGTTGTTGGGGGAGAGGGGAAGCACTATTGTATGTACACAAACCTCATAATGCTGTTATGAATTAAAGCAGAGCTGTCTAGATTGGAACTACTGACTAGGAATGCACAATCCAGTCTTTTAAGAGAATAATGTGGCACAGACAAGCTAGTGCATACGCTTTGCATACATACATCCATACATAATTTGAAATACTAGCAGATTACTTTGTTTAAATTATTTATCTTTTTGTGAACTAATAATAACTTTATGATTTGCAGGTAATATATCCTCAACATGCAAAACTTACAGATAAGGAGGTGAGTAGAAGCTTACAAAAAATGCCTTTTTTTTAAAGAGCCTGCTTCCCTCCAAAATGTAACTTCTATTTTTCTCCCCCAGAAAACCAATATTTGCTATTTGTCTTTCCCAGATTCCAATTCAGGTAATTATTTTTTAGCTATGCATGCTGTGCACATATGTAAAATGAAAAACTTTTATTTAAGATGGAACAATGCCATTTGTGTTTAAATTATATAATTTTTGTAGCTTTAAGTGTATTACGAAGCATGTGATAGAAAATCTTGTTTGAAAGGAATTCAAATTTGATAGAAATTCTTCTTGTTTGTCCTACTTAAGGAACTGAAAACACTTCACAGACAAGGGTACAGCTCTTGTGAATTAAGAAAGTATCCCTTGTTACACATATAAAGAAGCAAGATTACAACTTTTGATACGTCAGCCTTAAATCTACTCATATGAAACGAGGTTCTGTTGAATTCATCTTAGGCCTGTGCGACAGTAAAATGCACAGTTTTCTATAGATAGCTAGGGACAATTTATTTGCCAGTAATAACCATTCACCCGGGGGGGGGGTATGTTTTGACAGTGCAGTACAGGTTGAGTATCCATTATCCAGACTGCTCGGGACGGGAAGTTGTCTGAATTTCAGATATGTCTGGATTTTGGAATATTTGCATAAATATAATGAGATATCTTGGGGATGGGAGGGACCCAAGTCTAAACATGAAATTCATTTGTCTCATTTACACCTTATACACTTAGCCTGACGATATACAATATTTTTAACAACGTTGTGCACCAGTGTGCCTTGTGCTATGCCAGCCAGGTGCTGGGAAAAGTTTAAAAAAAAAGTCATAGCCCCCAAAATGTCTGGATTTTGGAATAGTCTGGATTTCGAATGTCCGGATAAAGGATAATCAACCTGTACTTGGAGCACATGAAAAACAGCTTCTTCAATCATCTCTAGTGGTAGAATGAAATGATGATTGAAATTAAGTGTGGAATCGGGTTCTAAAGTTGACTCAAGTTTATAACCCAAGGTTATAGCCATAATGTACTCTAGACCAGGGGTTCTCAATCCCTTCCCAGCCAAGTACTACCTCCAGCGCCACTCTCCTGCTGCGTACCACTGGAAGTGATTGTTGATGACATCATCACCAGTTACTTCCAGGTTTTTGGAGGCCAGAAAACGCAGGTAGGAGGCTCTGGGCGGGTGGTCCTTCTCAGCATTCCTGAGAGCCTCTGCCAAAGGCAGGATCCTCTTGGGAGCGAAAACGCGTTGCCAAAAGCACCACGTTAGAGTGGGGTTCCGGTGGCCCGAGTACTACCAGCAGACAGCCACTAGTACCACTGGTTGAGAACCCCTGCTCTAGGCCTTTGGTAAGACTCTCTCAAGAGTACAGTATTCCAAGCCCATTCCCTGAATAGTCAGCGTTCACTTTAAAAAAGTAGGCTTCTTTACCCCCTTTCTTACAGAGATATAAAATAAAGCAGTGCTGGTGGTGGTGTTACAAAATCAGCAAAATTCACAGTGTCTCCAGACATATGCATCTTCTGCAACTAATAATGGGGATGGGGAAGGCAGAATGCGACAGCCGTATTTGGAATCAACAATTAGATTAATGTTTATATTCTAGTAACAACTTTCTATTATGTCATGCAAAATGTCTTTTCTTTATAGTGTGTCGTTATTAGCAATTTCATGTACCACATCTCCTTTACTATTTCTGAATGAAAAGCCATACTGTCGATCTTAGGAGTAATCTCATTGTGATTCAGAATCAATGTTGCTGCTTATACATTGTCTTCAGCTGAATCGAATTCTCAGTATATTGACTTGCTTTAGCCACTTCTGGTTACAAAATGTGGCAACACTTGTAGAAGTTACTGACTTAGGTCACAACAGCAGGGGTTTATGGCACTCCTAAATATGAGCAAAAGAAGCTCTGAACCTTGGGATAAAGTACAGTTGGACCTTGCTAACTGCAGGGGATCCGTTCTGGACACCCCCGCGGATAGCAAGGATCTGCAGATACCAGGGTCCACGCTAAAAAAACCGGTAAAAAGGGAAAAAAGCCCCCAAATTGCCATTTTTACCTTTAAATAGCCAAAGTGCACTGTTTCCAAACCTCCACAGGGCTTCTTAAAGCTTAACGACCCACTTTCGAGTCGCGCAAAGGCTCTTCCCTCCTCCCAGCTTTGCCCCAGGGTGCATTCTGGGATAAGGGGGGGAAAGAACGTTCACGCGACCCGGAAGTGGGTCATTAAGCTTCAAGAAACCCTGTGGAGGTTTGGAAAATAGTGCGCTTTGGCTATTTAAAGGTAAAAACTGCGATTTGGGGACTTCCCCCCTTTTTAACAGGGTTTTTAGCATGGACCTGATCCGCGGTGAGTCAAATCCGCAGATAGAAAGGGTCTATTGTATAGTCTAGTCTCTTTTCCTGTGCTGGACCACTGTCTATTCCAATTAGACGAATGGCGAAATCTCTCCAATGAATAAAGGGCTTAATATGTGCAGTGGTGGACACTAGAGGGGCACTGTCGTATATGTTGGACTGTACTTGGACAAGAGCCAAAAAGATTGACCACCTCCATGACCAGATTTTGGTCATTAGTTTGTAATTTCGGGTTAACGTTGGACTGTATTTTTAGAATGTGGAAGAATTATGCATGTTTGGTACTATGTACAGTATTATGGTTTTCTGCATCATTTGGTATAGTAGCAGGTAGGTCATCATACAGCACAAAGTAGTTACTTAAAATATTTATATCTCACCGCTTCCTATTGGGAGATGCCCAAGGCAGCTTACAGTATTTTTTCCCCTACATATTAGTAGAATACCAAAGTAAAAACATGGGAGGGGTGTATGCATCTTGCTTTTCTTCCTCCTCCACCTCCTCACAGGGCACTTGGTATTTCTCTGTGAGTGGGAAAGGATGTAGTCCAAGTTTACAGAGGCAGCAGAAGACGAAAGTAGTGATGGTGACTCTGTGCCTTGCTGGCTTTTCCTGTTTCTCCTCTGCACCAACACAGTTGGTGTTTGTCTGAGGAGATAAAGACACAGTTCAGTTTTGTCAGTTTATTTATAAGCAGTAGTTATGACATTTATTATATGTTTTGTGAAATAAATTTCTTGACAGTTTCCATCATGAGGTAAACACCAGTGTTGAAACACTGCTTTATATTGATGCTATCCATTTTTAATAATAATATTTAGCAGTTGCAAAGCACTTTTTGATTGCGCCAAGTGCTTCACATCTATTATCTTGATGTAATCTTAAAGGCAATCCTGTAGTGTAATATACCCCTATATTGCAGCAAGGGAACTGAGAAGGAGTGGCTTGTCTAAGGCCACTTAAGGAGTTTATGACAAAGGTGAGATTTGAACTGGGGAAGTCCTGATTCACAGCTGATTCACGGCCATTATGATACACCAGATCTACTTTATAGCCTCTTTGGTTATCTGGGGGGGGGGGGGGGGTGTAGAAATGGGTGTGTACTTCTGAAGCACCTCTGTAACATAAAGGATAGATAGCTAGGAGGATAGCTAGGAGGTTCATTTTGTAATGTTCCAGAGCGTACTTTTTCCAATCTTCAACTACTAGGCATGTAACCATTTAACAAATGTGCAGCAGGGTGTAGCCATGAGGTGGAGGTTGGATATAGAGTTAGAAACTCAGAATTCAGGAAGTCTAATATGTTTATAAAATTAAGTGCCAAGTGTTTGCCAGTACTTTTGGATTCATTGGCTTGAGTACTGAAAGGTTTCCTTTCTTTCTTGGTGAGCAATAGTACCTGCACACAGTTTCTTATATTTCCATAAGTAAAATGATTAGAGGCTTTTTGAGAAATATAGAAAATCAAAAGCTGAACATTCAGGGAAGAGAGTTAGAATATCCCTGAAAGAGCCCCACCCCCCTCCGAGGTTTAGGCACTAGGCGTTGGGCTATGCTGGGTTATGCTGCACTTTACATCAGTTACCCTTTTTTATTTCAACCAGGGATGCTGAAAAGTTCCTTTCCTTGTACATCGGAGCTTGAGGCTGCTTTTTGGCCTTAAACTGGTTTCTCTGGTTGATGTAAACATCTGTGTGATGTATTAGTCAAGTTGTATAATAATGGTTTTTAAAACGTTCTGAGAAAACGTGATCAAATTACACGCAACTCTCCTGTTCAACTTACTATTGGATCTTTCTCCTGAGACAGTCTATGAGAGGAAGCAGTTAAAGTATATTACTTCAGTCTTGCACAAATGTCAGTTGGTTACAGGTGAGGTTTCCTGTTCAGGATGTTTTTTCTTCCAAGAAACAAACCATTTATATTAGGACTTATATCAGCAGAAAAACAAACTTTTTTTTTTTAAGGCTGAAGGGGGGAAAAGAGCCTGATGTGGTGATGCTTTGACTTCTTAAATTGGAGTAATGTTATGGTTTAATGTTAACAGGAGAAACTTGGAAAGTCACATTTTGGGGAGTGAATCCTGGAGGTTTGAGAGCCAATTGTAATGCAAACAGTTGGCTTGTTAACTGGATTTACACTATGCTCTTGTATCGATGCACTTTTAATTTGCTACCTAGTTTTGGTGCGTGTTTAAATTCTTAAAATATTGAGGAGGAGGATGATAAAAAAGAAGTGTATGTACATATTCCCCAGGAGTTGCTCTCTCAAAAGCTACTCACGAGATAAATGGAATTTATTTGTCAGAAACAATTGTCCTAGTACTCAAGGTTAGACAGCAAGTTTACTTTTCTTCCAATTTTATTGTGAGCCCAATCCTATCCAAATTTCCAGTGCTGATGCAGCCGAAATGCAGCTCCAAGGTAAGGTAACAAACGTTCCCTTACCTTGTGGAGGTCTCCGTGACTGTCCCCCTACTGCAGGATGCAGCATATGCCCTATTGGCATAGCTGCATTGGCGCTGGCCCTTTGAAACCTACTATTCTTAATTAGCCTCTGTTTAATTTGTCATTGTCATTGTATATGCTGAAATTTGTTGACACATATTGCTCCTTGCTCTGCTTCTGAAAAAAAATGTAAAGTATGGAAAACAGAATATTATTAATATGAACCACTGGCCATAGGAAACAGCAGAAACAAACATGTTTTTCATGTTGCTGTTTATAAAAGCTTAAACATTTTTTCTGACTACTTCTGTCCATTATGGCAGATCTGATAAATGCGAGACGAGGCTATAAAATATGCAGTTGCTTGTGATGTTTTCTGCCTTCTGATTTGATGAAATGGCTTCAGATTCCTCCCCCCCCCCCTCAATTGAACTAATACTTTTAAGAGCCAACTACATACAACAGTTAAGACTGGTGTTGACAGATGAGCTTAGTGGACCGCAAGTTAACTTTCTATCATCAGAAATAATCTATGGGGTCATCTGGCCCAAGAATGCGTAACATTTTCCTCCTGTGCCATTTCAACACTGAAAATGGTCCCTTTTAGCAGGGCTGTGGAGTGGGAATCGTGCAGTTGGAGTTGGAAGCAATTTTGGGTGGAGTCGGAGCTGGTAAAAATGTACCAAGTCTAACCTTGATATAAAAGAAAATACTATTTTAACACTTTCGCTACCATGTGAGCTTCTGGCAGCCTCATGCTTAGGAAGATTCAATGACGCCTTGAACCACATGGTGTGGCAATAATGCTTTGTAACTTTGGCTACGATACCTTAAGAATACAAACTGTCTACAAATCAACCAATTATTGTGAGGATGCTGGCATGTCACACAATGTTCTCTCTATCCCCCCCCCCCCACACACACACACTTGGGGAACAATTAACGACCTGAGCAGTCTATAACCACTGTTACCTTAAAATGGGCAAGGGCCAGTATGGCTACTAGGCAATAAGTGAGGTACTGCTGAAAAATTACAACTAAGATGAATAGGTGTCATGTTTATATGTTTATCAGACATGATAAAGAACTATGTGATCAGTATGCAGTTACCGGTAGCTTTTTTTTAATGAAACATACAGCACTTAAATATAGGTTATAAGTCTAAAATGTAGCCTGGTGATGATTCACATGGTGGTGATGAAATGTCTTATGGTGCCATTTACCATTTAAATAGGTTTGCCATTATTAATACATGTTGAGCTTTTATGAAGGAGTTGGAGATTTAAAAATGGAGGAGCCAGAGTTGGAGGTTTTGTGTTCCAACTCCACGGCCCTGACCTTTAGGTTCTGTTTGCTGCAAATAGCGTAGGAGAGTGGTGATGATTTTGGTATGGAAACAGTGCAGAGAAGAAGTACCACCCCCCTTACTGCACTCTCAGGCCAGATCACTCTCCGCCCTGCCCCCCCCCCCCAGCTTATTTTTGATTATAAAAAGGACCACTTCTGAGTTCATCCAGTCTGTCAGTGATGGCCTTCTTAACTTTGCATGTAGTTTGGTGCCAAGTCTGGGAACAAATGAAAGATGGTGCTAACTGCAAAACACTTTTCTGAAAGCTTATCTTACAAAGGATACACCTGAAATTGCCTACTTTCTGGCTTTGTGCGGTCTGAAAGTTAGCACATTAGTGCTGCCTGTTAAAAGCAAAGTGGTGGACGCTAGTGCTGTTCCATGGAAACAATACAGAGCTAAGGAGGCAGCACTAGTGACTCTCTATCAACAACTGAAATAAGACCTTGCGGTTCTTTCTCTTCTCTCCTCTTTCATTGGCATTGGCATCCTCCCAGTGCCATCTGCCTGCCACTGGGATAGGAATGGTAGGATTTCCCGTAGTGGTTTAATCCTTAAACCAAAAGGTATGGTGGCAGCTGGATCAAGCTGGACCCAGTATGAGGACAGACTGTGCATGTGTACTATACAGTAAATCATCTGCATAGTCTTTTCCTTTCTGCCAAGGGGAAAGTTAGAGTTCAGAGCAGCCATAATGAGTTTGTGTGTGTTTGGTAAGACAATATAGATCCATCCTATAGCTACATTATGGGTTATCTATGTGTGTATTTTCTGGCTGAAAATAGTAAGATGCAGCAGTGACATAATGCCTTCATTGTGTTCTGGCTGGAGTATATTGACTGCTCAGTGTGCAGACTCAGTCACTGAAATGACAGGGCTGTGCTTTCTACGATCGGGAGGTGTTTTTACTCGCTAGAGGTGCCCAGGCAACTGCTGGCCTAGGGCTAGACTTGGAAGCATAACTAATGAAAATCTCTAACTCAGTATATTACTTGGTTCTTTTCCTTCTTTTCTTTTGGCTTAGGTTGCCTTGGAGACACACAATTTTGTTTTAGATTCCGGCAGTCTTCTAGCAGAAAGCTTTCGTGGCATTGTCTGCTGGACCAGTTTGACAGAGACCTACCCATTTACTTGAAGGTTGGAAATAGACTGTCTTCTTGTGGCCTAAACACATGACAATGTTTTTCTATGTCTAGTATGCTTATGTTTTCTTCAACCAAATAGTTATTATTGTACTGACACTTCAGATTGAAATTATGCAGCCCATTCTGAAACTTGCTCTTCAAAGGTCTTTGTTCAGCAAGTTGCTGGTATTGAATTAGATTGCGTGACTAATAAAATCACAAAATGTTCTAGCATTCAGCAAGTTAATTAAATACCCTTTCTGGTGGAAATGCTAAATATTAAAATATCTTCAGTCTCGTGTAGGCATTGTTCCATGCTTTGAGAACTTAGTTTAAATGTTGCTACATATAGGTGGTTTTGTCCTTGTCAGTTTGTCTGCCAAAGTACCTAATTCCAGAGGATTCTTTGAGTGAGTAGAGCTATTACCCAGTTTGGCTTCCATTCACTATAGAATACATTCAGTGCTCTCCTGCAACTCCACAGTGCAGAGAGCTCTGGCACACAGGTTGAAACTATGGCTGTTGACTGTTAGGAGCCTCTATACCTGTAAGAAATTGAGTATTAAAATTACAGTAGTCTCAATGTTGAGTGTATTTACTTAGAATTGTCCTTGGTTTTAAGTAGTAGTTAAGATCAAAACACGAATGAGATGGGGGGGGGGGGAGGAGAAATATGAACATTTTTGCTTGAATCAGATAATTTTACATCTAACAGTGCAATCCTATGTGTATCTACTCAGAAGTCAGCCCCACTGAGTTCAGTGGGACTTACTCCCATGTAAGTGTGTATAGGATTACAGCCTAAGTATCAGGGCCAGCCCATCCATGGACCAACTGAAGCAGATGCCTCAGGCAGCAGATTGGTGGAGGGTGTCCATCTCTGTCACCCTACCCTCCATTGCTCCTCCTCCTTCACCCCCTGAATTGGAAAAGGAAGAGAATAGAGAGGAAAAGGAAATGTGGAGGGAAGGAGAGTGCTGAGCTAGAACATTGGCGAGTGGGAGGAGCAGAGGCTGGCACATCATTGGGTGAGGGGAGGCAGCATTTGGCATATACCACCTCATGTGTCAGGAGGTTTGGGGCCGACTCTGCTGAGTAGACTTGCTGATAAATTTGGTATAATGTGATTATTCTATTCCAGATACACGTATTATCTGGGATTAGCTGGGATTTTGTAATGTAACCTCTTAGAAATGTTCAATCCTAAAGCACAAAAATGTGTGTGTGTGTTTCTTTTGCAAGGTTCAGGTATGTTGAGTGGCAGAACTCTGTAAATGTAAGCTGCTTTGAGGACATTAGACTGTGAGGGTGTAAATAAATTTGTTTTTTACAGTGATCTATATAGTGCTAATTGAAACTGTAAATATACTGAACTGATCACCAGCTCCCGGACAAACCCTGTGACATGAGACTGTGAAGTGAAGCACCACCTCCTCCTGACTTTTCCATTCTTTCTCCCTTGGTATGCTGAGTCTGCAAATTGTGATTATTTTCCCCTCTTTTTCCTTGGCATGCAGAGTGCCCAGACTCTGTCCCTGGCAGGTTTCCTTCACTCTTCTTGCTTTACATCAGCGGCTCCTCCTTCCTCCTGTCTCCATGCCCGGCTGCCTGCTCTGCCTCTTGGAAAAGTAGAGGGCAGGAACAGGGACCTGAACAAGGGAAGAGTGGAGATGTAGTCAGAGTGACCATTCTGTTCCTTCCTTGTTCTGATCCCATCTTCTGTCTTTTCAGCAGACAGCATGGCTGGGAGTGGACTGGGAGGGAGGAGTAGCTGTCTGCTGGTGGCAGGTTTAGTGCCGCTGTTAGGTAATTGTGGGAGCAATTGTGGGAAGCACAGTGAGGTGGCCAGTAGAATTGGTGCGAGGTGCAGGGTACCACCTCTGTCAGTCTGTCACCTGAGCCAGCAGTCTCACTTGGGCTCATTCTGACAGCCTGGCGTTGCTGATCTCTTTGTGGAGAATACAAGGCTTATTTATATACGGTATATAAAGTCACCCCAAAGATACAAAGACTGGTACACCGTATGAGATCCTCTAACTTTAAATCCTGTTTACAAACAATGAAGTGTTGTCATTTTGGAAATAATGAGGCCTTTGTTCTCTTTATAGAAAGATCCTGCATATTATTATGGCTATGTATATTTCAGACAAGTACAAGACAAAACATTAAAGAGAGGCTACTTTCAGAAGGTAATTTTAGTTTTAGGACGATGGCTTGAGATTGCTATCCTAAGTAGACTTATAAATTACTGTACATTGAAATCAATAGGACACAACCCATGTAATGTGTTTAGGATTGAGGGCTGAATGTCCTCAGTCTTACGTTCTTTGTTTTCTGGCAAGATGGGTATGCTTAAACCTCTGTAATGCTGCTAATGCATAGCGATTGAAGTTTTGTTACTTAGAAGTAGTGAAGATGAATAAGCAGAGAACAGATTGAGTTCTAATTATGTGGTTAGTTTTCAGGGTTTGCTGCTAGCGAATCTATTGTTTTTAGTGCCAGCTTCATGAGGGGTTCCTGAAACGCCACAAGGAGAAAAGCAGCTGAAAGGACGTGCAATTTGGGGAGGGGGGGAATGGTGAGTGGGGAAAGACTAAAACCCTGTCCTGCTATGTCTTTGCTGAAAATTGTAGCCTCCTGAAGTTGTTTTTGTTCAGAAAAAAGTTGAGGCGTTGTTGAATAAAATAATGTGTAGTTTGCTTTGTCATCACACTCAACATTGTAACTGTGTTGGTGTGAGTCAGGAATGTCACTATATATATATTTTTCTTTTCATAGCAGAATAAAAATACCTAATGGCTACAGTTATAAATATATATATGAGAGAAAGTGATGAAAGTGAAAAACAATACCAGGACAAATAGCAGGTGTGGGGTGTGTGATTTTCATTGAGAAAATAATGCAGGAGGAAGGGTTCCAGATCAGGGGCTCTGTGGCTTGTATTTGGAAAACGTTTAAAGAGGCATAGATGCATTCTCATATCTGTTGTTGCAGCGTTTCTCAAAGTTCTCTCTGCAAGGCAGGGAGAACTTTGTGGGGGGCGGAGCCAGCAGCGGCAGCGATCCGGGGGATCGCCACCGCCACCCTCGAAACTGCCCCCTGCACTTACCGGGGCTTGGGGGAGTTTGAGGAGGCCTGCGCAACCCTTTGCAGGCCTTGCCGATCTTTGGATCGCCGTTTTGTGGTGATCTTCGGGTGCTTCTGGTTTTCGCGAAAACCGGAAGTGCCCGAAGATCGCCGCAAAACAGCGATCTGAAGATTGGGGAGGTCTGCAGAGGGTCTCGCAGGCCTCTCCGAAGCTCCCCCAAGCCCTGGTAAGTGCGGGCGGAGGCGTTTCAGGAACTTTGGTGGTGGCGGCGGCAGCAATCCCCCGGATTGCTGCCGCCATGCTGTCCCCGCCCCTTAAGAGGGCAGGGGACAGCTTATGTTCTCAATGGTTGGTTGCGACCCACCACTTTGAGAACCACTGTGTTATTGCTTCTAGTTTGGCGCCAAGTACCTATATTGGGGAAAGCTAATAATGAATTGTTTTTGTTGTTCTTACTCTAGTCCTTGGTTCTCATCAGCAAACTACCTTATATCCACTTCTTTCACACTGTGCTTGGACAAATTGCACCTGAATATTTTGAGAAGAATGAACCATTCTTGGAGGCAGGTTGGTAAACTTGTTAATCTGGAAAATGTGTGACTTAAGCAAAGGTGCAAATTAATGCTACTTGCAGTTAGTGTCTCTCTGGAAGCTCTCATAAGATAGAAGTGCCTTGTGACTTACAGCGCAATCTGACTTAACTTTTTTGCCTGTGTAACCAGCGGCGCAGCGAGAACGGGAGGCTCCAGAACAGAAAAGGGATTCAAATCCCCTCCAAAAGAGGAATTCAAAGGGGATTTGAATACCTTTTCCGTTCTGGGGCCTCCCATTCTCACTGCGCCGCTGGTTACAACGGCAAAAAAGTTAAGTCAGATTGCGCTGCTAATGACTTCCTTCCAAGTCAGTATATCTGAGCAGATTGTATGTTATAGGGGACTTATAGCCAACTGGTGGACCATATGGCACAGCGCATGTAGTGATCAGGGTCAAGTGTGATACTATGAGATGGAGCCTGAATAAACTTAATTCTGCCAGTGAATCTCTTTAAACACAGATTTTAGAAAGGATTGTTATAACTTAGTTGACTGCGTTTATGTACAAAGTGTATTATTTGGATTTTTCCCCCAGCATGTAGTGATGTTGATCGATGGCCGCTACCAGTCCCAGGGAAAACTCTTCATTTGCCTATTATGGGCATTGTTATCAAGGTAATTTTAAGCATCTTCAGTTCTTGTTTGCTGCATGAATTCAACCAACTGCGTGTTAGCTTTATGTTTGATTAAAAATGGAAGATAAAACGTACAGATTTGATTTAAGTAGTCTTCAACTGTAATATGACAATGTATACTGTAGTACAAGCTAAAAATGAATGTGTTCATTAAATAAAGACAGTTCAGATTATTCTGGCATATACTGAGTAAAATTTGGTATTAGCAAGCTTTATATGCACATTCTTCATATCAAACTCATGAATGCACAGTGCTGTCAATGGCGTTAGTATTTATTTACCGGTACTTAGTTTAATGTGTGGAGCTTTTATTAGCTTCTCAAAGCAAAACTATTTCTCTTTTTAGAATTTAATAATTATTTTAGTGTGTCATCTTGAACTTTATTGCATGTTGTATTTTGTTCATCTGTATTGAAGCTAGCTTTAAATGCTCACAGGGCAATCTAACCTATAGGTTAAAATGTTAAGAATGACAGATATTACTTTTAGTTTTTCCAATGGTGCTTTTTTAAAATAATGGTTGTAGGGAAGAACCATTTAGAGCAGTATTTGCACTGATGGTAATGCTGGCTAAAAATTACTCTCAGAGGTTAATACCTCTAATTTATCAACTATTTTTAGGTTTAGTACTCTGATCAACATATAAAGCACATTGTCTCTCTTCTAAGGTGCGGATTCCTACATGTCACGACAAGCCTGGAACAGCCCAAGTATTGCAGTCCACGCTCCAGGTAGTGAATAGCTTGCCAACCACTTTTAATTCCCCCTCCAAACAAAGGATATGTATGAGAGAGCTTGTATTTTGTGAAGTAGGAATAGCCATAGAGCTTCATGTACAAAAATGTGGCATGAGAACCGGCAAGCAGAAGCTTGTATAGACAAGTTATAGAAGTAAATTATAGTGAAGGCTGCTTAATGTTACAGTGTTTACGAAAAACAAAATCTTAGAAGCATTCAGTAATTAAGAGATTGGTGGGGGTGGCAGCAACAAGCAACTTTTGGATCCTAATACAATGAACACGTTTCCTACCCTGCTCTTATTGAGAAACAGTGCAGAACACTACAAAACTTTCACATTTTAAAAGCCACTGTGATGGAATAAATGAGATTATTCCAAACATTACTTTAAATTTCCTAAGAGTTGCATCCCATAACGTGCCCAAGTAAGACATCATTTTCTTGCCTCTAAATCCTATGTCTAAGATAATATTTTCTTGAGAATCTGATTATTTTTGAAATCAAATTTTTGATCAGAGCATGATCTTCATACTTGAACATGTCTGTGTCTGTCGGAGAGCTGCTGGCATGCCGAGCTGATAAGCTTGCAGAGCCTCTGTGGGGGAGGGAAACTGCAGCTGCACTTGAGTGAGAGTCAAGGTTGCCCTGTCAGCTGAAGCGTGGTGAGGCAAACACCACAGAGAGAGAGAGAGCTGGATTGTGAAAGAAGCCATCTAGATTCTAGACTGAAGGGTTCTACGAAAGATTAGAACATTATTGTATTGTAAAAAAAACCCTGGGGTTTAGAAAGCCTGCCTATGTAACCCACTTTTGAATTAAAGTCGGAGGAGAAATCCGATGACCAAAAGAAAAGGCGGTATATAAATACTGGTTTATCATCATCCTCATCACCTTTCCAACCTAAGTTCTACCCTTTAGTCCTCCCATCAAAAGGAAAAAATGGGCTCCACACGCACGCGCACGCGCACGCGCACGCGCACACACACACACACACACACACACACACACACACACCACAATATGTACAGTATAGCTCAAATACATAGCTGTTTCATGATTTCCCCACTCTGTTCTTTCTTGTATTTTCTTCTGCCTGCTTTTTTCTCTTCTATCTCCGTGGTATATATTTTTTTCCTAACAGTCCCATTGCCCATGCCCAGTAAAGGATGTTTTTGGCAGTAGCTTGCCTATAGCATGTTCTCTCTCACCTCTCCAGACAGTTTTCTGTTCTGCCTTACCAATTCATGTTGACATGGGTTTGCCCAACTCTGACATACTTTATACTAGGAATGCACAGTGTTTGGCTTTGGGACAGGGAGATGCAGTCAAAAAGGAGTGAGCCTTGGCTCTGACAGGGGTGTTTTACAAGCAGAATGTTTAGTACCAAACCTCAAGTATTCAGTGAAAAGTGGAATCAGACATGGGAGAACCATTAGTTGTCTAGAAGCAAACACTATTCTCTGTAGGCAACCAGGTAAATCTCAATCTGCATTTCTGTAATGAGCTAAGTGTGAGTGGTGGTCATGGTTATAAAGGTAACATAGTGCACACAACCTCTATCTACTGATTGATGCTACTCTTATTGTTTTTTTTTTTTTTACTCTTTAGACAGACACACAAATCTCCATTGCTTTGCCAACAGTCCATGAAGTGGACCTCTTCAGGTAAAAACTTAAAAGCATCTTGATCTGATCTTTCTATATAATGTGCACCAGCTATTTTGCTGGTGCACATTCGAGTGGGCTGTGTAACAGCGGACAGGCCTGGGAAGGGGAATAGGATTTCAGTGGAGCCACCATTGCTGATCTCTCCCCCTTCCTCGGCCCTGCTGATCTGTCCCCCCTCCCAGGACACCCCGTCCCGCCCTCCTCCTCCTGCAGCACCACCTGGCAGGGAACTTACCTTCCCTGGTGGGTGCTCCACTTCATCTGCAGTGAGTAGAGGCACTGGCCTTTGTACTCCCTACCCTCAGAGTGCCGCAAACGTGCTTTGCAGCATGTTTGTGGCATCCTAGACCAACGGAGCAATACTCCGCCAGTCTTGTTTCTAGACAGGATTGACTCTCAAGATGGTGTGAATTTTGGGTTTTTTTGCTTTCTGTCTTTTCTTTGCTACTACTTTCTCTGCTATATGTAGAGGAAGGAAAATAAAAAAAAATATTGTAAATCTGTTTCAGATGTTTCTTGCCAGTGTTCTTTCACATCCAGATGCTATGGGAGCTAGTGTTGTTAGGAGAACCACTTGTTGTCATGGCACCATCACCATCTGAGTCTTCAGAAACTGTGTTGGCACTTGTAAGGTAAACATACAGAGGAGCCTAAAAATCTACATGACTGATCTCACAACAAGGCACAAAAATGTGGTGGCTGAAGCAGAATCCTCTGTCTCTCAGCATTCAAAATAAGAAAACACAGCCCATACTTTCCCTCGCATTGCAAAAAACTTAGGTATGCAGGTAAGCTCAGTACTTGCAAGTGGTGTCTGATGGTGAGAGAAAATCAGCCCTTGCATATTGTATGTTCCTGAACGAAACACGTTAGTTCTTGCTTCGTTTTGTCATCAAAAGCAAAGAGAAAACCAGGAATTGTGCAAAACCCAGCTATTTAGGGAATAAAAAATTATGCCCGAGGCATCTGATTGGCCACTGTGGGGAACATGTTATTAGACCTGATGGTTCTTTGGTCTGATCCAGCAGGGCTCTTTTAATGTTCTCATGATGCTATCTGCAGAGTAAAGTAAGTGTGCAACCTTAAATAAAAAGCACTTTTATCTTTTTTTTAAAAAAAAATATTCTTTGTGCTTACTTTGCAGCTGTATCTCGCCTCTGAAATATTACAGTGATTTTAGGCCTTACTTTACAATACATGACAGTGAATTCAAAGAATATACCACTCGTACACAGGCTCCGTAAGTAAAATGGACAACATTTATTCCACTTCAATATTTAGAGTAATCAGTAGGTGAAGTACTGTATAGAAATTTCACTGAAAGCCTTCAGACAAAAAGTTAAAATCTTAAATTTCATATCATGCAGGAGCAGGAGGGTACCTCTATTTGAGTAATAGCATGTGTTTAAAATGCAAGATCTTCTATATTTTCATAATGGATCATCATAATTCCAAACTTTACTTTGTTTCTGTGGGACTGGTTAAGCAACACACCGTTTAATTTCTAAAAATAACTTGCTCACAAATATAGTGTCCATGTTTAGGTATTTCCCCTTTCTATGGACTTTTTAAAGTTGGTACAATTCCATGTAAGTTACTGACTTCTGAGAGCCCATTACAGCTAATGCAATCACAGTCTTACTTATAAAATGTGTGTGCGCGCGCATGCGCATGCATGCATGAGCCCCCATGCCATGAGCAATATGTTTGTTCTCAGTGTTCTACTTTATTGGAAACATCATCATTTTTATTCAAGAGCAGCTGAGGAATGTTTGAGAAACGGTGCTTGTGCACTGTCACTCGAATTCAAAACTAAATTACTGTAAGTTTGGCAGTTTGGTTAGACCATACGTTGCAATACTGACATATAATATTCATTCTTACTGGAGTTGAGAATTCTTCCCCTGGTCAGGATAAAAACTTCTCAACAACACAGAACTATTATTTTTAATCTTAAGTTCTGCATGAGGCAGAATAATAGAATTATATATCAAGACATCAGCTGCTTTCTATTTCCAGTCTCTAAGCACTAAATTCAATTTAAAATAGTTAATTATAGCCTGCAGGGTTATAAAACTGAAGGGAGGATCTTCTGTTTGTTGTTGTTGTTGTTCAGTCGTTAAGTCGTGTCCGACCCTTCGTGATCCCATGAACCATATCCCGCCAGGCCTTCCTATCCTCCACTATCTTCCTGAGTTCGCTCATTTTCATGTTCGTTGCATCGGTGATGCTGTCTAACCATCTCATCCTTGGCCTTCCCCTTCTTCTGTTTAGAACTCCTGTAAGTCTAAATTATAATAGAAGGATAGTTCTGCTTGCCACTGAACTGATTTACTTGTGCTATGGATTTAAAAACTATAGAGTAATGTACTGTTTATCTGAGAGGGATCAAATCTTAATGTAAACTTTACAGAGCACTAAACATTAACAGCTTTAGCTGTTGGAAAAGGCTAAAGGTGAGGAACAGGAAAAAGCACATTTTTAGGAGTCAAACCGTGTGTGCAACTGAGACAAAGATGACAGTGTCAACTTTTGGGAGTTTTGTTCTAGGTTCTCTTCCAGCCTGGGTTATAACAGTACAAACATCCCTGCTCTGCATAAGTACTGTGCCTCTGTCTGAACATGAAGGAAGTAGCATTTGTAGTGCTGGTTGTTCATGTGTTTGTATCAGTTTGTCAACAGAAATGCCATTTCAGGCATTTGTTTATTGTGTGTGTGCATTTATTTATTTCAGAATTTAAAAAGCAATACAAACTTGGTCCGGAGCCAAATGAATATTCCTAGCATCTCTAGGTAGAAACTGGGGGGAAGCTGCTGTCTGACACCCTAGAGTGCTGCTATCAGTCTGTGTAGATCAGGGCTTGACAAATTTGCTTCAGATCTATAAGCTAGCCCAAACATTTAGGAGTCAGTTTTTCAGCTTGCACGGTTTTATGTTTTAATGCTGACTGGGAGAAAAAAAAACCTCACGTGTCACCAATGAATGGTAGTTAGATTTTACATGTAAACAAGAATTGAAAAGCACATTTTCAATCCCTATGGTGGTACAGAAGCTTAGCAAATGTCACAGTGACAGGAAAAAGGTCTAAGACTTTGAACCAAAAATAAAGAAGTTAAAGTCTTTTAAGTTAAAATTCATGACACTGTTTGCAATCCCATACCCATTTAACTGGGAGTAAGTATCATTGAACTTGGTGGACTCACTTCTGAGTAGGCATGGCTGTTAAAACCAGCTATCCTCGCTCTCCCCCCCCCTCACTTTCCAGGTTGGCACAGAGGCTGCTGCAGTGAAGGTGCAGACACACACATGCACACCAGTGTTCCCTCTGAGGGGTCTGCACCGCTGCACAGCGACGTCCCCAGATGCAATATGCTGATTCCATACATCATGGCTGGACTTCCAGGAAAGCTGAGCTCTGACCCGTGCGGAGCTTGATTTCGCACACTGACACACACTCTCACCTGGAAGGCCTGTTGGAGGGAGGGGAACATGTATGCTCTGTGTGACATCCCCCTCAAGCGTGTGAGTGAGAGTCTTCATAACCGAGCCCTCTCTCTTCCTCCTGCTCTTTCCCTAGCCCTGTGGCTTTTGGCTGCTATTGCCTCCTCCTTCAGGCCAGCCTGACACTGATGATGAGGGGGCCCAACTGTTCCTGCAGCTGAGGCAGTAGATGCCATGCTTTACGGCAGTGGCAGTCCCTCAGCCTTGCAACCATTCCCTAGACGCCACAAGGAAATTTTGAGTTACTATAGTGGCTTGGCATCCAGAATTTGTTGAGTCCTGGTATAGGCAGTGTTGAGCTAGATGGATCAGTGGTCTGACTGTGTAAGATAGCTTCATATGTTCATTTGACATTCTTAAGAAAGCAAATATTCATTTGCCATTCACTTGCCAGTCTTCCTCCACCCTTCTCATAAGACAGACATAGCTGTTTTTCATGATAGGACAAGGGCAAAGAAAGGTTAACTTCCGTTGTTTTTCTTCAATATGATTTTCTGATGAGCTGCTGACGGTACTAATTGAATTCTTTTGTTTCATATTGTGACTTCATTTGTCATAACTGTTGGTTTATTTGTTTCTTGTAATCATACCATGTTCAATGAATAGCAGTATAGAGGAAAAGTGAATGGATTGTATCCTAAAATTTCTTTCCTCCAGACCAAGGAGATCTTAGGATACAGTCCAACATGTTTTGGTTCAGAAGTTAACAGAGAAACTTGATGGTTGTTGCTAGTATGTTCAGAATTCTGTGACTAGAATAAATTTTGATAACTTTAAACACATACGAGGTTCCACATGTGGAACCTGAACAACCAAGAGGTTTATTGTGGCATAAGCTTTCGTGGCCAGAGCTCATTTACATAAGAACATAAGAAGAGCCCTGCTGGATCAGGCCAAAGGCCCATCTAGTCCAACTTCCTGTATCTCACAGTGGCCCCACCAGATGCCTCAGGGAGCACGCAAGACAACAAGATACCTGTATCCTGTGATGGACTTTTCTTCCATAAATCTGTCCAAACCCCTTTTAAAGGCATCTAGGCCAGGTGCCATCACCACATCTGCGGCAAGGAGTTCCACAGATGAATTACATGCTGAGTGAAGAAATATTTTCTTTTGTCCGTTCTAACTCTCCCTCCACTCAGTTTTAGTGCATGTCCCCTGGTTCTGGTGTTGTGCAAGAAGGAGAAGAATTTCCTTCTATCCACTCTCTCAATCCCATGCATAATTTTATACATCTCAATCATGTCCCCCCTCAGCCGCCTTTTTTCTAGACTGAAGAGCCCCAGACGCTGTAGCCTTTCCTCATAAGGGAGGTGCTCCAGCCCACGAATCATTTTGGTCGCTCTCTTCTGCACCTTTTCTAGTTCTACTATATCCTTTTTGAGATGCGGTGACCAGAACTAGACGCAGTACTCCAGATGTGGCCTTGCCATCGATTTGTATAATGGCATAATGATATTGGCCGTTTTATTCTCAATCCCTTTAATTATCCCAAGCATGGAATTGGCCTTCTTCACAGCCGCCGCACACTGGGTCGACAGTTTCATTGACTTGTCCACCAGTACCCCAAGATCTCTTTCCTGATCCGTCACAGACAGCTCAGAACCCATTAGCGTGTTTGTGAATTTAATTGGATTCATTCAGTGTTGTCTTCTGTGGGCAGATACACATATACACATGTGTATAGAAGAAGAAAAATTGTAAGCAGTGGGGAAATATGACCATTATTGCTGTCATAAATGATCACTGTACTTGTATTTGAGCATTTTATAGAAATCTCACTGGCTGTACCTCTTGCATTTCATGGCCTTTTGGCTCTACTGCTTAAATTATTTTCTATACCCCTATGTATGATTGATATCCTTGGCAGGCAGATTATGCATAACGTTTCATGCACCTGACTAAATGGGCTCTGATCTATGAACATTTATGCCACATGAAATATGTTCGTCTTTAAGGTGCTTCAAGCTCATTTTTGCTGTTTGCTACAACTCCTCTGGAATTTGGTAACTTTGTCTCTGTGTAGAAGTTTATTGTTCTCATTGGAGAATCTTCCACATTTCAGACCTTCTGTTATATTAGGAGTGACGAATCCATTTTTTGCCAAGACGCTACAGCATTGGCCTCACATCATCCGAATAGGAGACATTAAATTGTCAGGTAAAGTATGAAATTGACAGCAGTTTTTGTTTTGAGGGATACAGAAATGCATAGTTAACTGTTTCTTCTTGTACTTAAATGCCTGAGGAATAGGAGACAAAAAGGACAAAAAGCAGACTAGAGGCGATGTTTGGCTATGAGTAAGGAAAAAAAACAGACTGACAACATCTCCAAATTAATTGAATCATTTTTGTAGGTGAATATTTGCTTAGTGAGAAGAACCAAACCAGGATTGAAACTAAAGTACTAGATCAGACCAATATACTGTAGTCAGTTTGCTGTTGTATGTTATAAGTTCAGTTGACATTCAAATAGAAATAGGATAAAACGTAATAGATATTATCTAAATATGCAAAGTGATGACCTCCTACTAACTTCTTTGTAACTTAAATGAGTGCATGCTTGCACCAGCAAAACTTTATCGCTCACAGAATGGGAAATAAAGCTGTTTTCCCATCAATTGTATCCAAGGCTACATACTAATTTGCATTAATCATTTTTTTAAAGCCATAGCTTTTATTAAAAAAAAAAGCTCACACCAAAGGTGGGTAATGCTGCACAGACAAAGGAGAAGGACTATGCAAAGTAGAGGGGTGATGGGTGCCAAGAGATGGGCTCCATCTCTTGCTCACTTCTGCATGCCACTTTCCCTCTTCTCTTTCCATAATGTAAATGGTAGCCTGACGGATTTGATACTGGATACTACCTCAGGAACTGTGAGGAGTACATGGCTCCACTTGTCATTGAGAGGGGATGTAGCATATCAGAGTGACTCATTAGCCCCAGAATGAATGAGGACTTGTGCATTTGGCCTCCCCTCCCCTTTAGATAGATGTACAGTGCAGGCTCCACTGTTCAGGGAGGGAGGGAAACAGTTAATTAGGCTAGTGTCAAAGCATAATTTCAGTCTGGGATGGAGATACCGGTACTCTTGCACTCTCTGCCCCTCCCAGTTGTAAATGGGGAAACTTACTAGTGCCTCTTAACTCTTTCTGCTTGTTTCCTTCTAGTGGTGACGCAAACAGTGGAGGAAAATGTCTTAGCCCCATGCTGGCTCCCTGTTGCCTTTTAGCTCTCGGGCCACCATTAGGGGAGGGGCAGAGATCTTTTGTGACAGTAAAGCAAGCATCCTCTCCTTCACTTGCCCACCCTTGCTTTATCATATTGATGGGCATTTAGCTAGTAAGTAAAAGTAAAAAAAGAATTTTGGTGTGTTTTCATAAATTGACTTGCTCTATAAGAGGTAAGAAATAGAAATGTAAGGTTGCACTCTCTTGACTTAACAGAGCCAGTATTTTAATTTCCTGTAACTTTCTGCCAAATATATTGACTTTCTACTTGAGTACTTAAAAGTGGTTTAATATTTATTTGCGTGCTAAGCATGTCTGAGTTTGCATAATGTTTATGAATAATTTATGGAACCAAAAAGGCCTGTTTGTAGGATTCCATGGGTGCATTAGTACTCTTATTAGTACTCTTGAACCCCCTTTCCATCAAAACTCCTTATACTCTGAAAATATTGGAGAACTCTGAATCACCATGTATTGTGAGGCACTGCAGTCAGAAATGAACATCTGCAAAGCCCACATATTCATATAGATGTGCTTTAAGAGCATGCCCTGAGGTTTTCAGATCCTGGCATTTGACTGACATGTTCTTGTGGGGTGTCTTTCACCATGTTGGTAGGTGAAGTCCCAAAGCAGGTGAAGGTGAAAAAGCTGAAGAACTTGAAGACTTTGGATTCTAAACCAGGTAATAAGTCTCATCTCTATAAATTTAAGTTTTATAGCATGCTTATAGGCCCTTCAAAATAGGAAAATCCTGTTTCTTTCTGTAGGTGTTTATTCATCTTACAAGACATACTTGAACAGAGATGAAGAAATAATAAAGCAGTTACAAAAGGTAATACTTCTGATTTGCCACTCATCAAAACTCTAATATATTTGTGGTTATTAGGCAGGAAAGTGATGTTATTACTTTCCTTAAAGGAAATATTGCCCTTCCATTTTTTACACCTGCAGCCTGCCTTCAAGCCATGCTAGAGAATTCTAATCTGGAATAAATATTTTTAATGAAAAAAAAAATTTTTTTTAAAAGGGGTGTAATGGCTCAGGGGGAGGGCGGATCGAGTCCAGGAGGGGGGGGCGGGATCAGCGATTTCTGGTACACGCCGAATCCTGTCCTCCTTCCTGGGCCTTTTTTCCTTGCACGGGGCTGCTTGATTCTGCGTCGGCGATTAAGCTGGCGGAGATCTGAGTAGCCCCATTGTGTAGGCTGGGGGTTTACCTGGGGCAAAGGGAAATATGTCTCCTTTCCACGAGGAGACCTCCAGCCTACTCCTCACTGGTGCTGGATACAGTGTGAGCTTCATGGCCCCACTGCACTGGTGCTGGATAGGATTGAGCTGCCCATCATATTTTTTTCTTATAGTCCATCTCAAGGGTTGCGGGTCTACTGTTTTAATTCATTCATGGCTTTCAACAGCCTGTTGAAATGAATGGATATACTGTGTGTGTGTGTGTGTGTGTGTGTGTGTGTGTGTGTGTGTGTGTGTGTGTATATATAATATAACTAGCTTTTAGAGGCAGCCTTAAGATAACGTTTATTGCATGTTAGATGCAAATCGGTGGAGTGTAACTATAGCTTGTAGTCTGCTGAGATGGTAGTCTGTTTACTGTGATTTGTCTTTTTAGGGAGTACAGCAGAAGCGTCCTGCAGAAGCCCAAAGCATAATACTCAGGCGTTATTTCTTGGAACTGACCCAGAGCTTCATTATTCCTCTAGTAAGCTATCCTGTGTATAATGTATTTCTTACCCACGAAAGTACTGGTCTTGAAATCTGGTAGAAGCTTAAAGTGAAGACACATAGTATTTGATTAGCATTCCTAGCTGCTTTTTCACCCACAGTCTGAGACTCCCTTCAAAATGTGCGTGTCTGTTGGAAAACGTTTTATTGCATAATTCAAAAAAGAAAAAAGAGGGAAAATCAGTTTTTATCTCACTATTGTATAAAATCCACATTTAAGAAGTGGAATAAATCCTAATAGTCTTGGGTAGAGGATGGACAAAAAAAAATGTTCATCCCAGTGCTGTATTTGCTTCTGAATTCTTGGAAAGGTAACTCTTGCTTTGTAAATATATACTGAGCCGTATACAGTGGACCGTTTTTATTCACGGGTTCGTGACCCACAGATTTGGCTCAACATGGTCCTGGATCCACGAAGGTCCACTGAAAAAAGCCTTTAAAAAGAAAAAAAAGCCCCCAAATCGCTGTTTTACCTTTAAAAAGCCAAACCTCTCTGTTTTCAGGGCTTTAGAAAGCGAAATCACGTTGCTACAGCCCCTTCCTGGTTGCTCAACTTCCCCCTCCCTTCCCCAAGATCGCCCCAGAATGCAGACCCCAGTATACGCAGAATTCGCTATCCGTGGGGGGGGGGGTCCGGAACGGATCCCATGTGGATAGCGAGGTCCCACTGTACTGCTCATATACTGAGCTGAACTGAACAAAATTTCTTTTAAAGTCTAAAGAATTTCAGAGGAATTATACATACTAAATCTTTCTGCATGGATATTTTTACAATTTTGCTACTGTGATTATCAGCAAAAGTTTTTCTTCTGACCAGCATACTTGAACGTGTTTCCTATTGTTAAACTAACAATAGAAAAGTCTGGGGAAATACTGTATTGTTCTTATAAATATAATATCAGTAACTGTTCTGGTGAAGAAGAAATGTGTTTCCCGTAGTTCAAACTAGCAAGGTGTGCAACTAAATAGAATTTGCTCTCCAGCCAATTCTCAATACAGAAACAAATACCGGGTCAAATACATTTGGGTTTCCACTTCGTCTCATCCTTGTACATCACTTTCCCAACCTTGCCCACCAATAATACAGCAAGCACTGCACCAGATAACTTACACATGCACTTTCTCTAGTTCCCTCCTCACTCAGCCCTAGAGGAAAACGAAGAAGAGTGAAAGAAGTAGTGACACGGGTAGGCACCTGGGCAGGGCATGATTGGTTAATGACACAAATGTCCAACAGGTGGGTTTGGTCCACAAGCCTCTGTTTGCTGACCCAATGATACAGTATGCATTATCCTTTATAGTGGAGCATTTTTCTTGGCTTCTGCTCTTGCTCAGGATAGCTCCAGGCAGTCCTAAATGGAAAAATATGTTGTGCTCTGTCTTAATTGAGGAATCTGTTGTGTGGCCCTAGGTGTCTGATTTTTATACAACTTGACCTTGAGTCTTTTACCTTAAAATGCTTACTAGTAAAATGCAACTAATTTCTTTTATAAAAAAACAAAAACCAAGGATAGTTCTTGCTGCTACTCATATTATTTTTTTAAATTTTAACTTTAGTTATAATCAGTGGTTGGATTTATTGAATGCTGTAGCCAAAGGCTATTGCAGCCTGACAGAATAATGCCAAATATGATGAGGAAAGCAAGGGTGCAGTTGGGCAGTACTGAAATGATATAGTAGAAGTATATATAAATCTGAACAATATGAAAATACTAGGGCTGTATAGATGATACTCTCCTTCTGGGGTCTGTGTTCAGGATGTGGGTCTTGGAATTGCGTCCCTCCTCACACTGTGTTCTAAAGTGGCATGTGCAGTGTATGCCAGTACACTGACCCTTTTTGGAGGTTGTGAGCTCTTTGAAGCAGCAGTCCATGAACCATCAGGACTGCCATCAGAAAGGAAAACTGATTGTAAACCATAATTGATTGTTTAAGCCTCTCAGGACTCCAGTATGTTCATTTGAACTTGAGATCTCCCTGAATTTGCATTCGAGTAGGTCTTGTGTAGTACTTAATTATCAAAATGCCACCATGGCAATTTGCCATAGTTTTCAAACCTGCTCTTTTAGTCAACATTTCAGGTACTGGAAATCAAATAATTGTATTTTTCGCACTATAAGACGCACTTTCCCCCAAAAAAAACATAGGGGAAAAAAGTGTGCGTCCTGTGGTGCGAAGCCTGGGCTTGGGGGCGCTTCGGGGAGGCCTGCAGAGGCTCGCCCCTCCCCAATGTTCAGTTCGGGAGAAAACAGCGATTTTCGGCCATTTCCGGAAATGGAAATGTTTGGGGCCAAAGTAAACATCGGAGAGGTCTGCAGAGGCTCGCGCAGGCCTCCCTGAAGCCCCCACAGGCCTCCCCGAAGCGCCCCCAAGCCCAGGTAAGTACAAACTTTTTTTTCTCTATTTTATGCTCCATAGGATGCATGCGTCCTATGGACCGATGCGTCCTATGGAGCGTAAAATACGGTACTGATTTGTCAAATACAGGTGTTTCAAATGTTCGGGTTTTTATTTATATTTCTTGTTTTTTAGGAACGATATGTGGCAAGTTTGATGCCTCTGCAGAAAAGCATATCGCCTTGGAAGGTATGAAAATCTTCATGAGATGAAAACTAATTTGTGAAAGAGTTTGTAGCCGGGCTGCTTACAGCTTTATTTCCCTTGTAGAGTCCACCACAGTTGAAAACATTCAACCAAGAGGAATTTATGAAAACGTTGGAGAAAGCAGGACCACAACTTACGTCTAGATTAAAGGGAGACTGGATAGGACTGTACAGGTAATATTGTTTATATATTGCATAATTGTTCCCAGAACTAGATCCAAATGTGTTACATTAAAGGGGGAAAAACTTATTTGAGGCAGAAAAACCTTCCATGCTATCTTGAATTGTTATACAAAATGACTTTGTTGCTCCTTTAGCTTACAAGAATTCATAACTTCTTTTCATGTTCAGAGAGCTTTATAAAACACTATGAATTGGGTTTTTTGTTTATTACTATTTTTCATCAGCCTGAAAAATATGCTTCCAGAGGGGTAGCCATGTTAGTTTCTTACAGCAGAAACAATAGAGTGTTGTAGCACTTTCAAGACTAACCACTTTATTTCAGCATGGCAAAGGGGATGCACACCATACTTTCTCTCAATTCATAGTCATAATTCTTCCATCAATGGAAGTTTATAGTCCCTTTACTAACTGAAAGGGTCCAGTCCAGTGGGAAGTTCTCATGCACAAGCCTAACTTAAATGAATGAGAACTGCACAAGAATGTGGTGCTCTTGCACAAGTCCTCTTCAGTTCAAGAAGGCTTGCTCAAGAGAACTTTTTACTGCAATGTGTCTAGAATGTTTTGATGCCTGAGGTTCTAATTTGAATGGAATTACGGTAGCGTTCATTGGTTCCCTGTGTAGGTGTAAGCCACAATTATATCTACGCAAAGCACAAGTAAATACTACTAAATACATCTTATTAACATTGGAGTGTAAATTACTCATGTCCTATTTTTATACCTGTACTTTCTTCTCCCCTATCTTGTTTGTTCAGTACCTATTGTAAAGCCTTGTAAAAAGGACTTGGCATAATTTCTGTGCTCTGTACAATACTTGGCATGCCACTGCGTAGTGTAGGTAAATAGTCCAAATCCAGGGCAGTTGTTTCCTAGAGCAAGTGACATATCTTAAAATAATGGGACAGTACTTTATACTGTGTGTCATACTTTATAACTAACTCACAGCATTCATCCTCAAGTCCATAGTCCATGACAGATAGATTATTACTGTTCCTACTCCATAGTTGGACATAGGGCTTGTGCTTGTAAATGTCTTTGTGAAGGAAACCCAATGAATCTGTAATTCAGGGATCGCTAGATCTAAGGGATCGGTAGGTCTAAGGTCTGTCCTGTATTTGTGCTGAGACATTTGGAACTGCTGCTTCTGTGTCCATCTCTCATCAGCAACCATTTATCAAGTTCCTGTTCTCCCAAAAAGCCTAATCTCTGCCCAAATATCCCAGAACACTGAGATGCCTGCTCGTTTTACCCCTGTGAATATAAATTACTCAATTCTTCCTCTGCCAGAAGGATCCTTTTTAACATTGAATATAACTAAATGGGTGTCTTTATTTTTCATGGTTAACTGGATTTGTAATGGGTAGGGGGCAGGAGAAAATGGTGATAACGAAATACACATAACACCACTTTCTGCTTAAAAATCTGCTAAAATAAAACCATGTAATTCTGCATCATCCTTCATGTGCTGACACTGTACAACCTATACCACCTACCTAGTACACTTTTAAAGCAGTTACAATTGATAAAAATGGGGAAATTTTGGAATAAAAACACAACGCTGCTTTATGCTATTTCATTTTGGTTAAACATCGAAATCTGCAAAAAAAGAAAACCATTTTCTCCCTCTAGTAATGAGCTATTTTGATGATGAAGAATAGATGTCTATAACAGCTCTTGTAAAACATAGTTGTCCAATATTCACCACAGTTAATATGATTTCGGCCCTTCATGTCTAGGAGAGTGCTCCCTGATATATTGGAACTAGTTATGTTTAATTTTTAAATGCCTTTGGTTTAGAACAGGGGCTCTCAACCTCTTCCCCCACCTCTGGTGCCACTCTCCAGCTGCATACCACCGGAAGTGACTGGTGATGACATAATTGCCAGTTACTTTCAGGTTTTTGGAGGCCAGAAAATGCAGGTAGAAGGCTCTGGGCGGGCAGGAGAGCCCTTCTCAGTGTTCCTGAGACTCTCGGGAGTGAAAACATGCCGCCGAAAGCACCACATCGGCGGTCCGGTGGTCTCTGAGTACCACCAGCAGTCAGCCAAAGTACTACTGGTGGTACTAGTACCACTGGTTGAGAACCCCTGGTTTAGAAGGCAGAGGATTTCTATAAGGTTGGTTAGGAAAACAGGAAGCTACCTTGTATTGAGTAAGATGATTGGTCCATCTAGCTCGGTGTTGTCACCTCTGACTGGCAGTGTCTTGCCAGGGTTTCCAATAGGAAATTTTCTGTGTCCTACCTGAATATTCCAGGGATTTAACCTGGGACCTTCTGCGTGCAAAGCAAATGATCTGCCATTGAGCTGCAGCCCCTTCCCAGAGTGTCACTTTGTTCCACTAATAAAACTAATTTTCTATTTGTCTTAAAGACGGTTTTTGGCATCTCCTAACTTTGACGGTTGGTTCAGGACACGGAGGAAAGAAATGACGCAGAAGCTGGAGGCACTGCATTTAGAAGCACTGTGTAATGAGGTTAGAAAAGTGACTTTGCATTATACATTTTATTCCTTGTCCTCTGTATGTGTATTTAAATTCAATGTACAATTTGTCTTTACACTGAATTTTTAACTTGCATGACCAAGAACTGTTTTAACAAGCAAAATATTTTTATCAGATAGAAACTACCAAGCGGTGGGGACCTTGTATTAATAATTGCCTGGATCCAAAAGGCCATTCATAGTCTTCTGTGTACTCATTAGGGCTTTTCAGTTACTACCTTCCTCCTTATAGCCCCCTGCACCCCCAAAAACCTGCTCTAAGAGGCCAGGAGACCCTGCAGGGCAGCATATTATTAGTATAAGGGCACTGGAGAGGAAGCATCTCTCTAATACGCACCCATACCCATACGCACCCATAATGCACCCATATACAGGAGTGCTTTATATGCATGACGGCGCAATCCTGACTAAGCTTGGAATGGCGGAGCAAGCACTCCGCTGTTCCAAGACGTCACGAACGTGCCATAAAGCACGTTCGTGACACCTCAGGAGTAAGGGAGGCTGGCCTCCCTCACTCCGTCGCCGGACCGAGGACGCGGCCGCCAGAGGAAGGTAAGTGCTCCCCGGCGGCTGCATGGGCAGGCGAGGGAGGGGGGCCATTGGTTTAGCCAGCCCGGGAGGGAGCTGGGGGATGGCGCCTGCCATATCCCCATCCCCGCCAGGTGGCCTCCTCCGACTTCCATCAGCTATTTAGCTGGCAGAAATCCGAGGAGGCCTTTTGGGCCAGCCCCGGTTTACACCCGGGGAAAGGGACGAGTGTCCCCTTCCCCGAGTAGACCTCCGGCCTGCCAGTGCAATGGCAGCCTGGGCTCAGGATCCGGCGGATGGCCCTGGGCTGCCGGCCGGATCCTTAGTCAGGATTGCACTGCGAACCTTTTTAGGTCGCAGTCAATATTATTCATATGATGCCTTAACATTAGGTTCTAGAATTGGGTTCTGTCTGGGATTGAGCCCTAATAATAATAAGATTGGGTTTTGCAGCATGGAGGTGCATGAACAGCATGTAATTCTATTTGCAAATGCATGGTACCATTTGTGAATCTGTACGTGTACAGTTCATCTGACCATCCACTTTCCTTGTTTGCTGTAGTGCGGAGAAAGCTAGAGATAGAGAAGTATGCTACAGCAACACCATTAGGAGTGAGTTTTTTCATACATTCAGAAAAGTCCCTGCACAAAGAAAATTAGCATTTTTTTGCGGGGGGGGGGGGTAGGCTAGAATTTCTCTCCCAGACATGCTAGTCATTTTTATTTGGTTTTTTTGGTTTTTGTATGAAGGGGCAGTTATTATGTGAGCCCCTGCTGCAGTATGAAGTAGTAGGATCCAGAAACTACATTTTTGTTAGAGACCTAGACCTCAAAGTACCTGCAGTTTAGTCAGTGGTAAGAAAAGAAGAATCCACAGGAAACTCAGAAATTGTTCTGATAGAGCTGCTGCTGTTTGTTCTTCCCCCTAGGATAGCATATTGTTTCTAATGGTCATCCAGCAATGATTGGTAATCTGGTGTGCTTGAAAACTTTTTTTATGAAATGCGCTTGCTTAGATGCACTCAAGTGGGCATCTAAGATATTTCTGGAAGCTACAATAATGAACCATTTTAGTGTCTTACCTTAAATGAAAAGTTTTGTGAATGTACGTTTGTCCTTTTGATAGGATTTGCTTTTCTGGAGTCGGAAACACACTGAAGTGGAAACAGTGGATCTAGTCTTAAAATTAAAGGATAAATTGGTAAGTAACAATACAATCTTATGCATGTCCACTCAGAAGTATGTTCTTCTCAATGATCCATTGAGTTAAGTGGGGCTCACTCCCAAGTAAGTGTTCATATGTTGCAGCCTTTGTGTATTCAGAATATACTATTGTCATTACCGTTATTTCATGTACTGCCCAGTATCGTGCTATCAGGATTTGAATCAGTCTTGAAAAGTGTTTGCTGAAGTGCTTCAGTCTTTATAAGATTCTTAGTTTGTCTCACTGAAGCTCAGTTTGTGTTCACATAACAACTGCAGGAGTGCCCCAATACAGATATTTAGGGACAGCTACTTATTTTGAGAGCCATTCAGAATGGGAGAAGAATAGTGACTTAAAGCAACTTCCTTTTCTGAGTATCTGTAAAACAGGACTAAACTATAAAAGAGTGCTATTAAGCCTCTGTAGAGACTCAACAGTATCTTTATGATTAAAACAGGAGACTGTTCAGGAGACTTCTAGGTTGATCTCGAGTTGTGGATCTGAACCTGTCATAGGGAGAGCTATTCTGGACTAACTTGGCTTTTTTTTTGCAGCAGATAAGCATGGTATTAAGATAGCTCCTCCAGACAGCGACTACTGCACATATGAGTGCTTTTCCTCTCTTTGCCAGAAGAAAGCAAACAAGCAACCAGTGTGTAATTCATCCGTGGAACTCCTTGCCACAGGATGTGGTGATGGCACCTGGCCTAGATACCTTTTTTAAAAGGGGTTTGGATAGATTCATGGAGGGAATGACCATCACAGGTTACAACCCATAAGCAACCTCCTGGTTTTAGAAGTAGGTTTTCTCTGTGCCAGGTGCAAGGGAGTGGTGACAGGATACAGGTATCTTGTTGTCTCGTGTGCTCCCTGAGGCATCTGGTGGGGCCACTGTGAGATACAGGAAACTGGACTAGATGGTCCTTTGGCCTGATCCAGCCGGGCTCTTCTTATGTTCAAGCTTGCATAGCAACCACAGTGACCTTAGGAAAATGCAACACAGCTAAAGGTTGTGACACAGTGCAGGCGGCACAAAGCGAAGACAGCCTTCACTTCCACGCCTCTTCCTGTCCATACAGTCCGGGGGGGGGGGGAGGTGGCCTTGGATGGCTCTCTCTCTCTCTCTCTCTCTCTCTCTCTCTCTGCTGTCTTTTCAGTCAGTCGGAATCAAGTATTTTCAGCCTCTATTCTGATTGGCTGTTTGCTTCCCTTCGCGTCCCACCCCACTGCACTGAACTCGCCTGCTGATTGGGCGAAGTACAATATTTTCATTTCCTTTCATATGGCTACACAGCTCACGCATGTTGCTTCGTGAAGGAGGAGAGTGCAGGACGCTGCACGCAAGCAGCCGCGTGGCACTGCTTTCCAGTGCTTCGCGTCACAGCCAGTGTGTCGCAGCCTTAACACTCCCAGAAAAGGGGGGTGAGGACAGAGTACCGCTTGGCTGGACTTCAGTAAAGAGGACTTAGTCCTACTGTCCTTAATAAATCATCATCATCATCATCATCATAGAACGAAAGCTTTCATGGCCAGCTACTAGAATACAAGACACAAGTTTTATGGGTGAAGTAGCCATGTAATTAAATATAAAATACAAAGAACTCCAGGCACACACGTGTAAGATCTTCAAAAAGCGCCACTCATAACAAGCAGCAAAACAATGAGTGCGGAGAACTCCGATGTTTATAGGAACTGACGTTTCGTCTTATTTCCTAAGACCTAGAGGTCAAGACAGCTTGGCTGTTGGGATGGCACTGAAAACCAACTGACAGAAACGGAACTTAAAGGGAAACAACAGGCAGAGCTTAACAGAGATCTTAAAGGAACATCAGACAGATTCAAAAGGCAAAACACATCTTATAAATCTTGCAACGAAAGCTTTCATGGCCAGCTACTAGACTAAAACAATACCAGGTATCAAGGTATCTAAAACATCTGTCAGTACACTAATACGGAAACAGAATTAACACGTATTGTTCCCTGTATATTTGTGCAATATGGGAAACCATATTTTGTCAATAAATGTTAATTCTTGTTGGCGGTTAATAAGATTTTGTTATTGAGATTAGTAAAAGAAGATCACAAAATCTTATTAACCGCCAACAAGAATTAACATTTATTGACAAAATATGGTTTCCCATATTGCACAAATATACAGGGAAAAATACGTCTTAATTCTGTATCCGTATACCCAGATTGGTCTGGGTCATGCTCGCCTGACATGTACCCAGCACCATGTACATGTGAATACAGAGGTATCTGGCAACAATATCACTTCTGTGCTTTTAGTATGTCCCTGTTTGAGATTTGAGAAAAGTGCATGTTAATAGCTCCGCCTGGTGGTCCCATGCAGTTACTGAAGATGTATTTAATAGATTATAGATCAGATTGGGGATAGTGTGGGAGAATGGAAGGAGGTTGTTTCTTTAGGCCAGCAGGCTGGCCCAGCTTTAATGATCTTGAAGAAAAAAAACAATAGGATGCTTGTATGCTGGAACTCTTTTCTTCTCAACCATCTGGGACAAGCTTTGCAGGCAAGGAGCCTGTAGATCTGTAGCCCAGAGAAACAGTCACCTGTTGCCCCCTTCTGAGGAGGAGAACAGGAACAGGCCTTTTCTGTGCAATGTATTGCAAATAAATAGCTGTGTATGATCAGTCAGTCTGTAAATCACATGGCTGTAGATGAACTGAGTTCAGTCGTGAAAAGTTAAAGCTTTCTAGTAGTGGGAACAAGTCATGGTCAACTTTGAAATGTTCAGAGTTCTGACTTGTGGGAGAATATAAATTTATATTCTTTATATATTCCTCTGCAACAACCAAAATCAAGAGATGAGGGCCAGGAACACCTAAAGAGAGAGAGAGAGAGTATCTCCAAAGGTTCTAAGTCAGACTGCACGCCGAGCTCAGCTTGCATGAATCCTGAATGTACAGAGGTCCTCTTAACCTCCTGTGACATGTGAATCACTTTGTGTTTCTGTTTGGCTGTTTGTAGTAGGATTAACGTGCCTGTTTAGCATCCGGGGAGATTTTCCAAACTCTTCAGTGCTGATCACTTTCATGAAAACTGAATCCTCATGGGTCCTTCAAATTACCATAATTTTTTTAAACTGCATTTTCTGTGGTTACAGGCTGATGGAGAAAAATTACCTGTGAAACCTGACACTATGGAAAAGTTAAAGATGCACATTGATTCAATTATACTTGCACTGCCAGAAGATTTACAGAGTATCCTGATCAAGACTGGCACAACATGACTAACTGGGTTTTTATGAAGCTGCATATACCACATCATGCATTTCAAAGGTATAGGAAGGACACTCTCAGAACAGCATAAGATGCAGTGGAACCAAACTCTGTTAATACTAGGTTTTGAAGCAGACCTTGAGACATTCAACCTGAATACAGAAGAAACTGAAAGAAGTTCTTTTTAATTATGTTTAAAACAAAGTGCTCTTATGGGAAATCATAAATTTCTACATGTAGGCCCACCATGCAATGCAGGCATTGCAGAGCTTCTTAAACTGGTGCTGCTCTGCTTGCATTAAACTCAGGGGAAGTGATATTCATATTGACTTCCAGGACTATCCTACTTAAGATAATATCTAGAAGCGCTCAAGTGAGTACTGTACTTTTCTTTGATATTTTATCTCCTATTCAATCACCAGTCTACTAAATTTTATAGCTCAGTTCAGATGTCGCAGAACTGATCACCAAACCATGGTTTAGCATTGGGAATATTCCATGAGCTTACATATTTCCCCCTCTTCCTTTTTCTCCTTCAGTTTCCATGTTTTGAGATAGACCAGGAGTTCTCAACCTTTGGAGGCCCATGTACCCCTACACGGGCCTTTGGTTGCCCTGCATACCCCCAGAAGTTGGCCCCCCATGAACCCACCCACGTACCCCCCTTAAATGTATTTTTACCGGGTTGCAGCACGGGCGGGCGAGTCCTCCCACCTGCGCCGCAACCAGATAAAAATGTTTTCATGCCTCCTGATGTCCCCCGAAGCTTCCCCTTACCTGTTCTCCCAGCCATCGCCATCTTGGATCTTGCGAAATGTCACGAGATCCAAGATGGCGGCGCCCAAATCTCATGAGGGCACATGAAGCCCTCACGATATTTGGGCGCCGCTATCTTGGATCTCGCGAGATTTCGCAAAATCCAAGATGGCGACGGCCGGGAGAACAGGTAAGGGGGAGCTTCGGGAGGCCTGTAGACATTTTTCCCGGGTTGCAGCGCAGGCGGGCGAGTCCTGCCTGCGCTGCGACCCGGGAAAAACTGTGATGCTACCTGTCATTAGCTGCTGATCGCAGCTGCTAATGGGCAGCGGCCCGCGTACCCCTGGAGGTACATGTACCACAGGTTGAGAACCCCTGAGATAGCAATAGCCTATCATGATGTCCAAATCAGGCAATTATGAATATTACTAGCCATAGTTTGCTCTGAAACAGAGACCCACTTCAGTCCCAAGTTTGTCACCTGTTTGAAAACAATGTATGCTTAGCAGTAACAAAATTTGCCAGGCTTAGACATCATGGCACTTTATGGTTATATCAAACATGGAAAGGAGGGTATGGAGCACACCAGCCTGCAGGGATGCTTTGATCACATTAACTTATGCCTGAATTTAGCTGGTGACTTGAGGCTTTCAGTGCATAATAGCTTAATTGAATTCCTCATTTGGTCACAGATCTGTGAATAGATGGAAGTATAAAGTAATCAATTTTTCACTTTTTGTGCTTTTCCCTAAGATTGATTGAATTTTCCACTACTAGATAGCAAAGAATACCATCGGTGTAAATTCATTGGTTTGTATCCTGCACACAGAAGGAGATTGTGCACGCAGAAGTGACAGCACAGGGTTCTTGTGCACAGAAATCAAAATTAAGTCCTGACCTGGCTTTGTGCTTGTGCAATGCCATGCGCAAGATGTTCCACATGAAACTGTCAGTACCTCGTTATAGTGCGATTTCTTTTGCCTGTGATTGCACAACTGCATGTGGAACAGTGCAAACTGCCACTTTATTTCCATGTATGATCTTTAGGATACAACCTTAGTGGGGAGTAAAAGGTAAAGGTGACACCTGACAATTAAGTCCAGTCGTGTCCGACTCTAGGGTGTGGTGCTCATCCCCATTTCAAAGCCGAAGAGCCAGCGTTGTCCGAAGACGCCTCCGCGGTCATGTGGCCGGCATGACTCTCCTTGCCAAAGCGCGTAGCATGCAGCTGGAACATGGAGCGCTGTTTACCTTCCCGCAAGCGGTACCTATTTATCTACTCGCATTAACATGCTTTGGAACTGCTAGGTTGGCAGGAGCTGGCCAAGCAACGAGAGCTCACCCCGTCGTGGATTCGAACTGCCAACCTTTCGATCGACAGCTCATGGTTCAGCGGTTTAACCCACAGCACAATTTTTTCCCTGTTTTTATTTGAATTAAGTGGATGCTTCTCATCAAAGATCTTAAACTAATTAACAGCACAATCCTACCCAGCTCCTCCACTGGTGCAGCAGTGGTAGAGGGCAGAACAGGAGGCTTTGGAAGGGGATTTAAATCCCCTTTCCCTCCCAAAGCCTCCTGTTCTCCCTCCACCACTGCTGCACCAGTGGAGGAGCTGGGTAGGATTGCACTGTAAGTCTAAATTTAAACAGCAGTACTAAAATTCAGATTTCAAGGACTAAGTGAAACTTAATTATATATAATGGTCATTACAGAAAATACACATCTGTTTCAATATAAAGATTGTCACAAACAGCAGTCTTCTGTACTGAAACACCTCTTCCTTTCCTCCTGCCAAACTTATGACTGCAGCTGTCTCTTCTGACATCACTAATCAGCTACTGGGAAGCGAGGAGATGAGGATGCCTTGTGGGCAGGCTGCTCTTATGTGTGGTGATCTCTGGATTAATTCAACCCTGTGTATTAGATCCAGGGCTTTTCTTTTTGTAACGCCAATCCAAAAAGGCTGGTCTCGTGTAGAAACAGGTTTTTGTATGTAGATGATCCTTGCTGGATCAGGGTGATGATTGCTTACCCGAAAGTACATTCTGCCCACATCTTACGCAAGGGTTATATTCTGAGGTTGGTGTGTAAAGACAAAATTGCATACATTTAAAACTACCTTAAATCCCCAAAATATGTACCGTCTCATTCAGAACTAAAATCACAATACAGCAAGTTCTCACTTAAAGTTGTCGATAAGTTCTTGGAAACTGCAACTTTAAGTGAAACGACTTATAATGAAACCAGTTTTACCATAGGCTAATTGATATACAGTACGTAAACAAGAGTTTACAGCACGTTTCTGGTTAAAAAATCGCCACACTTCTAAATAAAGACCCAAAACACTTCTAATAGAAAACATTGAAATAAATGTGAACTTTCTAGGCCAGAGAAACCCAAACAGACATGGGGAGAACGTTCAAACTCCACACATACAGTGGCCCTGGCCAGGATTTGATTTTTTTTTCTCAAAAAAAAAAAGACATAATGAAACAACTTTAAGTGAGGACTTGCTGTATGAGAGATGCAGGAACTGAGGGAACAGCAGCTTCATTCTCCCATTTCAGGCTCTCCCCTGGGGCATATACTAAGTGTAATGATGGGCAGAATCACCTGTACTATTTAAACTGTTGTTTTTCTCTGTCTTTTTTGGCTGTGTATACTTGAATTTGCACAAGTACAATGTGCTTAAGATGCAGGCTGACTATATATCAGTTTAATATTTATAGAAACACAATAACTAGCATCCAGTCTCTGTCCAGACTTTGGTTCCATCCAAATTTTAGAAAGCTTCTTGGGGTGCTTTCTTTTGTCACAATATTATATTTTAACTACTGGTACCTATTTTTTTAAAGAAAAAAGTGAGGTAGGAAGGAAGAGGAGGAGTCTGTTAGCTATGGTTTGCAAAAGCCCTCTCTAAAGAAAGAGAAGTAATGCAGATTAAAACAGTGTTCTACATAAATTGGCAATAATTGTTGCTTCTTTAGAATATAAGAACATTAAGGGTGCAATCCTATGTTAACTTCCCTTGAAGAAAGCCTGGTTGAACTCGGTAGGCCTTACTCTGGGTAAACATGCTTAGAATTGCATTGTAAGACTTTGATTATAACTTTGTATGAAATGAGACTTGGAAGAATCATTCTAAGAATGTTTTACCAATGCTTACGTGTACCAGTATCATGTGTACAATACAGATGCAAAAACTGGGCAAGTGATCCATATTTTACACATTTGGATAAAATAGAGATGATATTGCAGGCATACAACAGCCTTTGTATGATATTTTGTACCATTATTTAGAATCTCTAATTTTAGCTACAAACTGCCCTCTGTATTTTTAAAAAGATGTATTTTTAATATTCACATACATATTCCAAATCAGAAGTTGAAACTGAATGGTAAAAAGCTGACTACTACAGTTATGCCACTATTGCATTAATTAATATCTAACAAACTTTGTTTTGCACAGCTGATTAGTAACATTTTAAAAGTATGGCCAATAAGTACAGTAAAAAAACTTACCTTCATTAACTTGAAGCATTGTATAGTATATTGGAACTAGCTACATTAGCTTTATTTTCAAAACGTATTTTTTAAAGGAAATAAATTTCACTTTTACAGAAATATTGTTCATGTTTATTCGATCCATGTACACGAGTTGAGATCCTGTACACAAAGGAAGTTGTGAAACTGTTCCGTGCCTTGCAGAAGTTCATTCTCACCATTTTGACACTGTTTATTTCAAAAGGAAAAGGGGGATACATGTATGTATGTATGTATGTATGTATGTATGTATGTATGTATGTAGATACACACACACGTGCGCTCGCGCACGCACACACACGCACAGAGTTGGACCTTTTTATCCACTGGGGTTCTGTTCCTGGAACCCCAGTGGATTTTAAAAAATCAGTGTTATATGAAAGCCGGAGTGGGAAGTGGTGCCACATTACCTTTTTTCCAGCATCTTCGGCGTTTCCCTCCTCCTGAGTTTGTTTAAACTGACTGAAAAAAAGAAAAACCACTACCAGAAGCAACCTGTAGATGGTTCTAGAGATTTCCGGTCACATTTTTTCCCTTTTTTCAGCAGTTTAAACACGCCGGGAAGCTTCTGGCAGGCCCCTGACAGATTCCCGGTTGCGTTTTTTTTCTTCTTTCAGCAGTTTGGACGCGCACAGGAGGTGGGAAGTGGCTGGCAGGCCCCTGACAACACTGAAAAACACTTTTTCAGACAACACTGAAAAAAGAGGTAATGTGGTGCAGTCGGACTCCCTCTTCCATAGCTGTGTTGAGTCAAATCCGTGGCTGGAAAAACCGTGGATAAAAAGGTTGGGGTGTGTGTGTGTGTGTGTGTGTGTGTGTATCTATATCTGCAGGGTAAGCACAAAAACACTCCTTGATTTCCAACGGTTATAGAATATAACTTTATTGGAATATTCTTACAGATGGGTGGCTACAGTTGCGGGAGAGAAAAGAAATGTTTTGAGTTAACATATCTGTGGTCACCATATTTATAAACATATTCCAATAAGTTTTGATTTTATCATTCCTTGAAATCAAGGAGTGTTCTTGTGCTCTCTCTCTCTCTCTCTCTCTCATATATATATATATCTTAGGTACACTTACCGGTATATGAGAGTATAGACTGAGGTGAGGTTGACTTCTGAGTAAACATATAGGATTGCCATGAGTGCTGACTTGTGGGTAGCGGCTGCCTTGACTCTTCGGATGCTCGTCTGTGCCCTCTGGTGCATTATTTGAGCACTGTACTACAAAGGCAATATTAAAGAGAAAGGGCAAGGAGATGGATTTACAGCACTGTCATGCCAATGGCTTCTTGCAGGAGCCCCTTTTTATTCAAGAAATGTTAATGATGTGAAAGCATCATCCCAGGAAGAAATGTATTTAACCTCTTACAATTAAGCCTGTGGCCCGAGGCCAAAGGAAATCATGAGGTAGAAGTGTCAGATCCATGTGCAAGGTCAAATATTACTTTTCTAAGATGCATCCAGACCACCACTTGCATCACATTTGATTTCAATTTTACCCCTTGCTATCCTTGAACTAATTAACACATTTTCCATACTTTTAATCCATTCATCCCCTAATAAGTTTGCCGCAATTTGAGAGGGAGGAGAATCCAGCTCTATGACATATGATAATAGCTAGATTTGAGTGGATTAGGTTAGCTTTTGTTCGAGAAACGTTAGTACATGAACAGATGAGTGAAAACGATGCACTGGTCTAGCCAAAAAAAAAAAAGGAAAAAGGCTCTGACAATGAATGAAGGAAAACAAGAGTGCATTGGTGGAAAGAGAGACAGTGTGAAATGTCTGTCCAAAGCTTTTCTCTGAAATGAAATGCAGTGCAGATGGTAGAAAACTGCTGGTGTGGATGCACTGTAATGTATGTGTAAATACAGCAGGGATTCTGGCATATGGGTGACAAATAGCTTCTAACAGAAGCGTCTTTGCAGGCCTACATACCTTCTGTTGTGTTTGAAAAGAGGTAACAAAACTACCCACTGATAAAGTGATAATAATGTGCAGCTCAGGTTTTTAAAACACTTTTTGAAGCTAACATCTCCATAATAAACTTATCAAAACAAAATATTATAAAAGTTAATAAACTACCATGTAGGTTCACCAGACAAAGGAAATACATATAAGTAGGAATCAAATTGTCTTGTCTTTTTGCTGTAGCAGACACCTGTAACTCTCCCTCCACTTAGCAGTTACTAACTACAAGAATAATAACCTACCAGCACTGCTATCAATCTATTTTTGTTCAGTCATTCCCAGTGCCCTTTTCCTTTTCTGTAATACCACACCCTATACCAAAACAGTTACCCAATGTAAACAATTTAGAGATACCTCTGCTTCAATAGAAGCAAGGAGATCCCATCATGCGCCTTATCTTTGTAATTCTACTACATATCTGTAATTCAGATATGCTGAAAGAAAAGAATTACCGGTTCTGTGAAGAAGATACAGTGTTGGGGTGAGGAATAGGTTTTGCAATGGTGTTTCTGGCTAAAGGTCTCAAGCTTAACAGGTAGCGAGGGATGGAAAATTTAGTCTGCCTCCACTCTCCAAGTGGAGAAGTGGGACTGACCTATGTCTTTTTCCTCCTCCAACAATGTTACTAACTTCAGCTCTGATGATCCATCTCATTGAGGTCATTAGCAGAAAAGGATCCAGGTTTGGTTCTCCAGTTCTAACCCTATCCTCCAAAGTGCCTACATCTTCTGGCCCTAAGAATATGAGGAACACTTTGCAGTCCCCCTTCTTTTGAACCTAGCTTCTGTTTGGGGAAGAAAGAAGTATGGGAGACACGTATCTCCTCCCCTAAAGTGGAGCTGTTTTCATATGGAAGAAGCAGATGATCTCTGACATGCTGTTCCTGGGAGCCCATTTCCATGGAGCCCATTTCCATAGAAAGTGAGCTGCCCCAGTAATGTTGTCCCCAAGTGGAGCTCTTAATATCTTCTTAGGAATGAATGGTAGCCACTCAGTCCTATGGGAGAAAATAAAGATGGGCACCCCTGAGATCGATGAGAGGTAAATCTAGCTCCTGACCTGAGTGATTTTATATCTGGAGTGAGGTGCAGGTTTTGTCTCCAATTGTGGGCCCGCTCCCTTCCAACTTTCCAGCGCCAATGCAGTCTCAAGGTAAAGGAACAAACATTCCCTTTACCCTGAGGAGGCTTCTATGACTGCCCCCTCCACCACAGGATGCAGCATGCACCCCATTGGCCTTGGTGCTGGAAATCAGAGGCGTCATCTGATATGGGGTGGGGGGGCGGTGGTCGCCAGGGTGTAGGGCGCTGAGGCCTCCTGGGGGGGGTGCGGACCTCCTTAGGTTTCGTTTTCGAAACCTTTTTTTACTTTTTTTTATGTTTTCCGGGGGGGGGGTGTTAACTGGTTTTTAGTGGTTACGGGGCATCTGTGGGTGTAGTGTGTGCTTTCTCCCCACTTATCTGTTATCTCTGAGCCGTTCAGAAGCGCCCCGAACTTCCTCCGGTAACCGCCCTTCAACTCCGGCAAGCGCCCAGAACTTCTTCGTTCTGCACTTGCGCAAGTCCTGTGCAGTTCTGCGCCTGCACCATCTTCCTTTAGCGCAGGCGCAGAACGTCGAAGTTCTGGGCACTTGCAGGAGTCGAAGGGTGCTTGCCGGAGGAAGTTCGGCCCCGGGCGCCCGAACTTCGGGGCGCTTCCGATCGGCTTAGAGATAACAAGTAAGTGGGGAGAAAGCACACACTACACACACAGATGCCCCTTTAACACTAACCCCCCCCGCCGCAAAACAGTAAAAAAACAGTAAAAAAAAGCACAAATTTTAGGTTTTGAAACAGAAACCTAATTTTTTTGAGTTTTATTGGTGGGGCTGCCCCAACCTGCTCTGGGCGCAGCGATGCCACTGCTGGAAATTTGGGTAGGATTGGGCCGCCCTGTTTCTCAGAGTGCAGCTTGTTTATTTTGTTCCACTGAAGTCAGTGGGAGCTGTTGCTAGATCCCATTCTCCTTCCTATTGAAAATCATTCATTGGGCCTCTTATTGGGCCTGATTTCGGCTATAGAAGCCAAAAGGAAAGAGTTTTTAAAACTACCCAGGGCCTATAGAAATACACTTTCGTTTTATTGTATATGAACATTTACATAAGTGCATTGACAACTTATTAATTCAAAGAACCGTTTAAAGTCATGTTTGAAACGATAATGTATAAGTGTGAATCCTTCCAGATGAGCAAAAATGACTTGGAGGGGGCAATGTTCTTAGGGTCCAGGATACAATTCAACATAACATTCCACACCCATGAAACAAATCCCTTTTAATGTATATGAATGAATGATGAGTATATGACCTAGTTCTCAGAAACCGATGAGGTCGAAGTGCGGTGGTAAACCTGAGTCTGCACTACTGTACCACTTCAAATTGCACACTCTCTCTTGGTTTACCATCACATTATTTGGGCGAAACTAGGCCTATATGATGATGATGATGATGATGACGACGACTCCTGGTGAGGTCTTAGCTGAGTTCAGTTATACCATTTCCCCTAGAGCTAAACTCGGATGTATCATGTATGCGGAGACTCCCATCACACACTGCAGCAGAAAAGACGGAAGGCAAGCTCAAAAAGGCAGCGGAAAAAAGAGGCTACTACACTTCCCAGCATACAACTCGTCTCTTTTCTCTCTCGGAGGGACAAACCTCCAAGTCTCTGTAGAACTACATCTCCCATCGTGCGTCGGGGCTGAAAACAAGCCATTAAAGCTGCCTCTGGCAGTTAGCGCGCCGGGACCCGTAGTCTTCCTGTGTATCTTGAGGCCCCTTCAAGGGCTCTGCGTGTGGGTGGTGCCGCGGTGAGGATGTGGCGGGCGTGACGCGATTTTGTCCGCGTTGGAGCCGGGGCGGCCGTGACGTGGCAGAGAGAGAAAGAAAAGGGGTGAGCGAGCGAGCCTGGCTCCCTGGACACAGAGCAGCCTCTGCGAGGAGACGCCGCCGTTGCCTTCGTCAGCGCTCGCCGCTTTCGGCGCCCCTCAGGTAGCGAGGAGCCGACGGGAAGGACGAGCGAGCGACATAAAGAAAGGGAGAAAGAGAGAGAGACTGAGCAGGGACCGGGGCCCAGGTCGTTGCCTCTGCCTTCCCCGCCGCCTTCGTACTCGGCCCGCTTGCTCCTTCCGCCGCTGCCTCCGCCATGGGCCTCACCATCTCCTCGCTCTTCTCGCGCCTCTTCGGCAAGAAGCAGATGCGCATCCTCATGGGTGAGCTCAAGAGATGCACA
Organism: Plestiodon gilberti rubricaudatus; assembly: GCA_026170595.1. Lineage (NCBI taxonomy): Eukaryota > Metazoa > Chordata > Lepidosauria > Squamata > Scincidae > Plestiodon > Plestiodon gilberti. The sequence goes on along the minus strand of JANXHW010000002.1, from coordinate 219,492,710 downwards.
AGCCGCTTGGGCGCTATCAGGCCCGCGGCGACCCCACCCCGGGCGGGCATAGCTAGTGGCGCTGGCCCTCCGCCGGCCTGGCCGCTCCTTGGCTCTCTTTTTCTCGCTCCTTCTCAATAAGCAAGTGCTGCTTGTTAGCCTGAGGTGGTGGCTGGGAGCCTCTTTCTTCTGGGCAGGGAGGGGGAAGACGAAGCGCAGACTAGGAGAGGTGAGGCAATATTATTGGGCTAGGCCTGTGCAGCCGGAAATATGGGCGACGAGGGGGGAGGTCGTTCGGTGGGATCTGGAGCCTCTCCCGCTGCAGAACATTCCCGGCAATCCATTTTAGAGAAGTTTCAGAACGGGAGAATAATTTGGAAGGGCTCTTTTTTCCCCTCTTAATTCAGGATGTGGGTTTCGCTTTCCGTGTGATGGGCTTCCTGTGTTTCAAAATATGCCCGGTGCCTTCGCTCTGATAACTCACTCATTTACACATGCAACGCTCTTGAGGTTTTGTGGGTATCTTTAGTGTATGTTTTATTTAAAAAATATTTCGCTTTTCTTATGCAGGAATTCAAAGTGAGTTACAGTACTGTATTAAAAATAGAAGAGGCCTACATCGATGCTGTCTTCTAGTTTGCTATGGTTCTTCGAATTAATGTCTTTTTTTTTCTTTCTCTGCACCTTGTTTGAGTGAGAATAACTGGTGTTGCTCCCATGCTATTAATATTTCAAACGGTACGGCAAGGCCTTCAGCATTAGGAGCTTTTAATGTTTTCTACTACTTGTATGGGAAAATATGTTTAATTGAGTTGAGAAATTGCTTTTTTGTATTTTGAAGAAGCTGTGCTATTTCCTATGTCAGTTAAAGACTGCAGAAATTAATATTTGAGATTATCTTTAAAATTAAAATTGTCTGGGGTTTGTGGGTTTAAAGTGTCTTGCGTTTTACCTTTTGAGAATGCCCATCACAGGTATGGGTGAAATGTCAGGAATTATGCAATTATATAATGGACCGTGGTCACAAAACCTGGACAATTTTAATTGTAAAGATAGCCATGCTGGCCACGAAAGTCTTAGAATTAATATTTGAGATTGCTTAAGTTTATATAAAACTCCAGAATATATTCCTCTGATGGCCTAGTATGTTTAGGATTTTCCTGTAATTAATTACATAGTGGCTCTTTTGAAATGTTGGTTTTGAGTGATCTTTTGATAAAGCAGTTAAATCAACAGAACAAGTGTGCTTGAAATTTTCTTAATCTTACCGTGAATGCATAATTGTGATCTATCCCCCCACCTGGTTAATAAGATGAAGTGTACAGTACTGTACTCTTACCTTGCACATGGAGTTTCCTGGTCATGGATGTTTGGACATGGCAGCATTCAGATTTCAAAAATGCTAAGTACTATGCAAAGGATAATTCCTGGCTGCTCATTCTTTGTTTTCAGTCTTCAGTGAACTATTTTGGTGAGAGGACTGAGACTAGAAGTGGATTATTATTAGAATTACCTTTGGTTACTAATGATAACGAACATACTGGCACTTCCCCCCAAAAAAGGTTCATTTCAGAATACCAGAATGATAGTTGAGGTGTAATCAAAAGTTCATAATTTGATTACAAACTTCTGTGTGTGACTCTGTTGGCATGGTGTTTGGATTAGGATTGTGTGTGTGTGTGGGGGGGTATAGTGCCTTCAAAACTGCCACATTGCAGCAGAAATACTGTGGTTTACAGTTTCTGGTTGGATGGTGCATGATGCATACGCTTTGACACTGATATGAATTGGGTTCAGAAGCTGTTGAGAACTGATGTGTTGCACATTGGAGAACTGGTGTGTTGCACATTGGTGTAAAATAGCAAAACCACACAATTCTTTGAATACTACTTGAACAGAAAGTTAAAATACAGACCAAGTTTGACTACTTCTGAAAATGCTTGTTTCAACTTCATCATGACTAGGTTGCACACCAAAGTAGGCCCATAACCAATAACGAAATCTCCTCTGCTCATACAACAGCACACACAAAACATCCTTCAGGTTTTTAGATGCTATATTCTGAGAATCCATTACTTCAAGAATTTCAGAATCTATAGGAAACACGCAGGGCAACTGGATGTCTCTGAACTACTCTCAGTCATTAAACATCCCTAGATTGCCTCCCACAAATCAACTGGTGCTCGACTCCTTCATGGTGCTTACTAATATTACTGTTTAGATGGAAGCATTACTTATATAAATAGGAATATTTGGATTATATTGGACCAACTAGCTTTATGAGGAAATAAAGTGCATCGATTATAAAAAAAAAATTCCACCATAATTTAATTTCTTCTTACATTTTCACCTGGACTGTATTCAGGCAAAATTGGTTGCTCTCAACACTTCTCAGCGCATATTGTCACATTTTTAATTGTACTTCTTTAGAAGTGACAATATATTAAGTAAGCAGCTGTATTTTAGTCTGCCCCACTTCTTTGCTTTAGCTTAATCCAACACATAACTATGCCTTCATGTTAAGCCGGAGCTACACTGTTCACGTTGCGTTTGCATTCCGTGTGCATCTGGTGTCCCGCCCCCAGGTCAAGCAATGGCTCTGATTGGCCGGACGTAGCGCAGATGCAGCAAAAGTAGAGTCCAGCTCAACTTTTGCTGCGTCCGTGCTACATCCAGCCAATCAGAGCCATTGTTTGACCTGGGGGCGGGACACCAGACGCGAACGCAACGCGGATAGTGTCGCTCCAGCTTGTCAGTGCACTGATATGAAAGCTCTGTTTTCTATTGATCCAATGCCACTCCCCACTGAGGAACTTTTAGGAGATAAGTTATCCATTGCTACTCCAAATGATATCTTATTTGTATCTAATAGTGGCTTCTGTTGAGAATTAGTAGGATAAATCTACTGTTCTCTGTCAGTAATGTATCTTCTTACTATGGCAGTTTGCTTTTTGTACTTAAAATATTTATCATACTTTTTCACTATTGGTATTCAGAATGTTTGAAGCATCTTGTTTTGTGGTTTCTGTTTGGACACCGTGAGGTTTTAACTAGGGATTTTAAGGTTGCATGAAAATTAGATGGCATGTGTGACGGGACTTGGATTTTTCCTCCAAAAAGATGCCATCTCTGTCAGCATTTCTGTGCTTAACAAAATAATTGAAAAACAAAACTAGCCTTAAAAATGCCTTGCTTTCTTCATATAAGGCAAATCATAAAACCAATACAGTACTTTGTCTCTTTGGATGTTTGTGCCCAGAATTTACCATTGTCCTGAAAAGGTAAGAAGATAAAACAAGTGCGTTAAAGTTGCAGGTCTCAGATTTTGACAATTTTAGAGCACAATCCACTGTAAAGATCCGCGGCCGGCCCTAGGACCCCCCTGTTGGATCTTATCCCCATTCCGGTCCAATCATGATCGGTCCGGAGGTCTCCTCAGGGGGAAAGAGACATTTGTCCCCTTCCCCTGGTGTAGCGCAGGGAGGCCCCAGTGGGCCTCCTAAAATTACTGCCAGCTCTCGAGCTGGCGTAAGTCTGAGGAGGCCAAGTAACGGCTGCGCCAGAACAGGACGGGGATGCGACAGCTGGCATCCCCACCCCCTCCCAGGCCGGCTTGGCCAACCACTGCCCGACCCGCCTCTGATCCCGCCAGCGGGAGCCTTATTTTACCTGGGTACGGGCTGCCGGCCTCCGTGCCGGCGGCCCTTACTCTAAAGTAGTCACAGACATGCTTTACGGCACGTTTGCAACACATTCGAATGGTGGAGCGTGCGCTCTGCCGTTCGAAACGTATGATGGATTTGCCGTTAGACTTGTATTCCTATGAAGACATAGTATATTCATTCTTTAGTACCTAAAATTAATAGATGGGTCACTGCACTATTCACAAACTCTTTATGAAAGTTTTTTAGATAGCCTCAGAAGAGAACATGCTCCTTTATCCAGGGATTCTTAACCCTTGGGGTTATGGGATCCAAATGATGGGGGTATGGGACTCAATCTCTGAACAATTAAAAAAAACCCTGTTAGATTACATTAACTATATCACCATTATCAATAAGGATTGAGGTGTTCTGTTCCATATGTAAAGTAAAACCAAGCTAATGACATATTTTGAAGTCATACTGGTACCTAATACGGCAGGAGGTGTGGTCTAGTGCAGAGGTTATCAACACCTTCCCGGCCAACTACCATCTCTGGCACCACTTTCCTGCTGTGTACCACCGGAAGTGACTGGCAATGACATCATCACCAGTTACTTCTGGGTTTTCAGGTTTTGGAGGCAAAAAACGCAGGTAGGAGGCTCTGTGTGTGTGCGAGGGTCCATCGCAGCGTTTCTGAGAGGCTCGGCCAAAGGCAGGAGCCTCTTGTGAGTGAAAATATGCCACTGAAAGTGCCGCTGTGGAGTGGGGTTCTGGCAGTCCGAGTACCACCAGCAGTTGGTCAAAGTACTACTATCTCTGGTTGAGAACCCCTGGTCTAGTGGTTGAGCTGCCGTCTTGCCCGAAGAACAGCTGGGACGAGATCAGTTCGAGATGGTCGGAAGCTGCCGACAAGCTGAGATCGCCTGCGCTGACCCTCTGTGGGAGGGAGGAGTCGCTGTTGGACAAGCTCAGAAGGTGTGTGCAGCCAGGGAGATACCACACTGTTGAAGGGAAACATCTGGATAAGGAAATGGATTCTATGCAAATAGAACATTATTGTAAAAATCTTTATGGGGGGTTAGAAAAGCCTGCCTGTGTAAACCGCCTTGAATAAAGTCTGAGGAGAATTCTGATTACAAAAAAGGCGGTATATACTGTATAGATAATAATAGGACTGGTGATGTTGATTTCAACAGTCTGGCGAAGAGGGTATGGGGACTTATTGGGTAAATCCATTGGGGTTCTATAATTGTAAAAAGATTAAGACCCCCTGCATTTAAGACCCCCTGCATTCATCAAATACCAGAATGCAACATAAAAGCTTTACGTTAGCCGATATACAGTGACAATAACATGAAGTCCTAAAGAAATGGGCATGATTCCTGCCCCATGCAGGCGGAGTGCCTATGTGCAGAGGGATCCCATAGGCCATCATGGAACCATCATGGAACCTTGTTTTCATTCCCCTCCCCTGCCGCCTTGGAGTTCTCATGTCTTCCCTGAGTTGAGGAGGTCAGCAAGGTAGAGATATGCACAACAAGCATCCCATTCCCTGTAACAGTCTGTAGTACAAGTTGTGCTGAGGTGGGGGTGGGAAATGGGACTCTGTTGGTCTGCAGGAATACCTTTGAATGCAGGTGCTGTGCTGTCAAGGGGATTGTTTCCAGTGTATACCGTGTTTGCCCGAGTATAAGACTCACTTTTTATCCCCTAAGGCAGGGGTGGGGAACCGGCGGCCCGCGGGCCGGACCCGAATCAATCAGGTCTGGCCCGCGCGAGCAGACCGGAGGCTCCGCCGGCCCCCCTGCGCGCTCACCTCGGCGCGACTCCTTTTGAATCCGGCTGCTTCTCCGTGCAGAAGCAGCTGGATTCGAAAGGAGATGCGCCGAGGGGAGAGCGTGCGGCACGCTCACCTCGCGCGACTCCTTTGGAACCCAGCTGCAGCCGGATTCGAAAGGAGACGCGCCGAAGGGAGGGCGCGTGGCGCGCTCACCTCGCGTGACTCCTTTGGAACCCGGCTGCAGCCGGATTCGAAAGGAGTCGTGCCGAGGGGAGAGCGCGCAGCGCGCTCACCTCGCGCGACTCCTTTGGAGCCCGGCTGTTTCTGCGCTTGAGCAGAAACAGCCGGGTTCGAAAGGAGTCGCGCGAGTAGCGTGTGCGGGGGCGGCGGCGGCCGCCTGAAAAAGGTAAGGAGAGGGGGGAGGTAAAAGAAGGGGCGGTGGGTGGGTGTGCACCCCCCCCGGCGCGCGCGCTTGGGTAACTATTTCCGATGGAGGGGCACACGGCCCGCGGGAATTTTCCCCATGGGAAAATGGCCCTCCATCGGAAATAGGTTCCCCGCCCCTGCCCTAAGGCAAGTCTTTAAAGTAGGGGGTGCGCCCTACAATCAAAGCCTAGCGTTTCTGCCTAGTGTTTTATGCAAAGCGCTTTCAAACCAAGCCTCTCCGAGTCTCTTTTCAAAAGGTAAAAAGGGGCTTTTTTTCTCTCTTTTTTTAAACTGCAAAGCACTGTGTTTTCAAGCCTTTCCTTGCAGTTTTTAATCACTTGCTAAATGGCTGAATACCATGAGAGATCATTATCTCTCAGCAGCCTCTGGAAGCATTTGAAAAAATTAACCCTTGTGTTTCAACCCCAGGACTCTGTGGAAACTAAGATATTTATTGATCTTGCAGTTTAAAAGTTGAGAGTACAGTTTGAAAGTTGAGAGCAAGAGCTCCTGCATAGGCTTACCATATCCAAAGGGGGACAGAGTGCCTACCTTTAGGCTGCAATCCTATGCACACGTTCCTGGGAGTAAGCCCCATTGAATGCAATGGGACTTACTTCTGAGTAGATATACATAGGATTGTGCTGTTCATTGAAATTTGGGCAGGTGCAGCTCATCATCATGGAAGGGTGCAACAAGCTACACCGGCCCAAAGGTTAAAAGGTAGGCACTCTGTCCCCCTTTGGATCTGGGAGGGCTACTAATACTAGAGTGCCCAGATTCAATGACAGGGTGCCTTTAACTGTACTAAAGCTGTACTGTTCTACTAATGTGTATTTAAGTTAAAAAAAAAGTTAAAAATGTATTCTTTAAAAAATAGCACCAAACTTTAAGGGTGCGACTTATAATCAGGAGCGTCCTATACTTGGGACAATACGGTATATACAAAAATGTTGGATAATAATTCTAAAATAGGGAAGATAGTCCATAACTGTAAAAGGCATAAATGATATAGATTTGCTTTCTATTTAGCAGCTAGCCCATACATTTTGGAAACAAATGAATTTTTCAGCTTTTAGATTTTTAACAATGGGCATGGCCAAAAAAATCTCACAGGCCACCAGTGGATGGTATAAACTAGCTTTTACTTACATACAGTAAAAGAGAAAAACTTCATGAATACTTATGTGCTATAAAATATATTTCAATGTGAAGTAACAAATGTGCTATATACTATTTGTCTCCCAGCTGTTGCTGCACACTTCATTTTTACAGTATTCACCAATAAAAGTTACTAAAACACCCATAAGACTGTAAAACATTGCTCAAGGTGCATGCCTGCTACTTATGCAGCATACAAGCCAATCACTATGCTCCTTGCTTTGTGTCCACCATCTACACATCACAATGCACACAATCCCAGATGTTGCTAAACAAAGAATTTAGCACTTGGGTTCGCTGCTAGAGACGAGAAATTGAGTGATGCCATTGCTGCTGCTCATACTTGACTATTGTGGTAACTTGAAAAGTGAACACTTGTTGAAAATACTGGGCACCACAATGAAATTTCTAGGTGCCATGATGATCTAACACCCAGGATTTGTCAAGCCCTGGGGTTTAGTTGTATGATGATGACTGCTAGAGCACACTGATGAACATTTGACAGTGCAGATAAGTGCTAGTTATAAGGGGATGGGTGGGTTGCTAAGTGCAAAAGTCGTCGTATGTTTTTCTCCTGGAGTCAAACAGCTGAACAGGCTTTAGTTTGAGGCAAATCATATTCCGACTGTCAGACTGCTGCTCCTTTGGCAACACTGGCTGCCGGTTTGTTTCTGAGCATAGATCAAGGTGCTGGTGTTGACCTGTTAAAGCCTTTTACAACTTAGGACTGGGGTATCTGAAGGACTAACTTCTTCTATATGAGACAGCCCACCCCCTGAGGTCATCTGGGGGCCCTCCTGTATGTGCCATCATTAACCAAGGTTTGGTTGACAGCAATGAGGGGGAGGGCCTTCTTTGAAGTGGTACTTTAGCTATGGAATTCCCTGGCATGGGCTAAAACCCTCTGTTTCATTCTGCTACCTTATTGTTAGCCACCTTGGATGCCTTAGTAGTAACGGGGAAAAGTGGGATATAAATGTGTTGGTGTTTTTTTTTCCAAACTGTTGTTTGCACTTTCTCTGCAATCCAGGATTAGAAACCAGAGGTTTGCCCTAGATCTTGATGTGTGAGTGGAGGATGAAATGTGCAGACTCAATAGTTAAGTTTTGCCCACATAGTACAAACCATGGTTCATGACATCTGATCCTGCCCTGAGAGATGGGAGTATGAGAACTTTCTGTCCAGTAAAACGTATTTAAAAACTAAGCTCTAAATGAGTGATTCTCAACCTGGGGGTCATGACCCCCCTGTAAAGCATTTTAAAAACTGAACTATTTAATGGTGAGGGGGTGGACCCATAGTTGACGAACCCATCACTTCCGGGTTCTCACTGTCACCACAGTACACCAGTAAGCAAAGAGAGGTTGCTCACTTAGAAGGGCTTTGCCCTTCTGTGTTTTTAGCAGCGGCAGCAAGAACCGGGGGGGTGACGGGTTCAGTCAATTTCGGGTCTTCCAAAGGTTCTCAACCCCCCTTAAAGGGGCAAAAGGTTGGGGACCACTGTTCTAAATTAAACATTGCTCATTTTAAAAATGTTTTGCTGACATGTTACCTATAGTTAAAGGAAAACAGACTTCTTGTTTTATTGTTGTTGTTCAGTCGTTAAGTCGTGTCCGACCCTTCGTGATCCCATGAACCATATCCCGCCAGGCCTTCCTGTCCTCCACTATCTTCCTGAGTTCGCTCATTTTCATGTTTGTTGCATCGGTGATGCTGTCTAACCATCTCATCCTTGGCCTTCCCCTTCTCCTTTTGCCTTCAATCTTTCCCAGCATCAGAGTCTTCTCCAGAGAGTCCTCTCTTCGCATTAGGTGGCCAAAATATTTGAGTTTCAGCCTTAGTACCTGTCCTTCCAGGGAACAGTCAGGCTTGATTTCATTTAGAATTGACTGTTGTCAACTGATCTTGTTTTATTAGACTAATAATAAATTCTGTGTTTCTAGTTGGTTTGGATGCTGCTGGAAAAACGACCATTCTGTATAAACTGAAGTTAGGAGAGATTGTCACTACAATTCCTACAATTGGTAAGAAAACAGTGTTCTTTTTTGCAAATAACTACTGTGAAAACAACAATTTTTATTCAAGCATAACAAACCAAAACCTTTGTATTTGGAAGAACGGAAATAGTTTGTATAATTTCTAGGTTTGGCGTCTAATCCCATATACTTGCAACATTGTGTATTAATTTCTAGGTTTGTTCCCACACTGTGCTAATGATGCATATTGCTGGATTTCTTGGACTTTTGACAAACATATGCTTACCTTGAATATCAAACAAAGTCTCCTGGGTCCATTGTGTGTGTCAGGGTTGAAGACAAATGTGCCCAGAACAAATTGCGTAGCTTCTGCCACTTACTCCTAAGTGATGATGGTAGAAGATAAGACACCTGTTTTCCTTGGTATATGATGCCAATCAAATCAAGTGCTACCAAAACCCAGAGTAAGTCCACAAACAAAACTGTAATGTGTAAGCAAGTCCTTCCTGACATGTCTTCTAAGGTCCTAGAAAGCCCAGATATTTTGATGAACTTGAATCTAATAAATGAGTGGATAGAGCTATAGTTGCAGTCCTTAATGATTAGATTCATATACTGTAGTCCCTTTAGAAAGTTCAGAGAAGTTTAGATGGTCTTCCATGTGGGCACTGATTGGTGGGTTTGCACCTGCGTAGCTTCAGTATTGATACAGTATTGGATGCTCATTTGCCTAGACTGTTGTAACTTATCTTTTTCTCTTTAGGTTTTAATGTGGAAACCGTAGAATATAAAAACATCTGTTTCACTGTTTGGGATGTTGGTGGTCAAGATAAAATTAGACCACTCTGGAGGCATTATTTTCAGAACACCCAGGTAAGGCCTGTTAGCTTTGCCTAGCAGTCTGTTTTAATTTTCTCATTTGTAGGTTGTTATAAACAGCTTTCCCTCTAAGAGGTCTATGCTAGTGCGTGGACCTGTTCGGCAGCTGCATGGTGTTACGACATAAGAACATAAGAACATAAGAAGAGCCCTGCTGGATCAGGCCAAAAGCCCATCTAGTCCAGCTTCCTGTGTCACACAGTGGCCCCACCAGATGCCTCAGGGAGCACACGAGACAACAAGATACCTGTGTCCAGTCGCCACTCCCTTGCACCTGGCACAGAGAAAACCCACTTCTAAAAACCAGGAGGTTGCTTATGGCTTGTAACCTGTGATGGTCTTTTCCTCCATGAATTTGTCCAAACCCCTTTTAAAGGCATCTAGGCCAGGTGCCATCACCACATCCTGTGGCAAGGAGTTCCACAGATGAATCACACGCTGGGTAAAGAAATATTTTCTTTTGTCTGTTCTAACTCTCCCTCCACTCAATTTTAGTGTGTGTCCCCTGGTTCTGGTGTTGTGCGAGAGGGAAAAGAATTTCCCTCTATCCACTCTCTCCATCCCATGCATAATTTTATAAGTCTCAATCATGTCCCCCCTCAGGCGCCTTTTTTCTAGGCTGAAAAGCCCCAGACGCTGTAGCCTTTCCTCGTAAGGGAGGTGCTCCAGCCCACGAATCATTCTAGTCGCTCTTTTCTGCACCTTTTCCAATTCAATTATATCCTTTTTGAGGTATGGTGACCAGAACTGGACACAATACTCCAGATGTGGCCTTACCATCGATTTGTACAAAGGCATAATGATATTGGCCGTTTTATTCTCAATCCCCTTTTTAATGATCCCGAGCATGGAATTGGCCTTCTTCACAGCCGCCGCACACTGGGTCGACACTTTCATCGACCTGTCCACCAGGACCCCAAGATCTCTCTCTTGATCCGTCACAGACAACTCAGAACCCATCAGCGTATATGTGAAATTTTGGTTTCTTGCCCCAATGTGCATCACTTTGCACTTACTTACATTGAAGCGCATCTGCCATTTTGCTGCCCTTTCTCCCAGTTTGGAGAGATCCTTCTGGAGCTCTTCACAATCCCTGCTGGTCTTTACCACCCGGAAAAGTTTAGTGTCATCCGCAAACTTGGCCACCTCACTGCCTATCCCCAACTCCAGGTCATTTATGAATAAGTTGAAAAGCACTGGTCCCAAGACCGATCCTTGGGGCACACCGCTTTTCACCTCTTGCCATTGTGAAAATTGCCCACTGACTCCCACTCGCTGTTTCCTGGTCTTCAGCCAGTTCCTAATCCACAAGAGGACCTGCCCTCTTATTCCCTGACTGTGGAGTTTTCGCAGGAGCCTTTCATGAGGGACCGTGTCAAACGCCTTCTGAAAATCCAGATATATAATATCCACGGGTTCGCTCGCATCCACGTGCCTGTTGACCTTTTCAAAAAATTCTAACAGGTTTGTGAGGCAAGACTTCCCCTTGCAGAAGCCATGCTGACTCTCCCTCAGCAGAGCTTGTTCTTCTATGTATTTTAAGATTTTATCCTTAATGAGACTTTCCACCATCTTCCCTGGAACAGATGTTAGGCTGACCGGCCTGTAGTTTCCCGGGTCCCCCCTCCTTCCTTTTTTAAAGATTGGCGTGACATTAGCTATCCTCCAATCCTCTGGCACATTGGCCGTTTTAAGGGACAAGTTGCATATTTGGGTCAAGAGGTCAGCAACTTCATTCTTGAGTTCCTTCAGAACTCTTGGGTGGATGCCATCCGGGCCTGGTGATTTATTGATCTTTATTTTGTCAATTAAGTCTGAGACATCTTCTCTTTTAACCTCTATTTGACTTAATTCTTTAGTCAGGGGAGACCGTTCCGGCAGTGGTATTTGCCCGAGGTCTTCTGCCGTGAAGACAGATGCAAAGAACTCATTTAATTTCTCTGCAGTCTCCAAGTCCCCTTTTATCACCCCTTTCTCTCCCTCACCATCCAGCGGACCCACCGTTTCCCTGGCAGGTTTCCTGCTTCTAACATATTTGAAGAAGCTTTTATTATTCCCTTTTATGTTGCCTGCCATACATTCCTCAAAGTCTTGCTTGGCCTCCCGTATCATCTTTTTACATTTCTTTTGCCACAGTTTGTGCTCCTGTTTATTTTCCTCATTAGGGCAAGACTTCCATTTACGGAAGGAAGCTTCCTTGCCTTTTATAGCCTCCTTAACTGTGCTTGTTAGGCATGCGGGCATCCTCCTGGACTTGGTCGAGCCCTTCCTCCTTTGTGGGATACACTCCCGCTGGGCCTCTATGACTGTTGTTTTAAACAGCCTCCATGCACTCTGGAGCGATTGGACTCTTTTTACCTTTCCTTTCAGCTTTTTCTTAACTAGTCTTCTCATTTTGGGGAAGTCTGCCCTTCGGAAGTCAAGGGTTTTCGTGTCAGATTTGCTCGGCACTCTCCCTCCGACATGCATGGCGAAACGGATCGCAGCATGGTCACTGTTCCCCAACGGTTCGGTAACATTTACCTCCCTGACCAGATCTTGAGTGCCACACAATATCAAGTCCAGAGTCACCTGTCCTCCGGTCGGTTCCGTGACAAGCTGCTCTAAGGCACAGTCATTTAACATATCTAGAAATCCAGTCTCTCTTTCATGACCTGAGCATGAATTGACCCAGTCGATGTGAGGATAATTGAAGTCCCCCATGACTACAACCCTGTCTCTCGTTGACACCTCCCTGATTTGCTTCCTCATTTCAAGATCCCCTTCAGGTTTTTGATCTGGAGGACGGTAGCATGCCCCTACTATTACATCACTCTTTGAGCCTGGTAATCTAACCCACAGTGATTCTACGGAGGAGTCAGAGCCCCCCTCCAGCTCTACTCTGGTGGATTTTACCCCCTCTTTGACATAGATGTTGCAAGTCGTTGCATAGTTGCAACGACTTGTTGCAACGCTGCCTCTGGCGATGTTGTCATTGCTGAACTTCCGGGTTGCCGAGCTCCATAGAAAGTGCACGGGAGGATTGGGAGGCGTGTGGCTACCATTGCACACCTTGGGAGCACTGGTTATAATGCTGTAGTGCCTGTAAAACGTCTGTGCTAAGATCTTCAGGATAGCTTTTTTTTCCAGGACAATTCTTCAAGAGCATAATCTGACACTATTTCTCAGTGCTTCTAGCTATTTCAGCGAGCAATTTGGTGGATTTTCTAAGACTATTAAATTTGGCATAGCTGGAACCAGTATCATGCCTTTGCTCTCTAAATATTGAACTGTCTTGCTGTACACTGTGTATAAAATGTCTGTACCTATTGACGGGAGAACAGTGAATTTTGCTGATGCTATAGTAGATAAAATTCCACCCAGGATCTTATGTCAATTTTACTTCCAAGGATGAGGGAACACAGACCAAGGCAGGTAAAATATGGGAGGTGTTTCCTAAGATACACAGGGCCCTGGCAGTTTAGTGATGTAAAGGTAACAATCCAGTGAAGTGGGCCTGGAAGGAAATCAGCACAGTTAAGAACATAAGAAGAGCCCTGCTGGATCAGTCCAAAGGCCCATCTAGTCCAGCTTCCTGTATCACACAGTGACCCCACCAGATGCCTCAGGGAGCACAAGACAACAAGATACCTGTATCCTATCGCCACTCCCTGGCACCTGTGTTTAAATTGGTGTACTGTTCTTTGCAACTCTTTCTCTTTACTAAATGGGCTATAGAGTTCTGCGCTAGCTGGCACTTCCAAATAGTGTTCAATTTCAGCCCAGCAGAGAGAGTTAGAAAATTTGATCTAAAGTTCCTAAAGCATGGATGACACTGGTTAGAGGTGAAGGATTACAAGCAGCTTGCTAACGAAAGCTGTTAGAAAGCATTACTAGCCACCTGTTCATCTAGTAGCAGAGCAGTGTCAAGGAGCACACTAACAGCACAATCTTAACCAATGCAGTCCCGAGGTAAGGGACCAAATGTTCCCTCACCTTGAAGAGGCCTCCATGACTGCCTCTGCACTGTAAAATGCAGTGTTCACCCTGTTGGCATGGCTACACGAGCTGGAAAGTTGGTTAGGATTGTGTTGTAAGGCTGCTAAGTTGTATGCATGCAACTAAGGGAGCATGCGATCATATTCAAACCAGAATGCCCTTCTCTCAATCTCTGGATCTAACAATTGCCATTTCTGTCTTGTCTGAATTCAGTTTGTCATCCATGTAGATGCATCTAGGCAATGCATTAGCTCAACTATTCCCTGTTGGTCCTTGATGTTTAATTTTTTTTTACCACCCAATGGATGACATTTGGATCTATATACACTAAAACAGCTATCCCCAACCTGTGGTAAGCGTACTACTAGTAGTACATGAACCACAGACTAGTGGTATGCGGGCGGTGGCCAAGATGGCGGCCGTAATGCTACCACGCCGCGCCAGAGGCAAAAAAGCAGCAGCTTGAGGTCTGCCAAGCCAGCAGAGCTCGAACACGCAGACTTTCCGAGCGGGGAAGGGCCCTCCCACCTGCCCTTGCTTCTTACCTGCATCTTTCTGTGCTCTGGCGCTGCCGCAAATCCGGAAGTGCCAATGACATCATCAGCACTTCTGGTGGTACGCAGCTGCGTCAGAGGCTGCAGAGGTGGTACGCCACCGAAAAAGGTTGGTTACCTCTGCACTAAAACAAAGGATATTCCATTAACAATATTTATGATGAGGTATGTATGGAATATGATGGCACAAATATAAATTTGACCCTTATTTACATGCCATATTAATATTGTGGGCTAATCCAGAATTGAAGATTGGGAAAGAATCCTTTCTTTGGAAGTCTTGGACTGATAGGACACTATAGAATACTAGTCTATATCAATTAATTGGTCAGGGCTAAATAGGAGTTGCTGTCATTGGCAGAGTGATATTTACAATTACGACATTTTTTAAAGAGTTTAAATTTGATTCAGCAGCATTATCTGCATCTGTTGTTCTTTGATCAGATCATCCTAGTAGTTAGAACCATCAAGTTGTTGGGCCTGGTTCTGAATGAGAAGATCCCATTCTTGCCATACCAGCTAAAGTTGAAATGCAAGTCAGCATTAAATGTTCTGCACTTTTCTGTGTTTCAGGAAAAGCAGTCAACATGTCTACGATTTAGATCAGGGGCGGGGAACCTTTTCCCAGGCGAGGGCCGTTTAAAATATTAGAAATTTGCTTGAGGGCCGGCCGTAAGGCCGGGTGCCATTTTTATTTATTTAATTAATTTTTGCCCCCGCCCCCCCATCGGCCTCCGGAGGCTCCGCGCTCACCGTCCGAAGCCGCTGCCGGATCCGCGCGTCACCTCCGGCGTACCATGCCGAAGAGGGCAAGAGCTTGCCCTCATCGGCGTGGTACGCATGTGCGAAATGGCCAATGGCCTGGTGAGACGGGGTCGAGGTGGCGGCCGGGGAGGACATGCAAAGGCCCTCTCCTGGCCTCCGGAGGTGATGCTCGGACCCGGCGGAGCCTCCATGGGCCGGTTGGGCAGCCTCCCGGCAATCTCTCCGGGGGCCGGACCGGATGGCCTCGGGGGCCTGATCCGGCCCTGGGGCCTGAGGTTCCCCACCCCTGCTTTAGATGTAAATATCCTTTATCTGTTCTAAACTGGATTATTGCTTCATAGCGTACAATTCTGCAAGGCCACCTGCCTTGAAGTTGGCCCTGCCTATCACCAGGGACGGATTGTGTATTGGAGTACTTCTCCTGTGCATAGTCTCCGTACTTGAGGATTTGAACAACTGCTGGGCATACCTTGTGTGCAGGTCTCTGCAGTAGGCTGCTGTCTCCACCTGACTGCAGCACTTGGGACAGTGTGCCCCACCGAGAGAGAGAGAGTTTGCTGCTGGGTGGTAATCTGGGAATTGGTGTTGATGATTCCCAGGTTTCTGGGTACTATGAGTACTATGAGTTTTAAAAATCCTTTGTGGGGCTGTACAGTACAGTGCTTTTCATAGTTTCCATTATAATAAGGTTTTTCCAATGTACCAGTAGCCTAAATGCACTCTTCTGCCCTCCATGCCTTGTGAAGGTTATCTGGGTTTGGGGACCATGTCTGTTGTATCCTTGCCATCAGCGGATCCTTAACTGGCTATGGTGAAAATTCTTGGGGCTTACAACTTTGGTAGGAGTTGAAGGATCAACTAAAATAGTATGCACCTGGAGAACAAATGGATCCTCTTAAGACAGGGGTTCTCAAAGTGATGTGTCGTGACCAACCACTTTTTCCAGTAGGTGATATTCCCTTAATATCTGTATCCTGTTGCCATTGCGTTGCACCTGGCACAGAGAGAACATACTTCTAAAGCCATGAAAACTTCCATACTACTTTAAAAATTGCTGAAAACACACATTTCTCAAATCTACTAAACAACCAGAAAATTAATTAATAAAAATGTTGTTCCAATTGTAAAATTTTACAACTGATTTTGCTGGCAGCTGCAAAGAAGCTTGCACTCAAAACTGTAGTTCGAGAAACAACGCCTTTCAGAAGCTCTTTACAAATATCTGAGTTAGTGAGACCGGAATACTTTCTAATCAGGGGAAAAATAAGCCTTAATCAAATTTAGTCATAAAACAGACAATGAAGTAGAACCTGTTCAATAGTTTCTACCTCCCCACTTCCACATGGACACACCCTCTTCATTCATAGGAGTATTTTTAAACTGCCCATCCAAAGCCAGGAGGTTGCTTATGGCTTGTAATCTGTGATGGACTTTTCCTCTATGGATCTATCCAATCCTCCTTTTCATCCATGAATCTATCTTTAAAGGCAACAAGGCCAGGTGCCATCACCACATCCTGTGGCAAGGAGTTCTGCAGATGAATTACACGCTAGGTGAAGAAATATTTTATTTTGTCTGTTCTCCCTCCACTCAATTTTAGTGCATGTCCCCTGGTTCTGGTGTTGTGCAAGAGGGAATCATGTCTCCCCTCAGGCACATCTCAATCATGTCCCCCCTCAGGCACTTTTTTCTAGACTGAAGAGCCCCAAATGCTGTAGCCTTTCCTCATAAGGGATGTGCTCCAGCCCACTAATCGTTTTGGTCACTAGTGTAATTCATCTGTGGAACTCCTTGCCACAGGATGTGGTGATGGCACCTGGCCTAGATGCCTTTTAAAAGGGGTTTGGACAGCTTCTTGGAGGAAAAGACCATCACAGGTTACAAGCCATATGCAACCTCCTGGTTTTAGAAATGGGTTTTCTCTGTGCCAGGTGCAAGGGAATGACAACGGGAAACAGGTTTTCTCTGTGCCAGGTGCAAGGGAATGACAACGGGAAACAGGTTATCTTGTTGTCTTGTGCTCCCTGAGGCATCTGGTGGGGCCACTGTGTGATACAGGAAGCTGGACTAGATGGGCTTTTGGCCTGATCCAGCAGGGCTCTTCTTATGTTCTTATGTCGCTCTTCTTCCAGTTTGGAGAGATCCTTCTGGAGCTCTTTACAATCCCTGCTGGTCTTCACCACGCAAAAGGTAGTGTAACATGTTGAGTGATACCTTCCCCTAGCACAAGAACTACTCTGGAACAGAGGTAACTTTCTCTGTATAAGAACTTTGTGCAGTGTTCTTATGACTGCAAGAGCACTTCTGCTGGCGGAAGGTTTCCCTGGATGCCACCCAGTGTAACTTGTTTTCCTGTTGATTTAAAAATAAGTGCAAACATTCTGTTGATGCCCTTTCTGGGGTGATGGTGTATTGTGATGGAACAGTTTGTTCCAGTTGTACAGTCAACTTGTACAGTTCAGTTTGATACTTGTTCTCCCTTTCATATGTAACATTTTAATTATAATGGTAAAGAGATCTTGACAGTTGTAACTTCTGATTTTCTTTGAACAATGCAGATGAGTGTTTCTCATCAAGGTGCCTAACATTGTATCTTTCAGGGTCTCATTTTTGTGGTAGATAGCAATGACAGAGAGAGAATCCAGGAAGCAGCAGAAGAGCTGCAGAAAATGGTAACTGTCTATAGCTTTTGACCCAGATGTTAACAGTCTGTGCCTGATAGTGAAAATTGAATTTTCCACAACTGATAAAAGGAACATTAGGTGTGTTAGCTTTAATTTTCAACAGCACTGGACATCTAATGAGACCATAGTGTTGTGCATTGAGGTGCACCATTGCATTTTTATAGGTCAGAACACTTCTGTTCAGTTTCAGTGAAATTATTCTTGCAGCTGTGACTTTAATTTGGTATAAGTAGTGCAGATAAGACACATTATTAAGCACCCATGTGGTGTTTGCTACTTAATCATTTAGCTGCTGAATATTGGGTGGTGGGGATGAGAAGCAGAAATATTGTCATTCCTTTCCTTAACTTGTAAAATTTGGCTGTAGTAACTAAACCAGGAAATTAACATGATTTCTTCCACCAGCTTCAGGAAGATGAATTGAGAGATGCAGTGCTTCTTCTCTTTGCAAACAAACAAGACTTGCCAAATGCCATGGCAATCAGTGAAATGACAGATAAACTAGGCCTTCAGTCCCTGCGTAACAGAACTGTAAGTACTGAAGATTTTTATACTCAGTTAAGCTTATAAATGAAAAGTATCTAGGTTATTCTTATATTGACAGGCTTAGTTTTGGTTTTATGAAACATGAGTGGAATGGGACTTTCCTACAACCACCTTCTCACTGCAACCCCCTGAAAAAACTGCCTCTGAGGGTTTGGGAGTCCCCTTTTGGAACAATGTTTATGGAGTGGGAGGCTGCAGCTGGTGTAGAGTTGGTGGAAATGGGGGAGGGAAGCACTGACAAATCTTCAAAAATTATAGTACAGAGGGGGGCCCGTATCAGCGGATTGTCATCCATGGATTGCAGGACACACACACACACACACACACACACACACACACACAGTGCATCCCCTTGGCCATTATTTTTACCTTATTAGCTAGTCTGTGTCTTCCTTTAAACAGATGTTATAAGCAGCAGCATGGTGCTTATAGCACTGAAGCCACCTGAGTGCTAGAGAGGCTCAGCTGAAGAACAGGAAGTAGTTCCAGTTCCTGCTTCCTGTTCTTCGGCTGAGCCTCTCTAGCACTCTGCTGGCTTCACCGCTATAAGCAGTATGCTGCTGCTTATAGTGTCTGTTTAAAGGAAGACACAGACCAGCTAATAAGGTAAAATAATGACTGAGGGGGTGTTCGCCCCTATCCGCGGTTTTCCGGTATCAGCGGGGGGGCATGGAACAGATACCGAGGGGGCCCTGTACTTAACAGCTAGTGTCTCATCTCTAGTATGAGACGCTAAACTCAGTATGCTACTTAATCTCAAGTATTTTGCAAAAACATCAGTTGTGTATTTAAGACTAGTCTGAAGAGAAACTATAGAAGACTGCTTCATCTAATCGCGTCACTGACTTTAAATGTGCTGGCTTCAGAATATCTTCTATATTCCCTCTTAAGGGGTGTGTGGACCCTTTCTGGCGCATGGTGTTGCGACTGTTGCAACACCCTCGGACGCTTGGCAATGATGTTGCACGTCGTTGCTGAACTTCCAGGCTATTGGGTTCCGTGCTGCGCAGAGCTCGGATTGGAGCTGCACAGCTTATAGAAAACTTTGCTCATCTTCAGTGCACCTTTTGAGGTTTCCTCTCATTTCTGACAAGGTTAGAACCATAGCTCAGTGTGAAATTCACTTAATTGAGTACACACAGGTGGCTGGCTGAGACAGCATTCTCCTTGACCCCATCCAATTCAGTCTTGGACCATGAGATGTCACACTCCTCCCAACTTAGCAGCTGCATGAATCTGCTGATTGTTCCTCAACCAGCAATATGAAAGCAGCTCCATTTCACATGTTTTTGTTTGATGTCTTGGAGGCTTAGCATGCCTGTGTAACCCGTCCCCCCATGTGACCTATATGGCATCACCTAAGACATGGGTTAGCTTCTTTTGGGGGCCCCCTCTGATCTGAGGCTAGAAATTTGCCTTGCATTATGATGATGAGGCATAGAATTACTTTTTTCGTTTCTTGGCAAATTCAAAGGGCTGTCATGCTTTAAAAAGTGGCTTATATGATCTTAAATGTTTCACTTTCTTCCTCTCTACAGTGGTATGTTCAAGCTACCTGTGCTACACAAGGAACTGGTCTGTATGAGGGACTTGACTGGCTGTCAAATGAGCTTTCAAAGCGCTAACTGAAACTGGATGTCTTTCGCACCAGGGACATGTTTGATATAAGTGGTCTAGGCTTGTTACAACAAAATTAGTTTGCATCTTGGTTATTATACAGTATCTGGAACTGGTTTGGGCAGGATATTACAGCATATTTTGTTGCCAATTATTGTTTACCAAGCTTCAGGTTACCAAGGTAACAATATGCTTGGGTTAAAAAAACTCCTTAATTTGGAAAAAGTGTATCTTCTGATTTTTACTTCTATTGTTAGCCTAAATGCCTGAATATAGTTGTGACTTTTGAAATCTGTTTGAATGCTACTTGAGCCCCAATTAAATTATGTGTTAAACTTTCCCCTCTGTTTTCTTTAAGTTACGGATACCTTATTTCATTCCTTAGACAGTCTGCTGACTTAATCTAGCATTCCATTATATTTATTTCTCTCCCTTTATAAAAACACTTCCTAATATTGTTCCAGTCAGGAAAATGCTCTAAACACTATTGAAGTCTTCTGCACTGAGGAACATTTTATTAACCCTTTGGGTGCCATCAGCCCATTTTTTGCATTTGTGTGAATTTAAATCTGGTTGGTAGAATATTTCTGTGCTGGTTGCAACAAACTCATTGAGGTTTTTAATATTCAGCAGATTGTCTTCCTTTATATTGTATCTTTTGTTGCATGTTGCTTTTTGGTATCGGCCTGTTTCGCCCAGTGTATAATAGTTCTGCTGAAGTTTTACTGTTTATTGGTGAACATATCTTCATGAAGACAAATTTTGGAAAATTCTTCAGACTCAATGGATTAATTTCTTCATAACCTACTTGGAATTATTCCTAATGATTCAGATGTATAGCTTTGTGTATGCTCCTTGAATCTTAAGTTTGTGAAACTGATACTATGAATGTGTGACAGAATTATTCTTTTTCAATAAACGGAGTTTTTTCTGTACCTTGAACACAAACGCAGATCTGAATAGCCTTTGAATTGTTTCCAATTTGGCAAAAAATTAAGATGGGCAGATAAAAATGTACAGTGTAGCTGGTTAATCATCAAGGCTAAAATCTTGTAAAAGTGTTTTGAAGCTGTAAATCTAAATCCTTTTAAGATGTCCAGATATGAAAGTACTAACAGTTTAAAATTGTAATAAAGTACAAACTGCCCAAAGAATGTGTCTGTTTCAAACTTACTTTGAGAAGACAGTGTTGGTTTGTTAGTAACAAGTTTCCTATTTCACTTGCTTAGAAAATCTAAGTATGGTCTATACTCAGTGCATTATCACATCTAAAATCTGCATGGGATGGACAAAATGGTATCTCTACTCAGATCTGTTTTTCCCAAACATGAACTTTCTCCTTTCCATTTGTGTTCTCCCCCAACCAACTTGGAACTAGACTACAGGCGTCCCCCCGTATGTATCCACAGGGGATAGGTTCCCACTCTCACTGCAGTTACCTGAAACCACGGATAAGAGCAAACCCTATCCCCCCCTCAGGCCCATTACCTTGTTTGTTACAGCACAATCCTATGCATGTCTACTCAGAAGTAAGCCCAATTGAGTTCAATGGGACTTACTCCCAAGTGTGGATAGGATTGCAAATTAGTCTCTGTAGCAGTGGCGCCAAGCAAACATTTAACAAAATGCTATAAGCAGCATGCAAGCGTATATACCAGGGGTGGCCAAACTTGCTTAACAAGAGCCACATAGAATAAATTTCAGGTGTTTGAGAGCCGCAATATTTAAGAAGCATTTAAATTCTTAAATTTACCCACTGTGAACTTACGCTTTAATCCAGTGGACTCTCAGTTTATACCCGGTAACTTATGAACCTTGAAAATTTCTTATTTACTTCTTGTATGTATTGTGATGCAAAAAGGAGCTCAGCAATGTATTTCTGCAAAAGCTGCATGTGGCTCGGGAGCCATAGTTTGGCCACCCCTAGTATATACGCTTGCATGCTGCTTATAGCATTTTGTAAGGAACACATATACTTGGTGCCACTGTTACAGAGACTAATGAAGGTAATGGGTGTGAGGGTGTGCAGAAAACCATGGATAAGTGAAACTGCGGATACTGGATCCACAGATATGGGGGGGGGACACCTATACATTTCAGTTGGTACTAGAATCTAAAATTTCAAATTTACTGAATTACCTCAAATGCTACACAGAATGCCCTGAATCCTTACCCTAACTTATGATATAGACAGAACAAAGAATCTTCCCTGGGCCAAGAATATCCCGGTGGCATTAGTCTGAAGAATTAGGAAATCAGTTACAGGAGAGGCAATAGTGCTTTGGGGATGGTGGTGGTAAATGTCATACCCTTTTGGCTTCACAATGGGCATTCTTTGAGGAAAAAGTAGTAATGATATTGCTACAGTAATATATAGCCGAATGTGTTGAACACCAACTATCCCACAAGCAGGATAGAAGTCATCACTTCTGGTTTAGACAACTATTGCATCTGTATCCTCTGTTTCCTCCCAGCGGTGTGGGTGGTATACGTAGAGATGTTCCACTTTATTCTCAAAGAACCTCATGAAGTAGCAGCTTCTCCACAAATAGTGAGCTTCATGCTTGAACAGGAATTTGAACCTGGATCTTCCCAATATCCACCTCTGTCACAAAGTATACCTCATCTCCTCTGCAATTGATACTTGACAGTGCTACTTTTGAGTCTGAACCATTGCAGTTTTTTCTGCTTACATGGTTGTAGGATCAATTGACATTTTCATCCACATAGCACATGTGTCCTACACTATTAACCCACTTAGGAGACATTGCAGGGTTTGGTAATAGTATAGTCACTTTCATTTCACACTGCTCTTCAGCTTGCAGTGTGAATATCACAGCTGCAATGAAAATTGCAGTGTTGCAAAATGCTAGGTATCAATAGTCCCAAATGGGAGGTTTTCAGCAGGAAGAAAACTAAAAAAAGAGGTTTGACAAAGGGTAGAGTTTCTATGTACTGTACTTGAATGTAGTAATTCTTCCACACTTGCACTGAACCATGTTTTGATACGATGCTGCAGAGTGTCTTGATAAGATGATGCATCATTCTATTTGGAATTTCCAAGTAAGGTGACAGACAAATTTATCCTGGTGCCTGAATTGGAGTGATTTACTGCATGTATTAGCTCTAACTCTGTTGTCCAAGTAGATCTTTTATACTTTCCATCTACTTGGAAATTCCACATAGGTATAGTATAATTTAACTCTAAATTTTATATGCTGCATAAAATAAACTGCTCTGAACAAGTAGTGAGCCTACAGAAGAGAGAACAGGTGGTAAAATCTAATACCTGCTGATAGTAGACATTGTTAAACAGTTTAGAATGACTAGAGTTCAAGATTAATCTCCACTAATAACTTAAAAGCCGAGTGTTATGAGAGCCAGAGATCCCCCTCCAGTTATAATTGAATGAACTGAGGTTTGAAAGTCTGACCAGTATGGGTCCAGTTTAGATAGCTGTGAATTTTTTCCTGCCTCCCACCCTTAAATATGTGGCAAATGAAGAGGTGTTTGTGATCCACCATTAATTCAATTTCAAATTTTGGCTCAGTAGTTTATCAACTAATGTGCTAGTAAAAATTAGTTTCTTACCATATTGTTGCTGGTGTAGTACAATATCAGATGGTATACATTTAACAATCTGTCTGCATGTTTTTTACAATATATTCAATTTTAGGAACATAAAAATGCATTTGTATACTATAGTTAAATTGTGCCTTGTTAGTCACCAAATGTTAATTTTGAAACACTAGAAATCGGATTCTCCAAATATGTAGAATGAAACTTGTTTCTGCGTAATAGCTCAGGAGAAAATACAAGTTTTCCTAGAATTGCTTTATTATAATTCTTCCTCTTATTTTGTCTATCACCAGTTTGATTCTTATGTTAACAGCTGACTACACATTACAAAACATTTCTCTGTATAAATACCAATATGAAGTGTCATGGTAACAGGATTACCACCTGCTTGTCACAATGTAGCCTCATCAGGCTGGAGTTTGGAATACAGGTTTGAGTATCCCTTATCTGGACTGCTTGGGACAGGAAGACATATTCCAAAATTCTGGATTTTGGAATATTTGCATAAATAAGATCTTTGAGATGGGACCCAAGTCTAAACATGAAATTAATTTATCATATACCTTATACACATAGTCTGAAGATAATTTTATACAATATTTTTAATAATTCTGTGCCCCAGCATGCCTTGCGCTATGCCAGCCAGGTGCTGGAAAAAGTTTTTTTTTAAAAGACAGCCCCCCAAATGTCTGGATTTTGGATGTCCAGATAAGGGGTAATCAACTTGTACTATGGCAGAGGTTGGTCTTTAACCTAAGATGCAGGGTTGTATCTTAAGTAGCCACATGGCAATGTTTCATTGACTTCAATGAGATTTACAGCACAATCCTATGCACATCTACTCAGAAGTAAATATCATTGTGTTCAATGGGGCTTACTCCCAGGAAAGTGTGTATAGGATTGCAGCCTAAGTCACAACTAATTAAATTTAGGCTGCAATGCATTCCCATTGATTGAAATATCTGAATATCAATTTATCTACAGAATAAGATTAACCTACCTCAAACTCATTTTAAAAGTGAACAAGATAATTAGAACTTGGCAATTACATGTGACATAACACAATTGTAATAAAATGCATAAAGGATTTCAGATAGTTGAATTACTAAATGGCTATTAACTTCCTACCTACAACTAAATTTATCACCTCTCAAAATGTCATGGCTTGCTTACTGCAGTATACTAGAAAAATTTCAGATGCATCAAAGTAGTCTTCAGGTTCTGGACTACAAAGTAGTAACAATAGCACAGAAAAGGAAGAGCCTTCCAGAAGTTTACAGGTACTGTATTGTACCTGTAGGCAGTGGTTGAGCTGCATCCTTGCCTGAAGAACAACTAGGACGGGATTGGTTCAAGACAACCAGAAGCTGCCAACAAGCTGCGATAGCCTGCACTGACCCTCTGTGGGAGAGAGGGTCGCTGTCGGACAAGCTTGGAAACAAAAGAAACAGATGGAGAAGACAGGTTCTATGCAAATACTGTAGAACATTTATTGTAAAAATTCCTACAGGGGGTTAGAAAAGCCTGCCTGGGTAAACCGCCATGAATAAAGTCCGAGGAGAAATCTGACAACAGAAAGATGGTATATAAATACAGATATTTATTATTATTAGGTTAATATGCTACTCAGGTTGGCAGCAATCTAAATCAATGACAGGTTGCTCTGTTGAAGACACCACTCACCCTTTAAACAAGCAGTGTCAAACTCATAGTGTTTCAAATAGCATGCGTGGCACCTGCTGAGGACAGGAAAGGACATCATTAAGCAGGAAGTTATGGCAGTAAGCAGATGATGACCAGAAACAAGCACTTTGTTCTCGTAGAAACTCAGCTGCAAGTGACAAGAGAAAATATGCAAATCTTGATCATATTTTCAAGATATACAAGAGCCCAATGATCAGACAGGCTGCTCTTTCAACAGCGCCACGTCTGCCAAGGCATCACTTCACAGCTAAGCAGCAGAGAGGTGGTCTGAGAAATGACACCTTGGCAGAAGCTGCGCTGTTGAAAGGGCTGCCTGTCTGATAACTGGGCTCTCCCAGCACCTCGGCTGCATCTCCCTCTCGTCCTACTTAGTCTGCCCCTTACCCCATAACGTTCCTTGCCTTCTGAGGCCTCCTTCCATCTGTCTCTCCCAGAGCTTCGGCAGAAGCAGTGCTGATGAAAGGGCATCTCAGGGATAGCCCAATCCTAACAAGGGTCAGAGCTGGGCCTTATGTTTGACACCCCTGCTCTAAACATCCCTACCAGGGATTCTGAACTACAGCAATACATCTGAAATAGCTTTAATTCTTACAGCACTGTAACACGTTTACACTACCCGTTTCTAACATAATTTTACTGTTATAGTAAAACATTTCTATGCTGCAACTGTCTCTTGTGAGGTAGGTGCTCAAGGCAGCTTACAAAAACTGCAACTAAAAGCATCCATGACTGGAACTAATATTCATAGTAGTAAGTCACCTTCCATGTGTTCCAGAATAGCAGGAGTTTGTTGCAGGCTTTTTGTGTAATAAATTTTAAAGTAGAACTAGACACGTGTAAATATTTTTCTGCTGTATAAAGGCAGGTCATTCCATGTCAAATCAACCAATGAAAAATCCATTCTTCCTAGCCTTCATTACTCACCAGTTCCTGACCACTCCCAATCTTGCCTATTGTTAATTGTTGTAAGCCCTTTGGGAGTACTACATTTTTGTTCTGTGTGGTGTATATAGTGTGCTGCTGTTCATGTGAGTAAAAGAGCTCCAATGTACCACTATAGTGGTTTTAATCTCTTGTTGGTTTAAGTAGCAGAAGACTGTACAAACATGAAAATTAAGTTCATACAATTTGCCTGCAGAAGGAGCCTGGGTCATTCCATGTGAAATCAACCAATGCATGAAACCTTGATGTCATGGATTTTGTTCATTTTTGGTACATTTGTACCTTACTATGAGATGTTTAAAAATTATTTTTTCAGATTTTTTTGTCCATCCGATTTTGAGATATTGGATTTTCATAATTGCCTAAAAATGCCAAAATTCACTCATCACCATACCTTCATACGCCATTTACAATATAACTATGAAAGCTACAGACATGTGACAGGTGTCATTTTAATGCCTATGAATAGGGCGTTCATTTGATATACAACATGACACAATTGTAAATGTTCAAGAAATTCAAAAATATTCAAATATTAATTTTGAATTTTTGGAAAATCAGTTTTTTAAAAATTTCAAAAAATCACACTTAAAGGTATATGTCAGTCAAAATTTCAAGATGGTATCTCAATAGTATCATACAAAAATTAAATGTTCTTGTTGGCAGTGACAAGGAATTAAACCCCTCAACTCCATTTTTCTAGTTTACATTGATAAAATTATGTGGTAAACTAAAATGAATCAAAAAATGTATAACAGGATCTTTACAGAGAGTGAGGTAGGGGTGTGTGTGTATATATATATATATATTGTTGTTGTTGTTCAGTCGTTAAGTCGTGTCCGACCCTTTGTGATCCCATGAACCATATCCCGCCAGGCCTTCCTGTCCTCCACTATCTTCCTCAGTTCGCTCATTTTCATGTTCGTTGCATCGGTGATGCTGTCTAACCATCTCATCCTTTGCCTTCCCCTTCTCCTTTTGCCTTCAATTTTTCCCAGCATCAGAGTCTTCTCCAGAGAGTCCTCTCTTCGCATTAGGTGGCCAAAATATTTGAGCTTCAGCCTCAGTACCTGTCCTTCCAGGGAACAGTCAGGCTTGATTTCATTTAGGATTGACTGATTTGATCTCCTAGCAGTCCAAGGGACTGGACTCTCAGGAGTCTTCTCCAGCACCACAGTTCAAAAGCATCTATTCTTCGGCGCTCAGCCTTCCTTATGGTCCAACTCTATAGATATATAAAAGAGATAGGGCAAGGGCAGGCTATCTTGGCAAAGGAACTGTTCAAAACATGCGAGACAAACCCTGACATGTTTGTGCCTATTTATTCGTGTCCTTCCCCCACATTACCTTCCAGTCAGTTTAGTTGTGGTCTGGCTCTCTGTGTGTGCACTTCAGTTCATGTGGACAGTGTGTTTTTAGTGAAGCTTTCTAGGACATTTTTGTTGTGAAGCTGCTTGATTAGTCTTTATTAAGTTTAATTCATTAACTGATAAGTACATGATTTGAAATATGGAGGAGAATAAGTGATCAAAAAACTGTTGCAACCCTTTTAAAAAAGGGGGCACTGGGTTAGTAAAGACTTGAGGAAAGTAGCTGATTGGATGGTTTCACTAAATAGTGAAATCAAACCACACATGAAAGTATGCACTTCTTGCAGATTGCAGTTGGGAAAAGAGAAGCCTTGTCAGATGGAAAACAATATACTGTACTTGAAAAGGAAATTCCTCCTGAGAATTATGAAATTCCTGGTCTTAGTCATATTAAGGAGTCTGAGTATTTGAACCCTGATACAGCTTTAAGCCACTTAAATGCCTCTTTGACCTCCCTTGGTGAGTCTCCGGTGTGCAAGAAGAAAGTATTAAATAGTGCAAAGAAAAGTAGCTAAGTATCTAAAGTGCAAAGAAAAGATGGGGGGGATTAAAAGGACCTACAAAGAATTATTTTTTACTTCTGAAGATGATTTAGATGAGGAAGAATGTCACTGTACTGATTCAGAAATTATTCAGCAACTAAAGGAAAATTTTAAAACTATGAACAGAAGTAAAAAGCTCATGATTTAGAAAGTGAATGCATTCTCTATAAATCTCTCTCTATAAGTCCTGTTATAAATTTTTGGATTCATTTCAGTCTGTAGCTTTCATAATTATCTTGTAAATGGCGTATGAAGGTATGGTGACAAGTGAATTTTGGCATTTTTAGGCAATTTTGAAAATTCAATATCTCAATCGGATGGACAAAAAAATCTGAAAAAATAATTTTTAAACATCTCATGGTAAGGTACAAATGTACCAAAAATGAACAAAATCCATGACATCAAGGTTTCATGCATTGGTTGATTTCACATGGAATGACCCAGGCTCCTTCTGCAGGCAAATTGTATGAACTTAATTTTCATGTTTGTACAGTCTTCTGCTACTTAAACCAACAAGAGATTAAAACCACTATAGTGGTACATTGGAGCTCTTTTACTCACATGAACAGCAGCACACTATATACACCACACAGAACAAAAATGTAGTACTCCCAAAGGGCTTACAACAATTAACAATAGGCAAGATTGGGAGTGGTCAGGAACTGGTGAGTAATGAAGGCTAGGAAGAAAATGTTGGATTCTAATGGCAGGTAAGGGGAGGCTAGCTCAAGAAAGGGCTTGCTAGAGAAGCAACCTCATAAATGGGAAGAGCTTCCTAATGTGGCACAAGGCATAGAGACCCAAGTACTTTGAGTACTGACAAAGAAAAATGGGGAGAGAAAGCAAAGGGTAGCTGAACCCAAGTTTCAGACACAAGGACTAAAACCTTGATGCTGATATATACAGCATGGCAGGAATTTAAGAAATAACATAGCCACAAGTATTTTCAGGAGACATTGCAGAATGGTAAGCTAGCAAGAGGTTACAGTAGTCTAGGTAAGAGGTGACTAGACTATGGACAGGGTTTTTTAGCAACAGGCAAAACTAGAATATGGCAGCTGGGGCTTTAAAGGGAACCCTCCCACAAGAACTCTCTTATTAATATGTATTTCCTTGTGTTTGTACCTTGCCATTGAGAATAAAAATATAACAATATCCCAAACTGTTGCTTTTACTGGGCTAGCATTCCTATCATTTTGCTAGCTAGCTACCTCTCTAATTTAGAAATACACAATGATGACTATACTGTACTTTATATAATTATATATGACCTTTGCTTTACTCTCACTCTTATTTTGCTTTACTCTTGTTCTTTTGTTTTGGGGTGATTGCTGCTGGATGTTTTTTAATCTTTTTAACTTAAATTTGTGTATTTTATAGTATGTTTTTAATTTATATTTTCATATCTTGTAAGCTGCTTTGGATGCCCATTTGAGAAAAAAGCAGGATATAAATTGAATTAAAATAACAACTATATTAATGCCAACAGATTTCTTCAACCCATTTTTTCACTATAGTCACTAAACAGTCTCACAACAAAACCAATTTGTTTAACAGTATGGCCCAGGTAAATGGATCATAAGCCCTAAGCAGCAGAAATTCTACTACTTCACTGGAAATCCAGGAACTTGTTACCTTATACATGGTCAACACAAAGAGCAAATCAATTGCAACATCAATCAAGAACAAATGAGACAAATGCTATTTTAAGCTATTTATACTTTTAGATATAAAAAGCAGGAAATTGTTCACAAATCACTGTTTTCATGCTGTCAGAAGAAATCAATGCCCAAGCACAGTTATTATTGTCTTTTATTTAAGCACAATGATTGTGGTTTACATGGACAGATTGATCTTTTAGCTTTTTGTAGTACAAAAAAAATGTTTGCAATTCTGCCAATTCACTTTTGGAATGCTAAATTTAACATGAATGGACAGCATACATTTACACAATTTTGGCAGCTTGTTCAAGAATACCTTCTTCTCAGAAGGCAATAGCAATAGATTGAACGAGTCTGCTACTTGCTGAGAATACCCAAACTTCCATTTATTCTAATTTTATATAAATTCAATTGCCTGTGTAATTTTAGCAAAATACTCTTCATTACAATTTAAAAACCACCTAAAAAAGAAGATAATTCAAGTTTTAAAACAGTGACTGACTGCTTTAAAATTGACTGCTTTGCTTATTAGGATAAAAAAGGGAGTTTTGGCCATAAGAGTATTCTGGTTATAAGAATTATGACGAGTTACCAAGACTGAAAATCAGATATAATGCCACTAATAGGCATGTAAACATGTTATTAAATTTTCATTTGTAAAAATTTATGGTCAAGTCAGGATTGGAATTCACCTAGAGTATCCCATATCTCCTTGCTTAAGAGCAAGAAATTGATGCCAAGAATGTTTTTGTCTATTTCCACTTTAAATCACATATTAGTGCTATATGATCTGAGGGATGTGAAACACTAGGTAAAGCCTGATGAGTAGTTACTTCTTCATGACTTGGCAGTGGAATTACTTGTTCAACCTCCAAAGCATCTGCATCTATGAAAATGTAGTCCAAACATCCATGAAAGCCCCCAACATAATTGGTGTAGGCTGGTTCTCCACAAGCACTTTTCAGTCTGAATGGATGGGTTAAAGACATTCTGCAACATTGTTCTTCTCCATTTGAGCCCCAGTCCTCATGATCTTCAGCAATACTGCCACTATTGACAAAACTATACATTCCAGTTGATGGTGTGCTATTAAAATCCCCACAGAATATGACAGGTGTTGCAGGATACATGTCGTGTGTTACATGCCTAATATGGGACAGTGCTACTGCAGCTTGGATTAGACGGACGTTTCCACCTAAGGACACAAGAAAATAATGTATAAGGCTTTTTCGTTAGCCTTCAGGTTTAAAAAGTCATGTTGCCAGTAATTTTGAAGGCTGGAAAGACAAACTGAATGTTTAGACATTCATCATCCCTCTACCAATTAACCCAGGAGTTTATTACCTTCACCTCCAAATTTAACAGCAAACTCTAATTATTTTGCTTATAGCTTACCAAAGGTTCACAGTCTACCCCCAGGCCAACATATATTTAACACCATCTTTTTTTCAGTTAACACCCTTTCTGCTTCAGAGCTACAAAACAAATAGTGTGGATTTCTACTCCCTTGGAAGACATGTTTTTAGCCATTACCCTAGATCGGAAGATTCTTTATCCATCAGAACTTACTTGGTCGTTAGACACAGATATCACTGTAGCCATCAGTTTTCACTGTGGAAGTCACACTATGCAAGTTTATATATAACTTGTGCATTATTGTATTTCTTATATACCCCACCACATGGCCTCAAAGTGGCTCCCAAACAACATGAAGCAGAATTACCTTTTGGGTGCCAGTATAAGTGGGTGTTGGCAATGCAAATCTTTCTGGAAGGATCACTTGTAGACTGAAGAACTGAAACCTATAAGATACACATTATAAACACTCATATCATAGCATTAACAGTTTGGGGGGGGGGGGTTGGTAAAGGGCCCTGGAAGCCATTCTATAATAAAGTGCCCTGCTCATACTTTGAAACAATAAATTTGCTGTTGAATAGTGGCGTTTCCTACCCCACTCTAGTGCACTTGCTTCCAAGTCACATTCCTTTACAAGAAACAGAGTTCAATTTCCCTGAATATTGTCAAAACTTAAGTCTAATAAGGCTTCATGTAAAAGAAAAATCTCATTCTAGAGAACAGGCACCAACCAATATCAGCTTGGAGAGTTATGGCATGTGATTGACAATGCTGGGTTTTTGTTTGTTTTGCTGTGTTCCCCTTATACCTAGTTCAGGGGTGGCCAACCTTCCACCATTAGGGCTACTGTGTTCTTAAGAGTTGTGTAGAAGACAGAATCTTGGCAGCTGCAAGTGCTGATAGTGCTGCTAAAGCAGCTGCACCTGCTGAAATGCCCTCACCTATGCAGCTATTTAAAGGGCCAGCATTCATGTTGAAAGGTTGGCCACCACTGACCTAGTTGAAGGATAACAGGGCTCCTGCACCTTTAGCCAACCTTCTGAAAACATGATATGCTTACCAGTCTCTCTTTTAAAGATACAGGAGCACAGCTCTGCATCTGGTCACCCTTGTTAGATTCCTAATGTCTGTAGACTCATTAGAACCCACCCTGCCAGTCCTATTTGTCCAAAGCAAAGCACAACTACAGGCCATTACTGTACAAGATACTCTCCAAAACTTATACCTGCAGCACAGATGATCTTTGGTGCACCTTTTCCTGCACCTGAGGATATGGGGCCAGCTTGTCTCGCAGTTCTTTGTGCAAAGGACCTTCAAGTAGGGCTTCATTTAAGGCAATGTCATGCTGGCTGAGCAGGCGGAACTTGTCCCTTCGGTAGAAGGTGGCCAGACCTTCGTGCTGCTTCTCTTTGAGCTTTAAGAGACCTTCCAGGCCAAAGGCATCAAGCGCGGGGCCCAAGCTGTCGGTGAAGACCGACTTGTCTACCTCCTGCAGGCAGATGATATCGGCGCTGTAGCCGACTAGTTCCTTCTTGAGTAGGTTTTGCCGATAGTCGAGCTCCAGCGAGTAGGGAGCACAGTAAGGATAGAGCACGGTCCGGGAGAGCTCTGTCTGGGCGTAGATGTCAGCTAGGATGTTGTAGGTGACGGTGCGGATGAGGCCTGGCCCGGTCACCTTCTTGGTGTAGAGGTGCCGCGCATCGAAAGTGCAGGCTCCCGGGCCGGCCTCGACGGGTCCGCTGCTTTCAACCTCGCGAGTCACCCCGTAGCGCTGCTGGCTATTGCCCGGCGTGCAGACGAGCTTGAGGCGCACGCCGATGTGCGCGTTGCTCGGCGTGAAGACACGTTCGGTGCCGCCAGGGGCTTCCACCCAGCCGCCTCCAGCCGCCGCCGCCGCGGAGACGGCCGGCTCGACCTTCTGTTCGTGGTACCAACGGAAGACGGAGTCGCACGGGGAGCCGAACTCGGTGCGGAGCTTGGGGCAGACGGGGAAGCCGGCCAGGAGCGAGCGCGGCAGCTGCAGCTCCGTCAGGGCAGGCGGGTTGCGCTCCACGCGGTAGCGGGCCTCGCCGATCTGCAGCACCGCCCCGTCCTGCCAGGCCTCCGCGTTGGGCACGTCCTCGGCCACGGCTTCGCCGTCCTGGGAGAAGAGGCAGACGGTGGGGGGTGGCAGGGGCGGCAGCGGTGCTTCGGCTTCGGCCCGCGCCTTCTTGCTCTTCTTGGCCGCCTTGGCGTGGCCTTTGCCGGCGTTGTTGGCGATGCGGGCGAGCGCTCGGCCCAGAGGCTCCGCCTGATCCCGCTGCATGTGCCGGGCGCTGCCGTCTCCCAGCACGAAGGAAACGCTGAGCTTGGGCTCGGCTGGGACGCAGCGCACCACGGCCCGCTCCATGGCGGGAAGCGCGCTACTCGCGGGGCCCCGACGGCCCAGCCGCTGCTCCCTCCGGGTCAGGCCGGGAAGGGCTCTCAGTGTCCCCCACAGCCAGCGCCACATGAACCCGCAGCGGCCAAGGCGACACCATTCAGTCCTTCCTCCGTCACCAGGCAGAGCAGAGCCACTTTGGCTGCCCCGCCCCGCAAAGGCCGATGGGAAATGAAGAGGTCGTCCAGACAGGAAACGCAGCGCCTGCTGGGAAATGGCGTCCACGCCGCCGGGAAGCTTAAAGTGAGGAGTAGTTCGGCGGGAACTGCCGGATCATGGTTACTTAATAATAATCGACCTGTGTTGTTACTGATTTTTTTCACGAAAGAGATTGTTCAGGATAATTGAGATACATCTCAATATTGGAATTTGCTTTTGGTATTCAACCCTGTGTAACGTAAAAAAATGTAAGTGCCTGCCTCTGAGCATGTGTAGTAGAGATCATTTTATTTACCACTGATTATCCACTATCCAGTCTCCAGGAGGGTGTGGCTTTCTTTATGTGTTTCCCCGCCAAGCCCATTTTAGTAAGATAGCAGATTCCAGGTTTGAACGTGTAGCCTTCCTTGCATAGGTCCTTACACAACTTTTCCTATAAAATACTGGTACTGTATGGTACCAGTATTTTATAGGAAAAGTTGTGTTCCAGATAGCCTAGGCAGGATGTTAATGCGTGCCTCCCATGATGAGGGGGTCTTTGCATGATTAAATGGTTAAAATAAAGAGTGGTATTGTAGACTGGGCTAGTATGGGTTCAAGACCTTCCTTTACCTTTTTTGTTTCTGCACAGTCATGCAAAAGGTGATTATAACACTGGAGTTGCCTGATTCCCAGTGTAGTGAGCTACCAGTATTCCTAGTTGCATAAAGGCAGTTGGGAGTCCTCCTGTAGTTTGTCCTATTTCCTCCCTAGCAAAGGTTCTTTCCAGCTGATGGATTCCTCCACACAGGGGCTTCCACTCTTGCCGTGGGAAGGCTTGTTTATTTAGTCTAAATATCTGGCCTCTTCCAAGGGAGCTACTGTATCTTCCTTCACTTAGTGTATGTGTAACTTATGCCTGTGTAACTCTTGTGCCAGTGTAACAGTAGATCCCCCGGTGTAAGAGCACTTATGCCAGTGTAACTGAGTACGCCGATGGACGCAGGACAGACACCAGTGTAACTCCCCTCGGATGCCGCGCATGCGCAGTTTGGACGTGAAACAGACACCGGTGCAACTCCACTGGCTCGGGGCGTTCTGGGGGCATTGAGACATCCCCAGAATGTCCCCTGTGCCGGTAGAGTTGTGCTGGCATCCGTTCAGCATCCAAACTGCGCATGTGAGGTGTCCGAGGGGGGTTACACCAGTGTGTGTCCGTCGGCCTATGACAAGTTACACTGGCATAAGTGCTCTTACACTGGGGGATCTACTGTTACACCAGTGCAAGAGTTACACAGGATTGGGCTGTCAGCCTGCTATGCTCAGAAAGAATATTTCTTGGTTGAGTGTGTAAGAGGAACTCTGAGTGCTAGAATTCCTGGTTGCACTCTGCTTTTGCCCCCGGCCTAGCTCCTGTAATGAAGGGTCCTGTAATGAAGGGTGCTGTGCAGAGGCATCATGAGGGTTTGCATCATCTCATCGCATCACCCCAGTGGTGTCACTAGGATTGGTGTCACCCAGTGTGATAATTCATGGTGTCATCCCCATTAAACTTTATTTATTAATATACAGATCATCCAACAAATCAGTAACTAACAAAAAACCAGTGACCAACTTGATGACACTGTGACTCATACAACTGAAGAAGAGTTCTAGTACATAAGCGGCGTTTCTCTAATACATAGGCTGCTGCATTTGTTTTTCTCACAGCAAATAGGAGGAAGTGACGTTTCTAGCATGCCTCTAGCACACTCATTTTAAAAACAACAAAATGGTGTCTTTAGTTCAGGGGGTGCTTTATGGCATTAAATATTTATTTACAAGAACTGGATGGGAATCTGAAGATGAGGAAGTGTTGCTGCAAGTCACCTTAGCTGTTTTGAATGAATCCTGGTAGACACAAGCCTCCGTTGAAACGATCGCTCTTATTCTTGTTTTTATTAATTTTCATTAATTGTTTTTTACTGTTTTAAAATGTGATATTTTTATATTGTATTTTTTGTATGTATTTTTTTTCTGTTGTAAGCCGCCTTGGGTCCCTTCGGGGAGAAAGGCGGAATAAAAATACTGTAAGTAAATAAATAAATAAATTTCCTTGTCCCTTGTACTACATCTCCCAAGCTCCTTTGCAGCCAAACAGCCTTCCTATTGGTGCATGAGACCGACATCTTTTCTAACTTGGAGCTCGCAGTTCAAATTGCTAGTGTGGCGAGCATGCTAAGAGCGAAAAAAATACCCGCGCATGCTAGAATTAGGAAAAAACCAGCTCTCCAGCATTCCTAGCGCAGGAAGGTGAAAAACAAATGCAACCCTAGAAAGGAGAGCTGACTAATACTAACACCTTATTGGTTCCATGCTGTGTCATAATAACACCTCATTGGCTCTCAGAACAATCAGTCGCATTGGTCAGGTTTGAGTTAAGGAAATCCACGTTTTGTTACTTAACGCAGCTGTGTTTTCTTTTTCCAGTTATTTGGCCATAACGTTTGATAGAATACAGATAATTCAAAATGGTTTAATTACATTCTGCATTAAATTACTGTTCCAATGATATATAACATGATGGTATTATTCATAAATACAAGGTTTCCACAATTTTACCCACTAGTGGTGTCACACACACACCCGAGGGTGTCACCCATAGCGGTCCGCACCCCTTGCACCCTACTAGTGATGCCACTGGTGCTGTGGCATGCTTGTGTGCATGGCAGGGTGTGTGTATGGGTGTGGTGCACTGATGTCATGGGGCAGCTCTTCATTGTTATGTATTGATTGACTCTTTCCATGCCCTGCTTATGTGGAAGCATTGTCAGCATCTCACCCCATGATTGATAGATGCCAGAGGGTATTTCCATAGGTGCTAGGGGAGCAGGTGACAGCATTGTCTCTCTCTGAGGTTTTTGAAGCTCTCTTTTGACCTTCTGAAGGAGGTCTGAAGAACCGAGTCAAATAGAAGTGACAAGAGATGAAGTTCTAGAGCGTATCGACAAATTAAATGTTAACAAATCACTGTGTTCAGATACCATCCACCTACAGGTAACATAACTCAAATGTAAAATTGCTGATTTAACAAAAATATGCAACTTGTCCTTTAAATCAGTCTCCATGCCAGAGGACTGGAAGGTAACCAATGTAACATCAATATTTAAAAATAGATCTGGGGGATCTGGGATATTACAGAATTGTCAGCTTAACATCTCTTCCAGGTAAACAGGTAGAAAGCATAAGTAAAGATAAAATTAAGCATATAGAAGAACAAACCAGGATGGTTTCTACAGAAGTATGTCCTGCCTCATTACCTTCTAGAGTTCGTTGAGAGTATGGATAGATATGTTCCAGTTGACACCGTATACTTGAACTTTACAAAATGTTTGACAACTCCCTCATCAAAGGGTCTTGATTAAACTTATCTGTCATGGAATAAGATACCAGTTTTCTTTTATGGATTGGACTTGTTAAAAAAAATGCAGGTCTAACTGGGCAATATTCACAGTGCAGGGAAGTAAGAAGTAAGGGAATCCCCCAGGATCTGTACTGAGTTATTTTTAACTTGTACATAAATGATCTCAAGTTAGGGTAAGCAGCAAGGTGGCCAAGTTTGCATAAGACATTGAACGTTTCAGGGTGGTAAAAACCAAGGCAGATGGCAAAGTACTTCAAAAGGACTTCCAGATTCGGTGAATGTGCAACCAAGTGGCAACTGCAGTTCAATGTCTGTAAGGGTAAGCTTACCAGATTTTCGGGGACACAGGGGGGGCCAGCAGTGATGTCACGGGGGCGTGGCCAGGAATCGTGATGTCACGGCCCCGAAAAATTAGCATGCATGCATGCATAAATAAATAATATAATATAATATAATAAATAAATAAAATATGCAAGGACCTAGAATAATAACCCAAAGAGGTACACACTTAGAATTAAGTAGCAGAATTTAGACTAGTGTCCTATCTCCTATGCTCAAGCACCTT
Organism: Plestiodon gilberti rubricaudatus; assembly: GCA_026170595.1. Classification (NCBI taxonomy): domain Eukaryota; kingdom Metazoa; phylum Chordata; class Lepidosauria; order Squamata; family Scincidae; genus Plestiodon; species Plestiodon gilberti. The sequence goes on along the minus strand of JANXHW010000002.1, from coordinate 219,455,039 downwards.
TCCCCCTCGAAATTAAGCACTAAAACCCCCTTTCCCTTGCCATATTTGCTTTTTGCTACACTTTTCAAAGGTCCGCTTTTCGCCCCGCTTGCCTTTTTTTGTCTTCACTTGCTTGCCTCCTTCCTGCCGCATCTTCCCACCGCGTCTTCATCCTGGCCCGCCGGCTGCATCGCAGCGGGTCAGGACTGCTTGGCCGGGTGCGTCCCTCGCGCTCCAGGACTTTGCTTGGGAGGAGCCCGGCAAGCATAGGACCGATGGAGCGCCCCTCTCCGCCTGACGCCTCCTCATCTTGTGGGGGACCCAAGCTCCCAGCCCCCTCCTTTTTCTCCCCCTGCTTCTGGAGAAAGAAGCGCCTGTCTCTCCTTTGGTGCCTGGAGACCTTCGGGGAGACTTGGCGGGAACCAGTAAGCCCCAACCCAACGCCTCTCGCAAACCCCTTCTGCTGCTCTCACCCCATGTCACTCGTGCTCCAGGGCTCCTTGTGCACCGCAGCAGCACACAACACTTGAGAGAGAGGTGCGCGAGGAGCCCTGGAGCGCAAACACACCCGGCCAAGCAGTCCTGGCCGGGACACTCTCAGTTTCAGGGGGACACCAGCAGTTCGGGGGGGGGCACCGGGGCAGGACCAGGACTGTCCCGGTGAAAACCAGTACTCTGGTAGTAAGCCTATGTAAGGGTGAACTGATGCACACTGAGGCAAAAAATCCCAACTTTTCATATACGGTACATTGATAGGGTCTGAGCTGTCAGTGATGAACCAGGAAAGAAATCTTGGGGTGGATAGCTCAATGGAAAACTACGGTGAGGCAGTGGTGAAGAAGGCAAGCTTGTCAGGTGCTATTAGAAAGGGAATTAATTGATAATAACAGCCCAATCCTTTCTCTTCCCCCCCCCAAAGGCTACTGCTACATCCTGCGGGGGTGGGGGCTATGGCAGCCCCTGAGGCTTCTGGGTAAGGGAACAAATGTTCCCTTACCCAGGGGGTAGCCTCTGTAGCACGGATGGGTCAACGCGGACCTGTACCAACGAAATTGCAGCCACAAGCTCTGAGAAGTATACAATTATGCATGACATGGAAAGGTGTTTTTTTTCTGTTGCGTATTCCCTCAATATTAGAATCAGGAGTAAGCCAATGCAACTGATTAGCACAAGACTTGGGATAAAGAAGAACACTCTTCACACAGAGTGTATAACTAGTCTGTTGAATCCATTGTCACAAGTTGTGTTGATGGCCACTAGCTTGGATGACTCAAAAAGGGAATTGACCAGGAGGACCGGTCTATCAATGGCTGCTAGTCAGGACAGGGGGACTATACGCTACTTCTGGGTTTGGCAGCAATGTGCACAAGTTGCAGGGGAATCCCTCAGTGAGGGGATCAATGCTGGGAGAAAAGTGTGCCTTTGGCATCCCAACGACAGTCAGTTGATGAGCCACTGTGGAAAACAGGACGCTGATCCAGCAGGGCTTTTCTTAGGCTCACTTTAGTTGATTTTAAAAATAGGGCACCATTATTTAGGTTTTGTTGTTGTTCAGTCGTTAAGTCGTGTCCGACCCTTCGTGCCCGGTTCTAAAACGTACTGTACCATTTAAGTTCATAAGAGGCGCAGGGCAGCGTTTAATCAACCAGCCTGCCTATGGTACCGGTATAAGATGCGCAAGAAAAACAACAGGATGCTGGGCTACGTGAGCTTTGGGGCTTCATCCAGCTCAGCTTTGCTAAGTTTCAGCAGATCATCCTTCCGCAAATCCGCTCCCTCCTATGCGCTCCGATCGCCCAGACTCTCCTTTTTGCGTCGCAAAGCAACCTGGGGACTTCGCCCGTGTTCCTGTAACCATAGCAACCAACGTGTTGTTGACACCGCTGGAGAGCAAGGAAGCCGGAGGAGCTGGGAGTTGGTGTGCTCTCCGTCTCCGTCCCCTAATCTTGGACGCGGGCGGCAGCGCCTCTGAAGCCGGGCAAGTCTTGCAGCCTTTTCGTGTCGTCGTCCCAGCACTGAGAGAGGTCAGCACTGCAGCCAGGAGATCGGCAAGGCGGGAAATCGGCTCGCGCTCGGGGCTGCCTCTTCTGGGCAAGGGGACGCTGGGTGGGACGGCAAGAACTTTTAAGGGCTGGAGGCTTCTGGTTATTTTTCTTTTAAACTACTACTTATTTTTTATAAAATTTAAGATGCTGCTTACGAGCAACATCCCACAGTCATAGACGCACAGGGTGGGTGGTTGTACTTCCCCAGCTGCTGCTGGGAAAGGGAAAGGTGCTTTGCGCATGTTCCTTATTATTGTGGTGGGTGGGCATCCTCTGATGCTGAGAAAAAGTTCTGAAACTGAGACCCAGGCCTGGTGCAAATTAAGCCCTGCTCTGCTCTCCTCTTAAAACCAAGACTTTGTTGCAGGCTAGGACTAGCCGTTAGTGTGCTGCTGCTGCTGCTGCTGCTGCTGCTCTCCTTCTGCCTTTCCACTTCCAACAAGAAAGGTGAGTTGCATTAGCTTGTGGCTTCTGTCTGCTTCTACACACCATTTAAGGAGGAGGGTAATGTTTCTTTATACTTAGATTAGCATAAGAACATAAAGGCTGATCTCCACCGTACGAATTCCGGCGCGTCCCGTCCCGGGCACGTGCGGAGAGTGCGGAGCTGTGTGGTTTCCATTTTCTCTGATCGCATCGGAATGTGGGAGAGCTGTGCTCTCCCGAGTTCCATTAGGCCGTGGACTATGCTCATGATTTTGAGAGGGCGGGACACGGAGCTAATTGTTTGACCAATGGGATGAGGGGGTTTTCAGCCAATCGGAGCGCACTTGTGTTTCAGCCCAATCACTGTTGAGATTTATTAGAAGGTGGGACAATCAAGAGGGACTATTTGGGTTGGAGAAACTGGTGGGGCCCAGGGCAGCGTTTCGGGCGGGGCGACCTGTCCCCAATGCTCGCGTGACTCCCAACGCAAGCGCAACGTAACAGGGGTAGGTATAGATCAGCCTTAAAAAGAGCCCTTCAGGGTTCATCTCAGCCAGCATCCTGTTTCCCATGTAGTTGCACACCAGTTACTTCTGGGTAGCCACAAGCAGGAGACTGAAGGTATATCCCTCTCCTGCTGTTGCATTCTAGTAATTTATATTCAGCATCATACTGCTTTTATATTTGGAGATAGCACATAGCCATCATGACTAGTAGCTGTTGATAGACTTGTCTGCCATGAATTTGCCCCATCCCCTTTTCAAGCCATCTAAGGTGGTGGCCGTCACCATATCTTGTGGTTGTAAATTCCATGGATTAGTTATGTAATTCACTCAGTAGTGTAGCCGGGGGGGGGGGGTGTAGGGTAGTTGCGTTACTAGCAGGGTCACGTGGGGGGCCCGATGACGCATTTTGCGTCATCGCTCCTCCCCCTGTGCTCCCAGAAGGCTTCCTTTGAAGACTTTCATAACAACATAAGAACATAAGAAGAGCCCTGCTAGATCAGGCCAAAAGCCCATCTAGTCCAGCTTCCTGTATCACACAGTGGCCCTACCAGATGCCTCAGGGAGCACAAGACAACAAGACAACCTGTTTCCCGTTGACACTCCCTTGCACCTGGCACAGAGAAAACCCACTTCTAAAACCAGGAGGTTGCTTATGGCTTGTAACCTGTGATGGTCTTTTCCTCCATGAATCTGTCCAAACCCCTTTTAAAGGCATCTAGGCCAGGTGCCATCACCACATCCTGTGGCAAGGAGTTCCACAGATGAATTACACGCTGGGTAAAGAAATATTTTCTTTTGTCTGTTCTAACTCTTGATCCTGCACCAAAGCGTTCAAGAGCCAAATTGGGTGGGAAGGCTGGAAAAACGCACCATTTTGGCACATTTCAGCTCCACGACTGCAAACACAGCCCTCCGCCTGCAGAAAAGGAGCTGCGGAGCCCAAAATATTCGCTGTGAGTCCTCCTTGTGAGGAGACCGCAGTTGTCACCCATGGGTACTGGATCCCCCAGCCCCACTATGGTAACGCCGCTGGGGGGGCATGGTAAGTGCTTCATGGCATTACACATCAGAGCCACTCCGATGGCAAGTGGGAGGGGCCACTTTGCATCTCCATGTAATGCTGTGCAGCACTTACTGCGCCACTGCCCCATCTGGCTATGCTATTGAATTCACTACCACAAGATGAGGCTTCCATCAGTTATTTTATTATCCCTCTTTGTATTTCATATGCTGATTTTTGTATAAGCATATGCTGATTTTTGTATAAGCATAATTTAATAACCTGACCACCTTTTTTCTCTGTTCGGAATTCTTTGCTTGTTATTTTAGATGTCTGCTCCGGGTAAATCATCAGATGCCCCAGATGATGCGTGGAACATTCGGCTACCACCTATAGCTTTGCCCTCCACGTCCAAGTGTTTGTCAGAAAAACAAAAAAAACTGATGAGATACCGAAGAGTCAAGGAACAGCAAAAGATGCTTAATAAGATCATGTGAGACTTTTCTGTATATTGTATGGGTGGTGGTGCTCTCAAGGTTCCTGTCCAGAGATAGCTTCTGCTGGCTCGCCTGGTCACTGCCAACAGTCCCTAGCTAGCCAAAGACTCTGTCCTTCACAGAGCTTTGAGGGATTAGGGACACTTTCCTCTCTGTTTTGTGAACCACACCAACCTTTAGACAGGGAATCTAGTATTCTGTGCTTTCTGATAGCAGATAATACAGTAATTCTGCATCAGAATATATTTTACAAATCATCAATTTTCTTGGATTGCAGTCTTCAGCCCATCACTTACTTCAAAGTAAGCCTTGCAGGGTGCAATCCTGACCTAAAATAGGGCGGCGGAACAAGTGTTCCGCCACCCTAAGCCATCGCGAAAGTGCCGTAAAGCACTTTTGCAACAACTCGCGAGTAGGGAAGGCCGGCACAAGGCCGGCCTGCCCTGCTCTGCTGCCCGGACCGTCTCCTGCCCGCCGCCCGAACTAGGTGAGGATCCAGTGGAGCGGGGCGGTCCGGGAGCAAACAGCGGGGGCCGATAGGCTCAACCGATCAGGGAGGGGACGGGGATCTGCCTCAGCCAAATCCTGACCCCCCCCCCAATCGGCTGAGCCATTACATGGCCTCCTCCAACTTCTGCCAGCAAAATAACTGGCGGAAATCCGAGGAGGCCTATCAGCCCCAGCCGCGGTTACACTCGGGGAAGGGGACGAGCGTCCCCTTCCCCCGTTCCCCGAGTAGACTTCCACCACGGGCTGCCTGCTGCGGACTGCCCGTGGCAGAGATCAGGATCCGGCGAACAGCCTTGGCCACCCAGCGGATCTTTAGAGCAGGATTGGGCTGCCCGAAGGGATATACTGAGGGATATACTGTTTCAGAGTAGGATAAAATCATCAATGACAAATAATTGAATGGGTATCTAATTATGTCCACATTACATAGGTACTTAACATAATTTTGTGTGGTATTACTGATTTTTTTTCTGTGAAACAGTTTTGAAAGGAAACCGACAAAATACATGAGAGTTTTGTTCTTCTGCAAAAACGTATGACTTTTCTATTGTTTACAATCTTTGCATACTTACTAACTGTAAATTTTATTCCAGAGTTAATGAAGCTACAAAAGAATACAAAACAACTATGGAAGCATTTGTTAAAAAAGAAGCCGAACTTCCTATTCCAGAATATCCAGCTACTGTAAGTTTTGAATGCATTTTAAGATATGACTGTGAACATTCCTGTGAGTTTCCTTAAAAGAGCATCACTGCACAATTTGTGTGGTATTCAGGTACATTGAATTAAGTGTGTGCTAACCTTGAGCACAATCCAGCCTCCAGGCTCCTCCTGCCTTCTCTCCCTTTGGATAAGGAGAAATCCTGCTGCAGGCTTGCATTAAAAACCTAGAGAGGTGTCTATAACCCCTGTTAATAAACCAGCTAGGTTACCAAATGTGTATGGAACCTGAATTTCAGATTCTATCTTCAAAATAGAATTCCAGGTTTTATCTTCAAAAGATATTAATACACGATCCACATAAATTTCTGATGTATGTGAGATGTATACCAATGTTATACCCTCATGTGGAAGAGAGAGTTGCATCAGCCCCTGTTCATAGTGACTTGCCTAGGTTCAAATAATTGGAAAAGTTCCCATAACCTCACAAAAACTGAGAAGAACCTTTCACTAATTTACACAAGGAAAAGGAGGAGCCATTCCTCTTTTTCATGCTAGCACAAACAGTGTCATCATCACTGATGTGCATGCTCAAGTGTAACTGTCCCCATGACTATTGGGAAGGGAAGAACTGGCATGCTGCCCTGAGCTGCTTGAAGGAAGGGCAGGATGGCAGGATAAGAATGAAATAAGTATGTATAAGTAATGTAATATTGCGTCCCGCAAGCAAGCTGTTCCTGGCCTGCACTGTGTCTACACTTTACGTGTCCATTATATTGTGGAAATGAACTCTTATCTCATGAAATGGCATTAGATCAAGCCTGGCATTAGCATGCAACCACTGGCAGCACTGCAGGGGGGGGCGGAGCTCTAAGTTCCTCCGTGATCCAAGCCTCCATTACACGGAGGAACGAAGCACCCTGCCCGCGCCTTCCGAACCATTCAAAGCGGTGAAAACAACGCGCAGGGAGTCTCCTGCGCATTGTTTTCACTGTTTTGACTGGTTCGGAAGGCGCGGGGGCGGGGCACTTCATTCCTCCGTGTAACGGAGGCTCGGATCCCGGAGGAACTTAGAGCTCTGCCCCCCCTGCAGTGACGCCAGTGCATGCAACATCTTCAGGCAAATGTCAGGGGCATTTGGTAGGTGGCCTTGGTAGGGCCCATTGCCACTGATGCCTGTGCTGTGTGGGCCCCTTAAAAATTTTTTTTTCCTTCCCAATGCTCCTCTCAATGCTGACACAGCTGGAGCTGCCATTTTAATTCCCCCACCCCATGGTGCTCCACTGAAGGATCATTCCAGAGCAATGTTCCGTGAGGGTCATTGTGAAGGAACTAAAATGGTGAATTCAATACTGAAAGGAGTAAAGCTGCCTTTCTGCTAAGCTTGCTAGATCCCCCCCCCCCCCATGAGGCTATGCTGGCTGAGATTACATCTGCCTCCCTCACATGACTTTTCTATTGTTTACCATACTGGTTAGGGCCTTTTTATCCTGCCTCCCTCATCCTGCAACAGCAGTGGGTTGTTCATGCATGCTAGAGGTTTCCCTTGCTCTCCATCATTTCAAAAGAATGACTTCCCATTTGATTTTATATGCCTGACACTCTAACTGCAATCCTGTGCTGATCTTGTTGCATTTTTGTTACTCTTTTTCACCAGATGAACAGTGAGCAGAAAAAAATAAGAGTAAGTGATGCATTTAAGTATTTTTTTTTAAACAGTATGTAAAATATTGTCTAAAGCAAGGGTTCACAACCCCTGGCTGGTGCTGTACCACCTCTGGGGCTCATCTCCATTGATGTAACACCAGAAGTAAGTGGCGATGATGTCATTGCCACTTACTTCCGGGTTTTCGACTGGAGGAGGATGTTGGAGGCCGTGCCGGAGGCCAGAAAATGAAGGTAAGGGACTTTGGGCAGGTAGGCGGGCCATTTTTAGCCCTCCCGAGAGGCTCAGCAAAAAGCAGGAGCCTCATGGGAGCCAAAACACAGTGCTGAAAGTGCCGCATTGGAGCAGGGTTCCAGAGGTCCTGGCGGGTTCTGGGGCTCCTGGCAGTCCAAGTACCATCAAAGTACCACTGGCCAAAGTACCATTGGTGGTACGTGTACCACCGGTTGAGAACCCCTGGTCTAAAGGGTGCATAGATGAGGAATTAACAGTCATTTAAATGTGGCCAATATTTGTTGATCCTTACTTCCTGAATAACAGGTTTAACAATATAGGAGATTACAGAACATTTTAATTATTTAGAAGAGGTTCAATGCTTTATCACAGAGGCTTCCAACCTTTGTCACAAGGTGTACCACCTGTCACAGTCAAATTTTCTGAAGTACCACCTGTGCTAATAAATACATACATTTATTTATAATATTTAATTTAAATAAATATGTGCACTAGATAGGTCATAGTGGCAGCAAATGCAGCAAACCCATTTCCTCCCAGCTCACAGCTGTATGCATTTAACTCCAGATGAGTATGTACACCCTTGGGTAAAAATGCCTTAAGCTACTGTGTTGTTGTTGTTGTTTTTAAACAGTAGTATTCATAGATCCACGGCCAGCGGGTGGCGCAGCGGGTTAAACCGCTGAACCATAAGCTGTCGATCGAAAGGTTGGCAGTTTGATTCCCGCTACGGGGTGAGCGTTCGTTGCTTGGCCAGCTCCTGCCAACCTAGCAGTTCCAAAGCATGTCAATGCGAGTAGATAAATAGGTACCGCTTGCGGGAAGGTAAACAGCGCTCCGTGTTCCAGCTGCATGCTACGCGCTGCGGCAAGGAGAGTCATGCCGGCCACATGACCACGGAGGCGTCTTCGGACAACGCTGGCTCTTTGGCTTTGAAATGGAGATGAGCACCACACCCTAGAGTCGGACACGACTAGACTTAATTGTCAGGGGATACCTTTACCTTTTATTCACAGATCCACTTCCTGCTTTGGAAGCTTATCCAAAAGAGCAGATTTTTTTTTACTACTTCTTGCTTCTAATGATTCAATGCAGCATTTAATTTATAGTACCCTTTTTCAACCTGTTGAGAAGTTGGCACAACCTGCTTTGTCTAACTTCTACAATTACATTAGTCTATGTTATCAATATTAGGTAAAAGGAATTTGTCTAGTTTTCTGACAAGGTTTTCCGTGCAAACCCTTGAAGAAGCCAAATGTAACTGCTCATCCTTAATAATTGAACGGAAAATCCATAGTTTGATCTTGCATAACAGAGATTATATACATGATCATCATGGTGTCATTTCAGAACAACTATCTCTTCTTGAAGAAATCTGTGGAAAATAATCCCATTGTGCCTATTCAGGAGGAGTGGTTAGCCTCCATGCTCACTTTAGTACCTCCAAATCTCATGGAAGGCAAGGATAGAGAAAAACTAGTGGAAGAGCTCTTAACTGAAGTAACAAATGATTATGAAGCAAGCATGAAGAGATATATGGGTACGCTCTGAATTATGTCTGCATTGGTCCTGCAAAAATATTCCTTAGCAATTTCTGTTGCTTTTATATTCATACAAATGTTTTTTTTTCTGTGATGCAAAGCATAGTTTTCTAATACAGTACATTAAATTTTATGTTAACAGATAGCGAAAACTACAAGCTTGAACTGACTGTAACAAATACTTTTAACAAAGCATGGCTAATACGTTCATTGTCTCTGCTCTTAATAATAATTAGCATTTATACAGTACATCACATACATTATCTTATTAACAGCCCAATCCAGCGTAAAGATCCCCTTCTCCGAGTGTAACGGTGGCTGGGACTGATAGGCCTCCTCAGATTTCTGCCAGCTATTTTGCTGACGGAAGTTGGAGGAGACTATGTAACGGCCCAGTTGCCTGGCGGGGACCAGGAAATGGCAGATGGCGGCTGGGCCTATGGGCACCCTCCCGGCTCCGCCATTCCTCCCCCCTCACCATCCCTCCCCCCCGTCTGCTGGATCCTACCGGGCTTGGGTCCAGCGGCGGGCCAAGTCTTCGGGTGGCGGAGCTGGGAAGGCTGGTCTTGCGCCGGCCTTCCCGGCTTTCAAGTAGTCCACAAACGTGCTTTACAGCACGTTTGCGACTATTACGGGCGGCGGAACGCTAGGTCTGCTGCCCGATAATAGAGCAGGATTGCGCTGTAATACAGGTTGATGACCCCCTTATCTGGACATCCCAAATCCAGACTATTCTGAAATCCAGACATTTTTGGGGCTATGACTTAAAAAAACCACAACTTTTTCCAGCACCTGGCTGGCATGCGCAAGGCATGCTAGGGCATAAAATTATTAAAAATATTGTATAAAATTACCTTCAGGTTATGTGTAAAAGGTGTATATGAGATATAAATGAATTTTGTGTTTAGACTTGGGTCCCATCCCCCAATTTGCATATATTTATGCAAATATTCCAAAATCCAGACAAATCCAAAATTCAGACAGCTTCCCGTTCCAACAGAAGTGTCATCGAGGTAAGGGTGGGGGGGCGTGGGCCCCAAGGGGGCGGGCACACGTGGCGGCGGAGGGGCGTACTTGCCTCCGGGACGCGTCTCCTCTGCTGCTCGTCGTGGTGTTGGGCCCGCCCTGGAGCTCGTTTGGCTCCAAAATAGATAGTAAAATGGCGGGGGAGGGCGTGATTGGAGCCGCGCTGGGTGCGCGCATCAAGCTAACATCACACCCGGGTCACGTGGGGGCATGACGTCGGTCCCCCCCCCGAGGATCGCCACTGCATCTCAAGCAGTCCGGATAAGGGATACTCAACCTGTACTTACACAATCCTATATGGTACATCAACATTATTCCCATATTTTAGACAAGGGACTGCTGTTGAGAGATGGTGGTTTGCCTGCCTGTCATCTTTCCAGCATGTGGCTGGTCATTGTTGGAAACAATGCTTGACCAGATAAACTCTTGGCTTAATCCAGCTTGGCTCTTCTTACATTCTAATTCCTAGGTCTACCAAGTGAATGCATGGTTGAGGCAAGATTTAAACTGGATTCTTACCTCACATTCTTAGCCTCCCTCTCAATCCTCCCTTTACGTAGGGAGACTGCAGCCGGAAGTGTCCAAAACTCTATGTTCGGAAGGGGATTATTTCTGTTGCTCTCAGTCAGAACCAATGTGGTTGTTTACCATGTGAAAATGCAAACGTTCATAGAATGGAATTGTTCTCCTTCGGAACGCACATGCATAACTCATTGCTATGTGAATTTCCTATCAAATGTTACTTGAACCAGGTGGAAAAGACCTTGATCATGACTTGGGTAAGGTGGAGGAGGAAAAACAAACCCCAGTTGAAAATGTCCATGTGGAATTGCACTCAGATGACTATAAAAGCCACATGAAAACAGCAAAATCACATGATAAAAGTAACATTTATCCTGGCTCTTAACCTCTGTGATGTACCACAGGTCTCTTAACACAGGTTAATATAATTTTTTAAAAATGAAATAAATGTTAGCCATTGATTCATTCAAAATTTCAGGAAACGAAGAAGAGTTCGTTGGGAATATAGAGTTTTAAAAACGTGTAAGACTTGAGGGAATTCTGTAACCATTTGAAGAGTTCTGTTGATTTGTTTACCGGGAAAGAATGAAAAAGTGAGATACTTATTTTCAATAATGTTTCCTAATTTATAATATGTTCTAGTGCGAAGTGTTCTTATCAAGCCTCAAGTGATAGGTCTTGAATTTGAGAAAGAGGGACCTTTGCCAGTTGAACCTACGTGAGTACATTAAGTTAATACATGCTTTAAGGTTTAATCACCCCATCTGTTGCATGTCTACACCATACGAGGCACCTGGTTTCTGCTTATGACTATTATCTTGATGATAATTGACTATAGCTGCCTAATTTAGATGGCATAGGCTAACAAATGTGTTGGGTCTGTTTGCTGCCTGTTTTTCCTATAGATAAATAAGATTTAATTCTCCCCTATAAACAGGCTTACCAGATCGTCGCCGGGACGGACGCGTTCTGGCCCCCCCACGCCCCGCCCCCTTAAGGGTAGACCGCTCCCGTCCCGGCGACGATCTGGTAAGCCTGCCTATAAATATCTGCTAGTTTGACTCTTGAGGATAAATAGAAGGCAAAGTTATTTGTAGTTTATTACAAAGCTAACATTACTTAACAGAAACCCTATCTGTGCAACTGTTCAGTTTGAATTAGGGTATGCAGCTGAAACAGGAAAAGGGTAGTTGGAAATTAGCACAAGGGATGAGAATATAATCTTTTGAGAACAGGGTTGCCATGTCCCTGCCTGGAGATCACAGCTGTAACTTCAAATGCACTAAAGCCTTGAGTGCAGAATAAGAAACTTGTTACAACAAGCAGGGGAATGAGAGTGGGCAAGAAACAAAGCAGGAGGTGCAGTGGCTGCAACTTTGGGCAAGTCATTTTTAAATCTAAGAATGTTCACAATAGGAGAAAATATGTGCAACTGCAGAGCTGCTTGCTGTCTCTCTGTTTCTCTTTCAGCTGGGCTCTCAGCACAAGCAACCCAGCCCAGCCCCTGCTTCATCCAATAGGAGAAAAAAAGTGAGGGGTGGTGGTGGGAGGAGAAGGGGAAGGGGGCTGCACCTAATGCCACTCAGGGTGGTCAAAATGTGTTAGTGAGCTGGATGTGGCACACAGGCTGGAGGGACCCCTGGTCTAGGGCATAGCTTTGTAGGGAGCAGTGTTTTTTTCTGAAGCAAGAACATGAGTATTGTCTTGTATTAATCCTAATATATTCACTTTATCTTTCTAGTGGGCTAGACTTTTCCAGTCCTTGGCATAAAAGCTTTGTACAAGCCAGAAAACAGATTTTTGCAAATTTACATATTCTCCATCCAACTCTAAGAATATTACTGGATATTGGTTACAAAACGTTTTCCAAGTTACTTATAGTAGATATTTCGGGTTTCAGGTAAAACTTGTTATATAAGTACCATATTCCATATTCCAAATAATTCTAGTTAGGTATGAAACTTCAATTTGTTTTTATGTCAGTATGTAACAAATTATTTATGTGTCACAGTAATTCCTTAATGTGGAAAAACATCAGACAGCTACAGTGAAATATCTATGTGCTTACGATATCACTACGGTGTTATTTCCTATTACCTTTTTTCAAACTGATTTGCTTATGAGAACTCCTGAGCTAGTAAAGTGTGGACCCAGTATTTTAATGCATAAATACAGTACTAAAATGCTAATTTTCTAAGTGCATATTGATGTGCATTTTTCTATGATGCCATACATGGTTGACTTTGCCTAATGCAGTTTCATTTTTCAGATCAGACTTATTTTATTGATATGCAGGTCTAGAGGCCCAGTTGACTGTGAATCCCTTCAGAATGATGTGTCTATAAATTGCCTAAAAACAGAAGAAAAGATATTAAGCACATGGTACCCACGTGTTATCAATCTTTTTACAAGAAACGAAGCACTAGAGGGTGTAAAGTCAGACAAAGTAGATTCCTTCTATAATTGTGTGGCCACCCTTATGTCTAATCAGGTAAAGCTCACTTTTTAATTCAGTGGAAGATTCTTGTTCAGTCCAGAACCCCATATGTGACACCATTCATGGCTGATTTTTCTAATTGCACGAATACACTAAGGAGAGAGGAAAGAACACTATGTTGAATCCCCTGAGAATCCCCTTCCATGGGCATAGCAGCATCCTCAGAAGTGTTGGGGGGTAGTTTGAAATGATCATGACCTAAGTTTTCATGCTTTTTTTCTAAATTTAAATATTTGCATTTCATATAACCTGAAATTCTACAGTTGAACTGCAATTATATTGAAAGAAGAGATGTTAAACCAGGGCAGTAGAGGGATATGGGCAGAAAATGACCTTCTGTTATTAATAAATTATAGGTACATATTGGTGTATTTTTATGGATTTGCTGGGGTGGGAACTAAGATGAGAGATTTTTTCCTCCATTGTTATGTGTAATAAAAATCAATCTGTGATCTTTTTCTAGCTGAAGGAGTTATTGAAAAGAACTGTTGAGGCTTATGTGCAACTATTTGATCTTGATGACCAAAGGTGGCTGCCTCTGTTTAAAATGGAACTGACTTTTGATGATGAGAAAATGGATTTCTATCCAAGCTTTAAAGATCTGGAGGCTTCTATTTTATTTATACTTACCTTGATTGCACAGACTCTGCAGGTTCAACTTAATCTGTTATTATTTTATGTCATAAATATGTAAGAATGCAAAGTACCATGTTAAATAGTTTATAGTTTATATTAAACTAAGTGGCTCTGTGCACATGGAAAGCACTTCCGCTTATATGTGATTTTTGCCAATTTCCCCCTCTTTCCCCTGCAACACTTTGTGCCCCAAACTATCCTGTTCCGGAAAGTCCCTTGACCCTCAGTAGTAGAATTTTTGGAGGGTGCTGTTATGAGTAGGGTGTGGGGAAATTTGCTTATGTGAGCTTCCTTCCATTCATAGGATCTATCCCATTGTATGGAACTACATTTCATTAAATTTAGTAGGATTTACTTCCACTTAATAGTTGACATTCAAAAAATTGGATACTTATTAATGCTGCTCACTCTGATTTATAGTATGTACACAAACATACATCACTTGAGAGATTGAGTCACTCTAGAAATGTTCTGGTCATTTCCTGTTACTTTCCAAGATTGACAGCCCAGTCTTATGCTGCCCTTATGCTGCCGGAACTCGCGTTCCAGCGACATAAGGCACTTTATGGCAGTAGCAAACATGACTCACCGTCAGAAGGAGCCAGTTCGCTGCTGCAGGTCACGAGTGGTGGCCACCCACCAGCAGAGCCACTGCAACCCTGGCACCAATAAGTCAATGCAGAGGGTGGGAGGTGGTGAGGGGGTGGAATGAGGGCTGGAAGGGGGTGGTATTGGTGGCAGTGGCGCCGCCGATATCCTATTCCACTTCCAGGCCACAATTCACCTTCTCTGGTCCACTTGGACTTGTACCAGCACAATTGCTGGCACAGGTGCAAGTAGACCTATCCTGATGCCAGATGCTTACCCCCGGGTAGAGAAACAAATGTTCCCTGACTCAGAGGAGACCTCAGGACTGCCCCTCCCACAGGATGCAGCGTGCACTCTGGAGGTGTGGCTGCATCGGAGGGGGGGGAAGGATAGGATTAGACCCTGAGCCAGTTTTCCACATAAACTAAGTGACCATAGTGTTGATTGGCTGGCTCCTGTGCCATTGCAACCTTCCTTTTGCAATGTACAGATGTTCAGTTGAATAAACGTGCAGGTAGTACTTAAAAAATAATAAAGACAAAATGGTATAGGAGAAGGTGCAACAGACAATCCATACTTGATTTGCTGTATATCAAATGCATTGCAAAGGCAGGGGGAAAGCTGGGAGAAATAGAAAGCTTCCGCATGGGAGAAAAACACACACAGGATGAGTCCTATTTCTTGCCTTTACATTTTCATTTGAGGTGCATCATGTACATGGAGATCCATTCATTTTAATGAATCAGGCTGATCTAGGGAAGCAAGTACTTGTGAGGGCTTGCTGCCTGAATTGAAAAGAATCAGATCACCACGTCAAAGGTCTTTTAAAGAAAAGCACACATATGATTTGACGTGCACACACCCTGCAGATTTGATTAAGTGTTTTTTTTACCTTTTTTGAGTAAGCATTTTTTTACCATTTTTTTCTTTTTAAAGCTTTTTTTAGCAGACTCGACCCTGGTATCCGTGGATCCTCAATATTTGCGCGAGGGTGGTGTGTCCGGAACGGCAAGGGCCAACTGTATGTTGTTACTTGTTGAAATATTTCTTAAAGACCATTAATAACTCTTATATGTCTTCTACATAGAATGTCCAAACAATACATTCTTGGTTAGGAAGCGGGACCATGGTTACAGCTATTGACACTGAACTTCCTGAACATGTGATAGCATGGGCATCATCTATACTGAGGAGAGCAATTCATGAGAATTTGAAAGGTCCAAAAGCCCATTTTGATAGTTACGGTGAGGGATTTAAAACTAAGCTTTGAAAGATAACGTTATTAAACTAATCTTGTGAAATAAAATAACAGTGGTTAACTTTTAATGCGATTGTTGCCTTGCAGTTGAGAACTATGGCTGGCTAGCAGATGGTACTGCAGATGAACGTATAAGAACATTTATAGCTGAGGAACATACTTTTGGTGAATATACAGAGGTATTTTTCATGTACGGTTTACTAGCAAAACCAGCTTATGTTATGCAAGCATAGATACAAGTTCCTGGCTGCTACTAGAATTTGTCACTCTCCCACCCTCAAATCCAAACCTCATTCACAATGTAAAGCAGTCAGCGCCAGTCGTAAAAGGTGCTCTGGCAGCATGCTACTCAGCATGCTGCCGGGGACGCCGGTGGGAAGGCCTGCGCCTTCCTTTCTGTGCCAGCGGATCCCCAGCTGCCTGCTGGATCGGGTAAGATGGCAGGTTAGGCGGGAGAGGTGGTGGAAGGGTAGAACGGGTGCAGGGGAGGGCGAAGTGAGGGGGCAACAGGGCGGGGGAGGGCAAAACAAGGTGTCGACGGGGGCAGGTGGATTAGGTCCAAGAAGGGGGAGGGTTCAGTGGAAGCGGTGGCCGCTGAATCCTAATCCCCTTCCTGATCCCGCAACGCGGGTCCACACAGACCCACACCAGCTATTTAGCTAGCACAAGTCCAAGTAAATACCCCGCACTGAGGAGGCTTACCCCTGAGTAAGGGAACAATTTTCCCTTACCCAGAGGAGACCTCCGCAACTGGCTCCCCATCTTAGGATGCAGCTGTAGCCATTTTGGCACCGCTGCATCGGCAGGGGGACGGGGACGGGACCATAGGATTGGACTGTCAGTTGCATAAAAGAGCAATGAAATTTCCACAACTGAACATTCTGTCCTATGTATAGCTTGACTTGACTAGCTTTATGCTTGAGTTCTGACTTCTGTTAAGAGATAAGTTTCCTGTCCTGAATTTTTAGAATTAGATGTCAAAATATTCTCTTTTCAGACTTTTGCAGTAATCGGGGTATGTTGGATGACATGTACCCCACATGGGGTATCTTGGTGGTATAGCTTGGTAATATCTTAGCAATTTTGGTGTGTGCAGTGATCAGTTTTGAGGGAATGATGTACAGATGTCACATTTTCAGATTTCTGTAGTAGTCAGGGTGTCTTGGACTATACATATGTACATGTTTCAGTTTTCTACCTAGTAGAAACATGATAGTTGTACATCTCTCCTCAAATGGGTATACTGTTTTTGGTGCACCTTGAGTGCCCAAATAAACTGAAAAATTATGTATGGGATGGAGAGAGTGGATAGAGAGAAGTTTTTTTCCCTCTCACACAACACTAGAACTAGGGGACATCCACTCAAATTGAGTGGGAGGGAGTATTAAAACAGACACAAGAAAATATTTCTTTACCCAGCGTGTAATTGATTTGTGGAACTGCTTGCCACAGGATGTGGTGATGGCACCTGGCCTGGATTCCTTTAAAGGGGGATTGGACAGATTTATGGAGGAAAAGTCCATCACAGCTTACAAGCCATGATGGGGATAAGCAACCTCCTGGTTGTAGGAGTAGGTTTTCTCTGTGCCAGGTGCAAGGGAGTAGCGACTGGACACAGGTATCTTGTTGTCTTGTGTGCTCCCTGAGGCATCTGGTGGGGCCACTGTGTGATACAGGAAGCTGGACTAGATGGGCCTTTGGCCTGATCCAGCAGGATTCTTCTTTTGTTGTTATGTTCCCTTAAACCTGATATTTATTACAAATAGTTCAAGACACTTTAATAAAAACACCTGAAAACAAAGACGTTTTTGCATCTCTCCCTCAAATTACAAATGCCTTGTTTTCAGATATTTTTATTAAGGTGTCTTGGACTATGAGTATACTAAATCAATGTTTCTCAAAGTTCTCCCCGCAAAGCGGGGAGAACATTGAGTACTTGCGGGGGTGGGGCCAGCAGTGGAGGATGCCTCCAGAGGCTGAAACTCCCCCATGGGATTCAGCATGTGCTTTGTTGGTGTTGATGCATCGCCACATGGGGAGTTTAGTTGGATTGGGCTGTCTGGCTGTAATGTTATACACACTTACCTGAACTCAATGGGACTTTCTTTTGACTAGACATGCATAGGATTGCACAGTAACAAATTTATTGAAGTATAAGCTTTGATAGACTATAGTCTACTAATCAGATTTTGTTCCTAATGTTTAATAATTGGGACTGCTTTAATTTTAAAGGTTACATGTAATGTAAGGCTGTCACCCAGAAATCTTAGCTGATTAATTTTATGATTAATGAATCAATTAAATGGGCATACATTTGCATAGGAATAAAGGCAGCAGTTTTGGAGAAAATAAATACTTTGTGCACATGCATGTCACAGGAGGCATTTAAGAATAAACATTTTGTATGCATGAGAGCCAAGGAAATACTTCTTGTAAGGTGGTACCTGTTCTCATGTTTTGTGTAAGTCCTTGTACAAAAAAAGCATTTAAAAAATGCTGCTGCTCAGTCAATTGGGGAAAATTTTTTAATAGATCATAATATTTTAAATACATTAATGTAGCCAATAAAGTTTAGTTTCTTATTGAAGCATGCACCCCATTTAAAGAATGCAGCTTAAACTAACAAATATAAAATTGTTTTGAAGTTTATAGATGAATTTTTCACTCTAGCAAAGGAAATAATGAACTTGCCAATGATGGCTCATTTCCCTATGGTGCGTTTAGACTGTGATGATTTGAAGCAAGGTTTGGTTGACAAAGCAAGAAGCTTTGCAAATAAATTGCTGGACACAATAGTTCAGAACCATAAAGAAGAAAATGAAATGTGAGTAAATGTCTTGCTGTAAATAATCTCTTGCATAAAAAAGATGTTGCCTCATGCATTGGACTATTAATTTTCCCCTTTGTGTATTATTCACTTGAAGAACACTAACATCTCAATCCTGTCCAGGGCTGCCACAGCATGCAGAAGCACGCTGCACCAGATTCTGGGCAGGATTGGGCCAGCACCAGCACAGCGGAAGGCTGCCTCAGGGGAAAGGGACGTTTGTCACCTTCCCCCAGGTAATGCCCCAGCCGCCCCTATGAGTCTCCTTGGACGTGTGCCGGCAAAATGGCCAGCTCAAATCCAAGGAGCCCGTGTAATGCTGGACAGGCCCAGGATGGGGGATAGGATCTGGTGGAGCATGCCGCCAAGGATCCCTCCCGGACCCGGCAGGCCAATCTGGCCCCCCCAGTCCTCCCCTCCCTGCCCCTACCGGTGGAAATCTTACCTTCTACTGCGGGTGCAGGCCTTGGACTGGGGAGAATGGAGCAGTGCAAGCCTTACCACCGGTGCCACATCTTCCTGAGGAGGCGCAAACATGCTTTATGGCACGTTTGTGACACGATGGAGCGGCCAGCGGTTGCAGACAGGTTTGCGCCGTTAGAGTTATTTACTGCTGCACACTGACAACCTGATCATGTGCTCTGCTGTATAGTGTTGATGCAATGAGCTCTTGCACCGGGTGACACAAACCCTACTGACTTACCCTACTGGTAAACGAAACGTCATGCCCTTGCAGTTTTTAAATGTCTTTATTGTATTTTACTCAGTGATCTTAAAGTATTTGTTACATAAGGTTTTAGCATTATATGCTTACTTTGTGTTTTTACTGATTTTTGCTGATGTATTTTACATTTTGATATTTTATAAATTGAAGTTTTATAACCCAAATCCCGAGATGTTTCGCTCAATGTACATTGTTGCGGGTTATAACAGTCTTCGATCACTCCTACTGACTCCTCTGGTGTCAGTGCAGCATAAAATCAAGGGCTAGGCTCCCTGTGCTGGTGCAAGGGGTCACTGCATCTCCTCGCTCCAGCATGAAGAACTAACCTTGCTCCTGCACTGGTACATCTGCAGCCACTGGCACTGTGTTGCAATTCTGCTTCCATGCTAAGTTCTTTACTACTGCTGAGGCATTGCTTTTTTGTAATATTCTGAAAGTGAAATTAAAATGGAAGTTACATATAGCACGATATAATTCTTTTTTCTCCAACAATGCCCTTTTCTCCCACCAAGTTCTAGAGCATTGACTCTAGACTCTTTCTAACGTGTTTACTCAGAAGTAGGTTGCAATATCCTTTGCATTGGTAATTGAACACCTCCTCTTTTCAGGTTTTGCCAGTTTTTTTTTTTTTGCAAACTTATTCAACATGACTGGGAGATTAGTGCTGAATTGCCACTGATTTCTCCCTTGAATAGCCTCTCTGAATTTTCCTAATGTCAGTTACAGCGCAATTCGACTTAACTTTTTTGCCGGTGTAACCATCGGCCCAGCGAGAACGGGGGGCCCCAGAACGGAAAAGCGCTGATTGCGCTGTTACTTTCCCTCCTGGGGTGGGTGGACACTTTGGTTTTTTCCCCCTCTCTTTTTTTAAATAAATAAGGTTTATGGCTCAGCAAATGTGGTTCAAATCAAAGCATTTATTTATTTATTTATCCTGCCTTTTCCATGCCGAAGCATATGCCCAAGGTGGCTTACAAAGTTCCATAATAAATGTACAATGTATGTAAACAATGAGTAAAATTATTAACACACAATGAAATCATTGGGGGCAACTATTTGGTACAAAGAAAGTCAGCAGAACAAAAACACTATTACAGAGGCAAACACTGACAGACGGAGACACAGATAGACGACAATCACCCATCAACTAAACACCACACGAAACAACAACATTTTGAGCTCACACCGAAAAGCCATTTATACTTTTAGCTTCTATTATTAAGATATAATTATTTTTCAGGATATGCAATGAATTTGAAACCATTAAAGAACGTGCATTAAAAGTTCCTGAAACAACAGAAGAAATGATGGAAAGTATAGTATATATAGACAAGGCTAAAACCATAGGAATCCAGAAATTGTATGAAAGGATCAAGGTAAGTGATCGTATTATTTTAGAGGCATTTTCTTTACGAAAAAATAGATCCCGTCTATTCCTGTTTTATGCCCGATTCTATGTTTTGTTCAGAAACAACTATTTCCTTTCTTTCATAGGAATGTCAGCGGCGAATGAATTACTTCCTAGATGTTTATCTATTTGACCCAGATGACTTGACACTGAATGCAACTGTCCTGCTATGGCCTCAAAATATTAATCCTATCTTTGATGAAAATGACGATGTAAATATATATACATATTTTTATTTCGCATGCTCCAGTGTTTGAAAAATTAACACGTAGGTTGTAATGCCGGGAAAAACTTCTGCTTGAAAACCTTTGAGAGCAGATTTTGAAATCTGCTGTAAGTTAGATTTGACATTACAGGCCAGCCAAAATCATACATGTGTTTACCTGCAATGCTTTTTAAAACACATGTAAGATGTACACAGGGGAAAAACAATCATGTACAGGAATCGGTGTAATGATCAGTGGTGCAACTGTGTAGTTCAGTGGTGAAAGGAAAATAGTGACAAGGATAAAGGTGCACAAAATATACTAAAGTGCTCAAACACCAAAAACGGAGTTCAAAACAGGATCTGACTGACTTGGCTCACTCACACTTACAGCATAGTCCTATCCAGCTCCCCCACTGGTGCAGCCCTTTACATTCCCTTTTAAAGGGTGTTTAAATCCCCTTTCCCTTCCAAAGCCTCCTGTTCTGCCCTCCCCCACTGGCTGCACCTAGTTATAGCAACTAGCTATAGTTGCGCAAGAATAGCACGTTGTGTCCCCTAATACAGACATTAACAGATACCAAAGAGGTTTCACATGGTGTCTTTCTCTGGGATGCAATTGAATGCAATATTGATGATGTAACATATGGTACATTTGGTCTCATTCAGGATCAGACTACTTGCATTATTTTAATTGGATAAAAAAATTCAGCTGAAAGCCAATGGAACTGTTTTCCAATTAAAATAGCATAGCAGGGAGGGGGAAGCAATTGAGATCAGAACAATGGCAGGGTCACAGTCCAAAACCTCCTTTCTGCAGTTCAGTCCCATTTTGTAGCCCATCATTGGTCCACATTATGCATTCCGCCTCACATCTAGTTTGCCCTTCAGTATAATGTGGCTCTTGATATCCGTGTAAGAAAGTATTGTTGCAAATATTTATTCCCCTGGATGCCTGCTACTAATTTCCTTTCAATATGTTTCAATCGTCTTATAGATTATCGAAATGTCTAAACGTAAAGGTGAAAGTGAGTTACTGGCCAAACGTGAGAAATTGATAATGGAAATAGAAAAGCAGTCTCGTCGTATGCGTGAGTTTACAGAATTTTCAGATCTGGATCGCATGCAACAGGTATGTGACACCTGGTATAAAACATGAACTTTTGTAAAGGATTGCATTCAGGTTCTCTCTTGCACGATTGCTGTCTCATGAAAGAGGGATGTGATTTGTGCAACTTCCTTTGTCCTTATCCGGCCTTCTGCACGCTCTGCAAATCTGCTCCAGAGATGCAACCCTATGGTCCTGGCAGAGAACAAAACATTAAATGATGAAGCTTTGTGTATTATGCTGGTTAAATGTGTTGCTGTTGACCATCATATTTTAATAAAATTGCCTAGAATAGGTAATAACTGTAAAGTCCTTTATACTCTGGTTACCAGACGTATAGATAGTAAACATGAAATGTTGTAACTAAATGTGTGTATGTGTGAGGGCACTATCTGTTTAGCTCACTGCTAGCAATACTACACGCAGTATCTAATCTGGAACTTGTGACACTTGCACAGCTATGTTTCTTTCAGGAGATAATAGGCATTGTTGGTTAAGTGGAGGAAGAACTGAATTGTCTCAATGACAAAATATTGTAATTTGAATGCTGGGTGAATGTTGTTCCCTAGTAGAGCAAGGGCATTCCTACCTGAATGGGAATGCCCTCGCACCCTCTCGAGGTAGGGTCAGCTGTTTAACTGCATCTTCTCCGTGTGGAGGGCAGACCCGTTGCCCCAGTCCGGCCCTACCTCGCTCAGGGAGCAGACATCAGCTGTGGGGCGTGATAGCCCAATCGCTTCAAGATTTTTCTTCTCTGGCTTTCTCTCCTGTATTTGTAGCAACTGTATATCTATTGTGTAAAAATAGGTTATGTTGAAATACCCATAGAGACTGAATGATAAGGGCTACATAAGCAGCAGCTCATGAAGCAGTTTGGACAAACAGGTTTCTCCACTGAATGTCATTGAATAAGGGATGAGGACTTATCAAAGTGTACCCCATGGTAGAGAGACAGCAGCTACTACGGCATCAGGCATCAGGTTCGCTTCCCTCATTCAGTGGCACTCAGCAGCTGAAGCTGGTAGCATGCCAGGGAACCACTGAACAGGCTGCTGCTCTCAATACTTAACTTGGAATGATTATTGCATTTTGTGGAGTAAATTACAGCCCAATCTTACTCAGAAGTAAGGTCCACTGAGTTTAGTTGGGCTTGGAAGTGTCTAGGATTGCAGCTGTACTCTAGTATTGTCTCAGAATTCTCCCTGCTCTCCTCTTTTGACAAATCTTAAAATGTACCTTTTGGTGGATTGTACAACATGTGCCTCATTTTTACCCTGTATTTCTAATATGGTACTTTATGTTTTTAAGAGCTAGCAAGCCTTGTAGAATTATAAAATGATACATTATTCACCAAATTGTTTAAGTTTTCTCAAGGGATATAAATCTGTTTTTAGTATGTAACCGACATGAGAGCACTGCAGAAGCGCATACAGGATGCTGATGAAACAGTTGCCTTCATTAATAAAGAAGAAAAACTTTTTAACTGGGAGCTGACTGAATACCCAGAGTTGGAAGACCTAAAAGTTAACATTGAGCCATACCAAAAACTTTTTGTGTTTATATTGAAATGGCAGCGGACTGAAAAACGGTAATTCAATTCACATATATTTAAATGAAAGGATGTCTAAATTAGCGAGTGTGCTTTTATTTGTTTAAAAAAGTGTGAATATATCATTTTAGTCTGAACTAGTTAGTATTAAACTTCTTTTTGTCCATGAGCTTTACTTGATATTAACACTTTTATGATTTACAATTTATGTTTATTTTATCATATGTTAAGTCATTTATGTGTAGCTTAGATGTGTTTGCTTTACTTGGTGGTTGCAAATCATGTAGCTCGTATCAAGCAGTCACAACAAGCAATAAGATGATTCTTTTCCAGGAATTTTTTTGATAAGTTGATATAGACCATTCTTGCCACATTAATCCCAAAGAAAAGATGTGATGGTTGTTCCAAGAAGTTTTAAATGATTTACACATATCACTTTACATATAAACATATAACACAGCATAAACATATAACGTATAACCCAGCATAAAGACATAAACATTAACTTTTACATATCACTTTACATAGGGAGTTGCCACCACACACTGCCTCTCATCCCTGGGGTAGTGGTTTAGATTATCCCATCCATGGGTAACTGATAGTTTTCCTTCCTGGACTGCAGAGCTTGCAGTGGCAGTAACTTTCCAGATGACCGTGAATCACCATCCATGGTAAGAACCTGATAATGGTTATTCAGGTCCAGTGGTACAGAATGTTTCTCCTGGTTTTTTGTGCTTCGAGGCACCCACATCTCCAATTGGTATTTTCTCTTCCTTGGCAGAGAACTCCTCCTTCTGCCATCTTTCCTGAAAAATTTCTTCTCTCTTATCCAGGAACTCTTCATCTTCTCTAATGAGTTGCAGTGTAGAAGTTATGCCTCAAGCTCTTTCACCTTCTCTTCCAGAAGGGAGACTAACTTGCAGTTGCAACAGATGTAGTTTGTATCCTCCTTGATAGGAAAACAAACATGGCACATACCTTGTAGGTCTCCACTGCACTTCTTATTTCAATGTTTCTTGAAGCTACAAACATACCAGCAGATATCTTTGGACTCCTCTGCACACTTTCCTGTTAAAAAGAATGTGGTTCCTCCCTCTAAGCTGATCAGTGACTCATCAACTCACTTGGCAACAAGCTGCACTCATGCAATACCATGTGCTCAGCACATGGCTACAGACACACAGCTAGCCAGAAACAGTCCACTCTCACTTCAAAAGCCCCATACAAAGCAACAAACTTACCACCTTTGTTACTCCCACACCAAACTCTTTTGTTCCTGTTAGTTCTCCC
The DNA here is from genome assembly GCA_026170595.1 of Plestiodon gilberti rubricaudatus. Lineage (NCBI taxonomy): Eukaryota > Metazoa > Chordata > Lepidosauria > Squamata > Scincidae > Plestiodon > Plestiodon gilberti. The sequence continues at coordinate 219,430,337 of JANXHW010000002.1, read as the reverse complement.
CATTTTGTGAGCTCAGCTCATATATGTGATTGATAATTATATCTTGTCTTGGGCATCAAAATGATGAGGGAAAAGAAGAGGGAAGCAGGAGGCTGAAGAGCAGCGGAGGTACAGGGAACAGATGGACAAGGAGCAGGAGGGGAGAACTTACAGGAAGAAAGAACAGAAGACAAGAATAAGACAAGGTCCACCACATCAAATAGCTTGAGAAGCACCACTTTAGAGCTTGTGTTGCCCTCTAGTGGCTATACAAATGTTAATACGGTAGCATCTTTTTAGAACTATAGAAAAATGTCCAATAAGGTTTGTGCTATAGAAATTCTAAACTGGAGAAACACTATATGTTGGGTTTCTTTGTTTGATGTATTCGTAACTCACAAAACTTTTTAAAAACTATTCTAATTCTTAATTTTGTAGTAGAAGGTTAACTTTAGCTTTTCTTTTTCTAGGTGGATGGATGGTGCCTTTTTAGATCTCAACGGAGAAAGTATGGAAGCTGAGGTAGATGAGTTTTTTCGAGAAATTTACAAGACACTAAGGTTTTTTCAGCAGAAGCAGAAGAAAGCTGAGATAGAACGGAAGAAGTCAGCACAACGCAGAACAGTTGTAGATGAGAAAGTAGATGAAGAAAAGAAGGACAATCCAACTATTATAATGTGTGCTGCAGTAATGGAACAGATTAAAGACTTCAAGGTACTATAAATGGTTTCTTATACAAAGTGATAGACATCCTTGAACAGATCTTTGCTCCCATTTATGATCTGTGCACACAGGCGAAAGTTATAAAATATTGTAGAGTGTGTTACACAAATATTCATAGATAATAAGTTACATATGGATATGTCTTTAATATGTCGCCCTTAATGAGAGCCTTATAAATACTTTTAATCCTTCCTCCCACAACATTGAATAACAAGCCCCCTTGGGTAACTCTTGGTGGATGGGCTGTATCAAAGAATTTTAAATGAATAAAATATAATAAAAGTGGTTAAACTTTCCCCCCCCCCCCTTAACTAGGAAAATATCCCTTTGGTGTCTATCCTCTGTAACCCTGGCATGAGGGCTCGTCACTGGCAACAGATGTCAGAAATTGTTGGATATGATTTAACTCCAGATTCTGGAAGCACGCTAAGGAAAGTTTTGAAGCAGAACCTAACCCCTTTCCTAGATCAGTTTGAAACCATAAGTATGGGAGCAAGCAAGGTAAGAACAAACAAACTCTTTCACCCCAGCACCACAGAATCAAAATGAATTGACAGATAAAATCATGCATTTCTGTGTTATAGGAATTCTCATTAGAGAAAGCAATGCATACCATGATGGACATCTGGGATGGAATTTCCTTCCAAATAAGCTTATATCGCGAGACTGGAGTTAATATTTTGTCTTCAGTAGATGAAATTCAGACTATTCTGGATGACCAGATTGTTAAAACACAAACAATGAGGGGATCACCTTTCATCAAACCATTTGAAAAGCAGATAAAGGTACTGTATTTCTAAACATTCATTCAAATGTATTGGTTCAAATTCAGGCTGTATAATTAATGAGACATCATTGACTTATTCAGATTGTTATATTAATTTTTTAATTCTTAATTTTCACCTGAACTGATTAACAAATTAATTCTTAATTTTCACCTGAACTGATTAACAAATTTATTACATTTAAATGCATATTAGAAAACCGAAAAGGAAGGAATAGTTTCCTTTAAGTGTAAGAGTTATTCATTCTCAGATTTTATTTTGTCCCATTTGACCACAAGAAGCTCTATATGTGGTTTTACAATAAAAAGTTAATATTTTAAGAAACAAAAATTATTGTACCTTCTTTGAAGAACATCTTTAATTTTGATATTTTCTTAGTCATCAAATTCAGGAATATGAAACATAGAATCTTTCATTCTAGCACTAACACAAACAGAGTCAAATTATAGTTTAAAAGAACAAGCTAGAATTTATTTCAGTTAAGCACTATCATCTTCTGGTCTGTCTATAGCTGTCTATATTTCTCTGGAGGAGGAAGGGGGGTCATTCGGTACTGAATGGGTTAACCCCTTCCATCTTCAGAGGCAGGGCCGGTAGAGCTGAGTTGACTCCTCCTCCTTGGGTGTTGCTCCCCAGTCTGGTCCTGCCTCGTTCAGAGAGCGGTCGGTGTTTGTATAGCTTAAATTTTTGAAGGCTTTTTGCGGACCAGAGTGTTCTTTCCTTTTCTTTTTTCCTCTCTTGCCTCTCCCTCTGCCCCTTCCCTATCCGTACCTGCTTCCCTAGACAGGAGGGAGTCGTCGGGGGACCATTGGAGCGCGAGCTTATCAACGCCTCACGGCGTCTGAGAACTCCCACTCTTTTTCACCTCAGGCAGTTGAGGGCGGAGGCGCGCAGCCCGATGGATGAGCGTGAACCTGCCGGGTGGCGCCGCCGTAGCTATCGGAGCTCTCCCCCCCCCCCCCACGTCAGGGAGAGAAAGAATTTTCTACGGCTCGGAACGCCACATCGGCACGAAGGGCCTCATTCACTGGGGCTTTTTGGGGCCTACAACGAAGGAGCTTGGCCGTGGCCACTGCGTGGGCCCGACGAATCGCCCGGCTGTATCACGGGCCTACGGAGCCTCCAGGAGATCCTTGCTGCTCCTATTAATCGGCGGTTATAATGTAAATACCGTATTTATTGGCGTATAAAACGCACAGGCATATAACATGCACCTTAATTTTAAGAGGGAAGTTTGAGTAAAAAAATATATTGAGATATTGCAGATCTGTGGCTGCCATGGCAGGTTTGGAAGCTTAAGGGGATTAATCTTTTAACATTAGTATTGCTGTTACAGGAAGCCGAAGCTGCCCCTTGATCCCCCCGGCGTTTTTTTTTTTAACTTTTTCCACGGTTCGAAGGCTGTTATAACCAGCTACAATGTAAAGTGAACGAAGCATCCTCGGGATCTATAGTTATAAAACACAGCAGTTTGTAAAATGTTAAGATCTGTATTTAAAAATATACGACTTTATAAGTCTAATTAAAATCACATTTGTGAATAAAAATACTTTAAAAGTCAACAGTTTAAAAATGCAATAAAAACATTTCAAAACCCACTTAAGCATAACGTTTCGTTCATTGTCTATGAACTTTATCAAATGCAAGAAAAAGCCTGAGCAGGCAGGAAGATGATAAAGCTCATCGCAGTCCTGCTGCTACATTTAAAGAAGATTTTGGCGCACATTTCTCCTAGGAAATTAGGATTAGTTCTAATTAAGTCCGCAGCTGGCCTGCAGGATGAAGAGCAGCGGCAGGCGGCGGCAACAACAACACCGTAAGTGACCAAGTGCTGCAGAAAACGTTTTACAAAAACGCCGGGGGGGGCATCGGGGGGAAGCTTCGGCATATAACATGCACCTAGTTTTTGAGGCCTACATTTAGAGGAAAAAAGTGTGTATTATATGCCAATAAATACGGTAGGTCTTAATTTCTTTGCCTTGTATTTTTATCTCTAACCAAGGTCTTTATTTTATTTTAAAGGAATGGGAAGAACGCTTGATTAGAATTCAAGAGACTATTGATGAGTGGTTGAAAATGCAGGCTCAGTGGCTTTACTTAGAACCAATCTTTTCTTCAGAGGATATTATGCAACAGATGCCAGAGGAGGGACGTCAATTCCAGACTGTGGATAGATACTGGAGGGACATTATGAAATACTGTGCCAAAGACCCCAAGGTAAAGAAATACTAATGAGGACTATAGTTAGGTGGAGGAAAACATATGGGAGGAAAACATATTCACTCCTCTTCCACAGCACCCCCTTATGCCCCCTCCTAGCCTTGGGGGCATTGGGCAACAGTCCCAGTTTAAGTAGGCTTACCAGATCCATACCGGGACTATGGTATGTTCCATTTATACCATACTCAAAAGCAAGCACCATGCCTAGGATTGTGCTCTAAGGCAGGTGTTCTCAACCTTTGGAGGCCTGGGTATCCCCTATCTCAGTCCAATTTTCTGAAGCACCCCTGCTAATTAATTGCTAATTAATTACATAAATCAATTAATTAGCTAATTAATCGTTAAATAAAAACGTACTAAAACAATTTTAAATGTGAAAAATGTCTTATTTAGCTCTCTCTCTCTCTCTCTCTCTCTCTCTCTCTCTCGTGTGTGTGTGTGTGTGTGTGTGTGTGTGTGTGTGTGTGTGTGTGTGTGTGTGTGTGTGTGTGTGTGTGTGTGTGTAAGACCCAACACAAAATCAGAGAGACAGAAGGGGGGTGCATTTTCTCAACTACAAAAAATACACTGCACAGATGGGCGACAAGGAAAAACAAACAAACAACCAGAGAGCTTGATCTCATGTTAGTGCAAAAAGACACATGCCAGGATCTTTTTTTTCTCCAAGCCATCTTTTTCCACTTCCCACAATCAGCTCCTCCCTACCCCACCCCACCCCACCCAGTCTCTTATCTGTTAGCATCTGAGAGAAGCAGATACTCCAGAAGCAGGCAATCCTCATCATGTTGCAAGGAACCCTCGCTCACGTTCTGCTGCTCTGAAGTGAAAATGAAAGTGAAACTGCAGAGCAGTTTAAATTTTAAAATACTTGGCTCGCTGACACTCAGCTGATCCAGGGAGATAAGGAGCAGCCTCTCGCATACCCCCTCCAGTGGGAGGCCAGAGCTTGGGGGAAGGGCAATTAAAATTGTTTTAAATAAACCTCTGGTTAGGGGAAGCCTCTCGCGTATCCCCACCTGATGGTCCGCGTACCCGTAGGGGTACGCGTACTACAGGTTGAGAACTCCTGCTCTAAGGGTTTAACAAGCTACACCTGCCCACATTCCTTCTCCTAAAGGTCTAGCGCACTGTCTCGGTATGGATTTGGTAAGCCTAAGTTTAAGGAGCTGCAATCCGAGATCAAGTCAAGAACATCCCTGTGCTTGTGCAGAAGCTTGTAGGCAGGCTCCCAGAGCTTTTTGGATCCTTGCCATATTTAATAACACAGAAAGAAAAGTTCTTCCATACATCTGGCACCTAAATGTTAGACAAAAAAATGAAAGTGAATATATATAGCATTTTATTTCAATAAATATAGAGGAGGTGGCCTTCCCTGTACTGCTCCCTTTAACTATGGGTCTGCAACTGATCTAGGAATAGCTGTACCAAATGGGATGGTTGTTCTTACTTTATTTGTATCAAAATTTTAAAGTAGTTGTGATCAATTATTCTTCATGAGCTATAACTATTAATTCCCTAAGATTTGAAGGATAAAAATATGCAACTCTCGTTTATATCACTGCTGTTCTGGATGTCTAGCAGCAAGTCCTGAACATAGTTCTACAGACTCTCAGGGCCCAATCCTATCCTCGGCCAGCCTAGCGATGCAGTACCACTGATGCAGCCTAAAATAAATGTTTTACTTACCTTCACCACCACTGCCTGGTCCCCTATGGTCCTTCTCAGATCTATGCCAGCTATTTTGCTGGACTAAATCTGTTAGGCTGAAGGGGGCGATTCAGGCCTGGAACAGATCTCATAGATTCTACAGCTGCTGAAATCCACCTGCCAAAATCTGACCTGATCCGTCCCCGCCATTACCTTATCTGTGATGACAGGTGATCTGCGTGGCACTGCTGCCAGTGCTCAGCTTTCCAGCCTTTGCACTTGTCCACAGAGCATCGGAGAGGCAGCTGCGATGACAGACCGTGGGATACACAGGCAGATCATGAGATCCAGCAGCATATCCCTCGGATAGGATTGGGCTGTTAGGATTATATTCCATGTTACATTTTTCGTGTGTGTGCAGCATCTTTACATGTACCTATAAAATTGTGACACATGCAGGCAACAAACTTGTTCCTGGCTGAGTGAATCAAATTAATGTACAAACCACATAAGCATCCTGTACCTAAAGGTAGAGACGAAGCTGAACTCCACGTGGGGGGGCTGCCGACGCTATGCCCCCACGTGACACCGGGTGTGGCGTCACGCGGCTCCAACCACGCCCCTGTGCCGTTTTCCTGACCATTTCGGAGCCAAACGGCTCCAGGGAGGGCCCAGCCCCCGCTCAGAAAAGACGACGGAAGCAGTGACGGACGAACGGAACGTGTCGTCCAGGCAAGTCCAACGCCTTGGGGCCCCCTGCCCCCCTGCCCCTACCCCCGCGACGCTTCTGCCTAAAGGGGTATAGCTAGTGAGCTAACTGTTTTTTTTCAGTAAGTCTCCTTTAGTATGCAGATTGCTATTCTGAGGCTGACTTCCTTCCATCTCTCTCTCTCTCTCTCTCTCTCTCTCTCTCTCTCTCTCTCTCTCTCTCTCTCTCTCTCTCTCTCTCTCTCTGTGTGCTCAGCTGGACAGGCAGGCTTTCTTTCACTTTCCTATCCAATTATGTCGTCCTTTCACTAAAGTTTTTTCTTTCTTTATAACCACAAGCCTGGCAGTGAACTTCTCTCCCAAAACACAGTGTAAGCCAGCTGTGCCAACATTTGCCACCAGGTAACAGGTGAAGCAGCTGTCAGACACAGACCTTCCCAAGTCCATGTATTTATATTTTGGGCATTTAGCAGCTTTACTCTGCATTATAGCTGATATGCCTATGATGACCATTCCATTTTTCCTATAGGTTCTTGCTGCTACGTCATTAACAGGTTTGTTGGAAAAGCTTCTGAATTGTAATGAACTCCTTGATAAAATAATGAAAGGACTGAATGCGTATCTTGAGAAAAAGCGTCTCTTCTTCCCTCGGTATGTGATGTTTTGCTCCTGAATAGTTCTGTTTAAGCTAAAATCCCTAGTATCCACAGGGAATTGGTTCCTGCCCCCCCACCCACGGATACCTGGAATCTGCGGATAGGGGAGAACGCAATCTTCTGAGGCCCTTCACACACACCCCATGGCCATTACCTTATTGTTGTGCAAATGCGCCAACGGCTTGAAACGGGCCAGTACGGCTCAAACGCAACAATGGCTCAAAATGGGCCATGGGGTTTTCAGTAGAGCCGAGTCTCAAGCCCCGCCCCCTTGCACTCCCCTGGCGATCTTTTTATCTTAAAATATTTATTTATTTATTTATTTATTTATTTATTTAAAGAATTTATACCCCACCTTTCTCCCAACAAGGGCAATCAAGGCGGCTTACAGATAAAAACGTTAAAATACATATATACATTAAAAGTAATTAAAAACAAGTATTTAAAACAATTAAAACAAACAGCCCCAGTGGGTTACCTATATTTACATTTGTTAAAAGCCATTTGTTAAGCCAGCCCACCATGTCAGACATCAAATGCCAACCTGAATAAAAATGTCTTAAGGCTCCGCCGAAAGGTCTCTAAGGAGGGAGCTGTTCTTAATTCCAGGGGGAGGGAATTCCATAATTGGGGCGGCACTGCCGAGAAGGCCCTATTCTGCGCCGCCATCCCCCTCACCTTCGTCAATGGCGGCACGGTTAACAGGGTCCCCCCTGATGACCTCAGAGTACGGGTCGGATTATAAGGAAGGAGGCGGTCCCTCAAATACCCTGGACCCGAGCTGTTAAGGGCTTTAAAAGTCAAAATAGTGTTCGTGTCTTGCATTCAACAAACACTACTATAAGTAGCATGCTGCTGCTTTATAGCAGAGACATAGGCTCAGCCGAAGATCAGTAAACAGAAACTGAAACTGCTTCCTGATCTTCGGCTGAGCCTGTGTCTGCTATAAAGCAGCAGCATGTTACTTATAGAAGCGTTTGTTGAAAGCAAGACATGAACATAATTTTAAGGTAAAAGAATTGCCTGGGGAATGTGCGGGGTGGGGCTGCGGAGCTTGAGACTTGGCTTTCGAGCCATTGTTGCGTTTGCGCTGCGCTGTCTTGTTTTGAGTCATTGGCGCGTTTGCGCAACAGTAAGGTAATGGCCGCAGGAGTGGGAAGGGGGCCTCCACCATCCGCGGATAAGTGAATCCATGGATAGCGGATCAGCGGATAACGGGGGGGGGGCTGTAAATGTATATTATGTCATGTTAACTGGTTTAACTCACTGTTACTGAGTGCATTTACCATTTTTTCATTTTTTTTGCAGCTTTTTTTTCTTGTCCAATGATGAAATGTTGGAGATCCTGTCAGAGACTAAAGACCCTCTCAGAGTTCAGCCTCACTTGAAAAAGTGTTTTGAGGGCATTGCTAAGCTGGAATTTCTTTCCAATCTGGACATTAAAGCAATGTACAGCAGTGAAGGTGAACGTGTGGAGCTGATTTCAACCATCTCAACTGCTGAAGCTCGAGGGGCTGTGGAAAAGTGGCTGATACAAGTGGAAGATCTCATGCTCAGGAGTATACAAGATGTCATTACAAGATCAAGACTGGTTTGTTCTCTATTATGCTTTTATAATCATGCTGTGCACACACAGCTCCCTGTTTAATTTTAGAGTTTCTCTAGCTTTCATGCTCATGTGATTTTTCTTGCTTATCTTGACATGAGATCTAGTAAAGTTTGCAGTTAGAAGTGCAATGAGAAACTCCCAGATGTTGATGCTGGGAGACGCCTGTTCAGCGCCCTGCCCTTTACAGTGTGGGGTTCTATTCTGTCTCCCATGCTTTTTAACATCTACATGAAACTGTTGGGGGAGATCATCCGGGGATTTGGAGCTGGGTGTCACCAATATGCTGATGACACCCAGCTCTATCTCTCCTTGTCATCTCGTTCCGGGGAGGCTGTAGAAGTCCTGGAGCGCTGTCTGGAGGCAGTTGGGGTCTGGATGAGGGTTAACAGGTTGAGATTGAATCCAGAAAAGACTGAGGCCCTACTGGTCAGGAAAGCCTCAATGCAAGTACTGAGTCATCTGCCTGCTCTGAATGGGGTTGCACTCCCCCTGCAGGAACAGGTGCACAGTTTGGGAGTACTTCTGGATTCACAGCTCTCCCTGGAAAGCCAGGTGGCAGCTGTGGCCAGGGGTGCATTTGCCCAGCTTCGTCTGGTGCGATAGCTGCAGCAGTACTTGAGTCGATCGAACCTGACCACGGTGGTCCATGCCTTAGTGACTTCAAGACTGGATTACTGTAACGTGCTCTACGTGAGGCTGCCCTTGAAGATGGTTTGGAAGCTGCAACTAGTGCAGAATGTTGCGGCCCGGGTGGTCACTGGAGCTAGGCGGTTTGACTCTGTTGAACTGCTACTTCAGTGGCTGCATTGGCTACCCATTTGTTTCCGAGCCCAGTTCAAGGTGCTGGTAATGACCTTTAAAGCCCTTCACTGTTTGGGTCCAGGATATCTGAAGGACCGCCTTCTCCCATACATTCCAGCCTGCCCTCTTAGGTCATCTGAGGGGACTCTCCTGCAAGAGCCACCTCTATCTCAAGTTAGGGGAATGGCAGCACGTGGGCGAGCCTTCTCTGTTGTGGCGCCACAATTGTGGAACTCTTTGCCTGGGGAATTGAGAACTTCCCCCTCATGATTTTTCAGTGAGGACTCAAAACGTTTCTTTTTCGTCTAGCGTTTGGGTGATGGGTTGGTGTCTGACTTCTGGGTCTCAAGATGTTTTGCTCCGTTGCTTCTCTGCTCTATGTTGTTGCCTCCCCCCAGTGGTTTTTATTGTTTTTATTTTATGTATTTTAAATTATGTATTTTTATCTTTGTTGTAAGCCACCTTGGTATGAGATAAGGTGGGGTATAATTTTTTTAAAAAAATAAATAATAAATACTGGAACAATGAGTTTAGTGAGAGTTTTTCATCTGTAAACTATGTTTGTAATGTCTGTTAACCCTGATAGCTAAATTAAACTTCTGTGTTCAGAGGCAGTATGCCCCTAAGCTAGTGTTTCTCAAACTGTGGGTCGGGACCCACTTGGTGGGTCTTGGCCTGGTTTCTGGTGGGTCTTGCAGAGTCTCCAATGAAAACGGGGATGATGGAAAGATCAGATAAGTGATTGCCACAAGCCCTGAGGCTATTCAAAACCCAGATAGCTGCTAATTGCCCTTCAAAGAGCTGAGCTCCTGCAGTTTGCAAGATAGCTTCTAATTGCCCTGCAAACAGCTGAGCTCCTGCAGTTTGCAAGCTTGTGTAAATACACTATAGGGGGATAAATGTTTGAGTGTCTTCTTTTCTGGTGTTTTTTCCCAAGTCCATCAATGACAGATAGTGGGAGCAGGTGAAGGCTGGGTATCATAATGGGCAGCCCAATTCTGTCTAATTTTAGAGTGGCGGAGCGCGTGGTCCGCCACTCTAAAGTGTTGCAAACGTGCCGTAAAGTGCATTTGCGACGGCTCGGGTATAAGTCGCTCAGCCGATATCCTCAGCCCTTCTCTGGCCCGGTTTGGCCTTACCCCACCACCTTGGATGTACGTCAGCTTCAGAGCAGGTGTACATCCGAGGAGGCCCATAGGCTCCAGGCAGATCTACACTTGGAGAAGGGAATGAATGTCCCCTTCTCCTGAGGTGTTCTCGGGCCACGCTGACGTGGCCCGGGAACAGACTCAGGATACTGCGGCTGGCCCTTTAGGCCGGCCGTGTAATGTTGCGCAGGATTGCTCTGTAAGCCCCTCAAGCCTTGAGGCTATTTATTAGGGCTGCCTTATTACGAGAAATGGACTGAGTTTTTTTGCAAATAAATGAATAAATAAAACATTACTTGTAAATGTAAATGAGAAAGGCGGCATATAAATACTGTAATAAAATAAATAAATATATTATTTCTTTGTAATAAAATAAATATATTATTTCTTTGTAGATCAACTTTTTTTAAGTCTCTTAAAGCTAGGTGGGTCCCGATAGAATGTCATTTTAAAAAGTGGGTCCTAGTGCTAAAACGTTTGGGAACCATCTAAGCAGTGCCAGTTGGCCTGGGGGTCTTAGGGCAAAGCCCTGTACTGGTGCCCCCATAGTGCCCCCATCTTTCCCTTGTTTAACGCATTGGGCAGTGCTGCTGGTACTGAGGCTTCAGTAGTCAACCTAACTAGCTGAGCCCTTTTGATGTGCCCCACCTGCTGACCCCTGCTATCATCCCTACTTCCAAGTACCCAATCCTGGCAACCTAGAAGCTTCTAGACCAGACATTTTAGAAACAGAACTGTGGACTTTGTGGAAACAAGATGTACCTTTGCAGGGGTATTTTTATGTTCTTATATGGGCCCTAGAGTGTGTAAGTGTACACTGTTTCGTGGTCAAATGCAGAAATTATCAATAGTGGCTAGATTTAATTTTGAAAGCATTGAATTTTGCTGGCATTTAAGAACATGGCGGCAATAATCTCAGCACAGCATATTCCCCTATTAATAATTATTCTTTTGGTCAATGTCATAAACTTTCATAGGCATATCCAGAAAGAGAAAGAAAAGATTGGGTGAGAGAATGGCCTGGGCAAGTAGTTCTGTGTGTCTCACAAATGTTCTGGACAAGTGAAGTACATGAAGCCATATCTAGTGGCCCAGAGGTATTATGACACATATTTTTTTGTATTACTTCTTTATTCTTCTTGATTTTATTTTGTTAGTTTATCTCTATTCATCTAAGATTTGTTTTTTTTATGTTTATTGTTTTATATTAGTGTTAATAACTTTGAACTGGAGAAGCTGAGTATGCATTTTTTAAAATAAATGTTACATTAATTTCTCTCCTGTCCCTTCAAAGTAAAAATTGAATGCAGCAAGTAAACATTAATCATAAACACATATGCAGGCACCACTACAAATCTGGAGTGACAGTTAACTATCAACTACAGTATCTGATACTGAAGAAGATATTCTTTTTTGTGAACTATCAGTAGAACTATCAGTAGAGTTTGTACTTCAAACTCTATAAATACTGGAAATTTCTAGTAGATTCACTATGAACCCTAACATATCAATGCTTTTGTAATAGTAACACCAGCATCCCTAGCAATTGCTTATAAATGCATGAACTGAAACTCAATCCATGTGCACATATTTCATTATTTTTATTGCTACTCTTAATTTGCGGCTTTTTATTGATTTCTCATTATTCTTGTGTGTGTATGCTGATGGGTTTGTCTTATGTATTTTTTGTTAGCTATCTTGGGCACCCATGTTAGTGGGGAAATATGAGGTTCATCTACCAAAATGAACAGGAAACACTTTGTGTTTGTGATCAAGGCATTTATATTCAAATTTGTTGTAGCATTACATTAATGAGTTTGTGAATAAGCAAATCACAAGATAATAATATGGAGAGACCACTAATCATTTTCTATCAGGAAGTGGTTTCTAGTGGACATAATTTTTCAAAATTCATTTTCATTTTTCAGGGTTTAAAGGATTATTACAATACTCTTCAGCTTCAGTTAAATGATATTGTAGAGCTGGTCAGAGGAAAACTGTCTAAGCAAACAAGAACTACATTGGGTGCTTTGGTTACTATTGATGTGCATGCTAGAGATGTCGTCATGGACATGATTGAATGTGGTATGCAACTTATTAGCTTTTCTACACAATTGTCAAAGCAAATTAGAAGCAAGGTATATTGACATGCATTATCTGATTATTCTTTATTGCTGTTAGAAACTATTAATTTCATAAAGTATTAGTCTCATGTTTAAAATATTCTTAATTTCATTATTTTATTATGGTAATTTGTATCCTCCTTTTCTGTTATTAAAGTGGCACCCCAAGGCAGCTTACAGAATACAGTATAATAAAAATCAAACACAAACTAATTTTTAAAGCATTACTTTAAAAGTACTGTATTGTTATTCCTCTTTTTTAATAGAAAAGTTAAAGGTTTAAAGGTCTATTAAAAGTTTAATAGAAAAGTTTTTAATAGGTAAAAGTGCCTAAAATAAATACATGGAGTAGGCAACAATATCCTCAAAATGATTTACCATTCATACTGCCCTTCCAGAGTGTGTTCTGCCTAAGACATCTTTCTTATTACTAGGTGTGTTGCATGAAACAGATTTTCAATGGCTTGCCCAGTTGCGGTATTACTGGGAGTATGAGAATGTGCGGGTGCGCATCATCAATTGCAATGTAAAATATGCTTATGAATATCTTGGCAACTCTCCTCGACTTGTCATTACTCCTCTCACGGACAGATGCTATCGCACTTTGGTATGCCTTTTTAATGAAATTTCTAATTTGGATGCCAGAGAATTCAACTTGTTACAGAGTGGCTTATCCTCCACCTACATTTAACACAGTAGTATGCAGAGGTACAGTCAGTTCTCATTATCTGCTAGGGTTAGGTCAGATACTGAATTAGCAGATACCGAATCATTGAGCCTATGGGAAAAATGGGGTTAGGTTCCAGGAGACTCTCTGCAATACAATATATGAACTTTGTGAACCTGACTCTTACCTTGAAGTCTATGGGCTGGGTGATAGTGGGGGCAGCATCCAGTATACCACATTGGCTCTTTGTTATGGAACAATTCCTAACTCTAGCAAATTAATTATTATTCTTTCCTAACAACATTATACAAATATAAAAGTTATTGTACAGTATCCTGGAAGCCCAGAGTGAGCACAAACAGTTCCCATTGTGTTGCAAATGGCTTTGTGTTGCAAATGGCTTCAACAGAAACACACAGCAACCTCAGAAGAGAGAGATTACTTTTTACAGTAAATGCAGCAAGGCAGGGAAATTTGCTCCCAGAGGAACATGGAGACCCACGACTCTGCCGCGCGCTATATCCTATCCTCCCTTCTGGGGCTCTTCCGCTGACATGGACCTGCTTGGTTTTCTGCTGGTGAGTAGCACCATTGTGTGACTGAGTGTTTACCCAGGGTAAGCGGACAAATGTCTGCTTATCCTGAGTAGACCTCCAGCCGCCTCCTTCCCCAGATAGGATACAGTGTGGGCCTACGCCAGGGAAGGATAGGATTGGGCTGCCCATTTTTGACTGGGGATCACTTTCCAGCACATCAAAATGGCCATCTTCAATTAACTCTTGATTCAAAGAAAATGTGTTTTGTTTTAGGGAGTTTATTCTTGTAGTACTATGAGAAATATAGGAACGTATGAGAAGGTTATTCTTAGGAATGAAAAACTGAAAGCAAAAAAGGGGACAAAAAGGACAGAGGCTTGTTCTTGTGTTTCTTTATACAGTGGACCCTTTTTATTCACGGATCTAGGATCTGCGGATTTGACTTACCGTGGGTCCCGGATCCACGTGATCCACACTAAAAACCCTGGGAAGCGGGGGAGCCTCCAAATTGCTGTTTTTACCTTTAAAAAGCCAAACTGTTGCGTTTTCAAGCCTCCTCGGGGCTTCTTGAAGCTTAATGACCCACTTCCGGGTCATGCAAAGGCTCTTCCCTCTTCCCAGCCTTGTCCCAAGGCTGGGAAGAGCCTTCGCACAACCTGGAAGTAGGTTGTTAAGCTTCAAGAAAGCTTGAAAACGTAGGAGTTTGACTTTTTAAAGGTAAAAATGACGGTTTTGGAGCTTCCCCCCCCCTTTTCCAGGATTTTTAGCGTACCAGTATCCGTGGATCCTCGCTATCCGGATCTCCCACGGATAGTGAGGTCTGACTGTAGTTTTGTATTGATGCACAACACTTGTTTTGTGCAATGGTAGGTGTTTTTTTGTTTTGTTTTTTAAGCAACTGAGCATGCCAACAGAAAGGAAATTCAAATAAATTATGGCTTAGCATGTGATGAGAGAGTAGAAGAAATGAAGGAAATAAGATTTTGGGGGAGGTGAGAATATGGAAGATATGTAATAACAAAATAAGGATTATGCATATTTTCTACTTTTATTTCTGGCATTTACAATTGGATGTAGTTTTGTTTCTTTCTCAACATTGTGACAAGATTTATGTTTTGCATTATCTTTCTTGAATTATTTTTATTCTTAGATTGGAGCATTTTATTTAAATCTTGGTGGTGCCCCAGAGGGACCAGCTGGGACAGGTAAAACAGAGACTACCAAGGATTTGGCTAAAGCCCTTGCTGTGCAGTGTGTTGTCTTCAATTGTTCAGATGGCCTTGACTACCTGGCCATGGGAAAGGTAAACTGAAGCGAATTCTAGTTTCCTAGCTAAAAAGGACTCCCTGTTTTTAATTTTAAAAAAATGCCCACCTTTAACAAAAATGTATATCCTTATTAGACAGTTCAATTGTACATACAACTGTATAGTTAACTTCACAGGCTGACTATACTCACTGATATTGGATGAGATTGCATGCAGGGTATAGCACATGTGATGTAGTTTTGAAGAACCAGGTACTACTAGCTTAAATAATCTTGTATTAAAATGTCACTTCCATTAAAAAGTAGGTTAGATATGTTGTTTTAATCAAAAAAATATGAATCAAAGACATAATTTTTTACAAAGAAAACCAGCCAAAGCAAATAACAGTAACTAGGAACTCCTCTATTTCCACAATGTGTAGACAAGGTAGAATGCTAAGAGCGTTCATCCTTATACAAGTGTACAGTAGGGCCCCTGTATCACAGGACATAGGTTCCCGCTCTTTCCACGGTTAATTGAAACCGCAGAAAAGAGCGAACACTATCCCTGCACCCCCACGCCCATTGCCTTCGTGCCCATTGCCTGCTGGTGCCAGCAGGAACTTCCTGTTAACATTCGGAGCCTCTCTAGCACTGAAGCTGCTTGCTATAAGCATTCAGACGCAGATGCTGCTGCTTATAGCGTTTTGTTTAAGGAAGACCACGCACGAAGGTAATGGGCACGGGGCGTGGATCTGCAATCCGCGCATAAGTGAATCCGTGGGTACCAGATCCATGGATGTGCCCCCCCCCCCGTATTACTGTACTGTGGTGTTAAAGCATCTGAAAAGCCAAACCCAATCTCCAGAAATGTGGCCAGTGTGGTAATAGAATAATGTACATTTGATGTGATTCTTGTAGACACCTACTGAATAGTCCCTAAGACAGCAATCCTATACACATGTACCTGGGAGTAAGTCCCATTGAATTCAGTGGCACTTCTGTGTAGACATGCATAGGATTGTGCTCTAACACAAGTAGCATGCTTTCCTACTATCAAATAGTTGAACTGTTTTTAAAGTGTTTTTTCTTTAAATTATTTTTTTGTATGTAAAAGTATACGTGAATGCCAACAGGTGCACCAATGTAACTCTTTAGAGTAAAACCTACAAAACGAGCTGCTTGTGGTCTTAGCTAGTTAATATTACCATTTCATCAGTTTATATGGAACTAAAGTAAAATGGCTCTGATTAAGAGTTAGGGAACTGACTTTTTCCTTCATAAGCCCCCTCCTCTATTTGTGATAGTGTCATGGTGGTGGTTAGAGAGAAATCATTCTTGTATAGAAATAATTATTTATACACTGATTAAGATTTGGGAATAGTTGTACAGCAGCTTCCCTATTTTAGTTTAGCCATCTTGTTTACCTAATCCTGTACTGAGATTGGCTTATCTCCTAAACTGGCTTCATTGTAATCTAAGTACAGCAGTGAACATGTGTTCATTAGGCATCAAGATACTTTCAAACCTTTGAGGATATGATTATTGGCTTGCCTTTTTGTCTTTAGTTTTTCAAGGGTCTGGCTTCTTCAGGTGCTTGGGCATGCTTTGATGAATTCAATCGCATAGAGCTAGAAGTACTGTCTGTGGTGGCTCAGCAGATTCTTTGCATCCAGAGAGCTATACAAATGAAGCTGGAGACATTTAATTTTGAAGGGACTGAACTGAGGCTTAATCCCAACTGTTTTGTTGCTATTACCATGAATCCAGGTTATGCAGGTCGTTCTGAACTGCCAGATAATCTCAAGGTAAAATTGCTAAATAAACATGTGCTTGAAGATAATTTCAAATACTGTTCTGATTTGAAAAGGCATATGTCTTATATCTTGGGTTCTGAGTTTGCAACATGTGGAAATGCCAGTTCTGCAATGTTTTGAGTGTTCAGTTCATCTTGAATTGAAAGGAGTTGTATTTCCCTGAGCCTGTGGACCTGGGGAATGTTCTTTTCAGTTCTGAGGAAGAAAATTTTTAGGAAACTAGCGGGCATGCAAAAAGAGCTTTATTTCAGAGTTTAAAGCATAAAGCACCTACAGAGGCATTTTCCCCCAGGCGATTCCACAGATGACTCTGCCCACTAGCGTCCATAACACGGTCTGGGGGCAAGAGCTCAAGCTACACACATGATTACATACTTTAGCGAAGCTTAGCTAAAAATAGACAATTGGCAGCAAGGCAAATCAGGTGTAGCTACTTCTCATAGCAAAAGCTGGTTGACAGCAAGGTGATATATGGATGGTGGGTTACATCTCTGTGTTCTCATCACTGTTACTGTATCTCTATGTTCCCATCACTACGGGAAGGCCTAACAAGCAGGTGTTGTCAATAGAAATGCATTGAGAAATGCACATTTTCATTACTTCACTTTGATAACCACCTTCCCTCCCTGATAATGCTGGGCAGCTGCAGCTCGTCATTGCCTTTAGCCCATGTTCTCATGGGAAACAGCTCAGCAGGGAAAGCTGACAGTTCCCAGGGTATGAGAGAGACAGAGAAGATGCTAACAGGTTTCTTAAAATGGCCACCAGGCCCCTAAAATGGCTGCCTAAAATACAAGAGTTTACTAATTAGCACCCATGACATCACCGTTACATCTCCCCCGTCTGTCTCTAGAGTAGGGGTTCTCAACCAGTGGTACTAATACCACCAGTGGTACTTTAGCCAACTGCTGGTGGTACTCAGACCGCTGGATTTCCGGAACCCCACTCTGACGCAGCGCTTTTGGCAGCGTGTTTTCACTCCTGAGCGGCTCCCGCCTTTAGCTGAGCCTCTCAGGAATGCTGAAAAGGGCCCTCCCATCCACCTAGAGCCTCCTACCTGCGTTTTCTGGCCTCCGAAATCCTGAAAACCCAGAAATAACTGGCAATGATGTCATTGCCCACATTATGAACACTTTATGGTGGTACTCAGCAGGAGAGTGGTACCGGAGAAGGTACTCAGCCAGGAAAGGTTTGAGAACCCCTGCTCTAGAGCAATGTTGGTGTTTGAAAAAAAAGGGGGGGAGTATCTCAAAGTTTTTCAAAAACCTTGCAGTTTCAGAAACAGTTTGCCTTGTGGAACAGGGGGCTACTGTTCAATAAACACCAGCAGAAATTCCCCTTAAGTTTGTGGAAAATCTCATGTGTACACCCTCCCTCCACCAAGCTGCTATTTTCACCATTAAGGAAAATGTACATGTAAATAAGTAAATAAGTTGTATGTGTACATTTTAGCAGTCTGGAGGGATGATTTTCAACCCACTCCCCCAATGCCATGGTACCAATCTGGATCAAAGTCCCCTAAATGACTTTTATTTGCCAAAATGTGACAGGAGAACCACAGATCTCTGCTGTCTTACCTAGTTTGGCCCCAACTGGACATACCGGTATTAGGGAGAAAGATACATCTGATGTATCTCACAAGGTGTCAGCTTTCATACATAGAACTGATAGAAGCAAGGCTCGTGGTTGCTATTCACCAAAACTGTGTGGAGAAGAGCTAAATGACTTTCTGCAAATATATCAGCCTCCCAACTACCGGTAGTTCTTGCATGTGCATGTGTGAGACTGCCACATTTCACTTCTAGCTATTGTGTTTGAACTTGAGAATGGAAGGTTAACTTTACACTATAAGTGAAGAAGTCTGTGAATAGAGAAACAGTTCACAACAACACAACTTTCATTTTTCCGATCTTTGTTTTTTGTTAAATGAAAAGCTAAGGCTAGGCAGCTTGTCAGAGATAGGGTAGGTCAGAGAAGGCAGAACATATATCTGCATTGCAGAATTATAAGTAAGATTACTGCTAGAAGAATATGTACCTGTTTTGCTGTTAGTAGAGTTCTTGGAATGCTTTTGTATAGCATGTTATTACAAAGTGTTTACACTTCCTTTGATACCGATTTCAGGTCCTTTTCCGAACAGTGGCTATGATGGTTCCTAATTATGCTCTCATTGCTGAAATCTCCCTCTACTCCTATGGCTTTCTGAATGCCAAGCCATTATCTGTGAAAATAGTAATGACCTACAGATTGTGCTCAGAACAGCTTTCATCTCAGTTCCATTATGACTACGGTATGCGTGCAGTCAAAGCTGTATTAATAGCTGCTGGTAATCTGAAACTGAAATTCCCAGTAGAGAATGAAGACATACTGGTAAGTGGCACATTAGTGAATGATTTTAGTGGCAAACACATCTTGGCAGTTGTAATACCTTACAATTTTATCTTGTTCTAGCCACTTTGGAATAGTTTTTCCATTTGTGAAATGTCAAAGGGTCATCTATATCTTTCCATTTCACTTTTGTTTAGTTCAAATTCAGTTCTATTTAGTGATGTCTTTATATGATTTTGCAAGTCTAGAGTGTCACATGCATGCTGGTTGAACAAGCACTGGTGGTCTTAAACTAGTATGAGGGGAGAAGTTGCCCCCTTGGACCAACACTTGGAACTGTATGCAATATCCAGTAAGCAGATCCTGCAGTGCGGTGGCTTGAAGGACCAGGCTATTAGATGAAATATGATATAAAACCTAGTGCTACAAACTCCATTTTACATTAAGCACATTCTTGGGACTGACATGCTTGCTTTTTGTTCTGTAAATAGCAGCTGCAAGGGGGGGGGGATGAGACGCAATCTGAATCAGGAGTATGGTCTGGGGGGGGAGGGTTTTCAACCACTTAGCTGTCTTGGATGCTTCCTGATTAGAGGTGAAAGATGGGATGAAAATACTTTAAACAAACAAATAAATGTGGCCCCTGTCACAATCCTAGTCCAGATATCAACGGTTCCCTGCAGCTGCTGTTTGCTCCAGAGGGAATCTGGATTAGAATATTGGTGAAGACAAAGGGTTAATGCCCTCACCCTCCATACCAAAGTCTCAGTCTAGATTGGGGCATCACATGGAATGTTCTCGGGCAGCCCAATCCTGCCTAACGTTAAGCAGGCGGAACGAGCGCTTTGCTGGCCTAGGGTGTTATAAACATGCCATAAGTAGAGGTGTTTGTTTTTGTTGAATACGAGAGAATTACAGCCTAAGTCTTACTGAACACAATGGGCTTACTTCTGAGTAAAATAAATAACATCATTTTCAAACATCTCTAGCCATAAGGCACATTTTTGGCACCCTGGGAGTAGATGCCGATGCGGAGACTGGGACCATTCACTCTGCTGTCATCATGTCTGGTGATCGCAAGTGAGTGCTGCACTGGTTGGTGCAGGGGCATGGGGAGGGTGGGCAGGGGTGACGAGGGAGGGGGCCATTGGCCGGGCTGGGAAGGGGTGGGGATATCGGCACTGGGTTGCGCTGATATCCTGAGCCCCGTCACAGCCCGGGCTGGCCTTACACGGCTTCCCTGGAAGCACTCCAGCTTCAGAGCTGGCGTTCATCTGAGGAGGCCCATTGCGGCCTGCGCCGTTTATATCGGGGGAAGGGGACAAACATCCCTTCCCCCAAGGTGACCCTGGGCCTTGCTGGTGCAGGCTGCAGTCGCCCTAGGATACAGTGGCCAGCCATTTAGGCTGGCCGTGCAAAGTTGTACAGGATTACACCGCTAGTCTGTTTTGGGCTAGCATGGGACTCAACAGAGTTCCCAAGTATGTTGCAAGTGTCAGGGTGATACTTGAAACCCTGGTGCCTGGAAGCTTCCTAAGTGTTCCACACTATCTGCTTCCCATATTCCGTTATGGAGATTGGAAAGTCCACGCACACCTCCCTTATTCCCACACAGAGCTTCCTTTTGATTTGATATAGTTTCCAAATAACATAAGCTCCTAGCAGAGGGTTGTTGTCTACCTATCAGTGTAGCTTAGTAATTTGAAAAAACTAGCAACACATGCTATTGTGGAAATGTGTTTTTAACTGCTCATTTATTATTAAATAATATTATTATTAAAATAGTTGTGATATAAATGAGAATGTACTTTCAGTACAGTTCTACTGCTCTGTTTTGTTCAGCTTCTTCGCTCAATCAAGGATGTAAATGAACCTAAATTTTTGTCACATGACATACCCTTGTTTATGGGTATTACAAGTGATTTATTCCCTGGTATTAAACTCCCTGAAGCTGACTACAATGTAAGTAAATTTGTGGGGTATTATTCTCTAGTAATACTTCTAGCATTTACCATTTCTAATTAGTTCAGTGTTTCTTATTACCATATATGATAATGCTGTGTTAATTTTAAAAATTATTATTCAGATAATTTATCTGCTACTCTGTAGTAAAAAATAACGTTTTTAAAATACAGTAAAACCAAACAAAACAGGAAAAAAACTACAGAGTGAACAAACTAGGTGAGCCTCCTTGGGGAAAGAATTCCAAAGGCTGAGAATGCCTTATCTTAAGTCCACTGCCTGTTACTTCTGATGGCAGAGGGTCTCAGAGGATGTTCTGAATACCAAGACAGGGTTTGTACTTATGTCAACAAGCTTCATTTCACCCAGTCTTTCTGTGGAACCAAAGCTTGCATTGGAACTTGAACTGTTTGTAGATACATAATCTGAAACTGTCATGGCCAGCAATAATGTACAAAGTCCTAGGTTTATATCCGGGAATAAAAGCCATGTAGAAAAATTCCAAAAATAATAATACGTTTAAAAAAAAAACTAATTAAAAGCCAGAGAAAGGTTAAAAGCAAGTTGTTTTAAAAACAAAGTGTAAAAACAAAGTTTAAAGTTTAAAACATTTAAACCGTTGTGGTCCAACGTGTTGTATGTTTTTGGGAACTATTTTTGAACTGTTTTAAATGTTTTAAACTTTAAACTTTGTTTCTAAACTTTGTTTTTAAAACAACTTGCTTTTAACCTTTATCTAGTTTTTAATTAGTTTTTTAAAAAACATATTACTATTTTTGGAATTTTTCTACATGGTTTTTATTCCCGGATATAAACCTAGGACTGTTTGTAGATTTTTTTTTGTCCCAATTTTTAATTGGCACTGAAACGAATTCTTTCTTTTTGCAGTGTTGCAGTATGTTGTTTAGTAATCACACATCTCACTTCTGCTAGGATTGTTTTCCTGGTCCCTTTGTAACCTGTTACAAGCTTGTTCCTCACCAATATTTTCTTCAAGTCTCTCATTTGCCACAGGATGTTTTGTCATTTTAAAAGAATTTCTCCTCCTGAATTAGGTGACTGAGGTCCTATAGTCTTGCTTAGTTTTAGTGTGCATTCAGATCACTAGGTGATCGCTGGGACCTTCTTACTTACTTTCTTGAGATTCCTGCCAAGTTGTGTGAGTGGTTTTTTAAAAATGTTTACCTGTTAACAGCAATTATTTGTTTTGTCAGGGATGATTCTGTGACAGATTGCAGATTCTATTCATGCCGCTAAATCTCCCAAATATTTTCCTACATTAATTTCTCTCTTTTACTATGTAAAGTGTTTTAATAGGTTCAGATTATTATCCCCCAGCATAATGAACTTCATCAGGGAGGCTTAATACAGCATCATTTGAAGTATATGATTGAGCTTACATGATTTTGGTAGTACGGGTGAAGATGCCATGTTGATAGAGTAAGCCTGGATAAAGATAATCTCCTGCGCCGATCACGGGTTTCCAAACAATGGCAGCCACGAACGGGAAAATATATTAAAATCCGAGGTTTGCAAAGGTCCAATGTTTCGTTCCAAAGCTTGGAACTTTTTCATAGGAACAATCCCAGAGGATTGAAGATGAAGTTGTAAAGTCTCAGCGCTTCTCAGTTAAATAGGCAAAAGAGCGGGAAAAAGCGGGAAAGGACGCTATCAATTAGGAACGGAACTATCAACATGGCATCTTCACCCGTACTACCAAAATCATGTAAGATAATTGCGGGCCATGAAAATTTCCGTGCTAACTATATGATTGATGTTTTAGAAAAAATAAGAAATGCTGAATGTTAATTTTTTTAATGATCGTTTGTGTGTGTTTGTGTGTGTGTGTGTGTGTGTGTGTGTGAGAGAGAGAGAAATATTGGACTGTTACTAGATGCATCATTGAATAAAAATATAAAAAATATTATTAGTCGCATTTTTAGTTTTTAAAATTGTATTTTAGGATTTTCTGGAGTGTGCGAATGAATCCTGTAAAAAACATAATTGCCAACCAGTTAAAGTTTTTGTAGAAAAGATGATACAAACCTATGAAATGATGATAGTTAGACATGGGTAAGTATATTTATACTAATTTTCATAAGTATAGGCTTCAATCTACTTATGCATATTTCAAGTCTTATTCTAGATCAGTTGTTCCCAACCCAAGGAGGTCGCAGAGCAGTTTCTGAGGGGTGGGATGTCAGCTGGATGGCCACCCCCACTGCAGAGAAAGGTCTGATGCTCTCTTGGGGCTTGTTTGCTCACCTTCTGCTACTTTCTGCTTGCCCTTTAGCATCTCTGTTAATATTACCTCTCTCCTCCTGCCCCTTAAATGGGACTGCTTATGAGTACAACTTTAAAAATGTGATTTATTTCTGCTTACTGACATAACTTCTGGCTCTGTTGGCACAATGATGTCACTTCCTGCTTAATGACATCACTTCCAGCCCTAAGTCTTAGGGGGGTCCCGACAGATCGTCATTCTACAAAAGGGGGTCCCAGTGCTAAAAAGGTTGGGAACCACTGTTCTAGATAGTGCAACTTAGAATATGCAGCTATGAGCTGAATTGTGGCCAAAATTTGTGGAGCTCTGCACACATGGAGAATTCCCTATTTACTTTTTGTGAGAGAGGAATGTTTCCTGCACTCAGTTGGGAGTCACTGTGTAAATGAAGAGCATTTTGTTTCATAGAAGTGAATAGGAAGCTACTTGTACTAATTGATTGCAACTTAGGCCAACAGAGAGTATTTTGTAAATGGTGATAGAAAGAAATTTAGGCTCAACATACATGTGCCTGTTAGTCTACCTGTCTAGAATGCCTTCAAGAGACTGAATTTTCTTGCTTTTGTGATTAATAAATGGTTCAGGTTCATTCATGTTAATAGTAACCTTCTGCAGAAAGGAAAATACTGAATAACTTTTTTATGTATCAGTTTTATGCTTGTAGGGGAGCCTTTTGCTGGGAAGACCAAAGTTCTTCATGTGTTGGCAGATACACTTTCCCTTATGAATCAACGTGGTATGGGGGAAGAAGAAAAAGTATTTTTTAGGACAGTGAATCCTAAAGCTATTACTATGGGTCAACTTTTTGGACGATTTGATCCAGTATCTCATGAGGTGATGTATTTAATATACATTAGTTTGCACAAAATGTGACTTACAGTGATGACTCTTATCAGCCTCCAAAAGGCTGTATAAGTGCAGCTGTATTTCTAAAATGGAGCTGCACATATGTATTTGTGCAGCTCCATTTTAGAAATTAGGGGAAATTAGAGGAAGTACCTCACCAACATCTTGTTTATTAAAACCTCAAGGAGGTCAATTAGAAAAAGATTGAAACTTTGCAACTTTAATTTTGCAACTTTGCAAAACGTTTATATTAAACTTTGCAACTCTAGTGCCAGGGACCACTGTGCATGATCCAGATTTCTTCTCAATAAGCCACCCTGTTTTGGTGTGTGAGGGTATGATTTGATGTGCTCTGCTCTGCTGGAAGTGTGTTACTTACTTCACATTGACCAGATAAACCTGGTTGGTTGACATCACTGAGATTACCATCACCAACCAGGAAAAGCACCTAGCAATAACAGTAATAAGAACTTCCTGTTGGAAGGATTAGTTCTGAACCAAATCTAAGATATCCTCCCAAAGCAGAGTCTAGTGCAGTGGCCTTGTGTATGAGATCAATTAAATGAATCTCCTAGACAGTTTGCTAAGGGTTTTTTTTTTTTTTGCCAGGTGGTATGCAAGCCAAGAGATGTAGGGCAAGGCAACTCTGCATGCTCTACATCCTTGACTTCCTGGAAAAGGTTTGAAAATGTTTCAACACTGACTTCCTAAAGAGACAGGCAGATGCTATCTCTAGTATTTTTAGTTCCATTAGGGGCCTTTCTATCACCAAGATCTGTTAATTTTGAAGTTCCTAAAGAGGTTGATTCATTTCTGCCTACTCTTGTCCCCAACATATGTACTGGTTCTGTTCTGGAGGTCTGTCCAGATTGGAATGTACATATCTCAAAAACAGGTACGTGTCAGCTCTTGTGAGCTCAGCGCTATTGTGCATGCATGCATGAAAGCACCACAAAGGACATACTGTACCTATTCGGAAGTGCTGATGCAGCTATCCGTAACTCGATCACCTGTAAATCTGTCGTCTGTAACTCAGGAAGCCAGTGTGTTCAGTATCTGTGACTTCCCTGCATGGATTCATTCCATAACACTGGTCAACACACCTTTTCTGGCATAAGATATTCCAATGGTTTTAAGGTACTTTTGGGGCGCTGATTCAAAATCTGGCATCAGTTTTTGTCTATCACATCAGGTTTTTGAGATATCAAATATTGCATTTGATAAAATCAATTAAAAAAAGCAAATTTATGCTCATCATATCATTGATATACTTTAAAGTAGGCAAGATAAACCTTGACAAAGGTATTGATGTTGCGCCTTTAATCCTGTGAAGTGCACAGATGTAGCAGAAGATATCTGGGTCATTACTGCATTTTCTTCTTTTGGATGTTGTAGCCCAGGGGTTCTCAACCTTTGGAGGCCCGGGTACCCCCTTATCACGGTCCAATTTTCTGAAGTATCCCCTGCTAATTAACTGCTAATTAATTGGATTAATCAATTAATGAATTAAGTAATTAATCATTAAGTAAAAATGTACTAAAACAATTTTAAATGTGAAAAAATGTCTTATTTAACTCTGTGTGTGTGTGTGTGAGAGAGAGAGAGAGAGAGACAGAGAGAGAGAGAGAGAGAGAGACAGACAGACAGACAGACAGACAGACAGAGACAGAGAGACATATGCAAGGATCTCTTTTTTTCTCTAAGTCACCCCAAAATCAGCTCCTCCCTCCCCACCCCACCAAAGTACATTTTCCAAAGTATGCCCAAAACCAAAATCAGAGAGACAGAAGGGCTCCGAAAATAATTACAATTTAAAATCCATGTTAATTAACACTTAATTAACTGCTGATGGGGCAGATAAGGGGCAGGGCTTGGTGTACTCCCAGCAAGAGGTCCGCGTACCCCTAGGGGTACCGGTACGACAGGTTGAAAACCCCTGTTGTAGCCATTGTTGGATCACTCCCTGCAGAAGGAAAATATTAAATAAATGTGGATATCTACATAAAATGATATTATAAACACACTATCCTAAAAATACAGCACCATATTTTAACACTAAAGCAGTCACTGACTCGCAACAACTTGCAATCATAAGTGACAAAGAGTTAATTTCGGGTAAAATCAGTTAAAATGGGGTATGCCAATAGCATAAAAATGAGATGTGATAGATTAAATCTGAGATCAGATTTGGAATCAGTACCCTGAAATTAGTCTAAAACAGCTGCAAAAGTCCAGGCCAGAAAAAAAAAACAATTGTAGACCAGTGTACCCTATTGTCCCGAGTATAAGACGCACCTGATTATAAGTTGCACCCTTAAAGTTTGGTGCTATTAAAAAACTTTAATTAAATCACTGGCGTTAAATATATGCCAGTGATTTAAACGAACAGTGCAATCCTGTGCATGTCTACTCAGAACCAAGGCCCACTGTTCTCAATGGAGTTTACTCTCAGGAAAGTGTGCACAGGATTGCAGCCTAAACCATTCATTGCCTGGGGAGGGGGAATGAAAGTGTATGTGATCTTGCTTTACAAGAGGATACAAAACCCAGCAGAGCAGAGAATGAAAATTAACAACTTATTGCAGACTGGAAAGGGTTACAGCCTGTACAGGGGAGGGGAGAGGTAGAGGTGTGTGTGTGTGCGTGTGTGTGTGTGTGCGCACAAGCGCACGCGCTCTAGTTTTTACAAAGAAAAGCCCTGCAGGGCAGAGAAGGAGCCCGCTGCATCTCTGCCTATCTCCACTAAAAACAAACACCGGAACTGAAAAGCAGGCGCTGCAAAAACGTAACAACTTATTGCAGCCTGGAAAGGGTTACAGCCTGTACACGGGAGGTGTGTGTGTGTGTGTGTGTGTGTGTGTGTGTGTGTGTGTGTGTGTGTGTGTGTGTGTGTGTGTGTGTCGTTTTTACAAAGGAAAGGGCATAGAAGAAGGAGCCCGCCAGAGGCGTGGAAAGACTGGAGAGAGCGGAGCAGTGATGCAAACGTTCTGCGCATGTGCAAAAAAAGGATAAATAGCGCGGCGCCGCAGTCGGCCGCCTTCAGAAAGCCCTGGCCGCCGGTCGTGGTGGACGCTCCGGGGCTTTCTCCGGCTCCGAGGCCGGGGGAGAAGGCCTTGGAGTGCCCTGGTAAGCCGGGTCGCCCCCCCCGGAGCAGCACCGCCCCCCTGGAGCAGCGATGCCCCTTTGGGGCGCCGCCGCAGCGGTGCTCCAGGCAGCATCCGCTGCCGATACGCCTCTGGAGCCCGCTGCATCGGAGTTGTAAACAGAGCTGCGCTGCAAAGCTCAGCTAGCAGCGATAATCACCCTCTAGCAGCGATAATCACCCGAGAATCACTTCAATTACCGGTAGCTGCTTTGAAGACAACGCAGCTGCTTTGAAGACAACGCCTCTCCTCTTAGCCTCCGCTTCTTCCAGCAATGTCTCTTTATTTTTGCAACAATGCAAGTATACGACGCACCCCTAGTTTAAAAAGTTAAATTAGGGTAAAAAAGTGCGTTTTACACTCGGGACAATACAGTAATACTTCACACAATTTTGGGGCTGCTAATTCAACCTTGAATTAGTATCCCACTAGGAAATTTCTATGGTCTATGCAGGGACAAAGTAGCTCAACATTAAATAATGCATACTGACTGATAACACTCATTTCCACTGGTTCCAAGATGGACATTATCATCTGTTTGTGTGAGATGTCCACCAGAAAAAAAAGCACAAATTGGATGTATTTAGACTCTAAATGCCACGAGTGCATGCCACGTTAATGTGGTCAAAATTCAATGGTTTTGGACCATAGGAGGCAACGTTTTTATACACACACACACTTTGCAGCCTGGCTTTTTTCTGCTGGCTGGCGCCTCCCACACTCAACCACGGTTGCAGGGACGGGGAGGAGGAGTCGCGATGGTCTATCGTGAATCCATCTCCCTTACCAGGTGCCCCGTTCAGCAGTTCACTGGGTTTGAATGTCTCCATGTTGTGTTGAGAGGGCCGGACAGGATGGGGATTCTGTTGGTGTACCGCCCGCCTTGCTGCCCAACAGTCTCCCTGCCTGAGCTGACTGGGGTGATCTCGGCGGTGGCATTGGAGTCCCCGTGCCTATTAGTGCTGGGGGACTTCAATGTTCATGCCGAGGCGCCCAAGGTTGGTGCGGCTCAGGACTTCATGGCCGCCATGACAACCATGGGCCCGTCCCAGAAGATCTTGGCCCCGACACATGAGGCGGGACATGTATTGGACCTGGTGTTTACAGCTGAACAAGGGGGCGGTGATCTGGATGTGGAGGAGATTGACATCACTCTGTTGTCATGGACAGATCATTTTCTGGTAAGGTTTAGGCTTGTTTCAGCCTCCTTCCTCCGCAAAGGCGGGGGACCGCATTCTATGGTCTGCCCCCGGAGGCTAATGGATCCAGAAGGTTTCTTGAGGGCTCTGGGGGACTTTCCCACTGCCAAGACTGGCGACTCGTCTGAGGCCCTGGTTGACCTCTGGAATGAGGAAATGGCCAGGGCAGTGGATGAGATCGCTCCTGAGCGACCTTTGCCACGCCGCAGACTCAGAGCAGCTCCTTGGTTTGAATGAAGTGACGGGGTAGATGTCTTGAGCGACGGTGGCAGTAAACTCCTGCCGAGTCCGACCGGACACGGAGTAGGGTCCATTATAGAGCCTACTCCGTGGCGGTGGTAGCAGCGAAGAGAGATTTCTTCTCTGCTACCATTGCGTCTGCAGGCAATCGTCCAGCGGAGCTGTACCGTGTGGTGCGAGGCCTACTCCATCAGGCCCCTCCAGTAGATCAGGAGGAACACACGGTGGGCCGCTGTGACATGTTTGCTAAACATTTCGCAAATAAAATCGATCGGATTCGCCATGACTTGGATGCCTCATTGACAATATCTGAGGATGTCCCCTTGGCACCTGCTGGTCCGGCTTTGTGGGATTCTTTTCAGCTTGTACAGCCTGAGGATGTGGACAGGCTCCTCTGGAGTGTGAGGCCGGCTGCCTGCCTTCTTGACCCTTGCCCGGCTTGGCTAATCAGATCTGCCCAGGAGGGGCTGGCCGAGTGGACGGGGGTCAACTCTTCTTTGAGGAAGGGGGTGCTGCCGCTCGCTTTGAGGCGGGCGGTGGGTCGACCCCTTCTGAAAAAGCTCTCCCTTGATTCCACAATAATGGACAACTACCGGCCAGTTTCAAACCTCCCGTTTTTGGGCAAGGTAATTGAGCGGATGGTGGCGTCTCCGCTCCAGAGGGTCCTGGATGAAGCGGATTATCTAGATCCCTTTCAGTCTGGCTTCAGGCCGGGCTTTGGGACGGAAACAGCCTTGGTCGCCTTGGTGGATGATCTACGCCGAGGACTGGACAGGGGGAGTGCGTCCCTGTTGGTTCTGCTGGACCTCTCAGCGGCTTTCGACACCATCGACCATGGTGTCCTTCTGGGCCGACTGGCCAAGCTGGGGGTCAGGGGCACCGTTCTGCGGTGGTTCCGCTCCTACTTGGCAGACAGGTCCCATATGGTGGTGCTGGGGGACGCCTGTTCGGCATCCTGGCCCTTGAGGTGCGGGGTGCCACAGGGTTCCATCTTGTCCCCCATGCTATTTAACATCTACATGAAACCGCTGGGAGAGGTCATCCGGGGATTCGGAGTGGGGTGCTATCAATATGCTGATGACACCCAGCTCCATCTCTCCTTTCCACCTGATTCCAGGGTGGCTGTTGAGGTTCTGGGGCGCTGCCTGGAGGCGGTGGGGACCTGGATGAGGGCTAACAAGCTGAAACTAAACCCGGACAAGACAGAGGTTCTCCTGGTCCGGAAATCCACGATGCAGGTGCTAGAGTATCGTCCTGCTCTGAAGGGGGTTGCACTCCCTCTGAAGGAGCAGGTCCGCAGCTTGGGGGTCCGCCTGGATCCGTAGCTGCTCCTGGATTCCCAGGTGGCGGCTGTGGCCAGGGGGGCCTTTGCCCAGCTTCGGCTGGTGTGCCAGCTGCGACCGTACTTGGATCGTGCAGACCTGACCACGGTGATCCATGCCACGGTGATGTCGCGACTAGATTATTGTAACGCGCTCTACGTGGGGCTGCCTTTGAAGACTGTTCGGAAACTGCAATTAGTGCAGAATGCGGCGGCCCGTGTGGTCACTGGAGGTAGGCGGTTCGACTCCGTCGGGCCGCTCCTCCGACAGCTGCACTGGCTGCTGATTCGTTTCCGGGCCCAATTCAAAGTGCTGGTTTTGACCTTTAAAGCCCTATACGGCTTGGGGCCAGGATATTTGAGAGACCGCCTTCTTCTATATACTCCGGCTCGTCTCCTTAGATCATCAGAGAAGGCCCTTTTGCGGGTGCCGTCGCCCAAGGAGGTGCGAGGGGCGGCGGCCAGAAACAGGGCCTTCTCAGTAGTGGCACCAACCTTATGGAATTCCCTCCCCTTTGACCTACGAACTGCTCCCTCCTTGGACACTTTCCGGCGAGGCCTAAAAACCTTCTTGTTCAAAGAAGCCTTCTGAGCCCCTGCCTTTTTTTAACATCGCTGGTACAGGTGTGGGTCCTGCTGTTTTTATGCTCCTGCTCTGATTGTAGCCGTGATCTTTTTAATTGTTTTTAGACACTGTTTTTATTAATTTTTATTGATTGTTTTACTGATTTTTTTATACTGTGTTTTTTTGTATGTATTTTTTTTCTGTTGTAAGCCGCCTTGGGTCCCTTCGGGGAGAAAGGCGGGATAAAAATACTGTAAATAAATAAAATAAGTAAATAAAATAAACCAACACAGCTGGGAGCTCTTATCTCTCCTCCCGGAGGCTTGCACAGCTTTTTGTCGGCGGCGTGTCTCGAACTTGTCAAGTTCACCAGTCTTCAGGCTTACAAGACGGCAGCTCTCCCGACTGAGCCAGGCTCTTTTGTTGAGGCAGTAGATCTTCAAGTGTACCTTGTTGAGATGGATACTGGGATACACTGAGATGGTCTATGAGACCAAAAGAACTATCCAAGCAGCCAGATGATAGTTCTTACAACTCTGCCTTCTAACATAAGAGTTGGAGGAGTTAGCATATTCCTGATTGCCTTTCCATCCAAGAAAAGAAGGGTAATTTGTCTAGTTTTTTTCTTTTATTTGCCTTCCAGTATACATAATCTTCATTTCACCAGACAATGTACAAGACTCTTTGAATGAACTAACATTCTCCAAGCTAACTTGGAGACTGTTCATATTGACCAGGTATTGTATGAAATGCACTGTTTAACATCAGTGTGTACATTCCCCTCAACGTTCTGTGAATATGTAATGTGACTTAGACACATTCTCTATTCAGCTCGCATTAATGGTAGCATATTCAAGTCTTGTTTGTTCCACTGTGTATCCAGGTCAGTAAAACTTTCTGTGTGTGTGTGTGTGTGTGTGTGTGTGTGTGTGTGTGTGTGTGTGTGTGTGTGTGTGTGTGTGTGTTTACATATAGTAATTTAGATTTTATGTTTTCTTACATGTTTACTTGTTTAGGTTTGACTATTTTCTGGAACAAATGATAATATTTAAATTATATTTAAATGAAGAACACAAATAGGTCCATTGGATTACTTACTTCAAATTTTAAAATATCTTTTCCTCTTGTTGTAGTGGACAGATGGCATAGTTGCCAACACTTTTCGAGAATTTGCTTTAACTGAGACACCTGACCGCAAATGGGTTGTTTTCGATGGTCCTATTGATACTCTTTGGATAGAGAGCATGAACACTGTGTTGGATGACAACAAAAAGGTAAGTCTGATGACTAAATGCAATTGCAAAGTTGTTCTAGAAATTAAACCTGGCCTGAAATAAACACTATAAAAACCACTGTATACTCATTGAGCCTAGATCTAAAATAGCAGAAAACTGGGAAAACTGAATGTAATGTGCAAAGCAGTTTTAGCCCTGATGGGCTTAGTTTTTCTGCAGTCAATAGCTGCTGAATTGGACCCTCTCACAAATCAGGACCATATTGGACTACCCCGATTGCAGTTTCAATCTGTGCAGCCCCATGATCCAGCTGCTATTGTCGGAATGATTGGGTTGCCCGTAAACAACTGATAGATGAAAGCTGGGAATTAGTAGCATATTGTGTGTCACATTATAACTGTTCTGTTTTTTGCTTGCTTCTTAAGAGCTTCCCATAATAGCCAGTACTGGAAAAAAGAACTGGGTTTTATTGCTCTGGGATTAATTATCAAGTAAATTTTAAGCAGGGCAAAGTTTATATAGCACATTTTTCTATTAATTATTGGGCTTTGATATTAAAATACATGAAACAAAAACAATAGCTTTTCAACAACAGCCCCCTTCCTGCCCCATTACAAAAATAATATCCCCTTTCCCAGCAAATATAGAATCTGTTTACAGTGTGTATGTATCCATGCCACTTATCTTTAACTAACTCTTCTTTGTGCTACAATAGCACAATTGGCATTACTGATAACATATTTTACAAGAAGAAAAAGGGGCTGCACACACATAAAAGGGGAAAAAAGAAGGATCCAGGAGGTTTCACATACCATACCATACCATACCATACCATACCATACCATACCATACCATACCATACATACATACATGCAAGAGAAAATGGGAACCAGAAAAAGCAGAAGAGAACTCTGATGGCTGAGCAGGTATAGAAGTAGCTTTGTGTTTAGTCAAGGCATGGATCCTAGACTTTTCTTAAATGTTTGTTGTTGCTTGCAGCAATTTGCTTATTAGAAGCCAAATTTACCATTTCTAACACTCGAGTTTGGATATGGGGAGGTCCCATATGCCAGAAGCCGGCACTACTCCATGCTCCTGGAATATGGTCATTATTAAGTTTGTGAAGCCCAAGTAATAAGAAGAGGTCATGGTAAAATTAATTTGGTTAAGAACCTTGAAACAAAAATGTTTCAGGATTGAATAGGACCATACTGTATGTGTGAGAAGAGCTACATTTTGGCCATATCTCCATTAATTTGGATTAGCAGAAAAAAATGGCTTTGACAAGAGCCACCAGGGACTAAGAGATTTGCAAAATACTTGTTTTCCCTTGAATCAGTCTGTCTTGGGTGTAAGTCCAGTGATGCTTTAGGTACTGTATTTTGGTATTTTCACAAGTGTGAAAACTAACTACATGGCCAGATTCTGAGCTCTACATACGCCATAAAGAATCTGAGTTTGGTTCTTCCTCTTTTCATTAAGTAATGATAAAGAGAAATTGTAGATGGGCAGCTCAATGATAATCCTGTCTAGCAGACATGGTGGTGCACATAAGATGCCCGCCGCATCCTATCCAGAATTGGGTCTGCCCCAGCGCAGCCAGTGGCCTCCTTGGGGTGAAAGGAGTAATGTGCCAGCCGCCCCGATTCGAGAGCCCCGTGTAACGGTGGCCAGGCCCAGGAAGGGGGATAGGATACGGTGGAGGAGGCCTGACCGACTCCTCCCCCTTCCCAGGCCTGGCCGACCAATCCCACCCACTCCCAGAATCCCCCAATCTGCCCTCCCCTGCCTGGTGGGTACTCACCTCTTCGCCGTGGTGGCGATCCGTTCTGCGATGCCAGAGGAGCGACGCAAGCCTCTCTGCCAGTGCTGCTTACTCTTCGGGTGGCAGAAACGTGACTTAGGGCACGTTTGCAGCACCCTAGACCGGCGGAGCAGTTGCAAAGTATTAAGCATCTCTCCCTGCCCCCCTAAACATAAGTGAACTTGGCATCAGTTGAGCTGGCATATGGCCCAAAGGTGGTGGTTAATATATGGTGTCACCAGCATGTTTCCAAATTTATTTAGCAAGGATAAAGGTTGTATTTTGATTGAACTTCCTACAATTATAATAGGAGAGCTTCGGAGTTCGATAAATGAGACTACATCATATCTTTACTTGTCCAGTTTTTCCAATAAAGTGTTGTCATCCCCATTTCACATTGGCGTTGAACCACCTAGGCAACATCTAGTACATGAAAGATTTTATGCTTTTATAGGATTTGCATTTCTCATACATTTTATTTTAAATTGGTTCGTTATTTTTTCTAGCTTTGTTTGATGAGTGGAGAAATCATTCAAATGTCACCTCAGATGAGCCTTATCTTTGAAGCAATGGACTTGTCTCAGGCTTCGGTAGGTTAACACCTAGTTTAAATAATCAACTGAAATTGAAGCTGGAGATCTAATGAGATGTTAATATACATTTATTATTCTTACAGCCAGCTACAGTCAGTCGTTGTGGTATGATTTACTTGGAGCCTTTACAGCTGGGCTGGTTGCCACTTGTAACTTCTTGGTTGAGCACACTTCCTGAACCCCTGGATCAAAAGGAGCATCAAGAACTTCTTCAAGATCTTTTCAACTGGTTAATACCACCTGCATTACGAATTCGTCAAAAACAATGCAAGGTAGTCTGGGGTTTTGTTGTTTTCAAGAAAATATAGCCGGACCTCGGTATCTGCGGGGGTTCTGTTCCGGGCTCCCATGCAGATACCGAAAATCCACAGATACTGGGGTCCACTTTAAAACCGTTTTCAAAAGTGGAAAAAGTCCCCCAAATTGCTGTTCATACCTTTGCGGCTGCATAGCTAAGCTGGGTTCGGGGGGGGGGGTGCTGTGCCCCAGGTACCACCTGCACTCTCCTTCTGAGGAGTGGCCATAGCGGCAGCTTTCACAGCCAAAGCAGCCACTGCTTTCACCATTCTGGCCAATGTTTGGCCGGGAAATGCACCCTCTCACTCACCTGTGTAAGACTCCAAATGGAGCCTTTCCAGGAGCACCGTACCAATGTGGACATGGGAAGATGACGCGAAATGCGTCATCGCCCCGTCAGCAATGCCACTGTACATGTGGGCAAACCGTGCTGTTCCCTGGTAGTAGAGGGATGCATTCTGAACAAGGCTGGGAGAAGAGAGGAACCTTTAGGCAACTGGGGTCTTTCAGCTTGAAAAAGACCTTCAGAGCCTTAGAAACAGCACAGTTTGCCCATGCGAAGGTAGGATGGCGATTTTGGGGCTTTTTTTCACTTTTGAGAACGTTTTAAAGTGGACCCCCCGTGGGTCCAGGATTGGCAGTGAGACAAATCCACAGATAGCGAGGATCCACTGTAGTTACTTCAGCAGCTACATTGCGAGGGCTGTGTAAATTAGAAGTATCAGATGCCACAATATTTGTTGTGTATCCCAGCATATTTACAAGTCCACTGTGATATCCATAAAATCTGTATAGAGTACACTGTAAATAAAAAAATTAAAACTGTATAGACTTTAAAGGCTGAAGATTGTTGAAATGGTCTATAATTGATTAAGTGGGAAGTTGGTTTCTCTGAGACGATTTGAAAAATAGTTTTCTGTCAGATATTGGTGGCACCCTGATTGTGGAATTTCCTCCCCTTGGAATTAAGAACGGCTCCCTCCTTGGACCTTTCAGTGGGGTCTTAAGACCTTTTATTATTTATTTATTTATTTATTTATTTATTTATTTGGTTGCTATCCCGCTTTCTCAAAGCGGCTTACAGCAATAAAATCCATATAAATATACGGTAATATAAAACTTTTAAAACATTAATACAATCTAAAAAACACAGCACAAAATATTGTTGTTGTTGTTCAGTCATTAAGTCGTGTCCGACCCTTCGTGATCCCATGAACCACATCCCACCAGGCCTTCCTGTCCTCCGCAATCTTCCTGAGTTCGCTCATTTTCATGTTCGTTGCATCGGTGATGCTGTCTAACCATCTCATCCTTTGCCTTCCCCTTCTCCTTTTGCCTTCAATCTTTCCCAGCATCAGAGTCTTCTCCAGAGAGTCCTCTCTTCGCATTAGGTGGCCAAAATATTTGAGTTTCAGCCTCAGTACTTGTCCTTCCAGGGAAAGTCAGGGTTGATTTCATTTAGGATTGACTGATTTGATCTCCTAGCAGTCCAAGGGACTCTCAGGAGTCTTGGAGTAAAAAAAGGTTGGACCACTAAAATATTTAGGCTGGGTGGTTAACTCAGAGGGCTTGTTTAAAAAGAAATATTTTTAGGTCCCTCCGGAAGGCTTCCAAGGAGGGAGCAGTTCGTAAGTTTAAAGGGAGAGAATTCCATAAGGTCTGTGCCTCTACTGAGAAGGCCCTATTTCTTGCCGCCACCCCTCTCACCTCTGTAGGCGATGGCACTTTTAGAAGGGCCTTGTCCGATGACCTGAGGGGGCGGGTCAGATTGTATGGAAGTAGGCAGTCTCTCACATAGCCTGGCCCCGAGCCCCGAGGTTGGTGTTCGATAGCTGACATGATGGAATAACTTTTTAATGAATGTAACTTTAATCTTTTATGTGATCCATTGGAGCTTCTCTGGTTTTACTTGTTTTAATGTTTTATTGTTGTAGGCCACCTTGATTGCCCTATCAGGGGAGAGACAAGATACAAATTATTTAAATAAATAAATAATAAATACTTGAACATTGTATCTAGATAAATATTTATGGCTACCATCCCTTTAAATTCTTAAAGGAAAATATTGCTGTATTAAAGTAAAAGCTGTTGTCCACTATGCACATACATATACTGTCTTGTATTCTTTCTCTCCTACAGGAGCTGGTCCCAACCAGCAATAGCAATAATGTGGTATCTCTTACTCGGCTTTTCGAAATGTTGCTTTGTAACACTGTGGAAAAGGATCCCAACAATAAAAACATCAACAAATGGATTATGGTTAGTTTGATGTTGGATATATGTTTTCAAAGTTGTTTAATTCATTATACTTCTTTGGACACATTCAACTGTTTGAGCTGATTTTTTCATAATGAATATTCATAAATTGGAACATATGCAGATTACTTTAAATATTAAAACTATCATTGTTGCTGTATGGACTTTAAGGAATTTAAAGTGAAATTTGCCATTAGTGCATAATCAAATCAAATCAAGCATAATTAGATGGCATAATAATACTGTATATTGATAAACATATACCTTGATAATAATTTAAATAATTACTCATATGTATTTATTTTCAATTAAAGGCTTCTTTTGCTTTCTGCATGGTTTGGTCAATTGGTGGAACTTGTAACAGTGATAGTCGGGTTGTGTTTGATAACTTTCTGAGGGATATTCTAGCAGGAAGAATAGAACAACATCCAGTTCCAGCATCTGTGGGCAAATGGGACTGTCCATTTGAAGAGAGAGGCTTAGTATATGACTACATGTTGGAGGTATGGCATCAACAATAGTATTAATGCATACTTGAAACTGAAATATTTTTAGATATAAACAACTGTTGAAAGCCAGTGAGAGGCAGCACAAGTGGAATTTGGACATATGTGATCCTAAATTATAGATTTATGTATATTTACATACATGGAACATACATTGCTCCATTGAGTCCATTGGTCCATCTGGATGAGGGGTGTCAAACTCATTTCATACAGCATTCATGCAGTAGCGTGGCTGGCGTTTTTCCAAGGGGGCCATGGACGGGATGACGCGTCTTCGCCCCGCCCCACCCCACCCTGCCACCAGAAAGGAACAGAACCTTTTGACTCTGGTCCCGCTCCATTCTGGTGGGGGGGGGGGGCGAAGTCCCACCCACGCCCCCCTTGGAAAAACGCCAGCTATGCTACTGCATTCATGGCGCCTGCTAAAGGCTGGAAGTGATGTCATTTAGCAGGTGATGACCAGAAATAAGCACTTTTTTCTCGCTTATGAAATCATTAACTGCAAATGACAGAAGAGAAAATATGCAAATCTTGATCATATTTTCAAGATATGGGAGAGCCC
Source organism: Plestiodon gilberti rubricaudatus (assembly GCA_026170595.1). Taxonomy (NCBI): domain Eukaryota; kingdom Metazoa; phylum Chordata; class Lepidosauria; order Squamata; family Scincidae; genus Plestiodon; species Plestiodon gilberti. The sequence continues at coordinate 219,392,532 of JANXHW010000002.1, read as the reverse complement.
AAATCACACAGGCTGCCCTTTCAGCAGCGTTGCTTCTGCCAAGGCATTACTTTGCAGCTCAGCAGCTGAGAGATGCTCTGCAAAGTGACACCTCAGCAAAAGTGGCACTGCTGAAATGGCAGCCCATGTGATAATTGGGCTCTCCCAGCACCTTGGCAGCTTCTCCCTTTCTCACCCCTCTTGGTCTGCCTCTTCCCCCATATTGTTCCTCACCTTCTGAGGCCTCCATCTGTCTCTCCCTCCCACCACCTCGGTAGAAGCAGGGTTGCTGAAGGGCGGTACTGGGAGAGCCCAGTTTTCATGGGGGCCACCCTTTCAGCAGTGATATTTCAGCAGAAGCAGCGCGGCTGAAAAGGTAGCCTGCATGATAATTGGGTACTCCCAGCACCGCCCTTTCAGCAGTGCCACTTCTGCAAATGTGTCATTTTGCAGCTCAACAGCTGAGAGTAGCTGATGGTGATGCTGGGAGAGCCCAATTATTATGGGGGCCAGATAAGGAGCTTCTGCATGCCGTATCCAGCCTGTGGGCCTTATGTTTGAGACCCCTGATCTAGACCATTTTTATGGCTTGCTACAGATCACCAAATGCTCAAGGAGATGTCTTTCTCAGTCATGCTTATGAGATCCTTTTCATTACAGATAAAAGGGACTGACCTTGGGATCTTCTGCATGCAAAACGTGCTTTACTATTGAGCTATGACTGCAAACGTTTTGAGTTAATATGGTTCTGCATCAGTCAAACATGTCTTGTGCATTTGGCAATTTTGCATAATACCTGAATGCTTCTACAGTATACCACTTTTCAACAAAAAGGTTTACATAGCAGAAAGGATGAGAAGATAGTTCTCTGACCCAAAGGAGCTCACAATCTAAAAAGAAATGCAAGGGAGACACCAGCAAATGGCCACTGGAGGGACACTGTGCTGGAATGAATAGGGACAATTGTTCTCCCATTACTAAATACTATGTGAGAAAGAGACCACTTTGCTGGGGAATTTATCTTTTGTCTTTCTTCCATGGAATTCAGTTGTTTACATTGGATTCCCAGGTGGTCTCTGATCCAGTTATTGACCGGATCCAAGCATGCTTAGCTTCAGCCAGATCACTGCATTATGTTCCTTCATTTCCTCCTGAGCAACTTACGGCGGAATCGTGCCTAGATCTTTGCACGCTGCGCTTTGCTAAGCGTTAAGCGTTTGCACGCTGCGCTTTGTTAAGCAGGATTGGGCTATTCTGTAAATCCAAAACCTACATGCTGAAAATTAATAGCTTACTAAAGCAACTTTGTTTTTGAATGTACTAAGTGGATGTACTAAGTGGATGTACTTAAATATTATTAAATTTAATAGTAAATATATAGCAATTAATACTTCACACATCTATATTTTAAAATAATTGCTTTGAGATTCAATGAAATGTTCAAACTAACTGCTAAATGTATCAAATTCTAATGAAATAATTTTGAGTGTCTTCCACAAAACTTGATTTTTCTGTATTTCTTCTTAGCTTAAAGGCAAAGGTCGATGGGTGCATTGGAATGAACTCATTAAAAGCATCAATTATGGTGATAAAAATGCTAAGATTCAAGACATTATAGTCCCAACAATGGACACAGTCAGATACAACTATTTAATGGATATGTGCATCAGACATGGAAAGTGAGAATTGCTTCCTGTAAAAATGAGAGTGATTTCAGTGTTCATATGCAAGCTTGGTTCAAAGCCTACAGAAATTGGAAATATTATCAGTTGAATCAACATACTAGAACATTTTATTGTTCTACTACTGTTACAAAACTCAAATGGGCTTTTTTATTTTTAACCTTCTCTTTAGATAACTACAGGTGTCCCTTGCATAGCGATGGATCAGTCAATGATGATCCGCATATGCAACGAAGGTCCTCTAAAGGGTTGTTGTGAGGACAAAACGGAGGGGAGGAAATATGTACACCACTCTGAGCTCCTTGGAGGAAGGGCGGTATAAAAATGTGAAAAATAAATAAATAAAGTTAAAAAAGTTTTTTAAATCATCTTGCTTAACTTTTCGCTGAAACCACTCCGTTTTCAAGGATGGAATCATCTTGCTTAACTCACCGCAGAGGGAAATCGTGCTCCAGAAGCCTCTTCTGGGTCACGCGACTCCCCCCTCAGTTCATTCAGGGCTCCCAGTGATATACTCTGAAAAAGATTGCCGTGCGGCGGCAGACCTCTATGCATGTGCATGAGTGAGTGAGGCTGCTTCTTGGGAAGGGAGGGTGGAGCGGCGGTTGCAGAGGGAGAATTGCATCTCGTCTCGCTCAGCTCATCAAGCTGCTCTTCCCCTCCCCCCTGCCGCCTCATGTCCCAGGTTATTGCGGCTTTCTTTCTGCTAAGAAAGAGCTCCTGCCTGCTGCTCTCTGCAAGGCTCCGGTTTGGCTCACAAATAAAAGAAGAAAGGAACTGACCCGCGTGCACGCACTCACACACTTTGCAAAATGCGAGCCTAACCGGAACCTTGCAGAGAGCTGCTGGCAGGAGCTCTTTCTTAGCAGCAGCCGCAATAACCTGGGACATGAGGCAGCAGGGGGGAGGGGGAGAGCAGCTTGATGATCTGAGCGAACGAGATGAAACGCAATCCTCCTTCCTCAGCCGCCACTTCACCCTCCCTCCCCAAGAAGCAGCCTCACACACACACACACACACACACACACACACACACACACACACACACACACACACACACACACACACAGCTCTGCCACCACACAACCTATTGCAGAGTATATCACTGGGTGCCCTGAGCAAAGTGAGAGGGGAGTCATGCGACCCAGAAGAGGCTCTTCCGGAGTGCAATTACCCTAGCAACAAGTTAAGCAAGATGATTCCAGCCCTGAAAATGGAGCGGTTTCAGAGATAAGATAATCAAGATGATTTTTTAACTTTTAAAAACATTTTTTGTCAAGTTGCCATTGAACTCGCTTAACAACGGAGATTGGGGAACATATCCCTGTCGTTTACTGGGGGATACCTGTATTGTTTCTTCATTACAGGAGTTTTCCTTGTGTGTCCTTTTTGGTGGAATAATTTCATCATTTTTTAATAAATCTATAAATTGCAGATGACATACTATTATCTTGGCAGTGGCATTTTCTAGCCCCCCCCCCGCTGCCTGGGGCCAGGTGATTTAGTGCCGTCCCCCGCAGTCGTGCCGCCCCCCGCGTCACTCAGCCCCCCTCACTTATGGAAAGGCTCCATTTGAAGCCTAATGGAAGCGAGGGCGAGCAGGCACAGCTCATGCCAGGGGACACCACCACAGTTGCTCCTCACAAGGAGACCGTGTTTGCTGCCAAGGGTGGAAGGCCCCCCACCCTATGGCAGCGATGCTACTGTATCTTGGTTTATTACATTCAGAATTTCTGTAATTTTGATGTTGAGAATTGTCTAAAATTGTAGGGTGCTCAGTTACCTTAAGTCATCCTCATTGCAATTTCCATCTACTGTATATTTTTTAATATGCATACCCGAATCCAAAGCCATGGCTTTCAGTTGGGACTGTGTAGGCAAAGCTGTTTTTGTCAGGTGGCTTCAAGCCAACTTACAATGTAAAACATTCAAAAAAGCCCCACGGAACTCAATGGAACTTACTTCTGAGTAGACACACATAGGATTGCACTGTAAGAGGCTGAGCTATCTATCAAGACTTTCCTGGTTACCCTGGGTAGCCTTAGGAAAGCCACCCCTGCTTAGCCTCAGCTACCTTGCTGCAACGTGGAGATAATAGGGTCATTCCATGTGAAATCAAACAATGCATGAAACCTTGATGTCATGGATTTTGTTCATTTTTGGTATATTTGTTGTATATCAAATGAAAGCCCTATTCATAAGCTTTAAAATGACATGTATGTAGCTTTCATAGTTATCTTGTAAATGGCATTTGAAGGTATGGTGGCAAGTGAATTTTGGCGTTTTTAGGCAATTTTGAAAATTCAATATCTCAAAAACGGGTAGACAAAAAAATCTGATTTTTTAAAACATCTCATGGTAAGGTACAAATGTACCAAAAATGAACAAAATCCATGACATCAAGTTCAAAAATGGATTTTTCATTGGTTGATGTGACATGGAATGACCCAATAATTTACAAGGTTGTCGTAAGGACTATGTCATGATAATACACTTGAAGTGCTTTGCAGTAGTATGGAAATTGCTATTAAGGATTATTATTATTATTATTGGTGGTGGTGGTGGTGGTGGTAGTAGTAGTAGTAGTAGTAGTAGTAGTAGTAGTAGTAGTAGTAGTATATAGATTGCATATCATGGTGATTACATAAATAGATAATTTAGAATAGCCATTTATTTATAAATTGCTGTAAACGTTTTTTTACAAACCATCAATCTTTGTTTCTGATTTCCAAAAGTTCTGCCTTGAGAGACTAATGAAAGAATATTAATTTCTTTCCAAGACCACTGCTTTTTGTGGGGCCAACAGGTACTGGGAAATCTGTATATGTGAAGGACAAACTAATGCACAATATAGAAAAGGACCTCTACTTCCCATTCTTTGTTAATTTTTCAGCTCGAACGAGTGCCAATCAGACTCAGGTTGGTAAGAGCAACTATAATTAGAATTATTCTGAATATTTTTTTATGTAAGCATTTAATTTCTTTGTTGAATCCACACTTGGTTTGGGCCTGACCAGAGAGCTAAATTCATGTGTGGTGCGTGTGTCAAGTGACAATACTATGTTCTGTACTCCCATGTCTCTTAACATTTTACTAAGAAGACTAACAAGCAGACTACAATTTCATCGGCGTTGTGCGCATGAGCGGAAACGCCGACGAGGGCCTGGTCAGAAGGGGTGGCCAGCGGCCGAGGAGGAGGCGGCGAGCTCCTCTCCCGGTCTTCAGGCTCCGCACGTCACTCCCGATTCGGGGGTGACGCGCGGAGCCTCCAGGGGCCGGTTGGGCAGCCTCTTGGCAGGCCAGACCAGATGTCCTCGTGGTCCGGATCCGGCCCACGGGCCGGAGGTTCCCCACCACTGCTCTAGGGCATCCCCCAAATATGTAACAACTACTACTTAATTTATGGTGCCCCTTTTCACCTCCATATTGATAGACACTTGACCACCTAAGTTTGCTACTAGCGTACATATATGATGATGAAAACTACATCCTGCTGTTGAAAAATAAACTAACTCCAAATGTAGGTGCATCAGCTTTTTGCTGTGACCTCTCTCTACTTCTGTTTAGATGACAATAACAGTTGTGGCTTCTCAACCATTTGTACAACGCTGCCAGTGACCCCCCCCCTTTCTCCCCTGCCCTTCCACATTGTGATATGGGCGACAAGCAACTACTGGCTCAGTTGCACCACCATTGGCTGCCATGTTGCACTGGATCTGGTGCTTTCTAGTGTCTTGATGCAGTGCCATTGATGATGGCATTGATGATGTTCTCTAGCAGATACATTTGCATTCATTTATTTCACTCATAGTTCAGACTTTACTCCCATCTTTTGGCGCATGTGAGGCCTCAGACAGTTTACAACTGCATATCTTAAAATTAAAATTCCAAGCATAGTCAGTCAATTTAAATGAATGGGATAAATATGCCTAGCTTTAAATACAACAAAAATATTTAATACAAAAAAAGTGGTATGTTGTTTTACAGGCCCAATTTTTAATCATACCATACCATAACCTTTATTGGCATAAACAAACAAACAATACAATATATAACAAAACATTTCACATCCAAACATCAACACCACAGTCTCCAGTTCACATACCCTACCCACCCATATAATCCGGCATACCAACTCACTCAGCTCCCCCATAATAATCAGAGTTTGATCTCAGAGCCCAAAAAGGGAAGGTTTCGTTGGATTTGGATTACCAAATACATAAATTGGGCAACTAAACAACTGAACAATCTTTCAGAACCTCCTATTTTTAATCAATAGGAAAAAATTGGTTTAGGAGCGAAACGTTAGGACAACCTAGATAGAGGAAGACATCTTCGGGGTTCAGGGTTATACAAATGAGTTTATAAATTGTAAAATTGTAAAATATCAGCGACTTTACAAGTCAGGTTAAAATCACACATGTGACTAAAAATGCCTTTAAAAGTCCAAAATTAAAATACAATAAAACATTCTAAAATGTTTTGTACTGTATTTTAATTTTGGACTTTTAAAGGCATTTTTAGTCACATGTGTGATTTTAACCTGACTTGTAAAGTCGCTGATATTTTACAATTTTACAATTTATAAACTCATTTGTATAACCCTGAACCCCGAAGATGTCTTCCTCTATCTACATTGTAGCGGGTTATAACAGCCTTCGATCCTTCGTTAGGACAACCCCTTGTTTCTCTTGTTAACTTAATAAAACGACCAGAACAACCTGGAAAATGCTTCCTTTTATTAATTCAAAGAAATGTTCGTCTTTTATATTTTAGAATATTATCATGGCCAGGCTGGACAAAAGACGAAAAGGTATATTTGGCCCACCTATGGGAAAGAAATGTATCATTTTTGTAGATGATATGAACATGCCTGCATTGGAACAATATGGAGCTCAACCTCCAATTGAACTTTTAAGACAGTTTTTTGACCATGGACTTTGGTAATTATTATTATTAAGTATTTATATACCACTTTTTCAACAAAAGTTAAAAAAAAACAAAAAAAATCGGCTGGACTCACGGCTGGCCCGCAGCAAATTTTCCCTATGGGAAAATGGCCCCCCACTGCAAATAGGTTCCCCACCCCTGGCCTATGGTGAGTTCCACTTCCTTGATCCTCCCCTGGTGGGTGGAGGCAGCAGTTCTCTTTCTGATCACTGCAGAACAATTAGGAACAGGATTGTAGTGGGCACCTCTACCTTGTCCTCCTTCAGTTCTGCCCTCACATTCTTCAGAAGAGACTAGGGCAACATCTGGATGGAGCAGCCAGGCAAGTGGCAGGTTGGGGAAAGTGGTGGAGTGGGTGTAGGGTGCCCCCAACAGTTCATCATCTCTCCCAACCCGTTCCTGAAGTTATGCTATATTTTAATTGCCTGAATATGACACACATTTGTTTTGAAGGTATGACCTGAAAGACACAAATAAAATCACACTAGTGGATATACAACTAATGGCTGCCATGGGTCCACCAGGTGGTGGAAGAAATCCAATCACACCTCGTTTTCTGAGACACTTCAATATTTGCACCATTAATTCCTTCAGCGATGAAACAATGGTCCGGATTTTCTCTACTGTTGTGGCTTTCTACCTCAGAGTAAATGAATTTATCCCTGAGTATTTTACAGTGGGAAACCAAATTGTCAGTGGCACTATGGAGGTAAGATTCAAATATCTGCATGGCATTTGTAAGTAGTGTGACGTGCACAGACAGAGGGCTCGAGTGACTTCCAAAATAGTTCAAAAGGTTTCCAAAACCTATTGCTTTTGGGAGTCCTGCGACTGATTTAGTTTAGGCAGATACTCGTAGTGTATGTGTGCACTTGTGCATTCTATGAAAGCTTTGCTTCCTGTTTTTCAAAGGGCCTTTTGCTACTCCAGCTTAACTAGTCAAATCTTGCTCCAACCAAGTAGGATCAAGAATATGATTCACTTGCAAATTCCTTGTTCAGGCCGAAGGAGTAACTGAGGAAAATCTTTGTGTGTGTTTTTTCTTCACATCACTATTTCTAATACTTTGCTACATTCTCTTCTTGTTTGTTCTTTATGTATCTGTTGCAACACAATCTACATATTCTTCAGAATTCTTACCTCTGATATATAGCCACTGAGGCGCCAATATTTGTCCTTCTGACATTAGTATCTATCACTTTTATGGTCCTGTCCGGGCCTTGTACTGATGGAACGTTCACTCCATCAGCACAAGGCCCAGCTGCTGTGATAGCGCATGGGCTGGGGCTGCAGCGTAAGGGACTGGCAGCCCTGGGTGTGCACCTACAACCTCTGGAGCCCCCACTGGAGCAGGTAAGTTGGCAGAGGGGGTGTTCTTGGGGAGGATTGGGGCAGGGATTGGGATTGGCCATGGGCACGTCAAGGGTGGACTGGGGGTGGATAGCAGCAGTGGTGCCAATATCCTATGCCCCCAGCCTAGGCTTGACACGCCCCTTTGAAGCCACTAAGATTTACACCAGCCAAAGAGTTGGTGCAGATCGGAGTAAGTCCATTGGGGACAAGGCAGCAGCAGAGTAGGTAAGTAAAAACATTTTTTGCTTACCTCTCCATCACTGCCTGTTCCCCGGCCAGCCCATAGCAAGCAGCAGAGGCTGCACCAGTGCCTCTGCATGCTCTGGGCCTTCCCAGGATAAGATTGGGCTGTTAGAGCATGAAAAGAGTGCATCAGCATAGGGACTATTTCAGGAATCAGATTCTCTATCAGCACAAGGCCCAGCATTCTATAGAGCTTCCTGATTTTTATAGCTAGGGGTATGTGGGAAAGTGAAATGACACTGCAGTTTCTCTCACCCACATTTTATCAATTTTTCCAGGGGCGTATCCTACAACTCCAGGTAACTGTGCCCTATGTGTGCAAAGTGCTTTTAAATCTTTATCTGAATGCTTTTGTGTTGCTTACTTGTCTTTTCAATGCTCAAGGTGTACAAGAAGGCCATGCAAAACCTATTGCCAACACCAGCCAAGTCTCACTATACATTCAATCTGCGTGACTTTTCACGAGTTATCCTAGGCTGTTTGCTCATTAAGAAGGACTGTGTTGTAAACAAACATACAATGATTCGTCTTTTTGTGCATGAAGTATTTCGAGTATTTTATGACCGCCTCGTCGATGACAGTGATAGAACTTGGCTGTTCAAATTAATGAAAGAGATTGTGAAAGAACATTTTAAAGAAGCATTTGATGCAGTATTTTCACATCTGAGACAAGGAAACGCACCTGTAAGTATTTGTGGTATTCATTACAAAATGACCTCATTTTTTAATTCACTTATATTAATGCCTGTTCATGTATGGCTAACAGCCAAATTCTAATAGGCTGCCCCGCCTGCGAAACACGCATTCTGTTTGCATCAGCTGCTGCAAAAGCAGCTGTAAAGTGCACCCCAGCAGCACATGCTGCCGGAGCACCAGCAGAAAATCCGTAGCCTCCCTGTGCATTCCAGAAGATCAACGGAGACCCATCGGAGCAGGTAAGCCCATACAGGGGGTTCGAATGGAACGGGGCGGAGGGTGGATCAGGCCTGGGAGGAGCGGGATCGATGGCGGCGCATGCCAAACCCCGACTCCCTTGTTGGACCTGATCCGCCTTCCCTGGTCAGTGCAGACTTGCGCCAGCGATTGAGGTGGCGCAGGTCTGAGTTGACCCATCGTGGCTACTGGGGCTTACCCTGGGGTAAGGGGACAATGGCCCCTTACCCTGAGGGACCTGCAACAGCCTACATTCCCCCATGGGATGCAGCAGACACCACGTAGGTGCCACTGCATCACCATGCTGGGAGTTAGATAGGATTGGGCCACAAGTTTATTGGACGCAAAACAAAATATTGTTCCATGTGGCAAAAAGCAAGCTTAGGGATTTAGGAAATTATAGATCTTCTTATTTGTTTTGGCTACATATACATGCTATAATTTGTGTGTGCAAGAGGAAAATAACTATGAGGATAAAGGAAGCACATAGTTGAATTTCCTTGAAATAATTTCAGTGTGATGAAAACCAGACCAATAACATGCAACTGAAAGAGAGAATTTGTACCTATCTGTTTTTGATGAATGCTGCTATTTAGTTTATTGCTGTAGAAAATCCTTGCATCACCACTTCTGTGCAGCTTTTGTGAGGGGGGGGGAATCTAAAGACTCCAATGCAACATTGATTCATCTGCCAGTTTCCCTCTCCTGTCCCTTGCTATTCTCCAGACCTTTCTTCACCAATATAATTGTTTACTGTATTACACAGAGGTTGGTACTTGAATATACATAGCTGTCATCATGAAAGCTAGATAGCAGAATTCTTGTGATTACAGTTAGACCTCGCTATCCGCGGGACATCCGTTCCAGACCCCCCCGGATAGCAAGGACTCGCGGATACCGGGGTCCTAAAAAAAACTTATATAAAAGAACCCCAAAATCATCGTTTTTACCTTTAAGAAGTCAAACCACTGCGTTTTCAAGCCTCCACGGGGCTTCTGCAGCCTTAACAACCCATTTCCGGGTCACGTGAAGGCTCTTCCCTCGTCCCAGCCTTGTCCCAGGGTGCATTATATTGGGGGCTTCTTATAGTGGCACTTCTTTTGTGGAATTTTCTCCTCAGGAAGATTACACAATCTCCTCCTTTTCCTGTTTTTCGAAAGATGTGGAAAATCTTTTTATTCCAGCAGACAGGCTGTCCCAAGGCATCTGGTGCCTGAGACTTAGGTCAGGTGCTGCCTTTCCTCCACACAGTATGCTTTGTGCACCACACAAATTTCCCCTACCCTCCATTGCCCCTGTCACCCCCCAAAAGGCCCTGATAATTTCCATCTTGCCAAAAGCCCCTGAATCAGCATCTACTGTTTAACTGCCTGATAGGGGGTTTTCAGGATTTCATGCAGGGATCTTTTCCAGCTCTATGTAGAAATGCCCTGGATTGAACCTGGGACTTCCCCATCCTGCTCTTGCATGGGGCTTCCTCTTAACTTCAGCAATGGTGCTGTATCGGGCTCCCAGACTACTCACTGGACTTGTGCTATCTTTGTGAACTAGAATAGCATGACCTTATTTGTGTCTTATGGATTTGTAAAAGTACACAATAGCTTATATCCAGAGTTGCCATGCAGATGCTACTCACACAAAGTGCCAATTTCCCCCTCCTATGTGTTACACTTTATGCCATTCTAGTGGTTCCCCAATTCTCAGGAGTAACTTTTCATCACATAGGGCTTCGGTGGGGAGAAGGGGACAGGAAAGTTCCATTGCGTGAGTGACATTCCACTTGCAGAACTCTGGATCCAAGCAGTATATTATTAACCTAATCTATAGATTACTTGTTTTCTGCCAATAGGTAACGGAAGAAGATATGAGAAACCTGCTGTTTGGAGACTACTTGAGTCCTGATCTTGAAGGAGATGAAAGACTTTATTTTGAAGTTTCAAGTGTGCAAGTGTTCAATGATGTTGTGGAATTGTGTTTGGATGAATATAACCAAACTCACAAAAGAAGAATGAACCTAGTAATTTTTAGGTGCAAAAACACCTTGACATTGTTTGTTTGTTTTATTTACTACACTTGTATTACTGTACAACCTATCTGCAAAGACACTCTAAGGCTGCAATCTTGTACACACTTACCAAGTAGTATGCCCTATTGAACATAGTGGGATTTACTTCTGAATTAGCATGTATAGCATGAATAAGATGAAAGCAGTTTACAATTTAAAATACTAAAACAAAAATAATACAAAATAATAAAACAGCAGTAGACTAGAACCTGCTGATCTCACTGGCAAAGACCTAAAAGGAGCCTAGGAAGTTATAGAAGAACTGACTAGTTATACTAGAGTAGGTCACTGTTTTTTCATACTAACTGTATTTGGCTCCATTATTTCTCTTGACAATTCTGCATCCATTGCTGCATATTTGTCTTTGGCAGTTATGTCTTTCTAGAAAAATATTTCAACTGCATTCAGACTTTCAGAATGCATTCATAGCTATTTCAAAACACATTCAAGAAAGAAGGAAATACAGGTGGGCCCCCATATCCACTGATTCGCTATCCACGGTTTCAGTTATCCCCCCCCCCCGGCTTTTACTTTTTTCCCAGTAAGCTTCGTTTCTTCCTTTAAAGAAACAGGAGAAGCAGCCTCTGGCTGCTTATTACAGGCAAGTAGAACAAGACTAAGTTAACAGAAACCTTGCAGAGCCTCTCTAGGACTTAGTCTCATTCTACTTGCCAGCTCTACATCCAGATTTGAGCAAATAATGGTTTGAACAAACTAATAGTATGACTTCTTCCATTCTGAGGTAGGAGGAGGTACCTCCTTTTTGACCCTAATGTACAAAGCTTTCCAAAAAGGTTTGCCAGAGATTGATTATCCATATGTGGGAATGTATGTGATGACTCAAAAAGATGCAGCCCACACCTGCACGTTGCTGCTAGGAACTGAAGTACAGGTGGGCCCCCATATCCACTGATTTGCTATCCACAGTTTCAGTTATCCACGGATCGTGGGGACCCCCCAGGCTTTTACTTTTTCCCCAGTAAGCTTCGTTTCTCCCTTAAAGAAACAGGAGAAGCAGCCTTTGGCTGCTTATTACAGGCAAGTAGAACAAGACTAAGTTCTAGAGAGGCTCTGCAAGGTTAACAGAAACCTTGCAGAGCCTCTCTAGGACTTAGTCTCGTTCTACTTGCCTGCAATGGAGGCTGCTTCTCTGTTTGTTTTAAGGAAGAAACAAAGCTTGCTGAAAGAAAAATAAGAGCTGGGGGGGCAAGCATGCCTGCCTGCAGGGGAGGCAGGGTGGGGGGCCCCTCAGGAAACCATGGAGGGTGTGTTCGCTCTTATCCACGGTTTCAATGGGGCCCACCTGTACTTTGCCTAATGTTTTTTGATGAATCATCATCTTCTTTGAATGACTGTGCTAGAAATTCCTTCTACCTGCATTTATTCTTTTTGTTGATGCACATGAATCTAAGGCCACCTTTGTGTTCCAGCTTCTTTGTTCAGGTAGATTTTCCTATTAATGTTCTTTTGAAAAAGGAAAATGGAATGGAGATCACGAATATGTCCAAGAAGGCACTGGGCATGATATTAGGAAATATTTTGTGACTGTGACGTATTGAATCCCACAAAAGGAAATACCCACAAAAACTAAATGCATTAGGTCTTTCATTTTAATTGTGATGTACAGTATTTATTTCTATGACAGGTATATATTTGTATGACAGGTATGTGCTGGAACATTTGTCTCGCATATGCCGTGTCCTGAAACAGTCAGGAGGTAACGCCTTACTTGTTGGAATGGGAGGTAGTGGGCGCCAATCTTTGACTCGTTTGGCTACATCAATGGCAAAAATGAACATTTTTCAGCCAGAAATCTCTAAGAGCTATGGACTGAATGAGTGGAGAGAAGATTTGAAGGTACAAAATTGACATAGATTGGTTTTAGGTTAGAATCAGTTGTTTTTATATGACTTTTATAATGACTTATTTACTAGTTTTAATTTATTTATTTATTTATTTATTTAAAATATTTCAATCTTGCCTTTCAAACCATAGGTTTCTCAATGAAATTAAACAAATAATAACAAATCAGTTAAATGAAAACAGCAATGTGTCATGTTCCCATGCACTCTCAGATTCCTCAAGGGGAGATTGAACTTTCTCTGCTGTTGTTGCTCTGTCCCAGCCTGACACCTGGAGGTAGATTTGCTGTCAGCAGAAATGGATTCAAGACTCCATCTTGAGCCTTTCCTCCAACCTGGGGTTAATCCTTTAACCCAGTGTTTCCCAAACTTTTTCGATCTGCGGCTCCCTTGACCATTGACAACCATTGCCCTGGCTCCCCATTACATTATGTTGTTGATGCCTGCCAATTGGCATTGCACTGTTTTCCGAGAGGATTCCGTGGCACTCCGCGGCTCCCCTGACTGGTTTCCGCGACTGGGAACCACTGCTTTAACCTGTACTTTATTCAGCACTGAAGCCAGTTGCATGTGTATTCATGCTTTATTCAACACTGAAGCTAGTTGCATGTGTACATGCACACATGCCTAGAATTTGTAGCAGTTAGCCAAGAATTGTCTTCTGGAGAGCAGAAGGCAATAGCCCAGTGTTCTTGTATTTTATCAGACAGGCAGGATCCTTTTTAAAATACAGAAAAGCCTCATTAACATGTCAAAGGGGAAAATGCAAATATCTATGATGAACAGAATCCGCCCCCTAATTGGAAGTTCCTATGTGAATGTAACATGGAATTGACTTTCCTTACAGGACAATCCTATCCATATTTACTCAGAATTGTGTTCCATTGAGTTCAGTGGAACCTACTCCCAGGTAAGTATGTAGGCTTGTGCCCTTAATCAGCTGCTACAACCTGCTATTACCTCGGTCTGACCTCAGTAGTGCAGGTGTGTATTACCCCAGCACCAGTGTGACTGGCACCTGGCTCTTTTGGAAGAACAGGCCAGGTGGAAACCACAGGCACTCTTCTGGGATCTGCCAACACCTATCTGTTAGTCAAGTCAATTTGCGTGACCATTGTCCAGGAAACCAAATTTGAGTAGCCAGTGGAAATGGTAGGATCTTGATCCCCTGAATCCCATAAAAGGGTTGTGGGCGGGTTTGGATTGAGAGATTGCACAATTTGTTCCAGCACTTACAGAGATGCCGATACGTGGCTGTCCCATCTCTCTGGACCTTGGAGGCAAACAAAGAAACTGCAACTGAATAACTTGCATTAGGATTTTATTACATTTGCTTGTAACTGTAAGACCTGTTTTTATTTAAAGTGTAGAGTGCCTAAAAGGTAAAGGTGACCCCTGACAATTAAGTCCAGTTGTGTCCTACTTTTGATTATTTGAACCTTGCCTCATTTCCCTTTTTACACTTTTCCTTTTTTTATAATCTACTTATATAACTGAAATCTCACCACACATTTGTGAACCCCGGTTTCAGTCAGACCAGAGCAGAGAGCAATTACAGATCAGTTGTGGCTAATGCTACAAGATTGTTTAAATTGATACAGAGGAGCTGGGATTAAGTAGGTCAGTTGGCTCCCTGGACACTTCTTTCACAACTGACTTCCGTGCTAAAGGAACTGTGATAATTGGGCTCATTCACAAACAGGAGGGAAGCCTTCCCTCCCTCCATTTGGGTTTTCCCTTCCTGGTGACAGCAAATCATGCTTTCTGGAACTGTGTATGTTAGGGTGCAGTATCTATCACAGTCACCCCAAGAAATACCTGAGGGTGCATGGGAAGGTCAGGTGCATGAATTGTGTGCTTCTTCCCGCTTCCCTGTACAGTGAGTCGCAGCACCCCACTGGATCACCTCAACATCAAACTAGACAAAATCATATGCTTGAGTTTAGAAGCAAAGTTAAATACAATTAAAACCAAGTCTAATTAGTCCTCTTCATGTATATACTGACTTGCCCCCCGAGATCTTCAGCGAGGGCCCTTCTGTGTACGTCGACCCTGTTGGAAGTTAGGGGGTGGTGGTGAGAAGTAGGGCCTTCTCTGTGATGGTGTCACAATTGTGGAACTCGCTCTCTTGCAATTTAAGAACCATCCACTCTCTTGAGGTGTTCCAGCGGTGAATAAAAGCTTTGTTGGTTCAATTGGCATTTGTTGTAATTGGGTGCCTAATTGTTTTTACCACTGCTTATTGCCACCTTTTATTAATGTCATCTTTTATGAGTGCCTTTTTACTGCTGCTTTTATTGACTTTCATTGTTTTACTGCTTATTGCTGCTGTATTATTTTGCTACTCACTATTTATTGCTGCTTTTGATAGTTTTATTGTTATTTACGGTTTTAATAAGTGTTGGAGGCTGTTTTATATTGTTTTGTGATTGTATATTTGTATATTTTGTTAGCCGCCTTGGGTGCCCATAGGGTGGGGTATAAATGTATTAAATAAATAAAAATAATAAATAGACAGTCCCTGACTAAAAGACACTCATGCAGCATGAAGGTCCATGTTCACCTTCTTAACCAAAGAGGCGTGTTCAGTGTAGGCAGTTAACTCTGCAATGGCTGGAATAAAATGTGCAACCTCTCAAACGAATCTTTCCTTTTTATGAAACATTCGGATATTGAGGTTCTACTTCCTTATTGGCTCATCTCTAAAGGTGGAAAAACCCAGTTCAGCCCCTCAGACCTCCCCTAGCCATGGACAAGGGGTTGGACTTATCCAATGGACAGTTGCGAACAGAACCCAGCAGTTTCAGTGATCTTTCCTGGCCCAATGTTTCACCAGCTTAGTCCTCCAGACAGAGGAACATGAGGGTTACAGAGGTCATAATGGTGGAACTGCACACACAGCCTGCAATATTGGCAAGACCTAGTTCATGACACAAGTAAGAAACATAAGTAAAAACAGCAGCAGAAGAGAAGGAATATGCAGAGGCGTCGCTCCGGTAGGGGCGGGGCTGTAAGTTTTGCTCGGTCGGAGTCCCGTTTACCGAACGAGCAGGAGGCGGCCCCACCCCCTCACTGTCAGAGCCATTCCCCTGCGGAGAAAGCAGCAGGCAAGCACCCTACCTGCTTGCTGCTTTCTCCGCAGGGGAATGGCTCTGACAGTGAGGGGGCGGGGCCGCCTCCTGCTCGTTCGGTAAACGGGACTCCGACCGAGCAAAACTTACAGCCCCGCCCCTACCGGAGCGACACCTCTGGGAATATGGCGCAGAACAATTGTTGTTCAGTCGTTAAGTCGTGTCTGACCCTTTGTGATCCCATGAACCATATCCCGCCAGGCCTTCCTTTCCTCCACTATCTTCCTGAGTTCGCTCATTTTCATGTTTGTTGCATCGGTGATGCTGTCTAACCATCTCATCCTTTGCCTCCCCTTCTCCTTTTGCCTTCAATCTTTCCCAGCATCAGAGTCTTCTCCAGAGAGTCCTCTCTTGGCATTAGGTGGCCAAAATATTTGAGCTTCAGCCTCAGTACCTGTCCTTCCAGGGAACAGTCAGGGTTGATTTCATTTAGGATTGACTGATTTGATCTCCTAGCAGTCCAAGGGACTCTCAGAAGTCTTCTCCAGCACCACAGTTCGAAAGCATCTATTCTTCGGCACTCAGCCTTCCTTATGGTCCAACTCTCGCAACCATACATTGCTACTGGGAACACCATCGCCCTGACTATGCGAACTTTTGTTGGCATGGTGATATCTCTGCTTTTTATTATGCTGTCTAAGTTTGCCATAGCTTTCCTTCCAAGGAGTAAGCGTCTTTTAATTTCATGGCTGCTGTCTCCGTCTGCAGTGATCTTGGAGCCCAGAAAAGTAAATTAGCAGAACAATTAAAAACACACTAAACAGACCCACAGTAGATTCCATGAAATGCACTTGGGAAAGGAGAGAGGAAGGCAGGCAAATACCTTGAGGAAGCAATTTTCACAATAAGGAACCTGTTTTAACAAAAGTCTGGTTACCCACAAACTCAAACATAGGTGGGATCCCCAAGCAATGACAATGTTGTACTAGCACTGCAGGTTAATATGTAGGCGTACCTGTTTAGTAACCAGGGCACAAAAGTATGACATTAAAATATTTGAGTGTAATTCAAATTTTTGTTTGCTTTTAGAGCCTTTTGAGGAGTGCAGGCATGAAGGGCTTGAAAACTGTGTTTCTAATAACAGACACTCAGATTAAAGAAGAAGCATTTTTGGAAGATGTTGACAGCGTGCTCAATACTGGAGAAGTCCCAAACCTTTTTGCAGCTGATGAAAAACAAGAAGTTATGGAGGTATCTTTATAAGAAGTTCATATTTCTTAAAACATTATGCTACAAGTAAAATTTGAAATAAGGTAGACTTCTGATAATCCGGCACCTTTGAGACCTAGGTGGATATTGGATATGCCAGACTGTATAATTCCTTGGCAGCCAAACAGTGAAAGGCAAAGGGTGACCTTTTCGACTGATTATCTGGCTGGGATCTCTAAGCAGTGCTTAGAGCAAGAGCAGTGCTTCCCAAATGTTTTTAACTTCAACTTCAGCTCAGTTTTTCTCTCAGTCCGGTGACCCATGGAGTTGGTACATGTTGATGATGATGATGATGATAAATAATAATAATACCCGTATTTATCGGCGTATAATACGCACCGGCGTATAATACGCACCTTCCTTTTGGCCCTGGGTTTCAAGAAAAAAACATTTAAAGCATTTTTGGGCTACTTGGCCACTTACTGCTTGGCTGCTTAATTAGCTAACTTACATAAATTGCATAAAAATACCAGGATCTCTTTTAAAACACACAGCAATAAGACACATGAACAAAATGCACCAGAACATAAATCCCAAATACAAAAAAAACCCCAGACTCAACTCTTTTCCCCCCAACCCACCCATGCACAGATTCCAAAGTAAACAACATAAATCCCAAATACAAAACCCCAGACTCAACTCTTTTCCCCCACCCCACCCATGCACAGTTTCCAAAGTAAAAAACATAAAAGTACAAAAAAAACCTCAGACTCAACTCTTACCCCACCTATGCACAGTTTCCAGAGCCTCCCAACTAGGCCCAGTTCAGAAGCTTACCCATGCTGCATTCATTCAGCATTGAGAGCTGGGAAGACCACGCCCTCTGCAGCTCAGCTGAACTGAACTGAGGAGCACAGCGCCCTCTGCTGGCTGCTGAGAAGCTCAACTCATGCACGTGCATAAATTAAACCCAACGAACAGCTGTAGATCTGATAGATTAGTCAGGGAAGAAAGCACAAGGGAGCTCTCCGGCTCCGGAAAAAACCCCGGTAAGCCCAAAAATGCTTTAAAACGGGCGGGGGGGGGGGGAAGGGATTTTTTTAGTATTGGCGTATAAGATGCACCCTACTAGTTTGGGTCACAAATTTAGACAAAAAAGTGCGTCTTATACGCCAATAAATACAGTGGTAATAATAATAATAATAATAATAATAATAATAATAATAATACATGTTAATAATAATAATGCTCCAGAGTGCTTGGCAATGATGTCATTGTCATTGCGGAGCACCGAGAGGGAAGCTGCATGACTGGACAATTTACAAGGAGCACTGCTTCCTGCAACCTTCATTTGGGTTTTGAACCCTAGTTTGGGAACCACTGGCTTAGACGGTAGAAAGGAAACTGCTGTGCAGTCATTGGGCTGGGGTGGACCTTAGCCATGAGTGTGGGCTGCTCCTCTTGCCCCCTCCAAGCCAGGCCAGAGCCAGAGCAATAGAGACATGGAGGAGGCCTGTGCTGGGCCAAGGTGCCATCAATGTTGATTGAGTGATCGTGGCAACTCAGAGTGACTGCCAAGCCCTGGGCATTTTGATGCCGAACTGTTAGGAGTGCCAAACAATTTGATGCTGGACTATTGGAGTTATACCATACCCATAAATAAATAAATAGCTAAAGCACAATCCAACCAAAGTTAAGCACTATTAATTTGTATTGATTTCAGCAGGAATGTTAAGCATGTACTTAACTTTTGTACTTAAATGGCTGATGTGCCATTTTAAAACAATGCGATGTAACTTTATTTGGATCATGCCTCTAGTTAATAAAGTATAAAAATGAAGTACAGTAAATTCTCGCTACCCACAGGGGTTAGGTTCTAAGAAACCCCCATGGGTCGCGAATTCACGGATATAGAACCATTGATCCTATAAGATGAATGGGGTCCGTGCAGGGAGTGGGGGGGGTTGCCTTACCTGCTGCCTCTGGAGGGTCCCTGCTGATCACGGGCACCATTTTGAGTGTCCCTGCAGCATTCAGAAAGGTCCTGAATGCTGCAGAGACATTCAAAATGGTGCCCGTGATTAGGTGGAGCACTTTGAAGTGGCTGGGGGAAGCATTTGAGGCTTCCTCCAGCCACTTCAAAGGTCCCCACACTGATCCCTGGTGCCATTTTGACAATCCCTGCTGCCTAAGGAATGTCTCTGCAGGCTTCCTTAGGCAGCAGGGATCGCGGAAAGTGAAACACACCTTGTAAATGGTGCGAGGCAGTCTCACCTCTGCTACTTGCAAATACGTGAATTCACGAATTATGAATTAGCGTATGGTGAAAATCGACTGTAAATTGCAAGATTTACTAACATAAGCACTGTGATGTTAGAATTATGTAAACTTAGTGCTAAGTCTTTATTTCACATTAAAATAAAATTAATGTCTTGAGTTGACCTAATGTACTCAAAAGTGCCTCAATTATTCTTAAAATATGGATGAAATTAAGATTAATATTATTTTGGTTATTTATTTAATTGATTTCTAGACCACGTTTCCAAAGTATAAAACCAGCATAAGGCAGCTAACAATAAAAATCTTACTACAATAAAAATCCAAAAATAGAAACATAAAATATATTTTTATATTACATTTTTAATATCATCATGTTTGATGTTACAGAAGAGCCATGTAAAGAAGCTACTGTGAGGATACACAATCTCTTTTAACCAGCAACCATGCAGAAGAGTCCCAATTCTAGAAATGCTCATGTGTAGCAATAGGCTACATGGCTGTTGATGGGCTTATAGATTCTGCCCCAACCTTTTCATTCATTTTGGATGGGATGTTTAGTCAGTGTATCTGTTTACCTATCCTGCTAATTATTGGGTCATTAGGGAAGGAGATCTACTAGTGAAGGTCTCTGGCAGCCCAATCTAGTGTAACCTTAGAGTGACGGAGCGCACACTCTGCTGCTCTAAGCCATTGCAAACACGCTGTAAAGCGTGTTTGCGACAACTCGCGAGTAAGGGCTGCTAGGGCGAATGCTGGCAGCCCTCTGGACCCTGCGGCCACCGGTGAAGGTAAAACAGGGGTGGCAGGGGTGGGGGGAGGTCAGACTGGGTGGTGAGGGAGGGTGGCCATTGGGTGAACCGGGCGGGGATATCAGCAGGGTGCTCCGCCAATATCCCAGGCCCTTTCCTGGCCCAGTTCGGCCTTATTCCACCGGCTTGAATGTATGCCAGCTCCAGAACTGGCGTACATTCGAGGAGACCCATAGGACCCTGGCTGGCTTGCACCCTGGGGAGGGGATGAACGTCCCCTTCTCCTGAGGTGCTCCCGGGCTACCCCGGGGTGGCCCAGGAACGGGATAGGATGTGGTGGCTGGTCATTTCTGCCGGCCGCTGCATCTTACACAGGATTGTGCCCTGAGTTTTGGTGTGTTGTACTTCTGATTAAGCATGCATTGGATTGCACTGTAAGTATTTGTATTTGTCTGTCGATCTTTTTCATTGTCTAACATGAGTAGTTGGTTAAATATGGGCAGCGTAATCCTAACCGGGCACAATGTAGTGGGGCTGCGCGGCCCACGCTGCATTCTATCCCAGGAAACAGCAGGCTGGAGGTCTCCTTGAGGTAAGGATATTCATCCCCTTACCCCAGGTAAATCCGCAGCCTGTGCAACAGGTCTACTCGGATCTGCGTGAGCTAAGTAGCTGGTGCAGAACTGAGAAGCCCCGTGTCAGGCTTTCAAGCCCAGAATAGGATTCGGTGTGTGCCAGCGCCACCGATCCCGCCCCCATCCCGGGCCTGATCTGTCCAACTCCGCGCCCTCTCCCACCCTGTTACACCTTCTCCGTGCCCCCATTCTGCCTGTCCCCCCACCCATCCGCTGCCCAATGGTAGCTTACTGGTGCCGTCATGTGCTCCTTCTTGATGTGGCTCCAGTGGGATGGCACAGGCCTTCCCGCCGGCACACTTTACTCCCATGTTATCGCAAAGTGGTTTACGGAACGTTTGCAGCAGTCAGCGCTGGCACTAACTAAGAGTAGAATTGCGCTGTGAGTCTTGTTACTATGCTGCTACAGTATAAAAAAATTAAACATTGGGGAGGAAGATTTCCGTTTCTTATGTTCAGAATTAGGTTTACATCTGACAAGAGGGCCACTTACATATTAAGTAGGGTAGTTCAGTATTTCTCAAATATTAAATCTGAATGATTATTGATTATTGATTATGTAAAACTTAACTAGAACTATTTCAGTGTTGTCATGCTGTAAACGTTTATTAGCTCATTTTCCAATATCATAGTGCAGAATTTGTGTAATTTATTAGAATCTGTTATTTTCTAGGGTGTTCGTGCAGTAGCCCAGGCAGGCAGTAAACATGAAGAGCTCGGTCCTTTGGCATTATTTGCTTTCTTTGTGAACCGCTGCAAAGACAATCTCCATGTTGTGGTAGCTTTCAGTCCAATTGGAGATGCTTTTCGCAACCGATTGAGACAGTTCCCATCTCTCATTAACTGTTGTACTATTGACTGGTTCCAGGTATGTATGGCTACTTATATTGGTGACTCAGAACATAGTCCATTCCCTCAATATTTTCTTTCCCCATAAAATATTTCTTTCTCTCATATATGAAGTACTTTTTCTCTCAAACAACAAGAATTACCTCCTTTTGTACTTATGAAAGTAATCCAGGTGATTTTTTTATTTTATATAAAAAATTCCCACAGATTGGGAATTGATACTATAAATGATATAAATCTGTTTGAGTGAAAACCTTTTTCCTCAATTCTATCAACCTTAGTACCTCAATTTCAATATGCTTACAGCTTGCTATGTAATAATTTTTGTCCTCTTGATTTCTGAATGCGATGGGGAATTTCAAGAAGGTGTAGTAGGCCAACATCCAGGAACAAAATTGTGGAATACATGTTTTTAACATTGCTAGCTAACAAAATCACTGACATGTCTAGGTGTATGGGTACAATGATGCAAATTCAGACATACAATACAGAGAAAGTGAAAAATGAATAGCAGTGTTGAAAAGACAGGACACTGACAAGAAAGAGGCACAATGTAAGATTCAGGCTTCACCACTTGAGTAAAACGTACAGCACAATCCTGCCTATACGTATATACGCTGCCGGAGCGCACACCCCGCCGGTCTAAGGAGTTGCAAAAGGCACTTTTGCCGTAAGGCACTTTTGCAGCTCCTGTGGAGTAAGCGGCGCTGACACAGAGGCCAGCCCCGCTTACTCTGCCACCTACCTGGACCTGCGCCGGCTGACCCATGTAAGGGCTGCGCAGGTCAGCGCAGGGGTGTGGGGAGGGCGGGCAGCAGTGGCATCGATAGGGTGTGGCGGGGAGCACCTGAGGGGGTAACACGCTGAGGGTGACGCGCCCGACGCGTCACCCCGCTGCCGCCGTGTCACTCCTGAGGCCGTCACATCACCTCATCACCCTCCGAGGCCTCCGCGTCCCCCCCTGAGGCCACCCGGTACAAGCCGGGAGAAGGTGAAAATGCGTCTTCTTCGCCTGCCAGCTCGGTCGCTTCTGACTAGGCCAAAAGCGGCGTTTTTGCACATGCGCACAACGCCGCTGAGGGCAAGAGGCTTTAAGCGGAGTTGTGTGCATGTGCGAAGAACGCCACTTTTGGCCTAGTCAGAAGTGGCCGAGCCGGCGGGCGAAGAAGACGCATCTTCACCCTCTCCTGGCTCGTACCGGGTGGCCTCGGGGGGTGAGGCGGCAGCAGTGGGGGTGAGGCGGCGGCAGGGGGGTGAGGGGGATGACTCGGTGACCTCTGGCTCCAGGGTGACGCGCACCCTGCCCCAGGATGACGCGCACCCAATGACGCCACTGGTGGGCAGGGGTGGCGAGGGAGGGGGCCCGGACCATTGGCTGGCCTGGCCTGGCCTGGGAGGGGGCGGGGATACTGGTGCTGGGTTGTGGTGATATCCAACACCCCTTCCCAGTCAGGCCGACCTTACATGGCTTCCTCAGATGTACGCCAACTAAAGAGCTTACACCGGGAGAAGGGGATGAACGTCCCCTTCCCCCAAGGTGAGCCCGGGCCACACTGGTGCAGCCCACATCCCGACTAGGATGCAGCGGCCACCCCTTTAGGCTGACTGCCGCATCTTAGGCAGAATCAGGCTGTTAATGAGGTACATAATTTTGTGAGAAATTCAGGAAGTGGAGTGCAAATGATGACAGTTCATGGTGGGGAGGGGGGGATGTGGACCATGCCTCCCTTGCAAAACAGCTAGTAGCAGATTGAATGAAGAACAACCAGTGAGGAAAGACCCCCCAAACTCTGCTGTGTTTTAGAATGGAAGAGAGATCACAAGTAAATTTTACGTTCTTATGTTTTCAGCCATGGCCTGAAGATGCCCTTGAACGTGTGGCTATTAAGTTCTTGGAAAGGCTTCAGCTCACAGAAAATGAGCGTCAAGAAGTTGTTCCTATCTGCAAACACTTCCATACTTCTGTGTTATCTCTTTCTGAAAGGTTATCTTTTTATATATGTTTATAAAGTAGGCATAAATATGGGAGAATCACTAGAAGGGAAGAGCTGAGTCACATTATTAATCATTATTCTTAATCAGTGACCATCAATAAGACGAAAAAAGAATTATTCTACAAAAAACTTAAGTTTGAGAGAAGAAAAAAGAAAAATATTTTCAGCAATAATACCAGAGTATCTCATTCTGCTTTGAATTATCTCATTCATATAGATAGGACTTGCTTGTAGTAAATATGCTGTGAATAGTGACCTCATTGAGATATTTACTCAGGCTTTCACAGTCCATACTTAACATGTTGTCTCAGTTTTTGGGTTTGAGACTGGTAATTAAAACAACAAAGTCTATCACTTGACATTTCACCTTATACTTTGTAAGTTCTGATGAAGCCTTACAAAGTATAAGGTGAAATGTCAAGTGATAGACTCTGTCGTTTTAATTATCATAGTCTCAAACCCAAAAACTGAGACAGTGACCTCATTGTTCAAGCTAAAAAAGGGGAGATCTGTGAACATGATCTCACTTATCATTAAAAAAACATGTAAACAAATCTATATGGTACCTGTATATTTTCCCCTGCAGTGCAGTTAGCTTAATGGTGCAGCTTAAATTGGAAAAATGGTACAGGTGGATTGGGTTAAATTTTCCCATTCCCACCATATCCAGACCCTAATCTCGATGAAACTCCAAGTTTTCAAAAACTAGAGCCCACTTCAAATCCCAACCTGCAACATGGTTGGAACATGGAGCTCACCTTCAAGAACCCAGTGGGCAAGAGGGGTAGGCGAGTGAATGACCGTAGTACCTCTTATTTTCCTGCTCAGTGGTGACCAATCAGCATGCATTGCTACTGTGTTGTTCTGCTCCTTCTTTACTTTCAGATTAATTGGAAGGAGAAGGGGGCACCTTTTGAAAGGTGAAAGGAGAACGAGAGGAAATGGTGTGAAGCAAGGCAGAGAGCACAGGGAATGCTGTGGCAGGCAGAAGCGTCGTCTGATAGGGGGCGGTGGGGCGGTGGGCCCCAGGGCGTAGGGTGCTGAGGCCTCCTGGGGGGGCGCGGAGCTCGTTTTCGAAACCTTTTTTTCCTTATTTTTGTTTTTTAATGATTTTAGGAAGTTACGGGGCATTTGAGTGTATGTGTATGCTTTTCCCACTTATCTTGAATATTTGAAGCTTCCAGCGACGATCTTCTGCCTGCACCGGGCACATCTTCTCCCTGCGCCCGGGCGGCAACTCAGTAAAGCGCCCAGCAGCGCTTTCCTGAGTTTGCGCAGGCGCAGAACGTCGACTGGAAACTTCGTCGTTCTGCGCATGCGCAAATCTTCCAAAGTTTACGCAAGCGCAGAACGATGAAGTTTCCAATCGACATTCTGCGCATGTGCAAACTCAGGAAAGCGCTGCTGGGCACTTTACTGAGTTGCCGCCCGGGCGCAGGGAGAAGATGTGCCCGGGCGCAGGAAGAAGATCGTCGCTGGAAGCTTCCAATATTCAAGATAAGTGGGGAAAAGCATACACATACACTCAAATGCCCCGTAACCTCCTAAAATCCATTAAAAAACGAAAAAACCTGGAAAAAATAGGTTTCGAAACTGAAACCTAACTTTTTTTGACAGTTGGGGGGGCGTTGCGGGGGCCGGCACCAACCTGCTCCGGGCGCAGTGACGCCACTGGTGGCAGGGGAGAGCAGGAGGATGGGTGGGAGGCTGATGGGACCCACTGAACATTGGGGGGGGCTTGGCCAAAGTCTCCAATGGGAATTATCTAAGACCCATAACCCTGGCTGCTGTTCAAACTTTACAGACCTGAGTCTCAAAACAAAATGGCAGCAACTGCACTGTCATGACCCATGTGAAGATGGGTTGTTGTGAACCATTTCAGGGTCCTCACCCACTGGATGAAGACTTCTGCGTTAGAGCAATGCTCTGAAGTAGAGTTGCACTGGTGAGATATACCAAATAAATGGCAATAGGACATGAGGTGGCCATGCATGACACCACCACCTATCCATTGCTTGGGATGGCTGTCTCATCCCGCCACCATTAGCAGGCCAGCTCTGCTCTCATTCATCTTTTCACTGCTTTAAATTCTCCCACCACAACTCCATTTTATAAGAATTCAGCATGACTCATTTAGTGTTCCATTATAGGTCATACGTCTGACATGTGTAGTTAGCCCCTCAGTTCTTCAACTTAAATGGATTGTTGTTGTTGTTCAGTCGTTAAGTCGTGTCCGACCCTTCGTGATCCCATGAACCATATCTCGCCAGGCCTTCCTGTCCTCCACTATCTTCCTGAGTTCGCTCATTTTCATGTTCGTTGCATCGGTGATGCTGTCTAACCATCTCATCCTTTGCCTTCCCCTTCTCCTTTTGCCTTCAGTCTTTCCCAGCATCAGAGTCTTCTCCAGAGAGTCCTCTCTTGGCATTAGGTGGCCAAAATATTTGAGTTTCAGCCTTAGTATCTGTCCTTCCAGGGAACAGTCATGGTTGAATTAATTTAGGATTGACTGATCTCCTAGCAGTCCAAGGGACTCTCAGGAGTCTTCTCCAGCACCACAGTTCAAAAGTTTAAAATGGATTGTAGATCAAATACAGAGGTTCTCAAGCCCTTCCTGGCTGAGTACCACCTCCGACGCCACTCTCTTGCTGCGTATCACTGGAAGTGACTGGCAATGACATCATCGCCAGTTACTTCCGGGTTTTCAGGTTTCCGGAGGCCAGAAAATGCAGGTAGGAGGTCCTTCTCAGTGTTCCCGAGAGGCTCGGCCAAAGGCAAGAGCCTCTCAGGAGCGAAAACGAGCCACCGAAAGTGCCGCATCCGACTGTACTCCTGTACCACCAGCAGTCAGCCGAAATACCACTGGTGGTACTAGGACTAATAGACCGTGAGCAAGCTTGTTTATTAGGACCCTTTCTGATATTAGTGAACATATTCCCCCCAACTGCATTATAGTCTTTGTATGACCGCTGCGCAAAGTCTCATTCAGAAACAAAAGAGTGACATCTACCCCACAAATAATGAATAGCTGGGCATAGTCTGAAGGGGAGCAGGAGTCCTACAAACTGAAGGGGGGAAAAGACATCTGGATTGCACATACTAAATGGGTAACAACTGCACATTTGTTGCACTAAACACTGTTTGGAAAAGCCCTTAGTGGCATAAGTAACCTGATATTAAAAGAATATTCAGCTAAAATATGGGAAATATTTTAATTAAACAACTAGAACCTTCCTTTTGAATTACAATTATAATTAAATACTATTTTCTCATATCACAGATTTTTGCAACAGTTGGGACGGCATAATTATGTTACTCCTACTTCCTACCTTGAACTTATTGCTTCTTTCCAACAACTTTTGACTCAGAAACGAGATGCTGTGATGAAGGCCAAAAAAAGATATACTAATGGCTTGGACAAACTAGCCTTTGCTGAATCTCAAGTATGTTGATTTTAAAAGTTCAATAGCTGCCATGGCTTATGAGGGCTGCTAACCAACTGTCTCCAATACTTCAAGATACAATAACTCACTGTCTTCCCCCTTTGTTTTAATTCTGCGCTCTGTGTTACATGTTACTGTCACTAATGTTGTAAGGTTATTTCAGGCAATGTAACTAATTAAAATCCAGTTGTAAATTTAAAAAAGGCTTGATTTAGTGGCAGATTAAAGTGCTTTAATTTCTCCATTTTCAAATTGCTGTATTTTAAATAACTTGTAGACAACTACTGTTGGTTTTAGGTTGGTGAAATGAAACAAGAACTAGTTGATCTGCAGCCTAAATTGGAACAGGCTAAAGTGGACAATGCAGCTATGATGAAGGTAGAGTTCTTGATCCTAACAGTATGTATAGTTGCAGTGCACTACTTGACTTCAAAAAAATTAAAATTGTGTTTTTCAATGGAACCAAAGTAACCGACATTCAGTAAAAGGCAAATGGGGAAAGTCAAATTTGCTGTGCTTCAGGTCAGTAGCTAAACAATGTTAATTAAAAGTGATGAACATAAGAACATAAGAAGAGCCCTGCTGGATCAGGCCAAAAGCCCATCTAGTCCAGCTTCCTGTATCACACAGTGGCCCCACCAGATGCCTCAGGGAGCACAAGACAACAAGATAACCTGTTTCCCGTTGACACTCCCTTGCACCTGGCACAGAGAAAACCCACGTCTAAAGCCAGGAGGTTGCTTATGGCTTGTAACCTGTGATGGTCTTTTCCTCCATGAATCTGTCCAAACCCCTTTTAAAGGCATCTAGGCCAGGTGCCATCACCACATGATTTATTTCTCCCTACCCCAAATTTAAGTCATCTTAGTTGTCATAATTTTTTTCATGACAAACGCTTCCTTGTCAGTTATAAATGCTTCCATTTTTAATCCTATGAGAGTTATTTTTCTACACATTCCAATTTAAAAACTGATGGTGAGTGGGTTTGCACAGCTGTTTATTGGTACCAAGTATTATTGAATTTAACTCCTTTTACCAATACAATGAGGAATTCAAGGAAATTTCCCTCACCAAGTCTTGGCTGTGTTATGGACTAAACGAAAACCAAAACTCTGTTGGCAGAGATCAGAACCTACTCTCACAGTTGTTGTGTGATTGAGTGGCAGATGGGGGACAATCATTTATCCAGATACGGTGTGCCTTGCACCCATGTGTCCCATTTGGGCATGTGTGTGGGTTGTCAGATGTGAGCCCTGCCAGTGATCTCAGCACTTTTTCAAATCACCCCTTCCCTTGGCTGCTCCTGTTGGGTTCCACTCCTCTCACCTACAGCCCAGTTACCACAGTGTCATTACAACTGCTGTGTAACCTTGGAGCTATCTCCTCCTTTCCATTTGCCATCACAGCTTCAGTGCATAGTGCCACCTCTTCTACTTACTACCATTGCATGCTTTTCACAGCTGTGTGTGGACAGCTAAAGAAGAGAAAAGACAACATATGCTGAAATTTAAATGAGCCACAATTGTATTGATTACAAGAAAATCTGCAGCAAGGGTGCTAGTTAGGCAACAGTTCACCAAAGTGTGGGTAAATTCACGCAAACTTTATGGGTTGCACAGTGTTGAAACACCACCTTCCAAGACCCCACCTGCTTCTTGTACAAAACCATTCATTAGAATGTCAATTCGTCTTTTCAAAAATAATTGCATTTTCTTAATGAATGCAGGAATAATTAAATGGTGCGACTATTGTACTGCACCGTGTATTTCATTATTTCAGGTTCCTTTATTCTTTTTTTTAGATCATTGAAAAAGAGTCTGCAGAAGTTGAAGCAAAAAGTAGAACTGTAAAAGTGGATGAAGGGGTTGCTACAGAAAAAGCGGCAGAAGCCCAGGCACTGAAGAATGAATGTGAGAGTGACCTTGCAGAGGCCATTCCAGCCTTAGAAGCAGCACTGTCGGCTCTTGACACCCTGAAGGCAAGTTAAATGAGTATAATAAGAGCATGTGACAAACAAAAACAGAGTGTGGCCTGAAATAAAAGGGAACTAAATATTATTTTGATGGTGCACAGATGGATGGAGCTGACCAGAGAAGATGCTGAAGAAGAGGATGGGAATAGAAACATTGTATTGAGAAAGTGTATCAAAAGCAAATAATTGTACTAAAAATTATCCTGGAGCCTGAAAAGAGAAGTATAATGGGAAAACAGAACTACTATACTTTAGCCCCAATCCTATGCAGGCCAGGTGCCGGCGCACCCCATGTTGCAGTTTACAGCTTTCGCAAAGCAGCCTTCATCAACGCGCGCTGCCAGGCCGCTGGTAAGGAGGCTGGAACAGCCTCCACAGGCCAGCAGACGACTGAAGACTTGCCAGAGTGTGTAAGGCTGAGCAGGAGGTAGAACAGGATGGGAGGAGGGCAGGGGTGGGTGGAGCAGGGGAAGAGTGGGCAGAACGGGGCAATGATGGGGGCAGGGAGGAGGATCAGGCCCGGGAGGGGGCAGGTTTGGTGGTGGCACTGCATGCTGAATCCTGACCCCCTTCCCAGACCTGATCCACCTTCATGGATCAATTCAGACTTGTGCCAGCAATTGAGCTGGTGCAGGTCTGAGCTGACCCATAGCAGCTGCTGGGGCTTATCCTGAGGAGACCTTTAGCAAGCTGTGCTGGCGCTGCTACATCACCTCATTGGGATTTAGTTAAGATTGGTCTGTTTGTCTTGGGACTTATTTTTTGGGGGGTGGGGGGATATAGTTAACTAGACATCTTGTGTTCCACCCCTTTCTTCTTTATTCCAACAGCATTCCTCTCTCTTCTCAGTCTATATTTAGCAAGTTTGAGTGGAGAAGAGTATGTGTGAATTTCATTTTTTTTTCTCCTGGGGAAATCTCCTGGTTTAACACTTTCTTTACTTCTTGTATTTTCAAAGAGAATGTGTCTCTATGATTCCTCTTAACATATCTCCAATTGTAAAGTGTTTTACAACTTTAGTCTTTTGTCTGCTCATGTTTCCTTATTTGAACCTAAAAGGAATTAATTGGGCCATGCATTTTTATAGGTTCCAGCTACATGTTGGATTATTCTTTATGTTCAGACAACTTTAACAGAACATTTATCAAAGTATTAGCTTAAAGATAGTTTTAATACTAGCTATGGTTTAGTTGCACAGCATTCATGTGCACTTCCCCTTTATAATATGAAAACTGAGTGTTTAAAATACACATTTCATATATTAAATGTATTTTCAGGAAATACATGTTATATCATAAATCCAACTACTTTATTTCAGCCTGCAGATATTACAATTGTGAAATCAATGAAGAATCCACCTTCTGGTGTTAAACTTGTTATGGCTGCCATCTGTGTCATGAAGGATATAAAACCTGAAAAAGTTGCAGATCCTTCAGGGATTGGAGGCAAGGTAAAAAAAAAGTTGATGGTGAAATGGTGATAATGATAAAAAGTGGTTCTGGAGTTGGACTTAGACCTGGCAGATCCAGGTTCAAATCCCCACTCAGCTATAAAGCTTCCTGGGTGACTGTCTCTCAGCCTCACCTACCTCACAGGGTTGTTGTGAGGACAAAAGGAGGGAAAGAACTATGTTCACCACCCTGATCTCCTTGGAGGAAGGGTGGTATAAAAATAAATAAATAACAAAGCTACACATTTCTAACTGGAAAGGCTTTCTAATATAGGAAACCTATCTTTAGGACTTAAAAAATATTTTGGACTTCCAGCATGGTAGAATTGTATACTGTCCATTTCCCCATGAAGTTAACATGAGCTTCATTAATAATGTGTGAAACTGCACAAAGATTGTGGATTGGATTGTTGATAGAATATACCGGTAAATATAAATTCTAATGAGTTCTGGTTCCCATGAGGATTCTATAGAGAACTTTGAAATTGGGTTTACAAAAGTTCCTGATTTCCATCAAGGGAGTAAGTTGATTGTTCCCTTGACAATTGCAACTAGTATCCTAGGCTGCTTTTTCAGGTTTTTAGTGAATGTAGACGTGTTTTTAGCTTGCTTTTAACTCTTTGAGTGCTTTTAAACTTGTTTTTAATCCTGTGGGGGTTTTTAAACTTGTTTTTAACTCTTTGAGTGTTTTTAGCTTGTTTTTAACTCTTTGAGTGTTTTTAAACTGGTTTTTATCTTGAGTATTTTAACTGGTTTTTATCAACATAAACATCTTTTTGAAATCCCACATGGCTTCTTATCCTATATGTGAACCGCATTCGTTGTAGAATGTAGACGTGTTTGTCCAGGTTTTTTTCTTGGCTGTTTTGGTACCTTGGGAAGATTTAGCATCCAAATTACTTTCATGGTTGAATCCTTCCTTAGATTGATGCTGCATCTCAATTTCACACACAAATCTAGTTTTATCTGATGGCGATGACTGTTCCTGGCGTGACAACCTGAGTTCGCTTAGTAGTAATGCAAGCACACTTATAATATCTTAGGGTCCACAATTCCATGTCCAGTTGATGTGCCTGCAGCACCTGCTTATTATATCCTGATATTATGGATAGATTTCAACTTGTTCAGGCTGAGGATGTGCTTGGAGGGTTTTGACTGGTCACTTGTTCTCCTGATCCTTGCCCTTCCTAGCTGCTTTAGCAGGCTGAAGGGGGCTTGGCCAGTTGGGTAGCAAATGTAGCAATTGCTTCCTTGGAAGCCAGCAAAATGCCAGGAACTTTAAAATGAACACTTGTAAACCACTGATTAAGCAGCCCTCCTTAGACTCAACAACTCAGCCATCCTAGAAAATTATTGGTCCCTAATTTACCATTTTGGGGGAAGGTTTTCAAGAGGGATGTGGCAATCCCAGACTTGCTTGGAAATTAATGATTATTGTGACCCTTATCCATCTGGGTTCGGAACTGATTTTGTAATGATTGCAGTCTAAGTTTTGCGGGGGGGGGGACCTATGCCAGGAGCTAGACAGGGGGAGTACATCTCTATTGGTTCTGCTGGGCTTCTCAGTGGCTCTTGATACATTGGTCATGTATTGGTTTCCTACTAGATTGCCTTGCTGGGATGGTAGTGGAGGCACCATGTCATGGTGGTGGTAGTGGAGGCACCATGTCATGGTCAGTTATAATTATTTTGTACTCTACGTGTTTTCTTCTGCTGATTTCTGTCGTCTTTATTAATGTGTGCATAAATATAGCAAACCTATTCTGTTTTCTGTTCTAAAATGTAATGTTTTAAGTATTGCTTTTACAATGTTCTTCATAGATTTTAGACTACTGGGGGCCTAGCAAAAAGGTTTTGGGTGACATGAATTTCCTAAGAGATCTGAGAGAGTATGACAAGGATAACATTCCAGTAAGTTTTTGTTCATTTTTCCAATAATAAATGTAATAGGTGATAAAATTACAGTTAACAGTACAGTACTGAATTTGTATTCCATTTAACCTTAAAAAGCCAGTAGCTCTTTAAATGAGAGATCCATGCATGTGGTTTGCAGAAAATAGTGCCACAATATGGCAGCTATATGCAACTATCTCAATTTTCCTGGCTGTTTAGGGGGAATGTTTAGCTTGCTTTAAGCAACCAGGAAGTGGCCATTTGTAAACTAAAGTAGGAAACTGGAGGAAGGGCTTTTCTAGAAGGGGCAGAATGCAGTAGCCTGGGGATCACTATCCACAAAGGTTAAAAAGAATTGACTTACTCAAGTTGGAACTACACATTGCAAGGGCAACATAGCATTTGAAAACATATTTTCCCCCTAATGCTAATGCTGGAGCAAAAGGGGCATTTGTAGGAGATAATCTACAACGTGGTTAACTCTAGGGATATCCCTAACCTGCCAATTTTCCTCTGCAGCTGCTCCCTGGGTCATTTTAAATATTTTGCTGGCCTTTGAAACTGGAAGTATGTTAACCTAGAGGAAAAATAGACTCAAGACGGCTTTTGTAGAGATGAATCAACAGGCACAGGGTGTGATTAAGCAGTCTTCCCTCCTGCCTATCAGTTCTCTCTACCAAGTACGTCCTCTTTTTCACATTTGCAAACATTCATTGCCAAGATAGCCCCTAAGTCAGGGGGGGGGAGGGAGAGAGAGAATTGCATGCTAATGATAACAGCTCCTCAAGCACAAGGGTAATATTAGGAGGATTGTTCATAGTAGTATAAAAACTGAATTCAATGTGTAAGCACAGTTTTCAAATGTATGTAATGATTTTTCATGTAGGTATCTGTGATGCAGAAGATTCGTGCTGAATACCTGACTAATCCTGAGTTTGATCCACCTAAAGTGGCTAAAGCATCCTCGGCAGCAGAAGGTTTATGTAAATGGATTATGGCAATGGAAGTGTATGACAGAGTAGCAAAGGTGGGCTGACCTTTTTGCGCTATGTGAAAAACAGTACCCAAAGCCCCGTTAAGTTAAGAATTTAGTCCACCATCCAGCTGCCTTTGTGAAACACACAAGTAGGACATGAAGCCAGCACCCCTCTCCTATTGTTTGTCCCCAGAATTTGGTACTGTACTCACATGCATGCTGCCTTTAAATATGGGGACTCCACGTAGCTATCATGGTTATTAATACTTTTGCTATTGTCTAATCCTTTTTTAGTCCACCAATATGATAATGGGTTTGAAAGTGTCTGAAAACTTCCATCTCTGTTGGTAGGCAGGTCTGTGACTTGTCAGTACTTGAATGGGACACTAGCCAGGAACTGCATTTGCAGTGCTTTGAGTGTGGGATACAAATGTGGCAAATACACAACTAAAAGTACGTTAATACATTGGCTCCCTGTCACAGTAAGAGATTTGCATAGTTTTTCCTAACTTCTTGCTCTTCCACAAACACCCATCCATTTCCCAAAACCAAAGATTCAGAAACATATAAACCGTTCAATAAACTGGCCACCAGAATGCCTTAAAATCCTTTTATTAAAAGGTCCCCGGTATTATCTAGGTATTGTATCTGCCTGGCATGCATGTATCCGTGTCATAGACATGTATGAGTAGGTATGTGGCTGAAAAACCCAAAGTCAAAGTATTGAATTTATTTCAAAGGAAACCAGAGCTTACATGGCACTTAAACATAAAAGGAAGAAGACACTTCTAAATTGATAAAAAGATTCCTTAGGCAAATAAATGGCTTTCTATGCTGCTTGATGCAAGGTTTTATACTAAGCAGGGTCCCCCCAACATTCATGATTCCAAGAGTCCTTTGTTTTCAAGCCATTCAAAGAGTGGGGGCAGTCTACTAATGAGGCAGGGTGAAGTGGCCACCTTGTGCAATGCCTCGTGTCCATTGGCCACGTCATCCCACTTCCACTGCCCACTCACACCTACCTCTCAGCAGTAGCAGCATTGAGGGCCACTGCTTCTGCTACTGCTGACCTCTTCTGTCCTGTCCCTCTCTGCCATTTGGAAATGCAGAGGATGGGCGCAAGAACAAGTGGGAGGGGAGGAGTAAAGCAGAACTGGAAGGCTAGAGTGGATGCTAAATCTCCTACTACCCCCTGCTGTAGTTTTGCAGCATTTCACACGCACATACCTGCTTGCTTTTTTTGTTTTATTTCTAAGGAAAAAACACCAGGAAAAATGCATCACATGCATTCTTCATCCCTTAGCCAATGAGAGGGAAAACGTAGAACCTTACAGTGATAGAAGACAATTAATAATAAATTATTATTATATTTAATAAAGATTTATAGTGCAGTCTTATGCATGAGTAAGAAGTACATTCCACTGTGTTCAATAGGGCTTACTCCTAGGAAAATGTATATAGGATTGCAGCCTAATTTGACGAAACTGATAGAAATGAAAAGTCAGTGGTTTCCTGCTTTTCAGAGTAGCAGACATGAATCCATATCTGACTCCGTTGTATAAGACAGGATTCTTCCACAGAAAATTGAATATAACATTCATACATGCATACTAGCAAACAGACTAGTTATAGAGTGATGTGGAGGGGAGC
Organism: Plestiodon gilberti rubricaudatus; assembly: GCA_026170595.1. Lineage (NCBI taxonomy): Eukaryota > Metazoa > Chordata > Lepidosauria > Squamata > Scincidae > Plestiodon > Plestiodon gilberti. The sequence continues at coordinate 219,357,294 of JANXHW010000002.1, read as the reverse complement.
GAGGCCAGTAGAGGCCAGTTTCATCACATTTTCATATTCATCCTTCTTTTCTATGCAACAGAAGCAGTGGTGGATTATGTATCTTCTGGTATTTAAAGAAAAAAAAACAGTGAACAATAAGTATTGTTTGAATAGGAGGGGCAAAGGTATTTTATGTTTAAATATCTACTTATTTCATTTCATATATTTGTTCTTTAATTAAATGTATTTGTACAGGTGGTTGCTCCTAAGAAAGCCCGGTTAGCAGAGGCACAGCAGTCTTTAGCACAGACTATGGCATTACTAAATCAGAAGAGAGCTGAACTTCAAGCAGTTGAAGATCGCTTGGAAGCATTGCAACAAACCTTTCTTGAGAAAACTGAAGAAAAAGCTCGCTTAGAATTTCAAGTGGATTTATGTGCTAAAAAGCTAGAAAGGGCAGAAAAGCTGATTGGAGGACTTGGTGGAGAAAAATCAAGGTCGGAGAAAGATACTTTGCATTCATTTGAGCAAGTGCTACTAAACAAAAGAGGACATAGTTTTTCAGCATTGCTTTACATGAGAATCTAAAGTACTCGCAGTAGAATGCACAATAAAAAGTTACGCTAGCTTGAGTTAAAAATATGTCAACACAATATTATAACTGTAAAATTACATACAACTATGATTTTCTTATAAGACACAACTACTAGCTTAAATTCTGACAACTCCCATTTAACAAGGAGCAAGAACAAATGTTGATGAAGTATTCTGTAGGTAATAGGGTGTTTTGTCCTAATTTGTTTGTTGTTTTCATATACCACATTTCTGCCATTTCCAAGGGACCCAAGATAGTTTGCAGTATTAAAAAATAAAAATGTTGCAGAACATAAAAAGCAGAATTGTCTCAGGCAAAACATGAATGTTTCATCCCCATGAATACTGAAATCCGCAGATAGAAACGTTCGCTATCGGCCAACCTAAAAAGGTTTTTAAAAGAAAAAAAGTTTAAAAGTGCTTTCCTTACCTTTCCACTGCAAACTGCTGCATTTTCTTGCTTCAGCAAGATGAAGTTGTGCTCCGGAAACCTTTTCTGGGTCGCACAACTCCCCCCTTCCCAGTTCACCCCAGAATGCATTGCAGAGGCTTCTGGAGGTTGATTTCACCTTGTAGAAGCAATAAAATGCAGCGGTTTCCAGCAGAAAAGTAAGGGAAGTGCTTTTAAACTTTTTTCTTTTTAGAACCTTTTTAGGTTGGCCGATAGCAAATTTTGCTATCTGCGGATTTCCGCATCCATAGGGATTTCGGGAACAGAACCCCCGCGGATACTGAGGGCCTACTGTACTCTCTCTTGCCTTCTCTCAGAGTAAGTTAATGTTGTGCTTTCCTATAGATGGTCTCATGCTGCAGATGATCTTCAAAACACTTATGATAATTTGACAGGAGATGTCCTGGTATCAGCAGGAGTGATAGCTTATCTGGGTGCTTTCACTGCCGCCTTTCGACAAGAGTGTACTAAGGACTGGAGCAAACTGTGTAAGGTACAATAGATTTAAGCAATTATTTTTTTGTCTACAGAGCATAGAAAGTATTCTGCTACTGTTCTCCCTGTCAAAAGATACATTTCAAAACATATACACCAAAAATACAGTATTTTGTCATTTATGGTTCTGCAAGTAAGGATGAAGATTATTACTGAGCTAATACTGTATGTTTTAATATAATGGAAAACAAGGTCTGAGCCTCTGTCTCCATCCTCTAGTTCAGGGGTTCTCAACCGGTGGTACGTACCACGCCGTGCCAGAGCCCTAAAAGCGGTGGCTCGAGTTCTGCCGAGGCAGCAGAGCTCGAGCACACTGGCTTCCCACGCTTCGAAGGGTCCTCCCGCCAGTCCTTTCCCTCTTACCTTTTGTTTTCTAGGCTCCAGTGCAGCATGTCTCACTTCCATCTGCAGTGAAAACCCAGAAGCAAGTGGCGATGACGTCATCACCACTTCCATTGGTATTCGGTGCAGTGGCAGCCATGTAGGTGGCATGCCGTGCCCACAACGTTGAGAACCTCTGCTCTAGTTCATCCTCTAGTCTAGATGCCAGTAAATCAGTAGAAGTGCAAAGGTAGTACACCTTTGCAAGGAATGTGATTGGTTTCTCAGCAGCATACAAAGCTGCATGTATAAATCTCTTTTCAGTCCCTGTAGACACAGTCAGGACATATTTGCATGTGAATTAATTTTCAGGTGTGGATTTGGCTATAACTTAGCCAGAAATAAATCAATCCCAGCACACAAAGTAGCATATCAAGAGAATCTGATAACTGGCTTATGTGAGTTGGAAGATCTTTCTGTAATTGCCCATTGTATCCTTTCCTCCCCTACCCTTGCCTGCTCTATGGTTCAGTGAAAGTTAAGTGGGTTTTTTTAGACTCAGATCAAAAATGTTTGCTATTGAGAAATACTACAAAACATTATCTGTTCTTACAGAAGAAAAATATTCCTTGTTCTGAGAACTTCTCTCTGAATAAGACGCTTGGTGATCCAATAAAAATCAGAGCCTGGAACATAGCAGGGCTCCCAACAGACATCTTTTCTATAGACAATGGTGTGATTGTTGACAACTCTAGACGCTGGTAGGTAATAAAAATCCAATATTTTGCAAAAATAAGGTTTCTGTACCAATAGCTATGACTGATAGTGTCCATACTTCTGGTCATTATTGTTTCTCTTCTCTATATAGTAGTGCCCCTGAATCCGTGGGGGATAGGTTCCAGCTCTCACCGCGGTTAATTGAAACTGTGGAAAAGAGCAAACCCTGCGCTCATTCATTGCGTTTCTAGCGCTGGCACCAAGCAAATCTGTACTCGTGGTCATTAGGGCACACGTCTTCAGAGCAAAAAGACAGAGAAAGACAGAGGAAAAACAACAGTTTAAATAGTACAGGCAATTCTACCCGCCATTTGACTTACTCTGTTTATGCCCTGGAGCAAGCCTGAAATGAGAGAATAACCCTTGTGTAAGATGTGGCGCCAACTGTACTCGTGGTCATTAGGGCACATGTCTTCAGAGCACAGGCGCGCGCACGTGACTGTGTATATTTACCAGTGCACTCTCACTGCCTCCCTGACCATACGTTGGTGTACACACTTCTAGAAATCTGCACATGACTTTATAAAAGCTTACTTTCTTATCAAGAAAGTATTTTTATTTCTAGTGATGTAAACTCATGTAAGTTAAGGATTATCTCTAGAATTCATTTAGTGCTTCAATCTTACCAAATGAATCTCATTATCAATGTTGTCATGTCTGGTGAGACAATGTGGATTTGCAAATTCAACATGAGAAAAGAAATAGGTGAGAACTGGCTTCTGTATGGATTCCATGTACAAAGGACAGCAGTGCCTAGGAACCTACCATAAATCTTAGCTTAGGTAGATTTGACATTTAAGATGACTATTTTTACAACCACATTGGCTGCAGTATTGGTAGAAAGTACAGGTATATTTCAGGAGTTGTCATAAGCTAGTATTTCTGTTTATTTACAGTAGCCATTCAGATTATGAATCTAGGGAAATCTGATTTATATATTTAACATAAGAACATAAGAAGAGCCCTGCTGGATCAGGCCAAAAGCCCATCTAGTCCAGCTTCCTGTGTCACACAGTGGCCCCACCAGATGCCTCAGGGAGCACAAGACAACAAGATAACCTGTTTCCCGTTGACACTCCCTTGCACCTGGCACAGAGAAACCCCACCTCCAAAACCAGGAGGTTGCTTATGGCTTGTAACCTGTGATGGTCTTTTCCTCCATGAATCTGTCCAAACCCCTTTTAAAGGCATCTAGACCAGATGCCATCACCACATCCTGTGGCAAGGAGTTCCACAGATGAATTACACGCTGGGTAAAGAAATATTTTCTTTTGTCTGTTCTAACTCTCCCTCCACTCAATTTTAGTACATGTCCCCTGGTTCTGGTGTTGTGCGAGAGGGAGAAGAATTTCCCTCTATCCACTCTCTCCATCCCATGCATAATTTTATCAGTCTCAATCATGTCCCCCCTCATGCGCCTTTTTTCTAGGCTGAAAATCCCCAGACGCTGTAGCCTTTCCTCATAAGGGAGGTGCTCCAGCCCACGAATCACTCTGGTCGCTCTTTTCTGCACCTTTTCCAATTCAACTATATCCTTTTTGAGGTGTGGTGACCAGAACTGGACACAATACTCCAGATGTGGCCTTACCATCGATTTGTACAAAGGCATAAAGATTGGCCGTTTTATTCTCAATCCCTTTTTTAATGATCCCGAGCATGGAATTGGCCTTCTTCACAGCCGCCGCACACTGGATCGACACTTTCATCGACCTGTCCACCAGCACCCCAAGATCTCTCTCTTGATCCGTCACAGACAACTCAGAACCCATTAGCTTATATGTGAAATTTTGGTTTCTTGCCCCAATGTGCATCACTTTGCACTTACTTACATTGAAGCGCATCTGCCATTTTGCTGCCCATTCTCCCAGTTTGGAGAGATCCTTCTGGAGCTCTTCACAATCCCTGCTGGTCTTCACCACCCGGAAAAGTTTAGTGTCATCTGCAAACTTGGCCACCTCACTGCCTATCCCCGACTCCAGGTCATTTATGAATAAGTTGAAAAGCACCGGTCCCAAGACCGATCCTTGGGGCACACCGCTTTTCACATCTCGCCATTGTGAAAATTGCCCATTGACTCCCACTCACTGTTTCCTGGTCTTCAGCCAGTTCCTAATCCACAAGAGGACCTGCCCTCTTATTCCCTGACTGTGGAGTTTTCTCAGGAACCTTTCATGAGGGACCGTGTCAAACGCCTTCTGAAAATCCAGATATATAATATCCACGGGTTTGCTCGCATCCACATGCCTGTTGACCTTTTCAAAAAATTCTAACAGGTTTGTGAGGCAAGACTTCCCCTTGCAGAAGCCATGCTGACTCTCCCTCAGCAGAGCTTGTTCTTCTATGTATTTTAAGATTTTATCCTTAATGAGACTTTCCACCATCTTCCCTGGAACAGATGTTAGGCTGACCGGCCTGTAGTTTCCCGGGTCCCCCCTCCTTCCTTTTTTAAAGATTGGCGTGACATTAGCTATCCTCCAATCCTCTGGCACAGTGGCCATTTTAAGGGATAATTTGCATATTTGGGTCAAGAGGTCAGCAACTTCATTCTTGAGTTCCTTCAGAACTCTTGGGTGGATGCCATCCGGGCCTGCCATCCAGATATTTGATCTGTGGATTCCATTGTAACATTCTCTTTGACTTCCATTGGCACCATTGTTATGGATTTTAAAAGGCCAGTTGCAACATGCAATAATATATTGTTAACTATTCATCCTTTTAAAACAATCCTGGTATTATGTTGTAGGCCATTAATGATTGACCCCCAGGGTCAAGCAAATAAATGGATAAAAAATTGTGAGAAAGAGAACAGGTTGAGTGTCATAAAGTTCACAGACAACGACTACATGAGAACTCTAGAAAATTGCATTCAGTTTGGAACTCCACTTCTGCTAGAAAACGTTGGAGAAGAAATAGATCCTTCATTGGAACCTCTGCTGCTTAAACAAACTTTTAAACAAGGTACAATAAATAGTTATAAGCTCTGAACTATGCACTTTGGTACTTCTTGAATGGTCTTGGTTATCATTTAATATTTTTCTTTTTATTCCATAAATACTGCTGCCTAGCAACAAAGGAAGGTAATATGAGAAATCCTTTTTAAGTATTGATTTTTTGTTCCATAAAGTCATGTACATGCAGTGCCATGCTGTGATAGATGTAAATGCAAAAATCTTAATAGCATATTTCATATATACTGCCTGTTAATCTGTAACATTTTAAACTGATTTTCTCTTTCTGTACTTTGAATGGTGGAGAGTTCAAGGAAACCATTACAGGGTCATTTCCTTATGGAAAAGAGATGGAATGATCAACAGGATAGAAAGATAAATGTTCTGTTTCATTAAACGTTTTGTAGAAGAGGGCATTTCAGCAGGTGCAGCTTTTTTCGCCAAACCAAAATTCCCTTTTCTACACAATTATTAAATTGCCCACTTACAGCCCAGTCCTATTGGGCTGCCCTAGTCACAGAACTACTGTTCTGCATGCGCTGCCAGAGCACCATAGGGAAGGCCGAAGCCTTTCTGTGTGCACTGTTGCTGTGCTGGCTGCCCACCGGAGCAGGTAAGCCAGCACGGGGGTGGGGGATGACAGAACAGTGGTAGGGAGGGGGGCGAAACTAGATGGGGAGGGGGTGGAACAGGGTGGAGAGGCTGTGGGAGGGGGTGGATCCAGCAGCGATGGCGTGTGCTGGATCATATCCTCCTTACCCGCAGCCTTCCCGCCCCCTTTCTCTTCTCAGACCTGTGCCAGTGAAGTAGCTGGTGCGGGTCCATGGAGACCTATTGCGGGGCAAAATGCTTACATAGGGGAAAGGGGATTTAAATTCCCTTTCCCTCCCACTCTGCAAAAGCATGCTGCACCAGGTCCTGTTCAGGATCAAGCCAGTGCCGGCGGAGGCCTCCTCAGGGTAAAGGGATGTTTGTCTCTTTACTCCGAGTAATGGCCCAGCCGCCCCAATGTGTCTCTTCGGATGTGCGCCGGCAAAATGGCTGGCGTAAATCTAGCAGGCCCGTGTAACACCAGCCAGGCCTAGGGAAGGGGGATAGGATTCGGCAGAGCATGCCACCAAGGATCCTTTCCAGGCCTGGCCACCCAATCCACCCTCCTGTTCTGCCCCGTTCCACCCTCCCCACGCCGCCTAGCACAGTCCTTGGGGCTGGTGCTGCTTACTCTCCAAGTGTCAAAAACGTGCCTTATGGCACGTTTGTGACACCCGGCACCATTCCAGTGGTCCCAACCTGCATAGGATTGCACTGTGACAGCCCAATCCACCGGAACTTTCCGACGCCGGAACAAATGTTCCGGCGCCAGAAGGAGTCACAAACGTGCTGTAATGCACGTTTGCGCCTCCTCAAGAGCCAGGAAGGCCGTCTCCGGTGCCTGGAGTACCCCACCATCGCCAGACCCAGGTAAGTTTGGATCCAGCAGGCGGGGGGGTGGATCGCCGGAGCTGGGAGAGTGGCCATTGGCCCCGGCGTCCCAGGAGGGGGTGGGGGACGGCCTTCAGCCAAATCCTGACCCCCGCCGGGTGCCTTTACACAGCCTCCTCTACTTATCAAGTTTCAAGTACAGAGCACAAAGTCTTGAAAGTGAAAAGGGCATAAGAATTTATGAAAGGATAAGAACTATTATTGCATTTTGAGTTTTAACATGCAGTAACCTGCCCTGAACCCCCAAGCACAACATTGGTTCAACTTCACATAGGCATGAGGACAGCTCTATTTCTCCAGTTGCAGAACAAAGTAAAAAGCTACAGAACACCCCCCACCCCACTAACAAAAAATTCCATGAACACAGCTGCCAATGGCATGTTTAATGTAATATATGGTTTGTTCCTTGAATTTTGGTTTAAGCAGCATGTCTGTTTTCCATGCTTTGTAAACAAACTCCCATGATGCGTAAATAGATCTTGAATTAATTCATTATTTTGTACAGGAGTTTATAAATCATGTTTTTAGAAGTGGTTAACTATTGAAAGCTGTAATAGTACTTTTAAACATTAAAGTTGCACTGGAGGGCTTGATAGACACAGTATGGAAAAAAATGACATAGGGCCAAACCATACGAGTGCTCAAATGTGCACTCTGGAGAGAAACACCACAGGGAAACACCTGCTGTTTTCTTTTTAAAAAGCCATGCAGGATTGTAGTCCCAGTCAGAACCAGAGTGCTCGGAGAGGGGGAGTTTCTCTCCTTGCACACACTGTTTTTTTTTCTTCAAAAAAATTGGCCCTTGAAGCAGCAATTTTGTGCCTTGTGTAGTTTGGTCTTCATTGACCAATGCGTCTTTGGTCTTTGTTTTCTAATTAGTGGTGGTGGAGGATCTGCACTGGGACTGTTGTGGGGGGGGGGCAAAGAGTTAAATCCTCTCTCTCTTCATGTCACAGTTATGATGCTGATCTCCTTTCTCTGCTGCTATTTAGGAATTAAAACCTAGCCACATAAGAGCTAATGGGCCAATGATGTGCTCAACGAAACATATAAGTTGGCCCCCAAAGACCAAATGAGATATTACAGCAAATATGTAACATGATCCTGTTTGGGGGGGGGGGGGAGGGAGGTTAAATTCTAAATAGTGCACTTAGGGTTGAAATGGGGTGAAACCGCAGCAGGGAATATGGAGGCCTTAGCACAATAGAATATATTGTTCCCCTACAAAAATAATGCACCAAGGGGCTGAATTGGGATTTGCACTGGGGGCAAAATGCTAACACCTACTATCCTCTGCTGTGATTTCGGACCTGCCCAGGAATGCTATTTACAGAATAAACCAAAGCATTACAGAACATTATATTCTGTGTAATGTTTAATTGGTCCCTTAGTGTGGCAGCAATGAGAGTGAAGAATTTTAAGAGGAAAAAACCTTCAGGAGCGTTCTAAGAGGCTTTCCGCAGGTTGTTGCAGAAGCCCCCACCCATATAGTTTGCCTTGAACCTTCAAGTCTAGGACACCTTTGCAATAGCTGAGAGAAAACGAGGAGAGCATATTATGAATACCACTCAAATATACACCAATTGTTCTTAGATTACCTGAAAGCAATAGAGAAGTTCTTGCTTCCTCCTCGTTTCTCCCTCTGGACAGTGTCCAGGTTGGCCATGTGAACAGCAGAGCATTTTTCTTGATGGAAGAGAGTAGGCATATATTTGGCACCTAAGCTCAGGGCTCTGAGTAACTACTCAAATCACCCAGCCACTGGCACTTGACATTTAATTATGTTGTTAAATCTTATAAAAAGAAAATGGATTGTCTATTTTAGTCCCTTTTGAATGTACATAAGAACATAAGAAGAGCCCTGCTGGATCAGGCCAAAAGCCCATCTAGTCCAGCTTCCTGTGTCACACAGTAGCCCCACCAGATGCCTCAGGGAGCACACAAGACAACAAGATAACCTGTTTCCCGTTGACACTCCCTTGCACCTGGCACAGAGAAACCCCACCTCCAAAACCAGGAGGTTGCTTATGGCTTGTAACCTGTGATGGTCTTTTCCTCCATGAATCTGTCCAAACCCCTTTTAAAGGCTTCTAGGCCAGATGCCATCACCACATCCTGTGGCAAGGAGTTCCACAGATGAATTACAGGCTGGGTAAATAAATATTTTCTTTTGTCTGTTCTAACTCTCCCTCCACTCAATTTTAGTGCATGTCCCCTGGTTCTGGTGTTGTGCGAGAGGGAGAAGAATTTCCCTCTATCCACTCTCTCCATCCCATGCATAATTTTATCAGTCTCAATCATGTCCCCCCTCAGGCACCTTTTTTCTAGGCTGAAAAGCCCCAGACGCTGTAGCCTTTCCTCATAAGGGAGGTGCTCCAGCCCACGAATCATTCTGGTCGCTCTTTTCTGCACCTTTTCCAATTCAACTATATCCTTTTTGAGGTGTGGTGACCAGAACTGGACACAATACTCCAGATGTGGCCTTACCATCGATTTGTACAAAGGCATAATGATATTGGCTGTTTTATTCTCAATCCCTTTTTTAATGATCCCGAGCATGGAATTGGCCTTCTTCACAGCCGCCGCACACTGGGTCGACACTTTCATCGACCTGTCCACCAGCACTCCAAGATCTCTCTCTTGATCCGTCACAGACAACTCAGAACCCATTAGCGTATATGTGAAATTTTGGTTTCTTGCCCCAATGTGCATCACTTTGCACTTACTTACATTGAAGCGCATCTGCCATTTTGCTGCCCATTCTCCCAGTTTGGAGAGATCCTTCTGGAGCTCTACACAATCCCCGCTGGTCTTCACCACCCGGAAAAGTTTAGTGTCATCTGCAAACTTGGCCACCTCACTGCTTATCCCCGACTCCAGGTCATTTATGAATAAGTTGAAAAGCACCGGTCCCAAGACCGATCCTTGGGGCACACCGCTTTTCACCTCTCGCCATTGTGAAAATTGCCCATTGACTCCCACTCGCTGTTTCCTGGTCTTCAGCCAGTTCCTAATCCACAAGAGGATCTGCCCTCTTATTCCCTGACTGTGGAGTTTTCTCAGGAGCCTTTCATGAGGGACCGTGTCAAACGCCTTCTGAAAATCCAGATATATAATATCCACGGGTTTGCTCGCATCCACATGCCTGTTGACCTTTTCAAAAAATTCTAACAGGTTTGTGAGGCAAGACTTCCCCTTGCAGAAGCCATGCTGACTCTCCCTCAGCAGAGCTTGTTCTTCTATGTATTTTAAGATTTTATCCTTAATGAGACTTTCCACCATCTTCCCTGGAACAGATGTTAGGCTGACTGGCCTGAAGTTTCCCGGGTCCCCCCTCCTTCCTTTTTTAAAGATTGGCGTGACATTAGCTATCCTCCAATCCTCTGGCACAGTGGCCGTTTTAAGGGACAAGTTGCATATTTGGGTCAAGAGGTCAGCAACTTCATTCTTGAGTTCCTTCAGAACTCTTGGGTGGATGCCATCCGGGCCTGGTGATTTATTGATCTTTATTTTGTCAATTAAGTCTGAGACGTCTTCTCTTTTAACCTCTATTTGACTTAATTCTTTAGTCAGGGGAGACCGTTCCGGCAGCGGTATTTGCCCGAGGTCTTCTGCCGTGTAGACAGATGCAAAGAACTCATTTAATTTCTCTGCAGTCTCCAAGTCCCCTTTTATCACCCCTTTCTAAATACATGTTTTCTTTCTAAATACATACCCCTTTCTGTATGTAAATACAGTCAGACCTTTTTATCCCCTGAGGTTCTGTTCCTGGAACCACAGTGGATAAGAAAATCAGTGTTACATGAAATCTGGGGTGGATGAGGGTCAGGAGCGGTGCCACATTACCTTTTTTTCCAGCATCTTCGCCGCTTCCCTCCTTCTGAGTTTGTTTAAACTGACAAAACACAAAAGCCACTACTGGAAGCAACATGTAAATGGTGCCAGAGACTCCCGGCTGCATTTTCAGCGGCGTGGATACGCGCAGGAGGCTGGAAGTGGCTGGCAGGCCCCTGACAATGCTGAAAAAAGAGGTAATGTAGTGTGGTTGGACTCCCTCTTCCACAGTTTTGCCATCCATGTTGAGTCAAATCTGTGGATAAAAAGGTCCAACTGTAAACCTAACTGTGCTCTTTAAAAACATTTTGGGATGCTTCAATGAACTCCTCATTCTGCCTTTACATAGCATGTCTATCATGTATTTCATATTATTACTGCCAGTTTAATTTTTGCTGGCTCTTGATGCAGAACTATTTGCTTGTGCATACAGGAAATATAAATATAAATAAATATTTGTCTTTCCAACACTAGGGGGCATGGATTGCATTCGACTAGGTGAAACAATTATTGAATTTTCCTTTGATTTCAAATTTTATATTACCACCAAACTAAGAAATCCACATTATCTGCCTGAACTAGCTACAAAAGTGTCTTTACTCAACTTCATGATTACTCCAGAAGGACTTGAGGACCAACTTCTAGGTATTGTTGTTGCAAAGGAGAGGTAAGCATTCATGCTCTGCACAGGAAGTTTTAGAAGCAAATGAAATTCAATTTAATCCCAAAACATATCAGGCTAATAACTGAAAACCATTGTTTGTGCCTATCTAATGACATATATAATTTTCATTGATTAACATTCTAAACTGAAGGGCTAATAAGCATGGCAGATGATGGGCTGCAGTGTGGACTGTGGTTCCTCCTTTTGCCACAATCAGTAACAAACTGACAGCGCAATCCTAACCAACTTTCCAGTGCCAGTGTAGCGATGCCAACAGGGCACACACTGCATTTTGCAGTGCAAGGGCAGTCATGGAGGCCTTTTCAAGGTGAGGGAACATTTGTTTCCTTACCTCAGGGCTGCATTGCGGCTGCACCGGCGCTGAAAAGTTGGTTAGGATTGCGTTGTGAATAAAAAAGTTTAGAAATAATGGTTTGGAATTGTACCAGATTCAATTGTAAGAGGGTAAGGGAGACCACTAAGGTATTGTGACACACAAGCACACTTGCAAGTACTGTATACATAATTGTCTATATATCCCAGTATGCTATGGTTGAGCTGACCTTAATATGATGATAAAACTGAAAGGACACAAAATACATTCACGACTGCTTTGATAGCATTAGGAAATCCTCTCAGTTCTACAAATAAATGCCAAAGCTTTCATAACAATTACATTGCTTATGTAATATTTGAGCAATGTTACCTACTGATTACTACAGGCAGCCACCCTGATGAACCAACACAGCTAAACTACAGTTTTCTTTGCAGACAGTCAGTGAATCACGTAGTTAAAATTATTACAAGAATTTAGTATAGCACAATAACATATGCTACTGTAAGTAATATTGTAGTGGTTCCTTATAATCCGACCCGTACTCTGAGGTCATCGGGGGGGGGGGGCCCTGTTGACCATGCCACCATTGGTGGAAGTGAGGGGGATGGCGGAGCGGAGTAGGGCCTTCTTGGCGGTGGCACCCCAATTGTGGAATTCCCTCTCCTTGGAATTAAGAACGACTCCCTCTTTAGAGGCCTTTCGGCTGGGCCTTAAGATGTTTTTATTCAGGACTGCTTTTAATGTCTGACATGGTGGGCTGACCTTTTAACAAATGGTTTTAATATATGTAAATGCTGGTGACCCACTGGGGTTGTTTATTTTTAATCTTAAGTGTTTTAATTAATTATTTTAATGTGTTGTTTTAATTTGTTTATATGTATTTTAATATGTTGTAAGCCGCCTTGAGTGCCCTCGGGAGAAAGGCGGGCTACAAATTCCTAAAATAAATAAATAAATAAATAAATAGTGGTTGTTAATATTGCATGTATGTTTTTAGGCCAGAATTAGAAGAGGAAAGGAACCTTCTTATCCTCCAATCAGCTGCCAATAAGAAGCAACTAAAAGATATAGAAAATAAAATTTTAGAAACATTACAGTCTTCTGAAGGGAATATTTTAGAAGATGAAAGTGCCATTACGATCTTAGATTCTGCCAAAGTAATGTCAAATGAAATTACCAAGAAACAACAGGTAAACAACTTCAGAATGTGTTCATGGTAGTAGTATAAAGTGACTGGCACGCTAATTCTGACGGTAGACACATTTGCCACAGTGCATATACTAAGCAGCATCCTGTGCAAGGTACTTTGGGCAAGTCTGTTGTTATCTGCTAAATGTCGTTTGAAATCCTCTTCTGCATGAGATGTTTGCAAAGTGCACAGATGATTTCAAACTTTGATGCCACAATGTGAAGTTGGTTTTGAATGGCTTCTCCCACTGTAGGAACATTCATCTAAGCTGCTTTGGCAAAATATCCTTCATCGACTCGCAATCCCAGCACATGCAGGGTTCCATTGCTCAAAAATAAAGAATATAAAGAGGTGGTCCAGAGATTGTTCTGGGGTACAGATCTGTTCAAATTCCAGGTATTTCTTCATAATTGAGATACCAAGATTAAAACGTTGGATTTCAGGAAGCTTTTAAGCTTTAGAACAGATATGTTCCTAAGGCACCTTCAAGAGTGGAGGTCTGTATCTATATTTTGTGAAGACCCAAAATTTATTTTGGGGTGCTGAGCTATCCAAAACTGAGTTTTTTAATTAAACTGCATCTTCATTTCTATGTTCATTAAGGAGCTAGGAACCAATTTCAGCCTCAACCTTGCTAGTTCCGGCAGTGCAAGGCCCTCATAGGATTGGGCTGTTAGTATACCAGCTTATTACTGTGAAATAATGGAAGATGTTATACTGCGTGTTTGGACACCTTTTTATTACTTTATGTTAAAGAAAGCATTTTCTTTAGATTGCAGAAAAAACTGAAATTAAAATAGCACAGTCTCGAGAAGGTTACAGACCCATTGCAAAGCACTCGTCGGTGTTGTTCTTTAGTATTGCTGATCTGGCTAATATCGACCCTATGTACCAGTATTCTCTCAGTTGGTTTGTAAACCTTTACATCAACTCTATTCATGACAGGTGAGCAATTTTTGAGTCCAATTTTTCTAAATTCTGTTGTGTTTTAGAGTGTTGAGGCACTTTTAAAACATGTATGTTCCCTGGTAGAGGAGGGGGTCATTCCGAACTATATGGGAATGCCCTCGCACCTGCACTAGGTAGGGTCAACTGTTAAACGCCTTCTCCTTCGTGCGGGGCTGACCGTTTCCCCAGTCTGGCCCTACCTCGTCAGGAGAACAGACGTCGGCCGTTGGGGCAGCAAGCCCAGACGCCATTTCTTGTTGTTATTTCTCCTTCTTTTGTTGTTTCACTCCTCCTTCGGTCTTCTATTGGTTTAGATTAGTCATGTGATCAGAGGGGGAGTGATCAGCAGCGACCCCTGGGTGACCGCAGCAGCGGGAGGGGTCAGAGCACTTTATTATTTTGTTTGTCGTTGGCCGACTGCGCCCATATTGAAAACGGAGGCACTGAAGCATTGATAGACGTGGTGTCATTGCTGGAGTTGTACAGTTCATGTTTCTGAAAATAATTACTTCTCTGATTTTGAGCTTACAAACATTTTCAGGTGCAAATATAAGTATTTGTGATGCTCTGGCAAGTTCCATTTGATAATCAGGCAACGGAGAGCAAGTTTTTATTTTACTTTTTGTAGTTCGGTATGTTCAGGAGCCTCATCAATATTTTCTGATTAAATAGATTAATATTTTCTGGCTAAACATATATACATTCTTTTCTTTTATAGCAACAAGTCAAAAATTTTGGAAAAACGGCTACGATACCTCAACGACCATTTCACATACAACTTGTATTGCAATGTCTGCCGTTCCCTGTTTGAGAAGGATAAGCTGTTGTTTTCATTTTTGCTGTGCTGTAATCTCTTGATGTAAGAGGCTGCTTTCTGAATCTTTTACTTTACTAAAAAATAAATTAAAAAATTAATGTTGAAGCATCTTAAAAATTAGAAAAGCAGCAGCATTTTCCAAGGACCAGTGCCCGAAAAAAGGGTTTTTGACATTTACCTGGGCCTTGGGGGGGGGGGTATGGGGAGGCGTACGCGATACAGGCCTCCCCGATCTTCAGATCACCGTTTTTTGCGAAAACCGGAAGTGGTCTAAAATTGCCAGTTTTTGGCGATCCGAAGATCAGGGAGGCCTACAGAGGGTCACGCAGGCCTCCCCACACCCCTCCAAACTCCAGTAAGTGTTGAAATCCCTTTTCGGACAGTTTTGTGGCAGCAGAATCTGCTGATCTCCAGAATCACCACAGCCACTGGCCCTGCCCCCACAAGTACTCACAGTTCTCCCCTCGCGGGGAGAACTTTGAGAAACACTGTTCTAGGGTGCTCCACTGAGTTAGCTGAATTGACTAGAGGTGTTCTACCTTCTCATGCTATTGCTAAGTCCCAATGATAACATATTGATGCTACTGCATTAGTGCTTCTCCCCCAGTTCCTGCACATCCTGACTGTATCCACAAGGGTTTTAGTAAGAGCAGGGCAGAAGCATAGTGGCAGGTAGACATACTTCCCAGTAATTCCTTAACCGTCAGCAAATCCCAGATCCCAGACGGTCAGTGAATTTCAGTGGCAAGTGAGACAATGAGCTCTGACTCCCTTGTGTTAGTATGGGATATCATATTAGCTGCAATATCACACACCTCTCTAAACCAACCAGGACAAACCGGACGTAAATGGAACATCATTAAGTGATTTTTGAGTTTATGTTATATTACTGCGTTTCAAACTAAAACAATGATATGTGGTCATTGCTTTTTAATGTAGGGCTAGGAAAGAAATAGACCATCAAGAATTTATGTTCCTATTAACTGGAGGAGTTGGCCTCAAGAGTAAATATAAGAATCCAGATCCATCTTGGGTACAAGATAAAACATGGGATGAATTATGTCGTGCAAGTGATATGCATGCTTTTAATGGACTAAGGTAAATAGAAAATATTTTGTGATGTCACTATTTTTTTTCATGGCAGACTGCTTCTTTTACATGTATAAAAAACAGACAATTGTACATGCTAGGATGTCAGTTTCCTATAGTAATTGGTGAACCTCCCTTCATCTATACCAGGAAAAATTATGAGAAACTGGATTATTTTGCAAAACCCCTTTAGATATTTGGCAAAATAATCCTGATCTCAGATTGGGACCAGTGGGGGTCAGATCTTTTCTGTGGTGGCCAAACATGAGCCTCCTCCTTGTCACCTTTGCGCTTTCTTACTGGGATTTGGCAGTGGGGAAGGCTTGTGGCTCTAGATGTTGCCATGAGCAAGCACAGTATATGGTGGGCAGTAGCAGGGGAACAGGATGGCAGCATACCTACAGCCACCCTGGCAGGTGCCAGTAATGAAACAAAGGGCATGGGGGGTGAGCTGGGCACTCTGTGTGGGGCACCCTGTGTGACTAGCTAGGCACCCAGCCCATTGATTGGCCCATGCATTGCTCCCTCAAATAGATCTATTTGCTATAGTCTCCCAGCCAGGTATGCCCATTTTCAATGATGCAAGGTGATAAATGCCCCATGGGATGCATTGCCCCATGGGATAAATGCCCCATGGGATGCATTGCCCCATGGACCGGTGTTACACGGGGCTCTCAAATGTGCACCAGCACACGAATTCAAATGTCCCCAGCTGTGTCTGGTGGTTAGAGAGCAGCTTTGTGGAGTAGTTGATATGAGTTCTAGACCTGCCTCCCTTTTTTGCTCCTGCCATGGGTGTTTTCTGGCCAGTCATGCAAAAGATGAGTGCCTTGCTGGTTAGGACAAGTTCCTTGGCTGGGATCGAACCCATCTTGCCTGGCTGCCAGCCTATGTCTTTGTGCCTGCCTGAGTCTGCCTGCTTTGTTCCAATCCCTCCCCGGCATAAGGGCTCCTTCCAGCTTGTGGATATTATTATTATTATTAGTATTATTATTAGTATTATTATTAACAGTATTTATATACCGCTTTTCAACAAAAAGTTCACAAAGCGGTTTACAGACAAAAATCAAATGATTAAATGGCTCCCTGTATCACCACATGAATTCAAACCCTTGCCGTGGAGAGGCATGTGTGTTTGTTTAGCGTCCTTGGGGCATCCCATGGTTGGAGGTGGTGCCTGTTGCTGTGTTGCTCATTCTTAGTGGCTGGCTAGTGGCTCCCCAGCATTGGCCATTCATTGGTCCTGCCCCCTGCTCAGTTCACTCTCACAGTGCTTCTCTGGCTACCAGTATTGGGGCTGATTGGATGCAGTGATTGGCTCCTTGGTCATCACACCCATGTCACATGGATAAACACAACTTCATGACAGTGATATATGGAAGTCACAGGATGATACACCAACATCATGGCAATGACACATAGACAACACATGGATGACATGCCAACAATCACATCAATGACACATGATTGTCACACTGATAGTGCGTCAATGTTGTGGTGATGACACGCTGATGTCAGAGCAATAACATGCTGCTGTCAGGATGCTACTCCATGAATAACAGGCTGTGTCGGTGTTTCCATGAACGCTAGGGGTGTTACTGGAATGGGCTGCATCAGTGTTGCTTTGCCAGAGCAGGCTTGGCATTTGGCCTTTGTTCCACCGGCATCGATGCGCCATCAGTGTGGCATTGGCAGGATGGGCTCAACATATGCCCAGTGTTGCACCAGTGTTTGTGCGACATTGGTGCGGCGTCCAAATAGAATTGAGCTGTCAGTAACAGTTTTATACTGCACGCATTGGATACTGGGGTCCAGCTACTGCACACGCTGGATACTGGGGTCCAGCTACTGTACGTACTTAAAAAAAAAATTAAACCGCGGGGGGGGGTTGACATCACACCTGGAAGTGACATCACACCCATGTCACTTCCGGAAGTGATGTTTTGAATTGCACCCTGGGTGCCAGAGTGGCTAACTATGCCACTGATTTGGGGCACTTCCAACTGTTATTCCCATCAGTAGTGATAGCACTGAACCAGGAAGTACATATTTGTCCACCTGTTGAACACTGATTGGATGGACCCTCAGACTAGCAGTAAGCACAGGAATTAAAGCAGTTGCCATTTTCCTTACAAGCTTTTTGTGCAAGGAATCAGTATGTTGGTTACTCACAGGCACCATGCACTCTAGAAAACGTTGAGTTCTGGATCAACGTTTTATATTAGGGTGGAAAGCTGAACTCTGTGAACTTTCAGTTTACTTTTTTCCCCCCTAGGAATCATTTTGCTACAAAATCCAATGAGTGGCGTGCAATCTATGACAGTAAAGAACCCCAGACTGTTTCCTTACCAACCCCATGGAATATAAACTTGAATGAAATACAGAAGATGATTATTCTTCGGTGCCTGAGACCTGACAAGGTAAAAAGAGGTGTCCTGCAACCTTCTGAGGTGCAGTGGGTATGCATGCAGAGGACAGTGTTTGTTTGTTTTCCATGAGAGATCTGCATTGCCCCTCTGTGACATTTTTAAAATTCAAACTATCTTTTAATGTTACACAGTGATTTTAGACGACTACTACTACTATTATTATGATTATGATGGTGGTGGTGGTTCTTTGTCTTTTGTGTTTTTATGGATTGTTTTCTGTTTTCATCATTACTTTACATTTACATTTTACATTTGCTGTGAACCATTTTGAACATTAGAAAACATTAGAAAAGTGGGATAAAATATTTTAAATAAATAAAATATACTGTATTAATTCCATTTTTGTACGCAGTTATATAACCATAAATACAGACAGTTGTTTGCTTCTTGAAGTCAGCTAGAATTGCAGGAGAAAAATTACACTGAAAGGGTACTTAATGGATCATCATATGATCAACATTTTTTCTATTATTTTCTTTAGACCTAACAGTTGTGTGGAATGTTAGCCCAACGGCTGCTTGCATCCCCTTGTGAAAAAGTCCTCGGTGGTGTGATTTGTAGCAGAGAAGGGGTGGTGCTAAAAATAAAAAAGTGAGGTGTATATTCTTAATCCTTTCCTTTCTTGCTATTTTCTTTCTGAAACGCCATCACCGCCACCACTTTTCCTTATGAAGTTTCTAGAACCATGTATTTTCCTCATGAACCTTGTAGGGGGAAAGCATCAGTGGGGACTGTTACATTGGTGAAGCAGTGGGTAAGGCGATGGTTAAGTACATGCATGTCACTTCTCTGCTGCAAATTACCCTTGTCCAAGGATGCTTTGGAGTGAGTAGAAATAGCAATCTTACCAGTACATGCAGTAAGTTGGCCTTGGGGGCATTTGTGGCAGCAGTGTGTATTCAACCAAATAAATTAGAAATAATGCTGAATTGTAAGTCTGGATTTTTAGAGAGAAAGATAATTATCCAAATGGGAAGCAAGCTACAGGTTTTCTCTCAACAGTACATTGTCTTACATTGTCAAGTAAGTGGAGTACAATTGACTGACACATGTGCCTGATAACATTTGATATGGCGCAGAAAGAAATAATTTCTTTATGGCGCAGAAAGAAATAATTTCTTTTTTATTGTTTTTTAATGTGAGTGTCCACTTAAAATGGACATATTTTTCAGTGGAAATGCAAAACCAATGAACAATTGAAAATAGGGTCCTGAAGCGTGTAAAAAGGTGTGATAAAAATTATTTAAGTTTATGGAGAATTGCAACCGTTGATTGCAGGATTAAGATTTCTTTTAAGAACCTAATATGTAAAAGTTGAGTGGTATGGAATACATGAAATGAGCTAGGTACTAATGTATTTTGCAGCAAAATCTTATTTTAGGCTTATAGTGTTTGTTTTTTTGTTTTTTGTTTGTTTGTTTAAAAAAATAGATTACACCAGCTATAACCACTTTTGTGACTGACAAACTTGGGAAGAAATTTGTTGAACCTCCACCATTTGATCTAACAAAAAGCTACTTAGATTCAAATGCTACCATCCCTCTAATCTTTGTGTTGTCTCCCGGAGCGGATCCCATGGCCAGTAAGTTAATATATGTTAGGTTTTTTCCCCCTTTGGAAGCCATGGCAGTTAAGAGCCTCTGTTAGTTTTTTCTAATTAAAGAGCAGATTGTCATGAGTCTTTGCAAGATGCTTGTAATTTGCAAGAAGAAAAATATGCAAATCTTTAGAATAGCCCTTACCAAACTTACAGTCCAATGCTGTCTAGAAATAGACTGGTAGAGCGCGCACTCCGCCGGTCTAGGGTGTCAGCACGTTTGTGGCACCCAGCGACTAGGCAGTATCGGCTGATACCGGTGGTGCTCTACTTGCCGCAGATCCAGAGCTGTGCACACCAGGGAAGGTGAGTTCTCCCCTGGGCAACAGAGGGACGTGAGGAGGGCGGAACAGGGCCTTCCATTGTTTTGTCAGGCCTAGGATGGGGGAGGGGGTCTGTAGTAGTCTCCACCACCATATCTTACCCTGCTTCCTGGGCCTGGCTGGTGTTACACGGGGCTCTCAAATGTGTGCCAGCAAAATAGCTGGCACACATTCAAGTAGCCCCATTGGGGCAGCTGGTGCGTTATTTGGGGGTAAAAGGACAAATGTCCCTTTACCCTGAGGAGGCTTCTGGCTGCACCTGGGCAGGCCCAATCCTGCTTAGGATGTGACGGACACCTTATTTGCACCACTGCATCCTGCTAGACAGGATTGGGCTGTTAGCAACACACACACACACACACACACACACGATAGTGACCTGCCTTGGTAAATGAAGAGGGGATGGTTTCTAAATATCTTTTAGCATTTTGCAATCGGCTTTTTCAAATTAATAAATACTGACGTGCTAACACCTTTCATGCCAGGTCTTCTAAAATTTGCAAATGATAAAAATATGGTTGGAAACAAGTTTCAGTCCATCTCTCTGGGCCAAGGTCAAGGTCCAATAGCAGCAAAAATGATTAAGGAAGGAATGGAGGAAGGGACCTGGGTTTGTTTACAAAACTGCCACCTTGCTGTCTCCTGGATGCCAATGCTAGAGAAAATCTGTGAAGAATTTAACAGTGAGACTTGCAACTCCACTTTCAGACTCTGGCTGACTAGTTATCCATCACCTAAGGTATTTTTAATTCCAGAATCTTTTAATGATACATTTAGTAATTGTGTGCTTATGAAATAATTTGTATTCTGTTCTAAATAGGAGGTACTATCTATACATACTTATGCATATTGTTCTATTTTCCAATTTTTAAGAAACAAGTGTGCTCCTCTTTCTCTTGTTAAATAATAATTACCACCATTTCAGACATCAGTGTTGATCTATGCATCCAAAATCTTTGTTGAATACTGTTTTTGTTTTAATAAATTTCCTTATTAACCGCACAATCCTATGCATCTTTACTCAAAAGTAAGTCTCAGTATGCTCAATAGGGCTTATTCCTAGGAAAATGTATATAGGATTGCAACCTGCGTACCATTGTTATTGTTGATTGACAATCCATTTTGTACAAAGAACACAGCTACTTCTTTGGAACTTATCCTAAAAACACCATTTCACATCTACATGAGACTTTAGGGTGAGGTTATCCAGATATTTGGGCATGGGTATTGCAAGGGCAATGACTACAATGGGACTTAGACAAGTAAAGATGGGAACATCAGGGAGTGTTTACAACCCTCCCATCCTCACAGTGACAGTACACACAACCCACCACCACCCTCACTCCCCCCCCCCATAAAAAGATAGGGAATTGAAATGAGACTTGGGACTTGACATGCAAAATACTAGACTTGGGACTTGGCAGAAGACTTGGAGTCTCAGACTAGAGTCTTTGGGGGCAAAGACTTGGGACTTGACTTGCGACTTGGACCCAAAGACTTTTCCACATCATTGCAATCTGGGTGGAGATTTGTAGCTTCAAAGGGAAGGAGAGGAGAAAGGGAAGGGAGTGAGCGCTGAGCTACTGCCCTGAGGCAACATGTGGACGCTGGAACCCCTCTTTGGATCCCTACAGTTCCATTCACAAATTAATTAGCGATTGTCAACAGATACATGCGAACGTCAACATACATCACATTTCGTCTATGTAAAGAGGCCAAAAGTGTTAATGTTCATGATGTAAAAACAATATTCTATATTCTTGTAAAATATAAATTTTACAGTGTAAAATGTGGTAACAAAAAATTGCAAAGCACTTCATACACTGAACAACCGTGTAGATATGTTACAGGAATGGGAATCATCTAATGCAGTGCTGTTGATGTACTTGTTTTGTCTAGTTTCCAGTAACCATTTTACAAAATGGTGTAAAGATGACAAATGAGCCTCCTACGGGTCTTCGGTTAAATATGCTTCAATCATATGTCTCTGATCCTCTTTCTGATCCTGCCTTCTTTGCTGGATGCCCTGGAAAGGAGCTGGTAATTTTCTCTCTGCAAGTTTTAACATAATAATTAAATAGCCAAGATACAAGTACTCACTGCCTTGGTTTAGATGTCACATGGAAACATGCTTTAGCTCTGGTTCCACATGATATTTTCAAGCCTTGTATTTGCACATGCTCCTCCCCCTTATGAGTGAGGGAAGTTTTAAATTTCCAGTCCTGATTTACTGGAACTACTGGTAACTCTGGGATATGCTGTGATATCCAAACCCAGCAAATCCCAGTTCGTTCTAATCAGAGAGGGCAAACAAGCCAGGATACAAAATCCCATTTCCCACGGCTTAAGAACATTGCATGGAGCCAGGAGGATTAAACTATGGTAAAGTTTGAACTGGGCCACTGTTTTGCTTGGTGAAGATTCTAATCTAAAGTGTGACCTTAAATTATAGATAAATGTTCAGTGGCGTAGCCAGCCTCCACTGGGGGGGGCAACGGTGGGTGGCTTGACACCCCCCTGTGCCGTGGCACCCCCCACGTTATGTCACAAACCCCGCCCCCTGGGGGCATGATGTCACGAACCCCCTTCCGCTGAAATTTGGCAGCAGCGCAGCAAAAAAGGTTTTTTTTCTGCCGCTTTTAGGGGGGGTGCACTCCGTCTCCGTCCAGGGATTCCCCTGCGGGGAAGTACTCACTCGGTTCACCTGGAGTGACTAGAACATGGCGCCAGCTCTGCCCCACACCTTCTTCTTGTCTTCCTGCATGCGCAAGTTAGTACCAGTGCGCATGCGGGAAGACAAGAAGAAGGTGTGGGGCAGAGCTGGCGCCATGTTCTAGTCACTCCGGGCAAACACTTATCTCGTTTATGATGTGACATTTGAGGCATAATTTGTCCTCACAGGTTTTGTTTTACTTTAGTCAATAGCAGCTGGATTGGGGTGACCTGCAGGTTAGGACCACAGTAGGGAGGAAAGGGTCTTTAACCCCTACTACTATTTGTGGGGTCCTCCCAATCCAGATGCTGTTGACCAAAGTAAATCAAAGCTGACTATATGAAACTTATGAGATACTGTATATACATGATACTGAAGCCTACCATTGAATAGACAGTATCTTAAATACTGTATATACTTTTTGTATCCTAATGTATCCTAACATATAAATAAATGTGCTTTCTTGAGCGCTATTTCCATCCTATTTCTGTTTTGGTAATCTAACTATTTTGCTTTTTCCCAAAGAGATGGGAGAAACTGCTCTTTGGAGTTTGCTTTTTTCATGCCCTTGTTCAGGAGAGGAAGAAATTTGGACCTCTTGGATGGAATATTCCATATGGATTTAATGAATCAGACTTGCGTATCAGCTTAAGACAGTTGCAGGTACAGTTATTTACTATAACATGTTACTACTAAGAAGTGTGTTACTACAACACATTTAAGACTGCAGCAAAAAAAATTACAGTGAAATTCACATTTTTATGGCCCATTTTCCATTTCCAATCCGCTCCAGAGTGCATGGAGGCTGTTTAAAACAACAGTAATAGAGGCCCAGCGGGAGTGTATCCCACAAAGGAGGAAGGGCTCGACTAAGTCCAGGAGGGTGCCGGCATGGCTAACAAGCACAGTTAAAGAGGCTATAAAAGGCACGGAAGCTTCCTTACGTAAATGGAAGTCTTGCCCTAATGAGGAAAATAAACAGGAGCACAAACTGTGGCAAAAGAAATGTAAAAAGATGATACGGGAGGCCAAGAAAAACTTTGAGGAGCGTATGACCAGAAACATAAAAGGGAATAATAAAAGCTTCTTCAAATATGTTAGAAGCAGGAAACCTGCCAAAGAAGCGGTTGGCCCACTGGACAGTGAAGGAGGGAAAGGGGTGATAAAAATGGACTTGGAGGTTGCAGAGAAATTAAATGAGTTCTTTGCATCTGTCTTCACGGCAGAAGACCTCGGGCAGATACCGCTGCCCGAACGGCCACTCCTGACTAAAGAATTAAGTGAAATAGAGGTTAAAAGAGAAGACTTCTTAGACTTAATTGACAAATTAAAGATCAATAAATCACCAGGCCCAGATGGCATTCACCCAAGAGTGCTTAAGGAACTAAAAAATGAAGTTGCTGATATCTTGATCAAAATATGCAACTTGTCCCTTAAAATGGCCACTGTGCCAGAGGATTGGAGGATAGCTAATGTCACGCCAATCTTTAAAAAAGGAAGGAGGGGGGACCTGGGAAACTACAGGCCGGTCAGCCTAACATCTGTTCCAGGGAAGATGGTGGAAAGCCTCATCAAGGATAAAATCAGAAAACATATAGAAGAACAAGCTTTGCTGAGGGAGACTCAGCATGGCTTCTGCAAGGGTAAATCTTGCCTCACAAACCATTTAGAATTCTTTGAAAAAGTCAACAGGCATGTGGATGCGAGAGAACCCGTGGATATTATATACCTGGATTTTCAGAAGGTGTTTGACATGGTCCCCCATCAAAGGCTCCTGAAAAAACTCCATAGTCAGGGAATAAGAGGGCAGGTCCTCTTGTGGATTAGGAACTGGTTGAAGACCAGGAAACAGCGAGTGGGAGTCAATGGGCAATTTTCACAATGGCGAGAGGTGAAAAGCGGTGTGCCCCAAGGATCGGTCTTGGGACCGGAGCTTTTCAACTTATTCATAAATGACCTGGAGTTGGGGATAGGCAGTGAGGTGGCCAAGTTTGCAGATGACACTAAACTTTTCCGGGTGGTGAAGACCAGCAAGGATTGTGAAGAGCTCCAGAAGGATCTCTCCAAACTGGGAGAATGGGCAGCAAAATGGCAGATGTGCTTCAATGTAAGTAAGTGTAAAGTGATGCACATTGGGGCCAGAAATCAAAACTTCACATACACGCTCATGGGTTCTGAGCTGTCTGTGACGGATCAGGAGAGAGATCTTGGGGTGCTGGTGGACAGGTCGATGAAAGTTTCGACTCAGTGTGCGACAGCTGTGAAGAAGGCCAATTCCATGCTTGGGATCATTAAAAAAGGGATTGAGAATAAAACGGCCAATATTATTATGCTGTTTGTACAAATCGATGGTAAGGCCGCATCTGGAGTATTGCGTCCAGTTCTGGTCGCCGCATCTCAAAAAGGATATAGTGGAACTGGAAAAGGTGCAGAAGAGAGCGACCAAAATGATTAGTGGGCTGGGGCATCTCCCTTATGAGGAAAGGCTACAGCGTTTGGGGTTTTTCAGTCTAGAAAAAAAGGCGGTTGAGGGGGGACATGATTGAGACGTATAAAATTATGCATGGGATGGAGAGAGTGGAGAGAGGGAAATTCTTCTCCCTCTCGCACAACACCAGAACCAGGGGACTAAAATTGAGTGGAGGGAGAGTTAGAACAGACAAAAGAAAATATTTCTTTACCCAATGTGTAATTGGTTTTTGGAACTCCTTGCCACAGGATGTGGTGATGGCACCTTGCCTGGATGCCTTTAAAAGGGGATTGGACAGATTTATGGAGGAAAGGTCCATCACAGCTTACAAGCCATGATGGGGATAAGCAACCTCCTGGTTGTAGGAGTAGGTTTTCTTTGTGCCAGGTGCAAGGGAGTGGCAACAGGATACAGGTATCTTGTTGTCTTGTGCTCCCTGAGGCATCTGGTGGCGCCACTGTGTGATACAGGAAGCTGGACTAGATGGGCCTTTGGCCTGATTCAGCAGGGCTCTTCTTATGTTCTTATGTTCCTGGAATACATACATAAACTTGGTGAAATGCAGAGAATGTCTTTTCTGGGGCAAAAACTTACAGAAAGGGTGAAATGGTATTAGTAAAATGGTATTTTACTGAAATAGTATTGGTAAAAAAGAGAGAGGAACCTATTGTTGTTTATTCACGTGCAGTATCAGAACTTTGCTTATATGCTACAGCAAGAGAAGCCCTGGTATGCCTTAAATATGCTTTATTATGCTGTACAAAATATGCTGTACAAAATATGCTTCATTTGTTTTATATTTCAGCTGTTCATAAATGAATATGAAAATGTTCCATTTGAAGCAATATCTTATCTTACGGGTGAATGTAACTATGGAGGAAGAGTGACAGATGACTGGGACAGACGGCTACTACTGACTATGCTTGCTGACTTTTACAACCCAGAGATAGTTGAAAATTCAAATTACACCTTTTCTCCTAGTGGTAACTACTATGCACCACCAAGGGGAACCTATGATGACTACATTGAGTTTATTAAGGTATATTTGTGCCCCTCTGTGCTCAAAGGCCATATAGGATTTCTTTTTGTTTTTAAAGTGTGATATATTTGGGATAAAAGGAAGCAAAAACAGTTCATTCACCATTTTTTGTAAATATTTTTGCATTCATGTAAACATATATAGCCAATCATGTAGTGTTTTCTTTTAACCTCTGCTGAGGGGTTATTCAAATAGGTATGCTGTACCCAAGTACAGGGAGGAGGGGGGGTGCACTAAGCCTCCCCCCTCCTCCCCATGCCAATTCATTCTGCAGCTATAAGCCCTACTCTTTCGTGTACAGTACTTCCAAACTATTTGTCTGAGGAGAACAGTGCTGAACCCAGGGATAGACCTCTACAAGATATAGAACTCTGAGTTTAAACTGTATGGAGGAAATGTCACTTAAAAAGTGACTTGTGTAATGAGTAACCATTTCCCCACCCCCACCCCTGGTCATTTATTGAGCCATTGAATTAGCTCCATAAATATCTGCTAAGTCCTGGAGTCATAGTCATTGCACCAATTTTGGAAACTTTTAAAGGAAGAGTTAAAAAAGAACTCTTTCTAAAATTCTTTAGTAACCGTACAGTCATTAGTGACCCATTTAATGAAGCTGGCTTGTTTTCTTCTAGAATCTTCCTTTTAGTCAACAACCAGAGGTGTTTGGATTGCATGAAAATGTGGATATTTCAAAGGATCTCCAGCAAACAAAAATCCTCTTTGAATCTCTATTATTAACACAAGGAGGAAACACACAAGGGGGGTCTTCAAGTGGTGGTGACAGCACTTTATATGAAATTGCAGATGACATCCTCAGCAAGGTACTAAAAGTCCAAACTGGTCTGTGGCTGATAATTTAGTTTTATTTTGAATTGTTTCATGCTCTCCCCCCCCTCCACTCCCTGCAGTGTGATGTTCAGGGCACCTTTTTACAGGATGAGTCTCTTTTGTACCTTTTGTTACAATCTCATACACCAATACTCAGCTTGAGCTGGTATTACAGGACTGGTGGAGCAAGTATTCTGACAGGACCAGATTCATAGCTACATCAATTACAACTTCCAGAATCTATCACCTCAAAACTGCTGCTTCTGCTGTGTCTTCTGGAGGACATACCAGACCACCCTTTGGGTTAGGATCTGCTCCTAGAAGATTATCTTGCCCCCTCCAGGGGCAGGAGCTACTCCACACACACACCCCAGACCCACTATGCCTCATGGCAGTTCAGAAGGGTTTTTCCATAGCTCCTTAAAAAAAAGAATTTGTCTTTGTTTTTTCTTTAGTTTTTATTTTTTGTTGTTGTTGTGTGTCTCTTCTCTCCCCCCCCCCCCCGCCTCAGACAAGGCCTGGTCAGGGGAATACACAGAGAGGGAAAACAGTTTGAGGGTCTCTGTCCCCCAATCAGACACCTTTCACAAAAGACTGCCTTAATCTGCCAGCACTTGGCAGTCTCTCCTCGACTTAGACCCAACAGGGTGAAGAGATCACTGGATCCCAAGGCTGAGCCCAGCAAGTGTGAGGCAACTTGATGGGAGAGTAGCAGAGAAATAATCCATCTTCCCACTTCCTGTCTGGGATGCCAGGGAAAGGAATTTCCCCTTCTCCAGCTGAGGGTCTTTTGTTTTGGCCATATGTAAAATAGCAAGCTCAGCAGCACTTGAAATTTGGAAGTAACCCCCTCTCCATTCTTTGGTGGCTACTGATACCTTCCCAAGAAGTTTCAGACTTCTCTGATGGGTCTGAACAAAAGGAGGAGGGCAAAGACCTCAGCAAACACTCAGATTGACAGGTTCATGACCAGGCATCACTGTGTGGAGGCCATAGGAACAGATATGTTGGAGGCACATTAGCCGAGAAGTCTACTATATGCCTTTCTGCCAATTTAGCTGATTTCTTGACTGCTTCGATGGACTAGAGCAGTGGTTCTCAAAGTTCTCCCTGCGAGACAGGGAGAATTCTTGAGTGTTTGCGGGGGTAGGGCCAGCGGCGGCAGCAATCCCAGGGATTGCTACTGCCAGGAAAAACACCCCTGAAATCACCTTTTTTTCATTTTTTCGGGGGCTTTGACCCTCCACAGGCCTCCCCAATCTTCAGATCGCTGAAAAACGGCATTTTTTTAGCACTTCTGGTTTCCACCCACTCAGCAGAGCAAGTCACATGCCTCACTGCACAACTCGTCAGGGACACGTGCTCAATTGCCCAGCAGGTCAGTGGAGATGCATGGACCATCACCCAGGCATCTCCTTCTTCCTTCTGTCTGACCACACCCCACTGGGGAACCACAGGTGGCAATTAGGATTTGACTGATTTTCTTGAGTTTTCATCCCAGTTTTTTCAGTTCTCTTTGCTTTTAATATTCCCATAGTAGTAATAGACATTAAAACTGATTTATTCTTGTCAAAATGGAAACAAATATTCACATTTCTAGCTTCCCAGTGATTTTGATATTGAAGCTGCACTACTTAAGTATCCTGTGAGATATGAAGAAAGTATGAACACTGTGCTAGTACAAGAAATGGAGCGCTTTAACAAGTAAGGGAATTATCTCCTGTAATGTGATTGTGTTTGGGGCTGTTCTTTTTTGTGTTATGAATTTATTGTTGTGAACACGTATTTGTTGTCTCACTTCTGACTTTTGACAGAGAACAGACTGGATTAGAGGAAGAAAGGGATCTCCTCAGAAGGGTAATCTGGGTTCCAGGACAAGCTCTACCAGTCACAGAAGTGGCAAATAAGGAGAGATTGGATGATTGGAAATAAAAAGTTAATGAACAAAGGCTGGGGACCCAAGAGTTCAAGTGGAATTACTTTTTGGAAGAATAACAGCAAAAGCTGTATTTGCA
The DNA here is from genome assembly GCA_026170595.1 of Plestiodon gilberti rubricaudatus. Classification (NCBI taxonomy): domain Eukaryota; kingdom Metazoa; phylum Chordata; class Lepidosauria; order Squamata; family Scincidae; genus Plestiodon; species Plestiodon gilberti. Next base: position 219,327,973 of record JANXHW010000002.1, on the reverse strand, counting down.
AAGCAGGAGCAAGCAAGTTTAATTTCTCACAGCGCAATCCTATCCTGCTCCTCCACCGGTGCAGCCAGTGGAGGAGGGCAGAACAGGAGACCTTGAGGGGAAAGGGGATTTAAATCCCCTTTGAATCCCGTTTTAGAGGGGATTTGGATCTCCTTTCCCTTCCAGTTCTGGCTGCACCGCTGGCTGCACCGCTGACGGAGCAGGATAGGATTGTGCTGTCAGGAACTGAAAGGTGCTCCAGTCTTAGCACTGGGGAAATAGAAAGGTGGAGATTGAGGATGTAACCAACTTCTTGTAGTCTATGAAATGTATCTGGAAATGCCTACATGGAATTCAGGTCTGATGTAGACATGTGCCCCAATTCAGTGAGAGGCAACATGTGCACAAGGAGATACAGTACATCAAGTCCTCACTTAAAGTTGTTTTGTTATAAGTCGTTTTGTTTTAAAGTTGAGAAAAAAAATCGATTCTCGGCCAGGGCCACTGTCTGTGTGGAGTTTGAAGGCTGACCTCCACCGCACGTGTTCCGGCGTGCTTGCGTCTGGAGGCGCGCGAGCGTAGGGGACAGGACGCCCTGCCCGAAAACGCTGCTCTTGTCACTACCAGTGTCTTCATGCGAATAGTCCCTCCTGATTGTCCCGCTTTCTAATAAAGCTCCGCGGTGATTGGCTGAAACACAAGTGCGCTCTGATTGGCTGAAACCCCCTCTCATCCCATTGGTCAAACTATTAGCTCCGCATCTCGCCCTCTCAAAATCATGAGCTGGGTCCACGGCAGATTGCAACGGACCTCGGAAGAGCACGGCTCTCCCGCGTTCCGATGCAATCTGATAAAATTGAAGCCACACAGCTCCGCACGGGCCCGGGACGCACCAGAACTCGTGCGATGGAAGTCAGCCTTGAATGTTCTCCTCATGTCTGCGTGGGTCTTTGGCCCAGAAAGCTCACATTTATTTCAATGTTTAATATTAGAAGTGTTTTGGGTCTTTAATTAGAAGTTTAGGTCAGCTTTTGTGGCAAGAAATACGCCATAAACTCTTGTTTGTTTATATAGATATAGATACAGATATAGATACACACACACACACACACACACACACCACAGTAAAATTGGTTTCGTTATAAGTCGTTTTACTCGGGAAGATAGTGGAGGACAGGAAGGCCTGGCGGGATATGGTTTATGGGATCATGAAGGGTCGGACACGACTTAACGACTGAACAACAACAACAATTGGTAAAATTGGTTCCATTATAAGTCGTTTTACTTAAAGCTACAAATTCCAAGAACCTATCAACAACTTTAAGTGAGGACTTGCTGTGATGTGGATGTGGTAGTGCTGTACTCTACCAATAGGCTACATAACTCTTAAAACACTCTTATATCATGCAGTAGAAAGAGTTGGATTACACATTTGTTTTGTAGCCATCATAACATTGCCATATCATGTTCTCAGAGCCCAATCCTATTCTTCCCCCCCTCGCTGGTGCAACTGTGCCAAAAACAAGCACACTGTATCCAGTGGGGAAGCAGATCAGGAGGCTTTGGAGACGAAAGGGGATTTAAATTCCCTTATACCTCCATAAGCCTCCCACTCCGCAATGGGTCTCCTCGGACCTGCGCCAGCAGCTCCTCGGACCTGCGCCAGGGGGCGGGGAGGCTGCAGAAAAGGGGGATAGGATCTGGCATGCACCATCGCCGCTGGATCCACTCCCTCCTGCAAACTCCACGCTCCCTGTTACGCCCCCGCCCCGCCCCCACTTCAATGAAGGACCAGGAGTGCTTGTGCGCTCAATTGGCAGCCATTTTGCAACAGCAGAACTGCTATCACAAAAGGCTGTGCATGACAACCCAATCCTCAATAGGATTGGACTGTTAGATTAGTAGGTATTGTTTTTTGAGTCAATTAGGAATGTTATTTTAGTAACTTTCACACCTTTTTTCTGCATATTTAGTTTAATACGAACCATACGTACAACTTTGGTGAATTTGAAGAAAGCCATTAAGGGACTGGTTGTTATGGATTCTGAGTTGGAGGCTCTTTGTGGCAGTCTCCTTATTGGAAAGGTTGCCGAGAACTGGGCTAAACGTTCATATCCAAGTCTGAAACCACTGGGAAGTTATATCCTTGATTTCCTAGCCAGGCTGAAATTCTTACAGGTAAAGCAAAAAGGACTATAAACTAAATTATTGTGAATTTCTAATGAATGAATTAATAATAAATTCCAACATTTTGATTATTTATCTTTGAAATCTTGTTAGTAAACTAGGTTTTTATTGGCAAAATTTGTTCATGTGATTTTGTAAAGTATGATTCATGTGTAGCTACTATTTTCAACTATATTCTTCTATTCCTCCTTCCAAGGATTGGTATGACTCAGGAAAGCCCAATGTATTTTGGCTGTCAGGATTCTTTTTCACGCAAGCATTTTTAACTGGAGGGATGCAGAATTATGCCCGGAAGTACACAATCCCTATTGATCTACTGGGGTATGAATTTCAGGTACTACAGAGGACATAAAAGGTCGCAAAGGCAGCACTGTACATTTGGGTTTGGGTTTGTTAACAGAATGTGGTGGACTCTGAGGCTGCACTTACTTGTTGGGGGATAGCAGCTCTGATTGATACTGTATTTCTTCAATTCTAAGACGCATGTTTTTTTCCCAATTAAGCATTTCAAAAAATGGGGTGCGTCTTAGAATCGAAGGTCTCCACAAAGCACCCCAAAATGCTATCTTCTTACTTACTGGGGCTTGGGGGAGCTTCAGGGAGACCTGTGCAACCCTCTGCAGGCCTCCCCGATCTTCAGTTCAGCAAAAAACGGTAATTTTCAGCCATTTCCGGTTTTCGCGAAAACCAGAAATGGCCAAAAATCGCTGTTTTTTGCCGAACTGAAGATCAGGGAGGCCTGCAGAGGGTTGCACAGGCCTCCCTGAAGCTCCCCCAAGCCCAGGTAATGAAGGAAATGGCACTTTCTGGCGGGGCCAGAAATGCTATGCAAAGGCAGTGCACTCAGTCATCCTCAGCTACAGATGACATGCTGGGGAGAGTTGGTGCTGAGCGGGTAGATTCAATGAAGGGAGGTGAGTCTTACAATCAATGGATTATTTTTTTGCAGCGATATCGGCGGCATGGGTAAAGAAGCCATGTCAAAGTTTTGTTGAAGAGACCAATAATTTTTTTTATTTTTACCAAAGGTCTGTTGAAATTCTTTAGGCACAAGACTCCAGCAACTGGAGAAAGAGGGGCGCATAAGATTATCAAACAGGCAGGAAAATAAAAATAAAAAAGTCCACAGTCTACTTGCTACGTAGCAGTCTACTTGCTACGTTTCTCCCCACTCTAGGGGTTTCCTCAGGCAAAACTGGCCGTAGCCAGCAAATGTTTCCGATACCCAAAGGAGACTGTGGACTTTTTTATTTTTATTTTCCTGCCTGTTTGATAATCTTATGCACCCCTCTTTCTCCAGTTGCTGGAGTCTTGCGCCTAAAGAATTTCAACAGACCTTTGGTAAAAATAAAAAATTTTATTGGTCTCTTCAACAAAACTTTGACATGGCTTCTTTACCCATACCTCCGATATCGCTGCAAATTGTAACAAGCCATGGAAACCTGCATACAACAATGGATTATTTTTTCCCCTGCTGGTGGTACTGAAAGTAAAGGTGCGCCTTAGAATCTATGGCGCCTTAGACTCGAAGAAATATGGTAATATGCTGGCATAATCTGCAAATCATGGCCCGGATCCAAAGAGCAGCGCATCTACTTCCACATGCCTCGGGAGACTTTAGACTTCTGTTTCTCAAAAAGCAGCCCTCCAGGCTACGTGGCCAGCCACTTTTGAAATTAAGGGGACTTTTAAAAGCTGTTTGAGAAATGGCATGGGGGGAGAGGGGTTGCTTTTCTAATAGAGTCAAAAATCTCATTAGGCATGCCCAACCCCTTGAGTGTGACTAAAGTAGCTCTTTGAATCCTGACCTGTATTTTAGAGACTAGACATACTGAATTTAAACACTGTGTTTGTAACTGAGTGATCATGATTGTACATATTCAGTTCGGAAGCTGCAACTAGTGCAGAATGCAGCGGCCCGGGTGGTCACTGGAGCTAGGCGGTTTGACTATGTTGAACCGCTGCTTCAGCGGCTGCACTGGCTGCCCATTCATTTCCGAGCCCAATTCAAGGTGCTGGTAATGATCTTTAAAGCCCTTCACAGTTTGGGTCCAGGATATCTGAGGGACCGCCTTCTCCCATACATTCCGGCCCGCTCTCTTAGGTCATCTGAGGGGGCTCTCCTGCGAGTGCCACCTCTGTCTCAAGCTAGGGGAATGGCAGCATGTGGGCAAGCCTTCTCTGTTGTGGTGCCACAATTGTAGAACTCCTTGCCAGGGGACTTGAGAACTACCCCCTCCCTCATGACGTTTCGGCGAGTGCTCAAAACAGTTCTGTTTTGTCTGGCTTTTGGGTGATGGAATGTTGTCTGACTCCTGTGTCTCAAGATGTTCTGTTTTGCTGCTTCTCTGCTCCATATTGTCACCACCACCCCAGTGGATTTTATTGTTTTTAATTTATTTCATGTATTGAATAAATAAAAATTATGTATTTTAATTTTTGTTGTAAGCCGCCTTGGGCATTTGCCTTGGCATAGGATAAGGCGGGGTATTTTTTTTTAATAAATAAATATTAAAAACAATGTTAACCATGTATTTGCTGAGTCTCTCTGAATGAAGTGTCTAGGTCATTCCTGGGGACGCAGCCACATGGGTGAAGTATCCTCTGACTCAGCTTGTCCCCAAGTACACCTGCTTTCAATGGCGGTTTTGTGTTGATGTGGCACCTGGATAATATGCTACTCTATCACACTCCAGTGACTCACCACAGGGAGTGGTGTCTAAATATAGGGACAAGCTAGGTCAGACGCTCCTTACCCGCATCTGGGGAAGGACTGCAGGCAGGCTGCTCCATGTAGAGGAGTGTACTCATATATGAACTAGCCCTCCTTTAGAGAGGAGATTGGCACATGCACCCCAAACCTAAACAGATTACAGTACTTAGAAATCAGTGCTGTTGATTTCAGTGAAGCTTAATTCTGTGTAATCTTCCCAGTTGAGGCAGCGTGATATGCTTGTGTAAACAAAGTTGAAGTCTCTTGAATAGTTAAGATTTACGGAATTAAAAGCCATGGCAGTGAAAAGCAAGTTAAAAACACAGTAAAAAACACCTAAAAACAGCGTTAAAAACTTTAAAATAAGAGCAATGTTTCGAACCAAATTCCACTGGTCTTTTTCAAGCTCACCCCTCAGTGGTATGGGGCAGAACTGTTTTGCCTCATACCACTGAGGGGTGAGCTTGAAAAAGACCAGTGGAATCTGGTTCAAAACATTGCTCTTATTTTAAAGTTTTTAATGGTGTTTTTAACGCTGTTTTTAACGTGTTTTTATGTGTTTTTTTACTGTGGTTTTTAACTTGCTTTTCACTGCCATGACTTTTAATCCTGTAAATCTTAACTATTCAAGAATCATTGCTGGCCATGAGAACCTAAAATTGTACTTAGAGTTGTAGTCCTGTGTGCATTAGAGAGTGCTGTGCAGAGAAAAAAAATCCAGCCCTCCTCATCTAAACCTTCATATACAACACTCCCTATAGGAGTAGAGCTACAAACACAACAAAACAGTTTGCCCTTGTTACTAGCTCTAATAGCACCAATTGTCCCCCTCTGCTGAACAGATTATCAGTTCTGTAAAAAGTTCACACTCTGATATTCTATTGAGAGACCCTCATGTTGTTCCCCATGATGGATCAGGAAATATGCAGCTCAAGATCAACATATAAAACAAAACTGCTCTGAAAAAGTATTGGTCTTTCTCTTTCATTCAGGTTATTCCTCAGGACACTTCGAATGTTGCTCCAGATGATGGTGTTTATATCCATGGATTATTTTTAGACGGAGCTCGCTGGGACAGAGAAAAGTCAGTAATTCAGTAAATGAGTTCGTTACTAGCATCTGTTGAAGTGCTTCCCCATGCTTTCCTGCATGCTAGAATTCAACTTGTTTTAGTATCTTGACATATTTTTAATACTGAAATGTTTTAATACTACAATATTGTTCTTTCTCCAACAAATTAGAATGAAAAGCAGTATGTAACAATCACTTTGTTCTTGTAATCAAAACTGTTTCTATATAGTTGGATGTATTATTTACTCTGTTGATTTTGAAAGCAAGTTTCTGCTTGTGCCAGGAAAACTAGACAAACATTCCCAACAGTAGTAGTACTCACACAAGTCAACTCCATTACTTGGAATAGTTTCCCTATTGTAAAACGTGATCATGGCTGCTGCTCCTGCTTATCTCAGGAAGGCAACACCACCACCCCCTTCATAGGCTAGAAGAACACATCACCAAGCTTTCAGTATACAATGAGCCAAGCACCCCTCCAACCCACATCACCTCTCTCCTGATCAGGAGAGCTGCAGGCATGGTGGAGAAAAGATAAAAAAAATACCCAGCCCCCCAGAAGGGAATGTTAATTTCCAGTAGTTCAATAGATCGGTAGCTTGCCACCAGGTCCCTTAAGCAGGCGCCCAAGAATCCCCCCCCCCAAGGGAGCCAGAGGGATCATTCAGCCTAACAAAACTAGTGGAGAGGGGTATGTGGGAGGTGCACCCCAGCATCACACACCTCTCTCCCAGCACTTTCCTGATTCAATCATATGGCCAGATAGTCCAAGGACAGATTTAGGTGAGCAGCTCTTCCCAACTCAAACACACAACTTGAAAGATTAAAGGATTTTATTTCAGAAAAATAAAATCACAAATTAGTAAGAGGTAAAAGCCCAGAGAAAGTGAGTACAGAATATAAAGGCATGATTCCCATAGCTCCCAAAATAATAACTCTAACTAAACTAAAGATATCACTTACAGTCCAGCTTTTTCTTAGTCAAAGTCCCAAACATAAAGAGAGGTATAGTGGCTCCTGGGACAGACTGGCAGAACATCCCCCTATATAGCCAAAGTCAGACAAAGAACAGCTCTAACAGATCCCTTTTTATACTTCAATGATTCATTCAGGGTGACCAGATACAATGGAGGACAAAGTGCCTATACCTTTAACTAGGCTTACCATATCCAAAGGGGGACAGGGTGCCTACACCTTTAACCATTGTAAAAAGAGGGAATTTCAGCAGGTGCAGCTCATAATGGAAGGGTGCAACAAGCTGCACCTGCCCAAATTCCCTCTTTTTACAATGGTTAAAGGTGTAGGCACCCTGTCCCCCTTTGGATATGGTAAGCCTACCTTTAACCATTGTATAGAAGAGGGAATTTTGGCAGGTGCACCTTTTTGCACCCTTCCATGATGAGCGGCACCTGCCAAAATTCCCTCTTCTATACAATGGTTAAAGGTATAGGCACTTTGTCCTCCATTGTATCTGGTCACCCTGAAAATGATCCAATCATAGTGCCCATATTTGTGTAAAGTCACGTAACCCTTGTCAGGTGTATATACTTGATTTAATACCCAGAAGCCCCTTCACAGTTTCACACTTCACACTTCATCTTCATAGCTGCCCTCTCCAGGATAACTACAGGCAGGATTTCACAGCTAAATGTAACTCCCTCATATATCAGGAGACCAAAGGGAGGATCTCCTGATAGGAATGACTCCACAAAATAGTTCTGCCACTTATAAATTACCAAACTCCAGGCAAGACTTTCTAAAATAAAAGTACAAAGAGCTACCCACCAAAAGGTCTTTTTAAATCATCTTACTTTCTTACAATCCCAGCATTTCAAAAGATAAATCAGCACTTCAAAGAAATAACGGTTCCAAGGGACTATAGCTTTAATTGGCCTTTAGGTGCTGGAAACAGAACTACATCAGAAAAATACACCCTCTTGACACCTATTCTGAACAGAGAAATAATGCATAAATTTCATCGTTTGTGCAGAGCAACTTCCTCCATTGAAATGAATGGGGACCCACATGCATGCAGGAGCTCCATTAGTGCATCAGAGCACATAAAGAAATCTGTGTAGTGGATTTTCTGTGCAGCAGTTTTTAACATTAGATGAACGTGATTCATGCCTTCAAAACACAAGATTTCAAAGTAATTCAATTGTAACAATTGTAACGAATGTATGCATGCACCACATCAGTAGAAGAAATATATGATCCATAGCTAGAAGTAGAGCTGCATTGCATCAACTTCCTCTTAACCTAAACATTTTCTCTCTTCATGTCACTTTCCATCCTTTTATTTCTGTTTTTGTTCATTTTTCAGATCTATTGTTATCCTATGCAAATATCCATTCCATTGTTAATGTGTGTAATTTATTATTGTTTCTCACAGTTTCTTTCTTACTTTCTTTCACCAGAGGACTCCTCGGTGAACAGCATCCTAAAGTACTATTTGACATGATGCCCATTATTTGGATCAAACCAAGTAAGTAAAGTGGATCTTGGGCAAATCTTTGTTGGCATTGCCCCATCCCTTTTTTCTACAGCAGTATAGGGAAGTCCATTCATCTTTAGAGGCCAGTTCCTTTTTGCACTCTTTGACTAAGCAACATCAGAAATTATATAAAGTCTCAATATACTGTAGATCTTATTATTAATAAACACTGCAATAATAAATATTTTATACTGCTTTTCAACCAAAAAAGTTCCCAAAGCAGTTTGCATAGCATCATAAATGAAAAGAGGGTTCCCTGTCCCCGAGGCTCACAAAAGATGCAAAAGAGACACCAGCAAACAGCCACTGGAGACAGCACTATGCTGGGGTGAACAGGGGCAGTTTCTCTTCCCTCTGATGAGTTTATTAAGAGAACCACCACATAAAACCACCACAATTCTTTACCCAGTCATCTTCACCTAAATATTTGAGATATACTAGAAATCTAGTCTGGTGGATAGATTTATCCTTTCCCTGCAATTTTGTTGTTGTTGTTGATGATCTCACTACAAATGCATTTGTTTCCAAGCTTAATTCTGAACATAATGCAAAAACCACAACAGAGATCTTTTTTCATTTGCCAATAGCTGACATAAACACTGTGGCATTTTCTACCTAGTTCTTCCTACCTGATATGGCATAGGCAAAACTAATTAACTCTAATTTTAAGAACAGGGTTGCTAAATAGAGTCACTGTTGAGGAACAAAGAATTCCTCACTTTTTCTTTCTCTTAAGGGTCAACTAGATTTATATATTGCTTAAAGAGTCAACTAGAATATATTGCTATCAGCAGGCCATAATTTAAGGGTTAAATGTGTAACTGTTTGGGCACATTACAGGTTCTCAGTAGATGAACAGAGTTGTATGGTCATGAAGGAGGTTTGTGGGTTAGGGTTTGGGTTCGAGCAATCTGTCATTAAGGGGGGGGGGACACAGCCGCCCTCACACCACACTCGGTGCGTCCTGGAGTAGCCAACGTGTCGATTCTGATTGGCCCAATGTGTTGCTCTGCATCCCGCCCCCACAACACCGAACATGGCCTTTCATTGGCCGAAGCTCGATTTATTCAAGTTGGAATGCACCAGAACGACCTTCGGCCAATGAGAGGCCATGTTCGGTGTTGTGGGGGTGGGACGTGGAGCAACGCGTTGAACCAATCAGAATTGACTCTGGGATGCAACGCAGCGAGACACGTGCTGTTTGTTACAGCTTTTAGGCTACAGAAGGGAGTCACGTCCCAATCCATTCATCTAAACCAGGGGTGGCCAACCTTTCAACATGAATGCTCATGGACCTTTAATGGTTGTATAGGTGAGGGCATTTCAGCAGGTGCAGCTGCTTTAGCAGCACCATCAGCACTTACAGCTGCCACGATTCTGTCTTCTACACCAGGGGTTCCCAACCCCTTCCTGACCAAGTACCACCTTCGGCACCACTCTCCTTCTGAGTACCACTGGAAGTGACTGGTGATGACATCATCACCTGTTACTTCCGGGTTTTCAGAGGCCAGGAAATGCAGGGAGGAGGGTCTGGGTAGGTGGGAGGGCCCTTCTCAGCATTCCTGAGAGGCTCGGCGAAAGGCAGGATCTTCTTGGGAGCAAAAATGCGCCACCAAAAGCGCCACGTCGGAGTGGGGTTCCAGTGGTCCAGCAGTCCAAGTACCACCAGCAGTTGGCCAAAGTACCACTGGTGGTACTAGTACCACAGGTTGGGAACCCCTGTTCTACACAACTCTTAAGAGCACAGAGTCCCTAATGGTGGAAGGTTGACCATCCCTGGTGTAAACCCTCCTTTTCCATTCTGTGGTTCCTCAAGTGCCTGGGTGGTGTTTTTTTTGCCTTTTATTTTTGTAAGACAGCTGAGACATCTGGGGCTGCTGTGCCTCGATTTTGTTTCTTAGTATCTGCAGTGATCAAACGGATTCTGGTATGTTAGTGTGATATACATTCGGGGGGGGGGGTTAAACCAAGTTGAACAGTTGAATGTTTTTATTCACTAGTAAAATTATTTATACAATATTCACAATGTTTTTAATGTATAGCATAATACATGTCATGTCTTCTCTCCTTAAAGAAAAAAGAGACGAAATCAAGAAATCAAATGCATATGTCTGTCCACTCTACAAGACAAGTGAACGTAAAGGAACACTTTCAACAACTGGGCATTCTACTAATTTTGTCATTGCATTAATGCTATTAACGGATAGACCAGTCCAGCACTGGATCAAGCGAGGAGTCGCTCTACTCTGCCAACTGGACGATTAATTTTGTACATCTCTGAACAAGACTGAATATATTTGGATTCTTTCCCTAAGCGAAGAACTTTGTTACAGACATATTTCAATAATTTGGGCTTTTGAATTGATCTAGCTTTTCAAGGTGCAATTTACAATAAGTAATGAAATGTCGTCATTTCACAAAAGTGATGTATTTTTCTGGTCATTGACTATAATAATGTCAAAATTTAATGTACAATATGCATTATTTAATGTATCATCAAGACATTTTGGAGTTGTTGAAGGCTACCATTCCTAGATAAATGTTTTTTGCTCTTACCTGTAAAGCTTGTACACAGCTTATATTTTTAATACTACCGAAACTAATTTGACCAACTGCATCACTGAAATAACTTTCATTGGAGAAAGAGGTGTGGGTTACGGGGATGATTTGGATACAATTCAGCCATAATAAGCATTTAGGGAGTGCATATTAAAGTTTAGGGATATTAAAGTTAGGGAGGATTGCACCGCAATTGTATTAGGTGGTTGATGCCAGTGCTGGCACACGGTTGCTAGAGGACCTGAAGCAAAGCCCTGTACTGGGCCCCCATTTACGCTTTCCCACTCAATCCCAATAGTACATTGATAGTTGTAGTTTGATAGATTGATAGTTACCAATCACCTAAGTTACCAATGATATTCTCCTCTGATGCAATGAAGTTTGCTTCTAACTTACATAGTCTTTTTACATCATGACCATGATATATAATAATACATCAAGTTGATAATTTTCAAATTGTACTTGTTAGCATTGTTGGGTGGTGGCATAGATGTTCACAATTTTGGAAAGTCACACCTGGGTCAGGCTGATAATGGCACCCTGCCTGTTCACCCCCACCTGATGTTGTATGACTATCAGTCACTCTCCCTGCTTGGACAGAGCTCTTGGTCAAAGACTCTAATTGCATCTTTATAGTCTGTTTGAAGAGTACTGCTCAAACATTGCTCTTCAGATCATGTATTTTTGTCATCCCTTCAGCACCCTCTGCCTCCCCCCACTGGGGTAGGTCTGTGTTATAAGGATCTGAGAATGACATTTGTGGGCGTTTGACACACTAGAATTTCGTACTCACAATGACTTGCAGTGCTCTTTATTTCTCCTGAATCAGTTAACAACATGAGGTCAGTTCACTTCCCCATCAGGTTCAGGTATTAAGAACATAAGAACATAAGAACATAAGAAGAGCCCTGCTGGATCAGGCCAAAAGCCCATCTAGTCCAGCTTCCTGTGTCACACAGTGGCCCCACCAGATGCCTCAGGGAGCACAAGACAACAAGATAACCTGTTTCCCGTTGACACTCCCTTGCACCTGGCACAGAGAAAACCCACTTCTACAAAAAAAAAAACAAAAAAAAAACAAAAAAAAAAACCAGGAGGTTGCTTATGGCTTGTAACCTGTGATGGTCTTTTCCTCCATGAATTTGTATTGCACAGATGGCCTCCACTCAAGGCATATTCCCCTCTGCCACTGAGATACTGGCCCTTTAAATTCATAACATAAGAAGAGCCCTGCTGGATCAGGCCAAAGGTCCATCTAGTCCAGCTTCCTGTATCTCACAGTGGCCCCACCAGATGCCCCACCAAATTCCTTATCTCCTCCTCTGTAGCTCTTCTCTTTTTTCTCTTCCCTTGCTGTTCCTTCCCTCGCTTGCTCCAGTCCCCACCTCCAGAGGCCTTGCCTCTCCTTTCCACTGTCCCCTCTTGTCCTTGTCGTCCTGTAGCTTCTTCTTCCCCCTCCTTCTCCTGGTTCCTGGTATTCCCAACTCCTTCCTTTCCCCTCATTCCCCTTCATTCTTCCCTGCTCGCTCGCTCCTCTGTTTCCTTCCTCCTTCATCCACCACTCCGACTGTCTTTCTCCTTACCTCACCCTACCTGTCCTAGCCCTGCCCAGCTCTCCACTACTGAGGCAGACAAGGCCTGGCCCCAGCACAGCACTCCCCAGGGCTTGCCTTAGGCTGATCCACAGCGCTGGGGAAATGTGCTGCCCCCGCTGCTTTTTGCTGCAACACAGCTACAGTACAAGTTTCTCTGCAAAACTTTGGTTCTTGGTTGTGTGGCCACTGTTCACTCCTCTATGGTTGCTGTACCCTAGTTTCTCTCTTTTTGGCCTTCTCATGTAAAGCTGAATCTAGTTATAAGATTCACTCACCTACTCTCAGTTATAAAATCACTCACCCACTCTCTCAAACAGCACAATTATGATAGTCTTGGCCATGGCATACAAAGATGATAATTTTATAAAGGCTTGTCACAACTGAACATGTTTTTCAATCGTGACGGTTCATGTGCCCTGTACGTGTTTTGCTATGATGAATCCTGCTATGCAGTGAGAACAAAGAACTGTTGGGCTTATGATCTTATTCTTGTTATCTGGACCTGATATTCTTCATTTTTTTAATATTAATTTTTCTAAATTATTTCTTTTTCTATTTAATTTCCCATTGTATGGAGGAAGCTTTTTGATATTTTTATTAGTAAATTTTTTGCATGTGAACCCTGAACATATATGGAAATGTTACTCCTCTCGTTAAGAGAAGGTTAGTTATACAGTGGGTTAAACCGCTGAACCATGAGCTGTCGATCAAAAGGTTGGCAGTTCGAATCCGCGACAGGGTGAGCTCTCGTTGCTTGGCCAGCTCCTGCCAACCTAGCAGTTCCAAAGCATGTTAATATGAGTAGATAAATAGGTACCGCTTGCGGGAAGGTAAACAGCGCTCCGTGTTCCAGCCGCATGCTACGCGCTGCGGCAAGGAGAGTCATGCCGGCCACATGACCAGGGAGGCGTCTTCGGACAACGCTGGCTCTTCGGCTTTGAAATGGGGATGAGCACCACACCCTAGAGTCGGACACGACTGGACTTAATTGTCAGGGGTCACCTTTACCTTTACCTTATTCATTTAAGTTACGTATCAGTAACAGCTATTTGTCCAACTGATTTCAACTGAAATAAAGTACAGTACAACTAACTTGTATAACTAGGACTTAACCGCTGCAAGCTGTGTCTCCCTCCCTCTGTATGCATACACTTCAATGCACACACTTCAAAGGTTCCAAATAAATAAATTAAGCACAGAATGGCTTGCACTTGCATATCTATAGCAATGTCCTGTGCTGTGCAACTGAAGCAGCCTATCAATTCTCCTAAAAAGAATTTAAGGATTAGTTTACACAAGCAAACTGGGTAACTTTTTCCCCTTCTGCAAATGGAGTCTCCTGGAGAAATAGTGTGAAGCAAACTGTACACGTAGATAACCTCCCGTGTCATTTCCATGATTACAGGACAGAAGTGCCTCTGTACTAGCAGAACTCGTGCCTGATACAAAACAGCTTCTCTGATTTAAATGTATTTTCTGGTGGAGGCTGCTTGAAAGATGACATGTTCAGGCAGCTAAGATTTCTCTTAGCACAGGTAACAAAGGCAGTTTCTCCTGCATTTCCTGAATTTTGCGTCCTCACCGTATTACATCTAGAGCAGATCATTGTGACAAAAAATGTCTTTTTTTTTTTTCACATCAGCAAGGGCATGTCTCTGAACACTTCGAACCCTCATGGATAAACTTGTGGGCATGACAGAATGTCTTACCGCTTGGTATTTATAGTAAGTTATTAATGGATATGGACTGCAAGAAGCAAAGGATCGTTTTTCAATACATCAAACGTCACAATTAGCTTTAAATGCTTGCTTAGAGTGTGAAGCCTTTTCTGTTTCAGATGTGGAAGAAAGGTAAGAATAACCTGTTTTTGCCTGTCAAAAACCTGTCAGTTTTTGCATCATGTCTGTGAAATGTGAACTTTAAAACGTTATTCCCAAAGGCAATAATGAAAAGACTTTAGAAGTACAGTATACATATGCTTCAAGGATTTTATTAAATCCTATTGCAACTGGATTTAATACAGAAAACCAATCTGTTTGCATACTTTACCTGTTAATGTATCTTAGAGTTCTAAAAACACAACATTGGCATGGATAAATATTGATATAGTTTATAAATATAAAGTGGATACAAATGTCCTCATTCAAACTGTCTATAACCTCCTGCTAGCTTTTAAAAGTTTCTGACGCTTTTATCAATACATATGCATGAGAGAAGCTGTGAATCCATGTTCTCGATACATTGTTGGGAGTGTTGCCTGAATAAAAGCAGAGGAGAAAATGTTACCCCATTTGCAATAAGCAGGGCAAACGCTGGTGCTTTTTTGCAAGTAACCAGATCTGTATAGCAGATGTGTGCATGTCTATCAACAATTAAAATCCAGCTTTTTCTGTATCCAGTGGCTAATTTGTGTTATTTATTGAGTTACATTCTGAGCACCTTTACTCTGACATTCTATATCTATGCCTGTTTTAATATTTAATAGGTATAACCCAATCTATGCCCAGAAGAGGTATGGGAAGGGGCAAGATGACAATGGGGGAAGAATTGATGGGAGGGAATTGGCAACATGGAAGGAACATGCACAGGAGGGGAAGATTCTAGTGCAACACTTGGTCATGCCCTTAATGTTTATATTAATTTTGTTACACTGCTCTGATTGGTAATTTTAAATAAAGATTTTAAAAAAGTATACTGGTACAGAAATTATTTTAAAATCATTGCAAATGGCATATCCTTCGACAAAGTGTTAATGTAATGTATTCAATTGTCACTCACACACCCACCCACACAACTCTAATATAAAAAACTCTTATTGTAGTGTAAAAAGCCCTCCTTCAACCAGAATGTGCCATTTGCAAATGACAAGCGCTCTGATTCAATGTTCTGGATGCCCATCGTACATGAATAGTTTTTTCACTGTGATGTGATTTCACTGTGATTTTTCACTGGTGGGCCTTTTTTTCTACAATGGGGAAAATCTGTCAATGGGTAGAAAATTAAATTAAGACTTTCCTGCATTTGCTTCTGAATAAATGAGGAAAAACTGAATTGTCCCATTATATTATTCTTTCCATATGTGTAGCTACTAATGTTTCTGGAATACTAAATTAAAAATTGGAAATTGTCTTTCAGTATTGAAAAATTATTCAGTCCTGGCTGGTTTAGTGATCTGAGATATGTGATGATGTACACCACTACAAATACTTATGAAGATGATGATGATGATGATGACATCCCTACTCAGTATGTCATTCAACAAAGTTTGCAGGACAGGCATAAAAACGAGATAGTGGCTGCAACCGAGAATGAAAGGTATGGTTATACTTCTGGCAAAGCTACTGGTGGCTGCTATGAAGTGATTGGTTTAGAAAGCTGTGTTACCTGTGTCTAATGTACAACCCTGCAGTGTCGCACTGACTGTTGTGAATGGTTTAAAAGGATAAAGTCTGGGGAAACTCAGCATAGATTTCCCTGCCTCTTGTAGTGTCTGTGACTTGTAAGGCAGTGGTTCATTTCACCAGAGACAGGTGGCTTCTCTTTCCCCAATCCTGAACTTTCACCCCTATTTAAGCCCAGAGCTTGAATTTCCTGGGAGATCTTTTGACTTGGCAGAGTGCCTCCTGCTATGTTCCTGTTTCTTCTTCTCTGTTGGGAAATGTGCCTGGAGACGATGAGGAATAGAGGCAGTTTTGGCCCTTCAGCCCCTCCTTGGGCCTCACTTTGGAAATGGAATTAGAAATTGGATAGCTAAAAGATTGTCCCAACAAAGAAAGTTTCCTTTTTTATCAGATATAGAAATATATACAGTCAGCCCACATCTTACATGTACTTTACTTGCATGAATTCAAGTATACGTGCTTGGCAAAAAAAAAAAAGAGAGAGAGAGAGAGAGAGAAACAACAGTTTTTAAATAGTGCAGGCGATTCCACCCGCCACTTCACTTACAGCGCAATCCTATCCTGCTCCTCCACCAGTGCAGCCAGCTGAGGAAGGCAGAATGGGAGGCTTTGGAGGGGAAGGGGGATTTAAATCCCCTTTGAATCCCCCCTTTAGAGAGGATTTGGATCCCCTTGGGCGTCCAGTTCTGGCTGCACCGCTGACTGCACTGTTACTCTGTATATGCCCCAAAGAGCAAGCCTGAAATGAGATAATGAAGCTGCTGTTCAGTGTTCCCTCAGTTGCTTCAGTTCCTGCATGCCTCTCATACTGTGATATTAGTTCTTAAAGAAGGGACAGTATGTATTTTCTAGATTTAAGGTAGTTTCAACTATACCTGATTTTGGCTTTATGCTCCAACCTGAGAACCTTACCGTCATTCAAGATGTATTATCCAGGGCTGGACTATTTACCTGCTGTGGGGAGCCTGGCAGAGTGATCTCTGGCAGTGTGGCATAGGCCGGCACCTCCTGGCTAGAGCCAGAGGGAACCACGTTGCATGCGCTCCCAGTGGCTGGATTGAGGCATGGCAGCTGAGGTGCTTCAGACTGTGCTGTGACACTTCAGCTGTGGCACTTTGGACGTCAGTGTGGCCCAGTGGGGCCTCAAGGGCCATTGCACTGCCCCCTTTCTTGGTGTGCATGATGAGGCCTTGGCTGGCTTCGGGCGCCTGTAGGGCTGGTGTTTGTCTGCTGGGGGTGGGGCAGGCACTTCTGCTACCTGGGCTGCTAGAACGGCCGGAAGACTTCCGGCAGCCAGTAAGCCTCCCTTGGGGAGGGAGGAGCCAGATGGGGCAGAGGAGGGGCCTAAAATGCCCCAAGCCAGTGACGAGACAGCAAAGGTTGAACTGAGGGCTGAAGTAGGCCTTGCTGCCTTAAGGGGGGGATGCCAGTCAGTGAGCCTAAAGATTCCAAGTTGCCAACCTAGGTGGAAGAGGAGAAGGGTGCTGTATCAACCTAGGGCCAGTGGTTCCCAAACTGGGAGGCACGACTCCCAGGGGAGCCGCAGAAACCAACCAGAGGAGCCATGGAGTGCCACGGAATCCTCTCGGAAAACATAAAAGTAATGGGGAGCCACGGCCAATGGTCACCAATAGTCAAGGGAGCCGCAGGTCGAAAAAGTTTGGGAAACACTGAGGCTTATCAGATCTCCAACCGGGACAGAGTGCTAGACCTTTAGGAGAAGGAATGTGGGCAGGTGTAGCTTGTTAAACCTTAGAGCACAATCCTAGGCATGTCTACTCAAAAGCAAGCCCCATTGTGTTCAGAGGGGCTTGCTTCTGAGTAGACATGCCTAGGATTGTGCTCTAAGGGTTTTAACAAGCTACACCTGCCCACATTCCTTCTCCTAAAGGTCTAGCACTCTGTCCCGGTTGGAGATCTGGTAAGCCTATATCAACCACTCCCCCACCAGAACTCTGAGGCCTAGATGGGCACACTTCTGAAGTGTCCAGGGCCCATAAGCCAGGGCCCCAGAATAGCGGACTTCCCCTTGTTTGTTTGTTTGCTCCGTTGGGGTGGGCCCTGCCCTGGACCCCACCCATGGACAATGGACCTACTATTATTATTAAGAATATTTATATACCACATTTAATCATAAAGTAGTTTACAGAGAAATCCAAATAACGAAATGGCTCCCTGTCCCAAAAGGGCTCACAATCTAAAAAGATGCAAAAGAAACACCAACAACAGCCACTAGAAGAGACATTGTGCTGAAGAGGGATAGTTACTCCCCCCTGCTAAATATAAGATGAGCACCATTTGAAAAAGAGCCGCTTTGCTCAGTTAGCAAGGGAAAATATAGACTTTTCCTTCTGTGTTTTGAATTCCAGGTGAACTGGTTTCCTGAGACATTGTGCTCCAAACTAGATTTAGAATTCATCTTCAATCAAAAGCCTCTGGATGTGAATCATTCATATCTACCTACATGCTTAAATGCTCTGTTATGTTATGTGTCACTGGTAAATAGCTATTTTTGGTTTTATAGCAGAACACTGAAAAGATTTCTTGGCGAAAACGAGGCAGTTCCACATGCCTAGGGGACAAAATGAAAAAAAAATGCAAATTTGATGTGGTGGTAGACCATAGTGTACCCCATGACAACTTACTCTCGAGTAAGTGTGCATATGATTGCACCCTATGGCACATTTACCTGAGAATCAGTCTCATTGAATTCAGCGGGGCTTATTTCTGCATAGGACTGCTCAAGGAGTCTTCCTCTTTTTGTACCATATTTGTATGATGAATATCAGGTAATGGAATTGTTGATTTTTCTCCTGTTAATTTTCTATTTATGTCCTGGATTTAAGAGTAATGTCATAGTGAGGGAGACAAGATTTTTGGCTGGTTTGAATGATCATTTTGTTCTCTTTGCAGCTTTCTTTTTGCTACAAGTACAAATCACGGAAAGATAATTACTGCCATCCGGACAGTTAAGTATCTGCCTTAGGGTGTTCTGGGGTATTTCAGACACAAAAAGGAGCATTTGCTTTGTTTCATGTCACACATACGTTACAAAAACCAAATTAATTAATTCATACATTCATAATAAGCTATCAAGTACTGAATAATCAAGTAATGAGAAATTAGAGTTCATCAGGACTAGTCATGTTCAGAACTGCCTTTGGGTTTCTAGGTATGCCTTATTCTGATCTTTTGCACTTAACAGGTGAAGAAGAAGCTTTAGTCAAACTGATGAGATATGGATCTGCTTTTCAGGAAGCAGACGCACAAGGCTGCCTTCCCTTACATGAAGCTGCAGGGCAACTGAACAAGAATATTCTAGAAATAACTCTGAAAGGTAGACCCTTCCATGTGTTCTTAGTGTGTATGTTAAACCAGCCTTCCCTGCTAGTTTGGTGTCCAAACCTTCTCATGGTTCTCTTTCAGCTTCACACTCCATTGTGTGGCAACAGACAAATCTGAAAGGAGAAACTCCTCTGTTTGTCGCAGTGGACAAATGTCTTGTGCAAAATGTCCATTTTCTGCTGCTCAATGGCTTCAGTCCTGATGTTAAGAATGAAGAAGGAGATTCTGCTTTAGTCATTGGTAAATAAAATTATGCAGTTTGTGTAATACCGTTTTTAAAACTATGATTAGATTTTTTAATGGGCATGTTTGAATGCCAAGATTTCAGATACAGAAGCTCTACTTCAGCCCTGCCCAAGTATCAGACCTGAATTTGATCCATAAGATTTTCTCATCCATCACACTCCATTCTCTCACCATTTTCCCCTCTCAGGTTCATGCTGGGACTGGGGGAGACCTGAAGCCTAGTTCCATCTTAGAAAAGAAAAAGTTCTGGTTTGAGATTTGTGGTTTGAGGATGGGCTACCCCTGCCTCTACCTTCTTAAGGCTGATCTACACTGCACGAATTCCAGCACGTTCTGGGCGCATGCGGCATGTGTGGAGCGGTGTGGCTTCCTTTTTAACCGACTGCAATGGAATGCAGGAGAGCGACACGAATTGTCCCGTTCGTCGGGGCGAGCGCGGAGCGTTGGCAGCGGGTTTGGCCCTCCAACTCACCCAGCGCCTCGGTATGCTCAATAACGGCTGCAGCCGTTGCATCACTTCCGGCGCAGTGGGGTGGTCGGGGAATCGCCACTGTGAGCAGGTTGGGCCCAGGAGGGGGGCAGGTTTGGTGGCAGCGCACAATGAATCCTAACCCCCTTCCCAGGCCTGATCCACCTGCATAGATCAACGTGTGGTCTGAGTTGGTCCAAGTTGACCTGTTGCAGCTCCTGGGGCTTACCCCAGGAGACCTTTAGCAGCCAAAAATCCCCCACGGGATGCGGTGGAGCCTATCCTCGGATCACGTCTTTTTAGCTTCCACCCAAATAGAGGGATCAGTATAATTCTTTGTGTTTCAAGGGCAGAGCCGACTGTTTTTCTGATTGCTGGGCTAGATCTCCAGCTTCAACTTTCTACCATGTCATCAGTTATGATCATATGAAGCATGCTGCTCCTCAGCTGAGCCGGGTATTTATTTCCCCATTTGGCATGTCTCATTCCAAAGGGACAGTAGGGAGGCCCATTGTGAATGGTGGTGGCGGGAGCGACTCCAAGGAAGATTATCTGCCCTGTAGAAGCAGAAAGGCCTTGTGGGAATTGTTTACAAAACAAATACACAAATATATATAACATTTTATCGAGAACTGAGGGGGAAAAAAGAGTTTAGTTCTATCTTTAGTGCCTCATGGTGTTAGGTTACATTTATTCCTATTTATAAATAGTATGATAGGAAGCTAAGCAAAGGTTTGTCCTGGTTTTACAGTAGATAGGAACGTTTCACTAGAAACCTTTTCAATGAATCATTTATTT
This sequence comes from Plestiodon gilberti rubricaudatus, assembly GCA_026170595.1. Classification (NCBI taxonomy): domain Eukaryota; kingdom Metazoa; phylum Chordata; class Lepidosauria; order Squamata; family Scincidae; genus Plestiodon; species Plestiodon gilberti. The sequence continues at coordinate 219,307,116 of JANXHW010000002.1, read as the reverse complement.
ACATGCTGCTCTTTGCCATCTTCTACTCTTACAGCAGTGAAACACGACTCATATGAAATTGCCTCTTTGCTGGTACAATTTGGTGCCAATGTCAATCTCCAGTGTGTCAACAAGAGGACGGCTTTGCATGAGGCAGCCAGGCTAGGCTTAAAAGGCATGGTGGAATTTCTGCTTTGGTCTAAAGCAGATCCAGATCCCCGGAGTTCCTACGGGCTCACTCCTCTGGCACTGGCAGCACAGAACGGCCATACAGAAATTCTGGAGATATTACTGCACAAAGGTGAGAGCCTGCACATAATTCCTTGAGGGTGAAATGTGGGCACTTGGCCTCAGTGTGGTCTGCTGCTTGTGTGATGGAAGACCTACAGCTGTGCTGGACTCTGGAAAAAAAAATAGCCAGAAGTACAAAGGGAAAAAGAACCCCAAGAAGAGCATTAGCGACCAAGCAAGAAAACCAGAGAACACCTACTTGCCCCAGTTCCTAACCTGATCTATCTAAAGCCTTGTATAGGGTTCAAGCACCTCCCTTCCCCAGCTGCTACTCCAAGGAGGAAATGGGGCCACATGTGCTTGCTGAATCCTATATAAGTGACTCGGCATACCATGCTCCTGGTAAATAAAGCTAGCTCTGCTACGCCAAACTCCAAGGCCACTTCTGTGCCAAAGCCTAGTCTGAAGTCAGAATGAAAGGGATCCAGATAAGATAATCCATTTCATCTGGGACCCTCTGGAGCTGAGACGCCACCACTTGCTCAGTTATCTTGACCATAAATGACCAGAAATTATGCAACACAGTGGAGTCCAAGGAGGGTTTCTTCAGGAGGGGGTGGCCTATCACCAGCTTTAATGTTGCCAGCACCATCTCATCCATCAGAGATGATGTAATTATCCTCCTTGCCTACTCGGTCAACCCCTCCCAGGCAGATCTAATGAGCCAAGCAGGGCATGGTCAAGCTTTACTAAGGGATAACTTTCCTCAGGATTTGTCCTGTAGTGATATTCTAACACTGATCCCTTATCCTCAAGTTGTCATAATAAGTCCACTTATTCCAACACACGTCTTTTTTTGAAGAGACTGGAATCTACAGTGCAGTCCTGGGAATGCTAATTATTAGTGCATATTTATGAACATTCTGCTGCCCTTCTTCTCTTTAGGTGCCAATGTTCTTTCCCAGGCATCTGATTGTGCATCCATATTATTTGAAGCTGCGGGGGGAGGAAATCCAGATTCTGTCTCTCTTCTACTAGAGTATGGAGCTGATGCCAATGTACCAAAACATTCAGGTCATCTGCCTATCCACAGAGCTGCTTATAGAGGACACTTCTTGTAAGTTGGAACATCCTGACCAAATTATGAAATTTAGGAGAGGGGCTCAATGGAAAGTTCCTATAGTCATATAGTCAGACTTGCAGTTTGTCACATGCCTGGGGAGAATCACAATGCTTTATGGGTGAGCATTTTCTTGGTTTTCCCTTGTTCCCACCCCAATATAAAAACATAAGAAGAGCCCTGCTGGATCAGGCCAAAGGCCCATCTAGTCTAGCTCCTGTATCTCACAGTGGCCCCACCAGATGCCTCAGGGAGCACATGAGACAACGAGATACCTGTATCCTGTTGCCACTCCCTTGCGCCTGGTATACAGAGAAAACCTACTTCTAAAACCAGGAGGTTACTTATGGCTTGTAATGGTCTGTAATGGTCTTTTCCTCCATGAATCTATCCAAACCCCTTTTAAAAGCATCTAGACCAGGTGCCATCCCCACATCCTGTGGCAAGGAGTTCCACAGATGAATTACACGCTGGGTGAAGAAATGTTTTCTTTTGTCCATTCTAACTCTCCCTCCACTCAATTTTAGTGCATGTCCCCTGGTTCTGGTGTTATGCGAGAGGTAGAAGAACTTCCCTCTATCCACTCTCTCCATCCCATGCATAATTTTATACATCTCAATCATGTCCCCCCTCAGATGCCTTTTTTCTAGACTGAAAAGCCCCAAATGCTGTAGTCTGGCCCTTTCCTCATAAGGGAGGTGCTCCAGCCCATGAATCATTTTGGTCACTCTTTTCTGCACCTTTTCCAATTCAACTACCCGTATATCCTTCTTGAGGTGTGGTGACCAGAACTGGACGCAATACTCCAGATGTGGCCTTACCATCGATTTGTACAAGGGCATAATGATATTGCCCGTTTTACTCTCAATACCTTTTTAATGATCCTGAGCATGGAATTGGCCTTCACAGCCACCACAGACTGGGTCTACACTTTCATAGACCTGTCCACCAGCACCCCAAGATCTCTCTCTTGAGCCGTCACAGACAACTCAGAACCCATTAGCGTATATGTGAAGTTTTTATTTCTTGCCCCAATATGCATCACTTTACACTTACTCACATTGAAGCGCATGTGCCATTTTGCTGCCCATTCTCCCAGTTTGGAGAGATCCTTCTGGAGCTCTTCACAATCCCTGCTGGTCTTCACTACCCGGAAATGTTTAGTGTCATCCTTGGCCACCTCGCTGCTTATCCCCAACTCCAGGTCATTTATGAACACATATGCACAGGTGTGATGGTGCTTAATATTTTGTGTACCGAACCGCAATTTTTATGTAAACAACATCAGCAACAACAAATTCCTGTACCCAACATCATCAAAAATCAAATTCTTGTTCTCAACCTCCAACAGTAATTAGGGCCAAAGTACACAGTATAGGAATGTGCAAATTGACCTTGGTTATCTTTCTTTAAAAAAAAAAAGCATGAGGGATGAAATGGGGGAAACTGCAGCAGGGGGATGGGGAACATTAGCACACACACACACACTGCTGGTTACAGTAGGAAAAAAAGAAGCTTCTATGGCTTTCAAAGCCACACACTCTGACTACAGGTTTCTTGAAGGATCTTTTAATTGTCTCTTTTGTTCCCTAGAGCTTTACAGATCTTGGTCCCAGTGACAGATTATACTGCCATCAAGGAGAGTGGGATCAGTCCAGTTCACTCAGCTTCAGCAGGAGGGCATCCCCAGTGCCTTGAGTTCCTTCTCAAAGCTGGATTTGATGCTAATTTTATGCTGCATCAGAGAATTCGCAAAGGCTACGATGATGAGAGAAAATCAGCTTTGTATTTTGCTGTCTCTAATGGGGATATTAACTCCGCTCAGTTGCTCCTGGAAGCAGGCGCCCTTCCAAACCAAGACCCAGTTAACTGTCTCCAGGTGGCCTTGAGAATGGGCAACTATGAGCTCATTAGTCTGCTGCTTCGCCACGGAGCTAATGTGAACTACTTCTGCAGGGTTAATACAACACATTTCCCTTCAGCTCTGCAGTACACACTGAAAGATGAAGTCATGTTAAGGATGTTGCTGAATTATGGGTACAATGTGTACCGTTGCTTTGATTGTCCTCATGGAGATGATCCACATTCCCAGTACATGTTTGAAGGGTGGACCTCAACTGTCATCAAAGACACAATGGTAAGAACTTGCAGTGGGAGGATGAGGTGCTCAGCCAGTCCTCTAGCCCCTGCAGAGGACTGACTTATGCCTACCTGGGCTCCAGAATGGGAAGTGAGTCTCAAACAGGTGGGATTTGCAAGACAGAATTAGCAGATGGGGAAAAGAGAGAAGCACCCCCATCTTTCCACCAATTCTCTTCTGCAAGTGCTCCCTCAACCCCATGAGTGTTTCAAGGGAAATAAGGGGACTGGAAAAATCTGTGTTCGCTTTGTAACATCAAATTTCTACTGAAAGAAGTTTCACCCTCCAAGTCATGGAAAATGCTCAGGTATCACAACTGCACTTGCTTTGAATTTTACTCAGGTTCATGAACTGTATGATTGGTAGTTAGGGTTTTCTCTTGGAATTTTGATTTGCTACTATTTTAGCCTATGGGTTCAGTCTTCTGGGGAGCTTAAGTCATATAAAATGTTAAATAATGTAGTATCAAACACTTGCTGTTTTTCTCTTTTTCAGTTCTGTGAAGTGATAACACTATCATGGTTAAGACACCTGTCTGGGAAAATAGTGCATGTGATGCTGGATTATGTTGATCATATCAGCATCTGCTCTAAGCTTCAAGGAATTCTTCAAGAACAAAAACTATGGCCAGAAATCAATGCAATTCTGAGTAAGTGTTAAGTACCATTTAGTATCTTAGAGCAATCAATGTAAACTTTAAAATTGTGTGACATACCATTAGCATCACCTTAATGAACTTATATTTATCAAACCCAAACTTGCTGGATCCCTTTACCCTTGTCTAGGCATAGTTTTAATTACAGTATAGTTCAAAGTCACAATAATTAGGATTTAAATGTATGCAGAACACCCTACCGGTATGGGGGGCTCCCAGGATTGCACTGACCCTGCTCCAGCCAATAATACTTGCACTGAAATTTGACCAAAACACCCCTAACTCTGACACCCACCAAACCTATGTAATGGCTACTAGGAAAGGAACCTACCCTGACAAGAGATTCAAAAGAGGACTCATTAGCACTAAAGCACCCGATTGAGATCCCAGCTAGGGAATCTGTGAATTGTTGGTGGATTGCTCAGGGCCATCCCCCTTAAGGAGAGGATTAAAGTGGGGGTGAGCGGATCGATTCTCTCCAGGCCCCGCTCCCAGAGTCCTGTTGTGAGCCGCCACCTGTCTGTGCAATGAGTGTGCCGGTACTCAAGACCTTGCCCAGACAGTCCTGAAGGAAGATGAGAACCTGCTTAACCGTGGGCTAGATAGCCCCAATTCCCCTTGAAATATACCATAGGGAGAATGTCTGCTAGGTTGAGCCGTGCACCTTCTTGGTGGACTGAAGCCTGGATGCCAAGAAGGTATCCAGAACCTTGCTGGAATAGATGAAGAGAGTCAGCAGGCACCTCTCAACCTCCAGGCTATTAGCTGGAATAGCTGTGGATGGACCAGTGGACCCTGTGTCAACATGTTTACCCAGTGCTGAAGCATCCAGTGCTCCTGTTATCGCTAGACAGAGCAGCCCTGGGAAGCCTTACACCATGGTTTTGTCCATGTGTGCCCCCTGAGCCAGAAGGCTGGCATCCATAGTGATCACCATGCAATCTGGTTCCCCCGGAATCTCCCCTTGATGAAGACGGTCTCTGACCACCTACCATTAGGCCGTTCTTCAACTGAGAGTATAGGAATCTGATGAGGAAGAAGGAAGCACTTTGTTTCCCACCAAAAACACTGTGAGGACTCTGAAGCTGCTGCTGGGTGCCCTCCTTTCTGTCACTTCTGTAAGGAGCCCCTGTTAGGCTTAAGTCAGCATGTAGGCTTCAGGCCTCCCTCATGTAGTAGCATGGGAAAAAGCTTGCCAGGTCTAGGTTGGCATGTAGGCCGCAGGCTTCCCTCATTTAGTAGCATAGGGGCAAAGGCTCGTACAGGCTGCAGCCATGGCTGTAGAAAGCCTACTGGAAAAACCCCCTCCTTTGCCTGTGTGAGGGCCAGGCCCTGACTAGGGAGGCAGAGGGAGAAAAGGATGAAGAGAAAAGAAGAAAGTTCAGAGGATTCGCTTCCTGCCTTAGCAGAGGCAGGGCCAGTCTGGGGAAATGGGAAGTCCTCCCTGGAGAAGTCATCTGCGATTCACCCTACCTCCTGGTAGTGGGAGTGGCTTTCCCCAAAGAGTCAGGAATGCCTCCCTTCCTCTGCCAGAGAACTACACACCTTCTTGAAGTCTTGCCTTTTTTGGTCCTCTCTTTGTAAATCTACCACTCAAGAGAGAATTGTTTAACTCAAATAGCACTTGTCAGGTCACCTATGTTTGGGGGGGGGGGGAGAGGGTGCCTGGAATTATTCACTCCACATTCCCAAATCAGTACAAGGCCCAAGTATGTTCCATGCTGCACCTGTGATCCTAACCAGTAAGGTGGTCTATACATGCAGCTCCACATGCCCATTTTCAGCATGTGCAGCCACTTCTGCCCTTACAGAAACTGGTTCACAAGGGGCTGGGTGTGGATATCTCCTGATTATTCAGGACATCAGACTGATATCTTTGCATACTTGAGTTTCTTTGAATTACAGCTCATCTTATGCTGCAAGCAGATAGTACCGTATTTATCTCATTAACCTTTGTAACAAGTCTGGGAGGTAAATAATTATTCCCCTTTTACATATGAGAACTAAGGCTGGATGACAGGGATCTACAGCCATCACAGCTGTCTTAGGCAAACCCTGCTGCACCCTTTCCTATTCCATCTCCTGGGCTCTAGGGCTAAAGCAGAAGTTTCAAAATCAGACACTTGCTGCACTGGTATACATTCCTTTTGTTTTCAGCAAACCCTCGTTCTCTGAAGCATCTTTGCCGTCTGAGGATTCGGAAATGCTTAGGACGCTTGCGTCTGCGTTGTCCTGTCTTCCTGACATTTCTGCCACTACCAAACCGGTTGAAGGAATATATACTCTATAAGGAATATGACCTCTATGGACAAGGAAATCTGAAAGGAACCGACTAATTCAGGGGCATAAGAGTTGTGGTCAAAGGATCTCTTATACAGAACCATATGTTAAATTTAGTAGAATTCCAGCCCCACTGCTAGTTTTTATGGTGTGTAAAGCCAACCGAGCAAATATTAGCCTTATGATAAAACCAAGTCTTCTGGAGAGTAAGATTATTATCCCATAATCAAAATTTCTAAAAGCAAGCAAGCAAGATTTAAATCCTTTTTTCTGACACATGGGGGACAGATAGATAAAAAGTGTGTAACTGCTCTTGTGCCAATTAAGTTGGGTGACTTTAAAAATGTGCTTTTTTGCACAGTGCTGCTTTCCAGTGAATTATGTAGTGCTTTGCTGCATTAGTTACTGTAAGAAGGAAATATTTCTAATCTCTGTCCCCTCCACAAGCCGTTAAACTAGATACTTGTTGTTGGGTCCTTTTGCTCTGTGACAGTAGGTAGAACTGAAACTATCAATACTACTGTGTTTCTGACAAATCATAGAACAGTGTTCCCCATAAATTTTACCTTAAGGATATCCACCTTATGCAGCAGTTGCTGGATCAGGAACAATAGGTGTAAATGTGGTACACATCCAAAGGGTCACCAATCCGTACTGCATTGTTCTCAAAGGCACAGCCCCATTCACTTCATAGTGCATTAAATTACAAAATTTTAAGCATAGTTAAAGTTGGATCAGAGCACACAACTTAGTACTGCCTGGAGTTAAGCTTTAGCATTATGCCATGTCAAATTTATGTTTTGAAGTACTAACTCTGAAGGAGTGATTCATCCGGACATTTTAATCTTATCAACCCTAGAAATAACATTCTGCTATTTAAAAGTGGTAAGGTGAATGAAAACAAAATGTATGAGCTGAAAACAAAGGACTGAAGGAAGTCTCAGTCCATTCCACACCACTGATGCTATGAGATGGGCTAACTAAGCATGTTGCCAAAGTTGGTGTAAGCCACCATAAGAGTCTTATGACCACTTCTTCTGTCAAACAAATGGGGTGGAAGTGTTCATTATCTTGCCCTTGCTGGTTCGTGTTCTCTCACTCTCTCTCTCTCTCTCTCACACACTCACACACACACACACACACACACACACACACACAATGTCCTGCTTGGGTTAAACTTTGTTTTTCACTTGGCTACATCAGAAACAAGCAGACTCCTCAGAATATGGATCAGCTATAGTAGGAAGAGCTAGGAGAGTTATGAGTACATAATCTATCTCCCGCCTATGTCTGCAAATATAATTTAGCCTGTGTTCCAATTCATTACAAAAGGACCACTGGTCCAAGTCTTCCCCTCATACTGCACCACACTTGTAGGGATGACAGAAAGAGCACAGTCATCTTAACAGCAGGGACATATGTTTAGCTTATTTAAGCAGCTGCAACCAGTATTAAATATGCAATATGTACTAGCTCTTAAGAAGGATCAGCTACATTTCAGTAGGCTACAAATAAAGATAGCATTCCAAATGTTAATTTTCTTTTAATTAAAGTACAATAAATGATTCTCTGGCTATATTAAATATATGGGTAAGATTCCTGAATGACTGAAAGACTTAACACATTTGACAACAAAGTATTTCAGATCATTTTTCATATTTTGAAATACATGATGGGTTTTGGGGAAAAGCTGTAAACAAAGTATATTTACATCAGTACAGAAAACCATCCTCTAAAATTAACTGAACTGTGCTGAAGTCCTTCCCAGTTTTATGAACAGCTAAATTTCGGTTTGCAATTGACAGCATCAAGTTGACCATCATTGGAGATGTATTAATACCAAGTACTCAGGGAAACTGTATCAGACTCTTAAAAACATAGCAAAACACATCACTAGAACAGGAACAAACCATTACATAACTGTAAGAATTTGACCAATTCACTACATTAAAAAAGTCACCCCAATTTACTGTATAAGCTCCTTAGCCGGCTTAAAGACCTTGTTTATTTATTTTTCACATTTTTATACCGCCCTTCCTCCAAGGAGCTCAGAGTGGTGTACATATTTCCTCCCCTCCTTTTTGTCCTCACAACAACCCTGTGAGGTAGGTGGGGCTGAGAGATAGTGACTGGCCCAAGGTCACCCAGGAAGCTTCGTGGCTGAGCGGGGATTTGAACCTAGATCTTCCAGGTCTAAGTCCGACTCCCAAACCACTACACCATCCTGGCTTGTTCCTTCAGAATGGCATGTTGCATTACTCTTCCTACCAAGCAGAATCACATGATGATCTTAGCTTATTGCTTGATATGCATTTGCAGAGAGAAGAGGAATGCTCAATTTACCTAAGGGATTCCGAAATGATTTAACAGATGTCTCTAAACTAGACAGTTTACCAATGATAGTTCTGATCAGAATGTTTTACATCTGCTTCCCATACAATGACACTCGTGTTCAGGCAATTGCGCTCTCAACTGTTGAGTTAAACTCTTCAGCTTCTTTAAAAGGCCTAATTTAACAAAATGAAACAAACTCATGTTTTCCTGTTAAATATACAGGGTAAAATTTGTTTCATGATTATTGAACACACTAGTTCACATATGACACCATGAACATAATCTCTATGTAGGAAAATGCATATATACTACATGTGAAAATTCAGACTTAAACTGAAGAATGTAGGGAACACCACTAGACCAGTCAGATATGACCTAAACCATATCCCTTATGAGTATACAGTGGAGGTGAAGAATAGATTTAGGGCATTAGACCTGGTAGACAGAGTGCCTGAAGAACTATGGACGGAAGTTCGTAACATTGTACAGGAGGCAGCAACTAAAACCATCCCAAAGAAAAAGAAATGCAAGAAAGCAAAGTGGCTGTCAGATGAGGCTTTACAAATAGCTGTGGAAAGAAGGAATGCAAAAAGCAAGGGTGAAAGGGAAAGATATAAACAACTGAATGCAGAGTTCCAGAGAATAGCAAGGAGAGATAAGAAGGCCTTCTTAAATGAACAATGCAAGGAAATCGAGGAAAACAACAGAATGGGGAGGACTAGAGATCTCTTCAAGAAAATTGGAGATATCAAGGGAACGTTTTGTGCAAAGATGGGCATGATAAAGGACAAAAAAGGCAAGGACCTAACAGAAGCAGACAAGATTAAGAAGAGATGGCAAGAATACACAGAAGAACTATACAAGAAAGATCTTAATGTTCCTGATGACCACGCTGGTGTGGTCACTGACCCAGAGCCGGACATCCTAGAGAGTGAAGTCAAGTGGGCCTTAGGTAGCATTACTAACAACAAAGCTAGTGGAGATGATAATATCCCAGCTGAGCTACTTAAAATCCTAAATGATGATGCTGTGAAAGTGCTGCACTCAATATGCCAACAAATTTGGAAAACTCAGCACTGGCCAAAGGATTGGAAAAGGTCAGTTTACGTTCCAATTCCAAAGAAGGGCAGTGCCAAAGAGTGTTCAAACTACCGTACAATTGCACTCATTTCACATGCTAGCAAGGTTATGCTCAAAATCCTACAAGCTAGGCTTCAGCAGTACGTGGACCGAGAACTACCGGACGTACAAGCTGGGTTTCGAAGAGGCAGAGGAACTAGAGATCAAATTGCCAACATGCGCTGGATCATGGAGAAAGCACGAGAGTTCCAAAAAAACACCTACTTCTGCTTCATTGACTACGCAAAAGCCTTTGATTGTGTGGATCACAACAAACTGTGGCAAATTCTTAAAGAGATGGGGGTACCAGACCACCTTACCTGTCTCCTGAGAAACCTGTATGCGGGTCAAGAAGCAACAGTTCGAACCGGCCATGGAACAACTGATTGGTTCAAAATTGGGAAGGGAGTACGGCAAGGCTGTATATTGTCACCCTGCTTATTTAACTTATATGCAGAGTACATTATGAGAAATGCAGGGCTGAATGAATCACAAGCCGGAATCAAGATTGCCGGGAGAAATATCAACAACCTCAGATATGCAGACGATACCACCCTAATGGCAGAAAGTGAAGAAGAACTAAAGAGCCTCTTGATGAGAGTGAAAGAGGAGAGTGCAAAAGTTGGCTTGAAACTCAACATTAATAAAACTAAGATCATGGCATCGGGTCCCATCAATTCTTGGCAAATAGAAGGGGCAGAAATGGAAGCAGTAACAGATTTTACTTTTCTGGGTTCCAAGATCACTGCAGACGGATACAGCAGCCATGAAATTAAAAGACGCTTACTCCTTGGAAGGAAAGCTATGGCAAACTTAGACAGCATAATAAAAAGCAGAGATATCACCATGCCAACAAAAGTTCGTATAGTCAGGGCGATGGTGTTCCCAGTAGCAATGTATGGTTGCGAGAGTTGGACCATAAGGAAGGCTGAGCGCCGAAGAATAGATGCTTTTGAACTGTGGTGCTGGAGAAGACTCCTGAGTGTCCCTTGGACTGCTAGGAGATCAAATCAGTCAATTCTAAATGAAATCAAGCCTGACTGTTCCCTGGAAGGACAGGTACTAAGGCTGAAACTCAAATATTTTGGCCACCTAATGCGAAGAGAGGACTCTCTGGAGAAGACTCTGATGCTGGGAAAGATTGAAGGCAAAAGGAGAAGGGGAAGGCCAAGGATGAGATGGTTAGACAGCATCACCGATGCAACAAACATGAAAATGAGCGAACTCAGGAAGATAGTGGAGGACAGGAAGGCCTGGCGGGATATGGTTCATGGGATCACGAAGGGTCGGACACGACTTAACGACTGAACAACAACAACAACTACATGTGAAAGGATTGATTTTTGACAGTCAAAACCAAGGACAACAGTTAAGTTTAAAACAAAATCTCCCAGCAAACACCTGTTCTATTCTCAATATAAGTGGCACTTACAAAGACACAAATACATATTACCAAAAGGTTAATTCAAAGTCATGGAAAAATAGCACCCATGTCACAGCATGAAATATAAAAGTATGCATACATATCAAATGCTGCATTAGCTTAATGCCTATCAACCACAAATGTAAAATGTCCTGCAATATGTTGCGATAGCTTTCATGGCCCACTGACAGACAACAGTGTTTCAAAATTACGGGATTCGATGCCATGTAGTAGAGCCTTGAAAAACTTTTAATTTCAAAACCGTGCCGGTTCTCCCAATCAGGCAGCTGTCCACAGAATAAAATACCATAAAAAAATCCAAGGGAGAGCAGCCCATTTTAAAGAAGCTTTGAAAAATAAATTAATCAAATCCGAGGCATTACCACCAAGACTGTATGGACTACCAAAGATCCACAAGTCTGGTTGTCCTTTAAGGCCCATTGTCAGTAATATTGGAGCACCTACTCATGGGCTTTCCCAACACTTGGCCAAAATACTACAACCGTATATAAGCAATACCTCTAGTTTTGTTAAAAATACTTATCATTTTATAGAAATAATACAACTCATCATCTTGAAACCAGAATCAAGATTGGTGAGTTTTGATGTCACATCTTTATTTACCAAAGTCCCACTTGATAAAGTTATGGAATTAATTGAGAACCTTACAATTCCTAGAGATCTTATTCCACTTTTCTATCATTGTCTGACCTCCACGTATTTCGTGTGGCAGGGAGAAATTAGAGAACAAAAAGAAGGGGTGGCCATGGGGACCCCCCTTAGTCCGGTGGTTGCCAACTTATATATGGAGTCATTTGAACAACAAGCCCTGGAATCCGCCATACTGAAACCAGATGTATGGGTCAGATACGTGGATGACGTTTTTTGTGTATTGCCACATGGAGACATAGAACTGGATAAATTTGTGAAACATCTAAATGGACAATGTAGAGAAATCCAGTTCACAGTGGAAAAAGAAAACAACAATTCTTTGCCCTTTTTGGACGTATTAGTATCACGAAAAGAAGACCTATCTTTAGGCCACAAGTATACAGGAAACCCACAAATACTGGGAGATACCTGAATCAGAACTCTAATCATCATCCATCCCCAAAAAACTCATTAATAAATTCTTTAGTGTATAGGGCTATTAAAGTTTGTGATAAAGATTCCCTGGAAATGGAGAAAACAATGTTATATGATCAACTTCAAGCAAATGGGTATACCATCAATCAGATCAATCGATGTTGGACACAACAGAGCTGGAAAATTAAAGCCAACAGGGAAGGGTTAATAAGGAAAGATAACGAAAAAACCACGACAGAGGAAAAAATTTGGACATGCCTACCTTTTATTAAGGGAACCACTGATAAGATAGCAAGAATTCTACAGCAGGGAAATGTAAGAACAATTTTTAAACCAACTTTGAAGTTGCAGCAAGCCTTAGGTAATCCAAAAGACAGGAGCCCGGCACTGTCAAATGCAGGGATTTACTTTATTCCATGCGAATGTAATAAATATTATATCGGAATGACGGGTAGATCTATAAGTACAAGGGTGTCCGAACATGAACGATCTGTGAGACTGAATCACCCAGAACAGTCATCCGTTCCAGAACACGCTCTGAAAGGGCATTCAATCCGATTTAATGAAACTAAGTGCTTACAGAATGAAAGCAACCCTAAAATTCTTCGTCATTTGGAGTCTCTAGAAATCAGCAAACGTTTGACAGGAGGACTTTTGAATCGCCAGCAAGACCTGTCATTCTCCAACCGGATTTGGCTACCCATTTTACATAGAAAGGATGACCGGGATACGGAGAAAATAGAAAGCGCAGCCCAGCTGATTGAGTGACTGACAGCCGGTGCGGTCAAACCAGGTCACTTCCGCTTTCTAGCAACAGCCTTTTCCCGCGCTTTTTCGCTATTTACATGGACCGTAGGTGAACACAGGACAATTTCACCTACAATCTTCTTTGTTTCCCTTGGAAGATGTTCTAGGACAGTAGAACGAAACGTTGGGCTGCTCTCCCTTGGATTTTTTATGGTATTTTATTCCGTGGACGGCTGCCTGATTGGGAGAACCGGCACGGTTTTGAAATTATTAAAAGTTTTTCAAGGCTCTACTACATGGCATCGAATTCCGTAATTTTGAAACACTGTTGTCCTGCAATATCATCAGCAGTATTATTTTATTTACATTATTATAGTTGGCAATAAATAAGAATTCTGAACCTACCCATGCCCTGAGGTCTTCTGAGGAGCTCACTTGCTCATTCTTTGACTATCAGAGGTGCAGTCAAAGAGGATGTGTTAGAGGGCCTTCTTGGTGGTGGTTCCCTCCTGCAAAATTCCCTCTCACAGGAAGTTAGTGTTCCCTCCTTTTTCTCCTTCAGGGAGCAGCTGAAGACCCCTTTGTTTTAGCAAGCCTTCCTTGATTTTGTTGCATGTTATTTGAAATTGTAATGTTTTGTTTTTAATCTTGTTTTTGTATTTTTAAACTACACTGTATCTTTAGAAAAGAGGCAGGATACAAATCTTATAAAATAAAAATACACACATTATGGGAATCTAGTAGTAGCTCCATTTCATTCCTATTCTTGATTGCAAAAATATAGGCAGGCATAAGATTCTAACAGCATTTGATATATATAAACACCCTTCTGAACTACAATTACATTTCCTGTTTTACCAAAAGGCACAATTTTTCCTGTGACTTTGTATTAAAATTTAACTTTTGGAACACATGGCAGTGTTTTCTGTAATTGTTATTTTCTGAAAATACAACAGCTGTAGGCTGGGTGCATTTTTGCTTTAACTGAGTGGTTTTTGCACCATGAAGCATACCTATCAGGCAGCTAAGCTCTAAACAGAGATTATTTCCAACAACAACAACAAAATGAATGTGGGAGCAGCCCCAAGGGTGAGTTTACCCAGATCTTTCTAACATAATGTACGGAAAATGTGTTCAACTTCCAAAGTTAAGACTCAAAGCACTCCCATGTGAGGACCCCAGAGACTGGCAATCCATGGCTTCATGGGGTGGCAGGCAGCACATTTATACAATCTTAACGATGGATTACTACAGGTTTTCCTCCACGCATGTTATGCCTGGCATATGCAAATTCCCCCTTACTCAACTTTTGTTCTGAACATAGGCAAAGTATATGCAAAAAACTGGCAACCTTCAAGTCAAAGATGAGTAAACACATAAGCCCTTTTGAACCACTATCTGCCTTAATGGGAAGAGAATAAAAACAATTTGCTTCTTAATGAGGACATTCAAGTATTATACACATTATAATACAGCGTATTAACATACAGTTTTACATATATATATATACACACACGGGTTACAGGTGGCAACTGCTGGAGGTGAGCCTGAAAACATGAGAACATAAAGATTAACTGTTGCCTGTCACAGAAACTAATTATTCACTTCAATGCAAATTTGGGATTCTCATAGTGAACGTTATATAGTATATGGTTTTAAGCAGTTGAAAAGGTAGTGTAATTATTAATTGGCAAAATCTGTCTGTGTGGGCAGCTCCAAAATACAAAGACGTTGTTAGTATTTCTTGCAACAAGAGAGAAACAAGAACTATACATCAACTTTATTCTCAAGAGAGATGGATAAAGGAGGCACTGCTGACAAATGGATAGCTGCAGCCTCCATGTACTTTTACGGGAGTTCTCTTTTACGGGAGTCAACTCTTTTTGATAGCTTGTGGGGTGGGGGAAACACTCCCACAGGAACTCCGAAAGCTTCTTGGCAAACAGTACCAGGCAGCCTCCACAAGTCTTAAGGGAGTATCCCCTCCATAGTTCTCTGGAGTGTTTCATTTCAGACATCAAATGACTTCTGTTGCATTTTCTTATGCTGCTTACTTTGCAGAAAGTCAAAACTTCTGAGGTGACTATCACTTCACCTATAAAAAAGGTAGCTGTATCAATCACTGGGGAGTCTTTTTTT
The DNA here is from genome assembly GCA_026170595.1 of Plestiodon gilberti rubricaudatus. Classification (NCBI taxonomy): domain Eukaryota; kingdom Metazoa; phylum Chordata; class Lepidosauria; order Squamata; family Scincidae; genus Plestiodon; species Plestiodon gilberti. The sequence goes on along the minus strand of JANXHW010000002.1, from coordinate 219,291,863 downwards.
CCCCTTAAGCAAAGCTTCGTTAGCGCAAAGTAACTATAAAACTTTAAAACCCTGCTTGGGTGGACAGAATACACACAACTAAGTTATTATGGTACACAGGTTTTCACTGGTGACTAATCAGTTTTCCTTTGTTTACATTAGAATGTGATGAGAGCCTTAGAGCCAAAAGCACAGGAGGGAAAACACTGGTTTCTTCCGTCTTAAACTGCATCCATCAATTACTACAGTCTACAGTCACCCGATTTTAAGGAGGAATTTAGACAGAGAGGCAGGCCACATTAGGAATTGGTGAATCAAAAGGATGAAATACATTTCTTGATGATTTCTGCTCGTATTCTTCATAAACGAAGGGCTCCAACTTCCCAAAAATCAAATCCTTTTTTTTGTACTAAGAGCACTCATATTTCTGGACAAAGAAATCAAAGCACATTTGATCTCATGTTTAAAACCATGTATTTATCATTTAAAATGTGCCTCAGCCTAACTTTTCTCAATGGTTCGAGCAGATGCAACCCATACAGGCAGTTATATTGCATGTGGAACTGTTGAGTGAGGAAGTCCTGCAAAATCATGTAGTACGATCGTACTACATTCCTGCAAAACCGTTTTCAACCAGCAGGTTAACTGTGGCCAGAGATAGGCTTACCAGATCCATACCGGGACAGAGCTTTAGGAGAAGGAATGCGAGCAGGTGTAGCTTGTTAAACCCTTAGAGCACAATCCTAGGCATGTCTACTCAGGCATGTGTAGCACTACCCCATCGTGTAGCACTCTGTCCCGGTATGGATCTGGTAAGCCTAGCCAGAGATCACAGCAGCAATTTCATCTTGGTTACTAGTTTTTTCATCAAAATTCTCAAACCATGCTGATGGAGAGACTGTAAAGATCTTAATATCAATAATCATGGCAGACTTGTTGGAAATTACCTGAAGTGTACACACACTATCTTCATCTTGATGGGGAGAGTTATGTACTGTCACAGTCACACAATGCAATTACGGTACATCCCATTCCAATGTCTTTGCCACACTCCAAGTAACATGCCCTAAAGTATGTTCAAAGCCAGTCCAGTGCAATCTCAAATAAAACTGAGAATCTCACATTTAATCTTAAAACAGTATTGCAGTGCTACTAGTTTTCTTTTGACTCTTACATTCTGACCTTGGCCAATACAATTCTTTGAAATATTTAACTACAGATTAGCACTCTGTTCAAAACCCATTTTGGTTCCCAGCAAAAATTATAAGAGAACAGAGAGTGCAGATAAAAACGTTCGTCTATTCCTTATTCTTAACTTATGAAACATTTTGCCTGATCAAGTCACCTGCACAGCCAGGTATGTGAAAAGAAGGCTCAAAAGATACTATAATGGCTGCAGCAGAATTATATCACCATGGTTTCTTATGATATGGAAGAAAGTCCATATTTACATTAAGCAGGCAAAACTGAAGAAAAATCAAAAGCTTAATAGTTCAGAATATAAAGTCTCATCTAATAAAGGAAACCCTCCACCCTTCTTCTTTTCGTGATTTACACAATTTTATCTCAGAGCACAGGTCCAAAGACTCCCCCAGTAAAGTCATCTCATGCGTCAGATTCTCGTTTCTTCTTTCCTTCTTCTCCCAAATCACTGTCTTCAGACTGGCTACTACTCAGGACTACAAATTGTCCTTCACCAACATTCTGGTTAGATCTACCAGAAGCAGCTATTAATCGGCTTTGTTCCTCCAAGTCCTGAAAAAAAGAAAAGTATTTAATTTAAAATGTTCTCCCTTTAAACAGGTTACACTTTGTAAAACGAGACACCTGAACAGTTAAATGACCATCACTGGCACAATACTGAAAAGAATTCACTATGGTTTGTACAGTATCTCAAATTTTTATTCTGTAAGCTGAAGGCACTTTTGTTGCAGTCCTGTTCTGGAAGAGGGGTCCTCTGATTCCCAGAGCCAATTTTCCAGCATATACAAAGGGCTCCTGTCCCAAGACAATAGCAAGGAAGTTTGATTTTGTAAGCTTCATAAGAACCTAAGGAAAACTCTGTTAGATCAGGACAAAGGTCCATTTAGCTCAGCCTCCTGGTTCCCACAGTGGCCCATCAGCTGCCCATGGGAAGCCCACAAATAAGAGAAAGGCATAACTCTGTCTTGCCATTGCTCCCCTGCAACTGATATTCAGAAGCATGCTGCTACTGCTGAACCTCATGGTAGCGCATAAGCCATCATGACTAGTAGCTACTGATAGACCTGTCCTTCATGGATTTGTCCAATCCCCCTTTAAAGTCATCCAAACTAGTGGCTAGCAGCACATATTTGGGCAATTCATTCCACAGAATAATTATGCACTGCATGAAGTACCTTGTACGTCTGTCCTGAATCTCCCACCAAACAGTTTCACTGGATGATCTCTAGTTCTAGTATTATGAGAGGGGGGAGAAAACCTCTCCCTCCACATCATGCATAATTTTATAAGTTTCAATCACATCCCCTCTTGATTGCCTCCCCCCCCAAGCTAAAAAGCCCCAAATGCTGTAGCGTTTCCTCCTAAGGAAGGTGCTGCCACCCTCTTTGTCACCTTTTCTAGCTCTACAATTTGTCTTGAGTGGAAACCAGGACACAGTCTTCTCAATGTGGTCTCTATACAAATCTTATATAGATTTGTCTCTATAGACATGAGCGTGTGTGTGTGTGTGTGTGTGTGTGTGTGTGTGTGTGTGTGTGTGTGTGTGTGTGTGTGTGTGTGTGTGTGTGTGTGTGTGTGTGTGTGTGTGTGTGTGTGTGTGTGTGTGTGTGTGTGTGTGAGAGAGAGAGAGAGAGAGAGAGAGAGAGAGAGAGAGAGAGAGAGAGAGCGCGCGTGTGGGATTATTCTCAATCCCTTTCCTAATGACCCCCACAGCTGCTGCACACTGGGTGGATGTTTTGATTGTGCTATTATCCACCATGATTCCAATCTCTTTCCCTGGTTCACCATCAACAGGTTAGGCCTACAGTTAGTCTACAGGTGGAGTTGGGATGTTTTTGCCCCAATGTGCATCACTTTACACCTATAGACATTGAACTGCATTTGCCATTTGGTTGCCCATTCACTCAGTATGGAGTTCTTTTGGAGCTCTTCCAAATGTTTTGATTTTTACCACCATAAACAGTCTGGTGTCAACGGCAAACTTGGCCACTTTGCTGTTTACCCCCAGCTCCAGATCCTATCAGAACAAGTTAAAAAGCACTAGTCCCAATACAGATCCTGGGGGGTCCGCCCACTTCTCTTCACTATGAAAAATGCCCCTTTGTTCCCACTCTATTAACAAGCTAAAAAAGTGGTAAAGGTGACCCCTGACAATTAAGTCCAGTCGTGTCCGACTCTAGGGTGTGGTGCTCATCCCCATTTCAAAGCCGAAGAGCCAGCGTTGTCCGAAGACGCCTCCGTGGTCATGTGGCCGGCATGACGCTCCTTGCCGCAGTGCGTAGCATGCAGCTGGAACACGGAGCGCTGTTTACCTTCCCGCAAGCGGTACCTATTTATCTACTCATATTAACATGCTTTGGAACTGCTAGGTTGGCAGGAGCTGGCCAAGCAACGAGAGCTCACCCTGTCGCGGATTCGAATTGCCGACCTTTCGATCGACAGCTCATGGTTCAGCGGTTTAACCCACTGTGCCACCTACTAATCCATAAAAGGATCTATCCTCTTATTCCATGACTGCCAAGTTTATTCAAGAGCCTTTAGTGAGGGACTTGTCAAAAGCTTTTTGAAAGTTCAAGTATACAGTGTCAATTTGATCACTTCTATCTGCATGCCTTCTGCATGTGCTCTTTAGGATACAATCGTATGCCCATTAAGCTATGCATTACTATAAATGAGCAACTGAGACTTCAATTTGCACATGCACACTGGTTCAGACAGAGAAATGAGCAAGGAAACCCCATGCATCAAATAGGGAAGGCTGTGACAAACCATGATCTCAACTCCACACCATAAATGTTATCAGGGCTATGCTCTCCAAGAAAGTTAAAGCTGCATTCTGGTTTAAGTTTAGAATCTTGCTGAGGGCAAATTTGTTTTCTTTCGTAAACAGTTTTAACACATTAATCCAGTTCTTTTCCAGGTAAAATCTGATCAGATACAAGAAACTGAAATAGCAATAAGATGTAGACTTTAAGTGTTAACATACCTTTTCAATTTGTTTTTGTTTACTGAGTTCTTTTTGTTGTTTCTCTTTCACTTTCTCAATTTCTTTCTGCTTTTCTGATGTTCTACGAGCCTGAATTAAAAAGACAGAGTTAAATAACCGTTAACTAGATTATTACATCATTAATACTTAGATAAAACTCATATTGTACTTAGCATTAGTACGTTTTTTGTGGTTTACGTAATTGTTTTACTGCAAAGAAATGATGCAAGTAGCAAATGTTTTAACAAACGTCTGCCCTTCAGAACAAATAGCCTGCAGGGTTCTCAAAAGCCCACCCCCAGAGTGCAGAAGAACAAAAATAATTTTTAAAAAAACCCATCACATCAACTAACTTCTAGACGAGACATAGTAGACCATAGTGTTTACCACTAGTTTAAGAAGGGACGTTTTGGTGACTCTAATGTTATGAATCGCAGCACAATACTGTGCAAGTATGCACGGCAGGCCTAAAGGGCCGGCCATTGCATCCTAACGCCATTGTGGCCTGCACCAGCACGGTCCGGGCTCACCTCAGGGGAAGGGGGACATTCGTTCCCTTCCCCCAATGTAAGCGGTGCAGGCCGCAATGGGGCTCCGGATATCAGCGCATCTCAGCGCTGATATCCCAGCCCCCTCCCAGTCCGAGTCGGCCAATGTCGTTCTCCCTCGCTGCTTGGCTTGCCCTCTCCCTGCCCCTGCGCTGACTGGTGTGGGACATGCCTGTGGCGGACGGTGCAGGGTCCAGAGGACAGCCGTGTGAGCGGCTCCCAGCTCCACACCAGCACCGTTTACTCTCGAGGCAGTGCAAATGTGCCTTATGGCACTTCTGTGACGCCTTAGGCTGGCGGAGCACTCGCTCTACTGGCCCAAAGTTGGGCAGGATTGGGCTGCCCTTTACATAAGCACTCATGTTCTCAACTGACACTGCTCTAATCTAGAGGTAACAGAAAATCAGAACAAATTGGACAACAAATAAGCATATTCTAAAAAGTCACGGTTGAGTATGGATTGGTTCAGCCCAGGAAACTGGAGCAGTAGTTTCTGGAGGTTTGGCTTCTCCTCTGTTTGGGATAGAAAGAACAATGGCATGTAAAGGCCTGAACTCCTCTAAGGAGTTTCTCTTTCTTCTTATAGTTAGCTTCCTTGAGCTAGACAAGGAGTCCTGACACTTGTGGGCTAATTTTGAAGTCAAAAGGCTAGCAACTCCAAAGATTTTTTATTTGCCTTCCTCTAGAATGCAGTTCAGCTCTGATATGCGTTTATTAAATTATTCTTTGCTTATAGACACCTCTACTATAGTGCACTTTGTTGGCATTTGCTTGTGACACACAAGAACCCACAGGATAGTAGCTAACCTTTGAAAAAAAGGTTCATAAGCAGAAATCTTCCCTTATGGTGTAGGCACAGTTTAGGTCACCTTCAGGTTTCTTACAACTATGATTCTGCCATATGTACAAAATGTATCAAATTACTCCAACTAAAAATCTTACCAATTCAGCATGCAACGCAATCTGTTTTGCAAGTCCTACAGAGTCACAAATCTAAAGGGAAAATTGGAACACGTGGTAAGAACAATCAGGTAACCATCTTTACATTTCTCGTAAAATCAAGTTCCTAGAGTTTTTGGAATGGCTTAGTGTACTCATGAACTTCAGAATGATAAGTACCTTTTCCCCTTCGTTGTTTGATTCAAATATGTAGCAGACTGAAGTTGGTCTGCTCTCTGCTCTCCCTGCTGAAGTGCGAAGCACAAATCCAAAAAGGCGTTTGTTCTCCTGGTGCGTGGCATACAGAACTACATTTGGCAAAGGAAACTGTTTTTAAAAAATGAAAAGAGAAGAGTTTGAAAAAACTCTGGATACTAGATAGCAACATAATGTAGTTTTATTGAGATAACTACTGTAAAATAACAAAAGGAATTCACTGGCACATTTAGGACTATCACATATGTTTATATGCGCAAATAAAGTTGCCTTCTACAGAATCAGAACACTGACACATCTAGATCACTACTGTCTACTCTAACTGGAAGAAGATCTCCAGGGTTTCCAAACAAGGGTAATTTCCCAGGTCTACCTGGAGATATTGTGGATTGAACCCAATACCTTCTGCATGCAAAGCATATGCTCCACCATGTAGTTACAGTCCCTCCCACACAAGAAAAATAGACTAGTCTAAGTGGTCTATGACTCACTACTTCAGTTTTTCTACATCAAACTACTAGGAGGTAATACTATATTTTATAATATAAATGTAATCATCATAACATAGATGTAATGTTAATTGTTTAGTTCATATTGATATGAACAAAAAATGACCCAAATCACACTCTATACCACTACGCTACGCCAACTCTCACATGCAGCTCGGGCAGCGCAATCCTGTGTAAGAATCTGGCTGATGGCCCATGGTCGCTGGTCGGATCCTGAGCCCTGGTGGCCATGCTGCTGCCAGGCCAGAGGTCTACTCAGGGAAGGGGGCGCTCGTCCCGTTCCCCGGGTATAACTCCAGGCCGGCCCTATGGGCCTCCTCGGATTTCTGCCAGCTAAATAGCTGGCGGAAGTCAGAGGTGGCCATGTAACGGCCTAGCCGGCCCAGCGGGGACAAGGATATGGTCAAGGCCATCCCCCGCCCCTCCTGGGCCAGCTAGACCAATGGCCCCCCTCTCTCGCCCGCCGAACTGCCCCCGCCAGATCCTTACCTGCCTCCTCCGGCGGCCATTGGGGTGCTTCGGCTGTCAGACAATTACTTACAGAAGACATTGTTGTCCTTGTGCTCTCACAGCTTCTGGAAGATGCTGTTTGAAGCTATGAAATCACTATACATTCCTTTTAATTAATGTAGGACCTGATCTAAAAAACACAGGGCAGTGATTATGCGCTTAGTGTACGACACAGTGCCCGTTCTTCCAGTGCCCAATTACAAATGTGTCATGTTCACATTGCAGGAGTATTATATGATAAATGTTTACGACTGGAATGTAAACAAGAACACGTAAGTGGCTGACATTTGGTAAAATACAGAAACGCTACTAAAAAGCCCACAAAATAATTTTCAAAATTGGATTGTGCTGATTTTAGCAACTCACCCTGAGTCTTGTAACTTGTGTTTGTGGATCAATTAACCTAGAAGTGTTAATTTAAGGAATCGGAAGTTATTATACAAAGAAGATGATGACTCTATTAAAAATGTTTGGCAAATATTTGTTAGGATTAGAAAGAACACTTACTTTAAACAGTCACATGTGACTAACAAGTGTGACTCGGTCATTCTGAAAATGTTATGTATAGCTCGAGCGGCAAGTATTTGGCGCATTGTTTCATAAACAACATCAGGGCTTTCATCAGACTTCACTTCCATAGATCCAAGGAATCTCACAATAAATAACTGATGAAGGATAGAATCTAAAGCAAATGTACATTAAACAAAAAAGGGTGAACCATCTCAATTTTCATTCAGTGCTAGTTTTTCTTTAGATTAACCTTCTATTATTTTAAGACATTAATAGAAACATTGTGATAATGCATGGAAGTGGCAACAGCATATAGGTATCTTGTTGTCTTGTGTGCTCCCTGAGGTATCTGGTGGGCCACTGTGAGATACAGAAAGCTGGACTAGATGGGCCCTTGGCCTGATTCAGCAGGGTTCTTTTTATGTTCTTATGGGAACGCATTTTGAATTTAACTGAAATTATGCTTTACCTTCTGTTTCTGATTTGGTTCCTCCAGATTCTCCAAAAGGATTTGTACGTCTGTCAACAACCCAAAATATACTGAGTCAGGAATAATTATTCAAGAATTGCCAATAACTAATTATGTGCTTTAATAAAACATGACACAAGGTGTTCAAAGTGGTGATCCAGGAAGGATTCAAAATAATGTTTCATACCACAGAATTATTGGAAATATTTTACATAATGCCTTATTAGAAAACAAGTAATAATACTACTATGCTGTAGTAACCCTTCCCCTAGAAGATTAAACAAGTCGAAGTGCAAGTTAATTGTGCTCTGGCAAATAAGCTAGTTTTCTTTCATTTTGAAAGATGCCACACTTACCTAAATACAGCAACACACAGAGCCCTCTCTAAGATAAATAAATGCTTTTCCATACAAATTATTCACTTATGAGGTATCCATTTCCAATACAGCTTTCGGAAAGCAATAATGAGATTTTAAATCAAGAGAAATATGACCACATCTGCCTCTCAGTTGAAATACACTTGCTCTTCAAGCTATACAAAAGTGAAAATATTCTAGGCTTCTAGTCTATATCTCTCACCCCCCCCCAAAAAAAAATAATAATAATCGGGGAAATAGATGATACTCTTAAAAGAGGTCATAGGTTGAGTTGGACTTTTGTTTTTTTGTACTAACAACGTTTTTTAACATGTATCTTGCAAAACTGAAGAAAGAGGATCCAAAACTGACATGTTTTCACTAGGAAAAAATGCATACATTAATATTTATGTACTATTTTTTCAGTAAAAAGCAGTTTACATAGCTAAACAAGTGAATAAAATGGTTTATGCATCCTCCTCATTTATAGAGTTTTCTGTGTGTGCAAAGTGCTTCACTTGTATTATCCTGGGAGATTGCTACAACTTGGCTAGCTAGCCCCACAACTCCTGCATCAACCCAAGCCTCAATGAAAACATGCCAGCAGAAATGGATAACCTTAATTACAACAGCAGAACTAGTATCTTCCGTGTCTTGTCGAACTGATGACACAACCTACTCCTCCTTGGTTTGATGTGAGTATAGTGTATGGGTGTGAGAGTCTAGGACTCTGGTCTCTCTTTTACCAATAAGAGAGGAGAGACAGAGAGCGGTCCCAGGTCTCCTAAACACACAGCTCCCCTTAACCAATTGAGCAAGTACTCTGCAGAACAAGGAGAAGCACATCTTCCACTTGATTCTTCTCAGAGGCTTGTAGCATCAGTTAGGAGCAATCTTTCCGTGCAAGTGAGTGAAGTACTCTCTTGTTGAGGGGTTCACTCCTTGCCTGTAGCCACCATTCCAGTTTTCCTTGTACTGCCTAGCAGCCACTACCATTTGGGGCAGGCTGGCTGTGTGTCACAGGCCACTGCATACAGGTCTCTGCACATACTTCCAAATCTCTCATGAGCGTACATTACACGTGTCTCAGAGCATTCTTCCTCCTAACGTTCATTCCTCACAACTCACAAGCCTCCAGGCTGAAGCCTCAAGCATGTTTTCAGCTCTGTTCAACTCAGAGGAATCTACCCAGCATCGCAAGGCTCAGTTATGGCCTTCCCACAGAAGCAGCTCTTGTCTCCATCAGAACAAAACTCAAAAAACCTCCAGTCTCTGTGATGGCTATAGGGTACCAGGGCTAATAAGAAAGAATTTCTAGCAACTCTGTCATGGACATTTTCTCTGAAACAGAAAACATGAATCTACATTGCTTCGCTTGGTTCATTCTCCCCGTTTTAGAAAGTGAAGCTCATTTCTTTGGCTCAGAGAGGGTCCATGGAGCAATCTCAGACACAGCTAGCAGCAGCTTTCCAGCTGGGTGAGCATTCACCGTGTTGTCTGTAATGGGGAAGTGCACGTATTACAGGGACTTGCAAATAGCCAGCAGAGGTTCTCCTTGTGTTGTCATTCCTATTCAGACTTACAGAGATGTGGGACATCCTGTATCAAGAGGTCACCGCTCCCTCCCCCATTGTGACTTTAACGTTTCTCTCCCCATCCCACTTTAAGACTTGCCTTCAAGTTGCACTGGAGATTGGGGGGAAAGCCCACTAACAAATGAATTAGGTTATAAATATGCCTTATGTTGCGTCAGCTACTTGCCTAACTATACTTGCTTATATTTGATTAAATAAGCCAAAAAAAAATCCCTAAAACTATAATCTGTCACATGAATATTCTAGTTTTGAATACAATTACACATGAAATCGAAGTTACCGTGGAGGTGGGCAAGGGGCATCCAACAACTGCCACTTTATCTTCCTAACATATTATTTTAGGAGCCTAGATTATTTTCACTTACCTTTTTTGCTTAGGAAGAGAGCCATCAGTATGCCATCACCACCTGGAGGCAGGGCTACCACATTTCTCTTGAGTTTCCAAGAGGAAATACCCAAGGTGCTGGGGTAGGCAAGCAAGCAATAGGAAAGGAAAACATACTTTTTAAAAAACAAGAAATTTCAAGATTGCTCAACAGGGTGAAAAGAATATTGCTGCAAGAAACAAGACACTGTACAGAGAAGCTGAAATACCAGATACACTTTCACAATTGTGCAAAGTTTTGATTTTGTACCTCTCCTCATTCCTGATGAGCCCATACAGATAATGAAATCCTGGTTCCTCAACCATGGTTAAAGGTTTAGACTGCACCCATGCGCTCCCTTCCTCCGCATGGATTTCATCCCCCCCCCCAGCTTTAAAAACAAAGATTACTCAAGCACCTCTTAACAGCAGTTAATGCTAGTCTGGTTTCACTCTTAACCAGAGATTTGAAATCAGCCTCAAACCTTGGTTTTAAGTCCAAGTTAAAAACAAACCCTGTTTAAGATTAATCAATATAAAGGCTGGAAAAGGGAGCAAGGGCAGGTGAAATCCACGATGCAGGTACTAGAGTATCATCCTGTTCTGAAGGGGGAGCAGGTCCGCAGCTTGGGGGTCCGCCTGGATCCGCAGCTGCTCCTGGATTCCCAGGTGGAGACTGCGGCCAGGGCGGACTTTGCCCAGCTTCGGCTGGTGCGCCAGCTGCAACCGTACGTGGATCGTGCAGAACTGACCACGGTGATCCATGCCACAGCGACATTGCGACTAGATTATTGTAATGCGCTCTACGTGGGGCTGCCCTTGAAGACAGTTTGGAAACTGCAATTAGTGCAGAATGCGGCAGCCCGTGTGGTCACTGGAGGTAGGCAGTTCAACTCCGTCGGGCCGCTCCTCCGACAGCTGCACTGGCTGTCAATTCGTTTCCGGGCCCAATTCAAAGTGCTGGTTTTGATCTTTAAAGCCCTATACGGCTTGGGGCCACGATATTTGAGACCACCTACTTTTATATAGTCCGGCTCATCTCCTTAGATCATCAGAGAAGGCCCTTTTGTGGGTGCCGTCGCCCAGGGAGGTGCGAGGGGCAGCGGCCAGAAATAGGACCTTCTCAGTAGTGGCACCAACCTTATGGAATTCCCTCCCCTTTGACTTACGAACTTCTCCCTCCTTGGACACTTTCCAGTGAGGCCTAAAAACCTTGTTCCTTCTGAGCCCTTGCCTTTTTTAACATCTCGCCGGTACAGGTGGGGGTGCTGCTGTTTTTATGCTCCTGTTTTAATTGTAGCTATGATCTTTTTAATCGATTTTAGGTACTGTTTTTATTAATTTTCATTAATTGTTTTTTACTGTTTTAAAATGTGATTATTTTTGTATTGTATTTTTTGTATTGTATTTTCTTTTTTGTTGTTGTTGTTGTAAGCCGCCTTGCGTCCCCCCTTCAGGGAGAAAGGAGGGATAAAATACTGTAAATAAATAAATAAATCTGTGCAGAGGGAAGTACTGGGGTAAAAAAAAAAGAGCACATGTTCTAGTAGCCCTTTCTTGATCATTTAACCATAGCTAAAGGACCATTGTTCTGTATAGGCTCGAAGACATCAGCCTTTGTACTGCATTAAACTGTAGGTTTATCGCCATTTGCCTTAGGATTTACAATTGCAAAAAACAAACCTTTCTAAATATATCTTACCTGCCTGACTGCCCTTGGGCTTTTGCTTGACCAGGATGATCTTCGCTTACTGGAGAAATGATGTCAAATTGTATAGGTGTGTCAGGTGCAACAAGTGAATCCAAGGAAAGTGCTGATAAAGATGCTGAATCAGAGCCCAAAGACCCAGTGCTACTAGTACGAGTTGTAGGAGGACGAGGATGCCTAATATAAAATAACAGACCAAAAGGTAGTATCTTAAGCTATGCAATGTTTTGAGTCCGGGGGGGGGGGGACTGAAGAAATCATTAGCCATCACAACCATTACCTCTCTCCCTTGCAGGCAATTTGAAACCCTTGACCTACAATAAACTCCACTTTCAGCACTGGAATGCTTCCACATAAAATTGTTTCAGAATTACTATCTTCTTGATGAAGGCAAAATAGTTTACTATTTCTAACAACATAGAGCATGGAAATATACTGAAGTGAAAAAAATGGAAGCTTCATGACAAGAGACAGAAATACTGAGATAACACTGGTCACCACACTTTTTCTGGCATAAGGTATTCCAATGGTTTTAAGGTAATTTTGGGGCGCTGATTCCAAATCTGGAATCAGTTTTTGTCTATCACATCAGGTTTTTGAGATATCAAATATTGCATTTGATAAAATCAATGAAAAACAGCAAATTTACACTGGTCTACAATTTTTTTTTCCTGGCCTGGACTTTTGCAGCTGTTTTAGACTAATTTCAGGGTGCTGATTCCACATCTGATCTCAGATTTGCTCTATCACATCTCGTTTTTATGCTGTCGGCATACCCCATTTTCCAAAGTACAAAAATAAGCCCAAAACCAAAATCAGAGAGACAGAAGGGCTTCGAAAATAATTACAATTTAAAATCCATGTTAATTAACACTTAATTAGCTGCTGATGGGGCAGATAAGGGGCAGGGCTTGGTGTACCCCCAGGAAGAGGTCCGCATACCCCTAGGGGTACCCGTACCACAGGTTGAGAACCCCTGTTGTAGCCATTGTTGGATCACGCCCTGCAGAAGGAAAATATTAAATAAATGTGGATATCTACATAAAATATAAACACACTATCCTAAAAATACAGCACCATATTTTAACACTAAAGCAGTCACTGACTCGCAACAACTTGCAATCATAAGTGACAAAGAGTTAATTTTGGGTAAAATCAATGAAAATGGGGTATGCCGATAGCCGATAAAAACGAGATGTGATAGAGCAAATCTGAGATCAGATTTGGAATCAGCGCCTCACAATTAGTCTAACACAGCTGCCAAAGTCCAGGCCAGAAAAAATTATTTTTTTGTAGACCAGTGTAATTTAATTAAATCATGATTGCCTAAAACCTATAGGCAGACTGGAGAACAGAACACTCAAGAGTCTCACGGCATCTTAAAGACTAACCAAAAGGCAAAAGCTTTCATGGACTGCAATCCACTTCAGATATATGAAGTTATAGACAGGCATTGAAGTTATTACAATAGACATCTGTTGAATCAATATTATTTACATACACAAGATACATTTTAGCACAACTAGATTTTCAACATTTAAGGAAGTCAAAGCTTGTCTAAGAATTACCAGCTCCATCAATTCAGGTGCCCTATTGAGTTGCTCACTGGGAATAGTAAAACCAGGGCCTAAATAAGCTAATGTGGCATATGGATCAATGATCCCTCAGCTCATGGCCAAATCAGAGGCTATATGAAATAGCAGGGTAGATTGGGGCAGTAGAGGTCAAAATATAAGTAAAAAGGCTGTTTAGCAAGCAAACTGCTGATGAAACCAGATATTATGAGAGCTGTGTGTGCCTGCCACCAGAAACAGCAGTACTATGCATCATTCTCCCCAGTAACATATAGCACTACAGATCACATGATTTGTTGTCTCTGAAACTCCACTTCACTGACCTACACTTGCGAGGACAGAAAAACTTACAGCAGTGACATTACAGCAAGTGTTTAGGATTACTAGATGTTATGCGGAAGAGAAGAGGAGGAAGAGACGCATGAAGATTTCAGTGGCACCCATGCATTTCATGTCTAGCATCAGCTTATTACAAGTAAAATGTGAAATACAACAAAACACTCAAGAGGCTTAAAACTTAGAAGATGCAATGCAAAACAATAGGACAATCAGAATGAATAGAACGTTGGAGATATTTTGGCTTAGTTGGATATTACAAGTAGATACAGTAATAGAGAATAGTATGCTAGTAGGATTTACTGCTTCACGTTTGCTGTAACCTTTCGCAATACAGGCCCCCCCCCCCCGTATCCACCGATTCCTCAACCGCTGTTTCAGTTATCCACGGTTGAGGAATCCCCCCCCCGCACCCTCCACACACACACCCGGCACTTACTTTTAGCAGAAACCTCCGTTTCTTTCTTCCAAAGTTCTGATTTTTCAGCTTCCTTTTAGGCCTGAAGAACAAAACAGAGTCTCAACCTTGCTGAGACTCTAGCTATCACCTAAGTCTTGTTTGTCAGGCCGAAAAGTAAGCTGCAGAATTGGAACTTTGGAAGAAAAAACGGAGGTTTCTCCTCTAAAAGTAAGTACATGGGAGGGCTGTGGAGGGCGTCGCACTCATCCCCCCCAGGCGCTTAGTTTTCGCAAAAACCTCCATTTTTTTCTTCAAAGTTCCGATTCTGCAGCTTCCTTTGAGGCCTGAAACTTAGAGTCTCAACCTTGCTGAGACTCTAGCTATTACCTAAGTCTTGTTCGTCAGGCCTAAAAGGAAGCTGAAAAATCGGAACTTTGGAAGAAAGAAACAGAGGTTTCTGCTAAAAGTAAGTGCCAGGGGTGGGCTGTGGAGGGTGCGGAGAGGGGGTGCTGGCCCGCGGGGGGCTGCGCCAGCCCGCGGGGGGGAGCGGGGGGCCCTCTGAAAACCGCGGGGGGTTCGTCCCTTTCCGCGGTTTCAGGTATCCACGGTGGGGGCTGGAATGTATCCCCCGCGGATACGGCGGCCCCCCTGTATACATTGTTTTGTTTTATTATACCAATAAAATATAAAAATATTAAAAAGAAACCCCCAGACCTAATAACCAACATTCTCCCCCCCCCCCCCCCACTGAATCATCATGGGTTACACAACATGATCATGAAACATTCTGCCATTTTGCAACTTACACTGTTGGCCTCATGCTCTCATGTCTCTGCTGGAAGGAAGGAGAGGGAGTAACAGCCTCTAGAGCTGACTGATTAACACGTGCAGCAATTTCCTACATTGTTGGAAACAGAAACACAAAATACATTAAAAAGTGTTTCCTTTCAACCAAACGTGAATACAATTTTATGGGAAAATTTAGGCTTCTCATTGACAGTCATCAGGCACTGTAGTAGCTCTGATGACACCATACGTTACAAATGCTTTCATAAATTACACTTTTTTTAGCTTTCGGTCCACCTCAGGATAAGCATTTCAACAAATGAGACATTAGCAGAGATAAGGGTGAAAAAGAAACTACAGAAAAGAACACACATTATTTCTTCATATGTTAGAAAAAGGAACACATTCATCTGTGCAGTGTGGAAATGTTTGTTTACTTGAATTGGCAGCAAAGGTATTTTTTGTCAAATGTTTAGGAAAGTAAACACATGCAGCAAGTCTATTCTACTGATCCCAGTTGTCTAGTTGGGCCAACAATGGATCCCCCAACTAGCCCATTCAGGTGTCAGAGTAGTGCCATCTTAACTCTCCCCAGAACAATACAGAAAGCCTTCGCACACTTCAAATATCCCTCTCATTTTTGTGTGACCTGGTATTTTTATTTAGTTAAGATTCCGATATTTATTCACATCAACTGCTTTGGGCCTTTTTATGTTGGAAAAGTAGAATTTAAATTTAAAATAAATTTAAATTATAATTTAATAATTGGAACGGTCATTGGTACTCTTAGAAAGTTCCATGGACCTTTTCTGGCACGAAGCATGACATCCCAGTCTTTTTCCTCATGGTTGAAAGAAATCCATGAAATATTTCCCCCCAAAATTGTTACATACTGCAATTTTGTAATAGTTCTATCGTGCTGAGAAAAAGTATACTTACTGACAGGCTAGAGCAGGGTGGTCCGTTTCGTACCTTGAGGGCCACATGCGAACTTTGACATGAAACCCGGGGGCCGCACAATAAATTAAATTATTAATTAATTAATAATAATGACCGATGCATGCCCCACCCTGCTGTCTAGCATGCCCTGCCCACGCTCCCCTGAAGATCGAAGGGTCATTTCTGATCATCAGGGGAGCATGGGTGACTGCGAAGGAGAGGAGCTCCAAGAGCAGCCGGGGGCCGCAGCAGAGGGCCACGCGTTGGACCACCATGGGCTAGAGAGACTAGACAAATGATTTTTTTTCCCTTGTAAAAAGTGCAAGATTCACCTCAGCAAACTGTCAGACTAACATGGCAGATATTGCCATTGCTATAAATTACTCTGGATAGACTTGCATAAACTCGGTGCCCTGCCAAACCATAGGTTAAAGCAGCAGGTATTCACAAACCATCACTACACAGCTGTAGCTTGGCCTCTGGAGGCTGCTGCACCACAGAAAAGGGCATCCTTTGCAGATCAACGTAAGCAGCTCTAAACCATGGTTTACCAGTATGTTTGCAAGCTCTGCATATCAGTTATTTCAAAAACAAAACGCAAGTTTAAAATGAACACAGTCCTTGCTATGAACTTATTCAGAAACCATGCTGTATAATTTTCCAAGAAAAGCCAAATTAGGGTGTTTCACTATGCCAATTTTGTACATCCAAGTTCATTTTAACATTAAAAGATTACTCATCCACATTACCTCTGGGTTCTCACTTAAGTATATCTGTTTAGAGATGTTGTTTATTGTACATATCCACTGAAAAATAAAGTCAGAAGGTACAATTAAGTCCAATTCATAATATTTTCTACACGTTTATTTTTCATATTGTTCACCCATTTCTCCATGAAATTTGCTTCCCCACACATCTCCATACTAACATTTTGATTCCACTTATTTTTGAGTCCTATAAAGGCTCTTGAGTATTTTGTGGAGGTCCAAAATGTAGTGCAACATTCATCTGACCACATGGGGGCACAATGGGAAAGCTTCCCACAGAAACTGAAAGGCTAAGACAGAACTGCAAGACATCTTAAAATAACACTGATAATATTCAATTCTCCATCAATGAACTGCTGACAATTTAATGGTGCATATACAGGAAGACCAATAATCAGGTGAATGAAGTAGTCCTACTGTAGAATTTACAACCTCTGGTCACACAAGGATAACTGGAACCCTGATTCTATACATTTGCCCAATACATTAGCCTAGCTCAGCGGTTCTCAAACTGGTGGGTCACGACCCACCAGGAGAACTGGATGCTGTCCCCTGAGAGGCAGGGACAGCATGGCGGCGGCGATCCCTGGGATTGCCACCACCACCGGGGAAAAAGTTTTTAAAAGCACTTTTCCCACTTACCGGGGGTCCTGGAGCCCTCTGGCCGGTGCGGGGAAGCCTGCGGCTCACCCCATGGGCCTCCCCGAGCTTTAAACTGCCGCTCCACAGTGATTACAACCACTTCGTTTTCTTCCGAAAACCGGAAGTGGTCATAATTGCCGCTCCATGGTGATCAGGCCTCCCTCAAAGCGTCCAGAGTGCTCCAAAAACCCCAGTAAGTGGGGGGGAAAGACACTTTTCCTGTCGCCAGTGGCAATTCAACAAATGAGACATTAGCAGAGATAAGGGTGAAAAAGAAACTGCAGAAAAGAACACACATTATTTCTTCATATGTTAGAAAAAGGAACACAT
This sequence comes from Plestiodon gilberti rubricaudatus, assembly GCA_026170595.1. Taxonomy (NCBI): domain Eukaryota; kingdom Metazoa; phylum Chordata; class Lepidosauria; order Squamata; family Scincidae; genus Plestiodon; species Plestiodon gilberti. The sequence continues at coordinate 219,274,197 of JANXHW010000002.1, read as the reverse complement.
TCATCTGTGCAGTGTGGAAACGTTTGTTTACTTGAATTGGCAGCAAAGGTATTTTTTGTCAAATGTTTAGGAAAGTGAACACATGCAGCAAGTCTATTCTACTGGTCCCAGTTGTCTAGTTGGGCCAACAATGGATCCCCCAACTAGCCCATTCAGGTGTCAGAGTAGTGCCATCTTAACTCTCCCCAGAACAAGAATACAGAAAGCCTTCGCAAACTTCAAATATCCCTCTCGTTTTTGTGTGACCTGGTATTTTTATTTAGTTAAGATTCCGATATTTATTCATATCGACTGCTTTGGGCCTTTTTTATGTTGGAAAAGTAGAATAAAAAGTTCTTAAATAAATATAAATTTAAATTATAATTTAATAATCGGAACGGTCATTGGTACTCTTAGAAAGTTCCATGGACCTAATTGCCGCTCCATGGTGATCAGGCCTCCCTCAAAGCGTCCAGGGTGCTCCAAGACCCCCGGTAAGTGGGGGGAAAAGACATTTTTCCTGTCGCCAGTGGCAATCCCCGAGATCGCCGCTGCTGCCCCCACCCCAAAAACGTAAGAGTTCTCCCCGCCTTGCAGGAAGAACTTTGAGAAACAATGGTCTAGCAGCTCATGATAAATCCCATCCCAACTGCACATTTTGCATAAGATACACTTAAAAACTGCACAGTTAGGTACCAATCCACAAAAACACCCAAGAAGGTGTTGTGCATTGTTTTTTTCATATTTGAACAATGGCTCCCCTTGACCTCATTGAAAGCTGGTTCGGAAGCTTCTTTTTCCCTCTTCAGTATTTTGAGTCAGGGATATTTGCAAGTGACAGACATGATAAACGCAAATGGACTAGCAGGATCAGAAATGGATGCATAACAACTGCAATGCAAAAACCAGCAATGAAGCTCAAACACCCAAGCAAACGAGAGCCTCTGGCTGGCACTTGCCATTTGGGCAATTGCTAGAGAGAAACAGCTTTTTAAAAAAGGCTTTTGAATCATTTTCTGATATGTTCAGGATACACTGTTGTTGAAAGAAGCTACTCCACATCCCTTTCTGTGCTCTCATTCACTAGCTTGCTTATCAGAAATGAGGGAAATTCAGGGATAAGGCTACGGCCATGATCCAAAGATCAGTTTAGTGCACTGGACTTGGAATTCTTTAACAGTAATTTCACCCCCACAACATCCCTGTAAGATATAATAATATTGAAATTGCAGGAAGTTGTAGAAGTAGTTTGTGATGTGACATGGGAATTGGTTGTTGAAACAAACAATAAGTAAGAAATGTTGTTGGGTGAGCACAAACCCTTGGATTAGCAAAGAGTATATCTTGACTTCTAGCTCTCAAGTTGTTCCTGCAGTCTCCAACTTCTTTCTTGTCTCAGCAGAACTTCTTTACTTACTCTGATACAAGCCACCTCATACTGTCCTGCCAGCTCCCACTATCACAAATTTTATTTGGATGGCACAAGAAAAACAAATCTGATTCGGACAACAGTTTTACACTGTCTAAAGCCCACTTAACTTACTGCAGCGAAGAATGATGTCTCATGACACTTAGAAGGTAATTCATTTATTGTAGCACAAGTTTTCATGGTCCAGAGACCACTTTGACAGATACAAACATCTTTAAGTGCCACACTTTGTAGTTTTACACATTTTGTTGACCAGCTTACCTCTTCGTAATCTTTTTTGCTATCTGCTTGCAAAATTGAAGATCTGGTAGAAAAGGAAATATAATAGATTTAGCCATAGTTCTTCCCCCACTCCAACACACACCACCAAAAGAGCTTTCACTAACATTCAAACATTTCAAAGACCTACACTTGGATAAGAACATAAGAACAAAAGAAGAACCCTGCTGGATCAGGCCAAAGGCCCATCTAGTCCAGCTTCCTGTATCACACAGTGGCCCCACCAGATGCCTCAGGGAACACACAGCCAACAAGATAACCCGTTTCCTGCTGCCACTCCCCTGCACCTGGCACAGAGAAAACCTACTTCTAAAACCAGGTGGTTGCTTATGGCTTGTAACCTGTGATGGTCTTTTCCTCTATGAATCTGTCCAAATCCCTTCTAGGTCAGGTGCCATCACCACATCCTGTGGCAAGGATAAATACTGACCAAGGGAAACATTAGTTTCCATTTAGTCAACATGCATATTGCTTCATTTAAAACTGCATCTACACTAACAGCCCAATCCTATGCCTGTCTACTTAGAAGTAAGTCCCACTGACTTTAGTGGAACTTACTCCCAGGTAAGTATGTATAGGATTGCAGCCTCAGTATCAGGAATTTAGAGAGTACAATGCTGCAGGCATTTCATATTTGAACAATTTATATGTGTGCCATAGAGCATGCCCTGATCCAGCTGTGCTCAGTAGGCAGCCACTGGTACAAATAAGCAGGGAAGAAATAATTAGGTGTAGTCTCATGAGATTTTGTCCCTGCCGTACTTTTACAATACCATCAGCACATGTGGCAATAGTAAGGAGGAAGCAGCTGAAAAAGTTGTTCCCTATTGATTTCCGAGGCATGGGCATCGGGCTGATGGCAGCCAGTATTGAAAGTGAATGGGCAACAGTCCTCTCACCAAGCTGAAACAACCCCATGAGATCAGACCCATACAACTGCATAGGAAAAAAGCTATGCTTACAATATCCCATTCCTTATCAACATCCCCACAGAATGGGTTAATGAGAAGATTCGCAAAAAATAATTTGGGGCTAGATAAGCATTTCAATATGGTATTCAAAGTAGCCGGCATATACTAAATGGGCTTGTCCAAAACATATGTGTTCTTTATACATTTCGTTTATTCATTCTCTGCTGGTTTTCTAAATACATTTAAGATTTTAATGCACAAAGTGTTAATCAGCAATTTGATTTAATAGCAGCAGTAAGCTATTTGGACTTTGCCAACACCAAAATTAGCCCATTAACTGGCTATGGTTGCAATCCTATACACGGGGTCAAGTCCTACTGAACTCAATGCTTACTTCTGAATAGGCATGCATAGGATTGCATAGAGGCACCTTTTAAGTGGTGGCTCTCATATTTAGCAGAGGGGAAAGCAACTGTCCCTGTTTACCCCAGCATAGCATCTTTTTGGGCAGCTGTTTGCTGGTGTCTTTTTCTTGTTTTCTTCTTTCAAGATTGTGAGTCTTGGGAACAGGGAATCATCTTCTCATTACTTTGCTATGCAAATTGCTTTGTGATCTTTTTGCCAAGAAGTGTTATTTTTAATAATAATCAGATAATGTATCTACCATTGCCCACAATCTGATAAACAAAAAATGAAGTCTCTTCTCTCCCCTCCTTGCCTTCCCCCAATTACATTTTGGCTGCAATCCTATCCACACTTATCTGGGAAGAAGTCCCATTGACTATGATGGGACTTACTTCTGAGTAGACAAGAATAGGATTTGGCTGTCACTCTAACAAATCACCTCTCCAAAGAAATATGGTTTTATTTCCTCCCCCCCACACACACACCACAACTAAAATAGTTTAATATTAAAGCAACAATGAGAATGAATACAAACTTTTTGCCATCAAAAGATGTTATCTGGAAGCAGTATCTTCTGTCTTCACAATCCACAGCCATTACCGAACAGTTGTCTATATCCATAACAAGTCCTCCGGCTACATCACCTCTTGCCTGGCTCATTAGATTGCCACCCTGAGTGAAGTAAAATTGTCTGTCCCAACTGGAAGACACCAACCCTGTTTTACTGGAACAAGAAAGCAGATTCTGACTTAGCATTTAACATGAGATATGCTAACTCTCCCCAATTAGAATACATTAACAGAAAAAACAAACAAACCACCAGTCTGTCTGGATCTACCCTCACAGAAAAAATGTGTACTGGGGCCCCTTGTATCCACGAGTCCGCAGAGAGTGGGAGGCCCTCCCCTGCCTCATCAGCCATTATTTTACCTTAGAAGCTGGTCTGTCCTTTAAACAAACGCTATAAGCGGCAGCATGCTGCTTATAGTTCTAAAGCCGGTTGAGTGCTAGAGCAGCTCAGCCAAAGAACAGGATGCAGTTCCAGTTCTTCAGCTGAGGCTCTCTAGCACTCAGCCGGTTCCAGCGCAATAAGCAGCATGCTGCCGCTTATAGCGTTTGTTTAAAGGAAGACACAGACCAGCTTCTAAGGTAAAATAATGGCCAGGGGACCCGTAGGGGGGGACATTCCCCTTATCTCCAGTATCTGCAGAGGGGCTGGAATGGATCCCTGCGGATACTGGGGGCCCCTGTACTGTCACAGATAGCCAACGATTAAGTCTGAACTAAAGGAGACTAACAGCCCAATCCCCTGGAGCTCCGCTGGCCTAAGGCGTCACAAAAGTGTCATAAGGCACTTTTGCGCCGCCTCTGGAATAAACAGTGCAAGGGTATCAGCGCTGAGATGTGCCGATATCCTGAGCCCCATTGCAGCCTGGGCTAACCTTACTACAGCTAAAGAGCTGGTACACATCCAAGGAGGCCCATTGGGGCCCATGCTGCTTACACCGGGGGAAGGGGAGATGAGCCCAGGCCGTGCCAGTGCAGGCCACAATAGGCTTAGGATGCAGCAGCCAGTCATTTAGGCCAGCCGTGCATAGTTGCGCAGGATTGTGCTGTAAATATAGTTCCTCATAGGATCAGAGAACTTAAATCATGCAGGTAGCACAAAAATGATTTTGGCATATTGAGAAAATTAAACAAAAAGGGGTGATTAATGCATCTGAAGTATCCCACTAAGCTGCTTATATAAAAGTGCATTGTCAATGGTATGCTTAGCTAGATTTGAAGTGGCACAGCTTAAAAGTATTGTTTCTCCTTCCTTTGGGACTTTCAATTAGGACAAGAAAAATACCATCCACACTGGATGAAGAAGATATGTTTGGTAAGATAGTTACCAAATTGCAAATATCAAATCTACAACCAAGATCCAAAGTTGTGAATTGCATACAACCAAATGTCATTTATTGCTTCTACCAAAGCAGCGTTTACTGCCAAAGATACAATTCGCTTTTAAAAACTTAAATAATGTTTTGTCTATTTGGAAGTGGGAGCTGCTCTACCACCACCACATGAAGGTCCAGCTGTCTTCCCATACATACATAATAGTTTTTGTGGCATCCTAAAACAGCACGTTATTGCAGCATGAACTTTTATGGACAAGATCCTATTTCATAAGATAAATGGATTGACAAAGTGGTAGGCATAACATCAAGTAAGCTTCATCATAAATCTCTATGGACAAACACAGCAGAAGCATTTCAACTTTATAACTAGCTACACATGCCAGAATGCCAGCAGTTGTTCAAAATGCACCCTCATTTCCAGAAGCAGTGTATACAAGTTTACTTTCACCCATCCTCATTAAATATTTTATCAAAGTCCTTATATTACAGCAATATTACATGTAATCATATTTTATCATTTTAAAATGGTTTATCCATAATTACGCCAGAGAAACAGTGGGAGGCAAACTATCCAAATAACTAAGACTCCACTACGAAGTACTCCAACTATCGTATTTTTAAGTACAACACAATTTGTAGGACTTGAGCATACAGCAGAAATTGCTTCTTACTTTCGTGCATTCAGATAACCAGCTTTCCGAGTAAGGTTCCTCTGAGCAGGAAATTTTGTAGGATCAGGATCAGGCAAATAGAGTGGGTCACTGGCTACCTCCAAGTCCTCTATAGTCTGCTGCATAGTCTCTACTTCATGATCCATTTCCCTCCGAACACTACAAAGCATGAGTCAAATGTTTTAACAGCACATTTAACTTTAAGGAGTGTTTGAAAGAAAAAAAAAAAAAGACATGCATTTTAAAAGAGGAAGTTAACTTACTCCTGTACACTTGTTCCAATATTTGTTAAAAATTCTTCCAGCTGTTCAGTAAGATTTTCTGAGCCGATCTTAAAAAAGCTTATCTTTTAGAAAGGAAAATTCAGTCATTTAACCAAAATAAATTTATCAGTTCAGTCTCACTGTATTAGCTAAATATTAAATAAAAAGCTTATAGGATAAAGTGACATATTCCCATTAATCTGTCTAATTGCTCTCAATTAAACAATTTCCCCAAACTGTGAGAAATTTCCCACTACTAACTATAAGAGGGAACAGCTTTTCAGGACAAACTGTACTAATATACGCTTACTCCTTCCCAGAAAAGCTGAACTGGGTCAGTCCCGATTTATCCACATAAAGGAGTGATCCCTCATCTCTGTAGCAATCGAATTTTGCTATGCCAATCAAATACTTTTAACTGTTTCCTAAAAATGTTTCCTAAAAAGGAGAACCGTTTCCTAAAATGCTGAGTTTTCATGGTACCAGCACATTGTTTACAGTTTGTTTCTTCAAGACGGGGGGGGGGGGGGAGGAAAGGTAGGTAAGCATTGTAGTTGAAAAGTTTTTCTAGAAGGAAAACACCTTGGTGGTTCAAATACAAGGGGGTCTTCCTTTAATAAGTCATGGTGAAGGATTGGAAAGCTTAGATTTGTAGCACAGAGACACAGAGAGAAGAGGTTCCAATCCTCCTCTCAGCACCAGTGCTGCCATCTCTGATGTCTGCTGGAGAGAACACTAGGAGCCCAGCATTCCCTCCATGTCCAGGGCTGCCACTACTGCTGCTTCCTCTCATGGCTGCAGAGGGAATACTGGATTTTCAGCATTGCCTCCACCAGTCAGTCAACAGAGGAGGTGGTAGCAGCAGTGGCAGCAGCACCGGGCACCAAGAGGACGAGGGCTTACTTCTCTCCCTCAGTGTCCAACACTGGTGCTGCCGCCGCCTCCTTCTCCTCTCCTTCTAATAGATTGTCAAGGAAGTACTGGGGCCCCAGCATTCCCTCTATGCCACTTCTCTCTACAGAGACACCGAGGTAGAGAAGCTACTCCCAGAACCCTGCCCACTTCACTAACCTCTCTCCCTCGGCGTCCAGTGCCACCACTGCTGCCACCACTTCTTCTAATGGCCACAGAGAGCACTCCCTCCTCTGGCCACTGGAGGAGGCGGCCACAGCACCGGATGCTGAGGGAGTGAGATGAGGGAGCCAGATGATAACTGGCAGGAGTCAGGGGTTACTCTCCATGTTATTCCAATAAACTACCATGCCAAAATTGACAGTACTGTAATAATGATGTCATTTTAAGAGCTTAGAGGTGGTAGGGAGAAGAAAAGAACATGCAGGCTCAGCAACAGCAAAATCTAAGTTATCAAGAATGCCCCTTTAAGAGCTCAGAGGAAAAAGATACGCAGGAGGGGCTACAGTAGTACACAAGTGCAGGGAAATTTCACGTCAAAATGTTAGATGCAAATGTGGGGAAATGTATAACAGGAACCCCCTGCATAGCACAAGAGATCTTGTACTGTCTATTCATAGTTAAAAATATTTGATTGCGCTGCTATTGTGCTGCTTTGAGCATCCAAGCTACTTCTATCGCACCAGCAAACCTAGACATAAATCTGACTTCAAGTGCTTTTATTTAAGCAAACTTATTTTACGTATACATCACATTTCAGAACTCCCACTTCTAAAGACATTCACCTGAGCTTGCATGTAACCTAATAATGGTTCTAACATGGCCATTTTCTTCTTGTACTGAAGAGTATTTAATGCACAGAAATAGTGCATCATAGTCTGATGTTGTTTCTTCCTAGAAGTATATACATCTTCTGTAACTTCGTATTTGACCTGAAAAGAAAAAGAACTTCTGACTCAGATGCACAGGAAATGACACCAGTGCATGTTTGTTTACATCTACGGCAGGAGAATATTTCACCGTCAGACATATTACATAATATTAACTAATATTGCCTTTTCATTAAAAAGGATATAAAAACACTCCATTACAACCAATACATTCTCTCTCTTTCTTCTGGACAGACTTACAAATTATACCTCTTGTTTTAAAAAAGGTACTTTTTGAAAATATCCCACTTGGTAAATGCTACATTTATAGTGGGAAATAAAGCTTTGTTTTCTTCACAAGACTGCATACAACAATCTTGCACATGTAGCCATTCTCTAACATTGGACCTAACTGCTGCATTAAAAGCTTCTCAAACCTTTTCATTCTCCCTTTTTTTGGACAGACGACTATATCTGGTGATGGCAGCATCATGATCTGCAAATGAAAATTACATTACATTTGAGTACTGCAGAAACACATTAGAATGGGGGGGGGGAACAAACTATGGTCTACATAAAACAATATTTCTCTGTTCACAATAGAACTTCAAAAATTAACACCCTCAAAAGATGTTTAATAAGATGCCAGAGCAATTCAGACAGTTTTGCTGCTCTGGCTCCCCCCCCCCCACTTTATATTTAATAAGACATTAACATAGTCAAAGGTACTACCAATGTTTTCAGTTAGCCCAGAAATATTTACACAGATTGAGCCTATGACTTTAATCTATAGATTGTAAGTATGTTTCTTTTTTAATAATTCTCAGAATGAAGACTTTTTATGTTCATTCAACTAGTATCAAAATCTTCATACTTCAACTAGTATCAAAATCATATTGATACTTAAGTATCATACTGAGACTTCAACTAGTATCAAAATCATACAAGGCTCCCAAGAGTTTCTCTCATCTCCTTTTTGTTTAAACTGCACTATGAATTCCAGCTTTGAAGTTGAAGGATAGCTATTACAGCCAGTCAATTAGCCAAAAAATGTGTGTTTAAGGTTTCAAGCTTCCTGCACAAGCCTGTAATCCTGTTGCACTTATATGAGTGGACTGCAGTAAATACATAACATACAAAAGCATGCCATGAAATTAATATTTAAAGCAAACTTACCATTGCTTGAGATCTGGAAAACTTCTTTTAAAGTCAGTATCTCTAAAAATCAATATATTTAATTAAGTATGTATAATATTGCAACAATTTTGCTGCTGTTAATGTAAGCTATACAACAAACGTTGATTCACTAGTTTCAGGCTTTCTTCTCTCCTCCTACCCATAAGTGACATATGCGTTTTTAAGTAGATCACTTTCCACTAATTGCATAATATAAAAATTAATCTTACATTTATTTATTTATTATTTATTTATTTAAATAATGTATATCCCACCTTTCCCATGCTGAAGTATATGACCAAGGCGGCTAGATCCTAGTCATGTTTACTCAGAAGTAAGATTTCACTAGACTTTACTCGCAAGTGCACAGAAACATGTGGTAATAGTGTTGCACTGTGCAACTTGTCAATTTCTAAGGCTACATCAAGAGGGGGGAAAAGACACCTTTACAAAAATGCTTTTTAGGCCCCTCATTTGTCCAGTTATCAACTTTCAGAATGACTCCCTACAGAATGAGACAGATAACATGGCCCACATTTAAATAGGCTGTTCATTGCAATTGAAGTGTTTTAACTTTGGACAGTTGTTAAGACCTGAATAATTTAGCCTTTAAAATAACAATTCAGAAGCACATCACAAAAAATGACATATATGATAAAATAGAGTATTTTATACTCTAATAACTAGTCTTGATGGAAGAAAATATGATGCTCTCCAAAGAAATACCAAGAATTACATGTGTATGTTGGGTTTTAGAATACATTGTTTCTTCCACTTAAAGAAGGCAGCTCTTATGGCAGATTGAGCTGGTTCCCTGTCTTCTTAAGGAAGCTAAGAAGGAATTGCCTTGGTTTATTTTTGGATGGGACATGGGAGACCTGGGTTGATATTTTCTCTAAAAATAAAAAGGGGTGGCAAAAATTGAAAAAAGGGGGGTGGCTAACAGTGTAAGCTTGAGTAATTGTAATGATTAAAGTTTGCATTTTAATAATTAATTAATGCTAATTAATTAATTGGCACAGGGGGTACTTCAAAAATTTGACTGTGCCAGGGGGTACACTTGGTGAAAAAGGTTGAGAACCCCTGGTTTAGTGCCATGTTCTTACCCAGCTAACTTTCTTTTTCTATTCTACCTTCCTTAACTTCATAGTTCATTTTACTTAAGTTAAATATTTCTTACTAGTACTGTCTTAATACCCTTTGGAATAAAGAGGTAGTTCATGTTTTGGAAATTATATAATTGCCCCCTCTTTCTACATGGTAGTCTAAAAAGTACCGAGTCCTTCAGAGAAAATTGCAATTTGTTATAAACACAAATTTTACCTGAATCAACATTTTTATTTCTTAAACATGGTGAAATTTCACTACAGTACCTGTTTAATAATTCTACTACTGTATGTACGCATATTCATAAGAAATGTTACTACTTAAACTAGACATACTAACTATAAACAGCTGTTAATAATCACTCCCCCAGATGGTAGTGATCATTCACATTTATATGAAGTCGAAAGTTAAACTCGCATCCAAGAGCACGATCTAAAAAAAAGCCTCACTGATTACCATGGGACTTGAACATTCCTAACTTTGGACTGGACTCTAGATGCGTCATATAAGGGGGTGATTGATGCAGAGGTGGTCATCAAAAGTAGCAAAACTAATAAATTGGTACTGAATTAACATTACTGTATGTACAAGCACACCATTTGTGTCAGTAATTACTTTACCTTTTAGATCTCTTTCCTTGAACTGAGTAATGGGAAACATCATGGCATCAGCCAGTTGAGTTGACAGTACTGCATGACAAGAACTCAGCTGAGAAAAGAATATCCACACAGCTAAACAATTATGCCTGAAAATGTGTAGATTTCATCTGCTTTACAAATAACTTTAAAGAATAGAAACATTCCCACATCTACAATTTAAGACGGCTTACAAGTCTGTTAAAAACCAAAACACACACCTATTTAGTGCACAATCCTGCTAAAGTTAAGCATCTTGACATGCAATTATGTTCAAATAAGAGAACTAAGCAGGCGTTCAAGTCTTTCTAGATTAAATCAATGAGGTTTTAAAAAACGTATCTTTAGCTGGATTGCATCCTTAATTTTTATCTATATTTGCTGAAAATAAGTTGCTTATTAACCCATCTTAAACACTAAGAATGCCATCTAGTGTACTGTATACAGTGAACACTTGATTCAAAGGACATTACAGTAATGGAGACTTTCTGATGTTCGCATAAGTCTGTTAAACCTTTACCTTACGTAGCTTCTTCAGCAACACTGAGGGATCTCCTAAAGGTACATACATACCTGTCAAAAGGGGCTCAGAGTAGGCTTACCTATCTTTCAGGGTTTCCTCGACCTGCCCTTAAACCAGTGCCTTCTAGGAATGGAAATGTTCCTCCACTTCCTCAGGCTGCTCTAAGAATGGAGATGTTCCTCCTGAATTAGAGGAACATCTCCATTCCTTGAGCGCCCTGGCTGAGCAGGCAGTGGGAACGCCAGCACCCAGGGAGTCCTACAAGATAGGTAAGCCTGACCTGAGCCCCTCCCAACAGCTATCTACCTTACAGAGTTCCTTTAGAGCTGCTAAATAAGCTCTGTGAGGTAGGGTATTAATGGGGGAAAGGGTGTCCAGATTTAACAGACTTTGGGCATAAACAACTTGCCCCTTCCCCCATTAGTCCATTAAACCAAGGGTTCACTGTACTACTGTCTTAAATTCTGTTCATGCTGTACTTCATGATTTCTAAATTCTCCACCCTACTCTTATATTAGGCATTTTGTCCAAATTAGATCTGAAGGACACTTGGCAGGACCCGTCTTCTGTAAAGCAACTAGACATTTCAAATTATGTTCTTAATGTGACTTCATTTGTTTTATACACTAGGGAGACCAACATACTATTAGCATCACTTCTGAAAAAGCTGAACTAGCTGTCTGTCCCTCCAACAGTCATACATCAATTTCCCCAGTCATGAAATGCTGTCACTGAAAGACATTACCGGAAGACGTGTCTTCTTTCAGCTCATTGGGACCTACATCTTGACTTTTATCTACAGAGTTTAGCACAATGGGGTATCAGTCCTAAACAAGGCTCTGCAGTGCAACTGCAACCCTAGCTATGAATGACAAGGAGGGAGTTACTCTTACATTAACTCTGAGCAGTTCAGAAAAAAAATCTCTGATTTGTAACAAAGCAACCATCTGTCTAAGAAGTCTCTAGTTAACAGTCCCTAGAGAAATACACAGTCTTACCTCATCTATCACTTTTGCAAACTGCTGCAGAGTAGAATTCATAACTTCATCATCACCACCCAAAGGGAAGCGCTAGCAAAAAAGAAAAAAAAATATTTTACTCCCAAGTTTACCTTCACTGAACATTCTGAATGTTTTTCCATAATTCACTGCAAATGTCTAATAAAACGTATTAATACTGTACACGTTCAAAGAATAAAAACTTCTGAAAGAAGATTACAGGCCAGGTGAAAAGTATTTCTGGATTATTATTATTTTTTAATATAAACAGACTAAGTCCATAAAGACAAGTGTCGGGGGTGGTGGTGCTGTAGCTCAGTGAGATCACACACTTTACATGCAAAAGGTCACAAGTTCAATCCCTGGCATCTCCAGGTAGGAAATACCTCTGTCTGAAACTCTGGAGAGCAGTGTCAACAATATAATTGCCTCATTCAGTGTAAGGCAGATTCCCATGTTCCTGTGAGCTAATTTTAATCGACTATATACTGCGTATGAAAGCTCTCAAACACCTAATTAAATCAGAAGTGTTCAACTAAAATATGCCTATGCTGAAATAAAATTAAAATACCAATGGGTACAATTCAAAGGCAGGCAGCTACTGGTGCCTTTAATAACAGGACAACATGCAAGAATTAAACAGGTGAAGCTTTTCCTAGCATGGAAATAAAGGAATCAAGAAAGCCTCACTTGCTTAATTTCTGCACTCTAAGCTACTATTAAGGCACATGTGCTGACCCAGCATAAAAGTCAGCAAACCTCGCCAGAACATAATCCAAATATTTCATTCCATGACAACTATACCTGCTTCTCGTATTCCTTTAGAAGCTTTGAAGTCAAGTGTGTAGCTGCACTTAATTCATTCTGATATAAGGAAAGAGAGAGATTGATCACTAAATAGTCATTTAATTCCTAACAATGCAATGTTTAAATCTAGATAAATTCTAGATAGAAGCAACCTGCAACAGTGTTCTCTTCCACAATAAAGTTAAACAGTAAGCAACGTGAAAATATTACAGCAAAACCATAAATAGAATCAATAAATCTGAAACATGCATGCAGAATTACACAAACATCAGTGTTATTTGCACATGAGACTTTTTAGGCACAAAACCAGAATGAGCTACTGACATTCTGGGAACTACAATGCGTGTCTCCTTCCTTCATGACTCTGAATAGTACAGGAAAACATGATGCGCTGGATATCTAGCTAGACAGACCAACAGACTAACTTGGTATGAAGTACTGTAGTTTCCTTCGCAACCAAAAGGTGCCCTGCACAAACAGAAGGACACTTCCACTAATTCAAGGCTGACTCTCCCCCAATTTTCTGCCAATTCCTCCTCCTTGCAACAACCCCTCCCCCACACTCTCACACTGTTCTGAAGGATCCCCCAGTCCTCAAGAACAGATTTTCAGGGGGCTACAGACAGCAGGAAAGCCCTGTTGTGCAAACGGAACTAAGCTCACACTTTTCTAGATCCAACCCATTATCAACTGCACAATTCTAAAACTTGACTCAAGGCTGTCTAACTTCTGGATTCTGAAGTCACCTTACCTGTGCATCATAAATGCGATGCATGGCTTGATATAGCTGGTTAATATATCTGGAAATTGCTGCAGCATCTTCTTCAAACACACCTAGCAAAGAACGTGTCTAAAAATGGAAGAAACAATGTATTTGTATAAAACTGAGACAACAGTGTAGCAGCTTAATGTAGTCTGGGCAACCCAAGAATAAAATTCATTGTTATCAGATGGTTTTTAGCACATCTCTAGTAGTCATACAGCATAGCCTAAGCCAGAAAGTGGTGACAAATTAACAGAACAGTTCGACTACTCGAACTAAAGTACTCTCCTACTATTAATTGCTTTTTATTTTAATGCTCAACCAGTGGCATGCTTCACCCCAGCATGAAGTCTTTTCCAGTTGCTGGTGTCTCTTCTCCATCTCTTTTTAGAATGTGAGCACTTTGGGGACAGGGAGCCATTTATTGATCCAAAACCTTTATTGGCATTTATTGATGTGTTTTGCTATGTAAACCGGTTAATGAACTACTTTTTGTTGAAAAGCAGTATATAAATTATTATTATTATTATTAATAAAGTTTCTGATCCTTACTTTGTAGCAGTAAATGGTTTAACAACAACTTACAGCACAATACTCATGATTGAGCCGGCGACGGAATGAGCTTTCCATCGCCGGGAGACATCGTGAACGTGCCGTAAAGCACATTCGCAACGACTCGTGAGCAAGGAAGGCCGGCCTCCCTTGCTCTGGAGCCAGAGCGCCAGTCTGCAAACCCAGATAAGGATCTGGCGTGGGTGGGGGAGGGGCCCATTGGCCTAGCCAGCCTGGGAGGGGGCAGGGGATGGCTTTGGTCATATCCCGGCCCCCGCTGGGCGGCTAGGCCATAATACGGCCTCCTCAGACTTCCGCAAGCAATTTTGCTGGTGGAAATCTGAGGAGGCCGACTGGGCCGGCTTGGTGTTACACTCGTGCCCTTCCCCAAGTAGATCTCCGGCCCAGCAGCAGCCTGGCCGCCAGTGCACAGGATTCAGCCAGTGGCCATGGGCCTTACGGTGGATTGCGCTGTTAATCTATTTAATTTAATAGATTTAATTCTAGACTGAATTACAAGTTTAGTTACTACTTAAATTTACTTTTCAGGCTTAACAGAAATTTTAAATTGTAAAGCTTGAAATTGGGTCAGATTTCTGATTTAGGTATTACCTGAGCAACACAAATGACCTTTATACTTGAATTTTCAAAAAGCTTTTGACAAAAGCTCTTTTCAGAAGGCTCCCTCTCTATGTTCACTGAACAAGTGCAGGGGGATTGGAACTGCACCACCACCTAGCCATGTTACGACACCAACATGCCCACTGGCCATGTCCTCCAGCCATTTGAACATTGAACATCGTCTGCACAGGGCAACACTGAACATAAGGAGAGTTTCTCCATGATTTGGGGAACCATGCTTCCCTGTCTAAAATTGGGAGCACAACTTATTTACAAAAAAAACCCCTGACACACAGGAATCAATTACATATTCGACATAATATGTAGTCCTCACATTAACAGTAAACACAAAATTCAAGCTTACAACAAAAGGAACTGTCAGTAGTACTTTCCTACGTCTATGATGCAATATTACAGATTCTAGCCATCTATTAACAGTATTTATATACCGCTTTTCAACAAAAAGTTCACAAAGCGGTTTACAGACAAAATCAAATGATTAAATGGCTCGCTGTCCCCAAAGGGCTCACAATCTAAAAAAGATGCAGAATCATCACCAGCAAACAGCCACCAGAAAAGACACTGTGCTGGGGTGAAAGGGGAGCAGTTGCTCCCCACCCCTAAATAAAAGAGGAGCACCACTTGAAAAAGTGCCTCTTGCATCTATTTTCTATGTAAAAACCTGTGATGTGTACAGATGCTGATGAGTCATTTAGAGGCATGGACAGTCTCTTTTGAACAATCTACCTCCCCTATACACCTTGAGATGCGACTTTCATTTGCATGCGCTACCTAGCTGTTTTTGGCAGAAGAAAAAGCTTGAGAACAATGGCCCAAACTCACCAACTGGGAGGTGTAAAAGGCACTGGTTACAGGGCCACAGTTTCGTGCATTGCTTGGACTTGGCATGGATGTGCCATAACAAGGGGCGGAGGAGCAGCTTAATGGATGTTGCAAAAGGCCTCTGCACACAATGCTACTTTACAGACACAGCTTGCAACTGCCTACTTCAAACTGAAGTACATCACAGCTGTCAATTAGTAGGTTGGGCAGGCAGGGGTTTTATGATGTAGAAGAAACTAAATGACTAAACTTTATGTTGAAGGAACTACAAGACACTTTACTTCAAGAAAATAAAACAAAACCTACATGAAAATCCACACATCTCCACAATTACAGAACAAACGATAAAACTAGTAAGAAAAAGCAAGAACATCCTCTTTTTCACCAAAGTCCAACAAAGTAGGGTTTTGAACGACCCTGCAAGCAAATTAAGATTCAGTGCTTCTCAAATCTGGACATTCAACTGAGTAGCTAAAATCTATCATGCTTATGTGATATTTCACACTGATAAGCCCTTTGTGATGTTTATTCCTACAATTATTTGCTTATATAGTTAGTATTGGAAGCTATACAGTACTGTATTCAATGGGCAGTGTGGCTTACTGATGTCATTCAAGGAGATTAGTGACAAGAAAATATTTTGTCATCACACTGCCCTATTATTCATCCAGCCTTGGGGATACCAGCCCACAAGAACATTTTACTAGCCTGTCTGTGCATTACAGGGTTAGTTGAGCTCTGTCAAACTACTAGGCTACAAAGAAAGAATGGTTCACATGGGCGAGCGGCCAGCTAAGACCATACTAATTCCTAGCTTTCTTGATTAGCTTCAATGTAACTATACAAAATCCTATACTTATACAGTATATATGAAAGTGACAGGAGGCACAACTTTATATCCTTCTTCTTCCAATTTAGAGCATTACAAGTTTTCGAAGTGTTTCACACAAAATGCATCAGCTACTTTTTCAGAGAAAACTGTCCAAGATGTTGGGTTGGTTCACATCCAATGCCAAACCATAGTTAACCATTACATCATAGAGCCAGGGGCTCCTACATGTTGTTTCCTTAGTTTTGATCCAACCAGGAATTAACTAAGCAGAGCCTATGAGATGGGAGGGAACACAAGATTCATACCTGTAATGCCAAATCATTTGTCATTACATGTGAACTGACCCATTCATTCAGTAATCCTTACAATAGCCCTAACAAAGCAGGGTAGTACAGCATAGTTTATTATCCCATTATTGCAAGGCAGAGGGATGGGGTTAGGCTGAAAGAATAGTACATTGCTTAAAGCAAGCTACTTGCAGAGGTGAAAACTCAACCCAGAGGTCCTAACTTACATTCTCAATCTAGAATGCTCAGAACTGTAATCAACTATTTCTTTAATTCTATCAACGAATTTCTACAAACACATTAGGTAAAGGTAAAGGTGACCTCTGACAATTAAGTCCAGTCGTGTCCGACTCTAGGGTGTGGTGCTCATCCCCATTTCAAAGCCGAAGAGCCAGCGTTGTCCGAAGACGCCTCCGTGGTCATGTGGCCGGCATGACTCTCCTTGCCGCAGCGCGTAGCATGCGGCTGGAACACGGAGCGCTGTTTACCTTCCCACAAGCGGTACCTATTTATCTACTCGCATTGACATGCTTTGGAACTGCTAGGTTGGCAGGAGCTGGCCAAGCAACGAGCGCTCACCCCGTCGCGGGAATCGAACTGCCGGCCTTTCGATCAACAGCTTATGGTTCAGCGGTTTAACCCACTGTGCCACCCGCTGGCCTACAAACACATTAGAACAGTTTAAAATATTTACTGACCTATGCGGAAGAATGCATAAAATGAGTAGCTAATGCTACAATCCTAACATCTCTGGAGGATAATCCCCATGGAACTCATGGAGACTCACTTCTGAATCAATATGAATAGGATTAGGCTACAGACCATAACATTACATACAACAATGTGTAACATAACGTAAAGATAAAATTAGAACCAAATATCAAATTATATTAAAAGTCATACAAATAATTTTGCCTCCATAAAAGGTTATATAACAATATTGCAACTACTTTCCATGACATTTGCACACCAATTTGATTGCTGTTACTAAGACAAATAAACTACAAAGCACTGCTCAGATAGCTGTGGAGATAGCAGGAATGATTACATATACTCTTTACTTTATCTGTAGCTGCTAAGCTTTTCACAGGAAACTGAAGATACCAGCATCATCCCTTTCCAGTGGAGTCAAGGTTAAGGTACCAACATTTCAACCATTAAAAGTAACTTCAAGGATGTTAGCACTTAGCAGTACAGTATTTACGTACGCTGACCCTGGTCTCTTTGGAACAACTTGTCAGTGTGCTCACAGCAAAGCATGGCATAGGATAATTTCATAGTATTTCAATGGAAAGCATGCATTTATAATTTGTTTTGCAGCCAAGTCTTAAATAGACCTATTTGGAAACATGCACATTGACTTAGGCCTGACACCTCAATAAACATATATTTGTAGGTATGTACAGCCTTTGAACAGGTTTCATTACAAGACAACTTTAAGCGACACTTAAGACGATTTCAAAGCTACCGATGTACTAATCCACCTAACACCCCAGCAGGAGGAAGGGTGTGGTGGGGAAAATTGAAGAAGTAATTTAAATAATTGCACAGCATTAAGAAAGGAGCAGATCTCGCTCAGATCTGCTGCCCCTTTCACAACACCACCCTTGACTCAATGGGACCTAGGAAAAGCGGGGCTATGCGAACTTTTAAGCAAGCAATACTCTCTAATACTGAAAGATTAATATTTAAAGGGGCCCAGTCACACCCTCCATACTCTATAGTAGAGTATTTTTGATCTGCCTCCGAACAGCCCAAACACGTTGGAAGGCGCAAACCTCCAAGAACCAGCGGGGGGGGGGGACGCCTTTTGCCCAAAGTCACGCAGTCGAGATCCCCTAATGCGCCTCGGCAGCTTGGCAGGACGATTACAGAGGACGGCAGCTGAGCGGGGAGCAGTCTGGCCGCCTGCAGGAGCGCTACGCGCGGTGGCGACAGACGGACCCCGGCAGGGTCGGTCGCTATTCCCCAATGAAGCAGAACTGGCCCTCCCTCGATAGCCCTCCTCCCTCGGCGACCTGCCGCCATCCGCCTGGGACCAGGGGGCCGAGCCTGCTGCTCCCTCTTTCACCCACCTGGGGACTGTCCTCCAGCGTCTCCTCGATGGGCAGCTTGTCTATCCCGGGCATGTCGGCGGTGGGATCTCCACAGGCGCCCCCTCTCCCCAGCCCCCCACGCCGCGCCCAGCTGACGAATCTCCTCCTCCCGCTCTCTGCTCCGCGGCAGCAACCACAACAAGCCAACCCAGCCGAGTTCAGGAAGTCCCGCCCCGCCACTTCCAGAGGCGGCCTCGGACCGACGTGAACAAGCTGTCCGTGCAGCGCCTGCGTTTCTTTCCATTGGCTGTAGAGGCAGTCACTCTGGCGCGCGAGAAGGGGGGGCGCTCGACTTGTACACGTTCCATCCGGTTGAGCTAGAACGGCGGCTTCTCCTGCAGCTAACGCGGCGCTCGGGCGGAGGTATCTGGTCGTCTTCGCGTGTCTTGAAAGCTGGATGAGCGCGAGCGACTTGGCTAGTCTCGTATTTTTTAATGAGTGAAGTGCGGTCGACAACTACGTTGTATTTTTCATCCCGCTTGCCCTTTTGTCTATCGCTTTCTCTCCTTTTAAAGTTACTCTAAAGCGGTAAAGCCTATTGCAAGTAGACTGTTATTTCCTTAATCTTTTGGACTTTTTTTAAGTAATAGGCTGCAACCCTATCCGTACTTACCTGGAAGTAAGCCCCATTGCCTATAATGGGGCTTACTTCTAAGTAGACATGCATAGGATTGGCAAGAGGCCTATCTGGGTAGCACCGTTCTGGAAAGAATGAGCAATGATGTCCGACTCCCCGATTGACATCTCTGACTGGTTCACACATGCATGAGCAACACGATTTCGCATATCCTGCTTACTCTTGGTTCCACGACTGAACTTACACTTGGTTCCACGACTGGCAGCTGGACGTGTGAGCTGACTCAATTTTAATCCAAGTTCTTTAATCCAAGTTCAAGAAATAAGCATACCGTATTTGTGTGAACCAGTGCTTAGCCACGTCCTTTAGGCAAACCTGCATTTTCTGTCTTCAGCTCTCATTGGGAGGGATATGGAAAATAATACGGTTTATGTTTTATTGATTGTTAAGGAAATGCGCATAAATCACTTTGCACACTTAAGAAAACGCAATATAAATTCCAAGTACAGTATTGCCATCACTATTATCCAACGATCATTCTCTCCAATAAGCTAATAGATGCATTATGATGAGAACATGATCTTTTTAGTCATGGTCTTGGGAACTACTGAGATGTGATTACTAACGGGACATTTTTCCACAAACTGAATGGAAACAGATGTTTGCTTTGCTCCCATGATCCAGTGTGTGACTGTGAGTGACACAATTGCCTAGATGTTGCTGTGCCATAAAATCTAGCCTACCTACTACCTACTTCATCCACGACTGCATAATAAACTAGCTTGGATTCCTCTTCTAGTTTATAGTAATGGAGAGCCTCATTCCATTACACAGAGTTCAAGGACACAATCTTGAAGTAGGTCTGTAGTAGGTCTGCCAATTGATCCAAAATGGGGTAATTATACTCATTTATAGTTATCTGTGATGCCAAAAAAGCAAGCCTTTGCTCATTATTGTCAAAATATAGCAAATTAAATTATACAATATTTATACACAGTACCACTTTTCAATGAAAAAAAAAATCAGAAAGCAGCATATGTGACAATAGCAAAAGGAATGTAAAAAAAAAAACCCTGTCTCAACAGGGGCTCATAATCTAAGGGTGCAATCCTATCCTACTTACACCACCGGTGTAACCAGCAGTGCAGCGAAAACGGGAGGCCCCAGAACGGAAAAGGGATTCAAGTCCCCTTTGAATTCCCCTTTTGGAGGGGATTTGAATTCCCTTTCTGTTCTGGGGTCTCCCATTCTCACTGCACCGCTGGTTACACCGGTGGCGTAAGTAGGATAGGATACGCATTTTTCCATTTCAAAACATGGGTTCCTGGGAAAGTTATGACCTAGGCCTGTTTTAAATAAGACATCCAAGGGCAACCGTGTACAAGTGCTTATAAAGTAAACAGAAGCAAGAGATAGGGCTTGTAAAAAAGGATCAGGGATTGAGCATATACTGTATAATAATGCATATGAATGCCTGTTTTTAGATTTAGTTACAAATTAGATCAAATCTCAGTTTTGTTTTGTTTTACTTTGTAAGGACCAGTTAACAACACAGAAGATATTTCCAAACCACCAGCTGAATGCATGGTCATGGAAAAGCAAAATCTTTGGCATTCATAAATTCATTAAAATGAAACCATACAGAACAAAACTTGTATGAGTCTTAGGGTCCAATCGTGACCAACCTTCGAGCATGGATGCATCCACAATACAGTGGATGCATCCTGAGGTAAGGGAACAAACATTCCCTTACTGTGAGGACGCCTCCGTGACTCCCCCCCCCCCCCGGATGCAGCGCACGCCCCATTGGCACGGCTGCATCAGTGCTGGAAAGTTGGCACATTATTGGTGTGACAATTTTTCATTGGAAGTTATAGTCTTGGTACCAATCTTTGTAGGTTGTGTTGATTTCCCATGTTTTGCAATTATAGTACCATGCTGCTGCCAGAAGAAAGATGCTTAACTCCTTGTGCAGGAAGGAGTTGTATGAGCCTGTAAATAATGTTAACAATATCAAGGATGCATCTGGTGATAACGATTGATGAAAGGTTTTAAAGCGTTCCAAGAATAATTCTAACCAAAATCCAGAAATTACAGTATATCACACCCCCGCCACATATGATAGTACATCCTTTGAGTTGTGCAGCTCCTTCAGTAATTCTATTTTGGGCTATGTTTACATAGAACAATTTTACCCATGTCATGTACCACCTATTGCAAATTTTCAGGGTTGATAAAAGCGAATGTGTTTTGAGCACTTTACAAAATAAAATTTTAGTGTACTGTATAGGGT
The DNA here is from genome assembly GCA_026170595.1 of Plestiodon gilberti rubricaudatus. Lineage (NCBI taxonomy): Eukaryota > Metazoa > Chordata > Lepidosauria > Squamata > Scincidae > Plestiodon > Plestiodon gilberti. The sequence continues at coordinate 219,252,465 of JANXHW010000002.1, read as the reverse complement.
CAAGGGTAAGAACAAATAAGTCCACCATCCGTTATTTACTTTGTATGATATAAACTAGCTTAGAAACTATCACACCTTTGGTGAAATGAATGATTAACTAGGTCATTATATTTTATTGCATTGAGTAATGTTTTATCTTTATGTATATTGAAATAGCACTGGCTGGGATACCAGATATTTCAATATAAACAAAGCAGTTTATTTAAAAGTGGGAAGCAGAAAAATGAAATATCAATGTATTTGAAGTTCCGTTATCAGTAGGCTTACCATATTTTCCCGGTTTCCAACCGGGGACCCCCACACACACACTTTAATCAATTATTTAATTTTTTGTGGGTGCAAAGCGCCCACTTGCTGCCTAAACGGCAGCCGAAAATTTTATTTATTTATTTATTTATTTATTTATTTATTTATGGCCATGAAAATGGCTGTTTTGCTGCCGCTGCCACTTACCTGTCCTGCCGCCATTGCCTCCGCCCTCTTGCTGACGCTGACGCCGTCCTCACCGCTGCCATCTTGCCCACCATCTCATCCTCGCTGCCGTTCCTCGTCGTTGCCGCCGTCCTCACCGCCACTGTCCCTTGTTGTCGCTGCCGCTTGGAGCCTGGCTGGCTGCGTCCGAGCCGGCCAGGACTCCTGCCCCCAGGCTCAGAGCCTCCGCCGCCACCGCTTTCAAAGGTGCAAAAAGGCGCCGCCCAAATCTCATGAGGGCACATGAGGCAGGAGACAGCACTTAAGGTGGCAGGAGACAGCATTCAGTTCTCCTGGTGGGTCGCAACCCACCAGTTTGAGAACCGATTATCTAGGCTGCCTTACAACAAAGGCAGATTGGAGTAGCAACCCTGGCCCACCCTGGTGCACCATAAAGAGGTGGTAAATATGTTGTGAGATATTAAGAGTGGACTGTACTATTTATTTCCTGTTTTTCTTCAACAAATGCATTCAAAATGACATGCAAATATAAAAAAGCCATTACTAGAAAACAATAACACTGGGTACTACATCAGACTGCAAGGGGGGAGGTGTCACATTTTTCATGCTTCATATGAGTGGGAAGCTAGTGAGAAAGTAGCACAGCGAGGAGTAGCTGGGCCAGTTGTAAACAGCTCACTGTAAGTGGAAAAACCCAAGAACGGACAGGGCTAGAAGCTTCTCTTGTCCATTTGGCACATTCATGCACTGAGTGGAGAGAGAATCTGCGTGGCACCAGTCCACACAACTTGATTTGGCTGGCGCTCCCAGTCATAGTTTCCTGGTCTTCCCTATGGTGACTGGAGCAGCAGTTGACCATCAAGAAGAGCCCCGCTAATTGCCTCACATAGCAGGGAGCAACATTTTGTGCTCGCTTCTGTGATGGCTGTAGATGGTGGTGATACAGGCGGAAAAGGATGGGCAACTAGGAGGAACTGCGCTGGCTCACTGGTTTGCTCAACCTGATCTTACTGCTGCCGCCAACTAAACTGTGCCTGAGGCAACTCAGTCTACCAGCCAGCACAAGTGCCATACCTGAATGCATTTGTCTGGTGAAGTGCCTGCCCAGGTTCATCACCACCATCCTGGATAATTACCAGTCAGTCTCAAATTTGCCATTCTGGGCAAGATGTTTGAGTGGGTGGCGGCAGATCAATGCCTGGCTTTTCTGGAGGTCACTGATAACTTTGATTCTTTTTCATCTGGATTTAGGCCCAGTTTCCAAAACTGCCTTGGTTACCCCCATGAATTACCTGTGCAGGGACTAGACAAGGGAAATTTGCCTGGTTTGCTTTTTCTGGACCCCTCAGTGACGTTTGATACCATCAGCTATGGTATCTTGGCCACAAGGCCATAATGGGGCTGGGAGGCAGTAATTTGCAGTGACTCTGCTCCTACCTAGTGGATGGATTATGGACGGTGGTGTGTTTATTTTATTTATTTATTTATTTAACAAATTTATACCCCGCCTTTTCCTATGCCAAAGGCAAATGCTCAAGGCGGCTTACAACAAAGATTAAAATACATAATTTAAAATACATAAAATAAGTTTAAACAATACATAACCATACATAAACAAGTTTAAAAAACAATACAATCCACTGGGGGGCGGGGCGCAACAGTATGGAGCAGAGAAGCAGCATGGCAGAGCATCTTGAGATACAGGAGGCAGACCACAACCCATCACCCAAACGCTAGACGAAACAAAAATGTTTTGAGCCCTCGCCGAAAAGTCATGAGGGAGTGGGTGGTTCTCAGATCCCCTGGCAGGGAGTTCCACAGTTGTGGTGCCACAGCAGAGAAGGCTCGCCCACGTGTTGCCACTCCCCTAACTTGCAATAGGGGTGGCACTCGCAGGAGAGCCCCTTCAGATGACCTAAGAGAGCGCACCCATTCCTGCAGGGGGAGTGCAACCCCATTCAGAACGGGCAGATGACTCAGTACCTCCATCGAAGCTTTCCTGACCAGTAGGACCTCTGTTTTTTCTACTGGTGTTGCCTGACATGTTCTTTTTATTGATGTCTGACACATTTGTTTGCTTGTGTACATGGCACACGTGTTAACTTACCTGTAGTCTCTGATTTGATTTATTTTCTTGTGTCATCCACTCTTCATGCAGGTTATTTCCTGATTCCTAATTGTGGCAGTTGTAGTCTGGATGTTGTTGTGATCTGGGGGCCTGATATCATGTGGGGATACTACTGCTTAGTGGTAGAGGACCTGTAAATTTACAATGTAACTCGGTTCTGGCACCAGATTGCTGGGGCCACTGGAGCAAAATCCTGTACTGGGTCCTTATGAAAGACACGGCCTAGGCCTGACTCCATCTTGGTTTCACTTGAATCACTGGTTAAAAGTCAGCCCTCTGCCTGAACTTAAAATGGAGCTGTTACATCTTAGCTCAGATGCTGGGAACGGAGCTCATTAGTGAGAAACTGAGAGCAGGACCTGCTATCTGGGAGTGATAACACTGGCCAGTTCGCTCTGCGCTGGTGGATCCTGGTACTTGCCAAGGACACATTAATTGCAAATGACTTGCACCTGTGCCTTATGCATAGGAGGAGGGACTTGGAATGAGATTATGTAAGGATTTAGAAGTTTCAGCGGATCCAAAATTCTGATTGGCTATTCCCTAGTCCCAAGGTCTAAGAGATTTCCAGTTCCTTGCCTAATTGCTGCAGCTGATGCTGAGCTTTTGTTGCCTTGAGAAGAAGGGCTGCTGCCCAGCCAAAATGGAGGCTTGTCCCTATCATACCTGGTGGGATGGGTAGAGCAAGAGCTACACTTTGTCTATGCTCAGGAGAGCTAACCGTTGGTGAGTGTTAGGAAATAAAGCTTTATTGTTTTAGACTGTCTTTTATAAGTATGCCTTACAAAGAATCTTTAACTGATGCCTTCTCTGTTGTAACCTTTCTACTACCTTATTTTGCTGCATATGTATCCTCAACCTTAGCTATCCCTGTCCCCCCTTTCTTTCCTGGGAGTTCTATGTCTAGAAAATATATCTGGTTTTATTTAGCATTACGATGAGAATGAGAAATGGGGAAATTTAGCTAACTGTTCAGCTGCACCAGGGAAAAGGCACACATGGACGGTGCAGTGCTGAAACCACTACAAGGCAGAAGGAAGGATGTAAGAGCTGTGTGTTATACTCGGAACTATACTGATTTCAAAACACTAACACACAGGTAAGACTATTGTCCAACAGCAAAGTTCAAATAAATATCGATTTATTTGTAAAAGCATCTCAGAAGATGAACATAGCTCATATGACCCGTGTGGTCACTGGGGCTCAGTGGTTAGATTCTGCCATACCACTGCTCTGGGGTCTGCCCGTTCAGCAGTGGCATTTCTACACCCACACGTGGGGGGGGCTGCTGACGCAACACCCCCACGTGATGCCACCAGCCCCGCCCCCTGGGTGTGTGACATCATTTTCATGCACCGCCGCCCAATTTTGGCGGCGGCGCAGCTCAAAAACACCCCCCTGCGCTTTTTCCCGTTTTCAGGGCTGTACAGAGCCAGGGAGGGCGGGAGGGCCAAACAGGCAGCTGGCAGAGCAGCGAACAGCCGTGAAAAGCCAAAAAAGCGGCAGAGGAGGCGACGGAACCGGAGGCAAGCTCACACACACCGCCCCCCTAACAACACCTCTGCCATTCAGTTCCAAGCCCAGTTCAAGGTGCTGGTGATTACCTCCAAAGTAAGACCTATACAACATGGGGCCTGGATATTAGTTTTACAGCGCAATCCTATCCAACTTGCACCACCGGTGTAACCTGTGGTGCAGAGAGAATGGGAGGCACCAGAATGGAAAGGGGATTCAAATCCCCTCCAAAGGGGGATTCAAAGGGGATTTAAATCCCCTTTCCATTCTGGGGTCTCCCGTTCTCACTGCACCGCTAGTTACACTGGTGGTGTAAGTTGGATAGGATTGTGCTGTTAGTCACTGGTTATGGACCTTTGTTTTAATGCTGCTTTTGTAGTTTTACTCCATTAGTAATCCACGCGCATGATCTTGTTTTCAGTTGGTTTTAAAGTGCCAATTATTTTATCGTATTGTATTTTTTATTGTTTTAAATAATTGTATTGTATTTTATATTGTTTTAGCTATTTTAAAATTATGTTGTAAGCCACTTTGAGCTGTGGAAAAGTGACATAGGAATCTTATTAATAAATAAATATACATGCTGGATTACAACTAATACATTTGATTTTTTTTCCATACCCCCCTTCCTATGCTTGCTTTTCAGGGCTACATTAGTGCTCATCCTTTTCTGACACAAAGGGAAGGGTAAGCACAATCCAGCTCTTGCTAAGATATGCAATACTTAGAAAGCACCTTTATAGAAACTTTACTCGTTTGTTTGCCCACTTTCTTTTTTACCCCTAGGAAGTTTTTACCCCCTAGTCTTTAGAAAACAGGCCTTAATCAATAGGCAGGCCAGTTGATGGATAAACTTAAAAAGAACTTAATTATGGCACATTACATTGATAAGATTTAGTGAACCTTCATTTTACTTAATTCTTTCCAAATCATGAGTCAAGGACGCTGGATGGATTTTTATTATCGTTAACTACAGACCATACCCCCATAACGTTGAAAATGTTTGCAAGGGTCTGCCACCAAGAGATAATCAACACTAGATGGCAGCATTATAGAGCTATAGCTAGTGTCAATATTTTCTGTACAAACATAGAACAATAATTAAAATTCATTTTGTAAAAAGAAAATCCGACAGAGGACACAAAACATGGATGTCCAGCATATTTGGATGTCCAACATATTTCACCAAATAGCTAAACCCCATTTGCATGCAAAAATATATGGTTCTATATTAAACAAAAATATATGGTTCTTCACCATGAGAGTAGTGAGCATTGAAGCTGGAAAACTAGAAAGTTTTCCTGTTTTAGTTTGTTGAGTGGATTGATTTTTTTTATCGTTCAGTGCATCATATCAAATGCAAAGAGGGGCTGGGAGAGGAAAAACAGCATAATAATAATAATAATAATTACAATTCAAGGGGCAGGACTAAATAAATAGGTGAAAACAACATATTAAGGATTTTTCCACATACTATTCAACTGCAGAATGAGCAATCCTGGTGCATCTCTGGCCCCTACCTGGCTGAGACAGCATAGGTGATGTATGGAATCTTTCAAGGATCTATATTGGGACTTGTGCTTTTTATCTTGTTCATAAATGATCCAGAGTTAGGAATAAGCGGGGGGGGGGGTGTCATTTGCAGATGACACCAAACTATTGTACTCAGGGTGGTGAAAACCAAAATGCATTATGAAGAGCTCCAAAAGGATCTCTACAAGCTGGGTGAAAGCAACCAAATGGCAAAAATGGTTCAGTGTAAAGTGCAAACAATCCCCAGTTTACATATACACTGATGAAATCTAAGCTGTTGGTGATGAACCAGAATAGATATCTTGGGGTTGTAGTGGGTAGCTCAATGAAAACTATAGCCCAGTGTGTGGCAGCAGGAAAAAAAGTGCTAATATTGTAATGCCCTTATACAATATAATATGGTGGGGCCTTATTTGGAATACTAACGACAGTTCTGGTCACCACATCTCAAAAAGGATATTGTAGAGCTAGCAACGATGCAGAAGAGGGCAACCAAAATTATTAGGAGTCTGAAACACTTTCCTGCCAACGAAAGGCAATAACATTTGGAGCAACAAACACTGTCCACAAAAGAGACACCCAGTGTTCGTGGTCACAGAGAGGATCGCTACCTGTGGAGAGCTTCATGGCAAGAAAAAGGGGAGGGGCTTACTAGGCACTCTCACAGTGTTCCTTAAGTGTGAAGATTGTACAGTACACGCTTACAGAATGTCTGAAAATGGGTAAATGTTTCCCTGGTGCAAAGACTCTCAGGAGCCAGACAAAATTATCTGATACAGTGCAGGTTGCAAGCTAACCGGTAGCCATCCCTGGTTTAAAGTTTGCTTATATGTTGTTTTTTTGCCTTTTGTTTCTTAAAGCTCACTGTAACCCATCATGAGCAGGTATAGAACAGAATAACAATTAATAGGTAATACATTTAACAAGGACCTGACTTCAGTTATCCAGACTGGATTACCTGAATGCTGGGGGGGGGGCTGCCTTTCAAGACTGTTCAGAAGATGCAATTGGTACAAAATGCAGCCACCAAAGTACTGGTGGGACTGAATCAACTGGAATATATCAAGGGGATTTTATTCCAGCTGCACTGACTTCCAGGCTAAATTTAAATTGTTGGTGTTAGCCTTTAAGGCCTTAAATAATTTTACCAGATTACGTTAAGGGCTGCCTCTTCTCATATGAAACTGCCAGGGTCCTAAAATCAGCTTCAGAAACTAGCTCTCCAGCTTACTACATAAATTTGATTCAATATTGGCAAGTACCAAAGACAGGGCCTTCTCAGTGGCAGTACCACAGTTATGAAACACTTCAAGGAGGATAGGCGGGTCCCCTCACAGCCCAATCCTGCACAAGTATGTGTGGGCATCCTGCGCAGTTCCCGGGCTGCACCATCGTGGCCCGGAATCACCTTGGGAGAAGAGGACATTCATCCCCTTCCCCCAGTGTAAGCAGGGCAGGGCCCAATGGGCCTCCTCGGATGCACGCCAGCTCTGGAGCTGGCATGCGTCCGGGGAGGCTGTGTAAGTCTGGCCCAGGCTGGGAAGGAGCATAGGATATTGGCACAACTCAGCGCTGATATCCCCGGCCCTGACCAGCCAATGGCCCCCTCCCTTTCCGCCCCTGCCCTTGAGCTGACCAGTGTGGGACTCACCTGCGGTGGCTGGTGCAAGGTCCAGAGGACGGCCGAGTGAGTGGCTCTGGCCTCCGCGCTGTCGCCGCTTACTCTTGAGGCGGCGCAAAAGTGCCTTATGGCACTTCTGCGACGCCTTAGGCCAGCGGAGCACTCGCTCCACCGGCCTAACATTGTGCCAGATTGTGCAGTTATTGTCTTTAGAAGAATGGCAAAGAAGGTGTTTTAAAGAAGGTGTTTTATCCCGCTGGAATCTGATTTTATGCGTTAACTGTTTTACTTGCTATGTTGATCTGTTTTGTTTTACAGTTTTAATTTCCATCCTGATTTTATTGTTGTTTTTACACTTGTTTTAATATTTTGTAAGCCACTTTGTTACTTATAATGAAAAGCAGGACAAAAACATACGGTAATTAATGAACTAACATTAACTTCTCTTCAAAAGCCAAAGATCTTAGTGACAAACCCAATATCTATTATCCTCCTGGGGAACTGGACTTGTCATGGACTGTTGAGAGTGTTCTGTGGCCCAATCATCCATCCCCTTATAATTTCACAAAGCCTCCCTACAGAGCTTCTTCCTACCTGCTCCCCCCCCCAAAATCCCCCACTGCTAGGACTGATTTGGTAAACAGGAATTGATGTTGTCAGGCTAGTAATCCCCCTTCCCTTTGGTTTACCTCCGTCACAGTCCCCAGGGATTAAACTGTTCCCTGCAGTAATTGAAGACCTCAGTCTGGAAAATGTCTCTAGGCTAGGACCAGTTGCCTTTGTGCACGTTTCCCCTCCTTTTTTTTTTAACTTCTGTCCCTTCACACAAAGCACAGAAGGGAGAAAGGAGAGGGACAAAGTCCCTAAAGCTAAAATCCTATACTGTACACACTTTCCTGGAAGTAAGCCCATTGAACACATTGGGACTTATTTCTTAGTAGACATGCATAGGGTTGTGCTGTACATTTCCACTGAAACAAGAGTTGTCAGTGGTGACATATCCATGAAATACTAGGGTCATCCCACTCACTCAGCTAAAGGCTGGAAGACTCAAAGGGAACATTGCACATATACTTCAAGTCTTCCTGTGTAGGTGAAGGATCGGCGAGGGAGTGAAATTTCTCAGCCATGTTTAAAAAAAAATGGTTAAAATAAAATAGTCCAGTGATAGTCATTTTATACCCTTCTTGCTGCAGCACCTATCCTTTGTTTATTAAAGTTTTGTTTATCAAAATATTGTATCATTAAATTATTCCTATATTCTATTGCTCATTATAAAAAGCAACCTTTTATGATAGAAATAACTTCCAGTTGACTTTAAAAAGACATCATAATGAATTATGGGTGAGCATGTTATTGACTCCTTAAGTATCTGTAACATAGGGTACATTTCCCCACTTTGTTGAAACAGCAGAATCGTTTGCTACTGACTTCCATGGGATTGTTCTCAAAAGTTTTGTACAAGTATTTGGTAGATTCCTCTGAGAATTTCAGCATATGCTACCTTTCGATAAAGCTGCATCAAAATAGCACAAGTTGGGGGGGGGGGGGGGGAAGCAAATAAATGCCTACCTTTTTAAGTACTTGGTTCAACTGTTCCTGTGTTAACTAATCCAAGCACTTGGAAGACAATTACACAGAGCTCTGAGAACATTGCCAACCCACTGCAGTGTGCCTTATGCCAAACACCATTGTTATTTTATTGACCATGTTCACCATTACATATGCATATGAAAAACAGGAGCTTTTTCATCAGGATTACCCTAATAGCATTAAGAGATTATTTTTTAAATTTTCATTGGAAGAAAATTCACTTAAATGAGATTACTTATTACTTGACTGGTTTCCTATCATGCTGTTATGTTTAGGTAAGTGGAGTCCATTAGAGTATTATTTATTTAAAAAAACTGATTTTATACATTAATGATTTCAAATAAAAGAGAAGTGCTATATTTGTGCATTTGTTCTTTTGAGAAAGTTAAGTCTGATGTTCTGGTTAGACGAGATAACACTTTTTGTCCCTCTTGGTGCCCCCCCTGGTGTCACCATTAGTTGCTAATTACTTGCAAACAAATAAACAATTAACTCCTCGTGCCTCTTGGTGGGAGAATCTTCATTGACATGCTAAAACTTTCTAATAAAAGATTTTAATTAATGACGTGGCGAATCCAACCCCCTTGTCAACAAAGCTATAAGGAGGACCTGCAAGAAAAACCCCGAAGTACGGTGCATTTGGTACCTAGGTTGATGATACAAGAATGGCAGGCAGATCACTATGTTCTCATAATGCAACTTCTCATAATCATCAGAACAAATCCTGTTTCGGGGACAATAAAAGCACATCCTGCTCATTTTCCATTGAAAGTATTTTGGGGTTAGAACGGAAAAAAGATGGCAATCCAGCTGCAAAGCCTCACAGGCCATGGGTGGATAAATGCAAAGATTTAGGTAAGACTTAAACACTTTCAATTCTACATGTTCCTAAACTTTTACCCCGTGTTCAGTTCTGTATATTACAGTCAATTTTTCTCCAGTGAACAAATGCGAAAGAAAATATCCTATTGTTATCTTTGAGTGTTAAACTATATAATTCAACTTTTCACTAGATATATACCATATTAAAATTCTGCATTTGTGACTTTTCAGGAGAGGATTGTAATTCCTGTCTGCGTATCCCTGCCATTTCCTATGCAATTCCGTTGTTTAATGCAAGCAACTACCCAGAGGCAGAAGAAAGAGTTCTGAAATGTGAAAACTATTTTGCAGTCAATGAAAGGCTTTCTTACAAAAGGGAATTGAGTTGGTACAGAGGTAGGAGGCCAAGGACTGCATTCACTCAAAACCAGGTAGGGATTCAGTACGTTTAAAACCTATTCAAAAGTATAAGAATGGATGTTTTGCTTAGTGCATTGCTTAGTAAGAAGGCATTTATTAGTAAGACTCCAGAAGTGCTTCTTTCACAGAAGTCTGTACAATCGTACATTTACTGAATAAAAAGATTTGCAAATGTTAGTATGCAATTAGCATTGTTGTTTGTCCCGAATAACATTTCTATTTACCCGTTCTGATATGTTTTGAGTTTAGACCCTGACCCAGATTTTAATCAGAGGGTTCAGCTTTACAACATTGAACCAATTAATATATTGTTTTTGCTGCAGTTAAAAACATAGTAAGAGTTTTTGTTTTGTTCTCCTTAGATTGAAGTCCTGGAAAATGTTTTTAGAGTCAACTCTTATCCTGGCATTGATGTTAGAGAAGAATTAGCTAAGCAATTAGATTTAGATGAAGACCGGATTCAGGTAACTTTGAAATATTATCAGACTATTTCTGTTATCACAAATACACTGTCTGCTCCCCAAGGATCATCACAGTGGATGAAAATAACCAGTGGATGAAAATAACCATTCACTGCAAAGATTCTGAACTCCATCAATCCAGCTAGATATATGGCGGCCTTTGGAGTGTTCGTAAGATCAGAAAAATGCCTTTTCCCTTTGCTTCTTCACTGACCTGATGCCACAAAAATCTACAAATTTATTGTGAATTGTGCGTTTTCTTGTCCTACCAGAAAACAGTTCTGTAACCAGGATGGAAGAGACTGGTGTAGGTAAAGTGATTAACTTTTAGAAAGCATTTATATTACCAGAAAATAAGTTTTTCAAACTTTTATTTAGTTGGAACAAAACCATGGAAATATCGATATACCAAAACAGCAAAACTAAGGCTGCAATCCTGTGCTTACTTAGCTGGAAGTAAGTCAGCTATATGAATATAGTTACTTCTGTTAAACATCCATAGAACTGCGCTGCATATTTAGCCATCTGGAAATACTTTAAATTTAGACTACAGTACATTTGAAATACGACTTTCAGCCTATTTTGAACAGCATTTTGTTTACTCTGTTTTCAAACCAACTGAACCCATGTCTTTACTTAATTCAATAATAAGATATGTGTTATGTCCTAATCTGTAGTTCTTCAAAATCAGTGCCTTCATGCACTCACTTCAAATAGTTATGCCTCTAGTCCTGAACATCTACTATAAACTACTAGATCTCTCTTGCTCTGGATGCCAATCGTAGGAGGATGTCCAGTTGTTTTAACTGTGCGTTATCATTTAATGCTAACAACTCACAGTCCTGCACCATCTCAGGTCTCCTGTGTGGACTGTCAGACATCCTGACTCAGCACTTTCTAGGATCTGGCCCCAAGATCTAGACCTGCACCAGTGAGGTTAACAGTGGTTTTCACATTCCGTTCAGTTGAAACACAATCTGGCCTTCCCAAGCCAGCCACCCGATTTTACATAATCTCTAATGTGAATTACTAATTTTATTTATTTATTTATTATTTACAGTATTTTTACCCCGCCTTTCTCCCCAAAGGGACCCAAGGCGGCTAAAGGGACCCAAGGCGGTGTTTAAAAACACACCTACCAGTTTCCTAATACAGTACCTATAAAACTTTTTGTATTAGCATCCAGATAGTGTGGAATTTTCTCATTTATAATCAATTTATCATATGATTATACATTGTGGCTTCATTTTCCAAATGTCTTTCCTTTACATGCTACTACAGTATATTATGAATGGTAGGTGATTTATTACAAATGTGCCTTCTTATTGTTAACATTTTAGATCTGGTTCCAGAATCGTCGGGCAAAGCTGAAGAGATCCCACAGAGAATCTCAGTTTTTAATGGTGAAAAACACCTTCTCTCAAAGCATGATAAAATAAGAGGAATTCACATGATTCACTATTATATTGCAGCATTATGTGAATTGTTCATAAATTGTACTGTTATCAAAGAATGTTTATGGCATTTTTATAAATTGCTTGGAAATATTATTCAACTAGTTTTCAAAGTGTAATGATTTTACTGTGGAAAATAAACTGTAAATACTACTGTTGTGTTGCGTGATTCCTCTTAATAAGACAACGTTCTCCAGTTTAATAGCTATTTTCAGAAAGAAAAAAGTTTGCTATTTTTGCAATTAACTGATTGAAGAGGGTGTTGATGCACTGCTTAGATACATTGAGACTTTGCACACATCAGTGGAACTTTACTGTTTAACTTGAGGTTCTGTACATCACTTTTCTGTTACTGTGGAAATTTGCAGCATCTGTGGAGTTCAGAATTTCTTTAGGACCTGGACCAAAGAGATAGTCCTTGTCTGCATCACAAACACCTTGCACCTTGCCCTCCTGCATTAAAGGGCAGGGCAAAGCAGGGTGGGTTGGGGTGGTTGTTCCACAGACCAGGAGACTTATTTGATTGCCTTGGAAGTAAGAGATCTTATCTTGGAAGTGAGGAATGGGGGCGGGAGGAGTCAAAAATCACATACCTGTTTGCATAGTTTTCTGGGTTATTACTACTTTTTTAAAAAGAAAAAAATTAAAACACAAAAGTCTTACCGTAATTCACATCTACTGACATTATAGAAAACAAAGATGATGTATTGTGTTTTATAGGTATTGTTTTCAATATTTTTCAATGATACTGAGTTGGAATAAACGTTTATAGCAACATTTCTGAAAGTAATGCTTTCTTCGAGTTAGATACGTTCTGAGAAGGTGTCATGCAAAATATCAGAGCACAGATGATGATTAGTGAATTGTGTGTTGAAGAGAATGCAGATTTAAGATGAAAAGTAGTGAATTTTTGCAGAGTGTGTACAGTGCAATGTTTTGTGCCCGATTGACATTAGCTTTTAAACCACATACTTTCCAGATAACTTTTTTCCATGTGAATGCTCTACTGAAGACTAATGGCATGATCATATCTGAAAGTGTCTGCCGGAGGAACGTGTGTTCTACTAGCAGAAGCGTCGGGATCCAGGAGGAAGTGCCTGGATCTGGCACGCATCACGAAACATCATTGCAATTGGCAACAATGCTAGTGAGCGCCACAAGGCCACCAGCACAGTTGCTGGTGGTGGCTTCACACATTGACCAGTGACAGACACCATATGGCGGTGCCAGATAAGGCAGTGGTGGGGCCGAGCAGTGGGAAGCATGGGGGAGGGAGTGGGAGGAATGGGGGCGTTTCTGGGCGTGGAGGGGGATGGAGATGGAGGCAGAATGGGCAGGACAGGGCAGGGTCAGCAACACTTGCATGTGGCCATATCCTATCTCCCCTCTCCCCTCACACTCCTCAGTTCTGCGTCAGCACGACGCTGGCACAGAACTGAGGAAACCCATAGGGAAAGCAGATACTTACTCCAGGGTAAGGGAACAGATGTTTCCTTACCCTGAAGAGTCTTCTGCAACTTCCCTCCACCATAGGATGCAGCGCATGCCTCCTTGTCGTGTGTGCATCGATGGGGGGATTTGGATAGGATTGGGGCCAAATGTCTTCTAATTTATTCAGTATCTGTAACTCCTCTAATTGTTAAATTCAGCCACTTGAATATGTATTATTCAGATGTTAATTTGTTTGCTTTGATTTCATAATATCTGTAATATTATGTTTACCATGTTATAATTTATGCAAGTGATTTACAAATCCCAGTAATGCTATTTGACTTATAAAGACAGTATAACAAAGACTAGCAATTTGGTATTTGCCAGTGAAACAAACCAGTTAAAAATCAAATTTATGTTGATATGCTACAGGTTAAAAAAAAAGTCTCCTGATGTTTCAAATATTTTGGCACATACTTAGCAAGTCAGCACACATAAACAAACCCAGCTAAGAGTCGCATGCTAATTTTTTTTTACATTTTAGGTGTCTGAACCAGAGAAGTGTTTAACATATCTGTCTTAAGGTGATACATGTAAATAAAAGAAAAATAATTTTCATGGTGGGTTCTGATAAATGTTCTGCCTCACCTTCAGTTAGCTGACACTGGGTTGTAACCTAAGATTTTTTTAGTCATAACTAAGGAACTTAATCATGACTAACAGCCCAATCCTGTCTAGGACCGCTGCAGCGTGCAAAAGCACGCTGCGCTGGATCTTATCCAAGACCGGGCCTGTCCCAGCACAGGCGGAGGCCTCCTTGCTGGTAAAAGGACATTTATACCTTTACCCCGGGTAACGAACCAGCCACCCCAATGGGTCTCCTTGGATATATGCCAGCAAAATGGCCGCCGCAAATCTGGGAGGCCCATGTAAGGCCCAACAGGCTCGGGAAGGGGGATAGAATTCAGTAGGCTTACCATAGTCCCGGTATTCACCGGGACATTCACGGTGGGGAGCCCAGCCCCCAGGCACCCGGCCAGCCCCCTCTTCGTCCCGGCCGGCTGGGACTGCCCCCCTGCAGCGCTAATACGCTGCTGCTGCCACTTCTTTGTCCGGACCAATCGTGGACTCTTTGCGCGCCTGCGCGAGGCTAGGAGCACTCCGGAAACGTCCAACTTCACTCGGATGTTTCCGGAGTGCTCCTAGCCTCGCACAGGCGCGCGAGGAGGTAGAAGCACTTCGGAAACGTCCGACTTCACTCGGATGTTTCCGGAGTGCTCCTAGCCGCGCGTAGGCGCGCGACGAGGTAGAAGCACTTCGGAAACGTCCGATTGAAGTCGGACATTTCCGGAGTTCTCCTAGCCTCGCACAGGCGCGCAAAGAGTCCACGATTGGTCCAGACGAAGAAGTGGCAGCAGCAGCGTATTAGCGCTGCAGGGGGGCAGTCCCAGCTGGCCGGGACGAAGAGGAGACGCGAGGAGATGGAGAAGACAGAGGATGGAGAAGACACAGGTCTGCTCGAGGGTCGCGCAGCGCAGCGGAAGCGTGGAGCAGCGGCTGTGTTTGGGCGGCCCTGGCTGCGAGGGGAGGCTGCTGCCCAGCGCCAAAAAAGGGTGTCGTGCACGCTTTCTTAGTTTTTACTCCCGTTTTGGTAACAGGTGCAGTGGATAACTCTGCACATGCTCAGAGGCATGGGGGGAGGTAAATTGATTTTATTAATTATTTAATGTTGAGAATTAATTATTTAACGTTGAGCTGTCTGGACACGCTCCTGTGGACATCTCTGGTGGACACGCCCACGGACACGCCCACTTCCAGTGGAAGTGACATCACGGTTTATTGACCCGCCTTCCATGATGTCACTTGCGTCCCCCTCAGGGTGCCAGAAAATCTGGTAAGCCTAGAATTCAGCGAAGCGTGCCACCAATGATCCCTCCCCCAGGCCTGGCCACTCAATTCCCCCCTCCCGTTCTGCCCTCCCCACGCCCCCTGCCACCCGACGCAGTCCTTACCTACGTCTGGCAGCAGCAGCAGCATGGGTCCAGGGCAGAGCAGGCAGAACCGGCCTCGGTGCTGGTGCCACTTACTCTCTGGGTGTCAAACGTGCCTTACGACATGTTTGCAATACGCGGCACCAGCGGAACAATTGTTCCACTGGTCCTGTCTTACAGCACAATCCAGCGATACAGCATTGGGTATCGTAAACGTGCTGTAAGGCATGTTTTCGACACTTGCAGAATAAACAGTGCCGGCAATGAGGCTGGCGCTGCTTACTCTGCCAATGACCCTGGACCGTACCTCCGGACACAGGTAACACCTGCAGCGGGAGGGTGTGGAGAGGGCGGGCCAGGGTGGCAGGGGAGGGGCGATTGGCCGGCCAGGCCAGGGTGAGTGGCAGGGATATTGGTTGTACGCTCCGCCAATATCCTAATCCCCTTCCGGGGCCTGACTGGCCTTACACAGCCTCCCTGGATGTGCGCTAGCAAAATAGCTGGCACACATCCAAAGGGGGGCCCATTGGGGCTTATTACACCAGGGGAAAGGGATGA
Organism: Plestiodon gilberti rubricaudatus; assembly: GCA_026170595.1. Lineage (NCBI taxonomy): Eukaryota > Metazoa > Chordata > Lepidosauria > Squamata > Scincidae > Plestiodon > Plestiodon gilberti. The sequence continues at coordinate 219,236,506 of JANXHW010000002.1, read as the reverse complement.
ATGTTCAAATAAGTCTCACTGATGTTAAATTTGGGGATAACCCACTATAATGAAATGTCTGCAGAGGGAAAGTATTGTCTCCCTGTAAAGCATTTACAGAGACAAGTTTATAATTTCTTTGCAAGATCTTATACAAGTGTTGTTGTTTGTTTGTTTTTGGTAGGATCCGATACAATTTCTTGGCAAGTTATTTTTCTTTGCAGGATCTTAAACAGAGGCACTATGCAATACCAAGGGAGCAACAATGATAGAGGACTATGTGGTATGTCTTCCATCTCCAGCTTGAGGGCTTTCCAGAGGCCCTCCACCATTGGCCATTGTGGGAAATAAGACGTGGCACTAGGCGGGCCTGTGGCCTGATCCGGGAGGGTTCTTCTTGTGTTCTTATGGGAAGTAGACTTCTAGTAAAGCAACTGGGTCTGCTTGAGACCTGATACAACCTATCGGGGGGGGGGGTGAGGGAAGCCAAGGAACGACTGACTGCCTTGACTAGTAGTCTAATTTTGGAGCAGGGAATACAAAGGGTGGAAATTGCTGAGGCCTTGTGACCATGGGCTGCCTGATGATGGGTGGCCTGGTGTGGGGAGACATGGGAGCTTTGGATGCAGGTGGGAAAGTGTTAGGATACTGCAAAGCATACAAAGGTATCAGCAGGGTGCTGCCTTTCCTTTGCTCTCATCATGACTGCACTGCTGAACAAATGAGGAGAGACAATAGAAAAGCTGGATGTGAGGCAGCTGCAGGGGCAAATATACGTGTGCCTGTTGCACTTCCCTAAAGCTCCTTATTATTAACACACGAAAATCCCTGCAATCAGACCTGACTAAAAACCTGAAAGCTAAATCCTGCAATTATGTTGACTGGAGTGCACAAATTATTTGCCGAATACAATCCTAGAACTGAATATACCAAAAAGATGTGTAAATATGTCTTGTGTTGTGAGAACTTCAGTATGCCAAATTATATCATTTAAAACCCGCAAACACATATTCAGCGTATGCGAATATATGTATCTATAGCCCTACTGAAATCATGTCATGCCTAATATACATTTAGTTCTCAAAACATGAGTTGTGACCTCATGGCAGATATATCATTTTTTCAGAAGTTCAAAATCCTCTCTGCATAGTTCTGGTATTAACACATACATGACACACTTTCCTCCCTTCCTCCTACCGTCATGCTCTAAACAGCTATTATTGGTAAAACAGTAGGAGAAATCACTCCCCAACAGACAAGGTGTGAAAACCCAAAGGCAATGTGAGGGAAGAACTCCATGCAAGACAGTTGGTAACACAATAGTTATTCTTAGGGCCAAACAAGATGTTATATAAAAAAACTACTACTGCATTTTCCCATTTTCCAACTGGGACACCCTCTATCATTAATGAATGAATGAATTTTTAAAAAAAATTGTTTTGTGGTGTGAAGTGTCCACGTGCTGCCTGAAGGGCGCCTGAAATTTTATTTATTTATTTTTGGCCATGAAAATGGCCGTTTTACCACCGCTGCCACTTACCTGTCCCGCCGCCATTGCCGCCGCCGCCATCGTCCTTGCCGCTGCCATTGTTCTTGCCGCCGCCATCCTTGTCATCGGCACCGCTGCTGCCGTCCTCGTCCTCCTCGCCGTCCTCCTCGCCATCACCGCCATCCTCGTGTTGCAATTTCTGAATCCCCTTTGAGCCGCCGCTGCTTTTAAGATTTTTAAAAGTGTACCTTTTTTCTTGTCGGCCATCTTGGATCTCGCGACGCCCAAATCTCATGAGGGCACGTGAGGCAGTACTGTATATACGTCATCAAGTAGTTGGGGGTTTTCTTTAAACTAAAAAACAGACATATAAGGGCTCTATCTGGTTTGGGTGGCCATACAGATATATGTAGGGGAGTGTTTAACTTACAATTTTCCTGCTGAAAATCAGTTGAAAGCTTCTATGGACCCAAAGTGGCTGAGTTGCTATGATACAATGGAATTCCACGAATGATCCAGAAGATCAGGGGGAAATGGTCAGTACCAGGCCTCACCAACCTGCGATGACCAGTGTGAGCTGAGCTGCTGCTTGATGAGGTTCTTGCCCTACTCATTCCAGTCAGGACCCTGTGGCTTTGCAAATTCCATAACATACAATGAACCAACTGGTGCAGCCAAACACCTGGCACTTGTTACTGACATCTGTTCCTTGGTTGTCTGTTTGATAACTTACAATGGCACAGCAGCCCTGCTTGGAGGGGATGATTGGCGACCCCATCTTTTGTTCCACTTTCAGATGCCGCTCTATTACTTTAACTGGGTCACACTTGTTGTCTCCTTGTTAGCAGATAGGGATCCCTTCTCTCCACCTGGTTAATTTGAACCTCAGCTGGCCGCAGGGTGCGACTCTGTAGGGGGATTTCCCAAGAACCAAGTCTTTGGTTGGTAGGGGTGATCAGTACTGTCTTGCTCATTCCTAGGAGGTGATGGGGGGAGTCACCCCAGAGGTGTCTGCTCGTTGGTCCTGCACTTGCCCCACCCCCTGCTCAGTTCACCTTTGTTCAACCTTTGAATAAAAACATTTAAATAAACTCAAGTACAAATAGGGCACTCTGGGAGCTTTTAATGCTTTTTTTTTTTTACACCAAAAAGCCTTTCCTCATTATCAAGGCACCTGCCCTAACTGTGGCTAGGTTGCCTGTCTGGAATGGCCAGATGCTATGGTAAAGACTGTGACACACCAAGCATCTCTGCACGTTGCCAGAGCGGCCGACAAGCTGGAATGTGACGCTGTGAACCCCAGGCACACCAAAGACAGCCGCACGGAGACAGGAAGACATCCTGCCCCATCCCCTTTCTCTCCCTCCCTCTCTTTAAGTCAGTCAGAATCTAGACTCTGAAGAGACTCTGAAGAGGCTCGATTCTGATTGGCTACCGTGTTTGCTCCGCGTCCCGCCCCCACAGTTCCAAATACGGGCTCTGGTTGGCTGAACGTGGCACAAGTCAACAAAAGATGAGCATGGGTCATCTTACCACGCACCGGAACATGCCTTCCAGCGCTCCTGTGCATTCTGGCCAGATTCAGACACACCAGACGAATGTGGACGCTGCTGGGCGCAAAGCACGCAGACGTGCTTGGTGTGTCACAGCCTAAAATCCCCACCCCAGTGCCACTGGCCCCCAGAGGGCTTTATCACATGGGGCTTTACTCTGCAGTCCAGCTGTTCCATGTGGGAAGGTAATTATTGACATCATAGTGATTGCAAGAAGTCCTGTCCGGGTAGAAGCATTTTTCTGCAGCACCCACCCAGCCTCTGCACAATTTGAACTGACCTTGAGGGCAACATTTTTCTCTGTAAGGAGTTTCCTATCCTATGACACAGAAATGTGCAGAACTTAACTGAGAGCATGCATTTGTTTACAACATCGTCTTTGCAGGAAAATTATGCAGAAAGCTGTCAGTACAACTATGCATACTTACTATCCATCCCAGAAAACCCGGGACTGTCCAGGCTCCGGTCCCGGGTCAGTCCTGGGCTTTCCGGGCCTGGTGAAGCCTCTGCTGCCACCGCCGCTGCCGCTTCCAAAAGTGCAAAAAGGCACTTTTTTCAAAGATGGCAGCACCCAAATCACGAGATTTTGGCGCCGCCATCTTGGATCTCATGAAATTTCGCGAGATCCAAGATGGCATCGCCGGAAAAAAAGTGCCTTTTTTCATTTTTGGAAGTGGCGGCGACTCTGGCGGGGGCAGCAGTCCTGGCCGACTCGGATATAGCTGGCCTGGCTCCAGGCGACAACAAAGACAATGAGGACAAGGGCGGCGGCAGCAAGATGGCAGCAGCGAGGACGATGGCGAAGGCAAGATGGCAGCGGCGAGGATGATGGCGGCAATGGCAAGATGGTGATGGTGGGGGCGGCAGCGGCAAGATGGCGGCGGCAGTGAGGATGTGGCAAGGAAGGACGATGGCGGTGGTGGCAGCAAAGGAAAGTGGCAGCGGCAGCAAAATGACCAGTTTCAAATAAATAAATAAATAAATAAATAAATAAAGATCTTCCGGTGTTGCTCACCTCTCTGCCCTTCCCTCCCCTATCCTGGATCCCACTCATGCAACAAGGAACTTTGGCAAAGTGGGAGTTCCCACCAAATCTCCACAACTTGGAGGGAAGCTCCATAGTTTTCAGGAGGATTAATTCCAGGTAAGGACCAAACATGTTATGCTGAATCCAAGATGGGCTTAAAATGGGAAATGTCTTTTCTCTTTCTTTTCTTTTTTTGAGAAAAAGCAGCTGTGAATGGGGGTCTAATCCAGATTAAGACTATGGCGCATGGAGTTAACACCACCCCTGCATCATTTCCCCACTAAAAGTCATGCCTTTGAAGCAGCTATTTGCCCTCAAAGCAGTTGTTTGCTTCAAATATCAGCTTCAGGGGCAATTTTCACAGGGAAAATGGTGCAAGAAGGAAGTTGCACCTCTCCCCCCCCCCATGCACCATAAGCATGATTTGGATTGTACCCCCACCATGGATGCATTTTGTTAGGAAGGAGACATTTCTAGTTCTAAACCCATACCTTGATGACAGATTAATTGTAATGTAGTTTGGCCCTAATGAAACATGTACTTGTATTGGATTGCAATCTTAGTTGACAGTATAGGTTTGCATATACTGTACAGTATATGAACCCCAATTACTGATAATTTAACATTTCAGTGCAGGAATGTCAATGAACACAAGGACAGGAAATGGTGGTACTGAGAAAAAATTCAAGTTTAGTTGGGCTCCATAAAAAGCTCCATACCTTGCCAGTAGTGTATGCACAAGGCATAAGACAACTTTGGATCAATATCCTAATTCATTGTTTTACAATTCAGTTTACAAACCAGGATCCTACATTAAATAGTTGCTCAATCAGCTTCATCCTGGACAAAGACAAAATACTTAGCCTTTGGCTTAACACACTCTTGATTGGCTGGTCTCATACAAGGAAATATGACACTTACAAAGAATTCCAATGTTTATTTTATGGTTAATGACAAAAGTCAGACTAAACAAAAGAGAGCATCATTTGAAAGCACCCTCATTTTGCTTGCTGTTGAATGATGGGTCATGCTACTAATTCAATACCTGTGTCATGAAAAGCCCCTAATTTGAGATCTCTGTGACTAATAATCACCAAATCAGGGTTGTTTAGGAAATCAATAGCTGCAGACAACGTTATTATTCAATGGATTAACTCAGTTTCCTTCATCATTGTCTTTGTTAATCTTATTTACTTTCTTTCATTGTACCTAACTGATTATTTTATAATTGGATAAGTTACTCTTAAGCTTCATTTACTTTGGACAACAGTTTTTTAGTTTAGAAAATACTGAAATAAATAACAGTACTGGCTCAGTTGGTTAGAGCGTTCCTCTCACAAATGCCTGAAGATCTGCAGGACAACAGTTCAAGACGGCAGGAAGTCTGTCGGAGAGCTGCTGGCACGCCGAGCTGATAAGCTGCAGAGCCCTGTGGAGGAGTGGAGCAGCTGAAGCGTGCTGAGGCGAACGCCAGAGAGAGAGAGAGAGAGCTGGACTGTGAAAGTAACATCTCGAATGAAGGGTTCTATGAAAGATTAGAACGTTATTATATTGTAAAAACCCTTTGGGGTTTAGAACAGCCTGCCCATGTACACCACCTTGAATAAAGTCGGAGGAGAAATCCAATGACCAGAAAGGCGGTATATAAATACTGTATATTACTACTACTACTACTACTACTACTACTGTAGATTGACTTCTGAGTGTAGAAATGAGTGTCTTCACTGCTCATCAAGCTGAATAAATGCCATTTCTACTTATTGGAGCGATCTACATTTCTTTTATACTACTGGACCACAATGCAGTAATTAGAAAAACTACAGTAGCATGCCAGTAGTAGCCTGAACCTGACTTTCCTAGGAGGAGAGGTCAAAATTTACACACTTATTTAGGTGCAAATCCCACTGAATCGAATGGAACTTATTTCCAATGTATAGAACTGGACTACATGACAGTAGCCTTTAAGCAACTCTTTGAACTGAAGCTAAAGTAATTCTGGCAATAATACAGGACAAAGATGAGGAAATCAGCATCTTTATTTGCTCTTTAAAAAAATATGTTAATGTCCCAAAGCAGGTAAAATGGACTCCCAATAGAACAAAAGTAATTTTCAGATGAGCTCTTAGAGAGCATTGAGCACAGTTGCTTAGTGCTGTTGGCATAAAGTTTGCATTTCATTTTCACCCTCTGTAGAATGACCTCTGAATGAATAATAGAAAACAAATCACTATGCTTGGCAAGATTACAAAATGCAGTAAATTGAATTCCTCCTAATCTGTGTGGTGGCAGGGCACTTGCTCTTGGCAGTGAGATACTGACGCGTCGGCATAAGCACTATGTTTAACTATGGGCCTATTTACTTGCTAGTTTACAAGGAGAAATCTCAACTCGGTACAAGCCTCAGGCAGGTCCCAGCAACACAGTGAAAGGACGAGTTGTCTCCTTGCACTAGCAAAGAGACCCCCATACTGTATCCTATGAACTGCTTCTTTTGCCCAATAGTGCAGGAGATTTAAGTTTTTTTTTCTTAGAGAAAGGGTCCAGTCAGCTCCATTGTATTGACTGTAACTATCTTGCCTGCTTCCATTGACAGCACAATCCTGCATAACCTTGCACTGGTGTAACAGTAGATGCACCGGTGTAAGTGCACTTATGCCAGTGTAATTGCACTTACACTGTTGCATCTGCTGTTACACTGGTGCATCTACTGTTACAACCGGTGCAAGGTTACACAGGATTGCGCTGTGAGTCTCTAAAGGTAAGGATTGGGGGTGTATTCAAGAGAGATGGTATATTATTTAGATGTTCTTAGGGCGTGAATTCTCTTAGCATTAGGAGATTTTCATAAAGATATGATTTATCAAGAGTTGTACACCTTTGACATAGTGCCAGTTTCCAACTTTACAATGTACAAGGGTGATTATGAATGATTCCATTGACATTTATTGTTGCCCTCTTTGTTCTGCTTACTCTACTCCTACGGTGATGTTATCTCTCCATATAATCTTAGCATCTTCACAGTCATTAAGACTATGCTGTCCAAGCCATTCCCAGAGTGCTCCTACCATAGGTTGTTTAGTTTTTTGGTGGGTTTTTCTCTGCTTCAGTTACACGTTCATATTTCTTATGTTGCTCCTACTTTGGTTTCTGCTTCCAACAGATCCACAAAGAGTTCTTTGCAATGCCATGAACTTGGGAGTTTCAATTAGAGGACTAGCCTGTGGTTGGGGTGGGGCTTGTTCAAAAACCACAAAACAATGGCGATAGTCAGAGGTCCTGGGTTCAGCACTTTACAAATGAACATTTTGAACAAAATGACTCCATTTGAACCCCGGCCCAACAAGAGTCAACTTCCAGCTCCTTCCCCCAACATAAAAAAGAGGCAGAAAGAGAGACAGGGTTGAGGCAGAGACAGGGAAAACCATGGACGGAGCTGTCCCATTGCTTCTTGTCTCAAGGACCCCCCTCAGGATAGGGGGAAGAAGCAAGCTGCAAGCCAGGCCTGCCCTGGTAGACATCAACTCTCTCTGCCTTGGGTGCAACTGTCACAGAGTTCAATGGAGCTTACTCCCAGGAAAACATGTATAGAATGGACGCCCAGGCAGAGAGAGGCCATGTTGGTGAGCACCTTTTTTCTCCAGGCAGGCAGAGGCACCTCTCCACATGATGCATTCAATATCACAGTGGGTACTTGTGTATATACAAGGGCCACGGTGGCTTAGTGGTTAGACGCTGAACTGTAAACCGGAAGGTCGGTAGGACAGCAGTTCAAGACCTGAGTGCCGTGTGACAGAGTGAGCTCCTGTCCCAGCTCCTGCCAACCTAGTAGTCCGAAAGCAAGAAGTTTCAAGTAGATAAATAGGTACCGCTGTGGTGGGAAGGTAACAGCGTTCTGTTAGTCATGCCGACCACATGACCACAGAAGCATCTTCGGACAGCGCTGGCACTTCGGCCTTAGAAATGGAGATGAGCACCGCACCCTAGAGTCGGACACAACGGGCTTTTGAGCAGGGGATACCTTTACCTTTTATTGGTGTATATACACACATAATTGTGTTTGGAATTGGAATTGAAATGCTTGGGCGATTGTCCTCATAAGCCTGTTTTAGGGCATGATGCTATGCCCACTTTTTCGAAAGTCCCAAGAGGCATGCCAGGTTGCACACTGGCATAGAAAACAAACAGCATGTGAATCCTACTGGCAAGAGCAGGACTTTTCCTGCCCTCAGAAGGGCAAACCCTCAGAGGGAAGCTCCCACCCCTTTTGACTGGCAAGTCCTGTTGGGATACATGTACACACAGGAGGTCTGCTGAAGGATGATTGGCAATGCGGGAGGAGGGACTAGTACCGCTTGCGCCATGAAGAAACCCCTGGATTGCAGTGAACATGTGGTTGCAAAAATGCCACGTGGGTGGAAACTCACAGATGTGACTCAGTTTTATTCTCTCACAGCATAATTGTACATCTGGTGGGGGGCTTAAATGAATGGATTTTCCTCCATACCGAAAAGTTCCCTGCACGCAGAAAACTAAATACCCTGTTAGGTTAGGGAGAAGGCTAGATCCCTGACTGCCACTGCCTGCAGTCTAAAGTGGTATAGCCCAGAAACAGATTTACCCCCTCACCTGCTTTTGTGGGAACTAGGCCTCAGTGGTGATATGAATCTGGGTTTCTCCAAATCCAATATTCCAACAATGCTTCCCACTTTCCCCATTGAGAAAACAGCTTGGACAAGCTATTTCAGCATCTTTTTCACACCTGCACAGAAGTTTATTTTCCCTGTGTAACTTCCCCCCTCTTGTGGCCTGGTTTGGATTTGCAATCTTTGCAATTTTCACTTATCAACTAAACTAAAAATAAAACCTTGGTACAACCAAGTTTGACAAGGCCCACTTGACAAGGATAGACAGTTAGCAGAGAGTAACATCAAAAAATGAACTTATCTAAAAACACACTTACTAGGGAATAAGTCCCACTGAACTACAGTGGGACTAACTTCCAAGAAAACATGCATAGGATTGTGTTGTAGTTAGTCTCTCTCTACCCATTATTCCGGTTTTACGTCCGCCACTTCTGGTCACTTCCGAGAGATGTTCTGAGGCCCACAGAGGCCAATGGAGTGGGTTGCAGGCCCAGCATGACTTGGAAGTGGCTTCCAGAGACCTCCGGAGGCACCTCTCACTGGATCCCGGTAAGTCATTGCGATGCCGCAGTACGACTTCAGCATCCACGGATTTGGGTATCTGTGGGGGGTTCCCGGAACCAATCCCTGCAGATACCAAGGGCCCACGTATGGAAAAGAGGAGAGTTGTGGGCTAGAGCAGCGGTCATCAACCGGTGGTCCGCAAGAAATGTTTGGTGGTCCGTGGAGGGGGTGTCCGGCCACCGAAATTTTCTCGCCACTTCGGAGGCGCTTTTGCGAGCTTCAAAACGCCGCTGGGGAGGCTTCTGGAGGGCGGGAAGTTTGGTCCCCGCCCTCCTGCCCACATTCTGGACCTGTTTTCAGCCACTGGCGGGCAGCTGACATCACTTCAGAAGGGCGGGGCTTCCTGCCAATCTGCCACCTCAGATTACTCCTCAGTTAGCCTAGGGGACAGGCTAAACCTGCATAAGCCACAGATTTACAGCCCAATCCTTTGTAACTTTAGGCCAGCAGAGCTAGCGTTCCACTGGCCTAGGGTGTCGTAAGTGTGCTGTAAGGCACGTTTTCGGCATCCTGGGAGTAAACAGCACCGGTGCAGAGGCTGGCACCGTTTACTTAGTTGCCGTCCTGAACCCACGCCAGATGGAGGTGTAGGGCGCGTGGGGAGGGCAGGCAGGGGTGGTGAGGGAGGAGGGACATTGACCGGCCCAGGCTGGGAGGGGTCGGGAATATCAGAGCTGAGATGTGCTGATATCCTATGCCCCGTTGCAGCCTGGGCTGGCCTTACACGGCCTCCCCGGAGGCATCCGGAGCTGGCGTGCGTCCAAAGAGACCCATTGCGGCCCATGCCGCTTACACTGTGGGAACTAGGAAGGGAATGAACATCCCCTATCCCCGAGGAGAGCCCAGGCCATGCCAGTGCAGGCTGCAATGGGCTTAGGATTCAGCGGCTGGCCTAAAGGGCCGGCTGCGCATCGTTACACAGGATTGCGCCGTTAAACAGGATAATCTACATCTGAGATATGACAGAACAGAGATTCTGAGATTCTTCTCAGAACAGAGATTCTAACACCAAACTCCAAATTGTTGTTAAACTATTGTTAAGCTGTTTTTAAACTATTGGAAGTCGAAAACCTTTGCTGATCTATTGCAAATCACCCAGAGATATTGAACTTTCAATAAGAAGGTTAGGGCTATAATTCTATACACACTTACCTGAGAGTAAGTCCCATTGAATTCAGTGGAACTTTGTGCTGTAAGACAACGATGTGTTTTCTAGCATATCCTTAACTTGCAGCCCGATCCTATTCGAGCTTTGTGCCATCAGAGTGAGCATTCCGGCAGTGCTAGGCGCTTTCTGGCTGTAATAAAAGGCAACATGCTGAAGCGTCCAGGCTGGCCGCTGCCACAAGTGGCGAGTGGCCAGCTCCATGTGCCAGAGGCCTCCAGCAGCCTGCCAGCCCCAGTAAGTACACATAGGGGGTGAGAGGGAGGTGGGGGATGGGTGGAACAGGACAGCAATGGGGCGGGGAGGAAGGTGGATTGGGACCAGGAAGGGGTGGGTTTGGTGGCAGCTGCACCCGCCGAATCCAACCCCCCTTCCCAGGCTTGATCTGCCTTCATGGGCCCATGCGGACTTCCGACAGCGATATTGCTGGCACAGGTTCAAGTAGACTCACCAGGCTGGCAGAGCTTACAGGTCGGTGGCCAAAACTCTCCCGTGGGATGCAGTGGGTGCCATGTTGGTGCCACTGCATCACCGCACGGGGAGTTAAAGTGGATTGGGCTGTTAAGACTACCATCTTGGCTTTTAAATCAGTGAAGGCCCAGCTACTGCAGAGAAAAGGAATACAGAAAGACAGATTATAATGGGAGGGGGCCCTCAAGCAGTAATCCTTAGCATGAGAAAAAGGGTATTACGGAGTGTCCCTATTTTCATCTGTGAAATGTTGAAAGATATGAGCACCCAGGAGCAAGCAACTATTGTCAAGCATTAGAATTCAATGCAACTCCTTTTCTCAAGTACCTGCCAACCCAAGAACATATTTCCTTAGAAGTAGGGCCCTATTGATTGCAAGAAAAGTTACACTGAAATAAGTGGCTTAGGATAATGTAAGGCCAAATTCTAAAAACATTTTTGTAAGTAAATCCCACAGGAATAATTAGAATTTACCTAGGGTAAGTGAGATTACGGCTGTAGCCTACACTTCCTTCATCTCAAAATCACTTTTACAGTCAAGAGCACTGGAGACTAGTATTCCCTGCAGGGAGGGATTTATGGCATTCTTTTCTGCCAGTGCCAGACGTGTGAGGCTTGGGTGTAATATACGTCTGCTAAAATCTCAGGAAGATTTTTTTTTCTTTTGCTGACTGATAGAAAGATCTGGTGGGAAACTTCGGACCACATTGTAGAACTGCTGCTGTTATTTTCTAGATGTTGCCCATTTCCTTAGGGGAACGGTTGTGCTCCGCATGTCTCCTCCATCTGGGAGCAGCTGCTGAAGAAGCAGAGAAGGTTTTTAGCTTGAAGCGAAAAGGAGAATGGCAACTAAAACCATCTGCAGAACTCATTACACTGATAGCCATGACTTTTGAATGTGCTCCAAGTCAAAGGTACTCAATTTTATTCAGCAACAAGAGGCTATTGTAAAGAAAGTGAAACTGGATTTGAACCCCCAACTGCATAGACGCCTTTCTACCACTAATTTGTGGCATTTCAGAGATGGTGTTTAATCTTGCCGTTTGATTTTCCTTACTTCAAAGCAATTAACTGAGGGGGGGGGGAAGCTAAAATACAAAGTAACTTGTAGGATATACATTACAGTGCAGGATTCAACATCCTGCAATAATTTCCAAGAGCAGGAATGGGTAGTTATACCTAATAGCAAAAGTAAACTATTGAACTATTGTACTATATTATATTAGTCATCTTGACTCTAAATTTACCATTCTTGAATGAGAAGCCTGCCTAGGGTCAAAGGTTCAGCCTCCCAGACTCTCAAGTTGTTTGTTCCTGGAATGTATATTGAAACCAGTTCTCACCTATTTATTGTCTTGCCTCTAAACCACAATTTGTGCCTTCCTGCCCATCTGGGTGGCAACACTGACTCTCTTAATGAGGCTCTTAAAAACCAGAATTGGGCTTGCTTCAGACTGCAATCTTGTGCACACTTAATTGGGAATAAGCTTCAGGTCCGGTAAAACTTAGGTACTTCTGAATAAAACGAACAGAGCTGGGTTGCTGCACAAAGCACTTTAATTAATTAATTAATTGTTAAGGAGGCTGAAACCATAAGGTTTTTTTCATGACTTAGAGAACTAGTTGTAAGATGCTGAGAAACGATGCAGAGAAATGGTAGAAAAGTATTTTCCCCACATAGGATTATGATGCCCTTTGAGTTAAAAGAACTTGACAAGAAGGGTTCTGTGTAACTCAGGGCTGCAGTCCTATATGCACTTTCCTGAGAGTAAGCCTCACTGAACACAATAGGACTTCTCTTAGTAAACATGCATAGAATAGCACTACATGCGGGCCATCATCTGATCCTTGCTGCCTGTTGATTGATGTAGAGCCCAATCCTACCCCCCACCATCTAATGCCATGCAGCTACACTGCAGGAGTGTGTGCTACATACAATGGTGGGTGGGAGATGATCAGACAGATAGCCAGCAAGAGGTAAGTAAAAGCGTTTTTTACTTACCTCCTGGTAGGCTGCTTGATTGCCTATGGCCAGGTCTCCTCCGACCCACGCCAGCTATTTTGGAGAGGAAAGGGGTGAGGCAGGTTGGAAAATTGGGATAGGATCTGGTCTGTGCTTTTGCTGCCAAGATCCACCCCCTCCAGTCCACTTCCCATCCCCTGCCCTCCTCCATGCCCCGAACCTCCCCTGAACAGCCCATGAACTGCCAGCTTCTCCACCTTACCTGGGACGGTGGAACATCCTGGTGAACCTAGCATGTGTATGGAGCCACAGGCTATTTCCACCAGCGACTCCATTGCATGCAACGGTGGCACAACGTTTGTGCCGTTGCAGGGCCATTTACAACAGCAGATGGATAGTTCCACTGTCGTAAATGGCCCATAGGATTGGGTCACAAGTTCCTGGTGGAATGTTATTGATTTCTACCAACTGATACATAAACTTTGTCAAGTTATGGGAAGAGCTTGCTTTGCTTGTTAAAAATTATGTAGGTAAATCCAAGGATTCTTCAGCTTTATGTATTTCTCCTCCCATCATCTATAGCATTTAACACCAAAATCAACTGAGACTGTAATCCCATGGGCACTCAATTTGGGAGTAAACTCCACTCAACATTCCGAAGCTTAATTCTGAGTAGTATGGGATTGTGCTGTCAATGTATTAGTGGAAATATTTTCTATTGGCTGTTATATACGTGAACATATACTCTCTTTGCCCAAATGAATTTGAGTTTATTTATTTATTTCATTATTTATTTATTTCATTATTTATTTATTTATTTTTCACATTTTTATACCGCCCTTCCTCCAAGGAGCTCAGAGTGGTGTACATATTTCCTCCCCTCCTTTTTTTTGTCCTCACAACAACCCTGTGAGGTAGGTGGGGCTGAGAGATAGTGACTGGCCCAAGGTCACCCAGGAAGCTTTGTGGCTGAGCGGGGATTTGAACCTGGATCTTCCAGGTCTAAGTCCGACTCCCAAACCACTACACCATCCTGGCTCTGTTTGTTTTTTGTCCGTCTCCTCTGTACCTCCTTACCCACCCTAGGAACATACCGTAAGTAACTTCTGGATCAAGCCAAACTGTCCTGTTTCCACCATGGCCCACCAGCTGCCTCTGGGAAGCCCACAAGCAGGAGATTTAAGTTTTTAGCAGTATTTCTCTCCTGCCATTGCTCCCCTACAACGGGTATTCAGAGGATCCACTGACACAGAAGGCCCATAGGATTGGGCTGTCAGAATACGTGCACAGAATCCTCTGAGCTTTCCACCTCACTGTTGCAGATCCCCACTGCTTAGAGAAAGAGAAATGTAGAGAAAGAGATGAAGTACTGGTGGCTACAGAATTAAGCACCAGTGACAAAGCTATCCTGCAGTCTTGCTTGTGAGCATTGAAAAGTCATTTCAGAGGAGTTCTTTTTCATATTCTAGTTTCTGTTTTAATGCTAGAGATTTTTTAAATAGCACTGTACCCCAAATCCAGCAATATGTTCCAGCTATAGCCAGGAGGTCTGATGCATGAATGGCATTTCCTCACTTGGAATATCTTCCCTATTAATTTCAACAGGGGGAAGAGACTGAACTGACTCCGTCCTCCTCTGATATGAATGGAGACACCCACATGGTAGAGATCTATCTATGCAGAAATATCTTTGGATTGGGCAAATATCTGCTTCCAAATATGTTTTGTGATTTTGTTTTAAATGCAGTCTTATTGGATGTAAACTTCTTGCACTTCTGGAAAACCAGTATAAAAGTATTTAAATACATACATGCATGCTTTGTGCCTGTGTCTGGCCATATTCCTTCACTGTTGTTCTTGTGAAGATCTTGGTAATGGAGAAGGAAGACAATAATATTATCCAGTCCAAATCTACTTTATTATTCTTGTCTGAAATAATATTCTTGTCTTAGCAGAAATTCTAGTGTCCCCACCAGGACTGGCCTAAGACCTCCTAGTAGTGCCTGAGGTGGCATTATGCCAGTTGCTGCCCTCCCCTTAAGGCTGAGCTACATTACATGCGTCGCGGAGCTTCTGACCTCATTTTTGAAGCAAGCGGAGCCGCTGCAACCTCTGCATGGCCGGCGCGTACCTCAAACTGGAATCCTACTTTTGAGGGGGCGCGCGCGCAGAGCTAGGGGGCGGTTCGCAGAGCTACTGCAGCCTGCCAATCGTAGGAGAGGGGGGGAGGGTGGCTGCATGCCAATCTGAACTACCTCCAATCACCTTCTTAAGAAGGCGGGACAACAGGAGGGACAACAGGAGGGAAGACACTCCCCCGCTCCAAGTGCGTAGGAAGAGGCAGAGGTGGCGGCAGAGCCTCTGTCTGTAATGTAGCTCCGCCTTTAGCTGCTGATGTGCCAACCTCCGCTTGTCCCATTCTCTGGACAAGGAAGAAGGGGACAAAACAGAAGAGTAAATGTGGAGGAGAAGAGAGTGGCAGGCTAGAATGTTGGAGACACTCCAACCAACATTCCTCCACAATTCCTCTTCCACTCTGTCCTCCTCTTCCTTTTCCAATCCAAGAAGTGGGAGGAAGGGGAAGAGTAGAGGCGAGTGGGCAAACAGAAGTGGTTGCCCCTTTCCCCAACAATCTGCTGCTTGTATTGGACAAAGTCATGGAGGACAGGTCTATCAATGGCTACTAGTCATGAATTAGGCTTACCATCGTCGCGTTGTTGACCGAAAGCCGCACCCGCATTGGGCAGCCGCGGTGCACTCCTGGGAGCGGCTCGGGTCCACTCTAGGCCAAAGCCTGCCTCAATTCCGGGACGATGGTAAGCCTAGTCATGATGGCTATGTATGTGCTACCTCCAGATCCAGTGGTAGTATGCCTCTCTGAATACCTTTGCAGGGCACTGAGCAGCAATGGTAGAAGAGAGGTTTGCCTTTTTTTTCCCCCCCCCGCTTATGAATGTGACTTTCCTGAGGCAGATGATGGATCACTGTGGGAAACAGAATGTGGCTGGACTAGATGGGCCTTTGGTCTGATCCAGCAGGGATTTTCTTATGTTAGGAGCTTGGCATTGGAGACAGCTGACTAATGCCTTGGCAGGCTCAAGGCAAGCCCAAAAGATATGACTGCCCATTTGGCAGCATGTAATAGACAGGTCCTTTTGAGTCTGGTACTTGGCATGCTTCACGCTGATGTTTTCAGTCAACTATTCGTAATTGCAAATTTTTGACTGTACTATCATACAGTATGTGTACTGTACATATAAAATTATGCACACATTTAAGATATTGCAGGAATGCAGCTGCAGAATGCCTAACAACACCTACATATCAGGGTTGGAAAGTATTTCTGGAGCAAAATTCAGAATCTGGTGGAATGTACAGTGACATTTGCTTCACACCAAAACATTGGAATGGTGTTGGAGTCATTGGATGACTGGCAGCGCAATCCTATCCAATGTTCCAGCGCAGCCCAGAGGTAAGGGAAGAAATGTCCCCTCACCTTGAAAAAGCCTCCATGACTGCCTCCACACCACAAAATGCAGTGTGCGCCTTGTTGGCACAGCTGCATCAGCTCTGAAAAGTTGGTTAGGATTGCGCTGTAACTTGACTAGCTCCTCTTTTAGTGACATGATAAGGAAAGAAAAAGAGAGGGACAAATGTTTCCCCCTTAGCTGCTGCATATGCCAACCAACCTCCGCTCCTCCCATTCTCTGGGAAAAGAAGGGGACAGAACAGTAGTGTGGAGGAGAATAGAGAGGTGGGCACATATATGCCAAATGTTTACTTGTTCAACATTGTGAGTGCGTGTGCTCCTGGACGTGTAAACGTGTAAACAGGACGGAGTGAAACTATGTGGTGTTCTTCGCAGAGGTCCTCACCTCCCATTCCTTTCAACTTTCTTTTTGGGCGACTGGTGGTTTTTCTCTCTGTGAACAATTTCTCCCTTTTCATGGGATGCAAGGACTAAAGAAGGAAAGAAACGTCTCACTTGATTTTATTGCATCTCAGATATTGCAAATTAAATAATGAAGCCCCAGAAGGGAGAGGACAAATTTATTGACCTCTGCACTTAGACACATGATAGTGGTGGGCTGGATCCCCCCCCCGCTCTCGTTCGTAGCCTTGGCAAGGTAGGGGAGGAGGGAGGAGAGAGCTCTGCATGGACATACATATGTCTCTGTGTCGCGCATGCGTGCAGCCTGCCCTCCCCTCCCCTCCTTGGCTTCTCCAAGCTAAAGTTGCTTCTGGAGCTTTGATTCCGGACTCCGGGCGCTGCAGCTGCAGGACAGACGATGGCACCTTGGCTCAAGTTCTGCTCCTTCTTCTTCTCTCTCACTGCCTGTTTCGATGGGCAGCGGCTTGCCGTGTCCGCAGGAGGGACCAGTAGCAGCAGGAAAGGGCCAGTGGGTGATGCTTGTGGCTGGAGGGTAAGTAAGAAGGAAGCTTTTGTTTTTTTGATTCTGCAGCGGTGAGTCAGGTTGAGTGAGCTTTCTTTCTTTCGGACAACTGCACAGTAAGCGGGGAGGGTGGTGCCAAGATCTCCCAGGTACTGCCTGTTTCCTGGGGCAGAGCGCGCTGTGGAATGCACACGGTCTGGGCACTCACAGGTGATGTGCCGCCTAACTTTGACCGGGCAGCTTTGCCATGCCGATGCTAGGTGCAGCGGGATATAGCTGTGCAAAAAGGCTAGATCAGTCCTGCACACACACGCTGCACCGGGCTGTTGAGATGGCATTTTTAGAATTTGTGATGATCTTGGTGAAAGTTGTCTGCATTTTCGTACCAAAGGAAGTCGGAGGAGACGAGAGAAAGAAGGGGGGGGGAGGGAGGGTGAGGGGAGAAGCCCGCAAGTGTGAAGTCACTCAACAGGTCTTTTATCCTCGCCCCCTTCCTCTCCCTCCCCTTCCTTAACTAGACCTGCCCTGGGAGAAGGGATAAAAGGCGATCGCTTGGGCTTTGTTATTTTAATGATTCGAGGCTGGTTTGGCTGCAGGCGTGGTCATTAGACCGAAGGGGAACGGGAACGCGGCTCTGTGTGTGTGTGTGTGTGTGTGTGTGTGTTTGCAAGGTGATAAAAGAGTGTTTTAGGGCCTTACCTTTTGTCCCTCTCTTGCCAGCTTTCTAGCCGCAAAGTGTTTGTTTCCCCTCATCGGTTTTCCTGACGGATTTATTTTAGTTTAGTTTAAAAAGGGCTGCGTCTTCGGCGGAATTTGTTTTTTGCACTCCATTTTCAGCCTTATTTAAGATTCCAGAGGAAGGCTTGTTGAAGGGCATGAGTGACTTTCATTGCCTCCCCTTTTTTGTTAGACTGTCACAGAGATTTCCTTGGGCTCAGATCATAATACTGAGGAGTGAAAAATTACAGAAACGGCAACAACAGAAAAGCCCTTGGTGGAATTTGTAGGGAGTTGTGGCATGCTTGCCGGAATGGACAACTGTCTACAAAAATACTTTTTTAAAAAAAGTACAAAAGAAGCCAAACTTTTGTAAAGAACTCCCCGCTGGGTATATTTGCATCCAGAATTTTGTTAACTGGTAGGTCTTGAAGGAAAATATGTTCAGCTGTTGCTTCTGTTGACTGTTGCATATAACAAAAGTGATATTTTACAGGTTGCACAAACATCAGATCTTATAAGTCTTGGCAACATCAATAAAAGCTATACTGCCTAATTCAGTTTTGCTGTGTTTGTAATGACTGTTCAAGATTGCAATAGGATAGGGACTTGGAAATGAATTAAATTTTCTGATGAATGCTGGAACTCAAGTCTCTCTAGTATAAAGACAAAAAAAGTCCTCTATTTCAAAATACAGGTTACAGTGTGAAGAAAACACAATTTGTACCTTTGCAATAAATGTAAGCTTGTATTTTGAGTTAAAACATGATTACTTTAAGTTGTATTTCCCATATGCTACTCACTTCTCGGAATAGATTTTTCTCCATGTTTGTTTTGTTTGTTTATGCTGATCTTGCATGCAATTTTTCTCTTTGGGGAAAAAGTTCAGTTGACTACAGAGTGGGAGATTTTCCCAAGCATTGACTGCGGGATGGGCTTCATTGTCTTGTTTGTGTAGTATTTATCTTGGGCTGCATGTAAGTTTTGAATAGACTTGACATACTATTAAATGACTGATGGCCCCTGTAACACATTGTCTGCTCTGGGGCAAGGCTGCCTTTGAAGTGCTACCCTGTAGGAAGTAAAAAGACTATTTGCTCTATTAAAATTCCTTGGTATTTCCTCTGTTTAACCACAGGCCACTTCCCCTCTGCCACTCTAAACACTGCAGGGACACTGACTGATTGAAAAGGCACAAGCCTTGAAGTAATTGCATCCTATTCAGACAGATATCCTTAGTGTAGCTTATTTATAATGAGGATCCTATAGAGGGATGGGTACAAATCTTGCTTTTTTTAAATATGATGTAAAGATTAAAAATAAAAGCAAGGGTTGTGGACCGTAATATTTCTTTAATGATTTGGCAGGTTGCTTCAGATTCCTAAGTATGTTTATTCAGAAGTAAGTTCCCCTGAGTGGTCTGGGAAATCTTGCAGCTGGTAAAATTAATAATAAACATTTGCAGTCAAATCGTGTAATGACAAAAAGTATTCCGAATGTGTGGGCACCGGCATTCCAATACCTTAAGAGACATAGAAGTCTGCTGATCTGTCATGATCAATTTGATGTTATAAAATGAGTGACTTAATGTAATGTCTTTCTAGATTATTATTTTTTAACACAACCAAAATATTAAAAGTTCTACTGAGTTCAGTGGGGTTAGGCACACTTACTAGACTAGAGCATATGTATACTTATGGAGTAAACCCCCTTGATTTCAGTGGGACTTCTGAGTAAGCAAGCTTTGGATTGTGCTGTATTATATATGTTGGCTAATTAAAGCTGCAGACCGACATTTTAAAAGGCCCTTTAATAAAGACCAGCTGCCTTTTCCAGCAGCTCAGTCCAAAAACGATAGGGCAACACTTTGATGTAAACTTGCCCATTTAATCCATCTTAAAAGGTGGAGTTTGCCAATGAGTGTGGCATTTTAAGAGGGTATAATAAAATGGCAGAAGTGTAAGGCTTCATTGATGATCATTAAAATTAAAATTGTTCTTTGGGATTGAAATGCGAAAATAATTGTCTTTTGACATGTTAATGACAAAGGTAAATTGGTATATTTTAGCTGGGAAAATTTTAAATACTGTACCTTATTGCATGCAGAAACTGATAAGTTGATTATGACAGTTTCAAGTATTCTCTTTCTAGCAGGAGTCAGGACTTCTTTGCAAAGTTTGGAAGAACTAACGTTACTTTTTAGGCAAAACCTGACTACAGTACCTGTAATCTTGAGGATCTCTGTCATATTAACTTTTTATATTCACTAACTGATGGGTTTCAGCATGGAAACTGATTTCTGCACTTACCGTAGATTTCTTCTGCTGCATGGACAAATGTCTGCTGTGGAGATGAGAGAGAATGTAGCTTCCCTGGGTGCACTTGTGCTCCTGAACTGTGTGCAAATTGTAGAGCAGATGATCAGCACTGCCACCAGTGCTGCTAATAGTAAAGGGGAGAGTCTGTATCTGTGGATCTGCTATCCATGGATTAACTTAGGTTCCTCGCCCCCTCCGTGGATACTGGAATCCACGGATGGGGGAACGCTATCCCTGTGGCCGCCCACAGCCCCCCCACGCCCATTACCTTAATTAAGGCTCCAGCGCTGGCACGAAGCCAACACATCTCTTCCTTTAAACAAACGATGAGCCGGCTCCTTACACCAAGCAGGCAAGCACCCTGCATGCTAGAGAGGCTTCCAACGTTGAACATGAAGCAGGAAGCTTCCAGCTTCCTGTTTAACATTGGGAGCCTCTCTAGCATGCAGGCTGCTTGCTTGCTTGCTTGGTGTAAGGAGCCAGCTCATCCTTTGTTTAAAGGAAGAGATGTGTTGGCTTCGCGCCAGCGCTGGAGCCTTAATTAAGGTAATGGGCGTGGGGGGCTGTGGGAGGCCACGGATAGCATCCCCCCATCCTCGGATTCCAATATCCACAGAGGGGGTGGGGAACCTATCCCCCATGGATAAGTGGGAGTGCTGTACTGGTCATCTCCTGGGTTGGGAGGACAAGTTTGGTGTCCCACTATGATCCTCGCAACAGGTGATCAGAGCAGACAACACTGATCTAATATTATGAGCAGAGAGAAAAGGGACCCTACGCGCCCTAGGTGTCCACCCTTTTACCCTAGGGTTACTCTTCGCCCTAGGTGTTCACTCGTTTGTTTTGCTCATGGCTTTGTGGATTGGGACATGGGATGAAACTGAATGTTGAAGCAGTAGTACTCTCTTCCCCTGGGTACTTTTCCTTGTTGCACTATTGTACAGTTATTTTAATACACAGCAAAATCCTATGCAAGTTTACTCAGAAGTTGCTTCTAATATGTTCACTAGGGCTTACTCCCAGGTACATTTACATAAGATTGCACCTGTAGCCTGCACCAGACATAGGTTTGAAAAGCTGTCCGCTGTATGCAGAGTGTACAGTGTGCCAAATCATCTTAAGTAAAAAAATAATCAGCTTTCCATTGTAATTGTTCTGGGTGGGGTGGCATTAAGGTGGTTCTGTTGTTTTTAAATTCCAGGAAGTTGCTGGTACCTGTGCACTAGAACAGGTGCATAAAAAGGAGTCACCAGGTCTAGTGCTAAGTTGCAGGGGGCCATGGGGCAAAAACCTGCACTGGGCCCCCTCATGGTGCCCCCCCTTCCCATAGCTCATTGTAGGCTTACCAGATCTCCAACCGGGTCAGAGTGCTAGACCTTTAGGAGGAGGAATGTGGGCAGGTGTAGCTTATTAAACCTTAGAGTACAATCCTAGGCATGTCTACTCAGAAGCAAGCCCCATTGTGTCCAGTGGGGCTTGCTTCTGAGTAGACATGCCTAGGATTGTGTTCTAAGGGTTTAACAAGCTACACCTGCCCACATTCCTTCTCCTAAAGGTCTAGCACTCTGTCCCGGTTGGAGATCTGGTAAGCCTAGCTCATTGGATACTACCACTGGCACTAAGGATTCAGGGGTCAGCATGGTCAGGTGGACTGATGGAAGGCTGATGCATCAGATGTACTTGCATGTTATCCTGTTCTCGCTTAACCTGTCTTTGCCCTCTCAAAAAGTAACCATAAGATGATTTTTTTCTTCAACAGTTGTGTGGTGAATATCTGGTTGAATACTGTATCTGGTTTGAGTGCATTATGGTTGATCCAGTGTGGCACATGCTAGTCTTCAATTGTTTTTCCTTGATTTGTAAATGCCAGGCCTAGCCATGTGCGGATCTAAATATATCCCACTGATTTTATTTTGTCATCTCTGGTCATTTACTGTCCTCCTTCGCACGTTTTGGATCCTTGTATCCCTCCTGGTGTGTTTTTTTTTTGGGGTGGGGGAGTTTTTTTCATAGTTGGGTGGTGACCAGGATGTTGCAACCTTTTTGCCTCTCTTATGTCAGCTCAGTTCTGTTCAGTGCCTTTGTTCAGGTCAAAGGCAAAAAGCTGAGTTGTAGATTGGGGGCCAAAGTTGTCATGCAATAGAATTGGACAACTGTCTGTGGGGGTGTTCCAGACTTTACAGACAGCTGTTGAATACAGAAGGAAGAATAAGAATGGCTTATTATACACAAATTATATTGTGCATTATATTGTACATATTATTCTACTGTATTGCATTGTGAATTACACACAAATCATTGTTTATGAACCAGTTCATTGTGAATTGCTTTGCATGTCATTGAAATGTACTACAGTATAATTATGATCGTATTTCTCATAAACTAATACTGAAGCCAGGTGGTTGAGTGCCTATCAGTTTGTAAGTGAAACAGGGAAACCCCCCCCCCCCAGTAGTACTGTACATAAATAAAGCTATGTACTCAGGGGGTGTCCCTAGTTATGCAGAAGTAGATAAGTTTGAAATAATTTTTAAAAACAAATAAATACTCCAAATTGCCCTCCAAACAGGACCATTCTACAGTTCATGGCATATGGAGCTAAGAAAATGTGAAACTCACCTCATTGTCTGGAGAGGAGGAAGTCCCATCTTTCGGTTATCTTTTATTGAGGTGGGAAGATACATGGTTGCTGCCCAATTGTAGTTGTGCTAACATCCTGGATTTCTCCATGGTTTTCTTTGGGTTGCCCTCAAGGCGGAGCTACACCACACGCATCTGGCACGTCTCGTTCCGGCACGTTTCAAGAGCGTCCGACATGCCAGAACGCGACGGTGAGAGCCCCAGCCACACTGGAGCTGTGGCTTGCGGCTGTGGCTTGCAGGTCCTCTGTGATTGGAGGAGGAGCGGTGGAGAGACATGCTGTAGAAGGAAAAGGGAAGGAAGAAATTCTGTAACCTCTAGCGGGGGGGGGATGCACCTGCAGAATGACTGCCTGCCATACAGCTGTTGAAGGCACAGAGCTTCTCTTTAATCACAGCAGCACAACTTTATGTTGTCTTCAATGTACTCTGGAAACGTGTTTGGAATTGCTGCTTATAAAAGACAACCACAATTCCGGTCAACAATGTTGAAGCTTTTAAAAATATTAGTTCAGCAGTTCAGATTTTAATGATTGCACAGCTGCAAATTTTGCTTGCTATGGAGACCTATTCTGAAATCTGGCCCGTGATTGGTTACCGCATTTGCTCTGCATCCTGCCCCAAAGACCAAAACACTGCTTCTGGTTGGCTGAACTGGCAAAAGTGGAGTCACATTCCACTTGATACAGTACAGAACACGACCATCCAGTGGGCGAACGCCGTCAAGCGCAAATAGCACCACACCGGATGCATACGGACTTGGCTGGACGCAACCCCCCCAAGACACATGCGGTGTAGCTCCGCCCATTCATGCCACAGGGAAAATACAATAAAGAAATCAGAAATTGGGTAGGCTGTGTGACTCTTCAATTTAAGTCTGTAGTTGAGGGCAGCTGAAGAGAACTGTTACTTAAAATGGAATGTTACTTGAAAAAGTCACAGCAAAATGAAGATGGGGGAGGAGAAGAGAAAATTAACCTGCATCCAAGGAATGAGGTTACACATGTGCACCCCCCTCTCCTGGAGTTTCTTTCACAGCTGGGAACAGTACCGTAGCACACATGTGCCGCCCCTAAGACGGGGCGCACAATGCAATGATGCTGATGCCCCAGCGTCGGCACGTTATGCCCCCCCCCCACTGCTGAACGGCTCCATTTCTGAGCCAAACGGTCCCGAGGGCGGGCAAGAGGGCGCACTTTCTCACCTCTCTCTCAGTGTTTTCTGGAGTGATCACCACTGAAAACACTAGGAGGTGTGTGGAGGCCACCCCCCTTTCCTGGAGTGGCCTGCACTGGCTGCTCCGTGTAAACTATGCTACTGGCTGGGAATCCACTGCAACATTTTGTTGAGGTACCCACTTGTTACCGTATATTGACTTTTTTCAAGTGTTCTAGATGCTTTGTATGTTATTTCAGTAGTCCTTACAACAGCCCTATAAGGTAAGCTTTATGACAGACAGAAACCAGCTGAACTAGTTAAAGCTGTATCGTGGCTGCTGCCAAATATTTTAGAGCATTGCAACACAGATAAATATTTGCAGCTTCATTCCCACTTCAATCTAATGCTAAACTAGAGTTAAAACAAACCATGGTTATTTAACTCCAGTTACATATAAACCTGGAGAACTGTAGTTTAAGTAACAGTACTACGGTAACATGGAACTACAGTTTATTCTTAAAATGAAAACAAAACTCGCGTTTTCACATGATAGGGAGACAGTATGTAAGCCTTGGACTCTCTGAGGTTTTTTCTCATAGTGGGAAACCATGGATTCCTGTATCATCTGAACCTGACCATTATTTGTTGTTGCATCTGAATGTGGCAAGTATGGTGTGTTCAGACTGTAGTTTTCTGCATTCAAATGCAACAGCAACCTGTGGCTTGCTGACAAACAGGACATCAGTTTAATTGTATGAAAGGAGGATCGAGCTTGAAAAGCTTGTATTGCCACCATTGATGATGTGGTTGGTGGGGTCATGGGATAGGGGGGCCTTCTCTGCTGTGACATCACGGCTTTGGAACTGCCTATGCTGGGAGATTAGTCTTTGTGACTTTTAGATGCTTAGAAGGGACGTTTAGATGCTTAGACTAAAACATAACTTAAGAAGAGCCCTGCTGGATCAGTCCAAAGGCCCATCTAGTCCAGCTTCCTGTATCACACAGTGGCCCCACCAGATGCCTCAGGGAGCACACAAGACAACAAGATACGTGTATCCTATCGCCACTCCCTTGCACCTGGCACAGAGAAAACCTACTCCTCCAACCAGGAGGTTGCTTATCCCCATCATGGCTTGTAAGCTGTGATGGACTTTTCCTCCATAAGTCTGTCCATCACTGTTCTGGTGAGCTGATGGCTTGGTTGGTCCTTGAAAAATGTTTGCTGCTGAGTTCTTTGTTATTATTTGCTTTTCCGTTTAGGTTTTTTTTTTTAAACTAGTTGGGGGCTTTTGTTATTATATTATTGTATTTTAACTTGCGTCATTACTGAGATGCACAAGGCAACTGAGTGGAAAGGTGGTATATAAATATTTATATAAATGTCTCTCTTTGTCCCTAGTATGCACTGTTTCTAGGGTAAATATTGTGACGTATAAGCTCTCTTCTCTAACTGTAGGTTTATTGAATGATTGTTTCAGATTTATAACATATAGCAGACATCACAGTGGATTGTAAGTCCTTGCAATGTAAAAGGCATTGTTAAGTGATCTGACAAAACTATTACGAGAAGTTCTGAAGCACCACGTGGCTTTTAGTTTTAAGCGTTGTCGGAACACTCCTATAATGGGCAAACGTTTTAATGCCTTTCTCAGTAGTGTGAAAGTATTTTCAATAGTTTGCCATGAATGGATTCGGTGATAAAGCAAAACCTGGTAGAGCATTTTATCTTAGCAGGCAGCCTTAGGTTTAATTTCTAACCCTCCTCCGTCTCTAGTGGGTGGGACTAGATATTTCTGATCTTACTTCTGACCATATTCAGGTCCAGCCAAGCACTCAGTGACTTCCCTGACTTTTTTTTGTATACGGCTGTGGGAAAATTCCTGGTTGGCTGACTATGAATTAATGAAAATCCTTAGAATGCTTCACTAATGATAGCTCCTGCAGCTTTAAAAAAAATGCTATTGCCTTTTTTAATTTGAAGGAGGTCATGGAGGTTTACAGAAACTAAGAAAAGGTAACATCTGGTTGTGCTCTGCTGATGGTTGCTTTTGTGTGAAGAAAAAAGTTATGGTGTTTCCTCAGCATCAAAAGCTTTCAAGGTTATCCTCGTAAGAATTCCTTGTAAAATGCCCTTCACTCAAGCTGTGAGTTCTAATTAATAGTACTCCCCATTCTGAAATGCAGGATCTTACTGTTAACCCTCAAATTTCTAATACTTTAATCCCAAAGGATTACCTAACTGTACTTGTTTGATAATTTATATAGTAGACAGTTAAATTGTTCGTTTATCTATTTGTAATTTTAAGGACATCTCAATGTGGTAATTCACTTATGAAAGTCCAAGTTGCAATCAGATTCATTTAAACAATTCTGGAATGGACAGTAATGACCATTGAGTATGGTGAGCCTGACATACCATTTATAAACTGTCTCTTCCCTTGTGTCCCATTATGATATCTGAGAGCATTGTCTAGGTGTCGGGATCAGTCAGCAATTGTCTAAAAAGGTGTTTTTGGTGGCTGCCTCCCAATTATAGAAGTCCCTCCTGCTACAGACTTGCCAAAGTTCAAGACTGAACTTTTGAGAAATATTGTAAGACTTACCTGTTTGGGCTAGCCTTTGGGGCTCAAGATAAAATGGAAAGGGTAGGGGAAATTTTACAGAATTAGTTGACATCTTGTGGTTTGCTAATTTTTGCTTTGTTACCTGCCCCAAGCTAATGAGATGGAATGGGTTAGGTGAGTCGATAAAACTAAACTTTGTTGTATTAAATTAAATTTGTGGCATTGAAGCCTTGCCATGAAGAGCATGGAAGAAAAAAGACTGAGGCAGAACTCTGTCTCACCTCATTGATACCTGGTGATGAGAATAGGAGTCGGGACATGACAGTATAATCTCATCCATCTGATATGTGCTTTGCCTTACATGGCCATGTACTGTGCTGAAAGCGAAGCCTGCTGGGATTGGGAGCAGCCATTCTTTTGCATCAGTAGCCCTTGGGGAATATAGGGAACAAGACTGTAGAACCAAAGAGACCTGCCCTGGAGATGAAGCAGAAAGGTGAGAGGCCAGGTGAACATGGGCTACTTCTCTCATCATTCTTTGCTGCTGCCTTGAATGTTTGGCCAGCCAGTCCCAGGATTCTGTGAGACAGTGCTGTTGGAAGTGGAGGCAGCTGCCCTCTGCCTTCCCCTCCAAGAATATTTGAATTGGAGTCTCCTTCATGAAGATGCCCACTTATGTGAAAGCCCAGCTCACGTGATATGACTCTGTGCAATTGTACTGTTCAGCTTTCATATTCTTTGGAATGTGTGCTGAAAGGCAGCATTGCCTATCTGTTTCCTACATGAGGGCTGCTGCCGCCACCAGCACCATATTAATTTGGACAGAGATGGACAAGATGTGTGTGGTGGGGTGGAGGAGTGGGTAAGAGAGACGGCCTATGGGTGGATGGATCCAGAGATTGTCTGATGGTTCATTGATTGAAGGTAACGTTGTGTGCTTAGGAATTTCCCAGCCAACATGTTGCAATCTCTGCAAGTGGTCTCTTGTTTTATCATTTAGTTCATGTGCCTGGGAAGGCTGCTCGAAGGTAAGGACAAAAAAGGAATAAACACACTTTTTATTCTGTACAGACTGTATGTTGTATTCAGCATTGGTTTTGGAAGAAGCAGCTCCTCCCTCGAATATAATGCACACACCTTCCATTATCCCTTTTGTCTTTTGTTCTGTCATTCCCAGAGCAGTGGGAAATTAAGGATAAGCTTTACAGGGTTCCTTTGGTAGAGAAAGTAAGTTCAGCAACTAAGGTTCCTTCAGTAGAGAGAGCGCTGGAGACCTAAGACATCTTTATAGACCTTACCTATAGGCTGAGCAGGCATGTTGAGTGGACAAGTACACACAGGTAGTGCTAATTCCAAAGCACCATCTGCCCAGCACTGTCCATCCCTAAACTGGCCAAGTTCCAAAATTACTGCTCATGGTTGTTCTCATACACAGACTAGAGTCTAGACCAGTGGTGGCCAACCTTTCAACATGAATGCTGGCCCTTTAAATGGTTGCATAGGTGAGGGCATTTCAGCAGGTGCAGCTGCTTTAGCAGCACCATCAACACTTGCAGCTGCCAAGATTCTGTCTTCTACACAACTCTTAAGAACACAGAGGCCCTAATGGTGAAAGGTTGGCCACCTCTGGTCTAGACTTAGGCCTGATGTGCATGTGATGCCACGTGGCATAAGGAACTTAATCATGCAGAGTTCCACAGCTGAGTGTTGTATGCAGCACCTAAGTGGGCTGCAAATACCTGGCATGCCAACCCTGCAAGAACAAGTAAGGCAATCCAGTTTAGACGAATACTGAGTGCATAGGACTGTGCACAAGCTGAGTTTTCTGCATGCCTGACACCAAATTTATATTGGGACTATGACTAGATGAACCAGTTTCAGACCTCTAGCCTAGAGGCATCTTGTGGTGCATCTGATTTAGGTTCACCAAGTTGGTTTTATTTGACCTTCTGCAGCCATTCCAAATTTTAATCAAAGTGATAAAATTGTCCTGTGTTGCATTCATCATGGGGGAAAAGAGAAGGGTTTTGCAAGAATTACTGGTATTATTTGTTTTGGATCTGTGTGTAAGGCATACACACACACATCTGTATGCAGTGTTGTGCTTGAGTGCTCCACAATTAGAAGGTCCTTGCTTGCTTAATGGAGCCAACTTTTGTATGGCGCTAGAGCACTCATGAAGGCATCAGTTTTTGTGGCAAATAGTTTACTTACACACACACACACACACACACACACACACACACACACACACACACACACACACACACACACACACACACACACACACACACACCCTTTTGCGAGCCACACGCATGCGCACAAGCAGCCTGGAAGTCCTTTAGAATGAAGGGCTTCCAGGCCGAGCCGCACGCGCCTGGAAACTCTCGTTCTGAAGGGTTCCCTGCCTGTTTGTGCGCGGCAATCAGGACGAAAATAACGACGACAGCAGCAGCGAGGCTGCAGAAAAAGTGGCGGCGGACACAGTAAGGGGGCAAATTAAAAAAAAACATTTAAAGGAAAACAAAAACAAAACCAGAAAAATTCAAAAAAAACTTTGGCGCCCAAAAACAAATCGGGAGGGGGGTCCCGGATTGGGTCACCAAAAATATGGTAAGTCTAAGGGTACAGTCCTATAGACACAGAGTAAGTCCCATTTAACTCAGTGGGACTTACTGCTGAGTAGACATACATAGGATTGCACTGTAAGAAACAACTGCGTTGCCGCCTTTGGGTTGCAATACAAACATTATTTACAGTGTTCTATTAACATGCCTGCTAAGTTTGACCACTTTTTTATTGATGTTGCATACATTGTGCAACATCAATAAAAAAGATCTTAGCAAACAGTGGTATTTATTCCTGTGGTGTGTCTTCCTACCATGAAACCGTGGGCCTGTAGTATTGTCTGGCATGAGCTGAGGTTTCTGACAGCCTTCGATAGGCCATGTGTGGCTACCTACTTTACCAGTCCTAATGCATCCAGTACTCAGCCCAGCGGGAATTTCGTTATGCTCCAGTCTTATTTTGCAAGTGACACTTCAACAGGGTCATGCTAAAGTTGCAAGAAGATGCATAGGGCTTTCGATTAATGACAAATAAGGATCTTCGTTTTGCATCACCTCTTAAAGGTATTAGCGCAAGTATCCTGTGACAGACACGTCGGTGCCTGGTATGCTACTGATGTGGAGTTAAGAGGCCTTTCAAATTACAAACGTGTCTGATTTGTTTATATGTCATCAGTACTTCCCTTCTTTTCGAATCCATCACAGAATACCTTTTAGCAGTCAAGAAATGTGTGTATGTCTTGTGAATCAGGGAATTGTTACAATTTTAAACCTATGTAATACAGTTGGAGAAGTACAGTATAAACTTTATTATGCGCTGGTAATGCAGTGTGAAACTTAGTTACAGCAAAAGGTTTGTCAAGCGCAGTTCTCTCAGCGTGACTGTGGATTTATGCTTGAGGAGGTGATATTCGGTAATTGCATGTCTGTAATTACATTTATACTTTATCTCTTGACCAAAATAAAGTGTAAATTACAAAAAAGGGGTTAAAATGTCAGTAAACTCTCTCCCTGAACAGGTAACAAGCTTTCATTGTGTACTGTTCCAGAACAACAGTAGAGACAAAAAGACTGCCATCTTTTATTCATAAGTTCAGCATAATACCAGAGGGTACAGCTTAGGTATCTCCAAATAGTTGCATTTCTAAGATTAATTCACTAATCGTGCCATTGACTTCTTCAGCAAGGACCACTAGCTGTGAAATGTCATGCAGAGATTTTTAAATGGAACATTCAGTTTGCTAAAGAATGAGCTGCGAAGACAGGACTTTTTCTTTATGACTGTTTAGCAGTAAATTCAGGAATCAAAGCCACAAGCTGAATGAGAGGCGAAAACTCCCATATTATCCAACAGTTTTAATAGGTATGAATAATTACGTTCATTCCAGCATAGTTACATTTGAAGTGTTTGTGTTCTTTGTTTTCCATTTGCTTTTTCAGCATTGCTGTATTTCGTAATAGCTGGAATTTTTATGTAAATGCCATTTGCTGTTTGTTTGCTGTTCTGTATGGTTATTCCTTGATACCCTTTTTAAGGGTTGCACACTGAAATAATGTCTCTTTGTATTTTGTTCTAGAAACACTGGGTGTAATCTTCATACAGTGAAGTCAGTTGTGGATTACAAATTAATTTTTGATATTCGATTTGCAGCCTTTGACATTTTCCTCTTAACTGTCTGCCTCTGGAATAGTGTACAGTATGTGGTTTTGAGACAAGGCAGCAAGAATAGCTTTGTTTCAGCCATCATAGAGTGGGTGGTGTGTGCTGCCAAAATAGGTCAGGCTATGCCAAAAGCTGTAACTCCACAAACTCATTTTCTTTAGCACAAACCACATCATAGGGGCATGCTTGGGTGTAGGTTGTGATATCAGGGGCTGTATGTTAAGTGGGCCAGCGGGTGGCGCAGTGGGTTAAACTGCTGAACCATGAGCTGTCAATCGAAAGGTCGGCAGTTCGAATCCGCGATGGGGTGAGCTCTCATTGCTTGGCCAGCTCCTGCCAACCTAGCAGTTCCAAAGCATGTTAATGCGAGTAGATAAATAGGTACCGCTTGCGGGAAGGTAAACGGCGCTCCGTGTTCCAGCCGCATGCTACGCGCTGCGGCAAGGAGAGTCATGCCGGCCACATGACCACGGAGGCGTCTTCGGACAACGCTGGCTCTTTGGCTTTGAAATGGGGATGAGCACCACACCCTAGAGTCGGACACGACTGGACTTAATTGTCAGGGGTCACCTTTACCTTTTTATGTTAAGTGGCCTGACATCCCCTCTCCTCACATAATTGGACATTGATAAAGGCTCGTTTCTGCCTGGTGTAAGTTGTATTTGTCAGCCTGAGGGAGCCTGCCCTACACTATTTTCTGAAGCAGAGTGTGAAATGGCAGGCACTATACGCTACATGGCAATTCATTGTTCATATGTGTGTATTCACAGAAGTGTGCACTGTCTGTGGCTCCACTCGGAGACTTCTGGAGGGTTAGAAACCTGAAGAATAGCAACTTGACTGCGTGTTAAGACGCTTTCCCAATCTTTCCTCAGAAGCAAAATCAACACAGCGAGATGCACTGGCGTCGACAGGGGGAAGCGGGGGGGCGAGCCGCCGCACGTACAGGGGTGACGCGCGATGCCCCCCACTTACATTTTTGTAGTGAAGGTGGGCCCTCCCGCCCTCCCCTGTGTCCGTTTGGCTCCAAAATGAGCCGAAAACGGAGCGGGGAGGGCGCTCTGCTCCTGCGCGTGATGTCACGCGCGGGGGCGGAGCCTCCCCCTTAAGGGCGATGCGCGCCCCCGCTCTGGGGTGACGCGCGTCATCGCGACGCTGCTGGCGAGATGTTTGCTAGGAAATTGGCCATCCCTTGAAAATACTGTATTTCTTCAATTCTAAGACGCATGTTTTTTCCCAATTAAGCATTTCAAAAAATGGGGTGCGTCTTAGAATCGAAGGTCTCCAAAAAGCACCCAAAAATGCTATCTTCTTACTTACCGGGGCTTGGGGAGCTTCAGGTGATTTGCAAAAACCAGAAATGGCCAAAAATCGCTGTTTTTCGCCGAACTGAAGATCAGGGAGGCCTGCAGAGGGTTGCACAGGCCTCCCTGAAGCTCCCCCAAGCCCAGGTAATGAAGGAAATGGCACTTTCTGGCGGGGCCAGAAATGCTATGCAAAGGCAGTGCACTCAGTCATCCTCAGCTGCAGGAGACATGCTGGGGAGAGTTGGTGCTGAGCGGGTAGATTCAGTGAAGGGAAGTGAGTCTTACAATCGATGGATTTTATTTTCCCCTGCTGGTGGTACTGAAAGTAAAGGTGCGCCTTAGAATCGATGGCGCCTTAGACTCGAAGAAATACGGTAAGTGGAGCATGTGGAATCATTTGATAACTGTAGTGTATTTTGGTGGGGCTATGCCAGTTAACATAGCCTGGTCCACTTTGTGCTATAAAGTATGTTAATTCTGTGGCCTTGGTTTCCAGTTTCTCAGTCCCTCTCTTCTCTCACGATTCTCAGTTGTCCCTTTGGCACTTTCAAAGAGCAAGTAGTATAGGCTAATAGGGAGCTATTTCTTTTGAGAATTGGTCAGTTGTAGGAGATTTTTGTGTGCATATAGGAATTTAAATGCTGAATTTACTTTGAACGATTTGGTAATTCTAACATTATAGTTGTAATAAAAAGAAACCAGGAGATATTAGCAAGATCAACAGGTTGGATTTCTTTCAAAAAGAAAGTTGTGTTAAAACTATTAAATTTTCTGTTACAGTTCTGAGTTCTTCTGTAATGCTGGACGTTTGCTGTTAATGGCTTAATCCATAGTTATCTAGGATTTTATTATTGTCAAGTGATCAATTAATACCAAGGGTGTTTAAATTTAATTTTTTGAATTGAAATTGAGCCTGAGGATTTTTTGCATTCAGAGACCTCCCTTGCCCCCCTCCCCCCATTGATCAAAGTAGCGTAACCTGTGCCTCTGTTTTTGTTACACACATTGACAGTCTATGGATAACATTACATTTTTTCAGCATGAAACTGAACACTCTAAATCCCTGAAGCAGTCTCAAATGTATGGTTAATAAAAGAATTTATTGTACTGGATGTCATCTGTTATATCACTCTGGGAACAACCTGGCAGTGAGTGGACAGGAAATGTTTCCATTTCAAATCACTGCAATCTTTTATGGTCTAGGGCAAAAGTGTCCAATTTCAGCAAAGTTGCTGAATAACTGTGTAATGAAGGCATTTTAGTTGATTAAATGCATGTTATCACTTTTCAAACAACGTTAGGGTCCCCTTTTTTTTGTTTGGTTCAATGCTGTTTAACATAAGTGGAATATTGATAATACCGGTATATTTATACTTGTTCTGTCTGCAGCACTGAACACTGGAAATATTTTTTTTTAATTGGCAGAGGGAATAGTGTGTATTTCATGATAAACAATTGGGCATTCCCAAGAGAATAGCAGTAAGATAAGCTTGTGAACTGTAGCCAAGCACTTCAAAGTTTTAAACTGCTATATTTTAAATCAGTCACTTCTTCAATGTAGGAGCAAGAGCAATTGTTCCTGTGTAATAATCAGGACCTTTTGGCAGCATGGTTAACTATAAACTGCTTCCAATTTTTTTTTTAAATCTATGTCAAGTGCAAAATCTTTCAAGAAAAAATTGAAAGACTAATCTAAGGGGGATTCCTCATCCACAGCCCATAGTGGCCATTGACATTGTTGCTTCAGTGTGGAGCAAAAGCCCTCTGC
The DNA here is from genome assembly GCA_026170595.1 of Plestiodon gilberti rubricaudatus. NCBI lineage: Eukaryota > Metazoa > Chordata > Lepidosauria > Squamata > Scincidae > Plestiodon > Plestiodon gilberti. Next base: position 219,202,557 of record JANXHW010000002.1, on the reverse strand, counting down.
AATATATGAGCACTGCACAAAAGGTAGATGGGCTGAGAATTTTGGTGGGGGTGTAGTCCCCCCCCCGGGTCTCACTGGGGAAGAAGTTTTATGCCCTGGGGCTGCAGGAAAGACATTGCGCCTGGGAGCAACAGCCTCTTTGACAAATTGCTATTTGTTGTATTCTTCCTCGCAGGGCTCTTTAGCGTTTTAGGTATCCTTCCCTGGCCACAGCTCAAGCCTGCCCTGGCTGCAGCCATTAGCACTGGAGGTTAACTTCACTCCAGGCATGCTTCATAGTCCTGCCTTTAGGTCTTTTGAGATGCCAATCCGTGGTTTCTTCACCCTGACGTATACCTAGGTGGAGGCTCAGCTGGCCCAGCCTTGCAGAGTGGGGCGGAGGTGCTCCCCTTCCAAGGTGCTGCACCCAGGTTCCTGGGTCCATGCTAACCAGAGGGCTTGGGAAAGTGGGCTGCCATTGCATGAATGGCAGGCCCCTTGTTCTGTGACAAGGTGCTCTGCCCGAGTGAACCCCGGCTGGGGCTGGTGTATCAAAACGAAGGGTCAGGGCTCAATCTTGGGACCGAACACACAGTCCCTAGGACTAAGTCCTTTGCCCGGGGCTGCCCAGCCCAGCCCAGGGCCTCTCTATCTGCCCCCTCCTCTGTGTCTCTATTCTTGCCCTCCACTTGTCCTTCTGCCTTTCTTCCTTCCTCCTCTGATTGTGGGTTTACTTCATCTCTCTTCCCTGTCTGTCTCCCTTTTGGTTCTTCCCCCTCCTTCCTCCTGTTCCTCCTCCATGTCTCTCACCCCCACCCTTTCTTTTATTTGCCCTTTGCTTCTCATCTCTCTTCCAGTCTTTTCTTTTCAATTCCACCACCTGTCCTCATTACCCCAGGCTGTTTTTTAAGGCGGATATCTGCCCACCGGGCCTGCCCAGCTTGGCTGCAGCTCAGCTGGGTCTATCCTGTTGCTTTTAACTGTAATCCACAATCTGGCTCTGTACCACTTGTCATGTGCAGGAAGATTCTGGTTGTGCCTCAAAATCAAGGCATGCCTGAAGTGGAGAGAGAAGAGGTATCTTTGACCCCCTCCTAGCACTTTCAGTTTGAGTTTCATAACCAAAATAAGCCTTCTGGCACACCTGGCCGCAGGAAATAATATTGACCACTTCCTGGTCTGTGAAGTTAAATTTCCTTTCCTTTTTTCCTTCAGCAAATTGTATGTACTGTTGTATGTACTTTACAAATTATATAGTAAAGGGAGGGAACCTTTGAAAAAGGATTTGGAAATGTTTCTCCTGTTTTGATCTTCCTACCTTAAACTCTGTGCAACAACAACTTCTGTCCATGGAAGAAATTAAGGTTGCTATTGCAAAAATCAGCAATGGCAAATCTCCAGGACCCGACAGATTTCCTGTGGAGTGGTATAATGCCTTTTTGGGTCTTTTAGTTCCCAAGTTGTATCAACTTTATCATGAAATTTTTGATACAGGTTCTCTGCCACTTTCGCTGTATGAAGCGTATATCACCGTGATTCTTAAACCTAACGATGATCAGACTAAGCATGCAAAATGATAGACCTATCAATAGACCTAATGAATGATAGACCTAATGAATGTTGATGACAAAGGTGTGTGTGCAACTGGGGCTCAGGTCCAGATGGTAGGTTAGGGATTTCTCCCATATCTTGGTTTCCACCGTTGGTGTGCTCTCAGGAGAGGTGGGTTGGTGCTGAGGGGCTGTGACCTCTATGAGGTCTCCATCCGTGCTAGCAGAGTCTGGCTCCTTCTCACCCTTGGAGGAGGACTCAGCAGCATTTAGGTCCAAGTGTGGCTGGGTCCTGACACATCCTGTGTGTTTGCCCTGTAAAGATACTGGGGGTAAACAGAATGTCATGGCTATAAGGTACCAAGTAGCATTATTGAATGCTGTTGTATTGGACTGACTGCCAGTTGATTCCCAAATGAGGTGTTACTCAGTACAACATAACTTCAACTAGATCTTTGTAATATCAGATACTTCCCTTTTCTCTTGAGTGGGCAGCAGAGGCATTCAGGCTAAAATTTCCATTGGAAGATCTTGTGGTCTGGGCAATAACTTCCCTTTTATCCTAGGGGGAGAAGGATAGAGAGGAAATTGACTTGAAAGCTGCCTTTGCATACTGTATGTATAAAGCTCTCTGCTCTTCCCAGTTTTTCTTGGGTGAAAAGGAGGCTTTCGTTTGTAGCATGGGGAAATATTTCTCCGATGACAAGAATTAAAAATGATTAGAATTCTAAGATATGTGTTTAAAGACATCGAGTTGCAATGTGTGTTTCTTTGTAATGCTTCACATTCCTTCCCCTGAAATCTGTTCCAGCTCTTAGCATGGTATAAGTATTAAAAAAAAACTAATGACGGAATTTAATTTTTTTCTAAAATGTGCATACTTCATTTTCTTCCATTCCTGAGGAATCTATTGAAACCATCTGTTGGCCTATCTCCAGGTGTTTGCTAAGGCCTTGGAGACAGAGGCTGTGTGCCATGCTTCCTATGCTCCTCTGACTTCCTATGTTTATACCTAAGTGGACAGCAAAGGAAGTGGTTGATATTGAAATTCTTTTATCTTTTCTCCCAAATAATTGGTAGAGCAAGTTTTAGTCACTTGCCTGGAACAATTGGCAGGTTGCTTCTCCTTGAATATATAGGTCACTGCTGGTGCAGTTGTATCAACTGCCAGATGTTTTTATTTCTGAAATATTGTAGAAAAGAGCCCCTCATTGTATTCTACTGTTAGTCATGCAAGTCCTCAGTTTTCCCCACCCAGTCTCCTGGCCATGCTTATCCTGATAGTGAAACTTTGATATACTAGCAAGAATGTAAACTCTGAACACTTCCCCAACTTGAAGAACAATTAAATGCGGCAGGTCGGGACTGTTCAGAAGGACACCACTTACAAAAGGCTAAAAAAATGTTTTAGAGCAGTATCTGTTTTTTTCTTCTTTTCCAGCATACATTCCTGAATTTGATTAATGACTTCAGAGCACATGTGCTGTGTAGGCTTACCCTTCAGTTGCAGGTAGTACATTGTGGTTTTTAGGATTGTTTTGTCTTTAAGTAAGTCTCCCTGCCAATATTGCTATAAAGATAGTATTGTTTATGGTTCAGGCGAATTACCAGCCTTTACTTGTTCAGTCACTCTGCTATAAACCAGTTTGTATCTAATCCTGCCCAAAAGACTAAACTAAACATCACCAAGATTTTAAAACCTAAACTGTGAAATTGTAATTCAAGAATGTTTTGTTTTATTTACTTTACAGCTCAGATTAAAAAAAAAACTTAATTACTTTGTTGAGGAATTCCTACTTGCTAAAGCAGGTCGGAGAATCATTTTGTTCTCACACAGCTATTGAAGCATCCAGGCATGGATTCTGAATCTGAAATGGAAGCCTTGGAGCCCAATCCTTCTCCCCCCCCCCCCCGGCTGGTGCAGCCGTGCCAAAAACGGGCACGCTGTGTCCAGCGGGGGAGGGTGGCAGCAGATTGGGAGGCTTCAGAGGCGAAAGGCGATTTAAATCCCTTTACACCTCTGTAAGCCTCCCAACCCGCAATGGGTCTCCTCGTACCTGCACCAGCAAAATTGCTAGTGCAAGTCCGAGGAGAGAAAGGGGGCAGGGAGGTTGCTGAAAAGAGATAATTTGAGAACTGCTTCATGGTCTTCATAAAATGAATAACAGAGATTGAGAATCCACTCTAGCTTTATACAGGCATTATGATGATATACAGTCAATGTGTGGACCCGGGAAGGAGGAGCTCCTTGGCCAACTCTGTCCCCTCTCCAGGGAGCTTACTAATCCTGCCCCCAAGTCTCGCCTCGTTCGTTGCTTGTTTGCAAACCAGTGCTGAAAGTGGGGGAAGTCAGAAGATATCTGTCCCCATAGGAGTGGTGCTCCTATCATCACAAACTGCATGGGACTCTTGCTATATAGCTGGAGAACACACAATAACAACATTACCCTGGAGCAATTTTGTTCCATATTTTAGCCATATGTCTGTCACCATGGGCCTAGCTCTCCATGGGGATGATTTTATCATCTGTTTGCCTGCAAAGGCATTACATGATGGTTCTTCAGTTCCTGCCTGATATTGGCTTCAAATAGTTTCAATCTAGACGTTGCTTGGTGTTAATTCATCAGGGAATCTAAATGGGTCCTTTGCCAACACTGTTTAGCCTTCTGCTCTCTGCTGGAGACCCACACCTGCTGACAAGATGAAAGATAGTAACAATAGTTTCCCCTCTGTCATGCCGTTATCTGTTGTACGAATGCAGTATGTCTGGGTAAGGATTCTGAGGTCTTTTGTCATGAATGGCTTTGATAACTGATACCGACAGGCATGCACAAAAGTTGGAAATGCTTGCACATGATGACATTGACCTAAATTCAGTTCCTCGAGCTCTCCCCTAGCTCTTATATAACTTTTCAGCTCATGTCTAGCACTGCATTTTCACTACAGATACATATTTCGCAGGACAGTAACCGAACAGCCAATGGCGTCGCTCCCGTCAAGTGACGGGAGTGGGCCACTACGGGGTGATGCGCGCAAGGGGTGACGAGCGCACGCGCGTGACCCATCACCTCTTGCATGCGTCGCCCCCGAAGACGTCCCCGGAGCCGGCTCCCGACGTCTTCCCCAGCCGACGCGCCAGGGCCTTCTGAGGAAGGCCTGCTGTGCGAACGTTATTTATAACATTTTTTGCACATGCCTAGACCGTCCCTGAGGGAAAAGGGCTGCCCTGCGAACAGCACATACATTTGCCTCTTTTGGTAAACAAAGACCTTGGCTCAGCAAAATCCATTGCAGTAAAAAAACAAAAATGTAAAGCATACCAAAAAGAAGACTGGGCTCCAAAGAACTACGGTACTTTAAGCATGCCCAAGGCATGGACATTCCTTGTGGGATTTTTTTAAAACTTTTCCTTTGAACAGCAAATAAATATGCTATACAATTTAAATATGGCTTCGTTCTATGTGAATCTGCCTTTGCACTCGGATCTACATTAGAAGCCCTACTACGGGGTACCCCTCCACTGCCAGAGTTACAATGAGCCAGGATGGTGTAGTGGTTTGGGAGTCGGACTTAGACCTGGAAGATCCAGGTTCAAACCCCGCTCAGCCACGAAGCTTCCTGGGTGACCTTTGGGCCAGTCACTATCTCTCAGCCCCACCTACCTCACAGGGTTGTTGTGAGGACAAAAAGGAGGGGAGGAAATATGTACACCACTCTGAGCTCCTTGGAGGAAGGGCGGTATAAAAATGTGAAAAATAAAATAAATAAATAAATAATGAGCACATGAGACGGGGCCTTTTCATTTGTGGCACCTGAACTTTGAAATGCCCTTTCTTGGCAGGTGTAGTTTTTTCCTTTTTCTGCTTACCCTCTGGCAGATGGCAAAGGCTTGGCACTTTCAACAAGCCCTAGGGCTTCATTCTTGATATGATTTTGTTGAACAGTTTGTAATTTTATGTAAGTTGGTTCCTGGTTTTAGCATGTTTTAGTTTTATGGTTGTTTTTCTCATTACTCTTATATTGTTAACTGCCTTGAAGGGTGTTTGACTGGAAGATGGAATAAAAGTATTTTTGTAGATGAATGTCGCCAAGTACTTTTGGTAAATGCCTCTTCACCTTCAAAAGTTGTTTGTTGTGTAGCACAGTACTGTTCAAGAACCACAAGCCTGAAGCTCTTTTGGCCGTGCAAAACCAGTTGTGCACTAATGGAGTGTGTGTGTATTTAAATAACAAGGGACACAATCAAGCCAAATTTAAGTACTTCTAAACTTTATTGATTTTACTGAGAGAGTTAAGCATGTTCTTGCTTCCTCCCTGAAATCAATGGGAATTAGAAGTGTTTAACTTTGGCTGAATTGTGCTTGTGACTTGCAATAAGTAAAGTTGAGTGAATGTATTTTCCAAGAAAAATACACTGAAAGCCAGAGTGAAATGGGCTAAAAGATAGAAGCAGCAGTGTGTTTAGAGACAAGAATCCTTTGGCTTTCTGCTATGGACGTAAACTTCTGGGTCACAATTTTGCATGAAAAGACAACATTGTATGCCAAATTATTTGAAATGTTTATGTTGACCAATTCATTTTGTTGCCTGAAAATGGCAGTTTAATCTCAGAAAAGTGTGTAAAAAATGTATGGCATTCCATTCTTAGATCTCAAAATTTAAATCTCAATTCTAACAATATAATTAATACAATATAATTAGTAATTGAGTTGCATATACGTATAGGCTATAGCCGTGTTGGTTTGCCAACAATTAAATGGCTCCTTTGAATTAGAGTGTTACATAACCAGAGAATCTAAGATAGTCTTCTTGAGTGGAAGCTCTCATGGCCAGCAACAATTTGTAGAGAAATAGGAGTCACGGGTGTAAAAGCCATGTAGAAAAAAAACTTTAAAATCCAGCTAAAAAGAAATAACGATCGATCGATCCTGACAGCAGTCTCCGGTTTTCCCAGCACTGTAGTCAGACGCAAAATCATTAAAATCAGAAGCTAGGACAAAGTACAACCTGACGTTTCGTTTCTTGCCTCTAGAAACATTTTCGAAGGGCAGTCAGAAGACTGGCAGATGGTGTCTGAAGTCAGTTATTTCTTTTTAGCTGGATTTTAAAGTTTTTTTTCTACATGGCTTTTTACACCCGTGACTCCTATTTCTCTATAAGATAGTCTTATTATTAAGACCTACAGTATACAGTATAATTTTGTTTTCATTGTGAAGTGTTGTGTAAGATACTGAAAATATTTAAGAGTTTTATGCTTTCAAAATTTCTCTTTCACAAATTCCTGATAAATTTCCCTAAAATGCCCATATTCAATATAAAGAGTTATGTTTGTAGCAGGAGGAAAAAGATTGGACAAAATAGGTAAGATCATCTGTTAGGATAAGAGTGCAAACGTTTTAGAAGTTAAAATCTCAGGCAGCATTTTTTTTTTTTATGTTAAGTTCACCATGCTGCATTCTTGTGATTTTGGGAGTAGCAGAAGAGATCTATGTAATCTTAAAGAGAATTTGGAAGCAGGACACAAATGTGGAGTGTCTGGAAATGTGAAAGAAAAGGAAGTATCTAGTGACTAGATCAGGTCACCAAGAAGATTACTCCCTGGAAGGCTGTATTGTGCTCAGGAAGTCAAAACATTAACTGTGTTAACATGAGAACAAAGCTTCTTCCATCCCAGAGGAAGAGACTAATAGATGTACCAGACAACACACTGTATTAACTGAGAAGGACAAATTGTTCAAGAGTAATGTGCTAACACCTGAGAGATTCGATTCTGAATTTTCTTTAGAAACCAACAAAAAACCAAAGTAAATTATTTTAACATGGTGTGTTTCAGGTAACCCATTGCATGTAGAGGGCTAGAATAGTTGAACAGTCTGTAGTGAGTAGGGATTGTAAATATGGATCTCATCCAAGACAGTATGCAGCTGTAGTGGAGGATGTTTGAGACCTGAGTTCAGATCCTAGCTTAGCCATAAGATACACTGGGTCATCTTGGGCTAGTCACTACTGCTTGGTCTCCTCTACTTCACAAGGTTGTCATGAGAATAAAATAGCCAGAAAACATTATGAACACTATCCTTGGGTTATGAACACTATCCTTGCCATTAGTCATTTAATAATTTTCTCCGAAAAATAATATGGCTTGGGCAGGGACAGCACAGGCTAAATGGTTTGTGGTAGTTTATTTTTATTTATTTACAGTATTTATATCCTGCCTTTCTCCCCAAAGGGACCCCGAAATTTTTGTTTTAAATAAAAATACTGTAACACCATCAATGTACTTGAAAGTATAATGTACTTGAGGGGCTTGCAGTGCAGAGAGACACAAGATAAATGACAGAGGAAGGGAAGGGAAATGGAAGCAGAGATAAGCAAGGGGATAATATGCGATTGCCTCAATTGTGTGTACTTAAGCTTAGTTATAGGAAGGAAATGGGAGGACTAAAGCTTTGGGGCAAATGATTCACTGAATAAGTGAAGTTTTAGATTTGAAGAAAGTGAGGAAGAGACATCGGGCAGACCGGGAGGCGGTTCTGAGCTTCAGGGGCAGCAAGAGAAAAAGGGCAAAATTGTTATGAAACATCATCATAACAAAATTGTTATGAAACAGCCAGGATGGTGTAGTGGTTTGGGAGTCGGACTTAAACCTGGAAGATCCAGGTTCAAACCCCCGCTCAGCCACAAAACTTCCTGGGTGACCTTGGGCCAGTCACTATCTCTCAGCCTCACCTACCTCACAGGCTTGTTGTGAGGACAAAAGGAGGGGAGGAAATGTGTACACCACTCTGAGCTCCTTGGAGGAAGGGCGGTATAAAAATGTGAATAAATAAATAAAAAATTTGAGTAGTAGGGCTGCTCTGAAAGTGCACTCACCACAGTTCATACAATGTTCTCTCCAAAGTCAAACTCGGGGATAACCAGTTTGGCAAGTTTGCAGCAGAAGCTGCTTGTGTGCAGCATTGACTGACCAATCTTTGTGATGTTATGAAATGCCCCTTCCTCATCCTGGGAGCAGTTTGGCAACACATTTGGTCATGCTTTAAACAGATAAGGTGATGAACTTAAGAGCCCAATCCCAATTCGTGTCAGTCAATTTCATTCCCTCTCCCACTGGTGCAGCCAATGATGTAAGGATGGTGGAGCGCGTGGCTCAATTGAGCCAGGCGCCCCACCGAACCAGGCGCAACGGGAGCAGCGGCGCGTAGCTCAACAGAACCGGGCGCTTAGCCTGGGCCGCGGCCCCTGCTCGCCCATCGCCTCCTGCGCCGCCTGCCAAGTTCCTCTCCTCCCCGGGTCTGGAGAGGGGGCTGCTGCCTGCCACATTGCCAGGCCTCTCCGCCTCCGCCTCCTCCTTGGCCGCCTCCTCCCGCTGCTGACGTCTCGCCCGTCTGAAAAACTCCGGGCAGCGGCAGCCAGCGCTTTTTTTCAGCCCCCCCTTCTCTCCTGTCAGGACATTGAGGAAAAGGAGAACTCAAGCCCTGCACCGCAGCCCGCCTTCTTCCTCTTTAACTAGGTGCGAGAGGGAGAGAGAAGACACCACAAACCAAGCACCACCCCTCCCCTTTCTCTCTCTCACTTGCTTTCCTACACCTCCTCAGCGGCACTTTTCCAAAGCGAACTTCTCGTTTCTCCTCAGGCCCCATTCACACTTGACTGCGCTGTCCCTCCTGTGCACTTCACGGACCTGCTCTGAGCTATATTTGCATATTCATCATGTAATAGGACACCATTCCGGGGCACCAACGCTTGAATCGCTGGAGATGGTCTGGTTCATCTTTGGCGGAGCTTGTCTCGTGGAGCTTGTGGGCGGGTTCACAGCGCTACTGCAGCCACCAATCGCGTGAGGGGGGGGGAGAGTGGTTGCATGCCAATCACAAGTAGCTCCAATCGCGTCGGAGGTTACAATTCCACTGCTCTTCCGAGAGGGAAACCCCGGCAAACACAGGAGGAGTAGAGAACAAGCCGCAAATATTGAAAAATGTCCTTGCAAGAGTCGCAAACCGTTCCCAGTTCTTGCTGGGATAATGATAATGACTTTTTTTTCTCTTTCCAATGATAACTGGGATTTGCGCGCGAGGGGGGGCACCGAACTTCCGAGAGGAAAAGGCAAGCAGAACAAGAGTTCACAAGACTTCGGCCAATCAGAGCGCGGCTGTGTTTAACCAATCACAGCTGCGCTCTCTTAAGAAGGTGGGACAGAAGGAGGGACGACAAGCAGAGCGACGCTCCCCCTGCTCCAAGCGCCTGATCACGCCTGATCAGCCCGTATGCTGGACAGGGACATCCGCAGTCATATGTGAATCCAGCTTCAGTTGCTGCCGGGACACAGTTCGGTGCTGCTTTTTCTTTCTCTCGCTCGCGCACTCCCATTTTCCCCGCTCCCCCCTCGCCCAGCTCGACTTTGGTGGGGTTTGTAAACCTCTCCACACGGTGCCTGCTGCATGTTAGGGGCCAACTTTTTCTTTCTTTAAAAACACAACAAGAGCCCCAAACGTGTGGTTCCACCCCCCTCGTTTCTCGTTGTCGCAGCAGCAGCGGCGGCAGTGGTTCAGAGCAGCTCGCCTCGCAGCAGCAGCGGCGCCCGCAGAGCAAGCCCGGTGCACGAACTCCCGCCGCGAGGAAGGATGGCGGGGGCCGCGGCGGCAGTGACGGCGGCTCCATGTGCCCAGCGCCTTGCCCGCCGCTCACACTCGGCGCTGCTCTTGGCGCTCACCGTCCTGCTGGTGCAGACGCTCATCGTGTGGAATTTCAGCAGCCTGGACGGACGCCTCTCCGGGGGGCTGGGGGGGTGCGGGCAGGCGTGGGTGCCCGGTGCAGGGTCCCGCCGGGTCGCCCCCCCTGGAGCGCGAGTCGCCCCCCGGAGCGGGGCGCCCCCCTCTCCGTGGCGCGCCCCGGCCTATTAGTCGGGGCGATACGTATTCTCTAGGGCGCCAAATTCCCCTCCAGAACCGGGCGCTGACTGAGGCAGTTACGCCACTGGGTGCAGCCATGCCAAAAAAGAGTGTGCTGTATATCCAGCAGGGTGGGGGCAGATCGGGAGAGTTCGGAAGACAAAGGAGATTTAAATCCCCTTACTCCTCAGTAAGCCTCCTGCTCCATAATAGGTCTTCTCAGACCTTCACCAGCTCTGTAGCTGGCACAAATCTGAGGAGAAGAAAGGGGTGGGGAGGCTGCCAAAAGGGAGCCTCCCACCAGATCCACCCCCTCCCACAGCCTTTCTGATCCCCATTCCTCCCCCTCTACGTTTCCCCCCCTCCCTGCCACCTCTGCAGCCTTATCTGTTTTGACGGCCGTGGACAGATCCGGCGACAGATGGGAGTGCTGCCACCTCTTGCAGCAGCGCTCCCAAAATGGCCACCAACGGAGCGCTCCACGTGCTGTCGGCCATTTTGCAACATTTTCTTCCACTGTTCCAAAGAGCTACTGCTGGCAGCCCAATTCTGTAACTGAATGAACTGAATACAGGATTTCGGAACAAAAGAAACAATAACAATCAGAGTGGACATGGAGAAAGGGAGGAGCAAGACTGACAACAGAATCCGTGTCAGTCAATTTCATTACAAAGGTGGGGTTGTGAGGAAACCAGGCTGACCCCACAAGAGAAGGAGAAAAATCCATTGCAACTCCCGTGTCAGTATTTCATTGGTATGCAGCCTGAGACTGAAGTCCTGTACAGAGATCTACCTGAACCTTAACTCAATAGATATTTCTGTTTTTTGGAGCATTTTCTGTCCATCATTGCCAGATGTATATATCCCAATATTTTATTAATATAATATACTAAAAATAAAAAGAACAACAAAAATAAAAACTACAATACATAATATTTAGTGTGTTTTTTTGGCCAAATGTATAGGTCATATGATTTAGGAGTCTCTGAGTATAAATAAAATGTCTATTGTGTTCCATAGAGTGGGGGTAGATTTAAGAAGCAAGCACAGTTGTGTGGTTGCCACTAAAACTGTTTCTACACAGCCAGGAGTTCCATGCAGCTGCAATAATGTTCTGGATCTGCTTCCTATTTGGGCTGCTTGGATGTTCCATACCGTTGGCACGTGAGCTGGTGCTGGGGTAGATACTTAAAGTTCAGTCCGGACGATGCATGTGGGATTCAAATGTTGCAGCAGCTGCATGGAGTCCCAGATGTGCAAAAAGCAAAGTTTGGCAGCAAGCACACTGATGAGGCCATATCTTCGTCAGCCCAGAAGCAGAACTGAATGGAATGACAGAGGCCGTATAGTACAACTCTGTTCCCTCAGATTGGTGAAAAAATAGGATTCTTTCGCATAAGGTTAAAGCCCTGTAGGTAGGAATATCACTTCCATGTATAAAATTGTTGTGGCCCATGTTTGCACAATCGTGTGCGGTGAGTGTGTATCTCTCTCTCTCTCTCTGTGTGTGTGTGTACATACAGAAGGCAATTGCCACTAATGAGAGATCACCACTATATATAGAGCTGGTGAAGTTGACACATGGGTGCTTTTTTACATGTTAGTGCAGTGGCTCCCAAACGTTTTAGCACTGGGACCCACTTTTTAAAACGACACTCTATCGGGACCCACCTAGCTTTATGAGACTTAAAAAAGTGATCTAGGAAGAAATAATATATTTTATTTATTTACTTACAAGTAATATTTTATTTATTTTTATTTCCAAAAACCTCAATCCATTTCTTGTAATGAGGCAGACGTAATGAATAGTCTCAAGGCTTGAGGGGCTTAGTTATGAGACCCAGCCTTCATCTGCCCCCACTACCTATCATCGACAGACTTGGAAAAAAAAACCAGAAAAAAGATGCTCAAACATTTATCTTCCTATATTTACACAAGCTTGCAAACTGCAGGAGCTCAGCTCTTGTAGGGCAATTGACAGCTCTCTGATTTTTAAATAGCCTCGGGGTTTGAGGCAATTAGTTATCTGGTCCTGACCCACAGTTTGAGAAATACTGTGTTAGTGCAGTTGTCTTATGTGCAAGTAACGTACAAGTTGGCAACTACAGTATATTTCTAATCTAGTATAAGAGGCTATTTATGGCTATATGGCTCTTTTTTCAATGCACAAATGCACTGGAATTATATTCCAGGTAGGATGTAATGTTGTAGGAGTCTTTCTTTTTCTGATGCAGACATTGAATTTAAGGATATATAGTTCTCACAGAAGTAGTGATCTTAATTTTTGTCACGGATGCCTCTTTGTCCGCTGGCAATCAGTGAACACCATTGTTTAATTCTTGCATTACTAGTTCTGAGTTTTGATTGCCTGCATTTGTTTTGGCTGCAGAATCTTAGCACCCTGTTAATATCAGTGGCTCTCAAATGTGTATCACCTATCCCTAGCTTGTGATTAGGTCCTTGGATGATTAAGTATTCATTATTTATTCATACTGTTGGTGACATAATAAATTGAGGTCTGTGGTAGCAGCCAAGAATCTGTACCATCCTTGCACAAAAGTATAGGAGAAAGTCCTCCATCCCTTGATCTTCCACCTGCAGTATGAAATGGTGCATCCTATTTTAAGGTACAGGTATCCCCTGCTCGAAAGCCAGTCGTCTCCAACTCTAGGGTGTGGTGCTCATCTCCGTTTGTAAGACCAAAGAGCCCAGCACTGTCCGAAGATGCTTCCATAGTCATGTGGCCGGCATGACTAACTGAACGCTGTTACCTTCCCGCTGCAGCGGTACCTATTTATCTACTTGCAATTTCTTGCTTTCGAACTGCTAGGCTGGCAGGAGCTGGGACAGGAGACAGGAGCTGATTCTGTCATGCGGCACTCGGGTCTCAAACTGCTGTCCTAACGACCTTCAGGTTCCAGGCACCTACTGACTTCATCAGGTTACAGGCATGGCAGGCAGCAGTGCGATGCTAAACACCATCGATGGTAACCTGATGAAGTTCGCTGCATGATGAATGAAACATTGTTTTAATCTGTTTTATTTTTAACTTTTGTAATAGGTTGTTTTACCATTGCTTATCACCCCGTAACAAACATTTTATAAGAAACAATCTCAGGTTTTCATGACTCGTCCATATAACAGAATTAAAAACATTCATAATTTCCGGGAATTCCATCGTTTAATAAATAGCTAATAAAAACTACAGCATAAAAGATGTAAAATGTCTGACATTTTGCTACTCAAATTGGTAGCATCCTCAGAGCAAACCTCACAGAACAAACATTTTATAACTTCAAATGCAGTGTTGCAGTCGAGTCCATTCACACATTCAGATGCTAATCAAGTGTAGAGGGGTGTGTGGGTGCATCTACTGACAGATTTTCAAAATTAGTTAACTTTTGAACCATTTGATGGACTTGATAGTGTATAACTACTCCTGTTTTCACCTTGGTTAAACTTCATGTGGGATAAGTGCTATAAATCTTCTGATGGTAACCAAGATCAGTGTATGCTATTATAAACATGCTTTGCTCCTCGTTTGGTTTTCTGTTTTTTTTAAATGGTTAACAGATGAATATGAAGTTCCTGCTAGATATGTTATCAAAGTTCCCATTTTTATATGGCACTCTTATTTACAGAGTGTTCTTTACACTTACTCACCCAGCAGGAGGAGTTTATGATAGAGAGAGAATTTGAACCCATGTTTCCATGGACTCAAGACTTGTTCTTTATCCAGTGGGTCAAACTGGGTCTCAAATGCACTCATACCTGTACCTCCCAGCATGTACTGTACAGCAATACCTTGGATAGTGTGGAGGATACATTCCCTGAAAGTCAAGTGCTATGTGAAACAATGCTTTTGGAGACATCTAATAGACAGGAAACAGGCACTGATTGACCCAGAATGCATTGCTGTCATTGGTTAGAATGGCTGTCAATCATGCCATGGCATAGAGTGCTATAATGAATTGGTTCTAATGGAAGCTGCGTTATTAGAAGTATGACTGTACCATTTTTGGAAACCTACCATGGGCCTATTGTGAGGAAGGATCCAGGAGGGTTAAGATGTTAAAGTTTCTGTGTACTTCATTAGACCTGTTCTTGAATAAATGGTTTGCAAACTGCAATGATAGTCTTCTAGACATAACTACTTAATGGTAAGACGAGTAGTACATTGGAATGAACATTGCACACGCGCATACATAATATGAATAGAAAAAGAGAGGCTCTTGCATGTACTTGCAAATTTAATTCTGTCCTTAAATACCTACCGTGTATGAAAGTTACAATATTCTGATATTTATTTATGTTTTAGGTAGGGCTGTGGGGAAAAGGTAGCACTAAACATCAATTTACATAAGCCTACCTATCAGATATTTCAGTCATTTGGATCATCTTTAGAGAGCTTGACTATTTGAAATGGAGAATGTTCAGTTTAATGAAACAGCAATTGCAAGTATTATTATTGATCATTGCTCTCTTCATGTTTAAAACTCAAAACCAATTGTTCCCTTCAGTTTGCCTTGTGGGAGCATGAAATTAGAAACGTGTGTGTGTTAATTAACAACATGTGAAGGATAAACTGTGATTGCTGTTTTGGTCTAGTGCACAGGCTATGCTTTGAGGATAATGATTTCCTACCTCCATGACCCAATCTCTTTATAATTAGTGCAAGCACAGACCTATGTCTTGGTGCCTGTGTCGAAATTGATGGTATATCTCAGCAGCTGTCCACATTATTGCATCATTCTGTTTATACATTGACTGCAACCCAAGTAGTGCTTACCTTACAGAGGCAGCATGGTATAGTGCTTAGTCATTGTGGAACTACAGTATAACCTGGGAGACTTAGGTTCAAATCCCCATGCGGTCATGAAACTCACTGGTGGCTTAGGCCACTCTCACCATCTCTCAGCCTAACCTACCTCACAAGATTGGCGTGAAGATGAAATGGGTGAGAATGAAAGTCCGTAGTAGGATAAAAATGTAATACTAATTTTAGAATTCATTTTGCGGAAGCTGAGTTGAAATCCATGTAGTAAAGGTGTATTTTCAATGAAATAAGAGCACGTTATGGGTTTCATACCATAGAATATCCAAGTATCTCTGCCACTTGTCACCCTTTTAATCAGTGAGTTTGGATTTTTTCACATGGGATTTTGAACACGTGGTTGCAAAACACACTTGAATCTTGATATTCATGAGTTTGGTAGATGAGACTGCGTCCTAGACCATCCTCCTGGGGAATCTTTCTTTGCCACAGCTCCTCATCTTGCTGGTCTCGCTTTTCAAAGGCAGCTGTCTCCTCCCCATTGCTTGTAGTGAGTAGGAGAGAAAGGCATACAAGTGCTTTGCGTTTGAACTGTGGTCTGAGAAACTTTAGATTGCATTATTGGCTCATGACGGAAGGAAGCAATATTTCTGTGACTATTTGAGAGGCTGTGCAGTCCTTCCCCAGCATGCATGTCTGGTAAGACTTGATTTGTGTGTGTGTGTGTGTGTGTGTGTGTGTGTGTGTGTGTGTGTGTGTGAAAAGCTGCTGCTGCTGTGGACCACATTAAGCATGCTGTTGAAGACTGTTTTTGAACTCCTTTATTTTAAAGCACTACTAATAGGAACAGGGTTTTTTTTAAGTCTTGTTTGCCCCCCCCCCAACCCTTTGTCTTTGTTTGCACCATCAGCTACTCCAGCCCGTGATTACTGAAGTAGCCCCAAAGCATGGCCCTGATTCTTTTGGCAACCTTCTCAAGCATTCTGTCTCTTGAGTGCAGTCTAGGTTGCTGGGGGTGGGGGAGCAGATATCATCGTTCCTCTCTGCCGTGGATGGTTCCTGCTCTAGCAGAGCCTCACCTTGAGAGAGGCAGAAATTGTGTAGGATGCAGCATGTTGTCATCACCACCAGGACCAGCTGTTGCTCCCTGTCCAGTCTTTTAAGCAGAATCCTCCACCATCCCTTCAACTGTCCAAAGGTGTTGTCCACCATTGTTTCCTTTAAGCTGTGCAGCCCCACGGCCACACAAACTCCACTGAAGCTGAGCTTTGTGCAGCTCAGAGCTTGGCATTCCCGGAAGTGCAGTGATCAGGCTTGATGTCTTTGCCATGCATCTGGAAATGCTGAGGAGCTGCTGTGCACCAAGTGAAGGGGTCCACACAGAGGCATAGACCCCTCAGCTCTCCACCATCATCCATCATCCTATTGCTCTCCACCATCATCCTGCAGTGGCTGAGGATGTAGTTGAAGTGCTTATGCTCTGGGATGGAGGATGAGGAGTAGGGCTTCACCAGCCACAGGCACAGTGGGTAGGCAGCATTCTCCATGATCAGGATGGAGATCCCATAGATGTCTTTTGACACACTGGGTGCCCAAGAGCCCTCCTCCATTTTCGTGAACAGAGAGACGTCCTCCAAACCCTCATGTTATTGTATCTGCTAGGCGCCCCCATAAAAATGTCCAGCAACATTGCCCTGGAATCCACCACTGCCTGCAGCATGACAGAGTGGTACTTCTTGTGGTTGAGGTAATCATTGGTCCCCTTGCTCATACATGGTATTGGGATGTGGCTTCTATCCAGGGTGTCAACACAGTTCATGAAGTTCTTGGCACTGAAACCTTCAATGACCGACTGCGCGTTGCCAAGCCCAGTGACCCACCCCAGCATGGTGTTTGTGATAGCCTGAAAAACCTCCATAAAGATGTAGGATGCTATGGATATCCTGACTGCATGCACAAGTGAAATTTTCTTGCAGTTCGAATCTGACCCCAGTTGGAAAATGGCCACACAATTGGGTCAGTCATACCCTGACCTTTTCCAAGAGGTCCATGAACAGGACATACAGCAGTCCCTCCACTGGTTGGTTTTCCCAGCCCTCAAGTATATCTGTAAGAAAATAGAAATCCGTAAGCCCCACCTTTTGATGAAAATGACAGTGCTTGTTTCTCTATCCATGTGGAAATATTTTTTCAGATTTAGAAATGGAAATGTGAAGAATTTTGTAGGTTCCAGTTGATTTGATTCTCACAGTGCTCAGTAGATACTTACATTGATGCTGTCTAGGAACTGAGTACTGTGGCCAAAGTTAGGGCTATCTTGTTATCTTCTTCTCCTGAAATTGTTCATGCTTATGAATCTTTGGTTTTTATAGCTGATGATGGTTAGACCTGGTTTTGTGAACGAAGTACTGGACAGGATTCAACAAGTTTATATAAAATCTTGTATTCTATAATGGATCTTTGATTGGATATGGATTGTGTTTCTCTGAAATATAACAGGAAACTTGCTTTAGACTTCTGAGCCCAGAATTTCCACTTTGGGCATGCTTGTGTTTGATTTCAGATGTTTCATCCTTACGGTTGATCCTGTTCAAGCCATTTTGTTTGATGCAGAGTACACCCCTCGTTCTTGTATTAAAACAGTAAAGTGAATGAACTATAACTATTTGACAACCATATATCCATGGGCTTATGATGATGAATACCCAAGGAGAGGGGGTATTGGTGGACAAGTCGATGAAAGTGTCGACCCAGTGTGTGGCGGCTGTGAAGAAGGCCAATTCCATGCTTGGGATCATTAAAAAAGGGATTGAGAATAAAACGGCCAATATTATTATGCCATTTTACAAATTGATGGTAAGGCCGCATCTGGAGTATTGCGTCCAGTTCTGGTCTCCGCATCTCAAAAAGGATATAGTGGAACTGGAAAAGGTGCAGAAGAGAGCGACCAAAATTATTAGTGGGCTGGGGCATCTCCCTTATGAGGAAAGGCTACAGCGTTTGGGGCTCTTCAGTCTAGAAAAAAGGCGGTTGAGGGGGGACATGATTGAGACGTATAAAATTATGCATGGGATGGAGAGAGTGGATAGAGAGAAGTTCTTTTCCCTCTCACACAACACTAGGACTAGGGGACATGCACTCAAATTGAGTGGAGGGAGTGTTAAAACAGACAAAAGAAAATATTTCTTTACCCAGTGTGTAATTATCTGTGGAACTCCTTGCCACAGGATGTGGTGATGGCACCTGGCCTGGATGCCTTTAAAAGGGGATTGGACAGATTGATGGAGGAAAAGTCCATCACAGCTTACAAGCCATGATGGGAAAAGCAAACTCCTGGTTGTAGGAGTAGGTTTTTTCTGTGCCAGGTGCAAGGGAGTGGCGACTGGACACAGGTATCTTGTTGTCTTGTGTGCTCCCTGAGGCATCTGGTGGGGCCACTGTGTGATTCAGGAAGCTGGACTAGATGGGCCTTTGGCCTGATCCAGCAGGGCTCTTCTTATGTTCTTATGAGCAGAAGTACTGATGAACAAGAGCACTGTGATACAGCAAAGTATTATCTGCCAATGGTTTTATGCTTGCTGAATTTGAGATTATGCTGCCTTTCATACAATTTGACCTCCAAACCTTCATGAACACTAACATCTATCTCTGTATATACCCAGTTACCAGATACACTAATTTATTAAACTTTACAAAAAAAAAAATTCATGATGTCTATATAATATATGGTAATTGCAAATGTTACAAATGACAGTCTGTGAAACCCATAGTTATTTGCAAGAGGTTTTTTGCTTATATTTTACCTTTTGCTAAACTAGCATACCTTAAAAATTGATAAGATTCTGTTGCCCATTCAAGAAACTTTTGATTGTTGAATATCTCCATGCTATATCTCAGTTATGGTGTGTAGACCAAAGGGATTTTATTGAAAAAACTCCAGGCCAGGAAGACTTGCTATTTAACAATCATCAGAACAAATTAAAAGCTGCCCATAAGTTCAACAAATGTTAGCAGCTAATTGACAAAGACTGTGTAGCCCCGAGGCAATACATTTATAGTTGAAGTAAGATATATCTGAAACAAGTCTTAATTGCGAGCTAATTAAATGGCATAGCTGCTTGGTAGTTTGAATTTCAAGCCATGTGTCTGTAGGTGTTTTATTAAAGTCATGTGCTTGGGGGACAAAGTAATATGCTTTCAAGTTCAAAGCGTATAAGCGGGAAAAGGCCGTAACAGGTAGGTGATTGTTTAGTTTATCCCTTGGCCCATTGAAGGTCCTTATTCGTTAGTAAGACCTCTGGCTGTGTTTGAATAGGCGTGGGTCCAAATAGTGCATACCTGGTATCTCCATCCTAAGTACATTTATTAGATTTCAAATGGGTCTGACTTGCAAGAGAGTTTAGGATTGCAGGTTTAGTTCGAGTTACTCTTAGGATTTCTGGCAGCAACTTTCTGTTGAGGGAGAGAGGTTCTGTTTCTACTATGATTCTTTCTGTGCCCAAGCAGTTTTTTACATCCGTCTGTCAGCATTGATGGTGCTTGATGGTGTGGCTGAAAATAGTATACTTTTGATCAGATGTGACTAGCAGGAGAAAGCCTTGCTAGATGGGGGCTGATGGGATGATACTGGGATGGTGTTGAATGGCTAGCATTAGCCAGTATGGACTGAAAACATCATTGCTCCCTTGCATGCTCTGTCACAATGTGTCAAAATTTTCTTCCTTTAAATCCCTCTCAAAGCTCACATTTTCCTCAAAACCATCCCTAACTTAATTTATCTGGTTCTGTTGACTATTACCGGTAATAGACTTTCCCTATGCTTCCCTCCTGTTCACAGTGTTCTTTGTGTGAGATTGAATGTATCCACATATCTAAATAGAGGCACAGGGATATTGTGCTGTGTCTGCTAATATTTTATTTATTTATTTATGTATTTAAAGAATTTATACCCCGCCTTTCTCCCAGCAAGGGCACTCAAGGCGGCTTACAATAAAAACATTAAAATACATATATACATTAAAATAATTAAAAACAAATAGTTAAAACAATTAAAACAAACAACCCCAGTGGGTCACCTATATTTGTTAAATATTAACAGTCATTTGTTAAAAAGCCAGCCCACCATGTCAGACATCGAATGCTAACCTAAATAAAAACGTCTTAAGACCCCACCGAAAGGTCTCTAAAGAGGGAGCCATTCTTAATTCCAGGGGGAGGGAATTCCATAATTGGGGTGCCACTGCCGAGAAGGCCCTATTCCGTGCCGCCATCCCCCTCACCTCCGTCAATGGTGGCACGGTTAACAGGGCCCCCCTTGATGACCTCAGAGTACGGGTCGGATTATAAGGAATATATACCTAATCGAGAGTCCATTCTCATGATCACCTTCTCCCCCAGTGCATAGCAGTTGTGGATTTTGAGTTAGTATGTGTTGATTGTCAGACATGCGGAGGCAGTTGTATGAATGTTGACACTATGTGAACAACTCCACTTCTGCCTTTTTTTATTGCATCATGCTACAATCCATCAAACAAGCTAATATTTGCTAAATTGTGCACATATCACTGTCATTTCAGAGGAGCACACCAGCGCTTGTCAACTTGGATTGTCTCAGAACTGTAGCACCATTTATGGAGTGTGGGGGGAGGTTATGGATAGGACCGAACTCTTGGTACTGACTAGGAAGTGCAACTTTCAATGCCACTGCAGAAATAACATATCAGAAGAACTGCAGCATGCCCATTAATCTTCTCCTGTTGTACAGGTGGGCCCCCATATCCACGGTTTCAGTTATCCACGGATTGTGGGGACCCCCCAGGCTTTTACTTTTTTCCCAGTAAGCTTCATTTCTTCCTTAAACAAACAGGAGAAGCAGCCTCTGGCTGCTTATTGCAGGCAAGTAGAATGAGACTAAGTTCTAGAGAGGCTCTGCAAGGTTAACAGAAACCTTGCAGAACCTCTCTAGGACTTAGTCTCGTTCTACTTGCCTGCAATGGAGGCTGCTTCTCTGTTTGTTTTAAGGAAGAAACAAAGCTTGCTGAAAGAAAAATAAGAGCTGGGGGGTGAGCATGCCTGCCCACAGGGGAGGCAGGGCGGGTGGTCCTCAGGAAACCATGGAGGGGGTGTTCGCTCTTATCCACAGTTTCAAGTATCCACGGAGGGGCCTGGGACATATCCCCAGCGGATATGGGGGGAGTATTTTCTTTGACAGGCCAGCGGGTGGCGCAGCAGGTTAAACCGCTGAACCATAAGCTGTCGATCGAAAGGTCGGCAGTTCGATTCCCGCAACAGGGTGAGTGCTCGTTGCTTGGCCAGCTCCTGCCAACCTAGAAGTTCCAAAGCATGTCAATGCGAGTAGATAAATAGGTACCGCTTGCGGGAAGGTAAACAGCGCTCCGTGTTCCAGCCGCATGCTACGCGCTGCGGCAAGGGGAGTCATGCCGGCCACATGACCATGGAGGCGTCTTCGGACAACGCTGGCTCTTCGGCTTTGAAATGGGGATGAGCACCACACCCTAGAGTCGGACACAACTGGACTTAATTGTCAGAGGATACCTTTACCTTTTTATTTTCTTTGACTCTGGTCAGATATGATGGGAAACCATGGCTTTTCACTGTGTTTACAAGCCTCGGTGAGCCACATGCTTTTCCCACCCCTCTGCTGTTTTTTTGCATGGAAAAGTTAACCAGAGTTCCATATAACCTATAAGCTCAATTCCTGGGTCTCAAGAAAGGAATCGCAAACATTAACATTAACTGTGCAAGCCTATGCATGTTTACTCAGTAGTAAGTTGCACTGAATTTAGTGGAGCGTACCCTTGGGTAAATGTATATAGGATCACAGGGGAGGGCAGTTGCGGAGGTCTCCTGTGGGTAAGGGAACAATTATTCTCTGGAGGGAGGAAGGGGGGCATTCGTGACTCATGGGCATACCCCTCCTTCTACAAGAGGTAGGGCCAGATCACAGATCAAGGACTCTTCCCTATTGAAGGGCATTCCCACCCCCAGTCCAGCTCTCTCTCTCTCCAGAGATAAGGTTGGGTTTTCGTGAGCTTCTTAAACTCAGCGTTTTTTGTGGGTTCAGATAGAAGCTGTGCCACACCCTGGATGTTTGCAGGGTTGTCCGTTGCTATATGGAATGGACCCAGGAGTTCCGCAAGATGGAGTCTCTCTTTGTGACGTTCCGGAGTTCAGCGTTGGGGGGGGGGGGGAAAGGCTTCATCCTCCCTGTCTAGGTTGTTGAGGGCAGGCATAGAGTTGGCCTATGGATCTTCTGGCACTGAACCACTGCAGGGCATTACAGCTCACTCTGTGTGGGGGGCAGCCACTTGAGGGGGTTAGTTCGATTGCAGACATCTGTCGAGTGGCGACCTGCTCCTCGGTTCACATGTTTGTTTAACATTACAGGGTGAATCTGGCTGTTTCTGTGGACACTTCCTTTGGGAAAAGGGTGCTTCAGAGTTGTGACACACTGAACGAGCCGCTGCTTCTGGCCCGCCCCCTTTTTGGTACTGATCTGATAAGTTCCATGAGTCACCAATGCCCCCCTTCCTCCTTCGAGATAAAAAATGAATTCCTTACGTGGGAATCTCCTATGCTGGCAGGAGGAAGGGGGGCATTCGGCCCGCCACATGTTGGTGCAGCAACTCGAGGACTGGGGATAGGGGGACTGGTCAGCACTGGCGTCACTACAGGGGGGGCGGAGCTGTAAGTTCTGCTGAAATCGGAGCCTCCCTTACACGGAGCAACGAAGCAGCCCCGCCCCCTCACCTTCGGAGCCTTTCAGGGAAGCGAAAGCAACGCGCAGGAGACTCCCTGCGCGTTGCTTTCACTTCCCTGAAAGGCTCCGAAGGTGAGGGGGCGGGGCTGCTTCGTTGCTCCGTGTAAGGGAGGCTCCGATTTCAGCAGAACTTACAGCTCCGCCCCCCCTGTAGTGACGCCAGTGCTGGTTAGGCCTCAGCGGGATGGCTGGGCACTCTGCCCGGTGGGTTCCTGACCTGGCTTCCCTGAGGTTGCTGGGGCCTAGTTACCCTTTTCTTTCGTGTGTGTGTGTGTGTGTGTGTGTGTGTGTGTGTGTGTGTGTGTGCGTGCGTGTGTTCCTTCCTTCCTTCCTTCCTTCCTTCCTTCCTTCCTTCCTTCCTTCCTTCCTTCCTTCCTTCCTTCCTTCCTTCCTCTGTTGTATATATGTTTTTGGTTGGTCATCCCCAGGACCCTATTCCTCTGTGGCTGGGGGATGTTGTTGACATGCTTAATGTTACTGGGGTTTTTTTGCCTTCTCATGGCATGTCTGAGTGGGCTGCAGTTCGGTGTGGGGAGGGTAGTCTTTCAGCTCATAAGTTCTGGACTGAAGTCAGGGATGCCCTCCAACAGGGTGGAGTCCTTGAACTGCAATCTGGCCCTGCCTCATGGAAAAGGAGGGGCATACCTATGAGTCACGAATACCCCCTTCCAGAACAGGAGATTCCCAGGTAAGGAATTCCTTTTTTCCCTTACCTGGGGGTAAGCCTCTGTGGCGTTGGGGGGGGGGGTCTACTCAGACCTGCGCTAGCGAAATTGCTTTGGCAGGTTTGTATGGACCTGCGCTGTGGGATCGGGTTCGGGAAGGGGGTTAGGATTTGGTGACCGCCACTGAACACATCCCCTTTCTGGACCCAATTTGCTCATCCCCACCTTGTTCCACCCTCCCCTACTCCGTTGCCATCTATTTCCGCTGTCTGCCCACTCTGTCCTGCCTCCCCTGCCACTTTACCTCTGTTGTCGGTGTCTTCTGCCTGCTCTGGAGCATGCAGGAAGGCTCTGGCCTCCCTGCTGGCACTCCAGCAAGGCACTCCAGCAACCTGCAAGTTTAAACGTGGCTGGAGTGCCTTTTATGGTTTGCTCTGGTTGCTTTACGGCAGATCACCAGGAGAATGCGGCCCCAATAGGATTAAGCCATACATTTTATTTTTTTCACTCTTGCTGGTTAGCCTGTATGGTGGTGTATAGGAAATGACTGAAAATATTTTCCTCTGCCTCTAATAAGGCACAAATGAGTAACAACAGAGGAGACTACTGGGAGGTAATTTTGTCTCCTTCCTGTTTCACGAAACCTTTTAAAACTTGATATGCTTAAAGCTAAAGATAAGATAAGCAAATGAAAAGGCAACTAGACAGGGTAGCTAGATTACAAGGTGCACTCTGAAAGCACTAAACAGTATCTGTTTTGATCCTTTAAGTAGCAGTTTACATCTCTTTAAAAGAGATTTAACTCGGGTGCTAATTTCACTTGGATGCATTGGTTTTCCTTCCCTACACCTGCTTTCAAATTTTAAAGTTAGTGAGCAGTGTTGCAGGTTCATACAAGTTTTTTTGATGATACAGTAACCTTTTGTTTACCGTAGAACCATTAACAAGCCTGGCGTCCTGCAACTGTGCTTCAATTCTAATCTGGAAGGACCATGATTTTGGAGTTTCCCAGGTCTCTGTGAAGGAGTGCCATGACTGAGCGGTGGAGCACATGCTTTGCATGCACAGTGATCCTGGGATCAATTGCTGGCATCTCCAGTTAAAGTAGGGGTGGGGAACCTTTTCCCTGGTGAGGGCCATTTTAAATATTAGGAATTTGCTTGAGGGCCGGCCATAAGGCCGGCCGCCAATTTTATTTATTTAATTAATTTTTGCCCCCGCCCCCCATCAGCCTCCAGAGGCTCCACGCTCACCGTCTGAAGCCGCCGCCGGGTCCGCGCGTCACCTCCGGCATACCATGCCGATGAGGGCAAGAGCTTGCCCTCATCGGCGTGGTACGCATGTGCGAAATGGCCAACGGCCTGGTGAGAAGGGGTCGAGGCGGCGGCTGGGGAGGACATGCAAAGGCCCTCTCCTGGCCTCCGGAGGTGATGTGCGGACCCGGCGGAGCCTCCAGGGGCCGGTTGGGCGGCCTCCTGGCAATCTCTCCGGAGGCCGGACCGGATGGCCTCGGGGGTCTGATCCGGCCCTGGGGCCGGAGGTTCCCCACCGCTGAGTTAAAGGAAATACAGGTAGCAAGACTGTGAAAGGTCTGAGTAGGACTTACAGCATAGGACTAGATGGACCAGTAGTCTGATTTGGTATATAAGAAATAAAGTATGAGACTGAAGACCCACCACTAATCCCGCCTTCCCTCCCAGGACCCGATCCACCCTGTCCCTCTCGCCAGCCCCCACCCCGGCACCAGCAGCCTCGTCCTGCCGAGCTTACCCAGCCCACACCAACAGCGGTGGAGTCATTCTGGAGCAGGAGAGCCAAGCCGTGGTTCCCCACCGCCTCCCCAGCAAATCAAAAGAGGGTGAGGGAGAAGGGGGATGAAATCCCTGTGGAAGCCCCCCCCCAAGCAGGTTCCCCACCACCACCACCAGCATTACCCCCTAGTGGCCATTTTGGTTCCTGCAAGTTGCTGCAACCCCACAAATGAGGCTTCGCAACCTCATTGGGGTCTCGATTCCAAGTACAGTGGAATATGTTATTATTTTTGTTTTGTCTATTTATAACATTTATATGCTCCGGTTTGACCAAAGTTCCCAGAGCAGCATACAGCCGTCAATAAAACAATGTTTAAAACATTTTTGAAGAACAATCTTTTTAATCTCAAAGAAGCACTGAACAAAAATGCATCACTGCAGGAGCAAAAATAAAAAGTGGTGGGTGCAGTAATAAATCCAGCTTGAAGGCCTCCCTAAAAAGGACAGTTCTCACTAATTTCTGGAATGCCAAGAGGGCCGTAAAGCATGTTTGAGATGACTCGGGAGTAAGGAAGGCCGGCACAAGGCCAGCCTCCCTCACTCCGGCGCCAGATCTCCATGCGGACTGCGGCGGAAGGTAAGTGCTGTCACCGGCCGCGTGGGCAGTCCAGCCGGGCGAGGGAGGGGGGCCATTGACCTAGCTGGCCTGGGAGGGGGCGGCGGATGACATTGGCCATATCCCCGTCCCTGCCGGGGCGGCTACGCCGTTACACTGCCTCCTACTTCCACCAGCTATTTAGCTGGCGGAAATCCGAGGAGGCCGATAGGGCCTGGCCGGGTTTACATTCAGGGAAGGGGACAAGCGTCCCCTTCCCTGAGTAGACCTCCGCCGCTCACCGGGCAGCCGGTGCACAGGATCCAGCGGGCAGCCCTGGGCCGCCGGCGGATCCTTAGTCAGGATTGTGCCCATGGAATAATAATACTTAACCTTAAGGATTATTGTAAGGGCTACTGTACATCATGCTAATGAATGTTAAGTGCTTTGCATACCCAGATATACATGTTTAGTAGTATTATTACTTAGATCTTTGGGCCCCAAACTCAAATGCCTCTATGAACATAGCCATTCCCCGTGCAAAGTAACTTTAAGGTAAAGGTGACTCCTGACAATTAAGTCCAGTCGTGTCCGACTCTAGGGTGTGGTGCTCATCCCCATTTCAAAGGCGAAGAGCCAGCGTTGTCCGAAGACGCCTCCATGGTCAATGTGGCCGACATTACTCTCCTTGCCGCAGCGTGTAGCATGCAGCTGGAACACGGAGTGCTGTTTACCTTCCTGCAAGCGGTACCTATTTATCTACTCGCATTAACATGCTTTGTAACTGCTAGGTTGGCAGGAGCTGGCCAAGCAACGAGAACTCACCCGTCGCGGATTCGAACTGCCGACCTTTCGATCGACAGCTCATGGTTCAGCGGTTTAACCCACTGCGCCACCCGCTGGCCTAAAAGTAACTTTACAGCCTACTTGAATTTGGAATAGCATTTTGGCCATTTGTGATGTATCGTGGACTGCTGAGTAAAACAAATATCTCTGAGCTGTGCCTTCCGGATTCCTGTGCGTTTGTTGGACGTACGTTCCTACTAAGTAGTGGCTTAAAATGCTAGGAACTTGGTTTTGCTCGCATGTTTTGGCATGATACGTTTCTCTATTAAGCATTCTGTCTGGAATGCCATTGAAATTGGTATCCAGTCTCCTATTACAGTGCCTAACAGTTAAAAGCATCTGGACTCTTAAAGCAATGCCATGACTAGCACTAACTCCTAACTAGTGAAGTATATTTACTAATGCTGAATATTTATTTATCCATCTTAAATACAGAAAGTCTGCTCGGCAACTGGCAGGGTTTTCACAATGAATGGCTGGAAGCTGAAACATAAGATTACTACTTTCATTTGTTCTTCTTGCCAGCAAAACAGTTCGCCAATAAATTCCCACAGGATGAAAAGCCACTTAAAGTGAAAAACAAACTTTTACTCTGGAGTCCCTAACTTAAAATCATTTGTGTTGCGACTCCCTAGGAGGCAGGGAATGAATTTAATCCATTGATTGTATGGAGAGAATGGAAAACAATGCTTGGTTTTTCTGCCACAATCCTGGGGGCCAAGAATAGTGCTGAAGGGTGCTTTGGAGAAGCTGTCCAGGCAGGTTTTGCAAAAGCTTTCTGAAAGAAAGGAAATAATCAACTGTAGTAAGATAATATAGTTATTATTTCACTGTTCATTCTCCAGCTTCCATTATTAGTGATATTAAAAGGGAGAAGGAGAAAGGACAGTGTTCAAGTAAGTGTGTTTTCAAGGGAGAAATATCCTTTTGTGTAGACTGCACACATGCAGAAATCTGGAAATACAATTTCCTTGGTTGATTTCTTCGCAGTATGAACGACTTCCAAATGCAAGCTAATAATTTGAGTTTTTCCCCATCGCCCAGAAATACTGCTGGCTATTTCCCCCCCAATTTTTTACATGTACAAGTTAATGCAAAGTATTTTTGTACTTCAGTTGAATCCAGTCTCATTCAGCTAATACTGTTTATTTAGGTGAAGAATAATTAAACTGAGTAGATACATACTTTTGCTATTATTGCTCTGGTCTTTACCAGTTGTGGTGGTTTTTTGTGGGTTTTTTGGGGTGTGTGTGTTATACTGTACATATATGTATATAAATGATCTTGGGAAAACTCTCAAGGCAAATCAGTGCAGTTTAATCAGTAAAGAATGCAGAAGTCTAGTGTAGCAGTAGTTCTAGGTCTGTTAGTCTGGATGGCTGATAACCTAGACTAGAAACAACTGAGCCTAATTAATGATGCTCAGAAGCTATTGTGAAAGAATAGCTTTAGCTGCTGTTGAGATCTAACACATGTATCCAGAATGAAGCACAATTTTTGCATCTATTGCCAACCCATATCATCTGACATAAGTGGAGTTGACTGATTTATACCAGCTAAGAAGCAGGGTTTTTTCATTCAAAACCTGGTTCCTGATGCTCCTTTTAGGGAAGGTTGGGCACCTAAAATGGAAACCTGAATTCTGCAACAGCCCAATCCTATCCCCTACCAGCCCATGGCATGCAGCGCTGCCCACGGAGTGGGCACTGAATGCTGGGGGGGGGGGGAGAGCAACCAGACTGTCAAGGAGAGGTAAGTAAAAATCTCTTGAGGACCGGAATTCCAAAACTGGCTCTCCACATGCCTGCATGATCAAAGAGAAGAACATGGGGGAAGGTTTCTCCAGCCAGTTTCAGAAGGGTGAGCAGGAGGGTGTAAGCAAGGGTGTAAGCCCCCTGGCCTCCAATGGGTCTTCTCAGATGTATACCAGCTCTTTAGCTGGCATAGGTCTGAGAAGAGTCAGCAGGCGTGTTAGGCTGGGAAAAGGGGGATAGGATTTTGGCATGTGCTGCTGCTGAGATCCTCCCCCTCCCATCCCAGTTTGGCCTGCTCCAATCCTCCCCCGAACTGCCCCTGCCACCACCTTACCTGCTCTGGTGTGGGCTGCATGAGTTTCTGGCATGCAAACAGGGCTTCCAGCTATAATAATGACTGTATTATCTTACTCCAAAGCATCCTGAAGTTATTATTGTCAGCTGTTTTTTTCTGGTGGTTTTTTTTCCTGATTTTTAAAAAAAATACCTTGTTTTTTCACAATCTTTTTCCTCTTGTTTCCCTTCAGGGTTTACCACCAATTGGAAAGAATGCTGGGCTGCTTAATATCACCTTTAAGTATGACAGTAAGTTCTTCTTGGGCATGCTGCTTTTTCTAGAAAATAGCTTTACTTATTTTAATTTATGAGTGCATTAAATTATTGAAAATACCATAATGATGCATTTAAAAAATACAACAGCAGTAATAGGGAATGGTTCATCCACTTTAATTTAGTTAAGAGTCTGTTTCTTTTAGACTTTTAACTTTTAACAGGTCACAACATTGTAAAACAGGGCATAATATTTAAAATCTGCTGCTAAAAATGTGTTGCTTTTCTCAGCTGTTACATGCTTATCCAAATAAAACCATCAGACGATACTCAGCCTTGGGTTTTGGTGGATCTCTGGAGGAAAGGAGGTCTTTTCCTGGTTATTTCAGGAACCTGAACAGTTTAGCCTACACTTGCCTACAATAGCCCAAGCATCTTCTGCATTGATGAGGATGCAAACTGACAGATAGCTTTGTCCTTTATCTTTTCATGGCTGCAGTGTGCCATGGAATCGTCTCCGAAAACAGTGCAATGCCAATTGGCAGGCATCAACATAATGTAGCGGGGAGCCACGGCCAATGGTCACCAATGGTCAAGGGAGCAGCAGGTCGAAAAAGTTTTAAATGGTAGCAAACTAGTGTATTGGTCACACAGTATCACACAGTGGGGTACTACAGTCAGTCTGGCTCCCTGGTACATGTACCTGTATGATCTATGTGGTAGTAAATATGAATCTGTTGTGGATACATGTTACATTTGTGTACACATTAAAAATTAACTAGTGAAGTGTGCCTGGGAAGTAGGTGTCACAAGACTTCCTAGGTGTCCCAAATTACATCTTCTGCAGATTTATGGCTTTCTAAATAACTCTCATCTTAGCTGAAACTGAGAGAGGTTCAAGTAGTGTTTACTCTTGCTTTACCCGGATAATGGCAGGCATTCCATCTATTTTTGTTGTGTTTAAAAAAATTTTTTTAAAGGCATCCTCACAGTTTGATTTTATGAGCTTCTGAATTAAATCAAGAAAAGTGACTGAAATGTGTGCCCGATGTATATTCAGTTTCACATAACTTGAATGGATAAATTTCAAATGGAGGCTGAGTGGGACATCCCAGTGGTTAGAGAGTGGAGCTTCAGCATATTTTGTATCTTCTTGCTGACTGAAGTAGAATAAAATGCACAAAATAAGAAACTGTTGCATTGTCTTTTTTTTTTTTACTTAACTCTCATAATGAATGCATATCGCAAAATTCAGCTTTTTTAGATGTTGTGTCTTGGTTTTTAAAATGCAAACGAATACACAGT
This sequence comes from Plestiodon gilberti rubricaudatus, assembly GCA_026170595.1. NCBI lineage: Eukaryota > Metazoa > Chordata > Lepidosauria > Squamata > Scincidae > Plestiodon > Plestiodon gilberti. The sequence continues at coordinate 219,172,118 of JANXHW010000002.1, read as the reverse complement.
CCTGACTTTGACCCAAGTATCTTTTGGATACTTTGAATAACTAAAGCGGTTACAGAGACGGAAGAGTGTTGCACAATCCAGCCAAGGCTAACCATGTCAAAATTAAATACTTGAAAGTATTAGCTTTGGCTGGATTAACAGTGTAGCCTGTCTAATACTATTTAATTTGTTGCCATTTATACTTTATTTGCTAAATTCTTCTACTTTCACCATTGATTCATCTTTTAAAAAGTTTTACTTAATGTTAGCAACTGTATACAGCTTGTGAAAGAATTGCAGAACACCATGTGTCTTTTATTTTCTATCAAAAAATATGAAAAAAATATTTATTTGCCTGAAATTGGAATATTTGGGAAATAAAGTAGAGACTCTTCTACTTCATTTCCATTAAAGATGCATACTTGTTTCTAGAAAGAAGATAATCTTTTACATGTTATATAACATGTTAACTTTGTTCATATGTTGTATTTTTGTCACCTGCTTTGGTCCTGTACCTTTACTAAATGAATGCCTTGGTTGCACTGAAGGTTTGCCCCACTGTCAGAAATCAGTGGGTTGGCAAAATGAACAGCACGATCCTATGCATGTCTACTCAGAAGGAAGTTCCATTTATTTCAACGGGACTAACAGCCCGATCCTGCGTAACGATATGTGGTCAGCTTAAAAGGCCGGCTGCAGTATCTAATGCCCTTCCCAGGCCGCATCCCCTTCCCTGGATGTAGGGCTGCCTGGCCCCAATGGGCCTCCTCAGATGTACAACAGCTCTGGAGCATCCAGGCATCCAGGGCAACGGGGTAAGGGCAGCCCAGGCGGAGAACAGGCATGGGATATCGGTGGAGCTCGTTGCCGATATCCCCGTCCCTCCTGGCCTGGGCTGGTCAACGGCTGCTCTCCCTCACTGCCCAGCTTGCCATCCCCCCACCCCTGCACCGACTAGTGCAGGACTTACCTACACCGGTGGGTGCCGCTTCTGGGGGGGGGCGAGGTGGAGCAAGGGCTGCTGGCTCCGCGCCAGCAGCCCTTACTCACCAGGTGTCAGAAACGCGCTTTAAGATACGTTTATGGCACCTGGCGCCTGCGGATCACATGCTCCGCAGGCGATTTTTTGTGTGGGATTGGGCCATAACTCCCAGGTACGTATAGGATTGCAGCTTAAATTGCACTTTTTCAGATTATTAAGAATTATTATTATTAAGAATATTTATATACCACTTTTCAACAAAAAATGGTTGAAAACAAAGTGGTTTACAGACAAAATTAAATGACTCCATGTCCCAAAAGGGCTCACAATATAAAAAGATGCAGAAGAACACCAGCAAACAGCCACTAGAAAAGACACTGTGCTGGGATGAAAGCAGAGACGTTGTGGCACTGGGGGCGGTTGGGGCGGTGGGCCCCAGGGTGCGTGGGCGGTGGCCCCCACGGCGCGCGCCTTCTCTGGGATCCGCAGTCGTTCTCGCGTCGTCTTCGCAGTGAGAACAGCTGTATGTATCGGCCCTCCCAGGCGCTGTTTGGCTCAAAAAAGGAGCAAAAAAGCGCAGGGGGAGGGTGTTTCCATGCCGTGGACGTCTACTACACAGATGTAACATCTGTGTAGACATTTACTACACAGATGTCACACATCCCAGGGGGCGTGACGTGGCAGCGGCGGCCCCACCCCACGGGGGTCTACGTTCGCCACTAGGTGAAAGGGACAGTTACTCTCCCCTGGTAAATATAAGAGGAGCACCACTTGAAGACGTGCCTCTTTGACCAGTTAGCTTGTATGTTGACATTCTCTTGGAAGAAGAGAATATTTTCAAGCAAATGTAAATTATTTCCAGATGCACTTGTAATTTGTATTGATGATAGATATGAATACTGGCACATAACTGGAGTGGTCGAACAGGTAGTCAGGCTGTCTGGAGGTGCACAGCGGTACCATACACAGACAGGAGTTCTCTAGGCTGAGAGAATGCTGCAGGTTTATAGCAAGCAGTGGCACAGGATTGGCTCTCTAGAGTCACCTGATTATCAGGATCAGTAGAGTGTTAGTTCAAGTTCACTATCTACAGTGCTTTCCACTAGCACCCTGGGAAGTGCAGGGAGTAGGGAATCTTGTTTGACATCCAAGACTTTTGGTTCAAATCCTGATATCTCATACTTACATGTGATGTTTAGGTTCCTTCGTCTTGTTTTTCCATGAAAGTGTTCATAGACAACTTACAATATAACAACAACAAAAAAATCCTCTCTGTCAAATTTAGCCCTTTTTAATTACAGTGGACCCTTTCTATCCGTAGATTTTAGCCTTGCGTATTTGTCTCACTGCAGGTCCTGAACCATGGGGGGGTCCACTGTAAAAAGAAAAAAGGGGGGAAATGCGGGTTTTTACCTTTTAGCAGCAAACTGCGCCATTCTGAAGCCTCTGCAGGGCTTCTGGAAGCTTAACGACCCACTTCTTCCAGGTCACGCAAAGGGACAAGGCGGGGGGGGGAAGAGCCTTCGCGCAACCCGGAAGCGGGTCGTTAACCTTACAGAAGCCCTGCAGAGAATGGCGCGGTATGCTGCTAAAAGGTAAACACTTATTTTTTCCTTGGCGAAGAGCCAGCGTTGTCCGAAGACGCCTCCATGGTCATGTGGCCGGCATGACTCTCCTTGCCGCAGCGCATAGCATGCGGCTGGAACACGGAGTGCTGTTTACCTTCCCGCAAGCGGTACCTATTTATCTACTCATATTAACATGCTTTGGAACTGCTAGGTTACCGGTACCTTTTAAAAAATCAGCAATTCCTTGTGTAACTACTATTGAATATTTTTTAACTGAGGCACTTTAGATAATTCATTCAAAGTTAGAATGATTTTTCCAGTTGCTTTTTTTGAACTGAAAGTAATGCGTCTAATGTATAGATTCTTAGATTTTGGCAAACTGCAATTTTTAGCATAAGACTTTAGCAACGTGGATCCAAAATAACGAGGCCAGCTATTAATTGGATCCAGATGTTGCAGGAAGCGATTGCTCCAAATGTTCCATTAAAAGTTAGATTTCTGTTTTCCTAATAGGAAGTTCTTGCTATCAGTCAGTTGACTTGCAGCAGCAGAATTCCTCTTACAGCTGTAGGAACCCAGTAGTTTGCCTTTTACAGTATAGCAAAAGCATATCATTCTCTGTAGCTTTCAATTCCTCTGCATTTGATTTGTATCTTTCTCTACTGACTCTATGAATATCAATCAACTTTCTTTCTAGGCAAAATAAAATTTATACTCAGACACTGAAGAAAGTGCTAGATGCCAAGAAAGATATTTTTATCTATCAAAGAGCTGCGTGCTCTACAGTTGCTAAGAACATGTATTTAAGGATTCCTGTAACAGGTTGACAGCACAATCCTTTCCAGCGACAGTGTAGCCATGCCAACAGGAGCACACTGCATTTTGTAGCGCAGGGGCAGTCATAGAGGCCTCTTCAAGGTGAGGGAACATTTGTTCCCTTACCTCAGAGCTGCATTGTGGCTGCACCGGCACTGGAAAGTTGGTTAGGATTGCACTGTGAATGTGGTAGTTTTAACTGCTTTATGCTTGTAGCTTGAAAGTTGCTTCAGAGTGGTCAGTTAGCAAATAACAGTTGTGTTGTATCGTCTGTTGGATGGTTAAGATATTTTTCTTTGCCTGAACATAGCCTGCTATGGTGGTCCAGCTTATGCATGTGAATTTGCTTTTGGGTAAGGCCTGAATGAAATGTATTTAACTAGATGTTTTGTTTTGTTTTGTTTTTAAGATTGTATTCCTTATTTGAATTCGGTGGGAAAACATGTGATTGGTGATGTACAGAATATCACCATTAGCCAATATGCATGCTCTGATCAAGTTGCAGTGACAATACTGTGGACAGGAAACCCCATTGGTAAGTAAGAGAAAATGAGTGAGAATGTGTTTGATAGCGCTCTCCTGATAATTTATGAAACAGTACAGTTGGTCCTCAGTATCTGCGGGGTTCTGTTCCTGGAACCCCCGCGGATACTGAAATCCACATACAATGGGGCCAACGTAAAAAAGTTAAAGGTTTTTTAAAAAGGTTAAAACGCGCGTGGGGGGGGTCCCTTTTTAGAAGCAAACTGCTGCATTTCCTTGCTTAAACAAGCTGAAATTGCACTCCGGAAGCCTTTTCCGGGTTACTTGACTCCCCCTTTCCCTCTCCCAAGATCGCCCCAGAATGCATTGTGAAACCTTTTTTTCCCTCTTTAACTTTTTTACATTGGCCCCTACGTATCTGCGAAGCATCCATGGTGAGATAAATCCGTGGATGCTGAAGTCCAAGCGGATTTGTGGGACCAACTGTATAGGTGATTTGGAAATGGGCTACCCCAGATGTTTCGGTCAACTAGAAGGGTTGTGCTTACCATTCACCACCATGTATGACATCCAGTACTCAATTTATGACATCTCATTAGTCATTCTGAACTTGGAATAGGAAAGAATATTGTCCGTGTCTTCCAGACAGATACATCATTATCAGCTTGGTTTGACTCTGACAAAAACTTGTAAAACTGAGAAGATGACTGTGTGAGGAATTGCAGTCAACCCAATAGCCCAAGCAAAGCCGTCCAATGTAAATGATACTTTCCCCTCCCCCCTCAGTGTTTAAAGCTGTATTTTATGCACAAGTGATACTAAATAATTAAAACGTTCTTAATAAAAAAACAACCGGATAATGCTGTTGATTTAAAATTAAAGAGTTTTAATGGTGCTTAATAACCGAGGGAATCCCCTCCCCCCATGTCTCATGCCATGATCTGAGACATGCTTGCTAGATTTTATTATTTATTAGATTTTTATCCCGCTTTCTCCTTGAGTATTTGAGGGACTCAATACTGTGAGATTTAGTGAAATCTGTTTGCATCCAAGTAAATGTGTCTTCAGATTGTGTGCTAACACGCTGGATTGTTTCATGATAAGTAACCAATGAAATATTTAACCTTCAACCATATGAATGTGGCAGCATTTTTTACTTCACACGTACCTTGATCGTACAGGGGCGGCCAAGCTTGCTTAATGTAAGAGCCACATATAATAAACTTCAGGTGTTTGAGAGTTGCGATATTTAAGAAGCGTTTAAATTCTTAAATATATTTAATCACCATGAACATTAAACTTATGCTTTAACCCAGTGGACTCTCAGTTTATACCTGGTAAATAATTATAAAGCTTGAAAATTTCTCATTTACCTTTTATATTAACGGTGATGCAAAAAGGAGCACAGCCAGCATATTTCCGAGAGCCGCACGTTAATACGTCAAGGAGCTGCATGTGGCTCAGGAGCCACAGTTTGGCGACCCCTGATCTATAACATACCCAAAATTTAACTTGATACCATGTATTGTTTATGTTTTGTGAAACTGACAGTCTCCACTGGGGTGAAAAATTACCAGTTTATTATCAGTGCTGTTGCTTTGTGTGTGTGTGTGGGAGGGAGGGGCACCCAAAGTGACCCTGAATGATCCTGCCCCCAATGATTAACCAGGAGGGACAGTTTGCATTTCTAAGACTCAGGAAGTCTTCCGCTCAGTCCTATGCATCTCTACTCGGAAGGAAGCTACACTGAATTCAATAGGACTTACTCCAGCAGCAGTGTATATAGGATTACAACCTTAACACAGTTTGAAAACACCTAATGAGTGCTATTTGAATCTTTGATAGCTCAGATCCATGTTATCAAAGGTCAGGAAGCTAGCAGCCAGTCTCCCAAAAAGACAAAATTTACATTTCTAATAACAGAAGGTGACAAAGTGCCTCTGCAGAGAGAGAGAGAGAGAGAGAGAGAGAGAGCAAAACCCTTCTCAAGCAGGCTTGTTTTGTTTATTCCTATGGGGTCTATATCTAGTCAAGGAAGGCTTTTGCTGGAAAATAGTGTGAAAAGGGGAAGATTTGGTGTGTGTTTTCAGAATTACCATACTATCTCTGCATAACTTTTATGCAGTTTGCTGAATGTCAATCATACTTAGTAGTTCAAAAGGTTGTTGTTGTAAAGGATTATCTCATTTTTATCACCACTAAACCATATTATTATTATTATTATTATTATTATTATTATTATTATTATTATTATTAACAGTATTTATATACCGCTTTTCAACAAAAAGTCCACAAAGCAGTTTACAGACAAAATCAAATGATTAAATGGCTCCCTGTCCCAAAAGGGCTCACAATCTAAAAAAGATGCAGAACACCACCAGCAAACAGCCATCAGAAAAGACACTCTGCTGGGGTGAAGGGGGGCAGTTATTCTCCCCCTTCTAAATATAAGAGGAGCACCAATTGAAATAAACAGTTAATACATTTTGGGGAAACAGAAAGCACCTATAGCTTGATAAGTTGCAGCTCATTTAATGACAGTCAATAGCGGTTGAATTTGAATAGAAAATAATAATGAGTAGTTGCTAAGAAGGAATGTGGAAATGATACCCAGTGTGTCTAAGAGTTCAGAATTACTGAATTGTAAATCTGCAGCTGCAGGTTTGGCTGCATCCAATCTCCATGGGATACAAAGCTCGGTGTTTTCTCTTGTAATGATCAGAGGTTAATCCTTTTGAAAACATCAAGAGAGAACTGTAGTTGAAGGATCTCAGGTAACAGGGAGCCTGTTAACTCTTCTCTTTCATGGTCTGTATGTTAGCACAAGCACTGCTTTTATTCCTCTGAATATTAAGAACACAGTGGGTGGCTTCATTGCCTTCCTCATTGTGAAATCATTTGGACCCAAGAAATAAGATACTTGTGCAAATAAACACACTTTAGAATACTGAATTAAAGTGCCACAAATATACAGAGTTAAGTTATGGTAATCAACTTTGGTTTAAGTACTCTTGGAAAAGAAGTCCCCAACTCTTTGAAATTGCACACAGCTACTGGATGCTCTGATTAGAGCCTTTCATGTCAGTTGTTAATTCAGAATGTGTTTTCTTAATAAATGGTATCCTTGTTATAAACTGCATAGACTGCCAAACTGCTTTTCTTCTGAAGTGTCTGTGATCTAACAAGTGCAATCTTCTTCACCAGAGATGTGGATCAAGTCTCTGGGTCCAAGTCTCAAGTCTTTGCCCCAAAGTCCCAAGTATTTGGTTGCGAGTTCCTATCTATTTAATGGACTTGTCGTAAAAGGCTCCAAGTCTCGAGTCGAGTCTTTCGAGTCTTTCACAATCGCCAAGTCTGAGTCAAGTCATTGACACGACTTGAGTCGGACTCGGGTCTGAGTCATTAGACTCAAGTCTACATCACTGTTCTTCACCATTCCCAGTTGGCTAGTAGTTAAGCAGAGTTCCTCTTAAAAATCTGCTTCCAAGGACCTAGCCGTTTTTACAATAGTTCTCATCCTAATAAATAACCACATCTAGTTACAGTTACAGTTACAGTTAATCTTTTCAGATGGTAGGCACTTAGAGTGCTCTTGAAACTCACCATGAGATCAGGGACAGTCTCTTGCCCCCTTCCTACATATAGGCTTGGTTGGGGAGCCAGGCCTCAGTATTGCATTGTACTTCTTGAGGTGCTCTTAGTGCCTCAGAAGTGCAGTATGACCGTGACAAGCTTTGGCCCTCCACTCAGTAGCATAGCGGGGCCAGGGGGATGCAGTGTTCCCAGGTGACAGCCGCGGTCTCCTCGCAAGGGGGAGATGCGGCGGGAGTTTTGTGTTCCGCAGCTGCTTTCTTGCAGCCGGAAGGCTGCGTTTGCAGCCGCGGAGCATTATTGTGCTGAAAACAGCACTTCGTTTTGCCCTTCCCACCCGCCCTGGGTCCTGGAAGGCTTGAAATGAAGCCTTCTGGGAGTGCAGGGGGTGGGACGATGATGCGCGAAACACGTCATCGCCACCCCCCCTCCGGGCAGGCTAGCAACACTACTGCCTCCACCTGAATTTGGCACGAGGGAGGGAGGGAGGAGCAGGATATTGTCTTTTGCCTCAGTTTTATGTGGTACTTGTTTTTAAAGTTATATATACCTTCAGACAGACATTTTAGCATCACAGCACCCCTTCCAGAATGATCTCAGCAGAGTGGGAGCCAATGCTCTATGTTTCCTTCGTCTGATGCTCCAATCATGGGAGGGAACAGGAGGTCAAATGGGTGGAGCCAAAGTATCTTTATGTATAGTTACCCTTTAAATGTTTGTTTGCTGCTTGTTTACATATACACAGGTATTGAATATCTGAAGGGATTTCGGGTAATACTTGAAGAGTTAAAGTCAGAGGGAAGACAGTGTCAACAGCTGGTTTTAAAAGATCCAAAGCAACTCAATTCAAGTTATAAGTGGACTGTAAGTGATGCAATTTAGGGAAATATATTATTGTATTTTATTTGTTCAAATCTTGTTTAAAGTGTTGAATCACGTAGACTAAAATTACAGAATCATTTACTTATGAAAAGCCACACTGAGAAGTTAATGGGTTACGAATTGTTTTGAAGTACGAATTGTTTTGAAGGTATGATCTTGATTACTCTGAACATTCTGGCATATTGAGCCTATCCTATTATAAAAGGTGCTCCTGGTAGCAAAACTAGCACATTATTATCATTATTATTATTCCCTTTTAAAATAAAAGATTCAGGGTGGCTAACAATCAAAATTAAAAACAATCAAAATTAAAAACAATATCAATATAAACAATCAAAAACAATAAACAGCAGCAGAAAGCAGCCAAAGAAAATCTCAAAGGAGCAAAGGCAATCCAAAATTAAAAAAGTCTTAAGCCCCTGTTCAGAGGCCAACAGGGAGGGTTCAGTTTTCAGTTCAGTGGAGAGGGAGTTCTAACATTGCAACACCCTTCCTCCTGTTGCCACCAGCCAAGCCTCAGAAACTGACTGCACCCACATGAGTTCATCTCACAGGACAGGCCAACTCATATGGAAGAAGACAGTCCTTATATCTTGGCCCTACCTAAGCTGTAAGGGGCTTTAAAGGTCAAAACCAGCACCTTGAATTGTGCTTGGAAATGAATCAGCAGTCATTGCAGACAGAAGAGAGGTGGTTCAACTGAGCTGAATCGTATAGCTGCCCATTGGGATCCTGAGATGATAATCTGACATTTCAGTGAGTCCTTTTTGGTCCTTGAAGAAACTGAGGGGAGAATGTTTTGTCAAATAGCTGAAGGAGCGCTTTTCTATGTCAAGAGTTATGTGCAATGGTGTGTGTGTATGTGCTTTTCTACACTTTATATGTAGGCCCACAAATAGTAGCGACCCAGCCCTGTGTGCTGCAGCCTTGGGTCTTCACTGCCCTTTCTTGTTCTCACTGCTCTGGCACGTATTTGTGATTGCTGCCCTATATGCATACAGTGGACCCTCGCTATCCGTGGGGGAGCTGTTCTGGACCCCCCATGGATAGCGAGGATCTGCGGATACTAGAGTCCAGCATCCAATGGCCTGTTTACTCACTGAGGAAACCTGGAGGCCCGTTCCACGTTGGTGCCAGCCTGAAAAGGCCTACAGAGGCCTCTGCAGGCCTCTATAAGCCTCTCCGTGAGGCGTGATTTAAAGTGACTTTTGGTGTCACCGGAAGTCACTTTAAATTGCTTTAGAGAGGCTTACAGAGGCCCGTGGAGGCCTCTGCAGGCCTTTCCAGGCTGGCGTCGATGTGGAATACGCCTCCGGAGGCCTCCACAGGGAGTAAATGGGTCTTTGGGTGCTGGGCTCCAGCACCCCATTATTTGCGGGCTGCTTTCACGGATACTGGAATCCACAGAAGCCGAACCCGTGAATAACGAGGCCCCACTGTATTTCCATACTTGGGTGAGGTACAAGCGCCAAGATTGTGGCAACATCAAAGGCAAAAATTGCAGATTAGCTGAGACTACGAGACACAAACGTGTTGGTGGAATAGGTTGGGGGCCAGCCCAACTCAAAGCAGCCCAGTTTAGCTTCAGTTCTTATCCAAAGCAGAGCGTGTAGCCTTTTTTGCTCTCCTCTGTTTTTATCAGAGCTAGGCTTGCAGGTCCAGTTGGTGAACTTCCCAGCCATCTCTGGGATTCATCAGAAGAATCATCCTATGAAGTACTAAGAGGAAGAAGGTGTAGGACTAGTTTTGAGGGAGTTCCTATTTGGAAGATCATAGGACAAGCCATGAAACCTCTAGCCATGTTGATATCCCATGACTGGAATGGAAAGATGGGATATCAATTTTTAAAATAAATAAAAATAAAATATTTATATAAAGAAGATCTGTGAATGTTTTGTTTAGAAAATATACACCCTTGCACCCCATAAAGGAAGTGTTAAAATATATTAATGACCTGCTTTTATTTCTTCCCTCACCCAGGGAGTGGAGTCTCAACCTTTTCTAAATCTGAAATTTGAAACTGACTACTTTGTGAAGATTGTTCCTTTTCCTTCCATTAAGAATGAAAGCAACTACCACCCATTTTTCTTTAGAACACGCCGTAAGTATAGCAGCAATTACAGCCTCTTGCTTTCATAGGTATCTTTGTCTCGAGTCATAATGAAAGTGGGTAGCCACTGGATGTGTGCACTTCCGTTTCTAATCCACATCAAAGCAAACTCTTAATTTAAGGCATTGCGAGACCTTAGGAAGAAGAAAGAGGTAGGCATCACAATCGGAAGTTACAGGAAACGTGAGGAATGCTTTGATACACTTAGCTCATTTTGTCAATAATCCATTTATGTGATTGAATTAAGAACATAAGAAGAACTCCTGCAAGCAGGAAACTTGGTTGTTCCCTAACAATTGATATATGTTCCTGAACTTGGAGGTTACATATAACCATCATGACATAGGCTCAAACCTATGTGGGTCAGCTGACAGCAAAATGCATGTTCCACTGCTGGCGATTGCTTTATGACAGTCGTAACAGTGTTTCGGCAGCGGGAAGACCGGAGCCTTTTGTGGGTGGCATAGAATCACTTGCAACACTGTTTTGGTAACCAGTTTTGGTAATAATTCAACAAAAAGAAGATGAGTATCTCTGCTTCTTTTTTTGAACCAGACCTTGGAAATCTTTAGATTTTTAACGATCCTTTTTCTCTGTTTTTTTCTTTTTCTTGCTAGCTTGTGAATTGCTGCTGCAACCAGAAAACTTAGCCTGCAAACCTTGTAAGTGGAACCATTCAGTTAGTATGGCTTATATATAGATTATACAAAAAAAGTGTTATTGGAGAAGTAGTTCCTGATGTCTAAATATTTTTTCTTTGATAGTTTGGAAGCCAAGGAATCTGAATGTTACGCAGCAAGGCTTTAATATGCATGTGTCTTTTGACCATGCGCCGCATAATTTTGGATTTAGATACTATTATCTGCACTACAAACTGAAAAATGAAGGACACTTCAAACAGAAGACCTGCAGACAGGTATGCTAAGCATGATTTACAGTGTTGTAAATCTGTAACAAATCTAGGCATTAACAGCTTTATGTCAGCAAGCCTATTTCGAACAGTTTTCATTAGGTTATTAAAAGAGAACTTTCAGCAGTTCAGTTCAGTTGATTAGTTCAGCTGTCCCACGAATGTGCTGTCCCACGAATGGGACTTGCAAGTACTTAACTTTGGATGGATCATACTCAGTGATTTTTTTTCCTACGCAGCAAATAAATCACTGAATATGATCCATCCAAAGTTAAATACTTGCAAGTCCCATTTATTTCTGTGTGAGAGATTAATGGCTCAATCTATAGGCCTGTTGGACTGGTGTGCTGCCAGGTATGCCAGCACAATGAGGGCTCCACCATTGTGGTTGGCCCTCTTTGCCAGTGGCTGCTGCATGGCTCTCATTGAAGTAGCCATAAAGCTGTCCACTGCCAACAGTGTGGTGCAGGCTGACTGCCAGTAGGGTTCTGCCGGGGGAGAGATGAGGACGGGAGTCCGGGCAGGATGGGGGGGCGGGTTAAGATAGAGCCAGCAGCCGCCAGATCCTGAACCCTCATCCTGGGCCAGACAGGCTCCTCAGAGAAACAGAGCTGGCGTGGATCTGAGGAGTCCCATAGGGGGGCATGCAGTGCCCAGGAAGGTAAGGTATTTTTCCTCTGACCCCTCTCAACTGGCCTCATCCTTGGATGGCCCGTAAGATGCAGTGGATGCTGAGCTGGCGGCCCTATATCTTACGTGCTGTTGCCCGATAGGATTGGGCTGTAACAGTGCTGTATTATACATGTCCACTCAGAAGTAAGATCCATTGAGTTCACTGGGACTTACTACTCCCAGGTAAGTGTGCATAGGATTGCAGCCTTAAGCTGGTGCTTCACTCCCTCACTGAAGTGAATGGGATTTGAAAGCACTTGCATTTGACTGGTTCATGCCCATTGTGTGAAACTTGGAGCTTGGTTTTTCATCAGTTCTTTGCCACAGCTTTGGGACCTTTACATCTATTTGTGTACATTTTGCATTGACACTTGTGTCCACACAGCGCATGATAAATGCTGTATTTATGCCCTGGTGTTGGAGTATGCAAAGCAATGAATGCACATGCACAGCTTCATGTTGATCACATCTCAATTTATGCACATGCTATATTTTGTGGATGTTTAGATTGTTGTGACTGCAACTGCATTTTTGTTTTTTTGGGGGGTGATCTGGGAACAAAACCGTATGCAATACATCTGGGTTAAGAGTGGTCAAACTTGCATAGCTTTTAATCTATAGAATACTAATGTAATGTTTTCATTGTAGGCCACAAGACACTGTGCAGTTCTAATTTCCTTGGGTTAAATGCCAATTGCTTTCAATCCTATGCATTCATCTTTGGAATCTGGTCCCTTGGGCAGTCTGATAGACACTTGGCTACCATCCAGCAGAGCAGAGCCAGTCTGAGTGCAGCAGGGCTCTCCTGTTGTGTTGGCTATGGGAAGGAAAAGAGTATTGTACAGCAATATTCACAAAAGGGCTTTAGATGATGGGCACAGAGTTGTTAAAGTGTGTACGTGTTTGGTGTTCTTTTCATTACCATGAGACATGTACTAGACCAAAACCTCTGAAGTCTTTGGGCTTAATTAAGCTTGTGCTGGACTTGCATTGTTCTTTACCAGATGAATTTCAGATGCTTATAAGTACCATGAATTTCCAAACTGGCAACTTTTTTTGAAGTGAATACATTTTCTGCTAGCATTCAAAAACCTATGAATTGCTTGTTAAATCATTGCCTTCATTTCTTGATAGGAAAAAAATGCAGATGTCACAAGCTGTACTCTTCAGAATGTCTCACCCGGAGATTATATAATTGAGGTGAAGTGATGTTTTGTAGTTCTCAGATATTGGAATCGAGTAAAATTGCTTTTCTTGTAAAATTAAAGGAGTCAGTATACTGCATCTCCTTTTGAAGTTGGGAGCATTAGATTATGATAATGCACTTGCTATACCTTTGCATGATTGCAGTGGTGAAAGTGATCTCTATAATATCATTTCTGAAAAGGGGAGGTAGAATGCAAAGAATTCCTGGATCTAAATAGTCTTGTCAATGCTGCTAGATCTTGTGCAGAATCTTAAAAACATAAGAAAAGCCCTGCTGGATAAGACCAAAGGTCCATCTAGTCCAGCATCCTGATACCCACAGTGCCCCACCAACTCCCTTTGGGAACCCCACAAGTAGGAAAGGCATACTTCTGCCCCAGCATTGCCCCCTTTCAACCGGTATTCAGAGACATACTGCCTTTACAGCCATCATGACTAGTAGCCATTGATAGAGCTGTCCTCCATGAATGTATTTAGCCCCTTTTAAAGCCATCCATGTTAATAGCCATTACCACATCTTGTGGCAATGAGTTCCACAAATTAATTATACACTGTGTGAAGAAGTACTACTTTTTGTCTGTGCTCATTCTCCTGCCAATTGGTTTCATTGGAAGATCTTTGATTCTAGTGTTTTCAGAAAAAATTGCTCTTATTCCACTCTTTCTACATCATGCATAATTTTATAGATTTCAGTCATTAGATTTCAGTCACCCCTACTTAATTCCCAGTTTTAAAAAGAACCAAAACGTTGCAGCATTAAAAATTGAATCTGTTTAGATCAGATGGTCATTTGATATGAAATCTAAGTTGTTCGCTAAGTGGTCGTGATCGCATGACCGGACCTCCAAACCGCTAAGCGGTCATGATCGCATGACCAGACTTCCAGACTTCCGGTGCTAATTGCCTTGATCTTGAACTTCTCTCTCTCTTTTTTTTAAAGCTTGTTGATGATACAAACACAACAAGGAAAACTATGCACTATGCACTCAAACCAGGTATGATTTGTTTTTCTTCTCCTTTACAAAAATATTTTAATTTGACAGTGCTTTCTGAAGAATTATTCTTCATCTGCAATTTGGATTGCTTGATGAAATGTCCTGAAATCATTCAATAGGTATAAAAAATGTAACATTGTGTGCCAGCTCTAAACTATCCCTTTGCTTTGGAATCTCTTGCATCACTAATTGCATCTTAGAAGAAGAGGGAATAGATGTTTAGATTTATTCCCGTCACTCCTATGGTCTGTTTTTGCTCCCCGCTGTATAACACATGATCAGTATGATCAAACTGATCAGCATTTTCTTACATACAAATTATATAGATATGCAGGGAATGGCCCCCATTCTTTGGGTACAGGCTCTATAGTAGGCTAAAGTGAATCACGTATAATGTAGTGCGGGTATGTCATTGAATACATTATCACAAAAAGCCGTTCAGTTAAGATAGGCTTGCCTTATTAATTAATTAATTATGTGTGCTAGTGTGGAATTTGACAGCGCAATCCTATCCAACTTACACCACCAGTGTAACCAGCAGTGCAGTGAGAACGGGAGGCCCCAGAATGGAAAGGGGATTCAAATCCCCTCCAAAGGGGGATTCAAAGGGGATTTAAATCTCCCCTCCCCTCCAAAGCCTCCCACCCTGCCCTCCCCCGCTGGTTACACCGGTGGTATAAGTTGGATAGGATTGCGCTGTGAGATTGTTAAAATACCTTGATTCGAGCAGAGCTAATTTAGTTTTGTTTTCCTTTTCGAAGTGCACTCCCCATGGGCAGGGCCAATAAGAGCAATAGCCATTACCGTTCCCTTGGTTGTCATCTCGGCATTTGCAACGCTTTTTACAGTGATGTGTCGAAAAAAGCAACAAGGTATGTGTTTTTCTGTAGAAGTTATTTTGAGGGGGAATGGCTATAGTAGGGCTAGCAGCAAGGGGGAAATGATTTTGTTGAAAGCGGAATTCCATTTTCATAAGTGCACTACTTCATCATGTTGCTGCAGGAATCTCCATCCTGTCCTTATCTTTGTGTTGTTAACTTGTTCCTGCTTGGCAAGCTCCAGCCATACCTGGGATGAGGAGACTGCCGTGCAGCATTCAACAATGTTGCTGTAGCTGCTGGGAGCAGTTGCAGCAGCCCCTGTTGAAAAGCCACAGGCCTCTGGCATGTCTGGTTCCCCCAGCTGAGAAGAACTGTTGCAGCTGCTCCAGTCGGTCCTAGCAGTGTTGGCAGTTTGCCGTATGATAGCTGGGCTGTGTGTTCTCCTGACCTCAGGAATGCCTGAAGTTTGCCTGGGCTTCGGTCCCCATGCTGGCATTGGAGAAGCCAGGATGGTGTAGTGGTTTGGGAGTCGGACTTAGACCTGGAAGATCCAGGTTCAAATCCCCACTCAGCCACAAAGCTTCCTGGGTGACCTTGGGCCAGTCACTATCTCTCAGCCCCACCTACCTCACAGGGTTGTTGTGAGGGGAGGAAATATGTACACCACTCTGAGCTCCTTGGAGGAAGGGTGGTATAAAAATGTGAAAAATAAATAAATAAATAAAATAACTAGGGTACCAGCTCTGCAAAGCTTTCTTGTGGATTATGCCCAGAAATAATTTGCTTCTTTTGCCAGACTTACAGTGATTGGCCTCTGGTGTCTGGAATACTGATGGTGCTATTCCAGTGTTTAGGTGAAGACTCTGTACCTGGGCTAAATCAGGCTGTTGTACTCCCCAGTGAAATAGGCATATAAAGAATGATACTAACCCACGCCTGTGATTGTGTGTGCATCTCCATTAGACCCAAACGTTTCTCTTGTACTGTTTGACCTGCATAAGCCATATACATTAATCTCGTTGACATGCAGTGGTAATGTCAGCTGTGTGAGATGCCAGAAGAATATTCAATTTTATAGATATTCAGTTTTATAGTATTCAGCGTTGGAAGGAAAACCAGAATGTTTGGGGAGTTCAGAGAAACGAACTGACTACTAAAGTTACAAGTGGGAGGAAAAAAAGAAATGACAGCGCCTATATGTATGTAGATAGTAAAATACTTCTCTTTCGATTTTTTTTTTGTTTCAATTTAGAAAATATCTATTCCCATTTAGATGAAGAGAGTTCAGAATCTTCAAGCTACTCTGCAGCTCTTCATGTGGAAAGGCAACGGCCTCGGCCCAAAGTGTTTATCTGCTATTCCAGTAAAGATTGCCAGAAGCATATCAATGTCATCCAGTGCTTTGCCTATTTCCTTCAGGACTTCTGTGGTTGTGAGGTAAACTCTTTGTAAGAGTTGACGTTGTTTTGTGCTGACAAGTGCGTGTGTGTAACATAAACATGCAAATTACATTTGTACAACCTCATGATAGCTGTTTCTGGAAAGTGGAGGAGCCCAGCTATGCAAGGAACTGGTAAAAGTATTTGTTTTAAAAAGCTAGACTTGGTGACGTAAAAAATAAGAACAATTTCCTAGCCTCCCGAATTCATTTAGAGGCTCCTTTTGTTTAGTGTTAATCCTGTCTCTGTGAGGCTTAAATTAATTGGTATTTTTGTAGGAAATTTAAATGTTGATTTTTTTTTAACCTTTTTTCTTTTTTGCTGAGAGATGGATGTAGCAAATCTGACCTCTAGTGGTCAAATGTTAAATGTCATTGCTTGTGTCTCTGTGCTTTAGTTACTTTTCAGAGGGACATTTGTAATATTTAATTGTTTTCAAAGGGTTCAGATTAATGCTGAAATGCATTTAGCTTCTGTGGAATATTCACATGATAACTGGAACAACTTTGCACAGCCGTCCCTGGCATCAGTCAGCAGGAGGCCTTACTTATATGGAACTCCATGTATGTATCGGGGCCTTCTGTGGGGTTTTGGATCAGGTTGTGGCTATTTGAGGAACCTCAATTTCTTTTTTATTTTCTGGATTTAATGATCAAATTAAATAAGCCAGACATGCAATTTTCAGCTTGCCTGGAGCAAATAGCAGTTGTCCCTGGCAAGCCCCTGAATGGCAAACCCAAGCTGAATGGGTGGTGGAGGAATGTTTTTACTGGCTGCATGCAGAGCTGCACATATAGCTTAGGAGAGGGAGATGGGTCTCTAGTTTAGATTGTTCTCTCCCTTAAGGGCTACTAGCTTGATAGGTCACTATCTGCACAGTTTAAAGTGAGGATGGCAGAAATCTCAGGACTAGATGAAGCACCAGTGTAGAATCTGTCTCTGTGCTTCTCTTCCCATTGGTAGTGAATTACCTATGCTGCCTCCTCAATTTCTCTCAAAGGTCTACCAAGATACAAGGGGAAAGGCATAAGCAACCAGAACATGGGTGGGTGCACTGGCGTCACTACAGGGGGGCGGAGCTCTAAGTTCCTCCGTGATCGGAGCCTCACTTACTCGGAGGAATGAAGCGCCCCACCCCTGCGCCTTCCGAACCAGTCAAAGCAGTGAAACAACGTGCAGGGAGTCTCCTGCGCGTTGTTTTCACTGCTTTGAATGGGTCGGAAGGCGTGGGGGCGGGGTGCTTCGTTCCTCCGTGTAAGGGAGGCTCCGATCACGGAGGAACTTAGAGCTCCGCCCCCCTGTAGTGACGCCAGTGGGTGGGTGCTGACCTCCCCATGGGCGTTATCTGTAATGCTGAAATAAATGCATGTTCAAGATATGAGTCAGGTCTACAAGAATTTGAAAGTCCCTTGAATTTAGAAAGCAATATTGGGATTTGGCTTGAGTTTTGGCTGCTACAGGGGAGCAACAAAGGGGAAGGGAAAGTGGACATGCATTGGGATCTCTTTTCTATCAGCAGCTCTCATACCAAACTCCCAAATTAGTCATTAATAATAACTACATAAAGTTACTTCTGTGATTAAACTCATACCCTACCTATTGGTAACATCATAGGCTGGAAATCTTCCACTCTATTTTGCATTCTGACTGTAAGAGGCATGAGACCCAGGGTTGATTATGGCATTATGTTTTGCTACTAAGAAATGGCTTTGGGAATTTATGGATCTATAGACATGAAAATGAACAGCCATTCCAAAAATGGACCCTCGCTTGTACTATTTGTACCCTGGCCTGTTGGTTTGGGAATGACTGGAACCTGAACCAAATGGTTCAATTTGTTCCAAAAAGAATGCAAACCTGTTTATATGCCAAGACAACATATAAGCATGCCCAAGCCTTGAGCCCATTGGTGGCCCTCACCCCCAAGACATGTATGGGGTCACTGCCTTTATCTGTGAACCTGTTCTGACTCTGATGTGCTCTTACTTTAAACTAACTCAAAATGTAAACATACATTAGTTCAAGCTGTAATGAACATCGGGTCCTAAACAAATACTTCACAGTATATGCATTTACTGAGCATATATATAAGACACTTTGATTGTTGAATGCCTGTTATATGACAGAAATAATTTTCTTTTTCTAGGTTTCATTAGATCTATGGGAAGATCTGAGGATTTGTAAAGAAGGTCAAAAAGAGTGGCTTCATCGAAAAATCAACGAGGCCCAATACATTATCATTGTTTGTTCCAAAGGAATGAAATACTTTGTGGAGAAAAAGAATTGGAAGCACAAGGGATCCAGGGAAAAGGATTCTGGGAAAGAACTTTTCCTGGTTGCTGTAGCTACAATAGCAGAGAAGCTGCGTCAGGCAAAACAGAATTCACGTGACCTCTGCAAGTTCATTGCTGTCTACTTCGATTACTCCTGCGAGGGGGACATTCCTGGCATTCTGGATCTGACTACAAAGTACAAGCTCATGGATAACTTGCCTCAGCTTTACTCTCATTTACAGTCCAGGGACCTTAGCCTTCATGATTCAGAACTGTATCCTGTACACATTAGCAGAAGGAATTATTTCAGGAGCAAATCTGGGCGGTCTCTTTATGTAGCAATTTGCAACATGCACCAATACATTGATCAGGAGCCTGACTGGTTTGAAAAGCAGTTTGTTCCCTTTTTCCCAGCTCCTCCACATTACCCAGAGCCTGTGATAGAAAAATTTGACTCTGGGCTGGTGTTAAATGACTTGGTCAGTAAGCAAGTGACTAATGGGGATTTCTACCTGAAAGCAGATGCAAATATTGTTCCATCTTTAACCTCAGACTCTCAATGTATGATGCAGCATTTGAATCTTGGAGAGGACCGAGAATCTCAGGACATTGAAAACAGTAGCTCCATTCTTCAGCCATTGCTGCATATGGTAAAAGTTGCCAATCTACCAGATATGCCCCGGGATTCTGGAATTTATGATTCTTCTGTTCCTTCATCAGAGTTATCGTTACCTTTAATGGAAGGGCTCTTAGCAGACCATACTGAAACCTCCTCCATTACTGAAAGTGTCTCCTCTTCTTCTGGACTGGGTAAGTTGGAAGTGTAGAGAGGAGCAAAAAGCACACTTACTGCCCAATCCTATCCCCCCCCCCCAGTTTACACTATGCAGCCATGCTGAGTGTGAGCTGTGTGCAGGAGGGGGGGGGGAGATGGTTTGGGAGAGGTAAGTAAAAATATTTTTCACTTACCTCTCTTGGTCATCAATGGGTCTCTTGGGACCTGCACCAGTTCTTTTGCCTGTGCCAGCTCTGGTCAGGGGGTGGGTCCAGGCCAAGAAAGGGTCATAGGATCTCAGCATGTGCTGCTGCTCCCCAGGGTGGATTCTGGGACAAGGCTGGGAGGGGGGAAGAGCCTCCGCGCAACCCAGAAGTGGGTCGGGAAGGCTGCAGAAGCCCTGTGCAGCCTTGGAAATGCAGCTGTTTCACTTTTAAAAGGTAAAATTGGGCTTCGGGGGCTCCCCCCTTTTTTTACTATTTACATTCGCAGGTCCGGGACTCATGGTGTAACAAGTCCATGGGTCCCGATCCCGTGAATAAGAAGGGCTCACTGTATTCTGAAATGATTTTGACAAACTAAATAGTAGGAAATTTCCAATCTTTTCTTTCCTAGGAGAAGAGGAACCTCCTGTGCTTGCTGCCACCAAATCCTTAGTGCCTGGAATATGTAAAGCAGAACTTCATTGCCATATCCACACTGAAGAACTGCAAGCGATTGCACCTTTATAACACATTTGCAAGATCGTTACGCATTGCCACTTTATCAACAGTCTCTGTGTATGCATTAATCTCCACATCATCACAGCCACTTGTCTTACTTGAAGGAGCAGACACTTCCCAGTGGATTACTTTTTGCTTCCAAGGGAAGTTGATGGCCAGTATATTTTTATAAGCAGTTCTTTTTTTTTTTTCCTGGTTCCATATGGTAATGTTAAATATTTTTTTAATGAAAAATCTTCTTTCAACCAACTTGGATTTCATGATGAAATAATATTTGCAAAGGTGAAAACGTGTCTACGTTCTAATACAAAATACATATTTTGAAGAAGTGTAACATGAGGAGTCAGCCGTGTTTTGACTCTCTGATACTCCATCATGCATTTTATAGCATAAGAGTGTGACAAGCCCTGCTGGATCAGGCTAAAAACCCATCTAGTTCAGCATCCTGTTTCCCGCCACAGTGGCCCACTAGCTGCCCCTGGGAAGTGCACAAACAGGAGAGAAAGGCAGTGTCTTCTCCCCATCGCCTCCATTGCTCTCCTGCAACAGGTATTCAGAGGCATACTGCTGCTGAACCTGGCAGTAGCACTTGCTTTAAGCTCTGAATTCTGAAGTACTTGGTCTTGATAAGATAATAATGTGTGAAACAGGATTTGGGAACGGAAGGGCAGAATTCAGAGTGGTAGAATGCCAAAGACCAGGCCTAGAATAAGCTTTATTAAAAGAGAAATCTCTCAATTGTTGTTAGTTTGTCAGTGTTTATCTGGCCAAGTATGTTCTTGTAGAAAGTTAAACATGCTGTGTTTCCCTTAATGGTGTTCCTTGCATTAATTAACCTGTGGACATGTTTATGTTTCTCTCTGTTTTGCCATTCTAACGTGAGTATAATTTTAATTTAAATATGTGTAAGTTTACTAGTTCTCCTGCAATTTTCATTTTAGGATTAGTTTATTGTTACTTATGGCAACTCCTTTCCATGTAAATGTTCTTGAGGTTGGATTCTGTAGAAACTAAGATATACAGTAGAATTTGTTAGGTTTGAGGGCAACAGATCCAAGTAACTGCTATAAAGCTGAAAATTTGCATATACTGTATGTCTGATGAAGTGCTATTAATATAATAAAATGCCAGAAAATCTCAAATGAAGTGTTGACCAATATAGCTCCCCCTCTGTACTGGTGTCATGGATTTGTTACATATGCTGCTATTATATGTATCCATTACATTTTTCCATTTATTTAATAAAAAGCACCTATCAAAACCATACAGATACCATACAAATATATCAAAAACTGTTTATTAGCTGATGCAACACAGTAGTTGAGAGTTCTCAGTCTTTGTATGCCCTGCAGGTTGTGTCATGTCAAGTCACAAATGTTGTTGAGCACTTCAGTTCTGCTTTGTGGGTGCCACAAGCTAAAGTACAGATTCAGATTCTCATGTCAAACATAGCTGTTTTGAGCACTTCTGTTCTAGTGGACGTAGTATCTGACTTCAGCTAAAGGCTCATCACTGAGTGCACCATATGCTGCATGCATAAGGGACTCCCATGGTATGGCATCTTGTTTGATACATGGTTCTTTGAATACAGCAACCTGATCATATAGCTGTGACTCATTCGGCAAGAGCTGGAATGCCAACTTCTTGTCTTAGTTGCATGTGGGAAAGCACTGTTCCTATTCCATCTTATAACGCTTGTGAACTATAGATAGTCTGGGATTTTGTTTTGTTCCATGCTCCAACAGGAACGCTTTTCTTGTTTTGGATCTGCATACATGATGTCGCATCTCATGCCACTCCAGAGGATCCCTTACCTTCTGGGGATGCTGTGGGTGCAGCAGATTTGGTGGGTGAAGAGGGTGGCGACCACCCCGCACCGGAAATGACGTAACGGCTGCAGCACAGTGGCGACCACCCCGCACCGGAAATGACGTAACGGCTGCAGCAGTTATGCACAATATCAAAGCGCAGGGCGGGGGGAGGACCAAACACACCACCGACGCTCCTTGCTTGCCCCGACGAATGGGACAAGTTGAACCTCTGTTGGCCGTCGTGACCCCCCCCCCCGCCTGCCTGCCGCCTTGAGCCCAGTCCTGCCGCCCGGGGGCCCGCTGCCCCAAGGCCCCCTCGCTGACGACACCTCCCTCACTGACGACGAGCAGAAGTGGAAGTGCTTACTTCTTACATAAGTAAGCTTACTTCTAACATAACAACAGCATTTGGTTAATACAAGCAACTCTGTGTTCCCACCAGCAATGACCACGACCAGCAGTCTCAAGGGCACTGAATGCTATAATTGTGTCAATATGTATTGCCAACTGCTTGCTTAACATTAAGGCCAACATTACTCCATGTGAGACATAGTTTTTATAAATCTTGAATTGTTGTTGATGATGATCATGAGAAAAGCAGTTTGGTAGGTGATGGTTCTCATACTGTCATCAAACAATATGTGCCTGAGTGCTCTTTGCCTTTGCTCCTACTTTTGTTGTTGTTCTGTTCTTGTCATTTAATATTATCATTGCCTGATTGACGTGCCTAGGGTGTCCTGAAATAACTATGAAATGTTATGAGTAATGAGAGGCATTAGAAAAGTGCACATTACTGCATGAACAATGCTGTAGAAAATAGATGACATGAAGTTAAATTGTAGCCATATTAGTCAATGCTCCTTAGGAGTTTAGTAAAAAAATTAATACCCTGCTATTGGTCCATTACCTATACATCTATTTTCAGCTTTATAACAACTACTTGGTCCTTAATTTACTCGGAAATACTATTATTATTATTATTATTATGATTAGTAGTAGTAGTAGTAGTAGTAGTAGTAGTAGTAGTAGTAGTAGTAGTAGTAGTAGTAGTAGTAGTAGTAGTAACAACAACAGTATTTATATACCGCTTTTCAACAAAAAGTTCATAAAACGGTTTACAGACAAAATCAAATGATTAAATGGCTCCCTGTCCCAAAAGGGCTCACAATCTAACATATTTTGGGGCTCCCTGTCCCAAAAGGGCTCACAATCTCTTACCCAGTTTAATGTCTCCAAGAGGCTAGATCTATCATTTTGTTTTTGGCATGGAAGCTTTTTCAGATGTGGCCCTTCCCAACAAATTGGCCCTTTTGTGAAACTTGTAAAGATACAGACCACATGTAAGGTTTGTTTCCACTTCATTATACGGATTTTTAAATAATTCTAAGATTCGTGCATTTAATACATTCAACTTTTTTTCTTCCTGGCCTCCTTATAGACTTGTCCTGGAAAGAATACTTTATTGGCAGAATTATCTTTTTTATGCTACTTAAATTACAGCGCAATCCTATGCATGCCTACTCAGAAGTAAGTCCCATCAGTGGCGTTCTGCGCCCTCCCGGCGCCTGGGGTGGGGGGTGGGGACCGAGCGCCCCCACGAGCGCTCGCGCGCACCTGCCCACCTCTTCTTTCCCCTTCCCGGCTTTGTTGGTCAGCGGCCCAGCTGGGGCGCGAGCAGCTCGCGCCTCTAGCTGGGCCGCTGACTGACGAAGCCGGGAAGGGGAAAGGAGAGGCGGACAGGCGCGTGCGACCACTCGCGCACCTCCCCACCTCCGCCTGCTCTGTTGTCACTCCCCTGCTCTGTTCGGTCCAGCGGGCCGCGGCAGCAGCAGCAGGAGGAGGAGGAGGAGGCGGAGGTGGGGAGTGTTGTGCGCGAGCGAGCGCTCGCTCGCGCACAACACTCCCCGCCTCCACCTCCTCCTCCTCCTCCTGCTGCTGCTGCCGCGGCCCGCCAGACCAAAGGCAGGTCCTGGGGGGGGGCGCCCCCCGGAAGCAGCGCACTGGGGGCGCTGTGCACCTGAACCCCCCATATTAGGATGCCTCTGAGTCCCATTGAGTTCAATGGAACTTGTTCCCAGGTAAGTGTGTATAGGATTGGAGCATCAGAGTCTGTGTTAATAATCTGTATCTGCTAGAAGTATTTCACCCTGTGGTACTGAGCCACATTTCTTAATAGAAAAAGCAAAATTCAAAAATACCCTAGAATTCAAAAGTTTAATTACTGTGGCTTGAAAATGCCTGCATCCTGTTGAGGATGTTGGAGGTTATGTTAGGAAATCACGGAAAATTTGGACCTATGCACAGCAGAGGAACTCGACTCATCTGTGAATTGTTTTGCCTGAGGTTGCTGTGGCAACTTCCTCATCTCTATCCAGTTGTCAAACCACTTTATAAACTATTGACCTTCAAAAATGTCTTTTCATTAAAAAAAATATTCTGGCCCATTAGGCTGTATGTTAAACATCTGGCATCCTTCTGCCAGAATTTCTTGCATAAAACTAGAAATTTGACTTGCTTGCCAAAATATTGTGAGCAAATGTCAGAAGCTTCACTTGCATTTAGTGGACTTGATTAAACGATGCAGCCAGTCCTAGCATTAAGTGCTACCTTGTCTGGCCTGGCTCTGCTCCAAAACAGCATTTCATCTACTGGTGCAAGTGACTGCAGGTTTATATGTGTGCTCATTCGTAGCTGCCTCTCACAAGTTCTGATCCAAAGGAGGAAGGGTAGGTGCTGGCACGATACTAGGGCCCCCCGTTATAAGCCTCTTTGTTATATGTTTCTCTGCATTTAAGTCCTCAGGTTTTTGAGGAACTTACTAGACATAAAAATTCCCTGCACTTGCATCCTTTACTGCTGTAGCCCTGCCTGCATGTCTTCTTTCTCCTTTGAACTCTTATAGGAACATCTTCGATACTTAGAGTTTGCTGTTGCTGGGCCTGCGTGCTCTTCTTTCTTGTCCATACACCAAGCTCTTAAAAGGATGTCATTTATTACAGTATTATCAATGTTGATGCTGTTGTTATTATTTTTAATAACGGGGAGAGTAACCCCCCGATCACTGCCTTGCCGTTGCATCTTCCTGTAATGGCTGCTGAGGGAATGCTGGGCTCTCAGCATTCTCTCCATCAGCCATTAGAGGAGGAGGAGGAATGGACGGTACTGGACACTGAGAGGCAGGTGGGGTTTACCCCACTCGTTTGGCGACTAGCGCTGTTACTGCCACCTCCAGTGGCAAGTAGAGGGAATGCCTCTGCTGCCACTAGAGGAAGTGGTGGTGGTGGTTGTGTTATGGGATGCCAAGGGGGAGAGGTAAACCCCCAACCCCTCCCCACTTCACTTACCTGTCTCCCCTCTTTAAGTCCAAGAACATTGATGTATGGTATAATCTCCATCATCCCCTATTTACATTATTTCTTATGGAGGAAAAATACTTTTTTTATAAATCATTTTGCTACAAGTCCAAGCTTTCCAGTCCCTAACCTCAATTTATAAAGGGGACCCCCCTGTAACATGATAGCAACAGTAACAATTGCTCTTGCATATTCTTCCCTGCATGGATCTGTCCCCTAACTTGCCCTAGGCTCCGCGCCCTGGTCGTACGTAGGTAACTAGATGGTTTGAAATCAAAAAGTTGGCAAACCTATTTGCTAGTTGCTGGGAATGGAGCTGCTACGATGACAATATATGGAAGACATGGCTGTATGTGCAGATTAGCACCACGCAGCCGCATAGATCCTTTGTGATGGTTTTGTGCAGGTGCGATAGTGCTGGGTCGGCAAGAGCTGACTGTTTTGAGATACAGTATGTATGTTCCAACTTCTGGACAGACCTCCGGAATCGAACCGGTACATATGTTGGGGACTTGGTATACTGCGGCAAACCGTGATACTTTCACATGTGAAGACTATTCTGATTATTTTTAAACTTTGCACTGCTTATTGCTAGCTCCTATCTGTATGTTTGTTGACCACTTGAAAAGTTCGCTTGTGTACCCTGATTACTTGAACATCATACAGCAGTTGGTCCCGAATAGTTTATTTGGCATAGCAATGAGGCTATTCTGTTTGGTAGCACTGGAAAGAGTAATATGTGGACAAGGTAAAGGTGACCCCTGACAATTAAGTCCAGTCGTGTCCGACTCTAGGGTGTGGTGCTCGTCCCCATTTCAAAGCTGAAGAGCCAGCATTGTCCGAAGATGCCTCCGTGGTCATGTGGCCAGCATGACTCTCGTTGCCGCAGCGCATAGCATGCAGCTGGAACACAGAGCGCTGTTTACCTTCCCGCAAGCGGTACCTATTTATCTACTCGCATTAACATGCTTTGGAACTGCTAGGTTGGCAGGAGCTGGCCAAGCAACGAGAGCTCACCCCGTCGTGGATTCAAACTGCCGACCTTTCGATTGACAGCTCATGGATAGTGAATGCTAAAACTTAACAGTTATAAAGCCTGGCATTGGGTAATGAAATACACACACATATGTGCTTCTAGTGCCCATGCTTTTCCCCCCAAAGCTTGCCCCACTTCCAGTCTGTTTTGTTCCCAGCTGAGCTACAAGGCCAGAAGTGAGCCAGGAGAAAAGCTATGGGGAGGCAGTCGGGGTGTGTGTGTGTGTGTGTGTGTGAAAGGGACAGTACTCCCTTTTTACTTGCCACTTTTCCACTTGAAGTCCCTCCCATTCCCTCTTTATATCTGGCAGCGTAACACAGCCCAATCCTATCCAAAGCCCTGAGCTCGGATGCAGTGGCGTGGGGGCAGGCTCCTCCGCTGTATCTAGCGCAGGGATGGAAGTATCCTTGAGGGAAGGGGACAATCTTTCCCCTTCCCCCGTGTCAAGCTCCAGTAGCCTCTATGGAGCTACTCGGAGGCGCACCAGCAAAATTGCCAGCGCAGCTCCGAGCAGCCCCGTGTTGGGCTTTCAAACCCAGGATGGGGGATAGGATTTGGCAGAGGCCTCCTCCATCGGGCCCGCCCCCTACCAGGCCTAATTCACCCTCCTCCCCGCCCTCTCCCTGCCCCGGAATGCCTCATCTGCACATTCCCACCACCCTCCCTCGCCTCCTCACTGGCGGAAGCCTGCCAGCGCTGACCTCCATGTCGGCGGGACTGACCTCTACGCCATTGCACGTTCTTTATGCACATTGCACATTGCTTTATGGCACGTTCGCAACCGTGCAGAGCCCAGTACCACTGGTGGGCTGTCAGTCTTAAGACATGTATCTGGTTAGACTCTATGGTAGCCTATTTGAATTGCTCAGAATTTTTGTAGTTTTTCCAATATTTGTCTCTTGACTATTTTGACAATGTTCTGTTACATGTTAATTTATGTGTTTTGTAACTGAAACCCTAATTCCCACCTTATCTGAGTCTTGTTCAGTAGGGCATTTTAGCACATATAAACAGTTTCTTCTTCTGATGCTGGCACCTGACAAGTTTTGCTAACTCAAATACTCAATCCTAAAAATTCCCGTATCAACTTGCTTTTCACGTGGCTATAAAACAAAATTCTCCTACTATTAACCACTGAATGATGCACAACACTTTATCTTATACTCGTGCTATACTTTTTAACTAACAAGAATTTGAATTTGGTTATTTACCTGAGGAATGTGAGAGAGAACCTATTGTGTTCCTTTGGTGGTCACCAAAGTAAAGTAAATGTGTTTACCACGGTTTTAAATCAGCAAATCTTTTTGGAGAAATTATTTTTAAAACTTTTCAAAAACTAAAACTTCTTTCTGCTAGTCCTTTCAACCAGGTAGTACTAGTAATTTACCTAGCCACAGACTTGGCAACTTCAGTGGTTCCTCTTAAAGATGTCAAGTTTAAAAAAAAAAAATACTTGTAGGAGGAATATTTCCAACATGATGGCATTGACCTGTATTTTTAGATGTCACAAGTATTTTAAATGCACTGCTCAGGCCTCCTCATCAGCCAGACAGAGCAAGAACTTAGTGGCTCAGCTGTGCAGCCAACTGCTTCCTGCTGACTTCAGAGCTTTCTTGTGTTGTGCTACCTGTTTTGGTTTCCCCAACTCAAGAGTGAAAAAAGGTGAAATTACAAGTGGCTTCTTGTTCTTTGTTCATAATGAGCCACCAGTATTTTCTGTAATCTGAGGTGGATGACTTCCTGCTTGTGTCTAGTACCTTGAAAAGTTAAACATTGCAGGTAAGTCAGAACATTCATGGCCTACTTGTGCATTGGAAAGCACACCACTGCCTCAATTTTTAAAAGAGCAAAAAACACTTGAACCTGATTAACAGCCCAATACAACCTAAATCCCCGTGCAGTGATGCAGTGGTGCCAGCACTGGCTACGCTACATCGCACTGGGGATTTTTGGCTGCTGGAGGTCTCTTTGGGATAAGGGGACATTTGTTTCCTTGCCCTGGGGTAAGCCCCAGCAGCCACAACAGGTCAACTCAGACCTGTGCCAGCGATCAAGTCCACGTTGATCCATGCACGCAGTTCATGCCTGGGAAGGGTCTTGGGATTCAGTGCGCACCAGCACCACCTCTGTCATTCTGCCAGAACTAGCAGGAAGGCTTTGGCCTTCCCACTGGCACACCTAGGTCTTACGCTGCCACAAAGCACTTTATGGTGGTTTCGCGACAGCACGCCCTGGCGGAACATGTGTTCCACTGGCACAGGCCCTTGATAGGATTGGGCCATTGTCGGTATAATTCTTTCAAAAAGTAAATACTTCTGCCTCACTTACTACTGTTATGGAAGGACCCCAGACCAGTAGGAATTTGATGCTATTCTGCAGGTGAAGATATACACTGTCAAATTTCCTTGGCATAATAATTCATCCTACTATGCTACTGACAGCGCAATCCGACTTAACTTTTATGCCTGTTTAACCAGCGGCGTAGTGAGAACGGGAGGCCCCAGAACGGAAAAGAGATTCAAATCCCCTCCAAAAGAGGAATTCAAAGGGGATTTGAATCCCTTTTCGGTTCTGGGGCCTCCCGTTCTCGCTGCACTGCTTGTTAAAGGTAAAGGTATCCCCTGACAATTAAGTCCAGTCGTGTCCGACTCTAGGGTGTGGTGCTCATCTCCATTTCAAAGCCGAAGAGCCAGCGTTGTCCAAAGACGCCTCCATGGTCATGTGGCCGGCATGACTCTCCTTGCCGCAGCGCGTAGCATGCAGCTGGAACACGGAGCGCTGTTTACCTTCCTGCAAGCGGTACCTATTTATCTACTCACATTGACATGCTTTGGAACTGCTAGGTTGGCAGGAGCTGGCCAAGCAACGAGCGCTCACCCCGTCGCGGGGATCGAACTGCCCGACCTTTCGATCAACAGCTTATGGTTCAGCGGCACAAAAGTTAAGTCGGATTGCGCTGTTACTCACTGTTCATAATTCTATGTGGAGTTAAGTGTGCTTAAGGTCACTGAAATAAATTATGATTACCGGGGCAATTGCCTACAGATAACTGAAGGAAGGAATGTTGGCAAAAGGAGAAGGGGAAGGCAAAGGATGAGATGGTTAGACAGCATCACCGATGCAACGAACATGAAAATGAGCGAACTCAGGAAGATAGTGGAGGACAGGAAGGCCTGGCGGGATATGGTTCATGAGATCACAAAGGGTCGGACACGACTTAACGACTGAACAACAACAACAACTGAAGGAAGGCTTAGAGGCAAAACAGTAGATCTACAGATGCGTATAATTATGCACACTGAGTGGATGCTGCCATATTCCTCAAGGCACATTGACTTTCACATGTGCTCTCTGTAACTGGAAGAAGCTTATCTGACTTACCGGTAGGTGGGATATAGTCATTGGTCCTTGTACATAGTTTTTACTCGGGTTGGTTGTCTGGGTAATCTGTCCCCCACTGAAACTGTAAAAACTTGTTTTTGGCAAGCAAAAGGCAAGTCAAGGTGCTTTTTCACCAAGAGATTGTGAAAGGTTCTACAAAATATTTTTTAATACTTTTTGGTTGATTTCCACTTTGAACCATGGATGGGAAGAAAGATCAATATTTACTTGAGACTCTGGTGAACTCTTTGACAAGGACACAATCCACCAGAATGCATCCTTCACAGGCTCTATGAGAACGAGGCTCTTTGCAAATCCTATTCATTCCTATAAGATTCACATGGGAGATGATGGAATATGGCCAAAGGAGTCTACTCAGCCCTGAAAACATTGGTTATAATCCAAGCAGTGTTAAGTACTTTTAAATTTAATGTTATGCATGTTCTCTTAAGTTTCTCATGGAAATCAGTATGGATTTAAATGTGCTTAACGTTTTGGGCTAAATTGTGCCCATTCTATAAATTTGGGGATGATGATATAATAGAGTTTTAAAGAATTTGGGAGTTTCCGCTTCTAAAGTCAGCAACATAGCCTCTTGCAAGAAAGCCAAAAATGTTAATACAGTACTGTATACATTTAAGTGGTTAGAGTACTATTATTTTAATGTTGTTGCTAAAGCCTGGTTTTAAAATAGTAACATAATAACTTGTTTGTGTCAGATTACACAAGGTGGAGATGTTAAACATTAACATTATTGCAACTATTTTGTTGTGTACAAATAAATTGAAAATTGCAAGATGTACCCACATTGGTCAACACTTCAGTAAATGTAGCAGTTTTCACATTTATGTATGTGAATATAAACTTGACAGTAGCTGATATTTGGAGGAACTTTGTTTTTATGTTGCCAGAATCTAGAAATTAACAGCAGAATAAAAGTCTTAAATTTTAATCGGGGCTTGCCGCACTTTTTTTTTTTAATGCTACATGGATATCTTGTAAGCATGTGTGTTTCTCCTGATTTATTTTTTTCTTAGCAATGCAATAGAAGCATCAGGTACAAGTGTATCCAAAGTACATTTGTCTGCAAAGGTGGCAAATGTATCATAGCAAACTGGAGCTCACAAGCAAATTTCAAAAGCCAAAATAGGGGAATGCCTTTTTAATAGCACTGACCAGAAAGTCACAAAGCAATGAGCAAGCTTTTGAGTTCTCCAAAACAATTTTTCAGGTTGGATATTAAGTAAAACAAAGAATTTGAGGGGGAAGGAGAGAGAAAAGGAGAGCAAGCATGATCAAAAAGCCCCAAGGTCTGCATTTTGTAACACTCTTGGAGGGCAGGAAGCTTTATGCAGACTTCATTTGATTGCCTTCTGCACTAAGTGTACTTGGACAAACAAAAATACCTAGCCCGCCCCCATTTTTTTATAAAATAAAATCTAGCAGTTAGCAAACAGATAACAGAAAGAGAGAAGAGCAAGCTGCTTCACATATCTTTCTAGGTGCCAAAAACCACATTTATCGTATTTCCAGATGTCCAAACGCCCAGGTTTTCCTCAACATCCAACAGCAAATGAGAATGCATTCTATCTATTGCAACCTGACAAGATGGGGGTCAACTATTATAATGATGTGCTGTTCATCATGCTAGGGCTTTGCAATGAAGCTTAATTTATCCAGGTGGTTTCTTTAGGGGTGTAATGGGGCTGTTTGCTTATTTCTGTGTTCTCATAGATGTTGCAGACCAATTTCATGTTGATGTCCAAAGGTAATACTGAAATAACATTAGGTTACATGTTACTGCTCTTTCATTCTTTCCTTTTTAATGCAACCTTTTTGGTTTCTGGTTGTCCTATGGGTGCTTTAGAATACCTAAAATCCAGTAAAGGGACTATTATATGGTCATAATTCTTATCCCCAAGCTGAACAATATGAAGAATAGCACATTTACACACAGGTCTCTCTATTTTACTTCCATAATAGTTCTACCACTGAAAGCCACAACATAGAATGGAAATACGTGAAGGTGAGAATAGAAAAAGCAAGGAAAACGTCTTGCTGGATTTATGAATCCTATTTTTTGTACCTGTAGATTAAACCAGCATACAAGCCAGACAGTCCTCTGCCGTCTTCTCCATTCAGTTGCTTTCTGCTTAAGGACAGTATTTATTTATTTATTTATTCATTCATTCATTCATTCATTTATTTATTTACAATATTTCTATCCCGCCTTTCTCCCCAAAGGGACCCAAGGCGGCTTACACAAAAATAAAATACAAAAATACAAAAAATGCAAATAAATACAGTAATTACTTTTTAAACAGCAAAAAAAGTTAATAAAACATCTAAAAATTGATTAAAAAATTACATTTAAAACAAGTATTCCTTTGATGGTACTCAGGGTTGACACCCATCTTTTGATTCAACTTTTAGATTCCCCTATTCTACTTCTCTGTGGTAGTAGACATGGAGGCATAGGGCTGAATGACCTAATACAGTAGTTCTCAAACTGTGGGTCACAACCCACCATTAGAACCAAATGCTGTCCCCTGCCCCTTAAGGGGTGGGGACAACATGGTGGCGGCGACCCTGGGGATTGCCACTGCCGCAAAAGTGCCCCCAAGCCACCATTTTTGAACTTACTGGGACTTGGGGGGAATTCGGGGAAGCCTGCGCGACCCTCTGCAGGTCTCCCTGAACTTTGGATCGCTGAAAAATTGTGATTTTTCGGGAGCTTCTGGTTTTCGCGAAAACCGGAAGTGCCCCAAAATCACTGTTTTTCAGCAATCTGAAGATTGGGAGGCCTGTAAAGAGTCGTGCAGGCCTCCCCAAAGTTCCTCCAAGCCCCGGTAAGTTCAAAAATGGCATTTTTGACAGCGCCAGTAGCAATACCCAGGATTGCTGCCGCTGCTACCCTGCCCCGCAAACACTCAAAGTTCTCAAACTTTGAGAAACGCTGACCTAATACATGTCATTCATAAATGACCTATGAACCATGAGCTGTTGATTGAAAGGTCGGCAGTTTGAATCCGCAACGGGGTGAGCTCTCGTTGCTTGGCCAGCTCCTGCCAACCTAGCAGTTCCAAAGCATGTTAATGCGAGTAGATAAATAGGTACTGCTTGCGGGAAGGTCAACAGCGCTCCATGTTCCAGCCGCATGCTACACACTGCGGCAAGGAGTGTCACGCCGGCCACATGACCACGGAGGCGTCTTCGGAGAACACTGGCTCTTCGGCTTTGAAATGGGGATGAGCACCACACCCTAGAGTCGGACACGACTGGACTTCATTGTCAGGGGTCACCTTTACCTTTACCTATCTTACAACTGGTGAAAAAAAGTGCTGCTACTCTTATAAAAACCTGATTGTGAAGAAAAAAGAATTATAGTATTTTCAATAAAGACTAATCCTCAAGCTGCAATTCTATACGTTCTGAAGTAAATTTGAATTCAGTGGGACTTGCTTCCAAGTAAATATGCTTATGTTTGTGCTAGATATCTAGTCATCATTTGGGAACCTTTGAACATTCCAATAAAACAACATTAGTCATAAGGAAGCTGACTTCCCTTTACTGTAGACTTTGCAAATGTGCCAAGGTGTTGAGTGAAGACTTCGTTGGAAGAGAAGCTACAATGTCTTTTCAGGATAACGTTTGTGCAGTCCTACACAATAATTAAGGGTGGGGATGGAGTGAGAGTTTCAGTGAAACCAGAAAGAATGAACACAACTAATAAACAATGTATTCATAATGCACATCTGAATATTTTGCTGATCTCATGCCTGTGTACAGATTTGGGGCTGCAATCCCATGCACACTTTCCTGGGAGGAAGCCCCATTGAACACAGTGAGACTTATTTCTGAATAAACATGCATAGGATTGTGCTGTACAATATCTAACAATATATTGCAGACCATTCTCCCATCCAAACTTAACATTCTGTTCAGTCCCCCAACATTTCTTTTGAATAATACACATCAAATTAAACTCTTCAAAATGAGCTTCTGATCTCTTCCTGAAGCCCTCTAACTATATTTATGCTGGCAGACAATCTTACTGTCATTCCTGTTTTGCAGGGGTTTGGGTTCTTAATTTTGACTCTTAGAGCCAATTTGTCTATCAAACTTGTCAATTTGTTCTCTCATACTTCCAAGTTGATCATGCTGTATTTATTCATGCTCTGAAAGCTTCACACAATAACTACTGTGAGAAGTATGGAGATCTCTAATAACTACTGTATTTCTTTAATATTTGTTAACTCACCCTTGCTTGTACAAAAATAGTGGATCAATGTGTTGGTCTCAGATTATTTATTTATTTACAATATTTTTACCCCACCTTTCTCCCTGAAGGGACCCAAGGCGGGACCCAGGATTACTGGTGGATTTGGGGCAAAGCCTTGCACTGACATCCTCATGGTGCCCCTCTACCTTGATAGTACACAGGGACTATCATTGTCTCCAGTTCTGAGGGTTCAGGGGCTGGCCTGGTAGGCTCTTGGCCATAGCCCAATCTGGCTGACATTTGATGCTATACCATACCTGATACGCTTGTCTTTATTTACAACAATGTAGTCCTACCTTATTTTTTTCTAGCCTTGTTTCACATTTTGACCCCTGCCTTCATTTTATCATCGGATACAAACTATAACATTTTTCCTATAATTTCCCAAAATTCACAATGGACTTTTTTTTAATTAAAAAAAAAACTTGGTTTAGAGAGAGAGAGACCCAGTGCCACACTAAAGGTGGAAACAGACCAGACACGTCACACTATGTTTCATCCAGCGGCATCTTCGTGCTGCTGAAAAAAATGCTGCTGAGTTTTTTTTTTCCACGTCGGGAACGAAGAGGAACATCGAAGAGTGACGTTCTGGTACGTGTGAGGTTGGCCTACTCGATGTTAGACCTATGAGAGGCTGTGTTCGGTGTTGCGAGGGTGGGACAGGAGGAACATATTGGGCCAATCAGGATTGAATTATTTTAAGCCAATTGGAACTGTCTTCTTTTTAACCCTATCTGCAATCTGCTCTGAAGCTCTCTCATTTCCGCTCTTAGCACTGCTCCTCGCCCACCGCAAGCAACCAATCACTGAGAATCATCAAGTAACCAATCATTGGGGACCAGCAAGTCAAAGCTGTGCTCCGGTAGGTCAGTGGTTCGTCGCTTCTCGTCCCAGCATGTTGGCTGCACATGCAACACTCCAGGAGGCGATGAGACACAACGAGTGTGGTCTGTTACAGCTTTAACAGTCCGATCCTGTGTAACTTTAGGCCGGCGGAGTGAGTGCTCTGCTGGCCTAAGGTGTCGCAAAAGTGCCGTAAGGCACTTTTTTGACACCTCAAGAGTAAGCGGTGCTGGCGCGGAGGCTGGTGCCGCTCACTCCCCTGGCGGCCCAGACCTGTGCCAGATGACCCACATAAGATCTAGGCCGCTCGGTGCAGGAGCGGGGACAGGTGGGATGGGGCGGCAAGGGAGGGGGCCATTGACTGACCTGGGCTAGGAGGGGCAGGGATATCGGTGCAGAATTGTGCTGATATCAAATGCCCTGTCACCTTACATGGCCTCCCCAGATGCACGCCAGCTCTGAAGCCGGCATGCATCCGAGGAGGCCCATAGGCCTCCTGAGGTGCTCACGGGCTGTGCCAGTGTGGCCCACAATCTGCGCAGGATGTGGCGGCCACAACTTGTGCAGGATTGCACTGTAATTGTTTAATCTGGATCAACTATCTTTTGTTCATGCAGCTCTTAGGGAGAGTTCAGACAACATTGTGTTGCTAGTCCATCACACTTCAGAATTTTCTGTGTTGTTTTCCTGTCTTTTTCTAGACCTCATTTGTCACCTTTTCTGACATTCAGTGCTGTTGGACTGGCTATTGGAGCATTTGTTGGGAAGAGTGGTCTGGTTGTTTAGGAGAAGAGGAGTGGTAATGTGGGTTCTTTATGCTCCACCATTTCATGAGAGGTTTCCAAAGCATTTCCAATGGGGATTTATCCCCTTCTCTGGAATGAGGATGGAGGAGAGGTGAGGATAGAAAATGGTCAGAGTGGAAGGCAGCCCCAGTATTCTCTTTTCCCAGTGGACAACAACTCCCAGCCTCCTCCTGTCCCGTTTCCCCCCCCCCCCCCGCTCCTGCAAGGAGCTTCAACAGGCACCCTTGGAGATAGTGGCTCCATCATGCTCTGTGTACCTCCATGTTTTGCTCTTCCTCTTTGAATATGTTTTGTCTCTTCTGTTTGTATTCTATATTTCATATACTTCTTGTGCCTGGTAATTTTAGATATGCTGCATATTATTGCTACCATTTTTATGTATGATGTTTTATACTTTAATTGCTTTATTGTCATTGTAGCTTTTTATTGTAAGCTGCCTTGAGCACCCTAGGGGAAAAGGAGGGATATAAATACTTTATTAAATAAATGTTTAAAGGACAGCATGGCAAAATGACAAAGTGTTGGTAGGTGAAAGGCATTAGTTTTGCTATGAATTGTGCATAATTCACATGTGCTGCAATCCTAAACATACACTCCTGAAGTTGCATTGGAATGAATGGAATTACAGTACTGTAATTTCCAAGTATGGATGGTGAAGATTAAGCTGTTCTGGTAAGTACGTGCAGCTATTTAAGAGGGAGATCAGCGGAAGAGAAAGACGCCTGCATTGTGTGGTTGTACTTGTTCTGTGCCTCTGAAGATGCTGGGGATATCACCCAGCAAAATGTTGGGACAGTTTTTAACTTGTTATCCTAAGAACAAACAACCAGTAAACCTGGGAAATATTTTTAACTCTAAGATTTGTACCAGTTGTGAGAACCTAAGAACCTACATTAAACATTTACTTTTTAAATGTACAGTGAATCCTTGATTTAACATACTGTACTAATGGGGGAAGTGTGCCCATTAATGCTGAAAGTTTGTTAAATCCAAATGCATTTATGACAATGCACATGGCCCATATATAGTGCATGTGCAAAACATATGACTAATTTTAAAGAAATCCATTAGTTTCAAAGACCATTAAACTAATGACCATGACATTGAGGAGTCACTGTATTTGCAACATTGGTTGCAAGTGTATAGGCAAGAAAGCAGGTCCACTGGAAGAAAATGATAACATTACATCAGTCATAACTGTCTCAAAGATGTGAGAACTACTAGTTCTCAAACTCAGAAACTTCCTGGTGAAATTCAGCATTTCTCAAGTTCAGGCATGTTTGGTGGAAGGGTGTAAGATCAGACCCAAACACAGGTGTATACATCACACCTTCTCTAAACTAGTAGTATATAGTTTGACAATTAAACAGTGAATGTTGGTCTGTGGAAGGAAAAGGGCATAATTTTGATATAGCTTGAACGTGTTCTTAAATCAACTTACATAAAACCATATTAGGAATATATTTAACACTACCAGCACCTGGGCAGCACATGCTTGAGAACCAGCAGCACTCAAAAACCGATGGCACTTACACGACTGTATAGCACCACTGCAGCGGCCTCAGAGTTTATTATCACCAGTGTTGGGTGGGTTGCAACGAGCTTACTAGTTTTTTGAAAGAAGGCAGACAGATAGACAAGACTGAACTGCCTCCAGTCCAGAAGCTGCTGTAGTAATCCTGAGCCATGTGAAGTTCTTGTGAACTAACAGCAAAAAGACCTCAGCGGACCGTCTGCGGAAGGAATTTCCTTCACGGCTGAGCGCCTCTAAATAACCAACCCTCACATACATTTGGAGGGGAGCGTAGGAAGACGCATGCGGCATGACTTCCGGGCCTGCTGGAACTCTGGCACCTCCCCTTTTCAGGAAAGTAGACCTCGACACGTAGTAATAGTAGAAGCGAGGTCGTTCCACACGGAAATCTTTCGTGTTGAAAAAGGCACTCTAAACATACACGTTTCAAAAGAGGGAGCGAGGAAAGGGATAACAAGAATGGAACGACAACAGTGAAGAAAGAGACGCAGAATGTCGGGCCGAAACAGATGAGATGGCGGCGGTCACGGGCAACGAGCTTTGCCCGTGGAAACGGCTCGGTCGCGTCCCGCCACGTACACTGTACAAACATGTACAGTATAATAAGCACACTTGGCACAGGAGTCGGGTGTCGGCCCGCCGGGCCCACTCGCCTGCACATGCGAGCAGGCAGCCGTGCTACCTGCACATGCGAGCAGGCAGGCAAGGACCTCCGCTGACACGGCCCGTGGCCGCCGTCTCGACTGTTTCAAACGCGAGGCGGGTGTTCGTGTGGGGAACGGAGCCAAGGAGGCGGGGCGAAGCTTTGTGGCTGAACTGAGCTGAGGTTGCAGCGGCGGCTGAAGTGAAAGAAACCCTTTGAGGTTTTGGCTGGGTCTTCTTGGGCCGCCCTGTGTGGAGTCCCCTTGCTCCGGGTGGCTTCACGGGGTCGTGGCTTGGGTTGGGGGCGCAGCCGCTACCGAGTCGCCCTCGCCAGTGTTCAGCTGCCTCTCGCTGACGTCGCAGTTCTTCCTGGGCTGGTGGGAAAGTGGCCCTCCGCAGCAGCATCTGTCTCGTGCCCCGGGCCGTGGCGACCAGGTTGCTGCGGGAGCGGCGTCGGCCAGGAGCCCCACCTCGCCTTACTTGCGTTTGCATGCGCGGGGCGGGGGGTCGAGGAAGAGGCAGAGGGTGCCGTGCCAGGTAAGGTGTGCTCACGGGGGACGTCGCTGGGGTTCTTGCTGAAATTTGAATTGAGAAGAAGAGGCTGGGGCGGGGACTTGCTTGCCTCGCCTGTCAAGTGAAAACTTGAGGACTGGTTTCATCGGAACCCGAGAAGAACAGTTCGTGGTTATTGAAAAGCAACCGCTTTCAAAACAAAACACTTCCAGACGTTGCAGCGAACTGCTCCCACAGAGGGTACATTGTGCTCTCGAAAGAAACAAAACCCCAGTCAGTCATGTGCTGAGCACGGAAAGTTTAAAAGATTCACATCAGCTTGGGCTGCTCTTCTGTAAGAGGGAAGGGGAGGGTTTCTTTCTGGCTTTTGTTGTGTATGCAAACGTCCGTTATGCTCCTCCTGGAAGCGAGCGTGTTCATAACTGCCTTGCTGGGCTAGATAGATATTAAACCCAGCTTTTCGTGTTTGCAGAAGGAGAAAAAGGGTACCCGAATCGTGCATCATCTACTGCTATTCAAAGCACTGAGCAGAAGTCCAGCAAATTCCAGAAGTTATATCCCTATTAACAGCAGTAAAACGATTTTTTTAAAGTGCACTTATAAATGCACATACATTTGATAGGATCCTGCTTGAAAGCTCCTACAGTAAACGGATTGACAGTGCTGCAATCCTATGTATGTCTACTTTGAAGTAAGTCCCATTATATTCAGTGAGGGGCTTACTCCCAGAAAAGTATACATAGGACTGCAGCAGCCTGTCTCTCTTAAGAGGCACAGGCACTTCTGCAGGTTTGTCTAGTTTGTCTAGTTTGTTTGTCCCTGTGATGGGAGGAAAGTAAATTAAAAGCTGCGCCTACAGGTATGCTTAAGAGATCCCTTGCTGTTCAGATGAGGACATGATGGAGTAGCTCAGAATACAACCCTATGCATGATTATTTTGGAGTAACCCCTGTTGAGACTGACTTCTGAGTACATAGGATCAGACTGTTCCTGTTGGAGCCAGATTCTGTAGGCGGGGGCTTTCAACGCCTGTATGGTTGTATTCCTACGTGAATGCCTAATGTGCCCATTGTTGTCACTAGTTCCTTTTATGGGGGAGGGAGACTTTTCCTGCACCTCGTACATGGAGGGGGCCATATCAAAAAGGCTTAAAGTGAGCTTCAAATGTGCATTAATCCCCTGGGCTTATCAGAGGTTTAAAAAGATCCTGATAGTTGTCTTGAAATTGTGTCAGTATCTGGCTAATGTTAGTTATTCCTGGTTACATGTCATGTAACCCTATGTAAAGGTAGAATTCGGAACCTCAAGAACCTCTACTGTGGGCATTCTCTCGTGTTTGTGCAACTGCAAATGAATCTAACATACATTTCTAAAGAGCTGGTGTCAATTGATAGATGGTTGAAATTTAGGAGTTGGCATTGGCTTTTGAACTTGAGAAGTTTACCATTTTGCACCGTACAAACCTGCCAAGAGTTTGAATCATCAGCAAAAGACCAGGGTTGCCAGATAAAAATTAGAACTTCAGTGGGGATTTGAATTTTGGGTACAATAATGAGCAAAATAAGGACTGGTTGGTCCAAAGATTATTTTCATGTATTGATCACAGTGATGGCATGAACCTCACTATTTCAAGCCCTTGGTGACAGAGATATAAGCATGTTGGTAGGCAAGGTTGTATTGCAGAAATAGTTTCATGTCAGCTGGTTCCCAAATGCATAGCAGCAATGCATACTTGCTTCCCATAAACATGTGCACACATGGTCTATATTAAACATCATTGTAGTAAAACTCATGGTGTGAAATGGCTGTTAGGAACTTCCTTAATATAAGATATAAAAAATTCCCCAAATTGTTGTGTAGTAGTTAAGCATGTGTATCTATCTACTAAGTTCTAAGGAGATTTATTTAATGAAACATTTCTTATGTGGCTCTATAAATATTTTTTTAAGTGACAGCAAACTTCATTTGTGTTGTGAAGCTTTACCTCATTTTACCAAGAAACATACTTTTGTTTGTAGCACTAGGATAGCAATCGGATATTTAGATACTGAACTTCCTAGAAACCTGATTCTGTAAGTTAGTTTGTGCTGGCATGTAATTCTACTTGGAAGCAGGATGAAAGTTTATAACCATGGCTAAACAGATAGTTCTGTCACCTGTTTATGATGACACAAACTAACGGCGCAATCCTGAGTAACTATCCACCTGCGAAGTGTGAGCTCCGCAGGCGGAAGGTGTTGTAAATGCGCCGTGAAGTGCGTTTATGGCACCCAGAGAGTAAGACCCACCGGTGCGCACGCTGGCAGGCCTCTCTCCACCACGGAAACCTGATGCAGCCACCGGAGCACGGTAAGGGTTGCTCTGGTGGGAGCCAGGGAGGATGGCTATTGGCTGAGCCAGCCCAGGAGGGGGCAGGGATGTCGGCCGCGATATCCCCGTTCCCATTCCTGGACTCGGCGGCCTCGGATTTCTGCCGGCTTGAGAGCCGGTGGACATCTGCTGTTGGCCCATTGGGGCCTTCCAGCTCTACACTGGGGGAAGGGGACAAATGTCCCCTTCCCCCAAGGAGACCCAGAGGTGTTACTACGGTAGGGGCAGTACAGTAAGTTGCGTTTCCGTTTACAAGCTGGCATGAGGCGGCCCTGCCCCCTCGCCATTGGAGCCATTCCATGCAGAGAGGGCAGCGGGCAGGAGATTCCCTGCCTGCTGCTTTCTCCGCACGGAATGGCTCTGATGGCGAGGGGGTGGGGCCGCCTCGTGCCGGATTGTAAATGGGACTAGAATGGGGCGCAACTTACGGTACCGCCCCTACCATAGTGACGCCTCTGAGGAGACCCTAGCCTGTGCTGGAGCAGCCCAGGAAGAGCATAGGATCCTGCGCATGGTCCTATGGGCTGGCTGCGGATCGTTACGCAGGATTGCGCTGTAAGGCTGCAATCCTATCCACATTTTTGCAATCCTATCCCACTGACTATAATAATGTGACTTACTTCTGAGTAGACATGCATAGGATTGGGCTGGAAGTCTGGCAGTGAGGCACTTGTAGTGATATTACCATTTTGTAGTCTGATTAAGTAGAACTGTAGTAACATGCATTAGTTTATAAAATTCTAACTGAGTGACAAGTGGATGTAAAACAGTAAATTGCCAATATATGCAAATGTCTAAGGGAGGGGCCTCTATATTATCTGGGACTTGTTAGACTCTGGGATTTAACAACTCCCAGATTTGTAATCCCACAGAATCTCTCACAGATTCTGTTAGAACAGCATATATATTAATAGTTCTACCTCTACTATATTTGCCCTGCCCCTTCCCTTTCTTGAGACCACACTTTCCAGCAAAAGGACCTGTGCGTTTAAGTCCATTTTGTGTCATGTTGGTCTATTAGCCTTCCGGGTTGAAATTTTCAAATTATGCATAAGAATGTAGTAACAGCCTGATTGTGGCAGACAACAATTGTGCAACTTGTTCTACTATCTTTGGGTAGAAGTCATGCCTAATGTCTATCAGTAGTATGTAAAGGTAAAAATTATTAGAGCCTTATGTGTCCTGAAAGATGAACAGCTTTATTGTCCTAGGTGGGTGTGGACTAGAGTTTCAGATGCATGAAGTAACATATCTCACACACCAGCCAACACTGAGCAAAAGCTCCCCTGGCCATAGCTACCACCTGTCGATTCAGGAGGAACTGTGAATCCAGAAGAAGACCCAGGCTGCGAACCTGTTCCCAGCAGTGTAGCCACGCCCCCGGGGGTTGGGGCCATGGCACGCTACATGCGGCGCACCACCCTGACGCTGCCGCCGTCCGGAACGCTGCGGCCACCCGGAACGTGAGCCAAAAGGCTCAACCAAAGCTCCGGGCGGGTGGGCCAAAAAGCATGCGTCTTTTTTGCCGCCCGCCCACGTCTGTGCCACCGCCAGTAAGCTGCCCCTCCACAGGTATGCTGCCCCCCCGGGTGCTGCCCGGGAGCGGGCCGCCCCCCCTCCCTGCCCCAGGCATGCCTCCACTACTGCCTGTTCCTGTGAGGGAGTGCAACCCCATCCAGAACAGATAAACAGTCTTTGGATACCTGTCCTTTGGATTTCCATACCAGGACAACCTCTGTCTTGTCTGGATTTAATTTCAGCTTATTGACTCCCATCCAGCTCCTCACTGCCTCCAGGCAACTCTCCAGGACCCTGACAGCCACCTTGAAATCAAATGGAATGGAGAGATAGACAGAGATGACGGGCGCGTGCCCGGTGCCGTGCGTGCGGGGGCGGGGCCTGCGCGCGTGATGCGCCCCCGCCCGTTTACCGCTCATTTCGGAGCCAAATGGGCTCCAGGGAGGGAGGGAGGGCTGATCTGGCGCTTCGGTGAGTTCCCCCGATCGCGTCCTCCCGCCCCGAGCGTCTGGAGCTCCTGCTCCATGTACTCCATCGACGTTTCGCCGCTGGATAGAGCTGGGAGTCATCTGCATATTGATGGCACCCAACGCCAAATCCCCAGATGACTTCCCTCTGTAGTTTCATGTGGATGTTAAAAAGCATGGGGGACAGAATGAAACCCTGTGGCACCCCGCATGTCATCTCCCAGGGTGCTGAACAGGAGTTGCCCAGCACCACCATCTGAGATCTGTCAGCCTAGAAGAAGTGGAACCACCGCAATACAGTGCCCCCCAGCCTCAAACCCCCCCCCCCCAGAAGAACATCATGGTCGATGGTGCTGAAAGCAACTGAGAGGTCCAGCAGGGATGCACTTTTCTTGTCCAGTCCTCTGCATAGGTAATCCACCAAGGCCGTTTCTGTCACTTTCAGATTCTTAGGAATTAAAGGAAATATGGAAATATTTCTTAGGAATGAAAGGAAACAAAGAAATATGGAAAACCATATTTCACATCGCTATGTTTAGATGCTGACCAAACACAGCAGTAGGTTTTCTGTTGAGGTTTAAGGGACATACCTTGACATAGAAAAAATGAACTGATAAGAATGTTTAACCTTCTAGTTCCACGAGTTTGTTTATTCATGCAGACACTGTACCCACCAGAATCTATTATGCATAATTTGCTGGATGCTCACAACCTTAGCACCTGCCTTACACTTCTATGTACATACATATACACACGTGGGAGAGAAAGCCATTGCTGAAGATATGGCCTCTTTTTACAGGTGTTGGGTCTAGATGCTGCTGGCATGCTGAGTAATCTCTACCTGCTGGGGCACATCCATGAGATTATCATCTCAAGTGACTTAAATGCAGTTGCCATACATTGCCTGGGTGTAACCTATTATTTGATTCTGTGGTTATACCTTTTTTCCTTTTGTTACTCAGCAGAGTGTAAACAAAACAGCTAGCAAAGCAATCATATGTAAATATGTACGTTATTTGGAGCCGGAAAGATTTTTGCACAACAAGGGTAAAGTACAAAAGTATTGTTACTGCCATGCTGTTCTATGAGACAGAGTGGTTTCTCTTTCTTGGTATCTGTATAGCCTGGTATATTGTGATAAACAATAGGTGCCTGATGAATTATGAACTTCTGATGGGCAGCTAGCTATTCCAACAAGCACATTTCATCCCTATGTACTCTAAAATTAGAGTCATGTAAACCCCCAAGGGGCAAGCTCATTGTTGTTGGGGTAATGCTTCTTTAAGAGAGGCTTGAACACAAACTTGTCAATCTTCTATACCCTGCTTGATTGCTTAGTGCAGAGGTTCTCAACCTGTGGTACAGGTACCTCTAGGGGTACGCGGACCTCTTGCTGGGGGTACACCAAGCCCTGCCCCTTATCTACCCCATCAACAGCTAATTAAGT
This sequence comes from Plestiodon gilberti rubricaudatus, assembly GCA_026170595.1. NCBI lineage: Eukaryota > Metazoa > Chordata > Lepidosauria > Squamata > Scincidae > Plestiodon > Plestiodon gilberti. The sequence goes on along the minus strand of JANXHW010000002.1, from coordinate 219,127,891 downwards.
GTTAATTAACATGGATTTTAAATTGTAATTATTTTCGAAGCCCTTCTGTTTCTCTGATTTTGGTTTTGGGTTTATTTTTGTACTTTGGAAAATGTACTTTGGTGGGGTGGGGGAGGGAGGAGCTGATTTTGGGAAGTGTGACTTAGAGAAAAAAAGAGATCCTTGCCTGTGTCTCTTCCCCCCCCCACACACAGTTAAATAAAACATTTTTCACATTTAAAATTGTTTTAGTACTTTTTATTTAATGATTAATTACCTAATTAATTGATTGATTAATCCAATTAATTAGCAGTTAATTAGCAGGGGGTACTTCAGAAAATTGGACCATGATAGGGGTTACCTGGGCCTCCAAAGGTTGAGAACCCCTGGCGTAGCGGAATTCACAATTGTTGGTAGCTAGTAGGGAGAAGAATCTTTTCTTCCTGTGTCTCCTCTACCTTAGTAGGTCTAGTTCAAAGGTTCAAACCCATTTCATATAGCAGGCCAAATAGCATTCATGGTGCCTGCTGAGGTCTGGAAGTGATGATGTTAAGCAGGAAGTTACGTCATTAAGCAGGTGATGACCAGAAATAAACACTTTTCTCACCTATGAACTCATAAGCTGAAAATGACAGAAGAGAAAGTCTTCATACCCATCGGAAAGCTGCCAAACACACACTGTGAGGTGTGCAGTGGCTTGCAGCAGGTGATGTTGCTTCCAGTGACGTTACTTCCAGTTTCTGGTGCCTGGGGGGTGGCGTCATGTGTCGCTGCCCCAGGCACAAAGAGCTATTGCTACTCCACTGGTTCTGAGAACGCCTAAGTGGGTCTGGGTTAACACTTTTGTGCTGGGTTATCCTGAGTTGGCTGCTAGGCTTCGCAGGCACCATCAAATAGGTAGTAAAAGCTTATGTGGATGGAAGTCCACATCATCAGATGTGTTAAGCATTATCCTAGGTTGTTAGGTAAGCAGCCTTGGGTGCCCTTCCAGGAGAAAGGCAGGATATAAATCAAATAAATAATTAATTTAGCATAGTTTTTTTTTAACTCTGTAATGCAACAGGACACTTATCTTGAATCAAGCCTGAATGAATAGAATGAGACCTTTTGGTAAATCCTAATTCAGCAGTCTCAAACTGTAGTCTGTTACTGTGTGTGCTTTTTAGATCACGTGCAACATGCACACATGGGGGAAAATCTGTTCTGTATGCAGGGATCATGTACAATGGCCGGTGATTTGGCATATAAGGAAGAAGGAGGCAAGAGCAAAGGTGCACCAACAAGAACTTTATTGTGGGGATAATAATGCCGGGGGGGGGGGGGAACCAATGCAATGTTCCTTAACTATTCATACGACTAGGCCTTAAGTATAAGCAGTTCCTATAGAAAGAGGAGGAAGTCCTTAAAAGAGAAAGGGGTGCTTGATGGTGTGAGATAGAAGGGGGAAGATGGTGTAGGGCAGCGGCCCCCAACTTTTCCGGCGTCAGGGACCGGTATCTGCATCTAATTTATTCCCACGGACCGGGGGGGGGTTGGTGCCGCTGACGCCACGCCCCCACGTGACCCGGGCGTGATGTCAGCTGCGTGCGCCCAGGGTGGCTCCAATCACGCCCCCCCCGCCGGTTCAGTTACTGTTTTGGAGCCGTTCGAGCTCCAGGGAGGGCGGGATGGCCGAAAACCAAGACGGCGGAGGCGACGCATTACAAAGGCATGTACGCCCCTTCACCGCCCCAACCCTAACGCTACTGCCTCCTGCGGCTCGGTGCGCGGCCCGGTCCCGAACGGGCCACAGACTGGTACCAGGCCAAGGCCCGGTGGTTGGGGACCCCTGGTGTAGGGAGATCAGGAGGGTTGTCAGAGGGGAACTGGGACTGGAGAGCTGGACGTCTTGTCTTGCAGTAGTGAGAAGGGAAGGGGAGAGGAGAAGAGCTGGGGAGAAAGGAAAAGAAGTGAGGAAGATCCCAAAGTTCAGACCATGGTGAAAGATCATAGCTGAGTTGCATGATCTCGGGCCTCCCCTAAAATAGTTTTTAAAAAAACTGACTAAATGCTCTAAGTTAATGTGCACTCACACACAATAGAGGCAGTACGTGCGTCATCAGTTTGACTGCACGTGAAAGAGATAGACGAGGCCTTTGTGAGTTGATGGGTAGGCTGTGATAGCCCAAGGTTTCCTATCAATTTCTACTGACTGGTTGCAGGAGTTGTGGGGCTAGATTGCCAAGACCAAGTAATTGCCTGGGTTGAAATTGAGAGTGCAGAAGGCAGAAAGGGCTTGAAAAGCAAACCCACAGGCTTTTCAGAGGCTGTAGCCATAGCTAGTTGTAGGGAGGGGGAAGCAAGGCAAGGGAGTTGAAGCTGCTTTCCCGGGAGAAGGGGGTAGGTTGTGAGGCAGTCCACAAAATGATAGTTGCCGAGCACATGCTTGTGTAGTGGTTTGACACTCAGAAAGGGTGCCTGCCCAGGGGGTGCTAAAAGCAGCAGTTTTCTTGAATGTGCTTGAGGAAGGGGGTGGGGAAGAAGAGGAAAAAACTGGAAAGAGAAGGGAGCGGTTTATTATCAGTCCTGGTTGCTATCAGTCCTGGTTGCTAGCTTGACGCAGTGGTTCTTGGGTAGTGGCTGAGATGGGGGTATGGCTGGCTAATGAAGGACTATACCACTAGCAAGGCAGAGTGAAAAACAAAGACAGCGGAGGGGTCCTTGCTTTTGTACCTTTTCTTCCTGTAGAACTCTATGGGAACTTTTGAGCATGACTTTCTTTTTTGACTTCATGGCCATTGCCTACTCAAACCTGGCCCTTACCAGTAGTTGTTTTGCATCCTACCAAGGGTGTGCCAACTAGCCCTGGAGAGCAGTAGCTTAATTAGCATGGACTCTTTGAGTGAATTTAGCCATGGAGTTGGTGAGGGCAGGTAGGGTTGTGCTAGTAGTTTCTACAAAGCAGCTCAATCTTTTCTTTTTCCTCCTCTCCCATTTGAAGCTAGATAGTGATCTCTTAACTGGCTATTCTTTCTGTAAAGGAGTTTGCTACAGATAATTGGCCTACATAGGGCAAATTATCTGTAGCTTGCTACAGATAATTGGCCCTATGCAAGGGTTGTGTAGCAACAGACATATTAACAACAGGGAGTGTGTGTCTAAGGGCCAAGCAGGTCAGGAAACAGCTGGATCAATGCAAATGATGGAAGCTGTTGGTGTCAAAGACGGTGGCTTGTATCTGTTGAAACACTTGTGTGAAAATTGGCTGTCTAAACATTTTTTGGAAAATACAGATCATGGCTTTCCTGATCACCTTTTTGAAATGAGTACATTTTGAGCTTTTTTTTTCATTAACTAGTAAGAAGACACTGATGTGTTGTACTTACAGTTGCCACTTGTCATTTACTTTTTCAGGCTCTTCTTCTGTGTCTTCAGCCTGATGTGTGCACAGAAATTAAGTAAGCTTTCCCCGTTCTTTTGTTTAAATATCATGTTTCTGGGAAACTCCTTTTTAAAACTCATTTTTGGGAGTTTCACAGGATAGTATTCTTGGCCCTTATTTGTTTACTTCCTTCTTGGAGTCTGTATCTATAACTTTTTTCCCCTTCATTACAAGTTTGTAATTTAGGGTAGGGGTTCTCAACCTGTGGTACCAGTACCCCTAGGGGTACGTGGAGCAATGGCAGGGGGTATGCCAGAGTCTGCTCCTTATCAGCATCAATCAGTAGTTAATTACTTGTTAATTAGAACTTAAATACAATCCCCCTGTCTGTCTGTATCTCTCTCTCTCTCGCGCACGCGCGCGCACACACACACACACACAGAGTAAAGTAAGACATTTTTTCACATTTAAAATTGTTTTAGTACTTTTTATTTAATGATTAATTAGCTAATTAATTGATTGATTAATCCAATTAATTATCTGGGGTACTTCAGAAAATTGGACCATGATAGGGTGTACCCGGGCCTCCAAAGGTTGAGAACTCCTGATTTAGGGGTTCTCCTTGATGCTGATATTTCTGGGGAGGGGATGCTTTATTTCTGCTTAAGCTAAATATTGTTCTTCAACATATTTGAGTTTCATTCTTTTGATACTGTACTACAAATTCCCTGCTAAATTCTTCTAGCTCCTTATCTCTTTATGCTGCTCCCTGTTTTTCTTTACAGTCAGGGGCTAAAATTCCATCTGCTGTTTGTGCCCTTTTTTCTTGTTGTTTCTTATCTCTGGAATGCCCTGTCTCCTGATACTAGAACATCTCTATCAATGTTAATGTAGGTTTTCCAGCAATGTCAGAAAACCAGTTTGTTCCCCCTGCCATTCACTGTACTTGATGAGGCCTTCTCAGTTTCTCTTCCTTTTATGCCCTTCCCCTTCCCTTGTTTTCTTTGCCTAGTAGACTGTAAATCTGCAAATGGAGCTTGTTTATAATTTGATTTATTATAATAACACTGATTGTATTATTTGTAAAAGTAATGATAATGATGATGAAGATGATGCCAAGAAAACTTTCCCTTGCTGAATTTGTCAGTAGTACCAAACTGTTACTGTATTTACTACATTGGCTGTTTAAGGCTGCAATCCTATATACCAGGGGTTCTCAACTTGTGGTACGGGTATCCCTAGGGGTACGCGGACCTCTTTCTGGGGGAACGCCAAGCCCTGCCCCTTATCTGCCCCATCAGCAGCTAATTAAGCGTTAACATGGATTTTAAATTGTAATTATTTTTGGAGCTCTTCTGTCTCTCTGATTTTGGTTTTCGGCTTATTTTTGTACTTTGGAAAATGTACTTTGGTGGGGTGGGGGAGGGAGGAGCTGATTTTGGGAAGTGTGACTTGGAGAAAAAAAGAGATCCTTGCATGCATGTCTGTCGGTCTCTCTCTCTCTCTCTCTCTCTCTCTCTCTCACACACACACACACACACACACACACACACACACACACACACACACACACACAGAGTTAAATAAGACATTTTTCACATTTAAAATTGTTTTAGTACTTTTTATTTAATAATTAATTACCTAATTAGTTGATTGATCCAATTAATTAGCAGTTGATTAGCAGGGGGTACTTCAGAAAATTGGACCGTGATAGGGGGTACCCGGGCCTCCAAAGGTTGAGAACCCCTGCTATAGTATATATTTACCTGAGAGTAAGTCCCATTTAACTCAATGGGACTTACTTCTGTGTAGACATAATGGGATTGTGCTGTTAGTTGCTTTTGCTTAGGCAAGCTGATTCTTTCTTAGGTTTTAACAGCTTGACTCTTTTTGAGTGTTGTGAATTATGTGTGTGGGGAGACATTTTTAATCCTTAAGCTTTTGGTAGATTGTCTGGGTAGTTCAGATTTAAATGGAAAGTAACCTCAGTGTATCATAGTCTTCTTAGAAAGATGGCAGGAGGTATGGCCAATATAGTGTCTTATCAACTTGTGATTTTATTTTACACACACAAGGAATAAAACTAAATATAGCTAGACTTCTTACTTTCTTAATGATCCAGGCCCCTCTCTTGCAGAATACAATGGCCAGCAATGTTTAATAAAGTTAACGTTACAGTAATGAGTTCGCTCTGAATGCTGCTTTTCAGCATAGTTTTTTCTGCTTTGCATAGCTTTGGGCGTAACCCTACTGACACCAACTGCCCTGGCATGCGTTCAAAGATATAAACAAAAGGCAACTGTAGTGGCTTTGGGCAGGGGGCTGGTTGACAAAATCAGACCTAAATAAGATGCAGCATTAAGTTTGGTTACCTTTTTATATAGGCATAAAACTCTTCTTGGTCCCTATTTACCTCCCACCTCAAAAATTCCTGGAAAAAACACATAACACCCCAGCTTTTCATGTGGGAGGAGAATCAGGTCCCCTGTAGAGTCTTATGGTAGTGGTTGGGGAACAAAAACAACAACAAAGTCTAGTCACTAGAATGATTGTTTTGTCTTATTTGGCCTGTGCTTGGCTTCAGAAGCAAACTGGGAAAGCTGGAGAGCTTACAATAGTATTGCTGTAGTTTATTTATTTTATAGATAAATATGTAAATTTGGTGTCATTCAATATGAATATTTCCAGGGGCCTCACAATATAACAATAAAATAGTGAACACAGTAGGAAAACAATACAAAGATGAAATAGTAGATAGAAAGAGGGCAGCAGTAAAACCACCTCCTCAGAAGTTGAAAAGACTGGGACATCGAAAGATCCTCGCCTGGTGCTGAAAATGTCATAATGGCAAGCCTCTCTGAGGGGAGAGTTCCATAAATGGGAGGGATGCCACAACCAAAAAGATTATCTTCTTGGTTGCTACCTCCTTCACCTCAGAGGTGAGGGCACCCAGAAAAGAGCTTTCAAAGGTGACTTCTGAAGCACTTGGATTGATTGATATGGGAGTAAAGTTGACAACATTGTACTTGAAATGACACTACTGTTCTTCATATTATTATAAAGTGCTGAAATACTCTTTATTTCTCTAAATTAGTTTGGAGCTGGAGTGAAGATTAGAATTACTGTAGGCTTCAGAGGAACAAGCTCCCTTGCCAGAATGCTGGGGGGGGGGGGGGAGAGAGAGAGAGAGAGAGAGAGAGAGAGAGAGCATCTCTGGATGGTGTGGTTGTTTGGATTTTCAGTTCCATTCTACTTGTAGCAATTTGTTGAATATCTCCTAATTGCTCTAGTAAACATTCTTGCTCACTTGTACTATGGAATTGGGAATCTGTTGTTTTAATCATATTAAATCCTATTAACGTTTCTAATACATAGAAATGTTCATATGTGATTTTTTGTTTTAAAACAGTTCAACACAGGTTTATATTTTCTTTAAGGACAATGAACATTAGTAGACCTGCAATCCTTATGAACAGTCCTGCAGTGATAAGCCAGTGTGCCCAAGGAGGAATGGAGGAAAACACTACTTGGTAAGACAATTTCTTATTGGATTTTACACTTTTTACGAGAGAAACTAATATAAATGACATAACAGAAATTGTAGATTTTGAATAAAGGGTGTGAAGGAAGAGTGAGACACACACTTGGATGAAAGGAGATACTTCTGCACATAGTGCATAATTAGTTTGTGGAATCTGTTGCTGCAAAATGTGGTGATGACCGCTAGCTTGAATAGCTTTAAAAGAGGATTGTGCAAATGCATGGAGGACAGGTCTATAATGGCTACTGGTCATGGTGGCTATGTGCCACCCCAAGGTTCAGCAGCAGTATGACCCTGAATACTGTACCAGTTTCCAAGGAACATTGGTGGGAAAGAAGTATGCTTTTCTTTCCTGCTTCTCAGTGACAGCTGGTGGGCTACTCGTGGGAGACAGCATGCTGGACTGGATGTGCCTTTGGCAGGACAAGTCTTTCAGCTGATTTCCATAGCTGTCACTGGTACAGGTGTCCCCCGCTTAACGACGTTCTGCTTAACGGCCCCCCACATATACAGTGAGGGTCATTAGCGAACCGGAAGTGCCTTATGGAAGCCTCTGTGGGCCATTCCGAGGCCCTCAGAAGCCTGTAGAGGCCAGGAACAGGCTTCCGGAGAGGCCCATGACCAGGGAGAGGCCTCAAACTTTAAGGTAGGGACGGGCCTGATTAACAACGGGGTTACAAGAACATATCCCCATAGTTAAGTGGGAGACACCTGTACTAGGCAGTTGAGTAGTTGGTGATGCCAGATGAGCCCTCTGATGGGTGTGGGATCTCAAGTAATGCCTGATCTGGCTGCTCCTCATTGCCATCCCTGGTTCTCTGAGTATATTATTCTTCCACAATAGTAGATAACAGCACTGTTATTTTCTACTGACCATACATTAAAGCAATGTAGGATTGGGAGTGTTGTTGTGATGCAGTAGCGCAGCTAGAGGGGGTGGTGGTGCTGCATGGCGCTAAAGTGGCCGCTCCCACTTGCTGTTGGAGCCATTCCGGCAGCGATGGCAACACTGCCTTTGCTGCCAAAATGGCTCTGCTGGGAAGTGGGTGGGGCCAATTTGCACTGCCTTGTAGCACTATGCAGCACTTACCGCGCTGCCCCCAGGCCCTAGCTATGTTACTGTTGTGATCCTCCCCGGAGTAGAATATAGTCTTGCCAGGGTAGAAGAGAATCAGAAACTGTCTCTATTGAATTACCCTTTCCCTCTTAAGCCCCACCCACACCGCACGAGTTCTGGCGCGTCCCAGATGCGTGAGGAGCTCGTGGAGCTGTGTGGCCACCAGTTTGAGAGATCTGCATCTGAACGTGGGAGAGCTGTGCTCTCCCGAGTTGTGGCGCGAGTTTCTTGCCCAAGATTTTGAGGAGCGGGGACGCGGAGCTACTGCTTTAACGAATCAGATTAGAGCGGGTTTCAGCCAATTGGTGCGCACTTACGTTTAACCCAGTCAGCAATTAGAAGGCGGGACAATCAGGAGGGACTTAATTGCAGGACAACATAGGCGGAGAGCAGGGAAGTACTTGGAGGCGGCCAGCCAGGCACCTATGCTCGCACATCTCCGTGCCTGCTCTCATGCGGTGTGGGTCGCCCTTCACTCTGAAGCAGCAGTGGGCAAACGATTGTGTTGGTGTTTAGGTGTTTTCCTGCCTTCAGTCGACTGTTCTCTGTTCTGCTGGGGAACTGGAATAATTAATTCCTTGCATTACGTTGAGTTTGCTTTTATGTTTTGAGAACAAATATGGACCTGGTATTTGGAAGGGCATTAGGATAGATTTTTAAGTTAGGTGGCCATGTTGGTCCATTAGAAGAAAAATCTCTAAGCCAAAATAGGGTAATGTTTTTATTAGAACTAACCAAGGGGTAACAAAGATGCTTTGTTATATTTAGGTTGGTCTTAAAAATAACCTATTATGGATTGATCTCTGTAGAGTAACTGGTTGTAGGACTGGTATAGGAACTTATGGGAAAAAGTTTCATTTTTATCATAGCCTTGAATTCTTATCATTTCTTAAGAGTGGTGTTGGTCTGCAAAGCCAACGTTCTGAGACTTGTTTGGTTTTAGCTTTGTTTACAAGTTGAGAGTTCTTCCTCCATAACATGTGTTTGTAATTTCTGTAAGCAATAACATGGCATGTCAGTTTAGCTATGTCATTCGTTAATAAGTCACTCCTTCCTATCCTTTCTAATACGGTATTAGTTGGATAAAAATTGCAGGCATGAAATCTTTCCAGGGTTTTCTACTGTATGGAACTGGATTTCTTTTTTTATTCTGAATATGTGCTCCCTCTATGAATATTTTAAATGTTGATATACACTGACTAAATAGCATATAACTGAATCTGTGTATCTTGGCAGAAAGGATATTGTATTTGCAAAGTAAAAGCTAAGTAAGAAAATTTTCCCAAGTTGGGCTCTTTCTTTAAGCACAAAAGGTGCACCAGCTTATCTGCTTGTATGACCATGTTGTGTACTGAACAGTAACGATTGATTGAAAATGTTCCAAAATCAATCCATCATTTGTTTATACTGAGTGGGAAAGCCAGGATCTTATAGCCACATGTATTGGATAAATGTGTGCTTAAGGGAACTCCCCAAACACACCTTTGTTTGCGAGATGGATGTCCCTGGGAAATGTATGGACAGGTTGGTACATATATGTCCAGAGCAATTAAGGATTACAGAATTAAAAATTCTCATACTACCAGGGAGTTTGTTTATTAAAATAAATTTGTTTTAAACGATGGAGTTTCCCCGGCAGTATGAGAATTTTTAATTCTGTAATCTGGTCATGTCATGACAACTTGCGAAAATATTTACAATTAAGGATTGTTTGGATTCCTGCTAAAACATTAACTTTTGTTTTGTCATTTGTTTGTCTCCTCAGCCAAAAAACATTTTAAACGTTTTCTACTAGTTTTTATAGTAATTTGCAATGAACTGGGGTACGTAACTAAATTCAGTAATGTTCATTTGTTAATGAAGCAGTGTTCTAAAGCAGGGGTGGCCAACCTTTCAACATGGATGCTCCTGTCCCTTTAATGCAGGGGTGCACAACATACGGCCCGCGGGCCGCATGCGGCCCGCCTGACAACTTCCCCTGGCCCGCGAAGAAATCGGGGCTCCCAGAGAGCGAGCGCTCTCTGGGAACCCCAGGGGCACGGGAAATGTCCGCTGGAAATGTCCGCTCTTTTGCTGCTCTGCCGCTCTGTTTGTGCTGCCCTGTAGCGCGCGATTCCTCTCCTGGCCAAACGCCAGGAGCCTGCTGTCGGCGCTTTGATCGGCGCCAATCAGCTGTCTCCTGGCGTTCAGCTGTGCTCTGCTCTAGCGCGCGATTCCTCTCCTGGCCAAACGCCAGGAGCCTGCTGTCGGCGCTTTGATCGGCGCCAATCAGCTGTCTCCTGGCGTTCAGCCAAGAGCAAATCGCGCCCGCGCGTTGAGTCCTGAAGACTGAAAAGGCGCGAAGGGAAGAGAGGCTGCCGCTTGCTCTTCGGCTTGCTTGCCAGTTGCTGCTGGAAGGATCGTTCGTGCTCGCTCGGTTGTTCTCTGGCTGCTGGATCGTTCTTTAGAAGAGGAAGCCCGCGCTCGCAAGCCCCTGGTCGGCTTCGCTTGCTGGATCGTTCGTTCAGTCTCTTTTTCGTCCTTTTTTGGATCCTTTTTCTGCCTTTTTTTTTTTTTTGCTGCTGGATCGCTCGTTCTTCGGAGGAAGCCCGCCATTTTCCAATCAGGAATCCCTGCAAGTCCCCACGGAGCCTGTCCAAAGGTACTCTTCTTTAAATTTCTTTAAATGTATTTTTAAATTAAAGGCGCTTCTTTAACATTAACTGGGGGTATGCCTGTCGTGGAGGCTTGTTAAAAATATTTACTGGGGGTTTGGCTGGTGGTGAGGCTTTTTTTTTTTTTTGCTTTCATGGTGTTGGCTGGGGAGGCTTCTTTTGCCTGGCTCAGGGAGCATGCTCCTGGTTTAAATGTGGTCCATGGAATTGCATTTTATTTATTACTGTGCTTTGCAACGTGGAGGCTTCTTTTGCCTGGTTCAGGGAGCGTGCTGCTGGTTTAAATGTGCTTTCTTAATTTCCAGTCATTTTTACAAAATGAACTGGGGGGGGGGGTGGCTGGGGAGGCTTCTTTTGCCTGGCTCAGGGAGCATGCTCCTGGTTTAAATGTGGTCCATGGAATTACATTTTATTTATTACTGTGCTTTGCAACGTGGAGGCTTCTTTTGCCTGGTTCAGGGAGCGTGCTGCTGGTTTAAATGTGCTTTCTTAATTTCCAGTCATTTTTACAAAATGAACTGGGGGGGGGGGGTGGCTGGGGAGGCTTCTTTTGCCTGGCTCAGGGAGCATGCTCCTGGTTTAAATGTGGTCCATGGAATTACATTTTATTTATTACTGTGCTTTGCAACGTGGAGGCTTCTTTTGCCTGGTTCAGGGAGCGTGCTGCTGGTTTAAATGTGCTTTCTTAATTTCCATAAATTTTTACAAAATGAACTGGGGTGGTGGTGGCTGGGGAGGCTTCTTTTGCCTGGCTCAGGGAGCATGCTCCTGGTTTAAATGTGGTCCATGGAATTGCATTTTATTTATTACTGTGCTTTGCAACGTGGAGGCTTCTTTTGCCTGGTTCAGGGAGCGTGCTGCTGGTTTAAATGTGCTTTCTTAATTTCCAGTCATTTTTACAAAATGAACTGGGGTGGTGGTGGCTGGGGAGGCTTCTTTTGCCTGGCTCAGGGAGCATGCTCCTGGTTTAAATGTGGTCCATGGAATTGCATTTTATTTATTACTGTGCTTTGCAACGTGGAGGCTTCTTTTGCCTGGTTCAGGGAGCGTGCTGCTGGTTTAAATGTGCTTTCTTAATTTCCAGTCATTTTTACAAAATGAACTGGGGTGGTGGTGGCTGGGGAGGCTTCTTTTGCCTGGCTCAGGGAGCATGCTCCTGGTTTAAATGTGGTCCATGGAATTGCATTTTATTTATTACTGTGCTTTGCAACGTGGAGGCTTCTTTTGCCTGGTTCAGGGAGCGTGCTGCTGGTTTAAATGTGCTTTCTTAATTTCCAGTCATTTTTACAAAATGAACTGGGGGGGGGGTGGCTGGGGAGGCTTCTTTTGCCTGGCTCAGGGAGCATGCTCCTGGTTTAAATGTGGTCCATGGAATTGCATTTTATTTATTACTGTGCTTTGCAACGTGGAGGCTTCTTTTGCCTGGTTCAGGGAGCGTGCTGCTGGTTTAAATGTGCTTTCTTAATTTCCAGTCATTTTTACAAAATGAACTGGGGGGGGGGTGGCTGGGGAGGCTTCTTTTGCCTGGCTCAGGGAGCATGCTCCTGGTTTAAATGTGGTCCATGGAATTGCATTTTATTTATTACTGTGCTTTGCAATGTGCTTTCTTAATTTCCAGTGATTTTTAAAATATAGAAAGTTATTGGACCTTCGGTCTCCAGGACTCCCCTTCTGAACACAGGTCAGGACCCAGGAACATAGCATTCAAAACATATGTATTTGCAACAACTGATGTGTTTGATTTTATTTCATTAATATGCTGTTTCTGCTTTCTCCAGGACTCCCCCTTCTACGCTTCTGCGGTCTCCAGGACTCCCCCTTCTACGCTTCTGCGGTCTCCAGGACTCCCCCTTCTACGCTTCTGCGGTCTCCAGGACTCCCCCTTCTACGCTTCTGCGGTCTCCAGGACTCCCCCTTCTACGCTTCTGCGGTCTCCAGGACTCCCCCTTCTACGCTTCTGCGGTCTCCAGGACTCCCCCTTCTACGCTTCTGCGGTCTCCAGGAATTCTATAAAATGGGTGATAAGAAGAGACGGAAGATCGAATCGGAACATAGAGTTTTTAATCCAGAGTGGACAAATAAGTACTTGTTTACGCGCACTGCTAGAGAAAAAATATTGTGCCTCGTTTGCAGAGAAGTGGTAGCCGTTCCCAAGGAATACAATCTTCGTCGCCATTTCGAAACAAAACATCCTGACTTAACCAAATTGGACACCAATGAAAAACAAGTAAAAGCATCCAAATTGTTGAAAGATCTCAGTGGGGAGCAAGGTCTTTTCAAGAAAATAAACTCAGAATGTTCAGCGGCTACCAAGGTCAGCTTTGAGATTTCTAAGGAAATTGCAGCTGCTGGGAAGCCTTTTGCTGAAGGTGACTTCATAAAGAAATGTATAATGATAGCAGTTAATGGATTATATCCTGATAAAAAGACTAGTTTTGAGAACATAAGTTTATCTCGTATGACCGTGCAGCGAAGAGTGGCTGATATAGCCAATAACCTTACTGATCAGTTACATCAGAAGGCAAAGGACTTCAAGTACTATTCTCTAGCGATGGATGAGAGCACTGACTTAAAAGATACTGCTCAACTTCTGATTTTTGTCCGAGGTGTGGATGAAAACTTTGAAGTGACAGAGGAACTGGCTGGTTTGCACTCCATGCGAGGTCAAACTACCGGAAAAGAAATTGCCAATCAAGTGGACAAGTGTGTGACTGAAAAGTTAGGCATTACATTTGAAAACTTAGTGGCCATTTGCACTGATGGGGCTCCATCTATGTGCGGGAAAAACCTTGGAGCAGTAACTCTGGTTGAAAGGCTTGCTGGCAAACAAATAACTAAGTATCATTGCATTGTGCATCGGCAAGTGTTATGCAGCAAAGTTTTGAATTTCAACCATGTGATGTCAGTGGTAGTTTCAATTGTGAACTATATCCGTTCAAGGGGACTAAAACACAGGTCATTTCAGGCATTTCTGGAAGAGGTCGGTGCCACCTGCGACGATGTTCTCTATCACACAGAAGTTCGTTGGTTGAGCCGTGGAAGAGTATTACAACGTTTCGTTGCTCTCAAGGAAGAAATCATTCAATTCTTAGAGAACGACCCAAAAACATTCCCAGAGCTGCAGAATGAAGACTGGAATAATGACCTGTATTTTTTATGTGACATCACAGGTCATCTAAATGACCTAAATTTGCAGCTTCAAGGGAAAAGCCAACTTATTTTTCAAAGTCTTGAAGCAGTGAAGACTTTCAAAATGAAACTGAGGCTATTCAGAAACCAACTGTTAAAAGGAGAAATGTGCCACTTCACTACGTGCATGAAACATATTCCGTTGTGTAAGCATGCCGAGTTAGGAGAAAAATATTCCAATGACATTGAACTTCTGATACAGGAGTTTGACAAAAGATTGTCACTGTCCAAAGAAGAGGAAATTAAATTAGACGTAATTGAAGATCCGTTCTCTGTGGATCCAGAGACACTTCCTGCAAATTTGCAGCTGGAAGTTATTGAACTCCAGTGCTCATCAGCTTATCGAGCAAAACACAGAGAGAACAGCCTCCAAGAGTTCTACAAAAGCTTGGACAAGGGGAAGTTTAAAAATCTGCGAGATGGTGCTTTGCAGGCGTTCAGCATATTCGGAAGCACCTACATATGCGAACAAACCTTCTCCGTTATGAACTTGAACAAAAACAAATTACGGTCCACTCTAACTGATGAGCATTTGGAAGACATTTTGAAATCATCAATTACAAACATGACTCCGGAGTACGATAAACTGATTGCTGACAAGAAGTGTAATACATCTCATTAATTAAAAACAGTGAGTAAGAGTAACAGAACATTCAACAACATATTTGTTGTATTTGTATTTGTATTTATTTCATTAATATGCTGTTTATGCTTTCTCCAGGACTCCCCTTCTGCGGTCTCCAGGACTCCCCTTCTACGCTTCTGCGGTCTCCAGGACTCCCCTTCTACGCTTCTGCGGTCTCCAGGACTCCCCTTCTACGCTTCTGCGGTCTCCAGGACTCCCCCTTCTACGCTTCTGCGGTCTCCAGGACTCCCCCTTCTACGCTTCTGCGGTCTCCAGGACTCCCCTTCTACGCTTCTGCGGTCTCCAGGACTCCCCTTCTACGCTTCTGCGGTCTCCAGGACTCCCCCTTCTACGCTTCTGCGGTCTCCAGGACTCCCCCTTCTACGCTTCTGCGGTCTCCAGGACTCCCCCTTCTACGCTTCTGCGGTCTCCAGGACTCCCCTCCTTCACAGGAACCCAGGTCAGGAACATTCAACAACAAATTTGTTGTATTTGTATTTCTTTCATTAATATGCTGTTTCTCCTTTCTCCAGGACTCCCCTTCTACGCTTCTGCGGTCTCCAGGACTCCCCTTTCTACGCTTCTGCGGTCTCCAGGACTCCCCTCCTTCACAGGAACCCAGGTCAGGAACATTCAACAACAAATTTGTTGTATTTGTATTTCTTTCATTAATATGCTGTTTCTCCTTTCTCCAGGACTCCCCTTCTACGCTTCTGCGGTCTCCAGGACTCCCCCTTCTACGCTTCTGCGGTCTCCAGGACTCCCCTCCTTCACAGGAACCCAGGAACAGAACCTTTGCTACACCTGTTGAGTTTGTTCATTAATAAAACATCAATATCTTGGTTATTAGAATATGTTGCTTTTCGTGATATTTTTCTGGCCCATGGACACGCCCCCTGTGATGTCACTTCCTGAGGAAGTGACATCATGGTTCCTGGACCCGCCCCCTGAGAAGAGGAAGTGACATCACGGCTCCTGGACCCGCCCCCCGTGCGGCCCCAGAGAAGTTTGGCCTGTTCATTTCGGCCCCAACCTACTTCCAAGTTGTGCACCCCTGCTTTAATGGTTGTAGAGGTGAGGACATTTCAGCAGGTGCAGCTGCTTTAGCAGCACCATCAGCAATTGCTGCTGCCAGGATTCTGTCTTCTACACACTCTTAAGAATGAATGTAGAGTCCGTAATGGTGGAAGGTTGGCCACCCCTGTTCTAAAGGAACTACAAGAGTAAAGTGGAAATGAAGGATCTTCGGTGTTCCTCTTTGACCAACTGAAATGTGTTGGCGACCCCCCAAGAGCTCTATTGCACTCTGCTGCTGTATCCCTTGTATGTTGAATTAGGCACCTGTGAAGGGCTGTGGCTCAGTGGAAAAGCACCTGCTTTGCATGCTAGGTTCAATCCTTGGCATATCCAGGTAGGGCTGGGAAAAGACCTGTTCGAAACCCTGAAGGGCCACTTACAGTCAATGTCAACAGTATTGAGCTAGATGGACCAGTGGTCTGACTCAGTATAAGGTCTAGTAACCTGAAAGTAAATTCTTACTTGCCTCCAGTAACCAGGTGAATATTTACAGGTAATAAGTCCTCGCAGTATTTTTTAAAATTGGTTTTGGATTTAGTTGCTTTTATATTGTAGTGCTAAGTACAAGAAAAACCGGCAGATGTTTCAAAATAGAAAAAGCAGAATCACTATTTAAGTTAAATGTCTGGTTCAGTAGCAGCAATATTAACCCTCACAAACTGTATTTATAAATGACAGACTCAAAAAAACAGCTGCTGCTGTTAATGAATGATTTTGCAAACAGCATTATGGAAATGCATGTAATACAGTGTGTTGTAGCCGGAGGAGGTTGAAAAGCCATGAAAGTTTGAACTAACTTGACAGGTTCTCTTGGCTTTAATTTTAGAAAAAAAACCACGTGTGTGTATTATATGTGTTGGAGCTTCTTGTAAACTTGCTTTTAGCGTGAAACCAGGCAGGTGACATTTGTTCTTCTTCAGAACAGTACCAGACTATTGGGAGACTTTTCAGTGGCTAATGTTGCATGCCAAGTTATGGTACGGTATGCATATATTTAGGTTGATAGAATTCTTGCAGTTGAGATTGTTGGATTCATTTGCCAAATGCAGCTTTAACCAGTCAAACGCTGCCTTTTCTTACCAAATGTTTCTTTATAGATAACTCTCATTATTTATTTATTTGTTTTTCACATTTTATTCCACCCTTCCTCCAAGGAGCTCAGAGTGGTGTACATATTTCCTCCCCTCCTTTTTTTGTCCTCACAGCAACCCTGTGAGGTAGGTGGGGCTGAGAGATCTTGATACCTTCCATCTCTCTCTTCTCAAGCATTTACCTACAGTAAGTATTCATGTGTGCCTCGTGTTTTGTTCTCTTTCGTGCAGGAATTTATTTTGAGTCTAGCATTTGGTATTCTAGCAATGGCCAACCAGGTGCCTGTAGGAAGGTCACTAGCAGAGCACCATAGTGATGTTTGTTCCCAGCTGATTATAATGTATATAGCACTTTTGAGTGTTCAAAGTATGTCATCTGTATTTTCTTGTTGTAATCCTTACAACAACGGCGTAAGGTGAGTATTATCCCCATATTGCAGGTGAACCAAGAAAGAATGGCTTGTCTAAGGTCATCAAGTTAGTTTATTGCAGAGATGAGATTCTAACCAGGTAGTTCTCGACTTATAACTCATCTTATTCCCTTCGCTACATCAGCTCTCAAGTTGGTTCATGCTTACTTGTACCCCTATGTGAACACCTCAGGAGTGTGTGAGGCAATACAGGTTGATTACCCCTTATCCGGACATTCGATATCCAGACTATTCCGAAATCCAGACGTTTTGGTGGCTATGACATTAAAAAACAAACCTTTTTCCAGCACCTGGCTAGCATAGTGCAAGGATTGCTGGGGCACAAAATTATTTAAAATATTGTATAAAATTACCTTCAGGCTATGTGTATAAGCTATATATGAGACATTAATGAATTTTGTGTTTAGACTTGGGTCCCATTCCCAAGATATGTCATGATAGTTATGCAAATATTCTGTAATCCAAACAACTCCAAACAACTTCCAAGCAGTCTGGATAAGGGATACTCAACCTGAACTTTGAAAATTACTAGAGTGACTAGTGCAGCCTTTAGATGGTGGTGGGGCTTATACAAATGGTGACTCTGTAAGGACTACCTGGTCATGAGCCCGTTGGCAGCTCAGTATGTGCACAGGGGGCTGCTGGCAATTGTGAATTTGTCCTGAAAGGGATACTGTCTTTGAATATTAGTACTCTATTTAGATATTCTTTTTTATATCTTTATTAGATATTTAAAGTACATCTATTTTTCTAGATATTTATTTAGAAATAGCCATTTGCACACCAGTCCTCCATGAATTACTGTAGTTTAATCCAGCATTTCTCAAAGTTCTCCCCACAAGTTGGGGAAAACATAAGTGTTTGTGGGGGCGGGCCGGCGGCGTTCCTGGGTCATGCCGCCGGTGAGACAAAAATGTTTTTTTTTAACTTACCGGTCCTCAGGAGGGTGCTCCCTGAAGCGATTGGCTCCCTGAAACGATTGTGACCCACTTCTGGTTTTTGGACGAAACCAGAAGTGGGTCTCGATCACTTCAAGGAGTCTATCTGAAGCACGAGGAGGCCAGCAGAGACGACTGCTCCCCCCGCACCCTGCAGAGGGCCAGCACGACCCCCGGTAATTTTTTTTAAAAAACTTTTTGTCTCGGCGGCAGCAGGATGTCACTGACATCACCGCATGTCACCACCCCCCTTAAGGGTGTAGCGTCCACTTCCAGTTTTCGTGGTGGGTCGTGACCCACCACTTTGAGAACCACTGGTTTAATCCTTAAAAATGCTCTATAGGGCACAATGCATGAAGTAATTAATTCCAATAAGTTCTTCCTTGTTCAGTGAAATGGGTAATCCGAGTATCCCGGTCATAGTTAAAACACTAAGTAGCGATCCAGCCGATCAAAGTAATAACGAAATTACCCGGTATGGACTAACAGCCCAGAAAGCCAGATAAACAGAAATTAGTTAAAATCAATTCTGGAACTCAAAAAGACCCGACGTTTCGTGTCTCATCCATACACATTTTCTAGGGTAAATCCAAAGTAGTTGGAAGATGTTAGCCCGCAGCATCTTGTTTCCTTCTTTTTATCTTTTTCAAAAAAAGGGGCGGGAGGCTCCTGTTTATCCAAATAGGAGCCCTAGCTGTTTTCAATCTTCACTGTTTTCAAGTTCTTCCTTGTTATCTGGACTAGGTTATCCCACGTTTGTGTCTGTCTGTCTGTTTGTCCATCTGTCTTTCTAAGAGAGAATAATTTTCTCTTTTCTCAGAATGTCCAGTTTGCCACATGCTATAAAATTTATTTATTTATTTTTATTTACAATATTTTTACCCCGCCTTTCTCCCCAAAGGGACCCAAGGCGGTTTACAACAAAAAGAAAATACAGTGCAAAAAATACAACACAACAATAGTCACAGTTTAAAACAGTAAAAAACAGTTAACGAAAATAAAAACAGTATTTAAAAAACAATTAAAAAAGATTGCTACATTTAAAACAGAGCATAAAAACAGCATGTAAAATGAACGGAAGGTACCAAATTAGCATTCAGTCTCTGTGCTGTGCAAAAAGGCCTCTGTAATTTTTGTTCTGTTTCGGTTGTCAATTATTAACTTGCTATGGGAAAAACTATACGATTTTTTTCTACATTTCTTCCGTGCTTCATTATGATGACTCACTTGAAAACAAAACAATCTTCCCTCCCCCACCAAAATTCAACTAAAGAGAAGCATTCTACTGGAATGCTAGCTAGGTAAAAAGGTTCTGTTAGAATGTTTGGAGACTGGATTTCATATTTAAACTGGTTTAGATTAGATGCATTAGTTTAGATTTATTTGTGTGTGTGATTCTTGGAGCTTATGATGTGTTGAGAGAGCATCCAAAATGTATGAAGAGAAGGCTCTGGTTAGGTGTAGCGAGCCAATAACGTTCACATAACTTAAAAGGTTTCTGTTCTGGAACACTTCAGATTAATTTTACTTATTGCATATCTTGCTCAGTATGCTGTGTCCCTAAGAGGAAGCAGGTTTGAGTTATTACAATGGGAATCAGCTGCATGAGCACTAAAGCCCTCAGAATCGGTCTCTTAAAGGAAATGGGCAAAGATCCTGTGCCGTGGAGGTTTCACACGGAGAAGATGAGTCACATAGCCTAGGAGTTTGTAGTGCATGCCCAGAAATGAATGCAAAACATTGTACTCCAATAGTTAACATAATGGCAGTCCAGAAGGTGATCTCAGTCTTGCATATATGCACTCAGAAAAATGGGCTGTGTGACAGAAGTATAAAATGGTCCCAGAGGCAAAGAAAAATTGAAACAAGCCTAAGACTAATGTGGAAAACACAGAGTACAGACTGACTGCTCAACCTTACTGTGGGGGGAACAAATGTTGCTGGAAGAAAGATGTATACGTCTTTTTATTTGTATCTGGGTGCTGCCATAATCCCACTGCTGTTTGTGTTGATTTGATGCATGCACCCTTTGTGTTGGGAGTTAGAAATGAGTTTATGGAAGGCATCTGGATAGCTTAATGAGGAATGGTATGATTGTTTGGCTGGTTGTGCATATCTGTTTATTTCTTTGATTTATATTCTGCTCTTCACTATGGACTCATAGTGACTTGCATAATATTTTCAACTTGTTAATAGTCTGTCCCCAAAAGGTTCAGAATCTAAAAATAATAAGAGTTTGGGGAAATGAAACGGCCAGATGAACGCAAAATGATATTGCAAGCAAAATCTTTTTGAGGAAAAAAAAGAGCTCAGTCCTAAGAGTGGTGGTGATGGTGTCCCTGGAGCTCTGCCGAGAAGGTAAGCAGGTGTTGCAGTTCCTGGAATGTTTCTCCTGCTCCATCCATTTGCCAGCTGCCAACGGCTACTGCTGAAAAAGGTGTTGCAGAGCAGGGTGTGCTGGGTGAGGGCAGAGGCGTCGCTACCCCCATTGGCGCCCGGAGCAACGGGGGGGTTTGGCACCCCTATAATTCAATATTGCCGTGGCTGAAAGGCCGCGGCGCGCTCCGGAGGGGGTGGGCGGCGCGCTCTGGGAGGGGGCGGCGGCAAGCTCCAGGAGGGGGTGACCCACCCTCAATCGGGAGAGCCAGCTGGGGACATCTTCCCCGGCCGGCTGCCCGGGGCCTTCTGAAGGCCCGCGCGAGAATGGTATTTATACAGCCTTTTCCCCTCAGTAACAGTCTGAGCATGCGCAAAAAGAACGGTATAAATACTGTTCTCGCATGGGCCTTCAGAAGGCCCCAGGCAGCCGGCCGGGGAAGACGTCCCCGAGCCGGCTCTCCCAATTGAGGGGGCCGGAGACTCGAGTCGGACTCGGAGACTCGAGTCTCCGAGTGGGACTCGGACTCGAGTCTCCGAGTCCGACTTGGAGACTCGAGTCCGAGTCCGACTCGCGGGCGGGGTGGAGCGGGGCGCCCTTCGGGAGATGGCGCCCGGAGCCGGTGCTCCGCTTGCTCTGCCCTAGTTTCGCCTCTCAGTGAGGGCACAGCTCAGTCCTAAGTGAGATACAGTCCGTAGGCCAGGGGTTCTCAACCCCTTTCCGGCCAAGTACCACCTCCGGTGCCACTCTCCTGCTGTGTACCACCGGAAGTGACTGGCAATGACATCACTTCAGGTTTTTGGAGGCCAGAGAACACAGGTAGGAGGCTCAGGGTGGGTGGGAGGACCCTCTCAGCACTCCTGAGAGGCTTGGCTAAAGGCGGGAGCCTCTTGGGAGTGAGAACGTGCTGCCAAAAGTGCCACATTGAAGTGGGGTTCCGGCGGGTCAAGTAATAATAATAATCTACAGTATTTATATACCGCCTTTCTTGTTCATTGGATTTCTCCTCCGACTTTAATCCAAAGCGGTGTACATGGGCAGGCTGTCCTAACCCCCCTTGGTTTTTTTACAATATATATAAATGTCCAATCTTTCATGAACGGCTACTTTCCAGGTAGTATCCTTTTTACAGTCTGACAATTCTGCTGGCTGGCGCCTCCCACACTTGACCAATGCAGCTGGAGGCTCTTATCTCTCCTCCTGGAGGCTTTCACAGCTTTTTGCCGGTGGCGTGTCTCGAACTTATCAAGTTCACCGGTCTTTGGGCTTTGAAGGCAGCAGCTCTCCCAACTGAGCCATACTCAGTTGGCCGAAGTACCACTGGTTGAGAACCCCTGCCCTAGGCTTTGCCGAGGAAGCAAGTAGATGTTAACTCCTTGGACCTGGTATGCGCCGCCTCCACCAGCAGTACCAACTGTCAATGCTGACTGTAGAAAAAAGTGCAGCAGAGTGGGATGTGCTGATTGGATTGCATATCCTTGCCTCAAAGTGATTTGGAACTGCTTTTGTGCATGTGTCAAGGTGGCTGGATGGGATTGCATGTGGCCAGCTGTGGAACAGAACTTCTGGACTCCCAGGAACTGTGCGCCTAGTTCAGCATGCCCAAAGCACACTTGGATTTGTGTGTCTCCATGCTGTATGGTGCGCTTCTTTTGAAACAGAGGTGAGCATCAAAAGCAGCGTGATATGGCAAGGTAATACCCTGAGATTCCACCACATCTTCCCCTTCTCAGCCATTATGAGAAAGCAAGGAAAGTATAACTCTCGCTTGGCACAGAATATTGTGTACTCTGAGAGTCAAAGGGGCAGTAATGAGTGACACCGCACTAAATGTGCACAGGCAAAGTAGAATTCCTTCAAAATGTGTGCCCAATGGAAATAGTAACTTCCTTTCAAGTTGAGATTAATCACCAGGGTGGGAAAGAACTGATTTCTGGAATGGTTTCATCTTTTAGCAAGTTGCACAATGCCTGTTGGCTTCCATCCTGTACATGTACTGGAAGCAAAACATTTTTCAGCCTTTTTGCATAATGTGTGTAATTATGCATACAAGGTTATACATTTCAGATCATATAATAGCAAGAGTGAAATGGAGTTGCTATGGAGTTGGAGTTGCTATGTCCTGACTACCTTGAAACAATATATGGGGTTTAAAAGTGTCTGGCAAAATTAATGTGAATCACATTGCTGTTTCTCTGTTTCATACCGAGTGATTTGCTAGCTCTCTTGCAATATGAGTTAATGGAAATTGTTGCCTTGTCGCTGCGTATAAAACAGCATTCCAAATTAGGGGTACTCTGAGTATGTGAGTGAGTGAGTGAGAGAGTTTGATAAAGCTCTTCTAAGGGCTACTATATCCAGAACATTTTTCATACATGGAGTTGTCTACAGGGTTGGCCCATACATGAGGCTAACTGAAGCAGTCGCCTCAGGCAGCAGATTGGCAGGGGATGCCCACCTGCCCACCTCCATCCTCCTGCTTGCCTCCTCCCACTCCCTGGATGGGTAAAGGAAGAGGGGGACATAACAGAAGTGGGAAGGAGAGGACTGTGATGGCCTAGAGCAATGGTTTTCAAAGTTCTCCCCACAAGGCGGTGGGGCCAGTGGCGGCAGCGATCCCAGGGAGAGATAGTGGAAATACTGAGAAACTATGAAAACAATTAGCCAAAGTGTCTCTGAAGCTAGTGTTTGCAGGCGTGAGTGAGTGACAGATTGATTTTATATTATGCCATTGTGCAAATTGATGGTAAGGCTGCATCTGGAATATTGTGTCTACTAGGATATTGTAGAACTGTAAAAGGTGCAGAAGAGTGTGACCAAAATGATTAGCGAGCTGGGGCATCTCTTTTATGAGGGAAGGCTACAGTATTTGGGACCCTTCAGCCTCGAAAGAAGGTGTCTGAGGGGGAACATGATTGAGACATATAAAAATATGCATGGGATGGATAGAGGTAGGCTTACCAGATCTCCAACCAGCACAGAGTTAGGCTTACCAGATCTCCAACCGGGACCTTTAGGAGAAGGAATGTGGGCAGATGTAGCTTGTTAAACCCTTAGAGCACAATCCTAGGCATGTCTACTCAGAAGCAAGCCCCATGCCTAGGATTGTGCTCTAAGGGTTTAACAAGCTACACCTGCCCACATTCCTTCTCCTAAAGGTCTAGCACTCTGTCCCGGTTGGAGATCTGGTAAGCCTATGGTGGGGCCACTGTAAGATACAAGAAGCTGGACTAGATGGGGCTTTGGGCTGATCCAGCAAGCCCTTCTTAAGCTCTTCTTAAGCCCTTCATAAGCTCTTCTTATGTTCATGCAGAATGCAATGAAACAAACCGTTTTGAATAATAATAATAATAATAATAATAATAATAATATACAGTATTTATATACCGCCTTCCTTGGTCGTTGGATTTCTCCTTCGACTTTAATCCACGGTGGTGTACACGGGCAGGCTGTAGATAGAATTATCTGTATTCTATCAAAAGTTATGACTAGATAACTGGAAAAATAAAACTGCCTTATGTAACAAAAACTGGATTTCCTCAAAACAGACCAGTGAGACTGATTGTTCTGAGACCCGAGTTGGTTACTGATTTGTTGGGTTACCTGTACTATTATATATTAAAATAAAGTTAATGGGGGTGACACCATGAGTTACCGGACCCTAGTGACACCACTGACCAGGAGTCATCTGTAGAAATACACAGTCCTGCCTGATGGGCATCTTTTGTAGAACCCAGCTCAGCCCAACTTTGTTTCTCCCTATTCACCTCTGGGGGTCCATCATGGGGGTGATGCGCTGAGCTATTGCACCAGGTGACGGAACCCTTATCTACGGAGATCATCACTAACCTAACCCTGCAGATATGTAGGTGCATTAAGACATTTTTATTCAAGCAACTTTTTATTGCATGTTGATAGATGTGTCACTATTTACATATGTATGAGCTTAAAACAATTTTGTTTTACTGTGATTATGTTGTCTTTTTTATGAAGAGGAAGGTAAGCCACCCTGAGGATTTCTTTTCTTTTTATTAGGGTAGAATTTTTTTTTAAAAAAAAATCACCTCAAACACAATGCTTTTTTGATGGAGATTTTCCACAGCAGAAACTCGTCAAGTGACCAAGATATCAAGTAATGTAGGCACATGTGTGAATCAGCCCTGAGTTCATTAAGAAATGGACAGGAACCAAAGTACTGTGGATGTCAGGCCTAGGCCAGCCTCTGAGGCAGGCAGCCATAGGGATTGGTCCAATTTATATGGGCGAGGAACAGAGGGCCAGAGGCAGAGATATAGGAAGTTGAACTAGATGGGCACTTGGCCTGATCCATCAGGGCTCGAGAGAGCGAACTTCAGTGTGGTCTCAACTAAAGAGAAACAAATATTCTTTTTTGATAGTTACTTTATAAAAATGAAATGTATATTGAAACATGAAAATTTATATTGAAACATGAAACAATTGTACATGACTCAAAACCCCGCACATGCAGGGACTTTCTTTTACCTTCTGTGAGGGGGAAATATTTTGTTTTATCTTTAGAGATTCATTGGCCATAAAGAGTGTTTTGGTGAAGAAAATGGAAGAGCTTCTGTCATTCTTCAGATGAGAGTCACTGAATCATGGCCAGAATCTATAAACTAGATTTAACCTGTGTCCCGTCTGTAGGTATCAGTCAATAACCTTTATTGGCATAGAGACCGTCTATAGGTATATATGCCTATGATCAAATTTGTGATATGAAAGATTCGTATGATTGGCCATTATGCCATAGCTCTGCTTAATATGCAGAACTGTATAGAAACTAGGTGTAAATGCTTCTAGTTATTTTTTTTTAAATCATTTAAATTGAATGCTAAATATAATTTTTAATAATTTTTAATTCTGTAATAAGTTTTCTTCATTTCTTCACAAGAATGTTCAGAGAAGGTGACCTCCACATGTTTGAATCCACTTCAAATGAACTGCTGAAGCACAACCAAAACATTTATTCAGGGGCAACTCTTCTTACTTGGTCCTGTATGGAACAGTGCCTCTTGTACTGTCTTCAAAAGAGACTGAATATCTTTTCCCCTAATGTCATAATTGTGTGCAATTCATTGCTCTGAACAGCAGGGGGCTGTATTTACCAAGAACAGCAGTTCCTGTACATCTGCCTTTTCTTCACCAATTGTCAGCCCTCACAATAAAGAAATAATGTGTTACTCGTTTTTTCCTCCCTCCTGTCTTTAAAACGCACACACAAAAGCATCCAGAAAATAGTTCTATTGTTCACGTCAGTATATTTGTTTTAATTATGTGTCTCTCTTTTATATTGTCCTTTAAAGTGGGGATGTGAAGTGTTTCTGTAAATCTTTGGAGGATGTTTGTTCCCTATTCAAAATTCTTATTTAGACACATCAAGATTTGACTAAAACATCCAATCTTTGGACTTGTGTGTAAGGGGTATTGCTATGTGCCATGTCCTTTTTTTGTTGTGTGGTTTGATTTGCCATATGCCTATGTTGGGGACCCTAAAATGTAGTTCCACTGAGTTCTTCAAGAGCCTTTTCACACAATCCGCCCTTTTGAACAATGAACAGGTGCTTCTCAATTTCTATGGAACATTCTGAAAGGTTGCACATTTTCACTGAGATTAAACCACATTATTTTGTGGTTAGTGCGTTGAATGCTGTGTGTATTGCACTAGTATCATGGGATGCAATAGACAAAATATTGTTGGTATTTTTTTCCTCTAATGATACTTCACTGTACTTCAGCATAGAAACAACTTGTTTGCATGGGGAAAAATATGCTAGAGCCTGTTCTTTGCCACAGATGCTATTCAATTGCATATGCATTTTAACACCAGTAGTTTCAGGTTCCAAAGGAGTGTGCATACTATGGTGAAAGGACGTGTGTGTGTGTTTTGTGCAACTTTATACACTCAAATGTATCGGTATAAGGAATTTTTCTGTGTCCGTGGTGGGAAAATGTCATTGAAGCCTTGAGTAACACCGCTTTAAGGTATGTAGTATATGGGAGGAAACATAGGAAAGCAAAATATTTACCAAATGTCAGGGCTGCTTCATTAACCCTGGAGTTTGCAGTTGGTACAAGGTGTGGGGCACATGTAGATGCCATTCATTAAGTGCAAGTGGAGGGTAAAATCCTTCATAACACTTGGCAGGGTGATGCAGATGACCATACTAGCCTGGAGTGAGAGAACTGCCAGCACCGTGGTTTAGTGGGCTTTCTCATACTACCAGAGGACAATTACAGTTGACAATTACCACCCATGAGGTGCATATAAAGGGTAAAGTCACCATCTGTAGGAGCTCGGAACAATCAGCTTCTAAAGCCGGCCTCACCGCAGGCATCTTGCTTTGTTGTGTCCTGGAGTTGATTCTGATTGGCCCAAGGCATTGCTCCACGTCCCGACCCCACAACTCCAAACATGGCCTCTCATTGGCTGAAGTTTAATTTATTCAACTTGGAACGCACCAGAATGACCTCCGGCCAATGAGAGGCCACGTTCGGTGTTGTGGGGGCGGGACGCGGAGTAATGCCTTGGGCCAATCAGAATCGACTCCAGGACGCGACGAAGCAAGACGCCTGCGGTCTGATACAGCTTTTAGTGTCTACATGCACATCGTGGGTAAGACATTGTGTGGTAAATGGTAATCTGTATCTGATCTGTGTACTGTTGGGATGACATTTTTCCTGCCTAGTTAACTGTACAATAGGCTATTGATAGTACTCATACTCACACAAGATCATATCTGTTCCTGCAAATGAATTTCCACTCACTCATTCTGTTGCTGAATTGGTTATTGTGAATATATTATGAATGTACAGTGGGGGTGTGAGTGTTTGAAAAACAGGGGAACATTTCTTTAGTTTGTTAAATACAGCAAGTCCTCACTTAAAGTTGTCGATAGGTGGTTCTTGGAAACTGCAACTTTAAGCAAAATGACTTATAATGAAACCAATTTTACCATAGACTGATTGATAAATGTAAATGTTCCTATGGCATTTTACTATCAACTTTAAAACGAGAACGACTTTAATCGAAATGACTTTAAGTGAGGACTTACTATATATTTAACATTTGTTAAAAGGTAATTTGTTTTGTTTATGCACCTAGATTTCATGTTTTCCTCTACTGCAGATCTCCCCATTCCTAAGGAGGCCTGGCTTTTTACCTGTCACTTTACAATATACTGTACATCCTAAGAAGTATTTGGGGATTGCTGGGGCCTCCATATCTTTCTGTATAGTTCTTTTATGCCATTAAAGGTTTTTGATTTGACTTTAGAAAACCAAAAACAAATGTACAAGTACAGAAACATAAAATCACAATTGAAAAGGAATATACACGATTAACTAATGTTTTGGATGACTTATAGCCATACAAGTTTTTGGATATTATGATAAAGACAGGAAAAAAAATATTTTTAGACCAACCAAATGGATTTTTATTTCTTTTATACCATTCTGTGAAGTCAAAAAGATTATTATCTTGGGTATTTATCTTCCACAAATAATATTGAATGATACTCTGTAGTGAATATTTTTCTTGTATGTTGTGTCCTGATCCTAAACACCCATAGTAAAGGTAAAGGTGACCCCTGACAATTAAGTCCAGTCGTGTCCGACTCTAAGGTGTGGTGCTCATCCCCATTTCAAAGCCGAAGAGCCAGCGTTGTCCGAAGACGCCTCCGTGGTCATGTGGCCGGCATGACTCTCCTTGCCGCAGCGTGTAGCATGCAGCTGGAACACGGAGCGCTGTTTACCTTCCCACAAGCGGTACCTACCGTATTTTTCGCTCCATAAGACGCACTTCCCCCCCAAAAAATAGGGGGAAAAGCATGCGTCTTATGGAGCAAAGATGAAAAAACAAAAACTTACCGGGGCTTCGGGGAGGCCTGCGCGACCCTCTGTAGGCCTCCCCGATCTTCATTTCAGAAAAAAATGGTCATTTTCGGCCATTTTCCGGTTTTCGTGCAGTCGCGTAGGCCTCTCCAATCGTCATTTCTGCAATTTCTTCACGAAAACCGGAAATGGTCGAAAATGGCCGGGTTTTGCTGAAATGAAGATCGGAGAGGCCTGCAGAGGGTTGCGCAGGCCTCCCCGAAACCCCGGTAAGTATTTTTTTCCTTTCCCTTTTTCCCCCTATTTTTTGCTCCATAGGATGCATGCGTCCTATGGTGCGATGCGTCCCATGGAGCGAAAAATACGGTATTTATCTACTCGCATTAACATGTTTTGGAACTGCTAGGTTGGCAGGAGCTGGCCAAGCAACGAGAGCTCACCCCGTTGCAGATTCAAACTGCCGACCTTTCGATCGACAGCTCATGGTTCAGCATTTCAGTTACGCTTATATTTTTGACAGCTGTAGAACTCGATGTCACAATTTATTTGATCATGCCCTAAGATGGTGAGTGGAAAACATCCGAGAGAAAGTAACTTGGAACAGCTTAGGGTTGAGCTGATAGAATGAAAATATGCTATATAAAATGGCAAGCTTTTTATTGATATGGTGGAAAAATTCCAGAAAGCTCACTATGTGTGCAGGTTTACAATAAAATAGACACGTTCCAGGGCAATCTGTGTTTCTAAGATAAGCAGAACCCAACTGCTGCATAATATGCATGCCAACTTCTGTTCCTGTCGCTCTGCTAGTTATTGATAATAGTAGCTATGATATCTATTATGTGAAACACTACCAAGTCAACTGTGTAAATTATGATGGGTGGCTAGAATTTTTCCATAACCCACAGCCAAATGCATATTTCTTGTTTACTTTCCTTGTGTTTCATGAGTCAGATTTTAACAGCCAAGCAAGTAAAAAAAGTCGTTCTTTTGTGTTCAGGTTTTTGACTATATTTTTGTTGAGAGGATCAGAATTTGCTTTCATGTCTGTCCCTTTGGGATAAGGTTAATACACTTAAAATGAATATTATACCTAATATATGTTTTACATGTATTTTTTAATATATACCACAAAAATATGTTAATACAACTCTGTGCTTTGTTTTGGAGATTTTAATGGGAATCAGCACTGCCTAGGATCTCTTTGAAAAGGATGCAATCATCGTTTAATGGAGGGTTTGGACTTCCTGATATCCGTTTGTATCATCAAGCTTATCTTTTAACCTCTAGTAATTTTTGGGACTACTTTGTACAATGGGAAATTCCATCTTTGGTTATTCTAGAGATTTTTGCAGTGGCCCCTCTACTGAAATAGATGGTATTGGGGTCTACATATGCTAAAACTACAGATAATAATAATAATAATATACAGTATTTATATACTGCCTTTCTCAGTCATTGGATTTCTCCTCCGACTTTAATCCAAGGCGGTGTACATGGGCAGGCTGTCCTAACCCCCCTTGGGTTTCTTTTTACAATATATATAAATGTCCAATCTCTCATGAACAACTACTTTCCAGGTGGTATCCTGTTACAGTCTGACTTTTTCTGCTGGCTGGCGCCTCCCACACTCAACCGAGGCAGCTGGAAGCTCTTATCTCTCCTCCTGGAGGCTTTCACAGCTTTTTGCCGGCGGCGTGTCTCAAACTTATCAAGTTCACCGGTCTTCGGGCTTTGAAGGTAGCAGCTCTCCCCACTAAGCCAGACTCTTCTGCCCTTAAAGGATATCCCATTAACAGTATCCACGGTTAGATATGTGGGGGGGGGGGCGCTGCCACCCGCCCACTTGTGAGATGTGTTGCGGCCCCAGTATACAGTACTGCAGTGAGAGGTCTATGTATGCCGATGATGGAGGGCACCCCTTTTTGGAAGCAGCAGTAGACGGTGAAAGAGTCCTTAGCGCTGCCTCAGAGCAGGGGGTGGGAAAGTTGTTGAGGCACCCAGTCTCCTTTTCCACCTTTGCGGATTCAAGGTGCCTCCTAGGGAGGTTGTGGTGGGACCCAGTCAAGCAGGACCCCCTGCCTTCCTCGACTTCTCCCCCCAAAAGCTCCCTCATCATAGGCAGGCAGGCTTTTTTTAGTTTTCCCCTTCAGATGGCCTCTCCCTCCTCTCCCAGGTGTTTCTTTCATGCCCTCATTGGCTTCACTTTATTCCCTTCTGTTTGCCTCCCCCTTCCATGATAGGGCCAAAACCTCCTGGATGGCCTCTCCTTCCAGGATCCTTTGCCCGGGGTCATCGGTACAGATGCTGCAGGCAAGGCCACACCTTCATTGGCTGAGGCAAGTGCCTGCTCAGCTCACCTTCAGGCTTGTGGGCTTTCCTGCCCTGCCATGGGTTCTTTCCCACTTTGGGGAGTCCGTGGACGGATAATATGTATGATGGCATGGAAATACTAATTTGATCCTTTATTTTCATACCAAATTAACACTGTAGGCTAATCCAGAATTGAAGATTGAGAAGGAATCTTTTTTGTAGAAGTCTTGGACTGATAGGGCAATCTTCACTCTAGATCAATTAATTGGCCAACATCAAGAGTTAGTTTTGTTTTCAAGGCTGAGAGTTAAATATGAATTGCCGTCATTGGTGGAATGGCAATGTTTACAATTATGACATCTATTAGCATTTAAACTTGGTCCAGCGGCATTATCTGCTTCTGAAACCCCTTTACTTTTAGAGTCGGCGAAGAGAAAGAAGCCTACAATATTTGTTTATAAGTATTTGATGTTGCTTAATAAATATGATACTCAGATACTTAGAGGAATTTGGAACGCAGAACTATTTTGTATAACCAATGGAAAATTGTTTTAAATAACATTCCTGCAATATCTGTGGATCTTAGATTGTGATTAATTCAACAAAAAATTATTTTCAGTGTATATTGGACACTGCAACGTCTTTATAGTAAAGGGCTAATTAAAGAATCTAAATGCTGGCATTGTAATGTGGTGAATGCAACATTTGCACATATGATGTGCCTTGGTAAGAAATCTGATTTTTCTGGGAAGCAGTCATTAAGCGTACTAATGTTATATTGCAACAGTCATTGATATCTGTGGATACGTACAGTATGTCCTTCTGAATTATCTACCTGTAACGTTGATGTTAACAGAGGAACAACGAAAATCTACTCTGTGTCCTTACTATTGCTAAAAGACTTGTATTAAAACACTAGAAGGATAAGCGCTCTCCTGTCGCAATACAGTGGATTGAGGACTTTTTATGTTATCAAAATTTGAATGAAAGGCTTATAGACGACAATTACGAACGGACATACATGCATAGTGTACACTTATTTACTGTTTATGGATTAAGGTTTATAGTGTAGATTGCTACAAATTTTTCTTCGTAGTTTTTGTATGTAGTATTATGTATATATAATTTTTGTATCTTTTCCTCTGTTCTTTTTAGTTGATTGTCATTTTTAATAAAGGGTAGAAAAAAAGGTCTGTAAAACATATTGTCATTGGAACTAATTTGTTTTTTTAAGCCTCAATTCTTTTTATAGTTTAAGATTACAGGAATTGAATTACAGTAATAAGTGAATGTTTGCCTGATCTCCCGCTTAATCCTGATTTTGTATATTTTGCTCTTGCATAAATTTTAAAGAGAAAATACAGTGCAGAGGCAAACACTCAAGGCAAACATGCTGCAGCATAAATAGCAGCATTTGGCAGGGTGTCATGTATTTAGTTTCCTTATGTTGGAGTGATCAAATGTTACTGAGGTTTTGCAAATCGTGAGCTACTGTGCCATACAAGTAATGTCATGGTGTGCTAATCAGTTGTGTTGCCAGCTCCTAGTTCATGAGAACTAGCCTGAAAACATGTAATACTAAAACAATTTTAGGCATATTAAGAATACTGTATAGCTGATTGTGGCTTTTCACTTAACTCTTTATAACTCGGGTATAGATACTAGCATACAAAATACACATTACAGGCCAAATTGAATGTGATGTGGGAGATTTGTGATCAGATCCCCTGATGATTTTTTCTTTCCTGAGAAGCAGCTGCAGGGAATGGGTAAAAGAAGTTTACGCTTTTCTCTTCCATGTTATTTCTTCAGTGGAAATTGACTTCCTTCAATGCTGCTACCTGTATTAGCCAGAGGGACAAAAAGAATCAATTTCCCTAGTGACTGATTTTGGGGCAAAAAAAAAGGGGGGGTATATGATCATGGATGTTCCCTGTCATGTCCAATTTGACCCTTGTGGAGGTGGTAAACCTGTATCTGGGCTGTACCATTTCATTCTGCAGGTGGAGGGTTCAGATGATTGAATGCTTTCCTACACAACAAAATCCTTCTACATAGAAAATATGTCAGGGAGAAGGGTTTTGGCCAAGCCTTTTTGAGATGCTAGTTTTCTATATGGAAGGAGTTTTGGGGGTATGCAGGAGTATTTGGTTATGAAATACTGTACATGTGTATCACATTGATTGTGAAGGGCATGTGCTGATTTTACCTTTAGAATGCATGGAAGCATTATCTGGGAAATGATTTTGCATTTTAAAGAAACAAATAGTGAGTAATATTTGCTAACCACTTCCAGTGTTGACATGGTAGATGTGTTTTGTAATCAGGGAAGTATTGTGATACTAATGTTCAAAAGACACTTGACAACCAGATTGCAATTAACCACTTGAATTGGTCGATAACACGTTTCAAAGATTGCGTAAATTCTCCAATACTCTTATTATTTTTGATGAAGACTGAGTGTGTTCTGTTCTTAGTAGACATTCTGAATGAAACTTCCCTGGGAATTTCATCAGGTGTTGCTCCAGCGAATTCAATAGTTTTCTGTAGAAATTGCTATGGCAATGCTGATGCAAGAAATATTCCTACAGGAATCCAGCTGTGATAACCAATCTCTTGAAAACATTTTGTGTCTTACATTAGGTTAATAAAGTGACCCTGCAGAGATATGGGATAAATATTCAAAGTGCCCATATTTACTAGGAAACAAGAATTAAATATAAAACACCAGTTTATATGGTATAAGGTTGCAGAAAAGTGCCGTGTGAGTAAAATTTGCCTAACAACACAATCCTGTGCAAGGATCCTGCCGACGGCCCAGGGCCGCTCGCCGGATCCTGAGCCCAGGCTGTCCATCGACCAGCACTGAGTGGCACCCGTGCCATGGGTTGGCCACCTGTGCATTAGACTATGCTGGCGTAATGGTTTATGGTAGTGCAGGTAGCCCTGCTTGTTACAGAGTAACCACTAGAGTTTTTCAAGTGTTCCACATAGAGGGGCTATTTTATGTGAAGCAAGCCTAAGATTGCAAGATACACAAAATTACACAACATCCTATACACTTACCTGGGGTTAAGTCAGTGGGGCTTATTTCTGATTGTACTGTTAGTGACATTCTGCATCAGGGATGGTCAGGTTGGGCACTGGTTGAGAGACCACCTAGCCAGACCAGTCTCTGAACCTCCTGTACCTGTGAGTAGTAGTGCCCAATGTACCATCAGGGGATGGGTGGGAGGATCCCACAGGAACTTACTGTAGGCCTGGTCTGCATTCTTGTTACTGGGCTGTATCGATACCGCAAACAACTGAGTGTAACTTGACTGATTTCCTATAATTTTTTTGCTTTGGAGAGTATGAAGGTGAATGTGATTTAAGGGCCAGTTCACAGTCATGCGCCCCATTTGATGACTGGCAGGTATGGCTACATCTGCAGTGCATCCACAGCAGAATATAATGGTAGAATGCTGAGGTGGTAACCTGCATTGGTTCAGTCTGCAGGTGGAGACCAGTTAGGTAGTATAACGTTCCTTTAATTTTAAGCAAAATAGGATATGAGGATTCAGAAGCCATGTAAGAGATTAAAAACTTGTACAGATGCTTGAAAGACCAATTAAGAGCACACAGTGGCGTCACTAGGGCGCACATCACCCCATAGCGGGGCGCGTGCGTCACCCTAGTGATGCCTCCCCCTATACCCCCTCTTACAAATCTTCCGCGCCGCAATTTGGGGGGGCGCCCGACGAGGCGCTGCTCCGGACGCCCGATGGGCGCCGCTCTGGGTGCCCGACAATTTTTGCAGCCAGCTCGGGGACGTCTTCCCCGGCCGGCTGTCCGGGGCCTTCTGAGGAAGGCCCACTGCGCGAACGTTATTTATAATGTTTTTTAGAGCATGCGCAGACCATTCCTGAGGGAAAAGTGCAGCCCTTTTCCCTCAGGGACGGTCTGCGTTTGTGCTAAAAAATGTTATAAATAAAGTTCGCACAGCGGGCCTTTCTCAGAAGGCCCTGGCGCGTCAGGCGGGGAAGACGTCTCCGGGGGCGACGCGCGCAGGAGAGGTGACGTGCCCGCGTGCGCGCGTCACCCCTTGCGCGCGTCACCCTGTAGCGGCCCGCTACCGTCACTTGACGGTAGCGACGCCATTGAGAGCACATACACACTGTTAAAAGTCTCAAAAGTACTAATACAATTTTTTTAAGGTTAAAAAAGATCCGGCGTTTCGTCCTCCCCTGAGGACTTTGTCTAGGAAAGCACAGCGGAGCAGCTATGCATATGTAAATAACCTGTGAAGAGAAAGGGTTAGCATTTTTAAAGGAAGGAAAGCGATCTTTAATTTAATAATTAAGTTCCTTTAATTATTAAAAAAGCAAGCTTCCCTGCTCTTCAGACAAAAAACCAGTAGAGCAGACCAAGAACTGGACTAGGGTCTTTATCCCTGACGAGTAACTTTCTGTTTGTAGGGAGTTGTGGGGAAGCATTCAAAAGTGGCATCCCTTGCTATAGTCTGAAGTGGTACAGTCCATTCTGCCTCGTTCTGCTGCATGTGTACATCTATCCTGACTAAGTGGTCAACAGATATGTGGTATCTTCTATGTATATAATTGTTGACTTTCTTAAGCAACATATACTTAGACTATGCAATCCTGTACACATTTACCAGGGAGTAAGCCCTATTGAAGAACTTCCATGTTGACATGCCTAGTATTGCACGGTTAGAAAATTAGTTCTCCCTAGGCTGATAAACTTTAATCTTCTCAGAATTAAAAATACATTCTTTGCAATGAACAAGTAGCACAAATTCCATTTTCAAAATGCAAAAATAGGAATCTCTTTTGCAGTTGAGTTGAAGTTGAGCTTTCTGTCCCCAAACCAGCTTGCTGCCACATTTCTAACAGCCAGCTACAAACAGCATTGTGTGCTATCCTTTGGAGGGCTGTCAAAATGTATCTTCGATGCTGTACATGTAAAAAGCTCTCATAATCTCCACAGGTAATTGAAGATTAAATAATTGAACAGCCTTAACCAATGAACCTTAATATCTGCCATACCATCTTTCTTTGCTAAAATGGACAGAAAATGTAGTGAAATAAACGTGATTGGTGCCAGGGATTGGTGCCCCCCCCAGGTACAGACCCTCCATGGCACCTAGCCTGTTCTTTGGCTTGCCCACCCTCGTATCTTGTCTGAGTCTGACCCTCTCCACAAAGGCTTATTTGGGCAAGTGTAGTAGTGCTATACTGTATGTTGGGACTATCTTACTTGGGAATTCATGGCACATGGGCACATTGAATTCAAGTTCAATGGGACTTACTCCCAGGCAAGTGTGTATAGGATTGCAGCCTCAAAAACAGTGTTGCCTTGGGTGTGACACTGAAACAGGAGCCATTGCTGCTGCTGCTGTTTCCGCCGTCACCCACCAGTAAGCTCCCTCCATTTGGTTCTGATAGTTTATCAGGCAGGTGTAGTGGTTGCAACTCCTCCTTTGGTACTGCTACAGAGTACAATGGTGCCATTTTAGAATTTCCAGATGCTTCAGCCTCCTGATGTACATCAGAATGAGCTGCTGTTGCTGCTGCTGCTCTTGTCCAGTGGGCCACAGATGAGGGCCACAGCATATGGGAGGAGGGACTTTTCTCCATGTCCTTTGAAAATTGCCCCCTGAAGTAGGCGTTTACCCCAAAAGCTGCTGTTTGCAACAAATAATGTTAACCTCCTACCCTGAACTTTACATTGGGCTCCCCTATGGCTGTGTTTTGCTTATTTTTTTTAAAAGACTACTCTGATTTATTAAAGCCCTTAATGATGGGTTTAATGTAATGTGTAGTTTGGTCCTTAATTAGCAATAGCTTGATCCTGTTCATTAAACCTTGAGGCTTTGCTCTGCCTCTAGCATAAATGGGAGACAGAACCAGAACAAAGTATTGAGATGGAAACAATGAGCAGCTGGCCAATCAGCTGCCATCCACCAACACCAGAATGATCCAACTTGCCTCTGCCACTCATCATCCCTTTTTCTACAACCTGTGTTACTGAACAGCACAGCTGACTAGGTAAGGTGAGCAGGGAGCAAACCTTGCATAACCCATTTTTGAGTACCTGTGTCACTGGTCACAGAACTGCAAATACTGTATCCATATTTAGTTGGTGCACATAACACATTTGAGTATTAAAGAGGTTTTGTCTTTCTGATACCAGCTCTCTCTCTCTCTGTGTGTGTGTGTGTGTGTGTGTGTGTGTGTGTGTTGGTTGTTGCCTTTTAAGATGGCCTTCAGCACTGTGAAAGATGTTGCCAGTGTATTGAAACTTGTATCTTGTGCAGCTGTCAAGTGAGGGAGTGCTCCTTAAATCTCATCAACTGGAGACACACTATAAAATGTCTGGGCATA
Organism: Plestiodon gilberti rubricaudatus; assembly: GCA_026170595.1. Lineage (NCBI taxonomy): Eukaryota > Metazoa > Chordata > Lepidosauria > Squamata > Scincidae > Plestiodon > Plestiodon gilberti. The sequence continues at coordinate 219,090,964 of JANXHW010000002.1, read as the reverse complement.
ACTAGATATGTGCATTGTTTATATGGTAATGACTGCTTTAAGTATGGCAAAGCTACTTTGAGAGGAGTGATTTTCAGCAGAAGAGGTGATGGGGATGTTGCTCAATCCTTGCCCATCTCACTGTTTTTCTCTGCTGCAAATCTTCCAAACTGCTCCCCATCCATGGGGCTCCAGGTGTGCATTTGAGTGACTGTGGATCAACATGTATGGAATCTCATGGGAAAGCACGTGGTAGAGTTTTAGAAGAGAAATGGTGGCCTGGAAATGTTAATCGCTTTTCTCCCCCCAACTGCTTTAAAATTAATGTTTATGGATGTAAAGCTGTGGTGGCTTAGTGGTTAAGACACTGAACTGCAGACTGAAAGGTCGGTAGGACGGCAGTTCAAGACCCAAGTGCCGCGTTGACAGAGTGAGCTCCTGTCTCCTGCCAACCTAGCAGTTCAAAAGCAAGAAATTGCAAGTAGAGAAATTGCAAGTATGTACCGCTGCAGTGGGAAGGTAACAGTGTTCCTTTAGTCATGCCGGCCACATGACCACAGAAGCGTCTTTGGACAGCGCTGGCTATTCGGCTTTAGAAAAGGAGATGAGCACCACACCCTAGAGTCGGACATGACTGGCTTTCGAGCAGGGGATACCTTTACCTTAATGTTTAGTGAAATCCTCTGTCTTAGATATGACTTGCCACAAGCCTGGAGTGGTCAAAAACAAACGAAGTAAAGAGAGGGTGGTTTTGTACAAGATTATCTGATGCATTTCTTTTCTGGGTATGAGCTGAGGGACAGTATGGAAATGGGAAGTCCTGGTTCTTGGGTCCAGGAGGGGAACCAGAGAACAGCTGTTATCTATTCCTTTTTACTCTGTGTTTTCTCCTTGCTCCCCACAGGCATCTGTCCCACAGGTGAGGACATCATCCAAACCCTAAGGGACACCTATAGCCTGCCTGACTACAGTGACCAGTGTGAAGCCAGCTGCTGCTTAGTGAGGTTGTGGACCTATTCCTTCCAGTCAGGCCCATGTGGCTTTGCAAACTCTATGGCAGTCAGTGAACCAACAGGTGCAGCCAAACCTCACAGGCACCTGTTACTTGCAGTGGCACAACTTGCAGTGGCACTCACTTGCTGGGAGGAGATGGTTGGCAAACCCATCTATGTAGAATTTTTCTTTCAGATGCTACTCTATCACTGATACTGTTTGATAAAAACCTTGATTTGATCACACCTGTTGTCTCATTAGCAGATAGAGCAGTGGTTCTCAAAGTTCTCCCCGCAAGGAGGGGAAAACTTTGAATCTTTGCAGGGGTGGAGATAGTGGCTGCAGCGATTCTGGGGATTGCGCCGCCACCAGGAGGAAAAGTCTTCTTGCTTCACTCACTGGGGGTCCTGACAGCTTCTGGATAGTACATGGAGGCCTGCGAACCTCTCCGCGAGCATCACTGAGCTTTAGATCGCCGCTCTACAGCAATTACAACCGTTTCCAGTTTTCTTCCAAAAGTTGGTAGTGGTTGTAATCACTGTGGAGCAGCAATCTAATGCTCGGGGAGGCCCGCAGAGGGGTCAGCAGGCCTCTCCATGCCGTCCAGAAGCCGTCAGGACCCCTGGTGAGTTAAGCAAAATATTTTTCTCGTGGCAGCGACACGATAGCTGCCGCCACTGTCCCCACCTTTTAAGGAGCCAACAAGCAAGCGCAGTTTTCCTGGTGGTTTGCGACCCACCAGTTTGATAACCACTGAGATAGAGGGATCCCTTTTTCCCACCTTAGTTGTTTCCTACTTCAGCTGGCACTCAGGGTGGGTGTTAAATGCTAGGTGAGGCACTCTTTTCCTGTTTCCTACTTTGGCTGGCTGCTTAGAGAGCAGCTTTGTGAGGTAGCTGGTATGGGTCCTAGACCTGCCTCTCCCTTTTCTTTTTGTCCCTGCCATGGGTGTTTCTGGACAGTCGTGCAAAAGGTCAGTGCCTTGCTGGTTAGGGTATATCCCTTGGCTGGGCTAGAACCTCTTGCCTGGCTCCCAGCCTGTGGCTTTGTACAGTGAGCTATCATCACCCTGCTTTGCCCAAGTGCTGTTGGGATTCCCCTTGTGATTTGTTACAGTTCCTCTCCTGGCATAAGGGCTCCTTCCTGCTGGTGGATGTCATCACATAGATTCAAACCTTTACCATGGAAAGTGTGTGTGTGTGTGTGTGTGTGTGTGTTCGTGTGTTTGTGTGGTGTGACGAAGGGATTTGAACCTTGGATGCACCGTCTCCTAGCAATTCTTTGTTTTTGCCCCTTTGTTGCTGATGACACTGTAGCTCCTATCGAGGGTGGGGTTGCTGTGGCATTATTGTGTTGTGTGTGGTGTCCTTGGGGCATGTCCCCATGGTTGGGGTGGGGGTGGTGCCTGTTGCGGTGTTGCTCGTTCCCAGTGGCTGGTAGCATTGGCCACTCATTGGCCTTGCACCTGCCCCCTGCTCAGTTCACCCTGGCAGTGCTTCTCTGACTGCCAGTATTGGGGCTGATGACACATGGATGATGCACAGACTTTATGGCAATGGCACACTGATGTGCTGATGTCACTGTGATGATATGCCAGTGTCATAGCGGACGCTATTCCGTGGATAACATGCTGTGTCTGTTTCCATGGATGCTGGGGTTTTACTGGGAAAGGCTTTGTCACTGTTACTTTGCCAGGACGGGCTTGGCATTTGGCCCTTGTTGCGCTAACATTAATGTGGCATTGCTAGGACAGGCTTAGGATATGGCGGATGTTGCGCCATGTCCATGCAATATCAGTGCAGCGTCCGAATAGGATTAAGCCTTAAGTGGAGGATTTTGAGTTCTAGTCATTTTGTTTGGGCAAACTTTCTGGTTGTCAGAAGAACTGTAAATCAACTGGATTCAGAAGTGAGAGGTTGAGGTTGGGTCAAAGGGGAATGCTCAGTACTGATGTTGATGACCGTTGTAGCAGTACAGAGGTATATTCTGTGGGATGGGAGAACTGGAATATGAATGTATGCTTTTGTGAGTTTGACCAAGGTGAGGAAGTGACCCTCATTTACTGCACATGGACTTGATAGTCTCTACAGAACAACATCTTAGCCAGTAACAAGACACTTCAAATCCTAAATGACTCAAGCTAACCCATTCTTCTTTGCTACAGTATAACTGATAAACCATCGGAGTTTTTTTCTATTGCAAAATTCCAGTATCGACTTTTGGTTTGAAACAAAGCAGTATAATTTGTCAAAATATTACAGAGACTTTTGTGGGTTTTTTTTTTTTTTTGAAAATATGATCAATTTTACCTTTTGTATATGGAAGCTCTTACATTGCAATTGGATTTTTTTTTTTACAACACATTCATAAGATTTCAATGTTGCGTTAAATCTTCAGTCATTTCGTAGTACCTTGTTTCACTCATTGTGTGGTACCTGAGTCCAGAGTTCTGGCCACATATAAAACAGAAATTATGTCACAGTATGTTTTTGTTACATCTGTATCGCTTTCTTAAAATAGTAAATGTCATAATTCTCTTTGGCACAAGCTATAAAGTGAATGAAAGCCTAACAGGTTGTTCTAGGTCAACTTTGTGTTGCAAAATTTGCAAGGTTAGCTCTTGGGAGTTGGCTAAGGAAAGAGCATGGTATAGGTTGACAACATTAGAAGCGAATTGTAATTACCTCTCCTTGATTTCTGCTGATATAAAGTGTTTCCAAGCTAGAAAGACATCAAAAAGAAACCCAGAATATTTCTTTTTCTTCCACATGTATTAGACCACAAGAAGTTAGTCATCTGTTTCAATAGGAATATGCTGACTGCGTGTATTTCATAGCTTTGTTAATTAGTAATAGTGGAATATTGTGATGTGGGGGTGTGTATGTGGTTGTAAGCTTGTTTTCATTCCAGTGAGGGTGGCTCTGACAATACCAGCATAGCAGAAAAAAGACGAGAACTATCTCTCTTGTGAGCAGTCAAGTGGGCCACTCAATCTTAAAGTAATTCTGGTGCTTTATAAATTTTGGAAGAAATGTGGTGGAAACTGGCAAAGATAGAATTTTGCAACAATAAGACTGATCTCTAGAAATGTATTGGGCTGTTGCCTGTAAGGTAGAATTCTTGCAGTTTACAAGCTGATGATGACGATAACTTACGAACTTGTCTTGTTTTCTACAACATGGGATATTCTTCATGGCTGCTGTAGTTGATTAATGGCCTATTGTAATTACATTTCCTACTGATTCAGATGATAGCTCTATTAAATTTGTATAAGATAGAAATGACCTGCTCCTCCCCTGTTTAAAATATAATTTAATGCAAGAGAGTGTAAGACTGGGAGGAAAAGAGAATATTGGAACAAAGCTCATGGTAATGGATTTTAGTTCACTATACTTAATGTAACCAAATTTAATGAAATCACACATTTTTCCCAACCCCCACATACCTATCCTTTGTCTGTTTTTTTCCATATCTATCTAGATTGTAAACCCCTTTGGCTATAGACCTCTCATTCTATGTAAAATACCATGTAGGTAGATGGCATTGTAATAACTTCTGATCTGGGCTTAAGTTCTGCAATCAGTGGCAGGTCTGTCAACTCGATTCTTTTTGGTAGGCTTCCAGTATTGGCTCTCAAATATCTTACTACTGCTTCTGAATTCTTTGTCACTACCTAATGTACAAAGAGTTCAGTAAGCTCTATCTGGTGATTTTGATTTACATTTATATTATTGTTGGCAAATGAACTAAGGAAAACTTACAAGAGCTGAGCTGCCAAAAAACAGAGCATTCTAGACATACAGGCATACCTTGCTCTTTCAACGTATTAGGAACCAGAGCATGGATGAAAGTCAAAAATGGATGAATGTCAAAGCATAGCCTTATTTACCTTGCAAATTTATTTTGGCCAGTGAAAAACATAACTCGCTATATAACATAGGTGAATGCATGCTAAACCTAAACAAAGAGAAATAAAAAGAAATAAATATAAGAACATAAACGAATATCATGGAAGGTTGGATGAAATCGGATGAAAGAGGAGAGAAAGGCGGGGTATAAATTCTTTAAATAAATAAATAAATAGTTGAAACCGGTTGAAAGAGCAAAGCAATGAAAGTCAAGGTATGCCTGTAAGTGAAGGTTAGCAAGATGCTCCTGGTGAAAGGTCACTTGCAAATGAGCTGAGTTTGTCATCAAGGATGAGCTGAGTTTGCAAATGAGCTGAGTTTGTCATCAAAGAAAGTTTTGTCTTAAAATACAACATGAAGTTAGGCATTTTGCTTTGAATTTAGGTAGGAAAACTTAGATTATTGCAAATATTAAAAGAAAAATCTAGAGAAATTCTAATGGACCACCTTGACCACCTACAATTTTGTGATGTTGCAAATATTAAGTTTCCATTTATTCATATGTGGTGACTGATGGAATAGGCACATCAAGGTCTTGGGAATAAGCTTGACAGATATAAGTTTTTCATTTATTTACTGCCTTTACTTACTTTCTGCCTTTACTTAACTTTCATTTACTTACTGTAAATCAGGGATTCTCAACCCTTTCCCGGCTGTGTACCACCTCCGGCGCCACTCTCCTGCTGTGTACCACCGGAAGTGACTGGCAATGACATCATCGCTAGTTACTTGCAGGTTTTCAGAGGCCAGAAAGCACGAGTAGGAGGCTCTGGGTGGGTGAGAAGGCCCTTCTCAGCATTCCCAAGAGGCTCGGCCAAAGGCAAGGAGCCTCCCAGGAGCGAAAACGCATCACCAAAAGCGCCATGCGAAACGGGGTTCCGGCAGTCCGAGTACCACCAGCAGTTGCTCGAAGTACCACTGGTGGTGCTAGTACCACTGGTTCAAAACCCCTGCTGTAAATGAAAGTAACATTGCCTTACTGCCTTTACTTTCGTTTACTTACTGCCATGTATGAATGACCACAGAGAACACTTGGCTGAAGTCAAGAAGATGGGAATGGGGAAAAAAGAATAATAGTAATATGGGAAACTAGTGTGATATGCAAAGAAGCCCATTTCCCACTCACCCTGCACTATCCTAAGAATATTTGCCTAGTAATACCTTGAGAAAAGGCACTGCTGCTTAAATTACTACTTTTACAGCCCAATCCTGCGTAACTATATGTGACCAGCCTAAATGACTGGCCGCTGTATTCTAGAATCTAGGCCCATTGTGGTCTGCCCCAGCGTGGCCTGGACATACCTTGGGAGAAGGGGATGTTTGTCCCCTTCCCCCGGTGTAAGTGGTGTGGGCCGCAATGGGCCTTCTAGGATGTATGCCAGCTCTGAAGCTGGTGCACAACCGGGGAGGTCGTGTAAGGCTGGCCTGGGCTGTGATGGGGCGTAGGACATCGGCGCAACTCGACGCCAATATCCCCGCCCCCTCCTAGCCTGGCTGGCCAATGACCCACCCTCACCCTCTGCACCGACTGGCACCAGCACTCACCTGTGGCGGCCACCATGGGTCCAGGTAGGCCATGAGGTAAACAGTGCTAGCCTCCGCACTGGCGCCACTTACTCTCCGGGTGTCGAAAACGTACTTTAAATTGTAAGTAAAGGGAAGGGGGTTAGGGATGTGCCCATGTGCATGTGTCCCCCGTCCATGAGATTGAGGTGGTGCGGAGGCACGCTGCCTCAGGCACTGGGATGTCTTGGGATGGCCCTGTTTTCTCCTATTATGAAAATAGTTATGTGCATAATATATTATTTCTAATACTTAAACAATATTTTCCATACTTTGTCCATGATATGAGCAAGACAGAGTGTTGGGGCCCTGGAAGCTGAATGTTATGAGATCCTTGCTTTTACTCTCCGTCTGCATGAAATCAATGCTTGTCATAATGAAAACAAATTCTTAGGGGCATGGTCAGTTAAACCAAGGCAACAGGAAATGTAAGGTGGGGGAACTCTAAGGGAAATCTGATAGCTAAGAATGCACAAGGTAAATGCTTTATCTTTTATCTTGCAGGCCTAAGCAGCAGCAGAACAACTTTTCAATGTTTTCTTCCAACAAAGGCTGGAATTTCAGAGGGGTAAGGTTTTCGTTCTAGGTGACTGATTTGTGTATGTATCTTTCTTTCTAACATATACTTTTCTTTCCATCCACTAGTGTGTAATTTGCAATTCAAACTAAGGTAAGATGAGGTAATTAATATTTTGCAAACTCAAACCTTTCTAAAGATGCAACTTCAGAAACCATTGCTTAACCTGTACTGTCAGGGAGCCAACTAATTATTGTAGGTAGACCTGCATAACACTTTCGTAAGAGGTTATGTTTGTTCTGGCAGAATTCTCTTCATGTAATCAAATTCTCAGAGAATGAAGGAGTTTATCTTCATGTATTTATCCAGGCAAATGTTTCACTCTGTGTAGACATTAAATTTGCTTAGGTGCCATTGACCAAGCAAAATATGTCTTGGTGCTTGGTGCCTATCACACTATTGTGCCCAGAGAGTGTTAAACCTGGACTACCCATATATACTCATGTATACATCAATCTCATTAATAAATCGAGGGCACGTTTTAAGCCAAAAATAATGGAATTTGCTATGATTACCCATGGATAAGTCAAGAGGAGGCCCATAGAGTAGGCTGTGGACCTTCCTACGCCTCAGAGCACCTCCCGTACTCGACCGGAAGTCATGTCCAGGAGGTGTTCTGTAGCGCAGGGAGGCCATCTGCAGTTGGTCAAATCTCTGTGGATGGCTAACCCACAGATAATGCAGGGCCACTGTATTTCCATAGCAGCAGCCCTCACAACTTCCATAAGCTCCTTCATCTTTCTTTCTACCTGTTTGGAGAATAGCTCCATTTCTGTGCTGCTTCAGAACAAGGTAAAATAGCTCCATTTTTTTAATCCTCCCCCATGCGTCCCGCTTCTCAGCCCAGTCATCGTCCGTCCGCCCCCCACTGCACCAAGCAGCTCTTCTTAGAAGCCCCATATAGAAGTCGACACAGGTTTTCAGGGTCAATTTTAAGGCATAAATTATTCGACTTAAACATGGGTATATACGATATACTATTGAATATTTGTTTTTGCATTAAATAAGTTCATGCTTTGTTTCTAATATTTTCTGTTAAATTATGTGAGTTGCAGTAATAATTCTGAAGTTAATGGTAGATATTTTCTACAAAGTTACATTTAAAATGTTTAAAAAACCATATTTTTGGAACTCACTTGAGCAGTTTTTTGATGGGTGTACTATATCCAATTTTTTCATCAGCTACAAAACAGAGAAACATTTAAATAAAATGGTTATACTTTTTTGTCCAGTTGATATTATTGAGCATTTAAATTTGATGTGCAAGTTGGTCTCTATCAACCTCATCCATAATAACAAAAAAAAGCTAGAGAAGATTTGGATGCTAAACCTTTATGAATGAGAGATTCTGCATGTCCTTTGTATCCCTATTGTACATTTTCCTTGCCAAAACATCAGTCAATTTGAATTTGTAAATGGATTCTATATTGGGATGTGGTGAACTGGTTTTAGAAGTAGGCTATCTCTTAATGCCAGATGCAAGGGAGTGGTGACAGGATGCAGGTATCTTCTTGTCCTGTGCGTTCCCTGAGGCATCTGGTGGGCCACTGTGAGATGCAGGAAGCTGGACTAGATGAACCTTTGGCCTGACCCAGCAGGGCTGTTCTTATGTTCTTAACTCACTTTTGTTCCCCTGTTGCCCTTAAGGGGGGAATCCTTAGGTAGGTTTAACATGCAGGGCTCAGCGGAGTCGAGTTGGGCCCTCCACCATTAAGGGTGGCTGCATGGTCTCTCTTGATCAGCTATTGTGTAGACGGTGTTGTTTATCTTCTTTGACTGGCAGCAGAAACAAAAGTCCCTAGCCAAACCATTGGGCTCTCAGGCCCATCAATTGGTCTTGATCCCTTTAATCAGAAAGGCAGATGAGCGTCCCTAACCAAAGCTATGTAAGGCAGAGCACCAAGCTGCTATTGGCTTGTTTGGTTCTGATACTTACGGGGTTAGCCTGTGTATTGTGGGAGTTTATTACCTTTTATTAACTTATTAAAAGGGGCCACTCTGTAATTTGATTATCATAGCATAAGCACAAAGCTGTAAAATAGTATAATAATTGTTAACTTATTTTCATCTATTAATATTGTGAAAAGAGACATCTGAAGATTAACTCATTCTCCTTTTATAAAGAAAGCTGCTGCTAGACACAAATTAAAACAAAATTGTGGAATAACTTGTGTGCATTGGGTCTATCTAAGCTTGAATATTCCAGCGATATTGTCAATATGGTGACAGCAATGATAGAATGTGCTGATGACACCCAACTCTACCAGCAATGACCAATATGCTGATGACACCCAACTCTACCTCTCCTTGCCATCTCGCTCCAGGGAGGCTGTGGAAGTCCTAGAGCGCTGCCTGGAGGCGGTTGGGGTCTGGATGAGGGCTAATAGGTTGAGATTGAATCCAGAAAAGACAGAGGTCCTACTGGTCAGGAAAGCTTCGATGCAGGTACTGAGTCATCTGCCCGGCTCACTTGACCTGACCACGGTGGTCCACGCCTTAGTGACTTCAAGACTGGATTACTGTAACGCGCTCTATGTGGGGCTGCCCTTGAAGACGGTTCGGAAGCTGCAATTAGTGCAGAATGCGGCGGCCCAGGTGGTAGCTGGAGCTAGGCGGTTTGACTCTGTTGAGCCGCTGCTTCAGCGGCTGCACTGGCTGCCCATTTGTTTCCGAGCCCAATTCAAGGTGTTGGTAATGACCTTTAAAGCCCTTCACGGTTTGGGTCCAGGATATCTGAGGGACCGCCTTCTCCCATACATTCTGGCCCGCTCTCTTAGGTCATCTGAGGGGGCTCTCCTGCGTGTACCACCTCTATCGCAAGTTAGGGGAGTGGCAACACGTGGGCGAGCTTTCTCCGCTGTGGTGCCACAACTGTGGAACTCCCTGCCAGGGGATCTGAGAACCACCCCCTCCCTCATGACTTTTTGGTGAGGGCTCAAAACGTTTTTGTTTCGTCTCGCGTTTGGGTGATGGGTTGTAGCCTGCCTCCTGTGTCTCAAGATGCTCTGCCATGCTGCTTTAGTGCTCCCTACTGTTGCCCCCCCAGTGGATTTTATTGATATTATTGTTTTTAAATTATGTATTGTTTAATCTTTCTGTATTTTAAACTGTTTTTAATTTTTGTTGTAAGCCGCCTTGGGCATTTGCCTCGGCATGGGATAAGGCGGGATATAAATTTTTTAAATAATAATAATAAAAAATAATAATAATGATCTGGAAACCTTAGCTTTTGGAGCCTGGCATTTTTTTTTCATAAACTGACTGACAGACACACCAGTGCTTACCTGTAAGTGAGCCTGTTTACAACACGAAGGACCTAAGGCAGCAGTTCCCAAATTTACCGTGATCACGGTTCCCTTCTACAGTACCTTGTTGGGATGTCCCCAGCAGCCTCTTCTTCCCATCTCTCCCAAGCATCACCATCTTAGATCGTGTGAGATCTCGCACGATCCAAGATTGCAGTGCCCAGAGAGCTGGGAAAGCCGCCAGGGACATCCCGCGGTGCCCTCAGCTGCCACAGTGTACAGTTTGGGAACCACTGACCTAAGGCAATGCTCTTTTTTACTGTCTTGCTGCCGGGGGAGTAGAAGGATTTACTAATGCTGAATGGTTGCAAATTGTTCCAGAGCAATTGTTAGGCCTTGCCTGAGGAATAGCTTACTGTTGGTGAGTGCTCTTGATTTTTCTGCCTTTTTATTATCATTTGTTCCTTGCTGCTCTGTGTCGTCATGACCTCAACCTATAGCAGTGAACAGTACTTTGACACAGGTGGGAGGTACCAACCAGATCAGGAGAAACAGATTCTGTATATCCTTACCTTGGATTCTACTCCTGTGCTTACATTAGCAACTCAGCCTTATCAGAAGGGCCTATTGCTTGATAACCACACTTGCATTTTAGTTTTGCAGAGTTTTAGTCTGCTTGGGTTAGCATTGTGGTTGCCCTGAGATGTCAGCAAGATTTGTCCAAGTTAATTTTTGCAGTTCTACTAGCCTTGCATATTATTAATGAAAAACTGCCAAGCTTCCAAAATCTCTCACAATTTCATCCTGGTTATCAATCTATCATTTGTCAAATTCAGAATTCTGTAGTATTTATGCATTCTTTTCAGTGGTTTTTTTTTTGGCAGGAGTTTACAGCAGCCCTGATTAATTGATTCTCTTCTGCTTCCATGAACGTTTAGTGTAGTGCAGGTATATCAGCGTTTCCTAACCTTTGGAGGCCCGCGTACCACCTATGTGGGACTCCGGCTAGCTGCGTACCACCAGAAGAAAGTGCCGATGATGTCATCGGCACTTTTTTCCAGGTTTGTGGCTGACCGGAGCTCTGAGAATGACAGAAAAGGCAAGGTAAGATACAAGAGAGGGCGAGAGGGCCATTCCTGGCGCTTGCAGCCTGCATGTTCGAGCTCTGCCAGCTTGGCAGAGCTCGAAGCACCGCTTTTCGGGTTCGGTTGTGGCGTCATGCAGCCAAGATGGCGGCCACCATCTTGGCTGCTGGCAGCCTGTGTACCACCAGCCTGTGGTCCGCGTACCACCAGTGGTATATGTACCACAGGTTGGGAACCTCTGAGGTAGATGAAAGAGAGACTGCCATTTGTGAAGGATAAACAAATAGCGATATGATGACCTTCTTGATTTTAAAATAAAAAGCTACCTGGGGAGGAGTTGGAGTGAACGTACTCTCCTAATTTCTGATAAATCTTGTGGGGGCATGAATCAATCCTTTGATTTTAAAGCTTTTGCTTATTGGGGAGAAGAACAGGTAAATATTTGTAACAATAACAAATAAAAACATCTTGAAACTTTGAATAAAGTCTTCTTAAAACGACAGAGTTACCCGGTATTATGTTGATTCTCAACTCGGAAATAACAAACATCAATTAGTTGATGTTTCATTTGTGCTTCAGTGTTTGGAAGAACTGATTTTAAGAGAACTGTAGGAAGTTACCCTCAGTGTTTCTGTAAATAGTAGCTCTTGCCTTTGTAGGTGCTTGTAGATTTGCAGCCGTAATTTATAACCTCACCCTCCTAAAACCTTTTCATCTGCTAATTTGGTAGAAATCATCATTCTTAATTTTAATCGTATATTTTAATCGTATTAAAATAAAGCATCCTTTAAATAGCTCATATTTTGCCAAAGACTGGAGGAGTTTCTTTGCAAGTGGATTTTTTTTACCTCTCTTCATTTCCTTTCTAGTATTTAGGACCTTGGGGGGGGGGGATTTATCAGATTCTTGACACACAATACCCTTCGTGTATTGAAGGCTCACTCTAAGATTCATAAATGATTTCTTTGCTTGCCTGGATACTAAAAATCTGTTTTGGTAAGGTAGAATGTGTACTAAATAAGATTGAAGCTTCTACTTTTAAGGTAGCATTCACAAAAAATGTTATATTTAGCTTTGCACAGAGAGTGTTGCACCACATTTGCTATAGTAGGGCCAGAGGTGATCAGGCTGTAGTCCAACCCAGGGATCTTACTGAGATTTATTGGTTATTTTCAGAATCAGTCTTCAGATTCTCATGCTGATCATATACTGTATAAACGTTACTGGGTTACAAAAGAACATAACAAATGCTTTACTAATTTGGCCCTATTTTGTTCCACCGATTTGGCCCTTTCCAGGCATACAGTCTTATGCAGGCATACCTTCAGACTGGCTGACTCTAGTGTAGCACAGTCTTTGAGACTGGTGTTCTGACCATTCGCATATTGTCAAGGGTCAGCAGACTCTGTTGTGCTGCTATTCCTTTTAAACCCTCGTCCTCTGGCTCTCTGCTCCTCCTGGGCCTCCTCTCCTCTGCTACTGCCACTTCAGCATGATCTCTTCCCAAGTAGATGGAGCTGACCCATTTGTATGTGGCCTTCTGTCCGGTACAGTTTGTTCTGTTATTTCTTAAGTGCCCTGTCCCTTTGACCGTCCCTAGGCATTGTGACTGTTTATGTGCTTATTGCTTCTTATTGCAACTGGAAATCTTGTAGTAACTTGCATGTCCTGGAGGCAGCCAGCATTTCCTGCAATTAAATTACATTAATTTAAATGGGAAAAACTCTAACTTGTTCCAAAGCCATTCTAAGTTCACCCCAAAATCGTCCTAAATGCCTAATACCATAAGGACAAAATGTGGCAGGATAAAATAGAATAAATAACAAATAATAAACGTTATATTCATAGAGTGATGGTGTTAGGTGGAGGAGGAAGTCTTCCATACATTTCATGTCTCCCACGCATAACTTTGTAAGCCTATCACCACCAACCACATTTTGAGCTCTTGCTTTAATTCAGGGGTGGGGAGCCTATTTGCAGTGGGGGGCCAGTTTCCCATAGGGAAAATTTGCTGCGGGCCGGCCTGATGGCCAGCCGATTTTTTTGGCCCCCCCCACAAATTTGACCCCCCCCTGCGAATTTACCTCCCACCCACCGCTCGCTCGCTCTCCCTCCCTCCCACCCACCGCTCGCAGCTGAGATAAATTTCAACTGTTTTAACCATAGTTGTTGGTCCATTGGTCCATTAAAATAACATGACCTACATCTTTCGCCTAATGAATCGTACATTCTTTAACCTGATCTTCTTCTGTCTCAAACTTCAAAAGCAATTTATACATTTTTGAGATTACCTGGTCTTCAGATTTTAATTGTACCTCCAATATTGATTCTTCTTGTACAAATTCATATGCCTTCTTGTCCACTTTAAATCTCTCCAAAATTTGAGCATATACAAACCATTGGCAATTAAAGTCTTCCATTAATTTTTCTTTTGACTTCATTGTACAGTCTCCTTGTGAAAAATTTAATAAATTTCTGTATAGTAGTCCTTTCTCTTTTGGCACGCTACTTCCTCCAAAGTGTGCTTCATATGGTGCAACCCATAATGGTATTTTCTCATAAAACCTCATTTTATATCTATTCCAAATTCTCCATAATGCATGTCTAACATAATGATTTTTAAATTCTAAATTTGCTTTCACTTTATCATACCACAAATACCCATGCCAACCAAATCTCAAGTCAGAGCCTACTAACTCCAATAATCTTCTATTTTGTAAATACGCCCACAATGTTTTTCGCGCATGTGCACAACGAGAAACGTTATAAATTACGTATCGCGCATTGGGCCTTCGTCAGAAGGCCCTGGAGCGTCGGCCGTGGAGGTCGCTCCGAGGCCTTCTCCCGGAGGGCGACGCGCGCAGCAGAGGTGACACGTGTGTGGGTGCACGCGTCGCCCTCCGGCGGTCCACCCCCCACGCCTCGCTCTAGCGACACGCCTGCGCACCAGTACCCAGGCAAACCAAGGTGCTGGTGTACCAACTACACAGACACCTAGCTAAGGTAAGAGCCAGACAAGATATGCTTGAGCCCAGCCAGGGAGCTTTAACCAACCTCACACCCACACCTTTTGCATGACTGGCTAGAAATCTCCATGGCAGGGACAGAAGAGGTGGAGATAAGTCTTCAGCCCATGTTAGTTAATTTGCAGGGGTATTTGCTAATTATTCTGCAGTAACTGCAGTGTACTTGCAACTGGAAATCTTGTAGTAACTCGAGATACTTGTAGTAACTTGAGAACATGAGATACTCTTTGTACAGGCAAAGAGTATCTCATGGGGCATCTCATATCCTGCAGCACCAAAAAAAAGGAACACCTGGCTAGAGACTGTAGCCCAGGGGTGGCCAACTTTTCAACATGAATGCTCCTGGTCCTTTAATGTTTGTATAGGTGAGGGCATTTCAGCAGGTGCAGCTGCTTTAGCAGCACCATCAGCACTTGCAGCTGCCAAGATTCTGTCTTCCTCACAACTCTTAAGAACGCAGAGGCCCTAATGGTGGAAGGTTGGCCACCCCTGCCGTAGCCCATGGACAATTCAGAGGGAGTACTGCAGTGGTTCTCTAACTCCTGGTAAGGCCCTTTGCTGCCCTAAGTGGCAGTGGGGCCTTCCCAGGGATCACGAGGGCACGTCCAGGATTGTGCCAACGTCGCCACCACCACGGATGAAAAGGTCCGTTTTACCTTCATTAGTGGCAGTGGATGTCCTCCGGGGGTGGTGTGGGGAGCCTGCGGACCCCTCCGGAGGCCTCCCCAAGTGTTGGAGCGGCCCTCCGATGCAATCGCGACCCACTTCAGGTTTCGCCGTAAAACCGGCGAAAGTGGGAGTTGGGAGTTTTCTGGTTTTTCCCCCCACCCCATCAGTTTCTGTGGCTTATTTGGTTTGTATGCCAAGTCCTACTTTAGCATAATGATGTGTGGGGCATGTCTGTCATCTGGAGAGTGTATAGAATATGGCAGCTGCCAGTTTCTTTGTCCCACCCACACCCATTTTGGGCCTTGTGCCAGCTGTGAGGGTTCAGCAGTGTAGCATTGTGTCAGAGCCTGGGGCACGCTTGCTGGTGGAACTGGAGCTGTGCTGATGTGATATTGGCATAGGGCTGTAGTTGTACTGGCATGATGGCATCTAGGGGCATACGTCATATCCAATTGTGCTCAGAATGGCATTTTTGAAGTATAAGATTTGGCTGCCCATCTCTAAATCTGTGGGGTTGGAATTCCCCAGCCTATGTCTCCAACTGTAGTTTCTTTATGACTTGGGAACATACACAGTTTAATAGACCTTAATGCCTTTATGTTTTTCTTCCTCTCCTCACTGGTAACCTGTAACTACAAGGTAATTTCGACCCAAGTTAAACTAGAATCAGGCTGGTCTTGCCCAGAGTAAAGTACAATTTGTGACTGTGCTTTACAGATCCAGAAAGTGATTTACCTGGCATGCGCTTTATTTTCAGTAAGAAGATAGTTCAGTGGCACCTTGTAGTTTAGCCTTTAAACTGTTATAGACTCTTTGTCAACACACAATGAATCTTCAGTAGGGAGAGTGGTCACTCAGTCACCCTTGGAAAGTGTTGCAAGATTGTTTGCAGACACATGAGTGAACTCTGACACTGCTCTTTGTCCTTTGCTGTTCTTGATGTTGGCTGCCATAGACTGTGGGAGGAGTCCTAAATGTTTTTACTCATTACTGGTTTTGTTTATATGAACAGACCACTGAAACTATTGTTAAGTGTAATCAAAAGATTGATTTCTGCTGGAACAGTAGAGTTTATGTTGGCAAGTGAGAAGAGATGCTATCAGAAACTCATTGTGTGGTGTTTGTTTTAACGAATAGTCACAGCCAATTCCAAATAAAATTCAAAAACATATATTAATCTCTGTATCTATCTACGTATATTATATATAATACTGTGCATTGTTAAGCTAAGTTGAATTTGGTATTGCAGGGTTTGAAATGATCTGCAATTTACATCCAGTGCCAATTCCCTGATTCTACTATCTCCCCTCCCCTGCTCTTAGTCGCAGAGGGGAAAACAAGAATATTTGTATCTGTACATTTCTCTGTCCACTTCTAATTGTAGCTTTGGAAGGATGCACTTTGCATTGGGAAATTGGAGCAGGTTCTGGGAGAGGGTTTAAACCCCACAGCACTGGAGCCTCGATCCAACCTGCCTTGGCCGCTTTTTGGAAAATAAAAAGATATGATTTGGATATCCAATCACAGATCCCCTTCATAATATGTAGTTTGACCCTTTAAAGAGGCATTCCTTTTGGCTGTGAAAAAGAGGAAAGCCTAGGATAGCACCTGGCCCGTCCTGTTTTTGTAAGTACCTTCTATTAAATATAACTTTAAAAGCTAAAATCTGCAGACTGATTTGTCATAAACACCTTATTAGTCAAAAGCGTTTTAATTGAATAATGGTTTAATAAACAAAATGTTGCTGCTCTACTTACAAGCGCAAATGATTTTAATTTTATAGGAGTTTCCTCTGCCACACTTTTAGAGGACAGGTGCTTCTTCTCTCTCTTCCTTCTTAACAACAGAAGTGGAAAGCGATGGCAAGAGCGAACATGCTCTTTACAGCAGGTTGTAGAGCATGAGCAAACATGATTGCTCGTTAATGACTCATTTTATAAATTCCAAATTGAAGTGCTAATTAAATACTTTTCAAATGGTGAGGACCTTGCAGAATAAATACACGGCACAATCCTGTGTATCTAAGAGTTGGGGGAGCGTGCACTCCGCCGATATCCCAAGCCCTTTCCTGTTGCAATGCAGCCTTACACCCAGTTCCAGAGCTGGCATACATTCGAGTAGTCCCATAGGGCCTGGTCGCTTGCACCCTGGGATGGGGACAATTGCCCCCTTCTCTTGATATGCTCCCAGGCTGCCCTGGGGCAGCCCGGGAATGGGATAGGATGTGGCAGCCGGCCCTTTAGGCCAACTGCCGCATCTTACACAGAATTGGGCTGACAGTCTAAACTTTTTTTAAAAACGTAGATTTGAGTGGAATTTCTAAGTACATCTACATTTTAAAACTGATGTGTACACAGTTTCTAACTTCCTGTCACATGAGAAATTTTTATAGTAAAGGTTTCCATAACTAAAAATATTTTTAATTTGTAAGATTTTCAAACAGAAGCAGGGCTAGTGTTTCCCCCTACATACGGTACATTCTTGAAGTTTTTCTTTTTATTTCAAGGATATTTTCCCAGGGTCAAAGATCAGTTAATTTCCTCATTTTAATGTATTTATTTTTGGATAGTGTTATGACTGTGGTGAGTTATGATAAACGAGTCCCCAATCCAGATTTTATCTTGTCTTTGCCTAAATGGCCTTAGGCAAACCTCTGGCCCATGGCAATTCAGATATAAGGGAGGGGGGAACCATTACTGGAATGTATCTTGTTGGCTGTGTGCTCTCAGAGGCATCTGGTGGGGCCACTGTGAGATACAGGAAGCTGGACTAGATGGGCCATTGGCGTGATCCAGCAGGGCTCTTCTTATGTTATGTTCTTAATGTGCCTCTGTGAGCCATGTGAGCTTGTATACTCCCCCTTCCGTCATGATTTGCATGTGAGAAGGGAGGGGAAGGTTTAATATTGCTTTCAAGGTCAATAACAGTTCCACGTTATGCCTGAACTCAGAAACATGGTTTTACTTCAAACCATAGATGGAACAAACCAGAATCTGAAACATGGTTTGTTTTCCGCTAATCATGGTTGAAGTAAACCAGGTACCGAAGTTTGGACGTAACTGAAGTTTGCTTCAAAGAGGAGTTAAAATGTTTCCTCCTCCTCCTCATGAGAAGAGGGGAGTGGGGAATGTACAAGCCAGAGACTCACTTTATGTAGCAGGAATCCATAGTAATGCACAATAGTAATGCAGACCTACCTTATTGGTTTGTGGTAAGGATTACTGAGAAATGTCTTTGAACACTCACACTCTATGGAAATCCTAAGTAGTTGTATTTTCAGTTCATTTCAGAATGGGAAAAAGATGTTCCACTTTGTGCGAGATGATGAGGAATGTTCTGTATTGTATTTATGTGGACTTATTAATTAGGGGTAAACAAATAATTTATTATAATGGTTGATAAAGTGTATTACATTTTGGTGGTGTTTGTAATTCATTGTTCTGAAGTGTAGTTCCCAGTCTTGAGTCTTCTGAGATAAAGTAGATCAGGGGTTCTCAACCTTTGGAGGCCCGGGTACCCCCTGTCATGGTCCAATTTTCTGAAGTACCCCTGCTAATTAACTGCTAATTAATTGGATTAATCAATCAATTAATTAGGTAATTCATCGTTAAATAAAAAAGTACTAAAACAATTTTAAATGTGAAAAAATGTCTTACTTAACTTGTGTGTGTGTGTGTGTGTGTGTGTGTGTGTGTCCACACACACACACACACATATGCAAGGATCTCTTTTTTCTCCAAGTCACACTTCCCAAAATCAGCTGCTCCCTCCCCCATCCCACTAAAGTACATTTTCCAAAGTACAAAAATAAGTCCTAAACCAAAATCAGAGAGACAGAAGGGCTCCAAAAATAATTACAATTTAAAATCCATGTTAATTAACACTTAATTAGCTGCTGATGGGGCAGATAAGGGGAAGGGCTTGGCGTACCCCCAGCAAGAGGTCTGCATATCCTAGGGGTACCCGTGCCACAGGTTGAGAACCCCTGAAATAGATTAAAAATTATCTGTTTCTGGTATGCATCTGAACTATACTTTTGATGTGTTTTGGATGTTTTAAAGCTCTTTGGCTAGACTGATATCTCATCATAGGTGTGGTTAAAAGTAAAAATGCTCAGCATCTGCTATAAACCTGTCAATTCCCTGCTATTTTGCATACAAAAGTTACTAAAATTTCCAAGCAGCATGTGATGCACGAGATAAATTCAGCTGTAACCCACCCTCTGAAACTAAGTGCCATGCTGTTACATTACCGATTTCCCATTGTTAATTATAGTCTGGGACAGGGTGTTGCTGTGTCCTCCTGCTGCCAGTTCTTTGTGAGCAACAGATGAACTTGACCTCACTCCAGTTTCACTTGCACTGTGAATCAAGCAGTTTAGTTTTTCTTGTTTCTTTTTTTTCCTTCTTGTTGACCATTTGGTGTCTGGATATTCAGATCATTCTGTGACTTCAGGAAATGCCCCACAAAACTTGTGTGAGCACATCTAGCTCATGCAGCAATTTTGGGTCGGTGATGTTTTAAGAAAGCTTTTCAAACTTATTTCCAAAGACATTTGAACATTTAGCTAAGAGTACTGTATAGTAATTTTTCTCTGAGCTATGCATATTCTGATGTGCTATGTTGGAGCTCCTGATCTAGTGGCTGTGTATTGTTTTTTCCACCTCACCATTATGTTAGCTGGTGGTAGCTCTGAATCCCCGGAGCTTGCTGGGAGCCATTCTGACATAATATGACTGAAGCTGGTTTGGGGGAACTGGGGTGTCACGTGGAAGTGTCTTCTGACGCAGCTGCATCTACTGTGTTGTTTAATACTTGGAAAGCTCTACTAGTATGTATGTTTCAGGGCTGGTTCAGATGCTCTAAAATCCTCTTCACAATGTTCCTATAGAAAATCTACATGGAGGAAGTCATGTCTGACCCAATGTGACCACATTGAGAGGTGCTGCTTCCCAGTTGCAATTCATGAAATGGTGGCCATTCATTGTTTTTGCCTTTTTTCCTTGTATGATCTCCACTGGGATGCAGCACCTGTCAGAAAGGCTGTACCATGTCAAACGTGACTTTCTCTACATGGGTGCATGCATCTCTAGAGTGACATTTTGCATGGTGGAAGTAAGGGTTTAGAAGATTTGAACTGGTTCTGAGAAAAGTGGGTGTGTGGGAAAAGCAAGAAAATAAAATGTAGAACAGGGGTTCTCAACCCCTTTGTGGCTGAGTACCGCCTCCGGCGCCACTCCTGCTGCGTACCACCAGAAGTGACTGGTGATGAAATCACCAGTTACTTCTGGGTTTTCAGAGGCCAGAAAATGCAGGTAGGAGCTCTGGGTGGTTGGCAGGGGCGTCGCGACAACGCGCGACACCCCTGAGCGGGGGCGCGCGTCACCCTTAAGGGGGAGGCTCCGCCCCCGCGGGTGACGTCACGCGCAGGAGCGGAGCGCCCTCCCTGCTCCGTTTTTGGCTCATTTTGGAGCCAAACGGACCCAGGGGAGGGCGGGCGGGCCCACCTCCACCGCAAAAATGTAAGTGAGGGGCATCGCGCGTCACCCCTATACGCGCGACGCCCCCCGGCGGCCCGCCCCCCCGCTTCCCCCCATCGACGCTAGTGGTGGTTGGAAGGGCCCTTCTTAGAGTTCCCGAGAGCCTCGGCCAAAGGCAGGAGCCTCTTGGGAGTGAAAACGCACCACCAAAAGCACCACGTTGGAGTGGGGTCCTGGTGGTCTGGCAGTCTGTGTACCACCAGCAGTTAGCCGAAGTAACACTGGTGGTACTAGTACCACTGGTTGAGAACCCCTGATGTAGCATATTTTATGACATTCTCTGCAGCAACTAAGTGCTCTGATTTATGACATAGTACTGCACTATCATGAGTGAGTTCACTTTAAGCCCATGTTTCTCTCTGATGTCTGTTGTGCTTCAGGCAACCTTGGACAGATGTTCAATTTACCACTGCCACATTTTGTTACTGCAGACACTCCTGTAGAGCATTGCCAAGTCACTTTATAACAAATAATTGGCACGTTTTCATGAGTGTTTCCAAAAAGGAATAAATGTCAGAAGGCTAATGCCTGAGGAGGCATTTGATGTGGAGTGTCTCAGTTCTTTTACAGTACTACTTATTCTGACAGATGTGGTAATATTGAATTGTTCAAGTATGCTGCTTAGCTGGAGCCGCAAACCTAAGAGAAAAACCTTGTAGAACATAATCTTGGAGGTGGTACATAGTGCTTTCTTCTGATGCCTTACCCATACAAATAATTGCTCATGTTTGTGGGTAGAAGGATAGCATGATAGCTTTGCAAGCTGGTTCTGGAATTATGAGCCTGTGATAAAAGCAATTAAAAACAAAAAGACGACAAGCTACTTTTATTACCAGCTTCATAGACTTTTGGAAAGTTTTCTTCCTTTTTCATTATTTATTACCATAACCATAACCTTTACCTTTATTGGCATAAACAGACAATAGAAGACACAACAAAACATTTCAAAACCAAACATTGACATCCAAGTCCCCTAACAGCAGTTCACATTCCCTACCCACCCGCATAGTCCAACATACCAACTCACCCTCATAGTATCAGAGTTTAATCTCGGAGCCCAAATATGGAAGATTCTGTCGATTTTGGATTACTAGATTCATAAATTGGGCAACCAAACAGGTGAACAATCTTTCAGAACCTCCTAATATATACCGGATTTTTTGTTCGTCCGACCAACCGGAGTGAAAGGACAAAAAATTATCTAGATACCGCCTACGCAGTTCACTATATCTATCACAATAAAGAACCATGTGATGTAAAGATTCTGGTTCATCCCTGCCTCACATACAAACGCTCAAATTAGAGGCTATCCTGCCAAAACGGCCAGATAGCAGGTTTGAAGGCACCACATTACACCTGGTCAAAGTCAGAGCCCAGCGCTCCAATGGCTGGTCCAAAAAATCGAAGTAATTGGCGTATTTGGGAAAGTGTAGAAGGCAGCTGAAAAAACAGAGGTGAGCAGGCATTATTTATTAGTGATTCAATTACCTGTATACCAAAAAGGTGAGAACGAATAATTTTATTAGTGTGTAGTGTATTGGACTTCAGCACTTCTTCATAATTTAGGTCTAGATTACACAGTACCATAAGTTTAAGTCATGACTGAGTAAACGTAGGAGACAAGCAAACAGATGATCGAGTGATACAGGGGTAACTGTAGTGTTGGGATGTGTCCCTCCTCCTGCATTTCAAAATTCCTGGCATATAGAGAACTAGGAGGTAGTTCTCGCAAATAGCAACTGAAATAGTAAGCTAGTCTATGTCTGGACTGAATCACTTCAGACTGCAGTTCGGGGCTCACATGATTTTAATGACCCTTTATACAAAATATCTGTTGCTAACAGAAAACTAGCATATTGAGGAGAAGGATTCTAGCCTAGGGGAGTATCCCATCAAGTGAACTCCCACCTGCAGTGGTACTGTCTACTTGGTACCCTATCAACTTGTCTGTTGTTTTTGAGAACTAGGCCTAGAAGTTGGGGAGTTCTCATTGAGTGTAGTGTACTACCAGTGATTTTCTGTGCACTGGGCTTTTTTGTGTGAAGGAGTACTCATGACGCTCACCACCACCTGCTTAAGAGCAAGGAAATAATGTTCTTGTGTTGGATGTGTGTCCTTGGCAATTCTCAAGGAATGGTTGAACTGTTAGTGCTGTGGGTGATTTATTGGGTCCCTTTTTATGTATGGTGACAAGACTGATGGTCTTTTTTCATAATTATCTCAGCTGCTTGATGCTTGGAGGCAAAAAAAAAAAGGGTTACTGATGTTTTCCATAAAATCATCAAACTTTCAAACTTTCTTAGAGCATAGCTATTCTCAAAATACCATATGTGGATGGATGAATTCTTGCAATGTACTTGTATATTAAGAAAAGTATTATTCTTACTGACTTTGGGGGTAGGCCCCCTGTGCAGGCAGTTGTACAATATCTATGCCATGAAAAAGTAATAAATGTAGACTTTGCTCTGTGTATGTGTGTAAAAATAGAAGTGCAGAAGTAACACTAGGGATCTCGTAATTTAGTTCAGTGATCAAGAGCAAGCTGTGGAATCACAATTTTTTTCAGAAGCGGTTGAGTAACTTCAACCTTGCGGGAAGATAAACAGCGCTCCGTGTTCCAGCTGCATGCTACGCGCTGCGGCAAGGAGAGTCATGCCAGCCACATGACCACGAAGGCGTCTTCGGACAACACTGGCTCTTCCGCTTTGAAATGAGGATGAGCACCACACCCTAGAGTCGGACACGACTGGACTTAATTGTCAGGGTTCACCTTTACCTTTACCTTTAACTTCAAATTTACTGCTCCATAATCATCATCATCCCAGTATTTATATACCACCTTTCTTGGTCATTGGATTTCTCCTCTGACTTTAATTCAAGGAGGTTTACAACAGGCAGGCAATCCTAAACCAAACAGTTTGTACATTCAAGAAATGTCCTAATCTTTTGTAGGACGCTTCTTTCCAGGTGTTTCCTTTCATGGTCTGGCCTCTTTGCTGGCATTCACCTCCCACGCGTTGACTGACAGGCAACTCCCTCTCACGGAGCACCGACTGCAGCTTACTCTCTCTCACACACAGAGGGCTTTTTGCAGCTTTGTCAGCAGCGACGGAGTCTCGAACTGCCGTCCTTGATCTTCAGGCATGTAAGGCTGCAGCTCTCCCGACTGAGCCAGACCTCCTGCCCTAAGGAACACTTTGATTACATTAACCAGATAGAAAGTGCAGGGGTCCATTCACAACATGCAAACTGGTTGTTTGCATGTGGTACTGATAAACAGGATAAAACCGAGTCTCCCTTATGTTGAACTTTGAGGATCAATGCACACATACAGCCTGATCTAGCCTAACTTTAGGCCAGCGGAGCACGCGCTCTGCCTGTCTTAGGTGTCGTGGAAGTGCTGTAAAGCACTTTTGAGGCACTGAGAGAGCAAGTGGCAGCAGCGTCGAGACCAGCACCATTTACTACGCTGTCCCCTGGACTCTGCGCTGCCGGACACAGGTAAGCCCTGTCCCGGGCAGTGAGAGGGTGTGGGGAGGGGCAGTCAGGGTGGCAGGGGAGGGGGGCATTGGCCGGCCAGGCCTGGGAGGCGGCAGGGATATCGGTGCTGGCTGCGCTGATATCCCAAGCCCCTTCCTGGGCTGAACCGACCTTGCAGACCCTCCCCGAACGTGCCCCAGCTAAAGAGCTGGTGCGCATTTGAGGAGGCCCATTAGGGCCACTGGGGCTTACACTGGGGGGGAAGGGGACAAACATCCCCTTCTCCTGTGGTGAGCCCTGGCTGCACTGGCACGGGCCACATCCTGTCTAGGATGCAGCGGCCGGCTATTTCTACTGGCCACCGCATCTTAGGCAGGATCGGGCTGTTAATGCAGTAGCAGTTTTTGGCATGCATATACTACTGTCTTGCTTCAGTAAAAGATACATAATGTTTGAAGGGGAGACGCCTGTCTCCAAGTGTTTGAGGACACTGAAGAGATCTGCTAATACTCCAGGAATGCAGTACTGGTTACCAAGCTAGCAGAAGTTCAAAGAGGTTCATATTTTAATGTATATTTATGGTTGTGTATGCAGGAAAATACCCAATCTAATCTCTCTTGCTGTTCCTCTGTGTGCCTGAAATCCACTCATAAAAAAGTCTGTAACCAGGCTTAAGTGTATGTGTTTCACTACCAGGAAATCACATAAAGAAACTGAGTGTTGCCAGGAAATCTGATTTTTTTTTGTTTTAAAGCTGAGTTGCCTATTTAACCTCTTGCTCTTTAACACCCACAACTTTAAAGAAAATAATTCCTTTAACAAGAACAGTATCAATTTACAAATTTACAACTTTAATGAAGATTCCGTTATGAGTTGCTGTTCCTTATTATGTGTCTCCAGAAATTGAGCATTGGAAGAGAGCGTTTGTGATTCTTAGTTTTTTCAGTTTGGAATGTCTTGTTCAGTCTTTTCATTGGTGTATGTTTAATACAGGGGAGTAGTGAGTGTCTAGCTTTTCCTTTGGCAAGAAAAAAGTGAACTGAACTTTCTCAATAGACACAACTTGGACTTCAAGATTAAACTCTAATTATCTCTACCCTGCCAGCTCATTGTATTTGTTTAGATCACTCAAGGCCAGAAATGCTTTGTGTAAACTGCAGGCTATGGTGTGATTATTATTTTTTAACTTTTGCATCCAAAAATGTAGGTGTTACTATTATTATTATTATTATTATTATTATTATTATTATTATTATTATTATTATTATTATTATTATTATTATTTTGCTTGTATCTAAGTAGCAACTGCCTTTTTTTTTTGTAGCTGCCTGATCATTCAGATATACTGGGTGAGTATGGCAGATGAGAAAAATCACAAAGTGTAGATAGCTGTGCATTGCTCACTCTTTCACTTCTGATAGATGGCTCTTTGCCACTTCCTGTCATGCAGTATGGCTAGCAGGGAGGAGCTGCTGAAGGAAGAAACTGAAGGGGAAATGTAGGGCCTCGGTGTGATGCACAAACAGCTGTAAAGGCTATGCTGTGGATTATGCACCCTTGAAGACGGGATGCAGTGCATGATACACTATCTCATGGGGTGGTGTTGCTTTTTTGTGCAACATCGGGTAAGTTGGGTTTTGCAACTGGTGTGGTGTGTGTGGTGGCTTAGCAGAAATGTTAATAGTTTTTTTTTTTCATATAAGCATGGCTGGTCTCAGTTCTTAAAAGTAGACTCCAGAATGGTCAAGGAAAGTTCCTCTCTCTTTCCTCACCTCCCCATCTCCTCCAAATGAATAAATCCTTCAGTTTCTGCAGTCTTGCACAGTGGCATAGTATGATGTACTTTCAAATCACTGTAACTTGTTTTGTAATAATCATTTTGCTAAAGTAGTGACATGATGACCCTATAGTCCAGCCTCTAACAATGTAACAGGTCTTTAATCCATGAAGTGTTTTCTCTGTTGCAAGTATAATACTTGTTGTGTTAATACTAATTATGTGCTACTACTATAATACTATAATACTAATTATGTGCTACTACTTGCCATGCCCTCGCCAAACCAATTTGACAGGCCTGGTAAGTTGTCATTTTCAAGTGGTTATTGAAAACTTTATTTTTCTACCAGATGTTTTCTGATGCACTGGTTGTCTTAGTGCTTTGTTGCAGCTTTTTAATCATATGCATTTTTAGATTATTCCTCTGATTTTTAAAAATATTCTTGATATTGGTGAATTACTTGCCCTCTGCTTTGCGTTTTCTTACTTCAGCCACTGAGGACCTGAAGGTTTAAAAATAATAATAAAGAAAATAAAAGCATCATAGTTCTGGAAAAAAGACATTGATTTTACTTGAATTTCTATGATCCAAACTGACTGACTACTATTTTTCAAAACAGATTCTGTTCAAATTTCTCAGTAAGTTTCTTTTCAAAGGTAAGTTTACTGATAGCTTACCCAAGTTATCATGGAAACTTCATTGCAGCCATAATATTGTAGTACTTAGGTTTTTGTTACAAATTCATTTTTGATAGATTCACACTGGTGGTTATGAATAGACTTATGTTGGTGAAGAGGCAATGAAACTGTTGTCATTGCCTTTAGATTTCAGTGAGGTATGAGAAAAGAATATGCTTTTCTTTTAGAAGTAATGATATTTTAATAAAGAATGCTGCTCCTATGGTTTAGGATTAGGTTTTTTTTGGTCTTTACAGATGTTGACTAATTTTGTGGCTAGCTGATTTTACTGATAGAAGTATGGCACTGAGAAGAAGTGAAAATGTGGATCAGTTACTGACGTGCAATAATCAATTACAAAAAATAGTCAGAAAATTTCTTCAACTCTGTCTCTGACTAATTTGAGTGCTATATGAAAGTAGCACTTCCATACTGTTAAGTTGCCAGTAGTAAAGTGATATATTTGTTCATTTGCTAAGATTTGGCAGTAAAGAAAGTATAAAGCGTTTTTAAAAGACTGATTCATAGCAACAAATGCTCAAGGTATATTTGCATAAAGTTTCATGAAGGATTGACTAGTAGTAAATCTAGCCCTGTACCAATTTCAGCACTTAATTACTTGACTTATTCTTTGCTCTTTACATTTTATTACTGTGGCATATACCTTTATTTTTCCTGCCTTTTTGTAGTGAGCAATATAAGAAGCTGTCCTATAATCTGGGGCCACAAATGGGAGCCCTTGAGCTGAATCGGGTCTGACAAATACTCCCAGATAGTGTATAAATATCTCCATATCCGTCTTGGGTCTCTAGGTGACACTTCAAGACATAGCCACTGCTCCCACAACTGTAACTTTCCGACCATCTCTTAAGAAAGAGATGTAGCAGATCTTGTGCGTGGTTAATTTTCAGATACCTTGGTGTCCTCTGTTGTTTCCTGTGCAACAGAAGCAGTAGCAACTGCTGCACAATAAGCTGTGCAGTGGCAACCACAAATTTGAGCCTCCCATTATCCTGTAACTTTCATTAGATGTACATGGCTTAATGTAAACTGGGCTTAGTAAAGCAGCTGTTGGCTCTTGAACTTGTAGAAATGGTAGCAAACAAGAGTGCCTCCCCCATCTAGGGGACTAGGGTTGGGAGTCTTCCCCATTGGGAAAGAGATATACAGTATATAAATACTGTAGTGCTGGAAGTGATGAGTGAGGGCAAAAAAAGGAGTGATGGATGGGAGAGCTTGTCACAGTATGTGGCACTGATTAGTTGAATTTGCCAACCAGGGTCTTAGTTCATCAAAAAGCAGGGTCTTGGTGGAGGGTTGGAGCAACAGCAGAGACAAAATAGATGTTCTAGTCCAGTGGTTCTCAAAGTGGTGGATCGCAACCCACCATTGAGACCACAAACTGCCTCCTGCCCCCTTAAGGGGCGGGGACAGCATGGTGGCGGTGGCAGTGATCCTGGAGTTTGCTGCTGTTGAAAAAGTGCCTGAAAATGGGTTTTTGTCACTTACTGGGGCTTTGGGGGTGGTGGTGCGGGGAGACCTGCGCAACTCTCTGCAGGTCTCCCCAATCTTCAGATTGCTGAAAAACAGCAATTTTCGACCCCTCCGTTTTTCGTGAAAACCAGAAGTGGGCACAATCGCTATTTTTCGGTGATCTGAAAATCGGGGAGACCGGCAGAGCCTCCCTGCACCCCCCCCAAAGCCCCGGTAAGTGACAAAAAAACATTTCCGGGCATTTTTCGGTGGCGGAGGTGGCGATCCCTGAGATTGCCGCTGCTGGCCCCTACCCTGCAAGTACTCACAGTTCTCCCAGTCTCTCAGGGAGAACTTTGAGAAACACTGTTCTAGTCACAAATGTTACCTAGTCCCAGTGGGGCTGTCAGGATTGGTTTTCTCCTATAAAATCCTTGAGATGGGACTTCCAGCAGTGATCATATGGTTTTTTTGGTGTGGTCATACTTCTCTGATTTTTCAGCCCAACAACATGTGATGTTTAAAGTATTGCCAGCCCTGATGGGCTTTGTGGTGGTGTTTGTTATTGTATCATCAATAAATGTACATAGTGCTCTACTTGGAATGAAAAGATAGATCGCGCCTCGGCCTGGCTCACTGCTGCCGGCGCCATTTTTAAAACGTTGAAGAAACTTACCCGGGCGCCGGCATCTTGGATCGCGAAATCTCGCAAGATCCAACATGTCGGCGCCCAAATCTCGTAAGGGCATGCCCTCATGAGATTTGGGCACCGACATGTTGGATCTCGCAAAATTTTGCGATCCAAGAAGTTTCTTCAACATTTTAAAAATGGCGGTGGCACGGAGGCTTACCAACCGGCCCGGAACCGTTCCTGGATGGTTCCTGGACCTGAGGCCGGATTCTGGGACCGTCCCGGATGGTAAGCCTACCTATGTCAACAGTTCTTCCAATAAGTGCATTACTGGTCTGGCCCTGATAAGGGCTGCTACTGATGCACCAGTGGCAGCTGGGCAAAGGTCTTCCTGGCCAAAGTTGTCACCTTGTCCCTCTAGGAGCAGGGTCAGGTCCAGGAGCAACTCCAAACTGTGCACATGTTCTTTCAGGGGGAGTGCAACTCCATCAAGATCTGGACTTCTACTCCTGAATCAGCTCTCCTATTGATCATCCGCATTACGTTTCAATGTGTTGGTCTACATCCAGGCCATCACCACTTCATCGAGCCCATCAACACTGATTCAGAACTGACTTTCTGGGATCTGATAACATAGTGAGCTAGAGCTGTGTACCATCTGCATGCTGGTAACATCTCAGCCCAAATCACCTGACAACCTCCCCTAGCACTGTCATGTAGATTCCCATCTTGTCTACCCTATTTAACATAGCCCAAAGGCTACAGGTGAAGGGGCTAAGCTGTATGTACATGATCCCAGCAACACCTTCTGCACCCTCCCCTCCAGGTAGAACCAGAACCTTCCAGTTCCAACATTGAGAGAGGTGGGCTAGAAGGTATCATGGTGGATGGTAATGAATGCCACTGAGAGGGCCCGTAGAGCCAACAGGGACACACACCCTCTGTCTAGTTCCCAGTATAGCTTGTCACCTAGGGTGACCAAGGCAGTTGCAATCCTGTTTCTGGGCTGGAAGTCGGATTGAAATGGGTCAAGAGTCATCATCATGTGGATCTGAGATTTGCTTTCATTTTACCTTTCACTCTCCTCCTCTTGTGTGCACAGGGAATGCGCACCTGTGGCCCTCTTAGGCTTGTTTGTATAGTGCCAAACCATTGTTTAGCTGTGCATCTGAACCAGGACAATGTAAGAGCGAAGTGAAGAAGTGCTTTCCAGATGGAAAATAACAGGCTGCCTATTAGGTTGCTACTGTAGGCAGGTGAACTCATAGGATTAATCTAATTCTGAAATGGGCAGTAATCCTAGCTGCAATACTGTATCAAGTAATCAAATTTCCTCCTTTTAGTATCTGATTTTTATTTTAAAGCCGAAACTCGGATTTTTGTGTAGTAGTAATATAAGACTGCATACTCACTCAATTGTGCATCAAGGCATAGCCTGTTTCAGTACTATGAAGAAAATTAACATTAAACCTTGTAATAGGAGATTGCTCTAATTGCTGTGAACCTTTTTCAAGTCTCCTTTTTGATATATTTTATTTTGCTACCTCTTGCAAGAGAGGTTACATTAGTAATCATTTAACTAATCTTTGTGAATAACCAAGTGGTTAAACTGCTTTTTGGTAGTCTTCTATCCAGTTTAAATGGGATCTCAGATAGTTGAATGAGGAC
Source organism: Plestiodon gilberti rubricaudatus (assembly GCA_026170595.1). NCBI lineage: Eukaryota > Metazoa > Chordata > Lepidosauria > Squamata > Scincidae > Plestiodon > Plestiodon gilberti. Next base: position 219,060,673 of record JANXHW010000002.1, on the reverse strand, counting down.
CACAGGTATAAAGTGCTTTGAGCAATTGTGGCAGAAGCACCCAGCTTTGAGCAACACTAGGATAGCTAACCGTATCAAATGTTTGTTTTATTTTAAGGGATTTATACCCCCTTCTTCAAGTAGCAGTCTCCTAGAGTAGCTAACTTAATATTTTAAGTGTTAACATAATACAGTAATTTGCATAAAAACAGCATAAAACAAGAGGAGCAGAAAAACTACCCTACCGGTACTAGATAAAAGTAATAAACATTTCTGCCTGGGCAGAAAAAAATTTGTTCAGCAGCTGATACCAGAGAAGACACTTGACACCAGTACAGTTGGTGTCGGATGAGCTTCTTTGGCAATGAAGGCTGATCTACACGACAGCGTCGCGGAGCATTTTTGTAATCCGGCGGAGCCGCCGGACCTCCGCCCCACTGCTGCGTACTCCAAGTCGAGTGCTCTATTTTTAGGGGGCGTACGGCAGAGCTTGGAGGTGGCTCGCGGAGCTGCTGCAGCCTACCAATCACAGGAGAGGGGGGGAAGAGTTTAACCAATCACAACTGCGCTTTCTTAGGAAGGCGGGACAACATGAGGGATAACAGGCTTGAAGACACTCCCCCCGTTTCCAGCGCGGAGGCGCCAGGCAGAGGCGACGGCGGAGCCGCGACGCTGTCGTGTAGATCAGCCTTAACATTCCAGAGTTGAGGTCCTTGATTGGAAAAGGGCTTCTCATGGGTTACTACCCACCTAACCCCTGAAGTTCCAGGGGACCCACAGAAAGGCATCTGAGGCAAGCTGAGTAGGTTTGCATGGAAGCACATGGTCTGAAATATAAAGGTGCCCTGGTCCCAAGCTATCGAGTGCTTTAAAGGTAGGCTTTATGTGCCCACAAATCCTGTTTAGTTAATCTGGTGCATGTCTCTGCAGACTTCGTATTACAGAAACTTGCATCAAAAAGGCAAGGAGTTTTGGGTTGTGCCTACTGCTCTTGTTTCCAGCATATCTTGCACTGGTGGCCTCTTGGCCTCACTGTTTGTTTGTTCTCTCTATGCCCATGTGTATAGAGATCTGCCTTCTGAGAATAACACTTCATCCGATGAAATGGACTTCTAATCCGAAAAGCCTTATGCCATATAAAGTATGCATATGCTATATAAAGTACCACCAAGCTCTTTTCTATGTTTATCTGTGAGAGAGACTTTTTTTTCCCGTGCAGTCACTGGGTGGCAGAACTATAGGTAACAGTCCTCTGCTTTGAGCAACATTCTTTGTTTCTGTCCACATCACAGTAAACCACTTTTGTCTTTAAGATGCATCTTTGCATTTCCTCTCCCAGTGGATGTGCATAAATCTCTTTTTATTGGCAACAACTTAAACCCAGTTGCTAAGCTAGGCTTCCTTTTCCGATGTCTCATTATTTTAATTTCTGTAATTAAGTACTGTTTTTTTAATATAATTGGATATCTTCCTCATCTCATATAAAATAATTGGTAAGACAAGCAACTATATATGAGATAGGAAAATGGACTGACTTTGTAGCTGTATACAGTATCTGACTGTGCCAGGGTTGTTGATCCATGTATTGCAAAGAGTAATTGTTTTAAATGAACAGACTTCATGATGCCTATGTGGCATAGAGATCCAGTATGGTTTTGAATGTTATGTTTGCACCAAGGAGTCTCGATTTGATACAATATTATATATTGGCCCAGTTCACACAAACTTTGGACCACTGATCCCCTCCTGCAGTGGAGTAGTGGGTGCACAACCTTCCCCTCACCATGCACCTCCTTGTATGTGTGATGTGAGCTTTATGTACAATGGCTCCACTTGTGTGACACTTCTACCCTTTGTTTGAGGGAGACTGATCATGCATTTTTGTCCATATGGATACAGTTGCATGTATGAAAATCCATGTTACAGGATGAATGTGGAAAAGGGGAAGAGCATATACCCACTCCACCATAGAAACCAACTGAAGGGCCTGGAAAGACAGTATATGAATGGCCATATAGTGGACAAGAGATTGTAGATGCACATTTGAAGGTGCTCCTCTTATACAGTATTTAGCAGGGGGAGAGTAACTGCTCCCCTTTCACCCCAGCACAGTGTATTTTCTGGTGGCTGTTTGCTGGTGATGTTCTGCATCTTTTTTTAGATTGTGAGCCCTTTTGGGACAGGGAGCCATTTAATCATTTGATTTTGTCTGTAAACCACTTTGTGAACTTTTTGTTGAAAAGTGGTATATAAATACTGTTAATAATAATAATAATTGGACAGTGAGAAGTGTGTTGGACTATGTGAGATGGATGTGGAAGACGCTTGTGTAGAAGTGTGCGTGCACATGAGACATACTGAGGTGTATGACTAAATGTGAATGGTGGAAGAGCACGTGGAAGTCTGCAAGAGTGAATTGAGGGTCATATGATCAGAGGCGTCACTAGGACGCGTGTCACCCCAAGGCGGGGGGCACGCGTCACCCTAGTGACCCCCTGCGACTATGCGATTTTGGGGGGGCGACCCAGCTGCACCCCGCCCCAGATGCCCCCCCGCCCCTTCGCGTTGCCCTCTGGACGCTCCGAGGCCGGCCCGGCCGACGCTCCAGGGCCTTCTGAAAGAAGGCCCGTCAATACGCAAACTTTTACTGTTTTCGCGCATGCGCAGAGACCGTTTCTGAGGGCAAGGGCCTGCCGTCTTGTCCTCAAAACAGTCTGCGCATGTGCGAAAATAGTAAAAGTTTGTGTATTGACGGGCCTTCTTTCAGAAGACCCTGGAGCGCCAGCCAGGCCGGACGCTCCGAGGCCGGCTCCCGGGCCAGCCTCGGAGCGTCCGGAGGTGACGCGCATCACGGAGGTGAAGCACGCGGGGGGGGTGCGCGTCACCCCTTTGCACGCATCACCCCATGGTGGTCCGCTCCCATCAAGTGACGGGAGCGACGCCACTGCATATGATCCATATGTGTGATGAGTGAATAGGCACATGAATGTGTGTGCAAGTTAATAATTGCCATCCAGCGTGGAACATAGCTGGATAGAAGAAGCTGCATCTTGTGGTGATGTGGGTTGCCACTTGTTTTGTGATAAATTACTTATCAGCTGTTGGCTTTCTCCCAACTGTCCCATGCACTCAAGTGCTTTTCTTTATGTGTAAAGTGGGTAGTGTAGTGACAGTTCATTTGCTGGTACCTTTCCAGGATTAAAAGATACATAGTGGTTGAAAGTTTTGTGATTAAAGGTTCCGGTAGCTCACAAGTCTAACCCTCAAGTCTAACAGAGAACACTTCAGTAGATACAAACATGTGTCTTACTTACAGACCTGTTTGATCAAGAAATATTTAACTTGGCAAGTATGACAACTTGACAGGTTGTATACAAACATGCAGGTGCTTGTACTCCTTTCTTTGGAAGAAGCAAGGATCAAAGAGGTTCTTATCAGTGAGCGTTTCAATTAAAAAAAAAAAAAACCCTCTCTGTTTGGTGTCTGGAAGGTATCCAGGGCCAAATATTTCTGACATGGATTGTTTGTTTCTGGAGCTGGAAGCTCAGGATATCCTGGGGACTCTGTTTCCGTGCTGGCCATCAGTATGCAGAGTGCACTGCTTGAGCTGAATGCTCTGGATGGCAGGGTTATGTCCTACACATTGTAGTAGACAACTTTAGCAAACACTTGGTCATTTCAGGGCATGTTTAGGGCTTGGCCTCTGTGACTAACATTAATTAAAATAGTCTTAGAATATGTGGTGGGGCATATGCTGGATATGATGGTATTTTGCAAAAGTTAAGAGTGTTTGTACAATACTAGAAAACACCATTGTTTTCGCATGCACGCTGTACTGCGCTGTAATTGAATTTCAAGACATCTGTGCTAGCTGGAATACACTGCTCCTGTCACACCCAGGTCAAGCTGTCAATCACGTCCAGGATGAAGAGCTCTGTAACAAACAACGCTAAACAAAGAAGCATTTTGGGAGGTATTACTGCATAGGTATAGTAAGGCCAGCGGGTGGCGCAGTGGGTTAAACTGCTGAACCGTGAGCTGTCGATCGAAAGGTTGGCAGTTTGAATCCACGACGGGGTGAGCTCTCATTGCTTGGCCATCTCCTGCCAACCTAGCAGTTCCAAAGTATGTTAATGTGAGTAGATAAATAGGTACTGCTTGCGGGAAGGTAAACAGCGCTCTGTGTTCCAGCCGCATGCTACGCGCTGCGGCAAGGAGTGTCATGTCGGCCACATGACCATGGAGGCGTCTTCGGACAACGCTGGCTCTTCGGCTTTGAAATGGGGATGAGCCTAGAGTTGGACACGACTGGACTTAATTGTCAGGGGTCACCTTTACCTATAGTTAGGATAGCTATCTTGAACTTCATTCTTATTAGAAATTTTATTGATTCTTCTAATGTCACTCAAATGGCAATGATATTGCTCTATCATTAAAGCAATATTTCAAATATAATTTTGAATGAATCCTGAAGCTCTGTACTCCTGATTGCAAATAGCAAATGATGTGACTTTTTAAACTGTTATGAGCTTTATTCCACTATCATGATTTGTTAAAAAATACAATATTACAACAGAATCTAGCTTAATAGATTGCACTGAGCTTTAAATCTTTGAAAATCATTAAGCGTTAAGAATGTTCCCGCTGCTTTGTTTATGATTATGCTCACTCTGTCATGGAATAAATCTTGTGTGAAATGTGTATGTACAAACATTTTGAATGTATAAAGAGCAAATGGTCCTCTTCCTCAGTTTTTTTCCTCAGCACTATTTTTATTATTGTGATGAACAGCTCTTTTTCCCATTCAAAATTCAGATTGCAAAAAAACAATGAATGTCCTGTTTTAAGAATAGGTTAGAAAAATTTCTTTATTTTGCAATCAATGAGATGGTTATTAATTGTGGATATTAGTTTAAGGGTATACTTTTTTTTCAATGTTAGCTTTTTCAGAGATGTCCCCACAGAACCCAAGAGAAATATTGCTGGTGAGTGCATGTTGTTTTGCCTCTGTCCCGTCTGAATATTTGTTCCTTTAGGAACTCATGAGCTAAGAGTAATTCTGGGGTTCATTAGGGGCATCTCTTGAAAGACAGCTTACCATAGTCCTGGATCTGACCGGGACAATCCCGGTTCCGGTGCCCAAATCTCGGGCTCCCGGCTGGTCTCCTCTTTGTCTCGGCCAGCTGGGACTTCCCCCGCTGCAGCGCTAATGCGATGTGTCTTCGTCCAGTTCTTCTGTGAAGAAGGCCAATTCCATGCTCGGGGTCATTAAAAAAGGGATTGAGAATAAAACGGCCAATATCATTATGCCCTTGTACAAATCGATGGTAAGGCCACATCTGAAATATTGCGTCCAGTTCTGGTCACCACCCCTCAAAAAGGATATAGTTGAATTGGAAAAGGTGCAGAAAAGAGCGACCAGAATGATTCGTGGGCTGGAGCACGTCCCTTATGAGGAAAGGCTACAGCGTTTGGGGCTTTTCAGTCTAGAAAAAAGGTACCTGAGGGGGGACATGATTGAGACGTATAAAATTATGCATGGGATGAAGAGAGTGGATAGAGGGAAATTCTTCTCCCTCTTGCACAACACCAGAACCAGGGGACATGCACTAAAATTGAGTGGAGGGAGAGTTAGAACAGACAAAAGAAAATATTTCTTCACCCAGCGTGTAATTCATATGTGGAACTCCTTGTCACAGGATGTGGTGATGGCACCTGGCTTAGATGCCTTTCAAAAGGGGTTTGGACAGATTCATGGAGGAAAAGACCATCACAGGTTTACAAGCCATAAGCAACCTCCTGGCTTTAGAAGTAGGTTTTCTCTGTGCCAGGTGCAGGGGAGTGACAGCAGGAAACAGGTTATCTTGTTGGCTGTGTGCTCCCTGAGGCATCTGGTGGGGCCACTGTGAGAAACAGGAAGCTGGACTAGATGGGCCTTTAGCCTGATCCAGCAAGGCTCTTCTTATGTTCTTATGGTCTCTGAAAATGTCCGAGTGAAGTCGGACATTTTTGGAGTGCATCCAGCCTTGTGCAGGTGTGCGAAGTGTCCAGGCCTGGATGACGACACAGCGCATTAGCACTGAAGCAGGGGCAGTCCCAGCCAGCCGGGACGAAGAGGAGACTGGTGCACAGCGGGGAAGAGCAGCAATACTATGCTTCTATTATGCCAGCATAATGTAGATCAAATCCTGGGCATGTGGACAAAGGGGGAGGGGGAAAGAGACCAAACAGCCCCACAGAGGCACAGCTCTGCCAGCCATATTTATTTATTAATTTATTTATTTACAATATTTCTATGAGTCATTCTTTATTGAATAGGCTTTTATTTATTTATAAGTGCATTTCTGTTAGCATTCGGCTTTACTATCTTCTGCTAAGATATGAACCCTACTTCTTATGTTTTACAGAAGAAACGCAAGCAGAGCACCCAGGATGAAGATGCAATCAGTGTCTGCAGCTTTGACTCAAGTGTGAGTAACAGTTTAGCTGTTTAAATGGAATGTGTGTGTTGCTAAAATAAGAATATTGGTGGCCATTTCAGTGCCAGTTGACAGAACATGCCTTGCGCTTTGCGTGTTGAAATATTGCTGACAAACTAAATGAAAATGTTCTATTCTGGAAGCATGTTTTGTTCAGGAAGATAGTGCAAGTGGAAAAGAACATTGTTACATGGGCTTTTGTTGATATTAAATATTAGGCCTGAAATGCTGCATGAAATCCAAGACATTATTATACTATGCAGAAACCTATTTCTGTGCCTCATTTGTTTGCTGTGATTTTACTTGATGGTGAATCACAGTGGGGTTGTGAAATGGTGCAGGTTGATACCAGTTCCATGAGAACTTGCTGAATCCTTAATTCAGTGTACAACTGTCTTAATGTAAACTGCCTTTTAATACTATGTCTTTAGTGGCTTCAAATATTAGAAATATTAAGACAAACGTTTTTCAAGTAGGTGTTTCTAAGTCGCTGGATTGTTCCCTCTTAACTATGTAACTAAAGCTAAAGTACTTCAGTAAATTGACTTAGTGCTAATTTGATAGGATAAAAATGATACCCTTACAATTGCTGATCGATATCTACTTGCTGTTAAATCATGATTTTTCTTGAGGAGCTGAAGATACACATTTAATTCAGTGTGTGTTGGATAATGCTGCAAAGTGAACAGATAATTACTGTACTGCAAAATGTGGGTTGTCTTGAATCTCTGTTCATAAGATCCAACCTGAAAATATTTCATATGAGACTGCCTTATACTGACTATGACTGTTGGTCCGTGCGATCTGATGCGATCTGATATTGTCTATCTCCTGACTTACTGTGGCTTGTATGAAAGAGCTGGAATAAATATCCTGATTTTACTGTGGTATGGGGGGATGGGGCTAGTAAAACAAAACAGTATTGCTCTTTACCCTGATACCTGTACATGAAATTAACTGTAAATTAAAATACGAGTTGAAACTTTCATGGCCAGCGACAATAGTAGAAAAAAGGACGGGTTTAAAAGCCATGGCAATAAAATTTTACCGAGTAAAAACCAAGGCTGGTTAAAAAAAAAAAAAGGCTGGATTAAAAATCCAGTCCAAATTCTTTACTTACAAACTGAAGATAGACTTTTGCAGCAGATTTCCAAGTTCCAATGCAAGTCTCCTTCACAACTGAAATGACAGATGTGCACTCTCGGAAATAGAATGCTGACTCATGAGGATAAGAAGAATCCTGCTGGGTCAGGCCAAGGACCCATCTAATCCAGCTTCCTGTATCTCAGTGGCCCATTAGATACTTCTGGGAGCACACAAGACAACAAGTATTGCTACTCCATTGCACCTGACATTTAGAGATTTGTTGTTGTTGTTGTTCAGTCGTTAAGTCGTGTCCGACCCTTCGTGATCCCATGAACCATATCCCGCCAGGCCTTCCTATCCTCCACTATCTTCCTGAGTTCGCTCATTTTCATGTTCGTTGCATCGGTGATGCTGTCTAACCATCTCATCCTTGGCCTTCCCCTTCTCCTTTTGCCTTCAGTCTTTCCCAGCATCAGAGTCTTCTCCAGAGACTCCTCTCTTCGCATTAGGTGGCCATTTAGAGATAGGCTACCTTTAAAACCTGGAGGTTGTATACAGTCGTCATGACTTGTAACCTGTGATGGACCTTTCCTCCATAAATCTGTCCAATCCCCTTTTTAAAAGGCATCTAGGCCAAGTGCCATAACAACATCCTGTGGCCAGGAGTTTCACAGATTAATTACCTGCTGGGTGAAGAAATATTTCCTTTTGTCTATTCTAACTCTCCCACCAGTCAATTTTAGTGGCTATTCCCTGGTTCTGCTGTGTGTGAGGGGAAAGAACTTCCCTCTATCCACTCTATCCACCCCATATATATTTAATTTTATATGTCTCAATCATGTCTCTTCTCAGACTCCTTCTTCCTAAACTGAAGAACCCCAAATATTGTAGCCTTTCCTCATAAGGGGGGTGCCCAGGTCCACTAATCATTTTGGTTGCTCTCTTCTGCACCATTTCCAATTCCACAATATCCTTTTCGAGATGTGGTGACCAGAATTAGACACAATATTCCAGATGTGACCTTACCATCGATTTATTCAGTGGCATGCTATTGGCTGTTCATTCTCAACCCCCTTTTTTAAAATGTTCCTGAGCATGGAATTCACCTTTATCACAGCTGCCGCACGCTGGGTTGACACTTTCATTGAGCTGCCTGCCACCCCTCCAAGATCTCTCTCCTAATCCGTCACGGACAGCTGAGAACCAACTCAGCATTGCTCCCCATGTTTCAAGTGGGCTTTCTGTCTTGAAAGGCTGCATTAGTATTCTTGTATCTACTCATTTATTAATTGCCTTGTTAATTAAAGAGGACAGCTTTTTTTTTTTTAACACGAGCATAGAACTTCTCTAGATATTTGGTGTATGTTCTTTCTTGGTTAACAGCATGGGGGCAGGGTACAGTCGCTTTCTGTTTGAAACTCCATAGCTCTGTTTCTTTCCTCTCCCTCATCCTACGAGTGTGACCCTGGGGAAGAATAGGTGTATTTTTAAACTGTATGTGCTGAGGGTACTTCCAGACTGACCTCGCTGCTCTGAAAATATTACATGTGTCTTCACCTGATACCTACCTGCTCTGGCTGGCAAAATGACTGGCTGGAAATGCAGACTGGTTTGTCAGCATATGGGCATTTACGGCTAAACTGCGTGTGACATTTTATGACCCTGATGAGATTAGTTTTTCTTTCGCCAGTAGCAACCATATCGGCTCTGCGGTAGATTGGCGCTGCAGTGGGCAGCAGCAGGGAGGATTCATCTTGTCTCGTGACACTGTCTTGATCCATTGTGGGGGAGGGGATCCAATTGCTATTTACTTCTTTTAAAAAATCCCTATTGGCACCCATGGGAGTCCCTTAGGCTGTCCTTTTTGTCTTCCAACAGTTGTGTGCGGTTGTCTTGGGAGCAATGTTTGAACCAGAGTAGTTTTAAAAGCCTTTGTCAAACTTGCATACAAGACATTTGGACAAAATTGTACAACATGGTTTCACTGTCTCTTTGTTAGAACTGATAAGCCATTACTCAATCTTGTAATGAAATTGTGTTCTCTTTCAGTACTGCATATTCCCTAAATGTCACTGAACACATTACTATGAGATAGAGGCACTTGGGTTTTAATCCTCTTATAAATGCAAGGTAGTTTTAATAAAGAGAAACTGAATTGTAACTGTCTCCAATAACACTGCTACTTCTGTCAAAGCAGTGACATTAATGATGGGCTAATTAAAACACTGAAAAATTGATCATGAATGCATGTAGCATTTTCTCTTGGGCTCCCTATCGGGTATATGCTGGAAAATGGTGTACACACACAAGTGTAGAGGGTTGTTTTTTTTGTTTTGTTTTTTCAGTTGCTGGAACAGTGTGTTAATTTATCTTCAGCTTGAGAGTATTTTTCTACACTATTTTGTAAAACTAACAACATAAATAATGTTGTGTAACTTTGAAGCACTTGTAATTCCTGGAAGGAAAGTGCTATGTGTGATTCATAGTGGATATTTGCTAGAATTAAAATGTGTAGTAACAGCTTTTTTTCCAAAACTGCTTTGTAGATCGTAAAACATGTTAGGTCAGTGGTAAAATTGTTACTGGCTGTTTATGTACATAGAGCAGACATGTGACTAAATATGTGCACTTTGGTTTTTATTCCTCACAGGATCAGTTCAGATAATACTTTGTTTGCCAGCCAGTGCACATTTGTGGAGTGTGTGCACTGTGAGCACCCACACTCCATCCACTAACTGGCATGCTGGGACTTCAGTCAATTGTGTGGGGAATGTGGATGGAGTGTGCTCACTCCACAAAAGTACAAAGAGGGGCTGGCGGACAAAGTATCTTTTGAACTGGCTCACAACTTCATTCAAGCACAGGAATTTGTTGTAGCGTAAGTTGTCACACTTGGGAACTCAGGATAATGCAACCTGTCATAGGTGTTGGTCAGGATTAATAGGATCGCCACAAGGGGACAGGTCCATATCATATGGCATGGGGTACGATGGCCTGCCCAGAGCTGGGTGAAAATGACTAGTCAAAGGAGACAAAGAAATGCTGCTTAAGGAAGGGGTTTATTCAAGACACTCTTTCTTGACAAGCCCCCTTAAATGGAGAATAAATAGTCCATAATGAAATTATTTTGGGGCCAGTCACAGGGAGCTTCTTTGAGAGTACAGCTGGTGTAAGAGCTTCCCACTTCTCACCTAATTATGTGGTTTGCCCAGGCATGGAGAGTCTGCTTCTACCAAACAGGGAAAGGGACTCCAGGGGTTCTCCGTAGGTACTTGGCCAGCCTGTTTGCTGACAGCTGCTCTTCCTGGTGGGTGGTGCTGAGCTATGACATCATTGTCTGTCAGGCCACAACTGGCCCCCAAGACTCCCCATAGCTGCACAGGTGCTCTTGCAGGGCGACAGAGCCTGCTGGGCTGGGTTTTGTTAAGGGTGCCCTATTAGTTTGGGTGGTCCTGCTTGTAGCTCTTTGAAATGAGCACAAACATTTGTACACTTTACCAAGTTATGTGCTTTAAGTCTGTATATGCTGAAGATAAGGAACGCAAACTGTCAAGTGTCAGATTAATTATTTTTGTAATAGGTTTCACATGGTGGGGAGTATAGACCTAAATAAAAAGGAGACAAGAAGGGATAGCCAGGAAAAGGAGGAGTGAAGTTGCTGGAATTTTGAAGTACCCGTGAGAAACCGTCAGCTAAAAATTATTTTTATTATAAAGGAATTCCAATCAGATCATTTATTTTGAAAATTAACTCCACTCCTTTTTCCTATACACATTTTTTTAAAAAAAACTTCTTTCATTCCAATGTTGATGGAAATGTCAATAAGAAGCAATTTGTTTCCAGCTGCGAAATGGATTAGCAAACCTGTTGTACCAGCGCTACACTAGTAGAACCTATTATCTCACTGGGGAGATAACAAGCTGTTCTGATCTATGCAATAGTAGATGTAGTGTAATTCACTCACAAGTATCAACTTTTTAAGACTGTGTTACTTTTTTTCTTTTTTTCTTTTTAAACTGGGTTGGTACAGCTTTAATGCCAAAACAGTGTGTATATGCAGATTGAGTCAGAAACACAACAGACTCTGGATAGGGTGGGTTTCACAATCCTGTTAAGTTGAAACCTGTAAAATGCCAGGGTCTTGAACCAGGGTCTCTGATAACAGAGCTCAGATGTCTTACTCCTTGTGCCATCCAGGGAACTTTCAGGCGGAGGGAGATACTGTCCTGTGCTCGGCTTCACTTCAGTACCAGCCTTTTAATGGCTGGAGTTTGTACTGTAGCTTTTCAGCTCAGATGACTTGAATCAAGAGAGTCCTGCCTGTGTCTATGTAACAGTTGCTCCAGGCTTGAGACCTCAGGCTGAACAACTCATCTGACCAGGTAGCAACACAGTCTTGTTTTACCTGTTTGGTCTTATCTGACCATCAGCCTATCCTTGACCACATCACTTGCCTCTGGTCCTCTGATTGTCATCCATCACCTGACCATCAGCTTGTTGCATAAGAAAGGCTTTGATGGATCTGGCCAAAAGCACATCTAATCCAGCATCCTGTTTTCTACACTGGCCCACCAGCTGCCTCTGGAAAGCACATAAGGAGTGGAGAAAGGCATACTTCTCTCCCACTGTTGCTCCCCTGCAACTGGTATTCAGAGACACACTCTACCTCTGAACCTGGAGGTAGCACATAGCCAGTATGACTAGTAGCCATTGATAGACCTATTCTCCATATATTTGAACAATCCCCATTTAAAGCCATTTAAGCTAGTGGCCATCGCTATATCTTGTGACAATAAATTCCATAGCATGATTATGTGGTGTGTGTAGTCTACTATTGTCTGTCCTCCCACCAATCAATTTCCTTGGTTAAACCCTGGTTCTAATACTCTGTGAGTGTGAGTGAGAAATTTCACTCTTTGCACAACATGAATAGTTTTATAAGTCTCAACTATACCCCCCCCACTTAATTGCCTTTTTCCGAGCTTAAAAACCCCAAGCATTGTAGCCTTACCTTTTTCAGCTACAATATCCTTCTTGAGGTATGGCAACAGAATTGTACACAGCATTCCAAATGTGACTACACCATAATTTGTATAGGGGCATTATAATATTAGCAGTATTATCCCATTCCTAATTACCTCTAGCACATTGATTCTCAAAGTTCTCTAACTCTGTTTGCGGGGACTGGGCCAGTGGTGGCGGGGATTCCCGCCAGTGGGAAAAACACCCCTGAAAATGGGTTTTCGGGGGTGCGGGGAGGTAATTAGTCACTAATTACTTACTAGTCACTAATCAGTCACCAATCACACACTAATCAATAAGTTATTAACTAACTACTAATTAATTAACTAATTAGTAATAACTTACTAATCAGTAATTAATTAATTAATTACTAATTACTAAGTAATCACCAATTATGTACTGATTGATTGCTAATTAATTATTAATTAGTAATTGCTAATTAGTTAGTAATTAATTACTAATTAGTAAAAGTGATTACTAATAATTTGTAGTTAATTGCAAATTACTTACTAATTAGTAATTGGTAATTAATAATTAGTGACTTATTAATTAATTAGTAATTGGTGAGTAATTACTAATTACCTGACTAATTAATTACTAACTAATTACTAATTATGTTATTAATTGAGTTTCAGCTTCACGCGCTTTTCTCCGAACCGCGTTCTTTTCAAAGCCTTTTTCAGCGGCACCCTTTGCATTTTACATCTACTTGCATGTTGCTCTGTACACCAGAAGACGTCCACAGATGTGGACGAAACATCGTGGTTTTTTTATTTGCTTTTTATTCAGTTTTTCATACGTTTTAATCTTGCTCCACTGGATTGTAACGTGCTATTCACTGTTTTAAAATACAATTTTTTACGTGGCATCTAAACCCATATTTCCTATTTCTTGTAAAATTGTGTGAATAGTTTAGCTAGTATAACACTATTCGTGAATGTTCTTGGTAGTAAACTGGTGCCACGCAACCGTGAGTTCCTTTTATTGATTACAACACAGTCCTCCGTGTCAAAAGCAAAATAAGACATGGCGTTAGTCTGGTAAACAATTCACTTATAAATTATAGAAGAGGTGAGGTTATTAGTATATTTTAAAACTTTCTTCCTACAGTGAATTACACTATGTTGCAGATGGGTGGTGGATCCACTTCCAGTTAGCGTATATATATATATCTGTCCACACTTTATGCCCTTGCCCATGTATAAAAATAGAATTATAACATATAATGTAATAGTCTGTCATGAAGGAATAGTTTCCTGTCAGTCTTCCACAGGATGCGCTGAAGCATTGCTCATGGCTCTGCTAGTTCAGAACAACAGAGATACTCGGCACTAAAGCATCAACCTTTTTTTAGGTAATTGATTGGAATTAGGGTGTGTTATAGAGTGAGAGCCAGAACTTGACTCATTTGACTTTTATTTTATTTATTAGATTTTATTGGCTGTCTTGGGGTGTGCATTTGAAAATGGTGGCAGCTCGTCTGAATGCGTTGCGGTTAATTTTGGGAGACTTATATAGCAGATACACTGCAGTCATTATTAATATTAGTACTGAAAGTGCAAAAGAGAATGCAGGCTTTCAAATACAATGTTACGGTTGCTGCATTTAAGGCTTCCGACCTAATGAACGCATACAGATTTTGAATGATTGTGAACTTACATGTGGAGCCAAAATGGTGTACAATCCTACTTTATTTTTCATTCAGTGCGGAAGAAGAGCTTTGTGAGGCTTGAAAACTTGCATGGAACAATGGTTATTTCAGGAACAAAAGATGGTCCAGCAAACAAATGTTCCCTTGTCTTGAGGAGGCCTCCGTGACTGCCCCCCCCCCCGGATGCAGCACACACCCTGTTGGCATGACTGCATCAGCATTGGAAAGTTTGATAGGATTGAGCCCTAAGTCCACCAGTGACTGCAACATCATTTTGGAACAAACTCTCTTCTAGGCATGTATTGCTGACACCAAATCTTAGGATTGGACATAATGACTATTACGTAGTAGCTGATTCTGAACAATGAGTACCTTTCACATTTTATTATCACAGATCTGGTGAGGTGATGTTAGTCCAATTAGAAGTTTTATTAGTTTACCCATATTATGAATTCTGAGTATTGAGCTATTCTACTTGACATGCATTTCATGGTGGGTCAGAGTTTTGATTCTGCTTGGATGTTGATGACTTTAAGACAACAAAATTGAATTTGAACATGCGTGCGTGCGTGTGTGTGTGAGAGAGAGTCTGTTAGGGAGAGTCAATAGCACTGAACATTTCTTGGACCTAATTAAGGCTAATAAAAACTTGATGCTAAATTCAAACAAGCGTATCTCAGAAAGATCAGAAGGGATTAGCTTCATCTCTGATTATAATGAAATAATATTGAGATAATGAAAAATTATTGTTGCTGCTTTTATTGTTTGATTTGAATTTAATGCTGTTGCATACGGTAGTACTGGTAGAGAGGACGTAAACCTTGAGTAATAGGGTATATATTCAATTCATGAATTATGTATGCATCCCTGTAATATTGCTACACAGTAGTGCAATGTTGCTTTGGATTCAGAGTTCGTTAAAATCAATATACCTAATCTCTTTGTAATCCATTCTGTGGATAATCATATACTGTCTTGACATTATTAGCTCCTGTCTCTCTCCTTTATAAGGAACCTGATATTTGCTGGCCATGAAAGCTTACGCTCAAGAACCTGATATGCTTGTCAATAGTGAACCTAAAATACTGAGATACATAATAATAAAATTGTGAAATTGGTGACTATGTATTAGCCACTATGACTCATTGTGTTCCTAGGTTTAAATAATGGCCAAAATGGCACAAACGAACACACTTCACAAGTTTTTGTTTTTAGAAGATTGCAGGCAAAATAAATTACGACTGGTTTTCAAAAATAATCTTCTAAAAGCCCAGTCCTACCCAACCCAACCCCCTGTTGATGTATCCGTACCAAATGAGTCTCCTTGGGGTAAGTGGAATGTTTTGGAACTTCTCGGATCTGTGCCTGCTGTTTAGCAGGCATAAATTTGAGGCGTGTAATGGTGGCGGTAAGGAAGACTGATGGGGATAGGATAGCGGCACACATGAGTGCTGCCAATTCCTCCCCCATTCCACCCCTCCCTGCCTTGTTCCATCTGCTGCTGCTGTCGCACCTACCTATGTAGGTCTAGCGGCAGGTCTCCAGTGTGGCAGCACACCTAAAATCGGATGCCATTTTATGACTGTGTTCCGCTGTCATCTCTTGGGGCAAATGTGACCAATCAATATTAAATTTTGGTGTTAAGATACTTCATAAAGTTTTTGAATGTTTTGAAATAGTTGTGGGGGCTGGGCCTCATATTTTCATAGTGTACTAGTGATCACAGTAATTACTGAAGGGTGTGTATCACAGTTGACACACACAAGTCAGACTTATGGCAAATCTCTGCCAAGAGTAGTTTTCAAGTGAGAGAATAGCTCTCAGAATAGCTAGGATTTCCCCCCCCCCCCCCGCATTGATTCAAAAAGAGCATTCTGTGTTTGTCAGGGAGAAGAGAAGCTGTCAGGGAATGTTGGAGAGACAGGAGACTGGATGTTCAAGAACGGATTAAGCTGAGTGAAATACTCTGTGCAGAGCTCAGGGAGACACTTGGAGATTATGAGACAGGGTTGAAGGTGTCCATGTATTAGGAACCGGGACTGTTTGGGTTATTCAGTTCTATGTCTGTATTTATTTAACTGCACAATCCTGCGTTCCGCCGCCACAAGCCATCGCGATAGATAGCAGGGAAGGCCGGCGCAAGGCCGGCCTGCCCTGCTCCGTCGCCTGGACTGTCTCCCGTCCACCACCAGACCCAGGTAAGGATCCAGCCGACGGGGGGGGCAGTCCGGGAGCAAATGGCGGGGGCCGATAGGCCCAGCCACTCTGGGAGGGGGCGGGATTCGCCTCGGCCGAATCCTGACCCCTGCCTCACGGCTGAGCCGTTACACGGCCTCCCCCAACTTCTGCCAGCAAAATAGCTGGCGGAATTCGGAGGAGGCCTATCGGCCCCAGCCATTGTTCACTCGGGGAAGGGGACGAGTGTCCCGAGTAAACTTTCCGCCACGGGCTGCCTGCTGCAGGCTGCCTGCGGTGGAGCACTGGATAAGGATCCAAGGCAAATTTTAATGTGTTCTTGTCTTATTTTTATGTTCTCAAATCAGAGGTCCCCAAACTATAGCCCACTGGCCACAGCAGGTCCACCTGCACCACGGAAAAGGTTTAAAAAAATGCTAGGGGGGCATCAGGGGGCAGCTTCTTCATCTTCCTATAACAGCAATACCAGTGTTAAAAGATGAATCCTTAAGCTTCCAAACCTGCCATGGCAGCCGCAGATCTGCAATATCTCAATATCTTTTTAAACTCAAACTTCCCTCTGAAAATTAAGTTGCATGTTTTATGCCTGTGCATGTTATACGCCGATAAATATAGTATATTTATTGGAGATTGTATGAAGACGTCTCTTGTTTCTATTGGTCTGGAATCTAGCATAGTGTGGTAGTATGCTACTTTGGGTGTTTTAATTGTGTTACTGAAGTGACTGGAAACATGCAGTTTTATATATGTGTTTGTATGCATGGCCAGTGGGTGGTGCAATGGGTTAAACTGCTGAACCATGAGCTGTCGATCAAAATGTCGGCAGTTCGAATCCGCGACGGGGTGAGCTCTCGTTGCTTGGCCAGCTCCTGCCAACCTAGCAGTTCCAAAGCATATTAATGCGAGTAGATAAATAGGTACCGCTTGCGGGAAGGTAAACAGCGCTCCGTGTTCCAGCCACATGCTACACGCTGCGGCAAGGAGAGTAATGCTGTCCACATGACCACGGAGGCGTCTTTGGACAGCGCTGGCTCTTCGACTTTGAAATGGGGATGAGCACCACACCCTAGAGTCGGACACGACTGGACTTAATTGTCAGGGGTCACCTTTACCTTTTTATTATTCATGGTGCCAAGCACCTGCCATATTTAAAGAAAAAGTGATGGCTTACCTACACGATAAATTCACACCTCAAGCTTCCCATAGACAAGTCTATCTTTTGGAGGATTGTGACCATGTTAGTATATGAACATAGGAAGCTTCCTTATACTGAGCCAGATCATTGGTTCATCTAGCTCAGTCCTGTCCATTCCGATTGGCAGAGTTTCCCTGGCATTTCAGACAAGGGTCTTTTTTAGCCCTACTTTGAGATCCTGAGAATTGGCCCTGGGCGAACATTGGCATGAAAAGTAGGTGTTTATGAGCTGCTCTCTCATTCTCGCTAGTGTCAAAATACCAGTGTGTGTAATAACTGCAGTAATGCCATAAAGAAGAAAAAGTCCACAGTTACAAGTGGTGCGTGGTGTTTAATGATAAAGCTCTGTAGTCTTGATCCAGCAAGGGAGATAAAAGTATGTAGCTGATGTAGATCTGTATTTTGAGCTCATCTGTGCTATTGGTTGTGATGAATAGATCTGTTGATGAAGTACACAGTCCAGAACGCCAGTCACTCAAAATATTGAAAACTAGATCATGACTAGGGTGTTTTAAGGTCTTTTTCTCTATATGCTATACAATCTAAAATAAATTTCTGTACAATTTCTAAAATACCTTTTGACATTGTTTGTGCCAGACCCGAAGACATTCTGCAATTGCATAAGCCACTGGTCCCAAAACCTACTGCCGCCGTGACCCACCTCGTCCTCCCGCTTCTGGCTTGTGACCTACCTTTGGAACCCGCTCCTGCGTCACGCCAGGACCAGGATGGCCTCCAGAAGTCTCTGCAGGCCTCGGAAGCCCTCCAGATGCGACCAGAATTCACATTCGTGAAAACAGAAGTGACTGGAAAGTCACTTCCGGAGGCCTCTGGAGGTCATCCCAGACCTGGCACGACGCAGGAGCGGCTTCCAAATGTAGGTCACAAGCCAGAAGTGGCCTTCACTTGCATCCGAAGGGCCCCAATTTGGAGCCAACCAGATGCAAGAGCAGTTGGGAGGGCCCAACTGCGCGACCCCACCATGCATCGGGCCGCAACTCACAGTATGAGAAGTGCTGGCCTAAGCTATTTTTGAATTGCTTGTAGGAATCTCTTTATAGATGTACCCTTGATAAAGAGGGAGAGTTCAAATGCATAAGGGATTTCCTCCTTTAAGTTAGACCAGGGGTTCTCAACCTGTGGTACTAGTGCCCCTAGGGGTACGCAGACCATCAGGCAGGGGTACCTGAGAGGCTTCCCTTTATCAGCTGAGAGGCTTCCCCTTATCAGCTAAGATGATCAATCAGCTAAGCTGATTGTCGGCGACCAGAGGATTTTTGTTTTTTAAAAAAATGCCCTTCCCCGAAGCTCCCCCCTTCTGTCTCTCTGATTTTGTGTTGGGCCTTCCACTCACTCACTCACACTCACACACACCCCTAGGGTTAAATAAGATTTTTTTCACATTTAAAATTGTTTTAATACTTTTTTATTTTTAAATGATTAATTAGCTCATTAATTAATTGATTAATCCAATTAATTAGCAGTTAATTAGCAGTGGGTACTTGAGAAAATTGGACCGTGATGGGGCTACCCGGACCTCCAAACCCCTCAGTTAGACAGTAGATATTTGCCTTTGTAACTCAGTCTTTTTTCATTTTTTTTAGTCTTTATGGTTTACTAATACACCAAATGCAATCAAACTCTTGATGACCTGGACTATTACAGATGAGGATTTGTGCTGTAATGGACTGTAGCTCTCATGTGTAGGCTACTGTCAGGAAGCACTGAACAGTAATAATGTTAAGATTTCCCAGTGTCCTTAGCTCAAGGAAAAAAGGGCAACTTAAGGTCAATGTGTATCCTTAGGTTTTTAGGAATGTTTCATTTTCTATATCTAATTATTTAGGGATTTTTCAGTGACCAAAAAAAACTTGATTAGGAAAATACGTTTTGAGAAAATTCTAATGATGGCATGAGGAGAAGAAATGGTATTGACAGAAATATAAATGGTAATATAGTGGAGCCTTTCTATCCGCAGATCCTGGATCCACGAGGTCCACTGTAAAAAGAAAAAAAGAGGTTTAAACATGTCCGGGAACGGGCACCCCCCAGGCGGAACGAGCCGAGGCTGCCTACGGGTGGGCCGGTTCCCCCGCGGGGCTCGGGTCACCCGTCCCTGGACTCCCAGTTCCGGAGCCGCCCGGTGCGAACCAGGCGGGCCCCGTTGCAGCCCGAGCGCCAGAGGCAATGCCCGGCGAAAGCAGAGCCGCCCGCACCGGGCCGAGCCCGACAAGAAGACCACCCGACGCGGCGACAAGCCCGGGGGCGAGGGCTACCCATCCCGCTCACCCGGAGACGACAGACGTCGACGGGGCAGCGCTGGCGAATCGGCTGAGCCGGGCCTACCGCCGCCTGGGAGCGTGGTGCAGCGATCATCAACCGGCCGGGAGGAGCGACGCTCCCGACGCACAACGTCAGGGGGCGGAGGCGGGACTAAGACACAAGGGTGGTGGGATTGGCTGATAGGGCAAGTGGCGGGTCCAGACGGGGCGGAACCCATGGGCAGGCGCATATATAAAGGGCTATCAGAGGCCAGTGAGGTTGGCGGCTATCGGCGAGGCTGGACCTCCGGAGCGGTAGCCTCAAACAAGCCGAGCACGCCGGGCGAAGGCTGGGAGCCAGGGTGAACGGAACCCTCCCAGCATCTTGCCAAATCTGAGGCCACTGCGCTCTACCTTGTCCAGGGGGAATCCCCCAGCTGCGTCGTTGTCGGGCTGGAGGTCGACCCCGTTTTCGAGGGGCAAAGAGGGGCAGAGGCGGCCCTGACCACCCCTCTGCCCAGGTCTCCCACGGGCAACGTCCCACAAAACACTTTTTTTAACCTTTTTGAAGCAAACCACTGTGTGTTCTTGTCAACCCATTTCCTCGCAGCCCACAAGTGTATGCATTTAACTCCTGTTGCGTATATACACCCTTGGGTAAAAATGCCTTAAAACAGGCTGAAATCATGCTCTGGAAGCCTCTTCCAGGTCGTGCAACTTGTTCCTTTCCTCTCCCAAGGTCGCCTCTGGAGCTATTTTGGGAGAGGGAGTCGCGTGACCCAGAAGAGGCTTCCAGAGTGCGATTTTAGCCTGTTTTAAGCAAGAACCACTGCGGTTTGCTTCAAAAAGGTTAAAAAAAAGCGTTTTAACTTTTTTCTTAACTTTTTTTTGTTGGCCCGCGGATCCTCGCTATCTGCAGGAAGGGTCTGGAACAGATCCCTGCGGATAGCGAGATCCGACTGTACTACATGTAAAGGGATGAGGGTAAGGTTTTAAGGATATAAGACTAGGATTGTAGCATCTGTCCCTTTAAGTGATGGGGGATTTTCTGGGAGGGTCAGTACGTCTCCACCTTGCACGTGTATGTGACAGTAGTGTAGGTAAGTGATATTCTGCACTAGTTACATCTTCTCCGTCAGGATCACACACAAAGTACTTCTCATCCACTGTCCCTGGAGCCAGAAATACTTGAGATTTAGAAAAGGCAGAAGGGACAATGTGAACATGTGTGCTGCATATACGCTGCAGTTGCTGTATTCCCTTTGGTACGCACCATATTGTACACAGTATGAATGCCAGAATGAGGCTGGGCAGAAAGGTTACGAGGATCACATTTGAGGGAAGGGGAGTACTATATTTCAGGATACCTTGCTCTTTTGTCTGGTTAGGGACCAGAGTATGGATGAAAGTAAAAAATAGATGAATATCGAAGCATAGTACTTGGCTTGCAAATTTATTTTGACAAGCGAAAAACTACTGGTAACTACTGCATATAACACATGCGAATGCATGTGAAACCTAAATAAAAAGAAATAAAACATAAGAATGTCAACGAATGTCTTGGAAGGTTGGGTGAAATCAGACAAAAGAGCACATGAACAAAATTTGATATGTGTTTATAATTGAAAACCCCTGGAAGAGCAAAGCGATGAAAGTCAAGTCAGGGTATTGCTGTATCTTAATAAGTGAGAATTGTTGGGACCTTGAGCATATGCATTCTGTTTGCTGAAGCCACATTGTCCATTCATCACTGCATAAGTCCTTTTTTTGCAGCAGTATGTGTCTCTTGATAGACCTAAGCTACTCTCAGCCGTGAGGAATGTGGGAGAGGTTATTCATGCAAGAGTGTTCACCTTCTTTTGGGGTGTGGTGTGTGTGACATGTGGGAGGGTGCAGAATGGAAAAATAAAGAGAGAGTTTTAGACAGGTGTACATGAAACATGTGAAACCGATTTAGTGAATTTAGAAGTGCCTTTCCTTTTAAAAAGATGAGGATGTTCATAACCTGTGGGTGCCTTATTTTCATGCTAAAATGTAGATTACATTTCTTCTTTTAAAAATGTGATTTTGATTCTCATAGCTGTTGGGGAAAAATTGAGACAAGTGATGACTATATATCCTTACTGCTTGGAAATCAGAAGGCAAATAAAAGTCCAAGTATTTTAGAATTTCAAGTATCATGATTTCTAAGCCACATTAATGAATCTGAGGAGCTCATAATTAGATAGGAAATGAAAGTTTCATGGCCAGCAACTATAGGCAATGATTTAATAAATACGGGATAAAAAGCCATGTGCGGAAAGGAGCAAACAATTTTCTGTTAAAACCACATTTAAAAGCTAAAAAAGCATTAAAACAGCTTAAAACGAGAAAAAACTTAAAACACTAAAATTCACAACGTTTCTTTCGTTCCTACGAATATCTTCGTGTGAGTGAGCACAAGCTACACAAGATGTACACAAAACAACCATCTTGTGTAGCTTGTGCTCACTTACCTGATGATATTCGTAGGAATGAAAGAAATGTGAATTTTAGTGTGTTAAGTTTTTTCTCGTTTTAAGCTGTTTTAATGCTTTTTTAGCTTTTAAATGTGGTTTTAACAGAAAATTGTTTGCTCCTTTCCGCACATGGCTTTTTATCCCGTATTTATTAAATCATTGCCTATAGCGCATAATTACTTTTGCATACCCTTGTTGCTCTAGGGTTGTGAATTTCTGGGGGGGGGGAGCATGCTTTGGTCAGTAGAATTTCCAGTTATTTCGTTTTATTGACTGAGTGCTAATTGACCCTGTTCATAGGGGCTCAGCATGTGTCACACCACAAGAAAAATTGCTGCATAATAAAATATTAAACTTGCCCCTAAATGTGAAAAAAACACATTTTAAAACTTACTGCTAAAATAATGCCTTATCCAAAATTGCTATACATTTGCTTTTAGAGAACAGTCTATTGTTGTCTCCAGAATAGCGTCATGTTTGAGCTTTAAGAGGATGAGCAAACACTCGTGATCATAATTGTCAGATGGATAGCATACATAAGACTGCATTGTTTTGGTTCATCTTTGGAATTGAGATGCATTAAGGGGATGAGATGGTGAGGGTGTATATTTCAGACCTCATAATGCAGATTAGTTGGACTTTAACCACCCTTTTGTAGTTTGAAGCGGGATGGTAGAGGAGTGAACTTTCCTCATCCCTTCAGTGCTTAATTATGTGTGAATGGTAATTCATGTCATCAGCTCTGAGTACAAAATGTCTCCCAATTAATTCACTTGGAACATAAGAGTGTGATTTTGTGTACATGACATATTGCGTTGAGGGCAGAATGTATCCCCCTATGGGGGAGAAAAGCGGGATAAAAATCTAATAAATAACAAGCCATATTCTTCCAACTAGTAAATAAATTACCGGTATATTTCAGTATGAATACACAATCTGAATGTTAAATGTCATATAAAATATGAATGTGATGCTCCCAGTACTTGTTCTCTTGATTTTTGTTTTTTGTTGAGTTCTTTCCCCAGCCCCCCAGCACCACTATATTGACAACTTATCAGCTAATTATCTTTAGTGGAAGCTGCTTTTGCTAGCTAGATGATAGCTCTCTGTTTTATGAAAGTAGGAAAAAAGACAAAGGTATTATCTACATTACCAAAGCAGTATAATCAGAGCAGTTGATAAAAAAGGAGCTCTAAGCATATTACTTGTGTGGTAATGTTTCCATTATTATGGTTAAAAAAAACAACAAAATTAAGAAGTTATTTGAAAGACTTCAAGTCTATTTTGTATGCATAACTAGTTTTGAATGCATTATGTAGAATGTGCACGATGAATCATTTGAAATAAATTTAGAAAACTAAAATCTGATTGATAAATCTTTTGTATTTCAGCGACGTATCTAGAGGTGCCGCTGCCCGGAGCACCGCCGCTGGGGGGGGGGGCGGCGCTGCCGCGGGAGGAGGTGGTGCCGCCGCCCGGGGGCAACCCGGCTTACCTGCGCGTCCGCCCGGTGACGCGGGCGGGCGTTCCGAAGCCTTCTCCCCCGGCCTCGGAGCTGGAGAAAGCCCCGGAGCGTCCACCACAACCGGCGGCCAGGGCTTTCTGCAAGCCCACTGCGTCGCTGCGCTATTTATCCTTTTTTCGCGCATGCGCAACATTCTGCGCATGCGCAAAAAAGGATCAATAGCGCGGCGACGCAGTGGGCCTTCAGAAAGCCCTGGCCGCCGGTCGTGGTGGATGCTCCGGGGCTTTCTTCGGCTCCGAGACCGGGGGAGAAGGCCACCGGGCGGGCGCACACTCCGGAGGAATGCCGCCCGAGCCACGGAGCCACCCGGAGCCGCTGCTCCGCTCACTCCACTCTTTCCACGCCTCACAGTAGTATGAAACTTTAGCAATCTACAAATAATAGGCTTGATCTAGAGCTCTCATCAAATTCAGGTAGTTAACAGAGGTAAATGCTAAGCTAATGTCTTTACTGTTTATAAATCCTAGACAGCAGCACACCTGTAATTGTGCAAGACAACCCAGTCGTATAAATCGCTTAAACGAAGCGTGAGATTCAGACAGACCTTAGTAAGTTAAAACAGTTTTTGGTTTGCTGTTCCGGTTTGTCATCTTCTGGGTTACAGTGATCTGTAAAGTAATTGAATTTTGGACCTCATAAAGAATTAGATTA
The DNA here is from genome assembly GCA_026170595.1 of Plestiodon gilberti rubricaudatus. Classification (NCBI taxonomy): domain Eukaryota; kingdom Metazoa; phylum Chordata; class Lepidosauria; order Squamata; family Scincidae; genus Plestiodon; species Plestiodon gilberti. Next base: position 219,036,130 of record JANXHW010000002.1, on the reverse strand, counting down.
GAGGATAATTGCAAAACACATATTTCAGATTGAGAAATAAAACCTTTGCCAATGTACTATGTCACTTTGAAGAATAAATGGTGATTTAGTGGGTACATTAAGGGTTCTCAGCAGGGACAAATCCCTCTGTGATTTGAGGAAGGCACAAGAAGAGACATTGCAGCTGTTTTGTTGGGTAATGAGTGACGAGGGCCATGCTATATTACCTTGTTAGTATTTGGATTTCTTGTAGTTTAAGTAGTGTATGGGAAGCTGATCCACATCAGGACTATGGCACAGGAGGTGAGGGCTTTAATCATTTGCCCCCAACCATGATTCTTAAGCCAATCATTTGGATCAAGCCTCTGTCCTGTCCCCTCAACTGCTGTTTGCCGTGGGATGAAAGCTCCCATTAGCACTATGGTATCCAACCTCTCCAAAAGTTGTGATTTTTGAACAACATTTGAGGTCATGTTTGTTCCTTGACTTTTATGTGTTTAGGTATGGTAATTTTCTTTTCCCTTGCTGCTGTGTATGTTTTCCTTCATGACTCTTCTTTGTCTAGCTGACTATAAGCCTGAAAGCAAAACCTGTCTCTTATTTTATTTATTGTACAATGACTTGTTTTGGAAGTGTTGGGTCCGCCAGCGATTTCGCTGGCGGAAATATGAAGAGACGGATCGGCCCCAGCGTCGGTTACACTCGAGTAGACTTTCTTTCGCGGGGTGCCTGCCCGTGGTGGAGTTCAGGATCCGGCGGGCAGCCTGGGCCCCCCGGCGGATCACTTCCGCAGGATTGCACTGTTAGAAGTATAAGCTCTTATTACTAGTGCGTTAGGGGCTGAAGCCGTATAAAGCGGGGGCAAATTGTGAAAGACGAAAGAGAGCATTTGTTTTTATCTGACAAGGAAGATAACTAGACAGGCAGGCAACAATGGCTGATACTAAGTCAGCAAATAATTGGTTGCCAATCTCCTAGCTCCTGCTAACCTAGCAGTTCGAAAGCAAGAAATTGCAAGTAGATTAATATGTACTGCCTTGGCAGGAAGGTAACGGCGTTCTGTGTGCCTCGGCGTTGAGTCATGCCAGCCACGTGACCACGGAAGTGTCTTTGGACATTGCTGGCTCTTCGGCTTTGAAACAGAGATGAGCGCTGTCCCATGAGTCAGTAGCAACTGGCTTTTGACCAAGGGGAACCTTTACCTTGAATCTCCTATTACTTGTTTGGACTGTGTTGTCTCTTGTTTTCATACAGAGTGGAAGGATTCTGAAGTGTGAGTAACACAGGCTGCAATTCTGTATCCATTTTCCTGAGAGTAAGGCCCATTGAACATAGTGGGACTTATTTCTGAATAAATACATATATGATTGTGCTGACAGTCACTGAATGATGGTTAATCAGTTTAGTCACATGACTTGCAAATCCAACCTGCTCATCTATTTTCCCTCTGGTTAGCCAAACACACTTCATGTGGCTGTCTTTGTAGGTGTACAAAATATTACATATTGCAGTTAGTTTTACAGTTGTAAGGTGCTTTGTTAACTGTAACTCAGCCTTGTAACATTGCTGTACAGAATGTAAGTGGTGATAGTCACAACTGCAATAGAAAGGGTTAAATAACTTGCTTCAATGTTCAGAGCTTGTCTGAGATGGAGCCAGGCACCAGTCTATGATATAAATAAAAATCAGGTTTGCTTTGTTTAAGAAGCTTCAGTCATCTGAAATGTAATTAAGTGAAGATGGGGTAGACTTAAAACAAATCTGATTCATAAGGGATTCCATTAGTTCTTTTCAAGTTAAAGCCTTTTAAGATGTGCCCTTGTCTCCCTCCCGTTGACCACAGAAGGTATAAACATAACCGGTGATGTGTACACAGTTCTCAAAAGACGTTTAAGGAAGGCTAGAGGAACTGTCTTTCTGTGTGTTTTACATAAGCACAGGAGAAACGCTTAGGCATAGTCTTGTGGTAATATTTGTGCTGAAATATGTATACGTGGAATATATGTTTTTATGCTAGTCTTTTTCCAAGACTTTTGGAATGGCACACCAGGATTTGGTCCCCTACCCATTTTATCTTGCCACCAACATTGTGAGGTAAGTTAGGCTGAGAGACGGCGACTCGCCCAAAGTTACTCTCAACACAATCCTGTGTAAGTTTAAGCGGCTGGCCTAAAGGGCCATCCGCTGTATCCTAGGCCCTTTCCAGGCCGCACCGGCACTGCTGGAGTGCACCTTGGGAGAAGGGGATCCCCGGGTGTAGGCGAGCCCAGGGCCTATGGGCCGCCTTGGATGTACGCCAGCTCCAGTGCTGGCGTACATCCGGGGAGGCCATGTAAGGCCGACGTGGGCTACGACGGGGCATAGGATATTGGCGGCGATATCCATGCCCTCTCCCAGCCTGGGCTGGCCAATGGCCCCCCTCCCTCGCCGCCCTGTCTCACCCACCACCACCTCTGCACCGTCCAGCACAGCACTTACCAGCGGTGGCCGATACAGATCCAGGACGCCGGGGAAGTGGGTGGTGCTGGCCTCCGCGCTGGCACCGCTTACTCCCGTGTCACTGCAAAAGTGCTTTCTGGCACTTTTGCGACACTTTAGTTTGGCCGAGCAAGAGTTCCACCGGGCTAAGGTTACACAAGATTGCACCATAAATTAGCTTCATGGCTGAGTGGGGATTTGAACTGGGGTTCAGTCCAGAACTAGCCAGTACATTGTGTTCCCCAATCCTGAATTTGTATTCTGTGATAAAAGTTGCAAGATTTGTAAATGCATTTGTGGACATATTGCTTAAAAAGACTTTATGTATTAACCAGTGCACTAGTACTAGCTTAAGTACTAGTACATATGAATACATAAGCTCCCAGTCAACTGTTGTAATATTCTTTGTCAAATCCTTAGGTTATCATTGTAGAATTTGAAAAGGTCAGGTAATGATGGTAAAATTTGTTCAGCTTGCATTTTGATCCATTTCTGTTATATTGCATGAAAGTGCTGTGTTTAAAATTCTTTGAGGATCTAAAATATAACATAAGCATGCATGAAGGACTGTTCTGGGTCCTGGGAATGAATGCTTGTTACAGAACAGGAGTGTTATTGTTTAGAGATCAGGGACGCAATTTTTACCAAAGAGCAAAAATGGCTCTGAATAATTCAACAGCCATTCTTTCCCCCCCCCCTTCTTTCCCCCTCGCCCCAGCCTGCAACCTCTGTTTAGCTGTGTAGCTTCCCGTTCTCTAAATTAGATCAGCTAATCCTTAGTCATCAGAACTGAGCCCTGTAAACAGTATTACCTGTGGCAATAGACATAGCAGAATTTGTTCTATTATATTTGCTTTGATGCGTTTATGTTTTAAGACTTCCTGTTCTTTCTTGCCTACGTGTCTCATGGATGCGTGCTGAATTTGTTATATAATTGTGCCTTATTCTTGACGGGATATAGCTTTGCAAGCCTTGGAGCTACGATAGGAACTCTTGTAGGGCTGAGGTGTCCGCCCTAAATACGTTTACTTGGAACTAAAGGCCCACGCTAGCATAGTGGAATGAATGCTGCCCCAAACCCTGTTTTTGTGGGCATGTTACAGTAGGCAGATGTCTGTCACCAAAACAGCAACCCTACATTGCCTTCATTTCTTCCTGCTCTTTCCCCTGGACGCATTGTGGGAATGGAGAAACTTGGAGTGTTTTCATGTCTACTACATGTTACCAAGGTGAGGGCAGACTTGTGTCTCCAAGAATGTATAGTTCTGTCACTACTCCTTGCAGCTGTGGTAATATACTGTATTTGATTTCCCATGTGGTTTGGCCAGATAATATAGTAAAACTTACAACAGCCATTCGTCCCTTTTACTCTGTTGCATACAATGTCATGATCTGGAGCATGAAGCTGATTTATACCGTGTCAAGGTGATAGAAAATGAATGCTACGTGGACAAATGAGAAGTAGTGTATTTAGTATAACTTTCAGCAACATATGGATTTTTGTCTTTTTGAGACGGATGTGATGCAGACTACAGAAAGGAAATACCACCAGATTTTTCAGCCTCAGATGCCAACATGTTTTAGAATGGCCATGAAAATTGCAGATAATGATAGATAATGACCATCCAATAAGAAGCACTGTGTTGGTTTTAGGGTGGTTTCTCTTCCTCACCCCCACATCATTTTACTTTCTGCAGAAGGATTCCTTCATTTTCTCTTTGAAGGGAATTAATTTTCATATGGCCTTCAAAAAGAAAGCAAAAGCATTATTTCTGAGGCCTTGATCCTCTGGGTCATACATATTCAAGATTCAAAGTCTGTGTAGTGCAGGAGAGGCAAGATTAAATATTTGAAATGTTTTTGCGTGGTGCACATTCTGCCCTGTTATTGCATAGCCTTCTTGTTGTTGGCGTGCAAAATTAAAAACTTGTGTTATGAAACCATCTATGCAACAAGTGCAATGCAAGTAGTTATTATTATTATTATTATTATTAACAACATTATTTATATACCGCTTTTCAACAAAAAGTTCAAGTTTCACTATACAGTAGAACCTTGTAACAGAGAGAAGTCCAGTTTGACTAATAATACTTTTAGAATGTGCTCTTGCTAGTTATTTGGGATGCCAGATTAATTAGGGATCAGAGGAGGGGGGGTTGCCTCTGAGGAAGGTCTACTAAATACATTCAATAATATGGATTTAAAAGAATTACAGTTAATTAGGTTAAATCCCAAACAGGATACCCATGAGTCAGTTATGGTTGTTGTAATTATCGTTTCAAAGAAAGGGATAATCTGTGTCTTTACCAAGCAATGCTGGTAAGCAAACCCCCCACCCCCATTGTTTTTCCTGTGCTAATAGCATTATCACCTATTTTGGGTTAAGAGCATGAACACTGGAGAACAACTTCTTGCAACCTTGTATTTATTATGTTACACATTGGGTCCCTTCGGGGAGAAAGGCGGGATAAAAATACTGTAAATAAATAAATAAATAAATATTAATTATATTTTTCATATTTTTATACCACCATTCATCCAAGGAGTTCAAGGTGGTGTACATAGTTCCTCCCTTCCTTTTGTCCTCACAACAACCCTGTGAGGTAGGTGAGACTGAGATAGTGACTGGCCCAAGGTCACCCAGGAAGCTTAATGACTGAGTGGGGATTTGAACCTGGATCTTCCAGGTCTAAGTCCAACTCCCAAACCACATACCATATCCTGGCTCTTTCACATTATATGCTTGGCTACAATGTTCTTCAGTTTCTCTTCTCAAATTCTAACCTGTTAAACATATTTGTCTTATAGTTTTTCTCCTTACACAGTATTTTTAAATGGTTTGTCATAGCTAGTTCCTGGACTAGTAAAGGTTATCAGAAATACCTAGTCTACTAACAGTCCAATCCTGTCTAGCAGGTCACGGTGGCACATATAAGGTGCCTGCTGCATCCTGTGCAAGATTTGGGCCTGCCCCGGCACAGCTGGTGGCCCCCTGAGTCGCACCAGCCACCCCAATGGGCCTACTTGAATGCACACCAGCAATTTTGCTGGTGTATATGTGAGAGGCTGCGTAAGGTCCAACAGGCCCGGGAAAGGGGATATGATATGGCGGAGGAGGCCTCTGCTGATCCCTTCCCGGGCCCAATACTCCAATTCCCCTCTGGAACTCCCAGTTCCGCCCTCCCCCTGCTCCTCCACCACGCGACGGGGACTTACCTCTCCGCTGCGGCTCTGCTCTGCCAGCACCACTTACTCTCCTGGTGCCGCAATCGTTCCGGAAGGCATTTTTGCGACACCCTAGACTGGCGGAATGGCTGCTCCACTGGTCTATTTGTAGACAGGATTGCGTCGTAAATGAAATAATTCTGAACCTGCTGACCAGTATCTCTTGGGTAGAAAGCTGTTGTTGAATGAATGTACTATCTGAATTTGAGTAGGAAATACAAGTCTCAAAGCTTTCTGAATAAGAAACAAATATTGTCAGGTCATTATCTTAGAATAAGGTTTCAAAACCACTGACCAACTGATTTAGAAGATAATGCTGAACTTAACTGGCCTCTTGAGTGATATAGATTGAGAATCTCGCTGCCATTATCAACGTGTTGCACACGAGGATACTCTTTTGTGAGAAACATAATGATCTGGCAACTGTCTCTTGAACTGCGCAAACATTTCTTGGTATGGTCACAAATTGTCTGTAATACTATGTGGGATTTTGAGGTTTTGTTCCATAGAGGGATTGTATTCAGAAATTCTTCCTCAATGATGTCGATGAAGCCATCACCACTTACTTGCCTGGTCTCTTGAACAATGCATTTCACGTCTTTGTCGATAGTTGGAAAACCCTGAAAATCACTCGCACGTTCTTTCCATAGATTTCACCAACATGTGTTTACTATTTCAGAATTAATTGCGTCCATTGCCTGTGCATTATACATGGTGCAATAAGCAATGTTGAAGGACATCCAACAGTTCATTATATGAACATTGGGATCAGCATCTTTAGCACTATGAATTTGTGAGAATGTGACCCTCGTGTATGTGGCCTTGAAATAGCGAATCATGCCTTGGTTGAGATATTGCAGGATGGAGGTGGGTTTTGGGGGGGGGGGAGAAAGAAAACTTCAGCATAATTATGCGCAAACTGGAGTGCCTCAGGCTGGCTGGGAGCACTGTCTACGATCAGCAAGGCTAAAGTCAAGTCCTTTCTCTTTGAGGTACTGTACCGCTTGCCCTCCAGAATGAATAGGCTTACCATTCATCCCGGAATTTCCGGGACAGTCCCGGAAACTGGCCTTGGTTCCCGGAAAATTCCCAGAACGATCCCGGGCCGATTGGAAGCCTCTGAACTCCGCCGCCATTTTAATTTGATAAACTTACCTTTTTTTCCATGCACCGCCATCTTGGATCTCGCAAAATTTCGCAAGATCTGAGATGTCGGCGCCCAAATCTTGTGAGGGCATGATGCGGTCCAAGATGGTGGTGCACAGAAAAAAGGTAAGTTTATCAAATTAAAATGGCGGCAGAGTTCAGAGGCTTCCAATCGGCCTGGAAAAAGGTAAGTTATTATGGTGGCGCGGCGGTAACAGCGAGCGAGCGTGGCGCCGAAGGCAGCGAACCGGGAGAGCGCGGCGCCGGAGGCAGTGAGCTGGGAGAGCGCAACCCCGTGCTCTCGCTCGGCCTGTTCTCGCCCGGGATGAGAGGAGAGGACAACGAGGATGACGACAAGAGGACGACGAGGAGTGCTGCGGCCCGGTCGGTTGAAGAGGAGAAGAAGAGGAGCAGCAAGGTAAGTCAATTAAATTTATTACTTTAATGGGAAAATAAATACATAATTAAAATTTGGTGCCGTGCTACGCGCAGCAAAAGGAACGCTTTGCACCCCCCAAAAGGAAAAAAAAACAAATTCATTAAAATTATTTATTTATTTATTTAATTATTTATTTGATTGGTTGGGGGGGTTGTCCCAGTTGAAAATGGGGAAATCTGGTAAGCCGAAGATTGAAACACTTGTGGAACCAATCCAGGAATAGTACTGCTGTCACCGAAGCCTTTTTATTTGATTGGCAGAACACAGGCAGGAGATTCTTGATCATGCCCTTTAGGGCATGGGGATTTGCAGCCCTATAGAACAAGCTCAGCTTTATTAATAAATGCCCAGCCGCATTGCCACAGAACAACACAGTCACGCTGTCTTTAGTGGTCTTGAAGCCAGGAGCTTGTCTTGCTGCTCTCAAAATGTAAGAGCAATTGGGCATTCCCCCCCCCCAAGAGCCCAGTCTCTTTAGCATTAAAAACATGTTCTGGACGATAGCCCTTTTCTTCTATGAGTTCCTTAAATTCTTCAGGGTAGGGTTTTGTTGTCTCTATCGGTTGATGCAGCTTCACCAGTAGTCAGCATATTTTTGAGCTTAAAGCTCTTCCTAAAATTATTAAGGCAACCTGAGCTGGCCTTGAATTCCTTCTCATTAGAAGGCCGTCCCTCTTTGGCAGCGAGTTTGAGCAGTGCATACAGGCTAAGAGCTTTTTCTTGCAATGTGTTGCCATTGACAGGCACACATTTGTGGTTCATGTCTTCCAGTTGTAAGTTTAATGCCTTTTTAGTCTTAACGAATGTGTTATCACGCACTTGTCTCATCACCTTAGCAGATATTGGAGCACTTGATGCCAAGGTTTGACAAATTTATCTCTCTTGAATCTTAATGGCACGAATTCTAGAATAGTTTTGGCCATATTTATGCGCCCTGTTGGAGACTGACATACTGCCTCTCAATAAGTCCAACACAGCCATTTTTTCCTCCAGCCTTGGAACTGATTGCTGTTTCTTTGGCTGAGTGCCACATAAAGTAGTTGGCTTCTGTTCAGTGGCCATGTTGTATGAAAAATACACTGTATTGCAAACCGCCCTGTATCTTTACACTCATAGATCACATTCAGGTGGCGATATGTGAGAGGCATGCAGAAACTGAGACTAGCGCTCAGATCTTGCATGCTCATTGAGCGAAATGGCATGCAGAATTGCTGAGCGTTTGTAGTTGAGTTCGTGCAAGTCAACTGACCTTAAGACAGGGGGCGACGGTAGAATAAGCACCCCTCTTCTGAGGAAACTGCCCCCTTTCCTCCCCTAAATGGTTGCATTGTGTGCATCTCTGTGCAATGCATCTGTGTCACATCCTCCATTCTGTCCAGAGTTCTTAGGTCACATCTGATATATAGCATTTTCCCCCTCAAATGTATATTTGAGTTGCATGACTGTCAGATATCACCAGAGATACAATAGCCTTGACTGAAACCTTCCTGGAGCCCTGCTGAGTTTAACTTACACCTAGTGAGTCCAGTCTGCTCACCTGACCTGGGAGTGGGAAATTTGAATGTTTGTTAATTTCAAACCAGTCTATTGTGGCTTGCTGGGGCTTCCCCCCCCCATGGGATAAAAGACAGCCGCCCAGCTGTGTTAAGGTGCATGATACCTGCCAAGCCAGGATGAAAAGCTATGCCAGCTAATGTAAAAGCAATGTCCAGCTAAGACAGGGTTAACTCCTAAGAAGATCTTTCTCTCTGGTGTCAGGAGGATGCTGAATTTTAAGTGGGCCAGTAATGTCAGGGAAATTTTAATTAGAATCTGTTTTTACTTTATTTTGAACTTTGCCTCATGGTCTCAAGTACAGAATTTGACTGTTCCTCCCTTATCCCATATTTAGCCCCATCAAACCTTTTCCCCTTGTTAAACAAACTTGCCTAGTTGTTTAACCTAATGAGCAGTCGGCCTCCCATCTCCATAGTCGTACTCAGCCATGGCACTACCCAGAAAAAGCTTATGTTGTGTGATTATATGGGCATGTATAGGTGAGACAGGAAGAGAAGCAAAGCAAGGATGTTGGTCAGGACCAACGCCTTCCTCCTTGAGGAGTTCAGCAAGAGGGCTGTTGGTTGACAGTCAGACTTATAGCTATATAGCTGGTGCAAGTCCAAGGAGAGAGAGGCAGCATGTTGGGAGGTTCCAGAGAGGATGGCTTCCCAGCACACATTGCTCACGCTGGGATAACCCCCTCCTGCCCTGACACGCCTCGTGCCCTCCCCTGTTCCGCCTAGGAATGCCCCCTCCACCATTGTTCTTACCTTGGCGGTACCTTGACCACTTCTGCTGCCTGTTCCTGGGTTCCTTGCAGTAGTGGCTCCTTGCACATAGTTCCTTTCACGTCTTTTGTGGTGTTGCTGCTGCAGTTACAACAGTGGAAGGGAACTTCTGCTGTTGCAATAGGCCCTTGGGATTGGGCTGTAGGTCACGGAGGTGAATGTAGTCCTTCTCAAGGCTATCCTGGAGACTGTCACACTCCTGCTTGATTTCATTTGTTCGAGCCACCTGAAGCAGGGCTTCTGGTGTAGTTCAGAATGCATGAGGAAAACCCATGAAGGATAAGGCAGCCTCTAAGGTAACTTGATTAACTTGAAACTTTTATTCACTTTAAGTATGGAAACATAGCAGAGATTTGAAATGTGAACAGTTTTTGAAGAGCCCCTGAAGAAACAATGTATACGTATTAATTATATAAACTAATTGAATAATTGTGATTTTATTAGAGTTTTTCAAAATTAAGTGGAGAATGGAACATTCTCAACAATAAATAAGATTTTAGATTTTCATGGCCAGCAACGATTAACGAAGAATAAATTATAGATACGGGATTGAAATCCATGATGTTGACTATTTTTATTGATTTTACAGGATTGAAAGCCATGATGCGGGATTGAAAGCCATGATGTTGACGATTTTTATTAAAACACGGCTGATAAAGACATATTCTAAGGCGCTGCTTCCTGTGTGTTTTTACCCTGAAGATGTTAGGAATACTACCTAGCGAAACTTCGGTTTTACTTTGATCCTTAAACCAAATTTTATTGCCTTAGAATATGTCTTTATCAGCCGTGTTTCAATCAATAAAAATCGTCAACATCATGGCTTTCAATCCCATATCTGTCATTCGTTCTTTGTTAATTCTCAACAATGTTGGGTCTGAACATTCTGTGTTCCAAATTGCAGTGTCAAGAATACTGACTGTAAAAAGGATATTAATTCCTTCTGCAGATGAGCTATGTAACATGATCTCAGCTTTTTAACCTTGTTGATTATACATGTGGCTGTGCTGGCATTATCTAACACCCTGATTAATTGGTAATGACAGATCTGGTTTTCCTATTATTGTTTACTGCCATGGAGCAATTAGGTCAGGAATGACTCTTTTTCTGCTCTACTTAGTGTTTAAGGCAGGGATGGGCAAACCTGTTGACCTAAGACCCATATTGGGGTATAGAAATTGTACAGAGGGCCAAAATGCATATTTGTCATCATCATTACCATTATAACTGTCTATAATCAATCTGTTTCTTAAAATAATTAAATTATGTCAAGGTAACCTCCCCACAAAGCATCCATTCAGCTTTATTTCCAGTTACAAACCACCCGGTTCTGTTTTTAAAATTAATCCATCTCCAAATGCACACGTACCATCCAGGTCTCCCCTCCCCATTACAAATCTCTCTCTCACCTCCCCCCCCCCACACACAGAGGTTTTAAAAGAATTAAAGTAATCCATTAGGGCATCCCCTACCATTAGCAATTCATCCACGTTTTCCCTGGGCCCCTTAGCAATTCATTCAGATCCTCCCCCACATTGGTCAGTTAGGCACGTCTATACACCTGGACCTTTTCTCTGGAGATAATTACCACAGTCACCAAGAGGGAGAGAGGCAGGGCGCCCAATTTTCTCCATTAGTGAGGTGAAGGGACAGGACAGGTTTCAGAAGTTAAATTGATAGGAACTGCCACATTGGATGAGAAGAGGAGCAGGACACTATCTGGGGACTGTGCTCTGCTCAGTCTGTGTGCCTGAGAGTGGCGGGGGAAGGGGGGACGGGACGGGACGGGATGGACCTAAAGGCAAGCTACAAGTGAACACTGTCTGGTGATTGATATGGACAGTATGCGGTTCTACAGCAGAATAACTGCCTGGGTGCACATGAATCCTGTGCTGCTTCTGACCATGCATGTGTTTAGAAGTACAGTCTGCTGCTGACTTCACTGCAGAGAGCCAGGTTGGAGTCACAGCACAGTTGGAGGGCTGGATTGGGGGGGGGGGATTTGTTTGTCCACCTGAAATTGAAGTGGAATGGCTGGTGGTGTTAGCGGTTTTGACACTGGAGTGTAATGTTTCTTGTCCTGTATTCTTAAAACTCAGCAAACATGTGGCTTGTTACTAGTTCAGAAAGAAGACCACCTAATGCATAGCAGTGATTTTGCAGATACCAATTCCATGCAGGAGAGTTTGTTTATCATTATATGTGGTGATCTATTGTTGCAGATGGATGGTGAAAAAGGAGTACATGAAGATGAGCCAGTCATATGTAAACTGTTATTTACTTATTATACTTCTAATGTTCCCCACCTCGAAGTTTCAAGATGGGTTAAAAAAAAGGGGGGGCCATGGTGGCTTAATGGTTAAGACACTGAGCTGCAGACTGGAAGGTTGGTTCGAGACCCGAGTGCTGCATGACGGAGTGACCTCCCGTCTCGTGTCCCAGCTCCTGCCAACCTAGAAGTTCGAAAGCAAGAAGTTGCAAGTAGATAAATAGGTACCGCTGTGGCAGGAAGGTAACAGCATTCCATTAGTCACGCCGGCCACATGACCACAGAAGCGTCTTCGGACAGCACTGGCTCTACGGCCTTAGAAACGAGGATGAACATTGCACCCTAGAGTTGGACACGACTGGTTTTCGAACAGGGGACACCTTTACCCAACAATTTAAAACTTCAAATTATTTTAAAACATATTCAAGTAAGCATATTAATATACAGTAAATGCTTTTTGTTGATGGGGCTTCTGTACCTGAATGCAGAACATATTTCAAAAAGTGGCCCTGAATTTTGCGGGCCTATTTTACTGTGACTTTACTGTGTACATCATCTTTCAAACTTATCTCTTCATCTTTCACAACTGAACTTGGACATACTTTAAATTCTTCTTTCTTCAATTTCATCTTTGTAAGTGTTTAAAAAGGTACGTTTGACAGTAAGGTGATGTTTTGTTGTGGTGCATGAAGTCTTCCCCCAAGGAACTGTTCTAAATTATAGAACATGCAGTTTGTCAGAGCACTTGTAGGACAGTTTGTGCAGACAGGTGTTGCTATACAGTTTATGTTCATGGTAGTCCAATCCATGCATGCCCCCTCCCTACATGCTGTTTGCTAAAATCTGTTACTGAGCAGTGAGAATGAACAACCAACTCATGTCACTATTGCTTTTTCTCATAGGGGAACTCTCATACAAGTTGCTGGCTGTAATCTATCTCTCTGTATTCACGCCATCAACCACATACATATTTTACTGAATGTTGTTTAGAAAATGGTATTGGAATTGCTCTTTTGTTCTCTGTTTCTTTTTTAATGTGGCCGTATTCTAAAAGGTTCATGTATTTAATCTGTTTGCACTGTGATACGTAGAGAGAGGTGCAGATACAGTATGTATTAAAACTGTTTCAGTCCACTTACAAGGAAATGCCAAGAACTATCGAAACATGCACTGTGGGATTGAATCAACATGAAGGCTCTTTTGTGTAGTTTTGAGAGAACATGTTAAAGCATGTTTTGCCTTAATACAAACATTTTTTGTCACTTTTCAGTATCTCAGATCTAATTCTGAAGACTTTGAGTAGCAATATTGTAGCAATATCAACTTGTAAGATATTGTTTATGTGAAAGGATATTGCTGCTTTGCCCATATGAATCACATGACTCATCAGTAGAGGCAGACCAAAACGGTGTTTTCAAAAAGCGGATTTAGGTGTTTTCCAAAATAAAATTGCTGAAAGTGGTGTTATGTGTTTTTATTCCATTTTATAAATTATAATCACTTTAATAATCGCTTTAAAAGTGTACTAGGTAGGTGATATAGTGTCAGCAGATGCAGCCACAGTCATTACCAATATGTAGAGGTGTTAGAAAATGGTGGATTTTTTGCAGATTTCGGGGGGGGGGGTTGTGCAGAAAGCGGTGTTGTGTTTTTATTTCGTTATTACCGAAAATGACTGCCCTTACCCATCAGTAACCCCAAAGCTGAGCGTCTATTGCCGGGGGACTGCTAAACCAATTTAGAGCAGATTTTTCAAACGTTAATGAAAATATTCAGACTTCAAGAAACTTGTGTTCACAAATTTAGCTCCATTTGGATTTTCCAGTGAAAATACATTTTTGCTATGCTTTTGCTCTTGGTCTATACCAGGGGTGGCCAAACTGCGGCTCCTGAGCCACATGCGGCTCTTTGACAATGGAGTAACCGGGAAAGTAGCCAGGTGCCAATATCCCTGCCCCCTCCCAGGCCGGACTGGCCAATGGCCCCCTCCCCCGCCACCCCTGCCTGCCCTCCCACCGCCCAGACCAGACCTTACCTGTGTCTGGTGGTGCGGGTTGTGGAGGCCGTTGGAGTAAGCGGTGCCGGCCTCTGTGCTAGTGCTGCTTACTTGCTGGGTGCCACAAAAGTGCTTTATGGCACTTTCATGAGACCTAACACCCGTGGAGAGCGTGTTCTGCCGGCGCAACGTTAAGCAGGATCGCGCTGTAAATGTGTGTAGTATTGCTACCCTGTTTTTGTCCATGTCCTGTAGCAAGATTTGCCAAGCGCTGCCAGGGGTTCTCAACCTCTTCCCGCCTAAGTACCACCTCCGGCACCACTCTCCTGCTGAGTACCACCAGAAGTGCCTGGCAATGACATCATCACCAGTTTTCAGGTTTTTGGAGGCCAGAAAACAGAGGTAGGAGGCTCTGGGCGGGTGGGAGCCTCCTTCTCAGTGTTTCTGAGAGGCTCGGCCTCTTGGGAGCGAAAACATGGCACTGAAAGTGCTGCATTGGGGCAGGGTTCCAGCAGTTTGGTGGTCTGAGCAGTGGCGTCGCTCCGGTAGGGGTGGGGCTGTAAGTTTCGCTCTGTCGTAGTCCCTTTACCGAGCGAGCAGGAGGCGGCCCCGCCCCCTCACTGTTGGAGCCTTTCCCGTGCGGAGAAAGCAGCAGGCAAGAGACCCTGCCTGCTGCTTTCTCCTCAGGGGAAAGGCTCCGACAGTGAGGGGGCGGGGCCGCCTCCTGATCGCTCGGTAAACGGGACTACGACGGAGCGAAACTTACAGCCCCGCCCCTACCAGAGCGACGCCACTGGGTCTGAGTACCACCAGTGGTTGGCCGAAATACAGTGGTTGAGAACTCCTGCGCTAAACAGAATCAGTTCTCCCTATAAATCAGGATCATATAGCTTAACATGTGTAATCTGGTGCTCTTTTAACATCAATGCATCAAAGTGCAAAGGTGATATGAAACTTTGGATATGGTTTTTGTAAACTCTACATGTATAATCACTTTGGTTGCTTCATGCAAAACTGATCAAATATTTAATCTAATCATAGCCTTGTATAACCATATTCTTCACTTTATCTTATCGTAGGAATTTGTAAATATTGTAAAGCTAGATTTGCTTCATCAATCAACGCTCCAGATCTCTCACCACTTGGAGTTAGTGGTATTGATTGATTCAAGGGTCAGAGTGATTTGTTAATCTCTTTAAATGTGGAGATTTCTGATATAGTCATGGATACAAAATCTGGATATAAAATCCAGTTGTAAAGAAATTCTTGAGAATCTAGAGCAACTTGGTTAAAATAAAGGAAAACAGATATGCCTAAGCCTCAGTAGAGGTCTAGCATCAAGTTTAGAATACCAGGCTAAAGCTATCAAGCATGCAGGGATTTAAGTTAAACCTTTAATGGACATCATAGAAATTTTACTGTGCATTTAATGGATGTTATTTTACTGCCACTAAAATAAATATACAGTATTGCCAAAGTTTAGAACAAAGAAATTGCCTGATAATAGGAATAAAAGTATCTGTTTCTGCTTGTGCTTTCATTGAAAGCACAAGCAGAAACTTTCATCCAAGTCAGGTGCCCAAGTTTTCACTGTTACTACATTACTACATAGTCATGGTGTCTCGAGCTATGTTTGTAGTAAATTAGGGCCTTTCAGATTTTGTGCTGTAACTTTTGGGGGTTCACCTCAACAGCAATTGACGGACATGCCTACTGGAGCTCTGTCTGTTCATGTACATGCAGCCCTTTGCCTCCTTTCTCCCTGATCCCCAATATCTGGTGCAGGAATATCTCCATCTGGGTCTGTGGGGACTAGTGTGCTCCTTTCTCATGCGGACCCTTTAAGCAAAGCTTAAGTGTTTGCTCCCTAGCCAGCGCGTCCCAGCATGTACTATGATTCCTGCTTTGTTTAAAGGGACTCTGTGAGGAAGGAGCGAGGTAAGGGGGTATGGAAGCAGATTGCTGCCTTTTGCTCCTCTTTCCACTCACATTTAGCAAGTGGGAAGTGACTGGTCTATGGTGGGCTGGAAGGATGCAGCTACAGATTTGGGGTGAAGTCTGTTTGCTGCTTCCCACAACTGCTGCTTGATGCAAGCCATGATGATTCTTTCACTCTTCAATCTACGCACATGCTCATGTATAACGGGATTGTACCTCCAGCATGCTAAGAAATGAGAAATTTCACTACACACCTTTTTAGTATGCAAGAAAATTTTAAATCGGAGAAGCTTTCTGGACACAAATGGCTTACTTACTTACTGGCTTGCCTTCCAGAAGACACTCGATGTGGCCTTTTCAACAAAACATTAGCTGAACTGACAAAACTGTGATATGGTGCGTGAGGAGGAGATGTCTGGCATAAAAAAGGCAATCATTCTTCAAAATATGACAGTTATGTACCAGGTCTTGTATAACAGAAGGCAACTGGCGAGATTGCTTAAAGCACATCAAGGGGAAAAGCAGCAAAAGTTGAGGCTTCTAAGATGAGTCACTGAGTACACAGGGCTGACTGGATTCATGACCCTGACATTCCAGCTGAATTAGTAGCTGAAATGTTGTCTCTGTGCAGTGAGTGATCCCAGCTGAGACTGTTCGGAATGGACACATGAATCAGATGGCTTTAGACAAGCTATTGAAAATAAATGCAAGACAAAAAAAGAGCCTGGACGGACCCAAGTGAAGAGCTTAGAGCTAGACCTTATCCGGCTAGATGACATGGATGCAAAGCAAACGGATTTATGCGGAACCAGACGAGACTGAAGTCATGACTGAGAAAACCTGTGACCGGAGGGCATGGGGAGGTGGTGTTGGGGTATCTGTTATTAATGAGGGTTGGTTTCCTTGGTCACTCAGGCTTGCATCCTTAGTGTCAGTGGTGAAGTGTTAAATTTTGAAGCACAAGAATGCATCATAACACATTTCATAGTCACACCCTGCTTACACGTATACAACAAAAGGATCAACTTTAACTTTCATCATTACAGTGTTTTCTTCTCCTGTCACTTATTTCTAGTTTGAAACTTATTATATTGCATTTAAAAAACAAGGCTCATTTCGTCTTAGCTCCTATGGTGAGTTGCAATAGTTTAATGCTATAAAACCTGAAAGGTGGGATAAAAGGTATAGACGTGCACTTGAGTATACATGTTTACTCAGAAGTAAGTCCCACTGTGTTCAGTAGGACTTGTTCCCAGGTAAATTCATATAGGATTGTAGCCTAATGTAATATGAGCTTCATATTGTGTCTTCTAAAATCTAGGGCAGGGCAGACTGGCACTTTGACCACTCACACAAGTTTCTTGTCTTGTCTCCTACTACTTCTCAGCAAAGGTCCTTTTGAAATTTGTTGTAGGAGAAGTCCTGGCATTGCAGTCCACTAACTGCACCTCGCTTGGTGTGCTTCTGGATTCTTTTTGAGCATGGTCTCTCAGATGGTGGTAACCTAGAGCAGTGTTCACCAGCCCCCTCCAGGAAGAAAATGCAGCATTTTGGTGCCAACTTGGGGTCCAACTACACATTACATTGAGTTTAGTGGAACTTCCCCCAATTAAAAAAGATAGCTTTTTTTTTACATCCTGCTTTTTGTTCAGTAGATAACAATCAGCAGCTTGAGGCTGCAGTCAGTAGGGGAAAGTATACTTAACTCTTTCCCTGCCAAACATTTTCATCTCAAAATCCTTCCCAGGCAGCTTTTAGCTCTGTTGGTGGGGGTGGGGTTAGGACAGCAATACAGTCTATGCAATGGATTCAGAAAGCAAAGGTGTGCAGAGAGGTATTCCGCGTGGCTGCACCTTGGGGAATGTCTCTGCCTTTTAGATGTGCCAAGGACCCAACATCTTCTGAAAGTGCTGCAGGAGCAATCTGCTAGGGCTTGCTTTTGAGCATCAGGGTTCAGGTGGAGCAAGGCTCTTGTCCCTTTAGAAGTTGTCCAACAGCCAGCCAAGTAGCAGGTGTTAGTTGCATTTGGCTACACCCATTTGTTTGCAAATCAACACAGCCCTGTCTGGAACAACTAGGTCAGCAATCCCACAGAAGAAGAGCTGGGAATAATCACACTAGTTACTGCTGCCAGGCATACTGTGGGTTTCCCTTGTGGATTGCACAACTAAGCATGTGGAGGGTTCTCTGTCCTCTTCCCCTGTAGGACAGCTGCCTGTGGAGAGTAAAGAGAAACACAGAGAGCATAGCAAGACATAGACAGCAGCACGTAGTCTCTGGATTGGAATGCATACTCAGGGTTTATGGTGGAGAGTGGTGCTACCTCGGTGCCCATGCTTTAGTTAGGAGTGAGAGCTGCCGTCCTGAAAAACAAACCTGTAGTGGCAATGGTTGGAATACATGGCATTCACCAAGAGAGAGCCGACATTCACTGCTGTTAGCTGTTGCAAACGGAAGGGATGGTTTGGTAACACAGGTTATAAGAATGATGCATTTGACAATATTGAAGGGTCAATATCGGGGAGGGGAGGGATATGAAAGAGATACCAATATGTCACAGCATGGGATTCCCTTTGGTTGATTACCTGTGTGGGGTGAAATGACTATGCTCCTCCTGTTGGGATGGTGTAATGGAGGTTCCACTTGGGTGTTTGAGTGTGGAATCCTCCTGAGGCAGAGTCCTTGCAATGAGAATTTTGAGAAGACCAGTGTTAAGAAAGTGTCTTGCCATACATGCTGCAAGGGCAGGTTGTTTGTGCAAAGTGTTGCCTTTGTATGCAAAATTCCTGTTCTCCATAGTTCCCATCACCTGTGTGTGTGTGTGTGTGTGTGTGTGTGTACGTACACACACACACACACACACACACACACACAGTGGTGATGGGAACAATGGAGAACAGGAATTTTGCATACAAAGGCAACACTTTGCACAAACAACGCGCACGCGCGCGTTCTAAGTGTGGATGATATGAGGCCAGCCGCCAGAGAGGTATAGCTTCATGTTTTATGCTCTATCATCTGAGTTGTGGTCTACTTGGCTGGGATTTTAGTACTGGAATTGGTGTGCTGTGATTGGTTGTGAAGTGTAGTCTCTATCCTATGCTCTGCTGTTGGAAAGTGGGTGGGGCAGGTATGGAGATTTTCTGATTTTTTTTCATTTCCCATTGTTTCCTATGGCTTAAAAATCTATATCAACAGTGACTCCGTTGTAGTGTTTTGCTGATGTTTGGGACATATCGGTCTTCTGAAGGGGGTTTAAGATATGGCATGTATTGAGTCCTCTGCATTCTGCCTACTTCTTCCCATTTCTTCACCCCCTTTGGGGTTTTGTGTTGGCTGGAGTTGTGCTGGTGTCAGAGGTATGTTGATGAGATGTTGTGCTGGTGCCTGTAACACATCTGTTGGCGGAACTTCTATTTCCAAATGATCCATTATAGCAGGGGTGGCCAAACCGTGGCTCACGAGCCACATGTGGCTTTTTGACATATAATATGCAGCTCCTGAAAAACACTGTATGTTGGCTGAGCTCCTTTTTGCATCACAATTAATATAAAAGGTAAATAAAAAATGTTCAAGCTTTATAATTATTTACCTGGTATAAACGGAGAGAGTCCACTGGATTAAAACGTAAGTTTAATGTTCATGGTGAGTAAATATATTTAAGAATGTAAATGCTTCTTAAATATTGCAGCTCTCAAACATCTCTCTTGTGACTGTCAAGCGTCTGAAGTTTGTTGTATGTGAAGTTTGTTGTTCTTATGTTAAACACGTTTGGCCACCCATGCATTATAGGGAGCACTTTACTGCTATAGTCCCTTATGAGCTAAAAAAAATACATGACTATATTTATAAGAAAGAAGCAACACCTTTGGATTACATTAAAGGCCACATTTTCCTTTTTCCTTATCCTTCAGGAACTTCTTGTAGTTTCCTACTGTGTATTTGAAGCCAATTGTATCAGCTTAAGGAAGGAACTGTTTTGTGTGATTTTGTGTGTCCGTTAAACTGATGAATTCTTCCTGAGAGATTTAATTAAAACACCCACCCACCCACCAGAACACAAAGATGTATCCCTGGCCTTTTAAGGAGCTGAAAGTTTAAACTCAAGGAACAGAAATGTTACGTATACTACTACCTAATCCTGGGGAAGATGTAAATACTTCATGAAGCCTGAATCTAGTATATTTAAAAACCAAACAATGCATTAATACATAGAGTTTTATAATAAACTCCATATATATAACTTCAGGGCTAACATTCAAAATATTGTTTGCTTTTCCAAGGTTATGTCTGCCAACTAAATGCTAACGTGAGCCATATTAGCCATTCAATTTTATGAAACAGTATCAAGACGATCCAAAGTTGTCTTTATCATTCCAAGTTCCTTTTTTTGCAAGAGACGATTTCTCAAGTACTAGTCAAATATCAAGGTGCGAAACCATGTTGGTGTAGTTTGGGTGCTATCTGGTGCTCAGTCTGCGGTGATATCACAACACACTTAACTACTGTATAAATGTGATTACACCCGCTGCATTTAAAAAAATTATTTTAAAAATTTATATCCCACACTTTCCCCTCCCATTAGAGAGGTGCTTAAGATGGCTAACAACATAAAGTTAAAAACAACAATAAAATCTCCAAAATGCAACCAACGAATAGTACAGTACATCACTTATACCAAAAGCAGATCTGAAGCCGCAGATAGATTTCTGCCTGCTGTACATGTTGCAGGGGGTTGCGTGTGCACAGAGCGGAGGATAGTCTGGATCTGAGTAAACTGGTATTGGAGAAAAAGGCTGGATACATCAGCCTCATTTGTTCAGGATCATTTTGCGTTTGGTTTTTATTGTGGGGGCCAAATCTGCTCCTGCATTCCAATAATTGTCAGATGTTCTATATGAGTTTTATAAACTATTCTGTTTTTTCTCTGCTCAAGGAAGGGGGAGTGAAACCTTTTGAGAGTGGCATTGATGATGGTGTCATTTTTCTGTTGCTGTTTTATGGAAATGCAACTTCATGAACTGTGGAAGGCTACTGTGAAGTAAATCAGCACTGTGTTAAATCTATGTTAGTAGTCTGGGCACTGGCACACCTACTGAAACAGAAGTAGTTCTCACAACTGACACATCACGTCTTGATTTAAAGCCAGCTGAGGTGTGGCAGTTCTTGCTTCCTCTTTTTATGTAAGTTGTTGTTTAAGTTAGAAGTAACTGTCAGAATCTGCAGATGAAATAAAAATATTGAGAAATGAATTACACTTTATTGATAGCATTAGGAGAAACTTCTGCTCATTGAATGGAAAATACACACCGCCATTCCCCGTCCAGCATGCAGCAAACTGGACGGGAGGCTTGCCTCCCCAGCCAAGCTCAGCCCAGCCGCTTCCGAGTGCTTGGAAACCCGGAAGTTGGCGAAGATGTGATAACGTCATCTCGGAACAACTGGCCCCTTTTAACAAAACGTTGCCAACCTGATTTATATCATCAGATTGATTCAGGATGCAGTCCATTATATGTCTTATTTTTAAATATGTTTACCAAATGTTATTAGCCTATTAGAGTGTCAAGTTAGCTTGGTAGAGGTCCACCTGTCAGACCATCTAACTCTTGCAAACTAACGTTCCATCACATGTGCATTTAAACATGACTCAGCATGCATAGAATGGTTACATACATAAAGGCTTTACCACTGGATCACTTCCCATATAAATATAGTCTAAGATTGTGATCATTATTCTACAAATGTTTGCTTGAATCCACACAACTTCAGGGCAGCTAAAAGTGGAAGACTAGATATTTTTCCTTCTTCTTAATCAATGCATGTTCTAAGTTCCTGCCTTGAGCTTCTGAGTACAGATGGGAAAATCAAGTACAGTATATGAGAAATAAGTAAATAATAAAATGTATGGAATGGTGATTGAGATTTGTGCTAATGGCTAAGAATGTGGACCCACGGGATAGATATTACTGCAGCTGGTTTAAACTACAGCAGGTAATCTTGGTGAATGATCCTTTCTATGGCTGAACCAGAAAGGGAAAACTAAGGGAAAAGTCAAAAGTTTGCTGTATAGCAGAAAACAAATGCTGGTACAAATCTTTTCCTCCACCCTGTTTGTTTACACTGACTTCTAGTTTTATTACTTGGTTTTATTTATAGAATAATGAAAGTGTAGTTTAAGCATTACAGTGCAAGGCATATCCAGCTTCTAGGTTTAAGAAAGTATTCCATACCGACTTTTAACATTCTTTCTGCTTCTTTGATCTTCATTTCTCTTGAATGTTCTTTGTAAAGAGGTTTTCCATTTCACTGCATAGCAAGCTGAACTTGATCCTGCCTCAGGCGGTACTTTTGAAATAGGGCTTTGTAGTGAAAATCTCCAATTTTCTCCTATTTTTTCTGCATATTTTGTCCTGGGTTGGATCTTCCTATCACCTGGAAAGGCTCCTGTAGTGCATCAGCATCCTCCAGAGACTGCTGAGTCATTTGGATGCAGACGCCAGTGTTCTCTTGTTGTAGTTTTTGATCTTTTTGTTCGGACAGGTAGGTGAAGGACTTGGGTTTGAGCTAGCTCATTGGACTACAAAGTCCACCTGGTTTCCAAGAACGGGCAAGTTAAGAGCTCAGGAGGTGACCCCCAGTATCCAATAGGTAAATAGGCCTGGTTAATGCCCACAGGTAATAAAAAGCAAGGTCATGCACCCTTTTTTGCACATTTGTCCACCCTAGCACTGCCCTTGTTACAGGTAAGTAATAGCAAAATAAAACACTGAACCCTCAAAATTATTAAACCTAGCTAAATAAAGCAATTAATTAGGGATGTAAATGTGATTTGCCACTGGGCACATTAATTTCATTTACTCCTTGTTTCACTAAAACACGATTAATGATTTGCAGATTCAGATACCATGTTGTTCACAGCATCTGAACAATTAAAACCGGGTACCTAAATTTCCATTATGTATGCAGGTTGGTTCCTATTGTAATCACTTCCCGGAGCAATATAAGCATTGTGGTGAAGCATGCTGCAGTCATCATAGTTCATTGTCTCAAAATAATGATCGTGTGTGTGTGGGTGTGTGTGTGTGTGAAGAAATATCATCAGATATCATAAGAAAGAACTTATCTCTTAAAGCAGTGATCAACATCCAGATCTTTGAGCAGATACAGAAAACAACCCAATTATTTTAGTGCAGTATTGATTAGCTATTTCTGAATTTGTTGTGTTTATCATATAGTGAATTTGGCACTAAAATGAGCGCTAAAAAGACTGTGGGAGTTGATTGGACACCTACACTGAGCTTGGTCACTTTGATCAGCTCCCATCCTGTCTGATGAGACTAAAAGATGCTTCTTGGCTTGATCATTCTGTGAGAACAGCAGAAACAGAAGAAAGTGTGCAACTTGCTGTTGGGCCATGGACCAGGGAACCACAAGTACATAAACGTTTCACGGCTTATCCTGTTTCTCAAACTAACAACCCAATCCTATGGGCCTTTTTTACAACAGCAAGACTAGTGTCCTGCTGGTGTTGAAGACCCTGAGACGGGGCGAAGATCATGCTGCCGCTGAGCCATTTGAAGCTGTTGCTGCAAGGTGGCCGCTGTGGCAGATCTCTGCCACCGCAGACCCCGGATGGCACCAAGGCAGGTAGGCTGGTGTGCGGGGCAGCTCATTGGTGCAGAGGGCAGGGGGAGTAACTGGGTGGAGAGGAATGGGGCATGTTGAGGGCAGGAAGGGGGTGGATCTGGTGACATTGACTTTCACTGGATCTTAGTCCTCATTTTCCAACCCGACATACCCCCTGGCTGGTGCAGGTCAAAGGAGACCCATAGACGATTGGGCAGCCTAATGGATTGATTACCCACACCATAGCATGCCATGCGTGCTCTGTTGGCGCAGAAGCATGCTATAACGTCATGGTGGCGGGGGATAGGATTGGGCTGTAAGGCAAGTCTACCCATCTGTGAAGTTGGGTGAAGCAGCTGCTTTAAGCAGCATGCTGAGAGATGAGGCAAATTGGCAAAGGGCCTTGTACCATATGCTTGCCTGCTGCCCCCCCCCCAGCCTGCCATCCACTCAGCTTCTTCACCCTGTGTTCCAGTCCTTTTCTTGATTGCTGAGAGTGACTGAGAAGAGGAGTGGCAGCCTACCTCATCCTCCAGCAAGAAGCACCAAAGGGCTACTGCAGTCCTGATATGGTTCATTCCAGGAGAGCAATTGGAACAGGATTGCACCCACCTCCTTCTTCAAATGAGGCTGGGTAAGCGTTCTTGGAGTTGGTGCTCTTTTACTTCCTGTACACTTGCCTAGTACGTTTGGAAGAAGGGGTGGGGCAAACAAGAAGGTGGTGAGATGGATATAAGGAGGAGTAGGGTGTTCTTGGATTCAGTGGCGTAACGTCCTCTGTCGGCGGCCGGTTCAGGGGAGGAATTTTCCGCCCTAGATAAAGATCGGCCCGGCCATAGGCTGGGCCGCGCTCCGGGGGGCGCTTCCGCGCTCTGGGGGGCAACCCGGTGGGACCTCTTGTCATCGGAGCTCTCCAGAACTCAGCCCTTGCCTTGCTCGCACTTGCCAAAGAGCTCCTTTCTCTCCAGGCACCTCCAGGAAGGCGGCGTCTTCCTCGAGCCTAGTGGCAGAGTTGCTGCAGCCGAGCTCCGTAAGACACAACACAGCCCAGTTAACGCCTCCCGCGTGTGTAAACAATTGTCTCAGGGAGGGAAGAGGCAGCCGGCAGGCCAGGCGCATCGGAGGTGACGACGTGTGCTCCCTCTTTCTATTCCCCGCCTCTGGGACTCTCGCGCAGCCGGAAGACAAGCTCAAGTGACGCAGGCGCAGCGGAAACTCAAGTGAGTGTGTTTGTGTTCTGTGTGCCGGCCGGGTGCCCCCTCCTCCTTCCCCGCCCCCTCCTTCAATTTTTACCGCCTCGAGTCCGACTCGGAGACTCGAGTCCCTCGAGTCGGACTCTAGTCCGGCGCCGCCCCCGCAGCGGTGGGCGCCTGGTTCAGCTGAACCACGCGCTCCACCCTAGTTACACTAGTGCTTGGATTGCTCTCCTTCTGCCGCCAACTCCTTGGCTGTCTGCCTTCCTCAAAACTGACTGGTTGGAGTGTGTTGGGAGCAGAAGAGGACACTCTGCCTAGCCTTTGAAGAACTGGCCAGGTGGGCAAGGAGGAGGCAGCAGTGGTAAAGGAAGAGATGGAGTAGGATCAGGGCAGAAGTTTGGATGCTGCTTCAGCTTGAGCCTATTTGAATCAGGTTATTCTAAATTTTGTAAAAGCATCTACTGCCTGGGAATTGATTCATTAGTCATAGTTGCATTTCTTGGTTTTGGTCAGCTGCTTTGTCAAAAGATGTGCATGTGTTACTACGTGCACTTGTGAGGAAAGGCTACAGTGTTTGGGGCTCTTCAGTCTAGAAAAAAAGGTGGCTGAGGGGGGACATGATTGAGATGTATAAAATTACCGGTATGCATGGGATGGAGAGAGTGGATAGAGAGAAGTTCTTCCCCTCTCATACAACACTAGAACTAGGGGACATCCACTCAAATTGAGTAGAGGGAGTATTAAAACAGACAAAAGAAAATATTTCTTTACCCAGTGTGTAGTTGGTTTGTGGAACTCCTTGCCACAGGATGTGGTGATGGCACCTGGCCTGGATGCCTTTAAAAGGGGATTGGACAGATTTATGGAGGAAAGGTCCATCACAGCTTACAAGCCATGATGGGGATAAGCAACCTCCTGGTTGTAGGAGTGGGTTTTCTTTGTGCCAGGTGCAAGGCAGTGGCGACAGGATACAAGTATCTTGTTGTCTTGTGCTCCCTGAGGCATCTGGTGGGGCCACTGTGTGATACAGGAAGCTGGACTAGATGGGCCTTTGGCCTGATCCAGCAGGGCTCTTCTTATGTTACTTGAACTAGGACCTCCAGCAGCCTGAGTTTTATCTTCTGCACCATCAATGCTCTGATTTCTCAGCAACGTATTTAGTGGTTTTTTTTTCTTCTTGATTTTAACTATATGTAAATGCTGTTGCTCCTTGGCGGTGTTCTAGCCATTGTTGTAATTGTAAACTATTATTATTATTATTATTATCAAACAACAACAACAAACTTATATACCGCTTTTCAACAAAGTTCACAAAGCGGTTTACAGATAAAATCAAATGATTAAATGGCTTCCTGTTCCAACAGGGCTCACAATCTAAAAAAGGAGTAGTTTGCAGAAACGGCATGAAGGCAACATCCATCTCCTATTGTTTTCCCTCAGTATTTAGTGGCGAGAGATTGCCTCAGAACGCACTGAGGCTACATTTGACGTTTTGGTACTACGTAGGCTTGCCAGATTTCGCCAGATTTCACCCGGGACCCCCCCCACTACCCCCCACGAATTAATTAATTAATTAATTAACAAAATTCAAATACAAACCTTTTTTATTTTTTTGCACGGCCGCAATTTTTTAATTAATTATTTTCCTAGTAAAATAAAATTAAATGACTTACCTTACCTTCGTTCTGAATCGTCTTCTTCTCCACGATGAGAGCGGGTGCCGCGCTCCAGATGGTGCCTCCGGCGCCATGCGCTCTTGCCTCTTGCGGCACCCAGCTGTTTGGCGCTTGGTTGGACAGCCGTTCGGCCTGCTGTCTTGCCCGGCTGCTCGGCCCGCTGTCGCCCGGGCGAGAGCGGGCCGAACGGCTGGCCGAGCGCAGCTCCGGAGGCACGGATCCAGCCGAGCACGGCTGGACCGGTGCCTCCAGTGCCGCGCTCTTGCCCGGCCGCTCGGCCCGCTCTCGCCCAGGCGACAGCGGGCCGAATGGCCGAGCAAGAGCGGGCCGTGCAAGCGCGCGAGACCACGCTCACCCGGCTCGCTCTTGTTGTGTTGCCGCCTCTCTGCCGCCGCCATCCAACTTACTATTTTTCTGGGCGCCAGCAACTTGGATATTGCGAAATCTTGCGAGATTCAAGATGTCTGCGCCCAAATCTCGTGAGGCATCATGCCCTCACGAGATTTGGGTGCCGACATATCTTGAATCTCCCGAGATTTTGCAAAATCCAAGATGGTGGCGCCCCCAAAAAAGGTAAGTTTAATTAAAATTTAAATGGCGGCGGCCCGAAATCCTTCCGGGACATTCCTGAAAATCGACGTCGATTTCCGGGACTGTCCCAGAAGAATCGGTACGTCTGGCAAGTCTAGTACTACGTGCTCTGTCAAATTCTATTAAGAAAAGAGGGAAAATAATCATTGTCCTCTCATCCGGCATTTTTTTTCAAATAGATTCAGTGTCACTGTATGGCATCTTTGGTTTCGTGAGCAGAGGTTAAAAATTATTTCCTTTTCTGTTTATGTAAAGTTGGTTAGAATTCAAACTACAGGTTTCCCTCCAAAACCGTTTAAGTCATCGGCCCCTCCACGTGGCCCAGCAGCTAGCAATGCAACTGGCCATATGGTGGACAAAGAGCCTGAGAAGCTGGTAGTGGAGTTTGCATCCATCAAGTTACGTCACTTGCATAATCTCTATAGTTACAATTCTTGGTCTTTTTTGTATCCTCTAAGTTTAATTATAGTATAGCTTGAAATTTTACTTCAATGGTTGTTTCATTTAATGACAGTATATTGAATGTGTATTGTTACTGAATATTAAAGAACAAAGAAAATATATTGATGAACAAAGATGGTGCAATTGTATTCTGTTTTTAATCCATCATCACTTTCACTGATGCCAAGCTCATTTTTTTGTGACAATGCCAGATACAAAGGAAAGGGGACTGGGTTGTATAATAGCTCCATCATTGTTGATTAATTGTCTGGATATTGGAAAAGGTACATTTTGTTTGTGATCTAATACCAGTCTCTATTTTTAGGCCTACTTCAAATAAGTTTGTTGACATATTCTTTGTCTTTGTTTGTTGAAGTTTCAGATGATGTTGGTTTTGCCTTCAATTCTGCATCCAATACTCATGAAAAGCAGGGTGCAGAGTAGTTCCCACACAGGGCTCTTTTATTATCGTTACTATTAATAATAAGAATATTTATATACTGTAC
This sequence comes from Plestiodon gilberti rubricaudatus, assembly GCA_026170595.1. Classification (NCBI taxonomy): domain Eukaryota; kingdom Metazoa; phylum Chordata; class Lepidosauria; order Squamata; family Scincidae; genus Plestiodon; species Plestiodon gilberti. Next base: position 219,008,297 of record JANXHW010000002.1, on the reverse strand, counting down.
CACTTTTCAACACAAAAGGTTCTCAAAGCAGTTAAAAAAAGATGCAGAAGAAACACCAGCGAACAGCCACTAGAAAAAAAATGCTATGTAGGGGTGAATAGGGACAGTTGCTAATCCCCTGCTAAGTATAAGAGGAGCACCACTTGAAAAGATGCCTCTTTGTTCAGTTAGCCCTGTTCAATACCCCCCCCCCCGCCTCTGCTCTTCTTCAGAGTGTGCTGCAACTCAGCAGGGCGATTCAAGTGCAGCCAAAGCCCTTGTGCCTGGCTGTCTTTCTCATGTTGTTGCTGGCTTTTCCTCCGGTCCCCACATGTACCCAGTAGCGTCACTAGGACGCGCGTCACCCTGGGGTGGGGGACGCGCGTCACCCTAGTGACGCTCTGTCATCACGGCGTGGGGGGGTGGGGGCGACCCGGCTCCCCCCCTGCGTCGCGTCGCCCTCCCGGTTGCCCTCCGGACGCTCCCAGGCCTCGGAGCGTCCGACCCCGTCGGCGGGGCCTTCTGAAAGAAGGCCCACGCAGCGCGTTCATCCGGGTATTTCCCGGATTTTCGCGCATGCACAGACCATTTTGAGGGCAAAAAGCCCATGGCGCGCGTCACCCCCAGGCGGCCCGCCCCCCCGCCACGCCCCTACGTGTACCTCTGATCTTGCTTTGTTTTGCAGAGAAAAGCCTGTGTACCAAGACCCTTGAGAAGGTCAAGCTGCTGGATACTTTCAACATGTAGGAGAGCCTCAGCTGCGCATGAATTGCAATGTGTTTTAAAAGAGCTGCAGCAATTCATACGAAGAGGCAGCTGGTGGGGTAAGGTAAAGTTATAATAGGCCCCAGTGGAAGCCATTTCATACCCTGCTCTCATCATGGCATGATTGCACCCTTTGTGTGGACGTATCCAAACTTCCGTAATTGCAGTAAAACATGAAATAATGTTTTGGAAATTTGGTGATGTTGATTTACCACAAGGACAAAACAAAAGTTGAAGAGTTTCTGCAGGCTATCTTATGCATGGTATCACAATAGAATTCTTCAATATAGAGCTTCGTGTTTTTTGTTTTGTTTATACAGTAGTTTCGAACTTAGAATGCCTGAATTTGTGACTGGGTCAAAATATTGTTCATGATTTGATTTCAAGTCATTGCATAGTATATAACAAACATCTCTATTGTATTGCTTGAATACTGTTAAACAAAATGAGATGGCTCTTTCTCTTGGCTTTTACCGGTATATATTGATTGCTCATTGACCTTTATGTAGCTGATGACTACTAAAGAGTCGGCATCACCAGAGTCAGCACCATCAGGTGAGGGCTGTGCAACAATGTCAGTTCTAAATGAAGATAGGGTTTGAGTGTTTGTAGTTAGCCATCAAGAAGCAGCCTTGGGGCTTGCATGCTGCTGCTTTGGGGAACTGAATCCAGCTAGTGCTATCTGGATATGGGGCCCCCATACCCGCTGATTTGGCATTCGCGGAGTCACTTATCCACGGATGCCGAATCCCGTGCAACCCCCCTCTCTAGACAGTCACCTTTGATGTTGCAACATTGGTGTCTTGCTTAAGGCATTTTTACCCAAGGGTGTGTATACGCAACAGGAGTTAAATGTGTACACCTGTGTGCTGGGAGGAATAAACACGATAAGCAGCCTCCTGCTGCTTATCGCGTGGAAGTAAACAGAGACTAAGTGCTAGAGAGGCTCAGCAAGGTTAAAAGGAATGTTTCCTGCTTCCTATTAACCTTGCTGAGCCTCTAGCATTTAGTCTCGGTCTACTTCCGTGCGATAAGCAGCAGGAGGCTGCTTATCACATTTGTTTAAGCAAGACACCAATGTTGTAACATCAAAGGTAACAGCTGGGGGGTTGTGTGTGCACGCGCGGGGGGGGAGAGAACCGTGGATATGGTGTTTGCCCCATCGGCAGTTTTCATGTATCCGGGGTGGTGGTGGAATGTATCCTCCGCAGGGGTCCTACTGTACGTGTCTTTCCATCCATAGCTTGTATATTTGTAAATTCTAATCAATGTATGTGAAATAGTTTTTGCATTTAGGGCAGCAGTGGTAGCTCAGAAGTAGCAACTGAGTTTTGTCTCAAAATATATTACATGAGAGCAGAGAAAGCACTGAGTTTGCGAGATCCTGGAAAATTGGCTTCCAAATCCTTTTGCTATGTATTTGTCAACTTTCAGCGCAATCCTGACTAGGATCCGGCCGGCGGCCCATGGCCGCCCACCGGATCCTGTGCACCAGTAGCTAGCATGGCCGCCGGGTGGGAGGTCTACTCGGGGAAGGAGACGAGTGTACTCGGGGCCAGGCCCTATTGGCTTCCTCGGATTTCCGCCAGCTATTTTGCTGGTGGAAGTAGAGGAGGCCATGTAAAGGCCCCAGCACCTGGTGGGGGTCAAGATATGGCCGAAGGCCGTACCCCGCCCCCTCTTGGGCTGCCTGGGCCAATGGCCACCCTCCCTCGCCTGGCAAATCGCCCCCCTTACCTGCCGGGTCCGGCGGCAGCCAGGGAGCTCCATCATTGGAGCAGGAGAGGCCAGCCACACTGCCAGCCTTCCCTGCTTGACAGTACTTGACAGTACTTGTTCCGGCGCCAGAGTTTTTGGCAGGATTGGGCTGTTTTACTGGGAACAACATCAATCCAACCTATTAGAAGGTTGCTTTTTACATAATGTACTGAAGTCTGTTCATAACGTGACAAAGCACAAAGTTTGAGTTAATTTCCAAATAATAAACTTTATTGTGCAAACAATTATTTATTAGGAATGCAACTTCTGAAAGGATAATTTGGCCCTACTGCACCACACCCTTAGTTATTCCCTAGTGAAGGACCACCATGGTTGGTAGTTTATGGTGGTGTTGGATTAAGTGGGAGGGGAAGCATCAAGCAGTTGGTACTTTTCTCAGGAGGTTATCATGAGAGTACTGAGAAGAAAAAGGTCAGACCTAAAACAACTGCACTAATATGAGATGAGGATAGCCTTTGTTGGTACAAACAATATGTGTGTGGTCTAGGAATTATCTTGTCTTAGAACTGAACACAGAAATTACAGTAGGGCCCCCGTATCCACGGGGGATACGTTCTAGCCCCCCCCCCGTGGATATGTGAAAACCGTGGTTAGGGGCAAATGCCCCCTTTGCGGTTTTCTTAGGCCAACTGTGCACGACCCCCCTGGCTCTTACTTTTAGGTTAGTAATGTTCGTTTCATCTTTAAACAAATGCCTCCTGCTGCTTATTGCAAGCAAGTAGAGCAAAACTGGGAGCGCAATCCTCACTAAAGATCTGGCGGGTGATCCTGGTCCGCCTGCCGGATACTATCTGTGTTCCGGGCTGATCGTGATCGATCTGGAGGTCTACTCGGGGGGAATGGGATGTCCCCTTTCCCCAGTGTAGTGCGGGGAGGCCCCAATCTTCGGAATTCCGTCAGCTATTTAGTCCGAGTAGGCCATGTAAGGCCAGCGGGTGGCGCAGCGGGTTAAACCGCTGAACCATAAGCTGTCGATCGAAAGGTCGGCAGTTTGATTCCCGCGACGGGGTGAGCGCTCGTTGCTTGGCCAGCTCCTGCCAACCTAGCAGTTCCAAAGCATGTCAATGCAAGTAGATAAATAGGTACCGCTTGCGGGAAGGTAAACAGCGCTCCGTGTTCCAACTTCATGTTACGCGCTGCAGCAAGGAGAGTCATGCTGGCCACATGACCACGGAGGCGTCTTCGGACAACGCTGGCTCTTCGGCTTTGAAATGGAGATGAGCACCACACCCTAGAGTCGGACACGACTGGACTTAATTGTCAGGGGATACCTTTACCTTTTTAGGCCATTCCTTTTTAGGGAATGGGACAGGGATATGGCGGCCGCCATCACCACCACCCCGGATCGGATCGGCCAACAGCCTGCCTCCCTCACTGCCTGGACCACCCCCACACCCGCTGGGGGATCCCTTACCTTCTCCAGCGGCCGCAGGGACGATCCGGCGGTGGAGTAAGGGCTGCCGACGCCCCTTACTCTAGAGTGGTTGTAAACGTGCTCCGCAGTTCGTTACTTAGTGTGTGGATTGCTTTGTAAGTGCTAGATAGTCTCTGCAAGGTTAACAGGAAGTGCTTCTGTTAACCTTGCTGAGCCTCTCTGGTACTTAGTCTTGCTCTACATGCCTGCAATAAGGAAGTTCATAATGTCAGTAGTAAGTAGTACTTCAACTCCAGTCCCCTCAGATGAGCAGTTTATGATATCCACTGCCTACGTCAGTATTTGGAAAAATCTAATTGCATATTTTTAATACTGTTTAATGCTCTCTCTCTCTCTGCTTAGAATACTTGAAATAGTCTTGGGGTAAAATGGAATATATCTTCATGGTTTTCTAATAGTTTCCGTGACTACATTTCTCAGAAGTCAAAGCTGTTTTAGCTCACTTCTGCTATAGAGATGTAATTATGATGTGATGTGCAGAATCTTTCACATTCGCAGCCTCTGACCTTTTCTATAGTATGCATTCGTTCATTCTGTGGGATTGTTAAATTGCTGCGGGGATTGTTACGGGGTAATTATGCTAATTACGGGGATTGTTAAATTCATTTAATATTGTGTTAGCCCCTAAACAGTGGCATCACTGATGCGTGGCGGGGGTGACGTGCCGGGAGGGGGTGACGTGCCGGGAGGGGGTGACTTGCCGGGAGGGGGTGATACGCCTGACATCGCGTGGCGTGTCACACACTGCTTCACTCCCGCAGCCGACACGTCACCCCCGCTGGCCCGCTTCTGCTGCGTGTCACCCCCTGCTGCGGCCCAGCCCCGGTACAAGCCTGGAGAGGGTTACAGATGTGTTTTCTTTGGCCGGCAGATCGTCCGCTTCTGACGAGTCCCAAAGTGGCGTTTTGCGTATGCGCACAGTGCCGCTGAGGGCAAGAGGCTTCAAGCGGTGTTGTGCTCATGTGTGAAAACGCCACTTTTGGCCTAGTCAGAAGCGGCCGAAGAAGATGGTCTGTAACACTCTCCCGGTTTGTATCGGGGCCGTGCGGCAGCCAGGGGTTGACGCGGCGTTAGTGAGGGGTCTTGTGGTGGCAGTGTGGGGCTAGGGGTGACGCAGTGGCAGCGAGGGGGGTGATGCACCGACCTCCCGCTGGGGAGTGACACGCACCCCTGCTCTGGGGTCATGCGCACCCAGTGATGCCACTGCCCCTAATGCCTTTCCTAAAATGTTTGTTGCAACTTTATCATAGATGTGGGGGATGCCAGGTAGCCTGATCCTAAATTTGTTTACTTGGAATCAAGTCCCACGGACTTCAATGGGACTTAGTTTCAAATAAACATGCTTACTACCGTATCCTGTGGCTGCATTCTTAAACGTATTTACCAGAGTAATTAGAACAAACAAAGAATCCTGTGGTAACCTGCCAGATGTTTTTTTGATACAATATTATTGTTCCCTGGTGCAATGAATTGTCCCAAACCTTATTTATATCTGATTCTATCAGATTTGCTTCTCATTGAGTATCAGTGGCTGGATGCAAAGGGCCCCACCGCGGATCCACTATCCGCAGATTCACTTATCTGCAAGGTCCCTCTGCCGCACACCCCATTGGCCATTATCCAGATACAGTAAGCTGGACTAGATGGGTCTTTTGCCTGATCCTGCAGGGCTCTTCTTATGTTGTTATGTTCTTATTTTACCTTGCAAAGTGGTGCAGGTCTTCCTTGAAGCAAACACTATAGCACAGATGCCGACTGAGTGCTAGAGAGGCTCAGCCGAAGAACAGGAAGCAGGAACTGGAACTATATGCAACCTCCAGGATTTAGAGGTATCCTACCTCTGAATGCCAGATGCAAGGGAGTGGCAACAGGAAACAGATATCATGTTGCATATAGTCATCATGGCTGGTAACCTGTGATGGACCTTTCCTCCATAAGTGATGGACTTTTCCACCATTAAAGTTAGTTCTCTTACAGCCCAAACCTGTGTAAGGACACCTGGTCGACCTAAAAGGTTGGCCATGGTATCCTGTGACCATCCAGGGCTGCCCCAGGGACGCCTGGGAGCACCTCTGCCGATATCCCCACCCTCCCCCTGCCTTCGCCCCAGTGGCTCTTACTCACTGGGAGTCGCAAAGGCGCTTTACGGTGCGTTTGCGACGCCTTCGAGCAGTGGAGTGCACATTTCGTCGCTCGAAGTTTATGCTGGATTGCACTGTTGGTGCGGAAAGGGCACAGGCATGCAATGTAGTAAATGTTGCTGTGAACTATTCATGGCAGTTGTATTCCTTTTTATACATAAGGATGTGTATTTTTAAAAATCAGTTATTAAAAATGTTACTCAGAGGAAAATTTCACAGCAATGACACTGATTCCCCCAAATCATCAGGAATGGCAAGAATCTGAACAAAAAGATGAGTCCAAAATTGTGACCTTTTTTCTTTCATAGTGCATAGTGAAAGCTTTCTTTTGCATAGTGATGGTATCAAATGCATTCTATAATGTTGAAGGCAAATACCAATCAAATACTGTAATACTTGTTGGAAAGGTGAGAACTGAGTGGTGTGATTTTTTCTTTCTTTCTTTTGAAAACTGTACTGTTCTGAGTCAGGTGGTTTCCCACTAGCTTCTGAATTGGTTTTCAGTAATTTACTATGTCTGCTGACTTGCACTGCAGTATCTTCCCCCACTCTCCTCCCATCTTGTGTCAGTGGGCGGATCTTGGTAATGAGTAGTGTTGGGTTACGCGCGGCTTGACACACTCCAGCTTTTCTGCTTCCTGTTTCAGTGGGGAGCACCAGAGTTGCCTTAGGTAATGCTATCAGAAGCATACTGCAGCAGCAGCAGCAGGAGGACGCTTCGATTCCACAGCTGCTGTGTGCCAGACAGGCTGGAGGGGGAAGACTTGGCTTTGCCGTCACATTTTGTACTCAACAGAATCAGCGGTGACACCCGATACTGCTACTCCTTCAGCCACAATGGTGGCAAAGGATTATCCATTTTATCTCACTGTCAAGAGAGCAAACTGTGGCTTGGAAGTGCAGACAGCGAGCATCTCAGCTAGAGAGACAGAGGTACGATCTGCAGTCGTTTCACTGCAGCTTTTCTAATCCAAAACTAATTGGGGCAGAGAATCTTCAACTGGTGTCTCATATGTTGTATACAGATAACCTGCTCAGCTTTCTTTAGTTGTTTATACTACTCTGTCTAGAAATAAATAAATCTGGTCTCAAAATAGGATTCTGTAAAATAGGATTCTTTTCTGGAGTTAATAATTGAGGAATGGACATGATTAAATATAATGCATTTACATACATGGTATTGGTAGTAACGACTGAACAACAACAATCGGTAGTACCTGTTTGGTAAACTCACTGAAGCACGTTTCATAGGCAGGAAAAGCTGCATGCTCAACGTGTTTTCACTATTTTTAAGTGCTCAAGAAACTGATGCTGGAGACCTAAACTTTTGTACATGGAAGGCTATTAGTGCCTACTTTCAGGTAAACACTTTTAGGATACAAATGCTGATTTCTGAACTAAGCCTATTTTAAACTCTGGTCATTTTCACAAGTTAACAAATAGGGTTAAGAAATAAATGTTGCAGTTATGGTTGCAGAATGTTAAGTATCTTAAAATATTTGGAACAGTAGTCTAGTGTTTCAAACTTTAGTCTTTCAAATGTGTTTGACAATGAAAACAGAGATCCTGGGTTGGGGGAAATGGGGAGAGGAAGGGGCAAAATTGCTCTTTAGAATTTGGAATTTATCTCCAAGAGACCTGTGTGGAGAGATCCTTTAAAAAAAAAGGGGGGGGGACTGCCATTAAAGAACCAGTCACCTCTAAAAAGTGATTGAAGTGCAATATGAGATGAATTGCTTGTGCAAATTAAGGTTTCCTTGCTTTAAGAGAGTTCATATGGAGAGCTAACTACAGCATATTACTGGTAACATGTTGATGAATTCATGTATGTTTCAGCAACTATTTACATTACCATGATTTGCGATTCTGGGACTTTTCAGCACTAGTTACTACTTTATAACATTCACTAACATCCCAATTCATACCATATTTACTCAGAAATATGACCCATTGATCTCAGTGGATTATGTATGTATGTTTAGGATTGCAGTTTCTGTCCAGAAATTACAAATACAGATGATCAACTATGGTGCTTACTTTATTTAGGAGAAAAGTAGAAATCTTTCCTCTAATCCCTCTTCCTCCAAAATAATTTGCAATTGAAGCTCATCTTAATAAGTGTGAAATGGTGGTGTTGGACTGTTATAGGTATGTCGATGTAAGAAATAATAAAGTTTCCACAACTTGTTGGTGTATATAAAAGACCTTTATGAGGGCTATTTAAATACTTTGTAGCAGTTACATCTGTAAATGTTTACAGAATGTATTCCAAAATAGTAAATGTGGAAGCCTTGACCTTGGGATGCAATTTTTAATCGACATGATTCATTTAGATTTAAATATCGAATTCCTGAATGTGATTAATGCTGCAGTTCTGATTTTTATAACTTAGTTTTAGACAGACAAAATATGCATGATGGAAAACGTGCTCTGCTATTCTGTAAAGTGACACAAGAGCAGTTGAGTGTTCTCCTCTTGAACAGTGGGAACCTTTCCATAATAGATACAGAAGCAGACAGACGTACTGGAGGTAAAATGGCACTTTGAAAATCCAAATCTGAGATAAATGTTTATAGAAACAGGAATGGTATATGTAGCATACTCCTGGAGAATGTAAAGACAGAAGTTTGCATTGATTTATGTGCAGTTCATCTAACAATCTAAAAAAGACTGAGTGCCCTCTATCATGGTTTTGTTTCTATTAAATTATCAAATCAAACCAGCTTTTAATATCTGCAGTTGTTGGTCTTGAAAATCCTCTGCTGTCTTAGCTGTCGTTATCACCGGGTATATGCACAAAGTTTGCCAGCTTGACCATATATTGAGGAGGAGGAGAAAGAGGAAAGTGAGCAAGGCAGAAATCATATCTACCACTTTCGCCTGCTCTGCTTTCTAAAGCAGAACTGTTGTGAACGTGTTTTTAACTGAATGTGAACTGCCTTAATGGCCCCTTAGAAAGTGAGTAGATAGACAGATAGACCATTCCATTGGTGAAGTAAACCTGCCACCTGACCTTCCCCTCCCACATTGTATTACTTTTATCCTGCTTTTAGATTTAAAAATAAAAGGCTTACAAAAGTGGAAGTACGTTGTAAAAACCATAACACAGAATAAAAACTCTTTTAAATAAAATAAAAGTCAATAAAATATCTGTTTTATTATGGAACTTTGTAAGCAGCTTTGGGCAAATGCTTTGGCATGGGGAAGGCGGAATATAAATTCCATACAAATAGCAGATAATAGAAACAGTACACAAGTCACAGAGTAACATCATATTGTAGATCAGTGGTTCTCAAAGTGGTGGGTTGCAAAATGCTGCCCCCTTAAGGGGCGGGGACAGCATGGCAGTGGCGAATCTGGGGATCGCTGCGGCAGTGGAAAAAGTGCTTTTTTGGGGGGGGGGGTAAAAACCAGAAGTGCCTGAAAATTGCTGTTTTTCGGCGATCCGAAGATCGGGAAGGTCTGCAGAGGGTTGCACAAGCCTCCCTGAAGCCCCCAAGCCCCGGTAAGGCAAAAATGGTGGTTTCAGGGGCGTTTTTCCCGGCAGCTGTGGGGATCGCCGCCCCCGCTGGCCCCGCCCCTGCAGACACTCAGAATTCTCCCCACCTTGCAGGGAGAACTTGGAGAACCACTGCCATAGAGAAAAGGCTTTCTGGAACAAGCATAGGCAAAAGGAGGAGCCAACTGAATCTCCCTAGGAAGGAAATTTCATAAATAAGGTGCCACCACTGAGAATGCCTTGTCTTTGGACCCATCAACCACATACTTGTCAATGGTGGTCCCTAGAGCAGGACCTGTGTGGTAGCTCTGAAATGCCAAAATAAGATGTTGTGTTGAATATCAGAAGTGAATGTGCTAATTCCTTCAGGCCTCACTTGAATAATATAACTAATTAATACATTATATTGATTAACAAATGTAATGCAGGTTGAATATCCTTTATCTGGACTGCTTGGGTCGGGAATTTGTCTGGATTTTGGAATATTTGCAAAAATACAATGGGATATCTTGGGGATGGAACCCAAGTCTAAACATGAAATTCATTTATGTCTCATATTATTTGTCTCACACCTTATACCAATAGCGTTGCTCTGTCTGGGGCGGTGGGTCCACATGGGGGGGGAGCCACGCCACGTCTGTATTGTAAAAGTTTGAGTGGTCGGATGGTGGTGAGAAAAACCGCAACGGTTTTTGGATCTCCCGCCCGCCCGGAGTCTTAGGTTTGATTTGAGTGACTGGCAGCGTCGGGGTGTGTGTGTGTGTGATCGGACCACGGTCCCACCTCCCAGGGGGCGTGGCTATGCCACTGCCTTATACATATAGCCTGAAAGTAATTTTATACAATATTTTTAATAATTTGTGCCCCAGCATGCCTTGCATTATGACAGCAAGGTACTGGAAAAAGTTGTTTTTTTTTAAGTCCCAAAAATCTCTGGATTTCAGAATAGTCTGGATTTCGGATGTCCGGATAAGGGGTAATCAACCTGTAGCTGTTATGTGTTTATGTATGCAACTTGGAGTTGGGGGATATATAAGTACTATATAAATATCAATGTTAAATAATATTTCATAACAAGATACTCATGTATATGCTGAGTGGTGGGAAAACTGCTATATCATTTGGTGTTGATTGCATGTGCCTGAGGCCAAGCCAAATATTCACATTCCTACCTTTTCCTTGTAGCTCATCCACTTGATGTGCTGTGATATCACAAGTATTAGAAGAGGCATATTGTCAAAAGAGGGTGGGGCTATTCTTGACATGGTCTTGTTCCCTTAAACCCTATGCATGAAATGTTCTACATAGATTATTCTGTGTGATTAACATGAGAACAGTTTATATTAGAAATGCATCTGAAATGCAAAGGGAGATAAAATGTATATGTAGCGTAAATCACATCAAACCAGCATTACAGTACTCTAAATAAAGATTTAATTGTGCTGTCTAGCCCTGGAAAAGAAATACTTTATTTGATGAAGAAGCAGTCATTAGTGTCAAGACTAGTTGCTAGGCAAACCTGTGAGTGTAGACAGGAAGTCAATCTCTGGGCAGCTGAGCTTCCTTGGATCTTCTAATTGATCAGTCTGTGGAGCCAGGCTAGAGCTGACAGCGATACAAGACCATGTGGGATCCTATTGATCCAGTATTGCAATGTTTACACTACCAGTTCCTTCTGCTTGTAAGCTTCATTTGGGAGTAAGGCATCTGGGCCTTGCTGCAAGAGACGTGGTTCAACATCCATGTTACCTTATGTTAGGTAGTGAAGAAGTGATTCCTCTGGCACCTGTTGACTTTATATGAAAATGGAACAAATCTGTCACTTTCTTTAGCACTGGTCTTTTCAGCTCTTCCTTTAGTTTTCCACGTTGCTTTCTTCTTCTGCATTGTTTGTCAGTAGGTATGTTCAGAAATTAACAGCCTAATCCTATCCAGTCTTCGATGGGCAGAGCGGCTGCTCTGCCAGTCCAAGGTGTTGCAAATGTGCCGTAAAGCACATTTGTGGCACTCTGGGAGTAAGTGGCACCAGCACCGAGGCAGGCGCTGCTCTCCCCCCCTCCCCCGGATCCAGAGGAGCACCCGCCAGGAAAGGTGAATTCCCCACTGGGCCATAAGGTGGGAAGAACAGGGCACTTCAGGGTGGTGGTGGTGGAATTGGTTGGCCAGGTCCGGGAAGGTGGAGGGATTGTCAGTGGCCCCGTCCACCAAATCCTATCTCCCTTTCTGGGCTTGGTCACCATTACACAGCCAGCTCCAATGTGCACCAGCAAAATAGCTGGCACACATTCGAGTAGACCCATTGGGGCATCTGGGGCTCTTCTCGGGGTAAGGGGACAAATGTCCCCTTCCCCCGAGGAGAGTTCCAGCCACGCCGACGCTAGGTTCATTCTCTATTCACTGACATGTCTCTATTCACTGTGTTAGAAGTTGTTATCTTAATAACTTTCTGTAGGAAGCTGTCACTTTTCATAGTGCTTATTGCTTCTGGCTGTGAATGCACACAATTACTGCTGTTTTAGCTGAGCAATATACCAGGCAATATACAGTAAGTGGTACCAACTAAGAACTGTAACAAAGAGATATCTAATATTGGCTAATCCATCTAAAACCAGGAACTTTGAACTATGTGATGTAATGGCCTAAGACTAAACAACTGAGAATCACGATGCACTGTAATCTAGTTTCATAATGTTAGTAAGCCTTAAAACTGTGTTGTGCACTAAGGGAATGCTAATTACAGGCGCTGTGAGTACTACTGTAGTTGAATACTACTTAAACTAATGGATTACCGGTAACATGTTTCTCATCTCTTCACCATTCTGTTTTCCAGTAAGGATTTACTGTATATGCAGACTTAGCTAAGCAAAGAAGTCTCAAAGCATTTCTATATTTTTATTAGCAATGATAGCCTCTGGATTTAATATTGGATAAAGGACCATCAAGAGCATCAGCTGGATCGGAGTTAAGGGGAGCTGCTATTCAACTGATAAAGGATTTTTTTTAGCTCTTTGCTGAGGCTGCATAAATGATGATGATGATACACATGATTAAATGCTACCATTGAATCTGGGAGAAGAAGCTTGGGAGATACAACATAATAATCCAAACACCCATTGAGAATTACTGAGCTCTGAGCCTATCCCATGAGAGCAACAGAGAAATAGCCTTGGTGAATGGAAACAGAGGTTGCTTTGCTCTGTCACATCAGGGCTAGTAGCCACAGGCTGCTGGGCTTTTTGGTAACCTACCTGCTCTTGCCTAGTCAGCTCTACAGACAGCCTTTATCTGTAGTGCTGACCTTCCTGCCTACCCCAGTTCAGGATCCTAATGTTCATGTCTTTGCTGCTCTATTTTATTCTGGCTCTTGGACAGCCAGCCAGCTGCCATTCTCTCTCCATTCTCACCCACATATGTTGGTATCTATTGCTGTGCTTCTGCTTGCAAGAGGAGCCAAAACACAAGGCAGACTAACAGCCCGATCCTATCCTACGCGCTGCTCAGCGATCCAGCTCTGCCTGTGTTGGCAATGCTGTATCCTGAGCAGAGTAGGCGGGGTTGGAAGTCTCCTCAGGGTAAGGGAACCTTTGTTCCCTTACCCCAGGTAAAACCTTTAGTCCCCGCAACGGGCCTCCTTGGATTTGCGCATACCATTTTGGTGATGCAAATCAAGGCTGCCCGTGTTGGGTGAAATGGGCCTGAGGGGGGTAGGATACAGTGTACGCCGCTGCCACCAATCCTGCCCCCCTCCCAGGCCCAATCCGCCTGCCCCTTCCCCAAAATGCCCTTCCCCCACCCCTGTGCCGTGTGGCCCAGTCACAGGTTACCTGGGCTGCATGCCACCAGGATCTGGCCCACAAAGGCCGGCACAACTGCCTTACAGCAGCTTTTGTAACAGTCCTGGACTGATGCAGAGGTCCTATACTGACCTAGCGGCCGAATAGGATTGCGCTGTAAGACAACATTTTGTAGGGAGCTAGCTGGACACAAAGCACAATGCAGCTAGGAAGGTTTCTGGGAAGAAGAGGTTAGCACAAGGGAGCTGTAGGTGCAGAGTGGTTATAAGAAGGTAGTTATGAAGGCTCAGAATCAGTTATGAAGGCTCAGATGAAAATCCTCCTTTTGGAGGGGTCTGAATTTCTGAGGTTCTATTGTAGTATTTTTACTATGCTACTTTGATGTGGTGACTTCAAACAGGAAACAAAGGCATCTGACACCTCTGCTTTATGGAAGTTGGCCTTGAATCAGTTCCATTGTCATTTGCGCATGAAGTATTTAAAGGGAAAAGGATATAGGTTAGGGTAAACAGAGGTAAATCTAGACCTCTAAGAAGCAGGTAAACAGGATACATGGGAGAATGTTTCCTTGCCAGAAATTAATTTTATGTATGACAATGAAATATTTTTTCCAAGTTAAGCTTGACAAACATTTAAGCAGTAAACAGTTTTTATTGTTCAAAGTTTTATTCATCAGCTTTGTTCATTAAGTGTTAATATTTCAAACATGGGGTTTTTTTGAGAAGGAAGGAAAATAAACAGGAAAAGTGTAATATCCTCCAATATAAATATTTATAGCTTCTCCTTCTGTAAGGATCTTTAATTGCTCTACTCCTTGCCTCTTTATATCAGAACTCAAAAGGAGTTATTCTGAGAAGGTTTGACACACAGAAAAGGATTTTTTCCAAAATTATATCTAATTATATAGTACTGCTGCCACCTGTTTTTGAGCCAGTAGCATCTTAGAAACTTACAGTACCGACCTAGGAATGTTTAATCAGAAGGGCCAGTGTGTTCAGTGGTGCTTAGTTCCAGATAAGAATGCCTCAGATTGCGACCCTGGAGTCAGTTTTGCAGAACTCACTGCCTGCAGTCCACACATTTATTTCATATCCCGCTATGATCCTTAGCCAAACAGGTTTTGCACGTTTTTATTGAACTTTTGTTGTATCCTTTAAAAAACTAATTCCAGTTCTGCAGTGGTGTGTTTTAGTGTGACTGTTATGGGTGCCAGTTAGTGTCTAGAATGAGTACAGGTGGGCCCCCATATCCACGGATCCGCTCACGGTTTCAGTTATCCACAGATCGCGGGGACCCCCCTCCCCAGGCTTTTACTTTTTCCCCAGTAAGCTTTGTTTCTTCCTTAAAGAAACAGGAAAAGCAGCCTCTGGCTGCTTATTGCAGGCAAGTAGAATGAGACTAAGTCCTAGAGAGGCTCTGCAAGGTTAACAGAAGCCTTGCAGAGCCTCTAGAGGACTTAATCTCGTTCTACTTGCCTGCAATGGAGGCTGCTTCTCTGTTTGTTTTAAGGAAGAAACAAAGCTTGCTGAAAGAAAAATAAGAGCGGAGGGGGGGCACGAACGCCTGCCCGCAGGAGAGGCAGGGCAGGGGGCCCTCAGGAAACCATAGAATGGGTGTTCGCTCCTATCCACGGTTTCAGATATCCACAGAGGGGCCTGGAACATATCCCCAGCGGATATGGGGGGAGTACTGTAATGTACTTCTCTCACCAAGAACACTCTGGAAAAGTTAATTTTTTAAGCATGTGACCCCCATAGCCCTTTAAAAGAAATAAATAAAACAACACAAAACTTTCCAGTAAATGAAATTGGCCTGATCAGACACTGCTTGTGTTCCAGTCTAGTAAATGTCACCTCTCCACTGATTTGCATGGGACTAGGAGGGAAGGCTGCAGTAAGGACAATGGTGAGATAACACCTCTACCCTCCTCCATTACTTCTGTACATTTATCAAGTTATCGCTGCATGATCAGGGCTACTGCTGAGCTAGTGGTAAAGAGGAAGCTGTTCAGTTGTTCCACAGTAATATCTCCCTACTGCTGCAGAGGTGTATCACCTTTCTACAGAAACTTCAGACAAAACCCATATTTAATTTCCAAAAATCAGACTGACAGCCCAATCCTATCATTGGGCTGCCCTGCTGAAACTAGCATTTTGACAGCAGTCAGATTTATGGCGATGCAAAATGTGACTGTATATCACACGATCGAAAATGGCAAGTGGTGCTGGCCACATGGCAGCGGCCTCCCTGGAATCCCTAGCACTGGAAAGTCAGTGGCAGGGGCGGGCTGTGGGAGGACTGGGAGTGTTTCTGGGTGGGGAGGGGTGGATCCGGGGGCAGATCTGGGGGCGAGGAGGAGAGAGGGGGTGGATCCTGCAGCAATGGCATACGCTGGATCTTATCCCCTCTGTTTTAAGCCTCTTCACCCATTTTATCTCCTTGGACATATGTCACCAAAATAGGTGGTGTATGTCTGAGGAGACCCATTGGAGATCGGGCGTACCAGGACGTAAGTACAAAATAATTTTATTTACCTTCTGCAGTCTGTCTGAACACCCACCCACCCCCATAGGATGCAGGCGCTGCATGCACCTTTTTGGCGTGGCTGCATTGGCACTGGTGGCAGGGGATAGGATTGGAGCCCTAGTCTAAGAAACGTGAGACTGTGGCTAAGCACGCTCACTCCTGGTTCCTGGCTTTATCACTTCCAAAAAATGAATCTATAGCATAGAATTTATACCACACTAGCATTTTTTCAGAACGAATCCCCATTTGCATGCTGAGATCGTGGCAACCTAGGCATTTAGTATACAGTATATGACAATATTCTTATATTGAATCTCCATGACAGACTCAAACAGAGAATATTCTTATGCTTATGGACTATGATGTTTGAAAAACCAAGAGAGCTTTATAGCAAAGTAAAATGTATGATCTTGTAACTACAGTCAGACCTTTTTATCCACATTTTTTTTAATCCACGGACTTGACTCAACACGGGTGGCAAAACTGTGGAAGAGGGAGTCTGACTGCCCCACATTACCTCTTTTTTCAGTGTTGTCGGGGGCCTGCCAGCCACTTCCCGTCTCCTGCGCGTGTCCAAACTGCTGAAAAAGAAAAAAACGCAACCGGGAATCTGTTGGGGGCCTGCCAGCCACTTCCCGGCGTGTTTAAACTGCTGGGAAAAAAGCAACCTGGAGTCTCTGGCGTCACCTACAGGTTGCTTCTGGTAGCGGATTTTCTTTTATTTAGTCAGTTTAAACAAATTCAGGAGGAGGGAAACGCCAAAGATGCTGGAAAAAAGGTAATGTGGCACCGCTCCCCACCCCGGTTTTCATATAACACTGATTTTTTAATCCACTGGGGTTCTGGGAACAGAACCTAAGTGGATAAAAAGGTCCAACTATATTACAAAGAGCTTGGCTTTGTGTGGTTTTTTTCACACAAAGCCAAGAAATAGAAAAAACTCTTTTTCCCCCCAATTATTTCTTCTAGGCTAAAGGTTGTAATAGGGAATGGCTGGAGCAGGCGTCAGCAGCTATTCAGATTGCAGATCAAAGAAGATAACTAGGTTCAGTGTAGCCATTAGCTAGGAAGTTGACTGCACAAAGAAATTTTGTGGGACCTTATTTACAGTACAGTATATGTATAAAGATCAGTGGGAGACCACTTACAGTGCTGACTAATTCATATATCTTAATGCAGAGGAAGCCTGGCTTTAATGCGTGGTAAACAGTTTCCCCATTTTAAAATTCTCTCTGAGGAACTTAAACCAAGGAGTTCATCTGTGGAACTCCTTGCCACAGGATGTGGTGATGGCACCTGGCCTAGATGCCTTTGGATAGATTCATGGAGGAAAAGACCATCACAGGTTACAAGCCATAAGCAACCTACTGGTTTTAGGAGTAGGTTCTCTCTGTGCCAGGTGCAAGGGAGTGGCAACAGGATACAGGTATCTTGTTGTTTCGTGTGCTCCCTGAGGCATCTGGTGGGGCCACTGTGTGATACAGGAAGCTGGACTAGATGGGCCTTTGGCCTGATCCAGCAGGGCTCTTCTTATATTCTTAAGAAGACATCTTGTAAACCTATATAGCAGCCAGGTCTTACTGCATTTTATCTTTCAGTCTCTGTTTAATGAAGGTTTATACTATACAACTACCAAACCTCCATATCTGTCACGCTGCTCTCTTAGATGATAGAATAAGATGGCTTACTTTTCTGTTTTGGATCAAAAATCAGTATCCTGTCTACTGAATTTAAAATTGTATGCCTTTTTAAGGGGCAGGGATCAAAGGATTAGAAGATGTACCCTTATTTGTCCTGGCTGCAAGAAAACAAAATCCGCGGTACATTTATTTTTAGGGCTATGATTCTGTGAATTTATTGTATTTGTTGTATTTTTATTGGTTGGTTTCTTGTATTTTGTCCATGACTTAAAATCTTTTTTTATTTTTACTTTCCATGGATTTTATGATGTGTGTATTACATGTGCTTCAAGTGTCTCATGTCTTCTATTTTGAGATGCCATAGCCTTTAGTTTACGTATTAATAAATCTGACTTATTGGTTTGTTTATAAAGCATTCATGGTATGAGACGATGTTTCTTTTTGTTAAGCCTACTCAGAGATTAGTTGTCTGAGTCATCAAAATGACAAACTGCAAGAGTAAGAATTAGTGACTTTCTAACAAGAAAAGTTAGGGTTATTCTTCTAAGAACTGTCAGTCCAATCCTATCCAGCGCTGGCGCGTGTGTGCCACGCACATGCTGTATCCAGTGCTGGGTAGGGATGGGCTGAAGGTCTCCTCAGGGTAAGCGGACATTCTGTCCTATGTCTTGTCCTATGGGGCTACCCGGATCTCTGCCACCTCTTTAGGTGCAGAGAGCTGGGAAGCCCCGTGTCAGGCTTTCAAGCCCGTGAGGTGGGATAGGATTTGGCATCCACCTTGGATGCAGATCCCAACCCCCTCCCAGGCCCGATCCTCCCAGCTTTTGCCAGCAGCTAGCTTACCCATTCCCCAACATTGGTTGCTGGCTCCGACGGCAGGACAGGTCTTCCCGTTGGCACCGCCTACTCTCAAGTCGTCAGAAAGTGCTTTACGGCACGTTTGTAACACTCAATGCCGTTACCAGGCCGCAGCTCTGGTGCCAGCAAACAATAGGATTACACCGTGTGTGTTGCATTTAAATAGTTTTGTTTGACTGTAATCATATAAAACTTTATTGGTAAAACACAACTGATTATTTCACCATGAAAAGCTGTAATAAAAGTGAAGCAAAGTGACACTGGAATTGATGCTTTTACTTAAATTTCTCTCTGTAAAATGTACACGTGAGATTTAATGTAGAAGGGCTATGCCTTGAAATGCAGGATAAAGCCTTTACAATTTGAGCAAAATCCTGAGAAACTCAGCTTTCATTGTTTTTTTTAAAGAAATGCAAGGCTCTTTAGTTCTTATGGTTATGGAACCCATTGAAAGCATGTTGGCAGTATATAGTAAATGCAATACTTTAAGGGTGATGCTTTATTTGGGCTGTGCAAGAGGCTCATCTTTGCTCATCTTTGCTCATCACTCACTGCTCTGTAATGCTCTGTGCAGCTCGCTGCTTGCTTTGCTCTCTAAGCTGGGATCATTCCCAGCATGGAGTGTGCATGGAGGAAGTGGTGAGATCGCTGTGCTCAGAGGATCACACCCTCTTCCTGTATGCGGGCTCTTTAAATGAAAGAGGAACCATGGGGCAAGCTGGAATGATCCCTGCTTACAGAGCAAAGTGAGTGTGAGCTTTACAGAATGGTGTGGGTGGCTCCACTTGCACAGCCCAGTTCTGACTTACATAAAACTCAACTTATGTAAGGGTGTCTGGAATGGAACCCTTAAGTAAGTCACAGAAGTTCCCATATGTTGGAAGCAGTCTAAACTAGTTTAGCAACAGTTGTGCAACCGATTAATGTAAATGGTTGTAATTCAGTTTCCAGCGTAATTTACTGTTGTGACACTGGCAATTTGCAAGGCTACAATATTTCATTTGGTTCTGTGATAGAAACTTCATACGTACAGAGTAACCACTGGATAATTTTCTGATATTTATTCTAGTGCTACAAAAGGTGATGTTAATACAATAAAACTTTGCGTAATATAAAAGTTAGTTTAACAGAGTTAAAAGTATTTTTGTCTTTTTTCTAATGCTGTTCAGTCTCTGACTAGTCTCCTGATATCCTTGTGATCTTTCTGCTGTACAGTGATCAGAAAGCTGTGACCAGCTTTTTAGATTAACCCAGCACACTGATTAAGAGTTTGAATTAGCAACATTGGCAGAAATCTGAAGGTGTTTTAGCCACATCCTCTTGCTTGTTATCTGGGGTCATGCTCAGGTCATGGTGAACTTGTCAGAAATGTGAGTTCCTCCCAACTCTGCATAAATGAGGGCACTGACCAAGTAGTTGTTTATGCAGTGTGGTAGTATTGGAATGAAACAGAGTTAAGTAAAAGCTGATTACTAGCTGGGGTGCTCTTGTGGTTGAATTCACAGCCCCTCTTAATTTTGTACAGACAGAGAGACTGTACAAAGAAGAAAAGGAAGAGGTTCATAAATTCAGCAGTGGAAAGCACTCATCTGATACAACTCACCATTCTAAAGCAAAGATATCCTATATCAGAATTTCTCAAACTCTTCAGCAAACTGAGCTGTCAAAAATAGTTGTACCCCAAAAATATATCCCTTTGAGTAAAACAGGCAAGGATTCATCTGGCAACTTTTGTCTTGATCTTGTCTTTGGGACAAGCAGACTAAAAGGAAAAAAAAAAGCAGAAGAAGTGGGTTGTGTTGATCCACAACATGTTTTAAGATAACTGGGGGAAAAAAAACAAAAACAAGAGCTGCCTGGTTAAAATCCTCCTTCCAGAAAAACACACAAGAAACAAAGCAAGGATGATCCTTGGAACTCAAGCCTTGGTTCAAGGATGGTACCTAACAACAAAACCAGTGGGCTAATTTTCCAGAATTGCTGCTGGTGAAGTATCACTGCAAGATTCCCCCACCTCCAATCCACATCATTAAAAAAAGAACAAAAATCAAGTTGAAAATCTAGTGCTAATATTGGTAGCATCCTGTGAAACAGACCTTTAATGTGGCTTTCCCTTAACTGTGGTTTTCCACTAAAGCTCAGCACTTGAACTTAGTTTATTAAAACCATTTTATCACCTGCCAATTGAATCGGTAGCAGAATAATTTTTTAGACTTTTGACATCAGAAATGTTGATATACCCTTTCATTGTTGTCCAGACTAGAAACTTTGAAAGTAAATGAGTACAGAAAATTTGTCAGGAGGAAAAAGGTATCTGAAACAAAGCAGGTTTTAGTTGCAAGGCTGGTGGAAACAAAGACTGTGTTTTGTGATTGTGTTGCAATCTGTTATGCTGCTAAGTGTAGAATAATTTGTTTTCTAGATCATAACCTTTTAGTACTAATCAGCGCTGTACTGCCACGGAAATAATCTTGCAAAGAAAATGAAAAACATTATGTATTTTAGGAACACTTCAGTCTTTGTGGTGCAGTGAAACTTGGATTGGTTTCTCCTGCTGCTTCCCCTTCATTTTTGTTTAGAATGAATATTTTCAGTTACCTTGTACATGTTTATGGACATCTGACCTTGTTTGGTGGTCCCAGTCCATAGCTTGTTGCACTCAGAAGTGGGATGTACATGTGGTGGTGTGGATGAAGACCTCCCTAAATAACAAATACAGTTGTCCTGATGATGCTGATCAACTGTATATGTGAGGGAAGGAAGAAAAATGAAGGAACGGTACCTGGACCAAGTGCCCACCCAGTAGCTATTATCACTGTTAGAGATGACCATACCGACGAACGGTATGACAGTGCATGAATAACCACATCCATCAAGAGGTACTTCTTATGGACATTGGATACACATGGGCCCAATCTGGAGGGCAATCGGTATGTAGAACAAGTTCAACCTTGCCATCTAGAGTTTTTTAGCCCCATTTCTGAATCGAACACGATTTGCAGAATACGGGTGAAGATGCCATGTAGATTCTGCAAATCGTGTTCGATAATCGCTGGCCATGAAAGCTTCCGTTCGCCATTTCTGAATAATTGATTTTTTTTCTTGGTTCTTCTGAAGATGTCTTCCCCCCCCCCATCAGTTTAAAAAAATGACACACACCTGTGAATTAAAAAAAAACGTTTAAACTGAAGGTTCTATTCTGCATTAATTTGTAGAAAAAAATGGGTTATAACCTTTAACAAAGGTCATGCCCCCAAGATTAAATTAGTCATTTCTTATAGATTTTGAGGTGCTGAACATGCATATGACAATGAAAGTGCAAAATTGGTTACGGTTTGTGAGAGATCCGCAATAGATAGTTCCTTAGACATGTAAGTGTCCAATGGCACTTACAACACCTATGTACGCAATGCAGACTTGCTTCTCCTAAACTAGAGCCAATTAACAGATTTTTATTGTCTTTTTGTTTTCAGCACATCGAAATTAGTAAAGATTAGCTATTTTCATTTCAGGGCCAATTGTGTGTTGTCCAGTGTAATCAGTCATTTGTGATAGTGGGAACAGACATGCAGACATGGAGACTTCTGGGCAATACAAGTGTGGAGCAATGTTCTTGTGAACAATGAAAGCTGAGATAGGGTGCTGATGTCATTAGTGATGTGGTTGGGAAGTAAGAATTCTATTTCTATGCCAATACTTTTGTCTTCAGTTGACATAAGAGCTTAAATGCTGATCAAATGGTGCATTCGTTCTCTATGGTTCAGCATTCAGACCCTTGAAGATGTGGCATCAGTGAGATCATTCCCATGAAACCTTACTACAAAAAAGGACTAAACTACATCGAAATGTCACGTTCAAGAAAATATATAAAATCAAAAGTAGTGCAGCATAATATAAACAAAGTAAAGACTGCTGGGTTCTGCCATCCCCCAGTGTGGTTGAGACAGAACGTAGGGCAGGGCAAGCCAGATAGGGGGTGACTCTGTGCAGAACACAGAGGGATGTCTGTTATCCCTTTGGAGTCCCAGAAAAAATATTTATCTAACATGTTTGTCCCACTTTTCCCCTCCCAGTTGAGAGGTGTTCCAAGAGGGTTAACATTTTCGGAAAAATACAATAAAATAAGCTCAGTAAAATGGAAAAACCCCCACACACTCCCTAAATAAATATGCAACACCAACCAAACTCCACCAAAAGCAATGCCAGAACAAAAAAACTAATAGAGAATAACAGAGCAGCCCAGACCAAACAAGAAAAATTAAGTCCTGAAGTCTAAACAGAGCAAAAGCATTAGTTTTCACTGGAACAACAGCAGAGCCAACCTCCTTGTCCTGAGACAAGACGTTTCACAGACTGGGTACCACTGCAGAAAAGGCCCCTCAGGTGTCGCCACCAAATGCACCTCTGCCAATGACGTGCACGTATATATAAAGTGCCCCTCAATGGAGGTATTGTGCTCAGCTGGTCAAATTGGAAATGGCAAAATGGGTCTTTGTGCAATTGCTTTACAGCACAATCTTATACAGTTAGTGTTTACTGAGAAGCATGCCATTTTTTCAATGGAGCTTATTGCTAGGTAAGTGTGTTTAAGATTGCAGCCGTACATCCTTAGAGAATGGGAGTTAATTTTGTAACGTAACCTTTTCCTGTGAATTTATTTATTTATTTAAAGAAGGTATGCCCTGC
Source organism: Plestiodon gilberti rubricaudatus (assembly GCA_026170595.1). Classification (NCBI taxonomy): domain Eukaryota; kingdom Metazoa; phylum Chordata; class Lepidosauria; order Squamata; family Scincidae; genus Plestiodon; species Plestiodon gilberti. The sequence goes on along the minus strand of JANXHW010000002.1, from coordinate 218,985,195 downwards.
CTTTCCTTGTTAAAAACTGAGTCCTGGGCTCAGGACCAGCACAAGGGCTTTTGCTGTCCAAATCAAAACTTTGTCACCTTCTTTGTGACTTAATGGCTACAATACTGTTTTCTTATTTTCATATAAATTTTAAATTTCAGAAATGCAGCTTCATGTTAGTTAGGACCGAGCATGTAATTCATCTGTGGAACTCCTTGCCACAGGATGTGGTGATGGCACCTGGCCTAGATGCCTTTAAGAGGGGTTTGGATAGATTCATGGAGGAAAAGACCATCACAGGTTACAAGCCATAAGCAACCTCCTGGCTTTAGAAGTAGGTTTTCTCTGTGCCAGGTGCAAGGGAGTGACAACAGGAAACAGGTTATCTTGTTGTCTTGTGTACTCCCTGAGGCATCTGGTGGGGCCACTGTGTGATACAGGATACCACTCCATGAACTAGATGGGCCTTTGGCCTGATCCAGCAAGGCTCTTCTTATGTTCTTATGTTTAATCTAGCTTAAATGCTCATCAAATTTGGCTCTCAATAAAGAATACAATAACAATATATCTGTATTTATATAACGCCTTTCTGTATCGTCAGATTTCTCCTTGGACTTTATACAAGGCGGTTTACGCAGGCAGACTTTTCTAAACCCCCCTCCCCCCGTAGGGATTTTTACAATAAATGTTCTATTTGCATAGAACCCATCTGCCAACCAGCTTCTAAAATGTCTCAGCATGCCTCTCCAAAAACAGTTCTTTCCACTTGATGTTTACATAGCTGAGGCAGGTTCCCCTAGAATGTGGGCACCGTAGGGCTAGTTGCCTAGGGCCCAATCCAATCCAACTTTCCAGTACCAATGCAGCCCCAAGGTAAGGGAACAGATGTTCCCTTACCTTGAGGACACTTCCGTGACTCCCTCCCTCCCCCCAGTGCAGAATGCAGCACACGCCCTGTTGGCATCAGTACTGGAAAGCTGGATAGGATTAGGCTTCTAGTCTTGGAAAGCAAGAGGGATACAATCATTAGAACTGTAAAGGGAACAGTTAGGAACCCTTCAGCATAATGTAGGCTAATAATAGAAAAGGTAATCAAAGTTAACGTAGTAGTAATTTTCATTCTCCTCCAGTTAATAAAACTCATATCTACTGTATTTCTTTGATTCTAAGACGCATGTTTTTTCCCAATTAAGCATTTCAAAAAATGGGGTGCGTCTTAGAATCGAAGATCTCCAAAAAGCACCCCAAGATGCCATTTCCTTACTTACTGGGGCTTGGGGGAGCTTCAGGGAGGTCTGTGCGACCCTCTGCAGGCCTCCCCGATCTTCAGTTCAGCGAAAAACGGCGATTTTCAGCCATTTCCGGTTTTCGCGAAAACTGGAAATGGCCGAAAATCACTGTTTTTCACCAAACTGAAGATCAGGGGGACCTGCAGAGGGTCGCGCAGACTTCCCTGAAGCTCCCCCAAGCCCCGGTAAGTAAGGAAATGGCATTTTCTGGCGGACCGCAAAGGCACTGCTCAAAGGCAGTGAGGAGATCGTCAGCTGCAGCACGGGGCATGCTGGGGTGAACTCTCAGGTTCAGGAAGAGAGAGAGAGCTGCTGAGCAGAGGTGGCAAAATGGCGCGGTAAAAATCAGATCGCCGTGGCAGGCAAGCTGTGGAGAGTTGGTGCTGAGCAGACAAATTGAAGGAAGGTGGTGCGTCTTGCAATCGATGGTTTTTGTTTTTTTTTTCTGCTGGTGTTCCTGAAATTAAGATGCGCCTTAGAATCGATGGCGCCTTAGACTCGAAGAAATACGGTAGTTGTTAAATGTGAATTGAACTTGAATTTTCCCAACAATTGGTGTTCTTTTGTGCAACTTGAGGACTGTTCAGTCACTGCCAAAGTGTTTATATTTTATATAAGTGTTTATATAAAGGCACCTAAATGAAACTGTTTTCAAAGCAATCTTGTATTTTGCTGTACAAACTGTTACTGCAGTTTTCCAAATTTCAGGACTTCATAAGCTAGCAACAAATTGATGGGGGAGGATTTGTATGCCAACATCTGAATGTATTTATTTTTATACTGAAACACAATGTTTGTCCAGGTAACCAAAAGCACTAGTTGACCGAACTTTGTGGTCAATATAATTTCTACTGGAGAGTGTTGGAAATTGTTTTGAAGATATAGTCAATTCTTGTTATCCGCTGGGGTCAGGTTCCTGGAAACATCAGCAGGTAGCGAATCCGCAGATAGTGAATTATTGATCCTATTTGATCAATGGGGTTGGGGGAGGGGTAGCTAACCTGGCCAGGAATGCCAGCAGCAGATAGTTTGGCTGAGGATAGCTTCAAAATGGATGCAGCAAATGCCGCGAATACCATCAGGATGGCCACGGATAGCTGAGAACAGGAAGCGGATGGCACGATGTAAGTAGCGCTCTTGTTCCCGCGGATAAGCAAATCCATGGGAACGGAGTGCATGGATGGCAAGAATTTACTGTACCTGTTTTAATAGGTTGTGGGGAAGATGGGACTGAACTGGACATGCAATGCAATTTTTGTTTCTCATGCATCTGTTAAATTCTGCTTGTATGGCTGGTTACCTCATTATAATTACCTCTGAAGTCATTTCAGGCTTTGACCCGAGTGCCCTTTAGCAGCTCTCCTAGCTGTGGAGTTGCTGATTGGTGAGCAGTTAATGACTCAACCATATGAGTGGAGCCCAGTTGCATGGGTCTTTCATGTGGCAGTGGCTTTCTATCAGGAAGATGGGTGTAAATTCTGAGACAACTAGGTGCTACTCATGTGGTTGGGTCATATGAATCTTTTCTTAGCTGTGCTGGAGCTGCTCACAGATAAGCAGCTTCTATGCAGTTGGGAAAAAGTCTAAACTAAACACTACCATTTACATAGTGAATGGAAGGTTGAGGTGAACATAGAGCACCTCCAGCCTTCTTGGGGTTTCTCTCTTTCACCCAGGGCCAAGAGCAGCTTGCTTGTTTGGTATGTCAAGCCTACTATAGGGAGAACATAGGAAGCTGCCATCTGCTGAGTGAACCATTTAGCAAAATGTTATTGACAGTAGCTGGCAATGACTGTCCAGGTTTTCGAACAGGAGTTTATCTCTGTTCTTCCTGGAGATTGAATCTGGGATCTTCTTCATGCTTTACCACCCTCCCTTACGTTTACACCAGTGGTTCCCAAACTTTTTTGACTCGCGGCTCCCTTGACCTCCCTCGCCGTTAGCCGTGACTCCCCATTACAGTGCATGGAAGAAAAGGCACTCTTTACATGCTCAGAGGCACCCTTTCTTATGTGTATGTGTATATGTATGTGTATATTCCCAAAACGAGCCCTAAAGTGGATTTTCCATGCTTATGCTGAGCAGCAGCTAAGCCAGGAGTGCGCAGGGTGGGGTTGGGATGCTGCCCATTGGCAGGCCTGGGTAGAGGGCACTGATGTTGTCTGTGTTAGTCCTATTCATGGCAAGAGAAACATCAAAGCATGGGAGGGAAGCCCCAGTTGCACAAGAGAGAGAGAAAGAGAGAGAAAGCTAGCTCCTTTTGGTGTAGCATCTTTGCAAGATGAAAAACAGATTCTTATACTGCCTGGCAGTTTCTGGGGGTGGGGTGGGGTTGTCCCAGCAACTAGAGTGGGGAACTAACTTAGAGGTGGGTCAGAAAGGAAGAAGGAGAGAAATCCTAATAATTAATCAACCAAACTAAACATAGAAATCAAAGACTGTATGTAAAGCAGAACCTGCTCTGCACCATTTTCAATAGCAGTTCTTGCATTTGTTTTGTGTTTGTTAAAAACATTCAACAGAAAGAAAATACTTTACTTGCAAACCTGCAATGTCTCAGGATTTGGAGAGAAACGCTCCAAAGTACCTGTACTCAGCTTATCAATAGAGTTGTAAATCGTTCTTTAACATAAGATAAGGGCTTTGCTCACGCTGTGGTTAAAAACAAGATGTGGAAACTGCCGTTGAGTGACCCGATGTGAAGAGGGAAAAGATCTTTTCCGGATCTTTGTTTTTGCTCTCTCTCTCTCTTGCAAGCAAGAATAGGCGTTAATTAAAAGATTAACGCGAGGCCCCTGGCTGCTTTTGATGACGCACTTGGGAGTCGAGCCTCACACTTAGAGAACCTCTGGTTTACACTATAGAAACACTCACAGTTTTCCAAGGTACTGTAGTTAGCAAGGGGTGTGGGTGGGGTGACTACAGCATCCAGGAACTCCTTGTTCATGTTGGCAGAAATTATAATTTAAGAATGACAATCTTCAAACCACTTCTGAATCTTAAAAACAAGCCATGAGTTGATATAGTTTTAAGCAGGCTACTAGAGGCACTAAAGTAAAGAGAATATGTAACCAGGTAGGCTTTATTGACTCGGTATATATAGTTCTGACCCACACACTGGGATTTCACTGTCTTCTGACTGCAGTGCAGTTTGATGGACGAGAAGCTCTCTTTGCCCCAGGAGACTTGTGGTGCAGCAGCACTGGCATGCTAAATGAGAAACAGCTGATGGCTGAGGCGACATTGAGAGGAGAATTACAGTGAAAGCTCAAAGACTTTTCTAGTGTGTTCAGTATTCCAGCGGTGCTGCAATGGCGTAAAAATAAATGTACCTTCGAAAAAGCTGAGCCAAGTGATTGTTGCTGAAGATGAAAGAAACAAAAGGCACCTTTGCTGAGGATTAGGGTGCAGCTTGCTTGGCTTTGTTTGTTATCAGGATCCACAAGTGGATATGTCTATTATTTATGTGGGACTTTGTAGCATTTTGGTGTCGTATTTTAGCGGTATTGGAGTTCAGTTTTATTTCTGGAGAAATAAATACGTGGCTGGCTTTTGCTTCTCCTGTCTGTAGCTGTACTGATGGAAATAATATTTCTGACTATTATTGCGCTCTGAATTCCTTTTTTAAGAAGAATTGCTAAGATGAAACTGCTAACATGTGGAAGATCGCAGTAAGACATGGTTTATTTTCCCAGGGATTTTTCTAGGAAACTGCAATTATAAGATGCACAAGCAAACTTCATAATCATGGCTGAAAAAGAAAGGTGAACAGTTTAGGATGTTCTTGGAATATGATTTTTGATGGATTTATTCACATCACTTGGAAGATTTGGCTTTTTCTGTCAAATCTTGCCTTTTACATGTGCTGTTCAAGATCCTTTCAGTGTCGGATGGAGATTAGGAAGGCAAGGGTAATGATACGTTTAAAAATTTACTGCTAAAGCTTTTTCTGCCTCTGTATCATAGTTTTGTTTATATTTCTCTGGCATGTAGAGAAGGAATGTTTATTGATCTTCATATATATGAGATTAAGTAGTCTGTGAGGTATTCACGGTAAATTTGAGTTCTTGGATTGCTCTGTTATGCCAGGGGCTTATTAAGCTTTTAAATTTCAGTTCATTTAAGGACATGTGCTATATCTTAGATACTGATGGAAAGATGTACATATGATTAAACGTGCAAATGACATTCACAAATTATCATCTATAGCTCTCTAATTTTTGCCTCCTGGAACAGAATATATTTATTAAATGTAGAAATGTACAGTGATTTGGCTACCAGCAGGGAAAAATACTTGAAGCTAGATCTGTGCCCTTCAGTGGCAAGGTCGTCATAACAAGCATAGTTCCTTTTACATTTTTGGAGGGGGTAGGGAAATTTCCGTGGAAGTGATTAAATGTGTGTGTGTGGGGGGGGGGGAATGTTTGACTAAATGTGTTTGGGGGAGTTAAATAATAGTCTGTTGTGCTTCTCCCCCCTTCTCTTTCTACTGCAGTTGTTTCATATGTTTGCCAGATCTGTGTGTATTAAGCAAAAGGAATCTGTTGTTTTCAGCATTAGAATTCATTCTGTTGGTTAATTGGTTAAGTATCTGAAACTATGTTGCTTTTCTAACATATTATTTTGCCTAAAATTTACAGGAGCCCAGTAACAAACGGGTGAGGCCTCTTTCTAGAGTTACATCACTAGCAAGCTTAATTCCACCTGTCCGAGCAACTCCTTTGAAGCGATTTGGTCAGACGCTGCAGGTAAAACCTCTCTTTTGTAAATACCTAGCTTACAGCAGAGAAAAACAACTTCTACCAAGCAGCTCTTTAGTTCCAAGCCATCACTTATTATTATGTATCATTATAGCATCATTATGAGATCAAATCAGTCAATCCTAAATGAAATCAACCCTGACTGTTCCCTGGAAGGACAGATACTAAGGCTGAAACTCAAATATTTTGGCCACCTAATGCGAAGAGAGGACTCTCTGGAGAAGACTCTGATGCTGGGAAAAATTGAAGGCAAAAGGAGAAGGGGAAGGCAAAGGATGAGATGGTTAGACAGCATCACCGATGCAACGAACATGAAAATGAGCGAACTCAGGAAGATAGTGGACACAACTTAACGACTGAACAACAACAACAACATAGCATCATCTATATGCATGACACTTCAAAGCGTGAAAGATAAAACAAAATTCATCATGATTCTTTTGATGGAGAAGATCTATGCTGGTTGCTAAGAATTAAATGCAACATGTAGTTACATTTTAAGCTTGAATCTCAAATACGTCCCTGTCGAGAGTCACAATAGATGCCTGTGGTAATAATGTACCTGGACAGGAGATATTATAGCATTTAACACAACTACTTTTCTCCCAAATGTCACATAAAATACAATTCTCTGCGTACAGACAAGGGCTTTAGGGTAGAAGAAGGTAGATGAATTCTATAGTTTGGTGTAGAAAGTATATTAGCTGTTGCTGCTGCAATGCCTGCATTCCTACCATCTTCCCCCCGCCCCCCCCCAAATATTGGTCTGATTCTGAAAAAGTGATCCATTTGTTCCAGTTGCAGAGTGTAGAAAGTCAATTAGATCTTCACAGGGCTTTACTTTACAGCTCAGTGCTTCTTTTTTCATAGCTCTGTCTTGTGCAGTGTTCGCACTTACTAATGTTACTTGTACTCTCAAGTAGAATCTGATATATTACTTATGCATGAATCGGTAGATAATATAAATTCTTCTGGGAACATTGTGCATTGTATATCAAATGTATTCTAACTTTAGACATAATATTTTTGAACTGGTGGTTTCCCCTCATGATTGTACCCCTAAAAATCTCTTGCTTATTTGTCACTATAGAGTTTTTTTACATCTGTCCTTTAAAACTGTGTACAGTGGACCCTTTCTATCCGCGGATTCATATCACCACGGATCCCGGACCCATGGGAGTTCACGTGTAAAACGTAAAAAAGTTTTAAAAATGTGGTTTTTAAATATACATGCAAGTTTTCATGGCTTGTTATTATACTCAAAGACACAATATTTATGGGATTTCCAGCCATGTAATTTCAGCTCTTAGATGAAGAAGTAAAGATTAATCTTACGCTTGTCAGTTGAAATTCCTCAGTTCTACCGCGATGCAGAGTGATGCAGAGCAGGCAAAAGGATTATCCAAAGCTGACAGGACGATAAAAAGTCTTGAAATCTTCCCGCTTGACGTTTCTCCCCAGTCAGTTGGGGTTTCTTCAGAAGCAAAAGAGACTCAGCCACAGGCTGAAAGATGTCCAGATGGTTTTGCTCAACAAAAAGGAAAAGGATCAAAAAGCCCTCAAGCCCACCACTACCCCAGTAACTTGTCACAAGTCAAGACCTTGAACACATTTCCCCCCAACCAACCCTCACAAGGAGGGAGCAAGTGCACCTCTGTAAGGTTCAGAGAGAGCAAATTCAAGCAAGAAAAGCAAGTTACATACTATGGAGGAATGCCACAAAATAAGCAGAATTCCACCCAGGATTAACCTTACCTGGGAGAAAATTATTTCCCAGAACCAACTATGGCAACTTGTCACACCCTGAGCAAGACTGAGTAGGGATTCCTACCTGCTAACAAAGAGACTAGTGTAATCCAATCAAAGTTTAAAAAAAAAACTTTCTCTGTGATAGAGCAGCATCTGAAAGTGAAACACCCAAGTGGGGTTGCCAACCATCTCTTCCCAGCAGGGCTGTTATGCCATTGCAAGTTATCCAACAGATAGCCAAGTAACAGGTGCCAGTGAGGTCTGGCTATACCAGTTGCTTCACTGTCTGCTGTGGAGTTTGCAAAGCCACAGGACCCTGGCTGGAAGTAGATCAGCAACCTCGCCGAGCAGCAGCTGGTCTGACATTGGTCACTGCAGGCAGGCAGGCAGGCAGGCAGGCAGGCAGGCAGGCAGGCAGGCAGGCTTTAGGCATCCCTTGGGGTCTGCATGGCATCACCACCTGTAGTACAGCTGCCTGTGGGGAGTGAGGAGCAATACAGAGAGAGTAACAAGGAATAGACAACGGCATCAGTCACACCTCTTCTCTGGGTTGAGATGAACACTCAGTGTTTGTGAGGAAGTGTGATGCCACCAGAGTACATGCAGTTGTGCCCTGCTGGGAGCGACAGCATGGTGGCTTAGAACATTACCTTTCTTCTGGGGCAGGTTGCAGTAGAACTCTGCCTGAGAAACACTGTGCAGGCCCCTGTGTCCATAATGCAGCCCTGAAAACAAAAGGGATTCAGATGAGTGTTTGGCCAGCAGTAGCAATGGTTGGAGTCCCTGGCATTCACCAAAAGGGAGCAGACACTACCTGCTCTTAGCTGTTGCAAAAAGAAGAGGTGGGTAGCCAGCAGTGGATAGCAGAGACACATTTGATAATCCTGAATGGGGGGACAGAGTTGCATCATCAGTGTGTGGCAGCATGGAAGTGTCCCCGTTCCCCCCCCCCCGCTTATCTGTTTGAGGTGTGTTGGAAAAGAGGGGGAAGCAGAGCAATCAGTGGAAATACCCTTTTCCTATGGTTCCTTGTGCTGGTTCTTGCCAAACCTTGGGAATTTCACCACAGGAGGGCCAGTGTTTATATAGGACACTGAGGATAGCTATCAGCTATATGTGCATGTTTGGGAAGGATAAGTAAAATGTAAATGATAAGTATAATTATTATTTTTTTGAAACCAGTACCTTATTGCATTAGGTTAAAAAAAAAACCCAGTGAGGTCCAGATATACATGAGTGAATGTTTGAATTTACCGAGGGCTTTTCTTTGATTAAGTAAGGATGCACATACTTATCTTGATATTAGTAAGCTTCCCATAAAGTTTCAGAATGTTGACTTGTTTTTCAGAACTAGTTTCATTTATCATGAACAGGGCTCTCTCTCTCTCTCTCCCCCCCCCCCCCACCCCTTGGCTCCTTGTTTTCCAGTTTGTCACTTTATTTCTGACATGGACCAATAACCAAGTAATACACACATTGGTTCCATCACCCCCACATGCAATATAGAGGCCCATAAAGAAACTATATGACACAGCAATTTAAAAGGGAAATTACTGTCAGCTTCCTATTAAACTCATACAACATCTCTAAGCTCCTTTTTGAATTTAATAGAGTTCAGAGTAGTTTGAGGGTTTTGTGGAGACAATTTCTGAAATGAAAATTATAAACAATTCATGTGAAACGTATCTTATTTAATTATAAGAATAATATTTAATATATTTTACCCCACCTTTCCCCTCCCACAGGGAGACACTTGGGACAGTATACAGTAAGTTACAAAATCAGTAAAAACAATAATGAGATTAAACAAAAATTAAACCACTGAAGCAGCATATGAATAATCAGCAAAGGAACCAAAAGCAACAACAAACAAATCAAAGCTAAACATGACAGTCAAGGAGAATGTGTGTTTTTAGTTGTTGCTGGAATACTGGTAGAGGGGGACAACAGGATTTCAGTAGGCAGGGTAGTCCACATGCAGTGTGCTGTGTGTGCCCTTCGAGGAGAAAAGCGGGATACAAAACAAGTAAATAAATAAATACTATGGTGAAAGCCCTCTCCTGTCTCACCACCACCAACTGAACCTCCACTGGTGGTGGAATATGCAAGAAGGCCTTTTCAGCTGTCCTCAAGGGATAAGCCATTTTGTATCGGGAGGAGGTGTTTTTTGGGGGACCAGCCTTTAACTGGCTTTAACTCTAAAGCCAGTTAAAGGCATTAAGGGTAATAACCAACACCCTGAATTGCACATGGATCAAACCCAACACTACAAATTAAATGTGAGCCAAACACTGACATCTCAAATCTCTGTTTTCTTGTTCTATAGCGTTCTATCAGTTTTCGCAGTGACAGTCGGCCTGATCTGCTTGCTTCGCGACCTTGGACTAGAAATGTACCTGCTAGCACCAAGCGAAGAGATAGTAAACTCTGGAGTGAGACCTTTGATGTTTGTGTCAATCAGATGCTCACATCTAAAGAAATTAAGCGCCAAGAGGTTTGTTTATACAGTATTTTCTTTGAACTGTTTTGCCTGAAATGAGAATTTAAGGAATGCAGGTGAATATGTACATGAAGACATCCTTACATCTTGTTATAAAATATAGATAGATCCCAATGTTTTCATTTTTCCTTCCTTGAACAGGCTAAGGAAGCTACTACAAAACCTGGTGCCACCTCTCTTCCTGGCATACACAGAGAATACTGCCGTGACAGAGTACTGTCATCTTGGGAAGAGTATTTGGTCCCAGCCCGGCCTGCTACTGAGCCAGACAGGGCCTGAGTTCCCATTCCCACCCCCTACCTGAACACTAACAGAGGGCCTGCTATCGTGCTCTGCATTTGGCTGCGGGGGGGGGGGGGGAGCAGCAGATCCACCAGCTCTGGTCTTGTCAAACACACTCTGCTGGACTGTCATCTTCCAGGGGCAGGGTATTTGGTCCCAGTTTGGCCCATGGGGCGGGTTGCCATTGAAGGGGGGGTGACACCAAAGGGGGTTGTCCCTTCAGAGAGGAGCAAGCAGGTATTGTTTTGCAGTGGTTCCTGCCCTTCCTGGCCAACAGGTCCCAGAAAGTGTTAATGGGGGACTGCTGTTCAGCACCCTGATCTTTGGCATATGGGGTGATGGGTTCCACCTTCTCCCCCGTGTTTAATGTTTATATAATGGGCCTCCAAACCCGACCCACGGGCCCGATCTGGCACAACAAAAAACAGCATCTGGGCGTAGCACGGTGGTGGTGGAGCTTACTGTTCTGCCCCACAGCCTCCGATCTTCGCATCCGATCTTTACAGAAACTCGCGCTGGGCAGCCACTTCTGCTGCACGTCTCCCCAGATGGCTCTGTGCCCTGATTTCCTTGGGGAAGCAACTGCCCAGCGTGAATTTCTGCGAAGATTGGATACGAAGATAGGAGGCTGCAGGGTGGAACAGTAAGGCTCCGCCACCGACATACTGTGCCCGGATGCTGTTTTCAGACGGACAGCAAGCTGCGGTTTGGAGACAGCTGGTTTATATGAAACTGCTGAGACAGATCATTTGAGGGTTTGGAGTTGGGTGTCATTATGGGTTGATTACCCCTTATCCGGACATCCGAAACCCAGACTATTCTGAAATCCAGACATTTTTGGGGTTATGACTTCTTAAAAAAAACACTTCTTTCAGCACCTGGCTGGCATAGCGCAAGGCATGCTGGGACACAAAATTATTTAAAATATTGTATAAAATTACCTTCAGGCTATGTGTATAAGGTGTATATGAGACATAAATGAATTTCATGATTAGTCTTGGGTCCCAACCCCAAGATCTCTCATTATATTTATGCAAATATTCCAAAATCCAGACAAATCGGAAATACAGACAACTTCCTGTCCCAAGCAGTCCGGATAAGGGATACTAAACCTGTATTATGTGAATGATACTCAGCTCTGCCTTTGTTCTCTGGTGCTGGGAAAGCAGTTAAAACCATGGAGCACTGTCTGGAGGTAGTGAAGATCTGGATGTGGGCTGACAAAATGGAGGTCCTCTTGGCTCAGAAATCCATGATGCAGGTATAAAACATTAAAAAAAACCCACGATGCAGGTATTGGAATATTAGCCTGTTCTGAAGGGGATTGCACTCCTCTACAGGAGCAGATCAATAGCGTCAAGTCGTCCTGGATTCTGCTGCTCCTGGATGTCAGATGGTGACACTGGCTAGGGGACCTTGACCCTGCTCAGGCTGGTGTGCGGGTTGAGGCCATATCTGAGTTGATCGAACTTAACCACAGTAGTCCATGCTTGGTGACATTGAAACACTACTACTGCAACACACTTTATGGGACTGCCCTTGAAGACTGTCCAGAAGTCAGTCAGTGCAGAATGTGGTAGCCTGTGTAGTCTTGAGAGCTAGGCAGTTTGACTTGGCCCACCTGCTGCTACTGATATGCTTCCAGGCCCAATTCAAGGTGCTGGTTTTGACATTTAAGCCCTATGTGGCTCGGGACCAGGATATCTGAGGAACTGCCTTCTCCCATACAAACTAACCCCCTCCGTTAAGGTCAGAAGGGTGGGGGTACTGCTGCACATGCTACCTCTGGTAGAGACCAGATTGACGACAGCAAGGAGCAGGGCCTTTGCTGTGGGGGTGCCTTTATTATGGAACTCCCTCCTAGTGGGATTAAGAACTACCCCCTCCACTTTAGCCTTCCAGCAAGGGCTTTCCTTTTCTGCCTAGCCTTCCCTTCTCAGTTTGTTGCTTTTGTGGTTGTATTCTTTATTTTGCTATTTTTTAATTGCACTATTTTTATGTCAATTATTGCACTTTTTATTTTGTTCCTTTTTTGCATGTTTTTTTTTATATTCCACATTGAGTGTTCCTTTTATTTAAGAGAGAATGATGGGATATAAATCATTTACTAATGCATAAGAACTAGGCTTTAAACACATCACTGGCACCCTAAAATGACAACATAGTGCTTTCCTTGGTCAGGAGACTAAGGTAGATGCTTATCACTGCTTCTTTCAAGTCTATACTGATAGAGGCAGGTATCTTGACATCTTCCTTGACTAAAATAATTCATATAATGAATGGCTTTGGGCAGTATCTTTGGTGTGTCCTACAAGTACGCTCGATTAAAGGTCCCAGGACATGGTTTGAGGGCATATGATGCATGCAGCAAAGTTGCTGAAACAAAGCAGGTCTGGGTCTTCTCCACCCCGAATCGAGAGGCTTTTTCTTCCATTGCTGTGCTGCTGCCACTTGGCCTTATTCCCTTCTCCTTTCATTGCTCAACTGTGCAGAGAAGGGGCAATAGGCCCACTATCACTTTTTCATAATATCTTGCCTGGGGAGTGCTGATTGTATATTGTACTGCATGTCATTCCACCCCCAAGGTCTAAAAATTTTATCAGCAACAGGATTACGAGAACTTTCCCTCTGTAGTGTAGATAATGAAAGAGATCAAATGCATGTAAGAACACACAGAAATATTGTGAAATAGAGCAGGCTTCCAGGGCTCAAGCAGGTAGGCAATGAGAGCAAAACCAATCTCTCACTTCTCCTTTTTGTAGAAAACATCTGCTGCAATCAAGTTTATATATTTATCATCAGTTTTTAAAAGCTACTTGAGAAATCTTCAATCCAAAGTAGGATAAATGGCTTTATTAGGACCAACTAAAAAGAATCAGAATAATAAAACTTTGAAAGGTTGCTGTTTGATAGTGTTGCCTTTATTAGAACCAACCAAAACGTATTACTGTACTCTGGATTGTCGATTTCTTCTTCTTCTATGGACCAACATGACCATTCAGTATTTCAAGATTTTTTAAAATCCTAATTGCTCAAAGGATGTGTGTTTAATTACAGGCAATCTTTGAACTTTCCCAAAGAGAAGAAGACTTGATAGAAGACTTGAAGTTAGCAAAAAAGGTATTCAAACTTTAAATATTTTGGCAAGGATTCCACATGTTTGCTTGCTACAGACACCATGACAAATGTGCTGCTGCTGCTGCTGCCGCCGCCTGGCCAGTATGAGGAGCCTCAGCCTTCCTCCCTACCTTGAATCTTCAGAGGGTAGGGAGCACCCTGCAGTTGCAGAGGCAGGGATTGCTGTGCTACAGCTCCAAAGATGGGAGGAAGGCTGGAGGTTGTTTTGGCAGCTGCCCAGAGTGCCTTGACAATGCAGGAACAAGCCAATAGCTTCCCCACCTACCCATTCCAGCTCCGAAGTTGGAGCTGGGGAGAAGAAAAGATATTTGTCCCTGAATTCACACAGGCTTGCAGAGTGCAAGGTCAGGGACAAGGAGAGGCAGGATCCTGGCAACCATAATTCTGGCTTGGTTACCAAGACTAGCCCAAGATTGTAGACCCCTTGCTTTCTCCTTTTGCTTAATAGGCAGTTAACAGGCAGTCTGTCACCTATGAATGTGAATAGAGGTTCAAATATCTACACCTTCAGGGCATGAAAGTTAGAGTTCAAAGGTTATCATTAAATAGCTAATTTGATGTGTGTTTATTTTACAGTTTTTCTATTTTTTGCAGGCATACCATGACCCCATGCTTAAACTCTCTATAATGACAGAGCAAGAACTGAACCAAATTTTTGGAACACTGGATTCTTTAATTCCTTTGCATGAAGGTATAATTCCTTTCAATCAATTCAGGTAAAATAAGATCCACTGTACACATTATGCAGAGTGTCAGCTGAGATGATACAATTCTGGAATGTTCTACTGCATAGTGCAGGTGTGCAGTCCTATTTTTGAATCTTCTCCTGTGCAAAAAAAAAACCCCAAACCCTCACTGCATGTAGTGAATTAGTGTAGGCTCTCCCTGATTTGCTAGTTTACTATATAAATGATTTTCTTGCTTTGAGGGAAGGATTCAGAAATCGGACTCTCCGCCTGCCATTTGAAGTAAACAGTCCAGAATTCTTCCACCTCATTGTGTAATGTGTAGATTGAGTCTAAGATGTTTCTGGAACAGGTGTGTAAAGTGTTAAGACTACAAATGTTTCAAACTGGCTTGAATAAAAAAAAAAAGCTGAGCTAAAATGGGCAGGAATCTAGTACACTTGGAACTTCTGTACAAAATCTGTAATTGCATATTTCAAAGTAATTAAAGACAGATATTTGACATTTAAGGAATGGATATAGGATAAAATAACTTCTAACTCCTGCACTTTATTGGTCTTACGCTCACCCAATAACATTCTTTTCCGTGGGCAGATCTTTAGCTAACTTCATCGTCTTGACTGGTGAGTTGCTCCTTGTGGGAAAAGACAATTCGTACCAGTTCTCTGGTCTTTTTATACCTCCCCCCCCCCAAACCAGCAACCTATTAGGGCTAAGATCCTACTGAGACTTCTAGAACAGCGGTTCTCAACCTGTGGTACATGTACCCCCGGGGTACACGAACCGCAGGTTGGGGGTACACAGGATGGTCCCCGTTATCAGCTGCTGCGATCAGCAACTGATAAAGGGAAGCACAAAAACGGGGAAATTGCTGGCAGTAGCTTCCCTTACCTTGAATCCCAGCCGCCTCAATCTTGAATATCGTGAAAATCTCACGAGATTCAAGATGGTGGCAGCCAAATCTCGTAAGGGCACATGAGGCAGTCTCATGCCTCCTATTCCCTTACAAGATTTGTCCACCACCATCTTGAATCTCGTGAGATTTTCGTGATATTCAGGATGGAGGCGGCCGGGATTCAAGGTAAGGGAAGCTACCGCCGGCAATTTCCCTGTTTTTCCCGGGCTGCGGCGCGGCTGGGTTCTCCCGCTCGCGCCGCAACCCGGAGGGTAAAGCTACAGCCCTGCCAAATCGTGGGGGCGTGTATGTGCATTTTTGTAGGGGGGGTTGCACATTTTTGGGGGTCTGGGGGTACTCGGGACTTTGGGGGCCCGTGTAGGGGGTATGTGGGCTCCCAAAGGTTCAGAAAGCCTGTTCTAGAAGATTACATCATCGTCATGTGGAGAACACACTATCATCATGATGTGGAGATTACATCACCATCATGTGATTACCTTACCAGTTAGACACATTCTCTTGCCCCTTTCCTTATATGGTCATAGCTGCACTCCAGGCCTCTAGACATTTCAGCTACTCTGAGGAAAAAAGCCTCAGAACTCCGATTCTCCAGATTACTGGCAAACATTTTCAGCAGTGTGACTTTGTGGTTGTCGCTGGATTTAGTTGAACCAAACCTTCCCAGCAAGAACCACACACTGCTGTGGATTAAGGATTTAGTAAGAATAAGACACACACAACTTTTGTAATACTGAATTAGGAAGCATACATAAGCACAACAGAACACAATAATTGCTCCTAACCACTTACTGGTTAACCTCACGTGGAAGCATAACTTCTGAGTGGGTGCAGAAAGCTGAGACAACTATCCAGCAGCATAGGTGGCTGTTCTGGCAATGAAAGGCAACAAACCACACTTCAGGAACAATCTTTTATACCAGAGAAGCTACCTTCTGGAAACTTCTAACCAATTAGGAGGTTCTGGACCCTCATGAATATGTTAGGATGATGCAAGATAGCCTGGTAGCAACCAAGAAGGCTCAGCCAATCAGAACTCGTGCACCATGGAGCATTTGAGGGAATGCATCAGGCATGTCCAGGAGCAATTGCCCTCTCCCTTTCTGAAACACAGCAAATGTTGCAATTAACTGCCTAGCTGCTTGGCCTTGAGAAGAGGCCAGCACAGATAAGCCAGCACTGATAGAACAGGTATTTCGGTGAGAATCCTTCTAATTAGCAACTTGTTCTCATATGCCCAGAGACACAGCTGTGCTCTCATGCAAGATAGATTCCTGTGAGCTCTTGATGGCATTTCGTAAAGCAGGAATTGATAAATCTGTCACAGGACCATACCATTTTCCTGATCTAAATGCACTCTACTCAAAGCTGCTATTAGTCCAGCTGGAGGGAAAATACAGACAATGATATAGGTACCTGCATTTCTTCCGTTGTGAGGCTAATAACAGCATTGGGGGGGGGGGTAGATTGGACAGCAGTGTATGAGGGAAAGGGTCTGCCCTTCCTCAATTAAAATCAGAATCCTACACAGCTGCTTTTAAGTGCAAATAAGGATGTCAGAAGATGCAACTCAGATATCCTCTGCTTTGTGTATTTTGGCCCTAAGAGAAGACAACTAGCAAGAGTGTAACAAAGATTGCCAACAACCATTTTGGCATAGGATGATTCTCTCAGATTTGTAAAAATGAATGCCACACTTTTGCAGCAGTTCCATGAGCAGAGAGTGAAAATGTGAAAAGCAGGTGGTCAAAGGCAGTGCACATTTCACAAACTAGTACCAGGCAAGATTAAACTACAGTAGAAAAGTCCTACATCTTCCTAATTCTTTTTGTTATATTTTGGTTTATATTTTTATTTGGAAATTTATACACCTTTAACCCAGGTTACAAAACATAATCATATATAAACATACATAATAAAAATCATACACAGTATTAAAACCATAGTAGCATAAATAACAGCAGCTAAAAATATAACAGATGGAAGAAGATCCAGAAGACCACTCACACTAACCCCACCTATCAAATTCCTCCCCAACCTACCTATCATTAAAAGCCATTTGAAATTTAAAAAAAAGTCTTCAATCCCTGCTGGAAAGTGTCCAGGGAGGGGGGGGGGCTGATCGTAATTCACCCAGGAAGGAATTCCACATTTGGGGAGGAAACCACCAAGAAGGCACTGCTTTTCACTGCTTGCCCCTTTGCTTCAGTCAAAGGGGTGCACTTACCCGTTCAACCATCCTGTACAGAAAGGGGAGGTTAGATACAGGCCCAAAATAATCTAAAACTATAGAATAATGGGATAGTTTGTTTTTTTAGGAGGGACACACCTTCCCTGCTTTCAGTGGTGCAGGCAAAAACCCCTCCTCCCTAAGTGGGATGCATGGAGTCCAGGTAGCGAAATATTTAAGCAATTTTATCTTTGCAAATTCATCACAGTGAGCAGACGTAAAATCCATGTCTTCTAACCCTGGAGCCGAACCAGGCAAGCTCCGCATGACATGGAAAAGCCTTCCTGGATGACACTCAGCAGACATGATGATGTCTGAGAAAAAAACCATGGAGTAGGCCCTAAAAAGGGCTCTAGCCTGTGTACAGTCGGTTCTGTCACAAGTCTTCCTCCACCATCACGCCCGACATCTACCCTTTCGCTTCATTGCCTGCAGCTCCCAAGTAAACCAGGGAGACATCTGGGCTTGGCGGCAGGGTTTCTTCATTCCATAGGAATTCCACGTATGACTAGGACTTGATGGGTTTGTTATGAAGATGTCATGGAAAAGGACTTGTGAGAAGGAAGGTTGACCAAGGGGAGTAGTGATTAGTGGGCCCACACCCCTTCTTTCTCCCCACTTTCCCTTTATTGACTTAGCAGCTGAATAGGGGAAGAACCTTGGTAGTTCATCTGCTGCCACCACCCCAGGTTACAGAGACCAGGCAGAGGGGACCATCTGGGGAAAAAACCCTCCCAGGAGTTATGGAAAATCAAACCCATAATAGTGTCTGTAAGGCAAAGAGACATGACAACCCACTGAAGTACCCATGAATATGGATTAGGCAGGCCAAGAGTCACAGTACTGTATAGCTAGTTTAATTCCTTTTCTTTTGGACTTTTAATAAACAAAATGGGGGGGAGGGAAGGGTAGAAAAGGTACAAGCAGGCTGATGGAAAATGCCAGACTCAGCTAGATGGACACCGAGTAGAGTTTGATCAAATGGATACAATAACCACTAACACCCAGCAGATGGAGCTGGGATGCTACTCAAGAACAAAGTCAATAAGCCCCCCCCCCACCCATGTTTGCAAGGGGGACATTTGCAAGCTGGCTTGGAGTAAAGGGCAACAAAAAGCAAAAAATTTTTTTTACTCATCTGGTTAACTTTACAGTTCCTAGCACTAACTACTATCATCTTCCAAGGAATCCTCAGTACTTGCACTTACTATAAAGTGGGTGCCTGCTGTGTCCTAGCACTAGAGATCTTATAGCCGACCAGTAGAAAAGCATACCTGAGCTCCCTATGCTTTTCCTCCATAAATTTGTTCAATCCCCTTTTAAAAGCATCTGGACCAGGTGCCATTACAATGTCCTGTGGCAAGGAGCTCCACAGATTAATTATACACTGGGTAAATAAATATTTCCCCTTATCTGTTCTAACTCTCGCGAATCAATTTTAGTTGATGTCCCCTGGTTCTGGTATTGTGCAAGACGGAAAAGAACTTCCTTTATCCATTCCAAAGAACCACTTTATCCATTCCATGAATAATTTTATGTCTCAATCATGTCCCCCCTGAGGCGCCTTCTTTTTAGACTGAAGAGCCCCAAACGTTGTAGCCTCTCCTCGTAAGGGAGGCCATCCAGCCCCCCTAATCATTTTGGTTGCTCTCTTCTTTTTTAAAGATTGGTGTTGCATTAGCTAGGTTACCATCCTCTGGCACAGTGGCTGTTTTAAGGGACAGGAAGGAGGATCCCAATCCACATACATGTGCTTGCTAGTAATGGAGTTTCCAACAAAGGCTGCTTGCCAGCATCTGCTGAATCTGTACAGAAGCTTCTGGGGACTTAAGTGCCCAAAAATAAGGGGGAAAGCAGGGCATTCATCACAGATGGATTTAAAGAAATAAGATTTGCATGGAAATATAAACATTTAGAACAGAAAAGCTGTAAGTATTCCTTTATCATCTTCATTAAGTTAATATTGATATTTCTTTTTCTTGTTTTTATCAGATCTTCTTAGGCAGCTTAAAGAAGTAAGGAAGCCTGATGGATCAACTGATTGTGTTGGTCACATCCTTGTGGGCTGGGTAAGGATGACTTTCATACCTATTCATATGTTAATTTGTTTTCTTATCAGTGTCTTCATTTATCAAGACTAGAAAGTTGAAAATGAGATAATAGGACTTCTTAGATACTATTGGCCATTAGACAGTATAACTGAAGCTAGTAAAATGTGGGAAGAATGGGCATGCATATCAGAATTTGAAAATGTAGTGACAATGAATAACTTCACAAATGTATCAAGTTATCCAAGCCCTATTTGATTTAAAACCAGTAGCACTAACGCTGAAGCTCAAATATTTTGGCCACCTAATGCGAAGAGAGGAGTCTCTGGAGAAGACTCTGAGGCTGGGAAAGATTGAAGGCAAAAGGAGAAGGGGAAGGCAAAGGATGAGATGGTTAGACAGCATCACCGATGCAACGAACATGAAAATGAGCGAACTCAGGAAGATAGTGGAGGACAGGAAGGCCTGGCGGGATATAGTTCATGGGATCACGAAGGGTCGGACACGACTTAACGACTGAACAACAACAACAAGCACTAACTCTGCAAGAGGGCAAACTTTGTCACTTAAGTCAGGTCAGACCTACTGTAGTTTACTTGTTGAGTTCAACTTCTACTGAACTTCAGTAACTTGTTATTGAAGTTACTGATAGAAATTTCAAATGACATGAAATAGTAGTAAGCAGTAAAGCCAGTCTTCTAGGGATCATAATATAACTGATATCCAGATCATTTCAGTAACGGGCATTTATCGTCAAGGAGAAGTTATACTTAAAAAAAAATCTGAACCACTGCTGTTAAGAGATTTAAGATATAACCCCCGAGTGAAAACAAATATGTGAACACTGGATAGAGGGGAATACCCAAAAAACATCTGCCAGATGTATGCCCTATGAATTATTTCTACACATTTTTTCTTAGTTGCCCTGCCTGAATTCCTACGATAGCTATTGCAGCAACCAAGTAGCTGCTAAAGCTTTGCTGGACCTCAAGAAGCAAGATATTCGGGTACAAGATTTTCTACAGCGTTGCCTAGAATCTCCTTTTAGTCGTAAGCTGGACCTATGGAATTTCCTTGATATCCCAAGAAGCCGTCTGGTGAAGTACCCTTTGCTTCTCAGAGAAATTCTGAGGCACACACCAAATGATCATCCAGACCAACAGCACCTTGAAGAAGCTGTATGTATTTAGTATCAGTACATTTTATAATAACTTTTAAAATGTTGCTCTGCCAGTTCAGGATGCCTGCATGGAAAATGTTTGCACACCTAAGTGTCTATATTTTAAACTTGCTTATATGTTTAACAAAGCTATATTTAAGAAAGACCTTTCCCACAGTATGACACAGGCCTTGGGAAGCAATGCATAAGTGAACAACAATATAACATTGGAAAGTCAGCAGAAATACTGCCATTAGTTATGATCAAACTTGATATTTTCCCAAGTAACTTTTGAGGGAAGGTTGGTTGATCTGATCTTTAACAAAATGCAAGGTAGTCG
Organism: Plestiodon gilberti rubricaudatus; assembly: GCA_026170595.1. Lineage (NCBI taxonomy): Eukaryota > Metazoa > Chordata > Lepidosauria > Squamata > Scincidae > Plestiodon > Plestiodon gilberti. The sequence continues at coordinate 218,964,122 of JANXHW010000002.1, read as the reverse complement.
TCTTATAGTGATCATTAAGCCTAGCTTTGCTACCCTGTGAAGTTAATAGTATGGTATAACAGCCCAATCCTAACTAACTATCCGACAGGCGGTCCAGGGCCGCCCGCCCAGATCCTATCCCCATCCCGGGCTGCTCTAGAGCCGTCCGGAGATCTACTCGGGGGAAGGGGACATTTGTCCCCTTCCCCCGGTTGAAGGTCTGATGGGCCTCCTCAGAGTTCCACCAGTCTAATAGCTGGCGGAAGTAGAAGGAGGCCATGTAACGGCCCTGCCAGGGATGGGGACGGGGATATGATGGACGCCATCCCCGCCCCTTCCTGGGCTGGCTCGGCCAATGGCTCCTTCCATTTAAAGAGGCTATAAAAGGCTATAAAATTTAAAGAGGCTATAAAATATAACAGTTAAAGAGGCTATAAAAGGCAAGAAAGCTTCCTTCCGTAAATGGAAGTCTTGCCCTAATGAGGAAAATAAACAGGAGCACAAACTGTGGCAAAAGAAATGTAAAAAGATGATACGGGAGGCCAAGCAAGACTTTGAGGAACGTATGGCAGGCAACATAAAAGGGAATAATAAAAGCTTCTTCAAATATGTTAGAAGCAGGAAACCTGCCAGGGAAACGGTTGGTCCGCTGGATGGTGAGGGAGAGAAAGGGGTGATAAAAGGGGACTTAGAGACTGCAGAGAAATTAAATGAGTTCTTTGCATCTGTCTTCACGGCAGAAGACCTCGGGCAAATACCACTGCTGGAACGGTCTCCCCTGACTAAAGAATTAAGTCAAATAGAGGTTAAAAGAGAAGACGTCTCAGACTTAATTGACAAAATAAAGATCAATAAATCACCAGGCCCGGATGGCATCCACCCAAAAGTTCTGAAGGAACTCAAGAATGAAGTTGCTGACCTATTGACCAAAATATGCAACTTGTCCCTTAAAACGGCCACTGTATCAGAGGATTGGAGGATAGCTAATGTGATACCAATCTTTAAAAAAGGAAGGAGGGGGGACCCGGGAAACTACAGGCCGGTCAGCCTAACATCTGTTCCAGGGAAGATGGTAGAAAGTCTCATTAAGGATAAAATCTTAAAATACATAGAAGAACAAGCTCTGCTGAGGGAGAGTCAGCATGGCTTCTGCAAGGGGAAGTCTTGCCTCACAAACCTGTTAGAATTTTTTGAAAAGGTCAACAGGCATGTGGATGCGAGCGAACCCGTGGATATTATATATCTGGATTTTCAGAAGGCGTTTGACACGGTCCCTCATGAAAGGCTCCTGAGAAAACTCCACAGTCAGGGAATAAGAGGGCAGGTCCTCTTGTGGATTAGGAACTGATTAAAGACCAGGAAACAGCGAGTGGGAGTCAATGGGCAATTTTCACAATGGCCAGAGGTGAAAAGCGGTGTGCCCCAAGGATCGGTCTTGGGACCAGTGCTTTTCAACTTATTCATAAATGACCTGGAGTTGGGGATAGGCAGTGAGGTGGCCAAGTTTGCAGATGACACTAAACTTTTCCGGGTGGTGAAGACCAGCAGGGATTGTGAAGAGCTCCAGAAGGATCTCTCCAAACTGAGAGCATGGGCAGCAAAATGGCAGATGCGCTTCAATGTAAGTAAGTGCAAAGTGATGCACATTGGGGCAAGAAACCAAAATTTCACATATACACTAATGGGTTCTGAGTTGTCTGTGACGGATCAAGAGGAGAGATCTTGGGGTGCTGGTGGACCGGTCGATGAAAGTGTCGACCCAGTGTGTGGCGGCTGTGAAGAAGGCCAATTCCATGCTCGGGATCATTAAAAAAGGCAAATATCATTATGCCTTTGTACAAATCGATGGTAAGGCCACATCTGGAGTATTGTGTCCAGTTCTGGTCACCACACCTCAAAAAGGATATAGTTGAATTGGAAAAAGTTCAGAAAAGAGCAACCAGATTGATTCGTGGGCTGGAGCACCTCCCTTATGAGGAAAGACTACAGCGTCTGGGGCTTTTCAGTCTAGAAAAAAGACGCCTGAGGGGGGACATGATTGAGACATATAAAATTATGCATGGGGTGGAGAGAGTGGATAGAGGGAACTTCTTCTCCCTCTTGCACAACACCAGAACCAGGGGACACGCACTAAAATTGAGTGGAGGGAGAGTTAGAACAGACAAAAGAAAATATTTCTTTACCCAGCGTGTAATTCATCTGTGGAACTCCTTGCCACAGGATGTGGTGATGGCATCTGGCCTAGATGCCTTTAAAAGGGGTTTGGACAGATTCATGGAGGAAAAGACCATCACAGGTTACAAGCCATAAACAGACTCCTGGTTTTGGAAGTGGGTTTTCTCTGTGCCAGGTGCAAGGGAGTGTCAACGGGAAACAGGTTATCTTGTTGTCTTGTGCTCCCTGAGGCATCTGGTGGGGCCACTGTGTGATACAGGAAGCTGCACTAGATGGGCTTTTGGCCTGATCCAGCAGGGCTATTCTTATGTTCTTATGTTCCCTCGCCGCCCAGACTGCCCATGCGGCCACCGGGAGATCCCTTACCTTCCTCCAGTTGCCGCAAGGACATCCGGCACCAGAGTAAGGGCTGCTGACCTGGCACCAGCAGCCCTTACTCCTGAGTCATCACAAACATGATTTACGGCATGTTTGCAATGGCTTCCAGTGGTGGAGTGCTCGCTCCGCCACCTGTTTTCTCCGGAGGATTGCACTCTAAAGGCAGTAGCTTATATTTATGGTAGACTGCCAATCTGGTTAAATTAAAGGGGGTCAGCGTAATGTCTCTCCTAAGTGGTTGTTGCTGGTGTTTCACTTGTGTTTCTTTAGATTACTCCTTATCCCCAAAAGCGTCACTTTTTTCTTTTGCTACATAAACTGTTTCCAAGGCTTTTCTGGTTGAAAAGCAGTATGTAGATATTCTAAATATTATAATCATGAGGATTGAAGACAAATACCGTCCCTGTATCGTGTGGAAGTTGCAGGGGTACACCTCAGTGTTGCCCCACAATTTGAGAGCTCTCTCCCCTTAGAGAGTTTCAAGAGATGCTCAGACTTTGGAAAGTGCTATAAAACCATTGCTGCTTGGAGTAAGTTTTAAAGGCTTGGTTTAAACCAGTCAACACTTAGAGAGATTTGAATATTGGCTATCCTTGGAGGAAGTTTGCGGGGAGATGTTTTAATGCAGTTGGCCCTTGTATTTTGTTTCCAAAAAGCATATCTACTACATCAGGGGTTCTCAACCCCTTCAGCGTGGTGTACCACCTCCATGGCTGTTGTGGTGCTGAGTACCACCAGAAGTAAATGGCAATGACGTCATTGACACTTACTTCTGGGTTTTTAGTTGTACCGGAGGCCTGAAAGGGAGAGGTAAGGAGACAAGGGCAGACAGGAGGACCTTTTCCAGCCCTGGAAATCTGTGCGCTCATGCTCTGCAGAGCTTGTGCTGCGGTTTCCAGGGCTCCGGCTCCACACTGCCGTCATCTTGATGGTCAGGGGCCCGCGTACCACCGATTCTGAGAAACCCTGTACTACATCACAAACTGCTGCTTTAGCATGGGAGAGTTTCAACAGCTTGGGATGTTCCAGATAACTGCCTCCTTCTGGGATGTGGAAGTACAAAACTCTGCCACATATGTGCATATATGAAGAATTTCTTGGGATAAAAGCCATTTTATTAATTTAATGAATACATATAAGTGCTTTCTGCACACATACAAAATTACCCACTGCACATTCATAGCATAACATTCTGCTCATAGAGTGTAAGGGGAAGTCACTGCAGTGAGTTGTGGAGCCTCTGTACTTAAGGTAACAAGAGAAGTGGTTCAGAAGGAAGAAAAGAATACTTAAAAATGAAAAGCCAAACTGAAGTGTACAACACCTATATAGAATGTCTTCTGTTCATATTGTCAATCTTTGGAAGAATATTGCAACATTAAGTTCCATTCAACCTTTTAATTGTAAAAAAAAAAGCAGCTAGAACAGTTAACAAAACAGTAGTTGCTAAATTCTGATATGTTTGTCTTTTTCATAGATTAATATCGTCCAAGGCATTGTGGCAGAAATCAATAAAAAGACAGGTGAATCTGAATGCCAGTTTTACAAAGAGAGGCTAATATATCTTGATGAAGGCCAAAAGGACTCCTTAATAGATAATTCACGTGTTGTATGTTGTCATGGTGAACTAAAGAACAACAGAGGAGTGGTAAGGAGTTGACTTTTAAAAACTGAATATTGGTTCACTTTTTTCAGTATTGTTCCATTTTATTGTTTCAGTAACTTATATAGGGAGTGGAGTGCATCCTTTGATATTTGCCAAGATTAGACAAATGAAGACTTAAAGTTACAGTAGCTCTGTTTTCTTGTGAACATCCAAGAAAAATACTGTCCTTGTGAACATCCAAGAAAAATACTGTCCTTTATCTACTTTGATTTTAATGTGTCCCTATCACATTGTCCCCAGACCATTTCTTAACCTTCCTTATTTGTTTCTCCACACCATATGTTCCTCTTGGGGATCCTGTTCCATATCTGCATAAGATTATAACTGTGCCTGCATATATGCCTCGGGCTGCCTTCTCTCTGGTTGTGCCACATCTAATGGAACTCACTCCCCAAAAATCTGCCAGATGCTATCCTTTGCACTTTAGTATAAGGTGTACAAAACCTCAACTTAAATAAAAATGCCCCAGTATGCTTCCCCCCCCCCCACAGTTGTTACTGTTCTCCCAGTAAGGTCAGCAAAATAGGAAAATAAGTAAAAAAAATTTGCAGAGGAGGGGAAATGAACTCAACTACATTTTCCCAGAAAACAATGTTGTAATCCACCGCAGGGTGAACATCCATCCTGGTTTTCTTTTTTGGATACAGAGGGGCTCCCGTATCTGTGGAGCCCCCCCTGCACCCAGTACAGTGTGAAGCCAACGCAGGATGCTTAATGAAGGTACAGGAGGGGGGATAGCGTTCCCCCCTATCTGCGGATTCCAGTATCTGTGGAGGGGGCAGGAACCTATCCTCCACAGATATGCCCCCCCCCCTGTATGTGCCACAACTTGGGTGTGCAGAATACAAATTCATGTTTTGGTTCATGATTTTTGGAGGCTTCCATCAACTGGCTGGCCTGCAATATTATGAGTAATTACTGGAATACATAATTACTACGAGGCACGTGACTTAAAAATTGTCAAAAAAGCAAAGTTGGATTCATTCTCCACCCCTTATTTTAAGCCAGTATTTCTCAAAGTGGTGCGTCGTTACCCACCATTGGAACCAAAAGCTGCCCCCTTAAGGGGCGGGAACAGCATGTTGGCGATGATGATCCTGGGGATTGCCACTGCCGTGAAAAAGTTTTTAAATGCAATTTGCAGATTTATCGGGGGTCCTAGAGCCCTTTGGGGGTCTTAGCTGCCCTCTGCAGCCATCCCCCCGAGCCTCAGATCACTGGTCTGCAAAAATCGGGTCATAAATCGCTGTGGAACGGTGATCTGAAGCTCGGGGGGGGGGGCTGCAGAGCACAGGCCTCCCTGAACCCACCGGAGGGCTTCAAGACCCCTGGTAAGTCCACAAATTCTATTTAAAAACTTCTGCATGACTGCAGCAATCCCCAGGAACCACTGACTTTAAGGGGTGGAGACTGAATCCCGGGATCGCCGCCCGCACAAGCACTCAAGGTTCTCCCCGCTTTGTGGGGAGAACTTTGTGAAACACTGTTAAGTCCTCAAAGTGGTATTACACTGTATCAAAAGTAACATAGCACTTTGTTATGAAAACTAGCACAGTAAGCGAGCTGTGCTGCTGTGCATTTGGGATTCAACCCACTGAGCTCTATAGATGGATGGGTCCTAGACCACACCAGTTTAATTGGAGGTTGAAAGGATTTGGGTAGTGTCACGTGTATGGGAGCAGAAGCCCCCTTTTATGCTTGGTAACGTAACCTTGGCCGATTTAATATAACTGTATTTGTCAGGCTAAAAGTATAATACAGTACACACTACGAAACTATGCCATTCAACTTACTGTAGTTCTATTCTTTATGGAGGTTGCTTCTCAATGGTGCTTCCCAGATGGTGTTATTTCAGGGAACGGTTCTGATATTCTCCAGCTCCTTTTAAAGTAACTGACCAGCAGTTTGCCTCAAGAAGCCCTCTTCTCCCTTTGCCAAAATGGAGTCCTCTCCCAACATTCTTTTTCCAACTGCCCTTTTTAAACTGCTTTTTCCAACCACAGTAAAGTTATTTTGACCTTAGAGTGTCTCCTTGCTTTTCTCATCCCCTTCTTGTTTCCTAGGGTGCAGCATAGATACTATTCCCCACTGTCCCCTGGTGCCATAGTGGACAGCGTGGAAAGAGCCAGATATCTCCGCCCCAGAAGCACACAGCCTCCTAGAACAATCCTTATTGAGGTTTTGCTCATATCATCAAGTAAGGGGGCAACAGGAAGACCACCAGGTCTGGCTTGGCCGTGACCAAAGTTTAGAAAACACAAAAGCCACCCTACCATTATTGGGTGCCAATTCATAACTGGGACCCAGGTCATGGCATTACACTACAGCCTGGCACAACCTTGCATCTGCCGCATCTGTTTCACATCACGTAACGTGTCACTGATGTTAATAATAATACGCTGTATTTATATACCGCCTTTATCATATTTCTCCTCAGACTTTATTCAAGGCGGTTTACATAGGCAGGCTTTTCTAAACCCCCCCCCCCGGTAGGGGTTTTTACAACAACATTCTATTGGCATCAAACCCTTCCCCCCACCCCCAGCTGTTTCCCTTCAATGGTGTGATCATCTCTCTGGCTGCACAGCACACACCTTCTGAGCTTGTTCGACAGCAACTCCTCTCTCCGAGGGTTAACACAGGTTATCTTAGCTTGCCCGCAACTTCTTCAGGCAGGTGGCAACTCAACCACTAGAACCACACCTCCTGCCCTTTTTAAAAAACTGCAATCTATACACAAAAATTGTAAATTCATGTTTTGTTCTTGCTCTACTTTCAGAAACTACATGTCTTTCTTTTCCAAGAAGTGCTGGTAATTACTCGAGCAGTTACGCATAATGAACAACTCTGCTATCAGCTGTATCGGCAACCCATCCCTGTGAAGGATCTTGTGCTGGAAGACTTACAAGATGGAGAGGTGCGATTGGGTGGATCCATACGTGGTGCATTTAGCAACAATGAGAGAAGTAAGAATGCATTACTTTCAGTTCTATCAAATACTGAAGTTCAGACTTGCATAAAGTACAGAATTGCGTATTTTTTTTATCTAAAGTTCTTAGATAGTAAGTGACCCTCTCTTCAATTACCTGTTTATACAAATGAACGAAGCTGAAATGGGTTTCATCAACACCCCACACAACTTCTACTGCAAGACTTGGAAGCAGAAACATTCATACATCATTCATACAAAACATTTTGTCCTGGCTTTTTTAGAATTTAAAGGGGGGGGGGAAGAGTAAGATTTTGAAAAGCAGTGCATAAAGTTATACGAGTATGCTTGAAGTTATAAGTATGCTTGAAGCTTCGGGCAGGGAAAGCCAGAGACCCCAGACCCCAAATGTTCATGTGAATATACTTTCATGTTTAATTTTTTAATTTAATTATTAAATGCTTAGGCTTATTTACAACAGAGTATGGAAACTAGAGAGTTAGCCAACAACTTTAAGGAAAAGGATGGAGTTTTCGTGAAAGATTTAAGGGAAATAAGAGGTGATGCGGCAGAGGTGTTACGGGCAGCAGTTACAGGCATAAGGGGCAGTGAGGGAGAAAAGATTGAATCATTTGAAGAAACAGGATACTTGAGAACTGCTGAGGGCAATGAAGCTGGATGGGCAAAAATCACAGCACGGATATGTTGGGATATTAGAGTGTAGGGATAAGGAAGGAGCAAAGTCATGGAAGATTGTGTAGTGAAGAACAAGGTACTTGCTTAATATCCAGGTGAACAGAAAGCCAGTGTAAGACTATAAGAAGGGGTATTACATAGAACAGTGAGACAGGCAGATAATTTTTGGCAAGAGTGCTGGGTAGAAGTGGGGAAACAGAGGTGAGACAAAGGCAGACAGTGGAAGGTTGTGATAATCAAAGCAAGAGTTGGTTGGACATGAACCAACCAGAGTTTTTGTGGAGAAGTTAGGGCTATAGAGAGAGAAGTGACATGATTTGGTGATGGACTGAACAAAGGAGAATGAAGAGTAAAAGAGGAAGCCAATGCTATTCATCACCTTGGGCCCCTCCCCTTCATTATTGGTGGTAGTGGGAAATGGCTACCTCAACTACTGAAAAGGAGTGGGGTTCCCTGTGCCCTTAACTGCAGCAGAAGCGTTGAAGGTTGGAATTGCCTCAGCAGTCTCCAGGTTGTTCAGCAGAGCCTCTCATGGATCACTGATGTCATCTTGTTGGATGTCAGTGCCCTCAATTGATGCTCAGTGGCAGTTGCTATTTATTTTTACTAGTGCTGATCCCTGTTGATTCTTACAAACCATTAGCCTTCTAAAAAAATCTTCATTTTTTGTGCTTTGTCCTTTAAATAGCTTATCTTCCTATTGTATCTACTTCTAAACTTTAAAAAAAATAAAAAATGGTAGGTAGAAGTGCTATACTTCATGTAAAAAATTATCTTATGTAGGCCTGCAGAACCTGCTCCTCACCAATCCAAATGTAGGCCACTATTTTTTTTAAGAGGTCATCCACCAGAAGCTCAAACATTTTTTTCTTTTGCTGCTGCTTACTTTGGACTGCTAAAAATGTCACTGTGCAAGCACCAAGCACTTGTCAGGACTCAGTGCATGATGGCTGTGTGAGTTGCATTTGGCTTAGTGGACCGTGGCTTGTGAAAGCCTGCCATCACAATAGAGTGTAACATTAATTGCTGCAGCTTTATTTTAGAGACCTAGTTCTCTAAAATAATGAAACATCCAACTGTTTAAATCCTTCCTCTCCTTGGAGGGAGGGAGATATAAAAATGTGAATAAACAAACCTCTAGAAGTTTACGGGGAGATACAAGCAAAGGGCTTGAACTTCAGAAGGTAGAGTTTAAAGTTAACAAACCACATAAGTTCTTTCCCACAAAGTAAATCAGTATATTAATAAGTATGGTTTCTTTCAGTTAAAAACTTCTTTCGAGTCAGTTTCAAAAATGGATCTCAAAGTCAATCCCACTCGTTACAAGCAAATGACACGTTCAACAAGCAGCAGTGGCTCAACTGTATCCGTCAAGCCAAAGAAACAATCTTATGTGCATCAGGTGAGAGTGAAATACTACATTTTGAAGAACCTTTCCTATCATCACATAGGAGCAGAGTACCCAGGCAAGAATCAAAGTTTGAGCAAATGGACCAGTCAGATAGTGGGTCAGACTGTAGTATGGACACCAGTGAAATCAGCATTGACTGTGATCACATGGAGCAGACGAACTCTTGGAAGAAGGACAAAGAGTTAGAAAGCAATGTCTGACAAACTACATAGAACTCTTCTGTGTCTTACCTGTACAGTATTTGCATTCTTCATGTGGAGAAAGAAGCACTTTTTAATTTTGTGACAATGTCAACTTGATATCTTATTATATTTGTGTGTAATTTGGAATGTATGACAACTATAATCCTGTGATATTCTTTAGATGTCAACGGCTGAGAGAGGTACTTGACCAGTTATTTCAAGTGTCCTGCTGGTAGATGTGATCTTTAAACTACTGTCTTTATGCATATTACAGAAGTGTCTGTTTATAAAGTGGCCTATTTGACCTCTCAGATGGCAGTTTAGCAGAGTTATCAAAACCCAAAAGCGGTTGTAAATGATACACAAGGTTTCACAAAGCTTGAAAAGCTAAAAAAGCCTCATTACTTGATTACTTTGTACCATCGAGCAATTGATACATGCCAGTGATCCAGTACAGATGGAACTTTCATATCACCTCACATACAATGCTTTTCAATGGAGTCACTGTACGTTTTCCGTTGAGTTGGCAATAAGAAATTAAGTGATCTGCAGACTGTCGTGAACCAGTCCTGTGTCTTAAATTAAGACAGTACAGTAGGGCCCGGTATCTACAGAGGATAGGTTCCTGGCCCCCCTGTGGATATCTGGAACCTGCAGATAGGGAGAACGCTATCCCCCTTGCGATTATTATTTATGCTGGTATCGTGGGTACCAAGCAAGCTAAGCAGCAGTGTGCTGCTTATAGCAAGCATCCTCAGTGCTAGAGAGGCTCTGAATATTAACGGGAGCTTCCTGTTGACGTTTGGAGTCTCTGTAGCACTGAAGCTGGTTGCTTTAAGCAGCACTCTGCTGCTTATAGCATTTTGTTTAAGGAAGACCCACGCTTGCTTAGCACCAGTGATACCAGCATAATGGTTGCAGGCCCCCGCCCCTGTGTATTGATACAATTAATTTCTACATCCTTATGGAGAAAGGAAAGATCTATTTTAACAGGTAAAAAGGGTGACAACTGCAGCACAAACAATCAATTGAAAGTAAATGGTGGGTGAGTGCTTCATCTTCAGATGAAAATATGAAACTATTTTTTCAAATAAGCAGGTAATATCCAATTGATTACCCTAATTGTAATAAAGCATCAACAGCAAAAGAACATCAGAAAAAAGTAAAACTGTAACATCTCAGTGACTTTGTATAAATGTCTGTATTGTTCCATGTAGCCTGGGGGTTCTAGACTAACTTATGGGTCACATCAAGCCCAGCAACAGGTTTTGAATGGTCGATTGAGCCCACAAGTATTGTGTTATCTCCCCGACTCCTTCCTTTTCTCCCCCCCACCCCACCTGTTGTCACACATCTTCCTGCTGGCTGAAGTGACCCAGGGGGTGGTGGTCTTGGTGAGTGCAGCGCACATGAACGCACAAACAGTTCTGCAGCTGCCAACTATTCTATTGTGAAAATTCTGAAGGGGTATGTACAAAATGTATATATTTTCTAGAATGGATCTGTTTGGGCCCACCACAAGAGAAAGACTGAGTGATATGTCCCTGGCAGCTGAAGGTTTGGGGACCCCTAATGTAGCCCTTTCTGAGGCCACAGCCAACCTTTTTATATGTAAAATGGTGCTCTATAATGTATCCCTTATACGTTTTCCTTTTTCGAACCTCAGCTGCACTAATGTCATTAGGATAGCCATTATAGGATGTCTACCAAAAAAGCATTCCTTCTCTCACTATCCTCAATGGGCCCTAGCGCCCACTGCCTGCTCTCAAGATACCTGTAAAATACATGGTAGTAGCTGAATGTGTATTGACATGTGTGTGGCGAGCTTCCACAGCATAATCCTCAGGACCAGCATTGCAAATTAAGGCCAGGTACATACATCCACCAGCCAGATGGAAGAATACTTACTGAAACTATTTGGACTGGGGCTCGAAAAGAATTTTGCCTTATTAGGATGCACCTATGTGCGCTCATTCACTTCTTGTAATTATTATCCCTAGCATCCATTAGGACTGCAACCCAACCAACTCTGGCAACTCAACGACCAAAGCTTCTAGTTCTCAGAGAGATTTTAACTTGTTCTTTGTTAGTCACAAGGCAATCATCAGACTTCTACCCTTAAGGGGAAAAAATTGGTAGACCTGAAACAAACTTTCAGTGCAGCTGAAACTGAATACTGAAATGCTAAATTTGTCCCACTTTTAAGAGGGGAAGGACTGTAGCGCAGAGCATCCACTTCACATGCAGAAAGTCCCAGGTCCAATCTCCAGTATTTCCAAGGTAGAACAGAGAATAATTCCTGTCTGAAACCCTGCAGAGCTATTGCCAGACATGTAGATAATTCTGAGGTAAATGGGCCAATGTGTCTGATTCAGTATAAGGCAGCTTCCTATTTTCCTAAGGACAGGCATCAAACTTAATTCTAGTGCACTGAAATGTTCTCAAATACCACTATTCTTTTCAGTTTAGACTGCATCCTCAACACAAGCAGCAATATTGCCAAAATGCATACTTCATATATTGTACATGTTTACAGAAAAGCTGGGTGGTAGTAGTGAAAAATGTCAGTTTTAATTTGTACATATGTTTTGCTGTGTTAGAGGAACCATTATGTTGAAATAATCACTATAAACAGATTTTACTTCTATTTTACAAAGTATTATGGTCAGTTTTGCTCTACAGAACATTTCTATATTTATAGGTTCTAAACATGACAATTGTTTTCTCTCTCAGACTTGTAATTTATTTTATTCGCTTCATTTTGGAAGTTGGGTATTAGCTAATCAAGATAGGCCGAACAAGAGACTGTGGAAGAATTAACAAAAGAAACACCAGAAGGGACAAGATGCAAACTACTGAAATGAGAAAGACTTGCCAAGATGGAGAAACCATGTAATGTTTTTCATTAAAATTATGTATAAATGTGTCTGCTTAAGAGCCTTAGACTATTCTCAAAGCATTTCAAATAAATTACACACTTAAACCCCCCCCCCCCAATCTTAATACAGTACATAAGGGAGATGACAGCATCCCTACAAAGTCAGTGATCTCTGACCAATATTAGTCAGTAATATTTGTGCTTGATTGTAGCTTACAGGTAGGAAGCAATGCATATCAATGCTTATCATAATTTTTGCCTGATTAGAATAAAGTCCTTTTGAGATACCAAGGTGCAGAAGCTAGATACATAAAAAACCAAGTGAGTGAAGCTGAATTGTGATCCCTGACATTTTGGAACAGCTAAGATCAATTCTAGGCATATTCTGTTCACTTTGGGTTTTCTATACATATTATGTATATTTTATTATCGTGTACAATAGTTGAACTACAACTACAAAAATGAATGTTTGAATAATTGTTTTGCTAAAGCAAAACATACTTCCATATATTAAGGAAGCTAGGTTTTTTTTTTTACTTAAATGAACAAATGAATAGAAACCATGATTTGTTGCTCATATGAACAATATTGCTCCATGAAGATTCACTGTAAAGATTTCAGCTTTCCAGTCACAACAGTTGCTGGGGACAAGGTGCAAGCTGCTTACAGGATGGATGGTCAGAATGCACACTCGCATTCTCTCAGTGACAGATTGCAGAGTATTCTCCCAGTCATGGGCCAATGATACCAAATGTGCTGCATGTACCTATAAAAACCAAGTTAAACTGCTCCACTGTTATTCAAACAAGACTGGTTTGTGCATCTTCAAGAACCAGACAGCTTACAACATAGCAGGACATACCACAGTATATTGTGACATGTTACTACAGCAATTCTGAATTGAAGGCTAACAACGATAATAATATAGCACTTGGGTCCTATCGTTCACAGGAGTACCAACACCATTTAGATCCAAAACCAATGGATCACCAGAATTTGGCAGATACAGTCAGAGATTATATTTTCTGGAGCTTATTACAAGATTCTAAAAATAGGGCTATTGCCCATCTCCCATTCAAAACACAGTATGAAATGACCTCATACTAGCAACCAGAACTCCCAACAGAAAGCGTCAAGATACAAAAAGTTGTGATGGTTCCTCCTTCACAAACTTCAATAATTATCTGACTGAGGAGGTTTTCCATTCTAGGGGAATAATGGCAGGAGATGGGTATTTCCCTTCCCGGCTGAGTACCACCTCCAGCACCACTCTCCTGCTGCATACCACCATAAGTGACTGGCGATGGCATCATTACCAGGTACTTCCAGGTTTTCGGAGGCCAGAAAATGCAGATAGGAGGCTCTGGGCTAGCGGAAGAACCCTTCACAGCGTTCATAAGAGGCTCGGCCAAAGGCAGGAGTCTCTTGGGAGTGAAAACATGCTGCTGAAAGCGCCGTGTCAGAACGGGGTTCTGGTGGTCTGGCAGTCCAAGTACCACCAACAGTTGGCTGAAGTACCACTGTTAGTACTAGTACCACTGGTTGAGAACCCCTGCCCTACAGCATCTTCTTGTGGGCTCCCAAGAGGCATCTAGTTGGCCACTGTGGGAATAGGATGCCGGACTGGTTGGGTCTTTGGTTTGATGCAGCAAGGTTCTTATGTGAAAATAATGAGTGCCTTGAGTGCCCTTGCTGGGAGAAAGGCAGGGTATAAATTCTTTAAATAAATAAATAAAATAAGCCACTACAGTACAATTCTACTTCAAACCTTAATATACTGACTTTGGAGTAGTAGAATAATCTCCTTATACCATATGCTTTAACCACATAATCTTGACACTGAAAACCTAAAAAGGTTTGTACATTCTTAGATTTTCATGACCTGTCCAGATTTTAGAGTTCGAAACAAACATTTTTACTGGAAAGCTCCGTCATATAATATAAATTTTATTATTATAATCAGATGTTTAATAAACTTTGTTTCGCCTCTAAAAAGGTTTATATGGGTTATTGTGACTAAAAAGGTTTATATGGGTTATTGTGATTACCAATCATATGGGCTACAATCAGAACCACCAAGGACCCACCAAATCCCAAGGGGGGTTTAGACTTGTTTTTCCTGAAAGACTAGCCTCCCACATCCCAGGACAAACTGATTTTGAACCTAAGGAAGTTTATTTCCTACTCACATGTTAATGAGTTTCTACTATTATGACAATACAAAAATGGTACTGCAACTTCCAATGCTTTACCATAACAGTAATGTATTACCACTAGTCGTTACCCACCCTCTTCCCCTGTGGTGGATCTCCAAAAACAATTTGAGATAAGGCATGAAGAACAGTGGCTCAAAGTAAAATTCTGTTGGGTAGTGCAAGTCTCTTGTGGAAGTCCAAAAAATTCTTTCTATCCCTGCCACAGATAATAGTACTTCACAAGCAAAATAAAAAAATACGGTGAAGTTGTTCATTGCTGCCATCTACTGGGACTATTTTTAGTAAGAGTAAAGCAACTTGAAAAAAGAATGAGCTCAACTTCTATAATTAATTCTTTCATGAAGTGTTACTATTCATTAACTGAAGTAAAAACTAAAGATCTAATTTAAATAGATGTATTTCTGTAGCAAGGGTTAGAGAAGCCACTTCAGAAAAAAATGTTGTAAATAGCAACAATACAAATGCAAGTATGAAGACATGCTAAGAGAAAGGAGTATGTATGTGCAGGTTTTCTATATTTTTCTAAAATATACCGTATTGTCCCGAGTATAGGACACTCCTGATTATAAGCCGCACCCTTAAAGTTTGGTGCTATTTTTTAAAGAATACATTTTTAACTTTTTTTAAACATAAATATACACATTAGTAGAACAGTACAGCTTTAGTACAGTTAAAGGCATAGGCACCCTGTCCCTTATTGAATCTGGGCACTCTAGTATTAGTAGCCTTCCCAGATTCAAAGGGGGACAGAGTGCCTACCTTTTAACCTTTGGAATTTGGGCCGGTGTAGCTTGTTGCACCCTTCCATGATGATGAGCTGCACCTGCCCAATTTCAATGAACAGCACAATCCTATGCATATCTACTCAGAAGTAAGTCCCATTGCATTCAATGGGGCTTACTCCCAGGAAAGTGTGCATAGGATTGCAGCCTAAAGGTAGGCACTCTGTCCCCCTTTGGATATGGTAAGCCTATGCAGGAGCTCTTGCTCTCAACTTTCAAACTGTACTCTCAACTTTTAAACTGCAAGATCAATAAATATCTTAGTTTCCACAGAGTCCTGGGGTTGAAACTTAAGGGTTAATTTTTTCAAATGCTTCCAGAGGCTGCTAAGAGATAATGATCTCTCATGGTATTCAGCCATTTAGCAAGTGATTAAAAACTGCAAGGAAAGGCTTTGCAGTTTTAAAAAAAGAGAGAGAGAAAAAAAGCCCCGTTTTACCTTTTGAAAAGAGACTCAGAGAGGCTTGGTTTGAAAGCACTTTGCATAAAACACTAGGCAGAAACGCTAGGCTTTGATTGTAGGGCGCACCCCCTACTTTAAAGACTTGCCTTAGGGGATAAAAGTGAGTCTTATACGGTAATATAGCATAGCTCAATGAAAACAAGTTCAGTCATGATTTCAAAGGAGGTCTGTTCTGATTTGGGAGAGCAGATTGATTTCCATAAAATCAATCCTAATTGTTTGTCCTTTGTATTTCTGATCTCTCCTGGGCAGAAGAAAAATAGAACTTTGAGACAACTTAAGTCTTTGAGTTATAACATAAGGCATTTCCAGAAACTGCAAATTAAGAGGTGCTAGCAAAAGGAGCACTAAAAACGAGGGTAACATCGGTGATGGCAGAAGGCTATTCTAGTTTTCATCAACATACAAGATTGATTTGCTCACTGGTAGAGCACCTGTTTTTGCAAGCAGAAGGCCCTAAATTCAATCCCTGGCATCTCCAGACAGAGTTGGAAAAAAATACCTCTGTCTGAAATCTTGGAGAGTTGCTGTCAGTCAATATGAACAACCCTGTGCTTGATGAACCAGTGGTCTGACTCGGTGTAAGGCAGCTTCCCATCACGGACCATAGAGGTGCTCAGCACTGTTGAGCAATATCCTTTTGTATGTACAGCTTTTCTGGCATTTGACAGTGACCATAGTCTCATTTTGGCTTTGTCACAACTTCTGTGCTTTACTATTACCTAATCTGGGAGTACACCACACTAACACTAAAAGAGTATTCCTGTTGGTGCCTATTTTAAAAGATTTATATCCTGTTTTTCCTAAATGGATCAAAGTGGCTTACAAATAATTAAAATACATAAATCAAATACACAGATACAATACAAGCACAATAATTAAATAAATAGCAGCCAGCACACTTAATGTAATCAGAAATAGGTACCAGCAGCAAATACAAAATAGTTCTAAATACAGAACAGAAGAGGAAGATATGGCAGCAATCCAACCCCCACTTTCCCCAAAAGCCTTATGAAATAAGTCCTCCCAAAAAACAGGTAAAGGTATCCCCTGACAATTAAGT
Source organism: Plestiodon gilberti rubricaudatus (assembly GCA_026170595.1). Lineage (NCBI taxonomy): Eukaryota > Metazoa > Chordata > Lepidosauria > Squamata > Scincidae > Plestiodon > Plestiodon gilberti. The sequence goes on along the minus strand of JANXHW010000002.1, from coordinate 218,947,304 downwards.
CCAGTCGTGTCCGACTCTAGGGTGTGGCGCTCATCTCCATTTCAAAGCCGAAGAGCCAGCGTTGTCCAAAGACGTCTCCGTGGTCATGTGGCCGGCATGACTCTCCTTGCCGCAGCGCGTAGCATGCGGCTGGAACACGGAGCGCTGTTTACCTTCCCGCAAGCGGTACCTATTTATCTACTTGCATTGACATGCTTTGGAACTGCTAGGTTGGCAGGAGCTGGCCAAGCAACGAGCGCTCACCCCATCAAGGGAATTGAACTGCCGACCTTTCGATCGACAGCTTATGGTTCAGCGGTTTAACCCGCTGCACCACCCGCTGGCACAATTCTTAATGCAAAAAGAAGGGTGTTCCACATAAGCGATGCCACCACAGAAAAGACCCTGCCTCTAGCCGCCACCCCTTCCACCTCTGTCAAGGATAGCACATGAAGCAGGGCTCTCTCAGAAGATCTGGATTGGAATGTACAGAAGTAGATGGCCCCTGGTCTTGCGGTCCAAGACCATTAAGGGCTTTGAAAGTCAAAACTAGCACATTGAATTGGACTTGGAATTGAGTGGGCAGCCAGAACAGCTGCTGGAGCAGCGGTTCAACAGAGCAAGACCACCGAACCCCAGCAACCACACACACCACTGCATTCTGCACACAATGGGACAGTGCCTACTTACCGTACATTTGGTATGTTGATGGCTTGATTTATCCCATCTACAGTTCCCATATTTTTCCTTGCAGGAGGTTCTTATACTCTCTAAATCAGTAGTTCTCAAACTGGTGGGTTGTAACCCACTATGAAATCCAGAAGCAAATCCACCTGATCAAGTGACAAAATAGAAGTGCCCAGGTGGTCATAAATAATTCAACCAGATAAACCCAGAACATCAATGCTAAGTTTTATAAAGTTGTGCACAGGGATGCCTATGTTTGTTGCCTGGTCAATTGCTGAAGAACAGATGCTGTTTTGTGAAAAGGGAACATCCATCCATCTTGTTGCATTGTACGTCTATGAAAAATACTCTGGAACACCACAAGTACACAAGAACAGGGATTTTATTCAGTTAGCCACATCAGATGTTTTATTTGTTGCTTACATTTTCATCTCCTTGCCAAAACTCCCAATCATCATCCCCAATTTATTTTTAAATAAGATAGTCCCTGACTTAACAACAATATCTGTATTTATATACCACCTTTCTGTGTCGTCAGATTTCTCCTCGGACTTTATACAAGGCGGTTTACACAGGCAGACTTTTCTAAACCCCTGTAGGGATCTTTACAATAAATGTTCTATTTGCATAGAACCCATCTTCTCTAGCTGTTTCAACAGTGTGGTATCTCACTGTATCAACTCACAGATGCGCCAATTTAAGGACAGCTGTGTCATGCTTTCGCCAGGCACAATCAGTCTGCTCCAACACTTCCACACAGGTGCAATAGCGCTAGTTATTGAGAGGGATGGGCAGCCCGATGCAGTGTAATGTTAGAGCGGCGGAGCATATGCTCTGCTGTTCTAAGCCGTTGCAAATGCGCCATAAAGCGCATTTGCAACAACTTGCGCATAAGAGCCACCAGGGTGAAGGCTGGCAGCCCTTACTGCACCGCCCTTCGGACCCTGTGGCCACCGGTGAAGGTAAGCCTTGCACCGGCAGGTGCAGGGGCGGGTGGACTGGGCAGTGAGGGATGGTGGCCATTGGGCGAACCGGTCAGGGATATCGGTGGCGCGCTCTGCCAATATCCCAGGCATGAGCAAGGTTCGTGAGCCCTGTCCCTGGGGGAGGGCAAACGTTTGTTATTGTTGTTCAGTCGTGTCCGACCCTTCGTGATCCCATGAACCATATCCCACCAGGCCTTCCTGTCCTCCACTATCTTCCTGAGTTCGCTCATTTTCATGTTCGTTGCATCGGTGATGCTGTCTAATCATCTTATTCTTTGCCTTCCCCTTCTCCTTTTGCCTTCAATCTTTCCCAGCATCAGAGTCTTCTCCAGAGAGTCCTCTCTTCGCATTAGGTGGCCAAAATATTTGAGCTTCAGCCTCAGTACCTGTCCTTCCAGGAAACAGCCAGGGTTGATTTCATTTAGGATTGACTGATTTGATCTCCTAGCAGTCCAAGGGACTCTCAGGAGTCTTCTCCAGCACCACAGTTCGAAAGCATCTATTCTTCGGCGCTCAGCCTTCCTTATGGTCCAACTCTCGCAACCATACATTGCTACTGGGAACACCATCGCCCTGACTATACAAACTTTTGTTGGCATGATGATATCTCTGCTTTTTATTATGCTGTCTAAGTTTGCCATAGCTTTCCTTCCAAGGAGTAAGCGTCTTTTAATTTCATGGCTGCTATCTCCGTCTGCAGTGATCTTGGAGCCCAGAAAAGTAAAATCTGTTACTGCTTCCATTTCTGCCCCTTCTATTTGCCAGGAATTGATGGGACCAGATGCCATGATCTTAGTTTTATTAATGTTGAGCGTAGGATAATTTATTTTTAAAAAACTTTTTGCTACCAAGGAAGCAACAAAATCAAATTATTCTTTGATTTTACCGTTCTGATTTTCTCAGTGTCTGTTTTTATTGGTGGCATCTTTGAAGATTTTTTACGTGTTTTATTATTGGAGTTTTTCCTGTTGTTTTTTATATTTTTAAATACATGGCTATTTTACCCATACAATTTGTTACCCATACAATATAGCAGCTGGCCATGAAAGCTTCCGTTCTAAAATTTCCACATTTTCAGCATTTTCCCTACGCAAGGAAAAAAAGTTACGGCATCTGAACGCTGAAAGAGAAGACCCCTACCAAAAACTGAGGCTGACGTCGCATTTGCAGCCACATTCCTGAAGAGAGCAGCACCACCCAATGCAAATGGCCAAGCTTTTCCATCTGCGGTCGGATCACGAAAATGGAAGAAGATTCGAAGAGGTGAAAGTCACCTTCCGACCGCATACTACATTTTACAAAATTCGTTAGGAGAGAAACCTCACACAAGATTAATAGCCAAGAGAGTAGACCACTAAGCTTGATGTATCTGCCAGTTTCTTCCTTGATGCGAAGAATGCGAACAATGCGAAGAATGGCCTGTCTGTCAGTCGGATGCTTAAAGAAAGTTGAATTCTTGGGGGGGGGGGAAACCCCACCCACCCCGAACTTTTTTCTCACCGACCAAACAAAAGATTAGCAATCATTTGGGTCATATATAGATAGTGGGTGGTGCAATACTATACAACTCATCCCTACCACGGATAGTATTATTATATTTCTAAAATAAGAACGCACATTACCAGGACTGCAGTACAGTGCATCGAAAAAAATCCCGCCAACTATTTTCGCGGCAAATAAGCAGCCTTTCCTTCTCGCTTTTATAAGTAGCGCTGTACATTGATTGGCCGTATGGGGAGGGGCACAAGCTCCTCCCCCTTTCTACCGCCCCGCCGCCATGTTACTGTGAAAGTGGGGAGGGAGAGAGGAATCGCTGGTACTATGTAGTGCGTGGTTGGAGGAGAAGGGGTAGGGGGAGCAACTTTAGTACTGCCGTGTAAATGGCTCGGGGGATGGGACGGCTCGCTTAAGCGTAGAGATCTGAAGCGCGGTATAGTTTTTTCTTTGTCGTGGTGCACGGCTCAATGGCGGATGCCGCTGTTATGAGCGGCGGTGTGAAGACGCCTGAGCAGCCTCATCGGCCGGAGCACAACAGCGGTCTCTCCGGTGCGGAGAAAAGAGCTGAAGCGGAGGATTCCACACAAAATGGCGGCCGCTCTGAGAGAAGCAGGAGCGATGAGAAGATCCTGTTAGGTGCTGCAGCTGCTGTAGAAGACGGAGGATCTCCGGGCAATAGCCAACGCAAGAGTAGCGGCCCCGCGGCCCACGACCAGTCTCAACAGCACCAGCTTAACGATGGGCTGGGGTCCGCTATCCCCAAACCCTCTGAAGACCTGCCTCTCAAGAAAAACTTTCAGATCCCCAGGAAGAGCAAAGAAAAGAAAGGTGGTTTGCTCGCACCCATTTTCTCCCCTTCTTCCCGCTCCACCCAGCGCCGCCTCGCACAGCTGCATGCAAAACCTTGCTGGTGGAAGATAAGCGCGCGGTGTCCGGGCAGACGATGTTTGGGGGAGGGGGGAGAGTCTTATGGAAAGCGCACCCAGCTGTGTTTTGAAATGGTTACGTTAGAAGGTGAAGCGGCTGGGTGCGATTTGGGAAGTCTGGGAAAGGCTTAAACGCCCCCACCACAAGTCCGACGTTCGTGCCCGCTAGCAGGGAAGACGGTTCTCTGTGGAGCGCGGAGAAGATGGTTCACCTCTTTTGCTGTCTCTCTGCAACAGAGGAAAAAAGCATCCTCCTCGGGTAGGCTGGTGAAGCTCTCGTAAGAGGGCTTCATCCCTGTCAAAAGCCACTGTGACTTTGGTCGCGTTGGAGGCGGGGACCCCCCCAGCATCATATACTGCACCCTTATGGAAGTTCAGCTGCTGATGCTAGTTCCACTGGTGTTATCTTACTGAGCTTCCTCTCCCTTTTGGTTGGCCTTCAGTTAACTTTCGTTGAAAGTCTACTTTGAATCTTCAGAATTGTCCTCATTCTTAACCACTAAAGAATGATGGTCAGCTGAGGTGCTTTTTCAAGGTTCATCTTCCAAGGAATTGTAGGTAGCATTAAAGTGAGCCCTTTTGGTCTGTAAGGAGAAAGTCAAGGTAGGTTAATGAGCCCCTTCTTGAAGCTGGGCAGTCTGTCTCTAGTTTCTCAGAATGAGCCAAGTGGCCCAGCAGGTTGAGAAGAGCCACCATCACCTTGGGGAACAAGACCCAGCAAGTAAGAGTAGGTGCTCTACTTTTGGCTTAGCCCAAAAACCATGTGATCATAGCATGATTGCATGAACAGCCAAAGGGTCAGTACATCTCCTGCTCTTAGTCATGTGTTTAGACTTGATTCTGTACAAACTTGGGCCAAGCTAGAGAGAGAGAGAGAGATGGAGGCTAGAACTGCTGCAGTAAGACTGGGAGTTCTATTGCCTGTTTGTTCTGTACAGGATATGTGGTGGTAATAATGTTCCTGGGGAAACATTCAGTTCCTTTAGCAGAACACCACTGATTGCTGCTCCTTGCAGTAGCAATTCTGATCATATAATTTTACTTGCATCAGAATTACATAAGAACCTAAGAAGAGCCCTGCTGGATCAGGCCAAAGGCCCATCTAGTCCAGCTTCCTGTATCTCACAGTGGCCCCACCAGATACCACAGGGAGTACACAGCCAACAAGACAACCTGTTTCCTGTTGTCACTCCCTTGCACCTGGCACAGAGAAAATCTACTTCTAAAGCCAGGAGGTTGCTTATGGCTTTTAACCTGTAATGGTCTTTTCCTCCATGAATCTATCCAAACCCCCTTTTAAAGGCATCTAGGCCAGGTGCCATCACCACATCCTGTGGCAAGGAGTTCCACAAATGAATTACACGCTGGGTAAAGAAATATTTTATGAGACTCCCGAAACACCTCAGAGCGTTAAAGAAATATTTCTGGGTAAAGAAATATTTCTTTGAAATATTTTCAAATTAATAGAATTAATTTGATGCTCATAAATTTAAAGTTAGTCACATTTTAAAATAATACCACCCCAAGGAATTTATTATAAATTATTCTTAGTGTTTCACTAATATTGGAACTTCAGTATCGATCAATCTGTTTTTTTCTTTATCATTTTCACATCCCAGTAGTTGAACAGTTACAGTGTACAGTACACAGGCTGTGTTTGTTTTTCGCTTTCCAGTGCTAGAGGCTGGAAGGCGAAAAACAAACACAGGGGGCACGCTAGAAGCACTTGAGAGTCTGTTTTCTTCTTCCGGCCGCTTTTTTTTTTTTGCTCCTAGCACACTCGCCAGGCTAGTAATTTGAACTGTGAGCTCGAAGCTAGAAAAGATTATGGCCTCATGCACCAATAGGAAGGCTGCTTGGCTGCAAAGGAGCTTGGGAGATGTAGTGCGAGGAATGAAGAGCAACAGCAGTCATTCTGATTTTCTGTCGTTTCTGTTCTTGTGGAGAGCCATGCTTTCAGCATGCTACAAGCATGCTAGGAATGTCACTTCCTGCTATCTCTGAGGAGAAAAACAATCACAAGTTCTATATTGAGATAACTGTTGGAAACAGCCAAGGTGCTTTAAGAGGTGCTATTATTCAACTGTATGCCATCCAAAGGTGCCATTGGGGCATGGTAACCTATGTGCTGCTTCTACTACTGCTTTGGAGGTGCTAGAAGAGCACTAAGTGTTTCTGGTGGACATTTCAGAGCTTGAAAAATCAACTGTTTATCCTCTTTTCAGAAAACTTGAAATAAAGCGCGCACCCCTTTTGCGTCACAGGTATAGTACAGTATATGTGTGTGAATTCTTTTTGGAGCCCTTTTTTGTTACAGTGGTATTGTGATCTTGCTCCAAGGAGCTCACAGCATGGTTCTACATGAGGTACTGGCCAGGCCTAGACCTGCTTTGTTTTCAGAACTGGAAGCATCAAAGAGATTTTGAGACCATTCTGAAGATAGAAGTTACTACAGTATTTATGCCAATTGTGTGTGTGTGTGTATCCTTTTTTTTAAAGGATACTCTGAAACCCACAAGTTTATGGGGAGCACTTCATTTGAAAAGGTTTGAAAAATAGAAGAAAAGTGTGCAAATGTTGGCCATCGTTCCACCTTGACATCTTCTATACAGTAACAAATTCTTCTCAACAAGAGGTGGAACATGATATCGTGGGAACTGTACTGTCCAGAGAATTGTAGAAAATATTTGACTCTAAAAGAGCAAAGCAATGAAGTAACTAATAGAGGGATTATGTAATTAGCCTTTTCCCAGAGATTATTTGTGGCGAGTCATAACTCCTTAGAGACCTTATTTCCAACTACCACTAACTGATAGGGAAGCTCTTTTTCTTTCAGAGGAATTAGCTAGAGAACAGACTTTAAGAGATAAATATGATTTTTTTAATATTTAGCCATGATGCTTGAAGCCATTTGGTACAGAAAATTTAAGTTTATCGAGTGAAGTAGTGGTACTTGTTCTTGGTCAAACCTAAGGTTGAGAGGTTTTCTTTCCCTACTTTGTATTCCAGAGTTTAAAAAAAATTGAATTCTTCCAGAAGTTATACCCTTTAAGGAAGTTGTCTATGTAGTATGCTTGAAAAATACTGAATAATACATACAAAGAGGATTCCTGAGTCATTGCAACAATCATCTATTCAGAATTTTGGCTTGTTTTAAGGAAGCTAGGTTGAAAATATGTGTTCTTTTCCCCTTCCTGGGGAGGAACAAATTTAAGGCTTGAATACCAGTACGGTACTGTATTTGTCATGTTTATAGATGGAGTCCCCACTCCACCCTAGAATCGCAAATTAAACCACAACAACTCAGATCTATATCATGTGAAAATGACTTTTTTACCAGTTTCAGCAAAGAAGTTACTTTGTTCTAGGGACTGGTGTGTTAAAATATAACTGTTCTCTAAAATATAGCTGGTTCTCTAGAGAATGTGAACTTAATAGGAAGATCTGCTTTCAAAAATGGAGTTTAACACATTTCAGTTGCAAGGGCCATGCTGTAATGTTCTTTCTTGTTTTCTTCCTGTGATTTGTCCCAAACATGGGTCTCTCAAATCCCTTTCTCTCAACCAAGCGTTCGTGCTGACTTGACAGAAGTAGCGTAAACAGAGTCATACTGCTTCTACAGAAGCCCTGTTGGAAAAGAGACAAGAGCCAGCTCTTCTCTCTTCTCCTTCTGACACATGCAGGGGGCATGTGGGAATGAACAGGATTCTCCACCTACAGAGCTTCAGAAAAAGCAAGAAGCAGGGCAAGTCAGTGGACAAAGGAAGAGATTTGAGAGACTTGTGGTGCATAAGGGAAAGTGAAAACAGGCCCCTCACCTACAGCCCAATCCTGTGTAACACTTGCACCGGTGAAACAGTAGATCCACTGGTGTAAATGCACTTATGCCAGCGTAACTTGGCAGACGCAGGACAGACATGGGTGTAACCCACCTTGGACGCCACACATGCACAGTTCGGATGTGGAACGGACGCCGCTGCATCTCCGCCGGTGCAGGGGGCATTCCGGGGACGTTCGGACGCCCCTGGAATGTCCCCTACACTGGAGGAGTTGCAGCAGCGTCTGTTCCATGTCCGAACTGCGCATGCGTGGCGTCGAAGGTGGGTTACGCCCGTGTCCTGCGTCTGCCAAGTTACACTGGCATAAGTGCATTTACACCAGTGGATCTACTGTTTCACCGGTGCAAGAGTTACACAAGATTGGGCTGCTAGAGTCTAGAAAGCTGTTCATTTTGAGTGAAGCTTTTGCACTACTGCTTTTTGCCTGTTGCTTCCGTCTTTTGCCACATGCAGCGAACTTGATGAGAGAGTTACCAGTGAAGACCACAAATGACAGGCTAGTAAACAAACAAAATTTGTGAACCCCTGCACCCAAAGAAGGGGAAAATTGTACACTTGTAGAATATTCTTCACTTTCCCCTAATCTACAGTAGGGCTGAATGTATACATGCAGACAAATGAGGTGGTAGTTCAAATTGTACCTCCTTGAGAATGCAGGTGGATAATCATAGAGGGTGTTACATTTGTTTTAAATGTTCTGCAAGTAGAAAACTAACATAACAGGAAAAGGTTCTAGACCAGCTGTCTTCCTGTTTCTGTCATATTAGTGGTGTTTTTTAAATTTAGCAGGGGGAACACCAACTCATTAGCCTCTTGCAGTTTGAAGGAGTACAGTAAGAAATCCAGCTTTTCTTAGGTTTCATAAATACAGCCGTTGCTCTTGTGATTAACATGACCCCAGAAGACAGCTTTATCTCACAATGACAAAAGCAGGATGAGTAACTGCTGGCTTTAAAATATCCCATAATTGCTGATCTGTTAAACCTTTGAGGTAATAATCATTTTCTTCTGCACAATAAAGGGAACTTTTCAACTATCTCATTGTCGTAGAGTTTTGCTGTGGACCATAGCTTCAGAATATACTGTTCAGTGACACTCTGTGAAAGAAAATGATTTGTAAACAAAACCCCAAGTACTAAAATTTGTATGGGCCAAAATAGTTCAGAAGTAAGGAGTCAAAGAAATTCGGTATGATGGCTTTACTTTTGAAAATCTCTAATATTTACGGATGATGAATGGGTGCTCAATATATGCCCAGAAAATAAAGACAATTGGCATAGATTGGCACTTGTCCTGTAATACCAGACATGTGATTTTCTTTTCTTGTTCATTTGATTACTATATGTTCCTTGTGGAAGTATTGCTGTAGGCCACTGTACAGTTTGGAGGTAAGCATGCTTAAGGTCACTGATTAGAGTGGACATAAGCATGCTTCATTCTTTGTTGTATTATGGCCATAATGTTTATGATACAGAATTATCTTATCAAGCATAGTAGCTGTTTTACACCAATGAAAACTAGCCAGTGGTTGCGTGTAATGCTATAATTTTGTGGTGGAATGTGATGTGGAAATTTTTGTAACCCTTTTCTTAAGTGCTGTTTATTCACAGTCTGAAGCTGCGAATAAGGACTTCCCTGATTCAGATATAGCCTTGGCCATGAACTCACTAGCAGTGCAATCCTAACCAACTTCCCAGCACCAGTGCCATAATGCAGCCATAAGGAGCAAATGTTCCCTCATCTTGAAGAGGCCTCCATGATTGCCCCTGCACTGCAAAATGCAGTGTGTGCCCTGTTGGCACAGCTACACCAGCGCTGGAAAGTTGGTTAGGATTGTGCTGTAGGTGGCCTTAGATAGGCCATTCTCTCTGAGCTTTAGTTCCCCAGTTGCAATATGAGGATAATAATTCTTACCTTACAGAGTTGTAAGCATTGCAAAAAGATGATACATGTCAAGTACTTTGCATGCTCCAAAATCACTATACAAACGCTAAGTACTGTTACAGGTTGGTTACCCCTTATACGGACATCCAAAATCCAGACATTTTTGCGGCTATGACAAAAAAACAACACCACCTTTTCCAGCATCTGGCTAGCATAGCGCAAGGCATGCTGGGGCACAAAATTATGAAAAAATATTATATAAAATAACCTTCAGGCTATGTGTATAAGGTGTATATGAGGCATAAATGAATTTGGTTTAGACTTGGGTCTCATCCCCAAGATCTCTCATTTATGCAAATATTCCAAAATCCAAAGATATCCAAAATCCAGACAATATCCCATCCCAAGCAGTCTAGATCAGGGATACTCAACCTGTATTTGTTTATTTAATGAATGTCTACCCTGCCTTTCTCCCGGTGAGGATACTCTAGGTGGCTTACATTTCAACCAATCAATAACAATAAAACATTAAAAACAGTAAAACACAATAAGAATATATATAGTGGGCCCTCCTTATCCGCAGATCAGCCATCTGTGGATTTGACTATCCACGGATAGCCATCCGCAAAGAAGGGATCCCACTGGGGGCGGGGGGGGCAGCATCACAGTACCTTAATTAACAGCTGTGCGGGCCTGCCACCGGCTTCTGATCTCTTGCACCGCTTTTTTATCTTGTAAAACGCGACTGGAAGCTGCTACTTGTTGCATGCGCAACCAGAAGCTGCTTCCGATTGCGTTCCCCCCCTTTACAGGCGTGTTACAAGATTAAAAAGCGGCTCAAGAGACAAGAAGCTGGCGGCAGGCCCACGTGGCTGTTAATTAAGGTACTGTGATGCTGCCCCCACCTCCCCATCGTGGACGTGAGCATCAGCGAATTTTTGAGTTCGCGTGGGTTCTGGAAATGGAACCCCCGTGTATATGAAGGGCCCCCTGTACTGCTTTTCCACAAAACGTAGTTCACAAAGCATCTTGCATAGGAAAATAAATCAATAAATGGTTTCCCATTTCCAATCTAAAAATAGTTTAATTAAATATATAATTTATGGTACGTCATGGTGGAAAGACTTCTGGCTTCTGAGAGCTTCATTTTTGTCAGAGCCCTGGGAGTTAACAGAGTGAAATGGTAGCTTGTGGAGTTGGAGCATGTTTCAAAATGCCAGCTTGTATACTGATTACATACTTTGGGGTCGCATGTGCCTGTACCTGCCCAACTCAGTAATCTGCTTTGCTCAATATTTAATCCATGCTCCAAGCAAAGGTGGCCTGGGATTTGAACCCAGCCAAGGAGGACACAAGGTGACAGTGGTTGGTCAGTAGGTTCAGGACTGACTTTAGCTCACAGTACACTTTAGAAACAATATAACATCTAGTTTCTGGGGAACACTTTGTTTTCATGTGTAACTGCAGGAGGTGGTTTCCAGAAGCTCTTCAAGAGCTGTAATTCAAAGCTATAATTAAAAAGAAGCGCGCACGCGCACACACAGCACCAACAGTACTAACAAAAAAGCAACAGAGAGGATCTTTTGTGTAAGCAGAAAGTGTTGGTGCTGAATATTCATTGAATGCACAATTTTGATACTACTTTGAAGAATCTTTAGTAAGTTTCATTCTCTTATTGATAGAACATCTTTCCAAGAATATTGTAGAGGCTGCTGGTATTTATTTATTTTATTTAAAAAAATTATATCCTGCCTTATCCTATGCCGAGGCAAATACCCAAGGCGGCATTTGTATTTCCTGTGCAGTGTTATGGGTAGCAAGTTCAGTATGTTCATATTTAATAGCAAACCTGGATGTTCAGATGGTAATTGGTTTTGGTTTTTTCCTCTCTAGATCTCTTCCAGAAAGTTAAGCTTGGGATCCGTGAATTTGATGATATTGTAAACATTTTGCATTCAGCATATTTGGACAGTCATTCAAAGGACTGTTTCACCTACAACAAGGCCAGTTTGGTTCATAGTGAACTGTTGGAAAAGGAAGTGAGTACTTGTGATTCGCTTCTTTAATATTTTCCTGAAACCCGCACACAGAATCCTGTAGTATTTGTTCAGATTATAATTAATTGGATATCCATAACCTGTAGTGGTTCTGGAAGAAAAAACTGTTAAGGAAATAGCCAATTTTAGTGAACTGTTTAATAGATAAAAACTTGTTAGTAAAAACAAGTGAATTTTGTTAATACTAACTGTTATTTCTGAATAACAAACACTTCTGTAATAATTTAACATGTGTATTAAGAGAATAGTGGAGAAGGAACAGAAGTTTGTACTTGTCTTACAGAAGAGTAGTACTCTTGGTCCTGAACAGTTTTGGTGTAGAAAGTTTTGGTGTATTGGGCAAAAATAAAGTATAAACATTACAGCATATGTTTCTGCATCTCAGAAAGTATGCTGACTTATACTTCAGGAACCAGTGGTGTAGAACTTGGGGTAGGAAATGCAGCTTTATACACTCCTGTTCCTTGAACTTAAGTAGGCTCTTGAAGGAGCCTTGCTCATGTAAACACAGCCTCAGTTGTGTATGCACAATTGCAGATAATCATTTTTAGATATGCATACTTAGCCATCATTTTCCTTATGCATATGTACCTTATGCATATGTACCTTATTAACCTTGGGACTTGTGTGGGTTTGGCATAACTAGGAAAGACAAAGTATTGTAGCAACATTCGGATCATAAACTATCTTCTTGGTATTTGAGTTAACACTGCAGAATTGAGATTAATTTTTAATATAGCCCCTAAATACAGTTTGTACTAAGTATTATTGTATATTTAAGTTTTATAATTTGAAAGTTTGTAGAGAAACGGAGAGAACTGAAACGAGATGGACGAACAGACAAAGAGCTTGCTGAAACCTATGCGTTTCTGATGGTTGACCGTACACTGGTGAGAAAATTATTTTGATCAAATAACCATTTAAATGTAGTTGTGTTGAAAGAACTAACGTTTATTAAGAAAAGTATTTCAAGTAATATTGCTTGAACTGAATTCATAGGAAGTGCCGAAATGCATGGAAGTCCTAGATCTGATTTAAAACAGATCAGCAGACTAGAAAACGCATGTGGTGCCTTTTTCTTCTCCACTCCTCGCACCAATTGACTGTTCAACTCCTAAGTGGCCACAGTGTGCAGAGAGTCTACTATCTGGGCTTACTTTTAGTATGAAAAAGTGTTACTGGAAATAGGTGAGCAGGTACACTGTGCAGAGCAAGTATGCTGTACTTGGTGCCTGGAATTTGTGCGTGGCTTGAGAACACGTGATAGTCAAATAGGCAGTGTAAATGTTCTTCTTGAAGATGGTGGAATATGAATATTTCAGATTGTTTGAAAATAAAATGCTGTGTTTTAAAGGGAACATCCATTGATTTCATATTACTATTACATTTTTCTTGTGACTATTTGAAATATAGTTGCATAGAACAGGTTTTTGTGTTTTGTTTGTAACTGTGCTCTTCCTGGAAGATCACTAATTGAGTTTTTTCCAACAGCATGTTCAGACTGTAATATCAAGTACATCCTTGATATAGTAGTGCTTAACCACTACCACAAAGTTCTGCTGTTTTAGAGGATCCAAGGTGGTTTTACTGTCCAAACAGTTTAAAGTATGTGTGGTCTAAGAGCTGTATAGCTGAGAAAGAAATACAATATATTGGAAGGATTCAAGAATTCACTTATGGACTCATCCATATATAACATTCAGCCCATAACCCCAACCTACTTTTTGTCCTTTTCTACCCCTTGTCACAAAGCTGCAGTTAGAGAAGACACCATAATGGCCAGAATTCTCTTTCTGTACAGCAGCACCATCGGGATCTACAACTGTGACTGGCTACCTGCTCTGCTATCTCCTATCCTTAAGATCTCACTTGCCAAATGTTGGATGGAGGCAGAATTTAGGAAAGGAGGAGTCAAGAAGAAAGTAGGACTGGGGCAGGCCTTCATCTATGTTCAAGGAATGGGAAGAACTAGTATCATGTTGGCAAGCAAGTTACCTGTCTACTTATCATGATACATAGGACCTTCTGTCCCTGGGCCCAGTTCTACTTTCTGCTTGGCTTCTTTTGTCTTGATATCTGGTTTTCTCAAGTTCCTGCTTTTCAACCAGAGATCCACAAACTTTTATGGTAAACCATTACTTGTAGTGGTCACTGATGCCTCCATTCTCCAAGTCCAGCAGCATATGCAAAGAACTTGAGGAGGCGTGAAGGCAATGTTTGTCCTTGTATAGAAAAATACAGTAGCACCATGGTGCTCTTGTTGCTGCAACCGTCTCCTGTGAAATCCTACAAGAATGCACCTCTCCTTTTCTCCTTGGGGTGGCTTCTGTTTGTAGAAATTATAGGGTTGCTCTCCAGGTTGGGAGGATGACACTTGCCAGTGGATTGCAGATGAATGGATTTCTGAAACTACGTTCTCAGCTGTCTGCCTATTTTCCTTCTTATTTCTGTATTTATATACTGCCTTTCTTACCCTCAGATTAGCTACACTTTGTCCTTAGAATGTGTTTGGTTTTAATCCCAGATTGACAACTTTGTCCATTCACATAAGGGAAAGTTGTCAGCAAGCTTTCTGAAACGCTTTAAACTCTTGATATCTTTGTTCCCTGAGCAAGTGGCATGTTGAAAATTCAGTATAGATGCTAGTATTTAAATACATTTGGAACACTGTTTTTGATATCCAGATTTTGAGTTTGTCTCTAATGTAGTTATTCATAACAATTAAGCATTGAAATGACTTGTTTAATTTCAGGTGCAAAACATTTGTGAAAATGGCTTGCAGGTGGGCCATTCCAAAATAACAGTTCTTGGCAGCCCTTCTATGGGTAACTATCTTTTTTTATCATTTGAACTTGTGACTTATATAATACTAGAGATCTGCAGGCAGAGGATCCATTTTTTTGGATCAGTTCGTGAAATTCAGCTCCTTTCTTCCCAAGTCCTGTGTCGTATTCTCTCAGCATGGTTAACCTTTGATGTTCTTACTGCAACTGCACTATCAATAATATGTGATTGACCCCTTTAGTTAGATTACTGGCTAAAAGGGACCATGTGATCAGATGCAGTTGCCTGCAACAACCATGTTATATTTTATATTTTAAATTGTATATTTAAAATCTACATACGACTCCTGTTGCATTTTTGAAATTTAAAGATAAAAGATTATATTTTGCCATCGTCTTGACTTGTTGGCATTAGTCTATACTCCAAAAACAAGAAGGCATCTCTGACTTTTTAGAGAGCTTTTGTACAAGTAGTCCTTGGATGGCTCTCACCCTTGATGTATCACCATACATGTTTAAATAGAGTCTCCCCCCCCCCCATATCCATGGGCTTGGTTTCCGTGGTTTCAGTTATCCGTGGTTCCCCGCAGTAGAAAATATTAACTGGAAACTACAGAAATTGTGCAGCGTTCTGAGTCACATGATGAAACCTTCCTGCCTTGTCACACTCATGACTCATCTCCCTTTGTCCTCTGTACCCATGCTGCCCTGTTTACTCACATCCAGTTGAACTTTTATCATATGTATGTAAACGAAAAATGACTTGTATATAGGGTTTGCTACTATCTGCGGTTTTGGGTATCCATGGTAGGTCTTGGACCGTATCCCCCACGGATTGGGGGGGGCTACTGTACTTGCATTTCTGTGTCTCATGTAATAACCACTGATACCCTTTCAGAAGGGGAGCATTTCAGTAGTTTAATAGAAACTAGTAAAATCTGTGGTATTGCTCACCCTGGTATTTCTTGCATATCATGAGAACAGTACTGAGTGCTTTCATAAATGTTAAAACTTACCTTAGCCTTTGTTCTCCTCATGTTCTCCAGGAATATATCTTTGTAGGTATGCTGACTTGTTGCAAGCTAATA
Organism: Plestiodon gilberti rubricaudatus; assembly: GCA_026170595.1. Classification (NCBI taxonomy): domain Eukaryota; kingdom Metazoa; phylum Chordata; class Lepidosauria; order Squamata; family Scincidae; genus Plestiodon; species Plestiodon gilberti. The sequence goes on along the minus strand of JANXHW010000002.1, from coordinate 218,931,578 downwards.
CTCTGGAGCCTAGAGCAACTGGTGATATTATTATTTTTAAAGTAATAAAGGTAAGTGTGAACTGAGTGAACTACTAAGCTGCATTCCTTTTCCGTAAAATTTTGCAAGAATGTAATGTTTTACTGCATAATTTTGCAGTTGAATATAAATAAAACATAAACCACTCCAGACTCTTTCCTATATAAATCAGATTGCAGTATTTTAAAACCTAAAACTTATTTTACTAAGGAGTAGCAGCGCAAATCTTTTATATGACAGCAATAAGTGGCACAGGTGTCATTAGTTTTCAGGACTGGAAAAAAGCAGTTGATGGGATGTACAGTCAATTCCTGCAACTTTCGAATGCGCGTATTCGCTAGCAGCAGAATTGACACCACCTCGCACCATTCATGAAGTGTCTCGCCGTCAGTGATCCCTGCTTCGCCCAGAAGGTCTATGGTGCCCACGACTGGCACAGAGCCCTTTGAAATGCCTGTGGGAAGCTTCTAGCTTCCTGAGTGTAGCAAAGACCTTCCAGAGGCAACAGGGACCTTCAAAATGGTGCCTGCGACTAGCATGGAGCCCTTTGAAATGCCTGTGGGAAGCTTCTAGCTTCCTGAGTGGAGCAGAAACCTGGAGGCTGCAGGGACCTTCAAAATAATGTCCATGACCAGCGTGGAGGCCGGAAAGCTGACGGTAAGGTACCCCCCCCCCAACTCTCTGCACCCAATCCCATTGATCCCATAGGATCAATGGTTTGTTATGTGTGAATTGGCTACCCACAAATTCCAGAAACCTAACCTCCACAGATACCGAAAACTGATTAGTTAACTGCAGCTGCATTTAAGACAACTTTTGAAAATGAGCAGATAGAGAGAATTGGCTAAGGCAGTGGTTCCCAAATTGGGAGGTGCGGAAACCACCAGGGGAGCTGCGGATTGCCACGGAATCCTCTCAGAAAACAGTGCAATGCCAATTGGCAGGCATCAACATAATGTAATGGGGAGCCGCGGCCAATGGTCTAGGGAGCTGCAAGTCAAAGAAGTTTGGGAAACGCTGGACTAAGGGGAAACAAGAGCATGTTTTTAGACTTTTCGAGTGTTTGCTGTAACTGAACTGCAGCTCTTTTCTGAAGCTGGAGTTTGTGGGAGGCAGCACTCTAAAACCGTGTATCTAGGTCATTGTGTATGACTTTATTAGATGGAGAATGGTTTGAGTTACTGTATGTTATATGTACCATGTACGCTTCTTTTCTAATAGCCATTTTCTGGCTCTTTAAGGGAAAAATGAAAAGCATATATGATAATCTGGGAGTAAAACCAATGGATTCGACTGTTAAAAATGCATTAGACCCAACACCAAAGCATGAATGCCATGTTTTAAAGAACGCAAACAAAATTACTTCCATCTTAAGTTATAGAGCATATGAGCGTTCACAGGTAAGAGAATTAGTTTTCTGATCACAGTTGCACATACATATTTGTTTAGTCAACTTGGTAGTCTTTATGTATTGTAACAATCAGCTCTAGTATAGCTTAGAAGATTTGAAAGTGGGATATATGAAAGTCTGTCTGCTCCCTAATAGGCCTGTTGAGATCCTTGATTGAGGTCCCCCCCCCCCAGTGTCTGAAGTCTGTCTGGTTGGGACACACAAGTGGGTTTTCACAGTACCCTGCACCATGATAGTGAAATAGCCTTTCTAGGAATGTTTGTCTAATCTGCTTTCTCTTGACCTGCTGCTGCCTGGTGAAAATCTTTCTCTTTAGCCAGACATTTGATCTATTTATTTCTGTACAGGTGGGCCCCCATATCCACTGATTCGCTATCCACGGTTTCAGTTATCCACGGATCATGGGGACCCCCCAGGCTTTTACTTTTTTCCCAGTAAGCTTCGTTTCTTCCTTAAAGAAACAGGAGAAGCAGCCTCTGGCTGCTTATTACAGGCAAGTAGAACGAGACTAAGTACTAGAGAGGCTCTGCAAAGTTAACAGAAACCTTGCAGAGCCTCTCTAGGACTTAGTCTCGTTCTACTTGCCTGCAATGGAGGCTGCTTCTCTGTTTGTTTTAAGGAAGAAACAAAGCTTGCTGAAAGAAAAATAAGAGCTGGGGGGCAAGCTTGCCTGCCTGCAGGGGAGGCAGGGTGGGGGGGGCCCTCAGGAAACCATGGAGGGGGTGTTCGCTCTTATCCACGGTTTCAAGTATCCACGGAGGGGCCTGGGACATATCCCCAGCGGATATGGGGGTCCACCTGTATATCCAAGTATTTATAGCCCACCTTTCTACTTCTGAAGAGGCCCCCAAGGCGGCTGATGATTTGTCTCTCTGCTTGCTGTGCATTTCATACTTTTTCTGCTTCTGCTTTATTTTAAACTGTTTTATTGTTCTGATGATGTGTCTTAACGGTATTTTATGAGTCGCCTTGAACACTGTATGGAAAGGCAGTACGTTAATCCTCATACACAGTGTATGTTTTCTTTTGTAGAGAGATAGCTATAACCTTGAACACTGTATGGAAAGGCAGTATGTTAATCCTTATACTCGGTGCATGTTTTCTTTTTGTAGAGATATAGCTACTAAGCTTTTATCAAATTGTTCTTGATGCTAAAAAAATTAATATAAATTTAGGGGTATTGTTTAATCCAGAGGTAGACAAAGTAAGATCTTGGGGCTGGATTTGGCCCCTGACAGCATACACTCTGACCTTTGACTGCTCCCTATCCATGGCTAAGAATTTGATCCTCAAACCCTTCTGTTGTGTGCTGCCACACTGATACTACTGCCTGCCCAAATATAGCTACCTCATTCCCAGACTGTGTTCACACCCATGCACAGGAGAAGGGTATATGCCAATTGACATGCCATGACAGCATGAGCAAGCATGTTTCCTGTGTGGTAGCAGTGCTAGTCTAAAAAAAGGGCTGTAAGTGAGATAGCAAGAAAAGAACTTTGTTTTCTTCTCCAGAACTACTTCAGTTAAAAAATGAGTACTCCCCCCCCCCCCGAATAAAAATAGTGGTTAAAAAACAAAAAACAAAAAACTGTAATGCAAAATATTCTTTGTAGAGGTGGTATCAAAGTTATGGTGGCAATTATAATGAGTAATGGCCCTCTGAACAACTTTCATATCCCAGTGAGACCCTCAGGCCAAAACGTTCGTCCACCCCTGAATTCCTGATCGATTTCAGGAATTAGATGTTTGAGGCTTGGCTATAAAATAAATGTCATCTGCAATTAACATCTGATATTGTGGGTATCCGCAAATTCAAGTCCATTTATTCTGAATTTATTTCTAGTATTATTTCTATGAGTACGAATATGGATTTGATGAAATCAGGCGAAGACCAAGACATGTATGTCCATATGCTATTGTATCATTTTCTTACAAGGATGAAAGAGTACAAAATTATTTGCCTCAATCAAGGTAAGTTAAAGATTTACATTAAAAGTATTTAGTCCGAAGGATTTCACTCCTTTTTTAATATTTATTTTATTGTTAAGCTACTTTCTCTTCATGATTCTGTATGTCTACTTGCAGCTTTTGATGGATAACTGGAATTTGAAGCGTATGTTCTAGATTGCTCACTTTGAGTGAGCAAAGCTACAGATGTTAGTTTATAGTTGATCTGACTTGTACTTTTTTCATACCCTTTCTTTCATATACAGTATTCTCTTGTTGGTTTATGAGCCACCTTTCATTGTCAATATTTTTGTGTTCAGGCTGTATTTAAGCACTGGAAGGTTTTGGTGACAGGCAGCGTTCCTGTAACAATTTCTGCCACTGCACAGAGCCCTTCTGTGGCTGTGCAGCGGCGGGGTGGGACCTCGAGACGTTTGGTGATGACATCACACGTTTGTCATCGTCAACTTTGAGGTAGCTGAGCTCTGATCTGCGTGGAGCTCTGCTGCGTAGCTTACTGGGAATAATGGGGACAGGAAGCCAGCATGTGGGGTGCTGCAGGTTTCTGTGCAGAGAATATCCTGAAGGGTTCCCTCAGAATTTTTGCCTTTTTTGCCCTTTTGTCTCTTCAGAGATAGTCCCATTTGCTTCTGTAGGGGCTACAATTGGACATAGCTGAGAAAAGCTGGCCAGATGTCGGTGTCATGCCAGAGCAGAATTTTGTTCCTCACCTAAACAGTGCTACTAATTATAGACTTTTTAATTTTATTTCACAGTAGTCATTCTCTTTTTTAGGAAAAGGAAATGTTTTGTTAACAAGGGCAAACAGCAGCTCGCTAGTAAGCTAAGCCAATATTTGTAAACTCCTGCTTGCAGCATTCTTGTGAGGAGTGTTCTCATTTTATAAGCATGACTACAGTGTTGAGAATGATTTGGCCAAGTCTAACAAATGTCCTATTGAGCAAGGATTTCAGCCCACGTCTGTCTGCCCTGTAGATTCTACATGTATGAAAATTGTGAAGGACAAGAAGTATTCACAGTTGCTGTGATTTTAACAAACTGTTATGGGATAAATCTTGCTGGAAGTGATGTGATGTGTTACTAGGCAACTGTTAAGAAACTTGCCTGAAGGAGATGTTTATTTACTGACCACAGTGACATGGTGACTGGTTGTTTGCAAGCCAGTGTTAAGAATTTCACATTGCTCCTGAGGCTACAAGTGGAAAAATGAGATGCAGATGTGAATCGTGTAAGCTAAACAGGTAAAGCTTAATAGCAGGTAGTGTTGGGAATGTGATGGCTTACATGTGAAATATGTTTTCCATTTTGGTCTTATGTCAGTTTTCGGTTGTCACATTCCTTTTTTGTTGTTTGGCTGGTCAGAAACCTCAGATTACTGCCTGTGCTGTTGGTAAGCAATTTTTATATTGAAGTAGAAAGGTTTACACAAGATCAGGCTGTCTCTGCTAGGAATTTATCTAAAACCTTGAAAAGCTGAGATTTTAAGAATATATCTTCTAGGTTTTTATGGTATCAGATGACAGATGCCACAAAATGCTTTCAGAGCATTTCAGGCATTCAGTTTCCTTTTGGGATGTCTCCTCCCCTCTAATCTGGAAGCTGGCTCAACTCCTTCATGGGGTAGGCCTCTCAGTTTCCCTTGATAAACCCTACCTAGTAGCTGGGTTGCAGGACTTGCTCTTTTAGAAGCTTTCCCATTCCGATTTGTAAAACTTACTTGATTTTAGTTGTGTGTCTGTCTTAACTCCTCTCCCTTTTCAGCAAATATTAGTCAGGGCAGGCTCCTTTACAGGTAAGGCAGGAGATCGACCAGAAGGCCTACTGTCCAAATGGCTGAGAAGGTCCCCTAAATCTTTGCCCTACCTCCCACAGTCTGTCATCTGCAGTACTAGAGGAGGAAAGGGTCCCGAAGAAGTATGGCATGTGCTGTGTTCAACAACAACTGACTATTGGTTCCTGCCACCAGGTCAACCTCCTGCCTCCTCCTAGGTTCAACTACACTGAACGTGCAGATAATCATAGGAGCCATTCATAGTGAGTAGCTACTTCTTGCCCCAGTCCAGCTGTGATTGTACTCTGGGAGAGATACATTATACAGAGCAACCGCAAAGGAGATGGAGTCTTTTCTAGAGTGTTGTCTTCAGTTCCATCTCCCACTGGATCATGGGGCAGACTAAGCACAACCACCATTGTGTGCCTCGATTGTCTAGGGTTGAGGATAAGCCCATTCTTGCTTGTCCTGCAAGAAGCCCTGCAATGATAGAGAAATGTGAAAGTGCAAGAGCTCCTCCTGTAGATGTTCAAGGTGTAAGTGACCCTGATGAAAGTAGAGCCTTTTGTCTCTGGAGTCAGATATATGTGATCTGCATCTGTATAGAGCACATTTCAGAAACTTTGGGAGTGTGTCCTAGACCTGTCTTTGATCAGGAAAACTGTGCCATATACATGCCTCTGAGGTAGGAAGAATCCCTCCCATTTTCTTGGGGAATGCTGCAAGTCAGTCAAAACTAAATGTTTAACTATGGGGAAGGAGGGCAAGTTGTATGTCTGCAAAAGTGACCACGCAAATGTCAGTTGTAAGTAAGCAACCCATCTTTCTTCTTTGTCTCTGTAGTCACACTTATTTCCTCCAATAACCTTTCCTGTTCTAGGTAATTCATTAGGGGTTTGCATAGGTCAAATTGTAGCTGGAAGCCACCCAGACCTAATACTAAAGAAATGTCAGTTCCCCTACCCTCAGCCCCAAGGAGACACCATGAAGGCTTCTATTGAGCAAAATAAACATAAGAGCCCTGCTGGATCAGGCCAAAGGCCCATCTAGTCCAGTTTCCAGAATCTCACAGTGGTCCACCAGATGCTGCAGGAAGCACTGAAGACAACAGGATACCTGTATCCTGTTGCCACTCCCTTAAATCTGGCATTAACAGAGAGCCTACTTCTAAAACCAGGAGGTTGCTTATACCCATCATGGCTTTGTGATGAACTTTTCTTCCATAAATCTGTCCAACCCCTTTCTAAAGGCATCCAGGCCAGGTGGCAAGGAGTTCCATAGGTTAATTACAAGCTAGGTAAAGAAACATTTTCCTTTGTCCATTCTAATTCTCCCGCCACTCAACTTTAGTGGATGTCCCCTAGTTCTAGTGTTCTGTGAGAGGGAGAAGAATTTCCCTCTATCCACTCTCTCTATCCCATGCATAATTTTATATGCCTCAGTCATGTCCCCCCTCAGGCACCTTTTTTTTTTAGACTGAAGAGCCCCAAACGCTGTAGCCTTTCCTCATAAGGGAGGTGCCCCAGCCCCCTAATCATTTTGGTCGCTCTCTTCTGTACCCTTTCCAGTTCCACTATATCCTTTTTGAGATGTGGCTACCAGAACTAGACACAATACTCCAGTTGTGGCCTTACCATTGATTTGTACAATAGTATAATAATAATCTTGGCCATTTTATTCTCAACCCCTTTCTTAATGATCCCGAGCATGGAATTGGCGTTCTTCACAGCCACCGCACACTGGGTCAACACTTTCATCAAGCTGTCCTCCAGGACCCCAAGATCTCTCTGCTGATCTCACAGACAGCTCAGAACCCATTAGCGTATGCATGAAGAATAAATGGTACAGGTCCGACTGATAGTCTGTAAAATACCCTTCATCATCATAGTAGAGGGAAGATGAACACCTACATTTGCTCTTTATTGAAGTGTGGACCAGCAATAGAGAGCCAAGCCCATTTCCAGCCGGGATCAGCTGCTTTAATCATTCATCACAGCAAATGTATACGTTTTAGCTCAGGCAAAAATTAATCATCAAGAATCATCAAGAAACATAACTTCAACAAGACTAGTTTAACAAGACTTCAGTTATACCCTGTACGTGGTTACCCTTCTGCCCCTTAGGACGTCTGCTTGTTTATCTCATTCCAGGCTTATATTGACAGCCCTGGCCTTCCTAATATTCTACAGCTGACAGGCATTGGCGTAATTATTCGTCTCCTTTGTAGGCAGCTAAGAAATTTCCAGAAACAAGAAGTCTAAGAATACATAAACCAGTAGAACAGCAAGCAGATCTGCATCTAACACATCTAGGAAAGCTTCAATAAGGCAGTCTGCCAGAGCTCCTGCTTCCTTCAGTACACCACCTTGAGCTTCTTGGAGAAAGGACTGTATAAAAATGTGAAAAATAAAGTAGGTAGCCCTGTGCCAACTGACACCAGGAAGACGTGAGCACCTGTGAAAGTAACAGCCCAATCCTATCCTTCTCCCCCACTGGTGCAGTGAGTGGGGGAGGGCAGAATGGGAGGCTTTGGAAGGGAAAGGGGATTTAAATCCCCCTTCCCTTCCAGAGCCTCCCGTTCTGCCCTCCTCCACTCGCTGCACCAGTGGGGGAGAAGGATTGGTTTGGGTTGTAAACTGCTGTCTTCTCCTGTGTCCAAAAATGGAATTGGACCACCACAGGCACCTCGGTGATATCTGTTGGAATTGGAGTTCACGTGAAGAATGAGGAACAAATTTGTCTCCTTGAGATTCAGGATCAAAGAGAAAACATTGCTTCACTCTGATTGCCATTCAACACTTGCTGGACCTGCTGCTTCATGGGCAGTGCCATCCACCATAAACTTTGAACAGCGGAGCACACGCTCCACCCTTTGAAAGCGTCGCAAACGTGCTGTAAAGCACGTTTGCAACTACTTTCGAGTAAGGTCTGCCAGTGCGGAGGCCGGCAGCCCCCACTCCAGTAAGTTAAGGAAAGGGATGTAAGGCATCCACCGGCAGGAGCAAGGGTGGGCTTGGCGGCAAGGGGGGGGCAGTAGTTGGCCAAGCTGGCCCGGGAGGGGGCAGGGATGGCGGCCGCCGCATCCCTGTCCCATTCCCATGCCGGTGCGGTCGTTATACGGCCTCATCGTACTTAGGACAGCTCAAGAGCTGGCAGAAATCTGAGTCCCATTGGGGCCTCCGAGCGCTGTACTGGGGGAAGGGGAAAAACGTCCCCTTCCCCCCAGGAGACCTCCAGGCCAATCATGATTGGCCCAGATCAAGGATAGGATCCAGTGGGCAGCCCTAGGGCCACCTGCGGACCTTTACACTGGATTGCGCTCTGAATCAGTTCTAAGGTCCAGTGGCACTCTGGGGGCTATTCAGTGTTTTCTTAGCCCTTAGACTTGTTGGAGGTATATTTGAACATTCAGATTCAACTATTCTGCAACAAATTGCTGCATTTTGCTTACAAGCGGAAAGCTGTTTAGTACAGAGCATTACTGTTTGACCGCATGGCAACGTTGTTCGCTTATTTTATTGTATGTATATTCTGTCTCTTTTGTGCAGGGGTGGGGAACCTATTTGCGGTGGGGGGCCATTTTCCCGTCGGCCGAAATCCCCCCGCAAATTTGACAACCCCCCGCGCAAATTTACCACCCACCGCTCGCTCGCTCTCCCACCCACCCAACCGCTCGCTCTCCCTCCCACCCACCCACCGCTCTCTCTCTCTCTCTCTCTCTCCTTCCTTCCTTCCCACCCACCCACCGCTCTCCTTACCTCGGCTCCGGGACGCCGCTGCCGCGGCTTTCCCGCGCCTCCTCCGTTTAAAAGCGGTCTTCCTGGACTTGCGCAGAGCACCACTGAGGCCAGATCCGGCCTCAGCGGCGCTGTGCACAAGTCCAGGAAGGCCACTTTTAAAAGGAGTAGGCGTGCGGCGGCGGCGGAGCCTCCGGTCCGGTCCCGTGGGCCAGAGGTTCCCCACACCTGCTTTTGTGGCATGGAATCCAAGACAGTTAGGCCCCATCCAGGCACTGACTACACCTAGATCTGCTTAACTTCAGCAAGACTAGTTTACCAAAGTAACATAACCTTGGTTGGATATCAAAGGTTGCTGGTGTGGGCTTTTTCTCATATTTTGATGACATCCTGCTCTGTTTCAACTTGCAAGCCAGGAGTTATTGAATCTGTAGTAGAGTTCCCTTCAACCAACACGTTAGCTGGATCATCTTGGGTTATGACTGGGCAGGCATGCAGTAATTCTGTATGTTTTCTTTAAGAAGAGAGATAGGAGTAGTTGATCTAGTTGGGTTACTAGTTTAAAGCCTCAGCACAGGTTGATGCAGTGTCTCTGGCAGAGCTCCTTGACATAATAGTGCTGGTGTGCCCAGTGGCCCAGGTTTCACATGAGGTCTGTTCAATACCTTTTCCAGGATGAAATAGCCAAGCCAGAACTCAAGATTCTTCCCAGAGCAGGCAAGCGACAAAAAATATTGACATAGCTAGAAGATTCCTAATTGATAGGGGGAGGGGGGTTTACAGGGTTCATCGCACTATATGAAAGTCACACTTGGTTTTGGGAGCAGGATGGAAAAAATTGTGTTGGCATTCTAGCAAAGGGCTCAATACTAATGTTTCTTGGGGAAAAAAAAAAAACGGCAACAGCCTTCAATAGCATTCTTGGCTGTTTGAGGAAAAAGCCCATATCTTCATACCCATACCTGTTAAGGAATGGTCCTACTATTCCTTAAAGGGGGTGGCGTTACTAAATCTGTCTGCAGTTCATTACTCACCCAGATAAAACATCAGCTACATGTCTCTGTAGAACTTGTAGGGTTGCCTGTGAAGGAACCTATTCTTGTTTTTGGCTAGAGGCGTTTCTGAGTCGATTGAGAGAAATAGATTGAAAGAGCAGACAATATGTTGAATGTCTGGGTTCTGATAATTGAAACGCATCGAAAGAGCGGACCGTTGAAAAGCTGGGGACGCCTGCATGTGGAACTGCTGTATTGAAAGAATGGTCTTCTGTAGATGAGATTTGTATATTAGCAATTTTTATGTTGGTTCACATACTTACTAAACATGTTTGCTAGGGAAGTACTGTACTGGCTTTAGCTGATGTTGCATTTGGAAAACTGGTTCTGGAGAGGGTTCTCCCCAAGTAAGAATTTCCAATATACAGTATCTAGTTGCCTGCTCTTTACTGTTACTGCTATGATGTATCCTAAAAACCAGTGGTTCTCAAAGTTCTCCCTGTAAGGCAGGGAGAACTCTTAAGTGTTTGCGGTGGTGGGGCTGACGGTGGCGACTATTCCGGGGACCTCCGCCGCCAGGAAAAACTCCCCTGAAAATGCCTCCCCCCCCCACCTATTCCTTCCCTCTGCAGGCCTCACCAATCTTCAGATAGCCAAAAAACAGTGATTTTCAAGCATTTCCGGTTTTCCTGAAAACCTGAAGTGGTAGAAAATCGTTGTTTTTTCAGTGATCTGAAGATCAGAGAGTCCTGCAGAGGGTCACGGACGCCTCCCCCAACCACCACCCCCCAAGCCCTGGTAAGTGGGGGGAGAAAGGCATTTTTGGGCACTTTTTTGGTGGCAGCAGCAGTGATTCCCCGGGATCGTCCCTGCTGCCACCATGCTGTCCCTGCCCCTTAAGGGGGCAGGGGACACTTTGTGGTGTCAGTGGTGAGGCACAACCCACCACTTTGAGAACCACTGCTGAAGACTATTGAATGCCCTATTGTCTCTGTGGGAGAAAACAGGAATTTTTTAAAAACATTTTTATTCTCCAAGGGGCATTCTCTAGCCTCGCATACTGAGATTCAGATTAACACATGTGGGGAGGTAGATAGATTCTCCTGGGATGTATTCCTTCTTCATTCTCTCAGTAAATGTGATTGCTTTTTTTTGTTACCTTCTTGGAATAGTTTTGTTCCTGTTTGCTGGTTTTCCTCTTCTAGGATTACTGTGCTTTTCTAGTATAGTCTGGTGAAGCTGGGGGACGTCTCCAAGGAAGGAATCAATCAGCAGCTGGTCCTGCCTCCTGATTAGAGGGGTTGGAACATGCCATTTGAACATTCAAATACCCTTGTGTATCCATTGAGAACAGGAATTTATTACAGGGTATTTAGAAAAATTATCTTCTATGCTGGTAGCATTCAATGACAAGAAAAAACTGAATTCTGTGATGCATGGCACTTAGATTGAAGAGCTTAAAAGGGAAACATTCCTGAAAAAGAGGACAGTACTTCTGGCTTTTGATTTTAACTTCGTGTATTTTGTTTGTAGATCGAAGATTTCCAATGTGGATAAGATGACGGGTAAGAACAAACTCTTAAATAAAAATGTTTTGATTTGTACGAAAATCTTTAGATGTGCTAGGATATGAGGAGGGTGCTTGTTAAAATTGATCTATAACTCTTCTGCAATTATCAACACTTGGGGCAATTTAACAACCAAAAAGAAATCAAAGTTGGTTGTTAGAACAATTGCAATAATTAACCAAGTAAAAACACAACTAAGTCAAAAGCCAAATTAAACATCAATTCCTCCAACCATCATGCTCGGCCATATGCCCAGTTGAAGAAGGCCATTTCAGCGATCCTGCAGCAGAATGTCATAGAGGAGGCCACAAGGACCTTGCAGGGGAGGAAGTGTCACAGAGGAGGGTCCCAGCCAGGGATCCAGTATATGAATAATTCAAGGGAGATGGGTTGACCAGAAATGACACATGTGGTGAAGTTCAATCTATATGGATAAAAGTAGAATTTAGATAGTGCCTTAGCATGATTCATGTACCTCTGTACCTAGTAGCACAGGCCTGTTGAACAATGCCTAGCTTTGGTATGCATTTGACCTCCATAACTTCTAAATGTTGAGGTTTTTTAAATGTCTTTCCTCTGTGGCCACTTTTTCTTCAGGGAAGCATGAATTGTCTTTGTAAATTGTATAGTATGCTGGTGGAACGTGGGCTACTTGCAGCCAAGATGGCAGTCACACCACGCTGCATCCTTGGCTTCTCTTCCCGGCAATTGGGGAAAAGAAGCCAAAGACACGGCTGCCCCAGTCTGCCGGTGGCTGCGTCTTCGGCTTCACTTCCCCGCGATCAGGGAAGAGAAGGTAAAGACGCGTCCGCCAGCAGACTCTCCCCCCCCCCTCGGAAGAAAGTGCCGATGACATCATTGGCACTTCCTTCCCGTGATACGTGGCAGGCTGGAGGCCCACATAGGTGGTACACGGGCCTCCAAAGGTTGGGAACTGCTGGTTTAGACAGATCACAAACTGGCATTGACCTTTTGTATCTGTCTTCATACTATTTTTTTATTGCTTGTGTCATTTTAAGGTTGGATCGTTTTCTGTCCCCATGTTCTTGTATGTACTCTTTTTCTTGTTTGGTGCACCTGTCTGGGAATAAAGTCAAACTGATACTTGATGGAAGGGGGTGCACTCTTTTTCTGCTTAGTAATATAAGGCAATATAATTAATGGCAACTAATACTCTTTGCTTTTATCTGCTATTTGCGTGTTAGCACCAAAATATTTTCAGAGAAATGTGATCAGAGTATATCCTAGCATTTATCATAACGTTTTGAGTCTACTGCAGTAGTTTAAACTTTAGGGGAAACAAATAACATTCCATTTTAGACTGGAAGTTATTGTGTGCAGAAAAATTGAATTTTCCTATTTGGAGAAGGAGTCTGAAAAGTTTATTCAATTCTGATATTTGATCAGGTTTTTAATGCTACTAAAAATGAAACTTAGCATTTTAACATGTCATTAATTTAGATTTGTGATCTATTAGAATATCCCTGCTCCAAATTAAAAATATTCAAGAAAACTCCCAAGTACTCAGTTTCATTGACTCATGTCTGTGTAACATTCTCAAAAATGTTTGGGGCATAAATTATGCTGTCTCTTTCTCCCCCCCCCCCCATCCCTAGTCCAACCCCCCCCCCCATCCATAGAAAATAAACAATTTTCAAGGACTCACTGCTTTGGAGTGTTAAAAGATAATTTTTTTAATGTAGATAAGACAAGTTACACCTTATGGAAAGGACAGCTTTTAAACAGAGGGACACTAGTATGCCATGCTGCTTTGAAATCAGAATCGCGTCCTTTGCTGCCTTGCAAACTGTAAGTATTATCATTTTAAAAGCAGATACTAAATCAGAATTATTAGTTCAGGTTATGCCTGCTTGCATGATGGAACCAAATTCATTTTCAACTGGTAGAAACTTTTTCTAGCATCCACTACACATAATTTTGAAAACTTAGTTTAAAACTATTTGAAATATAACGTTTACATTTACTAACACATGTTTAATGTCCTGATGAAGAAAAAACTTAATGTCATTGTTCTTTGACCTCTAGTCCTGAAAAACTTGATGTTGAAATGGTTATGAGCATTGAACATTTGACACGGAAAATCTCACCAAAGGTGTTATATAAAGAAACATATTCAGGAGAGAGAGAAGGTAAGGTCTTGCTAATTAATAACATTTCCTCCCAGCCCACAGGTGTACGCTTTTAACTCTTGTGACGTATACTTGCACCCTGGGGTGGTAATGCCTTAAGAAAACGTTATTCTTATTGTTGTATACCTATACTGATATTCTGAATTTTTCAGGTCACTGTTCTACTGGGGCAGTTTGGGTGATGAAGCAGGAGCTCAGATAGCTAGCATACAATTGGGGGGTGAGGAATTCTGGTCAACTCCAACCAGAGGTCATTTTATATTCTAATTTATAGCAACAATAGTTGCAAAAAAGCAATACTTTCCTTGCCCCCATTTTGTGGTTAAGGTCTGCTTGGTCTATAGGCTCATCGGAAGATCAAAGAAAATAATTCAGTAACTTGCTGTGACACATTTGCTAATCGCTTTGCTGATGCGATTGTTCACATCTGATTCAACTTGAATGCCACCTTGGGTGCAGTACAAGTGCAGAATGTTACTAGAAGCTCATCTGGCCATATTTATTTGCATACATATTAGTTATTTTAGTTATTGCAGCCTGAGAAAGTGAAACGGTGTACTTGGAGGGTGCAGCCTACCACATGTCAACTTGCCCTTTGAAGTTGATAACATTTAACTGAATGGTAATGTTTACTGGGTTGAGGAAATTACAAATGGTCTTTTGAGAGGGAGGGGTTGTGGCTGCCTTAAAGGAGGTGGTTGCGCAGCCACTTCCTTTTGGGGGCATGTTACTTGAGTGGGTGTTGGGAGGTGCAGCTCTAGATACTTTTGAATCCAGGCTCCGATTTGGCACTGAAACAATGGATGACCTACAAAGTTTGGCAGCAGGGTGATCCTGTTGGTTTTCCGGACAGTCTTTGATACTATAGTATTCTTCTGCATTGCCCACCTGAGATGGATGATGTATTGTATGGTGCCTCTGTTTCTACCTAATGCAAAGATTCCAGGAGGTGATGCTGAGTCAATTTGGATTGAGTTACCTTCACAGTGTTCTCATGACACCCAGCTTTGTTTTTGCTTTGCTTTTCATCAGAGAGACCATCAAACAGTTAAACTAGTGCCTGGTAATGATAATGGGCTAGATAAGGGCTAATAAACTGAAACTCAGTTTAGATAAGATTGTGGTGTTAATCTGCAGTTTGGTGTACACTATGTCCCCTACTTAAGTACAGGTTAGGTTTCAGGAGTCTATACTTAAGTCAAAACATCCTATTCTTGCTGGCCTAGTGCTGTTGTGCCTCCTTGGAAGCACCATTAAAGGATACAACTGTCTATAACTCGAATGTCTGTAACTCGGAGAGCCAGTGTAATTTCAAAGACTTGCCTGTGGTCAAAAGTTCAACACTTGGGTGTCCACTGGGCTAAAGCAAGTACTGTATAACATGGATGGAATTGCAGGTGTCCCCCACTTAAGTACGGGTGTCCCCCGCTCAGCAACGTATCAGTCAACGTCAATCCGCATATACGACGGAGGTCCCCCCTAAAGTTAATTTGTGCAGCCCCGCTGTACCAGTGCTGGGTAGGATTGGGCTGTTGACAGTTTTAAATATAAAAGAAGCATAAACTTTTTTTTCAATAAATGTGCAATATAAATGAATAGCATTTACTTATTTTGTGTCCTGGCAGGGATAACAGTTTGACAAGATGTTTATTTTTTTACCTTCTCAGAGTTCAAGAGTGGAATGTACTGTAGTCTGTATGAAGTTGTGGAACAAATTAGTTTGGGAAGTAATTTAGAAGGTTTGCTTCAAAAGCTAGAGAGAGAGAAACTGGTGAGTAGATTAAATTCCTTATCTAATTTTGCCATGTGTGTTTATTCCACTAAAATATTTCAAAAAATAATTTAAGCAATTTGTTTGGTAGCTCTGTTACCACAGAGTACCATCTAGGATGCTCTTCTTGCTCTACACTTTTTAGTGGTGATCCAAATTGAAAATGCATCATCTAGTGTTGGAAACATATTTTTATAGTGTGTAAACTTCCTTTTTGCAGGTTATTGTTAAGCCACTTATAGACAGAGGATATCTTTTGCTGCTTTCTCCTTGTCAGATGGCTTCACCATATGGTATTCAACTTCTTTCTATTTTGACAGCTCCAATTTTATTTGTTCATGAGCAGCTTCATTCTTTTATGGCATGTTTTTCTTTTTTTCTTGCCAGATAACCATTCAGGAAGACCTCGCACTCTGCAAGCATTGTTTCTATTTCGGACTCCTAGAAGTTTAGTGTCTTCAAGTAAGTTGAAATGTTTAATGTATTAGGAGTGTTAATTGTACCTGTTAAGATCCATTACGACTGGTACAATAATAAATAGAACACTTAACCAACTCTGTAAGTACAAGTGAATATTCACCCTTTAAAATGCATAATACTGTCCTTAGTTTTGCTGTGCCTAATCAGTTTGCACACCTTCAGCCCAATACTAATTCTTTACAGTTGTCTAAAGGGACTTGTTTTCTAGTTGTGTGCTTAGGATAAGACTTGATTTTTTTGACTTTGCCTGATTATTCCTAATACAATGGGACCTCGTTATTCGTGGGTTCTGCTTCTGCGGATCCCAGTATCCGCAGAAGCAGCCCATGAATAACAGGGTGCAGATAGCGAGGGCACACTGTACGTCCCTAGAATGGGCTTGGGCAAATAATCAATGGTAGTGTTCATGTTCAAGAGAAGAGAGAACTGTGAGTTGTATCTTAAGGGTCGTGTGCAGAAGCATACTTCCCTGCCCCCTCCTTGGCCCAATAGCCCTCTGTGTCCCCTTAAAAACCGTTCTAGAGGGTTGGGTTACCCTTAGAGTAAAATTCTGTGTGACACGAAGGGCTTCAAGGTTATGGGGAGATTGGTGATCATGCCCCCTTTTACGTGAAAAGAAATGTCTTCTGTACACAAAAGAGAGGATTAGGATGCAATGTCTCTTGGTTACTAAAACAGAGAAACTTGCCTAGGCTCAGAACAAATGTGCAAAATCCCATGTAGAGATCGGCATTTCCTATGGATGTAGTGCGTTATTGGATGCAAAACCCTCATGAGTTTCCTTATCCATGAGTTTTTTTTTCCATTGAATAACTCAAATACCACTTCCACTTACATGCAAGTTCAAAATCTTCCACGTGGGTTTTGAACATCTGGTTGAAAAACTTGCATGATAGTCCGATATGAGTTTTGAGTCCTCGGAGGCGAGATGGTACAGACTGTCTCCTGGGCAGCGTTTGCAGGATCAAGAAGTTTACTGTCTCTGAAGGGGAAACTGTCGGGGGAAATTCCTGCCCTTTTTAGCATGCAAGTGCCCTGGGATACATGCAATGATCGACAGTGCTGGAAGAGAACTAATTTTTTTCCACAGATAAACTCCCAGGTTAGAGTGAATGTGCGGTTGTAAACCTCACATGGTTTTATGCTCACAGATGTGATTTTCCACAGTTTTAGTGCATGTTTGGTCTGGACCCTGGATGAAGCAAGGAACTAATGTTGATATGTAAAGGGAAGAGAGACTGATGCTTTTCCCAGCTTGTATGTTTGTGATAGCAGGAGGGAGGCAGGGGAGGAGCTCTAAAGTCTAAGTGGAAAATGAAAGGAGGTGGTAAGAGGGTTTAGAGACTTGACAGAAGACATATGAAGTGTTGAAATGGCAAGCTGGCCACATGAGAGACAAAAACTAGATTGTAGAGTGCTGAGGAAGATGCTCTTACTAAATAAGAGCAGGGTACTAGGATCACTAGGAAAGGTGACTAGGGTTGTTGTACCAACTTAAAGAATTTCAGATGAGTTGTCTTTTGTGATAAAGAGTAAGTAAGCCAGTAGATAGATCTCTCTACAAAATGATTATGCTGAAAAGTCATAGCGCCCCCCCCCCCAATGTAAAAAACTGTCTTCGGATCTCAGTATAAATGGATCTCTTTAAAGCTTTTAATATGTATTAATACTTACGTTGCTTACTTGAAATCGTGTGTTTTTGTTTTTATTGTCTTTATTTTTAATGCAGTACAGACAATTGAACAGAAAAATGCAAATACTTCAGAACTGCAGGAAACTCATGTAGTTATGCCAGAGCTTACAAGATTTATTCAGTCATTGCATTATGCTTATCTTCATTCTCGTAAAGACCCTAAATCTGACTTGAATGCTGTGGTGGAAAAGTATATAAATCAGTATTTGAAACAGTACAGTAAATATAAGGAGTTTTTTTTACATCGCTATAAATCATCCTTGGATGAGAAAAAGTTCTTGTACCCTGCACCAAAAAACAAATCCCACCTTGACACCTCCTTGCATGCCTACATTTTTGGTTCTGAAGCCTACCAGTTTCCTGTTTCCAAAGCCAAAAAACTAATTGAGGAGAATCGAAAACCTCAGCAGTTCAGTCCTGTTTCAGATTATGAAGCCCCGGAAGAAGAATTTGACTACACAAAGAGAAAAGCTGGAAAAAGAAATGGTTCTAAATGTGAAACTGTGGCTGCCAAAAGGAAGCCTTCTCATCCTAGTGATTATGACGAAGAAAGTATCAAAGAGTTGATTAACTTAATTCAGTGTAAGAAGAAAAATGTAGATAGAGAATCTGATACAGAAGACAGCAAAAACAAAAGCAGACTCAAACGAAAGTTGGAAAATGAGACAGAGAACCCACGAAAGCACATAAAAATTAGTGATTCTTCAGAAAGCGCTTGTTGGAATGAAGGTAAGAGGTTTCACACTACTACTGCTGACTTTGGAAAAATATGGCCAAATTTTTCCCATCTACTTCCTTGCCAGCTGTGTCAGGAATTTGCTGTTCTTGTCACTGCACAATAATAGCGCAACAAGAAATATATACTCTAGTAATATATACTATATATAGTATAGAAATATACTATATATTTCTATATAGAAATATAGAAAGTGTTGATGTGACTTTCATAAACAGCCTGTTTCACCAAATGCAATCTAATGTTTGTGTGTGAAAGCTTGCACTTTTACTGTAATGTTTGCTGTTTGCATAAATGACATTATGTGTAGTTTTGAGGCACAGTGCCTTCCAGTTTTGTTGGGGTAAGGAATCAACATCTCTAAAGCAATTGGCCACTTGTCAGTTAAACAGATGAAAGAAACTGGAGGATAAGGGAGATGGAGGCTCACTCTGTTCTTAATTGGCACCATGGCTCAGGTCTAGAACTAGTTTTCAGTGCCTGAACTCAGTTCTGAAACAGAAATAGAAGCCATTCTTCTATGTCTGTGCAGTGCACATTTCCACTCGCCAATGAGTCACCGCAAGCAGACTGCTGTCAGATTGGATCAGGGAAGTTATGCTGCATGTCAGGGGTTCTGATTTTTAACCAGGCTTGAGCCCCTTCACCTTTTCCCTTAGAAATTAAGTAGGCATTATACTACAACCTAGAGCAAATAGTATGCCTGCCAACTTTCAGCCCCTATGACAGTTTAAAAAGATATGATGTATCAGTGCATTGGGTGAAAATCCCTGACCTATGAGTATTCATGTATAACACCTATGCAAGTGCCTGGGGTTAAGGGAGGGGGTGTAAACGTAATAGAGGGACGCTTACTCAACAGAAGACTATCCCTTTGTTGTGTCCATTTACCTCAAGTTGTTTATATTCTGGAAAGTACTTTCCAGTCTGTATTTATATAAACTAGGAACTGACTCAAAGATGGGAGAAAGCTTAAGCAACTTAGCATATAATATTTTGTGTTTATCTCTTCTGCCCCTCCTCTCCCCATTCCTAGGGAACAAAGCGTCAGAATCACTTCTCACAGTTATAGCTGATCTTGGTGGACGTGACACTGATTTGAGACAGCAAAATGTTTCTAGTCCACCTATTACTGATGCATCTCATGTCTTGAAGCTGCTTTCCGAAGTATTGACTAATCCAGATTCCTCATTGGCAAGACTTGTTAACCAAGCTTTAGCAAAAAACAGTTCAATGCAGTCTGTAGCGTATGACTCGATTTCACCACAGGTGAAGGAAGAAACTGAGCTTCCGAATACTCCACGCATTGAAAATACTCAGTTCAAGGATCCCCAAAGCCCAGTCAATCTGGCAACTGATGCATTGTGTTTACCGTATTCTGTTGATGTCCCTACAAGTGAAGCAAATACTGACCACATGCTACATTTCAAAGTAAGAACCTTTTTTAGAATGATAGAAAGAAAGTTTCAAAACTCTTCGTTGTATATTTATATATTTGAGAATATATTTTTTCCCCAGCATTTGTATCTTTAGACTGTGGGTCTCGTGTTTTAACTGCTACGGTTACTAAATAACTTCAACTCTACATAAGATTTGAGATTTTCATGGCCAATGATAACCAATGAAGATAAAATGTCAGTAATGGGATTAAAAGCCATGATTAAAAATTATTTTATTATTATTATTATTAACAGTATTTATATACCGCTTTTCAACAGAAAGTTCACAAAGCGGTTTACAGACAAAATCAAATGATTAAATGGCTCCCTGTCCCAAAAGGTCTCACAATCTAAAAAAGATGCAGAACACCACCAGCAAACAGCCACCAGAAAAGAGACTGTGCTGGGGTGAAAGGGAGGCAGTTAATGTATAATAACATCATATTAAAATGTTAGTTAAAAGATAATAAAAACATAGGTCTAAAAACATAGGTCTGTTTTAAAAACCTATGTTTTTATTATCTTTTAACTAACATTTTAATATACCGTATTGGTCTGAGTATAAGACTCACTTTTTTCTCCTAATTTAAGTTCTTAAACTAGGGGTGCGTCTTATAATCAGGCTGTTGCAATTTAATGCCAGTGATTTAATTAAAACATTTTAATAGCACCAAACTTTAAGGGTGCGTCTTATAATCAGGTGCGTCTTATACTCGGGACAATACGGTAATTTTTAATCATGGCTTTTAATCCCGTTACTGACACTTTATCTTCACTGGTTACCTTCAACTCATTTTCTGTTTAACTCCCTTTTCTCCTTTGCTCTCTATTTTTAGTCAATTTGCAAAATCATGTAACTTTTCCTTGGACTGTGTTACAAAAATGTGGCCCCTCATTTCTGTTCGATTGACAAAAATTCAGGTTACCCCTGGTAATCTTTTGCCTCTATTACTGATGCCTTCTCTTCCTTAGTCTCCCATTTGCCTTATCTCAATTCCATCACCTCTATACAATGCTCCACAGCAAAAACGATTCCCCTTTCCCATCACTCTGATAACATAATGCCCCTCTTTAAATCCCTACATTAGCTTCCAGTTTGCTCTTGCATTAGTTTCTCATCATTATCTTCAAAACCCTTAATTTCCCCTCCCTCATCTCTCTTACCTTGATGCATCCCACCCTGACCTTCACTTGTCCAGCTCTATCAGCCTCAGTTGTCTGGAGGTGTTCTGATTCCTCACTCCTGCCCTTCCTTTCTTATTCCTTGTTGTTAACATAAGAACCTAAGAAGAGCCCTGCTGGATCAGGCCAAAAGCCCATCTAGTCCAGCTTCCTGTGTCACACAGTGGCCCCACCAGATGCCTCAGGGAGCACACAAGACAACAAGATACCTGTGTCCAGTCGCCACTCCCTTGCACCTGGCACAGAGAGAACCCACTTCTAAAACCAGGAGGTTGCTTATGGCTTGTAACCTGTGATGGTCTTTTCCTCCATGAATCTGTCCAAACCCCTTTTAAAGGCATCTAGGCCAGGTGCCATCACCACATCCTGTGGCAAGGAGTTCCACAGATGAATTACACACTGGGTGAAGAAATATTTTCTTTTGTCTGTTCTAACTCTCCCTCCACTCAATTTTAGTGCATGTCCCCTGGTTCTGGTGTTGTGTGAGAGGGAGAACGAGAGGGAGAAGAATTTCCCTCTATCCACTCTCTCCATCCCATGCATAATTTTATACGTCTCAATCATGTCCCCCCTCAGGCGCCTTTTTTCTAGACTGAAAAGCCCCAAACGCTGTAGCATTTCCTCATAAGGGAGGTGTTCCAGCCCACAAATCATTCTGGTCGCTCTTTTCTGCACCTTTTCCAATTCAACTATATCCTTTTTGAGGTATGGTGACCAGAACTGGACACAATACTCCAGATGTGGCCTTACCATCGATTTGTACAAAGGCATAATGATATTGGCCGTTTTATTCTCAATCCCTTTTTTAATGATCCCGAGCATGGATCCCGTTGCTTTAAGCCACTCCCTTAATTTTTTTTAATCCATTCCCCAAACACCCCCTTTTGTGTTAAGTAGAAGGAAAGGCCTGACTGGGGTTTGCAATCTATTTTGTTCTTTCATCAGCCATAGATGGAGTCTGGGTTTAGCATGCTGGGGGCTTGGTATGGATTCTGGCAATTATTCTTTGTCCATTTTTTTTTTCAAGCTTCCAGTTGAACCCACAAATGCAAGAAATTTGCAAGTTTTCTAATATAGTTTCATAAGAGAAGCATGTCTCTGGTGTTTTAGAGATTTTCAATCGGTGGTACTACTACCACCTATATTCCCGCTAAGGAGTCCATGTCGGTGTGTGGACCCCTTTGCATGCTGCACAGCAGCTCCTCAGCATTTCTGGACGCATGGCAATGATGTAAAATGTCATTACTGGACTTCCAGGAACACTGAACTCTGAGCTGTACTGAGAGTACCACTAGTGGTGCTTAACGGTATGGAGGTGGGGGTGGTACTTGGACCCCACTGTCATCATGGTAACAATGTGGTGCTGTCTTGCCTGGCCTGGTCTTTCCGGAAGTATCTGGGGCACAGTTGCAAGATGATGCCATATAGCTAATTTGGGGAAAGAGGGTGTAGAGGAAGCCCCAAATGTGGGGTTAGCCATTCACTTGTGCTCAGCTGCCATCTTTGGTGGCAGTGATAGTACTCACAAAAAGTGATACAGAAAGTGGTACTAAAAAGAAAAGTCAGAAAGCATTGCTGGAGGTTGGGGGAGTAGGAGCTCACCCAGAAGATAGGCAGAATAAGAATGGTCCTGCCTTCAGAGTCTGGAAAAGGTTACCTGTTTCAGGATGTCCTCCTTTCAGATGAAGTGAAGGAACAATCATGGTAAGTCCAATGTTGCAGGTGGTATAACCTTGCAAGTAACTACAAAAGAGATTATTGCCCCACAAATTTGAGAACTGCTTCTCTTGGTTGTCTGGAGGCATTTCTTTCTTGCTGCACCTGACAGAGTGTGAGTAAAACATTGTCGTTGTGTTGCAAGCCTATCCACATTTCTGTGGAAACAAGCCCCATTGAGCTCACTAGGAGTTGCTTCTGAGTAAACATGCAAAGGTTGGGTTGATGACATGTTTTCATAAGTGGTTGACCAATGAATACTTTTGCCTGTACTGAGATTGGATATAATGTCTTTATAGAGACTCTTAGCTTTTTGTAATCATTGTAACAATACTTTAAGAGCTTTAATTAACATAACTGAAGTGCAGCTATTAATTAAAACTACTGTATATTAGGAAACAAGTACTGGAAGTGTAAGTAGCTTTGATGGCTGCAGCAGCCCGTGTCCTAGCACACCAATTGAACAGAACTATCATAGGCAACATTCCAGCTCAACTGAAATGCACTGGAAACTGATTCCAATCACTGGTAAGTAACACAGCTTTATAAATATAAAGTCTAAACATTTGCTCCTTTCTGAAATGTGACTTTTGAAAATAGTAAGGGTGTATGTATGTGTTAACTGCATTTCCAGTATTTTAATTCTGTTCTTATCCTCAGGGTTTTCTAATTATTG
The DNA here is from genome assembly GCA_026170595.1 of Plestiodon gilberti rubricaudatus. Taxonomy (NCBI): domain Eukaryota; kingdom Metazoa; phylum Chordata; class Lepidosauria; order Squamata; family Scincidae; genus Plestiodon; species Plestiodon gilberti. Next base: position 218,908,267 of record JANXHW010000002.1, on the reverse strand, counting down.
CTTATGGCAGTGGAGACCACATTTTAAGCCCTTCTTTTGTACTGTAGCTGCCTGGGTCTGGTTTTAACTAAGCACCTATGCAATAAATGGTTTGAATTAGATCACTAGCTAGCAAAAAGAGTTGATTGCATACAGTGTAATTAGCTGGAATCAGCTCAGTAGGATTCAGTAGGATTCTGTGACACAGAGTAAAGTTGGAAGAGACCCAGGAGGCCATGAAGCCTGTGTTTCCTGAAGCCAGATACTCACCATTTAAAACAAGGATGATCAGCTTCTACAATCCATATCAATCAATCATCAATCAATAAACCTTTATTGGCATAACATAACAAAAACAAAACATAAAACACAAAGAATAATAATAATACACAATAAACAAGCAAAACGAAAGCATGAGAAAAAGGGAGGCATAACAAAAGGGAGGCCTACTTTGTTCTCCAGACAGACGTTGATCGGAAGTAATACCTTGCCACACAAGCTGACTACTTCCTGGATGGTTTGGGCTCTAGTGTAAAGTTGGTATTACCTAGCTCTAGTAGCAAGCGCCTCACAATTGCAGAGTGTATGTACTCAGTTATAGCTGGAACATTACATACAACCTTTAGAGATTGCTATAAAGCAGCGGTGGGGAACCTCTGGCCCTGCGCGAGACCGGACTGGTCTGGCCCGGCCGCCGCCACGCATCAGCTCCTTTTGAAAGTGGCCTTCCTGTACCTGCGCTGATCGCCGATGAGACCGAGAGATTGCTCTCTCGCCATCATCGGCGATCTGCGCAGGTACAGGAAGGCCGCTTTCAAAAGGAGGAGGCACGGGAAGGCGGCGGCCCGGAGCCTGAAGTAAGGAGAGCGTTTTGTGGGTGGGGGTTCATTTTGTGGGTGGGGGTTCGGAGAGCGGTCAGTGGGTGGGAGAGTAGAGAGTGGTAAATTCGCGCGGGGGTCAAATTTGCAGTGGGGGGACAAAATTTCGGCCGGCCTAACAGCTGGCCCGCAGCAAATTTTCCCCATGGGAAAATGGCCCTCCACTGCAAATAGGTTCCCCACCCTTGCTATAAAGTGTATAGACTCTCACATCTTGAAAATGTGTGTTTATGAGTTAAACTAGGCAACTATTCTGCCACATATTGAACAAAGTTTGGTTAGGGCCACTAGAGTCAGAGAAAATAGCTTCAGGGCTTTGGGTTTCTGATCCAAAGCATTCATGCAAATTCTAGTTGTCTCGTTTTGGAGATCTTGTAACAAGGACAACTATAACACCTTTCTAGGCAGACTGTGTCCAACAGCATTGTAATTTGAAGAATATAATTATCTTTGCTGGAGCCTGGCTTACTTAGGAGTACTTTTGGAGTTCCACTCATTGGCTCTAAAAGATGTATGAATGCAGTTTTTCTCAAAGTGGTAATCTTGACTTCTAGAACAGCTTTTTCAAAAAGCTCCAAAGATGCTTGAGCTGAGCGTTGAGACAAGCGTATTGGAAAAGAGAGAGAAATTGTGTGGATTCTTTTGAGACTTGTTTCCGAAGGATTCTTCTCTTCATTGCAATTTGTCAAGTGCAGTGCCTTTTATTGTTCAATCTCATTAACTCAGTTGATTCCTGATTATCTTTTTAAATGCTATTTTAATGCAAGAACATGGATTTGTTTTATTACTAGCATTATTCTACTTGCTTCTGGTGGTGGCTTCCTTATTTGTCTTTATAGAAAATGATGTAGCCTGTAGTGTACTTTGCTATGTTGTCTTTTTTCACTGAGGAATGAAAAGTCTTTGACTTTTGATATGGGTGTGAAAGCAGCAGTGGCATGATTAGGTAGCTCAAACTCTAGTAAACCAAAAATGCTTAAATATGGGGATTAACAGTCTGCTGTTTTTTTGCAGTTTCAGTAGATGTAATGAACTTTGGAATTCAAATCTTCTCTTGAATTTAAAGGAGATTCTGCGATATCCAAACATCAGAAATTAATAAGTCATTGGTTTTATACTCTTGATAGAGTGATAACAATTTTTAAATTGGTGTTGTAGCACAAAAAGTGTGTGAAAGGAAGTACTTTTATAAGTATTGAGAAACTCTAAACTTGCTAACTGCTGCTCTCCCTCAGGAGGGGCAGGAAGAGTTCCTGAGGAGCAACTGAGAAAACATGGAGATAACCACACAGGTGAGAAGGATGGCCTTTATTGCATATGCCACTGCTATCCAGATAGCCAAGAAGAAGCGTTCTTCTTGTATTGAATTTTCAGCAGGACAGTGAGGGCCAGATGAGTTCCTTGCTGTGTGATTGCATTAATTCGCTGAAGTGAGTATCGTAAGAATTTGAAACACTTGAAAAATAGAGGGGGAAGTTGCATAGTGTAAATCTTTAGAGTTGATTCCATGTCTATAGGGCAGAATATAGGACAATGTTCATTTGAATAGCGAGTCCCCTTGTCCTTGGATACTGAATGTGCAAAAGGCACATTGTACGTGTTTAATAAAATATGTCTGTATCTTAATGGGCAATCGGTGTAATTGACAAAGCTACTTCTAAATATAAAGGACCACTTTATAAATTGCATATAGATATGGATAGATTAATTAAATGAAATGCTATAACAGGCATATACTCTTAACTTGGTGAATATATCTAATATGTGATCCATATACTGTATACTGTGTGTCTGTGAATGGAACAATTTCACTCCACGCATACTGTTACATAACTATTGTATTCGTAGTTTTAAAGCTATAGTACATAATATTACTTGGACAGGGTCCCCATTTCTAATTTAATTCTTAAGTTATTAGGACTCAACATGTCCATGAAAGTATGGACGCAGTATAAGCTCCAGTAAGTAAGATTTCTTTCAAAGTATTTCACTTATAAGCCCTGTTCAGAAGTACTGTAACTGTGGCGACTGTCCGCAATTACAGCACCTCTATGAATGTGTTGGTAAGCTTTATTTATCAACACTCTCTAAAACTATGCTCCCCACAACTGGAGTATTTTGTCTGCAAACACTGTACTCGGAGAGTTTCTCCCAGCATCCTTAATTAAGCCTGTGACACACCGGCTGCGTTGTGGTGCAGTGCGGCGTGAGAGTAGCTGACCTATCTACCTGCACCGTAACACATCCTGTCTACAGTGGAGCTGCTTTTGTCACTGGTGGCTTGCTGGTCCCCAGTGATTGGTCGCTTGCAGTGGAGAAGGAGCGGTGCTGAGTCTACACAATTGATTGCAGATTGGCTAAAAATAACTCAGTTCTGATTGGCTTAAAAAAAACTCCTCCGATTGGCCCAACGCATTGCTCCGCGTCCCACCGTCTCAGCATCGGCCTCTCATTGGCCGAAGTTCAACTTGTTCAACTTTGCTCGCAACGCAGCTCTGCGTTGCAATCTTGTAAAATACAAGACACACCGAGATTTTCCAGCTGCACACGGATGGTGCTCTACACAACGCAAAGCAAAACAGCGTGGCCGGTATATCACAGGCTTCATGGTAAGGATCTCTCAATGAAAGAGATAATGGGGGTCAAAGGGGCCGTGACGTTTGAACATGGTGGGGATAGGGCTTGCTGGTGTGCTCGTGCACACACTCAAACTGTGTATGTGTGTGTGGTATGGGCTGAGGCGTAGCGGGGAGGCGGTGAGCCCCCGGGTGGCGGGGGTGTACAAGCCGCCGATGTCAGCGAAAATGGCCTTTTGGAACGCGGTGCCAGCAACAGGACTTGCCTGCTCATGCCCCTACTGTGCTTTTTTTGGCGGAAAACCGCCAGTGGCATTTTTGAATTTTTTGGGGTGGGGCTTGTGACATCACAGGAGGTGTCAACGGGTTCAGGGGGCCCCCCCAGAGGGAAGCTCAGGCACCTTCTTCCTAGATTGAAGAGCCCTAAATGTTGTAGCCTTAGCCCCAGACATTGTAGGCTAAAAACGATTAAACCTTAATTCAGTGGTTCCCAAACTTACCTGGTTTGGGATTCCCCGCAGCCTCTTCTTGATTCCCCGCAGCCTCTTCTTCCTGGCTCACGACTCCCCCGGTAGCGCCTCCTACCTGTTCTTCTGGGCGCCACCATCTTGGATCTCGCAAGATTTCGTGAGATCCAAGATGGCGGCGCCCAGGAGAATAGGTAGGAGGAGCTACTGGGGACATCTCACGACACCCCTGTGACCGCACAGTTTGGGAACCCCTGCCTTAATGTATTAGTCTTAATACAAAATGAGGTGAGATATATAATAGTACATATACAGAATTGAAAATCAACATATTGCTGGGCAAACTCCATCGTTTCAAAAGGTTTATTAATTTTTACAAGATGTTAAATTTTTACGTTTCGCCACAATCATTTGTGGCATCCTCAGAAATAAAACAGCTTTACTGAGCACACCTCAATTATACAGGGGCACCCAAGTGCCCAGATACAATCAGCTAGCAGCTCTGTTGCAACCTGATTGATGTTTTCCGGAAAGACCTAGCCTCGGGAAATTGAAAGGATCTGACAGAAACCTACAGCATGAGATCAACAATAGTGAACAGACAGAGAAATGACCGAGTTTGCCCGGCAATATGTTAATCTTCAATTCTGAAATCTGGTCACGTTGTAACAACCTGCGAACAAATACAGTTTATATATTTGACAAAATGGAATTCAGGTATACCAGTAGTTGTAAATAAGTGTTTGATATTGGTTGACTAGCATCGTTTGACAAATGTCTGTGTTTCCATCGTATGACAGCATTGGGATTATTAGCTTGTTGTTTTATTTGATGCCACAGGAATAAATTAAATTCAGAGGACTCTTCTGATTTATTTATTTTTGTAAGCACAGAAATAAGTTCTCTCCCTTACAAACAGTAAGAAAGTAGTACAGTACAGGTGGGCCCCCATATCTGCTGGGGATATGTTCCAGGCCCCTCCGTGGATACTTGAAACCGTGGATAAGAGCGAACACCCCCTCCATGGTTTCCTGAGGGCCCCCCCCACCCTGCCTCCCCTGCAGGCAGGCATGCTTGCCCCCCCCAGCTCTTATTTTTCTTTCAGCAAGCTTTGTTTCTTCCTTAAAACAAACAGAGAAGCAGCCTCCATTGCAGGCAAGTAGAACGAGACTAAGTCCTAGAGAGGCTCTGCAAGGTTTCTGTTAACTTTGCCTAGAGCCTCTCTAGTACTTAGTCCCGTTCTACTTGCCTGTAATAAGCAGCCAGAGGCTGCTTCTCCTGTTTGTTTAAGGAAGAAACAAAGCTTACTGGGAAAAAAGTAAAAGCCTGGGGGGTCCCCACGATCCGTGGATAACTGAAACCGTGGATAGCGAATCAGTGGATATGGGGGCCCACCTGTATTATTTTGCTGTCATTTTTACAATAGTATAATATTTGGAAACATGATTAAGGTAATGTTAACATGTGATTGCGAGTGTGCAGAATGCTTTTAATGATTATTGGCTCATTCATCCTCACAACAGCTCGATGAGGTAGGTTCAGGTAGGTTCTTTTATCTTAGAAACAGGGTGCTGAACATGAAATCTAATCTTTGTCTAGGACTGTCCACTGATTTTGTATCTGAATTCTGGTTCTCCGATGGTTTCGGGGTGACTCAGTCTTAGTGTCTGGGAATCTCTCAGGCAGCAGGGTCAGATGATCAGAATCTTCCTGAGGGGAGGATCTCCTGGTGTTCCCCAGACTGACCTTGCCTCACCAGCAGGCAAAGTGCATTCAAAGGGGGGGGGGGAATCAGAGAAGATAGGAAGAGTCCAGGGCAGCATCGAGCGATTCACTCGAGCCCCACAGCAGTAGTTGGCAGGAACCGGCTCAGAGAGCCCTCTCCTCTTGCCTAATATTTATGCGTCGGTGTGTTTGAAACAATTGCCTGGAATCTCTATTTTTAAGGTGATCATTTTCTAGGGATGTGTTTGGGTTTTTGGAATTCATAACATAGTGACATTATTCACCCTCTCGACATTTAAGTTGCAATAACACTGGAGTTTGCCGTGCACTCTAGAAATTATTTCTAGTTTAGGATGTGTGTGCTCATCTGTTGCCTATGAGTGATGAGGTGCCAACAATTTGTTTCTCTTTCTGACATAGCTTTTGTAGTGTCCAAAGAGGAACTTGTGTAGCAGAGATGAGAAAACTCAACACTTGAAGTTTGCATATTTCCTCTTTACATGTTTCCCTTTGAATATTATAGCCCAAGAACAAAAAAGTACAGGCTTGAGATGCTTGTGCATTCAGTACTTCCCGTAACATCTAACAGAGGGGAGAAGATAACGCCAAACCTTACAAATATTGTTGTTGGCTCTCTGTCTACAGCATGACTGTTGAATAAACCTGATTTGTCTTTATTGTGTTTAAGTAAGCATATTGACTAATGCCAGCCTGAGTAATCTGTGTCGCTGAATTATTGAAGTCCTTGTTAATCTGGTTTAAGCTTCTGCAAAAGTCTGGAGTTACACATTAAAAATGGCCTTTTTTTTTTTTTTTTTCAAAGAAACATTCTTTCACTGTCATCTGGTAAGGATTTGAAAGAAAACATGGACATCATTACTTAAGTGTGACTTGTTTCTGATATGCTTTATCTATGCTTGTGTGCTGAAAAGTTATAGGTTTAAAAACCTAACTGGTACACATTGGCTGATGTGTTGATTTTTTAGATGCTTCTCTTTCTGGAAGCTGCCATGTAGCTCCAGAAAATGGGTTGTATCCTAAAGAGCTTATGTGGAAATAAAGTACAATTTTTGGCTGAGCTGTCAATCGAAAGGTCGGCAGTTCGAATCCGCGAAGGGGTGAGCTCTCGTTGCTTGGCCAGCTCCTGCCAACCTAGCAGTTCCAAAGCATGTTAATGCGAGTAGATAAATAGGTACCGCTTGCGGGAAGGTAAACAGCGCTCCGTGTTCCAGCCGCATGCTATGTGCTGCGGCAAGGAGAGTCATGCCGGCCACATTTGTCAGGGGTCACCTTTACACCTTTACCTTATATGTGGTTGTGCAAGCACATGCAGAAAAAATGCACAACAGTGAGGTACTGACAATTTGTTGTGCAGTGTGTTAACGCTAAGTCAGTGCTAAGTCAGGATTCTTTTTGGATTTCTGTGTGCAAGAACCATGTCCCATCACTTCTGTACAGTACTCGCAAGACTTCTTACACAAGCAGAAGGATAACTTTGGGATACAGCCCATTGTACGATATGCCAGCTTCAATAAGTGCATGTACATGAAATAATTGCATATCTTACCCCATTTAGCTAGCTACCACTTACTCCTTCAGTCATCTCACTTGTGTGTGTTTCTAGATTGAAAGTCCCTTGGAGCAGGGACCTGTCGTCTGTAGTAAAGCGCTGTATGGAACTAAATAAATGGCACTATAAAAATGTCACACAAGTATATTCTGTGTGATTATGATAGTCATGTTGTAGATTGAGGTAATTAAAACCTTTTAACTACCATATCAAACTTAAATAACTACTATACTTAAAGAATTACTTGCATGGAACTGAGCGGGGAGGCTTGGTGTGCAAACCCTACCCTGCAAGGCCTCTTGTAGAAAAGGGGAAATGAAACAGCCCAGCTATGTATCAATTAGGCAGAGCTCCAGTGGTGTTGAGTGGGACAATTTCTCTTCCCTTTTTCCAAGAGTGAGAGAAACTACTAAGCATGCCTATCCAGAATAATATTCTGAAGGCTCCATGCTGGGATGTTATCTTTTTATTTTCCTTTTAGCTATTTTCCTTTTAGCTTTTCCTTTATCCTCCTTGATGGGGAGGTTGGCTAGGATGGTCACTGATAGATAGCCCACCTAGCCAGGCTGACCCCTGAACATCCAGTACCACTGGCCATGGTAACGACCCATGTACCATAAGGGGGTGGGCATCAGGGTCTGCATCTACATTGTACCTTTTTCTGTTCCCTCACAATCCCTCACCTGCATTGTGAGGGGACAGAAAAGGAATGCTGTCCAGCGACTTTTGTTTCCCTTCTCCTTGAGAGAAGAATGGAAGTTTGTGCTCCAGTCTCAATAGCAGTAAGTCTAGGAGAGGGAAAAGAAGCAGCCATAGCTGTAAGATAAGAGGGAGACTGAAGATGAGGAATTGGTGTGGGGGCAAAAGGTTATGCCCCCATGCCATGGTCCCAGTTCAAATTGAAGTCCTCTGCTGTTGCTTTTTGAGAGGAAAAAAAAATGAGTTCCAGTCACAGAACTCCTATATAATACATGGTATGACCCTGAAGTAGTCAGACTTCCAGTAAAAGCTGCCTTGCAAGATCTGGGCACCTCACACAGAGACTCAGGGAAATACGTTTGCACGAACATCTTCAAGCACAATTTAGTCTCCTTTTTTTCTTTATGCTAATAGACTTGGAGGCCAGGCCAACCCCCCCTAGAGTCCAAGTATCCCATCTTCTCTCCATGCTTCAACATAAGAAGAGCCCTGCTGGATCAGGCCAAAGCCCCATCTAGTCCAGCTTCCTGTATCTCACAGTGGCCCCACCAGATGCCTCAGGGAGCACACAAGAAGACAACAAGATACCTGTATCCTGTTGTCACTCCCTTGCACCTGGCACAGAGAAACTACTCCTAAAACCAGGAGGTTGCTTATGGCTTGTAACTTGCGATTGACCTTTCCTCCATGAATCTATCCAATCCCCTTTTATAGGCATCTAGACCAGGCGCCATCACCACATCCTGTGGCAAGGAGTTCCACAGATTAATTACACGCTGGGTGAAGAAATATTTTCTTTTGTCGGTTCTAACTCTCCTTCCACTCAATTTTAGTACATGTCCCCTGGTTCTGGTATTGTGCCGAGAGGGAAAAACACTCTCTCCATCCCATGCATAATTTTATACAATCATGTCCCCCTCTCAAGCACCTTTTTTCTAGACTGTAGAGCTCCAAATGCTGTAGCCTTTCGTCATGAGTCATAAGGGAGGTGTCCCAGCCCACTAATCATTTTGGTCGCTCTTTTCTGCACCTTTTCAATTCAACTATATCCTTTTTGAGGTGTGGTGACCAGAACTGGACACAATACTCCAGATGTGGCCTTACCATCGATGTGTACAACAGCATAATGATATTCGACCCTTCAACTCTGACTGGTAGTGAGAGAGCATATTGGGGTAGAATCAAGAGAGTGGATAAGGAGGTGGGTGTGCAATCTTCCCCTGCTTTTATTGCAAGGACTTGCAATACTATAATTGCCAAAGTTGTAGACGGAGAAGGAACTTGTAGACAAATAGCCCTGTGAGAAGTAGAGCCTGTCATCCTGTTGCTTAGAATTCAGTGAAAGATTCTTCAATCAACTTAAATTTGTATACATTTGAATTTACCATGTTTCCCCGAAAATAAGACAGCGACTTATATTGATTTTGGCTCCCAAAAAATGAAGTAGGTCTTATTTTCAGGGAGGTCTTATTTTCCCAACTTGTGGCGTGACACTCCCCCCCCCCCGGCACTTACTTTGACTGATTAAAGCAGCGGTGGGGAACCTCCGGCCCGCGGGACGATCCGGTCCGGCCCGTGCGAGACTGGACTGGAGGTGCCGCCGACGTGCACGCGCCTCCTCCTTTTGAAAGCGGCCTTCCTGTACCTGCGCAGATCGCTGATGATGCTGAGAGATTGCCCTCCCGGCGTCATCGGCGCTCTGCGCAGGTACAGGAAGGCCGCTTTCAAAAGGAGGAGGCACGGGGCGGCGGCGAGGAGCCTGAGGTAAGGAGAGCAAGTGGGTGGGGGGGGTTGGAGAGTGGTGAGTGGGTGGGAGTTCGGAAAGCGGTGGGAGGGTGGGTGGGAGCTTGGAGAGCGGTAAATTCGCGGGGGGGGGTCAAATTTGCAGTGGGGGGGGCAAAATTGCGGCGAGCCTAACAAAATTGCCGACCCGCAGCACATTTTCCCCATGGGAAAATGGCCCTCCACCGCAAATAGGTTCCCCACCCTTGGATTAAAGCTTCATTCTCTTTCTTGAGGGTGCAAGGCTTTGCAAGGCCTGGAAGGGCCTGCATTTGAGTCCTCCACCATAGAGACGTGCTAGAGAGGCCTGCAAGGAGGCTGCAACCTTGCAGAGTCTCTCTAGCATGTCGTGTCTATGGTGGAGGACTAGAGTCCTTGCGCCCTCAGGAAAGAATGAAACTTAAATCGGTCAAAGTGCCGGGGGGGGGGGGGTTTGCATCTGTCTGGCTGATGATCCTACTTAGGTCTTATTTTCAGGGGAGGTCTTATATTTATGAGGGCCAGCAAAAATCACACAAAAATGACAGTAGGTCTTACTTTTGGGGGAGGTCTTATTTTCAGGGAAACGGTAAGAGTTCTAAGGAAGTAGGCATATGGTATTTTTGTTCCTGTGCATGACATACCTAAACTATTGTAAAATAAGTAAAAATCATTTTTAAAAAGTGCCTTGGAAATACTTTGGGTGGCATAATTTTCAGTAAATCACAAGGTCTAATCAGGTTAGTTTTAAACATTGTAGTCCTATAAATAAAAGCTAAAGCAACATTTCTTTTTGTCCTTAGTGAGTTAAAGGGGGAATTACAAATAGCAGATTTGACAGAAGTCTTAAAGTGTTACCCGATTGCTTGTTACCCTATTTATTTATTTTTCACATTTTTATACCACCCTTCCTCCAAGGAGCTCAGAGTGGTGTACATATTTCCTCCCCTCCTTTTTGTCCTCACAACAACCCTGTGAAGTAGGTGGGGCTGAGGGATAGTGACTGGCCCAAGGTCACCCAGGAAGCTTCGTGGCTGAGCGGGGATTTGAACCTGGATCTTCTAGGTCTAAGTCCGACTCCCAAACCACTACACCATCCTGGCTTGTTGCTTGTTGGCAGTTGATATGGATGGAAGCTTGAAGCTGACGTGTCTCTCAGTGCTCCTGTAGCAAGGCCTCAAGCGAAAACTTCATAAACTAAGCTATTAGTTTATGATGATATTCTGAACTCTGAATTTCATCTCCATGTATACTAAGCATGCTGTTGTACTAACGGCGCAATCCGACTTAACTTTTTTGCCAGTGTAACCATCTGCCCAGCGAGAACGGGAGGCCCCAGAATGGAAAAGGGATTCAAATTCCCTTTGAATTCCTCTTTTGGAGGGAATTTGAATCCCTTTTCCGTTCTGGGGCCTCCCGTTCTCGCTGGGCCGATGGTTACACCGGCAAAAAAGTTAAGTCGGATTGTGCTGTAAATAACCTTTTAGTAAAGCCTTTTACTTTTAGTAAAGTAAGGTGCTGGGTGGCGCAGTTTCGGCAGTTCGAATCCGCGACGGGGTGAGCTCTCGTTGCTTGGCCAGCTCCTGCCAACCTAGCAATTCCAAAGCATGTTAATGCGAGTAGATAAATAGGTACCGCTTGTGGGAAGGTAAACAGTGCTCCGTGTTCCAGCTGCATGCTATGCGCTGCGGCAAGGAGAGTCATGCCGGCCACATGACCACGGAGGCGTCTTCGGACAATGCTGGCTCTTTGGCTTTGAAATGGGGATGAGCACCACACCCTAGAGTCGGACACGACCGGACTTAATTGTCGGGGTCACCTTTACCTTTACCTTAAAGCCTTCTTACATGTTTATCTTACCAGGTTTCTTAATATGGGAGTGAATTTTCACAAAACGTTCACAAATCAGCTCAGTGACAACTTGAGTATTTTCTGTATGTATCAACTGTGCTATCAAAAATGTGAAAAAACTATTTTTTTGGTCTAAGATGTATCTACCTTGTGTATGCAAATGACTGAAGATGTTCTCGAACACAAATGAAATGCTGATTTTTCCAAATTGTAGTTATTGGTTCTATTAAGATTTATTTCACATGTCCACCCTGTTTGTATTTTGTTAAACAAACAAGTAATTTGTACATCTTTGGCTCTTTAATGTTTTCTGTGCCCACCAGTATTCCTTAACATATCATGGCTGTTAACAGGTATGAGTAGTTAGTAAGTAATATCCCTTGGGTTGAAAGTGATAAAGTAACTAAAAATACTGTATATCCATAGCTTTAAATCTACATTATAAATTGTATGTAGGCAAGTTCAATTGAACATAACATTCAACGGTTCAGTATAAAATGTGCATTCCATATAAATAGTATAATGTAAAATACTTTTCTGGCTAACATTTGAGGGATTTGTAATTGTCATTTAGTTTATATTTTTCTCTGTCATGTAATGTTCTGGTTTTTTTTAATGTTGTAAAAACCATGAACAGGCAAATGGTGTGACAACCCCCCACCCCAAGAACCAAAAAGCCCCATAACATCTGCCCCCGCTGCTAAACCAGCAATTGGAGTTTGTTTTTTAGGACAGAACAGTTCAGCACTGTCTAAACACCATGCTGCTAAAATCTCAGCTGTAGGACTAATTGTTCGAATTCTGAACCATTAAAATAGAAATATAAGAAGCTGCCTTCTACTGTCAGTATTGTTATCTGATTGGCAGTAGCTCTTTTCTCAACCCTGTCTGGATATGTTAGGGATTCAACCTGGAATCTTCTGCATGCAAAGCATGTGCTCTGCCATTGATCTAAGATCCTTCCCAAAATATCCTTTGGAATGCTTTGATGGGGAAAAACACTACTATCACAGCTTCGTTTATGTACTATCATGGGAATAGGATTGCTGGACTGGTGCTAAAGTTGGGTTCAAGCTGTAGTATACGGGCATCAGGTGTGTATCCTTAAACCAGCACTAGGACCCCTGTCTCAAGTTGGTGAGCTAATGTTCTGACATAGTACATTTAGGCTATAAAGCAGAAAATGGTTATGTACCATTAAAGTTTAACATTCTACATAATTTTGTGATTTATTAACTAAATACTGTTCACCTGAGATTATGCTGACTGTATACTCTTTTAATATGAACTGTTGGGAGGGTTGAAATATAATATTATATTGACTCCTCCTGTGTAGGCCTGAAATCTAGAGAAGAATTACTGGCATATCCACCACCAAAGGGTGCTTGTGAAAATGACCCCCGGGTAATAATCAGGCCAAGAAATTCTGATCATCATTCTGCATACTCTGCATTCTCAGACACACAAAAAGGAAGACTAGAAGATGGAGTATATACTGGCCAAGATGAAAAATTTGAACTTGAAGTGGATCTCTGTTCACCAAATAAACACGCTATTAGTGGAGTAATAGAAGCAGTAATATTAAAAGAATACAATCTCTTCACCAATAAGATTCAGAAGATTTTGCAGGAGAAGAATATAATGTATGTGAGTGGAATATCCAGACCTGTCCTTTCAGCCCAGGAAAAGATCATGAGACTTTCTCAATACATATGTATTCAGGCATCAGAAATTGCTGTCCAGGAATATATAGAGAGACTGAGTGAAAAGCTCAACGATGTTGCTTTGTCATCTTCATATGGTATCCAGAGTGCACCACTTACTTGCAGTCCTAGACCAGTAGATGATACAGTTACTGACAGTGCATTAAATCTGCCGTCAGAAGAACCAGTACCTGCTGCAAATGATTTTGACGTGAGACAGTTTCCTGAGCCACTGTCTAACAAAATAGAGGGAGATTCAAGCATTATTGAGCAGAATCAATCTGTGATTTCAGCCACAGGAAAAGAACAGAGCTCAGAAAAGGCCAATGTAGAGATGAAGTTGACAGCTGATCCACTGTTTTCTACTGTTTCTACTGTTGTATCTACTGTTGACTCTCTGCAACAACCAGACAACACACGCAAGCCTTTAGATAACACAGACATTACAACCCAACCAGATCTGACTGGCATTATAAGCCAGATAAAACCTGAAATATTTGACAGCGTTTACAAAATTATAAAAAATTTGAAAAAGTTGAAATTCTACATTCATGAAGAACAAGAGAGTACGCTCTGTAAGGAAATAAAGGTATGCTTTCCTTTTTTGTGAATGTTGTGGTGAGGATATATGTGAGCAAGCAACATGCTTGTATATTTGTTTATTTAAAAGATTTTTATTCCACTTTTTTCAAATGTTCGAATATCCATGTGTACTTGGCAATCTTGTACTCAGTGAGCATAAATAGGCATAAACATGACATTGTGATGGTTAGTGAATCATGATGCAAACTCTGCTGTAGTAGGACCAGGAACAAGGTAGACATAGGTTTATAATTTTTTTTAGTCATGATTAAGGAAGTTGAAATCAGTGGGACTAAATTCATGACTAACTAAAGTTGCAGCACAATTCTGTATATGTTTACTCAGAAGCGAGTTCCACTATGTCCAGTTGAGTTTACTACTTGGTAAGTAGGATACAATCCACTGTTTTTTAAAACAAAAGTAGGAAACATGAATGCTGTGTTTAAAAACTGCTACATTAAAGCATTTTCCTTTTTACTGCCCATATATTAAGGAACTATAAGATGAACGTTTCTCTTGAAATTCTGTATGGTGGTTAGAAAGCTGCAAGACTGGAAAATCGTTGGTTTAAAATAGCAACATGAAGCTGAAGGCAGAATGGTGTAATTAAAACATGCAATCTGCAAAGTATACTAAGTGATCAAGCATAATCCATGTATAGCAAGCATGTTGTTGTACTAAACCTTTTAGTAAAGATTCTTGCATGTTTACCTTAATGTTTTTAATATGGAAATGAATTGTTCGTTGAGATCTTTTAATGAATTATATTGGGATTTTTTAATAAATTATATTGGTTTAACACTTGCTGTGCTTACTTGGTTTAGGAATATCTTATTAAATTAGGTAATACAGAGTGTCATCCTGAGCTGTTTTTGAGAAGAAGAGTGGAGTCAGATCAATTACTTATAATAATTCAAAATGAAGATATTGCCAGTCTAATTCATCAGGTATGTGAGAGTGGGTACATATAGTGCTGTTACTGGTATAGTGTCAGTTCATTTATTGGTACTCTTATGATTTTGATAACAGTGTTGGTACATAAACATAGAAAGTGCAATAGCCAGTGTATAATATTTCCTAATTCTCATTTACTCTTGAAATCTAACCATATACTTTCTTCAAATAGATACCACGTTTAGTAGATTTGAAGTGGCTCTCGTGTGTCAGTTTTGCTGGTGTTGACAGTTTGGATGATATGAAAAATCATACTTACAATGAATTATTTGTTTCTGGTGGCTTCATTGTCTCTGATGAATCTGTTCTTAATCTGGAGTCTGTCACAGTTGGTAAGATTTATTTTTTAATATGACCACCAAAAATATTTCTTGGAAAAATATTTGATTCCTGATTTGCTATTACAATTTCTATGTGTTCAGACTGGCAAGCACCGGTTAATTTTTAAAAAATATATATCTTTAGTGGTATATGTATTAAAACATTGCTGTGGAATTCTGCTGAACAGGGTAGAACTTCACATCATTTAAAAAAATAGTAGTGAGAAGATCAACAATTTTATATTTGAGTTCCTTATAAGAACTCGTGTGGATGCTGTCTGGATCCAGTGAAATGATGATTTTTAATTAGTCAGTATGCTCTCTAGGACCTCATCCCTTATCACTGCTATTTGATTCAGTTCTTCAAACTTCCTCCCTACGAAGGTCGGTTCAGGCATGAATTTCTGCCCTTATTTGTCTATCTTCTCTGCAGTCTCCATATACCCTTTACCTTCCTTTTTCATTTTCTCATTATCTAATGACCCAGCTGCCTCCCTGGCAGGTTTCCTGTTTTGGTGTATTTAATGGTGTATAGCCATGTGCTCCTCAATTTTTTTTCCTCCCACACCTGTCAGGGAAGATAGCTGGGGATGACTGCAAGCTGAGGGGAGTACTAGTTAGTGTTCACTCTTCTCTTTCCCTTTGAGGCAGCTGCTGAATAGCGGGGGGGGGGGTGCACGGACGATTGGTAGTTCTGTCCACTGCCACCATCCCAGGCTAAGAAAACCAGGTAGAAAGAGGCTGTCCTGGGGGGGGACTTCTAGGGGAGTACAAAACCACGGGTTTATTATAAATCAATTTCCATAACACCCACAAGTGATCCAATGTTTTTATTTATTTATTTATTTACTACATTTTTTTTAATACTGCCCTTCCTCAAAGGAGCTCAGAGTGATGTACATATTTCCTCCCCTCCTTTTTGTCCTCACAACAACCCTGTGAGTTAGGTGGGGCTGAGAGATGGTGACTGGCCCAAGGTCACCCAGGAAGCTTCGTGGCTGAACCCCTACATTATCCCATGAACAAGGGCTAGGTAGGCAAGGAGTCAAAATATGACTATTAAAAATCTGAACCAAAAAAGGAATTAAATAAATTGGGAATAAAAGGGTAGAGAGAAGTACAAGTAGTGGGCAGGTGAGAAATATCTGCTCTTGGCTGGATGGAAACAAAACATAGCTTGACCAAATTGCTTGCAATAGCAAGTAAAGCCCAGTAGAGAGAGCCAGGAAGCTACACAAGAACAAAGTACATAAAACCCCAATGCATTGCTAAACTGGTGATGTTAGTAAGCTGGCTTGGAGTGAAAAGAGAACAGTTCCTATTGATAGCTACTTACCTTGTCCCACGAATTGTTGTTCCTTCACTTACTGAAGAGTGAGTGTGCCTTCCACGAAACGGCATTAGATTTCTCAGCAGACTTAGCAGAAACACCCACTAGCATCCCTGTGCTTGACAGTTTGATGATGATATAGCATTATCTGATGGGATGAGAGGGACCCACCTGGCCATTCCATCCCACTTCTTTATCTAGACAGATGGGCATGCGCCTCCTGATTGGGCAGCCAAACCTATCTGAGTTGGAGTCTTGGACACTCCAGACATGGAGAAGGACCAAACCCATATCGGCACTTGACTTTTTGGGAATGGCATTTTCGAACAAAGGACAGGTGGTTGCATGAGCATGTTGCAGCAGCTTTTAGACTGCTGAACCTGCACAGAAGCTTCTATGATTCAGAAGCGTCCAAAGATAAGGAAAAAATGGGGTGTGGGTGTGAAGGCGTACTTCACGACCCCCTCCCACTCGCTCTTTCAGATCAGCTGCCTTTTTTTTCTCCAAACTGGAAGAATGAACGGTGAAGAGACTCATGGGATTGAAATCTTTGTGAGGGCTACTTCAATGGAAGTCATCCTCACAAAGACTTCAACTCCTATAAACCCCTTCACTCTTCTATCCTGTTTGGTGGAAAAAAAGCCCCCGCACAGCAGTTTAAACTTGCTTACACAAACCTTGAGTTTAAAAATCGTCCTGCGGAGCTCAGTCGCCCTCTGGTGAAGTGCTCCTTTGGCTGCCTGAAGGAGTGCTGAAATGGCAGCGGCAGCTTCATCCTGCCTGGAAAAAAGAAGCACGAGGCTGCTGGTGCCGCTGCCACCGGGAAACGTTGGTTCTGGGCTCTCGGAGCCCTTCTAGCACTTCAACAAACGCAGAGTGAGATGAAGAAAGACAAACTTCACGAAAAGTAAGGGGGCAGTCGGCCATCTGCTGTCCGCAGATAAGTGAATCAGCGGATACGGGGGGCCCTCTGTACTTACATTTTGCGCTAGGTCCTGGGCTCCACATAGAATTACGTCTAGACTTGCTTCCATTCTGGTTGGTTCTAACTGTTCCAGGACACAGTTGTTCAGTAAATCTGGAACTTTTGTCTTTGTTATGGCCGAACATGAATGTACCCAGTCTGTATGTGGGTAATTGCCCATTTCTACAAAACCTGCTTTTGGATACCTCCATGAGTTCTTTCTCCAAGTCAAGATCACCTTTAGCATTTTGGTCAGGAGGGTGATAGCATATCCCCATTATTACATTATTTGGAGGGCCTTGTGTTTCTATCCACAATGATTTTGCAGAGGTGTCTTGTCTTAGATTTCAAGTTTGTTGGATTCTATACCTCCTTGACATACAGAGCTATATCCACACACTCCGCCCTTTCTGTAAAGTTTGTATCCTAGAATAATTGTATCGCACTGGTTCTGTCTGTGTCGCCAGGGTTCTGTTATGCGTGCAGCCAAGCATTCTAGCTCCCCTGTGTTGGCTCAGGAACTTCTTACTTTTGCATATAATCACCTATACATTGTGATCTCTTCCAAATAATGTTAGTGTGTGCCTTTCCCATGGCCTCTTACTCTTTGAATAATAGACACTAATCATGATTTCTTATAACCAGAGTTCGATATGCTTCACATCTAGTTAACCATGGTTAGCACCTATAAAATCGTAACATTGTTTAAAGCAAACTGCAGGGACAGTTCTGCATGGGAAAGGGGCTGTCAAGCCCGTGATATATTCTCAATGTCTTAACAGCTAAGAGACTGCGATTTGACTCTGATATACATAACACATAACACCACTTTCTGCCAAAAAACCTGCAAAGAAATAATAAAATAAAACCATGTAATTCTGTATCATTCATCTGCTGACACAACCTATACCACCTACCTAGTACACTTTTAAAGCAGTTACAATTGATAAAAATTGGAAAATTTTGGAATACAAACGCATAACACTGCTTTCTTCTACAGTCGGACCTCAGTATCTGCAGGGGTTTGGTTCCGGACCCCTTGCACGGATACCAAGAATCCACAGATACTGGGGTCCGCTTTAAAAACTTTCGTAAAAGTGGAAAGCCCCCAAATTGCCATTCCTACCTTCACACGAGCAAACCATGTGATTTCCAAGGCACTGCAAGACTTTTCCAAGATGAAAGACCCACTTTCAGCTCGTGTGAAGGCTCCTCTCTCCTCCCAGCTTTGCCCCAGATGCTTTCTGGGGCGAGCCTGGGAGAAGAGAGGAGTTTTTGTACAACCCGGAAGTGGGTCTTTCAGCTTGAAAAAGTTCTGCAGAGCCTTGGAAACTGCGCGGTTTGTCCGTGCAAAGGTAGAAATGGGGATTTGGGGGCTTTTTTCCCACTTTTACAGATACTTATACAGTAAACCCCCACGGATCCAGGATCCATGGTGAGACAAATCTGTGGATCCCAGATCCACAGATAGCAAGGATCCACTGTATTTCATTTTGGTTAAACATCGAAATCTGCAAAAAAAACAAAACAAAAACAAAAACTTTCTCCCACTTCTATCAATTAAGTGAGAAAATTTGGTACCTTTGTACCCAACTTTGAACTTCTGAAATGGGAAGGGTTGATAATTCCAATAATAAACTAAATAGCAATAATCAAATAAATAAACCAAATAGCAATAATCAAAATGCAAGGGTGGCAAAGTAATCCAAATCAACATGAGAATCAACAACTCCTCAATAACCTGTGATGAATTGCTCTGTTATGCTGCTAAAGATTCTGGATCTGTTAAATGAACAAACTTTTCAAATGAACAAATTACAGTCAAGATTAGGAAACTTCACTGAAAAGAAAAACAAGCTTAGATTTTCAGTAACTTATTAAACTTGTATACATATTTTCTATTTTCAAAACCAGATAAACTTGAACGTTTTTTAAAGTTCCTTGAAGAAGAAAAGTGGCACTGGAAGGTGCACTGTAAAATACAGAAAAAATTGAAGGAACTTGGACGGTAGGTATTATTTCATATCAAAGCATTAAGTGCTTTTTGGAATAATAGAGTATTGGTTTTCTGTCAGGTTACAATAACTATTGAAATATGCTTCTGTCAACCATTTTTGTAGTTGTTCCCATTTGTTTTCTATATTTAAATACCTAAACTTTTTATCTTCGTAGTCCATCTTCTTGGTGTTGTAGGCTGACACCGTATATATCAAGCTACCTTTTCCCTTCCGTTTTAAATATCCTGCTCAGACTGTAGGTGTTTCACACAGGTTTTCTTGCACTGGTTCTTTAACAGCACTTATTTTCATCTAGGGCTATGTTTTGATTTACAATCTCTGCTTTCATTTTTGAAATAGCATCTAGGCTATAATTTGTAATTTTGCTTTTTCAGAAAAAAAACTAGCCTGTTCACATTCAGAAAAAAAACTAGCCTGTTCATTTTAGTTAGGATGTCTACAGTATGCCTTGAATTAAATGCAGCTATCCTACCATCTTTTAAATAGAGAAGATGCTTGCTCTTTTTTTCCAGAACAAATAAAAATGCCACAAGTTTGCTGACACATCTGAATACTTATCAAAAGAAACACGTGGTTGAGATTCTGTCATACCATCAGTGTGATTCTCAGACTCGAAATCCTCCTGAATTAGACTGTCTCATTAGGCTTCAAGCTCAGAATATACAACAGAGGCACATTGTCTTCCTAACAGGTAGAAAATCATTATTGGGGCTTGTGTGTGTGTGTGTGTGTGTGTGTGTGTGTGTATATATATATATATATATCAAAATCTTTCTTTTCTCCTTAGAAAAGAATGTTTCAACATTTGGAACTTATGCTGATAATGGAATAGTGGTTACTACAGTTGATTACTTCATGCACAACTTTAAAAGTCTTATTGGCTACCATAAGCCAATTTCTGAAGAAAACAGCCTTCCTCCCTGCATTGATCATGAAAGACAATCAGGTAATGACGAGTTTCATTTATTTTACCATGTATAGATAGCTAGAAATGGGGGGGGGGGGACATTAGTGTGTTAATGTAAGTAGCCAATAGGTGGTGAGAAAAACCAAGTTGCAAATCACAATGTAAAGACTAGAAAACAAAGCATAGAGCTATGTAGCATCTTAAAATATAGAATTGGTCTAATGGGGTGTCCAAGTAATTCCCTTGAGGGTTAGTGATAAATGATGTAGTGGAGATGAGGTTTGGCAAGCTAGCAGTGAGTGAGGGTGTCGGTAATTGTATTAGGTAATTTTTGTGTCACATACTGACCTGCTGTATAACTTTAGATGCTGTTTTGACATTAAATCCTTTGGAGCTGGAAGTTGGGATTTCCCAACAGTAAGCATGAACACATTTCGCAGAAGCTTTTAGCATCGGGATATCCGGACGCTCACTCAAAGAGTTAAATGTGTGTTGAGTAAGTGAACAAAAATGGCAGAAGACTCAGCCCTTAAGTGATATGCGACTTTCAGACCTGAAGCCTAACACTGTGTGAGTAGTGCGTAGTATTTTTAAACAAGCTTTTAATTTCAATAGAGTAGGATTTTTCTCTTCTTAATGTAGTTCTTGTAGAAAGCGATGAAAAGGATGAGGAGGACATGTCTTTGGATTCAGGGGATGAAGCATCACAAATAGAAGTTTGCAATGATGTCTCAAAATATGATTCAAACTTGGAAGCTTTTCAGACAGAGACCAAAGGATCACATGGAACAGACTCTAAGCAAAACTCTCAAACTGGTACACAACAATCTACTGAAGGGCATATTCTTCTGACAGAAAAGACTTCAAAAATTGCCATGCAGGACATACAGCCAGTTACTCCTGTTTCTACAACGCGCTGTACTGAAGGAGAGAGAAGCAGTGTGGTTGAACCAGTTCCTTTCAATAACTTTCAGGTTTACAATAGACAGTTAAGTGTGTCCCATCAGTTCAGTCATTTTAATGTTCTCACTCATCAGACATTTCTGGGAGCAACATATCCAATTACTACAACTAAAAACCAAGAAGGTGGGAACTACTTTCTGACTGCCTACGGCCAGAACTTTGATACGGACCAGTCCTCTTCTCCCAGTAACTGGGATGTCAATTATGATTCTTCCAGACCATATTCCAAACAGAATTAAGAAAAGCAGTAATGTTTTTATAAGTTGTTTGTGGACTTCTCTGTTACTAAAAAATTACAGTTTCTATTCAAAACATTTTCCTGTCTCTTATCTCCAAATGTTTTCCTGTCTTATTTATCATGATGGTCTGTACCAGTTGAAGCACCTGGAGTTTGAAATAAATATATTTTTTAACATTTATTGTACTTGAATGAACTTGTTTGTTGGCGCATTTAAGTTTCTGCATTTTGTATTTGACCTGTAATTGAGACTTCGACTTGAAGTCTGTTTTAATGTAATGAATGTTTGCCTGAAGCATATGTGAAATGGAAAGGCTTCGTTTTTAAAGCAAAGTGTAATAGGACATTCAAACCATTTTTTCCCTCTATCAAAGCTGTTATGTCCATATTTGGCAGTTTTATACAAAACCTTTATATAGCTATGAAGGCAGTTATGGTTATTTTAGCAAACATTCTGGATTTTTGGCTACATACCTCAGTTAGAACAACTAATGGTGCAGTTCTATTTTGAAAATAAAATCATCATCAATATGGGACCTAATAGCAAGTTGCCTTTTGTACTGCCATTTATTTCCAGGAAATAGATGCAGCAGAAATGTTTTTTTGCCTTTGTCATTTTAAATTGGATGACCTTTTCCAGTGAAGTATATAGGTATAGAAAATATGACATGTAAGATCTACAGTATTTTGAATGTTTCACTTCCAACACAGCAGTATTTAAAATTAATCTCTCTCAAATACAGACTTATCTTGTAGTAACACTTCAGAGATTATAGCGATAGCCCAGTCCTATGTTAGGCATATCTTAAAATCAGTGGGCTTCAACACATCTACCATATTTATCGGAGTACAACACGCACCGGCGTGTAACACGCACCTTCCTCTTGGCCCTGGGTTCCAAGAAAAGAAGTTTTAAAGCATTTTTGGGCCACAAAAATTAGCTAATTTGCATAAATTGCACAAAAATACACACACACAGCAATAAGACACATGCACAAAAGGCACACAAATGCCAGGATCTCTTTAAAAAAAAACACAAATCCTTCTCCCAAGTCCCACCCCACCCCAAAAAAAGCACTTTTCCCACGTTAAAAACATAATAATGCCAGGATCTCTTTAAAAACACACACACAGCAATAAGACACATGCACAAAAGGCATAAAAATGCCAGGATCTCTTTAAAAAAAACCACAAATCCCTCTCCCAACTCCCCCCACCCCAGAAAAGCACTTTAAAACTCACCAAATTCTGCTCCCGCTGCAGTCGCAGCCTGGGAAAGGTGAAGGCTGGAGGGTGAAGGCCTGTGCCAAGTTGCCTGATGCTAGACGCGACTTCAAAGCCCTCGGAAACATCGGAGAAACTCTGATGTTTCCGCAGGGCTTTGAAGTCACGTCTAGCGTCAGGCAACTTAGCAGAGGCGCTGGACGCGACCAGGAGCCCTGCACAAAGATCACAGTTGCTGCGATCTTTGTGCAGGGCTCCCTGGTCGTGTCCAGCGCCTGGGAGCCTAGTGTCTTGGACAACAATGCGGTTAAAAACAACATGGTAAGTTTAAAACGGCTGGGGGGGAGGGATTTTTTTAGTATCGGCATACAACACGCACCCTACTATTTTGGACCACAATTTTAGGGAAAAAAGTGCGTGTTGTACACCGATAAATACGGTAATTATTAATGTTGCAGGCTTAATAGTAGGCTGTCTTTGATATGAGAATCTGTTTCTGCATTTGGAATAAAGAAACTATCAGAGCCTCATGAACAGGAAGAAGACTGTAATATGTAGTCACATCCCTCTCTTACATGTTAGTGTAGAGTTCCAGCCATATTCTATTAATATGGACTTTATTTTATAGACTAATATTGGCTACTTACATACCAATAGTGGAACTCAAGTGCTTCAGCACTTTTAAATTTTTATGCAGAACAGGGCAACCTACAGACAGTTTCTCTACATATGTCCTTAGATGTGCAGAGGTAGAGAAGTTTGTAAATTAAAAGAAAAGGCAAAAAAAAAGGCCTCATATGGACTGAGCATGCTCAGTGTCCCCTCAATGAATGGAATAGTGAGGTGTCATTTGGTGGTAAAAACATAGTGGAACAAGTTGTGTGAGGGGAGAGAATTGACCTGCTTGAACCAATTAGATTTTTAGGCTTGGGGAGATGCAACATTTTGTTGCAGATCCCCTCTCTTGTGGTATGTAAAACTCCACCACTCCAGCAACTAAGTAGCACCTTGCAACTTGTGATATGTATGTATCACAGTACAATACCACAATTGTGTAAAATACTAAATTAAGAAATGTGGATTCTATAGTAAAGAAAAATACTGTTTTTGATTTGTGTATTGCCTTCTCTGCTGTAAAAATTGCACCCAAAGTGGTTTACAAACAATAAAACCATCTAAATATCTGAAAACCAATTTAAGCAATATCTATTTAAGAATGTTGGACTTGAAACTGATTAATCTGAGCATTTTAAATTGAATAGTTAATAGTGAAGATCTTGAAGGACAAACCAAGGCAATGACGAACTTCAGTATTGGCATAATTTTTGTAATGGATTCAAGAAAAGAGAAGTCCAGTGGAGTGTTCTGAGGCTTATTATGGACACAGTGGCGGGCCAAGTAAGATTCTAGCAGCTGAATTTTGAGAAGTAATAATGAGGAAGAAGGAATTCACAGCTGTGGGTTGTTTTACCTTTACCTTTTATAGTAGGAGTGGCAGAATCATTAGAGAGGTGTCATGGATTAAAGGCAGAGTGGTTAGTAAGCAGAGCACAAAGGACTTGTGGACATGCTTTTGAGAGGCATTGAAGCAAAAATTGAATTAGATGAAAGGGAAGATTGTATATTTAAATCTTGGTTAGTTTTGTGGCAGTAGTAAAAGGGTTTCAAACAGCCATCCACCTGGTCATTTGTGATGAGAATGTCCTGCAGGCAAGTGGATAAAGAAACTACAAATGTAGACATCCGTGTCCTGAGAGAACAAGAAGAATATGTAAACAGGCAGGTTTGACTTGTTTCAAAAGTTGGTAGACTTGCAATTTTGATGGACTTGTTTGCAAGGTTATGCTAAAATCTGTTGAATTGAAATTCCAAGGGTAAGTGTGTAGATAGAGTGTGCTTTTTGAGAAAGGGATGTAGGTATCCATAATTTCAAAAACAGTTTTGGAAGCCAACATGCTGAGTGTTTCAAGAACATCATTCTAGGTTGCAAGCAAAAGTAATATGAACAATTTAGTGTTTTCTTCTGAACATCAACCCTTTTAATATGTTGTTGACCTCTTGGTTGTAGTTAAACTGGAGTGCTTAGAGTTCAGCCTGTTTTTGACTTCAGCCTTTGAAACTGATCTAGTCCCTTTTGAACTCAGTCCAAATAACTGGTTGAGGAATTTGTAGTTTCAGGTCTAAGCTCCAACCTTGAAGATATGGGAAATTAATATGTCTAAGACAACTAAATTGCAGACTTTGTCCAACAGCTGTGTTCAGGAACAATACTTAGAACCTTTTCACATAGTTACTAAAAATCATGTCCCAGCCACATCCTTTTGTGTGATATTACCACAAGTGTGATGTCCAGTCATTATGATGGAACAGCAATAGTACTACATCATAGCATTCACAACTTTTAAGATAAACAAAACCATGGCTGAGGCACATACATGACAATTGTAGTAGGAGCAGCTTGACCACAGGGTGTCTTTGTGAATTCTGTTTGGATAAGAAAGTAGGTGTCCAGTAGTACAAATAGGTGGAACGAAGATACCATGAACTCTGCTCTCGTGGAAGGATGTCTATTACAATAAGCAGAAACAGAATAAACATAAGAAGAGCCCTGCTGGATCAGGCCAAAGGCCCATCTAGTCCAGCTTCCTGTATCACACAGTGGCCCCACCAGATGCCTCGGGGAGCACAAGACAACAAAATACCTGTATCCCGTCGCCATTCCCTTGCACAAAGAAAACCTACTCCTACAACCAGGAGGTTGCTTATCCCCATCATGGCTTGTAAGGTGTGATGTACTTTTCCTCCATAAATCTGTCCAATCCCCTTTTAAAGGCATCCAGGCCAGGTGCCATCACTGTGGCAAGGAGTTCCACAAACCAATTACACACTGGGTAAAGAAATATTTTCTTTTCTCTGTTTTAATACTCCCTCCACTCAATTTGAGTGGATGTCCCCTAGTTCTAGTGTTGTGTGAGAGGGAAAAGAACTTTTCTCTATCCACTCTCTCCATCCCATGCATAATTTTATACGTCTCAATCATGTCCCCCCTCAACCGCCTTTTTCTAAACTGAAGAGTCTCAAACGCTGTAGCCTTTCCTCATAAGGGAGATGCCCCAGCCCACTAATCATTTTGGTCGCTTTCTTCTGCACCTTTTCCAGTTCCACTAAATCCTTTTTGAGATGCGGCGACCAGAACTGGACATGATGTTGTGTACTGTTATAAGTACACACACTTCAGTCTTCCAAATTAAATAATCCTCTTAGTGCCAGATGGGAGTGAAACCATATTACAGTGATGCCCACCACCTGATTAGATGCAATTATGATCACAATTCTGATAGAGTATAGCTATACACAAGCACTGAGTAGTATCATTGGATCCAGATAAAAGTACATGAGGAACCATTTCAGACTGGGGAAGATGCCTGGCCAACATCACCTGGGAAGACACTTGAGCTATAATGTGGTCATTTGTGTATTAAATTTATTAAACTGTCTTGATTGCTTATCAGTGTCAAACGTATTTTGTATGTGCTTTTTGGCACATTTTTTGTACACAAGTGATAGCCATGTGGCAATGGAGATGGATGTGCTGCTGCTCAGTCCCTTTTTAAAAAAGAGGTTGCTAGGTTATGTACATCAATGCAGAAGGGATGCCCATACTTCAAAATATTTTCTTTAGGTATTCATGACACTTGCACAATTACAACAATTAATGCTCCATCTGTGAGAAATTACTGAAATATTGTGCTTGGAGTGCTCAGAAATGCAATGTTGCTGTAACAAGCACAGCCTGATGGAACATGTAATGAGTACATGCAATAAATCAATTTATTTTAGTGTAGCGACAGCAGGAGTGATGTGGATATACAGTGAACAGGGAACGGGCATTACTGGGGAAGGGGGAGAACTATGAGATCATTGGAAAGACATGTAGAAGCCTTGGAAGCTTGCTGTTTTCTGCACCTGTTGCCAAATTATGCTACAGAAAACTACTATTTTATCGTCCATGATGTTCTTACTACAGCCAGGCATACTGAGTTCTGGGTTTAATTTTATCAGTTTTCAAATCTTTTAAACACGACATTCTGAAGAGCACAAAACTCAACATGACCTCCTGGATCAGCTTCTGGTCGGGGCAGAAGTAGGCCTGTCCCACTAGTTTGTTGCATAACACTATCTTTTCTAAAGCCATAGGAAATTTTACATGTACTCAAATGGCAAGTTCAGACTACCGTACAGATTTGCACATCATGTTTATTTGCATTATTAGGCACAGATCATTGTGACTAATTTGACACAGCCACTGTCCACATAAAATATAAAAGGACTCAGTACAATTCTCAATCACTTTTGTGATTTATGGTATAACTTATGCTCCTCAAAAGAGCTAATGTGGGCTCTCAGTTTTTATGAAGACTTCTTTAAAATGTGGCATTTTGTGGATGGTAGTACAAACCTGATCAGTAGAACGTTGTCGGGATAACAAACCTATTAAAAACCAAGAGAACTTAAAAAGCACAGTAAGCAGCCACTGCATTCAAATATTTAATAATTTATTCCTCATGCCAAGAATACACACAATTTAAATTATACAAATATTCCATGTAAACAAAACCACATGCTATAGTGCTGCTTCCCGCTAAATACATTCTTCCATTGTTGGAAGTTTATTCAGCATATGAAAATCAGTTCAAGCATCCTCAAATTTGAATGAACAAAAATCCACACTGCTACACAGATGTGGTTCATTATTACAGTAGTAAGTATAAAGTGCCAATAGAGCAACACGTCTATTTCTCACACTTGGAGTTTTTAAAATGGTGAAATAAAGGTCTCTTCTTGACTTATGGTACTTGGAATAAGACATGTCTCTAATTCTTTTTGCTTCTGGAGAAGACCCTGAAAAGAGTACAAAAGAGATACCAGTTAGGAGATCAAAGGAAGCAGATGACAACTGCATTTTCATTTGCAGCACGGCAAGATTAGATTTCATTTCTCAAGGATGATGAATTGTAGCTGAAGCCAATGTTGCAGTCTGTCTGCAAACAAGTCTTTGACATGTAGAGAATCTGAGGTGAGCTTAATGGCAATGAACTGTAAAGAGCAGCAGCAACTTCTAATGGGTAATACAATTATGGCTGTATTCAAGAGTCATCCTATTGCCATTTCATCCATTTCCCTTTGGGATATTGTCAGAAAAGGAAAAACATTAAATCTGGCTGCTTATGCCTTTTAAAAGTTTTGGCCAAAGTTTCATAGATAGGGAACCAAATGTGAACACAAACATTCAGAGTAGCAAAATACCTCCACTTGTCTATCATTTGGTAACCATTGGCATACACTGTCTCAAGCTGATGCACAAGTTCAACAGAAGCACATTGTGTTCATACACACACACACGCGTGTCATTTTGATTATCCTTGTTTAAGGAGAGGCTAGCTAGGAAAATGTATCTAATAGTTGGTGTTTGTTTGCAGTACAAGGAAAGAAAAGTCACTGCTATTCCAAATCGCAGCAATTCGATCCAAAACGGATGGAAACTACATTTTCATCACGTGTCTATTTGCCATCGTTTTATGATGGAAAGGAACAGTAAGCTAGTGGATGTGAAATGATCCAACATTTCCTTCTACTAAAATGTTTCATAGTCTTGAGTACACTATTAGTTGTAAGAGATTCTACAAGTCATCCACTTCTTGCTAGAAGCAGCTGTCTTCCTCATCTGCTCTTATGATGAGCTAGAATAGACACTTGGATTTTATAGACACTAAGCCATCTAAGGAACCATGAATTGAAAGAAAATAGTTGCGAGTACCAATCTACAATGTTTGTGTAAGGGTTTATGTAAGACAGATTCTTGTATTTCTGCTTAGACAAGAGGTTGCTCAAGTGGATGAACATCTTTTAGGTTCACTTTCTTCACACAATCCTTTATCACAGTGTAAAATAACCCTTCCATGAATGGAAGACTACTTCCACATGTAGAAGGGCATTTTTAGATTCAATCCATTGCTCTTTGGGTTCTCTTCTACAATGTCTGGCTGGTTCTATTCTTGCTTACTATCCTCGGCAGTTCGATTCCCGCGACGGGGTGAGCGCTCATTGCTTGGCCAGATCCTGCCAACCTAGCAGTTCCAAAGCATGTCAATGCGAGTAGATAAATAGGTACCGCTTGTGGGAAGGTAAACAGCGCTCCGTGTTCCAGCTGCATGCTACGCACTGCGGCAAGGAGAGTCACGCCGGCCACATGACCACGGAGGCGTCTTCAGACAACGCTGGCTCTTCGGCTTTGAAATGGAGATGAGCACCACACCCTAGAGTCGGACACGACTGGACTTAATTGTCAGGGGATACCTTTACCTTTTTATCCCTCACCCAACAAAAAAAATCCACCAATGAGATGGGAATATTGATGGTTCCCAGCTTACTTTACTACAACATCCCAAAATATAATTAAACTTTTCCAGCTAAAATAATGACTACAAGTTCACTTAGACCAAGGGTTCTCAACCAGTGGTACTTTGGGCGACTGCTGGTGGGTACTCGGACCACCAGAACCCGGCTCCAACTCAGCACTTTCAGCGGCGTATTTTTGCTCCCAAAAGGCTCCTGCCTTTGGCCGAGCCTCTCGGGAATGCTGAGAAGGGCCCTCGCACCCTCCCAGAGCCTCTTACCTGCATTTTCTGGCCTCTGAAAACCTGGAAGTAACTGGCGATGTCATTGCCAGTCACTTCCGGTGGTACGCAGCAGGAGAGTGGCGCCAGAGGTGGTAATTGGCCAGGAAAGGGTTCAGAACCCCTGACTTAAATGGCTTACAACTATGCAGGTCCTGTATTCGATTAAAACTTCAAGTAGATAGTACAAATCAGTTCTTACACAATGCCACCCATATTTTCAGTGAAGCATATCTAGATTTGAAGTCCCATCTAACAGTGACTAGTCAATCTCAGAAGTTAATTTGCTTTCTTGAAGCTTCTTAATTGAAAAGATACACTTTAAATGTTAATAATAAAACACATGGGAGATCTGTTTGCACACTGTCCAAAACTGCAGTATTACATCATTAACTGCTTCACAACTAAAAAATTTAGCTGTACAAAGAAGTACATAGGGTCACTACAAGTACAAAAGTGAACTCTTAAGTTTTCAGGGGAAACATTCTACATCACTGGATAAACTTTAATATGAAATTACCATGTAGCGTTGCAAAATCTAGAAATATTTATTTTGAACAAGGGCACAAGAAAGAAAACTATGGATATGAATCTTGAAAATATCAAATTAATCTGCTTGAAGTTACTCTTTGAAGAACTAAAGTTACAACAAAGTTGTTATAGAAAGCAAAAAGCACATTAAGATGATCCATAGTGCTATTTCAAAACTTAGCAAAAGAATACCATCAATAACTTATCTCTACTTGAGACATGACTGGCATTCTTCCTGCCTAAAAAGGAAGGATTCTACCCTACCCTATGTTGCAATCTAGGGAATGTTGCACTGTCCCTTACCACAGTTTTGATACTGTTGACCCATCCACAGGCCACCCACAAAGTATCTACCACAGTCTACATTAGAACTCTGAATCAGTTATCTTTAAGTCATGGAAATCCTGAAGAAAATGTGCACTTCTATTTCATACCCTAGGCAACCCATCCATTAGTAGTGTACATTTTCATTTATAACACTGGCATTACAACTGCTAAACACACTGCTTTTCAACAAGTGGTAGTACTGCTAGTGGTACTTCACAGTATGGCATGTGGTACTTGGCCCCACTACCATAGTGATTATATGGCACTGCCCTGCCTGGCCTGACCCCACTGGAAGTGGAGATGGGTGGAGTGCTGGTGCATTAATTGGCAAGATGTGGCTGTGCGGTTGCCTGGTCCTTCAAAAGAGGTACAGCTGTGCACAATTGCTATTTCTGGTAGCAATGATGGTATAGCAATACCTTGCAGTGGCGTCGCCAGACGCCCCAACATCTGGGGCGGCCCCCCAGGGCCCCCCAATAAAACTGTCAAAAACCAAAACCTATTTTTGTCAGTTTTATTGCTTTTTTTTTCCGGCGTTTTTTCGGCGATTTAAAGTGTGCTATGTTTTTAAAAGTGTAAATGTATGCTTTAAAGCACTTAACTGAACGGAGCGCTTCCTTCCAATCACCGATCTTCCGATCTTCTTCCTGCGCCCGGGCGACAGCTTCTCTCTGCCCGGGCGCGGAGTCCCAACGCCCCTAGCTGCTGTTTCCAGGGAAACTGTTAGGGGCGGACTCCGTAACCAGAGCATGGACAAAAGTAAAACATGGATGAACGTCAAAGCATAGCCTTGTTCAGCTTGCAAATTTATTTTGGTCATTCAATGCAGACCCCCCCCCCCAAAAAAAGAACCTAAAAATGTGGCCTTTTCAAGAACTATTCAGGCAGGGAGACCTACAACGCTGATCACATTCATCCCAGCTTCTGAAAGGAAAGACCCACATGCTGCTTGAAAAGCTGGGAAAATCAGAATCTTTGTAATGAAACAATAGTTAAGGGTTTTACAGCCATGTATCTTATTTTTGGGAAATAAAGACTTAAAACTTGCAAGGTAGGTTAAAGAATTTTCATTTAACACACACGAGTTGTTATGTGGATAAAACCTCTAGTCACAGGCAAGAAAAGAGTCATATCCCGTACCGACGTTTCGTCTCACACCAGAGACTTTGTCAAGGTAATGCAGTATATTACTGCTAGATGACAGTTGTCCGTGTAGAACACTGGGGGCATCTAAACTGAAAAGGGCGGGGAACGCCGACCAGGCACAGTCCTCTTCAAAATAGGCAGCCAGATCTTATTGGCAAATGACAGCTCTTGCTGTCTGTTCAAAAGGCTTGCAGGTCTCCTTTGAGAGATCGAGATGGCTTCCAGATTTAATCTCTGTTTTAAGTTTGCCTCACTAAATAAAGAACGAGTTTGGTCAAAGGCAATTTTATGTCCTGATTCCTGTGCATGAGCTGCTACAGCAGATTTCTCCCCTTGTAAAAATTTGACAGCTCTTTGATGTTCCTGCATTCTTACTTGGATTGGTCTCTTGGTATTTCCGACATAGGCACGACCACACTCACATTTTATTTCATAGACCCCTGGATTACTTAGAAGGGGGTCTTGGATCTTTAGGATTTTTTAGTATTTGTTCAATTTTTGTTGTGGGTGCAGAAAGCATTTGAACTCCATAGTCTCTTAATACTCAGGCTATTTTGTCCGTAGTCCCTTTAAAAAAAGGCAAGGATACCCAGCATCTGTCATTTTTTTTCCTTCCTTTCTTGTCTCATTTATTTCTCCTGGCTTTGGGATGTAATTTTTCTTTTTGATTTGCTTTTCCCAACAGCTGTTTATTTGTTGCAATGTGTATCCATTGGCTTTCAAGGAGTCTGTGACAGTACATCTCTCCATGTCTAGGGATGATCGCACACCCGTAAAGCTCTGAAAATTAACGAGTTGATTAGCGAGTTCTTTTGTGCTGGGTGGTGGTTGGAGGTCTGGTGTAGGTATCTCCCCGTATATGTAGGCTTCCTGTATACAGTATGCCCAAAGGTTAGATCTTTTTTTCTTGTCACCAGGACATCCAGAAAAGGCAAGGTCCCATTTTTTTCAAGTTCTATAGTGAATTGAATCTCGGGGCATATGCTGTTTAAATGTGCCAAAAAACCTTTTAGTTCTTCCTCACCGTGATCCCAGATACAAAAGACATCGTCTATGTATCTTAGCCATGTCGAAGGTTTTAATACGGCTGATTGCAGTGCCTTCTGCTCAAAAAACTCCATGAATAAGTTAGCAACCACTGGGCTCAGGGGGTTACCCATTGCTACCCCTTCCTTTTGTTCTCTAAACACACCGTCCCATAGGAAATATGTGGTCAGACAATGATGGAATAAGGGGATTAATTCATGTGGTATAGTTAGATCGTCAATTAGGTTCATAACCTCTACCAGTGGTGCTCATGAATAAGGATACTAAGTCAAAACTTACTAAAACTGACTTATCTGTCAGATTTGCTATTTTTAGAAGTTCAATAAAGTGGTAAGTATTTTTGACATGATGGAATGTATTCCCTATGTAAGGTAAAAGAATTTTAGCCAGGTGCTGAGACAGTGTGTGCGTGGGTGATCCCATGTTGCTAACAATAGGGCGAAGAGGAATGTTGTTTTTATGTATCTTAGGAAGACCATATAATCTAGGTGGTAGGGCTGAAGATTTAGTTAGTCTATCTTTAGTTTCTGGTTTAAAATTGGACTCTTTAATTAATTTATTGGTTTCCCTTAAGATTTTATTAGTGGGAACTTTATCTAAAATATTATAAGTCTCCGGACTTAGTAAATCAGAGATTTTATTAAAATAATCCGTTTTGTTTAGAACTACAGTTCTAAATAATCAGAATCGTTGGTCTATGTGATTTTGTAGAGTGGCATTGCTCTAGGTCGCGTGGTCTCTATGGTGAAAGTCCTCTGTGTATTGAGACAAGCCATTGCTGCGACAGACCTGAAGTGCCCTAGAGGAGTTGAACTGTGATGGTGCCCCAGTGTTTTTCGTCCCTTGATAAGCAGAAACATGACGCAAACTGAAAGGTCACCAGAATCGTACAGTATATCTCACAGTATTGGTTGCCCCACATATGTTTGGTACCGAAAGAGTGGATTTGGCTTTTACTGAAGCTCTGACCCTTAGGTTCTCTGAGTCTCCAGCTACGGCAGAGTGGGGTGCATGCGCAGGGCCTTTTCCGTAGAATGTCGTGGAGGGTTGCATGAAATCAGACAAAAGAGGAAAGCAAGTGGACAAAATCTGAAATGTGGTTATAACTGAAAACGGCCAAAAGAGCTAAGTGACAAAAGTCAAGTGGGTGAAAGTCAAGGTATTGCTGTACTTAGAAAAGTGGTACTTGCAAAAAACCCCAAAATTGAAAGGTTCTGGTTTAATGTATCAAATCTTGAACAGCATAACCCTGAAAGGACAACATCTTTGCCAGGCAGAAAAAAAACCCTAGGCTTGAAAGGGCAGGAATTACTATCTTCCTGAGCACTCATCCCCCCAAAGAGCAGTAAATCATACCATAGAATCAAAAGATAGGGTTTAATGGCATAATTAACGTTAATGCCTACATTCATGGTATGCTTGATGAACATAAGCCCCTCACCTCAACCTAGTTAATACTGCCATACTTCAGTTAGGGTCTATGTAAGCCTGATAAAATGGCATCCGGTATTAAGCTATACAGATATGAAGGTGTCTATGAAAAATGGAGCTATTTTTGAACATATAAAAGGGGGGGGGTGTTTGCAAAGTTTAACTGCTGGTATTTCTTGTATGCTTAAAACTTAGGTATGTACTTCAGTTAAAACAACATTTGCAGAAAAATGGGATTTCTCCTTTTAAAAAAAATGTCTTCCCAATATGAAAAACCTAACAGTTTTAAATGAACTAATATCAATTAGTTCATTTAAAACTGTTAGGTTTTTTCATATTGGGAAGACATTTTTTTTAAAGAAGAAATCACATTTTTCTGCAAATGTTGTCCATCTTGATTGCACAGGTACTGAGGCTGAAACTCAAATATTTTGGCCACCTAATGCGAAGAGAGGACTCTCTGGAGAAGACTCTGATGCTGGGAAAGATTGAAGGCAAAAGGAGAAGGGGAAGGCAAAGGATGAGATGGTTAGACAGCATCACCAATGCAACTAACATGAAAATGAGCGAACTCAGGAAGATAGTGGAGGACAGGAAGGCCTGGCGGGATATGGTTCATGGGATCACGAAGGGTCGGACACGACTTAACAACTGAACAACAACAAAATATTATCAAAGTGGACCTGAGGCAGAACTGCACTGCTACCAAGCAGGTCTATAGATGCACTGCTACCAAGCAGGATGGTTGAAACTGCACTGCTACCAAGCAGGATTGTGCTGGCCTCCAATGGAAGCTAACTGTGGAAGACCCAACTATTAATCAGGATCCAACAGAAGGTATGCGCAAATGGTGTGATAACGGTGCCACCCAACTATCTCCATGCAAGAATCTACATAATGACATGATGTTACAGTCACAAAACCCGTCATAGTTACTGCCACAAAGAAAACACCTGCCATTGCTACTTCATGAGTTAATTTTAGGAGAAATGATGACTGAAGGAGTTCACTGACATGGGTTACTTGGATGTTTGAGTTTCAGAATCTTGGGAACCTGGTGGTGTTGAACAGTTTCTAGCCTTTCAAAGCTTGAAAATCAAATAGTTTGCTACACTAAACACTGAGCAACCAGAAGGTGGTGGTGGTAACCACACATGTATTACTGCACAACTGTGAACATTAGATGCTAACAATCTGAGATTTCTTAGTCACTGTAACTGGAAGACTTCACGGATAAGGAGGTGTGGTCTGGTGGTTGAGCTGTCACCTGCCTGAAGATAGCTAAGACGAGACCAGCTCTGTCATGTCCTGGATCGGAGATGACTGAAAGCTACCAACAAACTGAAATAACCTGTGTTAACCCTCTGTGAGAAAGAGGAGTTTCTGCCAAGCAAGCTCGGAAGGCATGTGCTGTGCAGCCAGAGAGATAAGCACACAGTTGAATGGAAACATCTGGAGAATGAAAAGGGTTCTATGCGAACAGAACATTGTAAAAATTCCTACAGGGGTTTAGAAGAGCCTGCCTATGTAAACCGCCTTGAATACAGACTGAGGAGAAATCTGATGACCAGAAAGGTGATATATAAATACAGATTATCATTATAAGAGTCCTGCCATACTTCCAATCAGGAGGGGCAAGAATTATTTCCAAAAGGTTAAACACCATGGAACTGAAGAAATGCGCTTCATCAGTTTGAAGCAATGTTTGTTCAGATTAAAGAAATCCTGGATGCCAATGTCTACCAGTGTCCTGAACAGACTAATACTGTAACTTTGGGACAGTATATTTTTCAGGTACAGTCTCCCACTGGCACGGCATACACCTAGTAAGCATTTTCATTCCAGGAGGAAACTGAGATCTCAGCTCAAAATCTTCAGCAACTAAATTATAGCCATTTTTTTTACAAATGTTGCACAAAATGACATCACAAAAAACTTGCACTGTGTCCAGTGGCTGTAGTCTGATCACCATCTCCTTAGAGTTATGCTGTTTGGGAGTCTGATCAACAATAAAACTACATCTAAACTGTCGATAGTCACACCAGAATAAGATGTGCATACTGTAGCTAAATGCAATATAGATCATACCCTGTATTTTAAAATATATTTAACCTGTTCTCTCCTTCAGCAATCTCCAGCCAATCTCTCCATGAGTTTGTTTTATAGTATTATTTAACTGGAAAGTTTTATAATGGAATAATTGGATATTCAGAATGGAACTAAGCAATAGGAACATCTGCAATATGTAAATACAAACTAATAAAAACAGCAATCTTGTAGCATCTACAAACAGACTGAACAAAAATAGTACTACAGAAAGAAATTAAATGTTTTCACTATTTATAGACTTTTTACAAAACAGTGGCTCAAGGCTGCCTTGAGCACCTATCCTAGACTGACAGCGCAAGCCTGCCTAAAGATCCGCAGGTGGTCCTAGGGCTGCCCGCAGGATCCTATGCTCATTCTGGGCCTCTTCGGAGCAGCCCGGAGGGACATTCACCCCCTTCCCCCGGTGTAGAATTGGGAGCCCCCAATGGGCCTCATCGGATTTCCGCCAGCTCAAGAGCTGGCGTAACTCTGAGGCGGCCGTGTAATGGCCACCAAGCCCGGGAACGGGATGTGGATGCAGCGGCCAACATTCCCGCCCCCTCCTGGGCCGTATCGGCCAACCGTCACCCTCCCTCAATTCCCAGTCCAGTTTACCCGCTTTGGTGGCGGAGGGCTGCCAGCCTCCACCGGCGGCCCTTACTCAAAAGTAGTCGCAAACTTGCTTTATGGCACATTTGCAACAGTTTAGAATGGCGGAGCACGCACTTCACCACTCTAAACGTACGTAGGATTGCGCTGTGAAAGGCAGAGCATATATTAAGTAACAGATTTGCAATGTCACTTAAAAGAATAAAAGCTTCGACTTCCAGTGGTGTTAGCTGTGCATAAAATTGAGACAAGGTGCACCTGTGTATCTTTTAAAATAAACATTTGTACACAAAATCTGATCTTTATATTCTGTTTTGTAGCTGGCTCCTTAAGCAAGGGAGCACGCAGATGAGTTGATGCCAGAGTTTATCTGTTCATTTACTGATGCTGCAATCTAACTCCAGAGTAAGTTGCATGGTGATACGTTCTTTCATTTGCTTTTCAATCAGCAAAGCTATGTAGTCTTCAGAGTAACTGTAAAGGTTAGAGTGTTTGAAATAGTACATGCCATCATAGCCATAGCCATGGTCTACTGAAAAATATACCAAAAGGGATTACAAGAATTATGTTGAGACTCTGTCAGTCTACGCATCACAAAGAAAGAACTGAGAGAACTCTGGAATATACCACTTCAGACAGTAGGTGGAGGGCCACTTTTTTATTCCCTTCCCATGTAAGAAGCTTCCTTCATTTAGAAAACTTAGCATATCAGAGAGAGGCTAGTCTAAACTGCTCTCATGGATGTACCAGTTTATTATATGCAGAGAATTTTTTAACATGGCTTTCAAAAAATATGACATTCCCCCTGTGTCTACTTCAGATGTTAACAGTTAAAAATTCTGCATAATTTGCAGATTGTTTTTCATGTGAGTGCATTTAAGAGTATTGAATGTCTTATTCAAAATGCTGTGCTGACAAGAAACCAAAATGTTGAATTCACAGTAGGAAAGACACACTTGTTATCCATCATATGATTGTGATGTGTCCCTCCAAATGAAAACCTTTTCTTTTTTTCTCTCCAGAGGACACAAACCAAGACTGTGAAAAGAATTGTATGATGAGAGGGTATGTATGAAACTCTAATTATGTTAACTCTAACACTATTAGAGGTATATTAACTCTAACACTAAAATATTAATTGTGAATTTAGCTAATACAGTACCTGTCGTAGTTCTGAGAGTCCTTTGAGTATGGCCTGTTGCCTGTCTCTCACCATATTAGGATTAAAAAGTGGATCTCTTATATGATCAGAACTAAAAATCTGCCGAGGTGTATGGAGAGCATCTAAAGGGTAAACAGATGAAAATTAACTGTGCTGCAAATAATCAGTGTTTTTTTCCAACATTATACAAGACAATTTAAGATGGCCCTAACTTCAGATGAATATGGAAAAAAGACTACATACACAGGATGAATAAATGGGCAATTTTTACAGTGGAATGAAAAAGAAATGGAGTCCCCCTAAGATCTATATTGGGGCTAGTGCTTTTTAAATTGTTTATAAATAATCTGGAGTTAGGGGTAAACAACAAGGTGACCAAGTTTGCAGGTGATCAAAAGCAAAACAGATTAAGTTCTCCAAAAGGGCCTTTCTAAACTAAGTGAAGAGGCAGCCAAATGGCAAGTGTGGTTCACTGACAGTAAGTATTAAGTAATGCACACTGGGGTGAAAAATCTCAACGTCACACATACACTGATAAAATCTGAACTGTTGGTGATGACTCCGGAAAGAGATCTTAGGGTTGTAATATACCTCAATGAAAAAAATGGTGCAGTGTGTGGCAGCTGTGAAGACAACTTCCATGCCAGATCCTATCCCTCTTCCCTGCAGCCTCCCTGCCCCTTTTCTCTCCTTGGATTTATGCTAGTGAAATTGCTAGTGCGGGTCTGAGGAAACCCATTGTGGGCCAAGAGGCTTATGCAGGGGTAAGGGGATTAAACATCCCCTTGCCCTGCGGAAGCCTCCTGGTGTCGTCGTCTCCCCCCGCACAGGATGCAGCGGCTACCATTTTGGTGCTGCTGCATCAGCGAGGGGGGGGGGAGAGAATAGGATTGGGCTCTGAATTTCAGCTGCCAGGGAGCAGTGGCAAAAGAGAAGTATGACTTCTCCCTTGCTTGTGAGCCTCCCAAAGGCAGTTGGTGGTCACTGTGGGAACCAGGATGCTAGATTAACTTTTGACCTGATCCAATAGGGCAGTTCTTATGCTCTGAAATGTTTGTGTGTCATAATTTTTTTTAAAAAAAAACACCAAATATTCCAATATATTAACTGCACAGGTACATAATTAGATTACTACTAGCATATTTACAATTGGATAAAATATTTAGCCACACAACTTTATGGTAGAGTTTCATTTTGTACCAGAAGCTGTTCATGAACAAAGGCTGGGGAGGTGGGGATTATGTTTGGTGTGCTGGTAAGGCATTCGTTATAATTAATTCTCTAATTCCATGTTTTAGTACCATTCAGCTGTTGGTATTGCGGCTCATGTGTTGAAGGTCTAGTCATAGGTGCATCTGGATCAAGGTAATACACTTCATTTGTTCGCACATAGGGAACAAAGTGAGATGAAGGTGGCCTTTCTGTTTCAACACACGGAGGAAATCTTTCACTCTGATGCTTATCTGTGTAGATTGTTTTCTCTCTTCCATCACTGCTGTTATGAGTTGGGAAATCAGAAGCATTTATTTGTTGCTGTAATTTGTTTTTAACTGCTGGAACAGGTGGTGATTCAGATCTGTTTAAAAGAACAAACAACCAAACTGTAGTAACTAATCTCAAGCAGGGAAATTCATTGATTTTCTTGATAGTATTGATCAATACTTAATTGCGCAGTTGAGAAGTTTCTGAACTTCTTATTTCTTCTGGCTTTGACTTCAGTTAAACTAATTATTGCCAACTGGAGATACCCAGATATACTCAAACTGTGTCATCTTAAATCTTGTTTTCCTCTGCACAGTCATGTTTGAGCATTCAATATTGTGTTCTACAGCAGGTCATCACATACTACTAGAGTTTCCATTTAACCTCAAATTTGTTGGATGTGCATATCTGAGAAAAAGCTGGATATCTGAACAGAGTATGGAAATAGGTGCATGAAGCAACAATTGCAAATACACAGTGGCCGCAATCCTGTAAAAAAGACCGGCGACAGAACAAGTGTTCTGTCGCCAGAAGACATCGCGAATGTGCCGTAATGCACGTTCGCGATGCCTCGGGAGTAAAGAAGGCTGACGCAAGGCTGGCCTCTCTCACTCCGGCACCGGATCTCCACACGGACGGCGGCGTCAGGTACGCTTCATCGCCGGCCGCATGGGCAGTCCAGCCGGGCAAGGGAGGGGGCCATTGGCCTAGCCGGCCCAGGAGGGGGCAAGGAATGGCATCAACCATATTCCCATCCCCACCAGGCCGGCTACACCGTTACACGGCCTCCTCTACTTCCGCCAGCTATTTAGCTGGTGGAAATCCGAGGAGGCCGATAGGGCCAGCCCGGGTTTACTGTCTTTATAAATTGATTTAAAACATTTTTATTTCTGTAAAATTGGATTGAAATATGTAGAACACCTTATGGTATCTCAGAGTTCCCAAAGATAACTTTTTATTCATTTATGCTTTTTTTGCTTGCCTCTCATTGTCTCTCCCCCCCTCCCCATTTTTTTTCAAATTTAAGATTGTAAGCCTCCAGACAAGTACTTCCTTTTTTAAAAGTGCAGGATCAAGAGCAATGATGGTATTCTAAAGAAATAATACTTAGTTTTGGATATTAAGGGGCATATTTCAAAAAAAAAAATCTGTACACTCAAAGTGTACAGATTTTACCTTTTGGTCCTCAAAGTAGCCTTTGTCTCTGAAGACAATCGTTTGTAGACAAAAAAATTACAATTATTATGTTAAGACAAAAAATACTAAATTAATTCTAACTATGACAATTATCTGTATTACAAAAGGAGATACATACCTTTGTGCAATAAAACTGGTTTTTGGAGATGGTTCTCCCTAAAAGAAGAGCAAAATAAATAAGTATGCTTTAGAACTGGGGTCAGCACCCTATGGCCTACAGGCCGTATTCGGCCCACCACCCAAAATCATCTGACCCCGGGGTCCCATTCCTGGAGGCAGGAAGGGGCAGGAGATGGGCTGCGAGTTGATGGTCACTGGCATTCGGCCTTATTCAGGAGCTGGGGCTTGTCTCTGCTCAACCCAGCCTAGTAAGCCCCACTCTGTAGAGGGGCTGTGGAGATGGGAACTGTTTGGGTCTGTGTGCGAGTGGGGCAGGTGGGAGGTGGAACCTCTGCTCTGCTCTTCCGTCACTATGACCAGTCGCAGGGGGAGTTGCAGAGAGGGAGGAGGGAGCCCTGCCTTGACCCGTGCTCTGCTCAGTGACGCGCCACCGCTTCTGCCATGAAAGAAAAATGGGAGAGAAGCAGCAGCGCCTCCTCAGCCTTCCTTCTACTTCCTCCTCTACCTAGTCATCCTCATCACTACTGCAGGCTCTGCCTGCCTCCCTTCCAGGGGGCAGCTCAGGTGACAAAGGCCCAGCATCACCTGCTGGTCCCACTCAGTGGAGGAGAAGGTGATGGTGGCAGCTTCCTGCCCCACATGGCCCCAGCCTGGGTGGTGGTAGCGGGCATGCTGCTGCTGCTTTGCTTGCTGCTGCTGCTGCACAGATCCAAGGCTAGTATTAAATAGCACAGAAAAAGGTATCTCTTTTCTTTCACTCTCCCTACTGAAATATTCCTTCTATCCTCTGGATTGTGCTACGTGGATCCTGTTTCAGACTAACTGGAGCTCTGACCAGAAAAAAAAATCCTCTTAGGACATGGATATACTAGCATCCAGAATTTCTCTTCCTCCAGAGCAAACATCTCTGCTTTCCCAACAGTCCTTCCCTGTCATCTAACATTCTGTCACACGCTAGTGTTCAATAAACAGGATCCAAAGCAGGGCGATCCAAGTGAGTAGTTGGTGCTGGCTCAGTTTTCAGTTACTTTGATTATGTTCTATGTGACAAAGCAAATTGCATGCAATCATGAAATAATGTTGAAAGGGATGGTAAGAATGGGTGGGGACTGGGGTTAGAAAAAGGACTGGAAGTCTCCATTTTACCATCCCTCCCATTTCTTTTGCTTTGTAAACCACTTAGTGAACCTTTTGTTGTTCTGAAAAGCAGTATGTAAATAATAACACTGGTCAACACACTTTTTCTGGCATAAGGTATTCCAATGGTTTTAAGGTAATTTTGGGGCGCTGATTCCATATCTGGCATCAGTGTTTGTCTATCACATCAGGTTTTTGAGATATCAAATATTGTATTTGATAAAATCAATGAAAAACAGCAAATTTACACTGGTCTACAAAAATTTATTTATTTTCTGACCTGGACTTTTGCAGCTGTTTTAGACTAATTTCAGGGTGCTGATTCCAAATCTGATCTCAGATTTGCTCTATCACATCTCGTTTTTTTTGCTATCGACATATCCCATTTTCATGATGCCAAACCTGATGCCAGATTTGGAATCAGCACCCCAAAATTACCTTAAAACCATTGGAATAACTTACGTCAGAAAATGTGTTGACCGGGTACCCCCCTTATCACGGTCCAATTTTCTGAAGTATCCCCTGCTAATTAAGTGCTAATTAATTGGATTAATCAATTAGGTAATTAATCGTTAAGTAAAAAAAGTACTAACACAGTTTTAAATGTGAAAAGGTCTTATTTAACTCTCTCTCTGTGAGTGTGAGTGTGAGTGTGAGTGTGAGAGAGAGAGACATGCAAGGATCTCTTTTTTTTCTCCAAGTCACACTTCCCAAAATCAGCTCCTCCCTCCCCCACCCCACCAAAGTACATTTTCCAAAGTACAAAAATAAGCCCAAAACCAAAATCAGAGAGACAGAAGGGCTCCGAAAATAATTACAATTTAAAATCCATGTTAATTAATACTTAATTAGCTGCTGATGGGGCAGATAAGGGGCAGGGCTTGGCGTACCCCCAGCAAGAGTGACGCATACCCCTAGCGGTACCCGTACCACAGGTTGAGAACCCCTGTTGTAGCCACTGTTAGATCACACCCTGCAGAAGGAAAATATTAAATAAATATGGATATCTACATAAAATGATATTATAAACACACTATCCTAAAAATACAGCACCATATTTTAACACTAAAGCAGTCACTGACTCACAACAACTTGCAATCATAAGTGACAAAGAGTTAATTTTGGGTAAAATCAATGAAAATGGGGTATGCTGATAGCATAAAAACGAGATGTGATAGAGCAAATTTGGAGATCAGATTTGGAATCAGCACCCTGAAATTAGTCTAAAACAGCTACAAAAGTCCAGGCCAGAAAAAAAATTGTAGACCAGTGTAAATCTGCTGTTTTTCATTGATTTTATCAAATGCAATATTTGATATCTCAAAAACCTGATGTGATAGACAAAAAATGATGCCAGATTTGGAATCAGCACCCCGAAATTAGTCTAAAACAGCTGCAAAAAGGCCAGGCCAGAAAAAAAATTGTACACCAGTGTAATGAGAAACTGGATGGGTCTCTAGCTATAGTAGTACCCCATCTTTCTTCCAAGGAGCTCAGGAATGGTATACATAGGGATTATCCACACAACATTGTGAGGTGTATGACTGACAGTGAGCTTCATGATGGAGTATACAAGAAACACAAGTCTTTCGAAGCCTTGGGAACATTTGGACCCAGAAATAACCCAGGGTACCCTAAAATAACTTTGGCAGCGCAATCCTGCGCTACTATCCGGCTGGCGGCCCAGGGTTGCCAGCCGGATCCTATCCTCGTTCCGGGCCACTCTGGCATGGGCCAGCGGTCTACTTGGGGAAAGGGGACGTTTGTCCCCTTCCCCCAGTGTAAACCAGGGAAGGCCCAGTGGGCCTCCTCGGATTTCTGTCAGCTAAATAGCTGGTGGAAGTAGGAGGAGGCCATGTGATGGCCGAGCCGGACGGAACGGGGACGGGGATATGTTGCAGGTCCCTCTTGTTAAAAAAAATCAATAAACAGCTAATTTTTAAAAAAAGTGTTTACATGCAATCCTACTCAGAAATCCCACTGAATTAAATTGGGCTTACTCTCAGGTAAAAGTAGATAGAACTGCAGACTCAGTGAGCTCCCAACTCTTTCAGGGATGCCCAGTATGGGTGACTGTATACTTAAAAGTCTAGAACAGGCGTTCCCAACCTGTGGCACGCGTGCCCCTAGGGGTATGCGGACCATCAGGCGAGGGTACCTGAGAGGCTGTTATCAGCTGCTGCGATCACCAGCTGATAACCACCTCTTTTTACTCGGTGCTAAAGATAAGCGCTTGGATCTTTAGCACTGTGATTAAAGTCACAGCGCTAAAGATCCAAGCGCTTATATAGTGCTAAACAGTTGATGACTTGGTGCTTTAAAAAGACGTTCTGCGCTGTGACTTTAGTCACAGCGCTAAAGATCCAAGCCATTACCTAGC
This sequence comes from Plestiodon gilberti rubricaudatus, assembly GCA_026170595.1. Taxonomy (NCBI): domain Eukaryota; kingdom Metazoa; phylum Chordata; class Lepidosauria; order Squamata; family Scincidae; genus Plestiodon; species Plestiodon gilberti. The sequence continues at coordinate 218,864,224 of JANXHW010000002.1, read as the reverse complement.
ACCGAAACAGCTGCTTCTCTATCCAAATGAAGTGGAATTACTAGAAACCAAAGCACAGGAAGTCTCTGGCACACCTCCACATGAGCTTCCTGACTATAATCTTCTTTGTGGGGTGTTGTATCCTATACATAATGAGGAGTACTAAAGCAAGACTCCTTCAGTTCCATCCTAAGCAGGTTCTTCAGAAGTAAATCCTACTATGTCCTACACATACAGGATTATAGCCTTGCTTGTAAGATTACCTTAAGAGCCACAACCCATTTTTTTTGAAGGTGGGTAGCACCACTTCAGCTACTTTCCTAACTATGCCAAAGTTTCTTTTCTTAAAGATATGAAGCCACACAGATTGATTACTGCTCCAGTAAGTTCTGTCTATTTAAGGGTGTAAGATGTTGGTTTTTGTCTTTCACTAAGAAGTTATAATGATAGCTTGTATCATTTCCAGATCTGAGTGACTTTCCACAATTATATTTGAGAGAGACACCAATTTTAGAGTCATCTCAGCAAAACTTCAAAGTGAAAGGGTTCTTTGCTATGTAAATAGAACGTGCATTACAGCATCTGCTGTCTGATCCTACATGCTCATGACTAAGATTACGTTGAAACCGGCAGTGGGGCCAGCATCTTGTTGAGTACTGGCCTGTCAGCATCTGTGCAGCATGTCTGTAATCGAAAGTTACTAGAATCCACAGAGAGATCAAATAGAGAACAGCACTCTCTCTAATAGCTGCATTATGGACTCTTTGGAAGCTAATTTATTTTTTGTGCCCAGCTTGTTGTGCCACAACGTGCATGTTAAAAGTGTTCCAGGGCATTGATAGTGTATCTTGATGATGTGTTGTGTACAGTTATGCTGGTTTTTGTGTGATGTATTATCTTTAGTATGTACGTGTGTGTACGCGCATGGCCTCCCTCATATGGTTTGAACCCAGCCTAAGATAGACAAATAATGGTTTTGGAATATTATATCATCACCGTTCTCATGGCATTCACCTTATTCTTATCCTCTTCATGCAGAGGTGAAGGGGATCTATCTGGAGAAACACCTTTCTTTTGGGAGAGATTTCCAGGGCTATTTCTTTCAACCAACTGAAGCAGTTCCATTTGGCGCCTGGCTTTCTTTTCTTCCCTTTGCTTCTGCAGACGTCTTGGATATCTTTCCGATGCTGGAATATACCTTTTGCAAGGTTTATTTATGTTCCAGTCTGGTCTTTTCCCATTCCTTTCCATTGGCTTGGCTTGTTTCTGGTTTTCTGCCAACTGTTCATATAGGTTGCTATAGCTGACAATATTCTCTTTTTCTGAAATCTTCTTTTTAGCTAGATACTGCAATTCCTTCTGGCATTTTTTGCTGTTAGAGTCCACTTTATATTCTATACAAACATCTGGAGATGCACAGTCCACTCTTCCATTCTCAATTTGCCTAGTACATATTTCAGAACTAGGGTGCACATCAGTGTGAATGCTATCTAAAAAACAATAACACATTTGCACTTAAAGTAGTCCAAATAACTAGCTTGACTTATATTTCAGTACATTACTAGTAGGTTGATTCAATTATTGCTCAGCTTTGTAGTGACCAACATTGGTCGATCCCTTTTCTGCTGATGAAATAATCAAGCAACAAGAAAAGCATACTCAATATTAATAAGTATGCATTTAAACCAAATAGATTAAAAAGATGAAAAACTGTCTTTAGTAAAGTGCATATTTTGTCTGTAATTTTAAAATCATCAATTATAGTCGCTATGTAAAATACTTACTTTATATCTTTGACAAATCAATTCACATTTCCCTTTTCAATTTGTTGCTTTCTTTCCAAGAAAAATAATTCTCCGTGATGAAAGTTGTATGATTATAGTGTGATAAGAAATATTACATCAGTATTAATTACATTAGTATTATAATGTAATTAATACTGATGTAATATTTCTTATCACGCTATTTGAAAAATTTGCCTTTGTAAACAATTATAAACCTATAGGATGACACTTAACTCATTCTGGGCAATTTCACATGCTTATGCTGTATTGATTTTTCACTGAATAATATTTGAAACCCATTGTTCCTGAACAGATCAGACACAGCTAGCAGAGGGAATTTGCTCCTAGTATTTTTCAGAGCAGTTGGTATAGAAGACAAAGTATTTCAGACATCGTGTACTCTATATTTCTTTAGCTAAGCAATCAGGACCAGCTATCTTGGTCCTGAATGAGTATCTGGTAGCTGTAGTAGGATGGAGATTGGTCAACATGCTGAATTTGAATCCAGAAAAGATGGAAACAATGCTAGCCAGATGGTCAGAGGCTTTGAGAGTGTGAGATACTGTTAGTGCAGGTTGATTACCCCTTATCCAGACGTCCGAAATCCAGACACTTCGAGGACTATGACTTTTTTTTTTTTAAATACTTCTTCCAGCACCTGGCAGGCATAGCGCAAGGCATGCTGGGGCACAAAATTATTAAAAATATTGTATAAAATTACCTTCAGGCTATGTGTATAAGGTGTATATGAGACAAATACATTTCATGTTTAGCGTTGGGTCCCATCCCCAAGATATCTCATATTTATGCAAATATTCCAAAATCCAGCAGTTGTCCCAAGCAGTCTGGATAAGGGATACTCAACCTGTAATGGGATGCTTGTTAACATATGGAAACAGATATGCGGCCTGGGCATCTTCCTGAATCCATATCTACTATTGGATAAACCAGTGATGGTGGTGTGGCCAAAAGTGCTTTTTATCAGTAACACCTTCATAAACAGTCAGGCTCTCTCGAACGTTCTCCATGCTTTTGTAACCTCAAAGATCAGAAATGTAATATAACTGTAATGCAGTTTAAATAGGGTTATCCTTGAAGATGGTTTGGAAGCTGGAGTCTCACTGTTGACACTGGAAGAGGAGGACATATTTAACTAGCTTTATGAACATAGGAACATAACATAAGAAGAGCCCTGCTGGATCAGGCCAAAGGCCCATCTAGTCCAGCTTCCTGTATCACACAGTGGCCCCACCAGATGCCTCAGGGAGCACACAAACTGCAAACTGTACTGGCTATGAGTGAAGTTCAGTGCCCAATTTAAGGTACTGATCCTTTTAAACATTTCTGGTCTCCAGTTGCAGTTTAGTATACTCTCAACTTATGAGGCTCAGTGCTATCGCATCTGCACGAAAGCTCAATCAAAGAACATACCGCACCTGTGCAAAAATGCCAATGCAGCCATCCATAATTCAGGGAGCTAGTGTAATAGACTACAGTTGAACCTTGCTATCCGCAGGGGATCCGTTCCAGACCCCCCTGTGGATAGTGAAGATCCGCAGATACCGGGGTCTGCATAAAAAACCCTGTTTAAAGAAAAAAGGCCCCAAAGCACCATTTTACCTTTAAATAGCAAAATCGCAGCATTTTCAAGCCTCCACGAGGCTTCTTGAAGCTGCACAACCCACTTCCGGATCGCGCAAAGGCTCTTCCCCCTTCCCAACCTTGTCCCAGAATGCACCCTGGGACAAGGCTGGGAAGAGACTTTGCGCGATCTGGAAGTGGGTTGTGCAGCTTCAGGAAGCCTCGTGGAGGCTTGAAAACGCTGCGATTTTGCTATTTAAAGGTAAAATGGTGCTTTGGGGCCTTTTTTCTTTAAACAGGGTTTTTAGCATGGACATTCACAGGTCTGGAACCCACAGTGTAGTTCTCGATCAGCTTTTGCCACAAGAGTTTCTCCATTAATGCGCTAGTCTTCATCATTCCTGTTTCACTATTCACAGCTCTAAGGAAAACAATGAGTTGCATATTCTCTGTGGAGAGGGAGAAAAAAACATTTGGAAGTGACTATCTAGCCTAGGTCATATCTGTATTCCACAGATCAACCATGACATGGGCAGAACTACCAATCACACCAGCAGGAAATAAATTTTCCAGAGCTACCACCGAAAATAAGATCTCCCCCGAAAGTAAGACCTACCATCATTTTTGCATGATTTTTGCTGGCACTCATAAATATAAAACCTCCCCTGAAAGTAAGACCTAGTGTGGCTTACAGAGATGCTGCTTTCCCCCCTCCCCCTCATGTCCCTGCCGTTTTGCTCTTTCAGCAAACCTAGCTCATTAAGAAGCTGTTCTCGCCCTTCCCCCTCTCCCTTATGTCCCTGCCTCTTGCAAAGTCCGATCTGCAGAACCGGAGCCTTGTTCTGCAAAGTGAAAGTCTTTGCAAGAGGCAGCCAAGGACATGAGGGGGAAGGGGGAGAACAGCTTCTTAATGAGCTAGGTTTGCAAGAGTCCAGCAGGGACATGAGGGGGGAGGGGGGAAAGCAGCCTGTTAATGAACTGAGCGTGGGAGACGCTGCTATTCCTCTGCAGACACACACCGAGATCTCTTGCAGAACACAATGTATTGCAAGACCTTGCTCGTTTATCAAGTCAAAATTTATAAAACAATTTTGCACGTCTTGCATAGACTTGCAAAGCACATTTTTATGGGACCCATAAAAATTTTTGCGTGATTTTTGCTGGCACTCATAAAGACCTCCCCTGAAAATAAGACCAATCGTGTTTTTGGGTAACCAAAATTAATATATAAGACCCTGTCTTATTTTCGGGGAAACAGGGTATCAAGAAAGTTATCTGGATCCATCAGCCTCCCGAGCCGGACCATTCTAACTGGCTCCCTGCCCCTGCAGAATTAGGTGAATAACAAAGTCCCAAATAACCAGTTGTGATCTGTCCACGACAATGGAATATTAATATCACTCACCCTCAGATCATTCTCATCCTGTGCAGTGCAAAAAAATACATCAAGAGCATGCCCTGCTTAATGCATTAGGCAAGATATCAGCTGTGATAGGTCCATGGTGAACATAATCGTATGAACTCCTGCAGGTAAGGTGGCCTCAGCATGAAGAAGCCTACTCAACATAAGAAGCCTTGGAGGTCATCAACACCATGCTCAAGACAAATAAGCATTCTTGACTCCATCCATACAAGTGGGCTTTGTTCTTCCTCAGTCTTTACTCTTAAACGTACAAAACAGACGCTACTACTATTTCATTTTTGTTTAACTATGTGGCACTTTATGAATTGATCCTAAACCTACTTATTCAAGATTCCTCCCAAAAGAATCTACAAGATTATTAAACTCATTGCTCTATAAGAAAATGGAAACTACTTTTTTCCATCTAAACACCTTGTTTCACGATTTACTGTGTAAATAAAGTATCTGTCTATAGATTTTAAGTTAACAAATATGCAACTTAATGCAATTGTTTACCTGTCTGCACAGCAGTATCTTTCCGAGGAGAGAAAATAGTAATTTTGACGTTCTGATTCATTATACTGCTATTCTCTCCAGAACAGTTATCATGGAGATTGCTGACATCTGAAAAGCCATTCAGGTCAGTACAATAATTCTCATATTGTGAATCACCTAAAAGAAGAAAAAGAAATAACTTATTCAAATAACATTCCTAATGCTAGAGTTAATACTTTACATATTCAAATTTGTTTGCTGAATTTACAACTTGTTCTGAATTTGTCAGTTACCTATAGGAAATAGGTTTGAATCAATGAATGGTGAATTGCTTTTCCTGAGGCTCAGGAAGTGGGGTGGGACAGCAGCCTCAATCGTTGCAGCCTGTCCAGCTCCAGCTGATGATCACGCTTATGAGCTGAGTGTGATCAGGACTGGGGGGATACGAGCGGCCAGAGCGCCGCAGAAGAAGGCTTTGGGGGTCGCATGTGGCCCATGGGCTGCGTGTTGGACCACCCTGTACTAGCTGCATATCAGACTTCCCAATGGTGTATGGAAAAACCTTCCAATGGCTATGCATAAACTAAGAATAATACTATGCAGTGTTTAAGGCTAGAAACGGCCTTTGAAAATCTTATAGAAAGGCATACATTTTATTCATTTGTTTCTGAAATCAGGGAGCAATAAAACTAATTTTTTTAGGGGAAAGAAAGCCCCTCTCATCAGCTATATATAATTACCCTATTTCAGCTTGGTACTTACCACCACCAAGATTCTTCTGCAATTTGGAAATATCATGCCCTTTCTGAGCCAACTCTTTAATACGCTGTTCTTGTTTTAATCTCTGGGCCAGCTCTTGAGCTCTTTGCATTGTCTGATATAGTTCATTTGTTTTAAGGGTCATGGTTTCCTATCAGAATAAAGGAGATATATACATAAGAACATTTACCAAGCTCTCCTACAAACATGTTGTGCTGAATGCCTTGTTTCCCCCCCCCCCCCCCCATATTGTGTATTTTTGGACACTTTTAACTTTGTTCGGAAGCTTTCATGGCCAGCTAACAGCATACACCTAAATCTTTTCAGATTACCCCAGAGGAAGTTCCGAGCTGCCGGAACGAAACGTTGGGCAAACATACCTTGGATTTTAAAAGTATTTTTACACCGTTTGCGGCTGCCTGAACCGGAGACCCGCCAACGGCATAGGAGTCTGTTTAAATTTCAAGCTTCCTGTTTTTTACATGGCATCTATACCCGTAAGTGTTAAACATTGTACACTTTTAACTCCCGCCCAGAAGCTTTCATGCAGGTTCAGCAACCCAAAAAGCTGCTGGGGTATACTTTGCAAGCCACCTTTGTTTGAAACTCCATTATCTAGCCCCATGTCTATTGGTACAGTGGGGAAATTCCTTCATATCTGGAGTACTGAGATTGGGATGCACTTTGGTAATTGCCAAACCTGTCCACATCTCTAGATCAAAGGGTGGGATGGAGTGACCAGGTGGGTTCCACTCCTCCAATCAGATAACTTGAAGTGCCAGCTTATGTAACTTTCAGTTGCTGATCCATGTAAAAGGAAAGCGCAGAGCAGGAAGGAGTGCGTATGTGCTAACCACTTGGTCATCCTGCCTTCTCCCGGGACTCACTCTTGCCTTTCCTTGACACACCTGTATACCTCTATGACTTGCATGCTATGGGGATTTTTTTAAAATGTATGTTTGTGTGTGGCATTTTGTATGCACGCATGCACACAATCTGTAGACTGACTGTATTGTACAATGCGGAAGACTTCCCCCAAGGAGATAGGATGTGGTGTTAACAGTGGTTCCTCACAGGCCTAGGGAACAAGGGGTTAAAACCCAGGCTTCAGAAGTAGGCAGGCTACTCAGCTGCAGCCACTAGAGGTCCTCAAGTATAAAAGCAGCACCTGGAGGAAAGACGGTGTGGGATGCAGAAAGGAGGAAAGCTTTGAAGGAGAAAGACTGACCTGGCTGTGCTGACTGACTTCTGGACTGGTTTGTGGACTTACTCCTGACTGACCTCTGGACTGACTTGAGGGAACCTGTTTTGGCTTCAACCTTCGACTGGCTTACTAAACCTGCCTTGGCTTTGACTGGCTTGAGAACCCTGACTGGCTTTTTGAACTTGGGCTGGCTTTTGGACTTTGACTTGGCTCACAAACCTGGACTGGCCTGACCTGTGAGTGCAAAAGGGGAACTAATTTGTCTAAAGCAGACCTGGGCTTCTTAAAGGGGCAGAGAGGGAATTTTCTGGGACACTGACAAAATGGTTTTCACTGGCAACCAGATTCTACCATCACTAAAATGGTCTGGAATCTCTGCATGAGGCACAACCACTCTGAAACCTCAGTGGTGAACTTGCTACTGTCTGAGGACATACTATAGCATTACATCAGCCTCTGAACAGGTATGAAAGCCCCACAGAATACTATAGTTTGGATCCAAAGACCAGTCCCCTCTTCCTGCCACAGCTCCTACACCTCCAGCAAAGACAATCCTGAAGTTTCCAAGACCCTCTGAGATGGTGTACAATTTGGTGTGTGGAGATGTGGCACAGCAGCGGAAGGGAAGAGGAGAATTGTGACAGAGTGGCTATCCATACCATGTTGGGAGCAGGGGATAAGAACCAGCAATGCAACACTAGTGGATGGCTGTGGTACCTAGCATCCTTGCACTCAGTTCCATGAGCAGAGGCGTGCAACATCAGACTTTGAGGCTAAGAGGATTCACTGAGAGTATCGACACCAAAGAAAGCTCAAGGCAGCAGGTCACTCCTATGGGGTCTTATGAAGCAGAATGGGCAAATATGTATACTACTCTTCTTTAGCGTAATTCTGCTATTATAATTTTGTGTAATTTATTCTGGTTTTGCTAGTCATAAAGAGGAGCAAGGAGCTCTGCAGGGCACTAAAGGTCCGCTACCAAGCACTGAAAGGTCTTTGCCATCCCTCTGCCTTCAGAGATTTCATCTAGCATTAACTATGCCTCATAAGGGGTACAAACTTGTGTGTGTGTGTGTGTGTGTGCACGCTCTTAAATGAAAGTAGAAATTCTCAGGAAGCAAAATTCTGCATCAAATATTATATGCATTTGACTATGCAGTTTACATTTTGCCACAGAACACTGAGAGGTATACCTCTTTTTGCTTTTGTCTTAGCAGATCATCTTCAAACTGCTTTTTCATCAGCTCCTGTTCTCTTGCAAGTCGGCGTTCTTCTTCTTGCTCTTCCAGTCGTCTTTGCTCTTCTTCAAGTTGTTTCTTCTTACGTTTTTCTTCTACTTGAGCCATTATGGCTTTCTAGAAGAATCAAATTCATGATAAAATGCTGTTAGGAGTCATGGATGGGTAAGCTATGAGTTAGGGAGAGGATTTAATCTGATGGTAATCTGTTGGTTTCTTGTTTGTATGCCAGATGCTTTGATAAATTGCTTTATATTACAGTACTGCTTAAAATCACAAGACGCAAACAGAAGAAATTCTCTAAAGCGAAAATTCTTGGTATAATGTTCCATTAGACCGTTTTCCCCAATCAATACCATTAGACTTATCATATCCCTGATCTGGATTATGATTATTAATGCTATATCTAAATCCAGTTTAATGTAGGTACTTATGTAGGGCAATGTAGGGTTTTAGCTTTCCTGGTAGTTTTAATCTTTTAAATTTGAATTTTAACTTTGTGATTTGGGTCCTAACTGCCTTTGAGAATGCCCAACACAAGTTTGGGCAAAATGTCAGGGAAGCAAGAACTCACTAGAACGTGGTCTGAGAACTCAAACAGTTTTAATTGTGTACGTAATTCCAGTTTATTTTGTAAAAAAATTGAATACAATACAATAAAAAGCTAGCTCCTTTTAGCATCCACAGTATAATGCTTTTTAACAGTTTCCAAAGTACCATACATTAAAAACATTCTCAAACCTGTATTTGGATTCAACATGAATAACATACAACCAAAATGAGATTTTAATGAAAGGAACATCCTCTTTCCCAAGGAGGAATATCCCCCTGTCTGTAATCACATGAAAGAGGCCTTTGCTCAGTTACTTGGATAGGAGTCCCACTCTGGTCTGCTAAATATTTGTCCAACTGACAATATCTATTTTTTAAATTTATATCTGTATCTGTTCTTTACTTTTATGCTGGTCATTGACTGTAATAAAGGACTGATTTATGTATTTATAGCTGCAGGAGCTTTGCTTGAGGCACCATACATTGTCTGCACTAGGCAAACAAATGTCACAGTGTAGATAGAGAGGGCATGATTTAAGAATTAGGGTTTGAGGAGAACATGAAGATAGTATTGTAAGTGACAGCAGCTGAAAACATGGCAAAAAGGAAATCCTTTTAGATTGCAGCCTGTGCTTTGTAGTTTTTATATTTTTGAAGTACAGAGTTAACAGTAGGCGTCTAAGCATCTCACAAAAATATATTAAATTGCAAAACTGCAAAACCCCAGAGAGTAAAGCATAACCTAAAGCACAGCAACTAAAGAGTTCTGTTGAAGACGACAGAAGCCATGTATCACCGGCCTAGCAGAACTGCATGTCCTCATGTTCTATTAGTTTGTGTTTACTGAATTTTGATTTTTCCTCTGATATTTTTTGTGGAAAAAGAGGAAATAAATTTAACACATACTTAAGAATGTATTCGAAATGATTTTACCTGGTGTTCTAACTGTTTTTGTCGCCGCTTCTCTCTTTCCTCAATTTGAGCAGGATCCAAGAGGGCAGTCATTGAGCGAAGGAAACTATGTACAGAAGAGCATTGAGAGAAGTGCACACACTTTTAAACATACATATCCAAGTTTTCTGCAGTGTAAAATGCTCTAACATTTCTACACTTTAGCTATTATATTCACACAAGTATTTTTGTTCATTGACATAGAATTACAATACAATATGAAAACTTTATTAAAACTGAAATGTTGCCACATGACTGTTAAAATGAGAATGTTGCCAAGCGACTTTGAGTGCCAAGGACTTGTGAGCTAGAAATGGGACAATGTGCCGAACTGGACTGTGTTATGACACAAAGTGAAGGTCATGCCGCTTGTGTTCCTGCACCATGGACCATGCTGTAACAGATTCTCCTAGAGCCAAGAGAAGCCATGAGGGGAAGAAATCTGACCAGCACCACCAGTTTAGCCATGAACCAAGATGCTCACAGCACATAGGAGGCACATTCCATTCTCTTCCAAAGACTTGCAAACTAGTCTGCCAGGAAAGGAGAACCCCACTGTTATGCTAAGTATGTTCCTGGAACACCTGAGATGACTCATCCCAGCCTCTGCTTTGTCTCCTTAATGGCTGGACCATCAAGCCATCTCCCCTCCTCCTCTGTCCTGATGTATATGTACTTTATGTCTCCACCCCCAAGTGTACCTCCAGCCCAAACAAGGTATTTCCTTTTTGCAACATAAGAACCAAAAACTCCTCCTCTGTGTGTAGGTTTTAAGAAGGCAGGTTGTCAGCCTGCTGGCTCTATTGCTCTCTGAACCCTTGCCTCCTAAACTCTTCTTCTACACCAACCTCCTCCCTCTTCCCCCCCTTCCCCCACTCTCAACTTGACTTCTCAGTCACTCTATAGACTGACCAGTTCAGAGTCATTTTTGTCTCCTCCTCCTCTCTCATTCTCTCTGCTGGTTTGTGCCATCACTACAACATCGCAGCCAAGGTGAACTTTCCAGGATTAGGGAAATATCACCCAAGTAAAAAGCAAGAACCCTGATAAATCTCTGTACTTCTACCTAAGTTTCATAGATCTGTATGCTGTGAGTGTGAATTGAGTTGAATTGTATTTTTTGTATGAATCTGACTAACTATCTAGTAAATATTAGAAAGTAACCACGTGTGTTCTCAATGTTATTTAAAACGGAATTCTGTGAAGCTGGACTCTATACACAGGTATAGATCCCTGTACATTCCAAATTGCCATATTTAAGCTATTCCCCAAAATAACAGGCAAATTTGGTAACAGAAATAAATGTATTGAACACGGGGCACTGGTTCGGAAGATAAAATAATAAGAAAAGCCAAAGGGCTATCTAGTCTAGCATCTTGTTTTTCAAAGCAACCAACCAGATGTCCCATGGAAACCCCTAATAAGGAAAGGCGTACCTCACTCCCACCATTGCTCCCCTGCAACAGGTCTTCAAAGGCATACTGCTGCTGAAACTGGAGGTAGCATAGCACCATCATGACTAGTAGCCATTGCTAGACCTGTCCTTCATGATTTGTCTAATCCCCCTTTAAAGCCATCTAAGCCTAATGGCCATTGCCACATGTTGGGGCAACAAATTCCACAGATATGTGCAGTGTGAAGAAACACTTCCTTTTGTCTATCTTGAATTTTCCACCAGTCAGTTTCATTGGATGACTCCTGGTTCTAGTGATGTGGGGGAAGGGAGGAAAAACTTGTGTCTCCTCCTCTCTGCACAGCAAGCATAATTTTATGTCTCAATCATGTCCTGCCTTAATTGCCTATTTTTCAAGATAATCCCCCCACACACACACACACACAAATTGCAGCATTTCCTTATAAGGAAAGTGCTTCAACCTTCTAACTTTGGGTGCACCCTTCTGTACCTTTTCTAACTCTATGATACAATATAAAATAAAATTTATATATTATACAGTATAAATATTCTATATATCTCACTTGTATTCCTCATATATTATAATTTTAGTGTAATAAAGTAAAAAGTACTTTCAAACTCATCCCCGTTTCATGTAGAACAAGGATTCACAACCAGTGGTACTAATACCACCAGTGGTACTATGACCGACTGCTGGTGGTACTTGGACCACCAGAACCCTGCTCTGACGCAGTGCTTTCGGCAGCTCATTTTCTCTCCGGAGAGGCTCCTGCCTTTGGCCAAGCCTCTCTGGAACGCTGAGAAGTGCTTTCCCACCCGCCCAGAACCTCCTACCTGCGTTTTCTGGTCTCTGAAAACCTAAAAATCTGGAAGTAACTGACGACGATGTCATCGCCAGTCACTTCTGGTGGTACGCAGCAGGAGAGTGGCGCCGGAGGTGGTACTTGGCCGGGAAGGGGTTGAGAACCCCTGATGTAGAATGTGAATGAGCACATTCCACTACCCATCCCAGCATGCCTTTCTAGTTTTAATAACTGTAGCACCTAGATTGTGTGTGATGGAATGGTTGCCCAACACGCACAGCACAGCACAGAGCACAAGATAAGTAAAACTGGAACAGCAGACAGGTGAGGGAGTGGAATACATTGTTCAACATTTCCCATTGCATGTAGGCGAGTCATAAAGTGACTTCCAAACTGATTCAAAATCTCTGAAGAGCATACAGCAATAGCAACAGCAAATTAAAAAGCTGGAAAAACTGAGGGACACCCACCTGGTCTTTTGATTTGCCTCCAAAACATTGTGTTCAATGGCTTTTCCTGAACCTTCTACCTCTGTTGGTGTCAGATGGCATAAAGCTGTAGGTGTAAAAGCATTCTGGTCTTGAGGGTCAGGAGAAAGGGATAAAGCCTCAGGCTGCTTTTTGTATGTTGTATTTAAAGGGTATTGTGAAGAATAGTGAGCATGATTCCTGAAAGAGTCAAAATGCATTGTCCACTTCTCATGCTCTTCACCCTAAATAGATAAGCAACATTAAAAAAAAAATTAAATTGATACCCCATTTTTGTGCTACAGTATAAGGTTCTCAAAGTGGCAAATACTTTGAATTACCTCAAATAAATCATATGTATAGAAATATGTATAGATTATTTTATAGAATCTTAAAAAGCAGGGCTTGCATTTTAGGGTCATTGAATAGTGCATTTGCCTATAGCTAGCCTTACCATAGTCCCAGTTCTGGCCGAGACAGTCAGGTTCGGGATCCCAATTCCCGGGCACCCGGTGGGTCTCCTCAATTGTCCCGGCCAGCTGGGACATCTTCCAGCCTCGCGTGAGTACGCAACGAGGCTGGAAGCACTTTGAAAATGTCCGAGTTCACTCGGACATTTTCAAGCCATTCTAGCGTCGCGTACTCTCACGAAGGCACGCGAGGCTGTCTGTCAGGTCGGGGGCAAGAAACTGGAGCAGCAGCAGCAGCTAGAATGGGCGGGTGGCAGCAACAATCGCGCTGGGAACAGAAGCTGAAGTCGCCGCTCGTCAGCTGGAGCGCAGGGCATGCTGGGGCAAGTTTTGTGATCATTCTCAGCCCTACGCTCCAGCTGACGAGCGGCGACTTCAGCTTCTGTTCCCAGCGCGATTGTTGCTGCCGCCCGCCCATTCTAGCTGCTGCTGCTGCTCCAGTTTCTTGCCCCCGACCTGACAGACAGCCCCGCGCGCCTCCGCGAGGCTAGAAGCTCACTGGTACAGCGTCACAACAGTCAGCTTCTGTTCCCAGCGATTGCTGCCACTGCCCGCGCATTCTGGCTACCCCAGCTGACGAGCAGGGCTTCCCTTAGTGTGAGAACGTTTGCAGTGGGATTTTTTGTGGGAGGGAGGCGTTCTGTGAAATGGATGGAATGGAACTTGTGAAATGAAAACCGTATGTGTGTGGTTCAAAGTAAGGCTGCTTTCTGGTAGCTGGTGGCATTATTATTAAGTTAACAAAGCTGTTTACAAAGAAAATCAAATAACTAAATGACTCCCTTTCTCAAAAGAGCTCCCAATCAAAAAAAGATACAGAAGAACACCAGCAACAGCCACTAGCAACCAGCATCACCTTGTTTGTTTTGGTTCTCTGCACTAATCCTGAAATCAACTAGCACTCAGGATGGGGAAAGGAAGCCTACAAAGCAAGTCAGAGAATGACGTGAGGCTGCCTCATCTTTCTTTGGCAGGCAGCTAGACTGTGACAAGTCTCTCCCCCCCCCCCCGCCTGCTTGATCACAGCCGTAAGGCCAGCCAATTTCTTTTCATTATTTATTTTCCCCTTCTTTGGGGGTATCCTGTGAAGCAGCCCTTTTTTCCCTTTTTCTAAACATCATAAATAAATAAATCTGACTGGACACGCCCCATCACCTGCCCACTTCCGGCGGACACGCCCACTTCCGGTGGAAGTGACACCACAATTTTTGACCCGCCTTCCTGTGATGTCACTTCCGCCCCCCCTCAGGGTCCCAGAAAATCTGGTAAGCCTACCTATAGCTGAAAAGCAGGCTCTACAAAGATGTAACAACTTATTGCAGCCTGGAAAGGGTTACAGCCTGTACAGGGGGGGGGGGTGTTTGTGTTCGCCCTGCAGGGCAGAGAAGGAGCCCGCTGATGCATCTATGCAAAGAAGTCTCAGCCAGCAGCATTGTCTCAGTCAGCATCGATAGATACGGTAATCACCCGATAATCACTTCAATTAGCTGCTGTTTTCACCATTTTATTTTTTGCAACGGTGCGAGTATACAACGCACCCCTAGTTAAAAAAGTTAAATTGGGGGGGGAGTGCGTTTTATACTCTGGACAATACGGTAGTTTCCTTGACTACGGTCCCATTAGAGTTTCTAGAAAGAAAATATGCAGCCCAATGCTAAGCATGCTTACTCTGAACTGACTCCCTTTATTTTCAACAGGACTTCTGTGCAAGTGTACAGAACACAGAATTCTTGTCTAGGGTCCAATTTACACAATCCTCCACAGATTATTGTATGAACCTGCCCAGAGTGACAGGAATAATGGGATACTTTGTTTAAATTTCAAGTTAATACATAAGAACATAAGAACATAAGAAGAGCCCTGCTGGATCAGGCCAAAAGCCCATCTAGTCCAGCTTCCTGTATCACACAGTGGCCCCACCAGATGCCTCAGGGAGCACAAGACAACAAGTTACCCTTCATTACTACAGCTACCTTTGATAAATTACATTTTTCTTCTATTTTTCGCAGCTTGTCAGCTTCTTTTTGTTTATCAAGCTCTTCAAGCCACTTTTTCTGTTGTTCACGTTTTATAGCACTAAAAGGATGCTCCATTGGTGTCGCTTCCTAAAAGAAGAAAAAAATATATATTTCCACTAACCTTTTGTTCAGATAAATTGTGAATGATTCAGCCTCTACATTACAGAACCCAAACACTTTTCTTGCAGGTTCAGAAGACACGAACAACCATACGTTCAATCAAAGCAGCTTCTTATATCAGTAAACTGGATCTTACAATATTCTAATGCCACAATATTTTTTATGCAAATGGTAACAGCTGTGTATATCTTTCTATTCACCCTATCTGTGGTGCACAAGGAATACAATTTCAGCTTCAGCTCCTGGCTTCTTTGCAAACTGGAACAAACCAAGATTTGCTGAATTAGGATATCATCAAGGCATATCCTGGTTTGTTCCGTCTCTCTCTCTCTCTCTCTCTCACCCAAGGCTAGAGGACACCTGCAAGAACAGGATTAAACCATAGTTCCACACAATATCTAAACTGGTCCATTGTGTCATCTGACCCAACCTTTACCTTAAAACTGGAAATTCATATTGAACACATTTATAAATGAAGCCTGCCTGGCCAACCTTTTCAAACTACCAAGGGCATTCCAGAAACAAAGAAATGTACTGTTTGATGTTTAAGACAAACTCAAAACATCACATGCAAATTGTTTCTTACCCCTAACACAAATGCTGTTCGAATAGCAGCTGGCAAGTCAGGAGAACTGAAACTAGAGAACTGTCCACTTTGGCCACTTGAAACGCTGGGTGAGGCTTCACTAGCCTCGGTGGTTAAAATCCTACAAATGTGGATATCTTCTATTGCAGGATTCATGTCATCTGAAAATGCCATCTACAAATAAAGCATTTATTTTTTTTTCTTCACGTTTATATACAACCCTGCCCCCAAAGAGCTCAGTGTACATGGCTCCTCCCCCTCCTTTCATCCTTATAGCAACCTTGTGATGCAGGTTAGGCTGAGTGTGTGTAATTGGACAAATTGGAGATCTGAATCAGGGTCTTTCTGGTCCAAGTTCAGCACTCTAACCATAATACCACACTGGCTCTTCTTGGTGACTTCAAACAGACTGCTTTATTGCATTAGTGTTACAATGCAAACATGACATTTTATACAACAATGTAGTAATTTTGTACAATATGTAACAATCACCACTCTATATTATATATCAAATATTTCTAGGAACCTTTGGGAAATAATAATTCCAGGATCTCACCTTTTCTAGTATGGCCCTGAAAATATGTTGTTTAGAATAGCAAGTTCAAATGAGCTGCCTATTCACTTGAACAATATCACTAAGTTGGATCCAAACCTTTTACTCAGTGAATGGAAAGATCTTCCGTGAATGGAAGAACTCCTTCCTTGAGCACTCTTTTCATTCCATGAGCGGACACATCATGGAGTAAAACCTTTGGGTTCAATCCAGTGTATAGCTGGGGGAAGAGAAAATCAGCAGCAACTCTGGGGTGAGGATATGCCAAACACTGAAAATTTACAGGCACTTCTCGATTAACACAGTCTTGATTTACACATTTTCTAAACGGCACAATTTGCAAATGGATACTGGAAGTCTAATTTATGCTGGCAATTTTTGAAATAATGTGGTCAATTAGCTGCTTTTGTTGTTGTTCAGTCGTTAAGTCGTGTCTGACCCTTCGTGATCCCATGAACCATATCCCGCCAGGCCTTCCTGTCCTCCACTATCTTCCTGAGTTCGCTCATTAGTGGCTAATGAGCAACACTGTTAGATGCTGGCAGCTTCCTGTGGGGAGGGGAGTCTCCTCTAAAGCTTAAAACTAAAAGAAAATGCGCTCAAAGAGCTGCTGCTAAGTTTCCTTACCGGCATCTTTGTTTTCATTACTGCTTTCTCAGCCATAGCCTCCTTCCTCAACTCATCCTGGAAATTTCCATTCACTAATCAAGCCACAAAAGCCACCTCCCCCTCCCATATGAGCCTGGTCTGGTCTGAGTGCCCTTCCATGCTTTCTTTCTCCGTAGGTCTGCCCCATGATGTTTTCTCCCATGTTTTCTGGTTGGTTTGCCCATGCCTTGGCATGCTGCTTGCAATGAACTTAGTGGAGGGGCATTAGGTGGTGAGTTTGCGTCGTGCTTTGTGTTGCCTCTTGTTGCCTCCCTGCTGTGTGTCATGTTGCCTATGCCTTCTTGGGCAAGCAGAAGTCACCAGTTGTCAGCGTGAGAGTTTAATTACTTTTAACCTAACCTATGCCATTTATATAGGTTCTTATGGAAAAAATAGTTTCAATTTATGCATTACTTATATACGCGTTGATTTCTGAGAATGTAACCCTGCAAAAATCGAGAGGTGCCTGTATATGCAAATATCTACTTGTCTAACAGGGTAAGGCATAGAATCCTATACAAACTATACGCAAATTTCTAAGCAAACTATACATACATTTCCAAACAATGTAGAATTAAACTGTTTTTCTTAACTTTACCTTAGCTTGATTAGCCAATTCTACTTTTTCTGTGAAGGTTTTCACAGTTCCAGTTTTCTGTCTTGAGTGATATTTTGATTCTGTTTCTGTAGTTTCTTTGAGTTTCTTCTTTAAAGCTATCTGTTCATCTATAAAGATTGAATATTGCTTCTATCAGTGGAACTACTCAATAAGTACAAATAACTACACACACAAGCAATAATATGAAGTTTTCAAAAACAGAGTGAAATCATACTGCAATCATGCATGTTTACTCAGTAAGTCCCCCTGTGTTCAGTAGGGCTTATTTCCTAGCAACTGTGTTGCATCTAGTAAAGGCTGCAATCCTATACACACTTTTCACCTAACCAATAGGACTTACCTATTTGAGGTTGGGAACCACTGTTCTAGAGCTTTGTCAAGCATTCTGCCCCTGCTTTCAAGTGGAAAACTCCCACACACACCATCAGCCTCACGGGCAGGACACCCAATCCCTCACTGTTGCCTGAAAAGCATTTTTATTTCATTTTATTTAAGATGTGTGTGGTTCTGGGTACCTGCCAGAAGAACACAACCCAGGTCAGTACCATGACTTTAGAAGCAGGACTGATAGCAGGAGGCCTCATATGCACAGGTTAAGAGGAATGCCACACTTTTCATCATCCCCCCCCCAATTTACCTGCAGAAGGCATTGTAAGGGGGGGTGCACTGGGTGTGGACCGCACCGGATGATGCCCATTGAGGGGGTGAAACTATGGCAAAGAAGCTCACCGCACCACCCAGGCTCAGCGTCTTTGGCCGCTCTGAGCCACTTCCTGTTCTTGCAAGCATACTCTGCTCGGCTCCTCGCTGTGTCAGAGCGGCCTAAGACGGCTGAGCAAGGGTGACACCTCTCGAGGGGTGACACCCTTGCTCGGCCGACTTTCGCTGCTCTGGCTCGGAGCGATCAAAGATGCTGAGCCTGGGTAGTGTGGTGGGCTGCGGCGAGTTTCTTCGTCATGGAGTCATCCCCTCAATGGGTGTCACCCAGCACACCTCCCCTTACAATACCCCTGCATCTTCTAATAATTTGCTCCAGAATAAAGACAACTTCTCCCAGAGACAGTACTGATACCTTGCCATACAAGAGAGCAAGTTGGCAATTTTAATGTTCATGGCAGTGGCAATGTAAAGTTTTCCTGCCATAGCATCCAGCTTTCTCCCATCAGAATCCATAGGAGTTGAGTATGTTTTATTTTGCTGGCAAAGTGTATTTTACTATGAGGGAGTTCGGCTTCAGATGGTTGAAAGAAAGAAAAAATAGCAACCCTCTTCCAAAGTTCCTGGACTTTGTACATCTGTTTCAGCTTTCATGAGATGGAGGATACAAATGATAGCTTCTCCCAAGGAGAAGCTCCTTCAAGAAGAATTGAAAGCATAAGTGAGGCCACATGAGTATAAGTACTAGTTGGGCTGAAAATGTAGACTGGGCAATGCTCAGAGGTAAGGCCATTCTAATGATATTTTCATTGTATGTCCTCAGATACTCTGTTGGAGATGTCAACTTCCCACTTGGTGGTCAGGTGAAAGTTCTGAAGGCATAAGAGATGCAATTGTCTCCAACTCAATCTCTTTCACCTGCTGAGCTGGAAGGTGGGAGAGCAGGAGGGACAAGATCTTGTCAGGAGTATAGGGAAGACTGACATTACAATCGAAGCTGAAGAGATTAACATAGCTGAAGTTGATTCCATCAATGTCAAGTAACAACAGGTCATACAGACTGCCAGTGACGTTCGCATAAGACTCAGTGTTGATGTATGTGTTGGTTGTCATGCCCTTTGTGGGTGTCACTTCACTCTCAACAGCTCTCTGAAATACACCGTCTTAGGGGCCTGCCTTAAGGAAGCCATTTTTTGTGGTGAAGGAGGCAAATACGTTGGAGGCGATCAGACTCCCCCCATCACCATGACAATAGCTGGCTTCCACAACACTGGCTTGAGAAGTTTTCAGTTCTTCCTCATTCATTTAGATAACTTCCTGCAGTAGGCATACAGTACATCATGTCTGTCTCCCAGGCAGAAAAAGCAGGAGCTGTAGCCATCAGTGGTGAGGAGTTTAGCCTCATAGCAGAGATACTTTTTTAAAGAGCTAACAAACCAATTTTTTTTTCATACAAACTAACATACTAACACTAAAGTTGACCAAAACATCGTCAATAAAAGAAATTGTTCTTTTTCCTTTTGGCAACTGAAGGAACAAAATAATAAAAAGGAAGTCTTCCTAATGATGCTGCTGAGGCAAAGGTTGAAAAGGAACTGAGCGTGAAGGATTGAACCTTCTTCCCACTCTTTATGCACACTGGTTGTGTGGGGTTTTCCCACTTGAGAACAGGGGGCAACTAGAGGGTCATGATGGATGGCATGGATATTTATGATATGAGAAGTTTAAAGTAAATGTTGAATTTACTGGTCCAAACTCTTAACGATGCTTTTCTGATATGATTCTTAGAGTTTGGACCAAATACAAACAGATTTCATTCGAAAATACCCTTATGGATTTCTTCACATGAAGCTTTTTTTCTATGGGAGACGGTGAAAAAAGAAAAAGAAAAACGGTTATTATATCGAGATTTAATTACTGTATATCAGGGGAAAGTGAAGATGAAATTAAGAGATGATCTTATAAAAGAAGGTTATAATTGCTAATAGTTTGCATATGCACCACATGTGGAAAGATTTAAGATTGATAATGTATGGATTTGAAGAAAAGATGTCTGAATTTGAATATCAATTGTGGTTAGATGACAAACATGTCATTGCTAAAAATGTATAGATTGTTATTGAAATTTGATACAGAGGAGGAACACGTTAAAGACTGTATGGTAAAATGGGCCAAAATGTGGGCCATGATATTTTAATGGAACAATGGGAAAGATTATGATCAAGAGGAATGAAATTTACATTAAGTGTTTATAAGATGTTTTTTTAGATGGTACAGTATATGACTCCAGATAGAATTGCTAAGATGTATAAATCTACTACAAATATACCGTATTTTTTGCTCCATAGGACGCATCGGACCATAGGACGCATACATCCTATGGAGCAAAAAATAGGGGGGAAAAGGGTTTTTTTAAAAAAAATAAAAAAAATAAAAATGTAAGCAAAATACACTTACCGGGGCTTCAGGGAGGCCTGCAGAGGCTCCTGCAGGCCTTCCCAATCTTCATTTTGTCAAAAAACGGCCATTTTCGGCCACTTCCGGTTTTGACGAAAACCGGAAGTGGCCGAAAATGGCCGTTTTTTGATGAAATGAAGATCGGGAAGGCCTGCAGAGGCTCGTGCAGGCCTCCCCAATCTTCATTTCAGCAAAAAACGGCCATTTTCGGCCACTTCCGGTTTTCGTCAAAACCGGAAGTGGCCGAAAATGGCCGTTTTTTGATGAAATGAAGATCAGGGAGGCCTGTACGAGCCTCTGCAGGCCTCCCTGAAGCCCCGGTAAGTATTTTTTCTTTACTTTTTTTAATTATTCGCTCCATAAGACGCAGGCTTTTTTCCCCCTATTGTTTTGGGGGGGGAGTGCGTCTTATGGAGCGAAAAATACGGTATGTTGGAAATGAAGAAGGGACCACATGTGGTGGACTCGTGAGAAAGCAAAAAAATACTGGACTCAAATACATCTCCAGATTCAGAAGATTTTGAAGGTGAATTTGCAAATGAAACCAGAGACTTTCCTACAACTACACCTGCGATGTATGCACAAAACTGGAAATCTACGGAACCACCTTTGTTGGAGGAGTGGTGGTTGAAAGTTTTGGAATTGGCAGAAATGGACAAACTGACCATGTTAGTTAAAGAGAAATCTGTAGATACTTTTGTAAAGAATTGGAAACCTTTCATAGATAATTTACATGTAAGAGAAAATAAGAATGATTTAATGATATATGGCTTTGTTGAGTAGGGTTGAGTAGTGATGTATGGCTTCGTTGAGCAGCCACAGCACCAGCATCTGTAGCCCATAGGATTGGGCCGTAAGTGAAAAAAGAGAAGCCACGAAGTATTTGACATTTAAAGACTAAACACCAACATTTGTATCAAAAGCAAAAAATAACTACCGTCCTATAAAGTGTAGCTTGGCAACATGTTGATCACATTTCACCACTTTAAATACAGTTAAATACAATGACAAAATCTTTCTGTAAAATTAGGTGCCTATTTAATAACCAATAGTATAGTTATAGCATATAAATGAGATTAATTACACTGTACCTAGTTCCTTTTTCCATTGGGACTTCTTAGCATCCAACAAGGTTTTATCTCTTTCTCTTTCACCCAGAGTACTAAATATGTCACCTGGTTTCCATGAATTCCTGCTGATTAAAGAATAAAATGATTTTCAAAGCTCAGCAATTAGGGTGAAATAATAGCTAATGAGTAATCAACCCATATTTGGTTGTAGCATAACCCTACTCCCCTTCTACTCTTCAAGATCAGGGGAACATCTGGAACAATATGGAATGTGGCAGTATGACTTGCCAAGGGAGGGGCGTAATAGTGAAAATTGCCCCACCCTTGCATGTATGGAATTGTCCTCTGTATGCACAAATCAAAGTTAGGATATAACTCACTGAGAATGATTGGATCAGGGCTGAAAGTAGATCAAGGGTAAATTCATATTATTGTACAGGTGGGCCCCCATATCCGCTGGGGATATGTTCCAGGCCCCTCCGTGGATACTTGAAACCATGGATAAGAGCGAACACCCCCTCCATGGTTTCCTGAGGCCCCCCCACCCTGTCTCCCCTGCAGGCATGCATGCTTGCCCCCCCCAGCTCTTATTTTTCTTTCAGCAAGTTTTGTTTCTTCCTTAAAACAAACAGAGAAGCAGCCTCCATTGCAGGCAAGTAGAACGAGAGTAAGTCCTAGAGAGGCTCTGCAAGGTTAAGAGAAACCTTGCAGAGCCTCTGTAGGACTGAGTCTCGTTCTACTTGCCTGCAATAAGCAGCCAGAGGCTGCTTCTCCTGTTTCTTTAAGGAAGAAACAAAGCTTACTGGGGAAAAAAAGCCTGGGGGGGGGTCCCCGCGATCTGTGGATAACTGAAACCGTGGATAGCAAATCAGTGGATATGG
Source organism: Plestiodon gilberti rubricaudatus (assembly GCA_026170595.1). Classification (NCBI taxonomy): domain Eukaryota; kingdom Metazoa; phylum Chordata; class Lepidosauria; order Squamata; family Scincidae; genus Plestiodon; species Plestiodon gilberti. The sequence goes on along the minus strand of JANXHW010000002.1, from coordinate 218,841,516 downwards.
GGGCCCACCTGTATTACCTATAGCAATGGTCAGCAGACTTCTGGATTGCGGGATTGACTCTGTTTTCACTAGAACCCTGAGGTTCACCTACCAGAACGGGATACAACATTTTATTTATTTAAAATATGTTTACCTTGCCTTTACCACCAAAAGGAAGGTGGTGCAAGGAGATTTACAGTCAATTCTCGTTATCCGCTGGGGTTCTGTTCCTGGAAAATCCAGCGGATACCGAATCAGCAAATACTGAATCATTGATCTTATGGAGAAAATGGGGTTAGGTTCCCTTAGACCCTCTTCACTATACACTGGATGAACCTGAATCTTATATTGAACTCTATGAGCTGGGTGATAGCGAGGGCACCTCAACACCTCCAACATTTTAATCTTCGTTTCTGTTGTGTATCATGTCCAGAGTTATTTAAAACAGATGGCAGCAAGGACCACCAAGGATTTAGTCTATCCTGGGATTTATGCCAAACACTCAACAAGCAAACCATTTCTGCAAGGTTTTTTTTAAGACATATCCACCACAGGCATATCCTTCCTTCTTCCCCAGGAATTGGAACACCAGTCCTTAGCTGACATACTGAAATGCACAGCTTCTTCTCTTTTTTCCGCCATTCACTGGCTGTTTACATTTTAACTGCAGGTTGTTAACTTGAACACAGCCTTATCAGGCAGTCATTCTCCCCCTCCAATGGCCACAATCACAAATGGGGCAACATAAGTTACACTTTTGCTCCTACAGATAAGCAAATCCACAGGAAAGAAGTAAGCATATAACGAGGCTTGACTGTACAGTACTTGCAAATTTTAGGGAAGAGCAAGTGGAGTCAGCATTCTACACTACAGCATAAAGTCCCATTTTACAGCTGGAGAAAACTGAGGCTCAGCGATGCACAGCTTGATCAGGCATGTAAGTGTGCATAGACAATCTTTTTGTTGTTGAAAAATTAGGAGTCAGAGCCGTAGGTGATCTACTGGAAGTCACCTAGAGATCTATCAGTAACTTTATTCTTTTCTTTTTATTTGCAATTATTTTAGAGTGTACGCCTTGGGCAGGCTTTTATATTTTATATTTTCTGAGTTCCTTGTAATTTTGTACAGCGCTGTGTATACTTACAGCGCTTTAGAAATAAAGTTTAATAATAATAATAATAATAATAATCAGTAGATCTTGATCTAATTTCAGCTCACCCCTGCCCAAATGTTCTGCTTGCTGGAGTGGTACGAATCAGAAACCCAAATGATTGGGTCTCCTTTCATTTTATACAGACCTCTCCTCCCACTTTATAAAGGGGAGAGTACATCTCTCCTTGGCTATTTCCTCTTGTGTTCTATGGGCCTTCTCTAGTAGCCCCCTCCTAAAGAAACAGACATCTTTGATTGAAAAAGAAATTGTAAAATAAATGTAGTCATAGGGTTCATTTGCATAATATAGTTTGTGACCGTGTGCAGCAACATGAGGATATGAACCACTCTGTATTGTTTAAGAATATACAGTGCATGGCTACCTCCCAGTTCAGTGGCACTATTCCTCTGAAACCAGCTGCAGAGGAGCAATAGCAGGAGAAGGGTACGCCTTTCCTGTTTGTGACCTTCCCATTTGAATCTGGTTGGCCTCTGTAAGAAATAGGATGCTGGACATGCTTTTGGTCTGCTCCAGCAGGGCGCTTAAGTTCTTAGCATATGGGTTTTCATAAAACTGTCTCTGCAGGTTTCTGAAAGAATGTACACTGGAAGACAATATAATGTGCAGGGGGCTTTCCTCCATTCATTCTGTAACTTGGGTTAACATTCTGTTTCAAAAGCATTCACGTTATAAATTTAAGTACCGTATTGTCCCGAGTATAAGACGCACCTGATTATAAGACGCACCCTTAAAGTTTGGTGCTATTAAAAATTTTTAATTAAATCACTGGCATTAAATTGCAACAGCCTAATTATAAGACGCACCCCTAGTTTAAAAACTTAAATTAGGAGAAAAAAGTGAGTCATACTCAGACCAATACGGTATTTGAAAAGATCTACGTACGTGATAAGTTTCTGTTCAACATGGTTGGGCGATCCATGCTTTCTGTTTGAAATGATACAATTTTCACTAGGAACAGATGGAGTTTCACCAGCCTTTTGGAGCAGTCCCATTATGTTCTCTTCTTCTGGAGTTTGATCAGCAAGAGGGCTACTGTCTGCACATTTGGTACAAAAAGTAAAAAGTGCTCTTAAAAAGGAATGTTGCAATAAGATTTTTTTTCTGTGTTCTGTGTGAAATCCTTTAAGGGAGCAGTAAAAATCAAAAGCCACATCCAATGATATGTACTGTATGTGTTATCGGGATATTCTCATAAGTCCCATGTGATGAAAATTAAGCTGCTAGAAGGACTTCTAACCATATCTACTTGTTTTGTTATTTTGTATTTTGTTCTGTTTTTGGAATATTCTACAAACTTGTAACAGTAGACCAGCTCACACTTTTTGAACACAGCCTAAATTTAAATAGCACAGTACACACACACTGTGAAGAATTGTGAATGCACACACAGTTCTTAAACATAGAAATGGAAGCTCAGCCTATTCCAATTGCTGCTTCTATACATTGCAGGAAAACCTGGTCATTTCAGTGCATTTGTGTATTACCATTTAAACTGCAAAGCAGGAATCAGCTTTGACTTGAAAGTAGGTACTACTTCTGTCTTTCTCATGTTACGTTTTTCATCACAGATGTACTAAACTCCATGTGAGTGAAATAATAAGGCTAAGACTGCAGTTGAAAGTATGCTTACGGGGGTGCTAAGATCCACTTATTTTAAGGAGAATTATTTGTGAGTAGTCATGCTTATATCTGCATTGTAAGATTAAACTCCTATCCTAAAATACATTCCTTGGGAGAGTTGTGTGTGAATCAGAGGCCAGTAAGGTAGGAAATAGACTCATTCTAACACTATCCCCATTGTAGGCATAGGAATTTATTAATTATTTTGGAAAAATTCAGATCAGAATCATTGTGGGGGAAGTAGTAAAGTCCTCTACTCCCCAACTGCTGTTTCACTCTGGGTTGTACACCCCACATGCTATTTTTAAGAAAACCAGAAAATGTAAAGGGTCAGCACATGCATTGATCAGAATCTGTAGTTTGGCCCTTAGATAAATTGCAGGTTCCCAACATTAGCTAATTTATACTGTATGTTTTTATCTGTGTTCTATCTATTAGTAGACATTTGTACTGTACATAGCTAATTTTCTTTTGGCTTTAAATACTTTACCTGCTTTACCTTTAACAAATGTGATTTAATTTAGCACTGCATAACAGATTGGAATTAGATACAGATAGAATATTCTGCAAGACACTTTTCACATAGACAACTTTATAATTAGCAAAACATGAGGATCAACATTGACAAAGTAGCACAGCACTTGCATTTTTTTTAAAGAATGTGCTTATCTAGCTCAATTTTTTCCCAAATATGTCAATTCATAAACCAAATTCAGATAGAATTTAAAGTATAGTTTGTGCTAACCATAGGTTATAACACAGTGTTTAGTTTGAGCTTCTAGACATATATTTTAATCCAAGAGTGTTTTAAACCAAGAGTAGCGCAGCCAACATGCGCTGGATCATGGAGAAAGCACGAGAGTTCCAAAAAAAACCTACTTCTGCTTCATTGACTACGCAAAAGCCTTTGATTGTGTGGATCACAACAAACTGTGGCAAATTCTTAAAGAGATGGGGGTACCAGACCACCTTACCTGTCTCCTGCGAAACCTGTATGCGGGTCAAGAAGCAACAGTTCGAACCGGCCATGGAACAACTGACTGGTTCAAAATTGGGAAGGGAGTACGGCAAGGCTGTATATTGTCACCCTGCTTATTTAACTTATATGCAGAGTACATTATGAGAAATGCAGGGCTGAATGAATCGCAAGCCGGAATCAAGATTGCTGGGAGAAACATCAACAACCTCAGATATGCAGACGATACCACCCTAATGGCAGAAAGTGAAGAAGAACTAAAGAGCTTCTGGATGAGAGTGAAAGAGGAGAGTGCAAAAGTTGGCTTGAAACTCAACATTAATAAAACCAAGATCATGGCACCTGGTCCCATCAATTCCTGGCAAATAGAAGGGGCAGAAATGGAAGCAATAACAGATTTTACTTTTTTGGGTTCCAAGATCACTGCAGACGGAGACGGCAGCCATGAAATTAAAAGACGCTTACTCCTTGGAAGGAAAGCTATGGCAAATTTAAACAGCATAATAAAAAGCAGAGATATCACCATGCCAACAAAAGTTCGCATAGTCAGGGCGATGGTGTTCCCAGTAGCAATGTATGGTTGCGAGAGATGGACCATAAGGAAGGCTGAGCGCCGAAGAATAGATGCTTTCAAACTGTGGTGCTGGAGAAGACTCCTGAGAGTCCCTTGGACTGCTAGGAGATCAAATCAGCCAATCCTAAATGAAATCAACCCTGACTGTTCCCTGGAAGGACAGGTACTGAGGCTGAAGCTCAAATATTTTGGCCACCTAATGCGAAGAGAGGACTCTCTGGAGAAGACTCTGATGCTGGGAAAGATTGAAGGCAAAAGGAGAAGGGGAAGGCAAAAAATAAGATGATTAGACAGCATCACCGATGCAACGAACATGAAAATGAGCTAACTCAGGAAGATAGTGGAGGACAGGAAGGCCTGGTGGGATATGGTTCATGGGATCACGAAGGGTCAGACACGACTTAACGACTGAACAACAACAAGCCTATCTAATCATTTAATTTTAATGTAAACATCTTAGTTTTTGAGCATCATACTTCTTTGAAATATACTGCCAAGAAAACTAGCTGCTAGAAAACGATTTTGGTTTTGGGTAATGATAAATATCTTACTTGTTCGTTCCTTCTTTTCAGCCGGAAGCTGGGAGACTGCTTTGGTTCCTTCTTTTACAGCCATCAAAATCTGTTCAAGCTGCTCTTGTGTTAAACATACCAAGTTGTCCCTTAGAGCCTCAGAAACAGAATGCTTTTTAAACTTCTTGTTGGATGCCAGTGGTTTCCTCACTGAAATTCCAGTGTTATCAGACTTTGCAGTTGTATTGTCTTTATAGATGATAAAAGCATGGTCTTTATTGCAAGATTCTTTTGATGAATCCTTAGTGGATACTGAAGTCTCATGGTTTTTCCCAATTTTTGTCTCTGGAAGTCTGGTTCCAGTTTTGTGTTTTGTTACACATTCATTCTTCTCGCAGGCAGTTTGCACTGATTTCAGAACATGCCCATTCTGTTTTGTTTTCAGTGTATGTTTTAAGGTTCTGTTTTTATTGAATATCTGTTAAAATAATAACAATTTTCATATTATAGTAGCCTCCAAAAATTGACATTCCTTTCCATTGCTGGCCATGTTACTGAAACCATGGCTTTTCATAACTCTTACAAAATTAATTTTTAAAATTACAGTCTATTTCAATGATGTTTTGTACTGGTGGAGGATGAACAGATTCAAGTGGGTTTGTTAATCTTGTCCGAATACTAAAAGCAAGCATTTTTACTTGGCTTGTGAAGTGTTAAAGACTACTTGGCAAGGGCCCACAAACTCACAACAAGATCTGCGTGCCCAAGCCTTATGTTTTCAAATAGCTCCCCATCGCACCACATGGCAAACCAGTTTTGACACTGAAGAGCCTTTTAAAGGATCTGCTGTTCAAAGAAAAAAGCCAAAAATCCCAATTATCATGCTGAAGTCCTTTGATATCTAGCCTGTTTCTATACTTATCAGTAGCGATACAAATCTGATTCGCAAGGCACTTTAATGTATATTAATTAAATAGACTTTCTCTAAATATAAACAGTTTATTGGAGATATTTTTCAAATGGTAACTTTAACAACATTATAGTGGGTTGTATTGTAATTTTATGTTATGTTTTTATATCTGTACTGTTTTAACATTATAAGCCACCTTGAGTGTGGAAGAACGGCGGGGTATAAATTCTTTAAATAAATAAATTGACACTTGCGCAAATAGCGCAAGTGCAATCACACTTCTCTCTACAGCAGGCATCCCCAATGCAACTGCTCCTGAGGGTCAGGGGACCCACTGGAATGAGGTGGGATGGGGCACGGGGAGCAGCAGGGCGAAGGAAGAATTTTGCCAGACTAGGCACAAACATCAGAATTAACATTCACATTTGCCAGGTTTCCTGGTTGTTTATTAAAAGGATGTATTAAAAACAGTCCCAACATTTCGCCAGACAACTTCTGGCATCTCCAAAGGATAGACACAGTGGTGTCGCTCTAGGTGGGGCGGAACGCTAAGTTCTGCAGCGCACTGACCCTTCCTTACTCACCGGCACAAGGTGGCCCTGCGCATTGCCTTCGCTGCACTGAATGGCTCCGAAGGAGAGGGGGCGGGGCCGCCTCATGCTGGTGAGTAAGGAAGGGTCAGTGCGCTGCAGAACTTATTGTTCCGCCCCACCTAGAGTGACGCCACTGGATAGACACAGCTACTGGATACTGTGGAACTCTCCCAGTCATTTGAACTTCTATTTAAAGCTGTGAGATACTACCAGTATCTATGTGCTAACAGGTGTTAACAAAGGTAAGTGGTCACAACACTGGTGTTTAAAGTGACAATTTCCATTTTCTTTCTTGGTGTCTGATTCACGATGTGGTGTTAATGGGGTACTACGTGATCACACTCTCCCAGAGAGCCTCTCTTCTCTCCATGTTGATCTGATATGTCCCCAGCTGGGTTCTTTTGAGGATCGACAGCCAACTATTATTTATTTTCATGGATTCCCCCTTCTTATTAACTGAATTTCTACGTTTATATATTTCAATAGCTTCTCAGTGTAATCTGGGCAAAAATTGTTTTGTTTTTACCAACACCTGTGTGTGGTCAAAATCAATTTCCATAGCATGTTCTACGATCGCCGATTTATCTTTTTGCTGCAGTCTTAGATAGCGTTGATGTTCCTTCAACCTTGTATTCACGCTCCTTTTGGTCGTGCCTATATAGCATTTCCCACACTTGCATGGAATCTTATATACCCCTGGATTGGGTCAAAAGGAGCGTGAATACGAGGTTGAAGGAACATCAACACTATCTAAGACTGCAGCAAAAAGATAAATCGGCAATTGTAACACCACATTGTGAATCAGACACAAAGAAAGAAAGAAAGAAAGAAAGAAAGAAAGAAAGAAAGAAAGAAAGAAAGAAAGAAAGAAAGAAAGAAAGAAAGAAAGAAAATGGAAATGTAACAAGATCGGATCATCTTTGGGATTTGTGGTCATAAAATAACAAAAAATGCTAAAAAAAAACCCTGTTAAAACATGTATTTGCAGAATACATGTATGCAGAACAGCTTTTTAGCATTATTTTGTTATTTTATGACCACAAATCCCAAAGATGATCCGATCTTGTTACATTGTGGCTGGTCATACTAGTTTCCGATCGATTTTAAAATGGAAATGGTCACTTTAAATACCAGTGTTGTGACCACTTACCTTTGTTATTGGACCCCAATGAGTGCTTTGAGCAACACCTGAAAGAAAATAGTTTTTAAAAAAGGGCTTCCCCCAATTTTTCTGGATTTTTTTTGTGGAAATTAGACAGGTGAAACTATTTTTTAAAACAATTTTCAGAGTTCTAGGGTCAACCCCCCCCCCAGAAGAGCAAGGATCACTGTTTTTAGGGAAAATGAGGTGCAGGAATTGGTTGCAGGGTACCCCCTCCTCACTGAAATTAGAAATGAAACTTTGGCTTTTTTTCATGGCCAGGGCCCTGGCTTTTGAATCCACTTTGTTTGGAATACCTCAGGTGCAGGTGATCAGTTTTACAGAGCTGTAAGTAGGAGCAACACAAGGCGTTGCTCAAAACACTCAAGGCGTTGCTCAAACAACTAATTGGTCCTTAGAGGGTAATCTAATTATGTTCCTGTAAGTTGGCTGTTTGTTTCTGGGTTGTTGTTTTTTCTATTCCCCCCTCACGCTGAGCCTAGCAGGGGGTGAAGGTTGGGGTACTAAGAATTCTGTTTCCAGCCTCAAACTGACTGTTTGCAGGGATCTGCCAGGTGGCTGTGTTATACTGATTTTCAGCAGGATTTTTGCAGGCAGCTCAATGTAGGCAGCTCAGGCTGAGCCTATCAGGACAGGGTTGAAGGCTGGGCTACTCAGAATTATGTCTCCAGCCTCAACTGAGTGATTGCAAGAACCTGGAAGGTACCTGTCATTATATACTGATTTTTAGCTGGATTTTTGCAGGGAGCTCAGTTTAGCTGTTTATTTCTGGGGGGGGGGGGGTTCTTTCCCTCCCAGGCTGAGCCCACCTTGGTGACATGGTATTTTTCCAGTAACAAGTGCATTCAAGGGTCAGGAACTAGCCTCCAGCTATGTGGGGGTGGGTGGAATGACAGCCTTTGTTATAAGGCTGGCTGTATAACAAAAGACGTTTGCTTTGCTGAGTGGGTATTTAATTTTTAAATACCACATCAGAAACGATCTTTGCAAGACGATCTTGCAAAAACGAACTCTCAAGAGCTATAAATACAAAACCTTTGCACTCAGGAACTTGTAACTTGGTACACACTGTACTGAAACATGCCCCTAAAGAACCCTAAAGCACAGAAGTTGTGTGTACAACACAACTATGTTTTTGAGCATTTTTGTGCTGAACTCACAACCAAAGCTGCAGCATTTCAAGGATTTGAAGGGTCATAGAAAAAAACCCTGGCAGACAGGGACTTGTAACTTGGGGTACACTTTGCTGAGACATACCCCTAAAGAACCCTAAAGCACAGAAGCTGTGTGCACAACACAACTATGTGTTTGTTTGAGATCTTGTGTTGTCAGGTAACAAATTTGTTATGCCTTAAACCCCAATGAGTGGTGAATGCAACGCCTCTGCTACAGGTATATGGAACACCTGGGATTTTTTTTGCAGGTGGTTATATCTCTTTGGGGGTCCCTTAAACATGTGGAACACACTGACATTTGGGAATTCTGGGAAAATCTGACCTTGGGGCCAAACACCTGTTAGCACTTAGATAGTATCTCACAGCTTTAAATATAAGTTCAAATGGCTAAGAGAGTTTCACAGTATCCAGTAGCTCTGTCTATCCTTTGAAGATGCCAGAAATGTTGTCTGGTGAAACGTTGGGACTGTTTTTAATACATCCTTTTAATAAACAACCAGGAAACCTGGCAAATGTGAATGTTTTTAATTCTGAAATTTGGACTGGTCATGAAAACTTGAGAACCTATATAGGCACAAACATCTTTTATAAGCAGAGCATTTTAAAAAAAAATTCTGCATTTATACCCCGCCTTTTTCCCCTGCGGGGATCCAAAGCAGGGACCAACGGCACCCAAGATCATGTAATTGGGATCGCATCAGGGAGCCATTTTGGGGCACAGGGAGGTCCCCAGAGTGAATCGCGCATGCCCCACATACTCCGGAAGCCCGGCGTGACAACCTGGTCAGTATTGCACCCCCTTTTTTTGCCTTGTCGTCGCCATCTCCCTGCAAAAACTTGCAAAGGGGGTAAAAGTTTGGGAACTTCTGGTGTAATTATTAAGTACACAACCTGTGACAACCACACTTTCAGAAATAATAAGAAAGGAAACCCCTCACACCTAAGATAATCAGTTTGTAGTCTTATGAATGGACTTAAATATGTCTGTCAGTTTATGCAACAGGGAAGGACATTTTTTAAAAACTTACCTTTACACTAGGTTTGGACTTCCCCACTGTGGAACAAAAAACAAACAAACAAACAAAAAATACAAATGAGAACTAGTAGAACAAGGGCTAGAAAATTCAACTTATGCCAATGGAAATATTATCAAATGTAATTATCTCAACAAGACAAAACTCAGAGCAATCTTCAACCCTGTCAAGATGCATGTAATTGTTGAACATACACACTGTATACATCCAACAGACTACTGTGACAGCTGTCTCTTCATTCCACTTTATTAGAATAAACTGGGTACTCACTCAAGTTGTTAGCCTTCTAAAATCACATGTACAACAGAGAGCGTTTGCAATCTCAGAAGTGTTAAAACTTATACCTTAGCCAAATAATCCTTACAGTCGGATTCTAGCCGTGTTTATTGATATCAAAGGAGTAAGGGTGCGATCCTATTTTCCAGCCTAGAAAAAAGGCGCCTGAGGGGGGACATGATTGAGACTTATAAAATTATGCATGGGATGGAGAGAGTGGATAGAGGGAAATTCTTCTCCCTCTCGCACAACACCAGAACCAGGGGACACGCACTAAAATTGAGTGGAGGGAGAGTTAGAACAGACAAAAGAAAATATTTCTTTACCCAGCGTGTGATTCATCTGTGGAACTCCTTGCCACAGGATGTGGTGATGGCACCTGGCCTAGATGCCTTTAAAAGGGGTTTGGACAAATTCATGGAGGAAAAGACCATCACAGGTTACAAGCCATAAGCAACCTCCTGGTTTTAGAAGTGGGTTTTCTCTGTGCCAGGTGCAAGGGAGTGGCGACTGGACACAGGTATCTTGTTGTCTCGTGTGCTCCCTGAGGCATCTGGTGGGGCCACTGTGTGACACAGGAAGCTGGACTAGATGGGCTTTTGGCCTGATCCAGCAGGGCTCTTCTTATGTTATTATGTTATGTTCTATGCACACTTGCCTGGGAGTAAACAACATTGAACAGAGTAGGATTTACTTCTAACATAATAATAATATTAATAATTAATAATAATAAACCAGTATTTATATACTGCCTTTTCTTTGGTTATCAGATTTCTCCTCTGACTTTAATTCAAAGGTGGGTTTACATGGGCAGGCTTTCTAAACACCAAGGGTTTTTTACAATACAATACAGGTGGGCCCCCATATCCACTGATTAGCTATCCACGGTTTCAGTTATCCACGGATCATGGGGACCCCCCCAGGCTTTTACTTTTTTCCCAGTAAGCTTCGTTTCTTCCTTAAACAAACAGGAGAAGCAGCCTCTGGCTGCTTATTACAGGCAAGTAGAACGAGACTAAGTACTAGAGAGGCTCTACAAGGTTAACAGAAACCTTGCAGAGCCTCTCTAGTACTTAGTCTTGTTCTACTTGCCTGCAATGGAGGCTGCTTCTCTGTTTGTTTTAAGGAAGAAACAAAGCTTGCTGAAAGAAAAATAAGAGCGGGGGGGGGGGCAAGCATGCCTGCCTGCAGGAGAGGCAGGGTGGGGGTGCCCTCAGGAAACCATGGAGGGGGTGTTCGCTCTTATCCACGGTTTCAAGTATCCACGAAGGGGCCTGGAACATATCCCCAGCGGATATGGGGGCCCAGCTGTAATGTTCTAATCTTTTGTAGAAGTCTTCATTCTAGATCAGGGGTTCTCAAGCTGTGGTAGGGGTACCCCTAGGGGTATGCGGACCTCTTCCTGGGCGTACGCCAAGCCCTATCCCTTATCTGCCCCATCAGCAGCTAATTAAGTGTTAATTAACATGGATTTTAAATTGTAATTATTTTTTGAAGCCCTTCTGTCTCTCTGATTTTGGTTTTGGGCTTATTTTTGTACTTTGGAAAATGTACTTCGGTGGAGTGGGGGAGGGAGGAGCTGATTTTGGGAACCGTAGCTTGGAGAAAAAAGATATTCTTGCATGTCTGTCTGTCTGTCTGTCTGTCTGTCTCACACACACACACACACACACACACACACACACACACACACACACACAGTTGAATAAGACATTTTTCACATTTAACATTGTTTTAGTACTTTTTATTTAATGATTAATTACCTAATTAATTAATTGATTAATCCAGTTAATTAGCAGTTAATTAGCAGGGGGTACTTCAGAAAATTGGACCATGATAGGGGGTACCTGGGCCTCCAAAGGTTGAGAACCCCTGTTCTAGGTGGTTTCTTTCACAGTCCAGCTCTCTCTCTCTCTCTCTCTCTCTGGCATTCGCCTCACCACGCTTCAGCTGACAGGCAACCTTGACTCTAACTCAAGTTCAGCTGCAGTTTCCCTCCCCCACAGAGGCTCTGCAAGCTTATCAGCTCGGCATGCCAGCAGCTCTCCGACAGACACAGACACTTCCGGCCGTCTTGATCTTCAGGCATATGAGACGGTCGCTCTACCAACTGAGCCAGACCTCCTGCAATCCTAAACATGCATAGGATTGCACAGCAAGTTTTAATAATATCAGTGGGACTTCCAAGTCAATATGTTCTAGCACTGCAACTTTTTAAATTTCAGTTCCAATAAATGTGTTTAGGACAGCAGCCACAGTGTTCATTGCTCCCCCAAAGGTATATACTTGTGTAAGATAACACCTTAGGCTTTTAGTGCACAGCAATGTTTAAGCCTGGAATTGGGCACTAGGCTCCCAGCATTGTCACAAGTAGGCTCTTGGCTCTTGCTCCAGCACTGAGAGCTAGCTCCTCCTCCCACCCCCAGCATTTGGCACTGGTTTACCAGCACTCCAAGGAGGCTCATACTTGGCAATGCAACAGAGTGTTTTATAGCAAAACAGATCACCATTTGCAGTGTAACAGCTAAAAGTGAGGGAAAGGATCAAACTACTCTTCTTTCTTTATACTGCCTCACTCAAAATATTACTGTAGAGATGTAGATTTCTCCAAGCCGTAATCTAAAACAAATCCTTCAGCAGAGCATACTGAAAAGATACTTTCATAAATTTAAAAGCAGAAATACTGTATAAGTACTGTACTGTATAAATACATAAAATTAAAAGTAGAAATACTGTAAAAAAAACTATAAAATATTATTTTTTTATAACGAAGTCTCTTGTTGGAGACAATGTATTTCCTCTCTAAAAAGTGTCTAGTTTTGCCTCCCTCTGAATATTAGATGCAAGGGAGTGGCAACAGGATACAGGTATCCTGAGCAATCTGGTGAGCCACTGTGAGATGCATGAAGTTGGACTAGAGGGGCCCTTGACCTGATCCAGCAGGGCTCTTCTTATAATCTTATAATGTTAAACTATGCAAACAAATACAATACACCATGTTTCTGAAAGCAACCGATAGTTACTTTAAATCCTTTGTCGCTCTTTGTGAGATTTTTCTTCCGTTTTCAATGCATCCTTTATCTGGGAAGCTCAGCACAACAGTTATAAGGGCTGTAAAAACCTGGTTAATCTGAGGGAAAACACTGCTACCCACAGGCAACATCATGAACTATGGAGTTGCCTTTAAAGTCACAAACAGTTTATATTTTCATAGAAGCAGTATATAAATAAGTCTCTAGCAAATCAATACAACTACAGTGGACCCTTTCTATCCGCAGATCTGGGACACGTAGATTTGACTTACTGTGGGTCCCGGATACGCAGGGTCCACCTTCAAAACTCCATAAAAACAGAAAAAGTCCCTCAATCTCCATTTGTACCTTTGAACATTGAAACCGCACTGTTTCCAAGCCTCCGCTGGGCTTCTGCAAGCTTAACAACCCACTTCTGGGTAGCACGAAGGCTCTTCTCTCCGCCCAGCCTTGCCCCAGAATGCATCCTAGGGCATGGCTGGGAGGAGCGAAGAGTCTTTGTGCGACTCTTAATGTGTCGTTAAGCTTGCAGAAGCCCTGCAGAGGCTTGGAAACAGCAAGGTTTCAATGTGCAAAGGTACAAATGGGGACTGGGGGGCTTTTTCCCCCCTTTTTACGGAGTTTTGAAAGTGGACCCCAGTATCCGTGGTGGGGTCTGGAACGGATCCCCCACAGACAGCAAGGGCCCACTGTACACGCCTGATCAATACAAAAAGTCTTACTATATTCAGTAGGGCTTACTCCTAAGTGTGATAGGCTGTCAGCCTTAGCGCCTTTGGAAAATTTCTACACATCCCCAACATAGGCAATATCAAATCCTCCATGATCTTCAAATGTCATTTATTCAAAATTCCTTGTAATCGGCATGTAGTGGCCCCAATCCAACACAGATCCACTGAAACCAACAACCTTAAGCATGCTTACAGTAATTCTGCAATCCTAAACTTGTGTAACCAAGCCAACAGAAACCCAAATAAATTAGAACGTATCTAACTAATTGGGTCCCTTCGGGGAGAAAGGCGGGGTAAAAATACTGCAAATAAATAAATAAATAAATAAAGTGCATATCTCATAATTAAAGGCATGCTATCATTTGGATAAATGAAGATGGTAGTACTTAATTTTAATAATTATACATAGAAGTTGTCATACCACAAGGAGCCAGTATCAGCCTAGGTTTTCCATCCAGCATTTCAGTTTCAAGCTTTAAACCATCCCTATCAAATAAGAGAAGATGAAATATTTTCATAATTCAAATAAGGTTAGAAAAAATATGCAGCATAATTTTAAAGTGTAATGAACCTATGAAGTCCTCTTCTACATTATTATTATTAATAATAATAATAATAATAAAATAAAATAATAAAAATAAAATAAAAATAATTAATATTAATATTAATATTAATAATAATTCCAGTATTAATATACCACCTTTCTTGGTCACTGGATTTCTCCTCCGACTTCAAGGCGGTTTACAACAGGCAGGCAATTCGAAACCAAACAGTTTGTACATTCAAGAAATGTCCTAATCTTTCGTAGGACACTTCTTTCCAGGTATTTCCTTTCATGGTCTGGCCTCTTTGCTGGCATTCACCTCCCATGCATTGACTGACTCCCTCTCACGGAGCACCGGCTGTAGCTTTCTCTCTCACACACAGAGGGCTTCTGCAGCTTTGTCAGAGGCGACAGAGTCTCAAACTGCCATCCTTGATTTTCAGGCATGTAAGGCTGCAGCTCTCCCAACTGACCCCGATCTCCTGCCCTTAACAGCCCAATCCTATCCTTCTGCCCCACTGGTGCATCAGTTTGCAGATGACACTACATTTTTCCGGGTGGTGAAAACCTGCAGGGATTGTGAAGAGCTCCAGAAGGATCTCTCCAAACTGGGAGAATGGGCAGCAACCTGGCAGATGCGCTTCAATGTAAGTAAGCGTAAAGTGATGCACATTGGGGCAAGAAACCAAAATTTCACATATACGCTAATGGATTCTGAGCTGTCTGTGAGATCAGCAGAGATCTTGGGGTGCTGGTGGACAGCTTGATGAAAGTGTTGACCCAGTGTGCGGCGGCTGTGAAGAAGGCCAATTCCATGCTCAGGATCATTAAAAAAGGGATTGAGAATAAAACAGCCAAGATTATTATACCATTGTACAAATCGATGTCTAGTTCTGGTCGCCACATCACAAAAAGGATATAGTGCAACTGGAAAGGGTACAGAAGAGAGCGACCAAAATGATTAGGGGGCTGGGGCACCTCCCTTATGAGGAAAGGCTACAGCGTTTGGGGCTCTTCAGTCTTAAAAAAAGGTGCCTGAGGGGGGACATGACTGAGGCATATAAAATTATGCATGGGATGGAGAGAGTGGATAGCACTGGCGTCACTGCAAGAGGGGCGGAGCTCTAAGTTCCTCCGTGATCTGAGCCTCCGTTACACGGAGGAACGAAGCGCCCCGCCCCCACGCCTTCCAACCCATTCAAAGCAGTGAAAACAACGTGCAGGGAGTCTTGCAGTGACGCCAGTGGTGGATAGAGAGAAGTTCTTTTCCCTCTCACACAACACTAGAACTAGGGGACATCCACTAAAATTGAGTGGCGGGAGAATTAGAATGGACAAAAGAAAATATTTCTTTACCCAGTGTGTAATTAATCTGTGGAACTCCTTGCCACAGAATGTGATGATGGCACCTGGCCTGGATGCCTTTAAAAGGGGATTGGGCAGATTTATGGAGGAAAAGTCCATCACAGGTTACAAGCCATGGTGGTGATAAGCAATCTCCTGGTTTTAATAATAGGTTCCCTCTTAATGCCAGATCAATGCTTCTGATTGGCAAGGGAGTGGCAACAGGATACAGATATCTTGTCCCTGAGGCATCTGGTGGGCCACTGTGAGATACAGGTAGCTGAACTAGATGGGCCTTTGGCCTGATCCAGCAGGGCTCTTCATGTTATGTTCTTATGAAGCAGGCTTGCAATAAACCACTTGCTTTGGGTGTTCGCTCGTTACACCTCTTCCTTTACACATCATGGGTCTCCAAACTAAGGCCAGAAGCGGTCCGCGGCAACCCTCGGTCCGGCCCGCAGCGACCCTCCCACCCTCAGCTACCTTCCGTCCTGGGGCAAACCTTCGGCTTGCGGCAGGCTCCTCCAACAAATTCTAGCAACACAAATCGCTTAGCACAACAGGGAAGATGATGAGGGGAAGCCAGGCTCACCATCTGAAAAGACTACGGAGGCTGGGGCTTTGGAGTACTAAGGAGCGCTTTGAAGTGCTAAAGGCTGTGACACACCAAACACGTTGCTGTGCGTCGCATCCCCGTGTGTTGCATGAGCAGCCAACATGCTGGGATGCAACGCAACGAACCCAAGGCACACTGGAACACAGCTGTGCCTTGCAGTCCCCAATGATTGGTTAATTCCTGGTCTCCAATGATAGGTCGCTTGTGGTGGAGGCAGAGCAGTGAGAGAGCGCGGGGGAAGACAATCCTGAGGGTTGTTTTATTTTGCGACTGGTTCCGGGCTGGGCAGAGCAGTAAACTGGAGAAAGGAAAAGCTTTCCATTGGAATTGGAGGGGGTATGGAGGATGATGAACAACCAAGGGGCCCACACAACCAAGGGGCCCAAACCAAGATGTCATGCTTACATCACCAAGCTAAAACCAAGCTCCCACTCCCCAATGTTTTTGACGTTCTTCCAAGTCTTCAGAGTGGTACTGAGCAGTTTCTTGTGTTTCTCTTTCCCCCCTTACTCTGGGAGTCAGGGACTAAGTGATTGTGATTGTGGATTGGCTAAAATGGTTTAGAATTACTTGCTTCTGATTGGCTAGAAAATTTATGAACTCTGATTGGCTACCACGTTGCTCCGTGTCCCGCCCCCAAAGTTCCAAATACTGCCTCTGATTGACTGAAGGTGGCAAAAGCTGAGCATGGTTCAACTTAGCACGCACCAGAACATCACTCTTCGAGCAGAGAAGGCACACTGTGATTTTACAGACGCATGTGGATGCTGCTGGACGAAATGCACATGGACGTGCTTGGTGCGACTCGGCCTTTAAGCAGCCTCTCCCAACCGGACGTCTATGTAAGATTCCAACCAGGCCGACTAGAGGAAGGAGAACTGTTCACAAGAAGCTCAGGCACCCCAACCCCAGAGCGCTTCACTCAGAATACACATTCAGAAGTACGAATTGGGGGGGAGGATTGGGACACCAGAGTCCTGGGCGGGCGAGGAGAGAGTGGGGAGGGGGAGACAGGGAGGGAAAAGCAATTTCCCCAACCTTTTTGCAATGGCTTGGATCCCTTCTGTATCATTGCCTCCTCTCTCCGTTTCCACCACCCCAGCCCTTTTTTATAAACACAAAATCCGTGCAGCTCCTTCCGTTCAGTTGAGGTGCCTGGTTTATTGCAGGAGGCACTGCAGCCTCCTGGACTCCCAGTAATGTAAAATGGAACAAGCACACCTTCTCTCTGTACTGGAAAACTGTAGTTACAAGCCCAGGTGTCTATGTGTTGAAAAAAGGGTGACCCCCTTTCTCCCACCCCATTAAGTTTTAATTTTTTGTTTTCTTTTTTAAAATCACAATACAAAACACTATGTATACATTTACTGTATTTCTTCGATTCTAAGACGCATGTTTTTTCCCAATTAAGCATTTCAAAAAATGGGGTGCGTCTTAGAATCGAAGGTCTCCAAAAAGCACCCCCAAATGCTATCTTCTTACCTACCGGGGCTTGGGGGAGCTTCAGGGAGGCCTGCGTGACCCTCTGCAGGCCTCCCTGATCTTCAGTTTGGCGAAAACCGGAAATGGCCAAAAATCACCGTTTTTCGCCAAACTGAAGATTCGCAGAGGGTCGCGCATGCCTCCCTGAAGCTCCCCCAAGCCCAGGTAACAAAGGAAATGGCACTTTCTGGTGGGGCCAGAAATGCTAAGCAAAGGCACTCAGTCATCGTCAGCTGCAACGCTGGACATGCTGGGGAGAGTTGGTGCTGAGCAGGTAGATTCAATGAAGTGAGGTGAGTCTTACAATCGATGGATTTTTTTCCCCTGCTTGGTGGTACTGAAAGTAAAGGTGCGCCTTAGAATCGATGGCGCCTTAGACTCGAAGAAATACGGTAAGTATGAGACCTAATCTCTCATTATAAATTTTATTTTATTTTTGGGGGGGCGGGGGGTTGGATGTGGTCCATGACGATGCCAATTTTTGCCTCAGTGGTCTCCAAAAGGTTGAGAACCACTGCTTTACAGGAATTAAGTGCTGTGTAGAAAAGGATTTCTCTTTGGACAACTGCAGTTTGTCCTGGGGAGGGGGGAGCTACTCCTGCTGAAATTCCCCCTTAAAACCAGTATCAAAACTGCTGGCTTAGTTGCTTAAGTTGTGCTTGGGTTTAGTTGTCGTTAAACCCAAGTTTAAACCAAGCGAAGTTGCTTGCTTTAGCTTGCTTAATTTGTGCTTGGGTTTAGTTGTCATGCCCGCAAGGTTGGTGGACGTGAGCCCTCAGAACTCTTCTCCTTTTTAGCTGCAGCTGCTAGGTCCTGGAGGTTGCTGGGGGCATGTGCCTACTACATTCCCCAGCAGACTCCGAGCCCCTCCTGCAGCCAGCCGTGCATGCAAGCAGGAAAGGCTTGCATGCACGCAAGCCTTGCTTGCTTTCTTGTTCTCCCCCACCACACAGAGCAGTTGGTGTCCCTATGGCTACTAGGGGATGGGGAGGGGTGGACACAGTCCAAAGAGGCACCAACAGGTGGAGGTGACAATGACGGTTCTTTGCCTTGCTGGCTTTTCATTCTTTGAATCCTCCTCACTGGGCAACTGGGGTTTCTGTGACCAGTACTGGCTCTGTTGCTCCCGCTATATTGCATTGCTTGACAGGTAAGTGGAGGGAGGAGGTGTGTACCAAGGCAGAAAGCTTCAGGGACCATGGGAGAGTCTTAAGAGCCACTGCAAGTGCAGGTAAAGAAAAAAAAAAGGTATTTGTGTGGGGGAGGGTGGCAGGGAAGCCTTCTGGAGTTGACGAATAATTTCAGATTCGGTGACCCTAATGTATTTACATTTTTTCATTTAAATTATTTATTTATTTTCCGGCCCTCGACACCGTGTCAGATATATGATGTAGCCCCTGTATCAAAAGGTTTGGAGACCCCTGCTTTACATCAAAGAAAGAAACAGGAGCTTTGCCATCTCCACTGTGTTTGCCCACTTGATGAAAGCCATTAGAACTGCTGGCTGCTTTCTCCTCTCCCATCATCCTGGCTAGAAACAGAACACAAATTCGAAGCTTCAGTTGGTTGGCCCAACTGCTGCTTGTGCTGTGATCCGGTGCTCAGACTCCATGCCGTTGCTCCAGAGTCTGTGCATGAGCTCTTTGTTTTTCTCTCTCCCAGACAAAGACCTCTAGCCCTAATCTGGGAGAAGAACAAGAACATCCAGTCCTGTGGTGACCCAGAGGATTATTTCTGCAGCCTACATCTCAAGGAGTACTTTTGCCACGACACTGACCACTCTGACCATGCCATCCATGTAGAGCTGTCAAACTCCCAGTGCCACAAAAAGAGAAATTCTGCATGGATCCCTCCCAATGGGCATAGCTAGACTGGATTTTTACATAAAATTCTTCTGATGCAATGACCAGGTTGAGATCATCAGTAAACAGCATTATCTACCACATAATCTTCCTTGTGTGATTTTATAATGTTTAATGATTTGTTATTTCTGTAAAGTTTTAGGGAAATAAGAGCTGTAAGAGTTCTTGTTATATGATTTGTGCTGGTCACTGACTGTACAGTATGAATAAATTGATTTGACTTGACTACCACATAATCTTGACCATGGAAAACATGATGCCATCCTCAGAAACAATTCCAGCATCAATACTGCAGAAATGAGTAGCTGTTCTAATACTGGGTGCTATTTCCACTTCCTCCCTCTCTGGGGGTGGCTTGGGATGAGGGAGAGATGAATTGATCGATCCCTGAAGAACAGATCAAGGATTGGGCAAATATTCATTCATTTAAAAACATTTCTACCTTGCCTTTCTGATCCTTAGACAGCTCAGAGCATCTTACAATAAGATAAAACAGATCAAATAAGACAAAACAGTAACATTACAAGAAGTATCAGCAAAACCAAAATCCACAACTGAAAATCAGACTACACAATCACTGCAGCCATCACACCTCTCTAAAAGCTGAACAAAAAAGCCAAGTTATGACAGATTTCCTGGTGGGGTGTAGAGACCAACCAAACCTTTGTGGGGAGGGCATTCCACAAGATCAGCACCATCACCAAGAAGGTCCTGCTCCTAGTAAATGCTTTTTTTTTTATTTGCATGGGAAATAAGGATAAGGCCTTACATAAGAACATAAGAACAGCCCTGCTGGATCAGGCCAAAAGCCCATCTAGTCCAGCTTCCTGTATCACACAGTGGCCCCACCAGATGCCTCAGGGAGCACAAGACATGTAGATTAGCCAACATCAGGAACTGGGCCTGGAAGTATACAGCAAACTACCACAGAGTCCGGAGCACTGAGGTATTGTGCTCCTGATAACACAACCCTTTGAGATGACTACAATGTTCTACAATCTTCACCAGCGATAACTTTGGATTTATGTCTTCAACAGAGTAGACAACTCATATACAGCACATTTATTTATTTATATGCTGCTCTTTCATCCTCAGAGCACCTTGGAGAAACAATAAAAACACACAGAGAAGCATATTAAAATTCCAGCACAGAACAATTCTACAAGGCCCGGGTAAATTAAAAAGTCTTTGACTGGCACTAAAAAGAATGTAATGGTAAGTATGGTGCAGCTGGACTTCCTTGGAAAGGAAGTTCCACATACAGGGCACCATAGCAGAAAAGACTGTTTCCAGGCATGACCCACACATCACCTCAAAAGAGAGAGGCACTTAGAAGCAGGGCCTCCATCTATGATTGGAACAGGTTTGAGTGGGACAATTCTTTACGTATCCTGCTCCCAAGCTCTTTAGAGCTTCAAACGCTAGAACAAAGATGTTGAATGTGCTTGGAAAGGAAATCCAGTGTAGTTGTCTGAAAACTGGTCCCATCTGCCTATTTCTCAGTTAAGAAATGTGCAGCTTTATTTTGCACTAAGTGTAGTTCTCAACAGTCTTCAAAGGCAGTTCCATATATAACATATTGCAAAAACCTCAATGAGTTCTAGCACATGGGCCAGCACCAGGTGCTCTCTGTCGAGCAAGGGCCGCAGCTATGAAAGTTGCATCATATCACCAAGGCACTTGGATAGGGCTTATATTGAAGAGCACCACCATACGGTGGGCCTGGTCCTTCAAGGAAGCGTAACTTTATCCAGAACCAGCTGGACACCACTTGTCAGTCCAGATGAATCATAGCGCCTCTGACTTGCCTGGCTTGAGCTTCAGTTTGTTGGTTTCCATTCAGACCATTACCAATTGCAGGTAATTCAGTACAGTAGGCCTTCACAATCCATAGGGGATCTGTTTCGGACCCCCCGCAGATAGCAAGGATCTAAGAATCCTGGAGTCCAGCACCCAATGGCCCATTTACTCACTGCGGATGCCTCCGGAAGCCCGTTCCATGTTGGCGCCAGCCTGGAAAAGCATGCAGAGGCCTCTGTAAGCCTCTCCGATGTGATTTAAAGTGACTTCCGGTTTGACTGGACATCACTTTAAATTGCATTGAAGAGGTTTACAAAGGCCCGCAGAGGCCTCTGTAGGCCTTTCCAGGCCGGCGCTGATGTGGAACAGGCCTCCGGAGGCCTCTGCGGTGAGTAAATGGGCCATTGGGTGCTGGACTCCAGCAGTTATTCACAGGCTGCTTCCATTCTTTAGAAAATATTATTCCATCCTCTAGAAAATATTTGGAGAAGCAACTAGATGCTTCAAAATTCTCAACAACTTTATATGCATGAAGACTTGCTTCAGTATAATTAGTGTTATTAACTGACTACAAAAAATGGCCATAGCTGCTTTTGTGCCTTGAACAGCAGTTTGATGTCTAAAAAGCACCAGATAAAACTTGTCACCACATAGAAAATATTTTGGCTCTTAATTGTTGCTGATCCCACAGTTGTAACAAAGCACAGTATTTCAATAGGGTTCAGTATGTTTAACGTTTCACCTAATGGCAGAAAGTGAAGAAGAATTAAAGAGCCTCTGGATGAGGGTGAAAGAGGACAGTGCAACAGCTGGCTTGAAACTCAACATTAATAAAACTAAGATCATGGCATCTGGTCCCATCAATTCAGAAATGGAAGCAGTAACAGACAAATGCAAACAGAGACTGCAGCCATGAAATTTAAAGACGCTTGCTCCTTGGGAGGAAAACTATGGCAAACCTAGACAGCATACTAAAAAGCAGAGACATCACCTTGCCGACAAAGATCCACATAATCAAAGCTATGTTTTTTTCCAGTAGCTATGGCTATGAGAGTTGGACCATAAGGAAAGCTTTCGAACTGTGGTGCTAGAGAAGACGCTTAGGAGTCCCTTGGACTGCTAGGAGGTCAAACCAATCAATCCTAAAGGAAATCAATCCTGACTGCTCATTGGAAGGATTGATACTGAAGCTGAAGCTCAAATACTTTGGTCACCTAATGCGAAGAGAGGACTCATGGGAAAAGTCCCTGATGCTGGGAAAGATTGAAGGCAAAAGGAGAACGGGATGGTAGAGGATGAGATGGTTGGATAGCATCATAGATGCAATGAACATAAATTTGAGCAAACTCAAGGAGACAGTGGAGGACAGGAAGGCCTGGCGTGATATGGTTCATGGGGACACAAAAAGTCGGACACGACTTAATGACTGAATAACAACAAAATGTTTAATTCAGTGTTGGATTGTGGCCAGTGTATTTAGGATTAGCATAAGGCTAGAAGCCTGCTTATGTGGCCAGCGGGTGGCGCAGTGGGTTAAACCGCTGAACCATGAGCTGTCGATCGAAAGGTCGGCAGTTCGAATCCGCAACGGGGTGAGCTCTCGTTGCTTGGCCAGCTCCTGCCAACCTAGCAGTTCCAAAGCATGTTAATGCGAGTAGATAAATAGGTACCGCTTGCGGGAAGGTAAACAGCGCTCTGTGTTCCAGCTGCACGCTACGCGCTGCGGCAAGGAGAGTCATGCCGGCCACATGACCACGGAGGCGTCTTCGGACAACGCTGGCTCTTCGGCTTTGAAATGGGGATGAGCACCACACCCTAGAGTCGGACACGACTGGACTTAATTTTCAGGGGTCACCTTTACCTTTTTAGAAGCCTGCTTGCAGATTTTTATAACAAACGAATAACTTGAGCAATCATCAATGCATGGGAAGGTCTGCCAACACCACCACCATAGGGTCAAGATTGCAAAATGAACGGAGGCAAGCACCTTCCTAGACAAAAATTACATCGAAAACAAAACAGAACGACTGGAGACATAAAGCCTGAGAGCCTGAGGATAATAAACGTGTTGCCTCTGGTACACAGATGCTGAAATGCAGCGTCTAGTTATAACGTTTGCAAAGTCTTCCAAATTCCTGGGAAGTCACGTACTGTATGTAGAAAAGGAAAAGCCCAACAGCCTTCATCTGGCAATATCCTGCATTCTAGGAATCAGCTTAGTTTTGAGGTCAGGGGATTTCGCTTCGTACTGCCTCACCTCTACAAACATTTCTGGCGATAACAAAGGGAGACACATGAACATGCATGATACACGAACTGCTACCCACAGCGCGAGAGATTCCATCCATACTTCCTTACCCCAAATTCATGGCCCTTCCTTTGCTTTGGGGACAAACCCAGAAGCAAGAGCCTCGGAGCAGACAACAGGAGGAGGAGCACAGGACAGACCTTGGAGATGCTGAGCCTGGACCGATCTCTACTTAGTGTGTGTGTACGTCGGTTGCTGCCACCGCACAATGAGAGGGGAGCTGATAGGTCTGCCGGAGCCCCGGTCCCTTCACCAATGAGCTCCTCTCGCACTGAGCGGGTGGCCGTGCCTGACTGCGGAGCATTGTGGGAGTTGGAGTCCAGTCCGACTCTCCCACGCTCCCTCCTTTTCTCGCCTGACCTCTTGGGACTTGCTTCCCGCTCTGAAGTGGCGCGCGGTCCCTGACTGACGAAAGCGGGCGCGGACCGGGGAGAAATAAAAGAAGAATCGTTAAAGGCGCCACGTAACGTTTGTCCCGAGCTGGCCTGGGCCGGGGAGTGGGACTTTTTTTTAGCGTTTGAGCGAGTCCTACTCTTTAACCGGGGTGTTATTCGGGCCCGTAGCTCCTCTCAGCGTCACCAAGTCCTTTGGGCGGACAAGCTGAAAATCTGAACAAATGATGAACATATTCTCTGCTGGATCTCTGCCCGATCTCGAAACGGCGCGGTTGCTTCTTTCGCTGCAAATCCACAAAATGAGGGAAATGACTTTTTAACTGTAACGGTTTTCATGGCTGCAGTGTTGATTTTTTTTTTTGTAAGCTCTTCAGAGCAGTTTGTCTGATAAAACAACGTAGTATAAACCAAACTGTTTCCTGGGCAGTGTCGCTCCCAGAAGAAAATCTGCTGCCCTTTGACCATAACATTGAATTCAGCATTCTTTGGGCAACTTTGTGAAAAAAATTTTTTAAAAAACGGGGGGGGGGAAATCCTGCTGAACGTAAAAAGAAGAAATAATCACCCCATGCTGTCAAATTCATGCAAAAGTTTATCCACATAAGGTTGTGTGGGAAAGAAAATAATTCCACTCACCACAAAATAAAAACATAACCAAATGAACTATCGTGTTACCAGCAGCCGCACGTATTCAGGCAAACCAAGAGCACAAATAGGCCCACGGTTTAAATAGCAGGCAACACAGTCATGTGAAGGACGTTTCTGAGCAAAGGAGCAAATCAACTTAAAACGAATATTAAAACACAAAGCAGATAAGCAAACTAAAATCCACATATAAAATAAATAAAATATAATAATAGCAATCCTTCTCACAGGGCCATGGGTGTTTCTATTGCTACTGTAATGGGGAGAAGGCACAATCCACTCCTGAGAAGGTGGCACCAACTGGAAGTGGTGATGTCATTTTTCAGCCTGCCGAAGCCCTGGGTCCGTGCCGGCCGCGCTGGGGCCACGCACGCCCAGTTTGTCGTCCCCTCTGCCCAGCCGGCATTGGGGACATTGGCGGGGCTGCTGCGGTCTCGTCAGGCTCAGCCCTGGCCACTGGGCGTTGTCTTGGAAAGGGGTGGGGCCGTCCGGCGGCCCTCGCCTCGTCTGGAGGCGTGTGGGGCTTGCGGAGGCGTCCTTCGTCCGGTGATGGCGGGGGACGCCCCTCGTCGGGGTGCGGACCGCCCGGGGGCTGTGCCATCGGGCCAGTCGACCCTTGGACGGCCGGCGCTGGATCATGGGGACCCCAGGTAAGTCCGGGGGTCCCGCGGACACCCGGACAGGCCTTCTAGTCCAGCTTCCTGTATCACACAGTGGCCCCACCAGATGCCTCAGGGAGTACAAGACAACAAGATACTTGTATCCTGTCACCACTCCCTTGCACCAGGCACATAGAAAACCTCCTACAACCAGGAGATTGCTTATCCCCATCATGGCTTGTAAGCTGTGATGGACCTTTCCTCCATAAATCTGTCCAATCCCCTTTTAAAGGCATCCAGGCCAGGTGCCATCACCACCTCCTGTGGCAAGGAGTTCCACAAACCAATTACACGCTGGGTAAAGAAATATTTTCCTTTGTCTGTTTTAATACTCCCTCCACTCAATTTTAGTGCATGTCCCCTAGTTCTAGTGTTGTGTGAGAGGGAAAAGAACTTCTCTCTATCCACTCTCTCCATCCCATGCATAATTTTATACGTCTCAATCATGTCCCCCCTCAACCGCCTTTTTTCTAGACTGAAGAGCCCCAAACGCTGTAGCCTTTCCTCATAAGGGAGATGCCCCAGCCCACTAATAATTTTGGTCGCTCTCTTCTGCACCTTTTCCAGTTCCACTATATCCTTTTTGAGATGCGGAGACCAGAACTGGACGCAATACTCCAGATGCGGCCTTACCATCGATTTGTACAACAGCATAATAATATTGGCTGTTTTAGTCTCAATCCCTTTTTTAATGATCCCAAGCATGGAATTGGCCTTCTTCACAGCTGTCGCACACTGTGTCGATACTTTCATTGACCTGTCCACTAGTACCCCAAGATCTCTCTCCTGATCCGTCACAGACAGCTCAGAACCCATGGGCGTGTATGTGAAGTTTTGATTTCTGGTCCCAATGTGCATCACTTTACACTTACTTACATTGAAGCGCATCTGCCATTTTGCTGCCCATTCTCCCAGTTTGGAGAGATCCTTCTGGAGCTCTTCACAATCCCTGCTGGTCTTCACCACCCGGAAAAGTTTTGTGTCGTCCGCAAACTTGGCCACCTTGCTGCTTATCCCCAACTCCAGGTCATTTATGAACAAGTTGAAAAGCACCGGTCCCAAGACCGATCCTTGGGGCACACCGCTTTTCACCTCTCGCCATTGTGAAAATTGCCCATTGACACCCACTCTCTGTTTCCTAGTCTTCAACCAGTTCCTTTTCCATAGGAGGACCTGCCCCCTTATTCCCTGACTATGGAATTCCCTCACTACAATCTGGAAATAATTCG
Organism: Plestiodon gilberti rubricaudatus; assembly: GCA_026170595.1. Lineage (NCBI taxonomy): Eukaryota > Metazoa > Chordata > Lepidosauria > Squamata > Scincidae > Plestiodon > Plestiodon gilberti. The sequence goes on along the minus strand of JANXHW010000002.1, from coordinate 218,814,884 downwards.
CAGTGGCATGATGATGTCATCATGCCACTGTGAATTACTTCCAGTTTGCAACTGGCTCCGCCTCTGATCCAAAGCCACCCGAGTCGAAAAGAAACGACTTGGGTGGCTTCAGGTTGGAGGCAAAGCTGGCTGCAAACCGGAAGAGCCATGGTTGTGTCACCCACCCCTCCCTGCAGTCTGCAGGGAGCTTGGCTTGGTTGTCCTTGCAGCTCCACCTTCAAGCTGAAGCGAAGCTGACAGCCAAGTCCTGCCTTCATGAAAACGAGACTTGGCTGTCGGCTTCACTTTGACTCGGAGGTGGAGCTGCAAGGACATCTGAGCGCCCTGCAGGCTACAGGGAGGGGTGGTACGGTGTGGGGGACATTATTATTATTAACAGTATTTATATACCGCTTTTCAACAGAAAGTTCATAAAGCGGTTTACAGACAAAATCAAATGATTAAATGGCTCCCTGTCCCAAAAGGGCTCACAATCTAAAAAAGATGCAGAACACCACCAGCAAACAGCCACCAGAAAAGAGACTGTGCTGGGGTGAAAGGGGAGCAGTTACTCTCCCCCTGCTAAATATAAGAGGAGCACCAATTGAAAAAGTGCCTCTTGCCCAGTTAGCAGGGTTAGGGTGCTTGGCGAGGGTGACACCATATTGGCTGTCCCGTCTTCGGGCCAGCCAATGGGATGTCACCCTTGCCAAGGGGTGACACCCCCTTGCTTGGCTATTCTAGCTGCTCAGAGAGCAGTCACTTTTTAAAAGCGACTCCTTTTCAAGTGGCCGAAAACAAAATGGTGGCCGGGCAGCTGTGGTGTCACCCCAAAGAATTGGGGTCACCCAGTGCGCCCTTCACTTAGCGCACCCCCAAATGACACCAGTGCTGTATGGATGGATACACGAGGTCAAAATATTTTACATTATTAATCATGGTGAACAGCTGGTGAAGTAGTTCCTTCTCTTGCACATTTCTTTGTGTGATAATGTGCGATGCTATGTTATCAGTAATGTTCTTTCAATATTTGATTGAATCTTCCTCAGAGTTCTTAAACTCCAAAGTTAGAGCACTATTTTTAAATGCTCAAATGATATAAGTTAAGGCAAATAAGGCAATGAGCTAGGTTTATAAGACAGATATTAAAGGTAACAAAGACATAAGAAAAGCAAATTTTGTTTCTAAATTATTTGCACAGGAAGACCTACAAACTTGGGGAAATGCCAGGAATCAATCGGCTGCATAGTTCCAAGCTGCACTAGTTCTCTAGAGAGATAATTTATTGCAGAGAACAAAAGATACGAAGTCCTTGGTGGCTGCAGTAAAAGCAATTCATGAGACTCTGAGGGATCTATTCACAAGGCAAACAGCAGCCTTGGAGAATACTGTAACATTGTGTGCTATTCCCACTGTGAGTTCTAAGAGGTGTTTGCAAGGCACACAGCTACTTGTGTCTCCAAAGTCAACTGGTCCTTGTTCTAGTAAAATGTTGGGGAGAAGTACAAAGAACTGCTGGAAGAAAAAATATATAGCAATTTTCACTTACCTACTGATGTTTGAGTAAGGCTGCAATCCTGTACACATTTACCTGGGGGTAAACCCCATTGAATATAGTAGGACTTCTGAGTAAACATGTATATGACTGTGCTGTTAGTGACCTATGTTATTGTACTTTCCTGCTTTCATATTACCCTCATTTGTAAATTTTTACAGTACATCTCTCTCAGTAGTGAAGCATATTTTCCATTTTATTTTGACAGGGCTTCTTGTTATCAATTATATCAGCTAAATGGTACTTTCTCATCTTGCTATGTGAGTTAGGGAAGGAATGTTTTGGAAGCTGAAATCCATTATTTCTCCAAGTGGTCAATTATGACTGATAGTCAAGTTCTGTAGGATGTGGCATTAGAGTGAGCAAATAATGGCCAGAATCCAGATAACTCTGTGCACGTGCCAAAGCAAATCTGTGTGCACATCAGAACTTCTATAATTTCTTCTTCCAACTGTAGGCCCTTATGCTGCATCAAATACCATGCAGGATAATCCTTCAGTTTTTTGAAGGAAGCTGGTTTTCCAGTGATATCCCTGGCACAGGAGAGAGGCAGCAAAAGGCTGTGTATACGCAGAAGTTTTTTGCATTGTTGGTTGGAACCCAGTGAACATGCTTAAAAAATAAATAATTTTCCTCAAGTTAAATATTTATGATTACAATTACTGTATTCCATAGGAGTTACATTACTGGAATAGGAGTGGATTATGTTAATCTGCACAAAATGTTTCTGCAGCCTTTCAAAGTGGTTGAACTGGCGATTTAAATCATTTTTTAAATTTTGTAACTAGGAAATGCCTACTAGCTTGAACTGGATTTTTAAGTCAGGTATATGTTCTATACATAAACTGCTGTCCACTAGCTAGGACATGTTTAATTTCTTGTAATCTTTGTTTCAGTCAGCAGGTGGCAGAAGATTCAAGCACTTCAAACAAACTTATTTTAAAACAGAAGAATTAATGTGGAAACTGACACTTCAAAATATTTCAGACATTCATTTTACTATATTTGAGTTAGTAGTCCTAAAAGACCTCAAAGGAGTTTTTTTCTACCCCAGCTATATAGGGATATTGTTAACATGCTGTCATATGATGTACTACTGGAGAAAACCTCCATTGTGTACTGCTAGAAAATATTTTGTTGCTTACTGCAGTACCATGTTACTTTAGCTTCATGTGAATTCATACCATATATTCCTTCAACCAATTATTGTCTACCTGCCATTTAGTGTTTCTGTTTAACACATGTATTGTCTAATTATAGCATGTGGCAGGGGATGAGCAGGGGATATGACACTGAAGGCTGGGAATGTGGTCCTAAATGCTGCCAACCCTGAGCTGCAGGAACAGAGTGAGCTGACAATCCAAATAGTCAAATGAAATACAATAATATAAAACATATGTGTTAGTTTTCCAGCACAGTTTGTATTTCACTGGGGCAAAATGTAATGTGACATATTACATACAAATGGTTTTCATTTTAAGTCTTCAAAAAGTCAATTATGTAGTGATACTATGGGGCCGTGGTGGCTTAGTGGTGGGCAGCCCAATCCTGTGTATGATATGGTGGCCGGCCAAAAGGGCCAGCTGCCATATCCTATTCAGGTCCCGGGCTGCCCCAGGGCAGCCCGGGTGCACCTTGAGGGAAGGGGTATAAGCGACTGGAGGCCCAATGGGCCTCCTCAAATGTACGTGAGCTCCGGAGCTCACGTACATTCGCACCCTCCGTGTAAGGCTGTGCCGGGCCTGGAGAGGGCTTTGGATATCGGCGTATCTCGCTGCCGATATCCCCGCCCTCTCCAGGCCCGGGGCGGCCAATTGCCACTGCCCGGTCTGCCCTCCCCCTGTCCCAGCCGGTGTAGGCCTTACCTGCTCTGGCGGGCATAGGGCTGGGTAGGAGTTGGAGTGAGGGCCACCAGCCACTGCACCAGCACTTTCCGGCACAAAGTGCTTTCCGGCACTTTTGCGACATCCTGCACACTCCCCTGGTCAGAGGCATAACAAGGGTGGAGCGAAGGCAAGTAGTTTTGCAAGAAACAAAGTGCAAACAGCTCTTTGAAACATTGTAAGTTTTGCAAGACTCCGTTACACTGGAGTCAGCGGCCCCTCCCCCTTGCTGTTGGAGCCATTCTGGCAGCAAAGGCAACACGCAGGACACTCCCCTGTTGCTGCTGGAAAGGCTCCAACAGCAAGGGGGAGGGGCCGCTGACTCCAGTGTAACAGAGTCTTGCAGAACTACTTGCCTCCGCTCCACCCTTGTTTCACCTCTGCCCCTGGTGCATTGTTACACTAGATTGTGCTGTAAGATGCTGAACTGCAGACCAGAAGGTCAGTAGGACAGCAGTTCGAGACTCGAGGGCCACATGACGGAGTGAGCTCCCGTCTCCTGTCCCAGCTCCTGCCAACTTAGCAGTTCAAAAGCAAGAAATTGCAAGTAGATAAATAGGTACTGTTGCAGCGGTACAAGGTAACAATGTTCCATTAGTCATGCCGGCCACATGACTACAGAAGCGTCTTCGGACAGCGCTGGCTCTTCGGTCTTAGAAACAGAGATAAGCACCGCACCCTAGAGTTGGACATGACTGGCTTTCGAGCAGGGGATACCTTTGCCATTACTTAGTGATACCATGCAAGAAAACTAGAATGGACCTACATCATGCCACAGGTCAGACAGTGAATAGCATTAGTTTTAGAGTGAGTTCAATAATCTCCAGAGGCGTCGTCTGATATGGGGCGGTGGTGCGGTGGGCCCCAGGGCGTAGGGGCGGAGAGGCTCGGGGGGGGCGGGAGCCTCCCCAAGTTCCATGTTTTTTTTCCTTTTTTTGGTGATTTTTTGCCGATTTTAAGTAAAAAAAAAGCGGGTATTTTAAAAAGTATGTATGCTTTGCCGGCACTAACTTGAATAGGACGTTCGCTCGACGATCTTCCTGCTCCCGGGTGCTTCTCCCTGCGCCCGTGAGCGGGACTCTGTACCGCCCCCAGCAGCACTTTCTGTAGTTTGTGCATGCGCAGACCCACGGAGTCTCCAGGGATGTGCTGGGCATTCGCAAACTCCCTGGAGCGTCCCTGGAGACGCCGTGGGTCTGCGCACGCGCGGTACAGAGTCCCGCGGCTGGGCGTACGGAGGAGCTCCGACCAGGAACAGGAAGAACATCGTCGAGGGAACGTCCTATTCAAGTTAGTGCCGGCAAAGCATACATACTTTTTAAAATACCCGCTTTTTTTTTTACTTAAAATCGGCGAAACTAAAAAAAGAAAAACGGCAATAAAACTATCAAAAATAGGTTTCGGTTTTTGACAGTTTTATTGGGGGGCGTTGCGTTTTCCGCCCCAGATGGGGGGGCGCCTGGCGACGCCACTGATAATCTCTACCAGTGCAGAATGCAGAATCTATTTTAGCCAATGCTGATAAGCATTCGATTCAAAACAAGCTTTTTTTGAGAAGCAGGTGCTGCACTGAATTGCGAGCAGTGATAAAGGCTGTATCTATGCCAGTGTCTCTTAAATTCATCAAGCTGTAATGAATTCCTGCTGTCAGTCTTTGAGTGCAAGAATATTTTTGCAGAAGCCTATCAGATCTTGCAAGAAATGCATGCATTACTGTGCCAGCGTTGACAATTGTGAGCATCGCTGTGTGGTCTGTACATCATCAGTATTTAAAACATGTCCCTATTCCATTAAAGCTCCCGTCTTGCACATTTTGTTATTTAATCCCCCCCTTTTTTTGGCACCATTGCCTGATTGCATGTTCAGGAATGAAAATATGGTAGTGAGAATTGAAAAAGTCAGAATCAAAATGTTCATATAATCTCTCCTGATATTTCCTCTGCACAGATAGCTGATTAACTGCTGTTATGTCTACCTCAACAAGCTTTCATTCAATAAAGAATCGACTCTGCCACATAAGTGGAACTGTATTATTCAAGGAAACAGTGCTGGCCATCAGGGCAGAAATGTTGAAAAAGGTAAGAAACATGTTTTTCAAAAAATAGGTGGTGAAAGATTTAATGAGACACTGGGTACACTGCAGGTGTCATTGAATATACACTGAAATGCAAATAAGCATAATAGTGTCTCTTAGACATTATGCTAGGAGAATTGTTGTTAGCACCACTTAAAGCTGTGACACACCAAACACGTCGACCCGCGTCGCATCCCCGGAGTAGCCGATGTGTCGATTCTGATTGGCCCAACGCGTTGCTCCCATCCTGCCCCCACAACACCGAAAGCAACCTCTCATTCGCCGAAGTTTGTTCCAGTGCGTTAGAAGCTGAACAAATCGATCTTCGGCCAATGAGAGGCCGTGTTCAGTGTTGTGGAGGCAGGACGGGAACAACGCGTTGAGCCAACCAGAATTGACATATTGGCTACTCGGGGACGTGACGCAGTCAGACGTGTGCAGTGTGTTTCCGCCGTAACTTTAGCTTGGTGACCTAAATCTTCTTCTTGTTCAAGAATTGAACAGCCATTTACCGTTACTTCTGTGGCTTAATTTTTTTGAATTGGTGGTATTGACATCAAGCCAAAATCTAGGCAGGATGGGCACTGTTGAAAGAAAGGGAAAGACAGGGTCCTCATGCTGCTTGAGTTACAGCTTTTCAGCCCTGTTGTTCTGAGGAACCTATAGGGGGCCTGGCTGGACCATATAGCAGTTGTTCCAGGCTTGGTTTCTCAGTTTAAGCAACATCACTCAAGTGAATAACATTCTTGCCTGTAAAAACTGGTAGTTGGGCAACTGCCCATCCTCCACCATGTCCCCTGCCTCTTCTGTACTTCATCTACCTGATCCAGGGCTTGACCCCAGCCTGTCTTGACTACGTCTGCTGCCTCTGGCCCCCTAGACTTTCATGTGCCTGCTCTGCAATCTGCCTTCTTTAATTGTGGTTTGCTAAGCACCTGGAATTAAAAGAGAGACTCTGACCATGAAGGGGAATGAGGTAGTGCACATGTATGCAATGCTTATTCACATAGCACCAAACCATGGTTTTCCATTACATATGAACCAGCTCTGAGTGGCGCTGCGTGACTGCAGGGGTGGTGCCTTGTGGCGTGACACCATCCAGTCCCGGACAGTGGGGGGGGGGGTTAGTGATGCCACTGTTCCTGACTGATCCTGTGTTTTTCTGATAAGGTATCATAATAAATGGATTCCACCCTACCTTTTGTCTCTAGATCTAAACTGGAAAGTGGTGCTGCCTTCCTGGGTTCATTCATGCCCTCGCTGGAAGAAAGGCGGGATATAAATTCTATACATAAATAAATAAATTCTGTGGAAGGAAAAGTGAAGCTGAAGGCTAATGTTGCTACCCAGCTTCTCAAGCCTGGCTCTGTCCCAAAGCAGCGCTAGGGGAAAGTATTGATCCTGGATCATGTTTGCATGCAGAATCTTCAGCCAGTGTGGATTTTCCTCCAGTCAGTCTTTACATCAGAGGTGTTAGGGAAGCTACAATAACTGACTGGGTCTGTACTCCAGCCCCCTTTTCCAGATATAAAGCCAGGAAAGCAATCAAACACTAGAGTTTTTCATGGTCTGATTCTGTGTGTTTACATACATTAGTATTAAACTACCTAGCCTATTCATTAAATAACTTCCATATTTGTATTTCAGTGAAAAAAATGTTTACTGACATTTGCATATTTCTACCATCATTCCCCCAGTAACTTCTTTGTTCTGTCATTTGGGTTTCACTGACCTGAACATATCTTTCTATTTATTTATTTTCATATACAGAAAACAATATTCTACAAAGTATTTATTTATATAGACTTCAACAGATTCCCATTCCATCAGATTCCATACCATCTCTACACTCCAGAGGTGGACAGTCCTTTAATTTTCTTCCCTAGTTCCCAACTGAAACCCATTTTCCTGTCTTAGAATCTGGAATTCATACAAGTACATGCATAGTTGTAATCCAGAAAAGACAGAGGTCCTACTGGTCAGGAAAGCTTCGACGCAGGTACTGAGTCATCTGCCTGTTCTGAATGGGGTTGCACTCCCCCTGCAGGAACAGGTGCGCAGCTTGGGAGTACTTCTGGATTCACAGCTCTCCCTGGAAAGCCAGGTGGCGGCTGTGGCCAGGGGTGCGTTTGCCCAGCTTCGGCTGGTGCGCCAGCTGCGGCCGTACTTGAGTCGATCGGACCTGACCACGGTGGTCCACGCCTTAGTGACTTCAAGATTGGACTACTGCAACGCGCTCTACGTGGGGCTGCCCTTGAAGACGGTTCGGAAGCTGCAGTTAGTGCAGAATGCGGCGGCCCGGGTGGTCGCTGGAGCTAGGCGGTTTGACTCTGTTGAGCCGCTGCTTCAGCGGCTGCACTGGCTGCCCATTCGTTTCCGGGCCCAATTCAAGGTGCTGGTAATGACCTTTAAAGCCCTTCACGGTTTGGGTCCAGGATATCTGAGGGACCGCCTTCTCCCATACATTCCGGCCCGCTCTCTTAGGTCATCTGAGGGGGCTCTCCTGCGTGTACCACCTCTATCGCAAGTTAGGGGAGTGGCAACACGTGGGCAGGCTTTCTCCGCTGTGGCGCCACAACTGTGGAACTCCCTTCCAGGGGATCTGAGAACCACCCCCTCCCTCATGACTTTTCGGCGAGGGCTCAAAACATTTTTGTTTCGTCTTGCGTTTGGGTGATGGGTTGTAGCCTGCCTCCTGTGTCTCAAGATGCTCTGCCATGCTGCTTTTGTGCTCCCTACTGTTGCCCCCCCAGTGGTTTTTATTGATATTATTGTTTTTATTGTTTTTAAATTATGTATTTAAACTTTCTGTATTTTAAACTGTTTTTAATTTTGTTGTAAGCCGCCTTGGGCATTTGCCTTGGCATGGGATAAGGCGGGATATAAATTTTTTAAATAAATAAATAATAAAATAGTTCAGAATCAATGGAGGGTTCCCAATGTCTAAATTCAATCCAAAATTGCATATTCTATTCTTCACAGGAAGGACTCAGTTTAACTAATACCAAATAATTGCAAATACTCTGGCTACAAGAAGTACTTTGCTTTCCAAGTGTGGTGAGCTGTGCTTATTACTCCTAGAATTTCTAGAACCAGGAAGAGAGAAAATAATCAAGGGTTTTTCATTTCTAGCTTTCTTCCTTAACTACAGAAGCTTATGCATTTTCTTCCAATGTTGTTCAAGTAGCAGAGGCTGAAGAATAAACTTAGTAGCCGTATATTTGTTATAAACATAAATGGAAACTAATATGAGTATTGTGTTTACTTCTATCCTTTATTTGATTGGCAGCCCAATCCTGTGTAAGATACGGTGGCTGGCCTAAAGAGTCAGCCGCCGTATGGCTTACCAGATTTCCTGGCACCCCAAGGGGGGAGGAAGTGACATCACGGGGGCGGGACAAGGAACCGTGATGTCATTTCTGCCGGAAGTGGGCGTGACCGCCAGAAGTGGAACACGCAGGGGGCGTGTCCACAGGCAGTCAGATATTTCCAGCAAACATGAAAGCAACAGTCCTGCCCCACTCAAAGGTACACTGCTTCTGAAGCTGGAGGCTCCATTTTGCTATAAGGGCTGTTGAGAGACCTCTTCTTCATGAATTGGTGAAATAATTATACTCTAATTCTTATTTAAAGCCACCTAAGCCAACACTGGATTGGGGGACCACCACGATCTATATCTTTCAGTTCAGCCCCTAGGCCTGGAAACACTTTGTCCTCCCCTATCACCTTCCTGTAGGCTTTGAAGACAGTCGTGTAGGTGCCACTGCCCAGCCTCTTGGTCAGGATGAAATCCTCCAGCTGAGGGGGTGAAAGCGGCGTTTTTTACCTTGTCAGGGCTTCGGGTGTGTGCAGGGAGGCCTGCACGACTCTCCGCAGGCCTCCCCGATGTTTAAAGCGCCAAAAAATGGCGAATTTAGGCCACATCCGGTTTTCGAAAACCAGAAGTAGCCTAAACTCGCCGTTTTTCGGCGCTTTAAACATCGGGGAGGCCTGCAGAGGGTTGTGCAGGCTTCCCTGCACACCCCCGAAGCCCCAGCAAAGTAAAAAATGCCACTTTCGGGTGCGTGAAGAGTCCCAGCTGGGATGAAGACTCAGTGCATTAGCGCTGCAGTGGGGAAAGTCCTGGCCGGCCGGGATGAAGTGGAGGAGCAGCAGCAGCCAGGACGGTCTCTCTTTAAGGGGGGCGCCAGCAGTTCAGGGGGACACCGGGAGCGTGGCCGGGATTGTCCCAGTGAATACCGGGACTCTGGTAAGCCTGTACACCTTGAGGGAAGGGGACGATTGTCCCCTTCCCCGGGTGTAAGCGGCGGGATGCCCAGTGGGCCTCGAATGCACGCAAGCTCTTTAGCTTGTGTACATTCGCACTGGCTGTGTAAGGCCAGGCTGGGCCTGGAGAGGGCCTACGGTATGGTGTATCTCGCCGCCGATATCCCCGCCCTCTCCAGGCCCTCGGGCAGCCTATAGTTGGGGGTAGGACATATCTACTCTGGTGGGCGCAGGGCTGGGCAGGAGCCTGGGTAAGGGTCGCTGGCTGCTGCACCGGCGGTTCTTACTCTCCGGGTGTCGTAAATGCCCTTTACAGCTCGTTTATGACACTCTGCGCCAGGGGAGCATGCGCTCCCCCGGAGCAGCGCTACCTAGGATTGTGTGACGAGACAACTGATTTGGAATTTTTAGAGGATTTCCAATTATTTTAGAATTCTTCATTTTAAAAAATCTCAGCACAATATCTCCTGTACTCTTTTCACCCAGTTCTTTAATAATACTTGACTGGGGAGTTTTAAACTTATTTACAGGTTTCTTTGAAACAGTCCAGTGCAAATTAGATATGCTTTGGCTTCATGTGATCTGTTGGGATTTAACTTTCTGAATTGTGCATGTTGCCTTTACAATGTACTTCACTAGCCATCACACCAAATAAGTAGTCTGTGAAATTCATTGTCTCAAGATGTAGCGATGGTCATTTGCTTGGATGACTTTAAAAGGGGATGCAACTAATTCATGGCAGTTGGGTCAGTCAATGTCTCCAAGTCATAATGAGTATCCAGGTCTGGTTCAGGAGCAATATGCCTCTGAATTCCAGTTACAAGAGAGGTATACCTTCCTCTTCTGCTTGTGGACTTCCTTGAAGCATTGCAGGAAACAGGAGTAGATGGGTCTTTTGGCCTGATTTTGGCAAGGCTTTTCTTATGTACTTATTTTCTAAAGTGCTCATTCAAGCAAAACAATTGCACAGTTTCTGTTCAGTCAAAGAGAGACTCCCTAACCCTGCTGCCAGAGACTCTGAGGCTTGAACAAAGAATTTCAGGATCCAGGGCTAAGAACAGTTAACAGCCCAATCCTAAACGACTATCCAGCATTGATGCAGCCGTGCTAATGGGACGTGTGCTTCATCCTGCAGTGGGGATGCAGTCACAGAGGCTTCCTCAAGGTAAGGGAATGTTTGTTCCCTTACCTCAGGGCTGCATTGCAGTTGTATCGACACTGTAAAGTTGGTTAGGATTGGGCTGTTAGTCTCTCACCCTGTGATCTTCTTTCCTAAGATCTACTCACCGCACCAAAAAGAAAGGGCAGTTAACCAGGCAAAGGCAGAAGACTTGGTCCCTAGCATTCATAGTCACAGGAACTAATGGTGTAACACCTTTTTTCCTTCTCTGATGAGGGTGCTGTGCTGGACCTGAGCACATATTGGCCCTAACTGCTTGGAACAGCTGTGCTAGCCAACACTGTGCAGATGCAGTAGTGGCAGAGAGAGAAGCAGTCATTTTTCACCATCATCACTGCCTCTGAGTAGGCCCTCAAATTAGGTCTGTGTTGAACACATTATGAGCTTTCTGCTATTGTTGCCCAAGCTGTTGTTCCTGTCATGTCATTGTCCCCAACTTCTCAGGAAACCAAGGGGGCTCTGATGAATGGGAGAGGGCATCTTGGAGTGACTGTGTCAACTGCCCCGATCATTTCCCCACTCTAGCGGTTGACCAGGACTGCCATCCTTGTCATCCATAGGTAACACAAAGTAGCTATAATTGAACTGGATCCCATTCGAATTTAATATGCCCGTTTTTACTCCTGGCTCACATCAAAACCGTGGAATTCCCTCCCCCTGGAATTGGGAACGGCTCCCTCCTTAGAGACCTTTCGGCGGGGCCTTAAGACATTTTTATTTAGATCAGCATTTGATGTCTGACATGGCGGGCGGGCTTTTTTTTATATATATATATTTAATTTTTTATTAATAAACTACAAAACAAAACAACAAAACAAAACAATACAACATACTACGAAAGATTACAGCAAGCGCGAAGCAGTAAATCCTACTTGTATACTATTATATATTTTCTACTTATAATATCTAACTAAGCCTATATCTCTAATATACTATTCATTAAATTCACACTTCATCACTCCTTCTCTCTCTCTCTCTCTCTCTCTCTCTCTCTCTCTCTCTCTCTCTCTCTCTCTCTCTCTCTCTCTCTCTCAAAGAATCTATAAGTGGTATCCAAATATTCATAAAAAGATTAACTAACTTTTCCTTTATCATCCAAAAATCTTAATTCCCACTTCAAATATTTTAATATATAAAGCCACCCCATTTTTCTCCAAATGTATTAAAATAAAAACCTTCCAAATGTTTTTTTTAAAAAAATCTATATCCCCTTTTTATATAAAATTCTTAAAAACAAATCACATCTTACTTAAGTCTTTTCAAATAATAAAACATTATTTTTCTTTTATTCACAAAAGGGTTAACTAACCTTTCCTTTATCATCTAAAAGTCTTAACTTCCACTTCAAATTTCTAAATTTATTAAGTCACCCCATTTTTGTCTTCAAATTTGTTAATTCATCATCAAAAATTTTCCATCACTCTTAATATAAGTTTCTTAAAAACAAGTCATATCTATTTGTTTCTTAATAATAGAACATTTTCTTCTTTTTATATAACATTAACTCCAATAATATTCCCCACAAAAAAAATAAAACATTATAATCCCTTTTTATTTTTGACAGTTTGCCATTATCCCTTCCATCCCTCCCCTTCTTCTTCTTCTTCTTCTTCTTCTTCTTCTTCTTCTTCTTCTTCTTCTTCTTCTTCTTCTTCTTCATCTTTAAATCTTTCCCAAAAGTCCCTTGTTTTTTAAATTGTATCCACTTTGCAATCTTTTCCACAGGATCATTTACGTCTTCTATATTCCTCTCCCAAAAGGCAATCTTCAACACCATTTTTAGTAAAGTACTCTGCTTCTCTATCTCAAGTCTTGGTTTAACTCTTGGTACTTCCTCTGCTACAGTGTCTTCCAATAAATCTTTCTCTTTATTGGGAGCAAGGGAGGCCGACGCAGAGTCTTTTAATTCATCCTTTTCATCCTTTTCCTTCCCTGCTTGTTTCAGTTCTGCAATCATATTCTGAAGATTTTCCTGCAAAATTGTCATCTTTGCATCGAATCTCTGTTCCCATTTTTTAAAGCAAGACAATATTGTAGTCATGTTGCAATTTTTTCACCAGATGCCAATCTCTCTTCTCTTAAAAAAAAAGAAGAGGTAATATAAAAAACTTCTGCGGTCGACGACGTGAAACAGAAGGATTAATTGCCAGGATCCATGAACTCTAACACGGAAGGGCTCATATTCTTTTAGCAAAAATGTCAGGAATGTCAACAAAGTCCCAGACAATTTTCTCTTCCCAAAATAGTCTATTAAAAAAACCTTCTTACTGTTTTAATCTTCCATAAGTACAAAAAATAATAATTCAATAAAACTCACCACTATTGAAACTTTAACTTCGTCTTTCCAACTTTCACTTTTGAATGTTCAGTTCGCCTTATCGCAACGTATTATTTTTAGCGTTATCTTTTATCTTGGCTAATTTCTTCAACTATTAAATCATTTCTACGCCTCTTGCTTAAGTAAAGCAAAGCATGTCGGAGGTGGCTTGACTTATTTTTCATCTGGGCTCAAGCTTGATGGTATCCAGCCTTCTCACCGAGAATCCAAAACTTCAAAGCCTTTGCCTTGAAGTGTCAGAAAGGGGGCGATTGAAAGCCTTGTGGTTTATCTCTTCGTACTCCCTTTTAATCCAGGGGTAGAGTAATTAAGTCCATCAGATGTACTCCGTCAATACAGAGCGATCGGCGGAGTTGTCAGCCAGCCATGTCCTCCTAGCCGGAAGTCAGCGGGCTGGCTTTTTGATAGATGGTTTTTGACAGATATAAATATGGTTGACCCACTGGGGCTGTTTGTTTTAATTATTTTAATTGTTTTAATTATTGATTTTATATATATATATATATATATATATATATATATATATATATATATATATATATATATATATATATATATATATATATATATATATATATATATATATATATATATGTGTGTGTGTGTGTGTGTGTGTGTGTGTTTATTGTAAGCCGCCTTGGTTGCCCTTGTGGGAGAAAGGTGGCGTATAAATTCTATAAATAAAAATAAATAAAATAAATAAAACACAATAAATAAAAATGTACTTTCTTATTTTTATTCTCTTAATTGCTTCCCAGTACGAAAGCAATAGAAAGGAACAATCAGCTTTCTGCAATCAAATGCCAGTATGATATTGCATTATCTAACTAGCACTCTTGACAATTAAAGAACTGAGCAAACAAACCGTATGGCAACAAACGTTATGGCTGAAATCAAGGAAAACATCTTTCAAGAAAACATTTTATTCAGTAAGAAACGTATTCAGGTTCAAATATTAATTTTTCTTGCCCTTTACATCATCTCTTTCTCTTTTTCTTATCCTCTCATTTCCCAGCTATCTTCCCTCCCAGTAGCTTCTGGCAGGAATGGAATACAATGGATACTGCTCCAAATCAGAGGCAGCCCAAAAGATTATGTTGCCTTAGTAGATAATCCAAATAGTGCCCCCTGGTGGCAAAAATATCATAAAGGTAAACTAAATGCTGATCATTTGCTCTTCTTAATGCACCCCCCAAACATACTTCCTGAGAAAGGCTTCTTCATCCTGCTTAATGTCATGACAATTTCCCAATATAGTATACCTGAAGCCTTCAGCCACACTCAAATGGTGTCGTTTCCTTCTTTGTGGTAAAGCAGCTGTGAAAGCAAACACCTGGAAGACTCTTGCACTTGCGTGCTTCAATAAACCTTGGTTGCTAACACATTACAGCACAATCCTCACTAACTAAATCGTATATGCGGCCGGAATAAAGGGCCGGCTGCCGTATCCTGATCCCATTCCCAGATCGTGCCAGTGCGTTCCAGGAACACCTCAGGAGCAAGGGATATTTGCCCCTTCCTTGAGTGTAGGGCTGCCTGGGGCATATGAGCCTCCTTGGATGTACAGCAGCAGCTCTGAAGCTGGCATAGATCCGAGGTGGCGGTGTAAGGCTGGCCCAGGCTGGGAATGGGCAGAGGATATTGGCAGAGCGTGCCGCCAATATCCCCGCCCCCTCCTAACCCGGGCCGGCCAATGGCCACCCTGCCCCTGCAGTGATCGGTGCAGGACGTACCTCCACTAGCAGCTGCGGGGTCTGGAGGGTGGCGGAGTGAGGGCTGCTGGCCTCTGCACCAGCAACCCTTACTCCTGAGTCATCGGAAATGTGCTTGCCTTTACGGCACATTTGTGACGACTTAAAGCGGTGGAGCATGTGCTCTGCGGCTCTAGGACTTAGTGAGCAGTGGCGGAACTAGGGTGGAGTGCGTGGAGCAGGAGCTCCAGGCGCTCGGGCGGGCAGGGGCGCGCTCGGGGCACTCACCGTCGCAAAGCGCGGTGTTGCATCGGCCCGCCCACCCTCCCTGGAGCCCGTTCGGCTCCAAAATGAGTCCAAAACGGGCGGGGTGTGTGTGCGTCGACGTGACGCGACGCAGGCCCTGCCCACGCACCGGGTGCCGGGAGGGCACCCGTCATTTCTGTTACTGAGGATTGCACTGTTATTGTGGCATGGGCTTCCATAGGCATCAGCTGATGCATGCAAATGCATGAAATGAGGAGAGCAGGTGGTGGGTCTGTGCAGCTGGGGGTACCATGGCAATCCAACCAAGCTAACAGTGTTGAGCCTAAAGACAGCAAGATACATCTGGATGGTGCTAAACATATTTACCCTACCTCCAGCAAGGTGGGTGGATATTAACTCTTGGGATTCTGGAAGGGGAGGTAATGATAGGGAACTGTCACTACCTGTCACTGGCCATGAAGGGAAAGTGGCTACAAGGATCAGGCATACAAGAGCAAGAGGGGCATTAAATAAGTGATTGTGTATGAGAATATAAGGGCACAAATAGACGAGAAAGCCGGAAATAGTATCTGGATCACCTGTGCTTGTTTCTCCAAGGGCTAAATGCAGGTGCTGCTCCCTATCTGGATTTAGATGGTGATGCAAGAGGAGGGTCGGTTTAAAACCCTTTCCCTCCCTTACACCAAAAATGGCATCAGGCTGTGTAATGGTAAAGAACCCACACTCATCAGAGGGCCTGCCTAGAATGACCCCTAAACCCTAATACCTGTCATAGTGGTAGCACCCAGTGGGTTATTAGGGGTAGGTGTGGGTACCATGGGGTGCCCAGTGATGAGTTTTGTTCTAGGGCACCCAGCAACTTGGTGTGGCACTGCCTGCCTCACACTGTTTTCTTGAACTGAATCTCCCAACTGGAGCTGTGTTAAAAATATGCCCTGTGTTAAACATATGGGCACTATTTGGGTGAGGAATCAAGATGGAAGGGACTTTTGAGTGCAAGAAGGGAACAGGATCTGGGATCATGTTGGGTTTCAAGCCGGATGCAAATGACAATCAGTGAGATATTTATTTATTTACTTATTTATAGCCTGCTATTCCTTTCAGGAGAACCAGCTGCATAGATATTTGAAGGAGTATTTTGCATATTTGCTAGAATCTAAAAGAGTAGGTGAATAGGAGCACAATCCTGTGCAGATTAACAGCGTAATCCTATCCAATTTACACCATCGGTGTAACCAGCAGTGCAGCAAGAACGGGAGGCCCCAGAACGGAAAAGGGATTCAAATCCCCTTTGAGTGCCCCTTTGGAGGGGATTTGAATCCCCTTTCCATTCTGGGGCCTCCTGTTCTCGCTGCACTGCTGGTTACACCGGTGGTGTAAGTTGGATAGAATTGCGCTGTAATGCCGGTGGAGCTCCCGTTCTGCCAGTGTTGGGTGTTGCAAAAGTGTCGTAAAGCACTTTTGTGGCACCCAGCGAGTAAGCAGTGCCGGCACAGAGGCCAGCACCACTTACTCGGCCACCCTCTAGACTCCAGACATGGGGAGGGAGGGTCAGGGTGGTGGGGGAAGGGGCCATTGGCCAGCCCGGCCTGGGGGGGGTGAGGATATTGGCGCTGGTTTGCACTGATATCCGAAGCCCCTTCCCAGGCCAGACTGGCCTTACACAGCCTCCTCGGTTGTACACCAGCTCCAGAGGTGGTGCACATCCGAGGAGGCCCATTGGGGCTTCTGGCACTTACACTGGGGGAAGGGGATGAATATATAAGTGCTTTTATGCAAATGCCCGAAGTCTACGGGCAAAGATGGGAGAACTGGAATGTTTGGTGGCTAGGGAAAACATTGACATAGTAGGTATAACAGAAACCTGGTGGAATGCGGAGAACCAGTGGGATACTGCAATTCCAGGATATAAACTCTATAGGAGGGACAGAGAGGGGCGTGTTGGAGGTGGGGTGGCCATCTATGTCAAAGAGGGGGTAGAATCCACCAGAGTAGAGCTGGAGGGGGGCTCTGACTCCTCCGTAGAATCACTGTGGGTTAGATTACCAGGCTCCAAGAGTGATGTAATAGTAGGGGCATGCTACCGTCCTCCAGATCAAAAACCTGAAGGGGACCTTGAAATAAGGAAGCAAATCAGGGAGGTGTCAACGAGAGACAGGGTTGTAGTCATGGGGGACTTCAATTATCCTCACATCGACTGGGTCAATTCATGCTCAGGTCATGAAAGAGAGACTGGATTTCTGGATATGTTAAATGACTGTGCCTTAGAGCAGCTTGTCACGGAACCGACCAGAGGACAGGTGACTCTGGACTTGATATTGTGTGGCACTCAAGATCTGGTCAGGGAGGTAAATGTTACCGAACCGTTGGGGAACAGTGACCATGCTGCGATCTGTTTCGCCATGCATGTCGGAGGGAGAGTGCCGAGCAAATCTGACACGAAAACCCTTGACTTCCGAAGGGCAGACTTCCCCAAAATGAGAAGACTAGTTAAGAAAAAGCTGAAAGGGAAGGTAAAAGGAGTCCAATCGCTCCAGAGTGCATGGAGGCTGTTTAAAACAACAGTCGTAGAGGCCCAGCGGGAGTGTATCCCACAAAGGAGGAAGGGCTCGACCAAGTCCAGGAGGATGCCGGCATGGCTAACAAGCACAGTTAAGGAGGCTATAAAAGGCAAGGAAGCTTCCTTCCGTAAATGGAAGTCTTGCCCTAATGAGGAAAATAAACAGGAGCACAAACTGTGGCAAAAGAAATGTAAAAAGATGATACGGGAGGCCAAGAAAGACTTTGAGGAACGTATGGCAGGCAACATAAAAGGGAATAATAAAAGCTTCTTCAAATATGTTAGAAGCAGGAAACCTGCCAGGGAAACGGTGGGTCCGCTGGATGGTGAGGGAGAGAAAGGGGTGATAAAAGGGGACTTGGAGACTGCAGAGAAATTAAATGAGTTCTTTGCATCTGTCTTCACGGCAGAAGACCTCGGGCAAATACCGCTGCCGGAACGGTCTCCCCTGACTAAAGAATTAAGTCAAATAGAGGTTAAAAGAGAAGACGTCTCAGACTTAATTGACAAAATAAAGATCAATAAATCACCAGGCCCGGATGGCATCCACCCAAGAGTTCTGAAGGAACTCAAGAATGAAGTTGCTGACCTCTTGACCAAAATATGCAACTTGTCCCTTAAAACGGCCACTGTGCCAGAGGATTGGAGGATAGCTAATGTCACGCCAATCTTTAAAAAAGGAAGGAGGGGGGACCCGGGGAACTACAGGCCGGTCAGCCTAACATCTGTTCCAGGGAAGATGGTGGAAAGTCTCATTAAGGATAAAATCTTAAAATACATAGAAGAACAAGCTCTGCTGAGGGAGAGTCAGCATGGCTTCTGCAAGGGGAAGTCTTGCCTCACAAACCTGTTAGAATTTTTTGAAAAGGTCAACAGGCATGTGGATGCGAGCGAACCCGTGGATATTATATATCTGGATTTTCAGAAGGCGTTTGACACGGTCCCTCATGAAAGGCTCCTGAGAAAACTCCACAGTCAGGGAATAAGAGGGCAGGTCCTCTTGTGGATTAGGAACTGGTTGAAGACCAGGAAACAGCGAGTGGGAGTCAATGGGCAATTTTCACAATGGCGAGAGGTGAAAAGCGGTGTGCCCCAAGGATCGGTCTTGGGACCGGTGCTTTTCAACTTATTCATAAATGACCTGGACTTGGGGATAGGCAGTGAGGTGGCCAAGTTTGCGGATGACACTAAACTTTTCCGGGTGGTAAAGACCAGCAGGGATTGTGAAGAGCTCCAGAAGGATCTCTCCAAACTGGGAGAATGGGCAGCAAAATGGCAGATGCGCTTCAATGTAAGTAAGTGCAAAGTGATGCACATTGGGGCAAGAAACCAAAATTTCACATATACGCTAATGGGTTCTGAGTTGTCTGTGACGGATCAAGAGAGAGATCTTGGGGTCCTGGTGGACAGGTCGATGAAAGTGTCGACCCAGTGTGCGGCGGCTGTGAAGAAGGCCAATTCCATGCTCGGGATCATTAAAAAGGGGATTGAGAATAAAACGGCCAATATCATTATGCCTTTGTACAAATCGATGGTAAGGCCACATCTGGAGTATTGTGTCCAGTTCTGGTCACCATACCTCAAAAAGGATATAGCTGAATTGGAAAAGGTGCAGAAAAGAGCGACCAGAATGATTAGTGGGCTGGAGCACCTCCCTTACGAGGAAAGGCTACAGCGTCTGGGGCTTTTCAGCCTAGAAAAAAGGCGCCTGAGGGGGGACATGATTGAGACTTATAAAATTATGCATGGGATGGAGAGAGTGGATAGAGGGAAATTCTTCTCCCTCTCGCACAACACCAGAACCAGGGGACACGCACTAAAATTGAGTGGAGGGAGAGTTAGAACAGACAAAAGAAAATATTTCTTTACCCAGCGTGTGATTCATCTGTGGAACTCCTTGCCACAGGATGTGGTGATGGCACCTGGCCTAGATGCCTTTAAAAGGGGTTTGGACAAATTCATGGAGGAAAAGACCATCACAGGTTACAAGCCATAAGCAACCTCCTGGTTTTAGAAGTGGGTTTTCTCTGTGCCAGGTGCAAGGGAGTGGCGACTGGACACAGGTATCTTGTTGTCTCGTGTGCTCCCTGAGGCATCTGGTGGGGCCACTGTGTGACACAGGAAGCTGGACTAGATGGGCTTTTGGCCTGATCCAGCAGGGCTCTTCTTATGTTCTTATGTTCTTATGTCCTCTTCCCCCGAGGTGAGCCCCAGCAGCTTAGGCGTGGGCCGCATTCTGACTAGGATGCAGCAGCCGGCCATTTCAGCTGTGTGTGTGTTTCTGTGTGTACATCACCTGCAATATCAATGCAACATCTGATATTGAACACAAACATTTAGTACATTAGAAATACAACAGACATTCATAAACAATTTAGAAACTACAAGTCAGCAATCACAACGAAGAAGCTTGAATAGCCTCTTGCAAAACCTTTAAATTCTGATGGTCACAACCTTTCTGACTTTCCTAACAATCTAAGCATATTAGGAGAAAAAAAGAGAGGGAACTTCAGGTTATTCAGACTGACTTCAGATCCTAGCACCCTATGGCCTAGCACCCATTTTGAAGATAATGCTGCGTGATTGTGTGTGAATTTAATGTTCTTGTTTATGCCGCCTTCATTCTTGAGAGTGTCACCTTGGCTTGCAATGTTTATTTAAATTACCACTCTGTCAGCCCAATCCTGTGTAACTCTTGCACCGGTGTAACAGTATATCCCCTGGTGTAAGAGCACTTATGCCAGTGTAACTTGCTGTACGTCAACGGACGCAGGACGGACAGCGATGTAACTCGCCTCGGACACCTCACACATGCAGTTCAGATGCGGAAGAGATGCCGGCACAACTCTGCCGGCACAGGGGGCATTCGGGTCACTGAGGGAAGCATTGCCTTCACTGAGGGAAGCAGAAGCTGAAATGTCTGACTAAAGAAGTGTTTAAGTGATCTCTGTTTTGTTGTCAGCATATACAGAGAGAGAGAGAGAGAGAGAGAGAGAGAGAGAGAGAGAGAGAGAGAGAGATCTCCAAGACTATATGGAATTCCTTTTGAATCTTCAACTCCCTCACCTTAATGAATGATAATTGAAAAACGAAGATGATTACATTTATGACATTTATATCCAATTTAACAAAGTTATTAAGGCAGCTAAAAGGGTTTTCGTTAAGGAGCTATCCACCTCCTCTGCTTACTAGCCACTGCATTCTAAAACATCACCAGCAGAGGGTGAATTTCAATGGCAGAAATTTACGGGAGAGGCAGCTGTTCCTATATTTTATATCATTTAGAAATCCTTGCCCCTCTTTTCATGAATTGATACAAATATGTAGAATTAACACAAGTTTTCCAATTATATTATTCTCCTTTATTCCTGAAAGCACTTGTATAATGCAGAAAGAGCACTTACATTCACCAAAGTTAAGAGAAATTACTATGAACATGATGTGCTAGGAAAAAGTAATGAAGCAGTCAGATGTAACCAGCTGCATAAATATAATACCCAAATGATAGCTGTATCTAATGAATGCTGGTAATTATATTAGCATCCCTCTCTGATATACTGCATTGTGTTGCAGTTTCTTCATATAAAACTGAATTTATTCAACATCTAAATTGCAGACTACCAGAACCCTGGCTGAAGGACTGTTTAAATACAATAAGGTATTTATCCACCCAATCTTCCTTTCTTCACACAAGAGCATTAGTATGGGAAGAGACAGTCACTGCCTCTTCCTCTCCTGAACCTGCCTACCATCCAATCTCTCCCAGCCAGCTGCAATAAACAGAACTCTTGGTGTGCCACCACAGAGTAGGCACCAGAGGGCAGGCAGATGGCAGGATGAGGAAAGGGATGGGCGGGAGAAGCTGCAGCTGCCTCATCTCCACTGCATCTGGACATTAGAATGGTACAGTGTGGATAACTGTATTGCACCATGTGCAGGCATCCAAGAGGGTGTAAAGGGTTGGCCAGATTGGGCGTTGACCAAAGGCCCATCAGTGGGCCAACCTGGTCAGGCCAATCCCTCATTCTTTGGTATATATTGCAGTGGTAGTACCCAATCCACCACAGGAGGTGGGCAGGGTGAACCATGGCAGACCCCGTGCAGGGCTTGCCTGAGTGCCATCAGCAACAGCCCTGGAGGCAACCCCTCTCTAACATCCTATTTTCTATTTGCAGAGTTTGGTGTTTCCTGAAAACTTCAGAACACTCCTATGCATGTCTACTTAGAAATACTGTAGGTCCCACTGAATTCAATAGCATTTACTCCCCAGTACGCATACGTTTGCAGCCCTAATTTTCCAGATTCAGAAAAGGGACTACAGCGCATAAGGATGCAAGAAAAATGCATTAGAAGGCACCACTACTAGGATAGACATCTGGATTAAACAAAGAAAAGTTACTTAATGAGACTAAATATAATAAACTAGGGTGATACCCGCGCTTCGCTACGGGATGTAAGTACTTTAAATCCATTTTGACTCCAATAAACGTTCCTTTGATTGCAATGAACCATTTAAATGTAGCACAACTACCCCATGTCAGGCAACACCCTGCAATTATTTAAAGTCACGGTTCCTTCGAATGATAGTTGTCCCCCTTGCTGTCATGAGACATGATGGAGAACTCCTCCCAGTTGTCCACCACGTGCCTCATGATCTAGCTGCTCATGCACCTCCCTAGCCATTAGGTGAGTGTCATACATTCAGAGAGGGATCGAAACAGGCAGGCTCCATCTCCTGTGATGGGGACCATTGTGTAAGGCATCATCTCCCCATTAACAGCTAAAAACTCAATGGCCATATCAACTTAAAAAGCAATAGAGTGACAGCGCAATCCACACTAACTTTAGACTGGAAGAGCGCACGCTCCGGTAGTCTAAACTGTCGCATATGTGACTTAAAGCCTGTTTGCGACGACTCTAGAATAAGGGCCGCTGGCACAAAGGCCGGCAGCCCTCACTCCACCGCCGAAGCAACCCAGCCACCGCCAGGGAAGTTAAGTCTCCCGCCGGCAGGTGCAAGGGTGGGCCAGTCAGTGAGCGAGGGTGGCAGTTAGCTGAGCTGGCCCAGGAGGGGAAGAGGATGTTGGCCGCCGCATTCCCATCCCATTTCCCGGCTCGGCGACCATTACACATTCACCTCGGACTTATGCCAGCTCTCAAGCTGGCGGAAATCTGAGGAGGCCCATTGAGACTGAGACTCTCCCGGTTGAGACTCTCCCTTCCCTGCCTGCCGACAGTCCAGGGCCTTTCCTCAGCTGCTGCATGAGGCGACTCGACCCAAAACAGGCTGAGTCACCTCACACCGCAGCTGAAGAAAGGCCCCAGGCAGGGAGATTAACCCTTCCTGCCAAGGCCTTGTTCGTCTTCTGCCCACTTCGGGCTGAGTTGCCTCACTTCGTATTCTCGTGAGAGACGCTTGCAAGAACACAAAGTGAGGTGATTTGGCCCGAAGTGGGCCAAAGGCTGCCAAGCAAAGGATGATGTCATCATGTCATCGCCAATGCTTTCCATCTCTGCGAAATGGGGTGTGTGTGTGTGACATGACAGCTCTTTGCTCCAGGTGCAGCAAAAGTAAGTGCCACCACTGGATTGTCACTTCTCCTTGATCTGCAGTTGCTACTGTGTAATAGAGACCCCCTGAGGTTCAGTATTGTTCTAGGAAGGGGGGGTTGCCCAGGGAGCCCCTCTGGCTAGCCTGATCTCTTGGCTGGTGGCAGCGGATTCAATTTACCAAGGCTTTTCCCTGTAAGCTGCATGTCCAAACAGGGAAGAGAAGAGCTGGAAGGGAGTGAGCATGCTAAACCGTAGGTGATACGATCCTGGATCAATGTACGGTCACTGGTAGCCCCACTCTGGACATTTACCCCATTGCAAACTGTCTTTTCAAACCAAAGCAAGTTTCAAAAGCAGGTTTTGATTTGTCATGGGAATCAGCTGTTCAAAAAAAAAAAAAAAGAGGCCAAGTTAAAATTGCACTGGGCTAGCACAGGCCTTCTGCATGAGTTTCTGTAACTGTTTGAATCCATGACTTGGAAAAAAAAAGAGAGTATATTTTGTTGGAAATGGATAAAGTACTGCCTTCAGAGCACCAGGGAGCAGTGTATTTTCCTGAGGACAACCTGTCCCAAATCTTTGTCCCTTTTTGACTTGTGGGAGATGTGGCCATATCTGTCTTCCTTCCTCCTCTTTCTTCCTCTCCCTAGTATCAGATGGACTTGTCTTCTATTCTTTGCTGACCTGGCTGTATAGCATCAGTCACAATGAGGACCTTCACACACATGCAAGGGGGATAACTTGTTAGTGTGTTGCTTCAGGAAAAAGGGTCTTCTGCTTTATAACTCTGCATAATATAGACACTAGGACCCCCTTTTCCATCATAGTAAACATTTGAAAATTAAAAGAATGTGGCTGTTTATGCAGTTATCACTATGACTTCGAATAATCTTTTCGAAAATAATCTTTGAATTAAAAACCTCTGTCACACTGTATCCTTATGCTCCCAATTAAAAACCTTTGATGACAGCATAAGGGTACAGTGTGACAGGAAAGGAAACTATGAAACCAACACGTTTCAGCATACGAAATACTAAGGGGAAGCGCTTGTGTAGTTCAGAGTCGGGAGGGGGAGTAAGCTGCAGAACGTGGCAAATGTGGTGATGATACTTATGTCTGATCTCACATACCAGACTATCACCTCCTGTTCGAATGCCATCTTTGTTTTATAGACCAGAGCATGAAAGCTGTTGCTGGCAATCTGAGGAAAGAGATCGTATTGAGGACAACATTCTCTTACTGTTATACTGTCACCCCCAATAAATTCTTGCTTCGATCTGACTCATTTGTGTCTTCTGCTCCACCAACTAATTCAGCCTCTTTTTTTGCAGTTACTTTCAGAACCAACAGTGTTCCTTCACCGGAAGATGTAAGCAGAATTAAATTACCTTGATGTCTTGTTCGTACCATTTAAAGACTCCAAAGTTATCAAATATTTGTGTTGATGCTATTTAATGTAAACTGTACTTATCAACATAGATTTATTTTGGATCCTGTTTTTTTCATAATTCATAGCTTGTTAGCCATTTAGTGGATTTCAGTGGATTTTTACCTACTTAATAATGTTAAATTAATTTTCCATTGATATCACATTTGACATTTCTAAGACTTTATATTACTGTTTTCATGTTCAGATTGTATTGCTGTAGACCAGTGTTTCTCAAACTGTGGGTTGGGACCCACTTGGTGGGTCACGACCTGATTTCTGGTGGGTCCCTAATTGCCTCAAGCCCTGAGGCTGTTCAAAAATCATATAGCTGCTAATTGCTCTTCAAAGAACTGAGCTCCTGCACTTTGCAAGCTTGTGTAAATATAGGGAGAGAAATGTTTCTGTGTAAATATAGGGAGAGAAATCCAAACGCCTTTTTTCTGGTGTTTTTTTCCCCTCCAAGTCTGTCAATGACAAATAGTGGGGGCAGGTGAAGGCTGGGTCACATAACTAAGGGCGCAATCCAAACCTACTTAGGTCGCCGTTGTAACCAGCGGCCCAGCAAAAACGGGAGGCCCCAGAACGGAAAGGGGATTCAAATCCCCTTTGAATTCCCCTTTTGGAGGGGATTTGAATCCCCTTTCCGTTCTGGGGCCTCCCGTTTTCACTGGGCCGCTGGTTACAACGGTGGCCTAAGTAGATTTGGATTGCGCCCTAAGCCCCTCAAGCCCCGAGGCTATTCATACGGTACCTGAGGTTATTGGCCTCTTGCATGTCTTTTTAACTAGTTCCAGTTATGAAGCAAAAGGCAGTATTTTATCTTGGAACAAATTGTTGAATTTTCCCATCAAAACAAGTGGAAAATTCAGCAAATAGGAAACTCATGCTTTATGGAAATACAAAGTTTCCACTGGTGCCTTGTAATAAACCTTCACTTTAATGCAATCTTAGGCAAGTCTACTTAGAAGTAAGCTCTACTGAGTTAATGGAACTCACTCCCAGACAAGCATGTATAGAATTGCAGCCCTTGTCAAGTTTTATTCTTTTTAAAAGCTCTTTGGCTGTAATTTGCTATTTAATCCATTTTGGATTTGGATTTGAATTTATCTCAAAAATAATCTTAACAAGAAAAGCTCAGCAAAGGCTCTTTGCAGCATGTTTGTTGGAGGTTTGTTTGTTTTATATCTGTCCTTTTGAATTCCCAAAGATTAAAACTCACTTTATCCTTTTCAAACTGTAGAAAGGAGGAGTCATATTTGATGATAATTGTGGGATTTTTCCTTCTTTTTTCCTGTTTTTCTTTTTCAAATTAGGAAATAATCAGACTCTGCTTCAGATTCATGGCATACTGGGATATGGCTAAATAAAAAGCTTTGTTTGTTTTTGTTTCTACCATAAAAGTTTTTTTCTTCCTCTGTCAGCCCTAAAAGCTTGGTGCTGTTGAATTAGATAAGCTTGAATAGAAATATATAGGGATTCTAGTAATTCAGGATATTCTTTTTGAATGGACAATGGAGCTTTGTTAGAGGGAAAAAGAGATAAAGCTATTGAGCTATGGCTTTCAGAAATGTTGTTGGCCTCAAAAGGGAAATACATTTATCTGTTTGACTGCAAGATGGGACTGAAATGGTGTTGACATGCATTACAAAGCATTGTGTCGCCAGCTATGGCTCAAGTCAGGCCATCCAAGTTTTCTCTTGTGATGATTTCCTCTGCTAATATTCTGCACACAATTAAGTCCAATGTATATATTTTTAATCCTTGAGACATCTGCAATCTGCAGCAATGATTGGTGGACAGCCCAATCCTATCCAGCGCTGGCACAGTGGCAGTAATGTCAGTAGCCCTCCCGGTGCCCGGACCAAGGGGGCGGGGCCTAAGTGACGTGGTTACTAAAACGTTCCTGAGCCTAAGTATGAATGGTTGAACAAGCATACTGTTTAAGAATTGGGAAAAAAGAAAAAGAAATGTGACTTCATCATAAATGTATGGTTAGAGGTAAACTCCCAAGTGACACATTTTCTAAAATTGTGTGAACTGACAACACCAAATTGGGTAGATGTTATTTGGTGAGGCATTGAATTGTTGTGAAGTTTTTATATCTGACATACCTCATGAATTTTGATGAGACTTGAGTAGCCTCCACTTGTCATCAACTACAAATAGAAACAAAAAGGGAAGCGATGGAAGAAGGAACTCCCATTTCTATTTTCGATATCCACAGTTCCTTATAAACTGTAGAAAAGGTCAGTTTTGATCAATATACTTGCCTTTCTTTGGAAAAAAGTTTCTGCACACCTCTGCTGTTTGAAAAGAGCTACACTTTTTTGATTCACTGCACAGCTTATGTCACAGTATTCTGCGACATAATCTAATCAGTTTAGCAATAGATTTTAAAACAAAAATCTATTACCTCTCCCTAACCATTTGAAATAATTATTTTACAAAAAATGTCTTGAATTATGAGTTACTAATGCAGACTATACAGTGGACAATAAATGTAAAGAAATATGACAAAAAGTCTCCTAATACTACCTGGACATGTGCTTACCTGTATCCTGTTTCCTAGATTCCCTGATCCCATTGCAGTCCCCTGCTACAATTTATGCCATTCCCAAAGGCTCCCTAACCCCCAGGAGAGGCTCTTCAAGGGACTCAGGGAGCTGCTGAAGGGAGAAAGGGACAGGGCAAATTACTTGTACAATTACTATTGCATTTGTGCTACTAGGATATAAGCCATTAACAGCGCAATCTGACTTAACTTTTGTGCCGGTTTAAGCAGCAGCGCAGCGAGAACGAGAGGCCCCAGAACGGAAAAGGGATTCAAATCCCCTTTGAATTCCTCTTTTGGAGGGGATTTTCCACCCAAAAGGACCCTCATAGCAACATTGAGTGAAATTTAATAAAAAAGCTATTTTCATAAAAAGCGGATGAAATGAACTAATAGGAGCAAACTCCTGTTTGCTCAAATGTCTGAACCCGAAGCCTCAACAAAACCACCAATCAGGGTGATTATCCCTTGAAGTCCCTTGACAATATTTTAATTAACACTGGAAGGAAATTTCCAATGAATTTTTTTTCCAATCCTATTTCTGTCTCTTTCACTCAAATTAATGAATCCACTTTCACCTCTCCCCATGCTACCTAGGCAATCTCATTTCTAACCCTCTCTCCCCAACACCACCCTCTGTCTAGCTTAATTTTTCAAAAATCATGGCTGGGGGGAAAACAGGAAGACCTGACAGTGACAAATGCATTCCAGCTTTAAAAGGGGAACCAGGAACATGAAGGAAAATTGAACCATGTCAGTCTCATTTCAGCAGCAGGAGAGAGGCTGGACCAATCAGCAAATCTGTGTGTAACCACATGATCAAGAGCCCAATCTCACCCCCTCAATCTTCTGTTGTGCAGCCCCACTGACAGAGCATGCACATGCGCTGTATGCAGTGGGGAGGGAGGAGACCAGATGGCCTGGGAGAGTTAAGTAAAAAATTGTCTCACCTCTCCGTAGGCTGTGTGGCCGTCAATGGGTCTCCTTGGACCTATGCCAGCTATTTTGCTGGCATAAAAGGAGAGGCAGGGACATCTTGGGATGGAAAACAGGGATAGCATCTTGGTGCAAGCAATCTCTTTGCTTGCTGAAAGCCAGGATAGATACAAATTTCTTCCACCGTGACAGAGACGATCCTCCCAAGAACTTAATAGGTGAAAGTAAAACCTATTCCTTAGGGATTATCGCTGTCATCCTCTCGCTAATTGTCGCTTCACCAAGTGTCATATCACCAACATTGTACACTCTCAACCTCTTCCATCAGGTATAGTTCAGCAAGCTGATTTACATACAACTTTTACACCAGTGCACATATGTAGGTAAACTGGCCTGCTCAGACCCTACCTTCACAAGTTGATGGTCCACAGGTTAGTCTGGGGGAGTGAGAGTGTGCTGACAAGTCCTGCCTCCAGGTCAACATGCAAATACTGTACCTGGGGAGGAATCTACACTGTGATCCAGAATGTGGAGACAAAGACGTCGCACTTGGAATAACATGTTCATTGTATGTTTGAATATAACATTAGCAGAGTGCTCCAATAATGTGGTGTAGTGGTTAAATTCTTGGACTAGGACCTGGTAGACCAGAGTTCAAGTTCGCACTTGGTCTTGAAATTCAGTTGGCGACTTTGGACCAGTGACCATCTCTCAGCCTAATCCATCTCAGAGATTTATGAAGATAAAAGCTGGGGAGTGGTGGAAGAACCAGAGTTCATGTACTTGCCACCTTGACCTCCTTGGAGGAAGGGTGAGTTTGTTTTTTAAATGTCATACATACATATAGTACACACACAAGTCACAAAACAGAGATGCCGTAAAACTTTAAAGCTATATATAGAAGCTTTAAAAAAGCACAGCAGACAGTGGTGGCCATGTTGAGCCCTGCCTTGCTGTCTGATGGTCATATTCATATATGCCATATTTATTCCTAGTTCTGTTTGCCTCCTCCCGCCTTTTCGTGTTGCTCTTCATCAGGCAGTGTCTCAGGCAGGACGGGGAAGGAGAGGTTGTGGGAGGGAGTGATTCCCGCCTCACCGGCTGGTCCAGTCGTCCAGCTGATCCTCAGTCTATCAATTCTAAGGGTGGTAAAACTGCAGCCCATGAGACTTCCCCTCACCGATATTTATTTATTTATTTACAATATTTATATCCCGCCTTTCTCCCCGAAGGGACCCAAGGCGGCTTACAACAAAGAAAAATACAATACCAAAAAAATACATACATAAATAGTTTCAAAACAATAAAAAACAGTTAACAAAAACTAATAAAAACAACATCTAAAAATTGATTTAAAAATTATTACAATTAAAACAGATCATAAAAACAGTAGCGCCCCACCTGTACCAGCAGAATGTTAAAAAAGGCAAGGACTCAGAAGGCTTCTTTGAACAAGAAGGTTTTTAGGCCTTGCCGGAAAGTGTCCAAGGAGGGAGCAGTTCGTAAGTCAAAGGGGAGGGAATTCCATAAGGTTGGTGCCACTACTGAGAAGGCCCTGTTTCTGGCCGCCGCCCCTCGCACCTCCCTGGGCGACGGCACCCGCAAAAGGGCCTTATCTGATGATCTAAGGAGACGAGCCAGACTATATAGAAGTAGGCGGTCTCTCATCCTGGCCCCAAGCCGATATCTCTGTGCCCATGTAAGGAAAGAGAAGGTTCAGGCTGACTGCTTTCTTGCCTCCATTTGTTCCCCTCTGGGAACAAGGTGAAATTTGGCATTCAGGCATCTACTGTATTACTGTAATTGTAGAAGCTGCTGCTGAGGTGTTCTCTCACACCTCCTCTGCCCTCCCTCCTCAGCCCCATCCCTTTTCTGGGGCCAGGACTCAGTACAGGAGCCACCTGCTGCTGACGTATGTGCGCTCCCTATGCTCTGGCTATGTTTATTTCTGGCCAGCCTGACTGGAATGTGGAAGTGCCATGCAGTTAATTTTCTCTATGTTAGGTGCCATGCAGTTTGTTTGTTTTTTTGCCTTTGAAACTAAGCTGTCTGTAGTTATATCTGTGCCTCAGACTGGCAAAGCTTCCAGAAGTTGGCTTGTTGAACATGAGTTCAAAGGCATGTACTTGATCAGTCACAAACTACAATAGTAGTTATTATTAGAACATTGAGGCCAAACTACACATGATGCTGAGTTGCATGAGGCTGCAGTCTGGTTGAAGACTTGAGTAGGGGAAACAGGGCCAGCTCATCCATGAGGCCAGCTGAAGCAGTCACCTCTCAGGCAACCAACTGGTGGGGGGCAGGCACCCATCTCTGTCTGCCTACTTGCCTCTACTGCTCTTCCTTCGCTTTCCACTTCCTGGATTGGAAAAGGGAGAGTGGGGAAGACAGGAAGCAGGGATGTGAGATGCGGGGGCAGCAGGTGAGGCAGAACCACCCTATCGTCGTCCTTGGAAAATAGCCACAGCCTAACCCTGAGATTGCGCACATACACCACCTGTTTTCTCGGGTGAAAGTGGGCGGTGCGCGCACACAATCACAGGTTAGGCTGTGGCTATTTTCTGCGGACATGGCAGTTCTGCCTCACCTGCTGCCCCCGCACCACATGTCCCGGGGAGGAAGAGGAAACATGGAGTGCTAAGCTAGAACGTTGGAGAGTGGGAGAAGCAGAGGCTGGCACATCATTGGGTATGGGGGCAGCATTTGGCATGCTGCCTCAGACGTCAGGAAGTCTTGGGCTGACCCTGAGGGGGAAGGAGCTTCTTAATCCTTTCCCCTTTGGTAGTCCCCCCCCCACTGGGGAAAAGATACAAGTCTCATATCTTTTCCCCCATGGGAGAAGAAGCAACTGAAGGGCAATTTTAAGAGAGAACATGCTCAAGAAGAAAGGTTAAGGAGCCTCTCCCCTGACATAGGACTTCTGAGAAGACTGCAGCCCCAGTAGCTGCATTTTGTGAAAACAACCCTTAGGTAGATGGGGGAATTACACGTGACTCTAGTGTCATGTGCATTTTGACCTTTTATATCAACAACTGAGGGAACCAAAATCTACAGCCTGACAGGAAAAATCTAGCACAAAAACTTCATGGTAATGTGTACATAAAATGTACATAAAATGGATTGAGGAGAGTATTAATTTTTCCCCTCTGCTGTTATGTTTCCTTTGGAATGAATGGATTTGTTCCAGTTCAGTGGTGTAAAGAGAAAGTCTTTCTGTAGAGCAAACTCTATATCTCCAAAATAATATTGCATATATTACTGCTTAAATGAGGCATCAGGTGCTGTCCACCTCATTTGAGCACTCATAAAACTGTCAAGTGAACTTCAATGCACAATGCTTATTAAAAGAAAATGCATTCATTTTTATCATGACAAAATGAGCTACACTGAGCTGCACCTGCTCATCTAACAGGAAATTAGTTGTATATGTCACTCATGTGGATTGTACATGAAATCATATCCTATTTTGCAAACAATTTGCTTTCATTCTATCAAATCAGTTCCATTGGAAAATAATACATTGAGGTAAGTTTATTTTCAGCTTGAATAATTAGGTAATAAAACACACAATAGCACATGAAAAAGATGCTAGGTGGGTTAAAGAATTGTATATTTCTCAAAATTAAAGCCCCAAGAAGATTAATTTTCTACAAAAGTTTACAAGGAAGACTCAGAAAACAAATTACTGAGTCATCAGTTTGTGCCCACATACTGATCAGCAGTTCTGAATCAGCATTCAGTGTCTGCTTGAGAAAGCAGTTCAGAAACAGATCCCGTCTGGAATAAGGGAAAGCCTATCAGCCCCCCTTCCCGACGTTAGCCATTATGAGTAGCAAAAGCAATTTTGGACATTACAGTGCTGAAAAAAGCCCTTTGAAGTCCACAAAAATTCCTCTTCAGTGTTCCAAAATTGCACCCAAGACTAGAGGGACCCTTGCTCAGAGGAAGATTGCATACTTTGCCCCACGTTCAGGGCCCAGTCCTATCCTCCGCTAGACCTTGCAGTGCTGCTGACTGAGCGCATGCTGCATGGGGTGACCAGGTGGCCCTGGAGAAGTAAATCAAAAACTTGTTGTTTGCTTACCTCTCTGTAGGCTGCCTGGCCTCCAATGGGTCTCCTTTGACCTATGCCAGCTCTTTTGCTGGCGTAAGTCCAAGGAGACTTCTGAGGGCAGGTCCGGGCTGGGAAAGGGGGATAAGATCATGGCCTGCACTGCTGCCACCAAGATCTTCCCCCTCCTGCCCTAGTTCAGGCTGCTCCCTGCCTTAATTCTCCCCTGAACTGCCCCCTCCACCACCATACCTGTTCAGGCGGGACTTTCAATACCTTCTGGCACACACATGGAGCCTCCAGCCATTTCTGCCAGTGGCTCCAAAGCGCACAATGGCAGTGTGGGCTTTTGAAGCACCACACCTGGACTTATGGCGGCAGGTCATGAGATTCACTGCCATAAGAGCCCAATAAGATTGGACTGCCGGTCCATGCCATCTCTTAATAAAAGGGTCTCAGGTAGCAGGGAATCTGCCACAGACACTGGAGAGTTACTGCCAGTCAATGCAGACAGTACTGAGCTGGATGGATCAATGGGTCCGACTCAATATAATGTAGCCTCATATGTTTGAGTTTGTTCCTTAAGTAATCTGTTTGCTTGATGTCTAATTTCCGCTTAGTGATGTGGCCCATGCATGTTGAGTATTCATACAAAGAATATGACAAAGTAGGATAGTCTATATTTTCAAATATGTCTGCAGCATTTTCCCCATTTTTATCACCGAGAAAAATCTCTCTCTCCATCAAATAATTCCTGTGAAATTTATCAATGCTCAGAATGTCATAGTAGCATGGTGCGTGAGAGCTTACTGTACCTCAACATTCTGCTTCATGCTGAGAACTCTGAAGTAGTCAAATTAGGCTTGCCAAAAGCTGCTGTTGTGCACACTTGGATGCTGATTGCAAGTATTATCTTAAGAGACGCGTTTCTTACACTGGAACAATATTGCTACTCTTACAAGGCTCTATTTTGTGCTTTCAGATGTCTTCTGATGGCTTTGTGACAGCTTCACCAGGAGGTGACTAACAGCATCAGCTCTTTCAAATGGTTGTTGCTTCATTTTGCAAAACAAAAAAATGTGAAAGGAAAAAAAGAACCTTAATGTCTCGAAAGGAGAATCTTATTCTGTTTAGAAACAAAAGGGCAGGTTGCATCTCAGTTTGCAGTCAGAAGAATGGTGGCAAGTAGCATCTATTAAGAAAATACGTTGCCTTCTTACTTAGAGCCTATTGCCATAGGGTCTCTGCAAGGAAGCTAGTAGTCCTGATGAAATTGTGTGTAATGAAAAGTTGGCAGCACAATGATGCAAAGTTGGCGGTAAAAGCTCTCACTTTCAGACCTATATGATCTTGCTATATGTGGTGTAGGCAAGAGAGAATTTAACTATATCCCTGTTTAGTCTTATATAATTCTTCTTGGTCCTTGTTTCAGAAGTTGCCTAATTCATTCATCTAGTAGTTGTTGCATTGTAGGGACTGTGTGTGTGGGGGGGGAGGGGAGATGCAATACACTCTCCCATGTCCTGCTTGGTTTGTCAATTGCACTCCGCTGCGGCTTCCTCCTCACCTGCCAGGCTGCTTTCAGAAGCAACTGGGGGGGGGGGCAAGAAGAGCAGAGCAGCACAGCAAACGATCCACAACCTGCCCCCTCCCTCCTATTCTTCATCTTGCTTCTCAGGCAGGCATTTGTCTGCAGCTGCCTCTTCCCCCTTGCGCTCTGCCTCTGCCCATCCTGTTTAAACCAAAAGGCAAGGCAAAGAGGTATGAGGTGTGTGTGTCCTGCCATTCTCTTCCTTGCCTGCCTGGCCTTCTTGCTGGGTGGGCAAGAAAGAGAAGGAGGCAGAGCCAGCCAAGTGATACTGTCCTGATTGCTCGTGGAAGTGAGTGATCAGAGCAGGAGGATCACTCTGCTGCTGCTGCTGCTGCTTATTGCAGCTCTGCTGTCATGATTGCTTGCAGGCAGCAGCGGTGCTAGAGGAAGAAGTGGGCTGCCACTGACCCAATCCTCTTCCCTCTCACTCTTAGCAAGTGAGAAGAGATTGGAGAGCCAATTGAAGTGACCGCATGAGCAGTGGGCCAGAAGGGGGCACTGGGCAGATGCAGGGGGCAAGGCAACCCATGTCAACTTGCTGCTGTCCCCACCCACAATTCAAAGTGGTCACTCCAGTCAGCCTTATGGGTGCGCCGGCCCTTCTTGGGCCAATAGTCTCCATCATATTGGTCTGCTATTTTTTTTAACCTTTCCTCTCCAACCTTTTTTCTCCTCTGAAACCTTCTCTCCTCAACCATTGTCAACTCAGCATTGTGTTTCTTCCTCAGTCCAACCAGATGGAGCTAGTCTGTTGATACATGACCTCCTGTTGACAGCACTGCTTGTTTTGATATCACATAGCCCCCCCCTTTTTACCATCATCCCTACATTGTGCACCTGTTTACTTGATCTGTGCTCAGTTTAACACAACTGGAAGTCAGCCCACAGTCGCTGGAGTCTCTCCACAGCTCCTTCACTTTGAGCTGGATGTTCTGCCATCTTCGGCTGCTCACTCACACAGAAAAGTGGCACTTGCAGCAGTAACAACAAAAAGTGTTAAATGTCCATCCTCTTTCTCCAAGGAATCCTAGAAGATCACTTCATAGAGTCCTATTTTTGATAGCCTTGTTGTTTCATTTATGCAGAATTTGAGAAATCTGTCCTACTTTATTGATTTTAAAATGTCTACACTGCTTGTCCAACCCAAAGGCACATAAAGTGATCTACAAAAACCATCACCATAAAACCACAATAAAGTCAGAAGGAAAACCTCATATATCTATAGCACACACGCCCAACCCCTACAAGACACAAGCACAACTTCCAAAAGCTTGGTTGAACAGAGCAGTTTTCACCACCCTCCCCAAAACATAAGAGCATTGGTGACCAGTGATGGGGACTCGAGTCAAATGACTTGACTCGCAAGTGTGACTTAGCCACTTTTTCCCTGACTCGTACTCGTACTTGTACTCGTGACCCACTGACTCACACTCGCATTCATGACCCACGGGACTCGTACTTGACTTGCACTTGTGGGGGTAACGACTTGCCATTTCCAAGTCATTTTCCTTTAATGGCCGGCATCAACACAGGCAGGCAGGCGCAGTGGAGACCTCGGAGGAGGAGGGCAACAGGGAGGAAGGGTTTTCAAGGGGGTGTGAAAGCAAGCCTGGCTCCGAGTCCCCCCCCTTTTGTTGCTGTCTGCCATTGGCCACAACTCCGAGCGCGAGGGGTGGGGAGGATTGAGGGAAGGCGAAGCTGCCGCAGCAGTTCCTCCTCATTGACCAAAACTCCGAGCCCAAGGGATGCTTGGCTCAGCAAGGGGAAGGTGCAGGGAGGGAATAATACAGTAAATGGTTTGAATGTAGACACACTTGTTTTTCCCAAACCAGATGGGTGGTGACAAGACTGAGAGGTGAGGGAAAGGGCATAGGGGGAGCCAAGTGGGTGCTTTAAAAGTCTCAGAGGTCCCCACACACACCCCACACACAGACACCCACCCACCCCATTTTCAGGAGAAAAAGCCATTTTCCCGAAAGTGACTCGACACGTGACTTGTGACTCGTGGTTTCTGGCCTTACTCGTACTCAACTCGCACTCGCACAAAAATGACTCGCACTTGACTTGTACTGGCCCAAAATTTTTGACACTGACTCGCACTCGGACTCGCACTCTTGCAAAAATGACTCGTACTCGCACTTGCACTCGTGACCTAGTTACTTAGATACATCCCTGTTGGTGACTCAGTACTGTGGTCTTCACAAAGCAGAACTGG
Source organism: Plestiodon gilberti rubricaudatus (assembly GCA_026170595.1). Classification (NCBI taxonomy): domain Eukaryota; kingdom Metazoa; phylum Chordata; class Lepidosauria; order Squamata; family Scincidae; genus Plestiodon; species Plestiodon gilberti. The sequence goes on along the minus strand of JANXHW010000002.1, from coordinate 218,778,762 downwards.
GTGAAGCAAGAGCAGGGTGTGCTAAAGTGAGCAGAAGCAGATGGAGTCGGACAGGCACCAAGGAGCAGCCAAGTGGCTTCCCTAGATGACTTGCTGTCAGCTATAGCTGATGGTATCACACTGGTGTAGTATAGTGGCTAAGTGACTAAGGGCCCAATCCTATCCTTCCCCCCCCCCCCCACTGGTGCAGCCGCGCTAAAAAGGAGAGCGCTGTATCCAGTGGGGGAGCGGATCGGGAGACTTTGGAGGGGAAAATAGATTTAAATCCCCTTACCCCTCCATAAGCTTCCTGCTCTGCAATGGGTCTTCTTGAACCTGCACCAGCTATTTAGCTGGCGCATGTCCAAGGAGAGAAAGGGGGCAGGGAGGCTGCAAAACGAGGGGATAGGATCAAACGTGCGCCATTGCCGGTGGATCCACCACCTCCCGCAGCCTCCCCGCCCCATTCCTCCCCCTCCTCACCCACTCTGTGCCCCTGCTGTGGCCTTACTTGCTCCAGCGGCTGTGGCAGGGTCCAGTGACATCCTGGGAGTGCTGCCGCCTCTTGCGGCAGCACTTCCAAAATGGCCACTCCACGCTCCATTGGCAGCCATTTTGTGACTCTGTTCCACTGTCGCAAAGCACTCTGACTGGCAGCCCAATCCAGCATAGGATTGGGCTGCCCGCTGCAAATCAGTAGTTTCCCAGGTTGAATGTTGCCTCTGTGGTGAACTCTGTGGTGAAATAGACAAGCCATTCCCTCTCAGCTTCAGCTCCCCAGCCTCAATATGATGATGATGATGATAATAATACTTAGCTTACTTTGCAAGGTAAGGACAACATCAAGCTAGTACATGATGTGATGTGCTTTGCATATCCAGAAAGTGCTATATCCAGAAAGTGTTATTATGATGCCTTCAAAAGTGGTTGTGCGACATGTCCCACCCAGCCTGCTAAAAGGACCACACCTTCCCTTGGCTCCACCAACTCAGAGCTTATTCTACCTACTCCACTCAACTGTGCCTCAAGCACGTGTTTCCTATTAGCTATGATAATAAATGAAACTTCCATACTCAGAGGCAGTATACCTCTGAATGCCAGATGTTGGGAAGCAAACAAGGGAACGTTGTTGCCTTCTTTCTATATCCCCCAGAGGCATTTGGCTTGCCACTGTTGGAAACAGACGGTTGGATCAGATGGAGACAAGTGACTTGCTCAAGGCCACAAACAGAGTAGAAGGAAGAGGACAGCTTAATGGAACTTCCACTGGTTCAGAGGTACTACACCGGTGAATGCCAGCTGGTTCCAGGAACAAATAGCTGCTTCCCAAGCAACAATTATTTGAGTTGATAAGCCAAATATTACCCACCCAGCAACCTTTTCCCTTGTCAGATGCAGTCTAGAAAAACAACTTGGATGTAGAAACCCAGTGTCATATTCAGGTTGCTTCTGGTGGATCAGAGCTAATTACCGGTAACTGCAACTCATAACTTAATTGAAGCAACTCATGTGTACTGAGGACACATTTGAAAGTCATAGGAATGTTCCTATAATTCATTCCTGTGGTAATGGTTATAAACTGGGTAGGATTACGGTATATACAGTATATATTATATATGCATACTTCAGGGTGTGAGTAAACCGAGCTGCTCCTGGATTGACAAGGTAATGGTTAAAGTAAAGAATGAATGCCAAAATGAGGACAGTATAGACAGAAAGGAACGTTTGCCCAGGAATTGCAATTTATTTCCTGAGTAAATCTGTGAACATCTCAATGTTGCAGAGGCGTTTCCATGGTAGGGGCCGCACCGTAAGTCGCGCCCCGTCCTAGTACCTTGTTTACCAACCGGAACGAGGAGGCCCCGCCCCCTCGCCGGCGGATCCATTCCGCACTGTGAAGGTGACGAGCAGGAAGTCTCCTGCCCATTCGCCTTCGCAGCGCGGAATGGCTGCGACGGCGAGGGGGTGGGGCCTCCTTGTTCCGGTTGGTAAACACGGTACTAGGACAGGGCGCGACTTAAGGTGCGGCCCCTACCGTGGAAACACCTCTGCAATGTTGCACTTCTGGAATATTTTAGAAAGGCACCTGTATGGTGGGTGAAATCCAGCTATAACTCAAAAGCTGAATGGTTCTCTTTGGTAATGATCAACACTTGGTGCATTTCCAGCTAGTAGGGTCTTGATTTCCTGGTTTGATACTCTTGAGGTCTTTTCCCTGTGATATCCTTCTACTCAGTTAGAAAATCCACCTTGGCAGGGGGGTTCTTCATGAGCTAGTCCCCCATTAACTGCATGGCTTGGCAGGGGTCAGTGTAGGCTGAAGTAGTCCCCTCATCGGAACAATATTTCTATGTGGAAGTGCCCATAAATATTATTTACACTATTAGGCCGCAAGTGAGAAGAAGATCGGAGAGAAGATCAAACTTTCCTGGGAGTAAGCCTTATTGAACACAATGGGACTTACTTCTGAGTAGACAAGCATAGGATTGTGCTATCAGTCCCTTTGTTGTTCTTATATAACATTGTAAAAATTAAAAAGGAGCACTTTTGAGTTATTTAGGCTTACACAACGTATTGGGCAAAACGTTGAAACATAGCAGTAAAATTAGTAACGTATGATACTTTTAGCGATATTTTCCTGCACAGATAGTTTCCCAGAGATAGTCAGATGGACTAATTACTTTGGTTACAACCCAAATAGCTCCAGGTTCCATGTATTGACAACGATAACAGCAAATTGTTCTGCATTGGCCTTCTCAGCACCTCAGGAAATACAGAACAGTCTATGAAAGCAAAATTGGTTTCCTCCCTGAAAAGAGAATTACTGTACAGTATTCTATCGACCATATCTTTACAATGCAGACACATAAACAAGCATCTAAAGCAGGGGTGGCCAACCTTCCCCCATTAGGCCTCTGCGTTCTTAAGAGTTGTGTAGAAGACAGAATCTGGGCAGCTGCAAGTGCGGATTGTGCTGCTAAAGCAGCTGCACCTGCTGAAATGCCCTCACCTATACAACCATTAAAGGGCCAGGAGCGTTCACGTTGAAAGGTTGGCTACCCACCCACCCCTGATCTAAAGCAACATGAAAAGAAATATTTAACCTATTTTTTTGAGTCCCAAGAAATATTTTTGAGTCCCAAGAAATCCTGTTGTGAAGGACGCAGCCCCTGAATATCTGCAGGCAGTTTTGGCTTCAGAGGGTCTTCAAGAGAAGATGAGAAGGGATCTACTCTATAGGGAAAGGAAAGCTTGGAATGTGGAGCCTGGCTAATCCGGAAGCCATAGACCACATCAGCTACTGAGCATGGGCCCAACATTCTATTACAAGTCAATATTGCTATCACAGCAGCCCTATCAAAATAGATACTGCAACTATTGATAAATTCTTTGACCTCTGTGCTAAAACAATCCAAGTCAATATTCTCCATGAAATATATTGGATTTCTTTGAGGGCTTCCTTAGCATAAGCAGAAAAAGGAAACATTCACAGAATTCTGGATGATGTTGTGTGTATTTAGGGAATACTTATTAAAGCTTCCATTCTGGAACAAGGTATTACAAAGAGCACCATGGAATAGCTATTTTCATTGTAAAGTAATTATTTCCAATCTCATGCATGGTGGAACAGTCTCTTTACAGCTGAAGCAAAAATAAGCATGAAGTTAAAAAAAGAATTTCATTTTATTATGCAGACACTAGTAATGCACAAAAACAAACAAGCTTGATATTTAAACAGCTATACTGTAAAATTTCAAGTAAGTAAAATTTTCTCATTTTTTTTGTCTGTATACATTTTAGATGCAATATCTTTCTCTATAAATATTGTAATATTTAGCATGAAAGAGTATAGACAAAGTATTGTATATAGCATATCCCCACCCCTAAATTCAGTTAGCAAATTCAGTGTTCAGATAAATATCGCAATGGAGCCACATGTCTGTCTCTAGATGTGGAGTGCATTTACATTGGCAACCAGGGGTCTCAGCTTCTGTTGGCCAGGTTGGGCATGGGCAAAGACCCATGCCCATCAGTGGGCCCACCTGGCCAGGCTGACCCCTGAACCGTCAGTATTGGTGGTAGTGGTAGCACCCAATGAACCATGGTGGGAATGTGGGAGTGCCATGGGTGTCCCAGTGAAGCTTTTTTACCCCAGGGGCCACCAGCACTGACAGCAGCATACAGTACAAGCAGCAAGGAATTTGTGCCCAGAATCCTCCCTCCACATGCCGATCTCCTTTGTTAATAAGAAAGGACTAAATATGTATAACTCCTCCAGATGATATACTGGGCTGAAGAAGATCAAAGGAAGAAAAGTGTAATGGATTTTTAACATGTTCACATGTTATTTCACAAATTTAAGTCTGACCGACCTAGCTCTGTGGGTAGGGGCAGAAATAATTGTGATCAATCTCCTTTTGATGCTGTCTCACTATCCTTTTTAGAAAACACAATAGCATTTCCAACCTGGATGTAGACCCAAGGTGATTACTATCATTTCATTTACTATATTAGCATCTCTATGGCAGCTTTTTCCAAAGTTTGAATCTATATGTGAATTTCTAACATCACCACTTCTCTCTTTGGCTTTACTGAGAAAAATCTTTCTTATTCTTTCCATAATTGTTAAGAGAGGAAATTATCTCCCTGCCCTTAATTGGCAGTACATAATCATAGGGATTGTGCATATTACAATCCAGAGACTGTTCCTAACTATGATTTCCTAGCTACGATTAAAGCCCCAGCTACACTATACCCGTGCGGTCAGCGTGCGTCCAACGAGCAGGCACGCACGGGCACGCACGTCAAGTGGAGCCTGCCGAGGGCAGGCGGCGCTGGCCCGTCGGCAGCCGATGTCCCCGCAGGGAAAGTCGAGCTCGGCTCGACTTTTGCCCGTTTGGCTGCGCTCCGGCTGCGTCAGAACGCAGACGGAGCGCGGCCGTGGACAATGTAGCTCAGCCTTAAGTGCATACAGTCTATAGAACTGGCAGGGATCAAAGTGCCATCCAGAATAGCCCCCCTTCCCTTCTCACTGTAGGGTAAAGCCAACCATCCATCCCGTGTCCCCTTGACAGAGTGTGCCACAAGGACAGAACAGGTGTGCTACAGAAAGGTGTTTGAATTAGCACCAGGTGACTAAGCAAGGGGGCCAGTCTACAAACTGCAAAAGGAAGACTGATCCTACTACATCCCAGATTATTTTAGACAGGAAAAAAACATTTTACTTCTAGAAATATGGTTCTAAATGTTTGTTTCTATTAATTTCACATCCAGTTATAGCTTTGGAGAAGAGCTACGGGGAACTCAGAAGAATATTTTGTTGGTTTCCATTGTAGTCGCCCTTTTAGTCCTGAACCTTTGCTTTCTATCTTCCAAAACTCAGGATGCTTTTTTTCTAAAAGAGATGCTTTGTGTTCTTCTAGTCGTCATCATGCCTTCCGCTGGATGGCTGCTGTTCAAGCTGTGCTTGCTTTGTGAGAAAGTGACCCCAAATGTGGGTGAATCATCTTTATATAATATGTGCGTCATTTTTTCCAAGGCATTCAACATATAATTTCTGCAAAAAGGTAAAATATAAGCGGCTGTTTAATGTCCCCTTTTAAGGTGCTGCAATAGCAAGTGGAAGCGCTAAGAGCACTTTTACCATTAAGGAGGCTTGGAAAAAGTAGCAGGGACAAAATGTTTAGCAAGAATGTTTCAGCCCATCCTTTGGCCTCTTTTTTCAGAATCAAGCACACACCTGTGTGTGACTCACAGAGTCCCGCGTCCCCGTCGGCTTACACCCTGGTCGGTACGCAGGTCTCCTGGCCAAGCGCCCCCCCCCCCCGGTCACCTTCAGCCCACCAGAGCACCAAGGTGGCCTCAGCCTTCTGGGTTTACTCACAAGCCAAGATTGTTAAGATGTTTTGCAGTCGAAACAGGCAGGCCTGTAGTTCTTAGGGAATTATACTCAGTGCCTCTTTTTCCAGACTGGCCTCTGTGAAAGCCTGGGAAAAGACCACTGTCCTTTAGATGTTTACTGCCCAGGGTTTATTCCGGGAAGCAACAACTCCAGGCAGAACAGGTCCGGGTTCTTGCCAATCAAACCAAATCAATAAGTACTGTACAAGTTTTTACCTATTCAGATCTATCTGATTAGTTCCAACAGGACTCACCAACCAGAAGAACCGAATATTCTTGGCTTGGGCACCAACCCAAGGGTTGAATAAGCTGCCACCACCCTGTTATACCAGTCCCACAGCTCCAGGGAAAGCTGGGGCCTCTGGGCCAAGTCTCAGTGCTTGCAAGGCTGGCCCCTCCATCAAACTGGAGAGCCAGACTCAAGCCTCAGAGTCTTAAAACTTAAACACTGGTAACACAGGTAGTAGTGAACCAGGAGTTAGGCAGGCTGGGTAGAATTCAGTTCCCTTGTACTTAACCACAGACACACAAGCCTGTAAAATATATTTTGTTTATTAAAGGACATTAAAAATTATATTCAAGAAGGCATTAAGTAAAGATTCTTTGTAAGGCTTTGTAGGCATGATATGCAAAACAAACAGATATAAAACAAGAAAGCTAATTTTTCCTAACACTTCCTGGTTCCTAACACTCACCCAAAATTAGCTCTTCTAAGCACAGAACTGTCCATGTTAAGTTATCCGTCCCACCAAGCATGATGACAAGGCTCCATTTCAGCAAGTTACAGCGTGGCAAACATTGGCTTCCCAAGAAGAGACCAAAAAAAAAAAAAAAAAGGCCAGCCAACACTAGGCAAATTTTGTCTTACCTGATGACTGGGGAATAGCCAATCAGAGGCTCTGACTAGCCGAAGCTTCTAGGCCCTTCCGTAATGGTTACCTCAGGTTCCCCCTCCCAACTGGAAACCACAGGTGCAAGTAGTTTGTAATTAAGATGGCCTTGATGAATACCAGGATCCACCAGCACGGAACGAGAAACTGGCCAGACTTATCACTCCGAGATAATGGGTCCTGTTCTTAGCCTTGCACTAATTAGCTCTGTTTCCCAGTAGCTGAACTAACTTTTTGTACATCAAGTTTTGTACATCAGAGGCCTGACTTTCTGCTCAGGATTCAAAATGGAGTCAGGCAAAAGGCCTTGCTTTTCACACTTTGGTTGCTACTTTAAGCGACGCAATGCTTGGGTTCGATTCATATTTTAATTTCTGTTTAGAAAAAAAACCCGTGCTATGGAGTTGTAATGTTTTTCATTTTAACTGAATCTTATAATATGAAAAGGACCAGCTGCTTCAGAAGATTGGCACAGGTAAGGGGAGATGAGCCAGATGTGTGAAAGAAATGTTTTAACTAAAGACAAGCAACTAGTTCATTATCGACAGAAATGCTTCAGAATGAAATTTTAGTTCATTATCTTTTATTTATCATATACCAGCAACCACATTATTAGCAAAATAGCTCTATACCTTTTAAATCAGTGTAATAATGTAGAAAGGGACAAAAATAGATTTTATTTATTTATTTACAATATTTCTATCCCGCCTTTCTCCCCGAAGGGACCCAAGGCGGCTTACAACATAGAAAAATACAATACCCAAAAAATACATACATAAATAGTTAGTTTCAAAACAATAAAAAACAGTTAACAAAAACTAATAAAAACAACATCTAAAAATTGATTAAAAATTATTACAATTAAAACAGATCATAAAAACAGCAGCGCCACACCTGTACCAGCAGAATGTTAAAAAAAGCAAGGACTCAGTAGGCTTCTTTGAACAAGAAGATTTTTAGGCCTCGCCGGAAAGTGTCCAAGGAGGGAGCAGTTCGTAAGTCAAAGGGGAGGGAATTCCATAAGGTTGGTGCCACTACTGAGAAGGCCCTATTTCTGGCCACCGCCCCTCGCACCTCCCTGGGCGACGGTACCCACAAAAGGGCCTTATCTGATGATCTAAGGAGATGACCCAGACTATATAGAAGTAGGCGGTCTCTCAAATATCCTGGCCCCAAGCCGTATAGGGCATTAAAGGTCAAAACCAGCACTTTGAATTGGGCCCGGAAATGAATCAGCAGCCAGTGCAGCCGTCAGAGGAGCGGCCCGACAGAGTCGAACCGCCTACCTCCAGTGACTACACGGGCTGCCGCATTCTGCACTAATTGCAGTTTACGAACCGTCTTCAAGGGCAGCCCCATGTAGAGCGCGTTACAATAATCTAGTCACGATGTCACCATGGCATGGATCACCGTAGTCAGGTCTGCGCGATCCAAGTACGGTCGCAGCTGGGCAAATGCCCCCTTGGCCACAGCCACCACCTGGAAATCCAGGAGCAGCTGTGGATCCAGGCGGACTCTCAAGCTGTGGACCTGCTCCTTCAGAGGGAGTGGAACCCCATTTAGAGCAGGACAATACTCTGGCACCTGCATCGTGGATTTCCGGACCAGGAGAACCTCTGTCTTGTCCGGGTTTAGTTTCAACTTATTAGCCCTCATCCAGGACCCAACCACTTCCAGGCAGCGCTCCAGAACCTCAACAGCCACCCTGAAATCAGATGGAAAGGAGAGATAGAGCTGGGTGTCATCGGCATATTGATAGCACCCAACTCCAAATCCCCGGATGACCTCTCCCAGCGGTTTCATGTAGATGTTAAATAGCATGGGGGACAAGATGGAACCCTGTGGCACCCCACATCTCAAGGGCCAGGATGCTGAACAGGCGTCCCCCAGCACCACCATCTGGGACCTATCTGTCAAGTAGGAGCGGAACCATCGCGAAATGGTGCCCCCGATCCCCAACTCGGCCAGTCGGCCCAGAAGGACACCATGGTTGATGGTGTCGAAAGCCGCTGAGAGGTCCAGCAGAACCAACAGGGACACACTCCCCTGTCCAGTCCTTGGCGTAGATCATCCACCAAGGCGACCAAGGCCGTTTCTGTCCCAAAGCCCGGCCTGAAACCAGATTGAAAGGGATCTAGATAATCCGCTTCATCGAGGACCCTCTGGAGTTGAGATGCCACCACCCGCTCAATTACCTTGCCCAAGAATGGGAGGTTTGAAACTGGCCGGTAGTTGTCCATTACTGTGGAATCAAGGGAGGGCTTCTTCAGAAGAGGTCAAACCACCGCCCACCTCAAAGCGAGCGGCAGCACCCCCTCCACCAACGAAGAGTTGACCACCCTCCCCGTCCACTCGGCCAGCCCCTCCCGGGCAGATCTGATTAGCCAAGCTGGGCAAGGGTCAAGCAGGCAGGCAGTCAGCCTGACACTGCAAAGGAGCCTGTCCACATCCTCAGGCTGTACAAGCTGAAAAGAGTCCCACAACACTGGACCAGCAGATGCAAAGGGGACATCTTCAGATATTGTCAATGAAGCATCCAAGTCATGACGAATCCGATTGATTTTATCTGCGAAATGTTTAGCAAACATGTTACAGCGGGCCACCGTATGTTCCTCCTGATCTATTGGAGGGGCCTGATGGAGTAGGCCTCGCACCACATGGTACAGCTCTGCTGGACAGTTGCCTGCAGACGCAATGGTAGCAGAGAAGAAATTCCTCTTTGCTGCTATCACTGCCACGGAGTAGGTTCTATAATGAGCCCTACTCCATGTCCGGTCGGACTGGGCACAAGTTTTCCGCCACCATCGCTCAAGACATCTACCCCGTCGCTTCATCATTTGCAGCTCCTCAGTAAACCAAGGAGCCGCTCTGAGTCTGCGGCGTGGCAAAGGTCGCTCAGGAGCGATCTCATCCACTGCCCTGGCCATTTCCCCATTCCAGAGGTCAACCAGGGCCTCAGACGAGTCACCAATCTTGACAGTGGGAAAGTCCCCCAGAGCCCTCAGGAAACCTTCTGGATCCATTAGCCTCCGGGGGCAGACCATAGAATGCGGTCCCCTGCCTTTGCAGAGGAAGGAAGCTGCAACAAGCCTAAACCTTACCAGAAAATGATCTGTCCATGACAAAGGAGTGATCTTAATCTCCTCCACATCCAGATCAACACCCCCTTGCTCAGCTGTAAACACCAGGTCCAATACATGTCCCGCCTCATGTGTTGGAGCCAAGATCTTCTGGGACAGGCCCATGGTTGTCATGGCGGCCATGAAATCCTGAGCTGCACCAACCCCGGGGGCCTCGGCATGAACATTAAAGTCCCCCACCATTAATAGGTGGGGGGACTCCAACGCCACTGCCGAGATCATCCCTGTCAGCTCAGGCAGGGAGACTGTTGGGCAGCAATGCGGGCGGTACACCAACAGAATCCCAATCCTGTCCGGCCCTCTCAACACAACATGGAGACATTCAAACCCAGTGAACTGCTGAGCGGGGCACCTGGTAAGGAAGATGGATTCACGATAGACCATCGCAACTCTTCCTCCCCGTCCCTGCAACCATGGCTGCTGCACCACCTGGAAACCTGGGGGACAAAGCTGGGAGAGGCCTACTCATTCCGCCTCATCCAGCCAGGTTTCCGTGATACATACCAGGTCGGCGTTCTCATCCAGGACCAAGTCCCGGATGAGGTTGGTTTTATTATTTACCGACCTGGCATTCAAAAGCAGCAGCTTCAGATTCAGGGAATCACTGCCACAACTACCAGTCATCCAAGAGTTGGGGGAAGGACCAGAAGGAGAGACAAATCTGTCTATGATAGACCCTCCTTCTCCTGGAACTCCTTATCAAAGAGTTATCAATTCCAACTATGAAAGGGAAACATTCTGAATAAGGCTTCCAGTAATTATAACACAGAATATGACTTGGCCAATGATAAGCACCTTTAAGTCCCATTGATTTAACATTGCAGGATTTTGATTTAAAAGTGACCAGATCACAGTCATATCTTAAAAATCATGAAATTAAACATAAGAATTTTGGGAGTTGTCCATTTTCCTTGAGGTTTCTGAGGCTTTAGGATGTACTGTTTCACAATTATTATTTCGTTTATTCTGGATTTTTTATTTGATATTCATGAAAGTTTGAAACTGGCCCTATAGCTCTGAAACGGCCTCCAGGAAGAAAACATCAAAAGAACAAAGAAAGGGTAAAAATAATCAATGCAAGAAAATCACTTATGGAAACATCGGTTCTATTTAATTTAATTTGCTCAAAGGCATTTATAGTCTTCATTTCCAGAAGTCCTGATGGACAGCTCAAGGCAACTTACAAAAAAGAGTAATACAATGATAATAAAACTCAAAGCAATATATATTATCATATCAAACAGGAGCAAGCAACAACAAATCAAAAGCAACAACCAGCAGCACAGTTTAAAATTTCCCCAGACTTCCCAATGTGTTCAAACATCTGCATTCTTCCTTCCCTGATAAAATATCGTCACTAGGGGGCACGCGCGTCACCCCTGCCCTAGGGTGACGCTTACCCCCGGCTCTAACAGAAGGCCTCGGAGCGTCTGCCCCGTCCAGTGGTCTGGGCCCGATGCGTCGATGCGTAATTGCCCTTTTGCCCTCAGAAACGGTCTGTGCATGCGCGAAAAAGCTAATAAATTACGCATCGGGCCTTCTCAGAAGGCCCCGGACCGTCGGACAGGGTGGACGCTCCGAGGCCTTCTTCTGGCCTTGGAGCCTCTGCACGGACGGGGGCGACGCACGCGGTTGCACGCGCGCGTCACCCGCCCCCGCGCCACGCTACAGTGACGCTGGTGCTCTGATATAATATGTACACCCGTTATACAAAAGCAACTCCTTGAAAAAGAGAGCTCTCTTCCCATTTGTCTGGAAGGAGATTGTTTTCTTGCACCAATTGGCTTTGCCCTTTGGTCGTGTTTCCACAGTCCCAAAGGCAGACAAGGGTAGGAAACATATGATAGTTTCTGAGTTGAAAGTGATAAAAACACCATCTGTGGTGTAAAGACCTATCCTACTACTATTTCTGCAGACAGGCTTTGCAGGGTTTTACAGTACTCCAAAATGCAACCCTTTTTCTACAAAAAAGATGATTGCACAAACAGGATGTTGGAGTTTGTAGGTTCCTGTTGGCCCACAGGACATGTTCCTAGTCAGTCATTTTGGCTACTTTGCTCCTCTGAAGATGCCACTTCAGAGAGAGGGGATATCTGCCTTCTTCAGATCACAGAAGGAAGCTTAGAGTCTAGGACTGGAGTGGGCATTTGGTTCTGCTCTCTCTCCACTTTCCTGCTGGTAGAGATGCCTCCACATGAACCCCAAGTTCCTCGCTTTCCCCACTTGAAGCTCAGAACGAGCAGGTAAGCATGTTGGGAAAACAAAGCTTCAAGGCTTGTCTAGGCACAAGTCCAAACTCCAGTTAGTTCGAAGTCAAGAAAGGTTTATCAAGCACAAAAAAGGAGAATAACTAATGGGTTTGGGCGACGCCAACACTGCATAAAAAGAAAATAAACTGACTGTTCTAAGTAACCCGAGCATGGCAAAATTCTAAGCAGCATATTTCATACTTATATCACATGATGCAAGGGTAGTATACATTGTTGAAGCTCACAGTGTGAATAGGGCAGGCGCAGAGCCCCTGTGTTTGGAAAGACTGCTGGGGAGGGGGAAGAGCTTTACACACAGTAATTGGGGATGAGTCGGCAGGCAGGGAGTGTCCAGTCCCTGCTTAACGGAAGGAAGACTCCCCACAGCAGGCAAGTGGGTTGAGATGCTGCCTCACAGTTGGGGTTTAGTAATACAGCATGCTCTACACACATATAGTAGACAAGCTGGTGACAGGTGAGAATGGGGAGGTTGCCTTATTATCTCAGTCTGCCGGATTATAACAGGGACGTTTCCTGTTTTGGAGAAGGGATGCAGCAGCATGTAACATGAATTAGCTGTGTGCCAAGTAGGGAATCAGCTGACAGCAGAAGTGAAGTACTGTAGTGGCTAAAATGGACGAACATATCAAGGGATGTTCCAAGTTTTTCTCCATGCAGGGTGCTTGCCTGTGTACAATCACAATGCACATACGTTCTGCCTGTCTTGGCACACACAGCCCTACTGCCTTGTCTGAGAGAGGCAGGCAGCAGCAACACCATTGCACACCTATCCCTGGACCAGCTCAGAACTGTCTTTTCTACTGCTCCTCTTTTCCATGCTCAGTGGAAAGAAACATTCTCCAAGTGTGTGTGTGTGTGTGTGTGTGTGTGTGTGTGGTTCTTTGTTTTTGTCTTGGCTTAATTCAATGTTTTAAAATCTGTTTTCAACCTGTGTGGACACGTTTCTTTCACGGTTTTTGGTTCTAAAATGTAATGTTTTTAATGGCAGTGTTTGATTTTATGAATGTTGTGAGCCACTTTGAGGGCTCCAGTAAAAAAGCAGCACAGAAATCTTAAGAAACAATACAATACATACACTAGGCCAGTGGTGGCCAACCTTTCAACATGAATGCTGGCCCTTTAAATGGTTGCATAGGTGAGGGCATTTCAGCAGGTGCAGCTGCTTTAGCAGCACCATCAACACTTGCAGCTGCCAAGATTCTGTCTTCTACACAACTCTTAAGAACACAGAGGCCCTAATGGTGAAAGGTTGGCCACCCCTGCACTAGGCAATGCCTACCTGCTCCCTTACCATGTATATAGTTTTTCAGCTGGTGCGTGAATCAGTCCTTGCAGTGAAAATATCTCTTGGTATAACTTTCTCTGTGTTTTAACCAGAATAGTTCTCTAGCTGATGACTTTCATATTTTGACTGTCATTCTCATGTGAATCAAGAAAACATGAAGAGGAGAGACACTCAATTAAGTTTTACATGAGACACTTACTTTTTCCCCTTTAAGAAGGTTTGACACTTACAGTCCTTGTGGTACAGCACTTCCACCTGGCAGGGAACATTCCTTTGATCACAGATGTACAAAATCTTTGTTCCATGAACTATTTGCCTGGCTGTAGAAACTAAGTATTAAACACTTCCATGAGAGTTCTTCCAGTGAATGTGGCAGAATGACAAGATCACTGAATACCTGGACAGAGAACTCTCCTCACTGCTAATTTTACTACTACTTTGCCAGTTCTTACAATTGCTAAGAAGATAGCACCATTAGCACAAACCTCTTGGACCCAGTACCTAGGCCAGGGGTGGCCAACCTTCCACCATTAGGGCCTCTGCGTTGTTAAGAATTATGCAGAAGACAGAATCTTGGCAGCTGCAAGTGCTGATGGTGCTGCTAAACCAGCTGTACCTGCTGAAATGCCTTCTCACCTCTACAACCATTAAAGGGCCAGGAGCATTCATGTTGAAAGGTTGACCACCCCTGACCTAGGCCCTCAGTGAAAGGGAATGACTGTGACTGATGCCACTCCTCTTGGTCTATACATAGGCTTACCAGATCTCCAACCGGGACAGAGTGCTAGACCTTTAGGAGAAGGAATGTGGGCAGGTGTAGCTTGTTAAACCCTTAGAGCACAATCCTAGGCATGTCTACTCAGAAGCAAGCCCCACTGAACACAATGGGGCTTGCTTCTGAGTAGACATGCCTAGGATTGTGCTCTAGGACTTAACAAGCTACACCTGCCCACATTCCTTCTCCTAAAGGTCTAGCACTCTGTCCCTGTTGAAGATCTGGTAAGCCTATCTATACATAAAATAATGTTTTGGTGGCAGCGGTTGATGATGTATAGCTGGAAGCAGCTGAGGTTCCTGCCCTTGCTATGGCACTCAGGAAGGGGTTCATATGGTTGTGCATGAAAGACGTAGCATGTTAATAGATGTTTGCGTATGTTGTGCTACAAAACTAATAAACGTCAGGTCCATATTTGCTGATACATATTTTGTGTATATGCATTGTAATAACATTATGTAATTGAATAGCACATTATATAACATTACAAATTTATTTTATCACAGAGTATCTGCCTTGTTCAGTCTACGGAACTGACATACAAAAAGCTGCAGGAAAAAGAATTATATCTACCAGCTAAGTGAATTACTTTGCTGCCAATTGTTTATATAATCCAGAATGCAAGCCTGTCTTCTTGAAAGAGATGCTAAACAATTGTGTTCAGTATTTGAGTTGATACAGAAACATCGTTTTCATAAACAGGAGCATATTTTGCTGCTTGTTGCAGCAAATGCTGATCTGGATTATGCAACTAAGGGCGCAATCCTGATGACACGCTCAGCGCCGGAAGCAGTCTCAAACGTGCCGGAAAGCACGTTTGCGACTACTCGGGAGCAAGGGAGGTTGGCGCAGAAGCCGGCCTCCCTCATTCCATCGCCAGAACACCCGGGCCAGAACATGCCAGAACACCCGGGCGGCCGCTGGAGGAGGTAGGTCAGAATCCAGTGGGTGCGGGCAGTGGCGTTCTTACGCTGGGGGAGCAGGTGTGCTGCGCTCCAGGCGCCGAGTGGGCACGGTGCTTCCGGGGGGCGCGTCACTGGAGCCCAGCTGCCGAGTCCCCGGGAAGCAGCGCGCCCAATCGGCGCGTCACCGGCTTCCGGAGACGCTTTGCTCCGAAGCCGGGAAGCCCTCCTCCTTGCGACCGCCCAGTTCGGTGGTCGAGGGCTTTGTGAGCCGGCCGAACGCGTCGCAGGCTTTTATTTGGGTTTTCTGCACATGCGCAGAACCTTTCTGAGGGCAAATGGATGTAGAAGGATGTGAACCTGTTGTGCTGTACAATGAATGCACAAGAAAGATACACAAATGACAGAAAAATAGATTAGAGAATGTAAGTGCTAAAAGGGGGAAAATATGGTACTTAGTAAAGAAAAGGCATATTATTGCTAGGAAACAGGATTCTGAAGAGCTTTTCCTGGTTCAGCCTTCAAAAATGGAAGCGAGCGTTGAATATAGTTTCTCAGGAAAAACAATCAAATCCAACATTTCTGAATTTTTAACTTAGAACTGAAATACAGTATATTTCTTCTCAGCAAATTTCAAATATTTTGCCTAGAAAAAACTAAATCTTTAAAGTTGAAACCACTTTAAAATTAGATTAAAATAATGAAGCACACATTTATGAGCCTAGCAGCAGAATTGTGGCATGTTTACTCAGGCATGTTTCACTGTGTTCAATTGACTTTACTCCTTAATAAGGGTTTTTAGAGGATTGCAGCCTGATCCTATGCATTTTGATTCAGTGGTACTTATTTTGAAGTGTATGCACAAGTTTCCTCTCTCTCTCTCTCCTTTCACCGGATAGTCTCAAAGCAACCAACAAGAGTATAAAAGAAAAAATATATAATAAAAAACAAATTCAACAATTTAAAAAGTAATCAGAGACTGGCCAAAATACAACACTCCAGCAACAGCAGACACAGGAGCAGCTCAGCTTCCCAACACTTTGGCAGAACTGGTGCATCTTGAGGCATTTTTTTTAAAGCAAAGAGGTGCCTCTTGAATTCCCTGAGGCAGGGAGTTCCACATTTCAGGAACTATCATGAAGAAGAATCTGTCACGTGCACAACAATCAAGCTTTGCCCAGTGATCTCACATGGAGCACAGCCTCCGTTGAAGATCTTAATGGATGGGTAGATTCATATGACAGTAGGTCCTGATATAGGGCTTCAAAGATAACCAGCATCTTGAATTGAACCTGTAAATAGATGGGAAGCCAGTGTTGTTCCTCCAGGATGGAAATATGTTCCCTCCATCATAGCACGGTTTCCAGCAGCAGTCTGGCTGCAGCACTTTGAACCAATTGCAGTGGTATTGCTGGAGGGGGTGTGGCACGGTAAGTGGTGCAAGGTGCTGCAGGAAGTGCGTTGCCAGAATGGCTCTGGGGTGAGTGGGAGGGGCTGCATTACACCAATTTGCAAGGTGCAGTGCAGTGCCTTGCCTTGCACTACTTACTGTACCGCACCCCCTCCAGCAACGCCACTGTCCAGTTGCAGTTTTTGAATAATTTTTCAAGGGCAGTCCTATGGAGAACGCATTGCAATAGTCCTGTTGAGATGTGATTGAAGCACAGGTTATTGTGGCCAAATCTGTTTTCTAGAGGAAGGACTGCAGCTAGTGTGCCAGCTCAGCTGCTGGGCAAATGTACTCCTGGCCATGATTGCCACCTGCCCCTCTAGGATCAGGGGCTGGTGTCCACAAGCATCCCCCGCCCACACAGCTGTGCAAATGCTCCTTCAGAGGGAGTGCAACCCTGTCAAGACAAGAAAACATTGAGCTCCCATTCCTGGATCAGCTCTCCTACTGACCATCAGCATGTCTGCATTGTATGGATTAAAGTTTCAGTTTGTTAGTCTGCATCCATTTTAACAGTGGTTCAGAACATCCACTCACTTCCTGGGATCAGATGACAGTGAACTAGAATTCAGTGTTATCTGCATAATGGTGGCACCTCAGTTCACCTCCCCTAGCGGTTGAATGTAGATATTAATCAGCATAGGGGACATCACAAGAAGGAAACTTGCAGGACTGCAAAGTCTCCTTTGCTAAGGAGAGGAGCTGTGGTCCCCTGGCAACACCTTCTGCACCCTTCCCTCCAGGTAGGACTGGGAGTGAGACACCATGCTTCCCAGTTCCAACCCTGAGAGGCCGTCCAGAAGGATACCATAGCATAGCTGATGGTATCAAACGCCAATGAGAGGTCCAACAGAATCAACAGGGATGCACTTCACCTGTCCAGTTCTGGCATAAGTCATTAATGGGGGGGGGGGGAGAGCATGGGCATTAGAATATTGCTGCACATTATTACATCTCTATGTAGTAATCTTATGCATAATACATACGATTATGCATTAAATTGTATCAAGAGATATGCACTAATGGTATCAGATGAAAAGGTAAATATAGTATGTTCTATAATTCTGCAGAGTCAATTAAGGTCAGTCGGTCATTTTTTTACAACGCTCTTGAAAGCAAGGGACACCTAGGACCCCAATTTCATTATATACCCTTCATGTATGTAGGGTAAACTGGCACTGTGCCTGTGTCTGCCACTACGGTATGTTATGCATCCTCGATTAGCCACCCTTTGCCTTTAAGGCAAGAGAAAGGGAACAGTTTTGTCTTCAGAGGCTGCACGCAAATCTAGGCATGTTTGGGGCTTTTCTCGATTCTGAGGAGCAACAGCACCAGGCCATCCGTCTTCCGTTTTACATACGGGTGGGGACTGGGATCCCTGGGCTTGCAGAGCGCAGGGGGAGACGTAGAGATGCTAGGGCGAGGACGCTTGCTACGATCCGAGCTCCGGTTTGCAACCGGCCTCTCCTGAGGAAGCTCTCTGCTGCCTCTTGTGGCGAGTCGCGCAGCTCCCTCGACCAGGCAGCTCCTCGGGAATGCTGGGAATGTTGAGTCAGGGACTGGCGAGGCGAGCGAATCGGACTGAAGGGAGCCTCGACTTGAGGGGCAGAGAAACGAGGGCTAGGAAGGCAGACGCCTCCTCTGACTGCAGCAGGTTCTCCCGTCGCCTCGCCTTGCCTCGGACCTGTTCACAGTTCGCCTGCCTGCTCCTCTCCGCGCGGCGCCTCGCTCTCCACCGCAATGGGCTGTCCACCAGACGTGATGTTGTAAAATCCATGTGAGGAGGACGCGAGACAGATGCAATGATTGGGAAGGTGAGCCAGGCGCTTAAGCGCGGATATGGCCGTGGTGGATTTCTGGGGATCAGTCAGGGGTGCCCCCCCCCCAAGTGTGTAAACCATGTCGGAACCGGCGGCCAGGGGTGGGTGGGAATAGAAATGGGGCGGGGGGAGGAGAAGCCTTTCTGTGGAGGGAGCAGCCCTTTTATCCACATCCATGGCCATATAAATGTGACCAGCGCGCATCTCATTCTCGTAGTAGCAGGACTGTGTGTGCCTCTCCCTTTCGGAAGCATCGCCCAGATGCCTTCTGGCAGTCGCGCCTAGAAAAGAGCCCGGCAATTGCCGGGGGCTTGTGGTCCATTTTTGGAGAACAAGAATCGCGGCTCCTGCTTCAAGTCTGCTTGAACGGGCTTGATAAGGGGCGGAAATGGTTCGGGTTGTAACAGTTGACAGATGTGTAAAGCTTTGGCTTTTCGACAAATATCAGGAGAAGCAGCTCTCCCCCCCCCCCCCTTGCGTTTGAAGAAGGGAGGATTCTAGTAAGAAACAAGGATACTATATTGGCAGTTATATAATGCACAAATAGATACCGGGGCTGCACGTTTAGTCTGCTCTATGGATTGCAAGATTATTTTGGGCGGCAAAAGGGTTGGACCCTGAATGTAGCCCTCCTCGAAGGTATTTGTCATGCCTGCCCCTGTGTCTGTGTGTGTGTTTTTTTTTTGCATCGAGCTCTCTAGTAATAAGGTAGTGGGGGGAGGGGTGCCTGTTTTATTAGTGTGTGATTGATTTCTAGGCGGCTACCTGCTAAGCCTAGAATGGATGGAGGGGAATCTACTCCCTCAGCTGCGAATTGACATTTCCGTTTTGATGGACAAACCAATAGGCCACTTGCATTGGCAGAAACAGGCTCCTTGCAGTGAGCTCGGCCAATCGGTGCAGCCAGGAGGGGGGCAAATCCTCTTGTCAGGGTTAGTTTCCTGGTTGGCTTTTTAAATCAGTGATTTCACTAACTGTTTTTTGGTGCCTCTTCCCCCCCCTCCTCTTCTTCAATCGCAGTGAAATATAAAGCCACAATAAAAATAAAAGGGTTCCCTCCTACACCCTATTAGCATTGATTTCTTCGAGAGGAACAGACATCTTTCTCAGGCCTTTTCCAGAACCCTTTATGCTCAGATGGTGGTGAAGGCAGACCTGTAGTTACAAGAGCATCTGTAGTACCCTTCCTTTTGTGCACAGAACAAAACACCCTATCACCTCTTTTATGCCCCCCCCCCAAGGTGACAATGTTCCAGACAGACAAAAGCTGACTTCTGTTGCTGCTCATTTCCAGGCTCCTAATATATATATATATATATATATATATATATATATATTATATATTAGGAGCCTTTTATATATATATATATAAAATATATATATTTTATATATATATATAAAAGGGAATGCTTTCAGCCACTCTCTAGGCATTTTTCTTTCAAGCAGCTTCGAGGAGGGACCTCAGGTAACCTCTAACCCCCAGTTCTCTTTGCCTTTGGCTGGCCTCTTCTTCCTGTTGAATGATACAGGAGCATTCACTCCTCAGTCTCACATATGTCCTACTACAGAGCATAGCAGGTAGGCAAGAAAATGTCACCAGTGATAATGAGAAATACTGTAACCAGCTTTACTGTGCCCCTCCTTTTTGTAAGTTGCTAAGTGTCACTTCAACTATGCCTTCATTTGGTAGGAAATTTCTCAGTTCTTCTCACTCACCTATGAACAGGGAAGGTATTAAAAAGATGCATATAAATAGTGGGTTCTAATTATATGATTTGTTTTCTAAAAATGCACTCTCCTTGGGGGGTTACACCTGCCAAAACGTGCACTAAAATAAATCGTGGCCTTTGGTATGTCTTGTTTTAAAAATGCAGAGTTTCACAAAGAAGAGCTGGGTAGCTTTGGAATTTGAATGAGCTGAGAAAGTATAAATGGTCTCAGATGGATTTTAAGATTGTAAGCCTGTGGGCAGAGACCTGGGATTTATTTTTATTTTCTAAAATAGGTACAGCACTTTAAAGTTTGCTTTCTGAATGAAATCTCATGATGGTTCTGCTACTGGATCTTCTGGAATCTGGCAAACCAATTGTTACCCCCAGCACGTCTCCTGCCCAAATGTCACCACTGAAAGGGCTTGTGCACAAGATTACCTTGGGGTTATTATTTGCCATCTCTCTCTGTGTTGCACTAAAGGAAGACTGCGCACAAACCATAATCTCAAATTGATCATATTGGATACAGTCCTGGTTTTCTCTCTTCTTCGTTTTTGTTGGTGATACTGTCTGCCCTATCTAAGGCACCTTGAAGTCATGCTTGATTCTTCTCTATGCTGCTTTTCAGTGACGGTCAGATCTGTTGGTTCTTTGTTTTCTGTACCTTCAAGGTTTACTCTTTCCGCCTTCTTTTCTATGTTTTGTTAGCTTCTCATCTGTCTTACTGCAGCCTCTTGTTTTCTAGCTTTCCTTTCTGCCATTTCTTTCTATTAAGAATGCCTCTCTAAACAAATATCTTTCTCACTTCTCTACAATCTTATTACCACTCTCCTTGTATGTCTGTACTGGCTTCCTGCCATGATATGTATTAATTTCAAGGTTCTAGCCCGTATTATTTTAAAACACCCAGCCCTTGACTACATGTCCCTTTATACCACTTCTTGCTTCCTCTACTCCAGGGGTTCCCAACCTGTGGTACTAGTACTACCAGTGGTACTTCGGCCGACTGCTGGTGGTACTCGGACCGCTGGACCACTGGAACCCCACTCCGACGCGGCACTTTTGGTGGTGCGTTTTTTCTCCCAAGAAGCTACTGCCTTTGGTCACGCCTCTCAGGAATGCTGAGAAGGGCCCTCCCACCTGCCCAGAGCCTCCTCCCTGCGTTTTCTGGCCTCTGAAAACTCAGAAGTAACTGTTGATGATGTCATTGCCAGTCACATCTGGTGGTACTCAGCAGGAGAGTGGCACTGGAGGTGGTACTCAGCCGGGAAGGGGTTGGGAACCCCTGGTCTACATTCAGGATCATCTCCTATAAGCCCCCCTTTGCTCTTCAGTCTTGTTTGTGTCCTCTGTCATGCTCTTTCTTTCCTGTGCTCAGAACTGACTTCCTCCTCTCGCTTGATTCAAATCTCTCCTCAAATAATACTTTAAACATAGCTTTTCTGAAAGTCTTTTTGTACTTTTTTGTACCTCCATTGTCATTTGATGCTTCCATAACCCTTCCTCATCTATACTTGCCCTCACCCTTCATTCTACATCTTCCCCTTTGGTCTGTTTCTTTGTTGGTCATGTGACTGCAGGATACTTGCCTCTGGGTGTACACCTCTGTTCAAGATCCCCCTGTTCTCCATTTATGTATAGCAGTGAGAATGAGATTGTAAATTTTCAATTGTACTTCTCATGGGTGAAACAAAATATTTTGGTAATGATTCTGTGTGTGTGTGTGTGTGTGTGTGTGTGTGTGTGTGTGTGTGTGTGTGCGCCTCCCTGGTAAGCGTACATAATTTATTTTTATTTAATAAAACTTTACCCCACCTTTTTCATGTTGGAGGATGGACACCTGTTAAAAGACACTGGAAGATTTAAAGTACTAAGAGAGTAGAGTATATATTTGTGAAACATGCAGAGGTTGGAAATTTAAAAGTCATTACTGAATTCCATTTAATTAATTAAAATGTGAACAACTGTGCAGTGCAAAAATGCACATAAAACAGCATGATTGGGTTGAATATAATATTGAGGATGTATCATGTTCTCTAACCTAGAACTTCTGGCTCTTACAGTGGGGTACCCAGTATGCCAGAGTCAATGCAGATATTGTGTGTGTTTATATGGCATGTGTTTAAAAAAAGGGAGGGAGGAGAGGAAATGTCTAAACTGTAATTAGTTTCAGTTGCTTCCATAGTTTTGAGGTGCAAATAGAACTACTACTGTATAACCAATATGTATTTATATAGTGACTGTCTATAATGGAATCCAGGATTGCTGTTTTCAACCCAATGTCTAAATTTTTCGTTGCTTCTGCCAGGCTGTGGTAGTGTATGATGTGTGAGAATTGTACCCAGAGTGGGAAGACAACATGATCTATAATACAAATATTACTAATAACGGATCATGAAGAAATGTTAAGCTCCATGTTCCAGATCTGGCTGTAGATTTTCTTCACAGTTTGTGAACTAGAAATTTCTAGTTCCGTCTCAGTCACTGGGAAACTGAGAAAAGATTTATAATGTAAGTTTAATTTTATCCATTCCTGGATCCATTTTTTTCTTGTTGCTGTGACACAGACATGTGCAAGGGTTGTTTTAGTACTGTACATTCAGAGAAGGCAGATGTAATGGCTGTTTGCACACAAAGACCTTTTTTCCCCCATTGGCTGTAAAAAGTTTAAGGTTTGGGATGTCTGTACAGTATGTCCCTCATCTTTCTTCTTCCAGGGAATATGGAAAGAGGTATATTGCTGTCTCCCATTTTTCCATATGGCTTCCTTTGTGGTTCAGGAGATTCAACCTTTAGCTGGGAGATGAGATCGGAGGCTGTCAGCAGCAAGGAAAAAATTAGTGTCTCAAGGAGTGAAAAAGGTACATTGACTAGATGCCCACATGCTTTATAGGATGGATAGGATAAAATTATCCTCTGTTGCAGCAAATATCTGCTGAATCTCAAGTAATTCAAAAGGAAATGTGTTCTCTTTACATTCCGAAACTGGCAGCTATGTAGCTGTTGATGAATCTGCTAGGAATCGCAGTGGTTCTGGGGATGTGCTTACAGAAATATACAGTACTTCTATTAACTTGAACATTTCTTTCATGTTGTCCTTCTGCAATGTACTTCATGGGCTTGCTTTGCAACATTTATCCTGCTGGAAGACTCCTCCTGTTCAAAAGTACTCCCCCCTCCATCAATGCATTTTGGGAATTAAAAAAAAATTGTTGTTAAGTGCACCAAATTCAGATACTACTGCCTTTCCTGGGGTATGAAAGATGTTAAAAAGAGAGAAAGGGAAATTGTGATTTTGTAAGGAGTGCAAAATACCGGTAGATATGAGGTGCGCCAAGTCAGGAAAGATTGAAGATGCAACAGATATCTCTTGTGAAGATCAATTAAAGATTAAACAATATTAAAAAACTTTGATTAAAAGTGGAGAAGGAAGGGTAGGAGAATGGCTGAAATGAAAGAAGTTGTGAAACTCTTGTCCATTGACCTCTTGCTGATCTTAACATTGCATTAAGATCGGTACCCTTTGTTTTCTGATTTCTTACTAATTTTAGAGATTGAACCCCAGAAGTGAAGTGCTGATTAGGAGAAGACATGATGTTTGGTGCTATATATAGAGCTTGTACCAGCAGCACTTAAAAAGATGAATGCAGCAAGTAGTGAGTTCAAAAGTGCTAGTATCTGTAACTAGGCATCTCCTCTTTAGCAATTTGTTTTAAAGAGGCTCTTAATGTGCATGTGATTATTTTGTCGATTGTTTCCCATGTGTTGTGGTCTTTTGTATGTGGCTGCTATGGGTGGAGAGGATTTTTTTTGCATATTGCTGAGTCATTGAAGAAAATGGCTTATTTAACACTGCTGGAGATTCCTAAATTAATGGAAGATATTGTCATACTGTGTCAAACTAAAGTGGCTCTGAGATGGTGGGGAGGCGGCGGCCTGGTCTGTTTTTGAGAGACCTGTGGTCAGGATATCCTGCATTTGTAAACAAACAAAATAATAGCAGCTGCCCCTGATTTGGATCAGGACAGTGGCACTGCGGGAGGGGCATTTCTCACTAGTGTGCGAGTTGCAACCTTTCCTGGAGAAGTTAGATCTGGCCAATGTCTCACATGCCTTGGTCACATTCAGGTTCGATGACTGCAATGCATTCTGCATGTGGTTACCTTTGAAATGTGTCTGGAAACTGCAGCTGGTGCGCAGAATGGTGATGCACAAGTGTTGATGGGGGCCTGCTATAAGGACGTGGTCTGCTGTTGTGTGCTTTGGCTCTGGCTTCTTCTGAGTCCGGTTCAAAGTGCTGGTAATGACTGTAGGTCTGAAGGACTGCCTGCTGAGGCCTGAGACTCAGCTCTGTGTCCCGTTGCCTTTGGAGGTGCCATTATTGGTGGGTATGTGGAATTGGCTTTTCTTGGCTGTCCAGGCTCTAAATCTCTGTCCCTTGGTAGGCCTGTCTGGTCCCCTCCTTGCTGACTTCTCAAACTTCTGAAGACCTTTTTGTTTTGACAGACCTTCAGTTAGCTTGCCTCTTAGCTTTTAGTTGCTCCTGGCTGTGTTGCTTATTATGGGTTGTATCTAAACAAGTTAGTTATTTTGGCAACATCTCATTTTGTTATGGCGACATCTCATTGAAATTACTGGGTCTCAGGTCAGTCACAAAAAAACTTGTCTCATTGATTAGTCATGACTTTAGTTGCAATCCAGTGTATTTTTCTGCTGTGTTAGTGCAATTTTATTGTTTGTTATAAATTTTGTTGCTTTAACTTTATTTTATTTTTTTCGATGTAAGCTGCTTTGGAATCTTTTGACTGAAAAGCAGTGCAGATGCTTTAAAATAAAATAAAGAAAAACATGTGGGGAGAATGAAATGAAAAACAATACCAGTGCTTTAAGGAGCATATTGAGAAAACATACTGGTGTGTTCCTGTCAATGCAAAGTACATTAGTTGTGCCATCTATTTCTTCATAGCATTTACAATACCTCTGTATACTATGGTTTGTTATGCACTTGGTTGCATTGCTCATTTTAAGGGTAGATCTTAAAATCCTTGAATAAGGGGCAGTGTTTTATTACTCCCATTTTAAATGCACCTATAAAAGTCTTGCATAGATTTATGGACTGTGAAAACTGTTTCAATATGTACTATTCCTTTGGCCTTCAACTGATGGGTTGGGACCTTAAACCGAGTCTCAGCAGGGGTAAAACCCACCATTTTTTTTGTCTTCTCGTTCTTCTTGTCATTTGTATTTTTTTCCTTAGGAGAAGCAGAAAGATGGAGAATTGGGGGGTGGGGGTGGGAAGAGAGATATAGCAAGAAATTAAAAATAAAACAGGTCCCATGCCATCCCGCAAGATAGGGTTAAAAACTGGGTCTTGGATTTGAAAAGTTTCTACTTTTCTATATATTTTTCTAGTCTCCTTCATTCTTGTTTTGTACACCCCAACATTGTATTCTTCTAACTTTACTTACTCGTTGCATCTTATTTGATGTCTTTGCTCCTTATTTGATTCTTTTAGGTTTTTTAAAGTTAGAAACCACAAGTTTGGAAATTCTTTTTTACAAGAGAATTAACATCTAATTAATTTGGTTGCATAGAAAATCTGACACAACTCACTGTTGTGTACCCAAAGGATTCCTACTGTAAACACCAGATTAAAATAGTATACCCATTGGTACGCTACTTAGACACTTGCCTTATTTCAAAACTTGCAGAAATCACCAGTATGGGAATTCTGAATTACTGTATTTCCGTTTAGAAGATATTACATTACTAGAACACTGACTAAATTGTAACCTACTGTACTTTTTTTAAAAAAGTAAATATGGATCCTACTGCATCTTGCACTCTGAATGTGTGTCTGCTCTGGGTTTGCACCAGCTGTAGTGTACATGTGCTGTGGGTGCGGTCTTATCAAACATGGAAGCAAACAGGGAAGACCCTGCTTGCATAGCATTCTGTATGTGCATTAGACTATCCATATGGGCAGGGCTAGCCCAAGACCTCCTGGTGCCTGAAGCGGCATGCCAAATGCAACCCCCCCCCCCCTTACTTGGTGATATGCCAGCTTCTGCTCATCCCACTCCCTGGATCAATAAAAGAAGTGAGGGACAGAGGGCAGAAGAAGAAATGTGAAGGGGAGAGAGAAGTGGTGGGCTAGAGTGGTGGAGAGCATCCAACCCAGGGAGTAGGAGGAGAAGGGAGAGTGGAAGTGAATGGGCAGGTGGAGATGGGTGCCTCCCACCCATCTGCTGCCTGAGGTGACTTCCTCAGTCAGCCTCATAAATGGGCCAGTCCTACATATTGGCATTGGAGTTGATTGGTAATTGTGCATAAATTGGGCGTTGGTAATTGTGTATAAATAGCCAAATGACAAGTCTGGTATTGCTGTTTGAGTTTCAAAGCTGACTTCTTGACACTTTCAGGTACTGGGGAAGCTAGTACTGTACTGTATTTTCAGATAGCAACTACTACTTTGAAATTCTGGCTCCCCTTGAAGCAATGTAACTGGTGATCAGCCTCCCAGTAGTTCTTCTCCTTCCATGTGTTATGTTGTTACTAAACATTGTGTTGCAGTGATGTAGACTTGAGTCTATTAACTCAGACTTGAATCAGCCTCAAGTCACGTCAATGACATGACTTGGATTTGACTCGGCTATTGTAAAATACTTGAAAGATTCGACTTGAGACGTGGAACCTTTTACGACCAGTCCAATTTTATTCAGGTTTATACCAGTTTTCCCCATTAAATAGATAGGGACTCGCAACCAAAGACTCAGGACTTGGGACTTGACTTGAGACTTGGACTCAGACTTGGGACTTGACTTGAGACTTGGAGTCAGAGACTTGATCCACATCCCTGTTGTGTTGCAACTAGCCCTAAGGTCCTGAAGCAGTAGGCTTACCATCGTCCCGGAAATGACCAGGAAAGTCCCGGTAAGCCCCTTTTGTCCCCCCGTCCCCCCCAACTGTACTTTAGTCCCGGCCCCGGCCGGCCGGCTGCATCGCGGCCGGCCGGAGCACTTCTGAGACTGTGCTGCCTGCTGCAGCACGTCTCTGTCCCTAATCTTCCTAGTCTCGCGCGTTTGCGCGAGACTGGAAGCACTCAACGCTGGGAGCTCTCCGGAACAGCCCGAGTTCACTCGGTCCGTTCCGGAGAGCTCTCAGTCTCGTCGCGTATTTGCGCGACGCTGGGAGCTCTCCGGAAATGCCCGAGTGAACTCGGGCTGTTCCGGAGAGCTCCCAGCGTCGCGCAAGTACGCGACGAGCCTGGGAGCTCTCCGGAACGGACCGAGTGAACTCGGGCTGTTCCGGAGAGCTCCCAGCGTCGCGCAAGTGCGCGACGAGCCTGGGAGCTCTCCGGAATGGACCGAGTTTACTCGGGCTGTTCCGGAGAGCTCCCAGCCTCAAGGGAGGAAGTCCCCGCCCTCGGCCACGCCCCCGGCCACACCCCGCAGTCCCGGCCGAGTGCCGGGCGTTTCTGGTAACCCTATGAAGCAGGGACTGAGTGGTAATACAGTACAATGCACTATATCAGTGGTTCTCAAAGTTCTCCCTGTGAGGAGGGGAGAGCTGTGAGTACTTGCAGGGGTGGGACAGCGCAACAGCAGTGGCGGCAGTCTCGGGGATCATGCCGCTGCCCGGAAAAAGTAGTATTTTTTAATTTGCCAGGGGTCCTGGCGGCCCTCTGAAGGGTGCGGGGAGACCCATGCCCCCCCTCTGTGGGCCTCCCCGCACTGGAGATTGCTGTTCCGATGCGTTTGCGACCACTTTTGGTTTTGATGAGAAAGCAGTATGAGATATTATTATGGCTATAATAAGCCATAATGTGCACATGCACACACATGTGCATGCCCACCAGCTAACTTGTCAGTTGGATTTTGTCTTATATTAACTGGATTGGTATGTAAAATTAAGCACAGTTTGGATTTTTATGCTAAAAATAGTACAATTTTGTATTTGTGCAATACTAAAATATCACTATAGCATTTGCGGTATAGCCTCTTCTATTTGTGTCTGTATCCTTTCTGGGGCAAGTGGCAGCTGAGTGCATATAATCTTGGTCAGGAGTGTGGCACAAGGGGAAAGGGTTAAATTGAAGCCAATGGTCCTAATCTGGATTCTGCCCGTCCGTACTTAGACCAAGGGTCGTTAGCAAACAAAGAGCCCAATCCTATCCAACTTTCCAGCACCGACACAGCCGTGAGGTAAGGGAACAAATGTTTTCTTACCTTGAGAAGGCCATTGTGACTGCCCCCCACCGCAGGATGCAGCGCATGCCCTGTTGGCATGGCTACATCAGCGCTGGAAAATTGGATAGGATTAAACAAAAGGCAAGCAATGTGTTTTAAAGCCATGTCTACTTTGGCCCTCTCTTCTCATTTCTCCACTTTATTCCATTATTGTTGGTGAGTAGTTCCTTAAAACTTGTAGCTCCACGGAGCAGCTGCCGCACTTAGCAAGGAATTTGAGGTGATGTACTGTAAAGATTCTAATAAAAAAAATCATGTAAATTAAAATCAATAACAGTAACAGGCAGTTACTGTAAACTGGCAGTCACTTCCCTGAATGAATGTCTGGAATCGGTGATGGACTGCTGATGTCAGTGGGGATTTAAGGGAAATATCTGTTGCCAACACACTGCTCCTACACATGCGCGCGCACACGTTGGTTATTGCACGTGCAAACCTTCTATCTTGGGTCTGAGTTTGTCCGGCTCAGAATTAAGACCAAATTGAGGGAATTTTGGCTCAGTGACCAGGGCTGCCAGTGCACAGGGGATACAGTAAATGGCTGTTAAGGGAACAACCTCAAAGTGCCTCTAATTAGGCTACCAGTAACCATGAGACAGGGTTTTCTAAAAGAAAATAGATTTTATTGAAAAGTTATAGAGAACTCGGTGAAAAGGTAATTTTTACTAATAAAAACCAGTGCCCTGAGTTTTTAAAGGCTGTGAATGGATGATATTTGGAAGTACCGCCGTCAGGACAGGTACAGATTAACAGCGCAGTCCTGCGTAAGATGCACTTGCTGCTCTGAACAGCCGGCCCCTGCATCCTACGCAGGATGCAGCCCGCGCTGGCGGAGCTGGGGAACACCTCAGGGGAAAGGGACATTCATCTCTTTCCCCCGGTGTCGGCCCCAATGGGCCTCCTCGGATGCGCATCAGCTATTTTGCTGGCGCATATCTGAGGGGCTGGCGTAAGGCCGGCCAGGCCTGGGAAAGGGGAATTGGATATCGGCGTAGTGTGCTGCTGATATCCCTGGACTGGCCGCCCAATTGCGGCCTCTCACGCCACCCTGGCCTGCCCTCCCCACACCCTCCTGTCACCTGGTGCAGAACCTACCTGCGTCTGGTGGTGGAGTGAGCGGCACCTTACAGCATGTTTATGACACCCAACGCCAGTGGAGTGTAACAATACGCTGGATTGGGCTGCCCATGAGAGGAGAGGGCGGGGGGAGTCAGGCTGCCAGCTGAGCTGAGTTTCCATCATTTGAGATGATCGGATGTGAAAGGAGAAGAAGACTGGTGGGAAGTTTGTAGCCTGGAGAAAGGTGGTATAGAAATCTTCTAAATAAATACAGTTTAAAGAAGGCAGGGAAGATGAGGGTTTTAGGATGCAGAAAGGTGTTGGGTCTGTGCTCTGGCGAGCCAGGTAGCGGGGTGGCCAGGGCAAGACTGGCTTCAAGGATAGAGGTTGAAGGATCACTCTCCAGCCTGGTGAGGGATGTGCAGAGAGTCCACTCGGCTGTTTAGTAGGCCTCAGAATTACTCAGGGGAGGGGGTTGGATTCACCCTCTTCCTCCTCCCTGTCAGGTCTTACAAGAGATCCTGGGCTCAAACCTAAGGGCAGATAAGAGCCTACCTCCAGCCTTCCTTCATCATTGGCTGTCTCTGCCTTTAAGCCCGACACACACCGCACGAGCTCTGGCGCGGAGGCGAGCGAGCGTAGGTACCTGACCGCTCGCCTCCGCGTGCTGACCTCGTCTCCACGAGTGTCTCCCAGCGGATAGTCCCTCCTGTTTTACCGCCTTCTTAGAAAGCGCAGTGGTGATTGGCTAAGCACAAGTACGGTCCGATACACGAGAGAAGAGAGAGAGGGGCAGGAAGGAGAGAAAATTAACAAAACAATTTGTGCCGGGAATAGAATTCATCTTGCTAACTTTGTGAGAAGGAGAAATGGATCCAAGAGAACTCAGAGACTCAAGTGAGTTCCGATTGATTGACAACCCCTTTCATCCCGCCCTCTCATCCGATTAGTGGCTGCAGTAGCTCCGTGTACCCGCCCCCTCAAAGATGGGCAACAAAAAATTTCGCTCGCACCGGAACTTGGGAGAGCACAGCTCTCCTGCGTTCAGCTGCTCTCTTCCGGAATGGTGATCACACAGCTCCGCGCACGTCTGGGAAGCGCCGGAAATCGTGCGGTGTGGGTCGGCCTTTATAGTCCTGAATGCCTTCTTACCCCACCCTTCCACTTCCTGGCCCTTGAGTTCCCGCCCTGGCTCCTCCTCCCTCCGAGTAGACCTAGGTCCTTCCCTTCGAGTAGACCCAGGTCCCTCCTTCTGAGTAGACCTAGGTCTTGCTCCTGGCTTCCCCAATCCTGTTTCCGCCTTGTTGGGTCTTTCCCACGCTCTCCCTGGTGGACTTGCCCCTGCAAGGGCGTGCCCCCTAGCCTCCTATGGTGAGCACAGGAGACTATCAGGTTTCCAATCACCCCCTTCGTTGACCTCACCCTGCCCCTTGGAGGCACATTCCGGCTGCCTCTGTGTGGGTGGTGAGAGGGGTCGCTGTGGTGGAGGGTGTTGCTTGGGCTGCTGGCAATGAGACCATCCCGGGAGGTGCGAGTCCTTCGATGGGCAGGATGAAGCCTCCTGCTGGGGCTGTGGCAGAAGGAGGCGCCCACCCGGTTTCCTCTGGGGTTGGGTTGGGGTTGGATGCTTCCACTGTGACGGCACAGCAGGGGAAGCCCCCACCTTGTTGTTGGTGATCTCAGGGCTGTTGGTGCTGGAGGGCAAGGGGGGGATCTCCGGCTAAGCCAGGCATGAGTACAAGCTAGCCTGGACAAAAGGGTTTTAGCAAAAGAAGAGCATTGTAGAGGTTAGGATGTTTTTAGTGATTTTTTTTAGAAGGAAAGTGGGTTGAGGGAGATATTTTAGAAATTGGAGGAAAAAGGGGAAAGGGAAATTACTGAACCTTAGTTTGCTGGGTAGACTTGGATATCCTGTCCTTCTGTGAAGTGAGGCCAGGCTGCGTTGGTTTGGGTCCTGCGAAAAATGGAAAATGCAGCCAACAGGGTGTCCCTTGGCAGGCAGGGTAGGCAGTTCCACCAGTAGTGAGGACAACTGCCATTGCTAGAGGCTTTCCAAGTGGAGAACCCTCCCTAGAAACAGAGTGGAAGTCTCTAATGGAGAGAGACTTTCAAAACGAGCAGTGGGGACTCTTCAGTGGAGAAGAAAATGACAAAGTTCTTCTAGAGCAGGAATAGTTATAGTGGTCTAAACAAAGAATACAAAAAACATCCTGGGCAAATAAGAGCATCTCCAGGGTGTGCTGCCAGATGTTTCCTGGAGTTGATTGTGTCCTTCCAGGAGGGCACAAAAGCTTGACTGCACCTGGATCTCAGAGGTTTTTGAAGGGGAAAAAAGTATGGCATGGTGTGTGTGTGTGTGCTACCCATGCTCAGTTCGTGGTGGGAGAGACAGTCTGGGGAGAGGTCTGAAAAGACTGTTCAGCTGCTCTGGCCACTGGGCAGTTTAAGTTTAATTTATTATTCAGGAAGACATGTGCTTGCAAATGGAATCATGCCAAAGTGGGGAGCCCAAAATTGCAAGGGAAGGAGAAGGGTGACCCACAGATGTTCCCCAGTGATTCAGCCGTCCACTCTGATCAATGGCCCTTAGTTAGCATGATCTTGATTAGGAGAAGCCATCTCATCTCACATCTCACACCTCTCCAGGGAGAAGCCCTCCCCGACTTTCTGGAATGGCTGCTAAGGAACCCTGATGAAGTTGCACATTTGGAAAAGGAGGTCATTGCTAACGTATTTGTTCTGGATGGAATCTCCCACTTATATAAGGAATGAATTCATAGTCTGGGGGCAGTCTTGGATGATATGATTTGGAGACTTTATGTTCAGGTTGTGGACAGTAAGACAAAAAAAAGGGGAATGATGATGTCATACGGTTAAAGTTAGTAAGACAAAAGAAGAGGTTAATTTAAAAGGAAGGTAATAAAAAGGTAGGTTTTGAAGAGGAATGGAGAACTTGGATGTAAGGTGAGGGTATGTGGGATATATAGGGATGATAATGTAGAAGCAGCAGCAGTATTAAGACTGAAAATGTTTGTTGAGGAAGATGTCTGCCTGAAGAGGTGTAGGGGGGATTTTTTTTTAAAAAAAAGACGATAGCAATTGCAGACAGATATGGAGTAGACAGTGGACAAATTGGAATCCATTTGTTTCTCTCTCTGTTTCCTTCCCCCCTTTTTAAAATATGGTCTCTCTGTAAACAATAAGTAATATCTAAAAGTATACCAGTTGCTATCTCCACAGGGACAGGTCTTCTAGTATTGGAATATTTTTCCTAGAATAATTTCTACTAGTAGTTAATATACGGTAAGTGATTAATGGACGTCCTGATGGAAAGTATGAAATTATAGGAAATTAAATGTCTCACTTTTTAGTGGACTTCATTAATTTAAAGCTCTTAAAATGGACTACACTAAACTTTATACACGACATAGCTTGGGCATGAGCCAGCTCCTTGGCCATATGTATGGAAGGCCACATCCAGCCTCTGCCATGCCATAAGTGGCACTCTGTACCAGGCTTTACAGTGGAAGACAGTTCTGCTAGTAAGGCCAACATCTGTCCAGTCCATGCTAGTAAGGCCAACATCACCTCAAGCATGTAGACTGGATGGTCAGAGTAAGACTAAGGCTGTGGGAAGGAGAAGAATCTTGTGTAGGGACAACCTTGGGTGAGGGGTGCGTACAGCCCTGGGTGTGTGTGTCCTAAGCCCAATCCTATCCTCGAGATATGCTGGTGTATCTCCACATAAACTGGTACAATGACAGCTCTGCCAGTGTAAAAGCCCACCTGCCAACAGACACATCAGGGACACTGGCACAACGTTGGAAAAATGCTGTGCCAACATAGCCCGGGCATCACTTTGATGCCAGTGCATCTACCCCAGCGGAGAGTTCAAAACAGGGAGGAGATTGGGATGTGATGTGGGAGGGACATGGAAGGGAGGGGTTGCTGTACTCTATATCCTAACCCCTCTTCAGAAAATGGATACCCCCCCAATGCCAGAAAAATGCTATAGCAACAACAGAGCTGGCGTAGGTAGGAGTAGCCCGAAAAAGGAACAATGGGGAAGGTGCAGGGGAGTGGCAGCAGGAAACAGGTTATCTTGTTGGCTGTGTGCTCCCTGAGGCATCTGGTGGGGCCACTGTGTGATACAGGAAGCTGGACTAGATGGGCCTTTGGCCTGATCCAGCGGGGCTCTTCTTATGTTCTTATGTTAAGTGGAAAACAGTAGACAATTGCACCTCCTGCCACACCCACTGTCATATGACTAGTAATTAATATAAGTGCTGAACTAGATGATCTTCAAATTCTAGCGGGCATGAAAGCTTTACACCTTGTTTAAGTTGTATGTCAAGCCATCATTTCAAGAAGATGCATCCAAGGGTGAATTAGCAATACATTAAGAACAAGAAGCGTTGGCAAAAAAAAGAGCATCCCCAGGAAATTGGATTCAGTCCCATTTTCAATTCTGTGATGATTTTTTTTTTTAAAGTTCTTAGATGTTGCCATGTCTATCTTATGGGTAGCATAAGTATCCTTTTATTATAAGCACTTTTTCTTCTGAAGTGTTTACAATTATTGGAAAGAAAGTCGTGTTGAAGAGTATAAAGATACTGCTTGTGTCTTCCTTTCTCTTTTGTCTCCAAGTTCTTGCCAACACTTTTTAATATTTCTCTGTATGGAGTTGGAAAGACGACAAACTTCTTGCCCAATCCTATCAAGGGCTTACAGCAGCAGATCTTGCAATTTGCTGCCATAGGCCCTGTTATGGCAATGGGCAAGTGGTGAAAATGGCTGCATTTCATCTTAGTCCCTCAAATAAAAAGGCTCTGTATGTGTGCCAGGACCCTTCAGATGCTCCGCCAGTGCAGGTAAGGTGGCGGAGGGGATGGATCGGGTCAGGGATTGGACTGGGGTGGGTTGGGGCGGATCTTGGAGGCAGCGCTGATATCCTATGTCCTTGGCCTGGACCCAACACATCCCCTTGGGACTTGGGCCTACTCGGATTTACGCCAGCAAAAGAGGTGACATAGATCCAAGTTGGCCCACGTGGGACAAGGGAGTGGCAGAGTAGGTAAGTATAAAAGTTCTTTACTTACCTCTCCACAGCTGCCTGGTCCTTGGCCAGCTCATAGCATGCAGTCGAGGCTGCGTCAGTTCTGCTGCATGCTCTGGGTCAGCCCAGGATAGGATTGGGCCATACATTTGGTTTATTTAACGTGCCATACACAATAATATATGGTTTTTGAAAATGTGAACTGTAAAGGACAAAGGTTTGAGTTCTTGAATGTGATGTATTTTCTAAACTTGCTAATTTCTAACTGTGTGTATTGATCTCTAGGGGTCGGTGCAGACATAATGTTCTTGATCCCTTGATCGTGATTAAAGGATTAGAAATGGGCTGCAGAATTGTAAATTCCCTCCTCCAGTCCCTTCCCCCTTGTGCAGTGGCGTCGCTCTAGGTGGGGTGGAGCTCTAAGTTCCGCCCCACTCTGAACCCTTCCTTACTCCCCGGCATGAGGCGGCCCTGCCCCCTCGCTGTTGGAGCCATTCAGGCCGGCGAAGGTTGCTGGTTGTGGTATATATACCACAGTCAGTGAGTTCCCATGTTCATGTGATATCTAGTGGTGTAGTGATACATTTTGAAGTGCTTGGAGCTGTTTGTGACACCCCTCCCCTCATAGCCACCCACATGATAGATGTGCACTATAGTCATCATGCCCCACCATGAAGATATTACAAGAACAAAAATCCCTCAAATAAAAAGACAAAAAATGGTTTTAGACTTTCGGGGGGGGGGGCAATACTGTGTGCATTTCATCTTAGTCCCTCAAATAAAAAGAGCCCCCCTGAATGATTTAGACTTTGTTGTCTTGGGACAGGGGGCAGCACCAGGCATTTGAAAAGGACTGAAAAGGACATTTTTTTCCCCACTGCAGTGCCGTCTCTTCAGTCCTGGGTACCTTGTCCTGCTCTGCTGGCAGGCAGTATGCAGTTGCACAGAGCTAGATCCTCCTTGACCAGAGCACTCTGCCTGATGGCATCAGCACTGTGGAGCATTCTGGCACCACTATACCCCAGTAATTGCAATCATCTCTTTATCATCTCTCAGATCAATTCCTGGTATTGATACTGTAGTAGTAGATTGATGTGATAGCAGGCCATGACCCGTCATTTCTTCTGACCACATGGTAAATTCAATTGTGATTTAGTTCTGTATATGTAGGCGTCGTGTGAATATTGTAATGTGTGAATGCCCTCTTGAGGAGCAGTCCTATGTGTGTTTACTCAGAGGAAAGTTGCATATGTTCATGGAGGATTCTCTCAAGTAAAAATGCATAGGATTGTTACAGCTCAGTTCTATCCGGATCTCTTTGGCTACCATCACCTGAGCCGCTTCGTTGGCAAGTGGCTCACTGCTGACGGCACGGAAGACGGTTAGCCTCACGCCGGCAACAGCAGGCAGCAGACAGGCCATTGGAGCAGGAAAGGTGAGGGGTGGGTTGGGGACAGGTTGGGGGCGGCTCTTGGTGGCAGTGACATTCGTGAGTTCTGGAGCCCCCATCCCGGGCCCGACATGCCCCCTTGGACCTAATGGATTTATGCCAGCAAAATAGCTGGTGTATATCTGAGTAGGCCCATTGGGGACCAGGGTGCGGTGGAGGAGGTAAGTAAAAAAAAAAATCTGTATGTACTTTTCCCAGGCTGTCTGGTCCCCTAAAAGCCCACAGCGTGCAACGTACACTGTGTCAGTGGTGCTTCATGCTGTGGGCCAGCCCTGAATAGGATTGGGCCGTTAGTTTTATATTTTTTCTGCAGCAGTAAAAAAGGCAAAGCACAAGTATAAATAATTGAGCGATGCTTCTTCTGTGGTACATGTGTACCTGCAGAGTGGTTCTTTCTAGGCACAAGCCTTTCTATATTTAGGCATTCTTTATTACCTGCTTCTGTCTTTTGTTTTTGAGTCACAGAGTTAATTGTGTTTGCCAACGTATGTCCTAGAAATGCAGGACTCAATCTACCCTGAGATTTTGTTATCATAGCATGATATTTCATTTTAACTGTTTTTTTTTTTTTAGTATTAGATGTTCATTGGCAATAAAATTCTGCTAACTAGACTAATTACGCTCTCTTGTATTTAAAAGGGAGAGAGAGCAACTCTCCTTATTTATTCCAGCATAGCATCTCTCTTCCAGTGGCTGGTTGTTGGTGCCTCTTTTGTGACTGGTGCCTAATTTAGACGGTGAGCCTGTTTGGGACAGAGAACTGTTTTGGGAACTTTTGTTGTTGAAAAGTGGTGTGTGTGTGTGTGTGTGTGTGTGTGTGTGTGTGTGTGTGTGTGAGATGAAAAATAAAGATGCAATTTTCTTTATTTTAAAGATGTGTACTTCCAAGTGTGGATAGTATGTTCTTGCAATGTTAGAATCGTGCTCTCACATAAAATGAACCCATGCTTTCAAATTTTGGCATTTAGAATTATTCTTACTAATTTGTACTTATCTGTTTATTTTCAGATCTCATTCTGAAGAAGTTATATTAAGGAATTTATTTGCCTTTTGGAAGAATGCTGTGAAGACGTTTGCTAAGAGTAGTAACTGGAAATATAGGTTAAATATTTCACTTAAGTGTGATTAATTTCTTATTTAAGTAGTACCTCACATTAGAATAAAAATGTATGGAAGTGCAAGAACAATCAGTAACTTGGATGGCAGTCCTGCCAGATCTCCTCGCTTGCCAAGGTCTCCACGTCTGGGCCATAGACGAACAAGTAGTGGAGGAGGTGGAGGGACAGGTAAGACGTTATCGATGGAGAACATTCAGTCACTTAATGCCGCCTATGCAACATCTGGACCAATGTATCTGAGTGACCATGAAGGTGTGGCATCCACTACTTTCCCAAAGGGCACAATGACTCTCGGAAGGGCTACAAATCGAGCTGTGTATGGTGGTCGAGTTACAGCTATGGGGAGCAGTCCTAATATTGCTTCCGCTGGCCTTTCCCACTCAGATCTCCTTTCCTATACTGATCAGCATGGAGGTCTGACCACTTCTGCACATCATCACCATCATCAGCTCCCTTCTATGCTGAGACAGGTAAGAGACAGCACCATGCTAGATCTACAGGCTCAGCTGAAGGAGCTACAGAGAGAGAATGAGCTCCTAAGGAAAGAACTTGACATCAAGGACAGCAAGCTTGGCTCTTCCATGAACAGCATCAAGACCTTTTGGAGTCCTGAGCTCAAAAAGGAAAGGGTCTTGCGGAAAGAAGAAGCAGCCAGAATGTCCGTTCTGAAAGAGCAAATGAGGGTTTCTCATGAGGAGAACCAGGTAAGCAAGTGAAAATTGAAAATAAAGGTTAATTAGGAAGGAATGGTTGCCTTGTCTGTTCTTTAGTGATGATGACCAATAGGTAGCTGCTTTGACTTTGTAACATAATTCCTTGTTGATGTTTCTGGATTCTGGTTATGAAGTTGGAAAATAGTGCACTAACAAACTGGATGTAGCTTGTGATTCCCATGTGGAAAATAATTATTAGTCACTATCAATTTTTGTTCAGGACTTTTTGCAGCAGTAGCTTAAGTAGATTTAGCAAACTTTACAGTGTAAACATTTTTACCAGACGAAGAAAATGTACTCAATCCAGGCTTGTACTAGGCAGAGGTTTAGCTGCTCTAATTTATCTCAGAAAATAGGAAACAAGCTATAAAATCTTTTGTTTACATGGTTTCTGTGATTTTCCTAATATTATGGGCAAATTACAGAGATAATTCAATTAGAATGGTATTGAAACTGCTGTGTTTTTTAAATATGCCTATCTTGAAAT
The DNA here is from genome assembly GCA_026170595.1 of Plestiodon gilberti rubricaudatus. Taxonomy (NCBI): domain Eukaryota; kingdom Metazoa; phylum Chordata; class Lepidosauria; order Squamata; family Scincidae; genus Plestiodon; species Plestiodon gilberti. The sequence continues at coordinate 218,740,506 of JANXHW010000002.1, read as the reverse complement.
GTTAAAGCATATTTTGATTTATAAAACAGTTAACATACAGATAATTTTAAATGTCCATATATAAAGATGCAACTGCCATTGGTTAAAAAGTCGTGATTTTTGCTGTGCTTCCATGGAGCCATATGGATCGGTCAGTAGGAAAACCAGAGGGCAGATTTCCATTTTGTACAAAATATCTTGTACAATCCTGGATGATTATCATGTCTGTATATGAACTAAAGCTGCTAGACTGATCTAGACCTAAACCTCCTGATCATCCTATGTTGAAAATATAGTCTTGTTCTTCACCTTTGGACATTACCATTCTAGATTATTCTTGGCTTTTAGAAACTAGAACTGCAGACATGAACACTTTCCTGGGAGTCGTTCTATTTAACATGATGGGTCTTACAGTCACACTTCATTTTATGTGAGGGTTATGTTTCAAGGTCAGAGCATAAAGTCAAAATTACCTTGAAAATCCCTTACATCCAAAAATATGTACTGTCCCTTTAAACATTACAAGGGAACGGAGACGGGCAGCCCAATCCTAACTATCCGGCGGGTATCCCCGCTATGGGGCGACGCGCGCCCTAGTGATGCCACTGGCCCCAGCGCTATTTAATGCTAATCATTAATTGCTCTTTGTTACATAAAAGTGCTGTAGTTCATGGGTATTTTTCCTCAGCAGTCTACTTCTCATACCATGTTTTCAAGAGGGTTAATAAATGCTCTTTTGCAAGTGATTGCCTCTAGTACAGTATATGGCATCAGAATTGCAAACTGAATTATTATTAGGAATTCATCAAGCAGTATTGAAAATGCCAGTAAACTCAAAGGCGTGAAAAAATGAAATTTGGGGAAGCCGCCTTTGGCCATTATGGAATACTTCTCATGACTAGTGTGACGATAATTCCATGGTAGGAGTGGACAACTGCTTAACGTGATACTTTGCATTGGGTTTACATAGGTGGTGATACTGTCAGATATCCTCAGTTGTGTGGATAAAGTATGTAGCATATGAATCAACAGTATATGCACACTCTATTACACATGATTGTTGTGATTCTCATGGTCATAACATCACCATTAAGGGCAGTCATGTCTAACTGGGTACATATCTACATCTGGTTCACATGTTACGTCCTCCATTCGGATTGCAGTACTTCAAGGATGTTAACATATCAAAAACCCGCTGTCACCACTAGATGTATATAAAACGGTCCAAATGGTCCCTTCAGATGGATGCTTTTTGAGTTTCAGATATACCAATTCTGTGTGCCTCACATGCACAAGCCCCACATGCTACTTGCCATGCTGGTCACTGCTGGATCTCTATGCTGAACCTGGGTGACGCAGTGCAAAACACAATTGTCTTTGTTTAAAAGCTTCACATTAGTTGGTACTTCCTAGGATTTGGGATAAATTCTACTCCTCGGAGTCCTAGTGATCCTTATTAGCATGTATTGCTTATAATATAAATCTGTTAAATTCCAAAAGACTTAAATAACTGGACTTGTTTCAAATGATGCAGTAAGATTGGCTACAGGTTTCATTTATGATGCGTATCTAAATGAATTCAAAATTTCTGGGATAAGGTTGCTAATAGTGTAAAAGATATTCTGGGTTATGCTGTTTGTTCTGGGTTATTCTGATATTCTGGATTTACACACACACACCACGCATACACACACACTGGCTCCCTAAGTTACAGATGTCCGAGTAACGGACAGCTGCGTTGGCACTTTTGTGCAGGCACAGTACATCCTTCAGTGTTGCTTTCATGCAGGTGCGATAGTATTCTAACTATGTTAGGTCCAAAACAGGCCCAGGTCCAATTAGGGTCTGCCTGAGGGGGGGGGAGCAGGAGGGTCGATCAAGTCCTTCTGCTTCTCTACTTCTAGAAGGAAGAGAGGGAAGGGGAATCGTATCCTCTATATGGGAGTGAGACACCTCTAGGCAGAAGCATCAGTTGGAATCAGCTTTATTGAATACAACATGCCTTAAGAATAGCGCTAGACTGCTACATCCCTAACATATGCACACCCCCATTCAATCCACTCTCTCACCCAAGACTGGCCAAGCCTGTTGATTGTTGCTCATTCCAGACTGAGGTGAACCTGAGTCTTTCCTCTCCTGCCTTCCTGAGTTCCCCTCTTTATCCCCCATAAAGGGGGAGCCGATAGTGACATGTCTTCTAAGCCCCCCTCCTTCTGTCACCTCCCTCCTGATCCTCCTTACTGGATCTGAGGTTGTTCCCAGCAGGCATTTTCTATTTCCCCAATTTACAACTCCAGGTGGCACAGAACGTGTCCTCTTATCAACATACCCAAGTGAGATGCACTGTCTCTGGGGCCTCGTCTCTGACATGTCCTGGGAGTGCAGATAGCAATTCTGTGAGAACTCTTTTTCCTTGATATTGTTGTTGTTCAGTCATTAAGTCGTGTCCGACCCTTCGTGATCCCATGAACCATATCCTGCCAGGCCTTCCTGTCCTCCACTATCTTCCTGAGTTCGCTCATTTGATATTAGCCAGTTCCAAAGGGGCCTGTTTCAGCCAAGGCTATTTGGGGGTAATCAAGTTAAGCTTCCCTTTATCGTTCAATCTCCAGCTTTCTCCCTTGCTGCCATCATGGCCTGGCCTTTCACAATCATGTCTCTGCACATTCCTAACCTACTTAACTACCTATCAAACAACAAAATGGTTTTTTTTAAAAAAAAACTTGAAAGCAACAATTTCAAAATGGCGCCTGGCAGCTATCATCTGGTTCTAATAACCATTCATGAATATTAATTGATTAAAAATCAATGGTAGACAGCCCTTGTACAATCCCAACAATATGAAAATCTCTTCTATGGCTTGGGGTGCAACTGGGATGGCAAAAACCATCAACTTTATTCAGTTACCAAACACATAGTAACAATGAGTTCTCTCGCATGCAAAAGGATGACTCTTCTATACAGAATATTCTTGAGATACTCTGTCCTCTTTTTTTTGTAATATAAAGACCCGATAATGTCATTTTTGTTTTGTGTGAATGCTGCATTGATATTTGAAAAAGGATAACATTGTTTTTAAGAATCTTCATGTAGAGATAGTTGGAAGGTGCATGGAACTCTGAAACAATCTTTTAATTGGAATAAATTATGTTGCAGGAATGCAAAATTGGCATGCTTCTGATAACCATGTTTTTATTTATAAAAGCAGCTCTGAAAACATTACCTGTCTTCCAGGCTTAATATATAGGTTGTGTGTGTGTGTGTGTGTGTGTGTGTGTGTGTGTGTGTGTGTGTGTGTGTGTGTGTGTGTGTGTGTGGTTAAAACAGTAGCTCATTCCCCAGAGTTTAGGCATGGGATATATACATGCTGCATTGATGTGTACTTTGTCCCTTTCAAGCTTTGGGCTGCAATTCTAGGCACACTTACCTGAGAGTAAGCTCCATGGAACTCAGTGGGATTTAGTTCTGAGTAAACATGCATAGGATTGTGCTTTTACAGAGTTTAACCACTTAGCAAATGGAGCTAGGCACTATGGTGGCCTGAAGTGGTGGTGGTTGTCGTAAACAGCTCTGCACAGTAGCAAAAGCGATAGGCAAAGTCCAGAAGAAAAAGGGTTTGGAGTGGCCTATGAAATGAGAGAAGTATTTGGGGATCAGTAATAAACTGCTGTTGAATGAGGATGTACTGTATTGCATTAGAACATCAGAGCCTTTCCAGATGACAAAAAACCCCAGGCTTGTATTTTAGTGCCACATTACCATCTCTGATCCAGCACCATATTTTCCCATCCTTGCATAATGAACAGGGATGTGTGTGTGTGACCTTGCTGCAGGGGCAATGGGCTACCCCCAACTAGTCTTCCTTTCCTTTTAGAAGGAGAGAGATGGGTGGTTCTGTGCTGGAGTGGGGGAGCAAAGACCCTCCAAATGACTAAATTTAAGCCAACAAAAACAGAAAGAGATGGGAAAAAGTTGACAGCAGCATTGTTTTAGGGTGGTGGGTTTGTGGGGAAGTTTGCCAGTGGTCTGAAAGAGCTTTAGGGTCATGTATTAACAAGCTTGACTGCCCAGCAAGGGAGCACTCACTTTCTGAAGGAGTTAAAATAATAAAAAATGAGAATAAGAAAAGGTCACAAAATGGCACAGTCATCGAAGGAGAGGAAGTGGCAACACTCATCTCCAATTGTCATTGGGTACTCAGTAGCTACCAGAGCTAACTCATGCAGTGACACTCCACACAGTGCTCACAGTTGTGCCTGATACATTAGATGGGCATCGTGTGGGTGGGATGCATCCCAGAACAAATACCGTATTGGTCTGAGTATAAGACTCACTTTTTTCTCCTAATTTAAGTTTTTAAACTAGGGGTGTGTCTTATAATCAGGCTGTTTAAAATTTTTTAATAGCACCAAACTTTAAGGGTGCGTCTTATAATCGGGTGCATCTTATACTCGGGACAATACGGTATATTGAGGCTAGTGTGTTGGGAAAATGCAGTTTTCCCTGAACAGAGATATTGACTCTGTTACCTTCAACAACTCAAGAGTATATGATTCTTCCTCAATAACTGTGTTACAAGCGTGAATTTATTGCACAATAAAATGATTGCCCGGAAAAGCCTCTCAGTAAAGAAATCAAAATGTTGTTCTGGATTGATGCCTTCTCAAATAACTAAACTGCTGAGAGTTTACGCAAAATTTAAAAATGAGAAGTGCTAAATTATTCTAAGCATTGTTAATGCTTCATTTTCTGCAGCTATTTAGTACTTATGCTGTTTTTCAGTGCTTGTCAAGGTTTAAAATATGCATGCATTTTTTTTATGCAGGCAAAGATGGCTAACATCCATCACTACTTACATGGTTTGGATTTAAATTTAGTAATCCAGAAGTGAAAGCTTAACCCTCACTGTAGTTGTCAGCTCTCTAGTCTTTAGAAATGTCAAATGATGTAAAGAAATAAGTCTTGACTAAGAGAAGAGCTTAACAGCAGAACTCTCTTTTTTTAGATGGTTTGACATATGTATGTAATATAGCCCTTTTCTTAGTTCCATCACTGTATCGCACTCTAGCATGACCAAGAAATGGTAGTGAGTGGAATAATGAAGATAAAGGGGTTGGGGGAATGCTAAACAGTTGACCCGATTTCTGTTGCTTCTCATTTAAGGTCTATGGGACAATATAAACTGAAATTGGTTGCACTGTTTGAAGGGAGGGGTAACACGTGTTCAGGCCACACTCCACTAGTGTCTTCGGCAGCAATGGACTTTTTTGGGAAAAAGTAAAATTTACAACTGGGTGTTTCAGTTAGAACAGTTGATCCAGCTCATGGCACAGGACAAGAGAGAGGTTGTGCTTCCCCCCAAATATTCCTGAAATATATGGGCCCTCTCTGCAAACCCTCCTATCTCCAGAATGATGGCCGTTTTGCTAGTTTTATGTATTTGTGTTCTTTCTCATTCAAGGATATGTGAATTCTAGCCCAAAGGGTTTCCACTTGCTCATTGATGCAGTGGGGGTGACCAATCTTGTTCTAACTACTGCTGCTGTAAGCACGTGGGCCTTACCTTTCAGTCAGAAATCATGACTTGTGAAGCTTCCACGACATATTGAATAACTGTCAAACCTGTCAGAAAAGACATCTTCTGTGAAGCCTCTAATGCAGAGGTTCTCAACCTGTGGTACGCATACCCCTAGGGGTACGTGGACCACTTGCTGGGGGTATGCCAAGGACTGGCCATTATCTGCCCCTTTAACTGTTAATTAAGTTTTTTTTTCCCCGGATTTTTTCCGGAGCCGAGAGCTCCTTTGTGTTTTCTTCCGTGACTAATCTATCCGATCTACAGCTGATTGTCGGGGTCAATTTATGCACGTGCATAGGTTGAGCTTCTCAGCAGCCAGAAGAGGGTGTTGTGCTCCACACTCTTGCCTCCCAGCTCTCCTCCTAATGAATGCAGCTCCTGCTGCAGGATGAGCATTTTTTACTTTGTCTCTATGTTAAAGACAGACATCACTTGGGTAAGTTTGGGGTTTGAGTTTGGGGGGTTTTGTACATGGGATTTATGTTTTTTACTTTGGAAACTGCATGTGTGGGGTTTGGGGGAAAAGTTGAGTTGGGGGGGTTGTACTTGGGATTTATGTTTTTTACTTTGGAAACTAATTTAATGCACACTGCCAGAGGCTTCAGAGAAGACCTGAAGCAGCCTCAGTTGACTTGGTTTGAGTCCTAGAGCTGAAGCTTTGACTTCAGGTGCCCCTCCATCACTGTGAGTAATATGGGCTCTTTGTGGCTTATGCTCTGGTATTCCCAGGGGTTAGATTGCCAACATTTGTTGTCAAAAATTCTGGCATACCTGTCACCGTCACCTGTGGTCTGCTAATACTCCAGATCCAGGTGAACGGTTCCCTCATAGTACTCTGCCTTGGTACTATGAGCTACAACTGCCAACCATTGCAGATAATACAACCCAGCTCCTTCTGTGGCCCAGTAGCGTTACTGGATTCAGTCACATCCACTTTTCCCTGGTATTCACTACTAAGATGAATCAAAGGAAAATCAGTTACTTTATTACTTCAATGTGGTTACACGGTTAGGATATGTAACGAACAGATACAGAACACAGGATAAAAACAACAACACAGTCAGATCCAACCATCCTCCTAATCTCTTCCCTCAACTGTCTCTTCCTTCCAACTGCCCCTTTCCCCTTATATGGTCCTAACTGCTGTTAACCTCCTCTCTCATGCCCCTTCCTTATATGGGCATAGCTTTCCTGTGACACCCCTTTCCTTATATGGGCATAGCTTTCCTGTGACAATACCAGTGTGCCTTTTCTTTATGAAGAAACTCTCTCTCAACTCTCAATTGGAGGTATAGTTGAGGGGAAGGGGTGGAAGTGAACCTCTGAGACTTTAGATGCTGTCTTTGAAACTTTTTGAAAAGGACCTTTGTTGAGAAGTATCGGGATAGCAGGGGAGCAAACTGAGAAATTTGCCTAGGGGACATATGTTAACATCACTTCCTTCTGAACAACTTAGTTCTGTATTTTAAAACACACACACCAAAACCCTCTTTCCTAAGAGCTGCTTGAGGCAGAGTAAGCCCTATTGAACACAATGGGACTTACCTCTGAGTAAACATGCACAGATTAGCACTCTAATATACCTTTTTATATTTATCTGGGATATTTTTAAATTCCATTTTTCAGTTTTTATTCACTTGTTTTAAACTATGGCAGCCCACTCCAAGAGTTTAGTATGAAATGAGCTAGAATAGATCATTAAATGACATATAATAAATTTCAAAGCAAAAGTACAAGTAAGTGGCAAGAGAGGATCACACTCTAATGAAGAAATTTAAAGTTGATTTGTTATTCTTGTCGTATAAACTTTCTTGGATGTGACATGGCTATGGCAAGGCTATGTCATGGTGAACTCTCACACTTCGAAACTGCACCACTGTTCTCCACAGTCAGCCTAAGCCTGCTGTGAATCTGGTATCCTGTGAGTTACCCGGCTCGACCTGTTTGTCTGGGGTGCCAGCATCCTTATAGGCACTGCATTGCTGGGGACAAGATGGTTGAAAGTTAACAGGCTAAATGGGAAATGCTCAAATAGTTGTGTGTGCTGGCTAGCCTGTCTGCATGACAGCAAGTGGGAAGCCAGTGCACACAGGTGCAGCCTCGTACAATGCATTCTGAAAAATGGTGACCAACATTTCTATACAACTCTTATTAAGGAAAAAATTTCCACATGGCATCACAGAGCGTATGTGGTTTGCGTTCACACTAAAAAATTAAGACCCTATATCTAGGCTTACCAGATTTCCTGGTACCCCGAGGGGGGCGGAAGTGACATCATGGGAGGCAGGTCAAGGAAATGTGATGTCACTTCCGCCGGAAGTGGGACACTCAGGGGGCATGTCCATGGATGTGGGCAGGTGATGTCACAGGGGGCGTGTCTGGCTGACACGACCGGAAGTGATGTCACGAAGGATTATGGTGGACCCGGGGCCCAAGTGACGACACTCCGGGGGGGGGGAGTTTTTAACAATAAAATATATGTTTGTTTGCGTTTTTTTTAATTAGTTCTGTATTTTAAATTAATGTATCTCCAAGTATCACCCTCCAGTAAGCATCTGTCCTGGTTTTGTTTTTTTCTCTCCGATTTACAAATCAATCTCTCACGCACACACTCATGCACACACTCACGCACACCCCCCTACCTGTTTTAGTTTCCTTTCCCCAAGCAAGAATATACCAAATTTTATACACCTGCCGCCTGCTCCTGGGCTCCTGCGTGGCTCCCCATTGCTTCAAAGTGCTGTAATAGTTTAAAAAAACCTGATTCACAGTTTTTCAACTTGTTCATAAATGACCTGGAGTTGGGGATAAGCAGTGAGGTGGCCAAGTTTGTGGATGACACTAAACTTTTCTGGGTGGTGAAGACCAGCAGGGATTGTGAAGAGCTCCAGAAGGATCTCTCCAAACTGGGAGAATGGGCAGCAAAATGGCAGATGCTCTTCAATGTAAGTAAGTGTAAAGTGATGCACATTGGGGCAAGAAACCAAAATTTCACATATACGCTAATGGGTTCTGAGTTGTCTGTGACGGATCAAGAGAGAGATCTTGGGGTGCTGGTGGACAGGTCGATGAAAGTATCGACCCAGTGTGCGGCGGCTGTGAAGAAGGCCAATTCCATGCTCGGGATCATTAAAAAAGGGATTGAGAATAAAACGGCCAATATCATTCTGCCTTTGTACAAATCGATGGTAAGGCCACATCTGGAGTATTGTGTATTGTGTCCAGTTCTGGTCACCACACCTCAAAAAGGATATAGTTGAATTGGAAAAGGTGCAGAAAAGAGCGACCAGAATGATTCGTGGGCTGGAGCACCTCCCTTATGAGGAAAGGCTACAGCGTATGGGGCTTTTCAGCCTAGGAAAAAGGCGCCTGAGGGGGGACATGATTGAGTCGTATAAAATTATGCATGGGATGGAGAGAGTGGATAGAGGGAAATTCTCCCTCTCGCACAACACCGGAACCAGGGGACATGCACTAAAATTGAGAGGAGGGAGAGTTAGAACAGACAAAAGAAAATATTTCTTTACCCAGCGTGTAATTCATCTGTGGAACTCCTTGCCACAGGATGTGGTGATGGCACCTGGCCTGGATGCCTTTAAAAGGGGTTTGGACAGATTCATAGAGGAAAAGACCATTATGGTTACAAGCCATAAGCAACCTCCTGGTTTTAGAAGTGGGTTTTCTCCGTGCCAGGTGCAGGGGAGTGGCAGCAGGAAACAGGTTATCTTGTTGGCTGTGTGCTCCCTGAGGCAACTGGTGGGGCCACTGTGAGATACAGGAAGCTGGACTAGATGGGCCTTTGGCCTGATCCAGCAGGGCTCTTCTTATGTTCTTATGTTCGTATAACTTCCGGTTTTGCGTCATAACCAGAAGTTGCTGTGAATCGGTTTTTTTACTCTTTAGAGCTCGTGCGGCTTCCCAGTGCTTCAAACGGCTCTGAAGAGTAAAAAAAACACACCAATTCACAGTGACTTCTGGTTATGATGCAAAACTGGAAGTTGCTGTGAATAGTTTTTTAACCTTTTTAGAGCCTTTTGAAGTGCTGGGAAGCCACGCGGGAGATATGATGCTGGGGATGGCGGCCAGGATGACCTCTGGCCGTTTCTGGGACTTTGGTAAGCCTACCTATATCCAGTCCATGCAGGAGAATTTAGGAACATACTGATATTCAATCTTATACATACATACATCTTGTGATATTGCACAACACTCCAGTGGTAATTTATCTTCATTTTTTTATGTTGTATGATCTTGCTAGCCTGTCCCTTTTAGACTGGTTTCTGGTCCTTCAATTAGTGTACATGCTGTGAATCAAGGGTATTTTTGTGTATTTTTTTGTGTTTTGTTTGTGTGAACATGTATACATGCAATATCATAGATGTCGACATAGTTATGGATAGTAGTATTGCTCCTCCTATTAATATCTTGTCCAAAATTAAAATAGTACATTTAAATGTTTCAACTCAAATGTTTGACATCAAATGTTCTGTTTTCTGAAATCATTTTCTTTTTATGTTTTAAAAGTTATGTGTTTAATTGCTTGTTTTAACTTTGTGTTGGATTGTATTTTCTTTATTTCTTTCACTTTCATTCACTGAAACTGAGGACATTTTAGGTAAGTAACATTCTCTTCATTTTCTGTTTTTGTTTCTTTGTTCAAGATGTGAGAAATTGATTAGAAGTGCTGGGATGATTATGTAAAGTGATTATTGTGGAGTTCAGTGTGTGTTCATAATGCATTTTCATACATTTATATGTAGATATAACATTGTCTGAAATATAGTGTTCATAGTTTGCTTAGATATGTGAAACAGATTAAATATTATTTCAGAAGCAAAACACTGTAGTATGAAGATCAGTGATAGGTGGAGGAGAAACATTGGGGCCTTGGACAGACTCTGAAACTTTTTAAAAATGTGTTGGCGTGAACCCTAATATGACCCCCCAATTTTGAACTCAGCGCATCGGGACAACTTGTAGTTTAGGCAGCCCTCATCTGGTATCTTTTGAAACAGTCCTTCACGAAGGACTGCCCATTTCTATTGTATCTCAGTTATTCATAGTGGCATAGGGAATATTCTGTAAATCGTTGCTCTCATTTATACTTACTGTACATGTGGTAGAAATGATTGTGTGTACATCATATTGCCATCTTGTTGGGTGAAAGATGTGGATGCGACAAGAAATTAAATCATTTCCTGGACTTCTGTGGAAATGTATGACGGGAGCTCCCTAAAGATTTTCAGACACAGGAAAAGTTTCAAGCTATATTATTATGAAGTACTGTTCTTCACAAATGTTGCAGTACAGTACTTGCATCAAAGGACTTTTGTTTCAGGGAAATTCCCACTTGCTTTAGGTTCTTATATAATAATGATAGGGCTCTACTGTTTTCATGTATGTTCTTTTTCTGAACAGTAGCTTTCTTTTCTACCTTTTAACCTTGAGATTTGGCAACTTGCCTGAGGAAGACCAGAAATTGCCTTTTTTTCAGAGAATGGCAGAAAAAGAGAGAGAATCACTCCCTTCTCATTATAGCGCAGACATTTTTACTGCTTCAGTCACTACCCTTCATTTTCATTCTCTTGATTTTTCTGGGGGTTGTTCCTAATTTTTCTGTCACATAGTGCCTTATTCAGTTACCGTATTTATCAGTGTATAAAACGCACCGGCGTATAAGACGCACCTTCCTTTTGGCCCTGGGTTTCAAGAAAAAAAGATTTAAAGCATTTTTGGGCCACTTGGCCACTTACTGCTTGGCTGCTTAATTAGCTAATTTACATAAATTGCACAAAAATACCAGGATCTCTTTTAAAACACACAGCAATAAGACACATGAACAAAATGCACCAGAATTTAAATCCCAAGTACAAAAAAAACCCAGACTCAACTCTTTTCCCCCCAACCCACCCATGCAGTTTCCAAAGTAAACATAAATCCAAAATACAAAACCCCCAGACTCAACTCTTTTTCCCCCACCCCACCCCACCCCACCCCTGCAGCTTCCACAGTAAAAAACATAAAAGTACAAAAAAAACCAGACTCAACTCTTATCACCTTACCACCCCCAGACTCAACTCTTACCAACTCTTAAACAACATAAATCCCAAATACAAAAACCCCAGACTCAACTCTTTTCCCCCACCCCACCTATGCAGTTTTCAAAGCCTCCCAACTAGGCCCAGTTCAGAAGCTTACCCATGCTGCATTCAAGAGCAGGCCCTCGGCAGCTCAGCTGAACTGAACTGAGCACAGCGCCCTCTGCTGGCTGCTGAGAAGCTCAACTCATGCACGTGCATAAATTAAACCCGACAAACAGCTGTAGATCGGATAGATTAGTCAGGGAAGAAAGCACAAGGGAGCTCTCAGGCTCCGGAAAAACGCGGTAAGCCCGAAAATGCTTTAAAACGGGCAAGGGGGGGGAAAAGAGATTTTTTTAGTATTGGCGTATAAAACACACCCTACAATTTTGGGTCACAAATGTAGTCAAAAAAGTGCGTCTTATACGCCAATAAATACGGTAGTTTACAGTAGAAGACAACACACTGTAGGCTGTATTTGATGCACAGGAGGACCCTTTAAGGTGCACTGTGCAACACACACACACACACACACACACACACACACACACACACACACACGTCAGAAATGTTAACCCAAAATTTAGAAATATTAAACACCTTTCATAAAACCCCTTACCTACAAAAACGTTTCCCCACAAACTGTACTCTCCTGCAGGAACCCTTTTAGTGTGTAAGAGTGAAATAGGCTTCCAGTTTTAACTGAGAAAAAAAGTGTGCTTCAGCAATGAAAAGCCGTGAAACGCAGTGATCTAGAACATACGATTCGGCACATTCTGTACCGCATGAACAACTGCATGTGATTCAGATAATATCATGAGAGATGCTTGAAGGTGCTTTTAACTTCCTTGTGCGAAAATGGTCATTGATTGCTTTTTGTTATATTACTGGCTTCTTATTAGGATGGGGAACAGGGTGAAAAGTATTATTAATTATGAATTGTGAATTAAGTCTCCCAGAGAATTTCAGAGTTACTGAAGGTTATTGAGAAAAATTATGAGGAAAAAGCAAGAGCAAAATTTGATTTTCTTTTAGTGGAGGTGTCCCCCCCCCCCACTGTTGTATCTTCCAGTTTTGTTCAGAATAGAGTTTCAATCCTAAGCATGCTTACTAGTGAGTAAGTTTCATTGAACTCAGTGGGACTGACATGCTTAGGATTGCACTGTAAGTTGGCTGGAGTAGTACCCATTCTTTTTTTAAAAGTAATAGTATTCTACTTTGAGAATACATTTCTCTATCAATTCACAATGCTAATTTTCCATACTTGCATTCATTGTCGTCATCAGTTATACTGCTGTAGGGATACTATATCTATTTTGGGTTGTTTTTGGATTTTTTCCTAATCTTGTAATTTTGATTATATAATTATTAAAACAGTAAACATACATACAATGACATACCACAGTATACATTTAAAAACGTATTCATAGATAAAAACGCAACCCTGGGTTCTTTTTTCTATGTGGTTAGCCATCCATAATAAATGCTGAACAGGCCTTGGGCAAAAACACTGCCCACAGATAACACAGAATTGAAGATACAAATTGTAATAACTGGTAAACAAGGCCTACAATGTAATCCTATACATGTCTACTAAGACATAGATCCCATTGTCTTCAGTGGTGCTTACTCCCAGAAAAGTGTGCATAAGATTGCAGCTTTATTCTAAGAAGTTGGAGACGGGCAGCCGCTCCTGCCCAGCTTTAGGTTGGCGGAGCTCTCGCTCCACCAGCCTAGGGTGTCATAAGGGTGTCGCAGAGACGTCGCCTGATGTGGGGCGGTGGGCCCCAGGGCGTAGGGGCGGAAAGGCTCCGGGGGGGCGGGAGCCTCCTTAAGTTTCGTTTCCCCCCCCGCTTTTTAAAAAAAGATTTTTAGGGGATTTTTAGCGCTAGCGGGGCTTCTAATAGTTTATGTATGCTTTGCGCAACTTACTGTGTGTACTGTGACCCTCCCGCGACGATCTCCAGGGGCGCAGATGATCTTCCAGGGCACAGATCGCTCCTCTGATGCTCTGCAGCCCCTGGCGCGAACTCTGTAAAGCGCCCAGGAGCGCTTTGCAGAGTTCACGCATGCGCAGAGCGGCGATGTTTCCAATCGACGTTCTGCGCATGCGTGAACTCTAGCGCTCCTGGGCGCTTTACAGAGTTCGCGCCGGGGCTGCAGAGCATCAGAGGAGCGATCTGTGCCCCAGAAGATCGTCTGCGCCCCTGGAGATCGTCGCGGGAGGGTCACAGTACACACAGTAAGTTGCGCAAAGCATACATAAACTATTAGAAGCCCCGCTAGCGCTAAAAATCCCCTTTAAAAACAGCAATTTTTAAAACAGCATAATTATGCAAATTAATTATGCTAATTAGCTTGGGGGCGTTGGGGTTTTCCGCCCCAGTAGCAGGGGCGCCTGGCTACCCCTCTGGGGTGTCGTAAATGTGCCATGGTTTGTTTTTTTTAAAACAAAGCGTCATTTAAAATACGTAAACTAATAAGCAAAGTATATTAACAGCCTGATCCTAACTAGGATTGTGCCGGCACACAGAGCATTTACAACACTGGAACAGTGTTCTGCTGTTGTAACATGGCCGCTGATGGCGCACACGCAGCACTCCATCGGCGGCCGTTTTGTGCCATGCCTGATGGAGCTGGTAAACCACCGGTGGGGGAGGGGGTGAGTGGAATGGGGTGGGGCTGGGCAAATCGGAGGCTGTGATCATGCCCTCAAGGTGGGTGGGTATCAGCAGAGCCGTTTCCACGGATATTCTGACCACCATTTTGCCCCTGACATGCTCCCTTGGGTCTGCTTGAACTTGTGCCAGCAAAATAGCTGACAGTGGCCATGTGGGGATGGAGTAGAATAAGTAAAAAATCTTTTACTTACCTCTCTGCCCCTGCATGGTCTCCAGCTGCAGCAGAGCTGTGCTGGTGCTGCTGCACTTTGTGGGCAGCATTTAGTTAGGATTGGGCCCAGCGGCATCACTGGGTGGTGCTTCACCCCCGGCGGAAGGTTGCCCCCTGCTGCCACCGTGTCATCCCTCGCTGCTGCCGCGTCACCAACCTCTGTCGCCACGTCATCCCCTGCTGCCGCCCGGTCCCAGTATGAGCTGGGAGAGGGTGACGATGCATCTTCTTCAGCTGGCAGCTCGGCTGCTTCTGACTAGGCCAAAAGCAGCATTTCTGCACATGCGTACAACACAGCTTGAAGCCTCTTGCCCTCAGCGGCGTTGTGCGAAAACGCAGCTTTTGGCCTATTCAGAAGCAGCTGAGCTGCCGGCCAAAGAAAACACGTTGTCGGCCACTCCCGGCTTGTATCAGGCGGCAGCAGGGGGCGACGCGGCAGCAGCGGGGGTGATGGCGAGGTGGGTGAGCGGGGCCGGGGGGGTGACGCGGCATGCAATGTTGAACGCATCACCCCTCCTGGTGCATCACCCCCGGCGGCCCGCCCCCCCTGCCATGCATCAGTGATGCCAGTGATTGCCAGCCCTAATATACTTATTACAGAAATCTCAATATAAGGAATTGCAAAGATTTTTAAAACAGTGCAAGAATACTAAAATTATCTAAAAGTAAAAACTAAGAAAAAACCATTAAAAAGTGCTCTCTACTGTGCTCCGTTGGGAGGTTTTGCAGATCAGGTAGTGTGGGACTTAAGTTTTACGTGGTGGGATTGTGTGAACTTCTTTGTTCATGCAGTCCATTTACATAAAATTGGAAGTTCTGTACTTCCTGGTTGGGAAAACAGTGTGACAGAGCATGATAAGGTCCAGTTTTTGCTCACTTTTAGCAAGCGAGAAGTAGATCAATGTAGCTCACATCTGTAGTGGGCTGGAGGGAGGGCATCCCAAATGCACTGCATACTCACCCCCCTGCCATTAGCCGCTGACACAAGCTTCATCAGCCCAGTTCATGGCTGGGCCGGCCCTAACATGAAAGCTAGCATGACAAAGGCCCTTAATGAAATCTAGTTACCTAACCAAAATTGGTTGTGTGTGTGTGTGTGTGTGTGTGTGTGTGTGTCCATATGTGTGTGTGTGGTTTTTTAAAAACCACATAATCAGCAGTAATAGCATTCAATAAAGTATCAGTGAATTTAAGTTCAAAATGACACATTCTGTTTCTAAACGGTGGAATGGAAAAACAGTCATCTAGGTGATGAAGAATGGCAGAGGTGTAATCTCACTTCCTATAACAAGAAAAAAGGTGTTGCAGCATTAAGGAGTGACAGAATTTTAGATATTTAGGATATTGCAACACTTATAAGAAAGGTAATTGCTGAATTGTTTAGCAGGATGAGCCGAATAGCAATTATACCAGAAACAAACAAGTCCTATATATATATATATATATATATATATATATATATGGCACATTTCATTTTATAATGTTCTTAATTGGTCTGAATTCATTGTGTGATCATTTTTATATTCTACTGCACAGATTTACAGCCCAGTCCTATTTTCTCCTGGCATAGGCCGCATGGCCAAGCTGAATTTGTGTGCCTATGCCGGGTAAACCCCCCCAGCTGCCGCAATGGGGCTACTCGGTCGCCGGCCCTTTAGCCGATGGAGAATCAAACCACCCATGTCAGCTGAAAGGGCCTGGGGGGGGAATAGGATACAGCTTCCAAATACGGGATACAGCATCCATACGAGAATGCCGGTCCCAGAGGCGTAACGTGCCCCGGAGCGCCCTGGAGCACGGGGGGGGAGGGGCGCCCCCAGAAGAAGGGCCAGCCAAAGAGGGATTGGCTGCAGGGAGCTCACTTCCCCCCCTCCCTGCCAGACAGAGAGCTCTGCTTCTTCAAGTCACAGTTGCCTGGGGACTGCAGATTCGAAGGGAAGCAGACTTGCCTAAAACGACGCGTCGCCACTGCCTGCCTGTCTTCCTCCCTTTGAAGATCGGCTCTTTTATAATTATTAAAATCAAAAAGAGAGCGGTGTGGAAATAGCAAAGGATTAAGAGTGCTCTGCCTTGGATGGGAAACCAATTCCCTCTGACCAGTGGTGTTGCAGGCAGCATGCAAATTACTCTTCGTTAAAGCAGAGGAGGAGAGAGAATTTGCTTTTCAAAGGAAGCAGATCATCCCCATTGTCTTGGTCTCTGGGGCTAATCAGATTAGCTGATACTGTTATCTTGCTAAAGAGGGCGCCCTCCGGGGCGCCCAGACGGAGTGTTCCAAGTGTCCCCCCCACCCCCTCCCAGACCCACTCTGCCTTCCCCCCTCCCCGTTACGCCCCCTTCCTTCCCTCTCCAGCCCCTGCGCCATTTGGAGTGTCCTTACTAGCTCCGTTGCGAGTAGGGCCTGGATTCAGTGACGGCAGGACTGCGCAGGCCTTCCTGCCGATGCTGCTTCGTCTTTGGGTGCCAAAATGCACTTTACGGTGCATTTGTGGTACCTGGCACCAGTACTGAAGCCACAGCACTGGCACCCGAAGAGGATAGGATTGTGCCGTTAGAGATGTTGTGTGCTTAGTTTTCTTGCATGTATGGGGTCCCTCATTCACTTCAGTGGAGGAAATCATTATACAGTATGTGTGCAAAAGAATGAGTGTGAAGATCAGATTTCTCTATTGAAGCTACTGGGCCTGGAACACATGACTGGATTTTTCTCCTGTAAGTGTTAGAATTCAGTTGGTTACTATTAAGTTCCATTGTTCTCTCACATCTCCCATGATCCTTTTTTCAAATCTTGGACCATAGATTATGATGCCACTTATTTTCCTCGGGGTATAGAGCAGGGTTCCCCCAAACTTGGCATGTGGATCACGTCTGACCCACCACCATATTTTGACTGGCCTGCTGAACCCCGTGGCATTATAATTACATGTGCCCCCCATCCTTTCTCTTCTCCCCCCCCCACCTCACCCACCACCACCATGTACTTTATTCCTCCTGCTGAATGAAGCAACTGCTGGGATGGGTTTCTGTCACTGAGAACCGGGGGGGGGGGGAGACTCCTGCTCACCATAAGAGCAAGAGAGTGATGTGGTCCTGGCAGCAGAATGTTTAGGGATCCCTGGTATACAGAGAGGAGAAAGGACAGACCTCTTCTTCTCTACCATCCTAATATGGCAAAATGGGCCCTGATGTTAAATAGAGATATATTGTAGTGCAGCTTTGGCCATCATCCATTGGCTATTGTATAGGTTCCATGTATCTCCTCTGTAAGAGAGTGGATTCTCCTTATGTAAAATGACCTAGGTCAAAATGTTATAGAACAAATAACTTGCTCACACCTTAAATGTATGTGAAATGCAAGAATTACTACTCCCATTGGGTAACTTTCTTCCAAAGGAATGATGGTGCAAGCATTGCTTTTTGAAGAAGCATCTGGTCTAGCTAATCTAATTATTATAATTCTAATTATGTAGATTTCTTTTGTTAATGAGCAGTAGGTTGGCCTAAACCTTGCTCTTAGTGAATTTCTGCCCATATTTTTCAGATAATTCTGGGATCTGAAATGATACACTGTAATTTTCTACATAGCCTATTATTGTTCAACAAGTTTAGTTCAAAATAACCATCTTGGTTAGCAGAAATAACAGTGCTCATGTATGGGATCCAAACAACTCATTGTCTGCATATGGCAGGACCTAAAATGATATAAATTTCCTTCCAGTGCATCATCTACATTTTTGTTCCTGAATTATTGATAAATTTACAACATTTTTCTAACATTTTCTAACTAACAAAGTTTCTTGCAACGTGCTGGATCACAAGGAAAAAAAAATGAGAACACCATTAACAAAAGAATACAAATGTATACCCACTGCTGTCCCCAAAGGCTAATTGTTCATGTTTTACCTTGGCAGAATCTTGATTAAAAAGACCGGAATTTGATATAACTAGAAATTGGCATTGCCCCTGCTTTGATTGCTTCTTCTTTATAGTTCCTTTGAGAACCCTTTAAAGCTGTAATATAAGTAGCAGCTGTAGCATTCTTTCAAATCTTTAAGTATTGTTTTGCAAGCAGATGGGTCTCTCTTTTGGACAGTTGGTTATGTTCACTTTGGATTTTGGAAGAACAAGCTTAGCCACCCCCTCACCAGCTTGCATTGAGTCTAATGAACTCACTTGTTACACAATTATACCCAAAGGCTTAATTTTACACTCAACTGAGGTGTGTTTCATAACATGTGAAAGTGTAAGCAATATTACTAAGTTACCTGAGTTCTCTGGAGGGAGGAAGGGTTGCATTCGTTGGCTCTTGGGTATGCCCCTCCCACTCCACGAGTCAGAGTCAGATTGGTCGAAAAGCTCCCCCTTGTGGGAGGGCATCCTCTCGTAAACCCAGTCTGGCTCTGACTCACTCCAGAGAAGGGTCGTGATATCTTTCAGCGCTGATTCAGCTTTTCTACCTCAGTATTATTCTCCTCCTTGTACCTTTGTTTTTTCCTCACTATTTCTCCGTTTTTCACTGTACCTGCCCTCGTTTTCGTCTCTCCTTCTCCAGCCCTCTCCCTTATCCCCCCGCCCTTAGCCCCAGGGCCTCTGGGGGCGAGCCGAGCCGCTTGTCAGTTCAGAAGAGCGAGTGGGAGATTGAGAGCCATAACCGCCGTAGCGACGCGACTCAGCGCGCGCGGCTGGTCCCGCCCCTCTACTCGGCGCAGCCAAGCCTCTCTCCTCAGCGACGGGCAGCGAAAGTCTCCTTAGAGACTGCTGCTGGGGGCCTTTTCACCTCCCCTTTTACACGGCCGAGCCGTTGCGAGAGAGGACAACCGCGGAGGCCACTTGCCTCAGGCGCCCACAGGCGGTTGTTTTCGGCGGGAACGGAGCGTCCTGTATTCCGATCAGCGGGAAGCCAGCATTTTCGGCGCCGCCGCTGCGAGCCCTTGTCGATCGCTCAGCTCTCCTCAGGCAAGTTATGGCGGCAAACCTGGGAGCGGGACAGTCGTCTGTTGGGCAGAGTGTGGTGTCAGCAACTCCTTTGGACCCTAATATGGAGGCGAGGATAATGGAATTAGTGAAGGCTTCGGTAGAGGGGGCTTTTCGAGTTCATCTGGCTAACGCTGGTGGGAACCGCAAACAGTCTCTCCATGGGGGGCGAAAGCGCAGAGCTAACAGCCCCAATCTGTCCTCTACGAGGGAAAATGAGTCCTCCTCTGAGGACTATGTACAGACCCACGGGAAACGTGCTAAGAAGCACTCTGAAAAATCAATTGGGGGTTCTAAACGCCTCAGAGCACAGCAACGCGCTGGCCATAAAAGGCGGGAAACGATTGTCAGCCTTGTTTCCTCTCAGGACTCAGATCCTTCGCTGTCACCTGAGTCTGAGAGGGAGGAGGGTGAGTTGTCAGGGCAGGAAAGGGACAGCCAGGGTGTGACTAGACTTTTTCCGGCTGACATTTTTCCTAGAATGCTTCAGAAAGCCCTTAAAACTTTGGATTTGGTCCCAACTCCTGACCAGAGTCAGGATGCCTCTTCCAGTAAGACTGTTTCTTCAAAAAATTTTCCAAAAATCCAGGCCAACCAAAATATTATCCCTTTTCCAGATTCTTTTAAGCGAGTGGTAGACATGGAATGGGAGACACCCATACACCCAAAACATTCCACACGACTAGTAAATAAATTTTATTCATTACCTGATCCAATCCTGGCCACGTTAAAGGTGCCCACTATTGATGGACCTATCGCATCGCTCTCCTCTGCGGCAGCCCTGCCCTCTGAGGGAGAGGGTGGGCCGAGAGATCCGACAGATAGGAAAATTGAGGCGTCTCTAAAAAGGGGTTTTGAGGCCTCTGCACACGCCTTTCGTGCTTCCTCAGCCAATTCCGTCCTGAGTAGGGCTGCTTATTCCTGGATCACGGATCTGGAAAAGACTGAGACGGGCCTCTCCAAGGTTGCCAAAACGTCGTTGAGAAAGGTGGCTTTGGCCTTGGCATTTTCTGCGGATGCGTCACTGGACGTCCTGCAGTTTAGCGCCCGAGCTATCGCGTCTAATGTGGCAGCTCGTAGAAATTTGTGGCTGAGATCCTGGGACAGTGATTCCAATTCCGTGACGAGGTTGGTGGGCATTCCGTTCCAGGGCGGTAAGCTTTTCGGGCAGGCCCTTGAACCTCTCCTGGTGGAAAACAGGGATAAGCGAATGGTTCTCCCGACCGCTCGGAAAGAGGTTTCCAAGGCTAAACCATATGTCCAACGGCCCTTTCGCCAATACCCCCGCTCCAATGACGGGGCAAGACCCAGGAGCAGGTGGAACAAATCTAGGGTTTTCCCTAGGGGACGTCCACAGCGGGGGAACCCCGTCGCCAATGCCAAGCCCCATAAGGATCACAGGCATGTCTGACGCCAGGTCAGACGTATCATCCTCCGTTATAGGAGGACGCCTGTTGAACTTTGCGCACCAATGGGCAGCCATTACAGGCGATGCGTGGGTTCAACAAACGGTTTTACGAGGTTATTCTTTAGAGTTTACCCAAAAACCCAGGGACAGGTTCTGGAAGGTCCCGCAATCCAAATTTCCACGGAAGCACCAGCTGAAGATGCACGCCATCCAGCATTTGTTGGACATCAGGGCTGTCGAGGTGGTACCGCGGGAGCAGAGGGGGAAGGGAGTTTACTCCACTCTTTTTCTGGTACCCAAGCGGAACGGCGATTGGAGGGCCATCTTGGACCTAAAGTGGCTAAACCGTTTTATACGCAGCCGAAGGTTCAAGATGGAGACCTGGAAATCAATCGTATTAGCCCTCGACCAGGAGGATTTCCTGTCCTCGATAGATCTGACCGAGGCGTATCTTCACGTGCCCATATTGCCGCGCCATCGCAGGTTTCTCCGTTTTTGTTACGGGACCCTGCATTTTCAGTACCGCGCTCTCCCCTTCGGGCTCAAATCGTCTCCGAGGGTGTTTACCAAACTGCTCATAGCGCCGATATCGTTCCTCAGGCAGGGGGGCATTACCTTGTTCCCTTACCTCGACGATATACTGATCAAATCAGTGAGCAGAGAGCGGGCGCTGGTGGATGTAGCACAGACTTTGGATTGTCTCCAGAGTCTAGGTTTCGTGATCAATCGGGAAAAGAGTGCCCTGACCCCTTCACAACGGGTGGAACACCTGGGTCTCCTTATAGACACTCGCCAGTTCAGGATATCACTCTCTCCGGGCAGACAGCAGAAATTCCGAGAAATCCTGCAATCCACTCTGCAGGCCTCTCGCGTGGACCTAATGTCTCTGGCGTCAATTCAGGGACTGATGGTCTCCTGTCTGGATGTTGTCCACTGGGCCAGGGCCAGAATGCGGCCTCTCCAGCGCATTCTGCTCCCGTTCCAGGATGAAATAGAGAGGCAGAGACATCTGCAGCTGCCAATGTCGTCGCAAATCAGAAGAGCACTGCTCTGGTGGACGGCGGAGGGAAGACTGTCGCAGGGAGTGAGTCTAGTCCTCCCGGAGCGAGTGGTGATCACCACGGACGCCAGTCTCCTGGGCTGGGGAGCGCACATGTCGGGCTCCCTGGTGCAGGGCACTTGGTCCCGTTTGGAGTCCCAGCTCAGCATCAACCTCCTGGAGCTGCGGGCTATTCGTCTGGCCCTTGCTCATTTCTTGGTTCAGGTCAGGGGGCGTCATGTCCTCATCCAGACGGACAACACTACGGCAAAAGCTTATGTAAACAGGCAGGGGGGTACTCGATCGCTTCGGCTGGCGCGCGAAGCGGAGAGTTTGATGAGCTGGGCGGAACTTCACATTGCATCACTACGGGCGGAACACCTGGCAGGAGTGTCCAATGTATCCGCAGACTGGCTCAGCAGGCGGTCTCTGCAGGAAGCGGAGTGGCGCCTGCACCCGGAGGTATTTTCTCTGATCGCCACCTGTCTGGGCGAACCGATCGTGGACTTGTTTGCCACAAGAGAAAACGCTCAACTTCCTCGTTTTTTCTCGAGAGTTCGAGAAGAAGGGACGGAAGGGGTGGACGCTCTCTACTCTCCGTGGCCACCGGGCCTGCTGTACGCCTTTCCCCCAATAGCTCTTGTGGCCCGGGTGCTCCGCAAAATAAAGGACTGTCACGCAGAAGTCATTCTAGTGGCTCCCCGGTGGCCCAGGAGACCCTGGTACCCCTCCATAATGAATCTGGCTGTCCAGGAGGAACTACCGCTGCCTCCAAGGGAGGACCTCCTCACGCAGGGCCCCGTTCGACATCCGCAGCCTCGGCTGTTCAAGTTGACTGCGTGGCGGTTGAGCGGACGGCCTTAATTAACTTGGGTTACTCGGATAAAGTGATAAACACCTTGATAGCCTCTAGGAAGGACTCCACGCACCGTGTCTATGGTGCAACCTGGAAGAGGTTTATTGGTTGGTGTCAGGAACAGGGGGTAGATCCCATGAAACCAAAGGTGCGTAACATCTTGGCTTTCTTACAGAGTGGCCTGGACTTGGGGCTTAGCACCAATACCCTTAGAAAACAGGTAGCGGCCTTGAACAGTACCTTGGGTACGGGTTTGGGACATAAGGTGGTCACGCACCCTCATGTCAAACGTTTTCTGCGTGGGGTGGGGCTGTTGAATCCTCCCCCAGTTCACAGGACTCCAAGCTGGGATCTGAATAGGGTTCTCGGGGCCCTTACTGGCAAACCTTTCGAACCACTGTCCACAACTTCCCTTAAGGAACTGACCCTGAAAACATTGTTCCTGGTGGCAGTGACGTCGGCTCGGCGTGTCTCAGAACTTGGCTCGCTGTCCGTTAACTCCCAGCTTTGTATTTTTCATCCCGACAGAGTGATTCTTCGCCCGGATCCCGCCTTCATACCTAAAGTCAATTCTGTTTTTCATAGGGCTCAGGAGTTGGTGCTACCCTCTTTTTGCCCAAATCCAACGCATCATCGAGAAAAGATCTGGCACACCTTAGATGTGCGCAGGGCTCTGAAGTGTTACCTGGATAGAACAGCACCCTTTCGAAAAACTGAAGCACTGTTTGTGATGTTCCGGGGTGGTAATTTGGGGAAGCGGGCATCTTCCCCCTCTTTAGCCAGATGGCTGAGGGAGGCCATTGAGGCTGCCTACCGAGCTTCGGGTAGGGAACCGCCCGCGGGTATAACCGCCCATTCAATTAGAGGTGCGGCTACGTCAGCTGCCTTCGAGGGGGCCACCTCGATTGCCGACATTTGTAAGGCAGCGACGTGGTCCTCAATTCACACCTTCGTCCGCCACTATAGGGTAGATTTGGCGGGGCTTACTGGCTCCTCCTTTGGTAGGAGGGTTTTGCAGAAGGTGGTTACCCATCGGTAGACCGCCGCTTATCCCCACCCTATCAGGTACTGCTCTGAAAGATCCCAAGAGCCAACGAATGCAACCCTTCCTCCCTCCAGAGAAAAACGGAATTCCTACCTGGGAATGTCCTGTTCTGGGAGGAGGAAGGGTTGCATTCGTCCCGCCCTTTGACGCGGCGGCTCGAGGGATGGGCCCTTGCTGTCTATTGCACTACTGCGGTTGGCTCGGCTTTGGCCCTTCAAGGGGATGGATGGTTTTTGGCAGATACCTTGTACTTGACTAGTTTAGATCTGCCTTAGGTCTGACGCCCCATTTTTTCCTGTAACTATTGTTCTCATGTCAGTCTGTCTTTTTCCCAAGTTTTGGGCGTCCGAGGTTATCTCGGGGTTCCAGTTTCTGGTTTATTATTCTTTTTTCTTATTGTTTGCCTTTGTTCTATGTGCACCTTGGGCTAGTTGCTGTTTTCTAGTCTTCTCAGCCCGGTGCCCGTGGAGGGTTCTTCTTTCGTTCATTACAGCTCTGGACTGGGTTTACGAGAGGATGCCCTCCCACAAGGGGGAGCTTTTCGACCAATCTGACTCTGACTCGTGGAGTGGGAGGGGCATACCCAAGAGCCAACGAATGCAACCCTTCCTCCTCCCAGAACAGGACATTCCCAGGTAGGAATTCCGTTTTTCTCAGTAACGACTCTCAAGATTAGAAACATTTTAAAACAAAATGCATATAAAATCAATGACATCATTTTTTTTAAGTGAGAGGGAACTACAATACCAGCCAGAGGCAACACTATCAAAGTCACATTAATTCAGAGGTTCCCAAACTCCTGGGAAGAGCCTCCACTGCCCTAAGTGTTTGCGGGGGCCCCCAGAGCAGCGACTGCGCATCCAGGATCATGCCGTTTTTACCTTCCTTTAGGGGTGCAGTGGTCCTCCGGGGGGTGCAGGGAGCCTGCGGACCCCTCTGCAGGCCTCCCTTGCCTCAGATCGGTCCTCCGACGCAATCACGACCTACGTTCGGTTTCTTTGGAAAACTGAAAGTGGTTTGCGATCACGTTATAGGGCCATTCTGAAGTGCGGGGAGTCCTGCAGAGGGGTCCGCAGGCTCCCCGCACCCCCTGGAGGACCACTACAGTCCTCAAGGAATGTAAAAACGGCACTGCCCACCCTTGCCCCTCACCTGCTCCCTATGCTGGCTTACCAGTGCCAGGGCTCCTTTGCAGGCCTCTGGTGTGTGGCAGTTCAGTGCTTGCGGTGGCAGCCTGGCTGCACTGAATGGTATGTCACCTTTTACGACAGCCATAAACCTTGCTGAGCCACCAGAATGTGAGTCCTGGTGGTGCAGCATGCCCATATGATTATGCCATTAAAATCCTTTAAGTTCCAAAGTGGTTTGCTATGCAGCTTTGGGGGCTACTCAAACACAAGCCTGAAGCACTGTAAATGCACAAAATGAGTTTCATGGTCCTTTCATTCCTGGTAATTGACTTGAATGATAATATGTTGATGTACTGTATGTTAAAGTGATTGGAAACCTGGAAGGGAGAATTCAGTGTAAATTCACAAACCCCAATTTATCTGAAGTTCTCCACATGTTCACTTCAGCCTTAGTTTGAATGTAGCCATCAGTCGTTTAACAAGTCATTATGGAATAGTGCTGAATGATATGTCTAGACAATTTACTGTTGTTCACAGTGCAATCCATTAAATAGATGATGATTGCTGGAAGAACCTGCTGTAAAATATATATAGAATGACTTTGTTATGGCAAAACCTACATTGACTGAAAGCAAAATAAGAGTCCTTTTAAAAGAATACATGTACCGGTATTTGAAAACAATCTGCTTTGTCAGCTAAGTACTGTATCGTTTTATAGCACATCCTGATTCTTATTGTATGGTTCCCTCTTGAATAAGAACAAATGGTTGACTGCTGAATTAAAATGTCATTGTCTTAATGAATATACAGAAAAGAGGAAGAAGATTCCCAGGTCTTAGACTGGGGGTTTATTATTAATTTATGACTGAGATTTACTGTATATGCTAATAATATATGCATGAGAGGAAGTTGGTATAAGATACTATGTGAAGTTGAAGAGGCTAGAGTTAAGTGTGCCTTCAGTCTCTGATTGGCAGTTTTACACTATTAACAGCGCAATCCTAACCAACCTTCCTTTACCGGTGCAGCCACAATGCAGCCATGAGGTAAGGGAACAAATGTTCCCTCACCTTAAAGAGGACTCCATGACTGCCCCTGCACTGCAAAAATGCAGTGTGCGCCCTGTTGGCATGGCTACATCAGCACTGTAAAGTTGGTTAGGATTCGGTTGACATTGTGGAACGGGGAATATTCTGTAAACGGTTGCTCTCATTTAAACTTACATGTGGTAGAAATGATTGTGTACATCATATTGCCATCTTGTTGGGTGAAAGATGTGAATGCAACATGAAGTTAAATAATTTCCTGGACTTCTGTGGAAACGTATGATGGGAGCTCCCTAAAGATTTTCAGACACAGGAAAAGTTTCAAGCTATATTATTATGAAGTACTGTTCTTCACAGATGTTACAGTACAGTACTTGCATCAAAGGACTCTTGTTTCAGGGAAATTCTCACTTGCTTTAGGTTCTTATCAGAGGTGTAGGAATGGGGGGGCAGTTCGCCCCCGGGCAGCATGTCCGGGGGCCTCGGGGAGAGGCAGCACTCACCCTGCAATGGCGTTTGGGGCGGCGGCTTTTTGCGCTACTTTTCCCCCCTTTTTCGCTGCCCTTGGCAGTGGCGGAGAGCCTTGCAGTGCCGCTGCCGAGGCTTCCAGAGGCCAGGGAGGTGTTCCCCGTCCTCCTGCCCACCCCCAGGGGCCATTTTCGGACACTCACAGGCCACGTGACATCACCCCGGGGTGTGTGGCTTCCGGGTGACGTCATGCGGCAGGGGCGTTGCTTCCACCGGGGGGGACATCACCGAGGCCTGGCGCCCACGGCTGGGGGCGGCGTTCCTACACCTTTGGTTCTTATATAATAGGCTCTGCTGACTTCATGTATGTTCTTTTTCTGAACAGTAGCTTTCTTTTCTCCTATTCAACTTTCTAGTGCCGATGCAGCCGCAGTGCAGCCCTATCTTTCCTCCATGACTGCCTACCTCACTTCAGGATGCAGTGCATGGCCCATTGGCATGGCTTCATCATTGATGGAAAGTTGGATAGGATTGGTCCCTTAAACAGCCACCATCCCAAAATGAGAAACATTATTATGTTGTGCACAGGGGTTCCCAACTCTGACTGAAGCTGTTCCTGGAGATTTTTTCCCCTTACATGATGTAAACTTGAACATTCCTGCAGAGGCGTTGCTGCCTCTGTTGGCGCCCGGAGCAAGGGGGGGTTGGCGCCCCTATCACCACGCGCTCCGGAAGGGTGGGGCGGCGCGCTCCAGAGGGGTGGGGCAGCGCGCTCCGGAGGGGCGACCCGGCACCCCCTCCTCCCCCCCCTCAATCGGGAGAGCCGGGTCGGGGACGTCTTCTCCAGCCGGCTGCCCGGGGCCTTCTAAGGAAGGCCCGCGCGAGAACGGTATTTATACAGTTCTTTTTGCGCATGCTCAGACTGTTACTGAGGGAAAAGGGCAACCCCCGTGGTTGGAGCTGCGGGGGTAAGGCGGCCCTTCGCCACACCGCATTTCTGAACATGTGCAAATGAACAAATCAAGTTTATAGTATTGGAAACAGAAGTGAAATATGAAGACGCACTGAAATAAAAATAATGGCAGGGCATGTTGGGCAAAGATTAATATGTTGGGAACATGGCAGTTGGTTTCACATGCTTGAATGTGAAACATGGCAACCAACATGGCAGTTGGTTTCACTTGAAAAATCGCAGCTATCTTTTCATAGTCCCTATAGACATTATGAGAGAAAGGATGCTTAGAAGATTGTTGGGATATGGGGAGGGAATATATGGCACAAACAGAAATTGAGTAGGTGGAAGAGGCAAATTCATTAATTCAAGTGGTATAAATTCCAGTCCATTTTGAGCAATTAGCTCATCATCAGGGGACTGTCTGTCTTAAAAATACATAAGAACCATAGAAAGGATTGTGTTCTACCAAATGCAGTGAAATAACAATATACAATATGTGATATAACATGCAATAAAAATTGCCAGTAATTTTACAGAAAAAAACCCTTCATATTCAAAACTAAAACATAGGGGAAGAAACTGTCCCCCAAAGAAATAAAAGTTTTTTTTAAAAAAGCCTTAACTAAAAAATCACATAGACTACTGGCATATGCAAAAACCAAACTATGAAGACTCATGGCGCAAACCTGTGCAACTGTTAGACCAGCGGAGTGCCGCAATGCATGTTTGTGGTGGGACATTCAGGGAGTGGGGATTGGTCGAAAGGGCCTGGGAAGGGGGAGGGTTTGGCAGCGGCAGCTATGCTGAAATCCTATTCCCCTTCCTGGGCCTGGCCACTGTTACACAGCCCGCTCGAATGTGCACCAGAAAAGTAGTTGGTCGGGCCTGGGAGGGGGGTCCTTGTCAGACGCCATATCCTATCTTCCCTTCCAGGCCTCAAGCCCCAAACATGGGGCTGCTCGGTTCTATGCAAGCTACAGAGCTGGTGGAGACCCGAGTAGCCTCATTGCGGTGGCTGAGGTTTTTTTTACCATAAAAACCAATCAGATCATGAAGCATCAAAATAAAAACAAATAATTAGGCACTATAGCAACAGAAAAAAAATCACCCAGCTTTAAATAACCTGTCACATCTTCCACTGAACAACAGCTGCCTCCCATACAACACAACCTAGCCACCCCCAAATGCCAATGAAAGAAGCCATGTCTTAAAATATACACAGAGAGATGACCCTGTTCATCTGTTGCAGCAAAAACTGCGGAGTTGTAGCACCTTAACAACTAATACATTTATTTCAGGATATTCTTTCATGTACTGCCTCTTTGTTGTTAAAATGCCTCATTTCAGTAACCATAAACATCCCATATTAGTTTGAGGCTGAGGCACAGTGGTTTGCTTCAGATTATCCAATTTGTTCAGACCTGGCCTTTATTCCAAACGACTTCCTCTTCTCACCAGCGCAGTGCCATATTGAATCTTGCAACAATTTTATCCATATATTTTAGTTTCCGCTTATTGTTATGTCAAAGAAGTATTCAAATCATAAAAAAATATACCGTATTGGTCTGAGTATAAGACTCACTTTTCTCTCCTAATTTAAGTTTTTAAACTAGGGGTGCGTCTTATAATCAGGCTGTTGCAATTTAATGCCAGTGATTTAATTAATTTTTTTTTAATAGCACCAAACTTTAAGGGTGCGTCTTATAATCAGGTGCGTCTCATACTCGGGACAATACGGTAATTCATTTTAAAATATCTGTTTGTTGAATACCTGAATTTGATTAAGGTACAGCATTATACAAATCAAGAGACTGAGTATGAACCAAGAAGCTTGCAGCCAAAACGTTGCTGTGGCTTTTTCAGATTAGGATGTGAACCTCAGCCATGTGCAGGTCTCCTCTCCGATGCTTCCTCCTTGCATTCTCTGCCCTTCGTTCATTTCCTGTTTGCCTTCTCTTGGGCCTTTTTGCATATACCCTTCTGTGTGCTCTACATCGCTCCAGAATGTGAGTAGTTCAGCCTATGACAGAGACCAAACTGCCTGCGCTGCCCTTCTTTGATATTTAAGTAGTTCAGCAATTACTAGAGACTTCACCAACAACACACAATCCTCTAGTGTAGGGTTTCTCAGCCAGTGGTACTAGTACCACCAGTGGTACTCTGGCCGGCCGACTGCTGGTGGTACTCGGACTGCCACACCACCAGAACCCCGCTCCGATGTGGTGTCTTCAGTGGCGCATTTTCACTCCCAAGAGGCTCCTGCCCTGAGCGTCTCGGGAACGCTGAGAAAGGCTCTACTACCCACCCAGAGCTCCTACCTGCGTTTTTCTGGCCTCTGAAAACCCGGAATTAACTGGTGATGATGTCATCACCAGTCACTTCCGGTGGTACGCAGCAGGAGAGTGGTGCTGGAGGTGGTACTTGGCCAGGAAGGGGTTGAGAACCGATGCTCTAGTGCATCACAAAATGCATGTCTTTTCGTTTCATTTGCCTGAATATTGTTTTTTGTAAAATGAACTATATACTTAGGAGAACACTGCTGGTGTACGCTGCATTACAGTTTGAGGAAAGGTTCAAGGTGACAGCATCCCCTTTTCTCCACATGAAAATAATGCAAAGCATTTTTAAAAGTATGCACATCTAATAGGCGATTATGTGTTTAATTAAACTTCTCTCAGCTTAGCTGCTTGGAGCCCTGGGGGATGACAGTTTATTTCTGAAAACAAGTTTGATGCATAAGGACCTGATTCATCCCTCATTAGCATTGCTTTTACACTGGCTCAGCTCCACTGACTTCAGTAGCTACTCCATGGTTGAATCATTTGTGGAAGGGAGAAAATAATTTAGCGGCAGTCTTTTTTTGTTTGTTTGTTCCTGCAGATGTCCTAGTTTTAGCATGTTTCACTGGGACTGTAGGTGTAAATTAATCCTGTTAGATGTTCAATTATCTGTTAAAATAATTTTGGATTGTTGAAGGAGATAGGTCACCCACAGTTTTCAAGCACAGACAGAAATAATTAACACATGTTTCAAATGTGTTCTTTATTTAGAAGAGCCTTTATGGCAGTTTCAAGGATTAATAGAAATTTTACATTTAGATATATATGTAACTATCTATGAATCGCTCAAAGTTACAATGTTCATGGTATTTTCAGCCATGTGAATTCAGCTCTTAGAAATGAAGAAATAAAGATCGATCTTACAATTGTCAGTTGAAATTCCTCTTCCTGATTCCAAGCAGAGGGGGAAAAGTAGCAAGTGCTTTTGCTAAAAAGGGGGGGGGGGGAACTGGAGGATAGTGTGCCATCCTCCAAGGTTTACTACACCCTGAGATCCTTTCAGTAGTGAAAGAGGTGCCTAGGCTTTGCCAGTAAACAGTTCTTATGGGGAAGAGCTTGGGTTTAGAGATACACACCCTCTGGAGGTTATAATTTTCCCTCCCCCTACACCCGTTTCTGGTCCAAATGAACAATCTTCTTCACCACCAAATCCATCGACATCAATAAACATCAAAAGGCTGGTTGGATCCATCAACATCAAAAGGTTGGTTGTTGGTGACCTTCTGTTGCCTGATAGCTTTTCTTTTAAAGCATGCAGTGAACATGCATGTGTTCAAGGATACACATATTGGATGCCTTCCAGGAGAGCATGGCACACAGACCATTAATGTGATGCTACCTTGATGAAGTTGTCAAGCAGAGAAGAACAGTGAACTCAAAAATGGAAAACTAACGTACTTTTGCAGCAAATGGGCTGCTGTGTACAAGAGAAGGTGGTCATTTAGGTGCCTGGTCTTTAGAGCTTGAACACCAGCAGTTTGAATTGAGCCCCAAAACAAAACCATTCGTAGTAGTTTCAAAACAGCTTTACGTGATGCCCATATTCACGACCTCCCTATCTATAGATACTGAGATCTTCTATGTGGGTCCAAATAATCCAAAGCAAAGTAAGTGCTTGCTTGCTGCTGACTTCACACATTGCAGTCTAGCTCTGGATCTATCTGGAGACTTGTTCAACAACTTGTTCAACAACTATTAAGCCAAAGAAATATATTAAAAATGTCCCGTTTCAGAACACAATGGGCAGTTCACCAAAAAGCCTTCCATGCCATCTGCCTGAATTTTTTTTGTCTGCAACAATGTGGAGGTGGTTGTCATTCAGAAATAAAATATAAAATATATCCCATTTGTCTTCCGAGAAGTCTGGGTTACCAGAGATGTCTAAAATGAAGCTCTTCCATGAAGTTCTTCCTCTGATTGGTCCAAGTGCTACAGCCTCCAAGTGCTACAGATTTGCCTGTTTGTGGGAATGCAAGGTTTTCAGTGCTGGATGCAATGCTTTTTCTTGTCTCTTGCTGTGGCTGGGTGGTTAGAAAGCAGCTTTGTGGAGTAACTGGTATGGGTTCTCTTCTTTTGTCCCTGCCATGGGTGTTTCTGGCCAGTCGTGCAAAAGTGAGTGCCTCACTGATTAGGGCAAGTCCTTGGTGGCACTCAAATATATCTTGCCTGGCTCCCAGCCCATGCCTTTGTGCAGTGAGTTACCAACACCCTGCTTTGCCTGAGTGTTGTTGAAGCTCCCCTTGTGACTTGTCTCAGACTGGAGCTGCCCTCGCACAGGCACTATAGGGCTCCACGCACTTGCATCAACAATTAGAGGGAACACTTGCTGGCAGGGGGATGTCCCCTGTCAGTGACCACTAATTTGCCCTTCACCTGCCCCCAGCCCCTGCTCAGTTCACCATGGTAGCGCTTCTTTGGCCACCAGCATTGGGTCTGGGTGTATTTGGTGATTGGGTCCTTGGTCATCACACCAATGTCACACCAATGTTGCTCTGATGTCACACTGATGATGCACAGTCATCGCAATGATGATGCGTTGATGTCGTACCAATGATATGCCAACATCGGGATGCTGCTCCATTGATAACTGGCTGTGTCGGGGTTTCTGTCAGTGCTGTTGGCATTACTGGGAAGGGCTGCACCAGTGTGGTATTGTTGGATGGGGATGCCAGATATTGCACAGGCATATTGCACAGATGTTGCACTGGCATTGGTGCAACATCAGCAAGGTGTCCAAGTAGGATTGAACTGTAAATTATTACCACGCAAGGGGGCTGTGTGTGAATGAGTGCTGAGGTGTACATCAGTAGAAAGGAAAAGCAAGCAAGTTCTACCTGTAACTCTACAGTTGCCACTCATGAATATCTATGCTCACCTCAAAAATTGTGCTGATAAGGATATTAAAGTGCTTAGGTAAACATATATCTAGTATTTTTTTTTGCGTGAGCATTGGCATGCAATTATACATGCTGTTGTGCCTTTTTTCATCTCCACATTTGTTTTTCATGGTCTCCAATAACCAGCAAGGTGCTTTTTATTAATTGATGAATGGAGTCAAGGATGCTGCTTATATAGCTATCTGGGAAGAGAGTCAAATCCTGTGGTTACCATGGCGTTGAGGATTAGGGAGTATTGGAAAAACTGCCTTCATTTTCCTGAGGTAGACTAACTCATGCATTTTATCGTGTCTATCTGATAATTCTCTTCAGATACAATAGAATCAGCCAACAATAAAATCAGCGAAAAATTCAGTTTTCATTGCCTTGATAAAAATAGTACAGTTGGCTTAAGGAAGAACTCTTAGTCTTAGCCTTTGCACATTTACTTGGGGGGTAAGTTCCATTGAACTCAATGAGACTTCTTTACAAATAAATGGGCATAAGACTGTGGATCTTGTGTAATGCAATTCTGTGCCAATTGACTTGAAAGTAAGTACCACTGTCTGGTTAGGACTGCAGCCTTAATTACCTCTTGTTTATAGGGCAAGTACTTTTTCACACCAAGCTTCTTTTTACTATTAATTTTTCAGCCAAAAGGAGTACATTTGTGAAGTTGTGCTGTCTAAAAATTAGTCCCCAGTGGGCAATGCTCAGCATTAACGGTGAGGATAGATGTGTCACATAAAGATTTTTAGCTATCACCCAAGGAGGAAAATGGGGAAAATGCATGCAGCCCTCCATAGTACACTTTTATAGTGAATGGGATGCAGCATGTTGCAAACAGCATAGTGTTTTAGTTGAATTATTTTTTAATTGCTTATTAAGTTATTTTAAAATCTAAGGACACAATCCAGCTAAAGTTATACACTTGTGGGTTCCAATGATTCTAGTGGGAGATTTCTTCTCTCCTTTGCTGAACTAATTCTAGTATAAACTAGAGCTGGCTTACTAACTTTCATGCTTCACAAAACCCATTTAAGCTACAGTTATTCAAAGAGCAAAATTGTTGTAAAATGGATAGTGTGAAGTTTCCTCTGAGGTTGTTCTGAGGACAAAGGCAAATTAGTTGTAACTGACTGCAGTCAGAATATTACAGAACAGGTCTTAGCCCCGTGGAAATGTTGACCCACTGTGCAGCCATGATGAAGGCAAATTCTATATCATTAGGAAAGAAATCGAAATTAACGGCCCAATCCTATCCTCCCACCTGCTGGTGCAGCTGTACCGAAAATGAGTGCACTGTATCCGGGGGTGGGTGGGTGCAGAGGATTGGGAGGCTTTTGGAAGAGAAAGGGGATTTAAATCCCCTTACACCCTCCATAAGCCTCCCGCTCTGCAATTGGTCTCCTCGGACCGGCACCAGCTCCATTGCACCCAAAGATAGCTGGCTCATGTCTGAGGAGAGAAAAGGGGGTGAGAAGACTAAAAAAATGGGATAGGATCCGTCGTGTGTTATTGCTGCTGGAGCCACCCCGTCGCACAGCCTCCCAGCCCCCCATTCTGCTTTCTTTGGAAAATTCAGTGAAATAATTTATCCTCTGGGTTCTTCTCCTTTAGGGTGCTTGAAAAACCCAGAGATGTTTAACCTAAATTCATATGGAGAAAAACATATCGAATCTAATCCTTTTCAGTGCTTACTGAGGGGGAAATTCCCAATGAAACTGTCAATATGTATTAATGTGTGGCATGTAAGTATGTAGTTCTGATGAATACTAAGATGAACAGTCAGATTGTAAGGCTGTATACACACACAAGCCTTCTGATTCGATATGCTGCTGCCCAAAGGCAGACGTCGCCTCAGTATCAATGAATTGCTGTTATAAATATTAATTAAAACCCATATGGCACCATCAATGTACAGTTTGCCATTGTTATCCGCTAACAAGATATCGGATAACAAGATCTGCTGGTAATGAAACCCACGGGTGGGGATTCCAGGAAAATGGAAGTGCCCTTCAGAAGCTCTTGGGAGGCCTTCTGAGACGTGGGAGGCCTTCTGAGACAACAATCCGTGGATTCCGAATCCGTAGAAAAAAGGGGACTGTACATGGCACCTTGCAGAGAATGAGAGGGCAGGTCCCTACCCTAAGTGACTTACAATCACCGACGTTGCTGTAGCGTGGGGGGGGGGGCGGACCGCCGGAGGGTGATGTGCGCAGAAGGGGACGCGCGCACTCACGCGCGTCACCTCCACTGCCCGTGTTGCCCTCCGGAGGCTCCGAGGCCGGGAGAAGGCCTCGGAGCGTCCTCTTCGGTCAGCGATCCAGGGCCTTCTGATGAAGGCCCAATGCGTCGATACGTGAAGTTTTACCTTTTCGCGCATGCGCAGAACGTTTCTGAGGGCAAAATGTCCTCAGAAAACGTGCGCATGCGTGAAAAAGTTAAAACTTCACGTATCGACGCATTGGGCCTACATCAGAAGGCCCTGGATCGCTGACCGAAGAGGACGCTCCGAGGCCTTCTCCCGGCCTCGGAACCTCCGGAAGCAGTGGGGGGTAAGACTTTTGGGGGGTTGCAGGGGGTCATTAGGGCGACACGCACGCCCTCACTTCAGGGCGGCGCGCGCCCTAGTGACGCCAGTGCTTACAATCTAGATCAGGGATGGTCAACCTTCCACCATTAGGGCCTCTGCGTTCTTAAGAGTTGCATAGAAGACAGAATCTTGGCAGCTGTAATTGCCGATGGTGCTGCTAAAGCAACTGCATCTGCTGAAATGCTCTCACCTGTACAACCATTAAAGGTCCAGGAGCATTCATGTTGACAGGTTGGCCAACCCTGATCTTGATAGACACAATGGAATGAACAGAGGAAGGGGAGGGAAATGGAGGTGGGGGGAATCTGCAGGTACTTATACTTAAGCTTAGTTACAGTAGGTAGAGTGGAAGGGTAATTGTCC
Organism: Plestiodon gilberti rubricaudatus; assembly: GCA_026170595.1. NCBI lineage: Eukaryota > Metazoa > Chordata > Lepidosauria > Squamata > Scincidae > Plestiodon > Plestiodon gilberti. Next base: position 218,704,882 of record JANXHW010000002.1, on the reverse strand, counting down.
GCATGCACATACCCCTCAGCCCACCTTTTCCACCTGTAATGAAGTGCTAGTCCTTTGCTTCCAAACTATGATACAGTCTACAGTGACAGCCAAATTATAGTATATCACAAGAAGAAGGGATCTAGGTGTATTCGTGCTTATGTTTCTTCCTCTTGCAAGGAGCTAATTAATAGGATTTAACAGATATGCATGAGAAGAATGTCCTTTGTGATCCCTGCAGGGGAAAAAACAGATCATGTCTGACTTCTTTGGGTGTATGTGTTTGCAACCTATCTAGCACGGTGGTGTGCAGAGCTACATCTTGAGTTGCACTATCTGAGAATGGTGCATACCCTTTTCTACATAGCGTCTGTATGAAAAAACAGGTACAGTTTTTAAAATGTAACAGTTTTTACAGCTTTCCCATACAGATCTTTGGCTACCTTTTCCTTTGGAAGGTAAACACAGGAATAAAAAACTCTATTGGTGGAGGGAAGACCATGTACGTTTAGGTGAGAAGTTTATTATTTTGAAGCCTGCAGCCATGGACTTGGTTGGTTATTTCAAATCTCCAGTGTGTCTTTAAAAAATGTACACATATTTTAATGTGCTCTAATCCATACATATTTCATTGTAGACAACCTGTAATACTCAAACATCTAAGGGAAGCATTTGAAGAGATGTGTGGAACCATCTTAGCACACATGTGTTTGGTGGATGTCTGCAGATCCCTTAGGGAGGGAGTCTCCTGCGCGTTGCCTTCACCCCACTGAATGGCTCTGAAGGTGAGGGGGCGGGGCCGCCTCGTGCCAGTGAGTAACGGAGGTCAGCGCGGTGCGGAACTTAGCATTCCACCCCACCTCCTCCAAAGCCACTGAGTGTGTATAGGATTTCAGCCGCATTGCATTATAATATAGATAGGCTAATCTGTAGGACAGGATAGTGAGAAGACAGGCAAGAGAAAAAATTCAGAATATCTCACAACAACCTATTCTGGTCTAGATACGACTGACTGAAAAGTCCTTTCTAAGGTCTTTCTCATACGTCTCCATTAATCTCTATATGTCAAAACCAGCATGCAAATCAGAAGTGTATCTTTCACCCGTGGTACACAGTGACTCAGTTCAGATGTAATGTCAAACTACTGTATAGTAGATCCCAGATTGAGCCTTGGGCTGACATGTCCCTCCCCCCAATATCCTTGGAGTCAATTGCTGAATGTAGCAAATCATAGTTTGTGGTTATATCTGAACAAGCGCATTATGGTTTTGTACATGCCTTGCATACCAGGATTATAGATCGGGCTGTTTGATCAGATGTAATAGCAAGCTATGGTTTGCCACAAACCAGAAATATGTCATTGCCTCTTCACAAGGTTGGAAGGGGCAGAAGGGAGTCCTCATGCTCATTCACACAATGTCAAACCATGATTTGGCAGTATGTCTGAATTGAACTAGCATGTAAGCATGTTCCATATGTGATGCAATCCTGTGGACTGGATTGTACTGCTTGGAAATAACATACCTACATGCAGTGAAAAAGATATACATTTCTTTTTTATGAGATAAATATTCATCTCAGCAAACATGTGACATGGTCCTGGTTGTATTGGGATATTCATTGATGCCAGTAATAGATGAACACTGAAAATGAATGTTTCGAAGCTATGAGTTCACAGCCTGCAGTGGGTCAGCTGACCACAAATGGTTTTGATGCCATGGCAAACAAGCAAAATCCTGTGCTTTCCCATAAAGGATTAGCAGTCTGTTGGCTTTTTGTAATGTTTGGGAGTTAGGGATCCATTGGATAATAGCTTTTGCGACCGGGTGTCAGTACAAGTGAAAGTCCATGTATTTGAACTTGTCAAGTGATTGTGTATTGTAGGGGTGTTGGGGTGCAATAGCTAGTGGCTCTATCTCTGTTTAGTAACCAGTGGTATTGGCAAACTACCCCATTATAACGTGAGTACAGTTTATTTCATCTTTGAACATTGTTTGACTTCCCTCTTTCTCACCTAGCATTTACTAGTTATACGGTAGTGAATAACTGATGTGACCTCTATTTTAGACCTGTAAATGAGTTAAATAATGTTAAGAACAAAACAGTCATGGTTAGTAATAAATATCATAAGGTCAGTGGAGCATGATGACATCTTGTAGAATTGTCACTGTGTGTTCCAGACGTTCTCTCAATTATCCTGCTTCCTTCAACAAGGGATTCTGTCTCCGAATCAAATGATAAGGTCCAGGGAAGATTATTTTGTGTGATGCTATACTGACAGCAAAACGAAATTAGCTTTCAGAAAATGTGTAATAGATAACATGCTCTTCAAACAGATTGTGTTTACTCATTTGATAGCATTTACCTAAACACCCAAAGCTCGCAGTCTCTTTAGAAACAGTGGAAAGACTAGTGCTGTATCTCTTCCCCATCAGAACATCCCAATGCTCCTCAGCAAAACTTACATTAGTTTCAAGATGCAGAAAGACTTGCAGGTCTGATCACATGCCACAAAAATATAATGTATGTAACAGCCCATTGGGTATTTTCTGTCAGAAAGAAAGTATACATTATTTGCTCCTCATCCGATGCTAGGGTTTATGTTCCAGAGATAACGTGTAAAATTAAAATTGCATATACTCAAAAGTGCTGTGAAAATCCCTTATATTTGGAAAATATATCTGACTATCCCAAATACATCTGAAAATCCCTTACATCTGGAGGGTGGAACAAGGCGGCGACAGGGGTGGGGGGAGGGAGGAACGGGGAGGCGATGGGGGCAGGGATGGGCGGATTGGGCCCGGGAAGGGGGTGGGCTTGGCGGCAGGCGTGCCTGAGAATCCTGACCCCCTTCCGGGGCCTGATCCACTTGCATGGATCATCTCGGACTTGCACCAGCTATCAAGCTGGTGCAGGTCTGAGTTGACACACAGAGGCTGCTGGGGCTTACCCCGGGGCAAGAGAACAAATGTTCCCTTACCCCGAGAAGGCCTCCACAGGCCAAAAACTCCCCCACGGGATACAGTGGCAGCCATGATGGTGCCACGGCATTGCCCCGCGGGGAGTTAGGATTGGGTCAGAAGTTCTTTTTCATGATGCCACTCAGTGCAGGGAAACGTAGCCTTTAAAAAGCATGCACACTTAAAAATTTGCTGTAATGGAAGTTGTGGCAGCAGAGGAAGAACAAAAATAATTGCATGTCCAGTTCACTCTCATTCACCAGGCAGCTGACTGGGTTTCTTCTTTTTATATCTTCAACTATAATCAGAAGTAAATTAGTCAGTTGAAGAGCTCCAGCTTGGCAGGTGAGCCTGCTGGTTTTATATTTCTGGGAGGTCATGAATGTTAGCATTCCTGGAATGAATCCTCTCTAGCATTAGCTTCCATTTTGATAGAGCTTCTTAATATATTGGAAGAAGTGGAGCAATAAGCAGATTAGGAGAAATATGGGATTTAAACAGTTTTCCTTGGCATTTGTAAAATGAAAATATTACTCATCCAATACATTAACTGCTTGTAAAAGAAGGCTGCTATCTTTTCTTCCCGTTTTATGTTGTCAGAGATGCAAAGTCATAGTGCTTTTATTGTCTTTTTTTCTTAATGACTTTCAGAACAGTGTCAGCCTTCAGCTATGGAGAAAGGGAAGGATTAACCTCTACATACCTATAGCCTTTTTTTTTTTTTTTTTTTTGCTGTATGGCAGCATTTTAAAAATTGTGAGGACCTCAGACACACAGAGCCTCCTCTTCTCTCTGGCATAAGCAAAGCTCATCACTGCATTTTTAAACTCTCACCTCTTCTTCTGCTGGATTGGTACAGCATGCTGTGGAGCTAATGAAATCCGAATGGTAGAAACAAATTTCTACAAAGTACGTTATAGAGACAATGGTGGGATGCAGGGGTGGCGTGACCCAGAATGCTGCCTGCTGTCGTCTTGGGTCTGCTGCCTCTGCACTTTTTTTTTTTTTTACCTTGTGTGCTGCTGTGAAACCTGGAAGTGCAGGACTTTTGGTTTCATTTAGGGACAACACGGACTCTGGTGCAATCCCTGTAAATGACACTGGAAGCCCCGCACGTCCAGGTTTCACTTTAGCGCGTGAGGAGCACGATAAGGAGGGAAATGATCTGCTTCGTGCTCAAGTGAGTTCACAGCAGATCAGTGGGGCTTGGATTGGTGGCAGGTTGGAGAGAGGGGGTGGCAGCAGACTCGGGCTGAAAATCACCCCAGATCAAAAGGCGCCTGGGGGGGGGACATGATTGAGATGTATAAAATTATGCATGGGGTGGAGAGAGTGGACAGAGATAAGTTATTTTCCCTCTCGCACAACACTAGAACTAGGGGACCTCCACTAAAATTGAGTGGCGGGAGAATTAGAATGGACAAAATATTTATTTACCCAGCGTGTAATTAATCGGTGGAAGTCCTTGCCACAGGATGTGGTGATGGCACCTGACCTAGATGCCTTTCAAAGGAGATTGGACAGATTTATGGAGGAAAAGTCTGTCACAGGTTACAAGCCATGGTGGGGATAAGCAATCTCCTGGTTTTAGTAATAGGCTCTCTCTTAATGCCAGATGCAAGGGAGTGGTGACAGGATACAGGTATCTTGTTGTCTTGTATGCTCCCTGAGGCACAGTGGGGCCACTGTGAGATACAGGAAGCTGGACTAGAGATGGGTCCTTGGCCTGATCCAGCAGGGCTCTTCTTATGTTCTTATCTGCTACCCCCTCAGACCCATCGCAATCTCCCACTGATGCAACCTGCTTTAGGTGGCTGCATGGATGGGCCAGCACTGGCCGGATGCTCCAAAATGCTTGTTTCCTCTGGGTTTCTTACTACAGCTGATAACCTCTTTGTTTCTGTGGAGCAATAAGGGACAATTACCGTAATTTATAGAGAGAGCTCCTGGTTACTTGGGTTGTCCAACTCTTCCTTACTGTCTGCCTAGCTGGTCTCCCGTGAAGAGTAATGTATACATATAGGCCCCAATCTATAGAACATTAGTTGTGCTTAAGTCTCATTGATATGAAATAAATTACAACAACTCAAGTCCTATACATTACAATAGGGTTTAAGAAACCCTATTGTAATGTATAGGACTTAAGTGCCACTAATTTTGTTTTAGTTTGGGACATGTTGGGATGAATCTGATCCTGTGGCATCTGCATCAAAAGAGAACTAGCATGTGTCACAAGTGAGCTGATCCTATGCATGTTTACTTGAACATAGGGTCAAATGAGATGTTTGGCTAAACTGAAAAGTTTAGCCAAACTGAAAAGTAGTGTATGAAAAGTAGTATATGAATATTGATGGTGCTGCTGATTAGCATGTTTTTAGAATCTGTGCTTAAAACTGGAGATGCTTCTTATTAAGTGAGAGAGGGCAATACTGACTGGGGGAGAGGTTAATTATTTCTTTGTCATCATACTGTGTTTCTGCTGAAAATCACCCCCTGAAATGGCTTTTTCAGCAAGCAACTTCTTTAGGGCAAATAGTTGCTTTGGGCCGGGGTGATTTTCAGTGGGAAAACAGCACTTAGCGAAGAAACAGCACTAACAACAGTTAGCGGAAAAAACTAACCTTCCTGTGCCCTACGGTCCTGAACAGACTTGGGCCCCGGCTGCTGCTTTTTGCTTAATCAGAGGTGCTTCTGATTTTAAGCTTCTTTGTCTAGTTCGGCCCTTACTCTCAGGTAGTGATGCATAGGATTGCTATCCATTATAGGCTACTATCCTATGTACACTGACTTGAGAATAAACTCCACAGAACTCTGTGGGACTTTTAAGGAAACAGACAGGAACCGGCTGCACAATTGCCTTATGATGCCAGTGTTGGACTTCTTAGATTGGGGTCCCCAACATTTCAGATGCTGGACCATATTGCCCAGTCTTGCTTTTATGCTGGGCCAGAGTGGGTCACTTATAGAAATTAACATATCCTTTTTATACGCAACTCCAAGAATTTTCATAATAGGAAAAAATATTTGCAAAATTTGCATGAGTGAGGCTTCACTCACTCACTCACTCACTCACAGCTGGATTCTCAGTGACAGTGACCCAGCCCAGCAGTCGCATCATCCAGCAGGAGCAAGGTGGGCGGATGAGGTGAGAATAAGAATGAGTGGGAGGCACATGTAATTATGATGCTGCTGGGCCCTGTGGGCTGGTCAAAATAATTTGGTGGACCAGATGCGTCTCATGTGGTCCATCGGCTGTAGTTTGAGGACCCTTGTCTTAGGTTGACGTTACTTAGGTTGGATTCTATAGAGCTTGACAGCCTTAGACCTCATACATACTGTACATTCCTTTAGAACCAAATTTAAACTATGCACAGTGAGACATGTGGCTACATGTAAGGATTTTTCTTGCATTTTTAGTGGCTTGTTGTTGTTGTTCAGTCGTTAAGTCGTGTCCGACCCTTCGTGATCCCATGAACCATATCCCGCCAGGCCTTCCTGTCCTCCACTATCTTCCTGAGTTCGCTCATTTTCATGTTTGTTGCATCGGTGATGCTGTCTAACCATCTCATCCGTTGCCTTCCCCTTCTCCTTTTGCCTTCAATCTTTCCCAGCATCAGAGTCTTCTCCAGAGAGTCCTCTCTTCGCATTAGGTGGCCAAAATATTTGAGTTTCAGCCTTAGTACCTGTCCTTCCAGGGAACAGTCAGGCTTGATTTCATTTAAAATTGACTGATTTGATCTCCTAGCAGTCCAAGGGACTCTCAGGAGTCTTCTCCAGCACCACAGTTCAAAAGCATCTATTCTTCGGCGCTCAGCCTTCCTTATGGTCCAACTCTCGCTACCATACATTGCTACTGGGAACACCATCGCCCTGACTATACGAACTTTTGTTGGCATGGTGATATCTCTGCTTTTTATTATGCTGTCTAAGTTTGCCATAGCTTTCCTTCCAAGGAGTAAGCGTCTTTTAATTTCATGGCTGCTGTCTCCGTCTGCAGTGATCTTGGAGCCCAGAAAAGTAAAATCTGTTACTGCTTCCATTTCTGCCCCTTCTATTTGCCAGGAATTGATGGGACCCGATGCCATGATCTTAGTTTTATTAATGTTGAGTTTCAAGCCAAATTTTGCACTCTCCTCTTTCACTCTCATCAAGAGGCTCTTTAGTTCTTCTTCACTTTCTGCCATTAGGGTGGTATCGTCTGCATATCTGAGGTTGTTGATATTTCTCCCGGCAATCTTGATTCCGGCTTGTGATTCATTCAGCCCTGCATTTCTCATAATGTACTCTGCATATAAGTTAAATAAGCAGGGTGACAATATACAGCCTTGCCGTACTCCCTTCCCAATTTTGAACCAGTCAGTTGTTCCATGGCCGGTTCGAACCGTTGCTTCTTGACCCGCATACAGGTTTCTCAGGAGACAGGTAAGGTGGTCTGGTACCCCCATCTCTTTAAGAATTTGCCACAGTTTGTTGTGATCCACACAATCAAAGGCTTTTGCGTAGTCAATGAAGCAGAAGTAGGTGTTTTTTTGGAACTCTCGTGCTTTCTCCATGATCCACCGCATGTTGGCAATTTGATCTCTGGTTCCTCTGCCTCTTCGAAACCCAGCTTGTACGTCCGGTAGTTCTCGGTCCACGTACTGCTGAAGCCTAGCTTGTAGGATTTTGAGCATAACCTTGCTAGCATGTGAAATGAGTGCAATTGTACGGTAGTTTGAACACTCTTTGGCACTGCCTTTCTTTTAGTGGCTATCATCATTTAAAGTGCTCAGATGTCCCTGCAGCCCTTGTATGTCCAGCAGATCTGTCAGACTATCAACTGCTCTTCTTGCTTTGACTATTTGAGTGTCAGCTCTGATCCTAAGACCAATCCTTCACTAACACCATATTATTTATAATGATGGATGATGGCCTGCATCCACCTTGCACCCTCTTCATAATCCCTAGGTATTTAGTGTGGTGCAAAACAGGTGTGTGGTTTAAAAATGTTTCCTATTTTTGCATAGTGCTGCATAGGTTTGTTGTGATTATTTATTACAAGTGCAGGTAATAAAGAATTACCTTGGAAGAACTGAGCGAAGGTGAATGAATGTATATCAATGTTAGTTTTACACTTTATAGCAGAAATTACTTATTGTGAAAAGCCATGGTGATACTGTGAATCTCTCTGCACAATTTATTCCCATCCAAGCATTCAATAAACTCTTGTAGAGATTCATATGCATTTCTGCTGAGCTTGAGAGGAGGCAATGTTTAAACAAGAGATTTTCTTATGATCATCCTATCTGGAGTGTCCTTAAATTTTACAGGAACTCCAAGACAGGCTGTTTTCTATAGGTTTGTTTTCTGGTGCTCCCTTAACATTTGAAGGCCCGTAATCACATGGGTTTGGGACCAGTGGTGTATTTACCATGTGATTGGCACTTCCCAGAGTGATGATTCCATGGGAAAGACCCACACAATCCAGCTTATGTGCCTTTGCAGACCATTGCATGTTACGCTGGTACCTCCTCCGATGCTCCTGTAGCATTTAGAACGTATCCTAGACTGTCCCTTGACTGTTTCGGATTACATTTTTTCCTGTCATGTAATCAGTTTTAAGCTTAACAGTAGGAGGATATTCCACCAAACCAAAACTCTGTGTTATTCCGCGTAGATTAAGCAGGAATGGGCAATGCAGAGTCTATGTGCTGCCTCTGACATGCCGAAGCCTTTCTCTATAAAAGTTCCCCCCTCCCCAAAGCAGCTAGTGCAACGGAGTGACCACAAAGTGGCAGTGCTGTCATGTCCTAGTGTTGCCCGAGGCACCCAGTGTCGTAGAAGAGGCCAGTGATCAGGTTTCAAAGCAGGCAGGTGGTGTACTGAAGGGCCAGAGGTAGGTGGCATGGTCTACACTAAGACAAGCTGGGGATCAGGTTCTGACATGGGCAAACAGAGATTCAAGGCAGGTGGCATAATCAAAGAACAATCTGAGGGTCAGATTCTAGATCGGTCAGACGATAAAGCAAGACAAGGCAGAGTCTGTTCAGTACCTTCGATGAATAACTCAGACTGGGAAGCCAAGCTCAGGGAAGTTTTTCTATAGGGATCTACAGCAGAGATCCCATCCGCTGCCAATCAGGTCACCTGATTTCTCCTGGTCTGGTTGATTATAGTTTCCCTCTTGCTCATCGGCAGGGGGTGCACAGTGTGACAGCAAGGCTCAGATCAACCAGTCCTTCCCTCTGTAAGCTCTTTCAGTGATGCAGACAGTAATGTGCCTGAGCCTTGCTGCCCATTCCTGGTTCAAGACTTTACAAGTGCAGATGTATCCAAGCTAGGGGAAGGTCTTAGCAGCCTGGGTGTAGCCAGCATGCCCTGTATGATTAATCGTAGAACTGGCGTAATATGGTTCTAAGCTAAGAATATGAGCTTGAAAGTCTCTAGGTGAAATATCACTCACGACCCAACGTATCTGGGCCTTACAATGGTGGATCTCGTGATCTGTGACTGTAAGTCCCAGGCCGATGGTGCAAAAGCCACTCTGCTTTTCTGTGGTCTGGGCACGCCAGTGCAAATGACTGGAAGCTGCCTAAAGGCACCACCAACCTGCAGAACATTTGCTGTCCTATGCTCTTGCTGGTAAATCGGTGGCAGGGGCAGTTTGGGGGAGGATCATGGGTGGATTAGGGCAGGGATTGGGCTGGGCTGGATTGGTTTGGAGCAGGAGGAGTGTGGCTCTCAGCGGCACTAGCACACGTGGGATCCTATACCCCCTTTCCTGGCCTGGACCTACTCCCAGCGTTTCCTCAGAAGTATGCCAGCTAAAGAGCTGGTGTAAGTCTGAGGAGACTCATTGGAGACCAGGTGGCCTATGGAGAGATACAGTAAGTAAAAATGTTCTTACCTCTCCTGACCTGTTTGGTCTCCTGCCGGCCCAAAGCATGCAGGGTGCGCTCCTTTCAGCCACACAAACTGATTTTGTGTGACATAATTTTCTTGTCCTCAGTCTCCCCATTCCAGGATAGAGGGATTTGTAGTGTGTTTTGGTTTGGTGGATAACAACACTGGCTTACTTTCGAGAGGCGATATAAATATTACTGAGATAATATATGAGAAATACATTATGTAAAGTAGTATTACTAAGTAGTAGTAGTACTAAGTATTACTTTGCTACCCCATGGCAATATATATTTCATCATACGCAGGATGGATACACTGAATTAGACTTTACAATAGCCACACCCTTTGGTTGAAAAGGAAGATATTTTGTTGTCTTAATAATTCCTTTTTAGAGTAATGCATCCCAAATGTTTTTATTTTCTATTGAGCAGCTGAAACATTTGGTCTTGTAATATGTGCACAGTAAGTATTGCCACAATGATCAGGATTTGCTTTGTTTCTACCAAGAACAAACTGTTTAGTGCAACAAATGTTCATTATGATGAAGTTTAGTGGAAACTGGAACTAATGCTGTTGGCATGCTGGAAGTGTTACAGCAATGTAACACTCTCATTTTTCATTCAGAATATTAAGGAGGTTATCAAAAGCACATTTGGCAGTTCTATTGACAGTCAATGATGGGATTGGTGCCTTCCTGTTACTTATGCTTTAGAAAGTCTTTTATCCATCAGTCTGAATAATACTGTATTTGCATTATCCTAGTGTGCAATTCTGGTTTGCAGGCAAGCGCAAATTATTTGTTTGAATGAAGCTGCAGACCATGGTTTGCTGAAAACAAGGATCAGAAGCTACTGATTACATCAAGGGAGGAAGGAGGGCATGAGCCAGAGGGATGTGCCTCCTGTGTTTTTGTAATCCTGAACAATGATTTGGTGTTATGTCTCAATCGCCCAGACTGGTGATGTTACAGTGCAGAGTAGACATATGATTCTTTGCTCCCCTTTAAAATGTTCCCTGGACCCTAATCTGAGAAAATTGTAGCCAGTTTTAAATCTCCCATTTTTGGATAAGACAATTAAGTGTGTGGTTACTGCTCCAGGCTCAGCACCAGCTGGGTGATATTCACATTCTTCCGCTTGGGTTTCTGCACTGGATTTGGAATCAAGATTATTTTTATTTTTCACTGTGGTAGGAAATCTGCAACTGGAAGCTTACAGGTGTTGCAAATATGTCAGAAGCTTTTTAGGAACAGTGGTTCCCCCCCCCCCCAAAAAAAAGAAAATTATTGTTTGTGTAGTTATGCTTAAGTTAGCTGCTTTAGGGCACTTGTAATGGGCAAGGGAAACAGGATAAAAACATTATAATTAATTATTAAGGATTTAAAATCTGTACTTTCTTTTTGCTTCTGGTTCCTTTCAGTTGGCACTAATAAGATTGTGCAAATTCCTTCGGAAGTGTAGTCACTGTTCCTATATTCAAGCCAAAATATAGCTTGGGGAAAAGTTTTTTTTTAAAATCACATGAATGACTACTTGTTTGCAGCATTGCTAGCTCCTGCTGTCAGCGAATCAGTGGGTCAAATGTTCCAGACATCTTATCAGTGCAAATTGCTCCAACTTGGCTCAAAATTGGCTTAAAATCCCCATCTTTGGATGGCATCCTTCCTTGTGTAAAGCTGCCAGATGGCAGAGTTGCCCACCTATTACTTTCTCACATACATCAATGCCATTGGCAAGCTCTCCTTTGCTGATCTTTCTGCCAGTAAGCACAATTTTATATCTGCAGCAAGGGCAGAGTGTGGGGTATTGTGCGGGGTTTGTTTGTTTGGTTGGTTGGTTGGATATGCAAGAACTGGACTTAGAAGTGCCTAGAAAAGGGAAGGCAAGGAGGTATTTTGCTCTGAAAAGCAATTTCCCTCATTTGGCAGTGCAAAGAAACAGAATGGCTAGGAGACAGCTTCTCATGCTGAAACAGATTGCGAGCCCTTTAAGAAGAGGAATTTTATCTCCTTTCTCCATGTTTGGAAGCCATCCTTCCTTGTTACAGAGCTGCCAAATGCCAGAATTCTTTATTGTTAAAAATACGTGTTACCTCTGTTGTGATTTTGAACTATGCATCTAGAATGAACACAGTAATTAATATAAGGGCAGAGCGCCTCTTTAACTTATATTTGCATCTGGCTCGTTGCAACCAAAGTTTGAACAAGCGTCCAATCAAAGCCATTTATTTTTTTCCTTTGGTGAGAGCCGAATTAAGCTGTTAGGTATCTGACCACTATTACTTACACTCTAGACCAGAGGTTCTCAACCTGTGGTACGGGTACCCCTAGGGGTACGCGGACCTCTTGCTGGGGGTACGCCAAGCCCTGCCCCTTATCTGCTCCATCAGCAGGTAATTAAGTGTTAATTAACATGGATTTTAATTTTTTATTTTTGGAGCCCTTCTGTCTCTGATTTTGGTTTGGGGCTTATTTTTGTACTTTGGAAAATGTACTTTGGTGGGATGGGGGAGGGAGGAGCTGATTTTGGGAAGTGTGACTTGGGGAGAAAAAAAAGAGATCCTTGCATCTGTCTGTCTGTCTGTCTGTCTGTCTCTCTCTCTCTCTCTCACACGCACACGCACACGCACACACACACAGAGTTAAATGAGACATTTTTTCACATTTAAAATTGTTTTAGTACTTTTTATTTAACAATTAATTCTCTAATTATTAATTGATTAATCCAATTAATTAGCAGCTAATTAGCAGGGGGTACTTCAGAAAATTGGACCATGATAGGGGGTACTCGGGCCTCCAAAGGTTGAGAACCCCTGCTCTAGACTGAATATTAAAATTTAAGTTGCTCTGACAGCTGCCTAGAATTCGTTCCACATGTTTCACATTGTACAGGCATAAAGGTATTTATAAACCTGTCGCCTGAAAACTATAGCCCAAATATTGCCTTTGAATAGCTACAGCATATGGATGTTTATTGCAAAATGTCTTATTTGGGTGGAAGATATTTTAATCTTATAGGGCTAACTTGGTAGGATTGGAGTTTTCAGCAGGTGAGATTGATCCCACTAGCAGGGGCACGAAACAATGCTAAAGAAGCACCAAGTTTGTCTTGTGTATCCCTTTGCCATACAAATCTGAATCTACCTATTTATAACAACTCTTTTCTCCCACTCCTCCAGAACTAGTTTCTGTATACACTCATCCCTTGTTGTCCGTGGGTTCGGCACCTGAGGATTTCACCATCTGTGGATGCCGAACTGCCCCTCCCGCATTGTGCCGAGCGCAACCCGTGAATAAGAGGGTGCTGGAATCCAGCACTGTGCACTGACGTTGTACTCACTGTGGGGCCTCTGGAGGCCCCTTCTGCATCACGCCAGGCCTGCAACCCCCTCCATAGGCCTCAGAAAGCCTCTCTGATGAAGCAATCGGAAGTGATTTCTGGTTTAGTGTTGGCCACTTCCGGTTGCTTCGGAGAGGCTTTCTGAGGCCTGCGGAGGGGGTTGCAGGCCCGACGTGATGCAGAAGGGGCCTCCAGAGGCCCCCCGATGAGTACAATTTTGGCACGCGGTGCTGGATTCCATCATGTGTGGATTTGTGGTATCTGCGGGAGGGGAACCAATCCCCCTGGATACCGAGGGATGACCTGTATATCGATTGCTACTCCAGCCCAATACATGTGGCACTGGCAGCCTTCGTGCCTCATTTTTGTACTTAGTACTGGAGGCGAATGGTGCAGTTCCTTATGATATCATTGGCCCTTGGGGCCATTTTCCACCTTACGTGTCATTGATGTGCTGGGCTTTTCATCTGGGATGAAATTGAACTATCCAAAGGAAAGGAAACTTGGTGACACTTTCGAGGGCTGGCGCTAGACCACTTGATGTGGCATCCTAAATGCTACTCCCCCTTACCTTGTGCCAGTCTCTGCTCCTCCTACTCCTTGTATTGGAAAAGAAAGAGGGGAATGCGGAAGTGTGTAAAAGAGGAGAGTTGTGGGGCAGAGCATTCTTTTACAATTCAGGGTGTGCGGGGTGGGAGGAGAAGCAGTGAAGGCGAGTGAGTAGAGCAGAGGTGGGTGAAGTACCTGGCGCTGGCGCTTCTTCTGGAACTTCTCACCACTTGGCAGTAGAGGGGAAAAGTAACGATGTATTCATCTTTAAGGTGCTGCCTAACTCTTCGTTATTTTCATTTCATTGCAACAAACTCACACTATTATCTATTATTCCAATTAAATCAGGTCTGTCTTTAATAATACAGCACTGTTTTTATTTTAGACAGACAGACAGACAGACAGACAGACAGACAGACAGACAGACAGACAGACACACACACACACACACACACACACACACACACACACACACACGGCAAATCTCTTTAATATATAAAAATAATTTCACTGATTATGAACTGCTGTGACCTACCTGCACCATTGTTTGTGAAGTCTCACTCAAATAGGTTTGCTGGGCTGTAATAGCTTGAATTAAAGCATCTGTGACCTGATTTTTTTTTTTGGGGGGGGGGAGTGTTGTTCCTTCACACTCTCTCACCATTGAAATGGGAAGCAGAGTGAAAAGCACCTGTAAAAGTCAAGCTATAACATTTTCTTCATTACTGCCAAAGGAATTCAGAGCATACTGACTCTGCCTTTCAGAAACGGTCTACAGTGCTCTAGGAAATTTTGGCAGTGTCACCAATAATTTATAAACCTAGTTTCTGCTCATAGGTTCCAGTACTGAAAATGACTTTTGCCAGCTTATAGTGAAGGCTGAAGATTTTCTAATTAAAAGACGAATGTAAAATCCTTAGCTTTCATTTCTGCCAAATGCCATTTATTAGCCTTAAAACCCTGCATCGTCTCCTGCATTGGACAGCATATGTTTCAGTTTCAGCGTGATACTGATGAAAATCTTTTGCCCAGAAGGCAGCGGTGGAACTAAATAGCCCTTGAGATTGCCTCCAATTCTGTGATTATTTTTTTTATTCTAATAATAATTCTGAGTATAATAATAATAATAATAATAATTCTGGATATACCTCATTCTTTTGTGCAAGTTATCCTCACTAATATGAAACTTTAAAATTGACTGTCATTTAAAGAGTAATAGCAGGAGGTTTTCACACCAGCTTGTGGAGTCTGTGTACTGGCATGAGATGTACTGATGTTCAGCAATAGTGATGTGAGATTGTCAAACTTAGCACATGTACAAGTCCTGCTTACCTGTATTGGGACTGGGCTAGTTGAGTTGCTGAAGAATCTGACCCTATGGTTTCCATTGGTTGTTTTGCATGTGCTTGGTGCCATCTAGTGGCCACAAATAGTCTTGCTTCTCTTCCTTATTCTGTACATCAGTTACTCTAGCCTTAACAATTAGGCACTGACAGTGAATCTGACAGAGAAAAATATAGGGGTTACCTGATGATGTGGCATCTGAGCTTGCTCTATTTAGATACTCTATTTAATGGATTTTTTAAAATCTGAAATGCTGCCTTTCTGAAGATCACTTCTCTCCACCCGTCTACTCTGTTTTATTATCTCAGGATGAAGCAGCTTTACCAGATGGTCATTTTCTCTGTTGGAGTATCCTGAAGGTTATTGTGATTGGGGCTACTGTAGTCTCCTCTGTATTTGTTCTCTCCCCACCCTGCCCCTTAACAGATCATAGTGACAGACATCCTCTTCACAGGATTTGAATGGAAACTGATTATACATAGCAATTATGGAGTTCTTAGAGCACTTTCCAGTCTGAGTTAGAAGGCAAAAATAGGCACTGGAGAGTTTAGAATTAAAAAAAAAAAACATTTTGGCTCTCACACAGTACACGCACAGTAGCAAAAATTCACTGCAACTGGTCTATAAGTTGTTTTGTTTCTGGATGCCATGCTTATATCTGAGGACCTATCCAGTGGTTCCCAAACTGTTAGCCGTGGCTCCCTAGGGAGCCGCAGAAACCAGTCAGGGGAGCCGCAGAATCCTCACAAGAAACCCTATTCAATGTATAGGATTGTAGCCCTAATGGGGAGCCTTGGCCAATGGTCCACTAGGTCAAGGGAGCCGCTGGTCAAAAATGTTTGGGAACCACTGGCTTATACAGTATTCCAGGGGTTCTCAACCTGTGGTATGCGTACCCCTAGGGGTACGCGGACCACTTGCAGGGGGTACGCCAAACCCTGCCCTTTATCTATTCTATCAGTAGCTAATTAATCATTAGCATGTACTTACTTTTGGAGCCGGCGAGCTCCGCAGCGCTAACTTCCACAGCTAAGTTCCACATCAGCCAACAGCTGATCGTTGGAATTTAATTTATTCACGCACATCCAAAGCTCTGCCTCCGTGACCTCACAGCAGCCAGAGCTTCCCCCTCTTCAGAGCTTCCTAGCAGCCTTCCTAGTCGGAGCTTCCAAGCTGGCTATAGCCCCTCCTCACCCCTCACTTTTTACCCTCGGGGCTTCAAGGAGCTTCAGCTCGCTGCATGACTAGTGCCAGTGGGGAGGAAGCACGAGTGGAGTGTTTGTGGGACCGGGAGGGGCCTGGAGTGGTAGACAAGCTCCGCCTGTCCTCCGCTATTTATCCTCCTCTGTGTATTCCATTTACTCCAGCCTGCCTAATCTCCAGCAGGTGCAGCCTTTCTACAGGATGGCTGGGACCTCACCAGCTCTTTTTCATCAAGTTATAACAAACTGACATCGATATACGACAGTTTGCTAAAAATGTTTCGGCTGCAGCCCTTAGCATGACAATTAGAAGTAGTCTCCATTTGAAGGGATGGGAATTATTTCCAACTTTGACTAGCGGCACAATCCTCTAAGAATAGAATGGCGGAGCGTGCGCTCTGCCGCTCTAAGCACTCTGCAAACATTCTGTAAAGCACGTTGTTATGACTTGGGAGTAAGGGCTACCGGCGTGGAGGCCGGCAGTCCAAACTCCGCCGTCCTCCAGACCCTGCAGCTGCTGGTGGAGGTAAGTCCTGCACTGGGAGAGGGTGGGCTGGGGCAGCTGGGGGGAGTGCCCATTGGCCGTGGCTGGGTTGGGAGAGGGCGGGGATATCGGCGGCATGCTCTTCCAATATCCTAGGCCCTTTCCCAGCCCGTTTCAGCCTTACTCCACCACCTCAGATGCACACCAGCTTCAGAGCTGGCGTGCATCCGAGGAGGCCCATAGATTCCAAATTCTCCATATAAATCAGCTTTCAGTTGTATGAGTCCCTGGTTATTGAGCCATATTTTTGTGTTTAGCATTTTGGTTTTTGTTGAGGTGGAAGGCAAACCAAGAGATTTTCGGTTCAGGTTCAGCTCCGGTTCACTAAAAAAAAACACAAACCACACCCCACAACTCTCTGAACTAGTTTTGGGGTTCAGGTTCTATAATCTTAGTGTTCACTAGAGGTTTCCCACATATGGCATAGGTCCTGTGATTCTAACAGTTACCTAGGAAGGAAAAATCTTGTAGGTTCAGCTTTTTCCATCACAGTATTCCAGTGATGGGAGAAGATACACTTGCCAGAAATGTCTTGCTGTGCAGCTATTAAGAAACAGAAGCTCAATCCCATATTAAACCATACGGGTTGGTTGTATTGATTTCTCATTTTGTGTTATTGATCCTGCAGAGCTATGCCTCAGAAATTCTATACGTATGTAACAGATAAATAAAAAGAATTCTCTGCAGTGAGAGATGCCAGGGAAGGAGTTGACTGAGAACAGGAAAATCCAGTAGGAGTAAAAGGCATTAACCAACACAGTGTATGAAATCCAAAACGAGTCCACTCTTCTAAAATTAAACAAGGGATGCAATTCTGTGGCCAGTTTTAGGCACTGTAAGGAAAATTCAAAGAAACTGTTACATACTACACTGTATAATATTTAAATATGTCTGTGACTGCCAAACAAGAAGAGTTGGAATGGAAAGAAGGGACTTTGTTATGTGTAGAAGTAGTTTGAAATTGCCTGGTAGCTGAAAAAGACACACAATTAAGTGCAGAGCCATTGTTTTGGAAGTACATTTCCATTGCCCAGGGATTAAATGCATGTACCCTTACATTTTCCCTTGCATTTGCATTTTTATTCTTCAGTAATAGTCGGGGGAAGGTTTTGGATTGGGATCATTGCTACCCCGTTGGCATTTGCACTATTCAGCAGTCATGTCCAGATTGGAGTAATTTCCTAATGCTTGGGCACTATAGTGCCTGGAAATAGTGACTGTTCCCTTGAGGACCATTTCCTTTAACCTGTTGTAAGAATTTTATTGCTATGTAGTTTGCTGAACCATCATATTCACTTGCTGTCCAGAAGCATGCAGCCAGAAGGACAGATGCCACTTCTTCACTTAACCTTTGTTAGTGTGTACTTGACTGTACTTTGCCATGTTTCTAAACCTCAAGAAGTTGCCATTTCTTATGTAACAATGCCTGGCATCCCCACACGAGGGAATTCAGGTAAAAAGTGACTTGACTACTTAATGTGCTTAATTCACATTTTGTTTTCTGCAATAGGTGCCATGTAAGAATGTTGGACTAGAGATATGCAGAAGAAGAACATGGACTACTCCAGTGTTTGCATTTAGGGGAAAGACTTTGCTTAATTTCATATTTTCTGTCTGCTTTGTGCCCTGTGCCCATCCATCTACTACCCTCTGCACTTTTAGTTACTACAGCTTGATCCTACTTAACTCCCTGCATGGCGATGCAGCAGTGCCAATGTGGCGGCTGCTGAATCCCAAGGGGTGAGTTTTGGCATCTGGAGGCCTCCTCAGGGTAAGGGAACATTTGTTCCTTTGCCCCAGGGTAAGCCTATTCTGGGCTGCCAGGTCTATTCGGACCTGCTGTAGCTCGATAGCTGGCAGAAGTCCACGTGGACCTGGGTCAGAGGAATCGAAACAGGGAAGGGGTGTCCTGTTCCTCTTCCCTGCATCCCTCCAACCACCTGTGCTGACTTACTGGAGCTGGCAGTCTTTCCTGGTCCTCTAGCGCACGGACCTGACTGTTCGCTGCTTGCAGCAGTGGCCCGGCTGTGCCAAATGGCTTGTTGATGGCCGTAAAGGGCCTTACACCGCTGGAATGCTTGTTTCGGCAGCATAAGGCCCTAATAGGACTGGGCTGTACATGAATAATAGTAATAATCCCAAGGAGTGCATTATGTTTTGCTTTCTGTCAGGCAAGTAAAGGCGAGGGAAAACTTATTCTAAATTCATGTCCTTAAATGTGCAGTAATAATACCATCCTGGGATTTTTCTCCCTTTGCTGTTTAAAAGGGATTGAGTGCATGTGAGCTTCCTTAACGTTCTGTTTAAGGGCTAATTTCTGCTGAGGTAAAATAGATGCTGGGGATTTTGCTCAGTGACTTCCGAATGGTTGCCTGTAGTGACTGTGAAGTTCAGACTCTGATACCTCTTTATAGATAAGGCACACTTGGGGAGTCCAAAGTTAGGTGGGAATGGTTAGCTTGGCTTTCGGTTCTTTTGAAGAATCATGTGGGAACTGCAGCTTTATAGAATCCAAATAGGAAGGCTTTCTGGAGTCTCTTCAGTCTACTGATGTGTGGTGAAAAGGCAGAATGTGAGTAATGATGCTTTTGGTAGAACGTTTTTTCCTTACTACTGATGTTTTGATTGTGGAAGAAATAACTGCTATACACACCCACACCCACACACGTGTGTGCATTCAAATTTGTTTAGTTTACTAAATGATTAGGTACTAGATCAGCGTTTCTCAAACCCCTACAGGGGAGTCTACTCCTCTGTAAGTCTTTGCGGGGGCGGGGCGATGTTGGAGGCAGCGCTCCAGGTTCGCGCTTGCCCCCCGACCCAAAAACACTTTTAAGAACATACCTGGTTGTCCTGCCAGCTCCCCAAAGGGTCTAGATTTCCGAAGTGGGCTTTTCGACACGATCGCCACTGTTGAGAGCCTTAGGGAGGCCTGCAGAGGCGGCAGCAGGCCCCCCAGACCCTTCAGGGAGGTGGCAGGTTTTTTGGGGTTGGGGGCGGGCTCGAACGCCGCCGATGTTCTTGATGGCCACCCCCCTTAAGGAGATATCGACCCACCACTTTGAGAACCCCTGTACTAGATTATGTTTGTACCTTCATCTTAATTTTTTACTTAATTTTACCAAGTTATTTTTAATTCATTTAAAACATTTATATCTTGCTTTTCAATGTAATTTTTTCAAGACTGTGTATTTTCAAGACTGTGTATAGACTGTCTACTCTGTGAGTAGAAAAACGTGTAACTTATTTCATCTTCTAGCCCCATTATTGACATTTTGTTGCATGTCTTGCATTTAGGACTGTACAGTAAGAGAATTGCAGGCCTGATCCTGTAAATACATTTATGTTCAAGTAAGACTCATAATTAGAAAGTTGTCCGTTGACCCATTCTCCATCTCCAACTACCACCCAGTTCCTCTTCTACCCTTTGCCTCCATACTCCTGGAATGGGCTCCTTACTCACACTGCCTGGACTTCCTTTCCTTCTGCTCTGTTCAGTTCCACTCGCTGCACCTTAGCTTCCACCCCCTGCCCTTAACTGAAAAACTGCTCTCAGAAACCAACGATCTTACCACCAAATTAAATTCTGTGCTCATCCTTCTTATCCTCTTTGCTGCTTCAATACAGCTGATCGCTCTCTCTTGCTTGACTCTTGCTTGACCCAGGTTTCTGTGTCTCTGTGCTCAAATGGTTCTTTTCCTGCCCATCCACTTGTTCTTTCAGGGTTTGCCATTGGAGAAGCTCACCTTCCCCTTTTCCTCTTTTCACTGGGCTATGTTTTTGAGCCCTTGCTATTTGCCCTGTACATGCTTCCCCTGTCATTAAATCCCATGGCTTTCTGCACCATCTCAATGCTGACCATACCTAGCTCTATCTCTCTACATCAGAACTCTCTCTGTCTAACTGAACTTACCTATCCTTCTGCTTCTCTGACATTTCTGCTCAGATGCTCATCATCGTCTCAAGCTCAATATATCCAAGACTGAACTTCAGTCCGTAACCAAATCATGCTGCTTCTCCCTTTTCTGCCCCTTTGACAAAAATTCTAGTGCACAACCTGGTCATCTTTTGCTTTGGCTACTGCACAGGGCCACTCAGAGGGGGTACAAAGTTTCTTTTGGGCCCCTTTTCTTCATGTGAATTTGGTTCCTGGGCCCCCCTTTTGCTCCTGGGCTCTCTTTTTGACCCATTATTGGCCCTGGGCCCTTACCTCCCCCCCTTGGAGGCCCTGCTACAGCAGTCTCCTCCTCTTCCACTGGTTCATCTCAGACTCCTCATCTCTGTGCAGCATTCTGCTGCCAAACTCAGAGGCATTACTATGGGGTGGCGGTACTGTAAGTTCCGCACCATTCTACTCCGCGTTATGAGGTGGCCCTGCTTCCTCGCCGTAGGAGCCATTCAGAGCGGTGAAGGCAATACTCCATTGTCTCCTGCGCGAGTCTCCTGCGAATTGCCTTCACCGCTCTGAATGGCTCCCGATGGCGAGGGAGCGGGGCCACCTCTTAACGTGGAGTAGAACGGTGCGGAACTTACAGTACCCCCCCCCGTAGCGACGCCTCTGGCCAAACTCATTTGCCTCTTTTGTCACTCTAACTACATCACCTCACTCCTAAAACCCCTTCATGGAATCTACTCCCAAATCCAGCACAAACTCCTTGTCCTTGCCTTCAAAACTCTCCATGACCTTGTCTCTCGCTACCTCTCAGCTCTCATATATCGCTATGCTCTTGCTCAGGGCCTTCGCTTCTCCAGCTCCACCACCCTCTGCCATCCTAAGGTCTCCTACTTCCTAAACCTCTCCTCCTGATTTCCCTTTCCAACTCTTATGCCTGGAGCACCTATGTGGCAACTCCTCCCTTACTTCCTTCAAATCTCAGAACCCACCTTTTCTATGAAGACTTTGGCACATCCTGGACCTCTCTGCAAACTGGAACTAATCATAATTATGTGTAACTGAAACAGTCACATATTTGTCCTCCATTTCCTTTGCCTTCCTTTGTAGTCTCCCTTGGGTCTATCCAGAATGTAAGCTCCTTGAGGATGGGCCTCATTCTGTGTAAAGTGCCATGTACATTGATGGCACGTAATTATTATTAATAAACTTTTAAAAAACAAAACAAAACTGTGTTGCTGATATGTTAAAAATTACCAGAATTTCTTGGTGAACTTCTTTGTATGAGTGATTTGGCAACATTTTAAAGCAGTTTCGACGCCATTTTTTTTTTTTGCATTGTGAATTGGAGTGACAAAGTGGAGATGCAAAGCTTAATTTCAACCGTATTGTGTCTCTGAGTCCTCCCTTAAACTTTTCCCCTAGGAATGAATGGCTGCTGTTCACTCCTATGGAAAGAGAACCGCTGCCATTGGGGACCATTTTGCAAATAATCTGTAAAAACTGAGCCCTGGTACAGTCATTCACATGGAAATGTGTGCCCCAGCATGTGAACAAGAACACAAGGGATTATTTTTCAAAATTCACTTCTGTGTTTGAGAGAAGAGCAGGAGTTTATTATAAAGCTATTGTACGTCTATGGAGCCCGACAGTCTTTCATCCTATTTTTTATACCTTTCCCTCATAAGTAATTGCCCCTATATCCAGGCTTACCAGATCGTCACCGGGACGGGAGCGGCCTACCCTTAAGGGGGTGGGGCGTGGGGGGGCCAGTGGGGGCCCCCATGCCCCGCCCCCTTAAGGGTAGACCGCTCCCGTCCCGGCGACGATCTGGTAAGCCTGCCTATAGTATAGGCTATATCTCCTTTTGGGAAGACTTTTGACCTCTTCTTCAAAGAATGGCTACATGGCTCGCTCTGGCCCTTTAACAACTCTGCAGCGTTGGTTACTGTATTCCACCTGATGAGGTCCATGGTGAATGGATGAAACGTAGTGGTCCACCATCTTTAAACATTAATATATGTTCTTTGTGTAACATGGCTTGTAAACCTGTTGTTAATATTAAATTAGTGTGTACTTCTGAAGATGACTTTTATCATTTTTATTGGTTTGCTCCTACATGCAGTAGAGTAGCCATTGTTATCAGCCCACAACAACTGTGTAAAGATCAAACTACATGAGATGCAAAATGCATCATTGTGTTTCCTTCCTTCCTTCCTTCCTTCCTTCCTTCCTTCCTTCCTTCCTTCCTTCCTTCCTTCCTTGTTAAAATAGCAGCTGTGGGATGGTGGTGGTCTGGATTGGGACCATGGTATAGCAGAGGAGGTTTGCACCACCTGCTGTTTAAAAAGAAGAGGCAGTTACTCTGCCTGGTGTGGTTTTGAAGTGTGTGGGTTATGATCTTGACTCTAGTGCACACGACGGGGCCATTCAGTCACACTTATTTATTTAATTTATTATTTATTTATTTTGACTACGTTTATATACCACCATTCTGCCTTGGCACTCAAGGCAGCTTTCAGTTTTAAACTATTAACTGCCCAATCCTATTAAGGTGGTCCGCCGCTGGAACTTGAGTTCCAGTGGTGGAACGTATTTTCTGATGAATGTACTTCATGAGAGGCACTCCAGAAGCGTCCAGACCCATGCGGTTCTACACCGCTGTAGAGGCCCAGCGTGTGCTGGTGGACAGTGGAGTGCCCTCCGATGATGGTGAGTCAGTGGCAGGGGTGGGATGGGGCGGGAGGGTGGAATGAAGTGAGGGGATGGTGGAATGGGGGGGAAGGTGGGAGACGTGGCGGGAAGGAATGGCACCCAGTACAGGTGACATGCTTTGATGCTATCCCCTTCCTAGCCTTCTGACATGCCCCCTATCTATTCTTGAATTTTCACCTGCTAAAGAGTTGGTGCAGGTCCGAGGAGACCCATTGGCGAGTGGGAGGCTTACAAGGAGGTAAGGAAAAATATTTTCCCTTACCTCTCCCAAGCCTCCCGATCTGCTCCCCCCCCCCATGATAGCATGCAGTGCAGCCCATTTAGTCGCAGCTGCATGCTATGGTGGGGGGAAAGATAGGATTATTATTGGGCTGTTAATGAACAAAATAAAAGAGAGTTATCTCCAGTCAGTGCTGCCCCTTCCGAAGCTGCTGTGATGAGTTACCCTACAGGGGCTGGGCTCTTTTCTTCCTTCCCCTCCAGAAAGTGGATCTCAAGTAGGTCTGGAAAGGAGGGGGAGGGGCTGCCTATCAGTCCTCTGTAGGCCACAGTTGATCTCTATCAGGGTTGCTGGTTTGAGCTCCCCTGTCCTGGGTGCCTTTTCTTCCACTTTCCCTTCAGGGCACACAGCCAGGTCTTAACTTAAAAGAATCGGGGGGGGGGGGGCGGGGGTGAGGAAAGAAAGATGCTGAACTGAACCCTCTTTAAGTAGGGTTCTTAAGAGAAGACCTTGGGAAGGTGGGGGAGGGGTTGCTACGCATCTGCCCATTTCTCAGACCAAGTAAGTGTGTGTATGTATGTCTTCTGATGCTAAAAGTGTGCCAGGAACAAAGTGCCTAGAGCCACAGAGTGAGGGGAGGGCAGGCTTTGAAGAGGGTTCAGTTCAGCATCTCTCTCTCCCCCTGATTCTTTTATTGTTAAAGTCAGAACGCTCCTTTTATATGTGAACAGGGATGGACACATGGAAAGACTTATTTTGGCCCTAAGGCACCAATTAGCACACAGCCTGCTGTTTTCCAGGCTGTAGCAGGTGAGGTAGATTTTTACTGTTAAGCGTGATTAAATATTATGGGACAATTATGCTTTTTCTAGCGTATATTTAACTAAAATTGGAAATGTACTCTTTGCTTTTAAACCATGTGATCAAACACAGATTTTTTTCCCTGAGTTTATTCTTCATCAGCTGCCTAAGCAGAAAATGCCGCTGTACTAGTCCCCTCTTTATGCCTGACATAACTGCCTGCCAAAATAGTAAATATTGCTGTAAGTTTTGTGAGTCATACCAGTTTCATACAAGTACAGTCACATCTATTGTGAGATTAAACATGCCATTGTAGCCTTACGGCTCAATACTATTGGGCTGCTGCATTGCCGGAACTCATGTTCCGGTGACACAGCGTGCTTTACAGCAGTCTCAAGATGATGCGCCATAGGGTGCTGCCTGGCCGCCCTCAAGTGGTGAGCGGTCGCGCCTACATGATGGCAGCCACCCCGGGAGCCCCCAGTGCTAGTAAGTCAGTGTGGGGGTGGGCAGAATGGGAAGGGGAGGAATGGGCCACTGCAGCAGGGTTGAGGCTGGAAAGGGTGGGATATCAGTGGCAGCAGTGCTGCCAATATCCCCCTTCCTGGCCTCAATGCACCTACGGGTCCACTTGGAGTTGTGCCAGCAAAGTAGCTGGCGCAGATCCGAGTGGACCCATCAGGGCAGTGGAGGCTTACCCTGGGGCATGGTAATACATGTTCCCTTTCCTCAAGGAGGCCTCGGGGACCCGAAACTCTCTCATGGGATGCAGACACACCCGCTGGCATTGGCGCCAGCGGAGTTAGGTAGGATTTGGCTGTTAATTTCTTTTTTAAAAGGAAGCAAATTAAGTATTTATATCCTGTCTTTGTTAGTGGGGTATCCAAGGCGACTTACAAAAATGCATAAAGATCTACAATAAAATAATCATGAAGTTAAACATACATAAAAACACAGAACACAACAATACAGATTTTAATGTACTGATGACAGAGAAGAATTTTGAGCAACGTGAAAGAGGGGTGCTCGGGGAGTAATCCTTGTTGTGGGAACAACAGGGATGTCGCAGACTTACCAGGCCATTTCTTTTTTCCCCTGTGAAATGTTGCAGGGTATGTAAATCTAAGTGAAAGTTAATCATTCAGTAGCGTAGAAATAAGCTCCCTTTGCAGGAAAGCTACTTCAAGTGCATTAGCTTTCATGTTTGGATTAAGTCTGACGTCCACTTTGCTTGAAGTGCCTTGAGCTGTAATTTCACCCTTTCTTGAACTTAAGAAAAGTTTGCCTGTTTCTGCCCATTATTTGTCCTTTTTTCCTTCCCTCTTGGTTGGTAGGTCATATTCAGAGTGATGTTGTAACTCTTTGTGTTAGTCTAATAGGCCAAAAGGGCCAGCAACTGCCTGAATCTGCAAGGACTCAAATGGTCTGTCTCGTTGCCCCCCCCCCCCCGCCACCGCCACCTTCTGCTTCATATTCTCAAGTAGGGATGTCATATTCAGCTCAGATGATGTGTTCATTTGTCCCCTGAAACTGCACTGAGGACGGGTGTGCACTTGAGTGTACAAGCTTGCGCTCCTGTGTGGATGCGAACTTGGTGAAGTCAAGGCATGGGCAGAACCAGAACCAACCTCTCTCTACATATCAATCTATATGCAGTTTGAAAGATTTTAGAAAGCTTCATAATTGTTCAAACATTACTATTGTTTTCATTATTTCCATTTATTATTATTTATTATTATTATTATTATTATTATTATTGGGAGTAATGAAAACAATAGTAATGTTTGAACAATTATGAAGCTTTCTAAAATCTTTCAAACTTCTTCTACTTCTTCTTATTCTTATTCTTATTATTATTATTATTTTCATTCATTCATTCATTCATTCATTCATTTAATTTTGATTACTTTTTAAATTCTATCCTGCCTCTAACACACTCAGCACAGTATTAATATCTCTTCTCTTTATTTTCTCCTCACAACAGCCCTATGAGGGTAGACTTATGGCCCAATCTTTTGGGGGCCAGGTGGCAGCGGAACAAGAGTTCCGCTGGCGCTGGCTGCTGTAAAGAAGTCAGCGCTAGCCTTAAATGACACTCTGGTGGCCCACTGAGTAGCTCGCTGCCAGGACACTGGCAGGAAGTCCAGACCTTCCTGCCCGCACCAGTGGATCCCCAGCCACCTGCTGATCAAGGTAAGATGGTGAGAAGGCAGGAGGGGGCAGGGAGAGGGCAGAACGTGGGCGGGGAGGAGCCAAAACTGGGTGTGGAGGGGGCGTAATGGGGGTGAAGAGGCTGTGGGGAGGGGATAGATCTGGTGGTGATGGTGTGTGCTGAATTCTATCCCCCTTTTCTGCAGCCTTCCTGCCCCCTTTCTCTCCTTGGTCTTGTTCTAGCGAAAACGCTAATGCAGGTCCAAGGAGACCCATTGCAGAGTGGGAGGCTTATGGAGGTGTAAGGAGATTTAAATCCCCTTTTGCCTCCTGCCCCCCCCCCCGGATACAGTGTGCCTATGTTTGGTGTGGCAGCACAAGGTGGGGGGGGGAAAGGATAGGATTGGGTCATCTGAGAAAGAGTGACGGGCTTGAGGTCATCCAGTGAGCTTCAGGTTTTGATGGCTGATGTCTGTAATACAGCTCTAGTACATACTTTACATTATGCAGGGGTT
Organism: Plestiodon gilberti rubricaudatus; assembly: GCA_026170595.1. NCBI lineage: Eukaryota > Metazoa > Chordata > Lepidosauria > Squamata > Scincidae > Plestiodon > Plestiodon gilberti. Next base: position 218,677,790 of record JANXHW010000002.1, on the reverse strand, counting down.
CTGGAACTATATCACAGTAAATGATTCCTGTATAGCCAAGAAAACCCCCAGATAGCTTGGCTCATGACACTTGCTTTTGTCTTGGGCACAAATGGAAGCTAAACCACCGGGGGGAGGGATGAGACACACGATATTGAGATTCCGTCATCTAATAGTATGCATTAAAGTTTGCAATTTGTGGGGAATCCTATGGAAGTCTCAATTTTTTTTAATAGAAAACTTATTTATTGGCCATTTTGTACTGCCAGTTAGTGCAGACAAATTAGAGTGCCCGCAATCAACAAGAGAAGTGGATGTGGGCAAGAAGAAACTCTTGCTTTCCCCATCCCTAGCAATCATGAGTTGGTATGAAATAACCATGTATGAAATGTAGTTTACCACAGTGTGTATGTAATTACTTGATAACCTGTCTCTCTGAGTCTGTAGTAGGACTAAAGCGTGCATCAATGAATTTTCTCAAGCTAGGGAAGTTTGATTAACTGTATCATCCTGTCATGTGATGAGGATTTTTACCACACATCAAGTGCAAATGTATGGTAAAGTGATCGTCTGTATCTCACCTGTCTCCTTGCTTCTGCCTATTTTTTCACTTAGTGAACTCTGAGCCCTCTTTTGCCCTGCCCTGCACATCCTTAAGTGCACATCTCTCTCTCTCCTCTCTCTCTCTCTCGTGTGTGTGTGTGTGTGTGTGTGTGTGTGTGTGTGTGTGTGTGTGTGTACACACACGTGTGTGGAAAATAGGACTAGATCATGCCCGTAGGTATAGATTAACCCTATTTGTTGACCTGGCCACAATAGCAGAATTTTATTGTTTTATTGCTGTGTAATTGAAAATTCCCTCTTGTTCTTGCTTGTCTTAAATTACCCCTTATTGAAAAACACAAAAATATTTCATAAACATGTTGCATTAAAACCTTGACAAAATTGACATTTGGCATGGTCGTTTATAATTTAACCTTGCTATGCCAATTTTAAAGCAGTGACGAGGGGAAATTTTCTACCTTATTGTGTATCTGTAGCATTTTTCTTCTGTACGTTTTAGTGTGCTTTTATATTCTGATTAATTATAGTCAATGACCAGGCCTAGTTTCCTGGTTAAATACTGAGCTTAAGCAAAACTTTATTTATCCATGTGAAGTTAATTTAATATTGTGGACCCACAAGGTCTGTCTTGTCAAAATTATGCTAGCAGTTACGGAGATTGAATAATGTCCTTGTTTTTTTAATACTGGGCATGATACAGTGCAACAAAAGTTGAATACTTAAAAAAACCCACTGATTTCAGTTGGAGTCTTATAGCCCAACTTTTCAGTTGGAGACTTATGGGTGTGGTTGGGGAGGGGAAGTAAATGGTTGGGGAGGGGGAAGAACCGGAGTGTGTGTCGAGGGCAGGGTGTGTGGATTTGGAGGCAGCGGCTTTCACCGGATCCTATCCCCCATTTTGCAACTCGACACGCCTCTTGTCCTTGGAAAATGCAAAATGGCTGGTGCAGGTCTGAGGACACCCATCAGCCAGCCTTCCAGGAGGTATTTTTAGTTCAATCAATCAATCAATCAATCAATCAATCAATCAATCAATCAATCAATCAATCAAAATACCTTTATTGGCATAACACAAAAAGACATACACACATATATACAGATAAATTAAAAGAAATAGCACTTAATACAGGAAACAAGTAAAAGGAGGGGGCAGGAGGCTATAAAGGGATAAACAGGTATATTTAGTTACCTCCTGCAGGCTGTCCAAATGCAGGCAGCCTCATCCTTATAAACTTCTGCCAGTAATCTTATATAATAAGAGTTTGATTGACAATTTGCTTAGGCTACTGGCAGCAAATGCTCTTGGAACAAAACATTTAATTGCGACTTTCTTCTCAATGTGCCATATGGTTAGCCATAAAAAATATTTATGGCCAAAGGAAGTAAATTATAAATGGATGCTTTATAAATACTGTCCTTCTTAGGGCTATTAGTTTAGAAATCAAGTGGGTGACAAGTTTGAAATCTCTTAGCATACCAGGGAAAAAAAAGGCTAGGTTGACACTCATCCCCTTGACATGCTAGCTTTCCCTGTGAAGGGATCCTTTTAAATGGTGGAGTATTCAATCCTGCAATCCCACCCACCATGTTTTGAGGTGGTAGAGTCCCTGGAGATTGTACCACTTCATAATTGTTATTCTGTTATAAGGGACTGCATGTCTTGGGCTGATAGTCATTGCAAACAACTTATGAAGATTGGATCCAAGGATTCACTTCTAGATGCAGAAGGTATCTTCAGCTCATGAAAGCACTGTCATGCTAGAATCAACAATGAGAAATGTTAAACTTCAGAGATGTTCTTCCAGTTGTGCATGAGTGCTGCTAAAGAACCTTCCCATGTCAGCATTCTGTATATGGACTTCTCCACTAGCACTTGTGTTTGCGGAACAGTACTAGTGGCTGTTTTTCCATCTATGCATCTGTGTATCCAAAGAAAGTCATGCCTAAGCGCTATTGAAATCAATGAGACAAGTTACTCATGCGAATGTAATTCCTTTAAACTTCAATAGGCTTCGACTGCAATGCTGTGCCCACATATTAGGGAGTAACTCCCACTGAATATAGTGGGACTTGCTTCCAAGTAAACATACATTGCTTGTTGTGACTTACAGCACAATCCTATCCAACTTACACCACTGGTGTAACCAGTGGTGCAGCGAGAATGGGAGGCCCCAGAATGGAAAGGGGATTCAAATCCCCTTCAAAGGGGATTTAAATCCCCCTCCCCTACAAAGCCTCTCGACCTGCCCTCCCCTGCTGGTTACACCGGTGGTGTATGTTTGATAGGATTGCGCTGTTAGCCTGCTATTCTGCACACACTTTCATGAGAGCAAGCCCCATTGAACTCAATGGTAGTCACTTCTGAGAAGATATGCATAGGATGGCACCATAATTGTCTTTGGATAGCCCATAGTTCTTGGGCTCCAGCTTGAATTCTTCCTGTCCTCTGTGCTTATTGTTTTGACAGCCTGAGGTGTGTGTTTGCATATACTGTAGAATTGTGACCATTTTGTATAAAGCAAAATGTTTTCTTTTTCTGTTGATGATACTTTAAGTTAAATTTAGTTATTTCTGTTGAATCTCCTTTGCTTGCACTTAAACTTTATGTTGATTTTGCTTCATTTTTTTTCATTTCCCATGCTGTTCAGTTTTTGGATGCCAGGAGAACGAAGGTTTGTTCACTCTTTGCAGTCAATTTATTTGCAAAATGCAATATTGTTTAATGTGTGGTCTTTTATTTGCCTGTAATAGATGTAGCGATTCTGCTTACTAAACTGACTTGTAGTTTTCATTAGTAGTATCATTTAACAATTTGATTCCTTTAGTTTCATCTAGCTTGCTTAGCACTAATAACTTGTAGAGTTGCACTGTATGAAGAAGCAGACTTCTAGTCTAAGAAAACAGCCTTCCCCCTCTCCCCCAATATGCAGGCTTATTAGATGCAGTGCTTGTTAGTGAAAGTGTCACTCTAACATTTACATCTTTAATGCAGTTATTTTTCACTTCCTCGTTTTAGGATTTCTTTACTCTTATTGGTACCTGTAATTGGCACTGTCTGTGTGTGTTTGCATTCATCTCTTCATGGTTTCTAACAGCAGCCGAGAAGCTTCATAACAAATTACATCACTTACACATCTAGATTTTCACCACTAATTTTATTAATGATTGTGGCATTACATTTTGGGAGTTCTGTAGAGTAAATTTCTTTTCTTTCCTTTCTCATTGCAGCATCTTCAGCTAACAATTCAGGCACTCCAAGATGAGCTTCGTACTCAGAGAGACCTTAATCATCTCCTTCAGCAAGAGAGTGGAAACCGAGGTGCTGCTGAGCATTTTACCATCGAGCTGACAGAGGAGAATTTTCGAAGGCTTCAAGCGGAACACGACAGACAGGCAAAAGAGCTCTTTCTTTTGAGAAAAACTCTGGAAGAAATGGAACTGAGGATTGAAACACAGAAACAGACACTGAACGCCCGAGATGAATCCATCAAAAAGCTTCTAGAAATGTTGCAGAGCAAAGGTTTACCTTCCAAAGGAATGGATGATGACAATGAAAGAACTCGAAGGATGGCAGAGGCTGAATCTCAGGTTAATCATTTAGAAGTGATTTTAGACCAGAAAGAGAAGGAAAACATACATCTTAGAGAGGTAAGAAACATATTCTTTTTAAAGAGTATTCAGTTAAAAGGACACTGTTAACGTTTTGGTCACAATTTGAAAATGAAATGGAAACAGATAGCTGGTTCCTGCCTTTCCTTAACATTCTTTTTCACACTGTCCCAGTTTACCAATCCATTTGTTCAGCAGCATAACGTAGAACATAGGTTTATTGTCATTGCCATTCATTGTCAGTGCCCCTTTAAACTTTGACTTGCAATTCTTGGGAAAAGTTACATCATTATATCAGTGTTAGTTAATGAAATGTTAATAATCCTGACTCTTGGGGGGGGGGGGGAAGAAAAAAGTCATAACTATTTTGCTAGCATTTGGTTAATTGAGATTTGAATGGAATTTTATTTTTGTCTATGCGTGTCATATACTGCAGTTATTTGGTCAAATGCAGCCTGTCTTCTACAGTATAAGCAACAGACCGCATGCAATGCAGCCAGAGCTGCATGGAGAGCCTTTCTTCAGAAAGCTGCAATCTTGCTGATCAGCTGATTTGGTGGGGAATGGGGGACTGAATGCAGTACGGGGACTGAACCCAGCCTTCCCCCCCCCCCCCACTAATTCCCAACAGCTGCCTGGTGGAAATTTAGTTTTTAACAAAAAGACTCCACACATGCTGCTCCATCATTTAGACTGGGGACAACCCAGAGAACTGCATGTAATGCTAATTTACACAACTGGTTCCTCGTCTGACTATAGATTTGTGCAAGCCCACTTCTCTGGGCATGTAGCTCTAACTGGGCATGTAGAAGAGAGTACCTGGTTGATTGTGCCCAACAGTTTCCTAAAACTGACTGCATTTGCAATCGTTATAATTCTAATCTGTTCAAACTTTCATTTTAGCAACAGTTGACATTTATGTTAAATCATGCATGAGTATCTAGACAGACTACAGAACACATGTCAAACAACTTTTATGGCAAAAGTGCTTGAGAACAGATACCAGTGCCACAAAAATGGAAAGTGATGTAATTTTTTAAAAAAGTATACAGAATCTGCGAAGTTAAGTAAATGCCTGGCTTTAACAGTTGGGAAAGGAACAAGAATGAGCATCTATTGTCTGCTTTCATGGAGCAGTTGCTTCATCATATGTTTATGTGATAGTGGTAAAGAGTGACCAAATGAAAATAACCTTCTAGCTAATGGATTTTTTTGTCTGTTTTACAGTACACATAGTCCTTGCCCAGACTAGAGATGGGCATGAAAATGTTGGGCTTGTGTCAGGAGCCTTTGAGCCAGCATTTCCTTCAATCCTTGTCTAGTTTCTGCCTGGACTCTTTACACTCAGGATATGTTCACTGTAGGCTCGAGTGGATAATTCCAATTCTGCCTTGTTTTCATTCTGTTGCTCTAGTCGTTTCCTTGTTCTCTTCTTTTGCTTTTACTGAGAGAAAAGGATTTTGCCTACTTGTATAGTGACTGTCACAGCAAACTCCCATTTAATTCTTCGACTGAATGTGTCAAAAGGATTACAAATAATAATTTTACATGGCAAGGGGACTGAATGCAGTAGGGGGACTGATTCCCAAACTATGGTCCATGGGCCACATTTGACCCACCAACACATTTTGAGTGGCCTGCTGAGCTCAATGGTACAGGTTGGTTACCCCTTATCTGGACATCTGAAATCCAGACTACAGTATTCCGAAATCCAGACCTTTTTGGACCTATGACTTAAAAACAAAAACCAACCAAACAAAAAAACGTTTTCCAGCACCTGGCTGGCATAGTGCAAGGCATATTGGGGCACAAAATTATTGTATAAAATTACCTTCAGGCTATGTGTATAAGGTGTATATGAGACATAAATGAATTTCATGTTTAGACTTGAGTCCCATCCTCCAAGATCTCATTATATTTATGCAAATATTCCAAAATCCAGACAAATCCGAAATCCAGACAACTTCGCATCCCAAGGAGTTTGGATACTCAACCTATATTGCAATTATGTGCGGCTACCCCCTGTTCCTTTTCTTCCTCCTCCTTCTCTCGCTCACCAATTTGTACCTTTTTGCTGGGTGAAGCAAGTGCTGGGTTGGGTCACTCTTGCTGAGAGCCCAACTGAGAAAAAAAGACAACTGGCAGTCCTGCAGCTGCAGATATTTTTCTCAGTTGTGAAAATTTTTAGAGTTATGTACAAAATGTAAATACAGTTGCCTCTCATCTTACGCAAGGGTTACGTTCCAGAGTCAGCAGGTAAAGCTAAAATCATGTATACTCAAAATTGCCTTGGAAATCCCTTACATCTGAAAAATACGTACGTTCTCTTTAAACGTTATGAGACAGGCGGGAACTGAAACTGACTGAGGGAACAGTAGCTTCATTCTCACGTTCACTCTCAGGCTTGTATTTCAGTAAGTGGAATGGCAGGCAGAATCACCTGCAATATTTAAACTCCTTTGGTTTTGGTTTGCCGACTGCATGAAGCTGAATTCGCACAAGTCAGCTGCACCTAAGACAGTTGGCGACTATATTGTCTTCTATCATTGACTCTCTCTGGCCCACTGTAAGAGCAAGACTGAGTGATGTGGCCCTGGTAGCTGAAAGTTTGGGGTCCCCCTGTTTACAGGGTGGGGAGGATTCGTGTGTGTATGTGCCTGCATCTCTGCAAGGATACAATTAATCAACAACAAAAATCACAATCCAAATCAGAGGTGTCAGTGAAACTGGGGGTGGTGGTGGAGGATTCTACAACTTTCTTTTCTCCTTTCTTTCTGACATTTACTGGAAGCTTATTGATTTATTTGGAAGATGTTTATCCTGTTTTTTGGCATCCAAAGGGGCTCTCAAGGCTGCTCACATAAACTAAAGTGCATAATTACAATGATAAAAATATATATAATCACAAACATGTTTTCCCTTCTCCTCACAAGACTATGGGTGCTCCATGGCCGCTGTGTGGAGCAAGTCAAAGCTTTTTTGCAGAGCTGCAGCAAGTGGTCACTTATCTCACTGATGGCTACTGGTTGAAGCAATGAAGATCAAGAGCCTCTAGATTCATGGGGATAGGAGGGGACAGAATGTAGGAGCCCATTGGATTGCAAAGACTTCTTCCTTGGGATGCAGGTTTTTTTTAACTCATTCCCCATTGTGGTATTACTCCTCCCCTCATTTTGTTCTTCTTTGAAAAGAGGAGGTGATGATGCAGCCTTAAAAGTGTCCTGACACCAGAGAGACAGAGAAGACATGAATGTGAGTACGTGATTGCCTGCTGGTTCACTCACAGGCGGCAAGCCTATGCATGCTTACCTGGGAGAAAGTGCCACTGAATGCTGTCAGACTTGCGTACAAGTTGACATGCGCAGGACTGAACTCTGAGTAGAATGATTAAAGAAATCATTGCACCAGGAGAATATTGCTAATGCTAAATACATGTTTAAATTCCCAATGCTTCATATTCAGATTGATGTGCCGTCTGTGAGAGCAGATAAGAGTTCTTATTTCTTGAATACCTGCTCCTTTTCTTGTGAACCAACAACTTTGTATATATTTACTTGAGTTTCACGATTTGAAAATATTAAGAGTATGTGAAAGAGAAGTGCTTACATTTTGCAAAGTTCCTCTCAGATAGTTATGGTTTGATGGGATAGTTGCCTCTAGTTCAGCGGTTCTCAAATAGTGGGGCGCGCCCCCCAGGGGGGGCGCGAGGCCCCACAAAGGGGGGCCCGACCACCACAGTCGCCCTCCGCACGCTCCGAGGCCGGCCCAGGAGCCGGCCTCGGAGCGTCCGGAACGGCCGGCGCTCCAGGGCCTTCTGAAGGCCCAAGCGTCAATCCGGGTATTTTTGATGTTTTCGCTCATGCGCAGAGATGAAAACGGGTCTGCGCATGAGCGAAAACATCAAAAATACCCGGATTGACGCTTGGGCCTTCAGAAGGCCCTGGAGCGCCGGCCGTTCCGGACGCTCCGAGGCCGGCTCCCGGGCCGGCCTCGGAGCGTGCGGAGGGCGACGCGAAGGGGGGGGCGCCAGCCCCCAAAATCGGGTGACGGGGGGGCGCGGGGAAATTTTTCTGAGAACCACTGCTCTAGTTGTACATGGTGGTCTCTGCTGTGATCCAGGCACAAATCCAAACACAGAGGGAGGTTCTTTTCTTGTTGGAACAGCAACTCTCCTCTTGTCACACTGCACTGCAAGCCATTTTTTAAACTGCAGTGCTGAGGGGAGGTGTTACGTAGTGACCTGTATTGCAGCCTTGGAAGTGGGTGGGCCAATATTCCACAAAACATAAACCCTGTTTGCACATCTGCCAGCTCTTATGCATGCATTAATAAATTGGCTAGGGGGGGGGGCCTTGGGCAGAAAGTTCATACTTGGCAGATTCAGATGTATGTTCTCTCCTTTCTACATCATATGTGAGATCCACTTTTGCCTTTGCATTCTTATGAGAATTGGTAACAGAATTCTTTTTCGTTTGGGTAGGAGAGGCATGTATTTCTTATTCTCACACTTATTACAAGCATATAGAGGTGAAACTGTTTCTTTGCATCTGTCATAATCACTGCATATATTTCTTAATGCTAAACCAGCCTTGGCCTTAGAGGTAGCAAAGGACAGGTATCGCTTTCAGACATTATTTATTTATTTTTTCACATTTTTATACCGCTCTTCCTCCAAGGAGCTCAGAGTGGTATACATATTTCCTCCCCTCCTTTTTGTCCTCACAACAACCCTGTGAGGTAGGTGGGGCTGAGAGATCGTGACTGGCCCAAGGTCACCCAGGAAGCTTCATGGCTGAGCGGGGATTTGAACCTGGATCTTCCAGGTCTAAGTCTGACTCCCAAACCACTACACCATTCCCTTTTACAGTAGGCCCCCAATTTATGTAAGAATTCCGTTCCTTCCAGACAACCTTATGTAAGTTGATTTTTATGTAAGCCGGAATCAGACCATCTTACTTTCCCCTTCCTCCATAAGAACATAAGAAGAGCCCTTCTGGATCAGGCCAAAGGCCCATCTAGTCCAGCTTCCTGTATCACACAGTGGCCCCACCAGATGCCTCAGGGAGCACACAAGACAACAAGATAACCTGTATCCTGTCACCACTCCTTTGCACCTGGCATATACAGCACAGGATCTTGTGTTTTCTCTGTAGTACTGGCATTGTCTCTGTACATTCACCAGGCGATGCTGTCACGAGGTCCATGACAGGCTCAACTTGGGTCTGAGTTGTGTAGGAGGGAGGCAAACAGGAAGGAGTGCAAGAATGCTCTTGGGTGGCCTCTCTTGTTAGGAAGTCTCAGAGATTAGCAATGGGAGAGAGGCGGGTTAATTAATTCAAGTCCTCCTTCCAAGAAGGCCGCTTCCCTGGGCTCACCAGTTTCTTTTATCCTCAGGGAGAGCTGGCTGGAGCCACCTGCCCACTAGCAGCCTGTAGTTCCCTCCACCCATAACCTAAATTAAGTGTCACTGGGCGCAATCCAATCCTACTTAGGTCGCCGTTGTAACCAGCGGCCCAGCAAAAATGGGAGGCCCCAGAACAGAAAGGGGATTCAAATCCCCTTTGAATTCCCCTTTTGGAGGGGATTTGAATCCCCTTTCCGTTCTAGGGCCTCCTGTTTTCGCTGGGCCGTTGGTTACAATGGCGGGCTAAGTAGGATCAGATTGCGCCCTCTGTTGCTTTGCCAATAGAGACCTTTTCTGTCTTTATTTATTTATTTATTTATTTAAAGAATTTATACCCCGCCTTTCTCCCGAGGGCACTCAAGGCGGCTTACAACACAATATTAAAATACATATATACACACACATTAAAAATAATTAATTAAAATAATTTAAAATAAACAGCCCCAATGGGTCACCTGAATTTACATATGTTAAAAGCCATTTGTTAAAAGGTCAGCCCACCATGTCAGACATCAAAAGCTGTCCTAAATAAAAACGTCTTAAGGCCCCGCCGAAATGTCTCTAAAAAGGGAGCCGTTCTTAATTCCAGGGGGAGGGAATTGCATAATTGGGGCGCCACAGCCGAGAAGGCCCTATTCCATGCCGCCATCCCCCTCACTTCCATCAATGGTGGCACGGTTAACAGGGCCCCCCCTGATGACCTCAGAGTACGGGTCGGATTATAAGGAAGGAGGCGGTCCCTCAAATACCCTGGACCCGAGCCGTTAAGGGCTTTAAAAGTCAAAACTAGCACTTTGAATTGTGCCCGGAAAAGAACCGGCAGCCAGTGTAGCCTCCGAAGCAACGGTCCGACTGAGTCGAACCGACAGGCCCCGGCAACCACCCGGGCCGCCGCATTCTGCACTAGTTGCAGTTTCTGAACAGTCTTCAAAGGCAACCCCACGTAGAGTGCATTGCAGTAATCTAGTCTAGATGTCACTAGGGCAGTGCTTCTCAATTATTTTCTGTCATGCCCTCCCTAGGAAGAAGAAAAAATCCCCCCCCCCGCGCGACTGTAAATAGTATCATTTGGCCAATCAGGATAGAGCATCATGTCTATCCAATCGGGTCCTTTGCATGTGTCACGTGTGTTGGCGGTCACGTGGTCCTCCGCGTCGGGCTGCTACTGGGGCTGCGCTGGGACAATCTCCAGTGTTCGCGCCGCGCTGCTCCCTCTCTCCAGCCGTAGAGTTGCTAGGCAACCAACGCCGCTTGCGAGTGAGTCGGATGATCCGATCTAGAAATCCAATATGACAGTATTTGCCGAGGTCAAACGAGCCTCCCTTTACGGAGCCTCGCGCCCCCCCTGGGGGGCGTGCCCCACTATTTGAGAAGCACTGCACTAGGGCATGGGTCACTGTGGCCAGGTCTGCACGATCCAAGTACGGTCGCAGCTGGCGCACCAGCCGAAGCTGGGCAAAAGCCCCCCTGGCCACAGCCGCCACCTGAGAATCCAGGAGCAGCTGCGCATCCAGGAGCAGCTGCGCATCCAGGAGAACCCCCAAGCTGCGGACCTGCTCCTTCAGAGGGAGTACAACCCCATTCAGAGTTAAAAGAAGCTGTCTTTTAACACAGCTTCTGTTGCTGCTGGTCGCTGTGTTGGAGGCAGTTGGGATGATCCAGGCTGGGGTGAGAGCAGTGAGCTCAGGCAGCTGCTATGCAAAGCTTATGTAAAATTGAATTTATGTAAATTGAGGCTTCTGTAAATCAGGGTCCGATTTACATTGAATGGGGAGACCTCTTTGGCAGGGCCAGCTCAGTGATGAGGAGAGTGGCACAGGTGGCAACCTGCGCCCATCTACCACCTCATCTTGCTTCCAGTTATCCCCTCCTCTAACTTCATGCTGCCACCCTGTTTACAAACCAAGCAGCAGTGTTGGCTGGGAGAAATAAGTCAGGCTAAGCTCCCCCTCACTTCCTGACTTTCATCTTCTGGTCGACTCTGCTGCTCCAGTTGAAAATATGGCAGCAGGCCAAAGACGGAGGCAGCAGGTTAAGAAGAGACAGTGGGTGGACTTGGGGACCTGTCTCCAAGGCTACTGCCAAACGTCGTTCCAGTGGAACTGGAGGAGGTTGTTGCCGCCATCCAGGCACCACAGGGGTTGCTGCCACCACCATCCCAGTGCAGAAGGATCTGGCCAGGAGGAGGTTGCAGCAGCGGTTTTAAAAAACAGTTTTTAAAGTTTTAAAAAAACAGAAAAGGAAACAAAGAGGATTGTGTGCATTTTGCCTGGTTCTAGAGGGTCACGTAAGGGTGTGCGTGCTGCTGTGGAGCACAGAATTTGGGGACTGGAAGTGCACAGTTGCTGCTCGTTTAAACGGCACCCCTGGTCTTTGGTTCTCTAGTTCTCATGTGATGTGATAGGTGGTGGGTTCAGATGACTGGTCTTTTCCACCATTGCATTGAGACATCTGGACAACTTAGTTAAAACACTCTGATTTTTACCTAATGGAAGAAGTCGTAATAATTGTGTTAATAGTTTATGCAAACGTCTTCTGAATGTTTACTTTTCCATAGCTGCTCTGAGATGTCTTTGTTCTTCGACCATATTTTTGTAAGATACCTTAGTAACAGAAAAGTGGAACAATGCAAAGAGTAAAAAGGGAGGAAACGTCAGCAAGGGATTAAAAGTTTTTGTGCCTATTGGTTTGATACCTTTAAATTGTATACAGTACTTTTAAAGAATTTTTGAACCACTCTGTGCATTTTAAAGCTTTTATTTCTTCTTCAATAAATTTTACATGGCTTCTGAACCCATATACCCGATCTCTTTGAATATTTTTCTTTCTATCATGATAGGGTTGAGCAACTTCTCTTTCTTTAAAAAGGTAAAGGTGACCCCTGACAATTAAGTCCAGTCGTGTCCGACTCTAGGGTGTGGTGCTCATCTCCATTTCAAAGCTGAAGAGCCAGCGTTGTCCGAAGACGCCTCCGTGGTCATGTGGCCGGCATGACTCTCCTTGCCGCAGCGCGTAGCATGCGGCTGGAACACGGAGCACTGTTTACCTTCCCGCATTTTGCAATTGGTTCCTGCTTGGCTGGATTGCTGAGCACTGATATTGCACAGTTTGTCTGTTCATTTTGCTCAAAATTTCTATCAGTTTAACAATATTTGTTTGATTGGTCTTATTGCATTGATACAGTATTTTTAGACTGATAGAGTCATAGTCTTATTAGATAAATGATTCTTAAAAAGCAACTATCAGTCTTGTCAGTGTGCCTGTTATTAAAAGTATTCAATTGATGATGATAATGATGGTTTTATTGACTATAGAAATATTGACCCCCAACCCAGCTAAAGTTAGGTCAGGATTAATTTCAATTAATTTTTTCATTAATTTCTGTGTAGCTTAGACTGCAATTTATACTCAATTACTTGGGAGTAAGCCCCATTGAACTCGGTGGCATTGAGTAAAAATGCAGAGAATTGTGCACAACTCACTTTTAGGTGGATTTATTATTTCCACACTATTATTATTTCCACATTATTATTTATAAAACACGATCACGACATGCTGTACAAAAGTTAAATACAGAGACGCCCACCAGAAGGTTTACAACTAAGGCTGCAATCCTATGCACACTTACCTAGGAGTAAGCCCCATTGAACATTGTGTAAACTCTTCTGAGTAAACATGTATAATGAGGCTCAAATATGGGGAAAAAGGCTGGATGTAAAAAGTCAAACCGAACAGGTTTTATCTACTCTTTAATTTTGAAAAAACAAAACTCTGACTAACGTGGATAACTTTATTTGTTACATATGTATCTTGTCCTTTTCAAAGAAGCTCTGAGCACAACAGCCCTGTGAGGTAGATTAGGCTGAATGATAGTGACTGGCCCACTGAGCTTAATAGTTCAGCGGGGATCTGATCTTGAATTTCTCACATCCAAGCCCAGTATTCTGTGAAATGTTAGGCAAACCATGGAATGTGCATTCCTATTGCAAAATGTAGGATGCCTGACTTTTATTTCTTAAATGTTATCGTATCTCTTTTCTAGGTTTTAAAATCTTTTTGTCCAGAAGTCTGGGTGAACTTAGTGAATATGGTGACTCCCCCCTCTTTTTAAATCATGTGGAAATCTAGCACAGATGTTTGGTATTACTCTTTCTTAAACATAGTGACCACACATGCTTTACCCTAAGTACCATTAAGTATTTTTTTATTATTGCTATTAAAATCTTGCCTTCAGCAAAGTCCCACTAAATCTCTAGTAAAGTCTAATGTTAAAATTCCAGCAAGTACTTTATACGTACGCGTGTACTCTCACACACTAGTGTCTGTCTATATGCTTATATGTTTAATATATTTAACTAAAATCAGAATCTTAAGTCATAATTACATGTACGTTTTAATCCATGCCATCTATGATAGCTTCAAAATTTAGAGTAGCAGGGTGGTGGTGTTTTTTTTTTTTTTTTAACTTCCTTATGTAACTGGAAATTTTTAAATTTGAAAAGCTTTGCTTCTGTCCTCGAAAATAGCCAAGTTAAATGATGAAGGTTGATAATAGGACTTGGACTGCTGGTGTGAATTGCACTCAAAAAAAAGTTATGAATGGAGCAGAGTTCCTTCTTCCATAGAACAGATGCTTTGCAGACATTTTGTGTTTACTGTAAATGCCTTTCACTGGAGCCAGTAGTAATTTACTAAGGAAACATTTTATCGACACCAAGCATTGCTTCCCCCACCCCTCCTGAGAAGTTAGTTATATAGATTAACAACCACTCTAGTTCCAACTTCTTTATTAGGTTCATTAGTGTCCCTTTCCTTTTTATTTCTTTTGGCCAGGCAAGAAATATTAAACTAATTGGTGGCAGAAGAATGGTGTTCCCTGAGAGAGAGAGAGAGAGAGAGAGAGAGAGAGAGAGAGAGAGAGAGAGAGAGGGCGATGCATAATTATCTCCCCCCACATAGAATGCCTGAGGTTTTTTAAACTATATTTGATATAAATATCCTACTAAAAATTCTTCTTCTTAAGGCAGTTATTTTCTATTAGAATTATGGGTATACATTAAAATACAATATTTTAAAGTGACTGGGTAGGTGTAGAGGAGGATTTTGTAAGCTAGGTAAGCACCTTAGGCAGAGGCAGGAAAAATATATTACTTTCTTAAAATTCTTGTTATTATTCAGTCAAGTCGTGTCCGACCCTTCATGATCCCATGAACCACATCCCGCCAGGCCTTCCTGTCCTCCACTATCTTCCTGAGCTCACTCATTTTCATGTTCGTTGCATCGGTGATGCTGTCTAACCATCTCATCCTTTGCCTTCCCCTTCTCCTTTTGCCTTCAGTCTTTCCCAGCATCAGAGTCTTCTCCAGAGAGTCCTCTCTTCGCATTAGGTGGCCAAAATATTTGAGCTTCAGCCTCAGTACCTGTCCTTCCAGGGAACAGTCAGGGTTGATTTCCTTTAGGATTGACTGATTTGATCTCCTGGCAGTCCAAGGGACTCTCAGGAGTCTTCTCCAGCACCACAGTTCGAAAGCATCTGTTCTCCGGCGCTCAGCCTTCCTTATGGTCCAACTCTCGCAACCATACATTGCTACTAGGAACACCATCGCCCTGACTATACAAACTTTTGTTGGCATGGTGATATCTCTGCTTTTTATTATGCTGTTTAAGTTTGCCATAGCTTTCCTTCCAAGGAGTAAGCGTCTTTTAATTTCATGGCTGCTGTCTCCGTCTGCAGTGATCTTGGAGCCCAAAAAAGTAAAATCTGTTACTGCTTCTGCCCCTTCTATTTGCCAGGAATTGATGGGACCAGATGCCATGATCTTAGTTTTATTAATGTTGAGTTTCAAGCCATCTTTTGCACTCTTCTCTTTCACCCTCATCAAGAGGCTCTTTAGTGCTTCTTCACTTTCTGTCAATTACATTAAGCTGTTCAGGCATATTTACATTATGCTCAATGATATGCATGCACTCAGTTTTAACGGTGTATGTGAGAAATTGTAAGCCCAGGGCTCCAAGTGCCTGAGGCGGCGGTGTGCCAAATGTTGCCCCTCCCTACCTGGTGATATGTCCGTCTCTGCTCCTCCCACTCTCTGGATTGGAAAAGGAAGTGGGGGATGGAGTGGAAGAGGAAATGTTGAGGGAGAGGAGATTGGTGGGCTAGCTAGAGCGTTTCCTCTATACTTCTTCTCTATTCTACTCTAATTCAGGGAGTGGGAGGAAGAGGAGGAGCAATGGAGCCGAGTGGGCGGATGGAGGTGGGCAACCCTGTCCATCTGCTACTTGAGGTAGCAATTGACAATCAGCCTCGTGGATGGGCTCAGTCCTCTATACACCTTTAACAACTCAAGATAATTTTGGACTTCTTGGTGCTCTTCACCTTTGAGGAAGACACTGCTACCTTCTTTGGGGGAAAAGGAGTTGCATTGGAATGTACAGTTGTTCTTATGTAGATACATAAGAACAACTGTACATTCCAATGCAACTGGATAGATATCCCACACTGGCCTTCCAGCACTGGCACCTGCCTCAGGTGATGTCTTGTCGGCTTCTGTTTATCAAGAACCAGCACACCATATCCTCAAGCACTGCTGTAGGCCTTTGCCAATCTACTAGGAGCCAAGGTATAGGAAAACTGTGCATTCCAGCTGTATATTTGGGAAGAACATGACCCAGAGACTGACCAAGTGCTGGGAATGGGATCAAATTAAATTCAGGATTTAGGGCACAGATGGAATCAAAACCAGAAGATAAACCCAGGCTGCATAACTTGCCACAAGGGACATATAATACTTGAAAATAGTCTGGCCTAAGTTTCAAATCCAGAGGCAGGCTGTTGATTTAAGAAATAAAGACTTTGAGATACTACTAAAGATAGACAAATAGGCTATGGGAATCCTGCCTAGAGCTGAAGGCAATGCAGGGAGGAGGATATGGTAAAGGAGCTAAAAGGACTTCAACGAGAGCTAGTACCAGGCAGGGATAGGAAAATGCAGAGAATTTGAAGGTCATCAGACTCAAATCAGGAGCAAAGAATAGAGGGAGGCAAATCCAGGGTATGCAGAAGCAACTTGTTGCTATGGTCCATTTCACAGGGGAAGAGCCATTGTGGGACCAGAAACTTACCTAGGCCTCCTGGCGCCTGGAGAAAGGGGGCGGGGCCTAGGTGACGTGACACGCCCAGCACGTCGCCGCCACCGCCCCCCGCCGGTTTCCTACCTATTTCGGAGCCGTAGAGGCTCCAGGGAGGGTGGGAGGGCCTAAACTACGCGCCCAATGAGACCGGTAAGTCCGCCAGCGTCTGGAGCAGCTGCTCCAGGTGCTCCACGGTCCGCCTGCACCTGGATCAGCTGCTCCACGCGCTCCACTCTCCTCCCACTTCTGTGTGGGACAGCCATAATTGTGCTTGTAGTGGTTGGTTAGACTGTTGGACTTGGACCAGGAAGACCTGGGTTCAAATCGCAGCTCAGCCATGAAGCTCACTGGCTGACCTTGGACCAATCACTATCTCTCAGCCTAACCTACCTCACAGGGTTGTTGTGATGATTAAAAGGAAGGGGTTAAATCATGTACATCACCCTGTACTCCTTGGATGAAGGGGGGCATATAAATGTGAAAAATAAAGATAGATTGAGAGTGTTCCCTTGTTACTTCCCATTTTAGAATCGTAACTGCTAGATATTGGACTAGATATTAGACTGGAGAATGAGGGAGGGCTGAAGCAGCCTTCTCTCTGTAAAGATGATGAACAGATTTTGCCCAGAAACATCATTATCATATTTGGTCTTCTCCACTGTGCCTCCTCTCTCCTCGTTGTGCTCTTTCATTTCTTCTTACTTTTCCTGCTCTGTACTGGGTTTATATCTCCTCTCTTACTCTCATCACCTTGCACTTCGTCTATCTAATGTGGAAGAATTGCAAAATGGTAGTGTCAATCCCATTTCTAGAACATGGAATCTTAATTTGTGCTGACTTTATCACTTTGGACATCATCTAGTTCAGCGGTCCCCAACCTTTTTGGTGTCAGGGACCGGTTTCCTTGTGGGATTTTTTGGGGTGACCCCTAACAATTAAGTCCAGTCGTGTCCAACTCTAGGGTGTGGTGCTCATCCCCATTTCAAAGCCAAAGAGCCAGCGTTGTCCAAAGATGCCTCTGTGGTCATGTGGCCGGCATGAGTCTCCTTGCCGCAGCATAAGAACATAAGAACATAAGAAGAGCCCTGCTGGATCAGGCCAAAAGCCCATCTAGTCCAGCTTCCTGTGTCACACAGTGGCCCCACCAGATGCCTCAGGGAGCACACGAGACAACAAGATACCTGTGTCCAGTCGCCACTCCCTTGCACCTGGCACAGAGAAAACCCACTTCTAAAACCAGGAGGTTGCTTATGGCTTGTAACCTGTGATGGTCTTTTCCTCCATGAATTTGTCCAAACCCCTTTTAAAGGCATCTAGGCCAGGTGCCATCACCACATCCTGTGGCAAGGAGTTCCACAGATGAATCACACGCTGGGTAAAGAAATATTTTCTTTTGTCTGTTCTAACTCTCCCTCCACTCAATTTTAGTGCGTGTCCCCTGGTTCTGGTGTTGTGCGAGAGGGAGAAGAATTTCCCTCTATCCACTCTCTCCATCCCATGCATAATTTTATAAGTCTCAATCATGTCCCCCCTCAGGCGCCTTTTTTCTAGGCTGAAAAGCCCCAGACGCTGTAGCCTTTCCTCGTAAGGGAGGTGCTCCAGCCCACTAATCATTCTGGTCGCTCTTTTCTGCACCTTTTCCAATTCAGCTATATCCTTTTTGAGGTATGGTGACCAGAACTGGACACAATACTCCAGATGTGGCCTTACCATCGATTTGTACAAAGGCATAATGATATTGGCCGTTTTATTCTCAATCCCCTTTTTAATGATCCCGAGCATGGAATTGGCCTTCTTCACAGCCGCCGCACACTGGGTCGACACTTTCATCGACCTGTCCACCAGGACCCCAAGATCTCTCTCTTGATCCGTCACAGACAACTCAGAACCCATTAGCGTATATGTGAAATTTTGGTTTCTTGCCCCAATGTGCATCACTTTGCACTTACTTACATTGAAGCGCATCTGCCATTTTGCTGCCCATTCTCCCAGTTTGGAGAGATCCTTCTGGAGCTCTTCACAATCCCTGCTGGTCTTTACCACCCGGAAAAGTTTAGTGTCATCCGCAAACTTGGCCACCTCACTGCCTATCCCCAAGTCCAGGTCATTTATGAATAAGTTGAAAAGCACCGGTCCCAAGACCGATCCTTGGGGCACACCGCTTTTCACCTCTCGCCATTGTGAAAATTGCCCATTGACTCCCACTCGCTGTTTCCTGGTCTTCAACCAGTTCCTAATCCACAAGAGGACCTGCCCTCTTATTCCCTGACTGTGGAGTTTTCTCAGGAGCCTTTCATGAGCGCATAGCATGCAGCTGGAACACGGAGCGCTGTTTACCTTCCCGCAAGCGGTACCTATTTATCTACTCACATTAACATGCTTTGGAACTGCTAGGTTGGCAGGAGCTGGCCAAGCAACGAGAGCTCACCCCGTCATGGATTCGAACTGCCGACCTTTCGATTGACAGCTCATGGTTCAGCGGTTTAACCCACTGCGCCACCCGCTGGCCATATATATACATTAATTATTTATTTATTGGCACAGGTGGTACTTTAGGAAATTTGACTGTGACAGGTGGCAACAAAGATTGGGAACCTCTGACCTAGAACAAATATCTTCAGTTAGAGATTGTGGTGGAATAGTTCATCCCTTTTAAAACATGGTTTATCCTGAGGAACAAGACTGAAATTCTAGCCCTCTTGAAATCAATGGAAGAAGTCCCATTGCTTTCAACAATATTTCACTCTGGATTGTTACATACCACCTTTCTGGTTTATTCATTTTTCCTGCGGTCCTCAGTGCAGTTTCATGTAAGAGAAAGAAACAGTGGGCGCAGTCCAGCCAAAGTTAAGCATTTAAAGCCCTTCATGCACTGAAATAAATTGGGTTTCAAAGTGCTTGGCATTGGCTGGGGTTGTGCTCAACATTTGTTTTAATGTACCTGCACTTTGTTTTATGATTTCCTCTAGCAGAGAAAATAGTCTGCTTTACATTATGAGTCATCTGGTTTACATGTGGGTTGTGTGCCTTCTAAATAAATTAGGATGCTTACTTGAATGATGATGATGGCTTCATATTTATGAACCAAGAACTTTTTCAGATTACGAATATATGTCTTTTTCAAAACATCGCCAATGTGCAAGTGGAGAGAGACACTCCATGGAGAAAGGAAAACTCACCAGAGCCTTAGCATTCGTATAACACGTATAAGAAAAAAAATCTTAGTTATTTTAAGAAAAACTGTGCTGGATCATTCTGTTTCCCACAGTGGCCCACCAGAGACATAAGGCTCTTGGGGGTAGTGCAGCGCCATCATGGCAAGTAGCCATTGGCCTGCCTGAGCTTCTGGTGATAATTGCCTCCAGGTGTCATGTTTAACTTATCTCTCCAGCTTATATATAAGTGCTGGCTGCAGGCTTTTTTCCAACATCCTGCAGCCAGTTTGGCTTTTTTTTTTCTTTCCATCTGAGGAGGTTCATGGGCAATGAATGAAACGTTATGGTAGTTATTTTTAAAGTTTTTGTTTTAATTATTTTTCCAGTTTTTTATGATTTTTTTTTGTTTTTATGTACATGGCTTTTAATCTGGTTAATATGACTCATTCTATTTACATAATTGCTGGCCATGAAAGTTTTAGATCTTACCTAAAAACTTTTCTTTTCTGCCAAGCTTTTGAAGTCTCTCTGGTGATCTCTGTTCTGTTTTAATTTTTTATGGGGTCTGTTATTGCTGTTCTGTTGCTATTGTTTTTATTGTGTATGGTTTTTGTTTTCTTTTGGATTGTAAGCTGCCTGGGATTTATCCCATTTGGGAAGGGGAGAGCAGAGTGGGGTTAACATAAGAACATAAGAAGCGCCCTGCTGGATCAGGCCAAAGGCCTATATAGTCCAGCTTCCTGTAGCTCACAGTGGCCCACCAGATGCCTCAGGGAGCACACAAGACAACAAGATACCTGTATCCTGTCTCCACTCCCTTAAGAAATAGCCTACTACTAAAACCAGGAGGTTGCATATAGCCATCGTGGCTTGTAACTTGTGATGGACGTTTCCTCAATAAATCTGTCTAATCTCCTTTTAAAGGCATCCAGGCCAGGTGCCATCACCACATCCTGTGGCAAGGAGTTCCACAGATTAATTACATGCTGGGTAAAGAAATATTTTCTTTTGTCTGTTCTAAATTTTAGTGGATGTCCCTGAGTTCTGGTGTTGTACTTCTCTCTATCCACTCTCTCCATCCCATGCATAATTTTGTATGTCTCAATCATGTCCCCTCTCAGGCACCTTTTTTCTAGACCGAAGAGCCCGAAACACTGTAGCCTTTCCACATAAGGGAGATGCCCCAGCCCACGAATCATTCTGGTTGCTCTCTTCTGCACCTTTTCCAGTTCCACTATATCCTTTTTGAGATGTGGTGACCAGAACTGGCTGCAATAGTCCAGATGTGGCCTTTAGCATCGATTTGTACAATGGCATAAATAATCTTGGCCGTTTTATTCTCAATCCCTTTTTTAATAATCCCGAGCATGGACTTGGCCTTCTTCACAGCTGCAGCACACTGCGTCGACACTTTCATCGATTTGTCCACCAGTACCCCAAGATCTCTTTCCTGATCCGTCACAGACAGCTCAGAACCCATTAGCGTATATGTGAAATTTTGGTTTCTGGCCCCAATGTGCATCACTTTACACTTACTTACATTGAAGCGCATCTGCCATTTTGCTGCCCATTCTCTCAGTTTGGAGAGATCCTTCTGGAGCTCTTCACAATCCCTGCTGGTCTTCACCACCCGGAAAAGTTTAGTGTCAAAAATTTAGTTTTTAGGGTTATATTGCCAGAAGGGCAAAGGTTTTTTTTTTTTCAGATACGGAGACAAAGAGCAGACCAGTGGGAGACAGACAGAAGCTGGGATTTATTACCCTGCACTGGCAAACAATTTCCCTCAAACAGATAACAATTAAACACAGCGTTCTTAGATAGAAGAAACACAGTGGCCTTCTTCTACCAGACGTATCCCTCTCGCAAGCAGGTTTCATATGGCTCATTTGCAGCTGGCCACATGCGATTCCCTTCTAGTAAGGCTGTTGCCATTAAATGGTGTCTCAAGCCCCCCTTTATATCATTGAGTAGGACAACGTAGCTGATATAATCCCGGGAGGATGGCTTCATCCAGGTGCATGATCTTGGCATACTGCCCAGAATGCCTCGTGATAAGATTAACAGGTGCAGACTAATGAAGCTTGTCTCAGCTCTTCTCCCAAAGATTAACCCAATAATGGAGAGACAGACTGACGATCGGGGAGAAATTATGCAGACCACTAACTCCATGGCATAACATGAATCTTCCGCAGTCTGCCAATACAGGTGTGTAATTGATTTTAAATAAAAATAGATAACTAAAGGAGGAATGCACCATCTGCTGCTGTTGGTTGAGCAGCCAGTGGAGACAGAAGAAGAGGAGTAAACTGGGCTACTCTCTCTCTCACTTATTAGCCATCCTCTTGGTGACCTCTAAGCCTTGATGCATAGAGCCCAATAGGATGTGCCTTAACCATGATGAGAGGTTGGATCATGTCCTTCACCAGATTGTAGATGTTTCCATGTATGTGGTTTCAAGCAGCTGTTGCTTCATTTGCTTTGTCATGCAAATATGCAACCTAAGTTGGTCACAATACTCATTATTATTCCCCATATGAATGCCTCGCTGTGTTGTCTCCCTCATTAACAATGACCAGATTCCAATGTAAAGAACATGAGATACGTGTTCTTTGATACGTGATACGTGAACATGAGAAACATGAGCACGTTTGTGACTACTTTAGAGCTGGGAAGGCCGGCGCAAGGCCGGTCTTCCCAGCTCCGCTGCCGGAGCCCTCGGTCTACCACTGGACCCAGGTAAGTCTGGATCCAGCGGGCGGGGGGGGCAGAGATGGCAGAGGTGGGAGAGTGACGGCGGAGCCGGGAGGGCGGCCATAGGCCCAGCTGCCCCTGGTGGGGGTGGGGCATGGCGTCCACCATATCCCGGTCCCCACCGTGCGGCTGGGCCATTACACGGCCTCCTCTGACTTCCGCCAACAAAATAACTGGCGGAAATCCAAGGAGGTCTATCGGCCCCAGTCGCTGTTACACTCGGGGAAGGGGATGAGCGTTCCCTTCCCCGAGTAGACTTTTTGCTGCGGGCTGTCTGCTGCAGGCTTCCCGCGGCGGAGATCAGTATCCAGCGGGCGGCCTTGGTCGCCCGGCGGATCCTTATGCAGGATTGGGCTGTTATTATTTTTGTTTAAATTATCTTCTGCTGATTTTCCTTTTGATGTTTAGTCCTGTACCATAGAAATGCAGTCTGCAAAAGCCTATGCTTTTCACGTCTGTGAAACTAGTCAAGTCAAAGCTTTTTCTACAGTAAAACCTCATTTTTCAAAATGCAATGGGAGACATCAGAAATGTGGATCAGGTGAGTGCTATCTCTTGAGAACTTCAATTGACATTTGGCTGCTTACCAAGGGGATGCTCTGCACTGGGCTATGTTGCATTTTTGGATGTCTGAGTTTGGTTATGTAGCTATTGCTGCATTTTTGTTGCCAAGGAAGCTGAAAGAAGATCTGATACAAATATGAAAATACATTTTGTAAAAGAAACTTTTTCTTTGGCTACATGACAACTTTCTTTAATGCAACTGGTCTTCCAACAGAAATATGACATGCAAAGTTGATTTTTATTACTAACGGTGTGAATGTTAAGTTCGGCCCTTAGTATTTATAGTTCTGAGGCTCTTAACTACCTAAACGTTTCCTGCAGATTCTGTTGTTAAGCTCACCAGTGTTTATTTTCTCACTACAATATAGAATTTTGTCTTAGGTAATAAGTTCTAGAAGACAGAGTAGCAGCAACTTTTCCAGAAGATTGTTGGTCAGGAAATAGCTGTTTGGTGACAGAATTAAAGCACAATCCTGTGTAAACTTGCACCGGTGTAACAGTAGATGCACCGGTGTAAGTGCACTTATGCCAGTGTAATTGCACTTAGTGGCCCGCATTGCCGGGTCGCCATTTGTTGCCCGTCACCCCCCTGCAACCTGACGGAGGTGCGAAAATCAGCGCAGCCGATTGGCTGCTTGGTTCCCAGGCGGGGCTGAGGTGGGCTAGACGAACGTGTGCCGCCGTTCATTCCCCTCAGTCCTGGCCGGTTTTTTCTTTGAGCCCCGCCCTCCCTCCCTGATTTCAGTCTGAAACTAGCTGGTCGCTCTTTATGGGGGCCGGGTAGGAATTTTTTCTTTCAGTCTCGATTGGTCCTGGGCTGAATGTTTTTCGCCTACCCCGGACTGCGTTTGGTTTAGAGGGCGGCTTGTATAGAGTCCAATGTTATCATCATGTTACTTTAGGCAAGCTGCGTGCGGGCTGGGTAGCCAGGGAGGGCTATTTGGCATACATCCTGAGGTGAGCAAGGTCAGGGGGTGAGCCAGAACCGCTCACATGCTGCTGGACCGGATCAGTGAGGCTGGCTGGCAAACCCCCGGACTGGAATAGCAAAGACCACCTTAAGGGTTAGAACATAAGAACATAAGAAGAGCCCTGCTGGATCAGGCCAAAGGCCCATCTAGTCCAGCTTCCTGTGTCACACAGTGGCCCCACCAGATGCCTCAGGGAAAACAAGACAACAAGATAACCTGTTTCCCGTTGACACTCCCTTGCACCTGGCACAGAGAAAACCCACTTCTAAAACAAGGAGGTTGCTTATGGCTTGTAACCTGTGATGGTCTTTTCCTCCATGAATCTGTCCAAACCCCTTTTAAAGGCATCTAGACCAGGTGCCATCACCACATCCTGTGGCAAGGAGTTCCACAGATGAATTACACGCTGGGTAAAGAAATATTTTCTTTTGTCTGTTCTAACTCTCCCTCCACTCAATTTTAGTGCATGTCCCCTGGTTCCGGTGTTGTGCGAGAGGGAGAAGAATTTCCCTCTATCCACTCTCTCCATCCCATGCATAATTTTATACGACTCAATCATGTCCCCCCTCAGGTGCCTTTTTCCTAGGCTGAAAAGCCCCAGACGCTGTAGCCTTTCCTCATAAGAGAGGTGCTCCAGCCCACGAATCATTCTGGTCACTCTTTTCTGCACCTTTTCCAATTCAACTATATCCTTTTTGAGGTGTGGTGACCAGAACTGGACACAATAAGTGATGGTTCTCCTGGGGAGTCTGTGCTGTCCGGCTGCTTCGCTGTGATAGGCTGCCTCGGTCGTGGACCGAGCATGGCTTGAGCCAGGATGTAATGTCGGTGTAGATCTGGGGGGAGGCAGACGGCTAGGGCCGTTTTCCCCATCCTAGAAGCCTGCATGCTGGTGGTTACCTAGTTAGGGTCCTGCTGCAGGTATACAGTTGCAATGTTATCAATTATTCTTAAATAAACTGCCGCTGCCGCTTTCCCGCAACTCCTCGGTTTAAAAGCGGCCTTCCTGGACCTGCACACAGCGCCGCTGAAGTCATGATTGCCCTCTCGGCAATCTTGGCTTCAGCGGCGCTTTGCGCAGGTCCAGGAAGGCTGCTTTTAAAAGGAGGAGGCGCCGAATGTGATTGACCGAGAGGGCAATCTAAGCTTCAGCGGCGCTGTGCGCAGGTCCAGGAAGGCCGCTTTTAAACCGAGGAGGTGCGGGAAAGCGGTGGCGGCCCCGGCCCGGAGCCGAGGTAAGGAGAGCGGTGGGAGGGAGGGAGAGCGAGCGAGCGAGCGGTGGGTGGGTGGGTGGGAGGGAGGGGGAGAGAGAGAGAGAGAAAGAGAGAGAGCGGTGGGTGGGTGGGAGGGAGGGAGAGCGAGCGGTGGGTGGGTGAAGGGAGAGCGAGCGAGCGGTGGGTGGGAGGTAAATTCGTGAGGGGGGGTGTCAAATTTGCAGGCCCTCTCCTCCCCCAAAAATGGCCGGCCTCATGGCCGGCCTGCAGCAAATTTACCCTATGGGAAAATGGCCCCCCACTGCAAATAGGTTCCCCACCCCTGGTCTACTGTTACACTGGTGCAAGGTTACACAGGATTGCGCTCTTAATGAGGCTGTTAATGATTATGGCTTGACTAAGCAACTAAAACCATAACATTTTTTTTCCATATTCATTTACCAACAGGATTCTTAGTTGGCTTGATTGCTTCTTAGAGACTAGGATAAATTGATCATAGTGTAAACGATCTTATAAACATACACAAGGGTAATAGTATCGTTACAACTGTACATTTTCACTAGATGGCACTCTTGAATGAGAATTGTAAGATTTTGCCGTTTTGTGACTGAGCAGCGAACTATGGACAATCCCTTACAAAATGCTGTGTTTGTTTTTTTTAAAAAAATGACTACTACTAGAATATAAAACAGAAATTTTTCACAGCGACTTGGTAACAATTTGGTACAGTTGTAAATGAATTATTTTTCTGAGTTCAAAAGGAGCAATGAATCCTTCTCTTACATAAAATAAAAGAACTGTACTACATTCTTACATAGTGAACAAATATTTTTTCATTTTCACCTACTCTGAAAATGTTTTACATAAATGGTAGCCAGACTTTGGTATTAATCAGGAATTGCTAAGTAAAGTCTGAATATTTAAGTGAAACTTGATGTATACAGTATTTTCAAATTTGCAGAACAGCACTATGCACTTCTACTCATAAGTACCACTGTGTTCAGCATGACTTACACTACTTTCATGACAAGCTTTTAGCATTGGATAGTAGATATAAGAGACTGAAGATATCTATCCTTGAGATATGCTGGCCCATCTCCACTTATGCTGGTGCAACGACAGCCCCAATGGTGTAGAATGGTGCCACGGACATTGGAACAATGTTGTAAAAACACTGTGCAAGCGTAACTCAGATGCCAGTGCAACTCCACCGGCAGAGAGGCCAAAAAAGGGAAGATATGGGGGTGACAAAGGAGGTATGAGGAGGAGTTGACATATGCTAGATCCTAACCCCTCTTTAGACGATGGACACACTCTTGATGCAGGAAAAATG
This sequence comes from Plestiodon gilberti rubricaudatus, assembly GCA_026170595.1. Lineage (NCBI taxonomy): Eukaryota > Metazoa > Chordata > Lepidosauria > Squamata > Scincidae > Plestiodon > Plestiodon gilberti. Next base: position 218,651,115 of record JANXHW010000002.1, on the reverse strand, counting down.
CCGCGCCAATGATAGAGCTGGCATAGGTAGTAACTAGTAAGAACCCTATAGGGAACAATGGTGAAGTGAAAAACAGCAGAAGTGTGCAACTCTTGTCACCCACCTGCTCTGGCCACTCCCCCCACAGCAGAGCATTGGATACAGACTACATTTGGCAGCCAATCAGATTGCACCAACTCCAGTACTAAAGACCCTGCCAGGGAGATTACATCTCAGATTATCAGACGTATGGCATGGGGCTATACTTTCTTGGTCTCTCAAAGAGAAACTTTGGTGATGGGAACCATGCTGAAAGGGCACTTGGTGCACAAAGGGGGCACTTGGTGCACAAAGAACCCCTTGTCCTTCACAACATGTATGGCAAGAAATTTTTTAACACTTGCCTTCTCAGAATTCTTGTGGCAGGTATTCTACCCCAGGAGGATTCCATGCACAAACAGCCAACTGGAACCTCTACCTCACATCCTCAACAGAGGAAGCAAGCATAATGCACCCCATATAGGTAAGCCAGGGAGGGGGGGAATTCCATGCTGCAAGGTTTTAAAGCTGCATCTCCCTCTCATGTTTCTAACCCTCCCCTTCTGACCCTTCAGGATTAAATACCTGTGTCTCTGCTCAGAGGCGTCACTAGGCGCGTGCCGCCCCAAAGCGGGGGGCGCGTGCTGCCCTAGTGACCCCCCTGTTCCCCCCTTCAAAAATTTTCGCACCGCCAAAGGCGGCGCAAAGGATCTCCCCCCCCCCCCCGGCCGGCTCCACACATCCGAGCCGAACGGCTGTCCAAGGCCTAATGACGAGGCCCAATGCGCGATACGTAATTTATAACGTTTTTCGCGCATGCGCACAATGAGAAACGTTCTGCGCATGCGCAAAAAACATTATAAATTACGTATCGTGCATTGGGCCTTCGTCATAAGGCCCTGGCGCGTCAGCTGGGGAGGTCGCTCTGAGGCCTTCTCCCGGTCTCGGAGCCTCCTGGAGGACGACGCATGCAGCAGAGGTGACGCATGCATGGGTGCGCGCGTCACCCTCTGGCGGTCCACCCCCTGCACTTCGCTCTAGCGACGCGCCTGTCTCTGCTATTAACTGTGTTGCCTAACCATCCCTTCTTTTTGCAATAGCCAAGAACAGAAAGTGTCTGTTCCCTTTTGGTGAATGCCAGGGACTCCAACCATTGCTACTGCTGGCCAAATACTCATCTGAATCCCTTTTGTTTATTAGAACTGCATCATTGCCACAGGGAGTTGAACAGTGGTCCTCTGCAGAGTTCCACTGCAGCCCCCTCCCAGAAAGGGGAACTAATGTTCCCAGACATCATGCTCTCACCCCCAGCAGAACATAACTACATGTACACTCGAGTGGCACTACTCTCCCTCACAAACACAAAGTATGCATCTCGAGCCAGAGAACAGGTGTGACTGATGCTGCTCTCAATTCCTTGTTACTCTCTCTGTTTCTCCTTGCTCCCCACAGGCAGCTATACCACAGATGGAGACATTATGTGGATCCCAGAGAAGCCTACAGCCTGCCTTCCCTCCATGATCAGTGGGAGCCCAGCTGCTGCTTAGCGAGGTTGCTGCCCTACTCCTTCCTGTTGTGTCCTTTTGGCTTTGCAGACTCCATGGCAGACAGTGAGCCAACTGGTGCAGCCAGACCTCACTGGTACCTGTTACTTGGCTTTCTGTTGGATCACTTGTAGTGGCACAACAGCCCTGCTGGGAGGAGATGATTGGCAACCCCACTTATGTAGTTCTCTTTCAGATGCTGCACGATCACTAACACAGTTCAATAAAAAACTTTGGCAGAAACTTTGGCTAAAAGCTCTATTTGTTGTCTCTTCGTTAGACGATAGGGATCCCTTCTTCTTGCCCTAGTTATTACTCAGCTAGCCTCAAGGCGAGACGTCTTTCCGAGTGCTTCTAGCCTCGTGCAAGTGGACACCGCTGCCGCCGCCCCGCCCCCCCCCGCGTCAGGGGAAATCTGGTAAGCCTATGTATGGCTTTCTTCAGAGATCATGAAAACGTGTTGTGCTTTGCTACTTTAATGTTGGGAAGGGGTATCTGAATCGAGGCTTCTTGATAACTACTTGTGAAGGCATAAGAATAACCTGTATAAAAAGGGGAGCATAATTCTAAGCAACTTGAGAATCCTGAATGTGACTGAAGGGAGGTGAGAGGCTGAGTTTGGAACCATTTCCGGAGCAAGGCCTGGGTAATAATTGAATCAGTGGTCTTTTGTGAACCTGGGTCTGGATGCAGAACACATGAGGCAGCACCTTCTTTTTTTAACATCCTGCTCTTTAAGATTTGGCAGTGAGCATCTTATTGCAGTCCTACTGTCTGCTGAACAGTTGGTTGTTGCTGAATGAACCTTATCTGTGGTGGTCCCTAGGATTTGGAACCAGCTTCCCAGTACTGCGAGACGGATCTGGGAGCGTGCCTCTTTTAAGCAGGCTGTTAGGACCTTCCCTTTTAGATAGGCTCTTACATTTGTTTTGTTTTATTGTTATTGCTCTAATGCTGGCTCTTGGCTTTGTCCTCTACTCCCTGTAGTTTTATTCTTATTTGTTTGAATTATACTTGTTTTTTTGTTTTGTTTTTTGTTCATGAAGGAAACTTCCATTTGGGAGGGAGCTCTTTACAGTGGAAGTGCTAGCCAGGATGCCACCCATTATAAATGGTAAGGATAGGAGTTACACCCAGCCCAGGCAAGGTGTTCAAGCAATATATCTAGGAGTAGAAGTGACACGTGGATAGGCTTCCTTGGTTATTGAAATCACAGGCAGCATTATAGAGTGAAGAGAATGTTATCTTCCAGGACAGCAGATTTTCAGAGATGATCAGTGATGAGGGCCAGACCACATTGATAACTCCCAGACTTCAGGTGCCTGGCAGCCCAATCCTACTTAAATTCTTTGATGGAATGCACATTCTGTCAGCGGATCCAGGCAGAAGTGGTTCCATGGTGTTGCCAGCAAGTCACTGGTGGCTGCGTGGCCAGACCACTGTCTGCTGGCGAAAGGTAATGGTAGTGGGGGTGGGTGGTGTGAGGAATGGAGGTGGAAAGGGAGAGATGGGGGAGTTTCTGGGTGGGGAGGAGGCAGGATGAGGGAGAGTGCAGGGAGAGTGCAGGTTTAGCGGCATGAGCGTGTGGCCGAATCTGATCCCTCTCCCTTTCCACGCCTCGGTCCTGTGCCAGCAAAATAGCTGGCATAGGACCGAGGTGTCCCATAGGGAGTATGGGAGCTTTCCACAGGGCAAGTGAACAAAAATTCACTTACCCCCAGGAGACCTCTCCAACTACCCCCTCCATAGGATGCAGAGCATGTCTCCTTGGTGCACCTGCATCGGCGGGAGAGGGGTTTTGGGTGGATTGGGCTGAAAGATATTTCGTGAATCTACTCCTGTTCATATTTCATGCGATAATGAATGAATCCATTGAAAATGGGTGGTGGTGCTAGACTGATCAGGAACAATTTGGACGTATTGCACAGAATTTGGCAAGAAATTACGATTGTTGCTGAGCAGAGCAAATAAGATCAGAAGAAACTAAAATAGTTTAAAAAACATTCAGAAGAAGTCATTGAAAGATCTGCTTCCTGAGTTTCCATCTCAACTGGCATGAGTGCTGTACAGATGAACTCCTGGGGATTAGAGGAGCTGTGAGCTTGGGTTCCCCCTGTAGTTATGCAAATGCCGTGCCTAGAAGAACAACATAATGCACTGTTGGTTGGGGAAAGCAAAAGTCTACTTCAGAGCGTACTGTTTGAGGTGTTCTTGATCTTTTGGCAAGAAGGTCCTATCTAAACATGAGTCCTGAATTTATTTTTACAATAATTTCTATAAACTGTTATAACATGGGCACATCAATGAGTGCAGGAAAGTTTTAAACCTTGTGTTACAGTGAGCTTTTAGTTTAAGATTTGTTTCCCATGTATTGGAGCCCTGAAGAAATGGTCGTGTTTTTCAAAATCTTCAATGGATTTCAGAAGCAGGGTGTTATATGTCTAAAACTTTGGCTTCAAAAACCTCATCTAAAATGACTAATGCTTCCATAGTGATCTGTATTCATTTACACTGTAAAATGCTTTTAGAAAGCTGTGTTCTTGGAAGAGGAGTAGTTGGAACCAACTCCTTGGAAAACATAAATAAAGCCGCATTGTTTTTAAAGCACTCCTTGAAGCTGTGTGATAAAACCCCTAGATAGGCATTTGCAGAATTCAAGCTGAAAGACTAAATAATCTTCTTAGACAACATACGATTTCTACATACTGTGACACTAATGGGATGGAATATATGCAAAATATATATATAGGAATTTGGACTTCAGGTTTTGTGATGTGAAGCCAGGCCAGGTCATGTTGTTACAAGGTAGCGAAGACCTGAAAACAAATGAAGTAGATGAGAAACCAAGCTGCCAGTTTTGCTGTTGGCTTCCAACATAAAGATTTCTTGGCCTGATTGCTGCATATTCAAATATGTTTGGCAGTATTTCTAAAAAACACTGCTTTACTATACTTAGGATTTACAGTACTGGACTTTGTCTTTAATACAGGAAGCCCCTCCGGGATTCTGTAATGTGCTAAGAAAGATCTTGTCTAAAACTCATGAAAATAAATAACATCTAAATCTGGTTTGAATAAATGAGTAAAATGAACAAAACCCTTTTTTGTGTGTTCATGGTTTATATGTACAGTTTACGTGTATGTTTATATAAGTGCACGTATTGGCATCCTTATAGCTACAGGGCCACGTATATTATAAAATCCACACTCCTGCATCAAGGGACGTTTCGTGCATGCATCTCCCTCTTTCTTTGAGGTAAATGCATAGGTCACTCTTATAACAATACATTCCAGTCTCCTTCCACAGAGAAACATTAGCAAGTCCATCAGTTTATTTGTTTGCACTGAGCATATCTTTGGTATCCTTGATACAGGGTACTCCACTTCCTGTTTAACCTGGAAAGAAGGCCACCCCAAAACAACACAGGGACCTTCCGTATAACAAGTCATACCATCAATACATCTAGATTCTGGCTCAATATTGTGACCTCTGAATGACAGAAGCTCTTTAGGATTTCAGACAGGTGGTTTTTGCTACCCTACCTTGGAGATAATGGTCATTGATTGAAACTGGGACCTTTTGCATGCAGCATGTGCTATATGGCCCCTCCTCCTTAAAATGGCATCAACAGAATGACTTACTTCCATAGGGTTTTGATATATGACTAGCTAAAATGTAATTAGGCTTTTGTCTCCTGGTCCTTTCAAAATGGATGACTAGAATTACTTTACTCTCTGAGCTCTACTTTGCTTGTGTTTTGCTTTGGTGAGAAACCTGGTTCTGAGCACATTGTATATGGGTGTTTGATTACGGTGTTATAACAATCCACCCGCTGGGAAGCTCTGATTGCTATGAGCATAATCCAGTCAAAGTTAAACACTTAAGGACCATTGATTTCCACAGGAGAGGTCAGCATGTACTTTACTCTATTCCTTAGATATCTGTGGGACTTAGAAGTGCTAAACTTGGTTAGGTTTGGTTAAGCAGAAAATGGTCTACTGCATGATGGAAATGTAAAAAAAAAAGAGTAAATTGTGGAGGTATTTGCAGGGAAACCATTTCAAATTTAAAAAGGGGAAGATGGCATTTCAACATGATCCAGAGCTGGCTTGAAGATATCCTGAAATTTAATTCATGAAAACTTAACATAGTCAATTTTGGGAGTGTTACTGTTTTTGGCTTCTTTTAAAAAATACTTTATGGTAATTTTGACAGGGAAGATAGGAGCTCGTTTGCCAAATGAGTAATTTAATGATATGTACCGGTATGTCTCTGTGGGTTTTTATATTGTTTTTTTAACAATGTAAAATAAAAACATAAATTGTTTAGGGAATTCTTAAGGGAATGTGGTTGCGTGACTAGCTGCACAGTAGTTGATCGTCTGCTGCTGCTGATGTTGCTGTTTCTTTGAGTATGTTGGGAATAGAACCCAGCAAAACGTTAGGAAAGGACTTGTATTTTTTTCTTTTTCTTTTAATAAATGGCCACTGGACCCAGAAAAATTTGTTTTTAATTATGCAATCTGTACCGGCCGTGAAAATCTAAAGACTTACATACAGTACAAGTTTTTAGGAGAATGGAGAGATCCAGCCCCGTTAGCCTTTGGCAGGATTATGATGAGGGACCTACACACCATTATGATACTGGCTCCCATCTGCTCCCATTACACATAATATCTGACTGACATTCATTGGACGTTGTTTTGTGACCATCCTTTTATGCAGCAAAGAACAAGCAAGACTTGGAGCCTAATGCTGCCGTTGTGGCCCTTCTGTAGGCTATATTTGTAAAAGAGAGGGGAGGAACTTGGGCCAGACCTGGGTTGCTCTTTAGTGGCACCTGAGCCTCTCCAAATGCAAAGCTGTATTGCTGTGGAGGAATGGGTGTGCAAGGGAGGCTAGTGCCGTTATTCCTGCCCATCATATTGCTGCCATTGGGGAGACGGCCTCTTCTGTTGTGGCACCCAGTCTATGGAATGTTCCTCCCAGGGAGGCTTATTAGACACTCACCAGACAGATATCTTTTTATTCTCTCAGGCCTTTTACATTTTCTTTGTGGTATTCTGCTTGTCCATTTAGTTCACTTCTATGTTTTGTTTTAATGATAACTTAAAAATCTGCTGTGTTCTTCTTGTTTTCCCATTGCAAGTTGCTTTTCATGTTTGTTTGATTGAACAGAAAAGTGGCTTATCAATATTTTAATGTAAGGAAATTATCATGCAACTATATTGTGTTATAATTATGTGAAGAGCTGCATCTGGCAGAATTTCCCCTTGAACTCTTGAAGGTATAAGAGCCTTTCAGGGTTTGTTTCTGGCAAACCTGATGTATTCCAGCTTCATTTGCCTGCCAGTTTCCTTCCTGCCATTAACTCGTAGCCTCTCCTGATTCTAAGCCATATCTGAGGTTTTATTTCAGTCTCATTCCTTTCTTTACTTCCATGTTTCCACCACTCATTGTTTCTTCAAATCACTGCTTTCCAGTATGTGTTGCCCCTACTTACTCTGTCTGACTTCCTTTAGGCTCTGATTCTATAAATACGTACCTGGATAAAAGTTTCATTAAACTAAGTGGAGCTTACTTCTAAATAGATATGCATAGGATTGTACAGTTAGACACTGATTTTCTGCCAAAATGTTCTGCCCAGGGGCTACCACATTGTTTTATTGATTGTGTTTGTGAAAAAAATAGATGAGACTTCAGCAGCAGATTTTCCTATTGCAAAATATGCAAGGGAGATATGTTCCAGCACCACATCTATGCCTTAAACCGCAGCCTGATAGACACGAAAAAGCTTCACCTGCTGCAAGCCTTTATCTTATTGTTCCATTCAGCCAGAAAAATCTTTGCTTGCTTCATTTCTGTGAGAAATGATAGGAGTTTCTGTACGTGAGGCTGCTATTAAAGCAGAAAACTTAGAATCTGTAAAATTGTAGCCATGAACTACAGTACTAGCCTTTTCTAACTCTCTATCTCCTCTGACCTTCTCTTCTACTGAACGGATGCAAACATTCCATTGCTGACAACTTCCTTCAACAGTTAGAATATTTGTTAACATTCCACAATCTCGCATCAGCTCAACCAATAGATGTCAGAAGATTGATCATGGCTAATGCAACCACTGCAAAATAAAAACAAAAACCACCTTACTGCTTTAAAGTGTAGATATTCAGAAACAATATACAGTAGATATGTCATCATCTTTTTAGTCTTCATGGGAAATCCTTTGAATGATATATGAATACATAAGGTATGACTTTCAGCTGGTTCACAAAGTAATTGGATTTCATTAATTTATACCAAGTAAAAAATATTTTATATTCCTTGCTACAGTTGTCTGTGCCTCCCCTCCTCCCCCGTTGTATTTCCCATTGTTGATTTTAAAAATCAACTCCTCTGTAAGCTCCTCTGGAGCAGGGCACTTTCAGTTATTGTTTACAACACTCTGTAAAGTGCCATATAACCTGTCGGTACTGGATTTATTATTATCTATGAGCAATATGGTATGTCTGTGTGTGGACAGCAATTGCGCCTAAAGGGCAGGAGGAGGACGGGAGGGAGATAGCAGAATAGGAGTGAATCTCTATTAGAGACTGAGGTTTCAATCAATGGCTAATCTCTACCAATGATACAGACCACAATTTTTGCAGGAAAAATAGTGTGAGTTGGAATTATTTCTCTGTAGCCCACGAAACTGGAAGAAGGTCGTGGTTGTGTAGGCGCAGTACCTTCTAGCCACTAAAGAAATCCTTAGCAGTAGAGGACGCTGCTCAGGTGTGAGCTCTTGGTCAGCTGGGAATGTGGGTGGCTGAAGTGAAGAAAGCAGCTTGCTCTTTGATTCCCTTCAGCCTGGGGCCTAGGCAGGCTTCCTTTAAGCTATGAGGGTGACAGCTCCTTTATAGTTTAAATTACTATGTGTGTGGGGGGGAGAGAGATAGTCCTCAGAGGACGTAAGCCACAGGATATATGTCCACCAAGGTCAGTTACTCCTTCGAAGGAGTATCTTTTAAGAGTTATGGCTGGCTGGCTGTTCCTTCGGAGTTTAAGGAGCACAAGAGAAAAGGAATTTGGATTCTGAGGATGTTCTTCCTCTAAGTGTAATGCCCCCCTTCTCACCCGTGAAATTGTCGTAGGTCCCAACTTGTAAATGATGCTAATGGGGGGGATGGACCATCCATCCATGACAAATACGTTGCCAAAAGCTTGTAAACATTTTATTAGTATAATGTAATCCTGACAAATATTAGCTACTTTTAAAAGTCTTCATTATTGTTCCATTGAGTAACCTTTTCCTCATGTTGAAGATTAGTTTTCATGCAGCCCTTGATGTTTTTGGCTCATTTAATAGATTTCTTTCATAAATGCAGAATCTTGATTGAAACTTCAAAAATGTCACGCTCTGGGCTGCAGTAGGAACTCTTGAAGCTGGGCAGCAACAGCCAATGTATTCATTGCCTTTAGATGGTTTTGATTCAGTTGATGTATTGAATATGGACGCAGGTGTGTGGATGTTTTGAGTTTACATGTCTGAATTCAGAGGTGCTGGTTAGAATTAGCACGAGTTTTCTTTTCTTTTGCCACTCTTTGGATTCTGTTTGAACTCTAAAGCTTATTTGTCATGGTTTGAAAGTACTAGACTTAATCAAAGGCTGTGATTCTGAAACCTGAGGCAGCAGAATGAACCCCTTTCATTTTGTGCATTGAAGATCAGGCTCCAGTCTAATAAGGCTATTTATTCTTTTACACCAGTTAACAGAGATGCGAATCACTGCAAACAAGTGCTAGCCTGTTACTGTGTGCAACATCAAATTTTATTCTAGCTGTATTTTTATTTCCTTGTTCGCATGATTCAGTGCTGAGTAGGTTTTACAGCAATGTAGCCAGTGGTATGTTTACAATTTGGTAAATTATGAACACATAAAGACAAGAAAATGTTTCAGAGAGTGTGCCTTCCACTTACACCTTGCATTCTTTTGAGGGGCAGCTGCTCATACCAGACAAAATCTGGTGACCGTTGGCCACAAAGAGCAATAACTATGGGTATTGCTTATTCCAACCATCTCTTTTATCAGCCTGTGGGTAAACACTGTGCTAATTGAAGGCACATGTCTCTTCAGCTAAAGTTGAGGTTAAAACAACATTAGAAAAACAGAGGGGGGAAACCCTCTCTCTTTGAAAAATATATGTTTAATGAGGATTACTTCATAATAAGAGGTTGGCACTGAATCTCTGCTGGGAGGAATTTCATATCAACATTTCATATTTGCTTTTCTTTCTGAAAATTGATGCTTGGGATTGTGAAATGAATAACACAAAATTAAAATCACTAGTACACAAGTTTGATGTAAAGCCTTTTATGCTGCAGTCCATTACATGTATGTATTCCTTGATATGGATTTCTAGCCTATTTCATTTCACAGGCTCTGGCTGGAGGGTTCCCTGTGACAGTGGGAGAATTATGAACGATTGCGGTATTGTTACTGAAAGAAATTTTCCAAGAAGACTTTCTATCTTGTTCCAATCATCATCAGCAGCAGCACCACTCTGAAATAAGTCCTAAATGTTTTGTATATTAAGCATTTTGCAGCAGTGGATGGTATTTAAAAGGACTCCCCCCCCCCAATGATTTCTCCAACAAATAACCTGTCAAAATTTGACAGCGAAGATAACTTCAATGTAATGTCCACAGTTAGCCATGTTTGTTTTCTGGTTACCACTGTGTATAAATCCATTGATGTATGGATTGTGGCCCATTTCACTTCTGTTGCTGCTATACATTTGTTATTTACCTAATTTGCTCTGTACCGTCTTTGAATTGTAATTTTATTTTAACTTTTAATTTTAATTGTGAATGGTTTTAATAATGTATTAGTTGTTTTGTTTTATATGTTTTTGTTTGTACACCGCTTTGAATTTTAGAAAAGCGGTATAGGAATCTTTTAAATAAATAAAATCTTGCCTGAAAAAAGAAATGCATTTTTCCAAAACACGCAATTAACTGGTGGGCAAGGCTAAGGAACAGTATTTTAAGAATGGATTTATACACAGTGGTAACCAGAAAACAAACATGGCTAACTGCGGTCATTACATTGACGTTATCTTCGCTGTCAAATTGAAATTCAGTAGAACGTATTTGAGGTTTATTTTATTTATTTATTTTTCACCTTTTTTTATACTACCCTCCTGCAAAGGAGCTCAGGGTATGGTGTACATAGTTCCTTCCCTCCTTTTGTCATCACAACAAACCTGTGCGATTTGGTGATGCTGAGAGATAGTAACTGGCCCAAGGAAGCACCTAGGAAGCTTCATGGCTGAGTGAGGATTTGAACCTGGATCTTCAAGGTCTAAATCCCAACTCCCAAACCACTACTACATCATCCTGGCTCTGTTTTTTTTTGTGTGTGTGTGTGTGTTTTTTCTGGAAATAGATGTACACTATTGGGATGCTACTTATATCATGCTCAGAGACTGAAAGCTATCTTATTCTGGAAAAAGTAAAAGACGTGAAGTAGAAAAAGGTGAGACTCACGCTGCAATCCTGTGTAGAAATCCACCGCCGCCGGGTGTCATAAACATGCCATAAGGCACGTTTTTGACACCAGGCAAATAAGCGGCGCCGGCAGAGAGGCCGGCGCTGCTCACTCTCCGCCAGACCTAGAGCTGCGCCTGTTGGGAAAAGTAAGTTTTCTGCCGGTCGAGGCAGGGGCAGCGAGGAACAGGGGGGGGGGCGAATTGGCTTGCTGGGCCCAGGAGGGGGTAGGGATCATTGGTGGCACGCGCTGCCGAATCCTATCCCCTGTCCTGGGCCTGACTGGCCTTATACTGGCACCTCGGATTTGTGCCACCCATTTTGCTAGCGCACATCCAGGGAGGCCCATTGGGACAAACGCCCCTTTCCCCCGAGGAGTGTTCCAGCTCTGCCAGCACGGGCCCAGTCCTGGCTAGGATGCAGCGGCCACCTTAGGTGCGCCACTGCTGCATTCTACACAGGATTGTGCTGTCAGTTTATATTTCTAAGATAGGAAAAATGGTGCTGCTATTCATCCTTAGAGTTGGGTAGTTAATTAGAAAGTATGACATTGTTCCTGATAAGGTGAAAAAAAGTGCTCTTTTTTACTTACCTGACAGTGCAATCCTAACTTACTTTCCAGTGCCGGTGTAGCCACAATGCAGCCCTGAGGTAAGGGAACAAATGTTCCCTCACCTTGAAGAGGCCTCCATGACTGCTCCTGCACTGCAAAATGCAGTGTTCACCTTGTTGGCACGGCTGCATCGGTGCTGGAAAGTTGGTTAGGATTGAGCTGTGGGTACTTTCAGCACTGTGATGAAATGCTTCATTGTGCGTAGTTCAGCATGTAAGCAATTTACAGCGCAATCCGACTTAACTTTTGTGCTGGTGTAACCAGCGGCGCAGCGAGAACGGGAGGTCCCAGAATGGAAAAGGGATTCAAATCCCCTCCAAAAGAGGAATTCAAAGGGGATTTGAATCCCTTTTCCGTTCTGGGGTCTCCTGTTCTCGCTGCGCTGCTGGTTACACCGGCACAAAAGTTAAGTCGGATTGCGCTGTGTGTTTGATGTGCAGATATGAGCAATATGAAATGGATTGCTTTTGTTTTAATTAATTCATTACTTTTATAATTCCTTAGAATTTGACACAGCTTTCATTGCTACTTGGGGGGGGGGAGACTTAGTAAGAAGATAGTTTGCTTTACATGCTGTTGTAGCTTGTGTAGCTAAACTAGTTCCCTATCCTGGTTTATGGGGTATCCAGAAGATGAATTAAAAATAAGTTTGAATTTCTGAAATGTATAATTTTCCTGGCTTTTATTAAGTAATCCAATATATGTTATCAAAGCCATACTATATGTAGGTTGGTGCTAGTTTCTGAATACTCTGTAATGTATACTATATCTTACAGTCTCGGATAAAGATTATTCTGAGATTTGCAAAAAGAAGGGTGACCTTGGATACTGAAAGACCAATTCCTATTAATGTTCTGAATGCTGTTATTGTGCTGAGGCTAATTTTAAGGACTCTTGATGTTTGGATGTTGAGGTGGATAGATACAGGAGTTTAAGAAAAGATTGTAATGGTGTGTAAAACTCCTAATAGGGGGATGAAAGGGGAAAGATATACATCTCTTTTCTGTTCAGCTTTACATCTGAACAGAAGTACTGTATTTAGCCACTAATACTTGTTGCAAAATAAAAAGCAGATCAGTGGTCAAGCTCAAAGCAGGCCTTTCATGTAAGGGACTTGCACATCGATTATAAAAGTTACTGCACCCAGGGCTGCCTGTCCAATAGGTCTAGGATAAATGGGGTACGATGAGGAGAACAGCCGTTCCTTTCCAGGTCTGTCCCTAGATCCTAGTGCAGAATAACCAACTGCTGTAGATTCTGAGCTGTATCCTAACTTCTGTTAATTGAAGTTGCTTGCAAAAAGCCCCCTCTGATATCCTCCTGTCTCATCCAGCAGTATCTGTTGTTACTGCTGCCAATGAGCTGTATCTTACTTCCTTATTTCACAAACAGAAAATACTTCACATGTAAGAGAGGAAGATTTTTGTCAATCCTGCTTTCTTCTGAAGTCCTCCACACCCCTGAAAATCAGCTCTGTAAGGTTGGGGGATTCTCTGGAACAGGATGGTAGGTGGCATGGTGGTGGGCTGCAGAAGGAAAGGGGAATTGCTGAAAATTCCCCCTCCCTTTTAATTAATGGTAGTGCCTCCCATAAGCAGAAAAAGAAATTTAAGTTGGAACCCGTTGGCAGTAATACTAGTAATAGATACTGCTGGGTGGGGCAAAACAGAAGAGCTTTAAGGGGCGTACTGAAAGCATAGTATAACTATTCAGTCACATTATTTTAACTATTTAAGACAGAGTTAGAAAACCAGGTCGCTAATGTCTAGCTGTCCGTATAGTCCTGTATTCATGCTTAGTACTGTAACTTCAATATTCAAAGTGGATATGAGAGTCCAAGTTATATTGCCATAAAACAGCCCCTCTTAAATGAATAAAAGCATTCTTGTTGCTACTCTCTGCTTCCTTTTCTCAAACAGATTTTTCAAACTGAAGGCAGCTCTATTATCTGTTCAGAAGCACGCAATTCTACCGGCACAAAAAGTATGGACAAGCACCGTCTATATCCCTTATTATGGAAAAGCTCCCCAAAATGTCATGATGAAGTTGCAACCCAGTTTAGGAGACATTCGTTCCCTCTTTTGTCACCAACAACACCATAGATACTAAGAGAGGACGGTCAAACTAGAAGCGCTCCTAAGTATGCAGATGCGAGCCAAAGCGGGGGTGGTTGGGTGGGTTAAAAGAAATGGTATGAAAACTTACTGAAACCATGGGAGGGATAGGGAGGCAGCTATCTGCTGCTTGCTCATCATCACATGCTGCTGTATCAGTGCTTGGTAGGATTGGTAGGAGCTTACAAACAACTACAGAACAGCTTCACTAATGCCAAAGTGAATTCTTAAAGCAAATTAGGAATTTATTCAAATTCGTAATTTATAGCATAATTCTGTGTGTGTTTACTCAGGTCGCACAGTATTCATTGGGGCTTACTTCCTAGTGGGTTGGTTAGGAATGAAGCCTCCATATCAGAAGTCTCAACTTCAGTTCCTCTCTTAAAAAGAGAGGAAAAACAATGACTTTTATCAAAACTTGCTGTAGGGGTATGTCAGTGTTCAAGTTACACAGTAATCTTCATCAGGCAAAAATGTAACCATAGAACCACATCAACTGAAATCAATCCAATAAAAGATGCCGGTATACCATAACTCTCCATACTAATGTTTTTGCTTCAGCATTTTTTTTTTTTTTTACAAATTTGGACATTAGGGGAGACTTTGGCTGCAATCCTATAACACTTACCTGGGAATAAGTACTGTACTTCTGTGTAGACACACGTAGGATTGTGCTGTTTGTGTAGGTTTATTATTGGGTAAAAATTCTGAAAATTTGCTAGCGCCTGGGTGGCCATATTTTTGGAATCTGCCAGTCTTCATCTGTATATTAATTTTGTACCCAGTGGAATTGAACTTTAAAATAATGTGATGGTATATTAAGTGAACATCTGCTGTTTATAAATATATTTTGATTGGAAAAGATACTATGTGCATTGGCAATTACAAATATTGTTTTCCTGCAATATGTGTTTGGCATATGTTGATGAATGGAAGCTAACTAACAGTGGATAGTCTGAAAAGCATATGTAGTCCCATGCCATATTCTTGACATGTTTGCATTCCTTTACCAACTACTGAGGTTGTTGGAGGGAGGCCCTGGGCATTGCATTGGCCCCCCCCTGGTGCTTTGGATGATGCCACTGGTATTGAGGAATCAGGAGTCAGTCTGGCCAGGCGGACTCTCTGATGAGTGTGGTCACTTGGCCAGTGCCAGGGATGGCCTGTGCCTCCCTGCTGCCCAAATCCCAACAACGCATTACTGGGAAAAACTCAAAACATGCCGTGCCTGTGGTTGTTAAGTCAGAGTCCAAAACTAGGTGGAGTGCAAGGACAGAAGCAGTGAAGCCCATCAGCAAGTACCTTGAGAAGATACTTCAAGTTCTCCAGGACATGATAGATATTGAAAACGAGACCAGTGAAACAAGAAGTGACGCAAGGCAGCTGTACAACCGTATGTTTTCTCTGTGCCAGGTGCAAGGGAGTGACAACGGGAAATAGGTTATCTTGTTGTCTTGTGCTCCCTGAGGCATCTGGTGGGGCCACTGTGTGATACAGGAAGCTGGACTAGATGGGCTTTTGGCCTGATCCAGCAGGGCTCTTCTTATGTTCTTATGTTGAGTTACAATTTTATGATTTTGCTAGGATTTTGGAACACAGTACCCTCATTCGCATTGATCATATTCAAAAGAGGCTACAGAATCCTAGCATGACCTTCCATGATGCTGCCCTGGGTTTGAAAGCCCTCCGAGATCATTTTGATGATGAAAGAGAAGTGTTGGTCCAGTGAGTCACTCGAAGAAGGATTTGGTCGTCGTCAAGAATGGAATATTGAAGTTGAAAGATGAAAGAAACGAATCGCTGATGAGAACGTGAGAGACGTTGGGTTAACAGCTAAGGAGGAAATGGAAAAAGTCATGAAGGGAACACTCTATATTGTCTTCACAGAGAAGTAGATGAAAGGTTCGCTCGTTTGCATGACACTGACACCAAGTTTGGGTTCCTTCTTGATATTGAGGGACTGAGTTATGGTGCTGACAGAAATGACCTAAAGAACAAGTGCGGAAATTTGGGTGAATTGTACAGCTTTGATATTGATGGACAGCAGCTATATGAAGAAATTTTGGATTGCAGAATGTTGCTATCAAGGCAGGCCAACATGAAAATAACAAGACCTGAAGAGCTTCTTGAATTTATTGTTCAGTATGAAGTTGAGAGTGTCTTCCCCAATCTTCTCATTGCTATTCAGGTAATGCTAACAATCACAGTTTCCATTGCCAGCTGTGAGAGATCATTCAGCAAATTAAAACTAATACTTGCGTATTTGAGAGTCTCCGTGGGTCAAGGCAGACTCTGTGATCTTACTCTGTTGAGTGTAGAAAGAGAAGAAACTGAAAAAAAAAATATTTGATCACATCATAGACCAATTTGCATCCGTGAAAGCAAGGAAGGTACAGTTAAATTTTCTCTTTTTCTCTCTATATTTATATTAATATATTATACAGTTAAATTTTCATGTTCTGCCATAATTTGTTAATTAAAAGATTAAAGAGCTTGACTTGTATTTTTGAGCTGATATTATGGTAAAGTTATTAAAAGATGGGTGTCAGATGTTTGGACAGGGATGCAATTTCAATGCTTGCCATGGGTGCTGTTTTCCTTAGATACCTCCCTGGAAAGTATCTACTGTATAGGACTGCCATAACTGCAACATGGCGATCCATGTTATGTCACAGCCTTCATCATACTTCACTGATGAAGGCCAGTGTTGGTGTTCTTGACTGTTCCTGCAGTTAGAAAATGAGAAGAGCTATGTGGATATGGTTAAGTATGTACATGCTCATGTATGTACATGTTAAGTATGTACATGTTAAGTATGCTCATGTTCTTCTATTAGATCTGGAGTGGTCAACCTCTCATCCATTTCTCTCTCTCTCTCATCCATTTCTCTCTCTCTCTCTCTCTCGCTCTCTGCCCCCCCTTCATTCTGAAAAGCCTTAAAATATTTTCTTCTTTCCCTTTTTTAAATGTTTATTTCTGACTAACTCGTGTGGTAAGAGTGAATGAAATAGGTATGGCTTTCTTTATAGTGTGTGCATTTTGTAAAAAAAAAAATCTCCAATGAAAAAGAAAAGAATATGAAAGAAGGGTGTAAAAGTATGGTGAAAGTCTGTAGTGTTGAATACAATGAATATAAATATTACGCTATGATAGAAGCTGTCCTAAGAAAAATGATAATGTGACTGCTCGATCTTGTGGGTCTGGTATGACAGCGGAAGTTGCCTTCCACTGTCGTAAATGCAGCAGTGCTGCCGCAAAAGGTGTGCCACTGCTGAGCACCAGGGAGCCAGCAGCGGAAGCCGGCTCCCTGTGCACGCCGACACCCTGCACGGACCATGCCAATGTAAGAACAATGGGCGGGGAGGAGGAACAGGGTGGGGACTGGGGCAGAGAGGAAGTGTGTTGAGGGCAGCAAGGGGGCGGTTATTGGTATCAGGAGCGCTGCCAATATCTTATCCCCTTTCCCAGCCTCAATCCAGCTGCCCCCCTCAGCTGTCATCAAGAACTAAGGAAATGCAGGATGCAGCTCGCGTTCTGTTGGTGCGCCTGCATCGGTGGTGGGGAGGTTTGGGCTGCGAGTCATATAAATATATGTAGAGCTTCTATCAAAATAGGAGCTATGACCAAAAAACCAACACGAACATATGAAGCATACCTCACTTTTACTTTCTGCTCAGCGTGTGTGCTGAGAGAAGTTCAAAACATTAAGTAGTGGCTTGGATCACTTTTTAAAAAGGAGACTTAAATGTATGCATGAAAATTCAGTGGTTACATTGATTATTCACTTCTTATGACTTTGCCAATGCTATATTCAGTTTTATTTTGCTTTTTCAACTCTTCCAATCTTACCCTCCCATGTGTACACTATATATTTTAATGTAACTTTTGTATTATGAGCCATAGAGATGCCTGCACTGAGCAAGGATTTGGATTAAATGACCTCCAAGATCTTTTCCAGTTCTAATATTCTATGACTTTGTGGAAGGTGGCATTACTTCTTCCTTTTTTAAATGACTTGTCCAAGTGGGCATAAAGTAATTTTCTCAGTACATTTGAAAATATGGTTCTGGAGCCCGTTTCTCTACCTTATTACAGAAGGCATGAGATGGGATCAAGAAATGCATTTTTAAATATGCTGAAAAAGTTTTATTGCAGTCATTAATGATCTAACATTTTTCTTTCCTCAAATTCCAGTAAATTCATCGTACTCTTTTTTTTTTGGACAGCTCTTCTGCCGTCCAGTAGAGTTGCACTGTGATTTTAATGCATGATCCAGCATGCCCTGACCATGCATTAAAAAAACCCATTTGTCCTATTTTGTACCTATTTTGAATTGTCAGTTTCTCACCCTCACTCTACTGATTTCAGTTTGATATTTATCATCATATTTGGACTTAAATTGGCACCTTTTGATTTTTTTTTAATGACTTACTTCCATTTGGACTTCAAGAAGACTTACTTGAGTATTTGTTCCCACAACACTTACAAGTACACTATTATTACGAGTTGAAAACATCTTCAGCAGTTTGGCATTTAGGAAGAACAAAGAAGATTAAAATTTGACGAATCAAAGCATAGCTGTCAAGAACCAAGGAAATTATGCAAGTAGACTGAAAGAATTACACAAAGCCAGGCTGTCAGGGAATCAGAAGGTGTGGGCGGCCTCCTGTATGCAAGAGGGAAAACTGCCTGTGGGAGTTTATAGGCTCTGTGATAATGTCTCTGTAATTCTGTTTCCAGGGATTCATAAGCTTCTTTAACAAACCTGTCTGCATTTCAGAAACAGTAGTCATGTTGGTCTGTGGCAACAAATGAACAAAGATGCTGTAGCACCTGAGAGACTGCTTTTACTGTGGCTTGATCATGGGTCAGCAATATCCTAACCCTTCAGATACATATAATGTGTTTTACCTGAATACATTAGTGTAAGTAACTGGTCTTTTCTCATGAATTAATGTAAACTAGTGTGCACTAGTTAACATATTGGGTTGTAAGGAAACTCCTCTCGTGGAAGGTGCCCCCACTTGACTTGCAGAAATTTCTCACCTCCATCCCACCCTCTTCTTAAGGGTCCCTCTACTCGCAGGAGAGACTTTAAAGGGGCACGGGAGACTGCTGTGAGGAGGAAGAGGAGGGAGCAGAAATGTTTGTCTTCTGGAAGCTCCCTTATATTTGTTGCTCTTATGATACAACAAAATTAGTTCTAACAAATTCCCTCTTAGCAACTGTCCTAAGTGTTCTTAGGACTGCAACATTTGTGTGTGCGTGTGCGCATATGTGTATCCACATGCATGCACACATGCACAGTGCTTCCAGTGAGAAACCTGCTGAATTAGTTGTGGTACTTCCCGCGAACATAAGAGTTTTGAAGATGAAAGCAATGGTGAGAGGATGCTTGTTTCATCTATGGGTAGGCATCCACTCTAGTGAAATTAGACTGTCAGCGCAATTTTGGAGGGGAGGGGGATTTTAAATCCCTTTTAAATCCCCCTTTGGTGGGGATTTCAATCCCCTTTCCTTTCCGGGGCCTCCCGTTCTGCCCTCCCCTGCTAGCTGCACCGGTGGGGAAGCTGGATAGGATTGCGCTGTGTGACTAGTTGTTTAGAATTAACACATCAACACATTTTTCTGATCAGGGTTTTCCCTCCCTTTTCAGGTCAAATCACTCCTTTTGCATCCAGCAAATAGTTTCTTTCAGATAGTTAACACAGATCACATTTGTATTGTGCATTGCTTGGACCTACCTCCAAGAGTGATCCCTAGCTCAAATTGATCTCTGAAACATTTTCAGGACTATATAAACATATTCAGAGTGCATTTCCCCTCACCACTGAATAACTGTCTATAGTCATCCTCTGACACCAGAATAGATTATTTACTTTGTAGACCAGTATTAAGATTCTTGATGCAACTGGTTTCAGGACAGAGCATCAGATAAAAAAGGATCTACTTCTAGGCAAATTTGAGTCCTGATATATCTGTATTTTGGCCAGCGGGTGGCGCAGTGGGTTAAACCGCTGAACCATGAGCTGTCAATCGAAAGGTCAGCAGTTTGAATCCGCGACGGGGTGAGCTCTTGTTGCTTGGCCAGCTCCTGCCAACCTAGCAGTTCCAAAGCATGCTAATGCGAGTAGATAAATAGGTACCGCTTGCAGGAAGATAAACAGCGCTCCGTGTTCCAGCTACGTGCTGCGGCAAGGAGAGTCATGCCGGCCACATGACCATGGAGGCGTCTTTGGACAACGCTGGCTCTTCGGCTTTGAAATGGGGATGAGCACCACACCCTAGAGTCGGACACGACTGGACTTCATTGTCAGGGGTCACCTTTACCATTTTTATATCTGTCTTTAGAAATGTCAGCAATTAGAAAGATTGGTTGGAAGGATAAATGGCAATATGCATCATATCTGTGTACATTTTTGGAGAGAGAATGTCTATGGTTTGAACACTTTATCTCTGTCTTAATCCTGTGTGGCTGATTCAAAGGGAGAATCTTACATTACAGTAGTTGGCACAATAAGCAATCTTCCCTCTAAGGCAGTAGTTCCCAAACTGGGAGGCGTGGCTCCCAGGGGAGCTGCGGATACCAGCCAGGGGAGTTGCAGAGTGCCATGGAATCCTCTCGGAATACAGTGCAATGCCAATTGGCAGGCATCAACATCATGTAATGAGGAGCCACGGCCAATGGTCAAGGGAGCCATGGGTCGAAAAAGTTTGGGAAACACTGCTCTAAGAGTTCCACACCTTCTTCTGGTGCATGGTGTGGCTACTGTGACACAACACTGTTCTCAAATGCTCAACAATTACATCACCTGTCATCTTCAAACTTCTGAGTTGCCGAGCTCCCTGCTGTGCAGAGCTTGGCTCAGAGCTGAGTGGCTACACTGCTTACAGGAAACCCTGGCAATAAACATGACAAGTGGGACAAAGCTGTCTAGGAATTCCTAGCATCATATTACAGTGTCATTTTGACATGCAGATATCCCAGAACTGAGAAAGGACGACCCTCCTGCTAAGATTGGCACGTGTCTACTGATTGGGCAACGAAGCCCACCTGGTTGAGTAAAGGGCTGGAATGGGATGCCTAGGTGGTCCTAACATCCAGTCAGATGACTGTATAAGATCAAAGGGAAAGCAAAACAGAGTTTTCAAAGTTGGCACAAAGCTTAAAAATACAAGTGGAAAGCAAAATAAAAATCCCGAATGCCAAGTTGCTAAACATTTTTCTATCTTTAGCAACTCACATTGTCTAACAGAAGGGGAAGTCCAGTTCCTGCACTCTTATGATGGATGAGACTTTCACTAATGCACTGACATGGCACATCATTAGAGGCAACCAACCTTAGTGCAAGAGTTAGTATTGAGAGGCAGCTCTGGGAGGTGCCAATTTCATCAAGGTGCAGTTATGGTAGCTACCTGGAGAAACACTGTGGTTCAGGGGTCAAAAGTACATCCAGTTATTTAAAATAAGTCTCAGATGAAAACTGCATGAAAAACTTTCTCTCTCTTTTCTCTAAGAGCACACTTTCTCTATGCATGTCTGCTCAGAAGCAAGTTCCGTTGTGTTGAATGGGGTTTACTCTCAGGAAAGTGTGTATAGGATTGCAGTCTAAGGAAAATTATATTTGTTCGAGAGTGATAAATAAGGCATACTTTACAGTTAAGGTTGCGTCAAACCTCATAAAAGAGCCCCAATGATTATGGCAAGTCCAAAATATAAAATAATTCATTTTAACTATAGTAGGTTTTAAACCCCTTAGATAGTAGACAACCCTTTAGAAGGGACCCAGTGTTATGTTAGTAGGGTGGCATATGAATGTATCCCCAGGCACAGATTATAGTAATAAAAAGTATAATTGTTTATTTTAGGAAATCAGAGGTTATATCTAGTTTTTTTAAAATAGAAAAATCTAAGAAAACATAACAAAGAGAGTGCAGTCTGGCTCCAAGATGTTGATCAGACCAAGAGGCTTGAGTTGCAAGAAAATAGTTTCTGTATTGAACCTAACTAAATAAAGTGGCTGCAGGCCCATGTTCCAGGAAAAGGTGAAGGAAGAAATTCCTCCATGAATGCCTACAAGGACCCACCTGGACCCACACCAGTAGTCCCAGGAGGATGTTAGCTCTCTGATGCACAAAGAACTCCAACCTCGTTTATGTGTGTGAAGCCAATCAGAGGCGACCATTCCAAGCTCTGCTGACAGGAAATTGGAATTAAAATCTGTGAAACATTGAGCAATCTCACCTGAGTTTGTAGAAAGATAGCTATTCTTTCACTCATTCTCATTTTATGCAGGCAATGGGCCAGACATTTCTATAGAGCTAAGATATACAGTACTAGTTAACAAGTACACTTACAGGAAGAAAAAGAGAAAAGGATTTGGGAGATGTCTTCCAGGGTGAAAGACTCCCATTCACAAAGGGTAATTACATGCCAATGCCCATTCACACATGTTTGAGCAAGCAGGCCGTTTCCTAATGCCGTTTTAGGCCTTCTAAACTGGATTCAGTTAACCAAACTTTTTGATACAACTTTGTTGCCATCTCAAATGCTACACACAATTACCTTTAAAATACCTTTAAAAATCAGTTGTTGGACTAAGATCTACTTCAATTTGCAGAAGAAGCTGTTTGTGCAGAGTGGGAGGGGCAATTTTCACCAATCTCCCCTTTCCTCTGAAGCTTCCTGCACTTTCCTAATATCTGCCCTTGATTAATAACCTTTTGGGCATGCAGGGGGAAGCGGAATTTGGCGAAAATTATCCTTCCACCCTTGTGCAAATGGGGCCTCTTCCATGAATGGAAAAAGATCTTAAGATACAACCTGTTAAGTGTAATTTCTCTGATTTATTTACTCCATGAAGGAGACAGTGAATTAAATATGTAATGAAACATAACAAAATGTGTTGTTTTTTGTTGAACTTTTTTGGGAGTGTTAAATGCAAAGTTCAGTAGCTTAAATGCCTGGTTCAGCTCCTGTGGGTGCTGGAGGTAATTCATGAATGAAGATATGAGGCCTGATTTCATGCTATTCTTCAAATTGACAGGTGATCACTATCATCAATTAAAAAAAGGGGTTAGCATATCATAAGCGTATTTATTCAATAACTACATTGTGGGTAATGGAGAAGGGTGTAGACGACCCACAGAAGTGGGGCATGTACAGATATACAGATGCGGACTCCAACCAGTGAACACAGGGTATTGATTGTGGCTGGAGCCACAGAAGTTGATACAAGACCTCTTGTGGTAAGTTTTGCCTAGTTGATTGAATTACTTTTCAGTTGCCTTCATGTTGTGTTGTTTTTCATCAAAGAAATCACAGTGGCATATTCTACAAAAATATTTTTGTTTTCTCATGTTTTCCCCTTTCTCTGTCAAAGTTACTTGATCATTTATGTGTATATATTTCCGTTTATCTGCAATCATTCTTGGAGAGGGTGGGAGAGGGATGGAAGAAAAAAAAAGTGGCTTGATCATCAGTTTAGTCTTTTTCTGTTTCTCTTGCAGATACCATATTACATCATCTGTTGGGAACTGCATTGCTAGAAGAGAAGAGCATAAAAAGGAAATTAATGATCCTCAGTCTAAAGGATTCCAGCCAGGCAGGTACGATTGCAGTTCTTTGGCATATGTTCCTTTGTTTTTGATGGAAGCATTACTCTATTACTGTACCCTTAGAGTGCTGTGGGGGGGGCACATGTGAATGAGGGAGATTATTGATAAGAATGTGAATAGTTAGAAATTGGATTTTTGAGTTTCAAATGTAAAAGAATTAGAATGATAAGCTATCTTTTCTTTCTCTTTATAGATTTTAAAGAGGACTGTATAGAGAAGGGCATTCATTTCCTTAGCGAATTTCATCTCAGAAGACACATGAACTCGAGGGTATGAAGAGCCCAAACAAAATAAAGTGCACTTTACTGTCCTCTCCAAATATAACTTCGCATTGTGGATTGTTATGAGGAACGAGTGAAAATTCCAAATGCATAAAATTCAGGACAAGTCAGCCTGTCATTAATATATATAATAAAACCACCCTTTGGTTTGGCACAAGTATTTGGTGTGCATGTGGATGGATTCAAAGATGCCAGAATTGAAGCTGGGGATCATGTAGTAGGCGTAACTGATGATTGCTGTAATTGCAGAGGTGGGGAAAAATATTTTGCACAGGAACATTTATCAGCCCGATGACTGCATTTTACGAATAATTTTCATTTCTGAACTATTAAAGGGATACTAGCAATTTTGATTTTGTGTACTTAACATAAATTTTTATGTTTTCTTTGCTTGCACATTTATTATGAGATTAAGAACCAATGCTTTGTTTATTGGCTTGACTTCATCCCCTCCCCCTGTAAAATGCAGCTAGCTGCTAGAATTTTTTGTAAAAACATTTCCTCACATCAGTGTATCAAAGTGTGGCTGTATTTCTGAAAAATAAAATTATAACTGAAAAAAATGAAAATGAAAGCCAGAGGTTATGTTATGGTATAACATGTGTTATTCGTCTGTTAATAGAATTAGGCTGCAATCCTGTAACACTTTCCTAGGAGTAAGCTCCATTGAAACCAATGGGACTTACTTCTGAGTAGGTATGCATATGCTTACATTGTTAATCTAAAGGATTAATACCTCACATTGAATAAGAAGTTATATTGTTAATTATAGGGACCCTGAAGATGGTGTGGGAGAGAGAGAGAGATATCTCAATACCTTGAACATATCGAATAAACAAATTGAATAATTATAGTAAGGTATTAGTAGAGTAAAATTTTTGAAACTTACTACCGTGTTTACTTCTTTCTCTTGTGTATTCATTTTTTGTTTGTACCTAGTATAAATACTCTTCATTATAACTGATTTTAAAGTAGGGGTTTGTTCTTGTGGACTCTCTAGGGCAGTGTTTCTTAAACTGTGGGTCAGGACCCACTTTGTGGGTTGCGACCTGATTTCTGGTGGGTCCCAGGTGATGGAAAGATCAGACAAGCCCTGAGGCTATTCAAAAATCAGATAGCTACTAATTGCCCTTCAAAGAGCTGAACTCCTGTTTCCAAGATAGCTGATAATTACCCTGCAAGTAGCTGAGCTCCTTACTTGTAAGTAAATGTATTTATTTATTTATTTATTTTTAAGTCTCTTAAAGCTAGGTGGGTCCCGATAGAGTGTCATTTTAAAAAGTGGTGCTACAAGGTTTGAGAACCACTGCTCTGGGGGATTCTTCTGACATTTACAGATATTTAACAGCAACAACACTTTTGTGGTGTGATAGTCACTGCAATGTGTGTCCTATCTCCTTACACTGTTCCCAGAGCAACAAGGGGAAGATGGAAACTTCAGGGGCTCCCATACTACTAAAGTAATGTTAGAAAAGGCCTTAAATTGTAGTATTAGTTTAAAAAGTAGGGACTTAGCTATCTAACTTGGTCGTTGGAGGCAACTTCGAAAGTTTTTCTAAATGCTGTGGATATCAATGCATGTTTGGTGTGAACTTGCTCACACTTCATGCTCTCTGGAGAGAGATGCATTTTCCTGCTAACATAATTAGAGATTAAGTAGTTAACAGCTGCACAGAAATGATTGCAATCAGTATAATATTAGAAGCAAATGGGAGCAGTTTTATCGCTTAGAGAAGATGAGAGCTTTGCTTTAAAACAAAAGTACAGTCTCTTCAGCCTCATGTAGGCACTTATATGAATATACTTAATGGCCTAGTGTGTCCCTCTGGGCTTCTGTAAACACTGATAATTTTGTTTATTGTGTCCCTCCGCTGCTGCACTTAGCTGAAACTTGACCGAGATCAGCCCAATACAGGGTGGTATTGATATTGTATATGTTCCCTGAGTTGCACAAAACATGGTAATAGGTGATTCAAAAAACTAGCGTTCGATTTTGTGGACCATTTATTTGCCATTTGACTGAGTTGCACAGCGCTTTCAAGAAATTTGGGGGTCAAATGCACTCTAAACCTAATACCGTAGTTATTTCTGCCGTTGCTATTTTATTTGTCTAATTCCAATGTAGAAGCAAAGTAATGAAGCAATACAGAAGTGCCCCTTCCCCCAATTAGGGGTGTGTGTTTGTCTGTTTAGACTTGTATTACGTTCTTGACCAATACTCTCAAAGCAGCTTACAGTAGAAGCATTATATAAAACAATAGGAAACTTATCTAAAAATCTGAGAATTAACTGTAATACAATGTTATGCCATGAAACCAATGAGCAACAGTAATCAGTTTATTCTGGGATACACAAAGGGCCAAACTACATATGATATGTGAAGCTTTATTAGTCCAGGCAGGCTTAGTTTTTCTTTAGTTACTAGCAGCCAGATCAGGGGTCCCTGTGGATTAGGCCCAGAAAAGATGGGGCCTTTAGTTAGCCCTACTCCCCATCATGATCTATGGGACCACTGAGCTATCTGCTATATACCTGAGAAAGTAATCTCTCATTGTTACTGCATGGTACCATATGCAGTTGGTGCTAAATGGTTCATCAAATCAGCTTAAGTCCCGAAGACCAAAGCCCTCCCGAAGAGCCCTGTCTATGCTGTTCATCGTTCAATGGCCCAGGCCATTTAGAGTTTTAAAGATCAAAAACATCTTGTATTGGCATTGGAATCAACTGGTGTAATAGGGGACCCAGTTAGGAACTCCTGTGCTGCATTCTGGACCAGCATTAAATTATACTGTCCCTGTGAAAGTTCCCATAGGCACCAATCCTATCCCCTGCGCAGATGCAACTGTGCCAAAAAGGCACATGCTGCATCAGGCGGTGGTGGTGACCCGAAGGCAAGCAGGAGGTAAGTCAAAGGAGGGAAAAGGGGCATGAAGGTTTACAAAAGAGGAGATAAAATCTGGCGTGCAGCATTGCTGCTGGATCCAACCCTTCCCACTTCCTCCCCACCCCTGGTTCCTCCCTCCAGAATTCTCCCTCCCCACCCATGATAATAATAATAAATAAACCAGTATTTATATACTGCCTTTTCTTTGGTCGTTGGATTTCTCCTCTGACTTTAATTCAAAGGCGGTTTACACAGGCAGGCTTTCTAAACCGCAAGGTTTTTTTTACAATGCAATAATATGTTCTAATCTTTTGTAGAACCCTTCATTCTAGATGGTTTCTTTCACTGTCCAGCTCTCTCTCTCTCTCTCTCTCTCTCTCTCTCTCTCTCTCTCTCTCTGTGCCGTTTGCCTCACCACGCTTCAGCTGACAGGCAACCTTGACTCTCACTCAAGTGCAGCTGCAGTTTCTCTCCCCCACAGAGGCTCTGCAACTTATCAGCTCGGCTTGTCGGCAGCTCTCCAACAGACACAGACACTTCCGGCCGTCTCGAACTGCCGTCCTTCAGATCTTCAGGCATATATGAGACGGTCGCTCTACCAACTGAGCCAGATCTCCTGCCTGATCTGTTCACTGTGCTGATTTACCTACTCTGGATGTATGGCCTGTTACTAAGTGGAACTCTGTTCCTTTGTCATAACTCTGCAGATAGGATTGGGGGGCTGAAAATTTCATGTTAGTATTGTATTTCCTGTCTTGATAGGAAAGTTATTTTGTTCTCAGTGTCAAAAGTGTCTTTTGTTTTCAGGGAAGAGTGTATTTGGTTTGCTATGCTGGAAAAAAATATCTAGAAATTGGAACTGATTTTCTCCTTCCCCAGACCACATGATAGTTAAATAAAAACATCTTCTATCTGCATATACTTCCTAAGAAATCCTAATTATACTACAATTGTATTGGGTAAATATTAGAAAATGGAATGTTTGCATGCTGGTAATGTATGTGTAACTGGTAAATCCAGTCTTCAATTGGACAAATCTCATGTTTGCTCTGATTTTACACACACACCCCATTTTTTCTAGGAAGTCTTAGAGGATTGTATTTTCAAAAGATAATGACTTTTATTAAATCAAACCTTGCAAATGCAAGTCACCCTGCTAAAACAGTAGACCCTTGTGCCAAGATCTACTCTTGTAAATCAGACTTATCAGCCCCCAGGTAGTTTTACCCTTTGGACTCTTAGTTCTGTAATTAGAATGCCAGGCATTTATTTGTACTTTCATTGATGGCTGTTCATGCTACTGGTTTTAATTTATTTATGCTTTTTTTTAAAAAAAGAAGGGTTTCTAGGATTGTACTATACTATTATTTGTACCATGTAGCATTAATCTGTCTAGAATAAAAAGACAAACACATACATTTCAGGTGGCTTACAGATCCTTACATAGTTGCCAGCATGTATAACTTGTACTTAGCCTTGCAGCCATGGTTAATACTCTTCTGCTATGATGAGGATTATCTGTGTTTCAGTAAAAGTGAGTATCAGTAGACTTCAGTTCCCAAGGGAGGTACAAAAACAAGGAGTTATTTTTTGTGGCTTATCAGGGTTTGAAAAGAATGGAGTCATATTTGAGTTTCAGAAGTGTGAATTCATGTATGATTTAATTTTTTTGAATCTTATTTCACTGACATGTACGCAGTAATATGGATGATGGTCACTTTAAAGAAAAGATTGCAAAGCTATAAGATGACCTTTTTAAAAAAAATTACAAAGCACCTATATGACTTGTGACCCACCAAGTGAAGTGCTATCTATGAACCATGGAGTATGAGCCATCAGGTGTATGACAATAAGCAAACTATTTTTCCAGGCAGGCAGTAAACAGGGAGATGTATTTGAGCTCCTAGTGCAGTGTTTCCCAAACTTTTTTGACCTGCGGCTCCCTTGACCATTGGCGACCATTGGCTGTGGCTCCACATTACATTATGTTGATGCCTGCCAATTGGCATTGCACTGATTCTGTGGCACTCCACGGTTTCCCTGGCTGGTTTCCGCAGCTCCCCTGGGAGCCACACCTCCCAGTTTGGGAACCACTGCCCTAGTGGAATACACTGTATTGCTAGTAAGTCACTGTACATGGCTGCTGAGTTATGTTCTCTTGGTAGATCATATATTGTGCAGGTATAGAAACATTCAGATAAGTGAAAATATCTTGTGAGTTCCACTGTAGTATATGACCACAGTTCAGAGCCTGCAGCTGGTTTGGAGCACATGGGTCCAGCTATAACAAGGGTGATTCACTAGGGCTGCAATCCTGTACACACCTGGGGGTGAGGCTCACTGAACTCAGTGGGACTTATTTCTGAGTAGATGTGCATAGGATTGTGCTGAAGGGTTATAAGAGTCTTTCCACGCCTGTATTAACTTGTTATTTTCTTCCATGCAATTGCTGAAGGTACTGTACTGGCTCAAAGTCCCAAATGGCTGGGGGGCAGGGAGGCTACCTTACTCTTATCCTATATCTCTCTCTTCAGAATTTGTATGATTTGCCAAGAACTGACTGTTGGTATTGCTACGTATGCAAAAGGTGTAATTTATGCATGGCATGTAGTATTGGTAGTACGTATTTTCAATGCGGTTTCTTGGCTTTGATATTTCCTTTTGTTGGAGACTGACCAAAGACTTGTCTCCAACGAATTATGAAAGACATGCTTATTTAGTAAGACATTGATTTTTAAAAGAAAAGATTGGGCATAAAATATGTGCTTATTCTATTATCTTGATATGTAGAATTATTTTAGTTTTTCTCTTTTTAAAAGCAAGTTAGGTACACTAAATCGTTGCTGTTTACCTCCAGAATGAGAATAGGGTCATCTGAAGTTGTGAAATGTCAGCCCTTCTGCTTGACAGAATGCAATGGTTCTGGTTTGTTGAAGTCCGTTGATAAGACAGTTCTACAACGTGGCAGTTAGTGCACCATAAGTGCCTCCCTTGAGGAAGACCTCTTCAGAGGAAACATAATCATAAGTTTGCCCTTGGCCCTTTTGGGGACTGACATGTCAGTGTTGCTACAAAGTCTAATTTCTTTGAAGACTGAAAAGCTTCCATGCAGTGCAGTTGTACACTCTTCCCTTTATATATGCTTTATAAGCACCTCCCTTATGAGGAAAGGCTACAGCGTTTGGGACTTTTCAGTCTAGAAAAAAGGCGCCTGAGGGGGGACATGATTGAGACGTATAAAATTGTGCATGGGATGGAGAGAGTGGATGGATGGAGGTTCTTCTCCCTCTCGCACAGCACCAGAACCAGGGGACATGCGCTAAAGTTGAGTGGAGGGAGAGTTAGAACAGACAAAAGAAAACATTTCTTCACCCAGCGTGTAATTCATCTGTGGAACTCCTCGCCACGGGATGTGGTGGTGGCACCTGGCCTAGATGCCTTTAAAGGGGGTTTGGACGGATTCATGGAGGAGGGGACCATCACAGGTTACAAGCCATAAGCAACCTCCTGGTTTTGGAGGTAGGTTTTCTCTGTGCCAGGTGCAGGTGAGTGGCAGCAGGAAACAGGTTATCTTGTTGGCTGTGTGCTCCCTGAGGCATCTGGTGGGGCCACTGTGTGACACAGGAAGCTGGACTAGATGGGCTTTTGGCCTGATCCAGCAGGGCTCTTCTTATGTTCTTACGTTCTTATATCACTACGTTTTCACATATCCATACTGCACATATTAAGACTATATCTCTTTATCCATACCAAAATTTTCAGTATAAGTTCCAGGAACAGTGGGGGAAAAAAGGATCCAAACCCTTGTGGAATCAAGGTCTACCTCCCATTTGACCCAATGAGTAGACATTCACCTCGGCTTTGAGCTCTGGCATCAGAGAAGGGGGATGAATTTGTCTTGCATGCCCAGGAAGGAGTTCCAGAAGGTCAGATCGAATTTTAGATTTCTCCCCCTGGCAGGATAGAGGTCCAGAAGGGCCCCCATTCTCAGGTGTGCTCTTGTGGGCTTTACGGGAAGTGCTGTTCAGGACCTTAGGAGGATAGAACACAATTCGGAAACAAGTGCCCTCCTTTGTGTGAAATACACTGCCTGATGGGTAGCACACTTTCAAGACACGTGCATTACACACTCCCTTTTACAGTGTATCTGTTTTTGTGCTGTGTTTCTATGACCTACTGTAAATATGGGTGCTAAAGAACAGAAGAAGATGAAAAAGCTCATGAGAAAAGTGGAAAAATAGGTTAAACATAAGAGAATTGCTTATAGTTTACAACTAAAGCTTGTGGTGCTAAACCTCTTTATGTGATGCTTGAACTTCTGAAACATTTTCGTTGACTTTTAACACTTTATTGATGTTGTATAATGTTATTAATTGTTGCTTATTCTGTTTTTAACATGCCACACAACCTTTTCCTTATGGTATTAGGCATTTAGGGTGATTTGGGGGTGACCTTTAAACAGGGACATTTTCAGGAACGAATTAGGTACGAATAATGAGGGAAGAGGGAAGAGTGTATTCACCATGATTAAGTGAGGGTTAATTTGGGTCCCTTGGGGAGAAAGGCGGGGTAAAAATACCATAAATAAATAAATAATTGTTGTAACTAAACAAAACCCTCAAGGTTTTCAAAATTTTATGATATGGTTGCTGAACAAGCTACAATCAGTACCCTAAAGTCCACATCATACCTGGCTAGAGCTTTTTACTGCAGATTATTTCTAACACTTTTTAAAGTGAGCGCTGATTCTTTTTAAAGTTACAGGTTTCCTTATACCCATTCTAGGAATTAGCTAGCTCATAAAACACATTTATTCTTTTTTTGTCTCTAAAATACACTCTAGAACAGACAAAAGGACATGGTAGGGTAGGCATAGCAGTTCTGGAGTATCCTATCCCCCTTTTTGAGTGCAATCCTGACGAATCTCCCGGAGCAAGTGCTCCAGCACCAGAAGCAATCGCAAACGTGCTGGAAAGCACATTTGCGACTATTTGGGAGTAAGGGAGGCCGGCGCAGAAGCCGGCCTCCCTTGCTCCGTCGCTGGAACGCCCGAGTGGCTACCAGAGAAGGTAGATCAGGATCCGGTGGGCACAGGGGTGATGGTTTGGCGGGCGAGGGAGGGGAGCCATTGGCTTAGTCGGCCCGGGAGGGGCAGGGGATGGCTCCTGCCATATCCCCGTCCCCGCCGGGCCGGCTACATTGTTACATGGCCTCTTCTACTCCTGCCAGCTATTTAGCTGGCCGATAGGGCCGGCCTGAGTAGACCTTTGGCCCGCCAGTCAATGGGCAACCTAGGCACAGGATCCGGTGGGTGGCCCTGGGCCGCCGACTGGATCCTTATACAGGATTGCGCTGTTTGAATGTTATCCTTCAAGTTTGGCCATAGTACTCTGGGCCTTGTTATCAGCCTTAGCTATTGCCCTACATTCTGGTGACACCCACGTGGTTCTGCTGGAGAGAGAGAGAGAGATTTCTAATTGTCGTCTTTGCAAAGTACTCTGATCAGCAATGGATAGCAGTCTTTGTAATGTGTTGGATCCAAAGAACCATGAGCAGACAGGAAAATAGCTGTTAATGCTACTCCACAAGCTCTTGTGCAAGATCCTATTGAAGTATTCAAGCGCTACTGTAAATGCTTCTACAGCTATTTCTTTATGCTTCCACTTGTGCCAGAGATTGCACAAAACCTCTTGAACAAGCAGGGCATATTTTGAATTTGATTTATTCTTTTCTTGTGCAACGCTTTAAAGTGAGGTGTGAGCGGAAGATGCCTTCCTCATATACGTGTTGCCTTTGTCATGCAAAATGACATCTTTGGATCTAGCCCATTGTTGATTTAATACCATAATACCTGTTACTGTATGTTTTTTTAAAAAAGTTGGTTGGCAAACATGTGACCATGGTACCCTGATTAAATGAAAGGCATTAAATTACTGTACCATTGTTATGAAGCTGTAGATTGACATTTTCTCCTGTTTAGTTAAAAATGTTAGATTGGGTCTGCAGCTCAGTGGTAGAGCCCATACTTTCCATGCGGATGATGCCAGTTCCAGACCTTGGTATCTGTAGTTAAAGTGTCCCAGATAGCAAGGACTGAGAAATTATTTTGCCCCAGTGCAGTGGCATTCTGAGGCTGGTGCGGAAGCGTACGTGTAGCATGATGCCGCTTCGCGTGTGAAAGTGCCCCTCCCCCTTGCTGGTCGGAGCCATTCCCAGTGGGCGACGGCTGTCCGTGTGTGAGCTGTTACCTGTTGGGAATGGCTCCGACCGGCGAGGGGGAGGGGTGCTTTCATGCGCGAAGCAGCATCCTGCTGCACATACGCTTCTACACCAGCCTCGCAACGCCACTGCCCGAGTGTGTATGTATCAAAGTAGACAGTACGGGCAACTTGGACAAATGATCTGACTCAGTGTATGGCAACTCCATGTGTTCTTTCTCCTTAGAACTCCTTTTTGGTGTTGGCATTTAATTTACAAAAAAGAGTCACATCCGATGTATGGTACGTACCGACAATGTCAGAGCTTCATTTTTAAGCTCCTACATAAAACATGTCACAGTATAAGCTATTGGTCTAAGATTTGGAATAAATACTCTCACTGCTAGTTGCAGTCCTGACATTTTTATGATTTGAGGCTTGATACCCAGAATAATGGAAATCTGACCCAATGTACTGGTAAATGATTGATTGGACAATCTGCCTGCAGGAGCATCCATTTATCCTATGTTGTCTGGATCTGATAAAGCTGATTGCATATATCACATTTCCACAAATCGTTTTTACTGTGCTGCCAAATATTTTGAATAGTCGGAAGTTAGAAGACTTCTAGGCATTGAGAAGGAACAATAAAATTCATTATTCAAATATTAGATATCGCATAGATCTGAATGTAACAATAGCTGAAACATTTATAGTGGGTGTTGTCAAACTGTATTTCATTTGCCATATGTGAGGCTTTCTTGGTCATCTTTGGGCTATGCTGTATTCATTTTTACTAGGCTTTATCATTTGTGAATTTTGTGCTTGATTTTTTTTGGGGGGGGGGTGAAATTCCATCTCCACTCAATAGTGTTTGGGTCAGGGATTATGTCAGCATAGAAAACCCTCTGAGTCTTGTCCAAATATGCTGTGCCTTGTCCTATATGTTACAAGCAAACAGTAGCAACGCCCCAGGGCCTATGGAACTGTATGGATCTTTTTCCAGTGTAAATGTTGGCACTGACTGAGAAATGTTCAGTGAAATGTGAATGGGGCTGTTTAAATTTTGTGATAGGTTTGCCGAATGACTTACCGGTGTTTGTATGTTGTTCCAAACATGTAGACTTTTTTTTCCATTTCATATTTCGTGTCTTCCTTGGTTTCTGGATTAATGCAGCTGTCACAGCTTGATAGATCCTATCAAAATGCTAAATCTGTCAGGTGCAAATTTTCCAGATTTATGCTTGTGTGATGTAATAAACAGTCATCTTTGTAACTACAGAAATTATTATAATCCATATGTGTGTAGTGAAAAATGAGACTTGATACATATACAACCGGAACTTTCTATCCGCTGGGGTTCTGTTCCTGGAACCACAGTGGATAAGAAAATCATTGTTATATGAAATCCAGGGTGGGTGGGGGTCGGGAGCGGTGCCACATTACCTTTTTTCCAGCATCTTCGCCACTTCCCTCCTCCTGAGTTTGTTTAAACTGACTGAAAAAACAAAAGCCACTACTGGAAGCAACCTGTAAATGGCGCCAGAGACTCCTGGCTGTATTTTTCAGCGGTTTAGACACGCACAGGAGTTCTGGAAGTGGCTGGCAGGCCTCCAACAACGCTGAAAAAAGCGGTAATGTAGTGCGGTTGGACTCCCTCTTCCACAGTTTTGCCATCCGTGTTGAGTCAAATCCGTGGATAAAAAAAACTGTGGATAAAAACGTCCGACTGTATAGTGAGTAAAAATCGAAAGTTATCATGGCACGCTACAGTGTACAAATACAATGTACAATGTATAGTGAGTACTTGAAGAAAGGCACTGAGGCATCACCAGATGTAATGTGGGCTTCGTTCAAGTGAACATCTAGGTTTTTTTTAGAAAAACTAACAAATGCGCTACTTTGTTCACTGTTGAGTAATATGGGCAATCAAGTCTCTTTACATAAGACTGGCAACAATACTGAGCATGCTTAATCAGTTTTATTTTAAATGATTATAATATTAAGGACATACTTTGTCTTTATTCAACCCATGACCTTTTAGGTGTGAAGAGCAGCAAATAATACTGATTCAGACATTAGGTCTGCACTCCTATGCACACTTTCCTGGGAGTAAGCCCCAATGAGCTCAATGGGGATTACTTATTAGTAGACCTGCATAGAATTGTGTTGTCAATTCTGAGTAGACATGCATAGGATTGTGCTGTGAATAGTCTATGAAGTACATCCCAGTGAACTGTTAGTACCATATATGCTTTCATGTAAAACATGAGTTGCAGCCCAATCCTAACTAAATCCCCCTCACTGATGCAACAACGCCAATGAAGCGCGCGCCATATCTGGGGGGGGGGGAAGGAGGCAGACTCAGACAAATACAGGTGGGCCCCCATATCCGCTGGGGATATGTTCCAGGCCCCTCCGTGGATACTTGAAACCGTGGATAAGAGCAAACACCCCCTCCATGGTTTCCTGAGCCCCCCCCCCCAGTCTGCCTCCCCTGCAGGGAGGCATGCTTGCCCCCCAGCTCTTATTTTTCTTTCAGCAAGCTTTGTTTCTTCCTTAAAACAAACAGAGAAGCAGCCTCCATTGCAGGCAAGTAGAACAAGACTAAGTCCTAGAGAGGCTCTGCAAGGTTTCTGTTAACCTTGCAGAGCCTCTCTAGTACTTAGTCTCATTCTACTTGCCTGTAATAAGCAGCCAGAGGCTGCTTCTCCTGTTTATTTAAGGAAGAAACGAAGCTTACTGGGAAAAAAGTAAAAGCCTGGGGGGTCCCCATGATCCGTGGATAGCGAATCAGTGGATATGGGGGCCCACCTTATTCTTCAAGGTAAGGGGATGTTTGTTCCCTTAAGGTAAGCCTGCTCTTACCCAATAGGTCTACTTAGACCTTAGCCAGCATTTTGGCTAGTGCAGGGGTGGCCATAGAGGCGTTGCTCTGGTGGGGGCCGTACCATAAGTTGCGCCCCGTCCTAGTCCCGTTTATTAGCCAGCAGGAGGCGGCCCCGACCCCTCGCCGTTGGAGCCATTCCGTGCGGAGAA
Organism: Plestiodon gilberti rubricaudatus; assembly: GCA_026170595.1. NCBI lineage: Eukaryota > Metazoa > Chordata > Lepidosauria > Squamata > Scincidae > Plestiodon > Plestiodon gilberti. The sequence continues at coordinate 218,615,279 of JANXHW010000002.1, read as the reverse complement.
GGCAGCAGGCAGGAGACTTTCTGCCTCAATGAGACTTACGGTACGGCCCCCACCAGAGCGACGCCTCTGGGTGGCCAACCTTTCAGCATGAATGCTGCTCGCCCTTTAATTGTTGTATAGGTGAGGGCATTTCAGCAGGTGCAGCTGCTTTAGCAGCACCATCAGCACTTGCAGCTGCCCAGATTCTGTCTTCTGCACAACTCTTAAGAACACAGAGGCCCTAATGGTAGAAGGTTGGCCACCCATGGGCTAGTGAAACTCTCTGTGGGCCTGGGGAGGTGGATCAAGGCTGGGAAGGGGGATAGGATATTGGTGAAGGTGCTGCTGCCGATAACTGCCCCCTTCCCACCCTCAATAACACCTTCTAAGCTGTGGTCCCCTCCTCTCGCCCCCTGTGCCAACTTACCGGCACTGAGGCATCTTTGAAGCCCACTGTTGTGTGGCTGTCACCGTTCGCCATTTCCGGCAGTGGTCCAACAGCATGTCATGTTTTGCGATGCCAGAAAGGTCGCTCTGCTGCCTGAACACAAGTTCCATTGGTACAACAGCCTGTTAGGATTGGCCCTTGGCCCTGCATCTCCCCCATCTGGCACACCATCCCATCGATGCATAATCTGGGGGTGGTGTGGTTTGGGTAAGCTATTCTCACAGGAGTATGTGGTGGTAGGACAATGCACCAGATTTTTTGGGTGTGCGTGTGCGTGTGCGTGTGCGTGTGCGTGTGCGTGTGCGTGTGTGTGTGTTCATGCACATATTCCCTCCCCATGTGATGTGGAGATGCTGGCAGATGTATTAATGTTTTAGATTGTGAGCCCCTTGGAAACAGGAATATTAACATTTTGAAACAATGATAAAATGATATATTAAAAAAAGTAGAATAAATTATAAACCATAGTGTGGTAGCAATCTCATGTCTTCGTTGTTCCTAGTAAACGTATTAACATCAGTGGCGTCACTAGGGTGCGCGCCACTTTGAGGCTGGGGTGCGCATCACCCTGGGGGCGGGGGTTGCCACATCATCCCCTCAGCCCCCTGCCGCCGTGTCACCCCCTGCTGCCGCATCATCCCACCGGGGTCTCCACATCACCCTCCGAGGCCGGCAGCGGCTCCGCATCACCCCCTGAGGCCGCCTGGTACGAGCCGGGAGAGGGTCTTGACGTGTACTCTTCGGCCGGCGGCTCGGCCTCTTCTGACTAGGCCCTCAGCGGCGTTTTCGCACATGCGCACAATGCCGCTGAGGGCAAGAGGCTTAAAGTATCAAAGGAGTATCACCTCACCCCTTCACTTTGGCTCTGTTCAGCGGCCCAGCCTGTGAGTCACCCCTCCTAGGGAGGGGTGACACCCCCCTTGGCTTGGCCTTTGCGTTGAGGCTGGCACCACTGGTTGCCATGTTAGGCTACTCGCCTTGAATGCGGCAGCCAAAGCAGCTATAGCTGCGAGGTTTTTTTCTGGCTGCCAAGGGGGACTTGCATCAACACCCCCCCCCGTTCACGGTACCTGAGCCAGGTTGCAACCCATGCACTAGCGACTCGACATCTATGGGGGTGGAACCTGGAACAGGCCTGAGGGTGGAACCCAGTGTTATTGGGTGGATCTGGGGTAGTATGCTTAAAGCTTGCAACTTAAAGAATGCTCTCTTTGCCCCTTGCTTTTTGGACAACAAACCCAAGAGCAAAAAAGGGTGCATCTGCGTGTGTGTCCCCGTCCCCAGTTGGTTGACAATCCTAAGTGAGGGTGTAGAATTTACACGAGAGAGGGAGTGTGAGAATATTTTGTCCTACTCCTCCTTGAACCCTGGTTCATTTCACAACTGAGGATATTTCCATGATGGTAGAACAGATGAACTTCACATAATTTTAGGATGACATTAGATGTGCATACAAATATGCTTTTAATTGTGTTTCCAATTAAAAACTCTTTTTGATAAAACCTGCCAATTTTGTGTGTGTGTGTGTGTATCTCAGTTGTGACCAAGATGTACAGGGAAGGGAAGTTCACTTTTCCTTCCCCTTCTGTTTTAAAGGTGAATATCACACCCTGAAGCAGTGACTTACCCCTGAAGCAGTGATTTATCAGTTTTATAAAAAAAAAAAATAGGGCTTCTGGTTGAAAGCATGCTTAAATAGCACACATTCATGTGCTTGTCTAATGTTGCTCATAAAGACTTGACGGGGACAGTGGAAAAACCTCAGCGGCCAGGGTTTTTGGAAAGCATTTCACTCTGAAGGAAATGCTGTGGCCCCTAAACTTGAATCCTCTCTTGTCCATTGCAGTTCTGAGTCGGCATTCTACAGCCTCTTTCTCAGCTGTCTGTGGGTTGGCATTGGTCTGGAACCAAATCTTTGTTTGCTTCCATCTGAAAGGTGTCTGGGACAAAGCCTGCAAGGTGGTGTTCTGATCTGGGCAGAACGTGTACCTTTACAACCATTTTTTGTAATTACCGTATTTGCCCGAGTATAAGACTCACTTTTTATCCCCTAAGGCAAGTCTTTAAAGTAGGGGGTGCGCCCTACAATCAAAGCCTAGCGTTTCTGCCTAGTGTTTTATGCAAAGCGCTTTCAAACCAAGCCTCTCCGAGTCTCTTTTCAAAGGTAAAACGGGCCTTTTTCTCTCTCTCTCTCTTTTTAAACTGCAAAGCACCGTGTTTTCAAGCCTTTCCTTGCAGTTCTTAAGGCGGTGACAGACGAAGCACGTCTTCCGTCCGGTGCGCACATCACTCTGGCTGCGTTGCTGCACCGGATGCACGCTAGGGGGCTGGATGGGACGTTTGCATGTCACACCAGATCGGAGCCTGCCGTGAGGGAAGCAGCCGAGGATCGAGCGAGGGAGAGGGGGGAGAGAAGAGGCCAGGACTAGTGGGGACCTGCACAGAAGAGAAACACATCTGTTTCGTGTGTGTGTGTGTGTGTGTGTGTGTGTGTGTGTGTGTGTGTGTGTGTGTGTGTTTAAAAGCCACCATATAAATGGCAGCAGCAACTATTGCAAGCCGTGCCGTTTATTGCAGGAGGCGCCAAGGCGGCGGAGGAACAAGCGAGCAAGCGAGGGGGGGAGGGGAGGGGAGGGGAGAGAAGAGGCTAGGACTAGTGAGGGGACCTGCACAGAAGACAAATGATCTGTACTCATGTGTGTTTGTTTGTTCACTACTAAGCCACAATATTAAACGGCCATAACTACAAAATAAAACCAGCGGGGGGGGGGGGGAATCACCGAATCAGCAAATGACAGGAAACACCGCTAGATGCATTGGAGAAAAGGATGGAGCTTGCTGGCTGCCCCAGGCACATGTTTCAACGCTGTATTTCATTTGTCAAAAACCTTTCCAAGTGACAAAGGTTTGAAAACAGCGCGCTCCTCGCAGTTACTCCAAGCGAGGAGAAAAATGGCTGCTTTTCCACAACATTCTGCCCCTCTTTCCCTTTGATTGACTTTGGCTTCCTTCCCTTTGATTGGCCCTGGCTGCTCTGTGTCCTGCCCCCAGGGGGCTGGGACACAGACGGAACACTGAAAACGTTCCCAGAGCTGGGATTTGGGCAGTTGAGGCGTCAACGTGCCCGTGGCTGACGACTGCTGCCGGCGGATGCCAGGAGCAGAAACGAAGGCATGTCAGACTAACAAAGCATGGCATGGACGCACCTCCGTGCCAGCCAGAAGGAAGACGTGCTTGGTCTGTCACCGCCTTTAATCACTTGCTAAATGGCTGAATACCATGAGAGATCATTATCTCTCAGCAGCCTCTGGAAGCATTTGAAAAAATTAACCCTTTAGTTTCAACCCCAGGACTCTGTGGAAACTAAGATATTTATTGATCTTGCAGTTTAAAAGTTGAGAGTACAGTTTGAAAGTTGAGAGCAAGAGCTCCTGCATAGGCTTACCATATCCAAAGGGGGACAGAGTGCCTACCTTTAGGCTGCAATCCTATGCACACTTTCCTGGGAGTAAGCCCCATTGAATGCAATGGGACTTACTTCTGAGTAGATATACATAGGATTGTGCTGTTCATTGATATTTGGGCAGGTGTAGCTCATCATCATGGAAGGGTGCAACAAGCTACACTTGCCCAAATTCCAAAGGTTAAAAGGTAGGCACTCTGTCCCCCTTTGGATCTGGGAAGGCTACTAATACTAGAGTGCCCAGATTCAATGAGGGACAGGGTGCCTATGCCTTTAACTGTACTAAAGCTGTACTGTTCTACTAATGTGTATATTTAAGTTAAAAAAAGTTAAAAATGTATTCTTTAAAAAAATAGCACCAAACTTTAAGGGTGCGACTTATAATCAGGAGCGTCCTATACTCGGGACAATACGGTATATTTTTGTCTGAACATTTCACCTGTAAGCAGATATTTTAAATGATAAACTGCGCACTCCTATGCATGTCTTCTCAGAAGTAAGTCCCATTGTGTTCAGTGGGGCTAACTCCCAAAAAAGTGTGTATAAGATTGCAGCCAAAGTAAGTCAGATTATTCAAATGCAGTTGATCTAAATTTTAAAGTTCAGGCAGGCTTTTCGTACTGAGATAGTGAAATAGTGTTTTTTTTGTCATGAGCATCAAAGCCATCTGTGTTGTGGAGGTGTTGAATTGCTATTTCATGTGACTCCAACCCGTTCCGATTTTATTGTTTTAGCAATTTTTATCTGGGAGTCGATGGAGCATAGTTGACAATGAGGGGGAAGAGAACTCTTTCTGGAGAAACCACCAACTGTGATAGATTGGTGCACAAAAGACACTATAAATTCCTTGTGCACTTTTATATAAGAACATAAGAACATAAGAACATAAGAAGAGCACTGATGGATCAGGCCAAAAGCCCATCTAGTCCAGCTTCCTGTATCACACAGTGGCCCCACAAGATGCCTCAGGGAGCACAAGACAACAAGATAACCTGTTTCCCATTGTCACTCCCTTGCACCTGGCACAGAGAAAACCCACTTCTAAAACCAGGAGGTTGCTTATGGCTTGTAAGCTGTGATGGTCTTTTCCTCCATGAATCTGTCCAAACCCCTTTTAAAGGCATCTAGGCCAGGTGTCATCACCACATCTTGTGGCAAGGAGTTCCACAGATGAATTACACGCTGGGTAAAGAAATATTTTCTTTTGTCTGTTCTAACTCTCCCTCCACTCAATTTTAGTGCATGTCCCCTGGTTCTAGTGTTGTGCGAGAGGGAGAAGAATTTCCCTCTATCCACTCTCTCCATCCCATGCATAATTTTATACGTCTCAATCATGTCCCCCCTAAGGTGCCTTTTTTCTAGACTGAAAAGCCCCAGACGCTGTAGCCTTTCCTCATAAGGGAGGTGCTCCAGCCCACGAATCAATCTGGTCGCTCTTTTCTGCACCTTTTCCAATTCAACTATATCCTTTTGAGGTGTGGTGACCAGAACTGGACGCAATACTCCAGATGTGGCCTTACCATCGATTTGTACAAAGGCATAATGATATTGGCCATTTTATTCTCAATCCCTTTTTTAATGATCCCGAGCATGGAATTGGCCTTCTTCACAGCCGCCGCACACTGGGTCGACACTTTCATCGACCTGTCCTCCAGCACCCCAAGATCTCTCTCTTGATCCGTCACAGACAACTCAGAACCCATTAGCGTATATGTGAAATTTTGGTTTCTTGCCCCAATGTGCATCACTTTGCACTTACTTACATTGAAGCGCATCTGCCATTTTGCTGCCCATGCTCCCAGTTTGGAGAGATCCTTCTGGAGCTCTTCACAATCCCTGCTGGTCTTCACCACTCGGAAAAGTTTAGTGTCATCTGCAAACTTGGCCACCTCACTGCCTATCCCCAACTCCAGGTCATTTATGAATAAGTTGAAAAGCACCGGTCCCAAAACCGATCCTTGGGGCACACCACTTTTCACCTCTCGCCATTGTGAAAATTGCCCATTGACTCCCACTCGCTGTTTCCTGGTCTTCAACCAGTTCCTAATCCACAAGAGGACCTGCCCTCTTATTCCCTGACTGTGGAGTTTTCTCAGGAGCCTTTCATGAGGGACTGTGTCAAACGCCTTCTGAAAATCCAGATATATAATATCCACGGGTTCGCTCGCATCCACATGCCTGTAGACCTTTTCAAAAAATTCTAACAGGTTTGTGAGGCAAGACTTCCCCTTGCAGAAGCCATGCTGACTCTCCCTCAGCAGAGCTTGTTCTTCTATGTATTTTAAGATTTTATCCTTAATGAGACTTTTCACCATCTTCCCTGGAACAGATGTTAGGCTGACCGGCCTGTAGTTTCCCGGGTCCCCCCTCCTTCCTTTTTTAAAGATTGGCGTGACATTAGCTATCCTCCAATCCTCTGGCACAGTGGCCGTTTTAAGGGTCAAGTTGCATATTTTGGTCAATAGGTCAGCAACTTCATTCTTGAGTTTCTTCGGAACTCTTGGATGGATGCCATCCGGGACTGGTGATTTATTGATCTTTATTTTGTCAATTAAGTCTGAGACGTCTTCTCTTTTAACCTCTATTTGACTTAATTCTTTAGTCAGGGGAGACCGTTCCGGCAGCGGTATTTGCCCGAGGTCTTCTGCTGTGAAGACAGATGCAAAGAATTCATTTAATTTCTCTGCAGTCTCCAAGTCCCCTTTTATCACCCCTTTCTCTCCCTCACCATCCAGCGGACCAACCGTTTCCCTGGCAGGTTTCCTGCTTCTAACATATTTGAAGAAGCTTTTATTATTCCCTTTTATGTTTCTGGTCATACGCTTCTCAAAGTTTTTCTTGGCCTCCCGTATCATCTTTTTACATTTCTTTTGCCACAGTTTGTGCTCCTGTTTATTTTCCTCATTAGGGCAAGACTTCCATTTACGGAAGGAAGCTTCCTTGCCTTTTATAGCCTCCTTAACTGTGCTTGTTAGCCATGCGGGCACCCTCGTGGACTTGGTCGAGCCCTTCCTCCTTTGTGGGATACACTCCCGCTGGGCCTCTATGACTGTTGTTTTAAACAGCCTCCATGCACTCTGGAGCGATTGGACTCTTTTTACCTTTCCTTTCAGCTTTTTTTTAACTAGTCTCCTCATTTTGGGGAAGTCTGCCCTTCGGAAGTCAAGGGTTTTTGTGTCAGCAAGAATCACAACAAGAATCACACGTTTGCAAAATATACCCTGAAGGGTAGAAACTCAAGCTAGGCATTTGGCATTAACTGGAAAAGAGAACTGTGCTATGAACTTAAAGCATTAACTCTTGCCAAGCTTACCTTGCTTAACTTGAGTGCCAACAGAATTTGCATTGGACCAGAAATCTCAATAAACTGTACACTTTTAGGTGGGAATGAGATGAAATAGCTTCAAGGATGTAGATCCTAACTGGCATATTGACCCAAATAAGTCACCCAAATTCTGATGCTCTGGTCCTTTTCCTAAGCATACAAAAAAATAACTTTGAAGACTGACATTCCAACTGTTGTTGTTGTTCAGTCGTTAAGTCGTGTCTGACCCTTCGTGATCCCATGAACCATATCCCGCCAGGCCTTCCTGTTCTCCACTATCTTCCTGAGTTTGCTCATTTTCATGTTCATTGCATCAGTGATGCTGTCTAACCATCTCATCCTTTGCCTTCCCCTTCTCCTTTTGCCTTCAATCTTTCCCAACATCAGAGTCTTCTCCAGAGAGTCCTCTCTTCGCATTAGGTGGCCAAAATATTTGAGCTTCAGCCTCAGTACCTGTCCTTCCAGGGAACAGTCAGGGTTGATTTCATTTAGGATTAACTGATTTGATCTCCTAGCAGTCCAAGGGACTCTCAGGAGTCTTCTCCAGCACCACAGTTCGAAAGCATCTATTCTTCGGCGCTCAGCCTTCCTTATGGTCCAACTCTCGCAACCATACATTGCTACTGGGAACACCATCGCCCTGACTATACGAACTTTTTTTGGCATGGAGATATCTCTGCTTTTTATTATGCTGTTTAAGTTTGCCATAGCTTTCCTTCCAAAGAGTAAGCGTCTTTTAATTTCATGGCTGCTGTCTCCGTCTGCAGTGATCTTGAAACCCAAAAAAGTAAAATCTGTTACTGCTTCCATTTCTGCCCCTTCTATTTGCCAGGAATTGATGGGACCAGATGCCATGATCTTAGTTTTATTAATGTAGAGTTTCAAGCCAACTTTTGCACTCTCCTCTTTCACTCTCATCAAGAGGCTCTTTAGTTCTTCTTCACTTTCTGCCATTAGGGTGGTATCGTCTGCATATCTGAGGTTGTTGATATTTCTCCCGGCAATCTTGATTCCAGCTTGCGATGCATTCAGCCCTGCATTTCTCATAATGTACTCTGCGAATAAGGAGTCTAAAGTGCATGGAACACATTTGTTGGCATATTAAATGTAATCCTCAGATACTTTACCCTGCAACCTGACACAGTAAGCTTAGGGGAACCTTTAGACAAAAAAAAACCAAACCTATTAGATCTACCTGTTAATCTTAATTTTCAAGGCTGATGAATGAGAGGCCCCTTTTGAGTTAGGTAGAAGGTTTTATCCAATGAAGACTTTATCCATCTTCTTCTGAAAAAAAAGCCCTTTTGAGATCGAAAGATTGTACTTTCTTATGACAAAAATTGGCCCATTTTCTACAGTCACTTGGTCATGCAAGTTCATTTAAAATGATTTTCAGAAGAAAACATTCCCCTCCATCTCAGATTATAGCAGCTTTATAAAACATTCAGAATTTATTATCAGTAATTTTGAATCAAAATATCCTTCAGATGAATCCTGGATAATAAAAAGAATGATATTAATAGAAAGTGACACCACAAGTGTGTCTTAATTCTAAAAAAAGAAACTACAGAACAAATTATATTTATTTATTTATTTATTTAAAAAAATTATATCCCGCCCAAGGCGGCTAACAACAGATTAAAATACATAATTTAAAATACATAACTATACTTAAACAATTTTTAAAAACAATAAAAACACTGGGGGGGGGAACAGTATGGAGCAGAGAAACAGCATGGCAGAGCATCTTGAGATACAGGAGGCAGACCACAACCCATCTCCCAAACGCTAGATGAAACAAAAACATTTTGAGCTCTCGCCAAAAAGTCAAGAGGGAGGGGGTGGTTCTCAGATCCCCTGGCAGGGAGTTCCACAGTTGTGGCGCCACAGCAGAGAAGGCTCGCCCACGTGTTGCCACTCCCCTAACTTGCGATAGAGGTGGCACCCGCAGGAGAGCCCCCTCAGATTACCTAAGAGAACGGGCCGGAATGTATGGGAGAAGGCGGTCCCTCAGATATCCTGGACCCAAACCGTGAAGGGCTTTAAAGGTCATTACCAGCACCTTGAATTGGGCCCGGAAACGAATGGGCAGCCAGTGCAACCGCTGAAGCAGCGGCTCAACAGAGTCAAACCGCCTAGCTCCAGCAACCACCCGGGCCGCCACATTCTGCACTAATTGTAGTTTCCGAACCGTCTTCAAGGGCAGCCCCACGTTGAGTGCATTACAGTAATCCAGTCTTGAAGTCACTAAGGCTTGGACCACCGTGGTCAGGTCCAATCGACTCAAGTACAGCCGCAGCTGGCGCACCAGCCAAAGCTGGGCAAACGCACCCCTGGCCACAGCCGCCACCTGGCTTTCCAGGGAGAGCTGTGAATCTAGAAATACTCCCAAGCTAAGCACCCGTTCCTGCAGGGGGAGTGCAACCCCATTCAGAACGGGCAGATGACTCAGTACCTGCATCGAAGTTTTCCTGACCAGTAGGACCTCTGTCTTTTCTGGATTCAATCTCAACCTATTAGCCCTCATCCAAACCCCAACTGCCTCCAGACAGCGCTCCAGGACTTCCACAGCCTCCCTGGAGCGAGATGGCAAGGAGAGATAGAGCTGGGTGTCATCAGCATATTGGTATACCGAACAATGTATGCCTTGTGGGAGCCTATAAACATTTGAATCTGATTGGGTTACCTACACAGAATAATAAACTGCAAGTCATTTTCTGATTGTCTCCAGAATTCTGTTGTCTGTTGAATTTTTCCAGCAGGAATAGAGGAAAAAAGCTTTTAAGTAAGTTTGATTTATACTGCAAACAGGGAAAGTATTATGAGGCAAGGGTCCATATTATGATAGACATCTAGGAATACTCATCTCTGGCAGCCTATACGTCTTTGACTATAGCAGTGGAATCTCTGGCTTGTTTCCATGGGTGATGTATGACGCTCAGTTCTTACGCCAATTTAACCTAAGTAGCCTTTGGGAGCTGTTCTGTTTTAAAACTCACTGTAGTATTTGTTGATGAGATCATGGCAGGACTGCTCTTTTGAATGGCCAGTTCTCTCCCAGCCCTAGTATCCTGACACAATGCGACTGTCAGATATTTTGAAGACATTACACGTTAATGTTTAAATTTTCTCAACTGATTTGTTTCTCTTTTTCGGGCCAACTTGGATGTTACTGTAAATGCGGGGATTACAGAAGCGGCAGTTGCGCAGACTTCTGCATTCCCTGAATTTAAAATAATGTCTGAATTGGCCCTCAGACTCTCAGTAGAGACTTACAGACAGGGTGCAATCCAGTCAAAGTTTAGCACTTTTAAGTCTCATTTATTTCAATGGGAGAGGTAAGTACATCCTATAAACTCTTCTATTGAAACTAACTTTGCGCACATCACGCCTTTAGTGATTAAGTGATTTAGTGATTTGAAAATGTGTATCTTTTCCCGTTAGCTTTATTAATGCAAACTGTCTGTGGCGTTGCTAGGGCTTGGTGGGGTGTGGGCCACCGGGGGTGACGCAGCAGGAGGGGGTGATGTGCCCGGTGACTGCTCATCGGGGATGACGTGCCGCTTGCATCTTCTTTGGTGGCTTGGCCACTTCTAACTAGGCCAGGGCAAGGCTTCAAGCGGCATTCTTTGCATTCGCATAACGCCGCTTGAAGCCTTGCCCTCAGAAGGACGAAACAAAGACCCAATCGAGTCTTCATCCGGCCCTTCTGAGGGCAAGGCTTCAAGCGGCGTTATGCGCATACGCAAAGAACACCACTTTTGGCCTAGTTAGAAGCGACTGAGTCGCGGAAGAAGACGGCGAGCAGTTCATATCGGGGTGTGTGTGTGTGACGTGGCAGTGGAGGGTGGGGGTGACGCGGCAGTAGGGGGGTGACACGTCGACGCAGCTGACCTCCCGCCGGGGGTGACATCCGGTGAATCAAATCACCCCCGGCGGGAGGTCAGCTGCGTCGACGTGTCACCCCCCTACTGCCGCGTCACCCCCACCCTCCACTGCCACGTCACACACACACCCCGATATGAACTGCTCGCCGTCTTCTTCCGCGACTCAGTCGCTTCTAACTAGGCCAAAAGTGGTGTTCTTTGCGTATGCGCATAACGCCGCTTGAAGCCTTGCCCTCAGAAGGGCCGGATGAAGACTCAATTGGGTCTTTGTTTCATCCTTCTGAGGGCAAGGCTTCAAGCGGCGTTATGCGAATGCAAAGAATGCCGCTTGAAGCCTTGCCCTGGCCTAGTTAGAAGTGGCCAAGCCACCAAAGAAGATGCAAGCGGCACGTCATCCCCGATGAGCAGTCACCGGGCACATCACCCCCTCCTGCTGCGTCACCCCCGGTGGCCCACACCCCACCAAGCCCTAGCAACGCCACAGACGGTTTGCATTAATAAAGACGGTTTGCATTAATTAACCCCCAGCCAGTAACGCCACTGCAAACAATTATGGTAAGGTAATTCAAAAACTGGATTAAAAATGTATTTCAAAATTGTATTTATAGTTTATAAAATACTTAAGACAATAGGCAAAATCTGCTAGGAGCAGGGTATTGTAACAGAAGTTGCACAGTTGCCATGGAGCTGGGAAAACTGTAGCTGTAAAAGTTACAAGGCCTGATCCTTCAACTGTGCTATGCATCCAGAGCTCCTTAGGAGTGGGGTGGCGTGCGAATGGGAAGTTCTGGAATTGGGTTGACACAGAGTTTACCAGACACTGAAATGGAGTATTCCTTTCTGTATGGAGTTCTGTTCATACACTAAAGCTCCATACACATGGAGGTTAGGGGGTGAAGGTAGATGCAATATAAAAAGAACACACAATATGAACTTCACCCATGGGGTGAGCTTCACAATTCAAATGGGAGACATTCATGCCAGTGAATCAAATGCTGGCTCAGCTGTCAGTCCTGTCCCATCCTCATTTATTTACAATGCATTTCCTTAAACATTTTAATTGTATCCTAATGTCTTTATTCCTGAGAGTTGAGGGAACTTGGGGAAAAAAGAGCTGTTCCAGAGTCATGTACCAACTGTCCCTTCTTCCAGCTTTCCTCCCAGTCAATGGGGTTTTGGTGTCTCTAGTGCAGTGCTTCTCAATTATTTTTTGTCATGCCCCCCCTAGGAGGGGCATGACAGTTCGCGCCCCCCCGGTCACATGGTTTTGGGGGGTGCCGCCCCCACCCCTTCGCGTCGCCCTCCGCACGCTCCGAGGCCGGCCCGGGAGCCGGCCTCGGAGCGTCCGGAACGGCCGGCGCTCCAGGGCCTTCTGAAGACCCAAGCGTCAATCCGGGTATTTTTCGTGTTTTCGCTCATGCGCAGACCGTTTTCGTCTCTTGGATCCCGGGAGCCGGCCTCGGAGCGTGCGGAGGTGGTCGAGGTTAAACGGGCCCCCCTTGACAGAGCCTCGCGCCCCCCCCCTGGGGGGCGCGCCCCACTAATTGAGAACCGCTGCTCTAGTGGCACCCACTCGAGCCTGAAACTGTATGCGATGCCAGATTAGTCAATCATAAAACCATAATCATTTGGGATTTGATTGTGGCTAAACAGACCAGTTTGGCTTGCATTACAGAGACCTGGTTGGACAAGATGAATCTCTTCTAGCTTAGTCCTCCAGGTTTCAAAGTGCTGCAGCAGTCAAGGCTTCATAGAAGGAGAGACAGAATTGTGGTGGTCTATTGTGATTCTGTCCACCCATCTAGGTATTCTAACCAGCAGATACTGGGGGCCCAGTCCTATCCAACTTTCCTGCACTGATGCAGCCGTGCAGATGGGGCATGCGCTGCATCCTGTGGTGGTGGTGGGCAGTCACGGAAGCATCAAGGTAAGGGAACGTTTGTTCTCTTACCTCAGGGCTGCATTGTGGCTGCATCAGCACTGGAAAGTTGGTTAGGATTAGGCCCTGGGTTTCTTTCTTTCTGAAGCTGTGTATTTGAGACAGAATAGGGATTATGTTGCTGTACGTTCCACCAACCCAACAGTTTCTCTGTCTGAGCTGACTGGGGTGATCCCAGAGGTGATTTTGGAATCCCCCAGGACCTTGTTAGTGGGTGACCTCATTGTGCATATCAAGGCCCCCCAGTAGTGGTACAGCTCAGGATTTCATGGCTGCTATGACAACCATGGGCCTGCCTCAGATAATATCTGCTCCCACACATTGAGCCAGACATAGTCTGTACTGGGTTTCACTTCTGGGTTTTACTTCTGGTGATCTGTCCATTGTCATGAACAGATCACACATTGGTAGGGTTTAGACTTACCATAACTTCTGACTTCTGCAGAGATGGGGGACCTATTAAAAACGTTCACTTCTGAAGGCTTATGGATCCTGGTGCGTTTTTGATTACTATGTGGGATTTGCCTGCCACTTCTCCTGGCCATTCTGTTGAGGCTCTAGTTGACCTCTGGAATAGGGAGGATTTCAGGGCTCTTGACAGGGCTCTGAATGCTCTCTACCCGCTTGTGGAGCCATTTGGACTCCTGATGTTCTGGTGAATTGAGGGCGATAAAGAAGTAGGGCAGACAGCTAGAAAGAAAACTCATGATGAGCCCTACTGAAGATGGGCCAGATCCCAGAAGAACAGCCCTGCTGGATCAGGCCATCAAGTCCAGCATTCTGTTTCCCTCTGTGGCCCACCAGCTCCCTCTGGGAAGCCCACAAGCAGGAGAGAAAGGCAGAGTTTTCTCCCACAGTTGTTCCTGTGCAACCTTTTAGGGACTATTCCGTGGTGGTGATAGCAGCAAGAAGATGCACTTTTTTTTGCCACCATCGTGTCCGTACAGAATTAACTAGCAGAGATTTTTTGAGTGTTTTGAGACTGATTACATCTGGGCCCTCAGGGGAATGAGGTGGGCTCTTCAGCAGTCCACTGAGCAGTTTGCAATGCACTTTGTGGATAAAATTGCTTACATGATCTTGACGACAATTTGATAGTTCCTGTGAATGTTTCTGCTGCTACTACTTGTCCTGTAATGTTGGATTATTTTCAGTGTGTGTAATCAGAGGATGTGAACTCCTTGAATGTGTGCAGGCATCCACATTATGTCTTGACCCTTGCTCATCCTGGCATATAAAAGCAGCCAGAGAGGGACTAGTCCAGTGGGCAGGGAGGGTTATTAATTATTTGACTGAAGGGACTATTCCAATCTGCATAGAACGAGGCATATTCAACAGGATTATGGACATAAAAACATTATATAGGTAAAATGTCATTTAAAAACACCAAAATGGCTTTAAAAGTCTTGTTTAAAATGCAGTGCAATAAAATACTTCAAAAGTATTTTAAAAATTCAATAAAAACACTTTAAAACAACGCATGATGTTTCGTTCATGAGCCATGAACATCATCTGATGCAAATAAAGCCTCCAAATGGACTAGAAGATGGTAAGAGTTCGCGAGTATCAAGCTTGAATTTAAATACATTTTGGTGTGCATTTCTTTTTCCTCCGTGGAAGCTCATTAGCACCGGAACCAGGTCCAATCTGCCTTAAACTAGTAGTGTTCTGGCCTTTTTTTTTTTTTTTGAAGAAACCCTCCTTTGACCCTTTTGGGCTGGACAACTACTGGGCAGTTTTTTATAGCGGGGGCAGCATCCAGTATACTACATTGGCTCTTTGTTATGGAACAATTCCTAACTCTAGCAAACTAATTATTCCTTCCTAACAACATTATGCCAATATAAAAGGTATTTTATAGCCCAGAGAGAGCACAGACAGAAGCAATGTTTATGGGATTTCCAGCCATGTGATATCAGCTCTGGTGATGGGACTACCAGCCCTTGCCCTTGACTCCAGGAGGGTGGTAGGCTCTCCCTGGCTCCCCTCTCAAGAGCACAGACAGTTCCCATTGTGTTGCAAATGGTATTCAACAGAAAACACACACAGCAATTCCAGAAGATATAGATTACCTTTTACAGAAAATGCAGCAAGGCAGGGAAATTTGCTCCCAGAGACCCACTAAGTTCACACCTGCGAGAACAATGACCCCGGATGAGATTGCAGATAGCGAGAGATCGCGGATACTGAGAGGTAGGCGAATTCACATATTTGAATTATAACGAATTCGCATATAAAGAAAACTTGTATCTGCTGGTAACCATGAGATTGGGAATTTTTATGGATTTTTTTTCTGATACCTGCACTGTGTAACATTCATTATATGATGGTGTCATTAGGGCATGCAACAATGTTTTTAGAATACTGTTGGATCTGAATGGCGACATGTCTGATGTGATTTGGATGGAGAAGTAAAGAAGGAATAACGTTTTTGAAAATTATTCTGTTTCAATATTTTCCCTTGCACCAGTTACAGAAACATCACCAGTAGTTTTATTGACAGTAGCAATAGGTTGGTCTTTTGAGAAGGCTGACAGTAGGGAATAAACACTCCACTTAGTGCATCCTCTTATTAGCTCTGTGTGCAATCAATAATTTAATAGCAATACTGTCATCATTAACTCATTTTGTGGCTTTGTGTGTGGTATATGCTGTCTTGCTTGGTTTGGCTTCAACAGTGACTACCAAATGGCTGATCAGTAAGTTGACCGGTGGATTTACTTGTGAGCACGTCATAACAGACTAGTCACTAGAGAATGGGGTTGGTGGGATAAAAGTCCCTACTGAATCCAGAATTCTTTTGGTTGCCAGTCATAATAAGACACTGAATCCCTTTCTGTTACTGGAAAGCTAATGGACGCTAGAGCCAGAAGACGATTTCCATCAGCAAGCTTTCAGAAAAAAATAGTAGTGAGACTGAAGGTATCTCAACTCTTCTTTAACTTGAGTTATTTACTATAGGCATAGTCCATCGGAAAGTTCTTCAGTAAAAGCCCCATTGAAGCAAATGGGTAATGTTCTTGTTCAGCACCTGTTCCTTTCATTGTAGCCTGCTTGCACAGGAGACATTCCTGCTGGCCTGCACCTTGAATCAATTTTCTCCTTACCACCGCTGTGCAGTAACAGCATCCTGTTTCATTTCTTATGCGCGTAAACACCCTTGTCCTTAAATGTATTAATTTACATTTCCAAAAATACATTGTGAAAGAAAAGTTGTGCCAGCATAAGAAAGCAACTTTAGATGGTTCTGCATCAACTGACTACATAATTACTATTCTGAAAATGTCAAATTTGAATGTAATATCTCTAAATTGCTTGTTTCAAATATCAGTGGAAAAAATTCTCAGCAGAGAAGCTCCGCAGAAGATTCTAAATGACATTTATTTTCCCTGACCGTTTTGAATTAGCAATGTAAGGTACTGTAGTGACTTATTTATTCGATGACTGGGCAGAGGCGGCGGTGTTGTAATCTCTCTCAGTCCAAATACAACATGCTGCCTTTGTCACAGTTGACATTAATTATTGATAAAGGCTTCAGAAATAGCGCATGTGCTGGCAGCATTGCCTGTAATATAAGATCCTGCAGGGGTGCTAGGACGATTTATAGGCATAGATGCACCTGTAGCATTTGGACCTTTGCGTGCCTGAATGCTGAACTTCAGCATTCTGCTGTGAACTGTAATCTGTCTGCATTACTGACAAAATAATGGGAAGATGAGTCGCCAGGCTTACTTCTACCGTGTCCCTCCACAGGAGCTGCACAGAAGAACCCAACTTCAGCCTGAACCAGCCAAGACGAAAGCTCTCCAGACTGTCATAGAGATGAAGGTACAGTACAAACTTTGACTGCATGCCAGTACGCTTGGTTTTAGTGAGATCGCCATTAATGCCTGATGGTTTAAGTATGAAATGAGCCAGAGCTTTTATAATAGAAAGTAGATGGGATCCGAACAGCAGGAGTGTTTCATATCAACACCCACACTTGTTTTCTAAATGAGTGGCAGTCTGCTCAATATCCCATACTTAGCGTGAGTGAAAAATGCCGCTACGTAGTCTGAACATAGCAGATAGGGCAAATATAATATTCGTAGTCTTCATGAAGGAGATAATCTGTTTTGCAGTCTTTCTTGACAAATACATTTATTCCCTTTCCCCAGCACACATTTTCTCAGCGAACTTGCTTCACGTTAGATCCCAACAAACTGATTTTGTAGATTTTTAGGAACCAGAAAAGGAAGATAGCTTTCTTGCATAATGACTGTACTTTGTAGTTTCCCATTGTATTACAGCAGGCTGGTTATTCTTCCTTCTGTATCATCTGTTGTAATCGTTCTCTGCACCTGTTGCCATCATTTTCTGTCAAGGAAAAAGATTCCTTTAGTAGACATACTGTGCACTAAAATTGTACCAGAGTTAGTTTTGTCTGTGTTATAGAGCACATACATTGATAACTTACACAAATGTTGGAAAATATACCCCTTACAATTGTAGCGATTGAAGGAGCATAGAATCTATTTTAAATAAAAGAAATATGTTTGGCAGAAATTACAGCAACTTTCTGATCTGAGCACATGAAAGCAATTGGTATGTCAGTTTGTCTTAAGGCAGCTATTTACATGACTGCCTTTTGCAAGTCTGGTGGCACTACAATTATCCTTTCAAGTCACTGGGTTCCATGTGAATCTCTGGGTGCTTGAGAAAATGGTCCTCTGAGCTAAACTAGATGTGATGGAGAGCCAAAGGCTTTTTCTTTGGTTAGTAGTAGAGATGCTGGCAAAGCTTGCTAGTCTTTGGCATAGATATGAGCTTCAGGGTCTTATAATGCTATGCCTCAAATAACAGGTGAACATTATGAATTCATCTCTGGCTCAGATTAAAATCCAAGCCTGAGAAAAATTCCCAGCTTTACGGAGACCTCTCCTAATTGTTTTGGGAAATGGCTCAGCTTATTTTTGACCCAGCCCCAAAAGCACTGTGTGCAACGTGCCCATTCCTAGTTAATAGCAGCTGCAGGGATTGGGGAGGGGAGCAGATTTGAATCAGGGCTTTGGCATTGTAGCCTCAATAGCTGCAGAGGGGAAAAAGCACAAATTTGTGTTGTCCCTCCTTCCTTCTAACAACAAATTGCAGGAGGGATTTAAGTTTGGTAAATGGCCCAGAGTGAAAGGGTTAACCCTCCTTGCCCAAAGTCCCAATCTAAAGCTATTTGGTTTCAAAGAAAACATTCTTTGAATCAAAGAAAACGTCATTGGGGAGGTCTGATCATGGATTTCCTATGTCACATCTACTCTGGCCATTAGATTGCACGTTTATATTGATTGCTGGATAACTAGAGTAAGTAAAAATGAAAATTCTAGCATTTGTAACTGCACTTTTTCATATAACATTGTCAAACAGTAGCATAAACTATTGAAATAGTCAAGGAGTACTGTATAGTATATTTCAGAAACAGAAATAGGTATTTATTCAGATTCTATACTGTAAAGATAAATATCTACCAGACAGGTTTTTATTATTTGCTGAACTTAGCTATGTTCAGCGGCGTCGTTATCGTGAAGCGACGATAGCGGGCCGCTATGGGGTGACGTGCACATAGGGGTGACGAGCGCACGCACGCGTGTGATGCGCGTCACCTCCCCTGCGCGCGTCACCTCCGATTCCGAAGACGTCCCCGGAGCTGGCTCCCGGCCTCAGAGGGGCCTTCTGAGGCCGGGAGCCAGCTCCGGAGACGTCTTCCCCGGCCGACGCGCCAGGGCCTTCTGAGGAAGGCCTGCTGCGTCTAACGTTATTTATAACGTTTTTTACGCATGCGTAGTCCGTCCCTGAGGGAAAAGGGCTGCCCTTTTCCCTCAGGAACGGTCTGCGCATGCACAGAAAACGTTATAAATAACGTTCGGCGCAGCAGGCCTTCCTCAGAAGGCCGAGGACAGCCGGCCGGGGAAGACATGAGTATTTGTGACAATATCAAGTGATGTAACATATTCTATCTTTTTATATTTGTTTAAAAAATTAAACTTTCTCAGTTTATAAACACCAGAGACAGGCTGCCAAACATATTGGTTGATTTTGTTCAATATGTGAAACTTAACCTTCCATAGCGTTAACTTTTTCACCTCCCTAGCTCATAGTTCCCCCATCGCCTTCTAAAGTGCTTGATGCCCATGAACACTTCACCTATGCTAGCGATGTCATGTCACTGCTTAATTTGGTGGCATTCTCATCCATCATGCTATGGTAGTGAGATGGACTATTGGGCATAGTGTGTAGATCTACACAATTTCTCCTGGATAGTTGCAACAGTTGTTGGTGTACCAGAAATGGCACGAGTGTTTGGAACACAAATACTCTGTTCAGGTGGATGGATGTGCTGAAGTTAATTTTTTTTTTTTAAACATCTCATGGTAAGGTACAAATGTACCAAAAATGAACAAAATTCATGACATCAAGGTTTCATGCATTGATTGATTTCACATGGATTCTCACTCATGATCTAATCTAGCCCTTCTCAGGACCAAACTATACATTACGTTAAACATGTTGTTTGGCTGTCCATTTGTTTCTTTTCAAAATAGTTACCATGGGGGATCAGGGTTGGAACTCCAGTGAAGGTGTAGATTTTTTTAACCTTTCCTCTCATAGGACAATCCTGATAAAAGCTGCCCCATAGTGGCTATTTACCCTAGGAGGGGAGTTGCCAGTGGGAGCTTTCCTCTTGGGGCAATTAGCAGCTGTGGGTGGGATTGTGTTGTAAATGGAAAGGGTAAAAAACCCTCTTCCTTGCCATGCTCCCAATCCTCATTCCCTCCCATCAAATTTTTCAAAATTGAGTTGCTCAATTTTCAAAATTCAGTTTAAAAAAGGAAGGCCAAACAATGGACTTAATGTGGAGTTTGGCCCTAGAATATGGAATAAAATATGTTTTAGCTCCTTGGGACAGAGATTTCCTTTCTCTGTGCTTCACTATCGGGTTGTGTGAATTACTAAAATTGTAAAGTAGGAAAGGTATAAACTTTGGCAGTATCATTGCCCATATCAGCTGGGATGATATGAAACAACACGGGCCATTGCTTTTAAGGTGTTTTGTATTAAAAGATGAGAATACAGGTAGCCTTCAACTTACAACGGGGTTCTGTTCCTGAAGAAACTGTTGCCCAAAATTTTTTTTGATGTAAAATGAACCTAATTATACTGTATAATGTATAACGAAAGTCAGTGGGAAGTCAATGAGTTATGTTCCAGGCCCCTCTCAAAATTGTCATACAGTAGGTGATACAATATTATATTGAAAGCTCTGAAATGAATGGTATGAATGTAAAAACAGCTTGTGGGCTGTTACTCAGGTCTTAATTTGCTGCTAGAAGCAAGGGAGAAGACTCTGGAGAAGACTCTGATGCTGGGAAAGATTGAAGGCAAAAGGAGAAGGGGAAGGCAAAGGATGAGATGGTTAGACAGCATCACCGATGCAACGAACATGAAAATGAGCGAACTCAGGAAGATAGTGGAGGACAGGAAGGCCTGGCAGGATATGGTTCATGGGATCATGAAGGTTCGGACACGACTTAACGACTGAACAACAACAGAAACAAGGGAAGGGTCCTCCATGTAGTGTGGCCATGTGGGAGACAGTGGGAGCAGCTGCCATTGCTGCTGCTGCTGCTAGTGGCAAAGGTGGTGCTCTGCAAGAAGATCCTTGCTCCTCTCCCCAGGCCCAGCCCAACCGTGACGCTCAGAAACCATGACGCGCCGACACTCCAGCGAGGAACAGCTTTCTGAGCCGGTGCGCTATGGTGAGGAGCTTCTTTCTGAGCTCCTGCAAGGATGCTCTGAAAGATGCTCCTCGCTGGACCACAACGGTTCAGAAAGATGCTTCTTGCCAGAGAGCAGACTCAGAAAGGCACTCCGGTGAGGATTGTCTTTCTGAGCCTGTGCTCTGGTGAGGAGGCTTAGAAAGATGCTCCTCTCCAGAGCAGCAGGTTTGCAATCATTATTGTGAATCATCGCAAAATACACCGTCATAAACCAAGGGCTACCTGTACTTTTTCTTAGGATCATCAGCCACAAGTGAACTCAAACCACAGACCTTCTTGGAGCTAAAGTGTTGGCTCTAGATTTTGGGGGACCCCAGGGCCAGTCCAAGACCTCCTGACACTGGAGATGGCATGCCCCCTCCTTAACCAGGCACATAAGGTTAAAAAAAACTGTTTAAATGTCAAAGTTAAAACCCGTACATTTCAAAATGTATTTAATTAAAAAAATAAACTTTATTGTGCCAGCAGACTTACACCAGCTGGTGTTAGTCTGCTGTCGCAAGCATGAGAAGACTCAAGGGTGGTTCAGAGTGGGGAAAGGGGGGTAGGATTTCGTGTGTGCCGCTGCCAATCAGATCCTCCCCTTCATGCCCCTTCCACTCCCTGCCTGGCCTGTTCCACACCCTAAATCTCCCTTGATCTCCCCCCAAACTGCCCCTGCCACCAATCTGTCCACTCTGGTGAGGCATCTGGAAGCCGCTGTCGCATTTGTGGGGCCTCCAGCCATTTGTACCAGCGCCCCCAAAATACACAATAGCGGCATATCTTTTGCATCACCAGTCCAGGACTTAAGGCGGCAAATTACGATATCCGCCACTATAAACCCTGGATAGTATTGGGCTGCTAATCTTGCATTTTACTGGGTCTTGCACAGGAGAAATTCCCTGCAGACTGTACTTTGACTTCTTGTGTCAATTGCATACAAGTGTCCTGTATGGATTGTTGCGTGTATTACTGGGGCTTTACCAAGGTCTTTCATTGATGATCCAGAAAAACCAAATACAGCATCTAATGTCCAGAAGAATACAAGAGGTATGTGAGACATCTGGTCCTCAGAACTACAACCAAAGAAACCCTTTGAAGAGATGTAAAAGGGCATTTGCTCTTGCCCGAGGATTCTTCCGTTGTTTTTTTTTTCTGGAATCGAAGGTACTTCTGAAGTTCCCTTGAGTTTTGAAGTCAGTTATCAGATGGTCAGCAGCGTAGCTGGTGTCGCAACAGCTGTCCCCTCGTGACGCTGATGTCACTCACCCTGCCCCCGAGTGACATCAGCCAGAGCCAAACGTCCCTTGGGGGCTGGGCTGGAAGGCGGGAACCAAAACAAACGTGGCTCGGAGGTTTCTGCAAGCTCCTTTGAGCTGTTCTGTTGCATGGATCGCCGCAGCCGCCGCGTTCTCTGCCGCTGCTGCCGTCTGGATTGCCACCGCCTCCGGTTTGATGCCCCCCGCTGCTGGTTTGATGCCCCCTTGCCTGCTGCCCGGGGGCGGTCTGCCCCCCACCCCATTCCATCCTACCCCTCTGCAGGTGGTGAAGGGGACTGCTTCCAGAAAGGAGGCTCTGAAGCTCTGCTACACATATAAAGTGTACCACGTATCTCTTTGGATGGACGCAATAGTAACATACCCCCCTGGTGGGTCAGGTCCTCCCATGGAGAGAAAGGAAAATCAGGATTTTCCAAATTTGGGAATTTTCCATGAGGCAGACTGAGTCATAGTCTATTGAGGCAAAACCATAAGGCAGGGAGGCAAGCTAGGATCAGATTCCAATAGGCAAGGACAGTTAACTGGACTGCCAGGGCCAAGGAACTAGAGAAAGGCTTGAAGGGTCTGGGAGCATAATGGGAACAGGTAAAAGTAGAGAGAAGAACTGAGTCTATGAACTCCAGGTCTGAGGGCTTCATTGCACAAAGTCTGCTAACAGCAAGCTAGAGGAGTACAGTAAATTAAAACAACCAATTGCAATAGGGAGCGGAGGAAGGAAGACAAAACTTTCAAAAGAGGTAGAATTTATAGGTTCAGAAGCCATGTAAAAATCTTTAATTTTTTTAAAATGCGTGGAGAATTCAACACGTTTAAAAACTCGTACCTACAAATACGCACAATTAAAATCATGGAGAACCACCACGTATTAAAAATTCGGTTAGAAAGATTTTCACATGGCTTCTGAACCTATAAATTCTACCTCTTTTGAAAGTATAGCCAGCCATGAGAATATCCATACTACATTGAAGACAAAACTACTTGTGCCTAAGGGGACATATCATTTTCAAGAAGAGGCAATGGTTCAAGGACCACAGGTCACCTCCAAAAGCCAGTGTCAGGAAGTAGGGAGGGCAGGCACCAGAACTGGCCGAAGACCTCCTGATGCCTGAGGCAGCATGCCAAATGCTGACCTCCTGAACTGATGACGTGCAACCCTCTGGCCCTCCCACTTTCCAATGTTCTTGCTCATTCAGTGCTCTTCTCCCCTCTACATTTCATAAGAACATAAGAACATAAGAAGAGCCCTGCTGGATCAGGCCAAAGGCCCATCTAGTCCAGCTTCCTGTATCACACAGTGGCCCCACCAGATGCCTCAGGGAGCACAAGACAGCAAGACACCTGTATCCTGTCGCCACTCCCTTGCACCTGGCACAAAGAAAACCTACTCCTACAACCAGGCGGTTGCTTATCCCCATCATGGCTTGTAAGCTGTGATGGACTTTTCCTCCATAAATCTGTCCAATCCCCTTTTAAAGGCATCCAGGCCAGGTGCCATCACCACATCCTGCCATCACCACATTTCCTCTTCCTCTCTGTCCCCTTCTTCCCTTTCTAATTCAGGGAGGAGAAGGAGAAGAAGGAGAAGCGGTGGAGGCAAGTAGGCAGACAGAATTGAAACCAATTTGAAACACATTTCAGTTCAGGGCGTGCACAGCAGTAGTTGCTAAAGGATAATTAATTATAATTATAATCAAAGTATAATGGTATAATTAAAGTGTGTAGAATTTGGGAAAAATAGTGACATAACATCGTGTCTCGTGTGCAAGAGAGGAAGTGGGTGCACAGAGAATTCTTAAGTGAATGAAAATATTTGTGGTTTACCTTGCTTCTTTCAGAAACAGCCATCTTTATTTATTGATCCAGCGGTGATATTTCAGGTATGTTACAGCGTTGCTGCTGAAAAGCGGAGTGTGTAGTGTGTAGTGCATAGTGTTTACTTTGCACGAGCCTGTCCTTTCTCTAGTTCTAAAGCTAAATCTAGTTGCATTCATTCCTCCTAGTGCGCACATACATGGCAGAGTCACACTTTGCATGAGAATATCTTTTTATTCCTCTTTTTTTGTGGCTGACTCTCTGTACTTTTGCTACCTTTATAATAGGGGAGCGTTTTTGACAGGGTGTTTCCTCTTCCTAAGCCTCCTCTGTTTAGTCTGTTTCCTCTAAACATTTTAAATCCTCCTGCAAATTTGAGGTGCTTGGAAGAAGGCAGACACTGTGCCTCAAGGTTCGGTAATAAATCCCTGTTGCTTCTTGAAAATTTTGTTCTACTGCTCTTTGCCAAAAAAAAGAAAGAAAATGGCTGGAAGGCCTGGCAGCTAGAATACAGTCTTAAAACCATTCACTCATTTGAAGTTGTTCGTTTTGCTGTGATGGGATTTTCTCTAGAGTTAATGATCCCAAGATTGCTTCCTAAATTTTTGTTACGTAAACTACTTCATGCATATTAGAAGTGGTTTGTGAGTAATCTACTCACAACTATTCACAGAAACAGTATATGGGTAATTCTGAGTAACACGTATAGCTGAATTGTAATTTGTTCTCTGACATTTCATGAAAAGAGAGTCAGTGCTCTTTGAATTAAATTACAAGATGATTGGCTCTCTTGTGTCCATCAAGCCTATCAGGTAATTTTAATGCCTATCACCAATTTTGTGTAAGATGATTGTGCATCAGCTTCATGGGATCCAAGCTGTGGCTTCAATTTAGAGCCAAGCCGGGAGATCCCTGTTGCAGATACATGTGGTTATGCCCCAGTAGTATGCACATCTTTGGCATCGTTAGTTTATGGGTTGTCTTTGCTGCACCAGGCTGTGTTTTGTAAATAAGTGTGACCTTCTTCACAGCTTTGCTTCCTTCTGGGCTACAGCAACAAAAAGAAAAAGGATGGACACTATCTTATTTTTAGTAGTTTTCTCATATTTAATACATAATCCATAGGAAAAAATGCATTTATTATAGAGGAGGCCAACAGCGCAATCCTATCCAACTTACACCACTGGTGTAACCAGTGGTGCAGCGAGAACGGGAGGCCCCAGAAAGGAAAGGGGATTCAAATCTCCTCCAAAGGGGGATTCAAAGGGCATTTAAATCTCCCATCCCCTCCAAAGTTTCCCTCCCCTCCAAAGCCTCCAAAGTAACTGCTCTGCCCTTCCCCGCTGGTGACACTGGCGGTGTAAGTTGGATAGGATTGCGCTGTAAAATGCACAGCTTGACAATGTACACCTTTCTGAAAGATGTAAGTACTAAAGATCCCAAGAGCTGTGATGTTATCATTTTCTACATTTAACTGTTCTCAAGAGGCTAGTTATACCCACTGTTTGAAGCTGTGCTTCCAGTAAGCATCTCTAATGTCAGCTATGATATCAGCCAAATAGACTGGACTCAGGTGTAGAAACAGATTCTTTTTACATTTCACAGCTTTCTAGTAACTCTTTGAACTCTTCCAAGATATTTGTTATCAATGAGGATACTTTGTCACACCCCTTTAAATGTTTGACTTTGAGTGCGTGCGTGCACCTTTCAATTGGAAATTATGGTGTATAAACTTTCTGTTTAAAACCTCTGTTGCTTTTGTTTCTTTCTTTGATATAGACGTGCTCCTTAAAATGCAGGGTATTTTGAAAACTTCAGAATACAATACATAATATATGTATGTAATACATATTACATACCTACAGTATATTAAAATAAACATATGGAAAAAAACCTCTAATTTTTATTAAGTGGAAATGCTTGCCCCCACATGCCAGTGGAAGCTCCCCTCTTGGGGCTCACACAAGTTTTTGGTGTTGCTGCTCTTGGTTGGGATTGTGGCATGAGAGAGGAAAGGATTAAATATCCCCCTCCCCAGATTTTATGGTTCTGATTCCCCCTTCATGGCTGTTGCTTTACTTAAGAGCAAAAAGAACCCCAACAACCTACAAGCCCAAATGATGTCTGGTTTGAACTTAGCTTGCTAAATGAATTTCCGTGGAATGTTAATTCACCCATTGATGCTGGGCAGCATACGCGAGTAAATACAGACTGAACCTGAACCCGCTCAGCTCAACTGAGAAGTAGGATTTTCATGGATTTACAATGCACACAGCCTTAGGGTGACAGCAATCTGAAAAAGGGCCCAATCCTAATGGCCCACTGTACTGCATGCTCTATGGCTGTTGCAAGTGGCGAGCAGCTTGGGCTGTGCACCAGTGGCTCACCAACGAGCCCTGGCACTGGTAGGTCAGCGCAGGGGGTGGGCAGAATGGGGCGGGAGACTGGGGTGAGGAGGGAGCAGATCGAGGCCAAGAAGGGTTGGTATTGGCGGCAGAGGTGCTGCCGATATCCTATCCCCCTTCCCCACCTCGTTCAACCGAACTGGGTGGGTACACTTGGAATTGTGCCAACAAAGTAGCTGGTGCAGGTCTGAGTAGGACTGAGGCTTGCCCTGGGGCAAGGGAACAAATATTCCTTACCTTGAGGAGGCCTCTGCGACCTGAAACTCCCCCACAGGATGCAGTGCGTGCCCTGTTGGTGCAGCTGCATCGGTGTAGGAGGAGTTAGGTAGGATTGGGCTGAAACTGACAGCGCAATCCTGTCTAGAAATAGACCGGAGGAGCAACTGCTCTGCTGGTCTAGGGTGACACAAACGTTCCGTAAAGCACGTTTGCGGCACCCGGAGTGCAAGGCCAGTGCCACTCTGCTCACACCGCCGAGGCCAGCGCCACTCTGCTCACACCAGAGTCACTGCTGTGCCAGCCATGGAAGACAAGTTCTCTGCCGGGCAACAGAGGTGCATGGGGACGGTGGAACGGGGCATTCTGGGGTGGGTGGGATTGGTCAGCCGGGCCCAGGAAGGGGCCAGGATCGGCGGTGACCTTTTCCACCAAATCCTATTCTCCTTCCTGGGTCTGATGTAGTGGTTTGGGAGTCAGACTTAGTCCTGGAAGATCCAGGTTCAAATCCCCGCTCAGCCACGAAGTTTCCTGGGTGACCTTGGGCCAGTCACTATCTCTCAGTCCCACCTACCTCACAGGGTTGTTGTGAGGACAAAAGGAGGGAGGAAATATGTACACCACTCTGAGCTCCTTGGAGGAAGGGCAGTATAAAAATGTGAAAATAATACATGGCCAGCTTGAATGTGCATCAGCAAAATAGCTGCCGTACATTCGAGTAGACCCATTGGGACGGCTGGGGCTCTATTCAGGGTAAGGGGAAGAATTTCCCTTTACCTCAAGGAGGCCTCAATCTGTCCTGGGGTAGGCCCAATCCTACTCAGGATGCAGCGGGCGCCTTATTTGCGCCGTGTCCTGCTACATAGGATTGGGCTGTGAGAAAAATACCTTAACTGCTGCAGCTGTCTCTTCTCTGAAATACAATATATGGGCACATAGGAGTGTTGCTGTTGATTTTAGACCAGTAACACAGGACTCTCTTCTCTCGTCTGACACTTTAGTATATGGTTGGACAAGAAGTACCGTGTTTCCCCAAAAATAAGACCGGGTCTTATATTAATTTTTGCCCCCCAAAACGCAGTAGGTTCCTTCCCCTGCCCTCCCCACCCATGAACCGCCCTTTGCACCAGACTGCCTGCCCTGGTCTGTGGTGGTGGGGATATGTCATTGTCGCTGTCTTGCGGCAGCAGCTTCAAATAACCCAGCAGTGGCGCGATTTATGCACCATCGCAGGGCCCATTGGATTGGGCTGTAAGTAACTGATGATGACTGCCACATAATTCCTTGAAGAAATGTTGGATCTTGAACTGATTGCTGTTCAGATAAAAAACGTTTCAGTAGATTAAATATAGTTACTGTATATTGCTCATAGGTTACAGAATATTCTTAAATATTTTGATAACAAAAGGAAGAAGGAAGTACTCATTATGTTTGTTGATAGAGATAGAATATTTTGTGCTACGTATGTTTTATGATTAATTCTTTATCTCTGCATGCTGTATCTCATTTTTTTTTTTTAAAAACAGGCATGCAAATTTGAGGGTAAAAAACGTTTTTCAAAATTTATGGTGGTTTTATATGAACTTGGGGCGCTGATTCCAAAAATGGCATCAGTTTTGCCCTGTCACATCTAGTTTTGGGGGTACGGCATCGCCACCTTATAAGGCGAGTTGAGCAGCTTCCTCCTGAGACATGAGACACATTGATCCACTTCCCTACGTTCCTCGCATGGAGTTTGGAGTTTAATGGGAATGTGTCCCTTTTTAAACTATAAATGCCGTACAAAGATAGAGCAAGGGGAGGGGTAGTGGAGCTCTCCTTCCTTGCGTGACGTGTAAAGAGATGCATTCCCTTTAATCTTTAAAGAGGAAGGAGGCAGATAGGGAAGTAGATCAGTGACCTTCGCAGCAGGCTGGAGAGAGGCAGTAGCAGCAGACGGAGTGAAGGGCACCCTGAATCTGTTGCTCCCCCATCACCCACACACTCAACAGGAGCTGTATCATCTGCTTCATGGCTGGGCCAGTCCTAACAACAACATAAAATATACTTATGTTCAGCCTTGATGGCAATTTCTATAATTTTTCCCTGACTTGGTTTTTAGATTTTGACTACAGTGTGTCATATCAAAACATATTTCTTTAGGAATGCTGCAATACAATAAAGTACCCTCTCTGGGTTAGAAAATAAAGGTCCGTACATATTTTGTTATACAACTATCAGAGAGTTTATGCCCGTGCAATTTAATCTCGAATTTGCTTTAGTTTCTTGTGCTGATATTGTTGTTTGACTTTGTTGCTCTGGTAATGCAAGTATATCATGTACCTTTCACATCCGTTTATACAATAATTGCACACCAACACTTTTTTTTTTAATAAT
Source organism: Plestiodon gilberti rubricaudatus (assembly GCA_026170595.1). Lineage (NCBI taxonomy): Eukaryota > Metazoa > Chordata > Lepidosauria > Squamata > Scincidae > Plestiodon > Plestiodon gilberti. The sequence goes on along the minus strand of JANXHW010000002.1, from coordinate 218,586,359 downwards.
TAGGACACAAAAATAGCTTCACTGGAGCGTAATATAAGAGATCTTGAAGATGAAATACAGATGTTGAAGACAAATGGAGTTCTGAACACAGAAGATCGAGAAGAGGAAATCAAACAAATAGAAGTTTACAAAAGTCACTCAAAGTTCATGAAAAATAAGGTACATTCATTCATATAATAAAATGCCATTTTAGTTGCAGTTTTTGTTGGGGGGGCAGTGGGTTTACTGTTTGACTTGGATTTGCAGAGACTAGTACTAAAGAAAAATACCTAAATTTTGTATGAGTGCAACTTCCATTAGTATTTTACTTTGGTTAGAGAAGTTTTCATGTTCACAGGCAACCTTTGTTAGATCCATGTCAAACTAACTTGAAAAAAAATGCAAGGGTTTGAGGCCATTCCCTGGGGGAAACCACATTAAATTGGCACAGAATGTGGATGTCCTTTTGTCCCCCTAAATACAGATTGTGATGACAGCATCTTTGTTATCATTCCTCTGCCATCTTTCCCTTGTTTAGCCATTACAGCAAATGCACCTGTGGGGTTGAAAGTAGTTGAGAGTCATTTCATAGGTTAGATTTTTTCCCCTCTGCTGAGATAGATACTCATACGTTGTCAGTGTTAGAAAATTTAGATGTGTGTGGCAGTACAGAGATTTACAGTTTACTAGATAATAAAAAGTACAAGGAAATCCTCTGAATCTCAGATACAAGACAGTCATGTTAGTTGCTTTGGATAATGGGTTTAAAATATACTTGATTTGCCTTATTTTCAGTGTCATATTCCTGCAGGAGATTACAATGAATGAACCATATACATTTGAGTTCATATATGAATAGGCTGAAATTTCATAAACGTAAAGAGGAAGTTGGAATGATTTTGAGAGGAAGGGATGCAATTGATTCTTGGGCTCTTAAAGGGCAGATGAATGAGAGGAAGACAGTTGCATACCGTTGTTTTGTCACGGCCATCTGATCAGTCCTTTGATAATCATGCTACATTCTGATGAAAGTCTGTACAACCTCTGTCAGCAGCCCTGTCCTTCCTCTCACAATTGAGATTTGCAGCAAAAGATACTACTTCTGCCATTCATCACAGAACCTTTCAAGGTGGAAAAAATATTTATATGGCTTTCAGCAAGGAGATCTTATTATACCCCATCTGTCGAACCTGAGATCACTGATAAGGAACTCCGATAAATAGAAGTCCTGATTGATGGCAAACAGTAGAACAAAGGTCCTTTCATGGCCAACAACTCTAGGTGTTATAATGCTTTTTAAAAATAAGTCAGATTTAAAGGGTAAATATTTAAAGACCTTTCAAATTTAAATGGAAAAAGGAACCTATGTCTGCTAAACGCAGAGCATTGTGGAGCATTGCTTCTTTCCCTAATATGCTCCCATGTCATCAAGATCTTCTTCTATTGCTGTGTATAGTTCTAGATGATTTATTTTATTTTATTTTTCACATTTTTATACCGCCCTTCCTCCAAGGAGCTCAGAGTAGTGTACATATTTCCTCCCCTCCTTTTTGTCCTCACAACAACCCTGTGAGGTAGGTGGGGCTGAGAGATAGTGACTGGCCCAAGGTCACCCAGGAAGCTTCGTGGCTGAGCGGGGATTTGAACCTGGATCTTTCAGATCTAAGTCCAACTCCCAAACCACTACACCATCTGGCGCTTTTATAATAAACCCTTTTGTCCCAGTACCTCGATATTTATAGTTCAATTGACAAAAGACTTGAAAAATCAGAGAAAGAGGTGGAGAAGGTGTTTGTCTTTCATGACAAGTTTCTGCCTTGTTGGTAAAAGGTCTGCAACCCAACATGTTCTGGATCTTTAGAGAAAACAAAAAGATAACCTAGAAAGAACTAGGAATGAGGTGCTTGGTCTTAAGCTAATTAATTGCACCCCAACACAATCAGTTTAGTGTACTGCAAACAGTGGTTTATGCTACTGCTGCTGAACCCACATTTTAAACAAAGTGTTTGTTATCCTCCCTTATTTTTACGTTAGATTGGTGCACTTTTGTTCTGCTCTCAAAACGTGTACTATGCAAATGATGGTGTTGCTGTAGCATGCTGTACATGGGGTTGCTTCTGAAAAGTATTTAGAAGCTTCAGCTGGTGCAAAGTGCTGCAGCCAGAGTTCATACTGGGACTGGCCTGTGTGTGTGTGTTTTTAACGTGACTTTGTTACTATACTTCATACTTTACTGGCTCCTAGTCCATTTCTGAGCCCAATTCAAAGTGCTAGTTATGACCTTGAAAGCCATAAACATTTTAGGTCTTGGATGCTTAAAAGACCAGCTCCTCTTTCATGACCCTGCATGTCAGATCATTAAGGAGTTTTTGGGGAGAAGGATCCCCAAATTTTCCGATTCCCTCCTTTTCATTGCAGCCACCTATGTCACATCCATGTGACTTTCCACCGAGTCCCTCAAGTATCCGGAGGAGCTGTTTAGGAATGGAGGGACTGCAGTGGGAAGGGGGAAGCAGGAAAGGCCATTCTGTGAGCAGAGGTCCACCCACAGAAGTAGGGTTGCAGGCCAATGATATTGTATCCTATTCATATCTTTATACAAGATAGTTTCAAGAATATCATTGAATAAAACAAAGTGCTTTAGAAATTATAAGACTGAGATGAAACAAAGAATATGTGTTAAAATGTTAAAACTCTGATTCTGCAACCCCTCCCCACTCCTGACATCAGTGTGCTAGGGTCCTGGGGTGAATCCATGCAGTGGACTTTCCATGGCCCCACTAATGATGAATTGGGCAATACCACTGCCATTGTACTTAAGGTTTAGAGGTCAGACTGGCCAGGTAGGCCTTGCAGTGGGCATTGGGCCAGTGCTCCACTTGGCCTATTTCTTACCCCACTCTGACCCCCTTTCAATAATTGTTCAGGAGGGGGCTGCAAAACTGAGGTGAACATGTTTACTGGTCTTCTGTCTCTGAAAAAAAAAAAGAGAGAGATATCTTGTTTTATAAAAAGAGAGTCCCAGCCTTTTGATTTGTTTCTAGCATTAAATAATTCACCAAAGAAGACCTAGTTATTTTAACTTGGCTTCTATCTTTTCTCCTTTATATGGACACTTAAACACTTTCTGCTAGTTTGCAAATCACATAGCTGGAGACAGAGGTGTCACTAGGGTTTGTGTCACCCGGTCAGGAGGTCAGCGCATCACCTCCATGATGGACCTCCTCCCATGCAGTGATGTCATCACCCTGCCCCCAGCATCATCAAAATTACACCTTTGAATTACAATATTCCCCCTCCCAGAAGTGGAATAAGCATGCACATTTTCATCATGCCCCCCTTTTCCCCTGTAGAACAAACATGCACATTTCCATCATGCTGCCCTTTTTTTTCTATAGAAGAAACATCAGAGCTACACAGTCATTTCCACGGCCTTGCCTTTTGTAAGTATCAGTAGTTGTTTAGTTGTTGCCTTGTTGTGGGGAGGGAGAACAGGACTGCTGCTTCGGCTCCCTCAGTCCTGCTGCTCCTGATGCCTCCACAAGCCTTAATGCTGCCTTCTTCATCCCCTTTGGGACTGAATTCAATGCTACCGCATTCCCAGCATTGCACGCTTGCGCGAGCCTTAACACCACCTTCTTTGTCCCCTTCAAGACTAAATTAAATGTTGCCGCATTCCGCATTTCCATTGCCGCACGGTTGGGCAATCCTTCCAATGTTCACACAGGTGCACGACATCACTTGGAACCTTCGACCCAAGTCCCGAGCCTCGGGACTTGGGCTGAAGGTTCCAAGCGGCGTTGCGCACCTGCATGAATAGTAGATGGATCACACAAGCGCTGAGAACACCTCACCAGCATTTAATTCAGTCCCAAAGGGGATGAAGAGAAAGTTCAGGGCAGCGGGGGGCAGCGCACCCGTCGCCCCCTTCTGGTGCATCACCCAGGGTGACCCACCCACCCCCGCCACCCCCAAGTGACGCCACTGGTGGCTGGAGATACTTCAATGAACAGAAATGCATAACGTATCTGTCATGAAAATGATACCATGTTCCTTGCCTGATAATTTATCAGGGAGTTGGTTGTATCTTGGATAAAATTAGGAAGATCTTGTGGCATGTTGTGTGATGGCCATATGGGACTCGTATACAACACATGCTATCATAAATATTGGCTCTAACGTCCCCCACCTTCCATTTATATTGTGTGGAACTGCTTTTCACCTTATTTTTTTTATATATTTTTGGATTTGACTCTGTTTCTGTACTTGCTTATAATGGGTAGGCAGTTCTGTGGTAAATGCATGAAAGAGGTTTGCCATTTTCACAAAAAACATCTTTTTTCCGAAGTTTAACTGCTTCAGAGTTAATTGAATAGTATGCATCAATTTTACCCTTGAATGTTTTTTCCCCCCAAACTACTCCTTTTTCATTTTTATGCATTCAGATTGTTTTTCCATTTCTTGTTCTTTTGTTGTCCCCTTTAGATTGGAGGTTTGTGGGAAGGGTCTGCCTTGGTGTGTGCGTGTGCGTCCGCGTCTGCGTGTGCATGTGCATTTATGGACTGTACCTAGTCAATTCTGTGGCACTTTACATATAATTTATTATTATTATTATTATTATTATTATTATTTATTATTATTAAAGATGACATGAAAATTGTTCGATCAGGAAAGCAAATCCTATGAAGGAAAGTGAGATTGCTTTCTGTTGTAAATATTCCATCCATATGTGCAAGTGTGTGAGATACCATTTGAATTAATTTATTTCATATGGTAACCAGTGTGGGAAATACACACCGTCAGAAATATTTTCTTGTGACATGGATGACTCAGCAGTATTACAGCTGATAAATATTGTGCCTTATTAATCAGGAGCACGTGGGTTGAGCATTGTAAATTTATGATCAAAGCTCCGATGTTGGTTTTGTTGGCTTCCACTCCAATTTTAAATCCTCCTTTCTCTTCTTCTTTGAAACTGTAGCTGCGAGATCAGTCTGAATCCCACTGTTGGGAATTATTGGAAACGGTGGTTTCAGCATCCCTTTAGGCATACATAAATACATTTCACTGCCCCTCCCCCTGGATTAAATATTCATTTTATTCCTTGTGATTATTGAGAAAAACATGAGGACAATTTGGGGTCAATTCCAGTGTAATGTTTGAAATGCAGATTTATGTGGATTTTGAAAACTTTTGAAAAAATTTTTTACCCCTTGCCTTGCACCATTTAGGTGGCAGTTTTTTGTTATCATGAACCAAATTCAACTCTCCTCCCCCTTGAGGGTATTTTACAGTAACGGCCCTGCGCTGCCAATCGCGGTGCGGGGATTTTATCCTGCCCTCTCAAGGGAGGCAGGAGAGATGAGCCACAGCAGGCCCGGCCTGTGATTGGCCGGGCCAGGTCACATGGGTTGGGTGTCGACTGATGAGATGCCGCAGCATTGCTCGGCTTCAGTCGATGCCCGGGAAGTGAAGCCCCATCCCGCCCTCCCTTGGCATAGTCTGGGATTAGCCGGTTGCCCTTCGGGGGCCAGGTAGGAATTTTTGGCTTCCAATAGATTGGCACTAATTGGAGGTTTTTTCGCCTACCTCAGACTATGTTCATAGGGATGAGGCTGTTAGCCAGTGGGTCACCTGGCAGGTGGCGTGCGGGTATGGGTAGGTAAGGCTTGATAGGGATCGGCATGCACCTTGAGCTCGGCAAGGTCAGGAGGTGAGCCAAGACTGCTCATTACGACACTTAACCCTTAACCCAGGTCGGTGAGGCTGAGTTGGCAAGCCTCCTAGCTGGAGCAGGTGAGGCCCATCAATGGCTTTGCTAGTATGGGCCTCAAAACCTGGTGCGCTGTCTCAGCCCTTCGGGGTTGGCTGTGATAGGCTCCCCTGGGCTGTGTCCGGGGGGGCCTGGAGCCGGGGTGTTTGATGCTAAAACAAGCAGGGGGAGGAAGATGGCTAGGCCCATTTCCCCTGACCAGCGCCCGCACGCCGTTTGGGGGTGGGTTAGTTTACCCCCAGTGTTACCCCCAGTGTTACCTCTGCAGGTTTCTTTGATAAGCATAAATAAAGTGACTATATATCCATAAGTGGCTTGTCTCGTGTCTTCATTGGGGGGTGTAAGGATAATGAGAATTATGTGGTTTTGAGAGTTTGGGGGTGCCAGACTGTGAAGCCATACTACTTCATGAGTGGAAAACGTATGTCCATTGCACTTGAAACCCATCCTTCTGCTAGCAGGCTACATGCAGTGGGCAGGCCTCACTCAGGATCATATGTATTGCACAAGTGTACATAGAATTGTCATAAGTGACCTGGATAATACACGCAATTTCCATTTTACTCAAAGCTATTTTGGGCAGGGGGAAGATTGAGGAAATTGGATGAGTAATGCATACATACAAGTCCCCACGTTATGTGTCTTCATGTAGCAGCACATGCACACAACCTCAGGGTTCATCCCTCCTACCCCTTCATGTGCAAGCCATGATCAGAAGAGTGAATTCTTGAATGATGAAATTTGAAAGTTGGGCTGTTGTGTGTCACAACGTTGGGCTGTCACATATGCTATCTAAATGTGCACTTGGAGCTACATTTAGTGCACTTGGAGCTACATTTTTGCAGTATCGTCCCACAGTACTTCTGTAACATTTAAAGTTCTTCAGCTTTGTTATCATTAAAAAAAATAGTTATAAGATGCCTTGTGTAATTTTTAAATGGAAAGTTGGAAAGTATAATTTTAATTAATAAAATAATAAACCATGTCATTGGGGCCAATCACTTGAATTTTGGCTAGGATTGGGATTAACAGTGTCCTGGTGTGGATGTGTATAATTGATCCAATCTACATGGTTGCAGGTCTTTAAGAGCGCAATCCTCCGTAACGTTAGAACGACGGAGCACATGCTCTGCTGTTCTGATGTGTCGCGAACGTGCCATAAAGCACGTTTGCGACTACTTCAGAGTAAGGGAGGCCAGCGCAAGGCCGGCCTCTCTCACTCTGTCGTCGGACCAGGACGCAGCTGCTGCCGGTGGCCGCGTGGGCAGTCTGGCGGGCGAGGGAGGGAGACCATTGGCCTAGCCGGCCCGGGAGGGAGCGGTGGATGGCGTCCGTCATATCCCCGTCCCTGCCGGGCCGGCTAGGCCGTTAGACGGCCTCCTCTACTTCCACCAGCTATTTACCTGGTGGAAATCCGAGGAGGCCTATCAGGCCGCCCCCGGTTTACACCTGGGGAAGGGGACGAACGTCCCTTTCCCCGAGTAGACATCCGGCCTGCCAGTCGATGGGCAGCCCGGGCTCAGGATCCGGCTTGGCGGCCCTGGGTCCTTACACAGGATTGTGCTGTAAATGTTACAAGCCAGATGAAACTTATAGCTCTAGCCACATTTGTTCTGCATTGGTTACCTGTTCATTTCCAGGCTCAATTCAAAGTGCTGGTTCTCACTAAGGTTTGAAATGGCTTGCTACCTGGACACTGAAAGACCACGTTCTCTCACATGTGCCTATCTTGTTCAGCATCTGAAGTCTTGCTCCCGGTCCCCTGCCGACTTAGACCGAACAGGTGGTCTCAAGAGACTGAGCTTTTAAGGTTGTGGGAGGAACACTCCGTAATGCCCTCCCAAGGAAGGCTCATATATAGCCTCATCTCTGTATGCTATTCAGTAGCAGGTGAAGACCCAACTCTCTAAAAAAGTATTTGGTGGATGATTGATTTTTATCAGTATGTGATTTTCATATTGTACTGTATCTCTCTTCTGTATGCTGCTTTGAGTTCCTGAAAAAGTGGAAGAAAAGTGGGAATGGATTTTAAATAAAATAAAATGTTTAAAGAGTACTGCATTCTTCTCTTGTTTAACATATTGGAGTATTTGTCTTTGAATACTTTGGATACAAGATGGATGCAGACAAGTCTGATAAATTTATTAAATTAAATTGAAACTAAGCATGTGTGAAATAAGCGGATTAGCCTTATTTTCTCATTTGTCCTGCATGTATGGTTAATTCTCCTTTCTCCTAACTCAGGAAGTACTTTGGCATGGGAATTTCTGAACTGAATTTCTTTTACTTATTGTTTAAATTGCAGATTGATCAGCTGAAACAGGAACTTTCAAAGAAAGAATCAGAACTTCTTGCCTTACAAACTAAGCTTGAAACCCTTAGCAATCAGAATTCCGATTGCAAGCAACACATTGAAGTGCTTAAAGAGTCGCTTACTGCCAAAGAACAGAGAGCTGCCATACTTCAGACCGAGGTAAGGTATTTTATTATCATCTAATGCCGTATAAATGTTTAGTTAATGGAGTGTGTCAGAATTAAAATGATGAATTGGCTACAAGTCTGTGCAGAAGACAAAATCTGACTTTTTTCAATTTGTTACAAAGTAGCAAGATAGCTTGAGGTATGAACTGATGCCAAGACCTGCCCTATAGTACTTACAAAAAAATCTGCTGAATTTGATAGCGGGAGGGCTTTTTATTATTGGAAGATTCCTGTAGGAAACCCACAATAAGGATATACACACTAATTTAATTTCCGCCTTGCCCCTCATATTACATTCAATTGCTTTCATTTATCTCTTTTATAGACTGTTTTAGTCGTACATTTGGAACTGGCACACAGATCAGAAGAATATACATATTTATATAAATAAAATAATTACTTGCTTCTCAGGGAAAGAAGATGTGTTCAGGGAACATTATAGATTTCTGCATGTTAGGGCCAAACTGTATGTGATGTGGAGATTAATGCAGCTGGGGATGAGGAAGCTCTAAATTTGATTGGAGCAATGGCGGTGTGTGTGTGTGTGTGTGTGTGTGTGTGTGTGTGTGTGTGTGTGTGTGTGTGTGTGTGTGTGTGTAACCCTTCCTTGCATATCTTTAAGAATTTTTATTCAATTAGTTAACGTGTATACTATGTTTGCATAGAGCTTCTCTAAGTATAAAACAATAAAATGATACAAACACAAATACACAGTCAAGCAAATACCAACAACACTGAGAACATGTTAAGAAAAAAACCCTCATCAGGTGTTAATAGCTTTAAAAAAATGTAAAAGTCTTTGTCAGGTACCAAAAAGATATTAGTTTACTTGCCTGACAAACCTTTGGCCCAATCCTAACTAAACACATCACTGGAGGAACATGCAAAACAGCCGTAAAGTGCTTTGCAGCAGTGCAAGCAGCCGGCACGCCAGCGGGAAGGCCGGTGTCTTCCCACACGCACGGCTGGTGGGACGGTGGAGAGGGGGTGAACAGAGCAGGGGAGGGCGGATCGGCCCCGGGAGGGGGTGGGATCGGGGTGGCGGTGCATGGCAAATCCTGACCCCTTTTTCAGGCCTGATCCGCCGGCATGGGTCAACTCACACGTGTCAGCCAGCTATAGAGCTGGTGCAGGTTCGAGTTGACCCATAGTGGCTGCTGGGGCTTACCCTGGGGCAAGGGGACAAATGTCCTCTTCTCCTGAGGAGACCTCCAGCAGCCAAAACTCCCATGTGGGATGTAGCGAAAGCCTCTGCATCACCATGCAGGGAGTTAGGATTGGGCTCCCCATGAAGTAGAGAGTTCCATAGACTGGGTGCCTCAACTATAAAGGTCCTTTCATCACTCTCGCCTGAAATTGCAGGGGTATCCAGGCAAAGGCTTCTGATGATGGTCAGACAGATTGATATGGGAGAAGGCATTCCTTTAGGGTTTTTTTAAATCAGCACCATGCTTCCCAAGTTGCTTTTCTCCCCATAGGGACAAAAACATAGGTGAATTGTTCCCATGGGTAGGAAACAGCTTAAGGAGGACAATTTTGATTAGAGAAACAAACTTTAAGGAAAGGTTACCCCCACTGCACCTCAACACCCCCCCCCCCACTGCTCTAGTCAAATTTGGATTTCACCATGGCTGTGTTAAAGTACAGTATTTTATTTTTAATCTTCTTTGGACCTTAGTTCCAACAATCTTGCCAGACACAATTTGTGTGACAAAATGTAGCATTTGTAACTTAGGAGAAGAAAGTCCTATGGAGTACCATATTTTATGCTACATACTCTTACAAAGAAAGGAAGGTGAAATTAAATGCAAAGATTTAAAATCTGCTATTGCTAGTGTAACAGACAAAACCCATAACGTAAAATAAAGGTTTATTTATGATAATGACAAAAGAAAAGTGAGTTGATTATGTGGCCTTGTTTTTAGCCTTGCAATAATTGTATTGCCATACTTTTATCACTTTTGTAGAAGGCCTTGTTTCATTTGGTGTTAAGCTGATTATCCCATTTAGCCATTCTTAAAATTTTTCATATTTGTTATATTTTATTTATTTATTTACAGTATTTTTATCCTGCCTTTCTCCCCGAAGGGACCCAAGGCGGATTACAACAAAAAAAGAAAATACAATACAAAAAATACAATACAAAAATAATCACATTTTAAAACAGTAAAAAACAATTAATGAAAATTAATAAAAACAGTATCTAAAAATCGATTAAAAAGATCATAGCACAATTAAAACAGCAGCATAAAAACAGCAGCACCCCCACCTGTACCAGCAAGATGTTAAAAAAGGCAAGGGCTTTTTTACAACAAGTATATTTATTAACTAGTGGATCCATCACTTAGATGTTTGGTCAGAAGTGATTTCCTCCTTATTCTAATCATAAATATTACAGGAAAGATGAGTGTTAATTTTCATCAGGCAGAACTAAATGAGAGAGTTCTGGATATCCTCTTATGTTCTCCCTCAATATATACAAGCAGTTACTGTTAAATTGTTCACTTATACTGAGATTTGAAGATTGCCTTGTGATGAACTGTTGGAGTCAAACCTGTGTGATAAGATGTTGTTGGTCTTCTTGTTGTGCTCTTCCTGTTCTATTTTACAAAAAGTTTAAGCCTGAGCAGGATGCAGTTTGATGCTGTGAGAAACATCTTAATCACATCTTGCTTACCCAAAAGATGAAGGTCAGACTCCAGAAGTGAAGTAGAATAGTTTTATTGTACATTTCTGCAGAAACGGGCATCTGGTCAAGAGACCAGAGCAACGATACACAAAGAGTACCAAGTTTTTATTCCCTTGTTTGGAAATGGTTTCCTCCCCTGTTTTCATCACTCCTCCCCTAAACCTTTGATTGGCTAGACTCCCAAAACCTATCAAACATATTGTACATTTCACGTGGTCCCCCCCCCCATCCGTTTTCCTTATTTGGGGCTTCTTCCTTGCGGAGACAGCAGCCATGAAATTAAAAGACGCTTACTCCTTGGAAGGAAAGCTATGGCAAACTTAGACAGCATAATAAAAAGCAGAGATATCACCATGCCAACAAAAGTTCGTATAGTCAGGGCGATGGTGTTCCCAGTAGCAATGTATGGTTGCGAGAGTTGGACCATAAGGAAGGCTGAGCACCGAAGAATAGATGCTTTTGAACTGTGGTGCTGGAGAAGACTCCTGAGAGTCCCTTGGACTGCTAGGAGATCAAATCAGTCAATCCTAAATGAAATCAACCCTGACTGTTCCCTGGAAGGACAGGTACTAAGGCTGAAACTCAAATATTTTGGCCACCTAATGCGAAGAGAGGACTCTCTGGAGAAGACTCTGATGCTGGGAAAGTTTGAAGGCAAAAGGAGAAGGGGAAGGCAAAGGATGAGATGGTTAGACAGCATCACCGATGCAACGAACATGAAAATGAGCGAACTCAGGAAGATAGTGGAGGACAGGAAGGCCTGGCGGGATGTGGTTCATGGGATCACGAAGGGTCGGACACGACTTAACGACTGAACAACAACAACCTTGCTGTGTCCCCTTTCTGACCTCTTAATTGACCAAGGTGCTGAGTACTAGTTTATCCTTCTCATCTGGTTCTTTCTGGTTTGCTAGTCTCCTACAGTTATTCTAGTCCTTCTGTGGACCCCTCACCCCCAACCATGTCTGTCTATTCAGAAAGCCAGCTACCGTTGTTAGGTACTGTACTTCCTCTGTCTGCCTTCCCCAGCTATTTTGGTCCCTCTCCTGTCTGTCTCCTTCAAGGCCCCCTTTACCACATCCTCTTCTCCAACTGTCAGAAAGCCTGTGTCTCAACTTTTTAACCTCTTGACCTTTGTCTCAGCCCTCCTGTTACTGAATTAGCTTCTAAGCATCAAACATTACTACAATTATTAATTCTACAAAAAACCAACATTTAATAATTATAACTTATAATTATTCCTCACAATGCAATGTTTTGTGCAATTTTGTGTTGGGCTATCTTCTTATGGGAGGAGCCATAGCTCAGTAATAGAGCATGTAATTTGCATGCAAAAGATCCCAGGTACAATTCTTGGCATGTCCAGGTACAGCTGAAACTCTGGAGAGCTACTCTGTTGTCTATTGACAATACTGAATTAGATAGTTCGATGTGCTGACTCTGCAGAAGACTGTTTCCTTGGTTCTTCTATTAAACTGGGCTCAGTACAATATCGTGCAAAGTACATAGGAAAAAGGGATTCTAACTCTAACTCATAAGTGGCCAATCCACGGCATGGGTGCCACTTAGTGGCACGCCGAGCCTTTTGAAGTGGCACACACTGCCGTTCCTGTTCAAGCCAAGCGCTGAAGTCACTCTCTCTTTCTCGACCCCACCGCGCCTTTCCAAGCCTGTGGCACTAGAGGAGGTCTCTGCACCCCACTGCACCTTATTCTTCTTGCGCTGTCACTGTGCTTTAAATATTTTCATTAATTTAGATTTATTTATTTAAGTGGCATGCTCAAGATTATCTACATAAAATGTGGCACATGGCGTACCATGGGTTGGCCACCACTGCTCTAACTGACATGTGGAAGTGGCAGATGGAGGTGGTGGATATCTGAGGCTATTCACCTAGCCTCATTAGCAGGCTGCTCCTCATTGTCTATCTTCTCTCTTTATGTGCAATGTGATAATTATGTTGAATATTGCGATAAATGAAATTGAGTCCATTTAGAACGAGCGAGTTTGTTCAAGATCCCTTTGTTTATAAAACATGGCTGCCCATAGTGCCTCATTATGGTAGCTGATGAATCATGATGCCAGTTAGTAAGAGAAAGCACAAACAAAAGCTCATGGGAAAGAAGACTCAATTAGCTATTTCAGTAAGCCCAATTAACCAGGCTGAGATTATTTCACCTGTGGGAAGTCATTCTGAAATACGTTGTTCTTTAAAACCTTTAAAGTTTTTGCAAGCATCTTTACTTTTGCCTTAACTGAAGCTTCAGATAATAGCTTGAAAGTACTTGATTAGACTAGAATTTTTTTTTTAGTTTATTTACTGTGCAATTCTATGCAGAGAATGCCATAAAGCACGATGCAAAGTGCCGTAAAGGCACTTTTGTGGCACTGGGAAAATAAGCAGTGCCGGCATCAAGGCCAGCATAGCTTACTAAGCTGTCCCGCATGGCCTGCGCCGCCGGACACAGGTAGGTCCTGCGCTGGATGGCAGGAGGGTGTGGGGAGGGTGGGCCGGGTGGCAGGGGAAGGGGCGATTGGCCGTCCTGGCCTGGGAGGGTGGCTGGCTGGCAGTGGCGTTCCCAGCCCTCCCGGCGCCTGGGGGGGCAGGGTTGGAGCGCCCCCCCCAAGCAACCGGACTCGGAGCTGAGCGCCCACTCGGCGCGTCCCCGGCCTCTGGAGGCTCCGCTCCTGAGGCCGGGGACAAGCCCTCCGCAAAACGACCGCCCAGTTCGGCGGTCGAGGGCTTTCTGAGAGGGCCGAACGCGTCGTGCCGGCTATTATAGGGTTTGCACATGCGCAAAACCTTTCTGAGGGCAAACGGGCCCGTTTGCATGCGCAAACCCTATAATAGACAGCGCGACACGTTCGGCCCTCTCAGAAAGCCCTTGACCGCCGAACTGGGCGGTCGCTCTGAGGAGGGCTTATCCTTGGGCCAGGGACGCTCCGAGTGGGCGCGCTGCTTCAGAGGGGTGCGCCAGCAGGGCTCCGGTGCTGCGCCGCTCTGCACAGCCCTGAGCCCGGCTGCCGCGCCCCCCGCCCACTCAGCGCCTGGGGTGGAGCACACCTGCTCCCCCCATATTAGAACGCCTCTGCTGGCTGGGGATATCGGTGATGTGCTCCGCCATATCCCCGTCCCCTTCCCAGGCCAGGCCGCCCTTATACGGCCTCCCCGGATGTGTGCCAGCTAAAGAGCTGGTGCACATCCAAGGAGGCCCAATGGGGCCTCCGGTGCATACACCGGGGGAAGGGGACGAACATCCCCTTCCCTGAGGTGAGTCCTGGCTACGCCGGTGTGGGTCGCATCTTGACTAGAATGCAGCGGCCAGCCATTTTGGCCGGCCACTGCATCTTAGGCAGGATTGGGCTGCCCAAATATGTTCAACCTACATCTCCCATAGTTTGAGACAGCTTACAACTTATTTAAAATCCAACAAATATACTAGTGCTATTGCCTGGATGTGAAAACAGGAGTTGTATGAAATGACAGAATGATGAGCAAATTTACAACATAATCCTGTGTATATCTCCTCAGAAGTAAGTCCCACTGAGTTCAATGGGGCTGTCCCCCACGTAAGTCTTTATAGTATTTCAACCCTATATTTCTAGTTTATTACTATAAATAATTACATGTGTGCGTGCGTATGTGCACGTGCAGAAATCACCTAGGGCTGCAATAAAGACTGTCTGCACAAAACAGTGTTTCTATTGGAGTATTTGTTTGGGGTTCTGTGTCACACTGTACTTGGCTTTTCTGGGAGGCCAATGAAACTGTCTTTTTTTGGGGTGGGGTATTTTTATGTCTATTTGTCATTGTGGCCAATCACTTAGACTCTGGCTAGAGTTGGGATTGACAATGGCCTGGTGTGAATGTGCATGACTGATCCAGTCTACATGGTTGCAGACCTTTAAATCGTCCAACGCTGCTGGATGGATCAAATGAAACTTATAACTCCAGTCCCATTTGTTCTGCATTGGTTATCTACTCATTTCCAATGCTCTTCCTCCATGTTGGTGAGATGCAGACAGGCCAGAGCGCTGATAGAATGGTCTGGAAAAGAGGAATCCGACTGTTCACCTGTGCCCAGAGAGGAAGAAACAACGTGTGGCACAATCAAGCATGTGAAGAAACCAAGAGGCAGCGGCCAGCCCCTGTGTGCATGCATGGGCTGCAGCCCTGCATGAGAGATGCATAGAAGAGAAATTGAGTGAAGGGAGCTGCAAAATATTCATTGAGAAGATGAGGACTGCACACTGCGGTACAGTGGAGAGAAAGTGTCCCTTGCATTTTACAGCTGCCCTCCAGCAGTAGCATATGTGTGCGTGCGTGCATGCGCGTTAACCTTGCCTGAAGCAACTTAGGAAGATAGCAACTCTTTATGCCTTGGAGGGGAAATGCTTAGCAAAAATCCATCAGTGAACCTCCTATTAGGCTAGCTCATTGTAATTGCCTTTCCTTCTAGCTGTCTTAGGCTTGGTTCCTTTCCATCATATGCCTGGAAAGAGTGGAGGAATAGGGAGCACGGAAGCTAAAAGCAATGGGCTAATGATACTTAGCATTTGTATAGCACTTTCAGGTGTTCAGAGCTCTTCTCTTATATTATGTTGATGCAATCCTTAAGCATTGTTATCTGTCATAGTGCACCTGAAGAACTGAGGCTGAGTGGGTTTTGTCTTACCTGAGGCCACCTAGTGAGGCAAGATTTGAACCAAGGAAGTCCTGACTTGCAGCTTCGTCCCTTAGTTACTATGCTACACCAGCTGTAAACCAAGAGTACAAGGTGGGACAAGCAAGGGTTGTCTGCCCCACGGCTAGAAAAGGAACAGGGATGGAGGGGCAGCTACTAGCTGGATCATATAGATCTTTCTGTTGTCGGTGGCTACCCCAATCACACCCAGTCCTTAAAAAAATTCTTACTCTGGTTCTTGGTGATGGGGGTCTGACTACAGAGGTATGGCTTAAAGTATGGAGTGGGCCAATGGGAGAGTCATGAAGAGTTCTTGCACTTCAAAATTTTCTGTCCCATTGACTTTATCTCAAAGTGCTTAGCAGATAAGTCACAGTGTGATTCTGAGTGTTCCTTTATGTCAATATGACATGACCCAGGAACATTCGGGAAACGTCCTATGGGATAGCAGTCCACAGATACAGTAGTGGCAAGACATATTACTTCTTTGCAGCCACTGCTGCTGCAATGTAGTCACAATAATGAGTTCCTACCTGGGTTCAACTGGATTCATACTGGGAGATACCTAGATAGTAGACCTCAGTCTGCTTCATTGCTCCAAGTTCAGTTGGGCCACTCCTAATGGGGAGGAGAAAGGCGGGGTATAAATATTTTAAATAAATAAACAAAACAAGGAGCCAATAAATAGGATTCTGCATTGTGGAGAGGGTACTTGGTAGCTGTTGTGTCTATTGCCTGAGCAATATTCTAAAATGTGGCCAGGGTTTCTACAGGGCCACCAGCCATGACAGCTGGAAACTCTCTGAGGGTGCTCAAGAATTTCTCAGATTCCATCAGCCCTTGGAGACAGACTATCCTAATTGGTCTGCTGGAATCAGTGGTGTTGCTCTAGGTGGGGCGGAACGCTAAGTGCCGCCCTGAATGGCTCCAAAGGCAAGGGGGCAGGGTCGCCTCGTGCCGGTGAGTAGTGAAGGGTCGGAGTGGTGCGGAACCTAGCATTCCGCCCCACCTAAAGCGATGCCACTGGCTGGAATCACGCCTTATTTCAGGGGTTTGGAGCAGATGAACTGCTGAACCATGAGCTGTCGATCGAAAGGTCGGCAGTTCGAATCCGTGACGGGGTGAGCTCTTGTTGCTTGGCCAGCTCCTGCCAACCTAGCGGTTCCAAAGCATGTTAATGTGAGTAGATAAATAGGTACTGCTTGTGGGAAGGTAAACAGTGCTCCATGTTCCAGCCGCATGCTATGCGCTGCGGCAAGGAGAGTCATGCCGGCCACATGACCACGGAGGCATCTTCGGACAACGCTGGCTCTTCGGCTTTGTAATGGGGATGAGCACCACACCCTAGTCGGACATGACTGGACTTAATTGTCAGGGGTCACCTTTACCTTTTTACTAGTAATTCTATAATGAAATGAAATTGTGGTTTTAAGTTAAGTCGTTTTTTTAACAATTTTATTTAAATTATTACACTTCTTGTGATAAATATAATGCTAAAGTTTAATAAAGGATATTAATTTTTTCTCACCGATACTGACATTGTGATGATTTAAGCCTCATACAAAAGTCTTTAGCCTTCTGCGCAGTAACTCAGATGACATTTTAAGCAATTTATGTCACACTTAAATAATTAAATGGCCTAATAAATTGATGTAACTTTGAAGCACAGCCTGCTACTTTATATGCCCCATCGAGGGCTGGGTGATTTCCATCCCATGCTTTGAAGTAAGAAGCATCAGCCTAATGGTTTTATCGGACAGCATCACAAAGTACTTTCCTTCTTTTCCATCTTTCAGACTTCTTTGTAAAAGGAAATGGAGAAAGTTTCTTAATTATGTCCACCTCTTACAGGAAGCAATTTGGTTGAAATTAACTGTAATTTTTCATGCGCAAGAGCTACTTGGCAGCAGACTTGAATACATTAAAGGCACCTTTTTCTGGAGGATCAGATGGAAATGAGAGCCTCTATATGTGTAATAGGTTAATAGGACACTTGCACTTAATTCACTGGTTCTCACTGCAGAACAGACTAGAAACAGCAAGAATGCCAATGTGAAGTAAAAGCATGGTTGTATCAAGTGCTATTTGCCAGTTAATTTCCATAGTTTTCTGAAAATTCATTTCTCAATGTGGAAAAAATCCTTGAATTTGCATGTGTCGGGCATTTTGAAACAAGGTGTAGTTCTGGATAATTTTAGTGGACAGATTAGTAGTGTATTTTGCTTCAATTCCCAAAGCAGTGTGTGTTTTTAGTGAAAAGATTCTTCAGTAGTATAACTTGCGGAATGGTTTTAATGTACGTGGCCCATGAGCTCTCCAACAAGTCCCTGAAGAGATTTTGATTAAATCAGTAGTGTCTCCTGTCAAATATCAAGGTGTTGTTCTAGATAGGCAAAAACCAATCACGATGTTTCCATGACAACTTCCTCATCTTTTCTTGTTGTTGTGATCTGGACGCCCCCACCTAAGTGCTTGGCATCTGTCACTTTTGGAAAAAAGATTAATTACAGGCATACTTGGAAACCAGACTGAAAGAAGAAAGGTGCAGAATAGTAAGTTCACGAGGAAGAGAGATTTAACGACTCTAATGTTAATAAGATTCTGAGTTAGTTTTGTGAAGAAACATGGCTTGCTTCATGACAATCCATTTTTCATGCTACATGTCATGTCCTCAGGAATGTGACCCTCTTAGTTTGGAAGTGAGAAGACGACAGATTGGGGGACGGGAATTCTTTTGGTGCAGACCCTGTATTCCCCCAACCTACCTGAACCCCCTGCACAACGTGAGCCCCACAAGCCAGACCCAACACTCAAGCCAAAGCATGTTGCTCTACTCCTTTCTTCTGACTATTCCCTTGAGGCTCTCCCCACAGTGCTGTTGGAGCTAATGTCTTCAAAATTGGACAAAGGCCCTTTAGGACACAGGAAGGTTTCCCTGGGGGGGAGGGATGAAGCCATCAACCTTAAGTAGCTGGAGCATTGCCAGTGAGTTCCAGACTTTGACTGGAGCAACATCCAAGCCTGCTGGTATACCAGCATCCAACTTGATCTCTTATCTCCCTTCGGAGCTGCCCAAGATTCTTAGTCCCTGTTTGGACTTCTGTCTTAATCTTTGCCTCTCCTTGGAGCTGTCCAAGGTCAGAATCCCCTGTTGGGACTCTCCCCCTGCAAAGGTCTCAAACATCAGCCCAACACTGACTCTGTCTGGAACAGGGTAGTACTATAAGAATGTCATGATTTCTTTGAATTAACTGTAGTCCAATCAATGGCAATGAATTGCAGCCTTTGATTACTAGCATGTTTTAAAAATCATTATTTTCTATTATGAATCACCTCTGTGGGCTTTGAATTCTGTAGTTCAGTAAATGTCATATGCCAAATACAGATGCACAAAACTGAGTCTTCATCAACCATAGTCGGGAAATAAAAGGAGCTATCTTAGCATTGCAGCTTCTATGCAGTCCCTCAAGTGCGGAACTTTCTCAAATATATGTTCTAACATCTGTGAAGTTTATTTCTTGAAATAAATTATTTTTAATACGACGGAGTTTTCCCGGCAACATGCGAATTTTTAATTCGACAATCTGGTCACGTCGTGATAATCTACGAAAATATTTAAAGAAGGAAAAGTCGCAGCATCTGTTTACTTTGGGTAGAATAGGCAGATATGATGCTTCATTTTTCCATCTAGAAGTGGTGCTTAGCTAGCTCTGGTGCAATCTACTACGGGAGATTCAGTGGCATTCTGCTCCATCTCTGTGGGGATGGCTGTAGCTCAGAGTTTGTAGCTTAGAGTTTATTACCTGTCCCCATGACACTCAGTATTTTCAATTAATCAGTTTATCTGGGAATGGATTAGAAATACCTTCTACTTAAATATGTGTCAGCCTTCCCCATCATCATTAATATAACACCATCAGTGAACATGTCGCTTTATAGAGAGTAAAAAAGCACGTCTCAGGCCCAAGAGGCTTACAATCTAGAACTTCATTTATGTATTTAAAAGATTTATATCCTGCCTCTCCCCTTGTGAACAAAGCAAAATTGACACAATGGAGAAAAAAAGATGCAGTGAAGGGGATGGAAGAAGCAACACATTACCTCCTGCTTTGTTATGTAACAAATACGCAATCCAATCTGTTGTTGTGGGTTCTAGAGAACATAGATTGCCAGATCTAGTTCTGATAGAAGCTGGGTACAGTCAACTATTTTGGTTTCTGATTCTCGTTTGTAAGATGTTGGGCACCAACATTTTTGTAATCCCAACACAAAGTGAAGTTGCATAGGGATTTCTATTAAAACACAATTAAATGGGATGAGTGAGTTCAATGATATTGGTCGCACAATCCCACTTTATGAAACAATAAAAGGCTATTATACTCATGATAAAGGACAAAAAAGGCAGGGACCTAACAGAAGCAGAAGAGATTAAGAAGAGATGGCAAGAATACACAGAAGAACTGTACAAGAAAGATCTGAATGTTCCTGATGACCACGCTGGTGTGGTCACTGACCCAGAGCCGGACATCCTAGAGAGTGAAGTCAAGTGGGCCTTAGGTAGCATTACTAACAACAAAGCTAGCGGAGATGATAATATCCCAGCTGAGGTACTTAAAATCCTAAATCAGGGGTGGGGAACCTATTTGGGGTGGGGGGCATTTTTCCATGGGGAAAATTGGCTGTGGGCCGGCCATTAGGCCGACCGAAATTTTTGCCCCCCCCCACCGCAAATTTGACCCCCCGCGAATTTACAGGACCGACCCACCCACCCCCCGCTCGCCCGCCCACCCACCCACCCACATCTCGCTTTCGCTCAGAAGGAGTAGGCACCAAGGTGACGCTGCCTAAAGGTGACGCTTCCTGGACCTGCGCAGGTGCTGGTGGAATCTGTTAGTAACTAGACTTCACTGTAAATAAGGGAACATTGTTTTTCTTCCATACCAATGAGAATTAGAGGACAATAATTATTCCATGATAGTATGTACCACAGAGTCACTCATGCATAGATACCGCAGAGCCTTTGGCAGGTCTGATGATCACTCCCCTCTGCAAAACGATTTCTTTATACAGCATGTTAGGGAAAAGGTTTCTAGCCTAGCCTTCTCCCTGACTTGCTTGCTTTTGATAAAAAGTAGGTACCTGGGGCAATGTTCATGTCTGTGCTCCTGTACTTGCAATCTGAAATGATACGGTCTAGGAAGGACAATGCCGTGTGCTATTTCTGTATGTTTCAGTTGTTAAAAGGTATATTAATAGTGAGGCCAGCGGGTGGTGCAGCGGGTTAAACCGCTGAACCATAAGCTGTTGATCGAAAGGTCGACAGTTCGATTCCCGCGATGGGGTGAGCGCTCGTTGCTTGGCCAGCTCCTGCCAACCTAGCAGTTCCAAAGCATGTCAATGCGAGTAGATAAATAGGTACCGCTTGCGGGAAGGTAAAAAGCGCTCCGTGTTCCAGCCGCATGCTACGCGCTGCGGCAAGGAGAGTCATGCCGGCCACATGACCACGGAGGCGTCTTCGGACAATGCTGGCTCTTCGGCTTTGAAATGGAGATGAGCACCACACCCTAGAGTCGGACACGACTGGACTTAATTGTCAGGGGTCACCTTTACCTTTACCTTAGATACACATGAAAAATGAATAGTTGTGTTTCTTTGGCTCCAGGAGTTTATAGCCTCCAAATTGGGGGGGGGGAGTCTAAAGTAGTGGGGGTTCATCCACACTAACACCTACCCACAAGGGCAGAAATAGAAAAAGAGCCACAAAGTTTGATGACTACATTTTTGAGAGTGTGCCAAAAGCAACGTACCAGTGAGAGAGTGGTAGAGGCCACGTGACTGCCTATTGGTACAGGTCCCCGTGATGTCACCAAACTACTTTACCGCCACTACTCCCAGAGCAGTACTAGGGCTAAGAAATCAACCCTGACTGTTCCCTGGAAGGACAGGTACTGAGGCTGAAGCTCAAATATTTTGGCCACCTAATGCGAAGAGAGGACTCTCTGGAGAAGACTCTGATGCTGGGAAAGATTGAAGGCAAAAGGAGAAGGGGAAGGCAAAGGATGAGATGGCTAGACAGCATCACCGATGCAACGAACATGAAAATGAGCGAACTCAGGAAGATAGTGGAGGACAGGAAGGCCTGGCGGGATATGGTTCATGGGATCACGAAGGGTCGGACACGACTTAACGACTGAACAACAACAACAGAGAGCCAAACATTCTAAGTGATATGTTTCAGTAGAAATACTAAAAATGCTATGATGCCAATATACGTAGTTAATGCAGTAAATACATTAACCCCACCCCAGAGGAAATTAATAAGAAAAATAAGGAGCTGGAATTGGAAAGATTAGAAGGTAGAGAGCGCAAGTGTCTGTCTCTACCTTACATACAGGGAGTAACAGATAAGATTGCGTATGTGTTTAGGCAGCATGAAGTGAGAACCATATTTTTGCCCACAACTAAAATTGAACAATTACTAGGTAATCCCAAAGATAGGAGACCAGATTTAACCAATCCAGGGGTTTATGAGATTTTTTGTGAAGAATGCAAAGGCTCATACATAGGGAATACCAAAAGACCTATTAAAACCAGGGTACAAGAACATTTGAGAGCTGTAAAAAATGCCCAAGAAGAGAAATCAGCTGTAGCTGCTCATGTTAAAGCAACAGGACACCAGATTGACTTTCAAAGAACCCGTTCTTTATTCAGCGAATCAAGAAACAGACAGCGCTTGAATCTTGAAGCAATCTCAATAGCCCAACGACAGCCTAAATTTCTCTTTAATCGTCAGCAAGAATTATCTTACATCAATAAAATATGGTTGCCTTCTTTAAACAAATCCTTCAAGCAGCGGAGCGAACAGGGAAAGCGAAGCACGAAGGAGAGGTCATCCCCAGTCATTGAGGAATTGACAGCTTCTGCATTCAATTAAGCAATCAGCTTGATTGATAGCTTCTGCATTCAATTAAGCAATCAGCCTCTAAAGCCTGCTTCTATTTAAACTGGGTGCATGCAAGACAAGGTTATGGACATCTTTCAGCCTGTGGCTGAGTCTCTTTTGCTTCTGAAGAAACCCCAACTGACTGGGGAGAAACGTCAAGTGGGAAGAATTCAAGACTTTTTTACCGTCCTGTCAGCTTTGGATAATCCGTTTGCCCGCTCTGCATTGCCTTGCATCGCGGTAGGACTGAGGAATTTCAACTGACAACGTAAGATTAATCTTTATTTCTTCAATCTAATTGCTGAAATTACATGGCTGGAAATCCCATGAATGTTGTGTCTTTGAATATAATAACAAGCCATGAAAACTTGCATGTATATCAAATACATTAACCTTTCTTAGAAAAAATGAAGTGTTCATTTTTTCCAAGAAAGGTTAATGTATTTACTGCATTAACTGTATTGGCATCATAGCATTTTTAGTACAGCATTTTTGCCAACACTGCTCTTATGCACACGTACACGTGTCTATCACTACGTACGTGTGTGTGTGTGTGTGTGTGTGTGTGTGTGTGTGTACACACACACACAAATCTTGGGCCTTGGTATACCCTATTCAGAGTTAAACCAAATAGTGTGTAGCTATTTGGGAATCATTGATTGGATAATAGAGCAAATAACCTCAAAATGCCTGCAATTAGGCTACCAGTAACCAAGAGATGGAGTTTTCCCCCAAAAACATTGATTTTATTGAGAGATATAGAGAAACAAGGAAAAAAAGTTTACTTGTAAGATCAGTTGCACAGAGATTTAATTAAACCCAGAGGGACTGTCAGCATTGTTCCCTTTAAGCTGCGCGGCTGCGCAGCTCAAAATGGCACTGAGCTCCGCGCAGCTTGGCATCCCCAGAATTCCGGTGATAATGTATGTATCAGGAAATGCCACCAAGTTGCTGCGCAGCCGGGGAAGGTGGCGCAGACACCTTAGGGGGAATATTGATTGCCAGCCTAAAATGCTGACTACGCAGTTTATATACTATACTATGTATATCTACATAAAAAGAAATGCAAGTCTAGTCTCTCATCCACACAATGAGTTTGAATAATATTTAATTTAAAAATCCAGGGGGATTCTCATTTTAGTAGAATCCTGTGTTATATTTAACGAATGCAAAAGATTCAGGATTTGTGACTGTTTCATTTTCTTGTCTAAAATGCTGAAAGTGTGTGTGTGTGTGTGTGTGTGGGAGAGGAACCAACACATCTTCTTGGATCTTATTTTTGTGTTCAGAGTTGTGACCCTTAAGAGGTCTCCGAGCTTTTCCTACTTACAGTAGATTACATCTGCATATAATTGAGGAAAACCATCTTGATACCCCAGACAAATGCTGCCAACCAGGACTGACATTCCAGTTCTTGACTGACCATTGGAATGATTTGCAGCTTAATCTATGGGCATAGCTTTACATGTGTTAAACGCTAAAATTAAAATTTGATAATACACAGACTATAAGCTTGAGTTCTTACCCATATACTTAATAGAATAGCTTTCAGCCTGATCTTATCCACCACCAGTCTGTGCGATGCAGCGGCGCCAACAGAGCACGCATTGCATGCTATGGTGGGGGAGTGACCAGGTGGTCTGGGAGAGGTAAGTAAAAATAATTTACTTACCTCCCCATATTTTTAAATTACTTACAGCGCAATCCGACTTAACGTTTGTGCTGATTTAACCAGTGGCGCAGTGAGAATGGGAGGCCCCAGAACGGAAAAGGGATTCAAATCCTCTCCAAAAGAGGGATTCAAAGGGGATTTGAATCCCTTTTCCGTTCTGGGGCCTCCCATTCTCACTGCGCCGCTGGTTAAACCGGCACAAAAGTTAAGTTTGATTGTGCTGTTAAATTACTTACCTCCCCATAAGCCTTCAGACCTCCAATGGGTCTCTTTGGAACTTGTCCAGCTATTTAACTGGCATAAGTTCAAGGAGCCCCTCAGGGGGTGTGTCGGTCCGGGAAATGGGGGGGGGTAGGCTCTTGGTGTGTACCACTGCTCCTGAGTTCCTCCACCTCCTGCCCCCAGTTTGGTCTGCTCCTTCCTCCAATCCTCCCCCAAACTACCCCCACCGCCATCTTACTGACTGTGGCATGGGCTGGGTGAGCCAGTGGCATGCATGCGGGGCCTCTGGCCGCTTGTGCTGGTTTGAAAAAGACATGGGGAGAGCTCCACTCATGGAATCTACATGTAACTAGTTTAGCCAGTATACGTTTTCATATGGTTCAAAAGGAGACAACTTTAACTGAAAATCAAAGGGGCTTATTCTCAGATAAAGGTGTTTAGTATTGCAGCCGTAAACTATTAAACCATATTTACAGAAACGAGAGATTACATGAGTAAGAAACATTTTAGAACTCAAAGCATATTGGAGAGGCTAAATAAGCAGTTTACATTCTGATGGTGAGAGCATATTTCATATGAGAGCATATTTCAGTCATTTAAAGGGCTGTCAGAAAGCAGGTGAAGAGCAATGGTTTTCCCGTGAGAATAGAATGAGAGGTAAATAATAGGGAACTGTTATAAGACAATGACATTAAATAAAGCAATGGGGAAAAGCAGGTGTCTTTGGGAATCACATAATCGGAACCACTGGAGTTTTTAAAAAAGAGAGGATGCACATCTCTCAGAGATTGTTTAGCTGTAACAAATTATGCCATAGTGTCTTGAGTGGATGATTAAGCTCATTTTTATCTCTGTCCTTTCATTCATGAATAAGTCTTTGTTAACGCAAAACTCTGGTATGGCCAGCTTTGGAAGTGAGCCTGCCATTGTGTGCCTGTCTGGTATGAGTCTGGCTCCTAAATTCAAAATGGAACAAGACTCCTATGTTTTATAGACGTGGTGCAGCAAGAGAATTTTCAACAGGTGCAACTTGTCCCATGGTACTCTGCTTATAGAAACTGCATCTCCAAGAAGTGTTGGTGGAGGCTGAGCCCCAAATATCAAACGCACTAAATAAATAAATAAACCCTCTAAATCAGTTTTCTTCCCAAATCACCTAAACCGCATTCAAATCTGTCCAATTAATTTCCCACCCAGATATCTCCAATCAGCTAATTCAGCATTTCTCAAAGTTCTCCCCCTCCTTTCCCCAACACGCCTCCGGTTCCTCTCCAGAATGCCTGGTGGTGGCTGGGTGCTCCAGTGGCGCATGCATGCAGTCGGCAGCCATTCGTGCTTGCAGCTGCTTTGCGCACATCCATGCTGCATCTGGGACTCCCACTGGCGGAATGCTAATTCTGTCAGCAGAAGGCACCCATGGAATTGGGGCCTGAGTCACAGTGCAGGAACCTGTGCGAGCTCAACTTCCTTCTAAAGGGGCGGGCAGGGGCAACTCATTGTTGTGCTCCATCCTATATGTGTGCATTCTTATTGGTGCCAGAACCTTGGGGCCTCAGCGCCTTGCCTCCATCTTGAGAGAGAAAATACAGTAAAAATCAATGCATATAGAATTTGACTGTGGGGGACTCCGTTTGGCCTGCTGTGTACAGTACTTTGTTAAATTTGTGCATATGCTTTTATTTGGCAGTAGTCACAACTACAGTACTGTGTTTTTGCAGTTCTCACTCTGAATAAACAAAGGGCAAATATTGTCACAGAATTCTGGTTTGTTGAAAATCTTCTGTGTGGTCAGGATTCCATATAGGTGTGAGAACTTTTAAAATGAATAGCATATGGGTCAGAGGTATTGTGTGGTAGATAATTATTCTGCTGCCCCAGCTCCCAGGAAGGTGTGCCATTAGCATGAGTGCTTGCTATGTGATCTCTGGCTGATCACATGGAAAGCTGACTTAAATGTTCCTGCAGTTGTGTGTTGTCCACCTTGCATGGGCAGCAATTTCAGGGGCTGCCATGCTGCACAGAATTCTATCCTAAGAATATGTCAAGCATTTTTCTTGCATCCCTAGATCCTGACAGATTTCAGCTTCCTTCCTGAATTCTCTCTACTACCTGCGAATCCCCCAAATAAACACGCTAGACAGAGGCTTGGATTGAGGGTAACTTTATTAACTAGTAAATTCTGCAGCAGGGCAAACATTCTAACATCCCCAGCGTGCGGGACTAGGTGGGGGAAATCGGAGCTGCCCGAATGCTCCCCCCGTCTACCCTCGGGCGTGACATTCTGGCTCAAAGTTACACCCATTCATGGCAAACTGATCACTGCCAACCCCCGGCAGGGTCGAGGTATCTGGACAGCGCAGACTCCCCCTGGCAAGCCATACGGTGGTCTGTGCTTATCCAACCAAAGGGGGGCTTGCCAGCCAGCCTCACCAACTTGGGCAAGTGTCGTCTGAGCGGTCCTGGCTTACCCCACCCTGACTTCGCTACCTCAGAATGTACACCATTAACCAACCTACCTACCCTCCCGCGCGCAACCTGCCGGTATCACCTAAAATTGACCTACTGCCCAAAAGAGCTACCAACCACCCCCGTCAGTCTGGGGTAGGCGAGAAAACCGCCAGCCAAAGCTAATCAAGCTGACAGCAAAAAATTCCTACCCGGCCCCCTTAAAGAACAACCAGCTAGTCTCAGACTGCAACAGGGAGGGTGGGTGGGGGCTTAAACATTTGGCAAAGACTGAGGGAGCTGTCACGGAGCTTTGACAGCTCCCCAGGCTCTCCATGCCCCGCTGTCAAATGGCAGCCAATGGGCTGCCACTGGATCATGCCTCTGCCCAGCTACAAAGGGCGATGGGCCCGCAAGCCGGGGCGATGCCACCCCCAGTCTGTGAGGACTAGTTCAGCATTATCACAATATAGAATTTCTCAGCAGCACAGACACATAGTTAACAGAAGATGCAAAGAAAAACTTTAGAAAGACTCTCATGGACATATGCCAAGGGATTCTATCCGTCTTGTTTGCACGAGGCATGAGGGAAATATTTGCTTTCAGGCACTTCCTTAATGTCATAGAATAATTAACTAAGATTTTTTTTTTTAACTAAGATTTTTTTCCCTATACAATTTTATCATTAAGGCCTTTGGCAGTGGGATAACTTGTCATTTTGCAGAAGAGATTTTATGAACTGGCTTACAGAAGAATATTAGAGTGAGTAGGTAATTTATCCTTGTTGAAATTTTCCTTCAGTCATTATTTCCATATCTTCTTTAAATAGTTCATAATTTGCAATCCTCTTTTACTGGCTCTCGCACACAAAGTGGAGGAGAGCTTCCTTATTTGGTGGAAATATTTAGAATATTCTGAGAAATTCTGAAAAATTGATGTTTTTATCCCTTGAAACGAATGGACAGTAAGGGTCACTGTTTCCACATTTTTGAGTAAGCATACACCAGAGAAATTCTACTTCATATTTTAAAGCTATTGCTCTTGTTTCATTAAGCATTGTGTTGAAGATCTACAACACCCTCACCATCTGTTTTGCTGGAATGATCTCTTCTGTAATGTAGGCTACTGGCAGGACTATACATATTTCACAATTCTGCAATTGCACCATGCAAGAGCAAAATTTAGTAATGGGTGCAGTATATAGCACCTGAGAATCTTGGGATTGATTACTGTTTTGTTCCTTTCTAACTTGCTATCAGCATGCCTCTGGGACTTGTGAAGATTATCAGTGTGGAGCAGTGGCCTGGTCTTTGGGTTGTTGGAGGATGTGGGAAACTCAAGTTTACATTCCTGCCTAGAGTCATGAAACTGTGATTTGTCTATCTCAAAGGTTTTTATTGTGAGATTAAAACACCACTTCTGACCTTGCTACGGGAAGGATAGGCACACATTTAGCAAATAATAAACATTTTATTATTTTCTCATGTTGCCATTTATTACTGAAAACGCAGGGGTGAAATCTAAGAAGAGCTTATGCTCAAGACCTGATCCTAAAATGTTGCTGTAAAATCACTGCCGCTGGTTTGTGTGGAGAAAACTCTGAGGCTGTGTTGACAGTCAGATCATGTGAGCTGGGTTTTAGGGGTTCACGTTTATCACAGACTGTTGGAAGGCTGAGGGGTAGTATGTCTAGGCTTACCAGATTTTCCCAGTTCTAAACTGGGACACCCCCCGAATAATTAATTAATTTAATTAAAATAAAATAAATTATGTTTACAGCCGAAACCGTATTTATTTATCGCTTTAGTTGATTAATTAATTAATTAACTGGCCTGTTCTGCCATCATTCTGCCGCCGCCGCCATTCTGCCACCGCAGCCATTGCCACCATTCATTCCCCCAGCGCCGCCATTGCCGACATCTTGCCACCATTCTACTGCTGCTGCCGCTGCCGTTGTTGTCTTCGGAGCCTGGCCGGCTGCATCTGAGCCGGCCAGGACTCCTGCCCTGCTGAAGCCGCCACCGCTTTAAAAACAAAAAGGCACTTTTCCCCCGGCGCCGCCATCTTGGATGTCGCGAAATCTCATGAGATCCAAGATGGCGGCGGCCAAATCTCATGAGGAACTTATGTGCCCACACGAGATTTGGGTGCCACCATCTTGGATCTCGCAATATTTTGCGAGGTCCAAGATGGCAGTGCTGGGAAAAAGTGCCTTTTGCACTTTGAAAGCGGCGGCGGCGGAGGCTTACCACCGGGCCCAGAAAGTCCTTATGGTGCTCCTCAGTCATGCCCTGAAGACGAAAACCCCGCCTGCCCTCCTGGCTTTCAGTCCGAGATTAGCTGGTTGCCCATATGGGGGCAACCATGGGGGGCCGGGTAGGATTTTTTTTCACAACCTGATTGGCCTTTGGCTGTGGGTTTTTCACCTAAAACCGGACTGTGGTATGTGGAGGATTAAATAAAGTGAGGATACACCATTGGTCACTTTAGGTAGGTAGCGTGTGGGGGAGGGGTAGCCAAGGGAGGCTTATACCTGGCATACATTCGGAGGTAAGCAAGGCCATGGGGCGAGCCAGAACCGCTCAGACAATGCTGCCCTGGATTGGTGAGGCTGGCTGGCAAACCCCAGGGCTGGAAGGGCAAAGACCGCCTTAAGGCTTACCTGGGGGGAGGTCTGCGCTGTTCGGTTGCTTCAACCCTGTGGGGTTGGCAGTGATAGGCTGGCTTGGTCAGGGACCGAGCAAGTCTTGAGCCAGGATGTCTATGCCTATTTACATCCGGGGGAGGCAGACGGCTGGGGCCGTTTTCCCCAACCTAGAAACCCGCACGCTGCGGGGTTTAAATTTAATATCAATCAGAATTAGATTAATAGAGCCTCCAGTTTCTGCTGCAGTTTATCTTATGTTTTATTAAACCTGAATAGAGTGGCCCTTAATCCATGCCTTCGTCTTGTGTGGTTATTGTGTGTGTGTGTGTGGGGGGGGGGTTGCACGAGTAAACGTTTTATCATGCATGTTGTTTCTCCTCACAAAGCCAATAGCAGCTTAGGAGGCTATTCAGATTGAGGAAAGTAGTGTGGGGAAAGGGTTATACGTTCCTTGACCCTGATCAAATTAGCAGCCCCTCACAACAGAATTCTTTTTTAAAAAAACTGTTGGGAGATCAGTCATGGAATTTGTGGTATAATGTATAGCAGGGTTTCTCAACCTTTGGAGGTCCGTGTACCCCCTTATGCGGGCCCCCAAAGGTTGGCGTACCCCCAGATCCCCCAAGTCCCACGTACCCCCCCAAAAGTGCACCTCCCAAAAGTGTTTTTTTTCTGGCCGAACAGGTTCTCCCACACGCACTGCAAGCCGGAGGGAAAGGCTACAGCCCTGCCGATTTGGCAGGGCTGTAGCCTTTCCCTCCAGCTTGTGGTGTGAGCCGGAGAACCTGTTTGGCCGCACCGCAGGCCGCAAAAAAAACACCTTTCCCCCCATTTTTCTGCTGCCCGTTATCAGCTGCTGATCGCAGCAGCTGATAACGGGGAGCATCTTGCATACCCCCAACCCCTGATGTATAGGTTGACCCTGTCTTAGGTATATTTCAACTACAATATTAAAGAATATATCACCTTGGTGAAGATTGTAATGTTTTCTGGTATTTTTTTTTTTAACCATCAAAGACTTCTATGGGTGGATGAAGTGAAGAGCCATATG
The DNA here is from genome assembly GCA_026170595.1 of Plestiodon gilberti rubricaudatus. Classification (NCBI taxonomy): domain Eukaryota; kingdom Metazoa; phylum Chordata; class Lepidosauria; order Squamata; family Scincidae; genus Plestiodon; species Plestiodon gilberti. The sequence goes on along the minus strand of JANXHW010000002.1, from coordinate 218,555,772 downwards.
AGTATAACAAATATGCTTTCATGTCTTTCAAGCAAGGAAAAAATAGGATCATGGGCAAAGAGTGACTTCTGGATGTAGGTGTTAGCTTCACAACTTTGCCACGATGAGCCATGGTTGTTGGGCAGCTGGAAGACACTAGTCAGTTAAAAGGCTATGGCTTGGCTGGCACTAACATGCGAGAACAATTTTCTTCGTTTTTAGTTGCTGCAGGGAGGAATTACATTTGTTGAAATACAGTGAGCCATGAAAGTTGTGGTCATATTATTTGAGAAAAAGTTAAAGTAAACTCCTACTGTGCCTAGTAACACCTTGTTAAACATCCTGGTTTTGTTAATGTTGTGTTTGTTAAACGGAGCCACATTTTAATGATTGGTCTCTTTATTAAAATAGCTTTTATTAAAAAATAAACAGTTCCGGAAGTCTTCAAAGGCATAGTGAATATGATACTTAAACCTTACTATATTTGTTTTAAAAGAAATTATCAAAACTCTTTGAAAGATTAACTAATTTTGGTTGTAATCATGGGAAGGACTACTTTGTTGCAAAATAATTGATCTATCGGCGGTGTTGGTGATCTTTGTATTTTTCTCTCCATTAGACTCAAGGCGGTTTACATAGGCAGGCTGAACATAAATCCCATTTTCCAATGGCATATTTACAAGTATTATTCAATTCCATGAGAAAATCTCATATAACCTCCAGATGTTTCCCTTCATAGTGCAGTCATCATCCTAGCTGCTGACTCTTGCACTTTCTAAGCTCTCACAGGCAGCTGCACCAAGCTTCAAGCTCTCAAAGATGTTATCTGTTTTTTGCCAGCTGACTCCTCCACACTCCAGTCCTCCACAGAGATACGCCAGCGACCTCTCAGTCTCTCGGTCTCCCATCCAGCAGCTGATCCTGCTTAGCTTTTTCAGGCAAGGCGACAGCTCAACCTCCAGACCACACTTCCCGGCTCCTATGATGACATATTTTATACTAGCTTAACACTGCAATCCTGCACATGCTTACTTATTTATTTAAATAATTTATATCCCGCCTTTCTCCCACACTCAGGGCACTCAAGGCAGCTTACAACATTAAAAACAGTACAGATATAAATTTTAAAACATTAAAACATTAAAAACATAAAACAATAAAATAGACAGACCCCAATGGATCACATAAAACTGTTTAAAATTGCAATTCATTAAAAACGCCAGCCCATCATATCAGCAATCGAAGGCCATCCTGAATAAAAAGAGGCCCTTCCGGAAGGTCTCCAGGGTGGAAGCCGTTCTTAATTCCTGGGGGAAGGAATTCCATAATCGAGGTGCCACCACTGAGAAGGCTCTATTTCTTGCTGCCATGCCCCTCACTTCCATCAATGGCGGTACAGTTAAAAGGGCCCCCTCTTATGACCTAATAGGATGCGTAGGATTATATTAGAAGTAACCCCTATTGTATTCAGTGGGGCTTACTCCCAGGTAAGTATAGGATTGCAATCTAAGATCTGTATTCTAAAAATCCATTGTGCACACTTTAAAAATAATATATTTAACAGAAAGGCCACTTGATACAGTTTATTTCTCACTGTATTCTGTGTAGTCTTCCACTCCAAACAAATCTTCATTCTTATAACCCCATTTCTTTATGTTGGTTTCACAGGTGAGCATGTTTGTGAATATATTTGAAGAAGCAGACCTGTCAATGTGTGTCCGTTTCTGGTGGTTGAGCACTATTCCAATTTCAGTAGCCTGCCTGAGTTTTGTTATACCAAGGAGACAATTCACATATCAAGTACTGCAGTATTGTCCGCAGGTCTTCAGTGGCTTGTAAATGTCTACCTCCACCAGTATATTATTTGCATGCACCTATTAAAGCCTAGACTGCTTCCATTGTACTCTCCCCTCTGCGTGCCTCTCTTATTAGAAGACTGGCAGTAGCAAGGTGCGTGCTCATATACTGTTACCACCCTTGGCTGGGATAAGCCGTAACCCATGTGCCAATGATACCCTGAGAAGACCATTTTTTCTCATGCCTCTCTATGATTCTGTCTCTGAGTCTTACTTCACTGTCTATGAGCACAACAGCTGCTCTGTATCTATAAAAGCCACTCTGTCTATCCTCCTCCTGCCTGATATTGCAAGATCAGCTAGAGGAAAGACTGCGGGGCTTGTAAATAAAACACCCTTGAATCTTGTTTACTGGATGAGCCCAATTTGTAGTTTATCTTTGAAAAAAACTCAAATTGAAGAAAACGTTGGAAAGACTTCTGTGTTGAACCAGTTTTACATTATATTAGTTTCTCACAAACATACACGGATAGTAAATAGCTTTAATCATTCTGTGTCTTTCTGTTATTCAAATTTTGTTCCCTTATCCCCATTTTGAAAACCTGATGCCGATGGCAGTAACGTAACACACACAGAGAGATTTGTGTATGTGTATATGTAAAAATATTTTAAAAGTGTGAATACATGCACACCCATGCACACAAATATCACTGAGCAGTGGCGTTGCTCTAGGTGGGGCGGAGCTCTAAGTTCCACTGCGCTCTGAACCCTTCCTTACTCCCCGGCACGAGGCGGCCCACCTCCTCGCCATTGGAGCCATTCAGGGTGGCGAAGGCAACGCGCAGGGAGTCTCCTGCACGTTGCCTTTGCCGCCCTGAATGGCTCCGACGGCGAGGGGGCAGGGCCGCTTCGTGCCGAGGAGTAAGGAAGGGTTCAGAGCGCGGCGGAACTTAGAGCTCCGCCCCACCTAGAGCGACGCCATTGAGATACAAAGAATATTTTATGCATGCATGCTCATGTGTTCTCTCTCCCCCCCCCCCCCGGCTTCCTCCTAGAGTTTCAGGAGTGGTTCTCAGGTGGTGCAAAGGGCTATAAATTGAAAGGAATTTGGTGCACTGTGCACTGTGCAACTTATTTTGTTATAGAGATGGAAGGCTTCAAAGCAGTGACTTTCAAGCCTTCCATACAGAGGTGTCACTGTAGTGTGGCGGGCAGGGCGGAGCGCCCCAGGGTGACGCGCTCGCGCGTCACCTCCTCTACGCGCGTCACCCGGGAGGCCTCCAAGGCCGGGAGAAGGCCTTGGAGCGTCCTCCCAGCCCTGCGCTCCTGGGCCTTCTGAGGAAGGCCCGCTGCGCGAACGTTATTTATAACGTTCTTTTGCACATGCGCAGACTGTTGCTGAGGGAAAAGGGCTGCCCTTTTCCCTCAGCAACAAGCCCTTTTCCCTCAGCAACAGTCTGCGCATGTGCAAAAGAACGTTATTTATAACGTTCGCGCAGTGGGCCTTCCTCAGAAGGCCCCGGGCAGCTGGCCGGGGAAGACGTCCCCGAGCCGGCTGCAACCATTGAAGGGGCGCCCGGAGTGGCAGCCCCCGTCGGGCGCCCCTCCAAATCGCGGCGCGGCCGATGGCCATGCCAAAGATTTTTAAACGGGGTGTGTCGGGGGGGAGGCGTCACTAGGGTGACGCGCGCGCCCCGCTCTGGGGTGACGCGCGTCTAGTGACACTTCTGCTTCCATCTCTGTAACAAAATAATTTAATAAATGTGCTCTCCCTAAGAACATAAGAAGAGCCCTGCTGGATCAGGCCAAAGGCCCATCTAGTCCAGCTTCCTGTATCTCACAGTGCCCCCCACCAGATGCCTCAGGAAGCACACCTGTATCCTGTTGCCACTCCCTTGCACCTGGCATACAGGGCAAACCTACTCAAACAGTTCAGACTGGCGATTGAAAGCCAATCGAAGTAGAGAAAAGTATTAAATGGCTCTACTTTAATCATTATGTATACATTAATATGATGTTGTAATAATTGTATATTAGTAGTTACATTTTCATCCACCATACAACTGAAAGTGGTATAGCCAGAAGGTCTCCCAGTCAGGTGCTGACCAGACACAGACTTGCGCACCATGATGTACCTGCAGACCATGCCGTGAGACGTAAGCTACTTTCCCTCTGTGCTTAGAGGGAAAAAAGGCATCCTTTGTACCACCTTTGTGTTTTTCCAGTGGTTCATATTCTGAGCTGTTCATGTCCATATTTTCTATTTAAAAAGAGCTATCTTTTCTCTTTAACCATGTCTAAATTATAGGTAGTATTGAAAATACAGGAGTAGTCCTTTGAGTCATATAGTTATTTGTTTGTGTGGAAGCATTTACATTTCTAGGATCGGAATGCTACTTTTAAATGTGCCTAGAAGAAATAACTAACGCTTTAGCAAAAGTAGAGGAACAGCCTCAGGTGTATGAATGGCTGCTTTTTCTTTGTTTGTGTGGAAGCATTTACATTTCTAGGATCGGAATGCTACTTTTAAATGTGCCTAGAAGAAATAACTAACGCTTTAGCAAAAGTAGAGGAACAGCCTCAGGTGTATGAATGGCTGCTTTTTCTAAGGGACACTGCAGCTGCGAAGAAACAGTTACTGACTGAGGAAATGGCAGATTTTAAGAACGCCTTAAAATCTATCGGGCAGCAAAATAAATTTGCTTTGTAAAGGATAAAAAAAGGTAAAGGTGACCCCTGAGAATTAAGTCTAGTCATGCCCGACTCTAGGGTGTGGAGTCGGGCGTCCCCATTCCCCACTGAAATCCCCATTTCAAAGCCGAAGAGCCAGCGTTGTCCGAAGACGCCTCCGTGGTCATGTGGCCGGCATGACTCTCCTTGCCGCAGCGCGTAGCATGCAGCTGGAACACGGAGCGCTGTTTACCTTCCCGCAAGTGGTACCTATTTATCTACTCGCATTAGCATGCTTTGGAACTGCTAGGTTGGAAGAACCTGGCCAAGCAACGAGCGCTCACCCCGTCGCGGATTCGAACTGCCGACCTTTCAATCGACAGCTCATGGTTCAGCGGTTTAACCCACTGCGCCACCCACTGGACGTTATTGTAAAGGATACTGTGCTGCAATTTCTGTTTCAGTTTTCAGCTCATTCCTTTCTCTGTGTGCTGCTCATTATCTACTTGACGGTCGAATCTGATAAAAAAATTGAGTGAGGAACGGAAGGTGCATTCTGTAGTTATTAGTAGACACTAATTAGCTACATACCTGTCATGATGGGTGGAGCATGTGAGGGCAGAAGGCCTACATAGTGCATGGAACCTTGGTGGGGACAATGCACATTGTATCTTGCACAGAGACACATCACACCACACTGGAGTTCCTGTTGATGAAGGTCAGGTCATTTACGCTACTCTAATTTTAATTGTTTTAGTTTTTAATTGTTTTTTTGAACTGTTTTTAACGTTGTTTTAATTTTGTAAGCCACCCTGGTTGCCCTGTTGGGAGAAAGGCGGGATAGAAATTATTTAAATAAATAAATAAATAAATATAAACTATCCAGAGACTCCTATGTGATAAGGTAGAGAATAAATGTCGTCCTAGTCTAGTGATTTCTTTGCATGGAGGGCTTTGTTGTTGCATCCATAAGGGCATGTCCTTTAAGGGCATCTCAAGTCAGTAGATGTAGATCTGGTGTAGGTATAGGTCTGTGCATGTAGGCAGGTGAGTATGTGGCTCATTCTCAGCAATGGCCATGGAGCTCCACTTATAACGCTTGAGCTCCATGTATGCCTTAGAGCATACACTAGGATCTGGAATCTAGTGAGTCCCACAGACTTGACTTCCCGAAGCAATCTTTTTTCATTTATCTGAAAAACTCATCTTTATAATCTTGGCTGAAACTTGCTCAGTTTTTCTCATTACCTGTTTTATCCATGAGACATGTTTTTTATCCATTGAGAAAGGGTAGTTTGGGAAAGTTGTGGGCCACAAGGCAAAAGGATAAGAGGTTTTTTTTTTTTTTCTTTTTCAAACTTACCTCTTCCGAGACTGCTTTTCTATATTTTTATTGTGGAGTTGTGGTTAGACAAATAGCAGCTTGATACTTCATGTAAGTTTCTGCAATAAACTAGATAGGAATAACTGAGATCAGTTTTCTCAGCTCTATGTAACTTAAATAATATAGAGGGTTGTATTGCTAGTGCCAAGCCACAAATAAAGATAGACAACTTTGTAGTCATACTGGCCATTGCTTTTATTATGTAGCTAACTGTACTGGATGAAATAAGCAAAACCCAAATCCTACAGTAAATCCTTTCCTAATAATCCTGGCACATACAGGTTTTTAGAGCAGGCATTTCCCTGTACTAGGCTCTCCCTTATCTTCTTATCAATAAGAGGCCATTAATCATCACCAAACCCAATGGTAAAGCCATTGTAATTTGAGCTGTTTTATCATGGGCAGGGTTTGTCAGGAATAGAGAACATATTTGTTGAAATTGTTTGGTACTGTTTTATTCTCACCTTCTGAACCTTTACTCTGTACGTTTTGTATGTTATGTTTTTTAGCCTTTATCTGTAATGCATTGTAAAACTTTGAAGTTGGGCTAAAAGCCCAAATTTGTTTTTGTTTTTGCAGTAACCCAGTGTGCACTTATGTGCTGAGTTTAGGTGTGTGGACACAAGGGCGTAAGGGACACAAGGGAGTTTTGGTGTGTGGACACAAGGGTGGGGCCTGAGGAGCAGCAGCCCAGGTGCAATGCTAGGGGAGGGTGCAACCCTCGGGCTCCACCACCTAATGGCTGCCATCTCACGTTCAGCTCAGAATGCTCTGAGCCAATCGTGAGGGCAGCCATTCGCCTTCTGCCTTTTTGTGCCACCCTTTCTCCTCACAATTGTGAAGAGAAGGAGCATTTATTGTTATTTAAATTGTAAGCTGCTTCGAGAACCTGTCCTGCCTGATGCTCCGAGCAGAACGTGAGGGCTGCCGATTGTCTGCTGCCTCTGCGCGCCGCCCCTTCTCGTCACGATCGTGAAGAGAAGGAGCGGCACACGGGGGCAGCAGGCAATTGGCTGGTTGGGCTGTCATTGCTCTATCTCAAGGGTAGAATTGGGCCTTTACTGTAATTTCATTTGCTTACACAGAAATATTTTTGTAATATTTCGGATGCTTTTAATAAACAAGCCAGCCAGCCTTCCCCACACAGTTTACGCCGTGAGAAATAGTTCAGTAATATAAAGCCATTTCACTTATCCGTGTGCCAGTTTTGGATCAGTCAGCAATCAACACCACAAAAAGTCAACACAGCAACAAATGATGCTCATAGAAAAAGCAACAAAAACCCATGACTACTCTTCTAGAAGTTTTCTATGTAAACCAGATTAGGTTCACCAAAGTAATAATGTATTGTTCTTGAGAAGTAAGATAAAGTTGAGTGAATAAAGCTTGATGCATGATTTTGATTGACCTTAAGAAAGACTCGCATCATATGACCCAAAACTTGTTGTGGATTTGTGATACTTCTATCCTGCTTTTCAGGCAGGACAGGTTCTCAAAGCAGCTTACAGTTTAAATAACAATACAAAGTCCAGTATGCTAGGAAAGGTTCAGGAAGGGGCAGAAGGAGCTGCAGATGGATTCAGGGCCTGGCTGGTGAGAGAGCGGCAGCCCACAGAAGCAGTCTTTCCGTTGCTATGCAGAGTCTTTTGGTCTTGGCAGTTGGTCGTCCAGGATTCCGGACTCTTTCCTCTAAACTGGAGGATGGGGACAGATGGAGTTGCAGCAGATGGACTTAGGGGCTGGCTGATGTTAAAAGACTTTATGTACATAAGGTTGTAGCCTAAGTTATTCTTCCCTGTATGGCAGGCACTTCGATTCACAGAAGGAGGAATAATTTTTGTCATTCCCCTCCCCATCCTACTGCAGGCCCTTTTGTCGTATACCATCTTGTTCTGAAGTGTCCTCCAACTTTCAGGAACAAATTCTAGGGGAGCACAGGGAGCTGCAGAGGGATGGGGAGATAAGGAAAAATCACCTCCATCCTCTTGTGTAAATAGTAGTATCTTCCACTTGCGAAGCAACAAGTTAGGATATGGTCTGTTCTTTGATTATACAGTATTTGCCTACTAAAACATTATTTCTCTTAATAGATTTGTATATTGTACCTGAGATATGCATTTGTATTTTACCTGAACTGAAGGATTAGTTCATACTTGGCGTAGGAGACACGTTTGTTGTGTGTGCCAGTGTAATTTGTGTTGAACACTATAAAGTGTGAAAGGGCGATGTGTATCTGTGTAAAGGGTCATGAGAACAAGCTGTGGATGGACGTGTGCTGTGATGCTATGACTGGCCATAGCATGTTTGCAGGCAAGTAGCTGGCCTTTCCACTTTATGGTGCTTAACATGGCAAACGTGTCTGTCAAATAAAGTTTGAATCGACCTTGGCTCAAGGTTGTTCAATTTAATTTGTAGAGTACAATGAAAAGAGACATTGTCCAAGACATAAGGTTTGGTTTGATTCATCATAGCTTAAAACCAACAAAATCTCTCCTCACTATGTATGGTAAAAGATTAAAAAAATGAATGTGAGACTGAGAGAGAGCATATTTTTAAACAAGAGTTGAGAACCTCCTGGACTTGATTGACTTGAATTAGCTTGATTGCCTTTTATCAATTGCAGCTGCTCTATTTAGCATAAAAATGCAAAACATCTAAAAATCATTTGCCTTGCAGCATAGTAGAAAGATGTTTTTGCTTAGTTTTAAGATGTTTCAAATGTTTATTCTATACAGACTCCTTGAGAATAGATCCAGAACATATCTAGTTACAGAGAATTAGTACAAATTTTGTAAACTTTCAGAAAATTAATTGATGAAAATATGCTGTTTTATGAATGACATATTTAGGTATCTTAAAGCTTTTAACTGTTGTAAATTAAACAATTCAGAGATGTTTGTTACAGTGTCATAATCAAACATCTGTTGCTAAAAATTCAAAGAAAAATCTCCAGAACTTTTCACATAATGTACAATTAGTCTCACTTGGCTGAACACCGTCATGGTTCAAAGAAAAATCCAGAAGTCATGTAAAACTAATTATCTGTCAAAATCAGAGGAGATACTTTTAGCCTGCTATGGTATATGGCAACCTGATTTAACATACAGATTCTGATTTAAATAAGACAGAAAAAGAGTGTCCAGGAATTCACTATACCGTACTGAGGCCTGGGGTATTCTTTCCCATCCCCTGTGGCTAAGAACTGCTGCATTCCCTTCCTGTTGCATGTGGGATGTAAGTTGTGCAGTGAGTAGTTTACGTTGGTGCTTTTTTTAAAAAAGGGAAGAAGCAGTAGCAGCCCTAGCTTATATGCTTGTGAAAGAGGCGCAAAGACTGAACACTTCTCTTATTTTTTCCCCTGATGATTTTGCAAAACTGAAATGAAACATTCAGTCATTGATTTCCACAGGTAACAGCACCACAGTGCAAAGTTATATACTATCCCTCTAAATTCCATTCAGTCTCCACTTAGAGGTTGAATATTGGTGGTTGGGCAGTGTCTGTCCTCCTCATGGAGCTGTCCTAGGTGCTACAGATTCTGCTGCTGACCTTGGTATGTTGCTATTTTGCTGCCCAATAACTCATTTTCTTCACCTTTCCACCTGAGACTGGTCCTTCACCAATGCATGTGCCCAACATAAGAGGATCTCAGCCCCCAAGCCAAATAAGACAATGCTGTGGAATGCAACAGTAATTGTTCTCCAGCCCTAAGTGCTTCTGGTCTTTGCTAAATCAGATATGAAGTTCTACATAAAACCACACTCCGACTCAAGACTGTTGCTAACTGCATACTTTGGTGGCTTTTTCATCATGTCCCACTTTGGGTCTCATCCACCCCCCTTTTGTTTAATATCTAGTCTAAATAAGACTTGTTGAGAACTCAAAAGCTCACAGACTTGTTTTTGATATTTTTACAAGTCCTAATAAAAATATTATCCTACTTTGGAGTTTTGAGTTGATGGTAGAGGTGAGATCTGAACTGGGGACTTACATTCATTCAAGGCTTAGCTACACTCTAGATCTAACTAGATCTCTTTGTAATGCCCAGTAGATATCTTTTTATCCAACACTAGCTGTTAGACATGTTTCCTTCTTTAGGGATTATTTTTTGCCTATCGTATTCATGTACCCTGTTCACTACAGTTTTCTGTAATTTAAGTTAGCCCAGAGAAATTTGCCAAAGTCTGGGATCTGGATCCATGCTATTCTTAGTTAGTGAAAATCACTGAAGTGACTTTTGTAGGCAGAAATGTTAGCAGCTTCTCAGCATATCACCTTTAGCTTTATCAAGTTCAGAAAACAGCTCTTCTGTTTTCTGTTTCAGTCTGTGATGATATTATGATACTGTTAAGTATGTGATGATAAATGTAATTAAATTTGCATAGTGCAGGACCCCAGGGAGTTAATCTCTAGAAGACTTAATATTAAGACTCTTTCTGTATGCTAGCATTGTCCTCTTCTCTGAAATGAACCTTTTACTTTTGCAATCTTTTGAAAAGATTAGAGCAAGGAGCTGAATTTCACCCATGTGCAGAATAATCTATGTCTGGAAAAAAGATTACTCTTAGAATGCTTTCCACAAAAAGGAAAACAGATCAGGAATAGTATTTGTTTTGTTTTTATATATTAACTATTTCTTTAATGGCAGATTTATAAGACTCCTGTGTTACTGTCAATTGTCTGTGATTGTGGAATAAACTTTCGAATTTGCCTTCATATTACCTTTAATTTTGTAGTAAATACTTCGTTTTCTGATTATTTATAGAGTATTGTATAGAGAAATTCCTGCCAATATCTATCTGTTCATGTGCAAGAAAAGTATTTAAAACACTTCATCAATATCCAGTGTCTGCTCTCCTAGTTCTGTAGAAAAAGATACAAAACTCTTGGAGTGTGGTATCAATCACTGGATAAGGCATGCATTGTTTTAGATTCTGTGAAGAGGCTCATTATATCTGCCTCATTCCACAACCATGAGAAAGAGAGAAACGGATCTTTTGCTACGTTCTATTGAGATATGAGTTCTGCTGGAACTGCCTGTAAAAACAGAATGAAAGGGTTTCATGACTTCAATGAAAGGCACTCAAGATCTGGTCAGGGAGGTAAATGTTACGGAACCGTTGGGGAACAGTGACCATGCTGCGATCTGTTTTGCCATGCATGTCGGAGGGAGAGTGCCGAGCAAATCTGACACGAAAACCCTTGACTTCCGAAGGGCTGACTTCCCCAAAATGAGGAGACTAGTTAAAAAAAAGCTGAAAGGGAAGGTAAAAAGAGTCCAATCGCTCCAGAGTGCATGGAGGCTGTTTAAAACAACAGTCATAGAGGCCCAGCAAGAGTATATCCCACAAAGGAGGAAGGGCTCGACCAAGTCCAGGAGGGTGCCGGCATGGCTAGCAAGCACAGTTAAGGAGGCTGTAAAAGGCAAGGAAGCTTCCTTCCGTAAATGGAAGTCTTGCCCTAATGAGGAAAATAAACAGGAGCACAAACTGTGGCAAAAGAAATGTAAAAAGATGATACGGGAGGCCAAGCAAGACTTTGAGGAACGTATAGCAGGCAACATAAAAGGGAATAATAAAAGCTTCTTCAAATATGTTAGAAGCAGGAAACCTGCCAGGGAAACGGTTGGTCCGCTGGATGGTGAGGGAGAGAAAGGGGTGATAAAAGGGGACTTGGAGACTGCAGAGAAATTAAATGAGTTCTTTGCATCTGTTTTCACGGCAGAAAACATCGGGCAAATACCGCTGCCGGAACAGTCTCCCCTGACTAAAGAATTAAATCAAATAGAGGTTAAAAGAGAAGACGTCTCAGACTTAATTGACAAAATAAAGATCAATAAATCACCAGGCCCGGATGGCATCCACCCAAGAGTTCTGAAGGAACTCAAGAATGAAGTTGTTGACCTCTTGACCAAAATATGCAACTTGTCCCTTAAAACGGCCACTGTGCCAGAGGATTGGAGGATAGCTAATGTCACGCCAATCTTTAAAAAAGGAAGGAGGGGGGACCCGGGAAACTACAGGCCAGTCAGCCTAACATCTGTTCCAGGGAAGATGGTGGAAAGTCTCATTAAGGATAAAATCTTAAAATACATAGAAGAACAAGCTCTGCTGAGGGAGAGTCAGCATGGCTTCTGCAAGGGGAAGTCTTGCCTCACAAACCTGTTAGAATTTTTTGAAAAGGTCAACAGGCATTTGGATGCGAGCGAACCCGTGGATATTATATATCTGGATTTTCAGAAGGTGTTTGACACAGTCCCTCATGAAAGGCTCCTGAGAAAACTCCAGTCAGGGAATAAGAGGGCAGGTCCTCTTATGGATTAGGAACTGGTTGAAGACCAGGAAACAGCGAGTGGGAGTCAATGGGCAATTTTCACAATGGCGAGAGGTGAAAAGCGGTGTGCCCCAAGGATCGGTCTTGGGACCGGTGCTTTTCAACTTATTCATAAATGACCTGGAGTTGGGGATAGGCAGTGAGGTGGCCAAGTTTGCAGATGACACTAAACTTTTCCGGGTGGTGAAGACCAGCAGGGATTGTGAAGAGCTCCAGAAGGATCTCTCCAAACTGGGAGAATGGGCAGCAAAATGGCAGATGCGCTTCAATGTAAGTAAGTGCAAAGTGATGCACATTGGGGCAAGAAACCAAAATTTCACATATACGCTAATGAGTTCTGAGTTGTCTGTGACGGAAAATATTTCTTCACCCAGTGTGTAATTCATCTGTGGAACTCCTTGCCACAGGATGTGGTGATGCCTTTAAAAGGGGTTTGGACAGATTCATGGAGGAAAAGACCATCACAGGTTACAAGCCATAAGCAACCTCCTGGTTTTAGAAGTGGGTTTTCTCTGTGCCAGGTGCAAGGGAGTGGCGACTGGACACAGGTATCTTGTTGTCTTGTGTGCTCCCTGAGGCATCTGATGGGGCCACTGTGTGACACAGGAAACTGGACTAGATGGGCTTTTGGCCTGATCCAGCAGGGCTCTTCTTATGTTATGTTCATGTACATGGCTGAGTAATTAAGAGCCAGCAGTTTCCCATAGTGAGCACCTTGGGAGCATGTAGGGCTTCTGCTGACCTCATAATAGGGTGACATTTACAGAAGTGTACCATTTTTAAGAGCCAGTGGCCCCCGTGATTTGTGTGAGCACAGGCGTCCTTTGCTGAGCTGTCACAATCAAACAAATTAGAGAGTCCCCTGAACACAGAAATTCCATTTGAGAACTACCGTATGTGTGAGCCCTGCAGCAGCCACTCATGGTCTTGTGATGCTCAGCTAGGGACAATAGACTTGTGCGAACTGATGCTAATAGTGCAATCCTATGCATCTCTACTCAGAAGTGAGTCCCATTGATTTCAATGGGACTTCTTACCAGGTAAATGTGTATAGGATTTCAGCCTAAGGCCGCATAAGAGAGGATTCATGTAATGAAAAATAAGTACACACACACACGGATGCAAAGATACATATACCTTTGCTTCAGGTTAAAATACTACAAAAAGAGAAAATTCATGTAAAGGAACAGATATCTGTAAGAATAAGAACATTTGGCCATCCAACCTGGGTTTTACCACAATGAGGATGCTGCAGCATGTTCTGTTCATCTGCTCGACTAAACGCTCAATGGTGATGGCCAAGATGGCAAATGTGAAATGGACAACAACTGCCCAGGAACTGCTGTGTTGCTGCAGGTAACTATGGCAGTCATACAAGGGGGGGGGAGGGAGAGGAAAGTTTCAAGGTAAGACTTTACAAACTTCTGTTGATGAAATCCTTCATTTTCACAGTGCAACTTCTGTGCTGAGGTGAGTTAAATATAGAGAAAAATAAATATTCTCTAGAATTCAGTCTTAATGTATACTAACATTGTTTTTGTCTAAAATGTCTCAGTTTTCCACATAGTGCTTAGGATGATGACCACCACTTTCATCATATTTTAGTTCTGAAATTTGTAAATTGGGGTAGGATAGAGAAGGAAAGGAAGAAACCTAGTACCTTAAGGTGGGCCAAGGTGTTAAGGTTGCAGTCTTATACATACCGGTACGTACATGGGAATATGTCCCATTTTACTCAGTGGGACGTACTTCTGGGTACATAGAACTGCGCTGTTAGACACTGAAAATGCCTTAAATGTTTATGATTGCATAAATACTTAAATCACTTTACATTCTTGGACTCTAGCATGTTAAAAAAGTGACAGCATAAGCTCTTAAATTACTGTAGACTTGAAAGTGGCATAAACGTGCAACCACCTCCAGTCTTTCAGGTGACATAACACTCAAACTGCTTTAAATCTTTATAACTGCATAAGTGTTTGATCTGTACTTCTAACAGAATGCAGAATACACACAAAAATGCACTCCATGTCTGTTTCTGTAGGTGTAGATAGCGTATTCAGACTACTCACTTTTTTTTATCACAAATTGACCTCTCTTTTATCATAGCAGCAATTAGAACATACACACCCCCATGCAGAAAACTCACTCCAAGTATGCACTCACTCCAAGTATGCACATGGAGCCTTTCTCTGTGTAGACAGGGCCTCTCTACCACTATTTCTATGTGGTGGAGGAAAATGGGATGATTTGCTGCAGTGTGATTTTATACCAGAGGGTTCTCACTTGTATTCAACTCTGAAAGAAGCCAATGAGAAAACAAGAAGGTGGAATTACGTTCATGGGTATATGTTCCGGCAGTCTGTTCTCTCTATCTCTTTTCTTGATGCCTTTGATGGTGCTGCCTTCTCTTGATCTCTAAACGTGACCTTATGGGTAGTTACCACGAATTGCAATTGTACTCCCAGGTGAAAGAACATTTTTTTTTATCACTGAGTCAATTGGCTACTGCTGCAATCAAGTGGGCTTTTTTTACCTTACGTATTGGATGTCTTCTCTTGAGTCTTCCAAATGTGTCAGAGAACAAGGAACGTGTGCTTAACCTTTTAATTGACTCATTACAAATTCCTGTTCTTCAGGTGTAAAGCCAACCCTGAAGTTCATAGCATCCAATTCAAATTTGGGTAAAAGGATTGAGTGGGTCAACTTCCTTGGGGTACTGACAGCTTGAGAAGGAAACTGACCCATCAGCACTAGGGATATGCTGGTCACTAGCCAGGCTCCGAACTTGTCATTCTACACACACACTTCTGTAATTATCATACCTTAAGTTGAGGTGGATTAAATGCTTCATCATCTGAAGCATGTGAACTTTGGGAGACTGTGAGTGCTAGCACACTTGCTCAGTGACCTGTGTAAACGCACTTACATGTGTACTTTGACCGTGTTGAGAGTCAGATATAGGTGCAAACATAATATTATTTATTGAGGGGATAAATGTACAATGAGAGGGAGGGGGAAAGTAGAGCATGAAAATGCAATCATCTAGGCTAAAATTATGCAGCTGTGTAAGCAATGCAGTGGTTGGTTATAAAATGGTGCTTGATCTGGTGGATTTTGGAGGACAGGAGGGGAAAGAGAGAGATGAGTCTGGAACTCTGAGAGAAAATATGAAAGGGATTCAAGCCAAGAAATGAAGGAATGTAACATATAGAATCACTGAATGAAGAGGGGGAGAGAGAGAGGGAGAAGCTAGTAATGCACACAAGCAGGATGTTAGCATCCTATTGAGATTTGTGTCCTACCCAGGAGGTAAACCGTTTTTTGTCCAAACAAAGGCTTTTGGTTGAGTGTGGAGCACCTCGCAGGGCAATGCGGGCCATTCAGGTCTGTCCAGGCCATTTGGATAAACCCAGAAGCTGAATACAACCAAAGTCTGAGACATGGCATTCTTTCACGTGTGACCCTCAGTCTATGTATGAAAGCCATATGTCTCAACAGCTAAAGCCCCATCATGAAACAAGTAATAACCAATGTTTAGTGGCAGCAACAGTTTTAAATCCACAGAAGTTTATTTTACTATCTTCCAGTGCCTTTAATGTGGATGAGGACGGAGACATGATAGATAAGTCCATTGAAAGAAGCTCCCTTGACCAGTTTTCCTTTGTTAAAGACAAGCAACTGCAGTTCAGTAACATTGCATGTTGTTATCAGACCAGAGAGCATTGTTCGGAGTAAAGCATTTATGTGGTAGCTAAAGTTTTCAGGTTTTTGTGTCAGCTCACAGAGATTAGATTTTTGTTTTCTTAAATGTTGAGCAATCATGTACCTCTGGCAGCAAAATAACACACATGACAGGATTACAAGGAGTCAGTCTGATTTTCTGGTCCGTGGTGAATACGTTCATGTGGCCAGGTAGATAGCACCATCACTTCTAGCAGCAGTGCTCTTTACATATAGCCTATTAAAATGGCACTTGCCAAAGCATCCATGTTTATAATAATGGTAAAATTAGAAACCCCTCATTGCTTACCCTCATTGCTCTTCTGTACTACCAGTAGCACTACCTGTTGTTGTTTTTCCTGATGGCAATCGAAAGGAATATGTTCAACTTTATCTGGGCTGTGGCCATAGTTTATGTAAGGCCCATGCCCCTACAATTTAATAAAAGCAAGAAAATTTCTTGACCTCTGTGGTCCCTCACATTTCCTTTTGGGTACCTCTTTGGAGACAGTGATCTGAGACTCTGCGATACCAGTCTGGGACAGATGGCGCTCTCTGTGGGATGCTTCGTATACTTCCTCAGAAGGAAGTTGTGTTCATTGAGTCAGCTTATTCCCAAGCAAATGTGCATAGGATTTATAGGTGGCATCAGGGGTTGGTCAACTTGAGCACTAGCCTAGTGCGCATGCTTAGGACCTACGCTGCTGACCTCTGAAGCCCCGATTATGGTCGCAGTGGCAGAGTGATGCGCTCAGTGGAGCATGTTGTTCTGTCACTGCCAAGGACAGTTGGCCAGAAGGCAAGGGTAGCAAAAAGAACTAGTGTGACTGACACTGGCTCTTCCTCCTTCCCCTACAACCCCCCCCCACCAAGTGAGTCATTCCTTTCTGACCTCCTAGACAGAGGGAGAGGGACAAGTGCCTGCCTGCAATTCTACCCAAAACAGGCAGGTATTAAACTGGCAATGGGAAGGGAGAACGTTGGGGGAAAAGAATCTGGCTGGGGGGGGGGGGATGACTGAGCATATGATAGCTTTGTATGCATGCAACAGGTCATCTCTTGTTGCTCCAAGGACTCAGCATATCCTAGCACCACCCCTTATATGATTGCAAACTTAGCCATTCCTGTTTTCCTGAATAGCACAGTAGTGTCATGTACTTCCCACTTCTCCAAATGATGTTCCAGAGTAGCACTGCAAAGGTTTGTTTCCCAGGGATGAGAGAAAATGCTAGACACTTGTCATTGCACTCACCCCCTGTGTAAGGGGGTGGGTGCACCCCCATTGCACCCACCCCCTTTGGAAGGACAACATCATAGTGGTTAGCGTGCAACATCTTTATGACCCTGAGAGCCCTTATGAGTTAGTACATGCAGAGTATGTGGTTGTTCTTACAGAGAGTCCAAGTACATTTGACCCACCTTCCTAATTGCTACAATTCCCATCACTTGCTCTGTTTGCTCTTGTTCAAAGAAACCTTCTGAGCCTTTGCCTTCTTTAACATCTTGCTGATACGGGTGGGGTGCTGCTGTTTTTTATGATCTTGTTTTAAACGTAATCTTTTTAAATCAATTTTTAGATGTTTCTATTAGTTTTGTTAATTGTTTTTTACTGTTTTAAAAAGTATTTTCTCTTTTGTTGTAAGCTGCCTTGGGTCCCTTTGGGGAGAAAGGCGGGATAAAAATATTGTAAATAAATAAATAGACTAAGCAGCACCGGAGCCGAGCTGGTCTTGCTCCTCATCCAAGGCAAATAGCTCCTCTCGGGTTGCTGTCCTTATTTCCTTCAGCCCCTGCCAGTTCTTCTTCTCCCTCTCGCACAACACCAGAACTAGGTGTTCAGCCACTAAAATTGAGTGGAGGGAGAGTTAGAATGGACAAAAGAAAATATTTCTTCACCCAGTGTGTAATTCATCTATGGAACTCCTTGCCACAGGATGTGGTGATGGCACCTGGCCTAGATGCCTTTAAAAGGGGTTTGGATAGATTCATGGAGGAAAGGACCATCACAGGTTACAAGCCATAAGCAACCTCCTGGCTTTAGAAGTAGGTTTTCTCTGTGCCAGGTGCAAGGGAAACAGATTATCTTGTTGGCTGTGTGCTCTTGGAGGCATCTGATGGGGCCACTGTGAGATACAGGAAGCTGGACTAGATGGGCCTTTGGCCTGATCCAGCAAAGCTCTTTTTATTTTATTTTATTTATTTATTTATTTATTTATTTTTCACATTTTTATACCACCCTTCCTCTAAGGAGCTCAGAGTGGTGTACATATTTCCTCCCCTCCTTTTTGTCCTCACAACAACCCTGTGAGGTAGGTGGGGCTGAGAGATAGTGACTGGCCCAAGGTCACCCAGGAAGCTTCATAGCTTCTTATGTTCCCTTCTATCTCACCCGCATCCCCGGATCCCTTGTTTTCTCTGTTATCCACCTCCCCTCTCCCACTACTGTGTTTCTCCCCTCCTCTGGTGATGGTTGCCCCTGATGCATGTTCCTCAGCCCTATGGCTTATTTTCCCTCTCCCCCTCCAGTTCCAGCTGCTTTCCTCTTGCTCTCTTTGGGCCTCTTCCCTTATTTCTTCCCCTCTTCTTGATGGGGTTTTCTTATCTGCCCAGTTCAGTCTGTACTGAAAACTTCCCCCTCTTCCTCCTGGCTCTTTTCCCTAGTCCGATCCTCTGCTCTGATCTTCCAACCTCTTTATTCCTCTCCCCCATGTCCTTTATCTCTCTCCTTCTGGTCCTCTTATCTCTTTTGCATCCTCCTCTTGTATCTTCTCCCTTCCTGCCTTTAGCCCTCTCCGTCACCTTGCTTCTGCCTTTGGTAATGTCCTTCCTTCTGCTCCTAGGCTCCTCATTCCCAAATCCTCCACCTCTTGCACTACTCTTGCCTCCTTCACCCTGCTCCTCTCTTGTCCTCCTGCACTTTGATCCACTCCTCCTTTCCCTTCTCGGTCCCTCTCACCTCCCCAGCGTAGGTCTTCCTGGCTTGACTTGGCCCTGCCTCCTTGCCATCTTCCGATCTCATCGCCTCTTGCGAGGCTGGGTGCACCGACCCTGAGAGACAATTCCCGAGTCTTGTGCCCAGCCTCATGAGATTGCGCTACTCCACTCACTCTGGATTCCTTCAAGCTGCCCGAGAAGGCATGGCAGCTACAACACTCCTAGTAGTTTTTTAATAGTTATCTACAGATATTCAAGCAACGTATAGTTGAACCAAACAGACTGGTAAAGCAAGCAGCATTACCACTGATGCGGCACTAGATTCCCAAAGAGAACAACTGCACCCCAAGGATGCTTTAGTTTTAGCCAACTCAAACTTAAAACTTCTCTAACTCTGACCAAATTCAAATTGCAGTTGTTTTCTGCTACACCCACCCATTGGCAGATTTTGGACCCCATCTTGCAAAGGAAAACATTTCCAATCATAAGGAAACATTAGTCAATTATCCCATACTATATGAAGCAATCAGCTTAACACAGGATGGGCACCTAGGGGCTTTAACAATACTGTATTAACTGCTAAATGGAAGTTGTTTCATAGGATCAAATTACATTTTTTTAAAACCTGAAGCATTTGAGCAGACTGCAAGCCTGGATGGAGGAAGGGAGTGATGCCTTTCAGAGGGGATTGGACAGATTTATGGAGGAAAGGTCCATCACTTGTTACAAGTCATGACGACAACTTCTATATGTAGCCTCTGGGTTTTAGTGGTAGCCTATTTCTGAATGCCAGATGCAAGGGAGTGGCAACAGGATATGGGTCTCTTGTTGTCTTGAGTGTTCCCTGAGGTGTCTGGCAGGCCACTGTGAGATATAGGAAGCTGGACTAGATGGGCCCTTGGCCTGATCCAGCAGGGCTCTTCTTATGTTCTTAGGTTCTTATGGAGTGCAGAGGGAGGCTTCTGGAGCAACCTTTTGCTAACCCCAATCCAGTACCCACAGACTATGAAATTATAGACCAGGGGTGCACAACATACGGCCCACGGGCCGCATGCGGACCGCCTGACGATTTCCCGTGGCCCGCGAAGAAATCAGGGATTCCAGAGAGCGGGCGCTCTCTTGGACCCCCAAGTTCTTCGCGGGCCACGGGAAATCCTCCATGCCCGCTCCTTCTTGTTTCCACGTGGCTGCTCTGTTTTATTCTGCTTGCGCGCAGCTCCAGGGAGACTCCAGGAGACTCCAGGGGCGGCGCTTTGATCGCCGCCAATCAGCTGTGTCTCCTGGCGTCCAGCCAGGAGCCGAATGAGCAGCGCGCACGTGCGCGTTGCCTGGAGGAGGCTTTTAAGCGCGAAGCAAGGGAGTGAGAAGGAGCGAAGGAAGGGCTCTTCGGCTTGCGGTGGCTTTCAATTGACCCCTCTTCGGCTGGGAACGAGGCTGCTCGGTGCGGTGGCTGTTCGCTGGATTTTAATTGACCCCTCTTTGGCTGGGAATGAGGCTGCTCGGTGCGGTGGCTGTTCGCTGGATTTTAATTGACCCCTCTTCGGCTGGGAACGAGGCTGCTCGGTGCGGTGGCTGTTCGCTGGATTTTAATTGACCCCTCTTCGGCTGGGAACGAGGCTGCTCGATGCGGTGGCTGTTCGCTGGATTTTAATTTGCTAGCAATCTGTTCACCCCTCTTCGGCTGGGAACGAGAAAGCCCAGGAACCCCTCTGCAGGCACAGTCCTCAAGTCAAAGGTATTCTTCTTGCTTTTTGGGGTTTTTTTTTGGTTTTGTTGTGCTTTGAGTTTGAACCAGATTTCTGGCTTGCAAAGTGCCTTGTGCTTCTTATAATTTTGTAAGGTGCTGCTTTGTGTGCCTGTGCTGTGCTTTGAGTTTGAACCAAATTTCTGGCTTGCAAAGTGATTTGTGCTTTTTAAAATTTGACTGGTGGGGAGGGGTTTTTTTGCTTGCAAAGGAATCAGGCTTGTTGTGATTTTTGTAATGTGCTGCTTTTTGTAACGTGAGTTGATATGGTTTTAAAAAATAAAAAAGAGAATTTTCTAAAATATGTTGCTTTTTGTGATATTTTCCGGCCCATGGACATGCCCCCTGTGATGTCACTTCCTGAGGAAGTGACATCACGGTTCCTGGACACGCCCCCCGTACGGCCCCGGAGAAGTTTGGCCTGTTCATTTCGGCCCCCACCTACTTACAAGTTGTGCACCCCTGTTATAGACCATCAGGTTCCCTTTTGCCTGCTGAAGCTTTAACCGAGGTAGCTTTCTTTTCCCTTCAAATCCTTTGTTTTTCTCCCTGCACCCATTAAAAACTGGGACTAACCAACCCCTGGGCACAGCAAAGACCAGGGGCATAGGATGTTGAGTAGGATCCTAAGTGTGTGTGTGTGTGTGTGTGTGTGTGTGTGTGTGTGTGTTGACAAGAACATGCAAGTGTCTCATGACCTGAGCACTAGGGGCTCCTGCTACAATCCCTGTATATTTTCTCAATGAGTGAAGAAACAGTTGGGGAGGGAGATCTTGAGCTGACAATAGAGGAGGGAAATGGACTCAGCAACGTCTTTCCATGTCCCATTCAACAATGCAGATTTATAGTCTGACCAGGTTGCTTGAGATTAAAGAAAAAAGAACCTGTGGAAGAAAGGATAAGAGAACTCTCTGTGAAGTGTAGCCTGAGCTATAGCTTTCCTTTTGGAAGACATTTTCAATCACAGCTGCTGCCATGCTGTGATGATGTTTGGTTTTGCAGGTTAGGCTGAATTTTAAATTTGCTAACCATTTTATGTCCTAATTGGGAAGAGCATTTTCTTCTTCAAGCTGTACTACGAGGTTTTAATTTAAATGAAAGAGAGCAGCTGGTAAAGAAATATATCATGTTCAATAATTTTATGACTGCAGACTTTCACAGTACATAAACACATCACAAAACCGACTGTGGATCCAGCCCAGTACAGAAGCTGTTTTTTTTTTCTAAATATGTTATAAACAGTAAACACAGAGAGATGATGGGGGCTGGCCGACGACCCAATTTGCTCCTGACTTTATTCTTGTGAAAAATAATCCCAGAAGTGATTAATCTTGTAGTTATGCTGTTGTGCTATGTCGACTAAGGTATATTAAAAAAACACACAAAACAGTGATTTTTGAAAGTGAGACAACCATGCTTCTCTTAGGCTGCAATCCTATACACACTTACATAGGAGTAAATCCCATTGAACTCAATTGGGCTTAATTTATTGCTTCACAGAACATTACCAAACTTTGATAACTGCAGGAGTAGGTAGATAATATTGCAAACAACAGCTGTTATCTCTGGCATCCAGCTTTACGCGAGTCTACGACTCAGGTATTGGATCATCGACCTGCTCTGAATGGGGTCGTACTCCTTCTGAAGGAGCAGGTCCGCAGCTTGGGGGTTCTCCTGGACGCGCAGCTGCTCCTGGATTCCCAGGTGGCAGCTGTGGCCAGGGGGGCTTTTGCCAGGTTTGGCTGGTGCTCCAGCTGCGACCGTACTTGGATCGTGCAGACCTGGCCACAGTGACCCATGCCCTAGTGACATAGAATACTGCAATGCGCTCTACGTGGGGCTGCCTTTGAAGACTGTTCAGAAACTGCAACTAGTGCAGAATGCGGCGGCCCGGGTGGTTGCCGGGGCCTGTCGGTTCGACTCAGTCGGACCGTTGCTTCGGCGGCTACACTGGCTGCCAGTTCGTTTCCGGGCACAATTCAAAGTGCTAGTTTTGACTTTTAAAGCCCTATATGGCTCGGGTCCAGGGTATTTGAGGGACCGCCTCCTTCCCTATAATCCGACCCGTACTCTGAGGTCATCAGGGGGGGCCCTGTTAACCGTGCCGCCATTGATGGAGGTGAAGGGGATGGCGGTGCGGAATAGGGCCTTCTCGGCAGTGGCGCCCCAATTATGGAATTCCCTCCCCCTGGAATTAAGAACAGCTCCCTCTTTAGAGACCTTTTGGCGGGGCCTTAAGACGTTTTTATTTAGGTTAGCTTTTGATGTCTGACATGGTGGGCTGGCTTTTTAACAAATGGCTTTTAACAAATGTAAATATAGGTGACCCATTGGGGTTGTTTGTTTTAATTGTTTTAATTATTTGTTTTTAATTATTTTAATGTATATACTTATTTTAATGTTTTTTGTAAGCCACCTTGAGTGCCCTTGCTGGGAGAAAGGCGGGATATAAATTCTTTAAATAAAAATAAAAATAAATTACGCTGGAAGTTTTTGCCAAAATAATTCATTTTTATTTCAGCAATGGTGATTATAGCATATGTAAATCATGAATGCAAAGGTGTTTACTCCTTATCTTACCTATATGATTCTATCTGTATAGTTTTGGTGGGTTTTTTTAATAATGTCGGTGGATTTTATGAGAAAGATGAGAATATTCTGGAAGAGCAGAAGGAACCCCCTGTCTTTATTTTCAAGTATACTTCTTCATTCTTTGCTTGAAGACCAAATCTTCGTTGTCCTAGCATGCATCCTAGTCCTATGCATATCTACTGAGAAGAAAGCCTCCCTGGGTCTTACACTAAGGTCAGCATGCCTAGAAATGCAGCCTTAAAATCAGTTTTCAAGTATAATAAAAGGTATTTTTTTCAGGACTAGCATAATTTACTGAGAACGCAAACATGCAACGCAAACATATATAGTGCAAAATGTATGCAAAACATTGCACTTGAATACTTTGTGTGCAAGTAAGTCAAGAAAACAATTATTTATAACTATCTGATTTTGCAACATAGTTGGGAAAAGATAACATGGACTATTCACTCTCTGTATTTTTAATTATTTAAGACTCTTGGTTGATTGACTGAATACCTTCAGATCTATTGCAACTGCTGAGTTGTGGCCTAATTGGGCAAGCTTTACTCAACTGGAGCCTTTACGACATAATTTAATAAGGAAAGCACTGTATTATAGTACTGTATCATATTTTTTGTATAATATGGAATTCAGGATCGGGTAAAATGCCTCTGTGATCATACTTGAGAATTCTCAGGTACACAGATTCAGACTCATTTAGTGATACAAACGTATATTTAGCAGAAAATGGAAACAGAAATGTCACGTGGTGGAGACTGTCCCAATCCACACTCTAGTTTCAGCTGAGGTACTTTGGAATGGAGATATCTTTGGATTGCTAGTCTATGGTTATTTGGGAAACTGGTTTGCACATACCGTATTGGTCTGAGTATAAGACTCACTTTTTTCTCCTAATTTAGGTTTTTAAACTAGGGGTGCGTCTTATAATCAGGCTGTTGCAATTTAATGCCAGTGATTTAATTAAAAATTTTTAATAGCACCAAAATTTAAGGGTGCGTCTTATAATCAGGTGCGTCTTATACTCGGGACAATACAGTATATGTTGCTCTCTCCTGTTATGGAAAGTACCGTATTGGTCTTTTTCTGCGGTTTCAGCTATCCACGGTGGGGGCTGGAACGTATCCCCCGCGGATACGGCGGCCCCCCTGTACTCTTAAAAATCTTAGTTGTACCACTACAAGTGTAGTGTGAAAAAGCCCTTACTCTCAGTGTTATTCACTTATCAGTTATCCCCCTTAACAGGAAGATGAAGGCAACAAAAAGTGTTAAAAGGCCAATGTGCTGTCTGCTCAGTTTTTTTTTTTATCCTGTGAGGCAATATTTTTCTATTTCTGTTTCTTGCTGTATCCTCATTATGTATGTTGGTTCTGTAGCTGATTAGTGCCAAGGGGGCAAAAGGTGTTGATAGTTTCTGGGAGTTTCTTCAGGAAATATTGGTAGCAGGTAATATATTATATTGCTTCCTGTTAACAAGGAAAATTGGAATTGCTTTTGCTATGATGCATAAACATGATGCTGACATGAGAAATCTATTTACACGTTTAGCATGATTTCATAATACTCTGTGACAGATTAGGACCTGGGACTTTTGCCTAAAGCACTGAACTTTCACATTTCTTGCACGTATCCATGAGAGTTACATAAAAGCCTCCGTTTGTACTTCTGTCTATGTGTTACAGTCACAATAAGTCATCAGGTTTATTCCTTAAAAGTAGAACATTTTTGGATGACTCTTCTTTGGCAGCTTTCCGTCCTCCATTCATTTTTTTATCATTGACAATTTCATCTGTCAGTCCGCATTTCTCCAGGCTGTTCGTTCATGACTTCTTTCTGTTGTGAAACTGAAGATCCAGCTGGCACATCTCTTCTTGGTGATTCATTCTACTGGCTGCAAACATTTCTGATCTTTTGATAACCCTTGCTCATGTCTTCAATGTATTGTTTTTAAGGTCGTTTTACTTGGGACAGTTTTCTGTTGGGTTTTGTAGCCAGTTGGCACCAGACTCTGGCTTTCCTATTTATCTAGACTTGGGACCAGCTGTTTAGCTGTTACTGGTAGACAGCACTGCCAGTGACTGGGTTCGTTTTGGGATAATGTAGTATTGTACAAGGACCTTACATCACTGGAGAGTTAGCATAAATGGAGATCTGCAACGTGGATGTTTCCTATGGTGCACAATCTCTGGCTTGGTGGAATCCACTTTTTCATGGTATGCGCCTACCCAGCTGAACATTGCATCAGGAGGTCACCTATAAGAACTGTGTGTTGAATTGAATTTTCTTGTTCTAACCCACAAAGATTCAAATATGCCCACAATAAGTCAAATCTTTTCAAGCACCTACTGCTTGCAAAGGCTGAACTGAAAAAACAACCTTTGCAAGCAGTTGGTCCACTTGCACAGGTCCACAGGTTTTCTCTGTGCCAGGTGCAAGGGAGTGACAACAGGAAACAGGTTATCTTGTTGGCTGTGTACTCCCTGAGGCATCTGGTGGGGCCACTGTGAGATACAGGAGGCTGGACTAGATGGGCCTTTGGCCTGATCCAGCAGGGCTCTTCTTATGTTCTTATGCAAGGCTTCGAACTCTTGTAGGCACATTCATGTTCATTTGAATCTGCTCACAAACATTCAAGCAGGGGAATTCAGTGCTAAGAGTTCCCCTAGCAGAATGCTTACATTTCCAGTACCAGAAAGCAGGAAATAGGGAGATGATACCATTTTCTTGGCTAGCACAGTACTGCAGGGAAAAAGTATTTTCCCACCACTCCAAACTGATATTTGTAATGGTTAGGAAAATTCTGTCCCACAGAAGAATCATTCCAACCTCCATTGCACTCCAGACAAGTATTTCTTCCTTTTATTTATTTATTGCATTCCACTCTTCTTTACAAAACATATTTACTTCCATGCAGTTCCCAGCTGGTCACGGATCAGGTCCATGCCCTCTTAGCTTCAGCAGTGCTACAGCATCTAGTGCTCCCAGATCACTCACTGAGAATGTGGTTTGGGAAGGTGTAGCTCCTTCTAGTTTGCTGCATCTGAAGTTGTTTTTATTGTTTTTATTGTTTTTAAATTATGTATTTAAACTTTCTGTATTTTAAACTGTTTTTAATTTTTGTTGTAAGCCGCCTTGGGCATTTGCCTCGGCATGGGATAAGGCGGGATATAATTTTTTTAAATAAATAAATAAATAATACTGTCCTTTGCAAGCTGTTACTCCTAACACCTGTATTGTTAAGGTTTCAGAATTCAGGGTGGAAATTGGGAAGAGCAACTCATCAGTAGTTGTGGTATGAAAGTGGTGCCTTGGCACTTAGTTAAATGAAAATAAAACTTTAAATTGGAATGTTTAGAGCAGGGGTGTCAAATATAAGGCCTGCGGGCCAGATGCGGCCACTGGAAGCTCTTTATTTGGCCCCCATGATAATCGGGCTCCTCCAGCACCGCACTTTAAACAGCGCTGCTTCTGCTGGGGTTCTGGGGGGAAGAGATGGATGGAGGCCTCAGAAGTCAAGGAACGCTACAGGGGAAGGAGCAAACCAAGAGGAGTGAGAGAAGGAGATGCTGCCGAGGTGCTGGGAGAGCCCAATTATCACATGGGCTGCCCTTTCAGCAGCGCCACTTCTGCCAAGGCTACACTTTGCAGACCACCTCTCAGCTGCTGAGCTGAAGTGATGGCAGAAGCGGCGCTGCTGAAAGGGCAACCCATATGATAATTGGGCTCTCCCATATCTTGAAAGTATGATCAAGATTTGCACATTTTCTCTTCTGTCAACTGCAGCTAATGAGTTTCTATGTAAGAGAAAAGTGCTTATTTCTGGCCGTCTGCTTAATGACATCACTTCCTTCTTAATGATATAACTTCAGTCCCTCAGTAGGCACCATGAAGGCTATTCAGGCCACTGTATGAAATGATTTTGACACCCCTGGTTTAGAGCATATACATCTGGGAGATACTCTAAGTTGCTGTATTGGCATCTTCTCAACCAAAAGACAATATAATTGTATCTTTATGAACTCCTACTTACTCCTTTTATTCAATTCTGCAGGGAACCTGACGTTCTAAAGATGTCAGGAACTGGCGTGTAGTACAGTCCAATAGTATCATATATAAGATAATCCTTGCATATACAAATATTTGGGAAATAATATATAAATAACTAATATTTTACTGTGTAGTAAACTATAATTAGAGCATTTATTCCCTTTCGTTTTCAGCAGCCTCTACAATTCTGAGTCCAGACACTGCTTGCTCCAGTATGCCCTGAAAATTATCCCACTTAGGTGTGTGTGTGTGTGTGTGTGTGTGTGTGTGTGTGTGTGTGTGTGTGTGTGTGTGTGTTGGGCATTGCAAGTGATGGCCTGAACTCTAGTATCAGGTAACTCTCATGCAAAATTCAAGACTTCAGCTCAAACAGTTTTGCTGACCTCACTTCCAGCAGTATCTTCACACAGGGCTGGAGTCAATCTCTCGTTTCTGAGGATCTTTATTATAGTCTCTGTGGGAAATGTGTGTGATTACATAACCTTCAGTACTAGGTCTCCTATTTTTTCAGTGATTAATTGATTGCTGAAAGTAGAGTAATTCTGAAAACACAGAAGTTAAATGAGAGAATATAGGTTCCAAAAAGCGCAGTTATTGCATTCTATTCTAGATGTTTTTAAGAAGCCAGATGCTGCTCTCGTGATTCCAGATACTTGACTATAAACATAGCTAAAGTTGAGACAAGTTTGTGCCACGTGTCACTGCCCGCGTTGCAAGGATACTGAAGCACAGTCTCATTTGCAGGCCTGTCTCAAGGCCACATGAATCAGTAACCTAAGAACTACGTTATTCATCAGCTCCAAAACTGCTTCCTGGAATGCCCTTTTCCTTGCATTATACAATCTCTCCCCACGAGGTGCAGCTGAGTGGCCTGACAGCCTCTTTCAAGATGATAAAATACCAAAAACACAGACTGCAGTCACTAGGGTATGCCTGAGGGGGATTGCATAAACTTCTCCATCAACTCTTGTATTGTTCTTAGCTAACTTAAAAAAGGGGGAGGGGGAACGACAACAATGCAGTCTCCATGTGCTTCTTTTGGACACGCTCCATTGAAGATAACAGAGCCTGGTCTGGCAGAGTGGGGGGGGGGGACGTTAGTGCCCAGGGTAGGAGTTGGCATAGGATTGCAAATAAGAGATATTTGAAGTGAATTTCTTCCAGAAAGAAACATCTGGGAGTTTTCAAGGGAAGCCAAATTAGTTTCTACATTGCATGTGAAATTTCTTAAGGAGTTCCTGCACTGTAGACCCCCTATATCCCATTGTTAGAATTGGATCTACAATATGTCTCTTAGCCTGCCTAATGCACAAGATTCTCAGATAAATACGGTATTTGAATGAGCTCCAGTTAAGAAAATTAAGGAGCGAGAAGTCTTGTGTGCATGCATTCTGTGCTGAGGCATGGAGGGAGGTAATGCCTGTAGCTTCTAGGTCAGAAGAAAGGCAAAGGTCTTTGAGGAATGGATGGAAAGAGTGTCATTCTTTTCAGTACTTGAAAATGGAGGAAATGGGTAATCTATGGGAAAGAGACAATACTTGTTTGAACTGACTGAGTTTGTGAGAGTGCCGGTGGCGCGCTCCTCACGCGCCGCCCGCCCTTGTCCCCGGCCCGGCTCCGGCGCGAGGCAGGGGGTTGTGGCGCCCGGTGATTGGCTGGACGCCCTGAGGAGGCGGGGCCTCGCCGGCCGTTGGAGTGGCGTGCCCCGGCTCTCCTCAGTCTTCGGCTGGCGTCGCTGCCCGCCCACCCGCCCGGCAGGCAGTTCGAGATTAGCTGGTCGCCGTTTCAAGGGCCGAGCAGGAATTTTTGGCTGACAGTCCAGATTGGCACAGGGTGTCAGTTTTTTCGCCTGCTCCGAACTGATGCTGGGTGACGGGCGTTTTCGATTGGTTGATTCATTTACTGGTCACGTTGCAGGAACCGTGCAGGCAGGGCAGGTAAGGTTGGGAATGGTGTCCACTTAGAGGCAGCAAAGTCACAGAGTAAGCCAGAACCGCTCAGTCAGGGGTACTGTCCCGGCCTGGTGAGGCAGGCTGGCGACCTCTGTCGACTGGATAGAAGTGTGCCTGGCCGGGGTCCCCGGCAGGCACACTGTCCGGCTGTCACGGTCCCTTCGGGGGTCGGCAAGGATAGGCGCACTTGGGGGGTAACCCCTTGCGGCGTCTTGAGCCTGGTGGCACACCCGTTGATCATCCAGATCACCGGGGAGGTAGACAGCTAGCGCTGTTTCCCCTTATAGTGCCTGCTTGGTTTGGGGTTTTTGGTTTAGTGCCCTGCTGCAAGTCTTCATTATGTTTATTTGTTAATAAAAGTGACCCAGTCTAAATCCAACCCTCTGTCTCGTGTCTTCATTGTCGGGTACAGGGGTAATGTATTGCCAGTAGGGCAAAAGTTCTGTTCAGATATAGAGACAAGGAGCAGGCCAGTGGTTGAATGAAGACAAAAACCAGGATTTATTAGGTTTGCACAAGCAAAACCCCCCAAATAGACACATTGATATGCAAGGTTCTAATGTAACCCAAAATAGAAGTGTCACCTCATCCTAGAGACGTGCTCTTCTTGTGGCACGACTGCATGGCACGACTGCAGCCATCCACACCAATACCAGATATATCATTAGTGGGCATTTCCAACCCCTTTTATACAAAAGGATCCTATCATCGGGGGGGGGGAAGTGTATGATGCAGCAGAGGCGTTCCTATGGTGGGGGCAGTATTATAAGTTGCGGCCCGTCCTAGTCCCCATTTACAAGCCGGCATGAGGCGGCCATGCCCCCTCACCGTCGGATCCATTCCATGTGGAGAAGGCAACGGGCAGGGAGTCTCCTGCCCCCACCGTAGGAACGTCTCTGTGATGCAGCTCCTTGAGATGTGGCCTCATCCAGGCTCATAACCTTGGCTTGGTTCCCAGAGCATCTCAAGATTATAACAAGCAAGGGAGGTATCATTACTAACAGGTGCTAAAGCTAACTAATCATGGGCAGAAGGTGTGGCCTGGAGGTTCAGCTGTTGCCCTGCCTGAAGAAAGCTAAGCAGGTTCAGCTAGTATGTGTCTCATCAGGTTTGCTGTCCTATTGAGAGCACAGTTTACCTAACTACCGCATTTTTCGCTCCATAACACGCACCAGACCATAGGACGCATGTGTATTTTGGAGCTACATCAAAGGGAAAAAAGTCTTACTTTTACCAGTTTTTGCGGCGCTTGGCCGCTTACCGCGTTGTTGTTTTGCACCTCCAATCTTCGTCCCACGTTACCGGCTGCATTGCGGCCCCGCCGGGACTGCCACCAGTCAGCAACTCAAGGATACTGCACCTTCGCTTCTTCTACAAGCTTCTTCCGAGCCTCCCAGACGCTGAGACGCTGGACATGACTGCAAAGCTCTCCGCAAACATAGCAGTTACTGCGCTGTTTCCGGAGAGCTTGCAGTCGCGTCCAGCGCCTGCACGAAGCTCCCAGACCGCGACTGCAAAGCCCTCCGCAAACACGGATTCAGATTCATAAACAGATACAGTTAATTTTAAAGATTAAGGTGCAAATGAAACTGGAAATTTTTTTGTTAGGTATGAGGGATGATCATGTAGGCGAACAATTTCAAAATTTGTTTTTATATATGATAAGTACGGCAAGAATTTTATATGCACAATATTGGAAAGATTCAGAGATACCTTCGCTGGAAGATTGGTGGTTGAAAGTTTTGGATTATGCTGAAATAGATGAACTTACAATTTTAATTAAGGAAAAGTCAGTTAACCTTTTTGTGAACAATTGGAAACCATTTATTGATTTTTTTAAGAGAGAGAGAGAGAGAGAAGAACGATGTGATATGCGGATTTAATGAATGGAATGTTGGTGATATTTTGGCTTAGTTGGATATTATATGTAGAAAATAGTGAATAGTATGCTAGTAGGATGTATTGCTTTGCGCTTGCTATAACATTACAAAATATGTATTGTTTTTTATGTTTTAATATTATATTAATAAAATAAAAAATATATGACCAAAAAATATATGACCAAAAAAAGGAAGTATCTTCTTAGCACAGTCTTAGGCAGAACACTGTTTTGACTGTCATCTTTATTTTTATTTGCCCTTCTAAAAACAATTTCAAAAATCATTCAAGACAGCATATTCAAAATATGAAAGCCTTCCCAGGATTGATGGTTTTAAAAATTGGTTTTGAGTATTGTGAATTTACAACTATTATTACATTGTGAAATAACATTGACTCATGAATGACCCACTTCCTTTTGTAGTATTTCAAAAAAATATTATGGCAGCTATAGTTTTATAGCAAACATAAAAAACAGTGAGGTAAATTCACTGAGGTAAAGCCAGGGTTGGAAGTTTTATTAAGACAAACGCTCAAGTATTAACACATGTTACTTGTTCCCAAAGGGTGTTTTTGCTGGAAGTGAACTGGACAATCAATTCTGACTTTGGGCGTTTTGCTTACCCCCTCCCCCCACTAATTTTAGCACCACCAATAGCCAAAATGTAAATCTGAATAAAGCATCAAATATGAATTAAAATTGTCATGGCCAGCGATAATAGACATGGATTGCACATTCATTATGGGATTTTCCTTTTTAGCATGGCCTTTAATCTCGTAATTAATGTGCAATCCGTGTCTGAATAAAGCAGACTTTTCACAGTCAGAGGCGTCGCTCCGGTAGGGGCGGGGCTGTAAGTTTCGCTCCATCCGAGTCCCTTTACCCAGCGAGCAGGAGGCTGCCTCCTGCTCGCTCGGTAAAGGGACTCGGACGGAGCGAAACTTACAGCCCCGCCCCTACCGGAGCGACGCCTCTGTTCACAGTTGTCACTGGCAGTATTATTGACTTAGATATGACTAGAAGACAATCTGTAAATGATGTGAAGTTTCACCTGAATAGGATCACCTCCTCCTAAACCTGTCTAGATTCTACAGTCATCCTTTTCTTGAAGACCCTGATCTGAGTCCCTCTGCTGTCTAACATGAAGGTGGATGGTGACTGAAAACAAGGTCTTCTCAGTTGTGGCACCTTGCCTTTCAAATTCCATCTGCTGTCACCAAGGCCAGCATCTCATCCATGGCCCTGGTTGACCTCTGGAATGAGGAAATGGCTAGCGCAGTGGATCAGATTGCTCCTGAACTACCTCTACCATGCTGTCATGCCAAGATGACCTCTTGGTTTACTGGGGAGCTGCAGACAATGAAGTGACAGGGTAGACGCCTGGAGCGATGGTGGAGTAAGACTCGACCATACATGGGCCATTTAAGGACCTACTCCTTGACGACGATGGCAGCACTGAAGACTTTTTTCTCTGATACCATTGTGTTTCCCTATGGTGCCATCCACTGCTGATTGCCATCCAGCAATGCTTTCCCATGTTCTGTGGAATTTGCTTGGTCCAACTCCACGAGAGATGACATGGATGGTACACCATCCCACTGTGATGAATTTGCTAAGCACCTTTCAGATAAAATCAATTGTACCCACTGTGATTTGGATTCCTCTTTGGTAGGGTCGATTGATGTCTCTGTGGGTCCCATTGTTCTGGATTCCTTTCAACTTGTACAACCTGAGGACGTGGACAGAGGTTTTTAGAGTGTGCGGTCATCACTGGAACCTTACCCAGCATGCCTTATTAGATCAGCTGGGGGGTTGGTCGAATGTGTGGGGGAGGTGGTGAACTACTGAGGGATGGGTTTTTGCCTGTGCCACTGAAAACAGCGGTGGTGGGCTCCCTCCTAAAAAAAAAAAAAACCCTCCCTTGACCCTTGATAAATTTTGGTCTATGTCAATTTTGGCCTATGTGCTAGATAAATTTCGGCCTATGTCAAACCTCCCCTTTCTGGGCAAGGTGGTTGAGCAGCTGGTGGCGGCGTCCCAACTTCAGAGGGTTCTGGATGAAACCGATTATCAATCTGGTTTCAGGCCAGACTTTGGAATGGAGACAGCCTTGGTCTCCCTACTCGATGATCTGTGCTGGGACTAGACAAGGGGAGTGCATTCCCGTTGGTCCTACTGGACCACTCAGCAGCGTTTGACACCATTGACCATGATGTCCTTCTGGGACTGTTGACTGAGTTGGGGATTGGAGGCACTGCTTTGTGGTGCTTCCACTCCTTCCTGGCCAACAGGTCCCAGATTTTGGTGTTGGGGGATACCTGTTTGGCATCCTGGTCTTTGACCTGTGGGGTGCTGCAGCAGGGCTCTATCATTTCCCTTATGCTATTTAATATATACATGAAATCACTGTGACAGCTTATCCAGGGAATTGGAGTTTGCTGTCACCAATATGTGGATGACACCCAGCTCTATATCTCCTTTTCTCCATCTTTGAGAGTAGTGGTCGAGGTCGTAGAGTGTTGCCTGGAGGCAGTTGGGAATTGGAGGGGGGTTAGCAGGTTGAAACTAAATCCAGACAAGACAGAGGTCCTCTAGTTTTGGAAAGCTTTGATGCCGATGCTGGATCATCAATCTACTCTGAATGGGGCTTGCACTCCCTCTGCAGAAGCAGGTCCTCAGCCTGGGTGTCCTCTTGGATGAGCAGCTGCTCTTGGATACTTTACTCTGCTCTTTTTATTGTTTTTAGCCCACTGTGGTTTTAAGTATTGTTTTTATGTAGGTTTTACTATGTATATTTTAATTTTATTAAAATATAAAATTTCAATTTCTTGTGTTGATTTTCATGGCCCGCTAATACACACCAATTCTTCACAAATACGGGGTTTGATGCCATGTAGTTTGCTCGAGAATATTTAATGGTTTCCAAACACGCCGCGGTTTCCACCAGGCAGTCGCTTGCGTGATAAAAATATCAAAAAATTTTTTTTGATATTTTTATCACGCAAGCGACTGCCTGGTGGAAACCGCGGCGTGTTTGGAAACCATTAAATATTCTCGAGCAAACTACATGGCGTCAAACCCCGTATTTGTGAAGAATTGGTGTAAATATAAAATTATTTTATTTTCACCCCAAACTATTATTGGGTTAATGGATTTTTTTTCACACTTTTATGTAGCTTCCTGAAACAGTAACTACATCTGTGATGACATGTTGGGATGGAGGGCACATTCATGGATCACAGCAAGATCAGGGCCATGGCAATAGCTGAAGGCATACTCAAAAGTCAAGTCAAGAAACTGGACAATAAATTATAGCCAGGAGGCAGTCCACAGGCAACAGAGAAGAGCAGGACCAGGTGAGGTGGGAAGAGAGGTCAGGCAAGTAGACTAGAGCCCTATTCAGACCTCAGATTAGGCCCCATGAGTTTGTGAGGAACAATCTGACAAGTCTTGCCCGATGCCGCCATTATCTTGAAATATGCACATCCCCATTTGTTGCTGCAGAAAATGCATGTGAGGCAGGGGGTGGGACTTTAGGAGCATGGGAGTGCTCAGCATAGGAGTGGGGCTTGTCAACTTGCTCTCATTGCCCTTGACCACATATTTGTCTCTGTGGGGAGACAGAAATCTTAAAAGGGCATAGGAGCAACTTGATCCATACCAGAGATGGGCTTTAGGCTAAGCGGCAGGAGCAGTCCTCAGTGGTTTATGGTGCAAGGTATCACATAATTGGTTGTCTAGGACACCTGACAGCCTGTAGTATCACCAGGGCTGAAACTGGCTGATAGAGTCCATAGTTCCCCCTTCTAGCCAAATGCGACATTGGATATCTGTGATTGGGTGTCCCAGTTGTTTTATGCTTAAAAGCACCCACTGAGGCTTCCAAATAGGATAAATCTGTAGCACTCATAGAGGGGATTAACCCTTTTCCCCCACAGGGCCATTTCTGCAGGGCCAGTTGCTTTCTGATTTAAACTGGAGAAACAGGATAGAGAAAGATTCAGGATGCAAACCTTATGTAATATGCAACGGTCGGCCAAAATGGCTGACTGCAGCATCCTATCCTGTTCCCAGGCACTGCTGGGGCAGCCCAGGAGCTCCTCGGGAGAAGGAGACATTCATCCCTTTCCCCAGATGCAAGCTGGCCGGGGCTGTATAGGCCTTCTCGAATGTATGCCAGCTATGAAACTGGTATACATTCGAACTGGGGGAGTAAGGCTGAACCAGACTGGGAAAGGAGTGTTCCGCCGATATCCCCGCCCTCTCCCCGCCTGGTTCGCCCAATGGCCACCCTCCCTCGCCACCTGGCCCTCCTTCCCCCGCTCCTGCACCAGCTGGTGCAGAACATGCCTTCACCAGT
Organism: Plestiodon gilberti rubricaudatus; assembly: GCA_026170595.1. Lineage (NCBI taxonomy): Eukaryota > Metazoa > Chordata > Lepidosauria > Squamata > Scincidae > Plestiodon > Plestiodon gilberti. The sequence goes on along the minus strand of JANXHW010000002.1, from coordinate 218,520,379 downwards.
AGCCACAGGGTCCGGAGGGCGGTGGAGTAAGGGCCGCCAGCCGTCGCCCCAGCGGTTTTTACTCACGAGTCATCGCAAATGCGCTTTACTACGCATTTGCAATGGCTTAGAGTGGCGGAGCATGTGCTCTGCCGCTCTACCATTACACTGGATCAGGCTGTCCATCCCTCTCCCAGTGTTGTAAGTCTGATCCAGTTTGCCCTTCTGGAATCTGGTTATAGACCTTCTATGCCACATCTAGTTTGACCCTCAGTGGTCCAGGGAGTAGCAGTTTGGCAGTTCTTTCACTCAAGGCAATTTCCATCAAGGCCTTCTCTACATATGCTTAAGAAAGCAGGAGTTTTAAGAGAAGAAAGCAGTTTGCAAAGTGGCAATCAGCTTTTCCATACTAATGTTTACCCTGCCTCATTGAATTCTTCCTGCATGTATTATTAAATGACATGTAATTTTTCCAGTAACCTTATTATTTGACTTAGCTTTTGCAAAGTGAAGAATGTTGCCCCGATCTGCTTTTCAACTGATACATCTGCGTAGTTAGTGATGAATTAAGAAATGACATAATGCTTGCTTAACACATAACTGATATCCATATTGGAAATGGTTGGATACAGTTCAGGCAAAGGTAGCTTTAGTGGCTGGGAAAACCATTTTTCCCCAATGAATGCAGAAGGCTGCAAGAGAAATTAAAGGCAGGGAAAATAACCAGCATTCCACGTCTCATTTGTGCATGGAAAAATATGTCTGCACACACAAGACCACACGCAAAGGCATGCATATGTACTGGCTGTTCCCTAGTGGTACTACCTTACTCCATTGCTCCTTATTTTTGTGAGCAGAAACACTCTTATGTTGTTGTTTAGGAAGGCAGCTGTGCACCCGAGCTAGGACTCTTCACAACTGGGAACATAAAATAAGTAAATGTTGGACCAAAGCTGGAAGAATGTGTGCGAGGAAATCAACCAGCTCCAGCCTAAATCACATTTGTTCTTGTTGGTGCAATGGAGAATGCTGAGACACTCCTTCCTACTGTCCGCAAGAGAGAAAATAGGAAGATGTTGATATCCTTGCAAGTTGTGTATTAATGCTAAAGTGAACTAGGAATGAAAACAAATTTCAGGATTTTCTTATCACGACAGCCTCATCGAAAGGTTATAGTTTTAAAGGTTGTTGGTGATTTAAAGGTTACACCTAATTAATGAGTTGAAAATACACAGTTTAAAGCCGTATGTATAACTGAATCTTGAAGTTACATGAAGGTGTTGACTGTTTTTTACTGTCATACTTATTCTCTGAACACATTACTGTAAATGGTTTTTCATACCACCCAGAGCACTAAGTTGTTTTCAATAAGATCTCTCCTGCCTAAATGTTTCACTGGATTATTCTGTCATGCATTTGTGACTCTTCAAACACCATCACCAGGTCAAAAATCTGGAGGGAACTGCCTGTCTCTTTAGAAATCTCAAGCTGCACTGAGAGGATGGTGTCATGGCTACATTTCCTGTCTCACTGGTCTTGTTAACCAACCTCCTTTCCTCTCTGTTGTTGAGCAAAGCTAGAATCCAGCTTGTTGCAGAGCTTTGAAACTGACAGGTACCACACACAGGTTGAGAAGTGGTAACTCTGTTTTCAAATCTCTGGCAGTTTTCTTTCTAGTTTTAGATTACAAAAGCAGGGAGGAATTTGCATGTATTCTAGTCGGACCTGTAATCAGCAGGGTTGCCAATTTTTTTTCTATCTTGGCTTTTGTGCATTTTAATAGGTACATGCCCTGAAAAGCAGAAATAAATAACAGCGCAATCCTGTGCATGTATAGGGTGTTGCGAAAGTGCCGTAAAGCACTTATGCGGCATCCAGGGAGTAAGCGGTGCCGGCGCCGCTCACTCCACCACCGGAGGACACCTGCACTGCCAGACACAGGTAAGCCCTGTTCTGGGCAGCAGGAGGGCGTGGGGAGGGTGGGCAGGGGTGGTGGGGGAGGGGATGATTGGCCGGCCAGGCTGGAGATGGAGGTGGGGATATCGGCCGCATGCTGTGCCTTATCCTAACCCCCCTTCCCGGGCCTGGCTGCCTTACACAACCTTCCCGAATGTGTGTCAGCAAAATAGCTGGTGCGCATCTGAGGAGTCCCATTGGGGCCATTGAGACTTACACTGGGGGAAAGGGACAAATGTCCCTTTCCCCCGAGGTGTGCCCCAGCTCCGCTGACACGGGTCACATCCTGCTTTAGGATGCAGCGGCCGGCCATTTGGGTCGGCCGGTGCATCCTATGCAGGATTGGGCTGCCCGTGATTTTTTTGCACCATACAGTTAAGTAATAAGAAGAGCTTCACGTGTCAAGTTACTGATTATCATCAGTGGAGTCACTAGGGCGCGCACACCGCCCTAATGACCCCCGTGCCGCTGCGACAGCCGGCTGGAGAGGATGTCTCCGGAGCCGGCAGCAGCGGAGCCTCCGGAGCCGGCAGCAGCGGAGCCTCCGCTGCTGCCGGCTCCGGAGACATCCTCGCCAGCTGGCTGTCTTGGGCCTTCTGAGGGAGGCCCGATGCATGACGTCATATTTATAAGGTTTTCGCGCATGCGCAGTAAGTTTCTGAGGGCAAATTTGCCCTCAAACGTTCTGCGCAGGCGTGAAAACCTTATAAATATGACGTCGTGCATCGGGCCTCCCTCAGAAGGCCTTGGAGCTCCGCCGAGGGCGGACGCTCTGAGGCCTCCTCCTGGAGCGGGAGGCGACGCGCGGGTGCGCATGCGGGACCACACGTCACCCTTTGCGCGCGTCGTCCCCAGGCGGTCGGCCCTCCCTGCCGTGCTCCAGTGACACCTCTGATTATCATGCAACTGTTAAATGCACTGGAGCTCTTCCAGATTGAAAGTTGACAACCTTATGTCCAAATACTGTCCCTTTGTTCATTCTTCTCTTTCATTAATTGATTCATTTTTTAAGCTTTTAGTATTTTTTTGAGTCATGAAAGTTAGGAATGCTTTCAGTACTGTCCCTTTTTTGAGCCTTGAAGGTTAGGAGTAGGTTGATGGTGGTCTTCTATACAAAGAGTATTAAGTGTATTTATAGGTGAAGGGTGATACACATCAATCTTTTAAAGGCATGGCTTCATTCATATGGGTCTCTGTCTGGTCTGATGAAAATGCAGAATTAATTTCCATTCATATATGATGATGATGTTCTTAGCCAGAATCTTTAATAAAAAGAAAATATCTAAATTGCATTAAACTCAGTGTATATCTTTTCCCCAGCGTATAGAAATGAACTGAGCCATTTCAAGAACAGGAAGAAACATGCATCCTGAGATCTAATAGATCATCCAAATTGGTCCCCAAATGACTTGCAAAAATAGATTAGCAAAGCTTTTTGTTTGGAACTAGTTTAGCGTTGCAAAGCTCAGAATAGAAAGCTGAATAAATCAGATTTCTTCAGACCCCCCCCCCGAAACATGCTTCTTCCAAACCACAGAAAGATATGTTTAATATAAATGGACTCACCTCACTGCTCTTTAAAAAACTAAATGTCTGTTGCATACACTTAACTGATTTCTGAATTAAAAAATTCTTCCTAGATTTTCCAAAGCCTATTAAATGACTGGGCTGGTTGTCTTTTGTCCATTTATTGGAGGTCTATATTTGTGTCTTTAAACTGTGTCTGCAACAGTTCATCCGGGGGGAAACTGTGGTCGCATTGTGCTGAAAGTGTATGTAAGCCTTTTTATCCATTAGTGCAATAACTACAGTTTAATACAGATACTACTGGAGCTTTCTAAGTTCAAATCTGTAGCATTATTTTCAGTTGTGTTTGTTTCTTGAGATTATCCAGTCGTACATAATAGTTTATGGCAGTGTGTTCTCAAACTTAATCACAGAGAAATCCAAAGTATCTTACTGTCACAAAAAGAATTTCTGCAGGTAGACAAAACCAAAGAGATCCCAGGGGAGGAGATTTGCTTCACATCCACAGACAAGGCTGAACTGGATGAACTCGCAGCATGTCAGAGAAGTGCAAGTCCCCTCTCTGCAAATAGGCTAAAATATCACCTCTGGCACCCAGGTCACTTCAGCATATTTTGCCCTCCTGGTCATGAATAAACAACAATGCAGAATAAGCAGAAGGAAGAAAATGTGTAAATGCCGACCTGACAGATTGCATCAGCTCCAAGAAGCTCCAGACAACTGCAGAAAAGATTTTGTTCAACAAAAAGGAAACCAAGGAGGGAAGTGGGGGGGGGCACTACTCCAAAGGTAGCGTTGGAGCTGGAAGGGATGCTGAGGGTTGGGGTCAGGGGAGATGCAAACTTTGCTCTCTTCTCTGCTGTCTCAGGCCAGGCGTCTCATTTTCTTCTGTACAGAGTTGCCATGGAATGGAACTCAAAGCAATGTTTAAGAAACATCCAAAGTGACTGACATGCCTCTGCCACCCGTCATGCCCCCGCAGCTTCCGCCGATTTTAAAGTGTAAAAACGTACCTTTTTTCCTGTCGGCGGCCATCTTAGATCTCACGAAATCTCGCAAGATCCAAGATGGCGGTGCCCAAATCTTGTGAGGGCAATGTGGCAGTACTGTACTGCCTCATGCCCTCACGTGATTTGGGCGCTGCCATCTTGGATCTCGCGAGATTTCGTGATTTCCAAGATGGCCACTGACAGGAAAAAAGGTAAGTTTTAAAATTTCAAGCCTCGTAAAAGCGGCGGTGGCAGCGAGGGCTTCACCGGGCTCGGAAAGCCCGGGATGGATCCGAGACCAGATCCTGGGACCGTCCCGGATTTTCCGGCACGGATGGCAAGCCTACCCAATAGTGTCAGGATGGCTGCCCAGAGATCCCAACACCTGCCGTATTCAGGAAAGACCTTTACAATTGTTGCAAAAAGTATTGTGGCTTATTAATACTTAAATTTCAGCATTTATTGAAAACTTCATCATAATTTTCTACTTGTGGCCACAATGCCTTTAGTTCGAATTTGGAAAGAACCTTTTGTACCAGACATTAGAGACTGGCTTAACAGACTTTGGGACATGGCTGTCATGGAAAAAATAACACATTAGCTTAGAATGAAAGAACCAAGGGTTCTATTGAACAAATTTCAAGAAATTTGAATACCATTAATTAACTTTTGGAATATGCATAGTCAAACATACAAATTTCAAACAGCTGTACAGGATGTGGCTAATGTTTTCAACATGTGATTTTGTTAATGATGAACTACATGAATGGTTTTCCTATTTTGTTATTGGCTATGTTGGTAATTTTAATAAATAAAAGTTGTAAAAATTATTTTTTATGCACAGTGGTCTAACATGATTTTAAATACCGTTAAATGAATAATATTAAATGCACATTTGGTTAAGGTTCTTATGCAACAAGGTTCTTATTCTGGTGAGAACCAACCCTTCTTTTCAGGGTTGGATACAAATATGACAAAACAAACAAAATAATTATATTTTCTTGAACCAATTGATGTTAACATAAAATATATATAAGCTGTCAGGTTCCACAGAATGCTTTATGGAAAAGAAGCTTAATTGCAACACAACTAGCCAGAAATCAAGCTTAGTTACTAATGCAGCTGTTCTAAGTTAGTTCCGATGATGGCCAGTGTGAAGTTTTAAATAGTGGGTGGGTGGGTGGGTGGGGGGAGGAATGATATGCAGGGTCAGCTGGACTCCCACTCTTTGAACACTGAAGTGTTTGTGAGATAGGAGTGAGGTGATAGGAGTGGGAGGTGAGCTTTCCAAATAGGCCACTTCTCTGCTGAGTTCTACTTAGCATGGTAATTGGGGACTGCCAGATTCTGCAAGGGTCAAACATGGCTATGCACCTGAGCAAAGAGGACACCTGTTTGAAACGTCCAGCAGATTATTCTACATGTGTGAAGCATTGCTACTGCCATAGGGACCATACAGCACTCTGCCTGGCCCAACCCCACCAGAAGAAGAGGTGGCAGAGTAAGGTGCAGCTGTACAGCAACCTAGACTTTGACCTTCAAAAGCAGTGCAGGTTGGAGAAGGAGGATGCAGAATTCAGGAGAGATCAGATCCTTTCTGCAAGGATGACTGTGTTGAGCCGTCCAGTCCTGCACAAAGCAGCTATCAAGCCAAGTGGCAAATGCAGTTCACTGACAATAAGTGTAAGATGATGCCCATTGGGGCAAACATTTCCACTTGTGAAAACTGAGTAACTACTTTTCTTAAATTACAGTTTAAGTGGCAAAATTGTCATACTAAACCCCATCATTATAGGGCAGTAAAAAAAAATACACAAAGCGCCCAGATGGCACCCCCATTCAAAAAAAAAAAGTCCCCAAACTATTAACAAAGAGAGGCATTAAGTGGAGCACTTAAAAGGTTGCTTGGTGTTCATTGTGAAAATGCACATATAGGTAGTTCTGGAACAGGTTCTCCTTCAACATGGAATTGACTTCTTGGAAATGCAATAGACCCTGCCTATGAAGTACAACTTTCCTAGCAGTTGCACTGAAAGAGTGAGAGATTAGTCCAGGGTGGATCGTCTGATTGCCTCTCATCAGTTGACCACAAATATGAATGTTTAGAAGGTGATTTCCCATCGCCTGATTTTGGTGAAGTCTAATTCATCTCTTCCCTGTTTGAAATTCTAAGACATATTCGCACATGTTTTTGTAAACCAAAGGTAACTATGAGATTAGATTGAAAAATGTGTACAGTATTTATAACTGCATTATTCCTTTCTTTAACTCATTAATGCATTTTTTATTAAAGGTTGATGCCTTGAGATTACGTTTAGAAGAAAAAGAAAGTTTTCTTAATAAAAAAACCAAACAACTGCAAGACCTCACAGAAGAAAAAGGAACTCTGGCTGGAGAAATTCGAGACATGAAAGACATGTTAGAAGTCAAAGAAAGAAAAATCAATGTTCTCCAAAAAAAGGTAAGAATCATGACAAGCATTGACCACTACATAACAAAATGACCAAGATCGTGGAGAAGTCAGGGAAAAACCTGAGAGTTGTACAGTGAAGATGAGGGATGAGAAGGACAGAAAGCAACATATTGGCAGTAAAAATGGAGAAAAAATATAGTAAATTTTCCCTCTTAATTTTGCTCTGCAGTTTCTCCATCAATGGGGAAACATTCTTATCCTACAATCCTTCCTACATTCTTATGGGTAATTGAGAGAGAGTGGACTGCTGGCTGCTTGTGTTGCAAGTGCACTCAAGCCTGGAATTCAAGACAGCTTTTTCCCTTTTCTAAGGGAAAGGGAATCTGAGGGATTTTCCTCCCTGATATAAGATTGTAGCTTCCCCAAACACAGTTGATAACCTTTCCCTTCCTAACTGCTTTCTGGCAGAACCTCTTTTGCCTGCACCAGCAAAGCAATTTAAGCAGGTCTGTGGAGTCAGTACACAAAACCTCTGGCTCCAACTCCCCCCCCAAAAAAATTGCTTCCATCTTGGACTCCACAACTCCGTCTCCACAGCCCTGCTCTGTTGGAATTGGAGTTGTGGAGTCAGAATTGGAAGCAATTTTGGGTGGATTTGGAGTCAGAGGTTTTGTGTACTGACTCCACAGCCCTGAATTTAAGCAGAAGACACGAGTGTGAAGATTGACAAATATGGAACATTTTATGAGGTGAAAACAGCAGGGAAAAACTTTTTTTATAGCTTTATTTTCATTTAATGTGAAAGAAAAAGATGTGAAATACAGAAAACAAACTATCAAATAAAATAAATTTTAAAAAGGTGTAATATGTGTAAAGAAAAATAGCCATTGATAAATGAGAGGAGAGAAAGACACACACACCCCGGATATTTGAGCAATCAAAAATATTAGATATTGTTGCAAACCCTAATCAATACCTTTTTGGTCTCTTTTCTGTTTAATTTTTCACCTTTAGCATCACTGAATATATTGTATACAAATATTTTCGCCATCAAATAAGGGAAATTCATTTATCCCTAGAATGTGGACTATTGCTTAATTAAATAATTGAGCTAGCGTGTTTCACACTTCTAAAAATTGAAGTATGGCAACTTTGTAAAGCTCATCATGGTTGAAAAAAGTTACAATTTGTATTGTTGTGTGATCAATATGTCAAGTATAGATCTGGTTATCAGATGTGCATAACAAATAGAATTTGTACTAACAGCATACAGTATTACAGTACAGTACTCCCCCCATATCCACTGGGGATATGTTCCAGGCCCCTCCGTGGATACTTGAAACCATGGATAAGAGCGAACCCCCCTTCCATGGTTTCCTGAGGGGCCCCCGCCCTGCCTCCCCTTCGGGCAGGCGTACCCCCAGCTCTTATTTTTCTTTCAGCAACCTTTGCTTCTTCCTTAAAACAAACAGAGAAACAGCCTCCACTGCAGGCAAGTAGAACGAGACTGAGTCCTAGAGAGGCAGCAAAATGGCAGATGCGCTTCAATGTAAGTAAGTGCAAAGTGATGCACATTGGGGCAAGAAACCAAAATTTCACATATACGCTGATGGGTTCTGAGTTGTCTGTCACGGATCAAGAGAGAGATCTTGGGGTCCTGGTGGACAGGTCGATGAAAGTGTCGACCCAGTGTGCGGCGGCTGTGAAGAAGGCCAATTCCATGCTCGGGATCATTAAAAAGGGGATTGAGAATAAAACGGCCAATATCATTATGCCTTTGTACAAATCGATGGTAAGGCCACATCTGGAGTATTGTGTCCAGTTCTGGTCACCATACCTCAAAAAGGATATAGTTGAATGGGAAAAGGTGCAGAAAAGAGCGACCAGAATGATTCGTGGGCTGGAGCACCTCCCTTACGAGGAAAGGCTACAGCGTCTGGGGCTTTTCAGCCTAGAAAAAAGGCGCCTGAGGGGGGACATGATTGAGACTTATAAAATTATGCATGGGATGGAGAGAGTGGATAGAGGGAAATTCTTTTCCCTCTCGCACAACACCAGAACCAGGGGACACACACTAAAATTGAGTGGAGGGAGAGTTAGAACAGACAAAAGAAAATATTTCTTTACCCAGCGTGTGATTCATCTGTGGAACTCCTTGCCACAGGATGTGGTGATGGCACCTGGCCTAGATGCCTTTAAAAGGGGTTTGGACAAATTCATGGAGGAAAAGACCATCACAGGTTACAAGCCATAAGCAACCTCCTGGTTTTTAGAAGTGGGTTTTCTCTGTGCCAGGTGCAAGGGAGTGGCGACTGGACACAGGTATCTTGTTGTCTCGTGTGCTCCCTGAGGCATCTGGTGGGGCCACTGTGTGACACAGGAAGCTGGACTAGATGGGCTTTTGGCCTGATCCAGCAGGGCTCTTCTTATGTTCTTATGTTCTTATGGCTCTGCAAGGTTTCTGTTAAACTTGCAGAGCCTCTCTAGGACTTAGTCTCGTTCTACTTGCCTGCAATAAGCAGCCAGAGGCTGCGTCTCCTGTTTGTTTAAGGAAGAAACAAAGCTTACTGGGAAAAAAGTAAAAGCCTGGGGGGGTCCCCGTGTTCCGTGGATAACTGAAACCATGGATAGCGAATCCGTGGATATGGGGGCCCACCTGTATTTGCTTCTCCCTAACTCTGATGTGCAAGAGAGATTTTTTTCTATTTTAAATGGAATCAAATCATTCTATCAGATTGTCCTATGCATTTTCTCTTCACCTTAGGGACCAATCCTATCCAACTTTCCAGCGCTGATGCAGCTGTGCCCATGGGGCATGCACTGCATCCTACAGTGGGGGGGGGCAGTCACGGAGCCCTCCTCAAGCCAAGGGAACATTTATTCTCTTACCCTCGGGGCTGCATCAGTGCTGGAAAGTTGGATAGGATTGGGCCCTTAGATGCTGCTTGCCTCCATTAATCTTCCTGCTATCAGTTGTGTTTAAAACGTGTGTGTGTGTGTGTGTGTGTGTGTGTGTGTGTGTGTGTGTGTGTGTGTGTGTGTGTGTGTGTGTGTAAAAACATTAGCCCTGAAATTGAACTTCTAGTGAACAAATATAATCTCACTTCCATGTTGAACTGTGCCCTACAGAGAATTCTAGCACATTCCTGTGCGTGTTTTCTGTGATATTGGTTCAGAATTAGGCTCAATAAATAGCGGGGGAAATGCGTAATGCAAATAAACTTGGTATAGTTATAGATGAATAAGATGAGTGAACTTGCTCATTTTCTAGAATGAATGTCACCATTCAAAGCACAAGTTAATTCATGCTTTTGCTCACATGTTAAAACAAAATATTTCTTCAAATGTAATGGCTTAAATTGTATAGCAAGGATAAAAGATCAGAAAAGTATTTTTTGAAAAACTCCCAGGTTATGACTGTAGTTTCCTATGTGGCCTTCAGGAGTGCATGATTTATTTCCAACAGATGGTGTGATAAATTCATTCACAGATGATTTATCTGAAGAAAGATTTAACTGAAACATTATCCTCTTTTCCTTCCAATTGTTTAAGTAAATTCGTATCATTATACTATAAAGAAAATGTGCACTGTTTATTTTCCTTAGGTCTGGTGCACAGTCCACAAGTTAAGACTTTCAGTAGGTTTCCATTTAAATTGCAGTCTTTTTTTAAAGCAACATTTAAAAAAAAACACCCACCCTGGTCTTACTGAGTCCATCAGCATTTAGACTGATTACAGAGCATGCCTTCCTTTTTGGAAAGCTGTTTCCTCTTTGCTTTATGCAGAGTGCTGTCTTACCCTTTCCCAGCACCCAGTAAATTATCCTGGTCTTTGGTCATTTCATCTAGTGGCACAGAGGCTTTCTTGTCTATTTAATGTTATGACATACATTTGGGAAAATCTGCCTAAACCCCACAGTCATAACCATACAAGGACTCCTGTATTGCTTATTGTACCCTTTGTGGAGATTCTCAAGATATTTTCTGACCTCCCCAAGAATCACAACCCGAGCTGGCTGAACCTGGAGTGGTGCCTGAGGCGGCTGCCCCCTTTGTTCGTACACTGTCCTGTCCCACGTCAGTGCTGCTGCCTCCATCTCCCTACCCCCTCTGCAGCTTCTACAGAACTTGCCAGGTGGAGTTGATCTTCTTCTGCTCCCAAGAGCTTCTGTGCCCCGCCTGTTGTGAAGAAGTGCCAGGTGGCAGAGAAGGTAGGAAGGTGGAGTCAACAGTGGCAGCAGTGATGACAGTACATAAGAACATATGAAGAACATAAGAAGAGCCCTGCTGGATCAGGCCAAGGGACCGTCTAGTCCAGCTTCCTGTATCTCAAGTCACAGTGGCCCCACCAGATGCCTCAGGGAGCACACAAGACAACAAGATACATGAATCCTGTAACCACTCTCTTGCAGCTGGAATTAAGAGATAGCCTATTACTAAGACCAGGAGGTTGCTTATCCCCATCATGGCTTATAACCTGTGATGGATGTTCCCTTCATAAATCTGTCTAATCCCCTTTTAAAGGCATCCAGGCCAGGTGCCATCACCACATCCTGTGGCAAGGAGTTCCACAGTTTAATTACACGCTGGGTGAAGTAATATGTTCTTTTATTTATTTATTTATTTATTTATTTTCTGTATTTATATCCCGCCTTTCTCATCATCAGATTTCTCATCAGATTTTATTCAAGGCAGCTTACATAGGCAGGCTATCTTTAGACCTGATAAGGGTCTTTACAATATTGTTCTATTCCTAGATAGAACCTTCCATGCTCAAGATGTTTTCCCTTCTGAGTGCAGCCCTCCTTCTGGCTTGTGCTTTGCACTTCCAAGCTTCACAGTTCACCGCAGTTCACCCTCAGACGGTTGTCTTAGATGTTCTCTCTCTAGCTGACTCCTCCGCATTTTTTTTTGTTCTAATTCTCCCACCACTCAGTTTTAGTGGATGCCCCCTAGTTCCTCATCCTCCCATCACTGCTGCCTCCTCTGCTCAGTGATTCTTCAAAACTGGCTGAGTGGAGAGGATTCTGAGACTCCTAGGATCCTCCATGCCCGGCCTGATTTTTAAAATCTAATCATTTGATTTTGGCTGTAAACAGCTTTGTGAACTTTTTGTTGAAAAGCGGTATATAAATACTGTTAATAATACCGTTAAATACTGTAAAGTGCTGGGTGGTAAGGGTAAATGTGCTGGGTAATATAAGGACGTGATGAGCCTCTTCCTGATGGCTCGCCTCCTGACTTCAGCAACTGTAGCAACTGATTTTATTGAAACGTTTTAATTACTGTATATCTCATCTTCCTTTGGGTAAAAAAAAAAAGATACATTCCCCTTCTTTGACTTTCTTTCTGATTACTTCTTTCTAGCTGGGTCTTTCTCTCTTCATCCCTGTTCCCCTCTTACCTAAACTATGGTAACCATAAATCATAATATCATCTGAATCCTTTCTGAACTCCTCCCCACCCCTTAATGGACTACTAGTCAACATTATTCCATCTGTTTTATGATAGCAAATGAGGATTCTGTGTAGAGAGGCAAGGAAACAGGGATTCTTAGAGGCAAGGAAACAGGAACTCTAATCCAATTTTGATCTTGGAGGCAATATAGTGTGTAACTGGTGACATCACTCTGGCTTGCACAGACAAATGGAAATGGGGCAGCCTTAACAACCCACCCACACGCCCGGTAAGGGGACAGTAGTGAGTGACCCTCAGCAGCCAGCAAGGCTAGTGACCACTTTTTTTCATCAACCTTCAGGTTAAAAAAAAGAGCTTTCATGTAAAGGAGTATGGAAATATGTGTGTAATCACCCCAGCTATTTTCAGTGGGTTAAACCGCTGAAACATAAGCTGTCGATCGAAAGGTCGGCAGTTCGATTCCCGCGATGGGGTGAGCGCTCGTTGCTTGGCCAGCTCCTGCCAACCTAGCAGTTCCAAAGCATGTCAATGCGAGTAGATAAATAGGTACCACTTGCGGGAAGGTAAACAGCGCTCCATGTTCCAGCTGCATGCTACGCGCTGCAGCAAGGAGAGTCATGCCGGCCACATGACCACGGAGGCATCTTCGGACAACGCTGGCTCTTCGGCTTTGAAATGGAGATGAGCACCACACCCTAGAGTTGGACACGACTGGACTTAATTGTCAGGGGATACCTTTACCTTTTTATTATAGACTTTAACCACGTTTTCAGGGCACCAGTTCCCATTTTCTTCCCTCCCTCTCCCCATGCTTCCAGGTAGCCACAGGGCAATGCCACAACGCCAGCATTTAGGGTCCCATTGGAAAATGTCAGAGCAAGATAAGAGGATATTAATGAAAATTACAAAAGAAGATTACGACACAAAATGAGTCAAATCAAATCAAATTCAATGTGTTCAATTCAAGTATGCTGGGTCCCTGAGTTACAGACATCTGAGTTAGCTGCGTGAGCTGCCTTTGCATAGTCCATCCGTTGTGGTGGTTTTGCTCAGGTGCCATATCGTTGAGCCAGTTTCTGACTTCTGTATAGACCTCTGGAATGGAACCAGTACATATGGGACTTAGTGTAATCAATGCTTACATTATGAATGTATAATTTGATACATATAAAATGTGCAACTGAAACTCATATATCCTGTGAACTTTGATACTGAAATTATAACCTTTGGTATAATATTTATCTGTTATTATCTTTGGTAGATCATGATCTTTACTAAAGAGAATAAAACTGCATCGGAGGTCAAATTACCTCCCCCGAAATTATGCAAATGTTCTTCTCTTTTGAGTCTGTTTCCATTGTTTCACCAACCTGCTAGTCCTCAGTACAGTCAATTCTTGCCATACATGAATTCACTACTTGCAAATTCATGTATCCGCAAGCAGCAGAAGAGAGACCACTTTGTGCAAGCAGCAGAAGAGAGACACAAGGTGTGTCTCACTTTCCGTGATCCTTGCTGCCTAAGGAAGCCTGCAGAGATTTTTCTGTAGGTAGCAGGGATTGTGAAAATGGTGCCTGCGATCAGCACAGAACACTTTGAAATGGCCGAGGAAAGCATCTGAGGCTTTCCCCGTCACTTCAAAGTGCTCTGTGCTGATTGCGGGAACCATCAGGTCCTGAATGCTGCAGGGACATTCAAAATGGTGCCTGCGATCAGCAGGGACCCTCTGGGGCAGCAGATAAGGTACCCTCCCAACCCCCTGCATGGAACCCCATTGATCCTATAGGATCAATGGTTCCGTATCCGCGAATTCACAACCTGCAGGGGTTTCTAGGAACCTAACCCCAGTGGGTAGCGAGAACTGATTGTACTTTTTTTTAAAAAAAGGAGAATGGCTGCATGTGTGATACCAGTAAATTGAGAATCACACAGTTAATGGAATGATGTCTCAATGATATTTAGTCGATCAGAATTGGTTATGTCTTGTGTTAGTGCAGTAGCCTTTCAGAAAACATTGCCCTCCCTAACAATGGTCAGTTTCTCCTTCTTGTATACGTTAACTGGAAGGGAACAACTTGGCGATTATGCCCAAAACGTTTGTGAAAACCAATTGTCTTTTACCTCATCTCTGATTAAGACTACGTATTTACAGCTCACTGTGACTACCTTTCTTTCACTATAGTGTTCCCCTCATCCCATGTGATTGGTAATAGTCTTGCCCACCATCCTTCCTATGTCATATGGATTGGAAGGAGGACTTACAGAGAATATCTAAATGCCCTCTTAGCACACACTGTTGATTGATCAGTGACCCTTCACAAACCTACCTGTTCCAAGGAAACATTTCTGAAACAGATAACTGTAATTCTGTTACTTGATTCATTTGACCTTTAAGAACTTGTAGCTTCTAGAAGCACATGCTTCTGGTGTGTTGGAAATGTGTATGGAGATTACTGAAGCTGGGGCATATATTGTTGAAACTTTCTGAGCATAAGAGACTTGTAGAAAAAGCTGGAGACAGGTTTTGTTTTGTTATGTTATGTATAGGATAGGAATGTGATAATAAAAAAGGATTAAAATAGTACCCACTTTCACCTACAAAGCTTTCTACATAAAACAATTATAGTTCCATATTGAATGGCTAGAGGCTCTTAACTAATGAAGTGCTATATGACACATCCCCCTAACTTACAATACAATTAGAGTTAGCAGTAGGTGTCCAAACACCAGAGCTATAATTAGGCTTACCATCCATCCCGGGATACCCGGGACCATCCCGGGCTCCGGTCCCAGGTCGGTCCTGGGCTTTCTGGACCCGGTGGAAGCCTCTGCTGCTTTAAAACTGTAAAAACTCACCTTTTTCCGGCGGCGCCATCTTGAATCTCGTGAAATCTCGCGAGATCCAAGATGGTGGCACCAAAATCTTGTGAGGGCACATGAGGCAGTATAATACAACGTTTGGAATTGGTATGCAAGGGCTGAGCCTTGTATTCTTGGGGGTACTGTCTTCCTCAGAGTAAAATGAAAAGTATGTGGTCCAACATGCTTTTCCTTTGAGGTTTACTGGTATTCTAAAGTTAATAAAATTATATGCCAGATGAACATGTAGTTCCTAAACTTGGATTAGGCTGCTCAACAATTTACAGCAACGTTACCTGGGGTTTGAGCGCTATTGAGCAATCGTCATTCCATATCATTACCACCAGTTGTAAAAAGAGGTGGCTTTTCAAAAAAATGATAGGCGCTCTGATTATAGCAAGATTCCAAAGTTTACTTTTAACTTGGCAAGGCCATCATGACATTGTTCTAGCTCTAGCTCATTAATTTCACATGGTGATGTCTTACAAATGCACCCCCTTGTGATGACAGCTGGTATTGACCTTGTCAGGGGAGTGTGAGGACGTGACGCCACTTCTCATGACATTAAATTTCTACATAGAAAGCATCTTTGTTTGTTTAAGGCATAGCATATTTACAGAAATTTATTTAAAGCATCTCACAATAGAGAATTTGTAAATAAGCAAGTAAAAGCAACAAGTTGTGCTAAAAAGCTAAGGAGTTAACACCTTGCCCTTAAAACAGAGTGCTCAATGCTTTACTGAGAAGCATTTATGCAAATCACAATAAACCCAACATAATGGCTCCTAATGCATAAAGACTGTGGACTAAAATGTCAAGTTATGAAATGCATTGTTACCACCTTGGTCTTCTTCAATGACTTAAACATAATAAAAAAAATGATCTAACTCTTCCAGGGTTGAAAATTGATGGAATTAGGTTTACACTCATTTACATAATTACCTTTTTCTTTTTTTTTCTTTTTTCAAATTGCATGTACAAAGTGCACTGCTAACCTTTGGCTCAAATCTGGGAAAGCAGGAGGGTTCTCCCCACTATCCTGCTTTTGCTAGAACTTATTTTGTATCAATAGCAGTATTTTTGGTGACTGCTATCATTCTCACTTGTTACATCGTTGTGTAGCATCGTTCAGAGGGGAATTGTGGGGAAAACGGCAGCTGGTAGAAGCAGTACCACCACGGCTGGTAAATTGTGTTGGCTTTTGCTATAAATGACCAAAATGCCCCCCCTCCCGCAATTTCTCTACCTGTGAATTGTTTGGTGAAACTGGAGGAGCATTTTCTGCTCAGCCCCGAAATAGAGTGAAATAATCTTACTCACAAAATGAAAAAAGGCCTTGCTTCATGCTGTTTAGCCATGTTGTTTTTCTGTTTGCTGCTGCTTGTAAGTGCCAGTGTTTGTTTGTTTTTTCAAACAAACTGGAAGTGTGCCTCAATATGCTTCAGGGGGCCATTCAGAAGCACGGAGAGGCCTGCAGAGGGAGTCCACAGGACCCCCGCACCCTCTGGAGGGCAGCGTGAACCCTTGGTAAGTGACAAAGAAAACCTTTGCGGTGTGATCCCGGGGTTGCTGCTGCCGCCATCGCAGGTCCCCACTCCCCTTAAGGAGGTAGCGACCTTCTCAAAGTGGTGGGTCATGACCCACCACTTTGAGAGCCACTGCTATATATAATTTAATAACCGTACTGTAAAACAGTAACTTGGCCTTTACATCAGGATCTCATGCTACCAGTGACACTTTCATGAAATAGACATTTTGGCATTCTGGAATGTCAATACTAATTAGTTGACTTTAAATACAGTCTTGAGTTGATTTATGCTGAGAAATTATTTTTTAATGTGCCTTTAAGTGAGTTAGAAAATAGGCCACCTAATTCATTACTGCAGCTTCTCTCCAGCATCTCATATAGATATTGATCTTACCAGTCCAGCTGTCAGAGATCCTTTTAATTGGAGAAACTATGGAATGCAAACCTGTGCCTAAGCTAATAAAAAGAAATAGCATTTTTTCAGTTATAAAAAACTAAAAGCCCAATCCTATGCATGTTTACTCAGAAGTAAGTCCCAATTTAGTCAGTAGGGATTACTCCCAGATACGTGTGGCAAGGATTGGAGCCGAAGGTACACTGAAGGCACCCTAGGCAGGATGCAATGACATATATGTGGGCCCCCATATCCACTGGGGATATGTTCCAGGCCCCTACGTGGATACTTGAAACCATGGATAAGAGCGAACACCCCCTCCATGGTTTCCTGAGGGGCCCCCGCCCAGCCTCCCCCGCGGGCAGGCATGCTTGCCCCCCCCCAGCTCTTATTTTTCTTTCAGCAAGCTTTGTTTCTTCCTTAAAACAAACAGAGAAGCAGCCTCCATTGCAGGCAAGTAGAACAAGACTAAGTCCTAGAGAGGCTCTGCAAGGTTTCTGTTAACCAGAGTCTGCTTCTCCTGTTTCTTTAAGGAAGAAACGAAGCTTACTGGGAAAAAAGTAAAAGCCTGGGGAGGGGGGGTCCCCACGGTCCGTGGATAACTGAAACTGTGGATAGCGAATCAGTGGATATGGGGGCCCACCTGTATATGCATGTACCATCCTGCATGTACCATCCCATACAATACATGATGCAGATCAACCGCAGGTTTGCTCTGTGTCCCATTCCTACTGCTGTCCATGGATTGGCAGGTGGGTAGAAGAGATAGCGACCAAGTCTTCCAAAATGATGTGCATGGTGTATCTACATAAGGACATAGTTGTCTGTCTTTCCTTTCCACTGCACTATTTCATTTATTTCTGGTCTTGTGTGTATGATTCCCAAAGCTGTGTGCCTGATTAATCCCTCCCCCTGAGAAATTTTGTTGTTTTCAAACTCTTTGGTTTATGTTGGAATTCCTCACATCTTCTGATGAAGGGGAAAGCCGCCAAATTCACCTCAAATTGTGGACTTTGAAAGTGTAAAAACTGATTTAATAGCAAGTGGGCTGCTGATGGAGTGGTCGTACCTGCCACGAATGAATAGGATGAAAGTGGATTATATTCAAGGTTGAGTTGGATCTTGCAATCTATGCGAGGCTGTCTGCAGTCTATTAGATAGTGTTCATGCTCACAAAATCCTAGGTTACAATACCATCCATTTGCTGAAACTAAGCAATGTTTTTCTTTAAGAGGCTGTTTTAGAAATTCACAAGCACATTCTTCTTAAATCAGATTTCATTTCTGCACCCTTTATGGACCCATGTCAAGCTCTCCCACTTAAGATACAGAAACATCTTGTCTCTTGTTAGTCAGGCACTGGGCACTGGAGTGGTTGCCACAAAGTTAGAGAGTTAGTAGTATTTGCATGGTTAGAGTACTTTTCTGGGGAGGAACTGGGGAGACTCAGGCTCAAATCCCCACCCAGCCATGAAGCTCCCTGACAGCACAATCCTAACTAACTTTCCAGTGCCAATGAAGCTGTGCCAGTGGGGCATGCGCTGTATCCTATGGTGGTGGTGGGAAGTCATGGAGGCCTCTTCAATTGCAGCTACATCAGCACTGTAAAGTTGGTTAGGATTGGACTGTGAGTGAAGTTGATGATCCATTACTATCTCTCAGCCCAACCTACTTCATAGGGTTGTATGAGGATAAAATGGGGGGGGGGGGAGGCGAGAAGAACCATGCATGTGACGTGGGTTCTCCTGGGAGGAACAGGATGAAAATGTCATGAGAAAAGTAACAGGGAGTTTTTTCCCCATAGATTTTCTGCTAATTCATCTTAATGAAATTGTAGGACAATTGGCAATGTGACTAACAGCACAATCCTATGTATTTCTACTCAAAAGTCTCATTTATTTCAGTGGGAGTTTACTCCCAGGTAAGTGTGTATAGGATTGCAACCCACATGGGTCAGTGTACATCTTTCAGTTTCACTTATTCTTGGTATACTTATCTGGCTGACAAAAACTTTTGTAAACTGAAATAGCACCTCTGGTTCATTACCTTTTGAAGCAGCTCAAATTGCTTATGGTGAGAAATGTGAAGGGATATGGTGAAAAATACTCATGATTGTGTCTCCCACACAGAACTATAAAGCTAAATCTGTAGGGACTGATGGAGGTGCATGCCTTAAAATGTGGCTCTGTTTTTCCAGTTTGGTTCTGAGTCAGAACTTCTGACAGTTGAGGAAAAGAGTTCTTTGGCTGTCCTCCACTCAACCTGAAAGCTGGGGAAGCCATCTCTTTTATTATTATTCCTCACTGTAGCTATGGCCATGTTCATATCTTTATTTAGCATCATAACAGTTGCATTACACTTTTGGGGAGTGTCTGCCTATGCTTGGGAAGCATTTATTTGGGATATTGTTGTACTAACCGTGGAAAATGCCAACATTTTAGGTTGAGCTGTAGGGTTTTTTTCCTGTTTGGCAGCAGTCCTAAGCACACTCAGTTGGGAAGTCCGCCCCACTGCTATCAAGGAGACTTCAGATAAAGGTGGTCAGGATTGGGGTGTGAGGAGAGGATGAGTATTCCCAGATACGCTATGATGTTATCAGTGTGGGCCTCTTTTGGCCGGCTTCCTCCCAGCAGTTCATTTTTCTGTTGTGTTTCTGCTCTCCCTCTGCTGAAGTCTGGCAACAGAAGCCAGGTCCCCAGAACAAGAGCTTTGCCTCCTTTGACTCCCTTTTCTTTCTTGACATAGTCTGCCGTAAAGCAGCATTTACAGCCTTGTAAAAATGTCAGCTGGCTTGAGGGCAACTCCTTCCTCGAGGCTAGTATCCTTCTGGCATTCTTTTCATGTCCTCCCTGGTTACTTTGAGTGCAGTCTGTAGCTGGGTACTTCCTTGTAATGAGTTATGGACTTGCCCGAATCCAGAATCTAACAAGAGAAGGGGTGGAATCTGTTAGTAACTAGACTTCACTGTAAATAAGGGAACATTGTTTTTCTTCCATACCAATGAGAATTAGAGGAAAATAATTATTCCATGATAGTATGTACCACAGAGTCACTCATACATAGATACCGCAGAGCCTTTGGCAGGTCTGATGATCACTCCCCTCTGCAAAACGATTTCTTTATACAGCATGTTAGGGAAAAGGTTTCTAGCCTAACCTTCTCCCTGACTTGCTTGCTTTTGATAAAAAGTAGGTACCTGGGGCAATGTTCATGTCTGTGCTCCTGTACTTGCAATCTGAAATGATACGGTCTAGGAAGGACAATGCCGTGTGCTATTTCTGTATGTTTCAGTTGTTAAAAGGTATATTAATAGTAAGGCCAGCGGGTGGTGCAGCGGGTTAAACCGCTGAACCATAAGCTGTCGATTGAAAGGTCGGCAGTTCGATTCCCGCGACGGGGTGAGCGCTCGTTGCTTGGCCAGCTCCTGCCAACCTAGCAGTTCCAAAGCATGTCAATGCGAGTAGATAAATAGGTACCGCTTGCAGGAAGGTAAACAGCGCTCCGTGTTCCAGTCGCATGCTACGCGCTGCGGCAAGGAGATTCATGCCGGCCACATGACCACGGAGGCGTCTTCGGACAACGCTGGCTCTTCGGCTTTGAAATGGAGATGAGCACCACACCCTAGAGTTGGACACGACTGGACTTAATTGTCAGGGAATACCTTTACCTTTACCTTTTTATATTAATAGATATCACTAATTATATTTCATACTCTGCCTGTTGGTCACAAAGGACCCGCAAGGTGACTAACAGCCTAATCCTATGAGCCACTTATGGCAGCAGATCTAGTGACCCACTGCCATAAGTCACCTTGTTGCGTTACCATAGTGTGCTATGGAGCCGCTGGTGGAAACAGCCAGAGGTTCTGAGTGCATGCCAGAACTGCATGGACACTCTAATCAATGCAGGTAAAGTGGCAGAGGAGGCAGTTCATGGGCGGTGCAGGGGAGGATCGGGATGGGCAGTGGGCCAAAAGGGGGGTGGTTCAGGGGTTGGAAAGGTGGATCTCAGAGGCATGGATCTCATGCATGCCAGATCCTATCCCTCTTTCCCCTGCAATCCCCTCCTTGGATTTACCCTCCAGGAATGACTGTAGCCACCAAGGCATGGTGTCCCCCAGTTTAATTCCAGAAAGACAACTAGAAGGATACTGTGGTCAATGGTATTAAATTCTACTGAGAGGTCCAGGAGAATGAACATGGTGCCCCTCATTGTTCTCTCAGTGCAACTAAAGCTGTTTCAGTCGCAAAACCAAGCTGGAAGCCAAACAAAAATGGATCTAGCCTGGAGCTGGACCATCAGTGCACACTTAAGCACCTTGTCCAAGATTGGAATATTTGAGAGTGGTTGATAGTTGTTGAGACCAGTAGAGTTTATTGAGCACTTATTTAAAAGGAGTCACTAAACAGCCTCCTTCAAAGCTGCTAAAACCACATTTTCCCCTCAGTTTAAGGGAAACCTAACCACCACCACCACCACCACCCAACAGGTATTAATCACCACCACCACCCAACAGGACAGCAGTTCTCACTGCTGAACTCACAGCAGTTCAGCACTGGCAGTTCTCACACACCAGGAAGGTAGGGATTTTGCATACATGTAGTAGACATCCCTTTTGCAAGAACTTTGCTCACATCTGCAGGTTTCACAAATTGAAAGTTATCATTCAAACATAGTAACCAGCTCACGTGGGTCAAGGTCAAGACAGGCACAGAATCACCTTCCTTGTGGTTCAGGGTTAGGCTGCACAATACTGACCAAAGTGTGGTGAACTTTTCTGTCGTATTTTTCCTTTTAAAGTTTTTGTTTTGTAAGTGCAACTAGTATTGCACCTTCTCCAGCAGGGCTTACCAATAATATATTTCTCAGAATAATTGTTTGCAGATCTCAGACTTTCTTTTCCAACATTCCTTAGCCAAGAAGAACATCCATCTCTTAATTATTTTCATCTGAATAGTCATCAAAATTGCTTTTCTGCTTTTAATAATAGAATAATGTTTAACATCTTTGTTAGTTTATTTCCTTAGAATGGCACATCATTTAGGAAATATGAATGAGTAGTGTCTTCCAGTACATCCAAGTTGCTAGTACAGAGACAAAACTAAATATGTGATTAACAGCCCAATTCTAACCAACTTTCCAGTGCCGACGCTGCCACAATGCAGCCCCGAGCTAAAGGAACAAATGTTCCCTTACCTTGAGGAGACCTCTGTTAGTGCCCCCCACTGCAGGATTCAGCGTGCGCCCCGTTGGCATGGCTGCATCAGCACTGGAAAGTTACAGTAGTTAGGAATAGGCTGTAACAGTGCAATCCTAGGCATATTTATTTAGAAGTAAGTTCTATTTTATTCAGTGGGGTTTACTTGCAGGAAATATAGGATTTCCTAAATATAGGATTTCCTATATAGGAATAGGATTGCAGCCGCCTGAAATGTGTGTGCAACTGTTTTTAGTGGTAACATTTTCCTCACAGCAACACGTTAGCGATATTTTTCTCGTAGGTTAAACAGGAAATAAAAATGTTCTGGACCACAAGTGGGCATCAGTCTCTGTTCTCACATTCTGGAACATTTGGAGAGTAAGAGAGTTGCCTCTCATTCCTGAATCAGTCCTCCAATCTGACTAGATTATTCTTTCCTTTCCTGATGTGTTACTTGCCTCCTCAAAGGAACATGATAACTGTGCTGGGCTGCAGCTCTGAGAAATGTTGATGTTTTCTTCGTCTGCCCTCCACATACTCTATAACTAGGGGCAGACTATGTTGGTAATAACAAAATAAAAACACATAACACTGCTTTTTGCACAACCCCCCCCCACCCTGAAATCTGCAAAAAATAAAACCATTTTCTAACACCTCTACATATTGGTAATGACTGTGGCTGCAACTGCTGACACTATGGGCGCAATCCTATCCAACTTATGCTACCGGTGTAACCAGCAGCCCAGCGAAAACGGGAGGCCCCAGAATGGAAAGGGGATCCAAATCCCCTCCAAAAGGGGAATTCAAAGGGGATTTGAATCCCCTTTCCGTTCTGGGGCCTCCCGTTTTCGCTGGGCCGCTGGTCACAACAGCGGCCTAAGTAGGTTTGGATTGCACCCTATATCACCTATATCACATACCTAGTACACTTTTCACGTGGTTATTACAGCGGTTATAATTTATAAAAATAGAATAAAAACACATAACACTGCTTTCAACAATTTTAGTTTTGAAAACAGCAAAATCTGCTTTTTGAAAACAACGTTTTGAACTTCCTCTATCTATAACCCTCTAAAGTTGCAGTCCTATGCACACTGACCTGGGATTAAGTCCCTTTGAACATCATGAGACTTACTTCTGCATAACCATGCATAGGTTTATTGCTCTGCAAGAACTCATAACTACTCAGTATTGATTTTAGTTTTTCAAGTGGACAGTAATTTCTCTCTGACAAATGTTTCCTTGTGACCCATTCTGAGAAACATTTTGGCATCACTGGATCTTTATTGCAGATTTAGAAAGTCAATGAGGTATAATGGATAAAGTTCTCGAGTTAGGCTAGGGAGAGCTGGTTTCAAACTCTTAACCAAACTCTTAAACCAAATCTGTTGGCGTCTGGGAGGTCGCAAGCGTAGGGAATGGGAAGCCCCGTCCTGAGACACTGCCCTGGCTCCACCAGATATCTTCCCCTCCAAGTGTCCCTGTGTGTCCCTCCTGTTTGTTCGCACGTGTGCTCCGATTTGGCTGAAAGCCCCCCTCTCCTCCCATTGGTGAACGCGTCGCTCTACGTCCCGCCCACACGGCCAGAACTTGGGAGAGCGCCACTCTCCTGCATTCCATTGCAGTCATTTAAAAAGGAAGCCACACCGCTCCGCACATGCCGCACGCGCCCGGGATGCATTGAAGTTCGTACGATGTAGATCAACCTTACCTCAGTCATGAAGACAATCAGGAATCAATCACTATTTCTTAGCCTGACCTACACACTATAAGTTGTTGTTGTTGTTCAGTCGTTAAGTCGTGTCCGACCCTTCGTGATCCCATGAACGATATCCCGCCAGGCTTTCCTGTCCTCCACTATCTTCCTGAGTTCGCTCATTTTCATGTTCGTTGCATCGGTGATGCTGTCTAACCATCTCTGCCTTCCCCTTCTCTTTTTGCCTTCAATCTTTCCCAGCATCAGAGTCTTCTCCAGGGAGTCCTCTCTTCACATTAGGTGGCCAAAATATTTGAGTTTCAGCCTCAGTACCTGTCCTTCCAGGGAACAGTCAGGCTTGATTTCATTTAGGATTAACTGATTTGATCTCCTAGCAGTCCAAGGGACTCTCAGGAGTCTTCTCCAGCACCACAGTTCGAAAGCATCTATTCTTCGGCGCTCAGCCTTCCTTATGGTCCAACTCTTGCAACCATACATTGCTACTGGGAACACCATCGCCCTGACTATACGAACTTTTGTTGGCACGGTGATATCTCTGCTTTTTAAGTTTGCCATAGCTTTCCTTCCAAGGAGTAAGCGTCTTTTAATTTCATGGCTGCTGTCTCCGTCTGCAGTGATCTTGGAACCCAAAAAAGTAAATGGGTGGTGTAAAAGAGAAAAATCCACGTGCAATACCCGAGGCTCCTCAAAGAAGAGGAAGGACACAAATGTAATGTTATGTAACTGGGATATAAATAATAATAATAATAATAATAAATAATAACAACCAGCATTTATATACCGCCTTTCTTGTTCATTGGATTTCTCCTCTGACTTTAATTCAAGGCGGTTTACATAGGCAGGCATTTCTAAACCATAGCGGTTTTTACATTATATTATGTTCTAATCTTGCATAGAACAACTTCATTCCAGATGGTATCATTCACAGTCTGGTCTTTCTCTGGCATTTGCCTCCCATGCTCAACTGACTGCACACTGCCTCCCACTCAATGTGCCAGCTGTAGAATTCTCTCTCTCTCACTGAGGCTTCTGCAGCTCGTCAGCGGCGTGTCGACGGGATATCATAATTTCTTATTGGTGTTTTGAGTCAGACCAGTCATCAAACTGTGCCCTGGCTGGACGTCTGGCTCAGTTGATAGAGCGATCGTCTCATAAATGCCTGAAGATCTGAAGGATGGCAGTTCAAGACGGCCGGAAGTTTCTGTGTCTGTCGGAGAGCTGCTGGCATGCCGAACTGATAGGTTGCAGAGCCTCTGTGGGGGAGTGGAACTGCAGCTGCACTTGAGTGGCAGTCAAGATTGCCCTGTCAGCTGAAGCGTGGTGAGGCGAACGCCAGGGAGAGAGAGAGAGAGAGAGAGAGAGAGAGAGAGAGAGCTGGACTGTGAAAGCAACATCTCGAATGAAGGGTTCTATGAAAGATTAGAACGTTATTATATTGTAAAAACCCCTTGAGGTTTAGAAAGCCTGCCCATGTACACCGCCTTGAATTAAAGTCGGAGGAGAAATCCAATGACCAACACTGTATATTATTATTATTATTATTATTATTATTATTATTATTATTATTATTATTATTATTATTATTATTATTATTATTATTATTATTTCACCTGTGTTACCTCCATCACTACTTTATTCTCAATGGAATGCAAATGATGATTCATGTTCATGCAATATGCAATAGCTGCTTTCCAGTAAAGTGTGTTTATTAGTCTCGCTGTAGGCAATGACTTGTTTTTATGCTTTAGATTCCCCTCACCTCCTGGAAAGGTTGTGGTAATGATTTACTAATGGAAATATATGTGGAGACAGCAAGCACATCAGCGTTCAATTATACCGTATCTCAGTCTGATATTTAAAAACACTGTTTAGATTTTTATTCGTTCCTTGTTCAATTTACACGTTAGAGCTGTGAATATCTTGGAGGAGGGTTAAATAAATATGAAATTGACCCCCATGGAGCAGACTGAGTGTGGTATGTCTTATTAATTTCCTGTCTCATGAGTTCCCTTTGGAAATTTGGCTTAAAATAACTAAAAATAGGCATGCCTTGCTGCAACCAGACGCTTCTTGATAAAGGTCCGACCTTGTCTTTGTTCAAATTGATTATCTTTTATCTGTGTTTGGTTGATAGAAGAAGGAGAAGGAAGGGAGGGGAAACCTTTGGAACAACAGAGTCAGCCTCTTGCTTCTGGAAAGGGAACACTCCACTTGTCATGCCTAACATGCCAGTGTAGACACTACCTACATTTGCTACATTTAAGGTATACAATAATTGCTACGGTTTAGTTGGCGTGTTCTTAGTCAAAAGTGAAACTTCTGGAATGAATTCCTTATTTGGCTTGGCTGTTTCGCTTTTATTGAGATCAAGTAGGTAAATCGATACCTTCTATTGGATTAGCATGTGTTAGTGAAAGTGTACAAATTTTTGCAGAATCTAGAAAGCCTGCACGCTCTTGCCAGCAAATAGATCACTCCAGATGGCAATTATGTGGCAAACGCTTCATTTTCAATGGGCAAACTTTGAATGCCTAGGATACTGGGCATTTTAGTGATTCCCTAGGATATTCTGATTAGCTAGATCTCTTACAGCGCAATCCTATCCAACTTACACCACTGGTGTAACCAGCGGTGCAGCGAGAACGGGAGGCCCCAGAATGGAAAGAGGATTCAAATCCCCTCCAAAGGGGGATTCAAAGGGGATTTAAATCTCCCCTCCCTTCCCAAGCCTCCCACCCTGCCCTCCCCTGCTGGTTACACCAGTGGTGTAAGTTGGATAAGATTGCGCTGTTAGATTGCCATCTTATTTGGAAATCAATTGAATTGGATTCAAATGGGAGAGTTCAGGATCATTGTGCTAGCCCTCTTGTTGTTTTTGTAAAGCTGCATGCAACTGTTACCACTCATTTACATTGATAAATAACACTCAAACTCAACGTTCAACACAATCATTAATGGTCTGAACATAAGAATATTAAATGAATAAATGTTTAGTAAAACAGTAATAAATCCCTCAGTAAGAAAATTAAGCAAACACTCAAAGAGAAGAATTCACAGTTAGGTCCATTAAGGAAAGGGAAGGCTGGGAAGGGGAAAACATAAAAGGAGTTCACGAATGTGCAAATCCTTTGTTACATGGACCTGTCCCGGCGATGAAGTATCATCCCGACAAACGTTCCATAAAGCTGGCCACCACAGAAGCATCTGTTCTGCTCTCTATGCTAATTGCTTGTCAATTTATTTATTTTGCTGTAGTAGGCATTTTTGTTATCTATTTTGTTGTTGGCATTCTGTTATCCCACACCTTCATTTTAGATTTAATTTAAGTGAACTAATACTGTATTACCTCTCTGTCCTTGTAGCATCTAGCACACTGTTGAAGGTACATTGAATGGTGACGATAATTTTAACAGCGTATGCTTGGTACCACTGTGGCACTATTTAAGAAAAAAACATTTTTGTAATGGGCTAACATGTTAGGAGCCAAGTCTTTGCCCCTAGATCATTAGGCTACGATGTCATTTTTTTTTCTTCTGCAGAAGTTGTACACAATGAGAACATTTTGTTAATTAAAGCCAGGGTCTTTAATCATGGAAAGTGATCCACAACTGGGGAAGCAGCAGATGAGAGGTTTTCTGTTATTGGATCAAGTCTTTAAATTGTTACCGTGAAATCTGTTAATGTAATATTTGAAATACTTTTTGACTGTCTTGACATTTGATGACTGTACATAACTCTTAGAAATGTTTTTTGGCTACAGATCAGTGATGGCTTGCAAGAACTGTTTCCTATACTGTCTGCCTATCAGGCTGTTGCAGTTTATAATGTGTTATAGTGGGCAAGACTTAAATCTATATTTATTAACCACATTTGTTTTCTGGGGAAAAAAAAACCCTCTGTGTTCAAAGGTTGATAGGGAATGTGCTTGTTTAAAACACCTGATTAACAACCTGGAACTATCAGACAGGGAGCAACTTCAAGTTCATCGAATATAAACCCCTATACTGAGGGCAGATTTTATGCACAAATTACTTTTCAGAATTGCTCAGATCATAAAATACACATAGGATGTGCTGATTTGTAGGAGGAAAAAAAACTATGTTAACCAAGCAACATAAACTTTTATTCCAACTGGTAACAATTGGAATTGAGAAAATTAATTTTATTTATTACAAAACAAAAACAAAAACAAAAAAAACTAGGAAAATATTTACTGGTTGGCTGGAGGGTGGGACTTGCAGGAGAGGATGGCTATGAGTGGAGACTCCTCCTTTTATGGCCATCTCTAGGGTGTATGAAGGAGAGGACTCAGTTTGCAGCCTGGTTTCTCTTAAGCACCTTATGGTCAGTTGGTATTCTGCTATCTATTGAACTTTGTTGTGGACTTTGGTTGATGATGGCTAGTTAATATAGCCAGTAAGCAATTTTGCCAAGTTTCCAGATTGGTAAGGATGGGTGGATTGCTCAGGTTTTCTTTTCATCTTCCTCACAGCTAAACTGTACTGGTTGGTTTCAGTGTAATATGCTATTGCAGTGTTCTTGATAATGTCAAAATATCCATGACAGGATAATAGCCACAACTCCAGGACAGTGGCTGTCAGTAGTGAGGCCTTGCTGGGCTTCCATTCCTCATTGGTTTGCCTAGCAAGTGCTTTGGGTCAGTTTAACTCCTGTCAGCAGTTGAATGACAGTAATACTCTCGGATCCCTTCCCCACTTTCTGCCAAAACTGTGAAAGCTGTAAGCAATAAAAGTTGTGGCCTGTTTTAGCCCACCTCTGTGTGTGGCTCTGGCTCCCATTCTTTCTCCTCCTCCTGTGGGAACAAATGTTTTGTTTTTAATAACAGATTGTTGAATACATTCAGTGTTTCTAGTGGGCCATTTGCAGTTGGAGACAGAACACTGAGCATAGCTTTCACTGATTAGTGAAAAATAAATTTTGTATAAATTATCACGTGGGTGCCTGTATTTGAACTCAGTCAGGGTATTTTGTTTCCTCTTTTGAGCTGAGCACTTCATTTGTATACACTTTGTATATAACTGACAGCCCAATTGTGCGTAAAGGTCCGCCGCCGGTCCATAGGGCTGGCTGCAGGATCCTACACTCTTTCTGGGCGGCTTCAGCACAGCCCAGGGTTTCCTCGGGGGAAGGGGACATTCGTTCCCTTCCCCCAGTGTAGGGCTGAAAGCCGGCAGATTCGAGCCGGCAGATATCTGAGGCAGTGGTGTAAAGGCCACTGAGCCCAGGAATGGGGATAGCAATATCGCGACTGACATCCCCTCCCACTCCCAGGCAGCTTGGCCAACAACCACACTCCGCTGCCTGGACTGCCCTCCCCCCACCCCTCCTCCCACCGGAGCAACCCTTACCTTCCTCCGGTGGGAGCAGGTCTGGTCCGCAGTGGAGTGAGACCTGCCAACGTGTGTGCCGGCGGGCCTTGCTCGCTGGGTGCCGTAAACGCACTTTACGGTGCGTTTGCAGCAGCCACTACCTGCGGAGTGCGCACTCCGCAGGTGGGACTTTGCACAGGATTGAGCCGTGAGAGTTGGTGAAAGAACATAAGAACAACATAAGAAGAGCCCTGCTGGATCAGGCCAAAGGCCCATCTAATCCAGCATCCTGTATCTCACAGTGGCCCACCAGATGCCTCAGGGAGCACAAAAGACAACAAGTAAGCCAAAAACATTTCTAAGAGTTACGTGCAGTCATCAAATGTCAAGACAGTCAAAAAGTATTTCAAATAGTACATTAACAGATTTCACGGTAACAATTTAAAAACTTGATATCGGTGGCGTGCTCCACCGATATCCCTGGCCCTTTCCCGGCCCGGTTCAGCCTTACTCCCCCGGCAGGAGAATTATATAATATCTCAATATGGTTTATATTTTATTCTGCATGAATGGATTTACTTCTGATATATAAACCAATGCTATTAATGGTTCACATTGCAATGTAATCTGGAAAAGGTTTGAAAATGCATGCTCTTTTTCTAAGTAGGAGGGAAGATGTTTTGGAATGACATGCCCTGTTTTCCGTAGGCTTTGCTTTTTATTTTAACATGACTGGTTTGGAATTTGCTTTGCTCTAACTTGCTTAATTCCTTCCGTCATCTAATACTGATTTCTGAAAACAAAATTAGAAACTGAGAAGTACCAAATCAAAGCAAATCAACTTAAAAAAAGAATCTTCTTTTAAATCGCAACTTTTTGGTCATTTATAAAAATATGATGTAAATGAAAACAACATAGAGCGTACCAAAATTAAGTTATATTGCCAAAGTTTCATAAAAAGATCACATGGAAAGTTCTGAACCATCTTCTTATATAATATTTTACAAGAAGTCTTTAAAGGGCACCTCCTATTATTGATTGTTGTGCCATTTTTACGATTACCTGCAACTTCCAATACACAATGTTGTCCCAAAACTTGAGAGAGGTTTCTTTTTAGTACCTAAGCTTCTATAGAATCATAAAGCTTGTCTGCAGGTGAGATTTAGTTAAATCCTTTGAGTATTTAAGAAGCATTCCTGAAACATTGGCCAAAAAAGTGACAAGATTAGCGCTTAAATGTTTATTGACATAAGAACATAAGAACATAAGAAGAGCCCTGCTGGATCAGGCCAAAAGCCCATCTAGTCCAGCTTCCTGTGTCACACAGTGGCCCCACCAGATGCCTCAGGGAGCACACAAGACAACAAGATACCTGTGTCCAGTCGCCACTCCCTTGCACCTGGCACAGAGAAAACCCACTTCTAAAACCAGGAGGTTGCTTATGGCTTGTAACCTGTGATGGTCTTTTCCTCCATGAGTCTGTCCAAACCC
Organism: Plestiodon gilberti rubricaudatus; assembly: GCA_026170595.1. Lineage (NCBI taxonomy): Eukaryota > Metazoa > Chordata > Lepidosauria > Squamata > Scincidae > Plestiodon > Plestiodon gilberti. Next base: position 218,489,579 of record JANXHW010000002.1, on the reverse strand, counting down.
CTTTTAAAGGCATCTAGGCCAGATGCCATCACCACATCCTGTGGCAAGGAGTTCCACAGATGAATTACATGCTGGGTAAAGAAATATTTTCTTTTGTCTGTTCTAACTCTCCCTCCACTCAATTTTAGTGCATGTCCCCTGGTTCTGGTGTTGTGTGAGAGGGAGAAGAATTTCCCTCTATCCACTCTCTCCATCCCATGCATAATTTTATAAGTCTCAATCATGTCCCCCCTCAGGCGCCTTTTTTCTAGGCTGAAAAGCCCCAGACGCTGTAGCCTTTCCTCATAAGGGAGGTGCTCCAGCCCACGAATCATTCTGGTCGCTCTTTTCTGCACCTTTTCCAATTCAACTATATCCTTTTTGAGGTGTGGTGACCAGAACTGGACACAATACTCCAGATGTGGCCTTACCATCGATTTGTACAAGGGCAGAATGATATTGGCCGTTTTATTCTCAATCGCTTTATTAATGATCCCGAGCATGGAATTGGCCTTCTTCACAGCCACCGCACACTGTGTCGACACTTTCATCGACCTGTCCACCAGCACCCCAAGATCTCTCTCTTGATCCGTCACAGACAACTCAGAACCCATTAGCGTATATGTGAAATTTTGGTTTCTTGCCCCAATGTGCATCACTTTGCACTTACTTACATTGAAGCGCATCTGCCATTTTGCTGCCCATTGTCCCAGTTTGGAGAGGTCCTTCTGGAGCTCTTCACAATCCCTGCTGGTCTTGACCACCCGGAAAAGTTTAGTGTCATCTGCAAACTTGGCCACCTCACTGCCTATCCCCGACTCCAGGTCATTTATGAATAAGTTGAAAAGCACCGGTCCCAAGACCGATCCTTGGGGCATACCGCTTTTCACCTCTCGCCATTGTGAAAATTGCCTATTGACTCCCACTCGCTGTTTCCTGGTCTTCAACCAGTTCCTAATCCAGAAGAGGACCTGCCCTCTTATTCCCTGACTGTGGAGTTTTCTCAGGAGCCTTTCATGAGGGACTGTGTCAAACGCCTTCTGAAAATCCAGATATATAATATCCACGGGTTCGCTCGCATCCACATGCCTGTTGACCTTTTCTAACAGGTTTGTGAGGCAAGACTTCCCCTTGCAGAAGCCATGCTGACTCTCCCTCAGCAGAGCTTGTTCTTCTATGTATTTTAAGATTTTATCCTTAATGAGACTTTCCACCATCTTCCCTGGAACAGATGTTAGGCTGACTGGCCTGTAGTTTCCCGGGTCCCCCCTCCTTCCTTTTTTAAAGATTGGCGTGACATTAGCTATCCTCCAATCCTCTGGCACAGTGGCCGTTTTAAGGGACAAGTTGCATATTTTGGTCAAGAGGTCAGCAACTTCATTCTTGAGTTCCTTCGGAACTCTTGGATGGATGCCATCCAGGCCTGGTGATTTATTGATCTTTATTTTGTCAATTAAGTCTGAGACGTCTTCTCTTTTAACCTCTATTTGACTTAATTCTTTATTCAGGGGAGACCGTTCCAGCAGCGGTATTTGCCCGAGGTCTTCTGCCGTGAAGACAGATGCAAAGAACTCATTTAATTTCTCTGCAGTCTCCAAGTCCCCTTTTATCACCTCTTTCTCTCCCTCACCATCCAGCGGACCAACCGTTTCTCTGGCAGGTTTCCTGCTTCTAACATATTTGAAGAAGCTTTTATTATTCCCTTTTATGTTGCCTGCCATACGTTCCTCAAAGTCTTTCGGGTCATTCCGTGTCAAATCAACCAATGAAAAATCCTTGACGTCATGGATTTTGCTCATTTTCGGTACATTTGTAGCTTACCATGAGATGTTTAAAAATTATTTTTTTCAGATTTTTTTGTCCATCCGTTTTTGAGATATTGAATGTTCAAAATTGCCAAAAAAGGCCAAAATGCACTTGTCACCATACATTCAAACGCCAGTTACAGGATAACGATGAATGCTACAGACATGGGACAGGTGTCGTTTTAAAGCTTATGAATAGGGCTTTCATTTGATATACAACATGACAAAATTGTAAATTTTCAAGAAATTCAAAAATATTCAAATAATATTAATTTTGAAATTTTGAAAAATCGAACTTTTTTAAAATTTTCAAAAAAATCACACTTAAAGGTATATGTCTTGTAGTCAATCATTCAAAATTTCAAGATGGTATCTCAAAGGTATCATACAAAAATTAAAATTTCTTGTTGGCAGTGAACAGGAATTAAATCCCTCAAGTCCATTTTTCTACAGTTTACATTGATAAAATTAGGTGGTAAACTGAAATGAATCCAAAAATTTATAACAGGACTTATAGAGATAGATTTATAGAGCATGAATTCACTTTCTATTCTTTTACAGGATCAGCTTTTTGGTAAAACGATCAAAATCATGAGCTTTTTACTTCTGTTTGTAGTTAAAAAAATTCCTTTTAGTTGCTGAATAATTTCTGAATCAGCACAGTGACATTTTTCCTCATCTAAATCATCTTCAGAAGTAAAAAAAATAATTATTTGTAGGTCCTTTTAATCTTCCCCATCTTTTCTTTGCACTTTAGATACTTTCTTCTTGACTCACCAAGGGAGGTCAAAGAGGCATTTAAGTGGCTTAAAGCTGTATCAGGGTCCAAATACTCAGACTCCTTTATATGACTAAGACCAGGAATCTCATAATTCTCAGGAGGAATTTCCTTTTCAAGTATATTGTTTTCCATCTGACAAGGCTTCTATTCATGTGTGGTTTGATTTCACTATTTAGTGAAACCATCCAATCAGTTACATTCCTCAAGTCTTTACTAACCCAGTGCCCCCCTTTTTTAAAAGGGCTGCAACAGTTTTTTGACCACTTATTCTCCTCCATATTTCAAATCATGTAATTATCAAACAGTTAATGAATTAATAAAGACTAATAAAGCAGCTTCACAACAAAAATGTCCTAGAAACCTTCACTAAAAACACACTGTCCAAACCCACTTAAATGCCTCTTTGACCTCCCTTGGTGAGTCAAGAAGAAAGTATCTAAAGTGCAAAGAAAAGATGGGGAAGATTAAAAGGACCTACAAATAATTATTTTTTTTACTTCTGAAGATGATTTAGATGAGGAAAAATGTCACTGTGCTGATTCAGAAATTATTCAGCAACTAAAGGAAATTTTTTAACTACGAACAGAAGTAAAAAGCTCATGATTTTGATCGTTTTACCAAAAAGCTGATCCTGTAAAAGAATAGAAAGTGAATTCATGCTCTATAAATCTATCTCTATAAGTCCTGTTATAAATTTTTGGATTCATTTCAGTTTACCACCTAATTTTATCAATGTAAACTGTAGAAAAATGGACTTGAGGGGTTTAATTCCTGGTCACTGCCAACAAGAAAATTTAATTTTTGTATTATACCTTTGAGATACCATCTTGAAATTTTGACTGATTGACTACAAGACATATACCTTTAAGTGTGATTTTTTTGAAAATTTTAAAAAAGTTCGATTTTTCAAAATTAATATTATTTGAATATTTTTGAATTTCTTGAAAATTTACAATTTTGTCATGTTGTATATCAAATGAAAGCCCTATTCCCTATCCCATGTCTGTAGCATTCATCGTTATCCTGTAACTGGCGTTTGAATGTATGGTGACAAGTGGATTTTGGCCTTTTTTGGCAATTTTGAACATTCAATATCTCAAAAACGGATGGACAAAAAAATCTGAAAAAAATAATTTTTAAACATCTCATGGTAAGCTACAAATGTACCGAAAATGAGCAAAATCCGTGACATCAAGTTCCAAAATGTATTTTTTATTGGTTGATTTGACACGGAATTACCCTTTCTTGGCCTCCCGTATCATCTTTTTCATTTCTTTTGCCACAGTTTGTGCTCCTGTTTATTTTCCTCACTAGGGCAAGACTTCCATTTACGGAAGGAAGCTTCCTTGCCTTTTATAGCCTCCTTAACTGTGCTTGTTAGCCATGCCGGCAGCCTCCTGGACTTGGTCGAGCCCTTCCTCCTTTGTGGGATACACTCCCGCTGGGCCTCTATGACTGTTGTTTTAAACAGCCTCCATGCACTCTGGAGCGATTGGACTCTTTTTACCTTCCCTTTCAGCTTTTTTTTAACTAGTCTCCTCATTTTGGGGAAGTCAGCCCTTCGGAAGTCAAGGGTTTTCGTGTCAGATTTGCTCGGCACTCTCCCTCCGACATGCATGGCGAAACAGATCGCAGCATGGTCACTATTCCCCAACGGTTCAGTAACATTTACCTCCCTGACCAGGTCTTGAGTGCCACACAATATCAAGTCCAGAGTCACCTGTCCTCTGTTCGGTTCCGTGACAAGCTGCTCTAAGACACAGTCATTTAACATATCCAGAAATCCAGTCTCTCTTTCATGACCTGAGCATGAATTGACCCAGTCGATGTGAGGATAATTGAAGTCCCCCATGACTACAACCCTGTCTCTCATTGACACCTCCCTGATTTGCTTCCTCATTTCAAGATCCCCTTCAGGTTTTTGATCAGGAGGACGGTAGCATGCCCCTACTATTACATCACTCTTTGAGCCTGGTAATCTAACCCACAGTGATTCTACGGAGGAATCAGATCCCCCCTCCAGCTCTACTCTGGTGGATTCTACCCCCTCTTTGACATAGATGGCCACCCCACCTCCAACACGCCCCTCTCTGTCCCTCCTATAGAGTTTATATCCTGGAATTGCAGTATCCCACTGGTTCTCCGCATTCCACCAGGTTTCTGTTATACCTACTATGTCAATGTTTTCCCTAGCCACCAAACATTCCAGTTCTCCCATCTTTGCCCGTAGACTTCGGGCATTTGCATAAAAGCACTTATATACCTGGTCCCCCAAGAAGGGCTGCATGTTTGCACCTTTATTCCTGCAGCCTTCTGTCCTGCTAGACTGGCTGTCATGTCCCATCACGCTACCACTCCCAATTTTTACTCTGCTATTACTTGACTGTTCCCCATCCTCTGCACCCTCATTCCCTAGGGATGAGGAGTCCCGAACCGGATGCCCCTCGGCTCCTGTCGGCTTTCCCCCAGGAGTCAGTTTAAAAGCTGCTCTGCCACCTGCTCTGCCACCTTCTTAAGCTGTGCATAATTGACAGGGTGCATAATTGAAAAGATTGCATTGAAAGGTTTTAATGATTTTTAATAGATAAAGTGGCAGTTTTAAATGCTGTGATTATACCCATTTATTCAAATACCAAAGGATTATGTGAAGTCATTTTTTTAATAGGCAGTGGTGCAATATCACTGCAGCCAAAGCAGGTGGAGATTACATGTTAATGTTCATCTTGCCTGGTCTTGTTAATTGCATGCTGGTTAGAGACAAAATTAACACCAAACCTTAGCCTGTTGGTGTCTGGTAAATATGTTTGTGTCCGTGCACACAAGCATGTGCGCGCGCACACACATGTGTATGTATGTATGTATGTATCTATAGCTTTATATATTAAAAAAAATCCATTACCCAGAAAAGTGAATCCAGATAAGTCTAAGTACATGTGTGTATACGCAAAGCATGAAACATACCGTATTGGTCTGAGTATAAGACTCACTTTTTTCTCCTAATTTAAGTTTTTAAACTAGGGGTGCATCTTATAATCAGGCTGTTGCAATTTAATGCCAGTGATTTAATTAATTTTTTTTAATAGCACCAAACTTAAAGGGTGCGTCTTATAATCAGGTGCATCTTATACTTGGCACAATATGGTATATAGCAACCTTTAAACTACCAATAGCACATCTAAATTAGGAAGAAATTAAATAATCCTTGTATAGAATCATTCTATACAAGGATTATTAGAATCTATTTCTCAGCACTGTGATACTCATAGCACTTAACTGGAAAAAGTTCTCCACAGTGCATATAATTCAAATATTAAAGATTTTCCATGGGAATTTCAAATAAGTTTATTTTAGTAGTGTTTCTTGAAATATATGTTGTTAGATTTTGGTTGTAATCTTAAGCACACTTACTTAGGAGTAAGCCCCATGAAAGTGTGTATAGGATTTCAGCCTTCAAAACAACGACACACCACCCATCACAAAATGAATGATATAGACACATAAAAGAAAACAAGAGATGATGATAAAACAAGCAACAATAAGCACCACAGTATCTGTTAGCAATGAAAGAGTCTTGTTATGTTAAATAGTACATAAGAACATAAGAAGAGCCCTGCTGGATCAGGCCAAAGGCCCATCTAGTCCAGCTTCCTGTATCACACAGTGGCCCCACCAGATGCCTCAGGGAGCACAAGACAACAAGATACCTGTATCCTGCCGACACTCCCTTGCACCTGACGCAAAGAAAACCTACTCCTACAACCAGGAAGTTGCTTATCCCCATCATGGCTTGTAAGCTGTGATGGACTTTTCCTCCATAAATCTGTCCAATCCCCTTTTAAAGGCATCCAGGCCAGGTGCCATCACCACCTCCTGTGGCAAGGAGTTCCACAAACCAATTACACGCTGGCTAAAGAAATATTTTATTTTATTTATTTTATTTTTCACATTTTTATACCGCCCTTCCTCCAAGGAGCTCAGAGTGGTGTACATATTTCCTCCCTTCCTTTTGTCCTCACAACAACCCTGTGAGGTAGGTGGGGCTGAGAGATAGTGACTGGCCCAAGGTCACCCAGGAAGCTTCATGGCTGAGCGGGGATTTGAACCTGGATCTTCCAGGTCTAAGTCCGACTCCTAAACCACTACACCATCCTGGCTCCATTACCCAGGATTACCCAAAATCTTCTTTTGTCTGTTTTAATCCTCCCTCCACTCAATTTGAGTGGATGTCCCCTAGTTCTAGTGTTGTGTGAGAGGGAAAAGAACTTCTCTCTATCCACTCTCTCCATCCCATGCATAATTTTATACATGTCAATCATGTCCCCCCTCAACCGCCTTTTTTCTAGACTGAAGAGCCCCAAACGCTGTAGCCTTTCCTCATAAGGGAGATGCCCCAGCCCACTAATCGTTTTGGTCGCTCTTTTCTGCACCTTTTCCAGTTCCACTATATACTTTTTGAGATGCGGCCAGAACTGGACACAATACTCCTGATGCGGCCTTACCATCGATTTGTACAACGGCATAATAATATTGGCCGTTTTATTCTCAATCCCTTTTTTAATGATCCCAAGCATGGAATTGGCCTTCTTCACAGCCGTCGCACACTGGGTCGACACTTTCATCGACCTGTACACCAGTACCCCAAGATCTCTTTCCTGATCCGTCACAGACAGCTCAGAACCCATGAGCGTGTATGTGAAGTTTTGATTTCTTGCCCCAATGTGCATCACTTTGCACTTACTTACATTGAAGCGCATCTGCCATTTTGCTGCCCATTCTCCCAGTTTGGAGAGATCCTTTTGGAGCTCTTCACAATCCCTGCTAGTCTTCACCACCCGGAAAAGTTTAGTGTCATCTGCAAACTTGGCCACCTCGCTGCTTATCCCCAACTCCAGGTATTTATGAACAAGTTGAAAAGCACCGGTCCCAAGACCGATCCTTGGGGCACACCGCTTTTCACCTCTCGCCATTGTGAAAATTGCCCATTGACACCCACTCGCTGTTTCCTGGTCTTCAACCAGTTCCTAATCCATAGGAGGACCTGCCCCCTTATTCCCTGACTATGGAGTTTTTTCAGGAGCCTTTCATGAGGCTTCTGAAAATCCAGGTATATAATATCCATGGGTTCTCCTGCATCCACATGCCTGTTGACTTTTTCAAAGAATTCTAAAAGGTTTGTGAGGCAAGACTTACCTTTGCAGAAGCCATGCTGACTCTCCCTCAGCAAAGCTTGTTCTTCTATATGTTTTCCGATTTTATCCTTGATGAGGCTTTCCGCCATCTTCCCTGGAACAGACGTTAGGCTGACCGGCCTGTAGTTTCCCGGGTCCCCTCTCTCCTTCCTTTTTAAAAGATTGGCGTGACATTAGCTATCCTCCAATCCTCTGGCACAGTGACTGTTTTAAGGGACAAGTTGCATATTTTTGTCAAGATATCAGCAACTTCATTTTTGAGTTCCTTAAGCACTCTTGGGTGAATGCCATCTGGGCCTGGTGATTTATTGATCTTTAATTTGTCAATTAAGTCTAAGATGTCTTCTCTTTTAACCTCTATTTGACTTAATTCTTTAGTCAGGAGTGGCCGTTCGGGCAGCGGTATCTGCCCGAGGTCTTCTGCCGTGAAGACAGATGCAAAGAACTCATTTAATTTCTCTGCAACCCCCAAGTCTCCTTTTATCTCCCCTTTCCCTCCCTCACTGTCTAGTGGGCCAACTGCTTCTCTGGCAGGTTTCCTGCTTCTAACATATTTGAAGAAGCTTTTATTATTCCCCTTAATGTTTCTGGCCATACGCTCCTCAAAGTCTTTCTTGGCCTCCCATATCATCTTTTTACATTTCTTTTGCCACAGTTTGTGCTCCTGTTTATTTTACTCATTAGGGCAAGACTTCCATTTACGGAAGGAAGCTTCCTTGCCTTTTATAGCCTCTTTAACTGTGCTTGTTAGTCATGCCGGCACCCTCCTGGACTTGGTCGAGCCCTTCCTCCTTTGTGGGATACACTCCCGTTGGGCCTCTATTACTGTTGTTTTAAACAGCCTCCATGCACTCTGGAGAGATTGGACTCTTTTTACCTTCCCTTTCAGCATCTTTCTAACTAGTCTCCTCATATTAGGGAAATCTGCCCTTCGGGTTTTCGTGTCAGATTTGCTAGGCACTCTCCCCCCGACATGCATGGCGAAACAGATCGCAGCATGGTCACTGTTCCCCAATGGCTCTGTAACATTTACCTCCCTGACTAGGTCCTGAGTACCACACAATATCAAATCCAGAGTCGCCTGTCCTCTGGTTGGCTCTGTGAGTAGCTGCTCTAAGGCACAGTCATTTAGCATATCCAAAAATCCAGTCTCTCTTTCATGACCAGAGCTTGAATTGACCCAGTCGATATGAGGATAATTGAAGTCCCCCATGATCACAACCTTGTCTCTCACTGACATCTCTCTGATTTGTTTCCTCATCTTGAGGTCCCGTTCAGGTTTTTGATCTGGGGTACTATAACAACCCCCCACTATTACATTGCTCCTTGAGCCTGGTAATTTAACCCACAGTGACTCTATGGTAGAGTTGGACCCCCCCCCTTCAATCTCTACTCTGCTAGATTCTACCCCTTCTTTGACATAGATGGCCACCCCACCTCCAACACGTCCCTCTCTGTCCTTCCTATAGAGTTTGTAGCCTGGGATTGCGGTATCCCATCACAGTTGATTTAGGATAAGGCGGGGTGGTTTTAATAACATTTTTAATGTCTATTGAAAGAGTGTGGATTTGTTGAAACTTTTGGTTATTGGACTGATTTTCATTGTCCTCTCTATAGATAGGACACTACTAGGAAACTACCAGGGCTTTATGCCAGCAGAAAATATCTCCCCCCCCCCCGCACTATCTTCAAGCTGTGTTCAGCTGTATTTTAAGACACTTGTGATCAAGTGAGGATGCCTGTAATTTGCTGCCTACACTCTTTATATCTGAGGAAGGCACTATGCTAAATGTAGCATTTTGAGACCTGTTTTCTTGGATAAAGCTTGGGTTATGTAGCTTTTAAGAGGAAGGAAGTAGTGTAAATATGTTGGAATTCAGATAAGCATCCAACAGAGAGAATAGGCCCCTTAATTTAAGACATCTAGTGTGCATAGCATAGCTTGATGGTAAGAAAAGAGCGTGCCCAAGCTCCAAATGCTAATTACATGTTTTTCAGTTCACTCTCTTGGTTGTTGCGTTCCCATTTATTTAAGATTATAGTTTGCTGATTGTAAATGTGCAGTGGCTTCAGTATTCCACAGGGTGTCATGAGGTAGTTGTTAGAACCATGATTAGTCCTATAGAGTCCTATAGAGATCTAAAGTGCAAAGAAAAGATGGGGAAGATTAAAAGGACCTACAAATAATAATTATTTTTTTTACTTCTGAAGATGATTTAGATGAGGAAAAATGTCATTGTGGTGATTCAGAAATTATTCAGCAACTAAAGGAAAATTTTAGAACTACGAACAGAAGTAAAAAGCTCATGATTTTGACAGTTTTACCAAAAAGCTGATCCTGTAAAAGAATAGAAAGTGAACTCATTCTCTATAAATTATCTCTATAAGTCCTGTTATAAATTTTTGGATTCATTTCAGTTTACCACATAATTTTATCAATGTAAACTGTAGAAAAATGGACTTGAGGGGTTTAATTCCTGGTCACTGCCAACAAGAAAATTTAATTTTTGTATGATACCATTGAGATACCATCTTGAAATTTTGACTGATTGACTACAAGAAATATACCTTTAAGTGTGATATTTTTGAAAATTTTAAAAAAGTTCGATTTTCCAAAATTTCAAAATTAATATTATTTGAATATTTTTGAATTTCTTGAAAATTTATAATTTTGTCATGTTGTATATCAAATGAAAGCCCTATTCATAAGCTTTAAAACGACACCTGTCCCATGTCATGTTATGTCATCTTTATCCTGTAACTGGCGTTTGAAGGTATGGTGACAAGTGAATTTTGGCCTTTTTTGGCAATTTTTAACATTCAATATCTCAAAAACGGATGGACAAAAAAATCTGAAAAAATAATTTTTAAACATCTCATGGTAACGTACAAATGTACTAAAAATGAGTAAAATCCGTGACATCAAGTTACAAAATGTATTTTTTATTGGTTGATTTGACATGGAATGACCCGTTGGCAGGAGCTGGCCAAGCAACGAGAGCTCACCCCGTCGCAGATTTGAACTGCCGACCTTTCAATCGACAGCTCATGGTTCAGTGGCTTTGCACTAGTCATATCACTAGGGCAGCTGCCCTCTCCATTTCATTGTGCCAGATTGTTAGAATGATAGGGGAAGAAGCAGCTGAAGTCTGGCTTTCCCTTCAAGACAATTCTGAAATGCAAACTGATGTAGAACACATTATATTAGTATGCCAGCATCTGCATTGACTTCAATATACATGTCAACTATTATTGTCATACAGACACACATACAGAGAGAGAGAGAGAGAGAGAGAGAGAGAGAGAGAGAGAGAGAGAGATGTGTGTGTGTGCACAAAGGTTCTGACCAGCTCTAGTTACGAACCAGTGGTCCCAATCCACATCTAAAGACACATTCAGCCAGTCCACTAGGGCCTGGAACAGCCTCATGGTAAGTATGCGGATGGCTGATTACACAGAAGCCTGATTCCATGTGTGACTTTCAATTGTTTGGTTGGAGTTCAAGTCTGTCTAATACGGAATGGGAGAATTATGTTCTCAGTGGGTGCTTCACAATTAGGACATTTTCGTTCTCAGGTGATGTAGTAAAACCAGATAACCTTTCAGAAGATCTATAAGTGGAGATGTGGATGGCCTTTAAAAAAGTGAGGCAGTTTGAAATGCAAATTTACTCCTACACCACATGCCCTTGTTGGATTAGTCTAAGAACACTTTTGAGTTCAGGTCTGTCTCAACATGGGTTTTCCTTCCCACCCACTGTGATCTCTTACCACCATTCCCTTTCCTGTCCCAAGCTTACCCAAAGCAACCAAGGGTTTCCAGTGTGAGATTTCTCTTAGGCCTTATAGTTGCTGTGAGCATGTGCAGCAGTTTTAGGGCCATCATGTGAGAATTGTAGTTCCCATGTTTCCAAATATCCTCAAATATAATCCCCATGGTTCCTGGTAGCCCAGGCTAGTCCTCAACATCCTTGTAGCAGTGTATAAGGCTTAAAAGACTTTCTGTCAAGAGCCCTTTCTGTTTCCAAAAAGGATGTCTGGTAAGGTACTGGTAAGTTTTGGAAAGGAAGTGGCAGGGGACTTCTAGGAGCTTAAAGTTGACACCAACAGGAGCATGTTAGAGCATTGATTCTTAATGCTCCCACTTCAAAACAAATAATTTTCAAACAGTCACTGGATTCTCACCAGTCACCAAAGTAACGTACAGTACTCCCCCCATATCCGCTGGGGATATGTTCCAGGCCTCTCCTTGCCGCAGCGCGTAGCATGCGGCTGGAACACGGAGCGCTGTTTACCTTCCCGCAAGCGGTACCTATTTATCTACTTGCTCTACTTGCCTGCAATAAGCAGCCAGAGGCTGCTTCTCCTGTTTGTTTAAGGAAGAAATTAAGCTTACTGGGAAAAATGTAAAAGCCTGGGGAGTCCCCAGAATCCGTGGATAACTGAAACCGTGGATAGCGAATCCGTGGATATGGGGGCCCACCTGTATTTTAAGTTGGGCCCATTAAGACTTGCTTTTTATTGGCTTGCAGAAGCTAAGGTTTAAACCAGAGCTGAGTGGTTTTGGGTTTATAAATATATACACCTATATTCAGGATAAAATGAATGAAAATTGCCACAGCAGAAGACTGCAGTGAAATGTACATGCATTGCCTAGTTCTACCAATATAGTTTGAGATTTTGACCTCTTCTTTCCATGATCAATACTAAGTAATCTTGCATTATTATTATTATTTTTAAGATTGAAAATCTTCAAGAACAGCTTAGGGATAAAGACAAACAGCTGACCAATCTGAAAGACAGAGTTAAGTCATTGCAGACTGATTCCAGTAACACTGATACTGCTCTAGCAACACTGGAAGAAGCGCTGTCAGAGAAGGTATGCTTTGGTTCTTTTTTTCACATTTCACTTTAAAAGCTAGTTTGGATGTTCTAATTGCAGCTCTCCCTTGCACAAACAACTGCTCACTTCATCAGTTGTAACTGTATGAACACTGGATAAGGAGGACCCAGCTCCAGTCTGATCCCGGGTCCCTAAAGCTGCTGTGGGATGTCCAGAAGTATCCTAATACCAGAGATGCTATTAAAAATGTTGGTCGTATCGCTGTTGTGCCTGCTGTCATTGGCCTAGCAACTGTAGTTGCTTTCATGTTGATAAGAAGTTGGGGTCACTATAGTCTTGCTGCAAACAGGCAGGTTACGTTTGTCTGATATAAAGCTTTCTATCAATGCAGTTTAGTCCCAATTTGCTTTTGTGATAAAATGCATGTAGATTAGGCCTAAAAAGGGATAGATAAATGCACCAGGAATGCTTGCCAATGCAAATAAGACTAGAAAGGATACATTGTTGGGATTTCATCGTGTTAGTGGTTAATCAACGAAAACATGGTTTATTAGGGCATTTTTACATGTGTTTTCAACATCTAGCACATGAAGATTATAGTTCAATTAATCTTTGTTTTATTCTTGAAAATGATGTTGTGTAGCCTTTAGTAAAGTACAAAATTAAAAGGATGAGTAACAGCACAAATGCTTTTAGCTAAGGCTTGTATCATTAGGGAAGTAAAATTAATTTTAAATAAACTGTAAAGGTGTAATTGGTTTACAAAAGTAATATTTATAGTCCATAATAAAACAGAGATCTACATAATGTTATAGAAGCTTAGAGGAAGGGAGAGATATTCTGCTCCCCTAGCGCTGGTGAGCTAAATAATATAATCAATTTATCCATTCTCCCTACTCTCAGGAGAGTCAATCAAATCATTTTAACAATATATTCCCTAAACCAGTGTTCTCAAACATTTTAACACTGGGACCCACTTTTTAAAATGACACTCTTATTGGGACCCACCTAGCTTTACGAGACTTTTAAAAAAGTGATCTAGAAATAAATAAATATATTTATTTATTACAGCACGTTTGCGACGTCTTCGGCCGGCAGAACGCTCGTTCCGCTGGCCGAAGTTAGAGTAGGATTGTGCAGTAAGTGTATGTGGCAGGGCTGTTCGCTGGCCATGGTTAAGAGGGTGAACTGGGAAGAGGTGTAGTCAGCATTGCCATCAAACTACGTTTCTCTTAACACTATTCATGTAGGCAATAAATTAAAAAGAGATAATGGTCGTCAGCACTGGAAAGTTAAGTTACAAAGAGGTCTTATTTGAAGTAGCAGTCAGGCTCTTCTAAAAATTGCTCTTACAATGCAGTAGCTAATAATACCTGTTCTGTAACAACATTCTTATTGCAAGATCATTGGTCTTAGAGTTGATTTATTTTTCTATGTCAAAAAGTTCCAAATATGTATGCTTGGAAAGTCCCTTGACATCAGCCTTATTACTTGGTTAAATAAATGTCTTCACTTGAATGTTAAAAATCTCCCAATAATATTAAACATTAGTTATATATTTGTACATCTAGAACAATACATAGCTTTTGCCATAGTACTGATCAAACAGAAAGCACTTTTGCATGATGTACTATATTGTAATACAGGAGAAAAGAGCAAAGCTTATTGGAGAAACACAAATATTTGCACTCTCTTTTAAGTTGGTCTACATTAACTGCTACCTTTTGAAACGAAGCATTCTGAAATGAATATTTACACCTGAATAACTCATGTTTGGCTTCAGTGAGAGGGGAATTTGCTGTTCCCTTCCACAACATAACCCGATGCCAGCTCATGCGGGGATATCTGTATGTTGACAATAACTGCTTGTCCCATTTAAGTTTACATCCTTCTTAGGACAACCACTAATGGTTGTCTCCCGTTTTTAAACAGTGGCTTACTACGTGATACAGGAGGAGGCCATTGCAAAGGAAAGTCAAAAGCATGGGCTCTTCAGAAGCACATAAGTTAATGCTGCACAACTTGTGAATTAGCAAGCCAAATATAGTCTTGTATGGCAGCCAGGGTTGGTACCAGAATCCACTGGAGCATGGTCCACTTCTGGGTTCCATTTCTTGTGCGCACATGCTCTACCCATCTCACCCTGTTTGACTCTACCTCACCCTCACCATTGGGTTGCCCGTGTGCCTCTTCCCCTTGCCTGCCTTTCCTACCCCATTTTCCTCTTCCTTGTCTAGCTCATCATATTCACCACTCCCCACTCCACCCCAGCTTGGTCCAGCCTTTCCTTTCCCCTCAACTTACCCAGGGGCTGACTGGGAGGAGGAGTCTTAGCATGTAGGTGGATGAGGGCAGTTCTTCTACCTTCTATCTTCCTGTCTTGCAATTATCCCAGGTGGCAGTTGCTGCCTGTGAGCTATTGCTGACTGGGGGGGGGGGAGGGGAAGGAGGAGGTTGTACGCTTTCTCCTCCATCCACCAGCCAAGAGAAATTGTTCCCAGGGGGCCCATTGATTGCTGTCAGACTCAGGACAATGAAAACTCTACTTTTTGACTACTGTGAATCCCATGGCCAATATGGGGCAGATAGATGTGACCTTTGGGAGGGTTTGGGTCCCGGAAGTACCCCTGATGCCAGTTCATCGGCCGGAATGGCTCCAAAGGCGAGGGGGCAGGGCTGCTTTCTCCCGTCGTGTAATGGAGGGTTAGAGCCCGACGGAACTTGGAGCTCCGCCCCCCCCTGCAGTGACCCTGCTGCTGATGGCAGCCTGTCAGTGCTTCAGTAAGTGTGTTTTTGCTTCCTGGCCTGGACTGCAAAAATCAGAACAGGAGGCAGCAGGAAGCTGTTCTCAAATACCTGGCAGGCCACAATATAACGGCCAGTGGGTTGTGTGTTCAGCTTGGTGAGCCACGGTTGTACAGGCCTGGCCTTCATGCATGGAGCTTTGTGTGTACTTCCTTGGATTGTGGTCTCATTGTCAATGTTCAGCTATTTATTATTATTATTATTATTATTATTATTATTATTATTATTATTATTATTAGTAGTAGTAGTAGTAGTAGTAGTAGTAGTAGTAATTACTATCATCAGTGGTGTCATAGCCCACCAGAATTTATTGTTATTGTTATATTGAGAGCAAATCTATTGAAAATGTAATATATTCTTTAAGATTCTTCTATATGCACACATTTATCAAGTTGTTGGTTCTCAGAATATAAAGATTAACCATATTTTCACTTTTTAGGAGAGAATTATAGAGCGATTAAAGGAGCAGAGGGAGAGAGATGACCGTGAAAGAGTTGACGAAATTGAATCCTTTAAAAAAGAAAACAAAGACCTGAAAGAAAAAGTTAATGCTTTACAAGCAGAGCTAACAGAAAAAGAGGTCAGTATTTGCAATTAGTTAAATATTTGTATTGCTTGATTCAAGTATCATACAGAGTTTTACAGTCAGGGCGAAATAATATTTACTCATGGTTGAAAACGCCTGGATTTAAACCATTCTGCATGACATATCACTAACAGTGCAATCCTATGCATGTCTACTTAGAAGTAAGCCCCACTGAGTTTAATGGGAATTACTCCCAGGTAAGTGCACATAGGATTGCCACCAAAGACAACTATTTTTCTGAGTCTCCATCTTTTTAAATGGGATTTGTTATTGAATGAACAAAATCTTAATCTTTCAGTGTGTTTTCTCTAATCTGTTAATAGATTTTTCAAATGAATAATTTTTTGTTGGCAAAAGCATTCATATCCTATTCCTGTTTTGCACAATTGAACAATTGTGCTTGTTATAGCTATGACTATGTCTCTGGTCAAAATGTCAGTTCAAACATGAGCTCACTAGGTGCCCTTAGACAAGCCATTATTCTCTCAGCTACTCTGCAAGTGGGCTTAATAATAGTGGCTATTGTGAGGATTACTGAGGTAATGTACGTGAAAATCTTTGAACACTCTAAAGTGCCACATTTCCATTTTTCTGTTCAGTACTTCTGCCATAGGTTTCAGTTGGTCTTAGCTATAAAATAGTATAAAATTGAGAATATTGTATAGCTTATTGAGAGATGTGTTAAGTATCTTTATTACCTAGTCACTATTAAAATCAGGCGGACAAGAAAAGTCCCATTTCCTGTCAGTCAGATCTCCAAGGTCCCTTCCAACTCTAACATTCTATGAATTAACAGCTCACAAAGGCTCAAATGTAAAGTGCCCAACACTCTTGCCCTTGACTCGGAACATCTACTGACTACGGTCAGTTTGCCCGAGGAAACCCCTGGAGCGGGGAGAAACGTTGCGAAAAGACTGGGGAATTTATTTTAACGTCTTTTGGTCTGCTGGATAATCCTATGCGCTTCCTTTTTCTTCAGTTCGCTGGAGTTTCTTTTTCTTCGGTTCGCTGGAGTTTTTTGCGTTAAAGGAATATCATCAGACTTTTTGACAATAAATAAATTTTATTTGTTCTTTTAACAAAATAATACATGGCTTCTTCACTCTTGCCCTTGTTGCCTCTCTGTTTCCCTTCCTTCAAACCAAAGTGCTTACCTTTAGGGGTGAAGAAGGCAAGGAACACTTCCAGGCCCCTGGTAGCATCTTTTTGTGTTGGGGAATGATACTACTAGTCACTGGCGTCACTTCGGTAGGGGTGGGGCTGTAAGTAACGCTCCGTCGTAGTCTCTTTACCGAGCGAGCAGGAGGCAGCCCCGCCCCCTCACTGTCGGAGCCATTCCCCACCCTGCCTGCTGCTTTCTCCGCAGGGGACTGGCTCCGACAGTGAGGGGACGGGGCTGCCTCCTGCTCGCTTCGTAAAGAGACTACGACGGAGCGTTACTTACAGCCCCGCCCCTACCGAAGCGACGCCACTGCTACTAGTCCCAGAATCCATCCTGTTTGCGTCATTTCTATCTAGGGAGAGTCTCTTCTTCTGGGCAGAAATTATGGAAATAGCTTTTGTTTTTCACCAAGCATTCTTGGACAGGGGCTATATAAATACTGTTAATAATAATAATAATAATAATAATGATAAAGGCTGTCACTGCCTACCCTCCTCAAAAGGTTAGCGCTTAGCTGGGGGGGAGGGAAGGGGAACTGAGGTGACAGGGCTGCATCAGCAGGTGCTTTGTATTTTGAGTCTTTGTACGCGAATCTTAAAAGGGTCAAGCTTTTGCGAACGCTTTTGAGCCTTTGCAAGTGTTCCCATCGACTTGCTTGGGACATGCACAAAACCTCAATCTCATTTTGATGTCAACACTGATGTACTTCTGCATCCTTAGGCCAAATCACTGAGGTATTACTATTCTCTGTTTAAAAAGCTGTACCTTGTGATAAATTTCATTTTGCCCAGTGGAAGAACAGTATTGTGTAAAAGGAGTCTAGAAGAAGAGTCGTTTAAGAATATTACAAGCATTCTGAAGTTCATCTACATTATTATCCATTAAGATTTGTAGACTGGGATCCACAATACAATGCTTAAGCTCATGCAAGAGTTTGTAATCACCTTTAGATTTTTTATTTATTTCTTTGAACAGATATGGCCCCCATGCCATTGGCCTTGAAACTCCTCTCAACTTCAATAGCAATTTGTCATATGGCATAGGGAGCAGCTGGTTGAGAAAAACAAATTACCTTTAGGCTGAGGCCCTAGAGATGAACTAGACCAGGGGTTCTCAACCTGTGGCACGGGTACCCCAAGGAGTATGTGGACCTCTTGCTGGGGGTATGCCAAGCCCTGCTCCTTATCTGCCCCATCAGCAGCTAATTAAGTGTTAATTTACATGGATTTTAAATTTTAATTATTTTTGGAGCCCTTCTGTCTCTCTGATTTTGGTTTTGGGCTTATTTTTGTACTTTGCAAAATGTACTTTGGTGGGGTGGGGGAGGGAGGAGCTGATTTTGGGGAGTGTGACTTGGAGAAAAAAAGAGATCCTTGCATGTCTGTCTCTCTCACACACTCTCACACTCACAGAGTTAAATAAGACATTTTTCACATTTAAAATTGTTTTAGTACTTTTTAATGTTTAATTACCTAATTAATTAATTGATTAATACAATTAATTAGCAGTTAATTAGCAGGGGGTACTTCAGAAAATTGGACCATGATAGGGGGTACCTGGGCCTCCAAAGGTTGAGTACCCCTGAACTAGATGTTACCGTAAAACATGGAGTAAAACATGCTGTGGGCCAACCCACTTTGTGCTCTGCCCTTTCAGCACAAGGTAACAAATAGTAGAACTCAGCAGAATTTAAATAGTATGGATCTGGAGAACCCACAGTGTGAAAACACTTTCGGTGATTTTATATCTATCTGATATAGATATGAAATCTGATAGAGTTTATAAACTACACTGAGAATTAAAATGATAAGAGCTTCTGTGTTGTGGGCATGTGTAGAACATGCGTAGCTGGTAGACCAGAGTGCTCACCTCCCTAAACTAGGTGTGTTCCTTTGCTGAGGGAGGTTTGCATGTTTGAAAAATGTCTGGTCTCCACACCATGTTAATAAACGCACCAGGGTAAAAGGAATATAGGACGATAATTCTGTGATGTCTATACTACTATAGTCACCCATTTCTTTTGGTTGAACCAGAAGCTGGGTAAAGTGGACAAATCTCTTAGGAGCTAAATACCTCTTCTGTTGACTTCTTTTGAGATCTTTAGATGAGGAGCTTTCAGGGGCTGAGCATTAAGGATCCCTGCACAATACGTCTGTCCATGAGTTCAAACATACCTGTTCAGGTATTCTTAAAAGGGCAATAGCTCTGCCCAGTCTCCAGTGGTGAAAGGCTTACTGTTTTGGAATCAACTGGGTGACCTCTGCTAACCTTTGCTTTAATTGGCGTTTCTTTTTCTTTTTCTTTTAGTCTAGTTTAATTGACCTCAAGGAACATGCATCATCACTGGCTTCAGCAGGGCTGAAAAGAGACTCCAAATTAAAGTCTTTAGAAATAGCCATAGAGCAAAAGAAGGAGGAGTGTAATAAGCTAGAAGCACAACTGAAAAAGGTAAATACCCTCTAATAATAACAGCTCTTATTCTGAGTGCATGATGTCTGTATTTCTTCAGTGGAAGTGGGGGGGGGGGAGATATACAGATATCTCCTGTTGCTGCCGTTTCAGATCCAAATGGCTGTTAATGAGTGCAGATGTCTACAGTGTGCTTTATCAGCCCTCCTAACTAGAAAGGTTTCTCTTGTTAATGAAAAGGTGTCTGCTTTAATATATTGCACTCTGAGTTTCTTTCCGGTGATCTCAAAACATGTGGGTGTGGGTGTCTTTTTTATGTATTAGTATATTATTTGTATCTGTTAGGAAAGTTCTTTAATTATATATACCAACATACTTTGTATATAGAACATCTTTAATGTCTAATGTTAAAGACATTAAATATTTTGTCTAATATTTTATTAGAATGATTTGGGAATTATGTTAATGCATTTCTACCATACATTGTTTCTCTTTCCTATGTCAGTTAGTATTATGTGTGCTCATTGTTGAAACACAAACTCATGGCATACTTATTGGTTTGAGCATCATGTTTGCTTTCCAGACCTTGTAAATATGCTCATATTGCCAATAGCTCATTAAACCAAGGACAAGATCCAGCCAATGCTAAGCGTGTTTCATTCTCATTGAAAGCAGTGGAATTTAAAAATGCTTAACAGCGCAATCCTGTGTAACTTTGCACCGGTGTAACAGGAGTTACACAGGTGCAAAGTTACACAGGTTTGTGCTGTAAATCTGGCTGTTGTGTGTTCCACACATCCTTCTGGGTCGGCATTTATAAATCTGAGTTTGTCTAGAAGTTGAGAACTTCTGATAATTTTAACATTAATTTTTACAGTGTCACAGCACATAAATCACATTATAATACAACCCCAAATACTCCTAACTTGATTGAAATATTGGATAAAATTGCCCACCAATGTCATGACAATACAAGCTTCATCCAGTTGTACCAGTGTTTGATTTGGCACCCACATAATTCAATGTGTGTGTGCATGCGTGCTTGTGTGAACTCCTTTCATACAAATTTTGTACACCATAGCATTCATGCAAGGCCTCTTTGGAAGTTTAGGGTCTAGCGGGTGGCGCAGTGGGTTAAACCACTGAACCATGAGCTGTCGATCAAAAGGTCGCCAGTTCGATTCCGTGCGACGGCTCCTGCCAACCTAGCAGTTCGAAAGCAAGAAATTGCAAGTAGATTAATAGGTACCGCGTCAGCGGGACAGTAACAGCGTTCCATGCGCCTCGGTGTTGAGTCATGCCAGCCACATGACCATGGAAACGTCTTCGGACAGCGCTGGCTCTTCGGCTTTGAAACGGAGATGAGCACCGCTCCCTAGAGTCAGACACGACTGGACTTAATTGTCAAGGGATACCTTTACTTTTACCTAGTATTTTCTTGCTGTGCTGTGTTGTGCTGTACAGTGCCAGGACCCAGAGGCATAGCATCAGCCATTTTAGAAATTTGGATTGCCCAGATGTATCAAATAACCAGTGCTCAAATTTTGAGAGGAACGCTAGGGAGCCTTTTAATTAAATCCCCAAATGTTATTTTTTAAGGGTTTCCACTAGCCTAATTTCAGTTGTTGCTTTTAGGGCTACCCTGTGAATAGTATGAACTCAGAAATTTAAAACATTTTTACTGATTTGCAGTTCAGATCTCACCTTTGCCATGAATTCGCACCACGTGGTCTCGGGCAAAAGACTCCATCTCAGCCCCCTAGCTGTACTATGGGGGTAACAATACTTATTGACCTTAATGTGGCAAAAGGATAATATGTTTTCATTCTTATATATAGTTTTTGAAAACTGGCCTTCCACGTTAGTGATGGGACAAGAAACTGTAGAAATGATCAAGCTGAAATATTTGTTAAAATTCCTAATGAAACTTCAAAAGCACATGTTTTAAAATGCACCATTTTGAAAACATGTTTTTGAAAGTTGCATGTAACGTATCATTCCAAATCAAACCTGCAAATGAAGAAATTTGACCATAGTTTAAAATAAGAACTACTAAAAAAAAAAAATCCATATTTTTATGTTTACAAAATTTAGTGTGATCCCCTAGGGACCTGATGTGCTTATTGAAGACAAACAACTCTGAGAATGGTGATCGGGTAAAATATGGATTTGTCATCTATCTCTGTACAACTATAATCTTGATATCTCCACATACAGAAATTCAGCTTTGAACTGTCATATTAGTCACCCAACCTAAATAAGTAGCATGAGGGCTAGAGCCTTGTTTTTTTGTTTAGTCTGTAATTCTTCATTTGTATCTGGTTTTATTAATTAGTATTATCAACTTTAAAACAACATCTATAGTTTAGTTCCCTTGGGCTATTATGATAGTAAAAGGTGCTATGATGAAGGCATCATACACTGTGCCAGAACTTAATTTATAAGAGTTGAATATTTTTTCTTAACGCTTTCTTTTATTTTCTCCTAGTTTTTGTGTTTATATTTTTGAGCTAGGGAAGTGGACAAAACAGGGGGCTCGCTTCACCAAAATTCCAGCTCTTTCAGGTTTCATCATGCCTCACTACTTTTAGGTGTGCCAATTACACATCAGCTACCATTTTACAGGGAAAAATAGAATAACAATAAAAGAAAATGATACAATTACACTAAAAACCGCAGCACATGAACAATTTTATTACAGCATAGTGTATTGCATGTTAATAATAATAATCTACATTTAAGAGAAAAAAAAACAAAATGTACATAAGAATTAAAGAAAAGCTCTGCTGGATCAGCTCAAAGGCCCATCTGATCGAACATCCTGTTACAACAGTGGCCCATCAGCTGCCTCTGGGAAGCCCACAAACAGGAGAGGAGGCCTACTTCTGTCCCGCCATTGCTCCCTTGCAACTGATATTCTGAGGCATGCTGCTGCTGAACCCAGAGGCAGAGCATAGTCATGATGACTAGTGGCCATCATTGAGAAAGCTGTTTACCATGAGTATCAAAGCTGTCTAAGCTAGTGGCCATTGCCATATCACTGGCAATGAATTCCACAGACTAATCATGTGCTGTGTAAAGTAGTACCTCCTTTTTTCCATCTTAACAGCCCAATCCTACCTCCCTGCACTGCGATGCAGCCTTGCCAACAAGGTGTCTGCTGCATCCCGCGGGGGAGTTTCGGGCTGTAAAGGCTTTATTGGAGTAAATTAACATTTGTTCCCTTGCCCCAGGGTAAGCTCTCACCATCCTGCTGGATTTACTCGGACCTGCGCCAGCTATATAGCTGGCCCAAGTCTGAGTGGACTCAGGAAGGGAGATAGAGACTGGGAAGGGGGATATGATACATCAACGGAGCTGCTTCTGATACCACCCCTTCCCAGCCTTGATCTTCCCTCCTTCCCGCCTCAATCTCCATTCTATTCCTCCCCTCCCCGTCCCATTATGTCCAGCCTCTGTCTCCCTCCTTCCCCTTGCACTGACTTACCAGTGCAGGGCTCCTTCTCTGTCTGCTGGTGCACAGACTTGGTCACTCGCCACTTGCGGTGGTGGCCAGCCTGCTGGCAGAAATCCGAGGCCCATCAGGTATAGGAACGGGTATAGAATCTGCCAGGCGGCCCTGGGCCGCCCATCGGATAGTTAGGTAGGATTGCACTCTCAGTCAAGTTCCTCCCTTAGTTGCTCTTTTCCAAGCTAAAAAGCCCCAAATGTTGTAGCTTTTCTTCGTAATGAAGATGCTCCAGCCGTTGTCCTAATTTTGCACTTTTTTCAGCTCTGCAGTGTCCTTCTTAAGGTGTGGTGACCAGAACTGTACACAATATTCCAAATATGGCTACACCATAGACTAGGAAAGGGGCAAAATAATATTAGCGGTCTTCTCAATCCTTTTCCTAATTAAACCCTAGCATGAAATTTGCCCAGAGGCGTTGCTACACCAGCAGGGGGCACTTGTCATGTACCCACGTGATGTCATAAGCGCCGTCCCCTTGGGGCATGACATCACAAGCCCTGCCCCTTTGGGGCGGGGCGTCACTTTCCTGGGGGGGGTTAGGCCTGTTTTGGGCCTAAAAAGTCCCCGGGAGGGTGCATCGAAGGGGGGCTCACGAGCGCCGGGGTGGTGGTGCACGAGCCGGCACCACTTACCGGCCTTCGTTCGTCATGCCTCTCTATCTCTGGCCTCTCGGCATCTCTGGCCTTGTCTACTCGCTGGCCAGAGATGTCCCTAGAGAGGCTGCACCTGCGCAATTGGAGCAGAGCCTCTCTAGCCCCTAGTCTCGCTGGTGGAATTCGGGAGATGCACTACCCCACTTCCATAAAAAGAAGAAAATATCTTTTTTTGGAAAGCAAAGACCATGGAGGAGCAAAAAGGGAAGAAGGAACAATGGACAGCCAAAAATTGTTATTGTGGGGCTTGAGGAAATTGGTGGAGGTTGGCACCACCACCATGGTGTTCCCGCCACCTTTCTGTTGGATTTCTGGGGGGATTTAGCCAGCACACCAATAAAGAAACAAAGGATGTTTGTGTGTGCATGCTGCCTGCTGCCTGGTACCAGGGGTATGGTATGGGAGCAGCAGAACTAGGGGAGTGAGGTGGCACATCAGCGGCTGTTTCAAATGGTGGATCAGCTGATCAGTTGTCAAATAAGTTGTCAGATCAGTTCAGAGGTCAGTTTAAAAACTGTTTTGACACGTTTTCCATGTTAAGCGCCAGTGTCTGGTTCCATTTCAGTTCAAGTGGAACAAACTTGAACAAACCCCTTATTTGAAGGGTGTTTGGTGTTGGGCCTTTTGAACAAGCTTGACTTATCGCAAAATGTTTCCTGGTGCCTAACAAACCAAAACCTCTCCTTCCAACACTACCATCTCATTCACATATTAAAACCCATCAGCTATGCCTGTCAGTGTTTACCTGGCCCTGCACATGAAACAGGTTACATTTCCAAAAATCCTACCCTAAAAGTCCTTACCTTCATCATCCTGCCTAGCAACCTAAATTTGGCTTCCAGGACTGACCAATTACATTTCCCAATGCCATTGGTACTGATGTGTACCACAACCACTGCCTCCTCCCTAGCACTGTCTACCAGCCTATTTAGATGACACATGACATCCCCAATCTTCGCATCCAGCAGCCATGTGGTCTACATGCCCATCAGGAACCTTTCTCACTATGTATGGCCCTAATGATCGAATGACCTACTACTAGGAGCCACCCAGCCTCCATCTGTGGTATGAGAGGAATGGGTTCCTCATCCAAGGAATGGGTCCTTTCTAAAGGATCATTTCCCTCTTCCTCCTTCCCTGAGATTCATTCTCTGACAGTAGCAGAGCTGTCAGCCAGGGAATGAGACACCTCTGTCATGTCTGTGGATGTCTATTCACATACCGCTTCACTTCTCCACATCAGGTGCCTTCTTGGCTTCAAGGGAACGAGCTTCTTCCCTGGGAACCAGGATCCACCCACAGCTTATGCTCAACAAGCAGATGGTCATACATGTGGCACTCTATGCAATACACTGGGAAATACCTACTCCCTTGCTGGCTTTCTATCTTCCTAACTAGTTCTGTTCATTTGTTCTGGTTTTCTTTGGGTTTTTTTTTAACAGTTTGTTTGCTTGGAGAGCTAAGTCTTACTTTATGTTTTATTTCTTTACTTGATTTGGGAGCTTAGGGGGTTTTTTTTGGGGGGGGGAGGTAGATGTTTGGGGGGGGAGGTAGGTGGCCTCTTTGCCCTGCTGCTCAACTTGGACAGGTGTTTAATTTGCCTGCATGCTTCACATTTACTCTGGAAGTTAATTTCTCTTAAGTATATTACTGCACAACTATATACAGTATTAGCACACGATAATTATTAAGGCTTATATCCAAAGTGTCATGAGGTTCAGGGAATACTGGGGTTTCTGAGGGGCCCCCCTCCCATTGCAGGCTGAAGAGCATCTCTGGAAGGTGACTGTGACCCCCTGAAGCCCCTCCAGTGGAGTGCTAGGAGCTGCAATCAGAAAGAGGAATCTGAACAGCCTCACTGCAGCTGTGAAAGCATTTGGGCACATGCACAGAACTCTTTGGAACCTGGCCCAATCAAACAAAGATCATGACTCAAAATACATGAGCGTGCTACCAGAAAATGTTTTCTAGCGTTGCGCGCGTGCTCACACACACACACACACACACACACACACACACACACACACACACACACGCGCGCGTGTGTGTGTGTGTGTGTGTGTGTGTGTGTGTGTGTGTGTGTGTATATATATATTTCCATCCCTAATTAAGAAGGAGCAATAGGAATTTCCTTTTTAATGCCTGTGATCTGTAATCCACTTGTTCTGGAATTGGTCTCAGTAAATTCCCTTAGTGGATTGTGGATTTGCAATCACAGGCATATTGTTTGACCCACTCACGCTGGAGTTGTCCTAGATGAGTTCCACAGGTTAGGAGTCCTTCAGTGAGGCTGCTCTGGAATAATGGTTTATAGCTTTGCAGCGTATTTGTTTTGCTTCCCCTGTAGTCTATTATTCCACTTCAGAATTCTTTCTTTTGTTCAGCATGGCTTGGGTTTCCTCACTACTGTTTGCCAAGCTGTACTGTGCAGAATTCAAATAAAACTGAAATGCAGTTTTGTGTTAATATGAAAGGAGGGTCATAAATTTAATGATAAAGTTTAATTAATCTTTTATTATTGCCATCTTTGGAGCTTTGGTGACAAATTGCAGCTTGGCCAAAAGCACTTTTAGTGATTCATTGTTGGAGACCAGCACTTAATGTATCATCAAAAGTGGACAGCTTTCTGTATTTCATGGGTTATTTCACTTGAGAAAGAGAAAGTAACGCAAACCTTACATTTCTTACTCCAGCTATTCTTTTTTAGGAGCCAAAGTCAACATTTATTTTTCCCCAGTGCCTCTCACTTTCACTAAGGAATGTTTAGAAACTTAAATTTCTACTTCTTTTTTTTTTAATTCCAAGTTCTTCTGTGTAAATGTGCTGGATTTGCTGAGCTAATACTGTTTT
This sequence comes from Plestiodon gilberti rubricaudatus, assembly GCA_026170595.1. Classification (NCBI taxonomy): domain Eukaryota; kingdom Metazoa; phylum Chordata; class Lepidosauria; order Squamata; family Scincidae; genus Plestiodon; species Plestiodon gilberti. The sequence continues at coordinate 218,463,007 of JANXHW010000002.1, read as the reverse complement.
CCTGGATCTTTCCTTCTTTTCCTGTCTTTGCTTCATTCCTTCCCAACTTTGCAATGTAGCAAGCTGAACAGTTGTTCAATCAGATGTACAATCCAGTAAGTCATTTCAGAAAGTGTCCGCTGTAACATATGAAAGCATGAGGATCCATTTACCCACCACCATGTTGTGCTCTTCCTCTGTGGAGCTTTGCAAAACTATGATTACCTCATTTGCGTTATGTCAACATAAGTGAGCTTTGCGGACTTTAAGGCCATTTTTTTTAAAAAAGATATAGAATGCTGTTTGGTTCTTTTCTAGGAATCTGCTTAATAATATTTGCATTTAAATTTGAAGTGCCTTCAGGTCCTCAACTACTTAATATAAGAAAGCATGCAGATATCAGGCTTTGTTGTTATTTTTATGGTATGTTTGTCAAGTACTTTATTGGATCCTTCAAATTAAAACTAATTTTTAGAATCTTGGTCAAAATATTTCAAGTAGGAATGAATACTTATATTTCTTCCATTCACACAAGCTCTTGCACAAGAATTTTCACAAGCTCTTTTCCAAAAACATTTTATGTCCTACCATAGTTCATATGCTACAGCCTGTATCTTCCCTGCTCACCATATTATTATAAGGTACCCTTGACACATTGTAGCACTGCACTGTGAGTAGTGTTCCATTAGCTCTTGATCAAGAGTTCACAGAACACAACCAATGCATTTCTCTTCTTGCGTGTGGGTATTTGGATCCAAGCCAGTATTTTTATTACAGGGATTTAACAATGCAAAAAGAGCCTCGTGGCACCTTAAAGACTCACACATTTTATTGTGGCATAAGCTTTCATGGGCTGCAGCCTGCTTCATCAGATGCATAATAACAGAATGAGCACTCAACATAAATCATTCAGCACATATACGCCTGCAGTAACCATGAGAACTTTTTTTTTCCTGATTATTACATTTAATTTGAGGAGCAAGGAGACACATTTATAGATATATAAATGAAGCCTGTTTTCATACTTTTAATGACAGATATACATTAATGTTCTATCCTTTTAAAGCAAAAATAATGATACAACTATATTACAGCAACCTTTCTTTTCAAATTACATTCCATTAATATTATGTAATTGCAGTTTAAAGGTGTGATATGTCTCCAAGCAAACTTTGTGTAATGTACTGGGGCATCATTCCTCCTCTTTGCATTTGAGCAATTTCTACTATTATAAAGAAAATCTAGTGTCTAGCAAGGAAAGAATAATCATAAAACATACCAAAATTATTTATTGAAAATTAGCCTGTAATTATATATGCTAGTAAGTAGCATATAAATCTTCATATAAAATGTAATTTGATTCCCATTTTGCCATACAGATTGAGTGGATAAATTGTGTTCACTAGATAGGACTACACCCAGTTTAAACCTAAGCATGTTGTGCTCTCACCAAGGGCGCAATCCTATCCAATTTATGCCACCGGCTGAGCTCTGCTCAATCCTATCCAATTTATGCCACCGGTGTAACCAGCGGTGCAGCGAGAACGGGAAGCCCCAGAACGGAAAGGGGATTCAAATCCCCTCCAAAGGGGGATTCAAAGGGGATTTGAATCCCCTTTCCGTTCTGGGGTCTCCCGTTCTCGCTGCACCACTGGTTATACCGGTGGCATAAATTGGATAGGATTGAGCAGAGCTCAGCCGGTGGCATAAGTTGGATAGGATTGCACTGCAAAGCTAGTAAATCTGCAGCAAGATAACTTTGGATAGATAGCAAATGGATGTGCTTACTTCTGAGTGATTCAGAATGAACCTCCCTATCCAATACTTCATTCATAAGAAAGAAGTTGCCTTCAACTGAATCAGACCATTGGTCCATCTAGGTCACTATTCTCAACACAGACTGGCAGCAGCTCTCCTAACTTTTGGGCAAGGATTTTTCTGTACCCCAGCTGGAGATGCCAAGGATTGAATCTTGGAATTTCTGCATTCAAAACATTTGCTCTGACAGTTTCCGACAGCCCCTTCCCCATTGTCATACATGGTTTCAGCTGCAGCATATAGGTTATTATACGTATCGGGGCGGGCATGGAAGTGAGTGTCTGGTTCCAAACCACCTCTACCCCCCAGATACAAACACACACAGAATCCGTAGCACGAACCAGAACTGACATGTATAAATGTTTGTGAGAACATTTTTGTGGTGGAAAAATTGGATGAGCACAACCTATTTGCACAGAAATTTATGTTAAAGATTCTGCATGCATTGAGGGATAGTGTGCAAATACAATGGTAACTTCCACATCTTGTGCCTTACCTCCTGATCCAGTATCCTAATTAAGATCGATTATCCTTAGGGATGTTTTGCTGGGGAGGATTGCTTCTGTTGCTCTCTAGGCCCAAAAGCAATTGTTTCAGCAATGACTAGAGCAGGGATATCTCTCTCTCTCTCTCTCTCTCTCTCTCTCTGATTGATTGTATTCCAGCATGCCACACACCATCCACAAGCATGAAGAGTTCTAAAGGCCTGAACCAATTAGACTAAGACAAAGAGATAGTACATACTTTAATTCTCGACTCTCTGTATAGTGGAGGAGCAGCAACCCTGCTGACAGCATTTCAAAATTGTGTGTGGTACAACATGCAGGTGCTTCTCTCCTTTCCCCAGGTGGATGGGGGAATGCTCAGTTTGTTGTTGTACACAGGTCAAACCATTTCAGATTTACTCTTTGTGTCAGAGAGGAAATCTGAAAGGGTTTACCTCTTGTGCCTAAAATAATGGTCTACATGGATAAACCTTTGATTCCATTGATATTGGTGGAGTCTTGGCACTTATTTATTTTTCATATTTTTATACCGCCCTTCCTCCAAGGAGCTCAGAGTGGTGTACATATTTCCTCCCCTCCTTTTTGTCCTCACAACAACCCTGTGAGGTTGGTGGAGATAGGCTGAGAGATATATACCTGGTGAATAAATGGAACTAATCATCTGATGAATAGTCATTCTGCTATCTCCCTACATGAGACTAGTTTTGCCACAGCTTCCATCTTCACTGGTTTGAGGAGTATTTTGCATTGGGATTTATTATTTTAATCTTGAGTGTAACCATGCACATTCCTAAATTTGTCCTGAGGAAATTCATGCACAAACTGTTTTTGTTCTACATTCAAACTTTTAGTATCCTTTTGAACAAGGATGGTCAGCACACAACTTCTGAAGAAGTTAAAAATTACAGGCAAGGCCAATTTTAAACTAGTGCCACCACCAGTCAATCTCAGGTATTAATTTATAACTAGAATTGAACATTTTAAATGAACAATTTTTTACATTGATCAATACAATTTGAAGGATCTAATTAAAATATTTTCTTGCATGTGTCTTTCTGCTGTCTCATTTTATTTATTAATAATTATATTGATATTTTGGCTCTTTTAAGTGAAGGTGTACCGGTCTTATGTGTTTATGCAATTGGCAGTAGAGTAAATTGTGCTGTTGCATGCTATTAAATAAAGCACATTTCAATTCCTTTATATTTAGCACAGCTACATAATATTGGTGTATATAAGTATGTATGATAACGAAAAAATAATGTTGCTACTGCTTATAGCTTGCAAAGTAGGGTATAAGACCCACAACACAAAATTATTATTTGAATCAGACAAGATGTTATACCATCTGAAGCGCTGAACTAAAATATAAAAGGATATTAATTAAATTTTAATAAATTGTTAATGTTTTTAGGTGTTTAAATAATGCAGCAATGTAAGATGGGTTCATAAATATGAACTGGCCTTTTTTTCTCCATTTGGTCCCTCCTGTGTATGGGATCTTTTGGTGAAACATCAATGTGAATTGAATAAAATAAATATAGTCTGGAGCTTTTCCATGACAACTGCAAAAAGTGTGATCATTATTGTGTGTATTTGTGTGAACCCATAGATCCCCTCAGTAAAATGAACTACTGTGCTCTGGGAATTTACTGTATATAACAGTGCGATCCTGCCCAAGTTTAGGGCGGCAGAGTGAGTGCTCCGCTGCCCTAAGCTATCGCAAACGTGCCATAAGGCACGTTTTAGTAAGGGCCACCTGCACTAGGCTGGCAGCCCTTACTCTGCCACCAGATCTCCATGCGGCCGCCGGTGGAAGGTAAGCGATCCCCCGGTGGCCGCATGGATGGTCCGGGCAATGAGGGGGGGGGATTGGCCGTGCCGGCCCGGGAGGGTATGGCGTCCGCCATATCCCCATCCCGCCGGCGCAGCCGTTACATGGCCTCCTCCAACTTCAGCCAGCTAAATAGTAGACCTCTGGGCCGCTGCAGATTGGCCCGGAACGGGGATAGGATCTGACGGGCAGCCCTGGGCCGCCTGCCGGATAGTTACATAGGATTGCGCTGTAAGTCATAAGAACATAAGAAGAGCCCTGCTGGATCAGGCCAAAGGCCCATCTAGTCCAGCTTCCTGTATCACACAGTGGCCCCACCAGATGCCTCAGGGAGCACACAAGACAACAAGATACTGTACCTGTGTCCAGTCGCCACTCCCTTGCACCTGGCACAGAGAAAACCTACTCCTACAACCAGGAGGTTGCTTTTCCCCATCATGGCTTGTAAGCTGTGATGGACTTTTCCTCCATAAATCTGTCCAATCCCCTTTTAAAGGCATCCAGGCCAGGTGCCATCACCACATCCATATACGTCATATATAGTTATTAAATCATATATAGTTATTAAAAATATAATCCCATGAAGAAATTTTTCCAGTATGATTTTCAAAATTTGAGGGAATCTAGGCTTTCAGAATCCATCTACAGTGAACCAGCCAGGACCTCAGTGGACATCAGTGTATCATGAATTTCTGTTTATTAGTTCCATTTTTTAGGACTACTGAAAGGTGTGGCAGTTCATAAAGAATGGTTCTATGAGCATATTAAATCATTCGTCCTATGCCATATACTGTACAGCCATTTTTGGAAACTTTTTATCTAAAGCAACTGTACTGTTTCACTCACTTTTCTGTAGATATGTAAATCAGGCTTTATGAGGTTTTTATAGTGATGGTCTAAAATAATATAAGGCAATGCTCTTTCTTTAGAAGCATTGTCTTTCCACTTTTTGTGTGTGAACCCCAATTGTCTGCATTGTGTTGTCAGTACAAGCAAACAAACACTAGCAAATACCTAGCACCCCTTAGGTTTTGAGGCACTGCAAGACTGAAGTGGTGGATGTGTTGTGTTTCACCAAGCCAGCTATCATTGGTCAGGGCAATTGCAACAGTTCCTTGATGGATGTTAAGGGCCTAGAACAATAGAGAGCTCCAGGCTTGTACCCTCTCTGACCTAGAGCTTTTGTGTCTGCTGTGATGATGAAAGATTAGGCTTGGTCTTGGCTGCATTCTCTGTCCGATCTGGTTGTGGGGAAGGGGAGGAGATTTTAATGCAGCATGGACATTTGTGGAGCAAACACTTAGACAACATAATCATTCTGTCTCTCAGCAGTAATAATAATTTGGCATATCATACACTCTTAACATAGACCATTGAATATTTTGTGAAACAATCATGGAAAGTAGATGGAAATTAGTTGAAAGATATTAAAAGGTGTTGTACCTTCAAATAAATGCTGAACAAGATATGATGCACCTGACAGAACTGTGTTTTAATCCATATAACATTCTTCAAGGGACTGAAATTTGATTGGAAATGACCTGGCATGACTTGGAGGTAGAAGAGGAATTGACTGATCAGAGGGTGGAAAGTTAAAGCTCTGATCCTTTAACTTTCTTCTGTGGCTTACAAGCAGTTGAAAAGCAAGTTCCATAGTTGCTACCGGACCTGGTACCATGCTGAATAATTTGACCTCAGAAGGAAACCAGTCACAAAGCATCCCATTATTATGTGCATTGAAGACTCTATCCTCAGCCTGTATGTGGAGGGATGCCCTACAGGAGTTAAAGAAAATCCCTTCTGTCCCCCGTTATGTTCTCCAATGTGGGTACTCTACTGCTGTACCATGCATGTTGTTATGAGCCCCAGCTTCTTACAGCAGAGTGAGGGCTTCCTATGCCTCAACGTACCACGTTCAGTAGCTTCCTCTTATCTCCAGTGCACAGGGTACTTACAGTACAGTGCATGAGCAGGAGTAGTTTTGCACATGGTGCCTGGAGAGGAACCGTCTGCTGGGTGCAGTCAGGTAAAATGATGGAACATCTTACCTTGCACAACTGAGAATGGTCAAATATGACCAGCAGAGCAACCCGAGATACTATACCCTGAGATACTATAAATGTATGCAAAATAACTGACCTAAAACATGAAGGATGTGTTTTGTGAAAAACTTTGCCCCTTGCAATGCACACACACTCTTTCAGTGGTTGTGGGAGGAGGGCTATGAAAAGAGATGAACTGTTCATGCATTGAGGAAAAGGAGCCTTACCATTACTCTAATTTGACTTTCGGTGCAGTCCTATGTAACTTTGCACCGGTGTAACAGTAGATGCACCGGTGTAAGTGCATCTACTGTTACACCAGTGCAAAATTACACAGGATTGCGCTGTCAATGATATAACCATGTTGTCAGATCTAGCATTGTCAATATGGCAACCATGTTGTCAATATTTATTTATTTATTTATTTAAAAAATTTATATCCCGCCTTATCCCATGCCGAGGCAAATGCCCAAGGCGGCTTACAACAAAAATTAAAAACAGTTTAAAATACAGACAGTTTAAATACATAATTTAAAAACAATAAAAACAATAATATCAATAAAAACCACTGGGGGGCAACAGTAGGGAGCACAAATATGGCATTGTCAGGAAGCCTATTCGGAGTGAAGACAGTGCTTCTTTCTGATTTGGCCTTGTGATGTAATCAAACAGCCAGATCTGGCAATATGGCACCATGACATCACCACTCTGGCTACATGAATCTGACTGTCTCAACATAGCTAGTGAACGACTTTGTTTTTAAAAAGAAACTGTAGTGGACAGGAGCAAACCAATGTGAAAAAGGTAAGCATTGTGGGTATCTTGGATAACATTTTGGGGCTACTAAAAGTTCCCTTTTCTCACTGAGTATGTTTGCCCATGAAAATTTGGTGTTGTCCTAGTCTGTAATACTTTCACAGCGCAATCCTGTGTAACTTTGCACCGGTGTAACAGTAGGTGCATCAGTGTAAGTGCACTTACACTGGTGCATCTGCTGTTACACCAGTGCATCTACTGTTACACCGGTGCAAAGTTACACAGGATTGCGTTGTCAGTCTACTCCTTAGTGGAAATAGAAGCTACTCCTTAGCTTAGTGGAAACCATGTACCGTGTTTTTCGCTCCATAGGACGCATCGGACCGTAGGACGCATGCATCCTATGGAGCAAAAAATAGGGGAAAAAAGGTTTTTTTAAATAAAAATAAAAAATAAAAAAATGTAAGCAAAATACACTTACCGGGGCTTCAGGGAGGCCTGCAGGCCTTCCCGATCTTCATTTCGTCAAAAACCGGCCATTTTCGGCCACTTCCTGTTTTGACGAAAACCGGAAGTGGCCGAAAATTGGCCGTTTTTTGACGAAATGAAGATCGGGAAGGCCTGCAGGAGCCTCTGCAGGCCTCCCTGAAGCCCCGGTAAGTATTTTTTCTTTACTTTTTTTTATTCGCTCCATAAGACGCAGGCTTTTTTCCCCCTATTGTTTGGGGGGAAAAAGTGCGTCTTATGGAGCGATAAATACGGTTTATATATCATGACAGTACTAGTTTGCTACTTCAGCTGAATGGCCTTAACACATTATGGTAAAACTCAGCTGATACTGTTGAATATAAATAATTGTTTATTATTTTGGAAGTTTGAACAGGAGAAGTGGCTATATCTTGGCTAAATAAATGAGTTTGTTCAGTATTGTACATCTAAATTATTTTCTCCTACAAAATGAACCTTACCCACCATTTAAAATGAACCATATAGTACTTTTATCAATCTCTCACATTTATTTATATCCAAACGAAAATGATGTGTAGTAGTATCATTACTTGGCATTACACCTCAGCTTCTTGACTGTAAAATGTGAAATATGAGGACTTTTAGCTTTTAAAAAAATAATGTACCAGCAAAACAATATGACATTGTTATTGGGAGGCTTATCTAGAAAAATACTGAGAAGATCCCGATAGGCTATGTGAGTTCATTGGCAAAGTCTTGATCATTCTATTCTCTTTGATGAAACTATTGGCATTACTCCATTATGTTAAGGCACTGCACTGCCGATTTATATCGGACTTTTGCCTCTTTAAATGCTATGACTTTCTTCAAAATATCCTGCAATGTGTTGTTTGTGAAAGGGCTAAAAAGTTTAAATTTGTAGTGTAGCTATATGTCCTTGTGTGGTTGTGCATGGGCAGGGGTGTTTGTGTGTAGGTAGTATGGTTTTCCTATTGTTCGCTATCCCCTTTTAACCCCTGGCATATCATGGAGTCCCCCGTGCATATATAGAGCTCTACATTGTAGGGTTTTGGTAGGAACTAGAGAGCTGTGCACATAACTACGGCATGCTAGGTTTTCTAAGGCCCGGCCTTTCACGTTACTGCCCTCTTTCCCTCAGAGCCACTATGCAATCTTGAAGGCCCTTTGGAGCAGCTTCCGATGCAACAATAAATTGGGCAAGCCGCAATGAACATTAAAAAAAAACATACTTGGGACTCTTTGGATCTCTGCTTTTGTAAGATTAAGGGTTCAGTTCACACACCCCATTGAAGTCACTGTTCCCATTTATTTAACAGTTGAATTGAGTGTTATGGACACCATCTGTCAAGTACCAGATGACACCTTGTGCAAATCCCACTGAAATTAATGGTAGTTGCACACTGGGACCCCTTGGTAGAGTGTGCCTTTTGATAAAATGATTATGTTTTACTTATGGAGAAAATGCTCTCCTCATAGGGCTGCTAAAGGCATGATGAATTTCCTGTATGAACAGCACTTCCATGTAGGAAAAAAGTCTGTCTACAAACTGCTTGCACATGATCCAACTGTGACAGTTTTGTTTTCCTTGGATATATGTTATGCATGTGACTTGCATGCTGCATTTTCTTAAATGGAACTGCTATCCATGCAGAAAATTCATCGTATTTGAAATGATCCTCAATTTTTTTTTTAGAATAAGGAATCCACTTACTCTGAAAATGGAACTATTTTCTCTGTTATCCTCATGCTTAAATGATATGTTACATGCAGAAAACTACACCTTTTTCTTTAATAACTTGATTTTTTACACATTTCTTCATGATAAAAATGTTTCACATAAACTCCAGGTTTATTGGAAAAAATAAAAAAAATTAAATCATTGCAAAGAATATCAACCTTCTAGAAGTAGATGTTAATGTTACCTTTTAATCTAAACATGCATGGTTCATTTTAACCTACAATTGTTTTATTGCTTGCTTGTTTATTCCCTGAAATTAAAATAAAATAGTATATTAGTATAAAAATAAAGCCAGCATCTGTTCTGCATTGTTAGATAGCAGAAGGACATGCAGCTCTTCTGAGTGTCCTTAGTCTTTTAAAATGTATTTGTGTACATTTAAAAAGTGTTCTCTCTGAATTATGTGTGTTTAATGTGCACTGCGGTTAAACTACTTGTTTTCTCTCTGCCTGCTCTTTGAAGATGCCAATTAGGAATAATGGGAAACAAGGGGTAGGCTAAGCATTGCAGTGCATTCTTGTTTACATCTGTGTGTGATTATTTCAGTCTAATGTTTTAAACACTTTGGCCCATTCATGCTCTCATTGACATTAATGGGGTTTTGCCATTAGCTTTAATGGGAGTAGGACTGAGCTTTGCACTCTTGTGTTTTGTTGTGTTCATTGCATTCTTTCTTGTTTGTGAAATGACCACCCACCCATGCATGTGTTTGCCAGGTATATTTATTTGTGCTGTTCCACCAAGGCGGCTTGTTTCTTCTTATGTTTCAGGTTGGCAGTGTGAAATAAAGACAAAGAAAAAGGATTTTGGGTAAAACTGTCAGTTAAAAATCATTGTTATCTTCCCTAAAATAAATAAATGAATAAATAGCCTGCATTAAATTGTTCACGGCAGTTATTAAATGAAACTGTATTATATACTAGCTTGCGTAAATTCAGTACTACTTTTCTGGATAATTGTAAGAACCCTGCACTTTGAAAATGTAGCATTTTCTGTTCTAAAGCAGGGAATTTTGGTTTTCCTCCCATATGGTTTTAGAAAGATATATCTTATTCAATGCACTGTTATAGGAATCAGTTAAAAAAAAAAACTGACAGGATACCCATAAATCCTTTCACCATATGGAGCCTGGGACTACAGAATAGTATAGTCAAAATATCTGAAATGTTGGTGATTTGCTTAAAAAAATTAACAGGCTCATGAAGCGGAGGAGGAAGCACGGATGAATCCCGAATTTGCAGACAGGATGAAACAGCTTGACAAAGAGGCTTCCTACTACAGAGAAGAATGTGGCAAAGCTCAAGCTGAAGTTGACCGACTTCTAGAAATCCTCAAGGAAGTGGAGAATGAAAAGAATGACAAAGATAAGAAAATAGCTGAACTGGAAAGGTAAATTTTTCATTGTTTGTTTTTTTGCAATCATCGTCTGTGAGAAGGTAGCATAAGGTATCATAGACATTCATCAGAGAGAACAAAATTACAACCAGATAGTCATAGTGGTGTATTGGAGAATGGAGTTTCAGTATATCTGCTTGTTTAGAAGTATGTTTTTTTAAGGGCAGGGATGGATTTAGTAGGGTAACCAATGCTCAGTTTCTTCTGGAAAAGTAGGATTTCTTTACAGTTGTTTAGAAGGAGAGATAATAAATGCATAATACATATATGGTAGAAACTGAGAAGGGACTGAAATCACTTTACCGTAGATTTGTTGAATGATTTGTTGAAGGCTGTAGATTTGTTGAAAGATATTAAGTTATGATTATGCATCAATAATATGATGCAGTCTTAGACCAATGCTAACATAGGCTGTATCAACAGAAGCATTGTAACCAAGTCTTGGAATAATTATGACTGTACTCAGATGGCCAGACTTCCATTTGAAAATATCTGTATTGGATGCTACAAAGGTAGATTTTTTTTGACAAAAATAGAAAAGGTTCAGACAAAAATGTTGATTATAGTAAAGGACACCTACTTAAGAATCAGGCCAAAGGTCCATCTAGTCCAGCTTCCTGTATCTCACAGTGGTCCAACCAGATGCCTCAGGGAGCACACAAGACAACAAGATACCTGTATCCTGTTGTCACTCCCTTGCATCTGGCATTGATATAGCCTGCTACTAAAACCAGGAGCTTGCAAATACCCATCATGGCTTTTTTATTCCCTTTAATGTTGCCCGCCAAACGCTCCTCAAAGTCTTTCTTGGCCTCCTGTATCATCTTTTTACATTTCGTTTGCCAGACTTTGTGTTCCTGCTTATTTCCTCATTAGGGCAAGACTTACATTTATGGAAAGAAGCTTCCTTGCCCTTTATAGCCTATTTAACTGTGCTTGTTAGCCATGCTGCCACCCTCCTGGACTTAGATGAGCCCTTCCTCCTTTGCGATATACACTGGGCCTCTATTACTGTTGTTTTAAACAGTCTCCTTGCACTCTGGAGAGATTGAACTCTTTTTACCTTTCCTTTCAGCTTTTTTCTAACTAGTCTCATTTAAGCGAAATCCGCCCTTTGGAAGTCAAGGGGTTTTGAGTCAGATTTGCTTGGCACTCTCCCCCTGACGTGCATGGCGAAACTGCATGGTCACTGTTCCCCAACAGTTTGGTAACATTTACATCCCTGACTAGGTCCTGAGTACCACACAATATCAAATCCAGAGTCACCTGTCCTCTGGTTGGCTCTACGACTAGCTGCTCTAAGGCAGTGATATTCAACCTTGGGGTCGCGACCCCAAGGTCTGGAGGGAGACAGTGTGTTTATCTTTAAAGGGAGTGGCACTCGTCTCTGACATCAGGATGGCTGCGACGGCACTGCCAGGATTGCGCCACTGCTGGGGGAAAAATTGGTTTTTCAGCCTACCTGGGGGTCTTGCCGGGCCTCCGGGATGTGTGGGAGCCTGAGGACCCTTCTGCAGGCCTCCCCAAACCTCCAAATGGCTCCTGATCGTGACCGCAACCCACAGGGGCCATTTGGAGATGTGGGGAGGCGTGCGGAAGGGTCTGTAGGCTCCCTGCACCCCTCCTGGAGGTCCAGCAAGACCCCCAGGTAGGCTGAAAAAACACTTTTTTCTCCCAGCGGTGGTGTGAACCTGGCAGTGCCGTCATCACCACCAAATTTACAGCGACCTTTACCCAAAGGTAAAGGTTGAAGATCACTGCTGTGTAAGGCATAGTTATCAAGCATATCCAGAAATCTGGTCTCTCTTTCATGACCAGAACTTGAATTGACCCAGTCGATATGAGGATAATTGAAGTCCCCCATGATTACAACCCTGTCTCTCATTGACACCTCCCTGATTTGTTTCTTCATCTCAAGGTCCCCTTCAGGTTTTTGATCTGGAGGACAATAGCATGTCCCCACTATGACATTGTTCCTTGAGTCTGATAATTTGTACTCCCTTGAAGCCTTGGTTGTTGACCTGGAGAACCAGAGACAGACAGAGAGGGACAATGGTGAGTCTTCCAGGGACATGAAAGTGTCGGCCCACCCTCAGACTGGCAGCTCCTTAGCTGCTACAGAAGGAAGTCTCAGGGCTGGAGGACATCATTCTGGAAAAGAGGGAAACAATTCCCTAGTTGGGACCCCTTCTTCAAGTGATGGGCCCGTATCCAGTCGCACTACGGATACTCCTCTGGGGATGGGGGGGGGTGTCAGGGGGTTTCACTGACGTCACTGGAGCATGGCAGGGAGGGCGGACTGCCTGGGGGTGATGCGCGCAAAGGGTGACGCGTGGTCCCCCGCACGCGCACTTGCGCGTGTCACCTCCGCTCCAAGAGAAGGCCTCGGAGCGTCCACCCTCGGCGGAGGTCCGAGGCCTTCTGATGAGGCCCAATGCGGCGACGTCATATTTATTAGGTTTTTCGCTCCTGCGCAGAACGTTTGAGGGCAAAAGGGCAGCCCTTTGCTCTCAGAAACGTATTGCGCATGCGCGAAAAACCCAATAAATATGACGTCGCTGCATTGGGCCTCGTCAGAAGGCCCAGGACAGCTGGCCGGAGAGGATGTCTCCGGAGCCGGCAGCAGCGGAGGCTCTGCTGCTGCCGGCTCCGGAGACATCCTCTCCGGCCGGCTGTCGCAGCAGCCAGGGGGTCATTAGGGCGGTGCGCGTGCCCTCGCTTTAGGGCGGTGCGCGCCCTAGTGACACCACTGCTTCTTGTAGTGGGTGATTCTATAGTCAGGAACATAGAGGGGGGGGGTCTGTGACAGATGTGAGGACTACATGGTGACTTGCCTGCCTGGTGCGGAGGTTGCAGACATCATATCTCATGCCCCCGGAGGCTGCTCGTGGAAAACATTCTGGATTTCTATCAAGAATCATTTTTACTTATTTTTGTTCATTTAGATTTATGAACCACCCTATGTGGCTCACAACTGGTGATAGCAATTTTACTAAAAACATGCAGTTCTGTTCCTGAATGACTTGCAGTCTAGGTAGTGTAGGTAATTAATAGTTTTTTTTTAAAAAAAATAAGAGACAGAATCAAAGTGAATGATTAAAAATGACATCTTGCAGAGGAAGTGATCAAGATCCTCCATCCCTGTGTTCTCTAATCTAATTTTCTCCAAGTTTTTCAAGTTCCCTTCCAGTTTAAAAATAAACGATGGCAAAGAACAGTAACAAAATTACAGACATTCCCAAACAGCTCTGTAGAGTACCAATATTTTGCTGAGGCTCTGACTGGGTGCTGTTAGGAAGGGATTCTGAGTTCCATCTGGAAAGGTCTTTTGTCCCTCAGCTCATACTCTCAAATAAAATCTATCTGAGATTCAGGACTTCCACTTCTGTATTATTATTATTATTAACAACAGTATTTATATACCACTTTTCAACAAAAAGTTCACAAAGCGGTTTACAGACAAAATCAAATGATTAAATGGCTCCCTGTCCCAAAAGGGCTCACAATCTAAAAAAGATGCAGAAGAACACCAGCAAACAGCCACCAGAAAGACACTGTGCTGGGGTGAAAGGGGGGCAGTTACTCTCCCCCTGCTAAATATAAGAGGAGCACCAATTGAAAAAGTGCCTCTTGCCCAGTTAGCAGTGGTAAGTACAGGTGTGTGTCCGTCCCCCCTTAATGACTGCTCGCTTAATGACGATCTGCATATATGATGGAGGTTCCCAAAGTGTAAACAAAGAATTAAAGCTACAGTACTGTATTTAAATGCAAAAAATGTTGTATTTAATTCTCTTTGTTTCTGTGTGTGTTTCTACCTCCATTGACAAGTAGAAATCTTGTTGTGCTTTGTGTTACACTCATTTTGTACACTGTGTTTGCCATTCATTCCCTATTACAACTCCACTGTGTTACATTGAGGACTTGCTTAATGATGGTTTCACTATATGATGGGTTTTCCAGAACATATCCCCGTCATTAAGTGGGGGACACCTGTACTCTCTCATGCAGCATTCAAAAATGAGTAAAAAACACTCACTCACTCTAAATCTCCAGTTGTTGGAAGGTGTGCCCAGTGCCCATGGGCATCAGCAGCTTGCCAAATGTCTGTGTATCCCAGAGAAGCTAGTGAGCAGGTCAGACACATGCCCAGGGCTGCTCAGGTGCCCACCTCTGAATAGACTCACCTGCCCACCTGCAGCTGCACAAGTCACAACAGCCTACAATGACTCTTGGTAGAAAATATAGAGCTGCGCAGTGATTCTTTGTTTCTTATCTCTCGGAGATAAGAGTTGGAAGTAGAAATAAAAAGACAGAGTCAACGCATGACTTTATATTTTCTATCAAGAATCTTTTTAGGCTGCCACAAGTCATGAAGAGGCTGGCTCTGAAAGCAAGCCTCTTTTTGCCCTGCGAGAGGGGTGAGGAGGAGGAAGTGACTGTGCAGGTTGAGACTTGCTTGCATCTACTTCTTCCTATCTACCTCCCCAATTGCAAGGGGGACTGGGAGGAGGAGGAGGAGATTTGAATCCAGCCACACAGCCGGCCAACCTGGTAAGGTAAGGCAAAAGTGGCAGAGAGACAAAGCGATGGAGAGGAAGAAGAATATAACTTGGGAGGGGGCGAGAGAAGTCACACACAGAGCAGGAGTTAGAAAAAGCAAAGCTATGGGGAGGATAGCAAGAAAGCTACAGAGGGGAGCAGTGAAGAAAATTAAGGGCCTAACTAAACCCCTCCCCCATTGATGCAGCCATCCCAGTGGAGTGTGCTTTGCATCCCATGGTGGGGGGGCAGTCTCAGAGGTCTCCTCATGGTAAGGGAACTTTCATTCCCTTACCCTGGGCCATGCTCCACTGCTCGAATGGGTCTCCTCAGATCTGTGCAAGCCATTTTGCTAGCGCAGAACCGAAGAGAATAAAGGAGATGGGGGAAGGATTGAGGAGAAAATCCTTTCGCATGTTGTTGCCACCAGGATCCTCCCTCCCTCCCTGTTCTGCCTCCCACGCATTCCCTCCCTGCCTAGACACTTCCCTGCTCCTCCCCCTCCCCAGCCTGTTCCTCCCACTGTCCTCCCCCCATGCCAGCTTACCTGTGCTCCCTTGGGTAGCCAGTAGCAGCAGTGGGTCACCGACAGCGCTATCGTTTGCAGCTTCCAAAGTGGCCACCAGCGGCACACTGTGCATGCCACTGTATGGCCATTTACAACAGCAGAACAGAGGTTCTACTGTTGTAAATCTTAGTTTGGATTGGACTGTACGTGATGCTGGGTTTGATAAAGGAGGAGAAGGGAAGAAGCCGTGAGGAAGGCACATGTGAAGTGGGGTGGGAATCTATGAGCATGCATATCCTTAACTGGGCATTGCCCCATGGCCTGGCACCACCTGGTGCACATAGTGGAAAACCTGAGTAGGGCCAGAGCTCAGTCTGAAGTCTTGGTGCTGCGAGCATCTCTGGACCAGGAAAAAGTAGACCTTCACTCGCTCACTCACTGATCCTCGAACTCTGCTTCCTTCCATTTGTAGTTGCAGTAAAGACCAAATGGTTCAAAAAATGCTGCTGCACAGATGATGGTGGAGGTCAGAATACAGGAATACTTGAATACAGGAAGCAAGTCATAGGAAGGAAGAGTAAAGGATTTTAGCATTCTTTGTTTTAGCCATAAGAAAGAAAGATAAAAGGTGACGTATGCTTGTTTAAAAGCATGTTACAAGATATTAGAAAGAAGAGGAAGACTACTTCCCTGCATCAGTGAAATGGTCTGGGAAGGTTGGCCAGAGAATGGGGCTTTGTGCTGAAATTGTACAATGTATGGTTCTAGGATAAGTGGTTGCTGAAATCCTATGCAGTCCCTTTAAGCATTCATAATTGTATGCATCCAAAAATTTCATCCCTTAGTAGTACTCTGAAGCTTTTTCGGCAGCTTGCTTCTGAAAGCCTCTGGTAGGATATTTTCGATTATGCAAAGTTTCCAGCTACCCTATTCCATTTTTACAACAGCGTGGCATGTGATGGAATGAGAACACTCTTATGTGCCTATAGTTCTACTCTTGTGTTCAAACAAAATCTCTGTATTCTATTTATGGTTTTGTTCTGTTCTTTGTTCTATTTATCTATGTTCTATTATAGTTTTGCTATTCTTCATAGAAAAGGTTCCTCTCTCTCTCTCTCTCTCTCTCTCTCTCTCTCTCTCTCTCTCTCTCTCTCTCTCTCTCACACACACACACACACACACACACACACACACACACACACACACACACACACACACACACACACACGGGAATCTATCTGTTTTGTATATTGTACAACATGTTCTTAGGCCCCATTAACATGTGAGGTTGCTGAAATCAATAACCCAGCATGAATGAAATGGGGATTAGTAATGTTTCTGAATAATAATAAAAATCACTGTTGCACTGGTAAATATTAAACAGGGGGACTTAAAAAAAAAAGTACAAATCTTCCTTGTTCACTGGGGAAGAAGCTCAACATTTTTCTCATTAGGTCTAGAGAGAGAAATATTACCCCATGACAGCATCTTTAGAGGGTCTGAAACCTTCCTTCAAAGCAGCTGTACTGGCTACTCCAGGTACATGTAACAATATTTGACACAGGTCTGGAGCTCACAGGTCGTCTCTCCATAAGTTATACAAGCACATGCTTTCTTAGGCGTATAAGATGAAATGTGAAAGCCAGCAGTGGTCAGCGGACAGGAACACATGCTATTTCTTATATCTATTCCTATGCAGTTTATTCTTCAAGATTTTTGCAAAACAAATCTGAAAATGAAGCCTCATAAAAAACACATTGTGCCTATGTAGTCTGGAACATAGGTAGCTGTCTTGTACGAAGTCAGACCATTGGTCCACCTAACTCAGTATTATATTCAAAGACACAACATTCATGGGATTTCCATCCATGTAATTTCAGCTCTTAGATTGAAGAAGTAAAGATTAATCGTACGTTGTCAGTTGAAATTCCTCAGTCCTACCGCGATGCAAGGCAATGCAGAGCGGGCAAACGGATTATCCAAAGCTGACAGAACGATAGAAAGTCTTGAATTCTTCCCGCTTGACGTTTCTCCCCAGTCAGTTGGGGTTTCTTCAGAAGCAAAAGAGACTCAGCCATAGGCTGAAAGATGAAAGATGGCTGAGTCTCTTTTGCTTCTGAAGAAACCCCAACTGACTGGGGAGAAACGTCAAGCGGGAAGAATTCAAGACTTTCTGTCGTTCTGTCAGCTTTGGATAATCCGTTTGCCCGCTCTGCATTGCCTTGCATCGCGGTAGGACTGAGGAATTTCAACTGACAACGTAAGATTAATCTTTACTTCTTCAATCTAAGAGCTGAAATTACATGGCTGGAAATCCCATGAATGTTGTGTCTTTGAATATAATAACAAGCCATGAAAACCTGCATGTATATCTGACTCAGTATTGTTGACACAGGCAGTGGGTTCTCCAAGGGACCTTTTGCATACAAAGCACTGCAGTAGCTCTTCAACAGAGCTATGGCTCCTCCTTGATTCATGTCTTCATTCATGAGAATGGATAATGACTGAACTGAATGAGCCCAATATGGTATCTTGTCCATATGTTTATCTGAACCTCTTGATCTGTTACCAAACATTCTTTAATAAATCAACTAATCAATTTCCATTAACAATTTTTCTTCTCAACCATGGAAGGTTAACATGTGCCCCAAGGGGCCATTTTGTGCCCCCACTTTTTGCACAATAAATATGAATTTGTTTTTCATATTTCTTGTACCTAGTCCCCACATTTTCCTTTAATGTTCAGCATTTGTTATTGAAATATGCATTTTCCAGACATTGTACCTGGCTGGGCCTATTCCGTAAAGGAAAATGGCACACTTATTGAATATTGTATGTTAATTTTCATTATCTTTGATCTGAAAAGCAGGATAAAAATGTGCCTTAGACAAAAGTTTGGGAGGGGCTGCAGCTCAATACTAGAATGCATGCTTTGCCTGCAGAAGGTCTCGGGTGCAATCCCTGGCATCTTCAGAAAGGGCTAGGAAAGACCCCTGGGGACCTGCTGCCAGTCAGTTTTGGCCTAGGTGGCCCCTGTGTTCAGATATATCTCTCAAATATGGCAGCCAACCATGTAGCTGAAGATGTTCCTGGACATTTTATCCCCCATCATGATTTAATGTTGGAAATTCCTAGAGAGTGGCAACCCCACTTCCAACATGGCTCACATCAGTCCCAATACAGAGCTAGTTGCAGGCACTATACATGAATGAACATGAAACTCAGGCCCTGCTGTCTGGCATACAAACTAAAAAGACCAAACACACAAGGAAAGGGCAGTGGGGTGAAAGGTAGAAAAAAGGCATCAGCTTGACAATGCCAGAATGGTTAGTTGTAAACAGGTAGTTGAGATGCTCTTGGGTTTTTCTGGTGTTCGTGCTTGGATAGAAGTGATACAGTGATCACTTCTATAGCCAGTGATCCTTAGTGCATTGGCAGTGACAGAAGCTAGAGTGTCCTTCATCTCACTCCTGCAATCCCAGGACAACTGTTGGGAAGGGGGGAAGCCGGCTGTCTTCTGCTGCTCATTCTCTGGCTGATAGCTGGGGCCAGTAACAGCCCAGTCCTATTGGAATGGTACGCTGGCGGAACGCGCATTCTGCCAGTGCTACCTGCCTTAACGGCAGTTGTAACTAAACACTCTAGCAGTGCATGAATTTGCACTCTACAGAAGCACTGGTGGAGAGGCCAGAGCAGCCTCTTGCGCGCTGACGGATCATTGTGGGCTCGCCAACGAAGGTAGGCCGGTGGGGGAGATGGGACATGGCAGGGGACACGGAACAGGGTGGGGGAGGGTGAAATGAGGCAGCAATGGGGGCAGGGGGAGGGCAGAACAGGTCAGTGATCTGGGTGGATCGGCTCCGAGAAGGGGGTGGGTTTGGCAGCAGCAGTGGCGGCCGAATCCTAGCCCTCTTCACAGACCCAATCTTGCAGCACAGGTCCTCGTGGACTTGCGTCAGTGTTTTCACTAGTGCACGTCTGAGTAGACCCATCTACACTGTGGAGGCTTACCCCTGGGTAAGGGAATGAATGTTTCCTTACCCAGAGGAGACCCCCATGACTACTCCCTCCCACAGGATGCAGCAGTAGCCATTTTGGCATTGCTGCCTTGACGGGAGGGGGGAGGATAGGATTGGGCTATTAGTTTTCCTTTGGCATGGTGTTCTTCTAGGATGGGAGTGGGGTACAACTTCACAGTGGCCCTTGTTCCTTAGGCAGGTGACAGTGGCGAAATTGTCACAAGACATGGTTTGTGACAAGCAAAATCATTTCCCACCATGCACTTGTTATTTTGTGAACCATCTCAGTTTTATACTTTGAGGTTTACTTTTCTTAATTTTGGGGTAGCTATATGTTCTTTCGCAGTGTGACTCCTGGACAAGATAAATACAGGTATTTAGTTAGATTTTTTAAAGGGGGAATGGACAGCAGCATGGCTATTCTCCACCCCTTCCCAATAAGGGATCTTTCTTGCACAGTGACTATTGCCTTGTTAGTTGTAGATGTAATACTATTCCGTGGGTCCCCTTACAGCCTAGGAGTATTCTGAGGTAGCAGAAATGTGCTAGTAGCATACTTTCAGCAGTGACCCAAAGTGATATTAGTAAGGTGTGACAGATACTTAGCACTTTCTGGAACTGGGCCCTGGTTTTCCTTTTCAAATCTTCTGGTTTGGGTGAAAATTAGCACAATAGAACTTGTAGTGCCTTGACTGAAGATAGCTTTTAAAATCGCTCACTTACAGTGCAGTCTGTACAAAGAACATAATCAAATACAGAGAGACACAATATATGAAAGGAGCTTATGCTTTTCTTCATGCATATGAATGTGATTTCCTGCATGAGATTTTTTTTTGTATGTGTGTGATATATGTGAACTTTCCAAACCATTCAGAACACAGAGCCATTTTGACAATTTACTATCCACAGACTACAAAGCAAAGGCAGGAATTCTAATGAGTGGATGTTTTAGATACTGTACTGTATTTTTGTTTCACTTGCATGAGAAATGAAACTCAGATGTATACAGAGCAGGGCAAATTGGTTGGCATATTTCTAAGATGAGGTGTTGCTGTACCTCTCAGTAGCTTGGCATCATTGGTCAATGAGTCAACCCTTAAGATTTTCATTCAAAAATTTTCACTGATATTTTTCTGGTAACATGATTCCTTAACTGTGAAGGATACTTTTTAGCCTCCTCAAACAATTTCAGCAGCACTCCCTTCCAGGCTTCCTAAGCCTGTTCTTGAAGGAAGCAGGTGTTTACCCTAAGTTGTAGACTGGAAATTCATCTATTGATTGCTCTGAGCACTGGCATCGCTGGTGGTTGGGCGGAAAGCTAAGTTCTGCAGCTTTCTGCCCCACTGTTACTGTCCGGTACGAGGCGCCCCATCCCCTCGTCATAGGAGCCCGTCAGCGGAGAGAAAGCAACACACAGAGACTCTCCTGCACGTTGCTTTCTCTCCGCTGACGGGCTCCTATGACGAGGGGGTGGGGTGCCTCGTACCGGAGAGTAACGGTGGGGTGGAAAGCTGCAGAACTTAGCTTTCCGCCCCAACTCCAGTGACGCCAGTGGCTGTGAGAATGCATTGCTTACAAAGGAGTAAAGAGAGCTCAGCATTAGGTCCTTCCCCATCTGTACTGGTCTTTGTCTTATGAGGCATTGGCTCATCGGTGGCAGTTGCTTGCAGCGGCGGAACGTCGGTGGAGCGCGTGGAGCAGGAGCTCCAGGTGCTCGGGAGGGATGGCAATCGGGCGGGAGGGCGGGCGCGCTCGGGGGAACTCACCGAAGCGCTGGATTGGCCCTCCCTCCCTCTCTGGAGCCCGTTAGGCTCCGAAATGAGCGCTAAACAGGCGGGGGGACATGTCGACGTCAAGCGAGGGGCGCGTCTACGTGCCGCGCACAGGCCACGTCCCCACGCGCCTGGGCGCCGGGAGGGCGCCCGTCATCTCTGGTTGATTGCATACTAGTTCTTGTATCAATTGGTGATTAAACTCAAAGTCATCCTCAATTGCCTCTTGGTGAAGCATCATACCCTTTGTCTGGCTGAATTTTCCTCTGTTCCCCTCTCCCCTTGGCGGCTTTAAAGCAGTCAGTGACCCACAGTTCACTCATCTCTACCTTACCTTTATTCAGGGGTATTAAACATCCTGATCTTCTTTCAATTCCTGCCTTTTGGCTACAGCCTCTCTCTGGATCTGCTTCTCTAGAGCAGTGGTTTCCAAAGTCCCCGCCGCAGCTACTCACCTTCTGCAGCTTCTTCCCCGTCGCAACCCACCAGGACAGCCTCTGCAGGCCTCAGAAAGGCCTCTGGATGTGACCGAAAGTCGCATCAGCAAAACCGGAAGTGACCCGGGAGTCACTTCTGGAGGCCTTCCAAGACCTGTGGAGGCTGTCCTGGGCCCAGCGCGACAGGGTAGCAGCTGCAGAAGGTGAGTCGTGACCCGGTAGTGGCCTCTGATTTCTTCCGTTTGGCTCCAATTTGGAGCCAAGGGCAGATGGGTGGGCCCAGCTAGCGACCCACCTTGGCACTGGGCCACAACCCACACTTTGAAAAGCTCTGCTCTAGAGCATTCTGGGAGCAAGGTGAGATAGCTATTGCTGAACAATTGAGTCCAGAAATGAAAGAACTCTGGTGACTCATACAGTTCCCTTCACACATACTGGTTTTTTTAAAGTGTTGTTCTGGACTAGGGATTGCACACTTAACACTTTCTAATTATGTACGTCTACCAAGACTAGCTGGAGTGTTGCACAACAGTGGAACTGAAATGCTGGGGCATTTATCATTTTAGTCACTGATGGATTGAGCTCCAGCTGGCCTTAAACTGTAGTGAAGGTAGAAAGCAGCATAGCTAGCCTGCAGCCACATGAGTTGGAGATTAATGACAATGTGCAAAAGGTATAGAGGCACCATAAGTGGACCCCTTTTGAAAGATCCGTTTCTCTTTAATGCATCTCAGTTAGAACATTTGAAGTAGGGGCACAATTACTAATCACTATGAATGACCTCAGTTCTTTTACACACAGCTGTGAATCGCTGTAAGGAGATGTATGTCAGAACTTTCCTTTTGTTGTAGAGGGAAGGTGCTGCTTATGGCCATGCTCAGAAAGTGGAGCTGAAGCTGAAGCCCCAATTGCCCTAATCTTATTTGCTAATAATGAGAAAGAAAGATAAAGAGAAGATTTATGAAAGTCACTTCATCACCTTTTCTCATCTTTCTTTGTGAAAGTGTCCTGCTGGGATCCCTCCCTCATGGAAGCTGCTTTAAGAAAGAAAACCTCTCTCCACCAACCCTTTGTGTGTGTGCGTGTGCAGTGTTCCTCTAATTTTCATGTGTCAAAGCTTATTGTCAGCGTAATCCTGAGGATTGCGACGGCGACAGAACAAGCGTTCCGTCGCCGGAAGCAGTCGCGAACGTGCTGCGAACGTGCTGTAAAGCACGTTCGCGACTACTCTGGAGCAAGGGAGGCCGGTGCAGAGGCCGGCTTCCCTCACTACATTGCCGGAACACCCAGGTGGCCGCTGGAGAAGGCAGGTAAGGATCCGGCGGGGGTGTTTCGGCGGGCGAGGGAGGGGGGCCTAGCCGGCATGGGAGGGGACGGGGGATGGCATCGGCCATATCCCTGTCGGGCCGTCTTGGCCGTTACACTGCCTCCTTTACTTTCGCCAGCTATTTAGCTGGCAGAAATCCGAGGAGGCTGATAGGGCTGGCTGCGGTTTACACTCGGGGAAGGGGACGAGCGTAGACCTCCGGCCCGGTGGCAGAACAGCTGCCAGGGCTCAGGATCTGGTGGGCAGCCGTGGGCCACCGGCCGGATCCTTACACAGGATTGTGCTGTGTGTCTTGTAAATGATAAACTATGTACATCTGATATTACCATTGTTTTCTGCTTTTTTGTTCTTTCAAAGTGTAAATAAATTTAACAAGAAGTATACTTCGCTTTGATGTGTCAACTAACCTGAAACAAAGGCAAAGCCCCAAATACATACTCAACCAACAGGCAGTGAAATGAGCACCAGAATTTGTGTTTCATAAGTTGCATGGAATCAGGTGTTTCCAAGAAGGGAAGGATTATGTATTGTTTCCCCTTGCAAGGTCCTTCTCTAAAGCAGAATACTCTATGAACATAAACTACTTGGTTCTCTCAAAATACTTCAATGTGGATTTTAGTTTACAGTTTCTTTAACTGGGTACATATTTACACTTTCATGGCTTCAATATGTGCCCTTCACAACCACATTTTAGTCAGTGTGATTGGGGAGGGACTTCAACTAAAATGCCTGTGAGATGAGAATAAAGATGAGAAAGATGATGAGAATAAAAGAAACCAGCTTATCCAAAATTGTGAAGCTATTTCTGGAAGGTTTTTAAATTTTCTTTTAAACACCTTTTGCAAAACAGTACAGGAATGTGCACCTGTGATGACTCTGGGGGCTATTTTAGTTTCACATTTGATATGTGTGTGTGTGCGCGCACGCGCACGGGGATATGTGTGTGTATTTTGGCTAATTGAAAGGACTTGTTAATGGTTTTTTGGTGTGTGTTTTTGGTACAAAATGATCAAGCATCTGGATATTCTCAGTGATGAAGTATTAGCCTGATTCTTGGGACGGAAAAAGATTGCTCTCAGCTTTGGAAAGCTATATTTCCATGGGAAAAAGCAATGTCTTTGATCAGTGTTAGTGATCAGTACTTGAGAATCTCTGACATAAAGCTCTTTGAACATGTAGCCAAGCCATTTAGCTTCCTCCCCCCCCCCCCCCGTAAAGATGACTTACCATATATGAGTCATCCTCAGCCCCATGTTGGTCAAACCAATGCATTTTTTATTTTAAAAGCCCATGAATGCTTCCTGCCAAACATATGCCTAAGCAGCCACCACCAACATCCTTGTGTTCCACTTGTATGTGTATACAGTGAGGATGTACATAGTCCATATGCAATAAGGTTACTTCCTGCTAAGCAATTGTTTTGCTCATCACTCATTAAGGAAACACTGTACACTAATGGTATTTGCTGATTTTCCTTTTAAAAATAGATTGCTGTTATAACATCTGCTCACTTTTATGTTGAAAAACTAATGTTTTTCCTCCCTTTATTCTCTTGCTATCTCCCTCCTTTTGTGTTTACTTTCCAAACTGCTGCTTTCACCCCTGCTCCAACCAGCTTGACTTCCAGGTCAGTACCTTTGGTATCTTATTCTCTCACCCCACTCACTTATCAGGTCCACTTCATCTCTTAGTTCTTAGACATAATTTCCTGGCCATTTGCATCTATTTTGCATCCTACATCCCTAATTTGCTTTCAGGGTTTTTTTTATGTTTGACTTTTTCTATGAGTTTACTAGTCACTCTTCTTTCCAACTGAGAGAATAGTTTTTCTACAGTAGTTTATATTGAAAAAGAATAACTCATCAATATAAACTGGCAATGGTAAATTGCCAACAGAGCTAAAGGTACAGCAGTGCTTTCCTGGAAAATACTTAAATAAATTGCAGTGTTTGGAAATACTTAATGGTTATACTAACTGTTCATGTGTTTTGTCTATTTTGTATAATTAAACTTTATTAAGGCTACAGTCCCCTATGCACAGTTACCTGGGAGAAAGCTCCATTGGACACAGTGGGACTTACCGGTACTTCTGAATAAACATGCATAGGATTGTACTGTACTGTAAAGACTATTTTCTTAGGCATATGATAATTTACTGATCCCAAACTAAGTAGTTCAAACCAATTTCAACAACTGTAATGACATTATGTTGGGATTACAGTACTAGGGAATTTTTGTTGATTACAAGATGGCTATCAGACATCAACGGTTCAGCTACAAAAAAGAGTGCAAGCTGACAAAGTGCTTGTCCGCTTTGAATGTATTTAGAACTGAGTCCACAAGAGTTCCAATTGTTAGAAGTATTAAATTCTGGACTAGTCTCTTCAGAACAGTTGCTGTCATTGGTTATCTTCTTAACCTCATTGGTTATCTTGTTAAATGATAACCTCATTGGTTATCTTGCTAAATGAAGGGTGGTTTCTCTCTAGGGGTCAGTATGCCGTTTGTGATGTGGAAGTGTGCCTTTCTGGGATCAAAGGAGGCTCACATTTAGGACATCCCTGAGGAAAATCATTCTGAGATTTATTCAGATCAGAGAAAAGATCTCCCCTCCCCCCCCAAATTGTGGGAGTCCTTCTCTTTCGGTCTTCCCTGAGATTCTGGCACTATGGTGTTTGTTTGTTTTTCTCTCTTCTTTTCTGGCAATGTATTGTTGTTGTTTTTTCTTGGTTTTGTATTCACACCTGTGTGAGTTGAGTGTCAGAAGAAGAAGAAAATAAGAGTTGGTAGTAGAGACGTGTACAGCCCTCTTGACCAACTAATAACAGTTGTGTATATCTGCTCTGAAATATTATGTGTATATCTGCTCTGAAAGAAATATGATTGAATTCAATGGGACTTACTTCCAGGTAAGTGTATATAGGATTGCAGTCTAACAGCACAATCCTATGCATGTCTGCTCAGAAGTGAACCCCATTGAGTTCAAAGGCACTTACTTCCAGGTAAGTGCGTATAGGATTACAGCCTAAGAATCTTTTAAAGTGCTATTTGCCCTATCCCAGTTCTGCCACCAGTCTTTTGTACATTGGTCCCAAATCAGGTATCAAAAACCTTATAAAAATACAATAGAATTAATAGGATGTGTACTGTATATATACAGTATAATTTGCATAATGTGGGTTAATCTGTAGATGGCAAACGTGATATGGATGTAGGTTAATGTAATTCTTCTGTAGAGTAGGGAGGCTTTGCAAATCTATTTTTCACTTAGTTTCTATATCAGATAGTTGGTTTTTACTGGAGCAGCTGTCTTCCATTGTCAAATGGACCTAGACAAAAGCATGCCTTTTCACAAATCATCCAAAGTTTTTGTAATCTTTGGAGTGAAATAAAAGGAAGAATCTATCTTTCTGCATATGTTTCCCAGGTGGATAATTTTGGTTATCTAATGTTTTATTTGTGGGCAAAGTTCCAGGTTTGAGATGGGAACTAGGGGCACATTTATTTGACTTAGAGCTGTAGCAGAATCTCCAGTCTGCATTTGTATAAGTACAAAAATCCAAAATCTGCAGTGCAATTTAAAAGAAAACCAAGTTATATATTTACCCAGTGGTCTTCTCGTACACAGGCAGCTCGATCCTGCCTAACTATCGGCCGGTGGAGCGCACGTTCTGCTGGCCTAAGGAGTTGCAAAAGTGCTGGAAAACACTTTTGTGGCTCCTCAGGACTAAGTGGTGCCGGTGCGGAGGCTGGAGCCACTCACTCCGTCATTCCCCGGACTCTGCGCCGGCTGACCCAGGTAAGTCTTAGGCCAGTTGGCGGGAGGGCGGGCTGAGGTGGCAGGGAAGGGAGCCATTGGGCAGCCCACCCTTGGAGGGGGCGAGGATATCGGTGCCAATATCCAGTGTCCCGTCCCAGGCCGGGCTGGCTTTACACACCCTCCCCGGACATGCGGCAGCTCCAGAGGCCCACGACGCTTACAGTAGGGGAAGGGACGAACATTCCCTCCCCCCAAGGTGAGCCTGGACTGTGATGGCGAGGCCTGCATCCTGTGTAGGATTCAGCGGCCAGCCATTTCAGCCAGCTGCTGTAACTTGCACAGAATTGCGCTCTGAGTTTACGTCAGATGATTTTCTGGAAAGAGGCTTTTCTAGAAGAATGAACTATTTCTGACTAGTCGGGTGCAGTGAAGTTACTTTTATCAACCAGAATGAATAGGTAAGATACACGGCTCTTGAAAACTCGTGTTGTACCCTCAGACAGAAAAGTAGCTGAAATATACTTAGCTCAACACGGATGAGATAGTGGTGCCTTGGAAACAAAATATTTGCTTCTAACACATCCAATGTTTTTGTCATGCTTTACTGATGGATACACATAGACAAATATGACATGCCTGGAGAAAATGTATTAATAAATTGGGTAATCATTTTCAAGACAATTTTATTTCTCAATATTTGTAGCAGGTTGGAATCCTATACACATTTGCCTGACAGTAAGTCGTATTGAACTTAGTGGGACTGACTTTTTTATTGACTGACTACTTAGACCAGGATGGTGTAATGGTTCTGGTGTTGGACGTAGACCTGAAAGATCCAGGTTCAAATCCCTGCTCAGCCATGAAGCTTCCTGGGTGACCTTGGGCCAGTCATTATCTCTCAGCCTAACCTACCTCACAGGGTTGTTGTGAGGACAAAAAAGAGGGAAGGAACCATGTATACCAGTGTGCACTTAATTGGAGGAAGGGTGATCTAAAAAAAAATCCTGAAAAATAAATAAATAATAGCTGCAATCCTGTGCACGCTTCCCTGGAAGTAAGCCCCATTGAACATTCATTGCGTCCAATGCGATTAATTCTCATTGTGATTGTAATTTATAGCAGTGATGTTGCTAACTCAGAATGCAAAATGAGGTTTTGTATACAGTATGTGTAGTCAGCATTCATTCAATGGACCATGTGGCCAAAGTCACCTGCTTTGAAAGTGCCTGCACAGAAGCCAGTGGGCACCTCACACTTAGTAACACTCGCACTGATTGTTGTGAACTATGTCCTCAGACCACCTGACCAGGAAGCCTTTTCTTTGATTGGGTCAGTTGTACTGCTTTGTTTCTTGCAAATGTTTATGTGCTGGTTATCCTCCATCCAGCTCAAAATCCCTCTCTTGACCAAGGGTGTGTGTGCTTTTGGAGGAGGGACCTCATTAAATTTCCAAGTGACTTTCCTCTCTGTGACTAGTGCTATGATGAATGAGAAGTGGAACCAACTTGTAATTCTCAACATGATAATGTATATGTGCCAACATTATAAGCTGGGAGAGAAATCTTGGAAAATGCAGAAGTTTTCAATACTTGTTTGTAAATACCAACCAGGTTCTGAATTAAGTAGAGTGGGTACCATCCATCACTGGTCTGTGGCTTTATAATTGTATAAAAACAGCCTCTTATTGGGTTGCTCTTTCCCGGTAAAGAACTTTAAAAAAACATGGTGATTCTGATCCCCTGCATGCATAACTCCCCTGCAAAAGAGATGACTGGGCACCAGAGACGCGGCTGCGCCCCCATGTGGTTGGGGCCGCCGATGCTACGTCCCCACGTGACCGCGGGCGTGACATCATGCAGCCCCAACCACTACCCCCCAGCGCCAATTTCCAGGCCATTTCAGAGCCGTTCGGCACCAGGGCGGGCGGGAGGGCCCAACCTCCAAGCGGCGAAACCGGCGGAGGCAACAAAAGAAGAACGACAGGCAAGTCCTGCGCCCTGGGGCCCACCGCACCAACCCCCCGTGATGCTTCTGCTGGGCATGTCATCTTTGGCCAGCACGATATCAGTGCTCTTGGAACTGACATCATTATCTGTCTATGGCTGGTGCTAGATAGAGATTAGTGCGTTCTCCCCCTACTCACCTCAGATTAACTTGGAAATGTTTCCGGCTGCAATCTATATGAACTTACGTGTGAGCAAGTCCCATTCAGGGGTGTATCTTGGGCGGAGCCTGAGGAGCAGCCACTCTGGGCACAACCCTCAGGCCCCTCCAATGGAGCCTGCACCGCTGTGGCACGGGCTGTGGCACGGGGAGGACAGACCTGCCCATCTGCCCCACAGTCCAGGAAACAGCGGCATGGGCTTTATGTGCTCGACTCTGCTGGATTGGCAGAGTCGAAGCGCAGGGAGCTGTTTCCTGGGCTGTGGAGCAGGTGGGAGGACAGACCCGCCCGCCCACTCCGCAGTCTGGGAAACAGCGGTGCGGGCTCTGTGAGTTCATGGAGGCTGCGCCGCTAACCCGGAATTGATGTCATGTGGCGTCACATGATGTCAGTTCCGGGGCGCAGCAAGCTCCCGTGGCACCTGGGCGCCCAAGGAGCTTGTTACACTCCTGGTCCTGTTGAACTCAGTGGGGCTTATTTCTGAGTAGACATGCATACAATTGTGCTATCAATTTCCTTGTAAGCATAGGGCTAGGACACTGACAAGTTGAGGAGTAGCTTTCAGGAGTAATGCAGACTCACTGTTGTATCAGTTTGACCATGGACGTTGACGGAGCGTGGCTGGTCGGGCGGACTGCCAGGGGATGACGCACGCACAGGGGTGACGTGCGCACCCCCGTTCGTTGCCTCTGTGATGCGTGTCACCCTTTCAGAGGCTCTGAGGCCAGGAGAAGGCCTCGGAGTGTCCGCCCCGACGGGTGCTCCAGGGGCTTCTGACAAGGCCCCCATGGGTCAATACGTGAAGTTTTACGTTTTTCAAGCATGTGCAGTACGTTTCTGAGGGCAAATGGGCAGCCCTTCGCCCTCTGAAATGTACTGCGCATGCGCGAAAAACGTAAAACTTCACGTATTGACCCACTGGGGCCTCGTCAGAAGCCCCTGGAGCGCGGAGCCAGCAGCAGCGGGGGTAATTTTCCAGGGGGGAAATTTTTAGGGGGGTCAGGCCTGCAGGGGGTTCATTAGGGTGACGTGCGTGCACCCTGCTCTGGGGCAGTGTGCGCCCTAGTGACGCCACTGAGTTTGACAGCCCAATCCTATCTATTCTCCCCCCCCCCATTGATGCAGTGGTGCCAAAATGGCGACCGCTGCATCCTATGGTGGTGGTGGTGGGAGCAATCCAGGAGTCTCCTCTGGGTAAGAGAACAAATGTTCCCTTCCGCAGGGGTGAGCCTCCACAGTGTGGATGGATCTACTCGTACCTGCGATAGCTAAAAAGCTGGCTCAGGTCCATACAGGATTGGGTCCAGGAAGGGGGATAGGATATTTGCAGTGCTAGTGGCACTGATCCCAACCCCTACCAGGCCTGATCCGCTCATCCCCCACCCTATAATCGCCATGTGCTTTTCTATCTGTTATGCCGCTTTTCTATTGCCATTTTGTGTGGGGAGCACTCTTTGCCCATCCCATCATCACATGAAACAAGGGTGGGAAGATTATCCTATTGGGCTCTTTGTTGGGGTGGGTAGGATTTACTGCCATTTGTTCGTTGGAATCTTGCTCTGCGTCAGTGTGTTTGAGATTCTTGACCCCCCCCCACCCCTCTTTCCATTGCGCAGTCTAGAATTAGCTGGTTGCCTCTGGAGGCAGGTAGGAATTTTTAGCAGTCCACCTGATTTGCCTTGGTTGGCAGTTTTGTTTCACCTACCCTAGTCTGTTGTATTTGGGTCAGGTGGGTTTTTTCTGTAGTCTGGTGGTTACTTCTGGCATGTCTGGTACAGGTGAGGGGGCAGGAGTAGGGATTTTGGGGTGCACCCTAGGAACAAGTACTGATCCTTAGAGGCTGTCTGGTTCAGGGAGACTGGCTGTTGATCCCTTGGGCTTGGATTGAAAAGTCGACCTCACTGACCCAGCCTGGAACCAGCGAGAAGGGGAGTTCACAGGTAAGTTAAACTTTCCCGGTTTTCAGATTGGGGGAGGCAGTACTGTCCAGCTTCCTTGGCCTTTGGGGTTGGCATAAAGTATCTTGAGCCATCAAAGACGGTCTGCGGCTTTGAGTCAGGGTGGGAATCCCCAAAAAGGTAATAAGCAACCATTTGCTATCTCCTCTAGGTTAGATGTCTGCACTAAGGGGAAGGAGTTTTGAAGCAGGGCCCCCTGCAGGTTTATTTAAGTGTTGATTAGCTTTCCATAAAATGTGGCCCAATTTATATTCCAAGCAACTTGTATCTGTATTTATTGCAGAGTGCAGGGGCAATGTTACTTCCCTCCCCCTTTAAAGTATTTTTTTTCCTTTTAGAGCAGGGGTGGCCAACCATCCACCATTAGGGCCTCTGCATCCTTAAGAGTTGTGTAGGTAGAGGACAGAATCTTGGCATACAATATTTTTTTTTGGGGGGGGGATTTCCTCCCTAAACTATTTTTTTTATCATTTGAGGTGCTGGCTATAGTAAAGAGTAAAATAAGCACATGGTATCATATTACACTACTGACTTATAGTCTGTTCCAGTGCAAGCTGCTTTCCTGTCAGTCTGTGCTGTTGGTCCGGCTAATGGTTTCTGTGGGAAAGTAAAACACAATGAGATGTACAAGGCAAGGTCTAAGGGAGTTTTAAATATAACATTGGAACCTTCTGCTGTTTTACATCAGTGTAATGACCCCGAAGCTAGAAATGATCTTCAAAAAATTCCATGTACAAAATAAGCTATCACTGGGAGGATAAAGAATGCTTTAGTTGTCACAGAAATTGCTTCAGCTCTGTAGGAAACATATTTGTATGGTAGCAAATTGTAGCTCACTTCATGTGTTATACTTTAAGAACAGGAAAAAGATGTCCTTTTTTGGGTACAGTAGTTGCCTTTTTACAGTAGTTGCCTTTTTGCACAAGCAAAACCTTTAGAAAATGAAAACATTTGAGTATATTTCAAGCAATAACATTGTCAAGATATATCAGTAAATATTTACAAACTTGCTATTTTTTTAAAAAATAATAATAATCCAAGTGAAGTCCTATTAATAAAAGTGTGCAGTGGACAGATATTTCCTCCTGTGCTCCAATCCTCAACTGGGCTCCTAAAGTGTTAATATCTGAGTGTTAATATCTTTCCTAAATGTTGCATTGTTCCTGTGTATTAAAACTGTGTATTAAAGTGTGCAGTAATTTACATAAAAACATAAGAAGAGCCCTGCTGGATCAGGCCAAAGGCCCATCTAGTCCAGCTTCCTGTATCTCACGTTTCGTTTCGTAACTTTTATTGCCATAACAGATACACATCTCACAGTGGCCTCATCAGTTGCCTCAGGGAGCACACAATACAACAAGTTACCTGTATCCTGTTGCCACTCCCTTGCACCTGGCATACAGAGGAAAACCTACTTCTAACACCAGGAGGTTGCTTGTGGCTTGTAACTTGTGATGGACTTTTCCTCCACGAATATATCCAATTTGGAACTGATTCTATGAATCCCAGATTGTGCTGGCAGTTCTTCCGGCCTACTACCTTCTGTTTGCCATCAGGCCCATCTTCTCAATTTCAGAGTGAATCAGCAGGGTGTAGCAAGAAAGGGCTACATGAACCAACCATGCTGAACAGACTGGTGTAAAACTGCAGAATTCTTGATATTCTTCTTCTCAGTTCTGCCTTCTCTTTCAGTTACCATCAGCCTGGAAGCAGCAACAGCTTAGATCAGTGGTTCCCAAACATTTTAGCGCCAGGACCCACTTTGTAAAATGACACACTATCAGGAGGACCCTCCTAGCTTTACGAGACTAGAAAGAAATAATATTTTTATTTATTTACAAGTAATATTTTATTTATTTGCAAAAAAAACACCCTCAATCCATTTCTCATAATGAGGCAGCCCTAATGAATAGCCTCAAGGCTTGAGGGGCTTCATTATGTGGCCCAGCCTTCAGCTACCTCCACTACTAGTCTTGAGGGGGAAAAAACACCATGAAAAAGATGCTCAAACATTTATCTTTTAGATAAATATATTTACACAAGCTTGCAAACTGCAGGAGATCAGCTGATATTTGAATAGCCTCAAGGCTTGAGGCAGTTATCTGATCTTTCCATCACCCTTTTTCATTGTTGGCTCTGCGTGTCTCACCAGAAATGGGGTCGCAACCCACCAAGTGGGTCCTCACCCACAGTTTGAGAAATGCTGGCTTAGATAGTACAAAATTAAGAGGTTACATATTCCAGGATGCTTTTGTTCACTCTGAGGTTGACAAGGATGATCGTGTCAGCAATAGTTGTTCAAGAGGAATACATAGCTAGGTCTCTGGGAGACAGCAAAGTGTTCAGTGTTCCTTTGAGGAAACAGCATGTTGGAAAAGGTGAGTAATGTAGTAGATAGAACTGACAAACCTTTCCTGCCTGCTGCTTCTATTCTAAAAACTATGTTGGAAGACAGACAATCTTTTCTCCTACAGGTTGTCTTTTGTATACCTTTAGGGTTAGGGGGGAGACAGCTTGCCAGCTTGGTAATACGTACGTGTAACAGGAGAGGAAGTCAGCTGACTGAGAGAGGCCTGTGGTTCCCATTACCTTGTGTTACAGTATCTCTTGTGCTTTTAAGGTAAATGCTTAACAAAGACTCGTTAACTTAATAGGGTAACAAAAGGCAGTTTGAAAATTGCTGCCTGCCTTTGAAATAAAAACTTGCAGTTGGCCTAAAAAATTCATATGCTCAGTGTTGTTTCTGGTGAGCCCATTTTTGAGTCACTTCCTCTTAAAAATAGACAATGATCTGTGTATTTTGCATGCTTAAGGCTTAGACACAATTTATAGTGCTATAAAAGGGAGTAAAGAAGGTGGTACAGATGGCTGATTACAGGTTCTAGTCTTGTTGCTCGATGAGTAACAAGTAGTCTTAGTAGTTTTGCCGTCATATAGCACTTAAAGTTAGATCTGATAAGCTGACAGAAGAATTCAAAACTCAAAATTAAAAAGACTTTATAGGAGACAAGGATATCATATAAAAATGATGAGACTCTTAATTATAGCTCTGGGCTCTGCCCTAGCAAAATAGGATAGTAACCAAGCAAACCCAAATCCTGGTCAAGCTTTGAGGTAAGTTTCAGGCTCTTGAACAGTTTATCAGAAGTGAAGCCCAACCACTGGTCCTTTGCTTATGGTAGTTCATTTAAGTTGCTGCCAATATTTAAATTATCCATTGATTGGAGTTGAAAATTGGTTGGGGGAAAAATCTTAAGATTGGCTAAAAAAAAAGTTGATTACCCTAGGCCAGAGGTTCCCAAACTGGGGCATCGTGATACCCCAACTGGGAACAAAGGGTTGCTACACTCTTAAGGGGCGTGGCAACCTGCGGTGACGTCAACAGCACGTCCAGGATCGCACTTCCGCCGCTGGGGGCGAAATGTGCCCCTTTTACCTTCGTTGGTGGCTGTGGAGGTCCTGCGGGGGGTGGGAAGCCTGTGGGCCCCTTTGCAGGCCTCCCCAAGCATCAGAATAGCCCTCAGATGTGATCGTGACCCACTTCCGGTTTTACGTCGAAACCAGAAGTGGGTCACAATCGCGTCGGAGGGCCGCTCCCACGCTTTGGGAGGCCTGCAGAGGGGCCTGCAGGCTCCCAAACCCCCCACGCTACCTCCACAGTCACCAACGAAGGTAAAACGGGCACATTTCGCCCATGGCTGCGGCAGTGCGATCTTGGACGCATCGTTGCTACTCCTGGGAAGACCCCGCTGCCACTCTGGGCAGCGGAGGCTCTTCCCAGGAGTTTGGGAACCTCTGCCCTAGGCTGATGGAGTAATAAGACTCGGCTTATCCTGGGCCTCACAGCCCACCATCAGGTTTCTGTAGCACCTAACCCAGTCTGCGTAGTGTTTTGTTTTAGAAATATTTTCCCCTTACAAAATTAAAGTTCCAGATTATAAGATCTTGTCTATATAGCAGCATTAGTTGCAATATGCTTCTGTATTTTTTATTTCTGTATTTTGTTCAGACCACTGCACATTCACCAATTGGTGCTGTTTTGATGACATCAAGATTTATTTTTGTGTATTCATAATCAATGTGCCTATATTCTCATGTACATTGGTAACCTCTGAGGGAAAAAAGTGTGGACTGAAAGCCATGGCAAATTGTACATGCAGTGATTCCAAAATTAATTCTAGAAAAAGCCAGAAGGCAAACAGAGCAGAATATAAGGAGGTCACAGCGAAACAGAACAGAGGACTTATCCCAACTGTATGGAACACTCCTAATGTTACCTAAAGGTAATCCACTTTGCCTCTCCTTCCAGTGAAAATTCATCAACCTGTCTTATTGAACTAAGGATGTTTGGTGGGCTACATATTTGTGTGTGTGTGTGTGTGTGTGTGCGCGCGCACGCACGCGGGCTCAAATAAGACAAGTTTTTGATTAAAGAGCTTCAGGTGGATCAGGTTCCGTATGATTTGAGAGCCAGTTTGGAGAGAAATGTTTGTTTGACTGGAAGTGAACTGGGCTTCTGTCATTTGGACTAGGATTGGCGTTGCTATGTAACAACTTGAGATGATCATGTGGAGTGTCACCCTTGGAGGGGTGATGAATGGGCATGCCCCCAACCCACCTGTCCACTGTCCTCTCCAAGCTGCTGCTCCCCTGGGGGCTCCGATCCTCTTACGACTTGCTAAGAGCAAGCTGGAAGAGGATCGCGGCAGAGGCAGCTCCATTTTCCCTCCAGAGTGTTGGAGGAAGAAGGAGGGGGGGAAAAAGCTGAATACAACTATGAAAGGTACAGGACCCTTGTCGTCGTTTGCATCTTGTCACCCTATTTTCAGAGCTGCAATTACATCTGGTCACTCTGATATGACTTTGAAGTAGAATATAACCAATAGTTTTAAGTAGCTGCTTCAGTGAGTGTTGCTTAAATACTGTTTTCTTAGATAGAGTAGCATTTCTCAAAGTCCTACAGGGGAGTTACTTCCCTGTAAGTCGTTGCAGGGGTGGGGTGATGTCGGAAGCAGTGCTCTAGGATCGTGCTCGCCCCAACCCAAAAATGCTTTTTTCCTGCCAAAAACCGGAAGTAGGCTTTGGAACACGATTGCCGTTGTTTAGAGCCTTGGGGAGGTCTGCTGAGGCAGCAGCAGTCTCTCCCCCCCCCCCCCCGGACTCAGGTACGATAATTAGGTACGTTGAAAAAAGCATTTTTGGGTCAGGGCGAGCGTGATTCTGGATCCCTGCTGCTGACGTTCTTGCTGGCCACCCCTCTTAAGGGGATATCGGCCACTTCTGGAAAAAGCGGTGGGTCTCGATCCACCACTTTGAGAAGCCCTGAATTAGAAAATATCTCCTTATATGAGATTATGGGAATAAAGGAGTGGCAGCTGCATAATAGCAATTGATGGTAAATGGTCTAAATATGTTCCACATACAGAGTTTTCTCCTTGATAAGAAGAAGCTTTATGAGATGAGCCCAGACTAACATTCTTTGCGCTTGAATGTGAATGAATAGCTTGCAACATTGCAAAAAAAGAAAATAAAAATCAGTGGAAGCTGGAGTTGTATTCCCACATGTGCTAACATTGTACTGTTTATTCAGGTTGTACCCTGAAACGTTTAGGTTCTATATCATGGAAAAATAGTTGTGGGCAGACTGGTTTTGTCATTGCTGTTATTCAAAGTCAGGCTGTCTGTTTTCCTGGCCTCTGTGAAAGCTGCTTGCTCTTTTTCAAGGTGAAGTACCACAGGAGTCTTGAGGTATGCAGTTCAAACAGATGAGGTATGTGTATTTTAAAGAAACTTGTGGTCTGCTCTAAGAAAGCTTAGTCTAGAGCAGGGGTTCTCAACCTTTGAAGGCCCGGGTACCCCCAATGAAGGTCAAAAAATTTGGAGTGCCCCCCAGCTAATTAGCATAATTATCCAATTTACATAATTAGCTAATTTACATAAATTGCACAAAAATACACAAAAATGCCAGGATCTCTTTTAAAAAACACACAGCAATAAGACACATGAACAAAATGCACAAAAATGCACAAAAAACATAAATCCCAAGTACAAAAACTCCCAAACTCAACTCTTCCCCCCACCCCACCCATGCATAGTTTCCAAAGTAAAAAACATAAATCCCAAGTCCAAAACCCCCCAAACTCAACTCTTTTCCCCCAACCCTACCCATGCTCAGTTTCCAAAGTAAAAAAAAAACATAAATCCCAAGTACAACACACACACACCCAAACTCAACCCCCAAACTTACCCAAGTGATGTCTGTCTCTGTGTTAAAGTAAAAAATGCTCATGCTGCAGCAGGAGCTGCATTCATTAGGAGGAGAGCTGGGAGGCAGGAGCGTGGAGCACAACACCCTCTTCTGGCTGCTGAGAAGCTCAACCTGTGCACGTGCATAAATTAACCCCGACAATCATCTGTGGATCGGATAGATTAGTCACAGAAGAAAGCACAAGGGAGCTCTCGGCTCCGGAAAAAAATCCAAAATAAAAAATAAAAACTTAATTAACACTTAATTAAGTGTTAATGGGGTAGATAACGGCCAGTCCTTGGCATACCCCCAGCAAGTGGCTCACGTACCCCTAGGGGTACGTATACCACAGGTTGAGAACCTCTGGTCTAGAGTAAGAATGATGCTTATAGTGGGTAAATTGGACCGCTACGCCATGCTGGC
This sequence comes from Plestiodon gilberti rubricaudatus, assembly GCA_026170595.1. NCBI lineage: Eukaryota > Metazoa > Chordata > Lepidosauria > Squamata > Scincidae > Plestiodon > Plestiodon gilberti. The sequence continues at coordinate 218,425,296 of JANXHW010000002.1, read as the reverse complement.
TCTCCATCCTTTATGCCCTGGTAGCCCCGGTTCCTCCCTCTGACTCAGAGGGTCCTGAGTGACAGTAGTAGGTCATGAGAACACCCCCATACTACTGTGTCACCTCCAGCCCTATCAGAACAGGCACTCTACACTGAAGGAGTTCTCCCTGAAGAGGTGGAGTTGAATTTACTACTGGCAGGGCCCATGAGAGGGGGGGTAAAGGGGGTAAATTGTACCCAGGCCAAGGGTCAGAAAGGGGGCCCAGGAGCCAATGGAGGGGGCCCAGAAATTTCCTGGGATCTCAGCTGGCCTCATGGAGAGTGAAAGATGGTGGCAGGTCCAGGTCTACTGGGTGGGTAGACCAGGGTGCCGCATTGGTAAGCCTGGTAGACCTGGGCTCTGGAGACTTTTCCAGCTATTGCTGCCCTCCCCCACCCTGTTTTGCCCCCTCCCCCTTTGAGAAGGGGCCCCAAAGAAACTTTGTACCCCTTGATAAAATTCTTCTAAGAGGCCCTGACTACTGGAGTATCATTGCAGTAACATTCAAGCTCTCTGCTTCCTGGTTTATTTTGTAACCAGGTTGCCTTTGTAACCAACCTCACATCTGTCTGTAATTGTGACCAAAGCTACCTCTCTAGGACTCTTGGTGCGATTGGCCAGTAGACCCCTGTGAAAACTCAGAATAGATACATTAGAAGTGATGCTTGTGAAACCTATTCAGATTTTTGAAGGGGTTGGTTTACTGTAATTGATGGGGTTACTATTTCCTTCTCAGAACAGATGTGGAATCTTGATCCAGTCCTGCTTTTTTATATGTAGGTTGCTACCATAGCTAGTAGCACCATGTGTTGTCTCCATTTGCTGTTCAAGCTCCATAATTTCTTAGATAGAGACGATATTGCAATGCTGATTCATGCTTTAATCTCCAGACTACTGGACTACTATAAAATACCCTAGATGGGGCTGCCCTTGAAGACAGCTCCAACTAGTGCAAAACACTGTAGCTTGTCATCTAGCAGATGTAGGGAGATGTTTATATATGTCAGTTTTGTTGCAACTGCTGTGGCTGCCTGATTACTTCAACATACGGGCACTTTTAATGCCTTCATAATTCAAAAACTTCCTTTCCGTGCACTGACCTTCACGCCAGCTTTGATTGTCTAATCAGTCTGTGTTTGTATTCCAACTCCTTTGGAAACATTAACTGTCATAGTTAGAAGTAGAACTTTTATATCAGTTTCCTCGAGGCTGTGGAATGGACCCTCACCCTGAGGTGCACAGCTCCCCCTCTCCACCGGCCTTCCATCTAGCTTTTGGTTTTGGTGGCTACTCTATTTGGTTTACTAGTGTTGCCTTTCTTCAATTCTATATTGCGCTTTAATTTATTTTAAGTAACAATGCAATCCACCACAAGCCTTGAAAAGAGGGCTAATAAATGATTTTAATAAAATAAAACTTCCCTTTCCTAGTCTTAGCTGCAAAAGATGATAGGGAAGCATTTACTCCAAAGAAAATGTTTCGTTTTACACTTCGTTTAAAACAATTCTGCCTTTGTTGTAAACTACATGTCCCATGTAACATTCTTAGAAGAAAACTTCACCTTTTGTGACATGCATTCCTACCTGTTGAAAATGTTTAAAGATCTGGATTTAAATAGTTTTTATAACTTTTCTTAATTTTTTTTTAAAGTCATAATAAGGTTTTTAGGATAAAAGCATCACAACATTTTAAGTTTAATTTACATTTTAAATATAACCCCAATTTCTATTGTAAATTGATTTCATGATACGTTAATAGCTGTGATTATAGACCAGAGCATAGACAAACTCAATAACCAACATAAAGTCCAAACACGCATATTTCTGTTATGAAATTGGCAGTGAGATGTTAAGATTTCTCACCATAATAATATTTAATGTGATGAAAAGTTTTTGAAGCAAAGTATTCTTTAGGGGATCATTACAAACTCTGCTCCTTCCTTGTGTAGGAGTCCTTTGCATATCTGCAATTTGGAGGGCTCTTTTTTAAGCAAACAATTTTTTAACTTTTCAAGATGGATAAATGCTACCTTGACCATGAAATACTACTTATTTTTGGCTTATTCCATAACTTTTGGCAAGCATACTGAGGTGCCTAATTAAAGGTGGAAACTTAACATAGTGGTTTGAATTTCTGTAAATATTAGATGCTATAGAACCAACTAGAAAGAAAAAGGATGATGTGAAAGTATTTAGATGTCCATGTTATACTTTACAATAAGATATTTAGGCAGAGGCGAAACTAGGGCGGAGCGGGCGGAGCACCCGCTCCAGGCGCCATCGCCCGAAGGTTGCCCTGCCTGCGAGTCCGAGTCGGACTCGGGGACTCGAGTCCCACTGCCCCCTCAATTGGGAGCCAGCTCAGGTTACTGAGGGAAAAAGACTGCCCTTTTTCCCTCAGTAAGTCTGAGCATGCGCAAAAAGAACGGTATAAATACCGTTCTCGCGCGCCTTCCTTAGAAGGCCCCGGGCAGCCGGCCGGGAAAGACGTGCCCGAGCCGACTCTCCCGGTTGAGGGGGGGGTCACCGCCTCCCGGAGCGCGCAAGCCGCCTCCTCCCGGAGCGTGCCGCCCCCCCTCTGGATCGCGCCCCCCCTCCGGATCGGGCTGCGGCCTTTGGCCTTTGATATTAATTATAGGGGCGTCACTACCTCCGTTGCTCCGGGCGCCAACGGGGGTAGTGACGCCTCTGTATTTAGGTGTTCCTCAATGGGGCAGGATTTATATATCTGATTGAAGTGGGTGGAGAGGCTCTTTTTAGAAAACATTTGTGTTATGCCTAGGCTTACCATTCGTCCTGGTTTGACTGGAACTGCCCCGGTATCAGGAGATCCATCCTGGCAGCATACCGGCCCAGCAAACCAAGACAAAAAAATGGCTGCTAGGACTGAGCCTGGCCGGCTACCATCCGTCCGGCCAGGTCTCCTTGTCTCCCTGTTGTGAGCCTCAAGGTTCGCGCACAACGCAGCCTGGAAGCCCTTCATTTAGAAGGGCTTCCAGGCCGCTTGTGCACATGCGTGCGGCTCATCATTTTTGCGAGCCGCACGCATGCACACAAGTGGCCTGGAAGCAAATCTGAATGAAGGGCTTCCAGGCTACGTTGTGCGCGTGCGTGAGGCTCGCGGCTCACTATGAGACAACAAGGATGACTGGAGGAACAAGGAGACCCGGAGGAGAGCAGCTGGAGGAAAAGCGGCAGCGGCCACAGCCACAGTAAGGGGGCAAAAAAAAAAAAATCACAATGCAGTGCAGATCCAAAACCCAAATGAATTAAAAAAATTGGCACCAAAAATAAAATTGTGTGTGTGTGTGTGTGTGTGTGTGTGTGTGTGTGTGTGTGTGTGTGTGTGCGCACTCTCGTGCGCGCCAGATTAGGTCATGAAAAATATGGTAAGCCTAGCTTATGCCCCTTTTCTCCTGGCTCTACAAGGTGGTCCCTGGGTCTTTTCTGAAGGTACATGATATTTCAACTTTGCTGAAGCAAAGAATGCCTGGATCTGGTCAGTGTCTGGATGGAAGATTGTCTGGGAACCCAGTGTGTGTCACATTGAATCCCATTGTGCAAGCACAAAGGGACATAAAAGAAACCAATGTCGACCACAAGGCCTTGGAGTGTGAATGCATAGGGGACACACAAAGTATTTCTATTAGCTTATATCTAAAGTAGAAAGATTATTTACATTACAAAAGCACCCTATGGTATTCACTTTTATTCTACTAGTCTTATTGCACAATACACATTGTGTATGATACAGAATGTCTTTCTCTTCCAGCTAAAAGGAAAATGTTTATTTGTTGCAGGCATTTCCTTTAGTCATTCTGCCAAGGGCATTTCTGCAAAAGATGAATATTTTAGGTCGTGGGTTTACTGTGTGTCATAGTGGAGTGGTGCTCATCCGAGTGTGATGAAGTGAGCCCTTTGAAAAATGGAATGGACATTTAAGCCTGTAATGAAAATAAAAAGCCTCACTCCTCTTCTTGCAGCTTTGTCACATATTCGTAGCTTCTGGTCAAAGCTGTGTTATTTTGCTTTTAGTCTCCAGTTTCTAGACAATTCCAATTCAGGCAGGACATACGTTGATCATGTTACTTAATGGAACTGTTTTCTTTTAACGTTGGAGAGGTAATAAATTTTAGTGGTTGTTTGTGCTTTTAAGTATCTACAAAACACAGCCTGTTGGCAAGCATAGACCTTTTTTAAATCTCTATTTTATGGCAGATGCCAACATGAGACTATAGCAATAACTGAACCCTGGTGTTAACAGAATAACCTCATCAATACGGGTGAGAACTAGCATGCACGAGATAGCTATTTCCAATTTATTGGTTTATTAGACTTTATCTTTTCTATGTTTATACTTGTCTATCTATTGTAACTTTTATAATTCTTATTTATTTCCTTTGGCTAATGAATCCCATTCCTGTCTTTATCTTGATCCACTTTTCATCTTTCATAAATCTTTGATTCAATTAATGTCTTTAAAATTACAGAAGATGAGCCAAATTCATAGCATAGCGCATTGAAGCACAGAAATATAGCATTTCTTCGCAACGTTCTGTGCAGTAGTACTCTGGCAGGATACATTAAATCTTAACAGTTTGTTCAGAGAGCAGTCACTTAGGGGCTGAGGGCTTCAGAAAAGGAAATTAATGGGGAAATTGCACAGCACACTTGTTGCTTTTGGTTCTTGGTCCTGTCCCCCAGAACGATGCCTTATCCTGCTTCATAGTTCTATTTCCCTTTTGGTAAATATTGCTGTTTTTTAAAGTATGAAGCTGTTAAGTTCTCACCTTGCACTCTGAAACTCCCCTGGTGAAAACATAGCATTCCTATACCATTACTTCATCTAGATCAAGTTCTCGGATAGCTTAACAAATTGCTGCCCAGGGTGTCCTATAAAAGGTGGGCCTATTGTAGTTTCTGGTGGCCTGCCTACTGAATAACGTTTGCATCACGATCATTTTCATTTCTATTAAAACAACATGTTGCTGTTCGAATTAAGAAAAGGCACCAGGGAGCACTCTGAATTATGGCTCATCAAGCTAAATGGCCAAACAACATGCTCAACATAACTATCAAGCTATAATATGCAGTGCCTGCGTGTTAGTGACACAGCAGCTCCTTTCTTCGCAATGGACCATTTCAGGATGACATCAAGCTTGGAGTTCTTTTATCTAAGGAACATGGCTGCCCACTTATTTTCAGACTTGGCTGATCCTCATTCTAGATTCTTTCTTGTGCTATCATGGTGAAATGAACATCTGAGTGCTCTGTTATGGACAAAAAGAACGAATGTTTGCTGTGTTCCTAAAATTAACTATCTGGGGCATATGGTTTATGGTTAAACCACATCAGGTAAACAGTTAGGATGTAAATATATGACCAGGAGGCTAATACGTGTTGAAGTGTTCACCTGTGTTGTATTTTGTAATGTATGCTAGTTTTTTTTGGCATGTCAGAATTTTTAGATTACTCTTCATATGCTCACGGTTTGTAATACTATGCCCCCAATCACAGTGACATTGTAATTGCTACATCAGCTTGATGTACCCTTGATACGTTGTAACTAAATATTTTCTTACTAACAGTGTCTACTGCAGAAGAAACTGGACAATTTCCAGTGATCATATGGGCATTAGAAAATATCCCTTTCCTTTGCCAAAAAAGGATTAGTGTGTAGATCTCATTTGGAATTTGCACATGACTATTATTATATAGATAAAAAGAAGGACATTCCTCAGAATCATGAGAAAGTCAAAGAAATTAATATCTAAGAGCCCAAGCAGGTAGAAACTCCATACTAAGGCTAGTTTTTCAGACTTTTATGGCAGTGACTGACCATATAAAGCCAAATCATTGCTTATCCTAGTTGAAGAATATACTTTTAATAGGGATTTTTTTTTAATAAAATGGAATAACACGTTGAATTCTATGAGGAGTGTTACAATTCTATTAATGCTTGGCAGAAGTTTAGCGTTTTAGTACATTAGATTGGAGTTTATCTTCCAAACTAATTTATTTTGGTGAGGGGAAAAAGCATCTGTGAATTCATTTCATTTAATAAGATGTCTTGAAATGGACCAACAAGTCTTATTAATAAGTAGATTCTTCTGCGAACAAGCCTAAAAGCCAGCCAGAGCAGCAGAGGGACATTCCGAAAGCAGAGGAGCTAATTGGATTGCACATGATAGCCCTAATTTGGAGAAGATTTCATTCACCTAGCAATAAATTGTTGAGGTTTCCGTTTTAAATTTTAACCCCTGAAGACAGCGACAGCTCGAACTTGAGGATCTGTTTCCTAAAAGTACACTAAGCAGACAGCCACGCATGAAACCTGAATGAAATTAATGCTATGATCCATTTTTCTTAAAGCTCATCCCATGCTTTCATGTTATAACATATGCAGATGCTCTCTTGATCTTACGCTGGCCACAAATTTATTTTGAATAGTTTAAAGGAATGAACATAGTTCGTTTTATTGCCATTCCAAGGTGCATGTCATATGCAATTTCTGTATTGGTTTTTAAATGACAAAGCATTGTCTCAGTATCTGTGCTAGATAATTTATATCTGATGATAAGCAAATGATTTATGCCCCATTTTTACTTTTGCACTGTAATATTATTAGTGGAACCACTAGAATTAACAGGCATATGCATACGATTCTTAGACATATGAAGGATCAAAACAAGAAGGTGGCCAACCTGAAGCACAATCAACAAATGGAAAAGAAGAAGAATGCGCAATTGCTAGAAGAAGTTCGTAGGCGTGAAGACAATATGACAGACAACGCACAGCATTTGCAGGTGAGTGGCTTTATTCTTTATGTTTCAAAATTAGCATGGGAAATACCTGCAGTTTGTTTGTACATTCTGGAGGGGTTGTGTTGTAAATTCAGATGTATTTACTCAGACCACCTGTAAATGTCTGCTACGTGGAAGCCTTTTTTCTTGACTGAGAAATGTGTGAGTTGAAAAAAGATTAGTACAGACAAACCCACTGACATGCCGACAAGCGCATTGTGGTATAGGCAAGGGTTTCTCACAGTGACAACTAAGGATGTGCTAATTGAAAAGAGGGTGGTTCTTTGGGAAGCCATATGAGGAATTTTCCTAGTTGACCCTTTATCCTAAGGGCCTTATGGACCAAATAAAGTTTGTCAGTTCTGGTCTAATGATTTGGATTTTAGTTATGTCCAATTTCCAATGTGCTGTTCAAAGCCTCTTATTGTTCACCTCCTAGTCCCATGGATTAAAGAGTCATCGGTCTATAGACTTTTACACCACAAATCTAACTTGTGGAATCTTTAGAAGGAGAGTACAAAAACCAGATGTAAATGCATGCATTAATTTTTCTAAAGAGCAGGACAATTCTAGATGTTACACTGAGAGCTGTATAATCAAAGAATAATAGTTCTTACAGCTAAGCATTCATGTTTACACAAGCATCATCTGGCCAAGGCAGTAGGTAGCTTGGGGTGTTGGAGAGAGAGCAGGAGAATGGCAGTCACAATCTGCAGCTTTCTAATGTGTCCTGTTGACCTTATTTTCTGATATAATGATGTTTGCTTCGTACAGCGCAATCCTGTGTAACCTTGCACTGGTGTAACAGTAGATGCACCGGTGCATCTGCTGTTACACCGGTGTAAGGTTACACAGGATTGCACTGTAACTTATACAGGAGGCCTTGTAATGGGCTAGCTGGCCCAGTGGGGACCGGGATATGGTTGAGGCCATTCCCCACCCCCTCCCGGGCTGGCTAGACCAATGGCCCCCCTCCCTCTCCCGGCGAACTGCCCTCGTGCCCGACGGATCCCGGCTTACCTGGTCCGGTGGCTGCTCGGGCGCTTTGGCGACGGAGCAAGGGAGGCCGGCCTCCCGTGCTCCAGAGTCGTCGCAAACATGCTTTACGGCACGTTCGCGATGTCTCCCGGCGATGGAACGCTCATTCCATTGCCACTGGAAGTTCCATGATTGCGCTAATAGTCTTTTTCATCATAACTCAAGCTGTTGATTTCTATTTCTGCCTAGTGACAGCATTGGGAGCAGTTGATGGAGTTATGTTTACAGTTCTGGAAAGTCCTTTCTGGGGCAGACTGACAATGGCATCTTGCCAGTCCACCCACCACCACCCCAATGTGGTGTGATGGTTATAATTCTCCATGCTTGGGTAGAGTTCTCAGTCTAGGAAATATGTTTTTATTCTGTTCAAACAAGGCTATTCAAACATTGCTCTTCAGGCCATGTCAGCTATAGTACAAGTTCAGTACAAAGTCAGCTGCAAAACTGTGGTTCATCTTCATCTTATGGTCGCCATTTCCCATAGTTCTCTCTTTTCAACCTTACCCTGTGAAATGTGAAGCAAAAATCCACTCATTCATAAAGCACAATGACATAAAGCACGCATGGCATACATAATAATTATAAATGCTTTAACATAGGTGAGCATATTTTTCTATCATGACAGATGTGCTGCGAAGATTTTGCCCTGACAGTTGTGGAGGTGGATGATACTTGATGTATTTACTTGAGCAAGTGAGTAGTAGTTAGAAGTGGTAATGTCCACATGCCTCACTTCCATTTATACAGAGATCAAAATGCCCTTGACTTGTTACAGGAATTTGGCTATATATTCCATCATATTGCCATTCTTAATAGATAGTACAGCAAAAGTAATTGCAATCCTATACACACTGCAAAGCTGCAATCCTATACACACTTTACTTCTGAGTAGACATGCATAGGATTGCATTGTTAGTCTATTTGCAGTTTCAGGCTGGCAAACTGCATTTTACTGTGATTCATATTTTTACAGACCAATCCTATGCGTGTCTACTCAGAAGTAAGTTCCATTGTGTTCAGCGGGGCTTACTCTCAGGTAAGGGTGCATAGGATTGCAGCCTCAAAGGCATTTTCTATAAGAACTATTATTTTTATTTGAATACAAGAGGGAATTTAAAATTGTACAAGTGGGGATCCATAAAGCGTCATAGTGAGGGAGAGATGTTGGAGATGGAAAGAAAAGGATGGATGTCTATCCTTTCCATTTGGAGCCCTGAATGGTACAATGCATTCGTGGATATATAATGTGAGCTGGCTGATCATTTGTTTTGACTCCATGTTCGTCCATTACTTAGGTCTATTTGTTCAGGGAGAAGTTTCAGGCATTGTATAACTAAGGGTTGAATCATTCATCATTCTCATTATTTTTTCTGTAATTCAAACATTGCTTTGTGTTCTGTTATCAATGGATTTGATTTTTTAGCCTCCGTTACTTAGGCAGCTATGCAGAATCAGCCAGAGATTCAACAAACTCACGTGAGGCATGTTGCAAGGCCCCTACATTGCCGCATGGAGCCATTGCTCCAGGACTTGCAAGAGCCTACAGGGCTGAGGATGGTTGAGGAGGCAGGGCAGCAGCAAAGGGAGAGAATTTAAGGTGGAATCAGGGGAGGCAGAGGGGAGAGAGAGAAGGAGTTGGCAAATAAGGAGGAGAGTGCCAGGAGGAAAGGAAGTGGGAATGTTGCAGGAACAGGAAGCAGAGAGAAGTGGTGGAGGCAGGCAGGGGAAGACGGGTCAAGATGAGAAGGAAGGGGAGAACTGGATTGGATGAGAGGTGGTGATGAGAATGGTGAGGGAGGAGCCTAGAGCTGGAGAAAAGAAATGGGTCAAAAAGACTGAAGGAGAGAGGGAGACAGGCGTCGCAAAGCATGGGGAAGTAGAAGAGAAGATACGAAGGTGGGCGTTAGAGCAGGAGGAGATGAGAAAGAGGGGAAGGGTCAAGGACAGGCAGAATGCAGGCAGGTGACTGGATCAAAGAGGGGGCTGAGTGGGTGGAGAAGCCATGGGCAGAGAAGAAGGCGTCAGCCCAGGGAGAGCAACAATGCCTGGGAATAAGGACCAGAGCCCAACAGACCAGGAAGTGCTCCATTTCAGAAGGGTGAGGAGCCTTCAAGACATGAGGGAAAGAGTGGTGGTGAGACATCATGATTGACTGTACAGGGGGCACAACCTCTGCAGATCTGCGCCCCCGCACTCCTTACCTTTATTTCTTGCTTCATCTTGTTAATCAGTTCTTGCTTAAACAGAATGCTATAAGCAGCAGCCTCGGTGCTAGATTCTAGGAAGCGTCTGCAGTGCTAGAGAGGCTCCGAACATTAACAGGAAGAGGAAACTGCTTCCTATTAATGTTTAGAATCTCTCTAGTACTGAGGCTGCTTGCTAGAATCATTCCGACTCTGTGCTATAAGCAGTATGCTGCTGCTTATAGCATTCTGTTTAAGCAAGACCTGTTTAAGCAAGAAATAAAGGTGAGGGGGATGCAGGGATAGTGTTCCCCCTACCTGCAGGTTCCCGGTATCCGTGGGGGAGGGGGCAGGAACCTATCTCCCATGGACAGCGGGGTCTCACTGTACATACATTGGAAAAAAATTAAATAAGAACCTAAGGAAAACTGGCCTCAGACCAGGTTTGTTTATTGGGTTCAGTCCTCTCCCTGTTATGGAATATGTCACACCCAACCCCCCATGATGTAGTCCTTCCCCCTTGGGAGGAAACAGGGGTGGTGTCTATCAGTCTTTATTACATCTTTTTTAGATTTTGAATTAAGGCTGAACTGAAAATATTCTGAAGAGGATTATTGCCTGAAAAATTGAGGCAACCAAAAAGGGACCAAGAATTGCCCCTCAACCTACTTTTTTTTGACACTTTTGTCTCTTTGGTGGAGTTGGCAGGAGCACTACTGCCATCTCCACCAAAGAAACAAATGTGGTCTTCCAAGCAGCTGTAGATTGGCAGCCATTTTTGCCCCAGAAGCCCTTACAGATGCTATAGATGCTACAAAATAATGCTATAGCACAGGGGTGGCCAACCGTTCAATGTGAACGCTTCTGGACCTTTAATTATTGTTTAAAAAAGGTAAAGGTGACCCCTGACAATTAAGTCCAGTCATGTCCGACTCTAGGGTGTGGTGCTCATCCCGATTTCAAAGCCGAAGAGCCAGCTTTGTCCAAAGACACCTCCGTGGTCATGTGGCCAGCATGACTCTCCTTGCCTCAGCGCGTAGCATGTGGCTGGAACACAGAGTGCTGTTTACCTTCCCGCAAGTGGTAGCTATTTATCTACTCGCTTTAACATGCTTTGGAACTGCTAGGTTGGCAGGAGCTGGCCAAGCAACGAGAGTTCACCCTGTCGCGGATTTGAGCTGCTGACCAGGTACAGCTGCTTTAGCAGCACCACTAGAAATTGCAGCTGCCAAGATTCTTGTCTTCTTCACAACTCCTAAGAATGCAGAGGCCCTAATGGTGGAAGGTTGGGCACCTCTGCTATAGCATCATACAGTATCATTTCAAGGGAACTTTGCCGGGGTGGGGGTGGCTGGGATCTATCTTTTCCATGGTACATTACCATTGTTGTAGTTCAAACACTGGATTAATTTTGTTTTCTAAATTTGGCTGTGCTAGTATTTGCTCTCAAATGGGCTGCTGTGCCTCAGCAGATCTTGAGCCACATGTAGCTCTTTAATGTAAAATGTGCTGCTCTTGGTTATCAGAGATATAGGCTTATTAGAGATATAGGCTTAGTTAGATTAGAGATATAGGCCTATATTAGAGATATAGGCTTAGTTAGATATTATAAGTAGAAAATATATAATAGTATACAAGTAGGATTTACTGCTTCGCGCTTGCTGTAATCTTTCGTAGTATGTTGTATTGTTTTGTTTTATTGTTTTGTTTTGTAGTTTATTAATAAAAATTAAATATATGGGTAAAATGTGCTGCTCTCGGAAATATGTTGGCTGAGCTCCTTTTTGCATCACAATTAATATAAAAGGTAAATAAGACATTTTCAAGCTTTATAATTATTGACCAGGTATAAACTGAGAGTCCACTGGATTGAAACATAAGTTTACTGTTCATGGTGAGTAAATTTATTTACGAATTGAAATGCTTCTTAAATATTGCGCCACCCCTGGTATATAGTAAAGAATACAGAGTTTTAGAATTGCCGGGCAAGGCATTTTGGGGCAATAAAGGTAATTGACTACAGTAGTGTAATTGACTAGCTCTAAACTAGCTGGAGGAGAAGTGTGACATGGCTGCTGAAAGTTTCAGAGAGCTGCAGAATAGAGCTAGCTAATGACAGGTTAGCTTATTTGTAACAGCTATTATGTTAAGCAAGTTTGACCACCCCTGTTCAATAAAACTGTCTCCATGCAGAAGCTCAAAGCTTTGACTAAGACTGCACATTAGGATTGTGGCAGTGGCTAGCATCAACTGAAGGCTGTTTCAAGTGGTTTCCCGCATGAGAAATGTACTGTATTATAGATAAAATTATATGCCTCCTTATAAAAATCCTTCTGTTGTACTGTACTTTTAGCATTATACCCCACACAGCTATATTATTGTATATAAATGGCCAAGCTTCGCATTGAGGTTTTTTTTTTTTACCTAAATCGGATAGACTTGTTCAGCCTTTAGCAAATAGTTTTTGGAAAAGTTCCCTGGTTCTGAGTCCAAATGGATGACAATAATTGTCATTTTTTGGCCAAGTTCTCTCTCAAGTCTATTAAATTAATGAACGAACACATGAAGAACCTTAAGAGCCAATATTTTATGCCAGTTTTCTGTTAAATATCCACAGAATCGTATCCAAGTCATTGCTTAAAGTGTATTCTTGTGTGCTTCCGTTTTCAAATTATAGGTTCATTGGGGATAGTAAAGTTTCTTCTTTTCCAGTGGTTAAGCTGAAGTGTAATCAGTTTGAAAAAATGAGGTTCCCATACATGTTAAATATTTGTGTCCTTACAAAGCAAAGGGCATGAAACAAAAAACCAAGAAAAACCAGCAGAGAATATCACACAACTGTATGCTTTGGTGATTTGTTTCTGGGTAATTTTCTTGCCATTTTTCTGCTTCTCTAATTATAGATAGATTTTGCCAGGATAGGAAGTGTAACTAATAACTTCAACCTCAAAAATGTTCACCTTTCAGCAAAATGTATAGTATATTATTAATTTCCCACACTTCAGTGAGATTTTTCTCTCTCTCTCTCTCTCTCTCGTTTTCTCTTTTCGTCAGTAGATGCTTTTTTATATTAGTCATCTCCATGTGCTTAAGTGTTTAGTGTATCTTAAGTGTTTTCTTTGTAAGAAAAGAACTGCATGTATGAGGCCCCAATCCTGTCTCCCGCCAGCAGTGCCGATGCAGCCATGCCAAAAAGGCACATGCTGCATCTAGTGATGGGGGGGGCGACCTGAGGGCAAAACAGGTCACAGGGCAAACAAGTATAAAAACACTTATACTTACCTCCGCGTAAGCCTATGAGTCTCCTTGGACATATGCCACCACTTTTGGTGGCATAAGTCCGAGGAGACAAAAGAGGCAGAGAGGTTTGAAGTGGAGGGTATATGATCCAGCATACGCCATTGCTAGCGGATCCACCCCCTCCCGTGGTTTGGGGACAAGAGGGGGATGAACTTGGTGGCAGCAGTGCACTCCAAGATCCTATCTGCCTTTCCCTGCCCGACATGCCTCCAAGTCTCTTGGACTTAGGGTGGCTAAATAGCTGGTGTAGGTCTTAGGAGACCCATTGGAGGCCAGGCTGCCTATAGGGAGGTAAGTAAAAAAATCGGTGGCACTGCATGCTCTGATCTGGTGGTGGATAGGATACGGCTGTAATACCTGAGGAGCCACAGGTGGTGGTGGTGATTAGCAGTCAATTCGCAGACCGGTCAGATAGAGTACTGAAGAGCAAGCTACAGGAAAAGAGCAGTGTGAAAGTTTTGGCCAGATGCAGAATCCTCCAGACCATGGACAGCTCCAAGAGCATCACTCAGTGGACTGGGAGAGCTCAGCTGATAAGAGCCCTTATATCTATATGCGGGCCCTGAAGGCTGTTTTGGAAACATCCCCACCACCACTGGAATGCCTCTGAAAAATGCTCAACATTTGGAAAATCTCAAGGAGAAAGAGTATGCCAGAACTGATGGGCAGCCACCAAAAAAACCTCTGTGTATCTATCATTCTAACTTTTCACATTGATATGAAATACTGCTTACAAGTTAAATGAGAGATTCCGGTATTGGGGAGGAGGCAATCTTAAGGAGATGTGTGGTAATTAAACCTCAGATATAAACATTGCAATTTTATGGTGTCTAGTGCTTTAACTAGTGAACAAAATATATTTTTTCCAAATTTTGTTAAGCAACCTTAAGAACGCTTATTAAGCAACCTTTTTTGCATCTATGTCTTTTAAGAAATGTTTTATAAGATTTTTAAATGTATATGAATAGACACTTTTTAGGAATTACAGTTCCTACCCCAAAAAAATCTGCAACAAAACCCCCAGGAATTTTTCATGAGATACACCTTTCTTCCCTCCCCCTCTCAGTGTTTATGTAATAACTCACACATGTGGGACTCTTGTAATCTCTAGGGGGCAATCACATTCAACATGCATCAAAAGAAGTAGTTCAGTTAAACCAACTCTCCCTATCCAGCAATAATTACCACAGGTTTACACTGAGATATAGTTGCAAAAGGTTAGTCAGAAGGGCATCTGCAAATCAAGTCATATGTCAACTCTACATCAATAACCTCATTATAATAAGATGTTAGTATTTCAGCACATCACGGCCTAATGTAGAATGCAACAAGAAGTTCATTTCTTTACTGTTCAATTTGACTTATAGCTTGTCTAATATTTTACTAAGTTATAAATTTAAACACCCCAGGTTATATAAATTATAATCAATGTCAACAGCAATAATTTAGACAGAAATTCAGTCCTCTTAAAATGTCAATAAATCATCTGTGACATATAAAGGAGTGGATCTTAGTCAGTTTGATATAAATGTCGACTTTGTAAGCTAAAACTTAATGTTTACTATGGAGACAGCCTCTGTATTTATTTTTCATAACTGTATATTTCACTGGCTTCAGTAAAGTTGTTAATTAAAGGAGCTCATGTGTAAGATTGTTATCGACAATTCATAAAGTGATGCAATATTTTAATTTGTTTTTGAATCCTTAACCCAGTTTTCAACCCACCCCAAAGCAGCTAACAATAATAAGAAAACTGAGTTTAAAATTAAGACAATAATAAAACAATCAGTTAAAACATAGTACAGTATTATTGGAAATTACATTAATTCTTAAGGTAGCAGTTTGCAGCCTAAACATTTGTAAAAAAGAATATAGCAGGTGAGGTTCCCTCAGGATAAAATGGTACTATCAGGGGCCACCGCAAAAAAGCTTCTATTAACCTTAGTATTGATGATGAACAGATCTATGAATAGATCTCCCTTCATGGTCTCAACTTATGTTGTTCATATGGGAGAAACACTTCAGATATTCTAAACTCAGGTCATTAATTGATTTGAAGTTTAAAAACAGCACCTTGAATTTAGCCTGGAAACTTAACTGATAACCAGTGGAGCTTTGTCCTCCATATGCTTCACATGGAAAACCTCTGAAATAGTTGTGCTGCCAATTCCAGCATATCTTAGTTTTCCTAAGCATCATAAAAACTTTAAACTTAGTACAGTCAAGACGTTACTAGGGCATGCAATACTGTAGTAAGATCTGGTAGTGAGAACCAGAATAAGGTTGTTGGAAGAATAATATAGTAGTTGTAAAATAAAGAAAAGAAGAAGCATGCTATATAAAAGAATCCTACATATTAATTAAAATAATTTATAACCAATTGTATAATAATGGATACTTAAAAAGTAGTTTGGGGTGCAGTTTGATGGGGAATGTAAACCTTGAGGAAAGTCTCGTACACATTTTCTCTGGATTACCGGTAGTTGTGCTCTCTAAATCCGAAATAGCAAAGTTAGTGCCTACACAAGAATGTTCTATACATTCCTACATTCTCTACATTTATTTCAGAAAAGGTTGTACAGTAGGGTTGAAGCCAAATGTCGCCCCCCCCCCCCCACACACACACACACATCAGTGCCCTTTTC
The DNA here is from genome assembly GCA_026170595.1 of Plestiodon gilberti rubricaudatus. Classification (NCBI taxonomy): domain Eukaryota; kingdom Metazoa; phylum Chordata; class Lepidosauria; order Squamata; family Scincidae; genus Plestiodon; species Plestiodon gilberti. The sequence continues at coordinate 218,409,307 of JANXHW010000002.1, read as the reverse complement.
TCAAGCTGTGGAATAAGAAAAATACATTTCAGGGAGTAGCAGAGATTTACCCCTGGGAAGGGAACAAATGTCCCCTGACCTGGAGGTGACTTCCATGACTGCCCCCCCCCCCCGGATGCAGTATGTACTCTGGTGGTGCAGCTGCATCAGCGGGGGGGGGGATTTTGATAGGATTGGACTGTTTGTCACCAAAACTACTCTTGATGCATAATCCATGAATCATTAGCTTTATGAGCACATGGGTCATAACTCAATGGCAGAGCAAGACACCTTGGAGAAGGTCCCATGCGCTATTCCTAGTTTTCCCAGTAAAAGTCTCGGGTATCAGAGCTGGGAACGACTTTAATTTGGTGTCTAAACTTGGAGACCATCTTAGCAACTACTGCTGGTATCTATATGTCAAATGGTCTACTGTAGCTCTGTGAAATCTGCACTAGGACCTGCCTTCGACGAAGTGGAGTCATGCTTTATATACTGAATTGCTGATCACAGCAACTTGGACTGAAATAATTGTCAGTACTTGCTCCTTTACACACCGCATGTGATTGAAAATAGGAAATGTTCAGGCAGATACTTGTTTTAATACTTCCACCACAGCTTAAACTAATAAAATGTGTGCCTTGAAATCACAGTTGTGATATAGATGGTAGAAATGTCTGAAAGGGAACATTTGATACATCATGTTTCATAATACCCACTTTTATTACTCTACACAATAAAGCATCTCACTAATGAGCAGATGCTGACAGATGCCTTCTGTATCACTAGTTGAGGCTCTTTTTATTTTGTCTCTGGAGAAAGGTCCACAGCAGCTGCCTTGAACAGTAGATAAGTTTATTAAGTATTGCCTAAGATGGTGGAAGTGAGGAATGTTGGCATCATTGACATAAGCGACAACAATGAAAGGGATTTTGTTCTCCATCAGAGCAGTACGTTTGTATCGTTGTAGAACACAGTCCCTAACACTTTCTCTCAAACTTTGTTTGTTTTCCAGTGGCCATTCAGTGCAGAATTAATTTTACAAGTTAAGCTAATTTCTGCCCTCAGTGGCGCATAGCAAGTAGCCTTGCAGTGCATTCCTGTGCATGTCTACTCAGAAGGCCTATTAAGTTCAGTGTTAGTCCCAGGTAAACTCATGTAGGATTGCAGCTTTTGGCTGTGCTGCAATATGAAGCACTAAAAGCCATAGAGACATTTCTAGTTAATTCCATAAACCATTCATTAATTCCGCTGGGCATTGTATGAAATTGCGGTGGATATTCAAGGTTAAAAACTGATTGAAGAGAATCATGGTTTAAGTTTATTTCATTTCTCTTCACAGAATGGGAATTGTATGGATATAGCTTACAGCCCAATCCTGCCATAGCATGCAACTGCTCCAAAACGGACTGCGCTGCATGCTATGGTGGGGGAGGCTGATCGGAAGGGTTGGGAGGGGAATGGGAAAATATTTCCCCTCACCTCCACATAAGCCCCTCAACCACCAATGGGTCTCCTTGGATCTGTGCCAGTTCTTTAGCTGGTACAAGTCCGAGGACACAAAAGGGGGAGGTGTTGGCTCGCTCCAGAGGGGATGGCATTTGGTGCAAGTCAGCCGCACCGGGTGCTACCCGCTCCTATCTCCAACTCACCCTGGCCCTCCCATTATGCCCACTTCCCCGTCCCGTTATGCCGACCTTGCTGACTCACCACTGTTGGCTGGCCTTCGTTGTGTCGCCACCACGCACATTGCCTCCCTAGCCTCTCCAGCAGCAGTTTAGAAGCGTGAGGCTATGCATGCTTTTGGATCACCATTTGTGATGGATAGAAAGTGATTTCCGTTACCAGCATGCTGGTTCTGGCTGTGGTGGCGGCCCATAGGATTGGGCTGCTAATTGAGTATACTCTGGCATTTTCTACGTTTCCCTTTCACATGGTGTTTGGGCAGTTCTTTTCCTATGTTTTGTATACATTCTTATGCATTTTATTGCCTCATACTACAGCAGAATTAAGACTATCATGATAATACCTGAATATAGAGCAAGTCCACCCAGCAGTGAAGTCACTAGGGAGGTGTGGGGGAGGGGCTGCCCCGGATGACACCCTCATGGGCATGTGACACCACTCGTGGCCAAAATTGTGAAAACTTTGTATTTATGAATACCATATTATATATAATTTGATGCATAATTTCATGCTGAATGCAATGAAACAAACCATGTTGCATTATACGTATTCTATCAAACGTTATGGCCAAATAACAGGAAAAATAAAACAACTGTAACATGTAACAAAAAGTGGATTTCCTTAGCACAAAACAGACCAATGAGACTGTTCTGAGAGCCAAGTTGGTTACTAATTTGTTGGGTGACCAGTACTGTTATATATTAAACTGTTATACAGTATATTAAACCAACCCTAGTGACAACACTGACTAGGTATAATCTGTAGAAATACATAGTGCTGCCTAATGAGTATCTTTTGTAGAACCCAGCTCAGCCCAACCTTGTTTTCCCTATTCACCTCTGGGGTTCATCATGGTGGTGATGCGCTGAGCTCTTGCACTGGGTGACACCAATCCTAGTGACGCCTCTACCACCCAGTATGTTTGGGAACAATTTTCTCACGTAATTTTAACTTGATAGGATAAACTAATTATAGGACAAAGGGGGAGAACAGATTTTTCTTTGTTCATTGTCTGATAGTTAGCATTTGCTACATTTATCACTCTAAAGTTTTCAGAATGCATGTTATTAAAATGACTGGTCTTCTAAAAACATTCTTATTCTGCAGTTTGAATGCAACAGATTAATTTGAGGAAGACACCCAAGCAATTTCCTCTTTTTTAAAAAAATTAGGCCACTTAAAGTTCTTGAAAATGCTTCCATTGTCAAAATCCAGATATAGGTATAGATTTATCCTCTCTGCAACCAGCCAGTTGAAGTATGTTGTGTTGATGTTAATGTTCTGAATTACTGGTATGCTGTCAAAGTCAATTAGACGTGCTGAGAATGAAGCACACAGCTTCCCTATGTCATTACACTAGATTTGTTTTTGTTTTGGTATCATTTTTGCGTTGTGAAAGAAGCCTTAAGAAAAATTAGAAAACCACAATTTTGAAAATGTTCACAGGTGAACAATATCCTTGAAAGGTTGATGAATTCATTCAGCAACCATAAGGCCACAATTTTTAAGTGAATTGCTCCTCTCTTAACCTGATTAAATTATTGGGTTTTTTTACACGTTTACTTATTTTACAGGGATATTTTTTTTTACCCTTGCTAAAGTTTTGAGGATTAAAGTTATAACTACACTGTGGTTTGGTGTAGAAATATACACTTTCCCTTTACTTGTTATGTCACATGTTCTCAGGGAACATCTGTCTTATAACCCAAATAGAAAAGTTACAAAGAAAGCTTTTCCTATTTAGTGAGATTATGATGGTTTCAGTGAAATGAGGTGTTCCTTAAATTAAAACCGGGCTGTCCTGCAGTGATTGAATAACTGTCACATGTCATCAATAGCATTTCATATTGTATATTAAGGAAAACCAGTGTCCGTGTCACTCTCTTAGTAAAGGCCAAGAGGAAAAGAGTTGTCAGTCATACTCTCTCTCTCCTATGTTTGTTGTTGTTGTTGTTCAGTCGTTAAGTCGTGTCCGACCCTTCGTGATCCCATGAACCATATCCCGCCAGGCCTTCGTGTCCTCCACTATCTTCCTGAGTTCGCTCATTTTCATGTTTGTTGCATCGGTGATGCTGTCTAACCATCTCATCCTTGGCCTTCCCCTTCTCCTTTTGCCTTCAATCTTTCCCAGCATCAAAGTCTTCTCCAGAGAGTCCTCTCTTCGCATTAGGTGGCCAAAATATTTGAGTTTCAGCCTTAGTACCTGTCCTTCCAGGGAACAGTCAGGCTTGATTTCATTTAGAATTGACTGATTTGATCTCCTAGCAGTCCAAGGGACTCTCAGGAGTCTTCTCCAGCACCACAGTTCAAAAGCATCTATTCTTCGGTGCTCAGCCTTCCTTATGGTCCAACTCTCGCAACCATACATTGCTACTGGGAACACCATCGCCCTGACTATACGAACTTTTGTTGGCATGGTGATATCTCTGCTTTTTATTATGCTGTCTAAGTTTGCCATAGCTTTCCTTCCAAGGAGTAAGCGTCTTTTAATTTCATGGCTGCTGTCTCCGTCTGCAGTGATCTTGGAACCCAGAAAAGTAAAATCTGTTACTGCTTCCATTTCTGCCCCTTCTATTTGCCAAGAATTGATGGGACCCGATGCCATGATCTTAGTTTTATTAATGTTGAGTTTCAAGCCAACTTTTGCACTCTCCTCTTTCACTCTCATCAAGAGGCTCTTTAGTTCTTCTTCACTTTCTGCCATTAGGGTGGTATCGTCTGCATATCTGAGGTTGTTGATATTTCTCCCGGCAATCTTGATTCCGGCTTGTGATTCATTCAGCCCTGCATTTCTCATAATGTACTCTGCATATAAGTTAAATAAGCAGGGTGACAATATACAGCCTTGCCGTACTCCCTTCCCAATTTTGAACCAATCAGTTGTTCCATGGCCGGTTCGAACTGTTGCTTCTTGACCCGCATACAGGTTTCTCAGGAGACAGGTAAGGTGGTCTGGTACCCCCATCTCTTTAAGAATTTGCCACAGTTTGTTGTGATCCACACAATCAAAGGCTTTTGCGTAGTCAATGAAGCAGAAGTAGGTGTTTTTTTGGAACTCTCGTGCTTTCTCCATGATCCACCGCATGTTGGCAATTTGATCTCTAGTTCCTCTGCCTCTTCGAAACCCAGCTTGTACGTCCGGTAGTTCTCGGTCCACGTACTGCTGAAGCCTAGCTTGTAGGATTTTGAGCATAACCTTGCTAGCATGTGAAATGAGTGCAATTGTACGGTAGTTTGAACACTCTTTGGCACTGCCCTTCTTTGGAATTGGAACGTAAACTGACCTTTTCCAATCCTTTGGCCACTGCTGAGTTTTCCAAATTTGTTGGCATATTGAGTGCAGCACTTTCACAGCATCATCATTTAGGATTTTAAGTAGCTCAGCTGGGATATTATCATCTCCACTAGCTTTGTTGTTAGTAATGCTACCTAAGGCCCACTTGACTTCACTCTCTAGGATGTCCGGCTCTGGGTTCTGTCTCTGGGTTAGCCTCTCCTATGTTAAACATGTGCTTTTTAGTGAATTGTAGCTGGGCACAGATAGTGGCTGGCTTCTTGGTTCCCAAGCAGATGTGAATGAAACAGGTAGAGGGGTGTCATTGCTCTGCACCAAGTTTTGTTTCAAATTTTGATGCAGCCACAAAGCAAACCTTTGGGTGACCTTGGACCGGTCACACTGTTTCTCAACCTAACCACCCTCACAGGGTTGCAAGGACAACATAGCAGGTAAAGAAGATCTATGTTTATGCCTTGAACTCAGAGGCATCGTTAGGGAGGGCAGTGGAGCAGTTGGCCCCCTGGTGGTGGGGTGTCAAGCTGCTTGGGGGGTGCACGGCCACGGTGGCGCTGCTGAAATTTGGAGGTGCCACAGCAAAAACATCATTTTCTCAGCTTTCTACAGGCTGCACAGAGCCTGGGTGGGTGAGAGGATTGGCCCTCCCACCTTCCCTGGCTCCGTACAGCTCAGAAAATGCGGGTGTGTGTGTGTTTTGGTGCATTTTCGCCGTGCCGCCACCGAACTTCGGAACAGCGTGGCGGAAATGACATCAAGTGGGCAGGGCTTCGGCGGCCACGTGGGGGTGCTGCCATGTGGGGGGGTGATGCCCCCCAAAAAGGGCATAGGAACGCCTCTTCCTGAACTCCTTGGAAGAAGGGTGGGATAAACATGTAATATGTTTTCAAGTTAGACTATCTGCTTGAAGTTGGATGTTATGCTGAATTATTCATAAGAAAATGGAAAGAAACCAAATTTTCAGTTATTTCCGATATCTGGTGCCTAAGCAAAACATTTTTTTCTCAGTTGAAGCACGTTTATTTACAATGTTTGCCAGACATTCTGGCGGATCAGAAAAATTGTTGTTTACCCCAGCGTTTGAGATCTTTATGCAACTGATTGTCAGTTAAGTAGTGCAAAAACCAGGAGTCTCAAATAGTGCACAGGATCAAACTAGGAATGATGTGAGAGTTCTGCTATTCGAATTTTCCATTTCCAGAAGCAGCTGCAGGGAGAGTGTGATTTGGAGTGGGGCTTGAGGCATATGGGTAGAGGTTTTAAGATTTTGTCTCAGCACTGAGCTCCCAACTTAAGTCTATGCTGCTCCCCCCCCCCAGCTACTACTAGCTGCAGAGGGGGAGATGTATAGGTACAATCCCCCTATGTTCCATAGCCCCACTTCAGATCAATCCTACTTCCCTCCCCCACAACTGCTTTTCGAAAAAGAAAAATGCCATTGAGAGGGAATTCTTTACCACATCATGTCTTGTTTGGTCCTTGAAATAAATTAAACAGACTTACAGCGCAATCCGACTTAACTTTTGTGCTGGTTTAACCAGCGGCACAGCGAGAATGGGAGGCCCCAGAATGGAAAAGGGATTCAAATCCCCTTTGAATTAAATATTTTCGTAGATTGTCACGACGTGACTAGACTGTCGAATTAAAAATTTGCATATTGCCGGGAAACTCCGTCGTATTCAAAAATAATTTATTTCAATAAATAAACTTCACAGATGTTAAAACATATTTTGATGTTTCGCACACGTACACCTGTGGCATCTTCAGAAATCCCCCATCACACAATTAGAAACAACTTAAAGACCAGGGAGAGTTGCCTGGATGCAAACAACTTCCGTATCTAAACGGAGGAAATCAGCAGCAACTGATCAAAGCATGACACTGCGAAAGCCATGGCTAGTAAGTGCAAATTGATAGGTTCCGAGAGGGAACGAGCACAGTTAAAACCACACCTCCTTGGGAAATGTACATAGACTAAAACACTGACACAAACCCTAGACAACCAGCAGTGTAAAACAATTAACCTACATAACGCTGTAATGGGATCAACAGCAGCTGGTCAGAGCAACGCTGAGAAAGCCGCAGCTAGTAAGCAGCACTAGTTAATAGGTTCCAAGAGGGAACGAGCGCGGCTAAAACCACGCATATCATACAACCCATGGAGAATCTGCATGAACCAAAACACGGACACAACCCTTTACAACCAGCAATGCAGAACAACGTCATCATGAAAACACTGGAACCGCACTCAGTGTTGCTCTGACCAGCTGCTGTTGATCCCATTACAGCGTTATGTAGGTTAATTGTTTTACATTGCTGCCATTCCAACAAGATTGATCCCACCCCCTTCTCAATATGTTGCCAGGGATTAAGGAAGTCTAGAATTGTTGAAACTTTAGGAAGAATAGGAGTTACATGGAGGAATGGAAATGAAGCATTAGTGAGTTCAGTAATACTACCTGTGTGCCTCTCAACATTTTCCTATTTTCTGAGCCTCTTGTAAATCTTTCCTTGTATAACCCTGAGATCCGAAAGCTGAGATGACTTGTGGGAGCTTCTTAGATTCTGCAGTAGGAGTAATAATCTGCAATTTATGGCAAGATCACAGTCTTGTGAGCTCTTAGGCCCCAGAGTGGACATTCATCTAAGCTTTTGGGTGTTGTATGCTGGAAGCACTGGTGTTTGATCCTCTAGAGTAGTAGCTTATCTGTTAGTACTTAGTAATCACTTGTTACATAATGTTTCCAAACAATGTATTTAGAGGCGGAGGGAATTTAGGACAAAAGTGACCGGAAATATTAAAATTCACAGTCTACCTGTGTACAAAAGTAAGAAACATACAAATACTGTACTCCATAGAGGAACAACAGTTTGAGATTATCTTTATTCCTGAATGCATAGACAATGCAACAGGATGAACTTAAAGCAAAAGAATGAAAGCAAATTGGTACAAGAAATTTGAAGGGCTTGATACATTTGTAGAGTATGCTGGCAGATCTCTTTACATGGGACTGTAACCTCACATTTTCACAATCACTCGGGGGCGGGGGGGCGTACAACATGAATTAAAACAATATCTACATACAATTAACACAATTAACTCAATAAACAATGACTCCTTAGAATTGTTCCCAAAGCTACTGTCGTCAAAAGTCCTTTATGTTCCATGCTACTTTCCTCAACTTTTTACATATTATAAAGAAACAGTTCTGAATAAAATTGTACTAGGAGTAATTTCTTTTGAAATGTGTTCAGTATAACTTTGTATATTGACTATACTAATAAAAACACCCGTACAGTAACTCATAAAAGTAAAATCCTATGCATAGAGGTCTTGATGAATGTTTTATATCAACAAAAGTGGATTCTTTGATCCCCAAACTTCTGTTTAAACACCAAACACACCTTCCTCTGACTTCTGTATGGAAAAAGTGTCAAAATAACTATTTGATGATAGATATCTTGCACTTTTCACCTAGCAAATTTTTGGAAGGTTCTCCCCAGCTTTCCAAAGCTTTCCAGCCTTTATTCTCCACTTTTCTAAGGTGTCAAAACTGCTGTCGGTGATTTTTGTCCCCATAACATGGTCATTGAATTCTATTATATATAAGATGCAAATGCTGTAATGTAATGGTCAAATTGCCCATGAGACTGATATTTATTTTAAACATTTGTATCCTTCCTTTTAAGATCCCTCTTCCTAAAGCAAAGACTACCATTTAAAACTCACACTGAAATTAAGAAAAGTAAAAATACTGTACAGCCATATTAGAAACAGCAAGGCACAGCATTATAATAAAATACACCCTGCAGCCAAGAAGATTAAGGCTGCAATCTTATGTATGCTGACATGAGAATAAATTGATTGATCACAGTAGGACTTGCTTCTGAGCCAACATGTATAGGATTGTGCTGTTAGGATCTTCCCTAAAGGTCTTACAGAAGAACAGATTCTTTAACCGATACCCTAAAGTTGGTGAAGAGTGGGTTAGATGGATATCCTTGAAGAGAGACCATGGTGCCACCAATTGGTGAATGGCATACCAGAAGGTTGAGTTTATGAGATCAGTCTTGGGGTTCTGGTAGGAGCACATGGGTCAATGCAGCTAATTTAGGATTCGTGCAATATGTGCAGCCTGCGGTACCCCTACCAGAATTCTGGCAACTGCATTTGGGGTACAACACGTGGTTATGAGTGCTTCATTTTAGTGACTGTTCTGTCTTCAGGTGCTTTTCTTTGAGTTGAAATCAGCAGAGGAAGGGAAAGTTCAGTACACCATTGGTGTCAGGCTTGTCTCTTCCGGGAAAAGAGGGAATTTGAAGTGAAAGTGATTAGAACATTAGCAAACTGTGATAAATGAAATTCAAGCCAGATACACTATGTAGCTTATTAAGTCTTTTGGCAATCCTGAGCTGATTTATGGTTACAAGAGGAACTCTGAATTTTGCATACTTTGACCCTAATTTTGGAAAAATATGTTTTGGTTTTGGCTAAGTTTCTGTTTGAACTTTGGCGTTGTTTGAGCTGAAAAGTCAAAACAACATTTAAGGAGGGAATGAAAGCCAAAGAATTTGGATGAAGAAACAAGCAATTAATAGCCATTTTTAAAACTACTCTAATTATGACAATAATTACTATCAAGTAAAAGTAAATGTTACTTTTAACCATCTTACTAGGCGTCACTAGGAGGGTGCGGGAGGTGCCGCAATCAGGGGGGTGACACTACTAGTGGCCAAAATTGTGAAAACTTTGTATTTATGAATAAAACCATCATGTTATATATCATTCAATGTGTAATTGCATGCAGAATTCAATGCAAAAACTGTTTTGAATTATATGTATTCTATCAAACGTTATGGCCAAATAACTAGAACAAATAAAACACAACTGCCTTATGTAACAAAAGGTGGATTTCCTTTACTCAAAACAGACCAATGAAACTGATTGTCCTGAGAGTCGAATTCGTTGTTGATTTGTTGGGGTATTAATGGGGGTGACACCATGAGTTTACCAGACCGGGTGACGCCAACCCTAGTGACAACACTGACTAGGAATAATCTGTAGAAATACATAGTGCTGCCTGATGGGCATCTTTTGTAGAACCAAGCTCAGCCCAACCTTATTTCTCCCTATTCACTTATGGGGTCCATCATGGGGGTGACGCGCTGAGCTCTCGCACCAGGTGAAGCAAACCCTAGTGACGCCTCTGCTTCCAGGATTATATCTGCTTGCTTCTTGAAGTCATTTAATCATTTGATTTTGCCAGTAAATCGCTTTGTGAACTTTTTGTCAAAAAGCGGTTATAAATACTGAATAATAATAATAATAATAATAAATAATAATAATAAAAAGTTTTGATTGTAAGGCCCGGTAATATGAGAGCTGCTGGAGGATTGTGACTTGACTTTTGTGAGAAGCAGCAGCCATGACTAAAGATCAGTGGTTCTCAAACGTTTTAGCACCGGGACCCACTTTTTAAAATTACACTCTATCGGGACTCACCTAGCCTTACGAGACTTTAAAAAAATGTGATCTATAAATAAATAAATAAATAAATAAATTTATTTACAAGTAAAGAGCTCAGCTGCTTGTAGGGTAATTAGCAGCTATCTGATTTTTGAATAGCTTCAGGGCTTGTGGCAATTACTTATCTGATCTTCCCATCACCTGGGACCCACCAGAAATCAGGTCGCGACCCACAGTTTGAGAAACACTGCTACAGACATATGTGCAGAAAAAGAAAAAGAAAAAAAGTCTTGCATGAGGTTAGTACTGAAGGGGAAAGTAGGGATTGTTATCACTGGAGAAGGACTATGGCTCAATGGTGGGCCACCAGCATTGTCTATAGAAAGTCTCCAAGTAGAACAGAGACAAATTCCTGTCTGAAACCCTGGTGAACTACTGCCAGGCTGTGTTGACAGTATGAATTCCTGAGCTCAATTCAATCCTGGAGCAGACCTCTCTTTCTCAGCATTTGAAGTGAGATAGTTTACTGGCGTAGACAACTGGGCCTCTGTGTAATTGCCACCAAGTGGTCTATGTACCTCACTTTGAAGTGACCTTCAAGTTGAGAGCATTGCTATTGGCAGAATATAATCGGTCCAACACACATTTATTACATTTTCATCATCTGAATTTCATCATGGATTTGGGGGTTCTGAATTCTCTACTCCACAGCCCAACCCTATTAGGGTCTTATGCCACTGCAATGAGTGTTCTGGCAGCTTATGCCCTTTACGGCTGTCACAAAACATGACATGCATTTCAATGTGGCCAGGCCACCGCCACAAGCCGTGAGTAGCCAGTTCTGCATGCCAGTGGCTGGGGGGTACCTGCCAGCACTGGTAAGTGAGTGAAGCGGGGGGGGGAACGGGGTGGGGAGGGACGGGGCAGAGAGGAGGGCGATTAGGGCCAGGAAGGGGGCAGTGGTGCTGCCGATATCCTATCCCCTTTCCCGGCCTTGATCCCCTGACCAAGTCTACGCAGACTTGCGCCAACAAAATCACTGGTGCAGGTCTGAGTAGACCCAGCAGGCTGGCACAGACGTATCCTAGGGCAAGGGAACAAATGTTCCCTTAGCCCAGGGGTGCACAACATGCGGCCCGGGGGCCGCATGTGGCCCTCCAAAGGTTTTCTGGTGGCCCCTAAAGGTTTTCTGGCTAGAGCGGCAACATCGCTTCTTTGTTGGGCCACTCTAGCCAAGCACTTCTCATAATTCCGGCGCTTCTGTAACGCGGCTGGAAGCTTCGGAATCGTCTGAGGAGCGGACGATTCCGAAGCTTCCAGCTGCATTACAGAAGTGCCGGAGTTGGTGCTGGCACAGCGGTTATGACGTAGATCCCCGGGGAAGTTGGGGTGCTATGATGATGGCAACTTCCTTAGGAAGCAACGTGACTGAATTGCTGAAGAAGAAATCCCGGGATTTTGAGGTAAGCATGGGCTCTGGCTGAAAGCCCTGCAGAGGCTCTGGGAAGAGTGAATGAACATCTAAGCTCGCTGAGGTGACCGGCGGCCGATTCTGTGATGCTTCAGCTCTTCTTCAGGCCGATGGACCCTCACTTCGGGGTGGCCACGTTTTTCCTCTGCTGGTCGGTTATGCATTTGAGAGCTGCAGAACGTGCAAGACAGAGTTTGTTAGGAAATACTTTTCCCAACACGGAACCTCCACGCCATGTAAGGTTTCAGAAGGGAAGGCCCTGATGATGATTGATGGGTATATATACGGTATATACCAGGGGTGGCCAAACTTGCTTCATGTAAGAGCCACATACAATAAACTTCAGATGTTTGAGAGCCACAATATTTAAGAAGTATTAAGAAGCCAACATATTTCTGAGAGCTGCACTTTATATGTTAAAGAGCCACAGGTGGCTCATTATTTATTTATTAATATGTTGCATTTCCAGAGATTTTCTGGCTCATGGACACGCTTTTCCTCTGCTGGTCGGTTATGCACGCTCATGGACACTTCCTCAGGAAGTGACATCATGGTTCCTTGCCACGCCCCCGCAACACCTATCTGCGGCCCCGAAGAAGTTTAGTCTATTCATTTTGGCCCCTACCCACTGCCAAGTTGTGCACCCCTTAGCCCAAGGAGGCCTCCAGGGCCCGAAACTCCCCTGTAGGATGCAGCGCGCACCACATTGGCACAGCTGCATCGACATGGAGGGAGTTGCATAGGATTGGGCTTCCGGTTTGTAGAGTAACACCAATGTGTTACCTAGAAACAAAAATATTTCTGAATTTAACGTATATTCAGTGTGCCACAGTTTTCAGTTTATATCTTATTTTTATCCTTTTAGGTTACCAAAGTATGTGATCACAAATGTGCATTGAATAAATGCCATACAAAATGGAATTCTTATGTAGTCATAGCTGGATCCCCTTTTGCAGAGTGAATGAATCAGCACATAGATTCATTGATGTATGGATGCATTGATTTAATCAAAACATGAAAAGTAATCCTGACAAGATAAAACAACTGCATCAGTTCAACTCCTTGTATAGGGTTTTCATCAATGCACATATGTGTAAAGGGGGGGACGGGATGCAGACTAAAAACTGCAGCAAGCTACAAATGCACACGTTCTGAAATTAATTTTGTAAGCTCTCCAAGTGAAACTGGAACAAGGTTGCATGGAATGTGCTGCAGATCCAACCCACACAACAATAATTGATCAGAACAAGGAACACTCACATATCCCTGGTTTTAATGCAAGTATTCCACACATGTGGATATTGTTTCTGTCCTTCTTGTAAGCCCCTTGGGACAAGGACTTGTATTCTCTTCTGTTGTAAAGCACTATGCACATAGATGACACTAAATAATAATAATAATAATAATAATAATAATAAAACATGGATACATGGAAATGACTTTTATATGTTTACAAGATCAAAATATGGTTGGTTTAATTATTCCCACTTGTACCACAGCATTTTAAAATGTGAATGTAAGAAGTAACAGCAAATTGTTAAGGTGAATGCTACAAGACATAGCTGTTGCTTACAGTGTCTTTTCCCTCCTTCGTTAATAGTATTTTCACACTGTTGATATAGTGCTTCGTTTTAACCACAGGAATAAAGACCCTCCTCCTGATATAAAAATGGCCAAAAGATTGTCAGTTTCAAGCTTGAGCTTCTAATACATGTCAATATATCATATTCTGGTAATAAACAACCCTGTATTTTTACTGGAGGCATATTTAATGCCTGCTTCATAATCTTTGAACCAAGATAATATATCATGCCATTGCATTTGTGGCCGAAGGGACAATTCTCAAATATAGAGCTGCAGAAGGCACCTTGATGCCCTTGCATGTGGCACAGGGCGTACCGCGGGTGTCACATGTGCTCTGTTGAAAGAAATGGAGTTCACACAAGAGCTGTGTGTTGATGGATTAAGGCTTGGTAGATAATACACAAAACATTAGGGATTTGTTTCTCCAAATACTATATATTTTATACTGTACTTTAAAAATAAGTAAAAAATGTTACAGCTTCTGGTGTTATGGAGTCCTAGTCATGGATCCGTTTTTTTAAAAAATATTTTAAAAACTGATTGCATTTTAAGCCTCCTTTTGGCATTAAAAGACTCCTGCTTATGCTCAGGCTGTCAAGCAGTTTTAAAAAAAATAGAAGTTTCATGGCAGATCTGAGTTATAGAGTAGAGAAATTTAAACTGTAGTCTTAGCCAAATCCTGTAGGACAAGATGGCCAAGTTTAGGTTTTGTTTTGTATTTTATTTAATGCATGTCACCAACATGCATCTTACATGTCACCTGGGTAAGAAAAGTTATGGGGGTGATCATTAATATGTAACATCCCTATATAGGTCATATTTTTAATGATCCCTTTCTGTCAACCTTGCATCTTTTTATCTGTCCTTAGAAACATTGGCTGCAGCACCCACCACAGGATAGTCAATTGGGATTGTGATCAGCTGGATTCTGTGTCTGGTGGGACATGCACATCTGGAATATATTTTTCATTCTTTACTTAAGCCTATGGAAAGCTGATGTTGTCCAGCAGAAAGAGACTTGAGTTTGACACTGGAAAATCTTTGTTCCAGTCCTTGTTCAAACTTGAATTCACTAAGCACTCAGGGCCAAACTAGACATGTCATTAATTATGTCCCTGGACTTTGTGTGTTTTGTTTCTTTAATGATAATCTCAGCCACAAGGGGCTCGATCCAGATTGGGACCGTGTTGTGGTTGAGAGAGAGTCTTAAATATAAAAAAAAATCAGAAGTCCTTATGGTTGCTATTTACATTTAAACAAACATACAGTCCAAATGATGTGATTGATGTCACATGTAGTTTGGTCCTTAGTATAACCATTTCTCAGTTTTTGTTCTTCATCAGTAAAACGTCATAGTGTCATTAGGAAACTAATAGCACAATCCTATGCCCCCCCTCCTGCACCACCCGGACTGCCCCTGCATCCACCAGGGGATATCTTACCTGCCTCCAGCTGCCATGGGGACGTCCCAGTGGCGGAGTGAGGGCGACCGGCCTTGCGCTGGCCGCCCTTACTCCCGAGTCATCGCGATCATGCTTTACGGCACATTCGTGACAGCTTCCGGTGGCAGAGCGCTCACTCCGCACCCGTGAATCTGCACAGGATTGCGCTGTAAATGACACCTGGTCTGGATGCCTTTAAAAGGGGATTGGACAGATTTATGGAGGAAAAGTCCATCACAGCTTACAAGACATGATGGGGATAAGCAACCTCCTGGTTGTAGGAGTAGGTTTTCTTTGTGCCAGGTGCAAGGGAGGGGCTTTGTCTTGTGCTCCCTGAGGCATCCGGTGGGGCCACTGTGTGATACAGGAAGCTGGACTAGATGGGCCTTTGGCCTGATCCAGCAGGGCTCTTCTTATGTTCTTATGGCACAGGGTTCTAAAACTCTTTGCATGCTAAAAATGCTTTCACTGATTATGCTTGATGAAAACCTGCAGCACTGACCCTATCCTGGTGTGGCTTTTGGAGGATTTGAAGAAATAGTAATCCTTTCGAGATATCTCCAGATCATCATTTAAATAATTTCTATAGCAAAGTAATAATCCTTTTTGAAGCAAATGTTTCAGATTTACTTTAGATACCTGACTGCATGTTAAGAAAATTTTGAGTAAAATATAGTTTTAAGACTAGTCTGATGGGTAGAAATCAAGGAAGTGCGGTAAGTCATCGTGTCAGGACATTATGCACTGTAATTTTTTGTTTCATTTCTGATAGTGAAACTCAGATAAATGTCTACATGGACACAACTTATATGTGGACACAACATATAAAATGAATATAGAACAAATATACACAATAGGTCATATCCTAAAGTTTCCTTCCTCCTATGGAAGGAGTCTTCTACCTATGAAAGAGTCCTTCCAGAGGAGGAAGGAAACCATTAGGGTACAGCCAATATGTTTTAATTCCTGATCAAGGAAGCAGTGTGATTAGTATTCCACATTAGAGATGACAACTGTAGGCTAAGAGGTAGTCATTTGTCCAAGTCCACACAGTGAATTTATGAGTGACCAAAGATTTGAAACCCTGTCTTGTGTGACCAAATCTCTCATATTATCCATTGCTACACGCTAATTCTATGTCTCCTACCACTGACACTTTCTGCCTCCATCATCCAGTCCCACATCCTTTCTTGGTGGACTTCCAGGAAGCAGATAACTTTATTCATATTAATATGATTGTCTTCTAACCATTCCTTTGCAATGCTTCTTTGTTACAAACCATTATGGATCCATCATATCTATAATCACAGCCAATCTCAAAAGTGTGAAATGGTTTTAAACAACATAATTTATGAGAGATTATTTGACAAAACTGCCATTATGTTCTTTACAGCACAATCCTGGGGAACGTTCGAACGGCGGAGCGCGTGCTCCACTGTTTGAAAGTGTCGCAAACATGCCGTGAGCACGTTTGTGACAACTCGGGAGTAAGGAAGGCCAGCCTCCCTTACTCCGTCGCCGGACCAGGTAAGTAGCCGCCGGAGGAAGGTAAGCACTCCCCCGGCGGCCGCGTGGGCGGTTCGGCGGGAGAGGGAGGGGGCCATTGGTCTAGCCAGCCCGGGAGGGGACAGGGGATGGCGCCCGCCATATCCCCGTCCCCACCGGGCAGCTAGGCCATTACACGGCCTTCTCTGACTTTTGCCAGCTATTTAGCTGGCGGAAATCCGAGGAGACCCATCAGTCCAGCCCCTGTTTATACCCAGGGAAGGGGACGAATGTCCCCTTCCCCGAGTAGACCTCCAGCCCACCGCATTGCGGGCACCCGGCAGCATGGGATCCGGCGGGCGGCTCTGGGCCGCTGGCCAGATCCTTACACAGGATTGTGCCCTGTCTCTGTTATCTAAAATGTAAGCCAATCAGCATTAAATATTACTACTATGAGCATAGCATGTGAACAGCAAGTAGGCACATACATTTGCATGAACAGCACTAGTTCTGGTAGATGGAATGAGGAACAATCTGTCATCTTTACAGAAATCCTACAGTTTAGTTATTTACTACTATTATTACTCTTGATACATTGGCACTTCAAATCTTAAGACAGTAAAACTGTAGCTGAGAACTAAAGCAGAGAAGAATCCAATGTCTAGAGAGCAGCAGTGGAAACATCTGGCATCATCAGCAGAACATATAGCTTAATTGCTGCAGGTTTTGCTTCATGAAAGCTCTCCACAGTCAAAAAGATATTCAGAAAAACCATTCCCTCAAATACACGTTTCCGTCCATCAACTGAGAGTCTATTTAGAAAATTGTGGACCATTTCCTTTAATCTTCCTGATTGTCTTCTTGGTATGTCCCCAACTTGCTGACCTTCTGTTTTTGAAAATCTTCTGTACTGCATAGCAACAACTTCTTCTCCAAATCCTATTTTCCCTACCCCCACTTCTTTGCTTGCTTTGAGGCACTGAAATATTTTATGGTCAACAGTGGAAGAATTTAGATTCAGGACAGCTCTCAAAGGCAGTTTGTCTAGCAAACAAATGAAGAAAGCATGTAACATAGATTTACAGCTCAGAGGAAGTCTATAAAGATTGACTATAAGTGAGTACAGTATAGGAAAACAGATGCAAGTCTATATGCAAAAAGGAAATGTAACTTTGTTGAAAAGTAATTTCAGAAGTGCTGAGATCCCATGAATCCCATTGAAGCCAATGGGTGACAGAAGTGCTCAGCAACGTTGAATATCAACCTATTTCATTTTTATTAAGTGCCAGGACTTAAATACATTTGACCTAATCTGAACAATATTGCACAATTTCCATCCATGGCTGAAAACACTATGAGATGCACTGTCCTCTAGCACTGACAGCCTGATCCTAACTAAACCCCCGCCACTAATGCAGCTGTGCCAACAGAGTGTGTGCTGCATCCTATGGGGGGGGCGGTTGTGTAGGTCTCCACTGCCCGAATGGGTCTCCTTGGATCTGCACCAGCCACTTTGCTGGTGCAAGTCTGAGGAGAGTAAGGGAGAGGAACGGTTGAGTGATTTTCTCCTATTTTAAACTCAATGTAGATGTCCTTTTTAGGCCCATAAGAAACCCTTAGGACGATAGGTTAGGATTACAGAGTATAGATTATCCTAGTTTAGGATGAGTGAGCCTTGGAAAATTGAAATATTGATTCCTTAATTGTTCAAAACTTCTCATTGGTTGTTCCATTCAAAATCAACACTGTTTCCAGTTTTTATCTCTTTTTGTTGTCATCTCAAAATGGACCATTGCCATTACATAAGAATTTGGGACTGCCTGTTAGAAGTTAGAATGGCTCATTGGCTATTCAGAACTCCCTCTCTCTCTCTATCAAAACTGTGTGTGTGTGTGTGTGTGTGTGTGTGTGTGTGTGTGTGTGTGTGTGTGTGTGTGCGCCATATCTGAAAAAAGTTAACTTAAATTATACATTTCTGAAATCATCCTTTAAGAAGTTGAAGAATGAAAACTTCTTTTTAACTGCTAAATTTTATTTTATTTTTACTTTTTAAAAGAACCCACATGCATTTAGCAAATGCACGATCCTTTATTTTGACATATTTGTTGAGTCTCAATGAATGCCAGAAATTCCTCTTCTTGGATTACTCGTTCTGGTTTGAGGGTTTTTTTGCAATTACATTTATTTATTTTCTTATTTTTAGAATGGTGTTTTTCATAAAGTGCTGGTGATATACTTGGCATTGTGATGGCAGCAGAGCATGCAAGTCACTTCGCCAAACACTCCCAACAGAACTGTCATTTCCCCACCACCTGTTCTTTTCTTCTTGAAGCTGCATTTCCCTGTGCTGTATTCGTGTTACATTTCTCAAACTAACCAAGGTCAGTTTGGGTCAGTATTGGGTTGGTAAACCTGTCCAGAATTATCCAGGGATACTATGGGGAAGCAGTGATGATGTTTTGGAGGGTAGGCTTTGAATTACAGGAGGTGCTATCTTTCAGAGGTGATACAAAGACCACATGTGGTCATTAACAATCCCTTGGTCCTTCTCTTGACAGTAAGAATGTTAATCCCAGTGTCCTGGATTAATTCCAACTCCTGTAATTGCTGTACTTTCTACCTTCCAAAATTCCCTCTTCAGTGTAAATTTGATACAGCTTAATTCTTCCCTTCCTGGCCTAAGCATTTGTGGTACATTGGTATGCACGGCTAAACAGCTGATGATTTTGCCCCAGAATTAGCTGCATTCAATAGCATGATGAGTAATATTTATCAGCTATGTAACATGGGGTGTTGAGGTAAAAGGCTAGATTGTGGTATGTATTATAAAGCCAGGAAAATCCCTCAGGTTACACTACTTACAGGGTAGACTCTGGGAGGGGAATAGGACCTGTACTCACAATCTGTTTTATATATTAGGCTGAAGCAAAGTGATCCTTCTGGCGTTGGCCATGCTGGTTTACTGTCTGAAGTATGACATCGCCTTTACTCATTTGCTGCCTTTGTTCCTGCAATGTTGCCGATGCAAGTGAAACGGTCCTCTCCTCTAGGCTCTTGATGTGCTGCATAGTCTGCCCCATTGTAGAGCCTTCATGACTGTTCTTCTTATGTGATATCTTGCCAGTCAAGTTTCAGTGAAGCCCTTGGGGTCAAGTCTTTGCAGATTTACCCACTAGTGCAGTCATAAAAAATCAAGCACTTATGAGGTTACTGACATTTTTCAGCAACTCCGCGCACGCGAGTGAACATCATGCAAAATGGTGCTTTGGAATAAACCGTTGTTGCATGGTATGTCTCAGCAGACCAGCGAGGTTCTCTGTGATTTTCAAAATCTCCTGCCCTTCCTTGGGTATTGTTTCCACATTAATTTGTCTGCCAAAGAAACTTTGTGTGCTGCAAGGGATTCTGGGAGCAGTTCTAGGGCATACTGTGTACATTACACGGGGCAGACATTACGGCTATTGGAGGTGGAATTTCCTGGTTCCTTCCAGATCACTTTTACAATTTTGGTGTCAGTGTTGGTTTCCTTTCAATCCGTGGTAAAAGGTCAATTTTAGTGAACAGCTGCATGCTTCTATATAAGATCAACAACTTTACATTTGATATATTTCAGGATTCTTGGGTGTATGTTGCCCATATCTTAGAAACTGTTAATTTTTAATTTATTGATTTCATTTATAGTCATGCATGTTTGACTTATTCCAGAGAGGTAGCTGTGTTGGTCTGTCGCTTTATTTTATTTAGTTTTTCAGATGCTTACCACTCCTACCCCCCAATGTGATTCAGGCGAGGGTATATTCTCAAATAATACAGCTGCAGAACTTCTGACCAAAGATTTACCTTCCATTCTGACTGAGAGTGAAAACAGTATCATAATTTCAAGTCAGGCTTCGGACCAGACCACATGATACAAAGCACATGTGAGTTTGGCTCTTGTTTTTTTTTTTCTTCTTCTAACTAGTGTCCATGAAATGCCATGGAACTGTGGCAGAATTTTTTAGGTCTCGCTGCAGTTCTCATGTTGATCATTTCCCCTCGCGTGGACTATTTACAGTTTTTTAAAAAAAGGTTTAATTGAAAGCCAAAGCAAGCTTTAAAAATATATATAAATAGTGCACTGGGGTGTGCAATAGGCATAGGAACCATACTGGGGGCTAAGAACTAAAGCCCCTTTCTGCTGACACACCTTTGTGGGGTTTCTTGGCACCCTCATGCTAATTAAACGAAAAAGAAGGGAGGGAAAAGGACAAAACTTGTGTGTTGCCTATAGCATGTAGTTACAGTGGCATCATGAGCCGGTGCGTCACCCCAGGCGAGGGGTTGGCCGGCTCGGCGCGTCACCCCCCAGCCGCGTCGCCCAACCCCCACAGCCACATCAACCCCCCCCCCAGGTACTCACCCACCACAGCCCATGCGCAGGGAGAAGGTGACGCGACGCACCAGCAGGCCGAGCCACGTCTTCTTCGGCAGCTCAGCCGCTTCTAAATAGGCCAAGCAAAGCTTCGAGCGACGCATGCACACAATGCTGCTAGAAGCCTTGCCCTCAGAAGGGCCGAACAAAGACCCGATCGGGTCTTTGTTCGGCCCTTCTGAGAGCAAGGCTTTGAGTGGCGTTGTGCGCATGTGTTGCTCGAAGCCTTGCCTGGCCTATTTAGAAGCGGCTGAGCTGCCGAAGATCCGATTGAGTCTTTGTTCGGCCCTTCTGAGGGCAAGGCTTTGAGCAGCGTTGTGCGAATGCATCGCTCGAAGCCTAGCCTGGCCTATTTAGAAGCGACTGAGCTGCCGAAGAAGAAGCGGCTCAGCCTGCTGCTCTCCCAGGTGACACGCCAGGAGGGTGACATACTGGGAGTCCCGACACGTCATCCTCCTGGCGCATCACCCCCTCCCGGCGCGTCACCCCTGGCATCCCCCCCGCCACACTATAGTGATGCCACTGTGTAGTTAGATGTTAGAAAGCGTATTTTCAAGGAAGTTTTATTGAACTACTTTGTTGTTGTTCAGTCATTAAGTCGTGTCCGACCCTTCGTGATCCCATGAACCATATCCCGCCAGGCCTTCCTGTCCTCCACTATCTTCCTGAGTTCGCTCATTTTCATGTTCGTTGCATCGGTGATGCTGTCTAGCCATCTCATCCTTTGCCTTCCCCTTCTCCTTTTGCCTTCAATCTTTCCCAGCATCAGAGTCTTCTCCAGAGAGTCCTCTCTTCGCATTAGGTGGCCAAAATATTTGAGCTTCAGCCTCAGTACCTGTCCTTCCAGGGAACAGTCAGGGTTGATTTCATTTAGGATTGACTGATTTGATCTCCTAGCAGTCCAAGGGACTCTCAGGAGTCTTCTCCAGTACCACAGTTCGAAAGCATCTATTCTTCGGCACTCAGCCTTCCTTATGGTCCAACTCTCGCAACCATACATTGCTACTGGGAACACCATCGCCCTGACTATACGAACTTTTGTTGGCACGGTGATATCTCTGCTTTTTATTATGCTATCTAAATTCGCCATAGCTTTCCTTCCAAGGAGTAAGCGTCTTTTAATTTCATGGCTGCTGTCTCCGTCTGCAGTGATCTTGGAACCCAAAAAAGTAAAATCTGTTACTGCTTCCATTTCTGGCCCTTCTATTTGCCAGGAATTGATGGGACCAGATGCCATGATCTTAGTTTTATTAATGTTGAGTTTCAAGCCAACTTTTGCACTCTCCTCTTTCACCCTCATCAAGAGGCTCTTTAGTTCTTCTTCACTTTCTGCCATTAGGGTGGCATCGTCTGCATATCTGAGGTTGTTGATATTTCTCCCGGCAATCTTGACTCCGGCTTGCGATTCATTCAGCCCTGCATTTCTCATAATGTACTCTGCATATAAGTTAAATAAGCAGGGTGACAATATACAGCCTTGCCGTATTCCCTTCCCAATTTTGAACCAATCGGTTGTTCCATGGCCGGTTCGAACTGTTGCTTCTTGACCCGCATACAGGTTTCTCAGGAGACAGGTAAGGTCGTCTGGTACCCCCATCTCCTTAAGAATTTGCCACAGTTTGTTGTGATCCACACAATCAAAGGCTTTTGCGTAGTCAATGAAGCAGAAGTAGGCATTTTTTTTTGAACCCGCGTGCTTTCTCCATGATCCAGCGCATGTTGGCAATTTGATCTCTAGTTCCTCTGCCTCTTCGAAACCCAGCTTGTACTTCCGGTAGTTCTCGGTTCACGTACTGCTGAAGCCTAGCTTGTAGGATTTTGAGCATAACCTTGCTAGCATGTGAAATGAGTGCAATTGTGCGGTAGTTTGAACACTCTTTGGCATTGCCCTTCTTTGGAATTGGAATGTAAACTGACCTTTTCCAATCCTTTGGCCACTGCTGAGTTTTCCAAATTTGTTGGCATATTGAGTGCAGCACTTTAACAGCATCATCATTTAGGATTTTAAGTAGCTCAGCTGGGGTATTATCATCTCCGCTAGTTTTGTTGTTAGTAATGCTACCTAAGGCCCACTTGACTTCACTCTCTAGGATGTCCGGCTCTGGGTCAGTGACCACACCAGCGTGGTCATCAGGAACATTAAGATCTTTCTTGTATAGTTCTTCTGTGTATTCTTGCTATCTCTTCTTAATCTCTTCTGCTTCTGTTAGGTCCCTGCCTTTTTTATCCTTTATCATGCCCATCTTTGCACAAAACGTTCCCTTGATATCTCCAATTTTCTTGAAGAGATCTCTAGTCCTCCCCATTCTGTTGTTTTCCTCGATTTCTTTGCATTGTTCATTTAAGAAGGCTTTCTTATCTCTCCTTGCTATTCTCTGGAAATCTGCATTCAGTTGGTTATATCTTTCCCCTTCACCCTTGCTTTTCGCATTCCTTCTTTCCACAGCTATTTGTAAAGCCTCATCTGACAGCCACTTTGCTTTCTTGCATTTCTTTTTCTTTGGGATGGTTTTAGTTGCTGCCTCCTGTACAATGTTACGAACTTCCGTCCATAGTTCTTCAGGTACTCTGTCTACCAGATCTAATGCCCTAAATCTATTGTTCACCTCCACTGTATACTCATAAGGGATATGATTTAGGTCATATCTGACTGGTCTAGTGGTTTTCCCTACATTCTTCAATTTAAGCCTGAATTTTGCAATAAGAAGCTCATGATCTGAGCCACAGTCAGCTCCAGGTCTTGTTTTTATTGACTGTATAGAGCTTCTCCATCTTTGGCTGCAAAGCACATAATCCATGCCAAATTGCCTTTGTTGTTCTGGGGAATAGCTTTAAATATGGCAATTTGATATATACAGTACAGGGATCTTTAGACCAGCTATACTAGAGTCCAGCCACAGAATTCCGCTTTAAATAATATTGAGGACACACGTGGTTACTTTCCAATATTTACTAGATAGTTAGTCAGATTCATACAAATGCAACAATTCAATCATACTCCAAAGCATTCAGATCTAGGAACTTAGGTAGAAGTTACAGAGGTTTAGCAGGTTTCCTTGGTTTATACATGGGTGATATTTACCCTATCCTGGAGAGCTGAGCTTGGCTGCAATGCTGTAGTACTGGCACAACAGTGAATGAAAAAGGAGGAAGAAACAAGTTGGCTCTGAACTGGACAGGCTCAGCAGTCTGTAGAGTGACTGAGAAGTCAAGTTAAGAGTGGGGGGAGGGGGAAGAGGGAGGGGGTTGGTGCCAGAGGGCACGCAGAGAAGAAGAAAAGTTCAGGAGGCAAGGGGGTTACTGGTAGCCTAATTAGAGGCAGTCATTCCCTGCATCCCTGTATATTGGCCTCTCTAGTTACTGAGCCTAAATGCCTTCTGATTATGGTTTGAAACCAGGGCCAGACAAACCCGGACACAAGATAGCAGAGTTGCACGTGCTGTGGCAGAAACGTGTATGTGTGCATGTGTGGGGGGGAGCAATGTTGGCAACAACCTCTTCACTTCATGCTAGCTAAGGGGCAATTGAAGAGCTCGATTTCATGATTGCCTTGAGCATGTGTTTTACCTGATCAAGATTGTTTCTTATATGCATCCTTTACTTTTGATTTTGTACGAATACCGTATAAAATACCGCACCTGGGAGCAAGAATTGGGGGGCAAGATCAGTGCAATTTAAACCATTCATTGGTTATTTAAGAGGAACATTTTTATTTATTGCACCTGATAACATTAGGCCGTTCATGTAGCAAACAAAGCTTTGCACACAGCAGCTATGGTGGCTGCCTAAGTCTGAAAGGTAAGGCAGCTTTGCCCCATTTATAACTTAACTGAATAAACCTAAAAGGAAGAATTTGCTTGACCTATATTAAGAGGGATATGAGCCTGTGCGTGCTCCAGAGTTGAAGACCCAGGGTCATCTGATGGGCCTAAGAATAACACACAACTGAAGGTGAGTGACAGCCAAATTCTGTGTAAAGATCCGGCGGCAGATCCTTACACAAGATTTGGACATCCGGACCGCCATGCGGCAGGCTGGAGGTCTACTCGGGGAAGGGGATGTTTGTCCCCTTCCCCGGGTGAAAACTGGAGCCTGCCCTATGGGCCTCTTCGGATTTCCACCAGCTAAATAGCTGGCGGAAGTCGGAGGAGGCTGTGTAACAGCTGAGCCAGCCTGGCGGGGACAGGGATATGGCCGATGCCATCCCCGCCCCCTCCCAGGCTGGCTCACCCAATGGCCCCCCTCCTTCGCCGGCTGGACCGCCCATGCGGCCGGCGACTTACCTTCTGCCGCCGGCTGCATGCTCGGTCCGGTACTGGAGTGAGGGAGGTCGGCCTTGCGCCGGCCTCCCTTACTTCCAAGTTGGCGCAAACGTGCCTTACGGCACATTTACGACTGCTTCCGATGCCAGAGCGCTTGCTCCAGCGCCGGACATTTACGGTGGATTTCACCTTAAACCTCTTTTACAGGGGGAACTCCAGGCTTTAGAGGGCCTTCAGTACACTGCCTATATTATTTGGGTCACGGTGGACCTTAAGATAGTCACTCTATCACTCCCGCACCAGGCCATGTCAGAAGTGGGGAGGGGGCGAATCTTAGCTATGTTCCCTTTGGTACTTACCATTTAGTATCTACTTTGGTTCATAATTTTGATTAGAGAATAGAAAACATTTTCCAACTGGATGTGATTATGCCACATCCCACACTATACAAGTGCATGTTTATGGAAAGTGTCAAGATCTTATTTAGGGTAGTGTGGAATGGACTTCATCATCATGATAGTTAAAGATCCCACTGGGGTTTAATACCTACCAACCTCCAGTAACATTAGAGCAGACAGGTGGTATTGGGTTGAGAAAAATACAGTTATAGCCTTAAGCAGATACTCGGGTCACACAGCTGTTTCATGTGTTCTGGCAACAGGACTGAGTTAGAACCAAATAATGATTTTTATGCCAACATTTCGTTACTTGAAAATGAAACAAGTTGTCCTTTTCTTTGCAAAAACACGATAATTCAAGGAGCATTAAAATGTGCAGTTTCTCACACGGAATTTATACCTTGCTGTAGGGTAATCCATGCGACATGGACTCGGGTTTCACTTTATCAGCCAATCTAAACTTTAAAATGTTTTTACAGTTCATCTTACAGTTTTTGAAGCTGGATTTAAGTCTGAATGTGAAAAATAGCCTACCTGATGTACTGTATATAAAAGTGCTTGTTATTAGAATACTTATACTCCAACATTAAGTCCTAACAGTTGGTACTAAGTCTGTTAAAGCAGTAGCTTAAAGCACTACAGAAGTTGTACTCATACGACCCAATTCTAATGGGATGGACGGCAGTGGAACTTGCATTCTGCTGGTGCTGACTGCCCTAAAGCAGTCAGCGCTAGCTGTAAAAGTCGTTCTAGGAGTTCACTGAATAGCATGCTGCCGGGACGCTGGCAGGAAGGCCAGAGCCTTCCCCCCACACCAGCTGCCCACCGAGGAAGGTAAGGTGGCAGGGGAGGTGGGGAGGGGGCAGGATGGAACTGAGGTGCGTAGGGGTAAAACTGGGTGGAGTGGAACGGGGGCGGCGAGGCTATGGGAGGGGGTAGATCTGACACACACTGCATCCTACCCCCCTTTTCTGCAGCCTCCCTGCCCCCTTTCTGTCCTTAGACATACGTTAGCAAAATTGCTAGCACAGGCCCGAGGAGACCCATTGCGGAGCGGGAGGCTTATGGACATGTAAGGGGATTTAAATCCCCTTTCATCGCCAAAGCCTCCCACTCTCCCCCTCCTCTGGATACAGCATGCCCATTTTTAGTGTGGCTGCATCAGCCGGGGGGGGGGGGGAGAATAGGATTAGGCTGCTAGATTATTTATCCACCTTGAAAGTCACATTAGGCATGCGTAAGTAAATGGCTTGTTTCCAAGGTAACCTCCCCCAAGTATAATTCTGTACGGTGAAAAAGGTAAAGTTTTTTTCTGAGTGAATACTCTCATTTTCTAGAAATATTAAACACTCTTATTACCTAGAGATAAATTAAGTTCTCCATGTGATTTTTTTTGCAAAATACATGGGGCTGTATCCTAAGCAACAGAAGGACCAGAGTGCTCACACTCTCTATTTCTGTGATACCTCCTCCGTAGGGAAGGTTCTGAAGCTACCTGACAGGTTGTGGATCCTCTGGAATGGGGTGGGATACAGTGCAGGGGGCTGCTGTGCAAAGGAGAAATCCTGAAAACTGTTCACTCATCCTACTTCAGATACAACCCACGGAGAGTGGAAAAAAAAATGAGTTGTCTATATTTAAAGCCAATCAAGGAAAGGAAGTCACACTTGCCTTTTGGCTTTATTTCTTGTGGTAGATGAAACATTGTGCATTTGTCCAGCTCAAAGTTTGATCTATTTTTTTGCTTTATTAAATAAACCGTGGGCAATCATAAAAACTTCATAGCTTTATTGTTCTATTTTTCTAATATTGATGTATGCATGTGCGACTGTTTTCCTGATTTTGAGCTATTCCAACTCAGTATGCCTAAAATGGATGACCCCTGTTCCTGATTTCCTCTGCTTTTTGGTCATTCACCCATCACAGTAAGTCAAGAAGATTCTTGTTACCTCCTGCAAGGCAACAGGATGAAGTATTTTTTTTTCTCACCTAATCCTTTCACACGTAGAGAGCATGAAACTGTTAGGAGAGATCATCCAGGGTTTTGGAGTATGGTGTCACCAATATGCTAATGACACCCAACTCTCTCTTCCCCCTGCGCTGGCAGAGTTGCAGCGGCATCCGTCCCATGTCCGAACTGCAAATGCACAGTGTCCGAGGAGGGTTAAGCCAGTGTCCATCCTGCGTCCATTGGCGTATGGCAAGTTACACTGGCATAAGTGCACTTAACACCGGTGGATCTACTGTTACACCGGTGCAAGAGTTACACTTGGGCTGTGAGTCTGTGAATTTCCTAAGGTTATGATTTGGGCACTAATATCTTTTCAGAGCCTACCCGAGGGCTACTGATTAACACCATTTTAATTTGTGTCTCTGTTTTGTCAAAGTACAAATTATGACGCGTGTTTTCAATTATTCATCCTCAGGCTACAATCCTCCGTACACTTGGTGGGCAGTAAATCCCATTAATCTCAGTTTGCTTAACCATAATTATGTGTGTGGCGGATTCTAGCTTGATTTCTAAATGTTATTACGTGATATATATTTTTATTAAAGAGAATATCAAGAATTAAAAAAAAACCTAAAAAGGGATTTTTGGCGTAGCATTTTTTTTCTTTACTTATTGTTTAAATTGTCACTGGCTTTAAAGGTATTGGAGTTTTCTGTTATGAAAAATATGTTATGCGTTGTTTGGACATGCTTGTCATAAGTTTTGCACTGTGTCATTATCTTATAAAACCTCCCACTGGCAATGTCTGGAAGAGAAAACTAGTGTAAACTATAAAAAGTGGCTTTCTGCCCGTTTTTTTTCCTTGAGTCAGCAACACTTCGTTCTGTATCTCATCCTATTTGTGTGTGATTTGGTCTTGGGAATGAAACTTCTGTACTAGTTCCAATAGTCGGGACTTCAAAGCTGACTGGCTTGGGACTCAGAGAGGAGGCTTACAGCCCAATCCTATGTAGGTCTACTCAGAAGTAAGTTCCATTGTGTTCAATGGGGCCTACTCCCAGGAAAGTGTGCATAGGTTTGTAGTTTTAGGCTGCAAGCCTATACATACTTACCTGGAAGTAAGTCCCATTCAACTCAGTGAGATTTACTTCTGAGTAGACATGCCTGGGATTAAACTGTTATCCCTCTGTTCCCCTGTTTGTCTTTCTCACTGAGGAAGATAGGCGGGGCTCATAGATTGTCTGAACCTGTTGTGTGAGGGAATAGGGACTGACATCAGAAGAAGAGCGGACAGGAGGGAGAAGGAAGTTGTTGGAAACAAGGTTTGACAGTAAACCAATATTTATTTATTTATTTATAAATACTGTATATTATAAATATACAGGCTTACCAGATCGTCGCCGGGATGGGAGCGGTTTACCCTTAAGGGGGCGGGCGTGGGGGGCCAGAACGCGTTGCATTCTGGGGGGCCCCCACGCCCCGCCCCCTTAAGGGTAGACTGCTCCCGTCCCGGCGACGATCTGGTAAGCCTGTAAATATAAAATAGGGGCCAATAGGAAAAAATGGATGGATGTAGGAACTGAGGGTTAGTCTTGGCAGAATTAACCTATCCGATGTTGCCCACCCCCCAAGTCCCTTGCTGTATATCAAAGCACCATAGGCAAATAAGGTCAGCAAAATGGAGAGTACAGTCATGGGGAGCAGGAATAGAGCCAGCAGTAACAGACACATGTGTAGTACATGGACAGCCAACGTCAATTCTGATGGGAAACTGGAAGAATGGCAAAGAGAAAATTACAGTAATCAAGATAGAAAATACTGAGAAATGGAAAATAGTCAAAAGGAAAGGATTAAGTTTAGCTGTGGTAAAAAGACAAAATTGACAAGACTGGGCAAGAGAATTGATCCAGAAGTTTATTGTTGTGGAAACAATTCTTTGTACATGTGGCTATATGCTTTGAGGAAGCACTGTGCAAAGAGAGGAAATAATAAGTTCCACATGTTAAAGGCAGGCAACTATATAAAAGCACACTAAAATTAACTTTTTTTAAAATTAATAGTTTATTGTATTTTCTTTCATGTACAATGTTTCGCAAATTAGTCTGTACACATTTGTGTGCATATTTATTAACTGTCTGATTATAAGAAATACAGGAAGTCCTCACTTAAAGTTGTCGATAGGTTCTTCTTGGAAACTGCAACTTTAAGCAAAATGACTTAGAATGAAACCAGTTTTACCGTAGGCTAATTGATAAATGTACACGTTCCCATGGCATTTCCCCATCAACTTTAAGTGAGGACTTACTGTATAAACTGTACAATTAACGTTAGTATGATGGTTGCAAAACTACAAATGTACGCTACCCTTCTCAGCCCTCTAGATCAAGATTGCAGCAAAACAGCTCCAGGGAAAGGAGAATGGGAGGTGGAAAAAGGGGGAAGAAATATGAAGGGGAAGGATTGTAAAATACTAAAATGAAAATATAGCTACTGGCCTTGCTAACACTTCTTCCAAAGATTTTCTGCCACTATTGATATGTAACTGCCTCACCATTTTAGATTCAATACATCTAGATAGGCATACCTTAAGGTGGATACTTTATTTATTCATTTATTTAATGAATTTATACCCTGCCTTTTTCCCCGATAAGAGCACTCAAGGCGGCTATATATACATACTACTATACATTGTACAGTATATACATTGTACTATATATACTATACAATACTATATATTTGTAAAGTGGCTCTATTGTATCTCAGTTGCTCAAATAACTTGTGCAAGGCTATATTTGTCTCTCTACATGGAGTTTGCATAGTTGAGAGTCATTTTCAGACAGGAAGACAAGCTTGCAGTCATTAGATACAGTTCATTAGGGATAGGAGGAAAGTATGGATAACCAGAACCATACTGTGCTTTTTTTTTTCTTTTTGCCTGTTGGCTACCTTCATTAAAGGGAGGAAAGTATGCATTTAAATTGTATTCACATATATTTAAGTGTAATATATTATTATAACTTGCATTTAGGTATTGCATCATAATCCATTGATGTTTTGCAATAGGCTTTAAAGAAAGAGTGTTGGCTTATATGCAAACTTTCTTTATAAGAAAAATATTTGTGGGTGATGCCGCCATTGCTGTTATAAGTAGGCTTTTTAAAGATTCTGATTTGGTATACAGGGTTATTCAAAAAGGATGGTGCAAAAGTAGATCTTATTTATTCTTCAATGAACTGACATACCACAACCGTCATGACATGAAAAGACAGAAAAACTGTCCAAGTTTCACATGCACATTACAAATGCTCAGTGTGGGCACTTGCGTAGCTGCAATGGGGCAAGGGGGGGGCAAATACCACGGGTGACAGCCGCATTCTCCTCACGAGGAGCATGATATGATGAAGTCAAAATATGAAGTTGGGGAATTGTCTTTTAGTTCAGTGTGCAATTCTTTTCCATCTTAGTTGTAATTTGGAATAGGCTATTGGCTTGTTAAATTTACCTTTAGTAGCCTGGCCTTGATTGGGTTCCTGGCCCAATCAAGTGTGAACAAACCTTTGAAAACATCAATTCAGAAATGCCTCTGATGTTTCCTATCCTTCCTATCTAAATGAATGAGACTTTATGACTTCTTGAAGATCCTTTGTGAGATTTACTTTGAAGGTGATTTCAATGGAATTCACATCACTGAAGGAAAGGAATCCTACTGCCCTTCATTTGCAAATGTGCAGATGTGATTCTGAAGGTCTTGCACATGTAACAAGAAACTGGAGAAATTGGATATTTGAGAATGGAAATTGGTGGTCTTCCAAGCAATATGGGATCTAAAAGTGCTAAATCCTTTAATAAATAAACGCTGGTTCAGACTGGAATGTCTTGGCTTGATCTTAAAGGTGATATTATGTGGGCCTTCTAACCATTGACTGGCCTTAAAGATAATTATCTGTACATTCCAGTCTTGCTTCTGCCATCAGCATTGCCTGGGGTCTCAATGAAATAAATGTTATTTCCACTACAAGTATATTATATTTAGACTAGCCTCACTCCCAAGGCTTTTATATAAACTCTGTTCCTTACTGGAAATATATGAAGGGGGAAAAATGCTTTCAATTGCTGTAAAGCTTGCTGGTCAAGCCAGCATACATAAATGTTGTTGTTATAAACGATCCATATTTGGGTGACCTTTGGCATCCCTTTGGCAGATGCATCACTTGGTATGAAAGCATGTTCAGCTTGGGAGTTCTGTATTAATAGTTCCGATGATCATTCTTGTTCAGTGGTTGAAAGCGTTGTTACGCTTCTCTTTTGAAAATCTGGGGCTCAGAGCATGCAGAGAATTGAACTCTTTTAGAATTGTGATTACAGCTCAAACCCCTGTGCCAGGGCAAAGCTCATTTATGGTAGAATGGAGCAAATGCTGTTTTGAGAGGCCAGCTGTGCCATCTGATAACTGGTGCACTACAATGGCTGGAGAACTTGATTGCTTCATTTATGGATTTAGAAGAGTTTATTGGCATTTACTGGCATCTGTGTGCCCAAGAGCGCCAGTTGGAATGAATTTCCCATCCCATTTGCCACTCCAAGTTGATAATATAATCCTCCTTTGGCATCTACTTTATGTGAACAGATGCCAAAGTAAGTTATGACTGTAAGGGAATATCTGCAAGACAGGAGCCTGTTACCAGCAGTGCTTTTTTAAAAAGCACATGTAAACATGGAGGAAAAACAATTGTGTGCAGGGACCCATCGTAATGGCCAATGGTGTGACTGTATAATTTGGTAAGGAAAGGAAAACAGAGGCAAAAGGTGGGGTGGGGGAGTTCAAACTGAGCCTAACTAAAATAGATCAGTCACACTTTATTCTAGGCAGGGGGATTCTATGGTTAACATTCCCTTACAGTGGAAGAGAAATGGAAAGAGGGGCAAAAACGTGGGGGAGAGAAGAGACGTAGGGAGATTAGATGAGCCTGAGGCCTGAGGATTATCTCTAGTGTCCAACGAAAGGGTACAAAAATCAGAAGAAGCTTTCACCCATTCACATATGCGCTCACAGATCATCCAGTCAATTTAACTTCACATGAGACAGACAAGGAAAATAGTGGGGATTTAGTGGGCCTATGGCGAGTCTGCCAAGGTTACCTATCCTTATTCTGCGAGATTTGAGTGTGTTGCATTGTGGGGGCTGTGGGGGTACAGAAGCCGGCTAAGTGAACCTTTCGGATTCAAAGAGGGGTCTCAGAGACAGAAAGGGGTCTATGAAGCAAACCTTTAGCATCTGATGAGACAGTAGCCTTGAAGGGAGCAGGGCAAGGGAGCCAAGCTGCCTTTCTCAGAGGGAAGGGGTGCCTAGATTCAGTAAAATCCCAAGAGCATCACAATTCAGTAAACATGACTGGCCTTCATAATTTTTGTTTTGTGATTAAAATTGTTTCTTAAAAATTAGTATTAGTAGGCTTACCAGATCTCCAACCAGGACAGAGTGCTAGACCTTTAGGAGAACGAATGTGGGCAGGTGTAGCTTGTTAAACCCTTAGAGCACAATCCTAGGCATGTCTACTCAGAAGCAAGCCCCATTGTGTTCATTGGTAGGCTTACCATATCGCCGACCGGGACGCTCCGTCTTGCCCTTAAGGGGCGGGGCGGGGGGAGGGAGTCAGAGTGTGTGCGCTCTAACTCCCTCCCCCCGCCCCGCCCCTTAAGGGCAAGACGGAGCGTCCCGGTCGGCGATATGGTAAGCCTATTCATTGGGGCTTGCTTCTGAGTAGACAAGTCTAGGATTGTGCTCTAAGGGTTTAACAAGCTACACCTGCCCACATTCGTTCTCCTAAAGGTCTAGCACTCTGTCCTGGTTGGAGATCTGGTAAGCCTAAGTATTAGCCATCTTGGTTGACTCTTTGATGGGTCAGAAAGGCAGGCTATTGGATGAATTGGATGGCCACAGCTGCGTGTATGATCCCTATTTTCCTCCTTCATGCTGATGATTGCTCACCAGTCACCAGTCATTGATTGAGTTTTACTTGTCCATTTAGGCATGGTATTTAAAATCAACATTTTTGTAAGCTATCTTAGATGTGTGGAGAATGTTTTAAACAGAATTGCAGGATGAAAATGTTTTTAATGAACTAATTTATTTAAGACATATTACAACTTGTGGATTGATGGTTGCTTGTAACCACAAAGTAGTAAAATTGTTACTGGCAGAATACATCTGAGGTTCAAATGATGTTTGGGCAGAGTTTGATTGACAAATGACCATTCATTTACATCCACTTCAAATCTGTTGAGAATGAAGCTCCAATTTTCTTAGCATGTAATATAAAACTTTCCACAGTTTATGATTTAGGATGATAGCTTGATCAGTGTGCTGTATTGCTGTTCTCTAGTTTCTCAAAGTTTCTCTAGTTTCTCAAAGTTTGTGAAAAAGATTGCTACAAAACACAACACATACTGATGATTCAGTATACAGTAGTGAGTAGTTCACACAGATTTTGCATGGGTGGCCTGGCTATGAGGCCAGTTGAAGTGCTTTTCTGGGAGAAAGCTTCATTGAGCAGAATTGAACTTACTTCTGAGTAAACATGCATAGGACTGCAAGTTAGCTAAATCGGAATCCTTCATTACCACCAATAACACAGTTTACGATGTATTAAAATGTAAACACTTTGCAATATCAAGCACAAAACTCTTTATTTTTTGTTTTGTAATTAGCATTGTAATCATTTTGATCGTGGCATCGTATTTCCTAACTATCTTATACAAACTAATGAGATGAGCATCCCTAACTTTTTACACATCACAATTATGGATGAAAGGGGGTGGAGAATTTCCTTCTGCAGTGTAGTTCAACTAGGAATCTACTTTTGGCAAGAAAAACGCCTAATTTGCCCTCTCTCCCTGCAGTTGACCTGGTGAATGAAATAGTAGATGTGTGTATGATTCTAGGCATGCCTTCTCCAAAGATCAACATTTGTACACACTTTAGTCACCTTTTATACGTAGTGCTATTGACATTAACCAGAGAAGCCAGTCTGACAGTGCTGTACTTTAACACCAGCTAAAGAGTTGCTCTGCTCTCCTTGTATGGTTTATCTAAAGAGGCTCAGCAAAAAAATCACAAGCCTAATTGTTTTCCATCCAAGAATGTTTTCTTCAAGGTAAATTATCCTGTACGGTAATGGGAGTGTGCATTTGGTTTGGGTTGAATGAAAAAGTGAACTGAATTGGGCCCATTCAGTTCATTTTGTTTTCATTCATTACTGAATAAATGCAGAGAGGCCCCTATTGAAATGAGCCATTTGTTTCTTTTAGGACCCCTATTCATTTTTATAACTAGTGGAGGTGTGTTACCTGTAATGTGGAAGATGGAAGGTGTTGTTTTTTTTAAGCAAAGCAAAACTGTATTTAACATATAAAAGGAGTGACAGTGGTAATTTTGGTTGTCACATCCCAGAGATAGCTGTTTTCTCCCAGAATTTCCTGAGCATTGAATTTTTCCTGGACACTCTTAGGAAAAAAATTCGAGCTGCCGGAGGGGACCATCTTGTTTCTGTGGCAGGCTGGCAGCTACTGTTTTCTCCAGGAATGCCCCACAACAGTGCAACACCCAGGACATTCTGGGGGGGGGGGGGAGTCAACTGCCAAAGGGAGTTCTGCCATTGCTCACTCTTCTTAAATGTTCAATACAGTTTTGAAAATGACCAAAAGCCCACCACTATGCCATACTATCATACTGTTTCCAAGTATCCATGTTACAAAAACAAATGCAATAACAAAAATATTTGACTTTAAGTCGCTCCTGAGAAAAATTTGATATGAAACAAACGTGATTTCCCCCCCCCCCAAATGAACAATGAATAATAAATGAACAATAAATGCTGGTTCTAGTAACAATAAGAAAAGGAATAATGAAACAATAGCAAAATGCTTGCACCCCTGGAGGTGGGCAGGGGGAGAGAGGAAATTGACCTGCTCAACTTTTGTCAGTTTACAGCAGGAGATGGTGGTTTGAATCCCATCATATGGAAATATTGATCGACACAATGCAAAACTCACATTTGGCTGGTCGGCCAGCAACAATGATGTCCGGTGAAAAGAAAAGTTAGATGATACAAGACTTACAACACAATCCTATCTTGCTCCCCCATTGGTGCAGCTAGCGGGGGGGGGGGAGGACGGGATGCTTTGGAGGGATGGGGGATTTAAATCCCCTTTGAACCCCCCTTTGGAGGGGATTTGAATCCCCTTTCCATTCCGGGGCCTCCCGTTCTGCCCTCCCCTTTGAAGGCAAACAGTGAGTATTAGATCATGTTCCAGAGTGGGCAGACTGGGCTCAGAGACGCCAGAGACCAATAGTGAAGACAGGGAAGAAAGAAGTCAAGGTCCTGTGCAGCTATCAGAGATTCAGGGATTGGCAAAGGTAGGTATGCCATCATAGTCAGGCAGATAGTTGGGTTTCTAAAGGCAACAGGTGAGACTGGGAGGAGGCAGGGCTATTTGTGTGGCTACTCACACACAGGAGTTGCCAAGATGGAAGAAGCAGGTGTGAAGTAACAGTTATATGGAGGCCCTTACTAGTTCCTCAGATCACCTGGTCTGACTGGGCTGCTGAGCAGCAGTCCCTCCTCAGGTCTACATGATATCAGGACTCATCCCAGGAACCAGTTTTTAATCACACGGTGGATCCCAGAGTGGCTTTCCTCCACAAAAACATCTACTTCAGGTCCCTTCCCTGTGCTGTTCTTCTAGCTGCAGTGGAGTACGAACTTTTCCCTGACCCCAAAAGTCAGTATTCTGAGGAAGGACAGGAGCAGTGTAGGAACCTCATCTGTCTAAGAGAAGGAGGTTGGTAGTGACATCTTGTTGTCTTCAGGCTAAAAGCTCAGCAGCTCAGATGAAATTGGAGATATAAAGATAGTGTTGCCAAATGCGTCAGGATGCGTACACACATTTTTGTTTCCTCTCCCTAGTTAACCAATCAGAGGATTTGGGGTTCTGTTCCTTCTGCGATGCAGGCACTGCTAGTGGCCAAGTTTCACTGGCACAATATGCTCACAATATTGTTCACAAGAACAATACAATGTAGTCTCTGCAGCGTATTACCTCAGTTCGCCTGATGCTAGAATTACTCCTGACTAAAATGGCACAAGTGAACCATAGCCATAAGTCTCTAAAAATCACAGGTGGCTTGATCTATGTTTCAGCAAGATAAGAATATTGAGATAACAATATGGTGAGTTCACTATTAAAAAAGGGAGCCAGTTTTTCAGAATTTTTCCCAGAATTATGGTACCTCCAGAGTTTTCCAGAATTACGGTACCTCATTATTTTCTCTTGAAGATAATGGATATTTGACAAAGATAGAAAAAGCCAAGGTAGAATTATCTGTTCCTTTGCAGATGACCATTATGACCACTTAATTCCTCTATACTTTTTAGTTAGAAGAACTAAGGAATGCATTGGATAAGACCAGACAAGAGCTGGATTCTACCAAAGCACGGCTTGCCTCAACACAGCAGTCCCTGGGTGAGAAAGAAGCACATCTGGCCAATTTAAGAATAGAACGAAGAAAACAACTAGAAGAGATACTGGAAATGAAGTAAGTACATTTATACCTTTTGGTTTGGGTTGGGATTTGAAGGGGATGAGAGTTACTGTATTGTCTATTTCTGCGGTGTTTCTGCTTTAACTCTTTATATACCCTGCTTCAAGTGCTAGAATTTCATCCTCACATTTTTTAAGGCCCATGGTTGGTTTGGGTATTTGTGTGAAATCCACCCAACCCCATATCCCCCAGTAGTACCTCCCGGCAGTATTTCACTACTGTCTGCAGCATTTTGCAGCTTGTTCTCCCCTCTGCTGTTGCTGGTCTGAAAGGGGCTGAATAATTATCTTACTGGTCTGGAAGGGGCTGATGATCTTTTTTAAAAAAAATAAAAATAAAATAAAGACATGAAAGAGACACCAGCAAGCAACCTCTGGAAGAGGTGCTATGCTGGGATGAATGGAAACAGTTGCTCTTCCTCTTCTAAATAGAAGATAACTATCTCATAACAAGCTGCATCTTACAGCTTACCATTTCCTGCAATATTATATGAAGTAGCAGTGTGCCAGGAATTCTTAAAAATGAGACTAGGTATGCAGAAACGATCCTAAGAAAGGCAGAGTTTATTGCAGAGTTTATTCTCTGCAGATGGCCACAAACAGACTGCTGTAAATTCCTTTTTAATCCTACTTGCACCTTTGGCCTGTGATAAGTCCTGGAACGCACTATTAGTCTGGCTAACCCAAGCAGGGGCAGTGTGGCGGGGCTGGAGTGCTGCCCTGCATCTCTGCTGTGACTGTTGCCTCTGCCTTTGTGCTGTAGAAAAGAAAAAAAAGTTCCTATTGAGCTGTTTTGTCTAACACTGGAACTGTGAGACTACCCATTTTATGGGGCAGTGCATGCTGTCCTTGTAAATAAAGTCAGAAAGTCCTGCACTTCTGGCTTTAAGTAGGCTTACCAGATCTCCAACCGGGACAGAGTGCTAGACCTTTAGGAGAAGGAATATGGACAGGTGTAGCTTGTTAAACCTCAGAGCACAATCCTAGGCATGTCTACTCAGAAGCAAGCCCCACTGAACACAATGGGGCTTGCTTCTGAGTAGACATGCCTAGGATTGTGCTCTAAGGTTTAACAAGCTACACCTGCCCACATTCCTTCTCCTAAAGGTCTAGCACTCTGTCCCGGTTGGAGATCTGGTAAGCCTAGCTTTAAGGAAACTGTGCAGGAAGCAAAATACCAATTCAAAATCCCAACAGGAAGGAACCAATTCTCGTTTGCACGAGCAGTAAGCAGATCATTGCGGCTTGTGTCAGTGGTAGGCTGGAGGGAGGCGGCGACAGACTTGGGGTGAAGCTCACCCTGAATCTGCCACTTCATCAGACCCCTTGTAATCCGCCGTTGATGCAATCTGCTTCACCTCGCCTCATGGTTGGGCCGGCAGTGAACCCAGGGCATTCTAATTACTGGCATTCTACGTACTGGATTAAGGAATGATTTAATTATCTTAACTGAAAACTTGAGGAATACAGAATCCCATTTTAAATTATCTTATTTGATCCAAATCAGCTTTACAGATGAATGGGGCAAGTATATCTTTCTAAGGAATAAGAATTCTGTAGAAAATTAAGAAGGCATATTTTTATTTATTTATTTTCACATTTTTATACCGCCCTTCCTCCAAAGAGCTCAGAGTGGTGTACATATTTCCTCCCCTCCTTTTTGTCCTCACAACAACCCTGTGAGGTAGGTGGGGCTGAGAGATAGTGACTGGCCCAAGGTCACCCA
This sequence comes from Plestiodon gilberti rubricaudatus, assembly GCA_026170595.1. Lineage (NCBI taxonomy): Eukaryota > Metazoa > Chordata > Lepidosauria > Squamata > Scincidae > Plestiodon > Plestiodon gilberti. The sequence goes on along the minus strand of JANXHW010000002.1, from coordinate 218,370,553 downwards.
GGAAGCTTCGTGGCTGAGCGGGGATTTGAACCTGGATCTTCCAGGTCTAAGTCCGACTCCCAAACCACTACACCATATAATATGTGAATGTTTGATTCATAACAAAAGAAGAATTTATTTTTTAATGGCTTGGATACAAACTTGTGAGCAGAAAGCACTTATGTTTGGGCTGGTCTTCTCTCTGATTTCCACTAATTCTACCTCCCAACTCTCAGGAGCGGCTTAAAGTCAAATATTTTAGAACGGAAGCTATCATGGCCAGATACAATATTACATGAGACAGATTTTATGGGTACAGTAGCCATGTATTTTAATGTAACATCCAAACTCACTGATAATTTTCTACTTGTTTTTATCAGTGAGTTTGGATGTTACATTAAAATACATGGCTACTGTACCCATAAAATCTGTCTCATGTAATAAAGTCAAATATGTTCTGTGACACTAATGAAGAATCATTATAATGGTGTTGTGCTTAGTATGATAATTTTGTATTTTTCATTTGTCTAGCCGCTTCTTAGAATATTTTCAACTAATGTATTAATTTAATTGGTGGAAATAAAGCATTTTAGATATTTTCCATTTTATTATATAAATACTGCTGACAGAATATATTTTGTGATTGCTCGCTTTTGGTCAAATATGCACAAATTGTATACTTAGAGCTTTCATGATGATTTCCTGTGCTTATATTATGTTTAACTTCTGAACATAGCTATGCTAACCTCCTCTGACTCACACGGTTGCCAAGAACCACCTAAATTTAATGTGTATAATCAGTTGTCTGTTTTTAGGCAACTGCTTAAATTATCATTACAAATGCTTCCAAGGAGTACTGAATTATTTTACAAAGCTTAGAAGGAGACAGGGTGGAAACTTAGAGTAATTCCAGAGTGTCTAGCTGCCCTTCTTACATAGATATTTGGAAAGAGGAACATTTGCTAGGTAAGTATCCATCAAAGGATTAGAAGTTTGGGTAGAGGGAAAATCTCACCTTCTTATGTGTTGATTGGTACCGTTATGTCACAGGGAGAAGCAGAGGGACAAATACTACAAGGTATTCAAGTATGCAGCAAAAAGTTTAGGTTATTGATAGTTATTGATAGTTATGTGTGTATTTTCTATGAACTTCTGTTTTCCCTAGAGTTTATTATCTGATACTGTTTAGCAATTTCTGCATGGAGATTTTTATCGTACACTTTCTTTTATGTACTCAATAACTCACACTGACATTAATGGCAATTTTGCTCAGTTGTCAATGAACAATGTGACATCCGTTCCAATCTATCATTTTTGCTTAATTACCTTAAGCAAAATAAAATGGAATTTGATGAACAGAGTGGGGGTTGTTACAAATATTACCTGATGTTAACATTTAAAATACCCATCTGAATTCTTATAATTAGAAATTAGGACTTGAGAAACTTAGACCCATGACTTTGGGAGGTAAGCTATGGAAAACCACTTTATGTCATACCTTTTAGATATCAGCCTAGTGGGAAGTCTTACAACATGGGTTCATCTGAAGGCTTGCAACCATGTGCATCTTGCATAGTTGCAGCTGACACTAAGCTTTTCCAGATAGCGAAGCCTAGAACGGATTGCAAAGAGCAAACTGGGGGAATGGGTGGCAAAATGGCAGATGCGCTTCAGTGTAAGTAAGTGTAAACTGATGCACATTGCGGCAAAAAAAAATTCAAAATTTCACATATATGATGATGGGTTTTGAGCTGTCTGTGACGACGGATCAAGGGAGAGATCTTGGGGATGTGATGGACATGGACAGCTCAATGAAGGTGTCAATCCAGTGTGCAGCGGCTGTAAAGAAGGTGAATTCCTTACTTGGGTTCATTAGAAAAAAGGATTGAGAATAAAATAGCCAACATTATTATGAAATTGTACAAATCAATGGTAATGTCGCATCTGGAATATTGTGTCTGGTTCTGGTTGCCACATCTTAAAAAGGATATAGTGGAACTGGAAAAGGTGCAAAAGAGAATGACCAGAAAAGGTGCAAAAGAGAATGCAAAGGTGCAAAAGAGAATGATTAGTGGGCTGGGGCACCTCCCTTGTGAGGAAAGGCTACAGCGTTTGGGCCTCTTTAATCTAGAAAGAAGGCACCTGCGGGGGCATGACTGAGACATATAAAATGAAGCATGGTCTTGCATAGAGGAAGTTCTTTTCCCTCCTTCACAATACCAGAACTAGGGGTCATCCACTAAAATTGAGTGGTGGGAGAGTCAAAGCAGGCAAAAGGAAATATTTCTCAGTATATAATTAATCTGTGGAACTCCTTGCCACAGGATATGGCACCTGGGCTAGATACCTTTAAAACGGTATCTAATTAGACACATTTATGCAGGAAAAGTCCATCACAGGTTAGAAGTCATGATGACAGTATGCAACCTCTGGGTTTTAGAGGTAGTCTTACCTCTGAATGCCAGGTGCAAGGGAGTGTTCTTATAATCTTCTTATGTTCTTATAAATCTTTTCCATGGAATTGGCATCTCATGGAGAGGTGGTTGCCAGTTCCATGGGAAAGACCCACCTGAAGGTTACTTCATTTGGGAAGACAAATTGGTAGATAACTCAAATCTCTTACTGCACCCTTCATTATAACAGAGAAGCCCAAAGTATTTGAGGCTTTTTTTACCCCTCCAGCTAAAAGAAATGGCTAGGTTTTGTTTCTGTTATAATATTACAAATTAATTACTTTGAAGAATAGGACAAGCAAGTAATTAAAGTTTAAATAGAACAAAGAGAGGCTACTTTGATTTCTTGGTCTTCTTTAAGATACTTTTAGAAAACAAGGTAATCAAATATATATTTGAGTGAGAGTCAAGGTTGCCCTGTCTGCTGAAGCGTGGTGAGGCGAATGCCAGAGAGAGAGAGAGAGAGAGAGAGAGAGAGAGAGAGAGAGAGAGAGAGAGAGAGAGAGCTGGATTGTGAAAGAAGCCATCTAGATTCTAGACTGAAGGGTTCTACGAAAGATTAGAACATTACTGTATTGTAAAAACCCCTTGGGGTTTAGAAAGCCTGCCCATGTAAACCGCCTTTGAATTCAAATCAGAGGAGAAATCCGATGACCAAAGAAAAGACGGTATATAAATACTGGTTTATTTATATACCGTATATTTGGGTTCTCATATAAAGTTCCATGTACTGTAACTGTAATCTGTTTTACCATCTTTCAGAAACAGTGTTTGTTGCAGGAATTGATTTTTTCCCCCCTCATTGTCCCCCTCATAAAATAAAGCATTGTCATATGCTTTATTTTAAATAATCTTTCAGTAAGTAGTCGGCATATTGATTGTCTCCGTAAAACATACCCTTTGAAAAGTGAAACACTTCGTTTTTTACAACCTGTGGTGTGCTTTCATTTAATTGTAGGATCCATGCTGAGAGCATACAGAGTCATATCCCAAATTAAATACAAACAAAACAGCAGGATGTTGATACAACTGTGACTTCCACAGGAAGTAGTTAGGATGGTAATGTGGTCTTCTTGGAACTTGGGTGGAAAATCTCCTGTGACTCCTATTTCTGCTCCCTAGTTCTGCTATGCAGCATGCCTTGACTAGCAGTTGTGACACCAACTTGCTAGCACCATAAAGATTAGAAGAATCCAAATGAAGACTTTGTTCTTGACTGAAATGAAGAGGGTTTTTTAAGTAAAGAGACAGAAGGTAATAAACAGTACCTCTTTGACAATCATTTGAGTGAACTATTTACTGAGAAAACTGCCAGTCATGTTAAAGATACACAGCTGTTACCAAGTTCTTTCTAATTTTTCAGCACTGACATCAAACTGAAATCCTTCAACCTATTATCCATGTAGCAAAAATTAAAAAAAAAATAAAAAAATAATAAATCCATGTATAACAAAAATTTTGTTTAAATCCTCACTACAGAATAAAGCTAGGATATGCCAGGGTGGAGAATGTCCAAGTATATGCTCTGTTAATTTTCAATTTAGTGGTTGAGTGCAAGAGCAACCATAGTATCTAGGTAAGGTCTAAGTTAGCTAGACAAGGTATTGCGTTTGTCTATACAATACCCCTCTTCCATAGCCAGTGTCACAGTGCTCAAATGGGCACCATTTTGCTACTATGATGTGGATTGCGGACGTTCTAAGGAATGGCATCCTTTCATTAACAACCGCTAGAACAAATTACAGCTTCCTGAGTTTGGAACTGTGGTTTGAAAGCTTTCAAGCTCCTCCTCTTGCACACAGATGAGGAGAGATGACTTGTGAAATTCCACAACTCACAGAGAGAGGTTTGTAACTCAGTGGAGAATATATCCCTTGAGACTGTAGCTCAGGTGCCAGTGGGGCAGCGGTGGGAGTGTCTGAAGTGCAGGGAGTCCTGACAGCTGTAGTGGGGATGGCAGCTAAGATATCCGGTGCTTTAGTTGTGATGGTAAGGATCCTAGGCAGAGATAAGCCAAATCCCCAGAGTCAGTGTGCTATTAATCTAATGGCCCATTTGGGCCTCCCTGTCAGCGGAACGCATGTGCCACTGGTGGCTGCTGCTGCAAAAGCACCATAAAACACTTTCTGGCAGTGTGCTGAGTAGCACGCTTCCGGGACACTGGTGGGAAGGCCAGAGCCTTCCCATGCACTTTTTCAGCTCTCCTGCCACCCGTCAGAGCAGGTAAGCCAGCGGGAGAGGCGGGAACAATGGGGGGAGGGTGGAACAGGGGCGGGGAGGGGGCGAAACTGTGCAGGAACAGGGGCATAACAAGGGGCTGGGAGATTGCAGGATGGGGTGGATCTGGTGGTAATGGCATAGTCTGGATCCTATCTCCTCCATCAACATCCTCCCTGCCACCTTTCTCTGTTCAGACTTGCGCCAGCTTCAGAGCTGGCACGGGTCTGAGGAGACCCATTGTGGAGTGGGAGACTTATGGAGAGGTAAGGGGATTTAAATTATTATTATTATTATTATTTATAAAATATTATTATTATTATTATTAATTATAAAATATTTATATACCGCTTTTCAACCAAACAAGTTCACAAAGCGGTTTACAGAGAAAAATCAACTAAGTAAATGGTCACCTGGGCCCAAAAAGGCTCACAATCTAAAATGACCAGAAAACAACCACTAGAAAAGACTCTGCTGAGGTGAAGAGGGACAGTTACTCTTCCCCTGCTGAATATCAGATGAGCACCACTTGAAAAAGTGCCTCTTTGCCAGTTATCAGGAGTAATCCCCTTCCCCTGCTGAAGGCTCCCAATTCCCCACCCCCACCCCGCTAGATACAGCACGTCTGTTTTTGGCATGGCTGCACTGGGGGTGGGAATAGGATTGAGCTGTAAGTAATGAACAATTTTTCTTTATAGCTATCCACTGGAAATATAGAAAATAATTATCAGAAAATTCCTTTCCAAAACTTCCTTATCTCAATCCCAGAGATGCACACACCAAAGAGTGCAGGTACAGAAGTAGTTTTGCACTGTGGAAGGCTGTTTGCATCTGGGTTCAGGAAAGGATATCCTTTTGTGCTCAGCAGTCTACTGAGATCAAAGGTGCATGACCTGACTTTGCACAATCCCAGGCAGAGCCCTGGGTCCGCTCTGCCACTTCATTGAAGGGTGCTGTGGTATTCCACTTACAAAGAAATCCCACATCCTGTTACAAGTATGCAAGGTACTGGTAGATCTTTATCTCAGTATGCAACAATATTCTCTGTGTGTGTGTTTGCATACACAGCATCATACTTCATGCCCAATAACCTCATCATATTCAGAAGAGCATTAAGCTGTGGGTTGCAGCCTTATTTAAAATTCTAATTTAAGATTATTTAGATTTTTAGAATGTAGTTGAAGTATCCCACTGCTGTGAAAATGTAAGTATTTTTGTCTGAATAGAAAACAAGAATTGGGGACCTTTTTGTCTAGCTTGCAGGCATGGGGAAAACGCGCAAATGCAACAAGAGGAGCTTTTCCTAGCATGGAGATGCAGTGATGGAAAGTTTTAGTTGATGAATATCTGTCTGCTGGGCCAGAGTTATCTTGGAACCTAGATCAGCAAAGCAATCCAGATGCCTCAAATGAACCAGTCAACACATTGTAGGGAAGTGGGGGCTAGTGAGAACGCTCAGCACAAAAATGCTATTCAGAGAGAGAAAAAGAGACATTGTTGATGTGGAAAGAGAAAGGTAGTAGGCAAGGAGGAGGTTAAACATGCCTCGAAAGGGTGTGGGGGAAAATCCATCTGTGTACGAGTCCCTTGGACTGCTAGAAGATCAAATCAGTCAATCCTAAATGAAATCAACCCTGACTGTTCCCTGGAAGGACAGGTACTGAGGCTGAAGCTCAAATATTTTGGCTACCTAATGCGAAGAGAGGACTCTCTGGAGAAGACTCTGATGCTGGGAAAGATTGAAGGCAAAAGGAGAAGGGGAAGGCAAAGGATGAGATGGTTAGACAGCATCACCGATGCAACAAACATGAAAATGAGCGAACTCAGGAAGATAGTGGAGGACAGGAAGGCCAGGCGGGATGTGGTTCATGGGATCACGAAGGGTCGGACACGACTTAACGACTGAACAACAACAACAACAAGCTCACAGCCTGTCCTTTTAGTAAGGCACACTTACCACTTGATCCTTCAGAGTAAAAACGTTTGGAGAACCCGAATTGTCCTGGAGGGTAAGAGGCATCCCTTAGAACATCCCGGCTAGGAAGGAAAGCTATTAGAGCACTAAACTGAAGTTGAGAGGAGGGGATCTTTAAGTGCAGCTGTAGTGGGGGAGATAGTGACTGGTTTCTGAATTTGGGTTAGTGGCAGCTTGTAAGGAAGTTCACTGGAGACTATCAATGTCTGTCACTGACCCCACTGTGGTTGAGGAGGGGGGCCCTGAGGGAGTCATGAGTTGCTGGAGCTATCATGGTATTACTTAGCACTGTTTGAGTACATGGCGGTTGAGTAGATAGAACGGCCTAGCATGGGCCAAGACAATGATGTCTGTGGGAGTAGGAACAGATTCATTGGGGGAAGGGGTTTCAAAGTTACATGGGGTTGGGGAGGCATATGACGTTGTTTCACACCTCCCCCCCAATTAGGGGTATGATGGGGTAGAATTTAATTTTGATTGGCTCAGAATAATTAAAGCTGTTTTTTGATTTGGCAATAGATTCTGATTCTGAGCCAATCTGAGAACTTGGGGTGGGGCTTCATCCATCACTATTTATTTCAAACTCATGCCTGCTTCTTGTCTTCCTGTCTCCCTTGGGCAGAATGTACTAAGTTGTTCATGAGGAAATAGTTTGACCTCTTTGTCAGTACACCACTTAGCACCTTCTGTGTGGACCAAAGCAATACCTGGAGGAACTTGTCCCCATTGTACCAAGTAGTTTGTCAGCAAAGAAAGTGCACCGCTTGTTCACAAACCTTTTAGTATATTGTCCTCAAGGCCTAAATTCCAGCCAGTAGTCATGACAAACAGCATGATCTCGCTGCTATGGGTCTCTGCCAGCTTGGGAAAGGGAAAAGGATAGGCAACACAGTTTTATGCCCACCCTGTGGTATCTCCTGTGTGGAAGAGTAGCCTAGAGATAGCACTCATGCGTCCTGTATTTGAATTTTTCAAGGGCTTCCATTTTTGGAAACGTCGTCAAGAAAAGCTCTTTATTTCATCTGGAAATGTAACCAAAATAATTAAGATTTTTAACACTGTGTATTGAAAACTTGCAACAAAAATGTGTGTTGCATAGCCTTTTTTTCTAGGTATGTGTGTTAAAGCATAAGCAATAGATCCCCCCTTTTTTTAAAAAAAGAGGGGAAAACCCTGAGGAAATAAACAGTACTGTACTCTGCCAAGGCTGATTGCAGCCAAAATCTTCCTTTATTTAAGATCATTGGAAACATGCTTTCTCAAAGTTTTATTAACTGAGGAAATAGTAATGATCAAAATGATGAAATAGGATCATATTTATATTGAACTGAAGCCAGCAAGGGAATGTGTGGGCCTCCATCTCTGATACGGTAGTCAGGAGTACAAAATTGTTCAAAAGACAGCAGCGACAGTGAGGGAGTGGATGACTGGAAAGAAAAGCGAAGCTTCTGTTTTCAGGTATATCTTCCTCCCCTCCTGTTTTTGAGGTTGACTGAATTACACCCTTGTCTACTGAAACCCTCTTAGTTTAATTCCCACAGGCCTCAGTGACACCTAGGGCAGCACTGATCAACTGCAGGCCCTTACATTGCTAACCTCAGCCAACAAACTGATTATGATTTTAGCAGATGTTACCAAGTAGAATGGGTCCGTTTTCCTCTTCTTCGAATAGTAAATTCTGCATGTTTGAAACATACAACATTACAATTTTATAACAGGAATGAAGATCTCTCCAGTGGGATATTACTGAATATACTGCATGCTTGGATTTATAAGACAGGGTAGCCAAACAAACTAAAGGAGCTCAGTTCATTTGAACAAAACTAAACTGTTGCTTTGTGGTCTGGTTTTAAGACATTTTCTGTATGAATGTTGCAGGATATACCGTACATGCAGAAATAGGGAATGCATTTGAAATGTCTGGATTTCTTTTTCTCCTCCTGCTGATATATTTTTCTTTCTGCTTCTCCTCCTCCTCCTTCTTCCTTGCTCTCTGTGCAGTCCACAAGTCTGAGCTAGTGCACAACTTCTTCAAAACTAGGAGGGGATGCACCTTGGGTGGTATTCAGAGGTCTGTCAGGTTAGACAGAGGCCAGGGGGGCAACACCCCAGTGGCATCGCGATGCCGCCCCCCGGTGACGTCACCACCAGAAGTGACGTCACCGCTGCTGCTAAAATCCCTTCGGAGGCACTGCCGCTAAATCACCAGGATTTTAAATCACGCTAAAATCACCGGAAGTGATTTCACCTCCGCTAAAATCACCATCAGGAGGCAGGTGGAGGTGCCGTGGGGGAAGGGCAGAGCAGGGATTTGCTCCAGGGCTCCCAGCAACCTGGCGCCAGCACTGGGAGGCACTCCTCAGGTCAAACTGGAATCAGCTCCTCTGTGCCTGCTCCAATGGGCAGAGCAAGTACCATTGCAATCAGTTCTGTCGTGACAGCTGCAGTAGCAGCATAGTTCATTCGAAGAACATTTTATTATCCATTATAATTCTAAATATTGCAAATATTTATATCATGTGTATGTTAATATTGGCCCCAATCCAGCTAAACGTGGCTGTGTCTGATTACTTGGCAAACAATGGGACTTGTTAGTCACAACTAAGTTCTGCTGGTTTCAGGGGTACTTAGTCACAACTGACTGGGTGGGAGCCATTTTTAAATTAATATTTATCCAATTTGGTTTCTTTGAAATCAACAGGTGTTGGTCATGATCCAAAAGCAGAATCCTTACTGCAGGCCCATTTCTTCCGGATACATAGAACAGTTCAGGCAATGTCCATGTCAAGTGCCACGATAGGGATGTCTGTAGGGTAGTTCAGGTGTTGGCTCTTCTGTGGAGAGTGAACCTGTGAGGGGCCATTCTCAGGATTGTGCCCCTTAGTCCTGACCGCAGTCATGCTGCTGAAGCATGTGCTAGCCTTCTTGCCCACCCTCCCCACACTTGAGTGTCTGTCTGCAAAGGCAAACACTGAACAGGAGTACTGTATAGTTTCTCCCTAGCACATGTCATTGTCAGGGGGCAGGGCTAAGCAGAGTGTTTCTGAGAAGCCTCTCACACTGTCAGTCTCCATGGGAGACCCTCTCTACTTGATCAAGGCGTAGAAGCTCCCTGTGTGACACTTTGAATGAGCCCTGTTCATAAAAACGAGTGGGTCTGGGCCGCTTCCTTTGTTCTCTGTCCTAATCTCAGTTATGAATCTGACTACATTTCTTCCCAGTTTTCAACCAAAAGCAGTAAAAACGTGCAGAGCATGCATTCAGTACAGCCTCACATGATACACGCACTAACATCCGTGCCCTAAAACACACCCATGTTTACTTGGAAGGGAATATGAATGGCTTCAGGGGAAATGATTCTAAGTAAGAATGCTCATGATCACAGTCTTGTTGTGAATCACTCACTTTTACTTTGTTTTTTATTCGTTTTTGTGTCATATAGTATAGTCCCCTTCTTTGTCTACCATGGATATATTATACTCTTAAATTAGGTTAGATTACTGATTTTTGGATTAGTCAAAAAGAGACACTGGAGTTTTGTTTTTCTTGTGTGTTTGATCTTAAGAGCCTGAGACTAAACTTTATAACACTGTAAAGCCGGTTTCTTTGCAGCTCCATTTCAGATGCTACATAGGAAATCCATAGTGCCATATTCTCACAGCAGCTTCTTGATCCATATTCTCACAGCAGCAGCTCACAGGAGGAAGCTTGAGTCGCGCAGACATGGTTCCGGATTGACATGAAACTGCATGAAAAAAATAGATTAAATACCTCCTGATCCCAGTTGTGATCCTCTGCTACAGCTGCTATTTGAAAAATATAGATGCCAGACCAAACTACCCATTAAACCTAATACGTAGTTTGGCCCTAAGTGACCAGATTTGAAAAGTAAAGCAGGTGGGAGGGATTTGAATTGACAATTGAAATGGCGTTTGGGAGAGGAGAGAACTGATGAGAAGGAAACTGGCTCCAAACCGAGAAGAAGGAACAAGCAGCATCCTCTTTGGATGAAATCCCGTAAGAGGAGCACCCCAAAAAAGCTGTTGTGGGGGGAAGCATTCCTCGCTTTACTAGGCATCCAGCCCAGCTATAAAAGTGACCAGAATGAGCAAGACGTTGTGGGATAGGAAGAACACTCACCTGGTTGCTAAGATGTTTCCAGCACTGACAGCAGTCGCCTACTGTATGCAGTGGGGCAGTCTATTATGTCAGCCATTTTCTGTTTAATTCTGCTGCATGTGGAAATGCAGCTGTTGCTTGTCAGGGAGCCTCAGTGCAGGGGCATCATTGTTCCCCTCCTCCAAACAAATGTTTTTCTGGGATTTTTATTTTCATGGGCTCCTTCCAACTTACCTGTATCCTGTTTTTGTACTCCATCCTATAGAGGCACCAGCAACCTACAGTAGGTAACAATATTCCCCATATATTGGGGAATATTCTGGCAGCCCTGGATGCTGTTGTGTCTGCTTGTAGCCATGTCTAGAGCCTAAAAGGGACCCCTCCCCTGCTGCTGTCACCTGATAAGTTTTGGAAGGGGCCGTAGCTCAGTGATGATGAGCACTTGTTTCGCATACACAAGATCCCAGGATCAGCCTCTGGCCTTTCTAGGTAGGGCTCGGAATTACCTCGGCCTGAGACCTTGGAGAGCCATTGCCGGTCATTATTGACAACATAGAATGGACTGATGGTCTGACTCAGAATAAGCTGGCCTCATAAATTCATTTTCATATTAAAGGGGGATTGTGACCCATTAAATATTCTGGATAGAATTCTTTGAACTTGGTAGAGTCCCCCCCCATCTAAACTTCAACCCCATCAGTTGAAATTATTAGTATTTGAAATTTCATTCACAGTAGCATTAAATTTTGCCACTGAAGGGAGTGGCAAAACTCTCATTGATTGCTGTGGTTCAGGATTGTAATTGTGATTTCTAATTTGTTCTTTTGCACTCTGATCCTGAACAAATACTTTTGAAAATTAATCATACTTATCTCAATCAAATTAACCTTTAAGCAAGTGCACTTAGGATCCCAGCTTTAAGAAGATTTCCATATTCATAAAGTAATGTTTTGTTTAGTCTAACAAACACAATGCTCTGTTAGCATATAACCTAAAAATGAATTTAATTAACAGACAAATTTAGGAAATTCCAACTGTAATGTGGTCATTAAACGAATGGAGGATATCAGTATTTGACAAGCCACTTACACTTAAGGGTAATGTAACCATTACTTCATTAGAGGTGCAACTTTACACCCTCAACATAAAAGCCTTTATTGAATGTAAACAATGGTTTTGACAGGGGAGAGAACTGGATTTGAAAACGACTTTGTGAAATTCATTTTGTTCATATTGATGCTGACTATTTTTATAAATGTTTATCTTATAATTTATTGTGATTCAAACCCTGCTGATGCTCTGTCTTCTGGTAAACTTAGCTATTCTTTAAAAAGAGAGGGGAGAGGATGGGGGGGAGGGAACAAAAAACAGTCCAGCTCTAGAGGGAGGCCCCCTTGCAGACCATATGAATCCACTTACATGTAAATTACTTGTCTATATGAATTAAGGTGAAGGTTATGAAAGAACTGCTTTCCTATGTTTACTGTAGGATTTTTGACAGTCTCTTTCCTCTTTCAAGTAAATTTGGCTTAATTCCATAGTCAGTACAGTTTTAAGTAAACTCCTCTTTTGTTACGTTAACAAGGTTATAACATCACTGAGGCAGATTTTCAACTGCATGAATTGCAGCCGAAGAGTGCTGGCTGAGAGGGATAATTAAAACCTTAGGGTGGGAGAGTTTAAACTATCAAGTAAAATTGGATAAAAGGCTAATTGTCCATAGCAACATAATGCATACTTCCAAATACCTGTGAAATGAAGATAAATAGTAGTTGTCTTTTTAATACTCCGTTAAACATATGGATTGAAATGTTTATACTTTGTCTCAAAAAGATCAGGTATGTGCTGCATACCTACATTTGTCTACATTTTAGTTATTTTTTATTTATTATCTAAAAACAGTTAGGCTGCAAAACTGTACACATTTCCCTGAGAGTAAGTCTCATTGAACTCAGTTACTTCTGAGTAGACATCCATAAGATTGTACTGTTATTTATAAAGGTCTTAGATATTTTATAACTGAGAATTGTGAGTCAAGATAAAGGCAAGAATGTAACAGAGCAGCCTGCTTCATGCTTTGTCAAAATTTGTCATACCTTGAAACATTTGGGGGGAACTGCATACCTTTGTTGACCTTCTGGAAGATGACATACAGTCAGGCAAGATGATGCATTACCGCAAAGTTTAAAAAACCCCCGCACAGAATGAGTTGTAATAGCAGCTTGTACTGAACTAAATAAATTGTGAAGGGCCATTTGTTATTCATTAGGAGCAGTGGAGTGTGATTACTACTCTCTCGTCTCAGGGCACGTTAAAACTTAAGATCATTTTCCACTAATATCTTAGTGGCATGGACAACATTTAATTCATTTTTAACAGTTTTTACATTTCCACATATGTCAGTAGTACTGGATGAATCATTTATGTAATAAGGTGTTCTAAACTAGTTTAGGATTATTACTAGTTTAGGAATAAGTTTAAAAAAAGAGGGAAAACAAAGTAACTTTAAACACTTAACAGCGCAATCTTGTCTAACAGTAGACTGCTGGAGCAGCCGCTCCGCCAGTCTAGGGTGTTGCAAATGTGCGGTTATGCACGTTTGTGTCACCTGACAAGTAAGCAGTGCTGGCAGAGAGGCTTGCGCCGCACTTCCAGCGCCGCGGGACAGATCGCTGCCACAGCAGAGAAGTGAGTCCCCGCCGGGTGGTGGACAGGCGGGGCAAGGGCGGAATGGGGCATTTAGGGGGGGATTGGTTGGCCGGGCCCAGGAAGGGGAACGGATCGGCGGTGGCCTCCTCCACCAAATCCTATTCCCCTTCCCGGACCTGGCTGGCATTACACGGCTGGCTCAAATGTGCACCAGCAAAATAGTCCCTTTACCCCAAGTAGGCATCTGGCTGTGCCGGGGCAGGCCCCATCCTGGATTTGCCCCATCCTTATTTGCGCTGCCACATCCTGTTAGACAGGATTGGGCTGCCCATGTTTAAGTGTGAAAAGCAACACGTTGTAAAGTAATGCAGACTGATTCCCATTGATTAGAAACATTTTCCTGGAACTCAGCATGCTTCTGTATTTGATTATTCATTTACTTATTTATTTGTTTGTGTAAGAGATTTCTACTCTGTCCTTCCCAGCCCCGTAGAGACCACCAAGGCAGAAATTAAAACATACCAACAGTCCACACAAACTAAAATCAGCATATAAAAATAATAAAATGCAATAATAAAAACATAAAAAGTCATCATAAAATTGTCTTCTCTTTTTCTGCTTCTCCTCCTCACAGAGCACTTGGTGTTTCTATGGCTACTGTGAGGGGATGCAGCACAGGCCATGGTAAAGAGGTAGCAGCAAGTGGAGATCGCAATGGTGATTCCTCATTCTGCTAACGTCTCTTTCTCCTCCTCTTCCTCACCAAGGCAGATGATGGTGTTTCTAATAATAATAATTCCATGACAAGTATAATGGTTCTTTTAGAGTGATCATTCCCTAGGGGAATAAGTAACATTTGGAGTGGATGAATTGCTAACGGCACACTATTGCCATAAACTAGGTGGTCAGGGAATTAGAACTCGGGTCTGCCTGCCTTATAATTAAGAGTTTAAAATGTCCTTGGTCTTAGACAATGGGTCTGTTCACACATGTATGTATATCATTTGGTCAGCCATTCAGCTGTGAGTCAAGTGTTGAATGAAATGCATGTATTGAAAACATTCTGTTTGAAACAAGAGGGACCTGAAATAACATTGTGCATCATGCAACCCCTCATTGCCCAATTGGGTCAAGTAGGAAAAGGTCAGTTTACATTCCAATTCCAAAGAAGGGCAGTGCCAAAGAGTGTTCAAACTACCGTACAATTGCACTCATTTCACATGCTAACAAGGTTATGCTCAAAATCCTACAAGCTAGGCTTCAGCAGTACGTGGACCGAGAACTACCGGACGTACAAGCTGGGTTTCGAAGAGGCAGAGGAACTAGAGATTAAATTGCCAACATGCGCTGGATCATGGAGAAAGCACGAGAGTTCCAAAAACACACCTACTTCTACTTCATTGAATACGCAAAAGCCTTTGATTGTGTGGATCACAACAAACTGTGGCAAATTCTTAAGGAGATGGGGGTACCAGACCACCTTACCTGTCTCCTGAGAAACCTGTATGCGGGTCAAGAAGCAACAGTTCGGACCGGCCATGGAACAACCGACTGGTTCAAAATTGGGAAGGGAGTACGGCAAGGCTGTATATTGTCACCCTGCCTATTTAACTTATATACAGAGTACATTATGAGAAATGCAGGGCTGAATGAATCGCAAGCCGGAATCAAGATTGCCGGGAGAAACATCAACAACCTCAGATATGCAGACGATACCACCCTAATGGCAGAAAGTGAAGAAGAACTAAAGAGCCTCTTGATGAGAGTGAAAGAGGAGAGTGCAAAAGTTGGCTTGAAACTCAACATTAATAAAACTAAGATCATGGCATCGGGTCCCATCAATTCTTGGCAAATAGAAGGGGCAGAAATGGAAGCAGTAACAGATTTTACTTTTCTGGGTTCCAAGATCACTGCAGACGGAGACAGCAGCCATGAAATTAAAAGACGCTTACTCCTTGGAAGGAAAGCTATGGCAAACTTAGACAGCATAATAAAAAGCAGAGATATCACCATGCCAACAAAAGTTCGTATAGTCAGGGCGATGGTGTTCCCAGTAGCAATGTATGGTTGCGAGAGTTGGACCATAAGGAAGGCTGAGCACCGAAGAATAGATGCTTTCGAAATGTGGTGCTGGAGAAGACTCCTGAGAGTCCCTTGGACTGCTAGGAGATCAAATCAGTCAATCCTAAATGAAATCAACCCTGACTGTTCCCTGGAAGGACAGGTACTGAGGCTGAAGCTCAAATATTTTGGCCACCTAATGCGAAGAGAGGAGTCTCTGGAGAAGACTCTGATGCTGGGAAAGACTGAAGGCAAAAGGAGAAGGGGAAGGCAAAGGATGAGATGGCTAGACAGCATCACCGATGCAACGAACATGAAAATGAGCGAACTCAGGAAGATAGTGGAGGACAGGAAGGCCTGGTGGGATATGGTTCATGGGATCACGAAGGGTCGGACACGACTTAACGACTGAACAACAACAACAAGGCTAATTCCCTCTCCTTGCCCTTCCGCCATGTTCTGTATTTTTTTCCTCACTGTGACACATCAACGTTCCATGGGAGGGGAAATGAACATGCTCAGTTCATATCAGTCTATTTTATTTTATTTTATTTTATTTTTTATTTTTAATTTACAAACTTAGCAACTTCTGCATACCTAGGTATGTAGAAGTCGCTACATTGTTTGTGAGTGACCTTATTTCATGCACAAACTGATAGACACTGAACCTCTGAGGTCACTATTATTATTATTATTATTATTATTATTATTATTATTATTTATACCGCTTTTCAACAAAAAGTTCACAAAGCGGTTGCTGTTAGTATGTGATGACGAGTTCACTGTTAGCATTTATATGACGGATCCTGCAATAAAACACTGCAGTATTCACAACTTCCTGGGAGTAAGTTGCCCTGTACCCAGTGGGTTTACTTCAGAATATGCATACTCTGTGTCTTATAATGTGTTAGGCTGCTGGGGTGGGTGAGAGTCTTCTGCCTGGAACAGCCAGCCCTACCTTTTTCTGATTTTCTTTCTCTCTGTTTTGGATATGTTTATCGTCAGTTGTTGTTTTTGTTGTTGCTAATATTAATATTTGTATACCGCTTTTCAACAAGAGTAATTCACAAAGCGTAAAATAAATCAAGTTGTCTTCTCTTTCTCTATTACCCAACTGCAGTTCTTTCAGTGTTTTCCTTCTCCTCTCCCTGCCCCCCAACAGCAAGAGTGATGCCTCTCTAGGAATCCTCTGTGTACTCTCTCCCTTAGTCCTTAGACTCCCCAGGAAACATCACTTTTTGCCCTCTTTGGCTTTGACCTCTTGGTTGCCTTCTTTTTTCTTTTTCTTTTTTTATGTTTCAAACCTCTGAAATAGGCTGCGATCCTATTGGCATACGAGTGGAGACTTAAATGGATGGAATGATGATGATCTGTGATGGCATTTTGACACTTGCAAGTCATCCAGTGATGAAGTTGATAGTATGTTAAGGCCACAACCACCAAGCTGGAGAAGCCAAAATTGAACTGGCTATGGTGCCCTGATTATGAATGACCAGGATGGTACAACAAATCCAAATAAAGCATAACATAGGAGTATCTTCCAATAAGTTGAAGCTATCCCAAACTGCAAAGAGATATGCTTTTAACAAGTAATTGTTCTTCTAGGGAAGAGCTGTCATAACTGGAAATATTGTGAGACTTATTGGATAGTTTGCAAGAGAGGCTTTTTATGGCATCTCGAATGTATCATGTGTTTTGATCTTTAAGTACAATGCCATAACATGAGAACAACGTTTTGTTGCAATGGGAATTCATGATATGAAACCAAGGAAACACTGAAGTTCAGAACAATTAGTGGAGATTTACAGAATATAGTTGGTGGTTGGTTGGCTGAAAGTTGATGCAACTGGCAAACACTTATGCCTGTGTCCAGTGTTGCAGTGGATATTTTGGCAGGGATCCTGAACGGTGTGTTAGCGGAGCACTGTGCTTTTTTAACCAGACATCTGTAGTTTCAAGGAACTTTAAAACCTATTGAGTTTCCCACCGTATATTCTATACACTGTCATAATAATCCCTAGTAGGTTTGCTTTGCTCGGTTTAGGGCCCCTTTGAACTTGCAGAGAACCATCCATAGATCATATTATAGTTTCATAAAATGGCAGACCTGAACCATCCAGATGGGCCAAGCAAAGACCGATCGTTATGGTGCTCACACATCGACCTCTTAGGCCCTCTTAGGTCCTCTTAGGAGCACCGATCGTTATGGTGCTCACACATCAACCTCATTTGTTATGTTTTTAATCTAATAAAAGATGCAGAAGAGATACCAGCAACAGCCACTGCAAAAGATGCTATGCTGGGGTGACAAGGGAGAGAATTCTGAGAATAACAGCATTTAATCAAATCTAGAAAAAAATCAGCTTTAAATTCTCTTCAAATATAAAATATCACATTGATTCTAGAAAGGGAGCATCTTGTTTTACCTCTGTTGTAATTCTTGCTTGATGAATCAGCTTTTAAAAAGTACATTACATTGATTGGTATAAACCAGTTTGGTTGTTAACCTGTTAACTATTTCATGGAAAGAATAGTGCAGGGTGAATGTTACATCATTTCAGCAAGTTCCTCTGGCCTATTTGCAGTGAGTAGGTATTTTTTTGTATTTTTGTATTTTTAGCTCTAGGTCAAACACTACTAGAGCTATGGAAAATGATACATTGTCAAATTGAAGGAAAAATAAAATATTAAATGAAGAGAGGATGAAATTTTATATCAGTGCATTTCGTATATTTTCTCCTGACTTAGACCCTGAGTGGGAGAGCTGCGTCAGTCTTGTAGTGCAAAATACCATTTTTAAAAAGCAAAGTATCAAAAGGTGGTGAATGAGGGTGGCCAAGGGGGTCAAGAGCTCTCGGGTCCAGATAGCTGCATGCCAAACTTCTCCCTTTATCCAAGCTGTTGGAAATGTGAGATCTGACTTTGAACTAGACTGTAACTCTAGATGCAGATCTGTTAAGAGGTCAAACAAGCTGACAGATTTCATTGGAGACAAGCTTCTGATTAAATGGAGTTAGTGGTCAGGAGCTGTATTCATGTCACAGTTGGGCAAAGACAGATGTGCAGATGAATAATCAAAATTAACAGCAGACCCCTTAAAGGGCTAACTAATCTGCCAGAAGAGCGTCTGTCTCTTTTCTTCCCACAAGTGTATCAGCTCATAAAAATACAATTGAACATAATAGCAGCAAGAGCTAGCAAGCCCCCTCCTCATTAGTGAAACTTCAGAGACACATTTCCTGTGGTACCATATCCTTTTCTGGCTAGTATTTTAGGAAGTACTAGTCAACAAAAGTTCATAGGAAACAATTGGCAACCTGCTTTATGATCCACTCACTTTAATGACTTTGAGAAATGATTAATCGGGTCTGACTTTCCACATATCTTTCCATAAGCAGAAGAGGTGTGTGTCAGCAGGGTTCGGCGGAGGAATTATGGTTTCATTATTTCTTCTATTCCTACATTTGCTTCAGTCCTTTCTGCTATGGCTTCCCCTTAGATTAATCAGATTTTTCCAAGAACATTGCCATCTTTTCCTAACTTACCCCAAATTTCATTGTTCTGCTAGCCAAAGGAGCCACATTTTCTCAGTGTTTCTTGTAGTAGATTGGAGTGCCTTGTGTAAGCAGAAAGGCACATACAGTACATACACTCCCTCAAAGCAGTCTACTACTGGTTCCCCCTTCTGTTACAGCCCCCACTCCCTGCCACCCCACCCGCTGCCATTCTTGAGGGTCCTCTGATACTAACAAGCAGATTTTCAGGGGTGTAGGAGGCTGCAGTAGGCAGGAAAACTCCATTAAAAGCAGAACACCATTAAAAGCAGAACATCTGCATGCACACGACAATCATTTGTTGATCTTCAGCAAAGCTAAAATGTCCTATTCCTGAGTAATTTTCTCCTGTCTTAATAGGATCTATCAATCCCCACTTAAATTAATTAATTGAACCATTTTTACCGATATTTAAATTGTAAGTCACTTTGGAAGCCTTTGGATTGTCAATAATAACAATAATCATAATTAATAATAGACTAAACTCTTAAGTAAGCATCCATGTCTAAATACTATAAAATTACCACACTGTTTCTTCTGAAACCACATTACATGTCCTGCTAAAACCTTTTTTCTCCTCATTTGATCTTCAGTCATGTCTCACCAGTACCTACTGAATTTAGACGGTGTTATTGGATTCTGTCTCCTTTTGCCGGTTTCAGATGTCTCCTAGCCATTTGACATAAAAGGCAGAAATTTAACAAGTGAGGCTTTTTCTCGCATGGGCATGTGGTGCTAGTACTGTAGCACCTTGTGAATTTCTGCCGCCCATGTAGTTCAAGTTAGAAAAGAGGTTACCAGAAAGAAAGGTGGTAATCCTAATTTAAGGAATATTTGTTGTAGGCCTCTGTACTGATTCCTTGACCCTCTTTTGAAGTCTGGTAAAGGCTTTCCAAACCTCTTATCTTTGAAAAGACATATTTCTTCCATTAATATATGGTCAGCAGACAAATATTAATTTAAAAATAAATCATACAGAACAATC
The DNA here is from genome assembly GCA_026170595.1 of Plestiodon gilberti rubricaudatus. NCBI lineage: Eukaryota > Metazoa > Chordata > Lepidosauria > Squamata > Scincidae > Plestiodon > Plestiodon gilberti. The sequence continues at coordinate 218,350,561 of JANXHW010000002.1, read as the reverse complement.
CTATGAATGTTTACTCAGAAGTAAGTCCCATGATGTACAATGGAGCCTACTCCCAGGTAAGTATATGCATAGGATTGGAGCCGGAGTTTCTGATGCTGCAGATCTTTAGTAGAATTGCCCATGTTGGTTATTGCAATTTCATCTTCTAGAATCTAGATCATGGAACAATTAACATGTTCTATTTTTGTTTTTTAAAAAAACCAAATACCACTTTTCAGCACAGTTTGAGTTTAGCATTATAACAGCTATTTATGACAGTGGCAGATAATTAATTTTCCCCAGATACTGACTTGTATCTAAAGCTTCTTGCATTAAGGCATAATATAGTCTCTTGTGGTATACAGAGGTGTCCCATTACCTGTCTTCCCTGCAAAACAAATTAGCTACCTGTCAGTTTTGTACAGAGTTTATTTATGTTTGACACAGTGGGGGTGGCCTGCACTTTATCATCCATCTTCTCTATTTGCATAACCTTTCAGAGCTAATGGCTGCCATCTTGACAAATTAAGCTGGTTTCCTATGTCTTTCATGGATTAAGCCCTCTTGAACAAGTTGTACTTTAGTTTAATTCTTGTACAGTGTTTGCTAAGTGCTGTAAACAATACAGTCATTTTATTCTATTGACACTTGACATATATCCTAAAAATATGTATTTGCTAAGAATACTTCAAAACCATTTTGCATCAGAGTAATAATACTAAAATGAAAAAATGCCAGTTGTATCAAAATTTTGTTCTAGATTTTTTTTTTTTACATTCTAGAGGACATTTTGAAATCAGGACTATCCAACTAATGATTCTGAAATGTGCTATATTTTTAAAATGAGTTTTCTATCCTCCTCCAGTTTCTGTCCTTCCCCAGTTTATTTCTGCTCTTCATATGTTGCATTTGATATGTTCATTATTATCCCGTGGAGCCTCTAGAGTGGAATAAGGCTCTGCTCCCAATATACGTCCCCTAGCTTGTTTGTTTGAAGAAGCAGCCAGGTGACAACAACAGGGTGGTGAAGGCACAGAGACAAAAGGGCAGGTAAAGGGAGCAGGGTGCTCCAGGATCACTGCACTGCACTGCCTTCTTGTCCTATTGTTTCTTATTTAAGTCATTCTCAAACCCTCAAAGGGTTTATGCTATTAGCATTCAGTTTGCATTGATTATTTGTGGTGTATACTGTATAACCTTCCTGCAGTTTCCTCCAGACCTACCCACCCATCAGTGTTCCCTCTAATTTTTACCGGCGTGTACAGAGCCCTTACAGTGGCTGCACAGGGGCAGCTCTGGAGCACTTGACTATGACATCATTACTGAGCTCCGGAATGTCGAGAGCAGGGCGTGGCCGTGTAGCTGCGCGTAACAGTTGCATGGCTGTGTGGCTGTGCAACTTACAAGGAAGGCTAACTCCCATATTCTTACACATAGCTCTCCTACTACCTTCTGGTGCTGTGAGCATCGTTCCTCCCAGGGGACAGTTGTCTCTATCTCTGGTTATGGACAGGAAGGAGATCATTTCATTTTTGGCTTGCTACTTTCACAGCTTCACTGTGAGCTCTGAGTTTTCACTAGTATGAGGCCTATTCAGATAAAAGGTGGAGGTGAATAATAGCAACCATTCACACATGTCCCTGAGCCTTCAGATTGCAAGCCAGTGAACAAGTGCGACAGTGGTTTGGCTTGTTCAGTTTGTCAGTTTGTGTGTCTTTTTTAAAACTAGATTTTGCTGCTGCAACTATGAGGGTGCAAGACTGCAAGCTGCCTTTTTTTTTAATAAGCACTAGATCCTTAAAATGTACATATTATATGCCTGAACATGATGTTCCCTTTTCAGTTGTTGCTACATGCTGAGCTATTACTTGTAAGAACAACTCTCTCTTGTATTTCTCAACCCTTGTGTATAACAACCTTATATCACCTATAGATACTTTAACAACAACAAAAAATTAATTGTGAGCATTTCTTTATCCCCCTTCTTTATTTAGAAGAGCAAGTCTGGGCCTCCTAAAAAGTTCGAAGTTGCTTTAATAAACTGACAGCCATCACTGAAGGAGACAATAGCTCTATTCAAAGAACAAAGCCCAGAGCACATCCTGTACTATCACAGCAATTGCCATCATCTGGTGCCCTAGTGCAATCCCTTGCTTTGCACATCTGGTGGCAGGATATTCTTAGCAGAGGGCATGTGATTATAGAATTCTCTTCCCACAGTGATCTAACAAGAGTGACATATCTTTATCCTTGGGGCACAGGACAAGAGCCATTTCCGTTCCCAGGGAGAATGTTTTTCTTGGGGATCACTGCCAACCCAGCACCACACAATATTGTGTGAGACGTTGGCAGTTCTGGCCTTGTAGGTCATATGGAAGTCTGTATATGCCTTAGTGACAGCATTTGCTGTCTGAATTGGGCTGATGGGGATGGGGTGAATCGCATAAGTGGATAAGCTTGCTTACTCTGTATATCATGCCTGCTGCCCCATACCGGAGCTTTCCAACAGCCCTTCTGTGAGAGATTATACAAAGGATAAGTGCTGGCCAGGCTGCTTTAGATCCTTGGGCAAAGCCTTGCACTGCCTCCCCCCTCATCTTATTGGTGGTGGGAAGCAGGAAGCAGCTTCTCCCACGTTCCCCACTGGTTAATTGGGGGGAATCTGTGACAGCTGACCAGCACTAGGGAGTTTAGTGGGTGAGCCAGTGAGATGAACCTAATGGTGGGCATGTGTCTTAGTCGGTGCTTGACCTGGCTGACCCCCTGATATTGACCCGGTCAAGGATGGCAGATAGTCGAGCGCCCAGTGGGATGGCAGGGCACTGGAAACACTTGAGAAGCACTTGGCAACTAGTTCTGGTCGTAAATTGTGGGACAAGGGGAAAGAGGCTAGGAGAGTATCTTTTGACTATACAGGTGGGCCCCCATATCCACGGATTCGCTATCCACGGTTTCAGTTATCCACGGATCGTGGGGACCCCACCCCCAGGCTTTTACTTTTTTCCCAGTAAGCTTCGTTTCTTCCTTAAAGAAACAGGAGAAGCAGCCTCTGGCTGCTTATTACAGGCAAGTAGAATGACACTAAGTACTAGAGAGGCTCTACAAGGTTAACAGAAACCTTGCAGAGCCTCTCTAGGACTTAGTCTCGTTTTACTTGCCTGCAATGGAGGCTGCTTCTCTGTTTGTTTTAAGGAAGAAACAAAGCTTGCTGAAAGAAAAATAAGAGCTGGGGGGGGCAAGCATGCCTACCTGCAGGGGAGGCAGGATGGGGGGCATCAGGAAACCATGGAGGGGGTGTTCGCTCTTATCCACGGTTTCAAGTATCTACGGAGGGGCCTGGAACATATCCCCAGCGGATATGGGAGCCCACCTGTACAGTATGTGTTGGTGGGAGTGGAGCAAGGTGATGAGAATTTACATGTCCTGCAATCTCACACATCCCACTAGAGTTTAATGCTTTCTTCTGGAACATTGGGTTACCAGGTGCTATGGGTACAAATCTGGGCTTGTTGTGTGAAATAGATGACAGTTTATCCCTTTTGTCAGCACAGCTGCAAAGAGCTAGAATCTCCACACTCTCCCCAGTGGTTCTTGGAGCTCAACCCGACGGCTATTATGTTCCCATGGATGAAATTGTCCTTTCAAAATTATGAATAGTTGCTCATACTCTTAAAATACCTGTACATCTTCCTGTTTCTAATTTCTTTTTTCTTTCATAATTCCTCAGGCATTAGCTGAATCTTTATTTTCCCACATAAATTATTTCAGCAATATCAGTCTTTCAGCGCAATCCTGTGTAACCTTGTACTGGTGTAAGTGCACTTACACTGGCATAAGTGCACTTACACCGGTGCATCTACTGTTACACCAGTGCAAGGTTACACAGGATTGTGCTGTTTGTTTATCCGACTTGCTGTATTTGATTTAATTGTACAATTACAATTGTACAATTACAATTGTTTGTATTTGAGTTATTTTGGGTCTGATTTTATTGTAAGCTGTTTTGAGCATTTTCTTACAGAAGAGAAACCTATACATAAAAAAAATATAAATCTGGTCTGAATGTTAAATTAATAACTTATGGTACATGTGACTTCTATGCTCTCTGAGCTAGTAAAGGCACAGAAGCCTCATTCAAGTTAGCAGTTGGCGTAACATATTTGCTATAAATGCACATACATAATGTGGCTTGCAGTACATTTAATTCCCTTCTGTCTCCTCCACCCCCAACAGCAGCTGACATTCACCATTTCCCTTGATCCAGAGTATGGAGTTCTTGCTCCAGCATAAGACTCCTTGTTCTAGAGCAGTAGACTTCAACTTTTTCTGTGCTACAACCCCAAAATGAAAAAGTATGAGACTGGCGACCCACGCAGTACCGTTTTCAATATATGAACATTATTAAAATTCTGATTTTTATACTTTCTGTTAATGATTGTACAAATGGACTTGCAAGTACATATCTCACACAATGGGATCCTTGGTTGTGAATCTCATCGCAAAGCTAAGCTTTTTAAAATGTGGTACAAAGGATGTTGCAGAGATTCGCAGTTCCTGCTCCACCTTGATAAGTCTATTCCGCTTTTTAGTTTTTATATCAAGCATTCAGGTTTCACAGAAGTAGGAAGAAGAGAAGTGCACCAACTTTTGCAATGCATATTCGAGAGTGTGTTATTACATATCAAAACTGAAAGCATTAATAAAACAAACATTCCTAAAACCAGAAGTAAAATTAAACATTTCCAAACTGGAAGTAAAAAACATTTCAGAAAGAAAACAGTTCTTGACACACCGAACATCAAATATCTTCTGCTGCGTTATGTCCACAGGTGTACACAGAATGGTTTTCATGGATTTGCATAAACAAAACTACAGCCATGACCCCTGAGGAGGGGGGGTTGCAACCCATGGGTTGAAGACCACTGAGTACAGAATTTGTTGCTGCCATCCTTAATGATGGATGCCCCTAATTTTGTTTCTGGTTTAATTAGTTGTGGTGTTGTTGTTTTTAAAGTAACTTCCAAATGCTATTGAGAGTACATCTGCAGGATATATTAATTTAACGCTGGCAGTTCCATTCTATCTTTTACTTTTTATCTGTTAACTTACTATGCCTCTGAGCCTCAGTCTTCCATCAGCACAAGCCCCATCTCTTTCGAGGCTGGGCTGCCTGTGATTGTCTCTCACCTAATCATAGATCTCACTTCCCAGACGTTTTCGGAGACTGCTGGTGTTTGTTATTGTCTGCACTGCAGCTGCAGTTTGCATTTTCGTGACAGACCCAAACAGACATAATGTGGACGTGGAAAAAAGTCCCACTCAGAGCAGAGTTCTTTTTATTTTACTATGTAAACAATCTAAAGTGCTATTTTTCCGTTGGAACAATATAACTTTGAATGAACTGCTCAAGTGCCTTTGCTTCCTATACCGGTTTTCTTTAAAGCCCATAACTTAGAAAGAGAGATTCCCGTTTTTGCCTGGAACACTGACAAGTCAGTTCATTCAAGAATACTAGTCTGCAATGCATCAGTATCCACGAAAACCGTGGAACAGCTAAGGCTAGATGATATACATAATACTGGCAAATATAAGGCATTTTCCATTTTCCTGTTCACGGCAGTTGCAGGTAGACATACCGTATTTCCATTTGCCTCACCCTGAAGTGGTCAGATAAATTCTCCAGTCCTCTCCAGCTGCCCTCCTTCCTTCCTTACGTGTCTCATGGCAGGAGGGCAGCAGCAGCAGCAGCAGCAGAATCTGTGCAGAGAAAAAGGAGACGGCATGTGAGAGAAAAGAGAGACAGAAGCCCTTCGCCAGAGGAATTTGCACTGCAAATCATTTTGCACTGGGACTTCATTTCTCAAGCACCCCTGCAGCTTGACTCTCTTACAGAGCAGCTACTACAGGTGGGCCCCCATATCCACTGATTCGCTATCCACGGTTTCAGTTATCCACGGATCGTAGGGACCCCCCAGGCTTTTACTTTTTTCCCAGTAAGCTTCATTTCTTCCTTAAAGAAACAGGAGAAGCAGCCAGAGAGGCTGCTTATTACAGGCAAGTAGAACGAGACTAAGTACTAGAGAGGCTCTGCAAGGTTTAACAGAAACCTTGCAGAGCCTCTCTAGGACTTAGTCTTGTTCTACTTGCCTGCAATGGAGGCTGCTTCTCTGTTTGTTTTAAGGAAGAAACAAAGCTTACTGAAAGAAAAATAAGAGCTGGGGGGGGCAAGCATGCCTGCCTGCGGGGTAGGCAGGATGGGGGGGCCCCTCAGGAAACCATGGAGGGGGTGTTCGCTCTTATTCACGGTTTCAAGTATCCACGTAGGGGCCTGGAACATATCCCCAGCGGATATGGGGGCCCACCTGTACAAAGATGGGAGGGAAATGAAGTTTCTGTGAATCATCTGCCAAAAAAAAGCATGACTCCCCACACAGACGCTGCTGCTGTTGCTGGTGTTTTTCGGCTACCCACCTACCTGAGAGGCATGTAAGAAGAGGGTGGGGGGCTGGTAGGGAGGTGGACAACCGCTTTGAGACATCTTGGATTGGTTTGACAGGATATACAATCTCTTTCTGATTTGGGCAGGAAGAAACTGGATCATTTTGGAGCAAATCCAGGGCGAGATCTCAGCAGCTCACCCATCTCTAGTTATTTGTGATTTCCATAACAACAGAGACATAACAACAACATAACAGAGATGGACATCATCTCTGTTCACTTTATTCTGTTCTTTTTCATTCTATATTTGGTATAACATTTTTATGGAAAAACACCATAAAAACATTGGGCACAATTCAATCCAAAATCAAGCCATCCAAGTGCTTTCTTTTAAATGCCATCGATTTCAATGGAGATATTTAATCATGTGATTTTCCAATTGAAATAAATGGGACTTAACATTGATTCATTTGGGCTGAATCCTACACATTGTACCCAAGGCTATAATTATCATTGTGCTGTAGATAGATAGAATATTACCTTCTATTTCAAAGAAATGCTTCAGTTTTATACAGACTTTGTGAACATGCACAGAAATGTAAATTAAAATTCTGACTATGCTCATATTGCCAAATGTCAACTCTGATTCCCTCTGATATGCAATTAATAGCATCCTTCGCAAAGTCCCCTTAGGCACAGATGGGAAGCCCTCAACAGCATTCCAACAAGGCCACGTGCCTTGGCTATTTTAATATTATCATTACCCAATACATGCTTTTCCACAAGTGAAAAATCAGGAATGTATTTGGAGTCCTTTCTGTTCTCTATATGTGCGGTAGAGAATTTCCATACACCACATGTCTCTCTGCAGTGTCTATACAGTAACTGCCAAAGTAAATATTTTATTACATTTATTTTTAGTTGGCATTGCATATGTCCTCTAAGATTAAACAGTCAAAGGTCAGGAAAGTTGACATGAACCGCAGTTTTAAATTAGTTGTTTGGTGCATTGTGTGTCTGTATGTACATATATGTAGGTATGTCTATTTCTTGATTAAAAGCTGAGGATGTTCCCTTGCCATCATTATCTGTCATACATGGAATCCAGTGGCCACTAATCAAAGCTGGGTTGCATCTGGTTAAAATATACTTGGCAAAGACTTATTTCAATTGAAGGTTTTGCCATGTCAAGGGAATCTTTCACTCAAAGCAGCGACCCATATTGTGCTGAACAAACACATGAGTTTTTCATTGAGAACAATAGCTTAATAAACCACTTCCCGGGAACACTGAAAGAAAAATATGTGCCTTTGGCAGTTCCTGCCCTGAACAGTGTTTATTTGAAAACATTTCACTTGTGTCTATATTAAATATATAGAATAAAAATATTGAAAATTAATTTTAAAAAACTCTGCAAAAATTTTTTTTGCTAAGAGATAGTGCTGGGCTGAGAGAGGTGTGCCATGCAGTGTTAGGAGACTGTGATGTAGATACATTGTCTTAATTACATTAATGTAAACATATTCATGGGATCACGAAGGGTCGGACACGACTTAACGACTGAACAACAACAAAAAACATAGTCCAATACTTCTTCAAGATCCACCAACTCGAATAGACAAGGCTCATGTACATGCTGGGTATTCAGTAAAAATTCCCTGTATTAGAAAAGTGGGTATCCTGCATGCAGTTATATACTAGAAACCAAGTGGGAAAGGGATGGGGCTGGAGGGGGTTCCTGTGAATGGAAAGGATCCCTGTAGTACAGTGGACAGGCAAGTCAATTGAATTAATAGTTTTTCCAAGATGGATTGGAATTTTGAATTGAGACAAGTTGATTTGGGTGAGGAAACAGGCCTGTCTTGCAGGTACTGAGACTTAGGAGGTCTGACTCTGGTTCACAGTTGGTTGTGCTTTCTTAACAAGTTGTCTTTGCCTGAGGTTTCTGCTCTCTGTGATAGAGAACGCCTTTCTCGGAGGCAAGGTAAGATCTTGAGCTTCAGGAAGACTGTGAATGCTGATGATTTTTTTTTTCTCCTAACCCTAAATGGGGCACCCAATTGTATAATGCCACTTACTAACTTAGGAATATAGTAAATACCAGTAGATCAGTATGTCAGTTAAAGGGTAATGGTGATTGCAGATGCAGCCGAAAGAACAATTAAAAACAAGGTAAAAGCAAAGGATGTTGACTGAGAAGTGGCCATTGAAAATAAAAGAAACCTGAGAATCCCCAGTATTCAAGAGGCGAATCACTGAAAACATCTTGATGTGGCAAGTGTTTGGAAATCATTACATCCTAACAAGGGGAAATTAAAGCTCAGAATAACTTGGCCTGTTATAACCGTATGGTTGATTAAAATCTGAGGGCTGTTGTTCACTGTTTTGTAAGCCCTTGATGATGCATAAGAGGCTCCCCACCACCACCTAGTATGATAATTCAGAGGTCAGTCTAACCAGGTGGACCCACTGATGACCATGGGCTCTTGGCCAGGACCTGATCTGGCCAATCATAGACGCCACCCCAGTGTTAAATGAGACAAATATATATCAAATGGCTTGTATCCTAAGTTGTTCTTTTCAAGCAGAAAGCACTTCCACTCTTGCAAGGTCTATGGTTTTTGCTAGTCTCTACTTTCTGCTGCAGCCAGTCACCACTGCAAATGCCATCCGGTTCTGAGGCTCCTCAGGTCTGCAGGATTGGGGGGGGGGGTGCAGCAGGGGGACAAAAAAAAAAAAGCCCTGTGCCATTTGTTGAAGGAAATTTAACACCCAAGCCAATGACGGCTACTACCAAAGTTACAAAGCTAGCTCTCTGTCAGCCCAATCGTGCCTAAGGATTGCCCAAGGCTGCCCACTGGATCTTGTTCCCACCGGAGCGGAGGTCTACTCAGGGAAGGGGACGCTCGTTCCCTTCCCTGTGTGTAAACGCTGGCCGCCCCGATTTCCGTCAGCATATTTGCTGGCGGAAGTCGGGGAGGCCGTGTAATGGTTCAGCTGCCTGGCGGGGGCTGGGATATGGTGGGAGCCATTCCCCCGCCCGGGCCAGCTGGGCCAATGCACTTCCTCCCCCGCCGAACCTCCCCCTCATCGTTCCGCCGCCCTAGACTTATGGAGGATTGCTCCGTGTATTAGCTAAGTATGGTATTAACACCAAGTCTTTCCACATTTTGGCTCATTCATCAGTATGATCCAGAAACTAGTTTTTTAACCTATTCAATGGATCCTGCAGCCCAGCTTCATGACTATAATGAGATTACTGATGTGAAAACAGGCTAAAATATTCTCTTTGTCATCTATCCAATCAGACCTGTGAGGCATTAGAGTTCATAGCTATCCTCTAATCCTTGACCAACCAAGACAGGATAAGTGTTTCAATCAGAGGCAGAAAGATGCATAGTTTCTACTTGTTTTCCTCCTTTCTTTTTGTTATGTTTTGCCATGCCTGTAAGTAAACTGCATTGAATGTCCACCAGTACCTAAATGTCTTACTACAAGTGTTTATTTTGCTATCCTTAACTTTATAGTGTCATATTTTACCATAAGCAAGACATAGTTAAAAGCACAGGTGGTGCCAATTCAAATAATGAGCAGCATAATTTAACACATTCCACTAACTTTTAAAGAAACATGTACAGAAGCCTGATGTGTGTCACTGTTTTCTCCATAAGATTGTGGCAGCATAATGCAGTTCCCAGTACCTGCAGAAATCCTCTTTGTGGATAAGCTAGGCTGACAGGGAAGCTGTACTGCAATTCAATTCCAGCAGCAGAAATAAATAGGAAGAAAGCAGTGAGATTAGTTCAGCAAGCCTCTTTCTCTGCCAGCAATCCAGACTAGAGCTGATTTTGTATTTCTATTGATAGTAATCTTTTGATTAGGAAGATGCTTCCTTCTCAGTCTTACAAAAACCTCTTCAGCTGACACTTCCTAGGTGCTACCAGTAGCCATGAAATGCCTACTGGCTGATGTTTCCTGATCTCGTTTCCAGCCCCTTCAAAATCCCAGGAAGTTAACTTTTTGCAAATGCTCCTTTTTGTTTTCTGTCTGGCCTTTTCAACTTGGGTAGTTTTTGCAATGTTTTATCAATGGGAGAAAAGATGCAAATGACCTGAAGGAGAAGAACGCTGCAACAAATTGTGCATGGTCCAATTCCAAACATAATATTAGAAACGTATCCTAAATAAATGGTTTCCGTAAGGTCATTCCATTCAAGAGTAATGGAAAGCATGACAGAGTGAACCCATGTCTCATGACTTCACCGCTACCTTAACCTCTTCTTCTTGTTGTCTGGTTCTTCTGGTTTGGGCCTGTCTTGCCTTCTTATTCCCTGCTTCTACTTGTTTCATCCTGTCTAGTGGAAACGTTTTGCTCATTTAAGTCCAGAAAATCCAATAGGGTTCTCCACTAGGCTGTTGGCAGGGTAAACTACTATTTGTTTTGAAGTCATACTTAAAATAATCACTAAAAAGAGTACAAGCCCAATCCTATCCCTTGGCCAGCCTAGAGCATGCAGTGCCATCAACAGAGCAGATGCTATATGCTGTGGACTGTCAGGAGACCAGATTGCCCAGGAGAGGTAAGTTAAACAAAATTACTTACTTGTAAGTAAGTGCCCCTGCTGCCCGATCTCCAGTGGGTCTCCTTGAACCAACACCAGCTCTTTAGCAGGCGTACGTCCGGGGAGAGTCAGGGACAGGTCTGGGCTGGGAAGGGTGGATAGGATCCAGCGTGCACTAGTGCCACCATGATCCTCCCTCCAAACCACCCCCGGCCCTAGTCTGCCTCTGCTGTGCCGCCGCCAATTTACTGGTCACAATGGAGGGAGGTTCTGCAGACCTGTGTTGCCCATGTGCAACCTTGAGACCTTTGCACTGGTGACTGCAGCCCTAACTGTGGCAGATCATGAGATCTGCCGCCGTAAGGCCTGGATAGGATCGGGTCATAAGGCTACAATCTTATACACACTTAACTGGGAGTAAGTCTCATGCAACTCAATGGTATTTACTGCTGAATAGACATGCAAAATTGTTCTATAGCAGATGTCAATATATTCCAGAGAGATTTGAAGATCATGAGGTGGGAAAATGTGGTGTCTATTGTTGTAATGAAAACCCCTGGATTGCCCCCTTCTTTGACCCAACATGGTCTAGTGCAGGGGTTCCCAATGGTTGGCGGGCCTCTGAACATTCCGCATACCCCCTGAGGGTTACCCTCGCGTACCCCCTCCGGGTTGCGGCGCGAGCAGGAGGACCTGTTCTTACCTGTTCTTCTGGTCGCCGCCATCTTGGATCTTGCAAAATCTCGCGAGATTCAAGATGGTGGCGCCCAAATCTCATGAGGGCACATGAGGACCTTGTGAGGTTTGGGCACCACCATCTTGGATCTCATGAGATTTCGTGAGATCCAAGATGTTGGCGACCAGAAGAATAGGTAAGAAATTCTAAGGGGACTAAGGCAGGCCTGTAGCCTTATTCTGGGTTGCAGGCTCCCGCGCTGCAACCCAGAAAAAAAGGCTAACGCTGCCCCTTATCAGCTGTTGATCCCAGCAGCTGATAACGGGCAGCGTCTCCCGTACCCCCGGCCTGCGGTCTGCATACCCCTAGGAGTACGCATGCCACAGGTTGGGAATGCCTGGTCTAGTTAATAATTCAGAACTGCCACCATTAGGGACCAGCACATGGTTTACTGTTTGTGGATTAAACTCCTTCTCCCCAGAAGATACCAATTAATGTGCCTCTATTATGGGAGGTGGCATGAGCCCAGATTGAGCACCCTTTCCCACTTGATCCAGATCCAAAGGCAGGTAAGAATGTCCAGGTGACCATGCTTTAACCGATGAGGTAGAGGCGAGCAGTGACATCTTTGAACATAGGGCATATAAGGTTAAGCTGAATAGTGCTCCTGGTTCTTGACCCTAACTTTGATTGGTGCATTGTTGCAATCTATCCCACCTTTCAAGGAGAGAGGTACCAAGGCAGATGGGAACCATCATCCAGAGTAAAAAGGATCAGAGACTAACAGTGCAATACTATGCATGTCTGCTCAGATGTAGACCCCAATGAGTTTAATGGAACTTACTCCTAGATAAGCATGTATAGGATTGCAGCCTAGGTTTAGGGTGCTGTGTCAGATTTTCTGCTAATTTCCTGCTTGCCTTACTTATTTGCAATTGTATTGTAAGAACTGTGCTTAGGCCCTCCATTGCCTAACAGCCCAATCCTACTTAAAGATCGGGCGGCCATCCGCCCGATCCAGTGCTCCGCCGCGGGCTGCCTGCAGCAGGCAGCCCATGGCGGAAAGTCTAATCGCGGAAGGGGACGCTTCCGTGAGTGTAACGGCGGCTGGGGTCGGTAGGTCTCCTCGGATTTCCGCCAGCTATTTTACTGACGGAAGTTGGAGGAGGCCGTGTAACGGCCCAGCCGTCCTACGGAGCCCGGCGGGGACCGGGATATGGCGGACACCATGTCCCCGCCTGGGCCTATGTCCACCCTCCCAGCTCCGCCGTCCCTCCCCCCGTCCGCTGACCGACCCACCTGCCTGCTGGATCCACACTTACCTGGGTCTGGCGGTGGGCCGATGGCTCCAGCGGCAGAGCAGGGAAGGCCGGCCTTGCGCTGGCCTTCCCTGCTCGAAAGTAGTCGTCAAACGTTCCTTATGGCACGTTTGTGACTATTTCGGGCGGCAGACGCTACGTCCGCTGCCCGCAAATTGCGCAGAATTGCGCTCTTAGTCTTTTACATATCCATGCTTGTCACTACCCTTCACCTCTTTTTGCCTTTCTCTGTTTTAATAAACGTCTCTCATATTTTGAACTTTAATCTGCCTAGCCTGGTTGATTCAGTAGGAAGTGCAATGCCTTGTCCCCATGACCACTAGCCCTACACTACTGCATCGGTTTTGGGGACCCCCTGGAATCTAGGGCACCCACTATGCAACTAGGAGGGAAGATCAAGATGTTCCCCCCTGTGTCTGGTTTTAACCTTGGTGGTGGTGACAACTACTACCATTTTATTCTGGAATATGGATGAGTTGAGGGGAAGAAGGAGGGTGCTGGGGACAGGGCTCCCTCCCCTCAACTATCACAACTACAGAGGTACGTAGGTACTACAAAGGAAACATCTTTAGTGTGGTTTTATATCATCTTGTGTAACATGGTACATAATAGGAGAAAATCCTGAGTCTTCTCTGTGATAGTCTCACTCAACATTGATCTTAATATTAAACTGAATGTCTTTTTTTCTGCAGTTTTTGTAGGAATTTTGGGGATGAAGGTTGCACACAAGTTGGCAAAGCTGTTGCATACCATATAGTAAAACGGTCTGGAATGTGACTCTTAATGGAAGACGCCTGGAGGTTATGGCTAAACACAGTTTTATTATGGCCATTGTAGTCAGTGCTAGAAGGACTTAATTAGCTAATAAGTAAAGGAAGTTATTTCAACCCTTTATTTATGAGTGAGTTAAAAGATTCAATTAGACCATGTGGCTGTGTTTAAGTTTCCTGTTTATTTTTTTTCTCTCTTTTTTCCATCTTCTTCACAGTTCAGCTATGCTCCTTGTATTAATCTTGGGGCTCAAAGGGAATAGTCTTACATGATACCAACAACAAAAGCAAGTTTTTGTAGCTATGAGACCATATGAAAGCCAGATATTTGTTTCAATGACCTTTCAAATACCACTTACACATCTAGAGAGTCTATTACGGTCAGGAGGAGATCTTTTTGTTTTAAACAATGAAGAGGTTCTCACATTTTCTACAGAGAAAGGTAAATGGTAGTAAAGATACAGTATATACTGTACTAAATGCCCATGTTGCAGGGTGAGAAAGTCTAACACATTCTTAACTTCCAGTTAAATCAATGGAATGAAACGGTGCCTAACTTTGGCAGGATCGCACTCATAATATGCAAAGTAAACTAACTACTGTAGCAGCATATTGTATGGTTCCTATTTTTTTGCAATTATATTTCACTTAAGCTAATCACTAAAAATAACTTATTATAATGGAGAAATAGCCTTACCAAGCAATCTTCCTCTCAGGAAACTACTCATTATATGTAATTTTCATGTTCAAGAAGAGATTGCTGGTCTATCCTATAACAGTACAAATACTGGGTCTACCACATAATCTGTACTCCAATACTTTTAGAGATTTCAATTATCACTGTTAAGTTCAGTAATGATCAAAACTAAAATTAACTCCAATGTCGCTAGACATTAACGTGAGTAGCTAAATCAGATGGTGTACAGTGCAATGCTAGGCATGTCTACTCATAAGTGAATCCCATTGTGTTCAATGGGACTTACTCCCAGGAAAGTATGAATAGGATTGCAGTCCTTGTCCTTGTCCTGATAATAAATTGTTTGAAAGGTGTGTGTGTGTGTGTGTGTGTGTGTGTGTGTTATACACACACAGAAACACACATACCTGCGCATTGCCTTCGCCCCACTGAATGGCTCCGAAGGCGAGAAGGCGGGGCCGCCTCATGCCAGTGAGTAACGGAGGTCAGCGTGGTGCGGAACTTAGTGTTCCGCCCCACCTTCAGCGACGCCACTGTATATATAGGTTGTCATACCCACACAATTGTAATAACACTGTTCTGTAATATTTATACATTAGTCCTGCACCATTTCATTATAAATTAAATAGTATTGATAGTTGAAAAGTTATAAATCATCCACTAGCCAATATTT
Source organism: Plestiodon gilberti rubricaudatus (assembly GCA_026170595.1). Taxonomy (NCBI): domain Eukaryota; kingdom Metazoa; phylum Chordata; class Lepidosauria; order Squamata; family Scincidae; genus Plestiodon; species Plestiodon gilberti. The sequence continues at coordinate 218,335,448 of JANXHW010000002.1, read as the reverse complement.
TCTTTTGGGCTTGATTTTCACGCATGCCTTACAAAAATAACGTGTTCTGTCTTCAAGGGTCTAAATTTGTAAAACCTTTAAACACAGAGGGATCCTGTGCTATGTGGAAGGTGCAGGTCTGATGCCATTGACTTCAAATAGGAAAGGGAGATGAACACCCTCCAGATCTTTTTTCATGAGTTGATTTGTTGGAAGCTGATCTCTTGGAAGGTGCTATGTTGGAAGCATCAACATTGGAAGTACTTATTGACTTATTTCTGCAAAGAAGGCATTCTTTTTCACAACATTTTACGGCAGCAAAACAAGTGCTCATTTTAACTGTGACTTTGCAAATAATATTTCTTCTTAATTTCATCAAGTAGACCTCTGGGCTCGAAACGGGGATAGGATCCGGCAGGCGACCCAGGGCCGCCCGCCAGATCGTTGGGTAGGATTGCATCGTAAATCACTACCAACACACCTGCTAGCTCCTTACATGGGCCTACTGATATATGCTATCCACAGAACGTGTGACATCAGTCCTCCTCTCCTCTGCCTGGTCCAATCTTAATTCTATCCTGTTCAAGGCTCAAGGGAACTGGCTGATAAGGTACTTTCCTTTTTACATCTTACATCAGACAAAATCGTAGCACATTTTCTATGACAGGAGTTAACTGGAGCATGTGATATTATGTGGCTAATGTTTCATAAATATGATTAGTACAGTTTCTGAAGGGCTGCTTCATAGTCTTTTAAAGAAATAAATAATGAGAGGAAATTAATCTGGTTTTCATGGCAAATTTAAGTCCATTACTTTTTCTTTTATAAACTAGTCAAACATGAGAGACACCAGTGTTCTGGTTCTTTAAATGTCATCTTTTTTTCTTTAAGGTTTAAGTTTTTGTATAGATAATTTGGTAACAATATCAAGCATTTATAAACTTGACTGTTATAGGAGAAACATAGCAAAAAGATGTAAACTTAATTCATTTGAATTATGCATTGTGTATTTAGTTTATGGTAGAAACAGTATGTTTATCTGTTGACTTCCACTAAAATTTAGTGTCTATTTCTACTTTATAACTTACTTTTTTGTGTGTTTGACATGTATTTTATGTCTTCCATGTGCGTTGATATGTAAGATACACAATCGTGGGTGAGGATCTTGAGAAAAAGTACAGCTCTATAGTATACCATACTAAGGGGGAGGAAATATTTTTGTTAATTTATTGATCTCTCCTTTCTCTAGTGTAGAGGTAGCATTAAATTGTAAGCAAAAACTGAACATGAATTCTTATCTGCATTAGTTCATGCATGTTATATTTTAGTCCTTCAGCAATTTTTAAGCAGATTTTAGCCAAAGTTAAATATACTGTATTGTGTTTGTTCTGAAAGACACCTTTTACTCTTTTTACTCTGCTTGTTTGCTGACTGACATAATTATATCTCAGATTATTATCCTATTATTACATATTGGAGATTAGAGCACAAATTAATAATGCACCTTTTAAATTCCACTGCCCATATTTGACTAGAAATGCAAGTTGAAATAGTTATCAACTATCCAGGGATGGTTGTCCCAGGCTGTCTGTGAGTCTGTATACAGGTATGGAAACAGCTTTTGGCTAATGTAGTAGATATACAGCTATGCAACAAATACACAGCCTGGACCTACCCAAGTCAAACAAAATTGACATAGTATTATAGAGGCACGCTAAGTCCAGGACAAAATACAACATTCCACCATTATAGGCCCTGAATACTCTATTGCTCATAAAATGGAAACGCTTCATCCAATTCTCTTCAAATTGTAGAATAACACTGTGATCGCTTGCACCACCCTACCAAATGTCTTGAGAAATGATGGAGTTACAGCAGTTTATCTGGTTTGGATATCGTTTGCGACCAGAATTTTATCAAATCTGAAGCTTTCCCCTTGAGGTGTATGTCCCCGAAACTCCCCCTGCCCCCAAATTCATGATTTTTGTGAAGTATGTTTATGTTCTTTTTAATTTTGAAGAAAATCCATCAGGTAGGTGTTGTTGTTTTTTAAATTGGCGTGGGCAGAATAATGTTGAGTTTGTTCAGGTTTTTGAAGGTGTGCGCTTGCTTTCAACAAACATGGCCGCCACCTGCTGAGCCTTGTTTCCAAGCATGGCTTTTTGGCATGCTTCCTGCCCAGTGACCCAAAACAATGCATGGCTTACCACATTTATTTAAAATTAAAAATCAAACTATCTGGCAGTCTCCAATGTCTCCGACATAAATGGAGAAACGTGGCTGCCGCTTCTTTAATTATGGGCAGAAGAGCACTATAATGATGGAGTGCTCTATTGCCCATAATTAAAGAAGCAACAGTTGCATTTCTCAATTTTTGTTAGAGACAATGGAGACTGCCAGATTTTTAATTTTAATTAACTGTGGCAAGCTGTGCATTAGCGGATACTCTTGCCATCTCACATTTGAGCAGACCTGTAGTATGGCAATGTCCTGCCTCACTGTTCCATTTTTTTTGGAGGGGGGGGACCCCATAGAGAAGACTAAGGGGAAATACGGTATGATGGCCAAGTATCTGAAGAGCTGTCGTGCAGAAGAAGAGGAGGACTTACTTTCTGTGGCTCCTGAGGGTAGGACTAGAAGGAATGGCTTGAAACTGCAGGGAAGTAGATTTACGGCCCAATCCTAACAGGGCCTTACGCTGCCAGAATGCTAGTTCTGGCAGTGTAAGGTCCTTTACAGTATGGCCTGGCTGCCGCACGCAGCAAGTGGCCGGGTTCGCGAAGCAGCTGATGAAGAAAGAGCCCCCGTGCTGGTAAAGCCGGAGCTATGTTGCACGCGTTCTGTATGTGTCTGGTGTCCCGCCCCCAGGTCAAACAACGGGCTCTGATTGGCCGAACGTAACGCAAACGCAGCCAATGTCAAGCTGGGCTCAACTTTGGCTGCGTTTGCGTTATGTTCGGCCAGTCAGAGCCAGCTGTTTGACCCTGGGGGTGGGACGCCAGACGCATACGGAACGCAAATGCATACAATGTAGTTCCAGTTTAAGTCACAAGCCCCCCCCCCCCGTGGCTTTTCCCTTGAATCTCCCCTGCGGGATGCAGCACACGGCCCTATGGTACTGCTCCATTGCTGCACAGGGAGTGAGGTGTGATTGAGCTTCCCGGTTAAACATGTATGGCTTTTATATACGAAAACATAAAATATTGTTCTATGAAACATGGATACAGCATAAGCACTGAAGGATTGATACAAGAAAAAATAGTGCTGAAATGATACAAAGAAAAAGTAGTTTCTCTCTTCATAGCAATGAGGTGCAGAGGGATTCTTATCAATATATGAGATAAGATGTCTATTGCAGCTGGGTATAGTACAGTATGAAAATAGAAGCTCAAAGTTCATTCTGTATGCTGAAGAAGGAAAAAGAAAAAAGAAAAGTGACACAGATTTGGACAAATTCCTAATCATATAATAAAAGACAGGGCCTTATTCTGGCTATTTCGCCACTGATCAAGACATAGTATTGCAATTTATTTTTCATAAGGCTTAGCCCCTAACTTGCACTGTAAGGTCATCGTTCCATTGAATGAAGCTTCTCTAGGGAGAAATTATTTTAACTCCAGTGTGTCAGGCTTTCCTTTTTCATTCATCAATATGTAATCATTTACCAAGATAGATTTGCAAGCAGTGGAAGCAAAGAACAAACTTGTTACATAAGGTCCTGAAGTATGACTCTGAATTTGATCATGAAACTATTTCATGAATGATAAATGATTGCAGTCTCCACAATCCGTTCAGTGTTTTAAGAGCACGAGTACTGGATTTGTCTTGCATTGTTTAAAAGCTGAATGATTTACACCAACACGTTGAGATTTATAAGGGGAGAAATGAAACCAATTCTGCAAACCAATTTATTACTAGATTCATTTCTGCATTAAATAAATATTTAAATAAATGTAAATACTGGAGGTGCAGTTTCTGGTGCTATTGCTCAAGAAACCCGACTTTCCCCTCCATTGCAATGCAAGGGCTTTCACAGGGCCCTCAGCCTGGAAGAAGGATTGCCTATTTGTAAATCATATCTGAATAATGCCCTCTATTTTATTGCACATCCTTGCATGCTTGTAGAGAACAAGATGAGGAATGTTGCCTGGTTATCTCAGCAGATACTGATACATTCCCTCCTCAAACGAACCAAAGCATCAGAATGCCTTTGAACTGGATTTGAAAATGTTTAGGACGCATAAGAACATAAGAAGAGCCCTGCTAGTCCGAAAGCCCATCTAGTCCAGCTTCTTGTATCTCACAGTGGCCCACCAGATGCCTCACAAGACAACAAGATAACCTGTATCCTGTCGCCACTCCCTTGCATCTGACATTAAGAGATAGCCTACTACTAAAACCAGGAAGTTGCAAATACCCATCATGGATTGTAACCTGTGATGGACTTTTCCTTCATTGGAAAACGGCTCTGGTTTCTGGTGCACTTGTCACAACGTTCTTTACAGGGCTAGCAACAGTTAGGGTTGTGCCATACCATAGCAAGAGCTATATTTAGTTTGAAGTTCAGAGTCTGAAGTCCTTAACTTTTCTTGAAAACAAAAAACTAAATAGCAGTTTCAACAATGTGTGTTTAAATGTGGTGGTGTTTTTTTTTTTTTTAGCATCATAGATAATTTTATCCAGGAAGACTACATGGTGGATGCATAATTGCAAGTAATCAGGAACCTTTCTCTAAATAAGATGCTACTCCTCTTGGTAACAATTCATAGCATTATTTTATGTATTTATTTATTTATTGAATTGAATCGGTACATCTGAACTTACTGTTCTGAATTTGAATTATTTTTTTACAGGACATTCCTTTATGTCAATATTGTATCTAAAAAGGAAAGCAGTGTTCTTGTCAGTGAAATCCTATTAGCATGTCTCAGAAAACTGCAGAAATTATGCATATTGATTCCCTAGTTGGAGAATAACGCTGATTATAACACGTATATACTGGTTGTAAAATTCTTTCTGTAGATGTGTGATTCTACAGGTCATGAACATCCATGAAGATATGTTTGATATGCAATCTTTGTTTTCATTTAGAATCGTAGAGTTAAAAGGGACCCACAAGGGACGCTTTCCTGTCGCATTTTTCTTTTAAACATCTGACCCTGTATATTGCTAGCTGTGTTAAGAGAGAAGTGACACAGGTACCCAGCTGAAAACAATTGCAAGTTTATTTTCTAATGAGAAACGTATAGGCAGTTTGGAAAGAATCTGGTCTAGTGATGGATGAACTCCACTTGGCTCAATTCAGAATTCATCCATTCTTTTATATTTTCCTGGAGGATGCTTAAAAAAAAAAAAAAGCTTCCTGAGAGCATTTCCTGCAGGCAGAGCATGGGATTTGTAGTTTGCTCTGTCTCCTGAATTGAATCAGGAGACAGGAAAAAATGTCAGATCCCCATGCTTTCTGACAGGAAATGATGCTTATTGCTCCTCTTTCCCGTCTCCTGTGAGCTTTCCCCATTGCTGGTTACCCCCCTCTTCTTAAGGGTACTTTTTTTTTGCATGGGGTGGGGCAAAGGACATAACACATTCCCAAGCCTTGGTGTGGACTGTGGAGGATTAGGGATGTTATGCCTGAAATGTATGTATGTACTGTATTTATATAAAATATTTCTGTGCCACTTTTCCTGCATTACAAATGCCTTGTTCTGATAGTACTGCCCACTCCAATTTTTGTTGAACTCCTTCCTACCAATAGTACATAATTCTATCTTTTCCTAGACATTTGGCGCAATCCTACGCATGGATCCGGCCAGCGGCCCATGGCTGCCCGCCGGATCCTGTTCCCCGGCGGCCAGGCTGCCACCGGGGCGGAGGTCTACTCGGGGAAGGGGATGCTCATCCCCTTCCCCGAGTGTAAATGCCAGCCCGACCGGCCTCCTCAGATTTCCGCCAGTGAAATCACTGGCGGAAGTAGGAAGAGGCCGTGTAACGGCCCAGGCACCCGGTGGGAACCGGGATATGGCTGAAGCCATCCCCCATCCCCTCCCGGGCCGACTGGACCAATGGCTCTCCTTCCTCACCCGGTGATCCGCCCCCCCCCCCCCGCCCACCAGATCCTGACTTACCTGGTCCGGCGGCCGAGGGCTCGTCCCGGAGCAGGGGAGGCCAGCCTCTCCGCCGGTCTTCCCTGCTCGCGAGTCGTTGCAAACGTGCTTTCCGGCACGTTTGCGACATCTCCCGGCGCCGGAACATTCGTTCCAGCGCCGGCAGATTCGGCAGGATTGCGCTGATTGTCTGCTTATAGGTCTCTTTTTAATTTCTAAATTGGTACAGTATTCACATACCGTTCCACAAGAACTCAGCACTACTGAGCCAGTGGTTAGGGAATCTCATTTAACATTCATTGCAGGCAAAGCTCTTACTGCCAGTAGTGAAGTAGTTTTTAAAAAGCAGCCTCCGTTTACCTCAATTTGTTTCCTTGGGTCAAATTTATCTGATTTTTTTTAATGGAAGCATGCTATTCTTCTATTCATCTGTGTGTTCCGTGCTATAATTTGATACCTCATTCATGTCTGTACAACCATAGTAAGTGCCTTAAAAGATTATCTAAAGCTGGCTTTGACTTTGGTAAATAGATATATAGATAACTAATCCCTGACATCCTGAGAAATGACATGAATCTTAGTTCTTGCACACGTTTTACATTGGAGAAAACGTTTTGTGGTCTTCATTTCATTATCCTTATTAAAATGACTAATAAATAAAGATACAGGAGGACTCTCACTGCAATTTCCCACAACAGAGCCTTTTAGAGGCCCTTTCGTATGTTACCCGTTGTCGTGTAGGAGCCACACCAGCACAGCTTCTTTCTGTGCTGCACGATTTAGGTGGGACCCGCTGTAGCTTGCCAGGGTTGCCCCTTCTGAAAACGTGGTCCATGCTGGTAGTGTGGATCGAGGGTGTGCAGTATGGGCTTCTTCCCTGTAGGCTGGGGCTTCCTGCATTACCCAAGCAGGATAGGTACAGCTCTGACATCACAAGGCCATGCAAGGATATTCTGTTGAAGCCTGTTTATATAGGCTTATCACGGAATCCTGTGTAGTTTTGCGCTGGAGCAGCATGTGCTGCCCTGGAGCAGGATGTCGTAAATGCGCTGTAAAGCACATTTCCAACACCCGGCGAGTAAGGACCGCTGGTGTAGTGGCTGGTGGCCCTTACCCAGCCGTTCCCCCAGCCCTGCACCCACTGGAGCAGGTAAGCCCTACACCGGTCGGGGCAGGGGTGGGGGGAGGGTGCACCGGGCGGGCAGGGCAGGCGGCCATTGGCCATCCCTGGACCTGGAGAGGGCAGAGATATCGGCGGCGAGATCCACCATATCCCCAGTCTTCTCCAGGCCCGGCACGGCCTTGCCTGAGTGGCGCAAATGTGTGTGAGCTCTACAGCTCGTGCATTTTCGAGGAGGCCTCTTGCCGCTTACACCAGGGGAAGGGGACAATCATACCTGTAGTGAGCAGCCCCCTCCAGACATACACTGGCAGGGTAGCTACTCACTCTCCCAGGGAACCTGCAACCCTCTGGAGTGGCTCAAAGCACGGCCACGCCACCAGACAGGTCCCAGTTCCCTGTGCACTCCTAAACCAGGAGAAGGAACACAACTGCTCTAAAGCAGAGACAGTAAAGAAAGGTGCCACCAGGCTGAGAAAACCTCTTGACTTCTCCAGGCCTCAGCCTCCCCGGAGAGCCTCAGAGCGAATACAGAAATGGTAGCGTTTATGGCGTCAGGCTAGGCGTCTGGACTTAGTTCCCCCACGTTCCCAAGAACCACACTGGGTTAAATAAAATGATGGTTTATTTTAGACTATGCAAAATAAGCATGGAGAGAACATATATAAGCAGTAAAACTGCTACCATATTCGGCATAACGAACCAGATTGAAAACATAAGCACAAAACAAGAAAGGATAAATCCTACACTATACATTGGGTATCCTAACACTCACCAAGATGTAAAAAAGAATGTTGCAAGGCCCTCAGCCGCGGCTCCAACCAAAAGCGTTAGAGAGAAGAGACTAACGGTTTCCCAAGAGTTAGTTAAATAGAATATTTGAAAGCAGTTGATGGACACAGGTAAGATGACCAATCAGGTACGGCCGGGTGGGTCATCCCATGACCGATGACTTCACTCTTCCTTGCTCGTGATCAGCTAACAGGTGCAGAAAATAATGAGGGAAGAAAAAAGCATTATCATATTCCCATGTAGATAACGGGACTAACGAGCCACGGTCCCAGGGATGGTACGACTCCCCAAGGTCGCTGGCGAGCTGCCAGTCACCAGGGCTCTGCACCGAGCAGACTAGAGGGTGAGAAAGGAAGCTGCAAGGAAAAATCCAAGATGGAGACAGAACCAAAGTTTACAACCCCGTCCAACTCTACAATACCCTTCTCCCAAGTTGTTCCCGGGCCATCCTGGGACAGCCCAGTAACTCAATAGGATATGGCGGCCGGCCCTTTAGGCCAACCGCCGTATCCTATACAGGATTGGGCTGCCCACCTATGTTTATGCCTTGCAGAGATGCAAGTACTGTAATTGTTGGGGCCCAATCCAGCTAGCAAGAAGACAACAGAGTCCGTGAGCAGCCCTGTGGTTAACGCGTATTACCTCAGCTCTGCATAATTCCTCCCCTGATGCTGCTATACTGGAAACCTTGAACTCAACTAGTGGCTTGTCATCTTAAAGCATTTATGTATCAGGATTTTCCTTCTTTCGTTCAAAGACTCTTTCCATCAACTAGCTTTATATACCACACACAGTTTAGCATGGGTGGTCTTTTTTCCAGGCCCAATCTCAACATGCAACATGAGATCCACTTCACTTTTTGTCTTAGATTTTATTTGTCCCTTATATATAGATACTGTATGTCCTTTTCTCGCTTTGTTTTTTCTCTCTCCCCTTTCTCTTTATCACCCTCTTTCGCCTTGTCTCACTTATTTTCCTTCTTTCTTCAAAAGATGACTGTGACAGCACTGGCATCACCTAACTTAGGTAAGGTTGCAACTAGGGATGGAGGATCTCTTTGTTTCCATCTGTCCAAACTTCACACAGTTTCCTTTGATTTCCATTCCGCTCTCTTTGTTTTGTTTTTGCATCACCAAAAAACACGCCCCTATTTAAATGTGTGTTTTTAACAAGTATCTTCATGTTTTCCCTTCCAAGCATTTGGCGTGATAATACATTGCAAAGTATGCATTTTTAAAAAATGTAAATGTATGGAATGCATAACATCCATAGACTTCTCCGTATCTTAAAAATCCAATCCGATCCACTGGGGAGCAGGAAGGGTCTGGAACTCTGTGTTCCATCATGAATCTTGGCAAGAGAGAAACTCAGTAACATCCCTAGATTTGTAACCCAGTTGTGGATTGTGACTCACTCCTTGAAAATTGAGGACTTGCACAGTGGGAAATTGTACCTGAAACAAGAAGATGTTTGCTAAGATAAGCAACACTCAGAGATACCGTATTGGTCTGAGTATAAGACTCACTTTTTTCTCCTAATTTAAGTTTTTAAACTAGGGGTGCGTCTTATAATCAGGCTGTTGCAATTTAATGCCAGTGATTTAATTACATTTTTTTAATAGCGCCAAACTTTAAGGGTGCGTCTTATAATCAGGTGCGTCTTATACTCGGGACAATGCGGTATGTCAGAATGCTTAACGTTATACCCTCTTGCGTTATCACTTCTGTTTCTACGCTTCCTCCAGAGGCTCATCAGCAGAATTTTTAGCACATCTCCCATGGACTGAGAAAATAAAAAGCACCTCCCTGGTTTAGATTTGACCATCTGAAATACGTTATGTTTCTTTATCTTTCAAACACCTAAGAACTGTTTCTCTTTCAAGTGTGCCCGAGATATATCTTAATTAGTGGCGATTTCCACTTCCTGGGGAGCAATGGGTAGATTGTCTGTCAGGAGACATTCTCTTGCATTAGCCAAGGAAGAATGACCTCACTCCTCACAGCTGTTACAAAGACACAATATTTCTAAACTTAGTCAATCATTGCTGAGCATAGATCCAATTTTAAGTTAATACAACTTCTGTTCTCTATATCCTTCTCAGACTTCCATATCCTCTTACAGGATTCAGTGCATTTATAACCCCCTACTACAGTGGTTCTCAAACGTTTTAGCACTGGGACCCACTTTTTAAAATGACACCCTATCGGGACCACCTAGCTTTACGGGACTTAAAAAAAAGTGATCTAGAAAGAAATATTTATTTACAAGTAATATTTTATTTATTTATTTGCAAGGCAGTCCTAATAAATAGCATCAAGGCTTGAGGGGCTTAGTTGTGTGACCCAGCCTTCGCCTGCCCCTACTACCTGTCATTGACAGACCTGGGGGGAAAAACCCAGAAAAAAGACGCTCAAATATTTATTTCCCTATATTTCCCTATATATATGCAAGAGCTCAGCTTCTTGCAAACTGCAGGAGTTCAGCTGTTTTGCAGGGCAGCTATCTGGTTTTTGAATAGCCTCAGGGCTTGAGACAATTACTTATCTAATTTTCCATCACCCAGGACCCACCAGAAATCAGGTCGTGACCCACCAAGTGGGTCCAAACCCACAGTTTGAGAAACACTGCCCTACTATATTCTCTAAACACTTTAAGGCCCATAAGTTCCACTGTGAGGAGATGCAGCCTCTGTTGTCCTGTAGATATTTGTATATGCACATGTCACTTATACTGCTTGTTTCCTCCACACTCAATGCTCCTCTGGAAGGTGCACACTTTCTGTCATCCCCCCCATGTTTATAGAAATAAAAGGCAGCTGATATGTTACCCTGTTCTGTTCTAAAACCAGACCACCTATACCTAAGAAATTCCACAAGATTCCAGGGTAATTTTTACTTGAGCTCCCTCCAAGACATGAGCCTCTGCAGTTTTCCAGGGCAATGTGGGAATTTAGGACTTTTTCCTAATAATCAATCTCTATCCATTTTCCAGTAATGTAGAAATATTGCTTTTACTGAATATGGTGAACAATTGTTCCTTGTCATTCAGATAACTTTCATCTTATCTCCTCTTAATCTGCTTTACATTTGGAGAAACCTGTCCTGATCCTCCATCCTTTTGACACACTTTAACCCTCTATGATAGGCAGGTTAGTCTCTGTGTAACTTTGGTGGTTGCCAGTCAGGTGACAGATGCTGTCTTGACAGATTGCAAAGGTGCTATATGTCAACCCCAACTCCATGGGGTTGCCCCAGGGCCTGGGCTCCCTGATGCTATGAGTTGGAATTCAGAACAAGTACCGGTACTAGCCAAAATATAAATCAGGAAAGAAAATAATCCTGCCATAAAGGTGGGAACCCTATACCTTTAAGGAAGCACTAGTGTGGCAGGTCCAAGAATCCTGGTTGGGCTACGCTTTCACAGGGAGCCTTCTCCTGAGTTGTATTTGGAGTTTCTGTAGGCTTACTACCTCCCCTTTTGCTGCAGACTAATGAGCCCAGAAGCCACAGCCAGTGCATGCCCCATGGTTAGGTAGGGGCGTACCTCCCTTCCTGCCTCTTCCTTTTCAGTGCTAGCTTGCCTGTCCACTGGTCTAGCAGCATACTCCCATTTCAGGTGCTTGAGCAACTGATTACTTGATGTGCTTGTAACCTGTGAATTTTCATCACCAGCACATACCTCTTCAAAAAAACTGAAGTGGGCAAATTCTTGGCAAGCCTTCTCGAGCTATGGCAGTAAAAAGGGAGGTATATGAACAGGATCCTGGCTTTTTAAAAATGATTTTCCACCTTTTTAATCTCTGGCCTGACCTGAATTCTGAGCAATTCTTAACGTTGCAGACTAGCAGTACTTCTCCCCAAGTCTTACAAATGATGGCACTACAGTATTTCTGTGCTGTGGCATCATAGCCTTGCATCGTTTTGTCTACGTAAGCAACATTCTGCCATTCAGTATGGAGGATGGTGAATACAATCTAAGAAGGTTTTCAGCAGAAGGTGAAATTTTAGCCACATTTCATCAACTTTGAATGTTTTATACTATCAGGCTGAGACACTGAATTCTCTGATGAAGACTTGGTTATGAAAAAGGAACGCTGAAAAACCATCACGATTTATGGTGCATAATTCCCAAAGAAGAGAGAGTCTTGGCAAGATGAACAGGACGCTTGTTTTATGTTCGTCTATTTTCCTTATAGGGGGCACATCCACAAACCTTTCAAAGTGTTATAGTGAGTGTTCTGGACTGAAATGATCCCGGGTACAATTACAGTTCAAATTGTAAGAGTTGCACCATAATTTATTAGATTTTTCAGCCTATCAAGACAGCTATAAATGAATATACATACACGCATTATGCCAGCTCCTGCCAACCTAGCAGTTCCAAAGCATGTTAATATGAGTAGATAAATAGGTACTGCTTGCGGGAAGGTAAACAGCGCTCCGTGTTCCAGCCGCATGCTAAGCGCTGCGGCAAGGAGAGTCATACCGGTCACATGACCATGGAGGCGTCTTCGGACAACGCTGGCTCTTCGGCTTTGAAATGGGGATGAGCACCACACCCTAGAGTCGGACATGACTGGACTTAATTGTCAGGGGTCACCTTTACCTTAAGACTAAACTTATTTTATTTATATATTTTAAAGACTTCTACGTAGTGGCTCTGTTTAAAAAAATGCTTAGGGCAGCTTACAGCTTCTTTTAAAAACAATAATATAAAACCACTAAAAATACCAAGAGATAGCAGTGGGTCTAAAATTCAGATCCAGGGAATCAAAAATTTAAAGCCGTCAACCTGACAAGCCAAATGTAACCATTCATTTACAGCTCAGTCCAACATAAATCCCCACATGCTGATGTAGCAGCTCCGGCACAGGCTACGCTGCATCCCGTGTGTGTGTGGGGGGGTTGGCTGCTGGAGGTCTCCTTGGTGTGACATTTGTCCCCTTCCCCTTGGTAAGCCCCTGCAGGCGTAATGGGTCCACGCAGACCTGTGCCAGTGATATTGCTGGCACAAGTCTGGGTTAATCCGTGCAGGTGAATCAGCCCCTGGAAAGTCTCAATTTGAGCTAGATAGGCAAAACGTAGCGCTGTAAATCACATTTATCATTCCATGATCCCATCCCTGTCATGTCTTTCTAATGCATATTGTGCAAGCTTTCAGGGCAGGGACTGCATTACTTTATGTTTATGGCACTTCTTCGTGAGTCAGGGGTAGTTTTCTAGATCTGGGTTCAAATTCTTGTTTAGCCAAGCAGCTCAATGGATGACTTTGGGCTCATCACTATATCTCAGCCTAATCCATTTGTTGTAAGGATAATATTGTCCTGTTCCAGACTAGAGCCCGCAAGGATGAGTTTGCCAAGCATGGGACAACACCAGGCTGGACTGCAGGTGGCCAGAACCACAAGCAGCAGCTTATTGTGGGACTGGTTTCAAATCAAAGTGGATCAATGCAAACCAAGAAGCAAAGATCTCGGAATAATGCCCCAGCAGTGTTCTGGGGCAAACAGAAAACGTACGTGGTCCTGCAGTAAGGTTTGGATGTCTCCAGCTCCACCCCCTCAGAGGGCAACTGCTTGAGCTTAAAGCAGCCATGTCCTATACGGCAGGTTTTGGCTCCAGTGCAACTGTGGAACCCCTCCTGCCACTAGTTATGGCATGGTAGGTACCCTCCCATACTACAGAAAGTTTAGAGATGAGCCAGGAAGGATGAAGAACTACCTTGAAAGGCAGAGAGGATGAAGACATTGCTGGCCCCAGTAACCTCTCCTTCTATGGGAGTTTCTAGCAGGGTGATTGCTGCAGAGGTTTTTCCTGATCCAAGTCTTTCTTGTCCCTCCATATCATCAGACCCCACTTCTCATGGTGGGGGCGGGGGGACCACGAATCTTGAATCTTGATAAAAATAGGGTAATCTGTGTACCACCATAAGCTACTTGGAGGAAGGGTGGTATACCGTATAGCAATTAGATAAATAGAAAGAAGTAATAAACAAGTAATTTAGAAATAGAGCGCACTTATTAAGTCCTAGAGTCTTTTTTTTTTTTTTTTTTTACAAACACTGTGCAAAACATATTTTTTATAATGACTTGCCTGGGCCTCTTTTCGAGGAGTAGAAGAGGGAACAAAGCAAAGTTTGCCTGTCTTCACTCTCCACAGTCTTGAAGATAAATAGTAGACAGAAAGTCTGAAAACAAGCAGAGAGCAGACATCTACAAGACTGTTTGCCCTTGAATGAGGTTTGTGAAATCTTGAGTACTTTGCCAGCTGACCAGTTCTCTTTTTGAACTAGGTTTGTTGCTTTGGTTTTGTTTTGTTTTTATGCCATTTTATCTTTGCATAGTGTTCCTAGATATCATGGCAGTGAATGTCTTATAAATACACACAGGAGTGGAGATTAAGGAGCGTATAACGGTGCTGCTGTTTGACTGTCCTAACAGGAAAAAGCTACATTATATGTCGTAATTGTTCATATTATAAGGGGGGGGGGAAAGCCAAACAGGACTAGATTAAAATCAGAATAACCAATTTTGCTAGTTCAGATAATGTTTTGTAAAGTTCAGCAGGCCAATCTAACTTGAAAAACAATGAAATTCCCTTGGGGACACTTTGGGAATTAGCAACATACTGTAGAAGAAAATGTAAATAATGAAAGAGCAAAGAGCGAGGTCATGGAGAACACAGCCTGTTAACAGAAGGCTGTTAATATTGAATCACTGCATCTCTATAAATTCTGTCAGCAGAAAAGTCATAATCTCCGAGATGTGGGACTGGGTCAAGCAATCTGGCTTGGATGTTTTGCATGTGTTAAATTCATTGTGACGGCATTCCTAAGCAATTTGACTTGACGCAACTTCTTTTAAAGGCAATGGGGCTTACTTTCAAGTAAATGTGTTTAGGATCAGTGTGGAAGGGAAATGAAGTTACAAGATGATACCTGTAAGTAATAAATTGGATTAGTTTAGCTAAATACAATGGTGTGGACTGTTCAAACCCCCCATTTTTATGAGCAATTCAGCAACCCATATTTAAACCACTGTATTTCGAAAGCATTAGCAGAGCAGTTCTGCATTTCTTCTACACTCAGATGAAAATCTGCATGCCACCAGTCAGGTAAGATAGTGGCCTAGTTCTGGGCTCTTTCAACCATAATCAGCCAGGACAGTCCAATCAAGGGAGCCAAAGGTTAGTGAAGGAAAACTGGAATTGCAATTAGAAAGTCAGGTAATTGGGGAGGATGACATATTATTGGGCCACACGAGTTAAGCAAGAGTGTGAGGAATAACCCAAGCCCTGAATAGTGTACATGGAAGGCATATTGCAGTGGGTGTCAAAGCATACTACGCGGTATAGGTTGAAACAGCGACTGGATGAGTTTTTACCCTGATCCAGCTTTTCTACCACCATTGTGTCATGCTTGTGCAAGACAATGTCAGGATGGACATGGCAAGGCAAGGATCAACCTCAGCACGGTTGTAATATCATTTTCTTTGCAATAACTATATTCAGATTTTCTCAACAAAACCTTCATAAACATTTTGTCATCTCTGTTTCATCCACTCTGCATCTCACTCAGTTTTTCTACATCTGTCTCAGAGAGCAATCGAAACTGACTCAGTATTCCTCCCACTGACAGGCATGGTGAACCTAGTGGTACTGTTATGTTCCCTGTTGCATGTACTATCCACCTTGTCTTAATGTCTCACAGTATATTTGTATTTGTGTTGGATGGTTATTTTGTGACTCTTCAGGTTGTGTTTTTACGTCCCTGAAGTGCTTGCTGAAACCACTAGCGAGTTTAAAAAACAAAACAAAACAAAAACATAAAAAGGGTTCATACTTGGGCTGACGTACAAGTACTCACTACTTTTATGAATATTTGTAGTACCATCAAAAGCCTCCTCAACTTTTGTCAAATTTTGGTAACTATTTTGGAAGCAGAGGCGTTGCTCCGGTAGGGGCGGGGCCGTAAGTTTCGCTCAGTCCTAGTCCCGTTTACCAAGCGAGCAGGAGACGGCCCCGCCCCCTCACTGTCGGAGCCATTCCCGTGCGGAGAAAGCAGCAGGCAGGGAGCGACGCCTCTGTTTGGAATCATTGCCCGCATTTTCAGTTGACTCTGTCTCCACTCAGTGAGATCACCATGCCCTGAATCTGATTGGTTGTTGAGTGTTGTGGTGTTATTGCATTCTCTGATCCCTGATTGGCTAGGAGAGCACATGTGAGCAATACAGGAAAGAGGCCCCAACCAAGAGTAAAAAAAAATGGTGCTGATTTAAATGTTCTCACAAAGTACTTTTCAATTTCTACCTCTCAATCTAGTCAATTTCTGTTTGAAAATCAAAACAAGAGTATATTTTGGCACAGCCCTTGTTTACAGTATCTTTTTGTGAAAGTTTTGTTTTTGTTTTTTCCCAGAATCTGAGAAAAGCTCGGTGTCCACACAGTTTTCGTGAACATAATATTCATGTACATATACTGTACGTCCTATATTATGTTTTCGGACATAGGAGCAATCTACAGGATCATACCTTAAAAGTCAAAGCTAGTGTGGTGTAATTTTGATTCTTACGGAATGTATATACTGTTTCTCAACCAAAACAAACAAACAACCGAAAAGAAACCCCACAACCCAAGTACTTTATATAGCAAAGCAAATGAAAAAAATTGTTCTGTGTCCCCAAAGAGCTCACAATCACAAAGAGCACCATCATTAAAGGTATTTTGTCCAGGGGTGTAGTAGAGGGAGCATTTACTTTTCTGTAAGGGAAGTCCTCATTAGTTAAAAGAATTTCTTACAAAACGTAACAGCTTCCTTTCAGAAATGTGAAATACAGAATAACTTTGCTAAAGGAAAACCTTGAACAGCATTCCAGATTTTGGCAGCTGTGCTCACAAAATTCGCTAGGTCACTATAGTGAAAAATGACCACCAATAAAGTCGAGCCAGTTGGCTTGTCTTTTCATCCCTGCAAAATACTTTCCACAGGTTCAATTGGACCAATTTGGACTGGTAAATGCAAAAACGTTTGAAGATAATATGAGGAATCTCTGTATGCGACATTTTTACACCTTATTGAGCCCTGGTTGCTTGTTAAAATTTCTCAAAAGCTGCTGCCAAGTTAGATGTCTCATTCTTAACTTTAGTATTTTGTATAAGTCTTTCTGTGCTTTACAAGAAATTCTCTTTCTTACAGAGTTACATAACACACCCAGATGGCATATAATTGTCCTGAAATCCATTAATCTAGTCAAGATTTTAAAAACGTACTATGGGGAAATAATCTTATACTTTGTAACTAGCACCCATGCCTTACTGTACTTGCCTCACAGCGCAATCCTATCCAACTTACACCATCGGTGTAAACAGCGGTGCAGCGAGAACGGGAGGTCCCAGAACAAAAGGGGGATTCAAATCCCCTTCAAAGGAGATTTAAATCTCCCCTCCCCGAAAGCCTCCCACCATGCCCTCCCCTGCTGGTTACACTGGTGGTGTAAGTTGGATAGATTGCGCTGTCAGCATATTACATGTTGGGATCTCAATAGTTTATATCATATAGTAGCTATTCTGGGATCCAGTCCTTGTATTAAGAAATGGACTGGAACAAAGAAAAGGCATTTGCCCAGGTACCTCCCCATAAAACACATAAGGCAAGGTGACTTAGAATGAAATCAGGCCACCTTTTATTAATTAGAACACACCATTAGTTACATAAGAACATAAGAAGAGCCCTGCTGGATCAGGCCAAAGGCCCATCTAGTCCAGCTTCCTGTATCTCACAGTGGCCCCACCAGATGCCTCAGGGAGCACACAAGATAACAAGATACCTGTATCCTGTTGCCACTCCCTTGCACCTGGCATACGTAGAAACCTACTTCTAAAACCAAGAGGTTGCTTATGGCTTGTATCTTGTGATGGTCTTTTCCTCCATGAATCTATCCAATCCCCTTTTAAAGGCATCCAGGCCAGGTGCCATCAGCACATTCTGTGGCAAAGAGTTCCACAGATTAATTCCACGCTGGGTAAAGAAATATTTTCTTTTGTCTGTTCTAATTCTCCTTCCACTCAGTTTTAGTGGATGTTCCCTAGTTCTAGTGTTGTGTGAGGGGGAAAAGAACTTCCCTCTATCTACTCTATTCATCCCATGCATAATTTTATATGTCTCAGTCATGTCCCCCCTCAGACACCTTTTTGAAGAGCCCCGAACGCGGTAGCCTTTCCTCATAAGGGAGGTGCTCCAGCTCATAGTTAATAATTGCAGTGAATTCTGTCTAAGACACTCTACTCTCCAAGTACTCTCCAAGTGCGGGCACCTACCCTGGAGGGAACAGCTAATCTGCCTAGACCCCCTTGGGTGAACCCCCCCTCGCTCCAACCTGGGATTGCCTCTTTGAGTGACCCCAGTTTTCCAATGCCAAACCCTGGAAAGAGGATCAAGAAAGCCAAATTGTTTCACCTACCCGAAGCCAGGCAGCCTTTAAGGTAGACATCACAATTCAAGCCTAAGGTATCGCCAGCCTGCATCCCCGAATCAGACAGCCTCTTGAGATTGGTTCTGGTTTTCCTTCAATCTTGCTTGCCTAAGTGTAGACACTGGATCCGTACGTCTGCTCCCTGACCTGCACTATACCTGCCAGACATGGCCGTCCTGGCTAAAAACCCACCTTAAGAACAGTCCAGGGTAGGTGAAAAAAGCTCCCGAAAGCCAATCAGGAGTGGAACAAAACATTTGTACCAGGCCCCAAATGGTGACCAGCTAAAGTTTAGCTGGTAAACTCTCAGACTATGATAATGGGTGGGTTGGGTGGGTCATATGCTCACCCAGACATGACTGACCAGGGAAGTGGCTGTGTGCTGAACAAGCACTTCTTGCCTCTCCCTCTGTCATGCAACCAATCAACTGATGGCTCATCGCTGCCTCATGCAGGGGAGAACCAGGCAAAAAACATCTCTGCCTACACCTGAGGGAGGGGAGTGGCATTCTGTCATCTATTCCAGCCGGCTTTAAGTTATTTTGCAGGAATACAAGATTGTGAAGTACCCTAAGCTTCAAATGTTATCAGTAAGATCTAGAGTGACCTTTGTGGTAATGAAGCATCAAGGGTAGTCAAGTCAGTATAATAAACTTTCTCTTGTGGATATTGGTCTAAAACAGCATATACAAATATTTGTGGTTTTTTTTTCTTTTTTTCTTATTTATTGATTGAGTGATAAAATACAAAAGGAAGAAAAGAAAAAGAGAAAAGAAAATACATATATAAGAAAAAAGTACGGAGAAGAATATCGTAACATATCTTTACAATTTCCCAATCATAACAGAGAAAAAGAAAAAAGAGAAGAATTTCACAGTATAACACAAACAAAAAGACATACCCCTGCCCAAAGGAAGCTACAATTTAAATTTCAGCAGTGGGTGAGAGACCACAAAGGAAGCGAAGGAAGAGGAACCCAGGTAACGGGCATTAATATGAACAAATGCAGCTATATGTACTTAGACATAGCTTCAGTTAAGAAGGAGGACATGATTAGCCAGGTCTCTGGATGTAACCCTTCCACTAGAAATCCTTTACTATGTTCAAATTTCATAGTTTTATATAGTGCTAGCTAGCTATAACTGCACTTCAGTTCATTTGTTCATTAAAAAAAAACCCATGGGAAAATTAATCCATTTTTTTTTCTTAGAAAAAAATCTGGGTGTCTTTTCTGGTGAGTTAATCTAATATCTCCACTTGCCTGATAATCTTTAAACAAGTGATTGGGAATATGTTTTATTGCTCTTGAAACAAAGTACTTCAGTCTAAAGAATGTAATTAGTGTGATTTACTACATTTTAAACATATGGACAAGAGATTCCAAGACATTGCACTTAGGAATTGTAGACAAAGAAGAACTCACTGAACCTGAGCAGAATTGTTTTCTTTTTGTTACAGAAGGAAAATATACTTTTATCTCTTTCTCTCTAAGTGCATTTCTGTTTATAATGTACTATAAAGCCTAACAGTGTCTATCATTCAAGTAATTGCAAAAGGAATGTGCCAGAATGAACAGATACAAAATTAACTACTGAATGCATTTAGGACAGGATTCTTTGCAATAAAAACTATTTTCATCCCAAGCAAATTTCCCCTCCAAGGCTACATTCCTAAATGCACTGGCTATGAAGTCCCATTGAATACAGTGAGAGAGAGAGAGAGAGAGAGAGAGAGAGAGAGAGAGAGAGAGAGAGGCATACGGTATCCCAGGATCTCCAGATGGAATGTCTCCTACTCTTGTGTGGAGGAAAAAAAACCATAATTGAGTATTTCTTCCTGTGCTTTGCTTTAGAATGAAAGTAAAACCTCTGAGGACCTTGGGGATAATCCATAACATGGCTACATGAAGGCTGACTATGAGAATTATTTTCAGCTTTTTTTTGTTAACCACTTTAGGCCTATGTTGGAAGAGAAAAGTGGGATATAAATATGAAATGAAATCTAAACTAGTGCTAATGATCAGGAATCCACAAGCATGGTTACAGTGAAACACTGCTTCCTCTTACCCAGATCCTCACCTTTAAGGATTTTGCAGGTGTGTAAACCAGTGGCATAGTTTACGTGAGGCGACCCACGCATCCCACATCCAACCACACGTCGCTCGGCCTGAAACCTGGCAGTCTGCGCCAGCCGATGCACCCCACAGCCATTTCGGTGGCTTCCCAATGGGCACAAAGGAGTATTTGCACCTATCGGGAAGCCGCCGAACTCACTGAGAGGCACATGGCGGCTTACTGCAGGTGACGTCACTCCCAGTGACGGTAGCTCCAGTTTCTGGTGCCCAGGTGCAGCATCACGAGTCGCCACCCCAGGTCTGAAGAGGTGTTGCTACGCCACTGGTGTAAACAAAATGACCAAAGGCCAGGTTGCACTCAAATTTCTCTGCCTCAGTAGTGCATGAACCTTGTCCACTTTCCTCCAGCCTCTGTGAGCTTTATGCAAGTGACTTGCGCCAACCCAGTAAATAGAATCAGACAAATTGCTGCTTCAGATAATCTAATCAAGTGAGCCTGGAGGCTTTTGAGAACTGTCTTGTGGTACCTTTCATGCCCAGAGATTTCCTAGACAGAAAGCTGTTGTGTATTTTAATGTGTCAAACCTCCTCAGCCATCCTCTCTTGGTCGCTGTGGCCTGTGCCTTGGTTGCCCCTTTTGTTAACAGGTCAAAACAGGTTTCTTGCTGCCAGAGTGGCTGTACCTGGATACTCTTGGCCATGTTCAAAAATGTCCCCTTTGCCTTTCCACATTTTACCTGCTCTAACCTATCAGGATTCACCTTTTCAATCCTCAGGAGCCCTACTGTTCCTCCTAGCTTTCCCAGTCAAAGAGCATAATCCTTTGCATGTCTACTCAGAAGTAAGGCCCATTGATGTCAATGGTACTTTGACATAGAGTGTGTGTAGAGGTTTGCAGCCAAAGTGTGTGTCTCATGGATCCCATCCACTGCGTGCTGCATTAAGGCACCCCCAAGCTCTGCTCTGGGCTGCCTCAAATCTGAAGTCACTAAAGCTACTCAGACTTCTCTTCCAACCTCTCTGTATTTCCCTACTCCTTGTCCTATTTTTATACTAAAAAAAAAAAAGGGTGGGAGCCTGGAGATCTCCCTCTGAGCCCCCCCCCCCGGCAAGTCAGAAAACTAATACACCTGCATATGTGCCACAACACAGAGGCAGTCTCTCCATGCTAATTCAGCTGCAAATGCTGTAACCCCCTTCATTTCACTGAGCACAACCAGTTCCATTGTCAATTAGTCTAATTTAATTTCAGGCTTTGACTCTCTTTTTCTTGGGTACCAGATTAGAAGTGAATGTGCCATAGACAACAGTTACAAGTCCTTTACCACGCTTGTTTTGATGTACATGCGTGTGCTTTGATACGTGTGTTCTGAAGCACTTGTGGTAACATTCCTTTCATAATAACTGTGGAGATCCCAGTAGCATAGCCAGGCTGGTGTTGTGTGTGTGTGTGTGTGTGTGTGTGTGTGTGTGTGTGTGTGTGTGTGTGTGTGTGTGTGTGTGTTGCTTTGCCCCGGGTGACATCTGCGTTCTCCTCATGAAGAGGCGGTGGCAGCTTTCTGCTCCGAGACTGCTTTTTTGCAGCCAGAGTGGCTGTGCCTGTAGCTGCGGAGGGTTTTTGCGCCATTTTTGGTGGGCCCACCCAATGTCCTAGAAGCCTTCAAATGAAGGCTTCCAGAATTGCGAGGGGCGATGATGCAAAATGCGTCATCACCCTGTGCCCCCTGGAGCACGCTAGCAATGCCACTGGGAGAACCTCTAGAACAACAGCACCATTTAGGGCTGCCACTGCGATCTTGAATGATATAATATCAGGAATATCTATGGCAGGAAAGCTTGGGAGTTGTGGGTGGGTCACCCATGGGAGTACCAAAAACAAAGTCAACTGCATCAAATTGAATGTCAGATCCAGGGGGATAAGGCTCAGTACAATGAAACAAAGGTGACACAGATGTGGAGATGTGAGGCAAGTCTTCCATGGCAAAGAGCATCACTTGCAGCGGTAGAGTGAGTCCTCTCATTGTTTGGGCCAGAGAGCATGCCTGACCTTATGACTTCCTCTGTCCTATTGCTATTCAAGAATAATGTTCTTTGCAGGTACTGGTTTCCCTGTCACTTCCTCCTTGTGACAGAAGCTGGGGGTGACACACAGGTTGGCTCCCTACTGATAATTCTTAGCACCTGCTGTGAGCTACAGTATTCAGTGAAACAAACAGTGTAGCTTTTCCTGGCTTGGTAATAAAAGGGTGGGAAATGTTTTATCCATTTAATTTCTACATATCAGGTGCGCAGGAGAAGGAATTAATCTTTGGTTCAGATCATGGTTCATTCTGAAATGGTGGTTAGAACAAGCCACGACCAGTAGTTTCTAATATTACTGCTGACCCTGGATTCTTCTAAACGACAATCAGAAATAGAATTATTCCTCCCCTTTTGCATGGAGGGGAGGGGCAGCATGTGTTCTTGAGGCTGGGGGTCATTGTGTGAAGCCAGGATTCAATCCTTGGTTTATGTGATGTCTGAACCAGTTCCTTGTAGCTCCTTCCCACTCCAGCATTGGTCTTCCTGGGGGCTATGATAGCATGGTGGAGAAATGGTCTGCCTAGCCCAGTTTTATCTGCTTGCCGTGCTCTGGATGGGAGTCTTTCCTGGCCCTTCTACCCAAGATCCATTACTTGAAGATACCAGGGACTAAAGCTGGGACTTTCTGGATGGAGGGTATGTGTTCAGCCACCTAGCTATGCCCTAAACTAACAGGTTGTTACATGACACTAAGCAAAAAAAGTGCATCTAAGACAGGGATAGGCAACCTTCAGCCCACAGGCTAGATCCAGCCTGCCACCCGAAATCCTCCGGCCTGTAGTCCCAAAAAGATATATCCACCTGGCCCACAGCAGTCCTAAGAAAGAATTCAAGTTTGTCATTCTATCTCTGTAAGGCTTAAGCCAGAGCTATACCACACGCGGCACAGCACGGCCAGTGCCGTCCATGTGCGTCCGGTGTGTTGTCTTGGTGCCTGACGGCGTTGGCCCATCAGAGATTAATGTCCCGTCCTGCACAAAGTGGCCTCGGACTCCACCTTTCCCCGTTTCTTGCCTGTTCAGCCAATCAGAGGCAGTGGTTTGGACTGTGGGGGGAGGAACATGTTTCACGCGGTAGCCAATTATGGGGCAGATTTCAGAAACACTGTAAACAATCTTAAGTAATTTTAACCAATCCAGTCACTTCCCCTTCCCTTCTACAGCAAGTCCTCCCTCCTCCACCCGAAAGTGACCAATCACAGGGAACACACTAGTATCCAATCACAGGGGACCTGTAAGCCACAGCTGAGAACCGGTGTGGTTGGGTTTCGTCTTGCCAAGTCTCGGCACGGCTGCTACTCAGCCGTGCCGAGACGGCTGCTGTGCCATGACATGTGCAGTGTAGCTCTGGCTTTACAGTGTAAGCAACAGCAGAAGCTTCACTTGAACATAATTTTCTCTGCCTAGTCATGCATGCATCTTTCCGCGCTGTTCCCATCTCTCTCTCTCTCTCTCTCTCCCTGTGGCCTAATTGGGAGGTTCGTGCATGTGTATTGATTGTGCATGTATTCTTACTATTGATGGACCTAATGCCTGGCTTCTATGCAGAAGAAGGTTGCCGACCCCTGATGTAAGAGGACCTTCACAATCACGTTTTCAACATTTACCTAAAGCTGCCTTATGGTGAACGTGTGCTTTCAAGCATGCATGTCAACAAAGCAACTGAACTGCAGAAGGTGGAACTGTGTCACAAGCACACATCCCTAAAAGTACTTGCCATGGAGAAGGTTAAACGACTTCCATTGGGGAAGCAGTTAGGGACAGATGATGAACAGAAGAACTAGAAGATTTTTGCTCTGCTCTCAGGTTTTCCACAGCACATTCCTATGGGGAAACTTCTTGTTTGAATGTCATGCAGAGCTCTTTGCCACAAGCAGAAGCGCCTTGTGCGCTTGGGATGAGTTTGTTCTTAAGGGACAACTTTGACTGCAGCAATTACAAACGCCTGCCTGTGCTCTTTTTCCGCTAAAGCATCATCTGAAGCATGGTGAGCACAGTCCGGACTGTGTTGGGATTTTGGGGCAGCAAACCTCCTATGCCAGCACAAGGGCTGAGGTTGGATTCAAAGCATTCAAAAACCTCTATTTTGGTCTGTGCAAAGGCAATTACCTGATAAAAACGAACAACATAAAAAAAGCCTCTCAAAGCAACATAAACTGGTTTTAGCATATGATGTTTACTATAGCACATATAGACATAAGAGGCTTGTATCCAATGCTAAGCTAATGCTTAAAACTGAGATGACGATGATGAAAGAATGCCATTGTGTCTTTTCAACAGAGAGATAGTGTTTCAATTTGTAAACATTATATGTTTAACTCTTACCCTAGCAAACAGCAGACTTTTAAAGACATTAAGTCTGCCAAATTATAGCCACTTATTTTGGCTTGATCTATTTTCAGCTAAGAGCCACAGAGCGGGGCTGCCAAACTTGTTTCTTTTCATTACCTGTTCTATGTCTGGCTTAAAGTTTAGATTTTAGAAAATGGAAAAAAGCTGTTTGTGAAATCACAAGGCTCTAGAGCTCTTAGTTTCCTCTTAGTATCAACGTTTATTTATTTAGTTTTGGGCTGGGTTTCAAACGGCCGAAATTGGAAACAGAGAAGGTGACTCTGAATACCATTTATCTGTATGTAAGCGAACATTCAATGTACATTTAATTTAAAAAATTGCTGTTTCCTACGAGAGGGAGATATTTTTCACATTGTTAAAACATTTTTAGAGGTCACTAGGTGGTCATGTCACCAGCAGGGAGTTCTTGTTTGGCAGGCTGCATTAGCAGTTAGTAACAAATGCCTCCCAAGATTCGGTGTTCAAAAGGAGTTGCTTTGCAAGTAACAAATGCTTACTTACAACCTGAAAACTGAAGTATAAAAAGTAGCGACAAGGGAAAAATGTTTGGAAATGTAAAACAGCATCTTTAGTGGCCAAATTGGACTGTTCAGGGAGTTGAAGATTACATGCCTACTTTATACTTTAGTTTAGAGTTTACAGAAGCAATAATATCTTAACTACCTCACTTGGAAGTCACTTCATTACCAGTAGACTGCTGTTAATTTGTGCTCTGCTGCACATGCCGAGGGATGCAATATGATTTTCCGTACGATAATTATTATTAAGTCAGCAGCAACGTTTAATAGATTCCTTTTTAACCTGTCTCAGTTCTAAGTACATCGTGGAAGTAGATAACAACAACAAAAAAAAAGGAACCCATAACATGGAGTTAACAACATGTGGTTTGCTTTCTTGATAATAAATAAGTTATTCCAAAGAGTTTGGAGACCATATTTATATAGCAGCCACACTAACGCAGATGCGGAGAATATCTGGAGAGGGAGGTGCCATAAATATAGCTGAGATTCTCCCGGATATGATTGGGGCTGAGCGCATGTGGAGTATTTCTGTAGGTCGTTGATGATTTACTGGGAAGAATCCTAAGCATGCGGTTCAGTTTTCTTTGAATGTAATTTGTCATAATGTGTACTGGATCAGTTTTCATTGACTGCTATGGGAATAATTGAATTGAGAATCATAGCCTTTAACAAGGTGAGTAAAAAGGTTCTTGTTTCTATAGCGAATCATATGGGACATGTCGATTTTGTTAAGGTATATGTTCTTTTTCCCAAAATGTTTAAATTTTGCTTAATGCTGTAGACTAGAAAAATAATTGTATATAATGTAGAGTTGGGGGCAGTGGCGTTCCTATACCATAATCTATAGGGGGCACATAGTGGAATTGGCGGCCCCTCCCTTTGTCTTCCTCTTCACTCCTTGGGGCGCCGAAGGCGGCACCCCGATTTTGGGGGGGCGCCAATCCCACTATTTATTTATTTATTTCCCACCCACCCCGGGTGCTAGAATCCCCCCTGGGCGCTAAAGTCCCAACCCCCCCACACCGCTAGAATTCTCCCCCCACCCCCCGTGCCGCTCTCTTACCTGTTGGCTGCCCGAGTCGCCAGGACGTCCTCCTTTTCAACCCTTTTCAACGTCCTCCTTTTCAACTCGGGATGTCTCGAGTCGCGCGAGGTGAGCGCGCGCGAGGGGGGGTGGGCGCGCGATGCGCGCGCTCACCTCGCGCGACTCGAGACATCCCAAGTCGGGTTGAAAAGGAGGAAGTTCAATCAATGGGATCATCCCATTGATTGAACTTCCTCCTTTTCAACCCGGCTGGCTGTTTCTGCGCATGTGCAGAAACAGCCAGCCGGGTTGAATTGGTCATCTCGGCCGCGCGCGACTCCTTTTCAAGTTGAAAAGGAGTCTGAGACTGCGCACGCGGCCGAGGTGAGGGCGCGCGGGGCCGCCGGAGCCTCCGGTCGGTCGGCCGGCTCGGGCTCGGACAAGTCCGAGTTGGGCGCCCCGGACTCGGCGCCCGCGCCCCCCCAAGCTGGCGCTGGGGGCCCTGAGCCACAGGGCCCCCCATCCAACGACGCCGCTGGTTGGGGGGGAATCCAGATCTTGTCAAACTCCCAACGCAGGAGTGAGATCCATGATTGGATGTAGAAAGAGGTGGAGAGGGGAACCAAAGGGGAGGGGAAGCAACAGCCCTGCCAGAAGATGGCAGGCATTTGGTTCCCTTGGCCTTAAGTGAGGACACCTTAAAAGTTATAGCCTGCTCATGAGTAAGGGTCTGCTCACAGTCAAGACAGGGAGGCAGAAAATGGGCACAGCTAGAGAGCTGTGTATAAAAGGCAGAGGAAGAGGACACCAAGGAGGAAAGAGCTCTGTGGTCAGAGAGCACGACAGAGTAGGAACAACCCCCCTTCCCTCTGGCTGAGGCCAAAGCTTGCCCCACCACCCCCTTGTCATGTGGATCCAATTTTTAAAACATATTTCTTTTCAATAGATGCATGCATTGTCTCTGAATTTGTCAACGCAGCTTGTTTTCTGCCTTTTTGTTTAATAAACAAGCAGTTTAGAAAAGTTTTTTTTCCTAATAAGTAAATGGAATGCACACTTGAAAATGAGATGTGTATGGTTTTGATGTAAAAAAGAAGGGAACTTTTTGTAACCCCGGAAATATGAAGATCATAATTAAATATCTGAAGAAGGCCTGAAGAAATACATGGTGATGAAATACAGGGGAAATATATTCCCTGTATCTCATCACCATGCATTGTTTTTATTTTGACAATCACACATTTTCTTCAGTACATTGTTGAGCCAAGACGTTGGAACTGTAACCTCCTCTTTAGTTTGTTAATGGTATGTCTCTGAGGTTCTTTAACAGCAACCTCCTCAGATGGCAGTGCCGGAATGCATTCTTTAGAGAATGCTTTTGCAGTATGGTTGCCACTTTAGCATGTCACACAAGTGAAACAAGAAGGTTGGAAGGCTTCCTGTTTCATGTGTTGTGGACATGATGTGGAATCAGCGCTAACAGCCCAATCCAGCTTAGAATTAGGCTGACTGAGCAAGTGCTCCGCTGGCCTAAGTAGTTGGAAACATGGCGTAAAGCACATTTGTGGCTCCTTGTGTGTGGCCAGCACCGCTCGCTCAGCCGCTGGACCGACTCCGCAGGTGATTCCTGCGCAGGTGCGCACAGGGGCAGAGGTGGCAAGGAAGGGGGCCATTGGCTGGGCTGGGAGGGGGCAGGGATATTGGCGCTGAGTTTCGCCAATATCCTGTCACAGCCCAGGCCAGCCTTACATGGTCTTCCCGGTTGTGGTCATCCGAGGGAGCCCATTGTGGCCCGCACTGCTTACACCTGGGGAAGGGGACAAATGTCCCCTTCCACCAAGGTGAGCCCGGGCCACAACGGTGCAAGACACGATGACTCTAGTATATAGCGGCCGGCCATTTAGGCCAGCCGTGCAACGTTGCACAGGATTGCGCTGTAAGTCACAAACTCCAGGACTTGGCCAGAAAAATTGAACCAGCCATGTTCATTTCCATTTGACATGTAATTCTTAGAAGATAATTCATTGACTACATTCATTGATTAATTCATTAATTCATTGTTGACATTCCATGGGAATTAACAATCAGTACCCTGAGGAATATAACTGAACCTGCTCACATTATTCCTCTTTTTTCCTTGTCTCCATCTTCCTCCATTCTGTCTCTCTTCTTGTCAAAAATTTAGCTTGTAAACTCCTTCAGGCAGAGATCTATATTCTTACTTATGTTACTATGTATTGGTGGTGGGGGTGGTAGTGATGATAATGATGCACTGGCTATGCTAATCCTACTGTTCTAGGATCTTGTAAAATGATTAAAGCCAAATGCTCTTGAAGATGCTTTTGTTGCAAGCAAGGACATCAACATATACAATGCACATCCAAGATGGTTACATATGAGAACCCACCCTTCCTTGTCTTGAGAGAGAGAGAGAGAGAGAGAGAGAGAGAGAGAGAGAGAGAGAGAGAGAGAGAGAGAGAGAGCAATTCCACTGGACTTGCAACAGACCCTGAAGATCCTCTTGGAAAAACATAAGCCTTATCTTGCTTATGAAACACCAACAGAGAGGAACATTTATGAAAATATGCAGGGAGTACATTCCATGTTCTTGGGAGCAACTACCTCTCCTATTTTTCCTAAAATATGAGTGCTGGGGAGAGCATATGGGGAGGGGGGGGTTGGAGGATAGTATTTGTATGTGGGAAGTAATTGTTGCTCTTTCATCTAGATTTATCTTATACAAGAAATGTTGGTTTCCAGTTGACCTGATGAAATTGTTTTTCAGCATCAAAGGAAATGGTGCCAAAGGGAACTCTAGAATATTGATGGAGTATTGCAGCTGAAGTATTTTAATATTTTGTATAAATTGCCAGAATTCCCAAATCTCTATAGCTTTTGAACCAGGTGCCTATTTTAGAGAGTTTGGATAAGAAAATATCATGAGCTCTGAGGTTTATTTAAATGTTTCTTGCCTTATCCTTTTATGCTGCAAGGAAGCATCAGTCAAATCCTCTAAATGTGAATAGAAAATTCCTACCCTTTAATCCCTCAGGAGAATTTAATTCATCTCAGGCGTTTCTTAAAGGAGAGCATTCAACGGAGAGTATTATATGGTATACATGTAGAAGTGTCTCTAGTTTTTGCTATTTGCCTCTGTTATTTTCCCAATATTTTGGCTTACCAGATTGCCGCCGGGACGGGAGCAGTCTACCCTTAAGGGGGTGGGGCGTGGGGGGGCCCCCAGAACGCATCACGTTCTGGCCCCCCCACGCCCCGCCCCCTTAAGGGTAGACTGCTCCCGTCCCGGCGGCGATCTGGTAAGCCAACCAGTATTGCCCAATAATGCCTCTATAGTTTTCATTGTATTCAGTTCAACAGTGAAGAAATTATTTTAGTATTGAATATTAAAATACGTAGCACAACAAATAAATATGTTGTACAGCAATTAAAATATGCAGTTCAACAAAACTGCATATTGCATATAAATAACAGAGGCAAATAGCAGTTGGGTGATTGTCCCCTTCCCCCGTGTTAAGCCCCAGCAGCCACTATGGGGCTACTCGAAGGTGCACCAGCAACTCCAAGCAGCCCCATGTCGGCTTTCAAACCTGATATGGGGGATTGGATCCAGCGGAGGCCTCCTCCGCCAAGCCTGCCCCTTCCTGGGCCTGATCCTCCCTCCTCCCCACCCTCCCCTGCCCTGGAACGCCCCCCTCCCTGCCGCCCGGTGCAGCACTCACTGCTCCTTTGCTGGCGGAGGCCTGCCAGCACTGGCCTCCATGCCTGTAGGACTGGCCTCCACGCCATCGCAATGTGTTTTACAGCATGTTTGCAACAGCGTGAAGCCCAGTACTGCCGGCGGAGGCCAGCATAGGAGTGGGCTGTTAGACGATTAAACTTGGTTTTATCAGAATGGATCTCTCTGCATGGGCTCTACATGTGGGTGCTCCAAGTGTTGACTGCCACCTAATAGGAGAGGAGAATATTATACAGAGTTTACACAGCATATAGCTCATTCCCTTGGTCTTCTGGGCAAAATTCAAGGCATCAGTTTTGACCTAGAAGGTTTTGCATTGCTTTGTTCTAACATCCCTAACAACCAGCTTTTCCCTAACTTACAATGTCAAAGAAGGGCAGCCAAGAATTCTGACTTAACAATGTGCACCAGACAGCAAAGCTGCCTAGTCAAGTAACCTTGATGGCTGCCCCAACGTCATGGAATTCTCTTTCCCTAGAGACCCATGAAATCCTAAACTCGAGCTTCTGACCCATTGGGAAATGGTTTTCATTTGAGTCTCCTAGCTGAGATTAAGCAAGTCAGGGGAGGCCTTTTACTATTTGAACTGTATTTAATCTGTTTATAAGTAATCCAGTTGTCTACATGTATACATTGCAGCATGCTCCCAGCCTTCTGCATTGACACACAATTCAAATGTAAACATTAGTTAAATAACAATAATATCTGGGTGGAATATGATGGATCAGAATGTGTCAGAAATCATCATAGATGTCCAAATATGTAACTACAGAAGGTTCAACGGAATGCCTTGATCTAGTTTTTGATGCATTTCTGCATAAAGAAAAGATGTTGAATAGAGAGAAGTTGAATAGAGTCATCAAGCAACTACATTTAGAAGGGTCCTTCTTTTTACTGTTTCAGGATGTTTTAGGGTATGTTTTTCTTAAATTTTGTATGTGTACAGATGGATTTAGATCTATATATTCTATCAATATATTCCACCGCACACGGTCATTTGATCTGTAGCAAAATCCTCTTTACGACTTGACAGGATGATACAGATGGCTAAGCTACTCCAGGCTACTTTGGTCATTTGCACAGATTAGGACACTTTGCTCTTCTATGCTTCACAACCTTTCCGAATGAAGTTTCTGTCCTTCCTCTGAAATGCCATACACTTGCCAATCTTTTACCAAGGTAGGATTCAGTTTGGTTTGTTTCTATTAATCTCGCACATACTATTTTCTTCTCATTTACACTTGTACAGTGTTTATAGCTCGTGTTGCTTCTTTCATAAAATTAAAGAAGTCGTAAAGCATTCATCCTTATAACTGCTGGGGTATTCCTGAGGGTGCCCCAATCACCTTGGGGGAAATATCTTGATTCCTCTGTTAAATGTATGGATTCCAAAGCAACAGTCAACAAATCTGGTATCATTTATATCCTGCCTGCTTTTCATGGAACTAAAAGTAGACATTCTCCCATCTACAGGCTGACCAAAATAAGTTCTGCTTAACTCCAGCAAGGTTGCTGTATCATGCGCCTGAGACCACTCGTTCCCTATTTCAGTACTTTTTGGACTTCCTTCCTTCCTTCCTTCCTTCCTTCCTTCCTTCCTTCCTTCCTTCCTTCCTTCCTTCCTTCCTTGTTAATCTTTCTTCCAGTCCATTGAACGCTCTCTTCCCCCTGCTGGTTTAATCAGAGGGACATGGACGGAACTTGTGCCAACTTTTGTGGTGATGACTTTTACATCATCGACAGTGCAATCCTATCCAACTTACACCACCGGTGTAACCAGCGGTGCAGCAAGAACAGGAGGCCCCAGAAAGGAAAGGGGATTCAAATCCCCTCCAAAGGGGGATTCAAAGGGGATTTGAATCCCCATTCCATTCTGGGGCCTCCCGTTCTTGCTGCACCGCTGGTTACACCAGTGGTGTAAGTTGGATAGGATGGTGCTGCTAGACTTGGAGGTTGTGATTCCAGAGTTAGGTGCAGTCCACTAAATAAGTCCTCACTTGATATTCACACTGAGCAAAGCAAACTCTTCCTCGAACTCCATATTCAGCTAAAGTGGCAGGTATTTTCCAGCCAGTGTGCCCATGAACACAGGGCAGCCTGCTTTGAGTAAAGCAAGTATGCTAAAATGCAGTCTTTAGGGGTGGTCATGACTCAAGACTGGGGCTGAGTCTTATTTCCCTTTCTTATTTCCCTTTCTTATAGCTATAAAACCAAACTATGAACTTTTCTTTGTCTCTAATTTTTCATCAGTCTCCTTTTTCACTTGTACTGTATTATCCTTTTGTTGGGAGAACAGGGAGCTCATTCATAAAGTGAAATGCAGGTTGATACAAAAGTTATAAATCCATTGCCACAGTACTGTAGCCTATTGTTACAAGGTTGGAATCCTTGGAAAATACAGATTTTCATGTATGTTGGATATGAATTATGAATATGTGGATTTTGTATCCATAGCATTTGATAGCATGCTTGGCAGGGAAAAACATCCACAAATAGTAAAATAATTTATCACTCGTTAGCAAACAGCTCATCACATAACAATGAAACCAGCCCATGAATCTAGAGGCGCTGTTCCTGTCGACTCTGCTTCCTTTGGGCGATTGCAGTGATATTTAAGACATAAACTTCTATTTCTGATCACCTGTTCAATGTCTTTATTCTCATGTACCAAGTAAGCAGATATCTATATTCTCCCTAGGGTTTCGTTTCACATCGAAATGGTACTGGGCCGCTTGCAATATTTGCAGTCATAGTCCTTTCCCCTGTGATTGTTCATCCTGGGATAGAACGTATCACTTGCATGGGCGATTAGGCCACCCCGACTGTACATTTAAGCATGCTCTCCATAGCAACTACTTCCTGTGTCTGTCACAATTGTTTTCCAGATGGTATTCTTGGTTCAGCGTATTGACTATTGGAAATGGTCCGTTTTGGGGTGACTGTAAATGAATGTAGGATTTGACTGAAAATGTCGATAGGGGTGTTATATTATTTGTTTCAACGATGTACATGAGAACAGTCACTGAAGATAAAATGTCTTTTTCTTTCGGTACTGTAGCACAGGGCAAAACATTCTTTTACTTTTGATGGCAGATTCACTCACATCACACGTGCCTTAAAACTTCGACTACCAAATGTAGAACTTCTAAAAATGCCAAATTTCTTTTTGTTGCATCAACAAGTTATGATTGTGACCTTGTTCAGTGCTCTTATTCTGAGTGTTTCTGAGGTTCTGATTGGACATTTTACGATGTGTCCTGTCTCTTGAATAGTATCCTAAAGAATATCCATTACAATTATGGTAAATAATTTCCTGTTGTTTTGTGCTTGATATAAGGTAACACAATGGGAAGTATTAATAGATGTGTCTAGTCCCACTGTGGAGGCTTAGTAGTTTGCCACAAGGAGATGGATATCTGTGTGCCTGTTTTGTCTGTTTGGGAGCACCAGTCTGATCTCTCTCCTGTTTTGTGATCAGTGCACCCCCACTTCCCAAAACCTTTACATCTGCCTTTTGTAGAAGTTGGTTTCTTTAGTCTGTAACAAATTTAGAAACCGTTTACCCACCAAAGAAGATCAATGGGAGAGCTGCCCTACTCAAATTTGAATCATATGACATGCATGCTCCTGGAAATGCCTGCAGCCACTCCATTAACAAGGAAGTCATAATTAGTCAACATGAATCTGGTATCTGACTTCTTTTCATGCCCATCTTTAAAGAACTAATTAAGGAAATATTTGTGTGCTGTTGTCTGAACTCCTTCTCTCCTTGATTCTTGAAATAACTTGGATCTGTTCCATATTATTTTCCTCACCTCCCAGCAATGCTCTCCCTTCAGATCTCTTGCATTTTGACACCATTCAGCTTTTAAATTGTAGCTAAAACAGTTAGCTTGAAAAGTTAAAAAGGAGTTAACGCATTCTTTATAGCGGTTTTATTTTAATAGCACCTATCTCAATACCTCTTCATCATGGGGGGGGGAAGACAATTAAAATCTGGACATCTGGACTGTAGGTACTTCTAATGATTAACTTTTAAATGCCAGAGCAAAATGTGTAATTAGTTACTGTGGTGAAAATCCCTGATTCCCCCCCCCCCATTTTTCTGCCCACTGGTGACCTGTCTAGTTCCCCCAGAGACTTCTGTGATGCCTCAGCATCCTAGGAAGCCTGCTGAGACATCCTGGGCTGCAGGATTGTCCCTGGATGCTTCCCTGAGAATCTTGGCATTCAGCGCCCTTGCAGAAAGGCCACATGTGGATTGCTTGTCTTTCAGATCAATCCTACCTAAATCCCTCCCACCAATGCGGTTGTGCCACCATAGCACACGCTGCATCTTGCAGGCGGGCAGTCCCGGAGGTCTCCTCCAGTTAAGGGAACACTTGTTCCTTTGCCCAGGGGTAAGCCCTCACTGCCCCACTGTGTCTACTGGGACCTGTGGCAACAATTTAGTTGGTGCAAGTCTGAGTGGACCCAGGAAAGCGTATTGAGGCCAGGAAGGGGGACAGGATATCGACGGCTGTGCTGCCGCCAATACCACCCCTTCTTGGCCTCAATCAGTCCTCCTCCCCACCCCAGTCTGCGTCCCACTCATCCTACTCTGCTTGCGGCAGCAGCCCAGCTGCGCATAACAGCATGTTGCCTTTTGCGACAGCCATAAAGAACCTTGATCTGCCAGACTGCTAGTTCTGGCAGTGCAAGGCCCCAATAGGATTGGGGACTTGACTGGATCCAGCTAAGTCAATAGACCCTAGCCAACCACCTGCTGAAATTGGAATGCAAGAGCTGATTGGGCATTCAAGGCCACCTAACAAGGTTAAGGGGAAGTAGGCATGTCCAGGTAGTCATAAGCTATCCAATCGGATGGACCCATGACCCCTAGTTTTTTTTAGGTTATGCACAAGGATGTTAGGTGTGTTGCCTAGTCCATTGTTGCTTTGCAGAGGATGTGCTTAGTTAATTTGCTGCATTGTGAGTATAAAGAGCAGGACCCTAGAAGAGGGTGAGCAACTAGAATAGGGACAGTATTTTCTTAGCCATGTCAGGGCATTAGTTTTATTTGCCACTTGCATTTCTAATCTCCTTAGCTACCTTTTGTCAACCCCCCTCTTTTGTCGCTTCTGTTTGCTCTTTGATCCATGGCTGTTTTTAATCCTTTGCATTTCCTTCTCCCATTGTTTTGTTCCTTGAGTATTTTAAATAAACTCTTGTTTTTTTACTGTTTTTACCTCCCTGGACCAATTTCACTCAGAGCCCAATCTTATCCTCCCCACCACCCCGCTGGTGCAGCCACACCAAAAAGACATGCGCTGTATCCAGTGGGGAGAGGGGGGCGGATCGGAAGGCTTTGGAAGGGATTAAATCCCCTTACCCCTCCATAAGTCTCCTGCTCCACAATGGGTTTCTTCAGACCTGCACCAGCTCTTTAGCAGGCGCACGTCCAAGGAGAGAAAGGGGACAGGGAGGCTGTGAAAAAAGAGGTTAGGATCCTGTGTGCACCATCGCTGCCAGATCCACTCCCTCCTGCAGCCTCCCTGCCCCACGTTCCTCCCTCTCCGTGCCCCATTTCTCTCCCTCCCCTCACCCACTCTTTAAACTGTTTAGGACATTACCTATTTCTCCAGCATACAGTATATTTATTGTTCCAAGGCATTGGGGCAAGTTTGTAGAGGAGTTACTTGGTACCCCAAAAGGCAATCATGGGGTGAAAAAAAATGGCCACCTTGCGATATCTGGCCACATTCTTGGTCCCATGACCCCCAAACCTATTTCTATTAGTCCATGGCAGTGGGCGAATTCATAGAGTGATCACATGGTACCCCAAATCTCTTAGGAAACCTCTGAAATCTGGGGGATGTTGGGAAGGGTGGAAATTTCTGGTCACGTCGTTACTGTGGTTGAGCATCTGGTGACAAATGGAGGGAGGGGGCAGAAATGACATACTACAGTCAGCATTTCTGGTTCCTTGGGGGAGGGGGACTTCCAGCAACATAGGGGCAATGAAACTATCAGGAGCTGGGACATACGGTTTTTGAAGGGAGGTATCCCCCTTATTTTCCTACTGACCAGATACACACAAGTTTCTTTGACCTATGACCCCTGCACTATGTTTGGTTTCTCTTGCTATTTTCAAAGTATAGAGAGATGAGGCTACTCAACCGAGGCCAGCACAGGATATGAAGGAAAGGAGTGTGTGTGTGTGTGTGGGGGGGGGAGTTATCTGCTTCTCATTTATATAGGTTTTCTTTCATTGTGGTCTGTCAGTTTGAAATTTCTATCCTGGAAAGTACTTCTGTCTCTTGATAGCTATGGAAGTGACAATAAGTCATTATTTGATTTGTCCACAAGGATAATTCTGACAAATATACAACTGAAAGCTTTGTGGAAAATCAGTATTAGGCTTTCATTCTACAAAGAGACTATAGATATCTTTGTTATTTTAGAATATTCTGACACTTTTATTTTGAGTTATTTGTAAAATCTCAGTTAGAAAAAACAATGTAATTTCCCCCACAAGGCATATAATTTTGGGGAGCTTAAAAATGGATTGAAAACTATACTCAAGGGATAAACCATTCTTTCTACAAACTACTTTTATCTTTGTCCTTTATAAATACAAAGACCAATGTTGAAAGATAAGTAGCCTGACAGTGACAGATTACCTATAGTTCTGTTCATCCTGTTTGGCTTAGCTGGACTTTGGGCAAATCTATGTTCCACACAAACAAAACCTTTGTATTCATGTCATTGGATTCACCCCCAAGTATTCTGAATCCTTTGTGCCGTTACATTTTATCGAGCACCCTCTAAATTGAAACAGTTAAACACAATTATGCGTTTCTCCATAAAAGAGCTGAAAAACATAGCGGGGGGGGGGGGGGAGATGGACTATAAAAAATTAAGCCAAAATAGTTATTATTTTTAAAACTTGCTTTACAAAACGTGTTTGTGATATAGAATTAAGTGCACCGTTTAACCTAACAATTAGAATACTTCTTCAATGGCCAGGGAGATTTTTTTTAAAGGCCTTATTATCTGAGATTGTGGGTATCCAAAGCAAGATACCTTTATTTTAAATGTTAATTAGAGTCCAGACCTATCTCACTACTCTGTTTGGATTATGTGATGGGCATGTAATTGTCTGTGCTTTTAAAATGGACGTTGGAGACCCACTGATGAAATTGAAACGTCCAGGCCCCACTCCGGTGGGAATTGTCTTTCCCAAAAGAAAACATCATCTGTACAGGGGATGGAAGTGCAAATTTGTCCCTTGTAAACATGCTGATTACTTGATTGGCCATTTCTTGCAGTAAGTATTACCCACTCACGTTTTTTGGCACTGCTGTCAAAGCTTATAACTTATAAAAGCTTATAAAGCTTCTTATAACTGAAGGCAGCTGCACTCTTGCATGTAACTTTACCCCAATGGTCATCCTTTATTGAAAAGCAGCTATGGGAGACTGCAATTCTGAACTGAAGTCTGGTGGGTGGGAAGGAAATGCTTTATCCTTTCCCACTCAAAACTGCCCCCAGCTGCTTTTCTTCATGATACAGGGATCTGCTTGTTTGCCTCCATGGGAAGAGACACAGCAGGGAGGTGATTTTGAGTGGCCCAAAGGAGAGGGATATGTCCCTCTTCACCAGCCTTCTCAAGAAAGTAGCCTCCCGTGATTGTTTTTTCTTTTTCTAAAATAAAATTGGAGCAAAGTTACATGCACCTGCACATCATGTGTTCCTAGCATAGCTGTATCTCTTTCTTTTAGGTTCATAAGGTCCCATGTTCAAATACACATGGACTCTTTCCAGTTTAGTTATTATGTTGTATACTGAAGGGAACTGAAGAAACCTATCAGTGAAATGGGCGGGGGGGGGGGAGCATGCCCCTGCCTCTAAACGTGCTGTGGGTCTAACCCTGAGCCAAGAACTGTCTCTCTGAACCTGATAATACACTGGCTCCCCAAGTTATGGACATCTGAGCTATGGACGGCTGCGTCGGTGCTTTTGTGCAGGCACAGTCCATCCATTGTGGTGTTTCTGTGCAGGTACAATAGCACTGGGCCAGGAAAAGCCAAATGGTTAAACATTTTAATGTTCCAACTTCTGGACAAACCTCCGGAAATGCTGCATGAAGTGGAACAATTAGCTAGGAAGATTGTTAATAAACAGTAGCTGAATCCCTAATTCCTAGGTAATCCTTTGGAAAATCTCTGTTCCCCAACCCTTCAGAATTTTGGTGTGATTAGGAATGGGCTGATGTAAGCCTTCTCCAACACTCACATTTGCAAAATTGAGGATAAAGGCAGGAGGAAGGACTCACTGCAGCTGTAGGCCTCAGTCTTAAGACCTGAAGACTTCTACACATGCTCACAGCAGCATTCAGGACTTGAGTGAGGCAGAAGATTTCTGTGAGCTCTCTGTGTTGTTGCCCCCTCAGCTGTGTAACCCCTTAAAAAAAACAAAAAACAGTTATGTTGAGGGTTGGTGGCAAGAGACCTGTAGGCCTTATGGTGTTCTCCATTACAGCATTCAGTTTGATGGGACCTTGACTTCAGAATGGGCCAAGGTAAAAATATTTTTTTCTAATATCCATTGACATTCTTCAAAATAATTATTAACTTGCTCTATCCCAGACATGCCAGGTGTGAGTTTGCCCACTAGTTAATCTCAGATACTTTAGAAGAATATTCCATTCCATTTCCTTTCATCTTTTCCATGCTTCTTGTAGAGTAAGGTTTATGCAAACATGTACTGTGATCATTTTTGTTGATAGGTATATTGATGATGGGTATCATGCGTTAATTTATGCAAGCTCTCTTAGGCTGCAATCCTGTGCATACTGGGAGTAAGTCATGTTGAACTGAGTTGGGCTTACTTCTGACTAGACAGGCCTTGGATCCCACTGTTAGTATCCTGCGACCAGAATTAAATGCAGTGATACTGAACATAAAATAAAATAAAGAATTGGCCTTCTGCTATAAATGTAGTGCATGGTGATTTGATATTGACCAGGGATATTTTTCACCAGCTCCACCAGATGAGGAGGAGATACCTAGTAAGTTCTAACTCTGAACTGTCACTCAGGCCTTTGCAGCCTTGAGGCTAGATGGCCCTAATGTGCTCTATGTCTCGGGCCAGCAACCTATGGCCAGTGGGCCAAATTCAGCCTGCCAGCCAAAGTCATCCGGCCCATGCAGAGCTCGGCTTGGGAGGCAAAGCCTCCCGCTCAGTTTGCCGCTGGCCGGACGGGGAATGGCGGAGCCTCCCACCCAGGCTCACGGAGTTGTTCTGCTTTATACTATGCGGTACAGGGACTCCATGAGCCCTGGCGGACACCTCTGCCATTCCCCGTCCAGTGTGCGGCAAACCGGGCGGGAGGCTTTGCCTCCCAAGCCGAGCTCTGTACAGCCTCATCTGGGTGCTCGGCCATCTGGAAGTTCGGTGGCGCGTGATGATGTCACTGCTGAACGTCCGGCCTCCTTATACAAAAGATTGCTGACCCCTGCTCTATATGAAACTGTTCTTGAAGATGTTTCAGGGGTGGTGGTAGCAAATGTGGAACAAGCTGGCTTACCTCCTGATATGATTCAAGGCTCCAATTACAGTATATAGAACATCAACTCCACAGTAGCTTCTTGTCACCGGCCTCTAGGTACAATTCAGAGTGCAGTTCCTAACACATAAAGGATAAAGAATTTTGAGTTTGGTTTGCCCAGTTCCCTCTGCGTAATATCTCTGTGTGTAATATCTTAAATTCACTGAGACAACCCTTTTGCTTACCTTGTTCATGTGCCAAGCTCAAATAATACTATACAGATATGTGTTTCTGTACCTGCTGCACAAAGCCATCCTTGGATATTTTAAAGTCCAGATCTGAGTACTGTAAGGCTTTGCCATTCGACCCAACAGCTCTAGTTCATATGAGCTAAATTCTTCTGTCTCCTACAGTGCAAAGATCTAGAATAGTCCCACTGACATCAGTGTTGTGGCCTCTTTCTCAAATTGATAAAAATTGGGCACTGATGAAGGTTTGCAACATAGCTTTTATTAAATGAAATATTTTTAAATGCAGATCATGTTCTTGCATTTTATTAGATATTGTACATGAACATTCATAATGGATTAATAGCATATTTTATCTATTGGGGAAGCAGTGAAAGAAAGTCTCTCTCTCTCTCTCTCTCTCTCTCTCTCTCTCTCTCTCTCTCTAACTACTTCTTACTGAACCTAAAGCTTGAATTCTTGGCTTCATAAGGCAAAGAAAACTGCAATAAAAGCAACACATTGATTGAGTGGTTTCCTTTCCATTCTGTTATGATCGGAATATTAAAAATGGACTCTATATTGTTACTTCAAACACGTTTAATCACAGTGTTCTAAATGCATTTTTTGTGTTTCACACAAAAACAGTGCATACCATGATCACCACTGTAGCAATTAAAGTCAGAAAGAAATCCTTGCTTTCATACATTCTAAAGTTTGAAATCTTCATTTTATATTACCCCATCTTCCATTTACCTACTTAGAAACCATCATGGTTTCTATTAATAAAGCTTAGAAAATTGCTCTTGGACTGACATCGTTGGGGAGTAAAACAGAATTGTTTACATTATTCCCTTTTAACCGGACTGTGATAAGTGGCAAGGTAATGTATTATGGTTTTAAAGTTTCTGGGAGACTCTTTAGGAGGGTTAAACTGCAAGACAGCAATCAAAAGAGAGCATTTGTCTTCGTATTAATCCTTCGGTGTTTAATTCTACCTAGAATTTTTCTGGTGTGGTTGAAACCATTTTTTGTGTGTTTTATTGGCTTCATCTTGAGTGCCTTTTACAAGCTGACTGACAGTTTAGGGTTATTAAATCTGTTCTAGTACATTTTTTTGTCCATTGTTAATCTTGATTAGGTGTATGTTATTGGAAAAAAAACACGTATTTCCTGCATTGGTGCCCAATATTTGTTGAAAAGTCATTCCTTTTGCCATTTGTTTATGGAGGAGCCTCTTTCTCTTGCACTTGCACACAGAAAGATATGTATGTGCATAATTTTTCTCACAGACATCATACATGAATGTTGGAAGAAATCTCTCATACAGATGTGAATGTAATACATGAACATGCTCACTCTTGTATAGTAATGGCCTGGGAAGGTAACATCCAATATCTTTCTCCATTGGGGGCCAAATGATGGAATGGAACATGGTTGCTTCACATCTCCTGATATTTCAGAGTGATAACAAACGTTTGCAATAATTTCGAGTCTGTTTTTACTCAGGTTGTAGTAATGAAACTGCTATAGTATCTTCTGTAGGGGCAGGTAGAAGGTAGATTAGGACCTCTGGGTGATTTGCATTAGAGAGAGAATTCTTTACCAATATCAAATATCCTTCCTTCCCTCCAAGTTAGGCTTCTGAAATTAGGCTTTAGCCGGGAAAACTAGGAGGGGATGTTTGGTTCAGTTCTGGGATTAAAAACACATTCTTGGGCTAAGCATGTGCCCTGAGGCACTCTGTACCTTAACTCTAACAGCCCAATCCTATCCGACTTTCCAGTGCCGATGTAGCCGCGATGAAGTCCTGAGGTAAGGGAACAAACATTCCCTTACCTTGAGAAGGCCTCTGTGACTGCCCCCCCCCGCATAATGCAGCATGCACCCCATTGGCACAGCTGTGTTGACACTAGAAAGTTGGTTAGGATTGGGCTGTTAGTGTATGACCACCTCCTGAGCCATTACCCTTACATCCCCCAAAGAAAGCACTCCAGGCAAAGGCATGTTGGATAAATGTCACTTTATTTTATAACCAAATAACCTGCAGAAGGACTAACTAGGGCGTACTGAAAAAACCACCCCAGGCGTGCGGGCCTAATTGGGGGAAATGGCACTAGTATCCGTCTACTTACCCCGCCCAATTATTGGCGTAAACATCCCAACTCCAGGCTCCCTTGGTCACGACCAGGGGAGCCTATCACCGCCAACCCCTAAGGGTTGAGTCAGCAGAAGCGCTTAGATTCCCACAGGCCAAGCCATGTGGTAGTCTTCACATATTCCAGCCCGGGGGCTTGCCAGCCAGCCTCAACAAACCGGTGAAGTATTGCGTGAGCGGTACTGGCTCACCTCCTGACCTTGCTGAACTCAGAATGCACGTCGACCCCCCTTTATCCTGTCTACCCAAAGCCCGCACAACCCCTGCCACACGGGAGGGTTAGCCTAGCGCTTAACCCCCCCCCCCCCGCCCCACTGGGACAAAAAACTTAACAAAGCCTTCTACAGGTCTACTAGAAACAGATCAGCCCCCAACTCAGTCAAATGAACACCATCGCTCCACTGCATCATCCTTGATGCTCGGGTGAGCGATAACAGCTCCACCGCTGTTGCGGACCACGCACCCCAGGTACGCATTTACCTTCCTCCGTGCCAAATCCACGCGACGGGGATGAAAAGCCCCACGCC
Organism: Plestiodon gilberti rubricaudatus; assembly: GCA_026170595.1. NCBI lineage: Eukaryota > Metazoa > Chordata > Lepidosauria > Squamata > Scincidae > Plestiodon > Plestiodon gilberti. Next base: position 218,292,732 of record JANXHW010000002.1, on the reverse strand, counting down.
AAATCCTTCGGGGCAGCATGTTGGACCAGAGAATGCAAATCCCTGGCAGCCAAGATCTGATGGTTCGCATGTCCCTACGGGTCTGAAGCCTCAAGGACACAGAGGTCCTCTGGCACAGATCGTTCTCTCCCAAATGCAGAATTAACACCTGAGGCGGTGGATGGACGTTAAAAAATTGTTGGACGAACGGAAGAAGCTGGCCGCTAAGCATGCCTCTCCTGGCGGCCTACCATATGCTGGCGACGCTGCCCAGGCCGAGTTGACTGCCGAACGTGCTGGCGACAGCTCTCTTCCTGGCCCAAAAAATAATCGAATGCCCAATAATGAGAATTCGTGCGGGACCAGCACCACCCATTTCTGAAAGAAAGGGAACAACACAAGAAATTAGCAACTGCCCCCCATGAACATAATAATAGGCCTATACAGGACATGAACAGAGAAGTCCTATACAGGACATGAACAGCCAAACGGCAACAGACGCCTCCCCCAACTGGGTATTATTGTCCGTTGCCGGACACCCAGGCTGTAACGCGGGGAGAGGGCTCGTCCGAGGCCTGGGTATCATTGCCCCTTGCCAGGCACCCAGACACTCAAGCGGGGGGAGGGCTCAAGGCTGTATAAGGGGCACTACAGCCTGACCTTACTTACGCAGGTATGCTTTAAAAGCTCCTGAGCGCCATCTTCCCAGTCTCTGAATGGCCGCTGCAGGCAGCCCCGCAACTGCAGCTGCTGATGCTGCTCCTATTCTAAAGGAGTGTAGCCCAAACTCGCTGTGTGATAAGCCTAGTAGAGCTAATCCCTTGTGTAGGACCGCCCTGAACTAGAACAGCGTTAATGGCGTGGCATCAGCATGCTGGAACAAGAAACCTGGCCCTGTGCCCTTCATCCTGGTGTACTCCTCCAACATGCGCACTGGGCAAATAGAAAGGCCCGGTACCCTACGCAACTGTACCACCTGACCCTTAGCTCTCTGGTCAGTTTTTGATCTGCGTAGAAAGATCCTTTGAGCCAAATTTGACAACAGAGGCCTCCCCCAACTGGGCATTATTGTCCCTTGCTGGACACCCAGGCTCTAACGTGGGGGGAGGGATCAAGGCCATAAAAAGGGCACCACTGCCCGGCCACTACTTATGTATGTATCCTTTGTAGGCTCCAGAACGCCATCTATCAATTCTCCGATGCTGGCCGATGCTGGCCGCCCCACATCTGCGGCTGCTGACGCCGCTCCTATTCTAAAGGAGTGGAGGTCAATTCGCTGTGGGATAAGCCCAGAAGCGGTAACCCTCTGTGAAGCACTGCCCTGAACTGGAACAGCGTTAGCGGGCTGGAATCGGCATGCTGGCATTGGAAGTCAGGCCAAGCACCCCTCAGTTTGACATAAACCTCTTAAGAATCGCATTGGGCAAATGGAAAGGCTCGGTACCATGATCAACTGTACAATCTGGCCCTTACCCCTTTGATCAGTTTTGGATCTGTGAAGGACGGTCCTGGCCCCATCCGAGGCCAGCTTCCCATCTTCAGCCCTCAATGCCTTACCCATGAAGTCGTGCTTTGACCCTGCTACTTGGTCTAAAGGCACCAAGAGGACTGTTAAGGTGACAGTAAGAATTTCCACCCCCACGTGAGGAATAGGAGATGTAACCTATGAACAATGCAGGACTTATGAACGCACGTAATGTCATAAAGACATAGGGAGGACATCATGTAGTCCCTGCCCAGCATTCACACTACGAGCAAGTGTATTTAATCAGGGGGCCCTAATATACAAATCAAACTGCTTGCCAGTTACCTGGTGGGACTACTTGGCAAAATGCCACAAAGTGGCAATGCCTTAACTATAGTTAAGTGGGTTAAATAGGCCACAAGGACCTCTTCCATCCTTATCAAGGAGTGCTAACCTCCTATTCACTCATACAACTCATGAGATAAGTTACAGGGGTGGCCAAATTGATACATGTATGTCACTACCCATAAAGACATAACCTAGTACCCCCTCAAATGTAAAAACGCCTCCTCCTCACACATTCTGTCTGCTGAATATAAGGCTTAAGTACAATGGTTTATACAGTATCTAACTGCAATGGTTTCGTTGAGCTTCTTGCACAGAGTGAAATAGACCAGAGAATGTGAGGTGGAACTACTTGAAGAGAAGAGAATTTTGGCATTTCTGCTCCCAATTGTTATTGGTTTCAGGAAACGCAGAGATGCACTAGAATTAAAGGTAATGTGAAGAAGTAGGAAATGTGATCTTTCTCTGAACCTTACAAGTTGAATCTTAAAGTGCCTAAACTAGCTCATCCATTGCTAATTGCACTTATGAGCTCAGTTACACAAGAGAGACGTTTTCATGTATTGTGCCTTTATATAAATCCACTACAGTATCAGTTTAACATCTGATGTGAATCCTTGAGTTTAGGTAGCTATGTCCCTATGAAGCAGTAGAGAAACTATGATTAATAGGCCCCTCTGTTCTTCCAGAACCTCACACAGGGCCTAGGAACAAAAGGAGTTGTGTGCCGTCAGTGGGGAAGGGGTTCAGAAAATAGTGGGGAGGGGTGAATTTATATTTGCTTTCTGCTTCTTTGTCTTTGGGGTCATGTATTCCTGTTTCCACTGACTAGCAAAAGCAGAGTTCTCTGAGCTTTCACACATGGGATAGGGTGTAGAGAGATAACTAGAAGACATTCTGTTTCTCGGTTCTAATGGCGCTGAAAAGGAGGCTCTGGGTCACAGAAGTTTACCCCACAATAGATCTTTATGTCTTTAAGGTGCCATAGGACAGGCTAACTTGGCTTCCTTTTTGGGATTAGAAGAACTCTGTTGGAAGAATCCTTTTTGCAAATGATAACAAGCTTCCATCTGTGAATATCTCATTTCCCTGTACCAGCTTTCACATTTTTTTTATATTTTTATTGCAATGTTCATCAGGGTTGCCCCCCCCCCCAAGGTATTCCCTTGACAATTAAGTCCAGTCGTGTCCGACTGTAGGCTGTGGTGCTCATCCCCGTTACGAAGCCGAAGAGCCAGCGCTGTCCAAAGACGTTTCCGTGGTCATGTGGCCGGCATGACTCAACACCAAGGTGCATGGAACGCTGTTACCGTCCCTCTGACGCGGTACCTATTAATCTACTTGCAATTTCTTGCTTTCGAACTGCTAGGTTGGCAGGAGCCGTCGCGCGGATTCGAACTGCTGACCTTTCGATCGACAGCTTATGGTTCAGTGGTTTATTAAAGCAGCTTACAAAATTTGAAAGCAATAATAAAAACTATAAAACAAGAGCCACCTCACATCAGTAATAGAGTACAGAGCGGCATAGAGGAAATGCCAAAGAGAATTCTCCATTTAGACCACTAAAGGCACAGCAAAAGAACCGTGTTGGTATGTGGGATCTCAGACACCCCTCACGTTTCTGAGATGTTTCTTTGGGTAAACACAATCCCAGTTTTTATATACTGAGACGTTCTAAGCACACTTAATATTTATGCAAATTAGCAGCGCTTCGATAGTTTGAGGTTTTTTATTCATGATGCACCCACTAAAGTTCAGACTCTTACCTGGATGAGAGTGGGCTATAAGCCGATCTCAAGAGGCTGAGAGTGAGCTAGCCAGACCTCAAAGAGAATGCGCCTTGCACATAGGCCTCAACCAATGCATGTTATTTGCAACCCATTCATATGCTAGATGCCTGGGTACGCTAGCCATTCATTTTGAATATTAGCAAGATACAACTGCATCCATATGGTTCATTGTAGAAAAATTCATTGTACGTAGTTGCATTGTATGCAGGCTAAGATCTGTCACCAGTCACTTGTATCCATGATGCCTGACACAATTTTCTTCTCTGACTTTTGGTTATTAAAGTATTCAATTAAAAGTGTTCTCGAAGCATTTTTAATTTTTAAAAATCCTTTTTTAATCTTTTCAGACAGGAAGCACTACTTGCTGCCATCAGCGAAAAAGATGCAAATATTGCCTTGCTTGAACTGTCCGCTTCAAAGAAAAAGAAAACTCAAGAAGAAGTGATGGCTTTGAAAAGAGAAAAAGACAGATTAGTCCATCAGTTAAAACAACAGGTTGGAAAACTCTCGTTTTTTAAAAACTGCTCTTTCTGAAGACATGAGATTATTTTCCCTCTTTTATTCTAACTTCATGTTGAAAGTCTTTAAGCTTGCCTTGTGACAGCTGGAGACAAAGGTAGGATAAGGATACATGTTGCATTTTTTTTTACAGTTTTATTGATGTTGAGTATTTAGCTGCATGTTGGATTGGCTCGTCCAGTGTATTTTGCAGCACACTTCCTGTTTTCTCCTTTCCATCATACCAACCACCCCAAAATTTCCTCAGTATCGGAAAGCATCATGCTGAGACTTGTTCCTTCTGTAGAATCCTACTAACCCTTCTGTTTAATTTCATTTGTATATTGTTGTATTTTAGCTGCTTGTTCAGCAGGTTCCTTCCTAGCTTTCTGCAAGGTTATCTGGAAGTTAGAACTGGAACGTAAGACAAGCTCTGCTCTAGTAAGACAAGGCCTTTCTAGTCCAGCATCCTATTTCCCACAGTGGTCCACCAGATGCCTCTAGGAAGCCCACACCCAGGAGAGAAAGACGTACTTCTCTCCCCTTAGTGCTCCCCAACAACTGGCATTCCAAGACAGATTTGTCCAAATCGATCTGCAGGTAGCGCATAGCCATCATGGCTAGTAACCATCAATAGACCTGTCCTCCATGAATTTGTTGTTGCATCCCCTTTTAAAGCCATCAAAGCTAATGGCCATCACCACACCTTGCAGTAGTAAATTCCTCTGACTAATTATGAAGAAGTGCCTCCTTTTGTCCATTCCCAATCTCCCATCCATCAGCTTACTTGGAAATCAGCAGAAACTGGACTATAATTTGCTTCAGGTCTGATTTGCAGATTGCAAATGTGCTCTAGAAATATGCTTTACCTGCAGATAACTACTAAATTCCATTCCTCTTTTCCATTTTATTGATAAGAAAAATGACTGCAGAATACAGCCTACAATACAGTGTGTTGCAAGGCTTATTATACTGGGATCAGGGAGACCTATGTTCAAATCCCAATAAAGCCATGAAGCTCTGAATGACCCTCTCTTGGTTTAACCTACCTTACAGGATTATTATAAGGATAAAATGGCCAGAGCGGAAACCATGTAAGACATCCTGAACTCCTTGGAGGAAGACTGGGCTAAAAATATAAAACAGTATGCATTCGCAGCACTCAGATGACTTATATAAATTATATATTTATATTCTTTTCAATGACTATCATTTTTTTTTAAAAAAATATGTTTGTTATACCATGCGTTAGGTAAGGGAGAAGATGCTCAGATAACCTAGATGTGAAAGCTGTGTTGTGTGTCATATGAATGCATTGTCAACCCTTTTTCTCCAGTAGACGTCTTGGAAAAGGTAAATGAGAAGGATGGCTTAGAATGAGTTGACGTGCTTGTTGGATGTTTTCCTTTGTGTGGCAGTATCATCCTTGGGTTTTTGTAACTATTACCCGAGAAGTAGGAAAACAATGCTAGGCAAAGTCACACCAGTTTCTTCCTACCTTCTGCAAGTAGCTCTCCCCCCCCCCCCCTGTTTTTCAGAACTTGGTCATTCACAGATGAGCATGCCATGTAAACATTGTGTTGGCGACCCGCAATGTATCAATGTAATGATTCACTTCCTTGAATCATACATTATATGCGGTGGCGTTCTACCCATTGAGCAACAGCAAGACCTGTTGCTTCTCTTACCTGAACTCCCTGCTCTTCCTATAGTTCTGACCTCATGCACCTAATCATTACAGCTTTTTCCCACAGGTCTATAGACATAGGAAACAGCCCCAGAGCATGAACTTATCATCCATTTGTGATGCTGACTTCATCACAGACATTGGTGCCAAGTACCAGAGTTCCAGACATGATGCACACATACCTCAGGTCAGTCAGCTGTGTAGGAGACATTTTGCCCAAATGGCACAAGCCCAGTAGCTACATCTACACCTGTGTACCCTTGTCTTCTTTCACCAAACTAATTTCCGACTGGTCTGTAGCTTCGACTGGATGGCATGGATCCAAACACTGTCATTTGGTAGGCAATAGCAGATATTTCCTACTATTATATCAGATAATTTTCTTCCTTTTTCATTCTGCATCTTTCACTGGAGGTGAATACAAGTCGGACCTTTTTATCCACTGGGGTTCTGTTCCTGGAACCCCAGTGGATAAGAAAATCAGTGTTATATGAAATCCGGGGGGGAGGGGTCGGGAGCGGTACTACATTACCTTTTTTCCAGCATCTTCGCCGCTTCCCTCCTCCTGAGTTTGTTTAAACTGACTTAAAAAACAAAAGCCACTACTGGAAGCAACCTGTAAATGGCACCAGAGACTCCCGGCTGTATTTTTCAGCGGTTTGGACACACGCAAGAGGCTGGAAGTGGCTGGCAGGCCCCCAACAATGCTGAAAAAAGAGGTAATGTAGTGCAGTTGGATTCCCTCTTCCACAGTTTTGTCATCCGTGTTGAGTCAAATCTGTGGATAAAGAAATGGTGGATAAAAAGGTCCGACTTGTATAGAGAGATCTTAAAAAGTCAGTTTCCAACATTCCATCTCACTTTAAAATGACCAATAAACAGAGCCCAGAAAGGAATTATTCAGCTGAAGAGGCGGGACTCACTCTTATCCTGGGGTCCCCGTTGGTAGTGTTGGCCTCACTGCAATGGTGTCTCAGAGTGCACTCCTTTAGTTTTCCACATACATGACTGACAGCGCAATCCTAACCAACTTTCCAGCGCTGATGCAACCGCAATGCAGTCCCAATGTAAGGGAACAAACATTCCTTTACCTTGAGGAGGCCTTTGTGACTGCCCCTCCACTGCAGGATGCAGCGCACGCCCTGTTGGCAAAGCTGCATCGGCCCTGGAAAGTTGGTTAGGTTTGGGCTGTGAGTGCCATCGTATTCTTATTGGGAAGGGTATATGCGCTACATTTGGGAACACCATTGCAGTGAGGGCAAGAGTTGCTCTTCACCTCTGACATTGGGTGGTCTGGCTTTCATTGACAGGGATGCTCCAGGGGGTGGGTGAAGTGTGTACATAAGGGGCTCCCAGAAATGTACACTGTACCTCTTCAAGAGTCCTTGCAACACAGAATGACAAGAACATTATTAGTAATATTAATACATCTTTAGTATTGTCCCATAGATTTCCGTTAGAAGTAGAGTCCACTTCCATGCCTAGAAAAGCTTTGCTAGGTGAGACAAGTTGCATAGCAGAAGGACTAGTTTCTTTGGCCCTTGTCCTATTCGAGATACTTTAGAAAACAGACCATTATTTAGAGCACTTCCCTTCCCTCTGATACTTTTTAACGTCTAGCAGAATAATTTGCTGGGTACTTCTAGCAGGAGGGTTTATAGCCAGTTAATAGTCATTGGTGTTTCTATATTCTATAATTTTTCTTGGCACTTTCTGAACATAGGTGGTGTGGCAATGAGTTCTAGAGATTGGTTGTGTGAATCATGGACCTTACTTATTTCTCTGAAACTGTGATTTAGTATCAGAATTAGATTGCAAAAAGCTGAAGAGTCTTATTGGTAGGCTTTGTAAAACAGAAACTCAGCTATGTTTCAAATGATACTTTAATTTGCAAAGGGAACAGACACGATACAGACATGCGCCAGCTATTTAGCTAGCACAGGTCCAAGTACACCCCCCTGCATTGTGGTGGCTTACTGCTAGGTAAAGGAAGAATTGTTCCCTTACCCAGAGGAAACCTCTGCAACTGCCTCCCCCCCCCCCCCCGAATGCAGTGGTAGCCATTTCGTCACTAATGCATCGGCAAAGGGGGAAAACAATAGGATGGGGCTCTTAGTTTTTTTTTAACTTCATTTGTTAGCTGCCTTGTGGGGGTGATATTTGAAAAGGTAGGGTATAAAATCTATTAAATAAATGAGTAAATAGCGTTTATATATTTCTTTTACATATACCGTATTGTCCCGAGTATAAAACGCACCTGATTATAAGACGCACCCTTAAGTTTGGTGCTATTAAAAAAATTAATTAAATCACTGGCATTAAATTGCAACAGCCTGATTATAAGACGCACCCCTAGTTTAAAAACTTAAATTAGGAGAAAAAAGTTAGTCTTATACTCAGACCAATATGGTACTACATCTTCAACTGCATCATCAAGGGCGTTTGAAAAACATATGTAGTGTGTTCTAAATACCATCACTGATAAAACTATATACAGGTGGGCCCCCATATCCACTGATTCGCTATCCACGGTTTCAGTTATCCACGGATCGTGGGGACCTCCCAGGCTTTTACTTTTTTCCCAGTAAGCTTTGTTTCTTCCTTAAAGAAACAGGAGAAGCAGCCTCTGGCTGCTTATTACAGGCAAGTAGAACGAGACTAAGTACTAGAGAGGCTCTGCAAGGTTAACAGAAACCTTGTAGAGCCTCTCTAGGACTTAGTCTTGTTCTACTTGCCTGCAATGGAGGCTGCTTCTCTGTTTGTTTTAAGGAAGAAACAAAGCTTGCTGAAAGAAAAATAAGAGCTGGGGGGGCAAGCATGCCTGCCTGCAGGGGAGGCAGGGTGGAGGGGCCCTCAGGAAACCATGGAGGGGGTGTTCGCTCTTATCCACGGTTTCAAGTAACCACGGAGGGGCCTGGAACATATCCCCAGCGGATATGGGGGCCCACCTGTACTTTTGTCTAGAAATCTTTTGGAAACATTTAGCTGAAGTTAAAAAAACACTTTTTATTGTTTGTTTTGTGTATTTCATACATTAGGTCGCTGGTTCTCAAACTGTGGGTGGCGACCCACCATTGAGAACTTTAACTGTCCCGTGCCCCCTTAAGGGGTGGGGACAGCATGGCGGCGGCGATCCAGGGGATTGCCACCGCCGCTGCCATCAAAGTGCCCGAAACGCCCCCCTGCACTTACCGGGGCTTGGGGGAGCTTCAGGGAGGCCGGTGTGACCCTCTTCAGGCCTCCCCAGTTTTCGGATCGCCATTTTGCAGCTATCTTCGGGCGCTTCCGCTTTTTGCGAAAACCAAAAGTGCCCGAAGATCACCGCAAAACAGTGATCTGAAGATCGGGGAGGCCTGCAGAGGGTCGCGCAGGCGTCCCTGAAGCTCCCCCAAGCCCCAGTAAGTGCAGGGGGGCGTTTCATGGGTCATTTCGGGGGTGGTTTTGGCAGTGGCGATCCCCCAGATTGCCGCCACCGTTGGCCCCGCCCCTGCACACACACTTTGAGAACCACTGCATTAGGTTGGTGCAAAGGTCTGAGTTCACAAGATATATGAGCTTTTTTGGTTAGGTGAAATCCAAATCTTGCTTTCCCAGTGGTTGGTCTGTCCTGTGCCTGGTTGACATGTTAACTTAAGTGGTCTGGTTGACATGACCTCCAGGAATGGTCCCATACCGCTCTGGTAATGATGATGTTGTCTCTCTATATGGTAACAGTGGTTTGTGGAGTTATATACCACACTGTTGTTGCTCTTCCTGTACCCTGTAAAGCAGTCTTGGAACATCACCTACTTTACCATTTGTACCTCTCTCGGTTTTTTCTTTTCACTGCAGGAGAACGTCACCTGGGTCACCCAAAACCGTTAACCTTGTCTGTAGTTCTTTGTATTTTTTCCTAATGATTTTTCTGTGTCTTGTTTGTGCCAACAGAGCAAGAGTGATGTTGCTGCATAGATAATAGTGACATAGCCTATTCTTTCTGGCATTTTGTCCTTGGGCAGTACTGCTACCTCCTTTCTTGAGTAAAAGTGGAAATATGTGATTCTTTCACTCAGTCTTTAGAGCAATTGAGAACAGTGTGTATGTTGGTGGGCTTTTTTCAGTTTTGCAAAGAGTTTGTCCAAATCTATCAAAGTAATGATAGAATTGCTTGTGATATTGATGTGCATCCCATATTATACCTCCAAGTTACATACCAGGCTTAAATAGACAGAACATCATTTACAGGAAGAGTTAGAGAATAACTCAAAACCATCTCTGAGTCCAGAAATATTTTACAAATCAGATCAATAGGAATGTTTCCCAGCCACTTCTTTGTAGAACTTTAAACAGTTGGCTTGTGTATGTGGTAAAAGGTTAACAAAGTTATTTTTATGCCTTTTTAAAGGTGTTTTAATTTGTCAGTATATTCACATGCAATCAAGTAGGATAGTAAGTCATATGGGTGAGACAGGAAACAACTGTCTGTTACCCTTAATGGGCGTTCCTACCCTGACTCATAGCCCAATCCTAAGCATACCTCCCGATGGCGGCGCGTCTCCTGCGCTGGTTGCCGTAAGGCAGTCAGTGCCAGTCACAAACGCTTCCCCGACAGCACTCTGCCAGGGATGCCAGCGGGAAGGCCTCCCCACCCCACACAGAATGTAGCGGCTGCCATTTTGGTGCTGCTACATCGGCGGGGTGTGTGTGTAGCTGTCAGAGCTGTTGATTGTCTGCTGATAATCCCAGTTTATCAGCATCAGCCCCTGTAAAGGGTCAAGGAAGTGTGGCTCATCGACCCAGTATAGCAGCGTTTCCCAAACGTTTTTGACCTGTGGCTCGCTTGACCATTGGCGACCATTGGCCATGGCTCCCCATTACATTATGTTGATGCCTGCCAATTGGCATTACACTGTATTCCGAGAGGATTCCGTGGCACTCCGCGGTTCCCCCTGGCTGGTTTCCACAGCTCCCCTGGGAGCCATGCCTCCCAGTTCGGGAACCGTTGCACTACAGCATCACAAAAGCACCTCCACAGGCCTTCCCTGGTGTGACCTCTTTCCAATGCCCTTATTTCTGTCTGTTTTTAAGATAACATTTCTACTATGATAGAGATAGCTGAACAAAGAAAATTGGACTTCATCCACTATCCACTGACATTTTATTATTCAGTGTGACCACTATAGATCATCTGACATTTTTGAAGACTAGATAGATGATGGTTATATATAAGCTGTCAGAAAAGCAAAAAGAAAGGTGAAACTCATTGGTGCCTCAAGGCAACTTTATTGATTAAAATATGCTGCCCAAGACATTTCAACAAAAATGTTTTTCTTGGGATAACTGTAAATTAATCAGTAAGTGCAGAATAAAATAAATGTGAGAGTACCATTGTTCAGTGAAAAACATTGGTAGCACTCATTAAAAGTAAGACAAGGGACTAACATTATAAAATACACTGTATTCCTTAATATCAATATAACATCTGATATCCTTTCTGTTTTGTTGTTAAAAAGTATTAAATGCACACACACACACACACACACACACACACATCACATCCACACACGCACACGCACACGCACACGCACACACACAAATCAGATAACTCCAGTCCAAGAGTTAAAGAGTTGCCATTCCCCATGGGTTTTTTCCTTTTTTTTTCTTGGAATAAGCCCCTATAGCATTTCTCGAGCTACTTTTTCAAGTCCTCTCAATCCCAAATGGAATTTGTCATGTCATATGCTTCTGTGTTAGAACTTCTGGCACAGAGCACATGCACCGTCTTGGGCATTTGCCTCATCATAGGAAAAAGCGGGGTATAATTTTTTCAAAATAAATAAATAAATAAATAAATAAATACACACAGAGAGAGAGAGAGAGAGAGAGAGAGAGAGAGAGAGAGAGAGAGAGAGAGAGAGAGAGAGAGAGAGAGAGATAAGCCAAACTCCTGGAAGGCTAGCTTTGGAATGAAAGCTAGGAAGGATCTGAAAATGCATTTCAGATTTATTGTAAGTACCTGCAAAGAATAGCCTAGAAAAAGTAGCTATGCTGAGATCTGGTGTTTCACGTGAGAGCATGCCTGTGCAGCATTGCTGATCACCCCTCCCTCAACATTGTCCCCAAGCAACCAGCCCTCTGGGTGGCCAGCCTTCGCTGTCCGGAACCCCATGGAGGTGTAGAGTATACAGAGAAACCTTGTAGACCATAAAGGCCAGGAGTTCCAACTGTGTGTTGTCATATAAGTACTACTTATACAGGCATTACAAGACAACAATTGTTCCATATGATATATTTTCTGTGTTATGGCTTGCTTTGTCTGTTTCCAGGGCATGGTATGGAATAGATTTTTTAAAAAATTAGTTCTAAGGTTCAAGCAGTCAATACTATTAAACTTTGTGGATTAACCCAATATAACAAATTGTCTCACAGAGCTCTATTGTGATTGGATTAATGCCAAGTGCACTGATTGCATCAGAATGCTGTAATGCATCACAGACTTATATGGAGATTGAATTGCCAGAACTCAAATATATCCAGGTTTACTTCAGACACAGTTAGAGATAAAACATTCTAAACAATTGGGTAGACTCCTCAAGCTTCCTAATAGGCGAAGCCTAATTGGCTTTCTGTAATGTTTCCACATGACATTTCCAAGGAATGTTAAAGGTTAAACAATAGTTGAAATGGCAGCAAACATGGAATGTTATTACTATGTGAGACAGGAAAGTTCCATGGCCAGGCTCTTAAAAACAGATATTCACAATAATAGTAAGAAAACCATGCATGCAGCTAGATCTTTACTTTCACTTTTTCCTGCAGCCAAAATCTCTGCTGGGGAAAAAAAAGCAAACCCAACATGGTACATCCAAAGTCTGGACTATTCCAAAATCCATTTTAGTCCAATACTTTTTTTTAAAAAACCCCCCCCCGCACACCTGACCTCACACCTGACTCACGAGCAGCGAACTTTTGTCATAGGCAGTTTTTGCGCTCTCAGCGCGACCCAGTGAAGGATGTTTTTGGCTGCAGGCCATAGCGCTATGCATTATGGGACAATTCAGATAGCTGTTTGAATTTTGCATAGCCTCAGCGCTGCAAGGCTGCAGAGATTTTTCGCGCACCTGCCGATAGTGACAACCGGCCGCGCTGTGACTTCTGGGAGTGTAGAAAGTGGCAAAGAGCTGAGCCGAGCAGAAGCACATTGCTGTTTACATTTTGTGCGGGTTTAGCAAGCAGAACAAGCCTTCAGGGATTTTACAGAATGCAGGAAGAGCACTAGTGAAGTGTGAGCGCAGTGTGAAAACAAGGAGCACTTGTGAAGTGTTTTCTGAAGTGTGAACACGTGCTCATTCCCACGTACAGTACAGAAACAGGCTGTAAGTTCTATTCTCTGCTCTGTGGTGTGGTGTATACTGTACAGACATTGTTGAAAAATGTCGAAAAGACCAGGAGACACCCCTGAGGGTCACAGTGAAAAGAGCAAGAGGAAGCATTTCTGCTTATCGATTGCACAGAAAGTCAAGTTTCTGGAGAAACCGAACAGAGGTGTAAGCGTGAAACACAGAGGAGTTTGGTGTGGGAAGGAGCACCATCTATGACCTAATTAAACAGAAGGACAAACTGTTCAAGTTCTATGCCGACAGTGATGAGCAGAAGTTAATGAAAAACAGAAAAACACTGCATCAAGCCAAAAATGAAGATCTCGGTCGTGTATTAATAGAATGGATCTGTCCATGTCGCAGTGGACACATGACACTTACTGGAATGCTGGTCATGAAACAAGCAAAGATCTATCACAGTGAACTGCAACTTGAAGGGAACTGTGAGTATACAATAGGCTGGTTGCAGACATTTAAGAAAAGACATGGCATTAGATTCTGAAAGATTTGTGCTGATAAAGAATCTGCTGATCACGAAGCAGTTCAGACGTTCATGGACAAATTTACCAAGGTCATCGCTGATGAAAATCTGACACCAGAGCAAGTGTACAATGCTGATAAAACTGCACTGTTCTGGCATTATTGCCCCAGAAAGACACTGACTACTGCTGATGAGAAAGCCCCTACAGGAATTGAGGATGCTAAGGACAGAATAACTGTGCTGGGATGTGCTAATGCAGCAGGCACGCGTAAGTGTAAATTTGCTGAGATAGGCAAAAGCTTGCGTCCTCACCGCTTTAAAGGAGTGAATTTCTTACATGTCCATTCTTTTGCCAACAGAAAGGCATGGGTCACCAGGGATATCTTTTCTGATTGGTTTCAAAAACATTTTGTACCAGCAGCTTGTGCTCACTGCAGGGAAGCTGAACTGGATGGCGACTGCAAGAGTTTGCTACTCCTTGACAACTGTTCGGCTCATCAGCTGAAACTGTCATCAGAAATAATGTTTATGCCATGTACTTTCTCCCAAATGTGACTTCATTGATTCAGCCATGTGACCAGGGTATCCTTAGATCACTAAAGAGTCACTACAAAAACTCTTTCTTGAACAGCATGCTAGCAGCAGTGGTGGGGTGTGGAAGCTTTTCAAAAGGAGTTTAGCTTGAAGGATGCCGTATATGCTGCTGTCAATGCTTGGAACACAGTGACAACCTCTGGCCTGCAACTATGTTCAGTGGTGGTGGTGGTGATGATGATGATGATGATGATGATGAACAAAGTGGTGACTTTGATGACGATGAACAAGTTGAGAAAAAAATGATGTCTGACCTCCTGACATATGTAAAAAGTGTTCCTTCAGATCCGTCAGTAAGCTGCAAGAAGAAGATATCGAAGAAGTTTTTTAACATCGGTAAAGAGGCTCCAAGTGTTCATGCATTGACCAATGGTGAAAGAGCTGAAATGGTTCTGAATCAAGAAATCGTGATAACAGTGACGATGAAGATGACGTTGTTAAAACTGCAGAAAAGGCACCTATGGATGACCTGGTGAAAATGTGTGATGGGCTTATTGAAGGACTAGAGCAGCATCGAAGGCATCTCCCCCAACTCCCAGCAGACTGAGCAAGATTGAATCCACTGAGGAAAAGCCTCCACCTGCACAGCTAACCCAGATGAACAGGAGATAACATGACCTCTATCAGACCTGTCTCCTTGAGTGGGTCTAGATAGGGTTATAATGTGGAGCCAATCCTCCACTTGCTGTTTATCCCATACCTAGGTGGAATCCAAGGCCCCCTGCATGTGAAATTGCTCATCATACATATACTGGCAAATATTACAATACATGTACAATATTAGGGATCCACCATGTACTGGCAAAGCTCATGTACGCCCTCTTGCACTTATGCTCGAACTCTTGGTCCCTAACTTGCTTACCTGCCTCACTTATTGACTCCAGATCTCAGTGAAGGAGACTAAAAGCATCAGCATAGTCCACTTCCCAAATTGTTTCCTTTACTACAGCTAAAAAGATGCCCGTCCAAAGGAAAAGATACCCCCCATAAAGATAATTCTGTTTCATACCCAATAGGGACAGGCAGATGGGCTGTGTTGCCAACAACCAAAGGCTGCCAGCCTTGACCAAACCCCAGTCATAAGGGGGATATTGCCACCTGCCAAGGGCTGCCGGCCTTGTCCAGCGCCAGGCATGCTGCCTGCAATTCCTGATAAGGCTGCAGCCAGAAGGCAAGCATGTTTCCCCAGTCTACCCTGCACTGGAATAGCCACCCAAGGCATATAGGGTGCCATATTACCAGCATGGCCTGAGCAGAGCCAGGCCCACATGGGGGCATCCCCCAGCAATCTCACACCAGAATCCCAGCACATGTTTGCTCATCTGCGCCAGCTGCTGCATTCACGTCCTCTATCTCGAGTGTACAATTAATTTTCTGTATCTGATATTCCTGACTTATATTTTAGCTTCCATCAATGCTTTTTTAAAACAAAACTGATGGTTCATCTGCAGTTGACCAAGCAATGTTTCTAGCTAGAATTCCTTTTGAGAATTCAAAGATAAATGCTTTTAGTCAAATCTGTACAGTGATGTCATTCTCTTTGAAATTATTTGCCTAAAAGCTATAATTAAAAATCCTCAAAGGATTGTTAAGAGCAACTGATGTATTTCCCAATTGCTTTTTTTTTTCACTATTAGGATGGTCAGCCAAACATGTAAATGGAATTTGCCAAAAAGTGCTTGAGATTATTTTACTCCAGAAACTTTCCAGCCACTTCAAGACTGCAGGTGTCCACAATGTATCAGCTAGGGACAAAGCTAGAATCTGGCAACTTTTGCTAACTCATTAGTTCAGTACTTCATGAAAGTATTAGGAATCAATACAGCAGCGTTCAAATCTTATCACAGTGGGAATTCATGGGCATTAACAGAATGCTGGCAATCTTTTCTGCTTGGAGGTATTTGTTGAAGGCATCTTTGTACCAACTGTAAAGGAACAGATACCAATGTCGCTACAGGGTGTTGGCCAAGGTGCTAAAAAACCCTATATATTTGAGTGAATGCAACTCTGGAATGTATTTGAGTGTTGCAGTTCTGGAAGGACTCCTTCTGCAGGCAGAACACAACCTTAAGCTAGAACCCATAGAAATCTGAGAAAATCTGTCGTGTAAAAATAAGGACATTATGTCCGTTAGGATTATTCTGCAGTTCAGTTGTGGTGCATACATTCTTAGTAGAACAATTGCGTTGTAATTACAGGTATTTTTAATAAGGAAAATGGGAACAGATTGTTACAAGCAGGAAACAGGCCAAACTGGAATTTTCGTTTCATGACATTTAGAAATAATTCACCGAGAGCAATCAGAACGATTATTTAAAGTGGTGCTGCCATCTTAGCTATGCCTCTGCCCATACTCTTCTCTCTGCTTTTCTTGGATGACATAATTTCTTACAAGAGAAACCACGTCACACACATTATTTCTTTTGTTCTCAACATTAATTTGGAGACTACGGTAGACCTTCATTTTAAATATGTCATTTGGATGTTCATTCCACTTATTTCAGTGACTTTTGAGTGATTCCCATGACAGGGTGAGCTCTCGTTGCTTGGCCAGCTCCTGCCAACCTAGCAGTTCCAAAGCATGTCAATGCGAGTAGATAAATAAGTACCATTTGCGGGAAGGTAAACAGCGCTCCGTGTTCCAGCTGCATGCTACGCGCTGCGGCAAAGAGAGTCATGCCGGCCACATGACCACGGAGGCGTCTTCGGACAACGCTGGCTCTTCGGCTTTGAAATGGGGATGAGCACCACACCCTAGAGTCGGACACGACTGGACTTAATTGTCAGGGGATACCTTTACCTTTAAACTAGCTAAAGTTCGTCAGGACTAAATCAATGGTTGCACCAGAAGTAAATATTTGCAGTGTGGGGAAAGACAGGATGAAGCAGATTCTGTGGAGGAAATGTCTGTCTCAAAGTTTTATAAAAAGAAATATATCTGTATTTCATATTAACACACCGATCCCCAACAAACTGCTTGTTCAGAATTCACTTATTTCAGAAAGACTTACATCTCAGTAAGAATATTTAGAGGATTGTCACCTTCATTTACTTATATTTTATTTCATTGTAGTCTCTCTAAAAATGCTGTCGTCTCTCTGAAAATTATCAATATCCTTCCTGATGACTTGTAGAAGTAGTGCACAGAGAAAGCTTAGCCTTTAATAGCTGCGTGACAGAAATGTAACAAGAGAGTTTTTTCTTGGCGCAGAGATGTTGTGATGGAAAGATTCACCCAATGAATTTCTGCCCGAGATACTGATGCTTAAAGGTGGCCAAACCCTGGCAGAGATAAAGGTGGCCACTAGAGATATAAAGTTATATGAGAGGTGTCTTTAGAAATGAGACATCTGGGTAGATAGACCCTTGGTCTAATCCAGAAAGGCTCTTCGTTCTCTATTTGCTGCAAATAGCTGCTTGAGGGACATGGTTTTTGGCAGATTTTTGCACAGGGGGTAAATATAACCCCCCATGTGATGTCGTTCTGGACAATATCACCCTGCCGCCTGCTGTTTTTTTTATGGAGAAAAGAACACTTCCTGTTTTAAATATGTTCCTTAATGATAGGTTTTACCTCATGTGTAATTTGGCCCTCAGCCTATGGTTTTCCTATGCTGAGAAGTCTTTATGCCAGGGCTAGCGCCAGCATGACATCATCACAATCCTGTGCTCAGTCTGTGGCAGAGGCAGCACCATAGCAATAGCCATAGAAACAAAAGACAACATAGCTGCATTGACAGACACTCCTGCAGCAACATTGGGAACCTTGTTGCCACCCACCTCTCATGTGTTGACTTGTCGACACATTCACCAGTGCAGGAAGCCCACTAATCAACCTATGCCACTTTGTGGCAATTTTGCTTCAAAACTTCCCAAATTAACCATTTGTTTAAATAAACAAAAATTAATAAATAAACCAAAACAGTAGTAAGATTAAAAAATACAAAGCATGTCCAGGATTTGCTGTCACAACTAGGCTTTGAGAAAAAATAGGCAGTTCAGAGTTTCCAGCCAGTCCCTGAGGAATTTTTTTCAAAATGTATCGGTGGAATTAGAAGAGACATTTATGTCACTATCACCAGAGTGTGTTCCTTCCTATTATGACTGTGCAAAGTAAATTGCAGTAGAGTTGGACTTCTATCCATTGGACACCGACTTAAGATGTAACTTGTTCTCAGTTTTGTACACTGTGTTCCTACTTAAGCTAAATGCACATCGTATCCAAGGACATTGAGTCTGAGGGACCAGTAGCAGATGTATTCACCTGAGGCGTTCTCAAGGATTTTGCTGCTGTAGCTCCCCAAACCAAGCAAAAACTAGCCTACCATAAGCCTACCACATACCCCAATAGTAACAGCAGGAATAGGAAGGGAAAAACAAAAATCCCAGGTGGTTTAATAGATCAGACATTGGAGGTTTGTGTTTTTATCTTTAAACTTCTTTCTTTGCCTAAGAATCTTTTAATCCTAAGGTAAATAGTGAATTTCACCATTAAATCAGAGCACTTCCATACAAGTTATGTAGCTCCCCCTCTTTGTTCTGTGAGGACGTTGTATATAGAGGGTGCCGTTATCCACATAAAACCATAAAACTAGGCTTTGGTTTCTGAGTTAGGATGTTAAAATGGATGGGGCTAATGTTGCCTAGCATTTAAAATATGATATGGAATAACCACTTCCAAAAGGTAGCTAGACTGTATTGCTTGCATCTGGGAATGTTCTGGAGTTTAGTAGTTTTCAAAGGCACATAGGTTCAAGTGTTTTACTTTTGTAGTTTTCCTTCTCTTGTGTGTAGTTTTCCTTCTCCTGTCAGGTCAGACTTGGAGGAAACCTCATTGAATGTCATTGTCTAGTGGGTTTCACCAAAGCTGAAACCAGCAGGCTTGGAATAAGTAACATGGCTCCATCAGTATCCAATGTGTTATGGCCCAATCCTAAGCAGGGCTGGCACAGAGCATGCAAAGCTGTTGCCTCAGCGTGAGCTATGCTATGGGCCAGACAGCGATGAGGCAGCCCAAGAGAGGTAAGTAAATAAATGTTTTACTTACCTTCCTGCAGTCCGCCTGGTCTCCAGTGGGTCTCTTCATACCTATCCCAGCTCTGTGTAAGTCTGAAGAGCCTCTGGGGGCGTGTCTGGGCTGGAAAGGGGGGGGTTAGACCTGGTGTGTGCAGCTGCTGCTGAGATCCAACCCCTTCTCATCCCCAGCTTGGCCCAATCCCTGCCCCAATTCACTCCCAACGCCAATTTCCCAGCAATGTCAGAGATTCTATGGCCCAATGCTGGCTGCTCAGGGCTTTCTGGCTCCTTCGCCATGCTTAGTGAGCCTCAGAACAACAAAGCAGCTACGACTGCAACATTCCCGGCTTTACACTGGTGGATCATGAGATCCAGCAGCGTAAGGCGGCAAGGCCTGGATAGGATTAGGCGGTTAGAAGATGCGGTAGACAACAGACATTCAGATGCTCCTGGACTGAGGGAACGCAAGACTTACCAGAAATATACTTTTTAAATAGGTTTCATTTTTCAAACTTTTATCACCTATGGTCAGCTGAAGTCAAGCACTTCTAATTCCCATTGATTTCAACAGGGGAGCTTAACACTTGCCAGTTGGAATCAATGGGTTTCTAAAGTGTTTGATTTTGGCTGGATCATGCTCTGTTTGAATCTTCTGGAAATCACAAAAGCTTTATGGGGATAAAAAAAATTACATGCCTTGCATTATGCTAGTTTTGCTTTGGAAATGTTCAAAATGTGTCCTCCAAAATGATGATTATAAATCTGTCTGGCTTTTAATTAAAATGGCTATCATAGCACAGGCTAATATTTATCACATAACATGCGGAGTACCATTGGACCCCATGTTGGCTTCTCATCTTTGATGTAGTGTTCCTGGATGACTGTGGCTGACACATTTTTAACAAAACTGGTTAAAAGCATACTTCCATGCAAAAATGCAAGCTGTGCATAAAGGTACATTGTTCATCTGTGCTATTTTTCAACTTAAAAATAAATAACTCGATGAGAAAAGATAGACTTCTTTTCCTTCTTTCTGTTGTTCCTTGAAAAGATGAAATCATTCCGCTTTCTAATGAGAGTTGTGTTCTACATGGTGCAGTGCTAACACTCCAACCATAACCACATTGACCTGGCAGTAAGTCTCATGATTTCAACGTGATTTAATTCCCAGTTAAGTATGCTTAGGATTGCAGCCCAATAGAAGCAGACACAAGGGGAAATCAAAAGCAAACTACATTCTACTTGCAATCCAAGTCTTAAAAAAACAATACTAATAACAATTATACCATTTTTCCTATTATCTGCTGTAATACTTTCCTAGATATGTCTGTTCTTAAATAATTTTTTAGAGAATTACCGGTATATGTTTAATGAGTCATTTCCCGTCATTAAAAAAAAGGAAGGCAGACCTAGCATCTTATGTTACCTGTATTCATTTAGGACCTGGTCTGAAATATCTCCAGGCAGCTCCTTTTTCAAAGTGTTAATTATATATTTTAGCCCATTTCTTTGTGTTTTTCTTCTTATATGCTTTTGTGTAATTACCAGCGCAATCCGACTTAACTTTTGTGCCGGTGTAACCAGCGGCCCAGCGAGAACGGGAGGCCCCAGAACGGAAAAGGGATTCAAATCCCCTTTGAATTCCTCTTTTGGAGGGGATATGAATCCCTTTTCCGTTCTGGGGCCTCCCGTTCTCGCTGCGCCGCTGGTTACACCGGCACAAAAGTTAAGTCGAATTGCGCTGTACCACGTTTAGTGTTTGGGACTGAGAAAAAAAATAGTTTTAGCAT
The DNA here is from genome assembly GCA_026170595.1 of Plestiodon gilberti rubricaudatus. Taxonomy (NCBI): domain Eukaryota; kingdom Metazoa; phylum Chordata; class Lepidosauria; order Squamata; family Scincidae; genus Plestiodon; species Plestiodon gilberti. The sequence continues at coordinate 218,271,729 of JANXHW010000002.1, read as the reverse complement.
GAATATATCCTACAGTATATTATTATTATTATTATTATTATTATTATTATTATTATTATTATTATTATTATTATTAACACTATTTATATACCGCTTTTCAACAAAAAGTTCACAATGCGGTTTACAGACAAAATTAAATGGTTCAGTCCATTTATTATTTTATATTATTGCTATCGTACACAATATTTCCTGTGCTCTGTGCCGTACTTTTAATTCCAGAGCTTGTAAAGATTTAAGACAGACAAGTTCCAAATGTAATGACCGCAACAGAAACGTCAGATGGATTGTGTCACAAACACACATAACTTTATTCAGTGAAAGCTGAAATCTGGTCGCAGTACTTCAGATAAGTGTCGGCTTGGCACTTGGAGCTATAGTCTTTCTCAATCTGCCAAGTGTCTAATATCCCAGCTGGTGTTTCTGAAAGGACTATTACCCATCAGTATTTAAAAGAAGGAGCTGTATTATGCACTCTTGATTTTCTCTTGGAATAAGCCAGACCCATTTTGTGACACTGTATAGTGACAGGTGTCAGAGTTGCTGCTGTTAATTATACGCCAGCTTTTTTGAAATGACTGAACAAAATGCATTGCCCTTCTGCTACTGTTGAAATGGTAGTTGAATCCAGATATTGGACAGAGCAATTGCAAAGATGACTTTCCAAAAATTATTTCCAGCAGTATATGGAAGGACTTGATCATGTTACTTTCAGATACATGTGACCATTCAGATGCAAGAAGAACCATTCAGGTTTCTTTTGGCTCCTTACTAGATAAAATAAATGGGCTCATTTTCTGTTCTGTTCAAGTCTGTTTTGGAGACGAGAATGTAAGTTGATACCTGTTTTTTCTTTCTCAACAGCTAATTGTTGCATGCTAATTGTACTTATTACCGTATTGTCCCGAGTATAAGACGCACCTGATTATAAGACGCACCCTTAAAGTTTGGTGCTATTAAAAAAATTTAATTAAATCACTGGCATTAAATTGCAACAGCCTGATTATAAGACGCACCCCTAGTTTAAAAACTTAAATTAGGAGAAAAAAGTGAGTCTTATACTCAGACCAATACGGTATATGGCACCTTTCCCACATGATGGGAAAGGTTGCCCTTGTGGGAGAAAGGCGCGGTATAAATTCTATAAATAAATAAATGATGCTTTCCCACTAATGCTAGAGCATGTAAGCAGATGATAATGTACTATGTAGTTGCTTGGCACCTTAAAAGGGGTGGGACTGATTCATGCCGTTTGTGGAGTTCAGGCACAGAGGGCAAACATGCTCCTTTATTTCCACAGATATGTTCACTTTCCCATATCCTGGCAGTGCATGTTTGGGCACTTACCTACAAGATACATGATGTATGGTTTCTGTAACGTAATTATGTCATTGTTGCACATCACATGCACTAAGGTTGGCTTCATCTTAGGTATCTAGCTGCTGCTATGTTTTTTTTCTTTCTTTTTTGTGGATCCAACAATAATAGTTACAACCTGCAGCAAATTAGAGACACTGGGTAGTATCCACAACTTATGCTGATGCAATGTGCGTAAACCGCCTTCCTCACCCTAACCCTCCCTTCCAAAGCCCCTGAACCCCCTGTAGAGTATCTGCGGAGGGACCCTCAGCAGTGGCATGGGTTGTAATGTGGGAGGAGACTGTAGGGAGAGGGGGAACACCCAGAAATCAGGGGTGAGAACTGCAAATAAAGCACCCACAGTTCTCACCCCCAGCTTCCTAATGTTTCCCCTTCTCCTGAAGATTTTCCTGCCACTCCCTCTACACATCCGATGCCACAGCTGATTGTCCCCTGACCCTCAGCAGTGGCTTTTGGGGAGATTTCAGAAGGGAAGAGTTGAGTGGGAAAGGCAGCTTGCACATGTAAGCTGTGCATGCTATCTACTGTCACAAACACATAGTGTTCACATTGGGAGTGAGAAATCATGGGCGTTTGCAGCATCCCTGTACCTGCACAGGTACAAAGCTTCACTTCTGATGGTAGGGAAGATTAGAAGGGAACCATCCTTTCTGATGGTAGGGAATGCAGAGTTTCCCACAGGACAGAACACTTGGCCAGGTCACAGGGTGGAAACTAGAATCCCCCTCATCTTCTGATCTCCTGGTAAACATAATTAGGGTTCACTTGACCATAGACCCAGCAAAGGATGTAGTTGTGTCTGGGTATCAATTTCCAGGCTGTCATCAATGATAGTAATGATGTAGCCAGTAGGAGTCCCTAGGCAAGCTGGTGTTTAAGAGGCAAACTTTGTGTATGTAAGCTGGCCATGCAGTGGACAGTTCACATGACCTCGATCTGAACGTGACATTGGGCCATACTTTGGTGCTGGAGGTCTCTGCCCACAGAGCCTCTGCACCTCTTTCTTTACCTCCTAACTGGCAGGTTGCCCAGCAGATGTTCTCCAGCCTCTCATTGCTCACTGCTCAGTAACAGTAGCCAGGATGTATGTTCCATCCCAGCATGGGCTATGACTGACATTTTGAGCCAGCACACCCATGATACCTTGAAGGGGGAGAATCTCACCCAGTGTTTGTTTTCCATTGTTGTGTTTTTATCACATTGTTGGATAACTTTGCTTTCAGAGCAAGTTTTATAATATTATTTAATAATGTTATCAGCAACGAGAGCACTGTATTCTCTTTGAATCTTGTAAGTTATAAGGGTCCCTAGGTTGCCTATAGGATATACTATAAATGTAAGGAAATATACTTTAAGTAGGTAAGTCTTGTGCACAATTAGTTCCAGTGTGTTTTCAGGTAGTAGTATGCTAGCATGGAACTGAAATCCTCTTTCAAATCAGTGATCTAAGAGCAAACATTTGCTAATTAGTTATAATAAGCTAAAATAATTTGAAAGGAGCTTATAAGCAATAGACACTAATGATTCAGCTAAGACTGCAATCCTATACACACTTTCTTGGGAGTAAGTCCCATTGGACACAATGGGGCCTACTTCTGGGTAGACAGGAATAGGCTTGAGCTGTATTTTTTACAACAGGAAAAAGTAGGATTTCGTTAATGCAAACATTTCAAAATTTCTGACCACACGAGAATAATAAGATTACATGAAGAATTATTTGCTTCATTTGCCTAAAAGACAGGTCTCTGGTATCTTTCAATTTTTGCATATATTGCGGGCAGCCCCATTCAGTGTCAGGCTTACGGCATCAGATCTGGTAATCTGCCACTGCAAGTCCCAGAGCAGCATTGCAAAAGGCACGCCCCTGTTGTGTAGTGTGGGCCCACTGCCACAAACAGCCAGAGGTCCCACATGTGCACCAATGGCTCACTCAGGCCACGCTGGAGCAGGTAAGGTGTTGGTGGGGGCGGGTCATCATGGGCAGTTGGGCAGGCAGGGTTATTTGAGGACAGTTGGATCTCGGAAGCAGTTGTGCACGTCGGGATCCTATCCCCCTTTTCCTGGCCCAACATGCCCCCTGAGGTCCTTGGATTAAGCCATCTAAATTATTTGGTGTAGGCCTGAGGAGATCCATTGGTAGCCAGGCAGGTTATGGGGAGGTAAGTAAAAAATATTTTTACCTCTCCCAGGCCATCTGGTCACATCCCCCCCCCCCAGCATAGGATGTAACGCATGCTCCGTTGGCCTACTGCATTGTGAAGAGTGGGGGGGGGGGATAGGACTGGGGCATAAGCGTTGCTTTGAACCTTCCTGTGGAATATTTCATATAAATCCCAGCAGGTCAAGGTAGTTTTCATAGACTATTGAGGATATTAATGAGGACTCCTAGAAAATCTGTAATTGCAATGCAAGAATGTTGAAACTATCTATACAAAAGCCATCAACTATAATATGGAGCCTGCTGTGTAAGCACTAGATATAGATCATCTCTGTTATCAGTCACTTATCCAGTGATATATTATATCAATAATATAGCAGATTTACGCATTGTATTCTATAGTTGAACGCTAACAATTGAGGAAGGCTTTGTTTTATAGTTTAGCAGTTTGCATGTTGGAAAACCACAGGACTAGCAGGAGGACTGTTTTGGAAATAATAAATAATACAAAATCAGGCTTTTAAACTAGAATTCCAATTTGTTGGAAGAACATCCTGTACAGGCACTGTTTTTAAAAAATATATAAAAAATTCGGGCTTTAGAGTATAGCCTAATGTTCAGCTGAAGTACTATCTTTAATGACTATTTCACAAAATACTTTTGTAGCTTATGTTGGCAAGAACACATCTCTAATGGACATTCCCATTCAGAGTGCTGGAGAGCGATTTGGGTTTCTCAGCATAATGATCAGATTCTGTTTACATAGACTCTTCATCTGTAATGTTAAAACCCTTTAAGAGGCTGTCAGTGACAGGAAAGATAGATTTACATAGTGAATGTAGACGTATTTAAAGCAGAGTATAATGTATGTTGTCCACTCATTAATTTAAGTGTAAAACAACTAACCAACCAAAGTAATGTTTCTTTTGTTGTTCAGTCGTTAAGTCGTGTCCGACCCTTCGTGATCCCATGAACCATATCCCGCCAGGCCTTCCTATCCTCCACTATCTTCCTGAGTTTGCTCATTTTCATGTTCGTTGCATCGGTGATGCTGTCTAACCATCTCATCCTTGGCCTTCCCCTTCTCCTTTTGCCTTCAGTCTTTCCCAGCATCAGAGTCTTCTCCAGAGAGTCCTCTCTTCGCATTAGGTGGCCAAAATATTTGAGTTTCAGCCTTAGTACCTGTCCTTCCAGGGAACAGTCAGGGTTGATTTCATTTAGGATTGACTGATTTGATCTCCTAGCAGTCCAAGGGACTCTCAGGAGTCTTCTCCAGCACCACAGTTCAAAAGCATCTATTCTTCGGCGCTCAGCCTTCCTTATGGTCCAGCTCTCGCAACCATACATTGCTACTGGGAACACCATCGCCCTGACTATACGAACTTTTGTTGGTATGGTGATATCTCTGCTTTTTATTATGCTATCTAAATTTGCCATAGCTTTCCTTCCAAGGAGTAAGCGTCTTTTAATTTCATGGCTGCTGTCTCCGTCTGCAGTGATCTTGGAACCCAAAAAAGTAAAATCTGTTACTGCTTCCATTTCTGCCCCTTCTATTTGCCAGGAATTGATGGGACCAGATGCCATGATCTTAGTTTTATTAATGTTGAGTTTCAAGCCAACTTTTGCACTCTCCTCTTTCACTCTCATCAAGAGGCTCTTTAGTTCTTCTTCACTTTCTGCCATTAGAGTGGTATCGTCTGCATATCTGAGGTTGTTGATGTTTCTCCCGGCAATCTTGATTCCGGCTTGCGATTCATTCAGCCCTGCATTTCTCATAATGTACTCTGCATATAAGTTAAATAGGCAGGGTGACAATATACAGCCTTGCCGGACTCCCTTCCCAATTTTGAACCAATCAGTTGTTCCATGGCCGGTTCGAACTGTTGCTTCTTGACCCGCATACAGGTTTCTCAGGAGACAGGTAAGGTGGTCTGGTATCCCCATCTCTTTAAGAACTTGCCACAGCTTGTTGTGATCCACACAATCAAAGGCTTTTGCGTAGTCAATGAAGCAGAAGTAGGTGTTTTTTTGGAACTCTCGTGCTTTCTCCATGATCCAGCGCATGTTGGCAATTTGATCTCTAGTTCCTCTGCCTCTTCGAAACCCAGCTTGTACGTCCGGTAGTTCTCGGTCCACGTACTGCTGAAGCCTAGCTTGTAGAATTTTGAGCATAACCTTGCTAGCATGTGAAATGAGTGCAATTGTGCGATAGTTTGAACACTCTTTGGCACTGCCCTTCTTTGGAATTGGAACGTAAACTGACCTTTTCCAATCCTTTGGCCACTGCTGAGTTTTCCAAATTTGTTGGCATATTGAAAGTAATGTTTCTACCATATAGTTAATATTTTTAGTATATGTTTCACATCATTTCTGTCAGAACCACAACTGTAAAGAGTAAGGATGTGTGAACATCCTACTACTCACTCCAAAAGTAAATTGAGCTTTTTGAGCGTTCATAATATGAACATCAAAAAGTCCAACTTAGCTACCATTCCCCTTTCTCTGCCAGTCACCTTTTTCCCCAAGTGGAAAATGTTTTATTTTGGAGAAGGAGGAGATGGCTGGCAGCAAAAGGCTCCCAGGAACATAAGAGAGGCCTTTGTGAATCTGCTTGTGTCCAAGGGAGCCCTTTGCTACCTGCTACCCCTCTCCTTTTCATAGGGTAAGGCTTTTTATGGCTTGGGGAAGAAGGGACTGTTGGGGCGCAGCAGCACTGGAGATGGTGTGTCATCTTCGATTCAGGTCAGACCCTGCATGGAGGGGGGCTATTCCTGACTTGAATTGGGGCCACTCTATTTGAGTTGAGGGTTGACAGAAGCTGCAGCAGTCTGTCCTCTTCCTTCTCAGACACCATTTAAAATTCTTGGGTGTTCCATCCCCAATGCAGCATTGGGATCTGGCCACCCAGGAATTTTAAATGGTGCCCAGGGAAAAGGACCGACCACTGCAGCTGCTGGTCCCCCTATTGCCTGGTAAGCCGTGAGGAAGCACTGCCCATGGTAAGTGGAGCAGCAGTGACATAACCAGCATGAAGGAAGACTCTCCTCCATCCCTTACCCAGTTTCTGAGAAGACAGAGGAGGGAAGTACTCGTGCACACACATGGAAAGGGCAGGCCACAAAGCTTGTGCCTAAGGGCCAAAATGGGTGTTGACGGTAAAAATGTGGAAAATTCTGTTCATGATCTACCACACCATGTCTGGTCTGACCCTCAGATGAACAATTTGGATCCAGTGTGGGAAGGGTAGAAGGGAGTGCCCCTCAAACTGAGGGAGTCTACTTCCACTCTAAACACAGAACATTGTGGGGAAAGGGATAGGTCTATATTTTGTTAAACCTCTTAAGAAATGTCAAGTTATTTGTCCTTTAATAAAACAAATTACGAATCCTCTAAAAAGAGATCTCTTTTCTGCACTTTTGAACAATTCCTTAATAATGTCTATAACAGTGGAAGCCAAATTGGCATAGATACCGTTTTCAATAAGGACTTACTCCCCCAATACACAGCTGTCTCAATTATTCTTCGGGCTTGGCTTCATTGCCTTGAGAATGGGATTGTTGTCTTTATTCTTGTACTAACTTGACCAATTGTGAAAGTGGTAAAGGAGTTCACATATTCCATATTTCGTTTTACAAATGTTAGAAGAACAAAACATTTCTGCTTTATCCTGGACCGCAGCCTGAATGAATTTGCCATAAGGAAGCTAGACTTTCTAAGGAGATATAACCTCTGCCCAACTTACTGGGTAAGCGACAACTGCCTTGTCCAAACATAGCTCCTGCCGTATCTTTTATTAATGCAAATACTTCCTTTCTGGTATCTTATACTTTATCATGGGTACAGTTTCAGTGCACAAGAAAGGAAATCCACACCCTTGTTGATAATGAAAGCAGAAAGATTACTGATAATATACATGAAATGCTTTGAACTCTTGAAGTGCCAAATATTATTGATATTATTAGTATATTTTTGTCCCCATGTGCCTCACTTGCGCATACTTACATTAAATTTAGCTGTCAGTTTGTGACCCTATCAGTCTTGCCCAATGCGGCCCTGGATTTTTTCAGGGGCTTTCCATTGATGGAATCAGACCCTCCCCTCTTTCAGAATAAGGAAATGATAGACCTCTTGCTTCCCCTACTACAACGTTTCTGTGGTATTATGTTTCTATACTGCGCAAATCGTTGCCATCCTTGGCCAAAGGACATTGAAATCAGTTCGAATCGTGCTTGCTCACACATATGGTATCTCATTTTTATTTAGCTTCTGCTTGTGGAGGTGTGTGTGTGTGTGTGTGTGTGTGTGTGAGTGAGTGAGAGAGAGAGAGAGAGAGAGAGAGAGAGAGAGAGAGAGAGAGAGAGAGAGAGAGGTATTGTATCTTTTTTATTTTTAAAAAAGGAGAAACCTCAAAGGTGTACAAGAAATAGTTCAGTTTATTGGAGTTGTATTAGTTTTAGATGTAGGGTATCAGATGCCTCAGATAAGCTTCCATAAGCAAATGTTTAGAAAAGTTTCAAACTTTTTCCCCAGAGGGGAAAAAGAGAAGATCTACAGGAAAGCCATAACCGCTGAACTATGTTCTCTCTATTTCTTAGCAACAAGTGTTAACTGTTTTTCCACGTTAATATCTCATACAAGAATATTTCATTATTAACCTGATCTGGATAACTGATCAAAGCATATTTCGTTGGCCTGCCATTTTTTTTTAAAAAAAAAACATGTTTCAGTATTAACATTTTAATTGGCATATTGTGGTTTGCTTGTTGAGTGTTTTGCTAGTCAAGCCAGCTAAAGGCTTTGACTCAATTCCATTTTAATGCCCGTAGAATTTAAGGAGGGTATGGAGACACACACACAAGCATGCACGCACAGTTATGCATGTGCAATCCCAGTGAATTAAATGGACAAGTGCCTGTCTCCTTCCACAGGTGAGGGCTGCAACATGTAGGCTAAAATGTTAGCTATCTTTGAGGTGCATGACTCAAGGAAACTGATATGGAGTTTTGGCATGTGCAATTACTTCATGCTCAGTCTTAGTTTTACAGCTGGGTGTTACCACTGGTGCTCAGATTATTTACTTGGGGAAGTAGCCAAAGAACGAGGGTCGGCTTCAGGAGGATTGGGGTAGCTAAGCCCTCCCCAGCCTTTACCTTCCCTGAGGGAGCACCCAATGAAGCAAGGGATCTTCTGTGCCAGGTGCAAAGACCAGTGTCAGGGAGAATCAATTCAGGAGACAGGCAAGGGAGCACCTTCAAGGTTACAAGAGGTTTATTAAAGGAACAGGTTAATTGCAAAAGATACAGATTCAAATAAACCCCAATAAGTGTGCTTGTTTGAAATGTTCCTAGGTTGTATGTCAATGTGTATGTGCTTGCATTTGGTGCACCGATAAGAAATGAAAAAAGGAATTATTTTCAGGGAAGGAGGTTTAGGAGAGCCCTACACTTTTCTCCCCATTGCTAAGCTTGAGGTGGGAGAAAGTAGGAGTGAGACAGGGGGGAGGGAGGTTGCAAAGGGGAAAAGAAGTTTCAAAGTTTATAGCTGCTTGATTGTGAACAGTCTTGCAGGGGTCCAGAGGGTTCTGAGCAGCTTGGTGGAATCTATAACCCAGGGGAGGCCAACTTTTCAACATGAATGCTCCTGGCCTTTTAATGGTTGCAAAGGTGAGGGCATTTCAGCAGGTGCAGCTGCTTTAGCAGCACCATCAGCACTTGCAGCTGCCCAGATTCTGTCTTCTGCACAACTCTTAACAATGCAGAGGCCCTAATGGTGGAAGGTTAGCCACCCCTGCTCTAACCTGATGCAACACACACACACACACACACAGGTTGGCATATCAGGTAGCATGACAACTTCCTGGTCAAAATCCTGCAATACTGTCTTTTGGCAGTTGCTCTTACGTGCAGCTCTGGGGGTGAGCAGGTTAATCTTGTTATCAGGGTGAGAGGGTTCTGTATTCGTGTGTAAATGTGTAACTTGGTGGGTGAATGGACTCGGAGCAGGTGCTGATGTGCCTGTTCCTGGCACACAATCAAGGGAAGTCCTTCCCGAAATGCAGGTGGACAGGGAGTGTTGCCTAAGGAGTTGATCCAAAGCCTTAATAGTAACAGCTAAGATGCAGATGTATACAGAATACCTCACAACCAAGATGCAAATATAGTTTCACAATACAGATGTGATGGGAATGTCAGGCAAATATAGCACATTGGAATGGGGTTACATCATTGAAAAGGTTATGTGCATAATGCAGGTACAAGCAGGAGGTTACATAGTGACAGTGGAAACATCTACCTGTTTCTTACTCAGTGGAAACAGGTAGAATGAAGGTGGCTGGATTCAGAGTGGCAGGCGGGATGCAGAGATCACAATATGCTTATACAAAACAGGAGGTGTACTGAAAGGTGACACTGGAAACAGAAGATTGCATGATGGGATTATGTTCTCTTCCCAGGGTGTGTGACATAAAACGTCAGACAGAATTCTTGGACTTGACCTGACTTCCAAGGAAAGCAGTATCCATATTGTCTATTTTGGACTATATGGATTCATAACATGTCCATGATGACAAGTAGTTGGCACAAGCAGACAAGTTTGATTTGAGTGGTGCTGCTTGGCATCAAGGCATATGCTGTCCATGATTGCACATCTGGGCATGGTACCAATAACATGGGCAGCCCAAGCCTAACTAAATCCCCATGCAACAATGCAGCAGCCTTAAAGTAAGGGGACATGTAAGGTAGCCAGAATTACCTTTGTTCTCCAAATTGGTAGAAAAATGTATTTCACTTTGTTAGCAGCAGTGAAACTAATTTAGAAAATAGTTGAGTGTCGATAAAGAGTTTGACTTCTATTGAGTCTAACAATGCTAAAACTTTTTATTCTAAAGTAGCCTTCTGGAGCTTTACATAAATGATGCTCCAGGAAAGCTTCACAATTAGTATTTTGAGGAGTACATCCATATCCCTTTTCTGTAAAGCTCTGTTCTTTATTTATACAGAAAATTATTTTTTCTCTGGAATATGTTGTTTTGAATTCGTGTTCATTTTCAAATGGGGTTGTACTTAAATGTCCATAATGGTAGTTCTTTGTATGTGTTTGTAAGTTAAGAATCTGAAATGGTCTATTTTGTGTAAATATTGTTCCCAGCGCATCAAATATTTAATGCATATGTAAATGTAAGGCCATTCACTGAAGACCTTTGATTTCAGAACCTTTCTCTGCCAGGACCTCAGGCCATTCAAAAAGTGAAATATTGCTGAATAAGATGGCCTGTTTAGTTGAGCTTATCTTGCAATATGTCTTATCTTATCAACATGTCTTATCAATAACACAAGAACATGACTTTCATTGCTTGGTTGCCATTGGTCGTAACTGTTGAAGAATTTACAGGCTTGGGGCCTGCACGAGGTGATAATCTCATAGGAAAGATTCCCCTGTAAGTGTGCTGTAGAAATTGAATTAGAATTCTCTAAAACCATACTTTCCCCTGGAATTACAGGTTGATTACCCCTTATCTGGACATCCGAAATCCAGACTATTCCAAAATCCAGACATTTTGGGGGCTATGACTTAAAAAACAACAACAACTTTTTCCAGCACCTGGCTGGCATAGTGCAAGGCATGCTGGGGCACAAAATTATTAACAATATTGTATAAAATTTCCTTCAGGCTATGTGTAAAAGGTGTATGTGAGACATAAATGAATTTTGTATTTAGACTTGGGTCCCATCCCCAAAAATCTCATTATCTTTATGTAAATATTCCAAAATTCAGACAAATTTTATTTATTTATTTATTTATTTATTTATTTGCAATATTTCTATCCTGCCTTTCTCCCCAAAGGGACCCAAGGCGGCTTACAACAAAAATAAAATACAAAAAATTCAAACAGATAATTACTTTTTAAACAGCAAAAAACAAATAGATAATTACTTTTTAAACAGTAAAAAACAGTTAACTAAACTGATCTAAAACTAAACATCTAAAATTGATTAAAAATTACATTTAAAACAAGATCATAAAAACAGCAGCACCCCACCCGTACCAGCAAGATGTTAAAAAGGCAAAGGCTCAGAAGGCTTCTTTGAACAAGAAGGTTTTTAGGCCTCGCCAGAAAGTGTCCAAGGAGGGAGCAGTTCGTAAGTCAAAGGGGAGGGAATTCCATAAGGTTGGTGCCACTACTGAGAAGGCCCTATTTCTGGCCGCCGCCCCTCGCCCCTCCCTGGGCGACGGCACCCGCAAAAGGGCCGAAATCCAGACAAATCCAAAATCCAGACAACTTCCCGTCCCAAGCAGTCCAGATAAGGGATACTCAACCTGTACTATGTCTTCATTATAGCTACAATCTACATTTCTGTGTATGGACAACATCTACAATAATTTTACACAGGAATCTGATCAAATGTAATTCTCAAGGAGGGGAACAAAACATGTCATGTTCTCTCTCCTTCAGTCTGTGCTGCATTGTTGCCAGGATAGTACATTGACAGATATTCCCTCTGTTGAAACAAAAAACTATAAAGAAACATATATAGTTTAAATCATATTCTACTTGGCAGCTGAATGAAATCATGCTTTAAAAATTGGAGCTACATGCTTTGTAGAGGCTGGCGTAAGTAGAGGAGGCTGTGTAACAGCCTAGCTGGCCCGGCAGGGACGGGGATATGGCCGAGGCCATCCCTCGGCCCCTCCTGGGCCAGCTAGGCCAATGGCCCCCCCTCCCTCGCCCGTCGAAACGCCCTTGCGCCTGCCAGATCCCAACTTACCTTGTCTGGCGGCCGCATGGGAGCTCCTCAAAATGAGGTTGTAGTTTCTATGCACAGGGTACTCTCTAGGTACACAGAAGCAAATATGTTTTATTAAAAAAAAAAGCTGATGGGGAGACCCAAACCACCCTGACAACACGTTGGGAGGCCCCCCACGAGCTATGGAAATGTTGAGGGTGCCACTTAGAGAACAACAGGAGAATGTGTTCAGAGAATGGGAACGTGAGAAGGATTTGGCTCTCTTGAACCTTTAACAGCATTATTTATTTATTTAAGGAATTTGTAGCCCGCCTTTCTCCCGAGGGCACTCAAGGCGGCTTACAACATATTAAAATACATAAAATACATATAAACACATTAAACAAATTAAAATAATTAATTAAAACAATTTAAGTTAAAACAAACCACCTCAGTGGGTCACATTTACATATGTTAAAATCATTTGTTAAAAGGTCAGCCCACCATGTCAGACATTAAAAGCAATCCTAAATAAAAACGTCTTAAGGCCCCGCCGAAAGGCCTCTAAAGAGGGAGTCATTCTTAATTCCAGGGGGAGGGATTCCACAATTGGGGCGCCACCGCCGAGAAGGCCCTATTCCGCGCCGCCATCCCCCTCACTTCTGTCAAAGGCGGCACGGTTAACAGGGCCCCCCCTGATGACCTCAGAGTACGGGTCAAATTATAAGGAAGGAGGCGGTCCCTCAAATACCCTGGACCCAAGCCTTTGAGGGCTTTAAAAGTCAAAACTAGCACTTTGAATTGTGCCCGGAAACGAACCGGCAGCCAGTGTAGCCGCCAAAGCAACGGCTCGACCGAGTTGAACCGACAAGCCCCGGCAACCATGCGGGCCGCCACATTCTGCACTAGTTGCAGTTTCCGAACAGTATTCCGAACTGGCATTATAGTATCAGTAGTTGTCTGGTGCAAAGATGGAACATTTTGTTACAGGTCCCCCTTGTTCAATATTAGTTACAAGTGTCTCTGTGTTTCTCTGTGTTTCCTGAAACATATATTCTACAGTTTACAGAGTCTAATATCTATTACATACACGCGTGCATGTTCAAAGTAGTATATGCAAGATTTTATTCTGCTTTGTTGTAAATAGGAACAGGCGTTTGGTCAATAATCTTGGAAGAATTTTTAAGGAAAGCTAGGAAATTGCAGGAAGTGCTAGTACTATGAAGTCAGTAGGTGGCGCTCTTCTCCCCAGATCAATATTGTTCTGTGTATTTCTGTAGGACATGGTACTGTTGGAAGTGCTGTTTTTCAGATAACCTAAGCTTTTAAACACATGTGGTCAATAAAAATCCCATCGCTTTTTTCTTTTCTTTTTTGCATGTGTAGAGGTATAAAGCCCTTGGGGTCCTGGACAAATTCCAATCTAGTTAATTAATTTCTTCCTGAAATAAAACTATACCTGGCATTTCAAAGCCTACTGAACCTTAAAAGAATTAGTAAGTAAAACAGGCAGCTGTAATTCACAGTATTTGGTTTAAAAGCTTGATAAAGATAATTATAAACCATCCCATATTTTCTAGTTGCTTTATACCTACCCCCCACTCCCAATAAAGCATCTGATTGTGGCATATTTGGAAGCTTGAAACCACAAAAGACTCTGAAAGTCTGTATTTCAACATAGAAAAAAACATCCCAGTGAAAAAGTAGTTCAGTATAGAAATTCTTTTTAACAGAACCACAGGAGAAGCCATAATCAATCCTTAATTTTTTTTTTCTGTAATCCTAGCCAAATGGTAACTTACCAAAACAAATTATCATGTCCTGAGGAAATTCTGGTGTCTTACTAAAATTCCAGCAGTTTTATTAAAGAAACCAGTTACAATCAAGAGACATGAGAAGTTTGGGGTGTCTGATCGAATTGTGAAGTCTGCCATAACTTTAGCAGTAGCATTGAGCAGACTTTACCTATGGTTTGGATTCAGGAAGAAATATTAAAAGTGGTTTATTTCTATTTCAGCACCAAATTAAGAAGATGGCATCATTCATTCACAGTTCTTATCCCATGACAAGCCTAATCCCCAACACCTCATTACAGGAAACATTTTCAGGATTGCATATATCATCTTGTTTAACTTGTGCATTTTTATAGGGTACAGTTGAAAGGTAGGAAATTTAAGGCCGTTCATTGATAAGAAAATAAACAAATAAAAGTTTCAGGATTTCTTGCAAAGAAGAAAGACATTGTAAGGCTGATAGTAACTGAGCTGCTATTTGTGAAGAATTTATGAGCATCTTCCTCCTCCTTGTCTGTAGGAAATTTGCTTGTTGGATACATGTATTTTGGGCAGGGCCAGTCAAGTCATTGAACTACTTGGCACTGTGTAGAGATCCTTTTGCCGTTTAATTTGTTGTATGTTTTAAAACTCAATAAAGAACATTCAACTGCAGGTCAGTAACAAGCTTTCTTTCTTCTGCAGGCCATTCCAACTTAGGATGCCAGCTGCCAAAATTAAATTATGACTTCACTCATTCACTGAAAAGTAAACCCACTTTGCTCTCTAGATAACATTTTTGGCCACCAAGAAGAATGTTGCATCTGCCTTGTTATTAGGGTCAATTCACACATTATATTCTTCAGGCATAGGGCGGTTTCAGGTATAGGGCAGTTTCTTGCAAGTTAATAACAGTGTTTTGTGCTTTAGAATTAAAAACAAGCATTCTGCCGGGAAAACTTTGTTATAAAATACAATTTTATGTGAGTGAAACAAATGGTTACAACTTTACGTTTCGCCTGCAACATTACGGGCATCCTCAGAAATATCGTGGCTGCTGTCTGCAACTACTGATAAATAGTGTTTTGTGCATTTACGGTTCTATGCGTGTTGTCAATTTGACTGCACATGAGACAGATGTTGTATTGGGGCCAATGAGAAGTGATGCCAGCAATCAAGGTTATAAGTCCTTATCTGTTGGGATGTTGGAATGGTTTCTTGGATTGCTGCAAGTGTTGTAAGGCTAGTTGGCCAAAACATGGCAAGGGGTGTTAAGGCAGAGAATTAAATAAGCAAACCCAGCAGGGGCTAGGCAGTAGCCGCAGCCAATTTCAGGGATGGAAGCAAGGAGAGGAAGCTGAAAGGGCTTCACAGAGAAGGTTAGCTCAGCAAGGGCTATGCCATTGTTCATCATGTGCGTGTGAAGGAATGGGAAAGAAGAGAAAGAAGACTGGAAAGAGAAATGAGTGATGATTCTTTGGTTGTGGAAGGGAGTTTGAGTGTATGACGTCGCACCAATAAATAATGTTCAGACATTAGGAAGAAAGAGACTGTGCACCCTGGGGGTCTTCGACCAGATCTATTATAGGGAATTTAGCCACAGTTCAACATGGAGCCTGTTGTGGGATGAGCTCATCCCGGACCATTCTTTCGTTGTGAGATGGTCCTTGATGGATTTCCTATTGCTCAACCCTCGTCTTCTGTTGTGTCGCAAACTGAGAAGGGTGCAGCTGAGGATTTCTCAATTGCTTGGGAGACCTGTGTCCTGATTAGCATAATAAGACTTCAAGCATAAGTTTGAATTATCACTGACGTTGGTGAGTGAAGCCGGAGACTAACGGCACACGGCTTGTGACCTCAGATGGTCCTGTTTATCTGAGAGCCAGGAAGTTCTCAGGACGTACCATTATTTGCAGATCTGAATAGGATGGTCAAGCAAGGTGTGAACAGTTGTGGAATTTTCAATTTTCCAAGGGAAAGACTCCTTACAAGCTGGGGGGGAGGGGGCTGTTGCTCCAGCTAACCAAAACTGGCTTTTTTACCCAAAGCCTGTGGGATCTGATGCTCTCTCATCATCAGCCTGAGCAAAAACAACATGAAACTGACCTGGGTCATGCTCACCTGGCATGCACCCAGCACACATGTGGGCATACATGTTAAGCAACAGTGCACCATAGCATATGAATGGACTTGGGTATCATGCAGATTGCTGTGTGCATGTGTGTGCTAAGTGTAAAGGAGTTAGATGTTTTATTGAGCATGGCCAATCAGTGTAAAAAAAGTAATTGCCCCACAATTTTTCCCCTAGCCCTCTTGTCCCCCCATAGATCTGTCATAGTCATTTTTGGATATTGAAAGCCCCCAAAGGAAAAAGGAAACTGTTTTCCTTCTGATTTATAAAAGCTTCCCAACCTGATTGCCTGGAGATAATTTTTACTCACTATAGGAGACCAGGCTAGGTGGATGTTTTACAAGCCTGACCTAAAGGAGTTATATAGATTGTGGCCTGAGTGACATCATAGTATGCATTTCTGAAGAGTGGGCTAAAGCATATAAGCTTTATATGATATGGAATAATTGGGAAGTGATATAAAGCAGACAAACCAATGTCTTTTATTGGACCAAGTTCTTTTGGTGTAGGAATACTATATATGCTTTTGGTTCTAATGTTTCATAAAGCAGAATGGAAAAGTAGCTGGTTCTCAGCTGAGAGAGAGAGAGAGAGAGAGAGAGAGAGAGAGAGAGAGAGAGAGAGAGAGAGAGAGAGAAGGATTACATTATTTTAAGGACTTCGTGTAGATAGAATTCTTACAAAAATATTTTAAACCTTTAAACACATCTTTAAACAGCATGTTAACCAGCATATGCTCACAGAAAACTGGAATGATCCAACAGGTCATGATCTCTGTTAAAGCTATTTCAGTGTTTTCCCCAGGAAACTTATACTTTTCAGAAACATCTTTTGTAGGTGTGGTGCAGGTTTCCTTACTGTAAATGACCTTTACAAATGCACATAGGATTTAAAATTTATGATAATTCTAAAACTTGGTAGTAGCGAAGCCAATTAACTGCAGAGACATGAATTAAGGATGTTAATGAGGCTCAGTGAAACTGCTGAGAATAAAATTTGTGGATTCATGGAGTGGTTTGGAAGCACTGCAGAAGCTAAGAAGGCATGAGACCAGTCGGTTTCTTGGATAGACCACCGAGAATCCCCAAGTCGATGAAAGACACGCCTGTAAAAGAAAAAAGGGAACTCAGGGTATCTTCCTGGTTATAGAGCAGGCCTGCATAACTGGTGACCCTGTGGCCCCTCAGCTATCCAAGTCCCTGTTTTTACAATCCCTGGCAGTTAGCTATAACAGTGAGCTTATCGAGTTGTCCTGGTAGGTTGCCATTCATGACTGGTAGGCTGTGTGTTGGGTTTGGTGAGTCACAAAGTTGCACAGACTTGTTTATAGAGGCAGGTGCATGATTTGAATCTCAGAATGTTAGAGTTTCTTTTAGGGGAAAAATAGGATTTATTATCAGTGTTATAATGCAGACCTAGCTGACGTTGACTTTGATTAATGCCTTTGAGTACTGACTGGCATCTGCTTCAATCCCAACAGACACAGAATAGGATGAAGCTGATGGCAGACAACTATGACGATGACCATCACCACTACCATCACCATCACCATCACCACCACCACAGATCTCCTGGGAGGACGCAGCACTCCAATCATAGGCCCTCTCCAGAGCAGGTTGGTTATGTCTCTCCTTTCCTTACCTTCGTATTTACTCTCCTGCCATGCCAATTTTCAAGATAAAATAAATGTTCCGAAGAAAGAATAAGCAACATAAGTGATATGCTCTTTGAACTGAAACTAATAGCTTTGTTATTTATTTCCATCACTCAAAGAATCTAAATGTTTTCCTTCCTATTTCCGTTTGGCTTTCTACTCCTCTTGTTATGGTTTTCTTTCCTCCTTTTGCTTTGATAGCATTTCTGAAGAGTCCCGATTCACCTATTAAAAGCAATGTTTCTGAAGAATCTTTTTTAAAAAAATGGATGTCAGGATTTTTATTTAGATAACTCTGTTCTGTTCAAGTACAATTTATTATGGTTGTCCTTTATTAACTCAACCTGGCCATTATAATGGGGTTGAATCTGCTCACCTGTATTCACATAATATTGACCTTGTAAAAGTAAACGTTCAGGTACACTTTGTCGTGTCATATCAAAATGTCAAAACAACTCAGCAATTTCAGCTGCCTTTGGTTTCAGAAACCAAACATGGAAGACCCTGCCATTCTGTGATAGTTTCTGTCAGAGGTGCTGCGTTATCACCATAGACTAGGAGCCCAATGGGGCATGCATTGCATTCTGGGGTGGGGAGCATTCACAGAGGCCTCCTCAAGATAAGGGAACATTTGTTCCCTTATTTTGGCGCTGCATTGTGGCTGCATTGGTGCTGGAAAGTTGAATAGGATTGGGCCCTAGTACATTTTTTAGAAATTGTATACAGTGTTTTTAAGGAAAATTAGGCAAACTACTTTTTCCAAAGGATTTTGGGGATGCTAAAATTAAATCCATTGTTTGCCAATTTTGAAGTTGAAAGCTCAACATCTTCAAAAAGCAAAATGGCCACTAACTAAAAATGCTGATGGCTATAACTTCTAAACAGAGGGCAAATAACAACATTGTTTTTGCACCTACTATTGTGTTTTCAATTCTTACTAACCCAACCTACCAGAAAAAGGGTATGTTCTTTTTGTTGAGGAAAAACATTTTGAACAAAAGTTAAGTTTGAAATGTGTTTGAAAAAGTATGGCTTTTATTAAAGTCTGTTAGTTTTCAGGTGATTTCTATCCTAAGAGATGAACACATCTAGATTCTGTAGAAAAAGTGGTTTACAGGTTGAAGGACCCAATCTTATTCCCTGCCGGCCCATAGCAACACTGCTGATGGATTGCATGCTTGTGTGTGTGTGTGTGTGTGTGTGTGTGTGTGTGTGCGTGACTGAGTGAGTGAGTGAGTGAGTGAGTGACCAGACACCCCAGAAGACGCAAGTAAAAATCTTTATTACTTACCTCCCCATAGACGGCCTGGCCTCCAGTGAGTCTCCTTGGATGTACACCAGCTACTTAAATCTGAGGAGACTCGGGGTACTTTGAGGAAGGGAAAGGGGGATAGGATCTCAGTGTGCACAGGTGCAGCCAAGATTCTCCCACTCCCTTCCGCTCATGCCCGCTCCCCACCCCAAACTGCCCAAAATCCTCTCCTGAACTGCTCTCAAACCACCCCCACCACTGATGTACCTGCCCCTGCAGGTCACCTGCAAGCTGCTGTTGTGGACATGGGGCCTCCGGCTGTTTGTGCTGGCAGCTCCAGCATGTATGACAGTGACACAGCTTTTGTGCCATCAGTTTGGGACTTCTGCTGTCAGATTGCAAGATCCACCACCAAAAGCCCCAGAAAGGATTGGGCCATAACAGCCCAATCTTATGAAACTCAGAAGTAAGTTCCCTTTAGTTCAGAGAAGCTTACTCCTTGGAAAGTGTGTATAGGATTGCAGCCACAGCCCACTCCTATCCTTCCCCCCACCAATGCAGCTATGCCAAGGAATCCTGTGATGTATCCTGTAAGGTGGATGCCATGATGCGACGGGAGAGGGAAATAGGGCAAATTTCACTTACCCTGCTCTGCTCTTTAGTTGGCGCACGCCTGAGGAGACAGAGGGGGCATGCCGGATATCGGAAGGGATAGCATCCAGTGCAATTCACCTGTGCCAGGTGCCACCCCCTCTCGCCTCCATCATGACACTGCCCTCCCCCATTCCAACCACCCTGCCTCCCCCGCGACCTATCTGAGTCTGCAGGCCTTCCCTGACCCACCGCCATGCGGGGGGCACTCTGGCCTCTCTGCCGGCAATGACTTTGACTTGTGGACAATGAATCCACAGTGCCTTTTACGACTGCCATAACGCAGGACTGCTGCCGGAACGCTAGTTGGCTGTTAGAATGTGAAGAAAAAAAATGTAGTGGAAGTTTTCTGTGAGCCATAGTTCAGGGAAGTGAAAGTAGAATGATTTGAGAAATCAAAAAAATACCCCCACATGTGCATTAGGAGCGATAGCTACAGACATCAACTTTTGCAGATTGTAGTCCACTTCATTGGATGCATGAAATGAAACCCTCACTTGGCAGATATATGTATACATGAGTTTAAAAAAAAATTTTTTTTAAACCAGACGTGTCAGGTGATATGATATGGCCTAGTTTAGACTTATGACAATTGTCAAAATATAAGATAAACGTGGTGACAATTTGCTATTGGTAATAATAATCTCATAGAAATATTAATTAATCCTGTAAAGTGATAAAAATCTAGTGTCCTTATTAAGACCTGCCAAGGTGGTGCTATCCCATTATAAACTTAAATTCAGGTCATAATCTGTCTAATCTGTGGGAAAATGGGGGAATGAATTACTTGAGGTAATTCTTCAGTTTCTCAAGCCATTCTGCTTTTCACTTTCCTAAACTGTGGTTTCACAATTCATTTTTTCTGTCTTTCTTTTATTTTAACTCAACCTCAATTCTTGTAAAAGGGCATATTTTAAGTATGAGTTGATTTGAGAAATTTAACATGTGCAAATCTTGCCTTTTTATTTTAACTGAAAAGTAGCATCATAAATGTCAGAGACCATGCTCACTGGGTAGAAAAAAGTAACTAGTGAGAGATGGAGACAAGGAGCATAAGCAAATGAGAGAGTAATAATGTTCATGGTACATACAGTATATCAGCAGTTCAGATTAATAAAGAAAGGAACATGGATTAATTGTTAATTAGCTAATTATGCAGTAAACCAGCTAGTAGATCAATTAACTGACCACTGTCAAATAGAAGTAGAATGAATTGTAAACCAGAATTTGCCCTCCTGGCGTCTTTTAAAAGTATGAATCATATATTGGCACTGACTGAGTTTTATTAGTCATTCCATATAGTTATTGCCATTTGACTGGTCTGTGGTTTGATTATGCAAACCCATGTTTCCTCGCTTACAACTGTGCATCACACACAAAACTGTGAATCTACATTTTGGTGACCCAATTCCTACTAGTGGTGTAAAACCGCAAAGTATTCTGGGGAACCAATAAACCTCTTATGGTCAGGAGATATTTTTAATTTTTAAAAGTGGAATGTTGCATACTACCAACAGCTGCCATCAGAGATTCAGCGCTAATATTCAAAGTTTCTTGAAGATCTGTTAGTATCTAATCTATACTGAAAGTATAGGTTCCCTCTCCCTGCTCTCAGTCTTGTGTGTGTGTACAGTAATTACCATAATGCAGGTAATCCGTTTTGGAAAGTGAGCACTGTGCGAAACAGCACTATAGAATACATCATTAATCTAATAGGCAGGAAATAGGACTTACTTGGCCCAGAATGCACTACTCCAGTGGTTCTCAAACTTCTCCCCGTGAGGCGGGGAGAACTCTGTGTGTCTGCAGGGGCGGGGCCAGCAGCAGCGGTGATCTCCAGGGATCGCCGCCAACAGGAAAAACGCCCCCAAACCGCCATTTTTGGCCTTACTGGGGTTTGGGGAGGCTTCAGGGAGGCCTGCGTGACCCTCTGCAGGCCTTCTCGATCTTCAGATTGCCAAAAACCGGTGATTTTTGGAAACTTCTGGTTTTCACGAAAACCGGAAGTGCTCGAAAATCACCGTTTTTGGGCGATCCAAAGATCGGGGGATCCTGCAGAGGGTCATAAGGCCTCCCTGAAGCCTCCCCAAGCCAAATAAGGCCAAAATTGGCGGTTTCGGGCACTTTTTCAGCCGCCGCTGCCACCATGCTGCCCCCACCCCTTAAGGGGACAGGGGACAGCTTTTGTTCTCAGTGGTGGGTCGTGACCCACCACTTTGAGAACCACTGCACTACTCTGATTGGCTAGTAGTCAGTCATGCTGAGACTTAGAAATATGTAACGAATCAGCACTTACCAGTAAGTAAGCAATGTTATGGGAGGTATTACTATAGGCTGTTGATTGTATAGCTTGAAAACGCTTTTGTCTTCTGCAGTCCTTGTTATTGTACAGTCTCAAAGTCATACAGAAACCCCACCCCTTTCCTTTCTGCTACCTTTTGGGAAGCTTCTGTATGGTCTGTGAACAGGAAGTTCCTGGAAGAAGATTGGCAGAAAAGATTTGTAAGGCTAGAATTGTTAAGCACCCACAAGCTCAGAGAGGCACGTTGTCAAGTGGTCCTCAGATTAATTTTGGGGGAGGGACGGGAACCATTAGTGCTGCACCAGATATTCTCTAATTTTGAAATTTGTTTTGAAATTAGTGCATGTTCAATGCAGTTGCAAAATATGCCCAGCAAAAAATCACGTTCAGCTTGTTTCACTGTTGCTTGCCATACCGTAGTTTCCCTTGCTGCTGTTGCTTCCAAGTGCCATTTTCCTCCTTGCTCTTCTTTGCCCTAACTATTCTCAGCCACTTTTGCCCACAAACAGCGCAATCCTATCCAATTTACACCAGCAGTGCAGTGAGAATGGGAGGCCACAGAACGGAAAGGGGATTCAAATCCCCTCCAAAGGGGGATTCAAAGGGGATTTAAATCTCCCCTCTCCTCCAAAGCCTCCCGCCCTCCCCTCCTCCGCTGGTTACACCGGTGCTGTAAATTGGATAGGATTGTGCTGTTAATCCAGTCGGCTGCAGTGACCAACATTTTTTTTTGCTCCCTGAAATTCATAACAGAACATCATCAGATATTCACAGTGAGATTCACAAACTGCTGGGAATTGCAATATGCTTTTCATCGCTCATTAAAATGAATGTGAAAGGTGGAGTGTAATCTTTCTTAGATGTACAGATTCACATAGAATTTGTTTCAGAGACAGTGAATCTACCTAACGGTGATGTTCCTCAGTGAAAGCTGTTAAGGCTGGGTGTATGCACAGGTCTAGACATCACCAGCTTTTATTTGACCTTACATGTTCCCCATAAATTGGCTGAGGATTAGCACATTGTCAGGGTTTTTAGAAATGGTCCTACACACTTTAAAAACATAACATCTTTTCAGGCCGCAGCAAGTAAATACGATTTTTGCAAGAAATGAAATACTTTATGTGGCAACCAGTGTGCAAAAAAATATCATTGTCTGCAACATGTAGAAAGCTTTCATAGTCTCAGGGCCAGTACTTACATGTTTGACAACTCAAAGCATCAGTTGCAGGCAGCAGACAATAAGGCAAGGAGATGTTGCCTTATATCAGCTCTGAGAGGGAAAAAAAAACCTATTTCATGAGATGAGCACATTATCACTAGATTTACTTAACTCAAGTTGAGATGTTAATTCTTTGCACTCAGGGACATGAAAGGCATCTGTGACAAGTCTTGTCAGGCATGGTTTTCCATTGAAGGAAGGACGCCAGAATAGTTTAACTCTTGAAGTTCTGCATTTTATCTATGTCATGAAGGCATTTTAATTGATACTCCATCCAACCTACTGTTTTAGAACCACTTTTTTTGGCCAAGCATGCTAACCACATTGGCCTAGCAGTTGCATGATTTGGTGGATTAAGGGTTATTTTCCCATCCTCTTGTTAAACATCTCCCCACCCCCACTTCATGCATGGTGTATTCCCAGCATGGTAATGGCATCCAACATGGCAACCATTAATATCATACTTTATTACATCAGCAGTAACCACGAGGGAAGTCAGGAGGACAGTGAACTGTTTGAGCCTCCCCCTCTATCCTCGCTTGGTGCTCCAGTGGCTTGAGATTGGTGTGGATGAGGTGTTGATTCTCAGCTTGGTGAGGTGCTATGGTGGAGTAAATGCTGCCCCTTCCCATTCTGTCAACAGGACTGGGTAGAACCTATCTATGAGACCTTATTACAACAGAAATGTTGCTGAAATTGTTTTTATTAAACAGCACCAGTGGTGGATTGAGCTTGAAGGCAAGATGGAGGGTTGGGGCTTCAACCTTCTTATTCTAGCAGGGATCCTGTGTCTTTGAAAGATGCTTGACAGGTGCAGCTTTCCCCATCACTGCATCTCTCTGTTGGGTCTCATGTTAGATTAGTGTCTGTCAAGCAGCTTTCAAGGGTATAAGACAGAACCCTGCTGGAGCAAATATGTGTCAACACCATAGAGAAGCTGTTGACTTCCTCTGACTGGCCACTGCTGCTGCTAGAAGTATTCATCCTGATCTGCATGGCATGATTGTGGAGTGCATAGGGAGTATCTCTTGGTACTGTGCATGCTGCACAGAGACAAAAGGAACATGGAAATAGGCACAATGGTTGTGTTTCCCTATTCAGTATGCCTTAGTCTCGCTCCATACATTTCTACTGAGTGTGCACTTACTTAGTACTTTTGCTGCTATTTGCACACGGAGATTCATTTGCTAGGGCAAAAGATGTTGCTGTCAAGGTATTACACACCCATCCAGATGCACTTGGAGGGAGTTGCACCTGCAGTTTATGTTTGTTCCTCTGCACTTTTCTTCCTCTTAGTCTGCAAGGAATATACATCAGAGGTTACTATTTGGTCAGCAGTACGAAAAGGTGGATGCTTGAAGACTGTGCGTCCCTGCAGTCCTTCCTAATGTTTGGAGGAGGCTGATCTGCATTACAGGGTTTGTGGCCGATACGACCCCCTTTAATGCAGACAATATCTTTTCCTAGTGTCTTCTTTGTCAGAGACACTTTGCAGCCATGAACATTTGGGTGCTCTGCAGACTCATGGGGGGGGGAGTTTAGAGGGGGCAATGCAGCCCACGATGAGCCCATTTCCTTCCTTTCCTGTGCTTTAACCTTGGAGTCATAGGTGCTGAAGTGAAGTTGGAATTCTTATTGGGTGTTTTTTGACACAATCCTATTGTGCCCTTGCGCCGGTGGAGTGTGCGCTCCGCCAGCACAAGCTATAACAAAACTGTCAGAAAGCAGTCTGTGACATGGCGCCTAACAGCTGCGCTGGTGGGAAGCCTGAGCCATCCTGCTGGTGCCAGTGGAAGCCAGAACATGCGCCAGAGAAGGTAAGAGCTACACTGAGCAGCAGAGGGATAATGGGAGGGTGGGGCGGGGGTGGCAACAAGGACAGATTGGGTCCAGGAGGGGGGCAGGATTGGTGGCGCTGGCACACGCCGTATCCTAACCTCTTTTGGGGCCCAACCCGCTGACATGGGTGCACGTGGACTTGCACCAGCTATATGGCAGGCACAGGTGAAGTAGACTTGTTGCGGGGTCTGGGGCTTTCCCCGGGGCAAAGGGACGAATGTCCCCTTACCTCAAGGGGACCTCTCTTCTCTTGCTGTTCCCCACAGGATGCAGCACAGCCTGCATTGGCGATGCTGCATCAGTGTGGGGAATGTTAGATAGGATTGGGCTGTTTATCTAGAGTTCAGAGGTGGAGTTCCTCTTAGGGTTCAGTATATACGCCCTATGTTTGCTGTTTGCAGAAAGGTGCACTTTCCCCAAAACGTCCTGTCACTAAAGTGATAGTTCTCTAGAAATTGAGGCAAAGTGATATGGCCCCATGTCATTTCCCTTGCTGGGATTTATATATTCCTGCTGCTATGCTATGATTGATAGTGCCTAACAGCCCAATCCTAACTGACTTCCCGCGTGGCAATGCAGCAGCGCCAACACAGTGCCTGCTGCAGGGGAGTTTTGGCCTCCAGAGGCCTCCTCGGAGTAAGGGAGCATTTGTTCCCTTGCCCCAGAGAAAGCTTGTGCTGGGCCACCGAGTCTACTTGGACCTGCACTGGTGCAAGTCTACATGGGCCCAGGTCAGGGGATTGAGGCTGGGAAGGGTTTAGGATTCGGTGGACACCACTGCCGCTGAACTGGCCCCCTACCCAGTCCCGAATTGCCCTCCTCCCCGCCCCTGTCGCTGCCATGTTCCACCCACCCCGCCTCTCTCTTGCCCCCTATACACACTTACCTGTGCTGGTGGGCATCCTGAGGCCACAGGCGTGCGTAGCTGGCCGCGCGCTGCAGCATGTCGCCTTTTGCGACAGCCGGAAAGCACCTAGTGCTGCTGGAACACTTGTTCCGGCGGTGCTAGGTGCATTTAGGATTGGACTGTAAGTGATTGAGCTGCAGAACAGGCCTTCCCCAGTTCAATTCTCTACTCTGCCCTGAACTTACTAGCTGGCCTTAGGAAAACCACTCCTTCTCAGCCCTGCTGCTGCAATATAGGAATAAAAATACATTGCTTTATTGGGGTTCCTGTAAGGATTACATTCAGGTAATATTGTCAGGCACTTTGAACATTCAGAAAGCATTATATAGCCAATTCCAATTCCAATTCCCAAACCTTTATTGGCATCTTACATGTATACACATACATTAACGTAGACGTAAACATAAACAAACATACATACATGAACCTTAAACAATAATCTGGGTCATATATTATAACATCTCATAAATTAATAAAAATCTATACTGTAGTAGAAAAACGCTTTTCATTATATAGCAGTTAAGTGATATTGTACAGTATTGTACAGCAGAAGCCCTGTTTTCTGGGCCACCTTTTTAACCGATGATCAGTTGGCAAGTACCAGGAAGAGGGCCGCCTTACCAGAACTATGGAAATGCCTTACCAAGGAGATCAAACAGTGTCCTTTCATTTTGGGTTCAGATTGGTTCGCTTTTCTACTTTTTGTTGAATAGCAGTATATAAGTATTAATAATAATGATAACGCTACATTTTGATTCTGCTGGTCTAAAACTCAGTTGTCTTAAAAGCTTCTTAGTGTTAATTACGTACTAGTTTTTGTTATGTTTGTATTTTTATTGTTTTAATATCTTAAAGCCTCTTTGAAGCCGCTTTGATTTTCTTGATTAAAAGCAGGGTAAAATTAATTAAATTAAACCAAGTTTTCATTATTATTATTTTTATTTGCATAGTTCTTCCCACTGCTGGGAAGACCTTTGTTCAAAACAGTTTGTCATTTCTGTTCTGCCCACTACTCCAATTAATTAAATCTGTGGAAGCTACTGTTTTCAATTACATGAATGTAAATAAAATCATCATTAAAATATGTCTTTCAAAATTGTGAATTCAGAAGACTCTTTAAACTCTGTATGAAAGGGAAATATTTCATTCTCCAGGATGATAAATGGTATATGATAACTGATGTTCAGTAATTTGGGTGGAGAAGAAGCGCACAGATGTAATGCACAATATGTTGTCAAAAAAGCTGAAGATCAAGTAAAAATAATGTTGTAATTGATTTAAAGATACTATGTTGAGGCTTGCCTGCTGTTGTTGCTTAATATGTTGGAAAAACAAAGTTCCACCTGATAATTTTTATTCATCTGATTGCCATAATAGATTACAGTGTTAGTAGGATATTATGCCAGAGATGATTTGCATCCCAGTCCTCAAGTTCTCTGCTTACAAGACCAGTTGGGATATGATCCATTAGATCATTTTCAAAATCAGACTGCCCAACTGTCAAAGATGTTCAACATTCAAGCAACTTCACATATGAACAGGAAAAAAACCAAATCACATTTTCAGGATATTTCAGTCAAAAGATGGTTGTGTTACTTTGTAAAAAGAGCAATAATTTCTGTAATTCTTATTTTAGTTTGTTAAAGTTTAACTAAGCATAACTGTCCTACAAAAAGGGAATATGCAAGTAGAATTACAAATTGAACTGAGTGAAATAGAAAGAATCCTGGAAAAACGTATCTTGAAGATGTCTCACTGAATAGTAAAAAAAAAATCCTTAATGTATTTTGTGTTAAATTATATATCACCTTTTGTCTGACTGCCAGTTTTCTTTGCTTAGTTTTTTTAAGAATATGCATAAGATCTGTCATAATCTTCGTAAACAGTCAGTTTATTGTATACAGTCAGTTCATTGTATACATCGATAGGGTTGTAATTAGTAGTGATGCTGCCAGTATATATTTTCATAATGAAGTACATGGCATATTTAAATAATTACCATCAATTTCATTGCTGGAAATGCCAACTATTCAGATGACACAAGATTAATGTTAGTGTTGGTGTCAGCCAATTATAGAATTTTCATTACTGATAGTCTTCAATTGTATCATCATTTATTGAATGTATCTCTCATCTCTTGGCCGGTACTAGATAAATAAATGGTATGTGTATGATAGCAGTAGTTAGACATGAATATGGAAGCTAGTGGGCATAATACATCAACGATTGCTACTGTCTGTTCTCCATTAACTTCAGTAGAGACAAGAAGGGGGAAAATTGATAACCCAAAACAAATCTGATAGCGACATAGTGTTTCCCACTAGAATATATGTAGTACTGTAGGCACAGATCAATTCATTGGATTGACTGTGTAGCAAATTTAATTATACCTGACAGGAATAGATTAGCTGATCCCTTACAAGGTTTTTTCATGTATTTTTGTGTAACAGAAAATAAAACTATATAATTATACTTGTATCATATACAGTATCATAATTACCAATATGCTTACTTGAATTGTTCTATTTATCCTGTTTGTCCAATAATATGAATTTATGTTTTAGACAAACCATTAGCTATTCAGTTATATAATCAACTGAAGTTCAACTGGATACAGGCAATATTCTCTTATACTCTTGTTTCACTTACTTGCTATATGTTGCACAGCGCAATCCTGGGCAACCTTGCACCGGTGTAACAGTAGATGCACCGGTGTAACAGCAGATGCACCGGTGCAAGGTTACACAGGATTGCGCTGACAGTTGCTACTTAAATTTCATAACATTTCCCTTGGTAATTTATGCTTTCAGCAGTGAGCATCAATGCATCTTCACCTGCCCTAAGGTGACTAATCCTTTCTTCTTTCCTTCCAATGCTAACACCTCTGTGCATCCTCTAATGTCTGGCTCGCAGGATGATGAGGAGGGTATATGGGCATAACCGGTTCCTATAAACCAAAGTTCCAGTTTTGTTTTGAGGGGTGAGATACCATTTTTATTATCTTTCAATGCAATTTGTTTGAATTTTAAACTGCATTGGTAGGCATACCTGATGAACATGTGAAATAAATGACTATAGTTAATTATGCTCATCCATAATGTTATGATGCCATGTTAGCTGAACTAAAATGTAAAAATGCAGTCTTTTTTCTCATAATATACTTTGCTTATTGCATGCACCAACTGTAGTCCCTGTGTCTTCAGTGAGATTGCATCAGTACTGATGGCATATGGATTACACCAAATCTTTCTGTTGCTTTTGTCTTGGTGTAATTTACTCATGGGATCCCATTGGCAAATAATGTATCCCCCCCCCCCATGAAGTGATTGTTGAAGAAAGAACTGCTAGCAATTCTGTAATGTTCTAAAACACATGATGTCCGTTCAACGTTCCAACAGGAAAAATATATCTTGTTATATATTCAGTATATGATTGATGGTATGTGTCACCTACCCCATATGTACCGTCTTTATATATGTCCTGTTTTTTAGGTATATCATTTGTACAGCTCACTGCTCCAGTTATTAGGGATGAAGTCAGGAAGCCCAATCCTACCTAACTCCCCACACGGCAATGCAGTGGCACCAGTGGGGTTTCTGCTGTATCCCATGGTGGAGTATTGGCCTCCGGAGGCCTCCTCAATGCAAGGGAACATTTATGTGGATCTGTGAAGGCGAATCAGATCCGGGAAGGGGGCTAGGACTTGGCAGACTCGGCAGACACCTCTGTAATAGTTTCTTCTGCACGACTGAGATGTTGGTGAGCAAAAGGCTGTTTAACCCATCTCAATATGAATATGAAACAGAGGGGTTGGCAGAATTGTCACCTCCTCTGATACCATTCACACTGGGGAGGAGAGGGTTAAATAATTATTTACCTGCATCTCATCTGTAGCAGGAATGAACCAATGGGGAGAGCCACCCACTAATCTTAAAGCTCCTATACAGTTGATCAAGGCATCTACAAGGTGACTCAATGTTGTTAGCTTACAGCGCAATCCTGCGCATCTTTGGGACGGCAGAGCGCATGCTCCACCGGGCCTAAGGAGTTGCAAACCTCCATTTTGCAGCTCCTTCAGAGTAAGCAGCGCTGGTGCAGAGGCTGGCACCGCTCACTCCGCTTCTGTCCCAGACCCACACCAGCCGATACAGGTGAGTGCTGCGCCGAGTGGCAGGAGGGTGGGCAGGGGTGTTGAGGGAGGGGGCATTGGCTGGCCAAGGAAGGGGTGGGATATCAGTGCTGAGTTGCGCACCCCATCCCAGCACCCCATCCCAGGTCAGGCCAGCCTTACACGACCTCCCCGATTGTGTGCCAGCTCCAGAGCTGGCGTGCATCTGAGAACACCCATCAGGGCCCACGGTGCTTACACCGAGGGAAGGAGATTAATGTGAGCCTGGGCCACACCGGCTGAGCCCACATTCTACCTAGGATGCAGCGGCCAGCCCTTTAGGCCAGCCGCTGCATCTTAGGCAGGATCGGGCTGCCCATAATGTTAGTATTCTGTGAGATCTAGGACAGTGGTTCTCAAATTGTGGATTGCGACCCACCATTGAGAACTGTCCCCTGCCCCCTTAAGAAGCAGGAACAGCATGGCGGCGGTGGCGGCGATCCAGGGGATCACCACCGCCGCAAATGTGCCCAAAACTGCCAGGTTTTGCATTTACCGGGGCTTGGGGGGCTTTGGGGAGGCCTGCACGACCCTCTGCAAGCCTCCCCGATCTTCGGATCACTGGAAAATTGTGATTTTCGGACACAGAGGGTCGCGTAGGCCTCCCCGAAGCCCCCCAAGCCCTGGTAAGTGCAAAAACCGGCGGTTTCGGGCACTTTTGAGGCAGTAGCAATCCCCCGGATCGCTGCCGCTGCTGGCCCCACCCCCGCAAACACTCTGAGTTCTCCCCACCTCGCGGGGAGAACATTGAGAAATGCTTATGTAGGATATTCTCAGGGGTGTATGGTGTGAGGGCGAGAGATGAGGCAGAATTGCTTGCATCCAAGTAAGTATAGCGTGTGCGCACAATCATAGGGTTAGGCTGCGAGTTTTTTTTCCTGTGGACTACAATGAGGTGGTTCTGCCTCACCTGCCGCCTTCACACCGCATGTCCAATATTCTGTAATAAATGTCACACAGTGAGAAAAGGATCCGGCATGTAATTAAGTATGCATCAGTATCACCGAAATCAATAAGGTGTAAACATAAGTGCTGGATAGAGTCCATATTCCATATGGTAGCAAAATTCACCAGCGCTTATAACACTTAGGGTATTATCCTATACACACTTTCTTGGGAGTAAGCCCCACTGAACACAGCGGGACCTATGTCTGAGTAGACATGCATAGACTTGTGCTGTTAAGCTAATTGCTCCTAATCCTGATTTCCTCTCCTCTGTAGTAGTCAAGAAATGTATCTTAAAAGAACCTGACTTTTTCATCTTCCTGTGACCTTCCAGTAAATGTTTGCTGTTTGTTTTGGTATCGTTAGGAGTAATTATAAAGCTCTCTTTGGTTAAGGATTTATGTCAATTCAATAAGAGTTCCTTGTGTGTTTTGCAAGCAAAGCAGTTCTCAGCTTTTGTCAGATTTCACATCTCATACCGTGTGTGTGTGTGTGCGCGCACACACACGTTTGCACACACACAGTAGAATTTTGTTTACTTTCCAGGCGCAGAAGTATTTAGGCCAAACAGCCAATAGGCTTCCATTCCTTTGTTTGGTTGCCAGTGTAATTTACACCATATTGTTTTATTCCAGAACCCTGATAAATATCTTCTTTGCTCTTTTTTGCTATGCCAGCAAGAGGCTGGGTGGACTCCAAAACTGGAAACAGCAGCTCTTATTTCCCCAGCTTCTTCTGATATGTAGATGCAGAATTATTTTTCCCATCCTCTTAGCAATAGATGTGAATTTGTTTGTTTGGGGCATTGGTATGTTTCTGAAGTTATTTTTTTTTCTCATGACAAACAGGCTTGATATGGGTTTATTGCCCAAAAATGTGTTTAGGAACATATTAGGAAATCTTCTTATTATAATACCTAATTCCTGGTATCTACAGCTGCTGTTTATGTGATATGGTATGATCTAAAATAATTTTTTGGACTGTTATTTTAATCAGTCTGCTTTTTTGTTGTTTTCGAAAAGGCTTTATGTTAGGTTTTTTTTTAAATGTTGTAAGCCAGTTTGAGACATGGAAAAGTGGCATTAAACGTTTGAAATAAATAAAAACAAAATATTAAGAATAGGGTATTATGACAGAGATCTAGGTTATAATTGTCTTCATATATACTTTAAAGTAAGTTTCAATGAAATAGGTGGATGTGTTTTAAAAGTTGCTACCCCCTTAAGCAGGGTGGCAACGTGCGGTGATGTCAGTGATGTCCTGCTGCAGGGGGAAAGGGTGTGTTTTTTACTTACAGAGGGTTGCGCCGACCTTCCGGAGAGTACGGAGGGCGTGGCCCCCTCTGCAGGCCTCTCTGCGCTTCAGATCGGCTCTCTGAAGTGATCGAGACCCACTTCCGTTTTTTGTCCGAAACCGATCTGAAGCACTGGGACCCGATCTGAAGCACGGGGAGGCATGCAGAGAGGGCCGCGCCCCCTTGCATCCTCCAGAGGGCCAGCGCGACCCCCGGTAAGTAAAAAAACACTCTTTTTCCCACCAGTGGTGTGATCTCAGGAGCGCTGGCACCATTGGCCCACTCCCACAAGGACTTACAGCTTCCCCTACTTGTGGGGAGAACATTTAGAACCGCTGCTCTACATATCAATATAAACTCTGTAACTGTTTCCAACTTTAAATTCTGTGGCCATGGGCCAGATGGGCATGTCTCTACATACTCACCTTGTACATGCCTGATGTTTTTCCTGAGTCTTTTCCAGAAATTGTCCTCACAGAACTTTCAAACTACTCTTTAAACTTGTCCAACTTCAAGAAGCAATTTGTGATTTGACATGAGCTTTTTTTATAGGAGAAATGAGGTGGGGGGGGGAGTGTCTGTTCATACTGTTTTAAAAACTCTCAACTCAGAAGGAGTTTACAAAGCAGTTTGTGGGTTCTTTGGAAAAAGAGCTTCTCAAAAGGCAACTCTGAGAAAATGTAGGCGTGTGTCCAGAGCATGCGTGTGTTTCCCCTGGATCACATCCTGTACCTAGTATTAAATTGAACAGATGGTTTCAGCTTCTAAAACATAAGGTCTCTCAAGGGACTCATGAATATATTGGACATGATCTTCAACAGACTTCTCCAATCCAAAGAAAAGAACAAGATTCTGAGAAACCAAAATGTGACTTGTGTGTAATTAAATTCAGTTCATATTATCTGAATGACAGACCTTTTTTACATTATTGTAGGGTCACATTTACATGAAAAAGGAATAACGAAAATGAGATAGAAACAATAGACATTCAACCCACCCACTCCAAAAAAACACCCACTATTTCTCTACTATTAACTTAAAGAATGGAAAATTTAATTCTAAGATACAATAACTTAACCTGACAAATATTTGTACTTCAAATATGTTTCTTTCCTCTGTACTTTTTGTACTAGGTTTTGAACCACTAATTATGGTTGTAGCAGTGCAGTAAATTATAGATTAATAAATTCCCTTTTAGGTTTGCTGACATGTTTGTTCTGAGTTCAGAACACTGAATGTGTCGTTGTAATCTTCCTTGGATCAAGCAAAGAGTGTAAAGGAAAAAAAATGATTTAACAATGAAACAATATTACAGAAATGCATGATAGCTATTGACATGAAAATGGAATTTCCTTTTAAAAAAAGTAATTAAGATACAGGTGTCTCCCGCTTAATGACGTTCTGACTAATGAATCCCCCCCCCGCATATACGATGGGGGTCATTAGGCAGAACGTCATGGGTTACTTTCAAAGTTTGAGGCCTCTCCCTAGTTGTGGGCCTCTCCAAAGGCCTATTCCTGACCTCTGCAGGCCTCTGAGGGCCTTGGAATTTTAAAGTCGCTGCACCAGTGCATGCTGGGCAGCCATCCCTTTCATGGGCCACTTTGCAGTGCACCCATTCCTCCCAGGAAAGCAGCCTTGGCCCTTTTGACCTGCTTCCCTCCTTATAACTAGCTTACACCTATAGCCGTATCCCAGAGGTTCCCAAACTGGGGCGTCGTAACACCCCAGCTGGGAATAATGGGTTGCTATTCCCTTAAGGGGAGTGGCGACCTGTGCTGACGGTGCCAGCGCTTCCAGGATCGCGCCGCCAGGGGAAAAACTTTTTTTAGTCCTACCTGGGGGTCTTGCCAGGCCTCTGGGGGTTGCAGGGAGCCTGTGGACCCCTCCGCAGACCTCACCACAGCTCACAATGCCTCCAGATAGTGATCACAACCCACTTCCAGTTTTTGGACAAAACTGGAGGTGGGTCGCGATCCTGCCCTCCTCCCAGAATCAGGCCTGGGAGGGGGCTGGATCAGCCTGGGACGGGATGGGATGGGATGGCACTAGCGCATGCCATATCCAATCCCCCTTCCTGGGCCAATCCACCTGCACGGAGCAACGAGGTTTTGCTGGCGCAGGTCTGAGTTGACCCATAGCAGATGCTGGGGCTTACCGCAGGGCAAGCAGACAAATGTGCCCCTACCCTGAGGGTAATGTCTCTTTATCCTGCCAAAACTCCCCCGTGAGATACAGCACAGCTCACATTGGTGTTGCTGCATCACCACACGGGAGTTTAGTTAGAATTGGGCTGTGGCATTAATACTGTAAATATTAACAATGAACAGACAGTAAATGTTGAAAACTACATAGTCTAATGAACATGGACAGGTACCTATAGTTCACTGTCAACATCTTTTGTTGTTGAATTCCAGGGGGACAGGCCATCTTAGTCTGTTGTGAAGCAACCATTTATTGTGGCACCTGGTATTTTTTGTTCTGTTTATATATTCACTAGTGTAACTCCATGATTTTGGGCATTCACCATATAATGAAGGGCTGTCAACTTGTCTGCCTTTTCTGGAAACTCTTGGTGCGTGGTTTGCATTACAAAGTGAATATGAGCAAAACGTTAGGGATAAAAACTCTTTTTGGACCGTGGCCATTTCAAACGAAACCGGAAGTGGGTCATGATCCTGCCCTCCTCCCAGGATCAGGCCTTGGAGGGGGCTGGATCAGCCTGGGAGGGGACGGGATGGCACTAGCGCACGCCATATCCAACCCCCCTTCCTGGGCCAATCCACCTGCACAGAGCAACGAGGGCTTCGTTCCGTAGCCTGGAAAACTCTAATTAGGACTTACAGCTTGTCTTCATGGTTGTCAATTGTCAGTGTCTTAGCCATTCACTGTGGCATCCATAAAGATAGATAATGTATGTGAAGCATTTTGAGCACTTGCGGAAAAATGCTGGGATTACAGTATTATTGTAGAAGCAAGCATGTTTTTAGAAGTCATGAACTACATGGCTGATACTCTTGCTATCCCCCCCCCCTTTTTTAGGTTAAGGAAAGGAATTTGCAAGCACAAATGCTAAGCTTAGTGGTTATGTATTCTTCTACCAGTGCTATTTTTTATTTCCTTGTTTTGATTTGCAGCTAGGTGCAATAGGGGCATTGCTACGCCTCCAGGAATGTCTTGAACCTCAGGATGCAGTGGAATTAACTGCTGTTTTTCTTCTTTCATTCACCTTGAACTCTGATGTGTGATTGCATGTTTGAGAAAAATGTTCTGTACAAATCTCTGCTATGAAAATTGTTGTGATTACTAAGGGTGTTTCCGATTTACCATATATTGTTTGTTGCTCGCACAAGTCTGTATTAAACAGGGCTCTGAAAAGTTGCTGAAACAAGGATTTTTTTTTTTTAAGAAAAACTGGACTATAGACTAGGTTTTTAAGTCAATGTTTAGATAAGAGTGTGTTATTCTTCTTACAATTCTTCTATCAGTATGGCACCCTAGATTATTGATTTTTATTCTGGAAGGGTGATTTGAATCTTAATCCATTTGGGTTTTAGCTCAAATTACGTTCATCCCTTTCCCCCGGTGTAAACCCCAATCTTTAGCTGGCGCATGTCCGTGGAGGCCGTGCAAGGCCGACCTGACCTGGGAGGGGGACGGGGATATGGCGGAGTGCGCTGCCGATATCCCCACCCCCTCCCAGGCCCAGCCGACCAATGACCCCCTCCCCGGCCTGCCCTCCTGCCAACCGACACCCTTACCTGTGATGTCCGGCACGGGTCCAGGTAGGTCGCGGAGTGAGTGGTGCAGGCCTCTGCACCAGCGCCGCTTACTCCAGAGGAGCTGCAAAAGTGCTTTACAGTGCTTTACTGTGACTCCGTAGGCTTGCAGAGAGCATGCTCTGTCGGCCTAAAGTTAGGCAGGATTGCGCCTTAATAACCTACATTCCAAGTCTAAGTAGGAAATTAATTCAAGATATGTTTACACTCGATTGATAAAATGGGGTGGGGGTTGTATGCTTTTTGTGTATGTATGTACACTCTATTTCTATAATTACACACATTTTCTTTGGAGCATGTGTATATAGACTATACAGATGAGTCCAGATTTTCAAGTATTCAGTAATTTCAAAATGGCTTCAGGCAGAACATTTTCACTTAGGTTTTTGGAAGCCATAAGTTCTTTTGAGTCATGTAGGGACAGATTTTCAAAAGACAAGTGACTTAGATATATGGGAGGGGAAAAAGTGATGAGAGTGACATTATTATTTATTATTCAGATCTAAGGAGCTGAACTTCTGTAACTCAGGTAAGGTGGTATCATTGAGCTATAAATACTCTTATAACGAAGTGTCGTAGAATCCAGTCCTCTAACTTTGTAAGAGGAAAAAACGTAATGTGTCCACTTTTTTTGTGCTGTGCATTATAGCAAACACTTAAATACTTTTTTTTATGATAGACCAAAGTTTAACCTTTCTTTTGAGAGCATAATTCAGGCTTACTGATAAAGATACAGCATAAATAGAAAAGAAGATCCAGTTTGTAGCAAGGTTTGGCAAGCACAGATGATTCTACTGGTTTCGGCTTGTTAGATACACAATCTTTATTTTTGCTTTTAAATAATAATCAAGTAATTTGTTTTTAAAGCTGTCTGTCATTGATATATGAAAAGACTTGGCTTTCAGACATGAATGACATCCCTGAAGTATGTAGGTATAAAATAACAGCCCCTTTTTCCTTTCTCACAACCACAGATAAGAGCAGTGAATTAATGTGAAAAGAAAAAAGTACTTTTTATACATTTGTTTACTGCCCTTCAATCAAAATAACCAGTGTGGTTCACACGAAGGAAAACGAATATGTCCAAACTTCACACTGCCAAGTATACAGAAACATATTTATTGTTTTTGTGTATGTGAAATTTCACATTTTTTCACCTAAATAAATAAATCTAATTTTATTGGAAGTGCCAGATTTATTCAGAAGTTTTCACATCTGAAAATTTTGGAACTATCAGAATTGAGTTTTTGCATCCAAAGCCTGGGAATCTGCCACATCTGCCATTTTTGCACATGTTTAAGGCGTATCATTTATCATACTTCAGATGTCTATGTAAAGACATTTCAAATTCACTGCATTTTGGCTACATAAATGATCACACATGAGTCTCTTCACACCATCATTACAAAATTGCTTTGGTTGCAGTGTTACAAACAATATCCAATCCCTGGCAGATTGGGCAGAGCCACGTGGTATTAGCAGGGCCAGCCAGCCAGCCATGAGGCACTTGCTTCAAGCAACAGGTTGTGGGGTGGTGGTGAAATGACAACGGGTGCCCTGCATTGCACTCCCTCCAGTCTGCTGACTTCCATTGGCCCTCCAATCTTCTTTTCACTTGGTGAGAGTGAGTAAGAAGAGGATTGGGACAGCAGCAGCCCACGTCTTCCTCCAGTGGAGCTCGAGGGGGGGGGGGAACGTGCAGCTACTGCCACCAGCTCCTCCTCCTTGTCCGTGCTGCTTAGGAAAGCAGCCAGGTGAGCAAGAAAAGGAGGAGCATGGCCCACTCCTGGAGCCCACTCCTGCCCCCCTGATCTTCAGCTCCTGTGCCATCTCCTTCCTCTGCATGACGCTGTTAGAAATAATAGTAGAGCAGAGCGTGCTGGCTGGAACATGCGTTTATTTCAAAGAGGGTTGCGCAGAGGAAGGAGGCAGCACCAAAACTGAAGGTTTTTGGAGGAGGAGCTGGGTTGTACTCTGCCTCACCTTGCCTCACCTTCCCCCCCCCCCACTTCTTGCCCACTCGGCTGCCTTCCTAAGCAGCTGGATAGGCAAGGGTGAAGAGGCAACAGCGCTGAGACACGCGAGAGAGGGGTTTTTTTAAATTTCATTTAACTTTTAGCTAAATTTCATTTTAGCTAAAAGCTACTGACGTGCCATTTCTGGAGTTGGGTCAGATCACTTGTTTAATACTACGACTGAAATGTTTGTAGAGAACCCTGGCACTTCTGATAAAGTTAGAAGGTGCGTCAGAATTTCAGCCACACGTTGATCTCATGCTGGCTGTTTGCACCTGATTAATCTACCTCTCGTTATGGCCTTGATCCAAAGAGCTCCTTCAAGTTTGTGCAAGTTCTTCCATATTCACACTGGGATGTTTCCAGTCCATTCCCCCCCACCCCGACCTTACCCTTCTTGCTGCATTAGAAGCCGCTCCTGAAGTTAACTTGAGCTGTTCCCCAAAACCTATGCTTGCTGTGCACTGTAAGGGATTTTCCTTTGAAAGGAGTGCTCCAGCAGCCTGATTGGGCATGTAAACTCTACCAGACAGAACCTAAAATCTCACAGGGGTGCATGTAACCTGCTCCTTTGCATGTTTACATGGAAGTATGTCCTGCTGAGTTCAATAAGATTTTCTCACAAGTAAGCAGACATAAGACTGCAGCAGCAGCAGCCTTAGACATTTTAAATTAGGCAGGTATGTCTTAATTTTTGTTTGTTTTAAACCTTTCCTTTCTTAGATGGAATTTACAAGTATCATATTGTATGGAACATTAGTTTCATTTACCATTTATTTTTATTATTTAAAATAAAGGTTTGCATAAATAAGATTATCAGATTTATTTAGTCCATGCCCTGGAAAAAAATATATATGACCACATTAAACCTGGAATTTGTAGTTTGCAAAGGACTGGACAAAACCAGGGGGGTTGAAAGGCAGAACTGTTCCATTTAATTTTCTCATTAAGTGTACAAATAGCAGTTCTGTGCTTAATTAGGCAGAAGGGTGTCGTTTCATTGTCTGGAGCCCAGAGGCCTTTTAACATGTGTAACTTTTAAAACATTATTTTTGTTTGACTGTTATACTGAAACCTGGCTTTTCTAGGATGAAAGAAATTTCACGCTAGAAATTTACAAAGTTTACTGAAAGTTATAACAAATATTAAGGTTTATTTCCCACCATGCATCTTTTACAGGCAAGGCTACTTTTCATTCATTTATTCATGACGCTGCAATTTTACAGTATCCACTCTCCAAAAGTGAATTTTTAAAATAGATTTGGCCCTTCCCCAGCATCTATTTTAATTAGGCCTGCGTTTCATTTTTGCCCACAAAGATTTCCAAAGCAAAATAGGGTTGAAAGACCCCTCAAAAGTGTCTTCTTCAGGAGGGCTGTGGCTGATTGCAGCCATTATCTCTGCTGCTGCTCCAGTCTCATTTTCTTTTCGGCATCCAATCAGATAGCAGCACATACCAAGCAAAATGATGTCATTGCATTACGTACCAATGAGGGCAAGCAAATAGCATGGCACTCACTTGCAGCTTGAAGGGAATATGTGTTGCAAAGGCAATCCATTGATGCTCTCTGACTCTGCACAGCTATGGTTTTGTTGCCTGACCTCACAGCAAGATGTGGCAAGGAAGCATCACCCAGTTGCCTTGGTAATAGGGAAACATTTTGTTCTCCCCTGTTTCTGCACAGTAGGCAAACATTTTTGCCCCTGTTCACAGTTCCCAAAAATAAACACAAGGGACTACTTTTTACAGAGGATAAAAGCTTTCATGAAAAGAATCCCGTTTCCAATCAGCTTGAATACCAACATCGCGACAATGCCAGTCTACTATCACACTTTGTGTCACAAACTCCTAGTTTTTAAACTCTTTGGTTGTGATCCCCACTGTCTCTTTGGTGTGTCTCTTTCCCTTTCCTGTTGAACTCCAGGCTGTTGGTTTGTTATGAACAATTTCTTTACATATTTTTTGCCACTGTTCCACTTGGATCCTGCACCTCCCTCCTGCTACTACCTGCCATGGGTGAGCCCCTAAGAGGAAGGGGATGCAGCAGCCAGACACACATTGAGTCTGGACCCAGATCCAGTTGGGATCATGTCCCCAGCAGCATTTTAAATTGGATTTTAGTAGCTTTAAGCTACAGTACTTTGGGGGTCAATTCTTGGGAGAAAAGCAGAACAGAAAATACAATAAATACAGTGTAATAATATATAATGCAAACTTGATAAAAGGATGCTTTGGAAACTAAAGCATGGAACCAACACACTTTACTTAAGCCTGGGACTCTTACTAATGCAACAAAAATGGCAGTTGCTCTAGGTTTCAGCTCTTTGCTAATTTCTTAAAAACTGTGCTCTGCTTACAGAACACTTTGATTCAGGGATTAGGAATGTGTATTAAATTGGTTAATGATGACCAATGATGATGATGGCATTTCTCAGGTGCACTTATTTCTCTGGCTAACTCTTCTGGTTTTATACATTGTGCAACTTGTTACAAACGAATGAATCAGTCTGTGTACTAAGTAGGCATGCCAAAGGCACAAATCCCTTTCCTTTAAAAAAAAAGTGACAAGTGGCAGCTTTCTTATTGTGAGATAAAAAGTTGTCGCAGCAACGCTTTTTTTTTTTAAAGGTGTTTCTTTAAAAATAATAATCTTGAATATATCCAAGAATGGGCATTTGAATGCTGCCCCTGATACTAGAACCAAAACACGACAATAGAGAGGTCCTTAATAAGGGACAGCATGATGCTATGTTATCTCCTCTTAACACTTGGAAATAAGGCTGGCCCTGAACTTCCTTAATTATGGGAATCAAACCTTGTCTGACAGAAGTTGGAATTAACTCATTTTGTTGCACACAGATCTTTAAAGCCAGAAACATAATTGTTAGGTGGCATATCCCAAAGGAATTGAATTAAAGAATTATTTCTTCTCACAGATCTTAAATTTTTACTTTACAAGGATTTACTAAGGTTTTATGAGTTGCTGTAGTTCCCTAAAGCTTCACAATTCTACCACTTGAGTTGCTCAAGCTGCCAAGCGGGAACAGCTGGTAAATTCACAACCGTACATATTTTGTGTGATTTTCAGACATTCTCCGGCTCTTTGCGAAACTCTCCAGTTGGGATTTCAATTTAGTCTGGTGGGGAAGATGCTTCTGGCTCTTCCAGTGACATTTATAATTATTTAGAAGCTATTTTAGCTGCTGTGCTTATTGGTAGGCTCATCACGTAGGACAGACTTGTATGTCATAGTCTGAGCGCTTCTTTTTTTCTTTGGGGTTCTTATTTCAATGTATTTGTGCTGGCTTGTTCATCAGTTCAAGGTGGTTACAAGGATAGTACAAGTGGTTACAAGGATAGTACATGTGGGAAGCAGCTGAATGCTACCAAGTGGTCACAAAGGGTGGGATGAGACCCTTTCTGCTACTGGAGGACTGGCAGAGGTCGAAGTGGGAATGTGATGGGGCTGTCCCTGGAAAGTAGTTTGCAGCACCGACCCCGTCCAGGCCAATGACATACTGACAACGTAAACCTACAGTAGATGTTACTGGCAACTCAGCCGGGGAGCATACACCATGCAGCCCTAAGAAGCCCCAGATCTTTGTCTGCCGTGCAGTCACGGAACGAGTATTCTCCTCCACAGTCAACACTGGTCAGCAGCAATAGCCAGATGCATTTGGCCCCTGCATGCATAGCACTGCCATTTGGTGTAAATAAATGCTGAAGGCTGTGAAATGTAGGTACATTCATCCAACCATCTGAAAGCAATTTCCTTTTCCCTCTGCAAACGCCACCTGTGTTTCAATGCTGCTGCCACCACTGAGTGACCAGGAACAAAATCCACCCTGCTTGCCTTTCCAATGGTTGTGAGCATGGCAGCTACTACACAATCAAACCATTTACTGCCACCTCTCCAGTACGCGCCAGCCATTTTTTATTTAGATACCTGTTTTCAACAAAAAGCTCACAAAACTGTTCACGCAGCAAAATAAATGCAAAGATGGTTTCCTGTCCCAAAAGGGCTCAGAATAATAGCAGAAGATATAATGTTTGTTACGGGGTTAAAAGCCATGATAAAACAAACCTGTTTATTATGTAAAAAAAAAAAACCGAAGTTAAAACCCTTAAACCGAAGGGCTCACAATCTCAAAGGGAAAAAAATGTAAAAGAGATACTAGCAACCAATCACTGCAGAAGACACCATGCTGGATTGAATAGGAATCGTTGCTCTTCCCCTGTAAAATATAAGAGCTACTGCTTTAAAAAGGTGCCTCTTTTCCCAGTTAGCAGGGTCCTTAGAGTTCTCTTATGTAAGACTTCCGTAGGACACCATGGTCCATTCTGGGAGGATTGTAATGCCTCAGGGAGTTCCTCCTACCATCAAGATAACCAGCACAAGATAAAATAGTTTAAAAGAACTGACAACTAGCTAAAAGCTAAGATGTTCAATAAAGTTTCACTATAGGAAGCTAAATAATTGCTCTGCAGAATTATTTTTTACCTATGAAGCTGTTTTTGTTAGAGAGACATGGGCTTTAAAAAAAAACCCAAAGCAAAACATCAACATCCAATTTTCTTCATTGCTACTTCAGCTTGTCGGTCAAACTTTGATCTTATTTTGAAGTTTAGAAAAGCAGCCCGTGTTGCAAGATTTGGGAAAATCTGATCTTACAGGTTTAACTTAAATATTGTTTCCATTTTGAAGCTTGTCATGTGGGTGTACCACAAAGAGTGTTTGGTTTTAGTCTTGATGCCTTGGGTGGTAGTATGCAATAAGTAACAAAATACTGGGAATAAAAGAAAAGTCCTGAAATGTATCCCTCCAGCTATTGCCCAGTTGAGAGACAGAGAGAGAAAGAGAGACAGGATGTAAAGTAAAACCAGCATTTCTCCCTTTGATCAAAGGAGAGATTCTCCCACCACCCAGCAGGCGATTAACACATAAGTAAATTCTCTTGTAAAAGCCATTGACTGGAGAGAAGTAAGTATCTGCTTAGCGCCTAGAAAGCAAACTTTACTTATCCGGTATGTAGCCCCTTTTTTTTTTTTTAAAGAACATTCCCTTTCCAAGTTCAGGGTTATAAGTAAGACGAAGTCCATCTCAAACAACTGTCAGCAAAGTGAGTAGTATTTCCCCCATTCAGTCTCTGGAATCGCATGACAGTTGCCAGGCTTGTAAAAGATGAAACAGCAAATTACTTCCTACAGTTCAATCTCGAAACACGAGTTGAGATTCAGTTGGCATTGTCCTGTTTACTTGGATTGGATATTTATAGTTAGTTTTAGGAAAAGTGTTTTGCGCATGCAGTGTATTATATTTGATGGGATCAGCTGAATAACCAGTTGCATTGTGACACAGCTTACAGCCCCTTTTTATTAGGCTGTTTTTTGAAGCACTAGTACGTGTCCTGACACTTGCCCTTGACATGGTGTCACAACTGTCAATCACCTGCTGCCATAAGAAGCCAGGCAAGGGTCCTGAATGTCCTCCGGACAACTTCTTGTTTGCATTTCCGTTAACAAAGAGCTGGCCATTGTTATTACACCTGCCAGTGTTCAGCATCACTGACCTCTCAATGCACAACCAAGGGTGTATTTTTTAAAGAGTTAATCTGGCACCCAGCCTACTTAAATTAGAGAGTTTGTCATGCACTACTGTCTGCTACTGAGAAGAAAAGGAAATTAATAACACAAATGCCAATCCACTTGAAATGACCCTTGGAACTATATTATCTTGTTCAGTCCTTTACTGAATGGCCTTGTCTTTTAAGGTTGCTAATGGCAGTGCTTTTTAAAACACATGTAACATGGGCACACAAGGGTAAAACAATTGTGTTTTGAGATCCTTTGTAGTGGCCAGTGGCACAGCTGTATAATTAGCCGGGGAAAGGAAAATGGAGGCAAGAGTGAAAGATGCACAACAGATTTATTTTCATGCCTTCCCCCAAAAAGGGATGCAAACCAGGGCCTAGCTAAACTAACTCGCTCACATTTTATTCTAGAAAGGTAACATGGCTGACATTCATGCACTATTGAGCCCCGGGAGAAATGGTTAGGAGGAGAAACAAGGAGAGAGGAACTCAATCTTTTTCTGTAACTTTCA
This sequence comes from Plestiodon gilberti rubricaudatus, assembly GCA_026170595.1. Taxonomy (NCBI): domain Eukaryota; kingdom Metazoa; phylum Chordata; class Lepidosauria; order Squamata; family Scincidae; genus Plestiodon; species Plestiodon gilberti. Next base: position 218,227,436 of record JANXHW010000002.1, on the reverse strand, counting down.
TGGCCCGAAATTACTGCACAATAAGACACATATACGGGTTTAGATGCCATGTAATAAAGAAAGACTTGTCCTAATAAAGAAAGACTTGCGGTATTGGAGAACGGGTAAAGGACAAGTCTTTCTTTATTACATGGCATCTAAACCTGTATATGTGTCTTATTGTGCAGAGAGGAACTCCTTAGAAATATTATTTATTATTATTATTTATTGAATTTATATCCCATTTTTTCCCTAGGGGGGGGGGACCCAAAGCGGCTTTAGAAGGGTCAGAGTGAAGAGGGGGGAAATGTGGAGAGAGGACATAGGGAGATTAGATGGGCTTCCCAGAGGAACCTGGAGGAAGAAAGTGGAGGTTGGGGGTACAGGGAGAGAGGAAGGCAGGAAACTGAGATTAGTGGGAAAGAAGGGAGAAAGGTTCAGACTAGGGTGAAAGCCTATGGCAGGACGTTAGTCTGAACTAAGGGTTACAGGCAAGGGAGTGAGCCTGTCAGTAGGCTGTGAAAGCAGTGAGGGAGCTGAGTTCTCCCATGGAACAAGTGTGTGTTACTGATAGCACAAACCTCTGGAGAGGAAGGCCTTAGTTATAAGAGTTTCCCACTGGCGGAGCTCCTGGGGAATCACAAGGATTTGTTTGGGAAGGAGACTTGAGGCTAATCTTGGGTCTCCAACGAAAAGGTACAAAAACAGAAAATGGTGTCACGTGCACCCAACCACACATCACTCACAAACAGAGAAGAAAAGTAGGAAGCACTAAGCATGCACTGAATGTGACTCACATGAGACAGAGACAAGGAAAATGGTGGGGAGTTGGTGGGTCTTTGGCGAAGCTGCACTGCTGACCAAGTTACCTATATCTTGTTTCTGCAAAGCTTGAGAAGTTTGTGTTGCAGGGTCTGTGGCAGCAAGGAAGACAGCCATGTGAAATTCCTGATTCAAAGAAAGAGGGGTCTCACAGACAGAAAGAGGGCTAAAGCAAGCCCTCGCATGCAATGAGGCAGTAGCCTTCTAGGGAGAAGGCAAGGGAGCTGAACTGCCTTTCTTGGAGGGAAGGGGCACAAAGAGAGAGATGCAGCCCACAAGGTCAGCAGACCAGCCCCCACTAACTCAACAACTTTGGTAGTGCTCAGGGAGAGAGAGAGAGAGAGAGAGAGAGAGAGAGAGAGGACGCTGAATATGTAGCCCTGTGTGACAAACTAAGAAACAATTGTAAGTAATGATGGATTGAAATGTGAAAGTTAACATTAAGTCAAAAATGTAAAACTTGTGTGAAACAATCACATGAAAAAAAAATTGATAGACAGATGAGAGTGCATCATAAGGCAACAAAAGTACTGTTGGTATGTTGAAAGTATATTTTAGAATTAAGACTAAGCTTAAGTCACAACTTTTCTGATTATTATAGGACCGAAGTCCCATTTACACTTACTTTAAAATGTGCAGAGTTTATGCATGGGGTGGGAAAGCTGCTCCCCCTCTAGCTCCATTGAATGCATTGTTGGGATGTCTACTTGTGTAGAGTGAAATATGAGTATACCGGATCTGTGCAATTGTTACTTCTCAAAATGGGGGTTGTGTAAGATCACGAAGACTACAGATAAGGCCTATGAGAGTCTAATGGACTATATACGTTATGGCTTACCATCCGTCCCAGAAAAACCAGGACTGCCCTGGTTTCTGGAGCCTAGTCCTGGCCACCGGGCCCGGAACCAGGGCAGTCCCGGTCTTCAGGGTCTGCCCCCTCCCACCGCCACCGCCGCTGCTTCCACGATTTTAAAAGTTTTCCTGTGCGCCGCCATCTTGGATCTCATGAAATCTCGTGAGATCCAAGATGGTGGCACCCAAATCTCGTGAGGGAACATGAGGCCTCATGTGCCCTCACAGGATTTGGGTGCCACCATCTTCAATCTCGCAAGATTTTGGAGTTCTAAGATGGCAGCGCACAGGAAAACGTTTAAAACTTTTAAAATCGTGGAAGCGGCGGTGGTGGCAGGAGGGGGTATTTGACTGGCCCAGAGACTGGCAGGGAGTCCTGGCTGACCTGATGCAGCTGGCCAGCCAGGAATCGGGTGGCAGCAGCACCAGCACCAGGAAGGAGGCAAGCAATTTTTTTTAAGCGGCGAAAGGGGGCGAAAATGGTGGTTACACACCATTAAATAATTAAATAATGCAAAAATGCAAAAAAAAAAAAAAAACCACCCATCCCAAAAACCCATAATCAAAAAATTCTGAAAATAATTTTTTTTAAAAAAAAATCCCGAGGGGGGGGGAAGTAGGGGGTGCCCCAGTTTGGCCACCTCAAAATCTGGCAAGCCTATACATTACTCACAGAGCCCCATCCCAGCACTACTTCAATGTGTGAATGTAAAGCAGGATAAGCGTGCTGTGGAGGCACACTTGTAATCCCACTCGCCTGTTGCTCATAGATTCAACCTGCTTTGAAGTAAGGGCAAACAGGGCACCTGACTGTAGGTGAATGATTTGAATGGACTGTTCATAGACTGTGTTGATGTGAAAATGCACAGAAATTCAGTAATTATCTGTTTTGTTGCAACTAGTCTGTAATGGAAAATTTTATTCAGCTGGTGACTTATTTTTGAAAAATTGTATAAAACAAATGAATTGCTTTATTCTTTCACCAGCTGTAGTTGCATCATAGCTTTGTACTCTGGGGAATTATTCTTGAATGTAAATCATCAGAACAAAATTTTGGCTTTGCCAGTGTAAAAATCATGCATAGAGAGAAGAAACTATAAGTAACATAATACAAGTCAGGGGTAGTTTTAGGGGTAGGATCCCAATGTTTATATTGAAAGCTAAATTCTGCCATGAACATATGATAAAATGCAAGCAAATTACTGTACATAGTCTGGCCATGACAGGCAGACATATCTGATCATTACATTATCTGCTTATCGTTGAATGGTCCATCTCACATTGGATGGCATTATCATCGGTTTTGCAGCTGGCGCATTTATGCATGGTCTTGACTGTTACTGCAATTAGGGGCAATTGTTAAATATTTAAGCTGTTTTTTGACAAAGTAAGAAAGACAGGCCCTGGTTTTCAGATAAAGATCCTCTCGGGTAACTGTCTCCTTTTGTTCATGGGTTTAAAATTGTTTTTCCACCCTCTTCCAGTATGCTAGTCGATTATTTCAGTTTTAAAAAATGTTATACTGGATGAGGCTGCTTACTGGTAACTTGACAATGAGCCATCTACAATTTGTACCCTTGAAGGGGACACTTTTTGCTTTGGACATGAGTGTGCTGTGAGTGCCGTTATTCCCTAACCAGGCTGTGGTGGAACCTGAATGATGAGGATAGACATCCTATCACAAAATTAGATTTATGAGTGTTTTTTAAAAGGATTTGTGGGTCACAGTTGATGTTCTGAAAACTGAATGCTGAATGTGTTACATATACAACAATACTGGCTTTAATACAGGGGATATGTTACCAGAAGGTTGAGTGCTGTGTGGAACAGCTCTATAGGATAAAGTAGGAAACTAGCGCTGTTTGGCCTTGTGCTTCCCAGAATGCCTTATTCGCAATGGCTACAATAGCTATCAATCATGCCAGTACAAAACGTAACAAATCAACGCTAAAGGAAGCAGTGTTATGGGAGGTATTACTGTATTGGATTGGACTGGATGTTGGAATATTTATTATTGGCATTTTTGGCATTCAAGCTTCTACCAACAGATAGATTTAGCACACTGATGGAATTCTGAAGAAATTAATGTAGAATTCTGCGCACAAATAAGAGAAGGTTTGTGGAAATGGTAGAATAGGACCTAGTCTGTTGGCATAAAGTTGTGACTAGATTATGAGTGGCAAAATTCTTGCTAGGCCAAAATATATCTCTTCCACCAAAATTAAGCTTCCCCACCTTTCACCACAGAGTACTGTGGATTTTTTTGTTTTAATCTGGGAAATATAATCACACTGTATGGGAAAATGAGAAGTTTGTTACCTGCAGTCACACCAATTATTTTCAGCACCAGCTGCCACTACCAAAAGAAATATCCTCCATTTATACAGAGCAGCAGGTGGTATTATAGAGTTACCTATCCAGACCAGCTGTATTGTTATTTTTGAAAATCGCTGCAAAAGAACTTTGACACAAGTGCATGTTTTTTCATTGCATTTCAACAATGCTGTTTTGTTTAAAATGAAGGAAAGCACAGAAAATGGAACTGAGAATTAAAACCTGGTTAAGGAAGGCTAAAAATTACGAAGCTGTGCGGTGATGTGCATTATTAATATGCTGCAAAATGTATAGCTTAGTATTATTTGTATGTATCCGCTGATAAACGAAAGTGTTGTGATTTCACTACGTAAAAAAGAGATGTAACCCCTTTGTAGCAGGATTAGATCTTAAAAGAGAAGCTTGGAAGGAGCATGGTGCTCAAGTTATCACATAAGGAATTTCTACTTAAAACGGAAGGAATGGGCATCGGTACAACTGTTGTAAGACAAGTTAAGTTTGGAAACAAGAGTACGATACTCAGAAAATGTTCAAGTAAGAGTGAAGGTGCCAGTGTTCCCTGGAATGAGACTTGAGACCTATTCCACCCACTTTTTCTGCTTTTGCCAAATCAGGAGAGGCATTGTTAAAGTGGGGGGGGGGGATGCTTGCCATCTAGTGGCTTTACTCACTTGCTGGCGCTTTCCGTCCTCCTTTTGGACTTTCCAAGTACATGGTACACCTCAGTGTTGTATAGTACACCTTGTTCAAATCATACTGCTGTCTGTCCTTTGCATATTGTAGCAGAATTTTAAGCAGATGATAATTAATAATGGAGGTCCAGGAAGACTGGTGAACAAGGGAAAACTATGGGTTTATTTGTTACGCAGCACAGTGGACAGCACCCCAGGAGGGGATGCTGACCCTTTGCTACAAGTGTGCACACTTTTTATACCTTCCAGAACTGACCATCACATGCTTACAAGAGAGGTGCATGATCAGGTGGGCATACAGGTCTGGAGGTGATTACTGATTTACATTTCTTAGGGACAATGAAAGGAGGTAGCTTTGCAATAGAATCTGACACCTCATGATGGTCCCAGCGGGACTTAATTGAGTTAGTCCAAGGGAGTTCCTGGCTCCAGGAGCCAGAGTAATGCGTGACATTCCAAAGAGGAGGGAGTGGTGTAGTTGTTTATGCAAGAGTTCTCCTCATGTTAATGGGCAAACAGATGTGAATAAAACAATACCTAAAAATTCTGCTTCAATATGAACATATGAAGCTGCCTTAGAACATAAGAACATAAGAAGAGCCCTGCTGGATCAGGCCAAAAGCCCATCTAGTCCAGCTTCCTGTGTCACACAGTGGCCCCACCAGATGCCTCAGGGAGCACAAGACAACAAGATAACCTGTGTCCAGTCGCCACTCCCTTGCACCTGGCACAGAGAAAACCCACTTCTAAAAACCAGGAGGTTGCTTATGGCTTGTAACCTGTGATGGTCTTTTCCTCCATGAATCTGTCCAAACCCCTTTTAAAGGCATCTAGGCCAGATGCCATCACCATATCCTGTGGCAAGGAGTTCCACAGATGAATCACACGCTGGGTAAAGAAATATTTTCTTTGTCTGTTCTAACTCTCCCTTATATACTGAGTCCGACTGCTGGTGAATGGAACCCTTTCACTCGAATAAAAGCTTTGTGTGTGTTTTTGCATCAACCTGGCTTATCTTAGGGAGTTCATGCAGCTTCTCCTGTTTGACCTCAGTAACTGGCACATCCATCAAAAAGACACAAGCGTGGTTGTGTATTGGGCAGACCAAAGAGTCTGGCACTGACCTAAGGTGGAACAGATGGTCAGGCAGGAAACAACCAGCACCGTGCTGGCCTTTCACTTGCCTGTCTAGTGGTCAAGTCCATCATTTGATCATAGCAGTCAAGAAGCTGAACTGGGGTTTCCTGCTTTGGAATAACCAATCAGAATGGTGAAATTATGATCCCCCAAATTGTTATATAAGAAGTTGGTTAGTTCGAACCAGCACACATTCTGCTCCAGTATAGGCAGAAAGTATTCGTACATTGCTGACTGCCTCTCCAGACTCCTTGATGTGACCTGAGGAATTACGATAAAGTAAACACTTTCTAGCAAGGTTTATTTATTTAATTTATTTATTTAAAGAATTTATACCCCACCTTTCTCCCAGCAAGGACACTCAAGGCGGCTAGGTAGTTACGTTGGATTTTATTGTTTTCATTTTCCCTTAAAGGTCAAGGACCTGTTTTTGTCTGTTTGACCTTTTCCCATTTCCCCCGTTTTGTTCTTTGTTTTCTTTCATTTTTACAAGTTACTTGCCTGTTCTGTTCTGCCCAGGTCTAAGAGCCATTGCCTCACTCCCCAATACCTCAGGTGCTAACGCTGCAGGGACTTGGGCTTAGCTAGACTGGGTGGCTTCCTATAGCAACCCACTTCTGTGCTGGTAATTGGATTACCCCCCTTAGATTGGAAGTGGGATGATCTTTTCCCTTCCAGATGGATCACCTGCTCCTTTTTTTTTTGACAGCACGTAGCCACCTGAGAAATACCCAGGGATATATGTGAAGGTAAGACATGCAAGCTGTATGCCTTGCATCTTCCCTCATCTCCACAAGTTGGCTTGCAGCGGCCTCACAGGATCACAGCATAGACTGTTGGTCCATCTGACATAGTATTGTCTACACTGAGTGGCAGCAGCTCTTCCGGTTTTTAGAGCTGAGGTGTCTTTTCCAACCGTACCTGAAGCTGCTAGGGAGCTACAGTCCTGCCAGGGAGCTGCAGTCCTGCCCCAGATCATTATCTTGATTTTGTTGCTAACCGGCAGGAGGCTGATGTGTAGAAATTTTGCTTGAAAGAGAGCTGAGCATGTCAGTCCACTCTATTTCAGCATACTGCATAGTTTTATTGTCATATTTGAGGTAGATTATTTTTCCAAGGTCTGATTAGTTAACAATTGGGGAAGGGGGTATTGGAAGGGGAGGCAAAGGTTATTGCTTTGTTCTATAGTATGTAGCTCAGGGGTAGACAGACAGACAGTAGATTAGGAGTCACTGCTCTGGGAGATCTCTGAGTAGTTTGCAATATAAGGGTAAGGGTGTCTGACTCTTATTTGCTTAACAATAGCAATGACAAAAAGGCTTTCTCCCCCCCCCCCCCCCAATTAAGCTGCTGAAATGAAGGAAGTTTGGGCGGAAACCAGGAATTGGCTTTTTTTTTTGTAAAAGGACGGCGAACTTTGTCCTGGTACTGAAATCCTGAATTGTGGATAGGTTCAGAGATACCCTGATCCTTAATTCTAAATGTAAGTCAGGTCTCTCTGAACCAATATTTTGTAGCTTATTCCAGTTGCAGGACCTCAGGATTCTAGTAAAACAACCAACAATGTAGATCCACAAACCTGAAGGCTGTGTACCCTTTACCTTGCTCACGAATAAGATATGATGATTTTATTTCAATGAGGGCAGTATCCAGAATTATTCTACAGTTCAGTCCTGTCTTGGAATGCAAACTAACTTGGAATCACTTTGATTTTTCCTCATCTTGAGGATACATTTGAACTGACTTTTTCATTCTCCTGTGGATTTCTGTACTTTGCTCTGCTTTGACCCTCCCTGGACCCATATTTGCCCTGCCTAGTCCATTTTTCAGTTTTTCTGCTCCTTGGTGACCCAGCTTCTGGACTCCCTACCCCAGCAATGATACTCTCATTCCAGCTTGCCCCAAATACACAGTCATCCCTGCCAGTATGTGCCTGTTCCACACATGCGCACACTTTTTTTGCTTGTAACAAACTTTTTTTATGTTGGTGACAGTTATAGTTAGAATCACAATATAATATGTGAAGGTTATGGGTCATGCTGCTATTTACTGTATATTGCTTAATGCATAAAGAATCCTGCCTTACAGCAAGGGGTGCATCCAGTTGAACCCCAGGTGCATTTCAGCCTTGTTGTACTATGGTGACACTACTTATTTCTTTACCCAGCGTGTAATTCATCTGTGGAACTCCTTGCCACAGGATGTGGTGATGGCACCTGGCCTAGATGCCTTTAAAAGGGGTTTGGACAGATTCATGGAGGAAAGGACCATCACAGGTTACAAGCCATAAGCAACCTCCTGGTTTTAGAAGTAGGTTTTCTCTGTGCCAGGTGCAGAGGAGTGGCAGCAGGAAACAGGTTATCTTGTTGTCTTGTGCTCCCTGAGGCATCTGGTGGGGCCACTGTGTGATACAGGAAGCTGGACTAGATGGGCCTTTGGCCTGATCCAGCAGGGCTCTTCTTATGTTCTTATGTACTTATTTGCTTGACAAGTGATGTTTCTTTTAAAATCCCTGCACTTCATGGGTTAGGGGGAGGTCAGCCAGGAACAAAGGTGCCATTTCTTTTTAAACAGATATGGCCCCCATTGGCATCTTCCTTCTAAGGAGTGTTGGGTTTTGTTTTGTTTTCTTTTGTTTTCCTATTAGTGGGTATCATTTTTTAGTTGCTAAAACCTGCCCTGAGCCTTTAAGAAAGCACAGGGTAACACTTCAAAAGGTTCACCAAAATAATACTAATATTAATTTTTGTTTCATTAGGTTTTATGATGTCACTTGCATATTGACAGCATTGATTGTCAGGAACTCATTGAATTCAGCGGGAAGCTGGGGTGGGTGGGCAGGGCAAATGTTTTTCATAACAGCTTGGAGAAACTGATACTCTGAATACATAGGTATGAGCTATACCCTAATATAGCTTATGGAATAGCAGTAGCTATCCATCCCATAAAGATTCACAAAAACAACTGGAGAAATATCATTGGTATTTGGTTTGTAGAGCTTAGAGTACAAAAGAAAAAATGATAATTTTCCATTGCAGAGTGACATTGTAAAACATTTCCTATTACCTGTTTTAATGCCTCACACATGTCTTTCAAGAAAATAAAATCCCTCTGGGTCGTGTAGACTGTTTAGTGCAGAAACATATAATCTGTTTTCCAGATATATTGGGACCTTGAGATTTTGAAATCTCTGGTTTCTTAAAGTATTTATCTTTATTTATTTATTCAATAAATGTCCATCTTCCTTATCCAGATGCATCTCCTGAAACACTAAAATATTCAGTCCAAGATAAACTCTTTGTATTGGGTTATTCAGACCTTTAACATTAAGAGATAAGCAGGAGTACACTACTGACTATCGCATATTCCATTGTGTTCCATTGGGAACAGTTTGTTCGATGCCAAAGAGCAGGGGCGTCCAGTCAAGGTAGGCAGGGGAGCCATAGCCTCACTGGGACCCAACAAGTAAAAAAAGGGACCTTGCCTTTCTGCGCCACTCCTTTCTGTTCCAGCACAATCAATGAGTCAAGCAGTACGCGCACACACACACACACACACACACACACACTACAATACACAGGGAGGCCCCTAACCGAGCTGCCTCAGTCCTTTTGCTGCAATCATGGCTTCCAATGTAAAAAAGGCAGGGCAACTGACATCCGATGGAAAAAAAAGGCAGGCTGTCTGCATCAGCAAGTGCTAGGGAGACAGCAGGCAGATTTGCCTCAGTGAAAGCCACGAAAACAGTAGGAAGCTGTGTTTGAATTTATTTCCGGTTCTGGGGAGAGAGAGAGAGAGAGAGAGAGCACAGCGCAATCCTGTAGATCGCGGCGGTGACGGAACAAGCGTTCTGTCGCCGCCAGCAGTTGCGAACATGCCGTAAAGCACGTTCGCGACTATAGAGCAAGGAAGGCTGGCGCAGAGGCCGGCCTCCCTTGCTCCATCACCAGAACACCCGAGCGGCCGCCGGAGCGGGGGCGGTTTGGTGGGCGAGGGAAGGGGGCATTGGTGTAGCCGTCCCGGGAGGGGCGAGGGATGGCCTCGGCTGGCTAAGCCATTACACAACCTTCTCTACTTCCGCCAGCTATTTAGCTGGCGGAATTCTGAGGAGGTTGATTGGGCCGGCCTGGATTTATACCCAGGGAAGGGGACGAGCATCCCCTTCCCTGAGTAGACCTCCAGCCCAGCGGCAGAACGGCCGCCGGGGCTCAGTATCCAGCGGGTGGCCATGGGCCGCCGGCCGGATCCTTAAACAGGATTGCGCTGACACACACACAAGTGAAGATGATTTTGCAAGGTAGGGTTCTCTTCACTCTATCTCTCCCTGTCTGTTTTGTGTGTGTGTATGGAGGAGTTGCGCCTCCCCAGCCTTTGATCTCACTGCACATCACTAGAGCGTGGTCAACTCCTAATCCATGTAAGGCCACACAGAAACTCCTTCTCACGTGTCAGGTATCTCCTTGCCCTTTTCGGGCCAGTCACGTCTTATGCAGGAAACAACTTTTTAAAGGGTCCCTTCAGGGAGAAAGGCGGGATAAAAAAAAACCTGTAAATTTAAAAAAATACTGTCCTTTAGTAGTTGCTCCTTGAGGTGGTATCAAGCCCCTTTGCTTGCTTGTTTGACCTTGCTTAAATGAACTGGGTTCCCTGAAGAGGTTCTCAGTTTATTACAACTGAGAACTTCTTGTCAGACGTAAGAGGCGGTTATGTCCCCAGATGCTTGATAGGTTAGTGTTCATTGCTAGGACACATGTACCGATATTCCAAAATAATGTGACAAATGGGAAAAAAAAAGAATTTCTCTTTGGTTGCACACTGTTGGGTGTTTTTGTGTTTTTGTTTTTTTGTTTTTAACATGAAACTTAACTTCAGGTAACTTATCCTCAGAAGAATAAGGTTCTTCCTGTGTCAGTAGATTGGTGTGTTTTTTGTTGTTGTTTTAAAGAAGAGGCTTCTTATGTTTGTGCTGTCAATGGCTAATTTCTCAGTGGAAGAATAGCAGCTGTTCAGTGATTGAAACATGAAGAAAGATGTGTTGGAATCAGATAAGCATCACTTCCAAAGCAGCTTTACCTCCACATTTGCAATATTACTAGCAGTTAAGGAATGCTGAAATTGAGCTCTATGTTTGATTTGAATCAGAATCTCACAAGATACATTTAAATCTACCTTTGCGATGTTTTGATTGCCAATTGTTGCTTCTCTTGCTGCAAAATGCTTGTGCAGCATTGCAAATTAAAATCATAACCAAGGGAAATGCCCTCTGACCATGGATAAAAAATACTACAGTATAAGAGTTCGACTTGTCATCCCATGTGATTATAATTTGCCTTTTTTGGTGGTTTGGTTTATGAGATGTATCTCCCTGTTTCTCCCTGTTTTTCTCCAGAGTGATTTGTAGCTAGACAGCATTACTTGCTTTTACCTTCATTTCCAATGCTTCACTTGTAAGACTACATTCAGCAGCAGATTAATCCCCAAATAGCTTGGTTCGGTTTTCACAGCTGCTGCCAAGTCGGCCTTCTTTCACAGCCTTATTCATAGTTTATTGTAGTCATAATTAACAATTACTTATGGCAAGGTTGCTCCTACATTTCAGAGAATGAAAAACAATGGGCTCATTAACATCCATCATGAGCAGAAATTATCTGTGTGAGAACATATGAAGAAACTATTGTTTTTAATGTTCAGAAATAATATATTTTTAAAAGTGTAATCCAAATGTCTAAGTAAGCTCTGAAGACAAGTTGAAAAACATTCTCAACTTAAGGCTACCCTTGCACATATTGTTATCCCCAGATCATCAAGAATACTGCCAGTCCCTTTCACCACATTGATTTGGCCAGTTCCCTGTCACAGACATTGGGTTTCTTTCCACTGTGTTAAAGTGTCCGATGAACAGATTTCTTAAGCCTTTGGCATAAGAATGGAAGTTGTATTATATTACCACACTAACATGGCCATGTGAGTGCCCAGCCCAGTGTGCAAATTTCTGTTGTTGGGGGCCTATCTGAATTGGAATTATATGTATTAATTATGTGTTATCAAATACTGTTTTGAAGAGAACTGGAATAAGAGAGCATGATGTAGTGATTAGAGTGTTGGACAGGAGACATCTAGGTTCAAATCTCTGCCCAGCTATGATGTTCACTAGGTGTCCTTCCTCTAACCTTCTCTCTAACCTTCATCACAAAGTCATGAGGATAAAAGGGGCTGAGCTGTGTGTGTCACTCTGAGCTCCTTGGAAGAAAGGTGGGATATAAATGTGAATCACAATAAATGGCCAGCAGAAACATTTAGTCCCTAACCTTTCAGAAGCACCAGTTGTCACTTCTTGAAGTGTGGCACTTCAGGAAGAAGTGCCACACTTAAGCCACAAATAGTGATTTATCCAAAAGCAAAATTCTTTCTCAAATCATAAGAATGACTGCCGTCTTCCCAGATCCTCATAAAACATTATCTTTGTACAGCATACAGATTGGTCTGGTTCAAAGCATTTGCAATATGCATTGCCCTGGCATTATCCAGCTTTCTGATGTATTTTGGTCCTTGCTTAGACCTTTTGGTCATTCAACTTGCTTTAGGCAGGCAGGCAGCAGTTTATGGACTGTAAGCCAGGTTTGACAAACGTAGACTTAAGCACTTTGGGCTGATGGTGGAAGAGTTTGTCACCTAAATATCTGCAGATTTCAAGAATATACCATGAAACAGAAAAAATGAATGATTCAAAATTGTTTGGCCTCTGGCAGCCTAAGCTTATGCATGCTGCCCAATGGCGGCATGCCTCCCTCGCTGGCACAGACTTCCGTAAAGCAGTCTGTGCCAGTCGTAAAAGCCTTGCCAACAGCGCGCCGACCAGTGCGCTGCCAGGGACACCAGTGGGAAGACCTCTGCCTTCCTGGATCCCGGTGTAAGCCCCAGCGGCTCCAATGAGTCTTCTCAGATGTGTGCCAGCTATTTTGCCGGTGTACATCTGAGGGGCCAGTGTAAGGCCAGCCAGTACCGGGAAGGGGTGTTGGATATTGGTGGAGCGCTCCATTGATATCCCTGCCCCTGTCCCTGGCCTAGCCGGCCGATCGCACCCTCTCCTTGCTACCCCAGCCTGCCCTCCCCACGCCCTCCTGCTTCCTGGCGCAGGACCTACCTGCATCTGGTGGCTGGGTCCTTCTCCAGTGGCGGAGTGAGTGGCGCCACAGGTACCGCAAACGTGCCTTACGGCACAATTGCTGCACCCTGTGCCAGCAGAGCACTTGCTCCACCGGTGCAGTTCTGGGCAAGATTGCGCTGTGAGTTCAGTGGGGTTTACTCCAGCATAAGGGTGTATACTAGGATTGTAGTTTTAGCTGATTCATCACATTGGTTAATTTGCAACCCAAACTTGATATTTAAATTTGACAATATTTAGGTAATCATGCTAAAAAGAAAGAGAATGAATGCTGGATGCTCCTTGCAGTGCTAGTTCACAATGATTCAGGAACAAAATTGAATTTGGAAGAAAAAAATACTTTCTATATACTCTTTTCCATGTGAAACAAAAATTTTAAACTGTACTCTAACAGAAATAAGATATCTTAACTGAATGGGTTGCTCAATGCTCTTCCTTCTTGACAATTTATGAAGATGGTTTAATCTTACAGTGTAAGTGAATGCTCTACTGACAGGTTCTCATATGAACAGATTAGACCTCTTATTTTAGACATTTTTATCGTTTAAATTCATTCCTTTGGAAGAATGTTGGCTTTTACATTTTTAAAAATGATTCCAAATAGCTTGTCCAGATTATATCTTGCATTTGAATTTCAACTGGGATTATGTTACAGTGGAGACTGACAATGTATAATAGGTATATTTCAGACAGTATAGGAGAATGTTAACAGGCAGATCTTAATAAATAGAACATGTGTGTGTATGTACATTTTGAAATTAGCTTTTAGTTTAATGGTAATTTTGACCATGAAGCATTGGAAAATGAATATGTCATACTACGGTATGTTGCCTTCTGGTGAGGGCTAAAGACTTTCCTTCTCTGCTTATTTAACCTTCCCTTTTTAATTAGTTGTTTTTGGGTTTGGGGGTTGTATTCTATATTTTGTTTTAATGTTTTATTGCATTATGATTATTTTACAATTATTGCACTTTATATTTTGTTCATATTTTTGCATTTGACTGTTTTATCTCTATATTGTATGCTACCTTGAGTGCTCCATTTATTCGAAGGGAAAGCCAGGATATAAATCATTTAAATAAATAAAAAAGTAAGCTAATATAGAAATAAAGTTTTATATTTGCAGTTTATATTATTAGTTATAGACAACAAATATATATATAAACCATTGGTATGTCAGGAGCATTTACAGGTTTTTTTTCCCCAATCAATAATGCAAATTTATTGTAACCAAGGGTTTTCTTTCTGCATGACAGGAAATAATTATCTCCCAAATTAAATGAACTCTGTTACAAGAAAGTTGAGAAGAACTTGCCGTATACCAGGGTGTGTGTTTTCTTTAAATTTAAGGCTATAATACTATACATATAATAACAACAACAACAACAACATTCCTGGGTATAATTCCCATTGAACATTGTGGAATTTACTTCTGAGTAAATGCACTGCAAACAGAATTCAAAGCAATGGCGATTACCTCGGGTGTTGCTTAAACTGTCATCTTCATTGTAAGTTTTGAGATTTAGACAGGACACAAGAAAGGATGATGATATGAGAGGAAATCATGGTTCTCTAGGGTAATTATAGTAATGACTTTTGAGGTAATTGTAAAGTATCTTGAACACTGAAATGTGCCAATATAAGCCCTTTGCAGACATTATCTAACTGTGGAGATGCTCCACAGTTAAACATCGTGAGTTTGCTAGGAAGCCACACCCACACCCACTGTTGCGCTTCTAGTTCTGCCCCCCCTCCCCATAGGGAGAGCATTTATTTCTTTAGACAAATGCTTCCACCCATGGAAAATGGAGGGGGTAGAACTACGAGTTCAGTGGCAGCAGGGTGAGGCTTTCTGTGGTGTATTCTTGATGTTGTGAAAACTTATGCTACGTTTTCCACAGTTCCTTCATGTCTGAAGAAGGCTATAATTAAAAGCACAATCCTGCCTAAAGATACATGGCCAGCCTAAAGTGATGGCCGCTGTATCCTATGCCATTCCTAGGCTGCCCAGGGTCAGCCCGGGAGCATCTTGGGAGAAGGGGACATCTGGTGTAAGCCGGCCGGGGCCCTATGGACCTCCTTGGATGTACGAAAGGCCGAACTGGCCTGGGAATGGGCAGAGGATATCGGTGGAGCGTGCCTCCCATATCCCCGCCCCCTCCCAGACTGGGCTGGAAAATGACCCCCCCCTCCCACACTGGCCTGGTCCACCCATCCCCGCCCCTGCACCGAGCGGTGGAGACCCTACCTGCTTTGTCTGGTGCAAGTTCGGTCCACCATGGGTGTGAGCGGTGCTGGCCTCAGTGCCAGTGCTGCTTACACCCGAGTCATTGAAAACATGCTTTACAGCACGTTTGCGACGGCTTAGAGCAGCGGAGCGTGTGCACTCTATACTTAGCGGAGCACTCTATACTTAGTGAGAATTGCACTGTAAGACTAGCAAAGGAGAACTGCAGAATTCATCTCAGAGGAAACTGACTGAGTGCAGAGTTAAAGTCTGGACAGGCATATTTGGGAGATACACAGAGACATCTGATTCCCTGCCACGGCCTGGTGACGTTCCTGTGTTTGCTTCCATGAGAGCAGGAGTGGGGGGGCAGGACTGTGTCACGTCCTACAGTGAGGAGGGATCATGCATGCCTTTATGATGAAATTGATGTGAAGGTCAAAGCGATGTCATTGTTTCATTTCTTACAGTAAATGCAGAGGGGGGGTTTCTCATTAAAATATCTGTATCATTCTTAATACTGGAATCAAGTCAATCATGAAATCTCAAAAGAACAAATCAGTTCAACAAATAATCTCTCTACTCGGGCCTCCCTTTCACCCTTCCTCCATGGAAGAGCCACTTGTTGAAGCAGCAGCCTCCTGAGTCGCAACATATTCCCCTCTTCATTGTGTGCTGGGCATGTATAAAACATACCCTTTTGCTCTGAGTCGGTGATCAGCTATACTGAAAGTTTCCGGGGAGTTTGAGTGGAGAAGGACGTTAAAGAAAAGAAAAAGACATGAGGTAAAAGTGAGCCCAGTCAAGGACAGGAAGTGGAAGGGGGCTGCATTTAATCATTGATTAGCAGCAGGGGAAAATCCCATCTGCATGAAGTTAGCAGTTGCCTGAAGGAAGGACCGGGGACCTGAGGAGGAGAGCCTTCTAACTGTTTTTGCACATGTTCCAGCGTTTTAGCTAGCTACCTATTGTACATGGTGATCGTCCTGATCGGTATTACTGAATACTGTGTAATCATTACAACCGCCATGAATAAAAGCAGGGTCTGTAGGGCGGAGCCAAAGTGTGCAACTTGGGGAATGGGCTCCAGAGGAGGAGCGCTGATGGGAAGGGGGGGAGGCAGGCCCCAGATCAGTTTGCTAGCTTTCTCAGTGCGTTCAAAGATATTTATAGCATCATGTATTTCTTTTCCAAGAAAACCCAAGGTAGCTAGCAACCAAACTTTAAATACTCGTCAAGTATTCATTTTTGTACATTTCCCTCCAAAGACTCTGAGGCATAATGGTGATAAATCTGTAATAACATAATAACCGTTTGTGTGTGTACACACACACACGCACGCACACACACGCACGCACACACACGCACACACACACACTGCACAGATTTAGGGATAGACCTGACTGTAAGTTAATATCTAATCTACACTTCTTAAGGTATAAACATTTCAGATTCAATATGTATTCTTATGGGAGTTTATATATTATATAAATATAATATAGTATATTATAAATATATAACAAACACAGAAACTTTAACATTAAAATTTACATCAACTTATACATTTTGTAGATATGCTTAAAAAATAATAAATTAAAAAATGTGCATCATTTGCATCAGCTCATTTACGTGGGAGTACATTTCTTTGAAACCAGTTGAACATTTCCAAGTAGAGTGTCAGGGGAGCAGAAGCTGGCACGTCACTTGGTAAGGGGGGGGGGAGCATTTGGCCTGTTGCCTCAGGTGCCAGAAGGTCTTAAGCCAGCCCTATATTGGCGCACAGTCTTTAAAGTGCCACAGGACTCTTGTTCTTTTTGCTGCCACAGATTCACATGGCTGTCAGTGTTCCTTCCAAGCCGTGTGGCCACACACCTCAAACTGGAGACATGGGCAGCTTCCTTGTTGGTACTCTGGAGGTCAGCGATGCTGTAATCTCTCTGGAGCCACCCCTGTGCACAGGGCCCATGAGAGTGAGGAGGTAAAGGGAGTAATTTGTAACCTGGCCCAGGGTCCAAAAGTGGACCCGGGAGGTAAAGGATGCCCCCCGGAAATTTTCCTATCTGTGGGAGGCGTGCGCAGGACGCACATTCACTATGTAGCAAAAAAAAAAAAAGGATTCCTGCAGGCAGCTCTTGCTGGATCTGACGACAACCTGGTCCTGGCCTCCAAATCCCACAAGGCAAAGCGGCGCAGCGCTACTGCTGGGGCCTGCACTCTGTGAGGGCAGGAGCATGTGCTCTGTCCCTGTGGCTGCTGGGGTTTCTGGGATTCTGGTGGCAAGATGGGTCCTAAACATTTGAAAAAAACAATTTGTGTGACAAGTTGCAATGCAAGGCTGGGCTAAAATGCCAGGAAAGCTCTTTTTGTAAGGTAAATGCATAGTAAGTTTATCCATATTGGGAATTCTTAGCATAAATAAATCAAATGCTTTCTTATCTCTGATCCTCTTATTTATTTATTTAAAGGCTGCCAACCCCACCCTCTTCTGGGCTCGATCCGCCCGCCCCCATCACCCCCGTCTCTGCCCTGTTCCACCCGTCCCTGTTGCCACCCTAACCCTGCTCTGTTTCGCCCCTCCCGCTTTGGGAAGGGGCCCAAAAGAAACTTTGTACCCCCTGATAAAATTCCTCTCAGAGGCCCTGCCTGTGCAGCCACCATACTGCTCTGTGCATTTCCCTCAGTGATTAGAGCCTAGAGCAGGGGTTCTCAACCTGTGGTACGGGTACCCCTAGGGGTACGCGGACCTCTTGCTGGGGGTACACCAAGCCCTGCCCCTGATCTGCCCCATCAGCAGCTAATTAAGTGTTAATTAACATGAATTTTAAATTTTAATTATTTTTGGAGCCCTTCTGTCTCTCTGATTTTGGTTTTGGGCTTATTTTTGTACTTTGGAAAATGTACTTTGGTGGGGTGGGGGAGGCAGGAGATGATTTTGGGAAGTGTGTGAGAGAGAGAGTTAAATAAGACATTTTTCACCTTTAAAATTGTTTTAGTACTTTTTTAACAATTAATTACCTAATTAATTGATTAATCCAATTAGCATGGGTACTTTAGAAAATTGGACCGTGATAGGGGGTATCCGGGCCTCCAAAGGTTGAGAACCCCTGGCCTAGAGGGAACATATAGGTGGCTTCCCCTCTGGAAAATTGATTCCAAGAGGAGTTTTTTGTTCAAGGATTTGCAACGTGAATGCACCTGGTTAAATTACGGTAAATGGATCAGACACGATGCTCCAAGAGTGATGATAACTCACAATCACTTTGTTTCTGCCTAACGTGGCTCCCTGTATAACTGATATTCAAAATGCCTCCGCATCTTGGCATCTTCTTGAGAGTCTGAGCCTACCTTCTTTCCTGTTTAAGGAAGCGCGATGGATAAGGCTGTAAAGAAGAGGAGTTAGGGTTTGATTGCAGCTATAGCCTCCAAGAACCAACTCTGAGTGTGTGACTGACTCTAAACTAGCATTTTCTTTATCTCATGTTCCTGATGGAGAGAAGTTTGTTATCCTGAATGCCAGAAGGCAGCTACAGAACAACAAACTCCCTAATGGGGAGGAAATGCAATGCGTAATCTTCACAAAACTAGATACAGTTGAAAAATGCTTCTGTTTAATGATAATGTTTCAACCCTTCTATTTAAGGAAAGAAGACCTAATTCCTAAATGCAAGTTTAGCTCTACAAACATCTTCATATTTCACATGCTCAAGCTGATCTCTTTTTGTTCAAGAGAGCAAATCGAACCAAAACATGAAAAAGAGAGATTTCTTACTAGTCTGAATAATTTTACTTGTAGGACTTGTGTTCCTGCCAATCAGCTTGTTTTATTAGCATCTTCAGCTCGCAGCCTATCTTTCTACAAGTCAACTTTCATTGTTGTTTTCAGCAAATAAACTACAACGCCTAAGCTAAACCAACTTGTTTGTTTGATTTATACTGTATTTAAACTTGCTCCATGACAAAAACAAAACACTCAGGGTAGCTTACAAGTTAAATAGCCACACCCTTTGTCAATTTTGTTACAGGGTTGCTGGGAGACCTGGGGAAAAAAATGCACTGGGGCCCCCATGGTATCCAGCACCTGTCCTCTGACTGAACCTTATAGTCAGTGGCGTTGCTGGAGGGGTGCAGCACCCTTAACGGCTCGGGTCCAGGGTATTTGAGGGACCGCCTCCTTCCTTATAATCCGACCCGTACTCTGAGGTCATCAGGGGGGGCCCTGTTGACCGTGCCGCCATTGGCGGAAGTGAGGGGGATGGCGGCGCGGAGTAGGGCCTTCTCGGCGGTGGCGCCCCAATTGTGGAATTCCCTCCCCTTGGAACTAAGAACGACTCCCTCTTTAGAGGCTTTTCGGCGGGGCCTTAAGACGTTTTTATTCAGGACTGCTTTTAATGTCTGACATGGTGGGCTGACTTTTTAACAAATGGTTATATATGTAAATGCTGGTGACCCATTGGGGTTGTTTTTAATCTCAAGTGTTTTTAATTATTTTAATGTGTTTAATTGTTTTAAAGTTGTTTATGTATTTTAATATGTTGTAAGCCGCCTTGAGTGCCTTCGGGAGAAAGGCGGGCTACAAATTCTTTAAATAAAATAAATAAAATAAATAAATAAATATGGTGCAAGGTGCTGCACAGCGCCTTGCAAACCAGTGTGTGGCCCTTCCCACTCGCCCCCAGAGCCATTCCAGCAGCAAAGGTAATAATGGTCCATCCCTTGCCCCTATTTTGCCCCTTCCCTGCCCCTGTTCTGCCCATCACCCACCCCATCCCGCCCTCCCACCACCCCCTCTTCCGCTGACTTACACTCATCAGCGGGAGGAGTGCTGGAGCGGGCAGGAAGGTGTAGGCCTTCCCATTGGCGCTGCTGGCAGCATCATTATTATCCCCATTACGCCATTAATGTTTCATGGTACTTCATAGTATTTTTGTATATTGTAAGTCTAAGGAACAGAGACTGTGCGGGTGTTTGACAGTATTTGACTAATAATTGCAAACCGCAGTATTGTACAGTATATTCCCACATTTACTAATACGGGATTTCAGCATAATTTTCAGCAACCAAAATTTATGGGACCAAGTTTCCATTACCCATCAAGGTCAGATCAGGGATTGTGTGTAAATGCACTGTGTTCTTCTGCTGTAATGTTTCTATTTAAGATGTTAAGAATTAGGAGCAAGACAATTATGTAGACTAATACATAGCATTAAAAGGTTATGTTGGAATGTTATGGTAGAAAGAGATACATGGATTCACTCTTTGCCTAGTATGAAAATATTTGACCATCATAAAGAAGAAAAAAATAGAAAATGTATACAAAATAACTGGGAACATGAGGCTTTGTGCAGTTAGTATTTTGCCTAGAATACAGTTTTATTGCCAATTCATAAACTGCTACTAAATGGCATTTACAGTGGAAACACTGACTCTGCCTTAATTGTAGCCATGGAAATGGCAAGGCGTTTATATGGATCTGGTTACATTCCATCTGTTGACCACACCATCAGTTTTTGTATACCCTCGGAGTGAAGGAGGGGAAGTCCTTATTCCGTATGATTTACACATACTGTATTACAAAAACCAAAATAAAATCTTTCTCTCATACTGGCACACTGATATGAATGCTACATCGATTTAAGACTGCAAGATTGGCAACCTAGAGACTGTTTTTTTAAAAAAAATTGAGAACTTTTTAAGGGTTCCAAAATCATATGTGGATCGCCATATATTTCAGGGAGAAAGAAAAGTGGCAGTGGTTTGAGTGGTCAAATGGCTGGCAAGGTTAACAAGCTCCTGTTTCTCTCCCCCCCCCCCCAGCCTAAAACTATCCTCAGAGGTTTTTGAAAAATACCATCTGGGGAAAAAATCATAATTTGGCCCAAAATGATGCCCATAAGAATATAGATGAACACACCCTAACTTTTAATATAGTAGTGCATAGACATACAGCTTCCAATCCAGAGCGAGTTAGTTGTGCTAAAGTCCTATTGGAATTAATTGGACAAGTTGTTTTCTTTTTATGTTATTTCCTTATACAGTACTGTATATACAGGTGGGCCCCCATATCCACTGATTTGCTATCCACGGTTTCAGTTATCCACGGATTGTGGGGAACACCCCCCCCCCAGGCTTTTACTTTTTTCCCAGTAAGCTTTGTTTCTTCCTTAAACAAACAGGAGAAGCAGCCTCTGGCTGCTTATTACAGGCAAGTAGAACGAGACTAAGTACTAGAGAGGCTCTACAAGGTTAACAGAAACCTTGCAGAGCCTCTCTAGGTCTTTGTCTCGTTCTACTTGCCTGCAATGGAGGCTGCTTCTCTGTTTGTTTTAAGGAAGAAACAAAGCTTGCTGAAAGAAAAAGAAGAGCTGGGGGGCAAGCATGCCTGCCTGCAGGGGAGGCAGGGTGGGGGGGGCCCTCAGGAAACCATGGAGGGGGTGTTTGCTCTTATCCACGGTTTCAAGTATCCACGGAGGGGCCTGGAACATATCCCCAGTGGATATGGGGGCCCACCTGTATCTCCTTTCAATGAACTATTTTCAAACCAGTTTATTTCAAACTATTTTTAAACCAGCATATAAAAATACAATCAATTAAAAACAAAATAAAGCCATTAAAAGCAAATAATAGCTGAGACCATCCTTTCAGTTCTGCATAATCAAGAGCCTCATGACTAGGCTTACTAGAGTCCCGCAATTGAGGCGTGCGTCAGCCTAGAGACGAACCGAGCCGCCCCCAAGTGTAGCAGCCTAACGGCGGTCGCGTCATTAACTGGAAGTTCCAGAAGCCGCAACCCCACTTGGGACAGTGCTCAGGTGCTCAGGTCCTCTCTAGGCCAACGCACACCTCAGTTCCGGGACTCTGGTAAGCCTAGTCATGACCAAACCACATACGATGTTTAAAGCATTATCGCCCCAATGAACCTGGTTTTCTTTAGTCAATAGCAGCTAGATAGGGCGCACCAGGGATTAGGACTGTCGGCAGAGAGGGAAGCGAGCTTTAACCATCCCTCCCCAGTCTCTTTCCACAAGGAGTCCAATCCTGGTGAATAAATGTTAATGCCTTGCTCCCATTGTCCCCCCTGCAAATCTCCCATTGGCATCAAATTTAATATAACTCTTGAAATATCATGTGTGGTGTGGCCCTCTTCTCATTGGCCTGAGACAAGAAGCCCGAAGGAGGCCAGTAGTGAAGCTGAGTAGACCTTCTGAGGGAAGGCAATAATGAGTACTCACCTTGCATCCAGCCAAGATTATACCTAGAGCAGGGCCTCCATGGCATAGGGAGGAGAACATGTATCCTGATAGTTGTGACTAACTTGAGTTCCTTTGGTTTCAGTGGGAACTAACTGAGGCCTATGATAATCTGTTTTTGTAGTTCCTGTTCTAGGAATCACTGTCCTAAATGGATAATCTTTAGTTCTAACCCAAAAAATACTGAGGTTATTTTTTTTTAATATAGCTTTTAAGAACCAAAGCAGCAACAACATGTTCCCTCTTCCTTGAAATCCTGGCAATGGCATAAAAAGTCCTAAAGAGAATCTGAGATATTAGACTTTAGGACCAATGTTGGGTGTTATGACATATATTGGAGGTCTGATCAGCATGAGGTTTGTCACTCAAAACCCTCATGGCCTCACCTTTAACCCACTTCTCTTTATGCTCTGCTGCAATAATTTGAAACCATGTTTAATATTTGACCAGTGTATGCTGGCAATCAGTAGACCATTTTGAATTGGCCTTTGTATATTTTGTTATACAACAGAGCTTTTCAGAGTATTCTGAATGGTATTTCCATAGCTAGCAGTCTGTCTCCAGAAGGCAAGGTTTTAATAAATTTTAATCTCTTGTGTTCATCATGTCACTTATATGTTTCTTTCTGCTCCATTACTGTTTCTTCGAATTATGTTGTTGCAGGTCACAGGTTTCTTTTTGTGGTTGTTGTTATTGCCATGTGATGCAATACTTGTTTTAGAGCATTTGTTTGTTGTTTGTGAATGATTTTTATATTACTGTAAAAGTGAACCAAGTAACAGCCCGATCCTGCCTAACTATAGGCCAGCTGAACAAGCGCTCTACCAGCCTAGGGTGTCGCAAACGTGCTGGAAAGCATGTTTTCGGCACCCAGAGAGTAAGTGGCGCCGGCACAGAGGCCAGCAACGTTTGCCACCTACCTGGACCCGCACCAGCCGCTGCAGGTGAGTGTTGCGCTAGTCGGTGCAGGGGGCAGGCAGGGCCGTTGGGAGGGCGGGCATGGGCGACAATGGAGGAGGCCATTGGCTGGCTCGGGCTGGGAGGGGCGGGAATATCGATGCTGGGTTGCACTGATATCCTATGCCCCGTCACAGCCCGGGCTGGCTTTACATGACCTCCCCAGTTGTGCACCAGCTTCAGAGCTGGCTTGCATCCGAGGAGGCCCATTGCATCCCATACTGCTTACACCAGGGGAAAGGGACAAACGTCCCCTTCCCGAGGTGCGCCATGGCCGTAGGATACAGTTACGTAGGATTGTTACGCAAAGTTACGTAGGATTGTGCTGCCCGGCTGCTATGCTGACTAAGCAATTTGTTCTTCAGTAGGAAAAAGCCTGAGTAATAAATAATAATAATAATAATACATAATATACAGTATTTATATACTGCCTTTCTTAAAAATACAGTACAATTGAGTACTCAATTTGTATTGAGTACAAATACCGTGTGGTTTTGTGACCCACACTGATTGCGCTGTAAGTTTTGTATTTAAAAGTGCTTTCAAGAGTTCCATGGCCTTTGACAAATAGAGGTTTTTAATGTTCGTGGGGTCTTAAAACATAAACAAAAGATTATTTTTAACTGTTATAATATACAGTATACAAACAGAAAAGATCAAAAACACAAACGCACAAAATGGAAAACGGAACCCCTCGCGGATACTGAGGTCCACCTGTATTTATGAAATTCCAAGCTGAGAATGCACACCCTTGCTTCTTGGTCTTTAGCAAATTGGCTGAGAAGCTGTGGTGTCAAAATGCTTGCTGTCCATTGCTGTTCCAATAGCAGTAGATGATAGACGCACATAGTGATAATTCTCTCCTCCCAGACCAGAAACAGTAAAATGCACTCTACTGTGTTTGGCTGCAGGCACAGAATGAACCCCAAAGTGTCCCACTCTACCAGGCGTGCTACCCTCACTCACAACCTATCTATCTTTAGGCCAGCGGAGTGAGTGCTCCACCGGCCTAAGGAGTTGCAAACGTGCCATAAAGCATGTTTGTGGCTCCTTGTGAGTAAGCGGCGCTGGCACAGAGGCTGGCGCAACTCACTCAGCCCTGGACCTGTGCTGGCAAACTAGCGCAGGATTGCACCGTAAACCTCTCAGTAAGTTGGTATCTGGCTTTTTATCCACCACAAGAACATGTCTAACTCCTGCAAACAACATGACATAATTGTGTGTGTTTTTAATCGACTGTAAATATATTACATGTCCCTTGAAGCATTTTGCACCTCTGCACACTAGGTGGATATCAGTATGTTTGTCCATCTATCCCTCCCCATTATGCTACTGGCCACAATAGTAATTGGATGAAGAATGCTTGCATGCCTAGGCTGTGGTGTGAAACATTTGTGTGTGAAAAATAATGCAAGGCCTAAAGAGTAGGGGATGAAAGCCAGGAAAGTGGAGTTTCAGCCAAGCTACTAGCATCTGGTGACATTTTCTGGTGACAGAATCCATTGATAGAGAGTTCTTGGTGGTTGGTCTGTGGCTACTGTAATAAACGTTACAAAATTAAATACTGTCCTTGTGGTGATCAGGCATGCTGGGTGGGCAGACAAGTTTCATTTAATTTTATGTTTTTCTTCCATACTACTGAAGCACCAAATTGTAAGCTATTGTCAGGCTGAAAGCATTCAAGGTCCCTCTCCTGATTAGTTCATACTATGGTACAAGCCTGTTAAAAGTTATCCGGAGAAGTGATACCATGTGTGCAAAGGGAACAATGTGTTTGCAGCCATAGCTGCATAGAGGTTTGTGTTCATGTAGCAGTTTCTGCTGCCGAAGAGACAAGCCTCTGTTCTTGTAGGGGTAGGGGTGTTGAGACCTAGAATTTCACCCATGTTTTCAAGCTTTTAACCTTTCTCAGGGTCTCTGGTAGCGATGATATTCAACTTCATAATCACCCGGTTTGAAATAAGTATTTGACATGCTGTAGCATGATATTCGTGTGTGTGTGTGTGTGTGTGTGTGTGTGTGTTTAAAATCAGACAATGCTGATGCCAGGTTGCTGGGCACCCTGGCGCAAAGCCCTGCACATACTCCGACAGAGCCCCCCAGTCGCACATTGGACACATGTGGGTGTGGGCTTTTGGCCAGTGCATGACCTGGCTGATTCCTGAAATCACGTACCAGCCCTACTTTTAAAAAGTCTGTGCAGTGTTACCAGGGTGTGTTCTGTGGGCCAATAAATGCCACCTTCAGCTCCCAGGTTCTGCCCCCCTGAAACTCAGGGACTGATCTTCTGGAGCCCCTGACAAACTTGGTTTCAAAAGCAGTGCCGAACCCCAACCTAGAAGTAATGAAAGGGGATACGAGAGAACTGTATTCATGATGTATAGCAGTGGAACTCTTGCCAACATCCTGTCTCCTGCAGAACTCCTGTGTGTTGCAGAGAATTCTGGGGTGTATTTTTCTAGAGCATGCTTTAGGATCCACTGACACCAGTAAGGCCTGCTGGGCCTAACTTTCAGCCCATGTGACCTGACATTTTGCCCTAGAAGGTATGCAAACGTTCCCTGTCAACTAAGTTTTAGACAACTTGTACTCCATTGCTGATCTTTCCATCATGGAGCCACAGATACACTTTCATGGGAACTCGGGGGTTGTCTCTGAAGGTGTAGAGAAACGTTCCACTCCCTACTCCCCACAGCAGCCCCCTGCAAATCCAGTCTTGAGTATTAGGAGACCCTCTGGAGCAGGATGGCATGGAACACAGGGGGCTGTTCAAGGAAGGGGACATTTGTGAGAATTGCCCCCCTTTGTGCAAATTGATGGTGCCCTTCATGTGTGCAAGATCAACTCAAGACTCAACCCCAGGTCTCTAGGGAGTCTTGATTGAAAAGCACCGATGTTTATGGAACTAGATTGTTGTTAACTACAAAAGGTGTAAGGTAAAGCTTAGTATTCGCATTCTCCAAGTTGACAGCTGGGAAAAGGGAGCAACTCTGGGTTGCTTATGTTGTCAAAAATAGTGCATGCAACCAGCTTTTTTCCCCATTGTGGTTCACTGATATTTTCAGCATAAAAAAATGACTGGCATAGTACAAGTGGTAATATGTCCAGGAACAGAAAATGTATCCTGGTCTTTTTTTTAAATTTGGCTCTCCAAAAAACCTTGTTTCTACATACCTAGAAGCTTAACAGATAGACATATGATTTCAAGCTGCTAAACATCAAGGGCTGTTTTAGAAGGGGCAAGAATGCAAGCTGAAGATGGAAGCCTGGAATTAATACCTAGAAAGAATTTGATTCTGGCTCATATTTAATTGCCTTTCAGTTTCCATTTCTATATAGGCCTAAACTTGAATATTGTGCATTTCTGCATCTGTTTATATTGAACAAGAAAACCTGCTACAAATGAGATTATTTTAAATATTCTTCAATAAATAAAGTGAACTCAGATGCACATAGTTATATACACTCCTCTGAGGTATAAGGATGTTTCTTTGCAAATGTAAGTAAGATTGAACTTCTATAAGTTGGCCACAGGAATGTTCTCTAAAAGCAGCTGAGAGGCATCCATGCAAACTCTTAAATTTAATTCAGTAGTTTAACAAAATAATGTATCTTGGATTTAATGCATATTAATACCTTATGTTGCTGACCAAATAGTCACTTGAATGAAATGCCATATTTTTCTACTTTTTAACATAAAGTACCTTTCATTCTTTTAGTTAACTATTTCACCTAAAGCAGTGGTTCTCAAACTTTTACTTGGGAGTAGGGAACACTGTAAGTAATTGCGGGGGAGGGGGTTGACAGCAGCGACGGCACTCCTGTAATCGTGCTGCCGGCAGGAGAAAAATTGGCTCACCAGGGGTCATGCCAGCCCTCCAGAGGGTGCAGGGGAGCCATGGCCCCCTCTGCGGGACTCCCCAAGTCTCATGTTGGCTCCCTGAAGCAATCAAGACCCACTTCTGGTTTTTGGCGAAACGTAAACCTGAAGTGGGTCTTGATTGCTTCAGGGAGCTGATCTAAGGTGCGGGGAGGCACACAGAGGCAGCCCCCACACCCTCCGGAGGGCTGGTGCGACCCCCGGTGAGTCTAGAACCCCCTCTTTCTCTTGGCAGTGCAATCCCAGAAGTGCAGTCGCTATGCCAGTGCATGTCACCACACCCCTTAAGGGCGTAGCGACTGCTTCCAGCTGGTTGCAACCCACCAGCTTGAGAACCGCTGACCTAAAGTATTTAGTTAAACTGTGATTAACAAAATCAAAGTGGTTTCTGTTGCGGAAATGTGTTGAGACAAATTAGAAAGACAGTTCGCCATTAACAGCCCAATCCTAAGCGTGCCACCCGATGGCAGCTCACCTCCCACCTGGCACTGAATGCCATAAAGCAGTCAGCACCAGTCACAAAAGCCTCCCTGACAGTGCGCTAACCAGCACACTGCTGCGGACACCGGCAGGAAGACCTCTGCCTTCTCAGCGGCGCCAGAGGACTTCCGGACACGTGCCGGGAAAGTTAAGCCAGTAGGAATGCGGGAGGAGGGTGGAATGGGGGCAGGGAGGGGCATAATGGAGGTGGGGAGGCCACGGGAGGGGGGATCAGTTGCGGAAGACCTGTGCCGGATCCTATCCCCCTTCCCTGCAGCCTCCCCACCCCTTTTTTCTCCTCGGATTTACTCTAGCAAAATTGCTAGCATAGGTCCGAGGAGACCCATTGCAGGTCATGAGGCTTCTACAGGTGTAAGGGAATTAAACATCCCCTTTCCCTGTGGAAGGCTCCCAATCCTGCTCCCCCCCCCCGCACAGGATGCAGCGGCTGCCATTTTGGTGCTGCTGTATCGGCGGGGGGGGGTAGAAAAATTAGGGTTGGGCTCTAAATCTACTTTCTTTACAGGGAGATGATTCCTGGAAATTAATCCATTTTAATTTGTATAGGACACACGATTGCATCTTAAAACACGATGTGAACATCACCTAAAGACGGCTGAAAATTGACGCCATATGATTACTGCCCCCCATAGCCTAACACATCATTCTGGCACCTAGTGTGGAGAGTTTTCGCACAAGGAACACAAGTCTTTATTTATTGTTTTCACTAGTTTGGAAAACAAATTACAAAAAGATACAAAACCAAAGCAATGAAGAAATATGACAAACCACTATAAATGAGGGGGGGAAAGCAAAACAAAATACCGATGCCAAACAAAAATAATGCATGAATCAAATAAATGTGCTCATTTTCTTTACAACTATCCACGCACACTTTAATAGTTATGTCGATATAGTTCACTTATATGGCCACAGAGCATTTTTTGCTTTGTATCATGGAAATATCAATATTGAGTTTCATAGCATTCACAAAATTGTAGTAGATGGGGTTGTTAGGAAGCCTCTCCTTGGGCAGGCAGTTCCAGAGAGTAGGAACCATGATGATACAAAATGTAGTGTCATCACTAGCAAAATGCCCATAATTTTGATGGCTGGGATGTCTTTGGAAGGAGGGCCTTTATATTGTATTCAGGTGGGCATCAGTCACAAAGTTAACCTTGAATTCCACCATGGTGTTCTTATTGGTGAAGGCTAATAATCTTCTCTCAGGGATAGTGGGCAGGTTTTGTGCTACTGCAACAGTACTGCAAGTGCCACATTTACTTTTCCTAATGATAGCAAATGATAGCCATTCCTTTAATCAAAGGAAGTAAAGGAGTATCCTTAAGGGCACCACTGGTACGGAAACTCTCACTTGCTCATGGTGTCCCCAGTACTTCTCAAGTGAGAGGCTGATTTTGCCCTTTCTCAACTGTGTACAAGATTGCAGCCCATTTTCTTTGTCCTATAAAATTCAACAGGAGACATTGATGACTGAACCAACCTTTCGCTGCCCCCTTTGCAGGCAATGGAAATAGGGGGCTTTTCTGTACTTTCAGGGGGGGTTCCAAAACTTTGATGAATTCTTTGGAGACAACTTGCCCCTGTTCTTCCCCCCCCCCAAAAAAATGCTCTGCCAACTCCTGTTGGCCACCATTTCCCCCCCAAAATAATTCCCGGAATAACAGTATGAGGGCAAAAATGGCAGCCCCCATTCCCACCTGCAGAGACATGGCATTTTGTTGAAAAGAACAAAGGTAAATCACTTCAACCCTGAACAATTCATTCAACTTTTGTGGCCCCTGACAAAATTACAGGTTTCATTCCCCCCCTCCAGCTCTCTCTGGTGCCCATATATTTGCCATCATTATTTTGGTGAGTATAATAGGGCAGCACAAAACTAGCCCCTTCTTTACCCCGCTCCACCCCTTGATCTGCATAGAGTCACCCAGGTTTCTGTTTCTTTGTGGAGTGTGACAGCGCTTTCATGCTTTATCATAGAGTTTATTTTAAGCCACTCAGAGCTTGTGTGAGGTGAAATAGATCTGTTAATTAAATAAGTAATACACTTTGGTTTATTGTGTCCTATATCACATTTGGTTACATGCCTGCATTTATTTTTCTGGCAAACTGTACTTCACATGTCATGTTTGCCTATAGAGACAGCCAGTTTGTCAGACATTTACAGCCGTTCTCTTCCTTTGCCTTCTGAACAATGGCCTTGATATACATCCTGGTCATCAATATCATATATCTGACTAGAAGATGGAAACTCATGTGTCTCGGGCTGGCTTCCTTTGTATGCAATCCTCCTGAGTTTTATAGGATGTTCTTAATAAGAAGCACATTATTCTGCAGAGGAAGTCCTTGAGCAGACTTTGCAAAGCAGTATGGCAAATTAGTTTCAGAACATGGAAGGTCAACTTGGAAACAAAAGCTGAAGTATAAGCATGATGATTTCTGTAACTAAGAAGGAGGAGTTGTGTGTTGCTCCTTTGTGGTGTTTATATAACCTTTGTATTAAAACAAAAGGCTGGGTTCAAGGATCTAGGAGTTACTTTCTTGACACTAACCCTACTCGTCTACATCCAGGAAACCTGGGACCCTGATTTGCATGTATGGTTACTCAGTTATACTGTTCAGTTTGGGTTGTTGCAGGAAGGTCAGTTGTAGCTGTTGTTCTTATTGTGTTTGATTTAAGTTTCTTCAACTGCAAGCCGCCTTAGGAGGGGAAAGGCTAGGGTAGAATAAACAGTTAATAAATAAATGCTTCCCCATTTACACATCTGAGAGGCAACAAAAACAAATGCATTTATTCTTATTTATTGTAGACATTTACATCCTACTTTTCCATCATAACAGAGATGCCCAAGGTGGCTTATATAACAATAAAATACAAAGAAAGAAACATTAATGTGAAAATTTGACTGCCTTATGAAACACAAACAGTGGTGTCCCAGTAGCACAAGTAAGCTTCATCCTAAGTCTAGTTTCATAACCAAAGGTCTCTGAGTTTTACTCATAGTTCTTCTGGCATGCAGTTGCTACTAGGCGTCCTATGCACCCCACTTCTGGTGTGACCTTCAAGCTGAGAACATTGCTATAGACCACTGGTTCTCAAACTGTGGGTCGCGACCCACCATTGAGAACTTTTGCTGTCTCCTGCCCCCTTAAGGGACAGGGACAGCATGGTGGCGGTGTCAAAGTGCCCGAAACGCAGCCAAAGTGCCCAAAACGCCCCCTACACTTACCAGGACTTGGGGAGCATTGGGGAGGCCTGTGCAGCCCTCTGCAGGCCCCCCAATCTTCGGATCACTGTTTTGCAGCGATCTTCAGGCACTTCCAGTTTTCGCGAAAACATGCAAGTCTCATGCAAGTCTGGCAAGGCAAAACATCAGCCTCCTGTAATCCCCTGGGAGTGGCACACTTCTCCATTTGCTCTTAGAGCTCTACTGCTTCTGGCCTGAATGTTTTGAATTTGCTGCCATAGGAAATTATACTGACTTGAGTGGAGACAGAAATTCACCCATAGATCTGCTTCATTTACTACAGCATTGCACATCTATTAACAGCGCAATCCGACTTAACGTTTGTGCCAGTTTAACCAGCGGCACAGCGAGAACGGGAGGCCCCAGAACTGAAAAGGGATTCAAATCCCCTTAGAATTCCTCTTTTGGAGGGGATTTGAATCCCTTTTCCGTTCTGGGGCCTCCCGTTCTCGCTGCACCGCTGGTTAAACCGGCACAAAAGTTAAGTCGGATTGATCTGTAATTGTAGTAGAAAGGCAGCCACAATGTTGCAATGTAACGAGAGACTTGTAAAAGAATTACTATAATTCACCATCAACTATGGCTACACTGAGCAGCATAGGTACTATTCTACACTAACATTATTTTGCTCGAGTACTTGGTAGTAGTTTCCCTAAAGGGTCCTTCGATTTCTCTGCAATGTAAGGCCTTTTATTCCCAGTGGAATTTTTAATACTAGACTGTCTATTCGGTGGTTATGTGTTAAATGCCTATAAATTGGCTAGAAAAGAGCTGAGGGGCTAATTGTCTTTTATCTCCACCGTGATAAAGTCACACAGGAAAAAAGGAAAGGCTCCTGTCGATTTTTAACTAGCTTATCTGACTACCACTTTAACATTCTCTGTCTACTTGCATTTAATAAAAGGATAAAGCGCTCAAAATCCTATACTTTCAATAACTACAAAACCTCAGATTCAGAACTTATGCTCTTCTAAAACTGGTACATTAGCTCATACCAGTTTTTGCATGGTTCTAGCGTTCACTTGTATGTAATTTGGCACAATTTGTGACAACTAGGGGAACAAATGGTAAAATGAACTGAGTCAGGGCCACTTGATCATGGAACAAATGTAGAAAGGCTTCAAATGGAGTGAATGGAACCCATGCCATTTGAGACCCCATTGGTTTTGGGGGTGGTAGGGGCTCACCTTGTGCCACAGCAGAACAGTGGGCATTGTAAGGGGCATTGTGAGGGGGAAATAATGTGACTGCCACGAGAAGTGGGCTGCCTAAAGGCATTCTGTTGATCCTTTCCAACTTTAAATAGTTTTTAAAGGGGGAGGAAAACCCTCCACTCTGCTACCCTAAAAGGTAAGTTCTCAAGTTAACATAAACAAAGCCCTGGAGGATCAGGCCAAAGACTCATCTATGTGTGTAACAAAACATGAGTGAATGAGAAAAAAAATGTGTTTGAAAACACTTGTGTCATACAGGTACATTCATCAGAGTGTCAGAACTGGTTGCAGCTTCCTACCAACTATACACTTTGCTGTCAGGAGAAAACAACATTAAAAGGAAATTGGAAGCTATATGATATATTACTTTAACTGCGCAATCCTGTGCAAGTTATGGGCGGCGGACCTAGCGTTCCGCCGCCTGGAGTAGACGCAAACGTGCTGTAAAGCACGTTTGTGGACTACTTTAGAGCCGGGAAGGCCTGTGCAAGGCTGGCCTTCCCAGCTCCGCCGGTTGAGGACTCGGGCCGCCGGCGGACCCAAGCATGGTAGGATCCGGCGGACGGCAGAGAGGGTCGACGGACAGGGGGGAGGGACGGAGGAGCTGGGAGGGCGGCCATAGGCCCAGCGTCCTACATGGTGTGTCCTTCCCAATGGAGTTCATGTGCATCAGAACTTACGCACTCCAGCATTTCCTTCTATTGATTTCTGCATTTGCCCACTTCCTAATTTCATAATTTGTTCCAGATCTAGGGTTGTTGTTTTTCTCTCATACTGAAGGCACATTGTTCTGCAACTGGAGTGATAAAAAGTTGCTGGATGAAGATACAGTGGAAAGTCAGATAAAACTAAGCAAATCTGATAGCTTGCTTTCCAGTAATTTAGGCAGTAACAAACCTAAAGACCTCCATTAACTGATCCCATGTAAAAGGTTTGGGTCATGTTTCCAATACGAAATATTTCGTAGTAGTTGTCCCAGTCTTTAGACACAGATGGACGTAAGAGATGTTCCTATTTCCTCCACTCTTCAGGTATTCTGTAGGAGTACTTGTCAAGTTTAGGTTGTTGTTATTAGATTCCCAGACAAGGTAAACAAAGAGTTCAAGCTAATGTAGGATAAACTTACTTCAACCGCAGTGGACTTTCTACAGTTTCCATAACAGAATTCTTTGAGGATTTGCCTCCAAGTTCATTAAAAGCATTTCAGTGACATTACTAGACAAGGGATTCATGGGTGTGAAAGCCATGTAAAAAATTACAAAAGCCAAAATGCAATTAAGACAGTTTAATCCAGGTTACTGAAAGATGTAGAAATGGCAACACTGAATCAGTTTCTTAAAAATACATAGACAATAACGGACCGACGTTTCATCTTATTCCAAAGACATTTTCCAGGTACAAACGGCGTGGCTGTAAAGATGACACTGAGAACACAGGAGTTTAAAGGTTGTAAAAGCGTGAGAGAACTTCAAAGCAATTAGCAACGGAAACACGGAGGGAGCGTTGTCTGTTGATTTAACCGCAAGTGACCTCCGGGGGAAAAATCCGCGACTATCTTCTTAAAGGGCCATCAGTCATAGACTTATGTAGAACAGGAAACCAAATTTTGTCAATAAAAGATAAATCTTGCTGCCTGTTAGTGAGTTCTTGTGATTTTCTCTTACTTATTTCCATGGCCTCCAAATTAAAGCGTGTTCTATTGTTGGTATCATTAATTAAGCATTTAGTCTTATCAAACAAAATCTTATGGCCAGTGGCCATAGCATGCTCCGTAAGTGAGGACAGGTCCGGTTGGACGGACCACTCTTTCATGTTCTGATATTCTAGTTTTAATCGTTCGTTTGGTGGCATCAATGTAATATCTGCCACATGAGCATGGCACGGAGTAAACGCCTGGGCTAGACAACGGTGGCATCGGATCTTTAGGGTTACGGAACATTTGTTCTAGTTTCAAAGTGGGTTTAAAGATTTTTACTTCACATTGTTTTTACTTCACATTGTCCAAAGATGCGAGCGATTTTATCTGTCACCCCTTTAACAAAAGGCAGAGTGATCCAACGCTTTTCCTCTCTAGGTGCATTTTCTGTAGTACTGGTTTCTGTGCTGTTGATTCCATTTCTCCTCTTGTAAATTTTATCCAGTTGTTGAACTCAACATTTGGAGATCTGGGAGTTGGTATAGCCGTTCGCTTTCAGTGAATCCACGACAATCTGCTGTTCTCGTTCTAAAGAAGCTTCATCACAAACATTGATAGCACGATACACTAGAGTGTTAATCAGTGAAATTTTTTTGTGCGGGGTGGTGATTGGATGTTTGATGCAAATATCGTCCAGTGTGGGTGGGTTTTCTGTATACTGTATGCCCACACGACAGGTCTCCTTTTCTCGTGACAAGAACGTCTAAAAAAGGGAGCGAACCTTCTTTTTCCCTTTCCATCGTGAACTTAATCTCTGGACAGATGCTATTCAGATGATCCAAGAAATTAACTAATTCAGTTTCCCCGTGTTCCCAAACACAAAACACATCATCCACATATCTAAGCCACACTTCCACTGATTTCCTTCCACAGATTTCCAGCGCAATCCTATCCAACTTACACCACCTGTGTAACCAGCGGTGCAGCGAGAACGGGAGGCCCCAGAATGGAAGGGAGATTCAAATCCCCTTTGAATCCCCCTTTGGAGGGGATTTGAATCCCCTTTCTGTTCTGGGGCCTCCCGTTCTCGCTGCACTGTTGGTTGCACTGGTGGTATAAGTTGGATAGGATTGCACTGTCAAGCATTAAAAAGATGTGAGTGCTTCACTGCGCCCCCCTCAAAAAAGTAAAAAATTACTTGGAAAGCTTTGTTAGGTGGTTTTAGATACATTTTCAATCTTCTCAAAAGCAATGTATTCAAAAGGCCTTCATTTTTGAAGTAAACCATTTGTTAGTAAACACTAGAATGTTAACTCTGTATTTAGGTATTGAACCCTCATTTTTCATCTATGATGAAGATGCTTAGTGCCTAAGGATTGATTGGTTGCATAGAGATATGGTGCTGGAAGAATTAAAATCAATCGTATTTCAGATTAATTTAAAATACTGTAGTGGGTTGCTTTAATTTTTCTTCCATTCATTTTTGTTATGACTTTAAATTGCAGTTGTAAAATTATTGCCTAAATGTCTATCAGTTCGGAAAGATTGAAGGTAAAAGAAGAAGGGGATGGCAAAGGATGAGATGGTTAGATAGTGTTATTGAGGCAACGAACATGAAATTGAGCACACTTCGGAGGATGGTGGAAGACAGAAGGGCCTGGTGTGATGTGGTCCACAGAGTCGTGAAGAGTTGAACCCAACTGTGCGACAGAACAAAAAAATGTCTAACGATAATATATAATAGTTTTATAGAGTAAATTTTCAAAAAATATATATTTTCTTTTTCCTGCAATACAACACCTAAATGGTACTCTAAATATTTAATACAGAATGCAAAGGACCTAGCATTATGAGTAAATGCACCAGGAGTCTACTTGTCACAACCGGGTGCAGAAATTCTGCTGAGTCAGCACAATGGTGCATTGTGTGGGCCATTGTGAGCCAGCATTGGGAACTTTGTGCCAACACAACTGAATAGGTCAATCTACTCTAGCACTAACCACCATTGCTTGTAGTGTCGTAGTATCTCCCATAGCAGATATGGAGTATAAACATAGGTATACACAAGACAGAGCACAAATATATTGGAAGATTGTTCACCTTCATATTAAAGACTGTTTGAACAATCCTATTTTATCTATTTTGATGCATTTTGGGGACAGGGAGCCTTTAACCATTTGATTTTGTCTGTAAACCGCTTTGTGAACCTTTTGTTGAAAAGCGGTATATAAATACTGTTAATAATAATTAATTAATTAATAATTAATAATTTTTTCATGTTTTAGAAAACACTTCTGTTGCTTTGTGAAAGCCAAATTCAGACTGTATGGCGATATGAGGTGCATTCTTGGGCTTCCTGCATAGCACAAGAAGTTCATCATGGTCTTCAAATGATGAAAGTAGCATTTGCTTTCCACGTGCGTCCCACAGTACACTAAGTGCTGATTCAAATATTTGCCAGAGCACGTGGTTCCATCCTCGTGGGACTTTATCACCTGAATAAACATGATGGATTCCATGTTTGAATCCAACACCGGTGTGAAATCTTCCTGCACAAAGTTAGCATGTGCAAGGGAAAGCTTCTGTACCAGCCATGGAAAGAAGAGCACAATCAGTAATTTCACAGCCAGGAGACT
This sequence comes from Plestiodon gilberti rubricaudatus, assembly GCA_026170595.1. Classification (NCBI taxonomy): domain Eukaryota; kingdom Metazoa; phylum Chordata; class Lepidosauria; order Squamata; family Scincidae; genus Plestiodon; species Plestiodon gilberti. Next base: position 218,190,909 of record JANXHW010000002.1, on the reverse strand, counting down.
GCACATTATCCTCCTGGTATGATTGTGGGTTGCAGGAGCTCAGTTATGTACACTGGTGCTTGGACGTGGGAAGGGAGGGTCATATCAGCTCAGTAGAGCACTTCTGTGTATCTCTCTTTTTGTTCCTATCAAAGAAAGACGATGTGCATATGGAAACTGTCTGTCTACCTGTTAAATACAGTTCTAAATTTCTACAGATTTACAATGGAAATATTGTCCTTAGGGTTAAACATTAAAGTACCTGTTATTAGTTATTTACAGGACGTGGCAAACATTTTGGCAGTGCGTTATTGCCCCTGTTTAAACACTCTAGCACAGAAGAGTGTTTTTAAAAACTGGTTAGTTTTGTATTGTTCTTTCATTTGTTTTAAAGTGATTCTGTTAGCTGCCTTAGATGTCTTCTGTGTGAGAAAGGGATAAAAACCTTTTACAACGGGCAATCGTGTTTGCTCTGAAGTAAGTCCCATTGAATTCAATGAGGTTTACTCCCTAGGAAGTGTACTTAAGATTGCAGCCTTAAACAAAGAGAAAGCTTCTGGAGTGCAAAAGGACAATTTGGACAATTAGTGAAGGCCCAAGGCATTTTAATGCATGAGATGGAAAATCCAAGCAACACTCCTGTGGTGGTAAAATATAATAAACTAAATAATGAGACATTTGGCTGCCCTTGAATGGTACCACCCCCACCCCAGTTTGTCTCCTGAGGAGTGCTGCCTCACCCTGCCTGAAAGTAGTCCTCAGATCTCAAGCTCATATGAGTCCCTTATCAAAACTATGCACTGAATCCTTAGATTGCCTGGTTGCGTCTCTTAAACCTAACCCTCTCTCACAGCCAGGCCAGCACAACTAGCTGGAAAAGAATATTAACAACACCTTGTAGTAAAATCACTGTGGGAATTTAATTTGACGTTCCCAGAGTACAACTAATGCTCTACAAAGGAAGTTTGGGTTTATTTCCAAAAACACAAATGAAGAGCATTTGGCATAAATATGTGTTTTAGATGCAGTCCTGAAATTTAACCTGGAAGCATTATATTTTTATCAAACATTTCTTCAAAAGTCCTGTTTAAGATACTCATCAGCATATTTTTTTGGATTAAAATAATGGTGAGTAACCCATCTCCATTCCGGTCTCCAAGGCTTAGCAAAATTGATGGTGATAAAAGACCAGCTGTCTTGCTCCTCCCTCAGTCAGTCTCTTAATTTTTCCTGACCATTAATATATGTTAAAAAAAAAAATCTACCATGCAACACCAGAATCAGATGGAGAACATACAAACATAACAACAAAACAACCAGAAGTGGCTTGTGGCTTATGACTAATCCATCCATAGTTATAACATGCAACTTTTAGGGATGAGATAATAGAAGGCACTTTTTTGAATGAACTTTAAAGTGTATTGTACATCTCCTGCCTGGCCGGGCAGGGCCCACGGGGGGCACATCACAGGACCCCAGGTTGGACATAATGCAAGGAGAGAGTTAGGTAAGTTGCAGGTAATGTTATTTATTTAAGTTGCACAGAAAGTTAGAATCAAGGTACTTAAGTGAAAACAGGTAGCTCCCCTTTGTCTCATTGCTCTCACGGACACTCCGTCTCCTAATCCCGCTTAGGATGGCATTGATGGGAAGGCTTGTTATTCTGCCTGACGTCTATTGGTCTTCCTTGCTCCTAAGGCCTCTTCCCATTCCGGGACGGTGGAAGATCCGTAGCTCTTCCCAGCCTTCTGTCAATGAGAGTGGCTGGTTCCACGGGCGGTTGCCCCTTTCCAATAGTTCCTCTAGCTCTTGACGTGGAGGTTTGAAGTGGATAGCCTCTCCTTTCTCCAGGAACTGCCGTCCTCTGGCTGACACAGCTTTTATCTTCTTTCCCTTTTTATCTCCCTCAGCTGTGTCTGCTGGAGCCTCTTCTTGATTCCCCTGGTCTTTGTGAGAAGACTTACTACCGGCTTGCTCTTGAGGAGGGGCGTAAGGGGCTCCCTTACATGTATACACACATTTTTTGCAGTGTTCCAGGGATTGTTGTGAAAGGATTTGAAAAGGTTCTTCTCAGTTGGCTTTGCTCTCAGTGAGGACATTATGTAGCGGGCAGCCCGATCCTGCCTGAGGAACGGACGTGTGGCCCAGGCCGCCCGCTGGATCCGTACACTGCCGCGGGCAGGCTCCCGCTCAGCTGGAGGTCTACTCGGGGAAGGGGACACTCGTCCCCTTCCCCGGGTGTAACTGGCACTGGGGCCGATCGGCCTCCTCGGAATTCCGCCAGCAAATATTGCCAACGGGGGACAGGATTCAGCTGAAGCTGTCCCCTGCCTCCTCCCGGAGTGGCTGGGCCTATGGCCGCCCTCCCTTTGCCCTCGATCCCCCCCCCGCCCGCTGGATCCTTACCTGGGTCCGGCAGCAGTCATTCGGGCGCTCGGTCAGCAGAGCAGGGGAGGCCGGCCTTCCGCTGGCCTTCCCTGCTCTCGAGTCGTCGCATATGTGCCTTATGGCACTTTTCGACAGATTTGGGCGGCGGAACGCTCGTTCCGCCTCCTGCCACAGCGCTAGGATTGTGCTTTGAACATGATTGGCTATATTGTATCATGACATAATCCCATTCCCTGTTTGGCTGGGATCACCCATGTTGCTAGTCCGAGGAAGATGATGACTCCGTAATTAAAAGGGGGGAAAATTGATCCAAAGTAGCAACAGATCATAGGACAATGATCGCAAATAGGAATAAAAAGTGTGTGTGTGTGTGTGTGTGTGTGTGTGTGTACTGTATACACAATTGAAATATACCTTTGTCATGTGTTCTGACATAGGTACAACTTATTTTAATAAAGAAATAATTTTTAGGGCTGTCATCCTTTGCATTTGCTTGAGCTGAAGTAGCAACTCTAGGATAGAACTAAACATTACATGCAAATATGTGTAACAAATGGTTCTTTTAGTTAGAAAAAAGCTGCCTTTGATGGGGACAGTTTGGAGAGGAAGAGGATGAGTGCTCAATCCTTTCTCCATCTGCTGTTTTCCTCTTCAATACTCCCCCCCCCCTTTGCCCTCTTCTAGTATGGCTTCTAGATACATCATTGCAAGCATGGATTTGGAGCACTGTTGGGGGGAAAATGTCCGGAGTGCGGAGTTGTGATGGTAAATTGGCTGGCAGGCAAAGGTATCCCGGTCCCTTTTTTCCACTTCAGATCACCCCCTCCTGAAGTGGCATTTCTCTAACAAAAGTGGTTGTTTGGATTTTGTAACATACAACTGTGTATCTTGTTTTGTTTTGCCTTTAGTCGCAATAGCAAATAGTTACGTTGGAGCTAAAGTTAAATCCCATGTCTAGCAAGTTCCCCCCCCCCCCCCCGTTTGCCTGAATGCCCACAGTAGACTTGTTTGTACATGCAGGGGACCATTACCAGTGCAGGAACACCAACGGGTAGCTTCTCCACTGCTTACAGTACCTAGCCCTGTAGCTGGTGTGCTCACAGAGCATCAGATCAGGCAATTCATCACTGAAATTACAGAAAATGTTTGAAAATCTGTTTTTTTCAATTTATTATATTTCACAATGACCAGTCAATCAAATTGGTCACCTTTGCACAAGGCTCACATAAGCTCTATTTATGATGATTAAATAGTAGTCTTTTGCATGAAAAATCCTCCCCATCATGCTCCTATTATCTTCTTACTAATGTCTAAACAAGTAATGTACAGTCATTACCGGTAAATAATATTCCACCTTGTATTTCCACCAAGCAGGGAATTTAGTTCCTAGGCAGTTTAGAAGAAAATAATTCATTATATCAGAGAAGGTATAATTCATTATATCAGAGAAGGTATAATATATCAGAGAAGGTATAATCATAAAGCTTACCTAAAATAATTGGATAACTTGCTTATTGAGTAAAAACATGTGTTAGCTGTATCCCTTTATGTTTTAGGCCTTAGAATTAATTGCTTCAGCATAGAGCAGACCAAACAAAAATAATTTGCATCACTTCATAGTAAAGAAAAATCTAATAAGAATAGGGGTAATTCTTTTTTGTGGTTTATAGGTCAAGACCAGCATCCCAAAACTGTAGTACAAAACTATATATGGCAAAGACAATGAATCTGTATGAAATTGTAAGCAATTCCTTTGAAAAGCAAAGAGTGAAAAAGTCATCTAGCTCCCATTGTTAGCCTATTTCACTCCAGCTGCTCTCCCTTCTTGGACTGGTCTGAAGAGGGCTGAGGAAAGGCGAAAAAGCAACACTGGAAAAACTATACATCCTATTTTTAGTGAACCCACATATTGACATAGTTTTTTGTTACCATTTTCTTTTTACTCCCAATGTTCCCTGTAAGAGATCTGCGCCGCTAGTGTAGTTTTGCTGCAGCATCACAACTGCATTGTGAAGCCATCTCCGGAGGGTGGTGACATCACGTGTGTCAGACATCACGTGTGTCATCGCTGAAATTCCATTTTGCTGAGCTGTGTGGCCGCGTGGCTGTGCAGCTTAGCAGGAACAGTGCTCACAGTTAGAATCCTTCCTGTTTAGTAGTACACATAAGATTCTGGCTTGCTTGTGCAACTGCACTGCACACTGATATCTAACCACAGAAATTCATGCCTTTGTAACATCCAGGTTGTACTAGTGCAATGCTCGGTAGAGTTGTCACTGAGAAGTGTCTGAGAAGTGTTAATTGGTTCAAATGGTACCATTAAATTTTTTGAGCTGGTGAGATGAAGCAAATTGCTCCAATCTTGTTTCTCCGGAATTGTTCACCTGTACCTTTCTAGCTTTATTCCTTTGTACCTTTCTAGTTTTATTCGTATAGTCAGGGCGATGGTGTTCCCAGTAGCAATGTATGGTTGCGAGAGTTGGACCATAAGGAAGGCTGAGCGCCGAAGAATAGATGCTTTTGAACTGTGGTGCTGGAGAAGACTCCTGAGAATCCCTTGGACTGCTAGGAGATCAAATCAGTCAATTCTAAATGAAATCAAGCCTGACTGTTCCCTGGAAGGACAGGTACTAAGGCTGAAACTCAAATATTTTGGCCACCTAATGCGAAGAGAGGACTCTCTGGAGAAGACTCTGATGCTGGGAAAGATTGAAGGCAAAAGGAGAAGGGGAAGGCAAAGGATGAGATGGTTAGACAGCATCACCGATGCAACGAACATGACAATGAGCGAACTCAGGAAGATAGTGGAGGACAGGAAGGCCTGGCGGGATATGGTTCATGGGATCACGAAGGGTCGGACACGACTTAACGACTGAACAACCTTTCTAGCCTCATTTCAGTGGTTTGGGATGTGGACACCTTAAAGACCATCTCCTCCCATTTAGTATTCCCCACACACTCCTGCTCTATGTGTCCTCCTCTCACTGTCTGTAATTCAGGTGGATACAAGAGGGAGGGACTTTTCTGATCGTAGCTCCGTCATTGTTCACTGATCTCCTTGGGGAGGCCCACCTTGTACAGTATAGTACAGTACACTTTGGGGAGGCCCAGTCGTTGTACTGTATCGTTTCTGCCACATAGGAGAGCCTTTGCAAACTAAATAACTTGATTCTGGGGAATTGCTGCTGGCCTTTGCCTCTGTTTTTGCCTTTTATTGCCTTTCTTACGGTTTTTGAAATTTTGATACATCTTGTAGAGCTCTAGAAACTCTGTGCTTTTAAAAAACTTTTGAATATATCTGCAAAAAGTGGGTTGGGAAAGACAGAGAACGAGGTCTGAGAGCCACATAGGCAGCTATGTAAAGATGAGAGCTTTTCAGAGTACCCAGTATGATTGAGCCATCGTTGCCTGTACCATTTTTATGGTTTTTTATGTTTTGCTGTAAGGTAAAGGTAAAGGTGACCCCTGACAATTAAGTCCAGTCGTGTTCGACTCTAGGGTGTGGTGCTCATCCCCATTTCAAAGCCGAAGAGCCAGCGTTGTCCGAAGATACCTCCGTGGTCATGTGGCCGGCATGACTCTCCTTGCCGCAGCGCGTAGCATGCAGCTAGAACACAGAGCGCTGTTTACCTTCCCGCAAGCGGTACCTATTTAAAAACAAAAGTGTTACATAAAGGGGAAAGAGATGCCACAACTGGGATCAGAACCCATAGTTTGAATCTTAACCTTTTGCACTGTAGCACACCATGGCCAGGAGGTCCTTCCATGAATGGAATCAGACTTGGAAGACCCCTTCCAAAAATGCAGCTCTGTGCCAAACTCCTTTTCATAGAGCACCACAAAAGGTTAGGATCCTACCCCATATATTTATCATGAAAGGCCACAAACATAGCTGGCCTATCACTTTGCACCACCACAATTAAAATGGGTGTGTAGGATAGGGTTCCCTAGCACCAGCAGCCAACGTAAGTAAGAGCATTAAAATCTAGCTCAATTTTTTTGTTTTGCTTGCAGTTTGTTAGACCAAGGTCACTATTTCATTGGCAAAAGTAGCAGCTGATAAAAAAAAGTTGATAATATTTTGTAGAGTGAAGCTCTTTGGCTTGAATAATTTCTTTACTTCTGGATAAAATTGACCACATTAGAGAATTTAACGAATGCTTTGTACATGAAAGTGAGAGACATGCCTATAGAAGAGCATTTGAAAATAATAGAACTGAACGCCTAGTGGGCATTCCTAATCAACCCCAAACTAAGTCTGACTTCTAAAATAAGTAAATAAGCAATTGAAATAACACCACAGATTGACGGACCATGAAACAAAGCAAACACTATGCTATTCTAGACTAGAGGAATTGTAGGCTATTTTTTACACTTTCTTTTTTGAGGGGAAATCCCTTTGGTTTTGAAAGAGCACGTTAAAACTTTTATTCCTAGTTTATAAAACATCACACAGAGAGCAGAAAACGTGTTTTTCAAAGGAATCCAAATATGGCAATATTGAAAAATACTGTATTAGACAAACTACAACAGAATATTTTGAGTTGCCAAATAGCAGCAGGGGTTCAACTTTAAAAACAGAAGGATCTTGTTCTTTCCAGACATGAATGACATATTGCAAGCAAAATGGGAGATGAGGCAGCACGCTCACCAATAAATGTACGGTGGTTGAGGTTTAGAATGAACCTGAGTTAGGAATTCTATGTATGTTCTGGGTGATTTTTGCAGGTTTATGTTTTGAAAAGAATATTCCTCTGATTTCTCTGAATCAGGAATAATATTCTTCAAGAGACAAGAAAGAATAAGAATTAAATGTGAGCAACACAAAAGACCATTCATTTATCAAGGTTGCTTCCAACATCATGGGCAATGCTGGCATGACCTGGAACGCTGCCCAATGCCACCTCAGGTCTGCTGCCTTTGCGCAATTACAAAAAAAAAAAAAAGCAAAAAGCAGCACGTTACCGCTATGCTCGTGCAGTTTCTTCAATTGCAGAAGTGAGGACTTCTGGTTTGATTTCATGGGACTGCGTGAAGGAAGGAGCTCCTTTGTTCATGCCGTCCCTATAAATCAAACCGGAACTCCTGCACTTCCGTGCTTGAAGAAGCCACACCTGGAGCAAGGTAAGGAGGCGGGTGGTCCACTTTCTGCTGCTTTTAGTGTGCAAAGTTGTGGTTGTGAAAGTGATGAAAGTGATGGTTGCATCTGCAGCAGGCTGGAGGGACGTGGCAGTGGCGGCAGACTCCAGGTGAAGGGCACCCCGAATCTGCCACCCTCTTGCTCCCCTGCAATCTGCTGCTGATGCAACCTGCCTCATCTCCCCTAATGTATGGGTTGCCCCCATCATGCGCTTAAAATCATAGGAATGCTGTCACAAGTCAGATAGGATGGGGTCATCAGTCATTGGAGAAAAATGTGTAGGAAATCGAAGAATGCAAGAATTGTCTTGTTGGATGAGGCTGCTTTGTCCTCCTTTCAGCCAAATGTCTGTGGAAGCTCACAAATCTCTGTGTTGCAATAGTATATTGATAGAGGCTAGCAGCCAAGCCAGTGTTACTGTGCAGCTGCTTTTAGGACACTGGAATGTTAGCTCCCAATCCTGCCTGCACTGAAAGTCCAAACAGAAGACCCTTAGTGTACTCAAGTCATCTCTAGGTAAACCTGGCCACCTGTATCATCCAGCACAGTAAGAATAATTTTTGTTGTTCAGTCGTTAAGTCGTGTCCGACCCTTCGTGATCCCATGAACCATATCCCGCCAGGCCTTCCTGTCCTCCACTATCTTCCTGAGTTCGCTCATTTTCATGTTCGTTGCATCGGTGATGCTGTCTAACCATCTCATCCTTTGCCTTCCCCTTCTCCTTTTGCCTTCAATTTTTCCCAGCATCAGAGTCTTCTCCAAAGAGTCCTCTCTTCGCATTAGGTGGCCAAAATATTTGAGTTTCAGCCTTAGTATCTGTCCTTCCAGGGAACAGTCAGGCTTGATTTCATTTAGGATTGACTGATTTGATCTCAGTCAAAAATAATTTTAGCACACACCAACAACAAATACATGATAAAATGTTTGACAGAATAGCAATCTGTATGGGCTCCTGGGCTCCCTGCCTCAGTGAAAAGTTCCATGCAGCGAAGAGTTGTTTTTAAGACATCAGGCCACTTATGTGTGATGGGCATAAGTGGACACGTAGCCCAATATTATCTCCCTTCCACCACCAGCGGAATGCATCTTCTCCTGGTGGAAGGAGATGGATGCTGGTGGAAGTCATTTTTGGACTTAGATTTAGATGCACAATTACAAAATGTATGATTTGAAAATGATCAGCATTTGAAAATGATGCATCAGTAGCTTCTTTTTATGGTAAATAAATAGAAAATGGGAAAGGACAAAGCTGCTGCTTCCAGGTAATTTCCAGGTAACGGACAACAGACAGCATTGATTTAAATGAGCATAGAATCATAGAGTTGGGTGAGACCTATAAGATCATTAAATCCAACTTCTTGCCAATACAGGCAGTCCACAACTACAACTGCCCTGATAGATGACTATCCAGTCTCTGCTGCAAGACCTCCAATGATGGAGAATCTACCACCTTCTGAGGCAAGGCTGTTCCATTCCGCTGCCAAACATCGGGAAGTTCTTCCTAATGTTGAATTCTCCCTTGTAGTAATTTAAATCTATTTGTCCACATCCTACCCTTCAGAGCAACTAAGAAGACATTTTGTATGCATGATTCTCAGCTGGCGCAAAGCATGCACATTTTGCATCTGGATATAATCTGTAGCTCAGTACAAAGATACAGTGAAAGTGGCCCAAGCTCAGCATTCTGTCTTTTTAACAATGTCCAACAAAATGGCCCCAGAGAAGTTTATAACGGAGATGTGGTAGCAGTGTAATCTGATATTAGTCCACAGGATTTGACCATGCAGAGGATTGTGGGCACTGAACTTGCAAGTAGGATTTCTGGCTATCATGGAAGGTTGCCATGGATAGACCATGCTCTATCTGGCTAGTTAATCTTTTTAGAAGGACATTCATAGTATTGGCTATCCCACTATTCTATGGCAGTGTGCCCCATAGGTTAATGATTAACTTGTGAAGAAGTGCTTCTATTTATTGGTCTTCAGTCCGCAACCTGTCTTTTTTATTTTAAGAGAGAACACTTTACTTTTCCGTCATGTTTATCGAAAATCATGCCCCACATCAGTTGCCACTTTTCTTAGCAAAAATTATTTGTTACTTTTCTTCCAGAGCAAAATGAACCACCCCCCTTTCTGCAAATATGTATTCACCTTTTTTTCTGTGTTTTTCTTTGGCTCTTCTTTTGGAGGTAGACTGAGTGGTTCACAATATTGTAATTGTGGAGCTGTTATAGGCATATGAAGACATTCTGTTACATGCTGTCAATCAATCAGTGTTAGTTTGTGGGTAGACTTGGCTGTGTCACCTGATCCCATAGAGCAGATTCGGGTTGTTCAACCTCTTCCCAGGAGCTACAGGCAATTGACAGCTGAGGCATAGCACAGAATGCCTCTATCAGTAGTGACAAGAGTGTTTCTAAGTCTTGCAGCTGCATCGACAATTCCTTGTCCCTGTGTCGTTGGTTTTTTGATAGGAACATATACTGTCTCTGAATGTGCTGAAATATTGTCCTGTAGTAAAGTAGAGAGAAGACGAAGGTGGAAGTGCGAGAGACCAGGAAACATAGAGAAGTCAGTTCAGCTGCAGCAGAAAGTGATAGATAGTAAGGATCAAAATCTGAAGTATCTGATCACCAGATTTCTGAAGAAAGTGACTCTCCTCAGAAGGGAGGCCCCCATTGGCACCAATGGGATCTTTCCTTCTAGGGCAAATAGCAGCTGTATCAAGACCATAGCAGGGAAAAGATTTCAAGCCCCTTCCCTGACCATGGTCCCAATCTAGATCTCTATGCAACTTCTCCAGAGATTTTATTTTATTTATTTACAATATTTATATCTCGCCTTTCTCCCCGAAGGGATGAAAGAAAAGATGAGACATGTGCTTAGCAGTTCCGTATCTCATCTTTTCTAAAGAGCAGATAATAATGTCTCATCTTGTTTGACCTTGGCTATGAATTATGAAGAGGTCTCAGTGTCGCCATAAAGAGAGGCAGGAATGAAGGCAGCATTATTTCACTGGAGTGTTTAAGATCAGTTAGCAGCTGGTTAAATGTGTCTCTTAAAATTTCCAGTTGTGCCTAAAATCTCCATTACGGTGGTCAGCCTATACTCCATCTCATCCTCCTTCAACACATTAGGAGTGTAGTATCGCATATAAACTACATGTGAGATTAGCTGTCTCTAGAGACAGAGCATCTGAGCATGAGATGAGCTGGACACCAGTTGTCTCTTACTACTGATTTAAATTTCAAACGTTTATGTGAATGCCGCCAAAATGTGCCCTACAAGGTGGCATTCCATGCAGTAGCCATGGAAGCTCCTAATGACAGACATCAGTAAGAAGCTCCTTAGAAGCTCCTCATCACATACATCAGTAACTCCGTGTCAGCATTAGCTGCACCAGAGATTGATCACATTGGTATACAGATGTTGCACACAGTTGCAGTAAAGCATGGGGTAAGTAGCCCTCTAGCACTATCATGTTGCAAAAGTATGTTCCGCTTGGGGCCGTAATGTTTAAATAGGCCCTAGACCAGTTATAAAGAGACATTTTGAGTGCCAGCCTGATAACAGCAGCAGGTAAATATTGTTAGATAGTGGAACAGAAATTCCGTGCTTCATGAAATGAGTCTCCACTGATCAAAACAGCACTACTCCCTATTTCAATTCCAATTCCAAAACCTTTATTGGCATCTTACATGTATAAACATAAATTAACATAGACATAAACATAAACAAACATGCATACGTGGCCCTTAAACAATAGCACTACTCCCTATACCAATGTCAGCCTCTCTGTGGTAACGTTAATTGGCATTGATTCAGTCACTATGAAGTTGTAAAAATTCCTGATTTTCCCATATTTTTTTTGCCTATTTTTCACCTGTTTGGGGCGTTTCTAACATCCCAAAGGCTTCTGTGATGCTTCAGCACCCTTAAAAGGCTGCTGAGTCAATCAAATGCAGTAGCCATTATCCCTCATATTGTTCACCTTCTCCTTCCCCAACTGACCAGTAAACAAAGAGCTTGGCTTTAAACTGGTTCATTGGACAGTGCAACCCACCTGATTCCCAAGAATGGAAAATTGAGGAACACAGATGACTACCCCCATCCTGTCGCACAGGTGAAACCTGGTTAATACCCCCAGGCTAAAAAGAATGGGGTACACACACATCCTTGCAGTTTGCCCACTTCTGATGTCAGAAGCATCTAATGCTTCACAGGGGACATTCACAGTCAAGGTCAAACAAGATGAGACTGTTATCATCTGCTCTTTAGAAAAGATGAGATACAGAACTGCTAAGCACATGTCTCATCTTTTCTTTCTGCAAGTGTGAGTGCCAGGACCAGAACCCTGGACAGCCATGAGTAAATAGGGTAGGGAAAGTACCCAGAGAAGGTGTTTCAGAATTTTTCAGCCCAATCCTGTTTAAGGCCTGCGCCAGCAGAATGTGTATTCAGCTGGTGCAGGCTACCACAAAAGCGCTGGAAAGCACTTTGCGGCAGTGCAGGAAACCAGCGCTCTGGCAGGGAGGCCGGAACCTTCCCCCATGTGCTGGCGGAGTGAGCCCCACCAGAACAGGTAAACCCATGTACGGGGCGGAACGGGGCAGGGAGAGAGGACGGGGAGGGGTTGAATGGGGCAGGGGAGGGCAGAATGGTGGAGGAGATGGGGCGGGTGGGAGAATCAGGCCTGGGAGGGGGTGGGTTAAGCGACGGTGCACGCCAAATCCAGCCCCCCTTCCTGGGCTGATCCGCCTGCATGGATCAGCTCGGACTTGTGGCAGCAATATTGCTGGCACAGACAGAGACGTAACTACGGTGGAGTGCGTGGTTCAGCTGAACCAGGCGCCCACCGCTGCGTGGTGCCGGCGCCGGACTCGAGTCCGACTCAAGAGACTCGAGTCCGAGAGACTCAAGTCCGACTCGAGTCCAGGAAATTGAAGGAGGGGGCGGGGAATTGAAGGAGGGGGCAGTGGGCACACAGCACAGTCTCACACACACACACTCACTGTGAGTTACTTGAAAAACTTGTCTTCCTTCCGGCTGCGCGGGGAAAAGTTGTCCGAGAGGCCAAGGCGGGGAATTGAAAAAGGGAGCACACAGTCAGTCACGTCGTCACTTCCGTGCGCCTGGCCTGCCGCGCTGCCGGCGCTTCACGCTTGAACTGAACGCGGGAATGGAGGTAAGCCGGCCGGGTCCGTGCTGGGCGGGGTGCCCAGTGCAGGGTCCCGCCGGGTCGCCCCCCAGAGCGCGGCGCCCCCACCATCGGAGCGCGGCGCCCCCACCATCGGAGCGCGATGTTTACAATCTAGGGGCGCCAATCCCCCCCCTGAACCGGGCGCCAATGGACCCGGTTATGCCTCTGGGCACAGATTCAAGTTGACCCATAGCGGCTGCTGGTGCTTACCCCGAGAAGACCTCCAGCAGTTGAAAATCCCCTGCAGGATGCAGCATAGCCCGCGCTGGTGCCACTGAATTGCTATATGGGGATGGGCAGCCCAATCCTCCATAAATTTCCAGCGCCCTGAACAAGCGTTCTGCGCCGGAAGAAGATGCAAACGTGCCGTAAGGCACATTTGCGCCTCCTCGGGAGTAAGGGAGGCCGGCACAAGGTCAGCCTCTCTCACTCCGGCGACAGACCCGGTTGTGACCGGCAGCGGCCGGTAAGTCTCCCGCTGCTGGCCGCGGGGGCGGTCTGGCTGCCCGAAGGAGGGTGGCCATTGGCCCCAGCAGCCCAGGAGTGGGCGGTGGGGGATGGCCGTTGGCCATATTCTGACCCCCGCCGGGTGCCAGAGCTTTACACGGCCTCCTCTTACTTCCGCCAGCACAATAGCTGGCGGAAATCCGAGGAGGCCGATCCAGGCAGCCAGCCATTACACTCGGGGAAGGAGATGAGCATCTCCTTCCCCGAGTAGACCTCCCACCCGGCAGCCACGCTGGCTGCTCGTGCACAGGATCCGACGGACAGCCATGGGCCGCTGGCCAGATCTTAGGTAGGATTGAGCTGTTAGTCAGGATTGGGCTATTAGTGTTATTTTCTGCTTGCTTTTCACCATGTTTTGCCAACCTTTGCTGCCCCCACCTTTATGTCCTCTTGCTAGCTGATAATTGCCTTGTGTTTATCCCTTGCATTTTTTTTCAATCTATTGGCTTTATTTTTCAGCCTTTTAGTAAATTTATTTTACTTTTTGGTTTACCTGTCTGGTAGATGGGTTGTCCCATCTACTAGACCAGTCACATTCTCCTACTGTTTGATTTTAAGGAGACTCGGGACTCTCTGTTAACCTCACAGAGAAGCTTTTCCAGGGTGACCACCTCTGAATTTTCTAGCTTTGTGTAGTGGCAGCAACGTCTGTCTTTCTCCAGTTCATTTCCAGTTTCCCCAGTAAACAGATGAAACAGTGCAGAGCGATGAGTGCCAAGGAGGTAAGGAGAATGAAGAATTTAAAAACTGTACAGGAAGGGATCCATTATCTAATTTGACTAGTTAGATATTAGAAGGCAGCAGTTTCTCGAGGTGGTAATAATATTTCCTACAGTTGTATATAAAAATTTGCAAAACATTTCACTCATGACTTACTAAGGAGATCATCATTACAGGATTTATTTTACATTAAATTACTTGTGAGTGGCCCCTTGGCAGTATTAATTTGATTAATTTGTAGTTCTCCTGTTCCTTGATTTTGAGTCTTGTTTTATTTCATATTATGAAAAGTTCCAAGGCCGCTGAACAAAATAATTCGTAGATCCTGTAGGATAAAAATCCATAGGTTAAAATGCATGTAATTAGTTTTAATTACCTAATTATGGTGTTTAACGTGTGGAGTTGAAAGGTTACTATTAGATGTAGAAGTCATGATGAGGAACACAAAAATAAGCTGTGTGTTTAATTCTGTGTTTCTTTGGATTTTTATACAAGAAGTTCAGTGAGATCTATCCTTGACCTTGGACATTGGGTGATTATAGCAAATAATATAGCGCTGTTATGGTTTTTAGAATCATAGAGACACCTTTGTAAATCACTAAGTGCACTTTAGCAAAGACTTCATTTAGATTTAGTACACCATATATAGGTAATCAGTGGTGGGAACCGAACTGACAGCAATTTAACATGATTGGGTAAGGTAATTACATAATTACTAGTAGTGTTTATAAATGCATAAGGATATTTTTATTGGAGGGGAAAAAACTAATTGCTTTCTTACTAAGAAGAAAACTAAATAAACAAATTTGTTGTCACAGGTTAAGAGGACGTGCTTCACTCCTTTATGAAATGGGCTCTTGTTACGTAGTAGTGCATTTGTTTTACTATGTAGCCTTCTCTGTTTTCTATCAAGGTGGTGTAATGTAGACTCCAATTTAAAATGGAGTATAGTTGGAATATCAAATGGCTATTTTGCACTCTATAGAGATCCCAATTACTTTGGCTTTTTTGAGAATCCAAGGGGTAATGGCTGTTAAATATTGAATTATGGTTGATTACATCAAGTAAGTTATTAACACTTTTCAACATTACTTTTAGTTCTCTGTGAACCAAACCATAGTTTTCATGTTGACCATGATTTCCCATGTATCAAAATTGGTTCAGTGAGGGTGTGGGAGATGTCCGCACTACTTTCATTTTGTGTATAGTCAATAAGGAGGGGATGCAGATGGCTGCTCACTGGTGGGCAAACTGCTGACTTTATCATAGAAAAATGAACAGAGAATCCTGTTACCCACCTTTCTGGTTTCCACTTACTTTCACATATCACTGTTAGTTGAATTTTCTTTTACCATGGCTAAACATGAAGCCGCTCCAGATCTATTTCAATAGTCTGAAAGTACTTATTTTTTTTTCTACATAAATCACCTACTTAATTGACTTTAGGTAGTTGCTCTTTCTTTAGGAGTGAGTGCCCTGGGTCTAAGTAACCATTTGTGTTGATTATAGAAAACACACACTTGGAAACGAAGGAAAAAACTCCAAACAACTCCATATTTCCCGTACTGCCTCCTGGATATTGAAAAGACTTCTTTCCCTGTGTTGACTGATTTTATGTGTATCGAAATTAGCTCCAGAAGTAATTTTTTTTTTTTCTGATTGGAGGCCGGTTTCTTGAAGCCTTTGAATAGTCTCTTTATCAAAGATAATGGTCAATAGAATTTTGTGGATATGGTGCAGTGCTTGTGCAAATGAATGGAAATCCTTCCCAATGTTGGTACACTTAAAAAAAAAATGTTGAAAAATGATACCGTCATCCTAAGCTGAAGATCTGAATCACAAACCGAGGAATTTTGAGCAACTGTCCTCAAAATAATTGCAGGATAAAAGGAAGCCCTCTCTATCAAACAGACCCAAACCTTGTTTTATGCACATACCATTTTCCCCATGATATACACAAGGTTTGTTTGGTTTTTTTTGCAAGCAAAATGTTACATGTTGGCTTTGTTTCTTTTGCCTAGATGATCCAGTCACTGTTGGAGGCACATTGCCACGGCAAAATCTCATGCTGTACATTGATCACCTGTCCAACCTTTGCCTAGAGTGTGATCCCCAGTTCCTTCAAGAGATTCAACTTTACCTGTCTATAAAGAAGAGGAGGAGGGAGACATCTGGGATAACCAAGCATCAGAGCATTAACACCAGAGCAGGTCAAATAAAATTTTGTAATAGTGCTTTACCTGATTTCCTTGCAAGGACATGTGATTTGTCCGCAGGTGATACCTGTAAACATGAGCATCTGCCTAATTATAAAGTGATATCCTAAGAAATCCCAGAAATTCTGGTAATAAATTACTGTTTTGCAGCAGTTAGCAACTGAATACAAGACCTTGTATAGAAACATAGAAAAAACATAGGAAAAGCTATGTTTTTCTCACTTGCTCTAGGCATATATAATGTATCTTCCTTGCCTACTTTTTCCTCTACTATTAGGACAAGAGCTTTGATACCTACAAAGCAGACATGGTTTCACTTACTGTCTTAAGGACTGCCCCCTAGGAGTTTAGCACAGCCCACACACAAGCCTGGAAAATGTCCAGCTTTTCCTCTAAGCAGAATGTGAACTGGTGACCTTGTGAGCCTCAGGCAAAAGGGTTGCCTACTGAGCCACTGATACCCATGCCATCAATAAGTTTTAAATGCCAGCTGCAGACTTCAGAGAGATAATGATTTCCGTGTGTAAGAGGTTTTCTTGTGGAGACCGCCGCTCACAGATGGCGTGACAGAGCAAATGTGCTGATATTTTATATAACATTTCCATACCTGAGATATTGCTAATATAATTGGAGGGACACTTTCAGCTAGATCAAAGCTACAGAGTGACGTATTCTAGATGGACTACCACAGCCAAAACCGTCCATAAACTGATTGGAGTAGAAATTTTTAATATACACATGTCTTGTTTGGACTTAAAACCCAGGATTTGCAACAGAGGTCACAGTGTTATATGAAGTGAATGGGAATTAAAGAAGTAAAAAAACAACAGTAAGTGAGAATCAGAAACAATGACAAGACTGGCACGTTTATTTTTATTCTAATCTCTATAATGCAGAATCAGTTTTTAAAAGCAGCAAATCAGATGGTCTTATGAAAATGTATGCATTGCATTATTCCTGATCTCATATGGTGGATCTTTATAACTTTTATAAGGCAGTTTTCATAAAAATATTTTTAATGTTTGACTTTTCACTTTCAGGTTTGATCTTGTGCTTTTCGTTTGTGATAATAATTCGGTTTGCAGTACTTTTTATTTTAGTTTTTATATTAATGTTAGGTACAGTTTAAGTAATCACCTTTGATATATCTGTAGGTGTACAATGTTCATTTAGGCTGAAATCCTACCGCCTGACCACATGCTTCCCTCATACTTCACTGGCATGTAAATCAATGAACTCTGTGCAGGATTGCATCCTCAGTTTCTGATCTAGCTAAAGTTAGCTGTAATTTACAGCCCAATCCTATTCAACCCCCTCCCCCGCCCGACATTGCAGCGGCACCAAAATGGCAGCCACTGCATCCTGAACCGGGGTGTGGGGGTGGGAGTGGGACAGGAGTGGGACTTGGAGGCTTCTGCAGCAAAAGGGGATGTTTAACACTCTTACCCCTGCGTAAGCCTCATAGCCTGCAATGGGTCTCCTCGGAACTACGTTAGCAATTTTGCTAGCGTACGTCCGAGGAGAGAGAAGAGGCGGGAAAGGATCTGCCTTATCATTTAGGGCAGTGATGGCGAACGCGTGTCACGCGTGCCGCTGCCGGCACGCCGAGCCGTTTCTGTGGGCACGCCGCGCCGTGCCGGCACACCGCCCCTAAGGACACAGAGCGCTGCCGGACTCCAGAGCGCCCCGCTCTCAGCTGGGAGGCGGGCAGCGCCCGCCTCCCAGCTGAGAGCGGAGCGCCCGCCTCCCAGCTGAGAGCGCCCGCCTCCCAGCTGAGAGTGCGACCTGCCTGCCTGCCACAGGCGGGGGCGGGTCCAGCTCGCTCCGTCTCCTCCTCGGCAGCCTCCTCCGTGGCTGGGCTGGGTGGGGGGAGGCGGGGCCGGGGGAGGCTCTCCTCCTCCTCCTCCTCCTCCTCCCCCACCCGCCCTTAGCCGGAAGTCACCTTTCCGCTAAGGGCGGGTGGAGGAGGAGGAGTGAGGATTCCCACCCCGGCTGATGGCTGCGGAGGTGCGGCACGGCCGGGCCCCGGCGCTGCTGCTGCTGCTGCCGCTGCCGCCTAGCCTGCCTGGCTGCCTGGCTGCCCGCCCTTCCAGTTCCAGGAGGAGCGTCCCGGCGGCAACGTGGTAGCAGGCAGATGAAACTCCTTGCATGTGGGAAAGGAGCAGCTGCAGGTAAGCCGGTGGGAGGCGGGAGGCGGGCGGGGGGCACCTGGGGGGGGGCGGGCAGGCCGGGGGACACCCGGAGCAGGGTCCCTGAGGGTGCACCCCCCAAAGAAAATCACTCAAAAGGCGCTAAATTCGTTATTCAGGTTTAATTGCTGTGTTGGCACTTTGAAAAAAAAGTCGTTTTGGTTTGCAGTTTGGGCACTTGGGCTGAAAAAGGTTTGCCATCACTGATTTAGGGATAGGGCCTTCCTTAAGGGGGGGGTGGCCAGCCCGAATATTGGGGGTGGCGCTCCAGGATTGCGCTTGTACCCGACTGAAAAATGCTTTTTCTAACACACCTGGTTGTCCTGCCAGCTCCTCAAAGGATCGGGGGGGGGGGCTGCTGCCGCCTCCGCAAGGCTCTAAATGGCGCCATTTGTGTTCAGAAGTCTATTTCCGGTTTTTGGCAAAAACTACAAGTAGGCTTCTGAACGTGATCGGTGCCGTTTAGACCCTTGGGGAGGCCTGCGGAGGTAGCAGCAGGCTCCTTGGACCCTTTGGGGAGGGTACCAGGTATGGTACTAATACCAACCAGGTATGTTAGAAACAGCATTTCTCAGTCAGAGGCGGGCGCGATCCTGAAGCGCTACCTCTGACATCGCCCCACCCCCACAAACACTTACATGAGAGTAAACTCCCCTGTAGGACTTTAGAAACACTGATTTAGGGCATTCCCTATATCTACAATTCTGTCTTATATTGAATAGTACTGTTACTTTGATTTTTTAAGAAAAAAAATCTTAAGCCAAATGGGTCACAATTACTTGTACCTGACACCCTTATGTACAATATGCTAGTTTTCTTTTTAACTGCAGTTGCCAGAGGTATTGGTTGCAGTGTACAGTGTAGTTTACTGTATAGTTCCCTCTTGGGTCTATATTTGTATGCAAACATGTTTATAAACATTTTCTGAGCTGTGATGTTATGTGATGTCACTCAAGTTATGTTGCAGTGATAGCTGGCATGCATGTCTATGTCTGAGGGGGTGAGGTGGGGTGGGGTGGGAATGAGTTACTTGAAATGTCATTTCATACTGGGACAGGGTTGTCCTCCCAAGACCAAACCCAGGGCTTAAACACTTTTTAAAAACATTTTTACCCAAGGGTGTATATATGCAACTCGAGTTAAATGCGTACACCTGTGGGCTCAGAGGAAATGGGTTAAATTAGGTTGAACGCAGTTGGAGATAGCAGTGGAATGTCTCCTGGACATGAAAATGTCTCCTGGAGCATTTCTTCTGGCTCTGGGCTAGTTCATTCAATGTGTCCAAGACATTTTGGCCAAATGATGCCCATGAATGGTGTTCTCGGATGTATTGTGGGGTTTGTATGGGCTATGCAGCACAAAAAATGAAAACAACATGAAAAAGGCCCACATCACATTGTGTGTTTTCTTGCCTGTATTGTTTCCTGTGCTTTTAGAATTCTTGACTGAAATGCATTTTGGGAGCAGGAAAAACTTTCTATGCAGTACTACATAATTAGAAATACAAAAAAAGTGATATATTGTGATCGTGGTAGTCACAGTGTTTTCTAAATACAGAGTTGTTGGCAGTGCCAACATTAGATCTAGTGGTCATGCTTATGCTTGTCTCTGTATGATTTCTATGTGCATTTTCTGCTGAGATGATCTACAAAGACACCATTTGCAATGTAATTGTGACATGTTCATTTTTCCACTAGAAAACAGCTGGAATTCATTATGAATTTGGAACAGACTCACAAACAGTAACAGATGTTGCACTGAAGGTGGGGTGGAGGAATATTTCTTTCTATATAACTTACCTGCCTGGGAAGCCTTTATCCCTTCTGTTTTTCTTCCCACTCCTGTACACATCCCCATCCCATCCCAAAGAAT
The DNA here is from genome assembly GCA_026170595.1 of Plestiodon gilberti rubricaudatus. NCBI lineage: Eukaryota > Metazoa > Chordata > Lepidosauria > Squamata > Scincidae > Plestiodon > Plestiodon gilberti. The sequence continues at coordinate 218,170,699 of JANXHW010000002.1, read as the reverse complement.
TAGCATGGAAAATTGCATTCCAGCATTCCTACAAACCTTTCCCACTGTACAGTGAAGAACGCAATGAGACTTACCTCTTTTGCAGTCACAGAGCAAGCTGTGGGTGCAGACAAAGCCATCAAGGTCTCTAACCTCATGTTAGTGAGGAAATATTCTTCCGCCTTAAATAGCAGGCTTTTTGGCTATATTGAACCCAGCTTGAGACTGTAACCCTAGAGATCCAGAATGATTAGTGACCGGAGTGATGAGTTTGGATGTGTGGGGTCCAGGTTCAAATCCCCACTCAGCTGGTGGAGCTCACCAAGCGGCCTTGAGCAAGTTACTGTATCAGCCTAACCTACTTCCTGGTATCGTTGAGAGAATAAAGATTCTTGAAGAAAGTGCAAGATACAAACAGAAGAAACAAAATATTATCTGTGCAATTGTTTTTCTAACAGCACAGTCCTAAGATTGTTTACTCAGAAGGCACTGCCACTCCATTCAATGGGCCTTCCTTACTTGTAAGTGTGTTTAGGATTGCAACCGAATCCTACCAGTGCCGATCTTCCCACAATTATTTGTGCATTCTCCAGAATGCAGCCCTCCTTGACGTCTTGACCTTGAGCACAGCATTGGTTCTCATGCTTAAAAAATGAAAATGTCATTCTGAATTTAGCAGCTTGCCAATGACTGATGGCTGAGGATTTGAATGAGCACTCCAGTGCCGGCTTAATAACTTTAACCAGTCTGTCAGATAGCTTTAATCCAGTCATATGGGAACACAGACAGTGTAGCAGCCGCTTGTGAAACATGAAACTACAAGAACAGCTGAATAAATTCAAAGACATTTTGAACATTCTAACCTTTGTCTAAAAAAATCTGATAATGCAGAACAAAAACTAATACCAATTTATTTTGTTTTTGTTCTTCAGTTCAGTAGCTGTGAAGACTTACATTTTCCTAGGATTGCTGGCTTAACAAAGTATTAGCCAAGGTTTTTTTTTTCCCTCTTTCACACTATGGTATATTTAGTCCTGTATGTAGTCTATTTCTTCTCGCTCATTAAGGAATGAATCTGGTTTCTGTTTTGTTCAATACTGTATATACATTGCACCCATAAATATTTGAACTAAGTAAATATAGTATCTCAAACATGGAAAAGCTTTCATTATAAATTGGGGGCTGGGAGGGTCTTTTAAAACATTCTATTCATTGGCCAAATGTTGCCCTTTGGAAAAAAAAAGTATGTAAGCCAAAAAATATGATGTATTTCTGTCTGCTATATTGCAGCAGACTCTTTCCCAGATTATGTCTTGATTTTCACATTTTATATGTCTAGTGATCTGGTGATGAGGGAGCTCTAGGAGAGACTTGTAGATTCCCGTTTCAGAAACACATGGCCGGCATTCAGCTATATCTGGGGCTAATTTCCTTCTTTTGCTTCATTTAAGGTGCCTCATTCTGGTTTACAAGCAGTAGAATTGAAAGTAATTTTCTTACTTGGAAGTATGGTGAGTTTGTTCCTAAGTGGGAGTAGCAGAGGTCAGAGAATTTTTTTTAAGTGCTAAGCAAAACCAGGATAACCTAAAGAGTGGTTTTCTATTATGAATTAGCACAGAACAGAGAGAGATTGGCTATTACAAAAATGCACTATGAATAGTTGTCTTGGAAGACTAGCTAAAAGGAATGAGCAGCAAAATGTTTTATATCTAGGCTGATAATGATTTCATAAATTGATTGCATATGTGTACCCTTAAGCATGTATGTAATTACACTGATTGAAGGCAAAACATTATTTCATCACATTTTTAAAGTCAAGACATTCACGTGAATAACATTGAACTTCAGCAAGTTTGCTATCTGGACCTTAAATAGTTTTTTTTCTGACTATAAAGAATGTACAGTTGTGCAATTAGAATTGTGTGCTTTGATAAACATCTATTATTCCAGGACTTAAATAGTGGGTGGTCTAGCAGCATCCATCTGAGCCGATAGGGCTGGTGTGAATAAGGTAGAACAGTTCCTGTGGACAATGGGAATAGTCTGTCTATGAGAATGGTGCACTTATGCGTATATATGGCTTACTCCTCACTTAATCAACAGTTGTTGATTCTTAGCCAAATGTGTGAACTCTCTCCATTGAAAAGTGTTATGCTGGAGTCTATAGCAGGGAATAGGAGTGATCTACTTGTGGTGATGAAACTGTGAAGGCTCAATCACACATGCAAATCATCACATGTTGCCACAATTCAGGCCTATAGCCAGTGGGGAGGGGGGTTGTCTGTGAGGGCTTGTCCCCTAGGGGAAATTTCAGGCCCTTCCTTAGATTTCCAGTTTTCCTTTAAAACATCTTAGCCTTTTACTTGTAGAGATACAGTATATGGGAAAGTGTGTAAGCAGAATTCTATCCAATTGCTCACTAAAAAGTAATACAATTCATATCTTCAAGAATATTAGACTTCCTATACATTATTTTGTTTTGGCTGTTCTGAAATGATTCCCTGGTCCCTCAAGTGCCCTCACCGTAAAATGTCTGAGTACATACCTCCTACAGTTAGTGATGACACCACATAGGAACAGGCTCTGGATCTTTAGGAATCCAGCTAGTTGCCCTAATTTCATTTCGCCTCACTATGTGTGTCAGCCTTCAGCTTCACATGGCAAAATCAAGTGAAATGAGAACGCACAATGCTGAACCATTTCCAGAGCGGTAGCTCAGTTACAGCGCAATCCTGTGTAACTCTTGCACCGGTGTAACAGTAGATCAACCGGTGTAAGTGCACAGGACGCAGGACAGACACTAACGTAACCCCCCTGGGACACCGTGCATACGCAGTTCGGAAGCAGGATGGACGCCTGTACAACTCTGCTGGTGCAGGGGGCATTGCAGGGGTGTCTGAACGCCCCTAGAATGCCCCCTGCACTGGTGGAGTTGCACTGTCATCTATCCTGGATCCGAACTGCGCATGCGCGGTGTCCGAGGGGGGTTACACTGGTGTCCATCGGCGTACGGCAAGTTACACTGGCATAAGTGCACTTACACCAGTGGATCTACTGTTACACCAGTGCAAGAGTTACACAGGACTGCGCTGTCAGTCTGGTACAACAAAAACAGCAAACAGTCTTATGGTACCATAAAGACTAACACATTTATTATATTACAAGCTTTAGTGAACAAGAGAGAATAGTGAAATGGACTGTTGTCCATGAAAGACCACAATCTTATTCCACCACGCTGAAGCATGCAGCTGCACCATGGAGGCATGTGCTGCATGCTATGGTGAGGGGCGATCAGAAAGCCTGTGAGAGGTAAAGGGGGGGGGGAATAGTTTTGCCTCTACGTAAGGTAAGACTCTATGTGTCTCCTCAGACCTGTGCCAGCTAAATAGCTGGCGTAAGTCCGAAGAGAGCCAGGGGGCAGGATGAGCTGAAAAATGGGGGATAAAATCCAGAGGGTGTGACTGCTGCCAGATCCACCCTGTCTCTCCCCCAACCACTGCCCACCCCCACCGCCAACATGCATCCTCCGGCAGGGGCTGGATGCCCTGGTGGCGCTCACACACCGTCACCAGTCATTTGTGCTGATGTCCCCATTATGCGTGTCATCACTGTGTCTTGCAGTGCCAATGGAGAACACTAGTTCCATCAACAGAAGGCGCCCATAGGATTGAGCCCGAAAAATATATTGGTCATCATGGTGGCACAAGACACTTTGTTGTTGGAACATTTGTGCTATAGTGCTTGGCCTTGTCACTTTCTCTGACAGTGTAAGGAGTGGAACACACTGGAAATATAGAGGCATAGCTATCGTTTAACATGGCATTTCTACTTGGATTCCTTCTATGTGAAAAAGAAATTGACTGATGCCTCAGCCCATAATCAAGATATATTTCCACTCATTTTAACAAAATTAAAATGAATTTCGTTGTGCAGTTGTTGATAAATTAACAAGACAGACATATGGTGCTTTGTTTAATAGAGCTGTATTCCATCAATATGTGTGTGCCTTAAGTGATCTATTTTAGTAGCTCATGTTTTACTATTCATTGGCTCTAACCTAACTGAATTCCCAGATGTGGTCATCAAGTCAATATTAAGTTATCAGGATACCCTGCCACCAGTTTTGTATTTTGTATTCTAATTAAGTTGTATACTGGTAAATCTCTATGCAGATCTGCTTTTTCTCATACAGGCAGAATTCCAAAATAATGAATGATTAGAGAAAGGGAGGTGAATTATACATTCATGAATTCATTATGTAGGCACAAACATTTAAATACATGTAATGACAACAAGCTACACTTCTGGAAATGTTTTGCAAACAGGCTTGTCGAGATCTGCCTTTTTGTATAACGATTCATACATTATATTAACATTCTCAATCAAAACCAGCATTAAGAAACAAATGCACAAGGAAGAGCAGGAATTCCACTAAATGAATTTACATATATTTCTATATCTCTGTTCTGAAGTCATTTTTCCATCTGTTTTAACTAAGAATAATTCTACTTTCCTATAGAATTTTCAAAATGTGCAGCCTGCCCGATGAGGCCAAGGTCTTTGTTTTTAGAGGGCTGAAAGTGGGATGAATAGAAGCTTCAAACTATTGTTTTCTTTGAAAATACTGTGCACCATCCATCTCACTTGCACTCTGTCACCCTCACAAAAATCCAGATATACTTCTTATCCTCGGTTTCTCTTCTGACCTTTTACAAACCTTCTACCTTCTTTGCCCCACTGCACTCAGCATGTCCTTAAAATAACTAGTCGTAGTTGTTTAATAGTATTGGCCAATTAGAAACATTATTTAAGGAATGCATTCCCTTGAAAATAAATGATTCCTTATAAAGTTTAGTAAATATAATGTATACCATTTCCCTTGGCCTGCTTCTACTTCATGGCCTCTGTACTGTCTCAAACAGGAAGCCTTGAAGAGCTTTAGACAGCAGAACAGATATGCTGCTTTTCCCCTTTGCTGGCATCTTCTATATGCGCAAAGATGAATATCTTCTCACTTCCTTGTTTCGAATAGTGCCACACACAGTCCTGAACATATGGGTTGCTGGCCACTTGAAGCTAAACTCTTAAATCAGTGTCAGAGCTGAAAGGAGGCTCCCATCCCCTCATCTATAGGAGCCCGAGTTAAGTTTATTTATTTATTTAAAGAATTTATACCCCGCCTTTCTCCCGAGGGCACTCAAGGCGGCTTACAACACATTAAAATACATATATACTCATTAAAATAATTAATTAAAACAATTTAAAATAAACACCCCAGTGGGTCACCTGAGTTTACATATGTTAAAAGCCATTTGTTAAAAGGTTAAAAAGGTCAGCCCACCATGTCAGACATCAAAAGCTGTCCTAAATAAAAACGTCTTAAGGCCCCGCCAAAAGGTCTCTAAAGAGGGAGTCGTTCTTAATTCCAGGGGGAGGGAATTCCATAATTGGGGCGCCACAGCCGAGAAGGCCCTATTCCGTGCCGCCGTCCCCCTCACTTCCGTCTATGGCGGTACGGTTAACAGGGCTCCCCCTGATGACCTCAGAGTACGGGTCGGATTATAAGGAAGGAGGCGGTCCCTCAAATACCCTGGACCCGAGCCGTTAAGGGCTTTAAAAATCAAAACTAGCACTTTGAATTGTGCCCAGAAACGAACCGGCAGCCAGTGTAGCCGCCGAAGCAACAGTCCAACTGAGTCGACCCTATATATAGGGTCCGACTGAGTCGACCCTATAAGTTGGCCCTATATATACAGAGAGGGAATGATCATAAAAGACAGTGGCAAACCCCCCTCCCCCAATGTTCAGCAGTCATTGTCTATAGATGGTCACAAAACATTGGGTTTTCATGCCTGTAAATGTTATTTCTATTGGTAGTAAACATGCAGTTTATCCGCATTCCCCAGCGCTGCAGAGGGTCTTTAGTCCCCTGGGCTCTTAGACGTCAGGAAAGAAGCTGCGGCAGCCTGCTTCACGGAGCTGCCGGAGGGTTGCCCCGCCCCCGCCTTGGACGCGCTGGACGGGGGCTTGAGGGTGCAGCAGCCGATTGGCTGCACCCTGTATCCAGGCGAGGCTGGGGGTGGGTGGAGCGAGACAGCTTGGAGAGCGTGGCCTGCCAGCTCGCAGCCGCAGCCTCACCATTGTCGCCACCTCACTGCCTCTCCGCCGCCTCCGCTCGCTGCTGCCGATCCGCTCAAGCCTGCTTGTGCGCATGCGTGCGGCTCGCAAAAGCCGCACACATGCGCACAAGCGGCCCAGGATCCCTTCAGAATGAAGGGCTTCCGGGAAGAAATGGCGGTGGCCATGTTTTTTACATGGTGGCGGTCATTTTTTTTTGGGAAAAATTATTATTACACTGGTATATGTGTGTGTGTGTGTGTGTATGTATGTATATATATATATATATATATATAGGTCCAGGCCAGAAAATATATATATATATATATATATATATATATATATATATATATATATATATATATATATATATATATATATATATATATATATATATATATATATATATATTTTTTTTTTTCTGGCCTGGACCTTTGCATCTGTTTTAGACTAATTTCAGGATGCTGATTCCAAATCTGATCTCAGATTTGCTCTATCACATCTCATTTTTATGCTATCAGCATACCCCATTTTCATTGATTTTACCCAAAATTAACTCTTTGTCACTTATGATTGCAAGTTGTGAGTCAGTGACTGCTTTAGTGTTAAAATATGGTGCTGTATTTTTAGGATAGTGTGTTTATAATATCATTTAATGTAGATATCCACATTTATTTAGTATTTTCCTTCTGCAGGGCATGATCTAACAATGGCTACAACAGGGGTTCTCAAACTGTGGTACGGGTACCTTTAGGGGTATGCGGACCTCTTCCTGGGGGTACACCAAGCACTGCCCCTTATCTGCCCCATCAGCAGCTAATTAAGTGTTAATTAACATGGATTTTAAATTGTAATTATTTTCGAAGCCCTTCTGTCTCTGATTTTGGTTTTGGGCTTATTTTTGTACTTTGGAAAATGGGGTATGCCGATAGCATGAAAACGAGATGTGATAGAACAAATCTAAGATTAGATTTGGAATCAGCACCCTGAAATTAGTCTAAAACAGCTGCAAAAGTCCAGGCCAGAAAAAAAAATTGTAGACCAGTGTAAATTTGCTGTTTTTCATTGATTTTATCAAATGCAATATTTGATATCTCAAAATCCTGATGTGATAGACAAAAACTGATGCCAGATTTGGAATCAGCGCCCCAAAATTACCTCAAAACCATTGGAATACCTTATGCCAGAAAACGTGTGTTGACCAGTGTTGTTATTATTTTGTCGTGGCTACTGGGGGCCTCCCGGGACCTGCCTGGGATGGACCCGCTAATATCAGGACTGTCCCGGGCAAACCGAGATGAATGGTAAGCCTAATCTAAGGTCCTGTCTGCACAGATGCCTGTATGTGATCTCACTCCACCATTTTTTCAGGGAATTGAGTTGCACAGAGAGCTTATGTGAGTAGGTCCCCATGCAAATGGAACCTTGAAAACATGGAACTGCAAGACAGTCAGGATGATCCCAATCCCTCCTCCATGCATTTATTTGTACACACAGCAGCCATTTGCACAGATCTATGGATGAGTGAGGAAAATATAGCACAAAAGAGGGAGCAGGAATGGGGGTAGAACAAGAGAGCAAGTACCGTATTGTCCCGAGTATAAGACGCACCTGATTATAAGACGCACCCTTAAAGTTTGGTGCTATTAAAAAAATGTAATTAAATCACTGACATTAAATTGCAACAGCCTGATTATAAGACGCACCCCTAGTTTAAAAACTTAAATTAGGAGAAAAAAGTGAGTCTTATACTCGGACCAATACGGTATTTGGTAGGAGTGGGAAAATGATGCTATTGCAGAAGGAGTGAGGAGGGAGAGAGAGAAATGGGGAAAACAGAACAAATTACAACGAACAGACAAAACTGCCACACCGGGGGGGGGGGGCTTCTTGCCATTCTTTTGTATTCATTTCCTTGAATGGAAACTCATTAAACGGACAGTTTTACAAAAAGATGCAAATAAATTAAAAACAGAGCTGCCTTCTCATGGAGGCACAGTCAAGGAAGGAATGGTTTATTTTATGTAACTTTTCTTGTTGCCTAGAACTCACTTGCAGAAGGTGATGATAAACGTTAAATGGTTCTAGTAAAACTGTTAGTTCCAAAACTACATACAATGCTGACGTTTTCATTATATCCAAGGGCTGAAGAACATCCGGCTTTCATCGTAACTGTTTTGTTTGGTTATGTGTAAAGACTAAATACACTGCCCTTGGGAGATATCTTACTGTCACCTGCTCCTAAATTGAAAAATTACTTGTTCAGCAGAAATTTTATTGGAAAGGATAATGGTCTTTTTCTTCAACAAGAGCACTTTGAAGTGGTGAAGGACAGAATGTACAATAAGCCAAACCTTTCCAAGAGACCCTATGACAGAGATATGCATTGAACAAACATTCTCAGCAACCCAAGATAAGCAGCTAAAAATTGTCTTTTACCTCATTCGCCCTATCTACAGATGCTGTTTTCCATGAGAGGTCTTGTTTATTGGACAAGTACTTCTTTCTGCTTAAAGTACTAGGATGTTTGACACAGTTGTGTGTTCAAAGACAAAAAGTGAATAATGCAGGAAATGTAATGCGAGATAATAGCACATAGTTGCTTGAATATACCAATTATTCAGTGTGGTTAGAATTGCAGATCAATAGTAAAATCTCTAGATGTAGAAATAGGGTATATGGGTTCTAAAGCCATGTAAAAAACAAAACTAAAAACTGTTTAAAATCCGTTTAAAAGCACACAAATCCAGGTTCATACACTTTTAAAATGCTAAAAAACTAAAACACAATTTCAAAGGCTTAAAAGGTTCCGACATTTCATCCCCCACTGAGGACTTTTTCCCATATACCCTATTTCTTTGAAAATTGTACCAAGCCATGAGAGCATCCATTCTACATTCTCTAGATGTAGTTCAGCTTTACAAACCAATACAGTCTCCATTTGATAGAAATATTTGGTTGTGGCTGCAGCTGTGTGCCTTTCTATCAACAGAGTGCCATTTAGATAGATTGCCCCATCCATGTGATCAGGAGTCCCAGTATCTTGGGCCTTTGCACTCATTCTACACTCTGGGCAGATGGAAAATAATCGCAAAAAATGTACCGTGCTGAATGGCGTGTCATGTTTTGCGAGAGACATAAGGAGCCTTACGTCACCAGAACGCTCATTCCAGCGGCGTAAGGCCCTACTAGGATTGGGCCGTTCATCTGTGATTTTTATTTCATTTTACAAAATTCAACCTTTTTATTCTGAAGTGTTTGGCAAATCCGAATAATCAGTCTGCATAAATCAATTTATTTTAAAAACTGACAGTTTCATGAGTGTCATGGGGACATTCAGCCCAATCCTATTGTAATGCAGCTGTAAAGCGTGCTCACGCAGCATGCACTGCTGGAGTGCCAGCAGGATGGCTGGAGCCTTTCTGCACGAGCTGGCAGATCTATGGAGAGGGTTGGAGGGAAGTGGGGAGGAGGTTGAACAGCGTAGGGGGGTGGAACAGGGAAGGGGTGGGTGGAACAGGGCAGTAAGGGAGGAGGGCGGATCAGGCCCAGGAGGGTGGGATCAGCGGTGGCGCATGCCAAATCCTGACCCCCTTCCTGGGCCTGGTCCACCTGCATGGATCAACTTGGACTTGCACCATCGTCGATGAAGCTGGTGCAGGTCTCAATTGCCTCATATTGGCTGCTGAGACCCCAGGGCAAGGGGACAAATGTCCCCTTACCCCGAGGAGACCTCCAGCAGCCAAAACGTCCTTGCAGGATGCAGCAAAAGCCGTGCTGGTCAGTTGGATAGGATTGGGCCATTTATATAACACTTAGTGGAGAATAGGAGTTACCTAGACTGAAGATTGATATGCAGGGACAGGAGCATTGTTTTAAAAGTTGCCTTTTACTTTCTGTTGTCCAACTAGAATCTCCAAGTATTATAATTATAATAAATACATAAGTATCTATTTATTTTAACAGAAATCCACGGAGCAGCATTGGATGCTGCAAATCCTCAGCACAAACCAGCAGAAACAGTTTGGCTTCTGTGCCAAAGCTACAAGGAGGTCTATAATAGATATGGGAATAGGTTTTTGTGGTTTAGCAACAACATTAACCTTGCTATCCCAGATCTGCGTATTCTGAGGCAAACTATCTATTATGATGGTTTCCACTACTCTAAAACAGTGACTAGAATAGAAAGAAGAAATTAGACAGACCACATGCAACTGTGATGACATGATTTTTACATGAAAATCAAACCCAAAGGCAGAAGAAAACATTCCCCTGCAGAGGATAAATGATCAAATTACTGCCAGTGTCTTGAAGTAGCAACCAATAGTGTTCATCACCCCCACAAAGAGGGGGAAATGACAAAATGATCAGAAAAGAAAAACAGCTGCTTTGTCTCACGCTTTCAGAAGTTTATTAGATTAATATTTCTCTGTTTCTTCCATTATGCTTAATTATTTTAATGATTTTACTCAGTGGAAGGAAGAGGGAAGAAAAGTAAGTATTAGTGGTCAATGCCATATGTATTCAAACATTGCCAAAAGCAATCTGCAAATCTACATATTTTTGACCAGTAGCGGGAAAAAAGCCTGCCTTCAGATTCTTCAGTCTTAAATGTCATACTCAGCGCAATCCTGGAAAAGCGGCCGGCGACGGAACGAGCGTTCCATTGCCGGAAGCCAGTGCGAACATGCCGTAAAGCACGTTTGTGATTACTCTAGAGTAAGGGAGGCAGGCGCAAGGCCGGCCTCCCTCACTCCAGCGCCGGGACCAGCATGTGGCTGGCAGCATAAGAACATAAGAACATAAGAAGAGCCCTGCTGGATCAGGCCAAAAGCCCATCTAGTCCAGCTTCCTGTGTCACACAGTGGCCCCACCAGATGCCTCAGGGAGCACACGAGACAACAAGATACCTGTGTCCAGTCGCCACTCCCTTGCACCTGGCACAGAGAAAACCCACTTCTTTAAAAAAAAAAACAAAAAAAAACCAGGAGGTTGCTTATGGCTTGTAACCTGTGATGGTCTTTTCCTCCATGAATTTGTCCAAACCCCTTTTAAAGGCATCTAGGCCAGGTGCCATCACCACATCCTGTGGCAAGGAGTTCCACAGATGAATCACACGCTGGGTAAAGAAATATTTTCTTTTGTCTGTTCTAACTCTCCCTCCACTCAATTTTAGTGCGTGTCCCCTAGTTCTGGTGTTGTGTGAGAGGGAGAAGAATTTCCCTCTATCCACTCTCTCCATCCCATGCATAATTTTATAAGTCTCAATCATGTCCCCCCTCAGGCGCCTTTTTTCTAGGCTGAAAAGCCCCAGACGCTGTAGCCTTTCCTCGTAAGGGAGGTGCTCCAGCCCACAAATCATTCTGGTCGCTCTTTTCTGCACCTTTTCCAATTCAACTATATCCTTTTTGAGGTATGGTGACCAGAACTGGACACAATACTCCAGATGTGGCCTTACCATCGATTTGTACAAAGGCATAATGATATTGGCCGTTTTATTCTCAATCCCCTTTTTAATGATCCCGAGCATGGAATTGGCCTTCTTCACAGCCGCCGCACACTGGGTCGACACTTTCATCGACCTGTCCACCAGCACCCCAAGATCCCTCTCTTGATCCGTCACAGACAACTCAGAACCCATTAGCGTATATGTGAAATTTTGGTTTCTTGCCCCAATGTGCATCACTTTGCACTTACTTACATTGAAGCGCATCTGCCATTTTGCTGCCCATTCTCCCAGTTTGGAGAGATCCTTCTGGAGCTCTTCACAATCCCTGCTGGTCTTTACCACCCGGAAAAGTTTAGTGTCATCCGCAAACTTGGCCACCTCACTGCCTATCCCCAACTCCAGGTCATTTATGAATAAGTTGAAAAGCACCGGTCCCAAGACCGATCCTTGGGGCACACCGCTTTTCACCTCTCGCCATTGTGAAAATTGCCCATTGACTCCCACTCGCTGTTTCCTGGTCTTCAACCAGTTCCTAATCCACAAGAGGACCTGCCCTCTTATTCCCTGACTGTGGAGTTTTCGCAGGAGCCTTTCATGAGGGACCGTGTCAAACGCCTTCTGAAAATCCAGATATATAATATCCACGGGTTCGCTCGCATCCACATGCCTGTTGACCTTTTCAAAAAATTCTAACAGGTTTGTGAGGCAAGACTTCCCCTTGCAGAAGCCATGCTGACTCTCCCTCAGCAGAGCTTGTTCTTCTATGTATTTTAAGATTTTATCCTTAATGAGACTTTCCACCATCTTCCCTGGAACAGATGTTAGGCTGACCGGCCTGTAGTTTCCCGGGTCTCCCCTCCTTCCTTTTTTAAAGATTGGCGTGACATTAGCTATCCTCCAATCCTCTGGCACAGTGGCTGTTTTAAGGGACAAGTTGCATATTTGGGTCAAGAGGTCAGCAACTTCATTCTTGAGTTCCTTCAGAACTCTTGGGTGGATGCCATCCGGACCTGGTGATTTATTGATCTTTATTTTGTCAATTAAGTCTGAGACGTCTTCTCTTTTAACCTCTATTTGACTTAATTCTTTAGTCAGGGGAGACCGTTCTGGCAGCGGTATTTGCCCGAGGTCTTCTGCCGTGAAGACAGATGCAAAGAACTCATTTAATTTCTCTGCAGTCTCCAAGTCCCCTTTTATCACCCCTTTCTCTCCCTCACCATCCAGCGGACCCACCGTTTCCCTGGCAGGTTTCCTGCTTCTAACATATTTGAAGAAGCTTTTATTATTCCCTTTTATGTTGCCTGCCATACGTTCCTCAAAGTCTTTCTTGGCCTCCCGTATCATCTTTTTACATTTCTTTTGCCACAGTTTGTGCTCCTGTTTATTTTCCTCATTAGGGCTAGACTTCCATTTACGGAAGGAAGCTTCCTTGCCTTTTATAGCCTCCTTAACTGTGCTTGTTAGCCATGCCGGCATCCTCCTGGACTTGGTCGAGCCCTTCCTCCTTTGTGGGATACACTCCCGCTGGGCCTCTATGACTGTTGTTTTAAACAGCCTCCATGCACTCTGGAGCGATTGGACTCTTTTTATCTTCCCTTTCAGCTTTTTCTTAACTAGTCTTCTCATTTTGGGGAAGTCTGCCCTTCGGAAGTCAAGGGTTTTCGTGTCAGATTTGCTCGGCACTCTCCCTCCGACATGCATGGCGAAACAGATCGCAGCATGGTCACTATTCCCCAACGGTTCGGTAACATTTACCTCCCTGACCAGATCTTGAGTGCCACACGATATCAAGTCCAGAGTCACCTGTCCTCTGGTCGGTTCCGTGACAAGCTGCTCTAAGGCACAGTCATTTAACATATCCAGAAATCCAGTCTCTCTTTCATGACCTGAGCATGAATTGACCCAGTCGATGTGAGGATAATTGAAGTCCCCCATGACTACAACCCTGTCTCTCGTTGACACCTCCCTGATTTGCTTCCTTATTTCAAGATCCCCTTCAGGTTTTTGATCTGGAGGACGGTAGCATGCCCCTACTATTACATCACTCTTTGAGCCTGGTAATCTAACCCACAGTGATTCTACGGAGGAGTCAGAGCCCCCCTCCAGCTCTACTCTGGTGGATTCTACCCCCTCTTTGACATAGATGGCCACCCCACCTCCAACACGCCCCTCTCTGTCCCTCCTATAGAGTTTATATCCTGGAATTGCAGTATCCCACTGGTTCTCCGCATTCCACCAGGTTTCTGTTATACCTACTATGTCAATGTTTTCCCTAGCCACCAAACATTCCAGTTCTCCCATCTTTGCCCGAAGACTTCGGGCATTTGCATAAAAGCACTTATATACCTGGTCTCCCAAGAAGGGCTGCATGTTTGCCCCTTTATTCCTGCAGCCTTCTGTCTTGCTAGACTGGCTGTCATGTCCCATCACGCTACCACTCCCAATTCTTACTCTGTTATTACTTGACTGTTCCCCATCCTCTGCACCCTCATTCCCGAGGGATGAGGAGTCCCGAACCGGATGCCCCTCGGCTCCTGTCGGCTTTCCCCCAGGAGTCAGTTTAAAAGCTGCTCTGCCACCTTCTTAATGTTACGCGCCAGCAGTCTGGTTCCGTTTTGGTTCAAGTGAAGCCCGTCCCTCTTGTACAGGCCTGGCTTGTCCCAAAACGTTCCCCAGTGCCTAACAAACTTAAACCCCTCCTCCTGACACCAGTGTCTCATCCACGCATTGAGACCCCTGAGCTCCGCCTGCCTAGCTGGCCCTGCGCGTGGAACAGGTAGCACTTCTGAGAACGCTACCTTTGGGGTCCTGGATTTGAGCTTCCTACCTAGCAACCTAAATTTGGCCTCCAGGACCGCCCGGCTACATTTCCCCACGTCGTTGGTGCCAACATGCACCACAACCGCTACCTCCTCCCCAGCACTCTCTACCAGCCTATCTAGACGAGAGGTGATGTCCGCAACCTTCGCACCAGGTAGGCAAGTCACCGTGCGGTCCTCACATCCGTCACAGACCCCCCTTTCTATGTTCCTGACTATAGAGTCACCCACAACAAGAAGCCCCCTTCCCCCCCTCCCCAGAGGAGTATCCATAGTGCGACTGGATACGGGCCCATCACCTGAAGAAGGGGTCCCCACTGTGGGATTGTTTCCCTCTTTTCCAGAGCAATGTCCTCCAGCCCTGAGACTCCCTTTCCTGGCAGCTGAGGCGCTGGCCAACTGAGGGTGGGACGATGCCTCCACGTCCCTAGAAGTCTCACCCTGGTTCCTCTCTACCTGTCTCTGCTTCTCCAGGTCAGCAACCGTGGCTTCAAGGGAGCGAACCCGTTCCCTGAGAGCCTGGAGCTCTTTGCACCGAGCACACACCCATGACTTGTGCCCAAGAGGCAGATAGTCATACATGAGACACTCAGTGCAAAACACTGGATAGCCCCCACCCTTCTGCTGGCTGTCTGACTGCATAGCTTTTAAGTGTAAGTTATGGATTTATCAAAGTTTGGGTACCTTAATGTTGCTGGAGCTCTCCTCTCTTCAAGGGACGTGCCGGGCAGTGTGTGGGGCCTGGCTTCCTCGCCCCGCTGCTGAACTCGCCCAGCTGCTTAACTCGCTGTGTCTTTTTTATCTTGCCACTTTGTCCCCGTGAGCCACTTGGTCCCCGTGAGGCCACTCGCTGCTCCTGAAAAGCAGAAGGTGAGTCCTCCGCCGCTGGCTGCGTGGGTAATCTGGCCTGGGAGGGAGGGGGGCTATTGGCCTAGCCGGCCCAGGAGGGGGCAGGGGATGGCGTCAGCCAGATCCCTGTCCTCGCTGGGCCAGCTACGCCGTTACACAGCCTCCTCTATTTCCGCCAGCTATTTAGCTGGCGGAAATCCGAGGAGCCTATCCGGCTGGCCCCAGTTTACACCTGGGGAAGGGGACGAACATTCCCTTCCCCGAGTAGATCTCTGGCCCGGCACATGCCGGGCAGCCTGGGTTCAGGATCCGGTGGGCAGCTCTGGGCCGCCGGCCAGATCCTTACGCTTACAGGATTGCGCTGACAGTCATACAACGCAATCTTTTTAAAAACGAACTTGCTTTTTTGCCACCACTTGCTGAGTTTTATTGAATAGAAGATGGAAGAATGCTAAAAGGAAGAATGACTTTTATAAAAACTGAATACTCTAAGCCAGTGATTCCCAAACAGGGAAGTGCGACTCCCAGGAGAGCCACGGAAACCAGCCAGGGGAGCTGTGGAGTGCCACTGACTCCTCTCGGAAAACAGTGCAATGCCAATTGGCAGGCATCAACATAATGTAATGGGGAGCCACAGCCAAGGGTTGCCAATGGTCAATGCTGCTTGTAATATTGTTGTATCATTTCATGTGTTTACTCTCTTCCCTTTTATGATATTTTAATGGAACTTTGATAAAGTCTCCTGAATACCATTCGGCAGAAAGTTGTCATTACACATTACACACCAGTGTGCCTTAGAGCCAATGCAGTTTGTTATTTGTGTTTGTGTAAATTGTTGACTGCAGTGGCTTAGTGGTTAAGATGCTGAACTGCAGACCAGAAGGTCGGTAGGACAGCAGTTCAAGACTCGAGTGCTGCGTGACGGAGTGAGCTCCCGTCTCCTGTCCCAGCTCCTACCAGCCTAGCAGTTCGAAAGCAAGAAATTGCAAGTAGATAAATAGGTACTTCTGCGGCAGGAAGGTAACAGTGTTCCGTTAGTCATG
The DNA here is from genome assembly GCA_026170595.1 of Plestiodon gilberti rubricaudatus. Lineage (NCBI taxonomy): Eukaryota > Metazoa > Chordata > Lepidosauria > Squamata > Scincidae > Plestiodon > Plestiodon gilberti. The sequence goes on along the minus strand of JANXHW010000002.1, from coordinate 218,154,443 downwards.
CCAGCCATATGACCACCACGGAAGTGTCTTCGGACAGCGCTGGCTCTTCGGCCTTAGAAATGGAGATGAGCACCGCACCCTAGAGCCAGACACGACTGGCTTTCAAGCAGGGGATACCTTTACCTTTAAATTGTTGTGTAAACCATTAATACCTAAGTGGGGAAATTGTATATAATTTTTAATGTCTAGGTGTAGTGTGAGCATCAACCCCAATCAAGTAAAATAATTCCCTAACCTTGTCTTGACTGCTCAAAAAAGATGGCAGAAAAGCTTTATCTGTGTTGACATCCCCTTATCAAATTTAAATTGACAAGCGAGTCTATCCCATCCACTTTTCCAACAGCAGGAAATGTCCATGTTTTAAACCCGTTGAACAAGATAATATTGGGTTCAAATTCTGTTATCGAGATTTCTTGTAAACATCAAACATTGTGTCTCATAATAACTAGAAAATTCACATCCCATTCCATGTGACCACCAATCTGCCATTTTCCAAGAAAAAAATGTCAAGATGTCACTATAATCCACAAGAAACAGATGTGTCACCAATTGTCATTTAATAGAAATCTTTAGTCTACTGCTGAAATATTTGAATGAGTGATTGCATACAGTATTACGTAACATACCAGCAGCACAATCCTATACCAAAGTAGCACTGATGCCACTGCTATGGCATGATGTCTGTCATATCGTTTGTCCAACACAAAGGGGAAGGGAGAAACAAGAGCCCAGGCAACTCGTTATTGGCACAGGTCCCCCAGCATGGAAACTCAGACCCAGCCCACTGCTCATGGAGTGGTGGCATGACGTCAGCATGCTGTCAGCACAATGTCAGTCCATTATCAGTGTGATATTGACTCACCATTGGCCCAGTATGCAAGGAGCCAACTGCCACACCAACCCAGCCCCAATGTCGGTGGCCAGAGATGTGCTGGCTGGGTGAACCAAGCAGGGGGTGGGCACAGGCACAGATCCAATGAGTGACCACCACTAGGATAGTGCCCTCTCCTGGCAGCCACTAGGGATGAGTACTACAGTAACAGTCACTACTGCTAGCCATGGGGAAATGTCCAATGATACATCACACATACACATGATGTCACACATACATATGATGTCCTCCCTTTGCCGGAGCTACTGCAGGAGCTACTGTGACACAGATGGCAAGGGGGCAAAAGCAGACAAAACGTAGGAATCCTGTCATCCAGGGTTCAAACCCCTTTGTGCCACTGTTGCTGCCCCTCAGGTTCATCCCAAAGGGACAGGTCCACATCAAAGGGGGTGGGGTATAATGTTTGACCTGCTCATTGATAGGAACCTCTGTGCCAGATGTGGCTTTAGTTTTCAATTACCATGCAGAGATCCCAGAGGTGCTGTTACAATAATGTATTGTCATTTTACAGCATAGACATTCACAGTTTGGGACCTCCTGGCCACTACTGTCTTTCATGAAATTGCCTTCCTTCTGCTGCAGTTGCCTTACTGGAGGGTGTTCTAGCTGTTTATAGGGAGTCTCTGCAGCCTTCATCTTTAGGGTTGAACATAGAGCCTCCAAGGACACAAGACCTCTAAGGACCTTGACAGGCGCTGCTGCTGGCTCCCTATGGATAGTCTTCCTTCCTGTGGGATGGGAGCTGGGATCATAAATAATAATAATTCCAGTATTTATATACCGCCTTTCTTGTCATTGGATTTCTCCTTTTGACTTTAATTAAAGGCGGTTTACAACAGGCAGGCAATTCTAAACCAAACGGTTTTTACAATACAATAAATGTCCTAATCTTTCGTAGGACGCTTCTTTCGAGGTGTTTCCTTTCATGGTCTGGCCTCTCTCTGGCATTCCCCTCACATGTGTTGACTGACAGGCAACTCCCCCTCTGCAGCTTCCTCTCTCTCTCTCTCTCTCTCTCTCAGAGGTGTTTTTTTGCAGCTTTGTCATCGGCGATGGAGTCTCAAACTGCCGTCCTTGGCCTTGATCTTCAGGTATGTAAGGCTTCAGCTCTCCCGACTGAGCCAAACCTCCTGCCCTCAGCCTTTCTTATTTTGGAGCCTCAGCCTTTCTTATTTTGTTCCCCAAGGATAATGGAGCTGGCAAACCTAGAGAGAGACTTCTATGTGCCCTGGGGGACTGATTACCCTGCTTCAGTTCTGCTCCTCTACTCCCCTTCACTCCTCTCTGGCTCTTGCTTCTTCTCCTTCCTCCCCGTTCTCCACCTCTGACCCTCACCGATTTTCTCCTCCTTTTTCCTCTGCCTTTCACCTCTTTCTTCAATCTTTCCTTTGCCTCCTTTCCATTCTGTTCTCCTGTTGGGTTCTCCTTCATCTTCCAGATCAGATCTGATCTTATTGGGAACTGCTCCAGGATATATGAGGGAAGAGATGGGCCCTCCGTCAGAGCAATTTGTATCACCCATCTGCCCTCTCTGTCTAAAGTGACATTAGGGCTTGTTACAGCATGGATTATTGTGAGTAAGAATTTTTCTAAGAACAGCCAAAATGTTATTGATGGCTTCTTAGCAATTGTAGAAATCCCATACCCATTAAAAGTTTCCCTGTAAACCAAATTAACTTTCTGTGGCCTTCACAGAGGCTGCACTGTTTGTCAAAGAACATAAGAAAAGACACTGGATGATTCAGCTTTTCCTCGAGCATTTAGAATGTTTTTGAACATTCTTCAGCATTTGAGCAACGCAGCCAATGGCTGAGAGCACTTGTAGACAGGCAACCAGTTGACAGACAGACACCATATTACATGTGTTATAAAAGCGATCATATCTAAATGCCTTATTTGGTATTTGTCTAGTGGAGCAGTTATCTAATGGACATGTGGTTCTTTTTAGATATGACCCCTGGTGCATAAATTCTTCTCAGCAGCACTGTCCTCATTCCCAAACCTTGGACACACCAAAATTTTGAATGCATCCTGTTGCGTCCCTTCAGCCTTACTTTAATGCAGCAGCATATTTATTATTTCCCAACTATTCTATCAATACATCATAAGAAAAGCACTTTCTGAAGGTGTACTTCACACTGTATTTATATATATATATATATATATATATATATATATATATATATATATATATATATATATATATATATATATATATATATAATTAATGGGTATTGTTCATTATGTAAACAAATATTATTTGCTCTCTTTGAAAAACATTCAAAACAACACTAGAATCTCAATATTCAATACAAATGTCAGTCACATTTGGCTTTTGATGAACTTTTGGGCAGCCCAATCCTACGTAAAGAGTGGGCGGCCAGCCAAGGCCATCCGCCCGATGCAGTGCTCCGCCACAGGCAGCCTGCAGCAGGCAGCCCGCGGCAGAAAGTCTACTTGGGGAAGGGGACACTCATCCCCTTCCCCAAGTGTAACGGCGACTGGGGCTGGTAGGCCTCCTTGGATTTCCGCCAGCTATTTTGCTGGCGGAAGTCGGAGGAGGCTGTGTAACGGCCCAGCCGCCCTGCGGAGACCAAAGAGGACCGGGATATGGCGGATGCCATGTCCCCGCCCCCACCCGGGGCGGCTGGACCTATGGCCGCCCACTTGGCTCCACCGTCCCTCCCCCCATCTGCCAACCGACCCACCCGCCCGCTGGATCCACACTTACCTGGGTCTGGCGGCCTTCCCTGCTTGAAAGTAGTCTGCAAACGTGCTTTACGGCACATTTGCGACTGTGGTGGGCAGCGGAACGCTAGGTCCGCCGCCCGCAAGGTAAGTAGGATTGCGCAGTTATTTGACCAACTAACATTAGTTTTCTGGAAGGCCTTAGCAAAGCTGTTAATGATAACAATATTGCTTATTTAGGCCCTTTAGGGGAGAGGATCGACAGTAAGGCTGCAATGCTATAGACCAGGGGTTCCCAGCCTGTGGTACTAGTACCACCAGTGGTACTTCAGCCAACTGCTGGTGGTACTCGGAATGCTGGACCACTGGAACCTCACTCCAATGCGGCACTTTTGGTGGCGCGTTTTTGCTCCCAAGAAGCTCCTGCCTTTGGCCAAGCCTCTCGGGAGCATTGAAAAGGGCCCTCCCACCTGCCCAGAGCCTCCTCCCTGCGTTTTCTGGCCTCTGAAAACCCTGAAGTAACTGGTGTCATTGCCAGTCACTTCCAGTGGTACTAAGAGTGGTGCCAGAAGTGGTACTTGGCCGGGAATAGACTCGGCTATAGACTCTTACCCGGGAGTATATCCCACTGAAGTCAATGGGACTTGCTTCTGAGTACACATGCCTAGGATTATGATGTAAGTCTGTTATAGCTGCTTGTAGTCAAACTGTCTGTTAAAAATGCACACAGTCTCATTTGTGGTAGTCATTTTCCTACCCATCCCAGGTTTATAGGACGCCCTGTATTCATTTTATATACATATGGTTTGTTGTTTAATTTTTTTCCAGCTTTGTTACAGAAATGTGCCAAATCTGATTCCAACTACACTTAGAAGAATTTGGAAAGCATGCCCAGAAATTCAGCACTATTTCAATAAAACACATGTGTATTTTAAATGTTTTAGCAATCGGTGTCAGTACCAAATCCCGTTTCCTGATACTGCACTTGAATTAGGTTTGTGAAAAACAAGACGACTCTTGAAGTCTCTTCCAGTCTATGATCTTCATGTTACACATATTTAGTGTACATTACTAGTACAGTCCTGGTGCTAAGTACATGTTTTAAAGCAATGGAACTGATATTACTGGGACTATTCATAAAGTCAAATTAACTTTTGTTGACTCTAGTTTTGGCCTAGCAGTTGATGAGGAAATTCTGAGGACTGGGATATAGCTGCATAGCAAACACACAAAACGTGTCTTAAGCCGTTGATCCTGAGACATCACAACAGAAGTGGCAAGAAATGAGGACTCTGTGCTTGCTTCTGGATCCAAAGCACTCATGCAACTCTGATTCTAAATGGCGCTTCTGGAGGCCTAAGATTCCCTCTTCAACAAATTCCTCTTGGAAAACCGGATGGTCTTCCAAAATGAATCAGACCCGTTCCCCCTTCTGCTGAAGCAAGTCATCATTCACAGGGACCAACTAAATGTGATAGGGCAGCCATGTTAATTTTCTCCACAGGTCTGTTCACACAGACAGTACAAGGTGGAGAGTCCAATTCTTTACCAGTAAAGGAGTGCATGGGGGAGGGGAATGAAACTGCCCCTCCCCCACCTTACCTCCCTGTGCTCCATTGCGTTAAGCAATTTTCTGCCAGCCTGGCAGTAGAGTACGGTGAGGTAAGTTGGGAAAGGGGGCAGAAAGGCATTTCCCTCCCCTGTCTTTTCCTTGTCCTGTAAAGAGCATACTGTCACCCCTGCTTTATATATGTGAACGAGGCAGACATGTGGACAAGCTTCTGTGTCGCAAAACATTTCAGCCTTAGACAAAGGCTTGATTCTTTTCGTATGCTGACATCTTGCACAACTCGGCTGGCAAGAGATGGCACTATTGAGCTGGAGCTCTCAGTATTTGGGGGGACTGACGGTGGGAGCATGAAGAAAATTACCGGCAAAGTAGGCAACTTTGAAGTGTCAAGTGTTGGGATTGATTCCACATATTGGAGTATGTAATAAACATCATTGCTGCCAGTAAATAAATGCTTTTCATTTGGGGGGAGGGGGGAGGGAAATTGTGCCACACAAGGGAGCGTGTTGCTTATTTCTAGTGAACGTTTTAGCAAGGAAAGAGGGCTAGCTTTATATTCCATCTTGTCCCTTTGTTTTCCTGTTCCTTCTCCTCTTGATAATGCTTTGGCAGTCATGTCATTAAAACGCAAAATTACCGTATTGGTCTGAGTATAAGACTCACTTTTTTCTCCTAATTTAAGTTTTTAAACTAGGGGTGCGTCTTATAATCAGGCTGTTGCAATTTAATGCCAGCGATTTAATTAAAAAATTTTAATAGCACCAAACTTTAAGGGTGCGTCTTATAATCAGGTGTGTCTTATACTCGGGACAATACGGTATTACCCCTCAGTGATCCACAGTTGTTGACCTTCTGCTGTCAGAAACCTTTGAATTGAAGCTGCATTGGAAACACTTGCAGCCTGTGGAGCATGACAGTGGTGTGGACATCTTGTTCATCCCCACAGAGCAGAGTGCCTGAGGCATTGCACTCACATCGTGACTGCGTTAGTTCCTGGCATAGGTGGCAAAGCAGCCTTTGCTCTTCGTTTTTCCGCCTCATCTCAATTTTACAATCATCCTTCCAACTTATTATATCACCTTCTGAATTCTATTTCTGTGTCCCTCAGGCTATATAGTCTATTGTTTAAAATCCATGCAACTGCCATGCCAATATTAAATTAAGAATTGCAGCTTAACATGGAATGTGTGGATACTTGAAACAGGATTTAAAAGGCATTTTCATTTCCTTGCAATGTAACAATATATCTTACTAGACTGCAGAGTAATGTTAGAATTAACCTTTTTAACACATGATCTCTTTTTTTTTTTTAGCAAGGAAGAGCATTAAGCATATTAAATCAGAAACTGGAAATGAAACATTATTTTTGAATACGTTATATACACATATGTATTTGTGTAGGTTGTTATTGCCTCCACACACCCCAACAAAGCACAGGACAAGTGAAATTGGGTTGAAAAGGGCCACAATTTGTTGATCAAATACAAAGACCTAACAACTAGATTTCCACACACACCCCTTTAGTGTGGGTTCCCTTCCTTGGGGAGAGAAAGCTACGGTCTGTTCCCCCTATGGGCATCCCATCCTGGCTCCAAGCTAACAGCTGCCAGTGATGATCACAGCTTGTCAACGGCAACCCCTTTAAAGGGGGCTTGAGGAAGATCTGGATTGCACTGCCCTCCCCAAGCCGCCAAATCTTTGAGGTTGACTTTACAATCCATGGACAAGGGGTTCTCAGCCAGCATCTCCAAGCCACCAAGCCTCTAAGCCTCTAAGGACTGGTCCTGCCCCCCCCCCCGTCCACTCTACTACCTCAGCATGAGCACCAATCCCTAATCCTAAAATCCAACCCGAACACCTGCCACTTGTGACCACCTGGCTAAACTACAATCAACCCACTTGGTCCATCTGAAATAGGTGAAAAAACTCCCCAGCCATTAGACAAAGAGCCAAAAATTCCTACTTGGCCCCAAAAGATGACCAGCTATTCCCATACTGGCCCGCAGGGTGGGTGGGAGGGCTGATGTCTCTCTAACCCAATGAGAGGGAAAACACTGGAGCTGCAGTTGCTGCAGCTCAACCCGCACCTCCATTGTCCTAGCAGCCCCAATGAGCTGGCTCCTCTCAGCTTGCCTGAGCTGAGCTGTGAGGGAATGGGGCAAAATGCTGAGCACTCTGATGCCTTGTGATGCCCATGATCATCGTCATTTTTGAGATATAAACATACGTCTGTCTTTTTGTATTCCGCCCTTCTGCCAAGGGGGACAGAACAGCATTTTAGCTTCACAACTCTGTGAGGCACCTCCGGTTGAGAGAGAACTGTCTCAAGACCGCCCATTGAGGTTGCATCTGACTTGACCCAAAAGCAAAAACAATAATCCATTTACTGTCCAATATTGTTTCTAATTGTCAAAACCCTCTGGACACATGAATAACATAACTTGCGTTACCACAGTTCTAATTTACAGAGACATGTTCTAGGGAAAATCTAATCCTCAAATTAGCCCCTGTTTTAAAGAAGTAATGGCTGTTTTTCTGCAGTGCACAAGCATATGTTAATTCTAAAGCCAAAGCCTTGGGTGTATGTATCCTATAGGACCATGATGGCGAACCTATGACACGCGTGTCACTGGTGACTTGCGGGGTCATTTTGGGTGACACGCCAGTGTTTCCCCCAGGGTCCTGTCACACCTTTTACATTTTTGCAAAAGTTTTACAGACTTGTCTTGAACGTTTAGGGTAGAGATTTTGGCAGACCTCTTTCAAATTATTATCTAGTAAAACTTAGCAACAAAAAAGTCACTAATTGATGTTAAATAAAATGCAATGTGTTCTATAGTTGTTTTCAGTTCAGTTCAATTCAAAATTACTATTAAAAGTAGCAAGTACTATTAAAACTTATGGGGCGGGGGGCGGCACGACACACCAGCAGAGTCAAGTTAGGCATTTTCAAAAAGTTTGACACACCAAGCCCAAATGGTTCGCCATCACTGCTATAGGATATTGCAAAGGGGAAAGGATGAAAGAAGTGTTCACAAATAGGAACCAAAAAGCAACAAGAGCTTTCGTAAACTTAAAAAAAGGACTAGAAAAACCACTCAATAAATAAAGAGTATCACAAGGTCTGTTATGGGCAAAGAGGCACCCTTTCAAAGTGGTGTCCTCTTATATTTAGCAGGGAGGGGGGAAGCAACTGTCCCTCTTCACCCCAGCATGGTGTCTTTTCCAGTGGCTGTTGCTGGTGTCTCTTCTGTCAGCTGGCTGTGAGCCCTTTGGGGACAAGGAACCATTTATTGATTTATTTTGCTACTCTTGTTGAAAAGTGGTATACAGGTATGCCCTTGTTATTTGCGGGTTTGTCTGCGGATCTCAATATCTGCGGAAGCAGCCCACAAATAACAGGGTGCTGGAGTCCAGCACCCAATGTGTCCGTTACTCACTGTGGGGGCCTCCGGAGACCTGTTGCACATCATGCCGGCCTGCAAAGCCCTCCAGAGGCTACATATCTCGATGGGAGGCCAGTTGGCAAGCTTGTTTCGTAATAATTTAACCATGAGCATAAGACACAATACTTGAACAAATCCTGTAATCAGTAGTGGGTTGAGAATGTGACTCTATTGAGTTGAAAATGTGGCTACCAAAGCCATATACAGACCTCCAAAATCTTGATGTACAGTATTTCCTTTATGCTGATCCTAAGGCTGGTGATCACATGTAGGTACAATACTGAGACAGGATATGGGTATCTTGTTGTTTGTGTGCTCCCAGAGGCATCTGGTGGGGCCACTGTGAGATACAGGACGCTGAACTAGATGGGCCTTTGGCCTGATCCAGCAGGGCTCTTCTTAAGTTCTTATGTTTTTAAATAGAATCCTGACTTGCTTCGTGTTTGCGCAACAAGTTGTGCAACATGTTTCACAAGATGTCACACATAAAATTGTCAGTACCTTATTATTGTATAATGTCTTCTGCATGTGCTTGCGCAACCAGTGCAAAATGCCAGTTTATTTCTGCATGCACTCCTTAGTATACAATGCATCATACAAATACCATTAAGTATCTTCCTCCTTCAAACATTGAAATGCCCTTGGGAGATTTGTATGACTCCACCTTTATTTTCTTTCCAAAGGTAGACTTTCCAACAGTCTTTTCATGCTGGCTTCAGTCATTGATTTGTTACTTTCTGCTGCTTGTATTTGCTATGTTTTGTTCTTTTTATTTAATTTATATTGGGTTGGGTCCAGAGAACCATGACTGGTATTCTGCTTGAGAAATGGGAGTTTCTTATTCTCCGCACTGTGTTCTTTGAAAATCTGGTCCTGAAGGGTTGGGGGACCCTCAGGAATAGTGTGGGGGCTGCCAATGGGGTCGGGGAGTCGGTAAAAACTGCACCTCTGGATCCAACTCATTGTAACTTTAAATTTGTAAACGACCTCAGTAATTGTAATTGAAAAGCAGTACAAAATGTTTTTAATAACGAAATATAAATAAATGTAATATTTGGCATCACTAAAGTTAAAACAACAACAGCAAGAAAATAGAGGCTAGGGCTTCCAAGGGAGTATTGCACAAGGTACCTCTGACTAAGCTGCAAATTCACTGTAGGTGGGGAATGTCCTGCTGCTTGGTCAGACAAATCAAGGATTGCATAGTTCCCTTAGCAGACTGCATACCCTCATTCTAGCTCAGTCCAAATACCTTTCTCAGTCCAAATGGCCCTTCTACCTGGATCATCTAAGATGCACTTGATCGAGTTGCTGAATCCAGCAGTGGGAGGGTGCATAATTTCTTTCTCTTCCCTCTGCAGCTGGGGGGGGCACCCCTTCCCAGTGGGAGATAGCTTGGAGTTGCTACTTGCTAGGATAGAATATAGCATTATTTCTGCACTTATTGCACTTGTATCTTTTGCTTGTGGAAGGTGACTGCAATTTCCAGGGATTCGTCCCTCCCCTGTACACGCCATCCTGTTCTTGAGAGTTCCCAACCATCAAGAGCAGCTTTTGGAGTGGGGATGTCACAGTGGGGAAGGGGGTCAGGAAATATCCCTTGCACAAGTGGCATTCTGCTCACACAAGTCAATAAGTGAACATTTAGATATACAGTACTCCCCCCATATCCGCTGGGGATATGTTCCAGGCCCCTCTGTGGATACTTGAAACCATGGATAAGAGCAAACCCCCCTTCCATGGTTTCCTGAGGGGCCCCCGCCCTGCCTCCCCTGCGGGCAGGCGTGTGCGCCCCCCCCAGCTCTTGTTTTTCTTTCAGCAAGCTTTGTTTCTTCCTTAAAATAAACAGAGAAGCAGCCTCTCTAGGACTTAGTCTCATTCTACTTGCCTGCAATAAGCAGCCAGAGGCTGCTTCTCCTGTTTGTTTAAGGAAGAAACGAAGCTTACTGGGAAAAAAGTAAAAGCTGGGGGGGGTCCCTGCGATCCGCGGATAACTGAAACCGTGGATAGCGAATCCGTGGATATGGGGGCCCACCTGTAATATGCTTCTATTCTTTGTCAGCCAGTCCTAATTTGTGTCCAAGTCTTTAATTTCTTGATGTTTTGTTACTGGGGTCTTACCAGAAACACATGAAGACTGAGCATGGGCATATGAAAGGCAGAATAACAGTATTCATTACTTATCCTTAAGAGGACAGGAACTGAAAACTAAAAGAAGCCAATTTGGAAGATGCAACAGGAAAAACACAGAACTGCTGGCCATTTTTTTCCCTTCAGTGTTCAAAAGGTTTTGAAAACAAGAAACAGCAATCCTAGCCATTAATAATTCATCGTGACTTTAAAAAAAAAAAAGATGAATAGGCTGAAATGTTTTCAAATTCTTGACTTAATTGAAATCAGTGTTTATATAGCACGCCAAAGTAAGAAATGAGGGTGACAGCCTAAAAGTGTCAGAAAAGAGTGTTGTTGAGCACATCAGATGCAAAAGCACTGGAAAAACGAGTCATCTACTTCAATTATCATCTTCTGCCAAAAATGTTAATGTGATAGCTTTGAAGAGTAATTGGTATAAAAAAGATCGTCAAAGAGAAACATTTCCACAAGTCTGGGCTGTATCTCACCCTTCATCAAAGTATTTTTTCCAGGCTGTAGGTTCCATGGATGTTGCCTTCCAGTCCTCTACCTAGGGGTCCCTTTTGAAACTATGAAAATCTAAAGTGCTTACCTTTATCACATTATTAGGCTCTGCTAACATTCTTTTCACAGATCTTGTCCAGATAACGATCTCTGTGGAGGGCTTTTAAATCCCTTTGTATTGAAAGCCAGGTCTGTGTTTCTCCTTTATTTGTTTAATCAGAATGGTTAGGAAGCTTATTGTGGTCAGCTTGTTCACTAGACACAAGACACCTTATTGAACAGTAATGGCTTCCTCAGACACATCTGGCTTTCTTTAAAGAGATAGGCACACAAGTCAAATCTCTTTTAGTAAACCTAAGGAAGAAATTAATCATGAACTAAAAGTGCAAGCATGTAAAGAAATGGACACTTTAATTAGGATGGTTCCCCTTTCAGGTCCTCCCTATTATTACTATTTTTTTCTTATAATCATCTAACTTTTCTAAGATTGTTTATGCTGTTTTGTAATGGTTGGTGCTTTTGCGTGTCCTCTGTGCAATGTCACATTTGTGGGTACAACTGCTACAACTCCACATATACACGAGGAACATTCTTGAGCATTCAGGCCCTTCTAGGAGATTACCGCCACCTTTTCATCTAGGTTAAACTTTTCTGCAGTTTCAGCACAAGATAGAGGTTGGTGTTTGTCTGTATTTCCCTAGTCAGTTCCTTTCTAGCTGTCATGGAATGCAGAAGCCTGGAGGCATCACTCTGGCAACTGTGATGATTACCTCAGATCTACATGGTTAAAGAGTAATCTTTTTATTATTAAAGTAATAGTAAAGAGTACTCCCCCCATATCCACTGGGGATATGTTCCAGGCCCCTCCGTGGATACTTGAAACCGTGGATAAGAGTGAACCCCCCTTCCATGGTTTCCTGAAGGCCCCCCGCCCTGCCTCCCCTGCGGGCAGGCGTGTGCACCCCCCCCAGCTTTTGTTTTTCTTTCAGCAAGTTTTGTTTCTTCCTTAAAACAAACAGAGAAGCAGCCTCCATTGTAGGCAAGTAGAATGAGACTAAGTCCTAGAGAGGCTCTGCAAGGTTTCTGTTAACCTTGCAGAGCCTCTCTAGGACTTAGTCTCATTCTAATTGCCTGCAATAAGCAGCCAGAGGCTGCTTCTCCTGTTTAAGGAAGAAATGACGCTTACTGGGGAAAATAATAAAAACCTTGCGGGGGGGGGGTCCCTGCGATCTGTGGATAACTGAAACCCTGGATAGCGAATCCGTGGATATGGGGGCCCACCTGTATATGGTTTTCTTTACCTATTATGTTCTCAGTCTTTGTATGTACAGGTGGGTCCTTGTTATTCTCGAGTTCTGCTTCCGTATATCTCAATATCCGTGGAAGCAGCCCACAAATAATGGGGTGCTGGAGACCAGCACCCAATGGCTCCTTTACTCACCGCGGAGGTCAAACCGGAAGTCACAGAAGTCACTGGAAGTCACTTTCAGTCGTGAAGGAGAGGCTTTCTGAGTCATGCAGAGGCCTCTGGGGGGCTTTCCAGGCTGGCACAACATGGAATGGGCCTCCAGAGGTCACCACAGTGAGTAAAGGGTCAACCCCTGCTAACTGGGCAAGAGGCACTTTTTCAATTGGTGCTCCTCTTATATTTAGCAGGGGGAGAGTAACTGCCCCCCTTTCACCCCAGCACAGTGTCTTTTTCTGGTGGCTGTTGCTGGTGTTCTTCTGCCTCTTTTTTAGATTGTGAGCCCTTTGGGGACAGGGAGCCATTTAATCATTTGATTTTGTCTGTAAACCGCTTTGTGAACTTTGTGTTGAAAAGCGGTATATAAATACTGTTAATAATAATAATAATAATAATAATAATAATAATAATAATAATAATAATAATAATTGGGTGCTGGACCCCAGCATCCGCGGTTCGCCATGCCCACAGAACAGTGCCCACTCATGCAGCAGCCCACCAGACACTGTTGCATCTAGTCCCCACATAGGCCATACAGTGCCAAAACTGGACACAGCCAGGAGAGCTATAGAACTTCTCTTGCTTAGTAAATATATTCCGTGACTAGGGCATAGCTACCATTCCATCTAATATTGCTTCTGCATTGGTTATTGATTTGAGTCTGGATCCCAATACTCATTGTGCTAACATTAGGACTCTATCAGCAAGATTTTGATGGTGACAAAGTCACTTTCAGAGAGGTGAGAGAATGGAGAGCACCATAGGTGCCTCCCTCCCTCTCTTACCTACTCCTTACGACCATCAATGATCTTACCTCTCAGAGCAGATGTGAAGTCGGCTGCTGCCGTGAACCTTGGATCAGGACTACAATGAATGGACTTTTCAGTTAGTGAATGAACACAGGCAGCTGGCCCTCTAGTATCTATTTGCAACTCTTGGTTTAAGAAGATGAGAGAAGATTGTTTATGTAAAACTAGGAAGGCAGAAGAAGTATAGGCAATCAGTAAACGTGCACTCCAAAGCTTCAGATAATCCGTATTTGTTTGTCCAGACATTTAAAGGCTTAACTGAACCTACAAAACTCTTGAGGCTTGTCCATCATGAGTAATGATATGCAAGCCATGGGGGAAAAATGATAGAAAAACAAACAAACAAAGTCTGGAGCTTATTAGTAAGAGAAAATAAAGGCCTAGAACATGATGAGTTCTGCTTGTGCTTTTATTAATTTAGAGTTGAGAGACACGGTGTCAGAAGACAAACAGCAGAGCAATGAAATTCAAAGCGAGGAAAAAGATTTATAGCCTTATGACTATGTGCAAAGATGATTTTCGCTTCATGTGAATCTTCTACATGAGCGCCGTTTCCCAATATTTCTTTGTTTTGTGCTGAAGAAGTCATGTTCTCCAGGACTTAGATTTGGCAAAGCATCTTTCTCATGATAGCAGCAAGTTTCTCAAGTTTGTACACATTGCAGGCAGTTGCTAGGCTTTGTATTGACACTTGTTGCTTGCTGCTTAGACACTGACAGTTTGTAAAGTAAATGTCAGAAGCTGATCCATGGGTGAGAATGTTCTGCACACTGAAAGTTCCAGACAACAATTAATGTGCTTTTAAAAGTGGAAACTTCTCCTATGTAATTAGGTTGTTTAACCCTTCAGGTTGCAATGGTGTGTGAAATAGAGCTGATGAAAAGCCTGCTTCATGAAAAGATTACTAGATTGTCAGAAAGGGACCATTAAGAGATTAAAATTTACCTTCTGAAACAGTTCTGAAGTGATAATTAGCGGAGGGGCTTCTTCTTTTTCTTTCTTGTTATATGTATAATGAAATAAATGTGACTGAAGAAAGCACTTCAGTAATCAAATGCATAGCACGGAGATAATTTAGTGATAATAAAGTGTCCATCCCAAGGGATTTCCAAGCATATTATTCATACTTTACACCAAAATCACTTCCCAAGGTAGTATGGTCTAACCATCATTGTAAATCTTAGCATCTCATTAAGGACAAGCGGCTCATTAATAATACACAACAGTAATGCACGTCTAAAGGGCAGCTGCATTATCTGGAAACAGGAATTTGTGGGGGATTTATCTGGACAAGCTTCAATCTGGATTTTGGCCAAAGTACTCCTACTACTCTAGATAATGACATAGGTTCATGGGTGACCACAAGCAGCAATGCACGACTGGAAGTGCAGCATCGTCTAATAAGTGTGTGCAGGCAAACATTTGTCTGCAAAACCGAGTTCAAGGACTCTATGCTGTCCAAGAGATGAGAGCAATAGAATTATGTAGTTCGTAGTTATATTTCTGAATACAATTGGCAGTTTGACATTTCTAACCAGGGTCAGCCCATCCACGAGGCCAACTGAAGCTCAGGCAGCAGATTGGTGGGGAGCACTTATCACTCAATGCCAGCGACGACTCCCGGCCTCTGCAAATCCTTACAAGTATGCGCTGAGCCTCCTTCAGAAGTCAGCTGGCTGGCTAGGGGAGAGGTGGCCCAGGAAGGGGTAGATCCCCATGGGGAGGTTTCAGAGCTACGTAAGGCACCTGGGGCCAATGATGAGGCAGTCTTGGCACAACCTGAGGTTTACCAATTAAGGGCTCCCCTGGGGCTCAGACCAGGCCAAGCCCAAGGAAGGAGCCAGACGATTGGGCCCTTGTCGTTAAGCCAGCTACCACCTTCTTCTAACCCCTGCACCCCCGGATCAAAGTCCAGACACCTGAGGGGCACATCCCTCTTACAATAACCCTACCTGGAGGAGGAGGCAGGAGAGGTTTGCACCTTTCTTTCCTTGGCTCCATTAGTTTGTCCATGGCATGCGAGCTATTTCCAGAGCTCTTAATAACCCATCTTCTCCAGAAGGCTGCTTCTGTTTCTCTTCTGCTTCCAATGCCCAAATTATCTTTTATTGTCTTGTGCTCCCTGAGGCATCTGGTGGGGCCACTGTGTGATACAGGAAGCTGGACTAGATGGGCCTTTGGCCTGATCCAGCAGGGCTCTTCTTATGTTCTTATGTTCTTATCTTTGTTGCCACTTTTCTCCACCATTTCTTGTTGTGCAGTGTGGGAAGATTGTTTGACTTGCCCGTCAGCACCTTTCCACTTCCTGCCAGTTTTTTGCTACCCCTGCCACCTTGCTTAGTTTAAACAGTTAGCTATAGTATGAAGGTATGGCACAAATCTGGATGAGTGAATTTCTCCCCGTTCCATTTTGTAACAATTGTACGGGTTGGCTCTGCCCTACATCTCACTCCATCTGCCTTCCAGTAAAAAATTTCTAAAATTAATTTCAGAATTGGAACACGTGCGGTTTGCTGTGGTTTTGAGTTGACCTTTCTAATTTCCCTTACCGATTACCAATGGGCATGATTAAAATGTAAAGCAGTTGATTAAAACGTAGTGCTAAAAGGAATCTTGATGTGATTTCATCGAGATTCCTTTTTGGATTTTGTTTTAATCAGCGAACAAATGCACTCGTGCCCATCAATAAGGGGGGGGGGGACCGGACTCTGCATGCTCAGTGGTTTGAAGAAAGTCCAGAAATTCAAAATAAAAGAATGGTAGCTTGAGAATGAATTAGTGCCAAAGATCAGGTGATTTTAAATTCCAAAATCTAGGAGAAAATTCTGATGGGGAGAATTCCAGAGGCACAGGTTGTAACGTTTAAAAGAAACGTTATTTATGTCAGATGTTCTCTGTCTTCAGAAAAGCATTGCCCGCTTTCCTTTGGTATATTTATGGATATGAGAATTAGTTCTGGCTAAGATTGTTTTCTGGATCGTGTGTACATAAGTAATTGCATGCACTGTAACTGCTAGTCGTTGGTTAGCATAATTTACTCCTATCTCTTCGATAAGGCTCAATTGTCCAAGATGCATAGTAGCTTCAACTCCCCTTTGTAATCAGTCAGCTCATTTTTTCATTCTTATAAACAACCAAATTAGCAGTTCGTTCTTCTCCCATTTTCTGCAGAGTGATGCATGTCGTACTAGGTAGTGCCAGGTTTCATAACATAACAAAGCACAATCTGAACAAACTTCAAGAGCAGAAACCCCAAAGGATTCACAAGTGGAGCTAAGAAATTGTCCAAGTTTCATGCCAAAGTACTGAGCAAATTTACTTAAGACAGAAGCTGACCATTTTTCTAGTCTTACAGAAAACTTGGACAAATAATGTCGATTACCTTATTGCTTGGCTCTAATTAATACAAAAGGTTGCATGTTATGAAAGCCCATGATACTTTTTCAGCTGTGTATAAAGAGTTATTTAGAACATTAATTTAACATGTTTAGTATTGCGTTTATCCCAGTTGCAGAAAAACGTTCTGTGCATACAATTACATAATGAAAGAGACATCCATAGGGACATTAGAACAAATTTGTTTAGAAAGATCTTTTAGTTCAGAGTCTCCTGCTTAACCTTCAAAAAGTAGTTTAGAATATCTCTTCTACTGATGTGTACCCCCATAAAGTGTTCATTGCATGTAAAAAAAGAATGTAGTTTACACATTTCTACTCATAGCCATGATCCATCTCTTTCTCATAGATACTAGTTATTGCTATTTATAAAGCCATAGAAGTTAGGCCTCTGATTTCATCCTGATCAGGTCTCGATCACTGCAGACAGAGCTTTAGCATTCAGCTTTGACAGAAGTTCAGAGATTTGAATGGCTTTGCAGATCAGCAGGTGTGGTCTTGGGAAAATGTAGCCAGATCATTGATATTCAAAGTCCTGCATTCACCCCATATGCCAACCATCTTCTATATCAGGGGTGGCCAAACTTGCTTCATGTAAGAGCCACATACGATAAACTTCAGGTGTTTGAGAGCCGCAATATTTAAGAAACATTTAAATTCTTAAATATATTTACTCACCATGAACATTAAACTTATGTTTTAATCCAGTGGACTCTCAGTTTATACCTGCTAAATCATTATAAAGCTTGAAAATGTCTTATTTACCTTTTATATTAACTGTGATGCAAAAAGGAGCTCAGCCAACGTATTTCGGAGAGCCGCATATTATACGTCAAAGCCGCATGTGGCTCAGGAGCCGCAGTTTGGCCACCCCTGTTCTATATCTTATTTGAGGTTGTGTAAGAAAGTTGATGGTCACATGGCTCCTCCACATTCTTCAACGTTTTCCCTGCCTTAGGATGGAGCCTGCTGTTCCAGGTAGATGGAGCCATCTGATACATTTGATATTGTTAAGTTCCCCCTCAGACTGGTACGTTATCAGAGTGACATGGTTGCCATTTCCCTGGATCCCCTGCTATTCTAGTAATGTTGAATGCATCAAGGTGGTTGGGGTGGACCACCTTGATGCATTCAACCTGTGGTTTGCTCACAAGAACCAACAGCCCAGATTGGGAAAGGGGAATACTAGAGTGGGATGAACCAACAGTCCACATGATTTCACTTTGTATATAGTTATTCAACAACATCGGGAGCTTTTCAAATAGCAACAGGTATTTAAGCCACAGGCAGTCCAGCCACTTTGCTCCTATATTTCCCAGAGTTGTTGTCCAGGGATCTCAAGCTCTTAGAGTTGTAAGCATATATGTGAGCTGGTAAGCTTTTGTGCTGTCTGAAAGTACTTTCCTCTGTGAAAAGCGCCCTTGCTACTTGATTGGAAACAAGGCACTTTTCCAATAATAATAATAATAATAATAATAATAATAATAATAATAATTAATAAGTTGACCAAGGCCAATGGAATAGATTCTGTATATGTATCAAGTAGTTATGTTCTTGGCTTCTGACTTCTTAAAGTCCAATATCTAATGTGGTGCTCCTCCTATTATTTATTCCGTTTTCTCATGTATCCCTTTCCATTCTTCACTTGTTCTCTCTCTGAATAATAAGTTCGGGGTGGGGGTGGGGTGAGAACAGCTTCTTGCAGTGCTTAACACAAATAAGCCCCCAATGTGAAGCTCCGTTCTCTAGATGCTGTTGTAATGAAGAATGATAGTACTAGACGTTGTAATCCTCCCTTTTGAACTAAACAAGCCTCCCCTACTGTATTCCCTAAAGAGCGGAAACATATTTTGAAAGAACTCATATTAGCACTATACTGTTTTACATTGACTTTGAGACAAATACAAGTTAAGCAAACATATCTTTGGCTATGTCTTTGGACACCACTCATTCCACTCTTCCTTCATCAACCAAGATTAATTGTTGAGAAGGGAGGACCTCCATCTTTTGACTAAGAATGTAGAAATTCTTTCAACTTTTTTTTAACATTCTTGGAACTGTATATTTCAAAGCACTGTTTGTGTAGGGGAAAATACACACACACACACACACACACACACACACACACACACACACACACACGACTCTTGCAGCTATTTTACTTTTTCATTCATGGCTGCTGTTTGTTTCTGTTCATTCATACATCTCCAAGCCCATATAATGATCATACAAATACTGTTGTCTTTCTGGCATTTGGTCAAATATTAATTCGCTTCTTTGGCTTCTTTTTCCTCCTTAATTTGTTTTTAATCTTCCTAACACACTGAAACACATTTACTGTTTTGCTTTAAAATATCCTGTTATGTAGAAGATCAGCATATTACTCCGGTTAAAATTCAAAAAGCAAACATGCAGTGCTTAGTACATAATTCTTTAGTAGTTTCAAATCAAGATTCTAATTTGACAAGACTCTGGGTGATATAATTTATATGTTAGTTTAGACAATGCAAACATATTTCTGGCACAGCTTTATTTAAGAATTTCCAATTCCCCCTCTCATGAATATTTACATTAGCTATTAACACATTTCCAAGACTGGAGTTATCAAAAGGTTCAAATGTGCTATGACACATTTTCATAGAATTCATAGCATTTTGTAGCAATTTCGTAGAAAAAGAGAGACAATACCATCACAGGCACATGCCTCATGAGAGCATTTTTCCAACCAGTTCAGGAAATGGAAAACCTTGTGCGCACAGTCTAGTTAAAATTGATCACTTGGATCCCTTCATATCAAATAAAGCAAAGCGAAAACAGTTAATTTATGGCCCAATCCTCTCTAACCCCCACCCCCGCGCAGCAATGCAGCAGCAGCACCAACGTGACGTCCGCTGAATACAGTGGGGGAGTTTTGGCCTTGTGAGACCTCACAAACATTTGTTTCCTTCCCCTGGGGTAAGCCCCTCCTGGCCGGTGATTCAACTCAGACCTGCACCAGCAATATTGCTGGTGCAAGTCTGTGTTGACCCGTGAAGGTGAATTGAGCCCGGGAAGCGGGTTTGGATTTTGCTGCCACCAAACCCTTCCCTGTCGTGGGCCTGATCCACCCACCCCTACCCCATCGCCTCCATGATTCACACATCCATACCCAGGGATGTATCTAAGTAACTAGGTCACGAGTGCGAGTGCGAGTACGAGTACGAGTCATTTTTGCACGAGTGCGAGTCCGAGTGCGAGTCAGTGTCAAACTTTTTGGGCAAGTATGAGTCAAGTGCAAGTCATTTTTTGCACGAGTGCGAGTCGAGTACGAGTAAGGCCAAAAACCACGAGTCACAAGTCGAGTCACTGGGGAAAATGGCTTTTCCCCCTGAAAATGGGGTGGGTGGGTGTCTGTGTGTGGGGTGTGTGTGCGGACCTCTGAGACTTTTAAAGCACCTACTTGGCTCCCCCTATGCCCTTTCCCTCACCTCTCAGTCTTGTCACCACCCATCTGGTTTGGGAAAAACAAGCGTGTCTACATTCAAACCATTTATTATTCCCTCCCTGCCCCTTCCCCTTGCTGAGCCGAGCATCCCTTGGGCTCGGAGTTTTGGTCAATGAGGAGGAACTGCTACGGCAGCTTCGCCTTCCCTCACTCCTCCCCACCCCTCGTGCTCGGAGTTGTGTCCAATGGCAAACAGATGGCAACAAAAGGGGGGGAACTCAGAGCCAGGCTTGCTTTCCCACCCCCTTGAAAACCCTTCCTCCCTGCTGCCCTCCTCCTCCGAGGTCTCCACTCTGCCTGCCTGCCTGCCTGTGTTGATGCCGGCCATTAAAGGAAAATGACTTGGAAATGGCAAGTTGTTACCCCCACGAGAGCGAGTCAAGTGCGAGTCCCGTGGTTCACGAGTACGAGTGCGAGTGCGAGTCAGTGGGTCACGAGTACGAGTACAAGTACGAGTCAGAGAAAAAGTGGCTAAGTCACACTTGCGAGTCGAGTCATTTGACTCGAGTCCCCATCCCTGTCCATACCCCATTCCACTGTCCCCCAGCCCTGTCCTGCTTCCCCCTCCATCCTACCTGTGTCAGCGGGCTTTCTGTGGTCCACCAGTCTGTGCAAGGAGACTCGGGCCTCTCCGGCAGCATGCGACTCTGGGCGCTGCCAAGGAGCTTTTTGCGACAGCCGTAAGGCAGTTTACGCTGGTTGGATGCTTTTTCGCCAAGCAGGGTAGCCCAATAAGATTAGGCTGTTAGTTTCAGTTTCACATCCGCGACTGTCAAAAAAGCACCTCAATTCTTTTTTTTCGAACGAAAACTGTTATAACCGGCAACTATTTTTGTAGAAGAAGGTAACACGGGTAGCGCGGTCATAGTAGAAAGTGAAAGTAGCGATCCAGCCGATAAAAAACACACTGACGATTTTATCCGGTTTGGACAATGACAGCCCAGAAATCCAGACAAACAGAAATGTTTAAAATCAAAGAACTGGAACTCAAGGACCCAACGTTTCGTGTCTAATCCAGACACATCTTCTGGGGCATTTCCAAAGTCAATTGGTAGCTGTTAAAGTACTCAGCGTCTCGCTCTGTTCTTTTTATTTTTCAAAAAAGCGCGGGAAACTCCCGCTGTCAAACGGAAGCTGTTGCGAAGACAGTCTTTGCGGAGACCAGTGATCCTGTCAAAACTCAGCAGAAATTGTGTTCAATTGTCCTAAGAAAACCTTTTCTCAAAGAGCTTGAAACTGTTTGGCAACAGTTGTATTAGTTGTCATTCAGAGTGGTTACATTGTTGACAGATTGTCCATAGCTTCTACGAATTATGGGGAGCCAGATGCGATTTGCAAAACTTAATTCCTGTTGTCTGTTCATTAAAGAATTGGGATTTTTTCTACTTATTTCCAGAGCCTCCAAATTTTTCAGAATATTTAGTTTATTCTCTGTTCTCAAGGAACAGGTATCTTTAAATTGAATG
Source organism: Plestiodon gilberti rubricaudatus (assembly GCA_026170595.1). NCBI lineage: Eukaryota > Metazoa > Chordata > Lepidosauria > Squamata > Scincidae > Plestiodon > Plestiodon gilberti. Next base: position 218,132,591 of record JANXHW010000002.1, on the reverse strand, counting down.
GAATGTCCTGTGGCCAGCGCATGCTCAGCTACTGCGGAAAGTTGTGGGTGTTCTAATCTCACAGATCTTTCGTGTTCCTTCATCCTGGTACCAATGGACTGCTGTGTCAAACCAATATATTCCTTTCCACAGGTGCCACATGGAATGCTGTAAATTCCTGGGTTCGAGAGCGGAGGTCTCTTATCTTTTGGATTCTTGAGCATTTCTTCAATTTTCCTTGTTGGCTTGAAAATGGTTTTTATATTCCCCTGTTTAAGCACTCTGGCGATCTTATCAGTTACTCCTCTAATAAAGGGTAAAATTGTCCAAATTTTCTCTGTTTTGTTGTCTTCTATTATTTTATTCATATCCTCAGTGTTAGTAGTCATTCTATTTCTCCCCTCTCTCTCCTTTTGAATTTTGTTAGCTTGTACAGACCATCCTTTATTAATTTGTGCCTCAGGATATCCATTGGCTCTCAGTGTATCAAATATTTTCTTTTCTTCATTTAATGAATCTTTGTCGCAGATTTTAATTGCCCTATGTTGTTGTTCAGTCGTTAAGTCGTGTCCGACCCTTCGTGATCCCATGAACCTTATCCCGCCAGGCCTTCCTGTCCTCCACTATTTTCCTGAGTTCGCTCATTTTCATGTTCGTTGCATCGGTGATGCTGTCTAACCATCTCATCCTTGGCCTTCCCCTTCTCCTTTTGCCTTCAATTTTTCCCAGCATCAGAGTCTTCTCCAGAGAGTCCTCTCTTAGCATTAGGTGGCCAAAATATTTGAGTTTCAGCCTTAGTATCTGTCCTTCCAGGGAACAGTCAGGCTTGATTTCATTTAGAATTGACTGATTTGATCTCCTAGCAGTCCAAGGGACTCTCAGGAGTCTTCTCCAGCACCACAGTTCAAAAGCATCTATTCTTCGGCGCTCAGCCTTCCTTATGGTCCAACTCTCGCAACCATACATTGCTACTGGGAACACCATCGCCCTGACTATACGAACTTTTGTTGGCATGGTGATATCTCTGCTTTTTATTATGCTGTCTAAGTTTGCCATAGCTTTCCTTCCAAGGAGTAAGCGTCTTTTAATTTCATGGCTGCTGTCTCCGTCTGCAGTGATCTTGGAGCCCAGAAAAGTAAAATCTGTTACTGCTTCCATTTCTGCCCCTTCTATTTGCCAGGAATTGATGGGACCCGATGCCATGATCTTAGTTTTATTAATGTTGAGTTTCAAGCCAACTTTTGCACTCTCCTCTTTCACTCTCATCAAGAGGCTCTTTAGTTCTTCTTCACTTTCTGCCATTAGGGTGGTATCGTCTGCATATCTGAGGTTGTTGATATTTCTCCCGGCAATCTTGATTCCGGCTTGCGATTCATTCAGCCCTGCATTTCTCATAATGTACTCTGCATATAAGTTAAATAAGCAGGGTGACAATATACAGCCTTGCCGTACTCCCTTCCCAATTTTGAACCAATCAGTTGTTCCATGGCCGGTTCGAACTGTTGCTTCTTGACCCGCATACAGGTTTCTCAGGAGACAGGTAAGGTGGTCTGGTACCCCCATCTCTTTAAGAATTTGCCACAGTTTGTTGTGATCCACACAATCAAAGGCTTTTGCGTAGTCAATGAAGCAGAAGTAGGTGTTTTTTTGGAACTCTCGGGCTTTCTCCATGATCCAGCGCATGTTGGCAATTTGATCTCTAGTTCCTCTGCCTCTTCGAAACCCAGCTTGTACGTCCGGTAGTTCTCGGTCCACGTACTGCTGAAGCCTAGCTTGTAGGATTTTGAGCATAACCTTGCTAGCATGTGAAATGAGTGCAATTGTACGGTAGTTTGAACACTCTTTGGCACTGCCCTTCTTTGGAATTGGAACGTAAACTGACCTTTTCCAAGCCTTTGGCCACTGCTGAGTTTTCCAAATTTGTTGGCATATTGAGTGCAGCACTTTCACAGCATCATCATTTAGGATTTTAAGTAGCTCAGCTGGGATATTATCAGCTCCACTAGCTTTGTTGTTAGTAATGCTACCTAAGGCCCACTTGACTTCACTCTCTAGGATGTCCGGCTCTGGGTCAATGACCACACCAGCGTGGTCATCAGGAACATTAAGATCTTTCTTGTATAGTTCTTCTGTGTATTCTTGCCATCTCTTCTTAATCTCTTCTGCTTCTGTTAGGTCCTTGCCTTTTTTGTCCTTTATCATGCCCATCTTTGCACAAAACGTTCCCTTGATATCTCCAATTTTCTTGAACAGATCTCTAGTCCTCCCCATTCTGTTGTTTTCCTCGATTTCCTTGCATTGTTCATTTAAGAAGGCCTTCTTATCTCTCCTTGCTATTCTCTGGAACTCTGCATTCAGTTGTTTATATCTTTCCCTTTCACCCTTGCTTTTTGCATTCCTTCTTTCCACAGCTATTTGTAAAGCCTCATCTGACAGCCACTTTGCTTTCTTGCATTTCTTTTTCTTTGGGATGGTTTTCGTTGCTGCCTCCTGTACAATGTTACAAACTTCCGTCCATAGTTCTTCAGGCACTCTGTCTACCAGGTCTAATGCCCTAAATCTATTCTTCACCTCCACTGTATACTCATAAGGGATATCGTTTAGGTCATATCTGACTGGTCTAGTGGTGTTCCCTACATTCTTCAGTTTAAGTCTGAATTTTGCAATAAGAAGCTCATGATCTGAGCCACAGTCAGCTCCAGGTCTTGTTTTTACTGATTGTATAGAGCTTCTCCATCTTTGGCTGCAAAGCACATAATCTATCTGGTTTCGGTATTGACCATCTGGTGATGTCCATGTGTAGAGTCGCCTCTTGTGTTGTTGGAAAAGAGTGTTTGCTATGACCAGCGTGTTCTCTTGACAGAACTCCGTTAGCCTTTGCCCTGCTTCATTTTGCGCTCCAAGGCCAAACTTGCCTGTTGTTCCGTTTATTTCTTGATTTCCTACTTTAGCATTCCAGTCTCCTATGATGTAAAGGACATCTTTTTTGGGTGCTAGTTCTAGAAGGTGTTGTAGGTCTTCATAGAACCGGTCAACTTCATCTTCTTCGGCATCAGTGGTTGGGGCATACACTTGGATTACTGTAATGTTGAATGGTTTGCCTTGGATTCGAACTGAAATCATTCTGTCGTTTTTGAGGTTGCACCCCAGTACTGCCTTCCCCACTCTTTTATTGACTATGAGGGCTACTCCATTTCTTCTAAGGGATTCATGCCCACAGTAGTAGATATGATGGTCACCTGACTTAAATTCGCCCATGCCCGTCCATTTTAGTTCGCTGATTCCCAAGATGTCAATGTTCAATCTTATCATCTCATTTTTGACCACATCCAGCTTGCCTTGATTCATAGACCTCACATTCCATGTTCCTAAGCAGTATTGCTCCTTGCAGCATTGGATTTTCCTTTCAACCTCAGACACATCCACAGCTGGACGTCCTTTCGGCTTTGGCCCAGCCGCTTCACTCTTTCTGGGTCTACTTGGAATAGTCCTCCGCTCTTCCCCAGTAGCATATTGGACACCTTCTGACCTGAGGGGCTCATCTTCCGCCGTCATATCTTTTAGCCTTTTGGTACTGTTCATGGGATTTTCTTGGCAAGGTTACTGGAGTGGGTTGCCATTTCCTTCTCCAGTGGATCACTTTTAGTCAGAACTCTCTGCTACGACCTGTCCGTCTTGGGTGTCCCTGCACGGCATAGCTCATGGCTTCATTGAGTTACGCAAGCCCCTTCGCCACGACAAGGCAATGATCCATGAAGGGGAACGCCACCATATGTCAGGCTTAAGATGGGCTGTTTGAAGCACCTGTTGTTCGAGGTATTCCATATACAAATTCGCCACCAAGGGGCTCAGGGGATTTCCCATCGCCACCCCATCTTTCTGTTCATGGTATGTCCCTTCCCATACAAAATAGGTAGATGTTAAACAATGTTTGAACAATGGTACTAATTCTCTGGGGATTCTAAGATCTTCTATTAATCTTAGTACTTCCTTGAGGGGGACCTTAGTAAACAGAGAAACTACATCAAAACTAACTAGTATAGAGTTTGGAAACAGTTTAACCCATTGCAATTTTTCAATAAAATGATAAGAATTTTTTTATGTAAGAGGAGGTATTACCTATGTAAGGACCCAAAATTCCTGCTAAGTGTTTTGACAGAGCATGTGTGGGCGAGCCAATATTGCTCACAATAGGTCTCAAGGGTACTTTTTCTTTATGAATTTTGGGAAGCCCATACAGTCGGGGCGGCAATGCTTCCGATTTAGTTAATTTATTTACTACTTCTATTTTAAAATTAGCATTTTTATTAAAATATTTGTCTCCTTTAAAATTTTCTTTTGAGTTTTGACAGGATCACTGGTCTCCGCAAAGACTGTCTTCGCAACAGCTTCCGTTTGACAGCGGGAGTTTCCCGCGCTTTTTTGAAAAATAAAAAGAACAGAGCGAGACGCTGAGTACTTTAACAGCTACCAATTGACTTTGGAAATGCCCCGGAAGATGTGTCTGGATTAGACACGAAACGTTGGGTCCTTGAGTTCCAGTTCTTTGATTTTAAACATTTCTGTTTGTCCGGATTTCTGGGCTGTCATTGTCCAAACCGGATAAAATCGTCAGTGTGTTTTTTATCGGCTGGATCGCTACTTTCACTTTCTACTATGACCGCGCTACCCGTGTTACCTTCTTCTACAAAAAAAAGCACCTCAATTTTTGAGTGCCCCCTTCATAATTTCATCTATTTCTTTGCACAAGTCGTAAACACTCATTACAACTGAAACCAATTGAGCTTGGCGTTGCTTAATTTTGTCTGGATTGTGCCTCTTGTTTTAAAATTCTGAGAAGTTTCTACATGATTTGTAACAGAATAGAAGTTGCAACATAAATGAAAACTTCCATGTATGTTGAATTTTGCTTTGTAGCACAATTATAAACTTATTGACTTAGAAGTAAACCCAGTGGAGTTCCATGAGTCTTACAGAATGATCCTATCCATGTTTACTCAGAAATGAGTCTCACTGTGTTCAGTGGGGTTTATTTGCTAATAAATGAATGTAGGATTGCCGTGTTTGACCCTAGTAAGCGTGCTTGGAGCCTGCTTGTATTTGTATGTGTATATATATATATATATATATATATATATATATATATATATATATATATATATATATATATATATATTTTAATCCCCTTCTAAATATGCTTAACAGTCTCCAAGAAAACGGAAAAGCATAGGAATGACTAACAAAAGGAGTCGTCCAGGTGAAGTGCAGAAACCGTGAATGGTCCTGTGAAAAAGCTAGAATACTTTCCATAAATGGAAAGTCTATAAATTACAGCAACCCTGGGGTCAGATGTTTATGTGCAAAATTGGGGGAGATTTAAGCAGCTATTCATTAAAGCCATGTAAATGCTTTGGTAATTAAGCTCTCACCTTACACGGGTATGTTTACATTCTCTTAAGCAAAATGTGTTCAGATGGTTAACCGTAGAAGGAAGGTTACTTGAAAATGCTGCTCAAGGCAAGCTACTGCTGAAATGAGTTTATGTGGGAAGTTACTTGCCTACTTTTATGGAGTATGTAAGAGGTACACTGCCTGCTCCAAGAAGCCTCAGCAAGAATTCCACTAAGTCTATTTTTAATTTTTCCTCCTATTTATTTAATAAATGCAGAATCCACCTCTGAAATATTGTCTAAGATGGACAAGCAACATGAATCTGTTGAAAGTGGTGAACGTAGATGAAGTAACCCTGGTGTTTCCTTGTTAAATAAGTTGCATTCCAAATCACAATCCTAAAGCCGGAGCTACATTGCACGCGTTGGCGTTCCGTATGCATCTGGTGTCCCGCCCCCAGGTCAAACAACGAGCTCTGATTGGCTGAACGTAACGCAAACGCAGCCAAAGTCGAGCCCAGCTCGACTTTGGCTGCATTTGCGTTTCATTCAGCCAATCATAGCTGGTTGTTTGACCTGGGGGCGGGACACCAGACGCATACGGAACGCGAATGCGTGCAATGTAGCTCCGGCTTAATACTGTACAGATTTCAGGATGATGAAGTTGGGACTCTTGCTGTGCACATGAAGGCTGTACATATTTTTGGGAAGAAATGTGACCTCTTTTCCAGTTTCATGATAAGCTTTGCTACTTTAGAGGCAAGCTAAAGAAAGCTTCTCACAAAGCAGACTGGAAGTCTCTAGGCAGAATTAGACTGGGGTGCCGTGGATTTCTGAGGGGGACTTTAAATGTTACTCTAGCTACATGAGAGTCCTTTTTTTACATGCCCACTTGGTCAGTGGCTGATGGCACAGACCTTCCCACAGAATCAGTTGAATGACTGAAGCATTCTCCGACCTAGCCATATGGGACGTACTCGTGGAAAAGGGACTCTCACACGGCTAGGTGAACGTTTAAAGGATCCCTGACTGATTTTACATTTCACAGTACTGTATTTTGTGAAGAAACTGGTCGGTAGTCATCATGTCTCCTTTCTCCTCATAAAATCTGAGGTCTAAAGATGGTTCTAAAGAACATCCCAAGTCCAGATGAAGAGAAGGCTGTCCACATTTGGGTCCTGTGATACAATTTCCTGCCACATATGTTGTTATAATCCCTGTGGTTATTAGAACAGACATTTTTCTTGCATAAAATCCTGTTCTTTTATTCCCCCCCCCCCAAGATGTTTTGTCTGATTCATTCTCTTGGTCGTTTGCCACTTTGTCTTAAGCTTTCTGTTTTTGTTTTCTCTTTTCCCTTCTTGCTTTTCCAACGCTCTCTTTAGTGATCATGCCGTTTGTGTCATTTGTCCTCTCTAAACTCTTCTTTTGGGGGAAGTGCTTCCTTTCATGTGTGTCTGCATTGTCTGTTTTTTTCCAGGATATGTCCCAGGAAAAACTGGCACTGTCTTGACTCTATCCTGGGTCTATATCTTATAGCTTATTAAATAAATACTCATTACCCTCTCAGTGTTTCTGACAATGTCTGGACTTTAAAAAAAAAAAAGTATGGGGTGACTGACCTGTATTTATTATTTATTTGTTTAGTAAATTTGTATTCCAGTTTTCTGTAAAATTTATTTCAATGTGGCTTGCAAGTCAGAACCAAAATAACACCACTCATTACACACACACACACACACACACACACACACACACACACACACACACACACACACACTAAACTCATATGAAACGGAAAAACACAGAATATAAATAAATACATCAATACATAAGAACATAAGAAGAGCCTTGCTGGATCAGGCCAAAGGCCCATCTAGTCCAGCTTCCTGTATCACACAGTGGCCCCACCAGATGCCTCAGGGAGCACAAGCCAACAAGATAACCTGTTTCCCGTTGTCACTCCCTTGCACCTGGCACAGAGAAAACCCACTTCTAAAACCAGGAGGTTGCTTATGGCTTGTAACCTGTGATGGTCTTTTCCTCCATGAATCTGTCCAAACCCCTTTTAAAGGCATCTAGGCCAGGTGCCATCACCACATCCTGTGGCAAGGAGTTCCACAGATGAATTACACACTGGGTAAAGAAATATTTTCTTTTGTCTGTTCTAACTCTCCCTCCACTCAATTTTAGTGCATGTCCCCTGGTTCTGGTGTTGTGCGAGAGGGAGAAGAATTTCCCTCTATCCACTCTCTCCATCCCATGCATAATTTTATAGGTCTCAATCATGTCCCCCCTCAGGCGCCTTTTTTCTAGGCTGAAAAGCCCCAGACGCTGTAGCCTTTTCTCATAAGGGAGGTGCTCCAGCCCACGAATCCATCTGGTCGCTCTTTTCTTCACCTTTTCCAATTCAACTATACATCATAACAGGGTGGACAGAGTCTACAGGTGGACTCATGCATGCACCCACACCCATGCCCAGGCATCCCTTAAGGCAAGCGAGGTTCTCCTGCTGCTACTGCTACTTCCCCCCCCCACACACACACACACACACAGTCCAGTAAGCCAGGGACCATGGGGCCCCTGGTTGGCTTGCCAGGCATTTGTGCAGGAACAATGGCAGCAGATGATTGTCTTCTTCCCCAGTACCATATTACAATTCCTAGATGTCCTGTTTTCTAATGGTTGAATTATGTGATCCTCTTGCTGGGCTCCAGAGAAAGTTCTGGTAACTGTATTCTGGACCATATTTATAGCCCAATCCTATCTAAACCACTGTGCGGTGATGCAACAGTGCTGGAGCAGGCTGCGCTGCATCCCATTGGGGAAGTTTGCATGCTGGAGGTCTCCTCGGGGTAAGGGGACATTTGTCCCCTCCTCCAGAGTAAGCCCCAGCATGCACAATGGGTCATCTTGGGCCTGTGCCAGCTCTATAGCTTGCATTGAAAAATGCTATAGCCCCATTGAAAAATGGTGGTTTGAATTAGCCTGCCTGTGTAAACCACCTTGAATGCTGTGTAAAAATGGAGAAAGGTGATATATATAAAATAAATAAATAAATAAAAATATAAGTTCACATTGATCCATGTTGGCGAATCAGGCCCAGGAAGAGGGATAGGATATGGAGTGCACTGGTGCCGCCGATCCTGCCCCCTCCTGGGCCTGATCCGCCCATCACCACCCCCTCTCCAGTCTGCCCCATCCCTGGCCTCCCCTCCCCCCCTTTCCACCCCCTGCGCGGACATACCTGCTCCAATGGACATCTGGCTGACTGCCAGCACCATCGGAAAGGTACTGGCATTCCTGCCACTGTGGCAAGGCCCTGCGTTGTCACAAAGTGCTTTATGGCGCTTTTGCAACAGTACACGAGGCGAAACTAGCGTTCTGCCAGTGCAGGTAAGGTATAGGATTAGGCCATTAGTTTCTGATAACATTGACACGGTTATGTTTTGTTTTTGGGGTTTTTTTTAAAATGACAAGCCAGAAATGTTCGTATTGCATAGACTTTTCTGCAGTTTAACCTGCAGAATCAAAACAGTCCTCCTTATCTTGCATGAATTATCCCTTCACTCCTGACATCTCTTTACCTAATAAACTCCTTCCTTCAGCAGGTTTATTAAAGAGACAAAAGCCTAAGGCCAGCTGGTGATAGAACTATCGTGTTGATTTTCCTTGTACAGTTTTTACTCCCGTTCAGGGGATAGACAGTTGATAAAATGCATTCACAAATGCCACCCACCAAACATGATGACTGAAGTCCACGCTGGGTTCCCCCTCGCCATATGGTAGACTTTCCTTATTAACAGCTTTGCGTTTATGGCTGCCATGGTCCTCTCTGCCTTTTGTTCTGTCATTTAAAGCAGTCTTTTAGGGGTGGTGGTGCAGTTTCTCTTCTAGGTGGGATTAGGCAATCATCATTATTTGAGAGGGAGCTTCTCAACAATAATGGTGATCTATATTGTAGTAGGAAAGACTTTAAAATGTTTCTCATTATGTCCTACTTGAGTGAACTTGAATAAAGATGCCCGTAGGAGCCAGTGGCATTATTTCAAAGCAGCCCTGCAGCAACAATAAGCTGTAAAAATAAACGGCCTAACCATGGAACAAAGAAACAAGACTTTAAAAGCCTTATAGATTCATGTGTATTAATGAAGTCATGCCTCCCACTGTTTGTGCCACACTGAATGCCTGGCACTCCTGAGCAGAGACAAGAGAGTTTGTTTTTAAGGCATTGCAACTGGTTTATAGATACTCCTACAAAAAAAATTGTCCTTGGAAGCTTCCACACTATAGCCCTTGAACGCAGCTAAGGCATTGCTTCTCAACAATTAGTTGCAAGCAGAATCAAAACAGAAGTTCCACACAGCTTTTAATACAGCACTGCATTAACTTGCAAAGTTCCTCCCCGTCTAGATTTTTTTAATAATATGCATTCACAAGTAAGTTCCATTCAGCCAAGATGCTTAGCAACGTCAAAAGCTTATTGCCTGCAGATTCAATAACAATTATTGTTGTTGTTTTTCCCTTCATTCTGACGGGGGAGAAGAGTGAATAATTTCTCCATTCTGCTAATAGCCCCGTGTCAGTTTCTGTTCCTGTGGTGGGGAATCTTTAATTAAAGATTTCTTCTCATCTTTTCTTTTTTATGTATAAAAAATAATAGTACTGCTATTTTGCTATTAAAAAAAAAAAAGAAGTGAAAGGAAATCAGAAACTTTAGACGTCCTCTAGAAACTGACATGGGGCAATTCAAAGGCTATTTGAGGGGCAATTACTCACTAACCTCCCCAACTGGAATCAAGGGAGGCAATAAAATGGGATGAATCTGAAGCATTAATAGCACTTCGTCCACATAGTAGAGGCTGAAACTGCAATTGCTTTTTATTGCACAACCACCCCCACCCAAATTGCTATGAGGTCTGAAAAAATACAGGAGAAGAACATTGAGAACACTGGAAGTCAACAATTTGGAAATGGTGTCATGTGGGTGCTCTGCAAAATATGAACTGATGATAGCCCAATTGTATCCTACGGAGGCCCAGAGCATGCAGCGCTGCTGACAGAGCTTGCACTGTATGCTGTGGGTCATCCGGGGACCGGACAACCCAGGAGAGGTAAGTAAAAAGCTTTTACCTCCTGGTCTACAGTGGGTCTCCTTGGAGCTACACCAGCTATTTTGCTTACGTAAGTCCGAGGAGACTCCTGGGGACGGGTTCCAGCTTGGGAGGGGGGATAGGACCTTGGCATGTGCAGCTGCCATTGAGATCTTCCACCCTCCCACTCCTTAACTGCCCCTCAATTGGCCCCCTCCCTGCACCAATCCACTCAAGATCCACCTCCATCCTCTCCTGCTACCGACCTACCTGCTCCAGAGATGTTTTAGCAGCCAGATACTGTCAGTGTGGGGCTTACCAGCTTCCGTGCCATCAGTAGCAAGCTGCCTGCTGTCGGAGCAGCTCATGTGGTGGCGGGTCCAGCCTTATCATCAGATCCAGGGTACCCAGGTTCATGAGATCTGTCAGCATAAGGCCCAGATAGGATTGGACTGAAAGGATGGCAATCACAGAAACAAGGGCTAGTGTGCAAGCACTTCTGACCCCTATATAGATTTTATCAGTAGTAGTAGTAGTAGTAGTAGTAGTAGTAATTACACACACGCACACAGAGGGGGAGAGAGAGAGAGAGAGAGAGAGAGATTTTTAACAAGAGTAGCGGTTTACATAGCAAAATAAATTCAACATCTCTTAACAATGTCATTATCATGATGTAGCCAGAGCATTTCTGCATGAGGTGAGATCACAACATAAAATGGGAAACCCCTACAGTGGTGCGGCCATATATAGAACACACAACTTAAATAATGGAATAAAAGAATGATTGCTCCAGACTGACTTCCCAATCCTAATTGGCGTTACGCTGCCAGAAAATGCGCTCCGGCAGCATAACGTGCTTTCTGGCTGTCGGAAGTGCGACAATGCCGGAGACTGAGAGCGCAGCCTAGTTGCTGTCGCAAGCGGCAAGTGGTTAGGCCCATGCAGCAATGGACCACAGATGCACACTGCCTCAGGCAGGGTCATGCAAAGGCCACGTGGGAGGTGAGGAGAGGGCGGAACAGGGCAGGGGGTGGGCAGAATGGGGAGGAGATGGGGTGGGGAGTTGGGCAGATTGGGTCAACGAAGGGGGTGGGTTCAGCGGCAGCAGTGCCCGCCAAATCCTAACCCCCTTCCCGGGCCTGATCCACCTTCATGGGTCAGCACAGTTGAGTTGACCCACTGGGCCAGCAGGGGCTTACCCTGGGGGGGAACAAATGTTCCTTTACCCCGAGGAGGCCTCTCGAGTCCAAAACTCCTCTGTGGGATTCAGAGGACTCCACATTGGGTACGCTGTATTGCCGCACGGGGGAGTTGGGTAGGATTGGTCAGTGAGTCAACTGCTGCAGGCCTCACTTCTTTGATCTTTTCTTCTTCATCCTCTTCATAATTTATACACTAGGAATATACCTGGTGTTTCAGAGTAGCTTAGCCAAAAGACAGATCCCAGCCCCAGAGAGTTTACAATCTAAATTTAGTTTACAATCAGGTAGGGAGGCAATAACAATTAAAGAGAATCAGGTCAATATGTACATATTTCTGTGATGTTGAACAAATTCAGCATTCATTCAGCACCCAACAAATGAATTCAGAGAAAGACAATATCTGTCATATTACATTATATAAAATCTTGCTACTTTTCTTTGTTTTCGTTTCTTGGCATACTTCCATGTCAACTCAAAATGCTCAAAATTCCGATAACGAAAATGTGGACAATGTCTCAGGATATGACTTCTCCATTGAGGTGCTTTAGGGAATGTCCTAAATATGTAAGAAGGAATTGGGAGTTTCCTAGATTATCTCCTAAAATCGGAGTGGTAGAGGGGAGGCAGGTTTCTGGCAGTGGTGATATGATATTTTGATCCCAGCAAGGTCTGCTGCGACTGAGGTGACAGGCAGCTGCCTCCTCGGGTGTTTTTACATTGAAATGTGTGCACATCCTTGTCTGGAGATAAGAGAATGTCCGATAAGTCTGACTTGCATAGAAAGGTTCCTGTGCGGAGCGGCTGTTTAACCCTGATAGCAGAACTGTATTTTGAAGCAGCAGAAAACAAGAAGAATACACTCAGTGTACACAGACCACATTGCTATCTTCTAACGCTTCTGTGAGACACAAACATTGGTTTCTCGTTTGCAGAAATTTCCAGCTTAAAAACCAAACACATCTCTGCCCTCTGCACCGAAGGCAACACAACACGGGCACGCGCTGTTAAAAAAGAAACACAACAAAGCATTCGAAGGTCTTGCTCGCGGAGCATAAAAGTTTTCTTTCCTTGCACGTCATTGCTTGGAAGTTGGAGCAAAATCAAACCCTGGCCCTGTCTCTAGACAGACCTGTCCAAAAACAACAGAAACAATTTATATTTATTTTGTCTTGTGTTTTTGTCTTGACTACTGGAATCCCTTCAGTGGGTTGTGAATGGTGTCTGGAATGCAAGCTGCTTTGCTGCTGGACTCAGAGAATAATCTGACTGAATTTTCATGGGTGTTGAGCACTGGCAGTTTCTCTTTGAGTCCCTTCAGGTTTTCGTTCCTTTTCTTGAACTGTGCACTGTGCACCAGAAGTCCACAGATAGCATACAAGAGGCCAGAACAGGACAGGCTTGATTTCCAAATGCTTAGAACTCACTTCTGAATCAGCACCTTTTCCCAGTTCTCAGGAACCCTGTAACAGTCCCCCTTATCCCATGCAGCTAGTGATGTTCTGTTTTAATCGTGTTACCCTGATCAATCGTTTTCAATTGTGGGGAACTCCTGAGGCATTATGATTGCACAGGTGGATGTAGTGTGCTTCTCCCCCCCCCACCTCCAACTCCATCTTGCATTGCCAACACTTTACCAGCCCCTGCTACTGTACTTTTAATCTGCTTCATCTGCAGACATTAGCCAGTGAGAATGTTTGTCCCCATGTCGTGAAAAGCTTCTCTTGCTGATTTCTGCAAATCAAGCTGCAGTTGAAGACACAGAAGCAGGTCAAGCAAGCTGGCTTTTCTTAGGATAGTTGCAACCATATCTCCATCGGGAGCACTGATTCAGGACATCTGTTGGGCATTCAGGAAGGCAGGGTCTTCCTTGTGTTCCTTAAGTAGGCTTGCCAGATTTCCAACCGGGACAGAGTGCTAGACCTTTAGGAGAAGGAATGTGGGCAGGTGTAGCTTGTTAAACCTTAGAGCACAATCCTAGGCATGCAGAGGGGTAGCCAGGCGCCCGTGGTACTGGGGCCAAAAAGCCCACCGCCCCATTATGCAAATTAAATAATTAATTTGCATAATGAGTTTCGGTTTTTTTTAAAGTTTTTTTAAAAGGTTTTTAACACTAACGGGGCTTCTAAAAGGGTATGTGTGCTTTGCCAAACTTATCTGTAGTTCTAGGAACCTCCAGCGATGATCAGGGGCACAGATCGTCCCTCTGCAGCTCTGCTCCCGGTCGCGAACTCTGCAAATCGCCCAGGAGCGCACTGCAGAGTTAACGCATGCACAGAGCGACGATGTTTCCAATTGTCGCTCTGCGCATGCGTTAACTCTGCAGCTCTGCTCCTGGGCGATTTGCAGAGTTCGCGACCGGGAGCAGAGCTGCAGAGTTAATGCATGCGCAGAGCGACGATTGGAAACATCGTCGCTCTGCGCATGCGTTAACTCTGCAGCGCGCTCCTGGGCGCTTTGCAGAGTTCGCGCCCGGGAGCAGAGGGACGATCTGCGCCCCTGAGAGTCCTAGAACTACAGATAAGTTTAGCAAAGCACACATACCCTTTTAGAAGCCTCGTTAGCGTTAAAAACCTTTAAAAAAAACTTTTTTAAAAAAACGAAAAAACGAAAGTTAAGGAGGCTCCCGCCCCCCACGGAGCCTTTCCGCCCCAACGCCCTGGGGCCCACCACACCACCGCCCCATATCAGACGACGCCACTGTAGGCATGTCTACTCAGAAGCAAGCCCCATTGTGTTCAGTGGGGCTTGCTTCTGAGTAGACATGCCTAGGATTGTGCTCTAAGGTTTAACAAGCTACACCTGCCCACATTCCTTCTCCTAAAGGGCTACACTCTGTCCCGGTTGGAGATCTGGTAAGCCTATCCTTAAGCCATAACCAGAGGTGCCACTTAAGGCAAGTGGGGGGGAGCATTTGGTATTTCAGACTAAAAACAATTATTCTTCAGAAACACCTATGGCTTCGGTCATCTCGCTAATTCTATATTTTGAGTAACTGTTACAGTGAGCAATTAGATTGGCGTAAGCTCTTTAAATAGATTTGCTATAAATGTGATAGTTTGACCTGTGTTGAGAGCAGTGCTATAGTTATGAGGCATTAAAAATAGCGACAGTAAATTATCCTAAAATGCATTGATTTTTGTTGTTGTTTCAGGTCAATGGGTTGAACCAATGGGTTGAAACTACAGGGAAGTAGATTTAGTTTAGACTTGAGAAAGAATGTCTAATGGTAAGAGCAGTCCAGCACTGGAATAGTCTGCTTCATGAAGTAGTGAGCTTTCCCTCATTGGGAAACAGCAGAGCAGAGGCTGGATGGCCGTCTGTCAGGGCTGCTGTAGTCGCCTGCACTGAGGAGGGGTTGGGCTAGACGACATCCAAGATCCCTTCCAGCTCTAACATTCTAGGATTCTATAAGCTTGAAAATACCCATGAGTGGGGTTTTAGTCCTTGCTAAGAATCTTGACCTTCCTCCTGAAATCTTCTCCCACCACCCATATCAGCTCCCATGATAACTCAGGCCATGAGTTTTCCCTTTTTCCTATTTCCCGAGTTCCTAACACTGACTGACACATCCTTTCAGTATCACCATACACTGACCATGACTGGCGAAGGAATTTAGAAAATAGCTGCAGCCATGGCACAAATGAGAACTCTGTGCCCTCTATCTTGGGGCAGCCAAGGCCTGAGATAAAGACAAGTTCTCTTTCCATTTACTGCCTGCTCAGTTTCAGAAGAGGCAAAGTGGAGGACAGCATAACTAATGTGTGCGTATAATCATAATGGTGGGGCACCAAACAGGGCTTGTGCCGAGGGCCCCCACCAAGCTGGAGTTGACCCTGGTCAAATATAATATGTATGTCAAAATCTAATATTTTGACCCTTGAAAGCATATCGCCAAAAATGACATCATCTATATTGATCCCAACCATTTAAGATTCTATATACCACCTGATTTTAGGATGAAAATGCACCATTTGGGAACCACTGCTCTACCCCATTACCAAGGTGCTTTCCACCTCAACAGTAAACCCTAAAATGGGCTGTTGAGGCTTTGTTACATACAGTTGCATTTAATGTGTAGTTTGCCCCTAGTCAGAGCTAACAGGAAGTATATGAACCTGGGGGAAGCTCATAACTGGTGTGATGACAAGTGGAGGAAGGAGGAAAGCTGTGGTTTGAAAACAATGCAGTTCCAGTTAGAATAATCTTTGGAATTTTCGCTCCCAAAATATTAAACATCCAAGTATTCCAAACATTAAGATATGTTAGCAGTATCCTAATCATGTTTCATTTCATTCAGACTGAATTCAGTCCCGCTGAATTCAGTAGGGTTGCCACTTCAGCAATATAACACTCCTCTTAGGAAAATTCACAATTTATAAAAGGAAGAGATATATCTGGTACCAAGTGTGGGTCAGTATGATCAGAAGCGTCGCTCCAGTAGGGGCGGGGCTGTAAGTATCGCTGTGGTCACAGTCTCTTTACCGAGCGAGGAGGAGGCAGCCCCGCCCCCTCACTGTCCGAGCCAGTCCCCTACGGAGAAAGCAGCAGGCAAGAGACCCTGCCTGCTGCTTTCTCCGTAGGGGACTGGCTCGGACAGTGAGGGGGCGGGGCTGCCTCCTCCTCGCTCGGTAAAGAGACTATGACCGCAGCGATACTTATAGCCCCGCCCCTACCGGAGCGACGCCTCTGAGTATGATTAAAGGGGGATATAGAGCTTCCCCTTGGCTGTGAGCCTGACCCACTGTAAAAGGGGAAAATATTGAAAATATTGCCATTCATGTGCAGGATTTATACTTGTGATGCACTTGCCTCACAGAGGCTTCACACATTCACTATTGGGTTTGATTTCTTATGTCAGTACTACGGTGCAGAAGGGCAGCATGCAAAAGTGCACATACCACGTCTTTTAAAAACATGTTAAGAGATTAGCAGTCATGAATGCGAATGCTGACCAGCCATGGCTTTATCAAATAAATAATTCAAGAGGCCAGTTGATGATTCTTACCTATCCCTAATGGCTACCAGAGACCATGGCTTTTGTCAACTCGATCACTGGCGGATTATCTATGAAGCTCAAGGTTGTCTCCCTGAATGAGAAACTTTATTGGAAAGCTGGTGCATTGCACATAATGGACCAGAGAGGAGGGACTGAGATGAGGTGTAAGGCAACTCCCCCCCCCTTCTTAGGTACTCAGTCAGAGAACAAAGAAACAGCAACTGGCAGGCATAGTATGTTCTGAAGGCTTGTTTTGATCAGAGCCAGAGGAGGAGATGGCAGGTAAAGAAGAGAGCAACCCAAGAGTCAAGGCATCCGTCAGGGACAGAAATCTTGTGGTGTGCTCCCTGAGACATCTGGTGGGGCCACTGTGGGATACAGGAAGCTGAACTTGATGGGCTTTTGGCCTGATCCAGCAGGGCTCTTCTTATGTTCTTATGTTATGTAAATGGCTGGAAAACGTGTGTAGCCTGTTATTGCTTGAAAGGAGTGCTTTGCAATCTACCTCCATCCAATGTTCAACCTGTGTATTTGTAAATAAAGCAAATACTACAAAGACCATAAGTAGGTTTTCAGACAATCCATCCAAAGACAGACCTTCGCCTTTAAATCTCCCATGGGTACTGGCACCTACTGGCACCTACTGGCACCTACCCCATTCCAGACATGCTAGTAAGAATCTCTGCAGCACTGTACTCGCTGGTGATCGCTGTGAGCAATCTGTCATATATGAGAAGGGTATTTCGATTTCCAATGTGTTAATATTACTTTTTTTCCCTTTTATTTACAGTAAGGAACCTCAATGAAGCCAAAGTTGTTGGTCCGCAAGCAAACTCCAGACTCTAGGAAAAATGCCTAGAATCACTTTGTAAAGGCGCAGGTGGTCCCCAACACCACATTAAAATGTCTAAATTTTGCTTGCCAAAAAGCTGTTATAATCTGGCAGTCCAAGGCATGCATCTCAATCCAGCCTTTTCCTTCTTGAACTGCCAACATTCACCAGAGTCAGCCAAATTTTGACATTTTAATTGTGATGACATCCAGTACAGTATTTTTGTTAATCTCAATCCAATTTTTCATGATTACAATTGAGTAATTTTCAGAGTATACCTCCAGTTGAATATCCACTCCAGAATCTTGAGCCCAGATTCTTGTCAGTGCGTCGAAGGATGGAACCTAGTTTCTCCGTTTCTTTAGTAACGGTTCAACATTCCAATGAGTCGATATTCAGCGGGAGGTATACACTGAAAATAACCATTAGAAATTGAATTGAGATTAAAATATTTGAGATTGAGATTTAAATCTTTAAATTGTTCCATTACCCTGCAATAGAAGTTTGAGGCAGCATATAACAAATCTTTACTATTAGATCAACTAAAATATATTGTATGGCAAAGAGTCAAAGGATCACACGCATGCACTGAGATGACAGTCCCTCGTGAGCCCCTTGCACACTTCAGCCCCCCCCCATGCGCACACACCCAGGAGTCTCCATAATGGTGCAAGGGAGTTCAGCTGGAATGGAAAGCAGTTTCTGCCTTTGCAATGATTGGGGGTGGGTTGTTGTTTATTTTTAATTCTGGCCTATATATTTATATGACCTATTCTTGATCATAATAAAAAGAACAATATGGGGATAATAATACTACTTACAGTACAGGATTGATTATACTAGGCTAAATGTTATTTTAAATATTGCAGGTAAGGATATAGGTGATTAATAAAATTTTATTTTATAGGTGTGCTACCAAGGATTGACTTATTATACTGTAAATCAATATGTAATATTCAACCCCCCCCACACGCACGCATGCACCCACCCACCCACCCAGTACCATCTTGACCTCCCCAGTCCCTTTTCAACTTGGCTTCTCCTTTCTGCCTCACTCCTCTTTCCTTTAAGCTTTTGCCATCCATTCTTCTCCCAAGTTCCTTCTTCTGAGCCTACATATGCCCCACTTTACGCCAGTCATTCTGCCTTTGCGTATGCTGTCTCTAATCTCCAGAGCCTCCTCAGCTTCTGTGTTTCCTGCCTGCCTAGAATTCATGTATTTTCACCCACTCCTTTCTCAGTTGCATACTGTTTTTGTTTTCATTAGGCATTGTGTAAGATGTTTTCCCTATTCAAACTAACCCTTCACCTATTTCACAGAAACTGCTCTGCTTGTCAGTCTTCTATTGTTTAGATCTTTCTCCCTAGCAGCTAGATGTTTGTGAACATTCTGTGGCATCACAATAGCTTAGCCAGTGTTGATATGTAGTTGCAGGTAGCACACATGGATATATATTGTTAAAAATCTAGAAGTACCAGATTTCTGGAAAGTCTGGGAAGTACTAAAAGTACTTTTTAAAAAGTGGTATTTTTCTGCTGTCATTATTAACAGTAACAAAGGGATTTTAATTCCTGGAAGTGTCATAATGACTCTTGTTTGGCTGAATATCTACTTCATAGTAGTCTATTTGTCATATTAGGGTTTTTTTGTATTTTAAAGATGATAGAATTCAAATTTCTAGCCAAAAACATTTTTCATTGCATTGAGAATGGGGTTATGTAACAGATGGTGGGAGTGGGGTGTTTTGCTTCCAACTGAAATGATTGAATAGCTCAGAGATATTCAATAGCAAAATTATTTTTCCTGATATAATAATTTCTCCCTGAGTTTGAATTAATCTTTGATGTCTAGAAAGCATAACTTGTTTTTATGTTGTCTTCGTGTCTTTACCCTGCTTGTCTTTTCTTCTAGCCAGGACTATAATGTGCCAAAAAATAAAAAACCTAGTTATTGGAACTTCTAATTCTCCAGTCACAAAATATACTTGGAAAAAAATAAGTTTAATTGCTTAGGAAAAAGCCATAGGTTTGAAAACTGCTGCATGAACTTTGTGAATAATTTTCTGATATCACACAGAAGATGAAGAGAAAACATATTCTGATACCAGCAGATGTCAGTATTCATTGGCATAGAAAACATCCAGAATTATAGTGAGAAGGTAATTTACAGAATGGCAGAGTTGGCAGAGTTAACCCTTAGGAATGAAAGATGTGCTCTTGTACAAACATTGTATGGAACAACAAACCGTCTTGCTTCTGACTGGCTCCTGTTTCTTTAGCCCAAGAACAGCAGTAGGAGGCATCTACCCAACTTTCCTGTTACTTTGTCAGTTTTTGTGTGAGCTTTGTTTCTGAACATGTGTGCATTTGCCAGGCTCTGATCTATCCAGTTCTCTTTTACTAGCTCCATCTATTATTTTAGTGAAATCGGAAACAGGATTTTGGATTAGTTGGCTTTAAGCCTAATCCAGCAAGGCTCTTCTTATGTTCTTAGACTGAGGCCTCTGTCAATAGGACGTAACTATTGGTTTAGGATGCTAGTGATGATGTCATTAAACATTTAATAGGATGTAACAGTAAATAGGATGCTAACAGTAAATAGGATGCTAGTGATGATGTCATTAAACATTTTAGATTCATAACTCCTGTAGAAAGAGATGTATATTGTATTTTATACGTCATAACTTTCAACTGAACTAAAAAACCCTGTATAATACCACAGTTCAGCTCTCTCAATACAAGGTACTGAGCAAGAACATTTGTCCTGAATTTTCACATGTTGATGTGATAAGACTGAAGGAGAAATTGTCACAAGTATGATTAATGCCCTTATTTCAATATCTTGGGTGGCAAGATGGGTGCATCCTTAGTATTAAGTGGTTTATTGTAGCCCTTAAGGACATTTGGTACAATCGCATCCTTTCTGGACAATGAGAAGGTAGAAAACAGGGATTGCTGTCATTGGCCAGGATAGGACAGGGGGAGGGAATGCTTCAGGTTCCAACTTCTCTGCAGAAGAAGATGGTCAGCTGAAATCTTAGATGACTAGTCAAAGGAAAGAAAGTGATTAGAAGAGGGAGAAGTGTTGAGTGGAAGTCATGAGGTCTTGGGAGAAATAGTGTGAGAATGAGCAAGTGAGTTGGTGTAATGTTAGAAGGGAGTTGACAGTAGTAGGATTCTCACAACAAGGACATGGTTGCCTGTACAGTCAGTAGAGGGTGTATGTAAAAGAGAGAAAAGGCAATGGATGGATGGATGGATGGATGGATGGATGGATGGATGGATGGATGGATGGATGGATGGATGGATGGAATGAAAGAGATGAGAGTAGATCAGGGGTTCTCAACCCCTTTCCAGCCGAGTACCACATCCAGCACAACTCTCCTACTGCGTACCACCAGAAGTGACAGCCGATGACATCACCACCAGTTACTTCCGGGTTTTCGGAGGCCATAAACGCAGGTAGGAGGCTCAGGTCAGGACCCTTCTCAGCATTCCCAAGGGGTTCAGCCAAAGGCAAAGAGCCTCTCAGGAGCGAAAATGTGGCGCCAAAAGCACCGCGTCAGAGCAGAGTTCCAACGGGCCAGCAGTCTGAGTACCACCCGCAGTCGGCCAAAGTACCACTAGTGGTACGAGTACCCCTGAAATAGATAGCTTATGTGGGAAAAGAATGGTCAGCATGGAGAAAGAGAGGGAAAGAATTCAAGATTTACCAGGAGGGTTGCATGGGTGTGAGAGGGGTAGAGACCAGAGGAAAAGAGAAGATGGCCAGAGTTTGTGTGTATAAGAGGGAGGATAGGTGGCTTTGTATATTCATGAGAGAGGTCTGTTTGTAGTATATGAGTGAATATATGGCTGGGCTGGAGCAAAGCCTCTGTATAAGAATTGGTGGCATTGTTGCTCTCTGTGCAGTTCTGTCTTCTAAGGCTCAGAGTGTGTGATGAAGATTTAAGTGTGTGTTTTTACTACAAATTATTATTACAACTATTTATGTAACTGCTTTTCAACAACAACAACAAAAAGTCCACAAGGTGGTTTACATAACCAAAAAAATGGAGTAAATGGTCTCCTGCCCTGAAAGGGCTCATAGTTTAAAAAGATGCAGAAGAAACACCAGCAAGCAGCCTCTAGAAGAGAAACTGTGCTGTGGTGAGTAGGGAAAGTTTTTCTTCCCTTGTTAAATATAAGAGAGTCACCACACTTAGAAGGTGCCTCTTTGCCCTATTGCAAACATTTCTTTCTATAAATATATGCAGTAGCACAAAACCTGCTATCCTACAAGTTGCTCTATTTTCACTGATATTATAGTCCAGCTTTTCTTCCTGATATTACAAGTGCCTCTATTTGCATTCTCTCATCTGTGTTTTCTCAGATGCAGAACATTATGTAATTAGTTGTGGGGTCTCAGACCATCATTTCAGAGATGTTTCCCATTTACATTAAAGGCCTGTTCTTCTACCCAATAAGTAATTGTCTAGATCGCCCCAAATCTCTTTCAGCTTGATTTAATTGTTAAACATTAATGTAGCAGAGGGAGAGGGGGAGGCTTCAAAGGGGAGAGAAAATTGAAATGCTGGAGGGGCAGAGTTGTGTTTGAATCCAAAACTACAATTTTCAATGGTGGTTTGAAAGGGTTAGATGAAGACGGAATTGCTTTTCAATGGGCAAACAAAGAAGAAATGGGGAATAGAAATATTCTGTTTTGCTAATATTATACCCTGTATAAGGAAGGGTTTAAGTCTTCAGAAAAAGAAAAATTACAGTGTGCTCTAACCTTCTTGTTTAGTTTTATTTCATATGGATAATCTTTGAATGTTATACCACACTAAACCATCTGTTCTGCCATTGTTGAGCATAAAACAGCAGAACAGCTCCTAAATTCCTTCGACCATGCCAAAGGAGGCAAAGACCAAAAGTACAAGCCTGCATATATTGGCCTATGGTAAGAAGCATTCAGGTTATGAAGCATGCTTCCTTAGGGAGGTGAGGGCATTTCTAACTCCTTCCCCTCTGTGTGAGACTTGATTGGGCCAGGGGGCAAAATGCATATTTCCCATGTTCTTGTACATGTGCTTAAGTCAAGCCTCTCAGCATCACTGAGAGGCTTGGCCAAGGGCAGGAGCCTCTCGGGAGTGAAAACACGCCGCTGAAAGCATTGCATCAGAGCAGGGTTCCAGCGGTCCAAGTACCACCAGCAGTTGGCCGAAGTACCACTGGTGGTACTAGTACCACGGGTTGAGAACCCCCGATGTAGTCAAAGATTTGTTCCAGATTCATGCGGGACAAAGCTGGATGGGGCTGACATGAATGCATCCTGAAAGAAGGCTCTGCAGAGCAGTGAGGGGCCACCATCAGCCAGCCCCTGTGTCCACCTGCAGCTCTCCCTGCTTCTTCCCTTTAAGGAAGACTTTGGAACTTGGCCTATATCAGCTGCTAGGGAACAGAAAACTCTGCCAGACATATCCTCACATATCCCCTATTATTAGTACTGTATACCTTTGTGTGCATTAATGGGCAGGTAGTTTGGGAGTCAATCTTGGCTGAAAAGCAGGACATGAATAATATGTCCTGCTTTCAAAAAATGCATAAATATTCCTAGAATCACCATCATTGGAATACTGAATTGATGGGAACTTTTGTGATTAGGTATATCAGTGCTTACCAGAGCCAAACTGTAGATAACACCTATAGATAACTGCAGCATCCTACGTTCAGTTTGTAAAGAAGCCATTGTGGAAAGAATGCAGACGCTTATACTGACGGACATTATTGATGTGAACTGTAAGAACAGTTAATTAAGCCAGGAGTTTGCTTAGAAGGTCTGGAATAGGGAACCAATGAAAATCTTCATGTGGCTTTTCAAAAAAGATTGGAATGAGAGAGAGAGAGAGAGAGAGAGAGAGAGAGAGAGAGAGAGAGAGAGAGAGAGAGAGAGAGAGAGAGAGAGAGAGAGAGAGAGAGAGAGACTCAAGCCACTTCTCATTGTTTCCTAATCTGTTCATTCAACCCTATTACATATGGGATTAATGATTGTGAAATGTCAACCATATTTTTAAAATGAGCAGGGGTGGGTCAATTTCATTGTTTCTCTACTCAAAAATATTAACTAATAGATCAGAGATCAAAAGCAAGTACTTGGACAGTCCATTGATACTGCCCTATAAGGTGAAAGAAGGACATCAGTTTGCAGGACATTACAAAGAAAACGGGCATTTGTCTGCAAATGTTGTGACAAGCAAAGAAAGGGACCAGCTATCATAACTCAAGAGCCTTGACACATTTTTGAAGCGTTTTGAGAGGATACAAAATCAAAGTGAAAAGCTTTGACTTTCAACAGGAATTTTTACTATTCTTGTGGTCCACCAGTGACTGCTGGAAACCTCAAAATTAGATTCTTTGAGACAATTTCCATCAGAGCCTGTTCATTGTTGCTCACTGTCTGGGCTTTTTTTAAGATCAAGGGCATAATCCAGCCAAATTAAGCTCTTCTAAATTCTCATGATATCAAATCAGGGAGGTGTCAATGAGAGACAGGGTTGTAGTCATGGGGGACTTCAATTATCCTCACATTGACTGGGTCAATTCATGCTCAGGTCATGAAAGAGAGACTGGATTTCTGGATATGTTAAATGACTGTGCCTTAGAGCAGCTTGTCACGGAACCGACCAGAGGACAGGTGACTCTGGGTTTGATATTGTGTGGCACTCAAGATCTGGTCAGGGAGGTAAATGTTACCGAACCATTGGGGAATAGTGACCATGCTGCGATCTGTTTCGCCATGCATGTCGGAGGGAGAGTGCCGAGCAAATCGGACACGAAAACCCTTGACTTCCGAAGGGCTGACTTCCACAAAATGAGGAGACTAGTTAAAAAAAAGCTGAAAGGGAAGGTAAAAAGAGTCCAATCGCTCCAGAGTGCATGGAGGCTGTTTAAAACAACAGTCATAGAGGCCCAGCGGGAGTGTATCCCACAAAGGAGGAGGGCTCGACCAAGTCCAGGAGGGTGCCGGCATGGCTAACAAGCACAGTTAAGGAGGCTATAAAAGGCAAGGAAGCTTCCTTCCGTAAATGGAAGTCTTGCCCTAATGAGGAAAATAAACAGGAGCACAAACTGTGGCAAAAGAAATGTAAAAAGATGATACGGGAGGCCAAGCAAGACTTTGAGGAACGTATGGCAGGCAACATAAAAGGGAATAATAAAAGCTTCTTCAAATATGTTAGAAGCAGGAAACCTGCCAGGGAAACGGTTGGTCTGCTGGATGGTGAGGGAGAGAAAGGGGTGATAAAAGGGGACTTGGAGACTGCAGAGAAATTAAATGAGTTCTTTGCATCTGTCTTCACGACAGAAGACCTCGGGCAAATACCGCTGCCGGAACGGTCTCCCCTGAATAAAGAATTAAGTCAAATAGAGGTTAAAAGAGAAGACGTCTCAGACTTAATTGACAAAATAAAGATCAATAAATCACCAGGCCCGGATGGCATCCACCCAAGAGTTCTGAAGGAACTCAAGAATGAAGTTGCTGACCTCTTGACCAAAATATGCAACTTGTCCCTTAAAACGGCCACTGTGACAGAGGATTGGAGAATAGCTAATGTCACGCCAATCTTTAAAAAAGGAAGGAGGGGGGACCCGGGAAACTACAGGCCGGTCAGCCTAACCTCTGTTCCAGGGAAGATGGTGGAAAGTCTCATTAAGGATAAAATCTTAAAATACATAGAAGAACAAGCTCTGCTGAGGGAGAGTCAGCATGGCTTCTGCAAGGGGAAGTCTTGCCTCACAAACCTGTTAGAATTTTTTGAAAAGGTCAACAGGCATGTGGATGCGAGCGAACCCGTGGATATTATATATCTGGATTTTCAGAAGCGTTTGACACGGTCCCTCATGAAAGGCTCCTGAGAAAACTCCACAGTCAGGGAATAAGAGGGCAGGTCCTCTTGTGGATTAGGAACTGGTTAAAGACCAGGAAACAGCGAGTGGGAGTCAATGGGCAATTTTCACAATGGCGAGAGGTGAAAAGCGGTGTGCCCCAAGGATCGGTCTTGGGACCGGTGCTTTTCAACTTATTCATAAATGACCTGGAGTCGGGGATAGGCAGTGAGGTGGCCAAGTTTGCAGATGACACTAAACTTTTCCGGGTGGTGAAGACCAGCAGGGATTGTGAAGAGCTCCAGAAGGATCTCTCCAAACTGGGAGAATGGGCAGCAAAATGGCAGATGCGCTTCAATGTAAGTAAGTGCAAAGTGATGCACATTGGGGCAAGAACCCAAAATTTCACATATACGCTTATGGGTTCTGAGTTGTCTGTGACGGATCAAGAGAGAGATCTTGGGGTGCTGGTGGACAGGTCGATGAAAGTGTCGACCCAGTGTGCGGCGGCTGTGAAGAAGGCCAATTCCATGCTCGGGATCATTAAAAAAGGGATTGAGAATAAAACGGCCAATATCATTCTGCCTTTGTACAAATCGATGGTAAGGCCACATCTGGAGTATTGTGTCCAGTTCTGGTCACCACACCTCAAAAAGGATATAGTTGAATTGGAAAAGGTGCAGAAAAGAGCGACCAGAATGATTCGTGGGCTGGAGCACCTCCCTTATGAGGAAAGGCTACAGCGTCTGGGGCTTTTCAGCCTAGAAAAAAGGCGCATGAGGGGGGACATGATTGAGACTGATAAAATTATGCATGGGATGGAGAGGGTGGATAGAGGGAAATTCTTCTCCCTCTCGCACAACACCAGAACCAGGGGACATGCACTAAAATTGAGTGGAGGGAGAGTTAGAACGGACAAAAGAAAATATTTCTTTACCCAGCGTGTAATTCATCTGTGGAACTCCTTGCCACAGGATGTGGTGATGGCATCTGGCCTAGATGCCTTTAAAAGGGGTTTGGACAGATTCATGGAGGAAAAGACCATCACAGGTTACAAGCCATAAGCAACCTCCTGGTTTTAGAAGTGGGTTTTCTCTGTGCCAGGTGCAAGGGAGTGGCGACTGGACACAGGTATCTTGTTGTCTTGTGTGCTCCCTGAGGCATCTGGTGGGGCCACTGTGTGACACAGGAAGCTGGACTAGATGGGCTTTTGGCCTGATCCAGCAGGGCTCTTCTTATGTTCTTATGTTCTTATGAAGCTGTTCTTAAAGGCACAATTACAGAGGCTAGTTGAAAAGTTGGCAACCCTCTACACTTACCATAGCTCTTTCCCACTAAAATCAACGAGAAGCACTTAGCTGGCTGCAGAGGCGTGGAAAGACTGGAGCGAGCGGAGCAGCGGCTCCAGGTGGCACCTCGGCCCCGGGCGGCGCTGCTCTGCTCGCTCCAGTATTTCCATGGAGCGAGCGCGCCCACCAGGTGACGCGGGCGGGCGCTCCGAGGCCTTCTCCCCCGGCCTCGGAGCCGGAGAAAGCCCCGGAGCGTCCACCTCGACTGGTGGCCGGGGCTTTCTGAAGGCCGACTGCCGCGCCGCGCTGTTTATCTTTGTTTTGCACATGCGCAAAACGTTAAAACGATCTGCGCATGTGCAAAACAAAGATAAACAGCGCAGCAGCCGGCCTTCAGAAAGCCCCGGCCACCGGTTGAGGTGGACGCTCCGGGGCTTTCTCCAGCTCCGAGGCCGGGGGAAAAGGCCTCGGAGCACCCGCGGAAGCCGGGCAGCCCCCCCCCCGGAGCGCCGCCGCCCCCCCCCCGGAGCTGCGCCCCCCCCGAGCGGCGGCGCGCCCCCCCCCGGAGCGACGCAGCAGCAAGTGCTCCAGGCAGCACTCGCTGCTGCTACACCTCTGGCTGGCTGTACTCTTCTACAGTTCTAAAATACAAACATCCTGCTTTGAAAAGAGCAAATAATAGTTTGAAAACCCTCGGCGAAACATCCTTCTAAATGACATTATTATCAAGTGTATCCACATGATTCTGCAAAGGGTGCCCCAAATGCACGCAATCCTCCTTTGCACAATTCTCCCAGTAAAGTGTGCATACTGGTTCCAGATGTTTTTGCTGCAGTGAATTTACTTAAGCTTGGCACTGACCCACCACTGTAAACGACTCATGCAGGCAAAGCCTTCATTCTATTCATTCAAAACGGGAGGTTTTAAATGACTGCGTATAAACCAACACCAGGGACATATCATAAATGAAAGTAGGTACATGCAGTGATCGCTGGGTAGCGGGACAATTCTTGGGAGGGGAATAATCCTCTCGTTCCTTGGCACTACCTCCCAGCTATTATTTTATCAGCTGTATGGAATATTCGACTTGCTTTCACAGCAGTTTCTGTTCACAACTCGAGTGAGGCATGTGTTCCTTCAAAGAGTTGTTAGTGATCAATAGGAGTTCTGAATTGTCGAAAATTGCCTTGCCTTAAAGGCTTTTCAGCCCAGCGACACACATAACAAGGAGAGGCACATTTCTGTAAGTGAATACATGTCAGTGAACAGGTTACCGTTATTCACTTAACCAGCATTAAATGTAATCCTCTCCGATTCTCCCTTGCCTCTCCTCCTCCCCTTTCCCCTGTCACTCTTCATCTCCTGCAAAGGTAGAAACTCTGCCTTCAGTAGCCTGTGGAGACCAAGAACCTTGACAAACCCATGGAATATATTAGTTTGAGACATTTGATATAAGGGGGGCTCTCTAGATTCACTGCAAACAATAATTGAAGAACTGTAGCCGCTGATATATATTACCTCACAGTCCAAATATTCCCATTTTGCTCCATGGGAATCATGTCCATCTCTTGCACTAGAGAGACGTTCTGTTTAGCTTTGTAGCCCAGCTCTCATTTTATTTTCGATGTTTATTTCACCAGCAGGTGATACATTGCCCTTGCGTTTTGGGGAGGGGTTGTAGCTCAGTTGGCTGAACACCTGCTTTGCATGCTGAAGGGCATCGGTTTAATCCCTGGCATGTCAAGGTAGGGCAGAGAAAGGTTCCTGTCTGAATCTCGGGGGGGGGTCCCAAAATATAGGGGGACATATCTGGTGTTGATGTGCAGACTGAGTTCCAAGGTGCTTAAGTTCTAAAATATGAACGAGCACACCTTACTCCATGGACACCATCACTGTGCTTCTTGCCCACGAGCTCTTGTTACAATTCTACTCTTGTCTCTTTCTACACACACACACACACACACACACACACACACACACGTTTATAGATATATAAAACGCTAGTTCCACCAGCGCTACAAGCCCATAGGATTGGGCTGTAAGGGATCTACAGACATCCACCAATGTGGATCTTCAATTGCTTCCCTTAGATCAGTGTTTCTCAAACTGTGGGTTGGGACCCACTTGGTGGGTCACAACCTAATTTCTGGTGGGTCCAAGGTGATGGAAAGATCAGATAAGTAATTGCCACAAGCCCTGAGGCTATTCAAAAATCAAATAGCTGCTAATTGCCCTTCAATGAGCTAATTGCCCTTCTAAGAGCTGAGCTCCTGCAGTTTGCAACCTTGAGTAAATATAGGGAGATATATGTTTGAGCATTTCGTAAAGATAGGTGGGTCCTGATAGAGTGTCATTTTAAAAAGTGGGTCCCGGTGCTAAAACGTTTGAGAACCACTGCCTTAGATGTTTTGAGTGTTGCAGGTTTTCTACAATGAAGTATGAATGAATTAAAGCTCATTAAAATGTGTGTGCATTTTTTGACACATCCTCTGTGTGTGTGTGTGTGTGTGTGTGTGTGTGTGTGTGTGTGTGTGTGTGTGTGTAAGAAGCCAAACCTGAGTGAGTTCACATTGTAACCTTCTCATCCTCTGGATTGGATTAAAATCCCATCATTTCTGATCAGTTAGGTAAGAGACGGTGCTGCCTTTCCATGCTCTTTATAAGTACATAAGAACCTAAGAAGAGCCCTGCTGGATCAGGCCAAAGGCCCATCTAGTCCAGCTTCCTGTATCTTACAGTGGCCACACCAGATGCCTCAGGGAGCACACGAGACAACAAGATACCTGTATCCTGTTGCCACTCCCTTGCATCTGGCACATAGAAAACCTACTTCTAAAATCAGGAGGTTGCTTATGTCTTGTAACCTGTGGTGGTCCTTTCCTCCATGAATCTATCCAAACCCCTTTTAAAGGCATCTAGGCCAGGTGCCATCACCACATCCTGTGGCAAGGAGTTCCACAGATGAATTACTGTAATTCACAAGTATGACTCTATTTTGGTCATAGACATGGCCCTAGTCACTGTGCAACTACACAGTAACTACAGTACAGCACTTGGAAATGACTGTAATTACAAAGTACTGTGCTTTTGGTCAAATTTTGGTCAAACACCCACCTTCTTGTTTCAGAAATCAGAAATGACAAAGTTCCTTATTGATTGGAGTGCCTTTAGTCAGGAATTTTTCGACCGACAACCCTCTCTTACTCATGCTTTCTCTGCTGAGTTGGTGCCCCGTGATAGTCACACCAAAATGTACATAGCTCTGTTGCACCAGTGTTGGTGCCTCTGTGTACAGGATATAGGATGCAACATTATGAAAACCTGTAGAACAATTTTACCAGAGCCATCGTGGGACATAGAAGATAAATATGTGTACCACCGTAGGCAACAATGGCTCTATAATATTTCCTCCGAATGTTAGCAAATCTATTATCTATATACACCACCAGTATCCAGCAGTTGTCATTAACTGTGGTATGCCCCAAGAAATAGCTACACATGAAGTTGGAACAGTTATTTACACCTATGTGTAAATACCACAAGTATGACTATTTTGGTCATAGACATGGCCCTAGTCACTGTGCAACTACACAGTAACTACAGTACAGCACTTGGAAATGACTGTCCTTGCCATTTTAAATGCTTTCCTAACTGATGGAGAATGTCATATAGCACTCACTGAAACTTCCTTGTTCCTCTCTGCTGCTCTGAATCCAGAAAGAAGCCAGGCATTGATGGGGGGGGGGGAGGAGGAGGAGGAGCAAACAGTCTGATATATACAGGGCTGCGAGAAGCTCAGGAGAGGTCTTTTTCCATATGGCTATAGCAGGGTCACTCAGAGAAATTTTATCAGGGGGTACAAAGTTTCTTCCGTTCATATAAATTTGGCTCCTGGGCCCCCCTTTTTAACCCATTTTTGGCCCTGGGCCCAAAATGGCCCCGGGGAGGTACAATTTACCCCCTTAACCCCCCTCTCGGAGGCCCTGGGCTATAGCAGCTGTTGAAAGAAACCCTTTTGCTCCAGTCATCCAGAGGCCTCTTACCACTTGGATCCTCACTCATGAGCCTTAAAAGAACTGCATTTTTCAAGGGTAATTGAGGTAAAGCATAAAACCATAATTTGCAACATAGGGGTGACTCCTGTCCTCAGCCAAGTACAATAGAGAATGGAAGAAGCAGATGGCAAAGTTTTATTGTGGCATGTAGGTAGGAGTGGGGGTAGATGTTGCAGAATCCTATCCCATGCTGATGAGCAGGATGCAGGGCCACCAGTGCAGCGGCTGTTGTATCTTGCATGCCAGGAGGGGAACAAGCCAGCCGGGATAAGTAAAGAAAATGTGTACGTACTTACCTCCCCAGCTCAGCTGCTGCCTGGCCTCCTACAGGATACTTCAGATCTACACCAGCTCTTTTGCTGGCATAGATTTGAGGAAACTGCTGGGGGGGGGTCAGGCCCGAGACGGAGGTTTGGATACGGCAGACACTGGTGCCACTGTGATCTGCCCCTCTCCGCCCCTCTCCACCCCAAATCTCACCCATTTATGGCCTCTTTACCAGTGGCCTGTCTGTGCAGCGCCACCGGCAGTGCACGGCCTTCCAACCCTTGCACTCGTGGCAGTGCTCAGCAGACCAGCGACGAGGCTGCCATGACAGCGTACTTCGTAGTACGCTGGTGTACCACGAGGATACAATTGGGCCATAAGTCAGTTATACTACTTATTATTTCTAGCACTGATAATTGCTACAATGGATGGGATCACACAGCCTCCCGTGTGGCACAAGATGGAAAGAGGTAGAATAGCAGTCAGCTCCCATCATAGGTCTTTTCAAACTTTCTCTACCATGTGTAGACTAAATGCATGGAGGGGGAGGGAAGCATGACATTAGCCCTACTTTGACATCATTACTTTCGGCTAGCCCTGCCTGCCCTTCCCCCAACCTCACTGCTCAGTGAAAGGTCTGAAAAGGGGAACCTGCACATAGAATCATAGAGTGCTAGAGTTGGAAAGGAACTTGGAGGTCTAGTTTAACCTCCTGCTCAGTGCAGGCGATTATAGCTTCCCTGCTAGATGGCCATCCATCCTCTGCTTAAAATCCTCCAATAAGGGAAAGGAGGCAGACTGTTCCAGTGCTGGAGGGCTCTTACAGCTAGGAAATTGTTCCTCACATGTGTATCCTAAATATACTTCCCTATAGTTTCAACGCATTGGTTCTAGTCCTGCCCTCAGGAACTATGGGAAGCAAGTCATCCTCTTCTTCTATTTAACAGCTCTTCAGATACTTGAAGACCGTTATCATATCTCCCCTAGTCTCTTCTTCCCCAGGGCAAACATACCAAGCTCTTTTAACCATTCTTCATAGGACTTAGTTTTCAGACCCCTCACCATCTTACAGCCCAATCCTGGGGCTTGAATCTTTTATCTGCCATAAGTTCACTAAGTGGCCTTAGGCAAGCCAACTGCCTCTCTGCCTGAGCTCCCCAGTTGCAATACAGGGATAATACAGTACTTACCAGACAGGATTGTTTTGACAATATCAAGTTGTTGTTGTTGTTGTTGTTAGATTTATATATCTGTTTTCAACAAAAAAAAAAGTTCACAAAGCAGTTTACAGAGAAAATCAAATAAATATACGCGAAGTCCTTTGCAGATTCAGAAAGTGCTCAATAAGTGTTGAGTATGGCGGGTAGCGCAGCGGGTTAAACCACTGAACCATGAGCTGTCGATCGAAAGGTTGGCAGTTCGAATCCGCGACGGGGTGAGCGCTCGTTGCTTGGCCAGCTCCTGCCAACCTAGCAGTTCCAAAGCATGTTGATGCGAGTAGATAAATAGGTACCGCTTGCAGGAAGGTAAACAGCGCTACGTGTTCCAGCTGCATGCTACGCGCTGCGGCAAAGAGAGTCATGCCGGCCACATGACCACAGAGGCGTCTTCGGACAACGCTGGCTCTTCGGCTTTGAAATGGGGATGAGCACCACACCCTACAGTCGGACACGACTGGACTTAATTGTCAGGGGTCACCTTCACCTATGGCATCCCTGCTGCTTCCCCCAGCACATGTCTGTGCCTCTTTCGGGAGGCCTGCCTCACACATTGAGAGCCACTGTCATGAGGCTTAACATAAAGGCTCTGTTGGCCTACACTGAAGGTGATTGCATTACAAGTGGCCAAGAGCAGAGCCCGTGAAAAGGCCTCTCCAAGGAGTGTAGACAGGAGAAGTTCAGCAGGGAACGGGAGTTAGGTGACAGTTCCTGCTTGCTCCATCTGGCTTTTCTTTCATCCAAATTTCCCTCCATGGGGTCATAGTGAAGAGCATATTTCAAGCGCTTCATATGCCTGTTTGAATTTAAATAAATGCAATTAGAGAATGTCACATTTTGCAGCGCAGTCCTTGAAGCCCTCGTCCTCCTGGCGCAAATCCCACTGAAATCTTACCTTGTAAATTTTGCACTATTCTATGTTACTTCTAGTCATGTTATATGATTCATTTTTCTAAAAAAGTGAAATCATAACATCTTTACTCTGTGTTTAGCCAAAACAAGCTGTTCAAGAATGTAAAATATACCATTTTATTGGTACTGGCTTGCAAGTGAGTCAGTAGACTTTAAAAAAAAAAAAAGCACACTACAACTAAAATTGGATTCTAACCTTCAAAAATTTATGGCAATTGCTCCTTCTTGTGGCTTGGATGTTGACATATAATTAATTTGGGATTTTGTCTTAAGGTTTCCTGTCTAGGTTTGTACCTGTCACAAAAATATCCTTGCAAGTTTATCTAACAGCTGGAGCACCAAGGAAGTCCATTGATATGTAGCAAAGCAGACGTACAGTTGAGGCAGAAGGAAGTGCTCCTAGCGGGATGGAATTAAGAAGCCGAAGGAATGTGGCTTTCCACTGATGTACAGAATCCCAGGCTGATAGCCATTTTGTGTCGGTAAATACTGTTCGCGCAAAACCACCAGCAGCTCTTGACAGCCGTCTTAACAGTGTTGATACACCGGCACAGTGGTCCTCGTCTGGCAGAAGCGTCCACGTGAGCAAGCCAATCAGCAGTGATTTGCAATGATAACAACTGCTGGAGTGCCCAGAGTAGTGTTTTTATGAGCAAGGATCATTACGGCCCAAAAAGAATAACACAAAAGGGCTTAATTATGACAAGAGTTTGGTTAAATTCTTTATTTATTTATGTATTTATTTAAAGAATTTGTATCCCGCCTTTCTCCCAGCAAGGGCACTCAATTTCTTCACTGATGGTACTGTATTTTTATCCAGCCTTTCCATTTTCATAACAGTTCACCTGGAAAAATAACAATAGCAGTGCAATCTTGTGCATGCTTACTCAGAAGTAAGTAGTCCCACTGAGTTCACTGGGGCTTACTCCCAGGAAAGTGTGCGTAAGATTGCCGCCTAAAAGAAATAATAATTTAAATCAACTGGAATAAAAAGCAGCACAAATGCGATAGAAAAGCCAACAAATAAACGCATTCAGGTAGCTACTAACCAAAAACCTGTTGAAACAACCAGGTGTGCAACTGATAGTGGGTTTTTTTTTGTTGTTGTTTTTTAAGTGAAGTGCAGGATAAATAGATTTCCCAAAACAGGGAGTTCCACATTCTGGGTACCACTTTCTACTTCTGGGAAGGCTTTCTCACCCATTTCCACCAGCTGTACCTCTGAATGCAAGAGGCCCCTCTGAACCAATCTCAGTGGATGGGCAAGCTCGTAAAAACTGGAAGTGGCTCGCAGTTTTCCGGAAATCCAAACATCGGAGAGGCCTGCGAAGGGTCGCACAGGCCTCCCTGTACACCCTCGAAGCCCCAGTGGGTTTAAAAAAAACACACCATTTTCGGGTGCTTTTTTCCCACCGCCGGCAATCCCCGGGATTGCCGCCGCTGGCCCAACCCCCGCAAGCACTCCGGGCGGCTGCCCGAAGACGCTATTTATTTGTTTGTTTGTTTTATATTATTTATTTATTTATTGTGCTGATTTTTCTCGGGGCCCGTGACATCATGATTCCTGGCCATGCCCCCCGTGATGTCACTGCTGCCCCCCCCCTGCATCCTGGAAAATCTGGTAAATCTGGAAAATTATGGGAGATCTCTGCCTGAGACCCTGGAGACCACTGCCGTTCAAGATAGGCAAAACTGGCCTTAATAATGGATCAATAGTCTGACAGAATAAGGGAGCTTCATACGCACACCAATTTCTCTTCCTGGAAAAAGCTGCTCCTCTCTGTCAACCCATCTTTCTCTGCTGCTTCAATTCATTCCTTCTGTCTCTTTCCTGGAGCACAATAGACTCACGTTGCCTGAAGTTTCTGCTACAAGCTAATATTCCTCAATTGTATCCTTATATTCTATTAACAAGCTTGTTCCAGGATCACTGTGCTAACATACTTGCATAAAATACACACCACCTTTGTGAAACCACAAGTTGCAACATAAAGGTCTATATCAATTGCTTTTGAGGGTCAGACCCTGTATGGTTCCAGTCCACAACTCACTTCCTTAGGCTGTTCTGCTGACGAAGCAATTTGTCCTTCAGTAGGACGAAGCCTGAGTACCAATACAGTGTGGTTTTGTGACCCACACCGATGCCAATGTGGCTAGTCAATAAACTAGATGGTGGTGATAGTGTGTGTTATTTTGGAAACCAAAACTGCAGCAGAGATCGTACAGTAGGAGCAGCAGGAAAGAGACAGGGAAGCCACGTACTGTAGAGAAAGAGACAGGGAAGGGGCATTGCAGGACTGGGAAACCAAACAGGAAGCCCCCAAGTTGAAGAGTAGCGAAAGGTGGAAAGACGGGCTGGTGGGCTGAAGAAGTCCTAAGCAACTGCTTTTGAGGGGGGGCAGGGGGTTGGAGACCAGGATGGCAGCATCTCACTAGCCAAGTTGACTTTTGAGGCTGACAGCTGTCACATCTGGCCTTCTCAGCATTGAACTGGCTGGTGGCTCCTCCAGGTGACTGGTTTTCAAGCGTTTACAAAAACTGGGGCAAAATGCTAGGGCACCGGTTTTTTAATACACAGAATCCTGCCTGTTTTTAGGAACTTGTGGTTACTTTAATTGCCAAGTGAGGGAAGCCTCACTCCACGCCCAAGTTGTGCGATCCCCGCGGAGGCTGGAAAGAAGCATTTTCAAGTAAGCATATATGAAGCACAGCGTCTGCCTTGCTGTGTCTTTTCAAAAGTACAACCAGCTCTGTCTCTGCCGAGATGGATTCGATTCTCTCGTTTTGTGACCTTTCATTCTCTCGCTGCTCCTTTCACCCCTTCTGCTGTTTTGGTCCGTAAGAGAAACATTTTGTAGATATCCTCCTGAAATCTCCTTTTGCTGAGCGCTGTGGCTTTTATTAGCGCACATACCAGTGAGTGGGGTTGATCCCGAATGAGCATGGCAAGGCTTCATGCCTTCTGTTTTTGTTTTTCTCTAACTCCACAATCACTTGAGCTTGAATGCTTTTTCTGCCATAAAAAGGAAACCCTAACCCTGGGCAGCTGTTTTTCCTTTCTTTTCCTTTTTTTTTATTAGACACAGTGTGCATCGCATTGGACCAAACACTGCAATATGATTGTGCCCCCCCATCTGCCAAGAAGAATTTGAACATTAATTCTGCCTCCCTGACAATCACGTCTGTGTCTCTGATATATTTCTGCTGCCTTGTTTCATTCTGCTCTGAGAAATAAAACAGAAACACATTGAACTTGCTCAGCACGCAGTGGCCACACAGCAGCAGCTCTAATGGGCTTACCGACCACAACCTACAGGGGCCAGAATGTGTCAACAGCAAAAGGGCCAACCTCAAGCGCTGCCTGTGCGTTTCCTCCGTTGTTACACGTCTAATTCTTTGCAGCTTAGTTCTCCTGCTGTTCTGGCTGCTCCAACCCAAGGCTCATATATTGCAGCAGATTCCCTGCCTCCTGTTACGCCACAAAGGTCCCAGCAGGAAGTCTTTCAGTGGAGCAGACAAGCCACAGGCTAGGGCAAATAGGGCATCACAACTTCCTAATAAGATGACTTCCTAGATTGGGGACTCAACACAGCTTTCATTTAACCACTTCGCTCCTCAAGCCGTGAGCATCCAACGTGTGTCTCGATCTGAAACGACTGGGAGCCCAAACAAAATGGCATTTGCCTTTCGAACCGTGTCACCTCCTTGACTATGGCTGCCATAAAAACCTGTCTAGTTCCTTCCTACTAAATGAATGTCTAGCAACCATTTCCCATTTGTAGGCTCCTTGGTGTCAAATGGTTGATCTGCACTCGGGGGCTGCTGCTATTGCCTCTTCAGCTCCTTGCTTCTGGTTTATAGAAGGCCAGCACTGAAGTGGTTAACTAACTTGAACATGCAGGCTTGGTTTCCTGCCTGCACTTGCACTGGCCTAAGGCGGTGCCTGCTGTTTAGGAGTGAAAGAGAGAGCGCCTTGCCTTGTCCCAGGTGGCAGACAGGCAAACCATGTTATTAAGAAGCAGAGATCGCAAAACCTTGATCTTCAAAAAAGGCCCCGTAATTAGTCCCTAGCATGAGAATAAATGGCATTCCACATCAGCACGGAGGGAAAAAGCGAGCAGATTTCATTAAGTGATTGGGAATATTGACAGTTTTTAGGATCTCGTAGGGACCGCTTTGTTATTTGAGCCTCTTAAGCTCAACACTTTCTCTATATTTTGGCATTTTAAACTTTAGGAGCATGTTCCAGGAGCCTCACACTCTGTCTCCTGCGGGGAAACATAGATGCTTTGATAAACAGCCACAGAGCCAAATGGAGTTATGTCAATGGCTTGTTTGCACAGTTTGCTCATCGCTCCCTTCTCTGAGCCGGATCCAAAGCCCAGCAAGCAGAAGCAGTGAAGGGCATTACACTGACATCCGCAGGATTTGACTCAAGCAGCCCCATCAGAGCAATAGATGGATTCTGTAATGCAGACTGCTGTTTTTAATGCAGGGTGGAAATGACATATTGAAAAATATGCATTGGGCCAGCTTACATTTCCGTGACCTGTGTTTGGAGTTCTCGATATACATATATAAATATAAGAGACAGAGTCAATGTTGTTATATGGGGGGGGGGGGGGGGGAGAGAGAGAAAAATTATCAAGTCATGTTCATTTTGCAGATTTGATTTACAGGCCTTCCCAGTGGGGAAAGCATCCTGTCTGGATAGTCAAGGTTTAGCATTTTATCTACCTCTGTCTCAGTTTTTGCATGGTAACTTTCAAGGACACTCCTTACCCCGTGGGTTCGATCCGTTTCATTTTATGAATCCCCAGGGCATCTGCTGTTATTCCTGACTCAGATTAGTGATTCTAGCCCTTTTTGGCTACCTGGGAAATTCATCAGATCCTTGCAGTAATTCAGACACCAGCTGCAAACTCAGCGTTAGAATATTTGTGCAGAGCTGCAGATGAACATTATTGCACAGTGTATTTAAAAGAAAAATAACAAAATGTGATAGAGCATGTCCATATTGCCTTTTCAGGTGTATTCCCTGTCCCTCTTCTTGAAGTAAGTACTTTGTGTGCGTGTGTGTGTGTGTTGCCTTTAAATATCCTGCATACACTTCTCCATCTCCCTTCATATTGCACTTTAACAATAATTTTCTGGGCAACAATAATACTGAGCGACAGTTCTCAAATTGCTTACTCTGAATTTACCAAGTTTTCTCTGCCATCTCTTTTCACATATGGGGTTTTAAATTGCTCTATCAATTTATATCCACAAACTGTCATTTGAAAACCTCATATATTTAATTCCACAAACTTTTCTCATGAACCTTAGAATTCATGGTCCTCGTGATGCCATTGGCTGGTTTGCTCTGATGCTTCTCAGCACTTATTCTTAGCACTTCTTAGCACTTAGTACTCTGATGCTTCTTAGCCCTCAGTGGCATCCAGAGGGGCCAGGACATACCCTGCCTACCAGGTCCTACTATGACATCATAGCAGCTTAGCCCATGGCATCAAAGCAAATGAAGCAGACAAAAAGATCAGAGGTCTGCTACAAGATTTTATGGGAACATGAAAAGACAGCCTGTCCTGATGACAGGTCCTTTGCAAGCTGTTATTTCAGTTAAATAGTATTAGGATCTACTAACTGCTTTGTGATCTTGTAACTATAATAAATAAATGTTTGTCCTCACCACAACCATGTGAGGTAAGCCCATTGATCAGGTAGGGAACAGAGGCTAAGGGCCCAATCCTGCCTAAATAAAGGCCGGCAGAGTGCGCTCCCCGCCGGCCTAAAGTGTTGCAGATGTGCCGTAAGGCACTTTTGCAGCTCCTCTAGTGTAAGCAGCGCAGGTGCGGAGGCCGGCACTGCTCACACTGCCATCACCCAGGACCCGCGCTGGCCGACCCAGGTAAGTCCTAGGCCAGTCGATGGGAGGGCGTGAGGAGGGCATGCTGGGGTGGCTGGGGAGGGGGCTATTGGCCGGTCCAACCTAGGAGGGGGCAGGGATATTGGCACCAATATCTCAAGCCTCAGGCCAGGTCGGCCTTACACGGCCTCCCTGGTTTTGCACCAGCAAAAGAGCTGGCGCACATCTGAGGAGGCCCATTGAGGTCTCCAGCGCTTACATCAGGGGAAAGGGACAAAAGTCCCCTTCCCCTGAGGTGAGTCTTGGCTGTGCCGGCATGACCCGCAACCCAGCTAGGATGCAGCGGCCAGCCATTTTGGTTGGCTGCCGCATCTTAGGTGGGATCGGGCTGCCCGAAAGATGAACTAGCAACGGGTTTACTGACATGCCCACCTGCCCATCTCCACTGGACCACAATGACTTTTTAATTCCATAATACACTATGGGGTTCTCTGTAAGCCACCTTCAAAACAAGGCTAGTAAATGGAATGCTTCTCTTATAATGATTTAAAGACAAGCTATTGTTTCTCTACGGCATCATTTTAAAAACTGCCTCTTCTGAATACCCGCTAATATTATTCAAGTACACTTCCAAATATTGACAAGGGTTTAGCCCAGTTTGTTTCTCTCGGTTTTGTTTTCAGTTGGTTGGCGCCTAACTTCCCAAGCCCAAACTGCTTGCTCAATGTCATGTTTTCTAGGCAGCGCATGCCGTACTTTGCTTA
The DNA here is from genome assembly GCA_026170595.1 of Plestiodon gilberti rubricaudatus. NCBI lineage: Eukaryota > Metazoa > Chordata > Lepidosauria > Squamata > Scincidae > Plestiodon > Plestiodon gilberti. Next base: position 218,092,863 of record JANXHW010000002.1, on the reverse strand, counting down.
CAATTCAAACGAAGAGGCTCCCTTCAACTTTCCTTAAACCTGTGCATTTTATTGATTTGAGATGTAAGAAACAGGACACCCAAACTTTGGTTATTTTTATAGTTCTAAACAATAAAGACTAACATCAGTTTTGACAACAAACAAAACCAGTTTCTGTTCTATCGGTTATGTTTAAAAGATTCCAGTTTCAAACCAAACACAACTTGTGGTTATTCTGTCAGATATTTATATAGCCACTGGGGCGCCATAGTTATGCACTGCATACATCATTGTATTTTTAAAATGTACTTAATGAACATTTTTTTTCTCTTCTGGTAACTACTTCATTGCCTTAAATGAATGCATTCCATTAGAATTTGTAACAAATGAGTACTTTGTGTTTGCATTAATGCCAAACACGTTTAACAAATTTTTAACAAGGAACACTGGCAAGAAGCCAAACTCCTAGAGGGACACTGAAGGAATGCTATAAATTTAAACTGGATTTTACCTTTTCACTTCACTCAGCAAGTGTCTTAGGTGTCTTTGGCATCTTGGTATTTGCAGTTTTTCCATTTCAGGTTAGATGAAAGTTTTTTGTCTTTTTTAAATCTTATTCATGAATGGTTCAGTTGACTTGATATTTTAAGCATATATAACCTGAAGAAGAGATCTTAGATTATTAAATCAAGCCTTTGATTAAAAAAAACAGTATATTTCTGTTTGTTTTTGAGTTCTAATTTTTACACTTTCAGGCCTTGTGGTTTCCAAACCGTTGCAATATCAGTCAAAAACCCCAGGTTGCAGCAGCGGAGATGTTCATATTGTACAGAGCAAGTCATGGTAAATCATTCATTGACTCTAGGAAAATGAGTTAACTACCTTTCTGTCAGATTTAATCAAAAGGAAAACAAAAAAACCCACCCTCAGGAAAAAAAGGTCCTGGTGTTCTTTCTTTTGCTCACAACTGGGTTGCAAATTTCTGGGGTTTGATCATGTTTGCAGCTGTAGTTGAGTTGCAGGGAGGGAGCATTACCCGCAGGATGTGCCGTGGAACTGCACAGTGATGATCATGCTCTTGGCTGAATTGCTGGATGAGGGGGGATGCATGGCAAAAATGCTATGATTTTCTACTTTGCGCACGATAACATCTTAATTAAAGAGAACTCTGAGCAAATTCAGGAAATATGCGTAACAATTTTAAGGCATAGTGGGTCTTAACAGCAATGCCTTCACTAGTGGTTTTGAGTTATGCCCCCTCCCTCTGCGCCATCTATGTCCCATGCTGTTGCTAAGGGTTCCCTGATCTTCAACAGTGGCTTTTTGGATGGATTGGGGAGCATCAGTAGGAAGGAAGGGTGAGCAGGATGCCTTTGCACTGGCGCACATGCACAAGCATGACTAGTGATGCTACCCAGAGGGAATGAAAGAGCCCTAGTGCAGGGATGTGGATCAAGTCTCTGACACCAAGTTTCGAGTCGTCTCAAGTCTCTGGGTCCAAGTCTCAAGTCAAGTCCCAAGTCTTTGCCCCCAAGTCCCGAGTCTTTGGTTGCGAGTTCCTATCTATTTAATGGGGAAAACGGGTTTAAACCTGAATAAAATTTGACATGTTATAAAAGTATCTGAGTTTTTCGAGTCTTTTACTATCGCCGAGTCAAGTCTGAGTCAAGTCATTGACACGACTTGAGTCCGAGTCAATAGACTCAAGTCTACATCACTGCCCTAGTGGGATTTCACTAATGGTAGGTATTTATAGTCTCCATATTTGATTTAGATACTAATTTTTCTAGCAATAAAACATTTTTTTATTTTATTACTTCCTTCTCTGTCCCCAGATTCACATGCTACTTTATCCATTGTTTGTCTTTTATGTGGCTACAACATGTGAGAAGAGGGCACCTCCAGGCTTCATGAATGCGTATCTGTTTTTGTATCCGGGTGCTTGCTACAAACATTTGGAAAGCATCTGGAACAGAATGGACATTAACCCAGATGTCAAAAATAGCCTGCATTTACTACTGTTATTAAACAGGTTCCCCTTTAACCCCTTTGTGTTTACCCTGTCTCTCAATGTCTTTCGGCAAATTGCTCTGAAAAAGAGAGGTCTGGAGGTACAAAGTGTTAATCAAGCAGGTGTCTTTATTCCGAAGAAAAACAATCTGAAGAAAAGTTACAAACTATAGAAGCCTTTTATATCTTCGTGTCCCCAAGCAGTATTTACTCAGCAGTGCTAGTGGAGACGAGAGCCAGTAGCTTTCACTGAGGTCATGTGAAGGTGTCATCAGTTTTCGATTGGGACATTCATTGACCTTCGGTATAGAGGGTTTTTTGCAGCCTCAACTAGGCCCATGCACTGCCCCCGAGATCCACAAGTTGCATAGTGCCTGTGGATAGCCAGCCCTGTCCAGACGTCCAGCCTATGCAAAGGTGCAGGAATGGCACAAAAACCCTGAGCCACCAAATTCCTTCTTTTTTTCCCTGGGATAGCTTGCCACATGTGTGCATTGAAGCACAAACAAAGAATGCTGTTACCTTGTGTATCTGTTTGCCCTTGGAAAGTGTCCCCAAATTATTTAACAGAAAAGATGTTCCAATGACATCAATGTAATTTATGTGCAGGTAGTTTGTTTATTATTCAGGCGTTAGCGTTGTGTGAGCAGTTTTGCATCCTTCATTAAAAACGTTAAAATGACAAGCGGTATTCTTCTTTGGCGTTTCTCACCCAGACACAGACACACATACGGTAAATACTCCAAAATGTATGCAATTTCTTGGTGACTGAATCAGTTGATAGAGAAGGAGGGAGTTTATTCAGAAATTTTCATTGAACCCTAAAGAGACAAGGAGCAAGACTGTATTTTACATTTCATTGCTCATCCTCATAATGTCTTGATTTGAGCAGATTTGAGCAGAGTTGATGTTAAATGAATGTGAACTACTCAGGCATTTCAGCTTGTAAAATATCAAGAGAGTTGGGAAATTGTAAACTGATTTTATTCAACTTCCAACCTGGTACGAAAAGCAAAAAAAAAAAAAAAAGAGGTCACAGATCGTTCTTACGGCTGAAACATGTGCTTCTTGTTAATTCACATGGGTGCTTCCTGCGTCTATATATCTCTCTGAGAGATCCTCAGACACAAAAGAATGGGAGCTATATACTGTTCACAAAATGCAGTGCATGCTTTGACTTTCAGTTTTCATAAAAAAAAAGTTTGCAAAGATTTTATGTGCCAGAACTAGTAACATGATCTACTTCAGGAACTCCCAAACTTTCCAACTCTGTAGAAATCATTTATCCCTGTGCCAGAGTTGGATCCAAAGTCTAATGAAGTCAATGGGAATCTCTCCATTAACATCAAAAAAGTTTGAATCAGGCCCCAACTTTTTCAGCTATAGAGCTTGATACTGCTGCTGTGTAGTAATTATAACAATCGTTTACTCTACCTATAGGTGGGTAGGTCAATAATTCTGCTTCCAAAAAAACCCTGGTTATCTGCTTAAAAGAAACTATGCACATATAATTCAGGAACCAAATATATACTATGTTTTATAGTGACAGTGTTTTCTTGTTTGATGTTTTAGTGTGAAATTGGATTGATGCAAGGCAATTAGAGAAGAGAGAAAGAAGTACAGTACTGCAGCATATAGCTAGTATTTGACTGGGATCTTCAGTTGGCTATCAAGGGCCATCAGAAAACATACCAGACACATATCATTTCTAATGATGTTTCATGCCTCCTGATCTCTGAAGTCTATTTTCTAAGATTTCAACACATTCTGTTCACATTATTTCAAGAATTTGTTTTGTGACTATTGGCCCAATCCTATCAATGAGTAGCACCGGTGGAATGCATATTCCACCAGTGCAGGCTTCCGCAAAGCAGCCACAAAGCGCTTTGCAGCAGTGGCGGGGGTAGAGTGTGGTGGGGTGTGGCAGAATGAGGACAAGATGGGGTGGGAATTGGGTGGATTGGGCCCAGAGTAGGTGTCATCTGAGTATATAATATACTTGGGAGAAGTACTATTGAACACAGTGGGACTTACTTGTAAGCCAACGTGCATATGATTGTACTCTAATACTGTCATCTGAGAACTGAGCATTAGGCACTGTCACTGCCACGGGCAGTGAGAATTTGGGAGTTGGCCGTCTAATAGGTGTGGGACTTTAGCCAGTGCCCAATCTTGCCACCTGTGATGCCACCCCTGATGTTTACTCAGAAGTAAGCCCCATTAAGTTAACTGGGACTTACTCCAAGGTAATGGTGTATAGGATTATAGCCCTAGAGCATACAGTACGTATATACAGCCCTAAGTTCAAGACTGTTGGGGGGGACTGGGGGAAGCACAATGCCAAAACTTCACCTATAGCAGGAGCAGTGTGGCATCATCGGCAGGGGGACTCAGGTGGCACCTCTGAAACTTTTTTCAAAGGACCTGAGCTGAGGCTCAGGAGGAGGCAAATTGAGCACTTTGCATTGGGGCATAAGCACCAGTCTGTCCTGCCTCCAGATGCAGGAGCAAGACTGTTCATACGTTAATGCCTAGGTCATTGTCTTTCTCAAGAGCTACCAGGGACAGGTATGTGGCTCACGTTATATTAAATAAAGCTGCAATCATATAATATACTTGGGAGAAGTACTATTGAACACAGTGGGACTTACTTGTAAGCCAACGTGCATATGATTGTACTCTAATACTACTTTTGTATTTGCTTGGGATATTTTTTATTCCACCTTTCATTTTTTCTGCGTTTGTTTTAAACTACGGCAACCCAGTTCAAAAGTTTGGCATTAAATTTGGAGTATAATCAGTTTCAAAGTAAATATAAGTGGCAGAAAAAGAAAACACTCCAATGATGTTGGGGTGGGTGGGTGTAGTCTTAGAGAGGCAGGGCTATGGGGCCACTCCTATACTTTGAAGTTTACCCCTACACCACTGGCTATGGCTGAGCCAAAACTTTCAGCTCAAAATTGGGGTGGGAGGGGAGAGTGGAAGAGGCTGAAACAAAGGCAATGAGGGGGCAAAATTCTCTGGGAAAATGGGTTCCAGTTAGGGGTAGTAGCAATTTTTCCCATTTATTTTTAGCAGTGGAGCTCACAGCAACATACTGTTGTTCCAGGAACAAAAAATGGCAGCTCACTGGTGACTGTCTGTTTTGGGGGCACTGCCAGTTTTCCCTAGAATGGCCTGGAATGACACTGTGTTTAGGGCATTCGGTGGGAAAAAAACACACCAAGAGGTGGCCGCTGGGAGGAGATCCACTGCTTCCACCTGTGGTAACAGCCAAAAAAAGTTAAAGGAGAAGCACCCATGTTGCTGCCACTATTAACTGGTAAGCCTTCCCAATTTTTAAAAAGAATTTTGCTCCCCTAAATCACCAAAGTGTGTGTGTGTGTGTGTGTGTGTGTGTGTGTGTGTGTGTGTGTGTGTGTGTGTGTGTGTGTCCCACTAACTGGATTAACAGCCCAACAGCCCAACAGATCCATGCCACGGTGACGTCTCGACTAGATTATTGTAACGCGCTCTACGTGGGGCTGCCTTTGAAGACGGTTCGGAAACTGCAATTAGTGCAGAATGCGGCGGCCCGTGTGGTCACTGGAGGTAGGCGGTTCGACTCCATCGGGCCGCTCCTCCGACAGCTGCACTGGCTGCCGATTCATTTCCGGGCCCAATTCAAAGTGCTGGTTTTGACCTTTAAAGCCCTATACGGCTTGGGGCCAGGATATTTGAGAGACCGCCTACTTCTATATAGTCCGGCTTGTCTCCTTAGATCATCAGAGAAGGCCCTTTTGCGGGTGCCGTCGCCCAAGGAGGTGCGAGGGGCGGCGGCCAGAAACAGGGCCTTCTCAGTAGTGGCACCAACCTTATGGAATTCCCTCCCCTTTGACCTACAAACTATTTCCTGGTGTCTCTTTTGTATCTTTTTTTTTTTTTTACAATTGTGATACCTCTGGGACAATGAACTATATTTCTTTTATTTGCCATGCATACCATTGTGAAATTTTATGTTCAAAAGCAGTATAATAATTGATACTTGATAATTAATAATTAATAATAGATATCTGTGACTGGTGACACACAAAGCAGAGGCTAGTGCCTGATCGGAGACCCCCGAGAGGACCGTATGGCATATAAAACAGCTGCTGCAGTTCACTGCATCTGCCTTTTCCAGCATCCATGGGATTGTGGCTCATTCTGAATGGTTTGTTGTTTCATTGCAGTTATCAGAGGAGCTGGAGAAAGAAGCAGACAAAAAATGCAGCACCACAGGAGGATGAGAGGAAGAAGATGAGAATGATTTACTGCAGTGGAAATCTGAACGCAGCCAGCACATTTGGAGCGCCGTCCCAGTGGGTGGGGCCTGCGAAGGATACCATCCAACAATACGCTGCATAAATGGGTGTCTTCTCCGTTATTTCCAGTAATCTATTATGGTCAGATATGGTCAGATACTTTGGAAAATAATGAAGGAGACTCAGTAGGAAATGACAAGAACTTCATTTCCTTGAACGGGGTCATAGGAATTATTCCATTTTTTGTAACTGTATGTTCCGAACATAACTCAGTGAAACTCATTGAAACAGGATCTTTAATTTGACAGATCTGTATTAATTTTAATATGTAATTCAGGTTCCATTAGCTGCAGTTTCATCATCTGCTGATTCTGATTCTAAAGTATCACTTTTAGAACACTGGGTCATTTTGGATACTAGCAAGCTGTTCCATAATGGTGTCAGCATTAATCGCACCCCCAGTAAGGTGGGCTTTTCAGGGTAATAAACATGAAGCCTTTACCCTCCTCTGTTTCTTATCTTTACTGTTATTCAAACCATTTTGATAGTGTAACTAGTATTAAGCTCTGGGCCAGGTTGGAAATGAAATCAATTTTTGGTATTAATATCTGTTGGCATACGAAAATATGGTGTGTGTCTCTGACAATGCATGGGGCATCTAAATTGATTAGAAATTATTTATATACAGTGATTGCTGTCTGTCTGGATGATAAAAGCTTGAATCAAGCATGTGTATACTGACCTGTATACATATATACCAGCATCTCTAAAGATGTATCAGACTTTTATCATCCAAATGCACACTGGTATTTAATATAAAAGCTGGGACTCTTACTTTTTTTTATTAAAATAAGAATGTTGTGACTATTCGATATATGCATTTGGTCTCCTTTAAAGGAAGGGACCACTCATGATTGTTTTCTGAAACACGGGAACAATACGTACCATGGTTTGTAATGAATTTTAGATGTTAAACAAAACAAATGTGGATGAATGAGGAGATTAATAAGAAAAATCTCCATCATTAAAAGGATTCTAAGAAATGCAAATATGTTAAAGCACATGCGGGGGGGGGGGGAGCCAGGAAAATAACTGAAGCTATTATACGTAGCGACCAAATATTATTGATACAAAATTTCTACAACTCCCCCACAGTGAGGGTCTTTATAAACCTTAACAAGCTTTCTCATTCAGCCTGGCACACATGTGCATACAAGAGTTCAGTTCTTTTACTGGCACATCTCTTTGTCAGCAGGAGGAAGAGCACTTCCAGGCTTGTCTAAGTGGATATTGACTATCTGCAATTCTAAAAAACAAACACGATACCACTGTGGGGAAACCTCCATTCACGTTAATGAGATGTGTGCAAGGCTTTGTTAAAATGAATGGAGGTCATGCAGCAGTTGTGCATGGTGAATTGCCTCCCCATGAAATTAAACATGTGTGGCCTTAATTCTTAGTATTTTTTTTCCGTTGCTGCTGTGGAAAAAAAAAAGATTCTAAACAGGATATTCTTAAAACCTTGCACTGAATTTAGAAAAATGTCATTATTTTTGAATAGTTGGTGCAATTCAATCATCCTGTATGAGCCATACATATTAACCCCCCTGGAACTATTTGTCTAGAAAACAGTACCGTACTTAGTTGTATCATTATTCTGGATGAAATGAAAGAGCCACAAGCAGAATCTCTGCTTGATGTTTAATTAGATTCCATAAATAGAATAATAAATCTGTATAAAAGCTGTATAGCATAGATAATTCATATTCATTTCTGTTTGAAACATTTGTCCTTTCAGTATCAATGGAGTTTTAAACCTTTTGGGTTTGTTTGTTTGTTTGTTTTTTAAAAAGCAAAGCTCCTGGGAGTTTCTTTAGCACATATGACAAATGTTGCACTTGTGAACTTGGACAACAAACTGTGTTTATTTTGACAACTTGTTGTCCTAGTAAGAGACCACTTTTGGGGCACAATCCTCTGGGACCTTCTTCTGCTCATGCGCCATTGAAATGAATAGGAGGAGGGACATGAGTGCAGAGCAAAAGCTCCCATTCATTTCAGTGGAGACGGTGTAGAGGAGTGACCTGAAAATGGTGCCCTCTGTGTCTCTTACAGTCAGGTCTTTACCTTAATTCTGCAACTGAATACTTGAAGTAGGAAATAAACTAGGAAAACGTAGGGTCCTTAAAAACAAAACTGTATAGCTAGATATTTATATGTATGTGCCAATTTTATCACAGATATAATTTGGGGTGGGGGCATTTTTTGGTGCTCCTCTCATGTTGGTAAGGGTATTGATCCTATCTTTTCTCAAGGCCTAAGACTTAGCCTCTGGAGAAGAACATTTTGTCTAGCATTGCTCTTCTTTCATTTCACATGACATTCTATGATGTTTGAGGGGGAAAAAATCTTTTCATAAGTGAAACACAATCTCTGGGTTTACAACAAACACTGTGAGGTCAGGCAAACATTTTATTCAAGCAATGTTTGGTAGTTTTCTTCCCCCTCTAAATGTAAAAGAAAAAGATTAAAAAAGCAACAAATCTTTTTGGTTAACATTTAAGATGAGTATTATTTTACTGTGGGATCAAGCTTGTACTGCACATTCTTTCATTTAAATGTACAGAATGAATTTTGTATTTAAATGAATTTTGTGTATCCAGTATGCACGCAAATGCACATTGACTTTCTTTTGAAAGTGGGTTTCAATTTCCTTTTTAAACAGTGCTTATGATGAGACTACAGATGTGTCACAAAACTATACCTGCATTTTCCTTTGGTGTAGAGTGATTGTTTGAATGTGGTGTTCTGCAACAATGGGTCAGTATTCCCTATGTACCTTTGACCCTCATTTGATAGTGCTTCTTGTAATAATTTTCTTCAAGTGAGTGGCATGTTCTGGATTGTGATCTTGACACGTGGTTAAGGACATTGATATGAAACTAAGGCCTCCTTAGAAATTACCAGTGGGCATGTTTTAGAACAGTCATTGTAATTTTAATGTCTTGTAGAAGTGTAAAGTACCAAGGTATTTAGAGTCCATAACATTTATTATCATGTGTATGAGAAGTGCTTGGTGTTGATCAGCTCGTTTATATTCATTAAATAAATCCGGTTTCTTTCTGAGCAATGTGTTGTATGAATCATTCAAATTAAACATTGACGCCAATGCTGCAGCTGTGAACTGTGAGCAGAAACAGGCTTCTATTGGTGCCATCCTGGAGCATGTGTTAGCCAAATTGCCTTTATCATTAGGGGAATAGCTTAAACATGGCAATTTGATATATACAGGGATCTTTAGACCAGCTATACCAGAGTCCAGCCACAGAATTCCGCTTTAAATAATATTGAGGACACACATGGGTTGTTTTCCAATATTTACTAGATAGTTAGTCAGATTCAATATATAACAATTCAATCACACTCCAAAGCATTCAGAACTAGGAACTTAGGTAGAAGTTACAGAGGTTTAGCAGGTTTCCTTGGTTTATACATGAGTGATATTTACCTATCCTGGAGAGTTGTTCTGGTATTGCAGTACTGGGTGTAGTAATGGAGAAAGAGCAGAGGGGGGGGGGGCATGAGGAGAAGGGGGAGAAACCAGGATGGTGTAGTGGTTTGGGAGTTGGACTTAGACCTGGAAGATCCAGGTTCAAATCCCCGCTCAGCCACGAAGCTTCCTGGGTGACCTTGGGCCAGTCACTATCTCTCAGCCCCACCTACCTCACAGGGTTGTTGTGAGGACAAAAAGGAGGGGAGGAAATATGTATACTACTCTGAGCTCCTTGGAGGAAGGGCGGTATAAAAATGTGAAAAATAAATAAATAAAATGGTTCCAAGGTTCTGAGCAAGCTGGGTTCAGGAAACAACAGAGTGGCTAACTGAGAAGTAATGCAAAGAGAAGGGAGGGGGGGGATTGCAAGAGAGAGGGGGGGCAAAAGAGGGGGGAAGGGAGAACAAGATAGCTCACCAGTATCCACAACGCAATAAGAAGAAGAGAGAGAGGAAGAGAGAGGAAGAGGAAGAGGAAGAGAGAGCAACTGTCAGGCAGTCTTTACCTTTATAGGGAACAGAGCACATGGCCAAGAAAAGGGGAGGATACCTTTGAGAGGACAAGGTACATAGAAAAAGGAAGGAAGGAAGGCTCCTAGAGTGGACTTCCTGCACACCTCAGTGCACCTCTGGGTAAAACTACACAAACAATAGGAAGGTGGGAGGGGGGACCTGGTTTGATGGTCCAGTCGTTAAGGCGACAAAGCAGCGGCTCTGGAGAGGCTGGGATGAGTCATTTCAGGTAGCCCTCTGTATTGTCTTCTCCCAGGAACATACTTAGCATATCAATGAGAAGGGGGTGAGGAATGCAGAGTAGTCTGTGAGAGCTTCTTGGACACATGGCGAAATTGGAGGCTGCTGTTCAGGGTTTCTTTCCCTCATCATGGTTCAACTTCTGGCCTTGGGGAAATCCTTACAGCATGTCTCATGGCACAGGAACACAAGCGCGGCGTGACCCTCGCGCTGTGTCACAATACAGTCCAGTCTGGCACATGTTCCATTTTTGCTCTCAACCCTTTTCAAAAAGCCTCATGGCAACACACATTTTTCTTTTGGCAACAGTTCTCATTTTGAAAGGTCATGGGGCAACACATGTCGTGTTGCAGGTTTGTGCGAGGAGGGAAACTCCTGCATCCAGCACAGTTGGTCAGGCTCAGGACACAAGTACCATTTAAGGGGAGTTGGGGGCCAAAATCACTTGCTATTCTATTTGTTACGGTGGTGTGAAAACACATCACTGGTAGAAAATGGGTTTTTTCTGATCCCCGTTACGAGTTGCGTGGCGGGGATAGCATTTCCCAGGATGCCTCCACATCATGTGGTCTGGTATGGGAAGAAATCCATGGAAGTGACACCATGAGATCTCACCCCTGGTGCCACCAACCCTAGTGACGCCCCTGATCAGGATGTCATTTGCTATGGAAGCTAAACCCAAAGCCATTGCCAGAACACCCCAAATCTGTGATCTGTGAATGAAGCAGGCTTCCATAAAACATAACTTATGATTCAAATGGCCAGTGACTGCTTCTGTGCAAGCCTTATCATAACGAAGGGAAGGTGTGTGAGAGAGGCATGACAGTGGTGCATCACTGCAGAGTTCAACATTTGAACTGTCATTTGGTCACTGCCTTTAAGCATGGGAGCCAGAGCTATCACCAGGGTGGATGGCTCACCCCATCTACAGCACTGCTGCTCCCTACCTGAGATCGTTTTTTAAACAGCTGTTTTAATTTAGGACATAGCTTCCATTTAAAGCATGAGAGCTGTCTCTTAAAATATGAATATTCCTGGTTTTAAAAAAAGATCTGGGGCAGCTGATGCTCCCCCAAACTGGTAGTGATCCCAAAACCACTTGTCTGACCTACTAACTTTACCCAGTCATGATACCTCTTGGCTTAAGGTGGATTTTTCAGGAGCACTATCATCTTCATGCTTAAGTGATAACACAACAGACCCCTTTTTAGCTACTATGACTAAGATCCATACGGATGGAAAAGGGGGAGATGCTGAATGAGATAAATCTACACTTTGGCCTCTGGAGGTTCCATCCAGAATGACAAAATTCTCAGCTATTGGTACACAATGACTTCACGTTTGAACACATTTCTTAAAGCAAATGTGTTTTTTTTGGGGGGGGGGATTGGCATTCTTAGGAGTCTTCTGTGCAGTCATGAATGAGTTAAACTTCCACATATCTGACTTCTTATGTGGACTCTAATGCCCAGGGGCAACCCAGTGATGAGGCTAGTTGAACCCCTAGCATCAGGGGATGTGTTGGGGGAGGTGGCAAACTGGTGGGAGCATGACCTGCACCCTGTGCTTCTGCCACCTTCCCTGGTTCATCACTTGCCTGGCCACTCCCCCAGGCAGCTCCCTCATTGCTTCTCAGGCACTCTCGGAGCTCACTTCTTCCAGCTCTGTCAGCACAAGCCTTTGGATAGATTTGGATAGGTTTGGATAGATTCATGGAGGAAAAGACCATCACAGGTTACAAGCCATAAGCAACCTCCTGGCTTTAGAAGTAGGTTTTCTCTGTGCCAGGTGCAGGGGAGTGGCAGCAGGAAACAGGTTATCTTGTTGGCTGTGTGCTCTCAGAGGCATCTGGTGGGGCCACTGGGAGATACAGGAAGCTGGACTAGATGGGCCTTTGGCCTGATCCAGCAAGGCTCTTCTTATGTTCTTATGTTCTTAAGCACTCTCCTGAGCACTCTCCTGAGCTGCTGCCTTTCCTGGCCTGCAACTTCTTGTGAAGTGTTTGGGTAGGGAAGATCAGGACGCTTTCAGCTCAGCTCTTTCTTTATAAGAAGCTGCAGAGGAGGTGAGGTGAGGTGAGTTTTTTGGCACACAACAAGGGGGTGCCGGTGCATGTGAGGGGTGGTGGGATTTGGGGTGGATGGGCAGCAGATCAGCTTATGTTGCCCCTGCAAATGCCTCCTAAAAAGGTAAAGGTGACCCCTGACAATTAAGTCCAATCGAGGGTGTGGTGCTCATCCCCATTTCAAAGCCAAAGAGCCAGCGTTGTCCGAAGACGCCTCCATGGTCATGTGGCCGGCATGACTCTCCTTGCTGCAGCGCGTAGCATGCAGCTGGAACACGGAGCGCTCAATGCCTCCTACAGATGACTAAACTTTTCAGTTTAGATTTAAAACACAAAGCATGTTTGTCATGGTCCCCAGAAAACTCTGATGATCAACATTTACTAATGGTGTTGAAACCAGTTTAAGGAGTCTAGTTTCTTTATTTTTCACATTTTTATACTGCCCTTCTCCAAGGAGCTCAGGGTCATGTGCATGCTTCCTTCCTTTTGTCCTCACAACAACCCTGTGAGGTAGGTGAGGCTGAGAGATAATGACTGGCCCAAGGTCACCCAGGAAGCTTCATGGCTGAGCAGGGATTTGAACCTGGATCTTCCAGGTCTAAGTTCAACACCAGAACAATTGCACCATCCTGGGTTGTTGAGGAATAGGGCATTCTACTTCACAAGAAGTCTTTCCCAATAATGCTCTGCTTCCTACAAACCTGATCTCTTGGCACTTCCTTGTTGTGAGGTAGTATACCTCTGAATACCAGGTGCTGGGGGGGGGGGGAATCAGGAGGGAGCTACTACCTTTATGTTCTGCGGTGTGCTTCCGAGAGGCAACTGGCTGGTCGACATTTGAAGCAAGATGCCGGACTAGATGAGCCCTTGTTCTGATCCAGAAGTACTGCTCGTGCGCAGCGTTCTCCAGGAGGTTCAATAGATCCCATTTGTTCTTTCACAGCTCCTGGCAAAGAAGAAACCATTTACAATTCTGCTGAGACACATTACATACCAAGAGTGAAGGCTTGTGGAAAACTTATTGGTGGAACTCCCTACAACTCTCCTTCAGGCTAAAAAAAATGGCCAAAGCAAAATGTTTGAAGTACAGCAAAAAGGGAGTACATTGCAGGGGGTGGATAAATGCTTGGATAAATTAGGACCACTGAGACAAGTGATAGAAATTAGTTCAACAGGAAGATAGTTTTGTGGTGACGGAATTTGTAATATTTTTAGTGTGGACTTGCAGTCTTCCAACCCTTTGTTTAGAGATGTGTTTATGACAGCCATAAAGGTGGTCTAAGGTCAATGTCTGTAATATGTCAGTTTGGAACATGGATGTGTACACTCCATTTTCAGTTATATCATAGGCCGGGGCATGGGAAAGAAATCTAACCACTCCGGATAAACACGGTTTCGGCACAGAAGCGGTATGTCCAGCTGTTTCAAAAAACTGCTCCAGGTCCCCACCCTAAAGAAGTAAGTGTCCTCCAGATGTTCTGGCAGCTAAAGTCCACAGCAGGTCTTCAACCTCATGACACAATGACGAACAAGCAGCCAACTCCAGCTGACAGCCCATTAGGGGATGAGGCGAGGGAGAGGTCTTGGAATGCATCAGGCTCTAGATGGCTTCAGAGCGTCCTACTTTTTCAACATTATTAGTGCAACGGTCTGCCGATTTCTACTTGTCCAGGAATTACTTAATATTTTGGATGCTCAGAATACAAAATCCTAGTTTAGATGACTATATTATGTGCAACTGAAATTCCCAGGTCTTGCCAGATATTTACAAAGATTTCTATTTGACTTATGGAGTCAGAATTCAAAAGATTTGTGTATTTATTTATTTTGTACTTTTGCTTCCTCCTTTTTAGTTCCATCAGTGTGGTTTGAAATAACATGTACACGAGAATGCTTGTCCGTTTTGTGGTGCGTATGCCAAGATGATGTGGCTCAGGGCTGAATAGGGTATGATACGAAGGGCCAACTGTACTGGGGCACATCCAGGCTATGAAATAAGTAGATGAGCTCATATATTTTCAACCTGAACCTGTGCCAGTGTTGTTTTGTATGCATAAGAACACCGAGATGCACACAAAATTCCCATGCAAGCAAGGGTGTCCGTTCCCATTCACACATATGCTGAAGATGACTCCTTACACTGATCAGAAGTGTGGCCCACTGGGACAGGCTGATTTGCCATAATGTAGTATATTATCTGCCCAATCCTATCCCCCCCCCCCACCATTGGCACTGATGCAGCTGCGCTGACCAAGCCTTTGGCCCCTTAGTTTCTCTCACCAACTTCGTTCGGAATCCAGTCACTAGCCCTATGCTAACCAGGACCCAGGTCTCCTGAGCAATTGGGAAGATCCCTGTCACATCCTTCCCAGGGTGCTGCACAATGCCTGTAGACACGGTTCCAGGTGACAGTGAACTTTGACCTAAGCCACGGTATTGTGCTTTTGGGGCAGAATGTTTGGTCCTTTCCAACTCCTCTCCCCCTTCTCTCACCAGCTCTCCACCCTCCCTTCTTCCCTATTCTTCCTGGTCTTCATGGGCAATCTTGCTCATTTCTTGAGATGCTAATGTCTCTCCACTCACATCTTATTTCCCCCTTTCGTCTTCCTCTCCCTGCTCCATTTTGCATGTTTACTCTTCTTTCAAAGACTTATACTGCCTAGCAACCAATACCATTAGGGCTTAGATTTGTGGGTAAACTTTTTGATTCCCCCTTCTTCCTATTGTACATTTATCATCTCAATAAAGATGTGTTGTGTCGCACCCATATCCTTGTCTCTCTCCTTATTTCATGCCAATCCATTGAGGTGTGTTATGATGAGCCACTAGAGCCCTGCGTGTAGTCAATACCCCCCCTCATGTCCTCATGTTACATGTGTCTCCTCAGAGCATGTCCAGTACCTTTTTAGCCAGTTGGCCTCAAGAGTTTGATTTCCCCAATGAAAGGGGAAGGAAGAAAAGGGTGCGGTCATGCAAATAGTTGCTTGGCAACCACCAAAGCATTCCTTGTTGCTCCCTGTGCAACTTGGAAGCAATTGGGGCTGTTTGTCCAACAACAATTCAGATGACGCTCTTATTTCGCCCACTCATTTTAAACTGGCCGTAGCCAGCATGGAGAGTGTTGCAATACCCTTGGCATTGAGGATCAAGGCGCTTCCATGAGGGGTGCATGAAACTTCTTGATAAGCATAGTACTGTACCAGGCAGCGTTCATTGATTCATGGTGACCAGTTGGTGAGTGGGACAGTCCCAAAGTGCTGGAGCCAGAGGCGTGCGCACATATGCATGCATGCATGCATGCACGCATGCACGCACACGCACACCCTTGCTGGCTTTTATGAACTTCATCCCCAGCCTCTGTCACCTCCAGATTTGCTTGTCATCTGGGCTTGCATCCCGCCTGCTGCCTTCTTACTCCTGACCATTTGTGTTATGGACCTGCGTGGGCAGCTCCTGCGACTGCCCTCTGCCTGGTGCGTCTGTTTATTATTTAATTCGTGGAAATATTTCTATTCCACCTTTCTGTCCCCAATGATGTTCTAAGCAGCCAACAGTGTCAATGTAAAAATAAGGTCATCCACAGAATGGTAAATGGGTATTTGTAAAGAAAATAATGCCCATTCGCTGTTCCTTTGTAATTGCAGGAGTTACAAAGGCCATACTGATGCGATATCACCTGCCCCACCACTTCTAGGCCAAGAGTCAGAGGACCTTGTCTCAGACTTGCTTTAAAATGAGTGTGTGTTGCGAGCTAATTATAACATGGAAATACAAAGGAGACAGCATGATCGTTAAATCGCGGGCCTTTCCAGATGACTGGCTCGCGGAGGATCTGTTTAAATTCTGACTGTGTTTCCCATGTCAGAATTATTCTCAGTCAAGTTAAACAACCAATTTCTCTACAACCGAAAGGTGAAGACTGTAAATCTCCCTGGTGAATGTTGCCAAGACAGGGAAGGAAAGACTTGCGCACATAACTACCACTTGTACTTCCTTGGAAAACACGAGCTCAAGACTAAAGCAAGGAGGTTGGTCAATAAAACACTGGACTTTTTCCTGAATGCAGGAAATGACCTGCTCAGCTCCTGTGATAAGAAGTGTGTTCCTGGTTAGAAAAACACAAAGTGAGGAATAGGCCTCCGTTGGAAGCCTCATCACAGGACTGAGAAATTAGAGAGGAATGACTGCCCTTTCTTCAAAGACTGGGAAAGGTCAGAGTAATTTGTACCAACATGACTTGAGATTCTGTGCTGTCTTTCCTCTGTCTGCTGTATGGGACTAATTATATATACATTACAAATGGGTGTGAACACAGAGTATCATAAACCATGTATCACAAATGGAGAGAGAGAGAGAGAGAGAGAGAGAGAGAGAGAGAGAGAGAGAGAGAGAGAGAGAGAGATCTGATTTGGAATTGCTATAGTTTCTTATTAATTGTATTATAACTGCTAGTACAATTTGTCGAAAAGCTCATCCAAATTAAACAATTTCTAGCACACATAGGGGAAAGAGCACATCGCAAATAAGGGTACTTCCCTAAACTTCTCCCTAAGGTGCCCTAAGCTCCTTGCAGAGTGCTCAGGGTAAAATGCAAGTGTTCTCTCTAATGTGCACAGCCACTTGGCCACGCACCTCTCAGCCAAGCTCCGCGCAGCATGGAGCTCGGCAAACCAGAAGTTCGGCCATGACATCATTGCTAAATGTCCGGAGGTGGTATCACAACGAGTTGCAACACTGCCCAGCTACAGAAGGGGTCCACACACACCAGCCAGTAACATGGTTATTTCCCCCTCTTATGAACTGATCCATAGATTTCAGTGCTCCAAGTTTGAAGGACCTGTTTGCTTCTCAAATGTTAATTGAGTTTTTATGCCTTTGAAATTCAAATGAAGCTTTCTAGCACGAAATCCAGCTGGGAAAGCATATTTGATGTTTCATAATGCTAGCTACTTCCCTGAACACCTGAGTCTGGGAAAAACAGCTTTTGTAAAATGAAACAAAGGCAGAACCCAGCAGAGGTCCTCAACTAGCAACAGAGGACCTCCTGATTGAGTCACCCTACCCTATGGGCAAACATTTTAGAGCCTCATGTCTTCCATTTCACATCTGTTCTTTGTTCTCCCCTCTTTGTCCATGATTCTGCCTTGCTGTTGGTCTGTGGAACAATAACCCATAGGTGTTGCTGTGACAAGTCACCTCTATCCGAGAACCACCATGCCAGTTGGCACCCAAGTCAGTAACACACACCCTTCCTTTCTGACCTTCTCCTTCTCCGTTCCCCCCCCCCCCCGGGTGCTACCAAAACTGTTGAAGCCAGAGCGGGCTGGTCAATCAATCTTCTTGAACTGCTTCTCTCTCTCTCTCTCTCTCTCTCTCTCTCTCTCTCTCTCTCTCTCTCTCTCTCTCTCTCTCTCTCCAAGCACTCCTCCCTCCCTTTCTCTTAGAAGAAAGACAGCTTGGCTTCCTTTCCTGGCCCCCTTCAAGGCTACAGCCTTTGTGCGTGTAAAGTTGCTTCATAGCCCTTTCCCCATCTTTGAGGCCCCCTTTGCCAAGGGAGACTTGCTTGGTCACCCAATGTACCCCTTTTTTGGCACAGCAGGGGTGTGGCCAGGTGGGGGCGACCCACACCAGGCGCAGAGCTCCGGGGGGGGGGCAACACCACAGCCACCAAGACTTCAGCCATTACCTGTTGTCCCCGATGAGGCGCGGAGCAGCAAGTGGAGCTCTGTGAAGGTATGTTGACTTTTCTTCTTTGGCACTGGAAGGGCCTGCCACCCTCCCATCCTCCCTTGGCTCTAATTGGCCCCAAATCGGTGCAATCCATAAGCAATTGGCTGTGGTGTGATGATGTGATAACATCATCACATCATTGGCAACCTACTTCCGGGGTGGGTGCTCCACGTCCCTGCACAAGGCGCCATTGACCGCGGTGCCACTGCTGTGCCAATGCTACCCCTGCAATACAATGTTCTCAAGTCTCACAGAAAAGGATAGGTAACCTTGGTCCACCGTGCAGCCTCGTCAAGGACCCACCAAACCCCCACTCTCTAATCCTTGTCGTCTCGTGCAAAGTCAAACAGACTGCATGCTTTGCATTTGTTACCAGTCTTCTCTGTTTGTGAGTGCTGTGTGATGGTGTGAGTGTACGTTTTTTCTGCTTTTTTCCTTTTGTTGGAGGCCTGAGATAAACCACATATTCTTTTGACCAGTCACTCAGGTCTTCCGAAGCAAGGCTTCTCCATTGGGGATTCTTGTTATAATCTCCCTTTGGAGGCCTTGGAGCATTGGTCAAGAGAGACCTTGTTTGGTGGGAGAAACTAGCTCCCCACCACACATGGGTGTAGTGCTTTCACAGGCTCTTTCGAGGCTCACCTCTTCCCTGTAGCCAGTTCAGGCTACAGTTCAGGCCTATCGTTGAAGCTACAGACAGCCATTCTCAGTCACAGCCTTTTGCCACAGGCTGAACCACCTGTACCCAGCTCCTTTCATCCCTGCTAATCTCTGTAACTCCCCCCCTTCCCTGTACTCTAAAACCTTCCCTTCCTTCTCCCAGGTTCCTCTGAGAAGCCCAGCTAATCTCCCTATGTCCCAGCTTCTCCCCCCATGTTTTCCCCCTCTTTGCTCTGCGGCTGCCCCTTCTCCTTCTAGAGTTCTCTCTAGTGGGCTCCTTCCCTCTCCTCTTCGCCCCTCCTTTCAAAAGCTTTCCTTAGGGCTCAATTGCACATTACTGTGAGTGTTAGATGCTCTCTGTATAGCTTAAGAGTGAGGGAGCTAATTCAAAGAGTCCCAGTTCAACCCCCTTGTTTTGGTTCTTTGAACATGGTTTAGTAAAAGGGAATGCACCTTCGCCCTTGCTTCTCTTTTCTTTTTTTCTGCCAAATTACATAGATGTGCCATTGGCCAATAGTAATACAATGGATTCCTACGCACAAATGTTTGCCCCCTGTGTGTGTGCATATATGTTACACATGTTACTGTTAGTAACACTGCTTTGTTAAAAGGGGGAGTTTTGCATCTGAACCCTTAAAAGCAGAGTTGTCCTCTTGCAGCTTCTCCATTATGCTTGTATTTTGCAGTCTTACTTAGAAAGCAACTAGACTCTCAACAACAGCAATAAAAACAATGAGGTTCATTAATTGGCAAGTGCTTTTATAAGTGATCAAACATGATACCTGCTTAGACTAATATGGTTCCAGTTTCCAATAATCAATAAAAGGTCCCCAAATTTGAGAAAATGCACTAGTAATGCCTTTGAGCTCACAAACTCACCTGAAGGATGTTCTCTTATTTAAGATCACTGTACAGCAGACCGAATGAAAACAACACTTGACTTCCAGATTTTTGCTATGATCAGTTTTGGCTGAAGCCAACACGTTTCTCACCAATTCTTCATGCTGGCTAGCCAGGGAGACATCACAGCAGCACAACCAGAGGGGCGCCTCAGATTTACAGTCCGATCCAGTGTAGCCTAACACCAGCGTTGGGTGCTGTAAACATGCCGTAAGGCACTGTCTGCCAGTGTCTTGTAAGGCAGTGGTGGGGGCAGGCAGTAGGAGGGATGGGGAAGGAGTGGGAGGAATGGCGGTGTCTCTGGGCAGGGAGGGGGAGCAACTGAGGAGGAGAAGAGGCGGGAAAGGATTATCTGGTGGCAATGGCCCATGCTGGATCTTATCCCCTCTTTGCAAACCTCCCTGCCCTTTTTCCCTCCTCAGACATATGCCACCAAAATAGATGGTATATTTTAAGGAGACCCATAGGTGGCCTCAGGGCTTATTTTTTACTTACCTCCCATTTGCCCTCAGGTCGCTCCCCCACCATAGGTTGCAGCATGTACCTTTTGGGCATGGCTGCATCGGTACTGGTGGCAGGGGATGGGACAGGGTTGTAAGTCTTGACTTTCTTATGGCCCAATCCTAACTAGCATTCCAGAAGTATAAGGTCCTTTATGGGCCTGTCGCAAAAGGTGGTATGCCATTTGGCATGGCCTGGGCAAGGAAGGAGCCCCAGCACCAGTAAGTCTGCACAGCGGGCAGGGAGGGGGAAGGAATGGGGCAGAGATTGGGACAGGGAGGAATGTGGATTGAAGCCGGGAAAGTGGTGGTACCAGCGGCAGCAGCACCACCAATATCATATCCCCCTTCCTGGCCTTGATCCGCCTTCCCAAGTCCACTCAGACTTGTGCCAGCGAGTAGACCCAGCATGGCAGCAAGGGCTTATCCTCGGGCAAGGGAACAAATGTTCCCTTACTTCGAGGAGAATGTCACAGCCTGAAATTCCTGCACAGGATGCAGCATGAGCCCCGTTGGCACAGCCGCATCATCGTGTGCGGAGTTAGGTAGGATTGGGCTACCCGTCATTACTAACGTTCTTAGGATACAACAACCCATTGGTGATTTTTTATAGCTGTAAATTCCAGTGTTTCCTGAACTTTTTCATGGTCACAGTTTAGAAATTTAAACCATTTTGTCCATTGGTCAAGCATTGAATACATGCCCCCCCCCGACACACGCTCAGTGCTCCTTTAAGACTACCCCAGTGCATATCATGATGCCTATAAGAGTCATGCAAGTCTTTTAAAAAGCTTGTTCTGCTCTTTTGCACTGCCATGGAAGTGGATCAGAGATTGAGTTTCAAACCTACTGCCGTACAAACATATTCTATTATCATCCAGGGTGCTGTTTTAAGGTGTAATTTAATAAAAATATGCTTATTATTATTTATATAGTAAAAGCATGCCAGACACTTTCCAAAGATAAAATAAGTCTCTGACCCATTTTTAAAAAGCTCAGATGAGCACAAAGGACAAAAACATTTGCACTTTGCTTCCTTTCAACCCGCCTTCTCCACAGTTCAGAATGCAGTAAAAGTGCCCCCATCACAGCATGAGCTTCTGCTCATATCCATAGCTGGCATCGTACAGGGCTGTCCAGTGCTCATGATGCGTCATCGCAGAGGTGAAACAAGGGTGGAGCGGAGGCAAGTAGTTCTGCAAGACTCCGTTACACTGGAGTCAGCGGTCCCTCCCCCTTGCTGTTGGAGCCATTCCAGCAGCAACAGGGGAGTGTCCTGCATGTTGCCTTTGCTGCCAGAATGGCTCCAACAGCAAGGAGGAGGAGCCGCTGACTCCAGTGTAACGGAGTCTTGCAGAACTACTTGCCTTCTCTCCACCCTTGTTATGCCTCTGCGTCATCACATAGATTCTCATGTAATCCTTACAACAATGCTGTGAGTAAAGGAAAAATGACTATCACCATCATGCAGGTGAGGGTCGAGGTGGAGACTGGGAGGAAGTGGCTTGCCTCTAAGGCCTCCTGGTGAGTCTATGGGAGAGGCAAAACTGGTGCAAACCAGGGAGTTCCTGATTTGTAGCTCAGTCTCTTAGACACTACGTGGTACCCCTGAAGGGCACTAGAAACACAGAGGACCTGTGAGGGACCCAGGAATGTTGGCATAGCCCTGTTGTTGGCTTTCCAGGTAGCAAGGGACTACATAGGGCTGTTCCCTGGCAGGGGGAGACCCAACCAGTTTGGTCCTGTTTGTCGAGAAATGAACCTTTTGCTTCGTGGTGGTAGTGCCTGCCTGTCTGCCGTCGTTTGCAGCTTGGAAGCTGGCAGCCAACACAGCTCTTGAAGATAGGGCAGCTGTTTGTTTGCATTGACAACAACGGACAAGGCAGGCGGCTTCCAGGAACAATATTGACATTCGTTTTGGGATGCTTTATATTGTTGATCTTAATTGGAAGCCGCCTTGTGATCTATTTGAAATTGAAAACAAGGTATGCATATTCTATTTTTTTTTTTTTAGATAAGCTTCTGTATACCTGCTACACTCCAAGGAGCTTCCTGACTTTCACCGCTGCATACTAAAAACCTGGCTGTCCGACAGCGTGTAAGATAACAAGTAAGGTGAATTACTGGAAGACATAAGATAACAAATGCTGTAGAGGAAGGATATTTTCACAAATGATACTAGCAGCCCGATCCTATCCCCCGCCATTCCATAGCATGCCACAAGGCATAGGGAGCACATGCTATGGGGGGCGATCAGACCGGTATGCCACCTGATCACCTGTAGGTCTGCTCTGACACCATGCCAGCTATTTTGCTTTCTTAAGTCCAAGGAGGCTGCGGTGGCTTAGTGGTTAAGATGTTAAACTGCAGCCTAGAAGGTCGGTAGGACAGCAGTCGAGACCTGAGTGCCGTGTGACAAAGTGAGCTCCCGTCTCCTGCCTCTGCTCCTGCCAACCTGACAGCTAGAAAGCAAGAAATTGCAAGTAGATAAATAGGTACTGCTGCGGCTGGAAGGTAACAATGTTCTGTTATGCTGTTATGTTATGCAGTGGCGTCACTAGGACGCGCATCACCCCAAGGCGGGGGGGGGGGGCGCGTGTCACCCTAGTGAGACTCTGCTATCGGCGCGGCCGCACCGCAATTTGGGGGGGCGACCCGGCTGCACCCTGCCCCGGGTGCCCGCGTTGCCCTCCGGATGCTCCAAGGCCGGCCTGGGAGCTGGCCTCGGAGCGTCCGACCCCGCCCTTGCCGCATTTTGCCCTCAAAACGGTCTGCGCATGCGCGAAAATTGTAAAAAGTACCCGTATTAACGCGCTGCATGGGCCTTCTTTCAGAAGGCCCTGGAGCGCCGGCGAGGTCGGACGCTCCGAGGCTGGCTCCCGGGCCGGCCTCGGAGCGTCCGGAGGGTGTCGCGCGTCACGGAGGTGACGCGCGCAGGGGTGCGCGTGTTACACCGTGGCGCGCATCACCCCCTGGCGGCCTGCCCCCCCGCCACGCTCCTGTGACGCCAGTGATGTTATGTCATGCTGGCCACATGACCACGGAAGCGTCTTCGGACAGCGCTGGCTCTAAGGCCTTAGAAACAGAGATGAGCGCTGCACCCTAGAGTCGGACATGACTGGCTTTCGAGAAGGGGATATCTTTACCTTTACCTAAGTCCAAGGAGAGGAAGGGGGCAGGTGGATTGGAAAATCAGGGATAGGATCCAGTGTGTGTTTTTGCCACTGAAATCCACCCCTTCCACCTGATTCCTGCCTTCCTCCTCCTCATCCCACACCTCCCCCGGACCTCCCCACTTCCACTGACGTCACTGTAGCATGGTGGGGGGGCGGACAGCCGGAGGCCGACGCGCACAGAAGGGTGATGCACGCACCCACGTGCATCCCCTCCGCTGCGCACGTCGCCCTCCAGAGGGAGAAGGCCTCGGAGCTTCCACCCCAGCCAGCGGTCCAGGGCCTTCTGACGAAGGCCCAATACATCAATCCGTGACCTTTTACCTTTTCGCGCATGCGCAGAACGTTACTGAGGGGAAAAGGGCAGCCCTTTGCACTCAGAAAACGTTGTGCGCATGCGCGAAAAAGGTCAAAGGTCACGTATTGATGTATTGGGCCTTCATCAGAAGGCCCTGGACCGCCGTCCGGGACGGACACTCCGAGGCCTTCTCCCAGCCTCGGATCCTCCGGAAGCAGTGGGGGTAAGCAGTGCAGAAAATTTTTGGGGTTTGTGCAGGGGGTCATTAGGGTGACGCACGTGCCTTCACTTCAGGGCGGCGTGCGCCCTAGTAACGCCACTGCCCACTTCCACTCATATTCCACCTCCTCCGTTGCCTTACTTGCTCTGGTGCACCCTGGGTGGGCCGTTGGTGCATGTGGGGAGCTGCCAGCCATTTCTGCTGGCAGTTCCTTCGCATCTGGCAGCAGTGTACTATTTATGGCAGCGCCGCACAATTTATGACAGCAGAACACAAGTTCTGCTATTGTAGCTCTATGATAGGATTAGGCCAAAAGAGTGCTTTGCAGTATCCAGTGCGCCATTTTGGGGTGTTTCATAAATGAATCACCATCTTTACTCACTGAGCACTCTAAGTGATCAAGGTACTTTACGTGTTTCATCTCCTGCTGGGTAGCCCCGGAGACCCAAGAGGCCCAAGAGGGTGAGCACCCAGAGGAATGTCGCTGTGAGTAACCACTACAAGCCGCGATGATCCCTAGCCGTTGTGAAGCGGCCGATGGAGGACCGTCTTGCAAAGGGTCAGATAAGTATGAGGATTAGCCCTGGAGACCTTGCAGGCCCAGGAGGAGGAAATGGGGCAAGCACCCCAAAAGCAGTGCCGCTGCGAGTAGCCGCTACCTGCCCCCCCATGCCACCCAACCCAGTCCCAATGGTCTGATCTGGTGCATGGTCTGCTCCCACATCTTCTGCTGTTCTCCTCACTGTTCCCAATATGTTCTCCTCACGAGTGCGTCATTCTCCACACGTTCTCCTCACGAGTGCACTGGAATGGCGTTGAGCCACCACCCGGCTCTTTTCAAAGAGGAACTGAGCCCCTGCTTGCAGCCAATCCTGGCTGAGCAGAGGGCCCACATGTGGGCTGGGGAGGGGAGCGTCGCAAACTGTCCCCACCCAAGTATACACTCAAGTGGAGCGTTATACTCACATAGCTCTCTAAGTGATCAAGGTGCTTCATGTGTTTCATCTAACAACACTCTGCAGGGTAGCCCAATATTATTGTCCCCCATATTCGAAATGAGGAACTGACAGGAAGTTACCTGCATCTACCTAATGAGATCATGACAGAGGTGAAATTAGAACTGGGGACTTCTTGGTTTGTAGCTCAGTCTCTTATAGCACGTTAGGCATGTCTACTCAGAAGTAAGACCCATTGTGTTGAATGGGGCCTACTCCCAGAAAAGCGTGTATTGGATTGCAGTCTTAGATGCTATGCCACGCTAAACTTCACTGATGCAATATAGAGAGAGTAGAAAAGAATGCGCATTTTTTGTCACTGTGGCTTTCCAAATATGACGCACAATCCAATCTTCCAGCTCCCAAGTGGAGTGGGTTGTACTGCTGCAGACAGGTTCATAGGCCTGAAAAAAAATCTGCATTGGTATATTATGTACATGTTGACACCTGATAGTCTGGTCCATCTCGCTCAGTATTGTCTACAGTGATTGGCAGTGACTCTCCAGGGTCTTTTCCCAGTCTTATCTCAAGATGCCAGAGATTGAACTGGGACCTTCTGCATTCAAAGCAGTTACTCTACCATGGATCCCGCCCCCCCCCCCAGCCCTGTTACTTTGCCATACATACTGCTTCAAACTGAACTGACAAACTAAAGCCAGCAGAGACTGAACAGAAGCCTGCCATGATCTTGTGAATTGGCGTATTATTAACCTGGACGTTGCTAGCAAAGTCCATTCTTTCATTTGAGAATATGGATAGAGCGGTCACAGTAGTCGTCTGAAAATTTTTGGTAATCAATCAACCTCGCAATGCACTTAAATTAAAATGGTGTTTGTTGCTGCATTACAATTTCTCCTGCTTAGATCACTTCAGGCTTTCTCATTCTGCGCCCACTGACTGTCATCGTAGCAAAGGGTGCTCAGCACCTCCGAAGGCCAGTCTCCAAGTACCATGCCCATTTGATGTTCTGGACAAAGGGATTATGTTCTATTTGTTAAGGTGTCTGAGATGATTGAAGCACATCACAGAACTCAAAGAAGATTATTCTGAATGAGCCTTTCTTCAAAGGATTCCATTTTCTAATCAGTTGGTTCTGAGGATTACATTCCCTCCCCCCCCCCAGTTCTTACTTCTTCTAAACGCTCCCTGTGACACACATGACCTCGTCTGTTTGTTAAACTACAAATTCCTAAAGAGGAATTATGGAGAAACTTGCTGTTCTGAAAAGGCATTTTTTCTCCCCTGATAGTGACTTGTCAGATGTAAGATTGAATCCCAATTCTGGTAAGAGCACAATTTATTTCCAAACCAAAGACACTGAAACAGAGACAGAGAATAAGATAAATAACTGCTTATTTGATTTGGGTAAAACAGATGAAACCAATCAAGCATGATGCCTTGATGCAATGATAAAAGCCTCGTGCTTATATTCAGTTCAGCCATGTGGAGAGCAAGGAAGTTTCTCAAGTTGTTTTTATTAAAAAAAAAAAAAGTCAGATCTTTATGTTTTGCTAACTTTCATTCTATCTGCCTATCCGAGACATTTGGAAGCAGCGTACATAACCCATATGTTACAAGAAAGCCAGTGGTTGACGAGATAGTTTTGATGTTATGCATATTTTTATTTGCACCGCAGGAATTGAGATGCAAGGGACACTCGCCTTTTTCCAGGACAGATTCTTAGTACAATTTTGCAATTACACTACAAAGGCAAGCTTAACAGTTATGATTAAATACAGGAGATCAAGCCCAAATGAATACCACATTGGTAGGAAGAGGCTTTGACCAATATTTCGAACAATCTGATTTCACTTTGGGCTAGCTTTCAGATTCCAGTCCCCCCACCCCCACCCTCAAGTGCAACAAAAAACTGCAGATTGTATGTCGTTTTCAAGTAGCAATGCAATAGGGGAATATGATAAATTATTGCCTACTTTCTTAATGCAACTCAGGCAGTCTCATCTATTGGCTGATTCCTCCTCCTCCTTCTTCAAATAATCAGTCATATTAACCCAAAGGCCAATATATGATCATTTACAGATTTGGTCCTGTTTACCACATTTGGCTGTGAAGACATCCCTTCGCTTCCACAATGACTGTGAATATACATATTATCAGAGACACAATGTACATAGTCCTTCTTAAGGAGTAGTGTCAATCAAGCAAGCGCCATTTGAAATCTATGAATTTCAGTGGAAATACTTCAGACTAATATATAAAATATTATATTAACTTGTAAGTAGTACCTTGTGGATTGCAGCCTAATCTTTAATCTTCTGCTTGTAAATTAGGTAAAGGTAAAGGTGACCCCTGACAATTAAGTCCAGTCGTGTCCGACTCAAGGGTGTGGTGCTCATCTCCATTTCAAAGCCGAAGAGCCAGCGTTGTCCAAAGACGCCTCCGTGGTCATGTGGCCGGCATGACTCTCCTTGCCACAGCGCGTAGCATGCAGCTGGAACACGGAGTGCTGTTTACCTTCCCGCAAGCGGTACCTATTTATCTACTCGCATTAACATGCTTTGGAACTGCTAGGTTGGCAGGAGCTGGCCAAGCAACGAGAGCTCACCCCATCGCGGATTCGAACTGCCGACCTTTCGATCGACAGCTCATGATTCAGCGGTTTAACCCACTGCGCCACCCGCTGAATTACCCAGAGACAATTGGTGGGTCACTGTGGAGAGCAGGATGCCAGACTAGATGGGACTTTGACCTGATTCAGCAATCTGTTCTGGTCAGTCTTGCCACACACACATACCCAGCTGCGCCATTCATTCCAAAGGACAAAGCAGATCACCATGCACAAAGGTTTACACACATGAATCTGCTTCTTCCAGTTATGTGCACACACGAGATGTCTATGCAGCTGATTGATCTCTGGACTGAAACATATTTGTCAGTTACATAGCATTGCTTTAAAAACTTTAAGTTGAAGAATTAAGAAGTTGAAGAATTATGGCCCACTCCTAACAAGGGCCTGTGCCGGCAGAACACACATTTTGCCAGTGTGTGCTGTTGGAAAAGCACCACAAAGCGCTTTGCTACAGAACAAGACCCAGGCGCACCAGCAAGAAGGCTGGGGCCTTCCCACTGGTGCCAGTGGTTTTGGGGAGGCCTGCTGGAGCAGGTAAGTCCTTCACAGGGGGAGGGCGAGGAGGGGGTTGAACAGGGTGGAGGAGGTCAGAACGGGGTACTGACAGGGCAGGGGGTGGATCAGGCCTGGGAGGGGTGGGATTGGCAGCACCAGCATGCGCCGTATCCAAACCCCCTTCCCGGGCCTGATCTGCCTGCACGGATCAATGCGGACTTGTGCCAGTGATATCGCTGGCGCAGTTCTGAGTTGACCCATTGCAGCTGCCGAGGATTACCCCGGGGCAAGGGGACAAATGTCCCCTTACCCTGAGGAGACCTCCAGCAGCTGAAAATCCCCCACGGGATGCAGCGTACCCCATGCCAGTGCCGCTGCATCGCTGCATGTGAATTTACATTGGATTGGGCTGTTAAGGCATGAAATTTCTCGGACGTGCAGGATCCATTTTACTTTTTACTAGAACCCTGAAGTTAACCAATTAGAGCCAAGTGCAAACTAGAGGCAGGGGTGCAAACACACTTAGAGTTAAGGAGCAGCATGTCCATGAACACGTGCACAGTGCAGGAATTTGTTTTCGGTACCAGCCTGCATGAGATCCTCCCTATGTGCCTTCCAGCAAAAGCTCTTCCACTTTGCATGCCCACCTACCTGGCTCTTGCTGGTCCTCCTTATGTTCTGTGCAGTGAAGGTGAGATCAAGTCTAGGCAATTGAATTACCTACTGGAAGCCATGGAGCAGTGACCCTCTGCTATGCTGCCTGCTGTAGACATACACACCTGGTGATATCACTGTGGCAGAAAGGAGAGTTTCACACATATGCTGGGCAGGGTATGGCCCCCAGCTTTAGACCTAAATATCTGGTCCTAGTGTCCATTTGTGCATGTGGGGGTCTCTGCACCCTCCCCTCCCCAGCAGAACACCCCATTGGTGGTACTGTGCCCTGTGATATGGCACTGATAATATGGTCCTGGAGACTGGTTTTGATGTTTGCATTTCCACGAGGAAATAAAACCTGTTCTGCTTTTTATGAAACCCTGTAGTGACCTGAGTTTTCTGGATTTTCTCTCATGTCTCTGTACATAATAGGATTGTTCATATATATTATGTTCCACAGTTTTAATGACTAGTCTTCTATATTCAGTTGATGTGATGGTTTCCAGTTCTTGGCTATTATCATCCTTTCATGGTAATAATATATTTTACTAAATCCATATGAGCCAGAGATACTGATTATTTTAACTTAAGTGACACAGAAAATGCCAACCTATATGCAATATATGCATAACCTATATGTAACAACATGTACAATAATATCTAAAACCACTTCTTTCTAAAAAGCTATAATTTTGCAATAGGACCACCAAAAGTGCTAGAAATCTCTGGACACCTGCCTATATCTCTTACAGCTGTCAATTACATTTTTTTTTTACATTTTTACCAGCATATAAAGTGACTATATAGTTTTCATCTTCAGTGTTTTGGATGCTATAGAGCAGGAGTGTCCAACCTTCCACCATTAGAGCCTCTGCATTATTAAGAGTTGTGCAGAAGACAGTATCTTGGCAGCTGCCAGTGCTGATGGTGCTGCTAAAGCAGCTGTACCTGCTGAAATGCCCTGACCTATAAAACCATTAAAGGGCCAGGAGCATTTGTGTTGAAAGGTTGGCCACCCCTGCTACAGAGCAATTTCCATAGCCATGTCAAACAATGACAGTGAATATGTGTATCCCTTTTTTATGCCTCTGCTAAGTCTCAAATTTGCCGAGACCCTTCCATTGACTATAAATCTGACTGCAATGGACCAGTTACCAAATACTAGTCAACTCTAGTACAAAGGACCGTCTTTATCATACCTAAGATACCATACTGCGTCTGAAACTCTGAAAAGCTGCTGCCAGGCAATCAACAACCCTGAGCTGGATGGATGGACCAATGGTTATAAGGTTATAGGGCAATTTCCAAGGTTCATATCAAAGTAGAAAATGTGTGTATGAAATTCTAGATCACTTCATTCGATCCTAATAACTAACTGGTGCACTGCTGTTGGTACACCCAAGATGCAGGCATAAGTAACTCCTGGCGATCCCTTGTGGTCCATTCAGCCCCCCCCCCCCATGTGTTAACCTCTCAGGCCAGTCAGCCTGGGCCCACATCTTTTTCTCAGCACCTGGTGAGGATATATATGAATGGGCTGAAAAAGCAGAGCTAGTTCTGCCTGCACCCTTTGTCATGCCCAAGATGTTGCTTCAGCTCTGATAGTACAAGGCATCGTTTGTACATCGTCTTGTACTAGTACAGAGGACCAGACATTATTAATGGATCTGAACATGATTTTATGAAATGAATGAGAAATGGCTAATCCCATGGTGACTAAAACAAACTTCTGGCCAATACAAGGAAAAGCAGTATGCTTGCTAACAAATTATTCATTGTCAGTATTGTATTCCCTGTGGGTATTTGCTAATATAGTACTCAGACAAAAGGGGGGGGGGGAGATTTTAGAAGTGTGCTTCTAGGAATGTGACTTTTCCTTGTTTTATCCTTAAAGCAGCGCAGTATTAAATGTGTAGTAGGAAAAGAAGTTTGCTCGCTTTTCGTATATGCAGAGTGGTGGGCAGTCCAAACCTAGACTTCAGAAATGCTGTTCTGAGTGCTACAGGATATGGCGCATGTCCTCGGGCACCGGTGCAACTACAGCTGATGGACATGCTGTGCCCTGGACATCAGCGCAACACGACAGCAATGTACCTTCAAAGCTGGTGCAACTACAACCTGCATAAGTGGGGTGGAGATGTGGTGGGACAGGGGCAAGATGGGAAGGAGTTGTCTTATGACATATCTGAAATCCCTTCCAGACAACACATATGCTCCAAATGACTGTGCAATTGTCAGCCAACATCTAACCTGGCATAAGAACCAAAACACCCCTAGAAAACAATGGGGAGGGGAAAATACCAGAAAAATTCAACTCCCACCACCCCCTGTGCCCCACCCAGTGCCCTACAGTGGAGCATAAGATACAGACTACCCATCACAGTTAATCGCAGCACACCAACCCCAGTGCTGAAGCCCCTGACAGGGAGACCAGAACTCAGATGATAGGGTGTGCGGCATGGAGCTATAACTCTCTGGCTTCATGTCATTCTCACTTGGAACACACACACACACACACACACACACACACACACACACACACACACACACACACACACACACACACATATTTTGTGTGCAAAATGGTCTTTCTCCAGAGTTCCCATCATCACAGAGGAACTGGGGTTGAGCCTCTCTTATGTGGCTCTTTATTATTTATTTATTTATTTTTCACATTTTTATACCGCCCTTCCTCCAAGGAGCTCAGAGTAGTATACATATTTCCTCCCCTCCTTTTTGTCCTCACAACAACCCTGTGAGGTAGGTGGGGCTGAGAGATAGTGACTGGCCCAAGGTCACCCAGGAAGCTTCGTGGCTGAGCGGGGATTTGAACCTGGATCTTCCAGGTCTAAGTCCAACTTCCAAACCACTACACCATCCTGGCTTTATGCAGTGGGATACGAGCACCCTGGCTCACCTGAATGCTGTTGGGTCTCCTCTTGAGGCTTGTCTCCCTCCCTCTTCTGGCAAGCGGGTTCCCACTGGTGGACTTTACACCTTGCCCTGGGGAGACTTGGGTGTTTCTTTGACATGTCTGCCCTCTCCCAAGAGAGCTCTCGTCTATCCCTAGGGCTGCGATTGTGGACAGATATTTCTGGGACGTTTTCTGCTTTTGCCTCTTTGCTGTTTCAGTAGCTCTTGGCGTAGGAGGTGTTGTGGCGTTGTCCTTGTGTCATGTGTGTAGTGTCGTGGTGGAGCATGGTTGCCCTATGGCTGGTGGCAGCAGCTGCCACTGTTACCCATTCCTGGAGGACTCTGGGGGAGGCATTGACTGCTCATTGGACCTGGGCCCGCTTGGTTCACCACCCTGGCAGGGTGGCATACACTGAAGAAAGCATGCATAGCCACACCCTGCCATAGCCATGGGCATTTCCTCTGAGAGTAATTTCCTTCGCAGGTCAGGAAAGGCATATGATATACGTGCAAAGGTGGGAGTGTTGTCATGCCTGTCACTTTGGCCACAAATACACAGGAAAAGCAGTGAAAGGCGACCTTGGCTCCCATCCCTGCTCCACAATGACACTCACTGCACTGCACGGTGTTGGTCGGGCTGTCATCACTGACCTCTCAGCCTAACTTGCGCCACATGGTCTTTCAAGGAGAAAAGGGGATCGGACATGTATGCTGCCTGGCGCTCCTTGAGAGAAGGGAGGAATACAACTGTGATTGCAAATAAGTAACCAATAATAAATAGGATATGTGGGTCTATTTACAGTAGCTCTAACTTCTCTGGTCTATGGCTTTGGGCCAACATCTCAGCCTGTGGGTCTTTATGGAGCTGCGCAAATACATCTTGTGGCACATTAATGTTATGTAAGTCCCCAACAGGGTGCTGAAAATCTGATCTGCAGAGCCCCGGTTTAAAAACAGGGCTATAGGGTTGCGATATAAACATCACACACACACACACACACACACACACACACACAATATGCCACTGGCGTCACTGGAGCGTGGCGGGGGGGCGGGCTGCCAGGGGGTGACGCGCGTCATGGGGTGACGCGCGCACCCCCTCGCGCGTCACCTCCGTGACGCGCGTCGCCCTCCGGACACTCCGAGGCCGGCCCGGGAGCCGGCCTCGGAGCGTCCGACCCCGTCGACGCTCCAGGGCCTTCTGAAGGCCCAGGCAGCGCGTCAATCCGGGTATTTCCCGGATTTTCGCGCATGCCCAGACCCGTTTTGAGGGCAAAAAGCCCTCAAAACGGGTCTGCGCATGCGCGAAAATCCGGAAAATACCCGGATTGACGCGCTGCCTGGGCCTTCTTTCAGAAGGACCTGGAGCGCCGACGGGGTCGGACGCTCCGAGGCCGGCTCCCGGGCCAGCCTCAGAGCGTCCGGAGGGGGCGACGCGATGCGGGGGGGGGAGCCGGGTGGCCCCCTCCCCCCGCGCCTATAACGTCGCGCCCCTAGGGGGGGTGACGCGCGTCCCCGCACTAGGGTGACGCGCGTCTAGTGACGCCCCTGCAATATGCTCGTCTGCTACAGGGGACTTTAATTAGCCATGTCTTTCTGCCGGTGCAAACGTTTTGATCGCTGGCAGTTAAAACCAGGAGAATAAGTCTTCTGTTAGCTCCAGATCTCAATCCCCCCCCCCCCCGCACCTTAATAAAAAGGGCGGAAAACAAAAGCTGGGGAAACCCGAGCGGCTTGCAGCGTTGTTGACCCTGTCTCGTCCGCCCCCCGTCCCCCCCCCGTGCCTCCCCAGCTGGGAGGGAAACACGGTGGGGAGATTTTTCCCAGTGTCCCCCAACAAGATGCCTTGCATGATGCATCATTTCTGTCTTTTATTTCCAGCTCTCTCTGTATCACAATTTCAAACGCGGGCCCTGGTTTTTATAAATCACCATTTGTTTATTTAATGTTTAAAAGAGGAGCGCGAGCGAACTGCCAGCCAGGGGCCCGAAGGACGCGGGGTTTCCTTTGAATCGGCGAATACCTGAGCTGCGCCCGCCCGCCTCCCTCGGCTGCGAATGACCTCCCCTCTCGAGGCGTTTTCCTCTGCCCGACGACATTGGTCAATTACACCCTGAGAAACATCCAAGCAAACAGCTTGAGGGACT
The DNA here is from genome assembly GCA_026170595.1 of Plestiodon gilberti rubricaudatus. NCBI lineage: Eukaryota > Metazoa > Chordata > Lepidosauria > Squamata > Scincidae > Plestiodon > Plestiodon gilberti. Next base: position 218,058,943 of record JANXHW010000002.1, on the reverse strand, counting down.
CTTTATTGGTTTATTTCAGGCGGGCTGGCTTGTTTTACTGCGCCGACCCTCCCCCCTTTACAGTTTTCTGCTATTCTTTACTAATTCCAGTGATTTGAGAAATGACCTTTAACCCGCGCCGTTTGCAGACTCCTAAAGGGGATCATTGAAATGCCACAGTAAACCAAAGGCAATAAAATATTATTTACTAGGCATAAAACCCGGGTTGCTCTTCCTTTAAAAAAAAGAAACAAAGAAAGGAAAGAAGAAAGAAAGGAAAACAACCTACATTTTTTTTTACCCCACTTGGAATTGGACGTCTGCAGAGAGCTATTATTTCTACATTCTTGATCAGGATTTCTGCAGAATGAATCAAAGTTCACGCTAATATGGGGATTGATTTATTTCTCTTGTAAAGCCCGCCAAGGGGAATCGTTCCATCCCGTAGTAATGCAAGAGTACAGACTTGTGCACATGTTCCTTCTCTCCCCCATATTACACGTTATGATTCAGAGGATTTCTTGCACACATTATATGGGTCAGCGGGGTGCCATTCAGGGAAGCGGGGAAGGGGAGGGAAAGTGTAATTCAAACCACGTGATTCTTCGGAACGTCTAGTATAAAAAGTGTATCCCCAGCTTGGGCTCTTGAAGTGCATTGATTGACTGCTGCGGTGTTGGGGTGGGCGGGGAAGGTGTTCTTGTTGCATTTGCTATTTAGACTCTCCAATATCTTCAAGAACAAGCTTTAATTGGCCACAGCTCCCCACAATACACAGTTGTGCTGGTCAAGAAGAGGAGGTCTCCCGGCAGTGGCACTGCATGTAGGGTGTAATGTATCAATGAACAGCAGATTTTGGAGAATGCCTGGCTTCTACCTTTGCGGGCTGGCCTTGCAAGAGCACCACGTCACCAGTGCCATGTTTAGCTGGATTCCTGTTACAGATGGATGGCGAAGCTATACTTAAACAACAACAACAACAACAACAACAACAACAACAACAACAACACTATCACAGCACTGATGTCAGTGGTGGGAGGAAAGGACTAGGTCAGCCCTACATTGTGTGGGGAACCACTTAGAAAGGGCTAGGCCAGCTCTATAATGGGGAACCACTTAGAAGATTTCACTTGGTAATAATGCCCAGCATGTCCTCTAATGTAATAAGCAAACATTATGCTGCACTCAGGAAACATGTGGAGGCCCCATGTTTCTGTACTCTCTTTGCTCTGCAGGGAATTGCAAAGTGGGCACTCTGGGTGGATGTTGCAGTTTCAAGACATATTATTATTATTATTATTATTATTATTATTATTATTATTATTATTACTACTACTACTACTACTACTACTACTACTACTACTACTACTACTACTACTACTACTACGTAGCTCATCTTTACTCCAGGGACCTCAGCGGAGTGTACAAGGTTCCCCCCCATTTTATCCTCACAATAACCTTGTGAAGTAGGTTAGGCTGAGAAGAGTGAGGATCCTGGCTGGCTCAGTTCATGGCTGGGGGCAGGACGAGGGAGGATTAGACCTCCCCCCCCTCTCTGTTTGCTGTGGTGGCTTTGCATATGGCACACATGTTGAGTGCGGAGTTGAATGGCTCTGGATGCCAAACACAGGGAAAGTTAAGCTGCAGAACCACCAGTTAATTTAGTCCGCGCCCGGTTTTAACTCTCCAGATGGGATCAGCGAGACTTGACGGAGTCATGACTGCGTCCCCCGATGACCTACCACGCACAGCACGTGCATGGCCATTTCCATTGAAGACTAGCAGCTGAGATCTGCAAATGTCCCCCATTGACCAGCGTTGTGTGTGTTTGTGGCGATGTCACGTCCTGTTTAGGACGTGTCTTGTCTGCGGCGGCTCTCCAGCACATGCGGGCCCGGCTAACCACTTGCAGACGTCCTCGAAAGACGATTCTGAACGTGTGAACTGGACCTAAGGCGGCGACAGGTCCCCAGTGCCATGAGAAGGCACCAAATTGTCGGTCGTTCCCTTTTTAGGGTGACCTTTTTAGCGTGAGGAAGGCGCCATTCGGATTTTCGACCTCAGGTGCCAAAATGTCTGGGGCCAAACTTGCTTTGAAGTGCTTCGCTTTGGCGGGATCGCCCCCCCCCCCAAGTGCTGGCTGTGCGGCCACCCGAACAATCAGCGGCGCGCCTCCTCCAGGCATGTCAAGAGTGGCTCTTTCCCAGAATTGTGCGAAGCGCGGGGATGTCTGGACTGAGCAGAGCACCCCACGTGATGCCATTGAATTCCCCCCCCCCCAGTTGAGGGCTCGCGCCTTTGCCTTGATTTATTTGCTCGCGTCCTTGTGTCGTTGCCTGTTGACCGTCGCTCTTGCTGATCGAGAGCTCCTTTGTGCCTGGACGGGGGCGCGCTCTTGGCACGCCTTCACTTTCCTGCTGGGTGCTGGCTGAGCCGGTCCTCCACTCTCGTCGCCTTTCTCCATCTCTGCCCCCACCCCGACAGCTCGGGAAGATCGTCCGCCCTCGAAGCTCGCGGAAGGTTGCTAAAGAACAGAGTCAGCTCCCATCGGGGGATCGTAAAGCGCGTCCCGATAACATGCCGCTCTGGTGCTGAGATAAGAGCTAAGGCGGGGAAGGGCAATTGGGAGGATTTTATGGTCCTCGGAGCTGCACGGCCTGAACCATTTCGCAGGTTCCGTTTGATCTGGCACTTCAGAGACGAGGGCAAACAGGAAGGGCTCTCGCTGGACTTACGGCGATTAAACTCTGGGCTGGGAATTCCAGACAGAGCAGGCTGCAGTCTCGGCCGCGGCTGCGTCATTCCATCCTGTGTACCCTCTTTTTCAAACGTCAAAAGCCCCCTCCCTCCCCTCTGGATTGTGTTTTCCAGACCATCCTCTTCGTAACTGTACTTTTCACAGAGGGTGCTTGCTTGATAGACTCGTCCATAAACTTTCAGGGCGTTATCAGACGTGCACCCAGGTCATCCAGAGATCATAAGGGCGTGTCACCCATTACCAGGAAAAAAACTGGCCCTTGTCACAGTCTTCCACTGTTGGTCTCGCACAGGCCGCCTGTAATGTTTGGAGGAAGGGCGATTGCATGTCAGAGAAAAACAGGTTGGGAAGATGCTTTTGGGAGGTCGTGTGATCTGTGACCACACCTGCGAAGTTAAGTCGTGTCCGACCCTTCGTGATCCCATGAACCATATCATGAACATTTTTAGATTGTGAGCCCTTTGGGGACAGGGAGCCATTTAATCATTTGATTTTGTCTGTAAACCACTTTGTGAACTTTTGTTGAAAAGCGGTATATAAATACTGTTAATAATAATAATAATATCCCGCCAGGCAAGAGAGGTGGTACAACTGGATTAAACTGGTTCGGACTGGGGGGGGGGAAGAGGTATTGCAAGACTGAAAGCTCCACCACAATGAAAAATGTCCTGAACTTGAAAACTAAATGTCAGAGAGGAAAGTTCAAGCCTGGCTTTCTCCCTGATATGCTATGTTTAGGAAATCCCACCGACATCATCATCATCATCACCACTAGGAAACATTCCAGCATGCAAACCCACCCCCACAAGTGGTGCAGTCATGGTGCAGGAACCATTTCCCCATTTTGGGCTCTGTGTGAACAAGACCAGAGATTCAACCAGTCAGGATCAGGATTCCTGTAGGAATGTGTATCTATATGCATGCAGCTTTCCTTTGAACAGACAACAACAACAGACCATCGTACAGAGATGCAGGAACAATCTTTGAGATCACATTGAGAAGAAGCCCACAGAGTGAGAAGGCCGAAGCCCCCTAACCCCAAATGAAGATCAGTCCACCCAACAGGATTTCACAGATTATTTCAGGCAACTTGCCTGAGGCAAGACAGAATCAGTTGCAAGCCATAATAATAACCCCTGCTAACTGGGCAAGAGGCACTTTTTCAATTGGTGCTCCTCTCATATTTAGCAGGGGGAGAGTAACTGCCCCCCTTTCACCCCAGCACAGTGTCTTTTCTGGTGGCTGTTTGCTGGTGGTGTTCTGCATCTTTTTTAGATTGTGAGCCCTTTTGGGACAGGGAGCCGTTTCATCATTTGATTTTGTCTGTAAACCGCATTGTGAACTTTTTGTTGAAAAGTGGTATATAACTACTGTTAATAAAGTTAATACTAATACTAATACTAATAATAATCCAAAGCATAATAAGCCAAAGCAAGTGTGCTGGGGGAGAGGCATACATAAGCTGGAAGTGATTCCTGCAAGTAAGCCAAGCCACTTGGCTGCAGTCCAATGACAGCTCTCCCCAAGTACTGTGTCAGTGAACCAGAATTCTCTCTGTGTGTGTGTGGGGGGGGGGGGGGCATGGACGGACCATCAAGAAAGAGCTACCAACCCTGCACCTCACAAAACCCTCTGTCTTGCTCTGTGTCTCAGGGAAAACTCCTTCCTGACCCCGCCCTCCAAGTGTCCATCGGCCTTGGCTGCCCCTTGCTGCAATGTGACCTGTCCAGGTGAGGCCACACCTGAGATTTTAGGAGGGATGTGATGTGAGAGCAACAAGAGAGGTGAGTGATTTTGGCGGCTGAAAACAGGATGGAGGAGGTGACAGGTGAGGGGGTCCAGGTTGAGGTGACCCCAGGAGAACAGGGAAGGCTGCCACAGCCAAGCAGAGAGGTGACCAGGGCACCAACTAGGATTTTCACAGAGGAGACCTAGAGGGAAGGGTTGTATATACAACACGATCTGGCAGGCAACAGGCTAGACACGGTTTCCCGGATGGAACTCAAGGGTTCCCAGGCACTCTTCCATCCAGGCACTGGCCACGGCCAGACTTTGTTGCTCCCCCCAGACCAAATACTGGGACTGTGATCCAAAGCAGCTTCCTTGCAGCCCGGTCCTTGCAACTTGAAACCTGTTTTCAGTGTCAGGAGAGCCCCTTCTTCTGGAACATGTGCCGGAATAGCAAAAGGCCCCTTTGATCATGTGCAGTGAGTCCTTTCTGTGACACGGTAACCTTAGGTGGCCCCAGCAGGCTCCAATCCCAGCACCTGCTGCTCGCAAATGCAATTGGATGGGATCTATATTTATAGCAGCAGCAGTGATTCTAAAAGTTCACCTGAAAATCCACACCAGGACTTATTCCCACGTTACTGGAACGTGTGTCCAGGTACGTGAGCTGTACAGTACTGTATCCTTGCTTGGCAAGCATTTAAATGATATTTAGCATGGTGGGCTCTAGTCCACAAAACTGTAAGGTGGGTCAGAAAGTACATCATGTCCTCCCCTTTGTAGATGAGCTAACTGGGGTTAAGCTTTCAAGCGAGTTCATGGATTTGAAATGGGGTCTTCTTCGCGGCTCCCAAGGCATGACGTGCATAGGTACGTGACCGTGTGCGCCCCTTTCTTTGACTTCCGTCACGTGGGGGACCCAGCAATCTATAATGGGGGGAATCCTCAATAACGCTGAGGACTGTATTGGGCAGCATTACCGAGTCTTCAGAGCGAGTTGAAGCTGGGGCTCAGAGGGGCGGGGTGGAGCTCCTAAGAAGCCCGCTCCCAGGCCTGCCGCCGCGTCCACGACGAGCCCGCGATCGCCTGCAAAGCAAAGAAGCTCTGCGTGCCTAGGTGGGAACCCAGGCAGGCAGCCCACTGGCAGGGACCAGTCTGAGGAAACCACTGCGGGAGCGGCGGGATCGAGTTCGACTGGAGCGCCCTGTGCTCCCAGCTCCACCCCCGTCCTAAGTAGTGAGGCCAAGGGGGGGTCGGAGCGAAGCCCGGCAGGCAAGGGCCGGAGCGCCTTGGCCAGAGCCGAGCGGCTCCTTTCCGCCCTGCTCGTCCTCGCCATTTGGTGCCCTCCGCGCCCTTTGATAATGATCGTCTCCCATGACCTGTCGGTGTCAGTGGGAGGGAGCCGAGGCTCTGGAGGCCTCCTGCTCTTGATGCGGCGCGGGGGGAAGGGGGGAGAGCCGCCCTCCGGAGCGCCGGCTTTGGCAGAGCCCTACAAAGGGCAGCGAGAGCACAAAAGCGGCAGCCAGCCTTTCATTCAGAGCCGGCCTGAGTTAACCGACCGTGGCTTGTCAACAACCTGCCAAACTGACAACGGAAACACACACCGCAAAAGAGGGACACCCACTTGCTAGCGCTTAGTCATCCGTCGGGAGGGGGGAGAGAGAGGAGGCGGAGGAACACTTCATCCCACAGCGACACGTGTAATCACCAGGCGTGTGTGAATAATACGTGCGCGCGCCCATCTGCAATAGAAACCCGTAAAGGCCGATCCAATGCACGTTTATTTGGACGTAAGCGGCACTGCGTTTGAGGCGGCTCGCTTTCGAGTAAAGAGTGCGTAAAGAGGATTGTAGGGGAGGGTGGGAAGGGAAGGACTCGATGCTAAGCACGTTTGCTCAAAAGGCCGATTCCTATCTCCCGAGAATTTTTCTTAGGCTGGCAGCCTTAGATCTTAGAAGAGAATGTGTTACACCGGCATTTCTTAGTAGTCCCGATCCGTCTGCGCAAGGAAGGTGAAAGAGAGGGTAAATAATGCTAAACAGTTACTCTCCTCAGGGATCGCTGCTTCTATCTATCGTAACACACACTGCTCGCCTAAGGTCTGGATCACGTGCACCTTACCTTTACGCTTTTTAAATAACATATATATGCAAATGAAATGTGTCGAAACAGATTCATCCACCCACGCAGAACACACGGCTCCCCAACATGCCCCTCCTCATTTTCCGGTCTCTACCCAATCAGATCTGTCTCCATCTCTGTCGTCATTAGGTTCATACAATCCAGCAAAGATTTATAGAGCAATCCTACACATCTTTCCTCAGAAGTCAGTCCCAAGTAAATTCGCATAGGATTGCAGTCCTAATTCCACTGCAATCAGTAGGTTTAAGCGCTGGTAACGCTGAAGTAATTTATAAAGTTTATATTGCTACAGACTTTTATACAGTTTGCTTTTTAATTTGCCCTTTAAGGCCTTGTGCGGCGGCTCACGGCAAAAGAGTGGTTTTTTGCCACCTTTTCATTACACGCACACATGAGTGGAGCCTCTATGAGCTATATCCTAGCTATTCACACAACCATTGGGAATGCGGTCACCACTTGAGCATCTTGCCCGACTCCATTTGATTTGCGTGGTGGAACCTTTAAGAGCCAGATTATGTTTTTGGCACATTATGTTTTTGGCACATTATTGCCATATAAAGCATGGAGTTTTTGAAGTCACCACCTCTGTCTTGGTGATAATTATTTATTTGAGAGGGAAAAGCACTCTGCTTATGCCCAGAAGCGCTATCTTCCTTCACATCTTTTTCACTGACGCCGCTAAATCCAGTAAATACATACAACTCAGAGTACTGTAAGCCTTTAGCCCGCAGACGAGTTATGTCCTGATCTATGGATTGCATCAGGGACCTCCCACCCTTTCAAATAACTTTGTGGATGGTTTTTCCAGGAGGAGGCAAATGGATACAATACCACAAAAATGTTACAAGTGGCTCCCATGTTGTCGCTGGGGGGTCCCAAGTCTGAAAAAGTCTAAGATCTGAAGTCTGAAATTATTCTTATAGTAGTGTATGGAACTCTCTGCTACCAGAGGACGCAGAATGTTGGACCTACGTTCATCAAGTCATGAAACATTCACAAAATCAGAAAACAATAAATGTATTTTTTTAAAAAAAAACACAGAGTATGAATTGACAACACCGAGTGTCAAGGTACAAGGTAAATTTATGAAAGTTGAAGAAGATGAGTTTCATTACTGATTCCACTCGTGACGGTACCAGTTCAAGAGGAAAGAAGGCAGAGGGCCAAGATGTGATTTTGCGCATGTAAACCTCTGCAATCCTATGCACAACCTGAGAGAAAGTCTCATCAATGAGTTTTACTTCTGAGTAAACACGTATAGGATCACTGTATTATGCTGTTAGTAGTGAGGCTGAGGTTCTAAACGGCGTTCATGATTGCGAAACACCAACAGAGTGGGGGGCAGCTATTCCGGATTAATTAACACGCAGTGGACAGGATAGGGTCGGATTCCAAAAGCGCGCCCTTCCTGCGTCCCGAGCGCTCGCTTGCTCTTCCCCGCCTGTCCCCCGAGCATCTCTGTGCGGGATCCAGAGGAGGCCGCCGCCTGAGGTGCTCCTTAAAACCTCGCTCTGGGTTGCAATAGGTCGACGCGAAGCGCATGCGTGCCTCCCCGAGGGCTCCTTCGCCCGCTCCCCCTCCCCTCCTGCTTCTTTCCCTTCAGACTCCGTTGCCTCTGCAACTTTTCTTGCACTTCGGAGGAGCGGAGAGGGCAGAAGCGCGCCGCCCGCAGCAGGAGCAACGGCAGAGGGGGAGCGGCCGGGTGCAGCGCGGCACAGAATGTAGCCGGGGGTGGGGTGGGGGGTCGGTGGGAAGCAGCAGCACGGAGAGCGGCACCTTCGCGCCACTGCTGGCTATGGATTGGGGCCGCCGCCTTGCTCTTTGAAGCCCGAAGGAGCTCGCCTCGCGTCGCCCCCACAGCCCAGCACCGCCCCGCCTTCGCTCGCTTGAAATGGAGGGACCCAGCCTGGGCACGGCTCGGCAGCCCAGGGCGCCCGGCGGCAGCAGCGGGTAGGCAGGAGGCGGGCGGCGGGGAAGGGCTGCAGCAGGGGCATCGATCGAGCCCCGCGCTGGCTGCTTTGGCGGCAGCACCACCTGGGCTGCTCTGAGCCGAAGAGCCGAGCCGGGAGCGGCTACCTACCGGCACCCAGCCCGTCCCGTCTCTCTCTCGTGCCTCGTCGCGATTGCGGATGGACCTTGCCAAGGAGACTTCTCTGTCCCATCGCCGGAGCGGCCGGGCCGGCCACAAGCCTCCCGCTTTGCCGCCGCTTTCTGTTGCGGAGGATACTGCAAGGACCTGGGCTTGGGACTCTCTCGCTTGGATTATTATTACTTGGCTGCTAAACTAGACTCTGTTTCCTGATTCTCGTCCCTCTTTCCCCCCACTTCGAGCCTCCCACCAACAATGGAGGTGAGTAACATTTGGTGAGAATGTGAGGGGTGTGCTTGAATGAAATTCGCTTGCGGGGGGACAGGGGGGTCTAAAGAAGAAGGCGATCCCTCGATTTTCTCCAAACTTCTTGAGCTGGGTGAAACTGACGAGAGAAAAAGAGCGAACACTTGAGAATTCATTCATGGGGGAGGGGAGGGCACAACAAGGGGGTTATGGCTTCAGATTTCGCCAAATGTTTGGTTTAAGGTGAAACTGGCGAGAGAGAGAGAATACAGTATAGGTTTTCTTCTGTTGACCTCATCTCTTTCATTCCTGGGTAACTGTTTGCGCGCACCAAGACACGCACGTACCCGCAAGTCCAAATTCTCAAGTCCTCTGGCAAACCTGTTGCTCCAAAGTACTTAGATTCCCCCCCCCCTTCGCTGTGGCAGAAGTACTAGGATGAGGATCCATTTCCTTGGAAAGCCTCCTTGCCCTTTAATGCTGCTTCCCAACCGTGTGTGTGTGTGTGTGTGTGTGTGTGTGTGTGTGTGTGTGTGTGTGTGTCCTCTCTGCGCCCAGAGTTTTAAAAGGCCACCTTCTGCAGCCTTCTCTTGTACGCACAGCTATGGAAGAAACGCGGGTATGGCAGCCATGGAAGCCTGTACCTTTAAGGGAATTTGGCTGGTGGCCAGTGAAAAACCTGGACGGGCTTTCTCCTTTTTCTCCCCCCACCCTGATCCCTCGAAACTGTGCTCTCAGTTTCTGCATATTGTCACTTTGCATCTGTAAAGAGTTCCGCTTGTCGTGCGAGGGGAGGGCGAAAGGGTCTCTCTCTCTCTCTCTCTCTCTGTGTGTGCCCCTTTGATGCTCTTAGGGCTCCATGTTGAAGAGGTTGTTCGTGTTTGTTTTTAATTGTCAATTGTATGCTAAATTAGTTACAGTCGCGGGGTCAACGAGAGTTCAGTTTCACCCAGAAACAAATCTCTTTGGGGGGGGGAGAGCTCGGGCAAAAGTCCCGGGGCCCTGTGAGTTTTCTTTTGGAATAATGGGGGGGGGATTCTTTCTTTATCCCCCTCCTGACCCTTAGTATATCATGAGCGGCTCTCCTTGTGGAAAAGCCGGAGCCCATAAAACCCTGCCATGCCTCCCTCCAGAGCAGAACCCCAATTCCAGGGCAAAGAGGTGGGATGGATCGCGCCTAGGCAGGCAGGCTCCGAGCTGACCGACCGAGGCGGCCAGACTGTCTCCGCGATTGTTCCTGCGTTTTACAACCCACTAGAGCCGAGGGGGCTCGCAGGCTGCTGCATGCCTACTTATCGAGGGTAGAGTTAAAATGAAAACAGCGGCCCTAAAACCAGATGCCCAAACAGGCTTTCTTTCCAGACCCCCTGTGTTCCAAACAGCCAGGATCGCCGGCGGCTCGCGCCCTCCAGGCTGCTGGGGCGGGGGCAGAATCTGGAAAAGATTTTCATCCTTGCTGCTCTGGACGGGGCCGCCTTTGAAACAGGCGAAGGTTTAAAATGGTTCCGTCCTAATTGACTTTGGGGCGGCTTATCCAGGCGGTCCCTGAAAACGCTCACTGTTGGGTTAGGTGAGTCAAGTCAAGCCTTTCCTCTCGGGAGTCTCCTCCCGCGGGTCTCGTCTCCGAGCTCTGGGCTCGGCTGAATCGAACAATCCTAAGAACTAGTTAAGGAACAAAAAGAGAGGGAGAATTCCGGAGAGGTGAAGCGGGTTCCCCTCGCTGCTCCGGCTCTCCGTGTTTCGCGGTTAAGGCTGCCCCCTATTGGCGCCGAGGCCAAATGACTGCCCGGCGGTGAGGCTGCGGTGCTCTCGCTCTGGTGCTTATCTCGCCGCCCCTCCCTCAAACTTCCCTGTTGCAACGAAGTTCTCCGTGTAGTTACTTGAAGGAGTCAAAAGTGCGTGATTCGTCCCCCCCCCCACACTATTTTCGTGAATCAAGAGATACAAAACCAGCCCCGGCCGACGTCATCAGATCTTGCAGAATAAAGTTCGGGCAGCGCTCTCTCGCCCCCCCCCTTCCTTCCCGGTCGATTTATAAAAGCAATGTGGCTTCTCTTTTATACGAAATCTAACAAGGATTCTCTTCGCGGCAGTTCGCGCGGGCGCTTACACGCAAACGCAGCGCTGTCCCAGAGAGTTCTCCCCTCCAGCCGGTCTTTCGATTCTAGGTGCGCCGATTGTCCCTGGGGTTTCTTCCACAAGCCCTTCTGCGTCAGGATAGCAGCAAAAAGGGGCTCGTCTTGGAGCGCAGGGACTGCACCGAAGCCCCTCGGTGATGTGGCTTTTCCCCAGTAGGGAGGGGTCGTTTCTGTGGCTCCCTTTCCGTGACTGGCCTTGGAGAAGCGGACCCCCGCCCCGCTCCCCCCAGCTACGCGCCTGGCCGTGAGGTGCCCCAGCGAGGCTTGCTCCACCTCGGACCGCTTCTCCCGCATCGCGGAGCCTCGCAGTGGCATCTGGTGGGTCCACTGTGTGATACAGGAACAAGCTGGGCTAGATGGGCTTTTGGCCTGATCCAGCAGGGCTCTTCTTATGTTCTTAGTGCGCTTAGTGCCTGCACCTCTGATGACGCGCTGCGAACAAGTGCGGGCTCGGACTCGAATCGTGCGTGGAGTTGCCGCTTGCTTCACACGGCGCTGTGCGCAAAAGTGCGTGATGCTAATCCTTACCGGGAGCCCTGTGAAGCAAGCAGGACGCCAGGAGTCCCGTGAGGCGGAGGGAGAACGGCGTCTAGGAGACAGGAACATGCCCAAGGATACACAGCAAGGCCGGGGCAGAGAGGCGATTTCAATGTCGTGTCGAGGCCCCTATGCTTTTTGTCCTGGACGCCGTAGCGCTGCGCTCCTCCAGGGGTAGAGGGCTCTTTCCATCCCTCCTGTTCATTTAACACGTGCACACCATTCATTCCAACCTGTGTGGCGACCGCGGGGGCTTTCTGTGTGATGCGCCTCTCCCGCCTTTGCGCAGTCGGCTTTATGGGCCATGAACCCTCCACATTCCCCTTTTAGACTGCTGGGGAAATAAATTGGGCACCGTCAACGACCCGTCACTAGACACGCAACCCGCCCCCTCTCGCAGCCTGTTTCCCCAAATTCCTCTTGCCTTGTGTAATGCTCTGTTTGGGGAGGCCGCTCTGCGTGGCTAAATTGGCGGGGGGGGGGCAAATACCCTGCTCCCAGCTTGATTGGCTTACAAAACCAAGTAGCTGTCAGCGCAACCCTCCAAGTGCCGGTGCCAGGCTGGACCAGGTCCCACCGTCCCGGCCAGGAGCGTCTCCCGGTGCGGCCAGCTTCTGACCGCAGCAAAGCTCAGGCTCGGCTGACCTTGTGAAGCGGTCGTTTAGCGAGGCCCGGCCTACGCGCCCCGGATGGGTCTCGCCGCCTCGGTACCTTCCTTCTCCTTCATTTTGAAAACCCAACTCCTCTCCCTTCCGCCTCCGTTTAGAGGCGAAGCAGCTTGTCGTTTAATACGATGGTACTGAGCAAGCCAGGCAGTGAGAGCCCGCAGTGTCGAGCTCATCAGCCCGGGGAAAACGCAACCCGGGTTCGTCTTAGCAGCAATCAGCCCGCCGCCCGAAGATTCGCAGCAGGTCACTTAACTCGACGCACTTTTTGAGCGAAGCCTGGCTGGATCCAGGCAAAGGCGCGCGGCCACGTTCAGACGCTAAAGTGAAGCCGCTTTCGGCCCTTTAACGCCCACAGCTGGAGCCACCCGAAGAAGCAGACTTCTGTGAAAGTCATTCTTCGTGACATCCGCGGGACTTACTTCAGCAGGTTAGGCTCGGGCTCGGGCTCTAAATGGGACCATGCTGACGTAAGTGGCAAGAACTGAGAAACGGGCGCTAAATTTGCCTCAAGTAAATTTACCTGAGTGGAGTGGGAGAAGAGGATTTTCGTTGGAAAAATCGAAATACTTGGGGCATCCTTCTGGGCCAACTCGCAGGTTAGCCTTGTTGTAATCGGGCCAATTATAATGTCAGCCGCGCAAAAAGATCGACGAGACGAGTAAAGTCCTATGCACAGTTACTTGGGAGTAAGTCCCATTGAAGTATGTGGGACTTTATTTCGCAGTTGTATAGGACTGTGCTGTAGTTTCTTTGGATTCTAGATCGAGTTGTCCGACTCAGCTGCTGCTTCCCTGTAAACGGAGCGCGGAGTGAGTTTCTTTCAGGCCCGATTGTGATGATGCGCACAATTTTACTCTGCCGTCTGTCTGGCCAGGAGGATCATCGCGCGGACTCTGCCTTTGGCTCCCGCCTGACAGAGGAAGGCTGTCGCACGCACATCAGACTTTTTTGACCTCGGCTCTCGTTGCTCCTCCTCGAGAGTAGCTGTGCTCGCTGCAATGGGTTTGGAGGGTCTGGAATGGAGCGGGGAGCCGCTCGCCCTGAGCCGAGGGCGAGGCTGCAGCATTCAAGCCACTGAGCTGCCGACCGAGCAGTTCCAGCCCAACGCCTCCCTTGCCCAGCCTGGGCTGCAGTGGTTCGTCGTTCCCCCTGCCACCGTCCGCAAATCCACGTCCCGAACCGCCGTGCTTCTTGCGAGCTGTAACTCGTCCCACTCTTGAATCCACGAGAAATTGGCCCGGGGGGGGGGGGTCTCCGGTATATGACCCGTGTGGGCAAATTGAAGGGCAAGTCCTTTCTAGAGTGTGGTTTAAAAGGAGAGCGAGTGTTCACACACATTTCACGACCCGGGGGGAAACGAACAGAGTCGATTGAGTCTGTGTGTCAGCCTCTAGTTTGTCCATCTCTCTCTCTTTCACATACATACACACACCCGTCGAACGCTGGAAAGGGAGGAAGCAAGCACCCCCTCCCCACGATTCATTTGGAAGGGTTTCCTTCCCCCCCCCCCGCCCCGTCGGTAATCGCGAACAGAAATTGTGTGTGTCTGTGAAAGAGATTTCGCTCCAGATCGCTGCTAGAGAGACTGAAACTGGATGGAGCGAGGCGCTTCCAAAATGCTCTTAAGACTGTTTCCACTTCCTCGGGGCCACAGCATTGCCCAGGGGAGCCCCTCGCCATGTGGGGGCACCTTGGCCTCCGTCGGACTCGGAGCTCTCTGCCCGGTGGTTGTTCCGGTGCACTTCCGTTCCGCCACGCATTTCTATGCGCCTCTCCAGTCCTAATGGAGCGATCCGGCGCGGGGGCTCCCTGGGCGCGGAGCCGCCTCTGTTCTCCCGTCCCTCTTCTCGCACTAGGGCAGCCTCGGGGCGAGTGCGCGTCTGCAGGGCTCGATTTGTCGCGGAGCCAAAGGTCTTCTTTCTGACTCGGCTCGGGCGGAGGAGGGGGGAGGAAGGAACTGGGGCTTTTATGAGCGGAGCTGGGGAGGAGCGAGACTGATCGCCGGCAGCGAAAAACCTGCTCTGCAGACACCTCCTGAGCGAGATCCGTTTCGATGGTTCTCCTCTGAGAGCAGCTCTCATAATTATTGGGGGAGGAGGAGGACGGCGCTGTTAATTCGGAGCGGGGCGCAGCGCCACGGCTGGATCTCTCTTCCCCACCCCTTGAGCGCACCCGAGGGAGGCAGCCTCCCAGAGCATCGCCGGGCTGCTCCACTTGTTGCGTTTCCCGCGGCCGAGCAGAAAGCGCGAAGGTGCCCGAAACGCCTGCTCTGTTGGCAGGAGGAGGGGAGACTGTGGGCTGGGTGCTGCTGCGCTTCCCCGCAGCGGCTGAGGAGGAGGCGGAGGCGGCGGCTGCCTTGGGATTCCCGCGAAAGTCCCGGGCTGAGATGGGCGGGTGGATGCAGCACTTGGAGCACAAGCTGCCTTGGCCCCGGTGCAAGGAACTCGCTGGGGAGAAGGAAAGGCAGCCGCCCGCCTCCCTCCCCAAGAACCCGGCGCTGCTTTGTTCACTTCGCGGAGAGTCTCTGAGCCAGGCCAGGCAATAAAAGCCCTGTGTGTGTCTTTCCTCCCCTCCCCTCTAGAAGTCCATGGGCGCTTTAGTCCAAGGTGGAGTTTGGTGGACGCTTGGCGGGGCAATGACTTCCAAATCCCTCTTCTTGGGTCTGGCCATCTTCTCTGCGCTGATCCAAGTTGTGATAGAAGCCAGCTCTTGGTGGTAAGCTTTTTAATATATATCTATAATCACTTTTTTTAAAAGTCACGTTTCTTTTGCAAAATGGTCTCCAGGAATAGAAGACAAACAAGGCCTCCACATGGAGGCTCCCAATCTGTTCACCTACAGATAACTTATTTCTCTTATTCCTTTGCTGGGAACACCACCACCGCCCCTGAAATTGACATGGTCATTGAAATCCTGTCTTGAAATAAGCAGTACAATTGGAACCCAATAAATATGAATGGGATGTCCACCTTGCACCCTAAGCATGTGTACACAAAGGAAAATCCATGGAGCGTACTTCTGAGTCATGGGTTTGCCCAGTGTTAGCTTCAGCTTGAAAGAATCAAGTGGAGAGTGAGCTAAGATTGAATTTCTCACATCTTCTTTTTTAAATCCAACCTTTTAATAGACACACGTGTTAAGTTTTTCAGATAGCTTGGTGAACAATATATTTAAAATCTGGATTCACTTGAGTGTGATTCTCGGTTGAGCGCTTTAAATGATAGCCTCTTCCATCATGATCACTTTATCTAGAAATTCTGTTTCAATCGTGTCTGACTTATCTAGCATGTGTTTATATTTTGTTGCTTAACAGAGTGAACTTTTCATAATGTCCGCTTGCTAGCTGTTGATATACAATTATATATACAAAATATGTGTGACCTATTAGACAAGGGTCCTATGCAGTTGTGGGGGATCCGACCTCATGTGTGCATTTATTTCCAGGATACAAACGTCTGTAGAGACAGTTTGAAATTTTAAGCCTGGGAGGAAGATGGGCGGGAGGGTGGCAAGCATCCTGCTTAGATAGCGACATTATTTTGATACCTGTCCTGATAACGGCAAGCTTTCCAGCCATTAAGCAAAGCAGAAGATTCTTTGTCTTCTTTCCACCTTTTGGCTGCTCTCCATGCAGCACATCAGTGGGATGTACCTCCGGGTACATGTGTTGCATTCATCCACCTTTGCCCAATTAGTCAATCCTGTATACATCCGAGTGCTGCCTTGGGACTGTCGTGCTTGAGTTCATCAAATTTTGTCTTTTCCACAGGTCTCTGGGTATGAATCACATGAACCCTATGAACCCCGTTCAGATGCCAGAGGTGTACATTATCGGCGCCCAGCCACTGTGCAGCCAACTGGCAGGGCTTTCTCAAGGACAGAAGAAACTCTGCCACTTGTACCAGGATCACATGCAGTACATTGGAGAGGGTGCAAAGACAGGGATTAAGGAATGCCAGTATCAGTTCCGCCACAGAAGATGGAATTGCAGCACTGTGGATAACAACTCTGTGTTTGGCAGGGTCATGCAGATAGGTAGGAAGTGCCTAAGTGTGTCTCTGCGTGGGAGGGAGGGAACTATTGACTTAAATGTTGTGTGCGAGGAAATCTTGCCTGGTCCGTCATGGGCTACTGAAATCTGGCAAGGAAGACAAAAGCAAAACTGCCTTCAGCCAGAGCTGGCCCTCTCTGGGAAGCTCGCAGCACATATGAAACTGCTGGTGATGTGGAAAGGAAAGAGGAACATTGCCATTCCCATCTTGGTCCAAAGTAGGTTAAAAGACAATTGGATCTAAATTGCGGGGGAACAAGTATAAGTAGTGGTGTGACGCCAACACAGGGTCATTTTAATGTCTGGAATTCCAAAGCCATCTAACAACCACGTTTGTCTGCAGGTTAACCACATATCAGTATCCTCTGTACCACGCTCTTTGTATATGTAGTCCGTTCCCCTTAAGTCTCTCCCACACTAGAGTCACCGGTGTGAAAGGAGATTTCAATTTAGATGTAAAATATGTCGGTACTTGTAGTCAGTAGACTTTTTACAAGGCCGAGTATGTATGCAGATGTTGCATGTGCTAAAGTAATTATTATTGTTAATTAAAAACTCTGTCTTGTGGCAATCTCCCAATCCCTATGTGCTGAGAGTGTATCTTTTGTCGGATCCCTGTTGCTGGGAAACTCGCATCAGCACAAACGCTGTCCCTGCTTGATAAGGGCTGATCCCTGAACTCCCTCCCAAGTGGAGATTGGGCTCCAAAGCAGCATTACTCAGGCTGGTGGCTTGCTGTTTCTCCTCTAATGGCGATAATGACATCTCTGCACCCAAACCAAATTTCTAACCATTTTATGCTCTCAAAGTAACTCATAACTTGCCTATAGTAGCTTTTCAAGATGCTGAGATCTAAATCTAATTCTAAATTCCTCTTTTTGAAACAGGATAGGAAAGGAGTGGAATGACTTTAAAATTAGATTAAAGGTAACTTCATTTATGAATTGAGTAGACTTCTGCATTGCTTGAAGGGATGCTGTTAAGTCACATTTACCCTAGAAGCTAATTTTATGTAAAAATAAGCTTTACAAAATCTCAGATTAAACATTTTCCATGCTTTTTTTTTAAAAAATGCACTAAGTGGAAACACTTGCTTCTTGAAGACTTAAATATTCTCCTGCAGTCTTGCGTTACAGATGCTGTCGAACTGAGAGGTTTAGAATAACTGGCTAGATTGTCATTGCCCCAAACTGAAAAGCAAACAAAAATAAAACAGAAAAAGCCTGAAATTACTGAAACCGTAAGCATCTACTTCAGATGCTGTTAGCACTCCTATAAGCCCAACATCCTTAAAATCAGGTCTATTCAGGGGATCAAGACTGGCTCTCTGATGTCTTAAGTTGCCATGGTCTCCTAAGCAAAATTTGCAATCATCAATGCTGGAACTGGTCCCCACTGGTTTCGGCCCCCTACTTCCTCTCCATAACACATCTGCATTTATTTCATTTGATTTAGCAAGGTAATTGGCCACTTAGATTAAGTGAAAGTAGAGGTGGATGTAATGTGTGTACCCAGCTCTTAAAGATCTTGAAAAGTATATTCATTGAGAACAAGTGTGTGTTGTCATTTCGTAGCTGGGCCTACTTCTCTGGAATAAACTACCGGTATTTGATTGGTTGCTGTTTCTCTTGAATGGAAGACATGATCTATGCTTCTAATGCCTGCTTCTTGCTTTACACATGGCTCAGCCAGCCTTACAGCACGATTGACAGTGAGTGCAGTCATTATACTGCCAGGTCAGCCAGACCTCAGATCTACAGGTTTTCCTAGGACTTCTTTGCTGATGGAATAATCCTAAGGCAATGCACATTTGATATAGCATACTAAAATTCTGGAAATCTGTAATATGTCATGGTAGTGCTAGTCCAAATGTAACTGAAGTCAATAGAACAGTAGACTTCTTAAAAAATATTTTAAGAGATCTAAACTGTATGCTTTGCTGCTCAAATTGCAAATAACCCATGATTGAGGGACCCAAACATATTCACAGCGCAATTCTGTGTAACCTTGCGTAACAGCAGATGCACCAGTGTAAGTGCAATTACATTGGCATAAGTGTAATCTACTGTTACACCGGTGCAAGGTTACACAGAATTGCGGTGTACCTTCCATCACATCTACTCCCCAAAGCTGATCATCCTTTGGAGTTGTAATCTTCATTCATGAAATTCAGCCCAAGGTTTGGCATTCACTTCTATGGGTTGTGCATTAGAGTGCCAGAATGTTGCTGGCTTCAGTAAAATATGCTCTTTCTTTGCTTCTGAACAACCCTGGAAGGTTGGTTGCATAAAATGAGGGATGAGTTTGATTTTTTTTTCCCTTGAAGGGAGAGAATAACAATCTGAAACACACCAATAAATAACTCTTCAAACATTGTTCATGATTGGACCTCCTGGGGTTGAGAAACGCTCTACTACCCTGGCTAGAATAATCGGATCTTTGCTGCAAGCTGAGTGCTCTTCAAAGTAAATTATAATGCTTTATCTCATCATATATTTGAATAAGTTCTTGAAGCTGGATAAAAACTATGGTTGCATCGGGCACATAGTCTGGTGACTTAAATCACACAGAGGCCAATGGGATTTAAACAGCTGAACTATGAGCAAGCCAGGAAGACAGCCCAATCTACCTTTTGAGAAGAGTAAGCAAATCTGGTTTGCTGTGAAGCCTTTCCCTCACAACTCCATTCACATGGGGAGGCACTTTTCTTTTGAAATGGATAAGAGAAAATGTAAAGAGAACCATTAAAAAAAACTAGGGGAGTCCTGTTTATACCGAGTGCCGAGTGAAGACCTTCTAAACAAACCAGTATTTGGTGGCAGTGAGACTTTGCACACTGTCAAGGTTGATGAGGCTTGCCTTAAACATGCTCCTACAGTCTAAAGCTGCAGTCTACCAAATGAATTTCATGGCACAGGATAAATTTGCTCAAACTATTTTTCCTCCTGCAAGTAAATTTTTTTCCATCTGTTGTTTCTATTATAAATGCAGTCATCTCCATCGTTTTGCCCCTGTCCTCACTGGAAAGGATTATTTTAAAAATGTACTCTTGGAGAAAAACAAATGAAATATGGCATGGTTCTAATGATAAGATGACCTGTGTGTGTGTGTGTGTGTGTGTGTGTGTGTGTGTGTGTGTGTACGTACTAAAGTGGATTTGTTATTGGCAACACTTTTATAAACGCCACTGTGAATTATATTACAGTAAGAATTGGAGGATTTTTCTTCCAAGTACACTGTGCTGTGTATATCTCAAAACTAGATTTAAGATATGATCAAGAATGGTTGGAATAAGTAGTTTCACAGATACAGAACTAAATGTAGACCCTAGTAAACTAACTGTATATTAATTGCAATGTTATTCAGGGACAGGAGAACTTGTACTTGTGGCTGAATGTCTCATTTTGAAATCAGTGCATTCTCAGATATAGACTTAGATGAAAGTCTAAGCCTTTGTGTGTTTTGTCACATTACAAAAGAGAGCTGGTTTTCTACAATGTATTTAATTGAACAAATTATTGTCGTTATTGTAGCAAAGCTTCTTTGAAGTTGGTCCTAGGGACGATGGAGATTTTTAGAAGTGTCTAAAAAGTTCCCACTGAAGACTGGATTCTGTGAAATTTGGATCCTAGATTAACAGCTCCCTATCTGATATTTTAAAGCACTAAAACGGTTTTAATAAAACTCTCTGGCTTTTAGGAACTTTTAAGTGGTGTACAAGAGAGAGTCTCTTGGGGGTTAACCTTCAAACCAGCATTAGCCTGATTTCATTGGTCGTTTGGGAGTCTTTGCTGTGAGAGGGTGTGAGGCCTGGGAGCGCAGTATGGCCAAATATCTGTCTTGGCTTTCCTTTTGGAAGAATTGTGGGAGGAGGGCAAAAGGTACTTAACCCATATGAGCAGCCATAGTCTCCTGTCTACCATAACATCTCCTCTAATAAGTTGCTTCAGACCTTTTACAGCAATTTTATACTTAATATGTTTCTGAAGAAGCTTTTTCCCATTTTACTCTGTTGCGGATGGCCTGACCAGAAACTTCTCGTCTGGTATGATCCAACCTTGTTAGATGAATTACAGTGCAATCCTGTGTAACCTTGCACCGGTGTAACAGCAGATGCACCAGTGTAAGTGCAATTACACTGGCATAAGTGCACTTACACCAGTGCATCTACTATTACACCGGTGCAAGGTTACACAGGATTGCGCTGTGTGTTTACTAGAGCCTTCAAGATGGTGAATGTCTTTTTCAGTAGCTCCCTTCGAAACTGGTGTAGCAGACACAGGATTTTTGTGTTGTGTTTGCATTGGAGCTTTGTCTCATACCAACAACGGTGGTGAAATGTTGCACACTTAGTTCATGTGTTCCAGTTTGCTTTGAAACCTTACTCATGTGGGGGGTGTGTGTGTGAAACTCCGAATAGGTATATCTTTTTTTTCCCTACTGGCTAATAGATGTATGTGTCTTGGCCTGTAATACCACTCTTCTTCTCTTCCTTGCAGGCAGCAGGGAGACTGCCTTCACCTACGCCGTCAGCGCCGCTGGAGTGGTTAATGCAATGAGCCGGGCCTGCCGAGAGGGGGAGCTCTCTTCCTGTGGCTGCAGCAGGGCTGCCCGACCAAAAGATTTACCTCGGGACTGGCTGTGGGGTGGCTGTGGGGACAACATTGACTATGGCTATCGCTTTGCCAAGGAGTTTGTGGATGCCCGTGAGCGAGAGAGAATATACCAGAAAGGATCTTACGAGAGTGCAAGGATCCTGATGAACCTACATAATAACGAGGCCGGGAGAAGAGTAAGTAACCCAAAGGAGCTTTTTCTGTCTTGCCATGTTCCGTTCCTGCTGGTGAAGGATTCCTAGACCCCATGTTTTGGTTCATATATTTCTTCAAATGTGTACATGCTTGTTTTGCAAGATGAATTTTGCTTCCTGTCTTCCTGTAAGACCTGTTGGGTGAGTTCCGAAACATTTTAGAAAGGTACAATAATTCTCTTTTGATGCAGAAGGAAAATGTGGCTCAGTTGAAATGAGAATAAGAGACCAAGGTTGCAAGTTGAGGGGCAATACAAGGACCATTGGCTGGTTTCCTTCCTTCCCCATGGGGCTGAAGTGTACCTCCCCCCCCCTCCAGATTGTTCTAGGAAAATTGTGCAAGTCACAGTGAATTTTCTCCAGAATAGGATTTCATTAGTTTATATTTCCAACCAATCCACTTTCTTTGGAGGGGAAGAAAGAAGTGCACCATATTTGCTGCAATGAAATGTTCTTACATGGGGGGCTATTTTCCTTCTTCCTTGTAAGGTTGTGAGGAAAAAAAACCCGTTAGAAAACATGCTCTTCTGTGGTGGAAGTTGTTTTTTATGGCTTTTTAAATCTTCAAAATCTTTTAAACGAATGAGTGTAAACTTCGTTTTATTGCCCTGGAGTGAAAGGAGCCAAAGTCATTATTTTCCTAGAATTGACGGTGCCAGGAGTAGTCGGCTGGAGACTTTACACTTGTGTTTCAAGGTGAATTAGGATGAAGGATAATTGAAAATTAATAGCATTTAAATGTGAGAAGAAGGCATCTGAAAGCAATGGAAAGGCCAATTTGCTGCTAGACAGAAGAAAAATGACTTTTCACAGTTGCCTACATCGGCTTCCAGTGGTTCCCCACTCCCACCCCCTTTGAGCTGCCTTCGTGCAATGCCATTTGGCAGAGTTTGAGCTCCCCCTCCCCATTTTCAATGCTGGGTGGAAGTGGCATTTAGCATCCACCTAATGTGTCAGACCCCAGGATTTTTGGGGCCGTGTCAACACTGACTCATGTCTAGTTATACAGGGTAAATTATCAAGGTCTCTTTGCCAAGGCTTCACAAAGAGGATATTGCGGTGTAGGGTTGTCCCCCACCCAGAGGTGTTTGGGGGTTTTCTCTTTTGGACGGAGTCGCTTTGCTGTGCATGAAGTGTGGGAGGGAGCTGCTGAACCAAGTGTGGAAAATCTGCAGTAGGAGCAGCACATCGTCCCAGTAGTAGGGACGGGCTGGGTGGATGGGTGGGTGGAAATCGGATTCATAATGCAAGTCTAGAATCGGCAGGCCAGGCAGCTGACTGGCCCATTATTATTTATATTTTCTACATTTAAAGCAAGTTGGTAGGTACATAAAAACTAATTTTATTTCCTGATGGTTTCTTCACCTTTCCTTTCAAAAAGGAGTGCTCAAGGTAGCATATGATACAAATACAAAAACTGCAATCAAGGGATAAAAAAAAAAATAGCCAGAAGGCAGCAGCAGAGGCAAACTGCAATACTAGAAAGGAATATTAAAAAAATAAAATCAAACACAATATAAGCAAACCTTCAAGGAAAGGACAAAATGACTCCACTTGCGAGCCACTTGTTGCTGGTTTTTCTTCTGGAATGTGCCCGTTATCACACCCCTCCCCCAGCTACTGCTCTACCCCCTGCCCCCCTGATTCCAAAAATCAGTTTGGGGCTCAAATGTAAGAGTAATACCACCACTGCACATACAGTATTTCCCCCTAGGTTTCTCCTTAAAGCAGTGTTTCCCAAACGTTTTTGAAGTGCGGCTCCTTGGACCATTGGCGACCACTGGCCGTGGCTCCCCATTACTTCATGTTGATTCCTGCCAATAGGCATTGCACTGTTTTCCAAGAGGATTCCGTGGCACTCCACGGCTCATCTGGCTGGTTTCTGTGGCTCCCCTGGGAGCCACACCTCCCAGTTTGGGAACCACTGCCTTAAACCATTCCCACTCACACTTGTTCCCCCAACTAAGGGTATGAGCCATTTAATGTTAGGTGTTTTCAACTACCTTTCAGGGCCATGGGAGCCGTTTTGAAGTGGGCTGCTGAATCTGGTTGGGAGGCAAACTATGGTTTGCAGTAACCATAACTTTGCCCAGTTTGGACAACACAGCAAATGATGGTTATTGCAAACCAGGGAGGGAAGGACTTGGCATGTATGAGGGATGGAAGGTATAAGCTTACAGTGCATTCCCGACAGCCAAACCACTTAATTTTATTTATGGTCTTTGTATGCTGCTTTTGAACTATTATGGTTCTCAAAGTGGCTCACAGAAATAATAAAACAATTAAAATAATATCGGAAACAACAATGGAATTTGAAAATGGACTCAGCAAGTACAGAAACAAGGCAAATGGCAGATGATGCAATGGCACAGGGCAAGCCTCCGGAATAGTGAAGTTAAATTAAGTTAAAAGGCACAATGAAATAAATGTTTTTATTCCCCTCCAAAAGGAAGGGAAGGAATGTGCCAAGCTGAGCTAATTTCACAACTTAGGGGTTACCACCAAAAAGGCCAAGCCATGGGTTGGCTCTGACAGAGTTGCCCATTCATTTCTGTGGAGGAATCAGATTTGTGAGTGGACATGGACCAGGCGAGAGTCCCATGGGTACACTGGATCATATATGAGCCTTCATATCAGCCTTGTTGCTAGAGCAGTTGGGGCATTTCTTCAGCCACGAAGATCTAAGTGTCAGCAAATCATTGTTTTGATCAGCCCTATTTCAGCCAGTACAGATGCTACAGCTACCACTTGGACATGCGTTGCTTCATGTGGTGAACTGTTCGTATGCAGCAGCAGCAGCAGACCCTGTGGACTGGAAATTCTAGAAATGATAGAAGGAGCTACCTAAGACCATTGGTCTTTGTAGCCCTGTACTGGCAACTCCTATGATTCTTTTCACAGAAGAGGACAAAGACTGAACCTGGGACCTTCTACATGCAAAGCATGCCTTCTACCAGAAAAAAAGTCTGCAGAGATGTGGAGAAAATTACCCAATTCATGTGGTGAGCCACTGTACGCAAATAGCTTTCCATGGAGTGATTTATGGCAGCCTCCATGTGGTGGCAATACCATCTCTGAGAACGTTAGGAAGATTGCAAAATAAACAAGAGTCTGTTTCAATTTATACATGACAGCTATGCATATTGTTCCCATGGCTGGTGAAGGCAATGCGTTTTCAGTAACTGATATGCTACATGGGCGGTTTCTCAGCTGAACGGGGAGACATAAGTTGGATTTACCTCTACTTCTATCGGTTAAACACTCCCATGGATGATTTTCCTGGAAAGTTGACTTTTAATCCCAATTTAAACTACTTCAGGCAAATAAATTAACAGCTAAAGCTCTCAGAAGCTCATTTGACGTTCTAGGGCAGGGGTGGCCAACCTTCCACCATTAGGGCCTCTGCATTCTTAAGAGTTGTATAGAAGACAGAATCTTGGCAGCTGCAATTGCTGAAATGCCCTCACCTCTACAACCGTTAAAGGGCCAGGAGCATTCATGTTGAAAGGTTGGCCACCCCTGTTCTAGGGCATCCTGCGTTTGTCATGTTGTGTCAGCTAAAAGCTAAGGGCAGGATACTTTTTGAAATGATAGTGAGAGAAGGCAAAGCAAATGTCAATCATCTCTCACAGTAAGGACCATTTGAAGCATGCCAATAGGCATTTCAATGCATGGGTGTCTTGGATGAGTGACCACATGGGGTCAGGAGAGGAGATGCTGTAAAGGGACATCGCTTACTTACTGGGATGACCATGCTGAACGTTTAAGCTGTTCTCTTGTGAACTTGAGGCTGAGGTATATTTTGCAGCAGTTGCACTGACCCTCTCCCTCTTTCTGACTCCTATAGACAGTATACAACTTGGCAGATGTGGCCTGTAAGTGTCATGGTGTCTCTGGATCCTGCAGCTTGAAGACCTGTTGGCTGCAGCTGGCTGACTTTCGTAAAGTCGGTGATGCTCTGAAGGAGAAATATGACAGCGCCGCAGCAATGAAACTCAACCCCCGGGGCAAGCTGGTGCAAGTGAACAGCCGCTTCAATGCACCAACCATCCACGACCTCGTATACATTGACCCCAGCCCTGATTACTGTGTGCGCAACGAGAGCACTGGTTCCCTGGGCACCCAGGGTCGGCTCTGCAATAAGACTTCCGAAGGCATGGATGGCTGCGAACTCATGTGCTGTGGCCGGGGCTACGACCAATTCAAGACAGTGCAGACGGAGCGCTGCCACTGCAAGTTCCATTGGTGCTGCTATGTGAAATGCAAGAAGTGCACAGAAATTGTGGACCAGTTTGTCTGCAAATAGGTGGGAAGGGGTGGGAGGAGCTGTTCCAGTCTACCAGCAGGGGTGTTGCCCTAGGATGATCTCCACTCTTATTTATAGAGCCCAATTGTTTTGTTTATATATTAAAAAAAATCTTTTGCAAAGAGAAGCAATGGGGAGACCTTGCTCCACCCAGCTCAGACTGTGCAGAGTTTTATATTTTTTGCAATAACGGGGAGAACCCAAGAGAATATTTATTTTACACAATCAAGATTAAGACTAAACTAAAAATAAAAAAATAGAATAGTTCAATGGGAAACTCAACCTATCCCCATATAGTCTTGTGGGACATAGTACATACATGTGCTGTAGATGACGAGGTATCCGTGTCACATGCTTGGGGTGGGCGCATGACTCGTATGGACTTGGTGACATGCAAATCTATCCACGATAGCTCTTCTTAGCTTTAGTGTTTGGAAAGAATTGAAACAGACAGGTGCGATGTTGACTGGTATGTCCACAAGGTTTAGCATGAATCTGCCTCCAGTCAGTCACATGGCAACTTGAGCATATGGGTGAGAGCATAAACATCCAGAAGCCACAGCTGTGCTGCTAGCTAGCCTCCAATGGCCCATTTGTTTAACATGGTATTTTCCATTTATACTTGGCATTCCTATGAAAATGCACTGTTTGAATGTTGCCAACAAAGGAACTGCATGCAAAAGATCTCTAGGACTGGATGGTGCCTAGAGATTTGTCAGTTCTAGTCACACAATGGATTTTCTCAGGAGTAGCTACGGTAGAAGGAGAACCTGTTTTGTGAATAGGCTAAGATCAATCATTGCTTTGAATAACAAGCAAAACCAAGAGGGGGGAAACATTGACTGCACAGTGTAGACCAAATCAGAATGTGGAACATTGCTGCTTCAAGGAAAAATATGCATATCTCACATTATGAACATTTGAAAAAGCCGTACTGCCTTAACAAAAGTATTGTTGATCTGTGGAATTTCCTCAAGAGCGTGTGTGCTAGTTTAACTGTGCTGGAAACTGCAGCCATGTTGTGCCTACATTCTGAAAAGTTCATTTCTTTAATTCAGTTTTCTTAATTTGAAAACAAAGTCTTTATTTTTTTAAAGTGGTGTGGGAAGTTTGCTTTCTTTTGAAATGGAAATTGACCGGCAACATTGTGGAAATTGAGAAAACTTTGAATTGGTCATAGAGTTGTTTGATTTTTTTATGAAGTGGCTACTACAGGTCAAAATGCAGCATTGCAGATAAACCCACTTTATCATCCTGTGTCTTTTTTCTTTTAATGCACAATACTTTAGAAATATATTGCAGCTATGCACAAACTACTCAGACTGTACTTGGGTGGTTTACGTATATATGGGAAAATGATGGTCTGCTGGTGTTTGGTATCTCAAACCCTTTTTTAATACATGTATGTTGTCAGTACAAACCAAGGATTTTTAAAAAAGAAAAATATAAAAACTGTTCAAGTTACCAGGACGGTTTCTTTGTTTAGATTGAATGTAGTATTATTATCTTTCTCATCTTCCCCCTTTAACAAAAAAGAACCGTAACAAATCACTGAAGTGTTTTAATTTAGGTTGGAGATTAATCTCTTATTGTGGGTTTCATAACATAGGCATTGGGGGGGGGAAGTCATAATCATTATTCCTCCCCCCGAAAATATAATATCTTTCATCTCAGTCCAGTGGAAGCCCCTTTTGCATACCCTTCACTATAGGTTGTGTCCTAGGGCTATAGGTACAGAGAGCACAAGGCAGGCATTTATGTTGTCTTGGTATCTCTGTCCTTACTTTTTCTGCAAGGTCGTTATAGTCGGTAATGGGTACACACATGCACAAACGTCTTCCACAGAAATGGTGGCCCACTTTTGCTGTTAAAGAAGATCTCTCTCCTCTTCCTTTGTTGCAGATTCAGAGTGTTCTTTCTGTACATTCAATACCTTTTCCCCAAATCATCCTGCCCAATAAGTACAAGTGGCTTGGAATGAATGACAGGCTTCTATCTTTGCATTAATTTATCATTAGCCTATGAGCTGTCACAAATAGTCCCATCATGATTATCAACTTTTGAAATGATGATTGGTCTTAATTTATTGTGCAAGGAAATACTTACCTCCCTGGTTCTTTGTGTTTGCAAACCAATGTCAACTAAAAAAAAAAGAATAAAACAAATAAAAATAAAGCACTAGTTCATTGAATATGTCACTTTTGGTTTTTATTATACAAAAACCATAGTCCTTTTTAATATGTCAAATCACCTATACTTTATAGTGACTCCTGTTTGTGAGCAGAGAGGAGTCTAATGATCCTCGCTATTAAAATGCTATTTAATGTAAAATAATTTGCTTGTGTTCTTCAGATCTTATGTAAATCTACTATGTCCTTTTCTTTGTTCTGTACATTTAATGTACATATTTCTGTCTTGCGTGATTTGTATATTTCACTGGTTTTTAAAAAAAGGCGTATGCCATAATGGAAGATAGACTATAAAAATAAAATATTGGTTATATATTGGGAGATGGTTCTAATTCTTTTAGAAGAGGACATGTTTGAAAATACAATGTTGATTTAAAAATTAGAATATGATAAAATAGATAGGTAGCACTGATTTCTAAAATTTCCAGCTCAGTATGAAGGAGATTTTAT
Source organism: Plestiodon gilberti rubricaudatus (assembly GCA_026170595.1). Classification (NCBI taxonomy): domain Eukaryota; kingdom Metazoa; phylum Chordata; class Lepidosauria; order Squamata; family Scincidae; genus Plestiodon; species Plestiodon gilberti. The sequence goes on along the minus strand of JANXHW010000002.1, from coordinate 218,030,852 downwards.
AGATATAGCAACTTTGATCAAGCATGGAGGCTATCGTGGGAGAAGCTGCTGCTAAATTCTAGGGATGGTGTGGAATCTGGCTTTAGAAATGTCTAAAATTCACAAAAATGCCTAGTGAAGGACAAAACACCACCCACCATTGAGGACCCTTAGAGAAAGAGACTCTTCAGCACCAAGCTGCTGTTGACCCTCGCCACCACCTCTGCCATTTTGGGGGGCAAAGTCTTATTGTTTCAGATATTCCGGAATCCAGATTTTTGGCTGGAACTCAGGCAGAACAGAACTAATGGGCAGCACAATCCACTGTAAAGATCCGCGGGCGGCTCTAGGGCCGCCCGCTGGACCCTATCCCCATTCAGGGTCAATCATGATTGGCCCGGAGGTCTACTCAGGGGAAGGGGACTTTCGTCGCCTTCCTCCGGTGTAGCGCAGAGAGGCCCTAATAGTCCTTAGATTTCCACCAGCTATTGAGCTGGTGTAAGTTCGAGGAGGCCGTGTAAAGGCTGCACAGGCCCAGGAATGGGCCAGGGATATGGCAGCTGCCATCCCTGCCCCTCCTGGGCTGACTCGGCCAATGACTGCCCTCCCTCACCGCTTGCCCCGTCCCTGCGCCCACCGGCAGGAGACTTACCTTCCCCAGTGGCCGCAGGGTCCGGAGGGTGGCGGAGTGAGGCCTTCGGCCTGCGCACCAGCAGGCCTTACTCAAAAGTAGTCATAAACGTGCTTTACGGCATGTTTGCGATGCTATCGAATGGCAGATCATGTGCTTCACCATTCGATAGTTACAGAGGATTGCGCTGTAGATGTCAAAATCTTGAAACAATAGTGAAACAGAACTCGAATTAAAAATCTGCATGTTGCCGGGAAACTCGGTCGTTATAGATAAATTTATTACAAAAATAAATTTCACAGATGTTAAAACATACTTTTGATGTTTCGCTCACGTAACACTCGTGGCATCATCAGAAATCCCCTATAGTGCTCATGAGACAGCTTAAAAGGCTAATGCAAGAGAAATCCGGAAGTGGGCACTACCGTATCTGACCAGAGAAGCAGATACAGTAGTGCCCACTTCCGGATTTCTCTTGCATTAGCCTTTTAAGCTGTCTCATGAGCACCAGTAGCGTCATTAGGACGCGCGTCACCCCGGAGCGGGGGACACGCGTCACCCTAGTGACGCTCATCGCGGCGCGGGGGGTGGGGGCGACCTGGCTCCCCCCCGCGTCGCGTCGGGTCGACCTTCGGACGCTCCGAGGTCGACCTGGGAGAAGGCCTTGGAGCGTCCGACCCCGTCGGCGCTCCAGGGCCTTCTGAAAGAAGGCCCAGGCAGCGCGTCCATCCGGGTATTTCCCGGATTTTCATGCATGCGCAGACCCGTTTTGAGGGCTTTTTGACGCGCGTCACGGAGGTGCACGTGTCACCCCCAGGCGGCCCGCCCCCCCGCCACGCTCCAGTAACGCCCCTGATGAGCACTATAGGGGATTTCTGATGATGCCACGAGTGTTACATGAGCGAAACGTCAAAAGTATGTTTTAACATCTGTGAAATGTATTTTTGTAATAAATTTATAACGACGGAGTTTCCCGGCAACATGAGGATTTTTAATTCGAGGATATGGTCGCGTCGTGAAAACCTACAAAAATATCTAGTGAAACAGAACTGTTTATTCATCCTTACTAAATTCTACTAGAATGTGAGAATCCCAAGTTTTCATTGCAAACAGTTTTACCTTGATCCAACAATATCCCTAGCTGCAAGAGAATCCCTAGCTGTGTGTCCCTAGCTGATCCAGCCTGTTGAATTCTTATTTTTCATCCAAGAGTTGCAGGATCAACTTTTTAAAGCTAAAATCCTGTTGCTTCAGCCCTCCACTCTGCTTTCTTTTCCTCTCCTAACAGGCAACAGTTGAGATTTTAAACCGGGCTCTACGTAGCTATCTCATGCATACTAGGCTGCATCTCACGTCTCATAGTTTACAAAATATATTTTAAATAGGAAAAGGAGGATATCCAAGTGAGGAGAAAAAGGGAGGGGGGGGAGACTACATTCATAATTTTTCCAACTCATGTTTTTTGAGCCTATAAAAATATTATTGTTAAGGATTAATTTGCATTTGACATCTGTGGGCAGTATCCAATATAATAACAATCTAAAGCTTTTACATGGGGTGCCCTATCAGCAGAACCACCTTCCAGGAATGGAAGAAGAGTTCTTCTGTAAGCAGAATTCTCCTTCTGCTCATAGATGGCACTTCCACAGATGGGGTGCCATTGTGCTCAAGCTCTGGATTGTTATGCCATGATTTCAGAATGTAGGATATTGTTAAATATAGGAAACTTGTCATATACAACTCTGCTTGGTGGACACCAATGGCATGGAATATGAATGTAAATTGACTTTGACCATCTGTATCAATCAAGTTGCATTTGATAGGTGGCTGGAAACTAGTGGCGAAGACACTGAAGCGATGATGGACCAAACTAGAAGTGAGCAGAGAAGAGCCCAGGAGAAGGCACAAGTTTGTTCTGGACGGCTTCCACAGACCACTTTGGACCAACAAGTGGAGGAGGATGAATGCTCTCCACTGGCAGTACTGATGTAAGATGCTGAGAGCCAATGAGATACCATCTTACTTATCACATGCTCAACGCTGCTTCTCTGTGCTCTCATTTGTGGCTATTCATGCTTTGTACTCGCACTCTCAATGTTTTCTTTAAGGAATTAAATGAATGCAGTCTTTTGCATGCTGCTTTAGAAATGAATTGATTCATGAGTGTGAATTCAGAATTCTTATGTGACTAGTAATTACTATAAGACATGTTGATTTCAGTGTTACCAACCCAGTACATCCAGAAAGTTTACATAACTAAGGACTTTGGTTACTGGGCTCTTGTCTTTTTTTTTTTTTAAAGATGCTTTCTGTTCAAGAAGAACATCTGAACCAGTTTTCATATTCTAGAAATTAAACTGTGTGATAGGATTAAAGAATCCTGCTTAGGACAAGCCTGGCGAATATCTAGGAGCAAGGACTTTCTGGACAAGAAGAGGAACAAAAAGTATATAATAATAAACCGCACAAAGAGCAGCTTGGTCCACTCCACACTGATTGCTTGAATGTATTTCTGAAATCTTTGCCACATCAGCAAATCTGATAGATTAGTTGCTTTTTCAGGAAAGCTAGCCTAATGTACTGCCACTCTCTTTGGCTGCCAAGAATGTATTATGCCACAAAAACAGAAGATCAACATGTAGTGCACTCTAAAATAGCACTTCGGGGTAAATGCAATTTCTGTGGTCCTATTACTCACATCTGGTTCCGCTTTTCTTCACGTCTATATTGACCAGTGTTCTTTATTGCAAAAACACCGACCTCTAGTTGTGTAGATCAGCATTTCTGGGGGAAGTTAACAAATTTATATCCTGGAAACATCAGAATATAGCTGTGTTTCACACAGAAGGGAGATGGGTTTTAGATTTCAGTGAAGTTTATCTGTGTTTGGTTCTTTACGGAGTTCTTGCCATGACTGAAGCTCTCTAAGTGTTGAAGCATTTCTCTAAAACTGCAGCCTTTCAGCAAACACAGTATGTCTTAATGTAAACATAATAAAATGTACAAATGTATCTTTTTGGGAGTGAAAAATAATAGGAACTGTTCTCTTCTGATGAAAGCCCATGTTGTGTGAGTGCTAGAAGTGATCCAAGATAGCATAAGAGATCAGGGAAAATCATTAGCATACTATTATCTGTCCTGAGCCCTTTGGATGAAGTGGGCTATATAAGTCCAATAAATGCATTTTCTGTCACATGAGAAATAATTCAGAAGATTTCTGATAGATTTTGGAATTAGATTACTTTATAGGCTCACTAGGGCTATGCAACCATCCTAGAATATTGAGACTCAGATCTCTAACTAATGGGAACAGTTAAAAAAAATAGCCAGAGTAGTGTGTGTGTGTGTGTGTGTGGGGGGGGGACAATGAATGGAAACCCAAGAGATTTCATTTCACAAATGCATCTAGCTCTGAAAAGGAGATCCAAAAGAACTGATAAGCTTTTATTCATTGAGCTCTTAAGGAAAATGTGTTTCAAAAGTTGTATACATTTTTTCTAAAGTAAAATTGTTGCTTTACCTGAAGCGGTTTTTTAAACCTACAAATAAAGAAGCATTCAATCCTTTTATCAAAATTTCTGACACAACAAATTATTCTAATTTTTGCAGTATATGGAAAGCATCATGACTTTCTACGAGCAATGCTGAAAATCTTTCATTTTTATAAGTAGTTACATAACAGAATACGTGATCAAACAACAGAGCTTCATAAGGGGCTAATTACTGGGAATTAGATGCTAAAACATTACTTTAAATAATTAAGAATATATACACAGGCTTGCCTCATCGCTGTGGTTTATAGTAATAGATGCAGAATAAAATCAGAATTTAAATTATAAAAATTGTTATAAAAATGTCAGCAATTTTAACCATCTCTCTCAAACTGTTGGGTGTTTTGAGCCACTAATCATGCAGGAAACACTAATCAGAAACATGTGCATGCAGGAGTGGGCTGCAGATGAACTGCAGCATGAATGCAATGTGCATCTTCTTGCATGAACCCATCAAACCAGGATGCTGCTGGTGCTGTCAACTGTGACTGCCTCAGTCCCATTAAACTCCCATGAGGTTTACTGCTAGGTAGACATGCATAGGATTGTACTGTATGTCACCTCTTTGGGAAGAAATTGCATCCATTTTCTCCTGCCATTTCCCCAGAAGCTGTCATCAGATTGTTTCCATATGTGTTATTCCAGATCCTTTCGTGGGTACAATATACACATAATTCTGTGTGTCAGATGAAGTAATCCAATGCACACATAGCACCTTTTTGCCTGTGCAGTTCCTAAACTAGTAGTGGGTGCACAAGCAAGGCAACCTTCGTGTACACACCAGCCTTACCAGCCTTACTAAACTGGGGCAATACGTACCCATGTTTAAGTGAGAGCAGACTCTTTAATTCCTTTTAAGTACATTGTCTGAGTTGGAACTGGCCAATGTCTTTTTTCTTTCTTTTGATATGGTGAACATGTCTTAGGAACGCTCGGTCACATCCTGTCTCCTGCATCACATCATTTTAAAGGCTATGACAAGCTGTGCTCTCAACATGTGCCACAAATCTACCGTTTTGAAAGCTTGACATATTTTTGTGGACAAATTGGGTCAAGACTACAGTTTCACATGCTCTGCGCATCAAGTGCTGTAGTGCACCAACAAATAGGCTTGAGAGTTATTCATTTAAACTTCCCTTAGCTGATCAGCTTTTTCTTGAAAGGTGTTGGGAAAGAGGCTAGGTCTACTGAGTGATGATGGAGCTGTAGCTCAGTTCGAGAACACACAGAATGCAGAATGTCCCAGGGTTCAATCCCTGGCATTTTCTGTTAGGGCTGGGAAAACCCCTGCCTGAAACCTTGGAAGGCTCCTGCCAATCAGAGAAGTCAATACTGACCTAGATGAACCAATGGGACGACAGCGTAAGGCAGCTCCTATAATACAGAGGAGAGTCCTTGCAGTAGGTGATTCTTTCAGCTATGCGAACCTCATGTATTCTTGTGGCATGTGCATGCACACACTGCTTAGTGCATCCATGTGTTTGTAATGTGTGTTGTGTTCAACCAAATCTTCTTCTGGATGCAATGCTGAGCTAAATTCTACAGTTATGGCCAGCCAGATGCTCTTTTCAGAGCTGAGCTACACCAGGCTTTTTATGTACATGAAGGATGGCTGTCTTGTATATGTGTTGTCAACAAATGGACATTTCTTTCTAGTGTGATTCAACAAGTTTATATCTTTTGTTTGTTTGTTTGTTTATATGTTTATCGTATACATTTGTCTCATCTTAGCCTTCCAAAATCTGGCAAAGTGATCCAAGGGTGAGAGTGCCTAGTGGCCCAATCCTACATAACTCCCCACATGGCGATACAGCGGCAGCCTCTGCTCTATCCCATGTGGAAGTTTGGGCTTCTGGAGGTCTCCTCAAGGTAAGGGGACATTTGCCCCCTTGCCTCAGGGTAAGCCCCAGCAGTCGCAATAAGTCAACTTGGATCTGTGCCAGCTCTATAGCTGGCGCAAGTCAGAGTTGATCTGTGCAGGTGGATCAGGCCCAGGAAGGGGGTTTGGATTCGGCATGTGCCACCACCAAACCTGCCCCCCTCCTGGGCATGATCTGCCCATCCCCTGCCCCATCTCCTCCCCATCCCCCACCATGTTCTACCCCCTGTGCCAGGCTTACCTGCTCCAGTGGGATAGGCTCCGGCCTTCCCACCAGTGCACCAGCAGCTTGCACTGGTGTCCAATGCTTTATGGTTGTTTTTCAGCAGCCGGCGATGGTGGGACACGCATTCTGCTAGTATGGCAGCCTGCTAGGATCTGGCTATAAGAAGGCATGTCCAGAACTGACAGTCTAATCGCATGCACCATTGTGGCTGTCATAAACAAACCATCATTTGAAAGTGTAAATACAAACTTTAAATCCAGACATTGGAAGAGCCATGCTTCATTCTGGACTAAAAATGAAATGCATATCCCTAGCCATGTCATGGTCAATTGGGACTAGAGCATTGTAATAAACATCATGTTCTTCAGAGGCATATCTGTATAAAATGTACATGTAGCTGTCTCTTGTTTAACTAGGAAAAAAGTCTATTGTAAAAAATAAAAGGAAGTCCAGTCTCTAACCAGCCAGCTCTTCTAGGGGGTCATTGTGTGCGCGCACATGCACATGCACACGCGCACACACACACACACACACACACACACACACACACACACACACACACACACACACACACACACACAGGTTTAATTAACCAATACATTGAATTTGTTAACAAACACAAATACATAACACTGCCATCAAGGAAATGAAACAAAATGTTGGTTCTAGCTTCTGTCCTAGCTCTAGCTGCAGAGGATTCATAGCGCTGACAGTAACATTGAGTCAGAAATTAATGTCCTTTCTTGCCCTCTTGGCAGAAGTTACAACATGGGATTGGGGGAGCATAGTTTCTGCTAACTCCAGACTGAAAATATGTAACAAGAGGCTTGGTTGTATATGATAGGAACTTGGCTGTGAAATTGATGCAAGGACATAACCTGTTCAGGAATGCTTTCCTGGCTTGGGAAAGAATAGGATAAGTCCAGGCTTCTCCTCTCCATTGCACATTCAGAATCTGGAAGGAAACAAATGGTAACTTCATGCATACATGGCCCTTAGAAGTGCAGACAAGTTGGCCCATCCAGATACAGACTGTAGACTGATAGAACATTCTACTGTATTTAGTTTCTGTAATTTATGCCCCAGTCCTGTCCCCCTTCACATTGTAGCATGCAGCTTCGCTGACAGAGTGCATGCTATGGTATGTCTCTCTCTGTGTGTGTGTGTGTGTGTGTGTGTGTGTGTGTGTGTGGGGCACTTGGACAGCCTGCTGGAGATAAGTAAAAAGATTTTGTACTTTACCCCCCCCCCCAAGTAGGCTGCCCGATCACCTATGGGTCTCCTTCGACCTATGACAACTATATACCTGGTGCAAACCTGAGGAGAGCCAGCAGGTGGGGCAGGCAGAAAAATGGGGTATAGGATCTGGTTTGCATGTCTGCCACTGGATCCACCGCTCCCTCCCCAGACACACCCCCAGTTCCTCCCCAACATGCCCTGTTAGTCCCCCTCCCCGCCCATGAACTGCCCCGCCAGACAGCACTTGGCAACAGCGGGAGTGGGCTGCCAAAATCCTATATTCCTCCTTCTCTGTGACAAGTGCCAACTCATTCACGCTAACACTTTACAGGGTACCTAGAAATGGTTGCATAGCTAGAAGCTTGAATTCATGAGAACTGCGATTACACAATCTCATTGACCCAAACCTTGGGATTTAGAATAAAGAATTCAGAATGAACATCACCCGAAAGTATAGGAATTTAATATCTTTATCAGTCTGTAACTGAAACAGTCAAACAGTTTGTCTTCCTTCATTTTAGCAAACATTTGGCCATAGGGTGACCTTACTCATGTTCTTGAGGTCTAAGTCACTAGAAGGATTTTTTTTGGAGGGGGGTTATTATTATTTTTCGTTAGTCTGTATTTCTGTACAGTATTATCTTTCTACAGTAAGGCACTGAGGATGACACCTATAATAACATGAAATGGAATACGAAGGTACATGGAGTCAATTAAAATAGCAGCAGGCTGAAGTTTTTCCAAGGAGCTGGCACAACAGATTGGTCTTCACCAGCTTTCTCACAATTGACCAAGAGGCAACGTGGTGGGCGTCTTTGGGAAGAGGCTTCCATTACCATCTAACAGAAAGAACGAGCTCCTGTTGAATGAAGCCAGAGCAGAGCTTGTGCTGAAGTGTAAATATGCTGAGGCCCAATATGGGAGGAGGAACTTCCTAGAGGACATTGGACCTAGACTGCTTAGCTTTCCAGGCCAACACCAGCACCTCGAAGTACTCCTGAAAACTAACTGGACACCAAAGCAACCATGCAAGCATCGGTGTTATGTGCGCTAGATGGTAGCTTGCTCCCTAACAAAAAAAGGCAGAGAGCCACAATCATTCTAAACCTGCTGCAGCTTCAAAGTAGTCCCACGCAAAGTGCTCTATAGGAGTCAACCCCTCCAGCTACATCATCCAGGCATGGGTGATGCTAGTTAGATTTCTGTCTTCTTGCAAGAAGTGGTATAATGGGTCTGTGGGAGGCAATCCTGGACACAGCTCTCAGCTAGATAACAGCCAGATTGCAAATCTGCTCTGCCAAAGAAAATGTGACCCCACCTAAAACAGACAACGAACCGCCCTCCCTCTGAATGTAGCTTTCCAGTCTTATTTCCTCGAAACATTCTATCGCTGTCCAACCAAGCTTGGACCTAAAAGTCATTGCCAATAGTGTTCCTCCCCCTCTAGTAAATCAGAACCAAAGTCAAGCCTAACAGTTTCCCATTGTTTTTAATCTGAATTTGAACTGTGCCCAAAAGAAGAAGAAAAAAACATTCACAAGCTCAGACAAGTGGGTCAGTCATCAGGTGATCAAGTGGTACTTTGAGGAGTGGACCTACCTGGCCGGATTGGGGCAACTCTCACTTATTGAAATGAGAATCAGTGGAAACAGAACTGAGCCAGCCAATGTGCTTGCAGGGGGCAGGGGCTTCTCTTTATTCCAGCCCATGAGAAGAGTTGAAGAAGGAGGGAATGAGGAGTGAGGGTTTCTGGACAGGTGGGTCTCCTCTGTCCTGACCCTACTTTGACCCCCAAGTATAAATGGTCCTCTCAGATTAACAAAAAGCTAAAATTAATCTAACTGGAACATGGGCCAACTTTTAAATTGAATTTAAATTAAAAGAAGAAGCAAGTAACAACTGGTCAAAGAAAGACTTACAAACACACTGGCTCTCTCAGAGCCCAATCTATTTGTTTCTCCCTCTCCACTCCAAAATGACTTTTCCAAAATGGCTACCGCTGTAGCCAACAGCTGGGCACTGTTGTGGAGGTCTCCTCTTGATAAGGGGACAATTGTTCCCTTACCCATGGGTAAGCCTCAGTGGCGAGGGGGACTTGCTCGGACCTGCGCTAGCTAAATACCTGGCGCAGCCGCAGGTCTGTCATGTGGACCTGTGGGAACAAGTTCGGGAAGGGGGTTAGGATTTGGCGGCAGCTGGTGCCGCCAAACCTGCCCCCTTCCCAGACGCAATACTTCCATCCTCCTCATTGCTGCCCTGTTCTGACCACCCCTGTTCCGCCCTCTTCCACTCCCTCCATCTTACCTCCATTGTCGCCATCTTCACACTGCTCTGGAGCACGTGGGAAGGCTCTGGCCTTCCCACAGGCGCTCCAGCAGTGCGCAGCTTTATGCGCTGCCAGAGCGCCTTTTACAACTGGCACTGACTGCTTTATGGCAGTCAGTGCCAGCAGAAGAGGTGCACTGACATTGTCTGGTCCAGATAGGATTGGGCTACTAGTCCTTTTATCACTGAAACTCATTTCAATAGGAGAGGGTTGACCCAATTGGGCAACACAGGTCCATGTGCACTAGCAGACTTTAGTGTGTGCAGCCACTGTGGAGACAAATGTGCATCTGGCCATGCTTCCGTGTTTGCATTGCAATATTCATGCATCTTTTGATATGGGGGATGTTATGCAACCTAATTCAGAAGTAGTAACAGCCCAATCCTATCCCCCGCCACACTGAAGCATGCAGGCATGCCATGGAGGTGAGCGCTGCAGGCTATGGTCAGATGGTGGTTAGGAGACCTGCAAGAGGTACAGGAAAAATACTTTACCTTTACCTCTGTGTATGTCCCTTGATGGCTTATGGGTAGGCTTACCAGATCGCTGACTGGGATGGAGCAGCCTGCCCTTAAGGGGCGGGGCGTTGCATTCTGGCACCCTGCGCCCCGCCCCTTAAGGGCAGGCTGCTCTGTCCCGGTCGGCGATCTGGTAAGCCTACTTATGGGTCTCCTTGGATCTATGCCAGCTATACAGCTGGTATAAGTCTGTGGAGAGCCAGGGGGAAGAGCATGCCCAAAACAGGGGGTAGGATCTGTCTGGTGTGCATGACTGCTGCTGGATCCACCCCCTCCCTCCCCCAACAAGCTCCCCAGTTCCTCCCATGAAATGCTCCATTACTCCCCCTCCCCTCCCACATCCCGCCCCTGCTGACAAATTACTAGGGCTGGCAGAGCCTCTCGAAGCCACTGCTGTTTGTGCTCCCCACACTACTTGCCTTTTGCGGCAGTGGCTCAGCAGCGTGCAACAGTGGCCCAGTTTTCATGCCGCTGGAAAGTGCCCGCCCTGCGCTGACAGAACATGAGTTCTAGCAGTGCAGAGCAACCATAGGACTGGGGCCTAATTCTTGCATGTTATAACAGTCACAGTCTTTTTCCCCAGCATATTTGATATGGCGCTTTACAACTGGCAGTGTTGAAAGTCTGGCCATTTTGCAACTGGCGCAGCTTTTGCAGTCTTCCTTTGTGAGCTGGTGGAGACTTCTACCATTCTCCTGCCTACTGGAAATTGCTTATTCTCTGTTTCCTATTTGCAGGTTTGCTTTCAGTTCATACTGATCTCTGTAGAGATACTGCTACCTAAACAAACAGTTCTTGGAATTCCCCCATTTCATCTTTGCTTAAGGTGAACTGGCAGGATGGAAGAAATCCTTGAGCAAATGAGAGCTGACCACTAGCAGGGCAGGAGTTCAAAGGCCTACAAGTTTACTGTCCAAGAACATTTTTTGTGTGTCCCTCATTTGTTCCACAAGTTATAAAAGCATACGCAAGTTCAAAAGAGGTTTCTTATTTCACTACGAATGAGAGTGGCTAGAGACCTAGAAAGAAACTGGGTAGTTGAGAGCAAAATTCAATTATTTGGAAATCAGAAAAGAGCATTTAATAAAGCAACTGTGACATTTTGCACGATAGTCTTTGGATAGTACAGAATCTCACGGATCCTAATTGTTCTTATCTTCCCTCAAGAGAGCAAAGAAACACACTGGGTAATTTCAAGTTGGAGAGGAAATATATAAGTGCTAACTTACGATGACGTGCATGTAACTACTTGGCATAAATTCAGATAAACTATCGTGACGTGAGTTCTGTCACCGTGGGTTAGTCTGGTCATCTGTATCACCCTGCTAAGTGACAGGGTGAATTTTACCACACACACACCAACTGCCAATATGTCATTAAATGGTTATTCGAATCCACCTTGGGGTGGCTGGATAAAATGTATGCATGTATAGCAGACGTCTTCTCTGGAGCCTCAACTGATCTACCATGGATTAGAGATAGCTTCTACTCCCATGTATCAGAGTAGATTTCCTTGCATTCATTTGACTCACTGAGTGCCGCAACCTGATTGGGAGTTCGGTGACATAAGGTTGGGCTCAATATAACTTGCCTTGGGAAGACTCTGTGGATGGAGTTTGCTCATTAAAGATTACTAGGGAGGGCTTTTCTTTTAGTGGGTTACACACACACACACACACACACACACACACAAGAAGAGCCCTGCTGGATCAGGCCAAAGGCCCATCTAGTCTAGCTTCCTGTATCTCACAGTGGCCCCACCGGATGCCTCAGGGAGCACACAAGACAACAAGATACCTGTATCCTGTTGCCACTCCCTTGCACCTGGCATTAAGAAATAGCCTATTACTAAGACCAGTAGCTAAGACCTCACAACTCAGAAGAAAGTCTTAGTCTTAGATAACTTGCTTGAAGTTTGAACATTCCACAAAACGGCGAAAGAAGTAGCAGGCACATTTTGCCATGCTTCCAGGTCTCATCTGAAGATGCACATCTCTCGCCTTCAGACAAATCCTTGAAGCATAGGGAGAAGAAATTCCTCGCTATCATTCAACATCATGCAATATTGCTAAAAACACTAAAAAAAATATTTTAGGCTCTGTACAACATTCAAAAACTAGCTCAGGCCTTGCCTTCAGCCTTGCGGTCTAAAAAGACGCCAGAGAGAAGGGAAGGTGAAACGTCACTTCTGTTGCTCCCCAAACTGGCTTCTAATCACCTGAGCCTGTTGCTACCCCAGTTCTCTGCTTGTCACATGCAGAATTCTGTACAGCACAGATTGATCTGCACGGGAGGAGACAAGTAGGTGGGTGGCGTTTGTCGAAAGAGGTTGGGTTGACCAGCCCTTTGGTGCCAGTCCAACTTTATGAGTTTATATTATACAAAATAGAGCTATCTTAAGACGCCCGTCAGAAAACCATTCTGAGTGAAACTGTTTAGGCTACTTGGAAATTACAAAGAAAGAAACAATTCTCCTGCTTTGGCTTGCTTTCTTCTAAACTCTGGTAGATAGGGAGCCTAAAAACAAGAACTTAACAAACTGGAAGTGCAACCCTAGGAACACAAAACAAAAGAGCCAGCAAAAAGCCTCTGTGAATGAGATAAGTGCAGGTTGTGGTAGACAAATACGCTTTTCATCAACAGCTGTGTTCTGGTTACTGTTTTCAAAGGCCGTATATTCAGAAAGAACAGGACAGCTTGTCTATTTTCATGGATATAACTCAAACGCAAATGATAAATGGTTGGGAGTGGTTCCTTGGTGGTTATCCCCTCTACACAGCCCGCTAGTTAGGAATCCACGAAAATCTGCCTGCCCCAGCACCTGGAAGCAGGGTGAGGTTAATTTCTGCTTCAGTTTTTTTTATAGAGGTAATAAATTGGAACTTGTTGTCTGCCCTTCTACAAGATGTGTTCATTGTCAGGCTATAAATGGGAAGCTCCTTGAACAGAATTGTAAATCAGGTGGGCCTTTCAGATAGGCTTACCAGATCTCCAACCGGGACAGAGTGCTAGACCTTTAGGAGAAGGAATGTGGATTTAATCCTAGGATTGTGCTCTAAGGTTTAACAAGCTACACCTGCCCACATTCCTTCTCCTAAAGGTCTAGCACTCTGTCCCGGTTGGAGAACTGGTAAGCCTACTTTCAGATGTCATAGGCTCAGTGGAGTTCTGCAATGTGTCTTGTCCCACTTCAACTGGATCCTGGAGGAGCTCCTGTTGCATCTGAGCCCTCGCTGCTGTTGGATCCCATTGGACTCACTGAGCTCCACTGGTTTGCTATGGGATCTGAAGTCTCCTGTTGTCTCAACCACACTTGTATATCTCAAGGACAACAACCCTAGATCTCAATGGGCTGCACAAGACGCTCCACCATCCTCAGCAGGGCCTCTGAGAGGGGGGTTAAGGGAGTACAATTGTACCCAGGTGCAGGGCCAAAAATGGATCAAAAAGGGGGCCCAGGAGCAAAAAAGGGGGGCCCAGAAGCCAAATTCACATGAAAGGAAGGGGCCCAAAAGAAACTTTGTACCCCCTGATAAAATTACTCTGAGTGGCCCTTTGCTCACCTTCTCCTGCTGCTGCCAAAATCTTTTGTCAATTATATGGTTCTTTTGTTGTTGTTGCTGCTTGCCTACAGCACTAAGCAGTCTCCCTTTACTCCTGCAGTTCTTGAGCTGCTGCAGAATATATTCCCCAAGGTGGCACTTGAATGGATAATGTGCCACTATCCATCGGAACAAATGCATTGTTGCCATCTGCATAGTATCAACTGGCGGCAAAAAAAAAAAGGTTATCTGCAGTGTAAGAAATGAAATGTTCTTATTCTTGCAGGAAAAGTGATTATATCTGGATGTACTAAAAATGCGTCACCTATAGTATCACAAATCCTTTCAACAACCTTGCAAGGGAGGTTAGTATCATTGCTTGGATCCAAAGTGCCTCTTCTGGGAATTGAAAGCACTTCCACTTGCACACAAAGAACTGCAGCACAAAGGGGGAAGGAAAACCTCACTGCATGCATGGAACACCGTTTTGTGTTTGTTTGGGTCCAAGCCAGCACCCCTAGTTTTTGCAGATGAGAGACTGCTATACCTGAAAGAGAATAACTTGCCTTAAGCCATCTGGCAGAGGTAAGATTTGGACTGGGGACTTTGCGGGTCAATGTTCAGTCTCATAGGACCCAATCCTACCTCCATCCACTGACGGAGTGTGCACCACATGCTATGGGGGGCACACGATCAGACGGCCCAGGTGAGGTTAGGAAAACTTTTTCTTACTTAGCTCCCTGTAGGCTGCCTGGCTTCCAATGGGTCTCCTTGGGCCTATGCCAGCTATTGTGTTGGCATAAGTCCAAAGAGACTCCGGGAATGGTTCAGGGTGGAGGCTAGAATATCAGTGCATGCCACTGCCACTGCGGTCCTCCCACTCCCAAACCGCCTTCTGCCCAGCCTGTTCCCCACCCCAAACCACCCACGATCTTCCCCTGAACAGCCCCTGCTGTCTACCTACCTGCTCCAGCAGGGCATCTGCTGGGAATGTGTTGCAAGTGCTGGGCCTCTGGCCGTTTGCACCAGGTGCCCCGAAGCGCATGAAAGTGGCACAGCTTTTGTGCCGCCAGTTTGGGGCTTATGGTGGCAGATTGCAAGATCTGCCACTGTAAGCCCTGGATAGGATTGGGCTGTCAGGCACTATACTAAAGTGTAATAGGGATGAGGCCATAGCTTGGTAGTAAAGCGCATGTTTTGCATGCAGAATGTTCCAACACCAATCCCTGGCATTCAGGTAGGGCTGGGAAAAGACCTCTGTCTGAAACCCTGGAGAGCTGCAGCCGTCAATACAGATCGGCTGTCTTCACCTTGGTAAGAGGCAGAGCTAGGACTCTCCTCAAAACCCACCCTGCAACATGGGACTTACCTTCAAGAGCTGGTGAACAGCCACGTTGCCAGTTCCTCTTCCTTTTTTTCCTGCCCAGTGATGGCTGATCAAGCATGAGTTGTCACTGTGTCATTCTGCCGTTTCTTTCTTTCATTGCCCCATTGTAAGAAGCTGAAGGGCAGAGCGACATGGCAATAGCGTGCACCCAATTTTGAAAGGCAGAGGGAGAGAAAGAAGAGGTGAGGTCAGATATGGCAGACAAGATGGAACGGCACATCAGGGGAGACCAGGTGGATGAATGGGAGACCAAGGGGCCTGTTGAAGATGGGGGGCTTGTCTAAAGCACACCAAAGCTTACGTTTCCAGTGGGATTGTTTCATCTAGGATCCCTAGCTCTGGCTACTGTTCAAACTGTGCAGGCCTGAGCCTCAAAACAAAATGGTGGCGGTGGCAGCACTGTTGCAACTCACCTGAAGCTGGGTTGTGACCCACTTCTGGGTTCTGACCAACCTGTTGGAGAACTCTGATGTAGGCAATACTGAACTCAATGACCCAATGGTCTGATTCAGTGGAAGGCAGTTTTATATGCGCCATGTAGCTTTCGGGTAAGAAGCCTTGTTCAGGATCATTGTATTAGTGTGCTCCTGAGTTAAATCACACCCCACAATGGTTTGGAACATTGCTCTGGCTCATCAGCCTAACGTCCTCTTTTGGTGATAATGCAGAGAGTCATTAGTGTAACAGAATAAATGATTCACCTAGGCTGCAATCCTATGCGCACCTACGTGGAAGTAAGTCCACTGAACTCAATGGGCTTACTTTTTAATATACATGCATAAAACTGCACTGTTTAGAACATGAAAGCACAGAACCCACTCCAATGCTGAGAAGTGAAATGGCCTGATCCCACGCACGGTAACTTCATAGTACGGCTCACGGTCTTCGGTGGAGTTTACATCCCAGGTGAATGGGCAAAGCATTCCCACCCCAAATGGCTACATTTATTAATGCTAATAGACCTACTCAGGAAATACATTTGTCAAAACAAAGTGAAGCAAGCTCCTGCAAACTATCATTACTGGTGTACATTAATTTAGTATTTGCCTGTAGAACAAAAAGTTCAAAGCTAAAAACTGTTCTTTAAAAGCTGTCCAAAAATGTGTTTCTCCGGGCCCAAGGCAATTCTAAACCATCTAAAGCTAAATGGAAAGCAGCTCACAAAGATTCGTTTCAAGTGCTTTCAAGGAGCTCCTTGCAGGTAGACATGCCATGGAAGAGAAGCGACTGGAGTGTGGGTGTGTTGTGTGAGCAGATGAGGTTTCTGGTGGGAAAACCAGGATCAGAATAACTGATCGTGATTTCTCACATCCTGGAGACAGGAAATGTCTTTGCCATGGGGGCAGCAATGAAATCATTCTCATAACACCGGGATATATTATTTTAAATAATTTCTATAGAACTTCATGGCATGAAGAAAGCTTAATAATGAATAACTCACTCCTTTTCACAGCAACCTTTTAAGTAATTAATTAATACCTTCATTTTACAAGTTCTATAAAATGGAGTAGATAGGCTGTGATTGAGTCAAGACCGCACAGGGAATTTATGGCTAAGCAGGACTTGAACCCAAGTACGTCAGTCCAGAATCTCATTGCATGAATGGGAGGGAGCACCGATGAACACAAAGATATCTTGCCTTTGCATGAACCTTCCTATATACTTGTGTGGAGAAAGAGTTCTGCAGTCAAGTCCCTCTTTGTGTGTAGAGAACCAGCTATTAAAATAAATGGGGAAGTTTGTTTCTGCAGTAGCTTTGTCAGTACACAGAAATCCCTAGAGATGATTGAACCCAGGAAAAGCCCTCTATTAATTAAGCTCAACCACTGGGCCATATTGACTGTTGTATGGTATATGTTGCTGCGGAAGCTCAAAAGGCGTGCAGTCAGAAGAGATAACCACGCCTTGAAGGAAAACATCTGGTCTAGTGAGGGTTATGTGAGTTCCACAGTACAATATTGTAAAACCCCTTTGAAAAATGGTGGTCTGGATGAGCCCGCCTGTTTAAACCGCCTTGAATGCTGTGTAAAAACAGAGAAAGGCAGTATATAAATACTTAAATAAATAAATAAATAAATAAATATGTGTGTGCAAGCCTATTAATCCCTCTGGATTTTCCAGTACCATCAACCATGGTATCAATCTGGATAGGCTGTTCAGGTTGGGGGTATTGAGCTTCAGTGGTTCTGCTCTTACCTAGTAGTGGATTCCAGCGGGTGATACTGAGAATGCTACTTTTTGGTCGCATGGTATTTATGCCTATGGAGTTCCAGCTTGTTTCCCATGCTGTATTAACATCCACATGAAAACCAGCAAGTGAAGGCATCTAGAGACTGGAGTGAGGTGCTAGCAGGTGATGTCCAGCTCTATTTCTCCTTTTCATTAGATTTAGGTGAGGTCATGGGAAATGCAGAATCAGGATCTTTGATCAATAATGGGCTGCTGCATGATGATGGCAAATGAACTGAAGCTCAATCCAGACAAGATGAAGGTGCTGTTAGTGGGTGGCTCATCTTACAGAGGGGCGTTCGATCTGTGCTGTATGGAGTAACGCTGTCCCTAATGGATCAGGATCACCATCCTGAGGTACTTTGTCATTGTTCCCATGGCACTTCACGGTCTGCAGAATGGTAGGCCTATTAAAAATGGCGGCACTCTAAACATACTCATGGTCATGCATAAACAGCTCTGTGTATGCACTCGCTTCTTCCAATTTCTTTTCCAATTATTGCTCATTGTGCCATTTAGGAGGACATTCCAGAAGCTTCCTAGAATTTTGGAGATACTGTGGCGGGAGTTGGCAGTCAGAACTGGGGGGGGGGCGTTTCAACCCTTCTGTACATGTGGAAGCTCCCTCCATTATAGTGCTTTAGATCCTAGGCTATGTGGACTAAAAAAAGAAAGAAAAAAAGGAAAGAATTCTGTCTATCATGATGTTGAGTTTTATATCTCAGTAGGAAAATATTTAATTAGGAAAGGAAATATTTAGAATAGCTTCATGTCTTAGTGTCAGTTCAGACTGTAATTTACCCACACATCGGTTTTGCCATTAATCATTTTTAGTGAGAGTCTGTCAGGCTTCACAACTTGCCTCAGTTCCTGCTGTGTTTCTCGTATCTTGATATGTTTTGGGCTCGTAGGACGATGTGAAAAAATTCAATCTGCTTTGGATTCTATTTTCATTACAAAAAGTAAGTGATTTGTAATGCTAGAAAATTGAATTAGCAGCCCATTTTTTCACTGGGAGGTAGGAATAACACATTGGATAAGATATTAATGATGATGCCTTATCCAACTCCAACTTCTAGCTTGAAAGGGAAGGGACATATTGTTGGCTGCTATTCTCTCCATACAGAAGACTCTTGCTTGAGAGGCTGTGGTGGGCAGAGAAGAGATTGAAACATGACTGTGAAACAACAATATGAGCATTGCCCAGAGAGAGAGAGAGAGAGAGAGAGAGGGAGGGAGGGAGGCAGGGAGGGAGGGAGGGAGGGAGGGAGGTGTATGGATTGTTGTTAATGAAAAGTGAGCCCCCTACCCCACCCCACCTCGCTTGGGTGTGGCAAAGTTGGCTCTTACATTTCTATTAGCATAAGCGGTTGTGGTTTTGTTAACACCCTTGGAGATACTAATGATATCATCACTGCTGGTGCCTGGTTGCTGGAGGCCCTGGGGCAAAGCTCTGCACTGGGCCTCCCCCAAGCTTACCTGGGGCAGGTGGGAGCAGCAGTGCTTTCCACCCTCCCCACTGGTGAAGGAGGAAATCTACAGCAGCAGCAGTACAGGAGAGTTCAGCGTATTGACCCAGCGAGCCAGATGGGCCCTCTGATGGGGGTCGGCTCTCAGCCAGTGCCCAACCTGGCCAACCCCTAATACTGTCTCTGAAAGATATGCCTTACCAACTCACCACACTCAATGGGGCAGTAGGGGGATTCACTCCCTTGTAAGAGTGAACCAGAGTAAAGGCCCACCCAAGCCTGGCCTGAGCCCAAGCACTGCATGAATTGGGTTACAACTTCTGCCACCCTGCTGCTGCCACCCCCCCCAACCATGCAGAAGATGACAGTCTGCCCCTCTCCACCCCCACCTTGCTTCTTCCTTGCATAGTCTCCTAAACAAAACAGGAAGTGCAGAACACAGTGGAAATGCTCCCAGTGTGCCCCACATGTCCTCTTTTGTTTGAAGGGACTGTGCAAAGAAGGTGTAAGGTGACAGGGTAGGGGACCGGATCACTGTCCTCCAATCTGCTTCCCATTCGCTTGGAGTGGCTCTATCTGCAGTGGACTGGAGGAAGGTGGTGGTGGTGGCAGACTTAGGGTGAAAGGCGCTCTGACAGCCCAATCCTATGGGCCATCTGAATCAGCAGAGCTTTCAATACTCTGGTGCAAAAGGCCCAGCGATGGCGCAAATGTTGTGCTGCTGTTGCACACGATGGAGCCATTTGGGGAAACAGCCAGTGGCTCTGAGGGTGTGCGCAAGACTCAGCTGGTGCCGGTAAGTTGGCGGTGGGGATGGGCTGTGGGCGGGGAGGGGGAGAATTGGGGCATTTCAGGGGAGGAACCAGGGCCATGTAGGGGGAGGGAGGGGATGATCTGGCAGCAGTCATGTACGCCAGATCCTATCCCCGTAATCCCACCCTGGACTGCCCTTTGTCTCTCCTTAGACTTACACCAGCTCCATAGCTAGCATGGGTCTGAGGAGACCCATAGGCCTATGAGGAGGTAAGTAAAAACGTTTTACGCAGCCTCTACTGGCACGGCTGCATTCTCTGGCTCAGCTGGGAGTAGGATTGGGCTGTTAGTGTGTTTGCTGCTCCCTGCAACTTTCTGCACAATCTGAACTGCACAGCTCACTTCATGCACAGGCTGGCTGTGGGTCCATCAAACCCAGTATTCCATTTCTTGCAGTAGCCAATCAGATGTATCTGGGAAGTCCACAAGCAGGGTGCCCCCCCCCAAGAATCTCCACGAATTTGTCCAATCCCCCTTTAAAGCCATCTAAACTAGTGGCTATCACCAGAGCTCGTGTCAGTGAATTCCATTGTTTATTATTATGCACTATGTGCATAATTAATTACATTAATTAAATTCCAGTTAATTATGCACTATGTGAAGTACTACCTGTCCTGAATCTTCTGTCAGTTACTTTCATTGGATGACCTTAAGTTCTAGGAGAAATACTTCTGTCCATACCATGTCCCTCCAGTCACCTTTTTCTAAACTAAAGTATCCCCAGCACTTGAGCTTTTCCCTGCAACCAAGGTGCTCCAAGTTTCTGATAATTTTCTGCACTTTTTTCATATTGTAAATTACTGGATTATGTCTGGAGTACAAAATCGCAATAATGTAAACCAGGGGTTCTCAAACAATTAATTAGCAGTTTAGTCAATTAATTAATTAGTTGTCAATTAATTAATTAGGTAATTAATCGTTAAATAAAAAGTACTAAAACAATTTTAAATGTGAAATGTCTTATTTAACTCTCTCTCTCTCTCTCTCTCTTTGTGTGTGTGTGTGTGTGTGTGAGAGAGAGAGAGAGAGACACACAGACAGACAGATATGCAAGGATCTCATTTTTTCTTCAAGTTACACTTCCCAAAATCAGCTCCTCCCTCCACCACCCCACCAAAGTACATTTTCCAAAGTACAAAAATAAGCCCCAAACCAAAATCAGAGAGACAGAAGGGCTCCGAAAATAATTAAAATTTAAAATCCATGTTAATCCATATTAATTAACACTTAATTAGCTGCTGATGGGGCAGATAAGGGGCAGGGCTTGGCGTACCCCCAGCAAGAGGTCCGTGTACCCCTAGGGGTAGCCATACCACAGGTTGAGAACCTCTGATGTAAACAATAGTATAAAGTACCTCTTAAAATGGATTGATTCAACCACTCTCAGCTGACAGAGGTTGAAGTTTTGACCCTGTAATGAGAAATCGTTTTCTAATAAAGTAAATATTGTTACATAAATCACTCCTCTTTCGAAACAGCACATCTCCTCGAAGCTGCGGGACTTGCTGCATTCCTACAATATTTTGTATCATATTATTACATAAAGAAAAATATTTACATCCAAAAACCTTTTTTTCTGCCTGGAACTTATTGTTGTCATTAAGAAGCCTATAATATTTCATTTTCCTGAAGTTCTGTTTACCGGGATAGCTGAACAACACTGCTTTCATCATCATGGGGCCATAGCATAACTAATGGACAATGGGATTCACAGATGGAAAACAAATGCAGAGCCAAGGTGCAAGCCATATTTTTTGAATTTTATGAATGACTCGGGGGCGGGGGGGCCATGATGCATGTGGATGGAAGAAGAGAGGTTGAACTTTAGTGTGCTGATTTGACAATCATAGCTATGCTATTAGATTCAAACAGGAGTCAACGACTAGTTTGTGGACCAATATTTGTGCATCTCAGGCGAAAACCGTGAGCTGAGCAATCTATTGGGCAAACTTAAGGTACTCTCAAATAAGTCCTTTTCTATTTGGGCAGGCTTTTCTGTGTGAATTGTCCCTCCCTGCTCTTAAAGTTGGAAAGTATGATTTTTTAAAATGAGAATGCTTGCATAAGTTTTTAGAACAAATGTACACTATTTAATTCCTCCACACAATAATATACATTACAATGCTGAGAAAGCTTAGTATGAATTGGGGTGTACGGACAGTGAGCTGTACCTTCTCTGTTATCATGGCTCCACTTTGCCCAGCCCCTTTCGTAACAGAAATGGCTGCTGACTCACCCTGTGTGCAAGCTTTTTCACACAAACCTTTCCTCCATGCAGTTGTGTAGGCCCTATTATAGTGGAATTTCATAGCGTGAATTGGTTCTTGCACACACGTTTGACCAATCGGCACTTGGAAGATTTGGAAACGGAGATGTTCACCTGAATAGGCTGGGAGCATCTGATGCTGTTAAATAATTCAAGCTGAGTGTTGCCAAGGAGTCCTATTTTGCCCTCTTTTCTGGCATGGACTGCCATGTATCTTAATGTTTGGCCAAGCTGGACCAGACTTTGGCCAAAGACAGTACAATACTTGGAGAAAGCTAAAGGAAGTCTTCTGGTCCCTGCCTTGCAAATAGCCTTGCTTACCTTCTGCCTGGATCTTGATCAAGTATTTGTGGTACCACCATGATTGCTTTCCACAAGGATTGAATGGTTACCTCTCGCCCAAATCCAAGGTGAGTGTCTGAGAGATGTCTGGAACCTTGCCATTTTCCCATGAATCTTCATCTTCTTCCCTAAGTTCCTGCTTAGACTGCACTCCGGATACCTTCTCTGAACTTAACCCTTAACTCTTGGCATAGTAGCTGAACCTCTCCAGAACTTGGCTTCCCTAGCCTTGAGGTGCCCAGTGCTCCTGGAACTGTGGACATCTACTCAACAGGTTTAGGAAAGGGACACGTTCACCTCTCTCTACCTTCCCTTTCTTGCATGTGGCCCATGTGAGGTGCAACTTGGTAGTCTCTCTTTTCTTTCACCCCCTCCTACCAACCTTCATGTTGTCTTTTCACCACAATAAGGCAAGAGCATGTGATGTTGTTCAAATTGTGCATCCATCAGTATCAAAGTCCTATGTCAGTCACTCTGGCTGTGCCTAAAAGTGTGATGGGGAAAAAAAAACAAGCTAGGCCCATTATGAAGATCGTACATCTTCCAGTCAGCTGTAGAGACAGGAGACCTAAAGCATTCAGGGAAACGAGTGAAGTGGTTCTTCTTGGTTTGATTTTATGCACAAAGCATAGCAGAGTGGTGGCCTAATTTTGCAAAGGAAATGGAAATGTCGCATTTATCCTGCTAATGCTGGGCATTTTTTTTTAATTGTGAAGTTTACAGCTTCTTGCATTCTTTAGAAGAAAATAGTGACATCAGGCTGTAGTAATTGCTAGACGCCCATTCTCTAGAAGGCTGCTTTTTCTCATGGACGTCAACATAACCTCAGTCAGAAATGTGTGCACCATCTGCATTTTCCCACTGCTGGCCTTGGCATCCAGGGGATTTTAAAACTCAAGGCCATCATCTGTATAATAAGCAGCATAGGAAAGAATCCAAAAGACGTTAAAAGATAGCTTGAGATGCTGTAAAATGATTTTAAGATCTACATTGACATTCTTTGTTATGAGGTGTAGAAGGACCATGGAGTCATGGTCCAATCCCCCAAGGAACAGCGTTGATCGTCCAAATATGCTCTCAATAATTTTTATTGCATTGCGATGGTGGGGGTGTTTGTTTCCAAGCCAGAGATGTATAGAAAGCACTGAGTCCTTTTGACTTATGTCTCATAATATGTTTCCTGTCAGATGATACTCAGTTTGCGCACAGGGCTAGAGCAGACATTCATATGCAGCTGCTAATGCACCATTTCAAGTGACTTGCTCTTTGTGTTGAAGATGTTCATGTGGTGACTTGGAACACGGAGGTGAATTGGTTACATTGCAGGAAATACCAGTTTAACAAAGGAAGGATTCTCCTAGCCTGTACATTACATCCCTGTACATTGGTAGCAGAGAGGGATGGACAAACTCCCGTCAGCTTGATTTGAACCTGGGCTTGGCTAATATGAGCTACTTTCAAACCTCCCCCCCCCCAAAAAAAAAAATACTCAAGTGCCTTACCAAAAGTGAGCTGTGATGGAAGAAAAGTTCCAGGGTCCGGGGAAAGGCTATCTGCAGATAAATGGTGGGCATGGAACGACTTCAGCTCTCCTCACCTGCACAAGATTGTTGTGAGGATAGCATTGGGTATGCCATTCCTTAAAAATCCTGATCAGATACTATGCTGACTATTCTACTAATGACTAGTCTAACCACCATGACTAAGTAATAAAAAATAATAAACCATTGGGCAATGCTGATGAGTAATACCTACAGATTGAGACTATACCAATGCTAAGAGATAACTATCAGCACCATTCTGATTTCGTAACATTGATATCCATTTGTGCCCATCTTCAACATGTTCTTACTATGAAGTATAGATCATGAATACAAAATTTGTGCATTTTATATCAGAAGAACCTTGAGTCCTGGCTAGAGGTTTATTGCAGAGACCTTGTGAAGGATGTTTACTTTTTATGCAATTATTTGTGGGGTAAGCATGGAGGAGATCATGACAGATATATAGCTTCAAAAATGGTGTTTGTCAATTCCTGCCACTCTTTAAAATACTGTCAATTTGGAGACATCTCTGTATTTCTAAGGTATGAGATCATGCTGTTTCTTAATGCCTTTTTTGGCTTTGTTAGGTGTTCTCTCCATATCCTTCTCCCACATCTTATTCACTTTTCCTGAAAGGGAGCAGAGAGCTCTACTATATTTATAGCTGTTTGAATTGCAGTGAATGATCTGTATAACATTTTCAGATTTGGTATGTCTGCTGGAAAAGTTTTCATAGGATATATGCTTTGGTTTTATACTAATCATCCACAATTTTCAAC
This sequence comes from Plestiodon gilberti rubricaudatus, assembly GCA_026170595.1. NCBI lineage: Eukaryota > Metazoa > Chordata > Lepidosauria > Squamata > Scincidae > Plestiodon > Plestiodon gilberti. Next base: position 218,006,132 of record JANXHW010000002.1, on the reverse strand, counting down.
AGGATTCCAATTTCCCCTCCATCCTCTCCCCCTTCACCCCTTCCTGCCTCAGAATAAAGGGTGTTACAAGTTCCATCTCTGGTTCCAGACCTTGCTTTATGATTCCATCCACATTCAGGAACAGATCTTACGTTTCACTGTCAGTATTTGAGGCAGGGCACTTATAATTAGACATAATCAGGGGAAACAGTCCAGCATTTCCTCCTCTTTTTGGACTAATGTCAAGTGTGTTGTCCTTCCAAGTACCGACTGAGCACCCTTTTGTATGTTGGAAGCTCGTAGAGAGATTATGCCTATCATCTAGTATGGCCATTTTAAGAGACGTCACCAAGGTTTGCCCCGCAAATACAATGTTAGCATTGCATCCCAGTTCTGCTACAGCTCAAAGTACTATAAATCAGTGTTTCTCAAACTGTGGGTCGGGACCCACTTGGTGGGTTGCGACCTGATTTCTGGTGGGTCCCAGATGATGGAAAGATCAGATAAGTAATTGCCACAAGCCCGGAGGCTATTCAAAAATCGGATAGCTACTAATTGCCCTTCAAAGAGCTGAGCTCCTGCAGTTTGCAAGGTAGCTGCTAAATAGCCTGCAAGCAGCTGAGCTCTTTCCTTTAAATACATTTATTTATTTATTTATTTCTAGATCACCTTTTTTTAAAGTCTCGTAAAGCTAGGTGGGTCCCGATAGAGTGTCATTTTAAAAAGTGGGTCCTGGTGCTAAAAGGTTTGAGAACCACTGCTATAAATTATTTGGGAAAGGAAGCTTCCCACTGTGCAATCTTGTCCAGTCTTTGACCGGCTAAGCAACTGCTCCACCAGTCTAGGATGTCGCAAATGTGCTGTAAAGCATGTTTGCAACACCCTGGGAGTAAGCAGCACCGGTGCTATGGTGCATGCTAGTCTGCCCGCCATAGCACATTAAATTAATAAGACTATTTGGCTGCCTGGTCAGGTTATACCTCTAGCAGCCCAGTCCTATCCTCCCCCCCCCCCCCAGATGGCTTGAGCTGTATCCTGCAGGGTGTGTGTGTGCCATGGTGCGACAGGAGAGGAAAGTAGGGCAAAGTTCTACTTACCCTACTCCATCACGCCATGGTCTCCTATGGGTCTCCTCGGACCCTCCTTGAACCTGCACAGACCTGTGACAGCTCTTTAGCTGGCACAAGTCCGAGGAGTCAAATGAGGGGGTAGCAAATCGCCAGCACTGGGTGCCCACTCCCACCTTTGTCATGCCTCCCACCCTCGCATGTTCTGTCCTGTTTCACCCTCCCATCTGCCCCATTCCACCTCCCCTTCTGACCATTCCTTGACCCGCCACCGCATGCAGGGCCACTCCAGCCTCTCTGCCAGTGTTCCAGCAGCGCATGGCTTTGCGCGCTACTGGAGCATTTTTTGCAACTGCCTTAAGCAGGAACCACTATTGGAAGCTAGTTCTGGCAGCAGTGAAGCCCAATAGTTCTTAACTGTTCAGTTATGTTCTTAAGTGTATCTGAGGTTGTACACTTAGGGCCCAATCCTATTCAACTTTCCAGCACTGATGCAGCTGTGTCAACAGGGCTCATGCTGCATCCTGCAGTGGGGGTCAGTCACAGAGGCCCCCTCAATGTAAGGGCATGTTTGTAGACTTGCTCCAGGATCGTATTCCCGTTTCCTCTCCCTTACGCTCCCCAGGTTTATGCCAGCAAAATAGCTGGCATAGATCCAAGGAGACCCACTGGAGAAGCGGAGGATTACCCTGAGGTAAGGGAATGAAAGTCCCCTTATCTTGAGGAAGCTTCCGTGACTAACCCCCCCCCCCCCACACACACACCTCAGCGTGCAGCGGGCAACCTGTTGGCACGGCTGCATCGATGCTGGGGGAGTTAGGATTGGGCTCTAAACCAACACATCATAGCAAAAACTAAAACCAGATTTAAACATATTTAAAACAACAAAAGCTTAAAAGCATGACTGCAGAAGATAAAAACCCAATTCAGAGAGTATTTTACAAGCATGTGAAAATGAAGAGATTTTCACCTGGTACCAAAAGGTCAGGGCAGCCTCCCTGTGAAGGTGGTTCTAGAGGTGGAGCGCCACTCTCTCCAGTTGCTACCCACCTAACCTCAGATTATTTTTTATTTATTATTACCGGTAATTATTAACCGTATTTATATGCCGCTTTTCAACAAAAAGTTCACATAGCGGTTTACAGACAAAATCAAATGATTAAATGGCACCCTGTCCCAAAAGGGCTCACAATCTAAAAAAAAAAAAAAATGCAGAACACCACCAGTGAACAGCCACCAGAAAGACACTGTGCTGGGGTGAAAGGGTGGCAGTTAGTCTCTCCCTGGTAAATATAAGAGGAGCACCAATTGAAAAAGTGTCTCTTGCCCAGTTAGATGGAGGAAGCACCTGGATAGGAGGCTCTGAGGATAACCTCCGTGTGTGGGATTCCTTCTTAAGATTGGGCTGCATAGGTGTGGAAAAGCTGTATGTTTCTTTTCCACTCTTTTGTCCCTGTAAGGAGAATATTTTTCATTCTTTCAGTACTGTGCTTTTATGGGTCCATCCTTAAACTCTTTATGACACAGGAGGTCTGCATGCCACAGCAACTTCTGAGGGTGCACAGTTGGGTTTTTTTTTCAGAAGCTCTGTTATGAAGCTATTTGTATCCAACAGAGGCTGGATTTATATGGTATATTCAGAAAACTATGGTCTTTACATAATATCTAGTTTGAGCAAAAAAGGACTGCTGGGTTTCTTATGAAGAGGAGATGACAGGAATACATTTAATGTACTTGGAGGAGGAAAAAACACACACACCTGTATTGGCTGCAAGTCAAATACCGTACAGGTTCTGAAATTGCTCTCCTAGTTGGAAAGTTATTAAATGGCCCTGTCCTGTCTCACTGACCGCCTTTGTCACATTCCTGGTCATTTTTGGAGATCTGTTGAAACTCATTGCTTGATATGTCAGTGATTAGTTAATGAAGCAATGGCTCTAACAAGCTGTGCTTTTCTGTTGTAGCATAAGAAAGTTAACCTCAACAAGGCAGGCTCTTGAAATGCCTATTCTTGCCACTACAAGCCATATTGGGTTCAACAGAGCGACCATTTATTGCATGGCTGCTCCTTGAGTATTTCCCATATGGTGGATCTAATTGCATAAGGAGAAAGTTGCCTGTGGGGTGCTGACCCCACACAGCCTGCCTCTCCAGGCAGTTGCACAAAATGCTCCGGCAGCGCATGAAGTCTCTCCCTCCATTGGAGACTTCCGCTCTGTCTGTTTTGGAGAGGCTTTTCCCCTCTTGGAAAACCTCCAGCTGTGGTAGTTGCCCTCATCTCCAGAGGAACTGCCTTCCCTGCCCACCAAGGGGCACCTTTTTGGCTGCATTTTTCCATTATTCCTCAGGTTTTGAAGCCATGCAGACCAGCCTCACTTCATAGAAGGGCACTGTGACTGTACCCCAGTCTACCCAGCAGGTAAAGGATAGGTAATTTCCATCTTCTCCCCTTCCTCCAACCCCCTAACAACTCTTCTTCTCTTCTAAACCCTCCATTCCACGGTGCCTGGTTCCCGTTGTCGTCCCCACATCTGAATGGAACCTACAGTACTTCCATCCACAGCCACTAAACTCTAAGCCAGGGGTTCCCAAACCCTTCCTGGCCAAGTACCACCTCTGGCGCCACTCTCCTTCTGAGTACCACCGGAAGGAACTGGCAATGACATCATCGCCAGTTACTTCTGGGTTTTCAAAGACCAGAAAACACAGGGAGGCTATGGGCAGGTGGGAGGGCCCTTCTCAGCATTCCTGAGAGGCTCAGCTAAAGGCAGCAAAAATATGCCACCAAAAGCTCTGCATCAGAGCAGGATTCCAGTAGTTCAGCGGTCTGAGTACCACCAGCAGTCAGCCAAAGTACCACTGGTGGTAATAGTACCACAGGTTGGGAACCCCTGCTCTAAGCCACTATCAGCTAAATTGCGTTTTTCATTGTTTTTCTGTATTATTCAATAACATCTACCGTATTTTTCGCTCCATAAGACGCACTTCCCCCCAAAAAAATACGGAGGAAAAAGCCTGTGTCTTATGGAGCGAATCCAAAAACAGAGGAAAAAATACTTACCGGGGCTTCGGGGAGGCCTGCACGACCCTCTGCAAGCCTCGCCGATCTTCATTTCAGCAAAAACCGGCCATTTTCGGCCATCGGAAATGGCCAAAAATGGCCGTTTTTTGCCGAAATGAAGATCGGGGAGGACTGCGCAACCCTCTGTAGGCCTCCCCGATCTTCATTTCAGCGCCAAATGGCTATTTTCGGCCATTTCCAGTTTTCCGGAAATGGCCAAAAATAGCAATTTAGTGCCGAAATGAAGATTGGGGAGGCCCGCAGAGGGTCGCGCAGGCCTCCCCGAAGCCCCGGTAAGTATATTTTCCTTTTTTTCCTTTTTTAACTACAAACCTTTTTTCCCCTATTTTTTGCTCCATAGGATGCATGTGTCCTATGGTCCAATGCGTCCTATGGAGCGAAAAATACGGTATATTCCATTTTGGAAACTCTGTCTCAGCCTAGTTGGAGGCACTTTGGAAACTCTTAGCCTAGTTGGAGGCAGGGGCGTCATGAGCCGGGGCGTCACCCCAAATGAGGAGCTGGCTGGCTCGGTGCGTCTCCTCCAACCACCCCCCAGGCGAGTCACCCACCCACCCCAGGCGCATCAACCCCCCCGGTACTCACCCCACGGCACAACGCCGCTCAAAGCCTTGACCTCAGAAGGGCCGAACGAAGACCCGATTGGGGTGACGTGACGGGAGGTGGTGACGTGCCAGGAGGGTGACGCGCCGGGTGTCCCGGCGCGTCACCCCCTCCCAGCGCCTCACTCCTGGCGTCCCACTTTTAAGGATTTCCTTTCTCCTCTGTCTTCTGATTTCTCTGCTTTATAGCAACTGCATATCCTTAGGACCTAGCTATGAATGGTTAAGATAAATTGCTGTATTTTGATCCCCTTTCCCTATCATTGTAACATTATCCCCACAATAAAGGTTGTTTTGTTGCACTTCACCTCCCTCTTCCTTCCCTACAAAACCACTGAGATGTGCCATTGGCCATGACACAGGATCCCAACACACAAATTAGGTTTTCCCCCACGTGTGCATGTTCCATGTGTTTAAATACATACCTGATAAGAGAAGAGCAGGGCCCAAACCTACCCATTTGTTCCCTTACCTTGGGGCTGCATCATCGCTGGGAAGTTGGATAGGGTTGGGCCCTAGGTTAGGTTTTGTCACCTTGCAGTTGTGATGTGCCTGCTTGCTGATTGGTTCTTTCTCTAGGTAGCTGCTAGGGGGGTTGTTTTGTGCCTGATATGCTGATAGAAAGAAGGCCATTCAGTTGCTGTAGTCTACAGGAAAAGTCATCCCAGCATCTGAATTAACTGCAATACAGTTTGATTCTAAGTTGCTGGTGAATAAAGGTAAAATACTTATAAGCAGCAACACAATGGCCGTCATCTTGCCATAGAGTTGGTCTGCCCATTTCTGCTAAAGGCTGACAAATCCAATCAGAAAAACGTCCTCCTCCAACCCACAAGAGATCTTTTAGGCAGACTGTAGCTTCATGGTGAGAAACACTTTTGACTGCTTTCTCTTATGAAATGTTTCTTAATCGTTTTCATCTGAATTCAATAGAAATACTTCTTGCAGACATGTGGTTTATGCAGTGCATCTTCTCATAACGTTGGGCAGTAATTCTTTCTGGCATCTGCCTGCGACTCATCCTGCAATATATCCTGAGAACTCAGTTAGAGCTGAAGCTTCTTAGCATCTTTAATGCATTTATTTGTCCGATAAGTAGAGTGAATTTATGAATGATATAAAAGAGTTTTTAAAATGTATGTGTTGCTAATTAAAACAGTAACCCAGAACTATGATTAACGTTAGACTTGTTACAACATGCAGGGTTTCAATCAGAAAAGAAAGGCTGTGGCTTCATTTTCCTTTTTGAAAAGAGGGTTGAATCAAACAAAGTTGAGACATTAAGGTCCCATAATAAGAGCCCTACATCAAAACACCAGATTAGAGAGTTATGGACCTAGAACTGGAGCAGACAGAAGCTAGCCTACAGTGCTGCAATGGACTAGTGGCCGTCGTTCTGGTGGAACAGGTAGCACCTGCTGGTTGGTGAGATTCTTGTGGGCATTGATTTGTTGGACAGTAGTTTGGTGCAGGAAGACAGTTCTCACATTCAAGCAAGAATGCATGTTCAGGATAATTTAACACAGATTAGTTATGTCTTCGGTAGCCCAATCCTGTTGCTCGCCAGCCCACAACACACAACGCTGCTGGTGGAGCGCATGCTGCATGCTGGGGGGGGGGGGGGACCGAAGAGGTAAGTTAAACTTTTTCTTACCTCCCTGTAGGCTGCCTGGTCTCCTTGGACCTACACCAGCTATTTTGCTGGTGTAAATCTGAGGAGACTCAGGGGGTGTTTCAGGGTGGGGAAAGGGGGCTCGGATCTTGGCATGTGCTACTGTCACCGAGATCCTCCCCGAAACTGCCCTGTGCCCAGCCCACTCCCTGAACGATCCTTGAATCTACCTGCTCCAACGGCATGTCTGGGAGCCACTGTTGCGCACATGGGGCTTCTGGCCATTTGCGCCAATGTGGCCCCAAAGTGCATGACAGTGGCGCAGCTTTCATGTCAGTGTCCCAGACTTTATGGTGTTCCACCACCATAGTAAGGCCCCATAAGATTGGGCCATAAATGCTAGAAGATCTGGGGTAGTTGGTTTTGCTTTGTAAAAGTAAATACCGGTACTATATGGATCCTAGTATCAATAAAGTAGACAACAAGCCTGAAGTAAGCTTACTTGAACCTTCAAACTTATTATTTTGGAGCTTATTATTGTGGACATTACAGAAATTAAGGTTATAACTTACAGCCAACTCAGTTCCAAGAAATGGCTCAAGGGAACTTAGGGAAGCATTTGCTTTGGGTCCACCACCTCTGTTCTTTTACACAACCAGAAAAGTTATTTTTCCCATTTTGCCACACTGGGAAACGTACCAGCTCTGGTGCAAGAGTGTTAGTGTTTGCTGTTTCATCAGGACATTATGCTTTCCCGTGCAATGGCAATGGAACCCAATCTATACGAATGGCCACATTCTGCTTTTAAAACCGGAAGCCTGTACTAGAGGGTTGAAGGAAGAGTAACTGTTTTACCAAATGCTTACATATACAGTATAGTAACAACCACCATGTGGCCTTTAAAAAAATCTTTTTCTTTTGAGAAGCCAGTGCTTCTACCTATGTCAACCAGAAGGTCAGTGGGTGGAACTGGAAAGTGCTGGTTTATTTTTACTACCAGTTCATGTTTATTTTGTCCAAGTCACTGACTGTTGACTTCTTCCCTACCCCCGAAGGATATCATCCTTCTTCTGGCTGCTTAATGTTTTACAGTTTAATTAAGCTCGTTCCATAATTTGAAAACCACAAATAGGTGGTTTTTCATACTAAAATAAGGTGGTTGCTTAGGATCAAATAAGACATGGTCGTTGCCACCCACCACTTCGCAGCGTAGAGGGACCTAAGAGAGAATTGCTACCCACACACCTGCAGGCCAAGATCTGAAGAATGACGCCTGTATCAACAATGCCGTTCCAAGCCACAACTAAAACTGCAGTAGCAGAGGCAATCCTATTTTTGAACCGCAGCACTGAGATGATGTTTAGAAAGAAGGAAAGAGATTTTGGCCAAACCTTTAGCAGGACTGATCTATTTATTTTTTAAAAATACATTCCTAGTTTCATCCACATAATTGACCACTCTTTTTTCTAGACAGGCAATGCCAAAGCAGCTAAAATAAGGTATTTACCGTGTACATTAGCAGTCAAATTTAGGGAAGCAATGTTCCAGGAAGAAGAAGGCTTCTGTCTCTTTAAGAACCCAGAGGAATACAAACATTTCACAGGCACAATTTCTCCTACCATAGGATTGCTGTGCTGGGGGAAAACAGTGGTTACTGAATGTTTCTTTCCATTAAAGCTCTTAAAGGGGCAGAGGCCCTGCCTCTGTTAAAATATTTATTTATTTAAACGTATGACCCTCTCTACGCCCACCCAGCTTGTGGCAGGTAGAAAGCATAACATTTGTTGGGCCAGGAGAAAGCAGCACAAAGTCCAAGCAATAAATTATACTGTATGACCTCAGTTAGCTCAACCCTGACAGCCAAAAGCTAGCCCAAAGAGATGGGACGACCTATAGCACTTCTTAAAGAGGCTCCAGCTTGGAGAATGAGTTGTTTCTGATGGAAAGAGAATTGTATGAATGCGTGGCACATGAAAACACTTTTCTGTCAGTCCTCCTTGTTTGAATTTGGAACAAGGCTAGAATTTAGCTTCTCAAATTTTCATGACCGGTACATATCACTGAATTACAAATAAAAAAGTCCGGGTTTTCAGGCCGTTTATTTATGTTAAAATAGGACAAGTCCTTCGTTGACGTTTCACCCTGAGGCATTTCGGGCATCTTCAGATGCTGTTTCTTTCTGAAGATGTCCGAAATGCCTCAGGGTGAAACGTCAGTGAAGGACTTGTCCTATTTTAACGTAAATAAACGGCCTGAAAACTCGGACTTTTTTATTTGTAATTCAGTGAAGGCTAGAATTGTTAAAGAGGTGTCTGTAGAAGACCTTATGGACCATAGAAGGAGGACAGGCAGTCTCCAAGATACATTGGGCCTAGGTTACTGAGATCTCAATATGTCAACCATCACTCCTCAAATTGTTACTCGAAGACAAATATTTTTCAACTGCTATGCATTCATACAGTTCCCTTCCGTCAGAAACAACCCAAACTCCAAGCTGGAGACTCTTTAAGAAGTGCTTTCTGTGGTACCATCTATTTGGGCTAGCCGCTAGCCAATCCAAGAGCTGGAGTACTGGTTGAATATACTATCATCAGCCTCCCACCCTATGTGGTATGTGGTCTGTCACATACTAAACCAGCTGAAGCCTAAGGACATGCTTCCATTGTGCACACAACAGTGACAAAGCCGTGCGTTTTGCTTATCAGGCAGCAAGGCTGGGAGACACCTCTGCTTGAGAGCTGCCATATGTACAGTAAGTAGGTAATGATAAAAGTTAAAAGGTACATAGTAGGAAATTGGTCAGATACGTAGTAGGTAATGGACACAGTAGGCAATTAATCTCTAGTCCTCCCAAAACTAGAGGGACTTATACTGATAAAGGAACAATTCCTGAGAGTTGAACAAATGAGACTACTTTATACTGGATGCAGGGCTTCTGAGAGGAATTTTAACAGGGTTCAGGGTAAGGTTTCTTTTGGGCTCCTTCCCAAAGGGGGAGGGGGCAAATGGGCAGGGGGGCAGCAATGGCCAGAAACATATCTAGAGCCCAGGTCTACCAGGCTTCCCAATGTGGCACCCAGAGCTACCTGCCTGGTAGACCTTGCCTCCCAGTTGGCCCAGCCTCTTTCACTCTCCATAAGGCCAGCTGAGATCTCAGGAAATTTCTGGGCCCCTGCCTTTGGCTCCCGGGGCCCCCTTTTGACCCTGGGCCCGAGTACAATTTACCTCCTTTACCCCCCACCCATGGGCCCCCCTGACCATTGGCTTGTCTAGTTTAGCAGTCCAGTCTATACAAATTGACAGCAGGTCTTCAGGACGTCAGAGAGGGATTGAACCAATCCTTGGTGAAGATGTCAGGGACTGAATCTGAAATAAGCCAGATACAAAGGATGTGCTCTACCATGGAGCCACAGCCCCAATCCATGTTCATGACTGTTGATCATCCATCATTCCACAGGTCAGCCAGCCAATCAACAGAGCAGCCACCAATGTCAGTGTGACTATTCCAAAGGCCATTCGGTAATTCATAGGCTTTATACATTTCTAGGGGGAAAGCAGCCTATATACCCCGCCACTCCAACCATGATACCAGGGTGCATGGAAATACGGCAAATATAAATCAAGGGCATTTGAATGTGGTAAGTGATTACTGTAGTTTAGGCACTGCTGAACTCCTCAACAGTGATCTATATAGTGCAAGCACTGAAGTATTTATCCTAATGGATTGTTCTTGCATTTTGGCAAAAAATCAATCAATAAATATCTATCTGTCAACATTAATAAAGATGTCATAAAATCCTCGTTTCCCTATTTCACCATATAGAATTAATTTAGAATCTAAATAAATAAGCAGAGCTCGATTTAACATTTACTGACTACCGCATAAAATGATTATTTAAAAACCTAAACAACAGATGAGTTTAATATGGCATGTGCGTATTTGGTGTAGAACAGGTCCCAGAAGTGACATAGTACTTGCCTGCTTGGCTTGTATTCTGCTATTTCCATCTTCCATACACTTTCTTGGGAAAAAAAGAAAAAGAAAGGAACACCCTAAAGGAAACACTTGTTGTCTATTCTATTTCGCTTCCCCCCATTGAAACACATGGCATAGGAGAGTGTTTAACATTTATAGGAGCATGCCCAAAGATTGGGACACTTGTCCATGGATTATTTTTTTCCCTTTAAATGTTCACCATGCATATTTACAGTGCAATTCTGCGTAACTATCCGGCGGCGGATAGGAATGACCATGTGGGTGCATGTATGAATTACAGCTGTTACCTTTGCTGGTTGTCATGTATAATAGTTCTACTCCCAGGTCTGTTTTCTATTTTTGCTGAGAAAAGTCTTGGAGCTCAGCTCTGACCTTAGTGAACACTGTCTTGATGAAAAAAGAGAGACTTACCATTTTTTGCTCTCCTACGCCATCTTGCAACACTCCTAAGTTCCTATTGGCAGCCTCCACCATGCCCCTGCTTCTTCGTACAGTTCTGTACTTACAGTTTCAATTTTGCTAAAACATACCAAAGCATGTGCTAGCTCTGTGATGTGAAGAAACTGGAGCTGGGCCTGGGATGAGACCACAAAACATAAAACAATCTTTACTCATGGCTCAAGCTTAGCTTAGGTTTATAGAACTGACAGCACTGATGAGCAGAACTAGAAGGATATGGGATTTATTAATGATCTGGTCAATCATATTGTTTTCTTTCAAAGCCAAATGCGTTTGGATCTGCTGCCTTTCATTTAATCAACCAAATATCACCCACAATACAATGAAACAGAAGTACTTGAACTTAAGTGATATACACTTCACCTTTATAGACAATGACCATAATTGTGTTAGCAGAGCTGTGGAAAAACAACTCATTCACAGCAGAACTGGGTTATACAAAGCACTTTATATACATACTGCAAGAGCAAGAGACGCAACTGTTCACGGCTGCTTTGGACATGAGACATTAAACAACAACAAGACAGAAAAGGAAGCAATGAGAAGTCTAATCAAAGTAGGAAAGAGCAACCCACAAGCCTTTAAACTAGGAACTGAATAGGTAACAGCTCCCCCTACTGGTGGGGATGAACACATATACCCACACGCTCTGTTATTGTGCAGTTGCTGTTGACTCATGCTGTTGCGCTTCTTCCAACAAACTGATCAGTCAGTGCATAAACTGATCGGATTTCAGTGGCATCTACTTCCAAATAATGGCCATGTTCTAGTGGGAGCAACAGGAGTATAGAAACAGGTTTCTGTCCATGCAAAAAACTGGGGTGGGGGAGAAAATTTGCATCTATGGGATTTGCATTATACTAAACCTATTTATTCAGAAACAAAGACCAACTCACATGATTTTTTTTCTTTATGGAAAATATATATCTCATCTGTCTTCTAGGTAAATCTTATCAGATGCACACACAAAACTATTTCACTGTTCAAAAATGTTTGTGTAGGAGCGTAATAAAACAGCAGAGGAGGGGGGAGTGAAGGTGTTGATGATGAGCACAAATGTTGCCAAATCTATATTTCACAAACAATATATTCCAGGGAGTTGATTATATTAGATATTACAGAGCTGGGCTGTCTTACTTGTGCCTTGAATAACGGGTTTGGACTAGAAGAAGGTATTTTCTAGTCCTATGATTTTATGATTCATACATTTGGCAAGCTGAATTATGAGCGAAGGTTGCTGATGGTCTTGGTGCTGCAGCAGTCATAGACCGAGTGAGAGGCAGCGTTATTTATTTTTGAAAAATGGGACTGCAAAAGAGAAGGGAAAGTCTGCTATTGAAAGAAGAGTTTCCAAAATTTGAAGCTTTGTCCTGCTTGGTGGTGAGCAGATTGACTTTATGTATCTGCTTTCACCGTGGAGATTCTCTGATATTAATACTGCTGTGGAGTTTGCATTCTAATAAGTGGGCCTTGTGCTGTTCCAGCATTCAGAGCCGGAGCTACTTCAGGTGCTACTGAAGAAGTGAAATTGGCTGAATCTGCATGCAGATCCTGGCACTTCATGTTACATTCAAAAGGGAATTTGCATAGCCAACTTGTGCAGGCTTTAAGTTCCTACAGGAAGTACCACTGCACAAAACATTAGCCACTGCCTACTAGTCATTAGTCACTCATTTCTTTCCCCCTTCACTCCTGCCTTCTTATGTGTGGGTTTCTGTTTATGGGCAAGGTAGCTGCCATCACCTTCCTGTAAAGTAACCCAAACCTCTTTCACATTATGAAAATAAACTCTGATAATGCATGAGGGTCCCACAGTATCTGCGGGGGATAGGTTCCTGGCCCCCCCTGTGGATATTGACCCCACGCCCCACCGGTGCCCATTACGTTTCCTTTAGTTGATATCACTGGTGCCAGGTCAGGGGCTTCTTGATTCACAAAAACGCTATAGCTGCTTATAGTGACGAAGCAGGCAAGCAGCCTGTGTGCTAGAAAGTCTCCATTTAAACAGGAAGTAGGAAGCAGTTTGCTGCTTATAGCGTTTTTGTGAATCAAGAAGCCCCCTGACCTGGGGCCAGCAATATCAACTAAAGGAAACGTAATGGGTGGGTGGGGGCGCAAGTCCCCCTGCATTCCGCAGATAAGTGAATCCGTGGATAGCAGTACAGGATACCCACCCCCCCGTACAGGCTTCCTCTTCACTCTGTTAATTCAACTCTAGTCCTAGTGTGCTGCCCCCCAAGAGAAGTGAGGACCTGGCTTGGACAGGTAAGGAGCAGGGCCTTCTCAGCGGTGGCACCGCAGTCATGGAACTCATTCCCTTAGGAATCACAAATTGTTCCCTCCCTTGAAGCATTCTGGCAAGTCCTAAAAACATTTTTATTTCACTTGGCATCCGTGTAGTGCTGGTTGTTGTTGTTGTTGTTGTTGTTGTTGTATATTCATTTTGTATTGTGTTGTTTTTTAATGTCTTGTGTCTGCTTTTATTGGCACCTTTGATGACTTTCTTTCATTGTTTTATTATCATTGCTGCTTTTATTTATCTGTGCTTCTACGTTGCTTTTATGTTCCTATACAGGTATCTCCCGTTTAATGACGGGGATACGTTCTGGAAAACGTAACACAGTAGAGTTGTAATAGGGAATGAATGGTAAACACAGTGTACATTATGAGTGTAACACAAAGCACAACAAGATTTCTACCTGTCAATGGAGGTAGAAACACACACACAAACACACTGCGCAATCCTGCGCAAGTACGCGGCAACGGAATGAGTGTTCCATCGCTGGAAGTAGTTGTGAACGTGCCGTAAAGCACGCGTTACATGGCCTCCTCTGACTTACAGAGGGATTTCGCTGGCGGAAATTCAAGGAGGGCGGTTGGGCTGGCTGGCATTTACACCCGGGGAAGGGGACGAATGTCCCCTTCCCTGAGTAGACCTCTTGGCCCGGCAGCAGCCTGGCTCCTTATGGAGGATCCTTACGGAGGATTGCACTGCCTGAGAGTTAATGACAACATTTTTTTGCATTTAAAATACGGTACTGTAGCTTTAATTCTTTGTTTAGACTTTGGGAACCTCCGTCATATATGCGGATCGTCATTAAGTGATCCATCATTAAGGGGGACACACCTGTATTGTCATGTATTGCTGATGCTTTTTTGATTTTTGTGCTTCTGCCTCTGGCTTTTTTGCAATTTTATTGCTGTATCATTTTTAAGTTGAAGGTTTTTATGTTGATTTTATGAAAACCATCTTGGGCACCCATGGTAGTGGGGGGAAGGTGGGGTAAAATATATTGAATGAACAAACTCACAGCCCAATCCTACACCCCCCCATCACTTTATAGCACACATCTATGCCAACAGAGGCTGTGCTGCATGCTATGTGGGGGGGGGGGCAATCAGGAAACCTGCAAGAAGTAAGAAAAAATATTTGTCCCTTACCTCTGCATAGGCCTCCTGATTGCCTATGGGTCTCCTCAGACCTATATCAGCTATATAGCTGGAGTATAGCTGGAGGTTTGACGGGAAAAGACACTTGTGTCTGTCAGAGAAAACTCTGTTGGACCCACTGTGAACTGTGGTAAGTTACTTATACCACATGGTAAAAAGTTAGGTTTTGAAAGCATTGTTTATTTTTTGCAGGCCTTTAGTGCACATGTTAAAACAAACCATTATGTTCCACTGAGAACCTGGTTATTCCCTTTCACCTTACCTTTTAGAACTACATCAAAATCTCTCACAGTTGTATGCTTCCTGGGGAGGAGAAATAGCCAAAAGCAGTTTGTGAACCAGAACCAGCTTGTGAACTGAACCAGAATAAAAAAATTAGCCAATTGCCTTGTGGTGTATTCTGTTTAACACCATGCAACCACAAGGGGTAGGAATGTGAAAAGGAACTGGGGAGTCACCTTCACAGTTGGGAAGGACAACTTTTTTTGACAGGCTTTGGAAAAACCCGGCTATTCTGTAGCTTAGAGTTGAGGCGAGTAGTGTCATCATTAATGTTGTAGGACTTGAGAAAAGACACTGTCCGAGTCCGATCCTGTGGCATGTAGAAAATGGTGAGCATTTCACTTTCCTCATTGGAAGTGCAAACATGAGGAGGACAAAGACAACAAGACCGGTCGCATGAGCAAAAAGGAAGAAGACTGCATCTGTTTATCCCAAACTACCCTAAGAAACGAAGGGTGGTTTAGAGATCATGTCTGCAGAACTCTTGCCTCACCAAGCTAAACAAGGACCAGCAGTCACATATGTGGTGACCCATCTGAGTTTTGAGAAATCTGCTTTCGCTGCTTGGCAAAATTGGGGTGAGGTGGGGGGCAGTGTGGAGCACTCGGCTGGCAGGTTGCGTTTGGCTTGCTGGGCCCATAAGGCCGTGTGCAGGCTTGGTTTAAACTTTAAATAATTGGTATCTACTGCACAGAATGAAACAGCTCCTTAAGTGTCTTGCTTTTCAATGTCCCATTGACTAAACCAGTTGGATTCTATGGAACATCTCCAAAAGGAATGGGGGTCCACAGAATGGAGCTTGACATATCATTTTCCTCCATATGAACATGCCTCCAATCTGTGTTGGAGGTTGTTCAACCATTGGCCACTCCTGCAGCTGGAGGTAGAATAGGTGGGTATTCAGGAGAGGGATTTCTCAGCTATGGCACCTAAGATCTGGAACAGCCTTCCTGGAGAGGGATGCCTGGTCTCATCAGGGCCTGGCTTAGACACGCAATAAGAACATAAGAAATGACTCAGGCCAAATGTCCACCCAGTTCAGCTTTCTGTTTCCACAAGGGCCCACCATCTGCCTCTTGGAAGCCCACAAGCAAGAGAGAAAGGCAGACTTCTCTCCTGCTGATGCTTCTCTGCAGTTGGCAATCAGAGGCATTCTGCTGCTGAACTTGTAGGTAGCACATAGTCCTCATGATCAGTGCTCCCTCTAAGATTCAGAGCTGCTGTGCGGAGCCCTTCCGCGCTGCGCAGTGGTATGGTGGCATCTTCCCAGAGGTTGGCAATGATGTTATCATGTCATTGCCAACTTCTGGGTCAACCAAGCTCCAAGCTGCATGAAGCTCATTTGAGAGGTGTGTGGCCGCACATCTTAAGAACATAAGAACATAAGAAGAGCCCTGCTGGATCAGGCCAAAGGCCCATCTAGTCCAGCTTCCTGTATCTCACAGTGGTCCCACCAGGTGCCTCAGGGAGCACACAGACAACAAGATACCTGTTTCCTGCTGTCACTGCCTTGCACCTGGCATACAGAGAAAAACCTACTTCTAAGCCAGGAGGTTGCTTATGGTTTGTAACCTGTAATGGACTTTTCCTCCATGAATCTATCCAAACCCCTTTTAAAGGCATCTAGGCCAGGTGCCATCACCACATCCTGTGGCAAGGAGTTCCACAGATGAATTACACGTTGGGTGACGAACTATTTTCTTTTATCTGTTCTAACTCTCCCTCCACCTAATTTTAGTACATGTCCCCTGGTTCTGGTGTTGTGCACCTTAAGGGGAACACTACTTATGACTAGGATAGACCTGTACGGTTCCCTTTTAAAGCCTTCCAAGCTAGTAGCCATCTTGGGAAGACAGTTTTATTTTAATGACTTTTTAGAACTATGTCATAACCAGAATTAAGAAGTCTGCTCACTTAGCTCTACAAATGTCTTTTTATGCTGCTGCTTTAACTGTTTTTATTGTAAACTATTTTCTTATGAATTTTATTGTACATTTCATCTGTATTACTTTAAACTGCTGTGTATATACTGCATTGAACACAGCATATACAACACTGTATATACTGCATTGAGTAGAAAGGCAAGATATTAATGAAATAATAAGTCATAATCACAGAGTTGGAAGAAAGCAAGAAGACCTACTTCCAATTGCTTTGTCACAAAGGGGGACTATCCGGATTACAGTGGGTTAAGGGCAGGAGGTCGCAGGAGGTCAGGGTAGAGCGGCTGCCTCATATGCCTGAAGATCTGAGGAAGGCAGTTCAAGACCCATCGAAAGCTGACAAGCTGCAGAAGCCTCGGTGGGGGAGAGAATTCTGCAGCTGGCACACTGAGTGGGAGCCAGTGTTGCCATCAAGTCAATGCATGGGAGACAAATGCCAGAGAGAGAGAAAGATCAGACCGTGAAGGAAACCACCTGGAATGAGCATTATATGCAAGATTAGAACATTTGTAATATGTAAAAACCACTTCAGTTTAGATAGTCTGCCTATGTAAACCGCCTTGAATTAAAGTCGAAGGAGAAATCCGATGACCAGAGAAAGGCAGTATATAAATACTGGTATTATTATTATTATTATTATTATTATTATTATTATTATTATTATTATTATTAATTCCATGAAAACAGGTATATTGCAGTGAAAAATAACAATTAGTGCAAAATGACTACAGTTGCTGTCATTTTTAGAGCAATGTTTGAAGATCACAATCTATGCGCGTTTAACCCTTGCTTTGGCCATATTGCCGGCTAGAGAATCTGGACATCTCACAAAAATATCATGTGCACAGATAACATCAAACCAGCCTCTTAAAACATGAATAGAAAAGAGAAAGAAGTAAGTTAAACTAATTGCGCATGATGTATTCTAAAGAGGGTGGTTAAGGGTTTTATTTTCTCTAGTTATTAAGTTTTTAAAAAATGAGCAAGAGGGTTGAACACTATGATTCCATTGCCATAAAACATTCTAACATTTTTTCAAAGCGTAACCAGAGCAAAGAAAACTCTAAGTCACTCTAAGCAAAGCCAGTTTTCATGACCCAACTTGCCACAACACTTGCATTAATTATTGTTGCTAATGTCTCTCCAAAATACATGGTAATGGAATCATTTTTTTCTGGTAATGGAATCACCACAGCCTGAGTTATGGAATCAGCTTCCTGTTTGGTCTGAACATGCTCCATGCAGTGGTCAGTCTCCCATATTTGACCACCAGTCACAAGATCATAGCCAGTATTCTGCAGTGAGCTATAGCAGGCCTAGTTAAACATACTTTATAGTTATTTTTGTGGCACAGAAAAGCGTTGGCATAGATGTTCTGGGAATGTAAATGGGCATGTGCTGAAGTGGCATCAAAAGAAACAGCAAAGATCCATGTAATTTTCACTGGGAAAGAAGAGGTAGATGGTAGCTTAGAAATACATGGTAACAGATGGCAAAATTCATCTGCATTTCCTAACACATTGTCTGCTCAATATATCTGTCCAGTGTAGCCATGTAGTGACTGGATCCGATGCACTTGCTGGCAGTGAAGACACCATCCTCTGGCACCAGGTAAGGCAGCAGTGGGGCGGGCGGTGGGGGGGGCAGGGGAGGGAGTGGGAGGAATGGGGCATTTCTGGACCGGGAAGGGGGAGGAACCGGAGATGGGGAGGGGCAGGAGGGGGGAACCGGCGGCAATGGCACATGCCAGATCTTATCCCTCTTTTGAAACCTCCCTGCCCCTTTTCCCTCCTCAGACAAGCACCACCAAACTAGGTACTTTTTCGTTTGTATTTAGCTCCTGTTTGCCTTCAGATCACCCCCCCCCACCAGAGTCGTGGCTGCACTGGCACATGGGGGATAGGAATGGGCTGTTAGACATGGACGTTACTTTTTTTCTGAAGCATGACAGGAGGAGGATGGTGGATGGTATTTTCTTTTCCCCAGCGAAAGGTCAATATCGGGTGAAGAAACAGTAAGCGGTTCAGAAATTGCTGGATCCTGTCATGGGTTTGAGGAACTGTTACCATTTTTGGACACCTACTGTGTAAGCCATGCAAGCAGAAGTGCAGCACACCAATTTCTAACTGCAACATTCCTAAGTTAACTCAACTGTTCAGGTAAATGTTAAATTGATATTAGTAAGTCGATGGGTGTGCTTTGTGACGTACCTGCTTTACTTTCCATTAATGGATCGCGTTGGTGGTTAGCAAGCAACGCTACAAAATGATTCTGTTACTGCACAAGGTAATTCTGTTACCGGCACATTTGTTTTCCATCAGATTAATATGCAGAGAAAAACTAATTAGAGCACTGAGTATAGTTTACGGGAAACAAATATAGTCACTTGTCCAAGATTGTGCACTGGGCTGAATTTGCATATGATTGCACTAAATGCAGAAAGAGATGTCCAAAAATGATGATTTGGTTACTTAAGTATTTTGAACATTTCAGGCGCTGTCTATAATATTTAAGGGTTTTTGTAACATATGGCATTATAGTAGGGGGAATTCTCTTGCCTGTGGGTGTATATAGCATCACCTTAAAAATGTGCTCTTGGCTACAATCAGCTGATGGAGCGCACATTGCATCCAAAGGTGTGTGTGTGTGTGGGGGGGGTGGCGATCAGGAGGCCTTCCAGAGGTAAGTTATTTCCAGAACCCGGTTTGAACTGGGTCTGTCCTGATTTTCCGGGTCTGCCCCCTTCTGCCGCTACCGCCACTTCCACAACTCTTCTAGCCTTCCTTAGTTCTCCTGGGCACCACCATCTTGGATCTCGTGAAATCTCGCGAGATCCAAGATGGCAGCACCCATTTATCATGAAATTTGGGTGCCGCCATCTTGGATTTCACGAGATTTTGCGAGATCCAAGATGGCAGCGCCCAGGAAAACTAAGGAAGGCTAGAAGAGTCGTGGAAGCAGCGGCAATGGCGGCAATCACAAGGAGTCCATGGTGGGGAAACACGCCAAAACGTGCCAAAAAAGGCAGGAAAAATACTCTCCAGTGTCTTAGTTGTACGGGTAAAGACGCCATGTTGTCCAAAAGCAAGAAAAACCTTTGATGTTCAAATGAACTTCAAAAACCACGTACGGGTCTCCTTTGTAGGCAGCCGTGCGTGGGCTGAAAACATTAAAAACCCAAAGGTAAAGCAGCCCCAACGTTTCGTTCCGCTCAAGCCCGGAACCTAGTCATGGGAATCAATCAGATCAAGATGGTCAACCATCTTGATCTGATTGATTCCCATGACTAGGTTCCGGGCTTGAACGGAACGAAACGTTGGGGCTGCTTTACCTTTGGGTTTTTAATGTTTTCAGCCCACGCACGGCTGCCTACAAAGGAGACCCGTACGTGGTTTTTGAAGTTCATTTGAACATCAAAGGTTTTTCTTGCTTTTGGACAACATGGCGTCTTTACCCGTACAACTAAGACACTGGAGAGTTACTGCGGGCCATGAAACCTTTCGTAGCAAATTGCAGGAAAAATAATTAAATAATTGAAAAATGTTGGGCAGGCAAACAGGTACTCTACACCTGGAAAAAAAAAGGGGGGGGAACATAGGCAAAGTGACCTGGAAATTAAAAAAATGAAAAAATTCTGGTGGGGGGGTGGAAGTAGGGGGGTGCCACGGTTTGGGCACCTTAAAATCTGGTAAGCCTACATAAACGGCCTTGCACTGCCGGAACACTAGTTCCAGCAGCGCAAGACCACAATAGGATCATTGGGGCCCAGGTTACTTAAGTTCCAGCACAGGATGCTTGTGTGTGTTTTTCTGCCAGGTCCCCGTCCCGTTCCCCCCCCCCCCCCCGGTAACCAACATTTGTTTAGGATGGCCAGCATGGTTCTGTCTTCATTTCTCCTTAGCAGCGTTTTACCTCACTATTCTCAACTACGCAACAGTTTTGTATGATACTCCTGGGCTGTACCTGCTATTAGTGATAGTTCCAGGCATGATGGTGTGTTGAGTCTTCTATTGCATTGGCAAGGAGAACATCGCAGGTATTGCCCCACTCTATTCTTACAGGGGTACATGTCATTGCACCCCACTCTAAATAGCTCGTTGAAGGCACGGCAGTTCACAGGCTGTTAATACAGCATTAATGGTGTGAACAGTCTCTCTCCATCTGTCTGCGTCCCCCCCTCAAGATAATATTATTGTTATTCTATTTCCTTTAGCTTTGATGATGCAACTCTTGATCTCTAAACTAATAATTGTTTAAGCTTTGCTCACTGCTGTTTGCCAAAACCTTGTCCAAATATAAATGACAAAGAGCTCTACAAAATCCTCCATGTCATCTAAGGTTGCCAGATGAATTCTTTACTTTAAATAATTGTTTTGGCAAAGCACCATTGCCCCATAGAACAAACTGGGTGCCCCTCAATATCTGACGTGACATCTGTTGAACGTCTTTATTTCTGAAAAAATGTTTCAGACAATCCTAATTTCTTAAGACCTTTTCACAAAGGGTAGGTAGCATATGCAATCAGTAATGGAAAACCTGGTATATAATAATAATAATAATAATAATAATAATAATAATAATAATAATACTTCATTGCAGCCTATGTTGGGCTGGTTATATGCTGTAATTTGAGATCTAGCCAAGATCCTGGGATTCACTGAGATATCTTCCTAGGATTCTTGATGATCCATGCAATATTGTTTTCTGGAGCTGAGTGGGTGTAATTTGCTCAAGGCCAAGAATATCGTGGTGTTTCTAGGCACTGCTCCAAGGGCTCCAATGACAATTGGCACAATATTGACCTTCTCCCAGACACGCCCAAGTTCAACTTGCAGCTCTTGTGATCCTCTCATGTTCTTTATCTTCAATTCTACTGTCACCTGGGATTGCAATATCAATGATCCAAACTTGATTTTTCTTTTTGTCAACTACTGTTATATCTGGCATATTGTGTTCTAGATATTTGTCTGTAATCTGAAGTCCCAAAAAATCTTTGCTTGGTTGTTCTCATTGATTTTATCAGGTTTATGATCCCATGAATTTTGGTGTGAAGGTAAATTGTATTGTTTGCGAAGACAATTCATTATTATCATTATTATCGTTGTTGTTGTCATTGTCACTGGCGTCGCTGCAGGGGGGCGGAGCTCTAAGTTCCGCCGCGGTCCGACCCTCCGTTACACCGGTGCACAAAGTGGCCCCACCCCCTCGCTTTCGGAACCATTCAAGGCGGTGAAAGCAACGTGCATTGCTTTCACCGCCTTGAATGGTTCCAAAGGCGAGGAGGCGGGGCCGCTTCGTGCACCGATGTAACGGAGGGTCGGACCACGGCGGAACTTAGAGCTCTGCCCCCCCTGCAGCGATGCCAGTGGTCATTGTCATTGTCGTTGCCGTTGTTTTATTCCCATAGCATGCTTTAGAGATCTTCTCCTAGTCAGTCACAGAACAACCCTGCAAAATAAGCCAGGTGATTTCCACATGACAAACAAAGATCTTAGGATGAGAGAATGACAACACAATCCTACCCTGTACAAGCACTGACACAGTGTGTGCTGCACCGGTGCTTGCCACTGTAAAAGTGCCGTAAAGCACTTTGCGACAGCACAGCAATTGCCAATGCTGACACAAAAGCCAACGCTGCTGGCAGCAGCAGGAGTGGTGTGCACCGGAGAAGGTGAGATCCGCACTGAGCAGCATTAAGGTGAAATGGGGTGGAGGAAAGGAGGAATGAGTGGCAATGGGGGTGGGGGGATGGCGGATTGGGCCTGGGAGGGAGTGGAATCAGCGGCACTGGCGCACGCCGCACCCTGTCCCCCTTCCTAGGCCTGATCTGCTGACATGGGTCCACTCGGACTTGCACCAGCCATGCTGTTTGTGCAGGTCTGAGTAGACAAAATGTGCAAGCTGGGGCTTTCCCTGGGGCAAGGGGACAAATATCCCCTTATTCCAAGGAGACCTCCAGCCTGCAAAATTCCCGTGCAGGTTGCAGTGCAGCCTGCGCTGGCCCCGCTGCATGGGAACCTAGGTAGGATTGGGCTGCCCCTTGCCCGAGGCAACCCCCTGAGTTTATGGGTAAAGCAGAGTGTACATGTAGCAAACATCTTTTATGCAGGTTGACAGTTCAGGTTATTTGAATTTCAAAAGAAGGGCCACAGAAGTTGTGATGACCACTACATTAGGGCTGCAATTCTGTGCATCCTCTCTTGGGAGTAAGCCCCATTGAATACAATGCAGATGACTTTAAAAGGATATTTGACAAATTCAGGGCTAACAGGTCTCTCCATGGCTATTAGCCATGCTGACTACATGGCACCTCCAGAAAGAGCTTGCCACTGAACACCAGATGCTTGGGAGAAACTGCAGAGGAAAATTACTGCCTTCTCGCCCTTCTGACATGCAATTGAGTTCAATATCTGACAACTTACATGGAATAATGTTCACTATTTGACAGCTGACAAATTGTGGATGATTGGAAAATGAGAGATCATTCTGTAGGAAGCCTTCAGCTCGCAGAAGGGATTGGGAGAGAAAGCGAGTTTGTGTTTCTGCACTCTGGGTGGGAAATATCAACACAAAGGAGACATGAGTGTGGATTGGCCAGGCTGAGTCAGTCATTTGCTCTCACCAACCAACGCTCAGTTTTCTTCTCAGTAAACATGGGGAAATTACTCTTGAGAGAACAAATAATGCAGAGGTTTTACAGCAATAAATACCATAGAGAAAACAATAAAGCAGTACCTGCTAGACCTTGTTCCCAAGGCGAACTCTGACTGAGGGCATCAGCTATCTACGTTTTGCAGAGGCAAATATTAGCAAATCATCTACTGCAGTTATCAGTCTGTCAACCACTCCAAACTGCAAACTGTGGATGACTTAGAATTCCTCCTAAAATCTCAAATTCCAGGCCAGAATATTAGTACCTACTACAGAATTGCAATATATAATAATATGATGCTATGTTACCAGGTCTTGTTACACAGAATTTGGAAATTATATAATATTTTAGCGGCCCAATCCTAACCCCCTCCCCCACCATGCTAACTAGTGTTGCACTGGCAGAGGCTGCTTTACGGCTATAGTAAAACAGCCTCTGCCAATGCGTGCTGCAGGCCCACCATTAGGGAGTCTGCAGCAGCCTCCCATGAGCAGGGCAGGTAAGCCCATGCCGAAGGTTGGAGGGAGGCAAGGAGGGGGTTGAATGGGGCAGGGTGGAATGGAGGAGGGGTGGAAGGGGTGGGGAGGAGGGTGGATTGGTCCTGGGAGGGGGTGGGATCTTTGGTGGCCAAATACTTCGCCCCTTTCCCGGCCTGATCCGCCTTCATGGAGCAACGTGGACTTGAGTCAGTGATTGAGCTGGTGCAGTTCTGAGTTGCCTTATAGTGGCTACTGGTTAGGATTGGGCTGTAACACTGGTTAGTCCCACTGGTCTCAGTGAGAAAGCTCAGCATGTTGTTAACCATCTCCCTTTAGAAACATCCATTTTTGATTGGATTGTACCTAGTGAGAGATCAATTCCAGGCCTTTCCATGTCAAGAAATGCTTAACATTTAAGGAGTCACTTTATATGCATGTTCAGCACACACTAATGGCCCAACCTTGTGTAACCTTAGGCTGGTGGAGCAAGCGCTCCACTGGTCTAAGGTGTCACAAAAGTGCCATAAGGCACTTTTGCTGCTCCTCTGGAGTAAGTGGCACTGGCACTGAGGCCAGTGCTGCTACTCCACTGTCCTCGAAGACCTGCGTCGTCAGATGCAGGTAGGTGCTGCGCCGGGCAGTGGGAGGGCATGGGGAGGGAGGGCTGTGGTGGCGGGGGAGGGGCCATTGCTGGGTTTCGCTGATATCCCAAGCCCCTTCCTGGGCCTGGAGGCCTTACACGGCCTCCCTGGCTGCGTGCCAGCTAAAGAGCTGGTGTGCATGCGAGGAGGCCCATTGGGGCCTCCAGCGCTTACACCGGGGGAAGGGGATGAATGTGAGCACCAGCAGTGCTTAGGATGCAGCGGTTGGCCATTTCGACCAGCTGCCACATCTTAGGCAGAATCAGGCTGCCCAGCTGTTTATTTTCAGCAGGTGGAGTAATGGATAATACAGCTTGACCCATACAGCTGAATCCTTCACTGAGTAGACATGCTGGCCTAGGATTGTGCTCTAAGGGTTTAACAAGCTACACCTGCCCACATTCCTTCTCCTAAAGGTCCCGGTATGGATCTGGTAAGCCTAATTATGAGTAAATTAACACACAAGAGGAAGCTTACTGCATTGCAAATCAGTCTTTGTTTGCTTAGTGCCCCCTATAGTACAACCTGCGCCTCTTCAGCTTTTGGTTTCCCTTTCATTTCCCCAAATGGAAGTTCCCTTAAGTACTGTATGTGAGGCTGATGCCTGTCTTTGCTCCTGCTTCAAGTCAACCCTGTATCCAACTGAGAATCCCTCCCCTTCACATCAATACGGCACATCACTCAGCCAGCTGTCAACCATATAGTTGTTTGTCAGTTCTGCCCTGCAGCTTGTCCTGTTTCATGAGCTGCTTTTTTGTTTGTTTAAGCCCATGTTCTTTCTTTCTTGTTCCTCACATCCTTCCTTTTGCTGGTTTCATGTTCTTTTTTTGTTGGCTGTAGGATTAGACTGCGCAAACTGTGTTCTGTCTAGCAACATTACAGGGCATCAGTATACATTGACAACATCATCGGCCTGTAGAATACAATGGAGGTGAGGAACTCCAGTACTCTGCAAAAGAATCTTATTTGCAGCACAACCACATCAAAGCAGGGGAGACATCTTCACTCGTGTTTCCTCTGATCTCACTGCAGCCCTGTGTCTCTGGAAGGCCTTCCAAAGCTGCTTAACAGACAAGTGAGGCAAAGCGGGTTGTGTCCAGTCCATCTTGCACTGCTGCCTCCTCCTGCAGGACCTGCAGCTTCCTACTACTACTGGAGGAGTGGCACAGGAAGGAGGATACATGCTGCAGCGGCTCCCATGCTGTAAGGGTTGGCCAACCTTCCACCATTAGGGCCTCTGCGTCGTTAGAGTTGTGTAGAAGACAGAATCTTGGCAGCTGCCAGTGCTGATGGTGCTGCTAAAGCAGCTGCACCTGCTGAAATGCCCTCACCTAGACAACCATTAAAGGGCCGGGAGCATTCATGTTGAAAGGTTGGCCACCCTTGCTGTAAGGTAACCACTGAAGAAACTATAGCACTATCTACTGCCCAATCCTATCCCCACCTTACTGACGATGCAGCCGTGCTGATGGAGCTGATGGGGGGATCAGGAAGCCTGCGAGAGGTAAGTAAAATGTTTTCTACTTACCTCAGCATAGGCCTCCTGGTAGCCTATGAGTTTCCTCAGGCCTATATAGCTGGCGTACACCTGAGGAGAGAAAAGGGGCTGTTTGGGTTGGAAAAGAGAGAATAAGATCCTGGCGCATGCTGGTGCCATTAAGATCCACCCTGTCACACTCTCCCTCCCCAGCCCTCTCCTCCCCCCTCCCCACCCCCAAACTCCCCTGCCCTCCCCACCTGTGACACCCCCCATCACCAACTTACCAGCACCGGCAGAACCTCTGGGAGCTGCTGCCGCACGTGCTGCACGTCTCGCCATTCGTGGCAGCAATCTGGAAGTGCGTGGCAGCAGCTCAGCTTTCGTGCAGCCGTGAAGGGCCTTGTGCTACTCTTCCAGCACAAGGGAAGGGAGTTCCAGCAGCGCAAGGCCTGGATACAATTGGGCCCCTAGACAGTTACTTTTTTACATAGATACACCAGGAGAAATTGTATGCGAGGCAAGCCTCTGTGTTACACTTTTCGTCTGATGCAAGTCCATTCCGACAGCTTAGAATAAAATTTTTGCTGTATAGCCTGTATATAGGGGCAGGAGAAATGGTGATAATGAAATAAAAACACATAACACCGCTTTCTGCAAAAAGAAAAAAAAACTGCGAAAAATAAAAAATAAAACCATACGATTCTGTGTCATTCTTCATCTGCTGACACTGTACAAGCTATACCACCTACCTAGTACACTTTTCAAGTGGTTACAATGAATAAAAATGGGGAAAATTTGGAATAAAAACACATAATACTACTTTCTGCTACTGTATTTCATTTTGGTTAAACACACAAATCTGCGAAAAAATAAAACCATTTTCTCCCACCTCTATGTACAGGTTGGTTTGCCTCAATGTACAGTAGTTCACTCAAATACCTTTAGATTGTACAGTATGTAAATGAAAATGAACCATCCATATATATTTGTCCAACTACTCAATGCCAGCAGAGTTCTGGAATAATCTCACTGAAGAGGCTGCATTGGTATAGATTGGAAAAAAGGATTTTTCCTACCTACGATTTTGATATCTGGCTTCCTTTTTCCTGGAAGTGCCCCAAACAGAGATGAGAAATTAGATGACAGACTTCTATGGAAAGATAAGGAAGACAGGATCTGTCTGATCACTGCCTTAGTGGTGGAAAAAAGTTTTCTTTCCCATCTCAGAATAACACTTTTATTTTACCTTCCATAGTAAATGTCAGAAGAGACACAAGCATCGGCCACTGGAAAAGACACCATGCTGGGGTGAAGAGCGACTGTTCCTCTTCCCCTGCTAAATATAAGAGGTAAAGGTTCCCTTGATATTTAAGTCCAGTTGTGTCCGACTCTAGGGTGGGGTGCTCATCCCCGTTTCAAAGTCGAAAAGCCAGCACTGTCTGAAGCCGCTTCCATGGTCATGTGGCCAGCATGACAATACGGAATGCTGTTTACCTTCCCGCAAGCAGTATCTATTTATCTACATGCATTCACATGCTTTCGAACTGCTAGGTTGGCAGGAGCTGGCCAAGTGACGAGAGCTCATCCCGTCACGCGGAATTGAACTGCCAACCTTTTGATCAACAGCTCATGGTTCAGTGGTTTAACCTACTGCACCACCCTGCGGCTAAATATAAGAGGACACCACTTTAAAAGGTGCATCTTTGCCCAGTATAAATATAACCTTATTTGCTACCCCATTAACCAAGGATATAATTTCTGTCTATTCATTTTTAATTGAAAGCACACATCACCAAGTAAAGGGTTAAGAGAACCAGTTCCCATGGGTAACTGAAGATAGGCAATGAACAGATTTTGCAAATGTTTTCTCTGCCTAATATTTCTTCAAAGGACACTGAGTAGCAAATACGTTATTCATGTCTCAAGAGAGCAAGTATATTCATTAAAAGTTGAGCACCTGAATACTCATAAACTGTGCTTCAATAAATGAAACCAGTCGAGTATGAACAGCTTTTCACTTTGCCAGATACAAACATATTTTACTTTTCAGAAAATATGAAATAAAAGGAACATTTAGACTATCATGTTGAATAACTTATTACATATGCTTTTTCCCACCAAAATGTTACTACTTAATTTATTTTAGCTGTGTCCTCTTGTTTCTTTTGGTTTCTCATGCCAAGCTTCTGTCCTGTGGTAAAAGAATTTCAGGCCAATAAAAAAAAATATTTTAATTAAAAATATTAAGCAAAAAAGTAGTAGTGTACCCTTGCTTTATTAATAACAGATTGTTGGCCATTGAAAAAGCAGAATTATATATTCTGGACACACGCATGTTATTTTACTGAAATAATTCTCAGAAGTAGCACATTATGGGCACAATCCTCCATAACTTTAGGCAAGCTGAGTGAGCGCTCCGCCAGTCTAAGGTGTTGTGAAAGTGCTCGCAGCACCGAGAGAGTAAGTGGTGCCGGTGTGGAGGCCAGCGCCGCTCGCTCTGCCGTCCCCAGAACTCCATGCCGCCGGACACAGGTAAGCCCTGCGCCAGGCAGCGAGAGTGCATGGGGAGGGCAGGCCAGGGTGGCGGGGGAGGGGGTTATTGGCTGGCCCGGCTGAGAGAGGGACAAATGTCCCCTTCCCCCAACATGAGCCCCAGCTACACCGGTGCAGACCGCATCCTGCCTAGATTGACAGGGAATTAGATAAGAACCACCTTACTGGCCTAAGTGAATTCAAGTCACTTGAACCGCATGAACTGCATCCTAGAGTACTAAAGGAACTTGCAGATGTTTTCACAGAGCCTCTGTCAATTATCTTTGAGAAATCCTGGAAGATAGGTGAGGTGCCACTAGACTGGAGGCAGGATCTCAATATACTCCCAATCTTTAAAAAGGGGGGAAAGGAAGACCCGGGAAACTACAGACCCGGCAGTCTGACTTCAATACCGGGGAAGATATTAGAACAATAATAAAACATACAGTCTGCACACATCTGGGAAACAACTCAATGATTAATAGGAGCCAACATGGGTTTGTCAAAAATAAATCTTACCAGACAAATCTCATCTCCTTTTATGATTGGGTTACTATCTTACTTGACAGTGGAAATGCTGTGGATGTAATTTATCTCAGCTTATGTAAAGTATTTGACAAAGTTCCACGTGACATCTTCATCAGCAAATTGGTAAAATATAGGCTAGCTAGATGATACAATTGTTAGGTGGATTCACAGCTGCTTGGATAGCAGAACACAAAGGGTGCTCGCGTCAATGGCTTCGCATCAACCTGGAGGACAGTTTCGAGTAGGGTGCCCCAGGGCTCTGTGTTGGGCCTGGTTCTCTTTACCATCTTCATCAATGACTTGTATGAAGGGATACAAGGAGGTCTCATTAAATTTGTGGATAACACCAAGCTAGGAGGAGTAGCAAATACAACAGAAGACAGTAGAAGCATCCAGAAAGATGGTGGCAGAATGGAATACTGGGCTGAAACGAACAGGATGAAGTTCAACAGGGACAAATGTAATTTATGCACAAAGACACCAGTATAGACTGGGAGATACTTGGCTTGGCATTGCTGACTCATGTTCATCTTGTGATCCACTGCAAAGAAGGCTAAAGCAATTTTAGCCTGCATTAGTAGCTTCCAAATCGCTAGAAGTAGTAGTTCCGCTTTACTCCATGTTGGTCAGACCTCACCTGGAGTACTGTGTCCAATTATGGGCACCTCATTTTAGGAAAGATGCAGCCAAACTGGAGCAGGTTCAGAGGAGAAGGATGAGTGATCAGAGTACTTGAGAACAAGCCCTACGAGGAAACGTTGAGGGACCCTCATTACAAAGATTATGTTTAGCCTGGAGAAGAGAAGGCTGATAGGGGATATGATAGTGCTTTTCAAATACCTGAACGGCTGCCATATGGAAAAAGGAACAAATTTGTTCTCAACTGCCTATGAGAGCAGTACTAGACCAAATGGTACAAACTTCAAGAAAGGAGATTCTGGTTGGATATCAGGAAGAAATTCTTAACAGTAAGGGTGGTTCGGCAGTGGAACCAATTACCAAAGGAGGTGGTGGATTCTCCCTCACTGGAGATCTTCAAGCAGAGGCTCGACAGGCACCTGCTGGAGATGCTTTAGGAGGAGAATTTCCTGCTACAGGCAGGGGTTGGACTAGATGACAGTGTGGATCCCTTCCAACTCTTATGATTCTATGAACAGAAGGGAAAACCTTACAATGACCAAGACAAGAAAAGATTAAAGACCAAAAAGCGCTCTTATGGTAGAAAGAGAAAGAAATGGACAAATCTAAGCAATAGTAAAAAGAGAAAGGTAACTAGAACTGGCCACAGAACCTGTCTCATGGGGAAAATATATGATAAGAATGATAACATTATATATATGATCAAATGAGTGCTATGTAAAAGCAGAAACAGAAGAAATAAAAGCCAATTAGCACACTATGTGGGCCACAGAGAAGCTGCTAAAAATGTGCTCCACCTACTTGTAGTAATGTCAGAAATGCCTATCACAGAATGCAGCATGGACTATGCAATATAATCTGAGTTTTCCTGTCCATGTGAGCAGGAGCCAATCATGTAGAGCAAGGGTAGGAAATGTCATGTGATATGTATAGCATTTCTGTGTTACTGCAGGGAGGCAGGTCTTGCTTGGAGAAGATGCTTTTGGCAGAAGTTCGATGTCCCATGCAGAATGTAACCTGGCTCTAAGAAAAGCAGAAAAATGATACATTAATGAAAAAGGGAAAACTATTTTTTTCCACATTAGCCTTTTAGATGGGGATGAGTTACTGAAGCAGAAAGGATCAAAAGACAATCAAAAATACAGGACTGGACAGGGGAAAAAAAGGAAAGTATAATTCGCATAAGTGTGATACTGAAGACCATAGGAGCAAATGAGGTTCCTAAAGAGTGAAACAAAACTACGCTGTGAATGTGACCTGGAGAAGCACTGATTGAAACATTATTAGAAACATTAAAAGAATGACCTGGGTGGGAGATTAAAATGACACCAAGACAGTGACTGACATTAAAAACAGCAGAAGGATCTAGCAGCATGTGAGAAAATCCAGACCGAAGAGAAGGTCCCTGGAAATTTTAGTAAGAAAAATTTCAGTACAGAGGACAAAAGCCAGCAAGAAGAGGATCAAAGAGTATATTCACTGTAAGAAAATTTAAGAAAGGAAGTGTTAACCACTCCTTCAAGTTATAGAACTTTCAAAGAAAATGAAAGGAAGAAAAAACTGGGCAAGTGGAAGCCATCGAAGAAAGCGATGCGGAAAACGAATTTCAAGAGAACAAATTGTAGAAGGATTTGAAGAAACGAGAAAAGGCAAAACCTCAGAAGCTGCTGAACTAAAAACAAAAAGGAGAAGGAGGAGGAATGGAAAACAAATAGGTAATGTAACTGAGGAAGAAAGATCCGAAGATGGAATCTTGTCTTGATCTCATCTGGTTCATTCCCAATGCTTCCCTGCAGCCAATTTCCCTCCTCCCTCCTTCGTGAGCCCTTCTCCACTTCCCTTCTCCAAAACTCGCACTTTCAGTTGTAGACGTGGGACAGACAAGCAGGGCCCAAAAAGCGACAATTCTCAGGGAGAACATGCTATCTATCAGTCAAGCTTTCTGGCCTAGGGAAGGCCAAAGGAGCAGTATTCCCTTTTGAGTCCTTTCCCCTGTTGCTGGAAAAGAATTTGCAGGCACACAAAAGGAATAGATTCGAGTTGGAATGGCATACACTTATTTATGAACCTAGCCAGAATTTTGGCTCAGATAATAAAAAAGGTCATTATTTCCAATCTGGGGAACTTGTTTCTGAACTCACTCACCCCCCCCCCCATTCCAATACTTGGCGACATCACGAGAAAGAGCTACAGATGGAAGTGATTTTAGGGGGGGGGACAAATCTAAAGTGTGAGAAAGTAGGGGAAAAGGAAAAAGAGGAGTAGTAAGGTGAAGAAGATGAATAGTAGAAAAGTCACTGAAATCAAGAATACAGTTATGCATTGCTTAGCAAAGGAGAAAGTGAGGAAAAAAACCTAGAGAACTTTAGATTTATAATGCAGCAAAATAAGTTGTAGGCCACAGATGAATTAGAGCAGGTTAAAAACCTTGTCTAAATTAAATGAGCCCTGTTAATTTTACCTAATTTAACATGCACATATCGTACAGAATCAGATTATTCAGACATATTGAGATTACCATTTTTGCAACTGCTGTTAACTTCCCCATATCCACACACACACACACACACACACACACACACACACACACACACACACATGCGCGCGCACACACGTTAGAGTTAACAAACAACACATCTTTAAAAGCTAGTACTTAAAAAAAAATGTGCTGTTTTTCATTTTACTTTTGTGGCTGGTCTCTCTGCTTGAATCTAAGTGTGTTATAACCAGACAAGTAAACTAATGAGATTGGATGAAACCTTTGAATGGATTATTATAATAAAAGACGTGTTACTGAAACAGTATGTGCAATTTTTATCATTTTCTTCTCTTATTTTTCATTTTTATCAGTGTAGTTTATGTAAACCTGACACATTTGTGTATGTGAAACAGACACAAAATGAAGTTTTGTCTGTTGTGAACATATTTTTTCAGTCATAGATAAGACTAATGGAAATGTTCTTTGCTGCAAACAGTTTTGGTTAAATAAAAAAAACACATTAATTATATACCTACCACACGGTTTCTCTGGATACTTCTGGAAGTTAAGGCAATATAAAATACAGTATTTATGTGGGAAAAATTCTTTTCCAAACCAATATTCATTGGATTGGCATGGATAACAGCAGGCATCATCCTGTAAACACGTGTAGAAGTTACGTTGGAGGTGGAAAAATGTGGTTTCTTTATTTTAAACGAATAATGTATAAAATCTCTATCACAGCTAGTGCTTCTGTAGTTTTAAATAAACAAACTTGCAACCTAATTCAATATTAGATGTCTGCAAACATTGCTAGACACCAGCTATTCATAAAGAATGAAATATTTTGCTGGCCCACTTCAGAAACCTAGTAGTTTACACTTGTTAGTAGCCACATTACATGGATCACTCCTGTAAATGCTCATTCCCTCCACATAGTCCCTGGCAATCCACTGTAAAATTGTTGTACAATAAACTATTACCAATGCCCCCTGTAGATATCCCTACATTCAGATATCCCTGTAGATATCCCTGTAAATAAAACAATTAGTTTCGTCAACTGTTTTATACTGTTTTAAAATGTGACTTTTGTATTGTACTTTTTGTATGTATTTTCTTTTCTGTTGTAAGCTGCCTTGGGTCCCTTTGGGGAGAAAGGCGGGGTAAAAATACTGTAAATAAAATAAAATAAATTCCTGTTAGCTTCTATTCCGTTTGCTTCATGTGCTCCAGGGCCTCTGAGAGGAATTTTATCTCAGGGGGTACAAAGTTTCTTTTCAGCCCCTTCTGAAAGATGGAGGGTCAAAACAGGGCAGGTGGAGGGCAGCAATGGCCAGAAAAGTCTCCATAGCCCAGATCTACCAGGCTTCCCAATGTGGCACCCAGGTCTACCTGTCTGGTAGGTCTGGCCTCCTGGTTAGCCCAACCTTCTTCTTTCACTCTCAATGAGGCCAGCTGAGATCCCAGGAAATTTCTGGGGCCC
Source organism: Plestiodon gilberti rubricaudatus (assembly GCA_026170595.1). Taxonomy (NCBI): domain Eukaryota; kingdom Metazoa; phylum Chordata; class Lepidosauria; order Squamata; family Scincidae; genus Plestiodon; species Plestiodon gilberti. Next base: position 217,972,746 of record JANXHW010000002.1, on the reverse strand, counting down.
CTCCTTTGGCTCCTGGGCCTCCTTTTTGACCCTGGGCCCAGGTACAATTTACCCCCTTCTCAGGGGCCCTGATGTGCTCAATTTTTCAAATGCAATTGTGCCAGTATCCCTTCTCAGTCACACCTGAATATTTGCTGTTGTCCACAGTCTGTCCCTCCCATGAACTGTATTTGAAAATCCAAAAATGAAAATATAGACTCAATTTGCTGATGTTGAATTGTCTGCTCTCTTCCACAGCATTTTCTCTGATGCTGGGAAAGTTTGATATTGGAGGACATATTCAGACAACAACTGATCTGCATCGGGGAGCAGTTGTGTGTGAGGAATGAGATAATGGCTGATATTGCACACCCTAGCTGTGATAGAAATCTTATGCACTATTTACTTTCAAAGAAGAAATCACATTTCTCAACCTCCAACGTCATTCCCTTACACATGTTTATTGGTTAATGCCTGCTGTTATCCATGTAAAGCCAATGAAGTGGATTGGCCCTCACTCAGCCTTATGCTCTGCAACCCAGAGGGTGATGTGTAGAGTTTGAGAGCATGAGTTATGAGCGAGTCTTAGGGCCTGACCTGAAAGAACATGATATGGCACCTTTTCCAAGTAGCTCTGGATCCGGTCAAGTTGGTGCTTGGATGGAGACCACTTTGGAATCCCACATACACCACCTTGAGTATCATGATGGTCAGAAAGTAGGGTTTAAATTGAAAATTATAAAAACATTAATCGAGTTAAAAATGTCAGGGTTTTCTGACCGTTTATTAAAATAAAAATACGACTGAGTCGTGTCTTCTTCCGACGTTTTGTTGGCGAATATCCCCAACATTGTCAAGGTAACGAATGAACAGCAAAAAGCATGTCTGGCTCCTACATTATAAAACCTACATTATAAACACATTCTTGCTTCAGATCTCACCTCAGTTGGCCTCCAGCCTCTTTTGCCCATATGCGGATAAAAACAATGGTCAACCTTACAAGGTCATTATAAGCATTAAGTACAAGGAGCTCTGAGCCCTTATGAAAATCACAACTACAACTACTGCGCAATGTTAGTATTGTCCACCTGTTCTGGCTTTCCCAGCATCCCTGCTACTTCGTATCCTCCATGATCTCTCTTCTCCTGTTGTTCCTGAATTGTGGAATGCACATGCCCTGTGATGGTGCTGGAGGCTGGGAAGTCTTTTCCCACAGCCGAGGTGCTTCGTTCCCTCTGAAATACAGGATGACCTATATAGCCTGTAGCCAACATCTCATTTGAACAGCATTACCTTTTGACGAGACATTTTTTGTCAAGCTGGCCGCAGAAACCACAAGAAGGACATTGCTCAGTAGCAAGGGTTGGAGAACACTGATGGAGTGCTCTCCTTGGAGATACTCACTGGTGCCCACTGCTTAATTCTCACTGACCTCCAGTTTGAGTCAGATGCACAGTCATACCTCTTTCCCTTAGGCACCTTTGGAAAGTTTTAGTCGAATAAGCAGGGCGGATGTCTGCGCCTTGTGCAGCTTCAAGAGCTGCCTAAGTCAGCTTCAGATATAATTAATCCCCCCTGACAGCTGTTCTCGAACTGCGCTCAGTACAATGATGGTGGTCTGCAGAGACTGGGTGCAGCCCTGCCCCACACTCCTGACTTCCCCCTGCCAAATCTCCTGAAAAGGAAAGCTGAAGTACAGTACACACCTCTTTAATTTTACTTCCTTTTGTCAGCAATTGCTGCAGAATGGATGTTGAGCAATAAAGAGAAAATTAGCTGGCCCACACAAGGAAAGCTAATGCGATCCGACTTGACTCCACATGAGAATATTTTTATTAAGATGTCGCCCATAATATATGAATTAATCTAAACAAACTCTATCGCACCAGAATCTGCAATATAAATATTGAGGTCATATATTTTCCCTTTGCCACATGCAGTATATTAAACAAAATGGGTACAATAAATTGAAATTTATCATTGGGGATGTGTGGATTTCTGGAACGGCTTAGCAACATTGTTAATAGACTTGCAGTATGAGGTGAAGAATTTAATACATTCAACTTTTCACAACTTCTAACAAAATGTTTTCGGTTTATGTATTCTGCAGGTTGAATATGCTCCTAGTGCTGCAAGACTAGAAGAATGAAGGACTGACAGAGAAATCAAAGCAAGCAACTTTCTGAAGAGAGGGGATGAGAAGACTTATGACAGTTACTCTCAGTACAGCTTCAAGACATGGGGACATTGATATCTTTCCCAGACAAACAAAAAAGATTTTAAACACTTCAGCCACTGACCAGCATTTAGACAAGCAAGTCAACAGAATAATTTAAGTTTGCCTTAAAGCTCTGCCTCATCAGGGTCTGAGATTTGACAAGAGGATGTTACTATTCCCACAGTAGGCTTATGGAAGTGACAGCCCAATCCAACGTAAATCCCTATGTGGCGATGCAGCGGCAGCGGCGCTGGCTACTCTGCATCCCGCAAGGGATTTTTGGCTGCTGGAGGTCTCCTCAGGGTAAGAGGGCATTTATCCCCTTGACCCTGGGTAAGCCCCAGCAGGCACAATGGATCAAGTTGGACCTGCAGGAAATAACTTTAATACAGTGAACCCTCAATTTAATGGACTCATATGTACATTTATTTTTATTATTTATTTTATTTTTCACATTTTTATACCACCCTTCCTCCAAGGAGCTCAGAGTGGTGTACATATTTCCTCCCCTCCTTTTTGTCCTCACAACAACCCTGTGAGGTAGGTGGGGCTGAGAGATAGTGACTGGCCCAAGGTCACCCAGGAAGCTTCGTGGCTGAGCGGGGAATTGAACCTGGATCTTCCAGGTCTAAGTCCAACTCCCAAACCACTACACCATCCTGGCTCCTTTGGTTTATTTTACTTTGTAAACCATTTTGTGAACTCCTCTTGTTGAAAAGTGGTATATAAATATTCTAAATAATAATAATAATAATAATAATAATAATAATAATAATAATAATAATAATAATAGGGGGAAGGGGTGTCCATTAATGCTGAAAGTCCATTAAATCTGAATGCACTAAAGTCAATAGAAGTGCACATGCACAAAATGTATATGACTAGTTTTTAATGAGGCAGAGCATGTCTGTTGTTTCCAGTCTGTTTCCAGTCTGGAGGTCCGTTTAACATGAGTACAGTATTTTCAAACGTGCTGCGCGTTGACTTCATTGCCGGAATGGCTCCGGGGGCGAGTGGGAGGGGCCGCATTACACCGGTTTGCAAGGTGCAGCACCTTGCACCACTTACAGTGCCACACCCCCTCCAGGAACGCCACTGCAAAGACAACCCTGTCTGGAAGGCAGAATCATCTCCTTCCCTCCCCCCCCCCCCCACTCATCCTGTTCATATTTTATATCGTGCAAGCAGAGAAGAGCTCTATCGCAGTATCCCGCAGCACTAGTGCCAAATGCTTTAAAATTATGTTTGCCTTGGGATGACTGAAATTATAAGGTAAGAACGATAATATATGCATCCGGTTCTGAGCAAACATGCACAAATGACCTCCTCCCTTCTTTCTCTTCCCCTTATTTATTTTTTTACATACCTGTGCATTTCTGTCTGAGAATCGGGAAACAATATTTCTGCAATAACAAAAGCAGTTCTTAATAAAGAGATGTTTAAAGCAGAAAAGAAATGTACCAACTCCAGAACCCCTTATGGAAGCTTTTCTCAAAACAGATACGCAAGACTTTTAGACGGTAAAATGTTCTTTTTACGGTAAAATGTGACGGCCAAAACCACAGCTATAAACAAAATGCACCAAAGTGATCCCAAGTGCTGACACACAACCTTCCTTCCCACCCTGCACTTGAACACGAGGAACTAAGCTCTGGCAAAATCCTGACATACCTGGGAAGTGGGATCTAACATGGTCCAGCAGTGCTGTAACAATTGCCAATGCTGTCTGTTCCTGGACAGAACTTGTCATGCAAACTGCTCTGAGCTGACAAAAGCAATCAGCTGTTGAGCAACAGAGGCCATCATGTGCAGCAATGAGTGAAAGGATTTCTGCAGCCTAACATTTTAGCTTCATTTATTTGGTATCTGTCACATTGAAAAGATCAGAAGAGCCAAAATTAGTGGAATTAGCAGCCCAATCCTATCCCCCACCATTGACAACGCTGACAGTGTGTGTGCTGCATCCAATGGGGGGGGGGACACGGACGGACCAGAAAGCCAACCAGAGTTGTAGGCCTACCCTACAGTTCCCCTCCCCATCCTTCCCTGCCCGTAACACCCCCCCCCACTGCCAACTTACTGGGGTCGGTGCAGCCCAGGCTCCGTGGCAGCGGGGGTACAGAGCTGCCGCAGGCTTTGCAATGGTGTCCTTGAATGGCCCGGCAGCAGTGCAATGTTTACGCTGTTGCTGGGCCTTTTACGACAGCGTATTGGGAGATATGCTGTCATAAAAGGCCCATAAGATTGGGCCGTAGGTCGCATAGGCAGGAATCCTATACACACTTACCTGGGAAAGTTCCATTAAACTCAGATGGTCTTACATCTGAACAGATATTCATGGGATTGCACTGTTAAACTACAATCCTAAAAATACTTACTTGAAAGTAAGCCCCACTCAACACAATGGGACTTACTTCCAAGTAAGCATGCAAAGGGTTGCACTGCAGAATTACCAGCTATTACTTGATTCTTGCCCTGAGGAGACTACACACTTTGAACATTTGAGGGGTGTTGCATCACACAGGGAAATAGCGAGATTATACGAAAGACGAGTATAGAGCTATGTTGACAAGATGCAGACCTTCCTGACTATCTGTGGCATTGGAGCTGGGGGGCTTAGGGGAGCTCTTTCTTTATCTCCTCCTTTTCAGGAGCAGCGAGTGGCCTCACGGGGACCAAGTGGCTCACGGGGACAAAGTGGCAAGATAAAAAAGACACAGCGAGTTAAGCAGCTGGGCGAGTTCAGCAGCGGGGCGAGGAAGCCAGGCCCCACACACTGCCCGGCACGTCCCTTGAAGAGAGGAGAGCTCCAGCAACATTAAGGTACCCAAACTTTGATAAATCCATAACTTACACTCAAAAGCTATGCAGTCAGACAGCCAGCAGAAGGGTGGGGGCTATCCAGTGTTTTGCACTGAGTGTCTCATGTATGACTATCTGCCTCTTGGGCACAAGTCATGGGTGTGTGCTCGGTGCAAAGAGCTCCAGGCTCTCAGGGAACGGGTTCGCTCCCTTGAAGCCACGGTTGCTGACCTGGAGAAGCAGAGACAGGTAGAGAGGAACCAGGGTGAGACTTCTAGGGACGTGGAGGCATCGTCCTACCCTCAGTTGGCCAGCGCCTCAGCTGCCAGGAAAGGGAGTCTCAGGGCTGGAGGACATTGCTCTGGAAAAGAGGGAAACAATCCCACAGTGGGGACCCCTTCTTCAGGTGATGGGCCCGTATCCAGTCGCACTATGGATACTCCTCTGGGGAGGGGGGGAAGGGGGCTTCTTGTTGTGGGTGACTCTATAGTCAGGAACATAGAAAGGGGGGTCTGTGACGGATGTGAGGACCGCACGGTGACTTGCCTACCTGGTGTGAAGGTTGCGGACATCACCTCTCGTCTAGATAGGCTGGTAGAGAGTGCTGGGGAGGAGGTAGCGGTTGTGGTGCATGTTGGCACCAACGACGTGGGGAAATGTAGCCGGGCGGTCCTGGAGGCCAAATTTAGGTTGCTAGGTAGGAAGCTCAAATCCAGGACCCCAAAGGTAGCGTTCTCAGAAGTGCTACCTGTTCCACGCGCAGGGCCAGCTAGGCAGGCGGAGCTCAGGGGTCTCAATGCGTGGATGAGACACTGGTGTCAGGAGGAGGGGTTTAAGTTTGTTAGGCACTGGGGAACGTTTTGGGACAAGCCAGGCCTGTACAAGAGGGACGGGCTTCACTTGAACCAAAACGGAACCAGACTGCTGGCGCGTAACATTAAGAAGGTGGCAGAGCAGCTTTTAAACTGACTCCTGGGGGAAAGCTGACAGGAGCCGAGGGGCATCCGGTTCGGGACTCCTCATCCCTCGGGAATGAGGGTGCAGAGGATGGGGAACAGTCAAGTAATAACAGAGTAAGAATTGGGAGTGGTAGCGTGATGGGACATGACAGCCAGTCTAGCAAGACAGAAGGCTGCAGGAATAAAGGGGCAAACATGCAGCCCTTCTTGGGAGACCAGGTATATAAGTGCTTTTATGCAAATGCCCGAAGTCTTCGGGCAAAGATGGGAGAACTGGAATGTTTGGTGGCTAGGGAAAACATTGACATAGTAGGTATAACAGAAACCTGGTGGAATGCGGAGAACCAGTGGGATACTGCAATTCCAGGATATAAACTCTATAGGAGGGACAGAGAGGGGCGTGTTGGAGGTGGGGTGGCCATCTATGTCAAAGAGGGGGTAGAATCCACCAGAATAGAGCTGGAGGGGGGCTCTGACTCCTCCGTAGAATCACTGTGGGTTAGATTACCAGGCTCAAAGAGTGATGTAATAGTAGGGGCATGCTACCGTCCTCCAGATCAAAAACCTGAAGGGGATCTTGAAATAAGGAAGCAAATCAGGGAGGTGTCAACGAGAGACAGGGTTGTAGTCATGGGGGACTTCAATTATCCTCACATCGACTGGGTCAATTCATGCTCAGGTCATGAAAGAGAGACTGGATTTCTGGATATGTTAAATGACTGTGCCTTAGAGCAGCTTGTCACGGAACCGACCAGAGGACAGGTGACTCTGGACTTGATATTGTGTGGCACTCAAGATCTGGTCAGGGAGGTAAATGTTACCGAACCGTTGGGGAATAGTGACCATGCTGCGATCTGTTTCGCCATGCATGTCGGAGGGAGAGTGCCGAGCAAATCTGACACGAAAACCCTTGACTTCCGAAGGGCAGACTTCCCCAAAATGAGAAGACTAGTTAAGAAAAAGCTGAAAGGGAAGGTAAAAAGAGTCCAATCGCTCCAGAGTGCATGGAGGCTGTTTAAAACAACAGTCATAGAGGCCCAGCGGGAGTGTATCCCACAAAGGAGGAAGGGCTCGACCAAGTCCAGGAGGATGCCGGCATGGCTAACAAGCACAGTTAAGGAGGCTATAAAAGGCAAGGAAGCTTCCTTCCGTAAATGGAAGTCTAGCCCTAATGAGGAAAATAAACAGGAGCACAAACTGTGGCAAAAGAAATGTAAAAAGATGATACGGGAGGCCAAGAAAGACTTTGAGGAACGTATGGCAGGCAACATAAAAGGGAATAATAAAAGCTTCTTCAAATATGTTAGAAGCAGGAAACCTGCCAGGGAAATGGTGGGTCCGCTGGATGGTGAGGGAGAGAAAGGGGTGATAAAAGGGGACTTGGAGACTGCAGAGAAATTAAATGAGTTCTTTGCATCTGTCTTCACGGCAGAAGACCTCGGGCAAATACCGCTGCCAGAACGGTCTCCCCTGACTAAAGAATTAAGTCAAATAGAGGTTAAAAGAGAAGACGTCTCAGACTTAATTGACAAAATAAAGATCAATAAATCACCAGGTCCGGATGGCATCCACCCAAGAGTTCTGAAGGAACTCAAGAATGAAGTTGCTGACCTCTTGACCCAAATATGCAACTTGTCCCTTAAAACAGCCACTGTGCCAGAGGATTGGAGGATAGCTAATGTCACGCCAATCTTTAAAAAAGGAAGGAGGGGAGACCCGGGAAACTACAGGCCGGTCAGCCTAACATCTGTTCCAGGGAAGATGGTGGAAAGTCTCATTAAGGATAAAATCTTAAAATACATAGAAGAACAAGCTCTGCTGAGGGAGAGTCAGCATGGCTTCTGCAAGGGGAAGTCTTGCCTCACAAACCTGTTAGAATTTTTTGAAAAGGTCAACAGGCATGTGGATGCGAGCGAACCCGTGGATATTATATATCTGGATTTTCAGAAGGCGTTTGACACGGTCCCTCATGAAAGGCTCCTGCGAAAACTCCACAGTCAGGGAATAAGAGGGCAGGTCCTCTTGTGGATTAGGAACTGGTTGAAGACCAGGAAACAGCGAGTGGGAGTCAATGGGCAATTTTCACAATGGCGAGAGGTGAAAAGCGGTGTGCCCCAAGGATCGGTCTTGGGACCGGTGCTTTTCAACTTATTCATAAATGACCTGGAGTTGGGGATAGGCAGTGAGGTGGCCAAGTTTGCGGATGACACTAAACTTTTCCGGGTGGTAAAGACCAGCAGGGATTGTGAAGAGCTCCAGAAGGATCTCTCCAAACTGGGAGAATGGGCAGCAAAATGGCAGATGCGCTTCAATGTAAGTAAGTGCAAAGTGATGCACATTGGGGCAAGAAACCAAAATTTCACATATACGCTAATGGGTTCTGAGTTGTCTGTGACGGATCAAGAGAGGGATCTTGGGGTGCTGGTGGACAGGTCGATGAAAGTGTCGACCCAGTGTGCGGCGGCTGTGAAGAAGGCCAATTCCATGCTCGGGATCATTAAAAAGGGGATTGAGAATAAAACGGCCAATATCATTATGCCTTTGTACAAATCGATGGTAAGGCCACATCTGGAGTATTGTGTCCAGTTCTGGTCACCATACCTCAAAAAGGATATAGTTGAATTGGAAAAGGTGCAGAAAAGAGCGACCAGAATGATTTCTGGGCTGGAGCACCTCCCTTACGAGGAAAGGCTACAGCGTCTGGGGCTTTTCAGCCTAGAAAAAAGGCGCCTGAGGGGGGACATGATTGAGACTTATAAAATTATGCATGGGATGGAGAGAGTGGATAGAGGGAAATTCTTCTCCCTCTCACACAACACCAGAACTAGGGGACACGCACTAAAATTGAGTGGAGGGAGAGTTAGAACAGACAAAAGAAAATATTTCTTTACCCAGCGTGTGATTCATCTGTGGAACTCCTTGCCACAGGATGTGGTGATGGCACCTGGCCTAGATGCCTTTAAAAGGGGTTTGGACAAATTCATGGAGGAAAAGACCATCACAGGTTACAAGCCATAAGCAACCTCCTGGTTTTTTTTTTTTTGTTTTTTTTTTTAAAGAAGTGGGTTTTCTCTGTGCCAGGTGCAAGGGAGTGGCGACTGGACACAGGTATCTTGTTGTCTCGTGTGCTCCCTGAGGCATCTGGTGGGGCCACTGTGTGACACAGGAAGCTGGACTAGATGGGCTTTTGGCCTGATCCAGCAGGGCTCTTCTTATGTTCTTATGTTCTTATGGACATTATTACAATCCCATTCCACTGTTCAAAATCTGTTCAATCCACTGTTCAAAATAGTACATTTTAAAAAAGTGTACTATTGCTGATTCAAATATTCTCCTTGGAGTAATTTTGGCAAATTCAAGGGTGCTGAACGGGGGAGCCGGATGAACACAGTAGCTTTGTTGTTTTTTGGGGGGTTACATCTGTTTGGTGGTGGCAGGAAAAGCCAAAGATTTTTCTTTCTTTCACCTTTCTAGGTGGTGGCAGCAGCAGAGCTGGAAGTGCTAGACCTCTTCCCGGATGCCAGCTCCATCTGGCCACCATTTCCCCCCTAGAATGCCCTGGGAATGTTGCTACATCGTGATGCGGTTTCAACCAAGGCTACTTCCAGGGGGGGGGGGGGAAATGTTGGATGGCTGGACCAGGCAAACTGAGAAGAGCCATTGCCCACAGAGGTGCAGCATAATATAGCTTTTTCGAACAGAAAAAAGAACACTTGCTGCTGCCACCAACCAGCAGTAAATCACCACACAACATTTTAAGAAGTTTGCACTCCCACTCCTGAAAATGCCTAATGCTCCTCGCCCCAATTTTCATTGCCTGGGAATGTAGCCTATTTGTATCAGCACCACTAGTCATTCCATGCATTGTCATTGTTAGGGGGGGGGGGGTCTGTGAAAAACGGTGGCTGTCGGGGGGGGGGTTGAGAAAGTCTTCAGAATTTCTCACCTCCCTCCCCCGCCCTTGCAGAAAATGGCTGAGAATAGGGAGGAGAACATGGCTGGGGAATTTTGGAACACCAAGTCTGAATCAATGCTTGTGGACAAATAAAAAGGCAGTTGGAGCAGGCACTCACCGATCACCTGTGAAACCTCTTGTCTTGTATATAATGACTTTCGTATAGTCTAGACTCTTTACGTTTTGGCCTGAGAGGAATTTTTTTGCTGCAATTAAATTGTAAGCTATAATTTAGAATTTATTAATTTGATAATTTATAGTTATTTAAATTGTGATTAAAATCCCAATCTTTCAATCTAAAGACACGATTTATTGCCTGATAAATGTTTCTACATTTATCAGCAGACTACCTACAGACAGTTTGTTGGGTTTCTAGGGTGGCTGATCCTGCAGAAAAGTCTGCTTTGGCAACAGATGCTCATGGGGAATTTCCACAGAACTAGAGTGGGGAGGGGGACTATGGGAATGGGTGTTCTTAGCAATTTATGCTTCTAAAGGCCTAATCCTATGGGCCATTTACGACAGCTGATCTCACGGTCTGCTGTTGTAAGTGACCCAATGATGGTACAAACTCCGCGGCGCTGTCGCATGTGATGAAACTGCTAGCCAGAAGCCAGAAATGGCCAGAAGTTCTGTGTGCACACCAGAACCACCCAGACACTCCACCAGTCCAGGTAAGGTGGCAGAGGGGGTGGCTCGGGGTGGGGAGTGGGCCGAACCAGGGGGCAGTTTGAGGGCAGGAGGGGGAGGATTTCGGCGACAGTCACACATGCTGGATCCTATCTCCCTTTCCCGGCCCAGACCTACTCCCTTCCTCTCCTTGGACTTACGCCAGCAACATAGCTGGCATGAGTCCAAAGAGACCATTGGCAAACAGGCGGCCTACTGGGAGGTGAGTAAAATATATTTTCACTTACCTCTCACTGGCCGTCTGATTCCCCTTCCACCATAGTGTGTGCTCTGTTGATGGCTACATGCTATGGACTGGTGGGGGGATAGGATTGGGCCATTAGTCTTATTAGTCCTAGGAGTTGTGACCATCATACACAGGAGCCGTATTACTACACTGCAGTTTTAGTAAGTTCCTACATGAGACAAAGGAGTCCAGATCATCCTATGATATTGCATGATGTCAAAAACCTATTTTGCACCGTATATTCAGTCTGTATCTTACTTTAGGCTTCCAGATTACAAAGATGTAGCTGGATCCATGGTGACCAAAAGGCTATTTCAGTGCCATATATAGAAGAAGAGATGGCAACATTCTCTAAGGTGTGGCTCAGAAATGAATTTGGGGGGTTCAAAATTATACCCCTCCAAGTAGGGGCATGGTCCCAAAGGATGCTGCCAGGAGGGCTCCTTGAAGAAGGAAGAGTTTCACCAGCTGTACCTTTTTTCGTGCATAATAATGGGAGGATATTTAGTTTTAACTATAAGTATATAAGTACAGTATATGTCTTGGCCAGTGCACATGTTTAATGCTTTGTTTCTGCACAATCCACATATACCTTACACTGTCAATGTTCGCTCACTGTTAGTTGCATGCCAAGTCTATGTTTGTATATCTGAAGAGGGTGGTGTGCTGTGTCCGTTGCTAATTTTAAAATCTCACGGAAGCCATGTTGAAGTCATGGGGAAATGCTCAAAATTATCTCAAAAGAGAAAAGAAGGCTCAAGGTTAGCTTTGAACTAGACATTTTCCCATCCTTCAAATCAAGTGTGTTGCCAGAGGAATAACAGGTGGACGCCACATGTACAGGTTTCAATTTGGTCCTGAGTGGCCTGTTGTGTGTTTAATGTATATATAATATGATTTAATGTGCAATTGTGAGACTTCGAAATTCAGAAGCTCCTGCTCTTTGCCATGGAGGAGTGGAGAGTAATTCTGTAGGAAGTAGTTTTCTTTATTATTTGTTTATCTATAATGCCCCCTCACCCAATGCTTAGTTACAGGTTTTAGAGGTAGCATGACAAAAATTATTCAATATCTTTTGCTGGGCTGAAACGGATAAACCTCTCAAACGGTTAGGGAAGCCATTTAAAGCTGAGGAAATCTCAAAGCCCCTGAAGGGATGGGATGCATCTCAGATGAAGAAAGTGAAGAACTTCTGGATTTGGGCATCCTTTTATGGCCATCAGAAGCATACTGGGGCAGATAGAGATTAACTGGTTTGTACAGTACTATGAAATGTCATAGATGTCTTTCACAGGTACCTGACTGTCAGCCCAACCCTAACTCATTTCCCAGTGCTGATGCAGCCATGCCAATGGGGTGCACACTGCATTCAGTGGTGGTGGGGTAGTCACAGAGGCCTCTACAAGGTCAGAGAATATTCGTTCCCTTACCTTGGGGCTGCATTGAGGCTGCATCGGTGCTGGAAAGTTGGTTAGGATTGGGCTGTGGATCTATTTCACAAGAAAGTGAAATACTGGGAATAAACAGGGCTTATTCTCTTTGCACAGGCTGCCCAATCCTGTGTAACTTTAAACGGCCGGCCTAAAGGGCTGGCCGTTGTATCCTAGGTCCATTGCTGCCTGCACCGGCAAAGCCTGGACTCTCCTCGGGGAAAGGGGACGTTCATCTCCTTCAGTGTAAGCCACGCAGGCTGCAATGGGCCTCCTTGGATGCACACCAGCTCTGAAGCTGGCGTGCACAGCCTCGGCTGGGAAGGGACATAGGATATCGGTGAAACTCCATGCCGATATCCCCACCAATGGCCCCCCACCCTCACCGCCCTGGCCCGCCCGTACCCACCCCTGCACCGCGCAGCCTAGGTCTTACTTGGGTTGTCCGGTGCAGGTCTGGGCCGCTGGGGGAATGAGTGGTGCTAGTCTTATGGCACTTTTGCAATGCCTAATGCCGGCAGGATGCTTGCTCCGCCTACATCAAGTTACACAGGATTGCACCATAAGTATGAGAGTTGAGGGTGCCTGCCTTGAGAAGTGTTCTTACATTCCCTCTTTGCCACTGGAGCAAAGCTTGAGTCTGAGAACTTTGTGGAAGTGATGTCTGCCTTTGAATTGAGGCCTATACATCTTGTGACCCAAACATAGCCTCTACAGCTATATAAACCTCTTGCTTTTGCTACATGTCTAAGAAAACAACAACAAGGGGATTGTTAAGCACCTGATGTATTGCAATAAGCTTGGTGGGCCACAAACTGTGCTAACTGTACTCACACAAGCATTTTATTGCTTGGAGGCTGAGCAGTGGTTTTAATGACAGATTTTTAAAAAATCAATTTTAGTATATTTTTAGTACGGTATTTTGTAATCACGTGTTGTTTTTTAATCTGGTACTCGCAGGAGCCATTAGGGTGGCTGAAAAACGACACATTAGCAACTCAGAGTTGCAGCCCAGATGAATGATGGCATTGTATATATTGACATGCCATCCAATTTATGCTTGGCTTCAAAAAAAGCATAGATGAAAGTTCATGGTATGCATCACTAAATAGTAAATGTCAAGAGGAGAATATGATCTGGAGATATGCTAACTTTGGTAAGATGGTGGGCAAATTTACATAGTTTAGGGATGACCCACAGCATGAATCGTAGGGGTCATCATGGTGTTGCTAGCTAATGCACCCAAAGAAGAAGAGGGAAATATTTTCAACATCCTGAATCAGTTAACTTTTTAATACTCTTTGACAATATGACAGCATCGATCAACTCAAATAAGCAACTTCTGGCACTGCACACACTTATTCAGAACATGTGGTAGTGAGTCAAAACCAAGCAACAAAAGCGTTTATTTTCCTACAAGGGCTGAGGGCTTCATAAAATGTTGCTCACATATTTGTGGCCATCCCTACATGTTATTCTCACGTGCAGCAAAGAAGTTCACATCTTTCCAAACGGTGCCGTTTAGCAGACCCGCAGGATTCCTGATTCAGCGCTTCCTTCAAGTACATCATTCAGAACCCTTGAAGATGATGAGAAATCTGCTTATGCATTGCTATTCAGATAATGTACACATAGTTCAACATGACAGATGTCATCTCCAGTGGGCAGATGCAGTAGAAAGCTGCTTATTTTTATTCATTTGGTGGGATCCCCTATTTGAACTCCCTCGTGGCCTCATTTCACTCAACTGTTCATGAATATTGTGGTCATCCTGAACTCATGAAAAATAAATACACCTTTGGATGCTTTTACTGAAGCATAGTCCAGCTCGACTGCTGGGTATTTCTCTTCTAACGCACAAAGAAAAAATCCCACATGAGTCGCATTACCTTCAGCAGCGTCTCTCCCCAAATGCTATGAAGTTTAAAAGAGGATTTAGCATTGCAAGTGTGCAACGTTCAGGATTTCAAGAAAGGCATTAGCAGAAGCGTAAAGATTTCAGTTGCTTTAACAAAGCCCCTTTCTGGAAACTTATAATAATAATAATAATAATAATAATAATAATAATCATCATCATCATCATCATCATCATCATCATCATCATCATCATCATCATCATCATCATCCAGCATTTATCATGTACAAGACAACTGCAGGTTGAGAGGAATGGAGATAAATGGCAGGGGAGGGGGAGGGCTGAAATGTGAGATCCTGAATGGCATGCTAAAAAGCGTTTCAATCATTTTTGGAAGCCAGACCTTTCTTGAGTATTTATGCACACCTGCTGCCAGTGCCCACTTTCTGTCTTATGAAACATTCCAACACTTATCATTCCATCTGACGTCTCTTCAATGTAAAGGGTCAGACCCTGCAGCTGCTTCACACACCAACCTCAGAATCAAGTCAATTCTCTGGACTTCTTTAGTAAAGAGATGCAGCAGGGCCTAAAGTGCGCCTGAGCTTAGGACATGGAAAGCGGATTGGTTCAACTGTTTGTTTTAAAGGATCGTATGGTTCTTCAGCTTCAAACATCCTCTTCCCTTCTGCCACTTCTTTTCGCATCTTTTTAGGATGACTTCAAATGTATTTTTCCCCTTATACCAGGGGGTAGGCAGAAGGTAGATCAGAATCTCTTGGCAGATCTCTGGGTGATTTGAAATAGATCCCGCAGGATTCCTGATTCAGCGCTTCCTTCAAGTACATCATTCAGAACCCTTGAAGATGATTGGCTCCTTCCTCTGAGACACTATTTGCATCTGCCCACAGCTGCTATTTTGCACCAGGCTCCAGTTGATGGATTTGGAGGTTCTAGTAAAAAGCAAATGAATTCTGCCTAACCCTGCGCTACACAGAGATAATGTCCAACGCTACAGCTTCCAAACACATGTAATCATGGCAAAGGTGACCCTCCTTGAATGTGCTTTTCATAGGATACTGTAATCCTAAAAAGGTAACTGCTTTTTCAAGGTACTCACACTTCTATCCACTCTTCTTCCCAATACTTGATACATATACAGGTGGGCCCCCATATCCGCTGGGGATATGTTCCAGGCCCCTCCGTGGATACTTGAAACCGTGGATAAGAGCGAACACCCCCTCCATGGTTTCCTGAGGCCCCCCCCCACCTGCCTCCCCTGCAGGCAGGCATGCTTTCCCCCCAGCTCTTCTTTTTCTTTCAGCAAGCTTTGTTTCTTCCTTAAAACAAACAGAGAAGCAGCCTCCATTGCAGGCAAGTAGAACGAGACTAAGTCCTAGAGAGGCTCTGCAAGGTTTCTGTTAACCTTGCAGAGCCTCTCTAGGACTTAGTCTCGTTCTGCTTGCCTGTAATAAGCAGCCAGAGGCTACTTCTCCTGTTTCTTTAAGGAAGAAACAAAGCTTACTGGGAAAAAGTAAAAGCCTGGGGGTCCCCACGATCTGTGGATAACTGAAACCGTGGATAGCGAATCAGTGGATATGGGGGCCCACCTGTAGTTCCCAGGTAGTCTTCCATATAATCATCTTTCAGGGCCAAGCCCAAATCTGCTTAACTTGGAATTAAACCTTCAAGGCCTTTTTCTGGGTCACACAGTATACAGTTCCTGCACTTCTGATTTAATGCTCAGCAACAGAACTGAGGGTGCTGCACTGTAGACTTATCCAACTGCTCTAAAATCAAAACACTCTTTGCATTTGGTAGATAGCTAATGCTGCACCAAAGTTTAAGGCGGTTCAATTTTGCTGTGAACGTTGCTATTTCTCGGGTGCTAAATGTTCACAAACCCCATTTCCTACCACTCTTGCTTGCTCTTCCCCTGGGCCCAAGGTAACCCCGCCCCTCAAAGATCCACAAAAAACCATGTGGGTGCATTGCAAATGGAGGACAAAAGAAAGAAAAATTAATTCTTTTTTGCCTTTCCCAAAGGATTTTTTTTCAATATCTTCCCTCTCTCTCTCCATACTTTCTGTAAATTATTGTGTGACCTTACTTGTACAAAGTACTTTTGACTATGGCACCATTAGTGCAGTATTGCCAGACAACAATAGGACTGTGTGATATCTTCCTTCTTACCTAAAAAAAATGGGATGCAATTCATCTCTGGGAATACTAAATTCAAGAATGGCCATCTCAGCTCAGATGAGTCCTATAATATAATTAATAGCTGCTTTAAATTAATTAATTAATTTATTTTTTAAATGTAATCTCTGTTTTAATACCACAACATGATTTAACATGAACTTCTTCCTAATTATGACTTTTGGCTATGGAATTCCTTTACCACCTAAGTCGAAGAGAAGCCCCAGCTTTGCCACCTTTAGGGCATAGAGCAAATACAGTACATGTTTCTCAGTACGTTCCCTCCCTGCTAAGTTGTGCAATGGCCTGGGCTGCATATGTTTGGAAATCAACCAGCTAAAGAGAAGGATTCTTTTATGATAAGTGACTTTTCATCAGTTGTGAGTGGATGGAGGTATTGCTTCTCTTCCTTGAGGGAGATGATGTTCTTTCGAACGTATGTAATGGTGTCCAGAAACGACAAAGATGAACAGTTCTGTCACATGTCTGTGAAATTTTCTGGTTGTTGAGCAAAAGACATTTTCCCTTCCTTTCTCCTCTTTCCAACATGTTAGCTTATGGCAAATTCTCTCAGTGAGCTGCACTCATGAGTATTATCCTTCCTCAGCTTCTTACATGGTTGCCTCTTGGGTGTTTAGTAGAGTAGACAATATATATGTGTGTAGTTATTTTTCAGAGGATCAACCTACAATGAATTAATGAAAAACTGAGACCAAAAGAAAGATGAGTACACTATATCAAGATGAACTGATAGTACTTCAAGGAAAATGAAGTTTCCTTGAAGCCAATCTATGTTACTTTCTTATACTGTGGGTTTATTGCTCTCTCTTTTAATATGTGGAAAGATCCGCCAACAAATTTGTTTTTCCTTATTAAAACGTTTAGAAACTAACGAAGCATTGCCCTAGGGCTATCATTTGCAATGTGGGATGGACTATTGACTTTGAAGATTTTCAGCCCACGGCTGCAATCTTATGAAAATTTACTTGGGAATAACTCACCGGAGTTCCCTTCTGAGTAAACATGTGTAGGGTTGTGCTCTAACTCATGTTACACATGCACAACAACTGGGAAACTTGTTAGCTGAAGTACATGACCCAATCCTACTGGGCATTTACGATGGTGGGACTCATGTTCCACCATTGTAAATGCCTCTGTGGCATCATTTACGGTACCAGCGTAAATGGTTGGCAGCTCTGCGCACCCACAACTAATGGACTTGGCCTGCAGCAGAGCAGGTTAAGATGGTAGCAGTGGCAGATCGTGGGAGGTTCAGGGTGTGGAGCAGGGTAGGGCAGGGGCCAGTTCAGGGGTGGAGGGAGGATCTCAGCAGCAGTCATGCATGCTGGATCCTATCACCCTTTCTCAACCTGAACCCACCCCCTCCCTCTCCTTGGACTTACACCAGCAAAATAGCTGGCATGGGTTGACCCATTGGCAATCAGGTAGCCTATCATTGGTAAGGCTGCATGCTATGGATTGGTGGGGGATAGGATTAGGCTGTAAGTAAATAATTGTCATGCTTGGAAAAACATAAAGGAATTGGGGAACATTCCCAAAGGTCTCCAAAACTTGTATTAAAAGTTGATCATTTCTATATTTAACAGACAGTAGGAACAAGGAATTGTCCTCTTCCCAACATTGCCTGCTTCGTCTTTTATGAGTTGATTCCTGAGATAGTTTGGTCCTTCCCCAGTGTCTGTGGCAACTTTTCCACATCACATGAACTGTGGAAACAGCTATCTATCACATTCTGAACTGCAGAGAGAAAAGTTGGTGTACATTTCTGTAGTGTGCCGAAAGATAAAAGAGACTAGAGGAGACAGGCCAGGAGCTATCTGGTCTCCAGGATCTACTGGCTCCACCCCAGGGGGGCAGCCAGCAACCCAGGTGACGCCAATACCATGGCAGAATTTCCGTCTTTCAGGAGCTGATGAATACAGCGAATGTCCTCCTTTGTCCTCTTGGTTTTGTAAGGTGAACTGAGGTGGTTGGTCTGAGGCAGTAAATGATCAGAGGGTAGCGGTGGCAGGAGCAATAATAGCACTGGGGTCAGCCAGGTCAAACATTGGCCAGGGCCCATTCCCCCAGATCTGACTGGACAGACCCCTGAATCCTCAGGATCAGTGGCAGCTTCCAATGTGCCATCAGGGTCGTTGCGGAGGGCTGTCGCGGAGGTTCCAGTGAAGGGCTTCTCCCCAGGGTCCCCAGCAACTTGACATTACCTTGAACATGCACACACACTGCAGACTGGCTTGGCAGCTTGGGAACGCCCTCCTACCTGCTTCACCTGCTCGCCATAACCACCTGGCTCAGGGGCATGGGGTTCTCACCACCACTTCATGGATTTGAAAAGGAGGTAACCCAAGTGGAAGTGAGTGAGGTGAGAAGTGGGGCAGGTGCTCTCATGCAGTCGCACCAGGCAATGGCAGGGGGCAAGATGGTTACATTTGGTGTCCCAGCTCAGGTGCTCAAAAATCTTGAGCTGCCTCATCCAAGGGAGAATCAGAAAGACTGGGGAGGTCTGGAAACTTCTTGTAACTGACTGAGAAGTAGGAACAGCTTTATGAACAAAAAGAGATTTACCAATAAAATGGATGCCCCTGTACCTGTGCCTTGTAAATGACCACAATAGACCCTGATTGGTAAGACATGATCAGCTCACAGCAGACAGAGGGACATTTTCAGACAATCAAAGTATAGAAAGGCTCCAGTTAGGCTAGGGTCTTATAGCTTCTTAATAATTAATCACACAGAAAACCAATAGGTCCTGCAAGAACAGCATTCATCTAGAACACTAGAACTAGGGGACACCCACTAAAATTGAGTGGAGGGAGAAATAGAATAGACAAAAGAAAATATGTCTTTAATGTTTCGTGGAGATTTTCATGACCGGATATAATTACCACAGTTTTGGGAAGTATGGGTTCCGCAGCCATGTAGACACAAATGAAGAAAATAAAAATCTTTAAACCGTAGTTGTGTGATGGATTTCTTTAATGCCAGTCACCACTGACACACAAATGTAAACTGTTCCAACCACAGACAAGATCTTCGTTTCTTAGCCGACGTTTCCCTCCTCACACGGAGCTTCTTCAAGGCAGACGCAGTGTAACCACTGCTGGATGAAAAAAAGTCGGCTAAGAAACGAAGATCTTGTCTGTGGTTGGAACAGTTTACATTTGTGTGTCAGTGGTGACTGGCATTAAAGAAATCCATCACACAACTACGGTTTAAAGATTTTTTTCTTTTGTGTCTTTTCTTCATTTGTGTCTACATGGCTGCGGAACCCATACTTCCCAAAACTGTGGTAAATATGTCTTTACACAGCTTGTAATTAATCTGTAGAACTCCTTGCCACAGGATGTGGTGATAGCACCTGGCCTGGATGGCTTTCAAAGGGGATTGGACAGATTTATGGAGGAAACGTCCATCACAGGTTACAAACTATGATGGGGATAAGTAACCTCCGGGTCTTAGTAATAGGCTCTCTCTTAATGCCAGATGCAAGGGAGTGGCAACAGGATACAGATATCTTGTTCCTGAGGCGTCTGGTGGGCCACAGTGAGGTCTATTGCAGGAGGCAATGCAGCCTCCTGGACTCCCAGTAATGTAAAGCCATGATGGGGATAAGCAATCTCCTGGTTTTAGTAATAGGCTCTCTCTTCATGACAGATACAAGGGAGTGGTGACAGGATACAGGTAACTTCTTGTCTTGTGTGCTCCCTGAGGCACAGTGGGGCTACTGTGAGATACAGGAAGCTGGACTAGATGGGCCTTTGGCCTGATCCAGCAGGGCTATTCTTATGTTCCTATCTTACAATTTCACATTATACTTATGCTTACCAGTGGCGTCACTGTGACGCGCGTCACCCCAGAGCGGGGGATGCACGTCACCCCCCCGACTCACCCCCCCTACAGAAACTTACCTTTTCCGGCGCGCGTCACCCTCCGGAGGCTGGACGCTCCGAGGCTGGGGAGCGTCCGGCCCGGCCGGCGCTCCAGGGCCTTCTGAAAAGAAGAGGCCCAATGCGCTTGCGTTAAAACGCGAGCTTTTAAGATTTTCGCGCATGCGTAGACCCTCCTGAGGGCAAGAGGGCAGGCCCTTGCCCTCAGAAAAGGGTTTGCGCATGCACGAAAATCTTAAAAGCTCGCGTTTTAACGCAAGCGCTTTGGGCCTCTTCTTTTTAGAAGGCCATGGAGCGCCGGCCGGGCCGGACGCTCCCCGGCCTCGGAGCGTCCGGCCTCCGGAGGGTGACGCGCGCCGTCACGGAGGTGACGCGCGTCACCCCCCCCGGCGCGCATCACCCCCTGGCGGCCTGCCCCGCCCGCCACGCTACAGTGACGCCAGTGATGCTTACCATCTGTCCCAGAATGCCTGGGACCGTCCCGGGTTCCGGTCCTGAATCGGTCCCAGGCTTTCCAGGCCCAGTGGATGCCTCCGCTGCTGCCGCTTTTAAAATGTAAAAACTCACCTTTTTCCTGTCGGCCATCTTGGATCTCGCGAAATCTCGTGAGATGAGGGCACATGAGGCAGTAGTACTGTAGAGATGTCGTGAGTAGAGATTTCATGACATCCAAGATAGCCAACAGGAAAAAATGGTGAGTTTTTACATTTTAAAAGCAGCAGCGGCGGAGGCTTTGGGGGCAACAGGAGTCACAAGCTTCAAGCGGAGGACTGCGAGGGACAGCGGAGGACAGTGACAGTGATGAGGGACAGCGGGGCTTGCAATCAGCCAGGCTCCAAGCGGAGGACAGTGAGGGACAGCAGAGGATGGCGAGGGACAGCAGCGAGGACACCGCGGGCAAGATGGCGGTGGGGCGAGACGGCGAGGCAGAATGATGGCGGCGGCGGGACAGGTAAGTAGCTGCAGCAGGCAGCAAAATTGCCATTTATTTATTTATTTGCGCCCCCCAAAAGGTTTTTTATTTTACTTACTTACTTAATTAATTAATTAATGGGGGGGTTTTTTCCCGGTTTAGAACTGGGAAAATCTGGTAAGGCTAATTATACTGTATAGGAAAAACCCTCTTGGCTTTCTGATACGAATAGTAGGAAACCGCACTGCATGCAAACTGCTCCGCATATGACAAGTGTCAAGTTCTGAAGAGGGAAGCTTTGGAATTATACATGAATATCAAAATGACAGGACAATTGCTTCGAACACAAAGGAAGTCTGCCTGGTGTTTGGGAAACAAATTGCTTAAAGTTTAAACTTTCATGCTGCCCACATGCTTTTGGATAGAGTGCCTTCACAGTAGAGTTCAGTCCAAAAGGAAGTTTTAAATAGAATATAAGTGTCATAACTAGTCTTTCACTATTACTGAGCTCACTGTCAAGAATCCAGCGCGTTCTTCCAAATAAGCCATGCCAAATGAGAATGATGAATATGAATTGTGACAGGCAAGAAACCAGTCTTGAAAAAGGCATTAATGTACACTCCAACTGTCCCGATTTACCAGGCATAGTTCCTTTTTTTTTTGTACCTCTCACAGTTTTGTTAGCGTGCACTCAAACGCACCAGAGTGTTTCAGTTTCAGACCCTTGTTTCCCCTGAACTTTTAGAAGTTAAATCGCTGCACTGCATCTTGACTCTACGCTCTTGCACGTAAATGCATGTGCAGCACATGGACCCAAAATGCAGCTGCACTGCTTCCCACACCTCCCACAACCACCGATCGAGATACCATTGATGCTGCACATGAACAATAAATGTAGGTCTTTTGGGGGATTAAGCATTCTGCAAAGCACTCTTAAATTCTGTGGCATTTTGTCCAGGGATGGACTCAGCAGGGGGGAGGAACTGGCCCCATCCTGGGCCCAATAATGCTGGGCCTGCGTTGCTGCCACACAGGGACAACCCTTGTGGCTCACAACAGCCGAGAATGGCATCCCCGTCACCATGGTGACGGGGACGCTGAATGTGGGCATTTCAGGAGGGGAAGGATAGGGCATGTGCACCAGATGGCAGGATTTAAAAGCCCAGTTACTGGCTGGAGATGAGGCAGACAGGCCTCAATAGCTGAGGGAGCAGGTTAGCTGGCCCTAGAACGAAAAGAGCTGGTGACTGAGCCCTGGAAAGCTGCCCAAATGGGACTGGAGGAAGAGGAACCAGGTGACTGCTTAACTTACCCCCTCTCCCCCAGCTTCCGAAGCCAAGCAGATGGGCAATTGCCCTCTCTTCTCTTTCCCTCTCTTGCTTCCTGCCTGCACCATATCTGTCCCCATCCACAGGTAAGGATATAAATATGGCAGAAAGGGAGATGACCCAGCAGGCAGTGGGCTCCAATTCCTCCATAAGCTTCACACCACGAGTGGCAGCAGCAGCACCCCCCCCCCCCAACACCACAGGTATTGCATGTTTGCTTGCTTTTAAATTACTTGCTATGATGAATGTGTTAACACCCTTCGCTTCAGGATAGATTACTGCCGAGGAAATGGATATACAGCATACAGCAGCTGCAGAAAAGCCTCCAGCAATTTATAATGTGGGGGAGGGACACCCAGATAGTTAGGCTTACCAGATCGTCGACCAGGACGGAGCGATCTCCCCTTAAGGGGGCGGAGCGCGGGGGGCGGAACGTGCGCGTTCCTCCCCCCCGCGTTCCGCCCCCTTAAGGGGAGATCGCTCCGTCCTGGTCGACGATCTGGTAAGCCTACAGATAGTGATCCTTGGGGTGAGAATAGTAGTATTAAAAGTACAGTAGACAAGACTGTGTCTATTTTCATCAGTGAAACGTTGACGGGAAAGCAAACCAAGGACCATCAGACCACACAATTCTTTATACGTGTGAACAGTCCCAATTGTTTTTTCTTGCACCCGAGTTCATCAGCCCAAACATTATGTGTGAAGCAGGCAATCAATATATAGCCAACAGCAATTCCTGTGATCACGGAGATTAGAAAAATGCTTCTGTGATTATTAACATCATTGCTGTAATTCAGTGTAGTGCCAGTGAAGAAAATTAATTAGTCTTTTTTTTTCTTGTTCCCTTTACTGTTGTTCTGACGTCTGTATCTTTCTTTAGTATGTATATCTTGCTGGTCCCTTACTGAAAACTTTTGACAGGCACAATTATTTATCACTTATTCAGCACTTTGAGTTTGCAAAAAGAGTTTTAAGAGTTGCCATTTGTCATTTTTTTTGACAGTGCTGCTCCCAGCTCTACAAGACATCAAATTCTGCCGTGATGGAACAGAGATGAGGCTTCCCCAATGCGTTTCAAGCTATGGCTCTTTATCAAAAGTATTTTCCTGATCTTTTCATAGGAGGCAGATTATCTTTCGTCTCTTTTATTTACTAGACTTCAGACCCAATCTTATCCTTGAGAATGCTGGTGTACAGTGGCATCATTTGGGGGAGGGGGTGCTAAGTGCAGGGTGCACCGGATGACACCAATTTTGGGGTGTCACCATGGGGTGCCCCCACCCACACTGTGCAGCACCCCCAAGCAAAGCTTGTGAGAACACAAAGGGACTCGGAGCAGCCGAAAATGGCTGAGCCAATGGGGTTTCACCCCTCACCAGGAGGGGTGACAACCCCTTGGCAGTTCAGCGGCTTGCCTGTGCACTGTGAGCCTAAGCTGTGCAAGTTGGAAGCAACTCGCGTGCCTTCGGCTCACAGGCGGGAGTGCCAAGAAAAGCTGAAGGCAACAAAGGGGCTGTCATGCCTTTGCTGCCCTAGGCTTTGCTCTGCTCTGAGCATATTCGCTCAGAGTGGAGCGAATACTTCCGGGTCGCAGAGCTCTGCGACCAGAAAGTAACTGACATGGCGTGATGATGTCATTGCGCCACATCAATCACGTCTGGCTTCAGCATAGCTGCCTGCACCAGGTGTGCACAACGTATGCTACGCCATTGCTAGTGTATGCTTCACCGTCATCAGAGCAATGCCATGCCGATGTCGCTAAGGCACCACTTGGATGCCAGCACAACGCCACTGGCGGAGAGGCCAAAACAGGAATTGGGGCATGATTTGGGAGGGAAGTAGGAGGTATGTGGGTGGGACGAGGAGGAGTCAACATAAACCATATCCTAATGCCTTTTTAGACAATGGAAAAATGGTACACCAATGACAGAGTAACCGCATAAGGGACAATAGGGAAGGGGAAAACAGCAGAAAATCTCACTTCCTGCCATCCCCCTGCCCCACCCATTTTCCTATGATAGAGCATAGGATACAGACGACATTTGGCAGCCGATAGGGGAGAAGGACACCTTCACCGATGTCCTTCTCCCCACCTTAGGGTTTCTTCCCTCAGCTGACCTCAGGATGAGACGCTGCTGGGGGAGGGTATCTGCTGCATCCTCGCTCTGTGGCTATTGGGCTCTGAGGGGGGGGGACACTCCACAGTGATCATCTGCCCCATGTTTTCTGCTGTCATGGTACAGTGGACCACTGCTATCCATGGATCTGGCATCCGCGGATTTGTCTCAACGCGAATGCCAGCGGATAATCATGTCCACTGTAGAAACCTGTTAAAAAGTTTTTTAAGCCCCCCCAAATTGCTATTTCTACCTTTGCACGGGCAAGCCACATCATTTCCAAAGCTATAAAGCACTCTTTGAAGCTGAAAGACCCACTTCCAGATCATACGAAGGCTCCTCTCTCCTCCCAGGCTCGCCCCAGAATGCATCGCGATGGCATCTCTCCATCATTGGGGGTGGTGCCTATTTGTTGTGTTGCTCATTCGTAGTGGCTCGCATGGTGTGTGTCCCCATCATTGGCCACTCATGGGTCCTGTACCTGCCCCATATACTGGTCAGTTCACCCTGGTAGTGCTTCTCTAGCCACCAGTGCTGGGGCTGATTGGATGCAGTGATTGGCTCCTTGGACATCGTACCAATGTCACATGGATATCACATGGATGATGTGTCGACTTCATGGTAATGTCACACAGACATCACACCAATGTCCAAATAGCCTTTAAATCGGTAGGCAGTCCACGGTCTGTCTCTCTCCTCATCACTGAAGTGCTACTCTGTGTAGTAATAGTGAAGCAGCTGCAATGCTAACGAAAAGGAGCTTGCTGAGTTTTTATTTTTTTACCCAACGGTTAACGCTTTCATCAGCCAGACTATACAGTGGATATTTCCAAACACATGCTCCTTTTCTCCAGGTAAATCAACAGAGCTTAAAACAGAGCACGTTGTTATTCAAAGAACCCCTGAAAAAAAAAGAGACTGGTGTTAAAACATTTATGTCTCACTCCTGTAAAATTACTCATCTTTAATAAAATGTCTACAGACTGTACAATTCACTTTTGCACAACAGGAGGTCTGTTTTTTCCCCTTTCCTGAATATATACAAAAACAGGTGGCTGAACTTCCTCAGAAATTCCATTTTAAATGTTTACTTGTTTTCAGGTGCACTTAGGAATGTTGAATGGTTCTTTAAACACTGTACAGTAATACAAGCTGCCAAAGTATAGCTTTCTTTATTATATTAAAAAAAAAGTAATACTGGTTTCTAAAGCACATTTTAATATTCTTTTTTTTTTCTTGGTCAATTTTTCAAATAATATAAGTAATGCATAATTTGAAGTCAGTCACTTTTCAGTGCTGAAATTCTCCCTCAGTGTAAAATCAGTGCTCACAACTAGATGTGTTTTTCTTTTCTTCAAGTAGTATGGGAGCTGAAACCTAAAAAACAACAACACAACCTTAATTTACAGCTATGTAAATTGATTTCATGATGAAATATAAATTTCGCTGTCCCAGTCTAGAGTCCTATGGGGCTTATGATGCAGACATGGAGGTCTCACCAGAGTGGGCTGCCCCATTCATTCCCATGGATGGAACAGATCCATATGGCAAAGGAATGTGTGCATAGCTCTGCTTGTTGAAGGGGTTGTGCTTTGTGGGTGGGATTGAATAATTCTGTATTTATCTGTATAAATCAGAGCTCCCATCCCCAGACCAGATGGACAAATCAGAGCAAGTATTCTAAGACACTTCAGAGAAACTCAAACAGGATTTTTCAAACCTTCTTAGAACTTACATGTATATACTATTCTCATTATAGTTTATCTTTTTTCTTTCCAGTTTTAAAGAAAAATGTTCACACTGAAGCATGTGACTCCAGAAAAGGAGAGTGCAACTTTGGGGGGGAAAACACACACATTTTGCCTTCAAAAAAACTTGGTATGTCTCTGTTTCAAATCGTAATGATATCAAGGTTCTTTCCCTGGCCCACACAGGTCCTTCCTCCCCTTCCCACGAATGGCTCTAATTCAATTTAGTGCATGGTTCTGCCAGCATTTTTGGCAGACTAGACTTTTGTGAGGTTTTTGGCTGGGATTTCTTGAGTCGCTTAAATAATTTTGCCACCACAATTGACATCATTGCATATGACACTGTGATGACACAAAGTATGAGCAAAGCAAATTCCATCGCTAAGACGCTTCAATCACATAACTTTACAAGTAATAGGATCAAATGCTGAGAGTCTGTAGTGGGGGGGGGGGTTACTGGCAGTGGTTTTTAAAACACATGTAACGTGCACACAAGGGAAAAACCATCGTGTGCAGGGATCTTATGTAGTGGCCAATGGCGCAGCTGTATAATTCAACAGGGAAAGAAAACAGAGGCGAGGGTGAAAGGTACACAAAGCATTTATTTCCATGCCCCAAACCAAAAAAATGGAATACAAACTGGGGTCTAGCTTAAACTAAAGGCCCAATCCTACAGGCACCCCACTGATGGAACCAGCATTCCATTGGCGGAAGGCCCTCTCTGCCAGTGCTGCAGATGTAGCATCCACGCACGCAACGGGGCTGTCAGTGCGAACGGCTAGCAACTGTGCATGCCGCTGGAGCACCCAGCCACTGCCTGAGAAGGTGCATTGGTGGTGGGAGTGGGCAGTGGGCTGGAAGGGGAGTAACGGGGCATGTTGGAGGTGGATCCAGTGGCCATCGTGCACGCCGGATCTTACTCCCCATTTTTTTTAATCCTCTCTGCCCCCTGGCTGTCCTCCTACTCCTAGCTGGCATTGGCCCAAGGAGATCCATATGCCAGCCAAGGGGCTTACCGCTTATACAGAGGTAAAGGGAAAAACATATCCCTCGTTAGCAAGCCTCTTAGATTCAGCTTTATCATGGGGTTGGAGCTGTGCAACTTTCCCTTTGTTTTGTTAAAGTTGTTTTCCCAAACTCAGGAGTCATTAGTAGGTGGCTGTGGTTACAAGACACCAGCTCCTGCTGTCATAGATTTCAAGCTGGTTGGCTTCATTATAATTTTGGAGGTGCGAAAACTCCACTTGAATGTAAAGAGAAAACAAGTCTCAATTTGGAGTGTTGAACTCCATAGATCATTTAAGCAGAGTAATTACCTGGCTCAGTCAAGAATTCAACCTTCCTGTCCTATGAATCTGTGGCCTCTTTCCATCAGTCCAGCAAACAGCCGCATTACTAGTCTAGACCATGGTCTCCTGGTAGGCACCTAGCACCAAGCACATGTGTATGAATGTGTGTCTCCTGTGTGCCTTGAAATAAAGAAGATTAAATATTGACCATGTAACAAGGGGGACAACTAATAGTACACTAAGAGAACCTATGATCCTGAGTATTGAATGCTCCCCACTTCTCCCAACTTGTGATTTGAAGATGCTTAACAAATTGCATGGCAGACACACATGATTTCTCAACAATATATGGAATTTTTGTGTAGGGCCATTGTCTCTCTAGTGTATTTCTGGTCTGTATACTTAAATGCACAGGTAGGAATTTTGAGAGTATGGAAGCTTTCTATAGCTTTTATAATAGAATAAATATTCTTATATTTCCTTTCTTCCCAACTAGGGGGGGCTCAAGGAGTCTTACAAGATAAAACAATAAAACCCCAAAACAACAAACCATATCTAGAGAACACAGCAAAAACACAAAAAAACAAAAACAGGACAACTCAACTTAAACCAAATGCCTGATGAAACAGGGATGCTTCCACATTTCTGCAAAAAACAAACAAAAACAAAAACAAAAAAACACCAAGCAGGAGGAGGGCTGTATGGATATCCTCCAGCAGGGAGTTCAATAAGGAGGTCACTGCTTTCAAACTTTGTTTTTATATATAAGTGCGGCAAGAATTTTATATGCACAATATTGGAAGAATTCAGAGATACCTTCACTGGAAGATTGGTGGTTGAAAGTTTTGGATTATGCTGAAATGGATAAACTTACAATTTTAATTAAGGAAAAGTCAGTTAACCTTTTTGTGAATAATTGGAAACCATTTATTGTTTGTTTTTTTAAGAGAGAGGAAGAAGAACAATGTGATGATATGCGGATTTAATGAATAGAATGTGGGTGATATTTTGGCTTAGTTGGATATTATATGTAGAAAATAGTGAATAGTATGCTTGTTGTTGTTGTTCAGTCGTTAAGTCATGTCCGACCCTTCGTGATCCCATGAACCATATCCCGCCAGGCCTTCCTGTCCTCCACTATCTTCCTGAGTTCGCTCATTTTCATGTTTGTTGCATCGGTGATGCTGTCTAACCATCTCATCCTTGGCCTTCCCCTTCTCCTTTTGCCTTCAATCTTTCCCAGCATCAGAGTCTTCTCCAGAGAGTCCTCTCTTCGCATTAGGTGGCCAAAATATTTGAGTTTCAGCCTTAGTACCTGTCCTTCCAGGGAACAGTCAGGGTTGATTTCATTTAGAATTGACTGATTTGATCTCCTAGCAGTCCAAGGGACTCTCAGGAGTCTTCTCCAGCACCACAGTTCAAAAGCATCTATTCTTCGGTGCTCAGCCTTCCTTATGGTCCAACTCTCGCAACCATACATTGCTACTGGGAACACCATCGCCCTGACTATACGAACTTTTGTTGGCATGGTGATATCTCTGCTTTTTATTATGCTGTCTAAGTTTGCCATAGCTTTCCTTCCAAGGAGTAAGCGTCTTTTAATTTCATGGCTGCTGTCTCCGTCTGCAGTGATCTTGGAACCCAGAAAAGTAAAATCTGTTACTGCTTCCATTTCTGCCCCTTCTATTTGCCAGGAATTGATGGGAATAGTATGCTAGTAGGATGTATTGCTTCGCGCTTGCTACAACCTTACGAAATATGTATTGTTTTTATGTTTTAATATTATATTAATAAAATACAAATATATGGAAAAAAATAAGGTGGTCATTGCTAGGGAGAAAGCCCCCCCCCATGTAACTGCCACTTGTGCTTCCAATGAGGACACATATAAGAGGGCCTTCCCATGATCTCAGAGGATAGGCAGTTTCATAGGAAGAGAAATGGTCTGTTAAGTACCTGGGTATACAACTACAAGAGGCCAGCGGGTGGTGCAGTGGGTTAAACCGGTGAACCATGAGCTGTCGATCGAAAGGTCGGCAGTTCGAATCCAGGACCGGGTGAGCTCTCGTTGCTTGGCCAGCTCCTGCCAACCTAGCAATTCCAAAGCATTTCAATGTGAGTAGATAAATAGGTACCGCTTGCGGGAAGGTAAACAGCGCTCCGTGTTCCAGCTGCATGCTACGCGCTGCGGCAAGGAAAGTCATGCCGGCCACATGACCACGGAGGCGTCTTTGGACAACGCTGGCTCTTCGGCTTTGAAATGGGGATGAGCACCACACCCTAGAGTCGGACACGACTGGACTTAATTGTCAGGGGATACCTTTACCTTTATACACTACAAAGGTTTTAAACGTAATAACCAGCAGGACTTTGAATTGTGCCCAGAAATGAATCAACAGCCAACACAAATGATATGGAAGTGCTTTGGCATGGTCACAACACTTGGCTCCTATTAGCAGCTGAGGTTTCCAAGCAGTCTTCATGGGTAGCCCCATGTAAAGCACATTATAGTAATCCAATCTTGATGCTGACAATTGTGTGAGAAACTGTAGCCAGGTCTGATTGATCCAGAAATGGGTGCAACTCATGCACCAGCCAAAGGTGGACAAAGGCACTCCTGGCCACAGTATCAAGGAACACACCGGGTTCAGGAGCATTCCCAAGTTGCAGACTTGTTTCTTCAAGGGGACTGCAACTCCATCCAGATCTACACCATCAGGGTCTACACCATTAGGAGAACAGTACCTCTGTCTTGTCCAGATTTCATTTTAGTTTGTTTGTCTTCACCATCCATTACTGACTCCAAAGACTGATTCAGAACATTTACTGCTTCCCTTTCCCATTCACTAATCAGTTTCATTCAGAATTTCTGAAAGTGGGTCACCGCTTAGAAATAATACACCACACTCAAAGGTGTTGTCTCATTGAAAACAATAGCATTGCAAATTCATGACTTCAGGTCAAAGCACAAGTTCAGGAATCCACATTACTTTGTAATGTGGCCGAGGGCATAGACATGACTCCTCCTGTTGTCCAAGCCTCCTGTGTCAAACATAAGACCATCTTGGTTCCCTCAATGCAAATGACTATGACCCAACTTTCTCTTGATTGATATATGCAATTCAGATAATGCACGATCACATTACCAATACGTACATCTGAATGGTCCAATGAACGAACTAGTCCATGATTCAGAGAGCCCTGCCTGTCCACATCCCTTTTCCTTCCCATGGGTGATAACAGGAATGACTGGCTTCACATGTGGACCAGGTCTCAAACTGATCTGCCCCCTCCCCCTCCCTGCATTCATTCCACCAATGCAAGATAAATGACTGTGATGCAAAATTCACAGCCTGTTGTACAGCTCGTGTTCAAAGAGTAATTGAAATGTATGGTGTTTATTAAGCACCCAGATGTTTGTAATTGGAGGTACAAATGCAGTGGACGAAAAGCAAAAAAAAAAAGCTCTAAGTTGCTGCTTACCATCATAGCTGTTACACATTCATTTAAATAGCTTTATTTATCTTCTTTCTCATAAAGGCCTTAATACTGTAAATTTATTGAATGGTTAATGGCCTGAAAATATGGGGTTCATTAGGGAATGAAGTATTTATTGCAGTGTTAATTAAATAAAAGCATTGTAATCTTTCCAAATTGTACAATTATGCTCATTCGAACATTTTTAAACAGAAAATCTTTTATGTACTAATTGAGTTGCATAATGAGAAGCACGTGTAATGGAAACTTTAATCAAAACAAACACTGGAATTATGTGAACATTTTTTCCCCCCTGAACAATATAAAATGCCTACCTTACTTTTTATGAGAGACAACAACTAGATTAGTTTCAAGACTCATGACCTTTGAGTGTGGTATATTATTTCTAAGCTGATAGGCCACCCTCACATACCAGTTGGCTAACCCTTTAAACATCAAAGTTACTGCTTGGCTACCAGCCTCAGACCATGACAGACTGGCTGTAAGCCTAAAACCTGACAGCCTGGCTCTAGGCCCTGCAGCGCGAGCTGACAGGCTTTTCTGCAAACGGCTGATGAATGGTTTCTGGCAGCTTGTACTACATTCTGACTGACTGTGTGAATAGCATTCAGTCACAAATATGTGCACGGAACCTCCACAGGTCTTCACTGCATGGCTCTTTGCCTAATACCCCCATGTTCACACCCAAGTTGATTTTATATGGTTTCATTTGACTGTAGCTGTTCATAGCGTAGCTATATCACACATAACGTCACCGAGGCCACAAGTTTACATTGGTGCATATGCAAAGGTACTCGACATGGCTACATTTCTCCTCCACCTCCCGACATCAAAGCATTATCCTTTGAGCTTCTGTGGGGCTATTGGCACAGAAGTCATTGCGTTGTGGCTGTTTATTATACAAGGTCACAGAGAATCCATAGCAATGCTTCGAAATGGCTGCATGGTTGCTCCTTGGCATTGCATTTGGAAATTGTGGAGGTGTCCCCATGCATAAAATAGTTTCACTTCACTGTCTGAACATCCCAACATTTATAAAATGAGACAGCAACGCTTTGGGCTATTGTGCAGCCTTTTCTTGCTTAAGCATTTTTAGATGGTTACAAAAGGGGTTGGATCACTCACTTGTTTTAAGATCTATTCCCTTGACAAGGGGATACATTTGCACTGTAAAGGGAGTGGCCCATTATTTGACATCTGAAATTTTGCAGGGATTATCAAGAGATTTGATGATGAATCTCCACAAAAGCTGGTCTTTTTTAGCGATATAAGCTATCATTAAAAGGTATCAATGGTATATTGTCAGGGCATTCATTGTTGTGCCTTGGAAGCAAATTCCTGCTTGCATTATCTTAAAAATGAGCAATTATTTATAGGAATATTTCCCAGTAATCCCACACGGTGACTAAGCATGTACAGCTCTAGTAATAAAGGAGACTTAAGTGAGTACAAATGAAAAAAAATGTAATGCTGTTAGGCAGGGCAAACAGACATGTTTTACTTTTGAACGGCAGTAACCACCTGCATTATTATATAGGGAGTAATCTTTGTGGATGTAAAAAGGCAGGAGGGAGTTGAATGCCTAAAACTCAAACCAAGAGACCTGGAGCCAATGTTTAGTGAGTTATTTTGAGTGTGTTGTATAGGGAGTGATATATACCTTGTCTATATCCTCTTCTCTCCATACTCTTTGTCATCAAGTTACAATGCACGGTCCAGCTCTGTCTGTCCATAGGCCCCGTTAAAAGTATTTTCTCCAACCAAAGTGACCTTTCACTTCTCCCACAGAAGCAGTGCTGGTTGTCGACGCTCCCTTATGAAGATCGAAATCCAGTGCTCATTTACTTGGCATTCAGTCACTCTGCAAATCAGCAGGGCTTACTTCTCAGTATATGTGGATAGGATTGTGACCTGTGGACACATGTGAGGCACTTTGAGCTCTTCTTGAGCTATTTGTGCCATACATGAATGTTGTTAATATGGAACAGAAGGCAGAAGAGAAATCAAAGTACGTTGTAGCCATTTTACATTCACAAACTGACAGCGCAATCCTACCCAACTTACACCACCAGTGTAACCAGCAGGGGAGGGCAGGGTGGGAGGCTTCGGAGGGGAGGGAAGATTTGAATCCCCTTTCTGTTCTGGAGCCTCCCGTTCTCGCTGCACTGCTAGTTACACCGGTGGTGTAAGTTGGATAAGATTGCGCTGTAAATTATGGAGGTAATCCTAAACACACCTGGGACTAAGCCCTACTGAACACAGTGGAACTTACTTCTAAGTAGACATGCACAGGATTGCACTGTAACACAATTGGGATGTTTAGGTAGCTGTATAACAAAAGGTCTTAGAATAGGAGCCCTATTTATTATATTATAATATAATATTATAATTTATTATATTATATTAATAATAATAATAATAATAATAATAATAATAATAAAACTCTTTTCATCAAAAAAGTTCACAAAGTGGTTTACAGAGAAAATCAAATAACTACATAACAATTACTTCACATCTCCCTTCTAGCCTGAAATTAGCTCAACAGGAGTTGCTCTGTGACCCAAGAACATTTTCACATAGGAGTTTTCCCTTTGATCCTATATGCAGCTCTGACCACACCCAAAGGTTACCCATGTGATGCTTCTATAGGCCAGTTGAATCGACCATGTGAAGCTCCTGAATGATACACAGGTAGGTCATGTCTGCATTAATAAAGCACAAACAAACAAACAAACAAACAAACAACAACAACAGGGATGTGGATCAAGTCTCTGACTCCAAGTCTGAAGTCAAGTCCTGAGTCTTTGGTCACAAGTCGCGAGTCCCTATCTATTTAATGGGGGAAATGGGTGGGTGCTGCTGTGCTGGGGGAGGGGGTGCATGTGTGGCACTGGCAGGGCTGTAAACTTCCCACTGATGTTCCCCTCCCTCTTCACTTCTCATGAACACCCTTCTGTTTGAATCCAAAAAACGCTGAAAACCAGAGATGATGGGCGCCCTTCCGGCGCCCGGGCGCGTGGGGGCAGGGCCTGTGCGCGTCACATCGATACGCCCCCGTGTGACGTCGACGCGTCCCCCACCCATTTTGCGCTCATTTCGGAGTCGAACAGGCTCCAGGGAGGGAGGGTGGGCCGATCCGGAACTTCACTGAGTTCCCCCGATTGCGCCCGCCCGATCGCCCTCCCTCCCACCCGAGCGCCTGGAGCTCCTGCTCCATGCACTCCACCGACGTTCCGCCGCTGCTGAGAACTGAAGAAGCCTTGCCTTCTCCTCCCACCACCTCCCGCTGTGTTTGTGCCTGCCTCCCTTGTCTTTGGTGTCGCAGATGCCTTCTTCCTGGTTTATGGTGGCCGATATGGTAATGTATAGGGACTTAAAATTCGACTCGTCATAAAAGGCTCCAAGTCGCGAGTCGAGTCTTTTAAGTCTCTTATGATCACTGAGTCACATCATTGACGCGACTTGAGTCTGACTCAAGTCCGAGTCAATAGACTCAAGTCTACATCACTGTAAAAAAACTAAGGCAAAGCTGATTCAAACCCTGTGTGTGAAAATCGCCTGAGAACTGACTATCATAATCATTAACGTGGGAATAATATCTATGACTCTACACATTGCACATTACATCAGGAGAAAGACTTTACCATAGTAGCAAACCATTCACACTTCTGCAAGCCCCACCTCTTCAAATGTGTTAATTGACTAGAACACTTCCTCCTGAGCAGTTAGAATACTTGTGAACATTGTATAAAGTCACAGTAGCCTGGCAAATAGGGGCCGATCACCAACAGCAGGTGACAATCAGTTTTCAGCATATTACACTGATTAAAAAAATGGGGACACGGGCTGCATGTGTATTTAATGTTCTTACACCAACTTTACTGTGTAGGGAAATACATGCATCATTAGGGCAATGTTAAAAGATGTCACTTCTCCAATGATCCAAAGGCAAGAGCATTAGCAGCTTTTTCCATTACGCACTATTCATTTTCGGCTGTTCGATTTGTCAGTTGTATGTTAACATAACTAGACATTCATATGGTACCAGTAAAGATAAATGCTTTGCCAATGCATTATGACATCAACAAATGAGCAGATAACAGCTAATGTAAGCGGACGGAGCACTGGGAAGAATCTGCTGTAGCATTCCTGTTGCGTTACAAACGCTTGCTTCATCTCCACTCAACGAAACTGTGTATAAATTAACCAGGATAGACTTTGCTTTGAGGGATTGTGCTTATTTTTCTTATACTGTACACAGTATTAACACCGTCTGTATCCCAGATACATAGAAGGTCACCCTGATGTACTTGTGTTGCATTCCTGTTTTCTAGTGATGGGGCGGAGTTTGAAAATGCGGAAGGGGTGGGAATCACCTTTCATGGGCCTGCCTCATTGCATTTATGATGGGCACCAGGCTTCTCTAGAATCCTCCACACCCCTGCAACCCTATCTGCAGACTCTTTCCCAAACTTTGGGTGGGAAAAGCAAAGAGAACTCCATCAGAATATGTTCTACTGGCAGAATTAAAGGTAGCACCAACAGATACTGATTTGTATCAGAGCTGACTTGAGAAATGGTTCAGTAAAACCCTAATAGGAAAAGCAAAAGAGAAGAAGCCCAAGCCAGGAACCAGAAGCATTGGGTCACCTGGGGCGCCCCTGGGCAACCAGCAGGGGAGCGACAACCGCGCAGCATCGGTGGCGGGGGCAGAAGCAGGCAGGTGGGCGGCAGTGAAGAAACAGGCGAGCCAGCCGCCCTGTGTTTTGGATTCGTTTTACAGCAGCGTCCCAGAACAGAATCCGGGGGTGTCACTGTGCGCCGCGACCCCACCTCCCAAGGGGCATGGCTACGCCGATTCCAGGGACCCCTTGCCATTAATTCCTGAAGTGACAACCAATAGCCTGAGAGAACTGTCAGGGCAGCCTCTCCTCCACCTTTCTAGGGGCTAATGAAGATCTGCCTGTCCTGAGGGAAAGGCAGAAGAAGAGTTACCAGGCCAAGAGAGCTCATAACATCAGTTCTTACAGAGACCAGCACTGGTGTTATGAACACCAGCACAAAGCCCACCCCACACCCTCCCAGGCAGGGAATACTTTTGTGCCCTGTGGGGAAAGGCAGGAGAAGAGGATCCCAGGCCAAGGAGCTCCTGCCATCCTGAAGAGAACACCACCAGTCTGAGACAGACAAGTTGGCTCTTTTAGTGCTTTGTTTTTTGCAACTTCTGTTCTTTTGGTATGAAATTTCAAACTGTCTTGAGGGCCTTGGCAGAAAAGGCAGTGTCTATAACCAAACATAACAAATAAACAAAACCAATGGTGCATTAACACAATGGTGCGTTAACACAATCAAAAAGAGATAACAAGGCATTGTTTCAGAAACCAGAAAATGAAGCAACTTGCCCAAGACTACAAAACCACTCAGTGGCAGGCAGGGCAATCCTGTGTAAGGATCCGGCCAGTGGCCCAGGGCCGCCCGCCGGATCCTGTGCCCAGGCTGCCCATCGACCGGTGGGCCAGAGGTCTACTCAGGGAAGGGGATGCTCTTCCCCTCCCCCAGGGGCTGACCCTATCGGCCTCCTTGTATTTCCGCCAGCTAAATAGTTGGCGGAAGTAGAGGAGGCCGTGTAATGGCATAGCTAGCACAGCTGGGATGGGAATATGGCGGGAGTCATCCCCCGCTCCCTCCCGGGCCGGCTAGGTCAATGTCCCCCTTCCCTCGCCCACCGAGCCACCCCGCCGGATCCTGACCTACCTCCTCTGGCGGCTGCCCAGGCATTCCGGCGACGGAGGAATGCTCCCGAGTAGTAGCAAACGTGCTTTCCGGCATGTTTGCGACTGCTTCCGGCACCAGGCACGTTGTCAGGATTGTGACCAGAGTCATTCAACTCCATGAGTTAAGAGTCTTTAAACTCTATGACCTAAACCTTAACCTTCAGAGCTTATTGCCCAAATTCAACAGCTGTTTTTGTTCCATGAATGGGTGTGCAGCACTCATGTACAATTCTCGGCAATTTTAAGTACTCCAGAGCCACAACCATTTACAGAGTATGGAATTACAGGGTGTTTATATTTCCATGTGAAAACCATTGATATGATGACTTAGTCATTTATGTAACTTTAGAGGATAGATGAAGATGGGGATCCTGGCTTCCTTCCATCCCCAAATATGTCTAATGTTTGTAACATTACACCACAGGTTTTTTTTTCTGCATTGATGAATTTGTGATTAATGAGGTTTTATCATAAAATTCTGTACACAACTATAAATCACATGCAATTATGTGTGCAGAAACAAACTAAAAGATATTTGCTTTGGAGCGCAAAACGTTGATTTGGCCACAGCTGCCGGGTACACACAACTGAATTGGGTAGATTTTGCAAGAAAAACAAGGTAATTAAATAATGGGACGGAGACTTTTGCATCCAAACTGAAATGCACTGAAGTGACTTATTACTCAGCTCAGTAAAATAGAATGCAAATAAATTCATGCGTTTTCTTAGTCTATCATTAAATATGAGCAACCTTCACATCCATGAGGAAAAAAAAAAATCCCCGCTCAGCCATGAAGCTTCCTGGGTGACCTTGGGCCAGTCACTATCTCTCAGCCCACCTACCTCACAGGGTTGTTGTGAGGACAAAAAGGAGGGGAGGAAATATGTACACCACTCTGAGCTCCTTGGAGGAAGGGCGGTATAAAAATGTGAAAAATAAATAAATAAATAAAAAGTATTTGACTCCATTGACCGTTATATATGTGTCCTATTATACTCATTTCTGTGGAAATTCACATATATCAAGAAGGGAAGAATTTGACTCCAGTGTATAACCAAGAATGGAATATAGGCTCTTGCAGAGACAGGGATGCTTTGAATTGAACCAGTTTTCAGAGAGTACGCAAAAAATAGAGCCATTATGCGCCATATAGCAAAACGTATTTCATTTGAGTTCTTTACATATTATAGTTGAATACATGTGTGTAACTTGCTACCAACAGGGCACTAAAACTGAATAGCAGCATCACACCACCAAGGAAAAATCTCAGCAAAGCCAACGATGCAAATTCAACATACTAAAAAAATGGAACGATGGACTGTTTCCTGTTGTCTTTCATAACAGATCAGAGGCAACACCTCTTCATCGGAAAAAGGGAATGTTTATTATACCGCAAAAGCAAAGCTCAGACAAAGAGCTTTAGTGTTCACGTAAATGTCCCCTTACGGTTTTTTCCCCCCGTTGATGGAGGCGGCACTTTGAAGCATGTTGGGATATTTGAGCATTTAGACATTAGACAGGTCCCCAGTTGTATTTTCTTCCGTGCATTGACTTGACTTGACTATGTTTTTCCTACTTCGCGGACAGGACAGTCAGGTGCTAGACATTAGTCCAGATCCGGCTCTAGTAATGCCTCACTGCATGAGACTGCTGGCCTCAGATGGAGATAAACATGCACCCCACCCATCCATCAGAATCAATGGGAACCAGATGAGCATCACACTGTACATCCAACCTAGGAGCGCATACACACCAGTTACATGCATGAGACATCCTTGCAGGATCAAAGTGAAAGTTTGCTTGGGCTTTATTAAAAAAAAAAACCAGAGATTCCCAAAACTGATAAGAGTACAGTACTTTTTATATTCATTGTCTCCAAAAATTTACAAAAATCTTATATATACAGTCTGTTCACCCTGGGTTGTGCTGTGTTTTCAAGTAAGTGGGAAGTGAGGTTACTTATGGAATAAAGTCATTTTTCGGCATGCTGATTTATGAGGGAAGAGTTATGCCCTGTATATGAAACAAGCAGGAATTCTGTGATCTGTAGGGAAGAAAAGAAAACATGGTGGCCACAATCCAACACAAAGTTGAGCATGCTTACATCAATTGAAATCCGTGAGCATAAGTACACTCGCAGAATCCCCCACCATTGGCAATGATGCAGCCACACCAACGGGGCCATTGGTGCTCCGACCAATGCTGGGGGAGGGGCAATCAGGAGGCCTGGGAGAGGTAAGGAAAAAAAATCTTCCTCTTGGTGGCCTATGGGTCTCCTGGGACTTTGCCAGCTATATAGCTAATATATGTCTGAGGAGAGAAAAGGGGAAAGACGGGTTCGAAAAGAGGCGATAGGATCCTGGTGCATGCTGGTGCTGCCAGGATCCACCCCTCCCTCTCCTGATATGCCTCCTGCCCTCCTCCTCACCCCCAAACTCCCCTTATCCTCCCCATTCACGCCCCACCCTGAGGCCAACTGCCATGAGCAGTAGAGCGGCTCATCTCAGCAGTAGAGCGGCTCATTTGCGGCAACGGTGCAGAAGAGCATGATGGCGGCCCAGCTTTCATGCTGCTGCACACGTTAGGGCAGCGCAAGGCCCAGATAAGATTGGGCCATTAATTCTGTGTCTGGTTAAGCTAAATACACGGGCAGCACAATCCTACTTAACTCCCTACACGGCGATGCAGCTGCACCAGCTGCTGAATCCCACGGGAGAGTTTCAGCTTCCTGTGCCCCAGGGTAAGCCTGTGCTGGGTTGCTGGGGCTGCTCAGACTTGTGCCAGCTGTCAAGGCGGGGGGATCAAGGCCGGGAAGGGAGTTAGGATATTGGCGTGCGCTGCTGCCACTGATACTGCCCCTTCCTGCCCCTTCCCAGCCCCCCCGATCCACCCTCCTCCCCGCTCCCCACCCAATTCCTCCCCCCTCCCCACCTCCCTCCAAACCCCTGTGCCAACGTACTGATGCCGGCGGGCATCCCCAGTCCAATGGCACGCGGACGCAGCCACTTGCAGCAGTGGCCAGGCTGCACCAAATGGCTTGTTGCCTTTTGCGACAAACTTAAAGGGGCTTACGCCACTGGAACAAGCATTCCAATGGTGCAAGACCCACTTAGGATTGGGCCATAAACTTGGCGGGATATGGTTCATGGGATCACGAAGGGTCGGACACGACTTAACGACTGAACAACAACAACAATAGGGTGAACACTAGAAAATGGGATCCCCCACTTGCAGACAAATGTGGTATAGTCCAGGAAAGATTCTACCATGTGATTTTGCTGGGCATGTAGCTCAGCTGTCAGACACATCCACCAGGTGTTTCATATGGGGATTAGAAGAAGTAATTCAAATCTCTGCAGTCCACAATTGTGGGGAGGGGGGGTCTTCAGCTCACACAGTTTAATCTGCTTTACAAGGATGGCTGTGAAACTGGCCAGAGCAGTGCAGCCAGCATCCCCACACATCACCCCACACAGCACCCCCACCCCAGTGATTTCCTTCAGATGCAGTGACAGTCATTCTGTTTTATTTTTCTTGTGTATTCTGCCTATCAGTGTAGTATCAGGTGGAGGTGTAGAAGAGAGGCATCTACCTCTTCTGGGACAATGCCCACACTCAGTGCCCAGCCAGGAACTGGGCAATATGCCCTAAGGTATTCCAGAAGGATACTGCAAAGAAGAGTAAGAGCTTTAAGCTCACTAATATAGCACTTTGAAGCAAGCACTTTCCATTTCACTCAAACCCTTAAAATATATGCGTTCTACTGATCAATCATAAAGAGCTGCCTTGCGATCTGGAAAATGAAACATAATAACACCCCAATGTAATATTAGAATATAATGCTTGGCACTCTCATTTATGTGAAGAACAGCATGTTATTTTTGGACGGCAGAATTTTGTTTCAGTTCTTAGCTGTGTTACAATTCCTTCTGGCATTCAACCTTTAGAAGCAAACATTTATCTAATCAAATCATTAACACCTTACAAACCCAATTTATAAAGGTTTGCCCCCCCCTTCTCTTAGCCCATATGCTAAATAAACTTACCCAAGATTTTGGGAATTACTTAATATTTTCTTTGTAGACTTCCTCTAACTCTTATTACAGTTCCCAGCTATGTAGTTATTTCATTTAGTGTTTTTCCATAACAGTTCAGTTTGGTGGGATACTATAATGCTTACAACTACAGTAATTTCCTACATACGGAAAAAGAACAGAAATTTCAATATGTTTCAGATTTAATATATTTGTCTGCAATATTTTTTGTGATTTAGAAATTGGAATTAGTTTCTTGTTTAATTGCATTTCAGTTCTAAAAGAACAAATGTACAGATGCACACACCATGGATACAGAGATTTTTAAAAATGTGCAGTGCAACCCTCTACTTTTTGCTAGAAAGGAAGTCTCACTGAGTTCAATGGGGCTTGCTCTCAGGTAAGGGCATTTAGGATTCTAACC
Source organism: Plestiodon gilberti rubricaudatus (assembly GCA_026170595.1). Classification (NCBI taxonomy): domain Eukaryota; kingdom Metazoa; phylum Chordata; class Lepidosauria; order Squamata; family Scincidae; genus Plestiodon; species Plestiodon gilberti. Next base: position 217,931,399 of record JANXHW010000002.1, on the reverse strand, counting down.
TTAAACTTTAATTTTAAACAAAAATGAATTTTGTGCCCACCAGCCGAGTTTTCTTCAGAGTGAATTAGATCTGAGCATTTAAAAGAACAATATATGCAATTTGGTTTTCTCTCTGTAATAAGAACATAAGAACATAAGAAGAGCCCTGCTGGATCAGGCCAAAAGCCCATCTAGTCCAGCTTCCTGGACTGCTTTGTGAACATTTTGTTGAAAAGCGGTATATAAATACTCATCATCATCATAATATTTCTGTGCAAAATCCTTCCCTTATTTAGCAGGCTACTGCATACACTGATACTACAGGTACAGTATAAGTCACAAATGTAGTTGTGTTAGATTGGTTAAGAACAGATTGAAGAAAAATGAAAAATGAAAAAGTAATGGTTATGCCTAACCGAAGAGAGAGACTGGTCCACATTTTAAGCCATCAGAATTCATGAGAGGCCCATCATCAAAACCCAGGAGAAGAAATGACCACAATTTGTAGTTTTCTAAAATGTCTCACACTTACATTTGTTGTCTGTTTCTGGAAACTGCTGAAATGTTCTCCATGGAAAAACCTAAAGGGAAGGGGTCAGGTAGCCCAATCCTAACTAACTCCCTGCACAGCGATGCAGTGGTGCCAATGCAGCTACTGCTGTATCCTGCAGGGAAGTTTTGGCCTCTGGGTCTCCTTGAGGCAATGTAACATTTGTTCCCTTGCCCTGGGGTAAGCCCTAGCAACTGCTATGGATCTATTCGGATCTGTACAGGGCCCAGGAAGGGGGTTAGAATTCAGCGAGCACTGCTGCCACCACAGAGGTGTCGCTATGGTGGGGGTGGTACTGTAAGTTTCGCACAGTTCTACTCTGCATTATAAAGTGGCCCTGCCCCCTCACCGTCGTAGCCATTCAGAGTGGTGAAGGCAACGTGCAGGAGACTCGTGCAGGTGACAACAAAGGAGTGTTGCCTTCACCGCTCTGAATGGCTCTGATGGTGAGGGGGCGGGGCCACATCGTAACACAGAATAGAACTGTGCATAACCTATAGTACCGCCCTCACCATAGCGACGCCTCTGTGCCACCAAACCCGCCCCCTTCCACCCTCCTCCCCACCCCATCTCCTCCCCGTTCTGCCCACCCACGCCCTCCCCTGCCCGTTCCACCCCCTTACCGTCTTATCTGCTCCGGCGGGCGTCCCCGGTCCATCGGCGTGTGGACCCAGTCACTTGCCGCTTGCAGCAGTGGCCAGACCACACTCAGTGGCACAGTCGCATTTGCAATTGCTGTAAAGCATGTTATGTCGGCGGAACATGCATTCCACCGGTATAATGGCTAGGTAGGATTGGGCCAAAAGTTAACCATGCAGAAGGGCTCAGGTTCAATCACCTTCAACAGATCTCAGGTACCAGTGCTAGGAAAGATATTTTAAGATGTTTTTCAAATTTTCTACTTGAGATATTTTTGACAGCCACTGTCAGCTAAAGTAGATGACACTGTGTCAGATGGGCTAATGATCTGATTCAGTAAAGCAACTTCATATGTTCTCTTGAGACCAGAAGACACCACAGTCATTCTCCATCTGCTTTCACCCATGTAACAAGCTATCAAAATTTTGGAGGGTTCAAGATAGCATAGCAATGAATCATCAAATGATTCCCCTATTCCCCATGAAAAGAGGAATGAAAATAATGTGTAGGAATGGTTGCCTCCATAACGAAATCTACCGAGGGCAAGAAAATGTTCTAAGTCCATATAACTCAGGCCTGGTCTACACATGCTGTCGAATGAAGTGTGAATAATGAGGTAATGAGAGTCCTGAACTGAAGTTGTTGCATGGACTGTACACGTAAGGTTAGGAATCATATTTTTGAATGCTCCCCCATGTAAATACTCACTGAAAGTAGAAAGCTAGCACAGAAAGGAGCAGGCTACAGCCATTCTTCTTGATGTGCTAATTTTATTTAATTTGCAATTTTTTTAACAGGGGGAAGCATTCAAAAGTGCCACACACACACGCGCATGAACGCACGCGCACGCACACACACACACATGCACGCGCGCGCGCGCACACACACACACACACACACACACACACACACACCAGCCTGAAGTGATACAGTCCATTCCACTGCCTCAGAATTCCACATTCTTTTGCTTACATAGACCAGGCCTAAGACCGACGGCGCAATCCTATTCAGCTTCCCCACAGGTGCTACCTGTGGGGGAGGGCAGAACGGGAGACTGAGGAAGGGGATTTAAATCCTCTTTCCCTTCTGCCCTCCCCCACTGGCTGCACCAGTGGGAGAGCTGGATAGGATTGCGCTGTGAGATCCTAAGCCTACATTGAAGTAGCTTTAGGGTAATCAGTGGGACTTGCGTCCAGATAATTGCATTATGGATTGTGAGGGAAGCTTCAGAATTTGCCTCCCTCCTGGAACTGGATTCCTGGGGATTTGATATCTCAGCAGCCCACTTACCTTTAAACATCTGTTCAGTTGAGCCAAAAGGCATCCAAGTGGCTTTTCGGGTTTGTGGTTAAACGGAACACAGAATATGCTTTCAGTTCCAGAGTGCTTTTCAGTTTTGCACTGCTGAAACACTATCTCATTGGTAATTATCTGTCTGTTGAAGTCTTGTTTTTCAAGCATGGTGCCTTCTTTTTCTCAATGAGAAAAATGTATCCGTTTTATCTAACCAGGACTAGTCACAATAACTATCCCTTTCTTACATATAAATTTGCTATCATTCTTCTGCATGCTTGAATGTTCTCCCACCTGTCCTCAATTTAATCCACAAATGTAAGCCCATAAATCTTCATGACTTTTTTTGGCAGAAACCACCTATTTTCAGACGACTCCTTTAGGAAACACTGAATCCAGGTGTTCGGTTTTTGCATAAGCTGTTCCAAAACGAGAGTTTCAACATGACTATGTGCAAATAAAGGGAGAAGGCCCTACTTTTGTATGATTGGAAAAGCAGAGAAGACTTTGTACTCAGACTTCATATATGACATCCACACCTTGCATTAAGTTCAGATAGCAAAATTATAACTACAGCACCATCTGTAAAGAGGAAAGAATGAGATTTTTTTCCCCAAGATTCTTGCTTTGACCATGTGCAATTTATTTATAACAAGCCTACGCTGCATTTTTACGTCTCTCCTTTTGACGAAAAAGGGATGAAAAATGGGACATCACTTCTTGAAACGTATTTGGAGAAAGAAATTTAAGAGAAAAGATAAAAGAACTGGCATTTTTTTTTCACCAGATGGTTTTGTTACCAGCAATGCTTTTAAAAACACATGTAACATGCCCACCGGGGGTGGGGCACAATTATGTGCAGTGTAATCGCCAATGGCACGCCTGCATAATTCAGCGGTGAAAGGCAAATGGAGCTGAGAGTGAAGGTGCACAAAGGTTTACTATGGTGTTCAAAAGCCAAAAAGGAGGGGGGGGGGTTTCAAACTGGGCCTAACTGAATTAGCTCACATACACTCAATCTAGGCAGGGGAATTTGACAGCTAACTTTCACATCAACAATGGAGCTCTGGGGAAAGCAGTTAGAAAGAGGGGAAACAAGGAGAGTGGAGGAGAAAGGCACTTCTTAGAAGGAGAAGGGGATAGCGAAGGGGGGGGAATGGGGAGAAGGAACATAGGGTGATTAGCAGGGCTTCCCAGAGGAACCTGGGAAATGGAAGGGGAAGTTTTTTTGGGGGGGCAAGGGGAAAAGTAGGCTGGAAGAAAAATGGGGGGAGTTAGTGGGAGAGAAAGGAGAAAGGTTTTGGCAGCTCAGGCTGCTGCAAGAGAATGCAGCTGGGAATGGCTCTCTGTAGTCTGAACTGAGGGGGGCTATAGGCAAGGGGGTGAGCACTGAAAGACCATGAAAGCACTTCACCCACATGAGGTGGGGGAGTTACAGCCCAAACGTATGGTGCCCTTATGCTGCCGGAACTCACGTTCCAGCAGCGTAAGCCTAAGGCACTTCATGGTGGTCGCAAATGTTGGGATGAACTGGGCCACCACCGCAAGTGCACGCAGTGGTGGCGGCCCGCCAGCAGAGCTGTCGTGTCCCCCAGTGCCAGTAGGTTAGTACAGGTGCAGGAGGGAGGTGGGGAGGGGGCAGAATGTGGCAGGGAGTGGGTGGAACGGGGAGGAGATGGAGCGGAATGGGGGGAAGAATGAGGGCTGGAAGTGGGTAGTATCGGCAGTGGCAGCAGCACCATTGATATCCTATCCCCCTTCCTAGGTTCATGCAGACTTGCACCAGCAAAATCGTTGGTGTAGGTCCAAGTAGACCGTTGCAGCGTCGGAGGCTTACCCCTGGGTAAGGGAACAAATATTCCCTTACCTAGAGAAGTCCTCGGGGACTGCCCCCACTGCAGGATACAGTGCGAATCAGCAGGGGTGGGAAGGGATAGGATTGGGGCATTAGTCTCTCCCACCAAATAAGCACTCTTGACCAATGTTCTAAGCCTCCACAGGGAATCACTATGAGGTAGTAAGATTCTCCTTGTTTCTGGAGTATTTGATGGATTGGTCAGGAGAGTTGTGTGTTTGACCAGATTTCAAATCCAACATAGCACAAGTTTGCAGAAAGCAGTCTGGGGGCCATCCTCTAATATGCCCTAGTTAGACCAGTGGGTGAGCAGCACATGCCAGTCAGTCCCTGCTCCACACCACAGTTACAGCAGCATGTTCCATCTGCAGGCTAGCAAGGACTCTGCCTGCTTTTCTCCCTCACTCTGTGGTTCCAACTACCCCATCACCCTGCTCCCTGGAGCTTCTGGAGCTACTAGGGCATGTGCCAGCTGCAGCTGTGGCCTATGTGCGCATGTGCTTGCTCACTCTCTTCTTACACACACTCTCTCTCTCTCTCTCTCTCTCTCTCTCTCTCTCTCTCTCTCTCTCTCTCTCACACACACACACACACACACACACACACACACACACACACACACACACACAGCCTATTCACTCACCCAAGCGGCACCACTGGTCTAAATGGACAATTGAAAACAGACTATAGCACCTCCTCCTCTCAATCGCTGCCAGAGCTGCCAAGGAAAGTAGGAAACAATGTGAGGAGCAAGTTCAAGGGGGGGGGGGAAGCTGTGAAGGGAGAAGGCCAGGGTGGGGGAAGCTTCAGAATCGGGAGGAGGAGTATGGTTCATGTGCCAGAGGGAAAAACAAAACCAGATGGGATGCTAAAGAGCTTGGGCCAGGTCTGGGCACTGTCTTGCTTTGAGGAAACGTGTTCTGCGAAGATAGGCCTGACGTGCACGCAGAAGTGGGCTGCAGAGTGGGAGCAGGAAGTCATTCAGGCTCACAGATTTGTGAGGGAAATTAGCAGAAGGAAGGAACTGCCAATTAACAGAAGCAGAGGAAAGAGATGCACAGATGGATCCTTTGTTACCCTTGCCTCGCCCATTCCCATCTTCACACCTCCTTTCCCCATCGTCAAACTGTGGATTGGAAGCGCTTCTTGGGGGCAGGACATTGATGGTTTTTGCTACTACTACTACTACTACTACTACTACTACTACTACTACTACTACTAATAATAATAATAATAATAATAATAATAATAAAATAAATAAATAAATAAATAAATAAATATGAACATTGCACTGTGGTGACTTCCAGAAGCGTAACCACTGATGGCTAAAGCTGTCTACCATACAGGAGGCCATAGCATATTCTTCCACCAATGCTGGCTGCAATGTATTCACTGGACTATAACTGTGGGCATATGTTTTTGTGAGTAGCCAAACGGCAGAGCCAACTCTCAAAGAACCTAGATAAAATGCCTACAGCTTAGACTGGACTGCATTTTTTTTAAAAAAAAGAAAGAGTTCTTTCTTCCTTTCTTTCTTTGTCCAAGCCAATCTGCAGGGGACAGAGACCGCTGGGGTTTGGTTCTCCAACAGTCCCATAGAGGGCTGTTCTCTGGTTGCTGTTTTGGCATCATCAAGGCAATTTGAAATCCTAATTTCCCACAAACTCGGTTATTCAAGTTGAATTTCTGGTGGCATGGATGCCTGCTGATTGTCCTAATCTTCTGACCATGTGAAAAAATGTCTCCTTGTGCTCCTTGCTTACAGTATAAGAGACTTCATTGTATGTTTCCCACAGAATGCACAAATGAACCAGCCCCCCGCATGCAAACAGGAGGCAAGTTTTTATTCTTAACTATTCAGTTCATGTTGGCTTCTTCCTTTTAACCAAGCAGGCTCCCCGAGGGTTGAGAGTGATAGGAGTTTTGTGTTGCCAAAAATAGACTCATATTCTACTATTGAAGGGGGAAAATAGCTTCACTGTTCAACATAACACATTTACAGTTCACTGCAATACCTCAGAAGGGTGCGGAGATTAAACCGTTTTTTGGTTCAACACAGGCCATTGTACCAAAGAGGTGGCCCCACAAGTTGCTCTCCTCCTGGAAGTGCCTTCAAAGACAGTCACCTGTAATTGCAGTGCGCATTCTTATTGTAGTTACTTCAGTGACAGTTGTTTTGGTGGTAGAAATTATATAATCCTTGCTTGAGTAAATCTGTATTTCTTAGGCCTGTGTCCATGTCAAATCTAGTGGTTTTGCCCTCTGTTTCAATGTGAAGGTTCTTAATTTTTTCCATAATCTTGTTAGGTGATCCAAAAATTTTGGGCTAAATTAAAGAGTGCTGAAGGATTTCAAGATAAAACAGGTGATTGCAAGAGAAAAATTCTTGCAAAATTTCAAGTGGAACATTTCAGATACCTAAAAGGAAATATGAAAAATCTAGACACATTTTAACTTAGGAATGAGTGTCTCACAGAAAGAAAGAAACAAGAAAGGTCATGAAAAGAACTCCCAATTGGTCTCCTTAAAAAACAACAACACTCATCTAAGCAGGGGTTCTCAACCTGTGGTACGAGTACCCCTAGGGGTATGCAGACCTCTTTCTGGGGGTACACCAAGCCCTGCCCCTTATCTGCCCCATCAGCAGCTAATTAAGTGTTAATTAACATGGATTTTAAGTTTTAATTATTTTAGGAGCCCCTCTGTCTCTCTGTTTTTGGTTTTGGCCTTATTTTTGTACTTTGGAAAATGTATTTTGGTGGGGGGGAGGGAGGAGCTGATTTTGGGAAGTGTGGGAGAAAAAAGAGATCCTTGCATATGTCTCTCTGTCTCTGTCTCTGTCTCTGTCTCTGTCTCTCTCTCTCTCTCTCTCTCTCTCTCACACACACACACGAGTTAAATAAGACATTTTTTCACATTTAAAATTGTTTTAGTACTTTTTATTTAACGATTTTATTTAACGGCCAGTGGGTGGCGCAGCGGGTTAAACCACTGAACCATAAGCTGTCGATTGAAAGGTCAGCAGTTCGATTCCCGCGACGGGGTGAGCGCTCGTTGCTTGGCCAGCTCCTGCCAACCTAGCAGTTCCAAAGCATGTCAATGCGAGTAGATAAATAGGTACCGCTTGCGGGAAGGTAAACAGTGCTCCGTGTTCCAGCTATATAATACGCGCTGCGGCAAGGAGAGTCATGCGGGCCACATGACCACGGAGGCGTCTTCAGACAACGCTGGCTCTTCAGCTTTAAAATGGAGATGAGCACCACACCCTAGAGTCGGACACGACTGGACTTAATTCTCAGGGGATACCTTTTATTTAACGATTAATTACCTAATTAATTAATTGATTCATCCAGTTAATAAGCAGTTAGTTAGCAGTGGATACTTCAGAAAATTGGACCGTGATAGGGGGTACCTGGACCTCCAAAGGTTGAGAACCCCTGATCTAAACCATTCAAAGCAAATTTTGTGTGTGGGCCTAATTTTTTAGCATTTGGCTTGGTATCTCAGGGATTTGATTTGTGAGAAATCTTCACTGGTAAATTTATAATCACATGGCACTCACTTTAATTACGCTCTTTCAAAAATATACTTCGAATACGCTTTTTATCTGACAAGTGCTTTTTAAACTGTAATTAACAGCAATATTTTTAGAACCTGATGAATGATTATGTGAATATAACCAACATCTCCCATTCCAACAGAAAATTAGTAACATAATAAACTGTATGCCGATGTAGTCCAATAAAATTGATGTTATAACTAATTCTCTTCTAAAGTGCATCTGCTACATTAGTGCCAAAGAAAGAACAATTCATGTCTGTTTTATTGGAGTCCCTGGAGTCCTGTGTAGTCATTTATGCTGGTGTAAAGGAGGTGAATGTCTGCCAGCATTGTAAATAAGTGGAAAATTCTCACTCAGTAGCATTTAACCGCTGCTATTTCACACTCACTCTCAGCCCAGTAGGAAGATCAGAGTCCTGGACTATAAAAGAAAGCAAGACAGTTTTACTGTCAAGGCCCTGGAAACAACGTGGGATTTCTTGCTCAGTTTCTCATGTGGGCACAGAATTCTCAAGAGACTTTAATTTAGGGTCAAAGTAGGCATACTGTATGCCTTAGAGTGCAATCTTATGCATGTCTACTCAGAAATAAGTCCCATTCAGTTTAAAAGAAGTGACCCCAAGGTAAGATTGCTGCTTAAATGTGCAATGATGAGGCCCAACGAGGGGTAAGGGATTTTTGTGTTAATGGTATGAGGGGTAGCGCAAAATTTAGTGAAACTATTAGCAGGGTAGGGGAACTTCAAGACTATGCCTCTGTCATGGTTTCAATCCTGATCACGCCCTATTTAGTTTTTTAAAAAAACCCTTCCATCAATAGAAAGTTGTTCAAAACTAAAAATAGTGTGCTCTGTGTGTGTGTGTGTGTGTGTGTGTGTGTGTGTGTGTGAGAGAGAGAAGGAGCAAATTGCTAAAGCTCCCCTATCCCTCCACTGCCATTTTGCTAGGTTTTGCAACCCTCTGCACCCTATTAATTTGAAACACACACACAACCCCTTACCCCATTGGCAGCCCAATCCTGTGTAACTCGTGCACTGGTGTAACAGTATATCCCCTGGTGTAAGAGCACTTATGCCAGTGTAACTTGCTGTACGTCGACAGACGAAGGATAGACACCGGCTTAACCACCCTCAGACACCTCACATGCACAGTTTGGATGCGGAACGGATGTTGGCACAACTCCATGCAGGGGGCATTCCAGGGGCAGCTGAATGCCCCCAGAATGCCCCCTGCGCTGGCAGAGTTGCGCCGGTGTCCGTTCCATGTCCGAACTGCGCATGTGAGGTGTCTGAGGGGGTTTAAACCGGTGTCCGTCCTGCGTCCGTTGGCGTACGGCAAGTTACACTGGCATAAATGCTCTGGGGGGGATCTACTGTTACACCAGTGCAAGAGTTACACAGGATTGCGCCCTGCATATTGCATATTGACGTACATCCAGTATGGCCCGGCCCCTAAATCACATCCAGTACAGTCTGAAATTGGGTCCAAGCTAGATGCAATATCATGATCAGCAATCATAAGAGAGGTGGGCAGGATGTAGCGAGCTGCAATCTCATGTCAGAACATTCACAAGAGCTACCAACATTCCCAGTCCCAACACCAAACGTCTCCCATGTTAAACATGCTCGTTTTCACTTTGTCTCAATTTCAACTTGACTGCAAAAGAAGAATCCAAAATCCCCACCTGATGGGAGTGTTGTCAGAAGAAATAAATGTGCGTATGTGAGTGGCTCTGATACTGTGATGTTATAGCTGCAGGAAGGCATGTAAATTCCTTGATTTGTTGACAGAATAAGGGCAACACCCTTGGCTCTGAGAAACCTCATTCTCCCTGGATGATTTTTGCTGTGTGATGCATTACTACTACCTATCTTGAACTGATTTTTCTACTTAGCACACGGCTATGCTAACATGAACATGAAAAGGTCCTCTATGGATCTGTTCCAACTGCATCCTCTCCTGGAGGCCATATGCCTTGGTAATCTCCTGGATTACTACAATGCATTCTACATGGTGATGCCCTTGATGGTGCACAATGTGTAACTCTTAGCTGGCTTCGAATGCATGCAGACCATGGATAGTATATTCCTTCAGCATCTGGGCACCCTTCAAAAACTTTGGGCAAAAGGCAGCCTAGCCAACGTCTGCTCCCATAGCAGCCTCCCACGGAGATTGGTGGAAAAATCCTGCTTTGTGTTCAGGTCTGCAGTGGAGTTTGAATGATCAGGCACAGTGCCAGGTCTGTCTTCACCTCTAGGCAATACCCTGAGCTTGCTAGGACAGCACTTTGTAGAGTGCCAGCTTATATATTTATTTTGTAATGAATGAAAAAAAAATGAACCCAATAGGGCTCGTTTGCTTCATTCCTGATGAAACAAATGCCAGAGAGCTGTGAAGGAGCAAAACGATATACACCATTCATTTCACTCTGAACTGCCTGCTCACTTTTGTAATTGGGGGGACAACTGTCGTGGGCTGATGCAGTTATAGACCCCAGAAGAAAGAGAGCCGACTGCTGTACAGTTGCAGAATTGAAAAAAAGAGACTGCTCAGGTAGGCTGAAAGCCCACATATTGCCTACACTGTGCATACATATATTTTATAATGTTGCCAGTGTGGTGGGTCAATTTGCCATGGGCTTGCCTGATATCAACCCAGAAGTGTCGAAGGGGGGGCTGGTGGCACATGGGGGGCAACAAAACAAAGGGGGGGACAACCCCGCCGCATGGGCGGTGGGATTAGCTGTGGCAGTGTGAAAAGCGGGCAGGTGGCAGTGAGAAAGTTCGGCCCACCAGCCTGCCCTGTGCCTGGGAAGCTCTTTGCGGTGGTGCTGGCGGTGATGTCACTTCCTGCGGTGATGTCATAGGGGTGACTTTTTTGCTGCCGCCTCCTGTCCCGCAGGGTGCGTGTTTGCTTCTGTATCAACCAAACTGCCTGACAACAAGCCTGACAATCAATCAGTCTCTTCTAAGTTGCCAGATACAAGGGAGTGGCAACAAGATACAGGTATCTTGTTGTTTCGTGTGCTCCTTGAGGCATCTGGTGGGGCTACTGTGAGATACAGGAAGCTGGACTAGATGGGCCTTTGGCCTGATCCAGCAGGGTTCTTATGATGTTCTTATGAGTTCATGTTTTAGGACCTCAAAAACTATGCACATTATTTTTACAGCACCCTGATAAAGCGATGCCACAGAGATGCCATGCCCACTTCCGTTCAGAATCTGTTACCTACATTTACTTTCTAGGACTGATGGCCCAATCCTATCCCCTGATGGCGCCGGGTGGTCCTGGTTTGGCAGAAGGACCGACTCTTCTGTACGCTAATCCTAGCATTTGGGAGGCCCTCAAATTGCACCTCCTTTCAGCAGTGCTGACTGCCAGCACTGTCTCCCTGAGTAGACTCTCCAGCTCTTTTCCCTTTTCTACCCTGCTGTGTTCTTTATAGCTGGAAACACTGCAAGCCAAGCTCAACAACGTTTGTCCTCACTGTCCCCCAACATGCAGAACTCGAGCTTCACCGAAGCCACAGCCTCATTCTTTATTGGCTCAGTGCCTTCTTCTGACCAAAGGAAGGGCTGGAAGGGGTGCAAACCTCTGTAACCAGCACTCCGCATTTTAATACAATTTAATCCAGACCCATAATAGCTAAATTAAAATGCAACATCCTGGTGTAAATCTAAAATTACTTTCCAGAAACCTTCTACATGAAATTAAGCAAATTTGACCAATTTACTATAATTTATGCAACATTGAAACCAAAGTCTCTGGTTCTGCTCCCCCCTTGAATCGCCTGGTAGAATCAGACCACACCAGAAAAAGAAAGCTGGGATATCTATCTGCTCAGAGGCAGAATTAGGGCCCCCATCACCACTCTGTGGAATGTTTTCCTCGTTTAGTTTGTATAAATAAATATCACAAAATGCTTTTTGGACTTTGCCTTGTCTGTTACAGAGACCAAAAGCATTCATGCTTCCAAAGAGACCCACTGAAGCTTGTTTTACATTCGCAGAGCTTTTCAAATTGGCAGGCAGCCACTGGACAATTTATTGAAAATCATCTCACAATATTCTATACCCCGTCGTACATGAAAATTCAATTTAAGGGGAGTGAATGGGAGAACATACCCAGTGGAAATATGACAACAGTGATAATTGTAATGCAACAACAACAACAAAGATAACTGATCACAAAATAAATATACTTTCCCAAAAGTCCTAATGATAATTTACAAACATTTTAAAAAACCATAACTCAATTTCCCTCATAAAGTTATTCCAGATAAGCTATACTGCCTGTTTAAGAAACTCAGAAATGTATATCTTTCAGTTATAGGTAAAGGACTGGCATTCTGAGATAAAAACACTGGTCTGCTGTGCTGAGTCAATCCATCTGAATGGGCCTAGGTCTGCGACAACAACTGTATTACATGTTGTTGGCCATCCTTTTGTCGAAGGAATCATTATTCCCTTATTCCAGAATGCCAAACTCTACATAAGACCACCCTGTTCCTTATTTCAAAGTGCCATGGAACAGGATGTCTCCATTAAACAATCGGGGCAGATGACAAGCTGTACTTCAAAGGTTCAGTTTTCATTTTTAATCCCTCTCGCTTCAGGTGACCTGGAAAAAAGAAAGCCACCACATGTATACAGGGCCTTAACTATGGTGGAGCCTGAGGGGCACCTGCCCTGGGTGCTCCGCCAAAGGGGGGGCACGATCAGGGTGTGCCCCTCAGGCTTCACGGCGGCCTCCTCCTCCTTGCAACCCCCCTCCTTGGCTTGCCCCGAGGAGGCGGCTGCAGCCCGACTGCAAAGCTGCGGGCGCTCTCCCTCTCTGCTGTGAGCGGAGAACAGCTATGGCTTGGCGATTGGGCCGCTGCCACCTCCTCCTCACGACCTCCTCCTCGGTGCACCCTGAGGAGGAGGTCATGTGGAGGCAGCAGCAGCCTGGTCGTGAAGCCGGGGCCGATCTCCACACTCTCTCTCCACTTGGAGAGAGTGCGGAGAGCAGCTGCAGCTGCCACAAGCACCTCTCGGGTTCTCTCGCTTCTGGGAGAGAACCCGGAAGTGACATCACGACATACATTGTGACATCACTGCCCCAGGTGCTGCGGAGGTAAGTTACGCCTCTACATGTATACATTGCAATATTTTGCATTGTGATAAATTGTGATAGTTTGCGACAGGTGTGCATTCTTTACAAAAGAGGTTGTATGGCCTTCAAACTCGTTTTTTCCAAGCAGAATCGATACCCATGTGCAGCAGCCTTCTGCCCCCCTGTAGAAACATTCTAGATGGCCTACTAAGCCATTCACTGTTGAGTCAAGAGAGAGTCGGGCACCATGCTGAGCACAGCAACCAAGGTCAATGGGAAAATTCCACAGAGGACTTTGGCATTCCATTAGCTGCAGGATTCATCTAAGGTGGACCGATCTAACGGCTCTACCACTATGCCTGATGCACAGGAGCTTAGCAGTAGACCGACACATAAGAGGTCACAGTGATGCCATTAGTTTCAAAGAAGGATGTTGACCCACATAAAAAAGGAGGACACACCTGCAGATTAGTTCCCTTCATGGAAATGGAGAATTCCTATATATGTGATACGCCCAATTATCAAGCTAAGAGAGCCCAATTATTGCATGGGCCACCCTTTCAGCAGCGCTGCTTCAGCTGAGGCATCATTTTGCAGCTCAGCAGCCGAGAGGTGCTCTGTGAAGTGATGCCTCAGCAGAAGTGGTGCTGCTGAAAGGGTGGTCCATGTGATAATTGGGCGCTCCCAGTGCCTCGGCAGCATCTCTCTCTCTCTCACCTCTCTTGGCCTGCCCCTTCGACCATAGCGTTCCTTGCCTTTTGAGGCCTCCTTCCTCCTCTCTCTCCAAGATCCTCGGCAGAAGTGGTGCTGCTGAAAGGGTGGCACTGGGAGAACCCAATTGTCACATGGGCCGGATAAAGAGCTTCTGGGGTCATATCTGGCCTGCGGGCCTTATGTTTGACACCCCTGGTCTAGAAGTCACCTCCCAGCTTAGCAACATACTCATTAGGTATTTAGAAAACATCAGTCTTTGTCTCAATTTCCTACTTGTAATAATGTAAATACAGTAACAGTTATCTGCTTCATGTGTTTGTGGTCAGGCTAAATATACTTAGAAAATATTCTGTTCCCCCTTCTCCCAAGCATTAGTAGGCTGAGAAATCTAAAGACTTTAAAAAAAATATATGGTATGAGCTGAGCGCCGAAGAATAGATGCTTTTGAACTGTGGTGTTGGAAAAGACTCCTGAGAGTCCCTTGGACTGCTAGGAGATCAAATCAGTCAATCCTAAATGAAATCAACCCTGACTGTTCCCTGGAAGGACAGGTACTGAGGCTGAAGCTCAAATATTTTGGCCACCTAATGCGAAGAGAGGAGTCTCTGGAGAAGAGAAAGATGCTGGGAAAGATTGAAGGCAAAAGGAGAAGGGGAAGGCAAAGGATGAGATAGTTAGACAGCATCACCGATGCAACGAACATGAAAATGAGCGAACTCAGGAAGATAGTGGAGGACAGGAAGGCCTGGCGGGATATGGTTCATGGGATCACGAAGGGTTGGACACGACTTAACGACTGAACAACAACATGAGCTTGTTTTAACTCGCTTTGGGATTATTTCCATAGACATTTTTCTTCTACGTTGAGAGGAGAAGAATAATGCTAATGACATGGTTGCCCTGTCTGTCATTGGCTCATATGCTTAGATGTCACGGCCAGAACTAGTCTGAACTGCTCTGATGTCGTTGATGCTCTGGCCTGCCTTGGCCTAGGCTGCTGGGAAACTGAGATACCTTAGCACGCATCTGGGTTCTAAGTTTGTGAGTATTCATTAAAGAGACTGAGCTGCGAATCAGAGTAGTTTCATGATTCGAAGAAATTGTCTGAAGGATTGGTGCAGAAATGGGTTTAAAACCAAGAGGAGGGGAGAGGAGGACCTACAAGAAGGAGGTTCAGCAACACGCTGGCCACTAATACTTTAGGAAAGGGGAGCAGATAAGCAAAGTGAGTTGTCTAAATAATGAATGATTCTACCTGCTTCAGTAGATCTTTCTACTAACGTTTATGTGTGGGCCAGTTCACACGACGTACCTGGGCCAGGTACTTTTCTTTTATACCAGTTAGAACTGTAATCACAGTGAGTGTGTCAAAAGCACAGATTGCAGTTGAGCAGACCGTACGAAAGCAGTTTGTACCGTGGCCCGCTGAAATCCAAACAATTCATGCTCAGCACAATTCTGTTGACTGGTTTTGTCACAAGCACTGGACTCTCATGGCTCCAAAGGGCCATCTGGCCACACATACAGTGGTTGTGTGAATCTGCCCCTTTATCCCTGATGAACAAACATTAGACACACAGCTTGAAGACAACATTCATAGAGATCTACAGCGTAGTGAGTTAAGCAAGGGGCTCTCTCTTATACTAAAAATGCAGGCAAAAATATACATTATTTAAGCAAAGCATCCCATAGAGATGAAAATAAGAACAGCAGATTACGAGAACCTCACCAAATATATCTCTTAAAACAAGGCATCAAAGTAATGCAAATAAAACATATGGAATATGTCTCTTGGCCACTGGATGTCACTGATGACCTCAGAAATACAAGGGGGAATATGCTGCACTTGTAGGCTGTACACAGGTGAAAAAGTAGAATTGTCAGCTATTTATCACTCTATTATTTAAAACATCGGGGGGGGGGGGCTCACAGGTGGCCATGGAAGCAGAATGGTTCAGTTTTATCATTAGCTCTTCTCCATGTCGATTGTGTGTGAGGGAAACGGCAATTCCGCATGTTAACTAATAAAGTCCAAGAATGTGAGGAAGGAGGCATTTGGTCTGCATTTTGTACATGAGTTTGTGTGTGTGAAATGTGATTCGCCTTCACAAAACTCTGCCCTGAGCTTCATTAGGCTTAAGGGGCTAATGCAGGCATGAGAAGGAAGCCAAATAGTATTGCTGGGGGAACCGGGGAAGAATCTGTGTCCCAACTCACTCTTACAGCGCAATCATATGTGTGTCTACTCAGAAGTAAGTTCCATTGAGATTAGTGGGACATAGAGCCCAATCCTATTCTTTCCCCCACCACTGATGCAGCAGCGCCACAATGGCTACCACTGCATCCTGCGGGGGGGGGGGGATTGCAGAGATTATTTATTTAATCAAATTTTTATACCACCCTTCCTCCAAGAAGCTCAGGGTGGTGTATATGGTTCCTTCCTTCCTTTTTGACCTCACAACAACCTGCCCCTTCTTTTTGTGAGGTAGGTGAGGCTGAGAGATAGTGACTGGCCCAAGGTCACCCAGGAAGCTTCGTGGCTAAGCGGGGATTTGAACCTGGATCTTCTAGGTCAAAGTCCAACTCCCAAACCACTATGCCAGATCCCATCTGGGTAAGGGAACAATCATTCCCTTACTGGATGGTAAGCCTCTGCGGCATGTTTACTTGGACCTGTGCTAGCTAAATAGCTGTTAGCTAAATCACCACCCTGTTCCTCCTGGCCCTCCCCCACCCCTCCCACCTTCCCTACCACCTTACCTCTATCGGCGTCCAGTTGCTCTGGAGTGCATGGATTCGCACACTGACAAAGCACCTTTTACGACTGTCGCTGAGTGCTTTACGGCAGTCAGCACCTGCGGAAGATGCAAGCCGCCACTGCCCGGCCCAGGTAGGGTTGGGCTGTTAATCTCAGGTAAGCATATATAGAATTGCAGCCTTTGTATCAATTGGGCATTTGGACTAAGGAGTTTAGCCAAAGGCTTTCTAGAAAAGGGGTTTTTTTTGAAGAGGGATTTGAAGGAAGCAAGAGAGGTAGCATAATGTGTAGGTATTCTGGGAAGGAGTTGACTACCTGGATTGCAGTGTTTTTAAGACAATACTTCAGTAACAGCTAAAGCCATCTATACAGACAGTGAATAGATACCAAACCAAACCACTAGCCCAAGAAAGGCCTAAGTGAAAGTGATGAGGCAAATAGATTAATCCTTTGGGCATTTCTGGTGTGAGCTGCTAGAACTTTTCTCAGAGCCAAATTCAGAGGAGGGGCTTACCCAGATATGCGCTGGGAGCCTACAACTCTCTTGGGCCCCCAGCTGTCCCACCCCACCCTCTCTTTGGCTGCTGCAGAACTCACAGCAGCCTCCCAGTTTCCTTAATGTATAGAATTGTGTTGCAAGCGCTGAATTGAGAATACCAAAGCCAATCAATCAATGGAGAATGTATTATACTTTCAAGCAAGGTTCCTCAGACTTTCCAGTTTTGCCAAGTCAGTTCTAGTGGTGTAGGCCCTGGTAATCCACATGCCTTGCCCCTATTATCTGGCTAACAGCCCAATTCTAACTAAATCCCCTCACCAATGCAGCCATGCCAAAGGAGTGTGCATTGCATCCTGCCGGGGGGGGGGGGAGTCACCAGTGGCATTCCTGCGGTAGGGGCTCGACAGTAAGTCGCGCCCCGACTGACTACCGCGTTCACGAACTACTACTGCTCCTCGCCGTCGGAGCCATTCCGCACAGCGAAGTTGAACGGGCAGGGTCTGTCGAGCCCCTACCACAGGAACGCCACTGGCAGTCACAGAGGTCTCCTCAAGGTAAGGGAACTTTTGTTCCCTTAACCTGGGGAAAGCCTCCGCTGCCCGAATGCGTCTCCTTGGATCTGTGTCAGCTGGCACAGGTCAGAGGAGAGGAAGTCACAGTAAACTTTGAGGCTATAGCAACTCCTGGAGTAGCCAATGAGATTCTTCGAGGGAGCTTTAGAAAGTCCCTTGATTCTGCTGTCCTTTTCCCAAGCATAATCTGCTTTCCAATGTGAGCCTCCTATCCCCATAAGTAACCAGCCCAGTCTGCCTCTGCATGAAAGGTCTACTGGGACTGCGCTATAACAATGAATTAGAGCAGTTGAACAATCTATGGGGACTCGGCTACAAAGCCTGCGCATTCTGAATATTCAAGGGTTAATGTTCATCATGCTAAGTGTGCATTCAGAGAAACATAAAACAGATGTTCGTATCAAAATATAATGTTTTTCCTCTTAAGAGCTAAACATGAAAAAGATGTTAAGCTAAAACATGCATGCTAATAGTTCTCTTCAAACATTTCAGTCTTTTTTCAGATGCAAAGATATTCAGAAATTCACGATCTGAGCAAGAGTGGGTCGCTTTTAAAAAGGCAGCGTTATCTGGAACCGACGGACCTGCTGCTTTCTATCAACGGGGACGATTTTTCCCTGGAGCAGTATGTCTCACCACTGCATTCGCCTTGTGCATTCACTTATTAATTACTATGAATGTTACTGTATTTCTGTCTCCCTGTCTGTCTGACCAACATATGGCAACCAGGCTATCTCCTCAGAGGCACATAAATATGCTTAATACAGGTTGAGTATCCCTTATCCGGACTGCTTGGGACGGGAAGTTGTCGGGATTTCGGATTTGTCTGGATTTCAGAATATTTGCATAAATATAATGAGATATCTTGGGAATGGGACAAAAGTCTAAACACAAAATTTGTTTATGTCTCATATTCACCTTATACAAATAGCCGGGAGGTAATTTTATACAATATTTTAAATAATTTTGTGTCCCAGCATGCCTTGCACTATTCCAGCCAGGTGCTGGTAAAAAGTGTTTTTTAAAAAAGTCATAGCCCTCAGAATGTCTGGATTTTGGAATAGTCTGGATTCCGGATGTCCAGATAAGGGGTAATCAACCTGTATCTGCAGAATGGAATGGAAATACTATTTCGAGTACCCAGTCATAATGTAAGGTGCTGATTCAAAATCTTTTTAGTAACTTGGTCACAATGTACCTATGAAGAGCACTTCCTCTTCGAATACTTTTTTCTGGCTGAATATCAATAGGAATAATTTCAAAACTGACCAAGATTCTCTAGAACTCACCATACATGGACCAGGCTCCAAGCTTCAAAACCAGTGGTGTAGCTTTTGTTGGACTGTACTACTTATGATTACGGGGGGGGGGGGGGATTATACATTTGATTAGGGTAAAGGTAAAGGTATCCCTTGACAGTTAAGTCCAGTTGTGTCTGTCTCTAGGGTGTGGTGCTCATCCCCGTTATGAAGCCGAAGAGCCAGCGCCGTCTGTAGACGCATCCGTGGTCATGTGGTCGGCATGACTCTCCTTGCTGCAGCGCATAGCGTGTGGCTGGACACACAGAATGCTGTTACCTTCCCGCAAGCGGTACCTATTTATCTACTCACATTAACATGCTTTCAAACTGCTAGGTTGGCAGGAGCTGGGCCGAGCGACGAGAGCTCACCCCATTGTGCAGATGTGAAGTGCCGATCTTTGGATCGACAGCTCTTGGTTCAGTGGTTTAACCCACTGCACCACCCTGCAGCTCATACATTTGATTACTTTTGTTTTAATACTAATATTAATTACCCCCACATAAAATAATTGCTACACATAGAAAACTTTCATATCAGGGAGAAGGGCTGTAGTCTAGCTTTTTCCCTGACAAACTAGCTTTCTAGCAACCCCCACCCATAGTCCAAAATGTTACAGTCCATGAGAAGCTGTTCCACATGATTCTGTCATATGTAGAATCAAAAAGAATTTTGTACAAAGGGAAGTTTTTGCTACAATAAATTAATGCACCTTACTCTCTGGTTACTCCACAAAGTGCTGAATAATCTCAGCAGCGTAATGGTAGTGTAGCTTGGTTCTGATTCCAGTGATGCAGCAATGTTTTGGAGAAAGGGGACCCTGCCGGCCTGGCAAGTATGTGAGTACTTGAGTATCCTTTTGGAGGTTTGAAATATCTAGGTTGACTTTTGGTGGTTGGTTCTGAGCCAGGATGGAGTGGGAGACGTGTACGATTTATTTATTTTCATCTAGTTTCATTTTTTTACAGAAAATATTTTTAATCTCTTGTGGCCCATCCCAACCCTTAGGGATGGGATCGGCAAGAAATGAAAATAAATCATACATACCAGAAGCAGCTTTCAAATCCTGTTATCTCCTGTATGGACTAAGCATCCTGCTGATTTAAAGGGCCAGAACTGGATGAGTATTCCCAGTTCGCAGTACCACTGAAAATTATACACACATATATGTAGACCACTATACGTGTAATTATAAGTCTACAAGTAACACTTTACATGTGTAAAATACATATGCAATCATGTTTATTGTATGCCCCCTTCTCTGAGTACCATTGTAGGACATTCAGAGGGCAAAAAACAGCCTTTGGAAGAAAAAACACTGGAGATGTATGCTGTCTCTGCAATAATCTTTACTACAAAGACGTACAAATTTACAGATGCCTGAGGTATGACTGACAGGGATGGCTTGACCAGATCCACTGCCTGATACTGCCCCTGACCGTGACCTGCTGGTGCTCCTGCATGTGCACTCAGCCTCCCTCCCCAAAAAGTGGGGAAAACCCAGACAGAAGAACAGCCTCCTTACCTCCTCACCGTGCGCCTTCCTCCTGTTTTATTTAAAGAGACAAACGGCCCAATAAGATAGAGGTGGGCTGCAGCCAGAACTAGCGTTTCACCCATAGGATGCAGCACACTCTCCAGCAGTGGGGCTGCGACGTTGCTTAAACTGCTGGGATTGGGCATCAGTCTCCTATCAGGTTTTCAGTTCATTTGAGCAGAAATCAATATTTAAAACAGACAATATAAGACATGTGTATTTGCACATTTCTTTTCATGCCAACACAATGTCACTACACTTCTTCCAGTGTGTTTTGTTGAAGTTATCCTGCTGGCACAGCTCTTGGCACATCCTATTCCAGGCCTTCCAACCTTAGACTCCTCTGAGCTCTACAGAGTCTACTAGCTATGCATTGTGGCTTGCCACATGCTTGACCTCCTTGTCCCACGAAGGCAGTAAAAATGGGAGGAGAATTTCACTCCTGGAGGACTGTTGTACATAGCTGGTAGGTTTTTTAGGCTTGGTAGGTTGCAGGTTGTGCAAGCCTGTCTTGCACGAAAGTGTTGCTGCACCAACTCTTCAAGTTGGTTTAACTCCAAGTACTTCAGTATAACTGGGTTGTGGTTAGAACTGGCGTATGTGGTTTCTGTTTTATTCCTGGGCACACCAAGGCTTTTGCTGTCCTCTTGCGCCCTGATTTGACTGCACAGTACTTAAATGTTTTCATACACTTGGAAACAGCACAAGATAAGAGTTCTCCTAGCAATTGCCTAGTGGGAAACTGGAATGAGAAACTGGCTTTCTTCTTATCTTTCAAGAAGCTTATGGCAGCTGACAAGGTACATCCTGCAGGAGGAATAATTAAAAACTCTGCAGTAGCATCTACTGAAGCAAATAGACAAATAAAACGGAATGGGTTTTGCAAGCAATAACTACTGCAAAAGTAGCCTTTAGTAGGCGCAGCATGTGTAAGCCGAGAAACAGATAGCGGAATTGCTGAACCTTGCAAGCATTTTTTTCCATTCCTTCCCCCACCTTCTTCCCTGAATGCAAGCAATGGAATGTCTGCTGTTTCTGCATGTGTGAAAAAATCTTGCAAAGAGGTCCCAAGCCTAAGAACACGCTAAGTAAAAAATAATGTTGGTTTGAAATGCCCATGTCCTCACTACACCTGTGCATTTGGCTTGTGTTGCAACTACTTCTCCATCAAAAGCACAGTGGAATGAGAACAAGGAAGATGCTGGGAAGAGTTAGGTTCTGAGGTGCTTTGCAGGGAAGCAAGCAGATTTCATACAGCATGGATGTACTTTATCTGATGAAGTGGGTTCTAGTTTGGAGGCAGTGAAGGTAGACTGGGACCTGCTGGTAAGTCTATGGATATAGTCTCTGGTTATCCCCCAATGATCCTTTTCATTTAATTAATACAATTAATACATGGGTGAAAACCCATGCTTGTGTTCTGTCATTCTCTTCAATACATACTAGTGATGGGTGAGGGTGAGCTGACCCTTTGGCTCACCTCATAATTAGCTTGGGTTTTTTGGGAAAAATTCTAGGATGGGCAGCACAATCCAGTGTAATGTTAAGCGACTGGCCTAAAGGGCTGGTTGATGTATCCTAAGCCCTTTCTGGGCCATGTCAGTACTACTGGGGCGCACCTTGGGACAAGGGGACATTCATCCCCTTCCCCACGTGAAGGTGAGCCCAGGGTCTATGGGCCTCCTCAGATGCACGCTAGCTCCAGAGCTGGCATACATCTGGGGAGACCATATAAGGCCGGAGCGGGCTACGAGGGGGTATAGGATATCGGCGCCAATATCCCCATCCCCTCCCAGCCCAGGATGGCCAATGGCCCCCCTCCCTCGCTGCCCTGTCCCACCCGTCCCTGCCCCTGCACCCTCCGGCGCAGCACTTACCTGCGGTGGCCTGTGCAGGTCCAGGACGCTGGGGAAGTGAGTGGTGTCAGCCTCCGCACTGGCGCCGCTTACTCCCAAGTCGCCACAAAAGTGCTTTATGGCACTTTTGCAATGCTTTAGGCCAGCAGGACAGGGGCTCTGCTGGCCTAAAGTTACACAGGATTGCGTCAAAACTCTGGCTTTTTGTAACAGTTCACACCATTAATTCCAACAGACTGTGAACCAACTGATGCAGCCAGACCTTACTAGCATATGTTACTTGGCTGTCTGTTACATGCAATGGCACAACAGCCCTGATAGTAGGAGATGGTTGGCAACCCCACCTATGTGTTTCTCTTTCAGATGCTGCTCCATCACTGATGCAGTTTGATAAAAACTTTGACTGGATCACACTTGTCATTTCTGGGTTAGCAGATAGGCCCTATCTGAAGAGATAACCCAGATAAGGCAGATGGGGGGGGGAACCATAGTAGATAGGAGCGGGCTCCATGGGGGGCTGTAGGGGACAAGCTCCTCAACCCCCATGCTCCAAGGGTGTAATGAGGTCCTAGTCTCTGCCACTAGGATGCCCAGTAGGAAGGTGCAGAAGGACAGGGAGGACCACACACACACCCATGGACATACACTTGCTTTCATGGGTGTGTGGCTGGTGCCTGGTATGGGATTGGCCGGGGCTTTGCATGTGCAGGTGACTGTCCAGGTCTGGGGGGGGGGTGTCTGTGCAGCATTGATTGATCACCAGGTGACCACCACACATGTGCAGCTTGGTTGCCAGGCCATCGTGGCTCCAATGCTGCAGTGGGGGCTGGTGTCCAAGTGGTGTTGTGGTGGCTGGGGATGCTGGCATTGTTGCTGGCTTGCTGCACCGGCAGGCTGTGGCTCTGGCTCCACTGTCCCCCTTCTTCCCTCACCTTTGCTGGTCAGGCTTAGGATATGACAGGCATCATGCCAGTAATTGTGCAACATTAGCACAGTGTCTGGATAGGATTTGGCCTTTAGAAAATTACATTCCTAATTTCTAACCTATTGAACAGCAAGACAGTGGGAACACCATTTCCCAGGCTCTTCAGTGGCAATGGATGGATGAGCTGCACAATTGGGCCCAGCTCATGAAGGCTCAGTGCTTTCCACAGTGAGGAGGGGGATTCAGAAACAAACCACTCAGTTCTGAATTTCAGTGCTATTACCAGTACATTCATAACTCTTGTGAAGTTCAATATAGTGCATTACACTAAGCAAGAGACATCAAGCATGATCGTTAATATGAATGACTTGGCTTCATTTTTTAGGGCTGCTACTGAATTCCACTAAAAACAAAATTTGGTTCAAAATCTGCAATTCTGGGAAAGACCAATTACTGAAATGCACAGTATGCTGTTTTTATTCATCCAGTGAAGGGCTTTAGTGTTATTTATACTAAGCAAGCAGCATTTTTTACCCTTGAGCGATCTACCCATGCCATTTGTGCAAACTCAACTCATATATGTATAATTGAATCCAATAATAACCTTTTGCCCAAAACGGTTATTCACAAATGCATTTCTGTGTAAAACTCTGGCATTTCATTAAACTGGAATTTCAACTCTGGAATTTCATTAATTTCATAAAAGGTTAACCTAGCTGGTCCAGAGTAGTGGATAACCATGAAGAATTCAACTGCCTCCAAATCCACCGACAGTGGTAGAATGGTCTGATCTGATCTGTGCAGCTATGCAATGGATCCTAGTGGTCAGTAAGCACTGGGACGGGCCTATTATATAACAGGCCTCCATTGCATCATCTAGCTAGCATCCTCTGCATTTAGTATTAATGGAATGTGGTGTACTGTCCATACCTTTGTGGTGATAGTAAAGAGGGCCCAATCAGAACCATGGCTTAAAGCAAACAACTAATAATGTTGAAACAAATTTCCAGCAAACTAACCCCACTGGGAAGCTGGATTTTCCACCAAAAGGAATCAGATATCTTAGCAAAGTTCCTCCTGTGCCCAACCCTTTTATCTAATTACTGAAGATGCTTACACCAGAGACATCTCATTGGCTACTACTGAGTTCTCATGCCTAATTGTTACACCATGACTGACTACAGTACCAAAGGATGACAGCAAGCACTGGTCAAACACTACAACTTTCATATCACTTCACTTGGCCTTCCTTTGGTAGAGGAAGTTCATGTTTGGATGTGAATCACCAAATCATCAAGCAATGGAATACCTTGATGTACATGGGAACTGGTCCATAAACCATTTTCATAATTGTTTAAAGATTACGGCATTAGCTTTTACATCCAGGCACTTGAACAGAAATGTGAGCAAGGTGCTGGCTAGTCTCATTTATTTGATGAATTTCGTAGGCTTTATAAAACCTGTTGCCATCCAACTCCCACCAGGCACCATGAGTGTCCTTTTCCTCTTCAACTCATACTGCATAGAATCCAGTAATTTAATTCCGGTAAATTATTCCTTCTCAATCTTACCTCTGATTGACATTCTGTCCAAAGGGAGGCTTGAGTTGATTGACAGTTGCGTGAGATCTTCAGAACAGGAGTTGAAAACAAGCTCTAAGAAAGTTTGCATCATTCATTGATTGAGGCCAAGGAGCAACAAAACACCTTGGATCACATTTGAAAATTGCTGACTTGAGGGCATTGATTTAAAGTGAAAGCCAAAAGAGGTGATTAAGAAAAAGACAGAAATGAAACCTCAAAGTGATACCAGGAGACAAACATTATCTAGACAGAGTACTAATCAGCTTATTAATAGGAAATTAGTCTTTTGCATGCAATCCAGTGAGAGACCGGGGTGACAAAGGGATTCTACATTTTATTTGAAAATAAAGCATCTAGAAATATAGCAATTTCTCGATCGTAGTATTCTCCCTTTGAATTCGACAAACACTTCAGCATGTTTCTATCATCTTGTTAACTATTTAAAGGTACAGGTATAAATAATGTCAAATCCCAACTCCTTTACGTACAGCTCCTTGTTGAAACACAGATTCCTTTAATTCTGGCCGTGAGTCAGGTCCAGTACTGTGTGTCACTGTTATGAACCATCCTTTGCCCAGACACAGAGGAAGCTTCAACTCTTGCTGCCTGTGCAGGACATGCCATCTACGTACATGGCAGGTTCCCCATAGTGAGCCCAGAATAGCTATACATGCTTCCTAACTCTTCCTCTTGGTTATTCTCATTATTAGGCATTACATTGATACCCCACCTTTCTTCCATCATGGAACTCGAGGCAGCCTACGTGAAGTTCCCAGGTGGTCACCCAGCCAGGCACTGACCAGATTCAGACCTGTGTAGCTTCCGCAAGGTGACGGACTCCTGTTTCTGCAGATCAGACCCTGGGACCTAATGTTTTACTCACTCTGTGAGATCATCAGTCTTACCATTACTCATATGGAGGAACAGATTGTCGTGCAGAGAGCTCCAGCTGACTCAATATGTCCAAGTCACATCCCAAATGAATGTGTATTAATTTCTTCTCTTTCTAAAAAAATCACTCTCCATAGAACAAGTACTGTAAATAAGCCTTAGGAATGCCTTTAACTGCTTCTTTTCACCCGCCTGAGTATTTTCTCTTTTCTCCCCCCCCCCTTGTCTCTACAATAGAGCAATTTGATGGGATTTAATACCACAGGGGGGCATTTTAACACAAAAACATGACTAGGTTCATATGGATTTCCAGTAACTATTCAGACATTCCTTTGCTAATAAACCTCTTTACCGCAACGGCTAGTGTGCAGGTGTGCATTTTTCAACAATGAAATCTTAATTTAAAAGTGGGTTGAACCAAACGCTGCAAAAAGGAAGATTAGTGTTACATCCCCACAGCCTTTGATTTTGCTTCCTTGTATTGTCGGACAAACCTGCAAAAAGAGAGGGCTCAGCATTTTGTTCCTATTTTTAATGCAAACGAATGCAAATAACAACATCAATTAAAAAAGGTCAGGCTTCACTCTGGCAAAAGGAGGGAGGATACCGACAGATACCTAAGCAAGATAAGAGTTTTTCAAATAATCTTCTGGAATGTTTTGTTTTGATCTTTGAATGCTATTGCAACACATAGGTTCTGGTTTGGAAACATCTTTACATGGCTACAATTCTTGACTCCACAGTTTTAGACTCAGTGTCTTCTTCACCGTGTCTGTATCGACTTGTTTATACAATCAACTATGTATTCTGGCATAATAATAGCTTAGCACAGTGGCTCTCAAACTCTCGGGAGCCTTTTACACTCCTAAATGGAGTCTCGGGGAGCACCAGAGCACCAGCGCATGCGCAAAGTGGTGCAGTGCTGAACAGATGGGAGCCACTTATGGTGTGCTTGTTGAAGCCCTGGGGCTCCGCGAGGAGCATACTTTGAGAAATGCTGCCTTAGCACATTTCAATCCCTGGCTTGTTCATACTTTCATACATTCACAGATTGAACCAGAAGTTGAAGTGAGCTGAAAGTGTCAGTAACCCCTGGCACAATCAGATGTCCCCATCCAGCAACGGGACATATATATGCACATGGAAGGATGCTCATGCTGAATGTGGACCTGTGAGGGCAAATGAGTGCAACATGCATGGTTTATTTAGTCACTGAGAGCATGATGTGTATATCCGATCTTTCCATCTTGTCATTGAAACACTCAGGATGGCAAACACCATCAAATTTAAATACAATCAAACAAGAACTTCAAAACTACAGAAAACAGAGACCAAAGCTGCAAAAAAAAAAAAAAAAGTTCACAGTTACACCAACAGGACAAAAATTCAGAAACCGGTCAGGTCATAGACATGCCAAAATAGAATAGACTTAACTTGGCATCATGTTTACTTGCTTACATCAAAGAGGGAGCCAGCTGGATCTCTCCAGACAGAGAGTACCACAGCCTTGAGACCATGATGGAGAAGGCTGTCCTGCTTTCCTACTAACCACAGCATTACCCAACATGACCTGAGTGAATAATGTGGGAGGAAATGGTCCTTCAAGTGTCTTGTTCTACTCCCATGCCATTTAGGGGTTTAAAGATAGTAACTAGTGTTTTGAACTGGGCCTGAAAATGGATCAAGAATCAGTGCACTTGGCACAACTAGAGTCACGCACTTCAAAGAACCAATCCTGATCCAAACTCTCACTGCTACATTTTTTAAATTATGTATTTTAACTTGTTGTAAGCCACCTTGGGCATTTGCCTTGGCATAGGAAAAGGCGGGGTATAATTTTTTTAAATAAATACATACATTTTTCACCAGCTCATATTTTTGGTTTCTTCCCCAATATATAGGTTTACCAGATCTCCAACCGGGACAGAGTGCTAGACCTTTAGGAGAAGGAATGTGGACAGGTGTAGCTTGTTAAACCCTTAGAGCACAATCCTAGGCATGTCTACTCAGAAGCAAGCCCCACTGTGTTCAGTGGGGCTTGCTTCTGAGTAGACATGCCTAGGATTGTGCTCTGAGGTTTAACAAGCTACACCTGTCCATATTCCTTTTCCTAAAGGTCTAGCACTCTGTCCCGGTTGGAGATCTGGCAAGCCTACCAATATAGCTGTCAGGCTTGTGAGCATGTGGTCCCAATCAGAACACTGGAGAGAATGCTGATTGGTTGTTCAGATGAGGTGACAACTGGCTGCATTTAGTCCCCTCCTCCTTCTAAAAACCTGATCAGTGCTAGTGCCTGGTTTCTGATCCAGGTTATGCATACATAGCCCTTGCTTCTGCAACATGTGTAGGCGAGTGGTCCTCACAACTCTTTAGTGAAACACACTGACCTGGGAGTGACCTCAGGGAGGGGATGTTCCCCAGCAGGGAGGGGGAACAATGGAAGCTCAATGGAAGAGCATCTGTTTCTGTAGAAGCTCCCTAGTTCAGTCCCTGGCACCCCCTTAAGGCAGCTTCCTATGCTCCTATACCTTGAAATCTGACCATGCAGGTTATCTCTACACAGGTAAAAGCCATCTTATGGAGGTTCTCATGGCTCGTTAGGATAAGGAATTTCCTGGGACAATTTGGCTTAAGTATTAAACTTTATTTCTGGAAAAATTGTTACATGGCTGGAAATCCCATAATTCCGATCTCTTCAAAAGCCATCTTATTCAGAAAAGTCTATAGTGGCCTGGGGTATATGATGGAAGTTTTTATTTCTTTTATTGAGTGTTTATTAATTGCATGAATTTAATTTGAATTTTGTAAACATTTAGTCAATTTTATGACTAATCATGTCAAGGGTTTGAAATCAAAGGGAAAAGTAAGCTTTTCATGATGTTACATCCATTAGGGGAAAAAAACCTAGTAATGCTATTGGAATTGAACTATTTGCTCTTAAGACACCTAGCAAACATATCGATTTGCTATTTACCTCAAGGCAGAGTGAGGAAACTAGATTTTCTTGGAGGATATGAAAGATCTGACCCTCAGGCTAAATCCACTCCCTTCATCCTCAACTTGAAGGACCTATTTGTGATATAAAGACAATGTTTAAACTTATGACAATTGCTATTATGTTAGCTGGCTCTGATGCAAAGGCAAATTGTGATGCTAAAACCAGTAGCGAGAATTCAGGACAGGTCAACTGATACTACCAGGAATGTGTTCAATTCACCCACCTGTTTTTTATCAGCCCCCATTGTCTCCTGGGTTCTCTTGGAATGAGGTTTGTGGAGGTGTAAGGGGATTTAAATCCCCGATCACCTCCGAAGCCTCCCAATCTGCTTCTGGTGTGCCTGTTTTTGGCAAGTGCCTGATTTTGGCGCGGCTGCACCAGCTTGGGGAGGGGGGGGTGAAGGATAGGATTGTGTTGTGAAGCAGGGGTATTTTCCCACTTGGCTACTTAATACCTTTTCTTCTTTTAATTAGAAATGCCAGGGATTGAATCTGGACAAAGGCGTCGCTCCGGTAGGGGCGGGGCCGTAAGTTTCGCTCCGTCGGAGTCCCTTTACCGAGCGAGCAGGAGGTGGCCCTGCCCCCTCACTGTCGGAGCCATTCCTGTGCGGAGAAAGCAGCAGGCAGGGTCTCTTGCCTGCAGCTTTCTCTGCACGGAACGGCTCTGACAGTGAGGGGGCGGGGCCGCCTCCTGCTTGCTCAGTAAAGGGACTAGGACAGAGCGAAACTTACGGCCCCGCCCCTACCGGAGCGACGCCTCTGATATCTGGAACAAGGGCTGAGCAAGAAGGTGCTTTTTGTGAAATTTTTCATCTCTTGCAAAAACACTCTCTTTTAGTTATTTCTTGAGGGGGGGGGTAATTGATTGTGGGCCCAAATATATCCCCTGCAAGCGCATAGTATGCAGCACTGCTGATGGAGTACACTCCGCATGCTATGGGGGGGGGGGGAACAGACAGCCCAGCAGAGATATGTACAAATCTTTCTTACCTCCCCATAGGCTGCCTGGCTTGAACCTATTTAGCTGGTGTAAATACCCGGAGAATTGAACCTATTTAGCTGGTGTAAGTACCAGGGGAATTGGGGGGCAGGTATGGGCTAGGAAAGGGGGCAAGATCTCGGCATGCATTGCTGCTGCCAAGTTCCTCCCTCTCCCACCCCTGAATCACCCCCAGCCTGGGCTGCTCCCTTCACCATTCCGCCTCTATCCTCCCTCGAACTGTCCCCACCACAAAACTACCTACTCCAGTGCAGGATGGGGGACGTTCTGCGGATTGGTGGCACCCACAAGCAGCCTCTGGAAATTTGCACTGCCGTGCCCAGTCCACAGAACAACAGAGTAACTTTCACACTGTCATTCCTGGACTTACGATGATGGATCATGAGATCTGCTACCTTAAAGTCCTGATAGGATTGGGCAGTATATTGTACTATATTGATTGGATTTTATGGGTTTTAATGGTCAAGTGTCCTGTGGTAAGATGTAAGTTGAAAAACAAACAAATAGAACCATTAGTTTTTAAGCCTTTAACTAATAGTGTTCCATAGTCCACCTTGCACTAGAATTTGGAAAACTCCTGTCAAGACCAAGTATAAGACCTAGTTAATAACAGGCGTGCATTCGGCTTCAGATAATTGCTTGATGCATGTTAAAAGTTTGGTTTTAAGTTAAATAAACATGCTGTGTGTTCACAGGTGTATTGTCCTCGAGGGTATTCTGCTTTTAGGGGTGGCAGCTGTTGCCAAGGTGTTGCTGATACAGCTCTGCATATAATTTATTAGAAACAGGTGCTGGCTTATGAGGAAGATAGACAGGAAACGAAGGCAGACAACTTGTTTAACCACCATTTTCAAAGTTCAGGTTCAGCAAGGCAAGGTGTCTGCACTGCTGCCTGGATATTGCCAACTTCTTAGCGAGCATTTACAGGTTCCCATGGGTACCCAAGAGGAACAAATTGTTGTCTCAGCGTTAGGACGCACATGCTAACGAGAGGCTGTATATCACGTGGCCATTTTTAACTGATTACACAAACAATGTGCTACGTCTGATGGCAATGAAAATTATACAATGCTTGCCTAAATAAATTGTTTAAAATTGCTTTTAAGTGAGGTAATAATGGCTGTGCAAATGGTATTAGGCGTGTTCTGAAGGGAAACATTTAATATTGCACTGGTGGGAGGCTGAACTGCGTGCTAAGCAATTTTGCTGATAAAAGACAAAGACTAAGGGCACAATGACTTATTAGGAAGAACATGAAGCTGCCACCCCAAGTGGGAGCTCCATGTTGAGGTCCTGTACCCTCCTGTCATGGCTAGATTAACATATCGTGTGTCAGGGTCAGCTCAAGACTTCCTAATGCATGAGGTGGCATGCATGCCAAATGCTGCCGCCAGCCTTACCTGATGATGTGCCAGCCTCTGCTCCTCCCACTCTCCAATGTTCTTGCTCAGCACTCCCCTCCCCTCCCCATTTTATCTTCTTTTCTGTCCCCCTCTCTGTTCCCCAATCCATGAAGTGGAAAGAGGAGCAGCAGTGAAGGCAAGTAGGTGGGCAGAGATGGGCACCCCCCCACACACACACACACACTAATCTGTTGCTAGAGGTGATCACTTCAGTTGGCCACATGGATCAGCTGACTCTGCCTGGCATCATCACACTATTTGTTTTCCTATTCCTGCTTCACATCGTTGGCTGGCTTGCAGAGGCGTAACGAGGGCATTTGGCGCCCGGTTCAGGGGGGGAATCTGGTGCCCCTATGGAAAGTTGTATATATAGAAAATATCGCTGCGGCCTACCGGCCGCGCCGCGCTCTGGGGATGGGGGCGCCGCGCTCCAGGGGGGCGACCCGGTGGGACTCTGCACCGGGCACCCCCTACGAGCGCAGGCCCGGCCAGCTTACCTTGTTCGTTCTTCAGTTCAACTTGTTCAAGCGCCAGCCACGCCGCAGCCAGCAGCAGCGCGGCAGGCGCATCGGAAGTGACGTAGGAGGAGTGTGTGCCCCCTCCTTCAATTCCCCGCCTCTCGGAGTCGGATGGACTCCTTTTCCCCGGACCCCGCTCAGCAGCGGAACGCAGCAGCAGCAGTTCCAGTGTGACACTCAGTCACAGTGAGTGTGTGCCATGCCGTGTGCCTGCCTCCTCCTTCCTTCACGTGGCACGCTCTCGCCCGGTGTAGCTGGAACGAGCGGCGCGCTCGTTCCAGCTACACGGCAGGGCGGGCAAGCTCTGTCTACAGGGAGGGGGGGCCGGAGGGAAGCCGCCGTCGCCGCCGTCTTCAGTCTTCATGGCGGGCGGTCTCGCCCAGTGTAGCTGGAACGAGCGGCGCGCTCGTTCCAGCTGGGGGCCGGAGGGAAGCCGCCGTCTTCAGTCTTCACGGCGGGTGAGAGAGCGCCCTGAATTTGTTGGCGCCCGGGCGGAGTGCTCCACTTGCTCCGCCCAAAAATCGCCTCTGCTGGCTTGTAAACATGCTGTCTTATGAGGAAGCATGGGAACCATGGGGGGCGATCAGTCACAGAGGCCTCACGGTAAGGGAACATTTGTTCCTTAACTGAGGACTGCATTGTGGCTGCATCGGGGCTGGAAAGTTGGATAGGATTGGGCTCTCAATATCCAGTTGTGATTTTTTTTAAAGATAGTACAGTAGCCCCACATTATCCATGGGTTAGGCACCTGCAGATTTGACCAACCACGGATGGCTTCCCTGTGACTGGAAGTCGCGTCCGCAAACCGGAAGTAGCTTCTGGTCATGTCCGGGAGGAGTTCTGAGGCACAGGGAGGCTCATGGAGTGGACTGTGGGTCCTGCGCGATCTCTGGAGGGCCTTACACAGTCACAAAGTATCTGTGGTGCCACAATCCTCCCCTGTGGCCTGCAGCAACCCCCTGCGGATACCAAGGGATCCGCACTGTAGCGCTAAAGACTGGTTGGAAGTCATATACTTGAATCTGGAAATCCTGCTTCAAAATCCATGTGTGTGGGAAGGGATTTTGCTGATACAGGAGTCAGGGAAGGACACTCTCTATATGCTTAGAAGCACCCTTTTGTTTTTCATGTCATATGTTTCAGGTAACCAAATCTGAGGCAGTGCTCACAGGTCGCAGGGACAAGCTCTGGTTCAGGGGTGGCCAACCTTTCAACATGAATGCTCCTGGCCCTTTAATGGCTGTAGAGGTGAGGGCATTTCAGCAGGTGCAGCTGCTTTAGCAGCACCATCAGCACTTGCAGCTTCCAAGATTCTGTCTTCTACACAACTCTTAAGAACGCAGAGGCCCTAACGGTGGAAGGTTGGCCACCCCTGCTCTAGTTCAAACAATACCTTAACAATAACTCCTTACAACTTCATAAGACTTTGTCATGCCAACATAGGGCGATGGGATGACACCACAAGAGCTGACAGCGCAATCCTGTGCATCTTTATGCCGGCGGAGCAAGCGCCGTACCAGCCGTAAAGCACTTTCTTGGCACCCTGGGAGTAAGTGGCACCAGCATCCAAGGAGTCCCATTGGGGCTGCTGGGGCTGACACCGGAGGAAAGGGATGAACGGTATTTAGACCATCTTACGCAGGATTGGCTGTGAATCAGCTACCAATTCCATGACGTACAAATGTCAATTTTAAATCAACGGGGAATCGGCTACATACCACCTTCAAGCATCGCCGATACTTTTGAGCCATTTATTTTGGCTCCAGACTAAGCACCTAACATAGAGCAGCAAACAGAGCGGTATTAGTGTTGACAGAGCGCACAGTAGGATGGATCCTCCCCACTTGCTACAGAATACCTGCCATTGTACAGTGTAATATAATCGCTGCCATCATATAAGAGTGGAATGTAGTGCAGTCATCAACCAGCTGAACAAAGATTTCTGGCAAAAAACCGACGAAGTCAATTGACTCCTCCTGGTTTCAGCAAATTTTGGATCTACTCCTGCAGAGATAACAGAACTTTATTACACAAAGTAAAGAAGTTAAGACTATTAATAATGTTTCTCCAACTTGACTTGTTCTGTGTCATGCTTTCTTTTAAAAGAAACCATTTCATTGAATAGGAGTGGATGGCACTGTTTATTCAGGGACTTAAATTTGCATATTTTAGAGAGCAATCACGAGATAATCTCTAATGTATGAGACTCATGGATAGTAAATATGCACACTAAATATTTTTGGAAGAAGTTAGACTCTAGGCATAGTCTTTAAACCTCAAGCCTTAAAAATCCTAGAGCTTTACATTTTGAAAATATGCCCAAAGGCATATACGATCGCATTAAGGACTAATAGCTTGCCAATTTCTCTCCCAAATATTTGAATGTAAGGGAAAAAACATCTGAAACAACAAAATTAGATAAAGAAAATACAGACCCCAGGCAGAGACATTGTGTGCCAAAAATATTCACAAAACTTTATACCACCCCTAGTAGCTACGGTACGTTCGGTTAAATATATTCTGTACAAGTAAATACAACTTACATTCTGCAAGTACAGATATGTTCTTGGCTGCCACTGGAACTCCCCCTTCCCCGGTTTGAGGATTATTTCAAGTATATGTGTGGGGGAATTCTGATACTCTCCTCTTCTGCTGCATGTGTGGCTTGTCATGTTTGCAGACACATGTTCCTTGTTGCCAGTGGAAATTCATCCCCTTCTGGTCTGAGCCTGGTTCAGCCATATGAAAGGGCAACTTCTGTTGCACTCAGCCTAAATGCTGGAGTAGATTACTGAACCCCAAATTTATTAAATTTACTCCAAACATTCACAAAGAGACCTGGAATGTTTTGCCTCAGTATTTGCAAAGACCCAAAGGTCTCCAACAATAGGCAATCTAGGGCAAGCACTGCCCCCCCAAGACAAGTCCCTCACTCCCCCCTCTGCTGCCCCTCCCCATTGTTACCTTTGTGGTAACTTGAAGGAAAGTTCATAGTCTTTTCACATATTCAGAGTGCTTTTCTTTCTTATCCTCAATTGAAAGACATATAAAAGCATCTCTCTCTCTCTCTCTCTCTCTCTCTCTCTCTCTCTCTCTCTCTCTCTCTATCTATCTATCTATCTATCTATCTATCTATCTATCTATCTATCTATCTATCTAGCACTTGATCAGTTTGTTGAAAGATCAGCAAGTGAATGAATGATGGTGAACCCCCTATGAAGTGTTTTATTTAATTTGTTTATGATATTTATCCCAAGTTACAAGCTAAAATAATACAAAATAACAGAAAGTAAAGCAAAACAAATTGCACTTAAAATTGCAATTAAAAAAACAACAATTTATCTACCCATATAAAGAGCCATTCCCCGTGGACTTGCTTCCACTTATGTTCAGGGCAGGACCTTTCATGTAAAATACACCATTATTTTTTTCTTTCCAGAAGCTACATTATGGGATTGACCGTCCCAGAAATGCATGTCGTCCCTTCTGTGCCCATTTTTTTCCCTTCTGGTGCCATTACTGCCTCCAGTGCACCTCACTTTATTGGAGACCATTGGATATGTGAGACAGACAGTGCCTATGATACTGCCATGCATGCCTGAGGTCTCCAGCACAGAATCAGTAGACATTTCTCACCATCCTCTGATGATATTTTCTGATGATATTCAGAAAGGACTCAGAAATTGCCACAATACTTCTTCCCTGTCAAGACCTGAGTTGCACTGGCAGATGTGAGAGGCTCCACCTCTGTAAGCCTTCCATAAGATTGGGCTACCCATGCTGGACTTTTACCCTGACAAATCTCAAGATCCATCAGCGTAACCCCGTTCCAGTGGCGCAAAAGCCATGCCACCACGGTGCACTTCAGACCTTTGGCACAAATGGCTGGAGGCCCCGCGTGCAAGAAGCCAGCGGCTCCCCAACACTCCGCTGAAGCAGGCAAGGTGGCTGTGGAGGCTGTTCAGGGGAGGGTCAGGATGGGGACCAGGTGGAACCAGGGGTGGTTCGGGAGTGAGAGAGAGGATCTTGGCAGCAGTGGTGCATGCCAAAATCCTATCGCCTGTTTCCCAGCCTGAGGCTCCTCGGACTTAAGCCAGCTTAATAGCTGGCATAGGTCTGAGGAGACCCACTGGAGACCAGGCAGCCTACAGAGAAGTAAGTAAAACTGGTTTTTGCATACCTCTCCTGGGCTGTCTGGTCACACCCTCCATGCAGCACTGCATGCTGTGGGTTGGCAGGGGATAGGATTTATTTTTATTTGTTTGTTTATTTATTTATTTAAACAATTTATACCCTGCCTTTCTCCCGACAGGGGAACCAAGGCAGCTTACAATTAAAACATGATTAAAATAGTACAGTGTACAATAAAATGATAAAAACAAGCAATTAAAATTTAAAACACCAGTGGGTCACCTTAAAAATATATTATGATTAAAAAGCCAACCCACCATGTCACCAATCGAATGCCAACCTGAATAAAAACATCTTAAGGCCCCACCGAAAGATCTCTAAAGAGGGAGCCATTCTTAATTCCAGGGGGAGGAAATTCCACAATTGTGGTACCACCACCGAGAAGGCCCTATCTCTCGCCACCATCCCCCTCGCCTTCGTCAATGGTGGCACAGTTTACAGGGACACCACCACCCCCGGATAACCTCAAAGGACGAGTCGGATTATAAGGATTGGGCCATTTGTATGTGATGGGCTGCCAGGCTGCCTGCTATTATGAGGTACATTTTGCACTCTATATTTTTACTGGGGGATGTAAAAAAAATCAATTTTCAAACTTTCCTAGTAATCATGATGACTTGCAAATGTTTGCTTTCTGTCTGTTGTACCAGTATCTTAACAATTCTGATATCTCTGAATGAGTCAGATGGGGCCAGAGATAAGCAAAATCTCTGGACCAGAAAGTCAGTTGCAACATCCCATTCAAAGCCCTTTGCTTGACCTTGAAGGATCAGCCAATTTAGGTGAGAAATAATTCTGTTTTCATGCTTCTCCAGTCTTGGTTTTTCCTTGACAGAGATTTAGGAAAGGAAAGCAAACAGTTGATGGAATAATAAACCCTCTTATTAAAAATATGTAGAGAACCTTTATTTATAGTGGAACCCACTCAAATAAATATGCCGTTAACAAACTTGTGTAAGGAATTATAGTATTACATAGTGTACCTAGTGATGAAATAAAATGCCACAAGACAAGTGGTGAAACCTGATGATTGATTATCAGACCAGTTAAACAAATAAACCAGGGCCAGCTAATGATAATCCTTTTTGATGAACGTCTCATTACATTAATGTCCAATAAGGAAATAAACCAGTTTCAGAAATCAATTGCTGATATTCTAAGCTGGCTATTCTGAGGTCTGGTAAAATAGTGTGAAGATGGTCCAATGGGTGGAGTGCTGGACTTGGATTTAAGCAATCAGGGTTTGATTCATTGCTCAGTGATTGACTAAGGTGATCTCAGACAAATCACTGTCTTTCACCTAAAGAATGGAAATACTATATAGTAACATACCACTTTGGACTGTTGTGAGGAGGGCAGCCCAATCCTGTGTAAGATATGGCAGCCGACCTAAAGGGCCGGCCGCCATATCCTATCCAGATCCCAGACTACCCCGGGGCAGCCCAGGTGAACCTCAAGGGAAGGGGATGATCGTCCTCTTCCCGGGGGGAAGTGGCCTGAGGCCCAATGGGCCTACTTGAATGTACGCCAGCTCTGGAGCTGGCGTATATTTGAGCCCTCCATGCAAGGCTGCACCGGGTTGGGAGAGGGCTTTGGATATCGGCGGACCTTGCTACCGATATCCCCACCCTCCCCTCACCCAGTGTGGCCAATGGCTGCCCTCCCTCCCTAACCCGGTCTACCCTCCCCCTGCCCCTGCACCAGCCGGTGCAGGACTTACCTTGCTCTTACTCTCCGGGTGCCATGAAAATGCTTTACAGCACTTTTGGAACACCCAGCACTCAGCGGCGTCATTGCAGGGGGCGGAGCTCTAAGTTCCGCCACGGTCCGACCCTCCGTTACACGGGTGAACGAAGCAGCCCCGCCCCCTCGCCTTCGGAGCTTTTCAGGGCAGCGAAAGCAACGCACAGGGAGTCTCCTGTGCGTTGCTTTCACCGACTTGAATGGTTCCGAAGGTGAGGGGGTGGGGCTGCTTCGTGCATCCGTGTAACGGAGGGTTGGTCCGCGGCAGAACTTAGAGCTCTGCCCCCCCTGCAGCAACGCTAGTGCCAGTACTAATCTACACAGGATTGTAACATGAATGTGCAAACTGTAAATTCAGTTTTTTGCGGTAGCTTTCATGGCCCGCTATCAGACAACAATGTTTCAAAAGTACGGGATTCGATGCCATGTAGTAGAGACTTAAAATATTTAATGATTGCAAACCGTAGCGGGTTTCCCGATCAGGCAGCCGCACACAGAATAAAATAACATCAAAAATCCAAGGAAAAGTAGCCCAATGTTTCGTTCTAATATCCTAGAACATCTTCCAAGGGAAACAATCAAAGAAGATTGTAGGTGGAAATGTCCTGAATTCACCTACTGTCCGTATAAATTGTAAAAAGCGCGGGGAAATGTTCTAGCAACAACATTTTCCCTCGCTTTTTACAATTTATACGGACAGTAGGTGAATTCAGGACATTTCCACCTACAATCTTCTTTGATTGTTTCCCTTGGAAGATGTTCTAGGATATTAGAACGAAACATTGGGCTACTTTTCCTTGGATTTTTGATGTTATTTTATTCCGTGTGCGGCTGCCTGATCGGGAAACCCGCTACGGTTTGCAATCATTAAATATTTTAAGTCTCTACTACATGGCATCGAATCCCGTACTTTTGAAACATTGTTGCCAAACTGTAAATTGCTTTACAGATTAAAATATCTCTCCACTTATCATCCAATAACTATTGAAACAGGTCACTGGATTGGATTGGATTTCAGCCACTGAAATCTTACAATGCAATCCTATGCATGCTTACCTGGGCATAAACTGCCAACTATATTAGAGCTTACCTTTGCTACTCTATGCTATCATGTACTTTCCTCAGTCTCAGCTTATGTGATCTCTGTGAATTTGGATGTGAAAGGAAGTGGCTTACCCACCAATTCATGCACAGAACAAGATCAGAGTAGATTTCATTCATTATATTATTAGTCCTTGCAACATCGCTGCAAACTACTAAAAATATATACAGTGGACCCCTGCTATCTGTGGATCCGACATCAGCAGATTTGACTCAACGTGGATACGGGGGTGTCACTGTAAAAACTTGAAAAAAGAAAAAAAAGGTTAAAAATAGTGTTTCTTACCACTCAAGAAGTGATTCTTCTTGTTCCGGGGCAGCACGTGCTGCCCCGGCGCAGGGTGTTGTAAACACGCCGTAAAGCGCGTTTCTGACACCCAGTGAGTAAGGACCACCGGCGCAGCAGCCGGCGGCCCTTACCCGGCGTTCCCCCAGCCCTGCGCCCACCGGAGCAGGTAAGCCCTATGCCAGTCGGGTCAGGGGTGGGGGGAGGGCGGACTGGGTGGCGAGGGTATCCAAAGCTCCCTTCAGGCCCCAGATACGCCGGCACGGGCGGCACAAATGTACGCAAGCTCTGGAGCTTGCATTGGGCCTACCACCGCTTACACGGGGGGAAGGGGACGATCATCCTCTTCTTCCAAGTTGTTCCCAGGCTGCCCCGGGGCAGCCCGGGAACTCAATAGGATGCAGTGGTCAGCCCTTTAGGCTGACCGCCATAGCCTACACAAGATTGGACTGTTACCTTTTGGCTGGCAAACCACTCCATTTGCAGGGCTGTAGAGAGCAAAATCACGCTCCTATAGCCTCTTCCAGGTTGTGTGACTTCCCCCCCCTTCCCCAGGCTTGCCCCAATGCATTCTGGGATGACCTTGGGGAAGGGGGAGAAGTCCAGTGAACTGGAAGAGGCTGTAGGAGCATGATTTTGCTCTCTAGGTAAAGGTAAATGTGACCCCTGACAATTAAGTGGCCTGCAAATGAAGTGGTTTGCCAGCCAAAAGACAAGAAATGCTTTACAAGGATTTTAGTATCTGCAGGGGGGTCCAGAATAGAATACGGTGGTCCAACTGTATACACTGCGTCCCTGAGTTCCAGATGTCAGACTTACGGACGTTCCGAATCACGGACGGCTGTGTCAGAGCTGTCACACAGGTGCAGTCTGTCTGTTCTGGTGCCTTCACACAGGCTCTTCCAACTTACATCCATTCTGACTCCTGGACAAACCTCTGGCACAGAACCAGGATGTCCAAAGACTGTTCTTGTTCTAATATCACAGAACGTTTGTCCAATCTTCTACAAAACAGGACATACGAAGAGTCTTGTGCTTCATGCTGAGATAAATTTGTAGTCTTTAAAGTATCACAGTCTCTTGGTTGTTTTTGCTGCTACAGACTCACAAGGCTCGCATGCTGGAAGTTCTGAAAATGACACAGGGGAATTGTTGCTGGTTTTCACACAGTTGTGGTGTTCCGCACCATTCTGCTACAGATGGCTTCTCATCACACTTCCCATTTTTCTTACACCAGCTAATAAATTACCAGCCAATATACTGTGCTTTCTTTCTACACAGCCTCACAAATCATTCATCATGAGTAATTATGGAATATGTTCTAAAACATTTCCTATTATTTCTCTGACAATTTTTAAAATGCCTTTCCAGCTTTCTTGGATAGTTTTACACACTGGTATAAGACATGTAAGAATCCAGCATTCTTTGCATGAATCTTGTCATAGATTTTTTGTTGTTTTGTAAACATTTATATATAAACCAACTGGGTCAGGACAATCTTGCATTTTTTTGTTCCTTAAGCGTTTATTTTAAAACACTCTTCCCTGCCTTTTTCATTAACAAAGATATTTCAAGGCAACTTACAAATAGAATTTAAAACAACAGTAAAAAAAAAAAAATTCACAGTGACTTCCGGTTTCGCGTTGCAACCAGAAGTCACTGTGAATTGGGTTCTTTTTACTCTTTACAGCAGCTTGAAGTACATGGAAACTGTGTGGGAGTCCAGGAGCGGGTGGTGGGCCGGCACACTGCCAAATTAAGGTACTGTGATGCTGCCCGGCCCCCTTCTCACCCTTACCCACAGCAGTTTTCCTACAACGTGGTTTTTTGTATTCATTGGGGGTTCAGAATCCGAACCCCTGAGGATACAAAGTGCCAGCTGTATAGATATTCCAAGTTGTTCCATAGTTCAGCAAAGATGGCAGCACTTTCCCTCCCACCACTAGCATAGCCCAGACAGTATTGGCATGTGGTTGCATTTGGCAATGTTTGGAAGCCCCAGTTCACTTTCTTTAATACCTATCTATGCATGTTTACTCAGAATAACGTCCTATCTGAGGCCTATGCAGGCAGAATATGCGCTTTGCTGGCGCAGGCTGATGCAAAAGTGCCATAAAGCATTTTGTGGCAGTGCAGGAGACTGGTGCACCAGTGGAAAGGGTGGAGCCTTCCCTCGCATGCCAGCGGAGCAATGGAGGCCCATCAGAGCAGGTAAACCCGGCACAGGGGGGGGAACGGAGCAGAAGGAGGACAGGGAGGGGTTGAACGGGGAGGGGAATGGGGAAGAGTTGGGGCGGAGGGTGGGCGTATCAGGCCCAGGTGTGCGGGTTCAGTAGCAGTGGCATCCACTGAATCTTGACCCCCTTCCCAGGCCCAATCCACCTGCATGAATCAATTCGGATTTGCTCCAGCA
The DNA here is from genome assembly GCA_026170595.1 of Plestiodon gilberti rubricaudatus. NCBI lineage: Eukaryota > Metazoa > Chordata > Lepidosauria > Squamata > Scincidae > Plestiodon > Plestiodon gilberti. The sequence continues at coordinate 217,890,144 of JANXHW010000002.1, read as the reverse complement.
ATATTGCTGGCTGGCACAGGTCCGAGTTGACACATAGCGACTGCTGGAGCTTATGGCAGGGTAAGTCCCCTTACCATTTGTCCCCTTACCCGAGTAGAACTTCAGTTGCTGAAAATCCCCCACGGGATGCAGCGCAACCTGCGCCCGCGCCGCTTCATCGCCATGTGGGGATTTAGTTAGGATTTAGCAGTAAGTCTCCTTGAATTGAATGGGACTTACTCCCAGGTAGTTGCAGCCTAACAGCCCATTCCGAACATCTGTTTTATGGCAGTGGGACACTGACTCACTGCTGTTAATCGGCTGCCGACGAGTGTGAAGCACCGCTGGCAGCCATTTGCAAGCTGGTGCAGGGAGTGGTTCATGGGCTGGGAGGGAGAGTAATGGAGTGTGTTGGAGGATGAACTGGGAGCCATGTAGGGGAGGGAGTGGATCCTGAGGCATTTGTGCACACCGGATCTTTAATCCCTGCCCCTTTTCTCTGCTTGAACATACACCAAAATGGCTGGTGTATGTCCGAGGAGACACATAGGTAACCTGTAGGCTTACACAGAGGTAAGTATAAATGTTTTTTACTTACCTCCTGTTTGCCTTCAGGTTCCCCCCACACACACACACACACATCATAGCATGCAGTGTATGCCTTTTTTTTTTTTTTTTTTTGCACAGCTGCATGCTACAGCATTTCAGGGGACAGGATTGGGCTCTGAGTGTATTATACTTGATTTTATTCTTGGATTTTTAGTATGGTATATGAAATGGTCTGCATAAGATTGAGTTCACTTACGATTTTTCTGTGGCATATTTTAAATTTTTCAGCAGGAAATTTGTTTTCTTGTTTTAAAATTTGTTTTTAATTTTTTAAAATTTGTTTTCCATTTTGTGATTCTCCCCAGCCACTGCACTTTTGGTTAGCGTATTCAATCCATTTTTTGCTTTGTCTTATTTACTTTGACCCCTGATTTATCTGTATTTCCATCTTGTTCTGCATATCTTTTCATATCTTCTTTACTTTATTGATCTATAATGAATACGTAACAGCTCCGGCTTAGTTTAATTAACTTGATGTCTTGCAATATGCCCATGAATCATTTCCAAGGCACTAGGATTTCTCAGACTTTCTCATGCTGTTATGCACTCATTCTCCAGCTCTTCCACTCCCTGAATATTCATGTCACTATCCCGATTCTCATTTTATAGATAAGGACTTACCTCACTGGACCACACAAGCTGTCATACCAATTCAAACTGCAAAACAAGAAAAATGGGGAGTGAAAAAGAGGTGAGATCTCTAAGCATTTGCAAATGCAGTCAGGTGTGTGTGTGTGTGTGTGTGTGTGTGTTGAGGCACAACATCACTTTCAGCCAGCTGTGTAAAAACTTAATTCAAAGTGGCTAATCTCACAATTTCTTCTTGCTGGGAGCATTATCATGGTAGCAGCCGATCAGCAGTTGTTCTTATGCCTCTGGAGACATCTATAGACTCTTGTGAAGAATAAGAAAACAGGTAGAGAAATGCAGTAAAGCCTGAAAATGAATGGAAAAACCAGTCATCAGAAATTGAACTGAGACTAGATAGAAAACTCACTTTTCCATGGGACAGCACAGAGCAAGAGTTACAGGCGGCAGGATCTGTCATCATTTTAATGAGGCAAACAGCCTGGGCCCAAAGATAGATGTGCCTGCAATGCACCAAGTTGCTGAAGCAGATGTAGCTCAAGTGGCATCTTCTGCCTTTGTAACACCACCTTTGGGTCCAGGGACCTCCATACAATTGTGTGCATAAAAGATGGCACCTCCCCTCACTGTCCAGCAGCAAGCAGATCGAAGCACTGTTGGCTTCCCCCTCCTTCTTCTCTCCCCTCCAGATCCTAAGCAGATAGAGCAAGAGATCAAGCAAAAGCCACATTTGTTGCAGTCTCTCCTCCTCAGCACAAGCAAAGGGGAAAGATGGTTGCCTTCCAGTAGTGTAGGTAGAGGGGGGGCGGTGGCGTGGTAAGTGCTGCATGGCGCCACACGGCGATACAAAGTGGCCTCTTCCACTCACCGTCGTCGGAGCCATTCCGGCAGCGAAGGCAACACCTTCGCCGCAGGAATTACTCCACTGACAAATGGGAGGGGCCACTAAGCACCGCCGTGTAGCACCATGCAGCACTTACCATGACGACACCCCTTCTAGCTATGCTATGTTTAGGAAGGAAGAGGGGTATAAGGCATGGTGCCACTGGCTTCATGGAAAAGGTGGATATTAAGAAGGGATTTGAAGGATATAAAAGAGGAGACATTGCAGGTGTTCCAGGCAAACAGGTGACAAGGGAAAATGGGTGGAGATATTTGAGAAAGCAATAAACCTTCAGGGAGCTGAGCATGGTGGAGCTGGAAGAATGAAGGTCTTGGACAGGAGGGTAGCAGGACATCTGAGCAGATCAAAGCCATGGAGGGCTTCAGAGGTAAGGACAAGTAAATGATGCTGGATTCAGGAGGGGACAGGGAGCCAGTAAAGAGATTTATTAAGAAGAGGGATGATGTAGTCAGAGAGAAGGTAAAAACTAGATTAACAGCCAGATTCTGACTAAGGATCCGGCGACGGAATGAGCGTTCCGTCACCGGAAGCTGTTGCAAATGTGCCATAAGGCACGTTTGTGATGACTCGGGAGTAAGGGAAACTGGTGCAAGGCCAGCTGGGACGTCCATGCAGTTGCTGGAGGAAGGTAAGGCTCCAGCAGCCGCCACATGGGCTGTTCGGGCGTCCGCCATATCCCTGACCCCACCGGGCCGGCTTGGCTCAGCTTGGCTGTTACACGGCCTCCTCCTACTTCCACCAGCTATTTAGCTGGCGGAAATCCGAGGAGGCAGATTGGGCCTGCCCCGGTTTACACCCGGGCAAGGGGACGAATGTCCCCTTCCCCGAGTAGACCTCTGGGCTGCAACAGCGCGGCCCAGAGCGGGGATAGGATCTGGCCGGTGGCCCTGGGCAGGATTTTGCTGTAAATGAGGTCAAGAGCAGAGTAGGAGGAAAAGAAGTTGAGTTTGCCTGCTCCAGGAGTTAAGATAAGATGGGTACCTTAGAAGGGAGACTGGGTGGTAGTTGGAGATGGAGATGGATGGTCAAGAGATGACTTTTTGAGTATAGGGAAAACTGGCATGTTAGAATATAGTGGGGAAGGAGCCTTTGGTTTGTTGATTTATTCTTTACGTATGCCCCACTTTTAAAGCCAGTTTTCCAAGGAACATATTGTAACAACAATAAAATACAATTTGGGATGAACACCAAACCATTTGGCTGAATTATGCTATACTGGAGAAGATTTTTATGTAGCTGAAAATGTAAAAAAGAAAAATAGGGAAAAGGAACATGAAGGCTAATTTACATGTTATAATTACAGATACAATTCCCAGATACAGGATGGTTCTCCCATGTGTCATTGGAATAGATATAGATGCTCTGATGAGTTCCCTGGTGATCCCAGGAACTGAATCCATGTTTCTATGCACTGGATCTCTGGGAAGCAAATCATTTATAAGCCAGTCAAGGATATTACTTGTGGCATGTGTGATCCATTACCTGGGATTATAATGTGTGAATTGGTCCATAAAACGATGTTTGAACTTCAGTCCCCAGCCTGTTTTAAAATTCTAGGAGTCTGTTTGTCCATCTTTAATACAAAGATACCGTTCAAAACAAAGTGCTCCATGTTCACATATTTTAAACAGATTTGTGCATGAGCCCTGCAGCTATAAATGTGACAAAGATATGAGTGATTGGCCTGCTGTTTTGCTCATGTTGCATCAGTAAAACTATATATAACACATCTGTGTGTATGTATTGAGTAATCCAAGCGATTCCTCAGCGCAGTGAAACCTTTGATGCGCTAAATCCAACACTAGTAATGAAGGACCTAAATCTTGGGATTGAAAAGCTGGTAGTTTTACTGTTGATCTGTCAAAACCTGCATGACATAAACAGGGACATCTCAAAGATATCTTCAATAATGTCAGCTGTGTCTATTTGCAGCCGTTGCAGGAGGTAGGCATGGCATGGTTGCTTAGTGTAGAGCCTTAAATTATAACTACTACCTGGTAGAGCATTACCTACCTCAAGCACCTACACAGTGCTTTATTGCTCACCTCCCCTTCGTCAGGTCAAGCAATGATTGTATCTGTTTTTAAAGAGGTCTTCTGACTCTGTCAGTGTGTTGGAATATCATGGGGAGGTTATCCAGTGGTCTGGATCGAATTAGTGACTTGGCCAAACAGGCCAAGTCACGGCACCCTGTTTTGCCTGAGTGCTGTTGAGGCTCCATTTGTGACTCACCCTAGTCCCTCCCCGAGGAAAAAGGTTCCTTACAGCTGGCAGATGCCCCCACAGGGACTCAAACTCTGGAGGGGTTTGTGTGTTTGTTTCACATGGCTGCCCTCTTCCAACGGAGCTCTCTTTCTACTTGTGCTGTGCTCTGCTCAAAAGGTTTTCCTTGGAAGTGTGTGTTTATATGGGTGGGATGAGGGGGCTTTAACCCTGTGTACAGGGATCCCTGGCAGGTCTTTGTTTTTGCCCCTTTGCTGCTGAGGCCACTGCATCTCCTGTATGAGGCGGGGGTGCTGTAGCACCCTTCTGTCATGCTGTGTGTGTGTTGTGTGTGGTTGGGTGTGGTGCCTAGTGGCTTTGCAGGGGATGCCCCCCCCCTGCGTTGGTCACTCATGGGCCCTGTGCCTGCCCTCATCCCCTGCTTGGTTCATCCTGGTGGTGCTTCTCTAGCGGCCAGTGTTGGGGCTGATTGGATGCAGTGATTGGCTCCTTGGACATCACAGTGATGACACACCGATATCACACGGATGAAGTGCCGATGTCACGGCGATGACATGCTGTCGTCAGGATGCGGCTCCATGGATCATGGGCTGTGTCGGTGTTTGCATGGACACTGGGGGTGTTACAGGGAAGGGCTGCACCAATCTTGCTTTGCCAGGACAGGCTTGGCATTTGACCTTGTTGGGCTGGAGTCCGTGCACCATTTGTGTGGCGTTGCCAGGACAGGCTTAGGATATGATGGATGTCGCGCCCGTGTGAAGTGGAAATGCAGAAGGTATACCTGAGGAGATAGTATGTGGTGTCCACAGTGGCCCCTTGCTCTACCAAATCCAGGGAATAACAAGTTAAAAACCAGGCCTTAGCAATAGGCTTGCTGCGCAGCTGCAGCCACTAGAGGCCACCAGGTCATTAAGCATAAAAGCAGTACCTGGAGGCAGGAAGGATGCCACTCCCTTGCACATGGCATACAGAGAAAACCTACTTCTAAAACCAGGAGGATGCTTATGGCATTATATGTCTTTCATGTATACATTAAGTTAAGCTCCTTAGCTGCAGTCCAGAATTGTTTTATTTACTGCTTCTATTGTACTTTATTGCTATTTTGTATTTTTATCAATTTTAACTGCTTTTCAATTGCTGTATTTTTAACATTGCACATTGCCTTGGGCTAGTCTTAGGAAAGGCAACAAAGGCATGTTTTACATCAAAAGAATTATTGTCACAACCATCATCATGACAGCCTTTCCAATACTATGGGTACGTACTCGGAAATAGTCCCAGATGGACCCGCTGCCTAAACATGCACATCAGTCATTTCCTGCTCCTAAATAGGGGAAGAAGTGTCAGAGAGCCACCCATGAGACTCAACTGCTTTCTTCTTGTTGGACAATGCAATGCAGCCAAGCTGAAGGATGAAGCAGTGGAGGGGGCAGCCCATTTTTGATGGGGGCCCCAGACCTTTACGCCCCCCTCGATTTTGCCCCCTCACCATCTTACACCCCCTCCTGATCATGCAAACTTTTGGGGTGTGTGTGCAAAACTGTCCTTTTCCCCCCCTCCCCACCCTGCAACAATGTCCTTTTCCCCCCTCCCCACCCTGCAAAATTTTGGGGTGTGTGTGCAAAACTGTCTTTCCCCCCCTCCCCACCCTGCACCAATGTCCTTTTCTCCCCCCTCCCCACCCTGCAACAATGTCCAGCGTGTTTTCGGGGCGCGCAGGTACTTAACTTGCCGGCAGTTACTTAACTCAGCAGCATTTTTCCATCCGGGAGGCATCCATTTTGAATGGGCGAGACTCTCTAGGACTCTCTTACTAGTCTCACTGGTCCATTGGTCCTCCAGTCCTCTCTAGGAGGCTCTGGAGGACCAACCAGCGAGACCAACGAGACGTGCGCTCTAGAGAGGGCGTGCGACCAGCGAAATACTCCTAGAGAGTATTGTCCTTTCAAAATGGATGCCTCCCGGATGGAAAAAATGCTGCCAAGTTAAGTAACTGCCGGCAAGTTAAGTACCTGCGTGCCCTGAAAACACGCTGGGGGGGCGCACACGAGGCAGCTGCCGCCCAGGAATGTAGCGGGGGGTGGCAGCTGCCCTCGAAATTAAAAAAGAAACCAAACCCCCGACCCCCCCAAAAAATACCTGAGCACCCCCAGCCTCAGAGCCCCACCCCCAGCCTCAGCACCCTACGACCTCCCCGCCCCCCACTCTGCGACGTCACTGGGATGACTCCCTCCTAACGGTAAACTGTGTTCATGCATGGATATGTCAGAGCTGATCAGTGGCGTTCTTACGCCGGGGGCGCTGGTGTTGCTGAGCCCGTTTGCCCTCAGAAAGGTTCTGCGCATGTGCAGAAAACCCAAATAAAAGCGGGCGACGCGTTCGGCCGGCTCACAAAGCCCTCGACCGCCGAACTGAGCGGTCGCAAGGAGGAGGGCTTCCCGGCTTCGGAGGAAAGCGTCTCCTGAAGCCGGTGACGGGCCGCTTCCGGGGGGCGGCAGCCGCGCTCTGGCGCGACGGGGCGCTCCAGCCCCCGCCCCCCGGGCGCCGGAAGGCGTTAAAACGCCACTGGAGCTGATAACTGAGATACCAAAAACTCGCTGATGACATGACACTAACCCCTTCAGTGTATTACATTCTTCCTCCCACCTCATCCAAAATCCATCTATGCTGCCCTAAGTACAAGGTGAAGAGAATATTATCCAGGAAAACAGCAGAGGGCACTATTCACAGAATCAGAGGGAGAGAAGGTTTCCCCCCAGAAACAAATCTTCAATGAAAGGAAACGTAAACAACTTTTGAATTTTTGGAATTAGCTTCCTTTGGAGGAGAGAATAGAGATGTTGTTGTTTAAAAAAAAAACTCTCGAAAATCTGCTCATTTGCAAATATGTACAGGAATCTCCCATGAGAAGGAACTGGAAGTGGGGGACATAAAGGAAGTACAGACTGACTGTGCTAGTTTCCGAACGGCAATGTGAAGGCTTCAGAAGCAACACGTTCTGAGCATGTGCGGGCAGCAGAGTGGCCTTTGAAAGCCTCCCTTCGTTCCAACGGACAGAACTGGATCAAAACTAGTCTTTTATGAACTCTTTGCAGGTACGCGTCACTTTCAAAACAGACACACCTCTTTTCTATTCCCTTTGGTCGATACCCAAAATCATTTTGGATTTCTTGCTGGCTGCTACAACGAGCTGCCCATTTGATAAGTCATACTGGGCTTCTTCAGTTAACCTAGATTACCAGGAAGAACAGCTTCACCTCCCCTCTCAGATGCATGTATGACAATCATCAGACTAGCCAGGACAATCATATAATTCTAAATATTATGAAAACCCAACCTAACTCCATGTTAGCTTTAAAAAAAAAAATCTGTCCCTTTGGAAAATGAAACATCAAAAACATGGAACAGCTCGCTCTTGCTCTTTTATGCCAAATGTGGTGTTGTGCTGAGCTCCTGAAGGTATTTATTAACTTTCCAAGCTATGTGGCAACAGTCCAGTTTGTTGGCAAATTTGCAGAATGGCTGCCATTACAGCCCTTCACCTATTAGGCCAAAGCCACAAAGATCGAATGTCATGCATGTATAAGTGTATTTATAAAACACAAATGCAAACCATGGACTCTGTGACATCTGAGCCAGAAGTGTAGCTACAATAATGGTTGTGTGCAAGAAACTTCAAATGTCTGACAGCTGATTAAAAAACATTAGCCTGCCCTTCTAGGTCCAGCTGTAAAATATTTCAAAAGTACTTTGTAATGTAGGGGTGATACTCCTTTGATATAAGAATCCTTGTTAAGGTTAACTTTAAACAGGCCTGCTGCAGACTTTTGGGAAGAGACAATTAAATCAGTGCTTTGCTAATCTTTGTTTGCGACTTGCCTCAAGGGACTATGAGAAGCCTGCATCTTATTGAGCATCATAAATGGAAAGAAGTGAACAGGCACATTCTTCCTTTGCTCTTTAATTTCCCTTCCTGGAAGAGATAGGGCATTTGGACTGTAAACTTTAAATGGGTTGCATCAGGAGAATCCAAGGTTGTAATCCTCGTACTGCTTACTCTGGAGTCGCAGCATAGAAGACAGTCATATAACTCTGGGGTAGGTGGCATGAGAATGGCAGACTAAATTTAAAATGGGAGAGGGGGGAAATTGACGTGTTTCGATCTATAACATATGGCTGCTTCCACTTAGCCATTCTGTAGCAAGCATGGCAATGTGCTATAAAGAATAGATACAGAAAACATATACAACCCAACTGCTTTGCATATTCATAAATATTCTGGTTCAGATTTATGGATGGCAGATATTCTAACAGGGAACCAGCCCACATTGGCAGAAAGCAACCTCTCTTCCATATTCTTTTTAATGTAAAACATCTAGAGCCAATCACCCAATGCAAACAAAATTATTCTCTCTGTTATGTCCTCAATGTGTTTTGCATTTCTTTCTGTCCCAGAGACTCAGCTGGTATACACAGGTATTCTACCAAATCAGAGAGCTGTAAGTATAGATGTTGTCTCTTTTGATATAAAGTTTCGTCTAATGTTTTCAATATTGTTCCTAACCAGCATCTTGTGTAACCTACGAGGATGTGCAGCAAAAGGAACTATAATCATGATCTGGAGAAACATGTAGGTCCCATGTGATCTGAGGGCATGTTCTAAGAGTGGCAATCCACACAGGTCTAGCCTGAGCAGTGCTTACATGGGAAACCATCTGGGAACCTTATGTATGATGATACTGATGGATTCCAACCTGATGGGGAAAAAAGGTGGGATATAAATGTAAGAAATAAATAATGATTGAATCTGTGTACTCACAAAGGCTTGGGCTTTTTTTGTTGTTCCCAATAACAGCCCCACATCATGATACAAGCCACTTTGAAAATTTGCTCTCAATTTTGACTGCTTTGAAATAGGCCCTTTATTCTTTCTTGGAGATGAAGCCCCGCTCCCTCCTTGATTACAAGGACTGGATCAGTCAATGGGAAGCTCTTTCCCCTTTCTTTCCTGCAACCTCAGCTGAGCAGCCTCTGCAAGACTATTGTAAGTCGTGACTTGGGCTCACCTCTCAATCTCTGTCCAAGCGGCTGGCTACTTACAGAGCAGTTAATGCCTTGAATTGTATGTGGCAGGATCTCAGTCCCATCTTCCGTTCTTAGTTCGAAAGCAAGACATTGCAAGTAGATTAATAGGTACTGTCTTGGCGGGAAGGCAACAGCAGTCCATGCGGCTTGGCGTTGAGTCAGAGGTGCTGGGCCGCCTGGGGTGGGGGATGGTTTGCCCCCGGGAGACACATGGGGCAACCCATTTCACACAACCGCACCACAGCAGTGGTGAAAAAGATGCGAACGGGTGGGCAGCGGCAGAAAAAGGCACATGTTGTTTGGCCCACCCGCCTGGAGCCTTGGAAACCTTTGAACAGCCGCAGTGGTGGCAGCGGCGACATCACCTCTGGGGGGGACATTTTCGTTCGCGGCCCCCCTCCCACTGGGCGTAAGTACATCATTGCATTGAGTCACGCCGGCCACATGACCACGGAAGCGTCTTCGGACAACACTGGCTCTTCGGCTTTGAAATGGAGATGAGCAGCACCCCTAGAGTCAGCAACGACTACCTTTCAAGCGAGGGGAACCTTTACCTATTGCGAAGAGAAGCAAATGGGGGGGGGTCAACGAACACTACCTTGTTACAAAGACTACGTGTTCTGCAGATGATAGGGATCCATGCTGAAAAGTATTGGGAACACAATTCATCTTTGCAGAAGGCCACCAATCTGATGCCTTTAGGCACTGGTTTAATCTCCTATCTTTATTAGTTTTTGAGTAAGAGTTGCACTGAGTCAACCCACTTTTGTAAATAACATTCTTGACAGCTTTGCTATTGCGTAGGAGGAAAGGATTATAGTGGGGCCTTATGAGAGCACTCAGTGTTCAGCGCTATACAAGCACACCATGTCACTCTGGTCAGAGAAGCCATTGTTGATCAAATCCATGATCATGTGGATCACACACATTACGTAATTTGCATTTCAGCTGCATGCTGTGGACCAAGAGAGGTCAGGACAGCTCATGCACAATTGTTCCTCATATATTTGTCATATCCTATAAACATAATAATACAGTACACATGAATGGATCATTAAGCTGGGTCCACAGGCATTTCAGTGGACTTTGGATCAGGCATCATATTCTAAAGCCGCCTTGGTTGCCCTTTGTAAGCCGCCTTGGTTGCCCTTGTGGGAGAAAGGCGGGCTACAAATCTCTTAAATAAATAAAAATAAATAAATAAAGTTTAGGTAAAGGTGACCCCTGACAATTAAGTCCAGTCGTATCCGAATCTAGGGTGTGGTGCTCATCCCCATTTCAAAGCCGAAGAGCCAGCGTTGTCCGAAGATGCCTCCGTGGTCATGTGGCCGGCATGACTCTCCTTGCCGCAGCGCGTAGCATGCAGCTGGAACACGGAGCGCTGTTTACCTTCCCGCAAGTGGTACGTATTTATCTACTCGCATTGACATGCTTTGGAACTGCTAGGTTGGCAGGAGCTGGCCAAGCAACGAGAGCTCACCCCGTCGCAGATTCGAACTGCCGACCTTAAATGTTCAGGGCAATTCTGTGTGACATTGTTCTAGGAATAGCACTTGTTGGGTGCTCCTTACGGGGGACCCCGGTAACGGCGTAGCGAGGGTGCGGTCCGTGCCGGCAGTGGGGAAAGCAGCGCCTTCAACCCCAAGTCCGTCTTCCAGACGATGTCAGGCAGCCTTCCTCCGAATAGGGCTAATAGGGACCTCAGAACGGGCTAAGAGGGGAGGAGGTTGCATCACCCGGTTCCACCACCTCCGCCTGGCTCTTGCAGGGCACCCTCGGATGTCGCTCTTTTTCTCCAGCCTGCCTGCGAGCCGACCTCCTCATTGGTCCGACTCTTGGCCTTAAATACCCTACCCCTTGGTTAAGTCCTGCCCCCGACTCCTCCTGGTTCCTGCCCCTCAACCAATCCCACCACCGCCAGCATCCCACCCCATCGTCAGGCGGCATGGTTCCTCCCTCGATGCGGCTGCTGACGCCTGCTGCTGTGTCGCGTCGGGATTTCCCTGGAGATGTCGGGGCAAGGGCTGCCCCATGACCCCGTCCACTGGCCGGCCTGTTCTCTGCCGGCTGCCCGGTCTCCTCCACGCTGGGGCGTTTCAGGGCCTGAGGCCTCTCCGTCGCAGGCCGCCGGGTCATCTGAGTTCCATGCCGGGATGACGGAGGTCGCTTCTCCATGGGGTAAGTCCGCGGGAGGCGTTCAGTTCCCCCTTCCCCTGCCATCACCTCCTCCTTTGCCAGGCCGGCCGCGGAACTGTCGGGGTTCCCAAGGACGGAGGTTGGGCAGAGGCCTGACCCCGGACAGCACTCTTTGGTGATGTTCACCTCAGGATGCTGTAGTGTGACTCACTGCTCCCTCAGATCGGAGAAAGGACAAACAGGAGGAACACTGGGATGTTTTAAGACTTATTTACCTCTTTCAACAGGAGGGAGGGGAAACTGGGCTGTTTAATTAGTAGTCTTAAAAATCCACCAATAGCTTCTCGACTCTGCAACTAATAATCACTATCATATTTTTATTTTTTTTGTATTCTTTTTTCTCTTTTGCTGTATTCTGTTTTTATTGTATTTGTTAAAACTTCCTTTAAATAAATAAAAAGAGAGAGAATCGCTATCGGTATGTTCTACCTACCAGCTTTCTAATGACTAATTCAGCAATAGTACATCCTAGATACCATCATCATTTTTTGTATTGTATTCTTTTTTCATGTTGTAAGCCGCCTTAGGTCCCTTCGGGGAGAAAGGTGGGGTAACAATATTGTAAATAAATAAATAAAATCATAATGGTATCTTTGGAATTTTCTCCTGGCACCTGGAAGGTCTGTTGTCAGGAGAGAAAAAATGAACCACGCAGAACTGAGCTTGAAGCCCACTGCTCTGATCCAACGTGGAAATGTTCATGGGGTCAATGTAGCAGCAGCGACAGCAACCCACCAAATAGTTCGTGCACAAAGTTTCTCTGTGTGATAATCAGCAGCAGGGAATGCTGCAGAAAGAAGCACCAAAGGCTTTCCTCCTTGAAAGACAGCGAGCCCTTCTATGTCGGGAAGCTGGCATTGGAGACCCTTCTCAGGGCCCCTTGATATGTGAGGTTCAGGGCAGAGTGTCTCCCCCCACACCGATGCTTCTCTGTGGGCATGCTACATCCCAAATGTCTGGTGCACAGATGGCATGGGTAAATCTAGTCTCTAGAATGCACAGGTAAACCTGAAAGGGTCTCGGCATGACAGATGTTTGACATCAATCAACAGTTCATTTTATTAGACTTGTTAATAAAGCTCTAGCAGAAGCCTTTGATTCAGACACTTCTGAAGCCCATTGTCATGTGCGCGTACCAAAGGTCATCACTTCATGTCCCCCTTCAAAATCTGTTCTTCAGGAATAAATGGACTGGTTTAAAAGGCAAGCCTATACAAAAATAAAAATAAAATGTGTGTGTGGGGGGAGGGGTGTTTGTTTTTTAAGGTACTGTACCATTTTACATGAAAATGCTGGACATGCCAGACTCTTCCAATAAGATTTCCTGGACATTTAAAAAAACACACAACAAACATCTGTTTCATATCTGAATGCCAAGCTTTTAAGAACGTTAGCCTGTAAAAAGCCCAGTTCTTTATTTTAACCCAATCACCAGGTGCTTATGAAACATCATACCCTTGTGAAACAGGAGCGTACAGGAGATAAAAAGGCTGCTAAGATGGAAGAGAAAATTTCAGCATGTCAGGAAGATGGACTATGAATACAGTGGCCCAAGAGCAATTCCACTGAATGGAGAGAAGATTCCCTGGAAAAAAATAGATTGGGGTAGTTGATAAATTAAAAAAAATAAGTATTGAATGAATAAAAGCAGAACATTAGACAGTGAAATGCATAGATGAAATTCCACTGTGAATCTTGTGTTAAAACAGGCTGCACCTATCAAAGGACCTTCAACTAGGGCTAAATTCCATGCAATCTGTGCTTCTTATGCTTTTTTAATTTCCTTTGTTTTTAGATAGCTACGGCTGCAATACTATACCTGCATACCTCAGAGTAAGTCCCATCGAACTCAATGGGACTTAGACATGCATAGGATTGCGCAGGCCAGAATCTATGAAAAACCATGCATTGCCTTTCATGCACATTCTAGGACTTTCATCCCTGCCCTCTTTCTTACAGTATGTCCCCCGTGACCCCCAAAACCAGTCCAAAAGATGGAGGAGTTCTTCAAAGTGGTATCTGAATTCAGTGCAAGGGGCTGCAACCAGAAGCAAAAACTCAACAGAGTTCTGGTGCACATGTGGAACTGCATGAGGCGCTCACACAGAATTCTTCAGATCCCAGTTGTAGTTACATAATATTCCATCTGACAACATGGATTTATTAAGAACAGATTATGTCAGACCAATTTAATTCCCACCTTTATTAAAGTAATTTGTTTAGTAGTCATGAGGAATATAGCTGACTTGAAACGGGTGGACTTCAAGAAGACCCCCAAACTATTTTCGTATGATTTCAAGAAGACCCCCAAACTATTTTCATATGATATCCACATGTAAATTGGTTTCAACTGTTCTGCAACTACTCTATAGCACTAGCCATGGTGGAAAGCTGCTGAGAAATCCTATGAGCCTTTTACAACAGTGGGATTAGTGTCCCAGTGGCATAAAAAGTCCTGTGACGGTGTGAAGATCACACTGCTGCTGGGCCATTTGAGGACCCTGCTGCAAGGCAGCTGCAACGGCAGATCCCTGCCGCCATGGACCCCAGGTGGTACCAGGGCACGTAGGCTGGCACGAGGGGGGGTCATGGGTGGGGAGGGGGAGTAACAGGTCAGAGAAGGGGAGGAACCAGGGAGCATGTCGCAGGCAGAAAGGGGTGGATCTGACTGCAAGTCCAACTTTTGCAAGTCCAACTTTTGCCAAATCCTATCCCCCATCTTCCAATCTGACATGCCCCCTGGCTCTCCTCAGCTTGCACCAGCAAAATGGCTGGTGTACGCCCAAGAGACTCATAGACGAATGGGCAGCCTAGCAGGAGGCAAGTAAAAAATACCTCCTGCAGGCTGTTCGATCACTGCCCCCTCATCATAGCATGCAGCACGCACTCCGTTGGCACGGCTGCATGCTATAACGTGGCGGGGGATAATTTGGGCTGTAAGCCCCTTCACCTCACCTGAGCTCCTACACACCTGAATATAAACACACCTGTATAAAAGAAACCATCCAAATTATTGATTGGCCCAAATATAGAAGACCTGTGGAACCTGCAACAAAATGTTGCCATGTCTACCTTATGAGGGCTGCTTCTGTTTAGGACTCCAGCCAGTATATGGTGCTTTTCAGGCCTCTTGGTTGAGAGGGGGATGTAGCAGGAGCAGGGGACAGCTTACCTTGAGGCCTTCCCCTGCTAGCGCTAGAGTTGACCAGAAAGAGCTCTAAAGACCTTATGTAAGTGTCACAGCCCAGCCATCGGAAACATCTGTGCCTTATTTCTCCTGACTGTTTCATGAGCCTTCCACATGGTGTTCTGGAAGGGGCAACAGAGTACCTGACACTTGGGAGCTGGGCATGTTGACATCTCAAAGGACATGAACAAATGGTTGCTTTCAATTGTTCACCTATAGTGCAGCCGTGGCTGTGCAAACTATAATTTAAAAGTAATTTGTGGTAATTGCTTTAACTACATTTAAAAAAAAAAAGCACCAGCTTCATTTTACTTTCATAACGCTACACCAGTAATGATGCCATTCATCATTTGCTGTCAAAACAGTATCAGGTGCTAATCTAAATCCAAGAATATGTGCAATACTATTGCACGCTGGAAAAAAATGTCACGAGAAAAGAAAACCAACTGTCAAATCTTATTGTTACGTAAAATTAACTTCTAGTATTACTTGGGTAATTAAACTTAACTGAAGACTATGCAAACTCATTTGCCTCTTTTCAGTGATCAGGATTACTATAATTAACATACTTTCCCACCCAGCCACACCCTTTGGATTCTGAGCTGCAGACTGTGAACTCTTCCTTTCCCTACTAGCCCAAATACAACAGATTCAATTCAGGGCCTTCATGTGCAAAAATTCCTCAAGTCATGTTTCAGCTCCTGCCAAAATATTCAAACACAAATTTTCCACATATTTATTTATTTATTTTATTTTTAAAAAATATACCCCGCCTTATCCCATGCCAAATGCCCTGACAATGATAAAAATACATAATTTAAAACAATACATAAAATAAATTAAAAACAATAAAAACCACCGGGGGGGGGGGCTACAATATAGAACAGAGAAGCAAGGGAGCAAAACATCTTGATACCCAGAAGTCAGACATCAATCCATCACCCAAACGCTACACGAAACAGAAATGTTTTGAGCCCTCACCGAAAAGTCATGAGGGAGAGGGTAGTTCTCAATTCCCCCGGCAAAAAGTTCATGACATATCACAATCTTGTAAAGGAACACATGTAAATCACAGCCCTTTCCTTCCAAATGTATGTGATCAGTGATCAGGATGAAGTTTTATATATCCTTGCAATAATCAGATCCCAAGATCCAAACTTGTTCCAGCCCCTTACTTGTTCCAAGAAGACCCAAAGCCTTTAGCCCTGGGGTTACCCAAATGATAGCAGTGTAAATTGTTAAGTCATCCAGATGAACATAAGAAGAGCCCTGCTAGGCTACAGGCCCATTGCTAAAAGCCATCTAGCCCAGCATCCTGTTTCCTACAGTATATAATAATATAATATACAGTATTTCTATACCACCTTTCTTGGTCATTGGATTTCTCCTCTGACTTTAATCCAAGGCGGTTTACGTGAGCAGGCTTTCCCAACCCCCCTAATTGGGGGGGGGGGCTTTACAATCATATATATAAATGTTCAATCTTTCATGAACAACTGCATTCCAGATGGTATCCTTTGCAGTCTGGCATCTCCCTGGCCGTCGCCTCCCACGCTCGGCCGACGCAACTGGCAGCTCTTTATCTCTCCCTTCACAGCTTTTGGGCAGCGGCTTGTCTCGAACTGGCCGTTCACCGATCTTCAGGCTTATGAGGTGGCAACTCTACCAACTAAGCCAGACTGCCTGCCAACTAGTTGCCTCCGAGAAGACCACAAGCAGGAGAGAAAGGCATCCTCTACCACTGGTACTTAGAGGCACACTGCCCCTAAACCTGGCCATAGTAGCATATGGTTATCATGAGTGTTAACCATTGACAGAAAGGAAATTGTTTTCCATGACATTGTCCTCCATGATGTTGACTAATCCTCTTTTAAAGCCATCTAAGCCAGTGGCGATCACATCACACAGCTTATGGTAGTGAATCCCACAGACATACTTACTACTGCCGCCAGTCAGCTTCATTAGATGATCTCTGCTTCTAGGGTTGTGAGGGAGGCAGAGACGTCGTGGCACTGAGGGCGGTTGGGGCGGTGGGCCCCAGGGCGTGCGTCTTCCTCGGGATCCGCAGCCATTCTCACGTCTTCTTCACAGCAAGAACGGCTGCGTGTTTTGGCCCTCCCACCCTCCCTTGGCTCCAAAAAGGAGCCAAAAAGTGCCAGGGGAGGGCGTTTCCGCACCGCGGAGGCGCGCTACGCCGTCACACGCCCCAGGGGGCGTGGTGGTGGCTCCCACCCACGGGAGTGTAGCTCGCCTCTGGAGGGAGGGAGAAAAACTTCTCTCTATCCACTTTCTCCATAGCATGCATACATTTCTGAGCTTCTATGTTGTTCCTTTTTTCTTAGTTATAGTATGTGTTGTTCCTTAGTTGCCTTTTTCTAAACTTAAAAAAAAGGAAAATCATTATCTGTTGTATTTATTACATTTATATCCTGTTCTTCTTTTGGAAAGCTCTGAGCAACCAACACAAGGCTCCCATGGTCTCCCATTCAAGCACGGATCAGGCTTTTACCACGTACGTTGCTTCAACAATACATTACCACATCGGGTGCTTCCTGGCCATTCACTGAGCCAACAGCATGCCTGGTGCTTGCCTATAGCCCCTTGAAATAATATGCGTCACTGAAACTAGCACATGGTTATATCACAGTATTCATCTTGCTGATCCCATAAACAGATGTTCCGCACGACAAAGGGCAGAACTCCTTGCTGAAGCAACAGGCCAGTGTTCTGTTGAAAGTGCGTGAATCACCTCATTCATAAACCTCCCTGTATGTTTATTTGGCTGTAAGCACACACTTCTATATAAACATGTCCTTTCCATGTAGAATGATGTGCCTATAATTAGGTCCTGGAAACCGTTTGGAAGGTTCCAAAAGGAAATGCCATATGCTTCTGTGAGAGACAGAAGTATAAAGACAAACATATTTCCAGCAATTAGTGCCTACTTGTTCTTCAAGATGCTTTGCTTCTTATTATTGTCCAAGGCAGGCTTCCAGTTGTGGACACCAAAGAGCCATTTTGAGTGTGACCACAGGCCAGGATCTTGCTTTTCCTGGTAGACTATTCACATCGGCATATTATTAAGGGAAGAACATCTGGACTGGGCATCGGCTGCAAAGTTCGCCACATGCATTATCTCTTGTTCCAGCTGGCGGAGCAGAATGCTGATATTCCTGTCTGGAGCAGCTGAGTAATGGGACCAAAGTTTTAATACGTGCTCAGGTTGAAGTCTGAAACGCTGAAGGCACATTCAGTCTCCGAACACATCTATGAAGACAATGAGAGGGGGACTATATTGAGTAGTCCTTGTAACACTAGTATATATTGCACGTGAATCCAAAACAGGACACAACAGATAAATCAGTATCACTGACAAAACTGGGCTGTCCCATGACACAATCTGCAAATGGTAACTAGGACAGCAATCCTGAAGGTTACGCTAACAATTTATTTGCACATCCTAGTTAATTCAATCCACTGCACCAAATTGGGTTTACACAATAATATACTTCATTAATAAGGAAGCATTAGTGCATGGGAGCAGAATATCTGTATATGACCTATTTATACATTTACAGCCCAATCCTATCCACACAGTATGCTCACGAATCTCAAGGTCCGCCAGTATACCATGTGATCTGCCATCAGGGCAGTCTCTTTGATGTTCTGCAAGCACTGCCGCTGGTGCAAAGTCCAGACGGCCATGCACCAGCGCCACACAGACCAGCCGTCGGCATGGTGTTGCTTGTGGTGAGGGCACATCAGGATGGGGATCAGGATGGGGGGCATATCAGGGGCAGGATGGGGGTGGATCTCGGCAGCAAATGTCCCCTTACCCTGAGGAGACCTCTAGTGTACAAAACTCCCCCGTAGGATGGATCGCAGCCCACGCCCGAGCCACTGCATCGCTGTATGGGAGTTTAGTTAAGATTGGGCTGTAAGCATGTTGTCAGTTTGCCTGCACACAAAACACAGAAGATAGAGGGCCAATGATCAGGGTGCCAATGGCCAGTGTTACCTATCTGTATCCTATCTGGATGAGACTTGCATTGCTGCAAGACACAGGGATCTTCTGGTTCAAAGGGGGGGGGGGGAGAGAAGGCAGGAAAACAGTTTTCAAAAACAAACCCAGGAGGGCTAGGCAAAAGCCTTCTGTACTTCCAGGGAGGGAAGCAAGGCAAGGGAGCAGAGGTGGCTTTTCCCAAGGGAGAGTTCCTTGCTAGGTGTCTCAGCAGGTGCTTGAGTAGCGGCTTGCATGAATGCTTGGGAGGAGACTATGGAGAAGAGGAGGAAAAGGCTGGAAAGCTAAGAGATTGGTCTGGCACTTTTCCTGGGTGCCAGCTTGCACAGTGGTTCTTGGGTAGTGGGGGCAATGGGGGTGCTTGATGCAGCACCAGTGGGTAACTGAGTGATTCATGAGCAACGGGAGCAACAGCAACAGGGGACAGAAGCAGCAAGCAATGAATGATCTGTGATCCAGTTTTTATAACCAAAATTCCCATAGAAAAACATAGAAGCGATATGTATGGTAAGCTAATCAAGGAGCCTTCGTTAGTGCCTTGAGGGCCCTTGATGGTCCATCCCCTGTTGGAGATGGGTGCCCTCCATTGTTTGACACTCTATGTAGGGTGGCAGGCGACTCCTTGATTGCTCAGGAGGCCTGTGGATTACCATAGAGCTCTTGATTGAATTTACAGTGGTGAGGGAAGCCAAAGTTGAAGGCACTTGTTTTGTGAAGATCCTATTGTTTACTCCAAAGTCGAGAGGCCCCCAAGAGGATGTGGCTTTGTTTACAAGTTTGTCAGCTGACAAAGCAAGATGTGACCGGTCATGTAATTTTCCAGAAGGCAAGGATTTTCCTAAGTCAGCCAGCAAGACGGCAGTAGAGTAGCAGGGCCGGGGTCAGGGGGATGCATTGGCCCCCTCCGGGTGACAGCTGTGGTCTCCTCGCGAGGAGAAGTTGCAGCGGGAGTTTTGTGCTTCGTGGCTGCTTTTCTGTGGCAGAGCATTATCACACCAAAAATGGCACCTTTTTCGCCCCTCCCACCCTCCTTGGCTCCTGGAAAGCTTGAAATGAAGTCTTCCAGCCCCAATGGCCCCAGTGCGCTCTTTAGCTGGCGCACATCCAGGGAGGCCATGTAAGGCTGGCCCGCCCAGTGAAGGGGATGGGGATATGATAAAGCTCACCGCTGATATCCCCACCCCCCCTCCTGGGCCGGGCCGGCTAATTGCCCCATCCCCAGCCACCCTCCCCATGCCCTCCCACTTACCAGCACAGGACTTACCTGTGCCCGGCGACGCAGGTCCTGGACAATGGCGTAGTAAGTGGTGCCAGCCTCCATGCCAGCGCTGCTTATTCAATTGGTGCCACAAAAGTGCTTTATGGCATTTTCGCAACACCAAAGGCCAAAAAGCTCTCCACCGGCCTAAAGATAGGCAAGATTGGGCCCTGAAGGCTTATTCGCAAGAACCCTTGTTCCTTCAGCTGCAGAGCTTTTTCATCAACCCATGCTAACTTTCCGCCATGCTGCCATGGGTTAAGCTGGTCATGTGAATATTGATACCATCAGAGGCGTCACTGTAGCATGGCCCGCGGGGCCAAGGGCCCCGGGTGACGCGCGCAGAAGGGTGACGCGCGCGTGTCACTTCCCCTGCGCTCGTAACCGGGAGGCTCCGCACGTCACCCGGGAGGCTCCGAGGCCGGGAGAAGGCCTCGGACCGTCCTCCCGGGCCTGCGCTCCTGGGCCTTCTGAGGAAGGCCCACTGCGCGAACGTTATTTATAACGTGTTTAGCGCATGTGCAGACCGTTCCTGAGGGAAAAGGGCTGCCCTTTTCCTCAGAAGGCCCAGGACAGCAGGCCGGGGAAGATGTCCCCAAGCTGGCTGCAACGATTGAGGGGGAGCCGGGAGTGGCGGCCCGTCGGGTGACCCCCCCCAAAATCGCGGCGCGGCCATAGATTAGTAAAGGGGGTGTGTCCCGAGGGAGGGGTCACTAGGGTGACGCACGCGCCCGGCCCCGGGGCAGCGCGCGCCCTAGTGACATACCGTGTATGTGCTGAATTCAGCTTGGGTGGGCTTTTGATACACAACTGCCCCATTGCAATCAAATGTCAGTAGGTATTAAATCTTGCCATGGGTCCATGTTCATTTTTCATGCTTTCCTGGAAAGCTCAGAGCATCAAGCACCCAGATCAAATCTAAGAAAACTTTGCATTCATCCCATGGGTGTTATGTTTTGGAAGTTGTACAAATGTCCATTTGGATGCTCTTGTTTTCATTTGGATACTTTTACCATACGTGGCCTAAATCTTCTCAGGCACCATGAAAATGAGCCAATTCCAAAAATGAAAATGGCACTATTTATAATGTTTATGGACTGTTAGTATTTAGAGGCTCTTTTTGTACTAAGTAGGAAATGTATTATGCATGGAATTTGTCCACATTTCTAAGGAAGGCAGATGGAGTGTCTGAAACAAACTTCAATCAGTGCTGCCTTCAGTTTCAAGTATGTGTTTGTGAAAAAAAGTGGGGGAGGGGGGCTTCTGGAAATCTGTAGACAAGAAAGAGCAACAGCAAGTATGTTCTTTGAAAGAAATACAAATATGGATAAGTTGTTTTAGAGGTACCTTGCCTAACGATGTGTGTGTGCATGCATGCAGGCCACTCAAAACGTTGGAAATCATTGTATGTCAGTGAGTACTGAAAAAATCAGAGAAACTATCACCAAAATCTGGGAACTATAGAGATAGTTTGGTTCCAGGTCCATCTCCTTTAGCTGACCCTATATATGGGACAATTAGGCAAGGCAATTTGGATATTTTGATGGTTGGATAAGGAAAGGATTTTATAAAATGGTAACATTGGATCATATAGTGAATTAAGACCACACTTGGGGCAGCTACACCTTCTTAATTTCCATCTTCATAGTTAAGAAATCATCCGCATCAGGTTACCATAAATATGAGGATGTTTTGACCCTTAACCAGCTTTGATAGTTTGGTAAAGAATGTAATAATCCGGGAGAATTGCTTTCAAAAATATACAGGATATTGCTGAACTTGGATAGACCGGTGGATATGAATAACGTAGAATGGAAAAGCTACAGACAAGGTCCGGCCAATGGAAATGTGTAAGTACTGAGTAGATCCACTATTCAATTAATATTTCCTGTAGAGAAAATACATATAAAACAACTCTTTTTTCTTTTCTTTTTTGGTATCTTTGAAGTGATAAGGTAGGAAGTGAAGTTTTGGAGCTGGTATGATGTTCAGAAGATTTGTAGAGGGTTTCTTTTAATATAATTGTGTAATCTAAATTTTGTGGTAATTTGAACATGGGGGTGTATCCGCGAATTCACTTATCCGCGGTTGTCAGCCGCCGCCCCGGTGCCCCCCCCCGAGTCCGTTATCTTTGTTTTGTTTGTATTGCTGGCGCCAAGCAAGCATGTCCAGTTACTTCCTCATAGCAAAGAGCAGGCAAGCAGCCTGCATACTAGAGAGGCTCCCAAACATCAGAGCCTCTCTAGTATGCAGGCTGCTTGCCTGCTCTGTGCTATAAGTCAGCATGCTGGCTTATAGCACAGCCAGCGCTAGACACATAACTAAGGTAATGGGTGCGGGGAGACGGCTGCGGAGGGTCACAGGGATAGTGTTCCCCCATCCGCGGTTTCCTGATATCTGCAGGGGGGGGCCCCAGGAACCTATTCCCCTTGGATACAGGGGTCATATTGTATTCTAAATTTGTATCTTTATTTTAAAAAAAATCAGAACTCAAACAAATCATCTAGCTTGTAGGGAATAGGAGGAACAGCAAGGCTAATTCGAGTCACAACTTAATTGAGTCAACGCTCACATCTAAGAGCACTAAGAGCATAGCCTCAGCAGCTGGATCAGGAAGGACCCTGATGGGCAACACCTGTCTGCACAGACAGTTTCTCATTCATCAAGGGAAATGGGCACAGAACCCTGTATACATTTGCTATCTTGGTAGCTGGGGGCAATTGTCATTTTGTTTGTTATATCCATATGAAGGCTTATAGCATATGGAACTATAATGCCCATTTGACATTAATGACTCATTTTCCAGTTCTGTATTTAATTAACCAGATAAACCAATGTCATGATAACTCCCTTGATAGTCTAATATATATTTTTCCCCATTGATATAGCGGCTACATTATAGCCAATGTCTGAACATAATTTTTCATGCTAAAAGAGGGCTGCCCCAGACACACGTACTTACTACACAGAAAGCCGTATTGTCTTAAAATTTGGCTCACGGTTGCAAGTGCAAAATTTGATGTTATTTAGGCAATGACTCAATTTCAAGTAACATTTGGGCCTCGCCATAAACTAAAAGAGGCAGCTACAGAAATCATAAGGAATATTGTAGTGGGAAATAAAACTACTAGAAGCTCTGAGGGAAATGTGCCTGGGTTGTGTATCCATCGAACCATGTGTAGGTACTGTGGATCTTTCCATCATGGTGCTGATTGATCATTATGAGACAATGAGGTAAGATCTCTTCCAAATAAGTCTGTTTTTAATTCTTTATTTATTTAAATTCTTTTTTTCCCCAAACCAAACCACATCTTTGTTTAATCAGTGATAGAGTATATAACATTTTAATATTACCTGAGGTTCTGAAATCAGGCGGAGTGAAGAGAGGATTGCTATTCTGCTTTTAAAAAGTAAATGCAAAAAGAATGCTACATTTAAAGGCTACGTAGAAGTACCAGGAAGCTGACAAAAGGCAGGAAGTGTAAAGCCAGAGCTTACACCTGAATCTTACACACGTCGCGGAGCCTCTGACCTGATTTTTGAAGCAAGCGGAGCCGCTGCGACCTCCGCACGGCCGGCGCGTACCTCAAGCTGGAATCCAACTTTTCAGGGGGCGGGCGCGCAGAGCTAGGGGGCGGTTCGCGGAGCTACTGCAGCCTGCCAATCGTAGGAGGGTGGCTGCATGCCAAACTGAACTACCTCCAATCACCTTCTTAAGAAGGCGGGACAACAGGAGGGACAACAGGAGGGAAGACACTCCCCCGCTCCAAGCGCGTAGGCAGAGGCAGAGGGGGCGGCAGAGCCTCTGCCTGTAATGTAGCTCAGCCATAACACTTACATCCATTGTGGACAAAAGAACTGTAACACCAGAATTATGAAGAAAGGGTTAGCGGGAGCCAGTAATGTCAGTAGCCCTCCCGGTGCTCAGAGCAAGGAGCGGGGCCTGAGAGACATGACGTTGACGCGCCCAGCGCGGCTCCAAACACACCCCCTGCTGGTTTTGGTACCATTTTGGAGCCGTTCGGGCTCCAGGGAGGGAGGGAGGGCTGAAAAGAAGACGGCCGAAGCGGAGGCGACGCATCGCGAGGGTAAGTACACCCCAACGCTGTGTGCACCCGCGCCCGGAGCAGCTGCTCCGCGCACTCCACACTAGTAACGCCTCTGGTGGGAACGTCCAAATATGGTGTCATGGTGACATATCTGTCCCACAAAAGCCAAAGGGGGCTCAATTGTGACATGAATACAAGGAGAATTTCATCCTGTACGCATGTGCATGCGCGTGCATGCGCGTGCATGCGCACGCACACACACTCGCGTGCACATACACACAAATGAGAGTTTGTTCCTGAATGTAAGAAAAAGTAGAATTTATTATTCTTTTGTTTTGAATTCCAGACATATGTTGTTTCTATTTCTCAACTAATATATTTATTTTTCCAATATTTATTTCGTTCACCTTTATTTGCTTTAGCTGTAGGCTATTAAAAAATCAAGCTATAAAATGCTGCAATCATAAAACAGGAATTAAGATGACAGAAAGCATGAGGCTACAATAGAAAAACATTAAACAAACAAAATCCCATGTAGCATGTGGCCGGAGAATCACAGGAAGAAGCTTTTCAGCATTTTGCTGCTGCCAAAGCAAGATTAGTTACTATTTGCATCATCTCCCGTTACTAATGGCAATTAAGTAATCTAACTTTTGCAAGTTAATCGTATGAGCTTGACAAGACAAGAAATTTTGTCTCACGTTCTTCAGAAGTGGGAGACTAAAACATAACGAGGAATGCCCTTTGTAAGTTACATATTTTTTAGAAATGCAACAGGGAATGTTACAATAATGTCCATCTGAAACAGCTGATTATATCTGTTGTATCCTAACAACTCAATCCTGTGCATGTTTACTCAGAAATCAGTCACAATGTGTTTAATGGGGCTTCTCTCTCATGTAAGTGTGCATAGCATTGTGCTGTAAGACAAAAGTGTACTTCAATTTAGAAAGAATGGAAAAATAAGAACCAAGCCCATGATTAAATGTGCGTACAATAGGGTCACATTAAAATAACAAATCACATTGAATAAAATCATCAAACACACTTATCTCAAATTGTGGTGTTGTTTTTTTTTTAAGATATCCAACGCTGATTCCACTGTATTCAATAGAACAACTATAAACCACAAATCATCTGGTTCATTTTATTTACCCATGTAGACAGGTTAAAAAAAGTTTATTTTGCAGTTGTTCTGCCAGGCAAGTGTCAGAAAGTCTGTCCTCAGATAAAAACGGAAATTTAATCCAATGATTAGATGAACCTTCATCTCAATACCAAGATTCCAATTTCAGGTCTTAATAAAGACACAGGGGTGCCCCTCAAGGTTCCCAATACTTAGGCTTTCCATATCGCCGACCGGGACGCTCCGTTTTGCCCTTAAGGGGCGGGGCAGGGGGAAGGGAGCCAGAGCGCGCCCGGGCGCGCTCTGGCTCCCTTCCCCCCGCCCCGCCCCTTAAGGGCAAAACGGAGCGTCCCGGTCGGCGATATGGTAAGCCTACCAATACTGGCCTGAATCCCAACTAACTGCTCTACTCATAGAGGCTCCTTCTGTGACTGGAAGGTGTGGGGTGAGCTCCCAGGAGGACACTTTCTTCTCAAAAAACGACCCCTCAAGTGATTGTAACTGAAAGGAAGGAGTGGTTGAGTACAGAGTAGTTATTGGGGTACAAACCGTTGATCCTGACTCTCAGGTCTGGAAAGTTTTCAAATTAAACATATAAGTTCTATATTTCTGTTCCATAGATTATTTGAGGACATAATTTAGAGGCCTGAATTTTGAGGATAGGTAATCCTGGAAGGTCGCCATGACTCCGCCAAGTTCTCCAAACAGCATTGACTGATTGATCTACTTTTTAATTGGCTGAGAATCAAAGTGGCCGGCATCTTCCTCATGATTCTGACTTGCCCAAATTCAAGTACACAAGCTTGGGTCTCTTCCCCCCCCCCCAAAAAAAAAAAACTGAGAAAAACAACAGTTTAAATAGTGCAGGTGATTCTGCCTGCCACTTGACTTACTCTGTTTATGCCCCGGAGCGAGCCTGAAATGAGAGAATGAAGCTGCTGTTCCCTCCATTGTCTCAGTTACTGCATGTCTCTCGTACTGGGATTTTAATTCGTAAAGAGATAGTATGTATTTGTTGGATTTTTGACTAACACAGTTTTGGCTTTGCATGCCGACCTTGAAATGGTTCCCTTGCATAAGATGTATCCAGCAGATCATATGATACTTCCCAATGAGTCTGAATCTTAGGTAACCTAGATGCCTTGGTAGGTAATTCATTTTCACACCCTTTATGGGCATTACAGTCTTCTGTCACCACCATCACTATAGAATTTGTAAAGTTACAGCCCAATCCTATGCTTTGCACCAGCACAGCAATCACTGTGCCTGTGCAAGCTGTCGCAAACATGCCATAAAGCACATTGCGACAGTGCAGGAAAAATGCACACTGGCACTAAGACTTGAACCAGCATGCCAAATTCAGTGCAAGCGCAACGAGCACCGGACCAGGTAAGCTTTGTGCAGTGCAGGGAGAGGATGGGGGAGGGCAGGGAGGGGGCAAAATGGGGTGGGGAGGGCAGTGACAGGGCAGAGAGTGAACGGAATGGGTCTGGGAAGGGGAACAGGATCAGTAGTGCTAATGCGTACCAAATCCTATCCTCCTTTCCGGGCCTGTTTTTCTCGCACGGAGTCATTCATCGCTGTGCCAGCGATTTCACGCACACAGGTCTAGGTAGACCTGCTGCCGAGGCTGTAAGGGGACCTGTTGCCAAATGCCTCCTTACCTCAGGGAGATCTCCAGCCTCCTGTTTCCCACACTGGATACAGCGCAGACTGCATGGCCCCACGGCATCTGCGCGGGACAGGATTGGGCTGCCCATCTCCTAAAATTCTATGGCAGAGCTCAGTTCTTGTCAAATGGTGCCTGGATAATACTTAGAATTTTTGAGTGGAATATAAGTACTATTAACCACAAGTGGAGAGAACGGTTTCTTAGAACCAGAATAAAAGCAGTGAGGAAGCTCTATCAATTCAGAGCCAGTTCTCCTTTCAAAACAAAAGAATAGCAGGTACTCCACCCAGCCAGTCTCTGTCAATGGCTCTAATTGCCAACCAGCCTTACACATGATATCTCTCAATAGAAATCTTACCCAAATCTGCAGCAGTAATCATGTTTCCTCCAGACCAATTGTGCCATGTGCCTTTAAGAGTTCAAAAAATGTCTTTCCAAGACAATGTGAATTCCAACTAGAATATTACAAGATAAAATCATAGGACTACAACTACTTGTCATTTTCTAGAATGGAAACATCATTTGCCATTGTTCTGACTTGCTGAGGTCTGTACAAATTGCTCACTGCATAGTTTAGTGATCTCAGGAATCTAGTGATATCTGTGAACTTAGGGTCAAACTATCAACTTAGGGTAAAGCTACATGTGACAAGAAATGTGCAATCGCATTTCAGTCTTTTCATCAGCTTTTAAACAACAGCTGTGGGAGCCCTAATTAGGCTTGCCATCCCTCCCAGAAATCCTGGGACCGCCCCGGTTTCCGGGCTCCAGTCCCGGGTCGGTCCTGGGCTTTCCGGGCCCGGATTAAGCCTCTGCTGCCACTGCTTTTAAATGGTTTTAAAGAACTTTTAAAAACTTACCTTTTTTCCTCTCAGCCATCTTGGATCTCGCAAAATCTCGCACCCAAAGATGGTGGCACCCAAATCCCGTGAGGGCACATGAGGCAGTACTGTACTGCCATTTTAAAAAGCTTCCATTGAAAACCAATTGAAGCTTTTTAATTATAAAAAGAGCATGTGGGGGGGGGGAGGGGGGACGGACCTGATTGGGATCAGAATGTGGGGGCAAAGTGTTAAAGTCCCTTAGCCCCTGTGCCATGGCTATGTCCCATTTTGGGCACCCCCTCCCCAGCACTATTTTTATACAAAGAAAAAAAAAGAGGCCAGCGCACATATTAAACATTTGCTTTGGCTCTCAGGCTGTATTTTAGCTGTGTTCCCTGTGCATCCCTTCTCCCTGTGCCCCATCCCATGAGAGGAGAGCCACATTATAGTGGGACAGGAATGACATGAAGCCGAGGATGAGAGGCATAAGAAGAAGAAGACGACGACAGAGGAGGCAAAGAATGCTGCTACTCAAGGTTTATTGTGGGGATTCGGTTATATAGGAAAGATGGAAGGGTAGAAAGTTAAGGTCTGCTGGCTTAAGCTTGGAGTTTCCATCTTCCCTGTGGAGCCTGACACTGACTCCCACCTGGGGCCAGGAAGCCAGGGCCTGGAAATGCCTCTCCTGGCATATTAGTCTCTGGCCTAGGGAAGGTTGGTGTCTCAGTGGGGGCTGGTACGGAGTTTGAGGGTTGTGGTGGCACTAGGTCCATAGGGCCTGCCGGGGATGCTCCCAGTTCTTCTCCACCTATGCTCCAAAATGCACCCCTTTTCACTGTCTTCCCCCTCCAGATTTCTCCACCATCTCCTTATTTCTTCCTTGCCTCCATTCTCCTTCTCTCGTGGCGTCCTTCACCCTGCTGCTGCCACCATCCTCCTCCTCTCTTTGCCCCTCATCTCTGCACTGCTCCTCGCCTCCTTGCACCCCCAACCAATTTCTTCCACTCACCCTCTGTCATCTCACTCCCTACTTCTTTGTTCCTTTTTTGTCTCCATTCTTTAGTTTCCTCCTTCACTCCCCCCCCCCCTCCATCTGGTTCTCTCTGCCTTTGGAAGCTCCTGCCCTGCTGCTATCACCGCTATTAACAGGATTCAGGCCAGCTGCATGGCCCATCCATCTGTTCCCACGATACTTCATTGCCCACTGATGATGTCCATCAACAGGCAGGATACCCAGAAGCCCCATCCTGCTGTGTCTGCATGCAGTTTCTCAGTGGGTCATGGACCACAGCCAACACACCTTCGAACACTACTTGTCTTCATGCTTTGCAAAAACAGGACTTACTACTCCCGGGGGATTTATTGTGAGACATTTCTTGCTACTTACCAACAGTCATGTTGCGATGAACTAACTTCAGAAGGCGAGTTTGCCTAAGAGTATGAGTAGACTCACCCTCTAAACCAGGGGTGGCCAACCTTTCAACATGAATGCTCCTGGCCCTTTAATGGTTGTCTAGGTGAGGGCATTTCAGCAGGTGCAGCTGCTTTAGCAGCACCATCAGCACTTGCAGCTGCCAAGATTCTTCTTTTCTTTTCTATACAACTTTTAAGAACACAGAGGCCCAAACGGTGGAAGGTTGGCCACCCCTGCTCTAAACTCTTTAATCTGGGTAGATTTCTATGTTTTCTAATTAGGACCATCATCCTGAATATAAAGGCAAAAAAAAAATGGTAAATGAGAAACACCAATATGCTAGCTTGTAATAACAAATTTGAGCAGCAGTCACTAAAACACCATAAATAGTAAAAACATAATGTTGGGGGCAACAATAAAAAGCAAAACCTCAAAAAACAAGAGAGCTAGAACAGTTAATAATAATCTCTTAGCAGCAGCATAACTATACACTGGCCAATATTTATTTGAATAGTGATATACTCCACAGCAAAGTTATCTGCATATGAAATTGCATGTGTGTGTGGATAATTATGTACAGATGCAAAGATTTCATTTAAAAAACAGATTCTATTCCCTCTGGCTGAAAAGATAACATTCCATATATATTCATTTGGTAATTAGTTTAACTTGGATACATAATTTATTATTGTATAGACTTGTCTATGGCATGTGCTATATAATATGTTACATAGGAAGCGAATTCTGTTCGATTTCAATGGACAAAAGCATTTTTAAAAAGACAGAGCTATTTTGTGTTTGAAAAGTGTTTGATCATTTACAGGATTGCAAAATGGTACATGTTTTATAAGTTTTTCCATAACATTTTAAAGATGTTTTCGTCTACACATTTTCATATGGCCTTATATTGCTGTATAATCTTAATCATACTTGCTTTTGTCATATTGCATACATGTCAGTAACATTTCAAAATACAAAAATTGCAGTTATTTACTATTTTAACTTTGTTGTACCTAATGCACAGTTTTAATAATATATGTTATGGAGAGGATGCAATCAGAACATTTTTAAATGTGAAGTTCTGATATCTTTAGCACTGATTTTTCATTTATTTTTCAGACTACCTTATTTCATTGTTTGTGTTCAATATACAACATTATACAGGTGGGCCCCCAGCTACGTTTCTTCCTTAAACAAACAGGAGAAGCAGCCTCTGGATGCTTATTACAGGCAAGTAGAACGGGACTAAGTACTAGAGAGGCTCTAGGCAAAGTTAACAGAAACCTTGCAGAGCCTCTCTAGGACTTAGTCTCGTTCTACTTGCCTGCAATGGAGGCTGCTTCTCTGTTTGTTTTAAGGAAGAAACAAAGCTTGCTGAAAGAAAAATAAGAGCTGGGGGGGGGGGGCAAGCATGCCTGCCTGCAGGGGAGGCAGGGTGGGGGGGCCCTCAGGAAACCATGGAGGGGGTGTTCGCACTTATCCACAGTTTCAAGTATCCACGGAGGGGCCTGGAACATATCCCCAGCAGATATGGGGGCCCACCTGTACTACGATCTTGTCGTTCTCTCCCCCAGGAAAACATGCCTGACTCCCTCTTTAGTTATTTTGAAATGGTGGTGGGAGACTTTCTTTTTTTAATCAGGCCCCTGAATAATGTTCTTAGATCAGTGAAACTGAATCATTTCAGACTACAAGTTTGATATTTTTAAATACTGTATTTCTTATATTGTGCTTTATAGTATAATTATTTGTTGATTGTAAGCCATCTTATGTTTAACAGAGAACATTGGGATAGAAATAATTTATTTAAATTATTATAAAATATAATATAATACTTTATAAATAACTGATTTTTGAATGAGATCTGTAAGAGAGAGTTGTGCATTTTCCTAAAGAAAGAGAAAAATTGTTGGTATTAACATAAACTTACAGCCCAATCCTGTCCGGGATTGCACTGTCATGCACAGGCA
Organism: Plestiodon gilberti rubricaudatus; assembly: GCA_026170595.1. Taxonomy (NCBI): domain Eukaryota; kingdom Metazoa; phylum Chordata; class Lepidosauria; order Squamata; family Scincidae; genus Plestiodon; species Plestiodon gilberti. The sequence goes on along the minus strand of JANXHW010000002.1, from coordinate 217,859,040 downwards.
GGAGGATTTGGTCTAGTAGTTGAGCTGCTGCCTTGCCTGAAGAACAACTAGGACGGGATCAGTTTGAGACAACTGGAAGTTGCCAACAAGCTACCAACAACTGTGATATCTCAGCTGACAAGCTGAGATAGTGTGCACTGTCCCTCTGTGGGAAAGAGGAGTTGCTGTCAGACAAGCTAGGAAGCTTGAAGCCGTGTACAGCCAGAAAAGATACCACACAGTTGAAAGAAACAGCTGGAGAAGATGAGTTCTATGCAAATAGAACATTTATTGTAAAAACCCCTATGGGGTTTAGAAAAGCCTGCCTGTGTAAACCACCTTAAATAAAGTCTGAGGAGAAATCTGGTGACAGAAAGGTGGTATATAAATACAGATTATTATTATTATTATTATTATTATTATTATTATTAGGGAGCAATGCTGCAAGAGGCGGCAGCGCTCCATGTCCGTTCTGCCAGATCTTGTAAGATCTGCCAGAGCAGGTAAGGCAGAAGCGGGGAAGGGGTGAAGCTGAGCGGAGAGGAGAGAGGAATGGGGTGGGGAGGCTGCAGGAGGGGGTGTATCTGGCAGCAATGGTGTGTGCTAGGTCCTATCTTCCCTTCTGGCAGCCTCCCTGCCCCCTTTCTTTCCTTGGAATTGCAACAGCTAAAGAGCTGACACAGGTCTGAGAAGACCCATTGCAGAGCAGAAGGCTTACGGAGGGGTAAGGGGATCCCCTTTCTGAAGCCTTCCAATCTCTCCCCCCCCCCCCCCGGATACAGCACAGGCCTTTTTGGCATGGCTGTACCAGCGGGGGGGGGGGGGATAGAATTGGACCGTTAAATTCAGAACATATACGGTATATTGGGACCCAAGGCTTAGGGTATGCTTACTGGAATCTTTGACTTCTGGCTGCAAGGCACATCCTCGTGCCTGATCAACAAAACACTTTTCAAACTTTCCTCATTTTCAAAAGATGTTTGCTATGAAGCATGGGTGGCTGCTGTGCTGTGTAAGATCACAAGTCCACATCTCTCCTGGGTGAGCAAAACTAGTCATGCAGTTCTTTGAATACAAGTCGAAGAATGAAAAGATATTAGTGAAATGCTTGCAGAGACTTTAGTTCTCTGCTTAGTATTATCAAGTAGTAGTATTATCTCATAGTAATAATACTATATTAATATAACATGTATGAAGAAAGTTGTTTGTGTCTTTCTTAAGTATGTGGGTCTATTGTACAAATTGTTTGTTTAAACAAATAATGCCCTTTCTTTTCCTGATCTGGGCATTTAGTTTATTCCATGAAAATGAAGTAGAAATCTTTGGTCTAGCTCCCATCTGCCCACAGCAACAATTGCCAACATTTGTTTTCCGCATGAACAGTTAAACACACATTGATATATCAAGCAATAAAGATCACCCAGAGAAAGAAAACAAAATACAGACTCCCTGCAGCAATCTCAAATGTGTGGCTAGGCACACTCAGGGGACCAATACACTCCATCATTGTGAAGCTATAGATTCCCTTCTCTTTTTCTCTCCTTTTACAAAGATGCATGATGTCCCTCCAGGTTTCGCAGTCTGGATTTGATTAAATAATTATAAACGTTGAGCAGCAGATCTATCATTCATGCTCCTGAACATGCCAACATGTGCCGTTTGTGGTAATGCCAACCAATGGTGAAGCTTCTCTCATTATTGTCATTGAAAATATAGTGGTTTGGTGTTTGTGCTATTTCCTGGATTTTGGTGATATAAGTTTGCCCAGCAATTTGCTTCTGTTGCCAACAACACTAAAGAATTTTATAATAAATCCCTTCTATATTTTCGTAGTCTACCGCTCTGTCACTGAAATTAGCCATTTATGATCATATGCTCTATAATACCTGTTTTCTTTTTCTGTTTGACTCCTCTTTGAATTCTAACAGAAAATTAATCAAAGCATGGTTAGCTATGGCTTTTTTGCTGCTTTGAAGATCGTCACAGTGTGTGTGTGTGTGTGTGTGTGTGTGTGTGTGTGTGTGTGTGTACGCGCGTGCATGCATGCATGTGTGTTTGTATTTTTTTTAATGAACATGCCACTCAGAATTTTATGGTAGATGATAGTGAAACCAAACGGACCACACTTGAGAAATGGAATGTTTTACTGAAAATGTTATAAAGAGATTGATAGGAAATATTAACTATAACTACTCCCAGTGCAACTGAGGTACAGAAAAATTAATTCATTAGAAGTAAAAGAATTAGAGCCGGGTTTATAGCAACTTGTGTTGCATCCCTGCAGTGTCTATAATTTTATTATTTTTGTCCTTTGTCTCACAGGGGAAAAATGTAACAAGCATTTTCTACATGGATTGCATATAAGAATATATATGAATACCAGAAATGAACTTGAATACAACTGAGAATCAAATGTACTCAGAATACAAACATTACTTTGGATTTGAATCTGTATGCACAAACTGGTGGTTAGATGCTCTTATATCACGGGAATCAACTGTTTGGTAAGAAAGGAGAACTAATTCAGCCTCTTCTCCCCATCCTAAACAGTTTGTTGCGTCACTGGCCATATCAATATTCTCCAACCAGGGTTACATGGGGGGGGGGGGGGAATGCATTGAACTATACCAGAATATTGGTTCCTGCAGCATCAAAATACAGAGCAAACTTTATTTATTTATTATTATTGTTATTATTAGAGCAAGGAGAAGGGAACAGCTAGGTGAGCTCAGAATTAAGACATTTTCAGCTTCCAACACTGACAACGCAATCCTGTGTAACCTTGCACTGGTGTAACAGCAGATGCACCGGTGTAAGTGCACTTACACTGGCATAAATGCACTTACACCGGTGCAGCTACTGTTACACCGGTGCAAGGTTACACAGGATTGCACTGTCAATCAGTTTAAAAATAATTAATGAGCAAGCAAACACTTCCAAGTACGCAACCAATTTCATTTTATTGTTTCATATGGAATCAAACTGATGTGTCGAACTGACCACAAGAGGTCACTCTAATTTTTTATGGCATGCATAGAGCTATATTGAGAATTTTACACCACAAGGGCTAGCCTACCTTTAAACTGTTTTATTAGTTTCAATAAGTTAGTATTTTGAAGCAACTAATTTTAAATAAAATATTGACTCTGAGATTTGTACTGCTACAGTACAACCTCTGTTGATTTCAGTGGGACTTGCACAGCAGGAATTCCTTGATTGCTCCCAGAGGTATTTATTTAAAATCAAACTTGATGTTACCCTAATGTAACTTAACCATGGATTATCCTTTGAGGTAGGTTAGGCTGCAAGTTGATGATAGTCCAAAAAGGTCACCCAATTGAACTGTGTGCAGGGATTTGAGGCTGGTCTCCCCAGCCTCGACAAGGCAACTTAGATAGCATAATAAAAAGCAGAGATATCACCATGCCAACAAAAGTTCGTATAGTCAGAGCAATGGTGTTCCCAGTAGCAATGTATGGTTGCGAGAGTTGGACCATAAGGAAGGCTGAGCACCGAAGAATAGATGCTTTTGAACTGTGGTGCTGGAGAAGACTCCTGAGAGTCCCCTGGACTGCTAGGAGATCAAATCAGTCAATCCTAAATGAAATCAACCTTGACTGTTCCCTGGAAGGGTAGGTACTGAGGCTGAAGCTCAAATATTTTGGCCACCTAATGCGAAGAGAGGACTCTCTGGAGAAGACTCTGATGCTGGGAAAGATTGAAGGCAAAAGGAGAAGGGGAAGGCAAAAGGATGAGATGGTTGGACAGCATCACCGATGCAACGAACATGAAAATGAGCGAACTCAGGAATATAGTGGAGGACAGGAAGGCCTGGCAGGATGTGGTTCATGGGATCACGAAGGGTCGCACACGACTTAACGTTGAACAACAACGACAACAACTCCCCAGCCTAAGTTTAACATCATTCCACTACACCACACTGACATTTATACACAGACTATTTCCATTGTGAAAAATATTGTAATGTATACAATGGTTCGATTTAGCAAATCTGGTGTGCTGTTTCAATGCATCTGATCTGCCAGCACTGTACATATTTCCCACTCATGCTGTCTCTTGAAGGTTGTCACAAAGAACAGATACCATTGTGGAGATAGTGTGGGTGGTGTGATCTGCAGAACTATGAATATCACATTGAGTGCAGAGTGCCTTTTTAAAAAAAAGAACTTCCATTGTTCTTCTTAACTTCAAAGTTGTTATCAGCTGTCAAAGTTGTTATAAGCTGGGGAAGGAGGACTCTTGACACAAAGGAGCGAGATGCTCATTAACTTATTCATAAAGGGATTCTAGTAGGGTTACATTCCTGACCTCTGGGGAAACCACAGTTCCCCCCAATCAGACAAGCCTGAACAACCAAACAGTTATTTAAGTATTGTACCAAACGTTGGCATCAATGCTCCAGTTACTAAATCAATTACAGATTCTTCCTAAGTCTAGACTTGGTTGGATTAAAACTAAATGTCAAAATTAAATCTACAACATTTCTTAAAATACCGTTTTTCAATGTTTAATTTCCACATACTATGCTAAGGTGAAAATATTCATCAGTTGAGAGTGACGATCTTAATGGTAATATTGAATAAACCAATTGGAGCGGTTTGTTAACAGCAGAAACAAAAGAAACTCATTTTCCACGAGGAATCACAAGATATGTTATGTGGAAACCACCTTAGAAGTAAGGTCACAGCACTAATAGAAATTTACCTCTTCTCCTTTGGAGCTGGCTGAAGTACATTTTAAACTGATATGACTCGCCTTACTCTGTAAAGCATAGATAGCAAATTTCTTGTTTACACCAAAACGTTTTTCACTATCTCTATGCTTTGCCCAGATCCCTAATGTCACACCCCAGCTTTTGGTACTATGCCCACTATTTCAATAGCTCCAAGAAATCGCTAAGAATGTTTTTCCCCCGAAAAGATTGAATTTCAAACAGTCTACCTGAGAATATGCTACGCTTAATTTGCTTTTTCAAGGAGATGCGAATTCGAAGCAGGTGTAAGATGAGACCAAAAGGCACCCTGCACAGTAATCAATCAATCCTCTTTCCATTGCTAGACTTCAAATCGGCTACAGGCACACCAAACAGACAGTAAAGGAGATAACAAGTCATCCATGGTTAGAAAATCTCATAGACTAGATATGTAGCCTGACACACAACATAGGCAGCTAATATACAATGTTCTGGTCCATGATGATCTAACCACAGATGGCTTATCTCCACTGACTGGTGCTCAGAATGGAGCTAAATTTTCAGCCTTTTAGTTTTAACACTGGGCCTAAAATGGAAATAAAATTTGCATAAAAGTGTGCGAGCACATTAACATAAGAACATAAGAACAGCCCTGCTGGATCAGGCCAAAAGCCCATCTAGTTCAGTTTCCTGTATCACACAGTGGCCCCACCAGATGCCTCAGGGAGCACAAGACAACAAGATAACCTGTTTCCCATTGACACTCCCTTGCACCTGGCACAGAGAAAACCCACTTCTAAAACCAGGAGGTTGCTTATGGCTTGTAACCTGTGATGGTCTTTTCCTCCATGAATCTGTCCAAACCACATTTAAAGGCATCTAGGCCAGGAGTTCCACAGATGAATTACACGCTGGGTAAAGAAATATTTTCTTTTGTCCGTTCTAACTCTCCCTCCACTCAATTTTAGTGCATGTCCCCTGGTTCCGGTGTTGTGCGAGAGGGAGAAGAATTTTCCTCTATCCACTCTCTCCATCCCATGCATAATTTTATAAGTCTCAATCATGTCCCCCCTCAGGCGCCTTTTTTCTAGACTGAAAAGCCCCAGACGCTGTAGCCTTTCCTCATAAGGGAGGTGCTCCAGCCCACGAATCATTCTGGTCGCTCTTTTCTGCACCTTTTCCAATTCAACTATATCCTTTTTGAGGTGTGGTGACCAGAACTGGACACAATACTCCAGATGTGGCCTTACCATCGATTTGTACAAAGGCATAATGATTTATTTATTCTCAATCCCTTTTTTAATGATCCCGAGCATGGAATTGGCCTTCTTCACAGCCGCCGCACACTGGGTCGACACTTTCATCGACCTGTCCACCAGCACCCCAAGATCTCTCTCTTGATCTGTCACAGACAGCTCAGAACCCATTAGCATATTTGTGAAATTTTGTTTTCTTGCCCCAATGTGCATCACTTTGCACTTACTTACATTGAAGCGCATCTGCCATTTTGCTGCCCATTCTCCCAGTTTGGAGAGGTCCTTCCGGAGCTCTTCACAATCCCTGCTGGTCTTCACCACCCGGAAAAGTTTCGTGTCATCTGCAAACTTGGCCACCTCACTGCCTATCCCCGACTCCAGGTCATTTATGAATAAGTTGAAAAGCACCGGTCCCAAGACCGATCCTTGGGGCACACCGCTTTTCACCTCTCGCCATTGTGAAAATTGCCCATTGACTCCCACTCGCTGTTTCCTGGTCTTCAACCAGTTCCTAATCCACAAGAGGACCTGCCCTCTTATTCCCTGACTGTGGAGTTTTCTCAGGAGCCTTTCATGAGGGACTGTGTCAAACGCCTTCTGAAAATCCAGATATATAATATCCACGGGTTCGCTCGCATCCACATGCCTGTTGACCTTTTCAAAAAATTCTAACAGGTTTGTGAGGCAAGACTTCCCCTTGCAGAAGCCATGCTGACTCTCCCTCAGCAGAGCTTGTTCTTCCTTAATGAGACTTTCCACCATCTTCCCTGGAACAGATGTTAGGCTGACCGGCCTGTAGTTTCCCGGGTCCCCCCTCCTTCCTTTTTTAAAGATTGCCGTGACATTAGCTATCCTCCAATACTCTGGCACAGTGGCCGATTTAAGGGACATGTTGCATATTTTGCTCAATATTTTGCCCTTCAGAACTCTTGGGTGGATGCCACCCAGGCCTGGTGATTTATTGATTTTTATTTTGTCAATTAAGTCTGAGACGTCTTCTCTTTTAACCTCTATTTGACTTCTTTAGTCAGGGGAGGCTGTTCCGGCAGCGGTATTTGCCCGAGGTCTTCTGCCGTGAAGACAGATGCAAAGAACTCATTTAATTTCTCTGCAGTCTCCAAGTCCCCTTTTATCACCCCTTTCTCTCCCTTACCATCCAGCAGACCAACCGTTTCCCTGGCAGGTTTCCTGCTTCTAACATATTTGAAGAAGCTTTTATTATTCCCTTTTATGTTGCCTGCCATACGTTCCTCAAAGTCTTCCTTGGCCTCCCGTATCATCTTCTTACATTTCTTTTGCCACAGTTTGTGCTCCTGTTTATTTTCCTCATTAGGGCAAGACTTCCATTTACGGAAAGAAGCTTCCTTGCCTTTTATAGCCTCCTTAACTGTGCTTGTTAGCCATGCCGGCACCCTCCTGGACTTGGTCGAGCCCTTCCTCCTTTGTGGGATACACTCCCGCTGGGCCTCTATGATTGTTGTTTTAAACAGCCTCCATGCACTCTGGAGCGATTGGACTCTTTTTACCTTCCCTTTCAGCTTTTTTTTAACTAGTCTCATTTTGGGAAAGTCTGCCCTTCGGAAGTCAAGGGTTTTCGTGTCAGATTTGCTCGGCACTCTCCCTCCGACATGCATGGCGAAACAGATCGCAGCATGGTCACTGTTCCCCAATGGTTCAGTAACATTTACCTCCCTGACCAGATCTTGAGTGCCACACAATATCAAATCCAGAGTCACCTGTCCTCTGGTCGGTTCCGTGACAAGCTGCTCTAAGGCACAGTCATTTAACATATCCAGAAATCCAGTCTCTCTTTCATGACCTGAGCATGAATTGATCCAGTCGATGTGAGGATAATTGAAGTCCCCCATGACTACAACCCTGTCTCTCGTTGACACCTCCCTGATTTGCTTCCTCATTTCAAGATCCCCTTCAGGTTTTTGATCTGGAGGATGGTAGCATGCCCCTACTATTACCTCACTCTTTGAGCCTGGTAATCTAACCCACAGTGATTCTACGGAGGAGTCAGAGCCCCCCTCCAGCTCTACTCTGGTGGATTCTACCCCCTCTTTGACATAGATGGCCACCCCACCTCCAACACGCCCCTCTCTGTCCCTGATATAGAGTTTATATCCTGGAATTGCAGTATCCCACTGGTTCTCCGCATTCCACCAGGTTTCTGTTATACCTATTATGTCAATGTTTTCCCTAGCCACCAAACATTCCAGTTCGCCCATCGTAGACTTCGGGCATTTGCATAAAAGCACTTATATACCTGGTCCCCCAAGAAGGGCTGCATGTTTGCACCTTTATTCCTGCAGCCTTCTGTCCTGCTAGACTGGCTGTCATGTCCCATCACGCTACCACTCCCAATTCTTACTCTGTTATTACTTGACTGTTCCCCATCCTCTGCACCCTCATTCCCTAGGGATGAGGAGTCCCGAACCGGATGCCCCTCGGCTCCTGTCGGCTTTCCCCCAGGAGTCAGTTTAAAAGCTGCTCTGCCACCTTCTTAATGTTATGCGCCAGCAGTCTAGTTCCGTTTTGGTTCAAGTGAAGGCCGTCCCTCTTGTACAGGCCCGGCTTGTCCCAAAACGTTCCCCAGTGCCTAACAAACCTAAACCCCTCCTCCTGACACCAGTGTCTCATCCACGCATTGAGACCCCTGAGCTCCGCCTGCCTAGCTGGTCCTGCGCGTGGAACAGGTAGCACTTCTGAGAACGCTACCTTTGGGTTCCTGGATTTGAGCTTCCTACCTAGCAACCTAAATTTGGCCTCCAGGACTGCCCGGCTACATTTCCCCACGTCGTTGGTGCCAACATGCACCACAACCGCTACCTCCTCCCCAGCACTCTCTACCAGCCTATCTAGACGAGAGGTGATGTCCGCAACCTTCGCACCAGGTAGGCAAGTCACCATGCGGTCCTCACATCCATCACAGACCCCCCTCTCTATGTTCCTGACTATAGAGTCACCCACGACAAGAAGCCCCCTTCGCCCCCTCCCCAGAGGAGTATCCATAGTGCGACTGGATACGGGTCCATCACCTGAAGAAGGGGTCCCCACTGTGGGATTGTTTCCCTCTTTTCCAAAGCGATGTCCTCCAGCCCTGAGACTCCCTTTCCTGACAGCTGGGGAGCTGGCCAACTGAGGGTGGGACGATGCCTCCACGTCCCTAGAAGTCTCACCCTGGTTCCTCTCTACCTGTCTCTGCTTCTCCAGGTCAGCAACCGTGGCTTCAAGGGAGCGAACCCGTTCCCTGAGAGCCTGGAGCTCTTTGCACCGAGCACACACCCATGACTTGTGCCCAAGAGGCAGATAGTCAAACATGTGACACTCAGTGCAAAACACTGGAACACATTACATTACATTACAAAACACATTACAGAATGATGAGAAGCCATCTGTGCAAGCAGTATGAGCTTAGAGGTCAAACTACACATGACATGGGTCATGTCATAAGCTTTAATACACTTGCTTTTTCTGGTGTAAATAGCATAAGGGGAGTACAATCTGGATTGGGACCATGGCAGGAGGAAGAGGCTTTAAACCTACTCCCACAGCAGTCCCAATTCAGATCATCCCCCGTGCGTATTATTTACTCAATTTAAAAGCTCCCATTGACTCCAATGAACCTTTTCCTTGTGAAAATTGCAAGAGCAGGAGACGAGATCCAGATTAGAATTTCAGTGGGGAAGTAATGCTAAAACGTCCCTACCTCCATCATAATTCCTGTCTGCATTGCACCTGCTTGAGCGATTTATAAAAGAAAACGGAAACACGCTAGCATTAAAGACATGACTAATGTCACATGTTGTTTTGCCCTAGCAATGAGTTCTCTGCTTTCTTTTGCTTGCACTGGGTCTCACAATTCTGCATTAGAACCTCAGACTGTTTGTTTTTCGTGCAGTACATCTATAGTTGTTGCCTGTTTGTTGCATGCAGTCAAGACATCTTTCTCAACGTTGTATTCTATTGTGCAGATACTGATCTTTTCAGGCAGCAAATATATTTCCTAACTGAGGAAATGTGGTTCTTCCTCCAGATAGCACAGTACAGTAATTGCTGTGGCAACCAACATGTTGAATGTGGTTGTGTGAGTTGTGTGTCAAAAACCAGTGTGAGAGCCAGTGTGGTGGAACAGGTAGTGGGCTGCGTCTAGACCAGGGAGACCTGGATTCAGTTTCTTGCTCAGCTATAATGTTTACTGGGTGATCTTGCGCCAGTTACCATCTCTCTGCCTAATCTTCCTCAAAGGATTGCTATGACGATAGAAAGGGAGGGGAGGGAACATTTATGCCACCCTGAGGTCTTGGAGGAACGGCATGATAAAATGTAAAACAAAAAACATTTGACTTATATTAATAATATATTTGATACTGCTGGCGATGTGTGTGGTTATTGTTGTTCAGTCGTTAAGTCGTGTCCGACCCTTCGTGATCCCATGAACCACATCCCGCCAGGCCTTCCTGTCCTCCACTATCTTCCTGAGTTCGCTCATTTTCATGTTCGTTGCATCGGTGATGCTGTCTAACCATCTCATCCTTTGCCTTCCCCTTCTCCTTTTGCCTTCAATCTTTCCAAGAAATAAAACTCCTCCTGTGCTTAGCTTAGGTGGCATTGTGACATTTTAAAGGGATTTTAAAATCCATAATACCATACTCACTGAGTGCCCACCTGTACACCATAAACCAGCTTGGGAACATTTATCTAGCCTTTTAAAAAAAGGTGCACACTCCAGCAACATTTTCTCTGGCACCCTAAAACACTGCACCACATTTGAAATGTTTTGAGAGCTGCTCCATGGGTAGCATGATGAAAAAGGATTTTTCCTCCAGAGCAAAATTCCCCTTCTTCTGGAACAAGCACGCTTCTTCCAAAGCAAGGAACTCTGGATGCTACCCCATGTTTTATAAATGTAGCTCTAAAATGCCAAAATATAGAGCACTTCCAACCCAGGCTTCATTTGAACTTAAGACCACTCCTTCCAAGCAAGAACTGATCAGGCTGCAGTGGAAGATTCCAGTAGGCCCCACTCAAAGACTCTTGGTGCTACCCAAGTTGTCCAATAAGATTACACATTTACTTTGAATACTTCTTAGGCTTTTCTTGAGTCTCTGAGGAATCTTATAACATTATTTTATTCAGTTTACTTAATCATACTCTGAAGTTAGAAGAAAGGAATTATGAAGATTTGAGAACTGGACATCTTATTGGCTCCAAGCCAGAATGTTCTGTGAGGTAACATATTCACCACTGCTGGGCAACGAAGCACTTTTTAAAATGGCGCTCTTCTTATATTCAGTAAGGGGAGAGTAACTGCCCTAACCCAACCCAACATTGCATTCCTCCCAGTGGCTGTTTGCTGGTGTTTCTTCTGAATCTTTTTAGATTGTGAGCCCTTTGGGGGAGCCATTTTATTTATTTATTTTGCTGTGTAAACCACTTTATGAATATCTTTGTTGAAGAGTAGCATGTAACTATTCATAATAACACCACCAACAACACTAGAACATATCTCCTTTACATTGGAGATACCAAGGCAAGGACTGCTGACTGCTTGAGATGTTCCCTGTCTGTCACTTAACACTGCACAACTACCTAACAGAGAAATACACACGTCATCATCTTCCCCAAAACACACTCGCATATGTACACGCCCAGCCACTGATGAGATGAAGCCATGCCAAGCAGGTGCCTACTCACTAAGCTGACCAGAGAGCAAGTGTTCCTGCAGCCCATCACTATTTGTCTGTTCCCTGCTAGGCCTCCCTGTACCAGAATGAATGATGAGGTTAAAGTTCCTGTCAGCAGCCTTGGGTTCACCTGAGCTTTGTTTTTATTTCCGAACACTGATACGCCTGTGGATATTGGTGGACAACACTTTCCCACTTGTGGTACCAGAAATGTGACAGGAAATTCAGTACATCTCTTTCCCTCTAAAACAGATCATAGAGAAGTTTACGAACTCGAAAAGCAGGAAAGGCTTTCATATGTGGGGAAAAAAGGAGAAAGAAAGAGACTGGAGAGCTTGTCCTCCCACTTGGTTTTTGCATGCTCTCACAGCTCTAATAAAAACATATGGAGAAGGTAAATTAGGACAGCCGACTGCTTCTGTCAACGCTGAACAAACAGCATCTTTAAACTTTATGTGTGACTTAGAATTCAAGAATGCAGACTTTGTTTTAGTTGATGGGCTTGTTAAAGAAAATACTTTGATAGCATAGGGGGGAAGAAAAAAAAGGAGAATTATATAGAAACAAGCACAGATTAAAGTACAAAAAGAACCCCTGACATCAGACAGAAGCCTGCTTGATTAGGTCACCCTATAGACTAGAAATAATTAAAAATAAAGAAGATAGATGGAAGATGTCAGGTGCTTAAAACAACATCACGGAGTCAACTCCAGAGGCTCATGTTTGTGCAAGCCAAAAAAGCAGGCTGGCTGCTACAGATGTGGAATATTTCTGCTGGCTGAAGGCCTCCGTGGACAAGCAGGAGAATTGTGAACACCTTGTGAGTCAACCTGGTGACGCAGAAAATATTAAACCAAAACGAATTGGTGGGAGTGGAGGGACAGCAGAAAAGGAAAGAGGATGCTTGAAAACATTGCAGTGGTGCGGAGGACTGTCAACATATTTTCTCCCAGGCAGATACAGCTGGCGAGAAGAAAAGCATTATTTGCCAGTCTCTGCTCCTCAGCTCTGTTCTCTGCTTCTTGTACCTCTTCGCTTCATAGTTGCCCACCTCTCTTGCCTCATGCCCACGCAGTCCTTGGAAAGAAGGCAGTGGGCATTTGGCTTCAGAGGAACGTGTTAAAACCCCAGGTGAGCACCTCCCTCCCTTTTCCTGACAGGGCTTGCTGCAATAGAAAGCATCAGCAGCCTAGCAGGTGCTGCTTGGATCAAAGCAGAACCTCCCACTGAGCTTTACGGGGATTTCCACAATAATATGCTGATACACACATCAGCTGGATGACTGACATTGCCTAAATATTTGCCCTGGACTGCTATGCTTGGCCTTGAACTTGTAGCAACTATGGTGGTTTGCGAACGAGTCTCTTTATCCCGCATACCTCTCTTTGCTTTCTCATCCAATGCCCGTTTGCCAAACATCACAGACAAAAGATTAGGAGAGCTGACATCCATCATTCTCCAACTCTGCTACTTCCTCCTCCTCCACAAACAAGAATCTAACCAATTGTGGTGTAGTCCTACTGTGCTTAGTGTTGTTGATGATAAGTGTATTAAAAGGGAGAGGAAAACAAATAAAGCAGGAAGCATAAATGAAGGTGTGGGGGGGGGGCTTTACAGCTAAAACAGCAACTGCTAAAAAGTGTGTCGAGATGTGTAGTTATTGAGGTGGGAAGAAACAAGGAGAGGAGGTAGCGGGATTCCAGGGACCTAGTTCATGAGTATCTTTCCTCTCAGCAGTGTGGCCTTTGTTTCTTCTAGTTTTCCTCTCTCAAAGGCTCAGTTGAGAGACATGCAGCAAAAGGAGTCAGGTTACCAAAACATGAGAGCACAAGGACAGAATTGTAAGAGGGGGAGTGGCTTTATTATAAAGGGGTGAGACGTGGAGACCATGCAGAGGGATATTGTATGAAGGAATGGTTTTGGATATAAAGCAGAATAACTGAAAAATGGTTTGGCAGAACAAGATGAAACATCAAGAGAGCCTAACTTTCTTGGACTCTGAATTTGATGCGGTTGGGTTCTGTTCAGTTCTAGGAAAAGGTGTCAGTTATTTAGATATGGTTATTTGGTCCATTTCAAGCCCTGGAACACAGCTTTCTTCACTCATGATTTCTCAGGAATAGGGTTGTCAGCCAATGAAAGAAATCCTAAGGTGTAATCTTATGCATGTCTACTTAAAAATAAGCCCCAACCTATTTCCAGGTAAGTTTGTATAAGATTGCAACCTCAGTTGATCAGTCTGGTGAGTTTTACTTTTTTCATTGAGTAAATCTTCATACATTATATAATTCATATAAGAAAAAATAGTTCCAAGGAAAAAAAGAATACTGTTGGTTTGCAGAGGATGCATGCGACACAGCATGCATTGTCTTCTTAATGAAAAATGATGATAATAATAACACCACCAACAACAACAACAGTATTTATATACCGCTTTTCAACAAAAAGTTCACAAAGCGGTTTACAGACAAAATCAAATGATTAAATGACAAAATCAAATGATTAGATTAGATCATTCTAATCTAAATGATTAGAAGGGGCATTCCGTGTTCTCTCCCACACGGGAGGAGACGCCTCTTGATGATGCTTGCCACTGGTATGATCAGTACTTTTTAAATATTAATATAAAAATAGTGCTAACCAATTCACTGGGGGCACGTTTTACATCAATCAAAATGTTTTAAATGCAGTAATATAATCAAGTAACCTCCAAACTGTTGTAGACCTTTTCAGAAAGCAATTAAATTTTTAACCTTTAAAATATTATCCCCATAAATATTCTGACAAAGTCATCATACCGTATTGGCCTAAGTATAAGACGTACTTCCCCCCCCCAGGCAAGTCTTTCAAGTAGGGGTGCGGCCTACAATCAAAGCCTAGCCTTTTCTGCCTAGAGTTTTCAAGCCAAGCCTCTCCGAGTGTCTTTCAAAGGTAAAACAGGGCTTTTTGTTTTTGCTTTTTTAAAACTGCAAAGTGCTGTGTTTTCAAGCCTTTACAAGGTTGTTCCTTGCAGCTCTTAATCACTTGCTAAATGGCCAAAAACAATGATCTCTCTAGCAGCCTCTAGCCTCAGGAAGCATTTGAAAAAATTAACCCTTAAGCTCCAGCCCCAGGACTCTGGAAACTAAGATATTTATTGATCCTGCAGTTTGAAAGTTGAGAGTGCAATTTGAAAGTTGAGAGCAAGAGATCCTGCATAGGCTTACCATATCCAAGGAGGGGACAGAGTGCCTACCTTTAGGCTGCAATCCTATGCACACTTTCCTGGGAATAAGCCCCATTGAATGCAATGGGACTTACTTCTGAGTAGACATGCATAGGATTGTGCTGTTAACCACTGAAATTTGCGCAGGTGCAGCTAATCATCATGGAAGGGTCAACAAGCTGCACCTGCCCAAATTCCAAAGGTTAAAGGTAGGCACTCTGTCCCCCTTTGGATCTGGGAAGGCTACTAATACTAGGGTGCCTAGATTCAACAAGGGACAGGGTGCCTATGCCTTTAACTGTACTAAAGCTGTACTGTTTTACTAATGTATATATTTTCTTTAAGTTAAGTTAAAAATGTATTTTTTAAAAAATAGCACCAAACTCTCTCTCTCTCTCTCTCTCTCTCTCTCTCTCTCTCTCTCTCTCTCTCTCTCTCTGTGTGTGTGTGTGTGTGTGTGTGTGTGTGTGTGTGTGTGTGAGAGAGAGAGAGAGAGAGAGAGAGAGAGAGAAAACTGTCACAAAGATTCACTTTTAATGTTTGAATTATATTCACTTTTTTCACTTAAACTTATGGAAAGTGCATTTGTGGTAGAGGAGTTACTGAATCTACATTTATAAATAGTTCACTAGACATGGAAGCAGATACTGTGTACATGTCACAGAACATAAAGTTTGATTTCAGACCAAGCTCAGCATCAAATGTTCCAAAATGTAACAAATACAAATAACCATTCAAGAAGAATATTGCCTAAGCATTTTCCCACAGCTCAGACTGGGTTATATGTCATCCATCTACGTTTTTCTGGAATTTTTTTTTACTTAAGCTTCAGGAAACATCCTCTGAGGAAAAGCAAAGAAATCCAATTATTTTGAGATGGAATACCTATAGTACTGTGGATAATAGATCAGATGTATATAGAAGAAGCTACATATTTACTGGATGGATGATTTGTGTCTTCACCTATGTTTACTGGAAGTGGAGTGACGAGAGTGCATACTGTGATCTTAAGACATGATTGTATTTGATTGTGGCACATAGGGATGAGTGGGATTTCTTTATGACTCCCAAGTCTGAGCAATTGATCATGGCTCTCTGTTCTGTAACTCTGTTCGATGGCTCCCCCCCACCACGGTTGGGGGTGCCTGCCAATGGCTAACCCCCAAGGCTGGGGGTACCTGCCAAAGGAGGAAGAAAGAGGATTTCAAACTCAGGCAGGCCCTGGGCCGGCGGCCTGTTCAATTCTGGCTGTGGGGTTGTTCCGCGGACCCTAGGGCCTCAGGGTAAAGTCTGGCACAGCTGAAGTCGGGAATGAGAGCCCTTGCCCGTCTCGAGGGCAAAACCATGTGGGGCTGGTGCCTTCCGATGGCTAATCCCCACGGTGGGTGTCTGCCGAGTGGCATCACTAGGGTGCGTGCCCTGTCTCAACTTTTATATGGGACAACCTTGGGACCTCCTTCCTCCAGTTTTGCCCCCTTGGAACGTGTTCAATCTAAGTTCCTAAGATCCATATTCCAAGTGTCCGGCTATGTTTCAAATGCAAGTTTACGCCTGGATTCTGGTTTGATAAAAGTGGAGGCTAGGGTTTCCCTTGCCTCCATAAATTTTTGGCTCAACCTAAATCTCAATGCTCAGGGTTTAACATCTTTAACTTTACAAGACAATTTTAAATCGTCCTGGCTTAAGGCTGCTCATAGGAAGCTGAGGCACTTGGGGTTTTTCCCTGAGGCCGTTTTGGCTATGGATCTAGATCATGCAAGAACGATCACAAGGCAGAGGTTACTAGACATCTAGCGGCAGGGGGATATTGGTAGAACCCCAAATTTTCTCGCTGCGGAGAACGTTAGATATATAGTTGCGCCAGCCACCTCTCCCTCACTACTTGAATTCCTGAGGCACAGGAGGGCTTTTTTCCTAGCCAGGTGGAGAGCGCTCCCCTCGGCATTTGTTGAGGGTTGCTACAGGAGGATCCCTATCCTTAAAAGGGTCTGCCCTTGTGGCTCAGCAGAAGTGGAAACAATTGAACACGTCTTGTTTTGCTATTTATTCTACCAGGGAATCTGTGCCAAGTTTATTTCTCCCCTGACTAGGGAATTCTCAAACTTGCCTGACGTAGTGATGACCAAGAAACTCCTTACGGGAACTAACCCTCGGGTTACAATTTGGGGTGCAAGCTTCCTAGCAGTTGCTTGCAAAATCCGCAAGGGTATTGTTGGTAATGAGGATAAGTTTTAACTTCTAATCATTGTCTGTTTTTCTGTTTCTTGCATGTAAATGTGTTTATCTGATAAATTTTAGCTTTGATATTTAGTAACTCTTGTAATGCTTGCTTTTTGTTTTTAATATGCTTGTATTTTGTCTTTGCTGGTCTTTGACCGTACTAATAAAAATGAAAAAATGAGCATAACCATTTTTTGGGCCTTATTTTAGAACTGAAGAGCTTTCTGTGGCTACTTGCCGTTTAAGCAAACAGCAAATCAGCAAATTGCAAGGTTGTAACTTACCTTGGCATATGTCTATGTGCAAACACATCAGCAGTCAGAACTACCACAGTAAGCCCTAGATGAGGAGAATAGGAGGAGATGCAGGAAATGGAATTACCTCCAAGTCAAAGTGATTCTATCAGCATGATTTCAACTTCAAGCAGCCAAAGCAAGCAAATCCTAAAGTAAAATATAAAAGCATATATAGAGGAAAAAGAACACCACTACCACCCACAGCGATTCGCTTTCCCTATAGATTGCTGCCACTGTGTCTTCAGGCATCCTGTTGTATTTTCTTGGTATGCAGCTGAAACTTCAAATGGTTCGTGGCTGTTACAGGGCCAAGTTTCAATATGCCATGTACAATACCTTGCAACCTTCTGCAAATACCTCCGTAACTAGGGTCATCAGGTTCAAGTCTGAAAATATATCTGAAACAATTGGCAGGTCTCCTTTAGCATATGTGAGGAATCTTTCCACATAGAGTATATTGGTGGATTTACTGTTCTTTGGAAGTGGTAAGTGACAGCAGAGGTGTTTTCTTTTTCTTCTTAAATCCATATTATTTTGGAAGAAAATGGTAATTGGTAAATAAAAAGGCATGAAATGGGCCTATCGATTTCAGATTGAAGAACTGTAATTTCTGG
The DNA here is from genome assembly GCA_026170595.1 of Plestiodon gilberti rubricaudatus. Taxonomy (NCBI): domain Eukaryota; kingdom Metazoa; phylum Chordata; class Lepidosauria; order Squamata; family Scincidae; genus Plestiodon; species Plestiodon gilberti. Next base: position 217,841,063 of record JANXHW010000002.1, on the reverse strand, counting down.
TACCAGGTTTATTAAACTAGTACAGCTCTTTGGTAGGTCTCATGATGCAGGGTTTTTGCAGGGTTTCCGTTAAACCAAGGGGATGAGAGAGTCTCTGAACGCTGGGTTGTACTTATGGGACAGCGCACAGTTAAGTCACTGTGCCTGAATATAGCAATCACTGGCGTCGCTGGAGCGTGGCGGGGGGGCGGGGCGCCCGGGGGTGACGCGCGCCATGGAGTGATGCGCGCACCCCCGTGCGCGTCACCTCCATGCGCGTCACCTCCGTGATGCGCGCCACCCTTCGGATGCTCCGAGGCCGGCCCAGGAGCCGGCCTCGGAGCGTCCGACCCCGTCGGCGCTCCAGGGCCTTCTGAAAGAAGGACCATGCAGCGCGTTCATCCGGGTATTTTTCGGATTTTCGCGCATGCGCAGACCGTTTTGAGGGCAAAAGGCAGTTGCGCTGCTTTAAGGCAGTTGCGCTGTAAGGCAGTTGTGCTGGCTCCTGGCCAGAGCAGAGGCCTGCACCTGCCTCCATGCACCAGATCCAGGCATCGTGTGGTCCAGGAGGGTGAGTTTTGTGCCAGTGGAAATGAGGACGGGGTGAGGGGAAAGGTGGGGGAGGCAGGGAGGGAGTGTAACAGGGCAGGGGAGGGCAGCGACAAGGTTATGGGGTGGGTGAACCAGCCTGGGGAGGAGGCAGGATCAGCCCCCTTCCCTGGTCAGTTTTCCTTACACTGGGCTCCTGCATTTCCTCCGCCAAAATAGCGGGCACCAGATCTGAGGAGACCCATAGCAGGGGCTGGGGTTTTACCCGAAGTAAAGGAGCGACAGTTCCCTTCCCTGGCCTGTGGTGACCTGTTTCATGCTCAGGATGCCTGCGCTGGCCTCAGCAGATCCCAGGCTGGGCGGAAAGTTAGGCAGGATTGGGCTGGAAATGCACTTACGTTTTAGTGCAAAGGTGCAAACATGCAGCCCTTCTTGGGGGACCAGGTATACAAGTGCTTTTATGCAAATGCCCGAAGTCTACGGGCAAAGATGGGAGAACTGGAATGTTTGGTGGCTAGGGAAAACATTGACATAGTAGGTATAACAGAAACCTGGTGGAATGCGGAGAACCAGTGGGATACTGCAATTCCAGGATATAAACTCTATAGGAGGGACAGAGAGGGGCGTGTTGGAGGTGGGGTGGCCATCTATGTCAAAGAGGGGGTAGAATCCACCAGAGTAGAGCTGGAGGGGGCTCCGACTCCTCCGTAGAATCACTGTGGGTTAGATTACCAGGCTCAAAGAGTGATGTAATAGTAGGGGCATGCTACCGTCCTCCTGATCAAAAACCTGAAGGGGATCTTGAAATGAGGAAGCAAATCAGGGAGGTGTCAACGAGAGACAGGGTTGTAGTCATGGGGGACTTCAATTATCCTCACATCGACTGGGTCAATTCATGCTCAGGTCATGAAAGAGAGACTGGATTTCTGGATATGTTAAATGACTGTGCCTTAGAGCAGCTTGTCACGGAACCGACCAGAGGACAGGTGACTCTGGATTTGATATTGTGTGGCACTTAAGATCTGGTCAGGGAGGTAAATGTTACCGAACCATTGGGGAACAGTGACCATGCTGCGATCTGTTTCGCCATGCATGTCGGAGGGAGAGTGCCGAGCAAATCTGACAAGAAAACCCTTGATTTCTGAAGGGCAGACTTCCCCAAAATGAGGAGACTAGTTAAAAAAAAGCTGAAAGGGAAGGTAAAAAGAGTCCAATCGCTCCAGAGTGCATGGAGGCTGTTTAAAACAACAATCATAGAGGCCCAGCGGGAGTGTATCCCACAAAGGAGGAAGGGCTCGACCAAGTCCAGGAGGGTGCCGACACGGCTAACAAGCACAGTTAAGGAGGCTATAAAAGACAAGGAAGCTTCCTTCCATAAATGGAAGTCTTGCCCTAATGAGGAAAATAAACAGGAGCACAAACTGTGGCAAAAGAAATGTAAAAAGATGATACGGGAGGCCAAGCAAGACTTTGAGGAATGTATGGCAGGCAACATAAAAGGGAATAATAAAAGCTTCTTCAAATATATATTCCACCAATATATGTTAATATCTTCAAGCTAGGGAAGCTCTGCTCCCTGTGCCATCACTTCATGGACAGAGCCTTCTCTGTGACAGCCCCCTTCAATATGGAACTCCTTGCCTCAGGAGGGAATTTGAGAGGGAATTTGAGAGCCTTCAAAAGAAGCCATCAAGATGCATGGGTACTGCGAATCAAACCCTTTCAATGGGGTTGAAAGCTGAGCTACCTCTGCTGTTCCTGGAATGTTGTATTTTGGTCAGTCTCAGATTACTTTTTAAAATGCTGAATTTGTTTTTCTTGTAATTTTTTTTTAATGCTTTTGTACTGGGTTTTCCAGCAAAAGGTGGGATAGAAATGAAACAACAAATAAAATACATAGATAACTGGTTCTGATTAGGTTTGAACTGGCAAACCTAAACTAGAGGAATTATATGATCAAAAGCAAAAATTTTGCAGTGTAATCTCTAAATGGTATCGCTATTTCTCTCCTTCTAGCACATTATACAGACCTTTTTCTTAGCTACAGGGATTTGAATTTTAGCCAACAACGTTCAAGGTTGAACTGAAAGATGGCAAATAATACTTCTAATAAAACTTTAACAAAATAAGGATTTCATTCATATTCCAAGTAACTATACAAATCCCAAGAAAAGCCACAGAGCGCCTGACAAATCATCCCTAACTCGTACTATGGTGGGGGGAAAACCCATAGTGGCATACAAACTATGTGGGTTGCTAACCTTAAGCCTGAATGGCCTTGCTTTTGTGGTTTAATGTCCTCAACATTGTTCAAAAGTAAGATTTCTCTTGCCATTTTAAGAACAGTATTTTATAAGCTACAGCACGTATTGCTGGCTGGAAAGCAAAGAGCTTTCTAGTACACACATTCCCTCTATTGTACATAAAGTACAAGTTTAAATTTAGAAAAACTTCTAGGCAGACATTTGATTTACTCCACTATGTGTTTTTGGTGTGTTCTGCATGCTGAGAAGTTTGAAGACCCATCCAGGGTTGCATGTCAAGTGAGAGAACAGAAGCATGATCAGTACTTAAACCAAACTGCAACACATGCTTATTCGTTGAGGAGAAAAATTAAAGGACAAGAAATTCAGAATAACTGCCATGCAACTGAAGAATGTATAGCAGCAGACAGACAGAAAATATTGAGAGAGCATACAGGCAACCCACACTCCTGGTATATAATTTACAGCCCAATCCTGACTAACTATCCAGCAGGCGGCCCAGGGCCGCCCGCCAGATCATATCCCCGTTCAGGGCCGCTCCGGAGCAGGCTGGAGGTATAATCGGGTGTAAACATTATACACTGGAGGTGTAAAACAGGGAAGCCCCAATCGGCCTCCTCGAAGTAAAAGGAGGCCATGTAACAGCTGCGCTGGCCGGAACGGGGACGGGGATATGGCGGATGCCATCCCTGCCCCCTCCAGGGCTGGCTCAGCCAATGGCCCCCTCCCTCGCCTCCTAGACTGCCCTCGCGCCCACCTGGGGATTACTTACCTCCTCCAGAGGCTGCAGGGGCGATCCGGTGACAGAGTGAGTCTTACTCCTGAGTCACTTACTCCCGAGTCATTGTGAACATGCTTTATGGCACGTTTGTGATGGCTTCCGGCTGCGGAGCGCTTGCTCCGCCGTCAGATCTTATACACACATACCTGGGACTTACTTCTGTGTAAGCATTTGTATGATTGCATTGTTACTTGATTGGCAGGGCAATCCTATGCATGTCTACTAAGAGGTAAATCCCATTGCAGTCAACAGGGCAATACTCCCTAGGTCTGGATGAAGTTAAACACGGCTCCCTCCTCAGCTCTTTTCTCCGACTCTGGCAACTGATGCTCAGCCACTCTCTTACTGCTCCTATAGGCTATGCCGCTATGGGGCTCACATCAGCCTGAGGTAAATACCCCTCACACACAGATATTGCCTCTAGCTAGGCCATATACAAAGAGAAAGTACAACACACATACACCTGCACAAAACCCTCTAGTGTTTCTTCCAATCTATTTCTTTTTACCTATTTGGGGCTACTGTTTGTTCAGGAGGTTGAAGCTGGAAACTGCAAAATAAAATAAGGAGACAGATTGAAACTTCTTCCCTAGTTGAAATCAATATAAAGTTTCGAACAGCACAGTCTGACTTAACTTTTGTGCTGGTTTAACTTTTGTGCTGGTTTAACCAGTGGCGCAGCAAGAACGGGAGGCCCCAGAACAGAAAAGAGATTCAAATCCCCTTTGAATTCCTCTATTGGAGGGGATTTGAATCCCTTTTCTGTCCTGGGGCCTCCTGTTCTCGCTGCACCGCTGGTTAAACCGGCACAAAAGTTAAGTTGGATTGCACTGGAATAGATGTACCCTTTTCAGTGTCATCTAATATGGGTGCCTTTGGTGCAATCTGTCTGAAATTTGGTAGGTATGATCCCTTGGTTAACTCTATGTATATTTATTCTTTTCTGGCACGTTATGATTTCTATTTATCAACAGATTCTTTTTCAATAAACAATTTCACCTGTTGGTCTTATGTGGAAAATAGGTGCATTTGTAAAGCAAATTGTCCCTTTCTAAGAAATAAAATGTCATTGGGAAAAATCTCCAATTACTGTGGAAAAGGTAATAGGTATCCAGGTAAATGAGCTCTGGAGGAAAAAGAAATTCTGAAGTATTGATGAAAATAAGCAGAAATTGGATATCTTTTGGCATTCTGAAGGTTTGTCATTTATATTCATAACTTTCCTCATTGCAAGAGTGACCCAATAAAAGAGGCAACATAATGCTACTATTTCAAATATAATCATAGATTAATACTAGAAAACTATGAACCACTCCACTTAATCGCATGTCAAGAAGGTTTTGGAACTATATAAAGCAGCTCCAACTTTTATAATTATAGAAATACCGGTAAGTTAAATGTAGTTATGGAAGGCAAGATTTCCAAGTTTTTCAATATTGCCAAATCTGAATAAGTAGTAGTAAACAAAGAACAAAATTCATGTGGTGATTCTAGTGTTGGGGGTGGGTGGGTAGTGTTGCTTATATATATATAAAGATGCATACACTAATGGCTAGGAAGTAGAATGAACTGCGATCCTTTAGCTAAATTAAATATACAAAGCAAGTTGTGCCCATCATAGCATTTTTTTTTAACTATACAGGGAAATGACTTCTAGGATGTTTTTAAAAAGATTGCTTTCCACCAAGGAGATAAAAATATGGGGAAACTGAGGCAGAGAGACAGAAAGAAGCAGATAGAGGGAGAACAAGATGAATTGGGAAACTGAAGTGGAAAGACATCTGGAGAAAAACTGAAAAAAAGCAAAAAAGATAGCACAACAATTGTCCACATGTTTCCTAGATACCTTCCAAGTTGAATTTCGGGTGTGGGGACTGGCTGGCAACGTGATATAATGTGGTCCGAGGAAGAAATTACCTCCACTAGATTGCTGCCGTAGCCTAATTCAGATGTTGCTCTGTGCTACTCCTACTTCAGTTGTTGTTGGTAGGCCTAGGGACTGGAAGGCCTGGAGTTCACATTGGTGTCCACATTCTGACCACACCACTTCTGTTGGTACTGCATGCTTGTGCTGCTGCTTGCATTTCCAAAGAGGAGACTGATCCAAGCAGCCTAGTATGATTAGGAGTCATTTGTCTTTGTTGAAATGAATGGGACAGCTTGGGTGTAGGAGAGATCTATACATTCATTGAGAAAACAGAGGTTTTTTAAACGGTGTTGGTCCTTGGCTTTTCTACCATAGATTCTGAAATAAGGAATATTTCTGAAACACAACACTGAATGTGGTGCTTGTTCATTTTAACAACCTGGTTTATCCTGGTAGCAAGAAGATTAAAACGAAGCTTGTGTGCTACATTTCTTCTGTTTCTGAAGAGTGTTGGGTACAAAGAACATTATTTCAAGTCCAATGTGTTACCAGCCTTGCTACAACCTCCTATTATTTTCTTATGACAGAAGAGACGAACTGATGAAAGCCGATGCTATTTGTGGACACTGATACTTTCCAGCTGACAGGCATATAATTATGGCCATACAAGTGTATGTTCTGAATGGGAACAAAAGAAGGAAATTGGGTTTTGAATGGGGCCATGGCTTCTTTGTATTTCCAACATGAATAACCACTCCAGTTTTAGCAGCCTGTACTTCCTTCATATCTAAGAGTCCAAGGGGAAAGTCATGTCTTGTAGTTACAAATTAGATAATGGGCAGCCCAATTCTAACCAGTGCTGGTGCAGTGGGGCCAAGAGGCCCACACTGTTTCCTACACTGGTCAGGAGGAGGCTGGAGGTCTACTCAGCGTAAGGGAATGTTTGTCCCCTTACGCCTGGTAAAGTCCCAGCCTGCCCAATGGGGCTTCTTGGATCTGCACCAGCTATTGCACTACCAGCTGGTGCAAGTTCGGGAAGCCTCATGTAGGGCGTCCGGGTCTAGGAGGGAGGATAGGATACGGGGATCTTGTCCCCTCCTGGGCTTGTCCCCCCCGTTCCATCTTCCCCCCACCCATAAATGCCCCTCCCTGCATCCATCCAATCCTCTTGCCCCTGTCCCTGCACCACTCGGTACTGCACTCACCTTTACCAGCGGCTGGGGGTCGGGGGACAGCATCAGCGGGTTTGCGCAGGTCTTTCCGCCAGCATTCCCTGAACCAGAGCAATCACAAATGTGCTTTATGGCATGTTTGTGACACTAACAGAGCAATCCTAACCAGCTATCCAGCATTGGTGCAGCCGCAATGCATCCCCGAGGTAAGGGAACAATTGTTTCCTCACCTTGAAGAGGCCTCCATGACTGCCCTGACACTGCGAAATGCAGTGTGCGCCCTCTTGGCACGGCTGCACCGGCACTGGAAAGTTGGTTAGGATTGCGCTGTAAGCCAGTGCAGGGACCACTGCGCCAGTGTGAGGTCCGGTTTGGATAGCGCCATTAAGCTGCAACCCTATGAACACTTACCTGGAAGTAAACCCCATTAAACTCAATTGGACTTATTTTTGAGTAGACAGGCATTGGATTACATAGCATGATGCAAACTTCAAACCATTTGTTGTGCAATTTTGAGAGCTGAACAACAGTAAGTAGTTTGGCGGGGATTACGTTCTTGGTGCTGTGGTTCCAAGGTTAAACTAACCAGCTAGAAAATTCATAGGTATTGTATACTTCTCACTATACAGAATATTTTGGAAGCCTTAAAAAAATCTCAGACTATGGAACAACATAGAACCTTTTGCTTTTTATTTACACTTAAAGATGCAATTTCCCCTCTTAATTGACTCGGGACAATGATTAAACACATCACTGGCCAGTTTCCCTTCATTTTAACAGAGGTGACATAGGAGGTCCAAACCAACTTCAATGAAATTAATGACAGATGTCCAGCAGTAGTGCATTGTGGATTATGCCCTCTGTCTACAGCTCTTTAACTATCTCTTGAGTGAATTGATTTTGCCAGCTTTAGTGGTGACTCTTTCTAATACATTCAATATGTATGTACTTCCCGTTGGATGGAATACAGTAGTTTTGTGTTAAGTTTCTATCTGCTCCTAATTTCCGAGACTGCATTATGTCATCTTGTTTTTGTGTTTTTGCCAGTGGGGAAAGTTTGTCTAGATCAATACTATCAGTTCCCTTCACATACTGCAAAACATCAATTAGATCACCATAAATTCTCCTCTTTCCTGGTGAGAACAACCCTAATCTCTTCAACCGCTGCTTGCTCCTTAAATCCTCAATCTTTGGAAATATTATGGTTTTACCATTTGACACATTGGTTTAACTCCCCTCTTGTAGTCACATGGTTAAGGCGGTTTTGTGTATGCTCTGCAGGAAATAACGGCATATTGAAGCATGAAAGCTAGCAACATGCAATCTTTCTGGCAATAGCTGCCCTGTTTAGGTCTCAGAATATAGTTTCTAGTTTCCACTATCTTGAATTTCATGAAAACATCACAAGTACATTTTGAGGTAATTTAAACTAATGTGATAATATACTGGAAAAATGAAGAAATGAATTTTTCATATTTATCATGGGATCTCTCAATAGTTTCCAGGGTGCTGAATCCTTAAGGACAACATGATTTCAGCTAATATGTTTTTTTTTTAATTGAACCGTTCAACACAGCAGTGTAAACTTGATAATCCAACACCCCAATCCTATCCCCCGGCAGTCCATACCATCCAGCTACATGCTATGGGGGCAGGGGGGGGGGGGACCAGATGGCCAAAGAGGTAAGTAAAAAACATTTTAAGTTGCAACTTACTTCCTGGTAGGCTGTCTGGTTGCCTATGAGTCTCGTTGGACCCATGCCAGCTATTTTGTTAGTAAATGTACGAGGAGAGGAAGGAGGCGGGTCCAGACCAGGAAAGGGGGATAGGAGCTGGTGTGCGCTGCTGCCACTGGGATCCCCCCCTTCCTCCCCAGAACTGCTGCCACCTTACCTGCTTGGGTGCAGCCTGAGTGGGCCATTGGTGGGTGTGTGGAGCCTATTGGATGTGGAATTCCTTTTGGACTTTTTTTTTCCTCAGGGAACCTCCCTCTCATATATATATATATATATATATATATATATATATATATATATATATATATATATATATATATATATATATACTGTATATGAGAGAGAGAGAGAGAGAGAGAGATTAGTAGCAGAGGTTCCACTAATACTTTGTGATAAAAAAAGGTAAAGGTATCCCCTGACAATGTCCGACTCTAGGGTGTGGTGCTCATCTCCATTTCAAAGCCGAAGAGCCAGCGTTGTCCGAAGACGCCTCCGTGGTCATGTGGCCGGCATGACTCTCCTTGCCGCAGCACGTAGCATGCAGCTGGAACACAGAGCGCTGTTTACCTTCCCGCAAGCAGTACCTATTTATCTACTCGCATTGACATGCTTTGGAACTGCTAGGTTGGGCTGGCTCACCCTGCAGGCCTTGGTCTCTACATGTCTTATCACAACAGTAGTCAGGAGAAGAAGGGCAGAAGAAAAAAGAGGAGGGAAAACAGAAAAAAGCAGTTAGACCACACCCCAAGGATCACAGTCTGCCCCCTTTTGGATACAGCCGGAGTTGTGCCAATTCCAACAGAGCCTCCAGCCATTTGCACTGGTGGCTCCAGAGCGCTTGTTGGCAGTGTGCCTTTCACGCTATTGTAAATGGACTTAGCAGCAGCGGATGATGAGGTCTGCTGCTGTAAATGGTGGATAGGACTGGGTCATAAGAGTGTTAAAGAAGTAATATTCATGTATTTTTTTGTCTTGGTACCATTCTTTAAAGAAAGAAAGCCAGTTAAAATGGTTGGAATATACACACAGCAATAACAACTACTCCTACCACCCCAGGAGAAAGAAAAACAACCTCTCTCTGTCCTTGGACAACTTTGGACAACCTCTTGCTGTCCTTTAGCAACTGACTTTCCTTCTCTTGAATCTGAGAAGACTTCTTTATTGGCCCATTCACATTATTTTCTAGCTCAGCAGTTCTCAAAGTTCTCCCCAAGAGTAGGGGACATTTTAAGTCTTTGCAGGGGCAGGCTGACAGTGGCAGTAGCGCTACCAGGATAGCACTACCGCTGGGTTTTTTTTTTTAACTTACCAGCAGTTGTGCTCAGAGGTGTTTCTATGGTAGGGGTGGTACTGTAAGTTGCGTCCCATCCAAGTCCCCATTTACAACCAGGAACAAGGAGGCCCTGCCCCCTCGCCGTCGAAGCCATTCCATGCGGTGAAGGCAACGGGCAGGGAATGGCTTCGACGGCGAGGGGGCGGGGCCTCCTCGTTCCTGGTTGTAAACGAGGACTAGGACAGGGTGCAACTTACAGTACCGCCCCTACCGTAGAAACGCTTGGGCTGGCCCTCTGGAGGGCCTCATGGCAGCCTCCGCGGCCCCCTCTGTGGTCTTTCCCACGCTTCCTGAAGCGATTGAAACCCACTTTCGGCTTCGGACACAAACCAAAAGGTGGTTTGCAGTGGTGGAACGTCACCAACGCACCGCACGTTACCACCCCCTTGGGGGGTAGCGAATGCATCCGGTTTTCGTGGTGAGTTGCAACCCACCAGTTAGAGAACTACTGTTCTAGCTACTTTCTAGGAAGCTGTAGTTATGTTGTTTTGTGTCTAGGGAGCTATGAAGATCCAGTGAGGCTACTGCAGCCCAGTTTGCAGAGACGGGGAGAAACAAGGCACATGACCCTGCATATTCTTGGGTAGCTTATAGGCTATAAGTTATAGGGCAAACATGTGCCACGTGACACACATGGCAACCTGATGCAGACAGTCTTGCAAGTGGTATGTTGCTGCTACACCTTTTCCTTCTGTTTGGGGTAAGGCCAGCTACCAAGGTTCCCTCACACATGGCGGCCAGTTGCAAGAAGGGGTGCCAACTGACCTGACTCATCCCAGCTCTTCTGCACCTACACACACAATGGATATACAGGTTACAGAGGTCATGATAGCAGGGCTGACTAAGCTAAGCCAGCTCCATGATGCACACAAACAGGGAGTTCCCATCAAGGTGAAGGGGTCCTGATAACCCCAGGAGAAATTCATTTGCTTATGCTGTGTCCCCATGCTCAGAGATGGTCTGTCCATAGGACAATTGAAAGGGACATTTGATACGGCACCTGTTTCTGGATCTCTGTTGTCCAGGAGAAGCAGAGTAGCAGCTGCGACACAGGCACACATACACCCCATACGATCACTTTCTGTGCTTGTTTCAAAAAGAGAAGGGGGCAAGCTAGGCTTCTGGTGTAGTGTTCTGAACTCTTAAAATTTGCACTGAAAATGCCGCTCCTCCCCAAACAGTGTCACTGCAGTAATGTGGCAACAATCCGCCTCCATTTCTTGCTTCTTTGGGGCTACCTAAGCTAAGGAAGTACTGCAGTGGTCTTTTTCAGTTTTCTAGGTTTATTTTATTTACAGTAATTATAAATTAAGGTAAAGGTAAAGGTGACCCCTGACAATTAAGTCCAGTCGTGTCCAACTCTAGGGTGTGGTGGTTATCCCCATTTCAAAGCCGAAGAGCCAGCGTTGTCCGAAGACGCCTCCGTGGTCATGTGGCCGGCGTGACTCTCCTTGCCACAGCGCATAGCATGCGGCTGGAATACGGAGCGCTGTTTACCTTCCCGCAAGCAGTACCTATTTATCTACTCACATTAACATGCTTTGGAACTGCTAGGTTGGCAGGAGCTGGCCAAGCAACGAGAGCTCACCCCGTTGCGGATTCGAACTGCCGACCTTTCGATCGACAGCTCATGGTTCAGCGGTTTAACCCACTGTGCCACCCGCTGGCCATTACTGTATTATAATTATAGCAGCTAGAGTGTCAGCACTGAAAGAAACTCCACTCGGGAAGGGAAAGCAAGGCAGTGTGAAATTCAGGATTAAACAGAGTTGGAATTCATTTAAATAAAGACATGGTTCAGGCTGTTAAATAATTTGTATAGGGATAAAAAATTGTTGGAATTGATTCCTCTTTTCGTCTTTAGCCTATTGGCCACAATGCAGCAGAAAACTAGACATACTGAAATGCATTGATTTCGATGGGCTTAAGCATGCCTAACTCTTTTCTAGATTGTTGCCACTGACTTAGAAGCCTGATTGGGATATCACCTTTCACTCAATATTATTTTCATTTTGCATCTTCAGTAAATAGCTCTGAACATAATAAGGAATGAAATGAAAATATTTTGGGTACATGGTGAACGAGGGCATTTTCCGGTTTCCTGATAGCTGTAATATTTTTATCGTTTTGGCTGCGTTATCCCCTGCAATGAATTTAGAGTGGATACGTATCAGTTCTATTATCTCCATCATCCCAACCACTAAAAAGTTACAAATGTACAGAGGAAACATATAGAACTTCTATGCACTTATTTTCATTGAGGAAACCACGTACTTGATATCCGTATATTGGTAATGGCTTCATCTTACCCAGAGTCTGGTTTTAGAGAGGTAACATTGTGGTTTGAGAAGGAATTAGGAGTAGAGTTGTATACCCAAAAATGGACTGAAGTATGTTTCAAATAATATTTTTCAGTCATGAAATCATCATAAAGGAAATTATCTGATGCAGTCAATAGAGTTCATTAGTAACAGCAGAGAAAAGACAGCAATCTAATACATAACACAGTCAAAGAAAAATACTTGGCTTTAAACCAATATAGTCCCATTGAGATAAATATAACTTAAATAATTTTCAAGTCAAATATTTTGGCTCACAGCACAATCCTGTGTAACTCTTGCACTGGTGTAACAGTAGATCCACCGGTGTAAGTGCACTTATGCTAGTGTAACTTGCTCTACACTGACGGACGCAGGACGGACACCAGCGTAACCCTCCTCGGACGCCGTGCATGCGCAGTTCTTATGCAGGACGGATGCCAGTGCAACTCCGCCAGTGCAGGGGCATTCCGGGGGTGTCCGAATGCCCCAGGAATGCCTCCTGCACTGGCGGAGTTGCGCTGGCATCTGTCCTGCGTCTGAACTGCGCATGTGTGGCGTCCGAGAGGGATTACGCCGGTATCCATCCTGCTGTCGTCAATGTACGGCAAGTTACACTGGCATAGGTGCACTTACACCAGTGGATCTACTGTTACACCGATGCAAGAGTTACACAGGATTGTGCTGTTAGTCTGGTTTCTCAAATCAGGATAAAGGATTACCCACACACTGGGCTCTCTGAATCTAACCCTACCAATACTCTTCACCCCAAACCATACATTGTTTTACACAACTCAGACAAATAGAGTGTTATATATTAGAATGTTTTATTCTTTATTTTAATTCTCCTCTTCCAAAAGGATCTATTATCATTTTTACAAAAAAATAAAATTCTGATTTTTTTAAGATATCACCAATTTAACAAACCATCTTTTATTTCATATCAATAATGTAAGCAGAGCTTGCATACATAATAAGAACTACAGTTAACTGGGTAGAATCAACTCTGTTCCAAGAAGGGACGCAGGTGCTTATAGGAAAGAAGTGGTCCCAGTTGCTCATTAATGATTAACAGCTCAATCCTGTGTAAGGATACCCGTCCGGCCTAAAGGGCCGGCCACGATATCCTGTTGCCGTTCCGAGCTGCCCCGGGGCAGCCCAGGAGCACCTCGGGAGAAGGGGACACTCATCCCCTTTCCCGGATGCAAAGCAGCCCAGGCCCTACGAGCCTACTCGAATGGACACCAGCTCGGAAGCGGACGTACATTTGAGGCCAGGGTGTAAGGGCAAACCAGGCTGGGAGTGGGCTGGGGATATCGGTGGGCCTTGTGCTGCTGGGTTCACATAAATCCCTTGTCAGAACAAAGCATCTTCTTCCTGGATTGTGTCTAGAATTCCGAAGGACTTGTAACTGACCTTTCTTGGTTCTGTTTCTCAATCTTTGCGTCAGTCTACAGTCCTGATGGTCCTATGTTCTTGCCATCTGCTCAAGACACCTACTAGGCTAGTTTCCTGCAAACCTCCCTATGGGCTCAGCCTTACCAGAACTGGATAATGCCAATGTTAAAAATACATAATCCAACTGCATATAAAAGTGAACCAAAACACACAACAATTTAGCAGCAGAGGCACTAGCGTCGCTGCAAGGGGGCGGAGCTCTAAGTTCCGCCGCGGTCCGACCCTCTGTTACACATATACATGAAGCAGCCCCATCCCCTCGCCTTCGGAACCATTCAAGTCGGTGAAAGCAACGCTCAGGGAGTCTCCTGCGCATTGCTTTCACCGACTTTAATGGTTCCGAAGGCGAGGGAGTGGGGCCGCTTCGTGCACCCGTGTAATGGAGGGCCAGACCGTGGCAGAACTTAGAGCTCTGCCCCCCTGCAGTGACGCTGCTGAGCAGAGGATTTCAACTCCATGGGGCTCACTCAAACACATAAACTCACAAAAGATCTCTGAAATAAAACTAACTTAATGTGGCATAAAAACATCAACAAAGAGTGAGCAGAGATTTTTGTTTTGTTTTTCAAGTACTGAATTATCTGTCTCCTGGTTCTTAATTACTACTCTGGGATTTGATGATCTCATCAATCACAATGAACAGGCACATTTACAGTACAATCCTGTGTAACTCTTGCACAGGTATAACAGTAGATCCACCGGTATAAGTGCACTTATGCCAGTGTAACTTGCTGTAGGTCTACGGACACCAGTGTAACCCTTCTCGGACGCCGTGCATGCATGGTTTGGACACAGGACAGATGTCAGCGCAACTCCACCGGTGCAGGGGCATTACAGGGGCGTTTGGACACCCCAGGAATGCCCCCTGCACTGGTGGAGTTGCACTGACATCCGTCCTGCATCTGAACTGCGCATGTGTGGTGTCCGAGAGGGGTTACGCTGGTGTCCATCCTGTGTCCGTCGGTGTACGGCAAGTTACACTGGCATGAGTGCACTTACACCGGTGGATCTACTGTTACACCGGTGCAAGAGTTACACAGGATTGCACTGTTAAAAAGTTGTACTTCTTTGAGCTGATTCATGCAACCCTTCCGAGTGTGACCAGCTTATGATTGCTCTAGCCCAAGATATTTACAGTACAATCTTCTCCGTGTGTACTCGGAAGTCAGTCATGTTGTGTTCAGAAGGGCTTACTCCTACATAAATGTGCATAGGCTTACAGTCTTAATCACTCCACATTGTACAGTGTGGTGTTGGTGAAGTGGGTATAGTATAGTTCTCTGGGCCAACTCTCAACTCTGATAAGGCTTACTTGAGGCAGTAGGCTGAGCTGTGGTTTGTGTCTGTGATAAGCTTTCAGATGACAGCTCCGCCAGCAACACAACAGCATCCAGACTGACAAACGTTTAGACCAGATAGAAACCAGTCAACCATATATCCCAAGGGTCGTGTGAATTGACCCTTTGTTAGATCCAGAAGAGCAACAGAAGTGCAAGCAAGTTACATAACCTTAATCTTTAGAAAGCTTAGCACATTTGTTGAAAACCACTGAATGCTTACAGTGCTCGAATGAACATTATCAAGGGTACGTACATAGCTGTCGTACTTGACATATAAAATCATCCTGCCTGTTTCAAATTAAATTTGAGAAGGATGAGGGTAAACATTAAACACAATTGGTTTAGAAAGAAGGGGCTGCTTTGTAGTTCCTTGACCCTTCCATTTATTGTCAATATTTGGCTTGCCTTGCAGTAATTTTTTGTTTGGAAAGCCTGTAATTAATGACATGGTTCATTAGCTACAGGGAAGCTAATGCAGTTAGTAATACAGTAGTTCACATGATTGTGGGAGGTAACTCATTCCACATGCTGGAGCATTGTAATTCCAAAATATTTTCTTAATAGTTCTAAAACAGTATTTCTAGACATTCATCGCAAAAAAACCCAGCCTACTTCTAAGCAGGATTAAGAGAGATAACTCAAGATATTTTGCTGCCCAAGACAAACAAGCCCAATGGCATCATACCCCTCAGTGATACACAATTCCTCTTTCCACACTGGTGGCCCATCTCTTGGTAAGCCGAGCCCTGATCAAATGTTATCTGAATGCTTGGAGGGAGGGGGGCACATATGCTTGACCTCTATGCAGGCAGCACAATGTCTGAAAAAGCCCCCACATATACAACTGTATGCACAAAGGGAAGTAATATTCCCAATCACATCAGAAGAACTCTATGTGCACATGGTTTATTATTTATTCATTTAAAGCATTTTCATCCTGCCTTTCCCCTTCAACTAGGAAGTGCCAAAGGCGGTTTATAGTACATTTAAATAAACAGAAGGCAACATAAAAAAACATAAAACCACAGACAAGGATACAAAAACGGAAGAAGGAGGATCCCTGTATGTACGCATATTTAAAAAAAAAGCAAAAAAAAAAAGCCTCAAATGCAACCTTAGAAAGGTGGGTTCTCAGCGGCCATCAGAATGACTGGAGAGAGGGAGCCACTCTGAAGTCCACAAGTTCCACTAGAGAGAGGGACCTCTCCTTGTCACTGCCAGCCAAATTTCTACTGGCACTAGAACGTGGAAGAAGGTCTCTCCAGAAGACCTCAATGGAGGGGCTGCTTCATCCTGGAGAAAGCAGTCCATTAGCTACCCTGGCACAGCTGTCCGTGCAGACACTTGTTCAAACATAAGACTGAATGCGTAGAGATGAAGAAGACACATGTTGTACTGTGCTGGAGCTCATCCCCCTCCACAAGCCTGGATCACATGCAAACAGGGTTACTATTAAACAGGGATGTGGATCAAGCCTCTGGGTCCAAGTCTTGAGTCAAGTCCCAAGTCTTTGGTTGCGAGTCCCTATCTATTTAATGGGGAAAATGGGTTTAAACCTGAATAAAATTGGACTTGTCATAAAAGGCTCCAAGTCTCGAGTCGAGTCTTTTACAATCGCCAAGTCAAGTCCGAGTCATGTCACTGGTGCAACTTGAGTTCGACTGAAGTCCGAGTCAAGTCTACATCACTGCTATTAAAAGCCAAAGCACTGATAATATTTCACTTTCGGACAGAAATCATAATGATGGAACTTAAAGTTTGTTTTCTCACAATCTTCGGCACGTTATCAAGGGTTTACATTTGTTTTTGGAATGAATGAACCTGAACCAAATGGGGCCCATTTCATTCCAAAACATGAATGGCTCTGGATGTGTATGGTTAATTTTGGAAGCCCCATTTGTTACCCCATTGGCTTCAATATTGTTATGTTAGTAAAAGAAAAGTCTTACCTGACCTAGGTTTTAGCTGCCACCTGTACTAGTAGTGTCAGGATGTGCATCTTTCTCCACCTGACCATGATCACAAATATGCATGATTTTCCTAAACACACCATTGTTGTGGGACAGTGTGGGTCAAAAAAATGGCTGCTGACATGCAAACCCGCCAGGGTGATTAAAAAGTGGTAAAAGTCTAGATCTTCCTGCACCCATTAAGCATGACTGTGAATAAAGTGGACATACTATGTTGCAATGATAATTGTGAGTAGGAAACAAGAGCCGGAAGTCATTCCACATGAAAACTACAAATTATTATTAATGGGCAGCCCAATCCTGCCAATAATAATAATAAATTATTATTAATGGGCAGCCCAAACCAATACACAGTTAGGATGCACACTAAAGGGCCGGCCGCTGTATCCTATTCCTAGGCCCATTGTGGCCTGCCCCGGCGTAGCCTGGACGCACCTTGGGAGAAGGGGACGATTGTCCCCTTCCCCTGGTGTAAGCCGCGAGGGCCGCAATGGGCCTCCTCGGATGCACACCAGCTCTGAAGCTGGAGTGCATCCGGGGAGGCCGTGTAAGGTCAACCCGGGCTGGGCAGGGGCATAGGATATTGGTGCATCTCAGCACTGATATTCCCGCTCCCCTCCCAGCCCAGGCCAGCTAATGGCTTATGCTGTGTCCCCATGCTCAGAGCAGCCCACCCGTGCACTGAGCAGCCTAGGCCTTACCTGGGTCATCCGGTGAAAGTCCTGCCCACTGGGAGAGTGATCAGCGCAGGCCTCTGCACTGGTGCCACCTACTCTCTGGGTGCTGAAAATGTTATTTATGCCATGTTTATGGCACCCTAGACCTGCGGAGCACTAGCTTCGCCAGCCTATAGTTACACAGAATTGTGCTGTAAGAATACTTATATACTGCTTTTCAACAAAAAGTAGTTCACAAAGTGGTTTACATAGCAAAATAAATCAATTCTGTCTCCCAGTCTGTGTCTGGGGCTCCTTAAAAACCTAGATCAAAGTGACAGAGAAGTGTTAATCCATTATAACAAAATATACTGGAACAGTCAGACACTTTATTAGGACCAAAGGGATCCAGTATTTTGTTAGTGGGGAGGGCATTTTCAGAGGGCAGGAGCTGAACACCCTCGTGTGATTTTCCGCTCCAGATTGCTAGTCCAGAATTTTTTTTAAAAATCATATTCACACATATGAGAGTCATAGGATTCAATTTATTTTTTAAAGCCTTTCATTTTAGCTTTTGTTCTAGATAACATTACTTTTTTCTGCACCACCTCTCTTGTCCCATATCTCTCCCTCTGCTGCCCACTTTTCTTACCTGCTATCCTTGTTTTCCCGTTTCCATGTTGCCCTCTCCTGGTTCTAGCCTCTCACTCCTCTCCCCATTTTCCTTGCCTGCTCCCTTCTTTCTGCTCTCTCTTGAGTCCCATGCTTATTACAGTGTAAGCCCCCCCCCCATTTGGAAAACACTTTTGTTTCTTCGAGCTCTACCCTGTTCTTTATTAAAAATTGAACTGCACTTTGGTTGAATGCTCAAGGACATAGCATTTGCCTCTGCTGCAAATGCCAATAATTGATGCCACAGGAGACATATGAGTGGAACAAACAAATTACCTAACAATGGACACATAGCAATATGAAAACAAAATCTGCCATCCCTTGATGGCACCCAGGGCCACTGGTTGATGCAGTCCATGTATAGCCCAATTCCCCCCAATGTAGCGGTGCCAAAATGGCATCCTGTGCGGGGCACGTGTGGAGGACTGGAAGGCTTCCGCAAGGCAAGGGGATGTTCAATTCCCTTACCCCTGCGTAAGCCTCTCGACCCGCAATGGGTCTCCTCGGAGCTACGCTAGTAATTTAGCTAGTGTAACTCCAAGGAGAGGAAAAGGGTGGGGAGCTTGCAGGGAAGGGAGATAGGATCCAGTGTGGGCTGTCCATGGTGGATCCTCCCCCTCCCACAGCCTCCCCACCCCTGTTACGCCCCGCCCCTGTTTCACCCTTCCCATGTCTCCCCGTCAGCTTACCCTTCACGGCGAGTGTCCAGGCGTCCTCCATTGCGTCTGGGAAGGCGGAGGCCTTCCCTCTGGTGTCCCCAGCAGTCTTAAGGCTTTAAAAGGCTTTAGAAAAGGCTTACTTAAATTTCAGTAAGTCTGCTCCCTTCTTCCCTGTGACAGCCCTTTACATAATTGAAAATGGCTATCATATCTGCCCTCAGTCTTTTCTTTTCCAGGTTAAACTCTTTTAACTGTTCCCCATATTTTGAATCCTGCTTCAGTCTCCAGGCTGCCCAGTTGCCCAGGTTTGTGTCATTTTAAAATGTGATGAGTCCCCAGGCTATGATCCTCTCATCCAGGTCATTAACAAGAATTTGAACAGCACAGGGCCCAAGACAAAGACCTGTGGCATCAAAGACCTTGAGGTTAGTGTAGAGCAGGGGTTCTCAACCTTTGGAGTCCCGGGCACCCCCAATGAAGGTCAAAAATTTTGGAGTACCCCTGGCTAATTAGCATAATTAGCTAATTTACATAATTAGCTAATTTACATAAATTGCACAAAAAAGATGGGGTGGACCTTACAAAAAGAAACTCAGACAAACTTGCAGCCACAGAAAGGAGAGGAGGACCCAAAAACAGGGTTTCCAAAGTAAAAAAAAAAACATAAATCCCACATACAACCCCCCAAACTGAACTCTTTCCCCACCCCACCCATGCACAGTTTCCAAAGTAAAAACATAAATCCAAAGTACAAAAGCCCACAAACTCAACTCTTCTCCCCCCCACCCCTGCACTTACCCAAGTGATGTCTGTGTTAGCAAAATAAACGCTAATCCTGCAGCAGAAGCTGCATCGGAGAAGAGCTGGGAGGCAGGAGCGTGCACAACACCCTCTGCTGGCTGCTGAGAAGCTCAACCTAATTTATGCATGCTCACAAATTAACCTGACCATCAGCTGTAGATCGGATAGATTAGCTACTAAAAAAAGCAAAACAGAGCTCTCCGGCTCCAAAAAAAATCCGGAAAAAATCAAAAAATCAAAACTTAATTAACACTTAATTAAGTGTTAATGGGGCACCCCCAGACTGCATTTGGCATACCCCCATCCACGTGGTCCGCGTACCCCTAGGGGTACGCGAACCACAGGTTGAGAACCTCTGGTGTAGAGTAATTTACTGACATTCATTGTATGCTGTTCTATTTTACCTCCCCTATCCCCTTCTGGCATTCTTGCTATTTTCTTAGGACACACGTACTGCTTGAGATTAAGGATAAATTATCAGAAACCTGTCCCCTTTATTCTCTCTGTTTTAAGGGGCACTGAACATATGAAACATCCTATTTCCAGTGTGAGAAACGTATGGTATTCAAGATGTTTGTTCTAGTACGACTGACAGGAGTTCAAATATTTTAATACCTACATTTAAAAAAACCCAACTTAGCAAAATTACTTGGAAAGCCCTGTGCTTCATTCTTAAGATTCTTATATAACAAAGCAATACAATTTAATCTTGAAAGAGAACACAAGGAAATAAACATTTACAGAACTAAGAACTTATCTCTTTGTATCAGCAATTAGGCCACAGTCCAGCAAAGCACTTAAGCACATGCTAACCAGAAAAAAAACACCTTGCCTCCGATAGTTAGGCCCTTCTCCCCTCTTCTGACCTATAAGTGGGCGGCCCCTTCCTCTGTCTTTAGGACAAGCCAGTGGGTCAGAAATCTAAATGGATTTCTAGAAAATTATTCAGGCATATCTCCCTGCTGCACAATGGTACCATGTGGCAAAAACCAAAACCAAATTATAACTATGGGTGTGCATTTGATTCAGAAAGTATCACATTCCAAAACAAATCATGCTGCTTTGGAAGCAAGGTATCCCCCTGAACAGGGCCTCTGAGAGGGGGGTTAAGGGGTAATTTGTACCCGGGCCCAGAGCGGAAATTGGGTCAAAAAGGGGGCCCTGGAGCCAAATGTATATATAGGGAAGGGGCCCAAAAGAAACTTTGTACCCCACTGATAAAATTCCTCTGGATGGCCCTGCCCCTGAAGCACTCCAAACTGAAGGAACAGCAGTTTTGGATGACAGGTTGCTTCACCTGCATTGTCTTCTCTTTCTTGTCTGTGACTCTAACTGCCTAGAGGTCAGGCAATATGACAGCTCTGAGCTGTCCGCGAGGCACACAGGAGCAGGGTGAACGCTGCTAGTTGGTGCTTCCTTTCCTTTTCCAATCAGTGTGGTTCTGGGGAGGGAACTATGAAAATCTGTGAAAGAGGCTAGAATCTAAGGAAAATCTAAGGAAAAAAAAACCTGGTTTGAGGCTTATTGTTTTCCTCACCTTGTGAGAATTCTCTCTTGTAGTGAAAGTTTCTAGGAGCTCTTGGTGTTTAAATCAGTACTACTTTCCTTCCCATTCCATTGTTCCTAAATTATTGATCTCATCAAAATTGCCTTGTTTCTTGTGGGCCTGATATTTTTCTCTGTTCCCAGGACCCAGACCCATGCTCCCACTAGCTAGTTCAACCCAACCATCCGAGACCATTCCCCATCTTTGAGCATGCATTAGTTTTGCTTTGACTCAGCACTTAAACTGCAGTACACCAAAGTATTACATTCCCTTGAGAATCCCTGCATCTATCTTTCTGCTGTTTTTTCAGGGAATGTTCCTAGGGTCAATTCAGTATTCCTGTGACTTTGTTGCAAATTGGGCACTTACTCCAAGGAGCTCAGAATGACCTATAATCTACATAAGAACCCCATGAGGTACCGTAGTTAGGCTGCGAGTGAATAACTGGTTCAAAATCACCCAATGAGATTCATGACAGAGCACCCAGGTCCCATTGTCCGCCCCCCCCCCAGTCCAACTTCAGCACTCTAACTGCTTGACCACACTGATTCATGGCAATGTTCTAAATACCAAAAAGTGCAAATTCAGAAACAGTCATCTTCTGACTACCAGCTGTTAGGATCATACAAGAGGGTTTAAACTCAGAGGGTATGGCCTGCTTTTGCGCTTCTGGCTGACCACCATTGGAGACACAATGCTAGAGGAGACAGACATTTGGTATGTCCCAGTAAGGCAATTCATATAAGGACATTGCATCATGTACTCAGTAGGCAGGCAGGCTAAGTGGTTGTCTTGGTTTACGTGCCATCAGGAGGCATGTAGATGAAATCAGTTCCTGGCACACTGTTTCTTTGCTCCACTCCACATCCTCCCACCTATGAGGGGCTATGCATGTGCATGCAAAAGCAGCCATCAGTTTGTCCTGTGGGGCATCAGCTATCACTATCCCACTATGCCTGGAGAACAGTTTATGTAATTCTCTAATGACAATTCAGCTCCACCCATATTTTGATGGGAGCATCCTTAGAATCTGGAAGCTTAATGGCTTCCGTTTGCTTACAAAAGTGAACATGTATAAACATTTTAAAAGCTTTCATGATGATTTAATGTGGACCTCCTACACGGCTTGTGAAAGCAAAAAGATTTTATACTCATTTAAAGTGTATCCCGATTGTGCTCCTGAAGTAGATTCGCTTTGTAATACTAATAACAGGAATAATCCAAAAATCCATAACAAGCCTTCCAGGTAAGGATGGGAAACAATAAAGTAGGGAGTGGTTAGCCATTTGGGTAGCTGCAAACGCCTTATATGAACTGCCAATCATTTGCCTTTAGGGCTGTGGTTTCATCACCCCATTTCTTCAGAAATCCCACACGGTATTAGTTCTGACTTTTTCATTGGGGCCTCGTTTCTAACCTTTCAGGAATGTTTTTGTGTGGACATATTTCCCATCTCGAAAGGCCTATGGCTGTGGTGTAGGGTGATTCTACAGTTGTAACAAAGGTAAGTGAAGAGAACCTATACAGTATTTAAGGACAGGAAAGGTTCATGTTTAATATCTAATTTATTGGATTAGTAATAATAGCTGAAGAACTACAAATTCTAGACCAAGAGTAGATAATACCAAAACTGTCCAAAAGAGACTGGTAAGACATAATAGGGGTTAACTAAAAATAATCCGGTAGCATTTACATTTTCTTACAAGTCTGGGAGGTGGCCATATAACAGTTCTGATTTTCCAGTATGATGAGGGATGCTGGAGGACTGGGTCTACTCTGCCTGACAGATGTCAGTCACTTGCGATTGATAATTTGCACACATTATTGGGGGTCCTGAGAATCTTCCAGCCTACTTGGCTGCTTTTCCAAGCATCCGGGATGGGGGAAATGAGGAAGCAGCCATGACAGGGTTTTTTCCTCCTCCTTCTTCCTCCAGCAGCACTGCCCCAATCCTGTTCCTGCTCACTCTCTGCGAGCAAGAAGAGGATCGGAGCACCAACTGGAATGACTCTAATGGCGATGGGCCAGAGGGGGCAGTGGATACAAGCTGGCTGTGGATAGATGGGCCTGGGAGCTGAGCATTATGGATCAGCACCATACAGTATATTTTCCTAGTTCTAGACATGATTGAAATATAACTGGGCAAGTAGCTGGTCCAGTGTAGTTTGAGCAATACTTGTAAGCTAACTCAGGCTGCAATCCTATACACTCTGTCTTGGGAATAAGTCCCATTGAACACAATGGGACTTATTTTGAGTAAGACGTGCATAGGATCTTTCTGTTAGTGCTCTCTCTCTCTCTCTCTCTCTCTCTCTCTCTCTCTCTCTCTCTCTCTCTCTCTCTCTCTGTCCCCCCCCCCAGTGTGTGTGCATGTGCGCACGCAATATATGCATCATACTGTACATACATACATTTTGGCAATTATATTTTCAAATGATATTGTACTTGTTTAGTTTGTTCCTCCTGACAATGAGAGATGTTATTAGTACATATTTTAAAATGTGTTGAGAGATTAGAGGGGAGTCAGCACAAGTGAAATAAGTGTGTGACTTTCTACGTATGAGGCAAAATAGCCTACCTTTTGTACACTCAAAAGCCCAGCTGAACTAGGGAGGCCAACAGGAATTGAGTCATAGTGGTACTGGAGTGATAATTGGGCGCTCTTCATATGGATTAATCTAACACATCATGGGATCCCTATTTTTCTGAATATATTTGCAAAGCTGGTTTCTGTGAAGAAGCTCTGCTAATTTTGAAAATGGGGACCTATACCTAAAAATAAATTCCTTTCCAGCTGTACAGATCTAGTTATCTACAGTGTTCCCCATAAGGCCACACGACCACACACCTCTCTATTGAGGTCTGCACAGTCCAGAGCTCGGTTGACGTGGAAGTCAGGCAGTGATGTGATGATATCATCACTGATCACTGGGAAGATGCCGCCGCACCACTGTGCAGCACAGATGGGCTCTGTGCAGCGGTGCTGAATCTTAGAGGGATCACTGGTTATTTGTTCTGGTTATTTATTTGTTCCTGACTTTTATCTAATACCCTCATACTATTTATTATTTAATTACACAGATGTGGCTTCTAGTGATACTGAAACGTCATTGAAAACCTGATGTGCAGCCCCTATGCATGTTTACTTAGAAGTGTAGCAGTACTTTTTTAAAGTGATTTAAAACAACAACAACAACACAGAACATGTGCACACGAGGGGGGGGCAATCGTGTGCAGGGATGTCTATGTAATTTGGCGATGAAAGATGACTGGGGTAAAAGTTCAGGTGCACCAAAACAGTGCTCAAAACCCAAAACAGGGGGTTTGGATTGGGACTCACTGTACTAGCTCACTCAGTTCTTAACCTATATGGGGGGAATTCTATATCACTAACATGCATGCACAATGGAGCCCTGAGGAAAGTAGTTAGAAGGAAGAGAGAGAAGGAGAGAGGAACTCCTTAGAAGGGGTAGAGCGAAGAAAGGGAAACAGAGGAAGCTGGGGGAAGAAAGAGAAGGTTTTGAGATGTAGGGAAGGAAGAAAGAGAGGAGAAAGCTAGAGGGGTGGGTAGAGAGGAAAGGAGCAGAATACAGGTGACTCAGACCATGACTAAGAGCCAAATCCACAGTAAGTATCCAGCGGGCTGCCCAGGACTGCCTGCCAGATCCCATCCCCTGCCGCAGCCTGCCATGCAGCAGGCCGAAGGTCTATTCGGGGAAGGGGATGTTCGAATCGTCCCCTTCCCTGGGTGCAAACCGGGGCCGGCCCTCTCAGCCTCCTCAGATTTCCGCTAGCTAAATAGTGTAACGTCAAGCCAGCCCGGACACACACACACACACACACACACACATGCGACGGTGACGGCGACAGCCACCACCACCACCACCACAACAAACAGAGAAGAGATAGAGACAATCACAGTCAATTTGACTTCACATGAAACAAAGACAAGGAAAGATAGACGGGATTTGGTGGTTCCTTGATGAGGCTGCACCATGGACCAAATTTACTGTCTCTTCTGCAAAGCTTTAGAGCATTGTGTTACAGGGATCACAGCGGCAAAAGGCCAAACACTTGAATCTCCATGGACAAAGAGGGGTCTCAATGGTAGAAAGAGGGCCTTGGAGCAAGCCCTTAACATGCAAGGGAGGCAGTGGCCTTGAATGCAGCTGGGCAAGGGAGTCAAGCTGCCTTACTTCTCAGGAGGGAGAAATGAGGTAGGGGGTGAAACAGGCATGTGAATGCGGGTAAACCTGTTGATATAGAAAGCTGGACTAGAGGGGTCCTTGGCTTGATCCAGCAGGGCTCTTCTTATGTTCTTATCTATGATATAAAACTGGGGAAGATAGATTTGCCAACTCTGCCCAAAGTTATTCCTGGATTATTTTTTTCCCCCCAATATGACATAATTTCATTAAGCCAAGGTGGCCCTACTGTATTAAAATCTCTCAGGGAATGCTTTCCATATTGACATGTGTCTGAGAGAACCCATGAGTTTTTGCATCCCACCCCTTCTGGCTGCACATAATTCTGGGTTCTGCGGAGCACTGCATGAACCCTCAAATGCTGCAGTGATGCAAATTCTTCTGATACAAACATTGTTTTCCCTGATGAAGAGCAGGGTGAAGACTGCAGCTCCTTGTTTGTTTTATACTTCCGTCTATGTTGGTTTATTTCCATCCCCACCCCCAATCCCTGTCATGATCTTTTTAAAGATTCTCAGGATAAAAGTAAACCAAACTACTACATTTCTTTGTGCCTTGGCTAGGGGCCATCTTGAGAAGGAATCCATCAGTTGGATGCCTTCCTCCAGTGTCTAAGGCGGGTGGTGGTGGCTCCGTATGTCGTCTTTCATCTTTGAAATATGCTTCATCCTGATCTGAGCAGCTGTCTATGTTAGATTTATACTTCTGCTTATCCAGTGATGTTCCCATCTATGCTAATCCGTCTTTCTTTGTATATCATGAGCATTATCTCCTTCATCAGGTTTATTTTCAAACCCATTTTCTTGGCTTTTCTGGTTCTGTTCCTCCATTAATTCTCACAGATTATTTATTTGTGTGTTGAGTAACTTAGCATGAAGGCTGATAAATCTGATTTATTTACATTGTTTTCTGTTTAGATTGAGCCCATTCTTGCCTTAACCCATTTCTCCTCAGACAAGCTATTAACTGTCACTGAATGACTTCAGAATGCTAATACCATCTTATTTTTCACTGTTTGCATGTCAAGTTTTCACTTGGGTCTTGGCTGAACCATTTCAGTCAAGGTTGCAATGGGGGTTCACATCAATGCATGTTTCTCCACAGAAACGATTCCCTCCTCATAAAAAGCAAGTCAGAGAACTCTCCTCCATGATATCTACTTTTAAATGTGGAGGGTTGTTTTGTTGCTGCTTCTGCGATGGAGGCACATTCAACCATGTGACCCCACCTTCAGCCTGCAGTGGTATAATCCAGACACAGGTTTATTATTACCTCAGAGAAAACTAGGCCATATCCCTCTTTGATTTTGACTTGATTGAGGACATCTTTCACTCTTAAAAGTGTCATCTTCTATATCCCAAATGAGTTTTAAAGCTTTGTATTTTTTATTATTGTCTTGGTTATATAGCTGTATGCATTCACAGTCAGCAAAACTTGGTATATTTATTTGTGTTCTCTTCACATGTAAATAGGGGTATAATGTTTCCATTTATGTATACTGTATATTATTTTCGTTTTTTAAACTTATACATTGCCATATAGTCCCACAAGCCTCTCAGAGCAGCACAAAACACAGCATAAAATCTCATGTGTGTGCAAACAACTTCCATTTTGTTTTTCTATATTATTCTGATGTCACCTCTCTTCTTTACAGAAGTTCAACTGTTATACATAGAAATGTTAACTAACCCCTTTCCATTTCTGCCACTGAATGGTTTCAGCCAGCATTATAACCTAGGAATGCTGTGTGCAGTTTTAATGGTTGAGAGATGCAGAAAACTGTCACATCAGAAGTTCTGGGCAACTGCCCAACACTGGGCATGAGTTCTGCCAAGAACCCATCAGGCTGAATAGCCCAAAGCAATGAGAGATGGCGGAGACCCAGAGATTGGTGCGTGAGGTAGAATATAAATTGCTGTCAGTAGTATTCTTTGAAGATGTCAACAGACACACTGATATATGGATCCACTGTCCCCAGATTCTCAAAAAACTGCCTATCCAAAAGATTCTGATTTTAGAAATAATGGAACAAGAGAATATAAGCCCTTATAGGCACATGCTTTCAGAGGGCCAGAACCAACTGACTTCCTCACTCTAAACACACTTCCTGGGGAAGTAAATGGTTACAAGCCAAGTAACATGGGCGATTTGGAACCTCTGACACATGATTTGCATGGAAAATTAATAGGAGAATGATTTTTCTTTTTCACACTGTTATAATGCACTCTTAAAAATGAAAAATGAAGGGCTATACTAACACTTCTGGACTGAAAGGAAAGGTTAAAAAAAAAACACCAATCCTGGAAAAATGGGCTTTTAAAAAATGAACCCATTTCCTCCCAGCCCACAGGTGGTGCCCATAAGGCATTTATGGTGCCCATAAGGCATTTTTACCCAAGGGTGTATATACGCATCTGGAGTTAAATAAGGTTGTTTCACTTTGGGAATAGTGATATTTCAATATCTATCTACAGAAAATAATTTAATGCTTTCTATAATTGCAAAGAGCAAAAAATAATAAAGAGCCACTGAAACCATCAGAGTTTGTGGCTTTCACATTTAGTAAGTATCATTAGGGCTGCAATCCTATACACACTTACCTAGGAATAACTGTGTAAGCCTATGCTTGTCTATTTAGAAGTCGCATTGTGTTCACTGGGACTTACTCTCAGGAAAATGGATATAGGATTGCATCCTAACAGCCCAATCCTATTGGAAACTGCTGCTGGCGGAACAAGCATTCTGCCAGGAAGAACTGCCTTAGGTACCATAGCTGTAACAGAGCCTCCGGCAGTGCGCAAAACCACACAATTTCGCTGGTGCAGGTCTCAGTAGACTCCTCTATGCTGCAGAGGCTTACAAATGTTCCCTTAGCCAGAGGAGACCTCCTGGATTGGTTCCGTCCCTCCAGTAGCGTAACAAGGGTGGTTCACATGGTTCAGCCGAACCAGGCGCCCACCCCTGCGGAGGCACCGCAGACTCGAGTCCGACTCGAGAGACTCGAGTCCCGAGAGACTCACTCGAGTCCGACTCAAGGCGGCCCAGGAGGGGAAACTGAAGGAGGGGGCGGGGACTCACACTTGTTGTTCTTGTCTTGTCTTCGTCTTCCGTTCCGCTGCGAATTGAAGGAGGGGACCGGCCGGGCACTCTCTGACTCTCACGTCACTTCTGATGCGCCGGCCTGCCACGCTGCCGGCTGTGGCCGGCGCTTGAGTTGAACTGAACCGGCCGGGAATGCAATGGAATGGAGCGAGGTAAGCCGGCCGGGTCTGCGCTGGGGTGGTGGTGCCCGGTGCTGGGTCGCCCCCCGGAGCGCGGTGCCACCCCCAGAGTGCGGCGCCCCCACCCCCGGAGTGTGGCGCGGCCTACTGGCCGCGCCAATATTAGATGTCTAGGGCACCAAATCCCTCCCCTGAACCGGGCACCAACTGAGCCCGTTACACTACTGCCTCCCTCTGCAGGATGCAGCGCAAGCCATATTGGTGTGGCTGCACTGGCAGGGGGGGAAGCATAGGATTGGGCTGTAAGTCCCTTTAAACTCAGTGGGGTTTACTTCTGAGCAGACATGCATAGGATTGTGCTGTAACAGTGCAATCCTATGCATGTCTGCTCAGAAGTAAACTCCACTGAGTTTAAAGGGACTTACAGCCCAATCCTATGCTTCCCCCCCACCAATGCAGCCATGCCAATAATTCATGTCTTAACTCCACCTCTAATAAATCATATTAGAGGTGGAGTTAAACCATGGATTAACCTATGCCAATAAAGTAATCAGAAAGCCCTCTGAAAGCATGTATCATAAAAACCCTGTTTTTAAAACAGATATAAATTACATGGGGAAATATTCTTTGAAGATTTCTTCAAGCATATAGACAAGAAGTCATTCTTCTGTGTACAGTCGGGCTTCACTATCAGCGGAGCCGGGATGATCTGCAGATTTGTCTCATCGTGGATCCTGGACCCGCAGGGGTCCGCTGTAAAAAAAAGAAAAAAAGAAAAAATGCATTTTTTTTAGAAGCAAACTGTACTGTTTTCAAGCCTCTGCAGGGCTTCTGGAAGCTTAACGACCCACTCTGTGGTCGCGCGGAGGATCTTTCCCCCTCCTACCCTTGTCCAAGAATGCAAAAAATGCATTTTTTCCCTTTTTTAAAATAGAATTTTTAAGTGGACCCTGGTATCCATGGATCCTTGCTATCCGCGGGGGAGGGGGATTGGAAATGGAATGGATCTCCCGTGGATAGCGAGGTCCGACTGTATTTAGATTTAGAACGCCTAATAATCAAAAGGCTCTACAGCAGGGGTGCACAACATGCGGCCCCAGGGCCACTTGCGGCCCTCCGAAGGATTTCCGGTGGCCCCCGAAGAAATCGGGGATCCCTTGGTGCATGTTGCTTACAAAGAGAGCGCTGAGGGATCTCCGATATCTTTGCTCCAGCTGCGTAGCCTTCTTGCTCGGGTCGCCGAGCGAGAAGGACGAAGTCACTGAGCCTTGCGAGCCCATTGGCCCGGAGGCTTTGAGGCCGTTGCTGATGGCGGCGTTTGATCACCGCCAATCAGCTGGAGTCTCCTGGCATTCAGCCAGGAGCCAGAAGAGCCGTGTCTCCTCTTGTGTGCCAATGGGCGCGGAGGTTTTGGGGCTTGTCCCGTTGTCACTGTCGCTGCTCCGTGTGAGGAGGAGGCTCGGATTCGCGGCAGGAGGGCAAATTCGAATTTTTAATTCTGTAAATATCTTTATTTATTAATATGTTATTTTTCCGGATATTTTCCGGCTCATGGACACACCCCCTGTGATGTCACTTCCTGAGGAAGTGACATCACGGTTCCTTGACACGCCCCCTGTGCGGCCCTGAAGAAGTTTAGTCTATTCAATTTGGCCCCTACCTACTTCCAAGTTGTGCACCCCTGCTCTACAGTAATGTTAGAAGCAATGGAATTTCCTACCATGATATGTAACCCTCCATACCCTCGGGCAACGTGTTCCCATTTTCCACCAATCTTACACTTTGAAGGTTCTTTCTAGGGTCCACCCTAAATTTGATGTGGGGATTGGGAAGATACCCTATATTTTAAAAATAAAAAATCCAAGAGGAGGGACATAAGAGTTTTCAGATGAAAACTGATCCAGGAGATTGAAAGAGATTTATGTTGCCACCCGAGAGGCCTCTGTGAAAAATGTTACCCATAATATGCTGTAAATTATTGCACCAAGTGCATCTGCAGTGACTGGGGTTAAGAGGGTGTAATTAGAACCAGAAAGTAAGATGATGTTCTGCTTATCATTAACAAAAATGACTATATGTGGAATCCCTCTCTACATCATCCATTTTCAGGACTAAAAATATCCCCCCTAGAATAATGAAACTGATCTCTTAATGTCTAATGGCAGTAAACCCTGCATTAAGATGCTGAACAAAACAAGAATATATTTGGGCCGCTTTGGCAGAGCTCGGATGCTAGACGTTATATGAAAAGTTATTTATGGAGAAATATACTGAAAAGGGAAAAAGTAGAATGAAAGAGAGGCAAGAGAGACCATTCACAGTTATTTCTGCATATATCAGTCTCGTGAGATCCAGATAGCTAGTTTAACAGCAGACCCCCTGATAGCATATCTAGTGTAGAGCTCAAGGAGGGACGGACGTTCTGCAACCCTTCACCATCCACAACACACACCCACATCTGTGATCACAAACGTGATTTGCAAAAGGATGAGAAATGGTTTGCAAGAGTGTGGGTGTAAGGAGGAAAAGGAAATGCATTTCTATTACTGAGGCAATTAGACTGATGCCATTTTTTCCTCAATCCAGCCATGCTAAGTTGATTAGTTGGGCCAGAGTGCACCTGAGTTGCATCTGAATATGGATGTCATCCATCTTCATCGCATTACTTTCAATGGGATACGCATTGAAATGTAAAACTTCACCCACATTGTGCCCCACGTAGTCATGTATAACTAACAGTCCAATACTATTGAGCGCCTAAGGAGTCGTAAAAGTGCCATAAAGCATTTTTGCGGCTCCTCTAGTGTAAGGGCGCTGGCGCTGAGGCCAGCACCACTTACAATGCCATCGCCCAGGACCTGCACCAGCAGACCCAGGTAAGTCCTAGGCCGGTTGGTGGGAGAACATGGGGAGGGCAGGCAGGGATGGCGAGGGAGGGGCCATTGGCCGGCCCAGCCAGGGGGGACGGGGATATCGAAGTTGGGGTGCGCGGATATCCCAAGCCCCTTCCCAGGACTTACACGGCCTCCCCGGATATGCACCAGCTCGAGTTGGCGCACATCCAAGGAGGCCCATTGGGGCCTCTGGCGCTTACACCTGGGGAAGGGGATGAACATCCCCTTCCCCCGAGAGGAGCTTGGGCCACACTGGCATTGGCCGCATCCTGCGTAGGATGCAGTGGCCAGACATTGAGGCTGGCCGCTGCAACTTGTGCAGGATTGCGCTGTTAGTTTAGCACAGAGAACTCAGAGGTTGTGGCTCTGTGGGAAGACTTTGCACAGCAACATATGGAATGGTGAATTGCATTGGTCACCAAGATCAGGTAGTTTCTTCCTATGCCATTATCAGTGGTTCCAGGTGCAGTGATGGTATGGGAAGTAACTGTGCCTACATAAGAACATAAGCCTGCTGGATCAGGCCAAATGCCCATCTAGTCCAACATCCTAGTTCCTACGGTTGCCTACTAGCTGCCTCTGGGAAGCCCACAAGCAGGAGAGAAAGCCATACTTTTTCCCTGCCATGATTGTCTTACAACTAGTATTCAGGGGCATACAGTACTGCTGGTGAAATGGAGGTTGTGTATAGCCATCATGATAGACCTGACCTCAATGAATTTGGCCAGTTCCCTTTTAAAGTTGTTCAAGCTGGTGGCCATCACCACATTGTGTATTCTGCAGACTAAGAGTGCCTCTTTTTTCTGTCCTAAATCTTCGACCAGTCAGTTTCATTGGATGAACCCTGGTTCAAGTATAGTGAGAGAGGAAGAAAATATCCAGTGCAATCCAAATGACCCTTGATTAGCCTTTGTATGCTTTACTATTGCAAAGTGTACTGCCGCTACATATTAGGATGCTTCCTTCTGCTTAAATGTGCACACACTCACATGCACGTTGTCTCTCCTCACTCCCTAATGTGTTATGGTACAGTATTTTAATAGTATGGTGTACAACAGTGTGATTCTTGTAATGCTGTTTGTTGCTTTGGCACCAGGTGGTGCTACTGTGTTGTTTTCATAACCACAACAATAGCTCACAGGAGAGGAGTCTTCCCTTGGAAAAGGGCACATCCTCAATAAATACTCTATGGTAGATTGGCAGAAGCCTCTCAGTTTACTGTGACCAATATATGTAGTCATTTTACACAAACCAAGGCAGAAATCTTGAAGAAAGCAACCACATCAGAGGACCATCAGAGGAAAAGGATTTCTTCAAAGTTTAGGAGAAATCTAAACTTTGGTGGATTTTTACCTTCCCATATGCCCACTATGTCAATGTTTTCCCTCGCCACCAAACAGACTGGATTTCTGGATATGCTAAATGACTGTGCGTTAGAGCAGCTAGTCACGAAGCCGACCAGAGGACAGGTGACTCTGGATTTGTGTGGTACTCAGGACCTGGTCAGGGCGGTAAATGTTACCGAGCCATTGGGGAACAGTGACCATGCTGCGATCTGTTTCGCCATGCATGTCGGGGGGAGAGTGCCAAGCAAATCCGATACAAAAACCCTTGACTTCCGAAGGGCGGATTTCCCTAAAATGAGGAGACTAGTTAGAAAGAAGCTGAAAGGGAAGGTAAAAAGAGTCCCATCTCTCCAGAGTGCATGGAGACTGTTTAAAACAATAGTAACAGAGGCTCAGCTGGAGTGTATCCCACAAAGGAGGAAGGGCTCGACTAAGTCCAGGAGGATACTGGCATGGCTGACAAGCAAAGTTAAGGAGGCTATAAAGGGCAAGGAAGCTTCTTTTCGCAAATGGAAGTCTTGCCCTAATGAGGAAAATAAACAGGAACACAAACAATGGCAAAAGAAATGTAAAAAGATGATACGGGAGGCCAAGAAAGATTTCGAGGAGCGTATGGCCAGAAACATTAAAGGGAATAATAAAAGCTTCTTCAAATATGTTAGAAACAGGAAACCTGCCAGAGAAGCGGTTGGCCCGCTGGACGGTGAGGGAGGGGAAAGGGGTGATGAAAGAAGACTTGGAGATTGCAGAGAAATTAAATGAGTTCTTTGCATCTGTCTTCACGGCAGAAGACCTCGGGCAGATACCGCTGCCCGAACGGCCACTCCTGTCTAAAGAATTAAGTGAAATAGAGGTTAAAAGAGAAGACATCTTAGACTTAATTGACAAATTAAAGATCAATAAGTCACCGGGCCCAGATGGCATTCACCCAAGAGTTCTGAAGGAACTCAAGAATGAAGTTGGTGACCTCTTGACCCAAATATGCAACTTGTCCCTTAAAACGGCCACTGTGCCAGAGGATTGGAGGATAGCTAATGTCACGCCAATCTTTAAAAAAGGAAGGAGGGGGGACCCGGGAAACTACAGGCCGGTCAGCCTAACATCTGTTCCAGGAAAGATGGTGGAAAGCCTCATCAAGGATAAAATCGGAAAACATAGACACGGAACAAGCTTGGCTGAGGGAGACTCAGCATGGCTTCTGCAAGGGGAAGTCTTGCCTCACAAACCGTTTAGAATTCTTTGAAAAAGTCAACAGGCATGTGGATGTGGGAGAACCCGTGGATATTATATATCTGGATTTTCAGAAGGCGTTTGACACGGTCCCTCATGAAAGGCTCCTGAAAAAACTCCATAGTCAGGGAATAAGGGGGCAGGTCCTCCTATGGATTAGGAACTGGTTGAAGACTAGGAAACAGCGAGTGGGAGTCAATGGGCAATTTTCACAATGGCGAGAGGTGAAAAGCGGTATACCCCAAGGATCGGTCTTGGGACCGGTGCTTTTCAACTTGTTCATAAATGACCTAGAGTTGGGGATAAGCAGCGAGGTGGCCAAGTTTGCGGATGACACTAAACTTTTCCGGGGGGTGAAAACCAGCAGGGATTGTGAAGAGCTCTAGAAGGATCTCTCCAAACTGGGAGAATGGGCAGCAAAATGGCAGATGCGCTTCAGTGTAAGTAAGTGTAAAGTGATGCATATTGGGGCAAGAAATAAAAACTTCACATACACGCTCATGGGTTCTGAGCTGTCTCTGACGGATCAGGAGAGAGATCTTGGGGTACTGGTGGACAGGTCAATGAAAGTGTCGACCCAATGTGTGGCGGCTGTGAAGAAGGCCAATTCCATGCTTGGGATCATTAAAAAAGGGATTGAGAATAAGATGGCCAATATTATTATGCCGTTGTAGAAATCGATGGTAAGGCTGCATCTGGAGTATTGCGTCCAGTTCTGGTCGCCGCATCTCAAAAAGGATATAGTGGAACTGGAAAAGGTGCAGAAGAGAGCGACCAAAATGATTAGTGGGCTGGGGCATCTCCCTTATGAGGAAAGGCTACAGTGTTTGGGGCTCTTCAGTCTAGAAAAAAGGCAGCTGAGGGGGGACATGATTGAGACGTATAAAATTATGCATGGGATGGAGAGAGTGGATAGAGAGAAGTTCTTTTCCCTGTCACACAACACTAGAACTAGGGGACATCCACTCAAATTGAGTGGAGGGAGTATTAAAACAGACAACAGAAAATATTTCTTTATCCAGCGTGTAATTCATCTGTGGAACTCCTTGCCACAGGATGTGGTGATGGCACCTGGCCTGGATGCCTTTAAAAGGGGATTTGACAGATTTATGGAGGAAAAGTCCATCACAGCTTACAAGCCATGATGGGGAAACATCATGATGGTTGTAGAAGTAGGTTTTCTCTGTGCCAGGTGCAAGAGAGTGGCGACTGGACACAGGTGTCTTGTTGTCTTGTGTTCCCTGAGGCATCTGGTGGGGCCACTGTGTGATACAGGAAGCTGGACTAGATGGGCTTTTGGCCTGATCCAGCAGGGCTCTTCTTATGTTCTTATGTTCTTAGTAGGAGGCCAAATGGCGTTTCAGGTGCAATGAGTGTGTTCTTATAGCATGCACAGGAGTCTCAATCCAGACTGGGTCCACCGCTGGATCAAGTGTTAAAATCCTGTTCCCATTGCACTCTAGTCCCTGGCCAATCACATTTGATCCTGGAGGAAGACCACAAAGAGAGGGTGGTCTCTTTGTTTTGTTTTGTTTTATTATTTTGCTATTGTTCCTTTTCCATATAGAGGCCATTAATGGTTCCTCAGGGTATCCTGTTTATACTAATTTTTTTTAAAATGCTATATTTTATTATTTGATTGAAATAATAAAATAATATATATATATATATATATATATATATATATATATATATATATATATATATATATATATATATATATATATATATATATATATATATATTTGTCGAGGAATGGCCTCCAGATAGTTTCAAACATATTCAAATGTAACTGATGCCGGTAAGCCATTCACTCGAAAACTGATAGACACAGTAAATCATCCGTTCACTTGGCACAAGTTGGCGGGTATCATCTTTCTTTCCAATTGAGGATGATTAATCTTTTAGCCATTGTGAGGGCACAGAGAGTCCACTTACGTTGGCCTGATGTTAACCCATCTGCAAGTTGCAGGTAAATTAAATTACATAAGTTCCAATAAATCTTCAACAGATTTGAATTGTATTAATAACTTCACCCCAAAAAGTTGCAATAACAGAACATGACCACAACATATGTGAAAGGGAAGCCTCCTCCGAGGACCTACATCACCAACGTCTGGACTCATTACTAAGTCCTTTTAAATATAGCCTATGTGGTGTCCAATATACCCTAAAATATTTTTTTGCTGTATTAAGCGTAGTTTGAGGGCCATGGATATTGCTGGTAAACTCTTTAATACAGTATCCCACTGATTGTTTAAAATAGGGCGATTCAATTCAGAGTTCCATTTGACACGAAGCAGTTGCGTATCATATTTATTACATGACAATAGGTGTTTATAAACAAATATTGCCGGCTTTCAGCAGACTGTATATCTAAACGTGGGGGAGTCTGCAATGCTGCTAGTGCTGCGGAGCCAAATTTGGACAAAATAAAATGCGGCAGTTGCATATATTGCCAGCAAACAGAGCTTGGTACATCATATTGCTCTCTAACAGCACAATCCTGTGCACGGGGCTGCCCCAGGGCAGCCCGGGGGCACCTCAAGGGAAGGGGACAATCGTCCCCTTCCCCAGGTGCAAGGCGGCACAGGCCCAATGGCTCTACTCGGATGTACGCCAGCTCTGGATCTTGCTACTGATATCTCTGTACTGTCCTGGCCCGGGGCAGCCAATGGCAGCCCCCCCCCCTTGGCACTTGGTCAACCCTCCCCCCGCCCTCCCCTGCAACGGCTGGTGCAGGACTTACCTTGCCCAGTGGGTGCGGGGACTGTCCACCAGGGGAGAGAGGGGCGCTTACTCTCCTTTGCGCTTACTCTCCTTTACCCTTACTCTCCGGGTGCTGTAAATGCGCTTTCCAGCGCATTTACAACATCCAGCGCTGCACTGTTAATCTCTCAAAATAAAAAAACCCTCCTGATTCTGATCAATAAGTTGATCTAATGTAAAAAATGCCCTGTCAGACCATGTCCTCCATAGGAAACTGTCTATACTAATCTTAAATCTGCCAGATTCTGACAAAGAGACAGGCTGCTGTATTTAGAAAGGAACGGGTGGGACAGATTTCTGACTTCACAGCTATGAATATCAAACCTTTCTTTCTCAAGTGAAATGCAGTCTTAGAGATTCATGCTTTGTTCTAATCTGAACCAGAACTGCCTAGAGGCCTCAAAGACTGAGCTGGAAGTAAGGTGCATGAACTGCAGATCATTTACATCCTTTGTAAGGCTATTTAAGATCATTGTTTACTGTTAAGACGACCATAAGTGATTAGTGTGAAATATGTTCAGTATAAGCCTTTCCTTTCAAAGACAGACAGACACAAAGATGTAATAACTGCCATATGTAAAAAAAAATTAAATTAAAAATAATAAAAAAGATTCCACGGATAAAAAAAATGAAAGGCTTGAGCAGTGCCTTTTTCATTTCCTACAAATCCAACACTTTCATACTGTATTGTGATTATTGGGCTAGCATAGGCTTTAACAGTGGAAAAAAGATATTCTTTCTAACACACTTAAATGATTTGGGCTAAAGAGCTTCCCTGAACTGGGAACAGTAAATGTATAAAAGCTCTTTGGATTTATAAGGAACACAGATAGCTATGTTTCCCATACTCCAGAACACAGAATTCTTGGGTGTTCCTATAAAATTTTCATCTTGGGCCTTTCAAAATCCTCAAACAATAGAAGGAATTGTTCTTTTAAAGAAAACTCTTTCTGAAAACCACAGACTCTCAGAATGGGAACAAAGGCAAGCTGCACTTTTTTTTATCGCACTGTTAGTCAAAGCAAGGACAAGCTGAATGTGCATAACTCTAGTTTGTGTCACCATGCGAATATGGGTGGTGAGTTCAAATGCCCGCCTGCCATGTGGCTTACATATGTCATTTATTTTCCAGGTTAAAACATGCAAGTTTTCATCTGCACTGGTGAGAACTGATTTTGGAACACTCCTGTCTGTAAGACGGCTACAGCATTGTTCACAATCACAGGTCACTCAGGCTAATTTATGCAGATACCGACCTTCTGCCATGACTGACAACTGCAATTGCTCATGCAATGGCCTCTTTGAATTTGGCCCTTCTTTCACCTTGCTTTTGGCCTGCCTCTAGTCCTATCCCTGTGGATTCTGTCGGCCAGACGTGACGGCAAGTGGGTTTTCCTGGTAGGTAGGAAGTCGCTGAAAGCAGCAAGAGGCGCCAGAAGAGAACCCTGCCACTATATCGTTTCCAGACTCTCCTTGTCACAATAGGGTTGCCCTTTTCCAGCATGAACCTGCCTGAGTATGAATAACATCCTCCTCCTCAGAGGCCCTTCTCCTGCCCCCTGGTGGTGACCAGGTGGGGCATTTTCACATGGCATTGAATCTGATGTCTTTTCAGTGCCACCTAAAGACCAATGTAGTGCTTGAATGGCGCTGGACAGAAAGAATTAGAGGATGGAGGGCTGTCCACATTTCTGATCATCATAAGAGGCAGACTGCAGAACTTGGAGTGACCGATGCACTTGCTTGCAGCCTTGCACCAGTGCACAGAAGAGTGCCTTGAAGAACTGAGGATGAGATCTGCATTTCCTTGTTGGATGATGATGTCCTGGTTTATTGTGGTTTCCTTTCAGGAAGGAACATGTGGAGTCTGATGCCATGTGAGGAGGTTGCTACAATACTTACAGGAATATGACATCAGACTCAAAGCTTCCAAATGCAATTTCTTTAAAAGAGAAGTATGCTACATAAGGCTGTGACACACCGCCCATGATGCGACGCAAAGCGCTGGGAAGCAGCGATGCGCAGCTCCTTGCGTGCAGTGTGTCCTGTACGCTCCTCTGTGCGGCAATGCGCATGAGCTGCGGAGCCATGCGAGAGGAGATGAAAATATTGAACTTCGCCCAATCAGCTGACAGCAGACGAATTCAGAGCAGTGGGGAAATCGAATAAAAAAGACTCGATTCTGACTGGCTGAAAAGACGGAAGAGCGAGCGGGCGAGAGAGAGAGATCTAAGCCCCCCCCCCGTCTGTATAGCCAAGACTTATAGTCACTCTGGTGTTTGTGTGTGTGCACATCAGTGCGTGAGAACATGCACTGTGTATATATGACTGCACTGTACTAGTCAATTTTAAGTTGATGTCTCCCACC
Organism: Plestiodon gilberti rubricaudatus; assembly: GCA_026170595.1. Classification (NCBI taxonomy): domain Eukaryota; kingdom Metazoa; phylum Chordata; class Lepidosauria; order Squamata; family Scincidae; genus Plestiodon; species Plestiodon gilberti. The sequence continues at coordinate 217,801,929 of JANXHW010000002.1, read as the reverse complement.
ACATCTATTATTTACAGATATTTTTTAATTCATATGCTTTCATTTTAACCTTGATTTACCTTAATATGTTGGCTTTGAAGACCTCTTCTAGAAATCTTTTTTGAGTGAAAAAAAGCATAGCTTAAATAAGAAGTAGATAATTTATACAGTTTTGGTATACCAAAACAATGCAGGTGAGCTGGAAAAAAAATAGGGCATATGTGGCTGGCTAGGATCATTTCCCCTTATTTTCAGCTTGTGCAAAACTTGTGAATTGTGCGAACAAATGAAAGTCAAACGGTTGCTAACCTAACTGCATAACCAAGCCCGCAAATACCTTCATGACAACCCCAAAGTTTTGGTTTATAAACGTGTACTGTATATCTAGGCTGCTTACCATACTCTGGGAACTCTCTCCTGCCTATCTCTTTACATTTTAAGAAGGGAGGGGGAAGGAGCACCTTGGAGTCGCGCATGCTCAGTAGAGACTTCCTTCTTTTGTGGTCTGCTGGGTTTCATATTTTTTGCACGTGGTGCTGCTGGAGTTACAGGCTTGATTTCAAAGACTGGGATATTCCCTCATAGGAGAGCTGTTTTAAACCCCGGACAACTTGGCTCAGGCAAGCGAAAGTTAGTAAAATGAAAAAAAGGGAGTGAAGGGATGCTCCAATAATTTTTTCCTGTTTGAATTGATACTCGCTTTCAAATGTATTGCTAATTGCCACCACAGGATTCTTTCCTGTTGTACTTTTCTTGTGCTGTCTGCCCCAGTTTTGTGTTTTTGCAAACTGGAACTTGGAAAGAAACTGCCACTCGCCTAAAATGGTGACCTTGAAAGAAGCTTGTATTGTGGTACGGATACCAAGATAAGAGAGGTTAATACTGTACTGGGATTGTAGTATTGCCAGGAAAGCTATGTTTTACTCTGCTTCTCTTATGAACATATGAAGGAGCCAGGGTAATGCAAAGGGTGTCTGTAGCTGTTATTTTATGCAAACCTGTGTATAGATCACCTTCCCGTGAATCTACTTTATAGTAGTATTAATCCCTAAATCCCTAATTTACCCTGGGTAGCAGAAGAGAGATTACATATGTTGTATGCTGAAAAATGTTTATTGAAAAGGGTTTCGTGGAGGAGTTAATACTTTTTCTGTTTTACTAATGAGTATTTGGAGTAGGGAAAGATTGCATGATAGGATTTTTGTTAGGGCAGTGGAAAAAGCCGAAGGTAAAAGCCTGAGTGTCTGTACTGTGGAACATACAGCCAATTGTCTTGTGGCTTTTGAGGGACTCACTAAGGGAGGCGGCAGGCCTGATCACACTTTGAACTTGGTGAGACTTATCTCTGAGTCAACATGGATAATAGCAGGTTGCACAACTAATGATTTTGAAGAAAAGCATGATGTGCTTTTTAGGGAGAAATGCAAGCAAAACAACTGCAAATACAGTTCCCTATAAACCTTCTTTTACTTGGTCTTTCATCTTGATCTTTAAACTAAAAAGGGGTAAATGCCACTGCCCTGCAGGGTTTCAGAGCTAGGAAAAAAATAAAAAAGGATGGCTTTCATAGCTGCACACACAATGAAACAGTCACTGCTTCCTTTATATCAAGCTGCCCTAGGCAAGCACCTGTTCTGGACATATAACATTGGCAGAATTGAAACTGGAGGTAAAAGGCAATGGTGAGCTTGAGAACTCTCCATCCAGCTGAACAATGAGAGGGAATGGATGGTACAGCTGTAAGCTTTAGGGCAGGGGAGGGGAACCTTTTCCCTGGCAAGGGCCATTTTAAATATTAGAAATTTGCTTGGGGGCCGGCCGTAAGGCCAGGTGCCATTTTTATTTATTTAATTAATTTTTGCCCTGCCCCCCATCGGCCTCCGGAGGCTCTGCGCTCACCGTCCGAAGCCGCTGCTGGGTCCGCACGTCACCTCCGGAGACCGGGAGAGAGCCTCCGCATGTCCTCCTCGGCCGTCACCTCGACCCCTTCTCACCAGACCGTTGTCGGCCATTTTGCACATGCGTACCATGCCAATGAGGGCAAGAGGGCAAGAGCTTGCCCTCATCGGCGTGGTACACATGTGCGAAATGGCCAACGGCCTAGTGAGAAGGGGTCGAGGCGGCGGCCGGGGAGGACATGCAGAGGCCCTCTCCTGGCCTCCGGAGGTGACGCGCGGACCCGGCGGAGTCTCCAGGGGTCAGTTGGGCGGCCTCCCGGCAATCTCTCCAGGGGCCGGACCGGATGGCCTTGGGGGCCGGAGGTTCCCCACCGCTGCTTTAGGGTTTACACAACAGGATTCTCAAAGGCCTCTTTGCAAGACCAGCTGAAGAATCCAGAGCAATAAGTAATATTTGTTCTCACAGAGCCTATTGGGTTTGGGGGTGGTTGAATCTGAACGTGAGGAGCTCTGTAGCTTCCTCAGGTGTCTAAATTAAAAGAACAGGCAGCAGAGGTGAATAAATCTGTCCCTGAATATAGGGAACCATACCCATAAAGCTGCATGGGTTTTCTACCCCTGTAGATGCACTGTGATGTATTATCGTAAGAACATAAGAAGAGCCTTGCTGGATCAGGTCAAGGGCCCATCTAGTTCAGCTTCCTGTATCTCACAGTGGGCCCCACCAGATACCTCGGGGAGTGCACATGAAAAGAAGATACCTGTATCGTATCCTGTCACCACTTCCTTGCACATGTCAGTCAGAGATGGGCTTCCTCTAAAACCCAGAGGTTGTATACACAACAAGTCCTCACTTAAAATTCTTTATAAGTCATTTTGTTTTAAAGTTTTAGCCCAATGAGTCACCTTACATCTACTGGCGCAGGTCCGAGGTAAGGGAGAGGGAATGGGGGAAAACAGGGATGAGGATATCGGTACAAGTTGCTGCTGCTGCTATGTTCCGCATTCCACCCACCATTCTGCCCTATCCCCTCCTGGACACTCCGTTCCTCACACTTCCTGACCATTCCGCTCGTATTCCACCCTCACTGCTGGCTTACCCGCTCTGGCGGGGGCAGCAGACTTGGTTTCTGTATTAGTCGCTCATCTGGGGATACCTCCAGTCTGGAGGGGAACCTTGAGCATTACCCTTGCAGATATGCATGTTCCCTCAGCGACATCTCTACACTAGGAGTGATTGAATGAACCAAAATGTACCCAATGCAGAGAAATGGCAAAATTACTTGCCCTGAGCAAAGCTGAATTGGCAGGCGGCAAGGCCAGAGCCCAAGCACCACAGGCAACTTTCTCTGTGTTCAGATGTGTGGTACTCCCAAACGTCCTTCAGTTCATTGTTGCGTTGCAGCACCGTAGCAGTTTGTTCATGCGGCACTGCTAGACTAGTTTGCCCTGGCCCATAGTTTAGGAGTTATGTTTTATTTTAAACCTTAAGACTTTAATATACATTCAAATGGTAACGTTACTTGCATTGCTTTTTTGTTCTTTGTTTTTTCTACTTGTCCTGGAGTCTTCTGACCATAAGCCACCTGTGGGGCTCCACCACTGTGGGCAGTACGCTTTTGGTGACAGCACTGTCGTTATGAATGTGCTCTTTGAAGGTATAAGGCTAAAAGTCCAAGTTCCTAAAGAATAAGGGAGATGTGTCTCATGCATGAAGGTTCACTCTCCTCCCACCTCAACAGCTGTAGCCTCTTTTCTGACCGCTTCTTTTGATGAGTTTTGGAGACATGAATAGGAAATTCAACCGTGGCCTCAACCTTTTGAAACCCCAATCTGAATGTGTTAAACCACCAGAAGGACCTATGTTTGCTGCTGCTTCAGTGTTTAGAACAATGCATGTGTGTTGTTCCTATTCCACAGCTCAGTAATGCAGTTGTCAAGTGTTCTGCACATCGGGGAACTGTGACTGAAGATCCAACTGTATTCCCCTGAAAGCAAATTCTGCTGAAATCAATGCTGTAGAGTTGGAAGTGACCCAATAGTTCGGCAGGGCAACTCCTTGACCTGAGACAGGATGTCCTCTGCCTAGCATATTTCCAGCAATAGTCTGTCCATCCTATTTCTGAAAATATCCTAGGAAGGAAAAGCAATTCCTAGATAGTTTATCCCTTCACTTTGCACTTATCTGTCTTGCCTGACAGATATAGTGAAAGTTGTTGGGTTGTTGTTTTTTAAGGAAAGAGGAAAACATATTTCCCAATTTGACAACTTTATTTCAGAAAAAAATGGATCCGTCTCAATTTTCTTTCTCTGTAATATGCATTCAGCATATTCATTTATATTATTTATTCTCCGGAATTAGTCTTCTGCATTCCAAAATGAACTGTGGGTGGTGGTGAAGAGTTTATAACATGGTCTTGCAGGACATTTAACTACTGCTTTTAATTCATTTCTTGATAAGATCCTTTCCTTGTAGTAATCTAGCCATTTGGAGCATCCACCAGACTGTTTATTCATATGTAACACACACTCAAAAGTTCATCCATTTATTGAAAAATATTTCCTGTTTCCATCTTGGCTTTTCAAAACCTCTTCTGCCTGAGGACTTTAATTTGTATTTTTAAATTCACACGTGTACCAAATTTCACTTTCTTTAGTTTGTTAATAGTACCTAACCACAATAATCAAGCAAAAGTTTTATTAGACTTCAGTTTGCTCATGTCATCTTGAGACCACAATCTCTTCAAGTGGAGAATGTTTGTGTAACTGTGAAGCATATGTTGTTATACAGTTGGCCCTCTGTATCCACGGGGGTTCTGTTCCTGGACTCCGCCCCCCTGCAGATACCGAAATCTGCAGATACAGGGGGCCAACTGGAAAACATTGTAAAAAGTTAAAAAAAAAAGTTGTTAAAAAAGCAGTTTTCTTACCTTTTTACTGCAAACTGCTGCGTGTTCTGCCTTCAACAAGCGGAAATTGCGCTCTGGAAGCCTCTTCCAGGTCACATGACTCCCCTCTCCCAAGTCTGCCCCAGAATGCATTCTGGAGCTATTTTGGGAGTGGGAGCGGGAGTCGTGCAATCCAGAAGAGGCTTCCGGAGCGCGATGTCAGCTTGTTAAAGGAAGAACATGCAGCGATTTGCATCTAAAAGGTAAGCAAACTGCGTTTTAATCTTCCCCCCCTTTTTTTTGAGTTTTGCAGTGGACCCCTGTATCTGCGTTGAGATAAATTTGCGAATGTGGGATCCGCAGATAGCGGGGGTACACTGTATTTAGCACTTACCCAATTACACTGGATCTAAGTTTGAAGAAAAAAAAAAAAGCTTTAGCACTGAATCGAAATTTGGTCCATATCTCTGAAACATAAGATCCTCTATATCAGTAGTTCTCAAACTGTGGGTTGCGAACCACCATTGAGAACAAACGTTGTCCCCTGCCCCCTTAAGGCGCGAGGACAGCATGGCAGCGGCGATCCCGGGGATCGCTGCTGCCGCAAAATTGCCCCAAACCACTGTGTTCGTCCTTACTGGGGCTTGGGGGAGCTTCGGGGAGGCCTTGCGACCCTCTGCAGGCCTCCCCGATCTTCGGATCGCCGAAAAATGGCAATTTTCAGGTGCTTCCAGTTTTCACGAAGGGCAGAAGGGGAAGAGGAGCAGGAAACATGGAGAGAAGCACAAGAAGGAGAGGGCAAGGCAAGAGGACAGGAGGGGCCAGTGGAGGGTGAATGAGAGAGGAAGGTGAGAAGTGGAAAGGGGAAGGAGGAAGACAGAGGTGATGAAAGAAGAGGTTGTCAGGAGCCTTTCCCCCTGTAAAACCAACCTTGGAAAGAAATCCCTCCTGAGCAGCACCGCCTGTCATTCCTCCCCTTTTGACCCTGGGGGCATCACCATGTCTTTCTCCAGCCTCTGCGATGTGGACCTAGCCCCTTGAGAGGAGGGTGAGCATTGGGGGTGCGTTGCAAGGCCTTAGGAATCAGTTTGCTTGCATAGTTACAGTAATCTTGCAAATGAATTCAAATCAGTTACCTAGCCATGTGTTGTTGAGCGCACTTCAAGAAAAATAACAGGGTCACCAACCTAGACTTGAGCAATGGCAGTATCTGACATAAAAATGATCTTATAGTGTGCAGCAGCCACTTAAAAATGTTAGCTGAAATTGATGAACTTTGGTTTGGTTGAGTCGCTCAGCTCCTGAAAGTTTTCCTTATAGTTTTACTTATGAGAAAGAGTGCTGAATAAAATTACAGCACAAAAATCCAAAGTGACCGATTACATTCCGTCAAAGTGGTAGGAAGGCAAACCAGCCTTGGTGCCACTAGTCTAAGGCCCTGAGGTTTGTTTTTCTGTTGCCGTACTGCAGTGGTTCTCAAACGTTTTAGCACCGGGACCCACTTTTTAAAATGACACTCTATCAGGACCCACCTAGCTTTACGAGACACTCAAACATTTATCCCCCTATATTTATACAAGCTTGCAAACTGCAGGAGCTCAGCTCTTAGAAGGGCAATTAGCAGCTATCTGGTTTTTGAATAGCCTCGGGTCTTGTGGCAATTACTTATCTGATCTTTCCATCACCTGGAACCCACCAGAAATCAGGTCCCGACCCTCAGTTTGAGAAACACTGCTGTACTGCATTAAAATCAGTCATGCTTTCCAGTTAAAACTCTGCAAACTGTCTATGGGCAAATTCAGAACAGATTAGAAAAAAGAAACCCAGATGAATGAGGAGAACATTAAGTAGATGTCTGAAAGTTAATCTGGTTCGCTTGATCACTTTCAAATCGGCTAAAAGGAGTCTGCCCCTTTGCACACCCTCCCAGTGATGCTTATTGAAGAAGTTCCTGTGTCCATCCCAGTGTGTAGGAGACCTTCCTTGCCACCTTACCTTGCTTTGAACTGTTTACTGGGGAGAAGAAAAAGAACAATTTGTACCAGAAAGGATACCGGGCGGTTTTGGACGCTCTCATACATGTGTGGTGTGGTCACAGGTACCTCTTCCACATTTTCATTAGTGAGCACCAACATCGCTAGAGATGCCATTCTTGAGGCTTCTGCCACTGCAGAACTTCCCTGTCCCCCATACCAGTCTATCAGGAGGGTCAATGTTGCTGAATGCTTGGGTGCAGTACCTATTTGGTACTAAGTACAGGCCAGCGGGTGGCGCAGTGGGTTAAACCGCTGAACCATGAGCTGTTGATCGAAAGGTCAGCAGTTCGAATCCACGACGGGGTGAGCTCTCGTTGCTCCTGCCAACCTAGCAGTTCTGAAGCATGTTAATGTGAGTAGATAAATAGGTACCGCTTGCGGGAAGGTAAACAGCGCTCCGTGTTCCAGCTGCATGCTACGTGCTGCGGCAAGGAGAGTCATGCCGGCCACATGACCACGGAGGCGTCTTCGGACAACGCTGGCTCTTCAGCTTTGAAATGGGGATGAGCACCACACCCTAGAGTCAGACACGACTGGACTTAATTGTCAGGGGTCACCTTTACCTTTTTTTTACAGCCAGTTCCATTGTGAGAGCAAACGTTCTATTAAACATTGTTGAGCATTCACAAAAGGAAATGATTATGAACCCCTATTTCCTTCAGAAGCCAGGCTATTGGAAAGACAAGCTAGTGCTGAATAAACAAATACAGTATGGCCCCCATATCCATGGTGGATAGCTTCCTTGCCCCCCACGGATACCGGGAATCCATGGATGGGGGGAATGCTATCCCCGTGGGCCCCTTGTGCCCTCCCCACGCCCATTACCTTAGTTAGGCTTCCAGCGTTGGCACCAAACAAGCGCGTCTTTTTCTTTGCAAAACTGCTATAAGCCAGCATAAGCTCCCAAAGGTTAACCCTGCTTCCTGTTTAAGATTCAGGAGCCTCTCTAGTATGCAGACTGCTTGCTTGCTTTGTGCTATAAGCCAGCCTGTTGGCTTATAGCATTTTTGTAAAGAAAGAGACGTGTTTGCTTGGTGCCAGCGCTGGAAGCCTAACTAAGGTAATTGGTGGGGGGGAGACGGGGGCCTCCTGGAGAACCGTGGATAAGTAAATCCGTGGATAGTATGGGGGACCCCCCTGTACTGTACAGCACCCCCCTGTACCGTACAGCACTCTGTACGGGCAGAGTAGAGCCTTTAGCAGTGCTTACAACAGGCAGAGAGGAGGCAATGAATCTTGCTGTGACAATTGGGGCATCTTGTATGTGAGAGTGTCCATGTTTTTGTCTGTGATCTGTTGTTGGTGGGAGACAAAAAGTATTGCTGGTATTAGCCAGTCCTTTGGGATTGCACACAAACACATACCTTCTCACCCCTCCATGTTTGTTTTCTTAATTTCACTTTGTGGCTGGGTTAAATAAAATGTCCCCAAGAATACTGTTATTTTAATATACTTTATTTAAAAAGTACACAGGGTTTTTTTAAATTGTTTTCCATGGGACAAAGCAGAAATAATGACCATCTGTTTCTATCTACTGGAGTCCTGTTCTTGATGAATTGTGAATATTGTATGGCAAATCCACATTTGCATGATGTGCAAAGGAAAAAAAAACTTTTTTTTACATAATTTGGAGAGTTTATATCATCCCACCATTTAAAATCATGAAATGCTGATGTTCTGACTATATTTCATGTCTTCTAAGTTGCACCATTTCTCAGTTCACAGTTTATCCATGTATTTTGCATGCCAAGTGATCACTTATCAGTCAATGTCACCTTGAAAAAATTGCCAAAAACAGAGGAAGTGCAATAAGAGTAGGCTTGGCACTGAGGCCTAAAACACCACCACATTCTCTGGCATTCTCCTGAAGAAAAAGGAAAGGGAAAAAAATGCATCATGTTTCGATGATTCATGCTAATAGTTTCTAGTATATACACAGAGTGGATATCTGATGCAATGCAATACAACTGAACAGGCAACTGGAGCACCCAAAAATGAAAACTGCAACAGAGGTTGCATGGGTCCTGTGTGGCGACAGTACAACCCTGCACAACATGTGCCCCTCCCAAGATGAACACAGCTCAGTAGCAATTCTCAATGGTCTTTCAAGCAATTAGTAAGTGTGTTGTTAATCTTTGTACAGAAATACCCTTTACCAGTATTCAGTGAGCTCGCACTGTAAGTCAAATTAAGTTAAGGAAAATCTTGTTCCATAATATAAGGATTCAAAGAACAGTCAACCCTATAAATACTAGTATTGTAATTCACATTCGGTTTTTTAAAAACATTTCTATATGGTATGCTGTGGAGTCACAATTATCATATCGTCTGTCTGAGATGTTAAAGTATCATTGCTTTCATTCTTGGCAAACTTTTTCTACATAAAGCAAACTGCTCACCTCGGGATGGAATCCATGACAGGACTCTGGACGTCTCCTAATCTTCTGTGATTTTAAGCGTTCACATTTTAGGGATTCATTATGTTCACTGTAGTTAAGGATAGACCTTAGAATTGGGGATTTGTCAGGTTCACAGTGGCCAAAAGGCAATCTTGTCCAACCCATCGCTACCCTTGCAGCCCTCTCACTGAGCCAGACCATTATTCCAATAAGAGTATACTCTAGGTACATAACATCATATTGCAAATATGAGAAAATATCATCTGAATTATGTAGGCACATCAAGTCACCCATCACAGGCATATAACATTCTCCAGCATGCCTTCTGGAATTGATATCCTAATCTACCATAGGTAAAGCCATCTCAAGTCAAGTGTCCTAACTTCTTCTGGGAAGGGAAACGGTGGTGGAGTCGGAAGCCTCGGCCATTGCTTCCCTTCCTGATTGCTCCTGCAGAGCCTGGGGAGTTGTTGAGAAGAGGAAGTCTTCAGGTCCCTTGGGAGCAATTGGGAGGGGACAGTGACGGGTCCAACTGAGGTTGGCTGAAAGATTGGGACACCCTGCACTACCTTCTTCAGTTCACTGCCCAAGGCAGCTGTTTCACCCTGTCACATGGGTAGGCTGGTCTTGATGGGACAGATGAAATGAACTATCCAATAGATTGTATGTGTAAAACTAGCCCCATTTATTGCATTCATAATCAACTTGCAAAAGTTTGTCTTTCCTCCGATTTTGGCTTTTCTCCTGTTTCCTTGCAGTAAATTCGCAATCTCTGACTTGATGATGACACATGATCTGCTTTACTAAAAAAAGTAATATTTATAATTGCTTGCTACGAAATGTTGTTTGCGTCCCAGCCGTTGTTGTTTCAAAGTAAAGGATATACCTTATTTCTATTGGTTCCATGGTAATTGGTGAAACGGACTCGCAGTCACACTCGTTACTTACTACCACCATGAAGAGATTGCTGTTTTGAATTTGTTGTATAACAAAGGACCTGTGGATGTAAGAGCCAATAATTACTTGAAATATCAATCCTGATCCAGATAACTCCAGTAGCAGCAAAAAGTGGCAAGGTGCATATTCGCTAGAAGCTTGGTACAGAAGGGATTCTTACAGGAAACGGCTACAGACATTCTGGGTGTGGATTGCATGTGGCTCAGGCAAGTCTCCATGAGTGGCGCTTCATGTCAGAAAGTTTGGTGAAGCAACTTTTTTTGTTTTTTACTTGTGAAAGCTCATGTCCAATAAATTGGGTAGCGACAATCTAGCCACAATTCCAGAGGCATCGCTACGGTGGGGGCGGTACCGTAAGTTCCACACCGTCCTAGTCCCCGTTTACTCCCTGGTACGAGGTGGCCCTGCCCCCTCGCTGTTGGAGCCATTCAGTCCTGCGAAGGCAACGAGCAGGAAACTCCCTGCCCGTTGCCTTCGCTACATTGAATGGCTCCAATGGCGAGGGGGTGGGGCCACCTCGTACCGGGGAGTAAACGGGGACTAGGATTGCGCGGAACTTACAGTACCGCCTCCACCATAGCAACGCCTTTGCACAATTTGGCCCTTTTAAACCCTGTTAACGTCCATGGGAGAGATCTTAAGCATGCGCTCAACTCTCCCACCGAAACTGCTCGGACTTTGGCTGGATTGTGTACCACGGCATTATATCCACTTAAACTGTAGAGGGATGTTCTATCTATCTAAGGCCGTTTTCATGCCTGTTGCTAAGATCTTTCATCTAGAACAGGGGTTCTCAACCTGTGGTACGGGTACCCCTAGGGGTACGCAGATCTCTTGCTGGAGATACGCCAAGCCCTGCCCCTTATCTGCCCCATCAGCAGCTAATTAAGTGTTAATTAACATGGATTTTAAATTGTAATTATTTTTGGAGCCCTTCCGTCTCTCTGATTTTGGTTTTGGGCTTATTTTTTACTTTGGAAAATGTACTTTGGTGGGGTGGGGGAGGGAGGAGCTGATTTTGGGAAGTGTGACTTGGAGGAAAAAAGAGATCCATGCGTGTGTGTGTGTGTGTGTGTGTGTCTCTCACACACACAGAGAGAGTTATAAGACATTTTCACATTTAAAATAGTTTTAGTACTTTTTATTTAATGATTAATTACCTAATCAATTGATTAATCCAATTAATTAGCAGTTAATTAGCAGGGGGTACTTTAGAAAATTGGACCGTGATAGGAGGTACCCGGACCTCCAAAGGTTGAGAACCCCTGATCTAGAATGTGTCATTTATAGCTATCAATAACAAGAGAAGAGATGAGGTTTTTTTTTAATTGTATGTATAGTCGGTGTAGCCTTTTCATTCACTTTCCAGATATGACGCACGCACACACACACACACGCACACACAAACCCAGCTTTGTGATAACAGCTTTTGTGACATCAGTAGCTGAGAAATTGCATCCAGTATCAAAGGCTCCTCCAAAAACCTATTCTTGGACTGTTTATAAAGATGAAGCTATCTTGCAGCTGCTGGAGCGGTCTCTCAGAGGCGCACCTCAGTGTTGCTTCTGTCTTCCTCTCTGCCCCTGGTGGTACTGCGGTCTACTTCTGTGCTAACTTTTACATCATCTTGATCTAACATGCTGTGACATATAATGCCACTGGATCCAGAATAGATGTTTTCAGTTTGGTGGTCTGGCAGGGAAGGATGACTTTAAATGAGGACTTGCCCATGTGTAGTTGTGGACAAAAGCATATTTTCACTCAGACGTCTCTACTTAAAATACATATTGTCTTACTAAGAAAATGCTCTGTTTTTTCCAACAATCACAGAAAATTGGAGGGGGGAATGGTAGAGAGGGAGAGGGGATGGAGCCTTTGAACCAACTCTGGGAAAGAAACAACCGGGAAGTCTACAATTAAAATATCAGCAACAGGAAGATTAAATGCTTTTCAGTATTATTTAAACTTACTGAACCTCCATTAAAATTACACTTACCGAGATCTGTAATATGTTAGCTTTACGATGATAAACACAGTGTGCATTTACAGTATAACACACAAGGTCTGAACTTTCTAAAGGAACCTACAAACAGCTGGACCATGTAGGAAGGTTGACATCACCGTAATGGAGTATCTGTGGCTTTGTGGATTTGTGTGTGGGAGCAAAGGGGCCAATAAAAGGAAAGGAGGAAAATTCTTTAGCAGAAAATAACAGCTAAATTTTATATACGATGATATCTCAGAAAGTTATAAATATATTGGATCCCGAAGGGAATAAAATGCAATTCTAGTTTATCCATTTCAGGAACTGAAACAACCCAGTCCTACATACTGTAGACTATTTTATAGCGATTATATATGTAAAATTAGCTCACAAGAAACCTGAAAGGCGATACTCTGTAGTGTTGACACAATTACTGTTTGCCCGGATTGCTTGAGCTTTTTAAAGAGGGCAACGGCGATGGGGGGAGGGGAAGAGGGAAACAGTCGTTTGAGGTCTGACTACAGTCTTCATTGTGTTGACTGCCCCACATTTGGAATCGCTGCCAGGAACACTCAAACACTTGAGGGGAGAAAGCCGGGAGGAAATGGAAAAGAGCAGACAGTGATAGGTTGACATATTGTCTTCCATCTCTTATTCCATAAGGATATAAGTTGTGCCTGAGTATATAACAAAATCTATACGTAGTCCTTCACATAGCATGACAGAACTAAGAAGTATTATAAGGAAGATGAACTGACAGCTGCCAGCCAACTTTTAGAATATATTTCTAAGTAACTTTCTTTCTCCCTTCTTCAAATGGACAGTGGATTTCTGGAGAAAATGTCCCACTTATTTCACACTTACTCCCAAGCTGAGTCTTCATAGGCTTGCGCTCTTAAACAGAATGAATGTTAGGGTCTGGGTGTGCAATCTTTGGCATGTTTACTCAGTAAGAAGTCCCATTATGTTCAATAGGGCTGACTCCCAAGTAAGTGTGCATAGGATTGCAGCTGTAGTCTTGGTGAGGAGACCTCATGATGTTACACAGATCTCTGTCTGCAGCTATGTGAATAAGATTCCCTACTGATAAAAACCACAGTGGGAACATAGGACACCTTAAAACCTTCATCTCCTCCCAGATTGTTTATTTCTCCAATTAGGTTTCCCATGTTCAGTTTATGATTGGCTTCTTGCCTGTTCCGAAAATGAAAACAAGAATGCATTTAATATAACCATCCATGTGAATTTCTTCTGCACTCCCACCTTGGCTCTATCAAGAATGGATCTGGATTCACACAGTGATTATTCTTATTCATGGCAGGCTTCCTTCTGTTCAACTGACAGTACTGTTTTTATATAATGAAGACGATAAACTCTCATGGAGAGAGCCAATATAAGAAGGACGGTTCAAAACAATTTCAGTGAAATGTGTTGCGTAAATCTACTCCTGCAGCAGTGTGTCGGGACACATACAAAAAACAACCACCACCATGGCCTGTGGGAACTTTTTCATTGTGTAGCTTTTTTCACCAGACCAATTGAAGGACAGACTCTTGCAATATCCTGGAATTTTTGACATGATTTAAACTGTCCAAAGGAGAAATTTTAAATGCTAGGCAGGTGGGGGAGTAAAAAAAAAAAAACAGTTGCAGACAGTGTGACACATCTGATTCAAAGCAACATTTTAAAACTGGTTTAATTAGGTCATTTTCAATCGGATTTTTCTGAAAATTGGTCACGTCTTTCTCACAAGGTAGATTCTCCATGCTTAACATCATATGGATCAAACAAATTGTCCTGATTGTATGGTGAGCAGAATGTTCAGATGTTATGATGGAATAATGAGAAACCCACTTCCATGCCTTTCTAATTTTAAAATCAAGTTAAGCAACATTTTGTACACTTCTATGAACAAACTGAAAAATGTAATTGTCCAGTGTTGGACTCACCTGGTGTCCAGGAGGTAGGTGAGGCAGCCCCCGATGCCACACAGTTAGGCTTACCATAGTCCCGGAATCGAGGTGTGCTTCAGCCTAGAGAGAACCTGAGCTACTCCCAAGAGTGCACCGCGGCTGCCTAATGTAGGCCGCGGCTTCTGCAGCTTCGGCAGAGGCGACGCAGAGGAGCGGCTTGGCAGAGGCGACGCAGAATGGGGTGCGGTGGGCCCCAGGGCGTTGGGCGCTGAGGCTGGGGGGGTGGGGCGTAGGCCTCCTTAAGTTTCATTTTAGTTTTTGGGTTTTTTCCTTTTTTTCTCAATTTTTAACTATTTTGCGGGCAGCTGCCGCTCCCCCGCTGCTTCCCAGGGCGGCAGCTGCGTCCTGTGCCCCCCCCAGGTTGTGTGTGTGCTTTTGGGGTACTTAGCTTGACTTGGCCGGGCAGCAGGCAACATTTTCCCGGATTGGCGGCATCCATCTTGAATGGGCGGGACTCTCTAGGAATCTCTCTCCGTCTCGTTGGTCTCGCTGGTCGGTAAAAAAAAACACAGAAAACCCCAAAAAAGCGAAAAAGTGACATAAAGGGGGGTGTCAAAAGGGGGGTGGGGCGTAAGGGGGCCCGCACCGGGTACCAAATGGTCTGGCTCCCCCTCTGCGGCTCAGGTCCTCTCTAGGTTGAAGCACGCCTCGATTCCGGGACTATGGTAAGCCTACATAGAGTGTGTCGAAGCCTCTGTAATGGAGCCAGGAGAAGCCGCACCCTGAGCAGCTTCAGGAGCTGGGGAGTCAGGCAGAGTCTTGGTCTGCATGAGGCAAGGCGTGTATGGCGCCTGTGTGGCCTGGTTCGGTTTTGGACATGGCTGCATCATCCCTGTCCTTGATACCCCCCGGGCCTGTGCAGCTGGCAGGGATCCTGGTGGCTGTTGTGCTGCCCTGGCTGCAAGCAGCCCTAGTACTGGTCAGTCCAGCTGGAAGCTTGCATGGCCAAGGAAGTGCCAGGAAACTCTGGTCAATCCTTGGGCCTCCTCGGGGGGGGAGGAGGGGGGGCAAAGGAAGGACTTTTCAAGGACTTCTGGAATAGAAGCCCTGGCCCATGATAAGGCAAGGGAGGCCAGGCTGAAAGCAAAGGTGGACTCTCAAGGGGGCCGAATCAGCCAGCCCGAGGAGGTGCCTTCGCCATGCCAGGAGGAGGAGGAACCAGGTGCAGTAGCCTCCTCCCCACCTGATCTCTAAGTCCTTAGTGGGGAGGGGCTCCTGAGACACTTTGGGGGTCTGGGGGTGAGAAGGGCCCCCCATTTTCAGCTCTAAGTGTGCAGAGAGGACAGTAATTTAGTATGTCACCAATGGAAGGGGAAAAAAGATGCCTAGTGGCACTGTCGCTGTGGAATTATGATCATTGTGGAATTATGGGTTCAATTTGATCAGACCGATTCTTTTTTGCATTTATTAGATCAAAACCAATTCTTGATTCATTATTGCAAATTGTAGTAACAGTACCTTTTTAATCATACCACACAACTTGTATTTGGTGTGACTTTAGTTAGGCTTACCATCCGTCCCAGAAAGCCTGGGACTGTTCCCGGTCCCAGGCTCCGGTCCCAGGCTTTCTGGGCTTGGTGAAGCCTCTGCCGCTGCCGCTTTTTAAACTTTATAAACCTTACCTTTTCTCCTGTCAGCCATCTTGGATCTCTCGAAATCTTGCGAGCTCCAAGATGGCAGTGCCCAAATCTCGTAAGGGAACATGAGGCAGTACAGCCTCATGTGCCCTCACGAGATTTGGGTGCCACCATCTTGAATCATGCGAGATATCAGGAGATCCAAGATGGCCGACAGGAAAAAAAGATACTTTTTACCTTTTTGAAGCAGTGGCAGCGGAGGCTATGGGGGCACGACGAAGATGATGGTGGTGGCATGACGAAGATGATGGCGGCGATGGGCGGTGAAAACGCAATGGCGGCAGCGGAGGCTTCAGCGGGGCGTGACGAAGATGATGACGGCAAAGACGACGATGGTGGGACAGGCAAGTCAATTAATTTAATTAATTAGCTAACTAAAATAAATACAAATTTGTTTTTTATTTTATTTTAATTAATTAATTAATTAAATTGATTAATCGGGGGGTGTCCCGGTTTAGAGCTGGGAGAATATGGTAAGTCCAACTTTAGCAAAACCAAGCATGTCAGTAACTTAACACACAATCTTATGCCTGTTTACTCAGAGGCAAGTCTGATGGTGTTCAGTGGGGCTTACTTTCGGCAATATGTGCATTCGATTGCAGCCTGAGTGCCACTTAGTTTTTTTAATTATCTGCACTGTGCCAGGGATACAAATCGCCCATCATCAAATTTGATCTGTCAACAAATTGATATCACTCCTGTGTCTGTTTGCTTAACTAATGGCCCCATGTTTGTTGACACGGTACTGGACTTTTCCAACTGACTCAGTCAGCACTCCAACATTAAAATCCACCTCAAATCTGGTTCCTCACACTTGTGCTGGTACGATATTAGTGGGGAAGTTGAGCCCTCTGCCTTCTCTGTAGGCTACTCTATCCTACTGTAGCAGAGCGTTTCTTATGTAATAAAACAGACTACACGCAGACCTCATGCTATCTACAAACACAAAACTGTGGAAAACCCTTTGGATTTCCCCAGCCCTGTTATCACTAGGTTTTCATGTCTGCATAATTTAACAACGCATTTGCTGCTTCCGAACCCCTGTAGCCTAATCTTGAAATAAAGTTGTAATGGTGAATTTGTGTATGTGCACAGGCAGTTCCACGCTGGATCATAAGCTAAGGATTAGGTTGTCGCTGTCAGATGAGGATGAAAGACGTAGCTAGAGCAGTGCTCAGTCAGTAATCTCCAATGTGCAATTCATCAGAGAAATTTATGCTCCTTTTCTGTTTAGCAGAACAGCAGGTCACTGTTCCTCTGAATATATATTATTCAGAAATATGCAGTGGGTTCCCATTCAATTAGAATTGACTGCAGACACTTACGATGCCTGGAACTGACTAGTGAGCTGTGCCACATGGTATGCTTTCTGATCCAAATGTGCTAAATCAGACCTGCACAGAACTTCATTTTTGCAATGCACAGTTAAGCCTGCAGACGAGCATTGCTCTATAGCACAATCCTATTGCTGGGTTAGCACTCTGCCGACCTAGGGTGTTGCAAACGTACCATAAGGCACGTTTGTGGCACCTGGCGAGTAGGCAGCACCGAGGCCTGTGCCCGCAGAGGAACCTGCACCGTGGAGAGGCGCAGGGGGTGTTATGGGGTGGGCAGATCGGACCTGGGAGGGGTTGGGACCGGCATCCTTGTCAGATGCCATATCCTATCCTCCCTCCCAGGCCCTTGCAGCCGACATGGGCCGCCTACACAAGGGGAGAGGATAGGATTGGGCTGCTAGTGTCATTGATGGGACATGGCTGGACTCCTTGGAGATGACATTTTGGGGCTGCCAGGTTCAGACCCTAAATATGGCTCCTATTCCTTCAAAGAAATGCATAAAAGGAGACATACTCCCAAGTTTGGTTTCACCATCACTTCAGCACACTAATGAAAAGGCTGCATCTGATGAAATTCTGTCTTTTATGTACTCTTAAAGACAAGTGAGTCCTCTTGGGGCCTGAACATGGCAACCCTACTGGCATTGTATATTGATTAGTGTACATCTGCGTAAATACACTGAGCGTAAATACAGAGTTTTAAAACTGCTATTGCAAGAGTATAATTAAACTGTCTTCCCCTCCCCCCCCAAAAAAAAAGTCAAAAGGGAGGAAAGGGGGCAAGGCAGAAATAGGTCTGGGGGCTCTCTAGACAGAAACCTTCCACCAAATATCCTGCCTCCATAGTAGTTTTTCTGTGGTTATCTAGAAGGTCCTCAGAGCAGTCTGCAAACACTACAGGAAAACCTACTTTTAGATGAGCCAAACCAGGGGTGCACAACTTGGAAGTAGGTAGGGGCCAAAATGAATAGACTAAACTTCTTCGGGGCCGCATGGGGGGCGTGTCAAGGAACCGTGATGTCAATTCCTCAGGAAGTGACATCACAGGTGTGTCCATGAGCTGGAAAATATCCAGAAAAGCAACATATTAATAAATAAAGATATTTACAGAATTAAAAATTCGGATTTGCCCTCCCGCCATGAATCCGAGCCTCCTCCTCACATGGAGCAGTGACAGCACCAATGGGACAAGCCCCAAAACCTCTGCTCCCGTTGGCACACAAGAGGAGACGTGGCTCTTCCGGCTCCTGGCCAAATGCCAGGAGACTCCAGCTGATCGGCGGTGATCAAACGCCGCCTTCAGCAACGGCCTCAAAGCCTCCGGGCCAATGGGCTCACAAGGCTCAGTGACTTCGTCCTTCTCGCTCAGTGACCCAAACGAGAAGGCTGCACAGCTATGCGGCTGGAGCGAAGACATCGGAGATCCCTTGGTGCTCTCTTCGTAAGCAAAGCGCACCAAGGGATCCCTGATTTCTTCAGGGGCCACCAGAAATCCTTCGGAGGGCCGCAAGCGGCCCTGGGGCCGCATGTTGTGCACCCCTGAGCCAAACTAAGGAGGTGCCACCTTTTAGTGGCTGTTCGCTAAATTAGAACACAACTGGGTTGTGAAAGAAAGACAACACAAGAGTGGTTTCATTCTCAGCTGAAAATACGTATGTAGAAAGCTTTGTTTCACCCTCTATGTAAGGCTAAACTAGAGAAGACGGATACCCATGATCTGATCTCTCTCTCTTTATACCTTTTAATAATAGCCAGAGGTGGAAACAGAATTGGGGCCAAAGTGTTGGGGAAGGGGGTCAACTCTTTCCTGCTCCACTGTCCCACTGAACTACTCTCCCTGTTCTTCAGTGCTGGTGTTTCTCTCATTAGTGAAAATATATGCATACAGAGTACATATGTGTTTCCATAATAAACCGGGCAAACAGTTTATTTTTTTTTAAGTGACCTTATATTGCTACACTTGCATAACTGTCTTTCAAGGCAGGACATTTTTTTTCCGGATAGGATGAGACAAAGGGATATGACATAATCTCCCAGATCAGTTGAGAATGAGCTATGGTGTGAACCTAAGGCTAGCACCCTCACCGTGGATTGCATTAGCTCTATAAAATCAACAAAATATGTCTGTAAATTTTGCCCAGCTTCTAAAAATGGAGAAAAATGAAGACCACATTTCAGTGCCTTAAAAATACATACAGAATAATGAAATGTGTTCTGCTTTCAAATAATTATTTTTACTCTCAGATTTTAAGGTACCCTCTTATTTTAAGGAAGAATGTATTCTTCTGAACCACCTGCTGGGCTAGGATGCCATCTATGTCGCTAGCAAT
Source organism: Plestiodon gilberti rubricaudatus (assembly GCA_026170595.1). Classification (NCBI taxonomy): domain Eukaryota; kingdom Metazoa; phylum Chordata; class Lepidosauria; order Squamata; family Scincidae; genus Plestiodon; species Plestiodon gilberti. The sequence goes on along the minus strand of JANXHW010000002.1, from coordinate 217,782,511 downwards.
ATGGGAGCTACATCTCGGCGGAAGATTAAGGGCTTTCTTATTGAACTCTACAACTGGTCTAAAAATCAAAAGAAGGTCTAATGTTGAATATTTATGGTGCGTGTTTAAACAGGAGAGCTCTTTTGAAGTGAAGCAGTGTAAATCAAAAATTTGAGCCTCTGTCTTTTACAATGGTCTCATCATTGGCATCATCCTCAGCTGTCATTTGTGGTAAGCTAATATCACAATGGATAGCAAAAACATATCGAGAACCTTGCATTCTTCTCCACGCACAAAAGATAATGAACTGCTGTGATTCTTTTTTAGCCACATTTAAACACCCTTCTTGATCATCCTTGCTCATCTTGAATGCACTTTAGAATTTGGATTACGGTAATTTATGCTACCGATTAAAACACACACGCGCAAAAACCTCTTCCTCAAAACACTCTCAATCAAAACCAGGTAAGGAAAAAAATATTTCACAGAAAGAAAATAATTTTGGATTGATAGCAGTTCACCGTTTACTGCTACATTAAAAGAAAATATTATAGCTGCTCCCCATAGCGTTGCTTGGGCTGCTGAGTCCAGTTTCTGAAGACTTTCAGTTTTAGCCAGCCTAAAGCAGGTCTTGCACGTTGCCTTGAAAATGTGGGGCAATCCTAGGGGGCTGTTGTTGTTTTATTAAGAAACCCAATTTCTTCAGATATCATATCAGGGATGTAGTTCAGCGATCGGGTAGCTAACTAACGTCCCCTTCTCCCGAGTAGTTCCCGGGCTGCGCCAGAATGGCCGGGGAAGGGCTCTTACGCAGGATTGAGCTGTTAGTATGAGGCAGCCTCATGCATTTTAACTGGCCAACCACTGCGTATCCCGAGCCTAGAAGTTCATGTACTGAAATGGTCTGGAAGCTGTATGTTGGTTTTGGTATCTTATTGTGCCCTTGGTCATGTGCATTTTTACTCTGAGTTGATCTTTCTTACTTTGAGCACACTTGCACTTGTCCTAAATGGGGCCTCCTAATTTATTAGTTCAAGGCCCTATATTATGACCGAGGGAAGGGCCAGGAACTGCAGAGAGTCAAAGTGGTGGGGGCAGTGATACATGTTTGAAAGCTATGCCAGGCCAAGGGAAGAGGCACCAGAGATTAGGGTGAAGTTGTGCTGCACTGAGGGGGAAGTGGGAGTGCTTGGTGTCTTATGGCTCTGCTGCTGCTACAGTAAAGGGCAAGGAGAGAAGCTGCTGTCACTCTTGTTACATGGTCAATATTTTATATCTGTTTCCTTTAGTTCAAGGCTTGCAGGAGACATGCATCTAATCATGTATGCTTGGTGCTCAGTGTCTGCCTGGAGAGCAAAGGGCCAGGCTATCAATGTGGCAACTTATGGGACTGATGGCAAGAGGCCACAGATCCACAGGCCAGGGAGGCCACACGTTTCATCGGACTGTGTAATCGCCACTATCTACCTTAATTGACTTATGGAGTTAGGTGCTCCAAATGTGAACGGTGACTTGTTTACTTCTTAAATTCAAATGGAGTTTTCAAGCCTCCAAAATGTAGATGAGGCTTTCCAGCTCAAAATCCTGCTGGAACAGCATATTTAGTGAACAGTGTTTCAGAGTTACGGGAACAGATGCCATGTAAAAGCACAAAAAACTTGAATTTTAATAAATTCACTCAACTGCCTGAGGGTTTCCCGATATGGGCAGCCTCCTGCAGACTGAAAAAAACCACTAAAATCCGAGAATGCAGTCCTGACGTTTCGTTCCGCCAGCCGGAACCTCCTCATAGGAATCAACCATGTAGGTTGCTGGTGAAATTGCAGCTGACATGTTCGTACTTCCTTAAAACCTCACAGGAGCAGGAAACCCCGTTAATCATCATAGGGAACAGCTGGTCAGTCTTACTCTACTGTTGTCCCATTGGATTGTATCCACTTTCTCTGTCTTTCTTTCCTTGGTCATATAGTTTGTGAAGGATCGGGAGCCAAATCCGGTTGGTAAAGGATAAATCCTGTTGACGGTTAAAAGGCTTCCTACTTGTCTCTTGCTGATTTCTAATGACTCTAAGTGGCGCAGGATTTTGAAATTATTTTCTTTCTGTAGGCATCTAGCGTCACTGAATCTAATGGAATGCCCTTCACTCAAGGCATGCTCTGCTATCGAGGATTGTTCCACATGACCAAGCCTCAATGAACTTTCATGTTCACTCAATCTGGTTTTAATAGATCTGGTTGTCATGCCAATGTAGCACTTAGAACACTCACATTCAACGCAATAGATGCCTGCTTCTGACAGCGCAGGTCTCTTGTCCTTTGGATTATTAAGCACCTGCTGTATTTTATGTGTGGGTTTAAAAACAGTCTTAACATTTCCTTGCTGTAAGATCCTGGCAATCCTATTGGTGATCCCTTTAATAAATGGAAGACTAATCCATAATTTCTCCTCTGTTGTTGTTTCTTTAGTGTCACTGTTAATAATCACCGTTCCTTCTCTTTTTGCTTTAACTTTGCTGTATTGTTTAACCCAACATCTATTAATTTGGTCTGTGGGATATCCGCTAGCCTGTAATGAGTTATAAAGCACTGTTTTTTCAGCTTCTAGAGATTCCTTCTCACAGACCATAATTGCTCTATAGACCAAGGAATTGATTAATGAATTTTTTTGTGCTGGATGGTGATTGGAATTATAATTTAGATACCTACCGGTGTGCGTAGGCTTTCTATAAACCTTATGCCCTATGGTTAAATCTTCCTTTATTTAGTGTCCCGTGACCCTGGCCACCACCCTGGACTCCTGGTTTTGGGAAAAACAAATTTTGTAAAACAAAGGAAAGCTTTCACACTTGCAACGGTCCTCACCAACCCCACAATTACGCGTCATGTAGGGACAAGCCAATGGCTCTCCAACTAGCCACCACACTGACAACTGGGTGGGAAAACAAAGGCAGAACCCAGCAGGGGTCCTCAGCTAGCAGTAGAGGACTCCCTGATTCAGGCTATAGAGAGCCGTCTTTTGCAGCTGCCTGAACCCCCAAACCCCACTCTCTTCTTTCTCACTAATCTCCCCATGTGTTGCCCTTTCTTCCTACTTCCTGCCCCTTGGATCATCTGGGAAGCCCATCTCCCTGTGTCCCTTCTCCTCCCAAGTTGCCCCTTCTCCTTCTAAGGAGTTCCTCTCTCCTCCCCTCTTCTCGTTTGTCCTCCTTCTAACTGCTACCCCAGGGCTCCATTGTGTATGTCTGTTAGCGGTAGAATTTCCCATTTTCATTGTGTGTGTGTGTGTGTGTGTGTGTGTGTGTGTGTGTGTGTGTGTAAAAACTACTGTATTTCCGTTAGGCACAGTTTGAATCCCCCCCTTTGTTTTTGAGCGCTATAGTAAACTTCCATGCACTTTGCTCTTGTTTCTGATCTCCTTTCACTGCCAAATCGCACAGTCGCGCCATTGGCCATTACGCTTCGTCCCTGCACACAATTGGTTTTCCCCCATGTGCGCATGTTACAGGTGTTATAAAAAGCACTGTGGATAACACTCTTTATTGCATGGCGATGGCATTGTTGCAGTTGGTAACAACCTTTCTCTGCAAAGCCTCTATCAGCTGCAACAGTTGCTCTTGCTACCACTGGTGAGGGAAGAGCAAGATCTTCTTCCCTCTCTTACTACTTATGGGTGCCAGTGTCATGTAATAGACCCTTCTGATATGTGTAGTCCCTCTTGAGACCAGAAAGGTGCACTCCACAAGAAACACAGTACAAAATCAGGCAAAACTGTCTTATGTATATGTCTAACAAGATGGCTGCCGTTTTGAAAAGTAGCCAAGAGGAGGAAGGATGGGCCTTTATATTTGTAGGGACCTCTTGGGGCTCCTGCTTATGTATGCTGATCTAGTTGCACATCTTTCTGGATTATGACTCCTGTAAGCAAATTTAGTAATCACATAATGAGTATGATTTTATTCCTGATAAGGTTTGAAGTCCAAAGCCCCGTAATGGAGCATTGGGGGGGGGGATGGGTTAAGTTTCATACAGTCAGGATCTGAAGAACTGGTTAGCTGGGTCCACAAACCTAGGGGAAATCACAAAACAGTTTGTGATATCCCATTGCAGGGTGTGTGTGCAGTCTGCTTCTTCCCTCCCCCTCAAAAAAAGGAGGAGGGGTAAAATGAGCACTTCAGTAGGTGAACACAAGTCCTTTGGGTAGCCCAAAGTAGCTTTCTGGATCCTGGCCATAATGGCTGAGAATCTGCAGGCCTTGTTGACTTCCTTAGGTGCTATAGGTGCTCAGCACCTGTTAAAACAAGGTCTTTTTCCCATGGGGCTTAGATGGGCAGCTAGCTTTCAAGCATCCTATTTTAGCTTGCATTCTTTAGTGGTTACTATGGGATCTCATTTCATAGCTGTCACATTTTGATTTTTCCTATTGTTGGTTTAAGTTTAAAAAAGAAAAAAATACACACGCATCAGGATATCATAAATGGAAAATGATGTACAGTCTATACTCAAATATCTGTTACTCACATAATTGTCAGTTGCATAAACCAAACCCTAATGGAGTGGAACAAGCTTCAACTGCTCAACATGCAGATATCTGTTGTTCTGGTTTCCAACCCTCATAATGTGTTTTCCAGGCTGCTGGCTATATTTCTAACTCGCATTTCTCCAGTATCCTTTTTTTTTTTTTAAACATGAATGAGTGTAACATCTATATTGCTGTCATAAATTAGACTATGCAGGTTTTTTTTTTTTAACAGTAGATGAAATAGAGAATGGAATATTTTTATACAACTTAAAATAATATGTCCGCCAGTAGCTACAGTTCAGTGTACTTCAACTTTAGATACATGAAAATATAAATCTTTAGGCCAGAATCTGTAGTGTGGATTTCTTCCAGTAATGTGGAACCCTTTGTTGCTCTTGAAAAGTGAATGGTTAAAGGCTTAAAGCTTTAGTATAATGACTTGGATGGACTCCATTCCTACTTCCAGGTAAGGGTTTAACTCATTGCTATAAAAAGGTATTGAATGATCCGTTCTTTGCCATTCGTTTTCTAGAATAACTCAGTGTTTTATACTGTTTGTAGCCCTTCAATGGCATATATGGACCCAGAGGATGGACTGCCAGGAAAGCCCACAAGCAGATTGGGCCATTATTGACATTGAATTACACTTGCCATTTGGCTACCTATTCTGGAGAGATTGTTTTGGAGTTCTTCACAATCTTATTTAGTTTTAACAACCCTGAATAGTCTGGTGTTGTCTGCATACTTGGCCACCTTGCAGCTTACTCCTAACTCCACACCATTTATGAACAGGTTAAAAAGCACTGGTCTCAAGACAAATCCTTGAGGAACCCCACTTTTTACTTCTCTCCACTGTGAAAATTGCCCATGAATTCCTACTCTCTGTTGCCTGTTTAACCAGTTCTTATTCCATGACTGCTAAGTTTATTCAAGAGCCTTTGGTGAGGGACTTTGTCAAAAGCTTTTTGAAAGTCCCAGTATACAGTGTAAGCTGGATTGCCTCTATCCACATGCCTGTTGGCCCTTTCCAAAAATTTCAGAAGGTTACTGACGCAGGAGTTGCCTTTGCAGAAATTTCGCTGAATCTCCTCCAGCAAGGCTTGTATACTTACAATTGGAATTTGAGAGTTAGAACCCTAAAACAAAAAAGTAAATTATATTTTCAGAGCTGAATTAATCTAGTTTTGATGCATTGTGTAGAATGAAAAATGCCCTCTGGATTGTGAACCACTTTCAAAGGACTATGAACTTGGAAGGCTTTTTTCCTCCAGTGCAGAAGGTCTAATATATGTTTATTGAAACCTCATTCGTTACCATGCAGCACTGATATTAATACAGATGCTGGGCAGCTCTGTATCCTTGCTTTTGATTAATCAAACTTTGATATCACTGAAAAGATTTATTATTAACTGGAGTTTTTTTTTTCCTTATTAAAGGATGGTTCACAAGAATTTATCTAACTTTTTAAAGTATACAGAAACATATCCCAGTTTTAATCAGTTTTCTTAATCCAAACAATTCCTTTCATATTTCTAACAGCTTAGTTGAAAATATGACACTTACCAGTGCAAGTTTACACAGGATTGCACTGTAACAGTAGATGCGCTGGTATAAGTGCACTTATACCAGTGCATCTGCTGTTACACCGGTGCATCTACTGTTACACCGGTGCAAGGTTACACAGGATTGCGCTGTAAAAGTCCTATTGTGTTAAGAAGGGATTCCCCTCCTTATACAGTATAAACCATCATCATTAGGTTAAACTTTTTTTCCTCCTATGGTGTGTTACTAATGGAAGCTTGTTTCTTGGACTGTTCCACAAGCCACAATACCACATTATTAGCCGTTCATAGGGAGAAATATAGTCAGTCACCGTTTGTGGAGGGGTAAGAGAAAAAACAACAACAACAACACATCTACTGACGCTTGATCTTCCTCTGGCTCTCTTTGAAAACGGTTCAGTTTTTCTGAGCTTTCTCAGTGAATCTTTGAGGAAAAAAATTAAAACGTCATTCTTAGACTTTTCCAAGAGAACTTGGACAAATCAAATTCAGGGGACATTGTCCTCAGTCCTCTCTGCCAGGTCCTCCATCTCCCCCTTTAGGGAACTGGTGGTGGTGGAGACTTGCTGGAGCCAGTAGGAAGAGGCCGCTTACACACAATTATGTCTGAACAGGTTTTTCCTCATTCCAAAAGTCGACTGCCTCCTAAAGAGGGAAGAACATTTCCCAGAACTACCAGGAAGCCATCAGGATCCACAGTTCTCCAAAGGTGGACCATCTTAATGGGTCTCCCACCCTTGCAGGGGCTTGGAGTTACGGTAAGCCTAAACCTAATCAGGCAATGATCCATCCGTGACAAGGGACATGTCCACAGGTCCCCCACCCATAGCTCACCATCATCCTGCCCAGCAGCAAATATCTGATCTGGTATGGGCTCTCCTGCAAGAAGAAAATCAACCTGGGATGGGCCAACACCACCCCTGAGGCTAGCTCAATCAGGACGACTCTGGGCTAGTACACCAACAGAGTCGCTAATCGAACTGCTTGGTAGTGAAGTCACGTCTTTTTTACAGTTTGATCCTATAAGGAGGAATATCCTTAGTTGGGTTAAAAAATGAGAATCACTGTTGGTGCCTCTCATCAAATAGTATGACACTCTGACAAATGCAGCCCACTTGCCGTGAATGGTATCTAACCAGTGGCCCCCATAACATCCTGTTCCCTTTTGCCTGTTTGGGATTACAAAAATAGGGTGTCGAGAGCCTACCAGCCACAAGGTAGGTGACGAAATGTGCAGACCTGGCTTGGAGTTTTGTTCTTGAATCTGGGTTCAAATACGTAATTGTTTGGTCATTAACTCATTGAAGAAGCCTTAACTACTTCAGCTGCCCATCTGAAAAGGAGATCTATAATAGGCTTTGTTTTATGAGGAAAAGCAAACTAAAGATTACAGAGCCCTTTGTATAATAGTAGAATGAGAGGAAAAACAAACTAGAATAAAGAAAATCACTGCAGCATGAATAATCTTGTTTTATACTACTAAATTAAAATATGTTTTTTTTTAAATGTACTTCTTGAAAAGAAATGGTGGGGAGGGAGGAGAGAAAGCAAGCATCACTATTCAGAGATGAGATATTCCGTCAATATACTGTATAATCATGCAGATCACAAATTTTAAAAATAAAAGCTCACACCATATATCAACTTACTGATGCATCAATATAAAATATCTTCTATACGCCACATCCTTGCAAAACATAACAATCGCCAGCTTTGCCTCATGCTGCTGTATACCAGACACCATGGAACACAAGTTGTCAGTCTGGCTCTCAGTGTGTGTTCTGAAGTCTTTATCTGTTTCAAAAAGACTTTTACCTTCTTCTCTGGTATGAACATCTATTGCTTAACCTGCATGGAATGCAGTGTGCTTAAGTGGAAACTCTAGCAGTAAGTAATTGTGTTAGGGGATTAAAATTGCAGCAACAAACATGAGTTTTGAAGTTTTAGAGTTGCAGCTGCCTCCATGTCACTGTATGATCATGCCAAAGTAGACATTCATAGATTATATGCAATAGTTGGCTGGAAGGATATGAAATACTGATAGATTTATTACTAATAAGAAACATTTCTACGAGTCTCTCCTTCCTCCTTCTCCCCATGTACAAAAGGAATGTTTTTACAAGATCACAAAATGCCCCTTAAGGAGTCTGTCCCGTTTCAAAATCTTACTTTATACATTAAGTACAAATGCATTCAAGCACTCTTTTTCTCCTTTGATCAGCAAAGCTCTTCGACATATCTAGCATTCATGAAACCTTTCCAAAATAAACAGATAAAAGAAGGATCAGAGCTGACACATATAGATCTGTACAGTTTTGACAACTCATCAGGCGCTCTCAGATGTGGAAGTGACAAACAGATGTCTTGGTGTCACTGAGATGCTCTATTGCAGCCTCAATAGTGGAGATCAAAAATATATTCTGAGAACACAGAAAAACTATACAAAATGCTTTCTGCTAATATTTTGACAGTGCTTGAATAAAAGTTCAAAATTCAAGGGAAAGTGTCAGTTTGAGCCGCCTCAGATTGACTTGGAAAAGATCCTTTCCTCGCACACCGTGGTTCTGACTAAAATGACACCTGCTCCCTCCACTTGAAGCTGCTGTTAACCTCGAGAAGGACACTCTCACTGGCATCAAGATTAAATATCCCCTCCCCATGAGAGATCCAGATCAATTCTGGATCCTGATTGCACAAGTCTCAGCTGCTAAACGCGCTAACCTTTTGCACACACGGCCAAACTATGAACTGAAAATAACAAGCAAACTATTCCCAACCTTGTGACATTTTTATATACTTTTTAAACTGGGCAGATTGGTTCCTTTCTCCACAATTTGCACCCCTTCTCAGAACAGTAGAAAATTCGGGGCATCCTTTACAAGTTCAGTTTCTATTGGAAGATACCCAATGGTTACTTCTTTGTGCCTTTAAACAAGGTACAGGTAAAGCACCGACTAGGCATAAACAAAGTATGCATACACAAATAGCCACTGCTAAATTCACAGCCCTGCCTCAAATCTCTGTTACGTGTGCATGTGCTCGCTCGATCTAGATCTTCTTAGGACAAAATTACACATTTCTACTGATGACATGGATGTTAATTGATCGGTAGCAATATGCATTTAGCCACATTCCAATACAAACCTTAGTGGGATAATTGTAATTTCTCACAAACTCAGTTTTGCTGTTTGAGTGAGTGCTTGGAAACCACAGTATCCTGCAATACTGGTATCCACGGATTCCTCAACCGCGGTTTCAATTATCCACTGTTGAGGAATCCCCCCCCCGCACCCTCCACAGCACCCTCCGCACTTACTTTGAGTAGAAACCTCCTTTCAAAAGTTCCGAGTTTCCATCTGTTTTAGGCCTGAGCAACTAGACTTAGGTGATAGCTAGAGTCTCAGCAAGGTTGCAGATGGAACAGATGGAAACTCGGAACTTTTGAAGAAAAGAACGGAGGTTTCTGCTCAAAGTAAGTGCCTGGGGGGGGCTGTGGAGGGCGCGAGGGGGTTGCGCCCGCCCCCTGCACTTACTTTTAACGGAGAAAGCTCCGTTTTTTTCTTCAAAAGCCTTTGCTGTAGGCCTTACCAACAAGTCTTCAGTGCTAGAAAATCTCAGCAACCTCTCAGCAAAGTTGCTGAGACACTCTAGCACCGATGACTTGTTGGTAAGAAGGCCTACAGCAAAGACTTTTGAAGAAAAAAAACACGGAGCTATCTCCATTAAAAGTAAGTACTTGGGGGGTTGTGGAGGGTGCGGGGGGGGTCGTGCAGGCCCGTGGGGGGTCGCGCAGGCCCGTGGGGGGTTGGCCCCCCCTGAAAACCACGGAAATGGGCGTTCGCCCATTTCCCCGGTTTCAGGTATCCACGGTGGGGGCTGGAATGTATCCCCCGTGGATACCGGGGTCCCCCTGTATTTCTTTGTTGCATCTGTATCTTTCCTTAACCCAAAGAGTTCCTAGTTTAATGTTTAGCTTCCAAACTACCCTGCGAGATAGGTTAGGCAGGTAGTGATGCCTTGTGTAAGAACATCCAGTGAAGTGGTGTGTTTTTTGGTTAACCTGAGTGGGATTTAATTTGTGGTCTTCTGAGGTTTATTCTTCATTTCTTAGTTGAAGCTCTCAAAAGTTGCTTAGAATTATGTACAGAGCAGATACCCCTATTCTAAATTAATTGGGGTGTTTTTTTTTTAAAACCCACTCAAAGTTCAGGGCAGTTTACAAAAATGAACAATGTGTTACATATGTAAAGTAGTCAAACAAGATTTAGAGCGCAATCCAGTCTAAGTTTAAAATGGTGAAGTGAGTGCTCCACCGTTCCAAGCTGTTACAAGCGTGCCATAAAGCACATTTGCAACGACTTTAGAGTAAAGGCGGCAGGCGCGGAGGCCGACCGCCCTCACTCCACCGGCGGATTGTCCCTGCGGCCACCAGAGAAGGTAAGTGAAGCACCGGCGGCGGCGGTCCGGGGGGCAAGGGAGGGGGGCCATTGGCCGAGCCTGCCCGGGGTTGTTGTTTTTTGCCATATCCCTGTCCTGTTCCTGGGCCGGCGCAGCCATTACAGGGCCTCCTCAGACTTGCACCAGCTAAATAGCTGGTGGAAATCTGAGGGGGCCTATTGGGGTCTTCCAGTGTTACACTGGGGGAAGGGGACGAATGTCCCCTTCCCCCGAGTAGACCTCCAGGCTGATCACAGAATACGGATAGGATCCAGTGGGCAGCCTGGGCAGCCTGCCAGATACTTAGGCAGAATTGCGCTGCCCATTCAGAAATCACCCCTAACATTTACCTTCTTTCAATTCCAATCTTTTTTTACATTTCCCTTTCTTGTTGCTCCTTTTCTTTCCTCCTTCCCTACATCACCCCATATCTCCTCCCAAGTTTGTATCTTCTCCATTTATTGGTGAAACTCTCCCCCCCCCCGCAGCACCTGATAGACTTGACCCCTACCAATAGTAATATTAAAAATCCTGTGTCATAAAACTGCCTTGTACACACTCCAGTCTCCTGCTTAGGAAAACAACACTAAGCTCACTCCTCTACCACAGCAATAAACTGCTGCTCCCTCCAGTTTTAATTAAGGTTCAGGCAACTTAACCCATTCCTCTTTCACTCTTACCCTGGATCCTTTTCACATATATTTAAAATATGTATATGTATGACCATTATTGGGATACTCAAGGCAACTCACAACAATACAACTTAAAAAAGATATAACAATTCAAAACATATACTGAAAAACTGCAGCAAAAACAAAGCAGGAGCTGCAATAAACAATAATAAAAGACAATACAAAACACAGAGTGGCAACAAAGTACATATTAAATAATTAAAAATCCTATAAAACAGCAGCCAATAATCCAAAAACAGAACCGTGAAGAGACTAAAAGCAGACAGTTAATTTAAGACTGTCCCTTAGAAAGCCAGTGTGGTTCTCAAAGTGTGGGAATGGCTTGGAAGGCATTGCAAAGCTCTGAAGAACTAAAAATAAAATACTGTTAGGAGAGTAAATTGCCTAGCCATCTGGTGGCTGTCCTGGCTGCACCTGTTTGCCTGTCTGCCTTCCCCCTCATGCCATGTGGACTGCTCTGAGAGCACTCCACCCCCCCTTCCAGGTGAGGCAAGTGGGTGGGGAGGACTGGTTTACGTTGGCCAGTCTACTGTGAGTCGGTGAGGTCGTGAAAATGTATATATTTTTCAGGGGGTACCCTAAGGGAAACTTGGGCTCCAGAACAAAACAATCAAATCTGAATCTGAACTTAGTGCAGAAGGAGCTGATGGACTCCACTCAAACTGTTAGCTCAGCCACAACCGGATAAGGAGAACTAGCTAAAGGCAATTATGGGCTTTTCAGACCAGTGATCCAGAAGAGAAGTGAAGAGAAAAAACAAATCTTTATCACAGGTGAACCAAATGACCATGATTGTAGAGAGTGTCAGTCAAACACCTCAATGGCTCCATTTCTAAGAACATAAGAAAAGCCCTGCTGGATCAGGCCAAAGGCCCATCTAGTCCAGCTTCCTGTATCACACAGTGGCCCCCACCAGATGCCTTAGGGAGCACACAGCCAACAAGATAACCTGTTTCCTGCTGCCACTCCCCTGCACCTGGCACAGAGAAAACCTACTTCTAAAACCAGGAGGTTGCTTATGGCTTGTAACCTGTGATGGTCTTTTCCTCCATGAATCTGTCCAAACTCCTTTTAAAGGCATCTAGACCAGGTACCATCACCACATCCTGTGGCAAGGAGTTCCAACTCTCCCTCCACTCAATTTTAGTGCATGTCCCCTGGTTCTGGTGTTGTGCGAGAGGGAGAAGAATTTCCAAGTAGTATGTATATTTTCATGGCTTGTTACAATAGAAAGTGAGACAATTCTTATGGGATTTCCAGCCATGTATCGTTCTTTATTGAGGAGATAAAGTTGATCTTAAACTTGCCTTAAACTTAAACTTGGGCAGGCAAGCAAAAACTTTAAAACCTCCGCTTAACGTTTCCTCCCGGCACTTCGGGACCTCTTCAGAAGCAGCACTGAGAAACAAGACCAGTACCAGTACCGGCAGTTGGATACAGTTCCGTAGAACACAACAAAGAAATTAAAGCAAAACTAACGTTGAAAAGCGCAGGAAATACTAAAATGGTTCATTACGAGCGGAAGATGCGGTTTCCCGGGTTGGCTGGGAGTAAACCCTCTCGTGCGCTGACCGATATTGACCTAGCACAGCGCTGTTTGTACGATTTATTTATGAATGGCAGCCAGATCCGATTCACAGATTTCAATTCTTGTTGACGATTCATAAGTGCACCAGGTTTTTGGGCGATGGAAATAGCTTCCAGGTTTTGACGATGCCTAATGTTAGTCTCATGAAAAAGAGAGCGTGTGTTTTTAAAATCAATCCAATGTCCGGTAGCTGCCGTGTGCGTAGCTAGCGTAGATTTTTCTTCTTGTCCAGCTTTGACAGCCCGTTCGTGTTCCTGTATTCTTGTTTTAATGCATCTCCCCGTTTGTCCTATATATGAACGATGACAGATACCACATGGGATTTCGTATACCCCCGGGTTTGAGAGATCTGGCCTCTTATCTTTAGGATTACCCAGCAACTGTTGGATCTTCGTTGTAGGCAAAAAATATAGTTTTTACGTCATGCTGTCTAAAAATGTAGGTAAATTTGTCCGTAATGCCCCTCGGGGAGATGCATTAAAACAAGAATACAGGAACACGAACGGGCTGTCAAAGCTGGACAAGAAGAAAAATCTGCGCTAGCTACACACACGGCAGCTACCGGACATTGGATTGATTTTAAAAATACACACTCTCTTTTTCATGAGACTAACATTAGGCATCGTCAAAACCTGGAAGCTATTTCCATCGCCCAAAAACCTGGTGCACTTATGAATCGCCAACAAGAATTGAAATCTGTGAATCGGATCTGGCTGCCATTCATAAATAAATCGTACAAACAGCGCTGTGCTAGGTCAATATCGGTCAGCGCACGAGAGTGTTTACTCCCAGCCAACCTGGGAAACCGCATCTTCCACTCGTAATGAACCATTTTAGTATTTCCTGCGCTTTTCAACGTTAGTTTTGCTTTAATTTCTGTGTTGTGTTCTACGGAACTGTATCCAACTGCCAATACTGGTACTGGTCTTGTTCTCAGTGCTGCTTCTGAAGAGGTCCCGAAGTGCCGGGAGGAAACGTTAAGCGGAGGTTTTAAAGTTTTTGCTTGCCTGCCCAAGTTTAAGTTTAAGGCAAGTTTAAGATCAACTTTATCTCCTCAATAAAGAACGATACATGGCTGGAAAACCCATAAGAATTGTCTCACTTTCTAGAAGAATTTCCCTCTATCCACTCTCTCCATCCCATGCATAATTTTATACGTCTCAATCATGTCCCCCCTCAGGCGCCTTTTTTCTAGACTGTAAAGCCCCAGACGCTGTAGCCTTTCCTCGTAAGGGAGGTGCTCCAGCCCACAAATCATTCTGGTCATTCTTTTCTGCACCTTTTCCAATTCAACTATATCCTTTTTGAGGTGTGGTGACCAGAACTGGACACAATACTCCAGATGTGGCCTTACCATCGATTTGTACAAAGGCAGAACGATATTGGCCGTTTTATTCTCAATCCCTTTTTTAATGATCCTGAGCATGGAATTGGCCTTCTTCACAGCCGCCGCACACTGGGTCGACACTTTTATCGACCTGTCCACCAGCTCCCCAAGATCTCTCTCTTGATCCGTCACAGACAACTCAGAACCCATTAGTGTATATGTGAAATTTTGGTTTCTTGCCCCAATGTGCATCACTTTGCACTTACTTACATTGAAGTGCATCTGCCATTTTGCTGCCCATTCTCCCAGTTTGGAGAGATCCTTCTGGAGTTCTTCACAATCCCTGTTGGTCTTCACCACCCGGAAAACTTTAGTGTCATCCGCAAATTTGGCCACCTCACTGCTTATCCCCAACTCCAGGTCATTTATGAAGAAGTTGAAAAGCACCGGTTCCAAGACCGATCCTTGGGGCACACCGCTTTTCACCTCTCGCCATTATGAAAATTGCCCATTGACACCCACTCTCTGTTTCCTAGTCTTCAACCAGTTCCTTATCCACAAGAGGACCTGCCCTCTTATTCCCTGACTGTGGAGTTTTCTGAAGAGCCTTTCATGAGGGACTGGGCAGCACTTATTTTGTGGCGGCTTGTGGTCCACAGAAGGATGTCTTACTAACATGCCTGGAAGGGCGCGAGTCCAGGAGGTAGCCTGAGATAGTCAACACCCCTGGACACATGCCTAGGGCAGTGCCTATCCATGTCAACATCAGGACCACCCTTTTTCCAAGACCAACACCTGTTAACAACACCACCACCCCAGTGTTTTTGGATAAATTAGATAAGGTGGAAAGTTGCCAGACTCATAGCTGTAATGACAGCAAGGACTATATAAAAAACAAGTAAACAAAATTCTATTGGAGAAGACAAACTCTCCCAGTACAAAGTTGCTGGATGAATGCTAGAGAAATATGCTCTACACCATTTTCAACACCATTTTCCTGCCTCCCCATTATAGCCACATATTGCTCTGGCCAAGTGATCGTGTTTGCTAGGTAAGCATGAATGCTTAGCGAGAAGATCCATTTATTTCGTCTTGTGAAAATTAAATAGCTGTGTTCATGAACAATTGGTTATTTATTGTATGTCTTCCAGGTTTTCCCAAGACTCTGTGCAATTTCTGAGTGTTCTGCATTCGTGGACTGATAACCCTCTGACCTACAGCACTAGAAGATCACAATATTTATCACTATCACCTGCCTGCAAACCCAAGTTTTCCACATTCAAGCTCAAAACGCTATACAATGCACTGGAATGCCATCTTCTGAAATTCCTGTGGTGTCAGAATTAAGTGTCAAGTCTAAAGAAAACCTACACCAGAGGTGGTTAGAACTGAAGACAAGAATGCAGTGCACCATTTTCACTTCAATTAACTTCCTTTTTCAATAAATTTCTATTGAAATCATGTTCAACAGACTGGCCATGTAAGATTTGCGTTCAAGTATCTGCGTCATATTTTTAGCACATTTACGCATCCATGTCAACATTTTTCTTGACCAGAGATGCTCAGAAGTTAAATTAATACAATAGTCAAAGTTATCTCTATGAATAGTCACCATCATTCACACTGTATGTTGTGTAGTGTACTGTGTAAATCGTATACTGCAACATAGATGATAGTCAGAAATAAGGAAAAACTCTCCATATGTAATACATAGCAGGGAAAATTGAGGACCAGAATTTCTACTAAAAGGGGATTCTCTCCACACATCCTTATTCAGTATTATGGTACTATTTCTTTTCCCATAGGGAACTGAGCCTAAGTTTTATTTGATACTTTAAATAAGATCACATATAGTAGTTTGGCAAACCTCTGCAAAGCAATAAATGTTAATATGGTTTAGCAGCTTATGGTATTTCTCAACTTTAAGTGGTTTATTGAGAAAAAAAGTTAAATTTTTAATGCTTACAAGTAATTCTATTCATGACATTAACGTACTCAGGCTGGTGCAGTTTGAATCCAATTTGTGCCTTTATTTATTTGATCACTGCTGAATGAATATACTCTGTGGAAATTAATTGTAAATTAGGCATGAAAAATCTACACTGAATGCTCAGTGGAAGCCGTCTCCTCCGTCCAATGGGTATAGACAGACCCCAGCGTCACTAAAAATTTCAGTAAAATCTACTTATTTTTCATGCTAAATGTTGTTAAATATATTTATAGCCTGCTTATATCTACGCCTATCTCTTCATTTTTTTTTAAAAATCAATAATTTCATTTAATTACCTGAGGGACTAGGCACTAGTGTTATGTTTTTCCTTTGCGGATTGCTTATACATTTCAGGGGAGTCATAATTTTATCTGACATACAGTTGTAACATTAGTACTCATGGTTTTTACTCATTAGTACTAGTGGTTTTGCTGCGTGCTATGGGCTGGCGGGGTCTAGGATTGGGCCCAGAATGTGGTATAGCCCAGGTGCAAGGGAGTGACAACAAGAAACAGGTTATCTTGTTGGCTGTGTGCTCTCGGAGGCATCTGGTGGGGCCACTGTGAGATACAGGGTGCAACCCAAACCTACTTAGGCTGCCGTTGTAACTAGTGGCCCAGCGAAAACAGGAGGCCCCAGAACGGAAAGGGGATTCAAATCCCCTCCAAAAGGGGAATTCAAAGGGGATTTGAATCCCCTTTCCGTTCTGGGGCCTCCTGTTTTTGCTGGGCCGCTGGTTACAACGGCGGCCTAAGTAGGTTTGGATTGCGCCCACAGGAAGCTGGACTAGATGGGCCTTTGGCCTGATCCAGCAAGGCTCTTCTTATGTTCTTATATCTTTAGGCTGTAATCTTATACACACCTACCTGGGAGTAAGTCCCATTGAACACAATGTGATTTACTTTTGAGTAGGCATGCATAGGATTGTACTGTTAGTTCTGGAGTCTCTAGGTATTTCACTATAATGAATGGTAACGGCTTAGGGTCTGACTCAACATTAGAGACTGTTTTTCTTTCTCCCATCTTTATAATCATTCTGTGCAACTCTGTCCCCAAAAGCCAGTGATGTGATGCAGGAGTGGGGAATTGCATGGTGTAGTGATATCACATCACACATTATTTCATTTCTCTTCCTTTTAATATCTAATATAAAGAGTCATGGAGTGGTTAGCAGCATTATCTCTCTTAAAATGCTTAATCTAGTCCTTAGGGTTGCTGAATTCAGCAAATAACCTTGATTCCTAAGTCTTACAGAATGTACATAGAGGTTATACGTACCTGGAGCTAGAACCAAACAAACAAAAAAAAACACACAAACAAAAAAAAACCCACACCTAGGGCTGAGATCTAATTCATTTGGTCTGAAAATATAGCTAATGCTATTGTGGAAAGAAATGGCTTGTAAATTGTTGTGATTGGAGCAGGTTTGAAATTCTGAGTGCTGGCCTTTATATTTCTGTGAAATTGACACTTGCTGCTGCACCCCTATAATCTCACCGTCATTTAGGCACTGTAAGGACATTGGAATCCTCCCACATTGACACCCCCCCCCAAGACTGGGTTTCTAGACTATTACACTCAAATTATTTTCAGCACCCCAGTATATGGATGTTAAAGCATAAGCAGTAAGAGGTCTGAAATGAATGGAACTTCAGAAAGCCAGCTTTCAGCCTTTCCTTTTCTTCCTTCTTCCTCTCCCTGCGTTGACCAGTATGTTGACTTCATATGTTAATAACATTCATATGTTATTAGAATGCCGTGGGAACTGTTGTGATGTGGCTGCTCCTCATGCTGATCTGGGAGCATTTGAAGAGAAGCAATCATGCGGATTGATCTATCAGTATGGCTGTCATCCACACATTTCATCTGAGCAAATAACTGGGATCTCCCAGGTCAGATGTTAACTTCAACTTATGATGATGGTGGGGGAAATGAGTGGGGATGAAGTGCCCAAGGACCACTTTTGATCTCAGCATGTATAAATTCGAGGGTATTAGTACTCCCCCTTGACTATTCACATTTATTATAATGATGTGCTACCGAAGGATGCTTTTATTTTTCCACTCTGTAGGACCACATCTGGCACACATGTTTGTACCCAAGCATAACTACATCTTCTCTCATCCTACCGCCATGAGTGTTAAAACTACTTTTTAAAAAACTGGCCCCAAGACCTGGTGGGCCCCAACCAGGCCAGGGATGGGAGAGGGATCATTGGTGGCACGGTCCACTGAATCCTATCCCCTGTCCCGGGCCTGTCTGGCCTTATACCTGCTCCTTGGCTCCTTACACTGTGTCCTCGGCCTGGCCAGCCTTACATCGACTCCTCCACATCCGACGAGGCCCTTTGGGCTGGCTGAAGTCCCTTTCTCCTGAGAAATGCTCTAGCTCTGCTGGTGTGGGCCCTATCCTGGCTAGGATGCAGCGACCGCCTTAGGTGCGCCACTGCATTCTAGACAGGATTGCGTTGTGTCATTGCTTTCAATGGGACTTGGTCACAACTCATTTTACCTGATTGGGGTCAATATCTTATTCCAGGGGTTCTCAACCGGTGGTACGCGCACCTCCAGTGGTACTTTGGCTGAGCACTGGTGGTACGTGGGCCGCCGGAACCCCTCTCCGATGCAGCGTTTTTGTTCAAGCTTCTCGGGAACGCTAAGAAGATGCCTGACCAGAACCTCCTACCTGCCTTTTCTGGCCTCTGCGGCGTCTGAAAACCCAGCGTCTGAAAACCCAGAAGTAACTGGCGATGACGTCACCACCAGTTACTTCTGGTGGTACGTGGTGGGAGAGCAGTGCTGGAGGTGGTACGTGACCAGGGAGGGGTTGAGAACTCCTGTCTTATTCCATTCTTAGTAGACTGTCATCTGCCTTTAAACATTTTAAAAGAACAGAGCAGGAATAGCGTACTGGAAAATATCCAGTTTTGTATTCTGTTTGATAGCCTCAGATTCTCAGAAATATGGGCTGACTTGTTTTCAATTGCTTTTTAAATAGATTAATTTCATAATCTGTAGGATATAGGACGGCCAAAAGTATTGATTGGGGAAGTCAAATCATAACCTTAATGGCATTCTCATACTAATTCTTTTTGGCTCCTATGTTCTCTAAGACCCCTATATTTTGGAAAATCATTTGAACATTGCATATCATGAATTACAAATTTATTGATAACACAGAGAGAGGGGGGGCATTCGTTCTTCCCTTGCTAAACCTGCCCTCCCCTCCCTTTCTCTGTTACCAACACCAAGCTGACTGTAAGCTCATTGTGAACCAAGGACCAGTCTTTGAACTTGTGAAACTCTGTTAAGACATCTTCATTATTAGAATATAGATAACTAGATCTCCAGTATATACCCCACAAGGCCTCACCTATGGTACCACCCTTGCTCTGAATCACAGCACTACCATACTTAAGAATTCTTTCTTCTGAGGCAACTTTATCACCTCAGAATTAATATAGATATAATTCCTTTTATGAAAGACTCCCTACTCAAAGTATGTACTCCACATGTAATAGTTACAGATTTAGCTAGCTGTAGCTTAGCTGTGGGGTGCAGTGTTGATGTGAGAAATTTTCATTCAAGTAAGTTCCTTCAGCTAGCGTGAAGTCTGAGGTAACAAAGTCATTTGAGAGCACTGTACCGTCTATGTCACAAACTGTGCATTTGAATCTACCCTAAGTAAAAATTGTTGATGGTTACTGACAGCAGTTGAATAAATTGCACAGAGAAGAGTGTTCCCATGAGTCTTTAACATTTAGTCAAAATCATTTCTTTATGGTTTACCATAAGTTACCAGGAAAAATAATGGGTTCTTTGAGTATAACTAACTTACATAAGCTTTCTTTCCACTATGGAACACAAAATGGTTTTTTATGAACATTATCATAAAGTATTATTTTTAAAATACTATAATTTTCAGTAAACTCAGTTTCCAACTCACTCCCATCCAAGTACTGCTGAATATTATTTCCTCTGACCTGAAATTACCTTTAAAAGTATCAGCTGCAACCCTTTCTTTCATCTGGAGAGAAAACTGTCCCTGTTAAAACTTCATTTCTGTTCATTTAACTCAGGGGTGCACAACTTGGAAGTAGGCGGGGGCCAAAATGAGTAGGCCAAACTTCTCCGGGGCCGCATGGGGGGCGTGTCAAGAAACCGTGATGTCACTTCCTCAGGAAGTGACATCACAGGGGGCGTGTCCAGGAACTGTGATGTCACTTTCTCAGGAAGTGACATAACAGGGGGCGTGTCTAGGATCTCTTTTAAAAAAACACAAATCCCTCTCCCAAGTCCTCCCCACCCCAAAAAAGCACTTTTCCCATGTTAAAACATAATAATGCCAGGATCTCTTTAAAAACACACACACAGCAATAAGACACATGCACAAAAGGCATAAAAATGCCAGGATCTCTTTAAAAAAAAACACAAATCCCTCTCCCAAGTCCTCCCCACCCCAAAGAAGCACTTTTCCCATGTTAAAAACATAATAATGCCAGGATCTCTTTAAAAACACACACACAGCAATAAGACACATGCACAAAAGGCATAAAAATGCCAGGATCTCTTTAAAAAAAACACAAATCCCTCTCCCAAGTCCTCCCCACCCCAAAAAAGCACTTTTCCCATGTTAAAACATAATAATGCCAGGATCTCTTTAAAAACACACACACAGCAATAAGACACATGCACAAAAGGCATAAAAATGCCAGGATCTCTTTAAAAAAAAACACAAATCCCTCTCCCAAGTCCTCCCCACCCCAAAAAAGCACTTTTCCCATGTTAAAAACATAATAATGCCAGGATCTCTTTAAAAAACACACACATTTCCCAAGTAAAAAACATGTTTAAAACAACTCACCAAGAAAGCCCAGAGAGGCGCAGCAGGATTGCCCTGCTCCATAGCTTCGGAGAAAGGCCCCCACCGCGAGGGGAGGGGGAGAATGGGAGGGGGAGAGGGGAGCCACTCACAGAGTGGAGCTGCCTGCCGCTGAAGAGTCCCTTCCCCCAGGCAACCCCACTCACAGTTTGCCGTGGTTCTCTTCGCTCGCCTCTCTTCATGCCTGCTCTTCATGCCTGCCTCAACTCATACCAGCCTCTCGCTCTCTTCTGTGCTATCGTAACTGAGTGTGCGTTGCCGGTTTCCTTCCTGCCTTCGCCCCCATTGATCCTGGCCTGTTGTGGAAGTCCAACCCCTTGCTCTTTCACTGTTGGCAGGGCGGGCGGCCCTTGGCCGAACCCAGGGTGGGCAGCCTCTCCGCTTCCACCCCCGCCCTCCCCCCTCACCTCTTGTTCTTCTCCATTCCCTGCTCCTTTGCAAGAGCACTGGATTGTTGTTTTGTTTTTGAGGCTGCGGATAGAGCGGCTCCAAGGAGGGGGGGGGGTAAGAATGTGTCTCATCGCTGCGTTTTTACTGGGCAGGCCGCTTCAAAAACTGCAGGAGGAAAAGCGCCGGCCGCTTCGCCTCCAGCGCGGCAGCAGGCGCAGGCGGCAGCTCGCCTGCGGGCATCAGGCAGAGATGGAAGGGCGCTGGGCTAGACTGGAGGAGGCGACCTGCTGCGAGCCCTCTTGGGAGAGGGGAGGCGAGATTGTGCAGAGTCCCTTGCCCCGACCCTCGCACACGCGGCATTCAGTTCAGGGAGGCTGCTTAAGCAGGGACATTCCCCGGTAGATTGTGCCCCCCCATCCCGAAATGCACCGGCCTGAGTGAGCGCATCATGTACTGGGGACGCGTTCCGTGAGGCGAAGGAGGGAGCCTGGGCCGAGGAGAGAGCCTCCCCTGGGCCCCTCCTCCCCCGGAGTCGGCAATCTTCCTTGGCAATCTCCCTTCGGCAATCACCCGCATGCGGCTCATTCGGCTCTTGGCTGAACGCCAGGAGTCTCAGCTGATTGGCGGCGTTGAAAGCGCCCCCTGGAGTCTCCTGGCGTTCATCCAGGAGCCGAATAAGCCGCGTCTGGAGCAGAATGAGCGGCAGACCACATGGAAGAGCGGGCACGGAGGATTTCCATGGCCGGCGAAGAACTTGTGGATCCCAGAGATCGGGATCCCCGATTTCTTCGCGGGCCACGGGAAATCGTCAGGCGGGCCGCATGCGGCCCGCGGGCCGTATGTTGTGCACCCCTGATTTAACTGAAGCCTTTTTGAGGATTTGAATGTAAAATATATGACCTTAAAATGTTCTTCAATTCTCTCAGCTCGGTGATAAAGAGCTGGCTTTAATTTGGCACTGCAAAAGGTTTACTCACATTATGCTTAAACGCAAAATATCATACAATGGACAATATTTACTCAAAATATCCCCCAAATTTTCCTTCATAGGAAGGCAGTTCAGAAACTTGTTTCTCTTTTTAGTGTCATGAGATTCCCATGTTTACATTTTTAAATATTTCGGGCATAATTGTAAAGGCATAGTGGAAATAGGAATGACTGGAAACAAAAGCCAGATAAACCAGCAACCCTTATACAAAAGCTATTGGCTCAACTCAGATATGAAGGCAAACCATGACATTGTTGTGAGACTGAGCAGTGGTGAACCTCAGGTTTGTGGGTACCCTCTTCCCCTCCCCCCATGCATGGGGGAGGATATATTAGAAGTTTGTAGCAAACCATAACATGCTGTTTCTTCCAAATGTGGAAAATCATAGTTTGATCCTGGTCTGAGAGGGCAAAAGTATAGTTTGTGCAAAACAAACCATAGTTTGCCTCATTCAGATGAAACAAAGTATGCCTGGCCTTGAATGAGAAGTGGAAACTTCTTATCTGTTCCCCTCCTGCCTGAAAGGAAAAGTAAAGGGGAGAAAGGACCATACAAGCCTGGGGCTCAATATACTGCTCATTCTTGGAACAAACTTTATGACTGAAAGCAGCCATTGAAACTCATGTCGACCATGAATTTATAAGGCAGTCCAGTGCCTGTCTTCTGTCAAGAGCTTTTTTAGGGAAGAGGAAATGGCTGCATGAATTGCAGAGCTCCGAGTTTTAAATATGTCATTTTGAAATGTTAACTATGAATATTCATTTGTAGCTATTTTGCTGATGCTTGACAAAGGCACAGAAACGATCACATGGGAGAACAAAATGCAATATGATGAGTAGCGTATGCTTTAATAGTTTACAGCCATTGGCTTCGAACAATGGAAGCGCATTCCAGGGAAACTGTAGGTTCTGAGTGTGGTCCCATACGTTGATCCAAGCAGCTTTCTCTCAGATCAACATGAAATATTGCATTCTAAAGCCACAGCCCTCAAACTGTCAGCTACAGGCTTGTCCCCTAGTGACCTCAGAGATGCTGCACAACATAAAATGGTTGATCACTCTAGCTAGCCTAAGACCTCCAGATGCCTCACCTACTCTTGTAAAGCTTTTTAAAAAATGCAGCATTACTACTGTATTTGTAATAGCATATATTACTAAAGGCACTAGGAACTTCCACTGGAATTTCAAAGTAAACCCCTTTTTTTTTCTTTTTAGGTTTGCTTAATGCTTAGTGCTGCACACATTAAAATGATTAGTTGGAAAACAGATTAGCCAGAAACCAGAACATTCTCTAACTCCAACTAATACACAACGCACAGCAAATGTCTGATGACAAGTTAAGTGCATTTTTAAAAATAAAATTATTTTAGTGAGGATCTTTGGACTAGGACAGGCTAAGGACAACTGTTACTAGAGCCTGCCAATCTTCCTTCTTGCAAATAAAACATAGGATTTACAGGAGAACATAGGATAACTGAGATCAGCTGAACACTATCTGGATATAGGGTCACTTGCTTGCAACCCAGATCTTTAACCCCCACATGCCAAGACATTATTTATAGCTTGCACTCCCTCTCTCATGCACAGTAGTTGACACAATGAGATTTAGAATTCATTTGTGTTCTTGTCTCTGTTAGCTTTAGCTGTTCATTCAAAAAGCACAAAGCCAGGAGCTATAGACACAGGAAGAGAAGAACTGACTATTTTAGGCAACCTAGCCAACAACGGGTTTGCTAATCAAGTTCACAGACATCTTTATCAATTTATACCAGAATATGCAAATACTACTAAGGTTGCAATCCTATGCACATTTTCCTGGGAGTAAGACCCATTGAACTCAAAGTGACTTACTTCTAAGTAAACATTAGATTATCTTACCAAATTAAAAACCAAATTGTCCGGGTTTTCTGGCCGTTTATTAAAACAAAAATAAGAACAGGATGAGTCCTTCCCTAGTGTTTTGTTGGGGTCCCTAATGAAATGTTAGGGAAGGACTTGTCCTGTTCTTATTTTTGTTTTAATAAACAGCCAGAAAATCCGGACAATTTGGTTTTTAATTCGGTAATATGCACCGGCCGTGAGAACCTGAAGACCTACATTAGATTATCTTGTTTCTAGTATTTCAACACAAGGAAAGTCGAATGGGGTATTTTGCTTGGGGGAAGGGAGTAGGTGAAAATTAGACAAAATATTTTACTTAGCAGTGTTGATGCTAAGCTAGTAATATTGATATGATACAGATTCTTAATGGTAAGCAAAACCAACTTGGATCAGCAAGCTATAATAGGGTCCTAATCCAAGATCACTGCAGACGGAGACAGCAGCCATGAAATTAAAAGACGCTTACTCCTTGAAAGGAAAGCTATGGCAAACTTAGACAGCATAATAAAAAGCAGAGATATCACCATGCCAACGAAAGTTCGCATAGTCAGGGCGATGGTGTTTCCAGTAGCAATGTATGGTTGCGAGAGTTGGACCATAAGGAAGGCTGAGCGCCGAAGAATAGATGCTTTCGAACTGTGGTGCTGGAGAAGACTCCTGAGAGTCCCTTGGACTGCTAGGAGATCAAATCAGTCAATCCTAAATGAAATCAACCCTGACTGTTCCCTGGAAGGACAGATACTAAGGCTGAAACTCAAATATTTTGGCCACCTAATGCGAAGAGAGGACTCTCTGGAGAAGACTCTGATGCTGGGAAAAATTGAAGGCAAAAGGAGAAGGGGAAGGCAAAGGATGAGATGGTTAGACAGCATCACCGATGCAACAAACATGAAAATGAGCGAACCCAGGAAGATAGTGGAGGACAGGAAGGCCTGGCGGGATATGGTTCATGGGATCACGAAGGGTCGGACACGACTTAACGACTGAACAACAACAACAATCAATTGAAGCTCCCCATAGTCTACATTAGACCAAAGCAAAGGCATTACCAATTCAGAACACACAATAGAGTTATTCACATATGATGTTGCGCATGCAACACACACACACACACACACACACACACACACACACACACACACACACACACACGTGTTTGTGTAAATGATTGATTATACATGCATTCCTGTTAAAAATCAACGGAGACTGGACCCCTTGAACGTGCAGAGCACAGACCACATATATGCACACTGAGCTTAACGCATGAATGGGGTTAATACCTATGGACTCTGTCCATTGATCAGAAGGAAGACTGTGCTATACAGACTTTACCCTGACAAGAGCTTCAGTGCCCCAGACTGACCTCCTGCTTTTCATAACTATGTGGAGATCAAGTTTGTCTATCCATAGGCTGGGAAATAATCTACTAGAAGATTTGTAATTAGCAAAGTTTGTGCTTTGACAAACTATACATTATCGGTTGATCGAGGTGCTGTGTCTCTGTGTTTTCCATTGTTTGAATAAAAAAAATCAGCCACCCACCAGGCCCTTTTGTGGTAACAACAAATCAACCTTCCTACTGTGACTCAGCCAGTCTGTCTCGCTCTTGCAGGGTCTTATGTGGAGTCCTAGTGGACAGGACCATATGGAAGCTTCCTGCCACATGTTAAGGTAATGTGTATTTTTATACATACAAATACATTTCCTGGTTTACTCAATAAATACAGTACTTACATACAGTTTTGAACATGAAATGTTAAACATTATCCATTTTCATATGATTAGGCTAGACTAATTATGTTGGTGTGAAGTTTAGAATTTCAGACCCAGTTCTGTGGGGGGAAAAAAAAGTACTTACTTGAAACAATCATCGCAATCAATACTGCCTATGGTCTCCTTGATTGTGCGTTCAGAAACAAAGGCTGGATATTCAGTGTCACAAGGCTCTAGGGTTTGTTTCAATCTCTGAGCTAAAGCAAATAAAAGAGAGTGATGGAATTTGGTAATAACTTCACTCAAAATTCTACAGCTCGACATACTATATCAAACGCCTTACAGTGGCTGAAAACATTATTCTGCTTCTGCCACCCTGTGATTTTTATAGGTAATGCATAAAGCTTTATTTTTATAATTAATGAAATCTATTTATAGATAGGGTGTAATTTTCTAAGTCTATTCCTAATATACACATGATTTGCTCCTAGTTAACGAGTATTAATTTCCATGTTTACTTTTTTGATCCATGCTAGAATATCTGTATGTGAGAAAATGTGAATGTATTGTCCCATCTACAACAACACCACAATGTGATGGGCTGGACTGAAGGGAGAAGCACAGTCCCACCCCACCCCACTGCTTCCATCTCTACCTGTGACTTGGAAGACTGCCCAGCTCTGCTGCTGGGCTCATTCTAGCAGTGCCACTGTGCTGGCAAAAAGAATTTGAATCAACCTGTCTGGCTGGCTGGTGCCCGACATAGCACTGATTATGCCCAGCAGCATCTAACTGTATTTAATTCTATTGCCAGTTAGTTATCAAATACAAGCTTGATGACAAAATCGTTTTAGATGATGAAAATGTCAAAGATTTGAAATGAAGTGGTGGGCTTCTTCATACTCTGACAACGGGTATGCAGAAACATGAAGAAACACAAGCCTGTGTCTGCCTCATCATCATGACCTGTATATTTTATGATGTTTATCTGCTACTTGGTCAAGGAACACCTGATGCCATAACAAGTGTGGACCTGGGTCAGTGTCTAGATGGGAGACCACTATATGTATCCTAGGCAGCTGCCTTATACTGAATCAGACCATCTAAGTCAGGGCCTATTAGGGTTTCAGACAGAATTTTTTTCTCTGCTCTACCCTGCTCTAGCACGGAGCCATGACCCTTCCTCCGTCTGGGCATTCCCAAGGAATTACGGTATTTATTTCCAATAAATAATTCCGGGGATTTTCTTTGTGATTTAGAAGGTATTTCCAGGAAAGATGCACTGATCGTGTTACACTGAGTGCTCCGTTTCTCAGCAAAATGTATATTTAACTCTCATTAGAATAGGGGAAGAAGATACTATCTCGCCAGCCGGCTTGCTGAACCTGCTCCCCTTAATGCCTGCTAAGCAACACCCATAGGACTGCCAGCTCACCCAGTTCTAAACTGTAAACACAAGCTGCATTAAAATGATACCTTTCTAGTGATCAGGATGAGGGGGTACTTTCCAGCCTCCTAGTAATTAAAGAAAGGGAGCAGGTGAAGTGTATAATTACATGCTCTGCTTGCAGCTATAATGTGAATGAATCTCTCTCAGATGCAGTGTCTTTATCTTGTGAGGTAATGGCAAACCTTTGCCCTTAAGGAAGGAAGGTTCCAAGTTAATAACACTCTTACTGCTGTAACACACACTTATTTTCTATTTGTTGTAAGGAAGAGAGCCTCTGACTGAAAAGCCATTGCACTGGGCATTGTGAGACAGTATAAATCAAGTCCTTTGTAGGGGTCACGTAAGGATAGCCCATGGTCACAATGGCACTGGCCTCAATCCACAGAACAGGAACACACACACCAGAGGGCTACGTCCAGCTGAGCCTGATGTGTGTTTCCTAACAGATTTGTTAGTATTGGAAGATATGAAATACTAGCAAAATGCTTGTGCATTCTTACGACAGGTCATTGTGTGAGAACTGGGGAGCTGCAATGTACCTCTGTGTGCTCTAAGCACTGACATATTACACCTCCTGATGGGATTCCTTCCTATCGGTAGGGATTAGTGTCAGGAGTAGTGGACAGATCCTTTCCCTGTTCATTGCAGTGTGCCGTAATGTAGTGCTTTTACCCTGTGAAGTAGTTTAGGCTGAGAGATAGTGACTGGCCCAAGTAAGCACCCAGCTTCATGGTTGAATGGGGATTTGAACCTGAATCTCCCAGGCCTAAGTCCAGTTCCAGAACCACTGGAATCGTGGCCCCTAAGAACAGTCTAGCCAGTCTGAAACAGAATTTCAAGAGGGGGCAAAGGGAAAAGGGCATCTTGTCCTTAGTGGCTGAAAAAACAATGGGCTGTGAGGAGCCCAGCACAAAGCAGGGCCAGGCTAGGTAGGGGCTAGATGTCCCTTCATCAAGCATTTGGATGATGTACTGGTGGTTGCCTCCTGTGCCTGTTTACATGATGTACTGCTTGTACTTTTCCTTACAGATGCTGCTTTTTTTTTTTTGCTACCCCTCCCCCATTTTTATTAATTGTTTTACTTATTGTAAGCTTTATTGTTTTTATAATAAAGAAGTGTCTGCACACATGGAGCTTTTGGAATGTGGCCTTGTGTTTGCAAAAGCAAAAAAACAAACTTGTTAATGAAGCCATGAGTGCAAATGCACACTTACCCTTTGCGGTTAGATCCAAATGCCACCAGTTGCATAGATTAAATTCCACCAGAAACCTAAACCGCAAAAGATCAAATATATCATATGATTGCATCCGACATTTTCATAGCATTCACTGTCAGTAATAAGATTCTTTTCTGTTCTATTCAAAATAAAGACAACTATCAAACAGAGCTTAAAGTGAGCTATTTTCTCACTTTTCCCACCAAATTGTTAATCAGTTTTTATCTTGCAATAACACATTATGCTGAAATGACTATTACATGCAACACTGATATACCCTTTTTTATAATTATGCATTTTGATATGAAAGACCATAATTTCAAGTGCATAGCTACTTATTACAGCAATTTGATTTTTGGCTTTTATTTTATAGCTATTCTTCAGAACATAGTAAAATCCATGTGGTTTAAAAAGTCCTTGCTCTTGGTATAAAAGAATAAATACTGTCTCATTATTATTCCTGCCTGAATAATAAGATATCTTGTTACATTGTAATTGGTTATCCACTGGCTAATTGCAAAACTTTCCCTGGTAGAATCTTCCCATTAAAATATGTACAGTTTTACAGAAGTTCATATTTAGAGGGAAAACATTTGTCTTGTAAATCAGATGCCTTAAATAAGCAGCAACATCTTCTTTGTATGTATTTTAAATGGAAAAGAGATTTTTCTGATAATGAAAGTATATGGTTATCATTCTGTCCTGCTTAATCCTAGCAATCCCAAAGGTTTGATCCTATTTTGGACCTTTACAAATAATTTCCTTTGCAATTTAAAAAACAAAAACACCACCAACCCTCTTCCATCCCCTAGGAGAAATTGTACATTAGGCTGCACACTGATTGTGGGCAAGATGGTACAGTAAACTAGGCCAATTGCACATGTGTGTGTGTGTGTGTGTGTGTGTGTGTGTGTGTGTTTTCCTCATTATCAATCCTAAAATAAATCTTAAACGCTCTTTTTGTACTTTCTTGTGTAGAAGAGATACCTACTCAAGCGCATTATCCATCTTCATTTTAAATACTATTAGATAATGGCAAGAATTTAATACCATGTGAGAGAAACGGCTACATCTTGTGTAAGCTTCATCTGTGCCAGCCTATGGATTGGAATGCCTTATGAAATTATAGAACAACAGAAGATCCTCTGAGAAAGTATACTTTTTTTTTGAGAACAGCCCGCCCAAGCAGCATTGAAAAGAGCCAAATATTCACATTAAGTTTAACTGCAACCATAATAATAAATTTAGTTTGCATTTCAGAAGCTAGTACACTGTAAAAACAGAAGGTTTTAAGTACATTCTGAACCTCTACATAGGAAATTTGGAAAAAAATGTATTGCTAAATTTATACATAACATGGATGTTATACATAGGATGAAGAGGTACCAATAACTTTCAGATCTTAGTACGTTTTACTTACAAGACGAGTTCAGTCACTATCCATTTTACAGCAGCAAAGAAGGCTTTATAAGGCTGTAGAGAAGCAATTTGTTCAATCAATCATACACAATATTTATTCAGTAAGTGATGGACTGTATAAGGAGAATAATATTTCAAGCACATAGACAATTTAGAAGGACAAACACTACACTTCCATGATATTTTAACGGTCTGGTACAAGTTACGATATTTCCTTTTAAAAATGAAATAGATTATCCGATATAAGAGTTGTCAGACAAAAACAGAAGTGATTCCAATTGTTGGAATTTTCATCAGCTTGAGGCTACTATTTTCCAATCTGTTGTTAACCTCTGTAACAACAATTGTAAGGCGTAGAGGAACATTTTATACTGTTGAATTTTTACCAACTGGATGAAAACATGAGTTGAAGTATCCAATAGCCACAGCAATAAGTGAAATGAATGAAAAGAAAAACAGGCCTTTATAGCTATCTTTTTCAATGTAAAATTATAAATCACAAACTGTGATACTTCATATACAATGTCCATACAAGCCCTCAGAGAAGTTCCAGATCACAGTGATTATGTTTGCAAGAGCTGCCTATAAGAATATTAATTTTGGTCTATCAGCACAATTATTGATTTTTAGAAAAGTGAGATCTGTAAAGTTTGTTGCTTTCTCAGCACCTTGTCAAGTGAGCTAAAGTTAGCCATTCCTGAACTCCCTTTAAAATAAACAGGACTTGAAGCATGTAATTGTGCACTTCTGTCCTATTAATTTCGATGGGACTTGGGAGAAAGCAATTTCACTGACTTGTAACCGCCGACATAGACTTACTATTTGATATAGCTAATGGGTGTTTATCTCAGAGAATAATTTAAAGCACCAATAATTTAAATTTAAAGTACTGATTTTAAAGCACTGACGCAAAGCAAAAAACGTAATCGTATAGATTTTGGCTAATGATTTTTGTGTACCTTGCCACACATAGTGTGTACTCCTAAAATGAGCAAGGCTAAGCCCTTGAATCTGGGAAGTGTGTGTGTGTGTGTGTGTGTGTGTGTGTGTGTGTGTGTGTGTGTGTGTGAGAGAGAGAGAGAGAGAGAGAGAGAGAGAGAGAGAGAGAGAGAGAGAGAGAGAGAGAGCCTAAGACCTGATAGGGATGTTGCTGTGAGGAAAAAAAACTTGCAGTGTGATTTAAAAAAAGCAAAGTGCTATATGTGAACTGATGAGTAATAGAAGGGAGATAAAATGATGGTGGTTAAAGATTTCTAATGAAAAAATTTAATGCCAAATCTTGTAGTCTTGTGAGGCAAAATGTTGTTGTTTAGAGCTGGGGCAATAGCTCCTTCAAGCCATTTTATGTAAGAATTCACAGTGGTTACAAAGGTTGTACCCTGAAATGATCTAACAAAGGCAATGTGGATGCATTGTAATAAGGTATATTCCGAGGAGGAATGCTTTATGGAGGTCTACAAGTTTAAATTGCTAGGAAAAAAATGAATCTATTGTTCATTGTTTAGTTCATATTTAAAAAAATTAAGAAAAACAGTTAACCTCTAGGCTATTGAAATACTTCTTACAATTTAAAATATAGCAAATGTTTATAGGTTCTTTACAAACTCCAGGGAGCAGGTGTTCACAACAGACAAGTACACTGACAAAGCCTTAGCACTGGTGTGGGCTAACAGAAAAAAATGCTACTGTAGAGTATTCAGAAATACCAAATGAGAAAAACATTGCATTTATTTATACCAAACCAATGTTCTTGTGATGTGGAACAATGATGAAAGGCAAATCCCATAACACATTCAGAATAATATAATGGGGCCTTGGAGAAGTCCAGTTGCATATGGATGAATCATAATGTAGATACATATATTTGCATGTTCTCTCTCTGTCTCATATAGTTTGCAACAATTTTGAATGTGTCTTAATGGTTGCGTGTCCATAACAAATGTTAGCTATACTTACGTCTAGTAAGCTATGGGCACTGTCGCTACTTTCTTTGTTTGTTCTACACATGGCTTGGTAGTCATAAAGAGTAATTCTATAAAGAAGAACAGAAAACTGCTTTACACGCCTGGAGAAAACGGGGTGAAATACGACAGGATTTGCCCACAAGGCAGGTAGAACAAATTAAAATTTTTAAAGCGGGTAGTGTGGTAAGAAAGGATCATTAATACACATTCCAGACAAGGAAGAATAAAAGACAAGAAAAAAAAATTATATACTGGATTTAATCAGGCAGTGAGACTAAAAAAAATGTTATAGTTGAAAAGAGAAAATAGGGAGGGTATACATACAATACAAAAAAAAAAAGATGATAACACATGGAAAAGGGTAAAATGCACTCATTATAATGCTCAAACGGTTAACCTCTGATGTATTTAAGGGCATAAACCAGCCAAAGTTGAGCATGTTAAAACCCGATTGATTTTCAACGGGAGATTTAAGCATGGAATTCCAAAAGTGGTAATTTTGGCTGCATCATTGACGCTGTGGTTTCATTTTAGCTTTGTGTTCCCAGGTCTAAGACGACAATATTTTTTGTTGAAAATCTCAGTGGAGTAATTGCAGCAAGAGGAGTTTGACACAAATTCATTACATACAGGGCAGAATGACAATTGGGTAATGAAGGAGTTGTTAAGGTTCAGCTCTTTATCCATTATCTCTTTTTTGATTGTGATTCCAGATCTCATCAAGTTTTTGTAGAAGCACTTGGAGTTGCTCAGTGAGTTGTTTGTCAGATGGAGCCTGATGAACCCCAGGGATACCTGTTAGCAGTGCTACTGAAATTCTTATTGGGATGTAGGTCACACAGAAGTCTCCTCAATTATGTCAGAATGACTTGGGCATCAGCAGCACTGTTATCCCATTGCTGAAAGTTACTGATGTTGCTTGGGAGATTTGTAAACATCCTGGCTCTTGGCTTCATCGGTGCATTCATGCAGGTGCAATCTGTCTGTTGGGGTGCTTTTGCAAAAGCCAGCAAGATCTGTCTTTCGATTACTGGGGGTAATGAGTAAGTACATTCCAACTTCTGGACAAACCTCCAGAATGGAACCAGTACAGATCTTGGGGACTTAGCATAGTTATTTGAAAATGTTTTCTGTGTGTCATAATGTTTGTATCTTATTAACTCTGGCTGACATCCAGAGGGGTGCATCATGTATCCTATTTGCACACGTGCACCTGAATTTTGCTTTGAGTTTATTCCCAAGGCCCAGCACTCATGTTACTCCAACTGAGTCGGAGCCACTGTAGTACTCTTCCTTCTCAGAGTACTGGAGTAATGAGTGAAGGCCAGGACCATGCAAGAGAAGGCCTTTTAGCTGCTCCTCCCCACATTGGCACTAACCTACTTTTTCAAGAGTTGAATTGAACATGGGGAAGAACTGTAATGTGGGCTCCTCCCTTATGGTCCATAGCTTCCCTTATTACCACAGCAGTGCAGGAAATGGGGATAAGAAACAAGGATGCAGTGATTACCATGCCTTGTAAAAATCGAGGCTTAGAAGGTACACCTTCGAAAGAACCCCCAAACTGCTCTCTAAATTCCCTCAAGTTCACTAAGCAGTTTATGGGTTTTGATATAAGGGCTTTTTTCTTCCGGACCCACAGGTATACACATTTAACTCCTGTTGCGTATATACACCCATAGGCAGAAATGGTCTAAAGGGGAAATACCACTAATGTACATCTTTCGTTCCCCCTTGATTTCTTCTTTTAAAAGTTCTCATAAGAACATAAGAACAGCCCTGCTGGATCAGGCCAAAAGCCCATCTAGTCCAGCTTCCTGTATCACACAGTGGCCCCAACAGATGCCTCAGGGAGCACAAGACAACAAGATAACCTGTTTCTCGTTGACACTCCCCTGCACCTGGCACAGAGAAAACCCACTTCCAAAACCAGGAGGTTGCTTATGGCTTGTAACCTGTGATGGTCTTTTCCTCCATGAATCTGTCCAAACCCCTTTTAAAGGCATCTAGGCCAGGTGCCATCACCACATCCTGTGGCAAGGAGTTCCACAGATGAATTACACGCTGGGTAAAGAAATATTTTCTTTTGTCCGTTCTAACTCTCCCTCCACTCAATTTTAGTGCGTGTCCCCTGGTTCTGGTGTTGTGCGAGAGGGAGAAGAATTTCCCTCTATCCACTCTCTCCATCCCATGCATAATTTTATACGTCTCAATCATGTCCCCCCTCAGGCGCCTTTTTTCTAGGCTGAAAAGCCCCAGATGCTGTAGCCTTTCCTCATAAGGGAGGTGCTCCAGCCCACGAATCATTCTGGTCGCTCTTTTCTGCACCTTCTCCAGTTCCACTATATCCTTTTTGAGGTGTGGTGACCAGAACTGGACACAATACTCCAGATGTGGCCTTACCATCGATTTGTACAAAGGCATAATGATATTGGCCGTTTTATTCTCAATCCCTTTTTTAATGATCCCA
The DNA here is from genome assembly GCA_026170595.1 of Plestiodon gilberti rubricaudatus. NCBI lineage: Eukaryota > Metazoa > Chordata > Lepidosauria > Squamata > Scincidae > Plestiodon > Plestiodon gilberti. The sequence continues at coordinate 217,748,046 of JANXHW010000002.1, read as the reverse complement.
AGCATGGAATTGGCCTTCTTCACAGCCGCCGCACACTAGGTCGACACTTTCATCGACCTGTCCACCAGCACCCCAAGATCTCTCTCTTGATCCATCACAGACAACTCAGAACCCATTAGCGTATATCATGCCCAATTATCAACCTGCTTTCTGAAGGCGAGCGTGCACGTAAATGGTGGCTTTCTGCCTCTGTGTTGCCAACAGCTTCTGAACGTTAAGAAATAAGGAGGAAGCCAGTGTGGTAGTGTCCTGACCAAAGGAGCCACCCATATTGGACGCAGTAGGTATAAGCAAAGACCTAGGCGTGGTTGTAGGTTGAACACTGCTGAATCACACCCACAGCCAGATCTGGAAACACAGATCTGCCAAGAAAAAAGAGCAGTATTTGGTGTAAGTTGAGCTGCTCTTGTGGCTTGCAGAGAGTCACCAGCTTTTCACCTTGCTGTTTTCTAACATGCTGACAAATCTTCACTTTTTTGAACTTCACTGTTCTGCTTCTCCCTGCAGTATCTATAAACAGGACAATTTTAGATACTTTTCCTGCTACTGTACATCATGTTCATCTCACTTATCAGTCAAGTGACACAACATGTTGTGTTCAATTTAAATGCCCCCAATAAACCTAATCTTGCACATTGTCCTTTTAAACTGTTGCCTTGTGTTTTTATCAGTTCCTATGCCTTTGTTATTGATAGGAAAAGGTGGAAAAATATTAGGTATTGCAGGCAGAGGTGTTATAAATGACTTGGTATAGGAGAACACTGAAACAACACTGTGGTTAATTTTAAAATTCATCTGTGATGAATGCTTCTCATAGGATGGTGCTCTAGAAATCCAGAGGTATGTCGCAAACTGACATATTAACTGTTCTTTCAAAATACAGATATTGCTTGCAATAAAAATCTGGTTCAAAAAGGAAAATATGGAGAAGGCATGTATAAAATAAAAGCAATAGATCCAGGTGGGGAGAAAATAAATATTAAGGAAAATATATAACAGAACTTTCCCCATAAAAGCCTTGGACCTACATTTAAAAATGGGAAATAGTGGTTGCCACAACACACAAAGCATGAAACAGTAAAAAGATAAGTAATTTGAAGCTCCATTGATTTCGGTGGGAAAGAGATAAAATAAGCATCCTTACTTTGTACAGTATTAATTTTTTTAAAATGTTTCAGTTTCTATCTGCTTCATCCCAGGAGCAATACCCTTCAGACAAACAAAAATATTTCTATAAAATACAATATTAATAAAATACCACCTCCTGACAACTTAAGCAAAAACACGCCCAAACAGGAACATCTGATATTGTTTCCAGAAGATGGACACCTTCCAGAAAATGTTTTGTGCTCTTAACTGAACTAAACTATGTGCATGCTTATGTTTGTGACAGCGCAATCCTATCCAACTTACACCACTGGTGTAACCAGCAGGGGAGGGCAGGGTGGGAGGCTTTGGAGAAGAGATTTAAATCCCCTTTGAATTCCCCTTTGGAGGGGAGTTGAATCCCTTTTCCGTTCTGGGGCCTCCTGTTCTCGCTGCACTGCTGGTTACACCGGTGGTGTAGGTTGGATAGGATTGCGTATGTATGCATGCATGCATGTATGTGCTCATGCTCTTTCATGTACAGAGATCTTCACTACTCAACAAGCCTTGCCGAGGGTTCCCCAGAGACATTTTAAATAACCATGTCCTGATAAACATTCAACTTACCTTATCATGTTATTGGGTATCCTTCATTTGGAGCGAGGCAGGTGGGGCAGGGCGCCCCCGGGTGACGCGCGCACCCCACGCGCGTCACCTCCGTGATGCGTGACGCCCTTCGGACGCTCCAAGGCCGGCCCGGGAGCCGGCCTCGGAGCGTCCGACCCCGTCAGAGACCCCAGCCTCCGAGACCCCGGCCTCGGAGCGTCCGACCCCAGGCAGCGCGTTTATCCGGGTATTTTCCGACGGGGTCGGACGCTCCGAGGCCGGCTCCCGGGCCAGGCCTCGGAGCGTCCGTAGGACGACGCGGGGGGGGGAGCCGGGTCGCCCCCCCGCGTCGCGATATATAGCATCACTAGGGTGACGCGCGCGCCCCGCTTCAGGGTGACGCGCGTCCTAGTGACGCTACTGAGTGGCTGTCCAGAGATTCAAGCAGAGTTCTTTCCCAGTCCTGCCTGGAGATGCCAGGGACTGAACTGGGGCTCTTCTGCATGCAAAGCACATGTTCCATCACTGAGCTATGGCTCCTGCCCAAGTTACAAATAGGAAGGTTCTTCTGCATTTGAAAATTATTTTTGTCATTCTTGATAGAGAAACCACTCATTACTATGGCATTAATTATGATGCTAAACATTGTACAATGAACAAGTGTTTGTGACCAGAAGAAAGAAGGCGGCTGTTGGGAGTCAGTATCGATCCTTTGAGAAGAACGTTGGAGCCGAGTTGTGACTGGAAAGAATGTTACCCTCGGTATTTTTTTAAATACATTTTTAAAACTGGAATGGGGGTACTTGGTGAATGTACAAGTCAGAGGTTGCACACAAGTGAGGGCCTATGCCAGTGGTTCCCAAACTATGAGGCGCAACTCCCAGGGGAGTGGCGGAAACCAGCTGGGGAGCTGCGGAATGCCACGGAATCCTCTCGGAAAATAGTGCAATGCCAATTGGCAGGCATCAACATAATGTAATGGGGAGCTGCGGCCAGTGGTCGCCAATGGTCAAGGGAGCCACAGGTTGAAAAAGTTTGGGAAACACTGGCCTATGCCCATCAAAGGGCCCACCTGGTCAGCTTAACTCTTGAACCCTTGGTGGCAGCGGATGCACCACTGGGAGGACTGGGGGAGTGCCATAGGGGGATCAGTGCAGAGCTTTGCCCCAGGTCCCCCAACAACCTGGTATTGGCACCAATACAAGTCTTTGATGTTACAAGTCTCCATCTACTTGTCTATTACTGTGCCCCTACACAGCAGAAATCCAATTTGAGATAAGCATTGTGTAGTAGTACTACTTAGATGGGGAGAGGAATATATAGAGGGCAAAACAATATGGTCTTTTTACATTGCCAAAAAGGAAGCGTCAGTGGGGGTATGTTCATATCTGTGTCTATTACATTACAAAGGGGAAGAGAATGCAGTAAAGGAGAGGCAGTTCCCAAATATCACAGTAGACAGTCTTTTGATTAAGGAAAGAACATTTTAAACAGAAGTCCTGGCTCCTTCCTTGTTTCATTACCAAAATCCGAATAAGATAGAACATGAGACTGAGTACCATAATGAACTGGCTGCAGTTGAATGCCCAGTATAGATTCTAAATGATCAACATATAAAGGGCTTGAACAAATACTGCTCTATATTCCATGAGTAAATTGCAATATCATTTTAAAAAAAAAATTCCCATAGTATGTGATACGGCTTGTTGCCTTGATCAGTTCGTGTTTGCCTTACTAGAGCGGTTACTGATCCAATGGAGACCTCTATCATGCTACTCCTTTATCCTTCCTGATCTCTTCACGCAGCAGATGATGATCTGAATTTTTAAAAATGCCTGTACTGTTCTATAGGACACATTTAATAATATGTTAGGGACATGGGGGAGTGCGGTGATGGATCCTGCGTTGATGCCAGTAACTAACTAGTTCTTTCTGTTCCAAACGAATTTCCCTCAAATGGAAAACCAAACAAGTCAGCATGGGAATCCTACTGTGGCCACCCCTCCAAATCTCCTAAAGTTATTATCACTGTCATTGATTCTAAGGTCAGGAATGTTTTCATTTTCACAGCATTGTTTTTTAAGACAAAAATGCAGCATACTTGGAATACACTAAATAAAAGCACAGCTTCCAAGTTATCACTCCTTCTGTAGTGATTTTGTAACATTTAAATATCTACAGTTTGCAGCTAGCTGTTTCCTGTTCTGCTGATTATAGCCAGAGAACATGCTTATTACCTGCTCTCCCTCTGAACTAAATTTAAAGCCATTAAACTGCCCAGCCCAAGCCTGGGGCCATGTGCTACTGCAGTTAACATCCCTGTTTTATTCTTCCAACTGATGATAGCACGTCTTAATGTTTCTGACATCACTGTGCTAATTATCCACAACCTTCTTATCACCAATGGCCAGAAAACTGTTTATCTGCATATCAGACAAAAGACAAATAAGGCACATTCATAATTTCCCCCCCTCTAAGTAATGCAAAAACAACCCCCCAAAAGCCACTTTTCATCACCTAAATGTGCATCTCTTTAGAGCAGGCACCTTGAGACAACATCTACCCTTTTATAGACAATTTCCTGATATAGTAAAAGTCAGGGTTTGAACTCTGCAATGTATTACAGGGCGAAAGAAAAGCTGTCTGAAGTCAATTTAACTTCAAAGGATTACCAGCAGCTCAGGTTATGCCAGCAAATTACAACACTGTTTGCAACATGATATTCTATGGCATCTTATATTCCAGTTAAAACTGTCCATCTAGGCTTCCAGAGAGAGAGAGAGAGAGAGAGAGAGAGAGAGAGAGAGAGAGAGAGAGATATCCATGTGACTTACATGAATAGAAGTATTTATTCAATACTTTGAATAAAGCATGATATATATTTTGGGACAGTTATTCAATATGTTCAAAACGTATTTAGAAACAAACACTGGCAGTGCCAAAAGGGAATTTATCAATATGATTGTTCAATGATGGAGAACTTTGTGGGTAGAATTTTTAGTATAAGATGACTGGAAACGTAATATGACTCCCTTTCCCCAAAAATCTAAAATGTGTCAAAAATAAATTATTGGATCAAGTTGAGTGTATGGAAAGGGAATTTTGTTTAAAGAATCAGGTAGGACATTTGGCTTCTACTCAGTTTAAACCACACGTACACCTGTGGTCAAATCCTCCAGTCCTAAACAAGGAAGGTTTCTCTTGTCTCTGCATATTTTTATAGAGTGAGGTTCCCACCCCGGCCTCGCTTATGGGGTGGGAACAAGCCTCAGAGAGGTTGGGCAGGGGGTTACTACACCTGCAGTCTTCCTCCTGCCCAGACTCTCTTGCTCCTGGTCTTAGGCAGGGAGCTCCTCACTCGCTGACAGGTACTGAGCCTCCTCATCGGCCTCCCCTGATCCCTTTCAAGGCTGTCTAATTTGGCTTCTCCTCCCCCTTCCCTGGCCTTGACCTACTCTCCTGTCCAGGGCGAGATCCTGCCTGCACTCGGAGGATTCGGGGGTGAGATCCTGCCGGCACTCGGTGGACTCAGACTAGACTTGACAGGGGGTAGTGGTGGTGGCTTCAGCCCCGCTGGGGGCTCTGCAGCCTCTAGCTGAAGCAGCCACCCTGGAGGGGTCGCTGGAGCAGGGGTAACATGGGGTTACTAAAGCAAAAATTACTTTTGATGCTTTTTTGGCCCTTTCCAGTCCTTTATATTATTCAATTTAAAAATACTGACTATAAAGGTACTGTCAACTTTTATTCTTATATGTTCCAGGTTTGGGCCCTGCGTATAGCAATCACCTTGTGGTAAATGCAAAATGAAGAAGAATATCAATCAACCATTTCAGATAAAAATGCAAACAAGCGCCAATTCATACAAACCGTTGTGCTATGGTGGCTACTTCCATGCCACAGGGGTAAAAACAGTAATACTTAAACCACATTGACCTGGTGGATTGTATGTTTCATACACCACTGCAGTACCCCCTTAGGGGCCAGCAACACTGCTGTGGGAAATGACATCACCCACTGGATTCCTGTTACAGCTGTTATTACTGCAGTGTGGAAACATGATCATATGGAATTGCCTGCTATGCTGCACCGGTTTGTATGAACAGGCCCCTAAGTGACAATTCATGTATTTGGCTGTTTTTCACGAAAAGAAAGATCGGAAACGGTCCACATTACTGCTGTATTATTTTAAATGCCTCCAGTGCTGGAAAGCAAAACACCAAGTTTGCTTTCTGCTCTATAATGGACATTATATATTGTACACAGAGTGAAGGAGCAGATTTTTTTTTCTTAGTAAAATTATCCCAGTTGGAATTTAACTCCTTTGTTTGATTCACTGGCAGTGGCCAGCTCATGGTGATTAAATAAGAAGCTTATTTTCTTTGCAAGTCATGTTCAGCATGCAGCTCACTTGTTTTCAGCTGGCGACTTTGGTACTAGCAATTTCTCATTTATTAACTCTTAAATCCATGACCTATTTCAAATTGGATACCAGGGCTCTGAAGATGAGTTCCACCATTTTAGCCATAGGCTGTCTTTTAATCTTAATCGTGTTAATTATGGTGCTCAGCATCATCAGTATTTTAGTGGAACCCCATTACACATACACATATAATTAAATCCAGTCAATGATGGGCAATATTTTAATTAAATTATTGGAACATCTCTGCTTTCACAGTCATTTACTACATCTTATTGCTCCGAACTGTGTTCAAGTCAAGGGCTGCTATTCAGTGTGATATGGCTGCAAAACAAGCTTACGCAATGCTAGGCTGCATTAAAACCCATTTCTTCCTGGCCTACAGGTATACACATTTAACTCCTGTTGCGTATATACACCCGTGGGCAGAAATAGTTTTAAGAGAGGCATAGAGTCCAGATCACGAGAAGTAATCATTCCATTGTATCAATGGTGTCAGGATGTGGGCCCCTGTGACATCACCACCGGAAATTATGTCACCAATGCAAATCCCTTCAGAGGCGCAGGGCGGGAGGCTGGGCCAACCCCATCGGCATCTCCGCCGCTGTTCCCGCCACTGTTCCTTTGTCACCCCCTGTCACCCGCCCATGCTGCTTTGTCACACCCCCGCTTGTTGCTTGGGGGCCCACTGCCCCCCCCGCAGCGATGCTTCTGCATTGTATTCTGCACTAGTCAAACCTCACTTGGAATACTGAATTCAGTTCTGAGCACCCCAATTTAAGAAGGGTGTTGACAAACTGGAACAGGTCCAGAGAAGGGCAACAAAGATGGCGAGGAATCCATAAACCAAGTTCAATGAGGAGCGGTTAAAAGTGCTTGGTATGTTCAACCTGAAGAAGAGATGGGGGGGGGGAGGGAAGAAATGCTATACATCTTCAAGTATCTGAAGGGCTGTAACACAGAAGCAGTAAGGGAATGTTAGTGGTGTATGTCCGAGGAGAGGAAAGTGGTGGGGAGGTTTGAAAAGGAGGGATAAGATCCGGTGTGTGTTATTGCTGCTAGATCCTCCCACTTCCTCTCCCCGTCCATTGCCTGCCCCCACTACCAATTTACCTCGTACTGGTGGATGGAGACTGTGCGGAGGCCAAAGACTGCACTTGTGGCCTCACTGTGCACGCTGGCGATGTCAGTGTGCTTGAGCACTAACGCATGGTTCCTGGTGCTTCCACTGGTGGAATGCGCATTCCGCTGGTGGAAGCCAGAAGATAGGATTGGGTTGCTTTTATGTTCAAATTTGTCACTCTCTCCTTGTACAGTGAGAAGACCTGTACTGTTGGGGGGGGGGGATGAATGTATGCAGAACAACAGGTGAAATGTGATAAGAACAGCCGCCTTGAGACTTTTAGTGAAAGGGCAGGATGATATATTAATAAATACCTAATGAGAGCAAAGTTATGGGGGGGGGGGTGAGGATGGCATCCCAGAACAATGTTATGTGTCAGAAGAGGTGGAAGTAGTCTCACAGCCCAATCCTATCCAGCACAGGCACAGCTATCCAGCGCTGGAATTGAGCAGGCTGGAGGTCTCCTCAGGATAAGAGGACATTTGTTCTCTTACCCCGTGTAAAGCCCCAGGCTGCTCAATGCTCAATTGAGCTAAATAGCTGGCGCAGGCCAGAGAAGCCCCATGTAGGGCTCTCAGGCCTAGGACTGGAGATAGGATAGGGTGGAGGATGCCGATCCCGCCGCCTCCCGGGTCTGAGCCTCTCCCTGTGCCACCCTCTCCTTGCCCCCTGCTCCCACACTGCTCAGAGTGGGACTTACCTGCTCCAGCACGCATTGGCCCTCTGTTGGTGCTGACAGGACAGCGCAGGCACCACCTATAGTAAAATAGTTCCTGCCGGCACCACCTACAGTAGAATAGTTGCAAACGTGCTTTACAGCACGTTTGCAGCACTCTAGGCTGGCATAAAGGCCTCTACGATGGCCTAAGGTGGCAATAGGATTGCATCCTCACAGCCAAATCCTAACCTATTTTCCAGCGCCAATGCAGCCGTGCCAACATGGTGTGCGCTGCATTCTGTGGTGGTGGGCCAGTCAGGGAGACCTCCTCAAGTAAGGGAATGTTTGCTCCCTTACCTCGGGGCTGTATTGCAGTTGCATCAGTGTTGGAAAGTTGGCTAGGATTGTGCTGTTAGTGTTGTGTTTTATGCAAGCCACCTTGGGGAATCCTTCTGCATCAAAAGAAATAAAATATAATAAATAATACTCCATGTATGTATTACGTTGAACATACTAAGGTCACTGAAACACAAACACAAGCAAACTATTATTTGTGAACTTTTATTTAATTTATGCAAAGTGGAGTGGGTAGTAAACTTCTTACCTTTTAAAGGAGCCCATTATTAGCAATTTGTTCATCACTGCACCCTCAACTTCACCAAAAAAGTTTCCAGTCTGAGAGAGAGAGAGAGAGAGAGAGAGAGAGAGAGAGAGAGAGAGAGAGAGAGAGAGAGAGAGAGAGTAAACATGTCCAGAAATTTAGATAAATGCAAATCAACATTGACTACAATATAAAGTGGCATACCCAAGGAAACAATCAAAGCAGCTCTGACAGCAATATAATGAAGTTTTAAGGGCTACTTCTCTTTCATAAAAATTGAAAAGGACTTAACCGTCAGGACAAGTTATAGGGATTACAAAATAATCCCTTGAGCAGATGTGAGAGCTTACACAATAGAATGAGGTTCGTTGCATAACATCTGATGTTGGAAATAAAATAAAAAAAATACACTCAACCCTAAAGCTTGTAAAGAAAATACTCTAATCTGAGCATAAACCTATGTGATTAAAATGCTGCTCCATAAAGATATAGACAGGGTTTGAAAGGATTTCCCAAACAAATCATAAAAAGTATTTTTTTTTATAATTCCTGTATGACCTGTTAAAACTCTACATTTTATCTGACATGTATATCTGACGTTTATATTCCATTCAGAATAGCTTCATACTGGGAAGTGGTCTATTTTGCCTTTGTTGCTAAATTAAAAAGGCATGGAATAATGAAGGAAAGCTTTGATGATAAAACAAAAATTCAGGTTATAGATTTTCTGGACAATTCCAGAGAGTCCCATTTTCTCCTGGCTAGGCCTCTTTTCTGACATAGATTTTAAGGTCCTATACACAGGCAGTGAAGTGTCATTTTGGAGTACAGAAACAATGTTTTCCTTAAGTATGAAAGGTTTGCCTACATTCTGTTTACTCTTTAAAGGAGAAACTCCAGAATGTTTGTGGGTAGAAGGGGCACTACACAGATTCCATTGGTTTTGTGTTAATGAAATCCTGATACCACTGCAAATGATAGATTTGCCCTCAAATATGCACCTGGGAGTTTGCCGGCAAAGAAATTACAGGCCAAGCCAAAAACGGGAGCATTCCTCTGCTTAGCGAGCAAGTGCTGCCTTTTCTACATTGTTGGGAAGATCAAGAAATTTTCCAAAATATTTGGGTGTGTAACGTTTGCTAGGAGCAGGAGATCGTTTGTATTTTATTGCTTGAACACATCAAGGTTCAGCTGGCTATCTGAGTCATGACTGTCAGGATAGGAAGTCAGACAAGTCCAAACAGCTCATCTTCCCCAGTAAGCAACTTCACAACAACAAAACCCTACATAAATACACAGTAAGGAAATTGGATTCTTTAGCAGTGCATCATTCACAGTCCAGTTTTGAAAGCCAGCTTTTGACACCAAATGGACTTGGGATAATCTGAAACATTAGGGATAATCTGAAGCATGATCCAGCCAAAGTTTAACACTTTTAATTCCTATTGATTTAAATGGAAGAAATTTGTGTGCACCTCATTTTCCTCTTGAAATCAATGGGACTTTAAAGTACCTAATTTTGGCTGGTTCGTGCCCCTAGAATCCCTTGTTTTACAACACTTACAGCACAATCCTATGCAATTCGGGACCAGCAGAACTATCATTCCGCTGGCGCCGGGTGTTACAAATGTGCCGTAAGGGTAAGGTACATTTTTGACATTGGGAGAGTAAGCAAGGCCAGCCCCACTCGCTCTCCGCTGGATGGCTGCCGGCGGATGCAGGTAAGGCCTGCGCTGGGTGGCAGGAGGGGGCGTGGAGGGCAGAACGGGAGGGAGAGTTGGGTGGCTGGGCCTGGGAAGGGGGAGGGATCCTTGGCGTGCTCCACCAAATTCTATCCCCCTTCCCAGGCCTGGCTGGCATTACACGGGTCTCCCGGATGTGCGCTGCCCATTTTGCCTGTGCACATCCAAGGAGACCCTTTGGGGTGGCTGGGCCGTTACCCGGGGCCCAGCCCTTTACTCAGGGCCTAACTTTTGTAATAATCAATGGGTGGACAAATAAAAATGATCACCTTTTGCATTTATAGTCAGGGGTGGATTATGCTGCTTCACCAGGCTGTGAATGGGCAGAGTTGGGGTTTGTACAGATCAGGTAAGAGGAGCTTGGGTGATTGTGGGAGGAGCTTTGAGCCATCATTACTGGGGGGGGGCAGAAGCTGCCATGGGCAATCTCTTCATAAAAGGATGTAGGCAATTCTCATCAGCACTATAATACTATATCTGTTCAACACTGGATTATGTAATTTAGCTGAGGTTACAAAGCGAATTCAGATCTTTAGGATTAAAAAAAATCTCTATTGTCTCTGCACACATGGGAAAGGTCATTAAGGGACCTTATGCCCCCTTTTTCCTTTCTCTTTCTGCGTGCTGAGAAGAAAAAGAGAAGGCAGAAGTACGAGTAAAATGTACCTAGCTATCCTGGAAAATTTAAAATGTCTCTTATTGTTTTTTTATTTTAATTTAAACCATGGATTTTTCTTTTTTATTTACATATGAAATCTTGAAACATTCTGTAAACTGTTTACATGTGGTCATTGTTCTACTTCTCTTACGGTGTTCAGTCCAAATTAACCCACAGAGTTTAAAAACTTATTCTGCTGTAGTAATGTTTGTTGCCTGACTGATGGCTACTATGTTTGGCCACTGCTAATCTGTAGTTTCCAAAATTGTCCATGGCAAATTGCAACATCTTGCTTTTAGTAATTCATTAAGTAACTGAAGTTCTGCACAAGCCCCCTATATTAATTGCTGCAACTTGTACTGTTCGTATAGAATTGCCACAGCCTATATTATAGGTCTCTAATAATGCTTTATTTAAAAATGCAAGCACAAAAGCTTTCTAAATTGGGGAAAAGAGAAACCACCCTCCCTCCAGGTAAAAATTCCTCAAGAGTGACAGACATGTCTGCAGAAAGGGGTTCTATAAATTAAAGTTTTTATTAGCTTAAAAGCAGACCCACCCTACTGTGAGGTAGAAATTATTTCAGACCCCCAGAAAGGCAAGCTACATGCTTTAGGCCCGGGAGGTTTGTTTTTTGTTTTTTTCTTTTTAAATCTCATGCTATCCATTCTTTAAATATAGATCAGTCACCAGACTTTACTGCCAACATTATTTTGTGTGACTGCTCTCTTTAAATGCAACAAAAGTTTTCCACTTACCTGTGTATAGTCTTCTGAAACTAATATAAATCCATTATTATCAATGAGGTAACAGTTAATATTCTGTAAAAGAATGAAGTATAATTTCAGTCATTTAAAGAAATTCTCCAAAGGGCTATATAAATGGGGAAATGCTCCATTTCTATGTGGGAGTCACTATTCACAGTAGTTTTCTGCCAGAGGCGTCGCGGCAGCTAAGGCTGCCTGGAGCACCTCCGTGGCGCTGCCCCAAAGGGGCGGCGCCGCCGCTGGGTTGGGAGCGGCGGCGCCCCTAAGGGGCGGAGCTGCCGCCGGGGAGGGGGCGACTGCGTGCGCGCCCGCCTTCTCCCCCGAAAGCCCTGGAGCGTCCGCCACGACCTGCGGCCAGGGCTTTCTGAAGGCATCCGCTGCGTCGTGGCCTTATTTATACTTTTTTTTCCTGTACAGACGCAGAACGTAACGTTCTGGGCTTTCTCAGGTTCCGAGGCCGGGCAGGCGCTCCAGGGGAATGCCGCCTGAGCCACGGAGCCACTGCGTCACCGGGAGGGCACGCGCGCTCCCCCGGAGTGCCGCCCAAGGGGCGGAGCCGCCCGGAGCCACTGCTCCGTTCGCTCTACCCTCCGTACGCCTCTGTTTTCTGCCCTTGTGTTTTGTACCCAGATAGAGAACCGGCAGCAGTGTGACACAGATCACCACCAAATGCCACCTTGGGGTTGCTGCCTCTGCTGCCTCTTACAAAAATAAGCACCCGCTTACCACATTCCTCGCGTGGTTTCTTCAGTTGCAGAAGTGTAGGATTTCTGGTTTGAACTCTGCAAATGAAGGATCTCCTTCGTTTGCACTGTCCCTGTAAATCAAATCAGAAGTCCTGCACTTCTGCAACTGAAGAAATTGTGCCTGGAGCAAAGCGAAGAGGCGGGTGATCCACTTTCTTATCTAGTGCAGTGGTTCTTAAAGTGGTGGGTTGCGACCCACCACTGGAACCAGATGCTGTCCTGTCACCTTAAGGGGTGGGGACAGCATGGTGGCGCCTGTGAAGTGTTAAAAATACATTTTAAAGACTTACCTGGAGAGCTTCAAAGGGTGTGGGGAGGCCTGCGAACTCCTCCACGGGCCTCCCTGAGCTTTAGATCACCACTCCGCTGCAATTACAACCACTTCCAGGTTTCATCCGAAAACTGGAAGTGGTTGCACTGTGGAGCAGCGCTCTAAAGCTTGGGGATGCCCACGGAGGGGCCCGCAGGCCTCTCCACACCCTCCAGAGTGATCCAGGACCCCTGATAAGTCTTTAAAATGTATTTTTGTTCCCAGTGGCCGCCGCCACTGACCCCACCCCCACAAATACTCAAGTTCTCCTTGCGGAGAGAACTTTGAGAACCTCTGATTTAGTGGATCAGTGTGGACTGCATCTGCAGCAAGCTGGAGGGAGGTAGTAGCAGTGGCAGACTGGGGGTGATGGGCACCCCAAATCCACCATCCTCTTACCCCCCCCCAAATCTATTGATGATGCAACTTGCATCACCTCACCTAATGGATGGGGGCTTCTCCTGTAGATAACAATAATGATCCCATTTCTCTGTGTGACCATTAGTAGTAGGTCTGGCTGTCAGACTAAGGTGACAAAAGCAAATCCCACTCAGATTGGAGGTGTTTGACAATGCAGTGGCCATGGGGAAGGAAGCAATGAGACAAGTATGTATGCAAGTATGCAGTGCATCATAATATAGGGCTCTGTACACTGAGAATATTTACTTTTAGAGCATTCCCAGAACACAGGAGGAGTGCGCATGTGTTTGTGTGTGCATTTCTCAGAAATGGAAGGTGGCCGTGTTGCAAGCTTGGAACTAGTTGGTTAAAGCTCTTCACTCCACCAAATTCTGGATGCACTAACTGTTGCTGCCCCAAAAAAAAACACATACACATTTGAACCGTCCAAAATTAAAAGTTTGGAAATACTGTAGAAGTTAGAAGCACTAAATAAGAATAGAAATTATAGAGAGTGCATAAACACTAAATTATGATTGTTAGCATTCAATATTCCCAGAAGGTTTCTGATATAATTTATAGTGATGTAAGGGAAGATGGAGGGCAGACTTGACACAATGCCTAGTGGTTAGTGACTGGCACTATGCTTCCACTTAACCCTTTAAACAGGGACAAACTGGGAATAATGAGGAAAAGTAGGTGAGTACTAGCACCTGAGACTGGAAAGCCAGACAGGAGACTGGCTGGGGAAAACCCTCCCAGCAGGGCAGAGAATGCCAGGGGGTTCTTGGGGGGTTAAAACCAAACAGTAGTGGAATGTGACATTTTGAGAGACGTGGCAACCCATTCTCTCCTGAGCGAACTGAGACCAGGCAGATGAAACTAAAAAAAGATCATAAGTGTATTTTAAAGGCAGTACAATATGCCAATACAACAGAAAGGGACATTGCAAGAGTAAAACAAGACACCGGTGATCTTAGAAAAAGAGACAAAAGGGGAGGGGAGAGCAAAAGTTAGCAAGGATGCTATAAGGCAAGTGAAAATAAAACAAAACGTGATACGTCCTACTGAATATTATCCCTCCCTACTTACTCCGCTGTTCCAGGTTCTGGCACCCGTGCTTGCAGCAAGGTGAGTAGGCAAGCCCCCTGCTTGCTTAGAACGCCAGACCTGGGAAACGTGCAAAGGGGGTACGTGACCCTGCTTTTTATAACCAGTGGACATTAACCAGTTTTCACCTGTGGGGTTGGGTCCTGGGGAGAATCACTTGAGTCCCTAACTTCCTGCTCCTGGAAATCAGGTGGGCTTCATGGTTCAATGAGCTGACTCAATCAGGTCTCTTTGTTTTCCAGTCAGTTTGGGAAGAAGATGCTCAAACAATCACCACCTCAATAGAGTAAGCATGTTTATTTTGAATGACTCAGCAGCCCCTTCAGGATAATGAGACTCAAAGAAGTCTCTGAGGTAAATAATAGGCAAAAAATTAGGAAGAAATCAGGAATGTTCACCACCATTGGCTTGGTGTGCATATTTTGAAAGTGCATGACTTAAATTGTACACCCATGGATAAGAACGCATACAGGAATTCTTTCATTTACGGGCGAATCTGAATGGGCCTTTATGCTGGTGGAACATGCGTTCCACCAGCGTAAACTGGTTTACGGCCGTCGTAAATGTGACTAGGCCTGTGCGCAGGGGGCTGCTGCTGCAAGCGGTGAGTAGCTGGATCCACGCAAAGACATATGATACAGGTAAGCTGGTGCAGGGCATTGAAGGGAAGCGGGGAGTTGGTTGAACAGGGTGGAGACAGGTGAGGGGTGGGCGGATCGGGCCTGGGAGGTGGGAAGGTTTGGCAGTGGCAGTGCATGCCGAATCTTGACGCCCTTCCTTGGCCTGATCCACCTTCATGGATCAACTTGGACTTGCACCAGCAATCAAGCTGGTGCAGGTATGATTTGACCCGTGGTGGCTGCTGGGGCTAATCCTGGGGCAAGGGAACTAATGTTCCCTTACCCCGAAGAGACCTCCAGTGGCCAAAAATCCCCCATAGAATACAGTGGAAGCTGCGCTGGGGGAACATTCCTGATCTATCACTGCATGGGGGTTTAGTTAGGATTGGGCTGTTAGTCAAAACAGAAGAGCCTTCCAACAACATAAAAAGTATATCCAATTGTTGGGCAACTTTGGGTTGGGAAATTTTTTAATTAACATATCGTTTACCTAAAATAAAATGTAGTCGTGCCTGTCAAAAATGAAGGAAATTATTTTTAATTATCTGCCTTGGATTGCCTAATGTGTGGTATTATGACATAGCCCTCTAACTTTGACTAGATTTCTAGAGGCTGCATCCACCTTAGGGCCAAATTACATGTGATATTTCTTATATCACAGCTTATGGATATGTTCACTTAGAAGTACTGCCAGTAGAAATGTGAAAGAAAATGTCTATAAAAATGCTTACTTCATCATCACAGCTTATAGAACATCGGCCATCAAGTGATGTACACTAGAAAAGAATGCATTAACACAATGAAAATCAATTCTGCTATTGAGTTATCTAAATATATATAATTTAAAATATTATAGGAAGAGAATAATTTATTTCTACTTAATACAGTAATCCCTTCTAGGATGGACTAAGAGCTGCATTAGAAATGCACTTTCCATATCTCCAACCATAGTTCTTCTGTACACATGAAGATGGTGTTTGTTCCATCTATGTACATGTATCAAATTTGATTGTATAACACAGTGGGGATAACACGCCACTAGTGATACGTTACACTGTTGATATGTTAAGCACTCAAACATGAGCCTCTAGGCATGGTAGGTACAGCAATCACCTGCACATGCGTAGAGAACAGGTGGAGATGTGGTGGTGATGTGTCATCATCCTTACTACTTTATCATACCCTGTCCTCTCTTTTGAGCTTTGTTCCTGCCTGTGGGTTGTTCCAAGCTATGTACTCACTAAGCAGTGTTTGCTGACACAGACTGTGTAAAGCACACAAAATTTAACAGATAGTTCAGGGAGTTGTGACTGAATCCTTAAAGTCAAGTTCTGGTCCCTTTCAGATGTTCTGACTGCTTCTCTACACATTTAATGAGCATGTGTCGGGTCGGGAGCATAAGCTCTGCTCTTACTATGCATTCATTTGTATGTCTGCAACAAGCCTACGTAGGTACACACTTCGTGCAATTGATAACCCTGCTAATGGTAAAGAACAATCAACAATTCTAGCTGATGCTGCCCCCTAAGTTTCTCAAAGCTAAATGATGCCTGGTTTATGCTGCACAAATGTTTCTTTTACAGATGCTTTTAAAATTCAACCTATCTGAATTTCCCTCCAGATTTGGGAGTTCCAAATTACTTGATCTTGTTTCCAGAGCAACACTTAGGTGTTAGCAATCCACCACTCTTTTATATTTGATTTCCAAACCTCACAGCCCAATACCATCCCCCGCGACGCTATAGCATGCAACCATGCCAACAGAGTGCACACTGCATGCTATGGTGGTGGTGGTGGTGGTGGGGGGGGGGAGACCAGAAGGCCAAGGAGAGGTAAGTAAAAATATTTTACTTAACTCTTGGTGGGCCTCCTGGCCACTTCTGGGTCTCCTCGGACCCATGTCAGCTATGTAGCTGATGTATGTCCGAGGAGAGGAAGGGAACAGGGCGGGCTGGAAAATGAGGGATAGGATCTGGCATGCACATTTGCCACAAAGATCCACCCCCTTCAGTCCGCTTCCTGCTCCAAATCTGCCCCTCCCACCAATTTACCTGGGCCAACAGAGTGTCACTGGCCATTTCTGCCAGTGGCTTTCATGTCTCCGCAGTGGAGTCTATAGCAGTGGACCGCAAAGTCCGCTGCCTTAGGCCCTTGATAGGATTGGGCCATCAGTATAGACTGGCACTCTTGAACCCCTTTGGGGCACTTTATATACACACTTGACTGAGGCTGCAATCCTATACACACTTACCTGGGAGCAAGACCCATTTAACTCAATGGGACTTACTTCTGAGTAGACATGCATTGGCTTGTGTTATGAGAATGAAATTATCCCTTATAAGTTCATTCATTGGGTTAGTTTCGACAAACAGAAGAATAAACAAATGCTGTATTTTGGCTATTTAATTACTGGTACAGTATTTGGAAATGACACAGACCAGCCTATGAATGGTGTCAAGTTTTTTCCCCTGGAAAACTGGTGGTAGAAAATCTGTCTTACTATATGTGGACAATATGATTGTCCACATAATTGTCCCATGCTAAAATAGGCTTGAGAAGGCTGTTGGTTCATTTAGAAGTATACTGCCAAGAAAACAAACCGCCAATCAATTATGAAAAAAATAATGTTGTGATTCAAGGACCCCATTTAAAAGAAAATCAATGACAGATTGGTTAGAGTACGGGAGAACAAGTTTTGATTTTTTGTAACTTATGAATATTATTCACCAATATGCGTTCCTGAAAACCCCACATAAAAGCAGCCAAGCTTAAAGCCGAACAAACAGCTGCTGGGTTTCTTAAATACTGGTGAACCATAACAGGAAGGCAAGTTATACTTGCATTGAAAATGACAGAATCTACAGTCCAGCCACAAATTCTGTATGGCTCAGAGATCTGGGGCTTACCAACACTAGGGGAATTCCACTGCATCCAAAATAGTGTATTTTGAAGTATACTAGGGATTCATGAAAACTTACCATCAGATTTTCAACTTCTGGTTAAAACTTATGGGTATGCCAGAGTAGTGTTTGGTAAAAAATAGGAAATCTGGAACAAGCAATATGTAGCCCTCAGTGGCTTAAATCCTGCCCTCAAAACATAATATGTTTACTCCACAAGTTTGGCTTGTGGAGAGCTTTTTACTGAGAGCAATTTGAATCTGCCAAGAAGGAATTTAAGTGTAGAACTAATGAAGTATTTCCACAGATAGATTTTTCTTCTCTTCTCTGAGTCCATTATGACAGCGGAAGTGACTTCTGCTATCGTAAAATGACTGTCGACGGAGCACAGAGCGCTCTGTCAGTGGCCATTTTACATGCATTGCTGCAAGATGCAGCGGTGCCGCAACTCTGCCTCCAGACCCCTCCCCTCCGGACCCCGCTGGTAAGGTAAGGCAGCGGTGGAAGTAGAGAGGGGGCAAAACTGGGTGGGGAGGGGAGGAATGGGGGGCGGAGAGGCAGCGGGAGTGGGTGGATCCGGTGGCAATGGCATGCACCACATCCTATACTTTCTGTTCGATGGCTCCCCGCCCCTTTCTTGTCTGACTTGCGCCAGCTAATGATCTTGTGCAGGTTCAAGGAGACCCATTGGCGAGTGGGAAGTCACTTCAAAAATTAATTTTATAAATTCCCCACATTAACTGGAAGGCAGGTAAAGTGGGAGTACGTGGTTGAGCAAATCCATGGAACATGGATCTTTGGATAAAGCAGGATAAAAATCTTTTGTACAAATAATGGAATGATGAAATACCACTGGGGAAATCAACTACCTCTTACTTTCTTCTTTGTTCCAGGATTATAAAAATATACGGTCTTGTGTAAATTGTTTGTCAATATTGTTATTTCCAAACTGCTAATCAGTGAACAAATTGACACTAAAGTTATAATTTGTGTGTTTAATTAACTTATTAGAAGTGCTCTGTATTTCAGTAAGGCCAAGCTTGGGAATATTTCAGTGTACATTAGTGGTCGGTGACTAATGTATCCAAAAGTCTTTAATCAAAAGTGACTTTATCAGAGGCAAAAAATGAAGCACTCATTCAGTCAAATATATTACCCCACTGTATCCTCAGTTTTCTACTAGAAGTCTGACCAATAATAATGGGCTTTTAAATACCTAATTGCAACATACCTGTCTACTGGCAGTCCAAAACTTCCTCTGGAAAAACTCTAGTTTCATCTGGATACCTACAGCTGATGAAAACAATAAAGAACAAGTTTCTAAAAACTCCTTTCATATGGAAATTTATGATTCAGCATTTTTTAAATACTGAAGAACAGCATAAGGGAAGAGCATCTCTCAGGATGAACATTTAAGCAAATGAACAATATATTAAAACTAACACCTGCCCCAACTATATACCACACAAGCGAAACTGAATTGCACTCTAACAATGCAGTTCTATTGGGTTTAATGGAACTTCCTCTGAGGTAAGAATGTATAGGATTGCAGCCTAATTCTTATGAAGTTTATTGCAGCCACGTGGCCCCCTCTTATTCCTGTTTATTCAAAAGTAAACCCCATTGTGTTCAATTGGACTTTCTCCCAATTAATTGGGTATTTAATACAGTTGCATCCTTGGTTCCACAGAAGACTATGGGACCAACATAGTTAAATCCAGGTCCTCTAGTTTGACCACTTCATGGGTCGTGGTGCAAATCTGCATTTTAGTGGGAAAACAAAGACAATACTGATGATATTTTATCATAGAAGGAATGATTGGGTCACAATTTATTCTGGATATAACGTCTTACATCCAGCATATTCTGAACGGCTTTACATAGTATAGTTGCAACAGTAAAATGTAAAGGTGAATACTCAAAGAAAATTGCATTATATTATTATCAAACTGCCTAATAGGGATGATGCTTGATTAATTTCACTAAACATTTTTTAAATACTTTATAAAATACTTATAAAATACTTTAGAAAAGTGGTATAAAAATCTTTTAAATGAATATTCAAAATTGCTTAAACATCTGAGAACTGGTAATCATTTTATCAGGTTTCAAGGAATCTCCTGCACATGCAGAAAGGTCTTCCACAGTACTCAAGGGAAGCTGCTGATTTTGAGCCATATGGCTACATCATGTTGCGCCATATCCACTTCTGCTTTGGATAATCCTCTGACCTTAGACAGGGAGGGGGACTGCAAGGGGCTGTAATGGAAAGGGAAGTCTGGGAAAAATCCAGGGCACTGAAGGTTATATGCCTGTTCTCACACATGAGAAGTGCATACTTTTGTGAACAAAATCCAAAGTGAGTATTGAGACTGAGTTTGTATACAACATATATGCCTATGAGCACCTTTAAAATGCTTGCTTGACTTGCTCAATTACCAGTAGGCAAAGAAATCTTTTTGTGAACATTTTAATACAACAAGCACTGAACAACTTGCTGATTTTTGCCAAGGAGCATTGAGACACCCTGTTGCCTCCTGCTTCTGCTACTGGATTGTCGTATTGGTTTGTCAATACTGTCAGAGCAGATCTGTTATTTCATCTGTTTACAGCCCAGTTCTATTTGGATGCCACGCCAACAGTGCATGGTATGACGTCCGTCATATCCTATGCCCGTCCTGTCAATGCAAGGCGATGGTGCACTGATGCCAGTGCAACAAGGACCAAATGCCAAGCCTGTCTTGGCAAAGCAACACTGGCGCAGCTCTTCCCTGTAACACCCCCAGCGTCTAGGAAAACACTGACATAGCCCATTATCCATGGAGCAGCATCCTAAGTTCAGCACATCATCAGCATGTTGTTGGGGTATCGTCACCATGAGATCACTTTGTGATGTCTGCGTGTCATTGGTGTGATGTCCAAGAAGCCAATCATTGCATCCAATCAGGCCCAAACACTGGTGGCCAGAGAAGCACCACCAGGGTGAACTAAACAGGGGGTTGAGCAGGCACAAGGCCAATGAGTGGCCAGTCTTGCCAGCGACTGAGCAAAACAGCAAGAGGCACCACCCCCAACCATAGGGAGATGCTCCAAGGACACTACACACAAGGCAGCACACGGGTGCCACAGCATGCCCCATCTCCTACAGTGGTATCAGCAGCAATGGAGCAAAAGCAAATACCGGTAATTGCTAGGAGCCCCTGCACCCCAGAGTCCACATAAACACATATCCAAGGAATACCTTTTTGAGTAGAGCAGAGCAGGAGTAGAAAGATAACCCCTTGGGAGGCCGTGGGAGGTGAAGGATCCGCCACAGATGGCCCGCACTGGATCCTATCTCCCTTCCCTGCAGCCTCCCTGCCCCTTTCCTCTCCTCGGAGTTATGCTAGCTAAATTGCTAGCGTAACTCTGAGGAGACCCATCAAGAGGCTTACACAGGGGTAAAGGGATTGAACGTCCCCTTGCCCTGCAGAAGTCTCCCGGTACCCATCAACAGGATGCAGCGGCTGCCATTTCGGTGCCACTGCATCGTCGGCAGGGGGCGGGGGGAGAATAGGATTCGGCTGCCAGTAATGTACAACAGTGTTGTCATTCTGAGCTCTCATTTGGGCTACAGACCAGACCACAGATTAAACCTACAGAGAGGAAGTGCATTCACTGCCTAAAACTTGACTTAAATAAAAGATACTGGTTTTCTCTCATAGCAGGCATACCACATGAGAGAATTCAAACCTATAATGAAATAATTGTGACAAATCACCTATAAATGTTCCATATGTAGATTATTTGTAATGAAGTGCACTGTGGAATATTACACTTGGAAAAAACATTGACATCCTGGAATTAGTTTCTGCAAAATGTAGATAATTCTTATTTCAAGAAGATGAAGAACGACAGACAACTTGTTTTTACTGGTGTCAGCCCTAAGAATTTTGATACTTTTTAATAGATTACGTAGGAAATGCAAAGGACAGAAAGAATCACTAGCCCTGTTCTTTCTTGATCTTATTCAGGCAGGCTGGGAATTCTCCTTGTGTAAAAATGGCAGGACTGGATTTATTACTATTTTCCCAGGTGTTCCATTCTCTGTGACATCTCAGGCTTTTGGCTCATAATACAGCTGTAGCATTAATTTGCAAGGCACTGTTTAGCAATAGTATTTCAGCAATGTAACTGAAGCTATTAGAACAACACTGTAGCATGATAAAATAAAACCAGTACCACCCTACTCATATCAGCTGTACGCTGGAAGAAAACAGAAGAAAATGCTGCTCCCACGTGAATTTCATACTGGTGGTGGCAGCAACAGCAGCAGCAGTTATTTGCTTTGAAGAAGCAGAAGTTAAAATGCTCTTTTACTCCAGCCCTTTTTATTGCTTATATGTTGCATTTTACAACCTTTTTCGGAAGACTACATAGGGTTTTATGTACCTTTGGAATGTTTCCTCAGTATTCATTTCCCCCAACACAAAGGCTTTGAAAAATCATTATGAATGTTTCCTGATTTTCAGATCATAATGGATTGAACTGATTTTCCAGAATTAGCAGTACCCGTGTATGGAATAATACTGTTCTTTTCAACCCCAGAGGTAACGCTAAAGCATTTAATATAATTATTTAATGCTTTGAGAGCTGTTCAAATATATTTGGGGATGATGATGCAGAGTTTAGAATATATTCTTCTGGGCACTGTACAATTCATCAGCATTTCAGGACTTCAGAATGAAATATTTAAGCTGCTTAATATTTGTTAGAATTTCACAAATCAGTTGTATGTTTAAAACATGAGGTCTCAGAGTTATAACTCCCATGCCATTAATTTCCTATTCAGCTTGCCTCGTCTCTGTAAAGTTGCTTTAATAGATGATTGGGAAAATGTTATACAGTACTTACAGAAATATTTCTAATGCTTGAGAATATATGCTATCAACAGTTTTTGCATATGCACATGTCTGTATTTGATGCCAGCGTTAACCAGGACTAAGCAGCATAGCGCTTGACCTCAGTTGTCTAGGTAATGCATGATACTGGGACAACCCATCCTAATCCATTCTACGAATGGAATAAAGGTCTCAAAAGGCCATACAGACTACCAAGCATTGCTAATATACCAGAAATAACTGAACGGTTAAAATCCTGAGGCTGGAGAGGTAGAAGGTGGATATCAGCTGCAAAGAGGTTGACTGGATGTCACATTAAACTATCAGTGTGCCCTCTCCACAAGCCCTGATGAGCTGGATGGTAAGGTCGAAAATTGGGCAATGGCATCATCTACTGGTGAGCTTCAGGGGTAGGAAAGGTTGTGGGTCAACCTGAACTCACCAGGCATTTTCTTGAGCGTACTCCCAGGGAAACACCCGTACCTTGGCTATGGAAGAATAATCAAATGGGCAACATACCTTGGTAATGTTTGCCAATATTACATTCGCCATGCCCCATACTGATTTGAGGTTTGCAGCATCTGTACCAACTCACACCCTCCAAAGGAGATCTAAAATGAATGCTTCCCATGAATACCTAGCAGCCTGTTTATTGGGATACCGTTAACTTGGTCCATTTCACTCAACCTATCTGGAAGTGTAAAAAGAGAAAGGGCCCTATCTTTCCTTCTTTAAAGGGGGCTGTGCCTGCTGAGTGAACCCCTCAGTAGAACTGTGTGGTCCTTGGTGGGAGGAACAAAGCAGGTATAGATGGGACCAAACAGATGTTGTGTTCATATCATAGGCAAACTTACAGTGGGTCCTCAGTCAGTTGCTCTGATCAAATTCTCAGCAGACCCTCCAAAAACAGTCTGGCCATACTTACTTTAGCCATGGGGTAGGGGAATTTCCTTTTTTTTTTTTTTAACCTATTGGGCACTTGTTCCATCCAAATGATACCAGGATCTTATCCCACCAGGCCCAAGCATTCCTTCTTGCTTTCCTATCCCTTTTGTCACCTTTTTCTTTGTCTGGAGGTTAGAATTTTTTGACATGCAAGCATGGATGAATTTGTTGTGGTGGTGGCAAGGTCATAACTATCCTTTGATCTGAACTGAGAGCCTTTTTCTTAGTGTTGTTCTTAGGGGACTGACAGCCCAATCCTGCTCAAGCTCCACTGCAGACCAGATCGGGCCAGTGCCAGCGGGGCTGGAGGCCGCCTTGGGGGATGTGCGCCAGCAAAATGTGCACTGACTGGCAAGTCTTACCTGCGTTGGGCACTGTTCTGCCAGTCTGCAGCTGGGGGAGCAGCAGCACCAGCCTCACCACTGGCGCCACTTACTCCCCTTACGGCATGTTTGTGACACCTTCCTTGGCGGAACTATAGTTCCGCTGAGGTAACTTTGCGCAGGATTGTGCCATGAGTCTGGTGGGGGGTGGAGAGAGAAATATTCTGCCACGCCAAAGCTTACAAGTTCCCCAAACAGAAATTACGTTCCCACCCCTCTCTGCTTTCTTACATCTTCAGCCTCTACTGCACTGCCTATGAGCGCTGTTTCTCTACAACAAATAGATAGAGAATTTGTTAAAAGTGCACTGCCCAACATACTTTGACAAAATGCCTTTTTCTTCAAGGGCAACAGTTGTAAGTTCTCTTATTTCCAAATATTGCCAGCTGAGTGCCAGAAAATGTGAGATCCCTGCAACAAAAGAACAGCCTTGAGGGAAGACGTGTAGAGTGTGGTCAAATGAGAAACAAATGTGCATTCATTGTCCACATAGACTCTCAAGACATAAAGCAAATGTGGGCAAAGGCCCCCATATTTGAAAATGAAGGAAATATGTGTTCCTGAATTTTTTTAATAATATGGTTCTTGGCATGCATAGACCTTAGCTGTTAAGAGCCACACATGTTAAATTCCTTTAAAGGGGCATTGCCCACTTTTCATCTAGTGTCCACTTTCAGGCATTCATTTATTTAATATTTGTTAAAAAAAATACTCAGCATTCTCTAACCTGTGCAAAAGATAGCAGAGTGCTATATTGTTCAATATAAACATAAGGTACTTAACAAGTTGGCTAACAGCCAGCTATCCTGAAGTACCCTGATCTTTAGTTCTAAGCTATGTTGAAACAAGAAGTCATTAACTAAACCTGAGCAAGATTTTAACGTAAACTGTACTGCCTTTTCATAATCTGCCTTCCTTCTGTAGCCCCTCAGAACAACTATTTCTTGTAAAGGGAAGATGAGTAGTGTTTATAGCTTCTCAGAAGAATATTAATTGCAATTCTCAGAATAGTAATTGCAAGTGTTCTTGTTCTCCCCACCACCACGCACACACTCTGGTCCCCCGAATTTTTGGGAGTGCAAGAATCAGTGCATCCAGATGCTTTGGGCTGTTTCTGACAAGGTAAATTGCACAGAATTGAATACAGTGTAAGGAAAGCTCCAGGTAATTATCTGCACCAGCAGAATTTCATGGTTAAGGATAAGGCAGAATTCTGTCTCCACAGTTTCAAATCGATGCAGAAACATTTCCAGAGTGGACTGAGGACCTGCTGCTTTACAGCATGTTCTACTCTGGAAATAAATGGAAGTCCTTGGTGCAGGGAGGAGAGGTATTGTTCTACCCTGGAACATGCATAGCTTGGTGATGGCTGTTGCTCAGGGATGGGTGAATCTACCCAGTTCTATTCTGCAGCGTTTTCGCAGAATGAAATCAGCTCACATCATCCCAGCGCTGGAGTGAACAGTAAAGTCTGAACTTGCTTTGCAGTTCATTCCAGATACAAAGAGCAAAGAGGCCAAGGATGACTGTGCCCCTCTGAATATGGCCAATGGCCCTATTACACATTGAGGGATTGGTAAAGACATCTCCTTTTCAGTGTAGCAGAGAATCTTTGGAATGCAAGAAAGACTTGCACTCTGAGGAAGACTTGCACTCTGTATTCTAATCCAGTGTAGTGAGAGGGTGATTTTTTTTACTGCATCTGAGAACTTCACGGTGAGATGGTGTGCCCGAGTCACATCTCTAAGGTCTAACATGCCTCTGCATCCATAAAGATCTATACAGTTGGACCTTTTTTATCCGCTGGGGTTCTGTTCCTGGAACCACAGTGGATAAGAAAATCAGTGTTATATGAAATCTGGGGGAGGGGTGCCCCATTGCCTTTTCCCAACATCTTGGCCACTTCCCTCCTCCTGAGTTTGTTTAAACTGACTGAGAAAACAAAAGCCACTACTGGAAGCAACCGGTACATGGCGGCAGAGACTCCCGGCTGCATTTTTCAGTGGTTTGGACACGCGCAGGAGGCTGGAAGTGACGATTGTTTATAATATTGTTTATAATATCATCTGTGTCTTATACTGGATAAAATCAATCGATCCCGAAATGCCTGATATAAAAGAAGTACATGCATTCAATAAAGTACTAGCAGATTTTAAAGCAGCAGATTTGTTTTGTTCTCCACTGCAACATTGGCCCCGGGTAGAGCACAATTTCCCCCCATGTCAGGGAATGGCAGCAGTAACACAAAGCATAACATTTCAGGACGCCGTTAGGATGGGGACCAAACCTACCCTTGCCAGTGATCCCAAAAATTCAGACTTTGACTGCCTTTAACTATGCCCAAGATTGCAGCTTGTTTCGTTACTTGGTATGATACAAAAATATGATACAAAAACGGTGAAAAACGTGCATGCCTTGGGCATTTTGCCTTGGCATAGGAAAAGACGGGGTATAATTTTTTAAAATAAATTAAATAAATAAATATGTACACACTTACATATAGTCATTACGTATCTGTTACATTTAAAAACATGTCATAGTGAATGCAGGAACAAACACAAAACAGTAAAGCAACTTCATTCCTCCTACTACCATGTAGTTACTAAATGGTGTCTGTAGGAATGGGCCCTTTGAAGCCACATCTAATTCCTGAATTATTATTGGTTGCCTTTTGAAATTCAACCATATTAGATTATGCTACTGACTATGATCATATCTACAAATCAGTATTTTATTTTCATGGGAAGTCTATATGCCCTGCCTATTGCTAAAAAAAAAAAAGGTTTTCTGGACAAGGCCTTGCCTGTTGAATAACTTGAACAGGTTTGATGAGGACAACATGTTTTGTTTAAATTATGTTAACTGGGGCCAATATTTCCTAATTGCATTAGCAGGAGAAACATTTACAGCAGTTTAAAAAAAAAAAACTTTGGAAGGCCCTCTACATAATCTACACTTTCATTCACTGTAATCACTGAAGAACAGGAACCATCAGCATTGCCATTTCTTATCAAACATAACATGCACTTGCTAGTCTTATAACAATAATGTAATCTCCTTTACTAATTGACAAAAACAGTCTTGCTTTAAGAACAGTCATATACAGAGATGGTAGTCTCTGCATCTGGGTTTCTCAAAGAGGCCCACCCACAGGAAATATAATTATGGAACCAGGGTGGTCTACAAAAGGGGGCATGAATGAAATGGCTGCTACTGAAGAGTAAGGGCATGGGAGAAAAAAAACAGATTTGCTTCCAAAATCAAGATTCAGGAACTATTTGCTCCCAAAAAGGTTGGCAACTGTACACTCAAATATCTCTCCATCTCTCCTCTCTACACCATTAAATTTTAAGCACTACATGCTGGACCTGGCAAGGGAGACAATTGATTGTTACAGTCATAAAAAAAATACTGCTACCACTAGTGGACCAAAGATCCAACTTCTCCAGTTTAAAAATTAAGAAAAGGGCTCCTCGCTTCAAGAGGCCTGTCCCATTAACTGTATGCTGGTGAATAAGGAAGAGAAACGTCTCTCCTTCTAGGAATGTAGAAACTACAACTCTGCTAATTTGCATTGACCAGCATTTCTGTCCATTTTCCAGGGCTATTTTGGGTTTGGGGAATATTTTCCTGAACAACAAATAGCCCTGAAAATGCTGGTCAGTTTGGGGGAGTTTTGAGGGGCTTACCCATGGTGGCTTTCTCGTTCTTTAGATCCAATGCTCCCGCCGTTGTGCGAGGCGGTAGAGGGAAAGGGAGTTGGAGGCAGGCGTTCAGCAGCAGCAGCAATGGCGTGCGCTGCACTGGCCTAGAGATGCGCAGGATTGTGCTCTTACAGTAGTAAATTTGGCATCATTCAATATTTGCAGTCGTGAATAAGTGCTTCCTCATTCAGGTGTTTGTTTGTCCTTGAGTTTCGCCATGGCAGATGTCCTCATTTCAATGAAGGCTGACCTCAATACAATGTTTATAATATGCCCAAACATAATCCCTACTTGTAATCATGATGGAAATGAGACTTGGAAAAATGCTTACAACCATCCATAAATCTTGTTATGATTGCTTTAAAGAATGACAGTAGAATTTTCCCCAAATGAAGAATACTTTACCTTTGCATTACAACATTATTTCTTTCTGTTAACATGCATGAACTTTCTGCTTAAAAAAGATTAAGTGGTGTAATAGTTGGGCAACAAGCATGGTATGTGACTCTTTCACTCTATTCTGCTCCTAAATTTCTTGGTCAGTCTTGGGGAGACGATCATGTAGCTTCCAACATGAAACGCAGGATTATTATTATTATTATTATTATTATTATTATTATTATTATTATTATTATTATTATTATTAACAGTATTTATATACCGCTTTTCAACAAAAAGTTCACAAAGTGGTTTACAGACAAAATCAAATGATTAAATGGCTCCCTGTCCCAAAAGGGCTCACAATCTAAAAAAGATGCAGAAGAACACCAGCAAACAGCCACCAGAAAAGACACTGTGCTGGGCTGAAAGGGTTCTGTGAGTTTCACAAGGATTCAGTGTGAATTGCCATTTGGCATGCTATCAGACGTTGCTTTTTTCGTGGCACATGCAATAGAAAAGCAATTTAGGCTGAACTCGGCATTGGCTGCCAGCTTGCATATGATCACCTCCCCATGTGCAGATGAAAGTCAAAATGATTGCCATGGGTCACGAGGCTTGTTTGAGTAGACCCTAAAGCAGTACTGGGCAACCTAGGCTAGTAAGTGGGCTGTGTGAGTGGCCCTCCTTTATCTGAGTGGATGGCAGGACTGAAATTGGGCATACAGTATGCTCCATGGATACCATGGAGGAATCTGGCAACCCTACATGTGAGCAAAGGTAAACAAAACATCTCCTGGTCCACACATAGAATCCTGATGGGCCTTAGGTTGCCCACCATGTCCCTAAAGTATACTCCGGTTTCTCACTAGTTATTCTTTATTTATTTAAAACATGCCTGCCCTGCAGAACAAAGTTCATCTAGGGTCACTGACAGTAATGTAAGAAAAGATATAAGGTCATAAACATAAAACACCATCCTAAAAAAACAAAGCGCAGCAGAAGCCAGCTAAAACCTTTTTCAAAACAGAAAGAGTTTTGGTACCTGCTTACAAACAGAGAGGAGAGGGACGTGATGCATGTTCTCAGGGAGCAAGTTCCAAAATGGTGGCACCGCCACTGAGAAAGCCTTGTAACTTGCACCCGCCAGATGACTTAACGGAGGGCCAGGGAGCAAGGCTTGAGAGGCTGATCACAGGGCCTGGGTTGGCTCAGATGGTTGGCTCCCATCTGAGCACCTTGGGCTCAGCAATTCCAAATAACATGTTCCATACTCGCTCAACCCTTCTTCCACCTTAATTCAGAAGTATATTGTGCTAACAGAGCGATTACACTGCTACAGCCACTAGTTACTCTTTATTTTCATGTCTGTTGTTTCTCCCTTCATCATTACTCCCCTCAGATATCATACAATTGATCCAGGACCCATCTGTTCCTTTCCTAAATATGATCCAATTCCATTCAGCTTCCCTGATATGAGTGGAGACCAGAAGTACCTGCCAAATTACTAAAAATATCCAGGCATTTCCATTGGTGTAAACTGAAACCATTCCTGTGCTTAAATGAAAGCAGATTTAACAGCATTCTTGCCATTTTCATAAACAATATGTGCTTTGCCATCGCTTTTCTTTCAAAAACAACCCCCTTCGTGGCCTGCTTTGGAAGTGTTCGACAGCCAAATCAGTATAATTCATCCTCAATTGAGTGTTCCAAAGATTTATTATTTCTGACAACAGCACAACTGTGGTACATGTGGTCAAGAATGAGGAGTTCACCCATATACCTTTGCTTTCCTCTCCGGCTTCATATAAAAAGCTTTCTGTGGGTGGAAAAGAATTTTAAAAACATGGTGGGTGCAGACGAAAAAAATCTGCTTGTAGTTAAGACATATGCCAAAAGCTCTCTATGATGTTGTGGTAGATATAAAACTCACAGAGCTGTCTGCTACATCAGTTGAAACAGAAGGTTAAAAAACAAGTGGAAGAAAGCGCAGTGGAGACACAGGAACAGCAGCCAGCCAGATATTGCCTTGTAAAACATACCTGCCATTTCAATGAGGAACAGCAGCACCAGGCAGAGGTAGGTGTCTCGTTCCTGCTCAATGGCATCATATGGAAAGTGTTTGCCACCTCCCGACTCCACTTGGGAAATGTCATAAGAAGCAATAACATGGATATTCCAGTTTCAGACCAGCGATTAGACTCACATGGTCCCCTTGGTTATGACAGGTATGTATTACTACAGAGGACCACTCTATGGTATTGGAGAATAGACAGTATCTGCTATGTAGAGTGAAGTGCACAGGGTTAGTACTGTACACCTTGCAGACACTCATTCTGATTGCTGATTTCAGAGGATTTTCCTTACCTGGAGAAACTGCTGCATCCGTTTGAGTGGATTTTAAATAGGCTCTGAATAAACCACTGAAAGGTGGCAACTTAAAAAAAATCTGTCTTTATTTGCTGACTATATACAACCTACGGGTTTTAGAGGTAGCCTATCTCTGAATGTCAGATGCAAGGGAGTGGCAACAGGATACGGGTATCTTGTCGTCTTGTGTGCTCCCAGAGGCACCTGGTGGGCCACTGTGAGTTACAAGGTTGGACTAGAAGGGCCCGTGGCCTGATCCTGCAGGGTTCTTCCTATGTTCTTATGTAGTCAATGGTCCTTAAATATATAGCCAATAATCACGCATCCTAAGTTTGCTTATATTTTTATGGACACTCACTGATTTCTACACATGGGGTAGGTTCTTATTTATGCAAGTATAGCAACAAAGCCAAAATTGGTATTTTGCATCTGTAGTTTTTAATAGGCAGGAAAAGACTAATACCATAAAGGCTTTGAATCCATTGTTGACGGAGAGACTGATCCTTCCCTTTGGGTGCCCAGCCCTGAAAAGTCAACTCTTGACTTTCACTAAATTACAAAAGCAGAATGCATTGTATAAATAACTTTTGTGATCATCATCTAGGATTTAAAAATGAAATACCATAATTTAGAACACCCTCATAGCTACAGACATGCAAAAAACAAACAATGCACTAAGAAGAGAAAGAGAGAGTTGGAGTCTTCTTTGATGTAACATGAGCAATCCATCAAGAGTGAAAATGAAATTGAGTCAAATGCGCAGCCTTTGAGAAGAGACAAGACATGATCTAAAATATCTAAATAAAACAACATGTAAATCCTACATTTAATCGCAGACATGCTTTTCTAATTCCCATTTTTTCCTGATCCCTTTTGTGTCTATGACTTTTATGTCAAGTATCATCTGTTTCCATTTATTCTAACAACAATATGAACTCACTAATTAACTTTAATCATGCTTATCTGCCTGACATTTTCCTTGTATCTCCAAAGATGCACAGCACACACAATTGTGCATATAACATTGCAAATTGATTAAAAAAAATGAAACCTCTTTTGTTGCCATCACTAAATAAGCAGCCACATGAAATTTGATTTAAAGGCAATTTAAAGGCTACTTCATTTAACTTGTAAGCTAACCCAGCCCCTTGGGTAGTACTATACTCTCAAGGCCTCCTCATCCACATGTTTTGGTGCATAAACTAGGCTAAGAACAGGATTCTTGTAACTAGGCCCGGTCATCAAAATATTTATCCTCCAAATGTACCTCCCACTGCCACCTTCAAATGTTCGGACTATCTTTGCTCTCTTGTGCAATGAAGCCCAATTTTTCTGACTCATACCAACAAGTTGCTCCTAGTAAAATCTGTGGTTCTGACAAAAAGGAAAAAAAATCAAGCTGATTCTCTGATGAGAACCTCAAAGAGTAACCTCAAACTAAGCTGCATCAAAGCCAATAGATAAACTGTGGCACGTCTAGCACAAAATGGAATATATGAGACTCTTTTGCATAATATTGGAAAGATCACATTTTCAAAACCCCAATTTGCTTCCCAGTATCTAATTTACAAAACATTCAATTTAACTCTTACTGGGGGGGGGGGGAGAACGAAATTCTTTTAGCTACCAGTAGCAGTTGAAGAAACCTGACCCAAAGCCCAATGAAGCCCAAAGACTAAAATTATTCCAGGTTTTGGATTGAGTCCAGCAGTAATATGATATGGTCTCTTATTAACCCACTGGAAGCAGTTGGTATTCGTCTCCCTAATCACCATCCCAATCAGGAGGCAGCAGAAAGAAACCCTACATTTTTAAAATTCCTGACCTATTGTTCAGTATTTACTACAAAAAAGAGATCTTGGTATAGCCTCACAAAATTCAGTTAGATATCTGTGAGAATAGATCCTTTCCCCCCCCCCCAATATAGGTCCAAACTATAAGTTACATGTAAACATTTGTCCAAACCATATTGCCTTTTTTTTTTTTTATAATTTTCAGGAAAAGCTACCGGTACTTGCAGTATAATTTTATGCATGCCTACACCAAAGTAAGCCCCATTGAGTTCAATGGGTCTTACTCCCAGGTAAGTACATACAGGATTGCAACCTAAAGAAGGGGGTGATTTGGAGTGGAAAAGCAGGGTAGAAATGCATTTTACCCTTTAGCTGGCTGGCTGTAGCTTCTCAGTTCCAAATCATCCGCCAGGGCCTTTTTCCTGGTGGAGCTGCAAATATGCTTTTGCAAGGGTGAATACATGTTTGAAAACTAGCAAAAGGAAAGAAGCAGTGGAGGTGCAATGGGCAGGGAAAGGATTAAGCATGTGCGCACACACACTTCTTCACTCCAGTGCTCCCATGTGAAGCAACTTTTCCTGGGAAAAGGAGAGATTTGTTATATGCATTTATGCCCTCTTGTGCTTCCTCCCTTATTGCAGTAGCTTCACAAGGAAGGGCAGTGAGGGGCACCCATCGCAAGTGCAACCTGGAGAAGAGCAAAATGGGATTCACTGTCATTTGATATACAGGTGCAATCCACGGATCCGCTTAGCCCCCGCCCCCCACACCCATTACCTTTCTTTATCTTCACAGAGCTGGCGCCATGCCAACGTGTTTCTTTCTTTACCAAAACGCTATAAGCAGCATGCTTCCCGTTCTCTAGCATTCAGGCTGCTTGCCTGCTTTGTCGATATAAGAAGCATGCATTTTGGTAAAGAAAGAAACATGCTGGAATGGTGCCAGCTCTGTGAAGATAAAGAAAGGTAATGGGCATGGAGGGGCCGCGGGAGATAGAGCGTTTCTCCTACCCACGGTGTCTGGTATAGGATATCTGGTATTCACAGATACTGGGGCCTTATTGTATTGTTATTAAAAAAATTTCAAGTGTTAATGTGCACAATCAAATAATATTTTAGGTGTGGAATAAATAAGTCTGAGCTGAAATTATTCAACCAGTGTTTTTGGTGTTAACACATTTTTTTTTTTAAAAAATTAGTGTGTTGGGCAACTTAGTGGGGGCAATTAGTGAAGGAGTATGGCAGCTTTTCTGCTGTGCATGCATGAAACATTCAGCCACTGAACATGGCTACTGGGAAGGAAACAACAGGTGCTGACCAGCTACTGTTGACAGGAGCTCCTCAGTGCCAACCCATCACTGCTGCTACTGCTGAGCCATGTAAAACATGACACACCTGGCCATCACTGATGTCAGGCTGTCCTGTGCCTTGTGCAGTTAGCTCACAGCCTGTTCCTAGCATCAAAGGAAACTGTCTTCTGCTGAGTTAGACCTTGTCTCACCTAGCTCACTATTGTCGACAGAGGCGTATCTTGAAGTCCTGCCGCCCGGTGCTGCCACTCCAGGGGCCGCCCCCCGCCCAGGGGGCCCGGACGCCCCATAGGGGTGGCGGTGCCCCGAAGAGGGCCGCCCCGCTCCCCAGGGGGGCGCCACCGGATTCTGGGGGGCGGGGGCTTCAGTCCGGCGGCATCAGTAGCAGCAGAACTCAGGAGGAGGAGGAGGCGGGAGTGTTGTGCGAGCGAGAGAGCGCGCCTGCCCGTCTCTCCTTTCCCCTTCCGGCTTCGATGACCGACGAAGCCGGGAAGGGGAAAGGAGAGACAGGCAGGCGCGCGCGCTCGCTCGCTCACACACACACTCCCCGCCTCCTCCTCCTCCTGCTGCTGCCGCCGGACCGTCCTTACCGTAGGGGACTTCGGTCCGGCGGCAGCAGTAGCAGCAGAACTCAGGGGGAGGCGGAGGCGGGGAGTGTTGTGCGAGCGAGAGAGAGCACCTGCCTCTCCTTTCCCCTTCCGGCTTCGCTGACCGACGAAGCCAGGAAGGGGAAAGGAGAGGCAGGTGCGCTCTCTCGCTCGCGCAACACTCCCCGCCTCCTCCTGCTGCTGCCGCTGCCGCCAGACCGAAGGCAGGTCCTGGGGGGCGCGCAGCGGCAGGTCTCCTCTCCTCTCACACATGGGAGGACGGAGGCGACATGCCGCCCGGAGCCATGGAGCCGCCCGGAGCCGCTGCTCCGGTTGCTCCACTCTCTCCACGCCTCTGATTGTCGACACTGACTGGTAGTGTCTCTCTAAAGTTTCAGACAGAAATCTTTCTCTGTCATGCCTGGATATTCTAAGAATTGTACCTGAACCTTCTGTATGCAAAGCATATTTCTCCTGCTGAGCTGCAGTCCCATCTCCCCCAACAAACACCAAGCACATAGGCTGCTATACTCCAAAAATTTAGTATAGTATACTAACTTGAAAGAGAGGTCATACTGGCCTTTGGGTTGTATGGGGAACACCTCTCTGTGTGTAGAGCCATGTGTCTGTGGGGTCTGTATGTGTGGGAGTGGAACAATCATACTGATAGTATCAAATAATATATAACATCCTCAAGATGCTGGGCAATAATATGGCCAAATCTGAGTTGAGGTTCATCTAGTTCAGGGGTTCTTAACCAGTGGTACTAGTACCACCAGTGGTACTTTGGCCGACTGCTGGTGGTACTCGGACTGCTGGACCACTGGAACCCCACTCTGATGTGCCACTTTCGGCAGCATGTTTTCGCTCCCAAGAGGCCCCTGCCTTTGGCCGAGCCTCTCGGGAACACTGAGAAGGGCCCTCCCGTCCGCCCAGAGCCTCCTTCAGAGTTTTCTGGCCTCTGAAAACCTGGAAGTAACTGGCGATGATGTCATCGCCAGTCACTTCTGGTGGTACGCAGCAGGAGAGTGGCACCAGAGGAGAGTCGGCCAGGAAGAGGTTGAGAACCCCTGATCTAGTTCAAAGAGAAAGAACAGTTTTAACCATAATATGATGGCACTCCATCTGCCTCAGGACAGAAAATGCAACAGAAAGAAAATGCTGCCTGGCAGAGTGACTTGTTTTGTTGTCTGATGCTTTTAAACACCGCCATTCTCTGAAGGATGTCAGCTAGTGCAGCTCTCCTCAAATAGTTTGTTTGGTAAGGATGCAGTTTCTGCTCAATGGGCAGCAACACTTTGGAGGACATTAGCTTATTGGGTTACCTTCCATTTGTGATAGAGTACATCTTATGCATCCTTTATTCTCCCAGTTGCTATGAGAAATGGATTGAGTTCGTTAGCAATTTATTTAGAATATTTATATTCAGTACCGCTTTTAAACAAAGAAGTTCTAAAAGTGGTTTACAGAGCATAGGAAATGCCAGGTCGAGGTCTGAACTTGAAGCAGATAGTGTTTTTCTACTGGCCTGGGAAAATGTCCTGGATTCTCCTTTTGGTAATGGTTATCATGAAACAATTTGGCCAAATGTTAAAACCCTTGTATAAACCTGGTGAATTAAGTATAAAGCCTACAAATAGGTGAAAGACAAGATTTGCCCCATTTCTGCAGCAAGACCTGAGAAAGTCGTGCAATGTAAGAGATACCATTGACAACGTTTTAAAACCCACTTTTAGTTCCACCTACACAGTGAAGTGTTTTTTGTTCATATTTGCTACAGAGGTAGAGAAAGAAGCTTGTCAATTTCGCACCTGTTCTGGGCAAACCTGCTACACTGTCTAGCCTCCACTACTACAGTTTACAGAGTAGCACTGAAACTGACAAGCTTGTGTCCAGAGAAGTCACTTTGCTGCAGATGTGAAACTGACAAGGGGTTTCTGGTCAATTCCACCTGTACATACTGTATTCAGGGCAGAAGTGGGGGAAAAGATTGTCAGTTTCACTACTGCTCTTTGCAAGGGAATTGGATAAGTGCAGTTAACTTTGCAGGAGTGGCACTGGATTACCAAAATGTTGTGCAAGGAAGTGGGGATGGAGAAAAACCAGCTTTCTTGAGAGGGAAAAATGGACATACGTGCAGCAGTTAGCTTGGAAACTCTACAGCTATCTGAGACACTCCACAAAGTCTCCATGGGTATCGGACACCATGGGATGAAACAGAAAACTACATTGAAATAAAGGGATATGTTCCACACATCCCTTGCTTAAGAAGTGAAATAATACCATTGCTGGGCCACATCAGAACACTGAAAGAAAACTTGTCATTTGTTAAGTGGCCAGTTTTAAGAGTACATTTCATGGTTATTCTGTTCCAGCTGAATCTATCCATGTCACTGCTCTCATGTTTACCACTTTAGACTTTTTTTAATCACATCAGATATTATTTTTATTAACAACAATTTGGGCAGGAGGGAGTAGGGGGGAAATTACAGGGTAGGGCACAATCTGTTTACAAATATTTATTGCCAACACCCTCAATAAGAGGGCGGAAATAGCCACATATGCATGAAAGCTAACCTGACAGCTCTAATCATATGTTGCCAAAGTTGGACCAAGTATGAAGGCTTGACTGAAAAAGAAAAGAAAAACCCAAAGGGTAATAATTTCTTCTACCACAACACAGAGCGCATAAAACAAGGCCTGTGTTATTGTTGGAAGTGAACCTCACACAGTGATTAACTTTTCAGTGACCTTGCCCTGTGAACATCTTTTCAATTTGTTGAGTGCTAAAAATAACACAATTGTAGCTGCAAAGGATTACCCAAACGAAGAGAGGCAGTTGAGAGGCATTCTTTCAAGCTTCCGTTCCATCACGCAGAATGCTGCAAGAGCTTGCGAGCAAAAACCACCTGGCCAGCAACCCTCCTTTTAAAGACAATGGTTATAAAAACAATGCGTCAGCTCATCTGATATGTGAGCCAAAGGAAAATTTTACTGAGGTCCACGGAGAATTCTGAGCTGAGAAAAACCATAAAAGTCACAGCAGGAAGCAATAATTTCTATATTACTCTTCTATATCCTACAATAAGGTAAATAATCGTGAGCAGGGGCTGATATTGGGCCTTGTGAAAAAGAGGGATTGGCTGTGTCGAGGAAGGGGGCTTCATTTGCAGAAATTAAGACAATGAGGCAACAATTCATGCTTTTTCTAGTTACAACAGCTACTAACCAAGAACACTGAAAATATGACTTGAAGAGATGTGCAGTTCAGCCACATTATGACTTCCCCATAGGCCAGCTTGCAAGTTACATTATATTAACCACATTACTGCCAACATCTGGATGTTTGGTTTCCCCTTTCCCAGAGCCTCAAAGAGGTCAGGAAAATTAGTCTTCTCCCTCCCACTGTTGTTCACCAGCAAGACTCCTGACCAGAATGTCTCTTCCCTGGCACTTTCTCTCCCAATGCCTAAATAAGTCCCTGCATGCTGCACATGTGCAGAGGATTCAGTCCTCCTCACGTGAAACATTTGGGTCTCACATTGGCACAGCTGGCACCCTCGTCACCCAGACAATGGTACAGCCTCTGCAATGGTACAGCCTCTGATGAGGCTTTGGCAGCACCAACTGGTGCTGGTGTTAGAAGATGCCACTATTGTCAGATTCAGGTGCAAATGTGTGGGGTTTTAGCCAGGGTTAACACCAACATAACATAAAGCTGTGGCTTCATATAAAAGGGCTCCCCCCCCGTGGTTCTTTTCCTCCCCCTTCTCTCCCTGAAAAGCCACATGGAAAGTGGAATTTTTCAAAGGTAAGTGTAGCTTAGACTAAAAGCCTATTTTAGGATTGAGACAGTCATCTCCCCGTCTGTTTTTCCATTATTCCCCCTTGCTCAAGAAGTTGATCAATAGATAAGCTGCTCAGGAAATTAGAAGACAGGAAGATTCTGGGACTTAAGACTGAAGTTAAAGACAAGTCCTGTTTGGCTACGGGGAATGCTTATCCCACGTGTAAATATCCTATAATCTTATCTGAAAGACCTAAACTGTACTCTTGCTTCACCTTATCTTTGGTGTGCAAGTAAGATCCTTACCATGATGTATTACTGTACCTCCACATTGCCTGTTTCCTCAAAGATCATCACATTATTCAGTAAGTGCTAGGAAGGGTAATTGACCCCTGCTAACTGGGCAAAGAGGCACATTTAAAAGCAGTGGATCTCATATTAGCAGGGGAAGAGTAACTGTCACTGTTCACCCCAGCACAGCGTCTTTTCTTGTAGCTGTTGATGGTATTTATTCTGCATCTTTTCAGACTCTGAGCCCTTTTGGGATGGGACCACTTATTTAAAGTGCATAAACCATATTATGTCCTGAATCCACAACAAACTTCCTGGCTCCTTTTTTAACATCTCTGTGTCCCCTTCATTAACACGGGGGGGGGGGAAGGTTTTCGATTCTAATTTGTAGTTGCAGTTGTGGAAGTCGGGTTTCCCTGACTTCCTTTGTTTACCAGAAACATGGGGACCCAGCCCTTTGTCCACACACTGACCAAGAGACTGACAACGCAATCCAGCAGAAGGATCCAGCAGGCAGCCCACAGCCGCCGGCCGGATCCTGAGCCCTGCCGGCCGTTCTGCCACTGGGCCGGAGGTCTACTCAGGGAAGGGGACGTTCGTTCCCTTTCCCGGGTGTAAATCCAGGCTGGCCCGATCAGCCTCGTCGGATTTCCACCAGCTAAATAGCTGGCAGAAGTAGAGGAGGCCGTGTAATGGCCTAGCTGGCCCGGCGGGGATGAAGATATGGCCGAGGCCATTCCCCGCCCCCTCCCTGGCTGGCTAGGCCAATGGCCACCCTCGCCCACTGAACCGCCCCCGCCGGATCCCGACTCACCTCCGGCGGACGCACAGGCGCTCCGGCGATGGAGCAAGGGAGGCCGGTCTCTGCGCCGGCCTCCCTTGCTCCAGAGTAGTCGCAAATGTGCTTTCCGGCACATTTGCGATTGCTGCCGGTGATGGGACACGCGTTCCGTCACCGGCACAATCGTCAGGATTGCACCTTGGGACCCAGGACACCGTTTGACAATGCTTGCTCTCCATTGTGCAAGAAACTGGATTAGCATTTGGCTCTAGATACAATTTTCCTGAATGTTTATCAATAATTTAGTTTAATGCAGACGACAAAGACAACCCCTTCGGACTTCTGATTGTTGACTAAGACCATCAGACTGGGGAGGGTGAGCTCTCCATTTAGAGCACTGACTTTTTGACAATTCATGACTGATACCATTGAGCCTCTTGAAATGTTCTCCCCTCCTCCTCCCTACATCAATTTTCCTGGAAATAAAAGTCGCATCTCGACAGCTCAACTCACATCTCTCCTTTATCTTCCTTTAATTTGGCTACCCATGAACCTTTAGGGCACCTTGAACCTCTTCTTCCCCCCCCAAAAAAAGTGCTTGGGTAACACATTAATCTCCATGACACATTTACATCTCTCCCCTTTTACCTCTGCCTCCCACTCCCACTTTGGGTCACCCAAGAGACACTGTTCATTTCACTCTCTTGCTTCCGTCCCCACTTCTGTCTGGTCAATTTCAAGGTATGCTGTTCTCCCTTCTTTACAGTGGGTCCTCCAGCCTAGCTCCTAGCATGATCCTTCTCATGTTTCAGCATTAGTCAGTGACATACCACGGCTTCCCACTGCATTACAACTGGATTGTCTCTGCTTCGTTCTGTTCTTTTCCTCATACCCATTATCATAACGATCTCTTAAATAAAATATGTGTCCGTTACTCAGAATTAATTTTCCTTATAACCCCTGAAAGTGTCAACGCACAGTTGGATGTGCTGTGGCCAACAGGTCAAAGATCTCTGTAGGGCTTGGGTGATTGTACAGATGCACAACTTGTCCTCAGAACAAGTGTGGTAATGCTGGCTTCTTTCCCTTTCTCAGACTGCATCACCTCTCCCAGGAGGCCCCAAAATTCATCCCAAAATGAACTGTCAGCTGGGCACGTCGTTATATAATCATATGACTACTTCATCATGTGTTAGATTCTGTGTAGATATACTCAAACTGAATACATGAATTGTCCTATTATAATGGAGGCGCACAGAACATTCTGCGAAAGATTTCATATTTGAGATTGTGGATGGATAGGTCCCTCTTACATGCACTTCGGCCTAACCTGAAGAGAAAAACAACTAAGGTTACATGATGACAGTAGGGATTTGCATGATACTGACATCAATGAATCTGCTCCTGACGCTGCAAACCTCTTTTGGGAAGTTGGAGCTTTGAAGTAGATAAATTGATGAGTCAGTGAGTTAGGGCAATGTGAATGCCGCATGGGCAGTTTTACCACCTTCTGCATATAACACAATCTGTCTCACAATGTAGTTTTTATTAGTGATCCATATCCAAGAATCAAGCCAAATTTCAATGGACATTTTGCCTTTGGTTTGAGAAGTACACTTAGATTTATCTCAAGTTTTCTATCCATTTTTTCTTCAGAATCATTCTTGTAAAATATTCAAATTAGGGAAGATAAATTTAATTGGTCACTGAAAACTCTTGTTTGTGATAGTATCATAGGGTATATCCAAAATATTCACTTCAGATTCTTTATGTGTTGGCTGCTCACACTGCTTCCTTGCAAATTCTTGCCAAGAATGGGGGGAAGCATTATATTGACATACTATACAGATTTAAGACAAATGACTGGATCTTCTGAGCCGTAATGTTTCCAAGTTCTAGCATGAGAGAAACCAGGGTCCCAACCCCAGCCAGCCCCATCATTAGTAGAGCAACAATCTCTGGCATGTTTGTATCAGGGCTGAAGATATCCCTCTCTTTTCTGTGACAAATCCACTCATTTGAGAGCTTTGTAGGGAGAAACTGGAAGACATAAGAACATAAGAAGAGCCCCGCTGGATCAGGCCACAGGCCCATCTAGTCCAGCTTCCTGTATCTCACAGTTGCCCCACCAGACACCTCCGAGAGTACACAGACAACAAGATACCGGTCTCTTGTTGTCACTCCCTTGCACCTGACAAGATGTTCTATGGCCTTGCATGGGAACATTTGTGCTATATGTAACATGAATAGGAGGTTCATCGGGCACAATGTCAGGGTGCAGCTTCAATGTCACAAGTAACTAAATCTACAACTGTAAAAAGTTAATTCATTTATCAGCTAAAGACGTTCCTTATTGTTTGAAGAAAGAGGGCTCATATTTTGCATCCCTCTCGTTCTTTGCACCCCTCTTTTCTTTAAAGAAAAGTACCAAAAAAAATCTGTTTTTTCTGTACAATAAAATCCTGTCAGTACAGCTAATCCCTAGGGAAATCAAAAGAATAAGCCCCAGAACAGCAAACAAGTGCACGGTCAAAACCATGTAATCAAGATGAAGGCCTCTTCGTACTGAGATTACACACCCCATTGCCTCTAATCACAGCCGAGGATGACGGGAACATAAGTTCAGAGTCATCTGATGTTGCAAGGATTGACAAAGCATGGCTAGCAATCCAACAGAATTCAACGTTGGATTGTAGAAGTCAGCTTCATGTTGGATTGTAGAAGTCAGCTTTATTTTTGTGCCTTGGATTTGAGGAAGATTAAATCATTGAAAAGGCTAGGCTATTAGGTCACGATTTCTGCGTTACAGCTGTCCAGGACAAGTTGACAGACACTCTGCACGGCCTGTTGAGTGAATAAGAGAGGCACCGAAAATTGCTGTGGGCAGCAGAGCAACACTCAATGAAATGTGAAAAGGAACATGATCGAATGGAAAAAACAGTCAGCATTAATAACATTGCAATTAGCTGAGATCCTATGGCAGCTACCATTGTATTTTCAAAATAAATGCATTGATGTATATGGAACAGTGGTTCTAACTTGCTACAGCAACTTTGCTAGGGAGAGCTATTGCAACCCATAAAACCTGAACTGAATCTTCAGCAAGCTAGACAAGGAAACAACCATGGAAGGTAAGGTATACTTTTGTTTAGATCTATGGTGAAGGGCTTGAAAAGAAACTATATCGTGCAGTCCAATCTCATGCATGTGTCCTCAAAAGTAAGTCGTACTATGTTCAGTAGTGCTTACACTCAGGTATAAGTGTGCCTAGGACTGCCGCTTTAAACCCTGCAAATCCATATGCAGTAATACTTCCTAAAACTACTGTCTATTCTGTCTAGAAAACTAATTGTTCTACACACCAATACTAATGCAGAATTCACTTCTTACCTTCCTTATGTGAAGGCAATGTTCAAAAACGCAAATAAAACATTTGTGGACTCAATTCAAATGTCATTTAAGAAATTGTCTCAGAAAGTTAAGGGCTTCATGTAAAGGCTGGCATGATTAGTTCTAGATTTTGATGTTCTTAAATATATGTTCCCTGTTACCAATTTTCATTTTTAAGTTTCCAAGTTGTTACTGAGTGATTTTTTTCACCTGCCTGATCGTTTGAGAAACAGCTGATGTGAAGTTCAATTTTGTGCATGTTCAGTAAAGTCTTGCTACGTTCGTCAGAACTTACTCCCAAGTACATTTGTACAGGAGTGCAGTCTTTCTGCTTAGAAATAATAATTACTGATGAGTCTCTGGGATCATTTAGGAAAGAAAACATAAAGCATTTTGATTTTGATTTCTATTATGAAAAACATGCACATATGATCCTTAACCAAGACTGCTTGGTACATAATTTGTTTATTGTGTGGATATTAGCATTGTAATGAGATAAATACTTGTTATAAATATAGCAGCATCCATGTACTGAATTTCTTGCATCACTGTAAGAAACTGCAACAGTAGCACATTTAACCAACTTCACTTTTTCAAAGAGAGATGTTCATGTTGTTAAAAAAATGCATATGGATCTCATATAGTAACAATAAATGTACTATAATTTGGATTACCATTAATAAAGTCGCAATGGAATGTTGAAGAGCAGCTGCTTATATATTGGAATTATAGAACCTGTTATAGTGTATATACACTGTTATACTGTACAATATAGCAGTGATGTAGACTTGAGTCTATTAACTCGGAGTTGAGTCAGACACAAGTCGCGTCAGTGACTTGACTTGGACTTGACTCGGCGATTGTAAAAGACTCGATAGACTCGACTCAAAACTTGGAGCCTTTTATGACAAGTTGAATTTTATTCAGGTTTAAACCCGTTTTCCCCATTAAATAGATAGGGACTCGCAACTCACAACCAAAGACT
This sequence comes from Plestiodon gilberti rubricaudatus, assembly GCA_026170595.1. Classification (NCBI taxonomy): domain Eukaryota; kingdom Metazoa; phylum Chordata; class Lepidosauria; order Squamata; family Scincidae; genus Plestiodon; species Plestiodon gilberti. Next base: position 217,704,720 of record JANXHW010000002.1, on the reverse strand, counting down.
CAGGACTTAGGGGCAAAGACTTGGGACTTGACTTGAGACTTGAACCCAGAGACTTGGGACTTGACCCGAGACTTGGAGTCAGAGACTTGATCCACATCCCTGCAATATAGTGTGCAATTATAGTACACTGTTATCGTGTACTACATAAAAGGGTTGATTTTTTTTAATGAGGTTTGAGCCCGAAATTCCTCAAACAGTTGACCCACAGTACCCAGCTCGCTGAAATATAGGTCATCATGCATATGAGCTGTCTCCTAGTTTCAATGTACAACTTCACCACCACTTGGAAAGACATGCATTGGCATGAATAAGGAAGCTCCTGAAGGGAGGAAGGCTCCCGCACCATTAAGAATTCCCTGGATATGGATAGCTGGCATGATAAAACGTAAGAAGCTGAGTAAGGCTTATTGAAGAAAATGGGGCCACTCATAGCCTTAAAGTTAATCACAAACTGAAGCGCTTTGCAGAAATCATGTCCAGTGTGTTTCGCATCTCTTAGGGACTAACCCATGCAAAGTAAAGCTCATAGTGAATAAAAAACATGCATTTAAAAAATCCCTAGAGACAACCTGCAACTTCATTATAATGAGACTAATTCAAACCAGTATATGATATATGATAAAACTACATCGTGACATCACTTAAAATAATCCACTGAATGTTTTTTAGTTCCTAGTTCCCGGCATTTTGTCAGTGTGGTTATAACCAGTTAGTCTCATTTATAAAACATCTTATGCTAGATGTACATTTCATAACAGATATTTGCATTTCTGATAAACCTATGGAAAGTAGTTCTTTTTAAATATGAGATAACCTCCAGCTACATGTAACAAAGAGTTAAAAAATGGAGCTAGAACTCAGTACTCTGCTGAAACAAGAAACTATTCAAACTCTACATTTCTTTAATATGCTAAGTAAACCCAGTCAAAAGGTACTAAACATAACACTGATACTTTTCTTATGTTCTTTTTTCTTACTGTACAGCTGCATTGGTCCTGGTTTCAAGTGTCATCTTACTCATAGATATGGTGAGTGGCTGTCCTCCCAAATGTCTATGTCATCAATTTTCAAAGACAGTGGACTGCAGGAACCGAGGACTTGTTGAAGTTCCTTCCCACATACCTCTTCAAACTCAAATATTACTTTTGTCAAATAACCACATTCAGAAAATCAGCCAAAGTGCTTTCACTGAAACACTGGCTCTAAAAATTCTGGATTTATCTAATAATTCTGTCTCAGGTTTGTCACCTAGCACTTTCCAAGGACTGCAACATCTACAGATCCTAAACTTAACTAAGAACTTGATTGAATATGTTGACAACAAGACTTTTAGTTCCCTTCCACACTTAAAAGAACTGGATTTATCATCCAACACTATAGTAAATTTGCCTGGAACTTTAGGTAATAACACAGGGAACATAACGTTATTGTCTCTGAAACATAATAAACTTCAGAAAGTTGACCGACTGCTGTTGGAATCACTCCCAAATCTGAAAGTTGTTCTTTTCAAGGGTAACTCTTGGCAGTGCAATTGTCAAGCCTTTGGCCTTAAATTGTGGCTGGAAAGTTTTTTGTATAGAGGTAAGTAACTTCTCTATCACATATACTGTATGTCAAACAAATGTCAGCAGGATATATATCTCGTCTTACCTATATATTATGGCTTCAATTCAAGGAAGCATCTAACAACATGCACATCTGTTCTTTTGGACTATGGATGATTTCATGATATAGGACTAACAAGTTAAAAAAATTGCTTGGGAACTTGAGGGCTACATCTTACAGTAGAAAAGATGGCACTACTAAAAGTTAAGAACACATTCACCTTCTAACCAAAAGCATGCAAGGGTGCATGTCTTTTTGTTCCCAACATCTGCACATTGCAGAAATAGGTAATTTGGGCCACTCAGAGCGAGAATGTAGAAAGAATCCTGCTGGTTCAGCAAAAGATCCACCTAGTTCAGTATTCTGTATCCAATAGGGATTCGCCAGATGCTTTTGGAATGCTTACTCAGCACCGCAAACTGTCAGGAAGTGTCGACTTGATCACTTTCCTTTGACACAGTTCTGCACCAAAATGATCCTAATTGGTGGAAACAAAATGTTGCCATTCTAGTACGGAGATATCCCTGTGGTGGCCAGTGAGGTGTTTTGCTTAGCAAAACCAATGCCAGTTGCTGTGTGATGATTGTGGGAGGATACGTTCCTATCCTTACATTCAGGTACCAGAAGGTGATGGTGTAAGCAGAAGGTGCTTTAGCCAGCACTGGGCAAGCACACAGTTTCTGACTGGAAAGTCTCCCCTGCTGACGGCAATAGCCAGTGCTCATGTCATGGCAACTCTCTGGCAGAAATTGCATTCGCACAACAGGAGCTGCAGCACCTCTTGTCTCTGCCTCGCAGTACCTAAGGCCAAAGGCAGTAATTCCCCACTCCACTCAATCACCACATAGCCAGCAGTGGTGATTTTGTCTCACCAGTCAACGCTGTTTGGAAATGGAAGGGTAGTTCAAGTTCTTACCAATGTAGTTGAGAGAAAGGCGCTGATTACTTGGCGCCGCCCCTGAGCTCGCTGGGCAAGGGCGGGGGCTTCCTGGCAGCCGATTGGCTGAAGGGTCCTGGGGGCGGGACTGAGGGAGCACGGAGCTGACGCTCTGTTCGGCACTCAGTCAGCCTTTGTCTAGCGTGCTTATTTGGGGGGGGGGTGCACAAGTAAAGCATGTGTTGTGTATTCCATTAGTACACTTACACCTCTCTAGCACATTGTCCTTGTATGACCTATACACAGCACACTGAATTTCCATCTTTGATCATGATGCCTCCCAGATTTAGACTGCTCACTCTCCACAAAGACCTAAAATGACTTTAGGGAATAACTCTACATTCGCTAATGAAAAAAAATATTAGTAGCCAAAAGGAGTTGGAGCTAAATCAGAACTCTTAATCGATGCCTTTATAGGAATCAAATATGTCTTAGGCTGAACATATTTCAGATAATGTTGATTTTTTAATTACATGTTCTCCGTTAATTATAGCTAGTGCTTTGGCTTAAAGACTGAACTCTATTTTTCTTTTATCTCTGAGCAAGCAAGTCACAGCCTGATTACAGGATAAAAAATCTTTTAACAAAACTGGTGAAATGTTTCAATATTAATAGAGGCAAGAATCATAATGTTTAGATTCCAATTATGATCCTAACAATTGGAAAATTGTTATGATCATAACTCATTTGACTTCTTAGACCCATATTTCTTTGCAATTTAAAGGGCATTTTAAAAGGAATTTAATCAAGGGCATACAAGGACCTGTTATGCAAAAATAAAAATCGATGTTTCTTCTCCAAACACACCCAAATCTACCTTAAAACCACTGCACATGACTAGAAAGAACAGGTATATGAAAAAATGTCACAACTTTACAGGGTATCATTTGTGGTGGACATACCCCATGTCAATCACTTAGAGGACAGGACTGAATTTAGAATCCTTTATATTTTACCCTCATTTATAGAAAGATATTCTAGCAAAACACAGTATAGGAAATTGGTCTCATGGTCCCTTAAGTATAAATACTGTACACAAAATAGAATTCCAAGTCTCAGAGAATGGGAACAATTGTTTGAATATGCAACTAGGGGCAAACGTACTTGCTACAGAAGTTTCAAAAAGGCAGAGAGAAAGCAAATTCATCTGTAGAACGATGGCTTCCATGCATTCAGTATTGGAATGATAAAGCATGCACAATAGGGGTATGACAGATAATCTCCCAGCCTATCCTCCCGCTTTCTTCCTCAACACTCTCGCCTCTGTCCTCATTTCCCACTAACAAACCCTCCGGTGCTTGAACCCTGTGTGAGGTTCTTTTTCCCCTGCCAGACCTTTCACCAAAACTGCAGTTTGTTGGCAGATGATCACTCAGATCTGCCAACACTCCCACACTGAGTGGAAAACATCTGACCATTCTCACATTGAAATGTGATCTCCTAATTTGCTTTTTTGCTCTGTTCAGCACCATTTTAACCATGGTTTCCTAAACATTGTTACTGCACGGTGGCTACTTTTAAAACTGCTGGCTTGAATCACATGGAAAGTAGGTTGTACACAGAGCTCCGGCCATGCTGTAATTTCATATTCAAGTTCTGTGAAAAGTAATGAGAGACCTTTGCTGTCCAAAGAGCCCTGTGTACATATCCCAAGTGTGCCAGCATGCATTCTGGAACTTTCCTGTTACGAATGCAGTGCCTCATCTGCACCAGTGGCTCTTCAACATGGGCCCCTAACTTTGGGAAGCTACTTTTCAGGGGAGCTGCAATATTAACAAGGAGGCTCAAAATCCCCAATGGATAGTTACTAACCCTTTGATTCCAGTCATTGGTTTACTTTGGATGTATAATCAACTGTATTGGTAGGATTGATGACAGCATTGTGATAGTTGGAATTTTCCCCCATTTATAACCTTATTCCTTCCATTTTTTTTTAAATGTCCAGGTTATTTTCAAATACAGTAGCATTTGGATAGTAATGTTAAATTTACATCTAGAAAATTGCTAGCTACAAATTTTCACTCCTTTGAGTGTTTTCAATTGTTATATAATTTAGTTTCTGCATTGCTTTTGGTTAGTTGGTAGGTTCAGATTCTTCTGAAATACTTAAGGCAAGTATCTTCTTTTCAGGAGGAATTAGTGACGCTGTAATCTGCTCGATGCCTGAAAATCGGAAGGGAAAAGACCTCCTCAAAATTCCATACGAGATGTATGGGATCTGCCCTCCTACAGCTTCTCAAGTTCACCAGACGAGTACTCATCACTACAATTTGGAGCAGAAAAGTTCTCTGAAGCATGTCCATCACAACGAACACGGAGACAGCAGCCGCTCACACTGTGAACCGAAACCAAAGCCACGGCCTGTGAGCTTGCGTCATGCAATTGCCACTGTAGTAATAACTGGAGTGGTCTGTGGGATTGTCTGTCTCATGATGTTGGCAGCCGCTGTGTATGGTTGTGCCTATGCGGCAATTACTGCAAAATACCACCGGGAACACTTGCCCCCTGGCAGAGAGAAGGGGAATCTTGAGGAAAAAGAGCCATTTGAGAGTTCGTTGGCTTGAGCTACTGCTTTATATGAGCTTTCCAAAACAAATATTTTTTTTTCTTCCAGTTGCAAGAGTAGTGTTGGAATAGGAATATATTTACTTGGTACTCTTTTGATTTTTCACATTCAAGAACATTTGCATAGAAATCTGTTCCTAAAAAGCACCTCTGAGAATTTAGATTACATTAACAATTGAGAATGAAATAATAATTAAATGTTAACAGCTCATCTGCACAGAGCTTTGTTCAGAAAGCAAATGTGTTCATTGAACACTCCTTACGGTACAATCCTGTGTAAAGATACTCGGCCGGCTTAAAGGGCCGGCTGCTGTATTCTATGCTGTTCCCGGGCCCGGAAGCACCTCGGGAGAAGGGGATGTTCGTCCCCTTCCCTGGGTGTAGGCAAGCCTGGGGGCTATGGGCTTCCTCAGATGTATGCCAGCTCTGAAGCTGACGTACATCCAAGGTGGTGGAGTAAGGCCAAACCGGACTGGAAACAGGGCTGGGTATCGTGCCGCAGATTTCCCCCCCTCCTGCCAGCCCGGGGCAGCCAATGGGCCATTTTGAGCTGAGCCCTGGGGCTCTTGTGCATTCCTAGCACCTTTTGAAGGAGAAATACAAAACATGCAGACCTGTGTTTGTTTATGGTTGTGTAGCCCCAGTGAACACAGTTCTGATTGACTTTACACATAGCGCTGGGACTTCTGGCCCTTTTTCCATTTAAAAAAATGGGTTCTGTACAGTCCTGCCAAATATGAACCTGAGGAATATATGATGGGCCAGTATCTATAATAAAACAACATTTAGATTACATGACTATATAATCAGTCATGTATTTTAATTAAACCATCTGTTTTCATTATGAAATCTGTAATTTCTTATGATGCAGTTCTGCTGCTACATGTTTTTGAATGAGCATTATTGAAGACATGCAGGCGGGTCCCAGGTTCAATTCCCAGACTCCCTACTTAAAAAGCATCTTAGGTAATAGGGCTAAGACAATGAGATTCTGGGCATGTACAGAGAGGATTAAGTCTATTTCTAGTCAAAATAACCAACAGCAATTAAATGAGTAGTCACACAAAGTTAAGCAATTGCTGCCAAAAGGGGAGCTTCAAGAGGCTCAAGGGATCCGTGGGCAGGTTTGGGGGGACAAGAAGCTGTGCAGTTCCAGAACTTGTTTAATCCAGCTCTGGAAGCTTCCTACTAACTCAAGCAGCCAGTAGAAAAAGAAAAGGCTTTTATTACAGGCTCTACTCCTAGCCAATGTTTCCATGACCTCTTTAGCATAGTGAGACATTACGGAGTGGGGGGGGGGCAGACTTCTTCCCAGATGCCTCAGTGTTCAATGCAAGTTGCATGTGGTACAATTCACTATTAATGTCACAGCCTTCTTAGTATGGTGCTTTCCATTTGGCAGAGACTGAAATATTTGATAGAGAAGGGGCTCCTGTGATCCTCAAACAGCGGCCTCCTTAAGAAGCGTCAGGGTGGAAAGCACCCAGACCGGTTGTGCGGGAGGAGACCCCCAAAGGGTGGCAAAGAAAAGCAGCATTCAATATGTGGCAACTTCTTTCTGATGTCACCTCTCTCCTGGGTGGGCTCACCAGTGTCAGGGCTGGGTTACATGTACATTAACATCTCACCTTGCTCAGTTTCTGCCTTTGCCCAAACTGGCTGGATTTCTGGATCCTCACACTAAAAGTTGTGGCCTTATTCATAGCACCTCAGGAGGAGCATGTCTGGGTTGTTTCCCCCCCCCCAAAAAAAAACCCCACTCCTGCTCAGTGCCGTAACTATGGTGGAGCCTGAGAGGCACCTGTCCCGGGTGCTCCGCCAAGGGGAGCTTCAGGCTTCAGGCCTCTCAGGCTTCACCGCGGTCGCCTCCTCGGAACCTCCTCCGTGGCACGTCCCAAGGAAGTGGCTGTAGCCCAATTGCAAAGCAACGGGTGTTCTCCCTCTCTACTCTGAGCAGAGAGCAGCCACAGCTTTGCAATCAGGCCACTGCCACCTCCTCCTCGCAACCTCCTCCTCGGCGTGCACCAAGGAGGAGGTCGTGAGGAGGCGGCGGCGACAGCAGCGGCGAGAGAAGCTGCGAGGCAGCGGCGAGAGAAGCTGTGGTTGCCACAAGCGCCTCCGGGTTCTCTCACTTCTGGGAGAGAACCCAGAAGTGATGTCACGATGTGCATTGTGACGTCACTTCCCTGGGCGCTGCGAAGGTAAGTTACACCTCTGCTCCTGCTCCAGGCACAACCTAATCTTTCTGACTTGCGCGTCGGTAAAACCTCTGTATGTTAAGAAACACCATACCGCACTCCACTAAGACTATATATTTATAAATTTAGCCCATGGATGCCACCACAAACAACTATTTGCAGCAATGATGTTTACTAACATTGCAAACGTCAGCATACATTTCATGGAGGAAAATATGCATCTAATCATTTCAATTAACAAATACAGAGTTACCATTTTGCAGCATGAGAGATTTAATGCTTGACTGTGTGAAATGTAGACGAAAAGCACCATTTGCTATGTATTCTGCGAGAACCACAAATTATCTTCCACAATCACTTGCGAGTAATTTTCAAATGTATTTTAGATTATTTTTAGCTACTCACTGTACCATGAATTATGGGCTGCGCTACAGGAATGCCCTTAATTTGTAAAGCTTTGCTGTCATCTGCTGCTAAACCTATCTGCTGGGGCTCATTTCATTTTATTTTATTTCTTACAAAATAAAGTAGTTTTTTTTAAATCTGAAGTTGAGAGGTAAACACATTTTGTTTTTCCTGATGTAAAGTACGTTGACATAATATGTGTATGTACACATACATTAGAAAGGTGCCTCGCACAAGTGAAAAGGCACTGTCGCTTGTGCACATTAACTCTGACTTTTGCCAATTTCTCCCTTCCACTGTAAGCCCACATTCCCCATTCCATTCCAGAGGTTCCCCTTACCCCTCAAAAGATTTTCCAGAGGTGCTGGGGCTGCAGTGGAAGAGGAGGAGTCAGGAGGGAAGCGTCATTCATTGCTTTTCTGGATCTAACATATATTTTCACACACACACACACACACACACACACACACACACACACACACACACACACACACAACTCTGTGTACACAGATCATTTGCAATTTTCAGCTGAGATAAGTATAGATTATAACAGCTATTCTCATACACTGAGAATACAATGTATGGCAAGACAAACACAAAGTTTCAAAGCATTACAGTCAACCCATGTTATCCGCAGGAGTTCTGTTCCAGACCCACCCACCACCACCACCCCGTGGATATTGTGGAACCAAGGATGCTGGAGACCCATTTTAAAACTGTTGTTAAAAGTAAAAATAAGTAAGAAAATGGCCTTTCCTACCTTTGCGCAGCAAAATTGCGCTGTTTGCAGGGCAGTCTTCTGCACTTCCAGAAACCACTTCTGGGTCGTGTGACAGCCTCCCTTGGCCCTGGCTCGCCCAGCATGATGCATTCTGGGGTGAGCCAGGGCAAAGGGAGGGGGGTCGCACCACCCAGAAGTGACTTCAAGGAGTGAAGAAGACTACCCTGTGAACACTGGCGTCGCTGGAGGTGGGGCGGAAAGCTAAGGTCTGCAGCTTTCCGCCCCACCGTTACTCTCCGGTACGAGGCGCCCCGCCCCCTCGTCGTAGGAGCCCGTCAGCAGAGAGAAAGCAATGCGCAGGAGAGTCCCTGCGCGTTGCTTTCTCTCCGCTGATGGGCTCCTACGACGAGGGGCCGGGGCGCCTCATGCAGGAGAGTAACGGTGGGGCGGAAAGCTGCAGAACTTAGCTTTCCGCCCCACCTCCAGCGACGCCAGTGCCTGCGAACAGTGTAATTTTGCTGCGTGAAGGTAGGGAAGGCCATTTTCCTACTTAGTTTTACTTTTTACAACAGTTTTCAAAAGGAACTCCATATCCACGGCCTCCGCAGATACTGAGATCCACGGATGCTGGACCTGCGAATAATATGGGTCCACCTGTATTTTCATTTGAATCTTTCCTCCTATTCCACATTCAACCCCCCCCCCCAAAAAAATGCTACAAGTAAAGGTATCTGTATTTAAAAACCAACAAACAAAACAACCCTCTGCAATTCCATTTGTTTTTGTGATTTCCATTATTTGGGGGCTATTCAAATTCTGCACAGTTTGTTTCAGGGACCTATTTGGAGGGTTCTGATTTGTTTGGAAATCCTCATTCATTCATTCATTTTTAATTCTTACTATTATGTTGTTTTTGCCCCTGTCTGTCATATCAGGAGCTAAACTGTGCCACCTTGGTTATCAATACTGCCCCTAAACAATTCCACTCAGGTAGTGTTCTGAACTTACACACCTGCACCCACTCTAAGGAGGCAGTATGGGAAAGGGGGAGATGGGAGGCACTACCTCCTCCTTCCTATTCAGGTCTGGTTTGGTTTTAAGCCTGCTGTTTGCTTCATGCATGGCAACCATACGGCAAGGTTGGGACTACAGGTGTGGGAGTGGAGAAAGCAATAGAACTCTCTATCCCTCCTCACCTGACAAAGGTTCCTTAGCTTTTGGAGGCAAAAAACCTAGTTTGTTTGTCTGGACTGGCCCTTAGCATGTCAGAAAAATGCAGTTATAAATAGCTTAAGTATGCTTTTTGCGGTATGGCCTTAAAAACCCAAACCCACCCCTATTGATCATTTGAAAAGAGAGAGGTGAGTTGCAATCCCAATGAACATGCTAAAACATTCCGCGTACATGCCCACAATTACTGCTAGCTTCTTGCACAGAAGCTGCCCCCCCTCCCCAAATCCCTCAATTGCCACTTAAACTCCTTATTTCAATTCCAAAGGAAACACAGAGGGGGGAAAAACCAAGACTGCAAGTGTACTAGCTGTAGTTTTCCTTTAAATTTATCTCATGCCAACTCCCCCAACAGTTTGGGAATCTTGTAGCCAAACCACAGTTTGGCTACAAAAGCAAAAAATAAAAAAATGACTGCACACACTGAAAATGTTTTTAGCAGAATAGTCAGACCTTGAAACCCCTCCTACACAGCCTATCATCTTTCAGACAAGTTTGCTGGAAGATGACAGCAGAATTGCCATATCTACCCATTTCTGGCACAAGCTACCACAGGAATCCTACTGGATGGAGATGTGGGGATATCAATGCATCGGGCAGTGGGAGCATGCCTTGTTCAGAACTTCAGATGAATATGCACGGATTTGGGGTGGGCGGGTAGCAGGCACAATTCCACAGTCCATGTGCCGATATTTCCACATATGTGGTTTGAACAGGATTGAGTCTAATTTGTTTGTTCGACGCACAGCTTGCTGTAGCAATGAGCTTTATTGAAATACTCCAGTGAGGTGAATTAGGAGTAGGATTGGCATACCTAAATTTTCCTTTATTTTTTTCTGAAAGGAAAGCAGCATTTCATCTGAGACATTCTGGGTAAATGCACCACTAAAGCAATTTATATACTTCCCAAAGAATATAGGTAAAGCATGATAGTAAAGGTAAAGGTATCTCCTGCTCGAAAGCCTGTCCTGTCCGACTCTAGGGTGCGGAGCTCATCTCCGTTTGTAAGACCAAAGAGCCAGCACTGTCCGAAGACACTTCCATAGTCATGTGGCCGGCATGACTAACTGAACGCTGTTACCTTCCCGCTGCAGCGGTACCTATTAAATCTACTTGCAATTTCTTGCTTTCGAACTGCTAGGTTGGCAGGAGCTGGGACAGGAGACGGGAGCTCACTCCATCACACGGCACTCGGGTCTCGAACTGCTGTCCTAACGACTTTCTGGTCATCTTCCGGTCATCATAACCACTAAGCCACCACGGCCCCAGAGCATGATAAATACTGTTAATGCAGTGAATACTACAAAATATAAATCACTGTGTTTTCTGCTAAAGTACCCAGGGGCATTTCAAAGGGATTTGTTAGCATTACAGCTGATCACAATGCTGAACACAATGATTATAATGGAGTGACTTAAAAACTGGAGTAAAGATTAAGTAAATCACTTTCTTGATTGATAAAGGAAGCTTATACTCTTAATTTTGTTTTTTGGCACAGTGTTGCATGCATTTTCACGTAGATGCTACTACTCCAACAAAACATCTGAGTGAATACAACTGCAAAGGATTCTTCAAACTTGTAAATGAAATTGTACATGGTTTCCTATTAAAACACATCAACATTGATTTTTTTTTTAAAAAAAATCAATTATTAGAAATTGTATTACAATATAAAAGCAATCGAGCTGTCGATCAAAAGGTCGGCAGTTCGATTCCCGCGACGGGGTGAGCGCTCGTTGCTTGGCCAGCTCCTGCCAACCTAGCAGTTCCAAAGCATGTTAATGCATGTAGATAAATAGGTACCGCTTGCAGGAAGGTAAACAGCGCTCCGTGTTCCAGCTGCATGCTACGCGCTGCGGCAAGGAGAGTCATGCCGGCCACATGACCACGGAGGCGTCTTCGGACAACGCTGGCTCTTCGGCTTTGAAATGGAGATGAGCACCACACCCTAGAGTCGGACACGACTGGACTTAATTGTCAGGGGATACCTTTACCTTTTTATAAAAGCAATACAGTAATATGAAAAGGTTCTAGAGAAAAATAAGATTTCAGATGATATAGTGTGGTTCCCTTAAAGTGCACTCTGTTTTCTCAGTCTCTGGGTTCTGAAGTCTCTGAGGACATCCACATGCTTCCAAACCTTTTCACGGCTAACTAGCCATATGTTGTGTGTCCCTGAAATTTTTGTCATTGTGTTAAGGACACCAGTGCACTGAAAGGCACCTGTTATAAGTTAAGACCTGCTGGCAGGGCATTTCACTGGTATATTTAAATACCAGCTAGCGCTAGTAAGATAATACCCCACAGAAAGATACTCAAAATAACATAAGAATAGAATACATGTTCTGCTGGATCAGAGCAAAGGTCCATCTAGTTCAGCATCCTTTTTCCCCTCAGTGGTCCACCAACTGCCTCGGGAAAATCCACAGGCAGGAGAGAAAGGCATACTTGTCTTCCCCGTTGCTCTCCCGTTGCTCTGGTATTTAGAGGCCTGCTGCTACTGAATCCAGAGATGTAACACAGGTCCACTCTGAGCTGAAACACCATCTGAAGCACCATGCAAATTCCACACACACACACACACACACCACACACACACACACACACACACACACACGCACAAATCTCTCTCATGCATGACCCCCTTCTGCTGTTTATTTTAAACAGGATGGGCATGGAGGAAGGAGGTGGCAATCTGGCACTCCAGGTAAGGTAAATGGTGGGCTCCAGGTCACCACACTCTACCTTTCCTTGCCCATGGGGGGCAAATGAGAAGGTTTTCCCCCCCCCCAGCAGTTCTGGAGGAAGAAGTGGGCTGCCGCTGGCCTGAGCACTCAGCAAACAGGAACAGGGTCAGAGGGCCAATTGCTCTGTTGGCAGCACCGCAGGGGCAGGCACACAGGGTGTTGTGGGGCACCCCTTGTCAATTTGCCACTTGACGCAAGCCTGTCAGTCAGCAGCATGGGCGGGCCAGCCCTGGCATTCATAGCTAGTAGCTGTTGATCAACCTGCTTCCCACAAGGCACAGCTAGCTTTATGGTACCTGAGGCATAGAGAGAAACTTCGAGTTCCGTACTCCTGCTACGTACAATTCAACATAAACCTCAGCCACCCTGTTATTCATCTGAATTTTTAGCTTCTTCATACCCCAACTGGACAAAACAGATTTCAGAGGACCCAGAAGACACCGGACAAAGTAACTGACATTGTGATGAAAGCACCTGTTGTTCTCAGGAGCCAGTGCATCTAATAATAAACTATTTTCTGCTGCAACCTTTTCTATTATGCCGGATGACATTCAAACCAGATGGTCAGTATGCGTCCAGCTCTCTCCAGTCCTCAGTGAAAGATAACCAGGCATCTGCTAATCTGCAATTAGTGCACTGCTCAGTTATTTGCTCTTTAAAATGTCTCACATTCAGGCAGTATATAGTTACCTTAGCGCATCCTGAAATATTAGACAAGCATGATATGCAAGTGTCCCTAATCTGCATACCTCCTAAAAGCAGACTGAAATTATTCTGATTTGCCCATATGTTTGTGACAGTAACATATGTTCTTTTTGCTGGAAATGAAACCTCCACAGACCAACTAAATGTTTGAACAATGCCTCTCATACATCGAACAAAATGTAGAGCAATACTATCAGTGCATCCCTGAAATTTAACAGGATTGTCAAAAGTCATAATTCCCAAATGGCGTAGCAAGATGAGAAGGCTTGAAGTGTGCCTTGATGAATTAGGCCATGCACTGGATTTATCCATCACTGTTTGTCCAGATTGGGGAGACCCATTGATAACCACGACAGTGCCAATGTATGGCTAAAGAAGCATCAGGATGACCTTGCACAGTCGGAGCTCCAGCTAACATAAGGGAAATCCCTGAAGCATCACAAGTGCTCAGAATGTATGGTCCAAGTCCCAAGCCTCAGCTGACTGGGAGGGATTTGGAGACAAATTTATTTGAGATTATCAGAGATACGGGTGCGCATGCATGCGAGCACACAGACATGTGCATATGATTGGTAACCTACACGTATGCAATGGCAATCTGATCACAGGCAGGGAATTCTATGCTCAGCCTTCCCACTATTTCCCCCTTATCAGAAGGAGGCAGCAAGTCTAACAGCGCAATCCTGTGTAAAGATGCGCAGTTGGTCTAAAGGGCATCCTGAGCCCATTCCAGGCTGCCCTGGCGCTGCTAGGCCACACCTTGGGAGAAGGGGATGTTTGTCCCCTTCCCCGGGTGTAGGCAAGCCCGGGGCCTACGGAGAGGCGATGTAAGGCCAGCATGGGCTGGAAAGAGGATAGCGGCGCCGATATTGCCGCCCCCTCCCAGCCTGGGCCAGCCAATGATCCCCCTCCCTCGCCACCCCTGCCTGCCCTCCCACTGACCAGCATGGGACTTACCTGTGGCAGCTGGCGTTGAGTGAGTTCCGTGGTCTAGTAAGTGGTGCTAGCTTCCGTGCCAGCACCGCTTACTCTCCTGTTGTCGCAAGTATGCTTTACAGCACGTTTGTGACACTTTAGGCTGGCGGAGCGAGAGCTCCTCCGGCCTAAAGTTACACAGGATCGGGCTGTAAGTTCCAGGCCACCCAATCTAATGCACATGTACGGTTAAGGTACTGGTGACCTTTTGCTTTCCAATATGCCGCTGAACAGACTGTATGGTGACCAATCCCAAACTCTCCAGCATGCCATCAAATCCTTACCACTCTGCAGCCACACCACATGTTCAAGTATCTGATTCATACATGAGTTGTTGGTTAGACATTCTTCTTACCAAGCATTTTTCCTCTTTCCTCATGTTTTACAAACTGTAATAGCTATGGCAACAATTAAACAGAATACTGCACATCTATTTTTTTTTTTGCTTGTTGCAAGGCGATAAAATATCGATGATTAATAGTTGCTGTGTATAAGCTTAATAGCACAGATGATGTTGCCTTTCTTAAAATATTTGCCCTTTATTGAAGCATGTTTTTCTGAAAACCTAAAACATCATAGACACAAGAAATACAGGAATAATTTCTAAAAGCATCTTCCTATATAAAACTTTAAACTGAACAATTCTGGTAGCTAGTTTTCCAGCTTGGCATACACATATGGGAAAGCTGACACAGGATGAACAGCTAAATGTATATTCCTTATTAACCTTTCTTCTCTTCCTGTACAGTAGTTGCAAAGAAAAGATCTTACACCATTGGCACCAAATTGATTTACACTGCCATCCAGGAAGCTTCATGGCTAAGCGGTGATTTGAACCTGGATCTTCCAGGTCTAAGTCCAACTCCAGAACTACTACACTATCCTGGCTCTCATTAGACCCTTCTCAAAGTTCGCTTTCTGTTGGATTTCAATATGCAACAATTGATGAATTCTCACCTTATAGCTGGAGAAAAAACACCTTAAGAACACCCCCCCAAAAAGGAAAGGACGGTAATCCTTTTGAGTAGCCCACTCTAAAGACTGCTTTTCAGGTCGTAATTTTAGGACACAACTCACAGTCATTTTCACAAATCACATTTGTATCAATACATATCTTGCAAACTATTAACTCATAGGTAACGCCCATAATCTCCAGTGTGTATTCTGGAATACGGCTGTACACGCATCTTCTTGCCAAGCAACTGCATGTATTGTTATTCTCTTGTTACACTTGCACCTAACTTCAAACACGGGTCTGACTCATGAGGCTGCAGCTTAATGTCAATTAAAAATGTGTAATAAGAGGTTTGAGATTTCACAGATTTGCCCAGACTGAGATTTCTCGGTTGATAATTACTGTTTTGTTTATGCGAAATCAACCCCCACTGCTTTATAAAAAGTTTCCTGTGTTCAAGCACATTAAGGAGAGGAGGCCTGCAATGACCCAGACATTAGGTCATTAAGTGGCACTTTATTGAACTTTCCTCCCAAACAGTCTTTAAATGAGAATTTTTATAGGAAGCCTAAGTGGCATGAGAAAGCAAAGCCTGTTCACAACGTGGATGTAGAAAGAAGCCACCGTTTTACCTGCTACCACGGGAGATTTTCGGTCATCCAGAAGCTGAATGGCAGTGCTTGCTGTCACGACGTTGCTTTTGTTTGCTGTTTCTACAAGATTAAAATAAAATGGCATTCAATGCAATAAACAACAAGATGATAAAACAGCCGTAAAATACACATTCATAAAACATAATCCAATTGTATAAAGAGGCAGGAAAGAAGGAAAGTGAGGAATTGCAGTGAAGGGCTTCAGCAACATGCCCAAGTACTAAGGAAAATGCCCTCTGGCTGATCGCCTCTATTGTCAGCTAAACTATCTTATAGCCTTGAACACAGATTCTTCTGAACCATGCTTTAGATATGAGACTCGACAACTGAACGATCCTTGCTTGTTCTAACTGGGAGCTGTATGTGACTCCACTGCTTCGACACTACCTGCTACCATGAGCACTTTTCAACGATGGTTGAAACAACTACTGAGCTAGAAATTTGGTTTGATTTCTGGCAGAAAGTATGACTTGTAAATATTTGGGGGAGGGGCGGAGGGAAATCCTTCTTCTTTCAGTGCTCTGCTGTCTCTTACATGCCTCCAAGTGCAGATCACCGGTGGCACAGCTAGAGAGAAAAAAGGACACCTGGACTTTCCCAGAACCGCGTTGTAACTTTGTATCACTTACCACAACATTCTGTAGTTTGGCCATAGGGGAAAGTGGGATCCTAACAAGGCCGCACTCTCAAAGATCCAGAGGTGCTGAAGAAGCTCCTGTTCAGGCATGACTCATGACTGAACTTGGAGCCCCTGAAGACTTTCAGGTGGAAATTCAACATGTGCTACCACCAAGCTCTAACGGAGTCTAATCAAAGGAGGAGACTACAGAATAACAAGCAAGACCAGCAAAGTAGTTTAAACAGCAGAAGGCCAGAGCAGGTGATGTGACAACCTTCCCCCCCCCAAAAAAAAAACGTTGGCCAGACCAACAAGGGGACTCACTTTCCTGCCCTCAGTTTCCCTCGCACAGAACTCGCCTTGCTTCTCTTTGCTTCAGCCTTTCACCCAGGGGTGACCCAAGAAGATTGGTTGCTCAAAGCGGCAGCAAATTCTGCTCCCTTCCCAAATTCTGCCACCAGCGTGCGCTAGCACCACGACCCCCACACATGCAGACACTCACACCAGCATGCACTGCACCATCCTCCTTGTCGTCCTCCTCAGTTGGGCTATGCTTCTTGCATAGTGCTGAGAGGATCCTGGGAGCTGAACTTCTCCATTCCCAGCGTTCTCCCAACTCAACTACTATACAAGACGTGGGGGGGTGGAACAATGTTTTAATTAGAAAAGCCCAACCTGCTCAGGTGATATTCACAGTAAATCTCAAAAGCAATAGAAGCCTCCCCCCAAAAAAATTTTAACCTTAAATGGGACTTATGTGACTTCAGCATTATTCACTTTCAGATAATATTGGAAGTTTATTCAGTTTATTATTCAATAAACAGTCAATAATAGCAAGGTTCCCTTCATTCATACGTTAACATATGAATGAAGGAAACTATGCTATTATGGAGCAGGTTGGGCTTTTCTGACCTGCAGTCCTATTCTTGTGTGTAATCAGAAGTAAGTTCCTTTGCGTTCAGTGGGACTTGCTTCCAAGTAAGCGTGCAAAGTATTGCAGGTTAAAGAATTGTTCATGGGTTTATATCTGGGTGATTGCTAATACAGTTGGACCTTTTTATCCGCTGGGGTTCTGTTCCTGGATCCACACTGGATAAGAAAATCAGTGTTATATGAAATCCGGGGGGGGGGAATCGGGAGCGGTGCCACATTACCTTTTCCCCCAGCACCTTTGCTGCTTCCCTCCTCCTGAGTTTGTTTAAACTGACTGAAAAAACAAAAGCCACTACTGGAAGCAACCTGTAAATGGCGCCAGAGACTCCCGACTGCATTTTTCAGCAGTTTGGACACACGCAGGAGGCTGGAAGTGGCTGGCAGGCCCCCACTGAAAAAAAGAGGTAAAAGGTAGTGTGGTTGGACTCCCTCTTCCACAGTTTTGCCATCCATGTTGAGTCAAAGCCATGGATAAAAAAACCGTGGATAAAATGGTCCGACTGTATATCATTGTTTTAGCAGTGCTATTTACAATACAGCACTGTAAGGAAGAGATATTTGAAGAAGAGATACTGCACTGAAATGGGAAGATTACCTGGCACCGTAAAGCATTTTTATACCTTCATTGGCATTGCTTACACTTGTTACCAGATTTCATTGTTGTTAAATACACTATGAATAATGAAACAAATACTGTATTATAATGCTCTGAGTTTCATTTGAACATTACTTTGAAAAAGATATTTTGTAGACAACATTCAAGAGCGTTAATTGCAGCCATGTGCTTTATCCATTTGTAATCTTTTGTATAACAACTACTGTTCCTTGTAATTATTGATTCTACAGTCACCTTCACCTGGTTTTTAATGAATATTTGTTTTGGACACCTTTGTAACCCCTTCTGCAGTTAATACCCAGGGACATTCTTTGCAAACAATGACATAGGTGATGTTGTTTATTATGTAATTAAATAATAATTATAGGTTGTAACTTGCACATTTCAATTGCCTATGAAGTAATAAGATGTAAATAGGAGTACTGAGTACCAAATTTGAGTGAACAGACTACTATTTTTAGTTTAGGAATCATCTGATAATCAAAGCATAACTAAATGACGAACCTGTACTGAATGGGATTGAGTACACAAAGTTTCCTGGGATCTGCTCAGCAGCTCTTCTGTACCAAAGTGGAAAATGATCAGCATTAAAAATATTCTCCTTGTCTTCAGCTGTCAAGAAGTCTCTTGAAACAGAAGGAAACATAAAATGTTTGCTGTTTTCTTGGTGTATAAACAAAGAGGCTGTTGCTGCCCCAGCCTGAATCCGGGGGACCCACAGCTTATTTTAAGGTCCTATGTTTCATCTAGGTTAGCCCTGGTTTCCCAAAGACACTAACAGCGCAATCCTAACCAACTTTCCATTGCCGGTGCAGCCGCAATGCAGCCCCGAGGTAAGGGAACAAATGTTCCCTCACCTTGAAGAGGCTTCCATGACTGCCCCTGCAGGGCAAAATGCAGTGTGCGCCCTGTTGGCATGGCTACACCGGTGCTGGAACATTCGTTAGGATTGCATTGTCACCTTCTTAAGATGTCCCTTAGGGGCAGCGGGACTATGCCTGCTAGCTATGCCATCTGAGCCAATGTATTTGTTGGCTCCAAATCTGATCATTTGGCCTCCCGGGGATCAACACTGCATGCAAGAATCCTCTCCACATTTGGCACTGCCCTCTGCAGATAAACACCAAACATGTGAAGATCTGGGGGCATGGCCAGAGATCACGTTGTCCCAGTTAGGAGATGTGATTCTGTTGCCCCCTCTACTTGGGGACAAAATGTCTGAAGAAGGCCACTAAGTGGGGGTTTAGGTATGAGATATGTTGCTGTTCTTAAGCATCTGTTTTGCACTAACTGAACTAGGTAACTGACTGCTGGTCTGAGTCACAATAAAGCTGCTCCTTTTATCCAAGAAGGTGGGAAAGAAATCCAACAACACATAAAAAGAAGATGGGACTTTTCAGGTGGTAACCCAAGTGAAATTCCATAGTATTTCTAGCTATAGTATAGAAAACTTTAAAAAAAAGCCAATGAAGTTTGTTGTGTATTTCAAACATGGAAATCTGAGCTAGTTCATAGAGGGCCAGTCAAAGGGAGAAAGAGGAGTCGGTTTTATTGGTGGAGCATATTTCTCTCCTTCCTGTATGCTTATTGTACAGAGGCATATGACTTACTGATTAGTTAGTTGTTCTGGGCCTACAAACAAATTGACACGAGAAAGACCTGTCCGAGTTCCAAGAAAGGCAACTTCTACTCCCTTGTCTGAATTTCTGAAAGAGAGCAATATGAATGGAGTGACAATATTAATTTCTAGATAGCAAATACCTGTAGTATCGTTCCTTTATGAACACAAAAGTAGCAAGTGTCCTATGCACACTTCCTGGGGAATAAATGCCATTGTTTTTGTTTCTCCTCCCCTATAAAAACTGCTTTTAGGAATGCACTATTGGTTCCCTATAGTGTATCTTTCCCCATTTTTCTTTTTCAAAAGAGGCTTTAAATAGATTTGTACCTGGTTTTCATATATGACTTTCTGCACACGTATGCACATCTACTCAGAAGTAAACCTCATTGAGTTCAATGGAACTTACTCCCAGGTAAGTGTGTATAGGAGTGCAGCCTTTATGCAAAACATTCTGAGCACACCATGCAAATCACCTCCACCACATTAAATGTAAGCCATATAATTCCATTTTGTCTGCCAGTTCTAGAATGAAGCGTGATCAGAGGATTGCCCAGTTGCAGCCTAGAGATTCCACCTTTGAGTTGGCTGCTGAATTGGAAGACACAGAGGCGTCGCTCCGGTAGGGGCGGGGCTGTAAGTATCGCTCCGGTCACAGTCTCTTTACCGAGCGAGCAGGAGGCAGCCCCGCCCCCTCACTGTCCGAGCCAGTCCCCTGCGGAGAAAGCAGCAGGCAGGGTCTCTTGCCTGCTGCTTTCTCCGCAGGGGACTGGCTCGGACAGTGAGGGGGCGGGGCTGCCTCCTGCTCGCTCGGTAAGGAGACTGTGACCGGAGCGATACTTACAGCCCCGCCCCTACCGGAGCGACGCCTCTGGGAAGACAGAAGAGCCACAGCTTCTCCCATTCATTTTATCCTGTTTCAGTCATCAGTCTGCCTTCCCACTACTGTGCAAGACTGTGACACAGTGTTGCGCATAAGTGCAAGCAAGTGGGGTGGGGGTGGGACAGAGAATAATTAGACTGGGGAAAATGGGCGGGGAAAGCTGCAGTCATTTCAGTCGCCGATTTAAATGTAAAATGGAAATCTCTGGGTTAATAGTACCTGAAAAGAAAGGTGGGAGGTCACCAAAGCAAAGCAACACTCAGCACCGATCATGTTCTTCAAAGCTTTAAATTGGTTTTAACAAATGCTGAAGCATTTAACTGTCTAAAGCAAATTAAGTCAGATATCAAAGGGATGTACACATACATTGACTTTTTCCACTGAAATGAATGAAAACAGGTGATTAATTATTTGCGTGCATCAGTCCTGATAAAAATCACTGGGCTGGGCTAAGAAAAAAAAAATCTACATCCAAGTATATTATTAAAATAATAATAAATACTGTTGTGTTCACTCACTCTGATTTGTTTAGGGCAAGACTGGTCCAATAAGCTTCTATTGGCGCACTCACCACTGCATCAAACAGGACTTCCTGTATCAATTCTTTATCACCTATAAGATTTTAAAACATGGATAAAAACGTATGTGGTATCTTTATGAAAAGAAACACTGTGACTGCAGATATCGGCAGCAATTCCACAGATCCACATTCACAAATTGTATTGTGGACTTTGAGACTAGAAGAAATCGTAAGGATGCCAGTGATGGAATCTCAATCTCACATTTGATTGTGAGACGAGATTCTCATGCTGATTGTGAAGGTTAGCACCACCCCCTCTTGCACATGGGAATAATAATATATAATATACAGTATTTATATACCGCCTTTCTTGGTCATTGGATTTCTCCTCCGACTTTAATCCAAGGCGGTGTATATGGCCAGGCTCTCCTAAACCCCCAAATGGGCTTTTTTAAAACAATATATAAATGTCCATGAATCTTTCATGAACAGCTACATTCCAGGTGGTATCCTTTTGCAGTCTGGCTTTTCTACTGTCCGGTGCCTCCCACACTCGACCGATGCAGCTGGGAGCTCTTATCTTTCCTTACGGAGGCTTTTTCACAACCTTTCGTCGGCGGCTCTACCGACTGAGCTAGGAATCGGAGTTTTCTCTGCTTCCTGTATTAGTTCTGATAGGAGTTCCACGTTTCTGTATTATATGGCATCCAGGATATCTCATATATTGCATCCAGGATTGCATTCATGGCTAGTAGCATCATTTGAGAATACTGGCTGAAATCCAGAGGTGCCTCTCCCTTTGCCCACTCGACAAGCCAGAGTTCCATGGACACCAGGGGTACTTCGTTTACCATTGCCAGCAATGGAAGAGCACCAGTTGCAGTCGGTGCCACATTTTTAAAAGCAGAGAATACTACCTACTTCCTCCTCATACTCTCCAACACTTCATTAATAGAGTTTTCTTAATGGGTTCATATTCAAGTCATATTCAGCAGAGTCATCTCTGCTGAGCTTTCATTAAAAATGCCCAAAGAGACCCAGCACAAGTATTGATAGGTTAAACTCAATGTAGATTTTCTCAATAGTGCATGTACTGGCAACTGGCCTGATAATTATGCATGCAAGAACTTGATCAAGAACTTGTTCTATAAAGCCTGGGACAAGCAGAACTCTCAAATTAATAATACTTAACATTAATATAGCGTCACAACACTTCACACACTGTAATCGTTGCACCATGCCCGTTAGGCGGGTCAGTATTTTTATCCACATTTGCCAGGTGGGAGACGGGCAGCGCAATCCTGTCTAAGTGTCTGGTGGGCAGCTGCAGCCCAGGCCACCCACCAGATCCTATACCCGTTCTGGGATCGGCCTGGAGATCTACTTGGGGGAAGGGGACATTCATCCCCTTCCCCTGGTGTAACGCGCAGGGAGACCCCATTGGGCCTCCTTGAATTTCCGTCAGCTATTTAGGCCATGTTGGCTTGCAAACGGGTCAGGAACATGGCGGCCGCCATCCCTGCCCCCCTGGGCCGGTTCGGCCAGCGGCCCCCCTCTCCTGCTGCCTGGACCACCCCCACGCCTGCCAGTGCTGCACTTACCTTCTCCGGCGGCCGTAGGGACGATCCGGTGGTGGAGTGAGGGTGGCCAGCTTCTGCACCGGCTGCCCTTACTCTAAAGTCATCAGAAACATTCTTTACGGCACATTTGCTACGGCTTCAAATGACAGAGCACTCGCCGTTCCTGATTTACACAGGATTGCGCTCTCAAACTGAGGAGTGGCTTGCCTAAGGTTACCTAGTGAGTTCATAACTGATACAAGGGCTTCCAATTTTGTTGCTCAGCTTCTTAATCACAGAAAAACCACTACCCCACACCAGCTCCTTTAGTGCTGTTAATTAACCAAGCTAGGTTTGTTGCGTTAAAAATAAACCGTACTGGCATTTCACTGTGTAACAGGCAAAAGCAACATGTGTATTTGGGGAAATGCCTGCAATCTTTATTGGAATTATAATTAATCAAGAACCTACTCACAATGAAGCAAGGGCTCTTTCCCTGTGAGGTAGTTTCTAATAGCTTTCACTTGTGTCATCTGGCGGTGCTCAGGATGCAAGTCCGTGTTGCAATATGACCTGAGAACAGAGTGTGGTACAACTATTTTTAGCAGAGATTGTAGGCATAATCTCCCTTTGTTTTGCTGTATGAGGAGCTGGACACAACAAGCACAAACAGAAGGGGTAACACAACCCAATGTCATGCGCTTTATTGAAGGCTTACCATTCATCAGCCAAAGATACATCAGGTTGTTCTAAATCATGCAATCCTGAAACCAGAATACATGATAGTCATTTTCTGGGATGTGTCAGTTCAGTATCTGTATGCAAGTCATGACAGTCAGGCTTCTCCAACCCCCCCCCCCCCCAAATAAAATAAAATAAAATCCTAGGTTACACTTTGTAACAAATCACAATACATCTTATTTCCACCAGTACTGTACTCAGAAATTTGCAAGAACCAAGTGACTCATATAGTCAAATGGGGGTAAGTGGAAACCATTAAATAAACAGAATCATGTTGGTTAGAGTGCTTGAAGACACCTGTAAAAGCCTCAAGTTGGGTTTCAAGGGATTATATGTTAAGACAGCAGATGCTTCAGAAATGAATCCAAGAAAGTCAAAGCATGAAGAGTAGGAGGTGATTAGAAGGGAAAGACAAGTAGCTGAAGATAAGAATGAAAAAAGCTGAAGTAGTGGAAGTAAAGCTTTGATATAAAGGGAGGATGAGCGATTTAGATTTGGGTGCTTGTATAATTACACGGTTCATAATTCCAAGACAAGAAGAGGATGAAAGACCCCCCCCCCCAAAAAAAAATGTTTCTCAGTCCTTGGCCTAAACAAACTACTAAGAACCTTCAACTGCCCTAAGACTTTCACAAATTCCATACCTGTAAATGTCTGGCAATTTGATACAATTCAAGACCATATTAATAGGTTATTTCAGCGTTTCTCAAAGTTTGTGGGGCCGGGAATGTTTGCGGGGGCATGGCCACCAGCAGCGGTGATCCAGGGGATTGCCACCACCAAAACTGCCCCTGAAACCGCCGTTGCTGCACTTACCAGGGCTTGTGGGAGCTTCGGGAAGGCCTGCACGACCCTCTGCAGGCCTCCCCGATCTTTGGATCGCCGAAAAATAGTGATCTTCGGCCACTTCTGGTTTTCGTGAAAACTGGAAGTGCCCAAAGATTGCCGTTTTTCGGCGATCCGAAGATCAGGGAGGTCTGCAGAGGGCCGCGCAGGCCTCCCTGAAGCTCCCCCAAGCCCCAGTAAGTGCAGCAATGGCAGTTTCGGTCAATTTTGTGGTGGTGGCGATCCCCTGGATCGCCGTCAGCGCCACCATGCTGTTCCCGCCCCTTAAGGGGGCAGGGAACAGCTATGGTGGGTTGCGACCCACAGTTTGAGAACCGCTGGGTTATCTGATGCTGTTATTTCATTTATTTATTTTATTTAAAAATTATATCCCGCCTTTCCCATGCCGAAGCAGATGTCCAAGGTGGCTCACAAAGCTCTATAAAACAAATTTATAATATACATCAATAACCAAAATAATAAATAAAAACAGAAGCAATTAAAAACAATTGGGGGACAGCTATCAAGATCAGAGCAGGCAGCAAAATGAAACACCACACATAGAGGAACAGAGGGCAGACACCAGCGCATCACCCAAACGCCTGACAAAACGTTTTGAGCCCTCACCAAAAAGCCATCAGGGAGGGGGTAGTTTTAATTCCCCCAGTAGGGAATTCCATAATTGTGTGGTGCCACTGCAGAGAAGGCTCGCCCTCGAGCCACCATCCCTCTAATTTGGGACAGGGGCGGCACTTGCAGGAGAACCCCCTCAGATGACCTAAGAGGGTGGGCCAGAATGTATGTGAGAAGGCGGTCCTTCCAATAACCTGCCCCCAAACCATAATATGAGGATGCTTAGCCATGGAATCCACAAAGATGCCACTACAATGAGAAGCCATAATTGTCCATATGAGAATGATTCTCTCTCAAATTGTTTATACTACTTTGTCCTATTAACCGGATGCCAGGCAAGTGAGAATTGAGTGTATCTCACACATCCAATTAGATCTCATGCCAAAAAATGGGTGGTGGTTCAGAACACAAGATGGCTGAACAATATATTGGTATAACTGCTTGAGAGATCCACATGCTTAAGACTCACTGTGTTTTATCAGCTAAACTAGTTTATATAACAGGAAAGTTAACTGATTCAGGAAAATATTACCTTCTTCTATTGTCACATTCCCTCTGAAGAAATATTTGCCATGCCCTCTAGAAAGAGCCACACCTAAACTGTGCCGATAAACAAAAAACAGACCATGAAATCTGTAGCACATAGCTAGAAAAGACAACAATATAAACTATTTTGCCATGGAACTAAAATCTTAGTTCTTGCTCTAGAAACAAATTACTTTTGTTTCTACAACCACATCAGTTGTAGTTATTGCTGAACTAACCAGTTCAGTGCCATTTCACGTTTGTGGTGCCAGCAACAACAGATTGTTTATCTTTGTATATTTGGGGGTACACCAACCAACTCAATCTCTGGCAAGCTAAATGCAAGACCCACCAAGGTCAGGGCTGTTCTTCCAGCTGCCTTAAGTGTTCAGCCAAGTTTTGAACATGCCCATGAGCTGTTGGAGAAGGAGGCTGTTCTTTACAAATGAAAGTCATCTGTAAGGAAAACTAACCCTCACTAATAGTGTGGGAGTCCACTGAGCTGCTGAAAGCCAGGAAATACAAGAATGTCATAATGGAAGCTTAATGACACACGTGGCACAATGTCTTTGTGATATATTTTGTTCTTGTTTAATACTTCTAAATACTGCTGCATGGGCTCATCTTCCATCTCCTCTTTCTCATGGAACACAGTCACACACTGAGGACTGCTACTATGCGAAGGGCTGGGATGCATTTCTTCTGTTTTCTAAAGTATTAATGAAACTGAGGCACAGATTACCTCAAGGCCTGAAAGGAGATCAATAGGCTGAAATCAAATGTTTCCCACTCGGAGGTAGAGTTCAGTCTCCTTGGTCAGGTATCCAATCAGGTATCTAATTTGTTTCTGCTGAGAATGGTTATCAGCAGATCTTGGCAGGGAGGCATACTCCATAACTATGTGTTCAACTCTTGCCCTCCTGAAATAATCTACCCCACTCTTATCATCCATGCAAGAAAGGAAGACTTAGATGATTTTGCTAAGATTAAAATTAGACTTTGTGGACTTTGTTCTTTCATGGCTTCTATACTCGCAATTCCTATTTCTCTGCAAATTGTGGCTGGCCATGATAGCTTTCGTTCAAAAATTAAAATTAGATTTTGCTAAGATCAGCACCTGGGCACTATCAACGCCCAAGCCATTTTCCAAGCCTGTTTGTTTTAGTCTTCTCTCCATGTATTATCCCCCCTCCCCCTTATATTTTCAACAAACTCTTTTTACATTTTATGGTTGGCTGAACTCAGCCAGAAGCTTTGCGCTAGTCCTCCTTGACTCTTGGCGACATGCTGTTGGATAGGTTTTGGGATAACTCTCCACGTAGAAGGGAGGGGGCTTTTGAGGATGCCTTGTCATCATAGCGGGGGCAGAATCTACTGATTTTGACTCTGGCAATGGGGCAGATCAGGGGAAAAGGGGGCAGCACCAGCACCAGGGCTTCCCCCCACCCCCCACACCAATCATCACAGGGACAAAGAAACAATACTGGTTGATCCTCTATAAAATCTATCGATTGCTCATTCTGTGTCCAGCACTAATTGGAGGACATGGGCTTCTTTGTAGGGAAGAGAACAGAATTAATGAGAACTGTATTAGCAAAGCTGGAGATTAATTTTAGGCAGTGCACTTGATACAGATTCTTTGCATCATTTTAGTTGAACCACCTGATAAAGGTTCTGGGTTTTGGATTTTTCTAATCTATGGCTCCCTATGATTTCGGTATGCCTCCTCTGAGTACAGGATGTGTTCACCTTTCATTTCATGGATAGTTAAGCCAGTACTGATTGCCAGACTACGGATTCCTGCAGTTGCTCATAATAAATGAACACATAAAAATATCGAACGGGAATTAAAATGTTGACATTGCTGTTTTACTAGAGCAGGGAGAGGGGAATCAGAAGGCGGCTCTGCATGTAGGTTTTGCAATATTTATAACTCTGACTTATCACTCTTTTTCAGAGGGAAGTTTCCAGTGAAGTCTCGGTCGTGATGAAAACAGCCGTTCAGCAGCTCTGCCTAACGCACTGGGGCTAAGGTGTGCACGCAGAGCTTTGCGCAAGAAGGGGTGCACATTCTCTTCGATGGCAGGGAAAGTTCAGTACACAGACAGGAGGCCTCATGTACTGCTGTTCCCAACGCTGAAGAGACTGGTATGCTTTCTGAAAGACAGGCTTGAATCCCAGCCAGAGAGTTACCTTTCACAAACGTTTCATCTCTGAATGAAACCTGAAAAGACATGCTAGAAAGCCCTTTTCCTGGCTCTTTTCAGCATTGTCCAAGGGTATTTTATTGTCAGCCCCACCTGATGAGCTTTTAATGAGCTTGTAAGGCCCTACAAATGCAACTGCAATGAGACCGATGAAATATTCCATTTATTATAGCCAGCCCTACCTGAAAGGAGTTCCCTTGATGTCTGTATAATAGTAGTCATTTGTCATCACCAACACCCGCTTCTACATCCAAAATATAAAGGAAAAAAGAAAAAAAACACAACAAGGTTTGTTATGAAAAGCTTGCAGGGTTCCGTACAAAAGCAAACTTATAATTTAAGACAAGATGGATAGCAATATATACATACACACATGCAAATGTTTATATCTGACTAACGATTAATAAACACCAGAAATCATTTCTCAGTGAACATTTTCTATTCAAACCATACTCTTTAAACTTGCATTTTTAACATAACTTTGTTTTACATTTAGCTGGAAAAGCATTTTCTATACAATACCCCCTTGTCCACTGTTTTCTTCACTTCCATGGAGAATTTTCCTGTTTTCTGATTCACCATTGCATTTCGGAGCTTAAATAAAAGATAGATACAAGAAATTAAGAAAATGTTTTTCGTCAAGTGGAAGCTTCCTTACCTTCCCTTTTAACTCCTAATGCTTTCCGCGATATCTAGGCAAAACAAAGTTCATTCACCCAGCTGAATAGAAGGCACATGCAGAATTATCCAACCACTGTCCCAAGTTATTTAACCATTGTTTATAAGCTATTTAAGCTGCCTTGGGGTCCCCGCAGGGGAACAAGGCGGGATATAATTGCAGAAAATAAATAAAATAAACTGCTGAAGATGTCCTCCATCTTTTTTTTTTAATGGATTGTAAAACAGAATCTCACAGGATAAATTAAAAATCCATATTTGGACCTCTGGGAAGCAACAGAAGTAATGGCTTTATAGAAACAATTACAGGTGCAGCGCTCTTAGCAAGAATGTCTTAGCAATATTCGAGGGTTAGGTTCCGTAAGACTTCTGGCTTACGGGATTTTGTAATAAATATGAGGACATTTTCCTACTTTATATCTAAGCTAGTTTAACTGTAATGAACCCCCTCCCCCAAACTTAACTACACAACAGTCATCCAAAATAGAAAGTGCAATGCTATGCAGGACCAATGGACTAAAAACCAATGGACCAAATTAGAAAGTGCAATGCTATGCAGGACCAATGGACTATATTACACATGCCCACTGCTAACTGTGGTTAACGGCATTCCGAAACTCCAATCAAGAATCCTGTGATAATGCCCTGAGCAGAGTTGACATTGGTTGTAGGTCAAGTGTTGCCTGAAAGATATTTTTATTCCCTGCTGAGCCAAGCATGACATGCGTGTATGTACACGTAGTGGCACTGGGACTTGATAGCAAGAGGCCTCAGATCCCACAGGCCAAGAGGAGGGCCACACTCAGAATTTTCAGCGCAGTCACCTCCCATCAGGCTGCCTTGTCTGATCTTTGATTTTATAGCTTACAATATAGAACATAATGTTCAATTCAATATCATCCATTTTCCACTGGCCACAAATACAAAATTATGATTAGTTGCTATTTTAGGGCTATTACCTTAAAACAGTCTCAGACTTCTAAACTACATGGCATGCCATGTTGCAAAGTTGAAGTTTCCTGTTGGGCAGAACGTCCAAGGAATTTTTAGTTTTTGATAAAACTCGTGAAATTTCCCAAGGGGTGGGGATGATGACAACGACAGATCCCTAACTGTGGCCTCCAGAAAACGTTAATAAAGGATGCAGGTACATTATGAGAAATGCAGGACTGAATGAATCGCAAGCCGGAATCAAGATTGCCGGGAGAAATATCAACAACTTCAGATATGCAGACGATACCACCCTAATGGCAGAGAGTGAAGAAGAACTAAAGAGCCTCTTGATGAGAGTGAAAGAGGAGAGTGCAAAAGTTGGCTTGAAACTCAACATTAATAAAACTAAGATCATGGCATTTGGTCCCATCAATTCCTGGCAAATAGAAGGGGCAGAAATGGAAGCAGTAACAGATTTTACTTTTCTGGGTTCCAAGATCACTGCAGACGGAGATAGCAGTCATGAAATTAAAAGACGCTTACTCCTTGGAAGGAAAGCTATGGCAAATTTAGATAGCATAATAAAAAGCAGAGATATCACCATGCCAACAAAAGTTTGTATAGTCAGGGCGATGGTGTTCCCAGTAGCAATGTATGGTTGCGAGAGTTGGACCATAAGGAAGGCTGAGCGCCGAAGAATAGATGCTTTTGAACTGTGGTGCTGGAGAAGACTCCTGAGAGTCCCTTGGACTGCTAGGAGATCAAATCAGTCAATCCTAAATGAAATCAACCCTGACTGTTCCCTGGAAGGACAGGTACTGAGGCTGAAACTCAAATATTTTGGCCACCTAATGCGAAGAGAGGAGTCTCTGGAGAAGACTCTGATGCTGGGAAAGATGGAAGGCAAAAGGAGAAGGGGAAGGCAAAGGATGAAATGGTTAGACAGCATCACCGATGCAACGAACATGAAAATGAGCGAACTCAGGAAGATAGTGGAGGACAGGAAGGCCTGGCGGGATATGGTTCATGGGATCACGAAGGGTCGGACACGACTTAACGACTGAACAACAACAACAACAAGCTGTGCTGCATCTCATTCATTTCTCACCAGCTCTGGATGTCCTACAGCAGCGGATCCGGCCCCCAGGGCGATCCGGTCCAGCCCGCACGAGACCGGACCCGAGTGCATCAGGTCCGGCCCGCACGAGACTGGACCGGACTGGAGGCTCCGCCGCCGTGCGTCAGCTCCTTTGGAAAGCGGTCTTCCTGTACGCGCGTCACCTCGGCGCCTCCTCCTTCTGAAAGCGGCCTTCCTGTACATGCGCAGTGCGCCGCTGAGGCCGAGAGATTGCCCTCTCGGCGTCATTGGCGACCTGCGCATGTACAGGAAGACCGCTTTCAAAAGGAGCTGACACAGGAAGGCTGCTGCTGCGGCGGCGGCCTGGAGCCTGAGGTAAGGAGAGCGGTCGGTCGGTGGGTGGGGGTTCAGAGAGCGGTGGGGGGGGGACGGGGATCGCTAAATTCACGGGGGCAGTCAAATTTGCGGTGGGGGGGGTACCAAAATTGCAGCCGGCCTAGTGGCCGGCCTGCAACAAATTTTCCCCATGGGAAATGGCCCTCCACCGCAAATAGGTTCCCCACCCTTGTCCTACAGGATCTGGTGAAGAATCACTCCATATAGTGGACTTCCTGGGAGCGCAGTGGACTTCCTAGAGTCCCTGACTTCCTGGGAGCGCAGAGGAGGAAGTTGAAGCTGCTGCTCTTGGCTGCCTGACCACAGAGTAGCACCACATGTCAGGGCCTCTGAGAGGGGGGTTGGGGATAATTTGTACCTGGGCCCAGAGTAGAAAATGGGTCAAAAAGGGGACCCTGGAGCAAAAAAGGGGGGCCCAGGAGCCAAATTTATATGTAGGGAAAGGGCCCAAAAGAAACTTTGTACCTCCTGATAAAATTCCTCTGAATGGCCCTGCCACATGTTGAGTGGCCTACCTCCCCCTTGCCTCTTTGCTTTCTTTTGTTTTAGTTCCTGTTCATTATGACTTTCCTATTGCTGTGGCATTCTTATTCCTTGCTATGGACAATGTCAGTCATCAGATAATGGAGTTGGGAAGGAATTTTACCCTTTTCAGCAAAGTGGCCAGCAATGAATGGTAGGACTTTTGTGTTCACCATAGCAACAGAACCTGGTCATTGTACATGGTTGCCTGCTCTTCATGTATGTCAAAACTTGCTCTTGGACACTGGACATGGGGGGGGGGGCGCTTTGGATAGGGACCACGGCAGGGGGCGGCAGAGATAGCACACAACTCTTAAGAGGACTTGGGGCAGGGACACAGAGGCTGGCTCACTCAAGGGGACTGGCTTTCAGTCCTTGCCGGACAAGTAACTTGGAGTTGATCTACCTGTAGTGGAAATCTACTGCAATGGAAATCAAAGGAGATTCTGATGGAATGGAAACAGAGATCTGTTCATCCGAACTGCCTCAAGAGAAACATCTGAGGAAGTTCAAGGAAAGCAGCCACAAATGCGATACATTTTTCAGGGCCATTCCACACATTTTTAATTTTATTGTTAATCTCTCTTTAGTGATGACAGTGTATAGCCCCATATCAGTGATTCTTTATACATAGTGATGGTCCTGACAAAATAGTGGCTAGGAGCACCCAGCTTGTGAAGAATGATTATAAGCAGGCCTTTAGAGGAGCTGATAGTGCTAAGCATAATAATATAGAGAAACAAAAGCAGCACCAGGTAAAAGGACATTTCAGGATCTCTTGAGACACATTGTTGCATTGCAATATTTGAAATCAGCATGCTTGGGCTCCTAGCAATGCTTCTGTTTATTCTTCCCCAATACGTCTATCTCAGATGGCAGACTGGACAATAGGAACAGATCTTCTCTTGATAACTTGCAATCATTGTTCTCTTGAAGCCCTGTGCTGGCTTTGCGGGGGGGGGGGGGGGAGGAACTGCCAAAGCTTGTCAGTTTTATTTTTCTGTCTTTATCTGTTTTTATTTTTGTGGAGAATTTGAGCACGGCTGGCTGACTGAAAACTGCAATGTTTGCAGCTCTTTAAATTTAATTCTGGGCCGTCTACATTTGAGTTAACAATCTTACTCTTCAGTCAACGAGTGTAAAAGAATAATTTTTTGCTGGAGGCATGTATAAAATAAAACATATATTTTATGTAGGTTCCCCCCCCCCCCTTTTAAAAAAACACAATGCGTAATAGGCAATTCTGGAAATATTTTCCCTTTTTAACTTTTGTGGTTTTGGACTTGGAGAGCTGGTCTTAATTACCAATCTACTTTCTAATGTTTAAAGAACTGTTCCATTTATCTTTAACATGTTTTTCATTTTTCTCCATTTCAGGGCCTGCAGTGTTCTAGGGCCCACTCCCCACACAACCCTCAGGCAAGTCACAGATTTACAAAAAGGGCCTCCAAAACCCTCATCGCTTTTAAGATCAAGTATGCATGTGGGAATTACGATTCTTTTTCTCTTTTTTTTTTTTAACCCTGCAAATATGGTCCTTGGCCTTGTAGCACAGTTTTTCATCTGTTCTGTAGATTCTTGTTTGCTAACTCTACATGGTTCAAATAGATCTGCATATACAAATTCTGCCTATTTACTAGGTATACTTTGAAACAAACATGTAAAAAAATGCTTTCAAAATAGAAACCATTCCACTAAAGATTTTTAAACAACCTTATATACCTGTAATTCCAGGGAGGGGGGGGGGGTTGGTCGGCTGGGCCCGAGAAGGGGGAGGGATCAGCAGTGGGCAGCTCCACCGAGATCCTATCCCCCTTCCCGGGCCTGCCTGGCATTACACTGCCCACTCTAATGTGCATCAGCAAAATAGCTCCCCTTACCCCAAGGAGTCCTCCAGCTGTGCTAGTGCTGGGTCCTATCTGGCTAGGATGCGGTGCGGGTTCTACGTCCGCGCCACAGCCTAGCTAAACAGGATTGGGCTGCCGATATTCTGAATTAAGAATATTGGCTTGTATGAGAAAGAGAAGGGGATACAACTGAAAAAAAATGCTTTGAAGCTGAACACGTATGCCCCATAATCTGGATCCTGCTGTTTACAGATTCTGGGGTAGGTGGAATCTACTGTGCTTCTTTGGGGGATGCAGTCTTTATGGCAAATGGATGCAACTAGTAACAGGTATTTCCAGAATTCTAGGCAACACTTTAAAAGAAATACCTACAATCCCAATAAACAGGTCCTTTTCCAGTTACTACTCACTTCACCTCTCATAGCAGGAGTACTTGGATGATCTCAACATTCAGACGGGTTCATTGGATCAATAAAATAAATGTAATGTCTATGGAACTACATTGAATTTGTGGATACTGTATAGGGTGGGGGTGGCTAACCCGCGACTTGGCATGCGGGCCCTTTTGAAGTGGCACACGCCGCCATTCTGGCTTTTTGAGAAGTGCCGCTGGAGGTGCGCTGCTTGAGACAGCCCGGAAGAGCGAGCGCGTGCAGGATCAAAGAAAGAAATAATGCTTGGGTCACAACATGGAAGTGCGCCTAACAAGGCTCAAAAGGAGCCAAATGCTCTGATTGGCTGCTCTTTAAAAAGTTAAGCAGAGGGGCCAAGGCTGACAGTGTGGATACACTGGCAGACAGGAGGAGCAAAGCTGTGCGCCAATCTTTTTGAGGCCAAGATCAGCTGTGCCACAGTTCAGGGCAGCCCCAGAGCATACTTACCTGTGGGGGACAGGTGCTGATTAGATGGTTCCCATTGAACAAGGATGCAGTGAGGCTCAAGGAAAGGATGCTCCATCAAGCAATTACCACTCATTAGCACTGAACAATGGCTTCCTCATTTTTCTCTGGTCCATTTTTTTGTTAAATCCCTTGCAGCACAATCCTATGCTGGATTGTGGATGGATGCAGTGACTCAGAAGTATGACTCAGAAGTAAGTCCCATTGTGTCCAATGCGGCTTACTCCCAGGAAAGAAAAACACCAGCAACAGGAGAGTGAGGGGAGGGGAAGATACATAGAAAAGGGAGGGGGGAAAGGAAAAAAAGCTGTTGCTTTAGATGCCCCACATGCTCAGTTCCTTTGCTGCCAAAACCATGTGTGGGTGGAGGGGGGAGGTGTGCGGAGGAGAGAGAAAAAAGTGTGGCTGGCTGCATGAAGTTGGGAGGCTTCTGTTTTGATGCCCTGCTTTTGATAACAAGTGGATTTTAGAGGGGGGAGAAGGGAGGGTGGGATTGAATACAACAAACTTCTGAGTCGGATGTGGAAAAAGAGAGATATTTTTGTCTTTTCCACAGTCACACGTGGCGAAAGAGATATACTTTTGTGTCTACACTTTTGTCTTTTGTTTTTTTTGTATGTTGGGGGGAGCTGAGAAGGAAAGAAGGCAGATTGGACAGGTCTCTGCACCCCACTCAGCCTTGTGCTTCTTGTGCTGTCACTGTGCTTTAAATATTTCAATTACCTTAGAAATATTTATTTATTTATTTTATTAGCGCATTCAAGATTATCTACATAAAAAGTGGCACGTGGCGTGCAGCAGGTTGGTCACCCCTGTATGGGGACAGATAATACAGTTGGCCCTCGTTATCCGCAGGGGATCCATTCCAGAATCCCCCGCGAATAATGAAATTCGTGGGTAATGAAACCCGTGGAGGTGGGACATTCCGAAAAACTGAAAATGCCTTTCAGAAGACCCTGGGAGACCTTCTGAGATGTGGGAAGGTTGTGCGCGGCCTCCATGCACCTCAGAAGGTCTCCCGGAGGTTTCAAAAAGACACTTCTGGTTTTCCCGAGAAACCTGGAGTACTTTTTAGAAGCCTCCGGGAGGCCTTCTGAGGCGTGCACAGTGGCATTGTATAATAGGGGGCCCTGGGGCCCAGGGCACCAGCTTCTGGGAGGCGTCAAAGGGGCACCAAAAAGGTCCGGGATTTTTTTAAAAAAATCCCTTCCATTGGAGCTCGGCAGCTGGAGGAGGCTGCAGCCGGAGGGCAAGTCGGCGGCCGGGTGGGAGATGGATCAACTCGTGGAAGTCGCCTGTGCTTGCCCAGCCGCCGGAGCTTGAGCTTGGGGAGCCGGACCGGACGGTGCACGAGGGTCGGAGGAGGAGGTCGGTCGGACGAGGGAGCTACAGTAAGGAGCTTTCATGCGCGTGCATTTGGGGGGGGTATTTCCGCGGCGAAAAGGCGCCGCGTGCTTCCTTACCGTTGCTCCCTCTTCCAACCTCCCTCCTCCTCCGACCCTCATGCACCACCACCATCCAGCCTGGCTCCTCAAGCTCGGGTTCCGGCGGCCGGGCAAGCACAGGCGACTTCCACAAGTTGATCCATCTCCCACCTGGCCGCCGACTTGCCCTCCGGCTGCGGCCTCCTCCAGCTGCCGAGCTCCGACGAAAGGTCTGTTTGCCAGCGTGGCCTAACGGCCGCGCCATGATATATTTAAAAAGGGGTGGAGCATGTGTGTCACATGACATGCATAATGATGTCAGGTTACTTCCGGGGGGCGCTCGGCCTACCCCCGCCCCAGGTGCCGGGAGGGCTGGCAACGCCACTGGGCGTGCAGAGGCCATGCATGACCTCCCCGCATCTCAGAAGGCCTCTTGGAAGCTTCTGGAAGTGCAAGAGTTTCACATGGAAATCTCATTTCAGAATGAAATGATGGGCTGCATCTGGAGCCAGGTGAGCAGAAGAAGCTTGCGTAAGGAGATTCCCCACCCCCTTCTCAGTCATCAAAGATGCCACAATCTAATTTTCAATAATCCCCCTCAACTATTCACCCAACCCGTCCAGCGTGTCCTCCAACCCTCAGGAGAGGCTGGGGAGTGGGGGGAGAGAACATGAGACTGCTGTGGGGATGAGTGGGAGGGCACACTCACTTAATTCTGGATATAACCCAGTATCACTTCTAATAGTATTAGAGGTATATTTAAAAAAAAAAACCTGGGAAACTCTCAAGAAAGGAAGTCCACGTTTAAAATGCAGGAAATAATGCAAAATCTAGTAGAAGGCATTTATGAACAGAAACCACAAGAGTTCAAGCGAGGAAGACAGCATGGCCTTTGAAAAGATGAAAAGAATGTATCAACAGAAAAGATCAACACTGCTAAACTCCTGAATTGTTTCATTATTCACCAACTGGGTGGGTTGACAGAAGCAGACATATCTTTTACAAGGGAGAAGGCAAATATAAACTTGAATCAGAAGAAAGGATCAAGAAAGGACTACATCTGAATGCTGACAATACTCTAGAGGCAGACATACGTGATGAATCCCAGATTTCAGAAAAACGTGACACAGTAAATATGGGAACCTTCCGTTGACATATTCAAAACCTCTCTGAAGTGAGTGGGGTTTGGAAGGTTGCTGGAGATGCTAATGTACTGCTGATATTTGAGAAGGGTGCTAGGGAAGATCTATGAAAATGCAGACATGCAGGCATGACTTTAGTTAGTACAGACGTTATGGGAAAAGCTAAATCACAGGAACCGAAAGGAGAACACCTGGAAAGTTACGATTTAATTAAGGACAGTCAGCATGGATTCGCACAAAAGAAATCATGCCTAACAAATCAGATTTATGGAGGAAGTAACAGAAAGACCCGGCAAAGGTTAAGCCGTGGACATAAGGAAATCTTTTGATACAGTAAGACTCAAAAACCCTGACATATAAATAAAGAATGACATGGAAGGGAGCTGCAAAGTAGAGGATGGAGATATGGACATTAGGAACATCTTTGAATAGAAATACAGTAACTAAAGTTCAAAAGTTAGCACAAGCCTAACATGAAGTGTCAGATGGACAGCACTCACATGACCTCTCAGTTTTTGATTCCGTGGTCTGGACAGAGACCAAAAATGCAAGGTCTTAGTTTCTTGCATTCTTAGCTTTGGAGTAAGCAACCAGGCAAGCTTCTTCAGAGATTCTTCAGCCCAGAGGCGTGGCTAGACTGGAGCGGAGGCAAGTAGTTCTGCAAGACTCCATTACACCCGAGTCAGCGGCCCCTCCCCTTTGCTGTTGGAGCCATTCTGGCAGCAAAGGCAACACGCAGGACACTCCGTCGCTGCCGGAATGGCTCCAACAGCAAAGGGGAGGGGCCGCTGACTCCGGTGTAACGGAGTCTTGCAGAACTACTTGCCTCCGCTCCAGTCTAGCTACGCCTCTGCTTCAGCCAGGCAAAATCTGGTACTTTTATTTGGGTTGCTCTGACATTTGAATGTGACTTACCAGGCTGGAGTCAGAGCTGGCCAGCAGCGTTTTGGTGCTCTACCTAATTATTTTAAACTGATGCCGGCATACAAATGCTGGGCCTAGCAGCCTGCCTCATTCATCATGCCAAACCCTATGGCTAGTAAAGCCATAAAGGAATGTCTCTCACTCCGTTAGATCATCAGCTATCGTCTGATTATTTAGCATATTTGAATATCACAATTTCTTCCAGAAACTCAGGTTTATTTATTGAAAATATGTATACTTTGCCTTTCCATCTGCAAAGATCCACAAAGCAGCTTCACTCATCCATGTCATCATTATCATTATCATCATCATTATTAAGAGTTTGTATATACTGCTTTTCAACAAAAGTAGTTCACGAAGAGGTTTACATAGCAAAATAAATCAATAAATGGTTCCCTATCCCAAAAGAGACTCACAACAACTCTGTGAGATACGTCGGCCTGTGAGGCGCACCCTAGTTCCAAGGGTCCTTAATGGTTGAACAAGGATTTGAACTTGGGTCTCGCCAGTATCAGGGCAAGTCCAACACTGTCTACTACACCGCTCCTTTATATAACCTTTGGCATCAAGGTTTTGGTCTTGAGCCTCTTTACTTGATCTTTCATGTAGCACTTAGGATACCATATTCCTTACATAGTTCTACCATGCCGTCTTGCAAAACTGCGCTCTCTCTCTCTCTCTCTCTCTCTCTCTCTCTCTCTCTCTCAATCCCCCCTTCCTCTATTCCTGAACAGTAAGATTAAATTAATTAATTAGCAGTATTGGGATTGAATCTGATAACACAAGCAGAAATGTTGCCCTTATTACATGCTGCCCTGCACTGCCATCTAGCATGGTCTAGTGGTAAAGTCTACCCTTGATCTGTAAAGTGGTAGAGTCTACCCAGATCTACCTCTGTGGTAACCAATACAATGCTGGATTATCAAGTGGCACAAATGACAGGATATCATTAAATGTTATTCTCTACAGGTGTGCACGTGTGGAGGGAGGGCAGAGTAAATGTACGTTTACGTGAAAAGTCATCAGAACAAAACAATCATAGTACAACTATATTTTCAAAGTACCGTATTGTCCCGAGTATAAGACGCACCTGATTATAAGACGCACCCTTAAAGTTTGGTGCTATTAAAAAAAATTAATTAAATCACTGGCATTAAATTGCAACAGCCTGATTATAAGATGCACCCCTAGTTTAAAAACTTAAATTAGGAGAAAAAAGTGAGTCTTATACTCAGACCAATACGGTAGTTAAAAAATTGGGAGGTTATCTTTCTTTTCCTGAACCCCATCAGGAGTAATCACGTCTTTGATACCTAGTTGATCTTGTATAGTTATGAATACAACAGACTTTCCTGACAAGCTCTCAAAACAAATAACTTACCACATCATCCCTGTCTTCCCATTCAACCTCGGAAAGGTCAACACTGCTATAGTTGGGTTTTCTTCGCTTTTTCCCTTCTTCATACTAAGGTTAAGCAGAAGAAGAAGAAAAGGATTTTTAACACATCGGAGGCATTTCATTGGAAAAAGTAGGCAATTTTTATACAGCTCCTTCAATCATTACTAGACAAGAATTTAAATGCATTTAAGTTTTTTCAGCATTTTCTTCTTTTAGTTTGTATTAACTGAAAACACAGCTTTGCATGAATATTCTCTAAAGCCTGACTCCTTTGGACTATAAAAAAACTTCCAGGTAAGCAGATTGTCCCTCTTCTGCAGACAATACCCATCAGAATTGTCAGTGTACCCTTGAAACTGCAGGGACAAATTAATGTGAACACCTAATGAAAAAAATAATTGCGCATCACATTTTATACATAAACTCAAAGCTTCATTATACTGTACGTTAATACACCATATGGAAACTATATATGAGACTTTGGTCTCAGAGTTTATGGAAGACATCCTGAAGCAGCTCTTGCAGCTACGCAGGAAGTGATATTTCCTACTATGTTATCAACAAAAGGCTCACAAATTTCTCTTTAATCAAGATAAGACCCCGAGTTTGGTGTCAATACCTGCTGATACCACACTTCTATCCGTTCGTTCATGGGAAAAATGGAAGAAATGCACCAATAAAGAAATGTAATTGTTTTTAATCACTACTATTGTTACATTGTAAGTCTCACTTTTTAAAATAAACATCACATGGTGACAAATTACTTCAACAACACTGGCGGTTATGTAATGTAGGAAAATCCTGCCCCCTGCTGCATATCCCAACTAAGAGAGCCCACTGGTAGAAAAAGTAGCTCTACAAACTATAGATTAAACCACTTGTATGTCTGTGCTGGACTTCATTAGCACTCTGAATAGATAAATCAATGCATTTTGTTAGGAGTATATTTGAAGTGCATACATTTGTTTGCTCAGTATTAAAACTAAGGCTGTGCAAAACCTGCAGGAAGACACCCATTTGGGAAAGCATTTTCTAACACCAAGCTATGGATTTCTGGGGAAAAAAAAATCCCACTGCCGGTCCAAATTTGGGCTGGTTTAATTGCTGCAATTCCTTCACTAAAATAAATTGTTTACTTTAAGAAAATGAGTTAGAACATGCATATTTTCCTCACAGTTGAGCTGCATCATGGATTCTGTAGTCTAAAAACCACAATGCGTCAATCACATTTATTCATACAGAGGTACAAAGGGATGAAAATTCTGAAGAAAGGAGCACTGCTGAATGAATGAACATACAGCAGATACTACAAGAAATTTCTGATTTCGGTTAGTGTGCCAGCTGCTTCAGAACACTATTCCACATTCTAGTTTCTCTCCCTCTTTCTCGTGTACGTGGTTCATGCAAATGTTGCTTTTCGCTAAAAGGCAAAATCAGATAACAGCTTTTCACAGCCTTCCGTTTCATACTTGTGCATTAAAATAGGGGTACTGGAAGTTGAGTAAAGCGAGAACATCTGAAACAGGTATCTATAGCTCTGGACTGCAAGCACAACTCCTATGCAAAGTCCATTACATGAATAGTCCCAGAGTCGTCGCTCCGGTGGGGGCTGTACCGTAAGTTGCACCCCATCTAGTCCAATTTACAAGCTGGCAGGAGGTGGGGCCAACTCCTGCCATCTTGTAAATGGGACTAGGATGGGGTGCAACTTACTGTACGGCCCCCACCGGAGCGATGCCTCTGAATAGTCCTGCAACCGGCCCTGCTGACAGTGTCTGTGGATGGCTGAGAGACCAAAGTGGAATTAAGTTGTGGGAAGCACATCCTTCCCCTTTTAAAAAAATAACAGATGCATGCCAAGTGGCAGTGCTGACTCCTGGTTTGGAAGTCCTCCTGCCAAATGCCCTCAGGGGGGCCCTCTTCCTACCTGCCATCAATCACACACAATTTTCTCTCCATCTGCTTCTGGGCTGAATTCCCACCACTGTCAAAAAGGAAAGTGTGAGTAGACAGGCAGCGTTAGCAGTAGGAGGTGGTGGCAAGACAAGCAGCAGGGATCCCTGGGGGTCAGTAGTGGGCCTCTTGCTGAGACATGGACCTCAGAAGGTGCCTGATTATGCCAAACTTTGGTGTCAGTGCTGCGAAGTAGGACTAGGTGTCTTGGAAGATTCTAGATGTGTCTAAAATTAGTGGAGCAAATATATGTCAGTCATCCCATCCTCCCTCAACTGTGATCACTGAAGCTCAAACCTTTCCAAGTCAAAGGGGGCTAAGGCGTTGTCTGCTTCCAACCTGCAGGAAAGCACTTGGCAATGTGCTGCTCCACTTGTTAGCAGAAAACAACCAGTCAGAAGCTGCCACAATTTACCTTATACTTGCCAGTCCGTTCCATTCAGCCTGAATGGAACGCTAGTGGCAGAATGACTACATCCCAAAGAGAGAAAAGAGGTGGTGTTGTTTTTTTAAAGGACTTTCTTTGCTTGGACTTGACAGGCAGCTAGAGGATACTTGGTTTATTTATGGTTCCTGCCAGAGTCCAAAGCCTGCCAAACCCCAATTTTCACATATTTCTCTAATAGCCCTCTGGCGTAAATTGCATGCAATATAGTACCATAAACTTTAAAGAGGTAATGTACCACTATTTTTTTAAAAAGTCTGTTTGATAGCTTTTCATATAGATACACGAAGTCCCCAAGTTATGCCCTGGTTCTGCTACGGAGGTTTGTCTGGAAGTGTGTGGTTCCGCTACGGAGGTTTGTCTGGAATGTATGGAAGTCGGAACAGCCAACTCAGTGCTATTGCACCTGCATGAAAGCACCAGAATGGATGGATTGCACCTGTGCAAACGCGCCAACATGACTGGCCATAACTTGGGGAGCCAGTGTACATTTAGATTAACCTTTATGTACGTAGCCCGCCCCAGTTTATATCTCATAACAAGCAGGCAACTTGTGTCCACTGCATTTGTCTATGACAACTATGATGATTCCTAGTTAACAACTTTTCAGAATGACAACCTTTCAAACAAGTTTAACATTGGTTTGATAAAATCACAGCCTGCAACTATAGATTTTGTAATGTGCTACATGTGCAGCCCAGAAACAGGGAATGTAAGACGAAGCAGCTGCTGTAGCTGGTACTGCACTGTCAGTGGTCACATATTGCTTTGCATTTTATTTTCTTTCTGCTGTATCTGTGATTCTCAAAGATTTAAATATAATTATTTCTGGACCATGATGTGCCTTCTTTATCTAACTTGTGCCTGGCTTCCTCTCCAAGTCTTTAATGTCAGCTGGAAATCCATACATGTTCATTAGGCCTCTGCAGAGTCCTTTTTGTGTATCCAGAGAGTGATCACAAGAATTCAGAGAAGAATAGAAGCAATAGAATAGCGGACATTTAGGTAAAGAGGCCTGGAGGTTGACTGCTCATTTGAGCCCTCCACCTCACTGGAGGTAAATGTCATTTTCTTTTCCTCAGCTGAAAAATAAAGTCTAGATCTGCATACAATCTTTCCAAAACAATTTATATTTATCAGAATTTAATATAGCAGTATATTTAGATTTTATGTCTCAAAACCTGAAAGAAAGAAAAACACTTGCAAAGAACAGTTCTCCTTTTCCATATTTCACCAACTATTATAAACGTCAAATACAAAGTTAAAGCCTGTAGCTGAGTTAGTAAGCATTCCTTGCTGCTACTGGCTAAGGTGATTGCTCCATCATTTCACCCTCCAGCCACGCTACCAGCCAGCTGTTGGTCTACCTGGGGGTGTGGGGGGGAAAGGTGAAGGAATTAATGGGCTATATGTTGATTCAAATTGACAGTCCCAGCAACTGGACAATTAGAGCAAATCCCTCAGTTGAAGTCATTGGTCCAGTAAACAGAATGCAGGGCAAACGCCGTGTACTGACATTATTCTTGTTACTGCTTTGGAAAGAAAAGGATCTGATCATTTCACACAATGAAACACTGAACTATTTGACAATGTTAATGTGGCCCCTGCAATTGCTCCCATTGCCCTCCCTAATAAGGGGCTTGGGTAAACTTCTATATAAAGACACTGAGAGAGATCATCTGAAAATTGAGAGTTTGTGTCATCAATTTGGGGATGGCACCCAACTCTGTTTTTCTTTTTCAACCAAGCCAAAGGCTGGAGGTTTCAAGCTTTTGGCAGCAATAGCTGAGACTGAAACGGAATACCATTCAAGACAGGAGTAATGATGGTTGGGAGTCTTTGTGGTGTAGGGGGTGGGGTTGGCCTGCTATTGGTAGTATCTCACCAGCGCTTTTTGACAAGGTCTGCATTCTAGAAGTGAATTTGGCTCCGGCTCAGAGCAATTAGAGATTCACG
This sequence comes from Plestiodon gilberti rubricaudatus, assembly GCA_026170595.1. Classification (NCBI taxonomy): domain Eukaryota; kingdom Metazoa; phylum Chordata; class Lepidosauria; order Squamata; family Scincidae; genus Plestiodon; species Plestiodon gilberti. Next base: position 217,661,749 of record JANXHW010000002.1, on the reverse strand, counting down.
TGGTGGCCTTGGCCAGAAGCACTTTCTAACAATGTCATTAGATCAGAACCATATTCAACTGGAACAAAGGAACATGGCAGCTCTTATCCATGAAGAACAGACTACCACAATGTGCCCTGGAAAAGCTTTCGTTAGTTCTAGCTTCAGTCAAAAGCTTCTAGAAACTTCAGTTAGTTCAGGATTCAGCAAGCTGCCTCTTGCTGAAGATAGTGAGAAGAGATGACATTCATCTGGTTCTCTGATTCCTGCACTGGTTGTCTGCTGGCTGCAGGGCTTAGAAGGATTCAGTTAAATATGCTGGTGTTTACTATAACAGTGACTGAACCCTCGAGCTCATCAAGACCTACAGAGCTAGTACCCACTTAAAATCCCTATGACTTGGGTAGTGAGAACAGCAAAAGGTAGAGCCAAAGCCTTCTCAATCATGAACCCAAATGTATGTAATGTATTACAGAAATAATTCCCCTTATTCTTGAATTTACTGGGAAAAATGGGTGTGAAGCCATGGCAAAAACGTTTTAACGAGGAAACTAGGTGCAACTTGAGGATTGTAGTTTAAAATATAGAATATTAACACACACACACACACACACACACACACACCTAAAATAACACCGTTAAAAATTAAAACCATCAAATAAACACTGCAATGTTTCGCTCGTCTGTCACGAGCATTACCAAGCATAGCCCTCATGTAGTGGGGAGATGTAAATCCCCTTAAATCTCTATAAGCCTCCCGCTCTGCAATGGGTCTCCTTGAACCTGCACCAGAAATTAAGAACATAAGAAGAGCCCTGCTGGATCAGGCCAAAGGCCCATCTAGTCCAGCTTCCTGTATCTCACAGTGGTCCTACCAGGTGCCTCAGGAAGCACTCAGACAACAAGATACCTGTTTCCTGCTGTCACTCCCTTGCACCTGGCACAGAGAAAACCTACTTCTAAGCCAGGAGGTTGCTTATGGTTTGTAACCTGTGATGGACTTTTGAACTGTGCAAGTCTGAGGTGAGAAAGGGGATGGGAAGGCTGCAGAAAAGGGAGATAGGATCCAGTGCATGCCATCGCCACTGGATCCATCTCTCCCTCAGTCTCTCTGCCACGTTCCCCCTCTCCCCCACCCCCTCTCGCCTTCCCCGCTGGCCTACCTCCTCTGGTGGGTGGCCAGTGATCCAGCAACGCATGTAGGAAGGCTCTGATCTTCCCGCCAGCGCTCTAGCAGCACGCTACTTCGCATGCTGCTAGAAATGGTTTTACAACTTGCTGTTAGCTAGTCAGCACTGGCGGAAGGCTAGATCTGCCAGCGCCAAGAGCCCATAGGACTAAGCTGACAATCAATTAAATAAATAAAACTAATATAACTGGTATAAATTATAGTGCATTGCACAGAACAGGAGTGCATGAGAGAGAAAAAATGGCACCCATCCCAGTAAGCTTCTAGTAGGCTAAGGCAGTGTTTTGACCTGTGACTCCCTTGACCATTGGCGACCATTGGCCATGGCTTCCTATTACATTATGTCGATGTTTGCCAATTGACAATGCACCGTTTTCCAAGAGGATTCTGTGAAACTCCGCGGCTCCCCTGGCTGGTTTCCACGGCTCCCCTGGGAGTCGCGCCTCCCAGTTTGGTAACCACTGGGCTAAGGGGTACACTTAGTAAAAATAGTAAAGCCTGTAATCCTATACACATGTTCCAGGGAGCAAGTCCAATTGAACTCAATGAACCCTACTTCTGAGTAGACTTGTATAGAATTGTGCTGGAAATGGCTTAAGCATGCATAGGGGAGACACTGGGAATAGTACTGAAAAAGAAAGGTGTCAATCCAGTATGATAATTTTATAGATAGATAAAACACTTCCTTAGATGCGGGCACCTACAAAGTTGGACAGAGCAAACATCTGGCAAGTGTAGCCTAGGGAAACTCTTCTAAAACAGTGTTTCTCCATTATTAGAACAAAGGTAGGCATACATTTTAGAGCTGCAAAACTACCTCTTCGCTCCATATACTTAAGTTAAATTCCCCAGGGAAGAGTTAAGTTAGCATGTGTATCATCTTCACCAGGGGATGTGTCTGGGAGCAATACTGGTTCTCAGTCTAAATCTCTGCTGGCTGGCTTTTAAGCATTTTATTTAATTTGTATTTATTTTTCTTGCCAGGCGGATGGTCCTAATCGGTTTCCTGCAATCCTGGTGTTCTGTGACCTGCGTTTATTTTGTACTGTAGCTGTGCATGATCCTTTAACTGAGCTCTGCTGGACCCTGAATTTGTGAAGCACTTGAAGTGTGTTCACTCATAAAAGGGTACTTGTAAAAGCAGACTCTCAAGATTAGGATTAAGCAAACGTGTGACTTTCTTTGCCTTCTTCCAAGAGAACACGAGCTTCCCCTTTTCAAAGCAAGACTAGCATACCAAACCTATAATTTAAGATTTTAATCCAGAAGTTCCTAGATTATGGTTGGCAATGAAGACCAGTCATTTTGGATTGGACATTCTTGCCAGCTGGCAGCAAGAAACTGCCATGCAGTAAAATTTCCAACCCAAACGGCAATGAAAAACCGACAGTTAACTATGTCACATAAAAAGAGGGGAGGGGAATAAACCTCAACTTTCACACAGGGGAAAATGGGAGCAAATAAAGATATGGAGTCCAGGAAAAACTCTGGCAACATAACAGACGAGAAAATTATGCTTCCCCCCCCACTCTAAAACACAGTGTTTTTGCTTATATTCAAATAGCACAGAAAATATCTAACCCCATCGCTCTCAGAGTGCAAGAAGAAACTCCTACAGACTGCTGTTCATATAAACTTCTGCTGCTCTCTAACCCCTTCACAGCCCAGTTTCGAACTGTGTGCAGAATCTTGTTATATTACACACACCCACAGGCAGCCCAATCCAATCCCCTGCCAGTCCATACCATGCAGCGCCACCAACGGAGTGTGTACTGCATGCTATGGTGGTGGTGGTGGTGGTGGTGGGGAAACCACACCGCCTGAGAGAGGTAAGTAAAAATAAGGCTGAGCTGCCTGCTTGATAAGGTTTAGCGTAATCTAAACGAAACATCGTTTTTTAAATAATTTTTTTATTAAATTTGGATTTTATTGTTTTTTCTGAGCCATGGCTTTTAATCCCATATTCAGTCTAAATTGAACATTGCGGGCCATGAAAGTTTGAAATCGTAAGTAAAAATATTTTATACTTCTCTCTCTAAGGCTACCTTGCCTATGGGTTTCCTTGAACCCACGCCAGCTCTTTTGCTGGCATAAGTCCAACAGAGTGTGGGTTACCCTCCCACCCCCAAACTGCCCCCCAGTATCTTCCCCAAACCATCCCAATTTTCCCAAAACCACCCACCCCTGATGCCACCTTACCTGCTTCAGTGCAGTCTGGGTGGGCTGTTGGCGGATGTGCATAGCTACTAGCAGTGGGCCCAGGATAGTATTGGGTCTTTAGTCAGTGTGATACAGATAATTATGTGATAATTTTGCATAACTGGCTAATGAAAGTCTTTATGCTTGCAAATACAATACACAAGCATAATTGATTTACACAGATGTGCACACCTACCCTCTATTTCAATAGACTTTCCACACTAAATGAGGCCAAAGGCCCTCATGACTCCATTTTCTTTTATTTCAAGCCACAGGAAAGATTAGACAGCTGAAGCTTATTTATTTTTACCTAAATCCCGTTCTCATGTTATTTTTCTATGTGGTAAGGTTACCCTGGAATTACCAGGGAATTACAGCTGGAATTACCATGTCAGGGATAATGCCAGCTCTCACAATCTGAACATATGTATGACATTCATCATATGGAACTTGTGGTAAATCACCTTGTGGTGACTTTATCATGTGAAACAGAGAAGCAACCCCCAGTTGTGCTTTTACTGATGTTCGACTCAACTGTTGATGCTCAACTGAAGGTGGCTTGTGTACAACGCAGTTTAAGAAGGCTTGGTCTAAACAAATGATACAGAAATTGAGGAAGACATCTTGATCTTTACGAGCCTAAAAAGACTGGGTAAACACTACCCTTGTTCCGATCAGATCAGCTGCATACAAGTAGATTAGTAGCGTGACATGCATTCGATTCTTTCCATAGCAAACCCTCTTGATTTAGGATTTCATTTGCATTCTTAAGACCTTATCATTCAGGATTATGCAAAATTGACAGCTGCTTATAATTATATCTGCTTGGAGTGGAAATAATTTAAAACATCTGCCTTTATTTCAACATTAGCAGACTTAACTTCGATGAGCATGTTTCTACCTAACGTCAAAGTTGAAAGGAAAGAATGAAGGAAAGCTCCGAGTATTACTTCCAAATTTCCTGCAATTCATTTGTATGTGTAACTGGTTTTCCCAGCAAAGCCTTCAAACTCTTAATTATCTTTCTAATATATGTAATTTAGGATTGCTAATTAGATAGCAATTTAATGCCCTCACAGGGTTTCAGATGCTCTTTTCTTTTTTTAACATGTAAACTCCAACAGGAATATTGTTGACATTCAAGTGATTGAACTCTTCAGTTATTTAAATTAACATAAGGCATTTACACTGTTCAAATCATTTAAATATTCTGCTGTCAGCTACAGCTGTAGAGTTTTATGGAGTCTCTGAATAACCAAGGGTAACTGTAGGTTATCTTAGTTTCCAGGCAGGACTCCCCAGAGAGAAATGAGATTTGCTGCTTATGAAAGGCTAACAACGCTTAAGTGGGGCACTAATGTTTCCTCTGAGACTTGGATTTCTCTGTTTTTCTATATTAGGAGAAACAAATTTTCCCAGAATTTACAGCTATGAAAGCCTTAATACTGGTTTAGCGATCTTTAAATACATTGGCCTTTTTGCTATGTACAATATATTGTGGCAGTTAACATTTAATTTAACTCAGCAACTTACTCTGGAAGCTAAACTGCCACTGTACTTAGAGGAAGGTTTATAGCCCGAACGTACCTTTCATTTCCTATAAATACTCTCCTCTATCAGAGTTAATATCAAAAGTAAATTATACAAGGGTATGTATCGTTTTGAGGAGAGTTATTTATTATGTATACAAATAATTACAATAAATAAATACATTGTATACAAACAGAAAGGGGGAGGAATGTGCCAACCACTGTAAAACAAAAAAAAACAAAAAATGTCACTGCCATTTCTGAAACACATGTTAGAAATTTATATTATTTATTGCTTAGTACGTGTATAAGATTCATTTTGCTTGTAAGAAACTTAATATTTAATTTAAACAGAACTATCGTATAAAATCTTTAGGTGTAAATTCAACTAAAGACAGCATTCAAAAATGAGCTGGAGATCATATGACAGATTGTGCCTGCAAAGTGCCAGTAATATTTGAGTGAGTGAGTGAGTAGATCAGAACCTGAGGAGGAACACAATTAAGACAAGTGCACATGACCCACTTTGTAGCCTCATGCTATCATATGAAGCAAAACCTTACCAAACAAAACCTAAATTCAAAACCCTGTAAAAGATACAGAAGTAGAAGGTGGTTTGGGGCTATTTAGTGTTTTGCATGGGACATGCAATGTATGATAATATTCATGAAGGACAGACATTGAGGCTATGTGCTCAATGCAAAGAGCACCTGACTTGGAGGACTTGAGGAAGAAAGAAAGCCACCTAAATGATGGCCCAATTCTATCTGTTAAGGTCTGCCAGTGGAAGCATCAGGATTCAAGCAGAAGTGCCTGGATCCGCCGTGCATCTCATGACGCCACCAGCGAGTGCAACTAGGACACCAACGCAGTCCCTGGCAGCTGCAATGTGTTCACCGGTGGCAAAGACACTATCTGCTGGCGCCAGGTAAGGCAGTGGTGGAGGCGGATGGTGGTAAGGACAAGGGAGGAAGTGGGAGGAATAAGGGCATTTCTGGGCGGGGAGGGGGGAGGAACCGGGTGCAGAGGCGGGACGGGGTGGATTCATTGGCAATGGTGCATGTCAGATCTCTCTTTTGAAAACCTCCCCACCCCTTTTTCCTCCTTGGACATACGCCAAGGAAGACACACACCATTTTCCACCTAGGACATTTATTTTATTCAAAAATATTTATATCCCTGAACAAGGGCAGCCAGTGGCACAACGTGGAAAACACACAGGTAGCGTTTGGCAAAGCTCAAAGGCTTCCAGGACTTAGACTCCTCAGGTTCCAAAGAAACACTCCAAAGGTAAAATAGAATGGTTTATTTATTTTAGGCTACGCAAAAGCATATGTCTCTACATAAAAGTTACAAGGCAGTAAAACTGCAGAATACATTTGGCATAATGTTTCAGGTACACAAGAAACAGACTAAAAATAATAAAGAGATAACTCCTCACAGCTAAATACATTTCCATAACACTCACCAAGATGATAAGAGTTGTCGGCCATCCCAGCAAGGATGGTGCAGGGCTGGCTCAGCCAGAGTCAGGGCTAAAGCCAGGCCATCAGGAGCAACAGACAGGAAGACTGACTCCAACAGAAGTTAGAGAAAAGTGAGACAAAAACCCACAAATGACCAAATGGTTCCCCAGGGGAGACAGTTAAATAGACTTTTGGGGTCAGGTGATTGACATGAGTGAGTTGACCAATCAGATGCTGACACCCAGCGAAGATTCCAGAAGGTGACATCAGAACTCCTCTCTCCCCCTCCCAACTGGGGAAGCGTGTGATGTTTAACGCAGGTGTGGGAACTTAATTGAGAGAAGCAGCACTATCTCTGTTCCCAGGCCGATAATGGGCAGGGCCACATGAGCCACAAGGTCTTTGGCCGCCCGCCAATCACTAAGGCTCTGCAGCAGGCAGAGAGAAAAACCAAGAAGCAGGAAATCAAAGATGGAGTCAGACCAAGGATTTAGACTTGTTCATCACACCTCCCTAGCACAATTTTGCCCCATTTTGCCCCCCCCAGCACTATTAAAAAAACAAGCTGGACCGTGTTAAACATTTGTCATAACATGTAGTTTGTCCCAACGTAGCCCGTTGCTAGAAAGCCAATTCAAACCTTCCAGCAGGATTTCAATGTCTTTCTGTCTTTTTTATCATTGTGTGCCAACATCCTGTTCCTAAACTAAGTTCTGTCTAAGCCCTAAAGATTTTTACTCCAGAATTGTACATGATGCCAATAAACATCAGAAAAACACAACAACTGATGGAGGCTATCTTTCAAAACTGAACATTAAGCACCCTATTGTAAAAGTGCAAATTATTAACCTGAAGCAAATGAGCTCACTTCTTTTCTGAGTCTCAGTTAAAGGGGGAAACTATCAGAATACAAATCTCATGGCTCTTGGACACTAATTTATATGAGGTATTATATTCACGTTTCAGATTGTGGTTTAAAACCTTAACACCTCAACCCTAAAACACATTTACTTGGAAGTAAAAGAATTTGCTTGCAAGTAAGGGTGACTTTATATGACTATTTATGACAAGAAGTCATTAAATGGTGAATTTTCCCTGCTACACACTTGTGGAGAAATTTAGTTATTAATATGCCTTATGAGACCAGATGTATACTAAAATATATTCTGGAAAAGGTTCATGCTTTATGGTCCCTCCAACCATGGTTAAATATTAGCCTGACCATACGTGAAGGTTTTTCTGAGGAGGGAGGAAACATCTACAAGAAGGTTCCACGATGGGACGATGACATCACCATATGGTGCCCTTTTCCTGCCGTAAATGATCGTATAAACTTACTTTGCTTGCCCTATGATCACAGCTGTAGGGTGTAATTCATGGGGTACATTGACTCATGGTGTTTTATTGAAGTCAATGAGACTCCAGCGGTGTGAGTGGCCTGCTGCCCATTGCACCCTGAGAAAGATGCGTAAATTCAATGATGGAAATCACAGAACTGACTTGTTTATTACACATTAACACTTTCTACCATTGATGTGGAAAGCCACTGCTTTTTTCAAGACCAACATCTTAATGCGATGGTGATATCTGCATGAAATTGGCGAAGACCCAGGACTGGCAGCATTTACACATGCTGTTAAACTTTATTAGAGAGAATAGTCCCACTGAAATCAGTAGAAAGCTGTATTACTCCAAGAAGCAAACTGAGAGATTTACACCTCAGCTGAAACCAGACTTTAGTTTAAAGGCTTGTTGTTTTAAATATCTGCTAGTCATGAGTGCCAAAAACACAACCTTCATATTCAGAGGCAGTACACATTCACACAATCACAGTCTTTCAGGCTTGATTACTCAGTCCCATGTACTGTACAGTAGTGCTTACTTGTAGGTTTATGTTCTTAGAAGTAGAGCCTCAGTTTGACAGAAAAACACAGAAGTGTTATCTAATATATAGGTGGCACTTTAATCCAAAACACGCCAAACTTGATTTACAGACTCTATGCCTAGATTTGCTTAAAACATTGATGTCTTTGCATCTCCTACTGCAAGCCATGTTACACGGGGCTGCCCTTGAAGCTTGCAGAACAATCCTATGCATGCTTTCTCAGAAGGCCGAATGATCTCTTACTGCCAAAGAGTTTGTATGGCCAGAAGAGACCTGTGCAAAGCATTTGTCAGTCTGGGAAGCATCAGATTGTACTTTGAGCCTGAAAAGAATTCAAGGTTCTGTGAAGCTTGCATCTCCTTTGAGGTGTGCTTTAAAAAGGAAGGAAATTAAGAGGCTGAGAGGTCGGTCCTGTCCAGGTTTAAACTTGGTTTGCAAAAATGATCCAAGAACTTCCAGACGTGTTCAGAAAGTGTCAGAAAAAATCTGAGTTAATCTGAAGCAAGCTTGGAAGAGCTCAGTCATCATCACTACCCAAGCAGTGGCACTCCATCTAGTGAAGGGCTTAGGGTGGAACAGACATATATCATCATTCCTGGCTCACTGCATTGGTCGCTGGGGCAAAGTCCTGCACTCATGCAGGCCCCTTGATGTCCCCTGCTCCCTCATGGCAACCCATGCCTGTCCCTTGATGCCACATTGGGCACTACCAGTGCCACTGCTATTGCGGGTTAGGCTCTGGGCCCCCAGTCAGTGCCTGATACCTCCTCTGGCATGATTGTGTTCTAAGCAGCTATACAAGAATATTGTATGATTATCTTTATGCCACTACCATTATGACAGAACCCATGCCTCTCTCTCTCTCTCTCTCTCTCTCTCTCTCTCTCTCTCTCTCTCTCTGACTCCTATTAGCTCTGTTGTGAAACAAAGACTGTGCATTTTTAAGTGTATGCATTTTTTCCAAGAGTTCTTCTTCGGGCCGTGGAAACATTTCCTGTTAATATTTCCATATGACTGCCAAACAGATCTTTCAAACGTAGCAAAAACTGAAACATATAGAGTTTCTGTTTCCTTGTTGCCATACAGGCTTCTCTGCTGGTAGGGTTTTGTCTGCATTTTAATAATACTGTGTTTTGCAGTAAAGAGAAACACATCCAATACGAGTCTTAACTTTCACTTTTTACATAAACAAAACATATTCCAAACATGCATGATTTAAAGATATATATATATATATATATATATATATATATATATATATATATATATATATATATATATATATATATATATATATATATATATGTATCTGTTTTGAATATGTTCTGCCTTCTCCGCTGGATGATTAAACTTGGCAGTGTTCTGCTGCCATCTAATGTCAGATTTTGCTCAGTTCATCAGCGGCAGCACATCGATCAGGAAGGTAGGCATCCACTCACTTCTCAGGCTACCTAGGACCTGCTCCTATACACCTTTGTCATCACCATACTGTCTGGTAGGCATACTGTTGCCAATGCATACACTGCTGTCAATCCCACTAGGCCTGGTTTCCCCAAACCATTGAGATTTAAATTCTTTATAAGGCAGCTCAATAAAACCGCACAGCATTGATCTCTAACTCCAGAAGTCAGCTGTCCTGTTTATGTATGGTTATGAATTACTGCCATCCTTGATCCTTTTTCTTTGCTTGTTTTATACAGATGTCACCATACTGTTTGGTAGGCATGTTGTGATTATTTAAACTTGTTCCACTAACTCTTAATGTCAAAATTAGCATCCTATTCACAGAATGTGGAAGTGACTAATGCGGTCAAGGTATCATAAATAAAAACGTTATTTATGACAAACTTTGCATAGGATAAGTTCCAAGGGGATAGCCATGTTAGTCTCCAGCAAAAAAAAATAGTGTCCTGTGTCATCGTGAAGACTAACAACTTTATTGTAGCATCAGCAACCGTTGTCCATGAAAGCTTTTGCTACAGTGAATTGCTTCGTCTTAAGTTGCCACCAGACTCTTTGTTATTTTTACAGCAGAGACTAAAATCTCAAAAAAGATAATTTGATTACAAGGCCAAATCAATCAAAATACAGCTTCACTACAGAATATAGCGCTTCATTTAAATTTTCCTAGACCATATTTTGCTCCGGCATATTCTTGCCAATTTCTCTAGCATCCTCCAAGGGGGTTCACAATACATTAGTAAGACAGTTGTTAATCTAAACCTATGTTCATCCAGTTGGCCTCAGACCAACATCAAGTCAGGATTTAGGTTGTTACTATAATTTCACATATCACAAAACACTCTGCATGTTGGCTCTACGGAGAAAGATCGACGATTGGATAGTGGACCAGTCACTGAACTCGCATTATCCTTCCAGGATATGCACTTGGTTGCTTCTCAGTTGTCATTATGTCTTCATTATTACTTTTCTAATGTATCATAAAAATCAATCCTGATAGTCCCAGGAACTGGAATGATCTGGGGGTAATTTTGCGGTGCATTGTGCCTCACATATATAATGACTTCTGGTCCATAAGTACTACAATTTTCCATTTATAATCAACAATTCTAGCAATTGCAGCACCATAGAAAGGAAAAAAAAAAAACCACCCTCTGTCATTAAATGGAAATTTTACAAAACTGATTACTTCTAGCCATTGGCTTCTCATCTCAACTCAGTTCACTGAAGTTTATCTTGATCCCTTAGGAACCCTTGACCGGCATTCTGCCTGTCCACACTTCAATCAGGGTGGATGTACAGGGGCTGTATTCTTCAAAGATGCAAGTCAATCTTGAATATTTGAGCTAGTGTAGACGGCTTATTTTGAGCCAGCGGGTGGCGCAGTGGGTTAAACCATTGAACCATGAGCTGTCGATCGAAAGGTCAGCAGTTTGAATCCGTGCGACGGCTCCTGCCAACCTAGCAGTTCAAAAGCAAGAAATTGCAAGTAGATTAATAGGTACCACGTCAGCGGGATGGTAACAGCGTTCCATGCGCCTCAGTGTTGAGTCATGCCGGCCACATGACCATGGAAACGTCTTCGGACACCGCTGGCTCTTTGGCTTTGAAACGGAGATGAGCACCGCTCCCTAGAGTCGGACACGACTGGACTTAATTGTCAAGGGATACCTTTACCTACACAGCTTTTAGGTTGAGACTATTGCTATGGGTTGATGCTACAGGACCCAGATTTTGAATATCTGAATCTGAAAATGCCCAAAACAGAATGAATATAACATAGTGAGCTTCCTGAGCTCACAGTTTTATTTATCTGTGCACTTAGCATTGGAATGATTGTATATGGTAATGAGCCAGAGATGGGCAGTGATGTGAGGAAAGGAAACATTCACTTTTCCCATTATAAAAACTGCTGTCACAGACAAAAACAAGGAAGGAAGATTACATCATTTGCCAATCTGTCTTTTATCATTTATTGTTGCTGGAATTCATTATATTTTTCCCTCTTGAACAAGGAATGTATAAGATTTAGTTTACAGAACAACAAAGAGTAATTTAAGAGAGGAAAAGGACAAGGTAGGGAATCCAGTGTTAGTTATACGTCTTGGTGAGGATGCCTACAATCATGCAGAGGTAATCATGCAGGACCACCTTATTACAATAGGCTTGAGCACACACAGCTCTCTGTCCGCGACTATCCATCACCACGGTAGATGTTGATATTAAGTAAAATAAGAAATATTTTTAAAAATATATTAAAAAATATCTTTGGCAAGAATTAAACATGTCTTCTAAAGGGATACAACTACAGGGATACAAGTTCTTAAGGGACACAACTATATCAAAAAGGAAATAGTGGAACGGGAAAAGGTGCAGAAGAAAGTGATCAAAGTGATTAGTGGGCCGGGGCGCCTCCTTTACAAAGAAAAGCTATAACATGGGCAGCCCAATCCTGACTAAGATATGGCCAACGGCCCCCGGGCCGCCCGCCGGATCCTGTGCACTGGCGGCAACATTGCCGCCGTAGCAGAGGTCTCCTTGGGGATGGAGATGCTCGTCTCCTTCCCCGAGTGTAACTGAGACCAGGCCCTATCAGCCTCCTCGGATTTCCGCCAGCTATTTTGCTGGTGGAAGTAGAGGAGGCCGTGTAAAGGCTCCGGCACCCAGCAGCAGTCAGGATATAGCCGAAGGCCATCCCCTGCCCCCTCCTGGGCTGCCTGGGTCAATGGCCACCCTCCCTGCCCCAGAGATCCCCCCCACCTGCTGGCTCCTAAGTTACTGGGTCCGGCGGCGGTGGGGTCGGGTCTGTTGCCAGAGCTGGGGAGACCGGCGTTGCGCCGGCCTTCCCTGCTCCCGAGGAGGCGAAAACGTGCCTTACGTGAGGATTGCGCTGTTAAGTTCAACTACAAGTTCAGACTAGAAAGAAGGAGCCTGTGAGGGAACATGATTGATCCTGCCCAAGATGGCCAGTCGTTGCATCCTAAGCAGGATATGGCCCGCGCCGGCACAGCCGGGGCTCACCTTGTGGGAAAGGAACATTCGTGTCCCCTTTCCCAGTGTAAGCCCCGGCAGCAGAGGCGTAACGTGCCTCGCGGGCCCCCGGAGCAAGGGGGCGGGGCCAGCGTCACGACGCGCCCTCGCGTCACGTAGAACCCCCCCGCCCATTTTGCTCCTATTTGGAGCCAAACTACTCCAGGGAGGGAGGGCGGGCCCAACGACGATCGCGTTTTTTCTCTCCATCGCTCCGTAAGTTCCCCGCCCTCCCCCACACGAGCGCCTGGAGCAGGAGCTCCATCCGCTCCTCCGTAGTTACGGAGCTGCCCGGCAGCCCTAATGGGCCTCCTCAGTGGGATATTCCAACTAAAGGCCTCTGTCTCAAATCATTTATCTCAATTCAGTCCAATTAAAATTGTTTAGACTTCTTACTATCTAACACAGACCAGAACACGTTATTCTTCTCATAATGCGCTTGTACTGAAACGGAGTACATTGATAAATTGATAGAAGATTCTTCTAGAACTCATTATATAGCAGCTTAAATATACAAAGGAATCTATAGCACCTACATATCGGTTTAAGACAGAAGAGCTGAAACTGAATGGAAATCAGACACTCACAGAATTGAGAACTTAATAAGTAGAGGACGTAGGTATTACGGGTTTGCAAGCCGTGTACTTTAATATTTCAACCGCAGGAGGTACAAGGCTTGCAAACCCATAATACCTATGTCCTCTACTATTATAACCTATGTCCTCTTCTATTATAACCAGCCATGAAAGCTTCCATTCTAGAACTTAATAAGTATTGAGTACTGTATAGTAGAAATTGGAGTAGAACAAAAAATATTTGCTCTGTCTCTGTGTGTGTTTGTGTGTGTGTGTGTGTGTGTATATATGCACACGAATGTGTTAGATAGTGTGTGTATGTTTAGCTTAGCAATGATAAACTAGAAATGCATTCAATCTCTACAGGAATATTGCTTGTTAAATTTTACTACTGAAAAATCAGACATGGTAAGATATTTGCCCTATTTTATACTGTTTATTCATTTGGAACAGGTGGGGAAGAAAATCAGGCAGGATGTAACAAATGCTGTTTATCCAAATTTCCACTGGAGAGAGTGATTAAAAACTGCTAATTCTTTTCAAGCCTAAAGTAAATTGATAAAATCTTAGTATATATGCTTGGCATTTGGTAACTGAAAAATATATACAAACACTCAAACTATTATTAATGTTAATATTATTATATATAGTCTTTATATATTAAATATGATAAAATATTACTATAATATTAATATTACTATTAATATATACTGGTTTTCAACAAAAAGTAGTTCACAAAGTGGTTTACAAAGCAAAATAGACCAATGAATATTTCCCTGTCCACAAAGTCCTCACAGTTTAAAAAGAGAGTACTATATTTTTTTGTTTCATGGACATATTTTAGGTATATTTGGGGAAGTAGAAACACGTATTATTGAATATAAAATTTAACTCATGATAGAATTCGGCCAAATGAGGTTGGAAAAGAAAGGACACTAGGATAGCGTAACTGAAAACTGAAGAACACAATGATTCCAGATTAGATCCGCTCACTCTGCCATCCGCAACAACCCACGCCGGCCGACCCAGATAAGGGCTGCACCGGTCAGTGAGAAGGCAGGCCGGGGTGGTAGCAGAGGGGGACATTGGCCAGCCCGGTGCTGGGTTGCATCTTAGACAGGATCAGGCTGCCCTTGGATGAAAACAAAAAGAATGGGATTGGAGATATTTACTTAAAGTGACTCCAGACTATTTATTTATTTGTTGGATTTATATCCCGCTTTTTTCCCATCATAAGGGGGACTTACAGGCACAGATCATCCAGTTATGCTCAGAACAGGGTGGTTAAAGAGTAATAAAAAAAGGATTCCATCCTTTCAATGTAAGTTTTTGGGCAAAGTGGGAATTCTAATCCACATCAGTGCCTGTGTGCGTATAATCAAGAGGTGATAAATATTCTAGAGTAATAAACATGGAGCATATAATTTGGTGTCTGTGGCTCAGGATAGGAAGCAATTCTTTAACTTTGTTGTACTATGTTTCTCTACATTTTTGGAAGTTAGAGTCGCTATTTGGGAGGCTATTTAAAAGGCTTCGGAACTAAAATTACATTCGCTCTGGTCCTGTTCAGGCATTCATTGGGCCCAGATGAATGTGTGCAGGAAGCTGATTGATGTCACACCTGCTGTTCTTGCCCCAACCTCTATATATTCCAGGATCACTCGAGTGCATGTAAGCTCCTCTGCATGCTTTAAATTGGTCCTGAAATTATTCACAGCCAAACCAGCATTATTCAGGAAGATCTGGCAAGGGAGATGTGAAAACTTAACCGCTTCCTATCTAGCAACATTTCTCTTTTCCATTTACCTCATGTGTTTGATGTAGCTGCACTGAGGTACAGGGAGAAGGGCAAGCTTCTCAGTAGCGCCATCTGACTTACAGAATGCTTTTGCACCATGAAGTTCTGGAAATGACCTCCGTGGCAGTTTTCAGGAAGCAAACGGAAGCCTTTCTGTTCCAATAGGCCTTGGGGTAATATTGCTGCCCTTACATGCTGCTCTTGGCATTGGTTTTATTATGCTGGCATGATTTGCCTTGATTCTAATTTGATTTGAGGATTTCATGTTTGTTTTTCTTATTGTATTATTGCTGTATGCCAACTTGTGGACCTTTGTAGTGGAAAAGGCTGAATCTAAACAGATGAGTTTTAATTTGGTGATTGTCAATGTTTGCTCTCTCTGGGAATGGGCATAAGCATTTTCCTCCATTGTTTTTGTCATGATCTCAAAAGCCATAAGAAAACAGAGCTCTGGACAATGTTTTAAGAATCATTTGCACGCAGACACTACAGGCTTGTATAGAGTCTTATCACTGCCTTGGGAGCCATTTGAGGGCAGTATGTCAGGATAGTCATTATTTAAAATTAATTGATTAATTAATTAACCAATTAATTAAAATGAATTAATATCACAGTTGGCTAGATAGAAAAATCGATTTACAAAGACTGGAATACAGGTCCCATTGTTTTTACACCGATGGGGAGTAGTTAAACTAAATGTAGTTCAAACTATATAAACTACTTTTCAAAGTGCTGGTTTTGACCTTTAAAGCTCTATACGGCTTGGGGCCAGGATATTTGAGAGATCGCCTACTTCTATAGGGTCCGGCTCGTCTCCTTAGATCATCAGATAAGGCCCTTTTGCGGGTACCGTCGCCCAGGGAGGTGCGAGGTGTGGCGGCCAGAAATAGGGCCTTCTCAGTAGTGGCACCAACCTTATGGAATTCCCTCCCCTTTGACTTACGAACTGCTCCCTCCTTGGACACTTTTCGCCGAGGCCTAAAAACCTTCTTGTTTAAAGAAGCCTTCTGAGTCCTTGCCCTTTTTTTAAACATTCTGCTGGTACAGGTGGGGCGCTGCTGTTTTTATGATCTGTTTTAATTGTAAATTTTTAAATCAATTTTAGATGTTTTTATTAGTTTTTGTTAACTTTTTTATTGTTTTGAAACTAACTATTTATGTATGTATTTTTTGGTATTGTATTTTTCTCTGTTGTAAGCCGCCTTGGGTCCCTTTGGGGAGAAAGGCGAGATAGAAATATTGTAAATAAATAAATAAATAAATGTGTTGGTAGTTAACCACTGTAGTTTAACAATGAACAATAATAGTTAGTTTAATCCATTAGGAAAAAACCCAATTATTTAACTAATTCATTAATTCTGTCGGCATGCCGAGCTGACGAGCTGCAGAGTGTCTCTGAGGGAGAGAAGCTGCAGCCAGTGGCATTCTGAGGCTGGTGCGGAAGCGTACCTGTAGCAGGATGCTGCTTCACATGTGAAATCTCCCCTCCCCCTCGCCAGTCGAAGCCATGCCCAGCAGGCGACGGCTCCCTCATGGGCAGCCATCGCCCGCTGGGCATGGCTCTGACCGGCGAGGGGGAGGGGTGCTTTCACGCACAAAGCGGCATCCTGCTACACATACACATCTGCACCAGTCTCGGAACACCACTGGCTGCAGCTGCACTAGAGTGGGAGTCAAGGTTGCCGGTCAGCTGAAGCATGATGAGGCGAACGCCAGAGAGAGGCTGGACTGTGAAAGAAACCATCTAGAAATAAAGGGTTCTACAAAAGATTAGAACATATTATTGTATTGTAAAAACCTCTTGGGGTTTAGAAAGCCTGCCTGTGTAAACCGCCTTTGAATTAAGGTCAGAGGAGAAATCTGATGACCAAAGAAAAGGCGGTATATAAGTACTGGTTTATTATTAATTATTATTATTTATCATACTGAAAAAAACTACATATAAATCCCAATAGAAATATGAAGTTGGTCATTAAGATGAATGCTAGCATGCTAGTAATTATGAGCAGAAGGTGTGGCAACACTCCCTTCTATTCCTACAGCTAGCTTACTCAGAGCATTTGCTCAGAATATTCCAGCAGCTCAATCTGGCCCAGAAACAGAGCAATTGCTCTACAGCAGGTAAAAAGGCCTGCATGGCGTTTGTTGCTTTAAATAATTATTATGAATAAAAAGGTAATAGCTAACCTCAACCTTTTAGCAGCCATATCTTGTTTTATTTTTTACACCCAGGTAAGCTACGCCGTTGGCACTGAGTAAGGCTCCACCAGTACTACATTCTGGACTCTACCCTAGTGGAAGGATCAGAGCCACTACAGCACAGGGCCCCAAAGTCCCATCCTGACAGGGTGATCTGGAAAGCTAAAATAAATGATGGTATCAGACGTCCTACAGAACCAACAAGGACACACTTCCGCTGTCCAATTCCCACCATAGGTAATCAGTGAGGGTGACCTAGGCAGTTTGAATCCCAAACTCAGTGAGAAGCTGGAATGAAGTGGATTCAGATAGTCTCATTCAGAAACTGGAGCTGGGTCACCACTACTTGTTTGAGCAGTTTGTCCAGAAACAGGAGGTTAGAAACCAACTGGTAATTCTCTAATACAGAAAATATGGCGTCAAATATGGTTTATTGTGGACAGAGTGGACTATTGCTCTCTAAAGGCAGAAAGGCACCACATTTCTCTCAAAAGAAGTTTTTAATAACCTCCCTGCCCACTCAAGTTAGTCCCCCCAGGACAGATCTCACTAGTCAAGATGGACGAGGGTTCAGTGGACAGCTTCACACTTCCAAGACTCCTCTTCACGTTTTAAAGGCTGTACAAAGATGTTGAACTTCTGAACTAATTCACAGTAGTTACAAAATTAGTTACAATTACTTCCTCCCCCCCAAAATATAGTTAAAACTACTTTTTAAGTAGTAGTTCATAGCTGTAGCTAAGCCTCTTTTAAATTATTAGTACCCATCAGTGTTTTATTACTTTTCTCAGGGCCCAATCCTATACAACTTTCCAGCACTGATGCAGCTGTGCCAATGAGTTGTATGCTGCATCCTGCATGGGGGGGGGGGGGAGAGTCATGGAGGCCTCTTCAAGGGGACATTTGTTCCCTTACTTCGGGGCTGCATTGCAGTTGCATCAGTGTTGGAAAGTTGGTTAGGTTTGGACCCTCAGTTACATTGTTAATCTCGTGACTAACTCCCTCTCCCCAAATACTCAAAACAGAAAAACCTGTCTAAATCCAGAACATCCTTTAAAAACTTTCTTTAAAACAGTTTGATAGAAAAAACTTCTATCTTTCTATACTGTCACTCCACTTTAAAAGGTTTCTACAGAAAAATGCCAGAAAAGTTTCAATGTCCTGATAATTTCATTTCACTTCCTCATTATTCATGTCCTTATCTACTCAAATGCCAATATTAACCAAGCATACCACTCAGTTCAAATGTTAGAAGGATAAATATTTGTGCAAGTTACAATAACTTCATAAATTGTTCTGTACAAAAAATTCTAATGGGGTTGATATGCAAAATACCCTTCTGGTTCATGTGGCTGCTCCCTGGAAATATATCGTTGAATCTTTACATTACATGACAGGTATAAACGAGAAATGGCATCCCCATTATATAGTGAATTCACTGATGCTGCTCCTTCAAGAAGATTAACAGCAATACTTTTAACAGAAATACCAGCGATGACACTCTTAGATAAAGTGTCCCTGTAAAATAAACTAACAGCCCATTCCAACCCAAGTGCTAAGCAGCCCAAGTCAGACCTAAAGTCAGCCTAAGTCGTTTAGGTCGAAGTTAGGTCTGGAACACGACCATTTAGGGCGAAGTTAGGTCGAAGTTAGGTCGAACTTAGGACAGACGGACTAAGAACGGACTAAGAACGGCGCACATGCGCACCACAGACGCCGGCACAACTCGGACCTAAAATCGGCCTAAAAGTGGGCGGACCATGGGCGGACCGTGGGCGTAACAGGGGTGGAAACCAATTAACGTCGGATTCCAGACCCTGGCGAGCACAGACACGCCCCCTTCAACACAGAAGCTGACAACACAGAAGTTAGGTCGACCAAAAAGGTGGTCCCAAATTCGAGGAGACCCATAGGACCCATTTTACCTTACCCAAGCCAGCCCTCTCCTGAAAATTTCTAACACCCAACTCCTGAGTTAGGTCAGAGTTAGGACGGAGTTGGGCCTGCTAGGTCTGGAAACCGACAGAGTTATGCCTAAGATAGGGAGCCTATCAGCACCCAGCCCCACCCAGCCTCTTTCCCACAAAAGCCCAGCCCCAGAGCTCCAGTCTCTCTCTCTCTCTCTCTCTCTCTGAGCACGTGGCGTGGGGTTCTGTCCCCCACAGCCACAAAGTGGGACTTTGAAAAATTTTCAAACACCCCACTTCTCTCTTCTCTTCTCCTCTCTCCTCTCTGCACCCCTCTAGGGCAGAGAGGGCTGTTCTGGCTGTGGCCAACCTGTTTACAGCTGTGCCTGGGCAGCTGCCTCCATGCAAGTGTTTGCTAACCCATGTCTTTCTCCCAGCCCCTCTTCCCCCCCCCCACAGGCAACAACACCAGCAGGTAAGAGCAGTGTTTGTGCTGACATGTGGTCTGACTGCTGCCTCTTTGCATTTAGAAATATAGGAAGGATACATGCCTCTTTACCAATGTGTTGTCTCATAGCTGCCTGCATAGCCTGCCATGACATGCCTCTCTACCAATGTCTTGTCTCATAGCTGCCTGCATAGCCTGCCATGATATGCCTCTTTACCAATGTCTTGTCTCATAGCTGCCTGCATAGCCTGCCATGATATGCCTCTTTACCACTGTGTTGTCTCATAGCTGTCTGCATAGCCTGCCATGACATGCCTCTCTACCACTGTGTTGTCTCATAGCTGCCTGCATAGCCTGCCATGATATGCCTCTTTATCAATGTCTTGTCTCATAGCTGCCTGCATAGCCTGCCATGATATGCCTCTTTATCAATGTCTTGTCTCATAGCTGCCTGCATAGCCTGCCATGATATATAGGATACATGCCTCTTTACCACTGTTGTGTCTGATTGCTGCCTGTAGTCATGTGAGCAGACAATGCCACAAGTGTGGAACTGTTAGCCTTATGTAGACACCAGCTGTTCCCCCCCACCTTTTCTACACAGGGTCTACTGACAGGTCAGTATTGCTAGGTTTGCCATGGTAGTGACCCCCAAGTTGTGTTGTTGTCTCTCTCTTTGACCCTTTCCCCTTATAGGATTATGCTCTCCTTACACCCAGGTAAGCAGCCCAGACCATGCTATGTGTGTCACACCTATCAGCTGTGTTTTATTTCTCTCCCTGCAGGCTTTTGCAACTGACACACTGGCTTGTCTTCAATGGCGACTGCTTCCACACACCAGCTGCCATGTGACTCCCCCTTGTTTTTTGTCTCCCCAGGAACGTCCACTACCACCTACCTTCCTGGGAGCACCCCTGGGCCTGCAGTCTGGTTGCCCCACTGTCGCCTCCCTCGATGCTGCCAGAGGTCAGGGAGCCAGCCCTGCAACCCTCCTCAGCTGCCAGCGCTGCTGCTGCTCCACCTCCCTGGCTGTTGTTCTTGCTGTCCCTCCCCTTTCTATGGAGCAGGCTGTGGTTCCACAGGGGAAGAGCCTGCATCTCCAGGTCCATGGGGCAGGTGTGCTGCTGCTGCTGCTTTCAGATTGGCTGCTGTGACTACCCCTGGCAGCCTCGCCTGGCCATCTCTGCTAACGTTCCAGAACAATAAAGACGCCCCTTGGGCAGAGCGCCAGTGAAACATATGTGCCCAGTGTTTACACAAGCATTGCCCCCCACACACAGACAGCCCCCAGCACTGAAGCCCCTACATGAGTCCCAGCCAGGGACTGCCACGGCCTTCCCTGGGAGAACACAGCAGGGGCGCTGCCAGACCCCCATGGCACAGAAGGGAGGGGGGAGTTGGGGGGGCCTCTCAGGCAGGCAAACAGTGACAGCCAGGGCGTCCGCCCGTAATGCAGGCGCCTCCGTCTAAGGTCCGCCCATAATGCAGCCGACCTCCATCGAAGGTCCACCCATAATGCAGCCGACCTCCATCGAAGGTCCACCCATAATGCAGCCGACCTCCATCGAAGGTCCACCCATAATGCAGGCGCCTCTGTCGGTCCACCCATAATGCAGCCGACCTCCATCGAAGGTCCACCCATAATGCAGCCGACCTCCATCGAAGGTCCACCCATAATGCAGGCGCCTCTGTCGGTCCACCCATAATGCAGCCGACCTCCATTGAAGGTCCACCCATAATGCAGCCGACCTCCATCGAAGGTCCACCCATAATGCAGGCGCCTCTGTCGGTCCACCCATAATGCAGCCGACCTCCATCGAAGGTCCACCCATAATGCAGCCGACCTCCATCGAAGGTCCACCCATAATGCAGCCGACCTCCATCGAAGGTCCACCCATAATGCAGGCGCCTCTGTCGGTCCACCCATAATGCAGCCGACCTCCATCGAAGGTCCACCCATAATGCAGCCGACCTCCATCGAAGGTCCACCCATAATGCAGGCGCCTCTGTCGGTCCACCCATAATGCAGCCGACCTCCATCGAAGGTCCACCCATAATGCAGCCGACCTCCATCGAAGGTCCACCCATAATGCAGGCGCCTCTGTCGGTCCACCCATAATGCAGCCGACCTCCATTGAAGGTCCACCCATAATGCAGCCGACCTCCATCGAAGGTCCACCCATAATGCAGGCGCCTCTGTCGGTCCACCCATAATGCAGCCGACCTCCATCGAAGGTCCACCCATAATGCAGCCGACCTCCATCGAAGGTCCACCCATAATGCAGGCGCCTCTGTCGGTCCACCCATAATGCAGCCGACCTCCATCGAAGGTCCACCCATAATGCAGCCGACCTCCATCGAAGGTCCACCCATAATGCAGCCGACCTCCATCGAAGGTCCACCCATAATGCAGGCGCCTCTGTCGGTCCACCCATAATGCAGCCGACCTCCATCGAAGGTCCACCCATAATGCAGCCGACCTCCATCGAAGGTCCACCCATAATGCAGGCGCCTCTGTCGGTCAACCCATAATGCAGCCGACCTCCATTGAAGGTCCACCCATAATGCAGCCGACCTCCATCGAAGGTCCACCCATAATGCAGGCGCCTCTGTCGGTCCACCCATAATGCAGCCGACCTCCATCGAAGGTCCACCCATAATGCAGCCGCTTCCGCCCAAAGTCTGTCTGCATAAGAGGCGCCTGTTTATGCATCACCTTCATCTGCGGAGCGCCCCCTGTGTCCCTATCGGTCTCTGCAGACCCCTCTCTCGGAATCTGTCTCCCACCAGCCTTGTTGTCTGTCTGTCTGTTTCTGACCCACCCATGCCCCTCCCCAGCACCCCCTGCCTGCCTGCCTGCCTGTGGCCTCCCCTCCCACTCCCTGATGATGGCTGCTGGCCACCCCCCACCCTGCCAGAGCGCCTGCCGCAAGGCGCCGGCGTCGCCCCATCTGGGGGCGTGATGAGCTGCGTGAGCCCTTCACGCTCGCAGCAGACAAGCCCGAGGCATCTCTCGGTCTTGGCCGGGGCACAGAGCTGCAGGCACGCCGGGATGCCTTCTTTGTGGGCATTGCCCCGGCCCTGGAAGCCCTGGGCTTCAGGCAGCGCACGGGCAAGTCATGTCAGAGGCAGTTCCAGACCTCATGAGACCCCCCTTGTGTGTGACGTTCCCACCCCCCTCCTTCCCTTCCCTCCCCCGCTCACCCCCCAGTGCAGCCTCAACGTGGCTTGGGGGTGGCATCGCCTTCTGCAGGAGGGAGGGGACGGCCGCTCTCCCCTGCAGCAGGTGGCTGATGCACAGGGTGCCCTGTGGCGGCTGGGCTCAGGCACCTCGCTCACCTGTCACCTGCCCTGCACCCACCACATGACTGGCGCAACCCCCCTGCCTGCGGTCAGCCCCTTTGTGACCGGGCTGCGACAGACCCTGCGGCAGCTGCCATGGATGGACGCTGACACATGCAGACAGAGGCCTGCACATGCCCGAGCCAGACACGGAGCCTGGAGAAGAGCCTGCCTGCCTGGGAGGTAAGTGTTGCCTGGATCCTGGGGTGGTGCTGGGCCACAGAAACTGCAGCCTGCCTAACTCAGGCATAACTCTGACCTACCTCAGGCATAACTTCTGCCTAACTTAGGCTGCACTTAGGCCACACTTAGGCCTGACTTGGAGAGGAGTTGGGTTGGAATGGGCTGTAAAATAAAATGATAGTATGCTGAATAGTAAAACTATTTTTAAAATGATGCTACATTGCATGCGTTCCTATCAATAAACTTTAATATAACAGGCTTTTCCCCCTTATCTGGGTTAAACAAAAGATGCTGGTATGTGTAATGAAAGTGAACTTTTTTTTTGGTGTTTTTTTTTTTAAGCTAGGAAGAATCTTGTGGCTCCATTTTATTTGAAATTAGGATGAGGGGGCTAAAAAATTCTACACAGATTTAAAACGGGAGTCCACTTAAACATGACAAATTCAAATAGTCACCATTACAGGCATAAAAAAGGTAAAAGTGACCCCTGACAATTAAGTCCAGTCGTGTCCGACTCTAGGGTGTGGTGCTCATCCCCATTTCAAAGCCGAAGAGCCAGTGTTGTCCGAAGATGCCTCCGTGGTCGTGTGGCTGGCATGACTCTCCTTGCCGCAGCGCGAAGCATGCAGCTGGAACACGGAGCGCTGTTTACCTTCCCGCAAGCGGTACCTATTTATTTATCTACTCGCATTAACATGCTTTGGAACTGCGAACTGCCGACCTTTCGATCAACAGCTCATGGTTCAGCGGTTTAACCCACTGCGCCACATACATACAAGATTTCATTTCAAGGTAAGTGTACATAATTGCAATCATTTATGGCGTTGCCTTTTTGCGCATAAAGGGGTTTGGTCTCTTTCTGAACCACTTATATGCATCTACATCACCCAACAACTTATTATCACTTGTCTTTTAGTAAAACGCCTGTAATATTTCCACTAAATGCGCTTTGTTTTCTTTTTTAATTATTGTATCTTCTTTTATTTCAAGCTCTATGTCTTTCACACATGAAAAAAGAAGTAAATACCTCCATCATAACACGTAAGAAAAATTAGGAAGTATGCTGTTTATCTTACCAGAGGCCTGAGTTCTGGGTGAGTCAGAATATATCCATTGTTTGTGATTGCAAACGCATATCCATGAATACCTAGCTGTAAGGGTATAAAGAGAAAAAGAGCCTGAATTAGTACCAGTATTCCTTAAATAACAGGCAAATGTTTGGGGCACAATGCACCAGAACATTTTCTTGCATAAGTTCCATGAAAATAAACACCTAGATGTGCAAAAGCACTGTTGTATTCTGTTGTAACCTTTGTTCATGTTAATAAGGGTTGTGCAGGAAAACTCCCTAGTAGAGTTTTCTCCCTAGTAACAGCTCGGGTCCAGGGTATTTGAGGGACCACCTCCTTCCTTATAATCCGACCCATACTCTGAGGTCATCAGGCAGAGCCCTGTTAACCGTGCCGCCATTGACGGAAGTGAGAGGGATGGCGGCACAGAATAGGGCCTTCTCGGCTGTGGCACCCCAATTATGGAATTCCCTCCCCCTGGAATTAAGAACGACTCCCTCTTTAGAGACCTTTCGGCAGGGCCTTAAGACGTTTTTATTTAGGACAGCTTTTGATGTCTGACATGGTGGGCTGAACTTTTAACCTTTTAACAAAGGCTTTTAACATATGTAAACTCAGGTGACCCACTGGGGTTGTTTATTTTAAATTGTTTTAATTAATTCTTTTAATGTGTATATATGTATTTTAATGTTTTGTAAGCCGCCTTGAGTGCCCTCGGGAGAAAGGCGGGGTATAAATGCTTTAAATAAATAAAAAAATAGACTGTGCCTTTTGTGATTTGCACTTTAAACTTGGCATTTATAAGCTATCAACAAAAGAGTGCCTTGATCGAGGGGAGGGAGGGGGTGTCGTGGAAGGCCACAGGCACAGGACCTGCCACAGCACCCCACCCCAGGACCCGCAGCAAACTAGTGCTAGCACTGACCACTGCAGCAGTGAGACGTT
Source organism: Plestiodon gilberti rubricaudatus (assembly GCA_026170595.1). NCBI lineage: Eukaryota > Metazoa > Chordata > Lepidosauria > Squamata > Scincidae > Plestiodon > Plestiodon gilberti. Next base: position 217,636,544 of record JANXHW010000002.1, on the reverse strand, counting down.
GCCTCTGTGTACTTACAAGCCAATTTCAACAATTATGTTCTAGACATGTGACTGGGACAGGTTTACGCTAATTCTGCGGCTTATAGGGACCAGAAAGGTCACAATGGATGCTATGGAATGCGCAATCATATTGATGTGTGCAACGCAAAACCTCAAAGTTGTCTTGAAGAATTTGAATGAAAATGAGAAAAAGTCTCAAATAAGGCTGCTTGTGACTCAGATTTTTAAAAGAAAATATCCTAGATGTGACTCCAGCGCTTAGCAATTGCTCCCCAGTGGTTTGGCAGGGAAAAAACAACAACCCATTCACCAATACCACTGGCAGGAAAAGCACATACTTTGGCTGCAGAGAAGGAAAGGGAAGTGCAAAGAGCCCTCTCCACAATATCTTTTCTGCTGAACTGAACACCAGAGTTTACCAGAAAAGATGGCACTTGACTCAAAAGTAATAAAATCAGCTTACTTGCAATGCATAAAATATTTTTGTTGTACTGCTCTTTCATTCCAGTGGGGAGATATGGTCCAATTTTCCCTTTGTGGTGATAAGTAAAAAAATTATATTGGTTTTAAATCAGTTCAACCAACTGCAAGGCTCCAGGCTCTTGAACAAGAGACTATGGCAAGGGAACTCAGATACCATATTCTCTATGGCAAAGAAAATAAAGCATCTGGTTCCCGTTGTCAGAGCCCCCAGTTTGAAACTTAAATGTCTTGCATTAAATGAATTGGTATAAAACTTATATATGCTGGCAGCATAGATATGCCAACAAAGAAAAACTACAACAAGGAGAGCACAAAGTTGTATTTGGTCAAATATACTACTAATAATAATGAACACGTACCAGCCAAATTTAAGAACTCTTAAATTTTCTTAAAGTCTATTATGACAGCAAAAGTCACTTCTGCTGTTATAAAATGGCTGCCGATGGAGGAGCGTGCAGTGCTCCATCGGCGGCCATTCTGCGAGTGCTGCCACAACAGACAGCAGCGCTGCAGCTCTGCTGCCACACCCCCGCCACACCCGCTGGACCAGATAAGGCAGTGGTGCTGCAGGGTGAAACTAGGTAGGGAGGGGGAGGAACGGGGGCAGGGAGGCAGCACCAGGGGGGTGAATCCTGTGGCAATGGTGCACACCAGATCCTATCCCTTCTCTTGTGGAGCTCCCTGCCCCTTTTCTCTCAGTGGACATATGCCACCAAAGTGGTAGTGTATGTCCAAGGAGACCCATAGGCAGACCCAGGGCTTACAGGGAGGTAAGCATAAATGTTTTATACTTACCTTCCTTTTGCCATCAGGTCACCCCCCTACTAGGATCCAGTGCAACTTTTTGGTGCAACTGCATCGGCGGGTAGGATAGGGTTGGACCCTTAAGCTCCACTGATTTCAATTATTAAATCGTTGCAATTGAAATCAGTGGTGCTTAAAAGTGCTCAGCTTTTGCTGAATTATATGTTTTCTTTTTAAATATTTGGTTGTGTTTTTTTTAATGCATTATTAGCATGACCAGAAATGACAGAAGAATAAGAAAAGAAAAAGAACAGTTCAGGGACGTGAAGAATTCACTTAGAAGGAGTGATTGGAAAGAGAGGACCTCAGGACAAAAAACTCACAGAAAAGGCAAAGACGCATTTGCAAAAAGGTTCAAGCTAGCAGTGAAGTCAGTGCTGTACCCCAGGACAGCTGCAGGTGGGTGAGGTGCACTGTAAAAACAGGCCATTCATTGACTTGAATGTTGATTGATTTGGGGGGCGGGCGGGAGAAGGGTCATCTTTTGCTTGAAACACTGTAAAGCACACAGGGGGAAACTAATGTTTTCTCTTCAGGCTACCTTCTTTTCCACATCACACACATAACTTTATGTACATAAAAGGAGATTATTTCTAATTCAAAGGCTCACGCCATTTCCACTTTCAAACCCAAGAGGTCTATGGGAAATAATTTGAGAGAAATGGACTGCTGTATTAGGCCGAAAAGTACACGTATAATCAAATTTAGCGCTGCACTTATTTCAACAACAATCCTACCCCTTCTGACAATGCTCTAGTTACACAGCTGACTGCACTCATTGATTGCAATAAATGTACCTTCAAATCACTGATGTGTAGTCATTAAAATATCCCTTAGTGAAAAACCCGCTGCTGATAGCTTTGGCAGATGTTCTGTGCAACACGGCTTTACCACAGCGAAGGGAGAGCATATACAGAAATAGTTGAAAACCTGCTGGGTTTCTTTTGTTTTGTTTTGTTTTGTTTTGGCAGTGAATTATCCAGTCATGATCTAATTCATTTCTAAAATTTCCTGAATTACTCCATAAGCATTTGTGAGCATTCTCAAGCTGTTCTCTAGCTTAAGTGTTGCACTGCTATTAAACCAAAGACTTCTATCTCTAGATAAGGCACATTGTCAAATGATGACACAATTGTATATAACCCCATGGAAACTGTATCTATACATCTAACGATGACACAGAGGTTAATTGCTGTCATGTTCTTGCCACCTGTTCATGTTTTCTAGGAAGGTATTACCTGCTAAGCTCATTTCTAACGTAATGGGGCACGTAGTCAGATAGAGAATGCTGTGAAGGACATAGGAACAGCTAATTGCAATGGCAGGGAGACCAAATCAATGCACTGCATTCCGAGGTCTACTCAACTGTGTTTCTGACATACATGTGATCTGTTCGTTATCAGGTATGTTCCATAACAAAGCAAAAAGCTCAGAAAAACTCCTATGGCCTGTAATCGGTGGAAAAGCGGCCTAAATATTCATACAAAATCAATATTCCATATGGTGGAGAACACTTTTGCTTTGATGGCATTTATCTGCTATGTAAGAACCTGATGCTACTGCCAAATCACGGCCTTTTGGATGCCCCCAGAATGCCCCCTGCGCCGGCAGAGTTGCGCCGGCAGAGTTGCGCCGGCACCCGTTCCACGTCTGAACTGCGCATGTGAGGCGTCTGAGGGGGGTTATGCCGGTGTCCGTCGGCGTATGGCACCTTACACTGGCATAAGTGCTCTTGCATTGGGGGATCTACTGTTACACTGGTGCAAGAGTTACACAGGATTGTGCCCTGCATCACATAAGATAATTTCATTCTGCTACTCAGAAACTTGGGCAGTAATTGAAATCGAACACCCAAAATCTATTTCCGGTACTGCCGCAAATAGCCACAATCTTCTAGCAGAGGAAAGGCTTTTTATAGTACAGTAGGTTCCCAACTCACAGTTCCAAAGCATGTTAATGCGAGTAAATAAATAGGTACCGCTTGCAGGAAGGTAAACAGCGCTCCGTGTTCCAGCCGCATGCTATGTGCTGCGGAAAGGAGAGTCATGCCGGCCACATGACCACGGAGGCGTCTTCAGACAACGCTGGCTCTTCGGCTTTGAAATGGGGATGAGCACCACACCCTAGAGTTGGACACGACTGGACTTAATTGTCAGGGGTCACCTTTACCTTTTTTTTTAGGTTCCCAACTTACCTAACAGTTCCATCCTGGATAACTGTATGTAAGTCGATATTTATGGAAGTCAGAATTCTCATCATACTTAGAAGCATAGCCAGCATAGGCAGCAGATGGGGGGGGGGGGAGCAGCGAACAGATACCCGCCCGCCCGCCCACCTCCCTCTAGTCTGCCACAGACATAGCCGGCTTCCATTCTTCTGTGTGGGCTCATTAAATGAAAGCTAGCTCTGCATTTCCTCTGTTTAGAGAGCCAGCGTGGAGGAAGGAGTGAGATCACTGTCTTCTGATCCATGGCACACTTTCATAGTTTAATCTATTTAATTTATTTATAGCCAATATAAATGGCTTTCCACTACAAAGGTTCACAAGGTGGTGTACAGCAACAAAACAATACGAAAACCATAAAATCCTCAAATCAAATGAGAATCATGGCAAATCACGCTAGCTTTATAAAACCAATACCAAGATATGTAACAGTATCTTGGTAACAGTGTAACAGTAACACTGTAATATGTAACAATGGAATTTCCGCCAGCACTGGCTGCTGTAAAGTGCGCTCTGGCAGCATGCTGCCGGAGTAGCGGAATGAAGGCCAGAGCCTTCCTGTGTGCATCGCTGGACCTCTGGCATGTAAGCCAGTGTGGGAGGTGGTGGGGGTGGGAGGAACGGGGCAGGGTGAAACTGGGTGGGGCGGGGGGGGGGGGAGGAACGGAGGCAGGGAGGCTGCAGGAGGAGTGGGTCCGGTTGCAATTGCCCATGCTCCGGCAGCAGTCTCTCCACCCCCTTTCTCTTCTCAGACTTGCACCAGCTACTCGTTTGAGGAGACCCATTGTGAGGTGGGAGGCTTCCAAAGCCTCTTGCTCTGCCCTCATTGGATACAGAGTACGCCTTTTCAGCGCGGCTGCACCGGTGAGGGGGGGGAAGGCTAGAATTGGACCATTAGATGTAAATTTGACTAGTCCTACTACTGATACCAGTGGAACGGCTTGCCTTGTTGATTTGGATTCCTTTCAGCTTGTACAGCCGTCGACAGGATTCCTGGAAGTATTTAATCATTCATGTGTGCACTTGACCCTTGCTCATCCTGGGTGGTAAAAGCAGCCAAGGGAAACCGGCTGAATGGCTGGTCATTTCTTTGTTGCTTAATGGGTCAGTTCCATTAGTGGTGGTCTGGCCCCTCTTGAAGACGTGATCCTTAGATCTGAATATATTTGAGAACTATCAGCCAGACCCCAATCTGAGGGAGATCATGCAGATGATACCCAGCTGATGTCAGGAATGGACAGGATGAGGGCAAACAAGCTTAAATTAAATCTATAGAGGATAAAGACACTGTTAGGACAACCAGGGTTATGGATTGTCAGCTGTGGGCAGCAGTTAAGAGTGCCTTTAACCAGCTCCGGCTGGTTCACCAACTGCGATCAGATGGAAGCAGCTACGGTGACCCGTGCACTGATAACATCTAGACCGGACTATTGTAACATGCTCTACATGGGGCGGCCTCTGAAGACTGCCCAGAAACTTCAATTAGTACAGAATGCAGCTGCTAGGTTCGTTACAGGAACAAGGGGTGTGACCACTATTAATCCATCTTCACCAACCGCCTGTACATTTCCAAGCACAAGTCAAAGCGCTGGTGATGTCTTATAAACATATAACAGTTTAGGACCCAGATACTTAAAAGACAGCGTTCTCTCACATGAGTTGGTCCATCTCATGAAGTCATCACAGGTTGACCTGTTGCAGGCATCATTACTTTTAAACGTTCAGCTGTCAGCCACCTGCAACAGGTGTTGTGACACCTGATTTCTGGAACTTTCTCTTCCTCGAACTTACTGGCCTTCTGCAGGGGTCTGAAGACCTTTTATTTTGCAGTGTTTTTAATTAGGGTGCCACAGTGTTTTATTAGCTGTTTCTTAAAATTGTTTTTCATTGATTGTTTTTATTATGCAAGCTTCCTGGAGCTCCTGGAAGGACGGAAAGGAGGGGCATAAAATTGTTCAGTAAATAAACAAATGTGCATCTATTTCAATAGAATGAACTAGTAACCAAATGTCATTTACCTTGTATTTTGGAATGGTCTTTAATAGTTCTTTCACGGGAACATCTGTGCCTACAACTCCCAGAAGAATGCCTTTCGATCTCTATTTTAAAAGATTTTTTTTTAAAAAAATGCACATTAGTTCAAACAACAAACAAATACAGTTAGAGTAATGTATTCAGTCAATAATTATTTTCCCGCATGGATTAAAACTGCACTGAGGAGTATAGATAGCTGGCTAATTCTGTTCACAATTTCCCCCTTCCCCCGAACAGACTTCCGGGCCACTACAGAGGATAGGATAGGATCCGGCCAGATAATTAGGTAGGATTGCGCTCTTAGACATGTAGCAAGGAAGTTGCTCTTTCTTTTTAAGATCCAGAAAGGTACATATTGCTACAGAAATGTGTTAACATTTGTGCTGGATATACTGTATATATTAGGTTTAGATTGGAAGAAAGTATGTGCAGAGTTAATAAGTATGTTATTGTTATAATAATAAGTATGTTATTGTTGTTGTTGTTCAGACACGACTTAACGACTGAACAACGACAACAATGTGCAGAGAACCACAGGAACAGCAAAAGGGTGAACGCATATTTCTGTGTGCACAGACGTATGTGTCCAGGTTGTTGCATAAGATTTTGATGGGAATACTGTATTAGTTATAGTTCCACATGTATTACTGCACGTGGCCTGTTATCTCTTGCACAGTAGGCTTGTGTGTACCAAATACAAAGAGCTGTATCCCAATTAGCATTTTTGTGAGTGGAATGGCACTTCTGCTCACATAAGGTACAGGATTTCCACCAATTCCCCCCTACACTGGCAGCATGCTGCTGCACTGTATACTACACTATTCCGGAGGGGGGGGGCTCAACTTCTCAGGGGAGGCACTGAGGGCTGCATAATGAAAGAGAAGCATGCTACTTGCGGTTATCTGGATCCAAGCCAAGAGATTAGGGCATATTTGAACAATCCAGAGAAAGATTAGTCTGCTTAAATTCCAATAGCTTTCAAGTGTACATAAGCATGCTTTGCTTTACTTGGATTGCATTCTATTTGATGTACCAAAAACTCTATCTACGCTAAACATAAAATTAATACTATTAATATTCACCCATTTAATTTGCATTTCTTTCCTGAATGTAAAGCACTTTTTAACTTGTTTGTTTCAAAAGCCATTTGCAGCAATTTGCATGTAAATACTGTATATTTGTTATTTACTTTATTCTAATTAAAACTGCAATGTTATGGGGTGGAGGCAGAGAGAGGTGGGACAGCCGAACAGTCAAGAAATACATAAATTCATTAAGACACTTGTGTTGCTTATAAAATCTCCATTTTGGTAGCATATGGCTGTCTTACAGCGTGAGTACTTACAGTCTCATTTTGCTTACTAAATACTGGCATGGCAACAGTGGTCATCAAAACCATTCCCTGATCATCAGCAAGCTACATTTAAAAAATAAGAACATGTATTAATACAGAGCAACTTGCAGCAGCATCAAATCATAATTACGAAAGCATCCAAGTATGTTATTCTCCGATTAATGGGAAAGACACCACTCAATCTATGTTACATGGGCTTTTAAGTGCATCTGAGGTTTGAGCTGTACCTCCAAGCATGGCTGTGTCTATAGAAAATGGTTTTAACCACCTTTCACTTAAAGGAAGAGAAATATATGATGCACATAACATATGATCTCTTCCTCATCTGTTGGATGCTCATGGAAAATGTTGAAATTCAAACAAATCTGCTTTAATTTTCTGGACCTTTTGCTTTCTCATGGGAGCCACATTTTTGCACATATTTTACAAATCTTTGCTGTGTAAACACTGAGGAGTAGATATTAGTCTCTGGGCTGGTTCCTACACTCCACTAGGTTTTGCTTTTACATTTGTGTTCATGTCAGTATGTGAATATGTGAGCCAAAAGTTTATGAATCTCAGCCCGTTATTTCCATAACCTCCAATGTTCTGAAACAACACTAGAGAACATGGAAGATGATGTGGCTGACCTCTGTGAACTCTTAGTGCACACATTGCATTGCTCATGCAAACACAGATGTCAGGCAGATTTCCCCATGAGTGGAAAAAAAACCCTTCCCTATATACAGTACCGCCTTCTCACACCTACTCTACTTTCCCATAGCCAAATTCAGCCCCAGATCAACTGAACATTTGGATAGATTCATGTTATATATTGTCACTAAAGATGCAACAAGCACCTATTAAGATTGTGACTGGATGATAGAAAAAAGGAAAAACGTTTCCACAAAGATTTGTGTTGGACCAATCCAGAGCCAATGTTGGCTGCAGTTCCTAGAAGATTATAAAATGGAGCATTTGTATGGTGTGAAAGAAAAAGAAGGGAAAATCCTAAAGTGCTGGAAAAGGTTTTATATTTTGTTGATTGACAGTCCGATAAAAACAATGCCCTGACACGTTTCGAGAGAACTGCCACAGAGGCAAAAGACAAATGGTTTCACCCAAAAATGGAAAAACACATATGCACAGATTTATAATTGAGCTCAAAGACTTCTAACAGATCTTACCATCTCACAGCACAATACTATGCATGTCTACTCAGAAGTAAGCTCCACTGAGTTGAATGGGCTTTACTCCTAGGTAAGTGTGTATAGGATTGTGGCGCCAGGAACAAAAGTGTCCCTGATACTCCATTTATTTCTCTGGGGTTCATGTCTCATTGTAATGTTGTTTTTGCTTGAGTTTGCCAGTCACTGGGAGTCCTGCCCTTAAATTTTATATTTAAATAACCTTTCATATATTGCAAATGTAAATTCAAACATTTTTTGTGAAACAAGAACACATATGAACACAACATAGTTTTACTATTCAGCATAGTATTCATTTACTTATGAAATGTATTTTTTAAAACGCTCCTATTTTAGACACTGACGATGATAATAAATTGTATGTAATATCAAACCACACCCACAACCCCCCCCCAATAATTTGGGATTTATTAATCCTCTCTGGATTCCTGTTTCCATCCAGTTCCCACACATATCAACATTTTCTCTGCAGGTGCATCAGTCCTGTCTGCCTCGACTTTTATCTTCTATCTCGCTATCAAACCTTGCTAAGGACGATGTTTCCAACAGGTCCCAGTCAGGGCTTTTGGAACTGTTCCTCCCAACTACAGTTGCTTCACTTGACGGAGCACAACAATGGGTTCACTCAGTTTTAGGAGTCAGTATGGCTTGAGTTTGCATGCGCTGAGAAGGTCAATGTGCGTGCATGCATGCACAAATGTGTTCAAGAGAGACTGCACAGCATCCTGCAATGTTGTGCAGCACAGCATTGCTCTGGACAAAAAAAAACTTTTTTAACTTCTTAGAGATGTATACTTGTATAGGTGGCTACAAGGAACCCCACCCACTTTGTGTAGAATCCTACACTTTGCTGTTACCCACAGATAACAGTTTAACCAGTCCCTGTCAGCCAAAGAATGCCATTCCTGAAAATATCATTGAAAGATCAGAAAAACACAAGGCCAACTTTTAGTGAAATATATATTTAACTCAAAAATTGTCAGTAGGCTGACAGAGGGTAGTTGTGGTCTCTCACCTTTCATTTCAAAAATATTTTCTTAAAAAGGGATTGTAATATAATTAAGCAGTAAACAAGGTCAAGACATGCTAGAATCATTTACTGTTACACTGTAATGTATGTAATCAAAACCTTCCACTTCAGTCTTCATTATGTAAAAGTTTAAATTTAAAATACAATTAAAACATCATTTTAATCATTAAGCCTAAGGAATAAACCTCACGTTGGAATTAACTTCCTTTAAATACTTCTCAAGCCTTGGTGAAAGAAAGGAATACTAATTCATTAGTAGGGAAGGGACACGGGTTCTATAACCATATTTTGTAGTCATTTGGGCAAACAGTGAAGTAGGGTGAAAAAAATGTAAAAATGCAAAAAAGAAAAGAAAAAGAAGAAGAATGCTTCAGATTGATTGTTTTTACAGGTGCTAAATGCTACTACTGGTTTTTGAACTGGAAAGCACATTGTGAAATGAATGCTCAGCACTTACTATTAAAACCAAGGTGTGTGTGTGTGTGTGTGTGTGTGTGTGTGTGTGTGTGTGTGTGTGTGTGTGTGTGTGTGTGTGTTAATTGAACACTGCATTTGGTTAAGTGAAACAAATGAGGTAGAAGCAATGTGTTTTTCAAATCAAACTGTCCATCAACCTTATGAGCCCTCTTCAGAATGTGGCACGACATTTTCAGCCACTGAACTATATAACCACAACATTAGGAGAAAGAGATGAGCCTCATAAAACATATCTAGGAGTTTACAGTCACCTTTGAAGAAGCTTGGAATGAATCATTCCAAGCTTCTTCAAAGGTACTGTAAACTCCTGAATGAAGTCAAAGGAGACTAGAAATGCAAATTGCTTTTGCTCCAAGGCAGCAGGTTTTGAGGATCCCACTAATGATTTTAGGATCAAGAAGATGATGGAGGGCTTTAAGCGCCAAACACCCTCGACAGGCGCAGGCCCATCTCCCCCGCCTTGCTGGCCAATCTGCGCATGAGCTTCACACAATTGTGCTCGTCCCCTTACAAGTCCCTACTATTTCGCACCGCGTGCTTAGTTTTGTTTTATGGTGCCTTCCGCCCCAGCGAGGTGCTGTCTGCAAGCAAGCACGATACATCAGGCAGGACCTTAGCCTTAGGGGATCTCACCTTCAATGACCAGGGAGCGGTCCTCCGCTTTTTTGAAGATGGATCAGCGGGACAGAGGCTACATGGTCCAGCTGGGGTTTGCGCATGACTCCTTTTTTTGCCCAGTTCGCACCCTGTTGGGTTTCGTCAGAATCCGCCCACTTGAGGGAGGCCCTCTGTTTGTGCACAAAGATTTATCCCCTCTGACGCTGTTCCAGTTTTGCAGCGTGTTCCATGAGGCCCTGAGAGGGTTGGGCCTGGACCCAAGCATTTTTAGCCTGCACTCCTTTAGGATCAGGGTGGCTTCTACGGCGGCGCTAATGGGGATGTCGGGGGTGGCCATCAGAGGAATCAGCCATTGGCGCTCTGGCGCCTTTGAGTACTACGTATGCAAATAGGCTGCTACTTGTCCAATCCCTTCTCGCCAAGCGCTGGGCCTGGGGCCTGCTGTGGGCGGGGGTGCAGGCGGGAGGGGCTTAGACCATAAAGCCCTTCCCGTTGTGCAGGGCTTTTTGGATGCAGTTTCCAGACATCGGTTCTGACGTTATTTTGTTTCTTTTAGATGCGGCTCGACCACCGATCCAGGTCTTGATCTGTGGCCATTGCCATTCTATCATCTTTTGGGCCAAGAAGAGAGCGGCAGCCTCGGAGGTTCGCAGTCATTTGGGGCTCGGAAGCATGTCCACGGTTTCCTGGGTCGCCAGGCGCGGCATGCGTTGGGGCTAGCTGTTGCCTACTCTGTTGCAGTTCTTAGCATCCCACTCACACTCCCAGGCTCTCCTAGTACATTTGGGCGGAAATGACCTGGGTCAGAAGACCACCATGTCCTTAAGGCTCCAGGCCCGGCAGGACTTTGCCCTTATTAGATCCTGGATCCCGAGAATTCAGATCCTTTGGTCCGATATGCTTCCCCGGGGTGTGTGGAGAGGGGTGAGGTCTATTAGGAGGATTGATGTTGCCAGGCACCGCACTAATGCTTACCTGGGGAGGGTGATTTCAGTTCAGGGAGGGGCGGTGATTCATCATCCTGAGATTCGGTTTGATTGCCCTTCCTTGTTCAGAAGTGACGAGATGCATCTTTCCAGCAAAGGCACTGACTTGTTTCTCTTTAATTTGCAGCAGGGCTTGTTTAACTTTATGGTTGTTAAATGGGGCGGTGGGGGCCAAGTGCAAGGCTGACCTCCCCCCCACCCGTGTGGTAGGTGCCGTGCGGGCAGAGCAGGCAGGTTTACGGTGTCCACGCTGAGCTCAGCACGATCACTGGGTGAACCAGAACCGTTTTGATGATGCTTAACCGGCTCAATGAGGCAGGCTGGCTAGCCCACTGATTGGACTTGCAAAGGGGGCACCTGGAGTTGCAGGTGCACCTAATGCGGTCCAGCTGTCTCAACCCCTCAGGGTTGGCCATGATAGATGGACAAGGTCCATGAGCTAGTTGAGCCTTGAGCCAGGTGGTACGCCTGAGAGGTGTTATTAGGGGTGAAACAAAAGCATCAATTTCCCCCCAGTCAGCCCGCACGGCTGGGGGGTTGTGTTGCCCTGCTGCAATTTATTATTTCCAGTTAATAAAGGTGGCTCAGTCTTCCAACAGCCTCTGTGTGCACGTGGTTATTTGGGAGTCGCGAGGGTAATAGTATATTGCTTTCATGTTATTTTTGTAATTATTAAATTATATATTTTTAAAATGTTTATTCAGGTTTTTCAGCAATAAAAAGTACATCAAAAGAAATAAGGTGGCAAAACAAACATTGCATTTTTGTTGCTGTAAGCCATTCTGAGCGCTCTATGAGCAAAAGAATGGGACAGAAACATATTAAATAAATAAGCAAACAGATATATTGCGGCAGCGTTCCCTGGACATCAGTGGAGCAGGTAAGGCAGAGGCAGAGGCGGGGAGGGGGCAAAACATGGTGGGGCAGAATGGGGCAAGGAGGCTGCAGGAAGGTGTGGATCTTGTGGCGATGGCACACACCAGATCCTATCCTTTTTTGCAGCCTCCCCACCCGCTTTCTCTCCTCGGACTTGCGCCAGCTTTTACTTTGGCGCAGGTCCAAGGAGACCTGTTGTGCATCAGGAGGCTTAAGGAGCGGTAAGATTATTTAAATCCCCCTTTCCTTTCCAAAGCCTCCATCTGTCCCCATCGTCTTGTCCGTCACAGCGTGCGCCTTTTCGGCACGGCAGCACCAGCGTGAGGGGGAAGGATAGGATTGGACTGTAACTCTGTTCTGCTAATCTAACATCTGTCATGGGGAAAGAAAAGACAAATACAGGCATGATTAAGTCCAAATGGAATACAGTTGAATGTACTGACAAATTTCAGTTCAGTAATTTCATACTGAAGGGATACTTTTCAAGATCTTTTTGAAGTATGGTGACTTTTTGGTCAGCAGCAGAGTCCTGGAAAACTAATTGTTCCTCAGCCGATTCTGAATGTTGTCATTTGTCATGTTAGATTTATGTCAACTTCTTCTTAGACGCTGACCTTTTTGTCCTATGTAGGCAGCAGAAGGGAATTGTTGGCAGATTCAGGAATACATCACACTGCAGAGCTGAACAGGTGATTGAGTTCCTGAAGTTATTTGGTCATTGCCTGAGAAGATATGAAGACAGATGATAGAGATATGAATATGTTGCATGACCTTGTCCCTGGATTTGTGTCTCTGCAAGGGTGTGTGTAGGGCGCAGTCTATAAATGAGGAAAGGCTTGCCACCCAAGACCTATGACAGAAAACTATCTTTGTCCAGGATGAGCTGTAAATTATTGGAGATGGAGCAGTCATAGGTGCGACTGTGGTTGACAAAACCTGTTCCTGTCATTTCTTCTGAGCCTGTTCCTCTATACCTGTATGGTGTTGTCAACCTTTTTTTCACTTCATTGGGTGGATGATGTAAACCCTAACCAACGTTCCAACGGCAATGTAGCCGTGCTGACAGGATACACGTGCTGATTTCTGCAGTGGCGGGGAGTCACGGATGCCTCCTCAGGTTAAGGGAACATTTGTTCCCTTAACTCAGGGCTGCATTGCGGCTGCATCAGTGCTGGAAAGTTGGTTAGAATTGGGGTAAGAATGTCTAAAGTAAAACCATCAGGTATTAAGACTCTGTCAGAGAAACTGGACCCACTATGGCTGTATCAAAAATTATGATCTGAATGCTGCCTAGAAGCACATAGATGCTTCTATGTGCATCCCATGTGCATGACTCATGGTATGTCATCAGTGGCTTTCTGGTATAAGATTGTGTTTACATGTCCATCACTGAGTAGCAGAAACTGAAGTTGCTGTGTGAACTGATCCAAGCTCAGGGTGATGGTAGTTGTTGAAGTTCTGTTGGAATGTTCTCCTTCTTGCGGATCCAGGCGATGAAGACGTCATTGCTGTACTCTCAGGCAAAGGAGAAGTCGTTGAGGGTAGAATGTAAGAAAAGCATTGCTCTACATCGGTCATAAATATGTTGCCATACTGTGAAGTCAAACACTGAAACATTCAGAAATCAGTGGGAGAACAGTTCCATCTCCTAGGACACTTTGCTGTTAGTCTTAAACTCATGGTACTTCAACAGGATGACTTCAAAGGGAGACTGCAGCATGAAATCGCTGTTCTACAATTGTAACGAAAGTCAACTGATTCAATTAAAATTCGATACTAGTATGGCCAGTGATAGAACTTGTCATTTAAGTCTTATCTTGTTTACTTTGCGTTCTGCACAGGAATACCACAGACCTACTGCTACCCTTGCATTTCTTTTGGCCAATCACTGCTCACACCCTCCCTGCTCCTGTGCTCATGTATAAAACTGCTAACTGAAGACAATGCTTCATGTATTTGACAGTGGGCTCTAGTCCACAAAGGTGTGTGCCACGATAACTCCATTAAATGTTAAGATACCACAAAAACTCTTTGTTTCTGCTTCAACAAACTAACATGGCTACCCGTCTGGAATTGACCGTGTGAATTCTTAACTGTCATATTAGGAAATGCATTAACATTTTTATCAAAAAAAGGGGGGAAGCCACAATGTTGGATCAAATGAAATAGACTAATAGGGAAAGGAGTCTTCTAGACATTGCGTCAAAACTGTCTGAGTGCTTTCTTTAAGTAAATGGATGAACAGAGGATGAGTCACTTTTCTCAACAGAACACGCTGATCATGAGTGGCAGAGGCGAGGCTAGCAGTTATGCCGCCCGGAGCTAGGGGTGTTGGCTGCCCTGAGGGTGGCCAACACCCCCCTAGCTCCGGGCAGCATAACCGCCCTGCCCGCCCGGGTGCCCACCTCCCTCCCGACTTACTTCTCCGCGTCCGCGTGACTCCGGAGGCCGGGAGGGAGCGTCCGATCATCATGCCGGCTCGGCTTATACTGCCAAGGCCTGAGCCGGCGATTTTGCACATGCGCACAATGCCGATACGTTGTACGCATGTGCAAAATCGCCGGCTCAGGCCTGGGCAGTATAGGCCGAGCCAGCATGATGGTCGGACGCTCTCTCCCGGCCTCCGGAGTCTCGCGGAGCCTCCAGGGGTCGGGTGGGCGGCCTCCCGCTGCCCTGTATCGCCCGCTGTGTAGCTGGAATTTCCAGCTACACGGCGGGCGAGACAGGGCGGGTGGGCGGAGGGCGGGCGGCAACTCAGGGCGGCGTGGCGTTCCGCCCCAGCCTGAGTTGCCGCCTGGAGCCATTGCTCCCTCTGCTCCACCCTAAATACAACTCTGATGAGTGGTGACCAAATCAGTGAATTTCCCCATAGAGAGCAACACAATGTAACATTAAATACCTAATGTCCGTCTGGCTGATGATCTTAACTAGGTCTTATTTTCGGGGGATGTCTTATATAACTGGGGAAAATGTACATACTGGGAAAAATGCACTAGGTCTTACTTTCAGGGGATATCTTATTTTCGGGAAAACACAGTATTGCTATGTTCCCTAGTCCATTAATTCTCTTCTTAGAAGGTATGCTCCGTAGCAGTATGTAATATGCCAACTTTATGCAGGATTCTAATAGAGCAGAAGAGTTGTTCCAGTAAACTATAACCTTTTCTCCAGAGCAAGGGTTTCCACACTTCAGACTGCTAGACATACACAGATGATATGGTGGTGGGTGGGCAGACCAGAATATGTTGGGGAAAATGGCAGTTTCCTGGTCTTTCTACTGAGCCTCAAACCTAGTATATAGATGACTAGGGGCATAGCACAGAAACATAAGGCAGGGGTACCTGAACATTTTTTTTTTTTTTGGAACACAGGGCATTGAACATGACATGGTCAGTTTCTACATCTGGGACAGAGGGAGGAGCTCATAGCAGACAGTGGGAGGGGAAAGCTGAAAGAAAAAAGTACTGACAGTCCCAAAGCCTAACTTTGCAAAATAAGGTATCCTAGTTAAGTTCGACAAACTTTGTTTTGGAATGCTTCCCCCCCCCACCCTAAGCCCAATCCTATCCAATCCTTACAGTGGTGGACCTCGTGATCGACCACCGTAAACCCTAGACCAGCGTGCAATATCTGCACTGCTGCCATGAGCTTCGGGACCCCTAGCGCAAATGGTTGGAGGCCCCACACGCACAATAATGACTCCCAGACGGCCCACCAGAGCAGGTAGGTCAGTGGCAGTGGCGGTTCAGGGCAGAATCGTGGGTGGTTCAGGGAAGGGAGCAGGTAGGGTACAGGAAGAGGGAAAATCTTGGTAGAAGCAGCAAATGGCAAAATCATATCCCCCTTTCCCCATCCCGAACTGCCCCTGGCACCAGCTAAATAGCTGGCATAGGTCCAAGGAGACCCATTGGAGGCCAGGTGGTCTACAGGGAGGTAAGAAAAAGATTTGCTCACCTCTCCTGGGCCGTGTGGTCACCCCATTGCATGCAGCCCATGCTCCATTAGAGGCGCTGCATGCTATGGGCTAGCAGGGGACAGGATTGGGCCTTAAGCTCCTAGAAGACAAGATCTCCAAATGAATTGGGAGCCTTCAAATAACTTCCTACCTTGGGCTGGCCAAAAAGATTGCCTAATTGGGTTTCTGCTATTTATCTTCGTACAGCCGATTTCCCATACTGCTTTGAAGGTCTCTGAATTTCAAAAATGTGTTGTGTGGTGCAATACAGTCTATTAAGTGGGATGGGATTTATTGTTCAAGAAACAGAAGTCCAAGCCCTGCTTTGAATGCAGAGCAGCATGCAGCAATCTGCACAATGAGCATAGTATGAGGATTTTCGTAGACACTTCATGAGAATATTCACCATTCGGAAGTCCTACGGACCAGAAATTCTTAAAAGACAATTCCTGATAGAATCAACAGTCAATATTGTGTGTGGTCTACTCATACACATTTTCACATTGACCATACACACACATCCATCACAGGATTGGTATCTGCAAATTGTGTTGTGTGAACTGGCCCTACAGGATCTTTACTATAAATCAATGAGAAAGTATGCAGCGTTTGCCTGAAATTCTAACGTTAGAACACCCTGTATGTATCTGTCATTGTTAATATGAACTTACTCTTATTTCTTTGCATAACAGAATGTATGTTTAAGGTCTTCAGCATTCCAACTCCAAATGGAAGGGTGTGTTTGTCCTTTGAAATGCAAGCATAATTAGATTAAACCCAATAACAAAGTCCAGACTCTCCCACCCCCATAGCTTTGATTTTTAAAGGCAAACACATTGCTGTTTCATTTTAAATGCTATTATGAAAAGATTTTTTTTTTACATTCCATGAGACATCTACATCTCCTAATTGTAAATGATACACACACAATTTAAATGGATGGAAACTTTTAAGAGATAATGATTTTTTTTTGGAAAAGAAAATCCAGTCTTTAAGGGAAACAGAATTTTGGATTTTATTTCATTACTTTCCTTTTGAGCTTGTTATGGCACCAGAGATAATTAAAGTATCTTGACTGTCTTTCCATTAGATTTGGAAAGACAAAAACAACACTTGAAACAATAGATTCTACAGGTTCAGAAAACTCCAGGGGCTGCTGTGCAAGGATGTCAAGATCCTATGCATGTGTCACAATAATAATATCTGAAAACTAGAAGCTTATTTTGCTTTCCCTGACAAAAACCATCCCATGCTGGTTTACAGACTGACCTTGATCACACTGGAGAGAGCTGTCCCCAAATGTGTCCCAGGTCGAGGAAAGGTACATTCAAAAGAGTCAGTCTGTAATGCAGGTCATTTTTAGGAAGGTGGAGCAGACTGCATATACCCTATACCACAATCCTTAGATAACGCTGCTCATATCCTCCCTAGTCCCACAATAGGCAACTGACGGCAACGGGACCCCTTCAAGCCCCATCACTTGGCCTCTCCTTTTGAGACTGCAAAGTCTCACAAGTTGGGCAAAGCAAGGCTTCATACAACATTGCTTATTTCTCCTTCCTACGTACGCCAAAGAAGCCAGAGAAGTGACACACAACTTCAATACATGCTGTAGCAGTCGTGTGAGAAAATCACAGGTATGGAAGGGGAAAAAAGAATTTGGAAAACGAGATTGTGCTGAAAGGCTCAAGTTGTAATGGTGATGCAAGAAGCCCAGTTGGCACCAGCATCAATGTCAGAGCCATTGTCTATGCCCTATTGTAACTACTTGCCTCTTTTGCTTTGAACATTAATGTATCAACTTAGATTTGATAATGTGTAGATAAGTGGTCAGAAAATGGCCAAAGATGTGTATTGGTCAGGTGCCAACTGCAAGAAGGTGTGGTAAAATTCGGGCCTAACAGAGAGTCAGCACAGTTGTAGAGAAGGGAGAGAAAAGTGGCTATTAGCAAGGAAGGACCCTGAGTCCAAATGCATCAATAGGATATTAACCAAGATTAACTGGAAATCATTACAGCCAATTTCTACTAGATCTGTTGCGCCATGAGCTACTTGGGAACCAGAAACTCAAGCAGGTAAAGTGGTACAAAGGCAGCAGGAACAGTCTGAAAGGTGGTGCAAGGAGAAGACAGCAAAGGGTGGCACTCAAGGTACACGCGAAGTTACAAGGTAACTTGGGGCCCAATCCTATCTAACCTTCCAGCAAGGATGCAGTTGTGCCAACGGGGCATGCACTGCATCCTGCAGTGGGGGAGGCAGTGATGAAGGCCTCCTTAAAGTAAGGGAATGTTTGTTCCCTTACCTCAGGACTGCATTGCGGCTGCATCCGTGCTGGAAAGTTGGATAGGATTGGGCCCCAAGTTACCTTGTAACTTTGCGTGGACCTTGAGTGCCAATGGGAGAAAACTGAAGCTGAGTATTATTCAGATCTTTCGCATTAGTGTTTCCTGTTTGGTCTCTTTCTATGTATAGGTGTGGTTAGGGGATGAAAAAGCCAACAATTGGGTTTCTAGGCCAGGCCTGGCAAGTTGTAAAAGTACCTTTATAATGCTGAAATAGTGTCCATTTGGACAATACTGCATCCACTGGCCTTTCTTTGCATACCTGTGGGGCAAACGGTTCATCCAAACTGTCCTTCTATTACATTTAAGGCAGTATTAGCAGTTTGTGTAGAGGGGTGGTTCTGATGACCACCTCCCCCACACACAATTAAGCAGAAAGGCTCCAGCTTCCCTATAAGCAAGTGGGGCATGCACTCCCACAGTGTGCTTGCTTCACAAACTTGTGAAGAGAAGCCAGAAGACAAGATATCATTCAAACCAATCCAAGTGAAATACACGTTGTTGGATGCATCAGCTCTATATCCTGAGAGCATAACTGTGTCAGACTGTTCTGACATTACACAGATGCAAAAACTCTTCCATTTTCAGACCTTTTCTCTACTTGGATTTCCAAAATGTGAGCAGCAAAAACATAACATGACATGCAGCTCTGAATAATTTGGGGAAGGTTAAAAAAAAAAAGCCACGTCATTAACCAAAATGGTTTCCAGGAGTTAAAACCGGTTACACTCTAGTCTTTTTTTAAAAAAATGAAAATCTCAGTATAACTTATAGGATAGAACCATTAGGATAACTGTAAACCCTTGACAATTAAGTCCAGTCGTGTCCGACTCTAGGGAGCGGTGCTCATCTGCGTTTCAAAGCCGAAGAGCCAGCGCTGTCCGAAGACGTTTCCATGGTCATGTGGCCGGCATGACTCAAGACCGAGGCGCATGGAACGCTGTTACCGTCCCGCTGGCGCGGTACCTATTAATCTACTTGCAATTTCTTGCTTTCGAACTGCTAGGTTGGCAGGAGCCATCGCACGGATTTGAACTGCCGACCTTTCGATCGACAGCTCATGGTTCAGTGGTTTAACCCACTGTGCCACCCGCTGGCTTTGGGATAACTGTATAGTCCTGAACAAATACTCACTGTAGCTATGAAGAGGACAATGATAATAGCGTTGACTGGTTTGCCTGTGCACTCAACACCCATGTTTTGTTTGAATAACATCTGCATAGGGGCTGATGTTCACAGATCCCAGCATTCCAAGGGATGGATCATATCAGTAGTAATCTGGAAGTTTCGGCGATGACATGATGATCATGTCATCACGTCACCCTCAAAACTGCTGAGTTGCCGAGCTTTCACAATTTTTAATGCGAAAAGCCTGCCATCCAAGCCCCTGCTCGGTGCCGCCCCCCTGGCTAGCTCCAGACCTCGTTGTTGCTTCGTGCTCTTACTGCAGGTGTGTTTCCGCTGCTCGCAGGAGTGAGCGCAAGAGGCAACTGAGTTTGGAATGGGCCAGGGGCCATCAAGCAGAGGCTTGGGCTTTTGGGTGTCATGCCCGGTGTGGACTGCACTGGCCGCACCCCTGTTGTGACACCCATGAATTATGTGATTGTATACTGAAATTGTGTGGTATACTGATTGTGTGATTGAAGCATTTCTGGTTTCGGGGGGGAGTCTACCTATGCAGATATTATGTTCAATGTGCTGATGTTTGTTTATGTGGGGTGTGGAGCAGCTTCATACACAACAAAGTAGCTTCATACACAACAAAGAAAAAAACAAAACTCCAGGGGACAAAGCCAGTAAGTAAGTACTGTACCATTTTACTGTTCTTTGTACTTCATTTGGTTCAATTTAACTTTTTAGATAACTTTAATAAAAATGCTAAAATTTCTGCTGATGCGTTTCTATAACAAAATCAGGGTTGCAAATTTTTCACTCTGCTTGTAATTCAACACCTTGAAGTATAAAAAAGTAAATGAAGCAAAGAATGATAAATGATGTGTCTAGGTTTTTGAAACCTAGTGTCAAGATAAAAGGACAGCAAGCCTTGCTCAAATAAGTTAAGACTGAAAGAGAAAGACAAAGGAAGCTGCTGGGAGCTATTGGGGAACAGATATTGCCAAAGGCATTTTCTAAAAATGTTAGGAAAACACCAAAAAAAAAGTTTTCAGTGAAGCAAAACTATTTTTCCAGTGCAGGCTCTCTTTCATTAATATGGCACATATATAGTCCCTCCTGCTTCATACAGGTTAGCACAAAATACCTCACAACAGGAATAGGATAACACATCTTGAAGCCTGCTGTTTCAACAAAGCAAGTAAAACAATACTCCAGTGGGCTATTACACAGGAATAGCTGATGCTTTGAGGGACAGAGTGGGATAAAAAGCAAGAGAGTTAGATGCTTATTAATTATTAGGTATTTTAACGGAAGTGGAAGGCTGGAAGAAACCAGATGTTTATCAAGGTCAAACTGCGTTGTTTAGTTCCTACCCACATCACCTGTCTCCTCCCACCTTGATCTAGAACACAAAGCAGTGCTATTACCATTCCACATGGAAAGTCGTTTGCAGGAAAGAGCTTTTCATATGGTATGATGACCAATATAAATCACACCACACCCCCACTTTTTACAATACTCCTATGCAGTGTTTAACTTTACTGTCTATAATCTTGCATAAAAGGTAAAGGTGACCCCTGACAATTAAGTCCAGTCATGTCCAACTCTAGGGTGTGGTGCTCACTGGAGTCACTGTAGCGTGGCGGGCGGGGCGGGCCGCCGGGGGGTGACGCGCGCCAAGGGGTGACGCGCGCCACCTCTGCGACGGCGCACGTCACCCTCTGGAGGCCGGACGGTCCGAGGCCGGGGAGCGTCCGGTCCGGCCGGTCTTGCGTTAAAACGCGAATTTTGAAGATTTTCGCGCATGCGCAAACCCTTTTCTGAGGGCAAGGGCCTGCCCTCTTGCCCTCAGGAGGGTCTGCGCATGCGCGAAAATCTTCAAAGTTCGCATTTTAACGCAAGCGCATTGGGCCTCTTCTTTTCAGAAGGCCCTGGAGCGCTTGCGTTAAAACGTGAACTTTGAAGATTTTCGCGCATGCGCAGACCCTCCTAAGGGCAAGAGGGCAGGCCCTTGCCCTCAGAAAAGGGTTTGCGCATGCGCGAAAATCTTCAAAATTCGCGTTTTAACGCAAGACCGGCCGGACCCCGCTAGTGGTGGCAATCCCCGGGATTTCCGCTGCCTCTGTCCCCACCCCCGCAAATACTCAGAGTTCTCCCCCCCCCTAAGAGATTTGTGTGAAGACTCCCGTGTGTGTTCTGGCACAATTCTCTCTCTCCTGCTTGTAGTGCCTCAGCCAGCACAGTGACAGAAAATAAGCAGGAAGGCTGCTTTCAGGAACTGTGAGTAGGTTTAATGCTTAGTGTTCCTCCTTCCTCTCTCACCCTGATATTGCCTGGCAAAACTAATCTTACAGCGCAATCCTATCCAATTGTCACCACTGTGTAACCAGAGGTGCAGCGAGAACGGGAGGCCCCAGAACAGAAAAGGGATTCAAATCCCCTCCAAAGGGGGATTCAAAGGAGACTCGAATCCCCTTTCCGTTTTGGGGCCTCCCGTTCTCGCTGCACCGTTGGTTACACTGGTGGTGTAAGTTGGATAGGATTGCTCTGTTATTCAGTTTTATTGTATTTTAAGTTTGCATTGTTGTTTAGGTGCCTTGGGCCTTTTGTTACAAAAGGGAAAGGAGGGATATAAATGTCTTTAAAGAAATAATCTCCCCTCTTGAATTTCAAAATGTACACACAGAGAAAAAAAACATAAAAGGAAAGCAAGTGAATAAAACGCATTAACAGAAAGACAAACTTAACTGAGTGACAAAGTTTTTTCATGGGATCATGTGAAGTTCACTTAAACATCTCTGTCTTGCTGTTTGGGAATTGGGCTCTGTGTTGCAATATTTCCCATCCCAGAAAGTAGAGGGAGAGAAACCCAGATTTTGCATCAACTCCCTGCATGTTGTTGTCCAAGGACTGACTGAAGAAAGGGAGAAATGAACCTCCAATGAATTGGGCTGCTTTGAAGGTTTGGACTGGCACAAAACTTGAAGTAGACTTATTTTGCAGAGGGAAAACTTGTACTACTCACTAGCCTTTTTAGTCCTACTGATGAGAAACATACTGTATTCTCGTTGCACTGTCTTTTGGCACAAATGATGCCCTGTGTCTAAGAACCTGTCCATGGCAAGAGAGTTGGAGGAGGGGGAAGAGCAGTATTTTTATTGTGAAGAATAGCTGGATGAGAGTTGGGAATAAACAGGACTAAATTTTATTGTGTGGGAACTTAGGGCTGTGGAGGAGCATCAGTATCAGTGGCGGTCTGAGGCCGATGCGGAAGCATACATGTAGCAGGATGCCGCTTCGCGCGTGAAAGCGCCCCTCCCCTCGCTGGTCGGAGCCATTCCCAGTGGGCGACAGCTGCCCGTGCAGGAGCCGTCGCCTGCTGGAAATGGCTCCGACCGCCGAGGGGGAGGGGCGCTTTCACGTGCGAAGCGGCATCTTGCTACACGTATGCTTCCGCATCGGCCTCGGACTGCCACTGATCACTATCTGTTCTGCAAGGCTTTCTCCATAACTCTGTGCAGAGAGGGGAAGGTTGTACTTGCTCAGTGGAAAGAGAATGGCACTCTTCATGTGCTCAGAGGTATTTTTAGTACATTCACCCTGGAATGAATCATGAATCACAAATTAATTGACTCGTGTGTGTGTGTGTGTGTGTGTGTGTGTGTGTGTGTGTGTGTGTGAGTGTGAGTGTGAGTGTGAGTGTGAGTGTGAGAGAGAGAGAGTTGGAAGTGTGCTTTTGAGACAGTTTGGTGTGTTTAGTTTGAAGTGTGTGGGGGTGTTGGGAGGTATTTGGAATACAATTTGAAGACTCTCTCTCTCTCTCTCTCTCTCTCTCTCTCTCTCTCTCTCTCTCTCTCTCTCTGTGGTGGTGGTGGTGTTTGGAGTGTGGGGTACTGGGAAACAGATTTATACTTGGCTAGCAAGCCAAGAGGATATTTGTTGGCCCTTGATTTTGCATTAAATACTGTTAATTATATTCATTTGCAAATCAGTGATCTGCATTTCATCTTACAGTGTAATTAATGTTAAGTGTTTATATATGGTATATCCTGACCAAAATATCACATAGAACTGTATACAGTAACAAATGGTCATATGCTGGAAGCTTGCCTTATAGTGTTAAGTTCATGTAAATGTTGAGAGGAAGCTGCCATGCTACCTATGGCTTTTTCTTTTTTATGGGAGCCATAATTTTAAAAAGTAACAGTTCTACATCTTATTGTAACTCTACTATTTTCTCTTTAACCTTCCAATGATCCTAGAATATTTACAGTCATTGCTACAAGAAATGTCATAAAGACTTTGGTAGGAAATACCAAATGATAGACTTTGCCACAACAAGCTTGGGACTAAAAATAAATTTGATTAATATTAATGTTTACTGGCAATTATAGAAATGAGTATGAACATCAATTAAGGCATTAAAGTCATGGGTCTTGTTTTCACCATTTACCCCAGGGAGGAAAATGTTCCCATTTACCAGTAAAATTATGGAAAATAGAGCTGAAAGCTGGTCATTTGCTTTAAACTTGGTTCATCTTAGACTCAATGGTAAGTGTCCACATTTTTGGATATTTCTCACTGACTTCATAAAAACTTAAGGATTAATGGCAAATGTCAGTAAACGTTTTAGAATTTTGAGTATTTAATCAACATTGGCAGTGTGATCCTATCCAACTTAACCAGCAGTGCAGCGAGAATGGGAGGCCCCAGAACGGAAAGGGGATTCAAATTCCCTCCAAAGGGGGATTCAAAGGCTATTTAAATCTCCCCTCCCCGCCAAAGCCTCCTGCCCTCCCCTCCCCTGCTGGTTACACTGGTGGTATAAGTTGGATAGGACTGTGCTGTAATTTACAGTAGCTAGATCCATGTTGAAAAATATAACTATTTAAAGCAATTTGCAGTATTCATTTAATTACAAGACAAGAGGCTTCCAAGTCCAGAGCTTATAACACTATATAAAAGAGAATCTGTTGCTTATTGCCAAAATTGTTATTCATATGCACACAAAATAAGTGTGCTGCACATGATCCTTATAGATGATATGTGACTTCTAGCAGATAAAAAAGTTAATTTAGAGGACAACGTGATTATTCTAGAATCATCTGAAAGATGAAAGTGAGCATGTTTACAGAGACGCAACCGTTTAAAATGTTTATACAGAAAACAGTTGTCGATGATACACAGATTCCAACGAAAACAGAGTACAAGTTCAGACACCATATGGCAAAATGTACACTAGCACTGACTCAAGTCATTCATAAAGACAAGCATCAATCCTGAACTGGTCCTCCTCAAACAAACAAACAAACAGATTCGTTCTCTGAAAGCTTCTCATTTGTTGGGAAAATGGCAGGACATTAAACATTTCCATGTTATTCAAAGAGGGGGGAAACTAATTAGCACCCGACAAAGTTCTATTTCCACTCAGAGTTTCATACCATGACTCGCATTAGCCATCCAGCTGCCTATTGCTTGATACAGATCTGAAGATGATGTTGCAACTCTGTAAAATGTTTCTATTTGAGGATTGCCTTATGATTCCATGAGCCAAACAATCCATTAGACATGCATACATATACTGTGTATTCAATTTACACCGTATTTGCTTAGCACTGGCAACTGCTTATACTGTTCAATGACCATTTGCAGTTATATTGCAATGTCTGGAGCTACAACTTCTATCATCAACCTCTTTAAACGAACAAAATACATTTGCGCTAATGAGTGGAGGAAGATGATACCAGTGCCTTGAGAAGTGTATATGAATTAGGCCAAGCGCACTAAAAATACCATTACAGTATCCAGCATCTGCTAACCACACAGCAGCTCAGAACTAAACCTAGGAACAACACTGTCAATATTACATTTGAAATGAGAACATTGCTAAAAACTAGATATAGCAACAATAATTGGAAGACAGTGAGGGCACTCTCCTTGAGTGAAATAGGATTGCGAAAAGATATGTGCCTGATAAGGAAAAAAATATTACAATATGTAATCAATCCCTCAACATTGTGTAATACAAACATTTCGTAATATCACAAGGGATTCTGGGATTCTGAAGGCTACTCCAACTCAAATATGGAGAAAGAAGGCTATGCTGCAGAAAATTTTCCCCGAATTCCATTGTTTTTAAATGTACTTTACCAGTCCACCCCTTATTTTCTTATTTATTTCCTTGAATAAATGTTGGGGCTCAAGCCTGCCTAGAAGTAATGTGGACTCTCGTTCCTAATAATGGCAGGAGGAGCTGGTTGTGGGTACCCATTATTTTGGAAAAGTGACTGTGCATATGATCTGTGGAACCAGGATACAGTACATGTTTCCGGTACTCTAGAGCTTAGTGAGGGTTGAACTGGATGGTACCTTAATAATCTGCAAGGCACCATCACTTGACCTATTACTACTTGAAAATGGTCATCAAGGCACACAACTGACATGGCCTAGGAGGGATTATTTTACAGCCAGAGGAAATTATGTGAAATAAGGCTGACCCTTGCCTGATCTCTTTTTAGTTTCATAGCATAACACTGTACTCAACGCAATTAGATTAACATATGTGGGGCTTCCACTAAGACCTGTGTTTTCAACACAGGGGCATAACGAAAAGTGCATTACTAGATAATGTTGAAAGATCATGAAGCCAGATTTATTTTCAGGGCAGCTAAATGTATTGCTAAGATAAAAGCCATTAACATTTATAAATGGGCGTTTCACACTGTTAAAAATGGTTCAACCATCTTTATTTTGCTTGCTGTGGAAACAAGAAACCAACATCCTGTAATTAACATCTACTATACAATTAGTGTTTGCCATTGGATTACAAAGGATACTAATTCTGCAATCGTACACACACATAGTACGCACACAAAATCTTCTGAACACCATATGGCAGTATACTACTACTACTACTATGTTGACCATGTGCTTTTTTCCTAAAATGCACAAGCAGTAGTATCTGATTGCTATATAGTTCATAGGAAAGGAGCTTTCAGAAGCATCCTTTTACAGTACCGTTCATGCTGCCTTCAAAAAAAGAAAAAGAAGGTGCAGCTTGAATGGAATTCAGTAAGTATGTGAAATATGACTTCAGCTACCATATTTCTGGATAAAACATTGTCATTGGGTAGTGTTTGCCCTGCACATACATCTAAAAGCGATAAAAGAACTCAGTGCTCTGATCAAATTCAGATACCATTACCACATAATGCTGTTAAAGTCAGAGGCGTTGCTACGGTGGGGGCAGTACTGTAAGTTCTGCACAGTTCTACTCAGCTTTACGAAGTTGCCCCGCCCCCCTCACCGTCAGAGCCATTCAGTGTGGTGAAGACAACAGGCAGGGGAGTTTCCTGCCCGTTGCCTTTGCCGCACTGAATGGCTCCGACGGCGAGGGGGGCGGGCCACTTCATAACGCAGAGTAAATGGGGACTAGGACGGCACAGAACTTACGGTACCGCCCCCACCGTAGTGACACCTCTGGTTAAAGTAAAAATAAAAAAATGGAAAACCCTCCAAAGGTCATAAGAAGAGCCCTGCTGGATCAGGCCAAAAGCCCATCTAGTCCAGCTTCCTGTATCACACAGTGGCCCCACCAGATGCCTCAGGGAGCACACAGACAACAAGATACCTGTTTCCTGTCGTCACTCACTTGCACCTGGCACAGAGAAAACCTACTTCTAAAGCCAGGAGGTTGCTTATGGCTTGTAACCTGTGATGGACTTTTCCTCCATGAATCTATCCAAACCCCTTTTAAACACATCTATGCCAGGTGCCATCACCGCATCCTGTGGCAAGGAGTTCCACAGATGAATTACACGCTGGGTAAAGAAATATTTTCTTTTGTCCGTTCTAACTCTCCCTCCACTCAATTTTAGTGCATGTCCCCTGGTTCTGGTGTTGTGTGAGAGGGGGAAGAACTTCTCTCTATCCGCTCTCTCCATCCCGTGCATAATTTTATAAGTCTCAATCATGTCCCCCCCTCAGGCACTTTTTTTCTAAACTGAAAAGCCCCAAACGCTGTAGCCTTTCCTCATAAGGGAGGTGCTCCAGACCACGAATCATTTTGGTTGCTCTTTTCTGCACGTTTTTCCAATTTAACTACATCCTTTTTGAGGTGTGGTGACCAGAACTGGACACAATACTCTAGATGTGGCCTTACCATCGATTTGTACAACGGCATAATGATATTTGCTGTTTTATTCTCAATCCCTTTTTTAATGATCCCAAGCATGGAATCGGCCTTCATAGCCGCCGCACACTGGGTCGACACTTTCATCGACCTGTCCACCAGCACCCCAAGATCTCTCTCCTGATCTGTCACAGATAGCTCATAACCCATTAGCATGTATGTGAAGTTTTGATTTCTTGCCCCAATGTAACACTTGCCCCACTTTACTCTTACTTACATTGAAGCACATCTGCCATTTTGCTGCCCATTCTCCCAGTTTGGAGAGATCCTTCTGGAGCTCTTCACAATCCCTGCTGGTCTTCACCACCCGGAAAAGTTTCGTGTCATCTGCAAACTTGGCCACCTCACTGCTTATCCCCAACTCCAGGTCATTTATGAACAAGCTGAAAAGCACCGGTCCCAAGACCTATCCTTGGGGCACACCGCTTTTCACCTCTCACCATGGTCTCTCGCCAGGTCTTCTGTTTCATGCCTAGTTTGCCCCCCCCATTGAGTTATGCTGATAGACCAGTCCATGCAAACGTTTTCTTAAAAATCAGTCTTCCTCAATCCTATTCTCCACCATTAACACTGATGAAGCCGCGCTGATGGAATATGTACTGTATCCCATGGGAGGGGAGGAGATCAGGAGGCCTGCCAGAGGTAAGTAAAAATATTTACCTCTGTGTAGGCCTTCTAGTGGCCTATGAGTCTCCTCAGACCCATGCCAGCTATATAGCTAGCGTATGTCTGAGGAGAGAAGAAGGCTGGGGCAGGTTGGAAAAGAGGGCATAGGATCCTGGCACACACTACTGCCACAGGGATCCCCCCTCCCCACCCCTTGCCCTCCCTGCCCCCCAAACTCCCCCGTCCTTCCCCCTCCACCCCGCTGCCATTCTATCTAGAGAGTTGGAGCCGTGTCAGTCCTCCCACTGTTTGTGGCAGTGGCCCAGAAATGCACACTGCCATAAAGGGCCATGTACAAGACCCAGATAGAATATTGGCCAAGTTGTTTTTTAATCTGTGTCTTAAGCAGGTTCTGTTTTTTTTTTTGGGGGGGGAGGGTGGCTGCTGTCCAAAAACGGAAGGAAAAAATCATCTTTGCACACAAATAAACCACAGTCAACACTACTTTTCAGTTTCAGACAGCTCAACTAGGTATAATTACCATAAAACAGGTGTGTGAGCACAATTGCCTTTTTGACATAATCATACAGAAAATCTTGGAAGTTGTGAAACTGCATCCCTACTTATAAAAGGCATTCTAAACAGTGGCAATTATTCTGTTTTTCAATTATATTTGTGAATTATACAAGAATGATGCAACAGGCACCAAGTGATATGTCGGGCTGGCCACAATTATCATTGTGAGTTCATGAAATGCAATGGTAGCTCTGGACCATACCATATCAAAGCAGAAGCTGCACTACAACCACAATAGCACGTTGCATGGAAACCTCCTTGGACAAACTATGTTAGATGCACTAAGAGGCTTTTGATAAGACAATACAATAGAGACCAGTGAAATAACACAGGCACCCCCCGAGTTCCTTTGTTCCTCTGCTGGGATGGGAATACAAGGGCCTGTGGATGGCTTCTTTGTAAATGGTATGTCCATTTGATGGTTGCCTATTATTTTCAAAGTGATAACAAAATGGTTCCTTTATAGTATGAAGGAGCAGGGTCCTCCTTCTCCATTTTGCTCTAATAGCTCTTGCGTTATGTCTGAATTGCAACTCTCAGAGGGTGACTGGACTGCTCACAATGTCTGGCTTTGATTTAAGCAATGTTACGCTCCCTAGTTCATTGTAGCTGTGACATTGTCAAGCATTTCACTGGTCGCCATTCATGACACTGTGGAAACATGAAGAGTTGGTGATTTCTTTTGAATAAGTATTGATTGAAAATAGTTTACCTTTTGAGCCTGAGGAAGCTGGAAAAAAAACAAGAACAGAATAGAACAAGCCATCATTATATAATTGATATGATATATTAAACCTAGTTTAGCTGCTTTATTAATTAAATAAATTACCAAGGTAATAAAAAAAGGAAGTAACAGGAGAAATATTTCCAATTCATTCAAATCTGCTGTGAAAACATGAGACGAAAGGACAGCTTGTCTGCTAAATATCACTAGCACCAAGCAATTTGTTTAAATGCTACAGTGCTAGCAAAATGGGATAGTTTCCCCAAGAGATATGGTATTGCACTTGAATTGTGAAGTTCCATCTTCCTGTACACAAATATAATTCAGTGTGGACAGAATAGCATCCTTTTAACCTGCCTTTTACTAATCTCTAACTAAGGCACCTCTTATTATTAAGCCCTATTCTGGTCAATGAGTCTTATTAATTACATATACATATCTAAAATGCAAGTATGAGCTGCATACAAGCGTCTGTGCAAAAGACACAACTGTGAGTTTGTAAATGGAAGCTTTAAACTAACCAACCGAATGCTACTGTTACATTGCAAGGACTCGAAAATGTGTCGTTAAGGACACAATGCAGTGAAAGTTACTCACTGTTATTTCACTGATTTCAGCAAGGTTTCAGTAGGAGAACCGGAACTGTATTTAACCCTGCCGTTGAAATCAACTTTGGATGCAATGTTATGCACACTTACCTGGGAGAAAGCCTCACTGAACACAATGGGACTTGCGTCCAAGTAAACATGTACAGGATTCTGCTGCTTGGCTAAAACATGCACTAAGAAAACTTGCTGACCATCTTCCCCCTATAAATACACCAATTGGGTGTGCCATGAGCTATAACTCTAATGAAGAATACAGGAACAGGGATCTACAAGCTAAAGGAAAATGTAAACTATTACGTTTCACAGTACTAACTGCAAAAAAACAACACCATGTATGGTGTTGAGTCAATACAATTAAGCATTAACGAACAGGATCAGTAACATCCCTCTGAGCCTCAGTTTTTCCTCAATCTATTTCCAGAATTCATGAAGTATGTATCTTGCCCTGAATCCACAAGACACATTTCACTTGGGCAGCTGATACAATACTAGTTCCTGGGTGCCCCTTTCTTCTTCCCAGAGTTCAGGCATCTCCGTGGTGTACTGGGGAGTTGAGTTCAATGTCAACAGAGATAATGGCCAAAGCGATAATGGAGAAAAACATAACAATGAATCTGACCAGGCATGGCTTAGAGCCCATTTGTAGGCATATTCCACAGTGGTGAAGGTAGCAACGGAGTCTCTTTTTACTGGCCACCATTACACCTCCACTCTTCTCATCTAAGGCCCAAGCGTATCCTACAGTTATGCCAGTGTATCTTCATGTAAGCTGGCGTTATAACAGCCCCACTACTGTAGAAGCCTGCCCACCAACAGAAACACCAAGGACGCCAGTGCAACTGAAAAAAAAAAATGCTGTGCTGACATAGCTCAGATGTCACTTGGATGTCAGCGCAACTCCACAGGTGGAGAGGCCAAAACAGGGAGGAGATTGGGGCGTAATATGGGAGGGATGAGGAACAACTGACATACACCATATCCTAAACCTTCTTTGGACATGGCCCCTGATGCTAGAAAAATGCTATGCCAATGACAGAGTTGGTGTAGGTAGGAGTAACCCCATAAGGAACAATGGCGGCGGGGAAACACCAGAAAATTGCTACCCCCTACCCCGCCCATTTTCCTGTGACAGAGGAAAATAGGATATACAAACTACCTCTAGCAGGCAGCCAGTCACACCACACCCACCCCAGTACTAAAGCCCCTACGAGGAAGACTATAACTCAGGTGAGAAGACACACAGCATGGGGCTGTACCTCTCTGGTCTCTCTCAAAGGAGAATGTTGGTGATGGGAACCATGATGAAAGGGCACAGTGCACCAAGGGAGCACTTGGCACAAACAACCTCTTGTCCCTCACAACCTATATGGAAAGATACTTTGTTACCTGTTGCCTTCTCAGAGTTCTTATTGCAGGTATTCTGCCCCAGGAAGACTCTGTAAACAGACATCCAACTGGTACCTCTACCTCACCACCCCTACAGGGGAAGCAAGCACGGTGTACCCCATACAGGTGCATCCTGTATACAAGCAAAGTGGAAAGAGGGAATTCCATGCTGCAATATATTGACATTGCATCTCCCTCCCATGTCTCTACACCCTGCCTCCTGACCTCACAGGGTCATCACATGTGTCTCTGCTATGCACTGTGTCACCTTACCATCTCTTCCTTTTGCAACAGCTAAGAGCTGGGAGTATCTGCTCCCTTTTGGCAAATGTCAGGGGCTCCAACCATTGCTACTGCTGGCCAAAAACTCATCCCTTCTGTTTTTCAGGACAGCAATGTTGCCACAGGGAGCTGTGTTCCACTGCGTCCCCCCCCCCCGGGGCACCACTGGCGGCACCACTCTCCCTCACAAACACCAAGTATGCATATCAAGCCGGAAAACAGGTGCAACTGATGCTGTTGTCAAGTC
The DNA here is from genome assembly GCA_026170595.1 of Plestiodon gilberti rubricaudatus. Classification (NCBI taxonomy): domain Eukaryota; kingdom Metazoa; phylum Chordata; class Lepidosauria; order Squamata; family Scincidae; genus Plestiodon; species Plestiodon gilberti. The sequence goes on along the minus strand of JANXHW010000002.1, from coordinate 217,604,438 downwards.
CCTATTACTCTGTTTTACCTTGACCCCACAGGCAGCTGTCACACATGCGAAGACACCATGCAGATCCCAAGGGAAGCCTACAGCCTGCCTGAAGTGAATGGTGTAAGCCCAGCTGCTAGTATAAGCTGCTCTACCTAATCTTTAGGCTGGCCATGAAGCTCAAGGACTGCACATCTTCCTTCTTCTCACAGCTTGGGAGCTTTCCTGCGCTGTGACCATTAAAAACCAGCTGTTGGGGATTTTTGCATAGTTCAGTCTTAGCTGTGATTAATATCCAGGACTCAGGCAAAATGTAGAAAAACAGCTGATTTTTGTGCGACTTGCTTAGCAGTTCGGCTAAAAATGCTCACTCATGCAAATTTCCACAAAAAAATTGAAACTCACAAACATTTAGCTCAGCTCTGTATTTGAATACAAATATATATTCAGGGAAATTCTAGGCTTTAGACAACCTGTAATGCAAGAGAATTGAATTTAAATCCTACGGAGCCAGAATAAAAGCTAGTAAAGCTTTGTGCTTGGCAGAACATTCATCATTTTTATCTTTTGATTAATTGTTTTGAATAATAAAGATGTCAGTATGTCCTGCTGGGTCATTCCACATACTTCTTTATAAGGATAAGCATATATCTTATTCAACAGATTGAACTTTTAATATATGTGGCTTATCTAATGTTCCTTTAATAGTAAGTCTTCTTTAGAAACACCAGATTGCTAATAATGGCATCAAAATATAACAAGGATATTAAACATGGCTTGTAGTTTAGATACCTTTAGAATCAAGTCCTGAAATACTTCATGGTAATAGTAGTAATGATTACAAACCTTCATAGACCTGGTAACTGCATATACAGACATACAAATCTCTGGGAACATAATCGACACCTTTGAATCAAACTACAATGCAGGTTAGTCATCACTCCAAAAGGATTCTGACTTGTAGAAGGTATGCAGTTGCAAATTAAATAAATAGAGCCCAAAGTGCCATATATAAAATCTAAAAAAAGACTACCGGTAATGATTAAGAAAGGGGATGTACTCAAGTTAAAAAAAAAAAAGGTACAGGTGGGCCCCCATATACACGTATTCGCTATCCATGGTTTCAGTTATTCACGGATTGTGGGGACCCCTCCAGGCTTTTACTTTTTTCCCAGTAAGCTTCATTTCTTCCTTAAACAAACAGGAGAATTGCAGGCAAGTAGAACAAGACTAAGTCCTAGAGAGGCTCTGCAAGGTTAACAGAAACCTTGCAGAGCCTCTCTAGGACTTAGTCTCATTCTACTTGCCTGCAATGGTGGCTGCTTCTCTGTTTGTTTTAAGGAAGAAACAAAGTTTACTGAAAGAAAAAGAAGAGCTGGGGTGCGCACGCCTGCCCGCAGGGGAGGCAGGGCGGGAGGCCCTCAGGAAACCATGGAGGGGGGGGTTCGCTCCTATCCACGGTTTCAAGTATCCACGGAGGGGCCTGGAACAAATCCCCAGAGGATATGGGGGGAGTACTGTATAGAATGCTATGTACCATTAAAAAATAGCATATGTGTGTTCAAATCCCTTTACATCATTAATATACATTTACTCCAAGGGGAAATGCTTTATTTTTTGGAAATATTTTATTATTTTTTCCTTTAACCATTCACTTCCTTCAACTTCACGTTTCTTCCTTGGGGAGTCTGGGCTTTCACCACATGCAATATTTATTCGGATAAAGAGCCACAAATAAGGAAGAGCGAGCTAGATGGTTTAAGAACAGTTTTATAAGAAGAATGCATTTTTTTTTTAAAAAAAGACATGCCTAAAGCAATTATTACCACAAATATCCACCATATCTGTCATTCGGAGCAAAAACCATCTTGTGCTATACACACGATTTGTAGTCAGGCCCTGCATTACACATGAGGCACTTAGGATGGCTCATCTTTTGTCCTTTACGGAGGTCTTGTATATAACGGAATATTTTGATTAATTTTGTTTGGGTTTTTTCCAGCTTTGATGGATTAGGAGGAAAAGCACACTTTAAAAATATCAGAGTCAACATTTGTGCGGTCTTTTCTATGACGGTTTCCAGATGAGTATAGCACTTTGTCACTGTTCCTCTTGGATCTGCAAGTTCCAAAACTTCTCCCTGAGGTCCCAGTCATCGTGATAAATCTCCATTCTGATACTGGTTGATTTAGAAGCTAGCCGCATGATGCATGAGCAACTCACATTCAACCTGGTTAGAATTTCTTTGGGTCGTGTTCCAACTGGCTCTTCCGCTGTTAGGAGCTCCCTCTGGGAACAGAAGGCGCTTTCCACTTGCGCAAGGACCTCTTGCACAGATGAAATGCTCTTCCCAGAGGGAGTTCCTGATGGCAGAAATGCTAATCAGGATGCTGCCTTTTGAAATTACTTTTGCTCTTTGGATTGACACTATTCCTTTTGAGAGGCCACAAGAAACAATGTTCCTAACAGTAAAAGCAAGTCTTTTAGGCTGATCATTTGCAGCAGAAAATAAAAAATGCTTATCTCTGTAAAACCTAGTGGGCACTATTGACTCCAGTGGTTTCCTAAAACTCTGCCAAGACAAGAGTTGGTTTTTTTCCCTAAATAAGACTACATGAGCTTCCTAATTCTCAGCAGCATAACAAAGCAGTTTCTTTACTGTCTGCATACAGTGAAAATTATGTCAATTTCATGCCTTTGCCGAAGCCCAAAGTATTATATGTCATCTGTTTCTCTCTTCAGTGCCAGTATTTTTAATCCAGCTTTCTAAAATATATGGTTCAAGCGATCTTCTTACTTTTGCAAAAATTATGTTGCAAGTACAAATAATCATATTGGAACATCAACACTTTTCTGTGTCTTGTACCCATTATCAATATTGTTTGTTTTTAAAAACTTTCTCTACAACAGACTTATAGGCCAGGGTTAAACATGTCCTCCTGCAAGTCCCACTGAGTTCAGTACACTGAGGACTGTAGCCAAACTGAATTAAACAAAGACAAATATGTATGAAAGATATGAGTAGTTGAATATTTTGAAGACTGGGGAATATTAGAAGACCTCAGAAGAGAGTCAGTATGGATTCATTCATTATTGGAGGATATAACTACAATGCAGTAAAAGCTTCAACCTGGCTCAGGTCCTCTGTTGTAGCATAATTACTGTAGCATAGTGGTTCATTCCTGGTGATTTTGTAAAATAATGATTTGTAGTATTATGCCACATTTGAAAATTACATCATGGTCAATCAATTTTGACCATGTTTGAGTCAATCAATCATTAAAAAAAAATAATTATTCAACCCATATGGCATCCTCTCTATATCTTATTGTCATTCTTAATTTAAAAACAAAAACATCCACATTTTGCCTAGTATTCCAATTGTATGAGAAAGACATCTTTTTAAGACAATCATCATGTTATAAACTATATGTGTCAGCTCACACGTGATGTTCCTGACCAAGCAGACTGTCCCATTTATTTTAGTTGAGTAGGTTGCTTCCAGGCACATAGCTCTCTGAGCATGAGCAATGACCTCTGAGCATTGAAGCAAATGGAGTAGTCCTTATGCTAAAGCTCTCACACCTGAAACAAATTACTGGATGATACAATGATATAAAATACGATTACCGAGGTTAAAACTTGAAAAAAACCAAACCAAATATTGAGTTCTCAGGCTCTAGTTCTTTTGCCATGTATGAGAGCCACGCTCACACAGAGGTGCTAGTAGGGTTTGCGTCGCCCGGTGCGAGAGCTCATCACTTCACCGCAGTGATGTCACTAGAGTTGATGTCACCTGGTGCGGTAACTCATGGTGTCACCCCCATAAACTTTATTTATTTCAATATATAACAGGCCATGTCACCCAACAAATCAGTAACCAACAAAAAAACAGTGGCCAACTTGATGACACTCACACAGTTGAATATGAGTTCTAATATTAGCTCTGATACATAGAAATGTGAGCTGACTCATACTAACACCTTATTGGTCCCATTCTGTGTTATAACAACACCTCATTTGCTCTCAGAACAATCAGTCTTATCGGTCAGTTTTGAGTTAAGGAAATCCACTTTTTGTTACTTAAGGCACTTTGTTTCATTACATTCTGCATTAAATTACCTTTCCAATGATATATAATATGATGGTATTCATAAATACAAGGGTTTTTTTATATATAATTTTGGCCACTAGTGATGACACTGACACACACACACGCACACACACACACACACACACACACACACACACACACGAGGGTGTCACCTGGTGCGGTTCACACCCCCTTAGTGACGCCACTGCACTCACATGTCCTGACTAAGTAGGGAACATCGGTCCAACTTCTCTTGAGCCTATAGGTGATAGATGATATCCTTAGGAAAAGCCTAGTAAGATTCTAAAATGAGTTGTTTGGAAGACAACATTTTCTACCTATTTAACTGCCTTTTTATATACAGAGATGTTAACTAACTACAACAACCCAAACCACTGTGCTGCTATACATGCAAGAAACCCCACCCCTTTCAAATTTCAATAAGTGTGTTGAGAAAAGTACAACTGTTGTACCAGTAGAAATTAATAACTTATGGCACTGCCCTCAACACACAAGAGGAACTGCGACATTGCATGGACACTACAGAGTCAGCAACAGGCACCTAGATGCAGCATAGAGCTGAGCAAGCTTCTCAAACTCAAAAAGGAACAGAGGGCGCAATCCAAACTTACTTAGGCCGCCGTTGTAACCAGCGGCCTCTTTCTGTTCTGGGGCAGTCCCGTTTTCGCTGGGCCGCTGGTTACAACGGCGGCCTAGGTAGGTTTGGATTGCGCCCAGAATTATTTTCCCCAAAGTTGGAAGTAACTCAGGTCCTCATCCAAGCCATTCTGAGATTTGAAATGCAGCCTCATGACAAAGCAAGGCAGACATGTCTCCACTGCTTAGCGAAAAGTCTTCTTTGAGGGGGTGCACCCTGGGAAATGGGGGGGAGGCAATCCCCTAAAGCGAACATTCTGAAGCTGAGAATCTCTTATGGGGGAGGTATATTTCCTACCCTTCACAAAGAGCCTCGGAGCTAAACAGTGGAACCTCCCTGGAAAAAAAAACCTTACGCCTCAAGAGAATTTTGTTAGTATCCCTAATTGAGCTGTTTGGCACACACATGTTATTTCGCACAGAAATGAATGAAGGGAAGGTCTGGAATAGGGAGGGAGGACAGCATCAGCAGCCCACTGTCAGGGATCTGCAGCATCAGCTGCGTGGTGGTGGCTGCATCAGCAACCCACAGTTGGCGATCTGCTTTGGTGCAGGTAAGCCAGCACTGGGGCAGGGAGGGGGGTGGCCGGTGAAACAGGGCAGGTATTGAGGCTGCTGAGAGGAGCGGCAGGGGTAGGCAGGGGGTGGCTATCGCCGCCAAAGGCGCTGCCAATATGCTATGTCCCCCACCTGGCCTTGCCATGTTCCCTTGAGACGATTCGGATATGCACCAGCCAAAGAGTGGGTGCAGGTCTGTGTAGACCCATAGGGCAACAGAAGGCCCAAGGAGGCCTCTTGTTTACCCCCACACCACAGAATGCAGTGTTTGCCTCCATGGTGAGTCTGCATCCATGCTGGTGGAGAATAGAATTGTGCTGTAAATTACTGGGTCTAGGGGTATGATTAGTTCTCATGGTGCACCCACCTGTCTGACCCAGCTGCTGTCAGGCCCAGGAGCCCAGGGGACAAAGGCCTGGAGGCCAGAGGGGATTTCCAGTTGGAGGGGGTACTCAAGGGCTCTATAGCCCCTGCCAAAGGACCAGCCGTACCCTGGGAGGAGTGCCTCCTTTACCCTTGGCCCTCGCCGCTGAGCCCTAGGGCCTCCTAGGTCCCTGCCTTGACCACAGTGGCGTTGCTCTAGGTGAGGCGGAGCTCTAAGTTCCGCTGCGCTCTGACCCACCGTTACACGCCCGCATGAGGTGGCCCCGCCCCCTCGCCTTCGGAGCCATTCAGGGCAGCGAAAGCAATGCGCGTTGCTTTTGCTGCCCTGAAAGGCTCCGAAGGTGAGGGGGTGGGGCCGCCTCGTGCAGGCGTGTAACGGTGGGTCGGAGCGCAGCGGAACTTAGAGCTCCGCCCCACCTAGAGCAACGCCACTGCTTGGCCAGGCTTCTTTTGGCCTTGCCTCCAGTCTTCCTCCATTTGTCTCTACTCTCTGTCTCTTTCTGGGCCTCCCTTCTCCCTGCCACTTTTGTCTAGTCCTTTCCTTACCTGCTTCTCTGCCATGCTTTTCTTTCTCTCAGCCACTGCCTTGCTCTCGCCTCTGGCTCCTCCCTCTTCTCGCTGTCCTCGTCACCTCTGGGTCTGTCCTTCAACATTCCCTGTTCATCTCCCTCACTAAGCTTTAGTTACAGGAGGAAAAGAGGGCTAAGGCATGATACCAAGCCTTCATGACAAATATTGGTTTTAAGAAGGGATTTGAAGGAAGTGAGTGAGAAAGCACAGGTGTCCTGGGAGGCAAGAACATACCGTATTTCTTCAATTCTAAGATGCATGTTTTTTCCCAATTAAGCATTTCAAAAAATGGGGTGCGTCTTAGAATCGAAGGTCTCCAAAAAGCACCCCAAAATACTATCTTCTTACTTACTGGGGCTTGGGGGAGCTTCAGGGAGACCTGCGCGACCCTCTGCAGGCCTCCCCGATCTTCAGTTCGGCAAAAAATGGTGATTTTCAGCCATTTCCGGTTTTCATGAAAACCAGAAATGCCCAAAAATCGCTGTTTTTCGCCGAACTGAAGATCAGGGAGGCCTGCAGAGGGTTGCGCAGGCCTCCCTGAAGCTCCCCCAAGCCCAGGTAACGAAGGAAATGGCACTTTCTGGCGGGGCCAGAAATGCTATGCAAAGGCAGTGCACTCAGTCATCCTCAGCTGCAGGAGACATGCTGGGGAGAGCTAGTGCTGAGCAGGTAGATTCAATGAAGGGAGGTGAGTCTTACAATCGATGGATTTTTTTTTCCCTGCTGGTGGTACTGAAAGTAAAAGTGCACCTTAGAATCGATGGCGCCTTAGACTCAAAGAAATACAGTATTTGGTCACTTCATTTCCAATCCTCCTGCAACCTCTTTACTTTGGATTCCAATCATTCTGAAACTTCAGAAACAATTATTTAAACATGACCTTGAAAACTCCCAAATGCAAATAGTATAGACAGTTTTCCTATTCCAGACACTTGTTACTCTCCACAACTTTGTGGAAGACTAACTGGACCATGTAACTGAGGTATTGATTTGGAAATGTTAAATATTCAAAGTACTGATTAACAATTGCATTGCTCCTAACTCTCAGAGTCCATATGTGTATTGCACATGATAGTTTATTTTAAAGATCCATCCACGATATTTTTTAATGACTGCACTGAATGCATCATTTGGTTTTTCATAATAGATACATTCTAGTCAAGAATATATTAAGATGGGAATAGATATATTTGTCCTTTTCAAATTGCCTTTTTTAAATTATTCCTTTCAGCACAGAGTAAGACTGTGGGAAAGAGCTGTAAAGCAAACCAGGAATCAAATATCCACATTTCCATTCCTAAACCTAATTTTCTAAAGTTTATTAAAACAAGGGAGAGAGAAAAGCTATGTTAATGAAGGCAAAATAAAACAATAGCACATATACTATAATTAAAACCAGAGGCTGCGGTTTATACTGTACACTGAACAACTATCCACACACATTTGGTTCTATATTCTAGAAACAATAATTGTTTTCTGGCAGGAAGTTCATCAAGCAACATCTTCATTTCATATAAATTATTGCACATCACTGTATGAAATTGAAGCTCTTTTATTACATTAGTGTCTTTAAGTTCTTGTTACACCGTTTAAATTTGCCTTCACTGATAAAACCTCCATGTAGGAAAATTCATGTTTATTCTAATATGTATAATTCAGTGTACACTTTTTTTGAACCACAAGTATAGAGACTGGTCAGGCTATTTCAAAATTCATTTTCTATGTATTAAAGGTTTTCAAGTTAAGAAGGTAAAAATTTGTGAATGCTTGTTCTCTCTTTTGTGGCTTAAAAGGAGAAGGGCATAAACGAACCTTTACAGAAATGCAATTCTATAAAAATGTAATTATACTTCGTATACGTACATATACTTCATATACATATACGTAAGTTATACTTCGTATACATATTCGTATGATTCATTAAAATAATATGTAATCATAAGGTGGAAAACAGCAAGAAATCATAGTTTGATTTTAGAAGTATGAGTTCTCATAAGGAAATTAGCAGTCATAGAACATCCTATACATAAAATGGGATGGTTTTCATTTAACCAAGATGCCAAGCATACCTGAAAACCTGGATACGAAAGTCAAGCATCTCTTTTAGAGGTTGCTAAATCATGGCATATCTTCCTTGGATAAAATACTGCAGAGTTTGCCTTCAGAAAGACTTTATTTATTGCCTCATAAAGCAACACAAGGCCGTTATCAATTCTCTCTCTGTACTTACAATACACTGTAAGGTACCATATTACACTGTTTAGAATGTATTCCACATTCGAAATCTAGTTACATTAAGTATTGTCTATAGCTTGAAGGGCACTGGGAACAAAACACAACATCTTTCTCAGAATTCCATTTGTATAACCTTCATAAACGTACGGAATGCTATTCTTACCACTGATCATCATTCTGTTTTAACCCTATTTGTACCAACCATAACCAACTAAGTATGTTGTAACCTTCTGTGAAATGATAAAAAAGAGTACCACTTCATAACAGATCCTAGACCAGCAGTGCCTTCTGGGCCAATCAGTGCCCATTTCTTGCCTATTACAGCAATGATGTCTCCAATACTGCTGTTTTATACATTGCTTCACTTTCAGGGAACATACGCCCGGCACTATTCAAAGTATTGTCACAGTCAACACACATACAGTTTTTTAGAGTGCAACTATGAGCAGGACATTATAAATTTGGGTCCAGGATATCTGAGGGACCGCCTTCTCCCATACATTCCGGCCCGCTCTCTTAGGTCATCTGAGGGGGCTCTCCTGCATGTACCACCTCTATCGCAAGTTAGGGGAGTGGCAACATGTGGGCGAGCCTTCTCTGCTGTGGCGCCACAACTGTGGAACTCCCTGCCAGGGGATCTGAGAACCACCCCCTCCCTCATGACTTTTTGGCGAGGGCTCAAAACGTTTTTGTTTCGTCTAGCGTTTGGGTGATGGGTTGTCGTCTGCCTCCTGTGTCTCAAGATGCTCTGCCATGCTGCTTTTGTGCTCCATACTGTTGCCCCCCAGTGCATTTTACTGTTTTTAAATTAAGTATGTATTGTTTTAAACTTATTTCTGTATTTTAAACTATGTTTTTTAATTTTTGTTGTAAGCCGCCTTGGGCATTTGCCTCGGCATAGGATAAGGCGGGATATAAATTTTTTAAATAAATAAATAAATAAATAAATAAATGTGTCACAGCACTGACAGCCCAGTCCTATGCAGGCCTCCGCCGATGGTACCGCGCTCCGCGCTGTCGCAAACGTGCCATAAAGCACGTTGCGATGGTGTAGAGGCCAGCGCCACCCAGCAAACCTCCGCCAGTGAAGAAGCAGCGCCTGCCAGAGGCAGCTTAACTCCGTGCCAGCCGGTGGGGAGTCGGGAGGAGGGTGGATCAAGCCTGGGAGATGGGCGGACTCAGTGGAATCCTATCCCCTGTCCTGGGCTTGAAAGCCCAACATGGGGCTGCTCAGAGTTGAGTCGGTCATTTAGCTGGCGCGCCTCCAAGTAGCCCCATAGGGGCTGCTGGGGCTCGACACAGGGAAAGGAGACGATCATCCCCTTCCCTCGAGGAGGCCTCGAGCCCCGTGCTGGATACAGCAAAGCCTGCCCTGGCGCCGCTACGTCCCAGCACGGGGCTTTGTATAGGATTTGGGCTGCTAATTTTATATAACAATAACTCCAAAGTTTAAGACAATATACTTCAAAAATAGCTTAGCCCATACATACTTAATTTATCTAGAGACATATCACCATGACAAAATAGTTTTGATCCACTTTAGCAACAAAGAGATGTCAGGAACCTAAAACTATTTGTTTGAGAGAGTTGAAATGAGAGTTCAAAATCAAATGCTAGAGCATCATATCACTCCGTTTAATGAGGCTGCTTCTTTTAATGAAATACTTTGCCTTTATAAATGTGGCCAGTAGTTTCACACATTTCACTGGAGCTCTTTCTCAATGTGCTTCTCTTTTCTCCCTAGAATTTCTAGCTACAATGTCTAAATATTGTATAGTGAAAACTAAGTTATCTTAGCAAAGTCATTACAGATCATCCTCTCTTCAGATTCACACAGGGTCATTTCAAATGTATCCAATGAAAGTTCCAGAAAGATACTGGACATATAGAAAGCTACTGGACTGTTGAAGTGAAATGAAATTTCTGTGATAACATCAGTGGAGTCAGGATTCCTCCCTGTATCAGTTTTGAATCATTTTGCTGGGCCAAAATCAATCCCAGAGCAGTTAAACACCTGGCTGTCCTGGATCTATTTTTCTGCAGCATATTTTCACAATAAGATGCATGTGGCCTATCCCAATTTTGTCATAAGAAATCACCTGCAGCTGTCAATCACACAACTAACAGTTTGCCACATTCACTGCATGTATATTGGATGGTGACACCACAAAAAATCAGACCTAAAGTAGTTCCATATTTAGCTGATATAATGATCAGTCACTTCTGTATGTTTAGACAAAGGCTGCTATCCAGAGTCTGTCTGTCTGTCTGTCTGTCTGTCTGTCTCTCTCACACACACACACACACACACACACACACTGTCCTTCCCATGTGCTTGTTGCCATACAGTTGCAGTAGATTTCAGAAAGAAAGAAAGAAAGAAAGAAAGAAAGAAAGAAAGAAAGAAAGAAAGAAAGAAAGAAAGAAAGAAAGAAAGAAAGAAAGAATATTCTTTATAAAAAGAATTGATAAATCAAAAGTGCTGCACAACAAAAAATAAGTTCAGGAACGGGCACACATCAGATACCATCAAACGTACATGTCACTGAAAGCAATGCAGTGCCAATAGACACATGCATCTATTCATGCCTGTTCCCGATTCATCTGAGAAGACTGGAAGCCTGCTTCCCCATACAGATCTCCTTAGTCCTCTTATCAGGGCTCCATGAAACTGGCTATATGGGGAGAGCCACTTCAACCTCTCTGCTCAGCAGGTCACATATGGTTTAAGCAAAGGTGGGTCTCCCCAGGCTTGGCTTTCTAGAGCCCGTTCTGAGAACAGCCCCCACAGCTGCCCCTCTGTTCCAGCAGGATCGTGTCTGGATCAAGCAGAGGAGTCGCTGCAGCCCACAAAGGCAAAAGCTAGCGATGTATGGTTAGCTCCTCCTTTATCTCAAAGCCATTACAGAGCTTGGGCTCAGCAGAAGAACACAGCTTCCCTTGAGCTTCAGGTGCTTCTGCTCCCACTGGGGCTGGGTGACCTTGAGCCTTCTTGAAACCATGCATTGCAGAAGCTTGTGCTAGGCTGAAGGAGCGGGGAGATATTCACCCGCAGACCTTTCTTCCTCTTCACTGGTTAAAGGATCCTGTGAGGAGGAGAGGGGATGGTTCGGAGAACTCATGTCCTTCGAGGCATGTTCTCCCCTTCTTCAAGATGATATGCTAATCAAAGCCCACCTGTTCACTTCAAGTCAACAGAGCCTCCAGCTACTTAGCATCTACCTAGTGCTTTTGATGAGTTTGTTGATGAGTTTGTGCACACAATTGGCATAATCAAACAACAGGAAAATTCCTCGGAAATGTTCTCTTTTCCACCTCAAGTCTCTTCTCTCCCAGAAGTCACAGAGCCATTTCTTTTTATGAGTGTATAGATATACCACTCACACTGAATAGCTTTGCAAATATGCTGATGCATGTATGGCTTATGTGGCAAGAAAAGACCGTCGAGAAAAGGCAAGAACAGAGAGGTGCGGCAAGAGCAAACTGTGCATGCACAGCAGTCCAGATCAGAAGAATGGGAGAAAACGAGCCCATTGGTGATGGTCTGTGACCAGGATCGGGTCATGTGAAACCCCAGAGTTTGGAGGACATTTGGAGGGAGAGGATGTGGGAGGCAGCCCTAGCTCTGGCCTGCCCACATATCTGGCAGGCTGGGCTGCACCAGGATCAGGTATAAGCTTCCTCTGTGCAGCATGGTTTCTCCTAGTCCTCTGTTTAACTGCAGAGTGAGGGCAGGCTACACCAGACTGCCTCTACAATGGTAGAATTGGGGGAGATGCATTTACACCCCTCTCTCCCTACCAGAGGAAGACGTCAGTCAGTAGACTGATATTGCCACTATCCATACTACTGCCTCTACTTCGTGCACGAGGGAGAGGGTTTGCCCAACCAAACCATGCTTGGCCCAAAGGCAATGCAGCCTGATACCATTACTCATCGTTCTCTACTACAATGAGCAGCAGACAAGAAAGGGGAAAATTCAACTTCCTTAAATATTAATCTAGAAGGAGATGATAGATTATATATAGGAGCTTTTCCTCCTACTTTGTCAATTATGCTTTCCCTATGCTTCCATCTACTTCCCTCCACCTGTTTTCTCCCTTGTGATAATACCGTATATAGATAGTAAGCCCCTTGGAACAGGGTCTTTTCACTCTGTATAATGTGCTGTATACACTGATGGTATTATATAAATAAATAATAATGCGGAGAAATCATTGCCTTTTAATTTACCTTCTGGAGATGTTTCACTCAATATGAACATACAAGAAGATTTCACTTAAGACCACTGAACATGAATGTGCAAGAAGACAGAAAGAAGATCTGAGGTACCACCACTGATTGTATGATACAAATGCTCATACATGTATACACACACTTGTAGGGAAGCATGCACTGCAAATTAACGTCACCGTCAACCAACTTTGGTCAATACGCCATTGCATCCTTCATCCAACATGCTCAGAAAATTCTCACTCTTCCAAAAGAAATTACACGGCAAAGGCTTCTTTTCTTGCCAGCAACCTAGCTATTACCACTTACTGGCGGCTGTACAAAGATGCTTGCAAGGCAGATAGCATAATTTTAATTACTGCCAACTCTAATTATTTTTAAATGAGGCATTTATGAAGATTGATGGGACTGTGAAACAGTCCTTGCTACATGACGATCTTTTCTTACTAATACACAAGAACATGCTGACATGATATGGAAAAAAAGAATATCCACGAATTACAGCAGTGTGTGTGTGTGTGTGTGTGTGTGTGTGTGTGTGTGTACACTTGCATAAATTCAAAAAGGAGTAATTAGTTCCCTTTTTAAACTATGCAACCAAAACGTTCTAGAAGATTGCTGTAAATGTTCTACATTAGGAAACGCAACAACATGTACAAAACTCACACCTACTTAATTACAGAAAAATAAACATTTCTGCATACGAATGTTTCTGCATACAAAAAACCCACAATCCTCCCAACAGCATATGCTTCAGGCTTGAAGACAGGAGGTCGGAATGGATTAGCAAGGAGCTGACTTTGTGTGCATGTCGTTTCTTTCACTTTCAGATGCGCAGGGCTACTGGTCATTCAAAAGGAGGATCCAGAGAGGCCACCAAAGCATGATGCATGTAAATTAAAAGGCAATGATGCTGCCTGCATGCATTGGCTCAGCATTTCTCTGAAAGACCTGCACACATCGCTTTCAGAAAAAAAGATAGGTGTGGTCCACTGGAACCGGGTAGCTGGTGAGTAGCCACCAAGGAAGTCTCTCCACATACCATGTAGTTTCTATGTACCCCATGCTACATACCCACCAGGCTGCTACTACCGGTATTTGAAATTAAGCTGAATGCGCAAACATGCATCTTACAATGAAAATATACTGTGGATGAACTTTTAACGTGACCTAGGATAATGACATTCAAGTGCCTCAACGGCAAGGAGTCTTAAAACTGTGAACTACATGGAGTATATGATCACAGAAAAAAAAAATGCCGTTTTAGTTTTTTATTATAAGGATCGTGACCTGTTGTGACATGTAATGTTTAATTATAAGACCAATATTCATTTATCTTGTTTACCTGGAGTTCCATCTGCAAGGAAGAGTGAAAAGAAAGCAAGGATCTGAGCACACGTTCTCCAGAAAGGTCGACTTTACCAAGAAAATAAATAATGCTGCAATCTAAAGTACATCCACTGTGCTAGAGATTAGCATATCTTATACATGATAGATGATGCCCACTATTGCTGATGTGGGGGTGAGGGAGGGGAAGCACTGTATTGGTTATTTCATCACTTTTTCATTCAATACTAGTGACTCTTGTCATACATCTTGGCTGAAAGTCAGCATGTTTGAGTGCTCCAAATTTCAAATTACTTTTCCAACTTGTTTGAGGTTATATGTCCCAGTTGAGTAACTCTGGCCCCAATCCTATGGGAACCTTCCACTGATGGAACTAGAGTTTCATCAGCAGAAGGCCCTCTCTGTCAGTGCTGCAGATGCATCATTGACGCATGCAAAGCAGCCATCAGCGTGAATGTCTGGCGACTAGGCACATGCGCCACTGGAGCACCCTGCCGCTGCTGGGGGAGGTATATTGGCAGCAGGGGTGGGCAGTGGATGGGAAAGGGGAGAAACAGGGCATTTCGGAAGAGGAATTGGGGGACACGTTGGGGAGGAAGGGGGTGGAAATGGCAGCAGTTGCAAATGCCAGATCTTATCCCCCATTTTTCTGCCTGCCCCACTCCCTGGCTCTCCTTCAACTTGCACCAGCTATATAGGTCTGAGGAGACTCATAGGCCATCCCTTACCTCTTGTAGGTCTCCTGATACCCCCCCCCCCATAACATGCAGTATGAGGCTCCATGGCAAGACTGCATGCTTCAGCATGGCACGAGATAGGATTGGGCAGTCTGAGACCTATATTTGTAGGAAGGACCTAGGGATGTCTTGCAAAAAATTAGAACCCTAGACTAAAGTGTAAGAAAATAAATAGTTTTCATAAAGATACATGAGAGTTAACCTATACCATGAAGGAACATGCGTTAATTATTTTGGGAATCATTTGGGGGGATGTATCATTATCCTATTTGCAATCTCTAGTTCAAGGGTGGGCAACCGGCGGTCCGAGGGACGGATCCGGCCCCCGGGGCGATCCGGTCTGGCCCCCGCGAGCCTGGACCCGATTCCATTCGGTCCGGCCCGCGCGGGCTCAGACCGGAGGCTCCGAAGGCCGCGTTCACCTCACCCGACTTTTCAAACCCTCCCGGCTGTTAGAGACATGCGCAGAAACAGCTGGGTTGAGAAGGAGTCACGCGACTCCTTCTCAACCCGGCTGTTCTGCGCATGTCTCTAACAGCCGGGAGGGTTTGAAAAGAGATGGGCGAGGTGAGTGTGGCCCCGCGCACGCTCACTTCGCCCGACTCCTTCGCAAACCCTCCCGGCTGTTAGAGACATGCGCAGAACGCATGTCTCTAACAGCCGGGAGGGTTTGAAAAGAGCCGAGTGAGGTGAGCGCGCGCGGCCGCCGCAGCCAGCGGCGGCAGTGGCTGAAGAGAAGAGAAGGTAAGGAGGAGAGCGATGGGGGTGGGCGCTTGCCGGGTGAAGGGTGGGTGGGTGGGTGGGAGAGCCAGCGGTGGGTGGGTGGGAGGGAGCGAGCAAGCGGTGGGTGGGAGAGCGGTGGGTGGGAGGGAGGTAAATTCGTGCGCGGGGGGTAAATTTGCGGGGGGGGGCACAGCAAGTTTTCCCTATGGGAAAATGGCCCCCCCAACGCAAATAGGTTCCCCACCCCTGCTCTAGTTCTATGTATCAGTAAGAAAAAAAGCTTCACTCCAGAATGGGATAGATAGGGGATTATTTTAACTCTCGGGTTGCACGTATGAAAATGTCTAAGGCCAGCATGGGCACAACTGAATAGGAGAAGTAAATAAGTCTTCCCAAGGGGAGGGGTATTCAAAAAACAGAATAGGAGTTGAGGCTCCAAAGACTTCCTAATGTGATCTTGGCAAAAATAACTTTAATCCTATTACAGTATGTATCAATGCTTTCTATGGAAAACTAAGGAAGACACATTTTCTGGTTTATGAGGAATTGTGTCGATAAATGCCTTATGTCGTGCATTCTGAGAATGATGCCACAAGCATCAGACTAGAACAAACATAATAACGGGAATTGACAAGAAAGATTTGCAGCTGAGTACCAGATAATAGCAGCAATCCACTAAATCTTCACAATACAAAATGGTTAAAATACCTTGCACCACAACCCTATGTACGTTTACTCAGAAGTAAGTCCCACAGTGTTCATTGGTGCCTACTCCCAGATTAGTGTGTGCAGGGTTGTAACCATATACAACAACAAGGTGACAAAGCTGATAAAGGAAGCTATTGCTTACAAGAGCTCATGATACAATACATTCATTAGTCTTTCAGGTGCCACAGACAGAACTCATTTCTGTACTTGCTGCGAAAGACTAACATGTTTTTTTTCCCCCTTCTGGAACATTGCATCTGTCTTAATCATAGGTTTTTATCTGTATTTTCCAATAATTTTTCCATTTGTTTCTGAAAAGTGCAATTACATCTAGTGCCGCTGACAACATCAACTGATGACTTGGCACCATCAATTTATTGATCCTGAGCTTCAGTGTGAGCCATGGATGGTGCACACCATCTGTTATGAAGGCTGAAGTTAACATGCGTCACTATCAGACTTTAAAACTATTCCTTACAAATGAGCTGCTCTAGGCCAGAGGTTCTCAACCTGTGGTATGGGTACCCCTAGGGGTACGCGGACCTCTTGCTGGGGGGTGCGCCAAGTCCTGCCCCTTATCTGCCCCATCAGCAGCTAATTAAGTGTTAATTAACATGGATTTTAAATTTTAATTATTTTCGGAGCCCTTCTGTCTCTCTGATTTTAGGTTTGGGTTTATGTTTGTACTTCAGAAAATGTACTTTAGTGGGGTGGGGGAGGGAGGAGCTGATTTTGGGAAGTGTGACTTGGAGAAAAAAAAGAGATCCTTGCATGTCTCTCTCTCACACACACACACACGCACACTCACAGAGTTAAATAAGAAATATTTTCACATTTAAAATTGTTTTAGTACTTTTTTATTTAATGATTAATTACCTAATTAATTAATTGATTAATCCAATTACCAGGGGGTACTTCAGAAAATTGGACCGTGATAGGGGGTACCCGGGCCTCCAAAAGTTGAGAACCCCTGCTCTAGGCTATTTTACACATTTCATCCAGCAAGGTGAATACAGCTAGGTTATTGGATGAATTGGTTGTGCAAAGAGAATTATATTCTTTGTGCTTTTTTTTCAATCCTGCATAGATCCAGCCCTGGGCTGGGACAGAGCCATTGTAAGTAAGGCAGTTGCGTAGGTTCCAGGCAGGTACAGAGGCCTGTACAGGCCTCTGTGTGCCAGATCTAGCCGGCGCATGGCACAGGAGGGTGAGTGTTGCGCCGCTTGACACAAGAGCGGGATGGGGCGGGGAAGGGTGGGTGGGCTGACCAGACCAGGGAGGGGGTGGGATCGGGGGCAGTGGTGCACACCAAATCCTGCCCCCCTTCCCTGGTCGGTTTCCCTTACACGGGTCTCCCAGATTTGCGCCAGTGAATCCAAGGAGACCTGTAGCGGGGGCTGGGGCTTTACCCGGGGTAAGGGAACGACAGTTCCCTTCCCCTGAGGTGACCTCCCAGCTCCCATTTCCTGCTCAGGATCCAACACTGCCTGAGCTGGCTTCAGTGGATCCCTTGGCGCAAAGTTAGGGAGGATTGGGCTGTAACTCTGTAAAAGGTATGGAGAAATTTTAGGCTTTCCTGGAAACTACAGAAAGCATAAGAAAATGCAAGAAAATAATTTCTATGAAATTCATTGGAATGTTTCTACTTTGTACAAATTTGATTTTTAAAAATAACATTTTGCTTAAAGTTTTTTTTTTAAGTCAGCATTCTTTTTTTGTAGGTCCAATTTAACCCAGGCCCACAGGTGTACACATTTAACTGCTGTTGCGTATCTACACCCGTGGGTAGAAACGATGTACAGAAATGATGTACGTTAGAAGTCTAGGAACAAATTCCTTCCTGCAGCTAGCAATTTGTTGCCTTTTGATTTTCAGGTTTGGGTCATGATAGCAAATTTCCAGTGTAAGCAATGCAGAAAAATGTAAAAGTATTCTCCGTTTCTCAGAGAAAGGGGTTGTACATCAATGATGGACCAAAGTGGAAAATTCCCTATCCTGCTATATCTCCATCACAGAGGTGTGGAAGGCATGTGTGGAAGAGTTCCCATTGATATATTCTGGTAAATCAAAATTGAATACTAGGCCTGCTGCCAGCGATTCATAAGGATAATCCAGTGCAGAAGAGGGGTATAAATTTGGAGCCAGCTTGTGATGGGAACCAGCCCTACAAGCACAAAGGAGCCCTAGTGACGAAATGTCCTGGCAACAAAGCATCAGGATAAATGGGAAGCAAGCAGGCTAGCTAAGCATCTGTGCGAGGAGACAGTTAAGTGCTAGCACTTATTTCATTTAATTAACTATGTATTCTATGTATACAGTATTCTATTCTACGTATACATCCCTAGGAGTAAGTCCCACTGAATTTACTGGGGCTTACTTTAAAGTAGACATGTATAGGATTGTGTTGCAAGGCTGCAATCCTATACACACTTACCTAGGACTAAGGCTCATTGAACTCAATGGGATCTACTTCCAGGAACACATGCATAACATTGAGCTGTAAGGAAGGTTTAAACAAGGGAACAGCAAGGAAGGGCAATGAAGATCGGGAACTGAATCTTCTTAGGCAGTTAAAAACTTACAGGTTTTCAGCTCAGCTATAAGCAGTTAAGTCTCAATTGGCTGCAGAAAAGCCCAACCGGAAACCTGGGATCATCCAAACTTGAAGAGAGGAAGATTAGTATAGCCATATAAACTGAGAAGGGAGATACAGTACAGTACAGCCACAAAGTCCCGATACATGAGATTGTGTCTTCTGTTAATTATTTCAACTAGCATGCATGCATAGGGACTTTGTGGCCACTCTAAAGAGAGTGGCTTAGCTAAAGAGAAATCCAGCAATAGAACAGAGTCTAGAGCTAGGATATGCTGTAGATATAACCTGAGAAGGGCAACAGTGCCGTTGACAAGAGAAAAGTCAGTTTATAAATTTAAGATTGAGCCCTCAGTTCAAGCTTCGTATCGATCTATAGGGTAGCATCCCAATTAGCATTTCCACCATCGGGAACTCCCTCCACAGACAGAACCTTACTTTCATGAATGGAAGGAGTGTTCCGCTCACAGAAGGAGGTTCTTTTGCAAACTCCTTCTGTTCATGAAGGAAGCACTTGCAGAGGGAACTCTGGACTGTGGGAATATTAGTCAGGGTGCCACCCATTATACAGTAGTTAACTTAAGTTGTAGGATAGCTCTCGGTCCAGCTTAAGCATTCAAGCTGGTAGTGGTAGGGAAGGAGGCAATGGTCGTGGTGCATGTCGGCATCAACGGCATTGGTAAATGTAGTCAGGTGGTTTTGGAAGACACATTTAGTAATGGGTAAGATGCTCTCTCTTGCTGGGTAAGATGCTCTCTCTCTCTCTCCCGCCATTAGTCCCCTGAAACTGGTATTCAGAGGCATACTGCTAATGAACCTTGGGTGATTTTTAGGAGAGGATTGGACAAATTAATGAACAACAGGTTTATCACTGGCTACTAGCAGGGACAGCCCATTCTTGAGGCTAGGTGATGCGGGTTACATCAGTGGTAGATTTGGGTGAGAGGGTGGTGGATTTAGGGTGTTCTTCATCCTGAGTGTACTACTGCTACTGTTTCCCACCAGCCCGCGGCGGACACAAGCCACATTGTTCTGCTTTTCGCCTGCTAAAAGCGAGCAGAAAGTGGATCATCCGCCCCCTTACTGTGCTCCTCACATGGTTTCTTTAAATGCGGAAGTGCAGGACTTCTGCGTTGATTTGTAGGGATTGCATGACTGAAGGAGCTCCTCCATTCGCACATTCCTTTTAACTAAAACCAGACATCCTGCACTTCTTCATTTGAAGAAACCACACACTGAGCATAGAAAGGGGCTTTAAAATAAATACACTGCAAAGGCGGCAACACCAAAGAGGCACTGGGCGGCATTCTGGGTTGCACCACCCCTACTCATGACTACTCATGATGGCTCTGCCCTACCTCTGGGTTCAGCAGCAATGTGCTCTGAATACCAACTGCAGGGAACTTAAAGGTCAGAAGGCAAACAGAGAGAACTGGAGGTTCTCTACACAGAATAACCCAGCAGGTTTGTAATTTTTGGCAGCCTCTTACGGGGCTGAGGCCAGTAGACGCTTCAACACCACCACCAACAGAAGAACACACTCACTTAACCATTTGAATGGTCTGGATTTCTCTAGGTCTTCTTAATCAAAGATTATGTTTGATATGTCAAGCTTGTGCCAAAGTTAGATATAATGAAACCAAGCCATAGTGATGCTGCCAAAATACATTTTAAAAGAATGTGCTAATCACATAAGAACAACTTCAACATCCCTCACTTGTGTGTAAGACATGGTGGCATGGGAATGAAGAGAAAAGGCAAGACAGGAATTTGGAAGTTGATGACCAGAACTGACCAGGTGTCAAAACATCTGAAGAAAGAACAGCAAATATAGTAGGAAGAGAAAATCAGACCTAGAGGCAGTTTCTGAATGAGACAGAAAAGGAGGAACAATATTTAAACAGAGCATGCTGTCTCAGGGATAGCTCAATTCTACTAGGTGCTTACAGCAGCAGACCTCCTGCTCCACTGCCGTAAGTGCTGATGTGGCGCTGCAAAAGGCATGCCACTGTCATGCAATGTTGGACTGTTGGTGCAAATGGAGGCCCTGTGAGAATGCCAACAGCCCGCCCGGGCCACACCAGACCAAGTAGGGTGATGGCAGAGGTGGGTAGTGGGAGGTTTGAGGCAGGGAGTGGCCTGGGCTGGTGGTTCAGGAGTGGATCTTCTTGGTGGCAGCAGTGCAATATCCACTGCATAAAACAGCTGGCATAGGTCTGAGGAGACCCACTGGAGGCTAGGCGGCCTACTGGAAGATAAGCAAAAATAATTTTTACTTACCTCCCTCAGGCCATCTGTTCACACACACCCCACCAGAGGATGCAGCACACGCTCTATTGGCATGGCTATCTCGCATAAATTGGTGGGGGATAGGATTGGGGCCTAAGTAGCTCATAGTCCAATCCTACTGAGGATTGGGCTGGCACGCGGAGCCCTTTCCGACAGTGGAAAGGATAGGATTGGACTCTCAGGTGCTCAATTAAGATGGTCGTTAGGATGCCATATTTATCTGTGTACATTAAGCCCCAGCTCTTCTCTTGTGCTCCTTTTGTGCTTTCTGACCAACACCATAAGTCCTGCTCTGGGTTTCCCTGCCAACTGAGGTGCAGTGAGTGAGCAAATATTATGGAATACCATCCCTGGGAAGCCTGCCTGGCCCCATCTTTAAGTTCATGATGCTGCCTTCTTTCCACTTATTTGGTGTCAGTTTTGTTATTGTTATTTGATGCCTTGATTGTTTTTAGTTTATTACCTTGTTGGTAGCTGCTTATATAATATATATTTTAGACAAAATCACAGTTATGGAATACTTTCATATCTTTCAAGAGGTGTTAATCAGACATAATTTTCCTTTCCTCAAACTGTATAGCTTGAGGTTTAACAAAGGTGACTGCGCTATAGGATGCAACTCGATATTACACAAAGTTTGACCATCTCAGGAAGCGGGTGTTTGAATTCACATTCTCACCCCAAATGTGTGCTGATGTCATTCTGAACTATATATTTTTAGGATTTGCACTGCTGTACTTAACAAACAAACCATTTCTTATCTTCCAAGTTAACTCCAATTCATTTATTACTGTCTGAAACCTGCTCAAAGAACCACTTGAGAAAAAAACTGCTTGGGAAGCTGGTTGATGTGCCTCACTCTTTCTAGATTACAGTAACAGATGGGCATCGGGATCCAGTGCAAATTGCAGGAGCGAGCGCTCCAGAAGCAGTTGCAAACATGCTGTAAGGCACGTTTGCGCCTACTCTGGAGTAAGGGAAACCAGTGCAAGGCCGGCCTCCCTCCCTCCACTGCCAGAATGAGCATGTGGCCGCTGGAGGCAAGTAAGGCTCCCACCGGCAGCCACATGGGCAGTCCGGGCTGCGAGGGAGAGGGCCATTGGGTGAGCCGGCCTGGGAGGGGGCTGGGATGGCGTCAGCCATATCCCTGTCCCCGCCGGGCCATTACACAGCCTCCTCCTACTTCCGCCAGCTATTTACCTGGCGGAAATCTGAGGAGGCCGATAGGGCCGGCCCTGGGTTACACCCTTCCCCGAGTAGATCTCTAGCCCGCCGCATGGCGGGCCGCGGCAGGGGATGGTATCCGGTGGGCAGCCATGGACCGCTGGCTTGATCCTTACATAGGATTTCATCCTAAAAAATGCGGGACCTGGATTATCTTCTTGCTGTAGCGATGAAAGCCTATACCTACCACATAAAAAGGCAGAAACAATTGAGTCCAAAGTAGCATCCCCTACAAGCGTTCAGATCTGATTTTCTTGACAAAACTTGCATGTTTGCTGCCTTCATTGGCACTGCAGGAGGTAAAGTGGCTAATTTACTTAATCCACATGGGTTGCTTTTTAATTTCTGATGTCACATGATACAAGTTGAGTAACAAATTGGAACTCAATCTAGCATGGAGAGAGCTGCATCTAAGGTTCTATACAAATGCCTTCAAAGGATGTGTAATGCGTCACAGAAAAATCGAAAAAAATAAGGACAGCCTTTGATATTTTTTGAAGTTACTGTACATGAACAAAAATAATTAGAGTAGTCATTTGTTTCAATTGAAATAAAGTACTGTAATATTTATAGTCTGTACCAGAATTATAATGACTGTGGGGCTAGAAGTGAAGTGTCACAGCATGTTCCACATGTTTTTAACACTGTTTCTAAAAGCTCTAGAGGCTATTAAATTTAATGAACCCATCTGCTACGGAATAGAGGTCCAACATAATAAGTTTCCTCAGTGCCATATAATACAGATGGCATTCCACAATCCACATGCCCAGATAGATTTTTTAATGATCCTCTCTAGGTGTGGAGGACGTTTTTTTCCTTTGTTGTGATGCCTTGAACATCTTTATATCTATGCTATTTTATTTTGCAAATACAAAATAAAAGAGCCATGTCTGCATAACAAAGGTTAACACATTCAAATAAATACTGTCGTCCAGTTACACCTTTCCCCTCCCCAGCAGTTTTGACAACCAGCAATTAGCTCCATGATGTAATACTCTGAAGCTTGTATAATCACTGAAAATGGCCCTAATCGTAGAAGCTCCAGGTCTTACACTAAGACAAAAGCAAACATGCAATATATAAAGTACAATGGAATTTGTTTTAAAAGTCAAAGGTTCTCGGTCTAGCTGCGCAAAATACAGTTTATTCATAATACCGTATTAGCTTACACGTCTTAGCATTTGGATGTCAACAAGGACATTGTAACAATTAATTGAAACTATTAAAGTGGTCATTTTTTTTCTGTCCAAGATGGCTCGCAACATTGCTCCCCCTTTCTTTTGCAAGAGACGGCATGTGGCCGTATTGAAGCTGAACAGCTCAATGACTTCTATGACTGCTTAAAAGTAATCACAGCCTCTGTACTCTCACTGAAGTAGCACGTCTATGCTTGCTCTTATTAGTATCCAGCTGCTGAGAGGTGTTTTTTGCTGTACAGCAGCTTAGTTAAAAAGCACACTACTGCTAATGACATTTGGAGCTTGAGTTCTATTCAGTGCATTCAGGAATTTGCTATGTTCTGCCAATCGCTACCTTGGGTCTTTTCTTTGTCATATAACACACACAAAAAGTGTAATTAGAAGTACTTCCATTTTAAAAAATGTTTTCAGCAACAAAGATTATGATTGGTGAAAACTGGAATGGCTTGATTCTCTATTAAAAAAATACTTGAAGTGACATACAAATAGAGACGAATGCTTGGTACATGCAATGGGAAGTCCTCATGTGTGCAGATAATATTTTCCTTCATAGAAAAAACTGGTCAGTCACGAACCCAGGGACTCTGAAGGCCGTGAAAGACCACACGCCGAGGCGAGCGAGCGCCGAGGCGAGCGAGCGAGCGAGGCTGGCCGCTCTCCTCCACGCTCTGAGCTTGTCTGTAGGAGTGTCTTCCCGCAAATAGTCCCTTCTTTTGTCCCGCCTTCTTAAGAAAGCGCAGGTATGATTGGCTAAGCACAGTGCGCTCTGATTGGCCGAAAACCTTGCCGCCTCGCTGTGAACTGTCTGGTGCCCAGGCGACCTTTCCTCCGCGAAGCCGCCCCCTCAAACATGGGCCAGAGACATTTTCGATCGTGCCGGAAATCGGGAGATTGCATCTGCTCCGCTCGCTTCCGCTATGGTAACCAGACACCTCAGCACAGCTCGACAAAGCTCCTCGGGCGTCCGGGACGCGCCGAAATTCGTGCGGTCTGTAGCGGCCCTGAATCACGCTGACAACAGGGAGAAGAAACAAGATGCAAAAACCCCTGGGACAGTGATAATCTATCCACTGTCAATGTTATGAAGGAGCTGGATTGTTGTTATTAAGAATATTATTGATACATTATTAATAGTCAAATATTTTAATGTTTTATTAAGAATATTTATATGCCACTTTTCAACAACAAAAAAGGGGATTCATGGTGGATCACAAATTCATAATGAGCACTCAGTGTGACGATGCTATAAAGAAAATATGCAAATGGGAGCATCATTAGGAGCTGATGGATAGAAAGGAATTGTTTCATTATATGAAATAACGGTTCTCTCTCAGCTGGAGGACTATTTGTGCTATTGGATATGTACACAAGAGAGTACACAAACTCTACTGGAATTAGATTTCGAGACTTACTGAAGAATATAAAGCTGATGTGCCATTAAAAAATAGTACACTGTTGTGTCTATTGAGGCCTAGAATAATTAAAAAAAAATAATGCAATTGAAGTGGCAGACCAAAAGATAAATAAAGTGAGGATAGATGGAAAAGTATCGGGAGTCATTTTCTTTCCTTAAAAGTCAAGGGAAGTGAATGTGTGGTATACATGGGGTCACCAGGAAGCCATAGCAAACTGAGAATAAAAACAGAACACAATACGTTTTGCCTTCACTTTCTTATCTTTGGGTAGGAAAGATTAAAGAAACAGTGTCTAGCCGCAGTACGGAGCATAAACACCATTGGTGCTAGGACCCAGCAGCAAAGAGTGTAACCCCATCTATATGACCAGACAGCAGCAAAAGCATTAGTGTGGGCGCAATTTAGCAAAGTCTGTTTCATCACGCCAAGCTCCTCGTTTGGACCTGAAAAGGGTAACTAAATATGAACTCTACCTCTATAATTCTTTCTGAAGTCTGCTGTATTTGCTTCAGTGACACTAGCACATAGCAAAATTGGATGTTCTACATATTGTGATGTCATCCTGATCACTTTGTGGTCCCCGAGTGGCTTGGATCCCCCATATGACTTTGTCCAAGATTCATAAGGAAAAAAATGGCACTCAAGCTTGGGAAAATAATGGAAGCAAACAAACTTGAAGAAAGGTGGACATTCTCATCATTGTGGGATATGGGGAAGTGATGTGCCAGAAATACGTCAATCTTCCAAAAGTAATACAGTACTGTCAATTCTAGAAAACAAAAGGGAAAATATACACTGCAGCCCTAGGGTGTAAGGTTGCTAAGTAATGGTTTTTCACCAATTCACATGGGGGGGTGTCAATAGGATTTGATACGAATCCTCAGTGAATATTAGTAGTTTTTATGTGACATTAATAAAACTGAGCTACTGAGTTCATGCAAATTACTGCTGGGACAGTACAGGTGGGCCCCCATATCCACTGATTCGCTATCCACAGTTTCAGTTATCCATGGATCCTGGGGACCCCCCCCCCCCCGGCTTTTACTTTTTTCCCAGTAAGCTTAGTTTCTTCCTTAAACAAACAGGAGAAGCAGCCTCTGGCTGTTTACTGCAGGCAAGTAGAATGAGACTAAGTCCTAGAGAGGGTCTGCAAGGTTAACAGAAACCTTACAGAGCCTCTCTAGGACTTAGTCTCGTTCTACTTGCCTGTAATGGAGGCTGCTTCTCTGTTTGTTTTAAGGAAGAAACAAAGCTTGCTGAAAGAAAAATAAAAGTTGGGGAGGGCATGCACGCCTGCCTGCAGGGGAGGCAGGGTGGGGGCCCCTCAGGAAACCATGGAGGGGGTGTTCGCTCTTATCCACGGTTTCAAGTATCCACGGAGGGGCCTGGAACATATCCCCAGAGGATATGGGGGCCCACCTGTACTGCTATGGACATGCCAGGCCAGGTATTATTTCCTTCCCAGCCTTACATCCACAGGGCTGCTCTGAATGAAAGAGTTTCCTTCCATCATCTGAGCTCACTGTCAGTTCAAATAAGAAGGCTTCTTCTGAAAAAGAAAATGAACCAGATTGATAGAAAACGCTACTGTAAAATATAGGGCTGAAAGCTATTCTGACTGTGTGAGACACTTCATAAAATAGGCACAAAATAAATTTCAATATCCACTGCATAAATAAGTGACTCAAGTGCACATGTTCGTATCTCACCTGTTTATAAACATTATTTGCTGGAATTTACATTTACAGTGATTGCTGATATTCACTTGCCGTAGTCACGGAAGATCATTTTATACTAGCTGTGAAATATTTTAATGGCTTTTCGGAGCTGCAATCCATAATATACACTGGAAATAAGAGACCCTGGGCACCTTTTACTGTGCTAAAAATGCTAATTATACCCTCTTACGATAATAGCACAATTAACTCATGCCACTAAAGGTACTCAGTGCCATCTTTGGGAATATCATCTAGCAGAAACATAGTCCATATCTACTCCAATATTTTAATAATAAAGAGTCCAATTATATCACCTGACCAGAATTAAGCACAACATACTACATGTGACTATACCACACGCTTGTGGGCATGATCCAATCCCGCCGGTGTAGCAGCTACAGCTGGAGGGTTTGTTACAGGGATCTATATAGCTCTATTTTGTCACTTCCCTGTTATTGGTTTTACACATAGGCATGTGTACAAGCAGTGCACTGGGCCATTTTGGGATTGGGACCTGTGCACATGTTCTTATTCCCATATAACTCTCCCTCTTGGCTGGGTACAAGGTATTCAAGCATCAAGCCCAGGAAACTTGCACTGATGAGGTAGGCAACAGGATGGGGATACATCTATTCAGAGACCCCCCTAATACTCATAATGGCTGTGTGCATTCTGGGAGATGGAGTGCTGGAGTGGGGGGAGGAAGAGAAGGGACAGACTCTACTGAGTCCTATGCAGTCCCTTCACCTATAGGAGACTGGATTGTGTTCTGTTTTAATTTCAAACTCCTCCTAAGCTGAATTTGCTTTGCCTCCTCCTCAAGCTGAATTTGCTTTTTTAAAACTTCCACTACATACTGAGCTAACTTTTTAGTGAGTTTTCCACTGACATCTTGAGATTTCTTTCTTGGATATAGTCAATTTCACCCCCATCAACATTTATGTGTACTTCGGGCTTCTGCCTTAATGAGAACCACTTTGCAATTAATTACAGTGGATCTTATCTGCCATTCTGTTGCCCAGTCATCCAGTTTAGAGAGATCCATGTGGAGCTCTTCAAAATCCTATTGGGATTTTACCACCCTGGATAATTTAGTGTCATCTGCTAATATGGGATGTTATTGTTCATCCTGACTCAAAATCATCTATGAATATGATAAAGAGCTTGTGGGGGCTAATGAAATCGGTACTTTTTTTGAACATTGTAACCTTATGCTCCTGAATCAACTCTTTCCTTGAAAGGAATTTCTACTCACTGACTTGTAAAAAAGTCCTGCAAATAAATACATGGCCCCCGAGATCCGCAGATCTGGTATCCGTGGATTCACTCATCTTGCACCCCCATGCCTCTTACCTTTATTTCTTGCTTAAACGTCTTTCTTAAACAGTTCTTGCTTAAACGGAATGCTATAAGCAGCAGCATGCCGCTTATACAGATGTGTAGGAAGGGGGCGTGGCGGTACACCCCCAGGCAGCGGTCCCCGTCCCAGGCAGCGAACGGGGCGGAGTGTGTGCGGCAAAAATGGCGGCCACGGCGGCTTTTTTTCCGGCGTCGCAGTCGCACTAGTGTGGCCTGGCCACCCGGCCTGTTAGAGGCCTTTTCCGGCAGAAAAACACCAGGGGGGATTTTTTGGGAAAAAAAGGTTGCATCGCAACTCGGCAGCTGAAGGGGGCAAGGCAAGTGACGTTGTCATGGACTCCTGCCCCCGGCAGCATGCAACACCGCCCCCAACTCCTAGTGGCAAGCTACGCCACTGTGCTTATAGCACAGAGTTTGAATAATTCTAGCAAAGAGACTCAGTGCTAGAGAGGCTCCGAACGTTAACAGGAAGTTTGGAGCCTCTCTAGCAAGAAATAAAGGTAAAGGGTGCGGGGGGGACAGGGGTGGCATTTCTCTCTATCCATGGGTTCCCTGTGGAACCTATCCCCCATGGATACCGGGGCCTCGCTGTACATCTAGTTCTGTAATAAATCACTTTGAAATGTCCAACAGGTGTATTAGAGAGCTGTCTTTCTAATTATGTCAAAGCAGAGTAATTTGAATCTTGATTGTGATCTTGAACCTGCAGACACATTTTTATGCATATACTGTACTGTGGGCATTCTCTTTAGCTTTCTGCAGCAGCCTCCTCCAACGTGGCACCTCCCTGTGTGTGCCTCAAATACACATTTTGACATGTGCACACCATATACTAAATACACACATCTGGAGACAGGCTCATGGTCATTCCATGAAGCTGGCAGCAGGCTGGAGAGGGGTGGTGGCATCATCCAGACTCAGTCTCCAACTCTGTGTTATTTAAAGAATGAGCTTCAGGAGAGCACTGAAGGATGCGATGGGGAGAAGGGGGTCATTTTGACTTGGTGCTTCATATGCAAAATGCCACTTTAAAGTCAACTAATTTAATGCCACTACTGTACAAACCATAAATGTAAACAGTAGTAAAGGAGAAAAGGCTTAGTGATTAATCTCTTTATAAATAAATTCCAAATCATACCTCAAGAGTATCATTTTATTTGATATCATACAATGAGAAAACATTATCAGCCCAATCTTATCAAGGACCTGTGCCATTGGGACGCACGTTCAGCCAGTATGAGCTGCTGAAAAAGCACTGTAAAGCGCTTTGTGGCAGCGCAAGACCCAAGCGCGCTGGCAGGAAGGCCAGAGCCTTCCTGCTGGTGCCACTGAAGCAACAAAGGTCCAATGGAGCAGGTAAGTCCAGCGCGGGGGAGGGCAGGGAGGGGGCTGAATGGGGTGGGGGAAGGCGGAACGGAGAGGAGATGGGGCGGTTTGTGGGCGGGATTGGCACCACTGGCACTCACTGAATCCCAAGGCCTTTCCCAGGCCTGATCCACCTGCATGGATCAACGCGGACTTCCACCAGTGATATCGCTGGTGTAGGTCCAACGTGACCTGTTGCGGCTGCTGGGGCAAATATCCCCTTTCCCCTAGGAGACCTCCAGCAGCAAAACAAAAACAAAAAAAACCCATGGGATGCAGCATAGCCCATGCCAGCACTGCTGCATCGCCACACAGGGATTTAGGTTGGATTGGGCTGTTAGTAGCATAAATCCATGTTTTGTGAAAATGTGTTACTAACATTCTTTTACTTTGCATACTCTTTCTTTACCCATTCCAAGTATGAATATAACTATTCAGGCAGCTATAGATACACATTCAAAGGGTTGTTTTTTTTTAATGCTCAGTACCTTTACCTGTGTGAGGCATGATCCAGCCAGGTTTAAGCATTTTTATGATCCAATAATATGAATGGGAATTAAACTCATGCTCAATCTCAGTGGAGATTTAAAAGTTTTTAATTTTGGCTAAATTCTACTCGTTAAATTTTTACATTCACTTACCTTGCATTAAATTACTTCTAGCTTCAATTTCTTCCATTGTCCAAGTGGTAGGATGAGGTTTTATTTCTATATATTTGTACCTAAACTGTCACAAATGTACTTCTAAACAATACATAGAAGACTTGCAGATTCTTAACAAAGAACATGCAGTATATACTGTACCTCCTGGTTCAGCAAAGAAGCTGTTATGTAATATATGAACAGTTCTTGTAGTGGACAGAACTCGTTAACAGGCTAGACACTGGCCATCATTCTAACTGATCAGAGGGAAGCTATCTGCAGTAGAATGTTGAGAAACAGTGCGAGTTAAAGCTGAAACAATTTGTGCTACAAATTATCCTCAAAATTCTGCCCCAGGAATTTTAATGGTGAATATTTTTCAGATGTGCAAACATTCAATAATATGAATCAATGACTGACATCCAACAATTCTGCAGTAGCAGTCAACATTTGGCAGAATCTGATTGCCAACTCGCAAAACCAATCCAAACATTTTATCAATATACTGGTATTAATTTACTCTATCAGGAAACATCTCCATAAAACAGTGACAAAAGCCAACAGAGTTGTATTTTAGTGTCAAATTTTGATTCCAAAACTTAAATGTTGAATTTTGGGTCATATAACATATCTAAACTTGAATGCACGCCCCTACAATAAGAAGGTATACACAAAATACCTTCCACGATGTCTTATGCCACATATATGGCCTCCTAGAGTAAATCTAACTGATTTCAGTGCAATGTACGGCTAGGCAACTTGACTTGGAATTATCTCCTTTGAGATTAGTTTGGTAATGAGGCAAAAGATAACGTTATTCCCAATGACATAATACAGCATGGATTTGAAGTGCTTTCTTTGTCCTATGGGATTGATGACATCATCAAGCACTCTTGAGTCCTCTCTTACTGCTATTTTTTTTAAACACATTGTAGGGCCCAATCCTATCCAAATTTCAAGCGCTGATGCAGCCGTGCCAACAGGGTGTGCGCTGCACCCTGAAGTGGGGGGGGGAAATCACAAAGGCCTCCTCAAGGTAAGGGATTGTTTCTTCCTGGGGCTTGGTGCTGTACTGTGGCTGTATTGGTGCTGGAAAGTTGGATAGGATTGGGCCCTTTATTGCTGAATTTATTATATTTATTGAATCTGTCCAACATTACCATTATACATATAATTTTTAATACCAGAGGCACATTCCAGCTAATAATAAACATTTTAAGGTCCCATTGATTTCAGTGGTAGCAACCAATGAAAAATCATCACTTTTAAGCCCCACTTCCTCCAAGTTGATCATATTTTTGGTTGGATTGTAACTCTGGTTTAAACGTTCATACTCACAGAATCAAAATACAGATATTAACGGCAAAGAAATAAGGTGTGTTGTAAACTGAGCTCCTCAGCAAAGAAATCATTTAAAAACAATTAAATAATTCACCTGAAAGGCATCATAAGAACATAAGAACAGCCCTGCTGGATCAGGCCAAAAGCCCATCTAGTCCAGCTTCCTGTATCACACAGTGGCCCCACCAGATGCCCCATCACATTGCATTATTTTGTTACAGAAATACCCCCCCCCCAAAAAAAAAAGAATAGGAAAGAAAAAGATCTAAAGACTGATTTCATGAGTATTGGTAGTTACCATCCCCTAAGCTTATCACGTTCCAGTTGGCCTCCCAATGACAGATACTAAATTCACATGATTAGATGGCTGATCCAGTAATACTGATATGCAATAGTCATTTCACACGACTAACTACTCAACTCCAAGACACAAAACAACATTCTCAGTGCCTTAAATCAAATAGGAGTGAGAGATGCAATCAAAAGAACATTATCAGCTCTCATCCTGCTTCATACAAATGTGAGGTAGTAAGCACTTATTGATGACTACACCAAATGTTGCAGTGAAAGATAGATGATAAGTGAGCTCATTGTAATTCCAATGCTACTCGAAGAAATCAGTTTTAAAGGTAGCAAAAGGAAATATGAAAAATGTTGCTGCACTTGTAGATGCTCAGATGTGACTTGTGTTACAAAAGAGACTTGCACAAAGTTCAGACTGTATCTATCGTGACACTGCCAACACATCTCAAAGGAACTGCTCTCATAAGTTGTACAAACAGCCCCGAACAGCATAGTTGCTCAATCTATTGCCCTGGCTGAGGGTTGCATATCTACCATCAGAAGTGATCTTTACACCCAGGTGACTCTGAGGAAACCCTTCCCGATCAGAGCCTGGAGATCCTTTAAAGCATGAACATAACAGAGAGGTCAACTCTTAGAAAAATGGAAAATGTATTTTGAATTCCATGGCAAAACACATATAAACGTAAACAAATATTTATTTAAAAAACAAGAGGCAAACTATAGAAAGAAAACCCATAAAAACACATGCAACTGTACAACTCTAGTATGCAGACAGGAGGACTAATGAATGCACTTCTGTGTCTGCCTCTGAATAATCCATTTGCAAACTCCATTACCAATCACAGGAGAATTGAAACTGAAGGCGGGGGCGGGGGCGGGGGGGGGGGACACAGACTTTTTTCTTCTTATCTCCATCATATTTATGTTAGAGAACTGATAACAGAAGGATCAATATTGTATAAAACCAGACGCAATAACTCAGGCAACATCTTAGCAAACTATCTAGCAAAGAGCCTCAAAGAGCTGGAGTTATGGAAGTTGATTTTTTCTAGAACGTTTTTCCAGAAAGTTAAAACATAATTCTACTTTAATGTTGCATAATGTTGCATGACCTAGCAATGTTAACATTTCTTTCTTTTTATTACATTTATAAAAGTGAGATTGAGCTCACCTGATGAGATTTCTGAGCTTTGCCCAGTTCTGGTGGAGGTTACAATCAGAAAACAACTAAAACGTTTTGAAGAGGCAATTAGAATAAAGATTAGAAACTATTTGTAGTAAACTAATAGCCCAATCCTAACTAAATTCCCCCACACCGACGCAGCTGGGCCAGCATGGGCTATGCTGCATCCCACAGGGGGAATTTTGTATGTTGGAGGTCTTCTCAGGGTAAGGGGACATTTGTCCCCTTGCCCCAGGATAAGCCCCAGCACGCAGAATGTGTCAACTCGGACCTGTGCCAGCGATATTTGCTGGCGCAAGTCTGCGTTGATCTGTGTCGGTAGATCAGGCGCAGGAAGGGGGATAGGATTCAGCGCTTGCCAGCGCCACCGATCTCACCCCCCTCCTGGGTCTGATTCGTCAACCTCCCACCCTGCCCACCTCCAGCCCCGTTCCAACCCCCTCCCTGATCTCCACCCACCTTTCCCCAGACTCTACACTGGACTTACCTGCTCCAGCACACACCACCTCAGTCACCGGCACCCATGGAAAGGCTCTGGCCTTCCCACCAGTGCTGCTAGAAGAAGCGTTGTTGCAAAGTGTTTTACGGAGCTTTTGCGACAGCATGCGCCAGTGGTGAAGTGTGTGCTCCACTGGCACAAGTGGGGAATAGGATTG
Organism: Plestiodon gilberti rubricaudatus; assembly: GCA_026170595.1. NCBI lineage: Eukaryota > Metazoa > Chordata > Lepidosauria > Squamata > Scincidae > Plestiodon > Plestiodon gilberti. Next base: position 217,570,925 of record JANXHW010000002.1, on the reverse strand, counting down.
GGCCATAAGAATATTTGCTACTTGTCCGTCCCAGAATATCAACCCAATTCTACTTAAATCCCCGCACAGCGATGCAGCAGCACCGGTGTGGGCTACGCTGTGTCCTGTGGGGGATTTTTGGCTGCTGGAGGTCTCCTTGGGATAAGGAGACATTTGTGCCGTTGCCCCTGAGTAAGCCCCAGCAGCCGAAACAGGTCAACTCGGACCTGCAACAGCAATATCTCTGGCGCAAGTCCGCATTGATCCGTGCAGGCAGGTCAGGCATGGAAAAGGGGGTTGGATACAGCATTCACTGGCGCTGCCGATTCCACCCCCCTCTCAGGCCTGATCTGCCTACCTCCTGCTTGGTTCAACCCCCTCCCTGCTCTCCTCTGCCTTCCCCTATCCCTGCACTGGACTTGCCCGGTGGGCCTCTTTCGCTATGCAAGTGCCAGCGGGAAGACTCTGGTCTTCCCGCTGGAATGCCTGGGGTTTGCGCTGTCACTTTTGCGACAGCACACACCGACAGCACTTTTTGTGTTTTAGTATTATTTTTATTATCAAAAGAGCGACCAGCTAGTCTCAGACTGTAATAAGGGAGGGCGGGCGGGGTTCGCAAAACCGGCTCGGACTGAGGAGATGGAGAGAACGAGCTCCCGTCTCCCCACTGAGCCACGCCCCCAACTGGCCCAGCAGCCAATTGCTGCTCTCCCCCGTCGAGCCTCTGACCAGCGCGCGGGGGAGGGGGCCTGGTAATGAGCGGCGACGGGGTGAGTCCCGTCACCGGCCTTACCCGTGCACCCCCCAAATAATCACGCTAGACAGAGGCTTGGGTTAAAGGGCCAAATTTTATTAAACATAACAGAACCTGCAGCATAACCTAATACTTTAACTAGACCCTTAGAGCGTGCGGGCCCTAAATGGGGAAAACGGGCCTAGCCGTCCTCCTCCCCCGTTAATCCCCCCAAGGCGTGACAACCTGACTCAAGCCTCCCAGTGGTCGAAGACCACGTGAGCTATCATGGTCAACCCCGCAGGGTCGAGGCAGCTGGAAGCATCAACCCCAGCAGCCGTGCCGTGATATGGGTTAACGCGTTCCAGCCAAGGGGCTTGCCAGCCAGCCTCATGGACCCGGGCGGTGTCACTAGAGCGGTCCTGGGTTACCCCTTGACCTTGCTAACCTCAGGCTGACGCCGGATCCCAGTTTCCTGGCTACCCGGCCCGCACGCCACCTGTCACATGGGGGGGTTAGCCTCGCGCTTAACCCCCACCGCCCCACAGGCCAAAAAAATGCCGAAGCGCCTGCTGCAGGTCTGAAAGAAAAATATCCGCTCCCTGCGAGGAAAGGTGCACACCATCGCCTCTAAACAGGCACGGGGCGTTATACGCTATGCCTGGATGCCTAACCACCTCACCCCCCATACGGTAAACCACCACCCCCAGGTAGGCATTGGCTTTGCGTCTGGACAGCACACACCGGCGGAACACGCGTTCCACCAGCACAGACCCTCGTTAGGATTGGGCCATATATTACCCAAAGTTTGGAAATGTATTATATATGCACATTTTAAAATTGCATGTAAACTCTACAAATGTTCTAGAATCCAGATCATTCACTACTTACCATAAAAAATGAAAATAAAACAAAAACTATTATATTATTGAAACACAATAATTGGTCTGCAACCAATCACGATTAAAGACACATCCTAAATGAAGAGGGATATCGACAAAACTTCAACATGAAAGGCATCTCCCTTTTAAAAATGTAATCCTACATTGTTCACATATTAAAGTAGACCATGGTTTGGATCCTAGCCTTATGCCCAGTTAATAGAAGCACCTTCCATTCATTGAAAGATACTTGCACTAACAGAAGGGCTCTTCCATTCCCAGAGCACAATGTTTAGGATCCAAGTGTTCACATGCTAAAAACTCCCAAGGAACTATTTTTTTTTTTTGCAAGGTTTCCTATTGGAATCTTGAGTATACCAGTTTTCACAGCCATTCATAGGCACTTAGCATCTTTGTCAACAAAGTACCCACCTCTGCTTTACAGCATCAGAGCGAAAACTGGGTTATTTGGTCTACCAATATTGACAACCAATGTAGAAGTGTTATTTGAAGTAGCTGATTGATGCTTATGCCATACATTAATATTGTATGTGCTTGGCGAGCAAAATGGCAGCTTTACTTACTGGGCTTTAATACACAAAGCCTTATGTTTCTCTACAGATGAAAGACTTCCCATTAACTGCTACAGCTGAAATGAGTTCAGTCAAGCTATGTAAATCAGCTTCCATCTTAGAAGCACATGCACAATTCACATTTAAGTGAGAGTAAGCTTCGAGCATTCTCCAGTAGTATTGAATGCAATACAGGACCTGCACCCAACTCCACTTGGTGTCCTGCAAATAAACACGATGTGTCAAACGTTGCCTCTTGCCAACTTACAGTGCTGTCAATATAGGCTTCGGTCCATGTCACGTCATGCTCTTGATCAATCACTTTGGGTCGACTAAGCACATGGAGATATTCCATGACATTTTCCTGCACGTCAGCTAGAGTAGAGATCTGAGTGAAAAAACCTGTGGAAATTAAAACAAAAATAATACTAAAACACAAAAAGTGATACATGAAGTTATGCAAACCGAACTGACTGTGGAATGCTGTCCCAAACATTATGCATAATAATTATGTTCATCTTGACTTCTGTTTGCAATACAAGAAATAGGAAGAAAAAAAAACCGAGAAAAAAATTCCAAAGAAGCAGCCCTGTCAAGCATTAATTTGTGAAAGCACAAGTCTGTGAAATGATATGTCAGTCCTGAAAGGTTCCATTCCTCAGAGTGTTATACACCACTGCACAGCCTGTCCTGATTTTTTATTTTTTGGGTTCCAAGTCCATTTTTCAGCTTCAGGATAAATTAAAGTGGAAAGAGTATGCTCTTAAAGGTAAATGCTTTATAAATGATAGAGCTCGATTAACTTCTTAACACGTATCTTATTCCAAGCATTCAGCATCACAAACACTAGGCTGGTTATGTAAAGTTTCTCATTCTATCCAATTCTAGTTCTATGACTTCTAAACCTGAAGGCCGTTGACGACGATTGTTCAACAGTAGAAAGAAAATACTGAACTGGCTTTTATATTATGGATCAAAACAGATTTCCACCACCATAATCTCTTCATTCCCATCCACTCCCATTACAGGGAAGGCCTAATGCTACACACAGCGTGGTCCATAGTAATCCACCGGTTATTCAATACTGAGACAAATCTCTAGACTGCATAATTGGGCTTACTGTTTGTTATTTTCTGAACTCCTAACTTGGTGTGTTTTGAGTGAAAATACAAACCAGGGTATGTGGGGAGCTAGCTCTCTCTGCAGAGGCACTGTATGTGGGACTGGGGACCCCTAAATTGACTGGGCTCTTGACTGTGTTACAGTCTGCATGCATGCATGTTCCTTATGCTGAAAGCATTATGCTGAACACATGTAGGAGCCATGAGCAGGCACAATCCTTCCCCCACTTCAAGGTAACATCTGAACAGTGTTAGTGTTTCCCAAAGTCCTTGGCATCTACTGTGAAGAATAATTAGGACAAATAATGCTTCATTGTAGAAATATTTGGATATGAACACAGAACGATAAAGTGTTCTGTCCAAACTCATATATGAAAGCCAGTTCCAGCTTCACTCCACTAGTTCCGGAATACACTCTACACTGTCTCTCAATCACAGCCCTTCAGGTAGCCTGAGAGCTAAGTACACATACACATTGCACACAAATGCATAGACATGTAACAAAAGTTCAACAGCAGAACCTGGAGTGGAGAAGCACCTATCACAACACACCATATTGTACCACAATACATCATATCACCACTGAAGTCACTATTCCCCATGTCAGATGCATACCAAACATTTCGAATGCTATGGAGGGAAAAGTGGCTGGGGGGGACTTGTTTGGAGCAGACACGAGGCAGAGGATTACGCCACCACACTCGCACCATTCCTTTGCTTCAAATCCCTCTCCCAAAGGCTGCCTTTTCTAGAAAAAGAGAGTGCTGGGCTTCCAGTACGTATGCGTGTGCACGCGCACACACACAAACACACACATTGAGCAAATTGTTCTGCCCTCAGTCAAGAGGTGCAGACCATCCTCTGAGAGGCACCAGAGTTTGGGAAACTATTGGGGGGGGGGCTTGGGCATTCTCCTACCACTGTTATTCTTTTGGTAGCTAACTACTGCATGACTGGTAGCTCATTACTCAAGAGGCTGCCTCTTGTCCCTGCTCCAGACTTCGTACAGTACTAGTGTATTGGTTGATTTCCTCTACCTCCCGTCCCCTTTTTGTAGTATGGTAGGCACATGGACGGTGCATAATTAATACTTAAACTAACATTAAAGGAAACGGACCTGCCAAATTACAATAGTGACGCAGACTATTTTCTTAGCAACTCGCTTAATACTGGCTCTTACTGGCTCTTCTGTTTGTGGCTAACTAAAACATTGAAGCCCACCTTTGTTTTTACAGCTGGCAAACGTACAGTTGAAATTGACTATTGAAGGAGAGGTAATGGCCGAACCCTCTAAAATCTGGCAAAATGAACCTTCAGAAAACTTTGCTTGTTCGTCTGAAGGTTTTGCAACATATGTAGTTTCTTTGTCCTTCGGGCTTACTCTCCTACAGACTGTGAGGAAGATCACTGTAAAGTTTCGTAAACTATCCTGGGGACTTGAGTTTTAATGTATTTAAAATGGGCTGCTGCTTTGCCTCATTAAACCCATACTCCCTCAAGATACGGCCTACTTATGTAACAGAGAAACATGCTGGAGGGGGTGCGGGAGGGGGCACAAGCAGGGTGGTGTGAATTTCCACTGTGATCCAGTTCCAGAGAATGGACTTCACTATCCACAATCCAGCCACCTGGAAATCTTTCAAACACCCTCCATTTCTGCTGTGCTTCCAAGGTGAAAATAACCACAAGGAAAATTGATTTCAGGGCCAATGACCTCTGTGACAGGTACACAGTTTGGCTTACCCGTCCGTGCAAGAATTAGACTGCAGTGCAGTCCTTCTGAGACTCTGCTGACTGGCATTGCCAAGTGTCGCTCTTTTCTTGTGGTTATTATGCTTCATTTCCCCCCCCCCCCCAAAAAAAAAAGAAACTGGCAGTGTTGCAGCAGATAAGGGCTCTTCAGACTCACATTCCATGAATTATAGAAATCTCTGGTAGGGACAGGCATTTGGTTCAATAAACATGCCGTGGGGTACCAGAGAAATATGTGCAGCTCTTGCCACTTCAAGCAAATATTTACATAGATGTTAATGGAGTAAACAATGAAGGAACCTGCTGATTTATTCTTATGTAAATCAAGCGTTTCTATTTTCTTTTTTAAGTTTCAGTAGAAATAATCCAGATTTATGTAGGTGCCGAGAGAGGATCAAATTTAGACCACCTTGGTTTAACTAATGGAAAAAGGAAACTGACAACCTAAAACAAAAGATTTGACTCTGCGCAGGAATTAATTCATATACAGTATTATACTACATTCAGACATATACTACCAAGGCATGGTCACAGGCCCACAAGAGACACTGTATTGAAAACCCCAAACTGGGCCATGTTCCTGGGTCTAAATACTTGGAAAGTTGCTTAGCAACTCTCTGACATTTCCAATTACTTGCTGGAATTGTTATGTACTCACTATGTGCTGCGAAAGTGCTTTACGGCACTTTCACGACACCCAACGCCAGCTGAATAAGAGCTCCACCAGCATTAATATGCACAGGATTTTGTTCTAAGTGGCTCATAGCCACCAAGGAGATGTTTAAATTGTCTTTGGCATGGTCACAGGTCCACAAGAGACACTGTGTTGAAAACCCCAAAGTGGGCCACGTTCCTGGGTCTAAATACTTGGAAAGCTGCTTAGCAACTCTCTGACACTATTTCCAATTACTTCCTGGAATTGCTATGTACTCTGACTCTAGAGAGCAGACCTACGGCGAAATCCTAACCAACTTTCCAGCACCGGTGCAGCCTCAATGCAACCCTGAGGTAAGGGAACAAATGTTCCCTCACCTTGAAGGGATTCCTCCATGACTGCCCCCACACCGCAAAATGCAGTGTGCACCGTGTTGGCACGGCTGTATGCATCAGCGCTAGAAAGTAGGTTAGAATTGCGCTGCTATTTAGAGGCTTTCAGCTTGGAAATAGGGGCAAAGGAGTAACAAATGCCATTAAGATACCAAGTTTGAGTAGATTCCTAAATGCCCCTCTCCAAAGGATTCCACTGAGTATTCTTCCTAAGAGCCACAAAAATATGGAGCTCAAAGGTGACTCTTTCATATATGTTAATTGGATTTGGCAGGTTAAAAAAAACCTCTATTTTTTCCATTATTACAGACTAGACAAGCATCTACCAAATTAATCAGTGAGGAAGCAAGCTACCTCCACATGTTCATATTTTCGGAATGGCTACACTTAGATCTTTATAAAGATCTATGGGTAATGTAATGTCTGAAAAACTAAAATACTTTGTTGTTGACTAACTGTCCTTTAAAAACTTGCTTCAAAGGATTCCTATACAATGACTAAATGCTAGCGCAATATTAGCTGATTAAGGCAAGACTTTAAACAGAGTAATTTCCATCAGATGGACACAGACAGTGGTTAAAGCAATAATCCATGACTAAACGGATGTACTTCAAGTGAATCATTAGAATGTCATGTGGCGCGCACACATGCAAAAGCGAGAAAACGCCAGCACAGAATGTGATGACAGACAGAATTGTAGCCTAACCAGACCGTTCATTACTGCATTGCATTATGTGTTGGAGGTTCACAATTTTGGGATTAGGCCATTATCAACCTGAAGCGCCAGTTTTAGTTCCCTTACATAGCATAAATTGAAGCCGTTTTCCCATGGCTCCCGATAAGGCGTTATGAACAACACAGAAATGTGCATGTCCCAACATACGTGGGTCCAATAGACTTGGTTCAAAATAGACATGACATCCTGTGATCAGGCTTTCTAGCAGTTTTCGATTTGTTTCTTCTTTTATAAACTAGTTGCCCCACATGGCTGCTCTGAAGATCAGACAAAAGGGGGGATGTTTATCTTCCCATGCCGTTTCTCCAGTCTAAATTGTGTTATCCAACTGCTACATTTCTGTTATCATTCCATTCTAAGCAATAAAACTGAGCCAGATTTCATTTAATGGTCAAATATTCAAAGTATCAGCTTACAACAAATAAAATACAAAATCATACTCTAAAGACTTGTATGAGTCAGCTCAGATAAAACACCATGGCTTGGATTCAAAGATCCACTTAGGCAAGCCTAATAGAATCTTTGAGTTCTTTCTTTTGAAAGGATTATCTCCATGTCATAACCAAAACTGCCATGCAGCACTGGGTGGAGGGGGGGACACACTGCTGTTCAAGACACACAAGCCCAAATCTGCTTTGGGGGTACAGAAATAGTTGGGCAGTTCTTTGGATAAAATGCCACACCTACATATAACCTATCATGAAAAGTATACCTAAAAGGAAAAGCTTTGATTTCTAAAAACCTGCAGGGATGGGACCCGGAGGGTTTTATTAGGGTAAGATGTTCCAGAATGTTGGCATCGATATAAAGATGCAACTGCTTTGTTCCTTAACAAACCTGTTTCCTGAAAAAGAGGGGCCTCTTAGCAGGATATCTCTGGAAGACGTAATGAAGGGTCTCATGGAAGGAAAGGGGCTCTCATGGACAGGAGGACACAAGCTGGGTTGAATTATATGGGTAGAAACCAGCACCTTCATTGTACTCAGAAGCTAGTCAGTTGCAAGGCCAATCATAGATTGAATGAGCAGGTCCCTGACTTCTTACTCTAACCAGAGAGGAGGCTACATCATCCTGCCTTAGCCCTGAGTAGAATAAATGATAGTGGGGTACAAAAGTTTGTATGATGTTGGCCAAATAATCCCAGTTTTCCCTGATAGCACATCAATTTCAAAAGTCAAAGGAAAAAACAAAAACAAAATCAAGCAATCTAAATTATATAATTAAAACACAGTGTTGCACTTCACCAGGAAAAAAATTGTTATGAAGTGCTCAATTCTGCCATGAATATCTTGGCAGTACCACCCATAGATTCCTTGTAGATTCTGAGCCCATAACAGAACTTTACTTGATTCAACTATCCTAGTTATTATATCCCGGGGTAGCTTGATATTCTAGGTGTCATTATCATCCAGTGGTAATGATGACTCTTGCCACATTTCTACCTCCCCTCAGTAAAGGGCATTAAAGGTGCTAATGCAAGGCTAGAGGAGGGCCAACTGGGTGTTAGAGAGAACAACAGTCAACTGGGATGGAGCAAATAAGTAAGACCATAAGAACATAAGAAGAGCAGAAGCGTCGCCTGATATGGGGCGGTGGTGCGGTGGGCCCCAGGGCGGAGGGCTCAGGGGGTGGGGCGGGGCTCCTCCGGTTTCGGTGGGGGGTTTTTTTTGTATTTTTCCGTGTTTTTTTAAACTATTTTCGTGGATTTTTAAGTCTTAACGGGGCATCTGTATGTATATGTATGCTTTCGCGCACTTATCTTGTAAATGTAAGGCTTCCAGCGACGATCTTCTTCCAGCTCCCGGGCGCCTCTTCTCCCTGCACCCGGGCGCAAGCTCCGTAAAGGCACAGAAGGTTGGCTGGAACAGCTTTGTTGTTCTGCGCTTGCGCGAACTGTGAAAGACTTGTGCATGCGCAGAACAACAAAGCTGTTCCAGCCGACCTTCTGTGCCTTTACGGAGCTCGCGCCCGGGCGTGGGGAGAAGAAGCGCCCGGGAGCTGGAAGATCGTCGCTGGAAGCCTTACATTTACAAGATAAGTGCGCGAAAGCATACATATACATACAGATGCCCCGTTAAGACTTAAAAATCCACGAAAATAGTTAAAAAAAACACGGAAAAATAAAAAAAATGTTTAAAAAATAGGGGGGCGCCAGGCGGGCGGGGTGGGGGTGGGGCGGTGACCCCCCATCCCATTTCAGGCGACGCCTCTGAAGAAGAGCCCTGCTGGATCAGGCCAAGGGCCCATCTAGCCTCGCTTCCTGTATCTCACAGTGGCTCACTAGATGCCTCAGAGAGCATTCAAGACAACAAGGCACCTGTATTCTGTTGCCACTCCCTTGCATTTGGCATTCAGAGATAGGCTACCTCTAACACCCGGAGGATGCATACAGTCATGATGACTTGTAACCTGTGATGAACGTTTCCTCCATAAATCTGTCCAATCCCCTTTTAAAGACTTTCAAGAAATAAACGTTTCTTGCAAGACAATGCAACCCACCTTTATTGGCACAAGCCATCCATTTGAGGTTATCAGCAAAAGCAGCTTCTCTTCCTATTAGGTAGGTGAAAATGCGAACCTGAAAATACAAAACAAGATTAACAGCACTTTGCTTTAGATGCGCATTTAAACAAAATACCTCAACTAACTGATGAATGTATGTATAAGCAGGTTACAAAGCACAAACAAGTTCAAAAATATACTCGAATCCCAACACATTCTATCGGAGATGCCTCCTTGGTATCAAAGGAATTTTCTTCTGAGTGAGTTTAGGGTAGCAGCGTATTTATGCCCCCAAACATTCACTCCAGGATGGCAAATTATTTATGTTCCAATCAAATGACTTACCATCGTTGACTTTCCAAACCAACCCAAAAAAGCACAAAAAAACCACACACAGGTAAAAAACACCACACACAGCATTTGGCATTTTACCAAAACTATGAGTAAGCGTAAATGAGAAGTTAAAGCTATTGAGGTGTAACATGAAGTCACATGACACAGAGGTCTGTTCTATAGTTCAAATGCAGTAGATTGCTCTAGTCTCAGACTTGTATTTAATTACTGCACAAATACAGATGTGGAAACATGAGACAACCTGTTGGCAAAGCCTCTGTCTTCTAAACATGTGGGCTTATTCTATTAATATGTGTCTTCCCACAATAAGGAAATAACAATATGTTGTTTGAAACAATTTCCCCAACCCAGCTACCCTAGAAAGAAACAATAGAGTTCTCCAGTTTGGTCACCGTTTGTGAGGTTGACAATGAACTAAAAGCATACTGGAACTTTGCACCAGACACAGTCCTATGAGGAAATTAACAAAACTGAGAATTCCAAAATCACAAAAAAAGTTGTACAAATCAGCAATTAATGAAAAACTGATCACAGGTCACAGAAAAGAGAAGAGAATGCTTTAGCCAAAGCGGTTCAAAAGTTTTTAACATACAACAATAAATTGTATGGGGGGCTAGCTTTCAAGATTTCTTTCTACCGTTATACCCTGTCTTAGCATTTTTGCCCCATGGCTCCTGCAACACATCACATTCAAATCCAACAGACACAGAGCAGTAAATATGATCAGAGCCTCACCACTGATGCACAACTCCATGCTACCTTTCCTTGTCTCTCTCATGAGCAGTCAAATTGATGCCATGCTTAGTGCTTGTGATTTTCCTCCTTTCTGTGTGAGTGGCTGCATGAATGTGAGAGAATCTACTTTTAAACTGCTTTAGGGATGCCTGGGATCAGCCCCAGGCCTGTATTCGGGACTTCCTTGACTGACACCCCAATAGCTTGGATCCAGGCTGCTCAACTGAGTAGTGGGAGTCCTTTGAGCAGCCACAGTGACGGTCAGGAAAGTTTATCCGGCGGGAGGGACTATCTCCTTCACTGCAAGCGGGTGAAGTAACTTCCCAAGTGACTGCCAAGTGGCTCACCTCTTGCCTGTAGCCCTTGATTCAGGCTACAGAGAATTGCTCTCCAGCCACATCCATTGGTTGTGCAACAACTAACCACTGAAAGCTTTCTTCCTTTTTTCCCTTCTATTCTCTAACTTTCCTCCCTTTTCCCTCTGTCCCTACACACTAAAATCCCTACTTTCCTAACCTCTGGCCTCTCTGGGAAGCCCACATAGTTTCTCTACAACCTTTCAGCCTCTTCTTTTCCCCTACGCGCTTGTGCCATTATGCCCCCCTTTCCCGTTCTAAGGACTTCCTTTCGCAACCCCCCTTCTCTCTTTAGCTTTCTTTTCCTTATAGCAACAGCTTACGCTTAAATCTAGTTGTGAATGAATGATCAAGAGACAATATTGCATTGCTTTATTTTGATTTCCCCTTCCCTATTATCCTAATAATATTATCCCTATTATTATAGGCCAGCGGGTGGCGCAGTGGGTTAAACCGCTGAACCATGAGCTGTCGATTGAAAGGTCGGCAGTTCGAATCCGCGACGGGGTGAGCTCTCATTGCTTGGCCAGCTCCTGCCAACCTAGCAGTTCCAAAACATGTTAATGTGAGTAGATAAATAGGTACCACTTGCGGGAAGGTAAACAGCGCTCATGCCGGCCACATGACCATGGAGGTGTCTTCGGACAACGCTGGCTCTTCGGCTTTGAAATGGGGATGAGCACCACACCCTAGAGTCGGACACGACTGGACTTAATTGTCCGGGGTCACCTTTACCTTTATTATCGTAAGTTATCCCCACAGTAAAGCTTATTGTGTTGCACCTTTCACCCTCGCCTCCCTCTTCCTTCCCTGCTGAACCACTGAGCTGTGCCATTGGCCTCTACAGCACACTGCACACAAATAGTCCCCCACCCCTTGTGTGTGCATGTTATACATGTGTTTGAATGAACACCCAGTAACAGTAACCATTACAATACCCTTGTCCCTTAGGTCAGTATTATTATTCGTATGCGGTTGATGTGTGGGGAATAAGACTACGAAACAGGTGATCACGTCAGTGTGTTCATGGCACTGGGAGAGCCAAATCAAGGACTTCCTGGTTGACAACTCAGTCACTTCTTCTACGCAACAGTGCTGAAGAAGAGCTCTCACTACCATGCTGTTCCACGGGTCTAATTAATTCAGTGAGGTTCACAGAACCGAACTTCCTGATGGATTTGCCCCCAAACCTCAAAGGGATGTGCATTCTCTTATTTCAGGGGCAAATCCTATTCAACTTTCCAGTGCTGATGCAGCCATGCCAATGGGGCGTGCACTGCATCCTGCAGTGTGTGTGGGGGGCAGTCACAGAGGCCTCCTCAAGGTTGGGGAATGTTTGTTCCCTTACCTCAGGGCTGCATTGTGGCTGCATCGACACTGGACAGTTGGATAGGATTAGGCCCTCAATTGCTTACCTAGCACAGCTACAAGTACAGTAAACAAAGCGCTTAATCTCTAAATAAAACATTTGTTTTAAGAGAAGAAAGCATGGTACATAAATCGCTGTCAATGTTTATCTCGGGGAAGAATGTGCTGAAATATATTCTAAGTGCAGACTGAATCAATCACAGAGATTTATGTCTAATGGCCTCTTGTAATCTACAAACAATCAAACCACCACCATGTTTCTAATAAAAGGAGAATAGCCTCAGTGACAGGAGAGAAAGGGGTGGACAAATGTGGCAACAGGCCAACAGAGCACATAAACTTAATTAAACACGCAAGCAATCAGCTTTCAACAAAGGTATATTGAAGAGTGCTCTGAGAAAATGGACAGCCATTTTACTAGTTCTGTACGGAAACTAATTATTTCTCCCTGCGGGTGAGCTAGATGCACATTTATATAAGCAAACCACAATACTTAAGGCTGATTCACACTAGCCACTACGTTCGCGTTTTGCCTCTTTTTCTTCCGTTTTTTCAATGCTGCGTCTGACGCAGCATGAGCTCCCGACGCGTCCAGGAGAGTTGGCTCCTGTTGATCTTTTTGAAGCGCTCGCTTTCAGCTAACGTCTGTGCTAACGTTTGTCCGGCAGCCCACCAATCAGTTGGGAGGGGGAGGAGAGTGGTGGCATGCCAATCACAGCCACCTCCAATCATCGTGTGTGTTTCTTTCAAGGGTTCATTCCAGGTTTTGCCTCTTTTTCTTCCGTTTTTTCAATGCAATTTTCAATTTCAATTTGCAGTTTCCACCAAGACCAAGGTTAACGAGGGTAGCGCGCGAGGAGCGATCGAGGCAGGCGCTGACCTTCTCTGTATCTTAAGCATGAACTTCTGAGAGAGGGGAAGGGTCAAAGAAGGGTCGCTTTTTTGGCCAATCGGAGCGCAGTTCTGTTCACCGAATCACAGCTGCGCTTTCTTCAGGAAGGCGGGACAGAAGGAGGGACAACAGGCGGCAATCAGCCCCTGTTTCAAACGTCAGGAGCCCAGCTAGACGCACAGAAAAGGAGACGGCAGGATAAGCGTTCCGTCAGAAGGCTAGTCTGAATCAGCCTTTAGTACTTGAGAAAATTCAATACCTTCTCCAATTCATTGCTATGGTATTGCTGTGCACAATGTGGCTTTGTAAGTGTCACACTGGATATTGTTTTGATGTAGGTGGTAGTTTTTGATGTACAGTAGTAGGGGTTTTTTTAAAGTGGGGGACCACAGCAAGGATTCCATCATATCCCAGCATTCCGTGAACCTTGTTTTATTTTATTGTTTACCTTTGAAGGCAGTCTGCCCCCACTATCCTGAGCTTGAGCACGCATTTAGCAGTTTTAAAAAAGGGGGAGCGCACGACAACATGGCACATTTGCGTGCACCATGGCCATTCCTTATCTCTCATTGGCCTACAATTAAAGAAGAACAATACCATGATTTTTCAAAACAGGATATTTCAGCACTGGAGGCGAAAAGGAACTTAGAAGAGGGCAAGACCATTAATAGAGAAAAGACTTCAGCATCGCGGCCAGCTAAACTGATGTGGGGAAAATGTTCAGATTTCAATCTATGTATAAAAAAAATACCTTACTCCTATTTCATTTGGCCTTCTGAAACAGTTAAGCCAATCTAGCTAATTAATGGCATGCACTAATTTAAATTATCTGACTGCTGCTGAAAGTCATCAGGACATCTTTTTTGCAGTGTGATTAGTGTGGTTTTCAAAGCAAATGCCTGCCATAGTTATGTTCCATTTTCAGCTATCACTTCAGAGAGCTAAGCATAAAAATAGTATGCGCTGATGTGAGAAGCATAGGAGAACATTCCAGTATCTCAGATGCAAAGGCAATGAGCAATCGAATCAATGTTTAGTGTTGAGCAAAACAAGTGCAGCTATACTGTGGAACTGATTGTGTAAAACTGCCATCTATTCCGCCTGCTCTCCATATGTATTACATGATTGTTACAAAGATATGAAACTCAGGTGCTTGGGAGAGAAGCCAAACACAAACCATTTCAATTTTCAGTCTTAATCCTATGAGGCCTAAAAGGCCCACGCCTCATGGAGATTATCCTCTGTGGGAGAGGAAGTATGCTTAGGCAGATACATTCGTTTTCGGTTGTGAACACTGCTTTATGTAACTTTGAAATACTGGACCACAAGCAAACACTGTCTGAAAAGTCAAAGCGTTTCTGGCTATGTTTCAGCTCCAAATTTGCTACTTTTGCAACTTCTACAGGAGTGCCCTGAACTCGCTTTACTGGCATGCAGTGCTTCGGTGCTACAAGAAGTTCAAATCGTGTTGTTTTTTGATTAACAGTTATTTTACTTTTTCCAATTAACATCCTCTCCCCAAGTAATTTTCACTACTGTGGCTTGCCTTCAGTTAGACAGATTTATTTACATAGCCTTCTGTCCAAACATCTTTTCAGCTAAACTTGCTACCCTTACAGGTTTGAAGGGTTCAGGGATTATAAATCACATTTATAAATTAGGTGTCCAGCACTTCCATTTGGGAATACAGTGGACCCTTTCTAACCGCGGTTTCGGGATCCACGGATTTGTCTCACCATGGATCCGGGACCTGTGAGGGTGCATGTTAAAAACAGTCTGTCAAGGCAGATATTTTGAGAAGCACTACTCTACTCCACATTGATTCTTGCTTCATTGGAAAATCTACAGTTGGTGAATCATTCAGAGATTAGACTTTGAGGCTGTCATCTATGTCACCGAATAGTTAGCGGAGTGCCCTTAGATTATCCTAAAAGTTAATGTGGAACACAGTTGGGAAGGTAATAGCCCTAAGCAGATATAACTCAAATCTAGTTGTTATCAAGCTACTCGTAGCATCTCATTCCAAATTTCCAGTCTTGATCACTTATCACATACACAGTGCAATCCTATCCAATTTATGCCACTGGCTGAGCTCTGCTGCTCAATCCTATCCAATTTATGCCACCGGTGGAACCAGCGGTGCAGTGAGAACAGGAAGCCCAAGAAAGGAAAGGGGGTTCAAATCCCCCTTTTTGGAGGGGATTTGAATTCCCTTTCTGTTCTGGGGCTTCCTCTTTTCGCTGCACCGCTGGTTACACCGGTGGCATAAATTGGATTGGACTGTGCTGACAAACAACAGAAATGCCTTGTCTTCAGATCATTTTGCAGTGGGCAAAAATGAGGTGAAGAGTCTTACATGCTAAGAACATAAATGAGCATTTTATCATGGAGCCTTGATAAAACCTCCCTTTTGCAGATCTAAGCAGGCACAAATAATAGGAAGCCTATCAAGATTCTGGTGAGTCCCCACACAGGGCTTGCTGTTTCCACCTTGGGTACTAAATATAAATGCCAGCACTGGGCAAAGAGAGAGAAAGATAATGTGGATTGCTTCCTCCTGTAGCAGACACTGGACAGTTCATTATTCGCTGTAACATGTTCTTGGAGACTCAAAGCTTCTGTTTGATGCTCAACAGTTGACCAAATAATAATCTTTACTACTTAAATTTACTAGAGGGGAAGGAGGGACATCAGCTTACAGCCGCCAGGGAAACAGAGACCTTTGCTACAGCTGCAACCCATTTTCACGGACAGCATTGTCTGAACTGATTTTCCAGCTATTCTCTTTGCAAAAGACAGTTGTCCTTCTTGCAAAACAATCAGGTCATATTTGGCATTACAAACAAAAATGTCAGGTTATTTGCTGACTCCTTTTAGATATTCCTAAAGCATTTAAAAATACAGCATCTGCCCGAGAAGAAACCACAAATACTATGAAAGCTGTCCATAATTTTTTATTTATTTATTTATTTATTGAATTTCTACCCCGCCTTTCTCCAACAAGGGCAACCAAGGCGGCTTACAATAAAACATTAAAATACATATATACATTTAAAAAGAATTAAAACAGTTAAAACAATGAAAACAAACAACCCCAGTGGGTCATCCACATTTACATGTTAAAAGCCATCTGTTAAAAAGCCATCTGTTTAAAAGCCAGCCCGCCATGTCAGACATCAAAAGCTGATCTAAATAAAAATGTCTTAAGGCCCCGCCGAAAGGTCTCTAAGGAGGGAGCCGTTCTCAATTCCAGGGGGAGGGAATTCCACAGTTGGGGCGCCAACTGCTGAGAAGTCCCTGTCCCGCGCCGCCATCCCCCTCACCTCTGTCAGTGGCGGCACGGTTAACAGGGCCCCCCCTGATGACCTCAGAGTACGGGTCGGATTATAAGGAAGTACAGCTGTATTTGAATGGACTTCCGCTTTTGAATAAATGTTTTTTTAAAATGTATTTAAGTAAATGAGGGCGATTGTGGCCCAGTTGGCAATGGAGTGGGGTCTAAATCTGAGAGAAAGTAGTCCATGCCAGAATATACAGATATGAATGAAAACCAGGCCTTGAGGCCTCTCATACTCAAACATCTATTCCCATGTATCAAAGATATGGAAGCAGGGATAGAATTATGCAAACGGTTTTCAGTGGCTCCCATGAAGTCCCATGAATGAGCCAGGGCTGGGATCGTTGCTGCCCCTGACCCTGCCACCGCAAGCACTCAAAGTTCTCCCTGTGAAAACTGGAAGTGGTGGTAAATCGCTGCGAAGCGGCGATCTGAAGCTTGGAGAGGCCTGTGCAGGCATCCCCGAACCCTCCGGAGGGCTCCAGGATCTCCAGTAAGTTCAAAAATTGTATTTAATTTTTTTTTACAATGGTAACGATCCCCAGATCGCCACCGCCACTGTCCCTGCCCCTTTAAGGGTTCAAATGGTGGATCGCGACCCACCACTTTGAGAACCACTGTATTAGCCAATTCATTCCATATATTTACACACAGAGAGAATGTACGTACACCAATACATGTCAGAAACTTTGGCATATGAAAAGGGAGACTTGTGACACCTTCTTAAGCACTAAGAAACATATTGTGGTATAATGCTTCAGGGGTCAGAGTTGACTTCTTCAGACACTGATCAAACGGTCAGTGCTGACACTGTAAGAGGGGGGCGAACAAGGAAGAAATGTAGTGTCAGACCAATATTATACCATGTGCTGTTTCTGTCTATTTCAAGAAAAGAGAATTTCAGCAAACGGACCTTATCTTATGGAGTGACAAAAGCTGCACCTGCTAAAATTTCTTCTTGTAGGCAGAGGAAGGTCTGACCTTTCTGGTTCTTATTTACTTTGAGTGCTCTCATCTGCAATGTTCAAGTTTAACCCAGTGTTAGGACACCACCTTTAAGACCACAAAAGACTTCAGATTAACCTAACTAAAGCAAATTGAAGCTGCTGCAAAATAGTGACACAGGTAACTAAGCAGCCTCATTTACCTTCACAATGGTCTTGTTTTATGGTAATCTTCCGAAAGACAACTCAGACAGACTAAATTCTTATTACATCAATGTTATCAACTCTCCTATTCAGTCCAGATACACCATAGCTGCAGGATAGGAGGAGAATCGGGGAGAGACATTCACAATATATTGCACTGTGAATGCAGCAGACAGAGATTAGAGGGATGACATAATGGATAAAGTGCTGACCTTTTTACCCCTGGGATTTTGTCCAGGCTGGAATCCTATCAGATAATGAGTTTGGCAATTGCTGTGATTTTCTTTGGACACTAATCCCCATCATAGAATCTCTAGAATTCATCATATAATTTAATACACCTGGCAACCTTGCTGCAGTTCATTCTTTTGTTGTGTAATAGCCCAGAGTGAAGTCAAAGGTGATAAACACTCTGATAACAAGCTATTATCTCTTGTAACAGCTGATTTTTAGGGGATTATTGCAGCCATAAACCATTTTGTAAAAACTGACAACCAAGAAAGCAAGGAAACAAAATGAAGTGACACAACAAGGTCTACCAATCTGCAAGTGATTTGATAGTAACCAAAACTGCTGGAGAGAAAATCTGAGATTAAGGATGCAGATTGTTGCGCCAAGGGGGGAACATCAAGATTCCTAAAATTCTAAATTGAGAAATGGTTTTGTAGCTTTGAGGTTAATGAGATCCCCACCTACCCGAATTTAGCAACATTTGTAACTGAGCAATATTTTAAACCTGAAATGCAATATTTAAACTAATTTTAAGTAACAAATCTCCTACATTCTCAAGACTCATGAAATAAATCTTTGACGTAAATACAAAGCTAAGTTTAAAGGGGCAAGTCATTCCCTTGAACTAACCAATCCCCAAAGTCAGTGGGCCAGATATGCCCCTTGAAAGTTATTGAAAAAAGATTCATTTATTATTATATTTTCACTAGATTACACCTGCAGATAAAGTAATAGATGTTCCTTATTTCAGAACATACAGTAGCACCGTCTAGTATAGAATTAACAACTGAGTTTAAAGGGGTTCCTATACCATACAGGCGTCCCCCGTATCCGTGGGGGATATGTTCCCACTGCCCCTGCAGATATCTGAAATCGCGGATAGTAGCAAACCCACACTTACTGTGTCATCACAAGGCACTCTGCAAGGCATTCTGGGGTGCTGTTCTACTTGGGGCAATCAGAGGGGAGGCTTGAAAGCATTAGCCTTCAAGTAAGCATGCTTCAGGTCCAGAAGCGGTTTGGAGGGCAATTGCTATCAGGAAGCGAGTTGGAGGACTACCAACAAATACGGACAGGAAGCGGGCTGGAGGGCTGCCAACAAAGACAGAAAGAAAGTGGGCTGGATGGTTGCAAAGGAAGATGGATGACGAGGAAGCCGACAGCACAGAAGGCAGCAACAGGAACGCTGCAAATGGAGACAGATGAATGAAGACAGATGTGTCATGAGGGTGATGGGAATGCGATGGGGGCATTTGTGAACCGCGGATACCTGAAACTGCAGATATGGGACGTGCAGATACAGGGGAACAACTGTATTTTATTACAATTTTCCCCTTTTCCTCTAAGGAACTCAGGGCTGCATACATGGTTGCCCCTCTTTTATCTTCACAACATCCCTATAAGGTACAGTAGGCTAGGCCAAGACATAGTGACTGGCTCATGGTCACCTAGAGAGTTCATTGCAGAGAAGAGACTTGAATCCAGGTCTCCGCATTACCATTCTGATGCTCTAACTGCAACATCATACTAGCTCCAGCTTTTAAGTTTCTGTCACTGAAGTTCTCTGATTTTTTTCCCCCAGATTTTAAAAGTATATAAATTGAGGGCTGGGGCTAGAAATTGAGAATCACAGCTATGTTGTCCATTGCTGATGGTTTTAACTGCTAGTTTGAATACTAGATTTGCTTGGAGGCCAAGTCCACACATGCATGTGCATCGATCATTCAACTTCCAGTGCTGGGCAACCATATGTGTGAACTGAAGAACAGCCATTATGCCTGAAGAGGTGTGAAGCAATATGGAAGTTCTGTCAGTGGAGTTTGGTTTACTGTGACTCATTCACATGTTCAAGAAAGGATATGCATGTGTGAACCAGATAAACTGTAGATTAGGATAGATTTAGATCCCAGTCTAGAGATCTGCAAACTCAACAGGCAAGCTAGTACATATGCTGCTTGGGTAAGAATTTTCACCAAACATATGGCCAGTTCTGTCAACTTTGAAAGTGTGGATCACCTGTTGGGAGGAGGGATGAACGGGTTGCTAACTAGTCTAACTAGTTCCCACCCCAATTGAATGGCCAGGGTTAAAGTTGACAAAGTAAATGCTGATCATCTGTTTGCTGGAAATGCACAGGGTCCTGACCTGGAAAGGGATGACATGTGCAGGCTGCATCCAGCAAGACAATTTGCACATGGAAGTCTCCTACTATTGAAATGTTGAAGAAGTTAGTTTTGTTTGGAAATTCTGGAACAGTTACACTAAGGGGTTTCTATGCATCAAACATGTGGTCAACAAAACCGATCGTTACAAAAGAACAGGACTCTACAAGTACTGAGGTACACCACAAGAGTAATAAAAACGGGAGAAAACGAGAACTTTTCAAACCTTTCCATAGATTTGGCAAAAGTAAAAACAGTACTTAGACACACTATAAAAATGGTGGCTCACACACTTTAGTGAAGAGTGAGTCATGCTCCTGGTAGCTTGCTAATGGTGTATATGAAAAATCTTCTTAATCCCAAAGCTCATATGTCAATGAGAATATACAAGACGTTTTTTCTGTAGCTATGTGTGCAGGCAAAAAAAAGGTACACGCTAAAAATGACTAGATCTGTAGACAGTATACCGTAATAAAATAATACTCAAAGCAGCAACCACTGAATTGGCTGGTTAGTTAAATCAGTATATGCAATTCCAGTGCCTACCTATCCCCCAACTTCCTGCTGTTTGACTCATGTCTTATGTCAGGACCCAACCACATCCAGCCTCTTCTGAAGAGGAGGAGGAGGAGGAGGAGGAGTCAATCCTTGTAGGCAACCCAGGCACAAACCAAGATCTCACAGTGATCACATTCCTTAGGAGACAACTGGAACTTGCCCCTCCCATAAGATGAGAGCTTGAGGTCTCAGGAAATCCAGCACCCTGGGACCCCAAGAGCACCAGTGGCACCAGTTCAAGGCTGAGGTCCAATACTGGTTGAGAAGTACAGTACTTGTCTTGCTGCTTGAGGTCTCACTTGTTCTATTTTCATAGTTGGTAAAAACACAGTTGTCAAACACGATGTCAAAACTGTGTTTTTACCAACTATGAAAATAGAACAATTGTTGGGCAATCCAAAAGATAAAAGACCACAGTTATCTAATCCAGGAATATATGAGATCTCCTGTGAAAATTGTCAATGTGCCTACGTGGGTAATACAGGGAGACAGATTAAAATAAGATTACAGGAACATGTAAGAGCTGTTAAAAATCTACAGGAAGAGAAATCCGCTGTTGCTGCGCATGTAGCAGCAACCGGACATACTGTTGCTTTTCAAAAAAACCCGCTCTTTATTCAATGAACCCCAGCACCGACAGCGATTAAATCTGGAGGCGATTTCAATTTCTCAGCGAAAATCTGGGGCTCTGATGAACCGCCAGCAAGAAATGACCTTTGTCAACCGGATCTGGCTCCCCTTTTTCAATAAATCTCACAGGCAGCGCTGCGCTGCGGAGAGACAACTGCATAGCGCTTCAGAAAGGTTACTTGCGGTCAAACCGGAGATCGCGACTTCCGTTTACAATTAACCAACCTAGCGGTTTCCCGCGCTTTTCGAAGTCCTGCTTCTATTTAGACTGGTGTTTTCTCCACGAAAGTATGACCATCTCCCAGTGCTGCCACTGGGTTGTTCTTATATTGCTTTTGATAAAATCCAGAGAACTGGAAGAAACGTCAAGCGGAAGATCAAAGGAAATTGCAAGATCTAAAGGCTTCAGTGCTTGTCTGACCTTGGATAGTCTTTTCAGGACCTCTGCACATACAACGGTGACAGATACGCTTGGAAAAGAATTTCTTCAGGCAAGTTTATGTTGGAACATCTCTTTATTTCTTCATTTTAAAATCTTAACATGGCTGGAAAACCCATAAACTTTGTTTCTCTGTACATTGTAAAAAGCCATGAAAATCTGCATGCTACTTCAAGGAAGCCCTGTCAACATCTCCAGAACTTTTTCAGTACAGACATTCATCGTTTTATGTGGGGGTTACATTTTCAAAAACCAGGGCGTATCTCAAAAATGTGTACATTAAAAATATTTTTACCATAGGAACATATGTAAATGGTACAGGTCATGGGAAAACTTCTGCTTTCCCAAGATGGTGCAGGGAGAGAGTTGAAGGAGCCAAGTGGGAGTGGGAGAAGGACGCTACAGATGTCGATGGCTGAGAAAGCCATGTAAGGAAACTGAGAAAGTGGTTACGGCAGCTCTGTGAACACCATGACAAATAGTTCCCACAGTAACTATGCTGTGGGAACACATAGGAAGGTTGACCGCGTTATCTCAAAAAAATGTCTGCGTAAATTAGGTTCCAGTATTAATTGAACAACCGTGTTATTTCAAGAACATGTAAATCAAACCCATGTAAAACAAGAAGTGCCTGTAATCACATGAAGATAGATACTGATTCTAGGATACTCCAGGCCAATGCTGGAGGACTGGCAACCCTACTCTCCATGACCCATTATTTCCTCAGGTCATGATTTTTTCTGTCCTCAGTCTATATTCTCTCACTTCCTTTAGCCAGCTTGGCTCTTGGACAGACTTCCAAGTCCTGTCTCCCTCCTCCAAAAGCATATACTGTAGTTCCTCCCAGTACTATTAAGTTTCTTCAGAGTTCCTTCTTGGCTTTGTTCCCTGTTTCCTCTGCAAATATTCTGGAAGCACTGTTTCCTGGGTTTGAAATACTCATAAACCGAACTGTTTGCATCCGCTCAACCAATCAGCGCCAGTGGCTTCACCACCACATGCATAGTACAAAATAGATGTTGAGAATCACTGTCAATTAGACAGCTGGTAAGTAGTTCAGGCCCCAAAATGCAGGAGTGATGAAATTAAGTAGATTTCCTATCTTTATCTTGATACTGACTATGGGCAATTGCTGCACAAGCTATTGGGATACTGCAGTCAAGACTAAAATCAGTACATTGTCTTTATCTTTGATTAAAAATTAAATGTATAAACAAGTCTCAGTTTTTTGAGACTCCACAGCATCTTTGTGTTCCAAGAGTCAAATCAAGATGGACTGAATATTTTATACGCTGTTCTAATTAGTGACAAACTGTTACTTGATTTCTATCTGTAACTGAATGTGAAAAGGCTCTGGAGGCCTAATGTTAACCTTCATTCACTCTAGTTATATTACAGACACTAATTAGACTCTTCAAATTGCAAAGAAATAGAATTTTCATAACTAGCCTATTAAAAATCTAAGGCACCCTTGGGACAGGGCAAATTGCTTCCACCATGATCCGCTTATCCTTGTACGACACCATACAGAAGACTCGCGTTGTCTGACTTACACAGCTCATATTTCTCCCAAATTAATGAGCAGTCAAATTATTCCAGCTGCCCCCCTTGGCACAGGGAAAAATTGAAAATCCACGGCTACCAAGTGACGTGTATAACCCAGCTGCTAAATAAAAATTTGCTTAAGGGGACACAGCTGTTGAGGTACCTGTTTACATTAAAATAACTAAATCCACAAATACAGAACAAATCAAATGCCCAAAGACAGCAAAAAGACTGCACTTCACTGTGGTTAAGCCTTTCATTAGGTAGGTCAATGAAGGCGACGGCTTCATTTATGGTCTGAGTAGACTGACTTTTCATATGCAGAATTTGTAGGGAAAAGTGGCAAGGAATTGTCACTTGCCTAACACTTCCTGGATGCTCCTTGGATCATTTTTCACCAATGGGAAACTCAATGAAATCATAACAGATATTTCAATTCCTACAGTCAAAAGAAAAAATCCAGTTGGAGAAATTTCCTATACTACTTACAAAGCAGCTTTGGTTGGGAAAACACAGCAGGGAATAAAGATGTTAAATACGTTATAGATAAATATACATGTAGTTTTGAAAAAAGGAAACATTATTCACCTGTTATTCCCTTACTGTGATTGTATAGAGGTATAGACAGATGCATGAACATACAACGTTCTACATGATAAACATGCCTGACAAAGAACTGGGTGAATGTTGCATGGAAGGATGTTCTGCCGTAATGCCAGACCACTACTATTTCAGAAATCATCTCAAAAGAAGGCATCACTAAAGTAAGAAAAACCTGTGCATCATTGTTAGACCCAGAGTTAAGCAGAGAGTATGGTGTTGTACTACCTCTGCTACCTTCCATATACTGTGAAGGCAAGTGGGGCATCAGCACCACCTGATCTCAGAAGATATGTGCTGAGGGGGGACATGATTGAGACTTATAAAATTATGCATGGGATGGAGAGAGTGGATAGAGGGAAATTCTTCTCCCTCTCGCACAACACCAGAACCAGGGGACACGCACTAAAATTGAGTGGAGGGAGAGTTAGAACAGACAAAAGAAAATATTTCTTTACCCAGCGTGTGATTCATCTGTGGAACTCCTTGCCACAGGATGTGGTGATAGCACCTGGCCTAGATGCCTTTAAAAGGGGTTTGGACAAATTCATGGAGGAAAAGACCATCACAGGTTATGGAGGAACCTCCTGGAACAGGTTACAAGCCATAAGCAACCTCCTGGTTTTTTTTTTTTTTTAGAAGTGGGTTTTCTCTGTGCCAGGTGCAAGGGAGTGGCGACTGGACACAGGTATCTTGTTGTCTCGTGTGCTCCCTGAGGCATCTGGTGGGGCCACTGTGTGACACAGGAAGCTGGACTAGATGGGCTTTTGGCCTGATCCAGCAGGGCTCTTCTTATGTTCTTATGTTCTTATGAATGAGTGCGTCCAATCTCTGAAAAAATGCCAGTGCAAAAGTATCCTTTGTGTCCTGTTTGTAACACACAGTAAGGGAAAGACACAGATGGCCTAAGAGGTCAGCGGTTTTGCCTTCCACGCTGCCTAGTGATCTCAAACCCAAGCCAAAAACCAGATTGAAACAGGTACAGTACATATAATTTATACTCGCACCCATCTATTTAATTCTATGTTGCTTGTGGCACATGACATACTTACTAACGCTATTTCAAAAAGCAATTAAAAAAACCTTACTCTTTAACTCCGAACACTTTGTATAGATACAAAACATGGAAAATCATTTGGTAAAGATCATTCTTTGAGTTCAGAAGTGCCAGACATTGCTTGATGGGGCTCATAAATTGTATTCCATGCTCTGTGTTTAATTACAAAAGCACGCTCTGTTTCTTATCCCCTTCATTTAAATTTTGTGCTGTCGAAACCAAAGATGAATTAGTCAGAGATGTCACTTAATGTATTATACACGGGGGAAACAGATGAATATTCTGTAAACATTTTTTTGCCCCTGAAACTTGTAGCCTAAACAAAGGAATTCCATCTCTATTTGTAATAAGAAAGAAAAATGAGAAATGGAAAAACAAAATGAGGACACAGGGGCTTCAGCAAGCTTACATTTGATAACAATTAAGAAAACTTTCATATTCAGTGTCTGCAACCTGATTCAAGCTGATTCACGCAGGAGGTCCGAGACCCAATCCCAGCATTTCCAGTTAAAGGATGTCAAGTTGCAAGGCTGGAGAAAAATGTAGCCTGAGACTTTGGAGGGCTGTGGCGGTCAACGCCATAATAGATGGACCAATCGGATCAGACAATGCTTGATGGACCACTGGTCTAACTCAGAATAAAGAAAGTTCATATGTACATGCTCAGACTACAGTGTATTACAGAACAAGAGTCAACAGGGGTAGTCAATTGGTCCCCAAAAGGGATGAACAAAAATAAACCTCAAGTATTTAGGCCTGGGACAAATTTAGTTGGATCACAGATTTACATTAGGAAACAAAAGTCTCACATACGTTTTGACTCAGGACTTTCCAAATGCTGAATGGAAAACACAGCATTCTAGCTTAGACTGGTCCACCAAACAAACGGAAATCCATACATTCAATTGTGAAAGCAGTAAAAGCAACCTCTTTTTTGAAGGCTGCAAAGGTGGGACAAGAAAAGTGTTGGCCCCCACCTCAGCGGGCCGGCGCCGATTACTCGGCTCCGTCCCCGGCTCACTGGGCAAAGGCGGGAGATACTCAACAGCTGATTGGCTGTCGGGTTGAGGGGGCGGGACTGAGGAGGCCCGGAGCTGACGCTCCATTCAGCATTGGGCATCTGAGCTTGGCGCCTGTTTAGACACATTATCACTCTTTGCGGACTTGGCAAGTGTATGTCTTGTCATACATCACAGCTCCAAAATGCTTGAAGAAAACAATATAGGTATGATCAATATGCCTTACCAGAAGAGATACTAGAGAGGTGATGAGAACAACATCTGTCCTGCCCACTTTGGTGTATTTTTGACCAGAGTTGTAGCAGACAGATGATTAAGCATCAAGGTAAGCAATGTCAAAAAGAAAGTCAGCCGCAAAACGCAAGAGATAGGAAAGTAGTAAAACATTTTGCCGAATGAGCTATACTTTAGAAGAGTCCTGATTACTTCGAAATGTTTCTGACATAGTATATCACTGTACACATTTTCCTTGTGGCAAAGGTTTAGAGAAAATAATTGAGTCTATTCAAAGAACATCTTTTCTGACTTTTTATTGCCAGCATGACTACCCTAGTTACAAAGTTTAAAATAATGGCAATGAATCAGAGCCCTGGGGCATTTTAATAGGTAGCAATGTTCTCAACATCTTAACACTCCTGATCTATCAAGAGTTTTATCGCAAATGACGAGTGCTCATTTCTACCTTCAGGGCACAGACAGAGATAAAACTAAGAAAATGTGGATTCACAACTAGAACGATAAAGCGGTAAAGAACAATCAAAACATTTTCTGAGAATCACTGCCCCCTCCATGAGCTACAACAATGTATAGTTCCGACAAAAAATGTAATTACATAAAACTACTTAGTTAAACTTACCTCACTATTAGTTTCAATGAAAACACACATCTACAATGTTTAAGATATAATAAAAATGATAATAATAAAACTGATCTGTAAATCTGATTTACAATCCTTCATTGCATTCTTCTTTGCAAATATTTTGGGAAGTAATATTCAGAGAGAAACCTGGCTCTCAAATGTATTCATGGATTGACATGGATTTCAATTCCAACTTCCTCCAAGATAACTTCAAATATTCTGTCCCCATCCATTTCTGTATAGATAGGCTTACCATCTGTCCTGGACTTTCCTGGGCTTTCATCCCGGGCTTTTGAGACCCGGTGAAAGCCTCCACTGCTTGCGTACTGCCTCATGTGCCCTCATGAGATTTGGGCGCCACCATCTTGGATCTCACGAGATTTCGCAAGATCCAAGTTGGCGCTGCCGGGAAAAAGGTGAGTTTTTACACTTTGCACAGGCTCCCCACACACCCCGCAGGACCTCCACAGCCAGCAATGAAGGTAAAACGGGCACTTTTTGTCCGTGGCAGTGGCAGTGCTTTCACCGCCTTGAATGGTTCCGAAGGCAAGGGGGCGGGGCCGCTTCGTTCTCAGGTGTAACGGAGGGTCGGAGCCTCGGCGGAACTTAGAGCTCCGCCCCTGCAGCGATGCCAGTGCAGAGAACCACCTCGAAGTGACCCAGTACGTCTCACCACCCCACTCCATGAGAGCAATGTTTAAATCAGCAGCACAAAGCAAAGTGCTTTTGCTTAGTTCCAAGGTAAGAAGCTTGTACAACACCTGGCCACTTTTAGACTTGGCTCAGAGGTATTCTGATTGTCACTCCTCCACATGCATGAATGCCAAACTCATCGAAAACAATAAATGGCTATTTTTTTGAATGCCTCTCACTGTAAACTGCAGCTGCTCAGATTCTGTAGGCAACAACAGGGGAATGTAATTATATTATGAAGCAATTTTATAAAAGACAATAGAAGAAAAATGCACTCTGGGGGCCTGAATTATCATATAATAATTTATGTCGAAATGCTATCAGCCAACAACAGTCCAAAAAAATAATTATTATTATCGTACCATAGAGTACCTCCTTTTTGTGCACTGTCAGTTTCTTAACTATTTCATGTTTAAGCTGACAGTTAATAGATTGTCCCCCCCCCCTCCTCACTTGACGGTGCAGCAATGGCACTTACCGGTAAATAGCCCCTCCTCCTCTTCTTCTTCCTGCACTGAATGTCAAAAGGAAGAGGAGAGATAGTAGTAGAAGGAGGAGGAGAAGACAGTGCTTGGTTAGAGCATCTCCTCTACTCCTCTTAGCAGCAGCACTTTCAGTAGAAGTGATTTACAGGGAAAAAGTGATTTACAAGTGATACAACAGGGACCTGGAGGCCAGGGAGGCAAAACCTCACCAAACCCAACAAGTTAAAAAAAAAAGTACCTTGCCTTTCTTTCAACACATGAGAGCTGCCTTAAGTCAGTTAGGCTGCAATTATGGCTGCCTTCCAATGAAAAACAAGCAGGGTAGCTGGCATCCAATGAAAAAAGGCAGGGTGCCTGCATCATCAAGCTCTGGGGAGGCAGCAGGCAGAATTAAGCCATGAAAGGGAGGAAGCCTGTGTGCAGGGACCACCGGCTCTTTAGAACAGCAGGAGAGGCAGCTATCGAGCTGCCTCAGGGGGGGTGTCGCTGCGCTCTCCCTAGCTCTGAGTGGACGAATGGTTTTTTATTTAAATTTATATGAGAGAGAGAGAGAGAGAGAGAGAGAGAGAGAGAGAGAGAGAGCGCTTGAGCATCAAGGGAGGTGGGGAGAAGAGAGAGTGACAGCGCAATCCTGTGTAACCTTGCACTGGTGTAACAGTAGATGCACTGGTGTAAGTGCACTTACACCAGCACAAGTGCATTTACACCGGTGCATCTACTGTTACACCGGTGCAAAGTTACACAGGATTGCACTCCTCTCTCTCTCTCTCTCTCTCTCTGCGCGTGTGTGTGCATTTATGTGGCTATGCCTCCCAGGGCCTGGACCACACTGCATGACCCCGGTGACTTGGTGAGAGAGCGGGCAGGCAGGTGAGGTGGTATCAGGATGTCACAAAATTTGTGACCCACTTCCTTCGCTTGCCCTACTCAGCTTGCCTCAGGCAGCTGCATGAACAGGCCCTGACAACTGTGGCTGAGATGTGAGTGTCTCCAATATCACATTGAAACGCAATGCAAATAATTAATTTAGTAATTAATGTGTGCAATAACTCTGTCCTGAAATGTTAACATATTTGGAATGCTCTTGAGGAATAAGTTGTTTAATTCAAACAAATATTTTAATTCTCAGATTTTTTACTCTCACCATGCATGCACACATTTAAAAGAATGAGGACATTTTTCACACCGAGACATTTCCTTGTAAAAATTCATCACATAAACTCAATATCCATTTGAAACATCATTCAATTCAATGGGATTTACTTCCCAAAAAAGTGTTTTAAGATCTGGATGCCATAATACATGCTTAACATTTTACATTGTAAGAATTTGAAAAATGGATGCAGAAATATTTTTAATGTGCAGATCTGGCATACAAAAATACTGAAAAGTTACTCAGATTGTTGGATAGGTCTTCAAACTACTAACAGATACTATTAATAAAATCACATATAGAGAAGGCTGCTAGTTTCTATTATTAGAGAAAAGATTAAAAAGGAATAACAATACAGGTAGGTTTGGAAAAAAAATGTATTAAGCTGACTGGATTCTTTCGTTTGTCAATAGCTACACCTATTATTGTAACTCAACTGAGCTTAAACATATGACTTTGGTTTATAAATGAATGTCATTCAATTTCAACACCCAAGGCCATACTTCGGTGGCTCTAATATGCATGAATTAGTAAAATGAGCAATACCCAAAGTGTCATAGCTTTTTGCGTTTCGGGAATGTAAAAACAACAACAGAAGTAGTGTGACACTTTTTGTAAATAAAAAAATCTAATACGCATGTCGAACACTGCCTGCACATGGCTTTCCTGCTCTCTTCCACCCAATGAACAAAACTCTGAGAAAACAAAACTGAACTTTTGCACATGTTGAGCTCTGTATAACAAGATGTCTCTGTATAAATTATAACATCTTCATAGACTAATGGTCCAATCCAACTATTTGCCAACGCTGGCTTTGCAACACAACGCCATCCTAGGGTGTCACAAACATGCCATAAAGCACCCGGTGAGGAGGCAGCACTGGAACCTTCGGTAGGCCTGTACCGCCTGCCGAGAAGCCCAGAGGACAGCGCCATGGGTAAGTACCTCTCCGAGTGGTGCTGGGGCTCAGGGAGGGCGGGAGAGGACAGAGAAAAGGCGTAACGGGGCGGGAGTGGGTGGATCAGGCCCAGGAGGAGGCAAGGTCCGCGTTGTTGGTGAACAGTGTATCATATGCTCCCTTCTGGGCCTTTGGGGCTTACACAGGGCTTCTCAGGTCAGCACCAGAGAAATACAGTAGCTGGTGCTGACTTGAGTAGCCCCATTGTGGGGGCTGGGGCTTTACTCGGGGGGATAAGGGAACGAATGTCCCCTTACTCTGAGGAGACCCCCCCCAGCCCGCTCTTCTCCAGCACAGGATACACCGTGGGCCTGGCGCCCACGCTGCACTGGTGCTGGATAGGATTGGGCGGCCCATTAAAATCCAGCATAATGTGATCTACAACGGGGAAGAAGTTATGACCAGTGTTTATCATCATCAAGAAAGAAAATACATTTTAAAGAATGAACTCAATTGAAACCTTGATGGCTAAAAAATAAACAAAACTACTGAAGATTGGAGAAAGTCTGCTCGGGTTTTGTTCCTCCACCAAGGCTCAGTGGGTAAAGTACAGAATTGCCTTTAGATTTAGATGTTTAAATTATGTGTGTCTTGCTCGACAAGATTTAATTGATCTGTTGCCTGTGCAAATAATGGTCCTCACATTTTGGCATACTTTGGCTAAATCCGGGGGTATAACACTGCTAAAACTCTAACTTTCAAGCTCCTCTCCTCATTCAACACATGGATAAATATCCAAAATTTTATTTTGGCAGTACTCCAACCTGTTCCAATCAAAGATATTTTGTTCAGTTCATCCATCAGGTGCCAAGCGTGTGTGTGTGTGTGTGTGTGTGTGTGTGTGTGTGTGTGTGTGTGTGTAATATATATAAAGGCAGCATCCTCAAGAAGTTTCTGTTAATGCAAACATGCAAGTTATATATCTTTCAATTGAAAAGCTCCTATTTTAGTCAGGAATGGATGCAAAACACACAAAATAGCACACAAAAAACCCCTCACTCCTCTGTATCTGTTTAGATGTATTGTTAAATTTATAACAGGTTCGACCCTCCAGATATTTCTTATTCAAGTAAGTTACAAATCAGTAGAATGGAATGGAGCTATGCAGACATGACTCTTGAAAATGGATATATGGCGGATTTATTTATCCCTCGTTTATCAGAGCCAAGAAATGCAAAGCTCCAGGGGGCCTAGACAGTTCCATGACTCTTGGCTCTTAAACAAGGAAGAAACAGAATTTTAATAACTCCCTTTCCCAGCTGTGACCTCAGTCTCTTTAAATAATATGTACAGTAATGCAGATTTTAGGAGTATTCTGTATATGATCGCCAAAAATGGGTAGATCTTGGATCTACAGCTACTGCATTCTAGATTTTGGATTCTACAGCTACTGCATGGTTTAAACAGCAGAGCACAGCCATGTAAGTAAGAGCATAGGATGAGTTAAAACATAAATACAGAAGATTACTTAAAATGTTTGCTACAAATATCATAAAATAACATGAAACAAATATTGTAATATAGGAATAAAGAGGTACTGTGAGACACATTTTTGAAGCGTATTATTTGACTGGCTTGAAGAAGAATGGATGCCTACCATTCAGGTGTTTCAGGGAGTTACTTATTATGGTCAGGGACTTAGAGGGAGCCTGATAGCCCAATCCTATCTGGGATTGGGCTGTCATGTGCGGCCATTTACGACAGCGTGCATGCTCCATTGGCGGTCATTTTAGGAGCACTGCCACAAGTGGCGGAAGTGCTCCCTGTCAATCGGCAGACCTCCCTGGACCCGCTGGAGCAGGTAAAGCAGTGGCGGGTCAGGGAGAGGGTGAAACTGGGCGAGGAGGGGGGAGGAACGGGGTGGGGAGGCTGCGAGAGGGTGTGGATCTGGCAGCAATAGTGCGCGCCCCATCCTATCCCCTGTTTTTTTGAGCATCCCCACCCTCTTTCTCTCCTGGGACGAAAGAGCTGGCATAGGTCTGAGGAGACCCATTGTGGAGCGGGAGGCTTACAGATGGGTAAGGTAACTTAAATCTCCATTCAATTCTGAAGCCTCCCAATCCCCACCCCCGCCCCGCTGGATACAGCACACTCATTTTCGATATGCTGCCTGCACCAGCAGGAAATGATGGATTACGCTGAAAAAATACTAACACAGCAAAAAATCCAGACAAAATTAAACTATTTTCATTGTCACTGGTTAACTGCTTCACAGTCCAATCCTATGATATTCCCTCCCCGACAATGCAGCAACACCAAAATGACTGCCACTGCATCCTGCGGGGGCAGTCACAGAGGTTTCCTCTGCGTAAGGGAACATTCTACTTGGACCCAAGCTAGCAAAACTGCTGGCACAGGTTCACATGGACCTGGGCCACGGGATTGGGTCCAGGAAGGAGGCTAGGATTCATCAGATCCATTCTGCCCACCCCGCCTCATTCGCCCCCATTCCACCTTCCCCAACCTGTCCTGTTTCCCCTGCCATCCTACCTGCCTCAGCAGGTTCGGAAGGATCCTCCAGTGCATGTGGGAAGGCTCTAGCCTTCCTGCTGGTGTTCTGGCAGCATGCGACTGTCATAGTCAGTAGCGTTCCTATGGCCGCCGCCCCCCTGCGCCGGAAGTGACGTAATAGCAGCAGCCGTTATCGCTCACTCAGAAGCGCAGGGCGGGTGGGCCAAACACGCCAACGGCTCTCCTCGCTCGCCCTGGCGAACAGGGATGATGCGCACTGCCGCCAGCCACCATTGCACCCCCCCGCCCGCCTCCTGCCTGGGGCCTGATCCCAATGCCCGGGGGCCCACTGTCCCAAGGTCCCCATTGCTGACGACGCCACTAGTCAGAGTGCTTTTCACGACAGCCATAAGGCAGTTAGCACTGGCGGAACACTTGTTCCCCCACTGCTAAAGCCCAGTGGGATTGGGCTATAAC
Organism: Plestiodon gilberti rubricaudatus; assembly: GCA_026170595.1. Classification (NCBI taxonomy): domain Eukaryota; kingdom Metazoa; phylum Chordata; class Lepidosauria; order Squamata; family Scincidae; genus Plestiodon; species Plestiodon gilberti. The sequence goes on along the minus strand of JANXHW010000002.1, from coordinate 217,538,095 downwards.
TCTCCTACTGAAATCAATGGGAATTAAAGTTGCAATCCTATACATGCTGTCCTGGAATTAAGTCTCATTGAACACAGTGGGACTTATTTTTGACTAATCCTGCATAGGATCGTGCTGTAAATGTGCTTAATTCTTGCTTGATCATTTGCATCATCTTTGCCTGAATTTACAACTGAAGCTTGTGCCAGACATACATCTCTTGAGAAGATGCAGAACAGTTTGCCTTATCAAAGAACTGGATCTTAAAACTTTTCTAGTGTGTACGGTCTGAAAATTTGAAAATATTTGTGTAACTAGAATGGGATGTTGCATACATTAACAATGTACACATTTATGGCACAGAAATGCCAGTATGTCTTTAAGGGTAGTATGGAAACGTACATACAGTAAGTGTATATTTTATGTATATAAAGATGAATGTTTATGAGAAGAAACTAGCTGCTAAAGACTGGTTGCTTGGTATTAAAATAGTACACAAGAATTATACAGTAAAACACCAGTGAGCAGTGATTGAACATATATGGTATTTTTTTTTTGCCTACTCTTCTCCATTGGGTTTGAATATTCGTCTTTATGGACTACGTACAACAACAACAACAACAAATTCTCAGATAGCCACATGATTTTTTGTTAAAGCAGACACAGTTCCAGTCCTACAGTCTGTGCACATCCCACTATGTCCCAATGCTCCTGAATGAGCAGCTGTGATCATAGGGTATGGTCCAAACACAGCAATAAGACATAACTGTCCCTCATGGACAGCATTAACACGTAAACCCAATTGGAAATCAAATCGGCATTCAGTTCACAGCCATTTACAAATGGCCTCTAAATAGAACTGACTTTTGCTATGGGCCAGCAGAGCATGAAATCTCAATCTGGTCTATTTGTATTCAGGCATACCATGGATAAATATGGAGGGGGGGGATGTCTTATGGTGAATTCCAGTTATCTGTAACTCCCAAAGGGCATTCTCAGTCTTTCAGAAAACCTCTTCCTTGCAACAGTAAGCAGAGCAAAATCCTACACTCTAGATACCAAGGGAAACATGATTCCTAACCTCTCAGATTGATCTGGAAGAGCAGAAGTCCTCCCCATACACTTTAAAACAGGGGTTCTCAACCTTTGGAGGCCCGGGTACCCCCAATCATGGCCCAATTTTCTGAAGTACCCCCTGCTAATTAATTGCTAATTAATTGGATTAATCAATTAATTAATCAGTAATTAATTGTTAAAAAGTACTAAAACAATTTTAAATGTGAAAAAATGTCTTATTTAAGTCGTGTGTGTGTGTGTGTGTGTGTGTGTGTGTGTGTGTGTGTGTGTGTGTGTGTGTTAGGAAGAGAGACACACACATGCAAGGATCTTTTTTTCTCCCCAAGTCACACTTCCCAAAATAAGTCCCTCCTCCCTCCCCCACCCCACCAAAGTACATTTTCCAAAGTACAAAAATAAGCCCAGGGCCAAAATCAGAGAGACAGAAGGGCTCCGAAAATAATTAAAATTTAAAATCCATGTTAATTAACACTTAATTAGCTGCTGGTGGGGCAGATAAAGGGCAGGGCTTGACGTACCTCCAGCAAGAGGTTCACATACCCCTAGGGGTACCCGTACCACAGGTTGAGAACCCCTGCTTTAAAAGAACGAGGAGGGGGAAGCCAAATGTGGCAAAATCAATCCAAAAAATACAAACTCTCAAGAAAGGAAAACTGCAGGGCATCCCCATGAGGGATCGATTCAGAGTAGCTGAACTGAATGAAGACTATTTAAAACAATCCATTCAACTGGTATTACATCAGCAGATGTCTTACAATTAGATTGTGAAAACTGTACACAGTAAATGGGGGTTATGTGAACAACAGACAGTTTTAAAAGGTGTTCCTGTATGCGCCATCAAAAGTTCACAACATTCTCCTAATTCACAACATTCTCCTATCAGCTATTGTCACATAGATATTCCACAGTTTACGGATGTCAGTGTAAGTTGGAGTCGGAGAGTACAGTATATCCAGGTGGACTTCAATTTCAAAGTGAGAGATTAAGATCAGGAACCAATAATAAGGTGTGCAGAGTAGTAGTGTGCATTTTTTGTTATTGTTTTTTGTTTGTTTTCTACTGTTGTGAATCTCCTGCCACTGTTTCAGTGGATGACCCAAGGTTCTAGTATTATGAGAGGGGGATGTTTCTAACAACTTTTTCTACTCCATGCATATTTTGATAAATGTCTATCATGCCCCCCCCCAGCCCATATGACCAATTTTAAATAACCAACAGCGCAATCCTGTGTATCTCTTGCACCGGTGTAACAGTAGATCCACCAGTGTAAGTGCACTTATGCCAGTGTAACTTGCCGGACGCTGACGGACACAGGACGGACACCCCCCCCCCCCCGGACGCCACACATGCACAGTTTGGATGCATGACAGACACTGCTGCAATCTCCGCCGGCAGAGGTGCACTGGTGTCTGTCCCGCGTCTGAACTGCGCATGTGTGGCGTTCGAGGTGGGTTACACTGGTGACCGTCCTGCGTCCGTCAGCGTACGACAAGTTACACTGACATGAGTGCACTTACACCGGTGGATCTACTGTTACACCGGTGCAAGAGTTACACAGGATTGCACTGCAAGTCATTTGGCAGAAACTGCGGTTATAAAAGGGAAAAAAAGAAAGAGTCTCTCCCATACACAAAGAACTATTGAAAACCTAACCCAGTTCTAGTTAATGGTCATTCAGTGAGTCCTTCCTTCTAAACATTGACACATTTGCCCACTGGATCTTATGGACTTATGCAGCTTATGGACTTGTCACTCCCAGCTCTTAAACCTATTGCCCAATGTCACTTATAAATCTGGGTCAAATTTTAACTGGCAATATTAGCAAGGAGACCTGTGCTGAAGCCTGGCACTGAATTTTACAAATGGAAAAAAAGATGAAGTATAAAAAAGGATGATAAAGCATATGTTCTAAATGAGAAGCAATAACCTAGGAATTCTAAACGAATGAATCTATGGCAGGGGATCAAATCATTGACCTCTTAAACTCTCCGGCTATATCTCTTTATATCCTTTTTATATCTCTCAGAGATAATCTACTATTTGCCAGAGTCATAATAGTGGTCACAACGGCCACTTACTAAATCACTAATTTTGCTGCTCCTGCCAAGCAGCAGCTGTTCATTCCATCTAGTTGAAAGTTCTAGGATCCATTTCCGGGCTTTGAAATAGCCCGTAAGTGATCTGCTCACTGGTAGACTTGGATCATATTCAACTCAATGTGTGTCACATTGTTTAGAAAGCAAGAACACAGAAACAGGGGTTGCAATCTAGGGGTGTGCATGCATGTGCGCACATACATGCATCAGCGATTCCTATCAGTAATTCTCCCCTTGGCCTGTAAGCTATGTTTAAGAAGTACGGTAGAGGTTGTTGTTTTTACAACCAGTACAGTTTACTGGAACTTCTACCATCTCATCTGATTCAGACGTAAAGGAGTTCATTGGCATACTGATAACACTTTACTCCAAATCCTTGGATGACCTCATTCAACTGTTGCCAACTTAGAAATTTCACTGTAAGTAAGGATGTAAGAGACAGTGCTATCTTTGCCAGTTAAACATGTCTGCCTTTATAAAACCAACATAAAACAAAGGAGAGAATATTTCTAATGCATCTTCCATTACGGGATGTTCCAGGAAAAAGTGTAATCATAGATAAAGTGACCTGTAAGTTGTCAATGTAGTAAACAGAACACACACACACACACACACACACACACACACCACGCCTGAAACAAAAAATCCACATATTTAAAAGGGGCATATGTTAATGTCATTCCTTTATCTACTGCAAAAAGAAGTTACATCTGCTTTGGAAATGACTGCTTTGTTTATGTCCTTTCTCAACATATTCTGAGTTACAATAACACCTCACGTACACAGCCTGAATTTCATTTCCAGAAGAACAGCCAAAGACCTTATAATCATTTTAGCAATGCTGTATTTCATGTGCCTATTGCTTTCTGTCTATCCTGTAAATTCAGACAGCCTTGAAAAGGTAAAAAAAAAACCACCAATTAAATCTCAGAGTGTGTGTATATGTATGTCCACATATTTATTTTAAAAACATATATTCTTTCTACTGATATTGTTTTATTTATAAAAGTAACCAAAAGCTGCTCATAGCAAAACAAAAGAAAACAAAAACCCCAATAAAACATCAAAATGCACCACAAGAAAGAGATATAATCTGGGCTCACTGAAGAGAAGCACTGACATCATGTGCATGCAGGCGCTGACCTGGCTTGCAGTACTGACAGCGCAATCCTGGGGATCTTAAGAATGGCGGAGAGAGTGCTCCGCTGTTCTTAGTCGTTGCAAACGTGCCATAAAGCACGTTTGTGATGACTTGCGAGTAAGGAACCAGTCAAGCGGCTGCTGGAGGAAGGTAAGCTCTCCTGCTGGCGGCCGTGTAGGCAGTCTGGCAGGCGAGGGATGGGGGCCATTGAACTAGCCGATCTGGGAGGAGGTGGAGGATGGCTCCCGCCAGGCCGGCTAAGCTGTTACGAATGAATGAATGAAACCTTTATTGGCATAAGACTAAGCTGTTACACGGCCTCCTCTGACTTCCACCAGCTATTTAGCTGGCGGAAATCCGAGGCCTATCGGACTCTCAGTTTATATCTGGTAAATAATCACAAAGCTTGAACTTTTCTTATTTACCTTTTATATTAATTCTGATGCAAAAAGGAGCTCAGCCAACTTATTTCTGAGAGCCACACATTATTGGTCAAAGAGCTGCATGTAGCTCAGGAGCTGCAGTTTGCCCCCCCCCCCCGGCATATGGTGATCAGCCCAGTGAGGTCTTGTGCCACCCAGGGCTGGCACCACCCAACATGCAGAATAAGTATGGGATTTCCCTACTGCACATCGTAATGTTGTTTCCTGGGGTTTCTTTCTGCATCATCAGGTGAGCACTAAACCAAGATTATGATGTGCAAATAACGCCTAAGATCAAATGGGATCATTCTAGTTTTTCTGCTTCTGACCAATCATATCTATCATAAACATACCACATCCACTAGCCTAGCATGTAGCAAGTAGAAAGTATGGCTGTATACTCACATATCAACCTGTACACATGGGAAACATGAATGTAGCATGATGACAGAACCAGTTCTCAAACACCTCTGCAAAAGTAAAACCTGAAAATAAAACTGCTAAAATCATGACAATAAATTTAAACACAGCTTCCAAATAACACTGGACAACACACAATTGGCCTTGAAACGAAAATAGCCAATCTCTACTAATTTCGATGTGCTGAAAATGAAAAGACAATAAAATCTGTCGATTGGCTCTAGTTTAGGAGAAGCAAGTCTGCATTGAGTACATAGGTGTTGTAAGTGCTGTCAGGCATTCACCAGTACATATCTATGGAACTATCTATTGCAAATCTCTCACAAACCGTAGCTTATTTTGCATTTTCATTGTCATATCGTGTTCAGCACCTCCAAATCTATAAGAAATGACTAATTTAATCTTCAGGGTATGAGCTTTGTTAAGATTTTGTGGACAGGATAGGACTACAGGTGGGCCCCCATATCCACTGATTCACTATCCACGGTTTCAGTTATCCACAGATCGTGGGGACCCCCCAGGCTTTTACTTTTTTCCCCAGTAAACTTTGTTTCTTCCTTAAAGAACCGGGAGAAGAAGCCTCTGGCTGCTTATTACAGGCAAGTAGAACGAGACTAAGTCCTAGAGAGGCTCTGCAAGGTTAACAGAAACCTTGCAGAGCCTCTCTAGGACTTAGTCTCGTTCTACTTGCCTGCAATGGAGGCTGCTTCTCTGTTTGTTTTAAGGAAGAAACAAAGCTTGCTGAAAGAAAAATAAGAGCTGGGGGGGGGGAAGCATGCCTGCCTGCAGGGGAGGCAGGGTGGGGGGCCCCTCAGGAAACCATGGAGGGGGTGTTCGCTCTTATCCACGGTTTCAAGTATCCACGGAGGGGCCTGGAGCATATCCCCAGCGGATATGGGGGCCCACCTGTATTTTGTATACATCATGTGAACAGAGTTGACACATATTGAGGTGAAAATATTCCTACAGGATTTTCCTAATTCAAATTGACTGTATATTTGTGTATATTATGAACACCCAAATCCTATCCCCCGCCATGCTATACCATGCAGCTGTGCCAACGGAGCGTGCAGTGCATGCTATGGTGGGGGTGGGGGGATTCAGAAGGCCATCCAGAGGTAAGTAAAACACTCTTCTTTTGAGTAGGCCTTCAGGCTGCCTAGCAGTCTCCTCCAATCCTCACCAGCTATTTTGCTGGTGTGTATCTGAGGAGAGAAGGGGGAGGTGGAAAAATGGGGTACAGGATCTGGCATGCACCTTTGCTGCCAAGATCTACCCCCTCCATCCTGCCCCCAGCCCTCCTACTCCCCACGCTGGGAGCCTCCAGAAGCGGCTGGCATTTGTGCTGTACCTCTGGCCATTTGTGTCAATGGCCAGGATGCACGTAACATGTGTACAAAAACACGTGGCTTTTGTGCCGCCACAAAGGGCCTTGTGCTACTGGAGCGTGAGTTCTGGCAGCTCAAGGCCCAGATAGGATTGGGCCAACTATTTATTTTACAAAATTCCTTATTACAGATAGATTTAGGAGTGTTCCAAAAACTTAGCACCTTACTGTCTGAGGTTATTTTATCATCGATCTACAACACAAGAATTATTTTTCTCTAAGTCTCACAAAACGATTTTTAAAACCCAAACATTCAGATTTGAGTTTTACTGTCAACTGTTTGTGAATTTTTCTTTCAGCTCTTTACAAAAATATCATTAGAACAATATGTAATGATGACATAATTATACACTATCAAGCTCCTCTATGATGGACCACATCCTCTGTGATCCACCATGAGCAACAAATTACTATGCATCAAATACAAACAAGGCAAGCCTGTGAAGAGACATTTTCGATGGTTGCAGCCAGTTCTGGTATGCTCATCGCCATGCAATAGTCTAAACAGAGATTGAGCATCACATCTTTCAGAGGTGAAATAAGATGTTTTCATTGAATAGACTTTTGGAGACCTGGGATCATTTATAGCTGTCATTTTGTATTTTCGCTTAACTTATCTGTTTGTGTTGCTCTTATTGCTCTTATCTGTTCTCTTGATTTTTAAATTCATTCCTACACTGGAGTTTAATATGGGTGCATCTCTCAAAATCTGTCTCTCTTTATAAGAGAAAGCAAATTTAGCAAACATGTGCTGAGCAGGAACATGGTAAATACTAGAAATGAGCCAAGAGAAGCATATGCTGGTCCTAAAGAGAATAGAAACATTAACAAAGGGATGGGGCTGAATTGTAGATTTTTTTCATCGTGAGCTGAGTCCCAACAGCTTAAGAAAAAGCTAGTGCTTCTTTAGCAGCAACAGGAATGTCATTCCTTCAAACCAGCAGCAACACCTCGGGTTTCATTCCTCCGAGAGCACACAGCCAACACTCCCTTGCACACGTGTCGCTGGGCCGTGGCGGGAGGCGGGGGCGGGCCGCCGGAGGGTGACGCGTGCAAAGGGTGACGTGCGTACCCCCGCGCATCATCCTCCCGAGGCCGGGAGAAGGTCTTGGAGCGTCCGCCCCGGCTGCCGGCCCAGGGCCTTCTGACGAGGCCCAATGCGTTAATACGTGATTTTTTTTAGCTTTTTCGCGCATGCGCAGGCCGTTTCTAAGGGCAAAAGGGCAGCCCTTGCCCTCAGGAACAGTCTGCGCATGCACAAAAAAGCTAAAAAAAATCACGTATTAACGCATTGGGCCTCGTCAGAAGGCCCTGGACCACCGGAGGACTTACCCCCCGCTCCACGCGTCCTCCTTCTCCGGCTTCTCTGGAGCGGGAGGGGGGCACGGGGGGCCATGGGAGGCAGCGCGCATGCCCCTGCCATCGGGTGACGCGCGCTGTGACGCTTCCCTTGCACCTGGCACAGAGAAAACCTACTTCAAAAGCCAGAAGGTTGTTTATAGCTTGTACCCTGGGATGGTCTTTTCCTCCATGAATCTATCCAAACCCCTTTTAAAGGCATCTAGGCCAGGTGCCATCACCACATCCTGTGGCAAGGAGTTCCACAGTTGAATGACACGCTGGGTGAAGAAATATTTTCTTTTGTCCATTCTAACTCTCCCTCCACTCAATTTTAGTGCATGTCCCCTCGTTCAGGTGCTGTGCGAGAGGGAGAAGAATTTCCCTCTATTCACTCTCTCCATCCCATGCATAATTTTATATGTCTCAATCATGTCCCCCCCATCAGGTGCCTTTTTTCTAGACTGAAAAGCCCCAAACATTGTAGCCTTTCCTCATATCCTGTTTCTGTGGCACCCCAAGAAATATGTGCACCTCCAAACTTCCTGTGACATCCCTGGTATAGAATAAAGTGCTGCTCATTTATATACAATGCAACGTCAAAAGATGGTATAAAATAAACATTCAGAGAAGGGCTTGAGAGGAAGGGAACAGTACGGTACGAAGTTCCAATCTGCCTATATGGGGGAACGGGGGAGGAATGAATCTTTAACAACATCAGCTGCTAAAGCACCTAAGCATTTCACAAAACATCCTTCTTGCCTCTGCCCCCTGCAGCTGTAGTTTTTTGTATTTCTTGACTTGGGAGGTCTGAATTCACTGAAAGCAAAGTAACTCGTCACATAACTCGTCACAAAGTAACTCGTCACGGAAGCCCCCCCCCCTTCTCCTGTGGAATGCATGGAGAATAAGTACAATCTGTGGTGCTCGTGTTGCTGAATGAGGGATGTGATGAGCAAGGCAGGGTCACCTGCAAAAACGAAAAGTACTAAAGGGTCCACATTTAACCCCCGGAATGATTCATATTAGTAGCAGTATTCAGAATAATAATCCAAAGGCTGTTCTTGTGTCGATATACCAGGACTTTAAGTGGTACACTGTGTGACTGTTTTACAGCGCAGTCCTGTGTAACCTACTGTGTAAGTGCACTTATGCCAGCGTAAGTGCACTTACACCGGTGCATCTGTTGTTACACTGGTGCAAGGTTACACAGGATTGCGCTGTACATCTTTTAAAAATGGCCTTGGCAAAACTCCATGATTGGTTGCTCCCCTCTCTTCATGGCTTTTTAAAAACCCTTGTGGTCTGCCACTTGTCAAAGTGCACATTCAGACTGTTTTATTTCTGTTTTTAAAATGACTGGTGTGACTAGTAGAGCTGCTATGTCTGGACCAGAGATGATCAGACTTCAGCCCAGCCCAGCCCAACCTAGGGGTCTTTTCTAAGGGGGTTTTGGTCACTGCCCCAGAATCTTGAAACACAAATGCTAACATTTTGAAAGCTCCTTCGAGGTAGGGTGGTATAAAAAATGTGAAAAATAGAATAAAAATAATTAGTCCCCATATTAATTTGGTCATTTCATACCTATGCAGTTGGTATGGAGGTGTTCCGACTCCCTAGTTCTGACACATGTGTCACCTCCTTTTGGTCAGCTATTTCACATGAGCTGCTCTCTTGGGTCCCTTTTTAACCCTTCTTACTGGCTCTTGTTTTCTTACTCCTTGTGTCACTCCCTCCTCTTCCTAGATGCCATCAATCTGCCAATCCGGTGTTATCTCCTGCTCTTTCCTCCAACTTGACTGGTCATCTCTTATCGTCTTTTCCTCTCTTGTCTCCAGTCAGGCTTGGAGCCATGATGTTATGATATAACTGATGGCCAGGGAACGTTTGAAGGTCGCTCCAAAAGCCAAGCAAGGCCAGTTTGCATTTCTGGAGCCTCACGCTCTGCTTGAAGTTGAACATTCTCAAATTAATTTCAGCCATGTCGGACTCTCACAGCCTGCTTCAGCCATGTTCTTTGGTACGTACATATGCACGTACATACACACACACACACACACACACACACACACACACACACACACACACACACACACACACACAACTACAGGGTTTCTCAAAGTTCTCCTCACAAGACGGAGAGGCCCTGGTAAGTACAACAAAACGTACCCACATTTTTCCCGTGGGAAAAACTTTTCCCACATTTTTCCAGGGGAAAGCATCCGGTTCGCCTGTTGAGAACCGCTGCTCTACTATATTCATCTAACACATATTAAAAAAATTAAAAACCAAATCACCTGTGACACTAATCCTAATCACCCTTTTCTCCTCCACATTTGTTGTATATCTGCACTGTTATATATCTGTTGTATATCATTCAGCTTGAAACTGTGAACTCCTTGATGCAGGGACGGTGAAAATCAAAATGTGAGTGTACTGATAAACTAGTTTTAGATTAGAGGCTACCGTAATTGCATACCTTTCAATATCCGAAGAGAAAGGAATTAAGCTTTGCCCCTCCCTCCGCCACCACCTTCTCACCACCTACTTGACTTGTAAAGGAAAAGACAGTAAAGGAAAAGACAAGAACAGCAGGGTGAATATGTTAAAGTTTGCATCCGTTCAGAGCACATTCTTTGAAGTGCATCAAATGCAATATTAAATAAACAAATGCACCGAAGACGCTTCATATTACCATGCTGAACAGACAAAACCGTTGGTTCAGAAATTATTCTGCTCCATTTGACCCTGCAGCAAAGACTGTAATCAAACCTGCTTTGGTGACTGTTGGCTTTCTCTGGGGTGGGGAGACAGAAAGATGTCATTTCCCCACAGCAGAAGCTCATCAGTCATCAAGTCTGCTATTTCACCCAGAATCATGTCAGCTTTTCCATTCTGATTTTCATCTTGGTTTTGCTTTTCCAGCTTTCCTTGAATCATGCCAGGTAGTCTGTCATCAGAGCCTCAGGAGCAGCCTTGCTAGGTCATACCACCAGCCCATATGTCCTGTTCAGCATCTTAGCTTTGAAAGTAGCCACTACTGATTAAATAGACGTATATTAGCCAATAGCACAAAGCACTATTCCACTCCTTATCACTTACTTCCAGCTGCTTCAATATAAATATCTCTCTAACATTTCCTAGTGTAGAAATAGTCGAGTAGTATAGAAATAGTTAAGTAGTGTAGACCTTCTATCTTAAATTGACTAGTATCACCCCCAAATTTTGCCACTCCATTTACTTCACCTTTCCCCAGCTTGTTAATATATTAAGACAAGTCCCAACACACTTCCTCATATCCCCTCTACTGTTGACTTTTTTTTACTGTGGAAATCTGTCCGTTATGTCGCTATCTACAGTGAACCGGAGAAAATCCATTAGAGAACTCCTGAATACAAGCTGTGTCAGCTAATCATTTCATTCCTCAACTGGCCTGAATACTCAGAGAAAGTAATGATAGCTAATTAGTGTCCCTGTCCCACAGCGCTTCTGAGTTCTCTTTAAAAAGACATACAATTCAACAGTACACACGCATCCACACATAGGGGAGACATGTTCATTTTGTACTTGGGTATATGGACAATGTTATATGATAGGCTTACCAGATTTTCCGGAACCAGAAGGGGACGGAAGCGACATAACGGGGGCAGGCCAAGGAACCGTGATGTGATGTCACAGGGGCGTGTCCAGCCAGTGCGCCAGGAAGTCGGGCTTTTCCGGGATGGCGGTTGCCATTCCGGGAATGTCCCAGAGAGTTCCGGGACTATGGTAAGCCTATTACATGATGACTGTCCCTGAAGGCTCAATGGATAACCAATGCTTTTACTGAGCCAATTTATATTTCTGGAATACAAGACTAACAGCACAATCCTATGCATGCCTACTCAGAAGTAAGCCTCACTGAGTTCAATGGGACTTACTCCCATGTAAGTGCCAGCCAGCATTTGATCCTGGTTTCAATCACAGCTCCTGGGTTCACATGACATGTGGGGCCATGGTTTAACAAACAGATTCCTCGGTGCCTAAACTGAGGAGGAAAGGGGAGGGAGCGTGTATGCTCAGTGCTCCCTCAGCTCATATGCCCAATCCAACATCCCAGTCCAATGCCCAATGTTGTATTGCCTGAACTCGGCCAAAATAGCTTCAGTGTAAATGACCCACAGCCCAATCCTAACCAACTTTCCAGCATCGATGCAGGTGTGCCAACAGGATGTGCACTGCATTCTGCAGGGGGGGAGCAGTCACAGAGGCCTCCCTCAAGGTAAGGGAACATTTGTTCCCTTACTTTGGGGCTGCATTGTGACTGCATCGGCACCGGAAAGTAGCTTAGGATTGGGCTGTCAATGTTATTTGATATGATCACTAATAGATTATGGCTACCCCTGAGTTGAAGATTTTGCTCCAAACCTAAAATTATTAAAATTAAAATGCATGAAGTCCATATTTGTATATTAAATAGAAGGTGACATTAATCAGGAAGATGGAGGCAGTTGATTAGGTAAAAATAAGTGTACCAACATTTGAACAATTTATTTTCCTTTATTTTTTTTTAATTCCTACATTTGAATTTGATTCTAATTTGTTCTATCTATTCTTATGAATGCATTTTTGGTTGCATCTTATCTTTCAGTTTGTTTAGATCTTATCTGAACTGTGCTGTTTTTGTAAAACTAAAAAAAAAACCCACACAAACACAAATTATTATTTAATTCACAAGATTAAACGTACACAAGAAAATATTAGCAATTGATTCAAACTTCCTTATGAGAACTTGCATGGTGATCTTAGATGCCTAAGAAAGACCATACTGTAAAAATTTCAGGCAGATAACACCTGGCTTCTGTAGATTTATTGAAGCGAAAATTCTTCAAAATGTCATGTAATCATGGGAATGGAATTTTAAACTCTTTCCATTGACTTAACATTAATTTTTATAATTGCATTTCCTAGGGAAGCAATCGTCTGATTTAAATAATGGGAGGAAAACAAATATAACTAATGTATCTTCTTTAATAGATAACTTTTGTATTCTTGAAGGGACATCTTTGGCTCCAATAGTACTTAGGTTTTGGTCTCTGGGGAGTCATTAACTATCCAAAGGTCAAAGGAAAGAGGCAAGGTTAATGTATAACTCAACATATTAATTTGCTCTGTATGTCACTTGGGTTCTATAGAGAGTTATTTATTCTCATAGCATGCAAAATTCAGCTATAACGATCCAGATGTGTGAAACACACACAAACCTGACCTCTAAAATTATTTGTGTGTGTGTGTGTGTGTACGCGCACATGTGTGTAAAAAAAAGATTTATGGAGTTAAAAACACACCCAAATATGTGTGTGTGTGTGGGGGGGGAAGCTCCATTATTTATAAGTATGTTCAATTGTATAATTCCCCAGCCGCTGCACTGGAGCCACAGGGCAAGTAAGACCACCATTGCAGTTCTACAACTGGCCCAAGTAATATGCTCAACAGATGAAAAGCCAAATGTGCAAAGATACCATTTAACAACAAGTGCTTCTGGAATTACCGTATATTTATCACATATGAAAAAAGGCACATGAGTAACTTACACTATAGTTGTAAAAAACATTAACTTGGAAAGAAACCCAACTGATGTCAACAGACTATGGAAGGTGTCCTATCAACAGGGTGTCGGTACACCATGCCATACTGCATTTGTTTTTTGCGTGGACATCTGAGTGTCGATCACATTAATACATTAATAGGTCCTACAGTATAAAGTTATAGCTGACTAGCAATTGCATCTGTCTGTAGCAGAATGTGAAGACTGGCCGTACAATGTGATTGAAAAACAAACTTCTGGCAATGTGAAAAATTCAAAGATAGAGAAACCAACATGTAGATTCAGTAAAAATCTCACAACTACCATACATTCAAGAGATGATCTTTAGACAAGCTACTGTTTCTCAGCTCCTGCCCCATCTGCATATGGGGTAAATGATACTGACAGCCCAATCCTATCCTTTCCCCCGACATAGCATGCAGCCACACCCAAAATAAGCTGCACTATATGCTGGGGGGGCATATCAGGAGGCTTGGGAGGGTGCTTGGGGATTCACAGGAGTTCTTCATTCTTTTTTATAGCCCAATCCCATTGTGCAATATAGCCCAATATAGTGTTGTGCGAGAGGGAAAAGAACTTCCCTCTATCCACTCTTTCCATCCCATGCATAATTTTATATGTCTCAATCATGGCCCCCCTCAGGCACCTTAATCTCTTTCTCACAACACACAACTCACTCTTTCACACAACTCACTCTTTCATAAGTTTGAGGAATTAAAAAAAGAGGGCAGCATCAGGAAAAAGGCTTTAAAAGTGAACTCAATCCTAAAAAGGGGCTCAGAAAAAATGCATTTATTGGAATTATCCATATATGACCAAAGGAATAACATTGTTTTGTTAAAAAATAGCAGTAGCGCCAAAGCTTTCTAGAGAAACATGATTCTTCTCCGAAATTGTACCATGACAGAACAACACTTGCTCAGTATGAAAGACATTAAGGGCTCCTGTGACTTCCCAAATATTAATCCATAATAAAGGCTGCCTGCCACATCTCTGCCTGAGTCAATGTTCACTTGTGCACAGTAAGAGGTGCATGACAGACGAAACTGACTCCACACATAAGAAAAGCCATTCCGATATTTTTAGCTGGAGAATTCCAGCCATATGGTAATTATAATGTTGGGTATAAGTACCATTGTACCAGTAACATTACTATTGAGAGTTATCCAAAAGTCAAATCAGATCAAGCTTTCCATATAAACTTGCATTCTTTGTTACCAGAAGTACTGTATTTTTAAGCGGATTTGAGAGATCAATTTTACTCTGTTTTCATCTCAAGTACTGGTTTTGTTTTTAACGGCATTTTCAGGAGAAGCGGTTAAGCAGGATTCCACCCATGCAGGTGCATAATTTGTGGCAAGACAGCTTATGTCTGGAACACAAATCAACTGCAATTAAAGTTTAAATACTTTGTGCTGAAATGCAGACCGCATTTGCTCATTGTCTGGTACTAATGCTAACATTCGTACATTTGGGGGTATGACTTCACATATACCAATTAAGTCTTTTCACTCAGCACTTCCAGCCACCCTCGTAATATTTAAGGATGACTTTGTTTTTTAAAGACCTATTCCTTTACTGGTTGGATGGTGCACTTAAAGCTGCCAGCCGAAAGGACCACATCCTGGCTTTTCACAAAATGTTTCAAGTACTGAAATGACATTTAATCAAAGTTGGGTGTTTGTAAGCCCATTTACTGCTAAGCAAAAGCCTTTTCACGTTTTCCAAGTGCCATAAATAACGAGGAACTATTTGACATGTGAAGAGAAGTTAACACTTATTATGTCTTTCTTAAGGACTGACTGGCTGACTGACTGAAAATAAAACTGTTTCCTTCAAGATTTCTGAGAAATTATATGACTCCAATTTGCCCTCATCTCTACTTGCTGATTTTGATTTCTAAAATGAATGTAACTACCATGGCACCAATTTAACATACTTTCCAAATCACTTTTCTTTTAAGGAGAGTGCTCAAAGAGTGGGGAGGAAATTCCCGTTCAATATCCAAGCCCGGATTCAGACATTCACATCCGTAGTAACATCTGTCATGTGCTGGAGATTAGAATGAGACTTCAGAGCATCTCATGAATGACAATTTCTATGACACAGGTGGGCCTGTATACAAATGTACTTGTTCGGCACCCTACATGTATAATTTCCCTGTGCTTGAAAGAGGTGGAAGAATCATATATAGTTAGTGGATCAGGAATGGAGATGTGGTTCAAAATAATTTGTAGGTATTTGCAGGGTTTGTGAGTGGAGTCAAGAAGGAAGCTACAAAAGACAAGGAAGCTTCCTTTGGAACATGGAAGTCTTGCCCAAATGAGGAGAACAAAAAGGAATACAAACTTTGGCAAAAGAAATTGAAGCTGAAAAGAAGTGATGCGGAAAAAAAAAAGAGGGGGGCGGGCAGACGCATGGCTAAAAATAGCCAGGCAAACCATAAAAACTTATTTAAATACATTAAAGTGGGAAAACTGCTATTGGGGGGTCATTGGATTATTGGATAATGAGGGGATAAAAGGGAATCTCAAAGACGATATGAAGATTGCATGAAAGCTGAATACATATTTTGCCTCTGTCTTCACCACAGAAGTAGTAGTAGTAGTAAGAGTATTTATATACCACTTTTCAACAAAAAGTAGCTCACAAAACTGTTTATATAGCAAAGTAAATCAATAAACTGTTCCCTGTCCGGAAACGGTTCATAATCTAAAAAAAAAAAAAAAAGATGCAGAAAAGATGCCATTTTCCAACAGCCCTTGGAAAAGATGCAATGCTGAAGTGAAAAGGGACAGTGAAAAAGGACCATTTTAAAAGGTGCGTCTTTGCTCAGTTAGCAGCACAGTTGGCAGGGCTGACCTGCTCAGGGAGGGAGTCTAAAGAATTGTGTTAAATACAAGTGACAAAAGATGAGGTTCTAGATCTGAATGGCATCCATCCAAGAGTTGCTGGTCTTCAACCAAAAATATGTAACTTATTTAAATCCGCCTCTGTGCCAGAGGACTGGAAGGTAGCCAACATAATACCAATATTTAAAAAGAGATTTGTGAGAATCTGGGAAATGATAGGCCAGTCAGCTTAACACCTGTTCTGGGTAAATTGGTGGAAAGCACAGTTAAAGATAAAATTATGAAGTATCTAAAACAGAGGTGTCAAACATATGGCCCACAGAAGCTCTTTATACGGCTCATGAGATAACTGGGCTCTCCCAGCACTGCCCTTTCAGCAATGCCACTTCTGCAGAGGCTCTGGGAGGGAGAGACGGAAGGAGGCATCCAAAGGCAAGGAACGCTATGGGGGAAGGAGCAGACCAGGATGGGTAAGAGAGGGAAACACTGCCAAGGCGCTGGGAGAGCCCAATTATCACACAGGTCGCCCATGTCAACTTGGAAAGTCCCAGTGAGTTCAATGGACACACTCCCAAGCAAGTGCGTATAGGATTGCAGCTAGAACCTACCCAATACCAATGCCCATGTAGTTAGTTATAATTGGTAAGTAAATTATGAACAAAAACATGTGAGCAGTTATATCACAGCAATATTTCCATAAACTGAAGAGTGCCAACATCATACTTACTAGTGCATCCACACATTCATACTCTGCTGCTCAGAAACTACTTGGGCAATATGCAAAGACGTTTAGTGTTTGTGCTAGTTTTATTTGCCTCTGCAGGTGTGAACATTAGTTAGCTCTGTGCTCAAACCAGACCAGGAGGTGTTGATGCAGCAGCACATAGTCCTTAGGAGGGGGGGGGGGGGAAACTTGGCAGTAGAGCTAATATAATGTAATTATGATAAAAGGCGATAAACGGCTTCATACTGCACTGTCACTCACAGCTCAGGCTACTATTGCTCACTCCTGGGCCACAGAATGACCTTTGTCATGCTTGAGAAAACAGCTCCCCACTGCTATTTGACTCTTACTGAGTGACCAGATGGGGCAGTTTTGCTTCATTATTTGTGCCTGTGAAGTGGAAACGCCAACAGAAAGATTCATTACTGTCAAGACCGTCTCTGTAAAGTTCCTCTGATTTATTAGGGCATAAGTGCTGTACTGGATGTAATGAGACATAAATGTTCTGCAAGGCCTATGAACTCAAGAAGGAAATACACTGCCATCAAGAGGCTACCAAGCGCCTAATTTATTAAAAGTTTGTAACGGTGCAGTCACAGGAAAAACAGACTAGCAGCACACGCTCCAGCAATGGCCTTCTTTGTTTTTTAAAGAGTAAACCTTATCAAACATCAGGATCTTGGTGTGAAAGTGGGGCATTTGCAACCAAAACCAAACCACGCCGCTGATATCCACTAAATTGCTTGTTCAAGAAAGAAGTACAGAACACCTGCGTCTGAACCAATTACAAAACCAGAAAAACATACACCCAGCTGAGCACACTTTTTCCAGAAGATCTGATGTTATCCAGCACGAATCAGATGATGTGTATCTACAGGAGTGTGGAAAAATTTCTATCTTTCTGGTCCAATAGATCAGGGGTTCTCAACCAGTGGTACTAGTGAACAACCAGTGGTACTTTGGCAAACTGCTAGTGGTACTCAGACTGCCAGACCTTCCAAACCTTGCTCTGATGCGGCGCTTTCAGCGGTGTGTTTTTGCTCCTGAGAGCCTCCTGCCTTTGGCCGATCCTCTCAGGAATGCTGAGAAGGATCCTCCCACCCGCGTAGATCCTCCTACCTGTGTTTTCTGGCCTCCAAAAACCCGGAAGTAACTGGCGATGATGTAATCGCCAGTCATTTCCAGAGGTACACAGCAGGAGAGTGGCGTCAGAGGTGGTACTCGGCTGGGAAGGGGTTGAGAACCCCTGCAATAGATTTTAGCAACTAAGAATAAATTCACATGACCATTGAATGCTTTGAGAATGAAATTTGAATAGACCCAGGTAGATTTCAGTACTTGTTTTAACCATATAGTGATTGCATCTGGATGTGACCAATTTGCAGGTCATCTCACATTTGCTGCTCCACTCCAAAGGTCCTGGTGAGGACTGGTTCACTTACTCTTTCATTGCATAGCATCTGTGGTTCGTTATCCCATGGCAGCCCAATTCTAACTCCAGGCACGCTGATGCAGCGGAGCCAATGTGGTGGCCATTGTATCCCAGGGGAGTTTTGGCCTCCAGAGGCCTCCTTGGGGCAAGGAAACATCTGTTCCCTTGCCCCAGGGTAAGCCTGTGCCAGCCTGGTGGGTCAACTCGGACCTGCACCTGTAATATTGCTGGCACAAGTCCACGTGGACCCATGATGGTGGATCAATCCTGGGAAGGTGGTTTGGATTCGGCAGATGCCACTGCTGCCAAACCCGCCACCTTCCCAGTCCTGATCCGCCCTCCTCCCTGCCCTCATCACTGCCTCGTTCAGCCCACCCCCAACTCCCTCTCACCCCCTATGCATACTTACCGGGGCCAGTAGGTGTCTATAGTCCACTGGTACACAGAGATGGCTGCTTGCCGTCTGCAGTGCTGGCCAGCCTGAGCGCTCCGGTGTGTCTACCTCCTATGAGGTTCTTTGCATGTTGTTAACAAACCAAAAGAAAGCTCTTGAACTCTAGCTGTCCTCACCAACACTATGGCTAAACTCAATCAAGGAGGCATGCTAATGAACCAACAAACCTCCTGAGTTAGCTCCCATACCCTCAGTCAGGTGCAAAGACAAAGGAAGCACCTATCAAGGACCGGCAACTAACAAAGAAAGGTCCTTCCATTAGCTCACCCCACAAAAGATCTCATAAGGTCCTATGGGTGAAAAATCTAAACACTAGAACCTCATGTCTTTTGTGCTCACCTTTAACCTGCCTTGGAGTCTGTGTTTGAGCTGCTGGTGCTGCATGAAACCACCCCCACTCTGGCAGCAATCCAAGGACCACCACGCCAAGCTGGCACCCAAGATCGATACCTCCAACTTCCCTTTCCTTTCCCGATTTTCTCCCCACTTCTGTGTACATGTTATACATGTTTAAATGCACACCCAGTAATACCTGGCATTTCACTGCTTTGCAATAAAACCATTTTACTAGGGTATCTCAAAACTTATTTTCAAACCAGGCCAACATTTTCTTGCAGGCCAAATCTAGACTGACATTCTGTGTCAGCCCTCGGCAGCCCTCCCCAAGGCTCTCTAAACAGTGCCGATCGTGTCCTGAAGCCCACTTCCAGTTTTTGCCAAAAACTGGAAGTGGGCTTTTCGATGCAATCGCTGCTGTTTAGAGGCTTGGGAAGATCAGCAGAAGTGACAGCAACCACTCTCCCGGACCCTTCAGGGAGCTGGCAGGACAACCAGGTATGTTTTTAAAAAGTGTTTTTGGATTGGGGGCAGGCGCGATCCTGGAGCACTGCCTCCGACATCACTCCGCCCCCACAAAGACTTATGGGGGAGTAAGCACCCCTATAGAAACATTTGAGAAACACTGCTCTCCCGTATGAAAACATTACGTGAAATTGTAGCGAATACAAAAATAGAGTCAAGAAGCCTTGTTCATTTCTAATTAATCCAACATTTAAACAAAACAAAACAAAAAGGTCTGATCACATGAGCACTTCCTGAAAACATGTAGCATGGACCCATTACTATAAGATGCAACATCAAAAGTATTTATGAAAAGCCAAAACAACTGCTGCTTTAGCTTGCCAACTGAGAAGGTCTGGATTCGCTTGGAAATCAGCAGGCAGAGCAAACTTCAACAAGAGAAACTGGCATGATAAAAAGGAGTTTGTGGATTGAAGAAAACTCAGTTAGATAGCAACCCTCAAGAACATCCTGTGAGGTGTGTAGAGACTTTTAACCAGATACCAATGATCCCCATGGTAAACAAACACTTATAAACATTACAGCCTTGGAAAGCATCACAGAGGCGACTTGGGTCCAAGTCCCATTACAAGTAAAAGATGCACAAGCCCTGAATCAGCCATCATTTTATAGTAATTTTAGGATATGAAATACAGTACATCCTTGGTATCCGTGGGGTTCCGTTCCCGGAACCCCCACAGATACCCAAATCCGTTGATACTGAAATCCGTGGGGGTGGTGGCGCTACAATACTGTATTCTGAAGATTTCTGAGGCTTGCCGGCCGCTTCACGCCTCCCACGTGCCTTGCAAAGCCTCTAAACTACACAAAAAAGGAAAAACATGGTCAGAAGTGACTTCCGGTCGAGGTGTTTTTTCTTCTTCTAAAGTTTAGAAGCATTGCAAGGCACATGGGAGGCAGGAAGCAGTCGGCGGGGCCCAGAAAAGCTTCAGAATAGGCAGTATTTCCCCAAACTTTATCTACCTGTGGCTCCCTTGACCATTGGCTGCGGCTCCCCATTACATTATGTTGATGCCTGCCAATTGGCATTGCACTGGTTTCCAAGAGGATTCCGTGGCAGTCCACGGCTCATCTGGCTGGTTTCCACGGCTCCCTTGGGAGTCATGTTTGGGAACCCCTGTAGCGCCGCCGCCCCACCTTCGGTGGGTCGTCCTCTTCCATGGTGCCATCTGCAGATATTAAAATCCACGGATGAGGACGGCCCACTGTACAGGCGTACCTCAAGGGGTTAGTCTTCCATATGGTAAGTTAGAGTCCATTAGGGGCTCTTCCCACCACTCTTCTCATCCAATGTTGCTGGGGGAAAGAAGGCAAATAAATGCTGTCCCTTCCAATAACTCCTCTCTCTCTCTCTCTCTCTCTCTCTCTCTCTCTCTCTCTCTCTCACACACACACACACACACACACACACACACACACACACACAGTAATAGGGAGTACATTCCATTGAACTCAACGGAACTTATTTCGGAGTACACACAAATAAGACTGCGCTGTGAGATGCTCCGTTTGAGACAACTGTATGTTATTATGACTGAATTCCAACCTTCTGTAAACTGTGCTAAGAATAATTAAACAAATTAAAAGCACAAGGCCATATGCCTCTTGCAGTTCTGTAACCTCAGCTCTGACTTTTACAATCCCCTATTCCTCCGAGATCTCGGATAGCTTGTGCCAGCACAATGTTTTTTGGAACTTTGGGGTCTAGTACAAGACTGAAGTGCTGTTAGCACTTAATTAAATAGTAATATGGGAATAAGGGCCAGTTTCTTTTGCCACTCAACAACCCATTTAATAAGTCACTCCGGAGCACCAAAAGGTAGCTCAAAAACATTTGTGTTTTGTTGAATCACTTTATTTTGGTCAATCTAGCCTGATACCTTGGTGGAAAAACTTAGTTCATTAGTAGTGTTTTATACATTGCTCACGGTACCTTACAATTCCCTCATGCCTCTTAAAATATGTTTGTATTTAAAACACTCTGAACTGAACTCTAGAAAAACCAGGTGTTTTCTCATTAAATTAGGGATAAAACAACCTTGGCTTCATTTTACTTATAAAATCTAGTTAGTTTACTAGTTAAATAGTTACTATCATACTAGTGACTATAACTAACTAGTTAAGTACCGTACGCAATGAACCTTACATACATGTAATCTTAGAGGAATTGATTACCGTATAAGGCTTAGAACACCGAGCATAATAAAAGTAATATTTTAACATCACAAGCAGAGGCAATGTTTTGAGGATGTGAGTAGCCATTTATAGCTGATGCAGGACTCCACACATTTTGGCTGGCTTTGGGAGGACACTTTACCACCTGGGTAAGGGGGGGCAGTGGGACCTCTGACATTACACTGAGCTTCAGAGGCACTCAGTGAAATCTGTCACCGCTTCGAGCACAAGGTCAGAGATTACTTCCTTCCCACTTCTCATGTTCGGCTGGCCATAGCACTTCTCACCAGATTAGAAAACAACAACACTATGGTTCACGATCTGGCAAAGACATCTGAAGACCCATGAGCTCATGGATGTATTCTTTCTCTCTTTTGAGCTTTATATTCACTTTTAAAGCAAATCACATTGGTTTTTGAAAGAGTTATCTGATGTCGAATAGTCCCAATGTTCCAGGGTCTTCCAGCCCTACCTAGCGATCATGTCAGGGACTTAAATTGGCGCAAAGCATGCTTTCTACCACTGAGCCACAGTTCCGCCTCTAAATGATGCAATTCCAATTCATATACACGATCCAGCAAACATTTCAAAATCTTGGTGCTGTATCTCTGTATACCTTTAGAACGTCGTCCCTGAGAAAGCCATGGGACAACGTTAGGGGGACTCTGTAAAGTCTGCTGCAATTCCATTGTACTTGCTACTAACAGAAATTAGTGGGGTAGGTTTGTGTTGATGCAGTTGGTTATGCAGTGGCTAAAAGACCTTGAGAATGGGATATGCACTTGACAACCACTAGTTTTGATAATCCATTTGATTCTATCTTTTGAACACCTTGCTGAATATTAAAAATGAGCTGAGCAGATGACAATGAACTTAAATTTACTAGGGAAAAATGCAACTCAGAAATCAAATATTACATGCACTCGCGTAACACAGGGGGCAGTTGAACATGAACTATCACTTTAAAATAGATATGGAACCAGTCCTTCAACTTAAAAACAACAATACAACAAACACTTCATTTACTTCAAAATCGATCATGCAAAATTGGCTGTTGGTCATCAAATTGGTCCTCAAAATTGGCTGTTTTCCAGAACCAGAAAATACGATACTGTAGTTTATTATTTATTTTTCACATTTTATGCTGCCCTTCCTCCAAGGAACTCAGGGTGGTGTACATGATTCTTTTCTTCCTTTTGTTGTCACAACCAGTGGCATTCCTGGAGGGGGTGCAGCACTGTAAGTCATGTACTGTAAGTAAGGGACTGTAAGCTGCACCGCACCTTGCAAACCGGTGTAACCGGAGCCATTCCAACCGGAGCAAACCTGAGCCATTCCAGCGGCAAAGGCAACATGCAGGCAATGGCTTCGCCACCGGAATGGCACCAGTGGTGAGTAGGAGGGGTGCATTATTCCGGTTTGCAAGGCACAGTGCAGCACCTTGCACAACTTACGGTTCCATACCCCCTCCAGGAATGCCATTGCTCACAACAACCCTGTGAGGTAGGTTAGGCTGAGAGATAGTGACTGGCCCAAGGTCACCCAGGAAGCTTCATGGCTGAGCAAGAATCTGAACCTGGATCTTTCAGGCCAAAGTCCAACACCAGAACCACTACACCATCCAGGCTCTCTACATGAGTTTTACAAGAGTTCACCGTCTCACAGCACAATCCTAACCAACTTTCCAGCACCAGTGTAGCCGTGCCAACAGGGCGCACACTGCATTTTGCAGAGCAGGGGCAGTCTTCAAGGTGAGGGAACATTTATCTCCTTACCTCAGAGCTGTGACTGCACCGGTGCTGGAAAGTTGGTTAGGATTGTGCTGTTATCCTCACAATCCTGTCATTAAGCTGGGTGACAGTGAGCCTACCCAGTATGTTGTATGGATAAACAAAGATTTGAACCTGCCTTTCTGACACCAAGTTGTAAGACTCTAGCCACAACACTACTTCCGTATCAGATTCTGTGTTCTGTGCATACTGGGGAGCTTTGAGGGCCGTTGTGAAGTCTGCACCCTTCACAGCTTATCCACCAGATAATTCCACAGGGGCAGCAGGGAAGGCCCAATTCACACAATGCAAATGCTTCTGAGTCCCAGCATATGCATCAGAAGCTACCTTCTATTGAATCAGGCCATTGGTCCATTTAGGTCAGTATGGTCTACTATGGTCAGTATGGCAGCAACTTTCCATGGTTTCAAACCAAGGTCTTTCCTATCCTACCCAGAAATGTTGAACCTGGAATCTTCTGGGTGCAAAACATATGGTCTACCCCTAAACTGCAACCAGTCCCTAAATGCATGGTTATCATTTGCATGTACAGGTGGTTGAGGCTTCTGTAAAACCTAGCAAGGTCTCCAAGTAACAGGGGAAAACTCCAAAACCAGATGGAATGACAGTCAATTTATGACCCCCTCCTCCCAATTTTGTGCTACGTATTTTGACAACAAACAAATTGACTACTGAATGCCATTTAGCTTACTCTGGCAGCAACTCGACTTCTAAAATAAATCTTAGGGGTTAAAGTACTTAGCCTACAAACTAAGTGTGAATCAACATGGTGCAGCTACAACACTACAGTTCAAGAATTATGTTGACAAGCTGTGACAGATTTAGAAGAAAGCTATGAAGATGATACGTGATCTATGGAAGAAGCCAAATGAGAAAAAAGCAGAAATAACTAGGTTGATTACATTACTTGGGGGGAAAAAAAGAAAAAAAAGATTAAGGGGCGACATTGTAGCAATTTTCAGATATTTCACAGAATCTCTGAAAGTAGAGGAAGCCTCATTGTTCACCCTAATAAGTAATAACAGGTCAAGGAGCTATAATTTAAACTCTGGATTGGTTGAAATAAGATATCCTATAGTTTAAATTAAATATCCTGGAGAAGTGTGTGTGTGGGGGGAGCACCAAACTCATATGCAATAAAACATTTAGGTATTCAAAGAATGAACATTTTAAATTTACAGCCCTAAAACTCACCAGTCAGACCACTCACCCAATGCTGGATGGGCAACTTCAAGGGCAAAGAACAGGAATGAAAGACTTTACTTTTGGACTGATGATAGCAGGAAGAATAAATGTCATAAACATCAGTAACAAGATTGATGGCGCAATCTTCACTAAGTGCTAGCGGAGAGTGTGCTCCGCCCGGTGCTTGGTGTCGTAAATGTGCCATAAAGCACGTTTACGGCACCTGGAGAGTAAGTGGTGCTGGGATGGAGGCTGGCACCGCTCACTCCCCCAGCGGACAACGCTGCCGCTGGCCGATGCAGATACGACCGGCGGTAAGGTAAGGGCGGGCCGGGCAGCATGGGAGGGTGGACATTGACCGGCCTGGGCTAAAGATATCGGTGGCGTGCTCCAACAATATCCTATGATCCTTCCCAGCCCAGGTCAACCTTACACAGTTGCCCTGGCCCTGAGGAGAGCCCAGGGCAGGCTGCAATGGGCCTAGGATACAGCAGCCGGTCCTTTAGGCCAGCCGTGTATCTTTACACTGGATTGGGCTGCCCAGACCCAATCTTATCCGCCGTCACCAGTGCTGATGCAACCACACCAACAAGGTGCGCACTTACCTCTGCGTAAGCCCTGGGGCTGCCTATGGGCCTCCTTGGACATGCACCACCTATTTTGGTGGCATATGTCCAAGAAGGGAGGTTTTTGAAAGAGGGAATAACATTCGCCATTGCCAGTGGAACTACCCCCTCCCACCCTCTTCTCATCCATGATTCACCTCCTGTGCCAGCTTACCTGCTCCAGAGCAGGTTGTGGGCTGCTGTGGCAGCTCCAAGATGGCTACCAGTGGCACGTTGCGTGTGCTGCCGTATGGCCTGTCATGACAGCAGAACTCTGTTTCTCTGTCATAGCACAGCAGATAGGATTGGACCATTATAAATGGCCTTAAAGTACATCCACAAGTCCTGTTCAAAGACAGCCTGTTCAAAGACTGTATAATGTGTTACGGGGCAATATGATGTGATAACTGACACCAGTTTCATATAACTGCAGTTATCACATAATAAGTGAACTGCTACAATGTTGTCTAGATTTTCCTAGTTGTTGCTGGCAAGAGGAAGAAATACAGAGACACATGCAATGATTCTGATTCACATTAATCTCCTTCATAGAAGAGTTTCTGTAAAAACAAAGGGCTATGATGATTTTGTGCAGCATTTATAAAGTTACTCAATTCTTTCCATAGCATACTTACATAAAATTTAGTTTTGAACCTTGATGTGTTAGGCTTAGGGAGGAGTGGGTTTTCTTCATTCCGTTACCTTATGGATTTGCAGCGGCAAATTCTAATTACCCCCTTACCCGCCGAATAAACACATGAGACAACAGGCTGGAATTTAACCGGGCCAATTTTAACAGTAATAACCTTGCAGCAGGGTTTAACTCCAACTCCCCACCGTGCGGGGTCTAATGTGGGGGAAACAGCACTAGCTGTCTACCTCCCCCCAGCACTGGCGTCACTACGGGGGGGCGGAGCTGTAAGTTTTTCCATGATTGGAGCCTCCGTTACACGGAAGAACGAAGCGTCCTGCCCCCGCGCCTTCCAACCAAGTCAAAGCGGTGAATGCGCATTGTTTTCACCGCTTTGAATGGGTCGGAAGGCGCGGGGGCGGGGCGCTTCGTTCTTCCGTGTAACGGAGGCTCCGATCATGGAAGAACTTACAGCTCCACCCCCCCCCTGTAGTGACGCCAGTGCCCCACAGCGATCTGGATGATCGAACGGGTGTCACACTTGACTCCAGTCCCTCTCTGGGTGTGATCCCAGAGAAGTCTATCATCGTCAGCCCCCGACTGGGAACCGAGACAGCTGTACAGATGGTCCCACGGGTTCCCCCGTGCTAGGCCATAACTGCCCAGCCACCTGGGGTCAGCAGCCAGCCTCAGCGGGCCAGGACAGTACCCGTCTGAGCGGTACTGCCTTCCCCAATGGCCTTTCTGCCTCAAGTGTACGCCGAACAGAAGGCCTTACCTGCCCCAACCCTCACGGCACCCGACTTAATAAATGTGCTTGGGCTAAAGCTGACCTCCTCACCTGGCTACAGTTCAAGGTAGGTGAAAAAACTGCCAGCCAGGGCCAATCAGCCGGCAGCAAAAAAATCCTACCAGGCCCCGTCAACCGGCGACCAGCTAGTCTGGAACTGTCTGCCAGGAAGGGAGGGTGGGTGCTTGGCTCTCCGCGGCGGACTGAGCAGGGCGAGACGAGGGAGCGTGTTTCCCTTGCTCTCGTCCCGCCCTCCCCAGCCCGCCCAGCCAATCATGAGCGGGGCAGCCTCTTGCCTTGCGCGCACGGCAGGGCGGGGGCAAACAGGGCGGATGCGCTATCGCGCGCCACCCCCATTCTCAGTTTAAAGACTGCCGCAGTTTTAGTCCCTTCAGATTCACTGCACCTGCTTTACCCCTCTGCATTACTGATGCATTTATCTTGTTGTCTGTGTGCTCCCTGAGGCATCTGGTGGGGCCACTGTGAGATACAGGAAGCTGGACTAGATGGGCCTTTGGCCTGATCCAGCAGGGCTCTTCTTATGTTCTTATGCATTGAAAAAACCGGAAAAAGTCATTTTAATGTGTTGCATGAATGCATCAGGTTTCTTTATGTGCTGTGCTTTATCAATGGAGCCAACTTCACATGCACGTTGGTAAGACACCATACAAAAGAATCTTCATGTGGTTATACATACAATCACATCTAATGAATGGTGCATGCACAATACACACTGCACAAAAATTAAAACTTAAACAAGGCACAATGGATGATTCTTCATGCACAGATTCCATTTTGAATACAAGAATGTGAACAGAACAGTTCTTCAGAATCCAGGGGAAATGTCTTGAATTGTAGATGTGTTAAATTTCAGAATCATTCCTAAATTAGAAGCCTAGAAACTAAAACCTTACTAGCTTGTTTAGAAGCTGCATTTTTTACGCTTCGTACGTAACTGACCTTGTATTCTATGGTGCAAGAAAGAGATGAGCTGCAGTGGCTCCCACATCACTAAGGTAGCATCAGAAGGAGCTCTGATGGCAACAATGCCAATTATTCAGTACTTATGAGCACGCAGCATGAAGACAGTGTGCCCAACTATAGCTCAGTCCTGTTATGTGCATAATTTGGGTTGCGATAAATTAAAACACATGCTCATATTCTCTTTTCTTCCACTGACACAGACATGAATTTTCATGGGAAGTGAACACACAAATAGGGGTGTGAACTCGATCAAAGCAAAACCATTCAAATCCCTGGGAAATGTTTATAGCAATGCACTTGTTTCTGTCACAAATGTTTCAGCTGGTACAATTTAGCTAGCATGCACATTTACTTAAAAAAATGATTAACTGCTTCTTTTTCCAGATAGTTCTCACAGAAGAATAAAAAAACCCGAATAGGCCGTTTTCCTTTCTTTTTGTTCATTCGTACACTTCTCTTATGAAATGAGATTAGCAAGCGTATTTTAAAAGATATCTCATTCTGCGCAATAGTTAGGTTTAAAATAATTAAACATGAGTGTCCACTCTTTCCTGTTGTTTGTAAATGTTTGATTGGGAGAAGTTAAGGTGAACATAAAAGATAACACAGAGCTGTTCCCAAGTTAGAAAGATCAGTAATCTATCATTTGATTGGTTACATTTTCACTTGCCTAAATCCTCCATTAAACAAAGCTAGACCCATTTAGAAAAAAAAAAAATCTTGTTCACTGTCGTTCTCAGATGCCATTATATGGCCATGACTGTCCCAGAAAGAGCATTCCTTGGATTCAGGTCCAGACCTCAATCCTTTCTGTAAACCTTACAAGGATGCTGCCGTTCAAGCTCCTGCCTCTTGTGTCCAGCACCTTTCACCAAGCTGGAAATGTATGCTTCAAATAAAGAACGATTGTTAACTCTTAGGCATGGAAGGGCAATCATTTACACACTTTTAGTTACTTCTTACCATTGTGAAGAGAAGACCCCTGTGAATTAAATTACTCTGTGACAGATCATGAGGTTCCTGTTTCTCAACACAAGATTGGTTCTTCTGTGACCATCTGCACTGGGCATCTACAGTGATCTTTCCTGGGTACAGAAACCTCCTTAGAGCAGACATCAAGCCCTTTATTTGCTACCTCAGCTTGGAGTTGTCATTGTGATGGGCAGCCCAATCCTATGTAACTTTGAGACCAGCAGAGTCTTGCATGTCACCCGGCAAGGAGGCCGCGCCAATACGCTTGCTAATCCCACCCCAGATTCACCGGAGCACCCACCTGGGAAAGTAGGTTCCCCACTGGGTGGGGAGGGATAGGGGAGGGCAGAACGGGGTGTTCTGGAGGGCGGGATTGGTCAGCCAGGCCTGGGAAGGGGGAGAGATTGGTGGCGACGGCTATGCCGAAATCCTATCCCCCTTCCCAGGCCTGGTCACCGTTACATGGGACTCTTGGACTTGCACCAGCAAAATAGCTGGTGCACATCTGAGTAGCCCCATTGGGGCACCTGGGGCTTTTACCTGGGGAAGGGAACAAATGTTCCCTTCCCCCAGGGTGACCTTCCCAGCAGCCTTTTTGTGCCCTGAATGCAATGCTGGCTGCACTGGCTTCGCTGTATCACAGAGCACAAAGTTAGATAGGATTGTGCCGTAAAGTAGTAGTTATTTACATGACAATGGACTGTTTTCATTAATTAAAAATGGGTAGTACATCTGGACTTCACCCCTTTATTATTGCTGTGCTTTGCATCTGGCAATGCTATGAACTGCACCAAATAAAGAAGAAAACTCAACCCAAAGCAGGCATTCAGCATGCAAAATTCAAATATCTAATTAGAGAGAACAATTGGAGGTTTTAACAACATGGGCAGGAACCGGTCCCATATAGCTTAGGTACATGGTCCAGCCATCAGGATCAGTTCAGCATCCACTGAACCACATGTTGGCTTCTGAAATGTGGCGTTCAGTATCCACTGAACCACATGTTGGCTCCTGAAATGTGGCTCAGAGTTGGACCACACCATTCTGAGCTTCCTGACCCAACAAAGATGGCACTGGCTGAATAACGAGAAACTTAGACAGCCATTTATTTGGATTGTCCAGCTACACATGAATGTCATATGTCTCATATGTAAGCCGCCTTGGTTGCCCTTGTGGGAGAAAGGCGGGGTATAGATTCTATAAATAAATAAATAAATAAATAAATAAATAAATAAGCATGGGTCTATAAAAGTAACAAGGCAGCACAGAATTTTTCTCCCCAGGATAAAAAAAAATCCCTTAAGAAATAGAATTAAGGAAATATTGTATTTTGTCACCAATGGAACAAGAAAGATCTTGAATTCTTCACCCAATGTCTTTCTAGAAACACACAGGTAACTAACAAGAATACAAAATGGGGGACAGTGGTGGAGGTGGAGGAAGTCAAGCACTTGGAATATATCTTTAGAAGTTCCGTTTGTTACCTCTGTTGTGGGCATGGTCTATTTTATGATATCACAGCATAGAGTAACGTCATATTCTTATTATTATTTAGGTACTTATAATTGTTTCTATTTTTATAGCTGCAGCAGATGGTGGACTATGCAATGAAAAATTTCAATGCAGTGCGATACGTTCTCCAGTAATGAGTCTCAAGTGATTCAGGATCCTGAGGTGTATTTTCAAGATATGAATCCCCAAGGAAAAAACACAACGAAACAAAGACTCGCTCACTGTGGAGCATCCAGCAATAAATTCAACTCATCTCCTGTGTTAAAACCAAGAAAGACACTTCAATCGTTCTTATGGGGAACCTCTGAAGTTCAGATTAAAGCTTAACAGAAGTCAGTGCTCAAGTGTTATCCCATAAAAACAGAACATATTTACTCTAATGTATAAATCACTTCATGTCAGATTTTTATGGAACCAATTAAGGTAAGAGCAGCAGAGAGGATTATGTTATAACGGTGAAAATCACGCCAGTATTCAGAATCTACATGTAGAGCTACGTGCTTTGGTGGCGGAGGAGTGAAACACAAAAACTAATTTAACTGAAGTTCTGAAAACTTCCAAATGTCTGAGTAAAAAGTTAACCAACTTTAATGTAGAAGGCCAATAGCGAAGGAAGCGATGGGGCAGTGGGCGGTGGGCCCCTGGCTGGCACGTGGGGGGTGACAAGCGCACCACAGCAAAGGCAATTCGGCACAGCTTGCAGCACCGCTAAAGTTTTGCCCGCCCGGGCTCCTACTTTTTTTTGCCGGCATTGTTCCCACCAGGAGCATTTTCACAGCTGTAACACTGCTGGGGTGACGTCCCTAGCGGAGGCAGGGCTAACAGCGTCACGGGGGGTGCAGCAGCGGCTAGCTATGTCACTGTAGAAGGCATATAGCTAAGTACTAAGTATTAGCCTAATTATTGAGCATATCAAATTTACTAGGAGCCCACTCCTAACCAATTTTCCAGCACCAATGCAGTCCCGAGGTAAGAGAACAAATGTTCCCTTAGCTTGAGGCGGCCTCCATGACAGAATACAGCAATGGCTCCATCGGCACTGGAAAGTTGGTTAGGACTGGGCTGTATTTCAATAAGTATTAGAAATGCTAACACTAATAATAGATCTGTTACGGAAGCTTTCATGGCCAGCAGTTAACTTACAATGTTTGGGAAATACGGGAACAGATGCCATGTCAGAAAGAATCACTTGAAGTTTAATATCCTCCAATACCGCTCACGGGTTTCCAATGTCAGGCAGCCGCACACGGAAAGAAAAGTCACTAAAATCCAAGGCATGCAGTAATCCAACGGTTCGTTCCGTAAACTCGGAACCTCTTCACAGGAACAATCACTAAGGATTGCAGATGAAATTGCCTAAAGGTTAGCCCCTTCTTGTTTAAACCAGCAAAAGCGCGGGAAACGGCAGTCAATCAGTAGCGGAAATGACCTGACCCAGTGACCGCGCGTCTGTCAATCAGTCAATTAAGTTGTTGCCTTAGACATTAGACATTAGACAGGAGACCAGCATTATCTAATGCGGGAATTTACTGCATCCCGTGTGAATGTGGGAAATGTTATATTGGCATGACGTGCAGATCTATAAGAACAAGAAGGATCGAACATGAAGGATCGCTGCGTCTTAAACACCCTGAGCAATCTTCGATCGCAGAACATTCTTTGAATACAGGACACGCGATTCTCTTTGATGAGACCAGATGCCTGCAAAGTGAGAACAACTTTAAGTTCTTACGCCATTTGGAATCACTGGAAATCAGTAAAAGACCTATGGGGGGGCTTCTGAATAGGCAACAGGACCTGGCTTTTACCAACAGAATCTGGCTTCCTATAGTTCACAAGTTATACCATCCCGGAATGGAGAAAGCGGCAACAACTTAATTGACTGATTGACAGACGCGCGGTCACTGGGTCAGGTCATTTCCGCTACTGATTGACTGCCGTTTCCCGCGCTTTTGCTGGTTTAAACAAGAAGGGGCTAACCTTTAGGCAATTTCATCTGCAATCCTTAGTGATTGTTCCTGTGAAGAGGTTCCGAGTTTACGGAACGAACCGTTGGATTACTGCATGCCTTGGATTTTAGTGACTTTTCTTTCCGTGTGCGGCTGCCTGACATTGGAAACCCGCGAGCGGTATTGGAGGATATTAGACTTCAAGTGATTCTTTCTGACATGGCATCTGTTCCCGTATTTCCCAAATATTGTGAACTAATAATAGACTTTTTAAAAAAAAACACATCTGTAGTGTGCTGTTATTCAAACATACTAGCCTGAAGTATTAGGCACCATTGGTCAAATAAAGGGGATTAACCTGAATGTTAATCTTCTGATTGTACTACTGAATGTCTTGAATTAAATTTATCTCTTAGGTGGGTTCCAGGGTTTCTTTTATCATTCTTCTAGTAATTGTAAAGACTGTACTTGATTGAAACACGAAGGGAACAAGTATTATGTAAGGATGCCAGGATTATTTGCCAGGACGACCAGGTTTATTTCTAAGCAACACATACACTGCAGATCTGCTAGTGCAGACAAATATTCCAGGAGAGTTGGGCTGGAAGTTCTCAAAGGAGAGGGTTATTTTGCCTGTGAAAGGGGGCAATTCTCCTGTAAACTGTCAGAAGTGGGGGCAATATTGGGGTGAGGTGATACCCATCAGCTCAGCATGTTGTTTTTTTTTCCCATGTGCCTCCTACAACAGCATTACATGATGATATACCATCACTCTGACTGACAGCGCAATCCTGTGTAACCTTGCACCGGTGTAACAGCAGATGCACCGGTGTAACAGCAGATGCACCGGTGTAACAGCAGATGCACCGGCGTAAGTGCACTTACACCGGTACATCTACTGTTACACCGGTGCAAGGTTACACAGGATTGCACTGTGAGACTTCTGGGTTAAAAAAAATAGCAGCCTCTGAGTTTGGTTAATACCCTCACTTCTCCTGTCATTCAATCTGTCAAATGAAGAGAAGGGTTCAGGAGGTTGCAAGGAACTGAGAAAAAATAAGTACTGAAAAGAAAACAAACAATTGTCTGCTGCTTAAAAGCCTGCCACACACTCCCACAGCAGAAGACATCAAGGAGTCTGCAGGAGGGCAAATCTCCTAGAGGCTCTGTTTAACGCATTACAAGTCATCTTCCCTCTGAGCTGCTGGAAGTACCACTTCATGGTTGGAGAGTGGCAACCACTGATAGTTTAGTGAAGCAATTCTCATGTTGCTATGTCAGGGACCAAAGAGGATATTTTAATTTTGCTATGTCAGGGACCAAAGAGGATATTTTAATTTAAGGTTTAGCACTAGGCTTAATATAACTCATTGGACCAGTGTTAGCTATAGTCAGAAAGGTGCTATTTTTCTTTCTGACACTATCCTATTCTTTCACAACCACAAAAGGCATACGGAGCCTACCGTCCCAATTTCTGGCCAAACAGAAGATAGCACAATTGCACCCTACATAGTTTCACTCCCCCGTACTGGAGAATGAGGTATAGGTAGGATATCAGTGATCAAACAATAGAGGAAAAGTTATAAGGGCTCTTAATAGTCTTAAGTCTTAAAAGGACTTAAGAGTAAGTCCTACCCCGCAACACCCTAACCTTCAGCAAAATCAAGGTTCCCTGTTGCCTCCTAACAACAGTAGCTATAGGGGGTTATCACAAAAAGGGAAGAGGCTGGAACCCATCTGCTGTCCCTCTTTCTCCCCATAAATCAATCACTTCTAAGTAGATGCTGAGAACTGGCCTTTTTGAAAAGCAGGCATCATATTTTCCTATGTGACAAATCATTTTCTAGCTATGAGAACCGGACACAACCATTTCTGACTGGCTGTAAGCACTCCCTATGAGTGATCAGTAGAACTTCTATACAACCATATACAGCATCCTATACTGAGCCATGTTATGCACATACGATGCTACTACCCTGTATTGAGAAACGCCAGACTGGCAGCAGCTGTCGAAATGCCTCAAGGCAGGTGTCTTTCCCTGTCCTCCTTCTTCTTCTTGATATCCTTTAATTGGAGAGGCAGGGATTCAAGGTGGACTACTACATGCAATCATGTGCTCTACCCACTGAACTATGGATGCTCCCTAAATTGGGGAAAAGATCTTGTTTGGCTGCACAGAAAAAAAAAATCATCACGCTGAATGAATGGCCTCAAAAGATAGGTAATCCTCCTAAGAGCCAGGTTTGGTGTAGTGGTTTGTGAGTCGGACTTAGACCTGGAAGATCCAGGTTCAAATCCCCGCTCAGCCACGAAGCTTCCTGGGTGACCTTGGGCCAGTCACTATCTCTCAGCCCCACCTACCTCACAGGGTTGTTGTGAGGACAAAAAGGAGGGGAGGAAATATGTACACCACTCTGAGCTCCTTGGAGGAAGGGCGGTATAAAAATGTGAAAAATAAAAAAAATAAAAAATAAGTGATGTTGCAGCTCACAATGTCACATGAAGTGCCTGGCACCTTCCTTTTGTTATCGAGATACCCAATAATAAAACACACAGCATGCACAGCAGTTACAACAGTCACCTCTGAAATGTTTCAGCCCTTTCAGAAATGAGAAAAGAAAGCAATTCAGTAGCACCAAGACGCTAGCATAGTGAGGCCATTCAATTTGCCGTTCCTAATGTTCCATGCATGCAGCATCAGCATGTTGCTAAACTAGGCAGAGGTGGTTAAAAATTCTAGGGAATGCTTTCATCACCTTGTAGATGGCACACTGGACGAAATGGATAAATTGTCACTGCAGTTTTGTCATGGTCCAGCTATCCATTTTTGCCAAACATGTTTTTAAACCTTATTTTACCCTTGTGAGAATGTGGCTTCACACATCTGCCTCTTTCCATGGTAAGGAACACCAAAGCTGAGCAAAAATAAGTCCAAAATGCAGGTGCAAAGTCACCCTAGCACACAGGCAGATGTTTCTGAGACAAAGCCTGATGATCACAAGTAAACTCTGTGCAGGCTCACAAGCACATTATCACAGTGTATACACTTGGCAGGCAGCTTCAACGGATCTAGCATATGTTGCTCCCAGTTTTCTTAGGTTCCAGAGCACCAAAATTGCTGTTCAACACCTGGAAAGACCACCCAGTGCTCAAGACAATTTAGCAAACTCTCATTCTGCAGGACCAAATACTGGGATGGGATTTCTAATCCCTACTCATTCTTACAATTACACAAGGATCAGCTCCCCCCCCCCCCCATTTTTCCTAGACAGAAGCTTTGTGAAATTCAAAATTTGGACAGTGGTACCACCAGCGGGTGACGCAGTGGGTTAAACTGCTGAACCATGAGCTGTCGATTGAAAGGTCGGCAGTTCGAATCCGCGACGGGGTGAGCTCTCGTTGTTTGGCCTGCTCCTGCCAACCTAGCAGTTCCAAAGCATGTTAATGTGAGTAGATAAATAGGTACCGCTTGCGGGAAGATAAACAGCGCTCCGTGTTCCAGCTGCATGCTACGCACTGCGGCAAGGAGAGTCATGCCGGCCACATGACCATGGAGGCGTCTTCGGACAATGCTGGCTCTTCGGCTTTGAAATGGGGATGAGCACCACACCCTAGAGTCGGACACGACTGGACTTAATTGTCAGGGGTCACCTTTACCATTTTTTTTACCAACCAAAAACCAACACAGTCAACTGACTATACTTATCCAACCTAAGACCAAAATGGCCATTCTTCTGTCTGACAAAGTACATCCTGGTTAATCATGCAAAGTACTACATGCAACTACTAACAATGACGCTTCTTTTCATACTAGCCCACTCTCTATTTTAGATGCATTTAGAGGTAAGGAAGGATGCTGTTATATTAAAACATCAAGAAAAAAATATTTCACAGGTTAATCCCTAACAAGCGGAATATACACCCATTTATTCATTTCAATGTATCTGACCTAGTTCTTCTTTCTCAGAGATCAGAGATACTAAACCAATTACATTAAACTTCACATTGCAATTCACTTCTCAATGTGTATACTATCAATAAAAAGCTCTCAATTATCAAATTTTTCCATTTTCCTTTACATAAATTGAAAGTAACGAAAAGTATACTTCAAGAAAAA
Source organism: Plestiodon gilberti rubricaudatus (assembly GCA_026170595.1). Classification (NCBI taxonomy): domain Eukaryota; kingdom Metazoa; phylum Chordata; class Lepidosauria; order Squamata; family Scincidae; genus Plestiodon; species Plestiodon gilberti. Next base: position 217,501,615 of record JANXHW010000002.1, on the reverse strand, counting down.
CTACAGAAAGCGATAATCTGGTTTTGACCTTTAAAGCCCTACACGGCTTGGGATCAAGATATTTGAGGAGACACTTTTTCCCATACAAATCAGCCCATCCCCTAAGATCAGCAGAGAGGCCCCTGCTAAAATAGTTAAAATTTCCCATCCCCTCAGCACCAGTGGAACATCTTTCACAATCAGAAGATGCTTTAAGATTACCGTATTTATCGGCGTATAAGATGCACCTGCGTATAAGACGCACCTTCCTTTTGGCCCTGGGTTTCAAGAAAAAAAGATTTAAAGCATTTTTGGGCCACTTGGCCACTTACTGCTTGGCTGCTTAATTAGTTAATTTACATAAATTGCACAAAAATACCAGGATTTCTTTTAAAACACACAGCTATAAGACACATGAACAAAATGCACCTGAACATAAATGTAGAAGTACAAAAAAAAACCCAGACTCAACTCTTTTTCCCCCCAACCCACCCATGCAGTTTCCAAAGTAAAAAACATTTACTCCAAGTACAAAAAAACCCCAGACTAAACTCTTTCACCCCACCCCACCCATGCACAGTTTCCAAAGTAAAAAAACATAAAAGTACAAAAAAAAAGCCCCAGGCTCAACCCTTACCCCACCCCACCTATGCAAAGTTTCCAAAGCCTCCCAACTAGGCCCAGTTCAGAAGCTTACCCTTCCGAGGAGAGCTGGGAAGACCACGCCCTCTGCAGCTCAGCTGAACACTTTTCCCCCACCCCACCTAACCTAACCTAACCTAAGCACAGTTTCCAAAGCCTTCCCAACTAGGCCCAGTTCAGAAGCTTACCAAAGCTGATTCAGCATCGGAGGAAAGGCCTTCTGCAGCTCAGCTGAACTGAACTGAGCACAGCGCCCTCTGCTGGCTACTGAGAAGCTCAACTCAAGCTCTTGCATAAATTAAACCAGACAAACAGCTGTAGATCGGATAGATTAGCCAGGGAAGAAAGCACAAGAGAGCTCTCCTGCTCCGGAAAACCCCCGGTAAGCCCAAAAATGCTTTAAAACGGGCGGGGGAGGGAGGGATTTTTTTTAGTATTGGCGTATAAGACGCATCCTACTATTTTGGGTCACAAATTTAGACAAAAAAGTGTGTCTTATACGCCAATAAATACGGTATATCCCAGTGAACTTGAAGAGGCTCACCATGGGGATCATTCACCAACAAGCATATTTTGGGCGTTATTGAGAAAATGGTGTGGTGGCAAGCGGCTTCTTATGGATGGCTCATGGGGAAACCGCCACACAGATGTCGTTGCATGCAGACTTTGCATTTCATGCAAAATGGACTTCACTGAACAGCATTTAGAGATCCCAATAATCTACTCTGCCTTTAACCCAGGGCTGCTGTTAAAGTTTGAGCAACAGCAAGACTTAAACATATAAAATCCTCCTTAACACCAACTTTAAAAAAAAAAGTTAGGAAAAGATCACGTCATACTATGGATTATCATCTTGTAAACAAGAAAATAAGATATTCCAAGTTGGAAAATAAATGTTCCTGGCTCGTTTTTATCAAATCCAAACCATTATTTGGCATGATTTGTTCAGTTTTTCAACAGACAAACTTCAATATACAAATGAATTCATAATTTAGGAAACTGTACTCTCCTTTTCCACACATTCAGTAAAATTGTACCACAATTTGCCTTAAAAGCTTCTAGTCTAGAAGTGAGAGATATACAATCATACTGTTTTAACATTATGCAGCTAGGCTGGAAGACTGAGATTTCATCTTTATTTTTAGCAATATTGTATAATGGCAAAAACATCTTCAGAAGACATTGTTTTTAAAGTCAGGGGCCAAAGACTGCCACAGAGCACAATTCTATCTACTTTAGTTTCTGCAAGTTAGAAAGTATCTGTGAGTAAGAGAAAAACACAGCACCAACAACACTTCAAATAATGTTTAAAATTAAGCAGAATCCTCAAACTATATTTCCTTAGAGATATGTATCTCAGACTTACCTTTCGATCTGGCCAATTATACTTTGCAAATACTGCATCATATGTGTCCACCGCACCATCAGTGATCAGCATTATGGCCTGACTGCAAATACTACCTTGTCCTGTGTGATTGAACTGGGAAAGAGGGGGAAAATGTTACTTGAATTCTGGACATATCTTTTTACTGTAAGGAAACTGTGCTGTACTGAGGACATCGATCAAGGGAAAACATCTGGCAAAGCCTATTTTTGAGACTTACAGCCCAATCCTGTCTAGCAGGATGCGGTGGTGCATGTAAGGCACCCACCACATCCTATCCAGGATTGGTCCTGCCCTGACATAGCCGGAGGCCTCCTTGGGATAAAGGGACATTTGTCCCTTTACCCAACTCAGATGTTGCACATTTGAGAACCCTGTGTAATGGCGGCCAAACCTGGGAAGGGGAATAGGATTCGGCAGTGGAGGCTGCCATCGATCCCTCCCCCTTTCTGGGCCCGGTCGACCAATCCAACCCCCCGAAATGCCCCATTCTGGTCTCCCCGTCCCTCGGTGAGGACTCACCTCTCTGCCGCCGCCGCGCTCTATTCTGCGGCGTCGGAGGAGCGCCGCAATCCTCTCCGCCAGTGCCACCTACTCTTCAGGTGACACAAATGTGCCTTACGCCACATTTGCAACACCCTAGACCACTCTGCTGGTCTATACTTGCACAGGATTGTGCTGTTAATTTCTGAGTATTATCATGTACAGCAAGTCCTCTATTAAAGTTGTTGAAACTGCAACTTTAAGCGAAATAACTTATAATGGAACCAATTTTGCCACGGGCTAAATGATAAATGTAAACGTTCCCATGGCATTTTCCAATCAACTTTAAACAAAACGACTTTAAATAGAACAACTTTAACTGAGGACTTACAGTATAGTTTTTTTCCAGTGTGCTACAGGCTAATCAAAATGATGAGAAGCATGCAGTGTTGCTGCAGGTGTTGCTTTCCTATCAACTCCTGCAAGAAGCCAAGCAGTCAAATGAAGAGCCTCTATAGAATCTCTATAGCCTCTATATATATATCCACATTGAAAAAACAAAGATTGCTTCTTGTCATTAACATCAGGCAATATACATACACAATAACAGATAATATGCCAAACTTACCTTGTACCATACTCTGTGAGGAGAGAGGATTATGAAAATCCATAATGATGAAAGGATGCAATATTTAGATCATGTGTATCTAAGAATCCACCTGTCAATAAATAATAATAGTTGTGGCCTCTAATACTGCTAATCACAGTTCTAATCTAAACAGTTCTTCACCAGCCTCAGAACGGCCCGCAAAGGCGACTTCCAGTAAAACAAGTAGTTGCGTTTCCAAACTGGAAGTCGCTTCTGGAAGCCTCTGCGGGCCGTTCTGAGGCCCGCAGAGGTCATTAGAGTGTAATAGAGGGGATTGCGGGCCCGGCACAACCTGAAAGCTTCTGGAGGCCTCTTATGCGCTTAATGACGGCATCGCGTAACAATGGGGATTGGGGAACATATCCCCGTTGTTAAGCGACACATACATGTAGACTACTTTTAGTTTTGAAACTTCTCCATCCTGTTTCAGTTAGTCCAGAACAGAGAGCTGTTGCCCTTAGCTCTCTGACAGATTGCTTGTGCTTAATGCTAAAAGGTCTTGTTGAATATATAGGTGCAGAGGACCTACGGTTAAATCAGGTCAGTTGGCTCCCATCCCCAGCCATTTCTTTAGCAACCAACTTCCCTGCTGATGGAACCCTGGTAATTGGATTCACACCAGGTGGGAGGATGGGTATGAGAGGGTGCTACCATTGGGTTTTCCCCTTCCTGATGGCAATAACTGCCCTTTACTGGGCGTGTCCGTGTCTGGGTATTGTGTCAGTCACAGCGTCCACAGAAGGTACTTGAAGCTGAGTGAGAAGGTCAGGTGCATGGGCTAATGTCTTGCTTCTTCCCCCACCCCTGCATGGTGGACTGTGGCGGCTTCACCAGATTACCACAAGTTGTTAAAGATGGGCAGCACAATTACCGTAAGGATCTGGCCCGCGGCCCAGGGCCGCCCACCGGATCCTGTGCACGGGCTGCCTGGCGTGCGCCAGACTGGAGGTCTACTCAGCTTAGGAGATGCTCGTCCCCTTCCCCGGATGTAAATCCAGGCCAGCCCGATCGGACTCCTCATAGTGGAGGCCATGTAACAGCGTGGCCGGCTCGGCGGGGACAGGGATATGGCCGACGCCATCCCCCTCCCAGGCCGGTTACACCAATGGCCCCCCTCCCTCGCCCGGCCGGACCGCCCACGCGACTGACGACGGAGCATTTACCTTCCACTGCCGTCCGTGTTCTGGTCCGGCGCGAGTGAGGGAGGCCGACCTTGTGCCGGCCTCCCTTACTCCCGAGGTGTCGTGAATGTGCTTTACGGCACATTCGCGACATCATCTGGTGACGGAATGCTCGTTCCGTCGCCGGCTTTTCTTTCAGGATTGTGCCCTAAGAGATGGACATGATCTCTGTGCAATGACCTGGCAACAGCGGCGTAACAGCCGCTTTCGGCGCCCGCCCCTATAATTAAATAGCGCCGTGGCCGACAAGCCGCGGCGCGCTCCGGAGGGCGGGGTGCCGCACTCCGGAGGGGGCGACCTGGGTCGCCGCTCTGGGCGCCCGACAGGCGCCCCCTCAATTGCCCCCTCAATCGGGAGAGCCGGCTGGGGACGTCCTCCCCGGCCGGCTGCCCGGGGGCCCTTGTGAGAACGGTATTTACACCTTTTCGCACATGCTCAGACTGTTACTGAGGGAAAAGGGCAGCCCTTTTCCCTCAGTAACAGTCTGAGCATGCGCGAAAAGAACGGTGTAAATACCGTTCTCGCGCGGGCCTTCCTTAGAAGGCCCCGGGCAGCCGGCCGGGGAGGACGTCCCCAGCCAGCTCTCCCGATTGAGGGGGCCGGCCCGACTCGGAGACTCGAGTGTCCGAGTCGGGAACAGGTGCGCAGCACTCTCACAGGGTGGGCGCCTGGTCCAACGGAACCACGCGCTCCACCCCGCGTGCCGCCCCCGCAGGGTGGGCGCCTGGTTCAACTGAACCACGTGCTCCACCCTAGTTACACTATTGCCTGGCAACTCTAAGTAACGGGCAAACTGAAGTTCACTGATGAAATCAGTCCAATCAGGTTCTATTTCATGAGTAAAAACAAACAAACAAATATCCTTTGCAGAGGAAGAATTCCTTGCATTAACAGTGCAATCATATACATCATGTTTACTCAGTGATAAGTCCCACTGTTTTCTGTGGGACTTACTCTCAGGAAAGTATGTTTAGGATTGCAGCCTAAGGCCACTATTGTTCTTTTTCAGCTAAATCAAGGACAGTATGGAAGAAAAGAAAGAAAAGAAATGGTGTATTCAAATATCATGGAGGTGGGCCATCTTAATCTATTTATTTTAAAACAGTGCTTTGCTCTGTCTGAATCTATCATATGCTGCAGGATAATCTGTTGTATTCTCTTTTTTTCAGTAGGTGATTAAATGTAAATGCTTTGATGAGTAATATCTCCTCATATGTGTCTATAACTTTTTATTTTTACTGAATAGCAGGAGTGATGAAAGTCTTTTCCATAAGAATAACAATGACAAGAGCCTTATGATGAACTACAATTAACTCAGTAATTCATCAGTTAGCAGTGAAATTTTCGATGCATCCTGACATTTGGAGCACTTGGTTGTGATTAACAGTCTTTGAAATGTCATAGAATTTTATTTAATTGGTTAAGTTTTTTTTAAGATAATCACAGCAAAGATCACATTTATCACCAAAAGAGATAATTGCAGTTGTCACATGATATAGTAGACACTGACTGCTGAACCAAGCACTATTTTTGCAGCAACTCACAGCAGTCGCATAAATCAGAGGTTGCAAAGAATTTGGGCATAGCTATGAATGCATCTTTCAGAATCATCATTAGTACCGTCAAGCTATGTGTAAAACTGAAATATAGGTAAGTGTGAGAGAAAATTAACTGAGCTTTAATTACTATAGCCTATGAACCTGTCTCAAAAGTGAGACTCAATAGATTTCCTACATTAAAAATAGCAGTTTTATGTATGAGGGAGAGCATGCTAACCTGTAATTCCCAAGAATGTACATGCCACATATTGTAGATAAAGTGAAAATTAGCTAAATTATTCTTGTAAAAAAGATAGCACAGCATCCTTTGAAGCTAACCTGTTACTGTAAGAAGAAGAAAAAAGCCATTATTTGGTTCCTTTTGCAGCATGCTGCAGATTGAAACAAAATTAAAAACTTAGCAGAAAGCAGGAACTTACATCACTGAGCATGTTGAAAGCTTCAATTAAAGCTATATCCAGCATTCCAATTCCTTTTGCAAAAAGTTTGTCAAGGTGCTCCCTGAAGTGCTGAAAAAGAAAATGAATTCCAAATGACATATTTATGAAGATTTTTGCATTAAGTGTACCCTTGAAATCTTCATGGCCAAATCAAGGAATCTGGCTTCCAGTACAGCATCAGGTGCCTATCGCTAATTCTGAGAAAGCCAGCTCAAATTATTATTATTTTTAAAGCAGAGCTCTTCCAGTTTCTGGAACAAAGCTTTAAACTAAGTAGCATGTCCTTGTCATAGATTTTTAGTGAAAGGATTTATTTATTTATTTATTTTCATTTATACAGAAAAGGAACAACAGTAAAATACAGAACCATAAAAAACCAAGTGAATGCAAGGAAAAGCATCAGGTAAGTGACACATAATAAAGTTCAAATTATGTTTATTAAATTTGGCTTAATGCTGCTTGTTATTTATAGCACAAAAGCTATAAAATTAAAACAAGAAAGACTACCCGGTATGTAAAGAAAAAAAACCAGGAATTTCTAACCTGTCACACCCTAAGATAGAAGATATGATAATTACATTGTCAGCTAATTAAAAAGGGAACTTATTGATCTTCTAATTCATTAAGGAAACAACAATTGTCAGGAGTTTAGGTTTCCCTGCTTTGTAGTTGCTTAAACTATATTTAGAATTTAAGTTCGGGCCCAATCCTATCCAACTTTCCAGCACTGATGCAGCTGTGCCAATGGGGTGTGCGCTGCATCCTGTGGTGCAGGGGAAAACACGGACGCCTCCTCAAGTGAAGAGAGTGTTTGTTCCCTTACCTCGAGGCCACATTGTGGCTGCATCAATGCTGGAAAGTTGGATAGGATTCAGCCCTTCCACAGGAACAGTACATCTCATAACTTATCTTGCTACAAATCTACATTAGGTGGAATGACTAACATCTGTTTACAAACTAAAGTTATCTTGGTTGCCAAGAGTAGACTGTTGGTCCAATCCTATTGGGCCCAGCTGCCAGCGGAATGTGCATTCCACTGGCGGCTACTGTCTTACGGCAGTTGTAAAAATCTCTATAGCAGTGTGCAGAGTAGCATGTTTACTACTGGAGCCTTCCTGCACACGTCAGCAAATCCTGGAGGACCTGCTGAGGCATGAACCACACCCATAGCAGAACCAAGAAATACCTGGGTTATGAGAGACTCTCCTGAAAGGTGCTAGTGGAGCTGGCAGTTGCTTTGTCTAAGGAGGTAGCACTGCCCCTTTCCCAGTGAATTCCTCCATGGACCCCCCCCCCCATGATCATCTCCAAACAAGACATAAAGGTCACTACTCTCCACACTGTTTGCTTTCCAGAATTGGCATCCAAAAAGTGCACTGCCTCCGTGGATAAGGTTCCACTAACATTTCATGGCTAATGGCTACTGAAGGAACTCTCCTCCAGTAATTTGTATAATCTCCTTTTAAACCTATCTAACTTGTCCTGTTTTACTACATACGGTGTCGTTTGATCACATTGAAGAATGCATTATGAAGTTTACTTACAGCGCAATCCGACTTAACTTTTGTGCCAGTGTAACCAGCGGCGCAGCGAGAATGGGAGGCCCCAGAACAGAAAAGGCATTCAAATCCCCTCCAAAAGAGGAATTCAAAGGGGATTTGAAGTTCTCCAGTTCTTGCTGCACTGCTGGTAAAAAAAAAGGTAAAGGTGACCCCTGACAATTAAGTCCAGTCGTGTCCGACTCTAGGGTGTGGTGCTCATCCCCATTTCAAAGCCGAAGAGCCAGCGTTGTCCGAAGACGCCTCCGTGGTCATGTGGCCGGCGTGACTCTCCTTGCCGCAGCGCATAGCATGCGGCTGGAACACGGAGCGCTGTTTACCTTCCCGCAAGCGGTACCTATTTATCTACTCACATTAACATGCTTTGGAACTGCTAGGTTGGCAGGAGCTGGCCAAGCAACGAGAGCTCACCCCGTCACGGATTCCAACTGCCGACCTTTCGATCGACAGCTCATGGTTCCGCTGGTTACACCGGCACAAAAGTTATGTCAGATTGCGCTGTTAGTTTTTTTTGCTCTGGTTTTTGTTTTCATTACACCAAACAACAAGGATTCCTTACATTTCCCTTGTAATTAGTCTGTCATCTGCACTAGTCATCCCTGGCTAATAACCCTGAGTGGAAAAGGTTTTTCCTAACTATAGAATCTCATGGCTAGAGTTGTCATTCAAAGAATGGCTTCTTTAAACAACTGTTTCTCCATGTTTTTCAGATGTTACGATACCAAGTGTTCTTTATGTACTGGTAAAGATTTATATTCTTCTAATTTTTAAGATGTACTGTTAGTTTTTTTAGTTTCACTTATATATATATATATATATATATATATATATATATATATATATATATATATATATATATATATATATATATATATATATATATATATATATATATATATATATATTGGGGGTGAGGTTTTTATCTTTTTCTACCAATAAAGATAATACATCATTCTTGTTTCCTTGTTCGTGTTTTGTTTGTTGAGGGATTGATTGAGGAGCGAAGTACATATTAATCTTTATGTACAGTGAACATTTGATTTTATATTTCTTCTTAATATCATGGAATTTGCATGTTCACACCTCTGCACCACGCCTCAGACATGAAGAAAACACATTTGTTGAACATTTGTTGAAAATTAAATGTTCACTGTATGCATTAAGATTAATGCACATGCACACACGTGTTTGGAGATACAAGAGTACAGTTTTTCAGCAAAAACACACACATCAAAAAAAACTCAAAAAAGACAGGAAAATGTGTTATTCAAACACTACATATATACAGTATTTGGAAACCAATGCAAACACCACCATTATCAGTATGAGTTAACTTTTAACACAGTGAGAACAGAATAAACCATCTGCTCTCATAAACAAAATACCAGGAAATAGTAGTAAAATGCTGCAACAATGCATGATGGGATACAGAGAACTAACGTCTGCCCTATAGCAACAGAATGAGCCATTAAGCAGGGGTAGAGTAATGGGAAACATGGAATATGAAGAAATCAACCACAACTGTCTGTACTGCAGCACTATATATAGCCCACATTTAAGAAACAAGCAGAATTCCTCACATAATAAGGTCCCTTATGTGAAGCTAGTGGTTAGTCAGTACTCTGCACAGTACTGCCGCACAGTGACTACTATGTAAAAATGCTCTTTCCTCTTCTCCTCTCTATGCTCTGTGCATACATACACCTGCACATTTAGGTGACCATGTGTCTAATTAACAGCGCAATCCTGTGTAACGTTGCACCAGTGTAACAGTAGATGCACCGGTGTAAGGTTACACAGGATCGCGCTGTAAGTCTCTGGCCCAGGGAGTACTTGTATCATAATAGCACAACACTCAGAAGTAGATCTCAATGAGTTCAATTGGACTTACTTCCAGGTAAGTGTGGACAGGATTGCAGCCAAATATGCTAGTTTTTAAGGTGCCACAAGACTCTTGGTTGCAACAGACTACAATTGCTACCATGCCTGCCCTGAATTTGGGTGAGGGAAGAAATCTACAGTAGAATATTGTCCCATATTCATTTTGCCTGCAACAACTTTTGTTTCATTTTAAATAACTGAAAATTACGAGGTATGTAACAACCTCTCTCTCTCTCTCTCTCTCTCTCTCTCTCTCTCTCTCTCTCTCTCTCTCTCTCTCTCTCATACACACACACACTGTTCTCACGTGAGAAAGTTTAGCCTTTACATTTTATAAGAAAGAGAGTGACGTATTGCTAAATATAGTGCCATGACTAGAAGTGCCATAAAAGGAAGGATATGCACGAATGCCTGGTATGAGTTATTCTCTAATAGTAATCGCTTGTTTGAGTTATTTGCCTAAATTTCCCTCTGTGATGCATTTTTCCGTACTAAAATAATGGAGTCACATAATTTAGTGGATGATAAAATATTATGAAACTTGCATAAGTTAACAGAAAGGTCCCGGCTTCAGGCAATTCTCAAGCATATGTTGCTGCCACAAAACTAGGCTGGTTTTCCAAAGCAATTAGTGTAGTTTAATGTTCATAGTGACCCAGTAAATATGGTTCATGCAGCTCAATATTTCAAACACCTAACGGCAAAGTCTTGTTGATCTAAATAAGCAGTTATGACATAATGAATTCTGCAACCCAGATAGAGAAGTATATTCCACGACATGTTGCTGTTAAAATTCCAACCAACATTGGAAAATATTTATATTCCAATTATTCCAATTATTTTATTTTTTAATATTAATGACATTGGGGGGGGGGAGCTGAGGAAAGCATATTAGGAATTTGAAAACATAGGAAAGGGATGTAGACTATATATAGTGTACATGTGTGTGTAAGTAAATAAAAATAGGGTGAATCTCTTTAACACTTGAAAAATCATGTGATCAGTCTCAGTAGCCCCCTCCCCTTCCTGGCTTAACCACATGGGATACATCAATATGGACAGTAAGATTAACCAGGCTCCCCGTTTAACCATTGTACAGACTGGCCCAATTACGTATGTGCTGAACCTTTAAGTTATTTCAATTATTATTTTCCATATTTAACTCTACATAGTACCATCCCAAGTCTATGAGTTTCAAATAAGAGCTGAAAGGATTGGCAAAGGTGTCCTAACACGGGCACTACAGCTACACCAAAGCCACTGTGCCAGCGAAGCAGCTGGTGCCCATGCCAGACTTAGTGCCCCATTCTGGTAGAAATGGAGTAGGAGTAGAAACGTTACAGCGGTTTGTGATCGGTTGGTTACAACATGAATTGCAATTTGTAGCTATACAGTATGTGATACTGAATCCTGCTAGCCCTTTATGAGGAAAGATTCAGACCTGAAATTCAGACCTGAAAGAGAAGGCAGAACTTTTTTTAAATACTTCCAATGGGGAAAATAAAACTTCCTAATTAAAACTGGAAATAGTCAAAGTCTCGCCCACCTTAACCTCGCACTTCTGAAATTTACACTGTTAATTAGACTGTATCAAAACACACCCACAGGACAAATTTAGAATGCTTTCTTTTAGCATTACTCTGAAAGTAGGTGAGAAAACATTGAAAATCCACTCTTTAAGTAGTTTCAAGTGCCAGTAGGGCACTAGCAACACAAGTAGCTAAAAATGAATGAAGTTTGGGGCAAGATGAAGAGTGAAGTTTAAACAAAAACCTATGACCACCCTCAACAAAGGTGAGGGCTTTGATGATGGGGAACTTGAATAAATGGGCACTTTGCACCACCACCGAGGCCAATAACAAACTAGGAAGGGCAGATACATAACATTTGTCTTATAAGTTCCTTACAGGTACTCTGTCTGGAAGTCTAGGTACAAAGATACACCAAGTACAGTACTACCTCACATCATACTGCTGCAGATGCAAGTCTAGTATGCTCAGCTGCAACACGATGGTCCTCATTACTGCATAGTAGGCTAAAGCTGTTCCTGTTCGTGGGAGGCACTATCCAAAAAGGAAGGATTGTTAAATCAGAACACTTTTCCCATGTTGCAGGTGGAGACACTGAAGCATGGAGGCAAGGGAAAGATAGAGGTTGTTCAGGATCTTGCATCTGCTCCCCGTCCCAGTGTGTTGTCATTTATTTATTTACCTATCTGCAGTGCCTTGTTCCTGTAGTCCAAGCCAGAATCAGCAGCTTTATATGACCAAGTCGATCCCTTCTGGGCTCTTGGGTCACCCAAAAGCTGCTGGGTTGGTTGCTGCAACACCAGTCACAAGAGACCTGCAGTGATGCTGTTGCAGTGGGGCAGACCAGAGGCGTAGCTAGGGGGCGGGGCCCCCAGGCGACACGCAGAGGGTTGCACAAGTCGCCGCTTCAGTGGCAATTTGGCGGCGGTGCTGGCAGCAAAAAGGGTATTTTGCGGTGCAGTGGTGGCAAAAAGAGTCACACGCCCGCCCAGGTCCCGATCATGCTTTTCCAGTAGAAAAAATGCCAAGTTTTTTCGAGTTTTATCAACATGGGGATGACGTCACATGCGGGGGTGGGACTTGTGGCATCACAGGGGGTGTCGTGTGGGTGCCTCCCCCCTGCCGCAGAGGCTAGCTACGCCTTTGGGGCAGACAACAAGTGAGACAATGACCCACTGAACACGGAGCCATGTGGTTCGGCCCTGCTGCTAGGATTCTTGGTTTCATATTCCTGGCACTTTCAGGATCATTGCCACTCATTCAGTTATATGCACCAATACAGTACATGCAAATCTCCAAACAGGCTCTATTTCTAAGCTTAAAGGCAAATTCAACTTAAAGTGCACCATAAGCACAACATTTTACATGATATTTTTCCTTTCAAATAGCTTATTTATTTCTACAAAAATTGGTAATGCTAAAAAAAAGCGACATTTTATTACACTCAGAAGACTTTATAGTCTCCAGAGAAGGGAAGCATAACACTTTTAACAGCGTGTGTTCATTATGACAGGTGAAAATACAGAAAATATTAGCTAGAATTGCTAGTGAACAGTGTTATACAGAAATTCTGTTTGTGATCTGCAGAATGACCTCTCTCTCTTCCTATGCAAACATGTATGAGCAATATGCTGCTAACACACATATAAACATTACACTGATATTTGAAATGTCAAAATGTTGAAAATGGATTTATGCAATAGGTATTTTTATGAAACCCTGTTGTCTGCCTTCAAGTCTCCCATTAAGCAGATGCTACTAAATCAGCGTTTCTCAAAGCTCTACAGGAGTTTACTACCCTGTAAGTCTTTGCGGGGGCAGGGCAATGTCAGAGGCAGCGCTGCAGGATCGCACCCATCCAGACTAAAAAACGCTTTTTAAACATACCTGGGTGTCCTGCAAGCTCCCTGAAGGGTCCGAGGGGGGCTGAACCCTCCTCCACAGGACTCTCCAAGGCTGATGTGACCCACCACTTTGAGAACCCCTCTACTAGATGATTCTGTAAAAGGACTACATTAATGAAGCTTACTTTGCTTTCTTCCCTCTATCTTGTTTTTCATCATTTACTTATGTTCAGTCATGCCTTTGTAACTTATGAATGACATCAGCATCTCACCAATTTCTGCCTACAAAAATAATTGTTGTTGTTGTTCAGTCGTTAAGTTGTGTCCGACTCTTCGTGATCCCATGAACCATATCCCGCCTGGCCTTCGTATCCTCCACTATCTTCCTGAGTTCGCTCATTTTCATGTTCGTTGTATCGGTGATGCTGTCTAACCATCTCATCCTTTGCCTTCCCCTTCTCCTTTTGCCTTCAATTTTTCCCAGCATCAGAGTCTCCTCCAGAGACTCCTCTCTTCGCATTAGGTGGCCAAAATATTTGAGTTTCAGCCTTAGTACCTGTGCTTCCAGGGAACAGTCAGGGTTGATTTCATTTAGGATTGACTGATTTGATCTCCTAGCAGTCCAAGGGACTCTCAGGAGTCTTCTCCAGCACCACAGTTCAAAAGCATCTATTCTTCAGCGCTCAGCCTTCCTTATGGTCCAACTCTCGCAACCATACATTGCTACTGGGAACACCATCGCCCTGACTATACGAACTTTTGTTGGCATAGTGATATCTCTGCTTTTTATTATGCTATCTAAATTTGCCATAGCTTTCCTTCCAAGGAGAAAGCGTCTTTTAATTTCATGGCTGCTGTCTCCGTCTGCAGTGATCTGCACTGCAAAAAGTAAACCCCAAAAAGTAAAATCTGTTACTGCTTCCATTTCTGCCCCTTCTATTTGCCAGGAGTTGATGGGACCAGATGCCATGATCTTAGTTTTATTAATGTTGAGTTTCAAGCCAACTTTTGCACTCTCCTCTTTCACTCTCATCAAGAGGCTCTTTAGTTCTTCTTCACTTTCTGCCATTAGGGTGGTATCGTCTGCATATCTGAGGTTGTTGATATTTCTCCCGGCAATCTTGATTCCGGCTTGCGATTCATTCAGCCCAGCATTTCTCATAATTTACTCTGCATATAAGTTAAATAAGCAGGGTGACAATATACAGCCTTGCCGTACTCCCTTCCCAATTTTGAACCAGTCGGTTGTTCCATGGCTGGTTCGAACTGTTGCTTCTTGACCCGCATACAGGTTTCTCAGGACACAGGTAAGGTGGTCTGGTACCCCCATCTCTTTAAGAATTTGCCACAGTTTGCTGTGATCCACACAATCAAAGGCTTTTGCGTAGTCAATGAAGCAGAAGTAGGTGGTTTTTTGGAACTCTCGTGCTTTCTCCATGATCCAGCGCATGTTGGCAACTTGATCTCTAGTTCCTCTGCCTCTTCGAAACCCAGCTTGTACGTCCGGTAGTTCTCGGTCCACGTACTGCTGAAGCCTAGCTTGTAGGATTTTGAGCATAACCTTGCTAGCATGTGAAATGAGTGCAATTGTGCGATAGTTTGAACACTCTTTGGCACTGCCCTTCTTTGGAATTGGAACGTAAACTGACCTTCTCCAATCCTTTGGCCACTGCTGAGTTTTCCAAATTTGTTGGCATATTGAGTGCAGCACTTTCACAGCATCATCATTTAGGATTTTAAGTAGCTCAGCTGGGATATTATTATCTCCACTAGCTTTGTTGTTAGTGATGCTACCTAAGGCCCACTTGACTTCACTCTCTAGGATGTCCGGCTCTGGGTCAGTGACCACACCAGCGTGGTCATCAGGAACATTCAGATCTTTCTTGTATAGTTCTTCTGTGTATTCTTGCCATCTCTTCTTAATCTCTTCTGCTTCTGTTAGGTCTCTGCCTTTTTTGTCCTTTATCATGCCCATCTTTGCACAAAACGTTCCCTTGATATCTCCTATTTTCTTGAAGAGATCTCTAGTCCTCCCCATTCTGTTGTTTTCCTCGATTTCCTTGCATTGTTCATTTAAGAAGGCCTTCTTATCTCTCCTTGCTATTGTCTGGAAATCTCCATTCAGTTGTTTATATCTTTCCCTTTCACCCTTGCTTTTCGCATTTCTTCTTTCCACAGCTATTTCTAAAGCCTCATCTGACAGCCAATTTGCCTTCTTGCATTTCTTTTTCTTTGGGATGGTTTTAGTTGCTGCCTCCTGTACAATGTTACGAACTTCCGTCCATAGTTCTTCAGGCACTCTGTCTACCAGGTCTAATGCCCTAAATCTATTCTTCACCTCCACTGTATATTCATAAGGGATATGGTTTAGGTCATATCTGACTGGTCTAGTGGTGTTCCCTACATTCTTCAGTTTAAGCCTGAATTTTGCAATAAGAAGCTCATGATCTGAGCCACAGTCAGCTCCAGGTCTTGTTTTTACTGATTGTATAGAGCTTTTCCATCTTTGGTTGCAAAGCACATAATCTATCTGGTTTCGGTATTGACCATCTGGTGATGTCCATGTGTAGAGTCGCCTCTTGTGTTGTTGGAAAAGAGTGTTTGCTATGACCAGCGTGTTTTCTTGACAGAACTCTGTTAGCCTTTGCCCTGCTTCATTTTGCGCTCCAAGGCCAAACTTGCCTGTTGTTCCGTTTATTTCTTGATTTCCTACTTTAGCATTCCAGTCTCCTATGATGTAAAGGACATCTTTTTGGGGTGCTAGTTCTAGAAGGTGTTGTAGGTCTTCATAGAACCAGTCAACTTCATCTTCTTCGGCATCAGTGGTTGGGGCATACACTTGGATTACTGTAATGTTGAATGGTTTGCCATTTTAGTTCGCTTATTCCCAAGATGTCAATGTTCAATCTTATCTCATTTTTGACCACATCCAGCTTGCCTTGATTCATAGACCTCACATTCCATGTTCCTAAGCAGTATTGCTCCTTGCAGCATTGGATTTTCCTTTCAACCTCAGAAACATCCACAGCTGGACGTCCTATTGGCTTTGGCCCAACCGCTTCATTCTTTCTGGGTCTACTTGGAATAGTCCTCCGCTCTTCCTCAGTAGCATATTGGACACCTTCCGACCTGAGGGGCTCATCTTCCGGCGTCATATCTTTTAGCCTTTTGGTACTGTTTATGGGATTTTCTTGGCAAGGTGGGTTGCCATTTCCTTCTCTAGTGGATCACTTTTAGTCAGAAATAATTAGCTGACTGTTATTATAAATGGTTTTCTTTGATGCACAAAGCCCCCATTTTCAGTACCCTTCTGATAAATAAAATTGAACAGAAGGTTCACACTGCTGCAAAGAGGAAAAGACAGCTTTTCTTATGTTTTGTAATGAAATGGCAATGATTGTATATTGCGCACGTGCACACACACACACATGCGCGCGCACACACACACGATACATATTTATTAAAATAAAGATGTGAGGACTGGGCACAACAAGTGAGAAAAAAAGTACTTTTATTGTGTCAACTGCTCACGCAGTAAGACGAATAGGCAAGTTTACCGATGAAACGATGATTCTTTGAGTTATCATTTGTACAGATACACATAGTGGGATTCTGTATAGGCACAGAGCTGAACTTGGGAGCTTCCAGAACACTGTCAACCATTCTGCTCCTGCGCTAGAGTGGTGGAAACCCCATGCACATTGTGCTCGGACCAGGAAGGATATCAGCGCAACCCAGAGTTGATATCTCCTCCCCCTCCCAGGCCGGGCAGGCCAATGGCCCTCTCCCCTACCACCCCTCCCCTACCTGCCCTCAGCCCACACTCCCCACACCCTCCCACCGATCGGTGCAGCCTTTACCTGGGTCAGCCAGCGCCAGCCTCTACACTGGCACCACTTACTATCTGGGTGCTGCAAAAGTGCCTTACGGCACTCTTCCAACACCTTAAGCCGCGCGGAGCACTCTCCCCACTGGCCTAAATTTACACAGGATTGCACAGTTAATCAGTAGGGTGGTAACAAAGCTTTAATAGCGGACAAAATGGAGGAAAGTTTACACTTGCACTTTCTTATGGTGTTTGAGGCATGCTTATTGTTATTCTGCAGGAACTGTAGATTTTCATTAATTAATTGAATCCTGTATGCTTTTCTCCTTTTTGGCAGCAACACTTCACTTTGGGCCTGACTGTCATGGTCTAGGCTTCGGATCCAGGCTTGAGTCCAGAAAATAAAGTCAATATTTGCTTTACTAAAGCTTCCCCGACACCTGCATTTCCAAAAGGGAAACTCTGTTTGAGATTACTGTTGAGACATCTCAGAGCAGGCACCGTGTTAGAAGAGGCATCTCCTCATCTGTGAAAGGGACGCGGAGAAAGCGTCTTCTAATATGGTGCCAACCACCAACAATTAGTGTTAGTTCTTATATTAAAAATAGTTCACAATGTTTAAAGAAAAATCTCTGCCCAATTGTTTTTAATCGATGAAAGCTTTTTTAATCAATTAATTGAACTGATTAATTGCCTAAAGTTGTAGCGCAAATTTTTGTAATAAACTTTGACATGAAGAAGAATGTGTTCTTTGGTGCTTCCTGGGTCACAAAGAGAATACGCAACACAGTTTTGCCTTGTTAAGAGAGATGTTTTCAGACATCGCGAGGGTAAGGCTTTGGAGTACTACTTATAAAAGTGTAGTTTTGAGCTCTGATGGTCATTCTTCAGGGGGCTGTAAAACATGCCCTTTAGAATATGATCTGCTTGCTTTGTTGTAAATATACAATTAAAATAAACAGTAAAAATATGTTTATGGATGTGTAATATGGATGCTATTTTTACATACATTTTCCCGTCCCCTGGAGAAGAGTTGCTGGCGCTCGAAACAAGGTGCACCCTTCCAAGTTTCTTTGTTGGTTAGTTAGCATGATGCTGCCTCCCCATTTTCTGAGTGTTCCTATGGACATCTGCCAATTCAAAACCCTTACGTTTCAGTCTTCTGGTCCAGCTATGAGCAGTCAGCTCATTCAGAAGTAGAAGAGTATTCTATAAGAGATCTGAGGTCTATTTTTGAAGCCCACAATGACATTTCAAAGCTCACAATATCTTACCACTGTGTTCACCACCTGGGGTTTTCACATTAGGAAGTGAGGGAAGAAGATGACAGTATGCGGTGCCCAGAGGGGGAGGGAGTCCTACGTGCACTAATGCACATGCAAAAAACAAGAGGGGCAGCAAAAAGGCCATGTAGCTTCACACACCTAGGAGGCTTGTTCCACTGATTTAACTCAGTGGAAAATCTCCTTGCATTAGAAACGCTTCTATTTCCTTCAAATGCTCCGTACTACAGCACCATTTTTCTTGCAGTGTCCAACGCTATTGTTTTCTCTCTGGACTGGGGCACAAAGCCATGTTTTCCCTCAGAGACTGGATCTGTATCCACAATATTACCCACTGAGTTGGAAATAATCACACAGGGTGCTTCGGCATTTGTGGTCACCTTAGCAACCTTTTCTCAGCTGCAGAGGCTGTCTGTAGGAAGTGTTAAAAATTGACATGTCAGATTATTGAGGGTCTCCAGCTAAATAGTTATAGATCTATACTGAAAATGCATTATCTCCTGCCGATCCAAGTCATCTGAAACTCCCTTTATATCCATTAACTAATCCATTGGGGGAAGGGCATTATTTTTGCATATTGCCCCCACACAGTAGCCTTACAATATTTTGTGATTTTTATAAACAGAGGGTGAGAAAATACCCTGAGATATATTTATACAAAAGTATGTTAACACTTCAAGAGCAAACAACCGGGATACAGCAGGGGGCCTTTTCAGTAGTCGCACCACATTTACAGAAGGTCCTGCCAAAGGAACCTTGCCTTGTTGAAAGAGGTTCTAGACCAGGGGTTCACCACCGGTGGTATTAGTACCATCTGTGGTACTTCGGCCAACTGCTGGTGGTACTTGGATAGCCAGAGCACCACTCCAACACAACACTTTTGGTGGTGTGTTTTTGCTCCCAAGTGCCTCTTGCCTTTGGCCGAACCTCTTGGGAACACTGAGAGGGGTGTTCTCACCCACCCAGAGCCTCCTACCTGTGTTTTCTGGCCTCTGAAAACCTGTAAGTAACAGGCAATGATGTCATCACCAGTCACTTCCAGTGGTACACAAGAGTGGCACCGGAGGTGGTACTCGGCCGGGAAGGGGTTGAGAACCTCTGTTCTAGACTCTTTAGGATATCCAGGTGCCAGTCACCAGGTCCAGTGGAGAGTGTGTGCCTAGATTTTAAACTTGCATGGACCAAAGTACTCCTGGTATGACATGGCAAAGAGTGGTGCACTGACAGAAATGAACAGGCATTCCTTCATCAGGGAGATAAAAGAGAGGCAGGTTGCAGAGGTTGGCGCATCCCAAGACTCCACTGTACTCCTGGCTAGCACATCATCTGCTGAAAATGTAAGCATGTTGAAATTTTAAAAATGCTACTTAGTCATAAAAATAGATTTAAGACCTACCAGCTGAAGACTAGTTTTTTCACACGTAGTAAATTGGGTGATCTGAAATGTAATTTCATTATCTTCAGAGTAATTGTAATTCCTATCTGTTGAGATTAGTTCAGTTCAGTGAATGAAATAAATGTGACTGGAGTAGAATCTGATTTGGTCTTCTGCCAAATAACAGAAATCTCCTTCAGTGACAGATACTGTCACCAACATTTACAAATAAAGCATGTAGAAGACGTTTTAGGAACCTCTTGTAATGATGATTAAAAAAAATGTTTGTAACGCTAAGAAATGCAATTAAAGGAAAAACTATAGTCCACTAACACCTTATCTATTTCTGCTATTCTAATTTATTTATTTAAAGAATTTATATCCCGCCTTTCTCCCAGCGAGGGCACTCAAGGCGGCTAATTCATTCTAGAAGCTGTTTACTTAAAATCAACAAGTGAAATTGAGAGCACAGACCCCTTCTTCAGCTGCATGGTGTCATGGCTGGGTCACAATGCTGTCTCCAGATTATCATCGATGACATCATTACCAAGCTTCTGCATTGCTGAGCTTTGCGCAGCGTGGAGTTCAACTCAGAGGTGTGCAGCCATGTGGCCGCACACCTTTACCTTACAAGGAACACTGCCTAGATTCTGTGCTCTTTGGATCTTCCTTGGCTCTCTAGCCTACAGTCTTCCAGCACTCCTTTGACTGTCCTTTTTGCCATTTTTCAATAGAAAGAGAAGGTTTTAGGGTGCAGGGAAGGAAGGAAGAGGGGAGAGAGGAAATTGGCTGTGGCTCTGGAGCCACACAGCCACAGCCAGAGGTGTAGCCAGACCATTTTTCAACGGGGGCAAAACCCTTGATGCCCCCCCCCATAAAAATGCGCGGCCGTAACCCTTTATGCCCCCACAGTGCGGCAGCGTCAGTCTCAGCAAGTCAGTGGCGGGTTCGTGTCGTGGGCAGGGAGGGTGAGGGCGGGGGAGTATCTGGGTGGTTTAGAGGGAGGACAGGGGGTGAACCAGGGGAAGGATGGGGTGGATCTTGACGGTACCAGCATGCGCCAGAATTCTATCCCTTCTTTTCAACTGGTCCCTCCCCTTTTCTCTCCTCAGAAGTATGCCAGTTATATATGCCAGCACCTCAGGGCCAAATAAGGCCTGAAGAGACCCACAAGCCATCAGAAGGCCCATGGAGAGATAAGGGGAAAAAATTCCTTACCTCCCACAGGCATACTGTGCCTGCGTGAAAGCGTTGAAGCAGCTGTTCGTAATTCGGACATCCATAACTCAGAGAGCTGGTGGATTCTCAATGTCTTCCCAGTATCCAGCCTGCCCCCATATATTTTAATTCTATACTGGCAACTTTCCCTTCCCTCCCAGATGCTGAATGTTCTGGGCCACCACACCAGCTCAGTTGAATAGTATCAGAGGTTTAACTGTCACAAGTACAATACAATATCTTCTATTTTCATTTATTATGTATCCATCAGTCAGATGCTCTGTCAACTTAAATTTCATCTGGAAGTATTTAGAAGAAAGTGTGTGTGTTTTAAGGTATATAAAGAATGTAAATTGTGATGCTCTTACTTTAAATGTGCAGTTGCATTAAATCAGATAGTCATATAATTCCTAAGAGGTAGGAAATTGTAATATGGAGTTTCTCAAACATGAAAACCTCTTGGCCCAAGTAAACTGCTATTAAACAAGGCAATTGCACATGTTTGTAATTTTGAAGCAAAAGTACAGACAATGATAAAATACTGTCTCTACGCTATTTCCCACTTAGGAAAAAAAGTGTTTTACAAATTGATTCACTGAAAAGTAAGACCAGCTGAATAATGAAACTACAAACCAGACAGGTAGTATACAAATATAATCAACCTTAAATAATTGACCATACAGTTATTTTGCCCTTGCCCAGGAGTGTGCATTCAGTTTTGACTATTTAGCTAGAGAAATAATTTTAACTGTTTAACACCGTTGATTCCCACCAGATTCTCACCTTCTAGAAAAGACGCTTACAGCTCTCTATACATTAAAATCCAAGTGAATGCGGCACGGTCAATTCATATCACATTTTAGAATAGAAGACAAGAAGAACAGAACACAAGATTGTTGTTGTTGTTCAGTCGTTAAGTCGTGTCCGACCCTTCATGATCCCATGAACCATATCCCGCCAGGCCTTCCTGTCCTCCACTATCTTCCTGAGTTCGCTCATTTTCATGTTCGTTGCATCGGTGATGCTGTCTAACCATCTCATCCTTTGCCTTCCCCTTCTCCTTTTGCCTTCAATCTTTCCCAGCATCAGAATCTTCTCCAGAGACTCCTCTCTTCGCATTAGGTGGCCAAAATATTTGAGCTTCAGCCTCAGTACCTGTCCTTCCAGGGAACAGTCAGGGTTGATTTAATTTAGGATTGACTGATTTGATCTCCTAGCAGTCCAAGGGACTCTCAGGAGTCTTCTCCAGCACCACAGTTCAAAAGCATCTATTCTTCGGCGCTCAGCCTTCCTTATGGTCCAACTCTCGCAACCATACATTGCTACTGGGAACACCAACGCCTGACTATTCGAACTTTTGTTGGCATGGTGATATCTCTGCTTTTTATTATGCTGTCTAAGTTTGCCATAGCTTTCCTTCCAAGGAGTAAGCGTCTTTTAATTTCATGGCTGCTGTCTCCGTCTGCAGTGATCTTGGAGCCCAGAAAAGTAAAATCTGTTACTGCTTCCATTTCTGCCCCTTCTATTTGCCAGGAATTGATGGGCCCAGATGCCATGATCTTAGTTTTATTAATGTTGAGTTTCAAGCCAACTTTTGCACTCTCCTCTTTCACCCTCATCAAGAGGCTCTTTAGTTCTTCTTCACTTTCTGCCATTAGGGTGGTATCGTCTGCATATCTGAGGTTGTTGATATTTCTCCCGGCAATCTTGATTCCGGCTTGCGATTCATTCAGCCCTGCATTTCTCATAATGTACTCTGCATATAAGTTAAATAGGCAGGGTGACAATATATAGCCTTGCCGTACTCCCTTCCCAATTTTGAACCAATTTTGAACACAAGATTGCATTTCCCCTATTTATTTATTTATTTATTTTAATATAACAAAGTATGAGTAGCCTTAGCGTATGCTCCACATGGAAAGATCACAAGTTACTAACTCCGAAGATCATTTCAGACCAGCCAGGGATGCCAGGGATTGTGCAAACAGCTTCATCGCAATGCTTCTGCCTGAAGCCCCATGTCTCCCCTGTGCCAAATGAGAAGTCATTCCAGATACCTGAAAGGATTTTTGGAGTGGTTCTCTCAGTGCAGTGTGAACAGCAGATAGGCAGGGGTGGTGGTGTTAATCTCCAATGCATATCTGGGAGCCTCTCTGTGCACAGCTAAGATTTGGATCCAAACTCTACTTCCTAGCAATTTTGGGGACATGGCAATTTGCTATCTTGACACAGAGGTATACAGGGAAAAGACCATGTTATCTTACTAAAATATACAAGAATAATCACTTGGTAGAGACCTTCCAGTTTAAAATTGAAATATGAATCAGTTATCAGCATAAAAGGCTGTTCATACAGGTCCCTGGTCATGCAGGCTCAGATAGACGCATGTGTGTCCCTGCCTCACGCTGCATTCGAACTTAATGTCTGCCGTGTGTAGTATATGCACAGTATATGATTCTGACACAATCTGTCTATTGAGCTTTTTTAAAAAAAGGATCGAAAACTGTTATTTTTGATTGCACAAATGAGACAATTGGTGCATCTGCAGACTGATGTATGTATACCCTGCTAGACATTCTACACACAGGAAAAGGGTACAAAACCACAAGACCTACACATTAGGAAACTATATAAACCAGCCCAAACAAATGTAAGGAAATCACTTTGATCATGAGACTTTGAACATAATAATGAAATAATAGATATCAGCATGATGATGATGATGATGATGATGATGATGATGACGACGACAAAATGGCTCTATGTGAAATTATAGTACATTAATCTCAACTGAAAACTCAGTGGATATTGCATAAGTCACATACATTTCATACACAGCAATGTAATATTCAAAACCAACTTTCTAACAAATACTGTACCTCTTAATTATGACATTATGAGACTAGGTGCATTATGACACATTATGAGACTAGGTGCATTATGACACTATGAAACATTATGAGACTAGGTGGCCTGCTTCCCCCCCCCCCCCAGACTTGCTCTAGTGTGCATGGTAGTCACATAAACACATCACACACTGTGACGTCACCCTGTCACAGCTGACACTAAACTTGCCACTTTTACATTTCATTAACATACTTCATTTGATTCAGATGTTTCTCAAATGCGCTCTTTCATAAACTGCATATGTACTGCATAAGCCAACAGTGTTCTAAGTGAATGGGATACAATCTAAACTTAAAAACACACACACACACAAATGATTATTTGAACTTATAAAATGCCTGTAATTAAGATGGGTGGGGTGTACATGGCATGAGAACCTACATACTGCATGAATCCCTGGAGCTCTGAGAGCTGCTGCACCTCAGAACCAAATAAGATGTGATCTGGGAACTACATGATCCAATCTCCTTTTGTTAAAAGCAGATGTCGTTAATAGAAGTTGGAGGGGGAGGGCAATTTAAGCCAGGAAAAGGGTGTAGAGGAAACAGCTATCCCCCTACCCCTCCCTCAGCACTGAAGGACTGATACACCCCCCCCACACACACACACTTGCTTTTAAGCAAAGAAAAAATGCTGGGAGATCCAACGATGGAACTCTCATATCATACCTAGGTTTGGCCCTGAGTCATTGGGCCGTGGTCTGTGAAGGCTGGATCTTCTATTATTAAGGGTAGCATCTAGCAAGCTTTGCCCCTATGCAACGGCATCACTAAGTACAGCATTTTATTTTTCTCCATATAAGTGAGTGGTAGAAAAAAAGTGGTACCAGTAAAATGAGTTGGACCAAGAGAAGGGCAAGCAATGCTCTGCTTGTGCAACAGGGTTTTCCCACCACCTTCTCCCCACTGCTGCTGCCCCATGCCCCCCTCTAAAAATCTGCTCCTGTAGGATTGGTGGACCAGATGGGATGTGGCAGCTACAGGAGGAGGGGGAATTGATACGTACCCACAACGTATTCCTTGTGAGAATTCTGATACAAGACAATTTGAGTCCGATCCCAAAGAAAGAGAATTCCAATTGTTCTCTGGCCAACATAAATGAAAGGTCCTGCTGCTCTTTTGGAAAATGTCGCTAGGCTATTCACATCCACGGACAATACTGGGGAAACCAGTCAGATGGGACTTTGTTTACATTTGGATCACACACAGTATAATCCTATGTATATTTACTAGGAAGTAAGTTCCACTGTGTACAAAGGAGCTTACTTACAGGGAAGTATGTATAAGAGTATAACACAAGTGCATCAGAATTCTATGGCCCAATCCTATTGAGGCACTTCCACTGTTGCAAACGGCTACCGATGGAGCGCACAGCGCTCCCTCTGCGACCATTTTAGGAGCACTGCGGTAGCACTCCAGGACTGCTGGAGCAGGCAAGGCAGCAACGGGGGTGGAAAGGGGGGCAAAACGGAACGGGAAGGGGGCATGACAGGGTGGGGAGGCTGCAAGAGGGGTGGATGCAGCTGAAGGAGCTTGCTGGATCCTATCCCCTCCAGCAGCCTCCCTGCCCCTTTTCTCTCCTCGGACTTGCACTAGCAAACTGGGTCCGAGGAGACCCATTGCAGGTTGGGAGGCTTATGCAGTGGTAAGGGGATTTAAATCCCCTTTCCCTGCTGAAGGCTCCCAATCTCCCCCCCCCCTTGCTGGATACAGTGCACCTGTTTTTGGCATGGCTGCACCAGTGGGCGAGGGAAGAATTGGGCTCTTAATCACACCTAGAACACACAACGGTGTACTTAACTGTGTTCCAATTTATCCCAATCTCATACTTCGGTAATTGACTTTTTTTAAGCCTACATAACGGAGCATAAACATGGTGTTCAGGTGGGTTGTTTTCACATTTGTCATATCCAGTTTCTAGAAGGAGAATTGCCATTTTCATTACAACAAGGGAGATATACTTCATTACATTTCATTGACCTAGTATTGCCAGTTGCTGAAGATGATTGAGTTATTTCAAAATATCATTGCTAAAACTTAACATTCATTATCATGTGAGGTTTTTGGGTCCTGTCCCCCAATCTTTCATACTTATTTTTGCCCTTTGCCAAAAATAGAATCTCTTTTCTTTGTACAAGTATTGTTCTAGAACACAATACACTTCTTCTAGTTGAAGAAGGCAATCCAAATGATAAAAACTATCACAGGGCACATTTTTCTATAAGAGGAATCCTTCTGCAATTAATCTTCCAACTACTCAATAGTCTAATTACTGTGGCACCCAGTACTAATTAATAAGTACATAATGGAATAAAATGGCATTAAGCAAGTTGTCAGTTTGCCATTGCTCAACTTCATTTGGCAAAAGCAGCACATTCAATCTGTCAAGAATAATTCAGATCAACATGCAAACTGCAAAGCTAGGAATATGGTCTACTATTTTTCTGTGACATTATAGTAAAAGCATTGCACACCCCAACCCTAAACATATATGCCTCTCTGTAACACCCCAGAAAGCAAAAACAAAAGATCAACCAGAAACAAAATGAAAAGTACCAGAAACAACCATGGAATTACGTATTACAGACTCACAGCAATCAAATGGTTTATAACAGTGGTTCTCAAAGTGGTGGGTCACGACCCACCATTGAGAACAAAATGCTGATCCCTGCCCCCTTAAGGGGCGGGGACAGCATGGCGGTGGAGACCCCAGGGATCGCCGCTGCTGCAGCTGAAAAAGTACCCAAACCCACCATTTTTGGCATTACAGGGGCTTGGGGGGTGGCTTTGGGGAGGCCTGCGCAACCCTCCACAGGTCTCCCCGATCTTCAGATCACTGAAAAACGGTGATTTGGGGGCACTTCCGGGTTTTGCAGAAAACCCCGCCCCCGCAGACACTCAGAGTTCTCCCCGCCTTGCGGGGAGAACTTTGAGAACCACTGGTTTATAAAATATAAGGACCAACCGCACACAATTGCTAGGAGTGTAGTGCAGACTCACAGGTGGTCCATATCCTTTTAAAAGTAACTTTGTCCCCTTCCATTCTCAAGCCACAGGTTTGCTATTGGAGGACGTGGCTGGGCACAGAGGAAATGTCCTCAGAGCTTGCCCTCCTCTCCACATGGCAGTTGTTGGGTGGATTAAGGGAGGCAGAACGTGTGCCATTCTGGTCTTGGGTAAGTACTGAGAGCGGGGCAAGCATGGAGGAAATAATTCTGACCCCTTTCTATGTGAAAAATGGTCTCTCTCTCTCTCTCCCTCAGTTCAGGTCCCTGGGTTGTCTGCACACGAACAACCTGCTTTAGAAATATAGGGAGTCTTCCACATCTTCTAGGGTGTGGGAAACCTCACAGTTGTGTATAAACTAAAAGTTTATACAAAAATTGTGTATAAAACTTGTTTTTCTTTCTTTAAAACCCCCCAAAAGATTCTATAGATCACCAACTTCGTTTTGATAACTTTAGCGAACAAAAAAAAGTACAACAAACAGAGACTTCATGCTGTTTGCAATCAGACACATAATTCATTCCCAAGGTCAGTCAACTGTCTTTAATTCCAGACTTGAACATAGTATAAAATAATTACTGTTCGCATAAATGAAAATTAAAATGGAGGAGAGCTACCCATTTTTAAGACACTCTTTCCTTGTAGACAAGAGCATGATTAAAGCACAGCAATGCCTCCAATAAAGTTTCCTCTTTTAGCACTGTTTTGTTACAGCACTCTTCATTCTGGGTTGATTGACAGCCATTATAGCTAATGGGAGCAGTGCATTCTGTATAGGGCAGGGCCAACCAGCTCCCACTTGCTGCAATGGCTCTAAACTGGAGCAGGTTGAGAAGGTCAACAAAGTTTGTAAGGGATTTGGAAAACAAGTCCTATGAGTTTAGGTATGTTTAGCCTGTTTAGCCATGGAAGAATTTCTTCACCCAGCGTGTAATTCATCTGTGGAACTCCTTGCCACAGGATGTGGTGATGGCACCTGGCCTAGATGCCTTTAAAAGGGGTTTGGACAGATTCATGGAGGAAAAGACCATCACAGGTTACAAGCCATAAGCAACCTCCTGGTTTTAGAAGTGGGTTTTCTCTGTGCCAGGTGCAAGGGAGTGACAACAGGAAACAGGTTATCTTGTCTGTGTGCTCCCTGAGGCATCTGGTGGGGCCACTGTGAGATACAGGAAATTGGACTAGATGGGCCTTTGGCCTGATCCAGCAGGTCTCTTCTTAAGTAAGAATGGAAACATTTGTTCTCTGATGTCCCAGAGAGCAGGGCTTCATCTAATGGGCTTAAGCTGTAGGAGGGGAGATTTCAGTTGAATATCAAGAAAAAAATTCTTAACGATAAGACCGGTTCAACAATGGAACTGATTACTGGGGGAACTGATGGGTTCTCCCACAAAAGGCACTTTTTGGAGATGCTCTAGATACGATTTTTATGCCTCAAGCAGGGGGTTGGCCTTGAAGGCCCCTTCCGACCCTATGATAAAATGCAGGAAGAAAACACTTCTATTTGTACATCCCTGAATGTCCATCCATTAATTCAGCCCACAGAGGTACCAATATACTGTACATCAATATCTGACAACTACAAACCTAAAACAACATGGAGAGGTCCTTGTAAGAACAGCTACTCTATCTTCAGACCAATTCATACTTTCACCCTGCCACCTGGGTGGCCATCTTGAACACAAATGTGTGGCACAGCTCCATGTGGAAAGTCATTTGTGTGAAGTGGCTTCCCACACAGTTTGGGAGATTTCAACCACATCACCGCAAATCCCCACAATGCTTTCAAAAAACCATCTAGGGAAATGAAGTTAATAATTTTTCTGAACTGCAGAGAAGTAATGAATAAAACAGATATCATGGTTTCAGGAGCCAAGATAAGAGTTTATATCATAGTATTGTGATGATTAACCCTTTATTGGTCACATAGGTTGGATGTGCTTGTTGTCTAGTACACTTATCACCTGAAGCAGTGTCATGTTCTCGGGGGCCCTTGGGCAAAGCCTGTTCTGAGCGCTGACTGGCTCTCAAGTACGTACACAAACACTGCCCCCTCCTGGAGTGTTTTGAACCCTCCTCTCTCAGCACTTCCTGAACACTGTGAGGCACCTAGACACTGCTTCTCTCTCCTATCCTACCCTTTGCAAATGGGCTTCCTCAGAGGCCCCTATGTCATTGCAATGGTCTGTGAAGAAGCCCAAATGAGGATAGAGGGGGCAGAAACAGACCGATTCGCTCATTCACCAACTTCCCCTGCTGCTTTATTTAGGGACTTCAGGGGTCGGCCTAATCTGGCCAACCCCTGATGCTGGCCCTGACCTGGACTACCTATTTACACTACTGAAATCTTCCGTATTTTTTAAGTGTGCTCATGTTTAACTCTGATTATTTTTTTTCTCATGCCTAAAGACCGGGATCTGTGAGGGTGAAAATTTGTACAAATCTTAACAACAGATGTCAGTTCCACCCCACTTTAATACACAGTCCCCTAGTTCACTGAAAACCCCAAAACCATTTCTACTCATTAGCTACAGCTACAAGGAGTTTGGCTAAAACATTCTACTAGTGCCAAGAATTCCAGACCACTTCATGTGTATCTGATTGCCTGCACCACCCTTTACTTTGCTTACATTCTGATACTGAAAGTAATTATCTTCTGGCAGGCTGGGATCGTTCTTGGTAAGACTGTTGCAACAACAATGAGCACCATGAGGAGCTTTTCTGGAAACATACACAGTGAATCGACTAACAAGAAAGTGTAAAAATGAGTGGATTTTGTAATGAGTACTTAGAGCGAAACTACCCCAGTAATTGACAGAAATGGTATGTGCTGGCAATATGCATATTGGAAATATTATGGCTGCCCAATAGAGATTCCATTATAAGTAAGTAGCATGCCCAGGTCACAACTTGCTTTTTTGTGATTCTCTATGACGCCACCCATGCACTATTCCCAGACACTTCATATAACATTCAGTTAACCTGTTTGAGGGACTTCCCACTCTATAAAGTAACATGTACTTCTAGGGTAGCTTCGTGAGAGGTCTCCATGCTTACTAGAGGAGCTCAACACCATTCCATTACAAAGTAATTAAGTACTGTACATCCTTGACCAGACCCATGATGAATGGCAGCATTCCAAACAGCCCTGAAATAATATTTGGAGGTCCACCACACCTCTCAGCCCAGGAAATGTCAGACCATTTACTATAACATTCTTGAACCGAGTTTGAAAGGAATCTCTCCAGGCAAGTTTTAGTATTTGTATTTCTTTATTTTTTAATCTTCTATTTCAACATGACTAAAAACCCCATAAACTCGATGTCTACATATGTAACAAGTCATGAAAATCTACATGCCACTCTAATGTCAGACCAGACTGAAAGCAAAAGCCATTCCAGCAGCTGTGGAGAAGGCTCTTTAGACACATCACACAATCATTACTGAAGTCAGCAGACATTTCGGGGACAGAGTGAAATTCTTTGGCACTTGTATAGTTCACAGAACCTATAAACAGCTGCATAAGGGGCAAGAGACCTAGAACTCTCTAGAAGAGAATGAAGGCATAGTAGTAGTAGTTATAGTTCTAGACTAGACCCGAGTTCAAATGTCTCAGCCATGAAGGCCATTTGATGAATTTAGGACAATACAGGGGGGCACCGGTATCCACTGATTCCTCAACCACGGTTTCAATTATCCAAGGTTGAGGAATCCCCCCGCACCCTCCACAGCCCCCCCGCACTTACTTTTAGCAGAAACCTCCGTTCTTTTCTTCAAAAGTTCCGAGTTTCCATCTCTTTTAGGCCTGACCAACTAGACTTAGGTGATAGCTAGAGTCTCAGCAAGGTTGCCCCCCCCCACGTTTAACTGAAGGCTCTCAGGAAGGTTGCTGAGACACTCTAACACCGAAGACTTGTTGGTAAGAAGGCCTGCTGCATTTGGCTTTTGAAGAAAAAAAAACGACGCTTTCTCCATTAATAGTAAGTGCTTGGGGGGGGTTGTGGAGGGTGCGGGGGTCGCGCAGGCCCGCGGGGGGTCGTGCAGGCCCGCGGGGGGTTGGGGGCCCTGAAAACCACGGAAATGGGCATTCGCCCATTTCCGCGGTTTCAGGTATCCACGGTGGGGGCTGGAACGTATCCCCCGTTGATACCGGTGTCCCCCTGTACTGTCTCTCAGCCTAGCCTAACACACAGGACCGTGGTGTGGATAAAATGGGCAGAGACAGGACCATGCACTTAATCCTGAACTCTTTGGAGGAAAAGCAGGATAAAACGAAATATAATAAATATCAATTTGACCAGTAGGGTAACTTTGGGTAACGTATGGGGGTTAAGCCATACGTTTTGGTTTATAACTTTTGGTTTATAAAAGTTATAAACTCAGAAAGCCTGAGTTTATGGCGTCTGTGGGTTCCCCAAAAGACAGAAGGACAAAGATAGTCTTATACCACCTACTCCTTTCTGGAGTTGGGGCAATGTGTGAACATAGTCCCCGTCATTGCATCTAGAGTTTTCATACTTTGCTCTATGAAGCTGAGATGTCTATATTCCAAAACATTGCCCACTGTTAAAAACATTAGTTTTTCCCTAATACATCCAGAATCATCTTCCTACATTTCTTTTGAAAACAGACAAAACAATTAAGGCAAAATGAAATATGGTACACTTAGTAAAGCAATTACTTACTAATGTTTGTCAATTATTATCGAGATAGTTTTAGTCCTATTTTTTACAGGAAAAAAATTGCACAAATTAACTTAAAATCAGTCCCATCAGTTTCCTTAATTGCACAACTATCTTTTTAAATAGGCGGAAGGAACAATTCATTTCATCTGTTCAAATGACTGGATTTCATTAATTAAAAATAACAGTGTGATGCTATAGCGCTGCTTGATGTTATGCTCTTTTCTTTTTACCTCTTTGTTGGCTCTGTCTGCTTGAACTAAAGTTCCATTCAAACATGGCTCTACATAGTGGAGTTCTTCATTATACTGCAGGCAGAAAAAAAAAGTGGGGAATTTAATAGAAGGCTCTGAAAGATACAATTGCATTTAATGGCAACAAGCTATGACAAAAGCAATGGCATGAGGCAAAAAATCAATACAGAATTCAATGCTTCCTTTTCAAGTAAATAACCCTTCTTTCTTTCTTCCTTCCTTCCTTCCTTCCTTCCTTCCTTCCTTCCTTCCTTCCTTCCTTCCTTCCTTCCTTCCTTCTTTGAATGTACACTAGCATACAGGTAGCTTAGTAGGAATGGTTCAGAAACCACCCCATTGTGGGTGAGCACACAAATACTCTGAATCTTTAGGCAGACTAGCTGACAAAAACCTCCCAGGCTGCAATCTGGATAATATTAAAGAACTCAGTGCATCTACAGCCCAGTCTTAACTTAATTCCGAGTCGTCTGCTTCCTATGAGCAAACCCTGGCAAGTGTCTGAATCAAGGCACATGACACATCATGAGTATGTGGAGAGGGATGTTAATGAAGGAACCAAGCCAAATTTCAGTGCATGTGATCCTCAAACAGCAGCAATGCAGAAGGGTTGAGGTGGGCAGGATCTGATTCTGGATTGGAACTACAGTACAGGTGAAGGGGGTTTAAACCTCTCCCCCCCCATGCTATTTTCCTTAGGAACATTGCCCTCTCCCATTTGTCTCAGTAAGAATGCACAGATGTTTTTCCTCCTGGATAAATAGCATCTGGGGAGGACCTAAATCAGTTATAATGGCCTGAAGGAAAGGCTTAGTCCCCTCCCCTTATGGTACGATCTCAATCCAAATGGACTGTCCCCGCACTCAGCTCTTACTTGAAGAAGAAAAGAGACCAAGCCACTGAGATGCATTCACATATATCTACCATCACATCTACTCAGGGTCTTCAGTAATGATACAAGTATTATCATTAATCCTGCTGAACTGATACCAATATAGTTCCCTCCTTCTCAATATCTGTATTCATTTGTCGAGAAATAAATGAACATAGAGGCCTCTGGGGGTCAGAAGTGGTTTCTTTTCTACCCTTCTTCACAGACCCAGCATGACTGATACTAGAATCACTACCGAGCAGACAATGAATGAAGCCTTCAAATTATTTAACCCAAATACCGCTTCACATTTTATATGGGAACAGAACGTGTTTTGCAATGATTCACTGCCTTGGGTCTGCGAACACAAGGTTTTACTCTTATTACAAACCACACTGCCTATGAGCACTATTGGCTCACGCTCTCTTCTGCCCTCTCTCCAATGAAGCGAAGCTCCAGTCTTGTTGCAACCTCCTCCATGTCGGACATCTGTCTCCATCACTCATGTGGACAGTTCAATGCTACCTGATAATCCGTAATTACACTGGCACAGAGGCAAGGGTATTTAATCTGAATCATGCCAACTGTTACTGAATACTAATTTGACATTAATAATGCTCTATGAATTCAGATGTTCTTCTCTTTGATGCTGCTGTGTTGTGTCCAGTTTTTGTGCAACCCTATTTATTGAAATCTAGACCATGTTGATTCGCTTTACAAATGCCCATGGGAAGATCCGTGTACAAAATATTCACCTTTGAAAGACTGGTTTATGGGCACCTTTATATTCTATGCCCAATTAACATCCCCACACATATGTACTGTAGTTCCATTACACCAAGCCAGGTCATGAGTCCACTGAGCTCAGAATTGTCTGTACGGTGATTGGCAGCATACAGGGACCTTTCGCACAGTATGTCCTTTGGTGTATGTCCTACAGGGAGATGGTAGGGTTTGAACTTGGGACCTTATGCATGTCAAGCATCTCACAGTCCAAAGAGGACTGCTGATTTTCATGTACTTTTTGGGGTGTGTGTTTGAGGGGGAATTTTTCTAATCAGAAAAAAGAAAATTTAAGAACTGTTCTTCCAGTTCAGCTAGGTTCAAAACGCATTTTGGAAATATGGCAATTTTATTTTAAAAGGTAAATATGCTTGTATGCAACAGGAGCATTTCTCCTTCTTGCATCAAGAACTCACCAAACTGCTTCTGTAGCTTGGGGAAGACTGAACAGCTGTTTGTAGATTCTGCGGAGGCAGCTTTTGAAAAGAAAACTTTGGAAAACAAATGTCCATGCTACATAGGGAATGTTGATACAGCCCGCTTGGAACGACAGCTTAAGTCAATTTCACATCGCAAAGGCAACATTTTAAAAGCTTTCCAGGTTTTAAGCTTTCCAGGACAACAACATTAGAAACCATGGCATTAAAAACACAAAGTCATAAAACGAATGGAAGCCCAAGCATGCACTTTGTGCCACCTCTGGCGTCAGGCAATGGAAGAGTTAACATGCATAACTTATGACTTTTTTTTCTAGGAAATTATTATACGTCATTGTTGTTCCATACAGAGTCAGAATCTGACTAGTCTGCACTCTTTTTGCTTTAGTCACAGGATATTTCACAACAAGTGTCTCACATACTCAAATACAGGTTGCTGTATTTCATTTATTTATTTTGCCACCCACTTCCGCAACCTACTGCCCAGCCTTACGGTTCCACTCTATTGGCGACTCTTGGTGTCTGTGGCCCTGA
Source organism: Plestiodon gilberti rubricaudatus (assembly GCA_026170595.1). Classification (NCBI taxonomy): domain Eukaryota; kingdom Metazoa; phylum Chordata; class Lepidosauria; order Squamata; family Scincidae; genus Plestiodon; species Plestiodon gilberti. The sequence continues at coordinate 217,467,313 of JANXHW010000002.1, read as the reverse complement.
TTTCTCTCTCCCTTCTTGGTTATGATCTGCTGTTGCAGCTCCTCTTCTTACCCCATTTTGCTTCTGATCTGATCACTCCTCCATTTCCCTGCCATAGGTCCTTACAGGAATGGACCTTAAGTCACACACCCCAAGTCACTTTTCTACCTGCAGGGGGAAAGGTAGAGCAGTTACGCATACATTTTCCCCTGCAGGTGGAAAAGCAAGCAAGGGACCAATATTCAGTGGGAAAACAGCCACAAAGGAAAGGGTTAAGCAGCTCCTTCCCTGCTATTCCTTTACTCCCAAACACAGCCTCCTGTAGCAGATTCTCATTATAATAAGTCCCCTACCTACATACTGGTTTGGTTCCGGAGATCTGTACATAAATTGAAACGCGTGGAAGTCAAAACAGCCAATTCTTACCAGCCCAGCACTATCGCACCCCAGTGCAAAAGCACCACCAAAGGCCATACTGTGCCTGCATGAAAGCACCATCGCAGCCACCTGTAACTTAGATGTCCATATCTTGGACATCCATAACACAGGGAGCCAGCCAGTGTATACTAAAAAAAAACCTTACACGTGACGTATTTAACTATTGTAAAGCATTTGTATCCAACCTTCAGCTGACAAGGCTTTTGGAGTGGCATCCATAAAATTATTACAACAGAAAAAAGTTAAATGGTGGGGGGAGAGAGGATATGCCTTGCTCACACCTATAGCCCAATCCTGTGTAACTCTTGCACTGGTGTAACAGTAGATGGAAGTGCACTTATGCCAGTGTACCTTGCTGTACACCGACGTACACAGGATAGACACCAGTGTAACCCACCTTGGACGTTGCACAAGTGCGGTTCAGACGTGGGATAGACACTGCTGCAACTCTGGCAGTGTAGGGGGAATTCTGGGGGCGTTCAGACACCCTCGGAATGCCCCCTGTGCTGGCAGAGTTGCGCTGGTGTCCGTCCTCCATCCGAACTGTACGTGCACAATGTCTAAGGGGGCTTACGGCGGTGTCCGTCCTGCATCTGTTGGAATATAGCAAGTTACACTAGCATAAGTGCACTTACACCGGTGGATCTACTGTTACACCGATGCACGAGTTACACAGGATTGGGCTGTAAATCTTGGAGGGGGCAAGTTCAGTCCACGCTGGGCTAGATGGGGCAGTGATATTACTGAATTTAAGGAAAGTCTGGATGCTCTTTGTTTACAATGGTTTATTCTTTATTAATGCCTCCATTCTGAAACAGGAAGGCAATTTAAAATAATGTCCTCTTTTAACTGGGCAACTTTCTTACAGCGCAATCCTGCGCAGAGTTGCACCGGGGGATCCGTGCTCCCCCAGCGAAGGGTGTCGTTAATGCGCAGTAAAGCGCGTTTAAAGCACCCGGAGAGTAAGGAACACCAGCGCAGAGGCCGGCAGCCTTTACCCTGCAGTGCCATCTGCTGGAGCAGGTAAGGCCTACACCGGTCAGGGCAAGGGTGGAGGGAGGGCAGTCCAGGAGGCGAGGGGGTGTGTTGCCATTGGCCACCCTGGGCCTGGAGAGGGCAGGGATATTGGCGGCGAGATACACTGATATCCTATGCTTTCTCCAGGTCCGGTGCGGCCAAACCTGGGTGGAGTGAATGTGCACGGGCTCCGGAACTCGCACACATTCGAGGAGGCCCATTGGGCCTCCTGCCACTTACACCAGGGGAAGGGGACAATCATCCTTTTCTTTTGAGTTGTTCCCGGGCTGCTCCGAGGCAGCCTGGGAACTTGATAGGATACGGCGCCCGCGGACGCCATATCCTTCACAAGATCGGGCTGCCCCAGTCTCTAATTAGCATATGTCTAAACAAATTACCTCAAAATTAGCAAATGTGATGGCTCTCAAGAATTCCTCAATGTTCCCCCTCTTCCTCAATAAATAAATAAATCACAAGGTATTATTGCCATTTTTTTTGGGGGGGGGGGAATTGCCCTGCGATCAATATTGCTATGATAAAGCTGAAGCATTTAAACTGAGTTAAAAGAAATGGTCGTAACCAGATTATTCATTTAATATATATAATTTATATTTCTATAAAAGCCTCTTATTCAGGTTTCATCCCCATACAGAATTAGTACTCTGTTTTTACGATAATATTGTTAATTTAACGCTTGAGTGAGAATTTTACTTCAAAGAAAACTGGAAAAAAATGCCTTTTTTCCCCTTGCTGCAGACATCTCTGTTCATGCACTGATGATCTGACCTTATAGTTTAACTTAGGCTACACAAAACCAAGTGCATTGTTTAACAATTCCTTTTGTAATTCAATCATTTAGCCCATCAATTTTTGATAGATTTTGCAATAAGTTACCCATGAAAACTAGACTGATTTTTTTTTTTTACATTATCTTTTCATGTTTATTCTCTGGAAAGGCCTGCATTGGACTTGTATGCCATTTATTCATGGGTACATTTAGGAAAGGAAATTACTGGAGGATGAAATGAATCCAATATATATCAGGCAAATAACCCATCTTAGTGTATCACTGAAATATTCTTCAGTACCCAATTACATATTTTAAGAGTTAATTGAATTTTTAATTATGATCATGTGTGCTGACCATAACACCCATAATTGTTAATGGGAATTATAGACATAATTCTCCACATGGGTTATTGAAAATGCTACATAAGTGAATGCATTGCAACACGGAATGATTTTTTAAAAGTTCCCTAAATTTATTATACAATAGATTTGAAGAAAGGTTAGCAGCATCCCCATTCAAGCTGCCCCAAGAGGGCATAGCAGAAACAGTGCCATTTAGTGCAGAAAGGAGCAAAGAGTGGGCAGGGTGAAAAACCACGCCATACCAAGTCATGGGGGGGGGGGGGCTACGATGCCAAGAGGAAATGACAGAGAAGCAGCAGGGCCTTATTAAAGGGTAACGTAGTCTTGTGTTGAACGGTTCCACCACCGAGACACTAACAGCTGAATCCTATCCGGGGAGGGGGGGGACGCTGATGCAATTGCGCCATCGGAGCACATACTGTTTTCTTCCTGCGGATCAAAGCAGTGGCAACCCATGTCTTCCTACAGTGTTGCTGCTACAAGCAACTGCAGCAGCAGTGCTGGGGAAAGAAACTGTGACCGCTCCCCTTCCAGGTAAGTGGTCAAAACAGGATAACTCCACCTCCTCCTTGCTCATCAGGCGGGCCCACATCACCTCCTTGTTCCCACCCAGCCACATCTTCAAGCAGGCTGGGTAAGTGGAGCATGCTGGGAAAACAAGAGGACTCTGCTCCCAGCACATTTCACCCATCCTGCTTGTCTGAAGAAGCAGCCGGGCAGGAAAAAGCAGGTGGTGGGGATAAAAGTAAGGGGGGCAAGGTACTCGGGGATGGCGACGCTGGTCTTCCCTTGCCAGCCCAATTACTTCTTCAAAATTGAGAGCAGGCATGTTTGGAATCCCGCCTGTTATAAAGAAATGGCCAAGTGGTTAAGGGGGATTTTTTTAAGGGGGGATAGAAAATTAGGGTTCCACTTCGGGCACCATTTTGATATAGGCCATGCCTGAGGTACTGCTGTCTAGGGAAGACAGCTGGAAAAGAAATGGAGAGAACTCAAGCTGTGCTTATGAGAGTAGTGGTTTAGAGCAGCAGCTTTCAAACGTTTCAGTCTCCGTAGCCTTTTGCACTCCGAAACAGAATCTCAGGGAGCTCCGATGGGACATGGGTGGAGTCTCAGGGAGCCCCAGAGTGCCGGCGCGCGTATGGAGTGGCACAGCACCGAGCAGATGGTGGCCACATGGTGTGCTTGTGGAGCCCGTGAAGGGACCTCACGGGGCTCCTAGAAGCACACTTTGAGGAACACTGGTTTAGAGTGGTTCCTCCTCGACTTGCTTTTTAAAATAGCTCTAGTTGGAAGAGAATGCAATTGTAGGGGGGTTGGAGTCTTGCTGAAACAACAAATGGAGACAGCAGAGAGGTGCAAGCCCACTAATCCAGTGCTTCATACAGCCTTCTTCACAGTTTGCTCCTGGGCATATATTATAGGATTGCACTGTTCGTGAAGCTTCCTGCCTGAATTCAACAGCAGAAATTATTGTTTGCCTTTGAAAACTCCCCAGAAACAGTCAACTTCTCCCTGAAGAAGGGCTTGGACATTGGACTAGAAGGTAAATGACCCATCTCCCCCACATGCTCACCTTGAACCTTTCTCCTCAAGTTGCTTCACATAATTACATGTGTAACCCATCCTTCCTCCAAGAGTCTCATAGAATTGCAAGATTTACAGTCAAAGCCTGTGCCCATTTACTCAAAAGTAAGCCCTAGTGATTTTTTTTCAACAAGACTTATTCCTAATTAAATTGTGCATTGGATTTGCACCCTGTGAGAAAAATTTAGGCGGAAAGAGTGTGACTTGCCACAAGCAGCCATGCCCCTCCTGCTTTTGCTTGTCCATTCACAGTGCCCCAACAGCTACAACTGAGTAACACAGTTTTACAACTGGGAAACACCTTCTCTTACACAAATGCAGCAGTGGTGGCAGGAGGAGGAGGAACAGGATGGGATGTCTTGCAACATTCACAAGTTTGGATCATCAGGGTGCTCTAGGAAAGCAACATGTCCTGAGTGGGGACTAAAGATCAATTAACATAAGGAACCAGAGGCACCAAATTTCATATACTTTACTACTAAAGAAATGGAGGATGAAGTAGATTGGAAACCGGGATAGAGTGTAGCCCTTTAGGAGAAGGAATGTGGTCAGGTGTAGCTTGTTAAACCTTAGAGCACAATCCTAGGCATGTCTACTCTTGCTTCTGAGTAGACATGCCTAGGATTGTGCTCTAAGGTTTAACAAGCTACACCTGACCACATTCCTTCTCCTAAAGGGCTACACTCTGTCCCAGGACAAAATCTGGTAAGCCTAGAAATAATGCCTTCACTAGAAATTGACTTTACTTCCCCTAAAACCAGTATTTCTCCATGTAAGGAACTTATTTTCTTTAATACATTCATCTATCTTTTTGGAAACTATACAATGCATGACACAGTCACTGATAAGCATCATGATTAACCACTAAATGCATCTATTTAAATATTTTAATTATTAAGTTGACATAATTGCCCCCTGAAACTTATTTAGGGTACTTGAGTTGATCACAGTTTTGTTGGAGGACAATAAACCTTTCCTGATAGAGAATGTAATTATGCTTTTCTATTATGTGAGCTTCTGGTAATAATAATGTAGTGAGTAATTACAGATTAATAAGAAAGATATTCTTAGCTAACTGCCTGTTATCGCTTATATATATATTTGGATTTTGGGGGCTAATTAACACCATTTACTAGTAGTGTGTACAACTGAACATAGTTCAAACACATTAAGTGCAACTGAGTCCCTACCAAATTTTTAGTTTATTAGAAAAAAATTTAAAATCCCAAGAACAATATTCACATTAAAATGTATGCATAATTCACATTACGTTTGTTTATTAAAATATTTTTATCCTGCCTTTTCCTTCCAATAGCGGGTGCTGAAAGCAGTTTAAAGTTAATTTAAATTAACAGGGGGCAACATAAAAAAACAGTGGATGGCATAGCTCATAACGCATATTCAATTACAGTCCTGAAGTTAGGTTATTTGAGGATGCACCAACTGCCCTCACTAAACTACAAGGTAATCACAGCCCTGTCTCCACACTTGAGAGTAATGAGCAGAAGGTATGGCTTTCAGGCAGGCTGGACCTCTGGCTCGTTTAGGAAATTAAGCATTACTCTTGATCTTATACCACCCTCCTCTTGTCCTCTGAATGGCTAGCTCAGGGGTGGCCAACCTTTCACCATGAGTGCTCCTGGCCCTTTAATGGTTGTATAAAAAGGTAAAGGTATCCCCTGACAAGTCCAGTAGTGTCCGACTCTAGGGTGTGGTGCTCATCTCCATTTCAAAGCTGAAGAGCCAGCGTTGTCCGAAGACGCCTCCGTGGTCATATGGCTGGCATGACTCTCCTTGCCGCAGCGCGTAGCATGCACTGGAACACGGAGCGCTGTTTACCTTCCCGCAAGCGGTACCTATTTATCTACTCGCATTGACATGCTTTGGAACTGCTAGGTTGGCAGGAGAATGGTTGTATAGGTGAGGGCATTTCAGCAGGTGCAGCTGCTTTAGCAGCACCATCAGCACTGGCAGCTGCCAAGATTCTGTCTTCTACACAACTCTTAAAAACGCAGAGATCCTAATGGTGGAAGGTTGGTCACACCTGGGCTAGATGAACTCTACATTGGGTTGAAATAAGAAAACAAGAAGTACTCACAGCAATTATGTTAAAAAAATCATCATCTCCAAGGGTGTCCAAAATAGATGACACAGTCTGCTTTGCAATGGTCAGGCGGAGTCCTTTCATGCTACCACTTACATCGACTAAAATGACTACATCTTTAGGAGAAGTGGCTGCCTGAATATACCTGGATCAAGAGGAAAAAAACGGAACTTGAGCTTGTAAGATTTTAGATGTTCATTTCCTTTCAAAGTCTTAGTGAGCAACCATGACCTACCATTTTCGATTTCTGCAGTCAAATGCAATGACTCCATTTTCATCTGGCTCCCATTTAATTCCTGGAAGAGGGGAAATATGCGATGTTAGCAAATCCAAATGTATGTTTCTAAGAGGAGTCTGGTATTGTTACTGATTGACCAAGGCAGCTAAAAATGTTTCTTGCAAAAGATTATCATGTCAATAGCCATGCTGTGAAATCACTCTCAACTGACTGTAGAATGAAGACAATTTCAATAATACAGGTATAGTTCTTTGTGAAAGACAGCAACAGGGTGACTAAGATGTGCACTGTGGTAGAAGACAGATAGAAATTGGCAAGGGCGTGATGCGCCTAGCCAACTCCATTTTGCCACCACTTGTATTCCTCTACGCTAACTTGCCAGTAATTATTACTGGCATGTCTAATGTCATTACTCATAGGCTGAATGTCCAGACATTTTGCTATAGATCACTTGATTATACTGAGGTAATGTCTCCGATTTGTGGATCACGGAAAATATAATGTTAAACTAATTTTTAAACACTGGTACTATTATTCTTCACTTGGTTTTCAAATCACAATACAGGGAAAAAAACACTGCAAGTAGTCTAATCTTGGCACTTTATTAGATGGATTCACTCAATCTTTTTTTTTTTCTTGATGGCAAAGGAACCTGAAGCCTTTTGGGTCATTCCCACGTGGATCAAACCTGGAGATGTATCGATTACCTTTCCAGGTAAATCAAATCATACTGCAGCCTTTCCCATGTCAAAATGGAAACCAAGAAAAGAAAAGCTGAGGACCAGTGGAACAGAACAGAATGAGTTCTGGATGACGCAGCAATACCTGGAAGCTTTAATAGAAAACTTTTTAAGTGAAGCTATTTGGAGTGAAAATAGTTCTTGGTTGGGTTGTGACTACGGTAATTTAGGGCCACTCTTTATAGACAGAAAAAGCAGGAGGCATGACTATTGTGGGATTGTGCCTGTAACGAAAGTCTGTCTGAAATTTGTGGGGTTATTCTCAGTCTTGATTTAATGTCTTAGTTTTGGGGTTTTCTGTTTTGTCTAAAATGGTGTCTGAGAGTTGGCTAAATTCCAACAGCAATGATTTGCAGTTTTGGTGTCTTCATGACTGCCCCTTATCAGCACAAGAGCTGGAGCTGACCTTGTGATGCCAATTATTCTAACCAGCTGTGGGCCATCACAGGATCATCTTCCAAAGGAGGGGGAAAGGAGCATTACTTTCAAATTCCATCCCCTGGGACCTATGATTGGCTAAAGAAATAGGTCACTCCTCTGACCCCCAAAAATGTATTTAAGTTATGCAAAGGACCAGTATTCTCTCTCGCGTCTTGCCTCTCGTCCCTCGCTCTTCAATGTGTGAGTATTCTGTGCAACCTCTGTAGCCATGGAATCCACCTGCAGACTCATGTAGTTCAGAAATGGCTCTCAATCTGTGCCAGGCTGAGAGCAGCCTTTATTCTATTCTGGTGAATTCCTTTTAGGGAAAGTATTAGCTATGGAAGTTAGCTTTGTTATTTTCTATGTCCTGTTTGTCTGTATTGAAAGTTATGCCTTTTTGCAGCAACTTAGTTGCCTACAAGCCTTCTATGCTCTGCATAGTCTAACCAAAATAATAAATGTTCTATGTCTCTTATCAGAGTGTGGTTCATTGAACTAAGCAGCTAAATCCAAGAAGCCTTACGCTGGGTCACACGCTACCCCCCTTGTTTCTGTTGTTCAGGGTCACTGGCTGCCTTGGTTAGGGAGTCCAGTTGTCCCATTCCCCTTATGCACTCTGTACCCCTGTGGGCATCTGGGAGCTGGCTGGGGCAGGAGGTTCTATCCCAGATGGTGGCAGTCTACCTTCAGTTAGAGCAACCCCTGTGGTTCAGGAGTTGCATCTAATGTTCTTTCTCTCACTCCTTGGCTAGGAGTTGTGTTCTCTAGAAGATAAGAGTGGCTGAGGGGCTCATTCTCGGGGGTGCTGGCCTTGGCTTGTGCTAGACCTGGCTGGGGTGACCGCCTGAAGCTCTCTAAATCTTCAACCCCCATACTCCCTCTTTGTGACAGTGCCTCTTCAGATTTTAAATGCAGGACTGAATGTCAGAATACTCCACATTCTATAAAGTTTTGCCCATGAAAATAGAGCATGTCAGTGAGAAAATAGAGCATGTCTAGTCTTGCCCATGAAAATAGAGCATGTCAGTGAGAAAATAGAGCATGTCTAGTCTTCTAGTCTTCATGCTAGTTTTCTACATGCTGGGAATTTTGACATGGGGATTATCATCAGTAGAGGATAAAAAACTGCTCCCTTTTCTCTGAGAGTCAGAATTTAATCTCCAAAACAATTTAAATTGAAAAAAAAAGTGCAGGAAGGGGAGCTTGGTTTGAAATTCTCTGCCAAATGGCTAAATGAAAGAGGGAGAAGCTAAGCAGCCCCAAAGAGAATATAAGGGCCAGCTCCTAGCCATTCAGTGTGTGAAGATGAGAGCTGAAACTCTGAGCTGAATCGGAGCTAAAAATCACTGAATGGTATCACTGCTGAATTGCGCTGCTGAACTATTTAAATGAAAAAATTCTATACAAGTGTCCATTCTAAATTAACAGTTTTGTTTGGAGAGCTGTGTTGTCTCTACTTTAATCTCGCACTAAGTTCCAGGTTACTGGAGGGGAAATCAGATGGGGCAGTCCAATCCTGTGTAACTTTAAGCGGCCAGCCTAAAGGGCTGGCCGCTGTATCCTAGGCCCACTGCGGCCTGCACCAGCACGGTCTAAGCTCTCCTCGGGAGAAGGGGACATTTGTCCCCTTCCCCAGGTGTAGGTGAGCCTGGGGCCTATAGGCCTCCTCGGATGCATGCCAGCTCCAGAGCAGGCTATGACAAGGCAGGCTACAACATCCACCAGTGTAAGCCGCGAAGGTCGCAATGGGTCTCCTCGTATTCTAAATGTATTCTAAATATTTAGCTAATTTGTCCTTACAACAACCTTACAGTGCAAGTCACTAGTACTGTCATTTTTGAAATGAGAAACTAAGGCTAAGCAATTGCAGTTGTCCATAATAACCTGGCAAATTGAAAGCTGAACGTAGACCTGAAGCTGTATCTCCTATGCACATATTCAAGATGAAGATATACAGTATAAACAGTAGTGTTTACAGCACATACCCCTTGAGTGAAAGCAGAGTTTCTTATAATAATATGTTCCTGAATTACTCGTGCTTTACATTCAAAATTATTGGGGGGGGGGGGGGAGAACAGACTGTGAATTGTCTTGTCATAGGCTATTCTTATTATCACAAGATATTCTTCCACTGTACTGAAATTTACTGATATATATATAAAAGGCTAGGTGACTGTAAAATAAAGTTTCCAAGACTTACGTACTGTTTCAGTAAACTCTCATCAAAAATAGCTGGCAAAAGGAATTTTTGCCAGCAGAGAAGTGGTATGACGATATTAGCTTTATGTACAAAAGTCAGGAAACAGTTAAAGTACTTGAAAATTATCTGTTTAACATCATTATTTTTAGTTGCATGGTTTTATTGCCACAGCTGCAAAGTCAGCACTACCGCAGCCTTAAGTCATGTTTTCTAAATTCCCAAGCAAAATTAAAACTTCCTTTCTATTAAAAATTCGAACGTTGCTGCAGCAGGAGGGATATCCTAAGGGTTTCAGCTGTTTCCACCAAGAAAAATATGCAGAATGTTTGCTGCCCTGGAAAGATCTCAGAGTATAGGCAGAAGCTGAGGTGTTTCATCTTATTACCATGCCCACTTTGAATAAGTTGCTCTGATGCAGAATAAGTCCCAGAAAATATATTATAGGGAGAAGCACTTTTGCTGCTGCAGCAACTGCGTGAAGGACATTTTCCCTTCCAGGAATACCTTTGGTGTACTTTTAAAGCGCCTTTACAAAAGACAGCAAATCCGAAGAACTGATCAGGCTCTTACAGAGAGAATACTCAAACGCTGCCACCCCTCCCCCCTGGCCTTCTTACCTGGATACTGTCTAAAAAAGCCCTTTGCGCTTCCAAAGTACTGCCATATGAGGGAAGGATCACGGTCAAAATTGTCGACAAATACTTTGTTTAAGGATTCAGACCAATAGACTCCATTTACAATAGCAGGATCTGAAACAGAAGAAGGAGCAGAAGTGAAGACACTCGGGCTGAAGAATTAACAGCCAAAAACGTCTTCCACGGCCTTGTGGATCCAACCACCTACCCACAGAGGAGTGATGATGTATTCTGGATAGGGCCAAATACTGGAAAAGAGAAGGATTAAATTGGGGGAGAAAGGTTACAACTGTTTCAGCTGGCTACCAGCTCAACCCACTAAGGATATCGACAAAAAAATTCTCACATGACTCTGGAAGGGAGGATGAGGTCAGAGTAGCAGCTATATATACAAGGCCTGGAAGCAGGAATGGAAGGGGACAAGGAAGGGAGTCACAGCTGCCTCATGTGATGACATGGACTGTGATACAGAGTGTGACTGGCCAGTTGGGGAACTAAACTGTTCACTGTTACAAAGATCTCTGCCTCTCTTTTGCCCAAACACATGGGGCAGAGTTGTCGTGGAATGGGTGGCTACTTAAAGAAACACATGTAGTAACTGGCAAGGATTTTAGCATCCATTATTCCACAGTGTGCATGAAGAGCATTCGCTATCAGGCTCCTCCCAGGTCCACGTGCTGGCAAGTTTCAGTCCCCCGTGTCACGAAATGAGGAAGAGGAGGCAACAGGCAGGCCAACTGTCTGGAAATGCAGAAGGATAGCCTTGTGGCTTTGCTCGGAAATTCTGAGACGACTTTGGAGCTACAGAGCCAGCAGTGGCACGGCACTGGCTCACCAAGGTTACCCGATTCCAGGGACCAGGACGTTTCTGGTGAATCTCAGTTTGAATGCCCTGCAGCCCCCCTTCTCCAACCACTTGTGTCAGTAGAAGAGTGGGAAATCTTGACAGAAATACCATCACACACTCCACAACTCCTACTAGAGAAAGCTGTTGTGTGCAGGGAATTTGGAGTGTAACGAAAACCCTGGGATCTTTACTTCATACGTCTTTACGACTTGGATTCTTTCTACCAGTGCAGTAGGACTACATAGCCACAATGAGAGAATACCACCTGGAAAAGCTCCAATTGACAATAATATCTGACAGTGCTACAGATGTAATTGCAGAAGACAATTGACAGATTCCTGTTACACTTTAGCTAGCGCCTTTAAAAGGTAATTTTTTGGAAAATCTTAATATACCATCATATTAATCTTTGAAGCACTGTCCATGCAGAGAAACACATGCCCAAGCATTTGACACAGTCGTTCCACTGGCTTGTAAAATAATGGCTGATTTCAAATTACTTTGTCTAATGGGGTAATTTTAATGGAGTGGAAAAGAGGTGAATTGTTTTCTGCCCTAACATTCATCAAGGAAAACACTAGGGGAGGTAGGGGAGAAGCAGCGCAATGTCTCCGCCACATATCTTTGAACTAAGCTTTCATTTAAATATTTATGCTTGCAAACACATGCTCTTCATAAAAACAGAATAGACTTTGTTTTTAAAATATGCTTCCTGGAGTGACATGTTCTGCTAAATATGAGAGGTCAATTAAAAATTAAAACCAACAGCATGAGAGACATGCTAGGCAGAACCCTGGACTCCTCCCCAGGAATGTTTCTCGCTGAAAGCAACACAACATCCCCATACTTGTCCAGCCTGGCTCAAAGAGGACAAGTATCATTAATTTGGAAAGAGGAAACTACTGCTATTTATTAATTAAGGCCAGATTGCCAGATATTCAGTCCTGTTGGTCCAAGTTGCCTAGTACTGCAGTCGTTTTAGTATGTAGCAGCAAAAGCAACAAAGAGGCTTGTGGCTCCGTATGGTAAAGCATTTGACAAGGTTCCCCATGACTAGGCTTACCAGATCGGTGACCGGGACGGAGCGGCCTACCCTTAAGGGGGCGGGGCATGGAGGGGCCAGAACGCGACACGTTCTGCCCCCCCCCACGCCCTGCCCCCTTAAGGGTAGACCGCTCCGTCCCGGTCACCGATCTGGTAAGCCTACCCATGACCAATTTTGCACTAATCTCCCAATGGACCAATTTTGTACTAATCTCCCAGTGTTGATACTAAATTGCTGGGAGCCACTGGGGCAAAGTCTTGCATGGGGCCTAATGCCCCCCCCATTCCTTGATGGTTCAATGGGCCCAGTCATTAGTACAGAGTGTTGATTTCAGCCACTACCTGGGCTGCATCCCCAAGCTGTCCTTATCTAAAAAGCAACCCAATGGGCTGAACCTGTAAAGAGTATGTTTTCAATCTACATTATAAAGGACTTCTGCTGAATGGAACTTAATTGTGAGTTGATTTTATAAACATATCTTCGCTATGGGGAGGTGCTCTTTAGATAACATAAGGCTATACGAATTCCTATGTGAAACTTGCCGGGCAGCGCAATCCTGCGTAAGGATCCGGCCGGTGGCCCAGGGCCGCCCGCCAGATCCTGCGCCCGGGCTGCCCATCCGATGGCAGACCAGAGGTCTACTTGGGGAAGGGGACACTCATCTCCTTCCCCGTGTGTAAACTGGGGCCAGCCTGATAGACCTCCTCAGATTTCCGCCAGCTGAATAGCTGGCAAAAGTAGAGGAGGCTATGTAATGGCGTAGCTGGCCCGGCGGGGACGGGGATATGGCCGACGCCATCCCCTGTTCCCTCCCTAGCCGGATAGGCCCATGGTCCCCCTCCCTCGCCCGCTGAACCACCCACGCAGTCACTGGCAGGAGTTCTTACCTTCTGCCGGCAGCCGTGTCCTGATCCGGCATCGGAGTGAGGGAGGCCAGTCTTGCGCCAGCCTCCCTTATTCCAGAGTCGTCGCAAATGTGCTTTATGGCACATTCATGACACGTTAGAACGGCGGAGCGCGTGCTCCGCCGTTTAAACGTTCCCCAGGATTGCGCCCTGAGTCACGTTGCCAGCTAACCGCAGAAAGCAATGCTTCAGCAACTCTAAAGGATTTTAGTAAATAAAGGTAAAATAATTAATGAACTCAGTTATGATCTAGAAACATTTGTTGTTGTTCAGTCGTTAAGTCGTGTCCGACCCTTCGTGATCCCATGAACCATATTCCGCCAGGCCTTCCTGTCCTCCACTATCTTCTTGAGTTCGCTCATTTTCATGTTCGTTGCATCGGTGATGCTGTCTAACCATCTCATCCTTTGCCTTCAATCTTTCCCAGCATCAGAATCTTCTCCAGAGACTCCTCTCTTCGCATTAGGTGGCCAAAATATTTGAGTTTCAGCCTTAGTATCTGTCCTTCCAGGGAACAGTCAGGGTTGATTTCATTTAGGATTGACTGATTTGATCTCCTAGCAGTCCAAGGGACTCTCAGGAGTCTTCTCCAGCACCACAGTTCAAAAGCATCTATTCTTCGGCGCTCAGCCTTCCTTATGGTCCAACTCTCGCAACCATACATTGCTACTGGGAACACCATCGCCCTGACTATGCAAACTTTTGTTGGCATGGTGATATCTCTGCTTTTTATTATGCTGTCTAAGTTTGCCATAGCTTTCCTTCCAAGGAGTAAGCGTCTTTTAATTTCATGGCTGCTGTCTCTGTCTGCAGTGATCTTGGAGCCCAGAAAAGTAAAATCTGTTACTGCTTCCATTTCTGCCCCTTCTATTTGCCAGGAATTGTTGGGACCAGATGCCATGATCTTAGTTTTATTAATGTTGAGTTTCAAGACAACTTTTGCACTCTCCTCTTTCACCCTCATCAAGAGGCTCTTTAGTTCTTCTTCACTTTCTGCCATTAGGGTGGTATCGTCTGCATATCTGAGGTTGTTGATATTTCTCCCGGCAATCTTGATTCCGGCTTGCGATTCATTCAGCCCTGCATTTCTCATAATGTACTCTGCATATAAGTTAAATAGGCAGGGTGACAATATACAGCCTTGCCGTACTCCCTTCCCAATTTTGAACCAGTCGGTTGTTCCATGGCCGGTCCAAACTGTTGCTTCTTGACCCGCATACAGGTTTCTCAGGAGACAGGTAAGGTGGTCTGGTACCCCCATCTCTTTAAGAATTTGCCACAGTTTGTTGTGATCCACACAATCAAAGGCTTTTGCGTAGTCAATGAAGCAGAAGTAGGTGGTTTTTTGGAACTCTCGGGCTTTCTCCATGATCCATGATGGCAATTTGATCTCTAGTTCCTCTGCCTCTTCGAAACCCAGCTTGTACGTCCGGTAGTTCTCGGTCCACGTACTGCTGAAGCCTAGCTTGTAGGATTTTGAGCATAACCTTGCTAGCATGTGAAATGAGTGCAATTGTGCGATAGTTTGAGCACTCTTTGGCACTGCCCTTCTTTGGAATTGGAACGTAAACTGACCTTTTCCAATCCTTTGGCCACTGCTGAGTTTTCCAAATTTGTTGGCATATTGAGTGCAGCAATTGTGCGATAGTTTGAGCACTCTTTGGCACTGCCCTTCTTTGGAATTGGAACGTAAACTGACCTTTTCCAATCCTTTGGCCACTGCTGAGTTTTCCAAATTTGTTGGCATATTGAGTGCAGCACTTTCACAGCATCATCATTTAGGATTTTAAGTAGCTCAGCTGGGATATTATCATCTCCACTAGCTTTGTTGTTAGTGATGCTACCTAAGGCCCACTTGACTTCACTCTCTAGGATGTCCGGCTCTGGGTCAGTGACCACACCAGCGTGGTCATCAGGAACATTAAGATCTTTCTTGTATAGTTCTTCTGTGTATTCTTGCCATCTCTTCTTAATCTCTTCTGCTTCTGTTAGGTCTCTGCCTTTTTTTCTAGAAACATACACATGCTCAATTTAATTATAAGTAAGATTGACTTGATGTCTCTTGTGGTTCAAGCCAGGGATGCTTCCAACAAAATCCCGCTCTGCACATTGGCACCTTGTGCACGGGTCAGCCTTGACCAGCACTTACCATCGTGCAAGACTCGGGCCAGGTCTCAGGCAGCCAATTGGGCTTGCCCAGGGGCGTAGGCTGACCTGGGGCCCTGGGGCGGTGGGCCCCAGGGCGTAAGGGCTCAGAGGCTCCTGGGGGGGCGGGAGGCTCCGGAGGAGAGCGGGAAAAAATTGAATTTTTCCCGCTTTTTTGCCGATTTTCGGCGATTTAAAACCTAAAAAAGGGGGTATTTTTAAAGTATGTCTGCTTTGCGGCACTTAACTGGTGTATAGGAGCCTCCAGCGAAGCGATCGGCTCTCTCCAGCGACGACGTTCTCTTCCAGGGGCGCAGATCGGCGATCGGAGATCGCTCCTCTGCGGCCCATGACTTGAACTGCTCATCGTAAGCTCATCCTTTGAGTTCGCGCATGCGTGAATGCATGCGTGAAGGTTTTAGATCGCCGAAAATCGGCAAAAAAAGCGGCCGGAAAAATTAGCATAATTTATGCTAATTAGTTTTATGGGGGGGCGCCGAGGACCCGGCCCCCCAGCTGGCTACGGCTCTGGGCTTGCCAGTTTGGGGGTGACGTCTGGCCAGCTGACAGCCAGCATTCTTAGGACTGCAAGGCAGTTCAGCTCTGGTTTTCAACCCCTGCCCACCCTCCCTCTTATACAGTCTTGGGACTAGCTGGTTGCCTCCGGAGCCAAGTAGGAATTTTTGCTGTCTGCTTGATTGGCCTTAGTGGGCAGTTTTGTTTTGTTTTCGCCAACCCCAGGCTGCAATTTGGTTAGTAGTTCTTCCTTTTCCTTTGGTCACTTTTACTTGGCAGGTTTAGTACAGGCCAGGAGAGCAGGAGTAGGGAAGTCAGTGTGCACCTTGGGCCTCAGTGCTGGTGCCGAGTGTCACAAATGTGCTGTAAGGCATGTTTGTGACTACTCAGGAGGAGGAGGCACTGAGGCCTGCGCCACCACCCCACCAGTCACCACTGGACCCTGTGCCATGGAGCGGGTAAGTGCAGCTCCGAGTGGCACAAGGCCTGGGGAAAGCATGGGGAAGGGGCGTAAGGACAGGGGTGGATGGGCAGAGTGGGCCTGGGAGGGGGAGAGATTGGTGAAGGCCTCCGCTATATCCTATCCCCTCTCCCAGGCCAGGAAGCCTGTGCCAGCGATTTAGCTGGTGCAGATCCGAGTAGCCTCATTGAGCAAGCTGGGCCTCAACATGGGGTAAGAGGACAAATGCCTAGGAGACCTCCAGCCTGCTCAATCCCAGCACTGGATACAGTGTGGGCCCTGTAGACCTGCTGTGCCAGTGCTGGATAGGATTGGGCTGTCCGTGTTCTTGCTCCAGCTACAAAGACAGAGTGACTAGATTGTTTAAAGTAGTGGTTCTCAAACGTTTTAGCACCGGGACCCACTTTTTAAAATGACAGTCTATCGGGACCCACCTAGCTTTTTTACGAGGCATAAAAAAGGTGTTCTATAAATAGGCTTACCATCCGTACCAGTTTTTCCGGGACAGTCCCGGGAATCGGCCACGATTCCCGGTTCTGTCCCGGCCCGGTTTGGATGGCCGCCGCCATCTTCTTTTTTAAACTTACCCGGGTGCCGGCAGCAGCTTGGATCACGAAATCTCGCGTGATCTAAGATGTCGGCACCCAAATCTCGCAAGCAGTCTGTGTTTCGCCTGGTCCCAGCGGCTCCGTGCGGTGCCGCTGGGTCCGGGCCAGCCTGCTTGCCCGCGCGGCGCGAGCCTCCAGATGCTCACGCCGCGCGGGCAAGCAGGCTCTATTTCGCCCGGTCTCCCAGCGGCTCCATGCGGTGCCAGGGAGACCGGGCCAGCCTGCTCCATGCGGTGCAGGGGAGACTGGTGCTGTGCGGGCAAGCAGGCTGTGTTTGCGGGCAAGTAGGCTGTCCGGGGAGCAGCAGCAGCAGGAGGCCGGGGAGCAGCAAAGGTAAGTTAATTTATATTTATTTATTTAATTTTAATAATTAAATAATTAAAAATTTCGGACGCGCTTTGCGCCCCCTTTAGAATGTTGATTTTAATAAATTAAATACTTAATGTTTAATAATTAAAAATTTCGGACGCGCTTCGCGCGGCAGAAAGAACACTTCGCGCCCCCTTTACAAACTTATTCTACATGTCTTTCTTATATTACTTTTATACTTTGCTATTTTCTATTACTAATTATATTAATGTGGGGGGGGGGGGGTTGTCCCGGATGGGGTTTATGAAATTATGGTAAGCCTATCTATAAATAAACAAATATTTATTTATTTACAAGTAAAGAGCTCAGCTGCTTGCAGGGTAATTAGCAGCTATCTTGCAAACTGCAGGAGCTCAGCTCTTTGCAGGGTAATGAGTAGCCATCTGATTTTTGAATAGCCTTAGGGCTTGTGGCAATTACTTATCTGATCTTTCCATCACCTGGGACCCACCAGAAATCAGGTCACGACCCACCCAGTGGGTCCCGACCCACAGTTTGAGAAACACTGGTTGAAAGAATATCAGGACTAGGTATCTTGTACTTTAGAAGTCGCTTTCTTTTGTGTGTGTTTGTATTAATAAGTGTTTATATCACTGCATTATAATGAACCAATATACTGAATCTGAGAGGCACAAATGAGCGGAGGAAACGTTTTATGGTCTGGAATTAAACATCATCACCTGTTAATTACTGCAGATCAAATTGCTGTTAAAGACACAGTTACAGGGGCAAGTGCAAGAGTTGGCAACACAGTCATGCATTCCTCCTGGCAATAAAGCTGGCGGAACCTTGCAGACTGCAGTGGCATCAGGGTAGAACCTGTCAGACGATGAGTGACACTTGGCAGAAACTGGAGTTACTGGCTTCCTAGAGAACATGTTTTTCGTATAAAATAATTGGCAGTTCTATGCACACAGTACAGATAGAGCATTGTTTTAATTTCAACCTTGTCCATTATAGAAACAGTTTATTTGAGAGCCGGCAGGGGCAGGTCTAGCGAGTGACCAAGGAGTTCTCCTCATTCCAAGGCTTCCCCCGCATAGTGTTTTATCAATCTCTTCTGACAGATATGTGAGTTGTATGTTGAGCTATAATATGAATAAGGTGGAATCCAATCTCAGTTCTCATGCACAGAAGAAGTGAAAATGAAAATCATGACTGTGCGCTCTCCAAATTAAAATAAATGTGATGCTCAACAATCTCCACTACCCAATTTACTACGAACAATTGTTCTAGCCAACCAGAGATCAAGGGATTTCTACTGAAATGCATTATTATTCCAAAATCCACATATTGTTCTCCACTAATAGCACTAATCACAGCAATCCAGAGGTTCATCGTTTAAAACATGAACCTACCTCTAGGAAGTGGCAGTTCTAATTAAGCCACTGAAAATTAGAGCAATGGTCCTCACACTGTGGGACAAACTCACTGGGGAAGCGAAAGACAGTTGGGGGGGGGGGAGAGGCATAACAGTCTAGGGAAAGGGAAGATCCTGCAAATAGAGGAAGAGGTTACTTATTCCTGATAGCAGCAGAAGGTTAGCATGACAGCTACCACAACTGCTATGCTAACCAAGGAAGGTGACTTTGGGGGGCTTCTAGTCATAGCAGCTTCTCCAGTATTATCAGCTTATCAGTTTGGAATTCCATACACATTCATTGTTCCTCACATATTTTGTAATTTAAAGGGGTGTCAGGTTTCAAGTGTGGAAGGCGAAGGCCAGTGAGAGGCCAAACTGCAAAGGAAACTATCTGGAATGAAGATGTTCATGCAAGATTGAACATTTATATAATTGTAAAAATCCCCGTCAGGGGGGTTGGGAAAGCCTGCCCATGTAAACCGCCTTGGATTAAAGTCAGAGGAGAAATCCAATTACCAAGAAAGGCGGCATATAAATACTGGTGGTATTATTAATTATTATTATTATTATTATTATTATTATTATTATTATTATTATTATTATTATTTTCCCCTCATCTCTTGCAAAAACAATCTGAGACATTTCTACATCTCTTCTGCACTGGTGCTAAAAGAGGGAAGCACTCTATCCTTCACCTTGTGAATGGAGAAGGAAGAAGTTTGCTCCTTTATGCGCTGCTGCTGTTGCTCTAAAAATGCTGCTGCTGCAGCAGCAGCAGCAGGTAACGCACACTGTTGGTGCCGCCACTGCCACCATTAAAGGAAAAATTAAGGAACCTCTCCAGGGCTTTTTTGGTAGTGGCTTCCAGTCTGTGGAACTCTTTTCCATCATGGATCCATCTGTTTGTGCCTTTGAGGAGGGCTATAAATACCTTTCTGTCTAGACAGGATCTGAACCTGTAAATGAAGATGCATGAGGAGGGGGAGAGGCTACAATGCTTTATTTTAACCCTCTTTTTTACCTTTGTATCCTGAGAGTTCTTAACTTCTTAATTTTATTATTGTGTTTTTAGGAACTGACTAGTTTTATTTTGTTCTTACCTGCTTCAACAATTGAAACAACTGATGAACAAGCTATGATTTTTTTTTTAAATACATACAATAATATTTTCTGGCTGATTTCCTATAAGCATTTGCAAATGCAAGCAGAGAACTGGAAACGATTCCCAAGGGGCGGATGATTTGCCTGAGGCCACCCAATGAATCAATTTCCAAGCCAGAGCATGAGGACACATTTCCTGTGACCAAGCCGGCATTACATTGTCTTGAAGATTACATTCATTCACAGAATGTCCGGACCGCACTTACTCTACCCACAATATGTGAACTTCAAGCCTCCTGGGTATTTCAAAGACGTTGCTGAAAGAGACAACTAAAATCCTCCTAATCATTTGTCATTCTGTACAGCAGCTCTTGTAATACGAATATGCAGAAGGACATCACACATTCCTCTCCTGTGAATTATGTTCCCTAAATGGGCCCTGAAGAGGCACCTTTCACTTGATTTCTAAAACTATGCATGTTCTGTATCCTTAAAGAAATATTTTTTAAATTATTTGGAGAGGGACAGCAATAGTGCATTAAAATGTCCCCCTCAAAATTATTCTCTATTTGTCATACAATAGAATCAGAACTCAGTAAAAAACAAACAAAAAACCTTTGGTATTTCTGGCAGTCATTCATAAGTGTTTGCTTTTTGCAGAGAAATTTCCTGGCAACAAGCTTACCTTTTAAACAAAATTCGAACCTTTCTTTCTCCTCCGTCTGACAAGACACAGCAACGTCCCATTTGTGTTGCTGCCATTTTCTGCAGTTGCTACCCAGGTCTTTATTGATATTTAATACAAACACTGCCCATGGACAAACAGGTACACTGGCAGGAATCTGAAACATAATCTCCAAGGAACAGTCCAAATGCATGTAGCAATTAAATAGCTGTCATAGATATTATTAGCCCTAAGAAGTAGAGCTCAGACAAGTGTTGCATTCAGTCTGAAAGAATGCAACCGAGTGGAATGTACAAAAGGAAAAGGAAGCTTAGAGGTGACACTCTCTAGACCTTGTACAATGCAGGTCCTCGCATTGCAGAGGGCAGGTCTGTCAAAATAAAGTATTTTTATTTTAGCTGATGCAGCTTTCAATATGGGTTAGTCTAGCACATTTACACTCTCTCTCAATTCATGGTCCTTTCTAATCTAGCGTCTTCCTGTGAATACAATTACTTTGCGTGTGTGCACATACGCACACACAGACCCTGCACAATTGTTGGGCATTCCTCTGTGAAACTTTTGTGTACTGCAGAAATGGTTGACACATTTTAAGGAAGAGTCCACAAGATAACATGAAACTCAGGTCATATATGTACAGGTCCACTTTATGCAATCCATCAAAAAGGGAACAGATCATATAAATTGGGTCTACATGCCTGTGGCAGTACACACATAACACCCAATTCTAGTATTATTTCCTATGCAGGATTTATGTTATGCAGGGTTTTTAGCTCTCTTCCACCAAGCACACAATTTCAAGCTGGTTAACAGCACAAACTAGCCCTCTAAGTAAAATGGTGCTAATTACTTGGTGTGTCAGCAGCAAGAGGAACAGAGAAGTATTATACACAACGTAATGTTGTATGTTTGACAATGTGGAGAGAATCATTAGGTAAGGTATGAGATATACCTTTACTTCAATCTAATGAGCTTTAATTTCTATCTCGACTGCTACCAGAATGGATACAAAGTTATCATATTGACAGCGCAATCCTGTGTAACCTTGCACCGGTGTAACAGTAGATGCACCGGTGTAACAGCGGATGCACCGGTGTAAGTGCACTTATACCGGTGCATCTACTGTTATACCGGTGCAAAGTTACACAGGATTGCGCTGTGAATCATATTATTAGTTTTGCACAGAAACCTGATTTCTGACATGACACAAAATGCTTCAACTGTCTTCCGGTTCAATGGCAACAGTGACGCTTGCTAAACGAAGATGCACATTTCCGAGAGACATTCTTTCTCATTAGCTGTCCTTGAAAGAACCTCATCCCTCCCCCTGTAAAAACCAGTTTAGGGATTTGCTGCAAGAGCCTTTTAAAGGAAAACTCTGGGGAAAATAGCATGCGTCCACACTGATGTCAAATCCCCAATTTCAGATGCTGAGAAAGAATCCTCCGGGGGGGGGGAAATCACGGTTTTAACCTACGGATATTTTAACACCACGAAAGCAAAGCATACAGACAGTGGAGCCATACAGACAGAACGCCAAACAACAGCCTCGGGCTCATGCATGCCTTCCCCACCTCATCCTCTGCTTGCACACCATGATCAGTAACTTTCTCTGGGAAAGCCAGGATTACCTTAAGAACTTGAAATCTTTTCCGAAGCATCTTTTTCATTCAGCTGCTTAATTCCTATTCAAGACAGACCTATTTATATAGGATTGTTCTTTCAACGGCTGCTAGTCATGATAACTGTATGGAACCTCCAGATCTAAAGGCAGTTTGCTGAGAAACAACCACCGGAGAGGGAGATGGCTTCATGTCCTTCCTGGATGCATTTTGTTGCCCACTGAAACAAAATGTTGGTCTGATCCAGTTGGGGTCCTCTTATGTTCTAAACCCAGTCTTTTTGTCTTTGCCTTTTCATTCCTTCCTTGACCTATTCCCTTGTATACATATTCATTATATTTATATCCCACTTTTATATAGGACTCATAGGTTTCCCATCCACGGAACTGACCAAATCCATACCTGCTTACCTTCAGGAATGCCATAAGAACAGGTGCTTCGAGAGTACTCATCTTGCTTGAAATCTTGCCTTGGAGCCTTAACCTGTCAAACCTTTTCCCTTTCACTTTATCCACCCCAGTTTCTTCCCCAGATCAGATCCTGTAATTCTGCTCACGACCCTGGGACATTTTGGCCACATCCCTGACAGATACTACAAAGCTTATAAGCATTCTAATGGAAAATGAAATCTGTACCCTGCTGAATTCAGAACCTTGGTATAGTTCTTGGATGGAAGACAAAATCTGACTGAAAATAACTTCTTATCACCATTCTGTGACATGCAGGTCTACTTCCCATGCTAACATTTTTAGCCACAAATCACTCCTCTGACAAAATCTGCAACATGGGAAGGATTTATTAGCCTGTCTTCAAATGAGGCAGACATGAGCATGCTTAACCATTCCCAGATTCTTGGCATATTCATATTTCTCTCAGGAGTAAACATACAAGCTGTTGCAATTTTAGTCACACAATCTGGCAATTCAAAGTCTGGGAATCAGCTTTCACCAGCAAATCTTTCACATTTCGTCTCCACAGAAAGTGCCATCATGAAAGATCATGGGTGATTTTCACACATAATGTATCGACTATTTAGAAACTCTTTAACACAAGAGGCGCAAACTGGTTTGTGTCTAATTAGAAGAACCCATGAAACTGGAAACTAAACTTTCAGAAGGATAACTGGGTTCTAGCCTATGGTTAGGGCTGCCACCTGATTAACAGTCCAGTCCTATCAGGGCCTTATGCTGACGGATCTCGCGATTCATCAGGGTAAGGGCCGGGCCTGCCATCACACAAGCTGCTCTGACAGCGAGCAGATTGCTACTGATGGTGCGGGAGCCAGGAAGCCCCTGCGCCAGCAGAAGCAAACTGCTGAGCCTCCAATGGAGCAGGTAGGCTGACAGAGAGGGCAGTTCGGGGAATGATCTGGGCATGGATCAGCCGGAGTAGATCTGGGCAGCGGCATCCATGAAATTCTATGTCCTCGGTCCAGGGCATCACTCCTTGGACCTATCGAATTTATGCCAGCAAAACAGCTAGTGTGGAATCAAGTAGACCCATTGGGGCCCAGGGAGTGGCAGAGTAGGTACGTAAACCAATTCTTTACTTAAAGCTCTGCCACTGCCAGGAGCCCAGCAAGCCTGCGGGGTGCAACAGAGGCTGTTTCAGCACTGCTGCATCATGCAGGCCAGCCCTGGATAGGATTGGGAGCCCCCAAAGGCATGTGATATTTTGAATGTGCATATTTCTAAAACAATGGTTTCTAGGGGGGGGGGAAGCATACTTCCCTTGTTTTGGGACTGTACCTATATAGGTTGTAGCAGGCATTCTCTCCTTATGGGATGGGGATGGGGCTGTAGGAGAGCACCTGCTTGCAGAAAGTTGCAGGTTTCAGCAGGACTGGGAAAGATCCTCATCTGAAATCCTGCAAAGCTGCTGCCAAGTTAGGCTGCAATCCTATCCACACTTACCTGGGAGTAAGCCCCGTTGACCATAATGGGACTTACTTCTGAGTAGACAGGCATAGGATTGGGCTCTCAGTTAGACAATGCTTGGGAGTAGAGGTCAGTTGATGGACCAGTGGTCTGACTCACTATCATTTTATTGTTATTTTACACATTTGCACACCACACTTCCTCCAAGGACATGAGGCTAATATACATGGCTCCTCTTTTTTCTCTTCTCCTCACAACAACACTGAAGTAGGTTATTGTACAGCTTCATATGTTCATAAAACAGAGCCTGCCACCTAAAGCTTTTAAATGTATTCATATTACAAAGAGTGCATCTTTAAAAAAAGAAAAAGAATTGCATGATTATTGCATGATTGCATGATTATTCAGGGATGCATTTTTAATCTATTAGTTTTAACCAATTAACTGATTAATCAATTAAAAACTGTAGCCCTAATTAAGGCACAGGAGGGCTCATTCAGGTCCGGCCCATTCATGAGGGAGATGAAGGCAGCTGCCTCAGGTAGCAGACTGGCAGGGGGTACCTCCCTCCCTCTGCCAACAAGTCCCTGGATTGGAGAAGGAAGAAGACAATCCAGGGATTGGGAGGAGAGAGGCCGACACATCCTCAGCTAAGGAGGCAGGTCGCATCAGTCACGAGGAGACCTTGGGCCAACCCTGGTCTGGCTACTCTGTGAAAAGCAACAACTATGCTCACAAAACTGAAGAAATGGACAAAGTTGTGGAAAGGTTTCACCTGGATTCTGTCACACTTCACAAACAGTAGAAGGACCAGCCCATTTTTCAGAGGCACAAGACACTCATACAGCTTATTTGTTTTTTAATGAAATGTTTCCAAATCAGATTGACAAGGGGCCTCCTGCAAATTTTCTGAATGTGACTGTAACTCACAAGTAGCATGCTTACTACCGCTTAGTAGCAACTAGATCTACATGCTGCTTAAACAAAAACAAAAAAAGATTGGTGGGG
The DNA here is from genome assembly GCA_026170595.1 of Plestiodon gilberti rubricaudatus. Lineage (NCBI taxonomy): Eukaryota > Metazoa > Chordata > Lepidosauria > Squamata > Scincidae > Plestiodon > Plestiodon gilberti. Next base: position 217,442,249 of record JANXHW010000002.1, on the reverse strand, counting down.
AGAGCTAAGATGCCAACTATGAATTAATCAGATCTTGATTAAGTGCTTTCCCAGGTCATCCAGAGGCTGTCTATGCAAAACTCCAGATGTTCAGACAATTCATGGTGAACTGGAGACTTTCTAAAACTCATGCTACTGATTCCAGTCAGCATATGTGCAGCTGTGCATAGCATCAATACGTTTTGATGCCTTAAAACCTGGCTGTATGCAGTGCTGTCACAGTTTGCTACATACATCAAAATCATCTTGATGAAGTATGTCTGGACAACAGAGCCTGCCAATTTATCCAGGTTCATGAAAATTACAAGTTTGTGTCTGGGCAATAATAATTAATGGTGTTCCAGTTCATGCTGCAGTTAGTTCGAACGTAGAGCATGTGAACGTATAAACTTTTTGTTCCCATACGTTGGCCATAAACACAGACTTCCACAGAAATCTATCCTATTTTGAACATACAGATGCAGCGTGCAGGTAGCCCTGTGTGCTGGGGGATGGTTCACCCGATGAGACTTCCAACAAAGCTTTCCCCAAAAAAGCTTCTAGCTAGAGCATGGATGCTAGTGTCGAGCCTCCAGACCTTATTTGCCTTCATTGCAATTGCCCAAGGCAAGGAAACAGAAACTTCTTTACCTTCCCAAACAGCAGGAGTTGAACCTTGAGGCTCACATCAGGACAAACAACTATTTTGTTGCAGCAGTAATGAGTAAATCTGCCTTAGACTGCCACTGTAGGGACCACAAGAACTCCACTGACTCCCATGATTTACAGGTTTGCATCTCCTCTTCCCCTAGCTGGGGTTCAATGAACTCTAATACAGAGACTTAATAAATTAATGTTATCTCAAGATGAACTCTAAAGATTGTTTTAATTGCTTTTAATTATTTTAATTCTTGATTTTAAATGTATTCATGTATTTTAATGTTTTTATTGTAAGCCGCCTTGGTTGCCCTGGTGGGAGAAAGGCGGGGTAAAAATTCTATAAGTAAATAAATAAATAAATAAATAAATAAATAAATAAATACTTAGCCTAGGGTAGTGATGAGGTCAAAGAATCAGCAAGTTCAGTGCCTCTCTGGCTAATAAGGAGCCATCTGTGACCTCTACTACTCCCTATTACTTAGAGCAAGATTTCTCAACCCATGGTACTAGTACCACCAGTGGTACTTACGGTACTGCTGATGCGACCGCACCTACCACCAGAGCACATGCGCTGCATCCTGCGGGGGGGGGGGAGTTCCGGAGCTCTCAACATTTGCACCCTTGCCCAGGGGTAAGTCTACACTACCCAAATGTATCTACTCAGACCTGTGCCAGCGATTTTGCTAGCACAAGTCTGAGTAGACCCAGGAAGGCAGATCAGGGCCGGGAAGAGGGATAGGATATTGATGGTGGTGCTGTCACTGATACTACTCCCTTCCCACCTTGACACCCCCTCCCCATTCTGCCCCCTCCCCAACCCAATCCCATAACAACAAGAGTTTAGAAGTAAATGTTACGACTTAAATACATTTTTGGACCTGAAGCAAAAAGTCAAATAAAATTCAAAGTAAGAAAATGGTGCCCCTTTTTGTGATCAACTATCCACAGCAAATCACTTCACACACAGCGTTGCTTCAGTGTATGATCAGCCCTGTTCCAAGTCCCCGCATCCTTTCTGCAAGTAAACACTCATAGCTCAAATATCATAAACTTCCATGTTCATTATTTTGAGATGTAGTAATTAGAATTACAAAAAGAAAAACTCAAATTAAGACTGTACTGTAATCCTATGCAAACTTGCAATATTGCATGGAAATCAGTAAACTCAGTTCAGTTACTTCTAAGTAAGCATGATTAGGATTGTGCTGCATAAACAGACTTAAAATGCTCTAGAATAATGACTGTACAGTATATTGCATGGAACTGCATAACAGAGCTCAGAATGTTGTAACACCTTCAGAGAAGTAAAAGAGCTCATTTTGAATTGTGCCCAATTAAAAAGTCAGACCACATTAAAAAAAAACTCTATAAATTTTCAAGCAGACAAGATTCTCGAATGTTTTACATTTTAGTGAAGTATGCTCGGCAAGCAGAAGGGATTTTTTTGTACAAGACAGTTCCAAGAAAAATCAAAGCAAGATCTGTTTTATATAGCAGGAAAAGTGATTACCATATTCTAAAATAACAAACCTTACCATAGAATAAATGTGCATGAGAAAATCATGCATGTATCTTTGTACATCTTTAAACCTTTCTACTATACTATAAACAAATGTTATAATATTTACATTTGTCTTGAACCATCTGAATGTGTGCCTGGCACAGGCAATCCCAAAGGACTTCAGAAAGTCATAGTTATGATGCTGTTTGCCATTAAGTGTAAAAGTTTAGACTAACGTCCAACTGTATGCTTTCATGAAATGACTATTATGTTGAGATTTTTCCCCCTGCCAATCATTCAGATGCCATCTCTATAACTTACAAAGTTATGATTATGAATTAATTTTATGAAAGCATCATACACTGAGCCACATGATTTTTGATTTGAAGGGAAACATGTTAATACAGTACTTTCCAATTTGTATTGAAATTAGTTTTGTTTATTTTCTTTGACAGAGGTGGCAGTCTGTATGGTGTGTGCGCGTGCGCGTACGCACATTCCTTCCTATGAGTGGAAAACAAATGAAGTTGGAAAACCCTTACAGACAGAGAAGTCCCAGGCTCACAATGGACCTCCATGCCTACAAAATCTTGCTTTCTAAGAAACTAGATGGCAGTCAGATTTTCTAAAAATCGTAGATCTCATATTCAGGTGAAATGGGTATTTGTAGGGTTAAAAAGTCTGTCACATGGGCTGTTGTGAGATATGCCTGTTTTACAGAAGGTTGTTCATTAAGGCACATCTCCAAAGTAATTTTGTTCTCCCAAAGTCAATAGTTTACTTAGGACAGGAGTGGGCAGAGATCAGCTTTGCACAATCTATCATTAGAATCGCAAGGGCGACCAACTGAATCCAGGTTCAAAATAGTGGCCTGGGGGGGGGGGGGGAAGCAGAATCAGATGCACTATGGTAGCAGTGGAATGGCAAAGCCAGGTGCAAAACAGTGGTGGGGGGCAGAGCCAGGTGCACAAGGGTGGCACTGAGGGCAGAGCATGTTGTTCTCCATAAGTTATGCACTAGGAAAACCGGCGTTTGGAAGAATAAAGTACTTTTCAGTTACTGGAAGTGAGGGATTCTAATGACAAACTCTAAAACTGGCCAGCAAGCTGCAAAAATACTGAGTCAAAGACAACCAATTCTGACACATATTTTACAGATGAGAAACACTGAAATCAAGAGGTAAGTCAGCCATGATCAGTCACATTTTAGCGCGAGGTTTTAGCACGGGGGGGGGCAGATCAGGAGGCAGATCGGGAGACTTTGGAGAGGTAAGGGAAATATTCCCTAACCTCCCCTTTAAGTCTCCCGCTCACCAATGGGTCTCAGATCTGCACCAGCTCTTTAGCTGGTGCAAGTCCAAGGACAGAAAGGGGGCGTGTCGGGAGGCAAGGAAGGGTATAGCATTGGGTACAAGTAGCCCATGCCGAGTGCCACCCCTTCCTGCCTCCCAACACACCTCCTCCCGTTCCGCTCTGTTTAGCCCGCCCCTCACCCCATTCCCATTCCATACATATTGCTGACCCACCATCATCAGCAGACACTCCTCCATCCTCAGCAGACTACCTCCATCCTCAGGTGCACAGTGGACCTCTGCAGCCCCACTGCCAGAGTGGCTTTTACAAGTGTAGTTGGTTGTTCTAGTTGGATAGGCGCTACGAGGATGCCGCTTGAAGCAGGCTCTGTTCTGTAGTGGTGTTCAACGCTGGAATGCCTGATATTGGTTGAGGCTTTCATTACTGTTCTACTGCTATTTTGATTTTTTTTTTTAATTTTTGTACACAGGGTTTTAAGTGTTTTGTACATCACTTTGGTGATTATAGTTTATGTTTCAGAAAAAGTATAAAACCATAGTAAAATAAATTAAAAATAAATATAGCTATAGGCCAACATCGAGGGTGACAGAGACTTTGCAAGAACAATGCGGCACAGAGCTCATCTACTTTGTCACTGGAGTAGGAACTGCAGTTGAAAAATCCACAACAGTGAACTGTGAACAAGCAGACTATTAATTTAAACAATGGAACAGTTTTGTAAGAAAACTGTTATAAATAATGGTGCCTCAAAGAAATAGCTCTGCAGAATACAAATAAAAAATCTATTTCTGCTTGTGATAAGATTAGATCTTATTTAGAAGTTGGAACTTCTACTAGAAAACATCAATACATGATGCCCTCAACGTTGTAAAGAAAAGTAGACTCTGGAAGGCCTGAAGTCTGTCCAACCTGCAGTAGAGGACTCCCACATACAGAGTAGTGCAGGGGTTCTCAACCCCTTCCTGGCCGAGTACCACCTCTGGCGCCACTCCCCTGCTGCATACCACCGGAAGTGACTGGCAATGACATAATCACCAGTTACTTCTGGGTTTTTGGAGGTCAGAAAATGCAGGTAGGAGGCTCTGGGTGGGTGGGAGGGCCCTTCTCAGTGTTCCTGACAGACTCGGCCAAAGGCACGAGCCTCTTGGGATTGAAAACGTGGTGCTAAAAGCGCCACGTCAGAGCGGGGTTCCGACGGTACGAATACCACCAGCAGTCAGCCGAAGTACCACTGGTGGTACAAGTACCACTGGTTGAGAATCCCTGGAGTAGTGCATTCAGGAGGGGAAGGCTATGGTGAAGACATAGATCTTCAGTATTGTTGATGACAGACAATACCAGTATCCTTGTATCTTGGACATTGGAAACACCTGGCTCGTGAGGGTTGTGCCAGCAGCAGAAGCTCTCATTGGAGCCCTCTTTCCCCTGTAGATATTTAAAGACTCTGGCTTGCCAGAGGCACTAGCCTCTGGCGCATGCCAAAGGGCTCTCTGCACATGGCTCTTAGCCGAAGGGATAGTGTTTAGAGAACAAGAGACTGTTTCCAGGGGCAGTCCCCCACAGGCAAGCCTCAACAATACTAGAACTATTCCGACCCTCCACCCGTGTCATCTGGTTTGGGGGAGGAAAGGAGCGGCATAGTGACAGCAGCAGCAGCATCAGAGACGATTGCAATAATTACAGTGGCGAATGGATCCTGCAGTTGCCCAGTGAGGAAGCCCCACCCCCACTGAATTACATCTGAAGTCTGTGAAGGTGGGTGAGGGCACACCACCCTGCTCCCTCCCTGCAACTCGGGTAAGAGCAGGGGTGGGGGAAGTAGGGGAGAGGGTCTTGGCCACCTGTATTATATTTTGCAATTGGACATGTGAACCTAGGGTTGAGGGTGTATTGGAAGCTGTGCTGTGGGTTGTCGCGATTGGCAAAGGGGTCAGGAGTGTAGGGCTTTTACTTTTTCTCTCTCCTCCCCCATTGGTAGTATGAGTTTTAGGGAACTAGGGGGTGGTGGCATAATTCAAAGGGTGATGGGCAAAGAGAAATACGGCAATGTAGGTTAGGCAGGCCAGTACAGGACAAGGAGGGTTGGTCAAAGGCAGCCCCTCTCTCTTTCTGGCCGTTTCTCCTTCCTTGGTGCTCTTGGTGGACCCAGAAGCTGCCCTGTGGGCTTGAAGCTGCTGTTGTGGAAAGCCTGGCCAATGAATAATAAGACAGGACTGGTCCAAGATTTAATCCTGGAGAAAGGCGACTCCTTTTACTAAGGACTCGCACCTTTTACAGCTCCTCACATGTAAGCGGCGCCAGCGCGGAGGCTGGCACTGCTCACACCATCACTTAACCCAAGGTTAGTGCTGCGTGGGTTGGTGCAGGGGTGGGGGGAGGGCGGGCAGGGGTGGCAAGGGAGGAGGTCATTGGCCGGCCTGGCCTGGGAGGGGGCGGAGATATCGGCGCTGGGTTGTCAATGCCCCTTCTCAGGCCGGACCGGCCTTACACGGCCTCCCCGGATGCATGCCAGCTAAAGAGCTGGCACGTATCTGAGAAGGCGCATTGGGATGTCCCCTTCCCCCAAGGTGAGTCCAGGTCATGACTACAATCCAGTGCTGGAGAGGAGCATGCTGGAGGTCATCCCGACTAGGATGCAGCGGCCAGTCCTTTAGGCTGGCCGCTGCATCTTAGGCAGGATTGGGCTGCCCGTGTTTTACAGATCAGGAGAAACATAAGATGTAGCTATATCAATTCTCAAAAATCTAATGTCCAGTATGCATGTATTTTCAACACCATGGTGCGTAAAATACTATCAGGCATGAAATTATACACTGTAGTGACAGGCAAGACCTTATTTCACATTTTCAGCTCCATGCAGGAAGAGATTTTTACACATCTGCCAATTGTAGATTATAATCAATGTGCATCATTCAGGGGATGAAAAATTTCTGGTTATGATATTCTAGAAAATAGGTAATCTTAGCTTGCCAGTCACTTGGAAAGAGCTGCTGGGGAAGTATGACTGAATGATATTCATAGCTCCTTTTAAGTGGCAAATTGAAAAAACCCTACTTCATCAAAAGTGGCTGTGGTTCATCACATTTCAATATATTTTTGAGAAACCTCCATACACGCAGAAGAGTTTCGTTTCCAATGCAATCAGAGCTTTGATTACAGTCTGCATTTATCAACTGTTAGCAATTCAACTCCTAGAGAAGGGGAGTCAGTGAACGTCACGTGATGGAATTCCCCTTCCCCTCACACAGCCATCTCTCACTCTCACTGGGCTACAAAGATCAAGAGCCATTTCAAGTTCAATTTTGAAAATTAAAGTTTGGATTCCACCATCACAAATATTGTGCTGGATGTAGCAAACAGCAAAGGCAAACAAGAAACACAAGTCCCATAGAGATATGAACTGGAAAATTGTCCAGTTTCATAAAGTATCATGTTTAAAAAGCTAATTACTTATGAGCATATAACATATCAAAATAATTTGGTACAATGAAACGCCTACATTATTTGTTTCACTTTGATTAGCAGTCTTTTTTCCCGTTCTATACTTTCTAGGAGGTGGTTTTTACTCTCCTCCTAGTTCATGGAAGCCACAGTTGTGATTAGGAAGAGAAAGTCTGACAAATGAGATTTATCATCTTCTTAAATCTTAGTTACCAGGGTATAAAGAAGGGGGTTTGATGGTCTTGGCAGTAATCCTGCTTGTATATCAGGTCTTGGTCACAACACCAAGACAGGCCGTGACTGAGGATTTGGTTCTGGCATGGGCAAAAGGACAGAACATGTCACCAAAAATGGGCTGTTCTGTCCGATACCAGATTAGGCAACTGAGGTGAGGCTGACTGGCTGCAACTTCCCTGCTTCTTGCCAAGGGGGTGCTTTGGGTTAGCAAGGTTTGGGTAAGCCAGCCCCTCCCCCTCTAAGCTTCCCTGGTGGGGCAGAAGACAAGGTACTAGAGACTGGCTGCTGGAAGGTCTGGTTCAAGACACACACACACACACACACACACACACACACACACACACACACGAGGGCAGCTTACATTGCTGACAGCGCAATCCTGTGTAACCTTGCACCGGTGTAACAGTAGATGCACCGGTGTAAGTGCACTTTTGCCAGTGTAATTGCACTTACACTGGTGCATCTGCTGTTACATCAGTGCATCTACTGTTACACTGGTGCAAGGTTACACAGGATTGCGCTGTGAGAATGGGAAGCAAGAGGGTTGTTCAAAAAGGATCTACTGAGCATCTGTATCCCACAACAATTTATTCTACCGTCCTAGTATTTGAATCTGCAATAGCTGCAAATATAAGAAAAATACACCTTACTTCAAAATACCACACAGGCCTTGAGTTTTCACCATTTCTGTGTCTGTTTATCACAACTTCATTTATGAATGTGTATAAGCCCTTTTGAACTGCTATTATTTTACGGCTGCACTTCTGAACATTGAATTTGCCTTTAATTCAGTTCTATAACAAATATACTTTGCCATCATATGCTTTTGTTGTCACGGCATTTCATTATCATGTCACTGCTTATTTCTGGCCAAGGTATAATATGTTCTGAACAATTTTGAAACAGTTTAGCTGTGAATCAGAATCTTTCTAATCCCATCTTTTTCACAACACAATCCTACTGGTTTGTTATCCAGAAGTAGACTGCAATTGAAAATCAAAATGATGCAGGGAACTAAGCCTGACAAGTGACACTTGAAAAGAACAAGCACTTTGCAGAGATGATGGATTTGTGATGTAGACATATAGAAGTTGACTGAGGGCACCGTTCTGCTTTTATACATTATTTGACTTTTTTCAGAGGTGGGGTCATAGGATGGGCCAACCCAGTGTTACCAAGTGTTACTCAGTGTTATGCCCTCAAAGGACTCTGCAGGTCACCACTAGGGATTATGCAAAAATCTAAAGTCATAAGAACATAAGAAGACCCCTACTGGATTAGGCCAAGGGCCCATCTAGTCCAGCTTCCTGTATCACACAGTGGCCCCACCAGATGCCTCAGGGAGCACACAGACAAGATAACCTGTTTCCTGTTGTCACTCCCTTGCACCTGGCACAGAGAAAACCCACTTCTAAAACCAGGAGGTTGCTTATGGCTTGTAACCTGTGATGGTCTTTTCCTCCATGAATCTGTCCAAACCCCTTTTAAAGGCATCTAAGCCAAGTGCTACCACCACATCCTGTGGCAAGGAGTTCCATAGATTAATTACACACTGGGCGAAGAAATGTTTTCTTTTGTCTGTTCTAACTCTCCCTCCACTCAATTTTAGTGCATGTCCCCTGGGTTCTGGTGTTGTCGCAGCACAACTCTAGATTTCAAACTTGCTCTTAGGGGCTAAGGGGGATTCTCTCCCTTGTATCATAAAACAGGAATAAACTATTGTTGCTAATATTTATTCTAGCTAAATATGAATGCAGATAGAACCCATGTGATTTTTTTTACTAAAGATATCATTGTAAGATTACATATACCTTGACATCGTTTTAGCTTATTAAATCATGAGATAGCCATTATCACTAAGGACACGTGCAGCTATTGTGTTTGGGCAGGGAACTCTATCTCATGTTCCTCCCCCTTCCCCTCAGCAAAGAGAAAAATGAATGCATGAACCACAAAGAACTGAGTTCATCTGAATTTAAGTGTCATCTTAAGCATGTGATCTGTCCCCAGAAAAGTGGGGGGGGGGATGCGGAAGAGGTTAACCAGGTGTCTATGGAGATGCTGTGTTTTATTAAATACGCACAACTCAGTTCATTGTTACTCTCCACGAGGGGAGGCACACAGTGTGGCCAAGGCCCATACTGGGTCAAGATTTCTCCCCAGGATGTAATGACTGAATAGGCCCTCAGGGTTCCCCAGTCACTGTTGTGATGATGAATGAAGTAAGAATTGTAAATGTGCTATAGAAACAAAAAGTAATAAGAGTTGTCTTAAACTTTTGTTTCAAAACTGATTTTGGTTCCAGATTAGCAGATAGATGGCTTAAAGAAAAGCAAAACAAAAATAGTTCATGACTCTTTTTGGAGAATTATATTGCTGGCAAAAAGAGCTGTTGCTATATTTGAGGGAACAGCACCAGGAAAATGGTCCATTTTAAATGTCATCGATACATAACTCATCACGTTATACAGTGTGAATGAGTATCATTTGCTGTATTATAATTATTGGAAATCAGTCAAGATTTCTTAGTTTCTTTCTTCACATGATTGAATTTCCCGTGCTACATTCTGCATGAGCTGTATATTTTGATATAAAAACTGATAGCGCAGCTTCAAATTTTCAGCAACATATTGTTTGTTTTATATTTGTCAGTTGAGTTGAAGTAAAACATATTCCCTGCTGAGAGGAATGCCTGAAAATATCCATGGACTTTACTATCTATCAAGGAAAAATACTCCATAATTCTGGTAACACAGATAAAATCTTTCCCTGCATTCCCTAAAAGGAACGGCAATTTGAAGGGATTTATTGGGGGGGGGGGGAAGGTGATTGGAGAAATTAAAACAAAGAAATTACACACTCCCAAAAATGTAGCATTCACCTGGGAGCTCTCTCAAAGGTGACACAGCAGCCCTAGCTTAAAACAAGACATTGAATTCTTTCTCATTTGAATCTGGATGGAGAAGTGTGCTTTTCTCAAGGACTAATTTTTTATTTATTACTCTATACTGATTTTTACAAAGGTAATATCACTTCTCAGAAGCTTATTTTGGCTTTGGTTAAACTCTGATGATGATATACATTTAAGGCTTAGCTACATCAAAGATTGAACTGCTTTCTTGCTGAGATTGTTTTGATAAAAAAATAGTCATGAAATTGTAGTTTACAGGCAAGATCCAGTCAAAAATCAAACAATGATACGCCCCATTGACTTTGAAAAGAGAGTTAGGTGAAACGTTTAAGGCTGCAATCCTATACATGCTTACCTGGAAGTAGATCCCAGGGACCTACATCTGTGGGACTTACATCTCAATGGGACTTACATCTGAGTTGAGATGCATAGGACTGGGCTGTAAATCATTTTTACTGAAACTAATGGGTCTGAGAAATGGCTTAACTTGACTGTATTATGACCCATTCTTTATTGATAAAGTCATCATAAAGGGCCTCATTAAGAAATACAGTATTAGAGTTGAAATTTCCAGACTCCTGCAGATCATAGGACTGCTATTTTCATTCATTCTGAACTTCACCGAAGTTTTAAAAAAAAGATACAAAATCCTTGAAATGACTGTAGAGCTGCTATGAAAGGTCGACTCATATAGATGACTGGTAGGATACTATGCTGCGCAATTTTGATAATAAATTAGTACAATATGGTCAGCCAAACTGAACCTGTGTTTTAAAGAGAGCATCAGCCCATAGAAAGAACTGTTATCTTGAAAGATGAAATAATTGAAAGAGTGAGTACACTGTGAGTAGAAAAGCTATATTGCAGAAAAGATGACTAATGGATTAGTGTCGAGTGCAAATAATATTCTGCAGAGTTCACTCCAAGAGTCCACTGGACCATTAGAAATGTTCTCCAGAGGCACCCGATGGAAGACCTTTGTGAACTTCTTTGTTGAAAAAGGGGTATATAAATATTGTTATAGTAATAATAATACGTCAGAGATAGTTAACGTTTACGTAATTGGGTACCACTCTCTTCTCCAGATAGCAGCCCAGAGATCAGAACTGTGTTTTGCCACACAATATAAGTCATTCACGGATGGTCAGGCCCCAGTATAAATTTAGTACCACCTAAGGAGTGAGGGCTTCATGCTGAGAATCACAAGAACCTGGGTGTGGCCCAGCACATCACTGGAGTGGAGTTAAAAGTGGAGATTTAACTTTCAAAAGGTGGAATTTCTCTCTCACACACCTTTTGTGAACACTTTTTTTTCTTATTAATCAATCAATATCTTTATTATGGTCAAAGGCCAGCCCAATTTCTTATTAAGTGACCAATTTTTACCACAATTTAATCAAAATTTGATAGAACTAGCAAGAGTTAGATAAAATTACTTTCGGGCTAGATTTGGTTCCCAGGAGCCAGTCGACCATCTCTGTCGTATGTTAAATACATTTTTTTCTCAACTTCATGTTGCAAAATTCTGTAAACAAAAAGGGCTTCCCTTACCTTTATTGTACATATTGGTGGGCACTTGGACATCACTCAGAGTGACATTCACAGGCAAGTTATTAAAATGATCATTTGGTTCTAGGATGAATTCCTTTCCAAGTTCTAAGAAGTTCCCATCTTCATCCCGTTCATTTATGAGAACAGCATTGAAATATTCATACTGCAACAGAAATCAAATAATTACATTATCTAGGTTTCTTTAAAAAAAATGTATCCACAATATTCATTACTTCTTACAATATTTCTGTGACATAGTTGGGCAGCGCAATCCTCCCTAACTATACGCATCCTAAACGGCCGGTTGTTGTATCCTATGGCAGTCCCGGGCTGTCCTGGGGATGCCTGGGAGCACCTTGGGAGAAGGGGATGTCCCCTTCCTCAAGGTGTAGGCCAGCCGGGGCCCTATGGCCATCTTAGGATGTAAAGTAGGTCCAGACCTGGCATGCATTCAGGGAGGCCGCATAAGGCCGACCTGGGCTGGGCATAGGATATTGGCGGAGTGTGCCGCCAATATTCCCGCCCCCTCCCAGCCCAGACTGGCCAATGGGCCCCCTCCCTTGCTGGCCTGGTCCACCCATCCCTGCCTCTGCACCGAGCGACCTAGGCCTTATCTGGGTAGTCCGGTGCAGGTTCGGTCCACCGGGGGTGTGAGCGATGCTGGCCTCAGCGCCGGCACTGCTTACATCCAAGTCATCGCAAACGTGCTTTAAGGCACGTTTGCGACAGTTTGGAGCAGTGGAGCAGCTCTATAAACGTAGTGAGGATTGTGCCATTAACCTCTCCCCAATACAATGAATATGAAGTGAAACTATCAATTACCTCACATATTCAACATGGGATTTTAACGTCTACATCCAAGCCACATAGTCCATAATTGCACAAAAATAAATGCTTGTTCCAGGCAGACAGGTTGTGAAATTGCTTCATAAGCCCAAATCCTATTGATCAATCAACAATTCTACATATTTTTTATAACACCCCGTTGCAATGTAGCAGAGCCTTTATTCAACTTTTTTTAGTACAACCAATGAACACAACTATATATACTTAGGGTTCAGTAAATGAACTACTTTGTACTAAATGGCAATCTTGACGTTTAGGGATTTATTCATTTAATAGCTAGCTCTACAGTTATTATTACTCAAATGAATTAAATTGGTGTACAATTAGATTGATTCTTCTTCTTTTTTTAAAAAAAAAAGTATATACACCCAGATATGACATTTGCAGGAGAAAGGTTCACAGATCTCTGGATAGCTGTTGCCTTTCTGCAGATATTAAATAAAAGATAACCAAAAGCAATTTAGATAAAAGTATTGATTATTTTTGCATGTGACCTAGGTCAAGCAGGAATCAAAACTCTGTACAAAATAAGTTGAATCCATTTTTTTTAAAGCTCTCAGATATCCTTAACTCATTGATAATGGAGAGTTTTACAAAGTGAAAAAAGTAATGCCAGAAGATGTTTTATTTATTAGAAACAGTGTCTGTGAGGAAGATAAGCAGGTGGATGGCTATAGGCTTCACTGTGCAACAAGCCAACAAAAGTCAAGGGAAACTACCAAAGGGAACTGAGGAGGAAATGGGTGAGTTTAGTAAACCCCGACCTTACACATTTGAGGAGGCAAAGGGGGAAGACTGGGGACATTTTTGAAGAGAGTGATTCCCTAACTTCCTGGGATTCCTAACCTGATCAAAGCAAATGCATCCAGCCAACCTGATCCACCACCACCACCACCCCGGGTAGACATGTCTGACAAGTTGTATTTTATGTACAAGGTCATCAAGGAATGTATAAGATCATCGAGTCCAATGCAGGCTGTCTACAGCTACAATATCCCTATATAGATAGCTATCTAGACCAGGGGTTCTCAACCTTTGGAGGCCTGGGTACCCCCTATCACAGTCCAATTTTCTGAAGTACCCCCTGCTAATTAACTGCTAATTAATTGAATTAATCAATTAATTAGGTAAATTGGATTAATCAATTAATTAATCGTTAAATAAAAAGTACTGTGTGAAAAAATGTCTTATTTAACTCTGTGTGTGTGTGTGTGTGTGTGTGTGTGTGTGTGTGTGTGTGTGTGAGAGAGAGGGGGGGGCAAGGATCTCCTTTTTTCTCCAAGTCACACTTCCCAAAATCAGCTCCTCCCTCCCCCGCCCCACGAAAGTACATTTTCCAAAGTACAAAAATAAGGCCAAAACCAAAATCTGAGAGACAGAAGGGCTCTGAAAATAATTAAAATTTAAAATCCATGTTAATTAACACTTAATTAAGTGCTGATGGGGCAGATAAGGGGCAGAGCTTGGCGTACCCCCAGCAAGAGGTCCGCATACCCCTAGGGGTACCCATACCATAGGTTGAGAACCCCTGATCTAGACTATGCTTAAAGACCTCCAAAGATGGAATTCCAAACTCATGCTATTAGCACAGGGTTCGGGCTTTGCCTCGCCTCCCCAGTAGCACGAGGTGAGGGGGCATCTATTCAGTCTTCACCAATCTTAGATTGGTGGCCAAGCAGCGGGGGGACATCTAGGGCTTTACCTGGTTGCACCGCAACACTCGTGGCCACTCTGCACGTTGCGGCTTGGAGTCAGGGTTGAAACGCCCACCCAGGGGTTGGCTTTGGCCTGCCCCCCCACTTCAGCATGAGGCCTGTGCACTATGTCTTTGCCTTAGCTTAAATCCTGCTGGTCTCCTGATCTTCCTCTTCCTGTACTTTTCTTCAATAAAAGTGGCCCTTTACATCCATATTTACGACTCACATATTTATTGGGGATTGCACAGGCAAAGTCTACCACCTTCCTATGTGCACTGATTCACTGACAGTTTGCACCATCAGGTCACTCTTCCTAACATTTTCATCTAAATCTTCCTTGTAGTTTAAACATATTTGTCCTAGTCCTACCCTCTGGAAAGAAAACAAGAAAGAATCTTGCACATGACAGCCCTTCTGATATTTGTAGATACCGGTAGTTATCATCTCTTCTTCAAACGAAATGTGCCCAACTGCTTCAATCTGTCCTCAAAGGACATGATGTCCAGCCACCTCATCATCCTAGTCACCCACCTCTGGACACACTCCAGTTTGTCAATACCCCTCTTAAACTGTGATGGCCAGAACTGGAAACAATAGTGACTAGGTAAAGCAGGATACAGGCCAGCGGGTGGCGCAGCGGGTTAAACCGCTGAACTGAACCATAAGCTGTCGATTGAAAGGTCGGCAGTTCGATTCCTGCGACGGGGTGAGCGCTCGTTGCTTGGCCAGCTCCTGCCAACCTAGCAGTTCCAAAGCATGTCAATGCGAGTAGATAAATAGGTACCGCTTGCGGGAAGGTAAACAGCGCTCCGTGTTCCAGCTGCATGCTACGCGCTGCGGCAAGGAGAGTCATGCCGGCCACATGACCACGGAGGCGTCTTCGGACAACGCTGGCTCTTCGGCTTTGAAATGGAGATGAGCACCACACCCTAGAGTCAGACACGACTGGACTTAATTGTCAGGGATACCTTTACCTTTTTAAAGCAGGATACAGCAGTTAACTCTAGCAATCGCAATATTATACTTCTGCTGATGCAGCCTAGAATTGCATTCCCCTTCTTTGTTGCCACGTCACGCTGCCGACTCAAGTTTAGCTTAATGTCTACTAAAACACCCAGATCTTTTTCATACATACTACTGCTCAGGCAAGTATCCCCAATCTTGTGTGTGTGTGCGCACGCACACACTTCGGGTTTTCAATACCCAAATGCAGAGCTTTACATTTATCCCTATAGAAGTTCACTTTGTTTGCATTTCCCTAGCTTTCCTTCCTGTCAAGGTAATCTTGGAGCTTGTTCCTGTCTAGGGAATTTGCTACTCCCAGTTTCATGTTCTGCAGATCTGATAATCTCCTTTTCTACTCCCTCATCCAAGTCATTTCGGGGAAAAAATACTTATTTTCCTTGTTTTTGGTTTTTTTAATGTTGTATTCTATTTTTATTGTATTTGCTAAAACTTTCTATAAATAAATGATTTTAAATAATGGAAGCTGCATCCATGAATGCTAACAGATCCATCTATAGGGGTGTATAGTGCTTACCTGTATTACTTCCGTAACTAGGATCCTAACAAACTCTTCAACTAACAGATTGTTGACTGTTTCCCTTGGCATGGTTACAATCACGTGGGCAGGACTTCATGACAAAAAACATTCACTCCAGAGAGCAGTTAGGTATTATGACAACTAGATGATTCTATATCTTCCTCTTAAAGAACAAGTTCCAATAGTTCCACTGCATTTTTTTTGTTATAAAGTGTTTCTTTTTCATAATTAACTTAAAGCTCTCTTCCAGCAGCTCAAATCATCTGTTGCCTGTACAACAATGTTAATGGAAACAACTTTTACTCCAGTAAATACTGAACATAACTGAATTTGTACATGGTTTCTTTAACATGTCTTACTTACATCCTTGAATTCTCCTTTGTTTGTCAAGTAGAGTGATATTGTCACTTCATGTGGCCTCAGTATTATACTTCTGTTAATAAAACTGACTACAGCACTTAGGATACATCACATCAGCATTATCTACTCTGTTCCCTGTTAATCTCAGGTTCTGCTCAGGGAGTACTGGTGCCTGCCCAGTTTCATCTCATCTTATCCACATACATTTGGTTTCACCAGCACTTTACACCAGCACTTCCCCTTTGAGCCATATTTTGTTGTTTACAGAACTCGTTCGAGAAGTGAACTCTGTAGAATATGGTTTATACTCAAGCTGGCACTCGTCATCTTTTTCTGAAAGATGGCTTTTCTATTCATTGTGCACTCAATTCAATTGTTTCATCATTATTTATTTTTCACATTTTTATACCGCCCCTCCTCCAAGGAGCTCAGAGTGGTGTACATATTTCCTCCCCTCCTTTTTGTCATCACAACAACCCTGTGAGGTAGGTGGGGCTGAGAGATAGTGACTGGCCCAAGGTCACCCAGGAAGCTTCGTGGCTGAGCAGGGATTTGAACCTGGATCTTCCAGGTCTAAGTCCGACTCCCAAACCACTACACTACACTACACTACACTACACTACACTACACTACACTCGAATTATAACAGTTCTCACTCTAGGCTGATCCAAACATTCAGAATTAAGTATGTACAATCCATACAACTTTCTAGACTAGCATTAAGATAGAAGGTATTGAAAATCACTAGGTGTGATTTTTCAGAGAGAGGCATTTTTAAATAAGGAACTCCTTACATGAGAAGATGGCATTGTTTTTGAGTTCCCTCCTCTTCTTCCTCCTCCTGTCCGTTATTTCATATGCATGTTGCACATGAAGTTATATTTTAATTGTATACTCATAAATAGATGCATACTCACTTTCTTAACCAGTCAAAGTATCAAACCTATTAACAAATACCGTATTTTACGCTCCATAGGACGCATCGGTCCATAGGACGCATGCATCCTATGGAGCATAAAATAGAGAAAAAAAGTTTTGTACTTACCTGGGCTTGGGGGCGCTTCGGGGAGGCCTGTGGGGGCTTCGGGGAGGCCTGCGCGAGCCTCTGCAGACCTCCCCGATGTTTACTTCGGCTCCAAACAGCGATTTTCGGCCATTCCGGAAATGGCCGAAAATCGCTCTTTGGGGCCGAAGTAAACATCGGGGGAGGCCTGCAGAGGCTCACGCAGGCCTGCGCGAGCCTCTGCAGGACTCCCATCGGTCCCAAAGAGCGATTTTCGGCCATTCCGGAAATGGCCGAAAATCGCTCTTTGGGGCCGAAGTAAACATCGGGGGAGGCCTGCAGAGGCTCGCGCAGGCCTGCGCGAGCCTCTGCAGGCCTCCCATCGGCCCCAAACAGCGATTTTCGGCCATTCCGGAAATGGCCTAAAATCGCTGTTTGGAGCCGATGGGAGCCCTGCAGAGGCTCGCACAGGCCTGCGCGAGCCTCTGCAGGCCTCCCCCCCGATGTTTACTTCGCACCATAGGACGCACGCTTTTTCCCCGCTATGTTTTTTGGGGAAAAAAGTGCGTCTTATAGTGCGAAAAATACGGTAATATCACACACACAATCTTTCTCTCTTTGTCTCACCTACTGTATACTGCAATGAGACAGAGCAGAAATGTGAGATAGGGAGTGGTAAGGGAGGGAGGAGTTAACATATCCAAGCCTTTCTCCCTCTGGCTAGGGCATGTGCTAGTAATGGATCTTTTGGGGTGCTTGGGGGGGAAAGTGTCAGTTGCCCCACTATACTTTTGGCAGGGGATCCACCTGAACCACCAATTAGCATTCTCACAGCGCAATACTGCCTTAGTATCCGGAGGGCGGCCCAGGCCACCTGCTGGATCCTATCCCCATTTCAGGAGCAGCCCGGAGGTCTACTCGGGGGAAGGGGCCATTTGTCCCCTTCCCCCGGTGTAACGCAGGGAGGCCCCAATGGGCCTCCTCGGATTTCCGCCAGCTATTTAGCTTGCGCAAGTCCAAAGAGGCAGTGTAATGACCACGTCGGCCCGGGAACAGGACGGTGATATGGTAGCCGCCGTCCCCGCCCCTGGACTGGCTCGGCCGATGGCCCTCCTCCCTCGCCACTCAGGGACAATCCAGCGGCAGAGTGAGGGCAGTTGGCCTCCGCTCCAGCCGCCCTTACTCAAAAGTAATCGCGAACGTGCTTTACGGAACATTTGCGACAGCTTGGAACGGCGGAGCACTCGCTCTGCTGTTTTAAAGGATGTGTTAGATGTGCTTTAAAGTTAGAATGGATTGCGCCCTCAGCCAGACAACAGTCTGAGTTCATCAGTGCTTATGATAAAGCTGGAAGGGGTAGGTCCCCCGAGAAGAGGTTATGGAAAACTCTGGAGGTAGACAGAAGTCTTGTACAGTGTTTTCTGTTGTGAACATCTGCAACAGATTTATAAGAAAAAATTGGGTGTGACAGCTGAAAGGTGGTAGAAGGAAAATTAAAAATAAAAATTGGATAGAAAAAATTGAAAGTAAATCTATCTAGTACTCTGACACCACATTTGAGATAATGCCCAAGGGAAGGGTGATAAAAGCCTTATTTGCTGACAACACAGAGATTCAAACTGTTAAACTCTAAGAGAAAATGACTTCAATTTAATCTTGTCAATAGAGGTCAACCTTAATACAACCTTAACAAGGTGATTCCAGATACAACACTGTATGTCATGTCCAAAACATATTAGCCTAATAAATAGCAAAATGATTGTTTACATTAGGACAACCATAGGAGTCATTTTGACATGATGATAAAGTGAGATTTATTTAAACACACTAATAAGAAAATCTGGGGATATAACATAACAACAGTACTGCTTAACACTTAACATTTATATAGTACATTTCAGGTACTGTATTCAAAGCAATACATGTCCCCTACCTCAGTAATTCTCTCAACAACCCTGTTAACTTACACCACTATTATTATTTCCATATTTCATGGGGGGGGGGGGCTAGGTGAGAAGGAGTAGTTTGCAAAAGTGAGTTGATGAAAGAGGCGAATTTTGAATAACGGACATAACAAATCCTACACCTTGTCACTTTCTTACACCAGCCTTCTACATCATGTAGGCATCCTTCAGGCAAATGAAGAGCATCAATATTTCACTGTACTTGTGCAAACAAATTCCCATACATGAACATCAGTTATGTAGTTTACATAGTTTTCAGCTTTAACAATTACTTCTGAAAATTCTCATTCATAATGTAATTGGCAAACATGCTCTCCAATTCAAGGCTGCACAAACTACATTTCTAAAAAAGGATCGAAAATTCTCATGGCCTGCCATTATATACACCGATTTAAAATTTACAGGATTAAAAGCCATGTAAAAAATATTTGTTTAAAAACACGTTGAAAACTGCTTAAAAAAAATTAAAAACTGTTTAAGAAACACATTAAAAACTTTAGAATTCAAAACAAGCATTTTGCTGGGAAACTCCGTCGTAATATATAATTTTATTATTATAAACAGATGGTTAAAACTTAACGTTTCGCCTCCAGCATAGGAGGCATCATCAGAAGTATCTGAACTACTGTTGCAAACCCACATAAATACTACTCATTCCTTTCTTACACCCGATGTTTTGCATTACAGTTAGCCTTAACACTTATTGGTAACATTACAGTTAGCCTTAACACCTGCTCTATTGGTACCTTGCTTCAATCATACAACTCCTATGTAGCTGGTTCATTGCTTCTGCTAAAACTTACAATACTGTGTGAAGGAATTTAACACACCTCCTCAGGTGTAAAGAGCTAATATGCAAGCTGCTAAGATCTTGACTGTCAAACTAATAACGCTTGCTGTTTATATAGGAGAGGGGGAATGGAGAATTCAAATAAGAAAAAGGCGTGCAAAACTTCATACTGAGGCAATCAACATTGGAAGCGAAGAACATGGCAACCGACCTTAAGTAACCTCTATTCAAGCGCACTCCAAATGATCTGCAGTTACCTCCTTCATATTGAAGCCTGTGCAGGCTGTTTTACCGAGGGCTGGGAAACAGATTTTGTCTACGAATGATAGTCCCTTGCATATTAGCTCTTTACACCTGAGGAGGTCCACGGAGGTTGGACGAAACGTTTTGTTATTTTATTTGTTGTTTTAAACAGTTTTCAACGTGTTTCTTAAACAGTTTTTAATGTTTTTAAGCAGTTTTCACGTATTTTTAAACATAAATATTTTTAGATGGCTTTTAATCCTGTAAATTTTAAATTTATGTATACATAAATGTATACATTTCTAAAAGCTTTTCTTGCTGTAACATACAATGTTTTAAATCGTACAGGAGTATTCTGGAGTAAGGAGTTTGATTATTGTAGCTCACATTGTTACCTAATGTTCCAAATTAAAAAACAAACCAACTAAATTTACCTAATAAATTTTTCTTTTGCACCTAATCATGTTTGCTAAGAATTGTTGCTGTGTTCAACTAGTTGTTGTTGTTCAGTCATTAAGTCGTGTCCGACCCTTCGTGATCCCATGAACCATATCCCGCCAGGCCTTCCTGTCCTCCACTATCTTCCTGAGTTCGCTCATTTTCATGTTCGTTGCATCGGTGATGCTGTCTAACCATCTCATCCTTTGCCTTCCCCTTCTCCTTTTGCCTTCAATCTTTCCCAGCATCAGAATCTTCTCCAGAGACTCCTCTCTTCACATTAGGTGGCCAAAATATTTGAGCTTCAGCCTTAGTACCTGTCCTTCCAGGGAACAGTCAGGGTTGATTTCATTTAGGATTGACTGATTTGATCTCCTAGCAGTCCAAGGGACTCTCAGGAGTCTTCTCCAGCACCACAGTTCAAAAGCATCTATTCTTTGGCGCTCAGCCTTCCTTATGGTCCAACTCTCGCAACCATACATTGCTACTGGGAACACCATCGCCCTGACTATGCGAACTTTTGTTGGCATGGTGATATGCCAATTCATCTGTGGAACTCCTTGCCAAAGGATGTGGTGATGGCATCTGGCCTAGATGCCTTTAAAAGGGGTTTGGACAGATTCATGGAGGAAAAGACCATCACAGGTTACAAGCCATAAGCAACCTCCTGGTTTTTAGAAGTGGGTTTTCTCTGTGCCAGGTGCAAGGGAGTGTCAACGGGAAACAGGTTATCTTGTTGTCTTGTGCTCCCTGAGGCATCTGGTGGGGCCACTGTGTGACACAGGAAGCTGGACTAGATGGGCTTTTGGCCTGATCCAGCAGGGCTCTTCTTATGTTCTTATGTTCTTATATCTCTGCTTTTTATTATGCTGTCTAAGTTTGCCATAGCTTTCCTTCCAAAGAGTAAGCGTCTTTTAATTTCATGGCTGCTGTCTCCGTCTGCAGTGATCTTGGAGCCCAGAAAAGTAAAATCTGTTACTGCTTCCATTTCTGCCCCTTCTATTTGCCAGGAATTGATGGGACCAGATGCCATGATCTTAGTTTTATTAATGTTGAGTTTCAAGCTAACTTTTGCACTCTCCTCTTTCACCCTCAGCAAGAGGCTCTTTAGTTCTTCTTCACTTTCTGCCATTAGGGTGGTATCGTCTGCATATCTGAGGTTGTTGATATTTCTCCCGGCAATCTTGATTCCGGCTTGCGATTCATTCAGCCCTGCATTTCTCATAATGTACTCTGCATATAAGTTAAATAGGCAGGGTGACAATATACATCCTTGCCGTACTCCCTTCCCAATTTTGAACCAGTCGGTTGTTCCATGGCCGGTCCGAACTGTTGCTTCTTGACCCGCTTGGTCCCAAATAAATGTGCATAGGATGGCAACCTTAGCTTACCGTACATTCTAGTAGCACACAAAGCTGAGAGTTCTACGTATATACAGGAAGTGAGCTTATCCAGTCTAAGAACTGAGCATGATGTATAGTTTTGGGAAAGTATTTATAAGACTAGGCTGCTCATGGGACAAATAGGTCTTTCTGCTCTTGACATCAGTTGTGGAGGGGATGACAACACAGCTTTTTCTTTTCTGTCCTGACTTTTTTCCCCCACCTCCTAGTCTGTTTCTGGAATTTTATTTTCCAATCAGTAATTTATTAAGGCTTGTCACTATCTATAACAACAACGAACAATAAAAGAAATGGACGATAAGAATTATAACTAACATAACAAAAACTTTTTTTTACCCCTTTTAGTGATACAAACCCATCAGGAAGAAAAGAGGCTTCTGAAAATTATATGTTGACCCTATTGTTTCAGTCTTGGACCTCTATGGGAATATTGAAAAGCCAGTCTTCTTCAGTTTTCAACCAACTAAGTAGCATGGCAATCAAAATAGAGGGAAATAAAAGGATAGCAAAAAGAGGAAAAAGGTAATGGAGGGTTAGTCTGTGAGTGTTAATTGGATGTGTGAACATCTATGAACATTTCCTTTGTTTCCCACTTCTGAATATTTCTCTCTCTTCTCTGCTGACAGCTGTACATCTAATCCAGGAAGAGCTGCCTGAGATTAATGACACGAGAAACATTGATCCAGTTGCTGACTAGCAGTTGCAGACTGCTGACGACTAGGACACACTTCTGTGTTGCTGCAAGAGCCAGGTGGGCAGGGAAGCATCAGTTTGACTGCCCTAGCTCAGCGGTTCCCAAACTGTGAGACATAATCCAATTTTTGGTGGGTCGCAAACAGCCTTCCATCCAAGCCTCAACTTCCAGGTTGCCATGCGTTCACATTTTTTTTTATTTTACGTGAACAGCCGCCCGCCCAAGCCTCTGTTCTCTGTTCTCTCAGTGAGGACATGACATGACAAGGCAAAGCCAAGCCCAGAGTGGCTGAAAATTACAAAATTTCAGCAACCCTGAAGTTTTGGAGGTGACATGATGACATCCAGGTTAGAGAGCTCCGTGCCAAAAGTGGGTCGAAAAAGATTGGAAACCACTGTCTAGCAGCTAGGAATCAGTCCTCTGTTACCATGAGACTCATGACTGTCAGTCTCTCTCTCTCCCTTTTCTCCATTTGCTTCATCACCACTGATCAAGATGAGGCTTCATCATTGCCATATTAACAATACAAAAGAAATGGTGGTCCTCTTTTGAAAAACCTGTCAGATGTTTAATAAATAAGGGAAACTTTTATGGAATCTAAGTACCATATTTATTGACATATAAGATGCACTTTTTTGTCTAAATTTGTGACCCAAAATAGTAGGGTGCGTCTTATACGCCAATACTAAAAAATCCCTCCCCCCCGCCCGTTTTAAAGCATTTTTGGGCTTACCCGGTTTTTTCTGGAGCCGGAGAGCTCCCTTGTACTTTCTTCCCTGACTAATCTATCCGATCTACAGCTGTTTGTCGGGTTTAATTTATGCACGTGCATGAGTTGAGCTTCTCAGCAGCCAGCAGAGGGCGCTGTGCTCAGTTCAGTTCAGCTGAGCTGCAGAGGGCCTAGTCTTTCCCAGCTCTCCTGGATGCTGAATGAAGGCAGCTTGGGTAAACTTCTGAACTGGGCCTAGTTGGGAGGCTTTGGAAACTGTGCATAGGTTAGCGGGGTGGGGGAAAAGAGTTGAGTCTGGGGTTTTTGTATTTGGGATTTATGTTGTTTAAGAGTTGGTAAGAGTTGAGTCTGGGGGTTTGTATTTGGGATTTATGTTGTTTAAGAGTTGGTAAGAGTTGAGTCTGGGGGTGGTAAGGTGGTAAGAGTTGAGTCTGGGGTTTTTGTATTTGGGATTTATGTTGTTTAAGAGTTGGTAAGAGTTGAGTCTGGGGGTTTTGTATTTGGGATTTATGTTGTTTAAGAGTTGGTAAGAGTTGAGTCTGGGGGTGGTAAGGTGGTAAGAGCTGAGTCTGGGGTTTTTGTATTTGGGATTTATGTTGTTTAAGAGTTGGTAAGAGTTGAGTCTGGGGGTTTTGTATTTGGGATTTATGTTGTTTAAGAGTTGGTAAGAGTTGAGTCTGGGGGTGGTAAGGTGGTAAGAGTTGAGTCTGGGGTTTTTTTGTACTTTTATGTTTTTTACTTTGGAAACTGCATGGGTGGGGTGGGGGAAAAGAGTTGAGTCTGGGGGGTTTTGTACTTGGGGTAAATGTTTTTTTTTACTTTGGAAACTGTGCATGGGTGGGTTGGGGGAAAAAGAGTTGAGTCTGGGGGGCGTTGTACTTGGGATTTATGTTCTGGTGCATTTTGTTCATGTGTCTTATTGCTGTGTGTTTTAAAAGAGATCCTGGTATTTTTGTGCAATTTATGTAAATTAGCTAATTAAGCAGCCAAGCAGTAAGTTGCCAAGTGGCCCAAAAATGCTTTAAATGTTTTTTTCTTGAAACCCAGGGCCAAAAGGAAGGTGCGTCTTATACGCCGGTGCGTATTATACGCCGATAAATACGGGGTATATGGATGGCAGAGGTTTGAAGTGACTGAGCAAGGAAAGAAGAAGAAATAGAAGAAGACAAAAAAAAGTAGATGTGAGCAGAAATCAACTAAGAAAGAAATTAGGAAAGAATGGAAAATAACTACAGTACAGAACTTATAAAAAAAATCTTCAGTGGATCCTGAGGTAAAAAATGACTGAACATTGAAAACCTTGAAATATAGTTTAAAACTTGGGGCAATTTCAAGTGAAACAAAACTCCTCTGGAGTTTCCCTGCTCTACTCTCCTGATGGCATACCACATACACTGTGCCAGAGACGAGAATCAAAAGCCTCTGTCATGCAGCATTTAGTAACATCAATCAACTGGTTGCATTATTCAAGTTCTAATATTCCGGAACCTATCCACATCTATAGGATGGAATTATTATTAAGAATGAAGAATTACCCATTATATTTTCAAGATTAATGTGGATTGTTGACCAGTGTGAGATTGGCCCAAAGTCAAATCAAATGAGCTGCATGGGATTTGAACCCAAGTCTCCTGCTCCACATTCCTCATAACTGTTTATTAAAAATTCCATCCGTTTTCCACACTGGGTTATTCTGAGGAAGAGGATTTTTGTTTGTGTTGTGTAGCCATGGTTTCCAGTTTCTGGAACTTTCTCACACCTTTGTCTATCATGAGCAATATAATTAACAGGAACTTCTAATGCAACAATAATCACGGCACTTACTGAACCTTTCAAAACTAATTTCATGAATTTGTATACTAGTGGATGAAAGAGAAGTGGGAGAAAAAGAGTATGATATTACTGAATATATTTGCAAGGAGAGTGAAAGACAAAGATGTACTGAACAAATGAATATATACAAATCCCCTTCACATGATTTATGACTCTCCTGTGTAATATAGCAATCTGGTCAGCTAAGCTTGCAGTCAGAACAACAAGACCACAATGATAAGTTCATTAAAAGAAAAGAAACCTTATGTCTGGAGCCAGAGATTTTTGCACAAGTAAAACAAATGAGTCTACCTAATTCATAAAATCTCTGGTCCTCCAAAACATGTGTAAGGCTGCAATCCTGTGCAGACTTTCGTAGGAGTAAGCTCCATTGAACACAATGGGACTTACTTTTGAGCAGACACGCATAGGATTGTGCTGTAAGTTATATAGAGCAAACCTTAAGTACATTTAAAGTGTAATCAGCAAATACCACAAATAAACCATTAAATCCATATATTTTACAGTATCAGATATATGAGCAGTCCATCAGTCAAATCAGAATCTCAACTGCAAAGGTGTACTGTTATTGCAAGGATAACTTCAAAAATTGTGTATTAATCATACTGTCATTTTTTTAGTTTCACTTTCTACTTCTGATGTGCACATGTAGCTGGGCTAAGAGGTGCCTTGTAAGTGGTAGGTCTCTTATATTTAGCAGGGAAAGAGCAACTTTCTCTATTCACCCCAGAATATTAATGTTTCCAGTGGCTGTTTGCCGGTGGGTTTTTGTTTTGTTTTGTAAGTTTGTCAGCCTCAAGGAACCATCATCCCTTTATTTTGCTTTGTACTGCCTTGCAAATTTTTGTCAAAAAGTGGTATATATAAAATATAAATACTTTCAAATAATAGTTGGCACAGCGATACTCTTATAGTCTTTTACAGTAGATTCATAGAGGGCACATCATGGTGGCTATAGGCTTTCTCCAGCGACAGAGGCAGTGTGCCAGGTGTAGGGGGAGCCAGGTATGGAAGGGGGTATGACTTCCATCTCCTGATGCGAGCTTCTCAGGGTATTGGATTGCTTGTTGCGGGAAACAGGATGCTAGTCTTTGGTCTGGTCCAGAGAACTTCTTCTTATATTCTTATATGTTAAAATTGCTTGCAATAAAAAGAAGTCATTCTCATCTCTTAGACCCTGTATTTGTCTTAGACTCAGTCTCAATTGCTGTGCCATATCTGTATCTTAACATTATAAAAATAAATACTAAATTAGAACAGGTACAATATTTGCTACACTGCATTTAAGCAATTTACAGGGATATAAAAAAAAAACCAAACCAGAAGTACAGACAAGAAACATGAACAATAGTTTCATGAACAACTTAACAGTTCATAGATTTTAGTGTGAACATGTTACTCTGACAGATCTGTTTTTAAACGAAATAGTTATTAAAAATGAAATTGCCAGAGTAAAATTTTCACAGTAATCCACTGGCTATTTTATTAAACCGCTTGTTATGCAGGATGTGAACAAACCCTAGCTTCTAAATTAAAATCTAAAATACCTATGGAACAATTTACTGGTATGATTACTGAGCCGTAAATGTGTCATTTTAACCTGAATACATTCCGAATGATGATTAGACTGTCAAAGTTTAAAACTGTATCAAATCAGCTAACTTCATAATTTAAGATTTTCCAAACAGATTAACAGCATTCATTGTCAAGTACCAATTTGTATGACATTTCCATCTATTTTAAATCAAAACTAGTTTATGCTTCCAGGCATGAAATCCTACTTTGAAAACAATACAGCTGACTGATGAAATATAGTTGTTTTATTTACTACCCGTGATGAAACTTGGCTTGATTTGGATAAGCATTTTTCACAAGCCGAGAAAAAGGTTTAGAAGCAACAAAATAGCAAATATAGTAGGAGTTGCATGCTTTAGAGTGTCTATGCTTGGAAATCATCATTATCATCATCATCATCATCATCATCTCCTCACACATGGAGTACAAGACTGGACAGAAAGGGACCAAAAAGCTTTATGTCACAAATGGAAGTCATAATTCAGAAAATACGGTATGTTATTCCCATTACTTTCTACTCATGCTTATTCATTTTTAATTGGATTTTTTTTAATTTTGTCCCCCACCCCATAAAAACAGCTCAGGACAGATTACAAAAATGGAAAGACTAAAAGGATTAAAAAAAATCAATTCAGAGCTATAAAATATTCCAATAAAAGATGAACTTCACCCAAATCTGGAGATTAAAATCACTGCCAAATACACTGCTAGCACCAACTTAGTTATGGCTTCTAACAACAAAATAATACAGTTCCTCACACTGTGGTTTGATAACATGTTTTGATGAATGTTAACATGTTTTTTTTCAAGAGAAAAAAAATCCAGAAAAGAGAAGCAACATCAAAAATCCCTCTACTTTTTTATCGAGATTAATGCCTAGAAAGTGAAAGTAAGAAGCTACTCTTGGCGAACCAGTGTTTCTGTGATGGATCCAGGACCAGCCCATCCAAGAGGCCAGCGGATGAAGGTTGCATCACCAGCAGACTCTGAGGAATCCAAGGGGCAGAGGATTCAGTGTGACTTTCACTTTCTCGCTCGTTTGAGAGAGAAGCAGATCATGCCCCTCCCTTACTGTGCTCCACACACGCTGTCATCAAACTCAGAAGTGCAAGATTTCTGGTTCACTGCGTTTTCCCTGCAAAGAAACGGGAAGTGCCACAGTTCCGGGTTTGAAGACAAACACACTAGGGGTACAGCTAGGGGGGTTTGTTTATGTGGCATTTATGTGGCGCAGCAAAACCAAGATGGCATCAAGATGGCACCCCTGGATGGATCACAGAAATGTAGAAAGGTGGCTATTGTTAAAAGCTGCTGAGGCTAGAACTGGGAACCCACAGCTCTGTGCACAGCAGCCCCATGTGGTGAGCCAAGAGGGCTACTGGTGAGAGTATTTACCCAGTCAGTAAATGGTTCCTAGGTACTGGAGTGACTCCACCCACCCAAACCAGACACTAGTTCTTTTTTTTATAGCCCAGGAAGGGCTATTACAACTTCTTGTTCAGCCTGGGAAATAAACACATTAACTAAAACAAAGGAATGTACTTTTCAAAACATTAAAATATTATTAAAATATTAATCTTAATTAGTATGTACCCAATAAATTAAAAGAGCCCACAAACTGTAGCAACTGTTATTAATTATGTGACATTATGCACACTAAGAAAATAGTCTTATGGCCCAATCCTATCTTTGAGGTGTACCGCAAGATCCGCTATAATACTGTGAAGTCACCACCGACACGGCAGCCACTACACCAGTCTGCGCAGCCACTGGTGCAAGGGCCAGAAGGCCATGCACTGCCAGCAGCACAGATCAGCCACCAGCGGGGTTCTGCCAGTGGAGGGCTGGGAATCGGGGTAGAACAGGGCAGATTTCAGCAGCACTGGCAACTGCCATATCAGAACCTATTCCAGGCATGACATGCCCCAACAGACTCCTCAGAGATACACCAGCTACAGAACTGGAATAGATCTGAGGAGTCCTATCGGGGACCATGTTGGAAGCAACTCCTGGGAAGGTAAGTAGAGTTTTTCTTTTCTTACCTTTCCCGGCTGGCACACTGGTGGGGGATAAAATTGGGTCATTAGTGACTTTATTCATTATTCCTGTACTGATAGATTCCAGAGGGTAGCCATGTTAGTCTGTTGTAGCATACCTCACCAAGAGTCTTGTGGC
The DNA here is from genome assembly GCA_026170595.1 of Plestiodon gilberti rubricaudatus. Lineage (NCBI taxonomy): Eukaryota > Metazoa > Chordata > Lepidosauria > Squamata > Scincidae > Plestiodon > Plestiodon gilberti. Next base: position 217,413,362 of record JANXHW010000002.1, on the reverse strand, counting down.
AATGTAAAGACTAACAGGTGTATTACTATCCACTTGGAACCCATTGCCAGATGCAGGAAATGTTACCCCCAATTGGCAGGTGTATACACACACACACACACACACACACACACACACACACACACACACACACACAAAATATAGAGGGGGAAATTCAACTAGTGAGGTGTACGTTATATGATACTTTGTATGATGACACCGCCAGCGTGGGTCCGATCTTGTACAGAATCCGACGCAACGTACTTAGCATGCTGTGGCGGATCGTACACAGGATTGGGCTGCCCATGTTGTATTGTGGTTCTATAAGCAGGATGTTCTTAGGCAAACGAACAAAAATACATTGGATATAGCATACATAGAAGAAATAGAATTCTTTTCAGCCGCATATTGATAATGTGTAGGAGTAGAAATGAAACATATCCTTGCTATCAACTTTGGCAACTTGTACTCCTTCTCCACTAACTTCAGATTTGGCTCTATTGCCAAGGCAACCATAACAACACTGCTGTCTTGCCAGGAGCACAGCCTTCCATGGAATGCTGGTGGGCTTCCCCCCCCCCAGGATACCATTGACTTGCAGGGTATCATTGGGGTGTGTGTGCATGCGTGACAAACTTTGATGCAAAAATATTAACAAGTTAGAGAACCAACAACATTTGAATGCTTAATGCACCATGCTCGAAATAGTCTCAGAGGGCAAATTTATCAATACATATTTCTGGAAGCTTTAAAAAAATATTTTTAAAGTAAGTAGGAGAAAGACCTAGGGTTCCAAGTTCGACTATCTGGCAATGGATTTGGAAAAATACTTTTAGCAATCTAACACCTTCAAATGTAAGTTAATATCTATTAAATATGTCATTTATGATATTTAACACTATATAAATTTTAAGTGATTTACAATCTGAGTAACAATTGCTGCTGGCATTTTGGGAAAGTTCATACATATTTGAGCAAACTGTGAAAGGATAAAAAGGTTTCGGGATAATTTTTCTATTCTATATTGAACCAATTACAGGTCAGATCATAGCTGAAGATCCGCCGCAAGCCATACACAATTATCTCAATGTAGTTGTAGAAGAACGGCAGGGAAGTGGTAATGATTGGGGGGGGGGGGGATTGAGAGAGCTCCAAAAATGGCAAACACCTCTTCTTGGGGAAAAAACTTTCCCACCTCCTTCACTACAGTGGTTTTATAGAATATAGGATAGAGGATATTTTATCATCACAGTGTAAAAAAAATGACATTATATATACAGTATGTGACACTGATCAGCTGAAATGGGTTCAGAGAAGGGCAACAAAGAGGATGAAGGGTCTGGAAACCAAGACCTATGAGGAATGGTTAAAGGAACTTGGTATGTTTAGCCTGATCAGGGGCGTCGTTGGGCAGTGTCGGGAAGGGCGGGGCGCCGGGGGTGACGCACACCACTGCTCCCCCTCCCCCAGACAGGTGCGTCACCCCCTGGGGGAGATGGGGGCAGCGGCGCGCGTCATCACCCCTCAGTGGCATTGTGCGCTGTGCGCACGTGCGAAAATGGCAACAACACCACTGAGGGCAAGAAGGCAGCCTCTCTTGCCCTCAGTGGCATTGTGCGCATGCGCAAAAATGCACGTGTGCGCAGAACAAGCCGTGCGGCCCGCCAATGACCCAGTAGGTGACGCGCGGTAGCAGGGTGTGGTGGAGGACACGCACCTCCTGCTTCGGGGTGACGCCCCTCCGAGTGACGCCACTGGAGAAGAGAAAAACTAAAAGGAGATATGATAGCCTTCTTCAAGCATCTGAAGGGCTGTTGTCAGACAAAAGAAAGGGAGGACTTCCTGTCTATGGCTCCTGAGGGCAGAACTAGAACCAATGAGTTGAAACTTCAGGGAACGAAATTTTGGCTAGACCGGAGGAAGAATTTTGTAACTGTAAAAGCTGCCCGGCACTAAAACAAAATGTCTTGTGCAGAGTGGGCTCTCCCTACTGGGAGGTTTTCAATCAGAGGCTGAATAGGAATGAGCAATATTTACATTATTTTGGAACAACAGCTATCAAGATGATGTTAGGCCCAATGGACTATTCTCTTTGATAGGACAGTGCAGATGTAAGCCCTCTTTGTGCCAGGTGGCCATTGAGAGCAGGGAAATTGGGATTGGGAAAGATGTGCCTTCCAAACTTCCATTTGCCTTCCCCTTAAAGATATTAGTCAGTAAAACAATACTACTGTACATTAAAAATGGTCTGCATTCTTTGCCATTACAGTAATAGGTAATGGTATGTCATGGGGGGTGGGAGCAGAAAGAGTGCAGGCAGTGATGCAAAAATTGGGGTCTTAGAAGGAAGGCAGGAGGAGTTGCTACACAATTTCCCTGCTCTAGCTCTTAGGGACAGCGCGCAGGGTGAAATACATCCTCTCCCATTACAACATAGCTGTAACCAAGTTTCATCTCAGCTTATAAATATAACTGGCCAGGCCTTAACTAATGCACAAGGTGCTCTTGCCTAGAGGTTGGGGAAAATGACATCTCCATGCTCTGGCAGTTCGAGATTCTCAGACTGCAGTCAGCGCAGAAGGATGGTACTGCCAGGTCCCCTTGCCAATCAACACTGAAGGGGGGAAAGGACGTGGTGGTGGTGGTGGTGGTGATGATGATGATGATGATGATGATTGTGTCATCAGTGTACATGATGCACAGTGTACACAGAGTTGAAAGGCAGGTCCCTGGCCCAAAGAGCGTATAATCTAGAAACAGACGCAGGAGGCAACGGAGGTAAGGGAATGAAGGTGGGATAAACAGGGAAGTAAAAGTAATTGTTTCAGTTACACATGCTTGGCTTAGTTACAGCAATGCAGATGAGAACTAAGGCACGGTGCCACACGCCTCCCGGAAAAGGTAGATTTTTAGATGGGTAATGAAGATTTATTCACTTACAGGGAGCAGGCCAGGTTGCAGAAAACCGAGCAAACAGCACAGTCTGATATAGTAATGTTGGCTGCACTGATTTTCGGGGACTCCGTGGCATGGCTGACCCATTTTTCATCTTCTCTTGCAGCCTTGTCAAGTTCATAAGGCCTCCCTGGTGGAACATTAGCAGGGCTAGCAGTGTTTCAGTCCAGAAGCAGCATGCCCACCCTATGCACAAAGGGCGTTCTTTTACTCAACGTTTCCTTACAAATATACGCAATTAGGCAAAATCAAGAACTCCTTTTCACATGGAAATGTCATAGTCACTGGATCTGAGGACACAACAGAGGACACTCACAGCAGCTGGGGCTGCATGCACAGAACCGAGTAAAAGAATCTGGAAGGAGCTATTTGGCAGAGTAGACGGAAAAGTGGGAGGATTGTAGCCAGCTCCCTGTTGCTTCTTCTTTCAAACAACTGATTGGGTAGGTACCCAGCATATGGATTTTTAAAATATAGTATTTGGATACATATGCACAACCCTTGGTGCTGGATCAAGCTGTCATGTGCTCAGCCCCTACTAGTGCATAGATGGGGAGGGGCCGTATCTCGGGTTCCAGGTAGGGCAGATAAAAATTTCTGCCTGAAACCCCAGAGAGCTGCTGCCAGTCAGTGTCAACAATACTGAGTTGTACGAATCGATGCTCTGACTCCGTATAAGACAGCTTCCTCCTCCTGTATGTCCCAATGTAATTTCCCTATGAAGCACATGAAGGCAACATTCCACGCATTTATTGCCCTCAGCTGGCCTAGGGCACTGGCGCATAAGACCTCTCTGAAGGAAGAATTCCAACTAACAAACAGTCTATGAGGCTGACCTAATGGACATTAATTTAGGCTTTGCAGACCTAAGCTGCTGCACTGATGACTGGCTGCATGTAAATCCAAGGATAAAGTTGCGCCGAGTGCCTTCATCTGCCAAGATAAAGATGGAAAGAGGTCCTCCTACCTAAATACAGTGCCATAACAACACTTGATTAAGCAACCATATATCATTTGTTATTGCGGTTACAATAATATATGGAGTGACCAGACCACACAGGCATCACCATAACATAAACGCATACAGGGTGTCATGAAAAACCCAACACACAGTATATATCTTTACCACTTACTGATTTGTACTTTAAACCAACATATAGATTTAAACCAGACTTTCCTTTTTAAGATTTAGTGACAAAAATGCAAGCCTTGGTTCCATTCACACTGGCAATACACCCTGAAGTGTGTTCTAGCAATGTGGAAATAATAATGCGATACTCTAACTAACGTCCAAAAAGCTTAAGCAGATTTTTCCTGCATTCTGGCTGATACGGAAAACTCTTGGGAAGATCTTGTTAGAAAACTGGGAGTAAAAAAAGGCATCAATCAAATCCAACATCGGGGTTTGTTTTAAAGAAAAGCATATACTATAAAGCAGGAAGACGATTTAATTTTTTTAAACAATTGTGAATCTATTGTTCTACATATTAATATACCCACCATTTTCAAACTGCAGAAACACTGGGATGTTTTAGTCAACGGATCACTCACCTGACATAAGAGTTTGACTATCAAAAGATGAACCTGAGACAGCTTTTGCTATTACCCTGGTTCACAAATTGGGCACCACCACCACCACATTCTCTCCACATTTTATTTATTGATTAATAAAATGCTTATTCTTGAGTTCATTCTTATTATGCTTATGCTTATTCTCATGCTTAACTCATGCTTATTCTTGAGCTCATTTATGCCCATGGAGAGAATCCCATATGAACTGGATGTACAAACTGGTCCGTAATTTGTGCAATGTTGGTGTATTTGAAAAGTGTAGCTAAAATGGCATGAATGTTTGCAGTCCACGTACAGACATACTTCCAGTTCACATGCAATTCCAATTACGGTATCTGAAAGTGGTTCCAGGCATGCCATGAGCCCAAATATTCCATGGCAAGAACTGGTGTCTGTACTACACATATGAACTGATCCTGTATACAGGAACAAGATGGCTAAGGGCTCTAAAGATCAACATTTGGAAAAAGATGTGAGTTGGCAATAATACCAGCTAGAAGGGGTCTAGAGCCAACTCCTGAACTTAAAGTCCAGAGAAGACGTGTATGCACTTCATGCACATAGAGAGGAACATTTCTGTGGATTGGTGGCACCAAAAAGTGACAGTAAATGCAATATTCAGTAAATGCAACATTCTTTTCTCAATTCAGCCTGATGTATAAACTGCTGCTGTTGGCTCCCTGGAGGAAGTCAGAGAAAGCTCATGTGGAAAGTGAGAAAGGGAAAAGGATTTCTGCATCCAAACATGCAGGCCAAATGTTCTCTCTCTCTCTCTCTCTCTCTCTCTCTCTCTCTCTCTCTCTGGGGGGGGGCAGCGTGCCTTGGCAAATGGCTTCCAGATCTACCTTGCTCTAGTGGTTCATAATTGTTCCCAGAATATTACAAAGACAAACTTTGATTAAATACATTTTAACAAGAGATAGAAGCATGTGAACCAAACTGCACACACCCAACTTCCATCAGAGTCTTTACTGAAAGCCATGGGGTCTTCTGAAAGAGTTCCCAATGGAGAATTACACTGTTTCCTTAGTCAAACCTTATTATCCATATACTGTACAAGGCTACGTTTCTTCACTATATTAATATATGGAAGGTAAAATGGCCCTATATATGGAAAGAAGAATTCACTCTTGCCTGTTCAGTACCATTTTCACAAACAATAAAAAAGATTAGCTCACTACTCTTTTCTTGCTTTCCAGATGATGTGAAAGATTCGCCGGACCATGCTTACTGCACCTAATTCAGAAGGTATAATTTTATTTTTTATTTATTTTCCTAATTGAAGGGGATTTAGAAAGCAGTTGTAGCTAATGTGAAACCTGTAGTTTCACAGCAGGGCCTTGAGCATCAAGTCTACAGGGACATGCAAGTAAAATTAATCCTCTTTCAGTTTTTGCTGGTGGCCAGTAAGTGCCAGAGCGAGTCGCATGTTCACTCCTGAGGAATCTTTCACATCAGTTTGTTCCATGGGGATTAGTAAACCTCTCAGGGACAAAGATGCCTTTTATTTTATTTTCTATCAATAGGTCTACAGGTCTTGTAGAAATTGAATGCTTAACATCCCTCTAAGGGATCCTAACATCCCTCTAATGTTCTTAAGCTGGCAGCCATGACAAATAAAATACAGAGACACGAACTACAAAAAGCACAAAAGAGGACCACTTTAAGAAGGTCTTTAAATTGCCCATATGGTGTTTCATCTTATGAATAAAGACTAAAAGGAAGTCTTCACATTACCGATTCTTCTCTAAATATATTTTCTGCAGAATATGTCAGCACCTATTCAAAACAGTTATGTCCCAAGACGGTATGGAGTGGGTGCTCTTCTCTCGCGGATCAGTCTAATTAATTGTTCAATTTAGGGTGCAATCCTGTGCAGAATTAGACCAGCGGAGATCATTCCATGCTCGGGATCATTAAAAAAGGGATTGAGAATAAAACAGCCAATATTATTATGCCGTTGTACAAATCGATGGTAAGGCCACATCTGGAGTATTGCGTACAGTTCTGGTCACCACATCTCAAAAAGTATATACTGTAGTTGAATTGGAAAAGGCGCAGATAAGAGCAAGCAAAATGATTAGTGGGCTGGAGCACCTCCCTTATGAGGAAAGGCTACAGCATTTGGGGCTCTTCGGTCTAGAAACTTACTGGCCTCCCGACTCAGGTAAGTCCTGCACCAGGCGGCGGAAGGGCATGGGGAGGGCAGGGTGGTGGGGAGGGGGCCATTGGCTGGCCCGGCCTGGAAGGGGTGGCCTCTCCAGTTGTGCACCAGCTCCAGAGCCCATTTAGACCGGCCGCTGCAACTTGCGCAGGATTGGGGTGCCCAAGAGAGAGTAAGGCAGCAATCCTATCCTCCCTTTCCCAGGAGTAAGTTCAACTGAACTCAGTGGAGCTTACTTCTGAGTAGATTTGCATTAACAGTCCCACATTGAAAACAATGAATTTCAAAATGTGCAACACTGGTGAACTGCATTGCTCAGCTAGAGCGTCAAAGTTCAAGCTGTGGAGAGCAAATCAATTGCTGTCACCTACCCACGCAGGCAACCAGTTGCTAATGTATCCATTTGGACATTAAAAATCAGTAGGGTGACAGTGGATCCATTGCTATGCAAGGTTATGACCACCTCACTTTCAGCAGGGTGCCAAAGAGCTGTAAATTAATAAGGAATTGTCAGACCCCCTATTAAGAATATATCTCATTCAACACCAATTTTCTTGCTGGCCATCCTTTCTTATGGCTTCTACCAAGCTGGCACCTTAAGCAGACTCATGAATCAGAGAGGTTAGCTTATCAGTATCAACACCCCTGCTGCAGCCCTGGATAACTGGACCAGGAGTGAAGTTTGAATCACTCAAACCACCAGCCCAAATTTAATTTATCTACATTAAGCACTCGCTTTTCCACGTCACAGTTTTGCTCAACTGCTTTCCTGTAAGTGTAAATTACCAGCAAAGCACACAAGCAAATCTGCAAAGAATAATTAGGTTTGACTATGACACATGGCAAACAATTACAAACTCACATACACAGCCTCATTGTCAAACTTGCTCCAGGCTTGGAAATGTCTTCACATTTTTCCACAGTTTATAAAGGAATTTGGTATGTATAAAGTATATAATTAGTATTATTAAATGTGATTAATTCATACTGTGGGAAAATGTAGAAAGAACTGAAAGATAGCTCGGTGCATTCCCTCCCCTCTTCCCACCGAAAAGGCAATCAAGCATGTGCATATTTGTCTCCCTGAAAATCCAAACAAAGCCAGAACACAATTATGGAATCTGGCTTTTTTCTTCTGTAGTTGAAGTAATGCATGCCCCATTTTTCATTGTCAGAATATGTACTGAAAGTCCTTTATTTGAGTCATATCATTTCACAACACAGTTATTGAGGTCAGCTGGCTCACCCCGATATCACTCCCTATGCAGCTGCATGTCTTTCTTCTCGCTCCTCTCTCAGGTTTGTATGTCTGCTGATGTCAGTTCGGCACAGAAAGTTGCCTTTACCTTTTTTTTTTTAAAAAAAGGTGTGTGTACGTGTGTGTGTTTAACAGAAATGATGGGAAATTTAGCAATCTGGGTTCACTTTGAATATGGTGTTCTGAGAACTGTTTTATTATTATTATTATTATTATTATTATTATTATTATTATTATTATTATTATTATTATTATTATTATTATTCCATCTTCATTGTTTAAAACTGAAGCTTCTGCGTCAAAGATAACAGACCAGTCAAGACGTAGCCATCTGAGGGATGCTTTGCAGTTGATAATTAGGTGGATTTGACTCACTGCAGTTCACATGTTCTATGAAAAGGGGGGCAATTTGGTTGACTGAGAAGGCTTCTTTCTGGGTGCTGGAACTCAGTGTTGGGTCTGTCCATTTTTGCATGGAGCCCATGTTGACAGGGTGGTGACAGTTTTCAGGAACTTGGCCAGATTACCCCCCCCCCCCAAAAAAAGGACCATCAGCTGGGTAAGGTTAGTAGGATACATACTGACATCAGTTTCAAGGATACTATAATTGCTGTAATCAAAAAGGCTTGATTTGAGATCAGTAGCTAAAGAAGAAGGCTATAACATCTGAACAGGCAACGTAGGGCAAGACCCAAAGGCAGAAGAAACTAGGTCAAACATCTGGAAAGAAGTGTAAGGGCATCTTGACAGAATGGATAGACCTGTCTGTTTCCCAAAAGCAAGACATTTGAAAGGGCCTACAGGCAGCTGCAGCCAATCAATGTGCAAGAAATGTTTAAAGGCACAAAGAAGTTGAGAAAATCTTATTTCTGTTAGATTGGGAAAGTGACTGAGTCCCCATCCTGGGGTTTAAAGATGTGGGTTCTGCTCTTGCAACTGACAGCCTCTAACGTGCACTCAGTAATATGTCATAGTCAGTATTTATGTGGAGCTTACCCAAGTACTCAAAATGCTTCACATTTATTTCAGTAATTCCTTGTGATAACTGTAAACTAGGTCACTGTTAATATTAGGGCAGTGCCAAATGGTCACAACTGAACATTTTTTGGCCTAAAAACCTTGCTTTGGGAAAGCCCAAAATGTTCTGTCCACCCCCAGCTCCCCATCCTGCTCAACTTCTTATAAATTGCTCACTGCTGCTGCCTCAGTGCCACTTTTGTTTCTTTTGGGGGGGGTAGTGACATCATCCATGTAGTCAGTCAGATTTGTCTACATGATGACACCATTGAGGAAAAACGAAACTCATTCAGAGTGCGGACAGTGCTTCCTGAATCACAATGCTCTCGCTGTAGTTCAGTCAGAGATCACCTAGCGGTGTGCTGACATCATGACATTTCATGATCAAACAGATGTGTCTATGTGATGATGTAACAGAGGGCAAACAAAGTCAATTCAGAGTGATGACAATACTTCCTGCATCATTTTGCTTTCACTCTGAATGTTGTCTTTTTGGGACTCACTCCAAGCATTGCTGAAAGGTGGCTGCTTTTCACAGATAGCCAAAGTTTTCATGAACGACTTTAGCTTCATCAAAACACTACTGCATCATTTCCCAAACTGTGGGTCAGGACCGACTTGTGGCTTTAGCTTCATTTCTGGTGGGTTGTGAGCAGAGCCTCCAATGGAAACAGGGTGATGGAAAGATCAGATAGTATTCAAAAATCAGGTAACTGCTAATTGCCCTGCAAGGAGTAGAGCTCCTGCAGTTTGCAAGCTTGTGTAAATATAGTGAGATAAATGTTTGAGCGTCATTTTTTTTTTTTTTTGGTGCGTTCATTCCCAAATCCGTCAATGACAGGTAGAGGGGACAGGAAAAGGCTGAGTCACAAAAGTAAGCCCCTCAAGACTTCAGGCTATTCACTAGGGCTGCCTTATTACAAGAAATAGATCGAGTTTTTTGTAAATAAATTAATTAATAAAATATTATTGTTTGTAAATAAATAAATAAAATTATTTCTTTCTAGATCTGGTGCTAAAACGTTTGGGAACCACTGCGCTACTGTATTATGGACAAAGGGCTCCAGCTGAGAGACAGTGACTTTCCTAAGGCTGCTCCATAAGTTCATGACTGAGTTGAGATTTGAAGAAGGGGATTTCACAGCTTATGTTCTTAGTCACAATTTATCTATCTATTTATTTTAAAATATCTAGCCAGTTTATCAGCTCATAACTGATCCTCAAGACAGCTTACAGCAAATATCTGTACTAAGAAACCCACCAGTTAAACATTCAACAATTCAAACAATCTAAAATTGTTTTGATGAGCCTTTCATTTTGAATATACTGCTTTTCAGTTTCTTACTGTATGTTGCCTCGGGTACATTTTGTAGAAAGGCAGCCTATATATATATTTTATTATTATTATTATTATTATTGTTGTTGTTGTTGTTGTTGTTGTTGTTGTTGTTGTTGTTGTTGTTGTTGTTGTTAATAACAACATTTATTATTAACAATTAAAAACCCAGTATTCAAAATCTCACTGCTACACCACCTCTTCTGTAATACACCAGATCACATGTGATCACAAAATCCTTTGTGGCAAAGGATTGGAGCTCAATTATTTACAGCAAAAGCAACAACAAGTTGTGAACAAAAGACAATAAAGCATATATGGGGGTCTATAAACCCAAGGGGTCTTGACCCAGAGTACTCTTGACCCAGACACCACTTGGTACAAAATAAATCCAGCTGCATAGATGCCAAACAGCAAAGATTTGCTAATGCTAAGGTATTCTAAATTTCCATACAGCGCGATCCTGTTTAACTTTGCACCGGTGTAACAGCAGATGCACTGTAAGTGCACTTACACAGGATTGCGTTGATAGACAACTAATTACCCTTTTGTAAAGGCAGGCCGAAAAAAATTGAAGGTTCACAAGATCCAGGAGACATTTTTTTTAGCCTACTCACCTACCTATGTTCAGTCACAACTTGCTACTGGGAAAGAAAAGGAGTGAATAATACCCTACGCTAATCCACAAGCCCAGGAATCAATGCTGCCAAGAAGGAGAGGAGGTTATGATAAGGTTGTGAGATCTGTTCCCATACCTAAGGTGCTACAGTTAACTTTCCTGAAAACACGGGTTCTCAGTTACATATTGTATGGTAGATATCTTGCTATTTTAGCATGCAATGTAAACAGCAATGGCGGCATTATGGGTGTATTTTACTTTAACTTCAGTAACAGAATGGCAAATGGCTTAAGGATTGCAGCCTGTACATATTAACTGGTTGTGACACAGAGGAAGTCATTTTCTTGGATTTTGTGCCCTACATGTTGCATGTGCTTTCCTTTATATAATACTGTTCAGCAAATTGATTTTATTTGATTGCCTGACATTCCCTCATAAAGTTCCCAGTTTAAACTTGAGGCAAACATTCTGAATTAATAAGATTTTGAGGAACAAGATCTAGCTTAATTAAGAGTAGAACTATAGAATGTCTGCCAGATATTTATTTCACTGTTGCGGTATAGCACAGATGAGATGATATATACAAAAATTAAGAGGTACCATTTGCTGATGACCACAAAAAGCTCTGACTGACTGAGCGGAAGCCAATTACCAAACAGATTACTGAGTCACATATGATGAGTTGTTGTAATGAGATTTTACTGTATTACACATGTGGGGGAAAGGTAAACAAACTGTTAGGTTGCAAAAGAAAAAGGCTCATGTTCTTGAAAATTGCCCAACTATTCCTCAAGCTTTATGAAGATTACATGCTTACAGTTCCATTTGCCGGTCTTCTGTGATCATGATGTTGATGCCCTTACTGCTATACTGGCTCCTCAGCCTGACATTCTCTTATCTATTTGTCATGTTTTAGTGTGCATTTTGGAGATCATGTAGACTTAGAGCCCAATCCTATTCTTCCTTCCCCCCGATGCAGCCAATGAGGGAGGACCTGGAGGCTTGGAATTATTTCCCCTTACCCCTCCGTAAGCCTCCCGCTCGCCATGGGTCTCCTTTGACCTGCACTCCTTGGTGCAAATCCAAGGAGAAGAAAGGGGCAGGGAGCCTCCGAACGGAGGGGGTAGGATCCAATGCAAGCCCAACTTTCGGGAATTGAGAATAAATAAGAGGTCCAAGCTGAGATCCAACTTTAAAAGACAATAGGAGGCTGGAGCAAGCCCCAGGAAAACAAAGGATTAAATGTTAGTCTATGGGGAAATGCCCAATAAAAGAGATGGCCAGGGAGCCACAATTTCATCTTGCACCTTCAGCTGGAGTGTCCTGGCGTGCTACGTTACAGCACCCACATTCTCAGTCAAAAGACATCACTCCCAGTGACCCATGAAAGTAGCTTGTGCTTATTTGTTCATCCTACCTCTCTTCTCTGTTTCCCAATTCCTCCTCACCCCTTTTCCTTCTGTCCCTTGAAGCACCAAGCCTAACCATCCAGCTGTGGAACCACCCACAATCCTCATCCCCTCTCTCCCTCTCCGTTCTTCTCTCTCAGGAACCAAGTTAACATGTTCATAAAGCACCACACTCCCCACTTTCCCCCAACAAGTCACCACAGCTGAAATACAGTTGAAATCACTATTTATATCCCACCTCTCCCCTCGTGAACAAGGCATCCGAGGTGCCTGAAAGCTGAAAATACAAAGTTCTAGTTTGAGCATGATCGGCTGGTTCTCTTGCACTACAGTCCCCCTTCCCTTTCCCTGGAACGTCCTGGTCATTAACCTGGAGCCTTAAGCCCGACCCACACCGCACACAAGTTCTGGCGCGTCCCAGGCACATGCGGAGCTCGCGCAGCTGTGTGGGTTCCATTTTATGAGATCGCATCGGAACCCGGGAGACCTGCGCTCTCCTGAGTTCCAGTGCAATCTGAATTGGCCAGGCTCAAGATTTTGAGGGGGCGGGATACAGAGCTAGTTTTATCACCAATGGGATGAGAGGGGGTTTGTGTTTCAGCCAATCATAAGAACATAAGAAGAGCCCTGCTGGATCGGGCCAAAGGCCCATCTAGTCCAGCTTCCTGTATCACACAGTGACCCCACCAGATGCCTCAGGGAGCACAAGACAACAAGATACTTGTATCCTGTCGCCACTCCCTTGCACCTGGCACAAAGAAAACCTACTCCTACAACCAGGAGGTTGCTTATCCCCATCATGGCTTGTAAGCTGTGATGGACTTTTCCTCCATAAATCTGTCCAATCCCCTTTTAAAGGCATCCAGGCCAGATGCCATCACCACCTCTTGTGACAAGGAGTTCCACAAACCAATTACATGCTGGGTAAAGAAATATCAGTGATTAGAAGGCGGGACAACCAGGAGGGACTAATTGCAGGAAGACACTGGTGGAGAACAGGGCAGCGCTTGGAGGCGGGCGTCCAGGCACCTACGCTCTCGCGCCTCCACGCCGGAACCCGTGCAGTGTGGGTTGGGCTTTACTCAGCTGCATCAGCCTGAGCAACACAGCTCAGCTCTTCAGATATCAACTTGTTTCAGCAGACTATTTTAATGGCGATTGTTTTTCTCTTTATATTTTAAAACACATCAAGGTGAGAATCTGGAGAATCAGTCTCCAGGCTGTATAGAACAGGGGTCCCTTAACCACTCTGACCATATGAGGTTTGCCTGTACTGGATGACCCTGCCTTACATCCGAAGGAGCAAAAACGGTTCTTTTGGAGATGGATTGGTTTTTGCTCCTTGTTCCGTTCATTGAGACATCCATACAGAGTCCTTGTACTGGAGAACAAGCTTTCTCACGACAGTTGCACAGTGAGGCATTTTAGACCCAGACCCCTCCCTGTTCATCTCTACCTTCCAATTAATTATATGTGTCGAGCCATGAACACACACTTGTGCCTAGGTTGCGGTCTCCATTTCTTTGCACTTCATGCCCAGTTTTCTCCCCCTCTCTTGCCCTAAAGCCCTGTTTTCCCTAAAATATTGGAATCCTGAGTTAAACCACCCAACAACCAGAACACTCTAATATCTCCGCTCAGCATGATCTCTGACCTCTCTCACTCCCCTCCTCCTTCCACAGAAACCAAACACACCCCTCCTCGCTTTCCCTCTACTTTTCTGCTCTGTCAAGCCTCCTTTAGAATAGCTCTGTGAGTTACAATCATGCAGCTTGTGTTAAATAGGAACGTTTGTTCATTTATTTGTCTCTCATTTGTATCCTATTGTATTGTTTTGATATTGTTTCCGTATAATTTTGCTTCTCACACTGCATTTATTTTTATTCCCCCTCCTATTATTGTAATGCAATCCTTAATAAACTGTGTATTGCAGTTCCCCCTATGTGCCCCATAATAACCAACTTTCAAAACAACTTTAACGTGTTTGTTTGGTCACATGTGTAGGCCCATTCCTACGTTTTCCTGGGCAGGTGTGGTAACAACCTGCAGCATTATTTCAGAAAGGAAGCTGATCTCAGGGCAAAATTCATGACCCTACCGGCCTCTGACCAAACATTTCCCCGGATGCTACAGGAGCATAACATGAGTAAGTTCAGTCTCACTTTCGCGAGATCTTTAGGTATTTGCAGAAAAGTGTAACCCAAAGTGCTATTCTAGTTATGTACTAGGAATTTCTGTCAGTGTCTGGCTCCAGGGCAAAGATTCAACCTCACTTACTCCTTAATGAATCTCGATATGGTGATTGCTCTTTAAGTAAGTAATGAAAAAGAAGTGTGTGTGTGTGTGCGTGCGTGCGTGCGTGCGTGTTATCTGCAGCACAAAATTCACCAGCTCTCAGCATCTCTAAGACTCTGAAAGTATTGATGGTGGTACTAGCTGGGCTGGTGAGAGTGGTCTGGGAAAGAACTAGAATTTAGTACATTTAGAACAGCTTTAGTACAGCTATTGTCCTTTCACACAAGAGGACCTAAGGTCATTCCTGAGGAGGAAGGAGGAAGATTTCTTTGCTGTACCTCCCTTCAAAAACTTGTTTTTTGTGTGTGATAATTCATGCATACTGCAAAATATTTGATCAAATCAGGAAATGTTCCCATTAGAAAAACCAGAGGCATTTCTGGGGTTTAAGCACATAGTAAATCATTAACAAATTCACATAGTGAAGGTGAATTCCAACTTATGTAAAATGTTTATGCACTGATTATCTGATGATTAGAATACAACCGAAGGAAACATGGAACCCTTGAAACGCAATGCATTATGGATAGATTTTTGGATAAGTATTCCGTTCACTTACTACTAGAGACAGAAAGGATCATCTCCATTTGCTAAGTATTATTTTTTTTGCAACAAAGCTTACAGCACAGTAAGGATGTTGTGGCTCATATGTGACAAATCTAGGTTCTAGTCTGAACTCTGGGATGTTTGTACAGTTAACATAGCAATTGTCTGACTGGTTCAGACTAAACCCATCTTGGCCTGCATTTTATTTCCAAAAGCAACCAGTCAGATGCCTCTGGAGTCTTACTGGGAGGACATGATGACTCTGCTCAGTTAGCTCACTGAGGGTAGAAGCACATTTCACAGAGACAAGTGTCCTGCATTTCAATAGAACAATATTGTAAAGACCCTTATCGGGTCTAGGATAGCCTGCCTGTGTAAACCGCCTTGAATAAATCTGATGAGAAATTGGATGATGAGAAATAAGTACAGTAAATAAATAAATAAATAAATAAATAAATAACTGCAGAATGTTAATTCTGCTGAAATCATTCCAAATAAACCTATCTAGGAATGCAGACATATTTACTTTATTGTTGTGTTGCAGTAATATACACAAGAAGAAAAAAATCATTCATTGATGACTACAGAAAGGTTCTTCCTGACTGAAGGAGCGGAAGACCATTATGAAATGAATCAGTGAGTCACAGACTTTGAGTAGCTGTTATGGAAAAAGTAAACAAATGGTTCAATTAGGGGGGGAATAGACATTTCAAAATTGCACAACTGTTATATGTTGTTACCCAATTTGAACCTTCACTGGCATCCTAGCTTCCATTTGACTTCATGAGCAGCGGCAAACATACATGCCCTGTGGGGTGGGGGCCGCCTCCACAACAACCCCCCCAAGGACACCACACACCCCGTCCCTGGAGTGTGTGATGTCATCGTTGCGCGCTGCCTCCGTGCGGAAACACCCTCCCCCTGGCGCTTTTTGGGTCCTTTTTGGAGCCAACTGGCACAAGGGAGGGTGGGAGGGTCGAACTTGCAGCCGAGAACAGCTGTGAAGAGTCGAAGGCGGAGGCGGCGACAGATCCGCCGCTTAGGGCCCACTGCCCCTACCGCACCAACCATGACGATGCCTTTACTTACTTTAAAAACTGCACTACTTCAGTCAAAGGGCTCTGTTGGATCAAAACATGTGTTATATACTTCATAAATACGGAGTTAAGAAAGTGTGTTTTATCTATTTGTTCTATCCACCCACTAATATGCAAGTCTCATCTGCTTCATCATAGATATCTTGTGTTTTAAGCTTATACTCCTTCATTCTAAATTAGCAATTAGGAGAAAGACTTATGGTCCTAAAACTAAGTCTTATGTAGCTAAATTATGATTTGTTTTTATTACCTAAGCTAAATGTGACTTACAGCGCAATCCGGAAGCAGTTGCGAACGTGCCGTAAAGCACGTTCGCGACTACTCTGGAGCATGGGAGGCCAGTGCAGAGGTCAGCCTCCCTCACTCTGTCGCCGGAACACCTGAGTGGCCGCTGGAGAAGGCAGGTAAGGATCTGGTGGGCACGGGGGTGTTTTGGCATGCGAGGGAGGGGGTCATTGGCCTAGCCAGCCTGGGAGGGGGTGGGGGGATGGCGTCAGCCATATCCCTGTCCTCGCTGGGCCGGCTAGGCCGTTACACGGCTTCCTCTACTTCCGCCAGCTACTTAGCTAGTGGAAATCCAAGGAGGCTGATAGGGCCGGCCGCGGTTTACACTCGAAGAAGGAGACGAGCATCCCCTTCCAAAAGTAGACCTCCGGCCCGGCAGCAGAACGGCCGCCGGGGCTCAGGATCTGGCGGGCGGATGTGGGCCGCCGGCCAGATCCTTAGTCAGGATTGCGCTGTTAAACTTTTAGGAGACTTCACAGCAGATCTAACAGCAGTGCTTTCCTTCCATACCAGATTGTCATATTGACAAAGGATCTGCGCATTTTGAGAATATCCTCCCAACTAAATTCACAGATTTGCATAAGAGTACAAATATAACCACACCATGACTTGGAAGTCATGGCAAGATACATTTGAAAGAGATGCCAGCATTCTCTGAGTTCCAACCAAGAAAAGATACGTACAAGGCACAATGCCATATAGAATACAGTATAAACTGCTTGTAAAAATTGTATAAATGATTAAGGGGAAATGACTGTGGTATGAAAATAATTGTATCAGCAGTGGTGAAATGTAAGGGTAATAATGTTCCAGATACTCATATTCTCTACGACATCTTTAAAGACTTATTTTTAAAACAATCATAAAAACTCACTCAGTTGTACTGGTACAAAACAACAGTGGCATCTAGTGGCTAGCAATGTTACAGTATATAAATTGCCTTTTAACTGTTTTCTATAGAAATTCATTACATTTCTCTGGATTACATGTGAATCACTTGCAACTACTGAGATAATGCAAATAGGAAACAGTTAAGTTTTGAGAATTAAAGAGTGCATATCATTTCCTGGTGATCAAAGTTACAACGATTAACGAAATCAATAGATGGAGAGAGAAGTGAAATTTCTAAACTAAAGTAAATGTATTTAGGGAGGAAGATATTCACAGAGCTTGAGAAAGGCTTTAACCTAATTACTTGGACAGCCATTGTGCTATTATAAACTAGGTAAAGGTAAAAAGTATCTCCTGCTTGAAAGCCAGTCGTGTCCGACTCTAGGGTGCGGTGCTTATCTCCGTTTCTAAGGCCGAAGAGCCAGCGCTGTCCAAAGACGCCTCCGTGGTCATGTGGCCGGCATGACTAACGGAACGCTGTTACCTTCCCACCACAGCTGTATCTATTTATCTACTTGCAATTTCTTGCTTTCGAACTGCTAGGTTGGCAGGAGCTGGGACAGGAGACGGAAGTTCACTCCGTCATGCAGAACTCGGGTCTCAAACCAACCTGTCCTACCTACCTTCTGGTCTGCAGTTCAGTGTCTTAACAACTAAGCCACCGCGGTCCCTAAATCACACCAAATCACAAGCTTTTTGTAAATCACACCAAATGGATGTGTCATCTAACTTTATGCACAGAGCAGACATACTTATGCCACCATGAAATCTGGACTCATCCATCTTAGAGACATTTTAGAGACCTCTGACACACCCAACTAAACCTAGCTAGGTTCATATCCAAAAGTATTTTGGAAGGTTGACTTTACCACTTCTGATTTGCCAGGGCAGCCCCTGGGGCAGACCAAAAGTAAATCACATCAATTTACTAACCCCCATGATTGCTTCATATAGACAGGAACAGAATATCACAAGATCGGGTAGTCAACTAGGCAGAGGTGACCCTCATGCCACTAAAATATGTCTGGGTTGGCCTTTAGCTAGCCCTCAAGGGGGGGGGGGGTTGTAATGAAAATCTCTTTGGATAAACAGTGTGCAGCACCTAACACACAGGTGCCCATTAATCAATACTGAATAACAGCAGTAATGAAAAGCTACACAAGGATATTGAGTAATGTGGTTGGACTTTGTGTTTACATTTATTTATTTTTTTCATTTGAGGCTGCTCTTCCCTGATTATGGTAATCATATTTCAACTATACTCACTGCATTAAAGAGGTATCATCTTGGGCAACATGTTAATTGGCATGCATAATTATGACTATATAATGACACTGACAGTCAGTGAACATTGAAGGCACTGTTATTAATATCAGCAGTTAAGAAGAACAGGAAAAGAAAACGTGAATTATAGATGTCATTTGCAAATTTAATTAATGTTTAAAGAACACAGACTTTGAGATCACAGAAACCTGCAATTGCTTGTTTTTATATATGATAGCTGCGACAAGAATTTTATATGCACAATATTGGAAGAATTCGGAGATACCTTCGCTGGAAGATTGGTGGCTGAAAGTTTTGGACTATGCTGAAATGGATAAACTTACAATTTTAATTAAGGAAAAGTCAGTTAACCTTTTCGTCAATAACTGGAAACCATTTATCGATTTTTTAAGAGAGAGAGAGAAGAACGATGTGATGATATGCGGATTTAATGAATAGAATGTGGGTGTTATTTTGGCTTAGTTGGATATTATATGTAGAAAATAGTGAACAGTATGCTAGTAGGATGTATTGCTTCGTGCTTGCTATAACTTTATTAAATATGTATTGTTTTTATGTTTTAATATATCAATAAAATATAAATATATAGACATTAAAAAAAGAAACCTGCAATTGCAATATTTACTTATAGCAAAGATGTAAAAGATGTGGATAACACTTAGGCAAAATAATAAAAAAGTAAAAATCATTTAGGCAAAGTTTTTATTTAATAGATTGGCAGCGCAATCCTGTCTAAAAATACACGGCCAGTCTAAAGGGTCAGCTGCTGTATCCTATGCCGTCCTGAGCTGCCCGGGAGCACCTTGGGAGAAGGGGATATTTGTCCCCTTCCCCGTATGTAAGCCAGCCAGAGTCCTATGGGCCTCCTCAGATGTACACCAAGTCCAGACCTGGTGTACATTCAGGGAGGTCGTGTAAGACCAAATCGGCCTGGGAACGGGCATAGGATATTGGTGGACCGCGTTGCCCATATCCCCACCCCCTCCCAGCCTGGGTCAGCCAATTGACAACCCCCCCCCCCCGGCTCTCTCCTTAGACTTGCAGTAGCAAAATCGTTAGCACAGGTCTGAAGAGACTCACTGCGAGTCAGGAACCTTACACAGGCGTCAGGGAACTGAACATCCCCATTCCCTGTCGAAGCATCCTGGCCTGCACCCCACCATAGGATGCAGCGATTGCCATTTTGGTGCTGCTGCTCTGACGGGGGGGGAATGGATAGGATTGGGCTGTTAAAGGGATCAGTCAAAGCAGTTCTTTGCCCTCTTTTTTGTTAATTATACGTGGAAACTTTAACAGTCAAGATGAGGTTGAAGCAGGATATTCAGGGCAGGGCTGACCACTGGCGTCACTGCAGGGGGTCCAAGTTTCGCCAGGCTCTGACCCTCTGTTACACGACGGGAGAAGGCGGCCTCGCCCCCTCGCCTTTGGAGCCATTCCAGCTGACGTAAGCAAGTGTATTTGAGCTGCCTTGGAAGAATAGCCAGAAGTTGAAGCTTCTGTAACATGTGAGGGTTGGCTTCCTGGCCAAGGTTTGGCTACCAAGTGCACAATGTACCATATATTGAGGTCACCATTCCCTAGTTTCAGAGCCCAAAACAAGTGGAATATGTGAAAGGAGACTCATTCATATGCTGATGTATTCATTATTTCCTGACTCTCAGGAGACAACATTATTTCTGTAGTACATCTAATTACTACTAATGAGGGTTATGACTTAACTTGATCCCTTAATATAGCAGAACTACACACAGAAAATTTTGAAGCAAAATAATGAATTCTATCTCATTCATGATACAACAGAAACACCAATCCACAATGATCTAATTCTAATGGTTATCCAAATTCACCAGCTAGTGAGTTCCTGCTCTTTGAGTGTTTGAGTGAGTCCTTCTTAGGGAGCTTAATTTCATGTGCAGCATTGCACACATATACAGTATGTGATACATGTGGCTTGTCTTTACCACTGAAATGTTAGGAAGCTATTGCTCATGTAAGAGATCTGTATCTTTTTTCCACCCTTTATTAGCGAAAAGAAAAAAGTACAATCAACTAAAAAGAATGGAGGGAAAAGGGGAGGGATTATATATACATAACAACACTACTATATAGACAGCCAATACATAGAGAGAAAATTTTGCACTTTCTCTCTCCTTTCCAGTTCAGACCCTGCCTACCAGCAGCTGAGATGCTGCTTCTGTCTGCTTTTTCTTAATCTCTCTGCTGGCCAGGCTCATTTCTGTGTGTTGCCCCTTGTGTCCCCTCGCATGCAGCTAATGCCAGCAATGCAGATGTCTGATATATACACACGCTGAGTCTCCAAGCACCGACGGCTCCAAGCACCGCCTCTTCCCCAAGCTGTGCTTGGCCGGGTCCTGTTGCACCCCTGTTCTTTCCCTCCAGAGCGCGGGGAGGAGCCTGCCAGGTCCCGGCTCATTTTGCAGAGTTGATACACCAGCAGCTGTACAGAGATCCTCCACTGCTGTTTCTCCCTACTCCCACTGGAAGCCTTTCCTCAGAGCCGTGCACCAGTTCAATTGCAAGAGTGCGAGTATACGACACACCCCTAGTTAAAAAAGTTAAATTGGGGGGGGGGGAAGTGTGTCGTATACTCGGGACAACATGGTACATAGCCACAAATATCAATGATTGTTGCAATATAATATTACAGTAATATGCTTAATGTTATCATATGCACGTTACATTAACCGCGTTTTTAGATTCTTAAATTAGCCCTTTACTATAAAGACGCTGCAATGTCCAATAAACTCTGAGAATATTTTTATTGAATTAATCACAATCAAATATCCATTGATAATACAGCTGTATTTAGAACTCCCTTCCTCTGTATATTCCACCCCCTTCCCTTGGGGTGCAGGACAGCTCTCCACACAGCAGGCTCTAAAATGAATTCTAACCCTTGTTTGGTAGGACTCATCACCATCACTCAAGGTGTCTACCCTGTCATTTCACTGTCCACAGTTTCTCAGTAAACCAAGGAGCCCTGTGGCAGAGACTGCTCAAGAGTGATCCAATCCACTACCCGAGCCATTTCCTTATGCCAAAAGTCATTACCAGAACATTATTTTTAGTCACATTTTTAGTTAAAATTTTCATAAAAGGTCTGTTTCAGGAGCTCCTGAATGGAGTGTAAAAACGAACAGTAACTTTGTTTTTTCTAAACAAAAAGCACTGCTAATGACCACGTTGTAATTAAAGGAGAAGTCAATTTTTTCTTTTTATATGCCAGCTTAATTCACAACTCTAATGATCTGAAAGCACAGGGACACAATCCACCAAGCACTGATGCTGGGTAATTTCAATTCATTTCCAAGGGGCTCAGACAATGAGGCATTAAGTCTGGGCCATTCTTGCCTATTACTAAAAATAAAAGAAAGACCTGAATGGTTAATTAGCTGTATGAACGGGGCATAGCACAATGCCTCCAATGGATGTATAAACTACTCGTTGCTCTGGTTAAAATTAGGGACCTAGTAAAACAATAGTAAACTGCTACAAAATCAATAGGAATTTCACATGCATTCTAAAGTTAAAGACGAATCTTACTATGTCATCATATAAAACAGAGTTCACCATCACATATCAAATGCTAATCAGTTACAGAATTCTGTTAATACTTTCCCTTCAAAGAAACCCCATCAGGAAACTCTATCAAAATAAATTTGCAGATAATGAAAGGAAATAACAAAAGGGTTAGGCTGAGATCCCTTTTTTACAGCATAAAGACACTAACAGATTTCCTGACCTCATTTTTTATTGATATGAATATCAAGATAGTCCAAAGCTGTGGGTTTTATACACACACACACACACACACACACACACACACACACACACACATATATATATATAGTATAACAGTATATATACTGTATATTCCAAGGGTGTTGTATGAAAGCTCATATTAAATCTGGGCCTGAAATGGACATTCTCCAGCCAACAGCTAGGATTGTGTCCACCATATTCATTATCAGATTTGTGCAATGATATGATATCATTTTTGATATTATAAGTCATTTCACATAATACAGACTTATGCCATCCTGCTGAAGCTCATTTGCAGACAGGCTATACTGTAATGAATGTAGAATTCATAAGGAAGTTTCAAGATGCTGGAAGCACGGACAAGGAGGGTTTTTTTTCTTCCACACTGTGGTGAGCCCTCCTTTTATTTGTTCCCTTTTCTCCCTGTTATCTTTAAGGTAACACCTAGGTAAATTTAACATAAATGGGGCACAGCTGAGACATTTTGAGTCGTCTGCAATTAAGTATGGCCACATGGTCCATCTTTGTCAGTTATTTTGTGCATTGCTCATCATAATTGTCTTGATGCAGGAGATGCCCTGAAAATGGCTGTGAATGGCATATGCTAGTCCACTGGGCACTCTAGTCCATCGGACCAGATCAGAAGCCAGGAAGACAGCCTCCGGTGGTCTTGACCCCTCCAATTAGAAAGGCAGATGAGCACCCCTAACCAAATCTATTGAAGGGAAAGCATCAAGGTGATCTAGACCAGAGTTTCACAACCTTTGCTGCCAGGTGTACCACCTGTCATGGTCAAATTTTTTTGAAGTACCACCTGCACCAATAAATAAACAAATAAATTAAATTAAATGGATTTGTAAGTTAGGGCTACTTATTAGGTTTATTTATGTGCTACTACAGGTGTTCCCCGGCTAACGTGAAGTGAATCCGTCGTTAAGT
Source organism: Plestiodon gilberti rubricaudatus (assembly GCA_026170595.1). NCBI lineage: Eukaryota > Metazoa > Chordata > Lepidosauria > Squamata > Scincidae > Plestiodon > Plestiodon gilberti. The sequence goes on along the minus strand of JANXHW010000002.1, from coordinate 217,389,933 downwards.
GAGTCTTGGCTTGCTAGATAAGGGCTTTGATGTTTAGTGCTGTGCTTAAAGCCCGAGCGCTAAACTTCAAAGCCTTTATCTAGCCAAACACAGCTTATCTGCCCCATGGCTGCCTGTGCGACTCTCGGAAGAAGATCAGAAAGGCAGGTAAGGAACAGCCTGCTGCGTACCACCGGAGGTCGTTCAAAGTGCCACCAGTGGTACGCGTAACAAGGTTGGCAAACTCTGCTCTAGACTGTTGTTGGTTCAGACATTCATAGGATCAACCTGTATACCGTGTGACCCAGTCCATCTCCCAGGCTGGGAGTGACCCAGTCCATCTCCCAGGCTAACCTCCCAGGCTGGGTGAAGATGCTGATGGTGAATAGGACACTGCAGTGCTGCAGGACTATGTCCAACTAGTCATATCAGGATTGTATTGCTTACATTTGCCCCTAAATACATGACTTGTTTTTCGTCTGACCTGTTTTTTATTTAATTGCAAGGGCCATATTTAAAGTGGTCCATTGGAAGTGGTGTCTGAGCACTGAGCCCCCCCCCAACTATTTTTATCCTGAAACTTCCCCAGATGCTTTATTTTATGAGGTTCCAGATGTATGTTTATCCATAAAGGTAAAGGTATCCCCTGACAATTAAGTCCAGTCGTGTCCGACTCTAGGGTGTGGTGCTCATCTCCATTTCAAAGCCGAAGAGCCAGCATTGTCCGAAGACGCCTCCGTGGTCATGTGGCCGGCATGACTCTCCTTGATGCAGCGCGTAGCATGCAGCTGGAACACGGAGTGCTGTTTACCTTCCCGCAAGCAATACCTATTTATCTACTCGCATTGACATGCTTTGGAACTGCTAGGTTGGCAGGAGCTGGCCAAGCAACAAGCGCTCACCCCGTCGCGGGAATCGAACTGCCGACCTTTCGATCGACAGCTTATGGTTCAGCGGTTTAACCCACTGCGCCACCCACTGGCCATGTTTATCCTTACTATATTATTAAAGAGAGATCAGATAACTTATCAGAACTCTTGCTCTCAACTTTCAAACTGTACTCTCAACTTTCAAACTGCAGGATCAATAAATATCTTAGTTTCCACAGAGTCCTGGGGCTGGAGCTTAAGGGTTAATTTTTTCGAATGCTTCCATCCTAAGGGTAGAGGTTGCTAGAGAGATCATTGTTCGGCCATTTAGCAAGTGATTAAGCGCTTTGCAGTTTAAAAAAAGAAAAAGGAAATAAAGCCCCGTTTTACCTTTGAAAGAGACATGGAGAGACTTGAAAACAGAACGCTTTGCAGAAAACTCTAGCAGAAAATGCTAGGCTTTGATTGTAAGCGGCACCCCTACTTTAAACACTTGCTTTAGGGGGGAAAAGTGAGTCTTATACTCAGGTCAATACGGTATTATATTTTCCAGGTACTTCCTTACATTGTTCCGAGTTTCTGGAAGAAGCAACTAGCTGTCTTCTGAACACTCTGTCTTTTCTGATACAGTACTCCAGTAGTTTTCTTCTTTTGCTCCAACACTGTAAGTACTTTGAAGTTTCGCACTACTGGACTTTTCCCACAGAATGCCAGAAATATCCAGATAAGGCATTTCATTATAAATGTATTGTTCTCCTCTCAAGACCACACAACTTTTCTACAATAAACAAACACACTTTTGCTAACACACTGCTGGTGGTGTTCTGCATCTTTTTTAAGAATGTGAGCCCTTTTGGGACAGGGAGCCATTTAATAATTTGATTTTGTCTGCAAACCGCTTTGTGAACTTTTTGTTGAAAAGCTGTATATAAATACTGATGATGATGATGATGATGATGATGATGATGATGATGATGATGATGATGATAATAATAATAATAAGTGGATACCAAAGTCTAATTCAAGGGAGATGAATTTAGGTACAAGCCAGGATAGAAATTATTCTAGCTGCAAAATTCAAAAATCTACAAAAAAACAACAGGGAACCACCTAGAGCACGGTGGTCCAACACGCGGCCCGCGGGCCGCCAGCGGCCCCCGGAGGCTTCTCCCTCCCCCCATCCTCCCCCCAGCAAAGGTGCTCAGCGCTGAGCGAAACTCGGAGAAGCGCTTTGCTTCCGAGCGCTTCTCCAAGCATCAGCGAGGGCGCGCGAGGCATGCCGGGGACAGTTCGTCGACTGAAGCGCTTGCCCCGCGCTCCAGCTGATGATCGGAAAAGCGCGGGGCAAGCGCTTCAGTCGACGAACTCTCCCAGGCATGCCCTGCGCGCCCTCGCTGACGCTCGGAGAAGCGCTCGGGAACAAAGCGCTTCTCCGAGGTCAGTGGAGCGCGAGGCATGTTTGGGGCGACCTGTTCTGAGGCAGCCAGCCCCACCGGCTCTCTTCCTGAGGTTCAGGAAGACTTTCAGGGCTGCCTGCCTGCCGAAACCTCTCAAGTTCACCCTGGGACTCCCCCTCCCCCAGACTTCTGTTGCACTCTGCAGCTCTTGAAGCCCCCTCCCTCCCCCAAGCCACAAAAACACTCACTGGCTAGTTCCTCTGATGCTCGGCTCCTGCGGCCCCTGGAGGCTCCCCCCTCCCTTCCCCCAGCAAAGGCGCTCAGCTGCAGGAGCCGAGCATCGGAGGAACGAGCCAGTGAGTGTTTTTGTGGCTTGGGGGAGGGAGGGGGCTTCAAGAGCTGCAGAGTGCAACAGAAGTCTGGGGGAGGGGGAGTCCCAGGGTGAACTTGTGAGGTTTCGGCAGGCAGGCAGCCCTGAAAGTCTGTCTGGCAGTTGGCTTCTCGCTCGTTCGTGGAAGGCTGCAAGAGGAGAAGCCCCAAAGATCGTGGTCACTTCAACTGTTCTGTCGTTGCTGCTGCCGCTGCCGCCTTTCTTCTATAGAGGTGTTGTTTTTCTCCTGCCTTCTGCTAAGCCTGGCTTGGCTTTTTAATGGGCTCTGTGGATTCGCTGCCCCTCCTCTTGTCCTCTGGAGTTCCCTCTGTGCAACACTCGCCATAAGCAAAGGGAGCAGCGTGTCCTGCAAAATTATGACCTCTCTTGTTGCCCCTCCCTTGCCCCCCACCCCTGAAATACCCAGCTGTTCTTATTTCTTTCTCCACTTCTCCAAGAATTCCTCTGTGCTGTGGATGAGAAGGAATATTCTGTCTTGTTTTGTTGGTTTTGTTTGTTAGTTTTGGGGGGTGGGTGGGAGGGAAAGGAGTCTGGGTGTCAGTGAATCACTGTCACTCCTATTTATATTGAGTGGAGGGTAGATGAGATGCATCGTGTGAAAGGAGTGTTGCATTGGAGAGGTTGTCTTTTTTTTAAAAAAAAGAACAGACCCTTTGGGGGTGTCAAAGGGAGAATGGCGGGGACAACATCTTGCACTTCTGCTTTGAAGAGAATTATTTATATTTATATTATTAATTAATTAATAATTATTTATTAATTTAATTAATTGTGCGGCCCCCGGTTTTCGTGTCGAAGTCAGCATGCGGCCCTCGAGGTACGAGAAGTTGGACCACCCTGACCTAGAGTATTCAGTGCTCAGCTACAGCTAAATTATATGCAAAATTATACGTTTGGGGGCTAACCTCTGGGATTGGGACATGTTGAATACCAGAAATAAATTGAGAAATCAAAATATCCAAGCATAAACATTATAATCATTTAAAAGACTCTCCCTTGGAGTAAGCTAAACCTAAACTATCAAAAACATACCCAAAAAGAACTGTTAATGATCACTGAAATACGCTGAGGTGGGGGCTTTGATGAACGACCTGGTAAGAGAAAAGACTATCCATATGGAGAAGACGATGAAGACAGTATCCACACACTGCCCACTTCTGATGCCAAGGAGCAGAATCCTGAGGTTAATGCATAATTTTCCACTACAAACGTTTTTAATGCTGTAACGTTTTATAATCTGCACTTCAATGTTTCTTCCAACTGATACATTTCTAGAAGAACTATACTAAGTCCCAGCAGTGCACCATGAAGATGCCAAAGGTCAGAAGTGTACTAAATTCACTTTGGTGAAAATAAATGTGCACTAATGATATAATGCTGATAAACCCTTAAAGGGTTTGCATCTCCTAATTCCATCCTTTTTACTTACAAAAGCATGGCTAGAAAATTACACCTGTGTCATGTCCACACACACACACCATATTTCTGTTAAATCTCCTCAATCATGCTCAACTTTGCTGGTGATCACAGAGATTAAGTTAGAGAAGCTTACTATTCTAGGTCTTACATTTCTAAAGGTCTGCTATTGAATGATTATACTTTTTCAATCACATTTTAATTCACACACAGCGATTTTGACAGCTGCAAATTAATATGCCCTTTTATAGATTTATATTAGCACTCACAATTCAGATAGCCATAATCGTTAATTTTTATGGCATCTCCTGCAACATTTAGAAGTTTAAAAGTCACCGGTTATTTTGCAAGATGATGCTTACAGCTATATATGAAATCAGTATGCAAATAGGCTGGCTGGCAAAATTCATTCCGGAGTGAGTTGAGGAATTCTGCTTAAACTCCACTAAGCACGTGAACGCTTTACTGAGGCAACGCAGCCCAATATGTAGCGGGGAATAAGAACAAGTCAAAGAAAGGAGTTCATTCTGCCATATGCATATAAAACCTCAACATGCAGACCTCATAAAAGAAAAGGATATGGCAAATCCAGGTCCTTTTCAGTGAACTCATGAACTATTTATTTTATATTTATTTAAAATATTTAGATTGCTACAGAGAAATGTTTTGCAAAAAACACTAACTTGAACTATACACAGTCAATTTTCATTACCCACCCGCTCCGTTCCTGTTGATTTGCTTATCCCGCCATCCACAGCCTATTCTCGGCTATCCGCAGCCATTCGCTGCATCCGCGGCCATCCTGAAGCTATTTGCTGTGGCCAATTCAAAGCTATTCACTGCATCCGTGGCCATTCGCTGCATCTGCGGGCATTCTACAGCTCTCCACAGCCATTCTAAATACTAGCCATGCTCTTAATAGCCATGCTCAGTTACACTAGTGGCTCCCCAGAATGCCTTGCATGGCTATTCTGAAGCAAACCCAGCATCCCAATTGTCACCACTGGTGCAAAAACACACCAGTGCTAAAAGAGCTATCCACAGTCATTCTAAGGTCATCCGTGCCAATTCAATTTCCCCCCTAATCCCATTGATCCCATCAGATCAATTATTCTGTATCCGCGGATTAGGTATCCGCTGGGTTTTCCAGGAACCTAACCCCCGTGGATACCAAGATTTGACTTGGAACTTCAGATCCCTCACTTATTTTTCTTCCTATGTACTACTGACAAGAATTTCCCCCGTAGCAAATGTAATGATGCTTTGAACACATCTGTGATCTTACTTTCAGATGATGCACAGCTCAGAGACAGAAAATTCAATTGAAGAAAAGAATCACACAGTGACCTCTATTTCTGATTCCTCGTGATTCTTAAATCTCTCTCAACCTGACTATATTCTGAAAATTATCATTAGCCTTGTTCGTCCACCCAGTCCCCACACACCCATTCAATTTGTTATATCTCACTACAATTTTTTAAGAAGCATTTCCTAAAATGGCCCCAAAGGCTTACCCGCTGTCCCCCAAAAGGACAATTGCTTATTGCAAGCTATAACATTTCAAAGTCCATTGCCCTTCAGACCAAAAATAGAAATTTTCTTTGAAGAGAAAAAGCATCACACAAGCACAGCGTAAGTGGTACAGGGATGCAAAAGTATTACAAATTCTTCCATAATCAGGAAAAACATGAAGCATTTAAACTTCACAACTCATACATCACAACAAAGGTATCTGTCTCTCTGGAGAGTAATACCACATAATCTACTGATAAGCTGTTCCAGTGCACAGCAGATGCAATCCAAGGCACATTAGCACACAAGCTCCATTGTTGAATCAACTGCACTGACTTCCATGTAAATGTGTTTAGGATCAGAGTGTACATTATTCCTCTGAGGATAAAGAAGCAAATGACTACAGGCAAACTGAAGGATTAAAGGATTTCCTCGCCTTCTCTTGTCAGTGAATTTTGCGTGTAAAGAAAAGCCTTATTTGTGTAATCTAATCACTTAGGTAAATAAGTCTCTCTCTATATCTCAGGATATACGTAGATATATTAACCAACATGCTTCAAATTGCTCTGGTTTTAAGTATATTTAAGAGGCAGCTAGGTCAGCAAATGTATTGGGAAGACTGGAATAATGGATATCTGGTTCTGAACATGTATCAAGCAATGGGAAATCAATTTACTACATCACTTGCACCAAATTTACGAAAATGGTCTAGAGCAATCAAAGTAAAGCCAATAAAATGGCTTTCAGAGCTTAACTATATAATTAGACATTGGCCCAATACAGACAACCAACTTACCAAGTGATAAGATTTTCTACCTTTTTTAACTTGGTAACTACCTATATGAATGAAAACATAATATGATATTTTTTTCCTGCCATGCTTTCTAATGTGCATTAAAAGCTGGAGGCCTGATCAAGTAGTAAGGCTTCCCTATTTACTACTTTGTAAGTTAGTTGTAGGAATTCACCCACTGCCACATTGCGCTGGCATTACAAGAAGGAATAGAACATAGAACAGAAAGTGTTGTTATAATTCCTAAATCAGTTAAAAGGGCATCTTTAAAAGCTTTTAGTATCTAAAACTGACTCCTTATTCTGCCCATGTAACTTGCTTGCCTGCTGGCTATAATGACTACTGAGATGAATGACACAGAACTGTGGACTAAGTACTGAAATTACAGAGCCCTGTGGTCTAAGTACTGAAATTTTAAGGGCTTCTGAAAACAAGCTCGATATATTTTAAGCTCTTTACAGACAACTATGCTTTCTTCTATGAATATGGTTACTCACAGTGAAAACCTTTATTCTAGTCCTACAATAACACGCCACAACCTGCTGACATTAGGACATCATGAATGCTACCCTGCGTGGTCAATACCATGTAGCTTTCAGGTGGCACTGTTTAGAAATTGTCCATTTGGGCAATCAAGAGGTCAACTAGACTTAGAGCCCAATCCTATCCTCCCCCCCCCTCAAAAAATGGCAGCTCTACATCCTTGTAGGGGGCACGGATCGCAGAACAAGGGGATGCTTAATTCCCTTACCCCTGCGTAAGCCTCTCAACTCGCAATGGGTCTGTTCTTACCTACGTTAGTAATTTTGATAGAGAAACTCCGGGGATCATTCATGGATCATTCATGGATCATTCCTTCATGGATCATTGCCTTGTCGTGGCGAAGGGGCTTGCGTAACTCAATGAAGCCATGAGCTATGCCGTGCAGGGACACCCAAGACGGAAAGGTCGTAGCAGAGAGTTCTGACTAAAAGTGATCCACTGGAGAAGGAAATGGCAACCCACTCCAGTAACCTTGCCAAGAAAATCCCATGAACAGTACCAAAAGGCTAAAAGATATGACGCCGGAAGATGAGACCCTCAGGTCGGAAGGTGTCCAATATGCTACTGAGGAAACGACAGAATGATTTCAGTTCGAATCCAAGGCAAACCATTCAACATTACAGTAATCCAAGTGTATGCCCCAACCACTGATGCCGAAGAAGATGAAGTTGACTGGTTCTATGAAGACCTACAACACCTTCTAGAACTAGCACCCAAAAAAGATGTCCTTTACATCATAGGAGACTGGAATGCTAAAGTCGGAAATCAAGAAATAAACGGAACAACAGGCAAGTTTGGCCTTGGAGCGCAAAATGAAGCAGGGCAAAGGCTAACGGAGTTCTGTCAAGAGAACACGCTGGTCATAGCAAACACTCTTTTCCAACAACACAACAGGCGACTCTACACATGGACATCACCAGATGGTCAATACCGAAACCAGATAGAGTATGTGCTTTGCAGCCAAAGATGGAGAAGCTCTATACAATCAGTAAAAACAAGACCTGGAGCTGACTGTGGCTCAGATCATGAGCTTCTTATTGCAAAATTCAGGCTTAAATTGAAGAATGTAGGGAACACCACTAGACCAGTCAGATATGACCTAAACCATATCCCTTATGAGTATACAGTGGAGGTGAAGAATAGATTTCAGGCATTAGACCTGGTAGACAGAGTGCCTGAAGAACTATGGACGGAAGTTCGTAACATTGTACAGGAGGCAGCAACTAAAACCATCCCAAAGAAAAAGAAATGCAAGAAGGCAAAGTGGCTGTCAGATGAGGCTTTACAAATAGCTGTGGAAAGAAGGAATGCGAAAAGCAAGGGTGAAAGGGAAAGATATAAACAATTGAATGCAGATTTCCAGAGAATAGCAAGGAGAGACAAGAAGGCCTTCTTAAATGAACAATGCAAGGAAATCGAGGAAAACAACAGAATGGGGAGGACTAGAGATCTCTTCAAGAAAATTGGAGATATCAAGGGAACGTTTTGTGCAAAGATGGGCATAATAAAGGACAAAAAAGGCAGAGACCTAACAGAAGCAGAAGAGATTAAGAAGAGATGGCAAGAATACACAGAAGAACTATACAAGAAAGATCTTAATGTTCCTGATGACCACGCTGGTGTGGTCACTGACCCAGAGCCGGACATCCTAGAGAGTGAAGTCAAGTGGGCCTTAGGTAGCATTACTAACAACAAAGCTAGCGGAGATGATAATATTCCAGCTGAGCTACTTAAAATCCTAAATGATGATGCTGTGAAAGTGCTGCACTCAATATGCCAACAAATTTGGAAAACTCAGCAGTGGCCAAAGGATTGGAAAAGGTCAGTTTACGTTCCAATTCCAAAGAAGGGCAGTGCCAAAGAGTATTCAAACTATCGCACAATTACACTCATTTCACATGCTAGCAAGGTTATGCTCAAAATCCTACAAGTTAGGCTTCAGCAGTACGTGGACCGAGAACTACCGGACGTACAAGCTGGGTTTCGAAGAGGTAGAGGAACTAGCGATCAAATTGCCAACATGCGCTGGATCATGGAGAAAGCACGAGAGTTCCAAAAAAACACCTACTTCTGCTTCATTGACTACGCAAAAGCCTTTGATTGTGTGGATCACAACAAACTGTGGCAAATTCTTAAAGAGATGGGGGTACCAGATCACCTGTCTCCTGAGAAACCTGTATGCGGGTCAAGAAGCAACAGTTCGAACCGGCCATGGAACAACAGATTGGTTCAAAATTGGGAAGGGAGTACGGCAAGGCTGTATATTATCACCCTGCTTATTTAACTTATATGCAGAGTACATTATGAGAAATGCAGGGCTGAATGAATCTCAAGCCGGAATCAAGATTGCCGGGAGAAACATCAACAACCTCAGATATGCGGACGATACCACCCTAATGGCAGAAAGTGAAGAAGAACTAAAGAGCCTCTTGATGAGGGTGAAAGAGGAGACTGCAAAAGTTGGCTTGAAACTCAACATTAATAAAACCAAGATCATGGCATCTGGTCCCATCAATTCCTGGCAAATAGAAGGGGCAGAAATGGAAGCAGTAACAGATTTTACTTTTTTGGGCTCCAAGATCACTGCAGACGGAGACAGCAGCCATGAAATTAAAAGACGCTTACTCCTTGGAAGGAAAGCTATGGCAAATTTAGTTAGCATAATAAAAAGCAGAGATATCACCATGCCAACAAAAGTTCGTATAGTCAGGGCGATGGTGTTCCCAGTAGCGATGTATGGTTGCGAGAGTTGGACCATAAGGAAGGCTGAGCGCCGAAGAATAGATGCTTTCGAACTGTGGTGCTGGAGAAGACTCCTGAGAGTCCCTTGGACTGCTAGGAGATCAAATCAGTCAATCCTAAATGAAATCAACCCTGACTGTTCCCTGGAAGGACAGGTACTAAGGCTGAAACTCAAATATTTTGGCTACCTAATGCAAAGAGAGGAGTCTCTGGAGAAGACTCTGATGCTGGGAAAATTGAAGGCAAAAGGAGAAGGGGAAGGCAAAGGATGAGATGGTTAGACAGCATCACCAATGCAACGAACATGAAAATGAGCGAACTCAGGAAGATAGTGGAGGATAGGAAGGCCTGGCTGGATATGGTTCATGGGATCACGAAGGGTCGTACACGACTTAACGACTGAACAACAACAACAAACTCCGGGGAGTGAAAAGGGGTGGGGAAGCTGCAGGGACGGGGGATAGGATCCTGTGCGGGCCTTCCGCGATGGATCCTCCCCTCCCGCCCTCTCCCCACTCCCATTCCACCCTCCCCCCACCTTCCCACCAGCTTACCTTTCCCAGAGTGCATCCGGGCGTCCTCCAGTACGTCAAGGTGGAGGTCGGCGCACTGTCAGAAAATGTAAGAAAATCTTATAGTCTACCAACCCATTTCTTTGGGCACCTTCTGCTGACAGAACAAGTGTTCCATCAGAAGAAGGCCTATTCTGTTGGCACTGTGGTTGCAGCAACAATGTGCACAGTGGGGCCACCAGCACAAAAGCCTGGCAACCGCACATGCTACCGGAGTGCTCAGTCACCGTCTGAGGTGAGTAGGGGTGGGAGGGAGACTCTGTGCAGGGAGGGGAAGGATAAGGGCTTCCAGGAGGTGTGACAGATATCAGCCACAATGGCACCAATGATATCCTATGACCCCTTGACCCTTTCCCAGCCTCAACAAGCCCCCTTTGAATACACTCGGACTTGTGTCAGTCAAAGAGCTGGCGCAGATCCAAGTAGATCCACTGGGGACCATGGCATGACAGAGTAGGTAAAGTAAGAATTTTGTTTACTTACCTCTCTGTCTCGCCATTTTCTCCAGCCAGCCCACAGGATGCAGTGGAGGCTGCGTCACTGCCCCTGTGCCCTGCAGGCCAGCCGAGGATAGGATTGGGCCATAAATCTTATAATTTAACTATGACTAAAAACGAAGACCAAAGGAACATTTTTGTTACAGCACTCTTCTGTCTTGTAATTGCTTTGGCCCAAGGGACAACCAAGAGTTTTGCACACAGACAAGTCTTTGGAATTCCACTGGCTCCCCAAGTCACAGATGTCCAAGTTACAGACATCCACATTGTCGATTTCCTCCAGGTGCAGTACGTCCATCGGTGATGCTTTCACGCAACCGCTAGAGCACTGGGCCAGCAGGACCAGATGCTTCTACTTAAGTACTGTAAGTTTCAACTTAAGTTCAGTCCCCTGGAACCTAACCTGTACTTACGTAGGGACTTACAGCACAATCCTAACCAACTTTCCAGCACCGGTGCAGAAGCAATGAAGCTCCGAGATAACAGAACAAATGTTCCCTCACCTTGAAGAGGCCTCCATGACTACAGTGTGCACCCTGTTGGCATGACTGCATCGGCGCTGGAAAGTTGGTTATGATTGTGCTGTTAGTGTGTTTGTAATGTTTATCTTTGAGAACTCTTTTCAATAAATTAGCTTCATTAGACTAGCAATTGGTAGTTGTACACTCCTTCAGCCCACTTAGCTATAATAGTTTCTTGATCACAGTGTCCATCATTTCAGATTTCACAGGGCAAGGACAGCATGTAGGAGTCATATAGAAATTACTAATCCTGCAGTGGTCAACAGACAGACAATTAACTCTGCTGCTTAAGCCATACAATGAGGGAGAAGCAGCCTCCTTCGAAAGGTCTCTGCTGTAAAGCCAAATTATTGCTTTCTTAGAAAATGATAATAAAAGCCAAAAACTCCTACCTCCATGCAACATACATTTAATATTCACGTGTAAGTCGTATCTGGGATTTACTAGAGCAGGGTTCCTCAACCTTTGGGGGCCCACGTACCCCCTGGACCCCCCAAGCCCCACATACCCCCTGACCCCCCAAGCCCTGCGTACCCCCTCCCCAAAACTGCACACACCCCTGAAAGGCTAAAAAAGCGCTTTTTTCAGCCTGCGGCACAGCCAAGCGGGTCCTCCGGTTCATGCCATAGGACCTGCTCGGCTGCGCCGCAGGCCGAAAAAAACCACTTTTTCGCTTTTGGGGGGGAAATTTGGGGAGGGGGTACGCGTATCACAGGTTGAGAACCTCTGTACTAGAGTATTTGAGTTTAAAATCATTCACATGATAGGTGTGTGAAGTAATGTAGAATCTAAATAATATTACCTTAAAAAGAGATGTATGTGCTCTCAAGTGCAATGTGCACAGCTTAACTGGCAATGAAAATACACTGTTCGTGAGAAAGAGAAGATGCAAGCAGGGTTAAACTTCAAAAAGCAGCTCTAGGTGTGTGTGTGTGTGTGTGTGTCTGCGCGCGCACTTGCGTGTCTGCACAGCTGACTGGCTGGCTGGCCATTCTTTTTGAAATGAACATGTTCCACTCTTTTGTTACTATGTACTGACGTAAAGTATAGGTGTATCTCCCTAAAGAATCTCCCAGAGCACTATAAAAAAACAGCGCTTGAATGAAAATGCTTAAAAAGTTCAGTTACTACTATCAACGTATTACAATAAGAGCCCTTGACTCTCAATCCTTGTAGAAAATCTCTCAAGGCCTCATATAGCAGGTTAAAGCTTTAATGTCAGGTATGTTTGAGGTTGTGCTCTTCCATTAATCAAATATACAGAGTTCGATTCCAGCAAGGTAGACAATTCTACTCCTTGTCTTGATTTATTTCTTTCAAATCACAGGCAGTCTTATTTATGCCCCTCAACTGCAGATTTCTGTGGTTAGCTCAAATAGGTCCTGTGTCAAGGCTCATAATATTGCACTAGATTTTTTACTGCACAAGAATTCTTTGAGGAAAAACCAATAACACTACGGAAAATAAATGTATACATAACTGAATTATGATGAGTCAGTAACTGGAACAGAAAAATGGGGTTATAATGTTGCTGGAGCTATGATCAACACTGTGCAGAATAAACACCTCTGCTTGGCATTTTCCTAGTTTGCTACTTCCCAAAAGGAAAAAAAAGTCCTTTACAAACAACAGTAGTCTGCTCACATGAGCAGTAGTCAGATGCTCACAAAGTGCTCATAGATCATCACAAGGCCACTTTTACACCCTGGTCCAACAATGGGAAGAAAATCCATGCATATATATAATCACCCTACTGGGATGCCAGCTATGGACATAAGCCAGATGCCCATTCAGAGGGCACAACCTATCCACGCTTTAATACTTTTAGTGAGACTTTTAGTAATATCCAGATCAGGCATTTCATTATAAATGTATTGTTCTCCCCTCAAGATCACACAACGTTCCTATAATAAACACACTTTTGCTAACACACTGCTGGTGGTGGTGTGCATCTTTTTTTAGAATGTGAGCCCTGACTTATACAGTATGTTACCCACCCATCTGCAGTTAGATAAATGTTAAGACCAGGAAGCATGGGTATCATTTCCTGAATTGTGAACCACAGGCATAAGTCCAATATGCTGTCAGACACATATGAGAATGACAACTGAGTATTCTGGAGAACATTTGCCGATAAGAGGCAAAGGAGTTCCTCTTTTGAAGAGGCACTTGGTATACTCATCATAGCATTGTTCAGACGTGATGCCAAAATGTTCAGCTGGCCTTGGACTTCAAGGAATAACATAGACCAGTGTTTCTCAAAGTTCTCCCCATGAGTAGGGTAGAACTTTGGGTGCTTGCAGGGCGGGGCAATGGCGGCAGCCGCAATCCTGGGATCGCGATGCCGTCGGGGATAAAAGGAGTATTTTTAGACTTACCAGGGTCATGCCACCCCAAATCTCCAAACAGCTCCTGGAGGTGATTAAAACCCATTTCCTGTTTACTTTGTGGTTTCCCCGAATTTTTTAAGTCTAAAAATGCCCCTTTTGTCTCCGCCTGCGACACAGGCAGCGCAATCCTAACTAAGACTTTTTTGGTCTTTAGTTTATGTTTTTTATTGTGCTTTACAGGATTCAAGGGAAACTACTGTTTGGGGTGGAATCATATACCGTATTGGTCTGAGTATAAGACTCACTTTTTTCTCCTAATTTAAGTTTTTAAACTAGGGGTGTGTCTTATAATCAGGCTGTTGCAATTTAATGCCAGTGATTTAATTAAATTTTTTTAATAGCTCCAAACTTTAAGGGTGCGTCTTATAATCAGGTGCGTCTTATACTCGGGACAATACGGTATATTTTTTAAAAATTACTGCTTTTCAACAGATTTCTCATGATGGTTTTCAGGTAAACAAACAAAAATGATATGAAAGACTGGCGACGTGTAAATAGCTGGTGGAAGTACTGTACTGCCCAAATGCCGTCTTTTCTCCTTACGGAAAACTATTCTATGCATTCCCATTCAGTGTGAAATAACTGAAAGAGCCCTGTGCTTCCAACCCCTCACTCCCCCCAAAACCACTTTAAAACATACTCTCATGCTGGTCATTATTTTATATAGAGCAGATGGTATTATGAGATTTTTTTCTTTCTTTTTCCTTTTTATAAAGAACAACAATCTGCCTTCAAGGGTTACAGAGGGGTCGCTGAAACCAAGATTAACAATTGATTAGTTTTAATGGACCATGGCCATAATAAACAAAGATTCAGAAATTACCCTGTCCTGTTAATGGTGCTGCCACAAATGGCTTTTAACCTAAAAGTGCTAATATCATCAGCATCTCAGCAAACCAAAAGGTTTATGACAATGGGAACGATAGAGAAGAAGCGTCTTTAAAGATGTTTTCTATCAAAGATGTCTTATATCAAAAGTACTTCTGGTTTCTTTTGTAATAAAGGGTTTCTTCTGGTCATGAGGTTCAGAAAAGGAAATACAAAAAAGAATGCCAAAAGTAGGCAAGCACTAAGCGGACTTGTGCCTTTGATTTTCAGTATTCATAGTGGTGAAACAATAAAAAGGGGCTTTTGAATCTTCATTTTAGACATATTCAAATTATATTAGAGTCAAACACTGTATTTTTCAAAGCTCCTTAAAGGCCACGCTCTATACTGGAGTTTCTGTGCTATATTGTTTCTTATTTAAAAATGTGCAACATTTTCATGTAGATTTATTTATTGAACATATGTATGCCCCACCTTCTAATGAAAATTTAAGGCAACTTAAATCATAAAAATACAAAAAGCAGCAAAAACAACACATAATCAAAAGTAAACAGACTGAGAAGGTAGGTAAAACCCTCTTAACAATTAACACACAAAATCCCAACAAGCAAGGAAGATGGAAAAACTATCAGCTGTACCCAGCTCCCCACCTTTGAGGCTAAGCTGACTCCATTTTGAAGATGTGTAAATGTAATGGTCAAAGCTAACAGTTTCCAATAAACATCTCTGAGTTAACAGCAGTGGCGTAGGAATGGGGGGGTCCCCGCACCAGGTGGCAAATGGGGGCACGGCGAAAACAGCAGTGGATTTTGGGGGGCACCGTGGGTGCCAAGGAGTCGCCCCATCAATCTCGTAGCGGCCTTTTCCTGCCGAAAAAATGCCAGGGGCATTTCTCGGCTGAAAAGGTCGCAAACTGACGTCGCCCCCAGAGGGGATGGGGATAATGACATCATCGGGGGTGCGTCATCAGCTCCTGCCCCCAACAGCACGCGGCTCCCGTCCCCAGTGGCACACGTTCCCGCCCCCAACCCCAGAGGCTGGCTACGATGCTGGTCAACAGAACACAAGCTTTGGTCACAGAGAAGCAATTTACCAGTGCTATGTAATTGAGAAGTTCAACAGATAGAGCCTTTCTGACCACATACAATCAGACAGATTGCTACAGTAGTTAACTCACTCAAGACAGCCTGGACATTATTCAGGACCTCTTTACAGTGTCTTCCCCATTCAGTGCCTTATGTTAACACGTCAACCTCCTCAGCTGATCCTCTTGATTGCCCTATGACATGCCTTGTTTAATCTTTTTGTTCTAACAGCTTATTTCCCAGCTGAAGCGTGCATCTTTCTTAGTTCCCTTGTGAGCTGCCACCTACCTTGTGCTGTGTTTAGGAAACTTTCCCTTACTAATTATCCTGCAGATTCTGTGTTCCCCCTTCTTCCAGTTTTCAGAGCATCACCAATTTCTTGGCAAATTTCATTGGGACGGCATTGCTTTACATGTCCCCCCCCCCCCATTCCCTACTGTTGTAAATAATTCTCTCAATAAACTGCATATTCGTTCAGTTATGTTTAGGCTCTGACTCCTTTTTGGAGGGGGATACATAACCACCAATGGTCAAAGGTGCATTAACACACTTGTGTTTGGGTGCATGTTTGTGCCTTAATACATGTGTCCCAGAGCAGTTGCAGGAACAAGGCTAAATGCCTGCCCCAAAAGAAAGGTCTTTACCTGGCAATGGATGGCCATCAAAGAGACTTTAATATTTTTTTTAATATGATTGTTTAAAAAAAAAATCTTCCTACCTGCAAATCAGCATCAAATTCATGTTTTAAGTGGGCATCTTCTGCAGCTTCAACAAGGCGCTAAAAGGAGAAGGAGAAGAAAAGCATTATTTTCTAGAAATTCCAGGGAGAAAGAGGTTATATTGCGAAACTGCTAGATCGTGCACCCAGCTGTGCCTGCTTAGCTCCACTAAACTTATTCTCTTCGTCCAATAGAAATGTACATTATAAGCAATTATTTTTCATAAGGAACAACTCGTTTTCCTGCATGCAAGGACATCATATCTGTTTATTACTTCTTTTTAAAATGTATATACTGCCTTCCTAACAAAAATTATCCAAGGTATGCTTTAAAGAAGTATAAAGTTCAAAACAATACATTTAAACACACACCATACACTTAACATGCTAAAACAACAAACAATTCAAAACCAGCAGCAGACAGAATGCAAATTCAGACAACCATTCCTACAAAATATTACTGGAAAAGAAAAGTTGAGCAATTATGGAGCTAGGCAAACTTCTTTCAGTGTGGCGTTCCACAGCTTTGGCGCCACTACAGAAAGGGTCCGTATCACTTTCTATCATTCTGAATATTGCTTCTGTACTTCCATCAGTACAAGAACCTATCATTGCACATGTAAAGACTTCCTCTACCTATGTATTTAAACAAACAACAATAAGCAACTGCCATACTTACAGGACAATCTTAGCCATGTCTACTCAGAAGTAAGTCCAACCGACTTTAAATGGATGTACATCCAGCAGGCAGTGCAATCCTTTTATATATATATATATATATTTATTTTTTATTAATAAACTACAAAACAAAACAATAAAACAAAACAATACAACATACTATGAAAGATTACAGCAAGCGCGAAGCAGTAAATCCTACTTGTATACTGTTATATATTTTCTACTTATAATATCTAACTAAGCCTATATCTCTAATATACTATTCATTAAATCCACATTTCATCACTTCTTCTTCTTCTCTCTCTCTCTCTCTCTCTCTCTCTCTCTCTCTCTCTCTTAAAGAATCTATAAGTGGTATCCAAATATTCACAAAAAGATTAACTAACTTTTACTTTATCTAAAAATCTTAATTCCCGCTTCAAATATTTTAATATATAAAGCCACCCCATTTTTCTCCAAATGTATTAAAATAAAAACCTTCCAAATTTTTGTTTTTTTTTAAATATATCCCCTTCTTACATAAGATTCTTGAAAACAAATCACATCTTATTTAAGTCTTTTCAAATAATAAAACATTCTTTTTCTTTTATTCACAAAAGGGTTAACTAACTTTTCCTTTATCATTTAAAAGTCTTAATTTCCACTTCAAATATTTTAAATTTATTGTCAACCCATTTTTTCGTCTTCAATTTTGTTAATTTTCCATTATCAAAAATGTTCCATCACTCTTTATATGAGTTTCTTAAAAACAAGTCATATCTTATTTATTTATTTTTAATAATAAAACATTTTTTCTTTTTGTATAACTAACTCCAGTAATATTCCCCACAAAAAAAAATTATAATCCCTTTTTAATTTTGACAGTTGCCCATTACACCTTCCATCCCTTCCCCTCCTCCTCCTTCCTCTTCCTCTTCTTTCTTTCTCTTCTCTTCTTCTTTCTCTTCTTCATCCTTAAATCTTCCCCGAAAGTCCCTTGCTTCTTGAATTGTATCCACTTTGCAATTTTTTCCACAGGATCATTCACGTCTTCTAAATTCCTCCCCCGAAAGACAGACTTTTTCTTCAGCACCTCCACGAAAAATATATAACCAAGTCTTGATTTAACTCTTGGTACTTCCTCTGCTACAATCTCTTCCACTAAATCTTTCTCTTTGTCATTATCTTTCTCTTTATCTTCCTCTATTTCCATCGTAGCCTTTATTCCTTGCAATTCGTCCTTTTCCTTCACTGCTTGTTTCAGTTCTGCTTTCATATTCTGAAATTCTTCCTGCAAAATTGCCATTTTTGCATCATATCTCCTTTCCCATTTTTTAAAACAATACTCCAATTGTGTAGTCATGCTGCAATTTTTTCACCAGATGCCAATCTCTTTTCTCTTAAAAAAAAAGAGGTAAAAATAAAAAGCTTCTGCGGTCGCCAACGTGAAACAGAAAGATTAATTGCCAAAATCCATGAACTCTAACACGGAAGGGCTCATATTCTTTTAGCAAAAATGTCAGGAATGTCAGTACGTAGAAGGAAACACACACACACAAATCCCAAACAAATTTCTCTTGCCGGAACAGTCTATTTAAAAAAGCTTCTTCATATCTTTCCTTCTCCTTCTCTTACTGTTTTAATCTTCCATAAGAACAGAAACAAATAGATAAAACTCTCCACTTTAAAACTTTAACTTCCTCTTTTCCAACTTTCACTTACGAATGTTCACTTCGCCTTATCGCAACGTATTAATTATTTTTAACGTTAACTCTTATCTCGGCTAATTTCTTCAACTCATAAATCATTTCTACGCCTCTTGCCTAAGTAAAGCGAACTTAGCAGGCAGTGCAATCCTGAGCAACTAATCCACCGGCGGAGTGATGACTCTGCCAGCACTGGGTTTCATAAACATGCCATAAGGCATGTTTTCGACACCCGCTAGTAAGCGGTGCCAGCAGAGAAGCAGGCGTCGCTCACTCCACCCAAGGCTGCAGCCACTGCCAGCAGACGCAGGTAAATTCGGTGCCTGACAGGGCAGGGGTGTGGGGAGGGTGGACCGGCGTGGGAAGGGAGGGGGCGATTGGCCAGTCAGGTCAGGAAGGGAAGAGGGATCATTGGCGGCAGGCTTTGCCGAATCCTACGCCCTGTCCTGGGCCTGTCCAGCCTTACACCAGCTCCTCGGATTTGCGCTGGCCATTTTGCTGCCACACATCCAAGGTGGCCTATTGCGCCTGCCGGGGTCTACTCGGAGGAAAGGGATGAAGGCCCTTTCTCCCGAGGAGCACTACAGCTCAGCCAGCATGGGCCCAATTCTGTCTAGGATGGAGCAGAAGCCCTAGGTGTGCCGCCACTGCATCCTAGACAGGATGCACTGTAAGTGTTATAAGGTTGCAGCCTTAAATCCCAATCCAATTCACACAGTAAACTGGTGGACCCTGGGGTCCACCGGCGTACTATGCGATACACTGTCACAGCAGCCTCTCTGCAGCATGTGGAGCTCTGCCACCCATGCCAAAACTAGAAGGGCACACCAGGAACGCCCCACCAGGAACACCCGCCAGCAACACCCCACAGATTAGTTAAATAGTTAAAAAAAATTGTATTATACTGTACTGTATTTTCTTTTTGTTGTAAGCCGCCTTGGGTCCCTTTGGAGAGAAAGGTAGGGTAAAACTACTGTAAATAAATAAATAAGTACCATATTTTACGCTCCATAGGATGCATCGGTCCATAGGACGCATGCATCCTATGGAGCATAAAATAGAGAAAAAAAGGTTTTTACTTACCTGGGCTTGGGGGCGCTTCGGGGAGGCCTGTGGGGGCTTCGGGGAGGCCTGCGCAAGCCTCTGCAGGCCTCCCCGATGTTCAGTTCGGCCGAAAACAGCGATTTTCGGCCATTTTCGGAAGCACTTGCTTTCGTCGGCCGGAATGGCTCCAAAGGCGAGGGGGTGGGGCCGCTTTCTCCCGTCGTGTAACGGAGGGTCAGAGCCCGATGGAACTTGGAGCTCCGCCCCCCTGCAGTGACGCTGCTGCTGTTCCTGCTTGCCAGAACTTCAGTAAGTTGTTCTGACTGAACATTCCAACCAACTAGCACCGTTTGTGCCTTGATTGCCAGGGCCCAGTGACTGTTGGATGGTCTGGAGATTAGCCTGACTCTTTCCACCTGCCAAAGTTTTAAACAACCCTGACTTGTCATTTTCCTGCCAATAATGACTTGTCACTTTCCTTAGCCAAGACACCCAGCAAATAAAGCTGGCAACAGAGCCACTGAAAAGGAATGCTAACGAAGAAAATTCAGAAGATGACTGAAACTTTTCAGAGCAATACTGAAATACTGCATAATTATTGGAAGCTGCTTGAGGGTAGAATTCAACATCACAAGAGAAGTTGCAAGGACTCTCCTCTTTCATACGAAGTTGCCTTGTACTGAGCTAGTCCACTGGGTCCATCTAGTTCGGTATTGTCAATGCTGGCTGTCTTCGGGGTTTCAAAGCAGAGACTTTCCTACCTGGAACTGCCACCAATTGAACTTGTGATCTTCTGCACACACAGCATGCACCCTACCACTGAGCTAGGCTCCTCCCCAAAAGGTTCTGAAACCCTATTTCCCCTCAGTGGATTGACTTGCTTGGGAATTGAACCCATAGCAAGAATCATGATCCTAGACAAGGGGTTGTCAACCAGTGGTACTCGTACCACCAGTGGTACTGCTGGTGGTGGTACTCGGTGACTGCTGGTGGTACTTGGCCCACCAGCCTGCCGAAACCCTGTTCCAATGCGGTGCTTTTGGCGCTGCGTTTTCGCTCCTGAGAGGCTTGTGCCTTTGGCCGAGCTTCTCAGAAACACTGAGAAGGGCCCCTCCCACCTACCCAGAGCCTCCTACCTGTGTTTTTCTGGCCAGAAAAAAAAAACACAGAAGTAACTGGTGATGATGTCATCGCCAGTCACTTTCAGAGGTACACAGCAGGAGAATGGCTCCTGAGGTGGTACTCGGCCGGGAAGGGGTTGAGAACCCCTGTCCTAGACCAACAAAGCAGTTGATGTCTCCTAGAACATTATGCATGAAGCAACGTCTTCATGATGTGTGATCTCTGCCCCTGCCAGTCATCGGTGTGAGGTTGGGGGGGGCAGGAAAGGGCATTGCATGATGATGGCATATCATATGTAATGCCATAGTAGATGTTAGGAGGAAAACGAAGAGATATGGCGCACTGTTAGTTCAGGGTTTTTGTTCTGTTCTAAGTCGGAGAGAAAATAGGGTAAAAAGTTCAATAAGCTCAACTGGCATCGATTCTGATGTCTTTTCAACACTAGACAAAGCCCTTTCTATTAGGGGCTATTCTTTCTATTCTGCACTGGGGTTATATTGCTGTTCCTATTATTTCTGCTAGTTTTATTGAGTTTTATTTTTCTGCTAAGCATTGTATATGACTGCTGCTGTATTCTTTTATGTTAATTTTATCTGTTGATTTTGTTATTATTATCCTGCAAGCTACTCTGAGAGTCTATGGCTGAAGGGGTGGCAAAGAAATGCCTTAACAAAATTAAAGAAGCAAATACTTGCCAAATAAGCAAGCAAACATTCTAAGAAACCATAGTAGACTACGGAGACAGGCAGCACAATCCTGACTAAGGGTCCGACCGGCGGCCCAGGGTCACAGGCTGCCCATCGACCGGCAGGCCAGAGGCCTATTCGGGGAAGGGGACGCTCGTCCCCTTCCTCAGGTGTAAACCCTGGTGTAAGCCCTATCGGTCTCCTCGGATTTCCGCCAGCTAAGTAGAGGAGCCCGTGAAATGGTGTAGCCGGGCGGGCAGGGATATGGCGGGAGCCATCCCCTGCTCCCTCCTGGGCCGGCTAGGCCAGTGGCCCCATCCCTCACCCGCCGAACTGCCCCTGTGCCCGCCGGATCAACACCTACCGTCTCCAGCGGCCACCCGGGCATTCCGGCAATGGAGCGAGGGAGGCCAGCCTCTGCGCCTGCCTCCCTTGCTCCCGAGTAGTCGCGAACGTGCTTTAGGACACATTCGCAACACATTAGAACAGCGGAGCGTGCGCTCCGCCATTCTAACGTTACATTGAATTGCACCCAAAGTCTGTTTTCCTTCGCACAAAAAATCAGTGATTAGGAAAAAAAGTATTCCCCCCAAAATGGATTATGCATAATCTTATGCCATCAACTTAAATGCATGTCTGACATTGATTAGTACCAGAATTAGTAGACACCAAAAGAACAGGAGGCACTAGATGACAAATCAACTGCTGTTTTAGGTTGCATATAAAGAAGAAATTGAAAATTTAAATACCTATTCTTATTTGTAAATTTTAACGTTATTTCACACTTATTTATTTTTCACATTTTTATACTGCCCTTCCTCCAAGGTGCTCAGGACGCTGCACATAACTCCTCCCCTCATTTTGTCCTCACAACAACCCTGTGAGGTAGGTTAGGGTGAGAGATAGTGACTGGCCCAAGATCACCCAAGAAGATTCATGGCTGAGCAAAGATTTGAACCTGGATCTTCCAGGTCTAAGTCCAATGCCACATCCTGGCTCTGAGACCACTGTAAGTTTTGTTTTGTTTTTAAAAAGAAGGGGAAATCATTACCCCTCCCCTCTTCCATGCATATCTGAGGCGCTTAGGCAAGGAAGACAGAAGAGAATTCCAGTGACCCAATGTTTCCACTGCTGCAGGGGCCGGGGCCGCCATGTGCTCTGCTTCAACCCCCCTCAAGCTCTGGACTCCAGAACCAGGATGCATTACACTGATAAAGAAACTTCATTCAGTTCTCTGTTTTATTTTTATTTTTCTAAACGCATAAACTTTTGCAATGAGGTGGTGAGCACAAAATAGAAAATCATGATGATGTGATGGGTGTTTTTAATAACCACCCCCAAGTATTGGAGTTGAAAAGAGGTCAGAAGACCCCTTTGTACATAACTGAACCTTGTGTGGAAGGGCAGGTGTAAAGCATTTTTCCCCCTTAAATTGAAGCATTCATTAACTCCGCTGAGCAAAAATGATTGTAATCTATCATGGGCATTCAGCTCTGAAATTTCCTTGGTGGAGCTGTAATTCATAGGTTTTCGTACAGTTTGTATTGACCCTCAATAATTCTACTTTTGCTCAAACAAAAGAAGTCTAAACCAAGAGTTATCTCTACAGGAAGGAAATTTTAAACTCCTTTATGCTTTAGCAATCTTGCTGATCTATTCAGGAGAGAAGAAAAAGCACAACCACCACCACAATCACAACCACAACCATCAATGAAACAGCACTCATCTGTGCTAATGTGCAAGTGTTTTCCTTAATTTCTTATGGTTTTTGTTTAGCTACTAACATAGGGGAAGGAGATTTTTCTCCTCCCTTCTTTGTAAAAACACCCTTTTATGCCCAATTCAAAGAAGTTCTATTCATTGATACAAAGGCTTTTACATGCCTACAGGAAAGGTGTTTTATTTTTTTAATAAGACTTGTTTTATTTTTAATTAGCTCTCTAAATATATATGACAATTGGGCTTATTCATCATCTTCTCCTGCATGCTAGCAATTCCATGGAATGTGAAATATCATTCTATGAACACAGCTGTCCTCATCCAGATTATTTACAGTATTAAATTAAATATTAAATTTAAGTAGTATTAAATATTACTTATAACCCACTTCTGTATATCCCAAAAAGAGACCCACAAACTGGCTAACAACCCCCATACAACCACAGTTTTATGACAAATAAAATTACCCCAAGAAATAAACAGCTACTGCAATAATATATCAAGAAACTATAACGTTTCCAAGAACACTACTGAAAAGCTTGTCATAACAATATGGATTTTAATTAATGTCTACAGACACCAAGAGAAGGAATGAGGGAGTCCCAATACCAGGGCGCCACCACTGAATAGTCTCTGTTCCTTGTATCCCTCCCCCCCCCCCAGCTGCAACTTCAGTGATGGTGGGAGGCAAAACAGAGCCATATCTGATGACTGCAATGCACGAAATCTATTTAGTAGAAGTGGCCCTGTGTGCCTGCAGATTAACTCCTTCCAATGAAATGGGAGGAAATGAGCCATTCTATATGGCGAGTAGGGTTAGGGCACTTGTCTAGGCTCCTGTGCCCACGGTTACTGGGCAGGGACAAAAGGCATATTTTTACAGATGGGCCAAAAATTCCCTCTCTCAATTGTTAATAACCCCTCCCAAAAAGAACCCCAAACAAACAAACAAAAACCAAAATTCATAATAAGGAATGCAGAAAACCTAAAGAATCAGGAGATATTTAATTATGTCATAACATTTCCCTCAACAAACGTTTAATGCAAATATTTCACAGAATCACTACGTAGAGAGACAGAGATGTAGAAAAGATAAGCTAGCACTAGATTAAGCCACAATAATAATATATTACTAGATATTCACTGATAGTATCCAAATGAACAAATTGTATACGAACTGTATTCATGCAAGTCCCTGCAGAGATGGAACATTATGGAAGAAATTCCATAAAGCACTGGAGGCAAGGATATAAAAACCATATGTAACTTTGCAACATTTTGATATTAAAAACAAAAAGACATGATTTTAGGCAATTTCACAACAGACTACTCAGCACTTGGGGAATGAGCCGTTCTGCACTCTCTACATACAAATGTCAAATTGCCAGGTTCTTTGCAGATGCAATGTCACTGATGAGGAGTACATAGACTTCCCGTTTAGTTGAAACGAAGAGCTGGTACAAACTAAGAGCCGGGCAATAACAGTTACAGCTCTGGCTTCACGTTGCTGGAATGTGCATTTCTGAGTTCTAAGGATGTCCATTTCAAAAGCAAAGTTTGAAATATTTGGTAGCTGCTTACCCTTGAATCTCCAAGCAGTTCTGATAACATGTGTATGAAGGAACTGTATGGGGCGGTATATTCCATGGTTTGTTTCCATGTGAATGCTGCCTGTTTCTCAGCAAAATGGGGAAGCAGCTCCAGTGCTATTGAGGGAAAGTGTGAATGGGCCTTGAGATCAAAGGTCAGAGATAGAATGGGGGATAGTTTCTTGACAGTGAAAGGGAAGGAAATCTGGGGGTGCTGAAGCTGGCTCCCAGTTGGGATATGGCAGAAGAGGCAACACACATGACGTGATCCATTCCCCGTCACCCAATTGCATGTACCTGATTTGAAAGAGCATTAGCCAATGCTGGTCCAGCACAGTGAGATGGTCAGAGTAGTGAGAAGTTCGGAGTCCTGAAGAGGAGGCCACTCCAGGCTTTAGCAACTGCTAAAAAGTGGGCAACATCTCCCATGCATCAACTGATTGTCAGTAGGAATGCTGTTGAATTCTACCCCAGGTGCCTTTTGAGGCAGAAACCTTTACAGAGTGCAACTAGGGATCACAGGAGGTCCTGCACAATTCCAGAAATAATCAGATGCCTCATATATTCCAGGACATACTAGCTCCTAGGCCCTTACTCGTTTGCAATGCTTTAGACCATCAGAGCACGCGTTCCGCCACTCTAAAAATACACAGGATTGCGCTGTAAATGAATTACAACCCTGGAGTGCATCTGATCAACAGTGCAATCCTAGGCATGTCTATTCAGAAGTAAGCCCGATTGAATTTAATGGGACTTACTCCCAGTTGTATTCTTACTCCGAAGAATAGATGCTTTCGAACTGTGGTGCTGGAGAAGACTCCTGAGAGTCCCTTGGACTGCTAGGAGATCAAATCAGTCAATCCTAAATGAAATCAACCCTGACTGTTCCCTGGAAGAAGGACAGGTACTGAGGCTGAAGCTCAAATATTTTGGCCACCTAATGCGAAGAGAGGAGTCTCTGGAGAAGTCTGTGATGCTGGGAAAGATTGAAGGCAAAAGGAGAAGGGGAAGGCAAAGAATAAGATGATTAGACAGCATCACCAATGCAACGAACATGAAAATGAGCGAACTCAGGAAGATAGTGGAGGACAGGAAGGCCTGGCGGGATATGGTTCATGGGATCACGAAGGGTCAGACACGACTTAACGACTGAACAACAACAACACTCCCAGTTAAATAGGATTGCAGCCAAGGTGAACTCTGGTCCACAAATGCTTATGCCAGAATATGTATGTTAGCCTTTCAGTTAAGGCTCTTTTGCTGCAGCTCTGGAAGGTGTATTCTTATTGAATTGATTCAATAAGCAAGTCACCTTAACTTTTAACTTATTTTTTTTAAAAACAGTGAACAGATCATTTCGGGAGACAAGCTTTTACACATCTTACATTGCATAAAATGAAACAAACCAACAGAAATTTTACAGCTTAATGGTATAATATTTCATATTGAAAGGCTAATTACATGCCAAGAAAAACAAGAATTTATGCACCATTCTAAACTGGTTTCAGAAAATAGCATTCATTCGACAGTCTTGAGTGTGCCTCCATAAAATCCAGTCACTAGAGTGTAAAGGAAGAATAAAGCAGAAGAGTCATTATTTCCGGGTGTTAAGAACTAGTTCTTGTTCATTACAGCCGGAATCAGAGTAATATCAGCTATACATAAGGAAAAATGTTTACAGTCGGTAGCAAGGTGACCTTTCCTTAATAAGGATGCTTAGCATCTTTAGCATCTCCCATATCAGACTGTGTACAATCTTTATACTTTTACAGGATAATCCAATCCCCCATGAGCGCCAGCACTGAGACCTCAGCATCGGGTGTTGCAAACACCCGTAAAGTGTGTTGTGACCAGTTGCGTCGCTACGACGCGCGACACCCCAGAGCGGGGGCGCACGTCGCCTTTAAGGGATAGGCTCCGCCCCCGCGCGTGACGTCACGCGCAGGAGCAGAGCACCCTCCCCGCTCCATTTTCGGCTCATTTTGGAGCCAAACGGACACAGGGGAGTGCGGGCGGGCCCAGCTCCGCCACCAAACTGTAAGTGGGGGAGGTCGCGCGCCGCCCCCCGCGCTTCCCCCTGTCGACGCCCATGGTTGTGACACCCGGAATGTAAGCAGGAAGACCTGTGCTGTTCTGTCGGTGTTGAATCCAGACACCCCCCCCCCATGTAACAGAGCAGGTAAGGCTGCTCTGAGCAGTGCAGGGGCTGGAGTAGGGCGGGGTGGGTGGATCAGGTCTAGGAGTGGGTGGGACCAGCACCCTTGTCAGACGCCACATCCTATCCCCCCCCTCCCAGGCCCTTGCAGCCAACACAGGGCAGTTTGATTCACCGCCAGCTAAAGAGCCAGCAGCAGACAAATGTCCACTTCCCCCAAGTAGACCTCCAGCCAGGGCCTTCCCTGGATAGGATCAGTGTGGGCCACGCAGCCCACACTTAGCACCCTACGCCGGGGGAAGTTTAGGATTGTTAACTAGCAGATTATCAATTTAATACCATGTTGTGCAATAACTATACTGTGTGAATATGAGAAGACGCGTACCTTTTCCTAAAACTGCATCCAGATAACGATTAAAATTAATTTTTTCACACAATAGCCTTGGGAATGAAAGTACAAACTATTTTGTTCATTGTAGCTATTTTCTTTGCTGTTTTCACTGCCAAAGGATTACATAGTACTTTTGGGAGTATTCAATAGTAGATTACCAAAGTTAAAAACATTACCAAGATCCTCTTCTATTATTACCTCATTTGTGGGTTCATGTCAAAGGTGAAGAAGAGATTTTGGTTCCAGAAAACTTTGCATGTTTGCAGGTGCTTTGTAAATGGTTGTTTTTTTTTTGTTAGGAAGAGCTAAGATTTATTTGTATTGAGTAGGCTAGGTAATATTCTGACATAGATGGGTAAATATGCTGAAAGTTCATCTGAGTCCCACAGGAGTTCTTTATTGTTTTTCCATCATTTATAACAAAAGGTGGGAAAGGCAAGAGAACAAAAAGTTCCATCATCACCACTGCATTTTACCAAATTCAAGGAAGGTGGACACATTTTTACCCTTCCATACACATTGGCTATGCTCTGTGTTCTTCTCCACGATCTTCTGATTGTTCAGAGAATTCCTATAATTAATTCAGAAATTGACACATGTACAATTTATTCTTATCACTTTCCAATTCCCTTCATTTATTCACATGGGTTTTTTCTCTCCCAATAAGCCACACACACACACACACACACACACACACACACACACACACACACACACACACACACACACACACACACCAGTGATCATGTTCATGAAACAGTACACAACTGCCGAGCATGCATTCGTTGAGCATTATTTTTTACCAACAGACTCCCCGTCAAGCTAGTGATTGTAATCTAGCAGCTCTCTCTTATCAGAACTATACTGATGGTCCTGAGTGGAGACATACATTTCGATGCACATCAGGAGCATCTCTAGCCACTAAAATCAGGCCCGGAGGAATATTACAATATACAGGAGATAAATATGATACGCACCCAAAGGCATACTGGAGTGTGCATAGGAATGCTGGCTATATGATCTGCGCTGTTTTCAGTGGGTAAACTGCTGAGCCAGTTGTATGTAGGAAAAATGCGCAGGGGTCTTACACTGGTCAGAGATAGTCTGACAAGCACCCCGTCGTCCTCCTCTTGATGTTCCTAGAGGACAGTGTACAATCACTTGAGTGACAGCGCAATCCTGTGTAACCTTGTAACAGGTTGTAACAGTACAAGTACAGTACAAGTAACCTTGTAACAGTACAAATACAACCTTGTACTGTTACTTTGTAACAGTAGATGCACCGATGTAACCGCAAATGCATCGGTGTAACAGCAGATGCACCGGTGTAAGTGCATTTACACTGGCATAAGTGCACTTTCACCGGTGCATATACTGTTACACCGGTGCAAGGTTAGTCAGAAGTAGGGTAGAATGCTTCAAAGTCTCTACTGAGATGTTCCAAATACACGCAGAGTAAAATAACTCAATGCAGGTAAAAAGTTATGATCAGCATAACCATATCTATGCTAAAGCATATATAAGCATACACATCTAAACCTTTACCATAACAGAGAACCCCTCCAACTGGGCAGCAGATCTAGTCTTTGAGGCATCTCTTACCCCAAGCTCTGCAGAAAATCAGAATTTGCAGAAATTGGAATTTACTTCTGAATAACAGCACAGATCAATGGGGCTGCACAGATCAATAAATATGCCTTCTTATGAATCAGAATTTAAAGACACATGTCACTGAATCAGAACCTAAAAGTAGGGCATGAAAATTAATCTAATTAAAATTAATGTTCTTGAAATTAAATACTACTTAGATCTTAAGAGTGAGAAATCCACTTAAACAGATTACACAATGTTGTCTCAGTTAGATTGGGAGGCTCTGAAAGAACAGCAAAACACAAATGCCTTTATACGCTGCTATCATGTTGTGGAGAATTAAGTCCACTTTTATGAATAAGGCCTCAACTGCAACCTCTGCAAATGCTTAAATAATAAAGTGATTATGTTTATTTAAAGCATTGCTATATTATTTCACATTGTTATTATTATTAGACAATTATTTCACTGTCTTATGCACAATTTTCTTTTCCGAGTGGTTTAATGCAACATTCTTGACAATGCACCAGAAATAAATACAGTAAGAAAAGTAGTAGATATAGTTTAAAAGACACTAGGGGGCAATAAGTGCTGTTCAAATGTTCTAAATATTTAAAATCGCAGTCCCCAGTGTCATCATTATACTGAACTTAAACTGAGACTCTGACATGGAGCTTGACCACACTGTATTGTGGTTATGGCACTTATTTGCTAGAAGAGGTGACATGTGTTCTGGTAAATGGAGGAAAACATATGTGAACCATTAAGATGTAAAAAACAAGTGTTGGTGGTGTTACTGTGTCCAAAGTACTCATTTAATGAGTCCTAGGATAAGATCTTCCGTCAACAGAACCCTGGAAGTAGTCTTCTGTAGTCCTGTTGGACTCTGTCACTTGCTAGCAAGTAAAGAAAGTTACTTGCCTTTCTGAAGACTCCAAGTGTTTCCTGTCTGCTGTCCAACAGTTTTATATGCCCAGTCCTAGCTCTTCATCTATGCAACTACTTTGTGGCAACAGATCCCTTGCTCTTGTGGCACTCCACAGTGAAGGCACCCCAAATGAGGCATGCTAGTGACACACAAAGAAAGACTTATGGCCCAATCCTATCCCCCTCCCCTGTCGGCGTAACTAGCGTTGTTTAGGGCTGTTGTAAAGCAGCCTCTATTGATGAGTGCAGTGGGCCTGCCAGCGTAGTGGCCACAGCAGTCTCCTGTGCACCAGTGGGCCCACAGACACCTGCTGGATCAGGTAAGCTTGTGCAGGGGGTTGGAGGGAGGCGGGGAGAGGGTTGAATGGGACAGGAGGTGGGTGGAACAGGGGAAAGGGTAGGCAGAACAGGGCATTGACGGATGCAGGGAAGAGGGCAGATCAGGCCCAGGAGGGGGGTGGGATCAGTGGTCATGCATGCCAAATCCCAAGCCCCTTCCTGGGCCTCATCCACCTGCATGGAGCAGCGCGGACTTGCTCCAGTGATTGCACTGGCGCAGGTCCAAGTTGACCCATAGCAGCCGCTGGGGCAGATGATAAGTAAATGCTAAATGTTCCCTTACCCTGAGGAGACCTCCAGCAGCCAAAAATCCCCCACAGGATGCAGAGGAAGCCACACCGGTGCCACGGCATCACCACATAGGGTTTTAGGTAGGACTGGGCTGTCCATAATGTTGCAAGTAATGTTGCCACACTGATCTACTGTAATTTGAGGAATAGGGATTGCACGTAATGTTGTGTTGCCTGCTAATGCCCTAAATTCTAATCCATGGCTGGACTCCCAAGCCAACAAGGATTCTCAAACAGGCTCCTACCAGTGAACAATAACTATTATTCCACCCACTCAAAGTGGGGATTTGACAGTTTGGGGTAGAATTGACAGGTCTCAGAGGATAAGTAAATGCTAAACGACTTGTTCTGCTTTACCCAATGACAGTACAGTATACATTACACGTGTGAAGTTGTAAGATCTGGTTAACAAAGTCCCCTCCTCCCAGGATGATGACACAGAGGTGGAGGAGCCAGTCAAATCCATGTTACAAATCACAGGCAGATTAGTAAGGTCAAGTTCCTGACATCAAGTTTGAGACTGGTGGCCTAGAACTCAAGACCCCTGAACCTAGACGTCCAGAGACAGATTCTCCTGAGTCTATCCTCTTCGAGAGACCGTGTCTCACAACGCCAGGCACTTCCTGCTACTCAAAGTCTGCACAGGGAGCACATCAGGCAGGAAGTAAGGAAGTGATTGTGAAATGCTTGGCTCCAGGGCTAAGGCCTGTCCTTTTAAAGATCTCCATTCCTCCATCAAGGGGACAAAGCCTTCCAGAAACAAAAGGCATAACTGGAAGCTGAGACACCACTGGAGCAAGTTGGTTTTCCCCCAGGTTGTGTCACCAACTCCCCGGTCTTGCAATTGTTGTTCCTTCTGCTTCTCCAAAACCCTGGATCCGTGTCGGCATCCTGTTTCTGCATGCACTTGCATCTGAAGCCCCATGGTTTATGCCCTTCGGGGTCATGCA
Source organism: Plestiodon gilberti rubricaudatus (assembly GCA_026170595.1). Classification (NCBI taxonomy): domain Eukaryota; kingdom Metazoa; phylum Chordata; class Lepidosauria; order Squamata; family Scincidae; genus Plestiodon; species Plestiodon gilberti. The sequence continues at coordinate 217,358,518 of JANXHW010000002.1, read as the reverse complement.
TACCACAGTGCAGGGATTCTCAACCCCCTTGGCGCAGCATGCCCCCTCTTGGGCCGCTGCCGCGCTGGGCACCACCGGAAGTATGTGGTGATGACATCATGAAACCTAGAAATCAAGCTATAAACAGGTAAGGGGCAAGGGCGAGTGGGAGAGCCCTTCCCAGCACGGGAAGCCCGTGCACTCGACCACTGCAGACTTGGCAGAGCTCGAGCCGCCGTTTTCAGGGCTGTGGCACGACCGACATGGCAGCCACCATCTTGCCAGCCAGGGGTTCAAATACCACCAACCAGCAGTCCGCGTGCCACTAGTGGTATGCATACCACTGGTTGAGAACCCCTGCCGTAGTGATTGTCTTCACTGATCATGCTTCTCTCCAACATTTCAAGTCACTGACTGGAATTCCTGTCTCTTTGGCTGTCCGTAGGCTCTGCAGTCCATGGAGCTGAATACCAGTTGCACTCCACTCCCCATTACCCTATTCCGTAAACTGTCTTTTGCAGTTAGTATGAGGGGCATAGTAAAATAGGGAAATTCAGGCTGCAATCCTATACCTACCGGAGAGTAAGGGCCCAATACTATCTAACTTTCCAGCGCTGATGTAGCCATGCCAACAGTGTGCATCCTGCAGTGGAGGGGCAGTCACGGAGACCTCTTCAAGGTCCTCGGGGCTGCATTGCAGCTGTGTATCAACGCTGGACATTTGGACAGAATGGGGCCCAAAGTCTCACTGAACTTCTGAGTAGTCCTGCATAGGAATGTGCTGTCAGTCAACTGTGCCCCAGTGATGTTCCACTACTCACCGTCCACTAGTCTGGATGAGTCATCATAGCACTTAAAAACAAGTGTGGGTAGAAGGAACAACTGCAATTCTCTGTGTAACTTCTAGTGAAAAAACAGCAGCTGGTTGTACAAGGAGGAGGTCTCTGAAAGCGTCCTTGCTGCTTTATCACCTATTGGCAGAAATGTTTAATCTAAAACAGTGGCATTAGTTCCATCACGGCTGATCTCCTTTGCCCCTGGTTCAACATAGTCCTTATGAATAGGAACAAAAGAATACGCCATGTGTCGTCTACTGCAAGGGCAGCTTAAACTGCTGGCACTTCTCCTATAGTAAATGGTTTGTCATGTTCAAAGTCACAAAGAGGAGGCCTGGAAATACTACATACATACAGATCGTGCTATGCAGGAACTCGAGATTTAAAACACAATTGAATTCAGCTGAACTGCAGGAGTACAAATGAACAGAGATCTGGTCACATACCAGATTTGGAGACATTTTTTCCAAGGTTTTCTGCCACACAGTACTACAGTACTGACCTAATCCATTTCCTAGATTTAAAAGTACATACTTCTTTCCACGTAATATTATTGGTTTCTGTGAGCCCTCCTGTGGCTAAAACTTAACATCTGCCTATTTCCAGGGGCTCAAGAGGAGGAAGTACAGCATGCTGGATAAAGTGCTTAGTTTTTCTTTATTGCAAAATAGTGACTTTAAACCCAAAGTGAGTTGGACTTTATGAAGAAATGTTCATTTTATATTCTGCCTGTTTACTGAATCACTACATTTTCAAGTTTTAATTACTTCCATAATCTAAAAATATTTGGCCTGTAATGCCAACTGCTTGATGTTTTTTTCTGTTCAAAAAATTGTCCACCCCCCCCCACAAAATGTCACATAACCAATTTGTATTTATAGAAGAAACACAGCCAAACTTTCATCATTCTGATCCACAGTCTACGTTCTTTGTATGCTTGAAGCTCCTACACTTGCACGTCTCAATCAGTTACTTCAACGGAAGGGAGGATTCAACCCCAACATCTGATTAATAAGTGTGCAGAAACGACCCCATTCAGTCATCCAGAGCTGCCCCACTACTGAATTCAGTACGAAAGCTGTTACAAGGGTGTGGGAGCGTTATGGGTGCATCAGAGTCCCCACTTGATAGAGTTACATTTTCACTCCTGGTACTCAGTATATTTTAATCTGCATTTAGAGAATATCAGATCCTTCCACAGCTTAAAGAACACTTGCACATTTTCCAAGCAACTATTGTGAAACGAATTTGGTAAGGATCTTTCCCCCATATTGACAGGTGGAGTATATAATTTATGTTTATAGTTGAACAATTGACTATTACTTTGTGCAATGAGTATGCATTATTTTGATTTCATTGTTGTTTCCTAGTGTGGGACAGGAAGACCTTCCCCATGCTTCAAACTGCAATAGTCCATATTTGGTGCAGCTGCTGAAACTCTTAAGTTATATGGAACATCCCTGTGGCAATTTATTTAAAATATTTAAATCCTGTCATTTACTAAATGATACTGAGGCATCAAACATAAAAGTACAGAATTCTCAAACAATGCACTATACTAAACCAGGGTTCCTCAAACTTTGGGAGCCCGCATACCCCCTACGCGGGCCCCCAAAGTCCGAGTACCCCTGGACCCCCCACAAAAGCCCCGTTTTTCGAATCAGCAGGGCTGTAGCTTTACCCTCCAGGTTGCGGGGTGAGCAGGAGAACCTGCCCGGCCACACCGCAGCCCAGGAAAAATGGGGAAATTGCCGGTGGTAGCTTCCCTTACCTTGAATCCCGGCTGCCTACAACTTGAATTTCGCAAAAATCTCACGAGATTCAAGATGGCAGTGGCCAAATCTTGTAAGGGCATATGAGGCATGAGATTTTCGCGAAATTCAAGATGGAGGCAGCTGGGATTCAAGGTAAGGGAAGCTACCGCCGGCAATTTTCCCGTTTTTGCGCTCCCCCTTATCAGCTGCTGATCGCAGCAGCAGATAACGGGGACCATCCCGCATACCCCCAACCTGCGGTCCGCGTACCCCTGGGAGTATGCGTACCGCAGGCTGAGAACCGCTGTATTAAACCATTAAAATTAATACTGCAAGAGTCTCAAAACAAAATGTTGCATCTTCTTTCCATGATGTGTAGCCCAATGAAATGCTGAGCTTATGCTGACGGATCTCAGCAGCGCGAAAGCTGCACCACTGTTGTGCGCTTCGGAGTCACTGGTGCAAATGGAAGGAGATCTGACGCGCATGCCAGATGCCCTGCCAGAGCAGGTAAGGTGGTGGCAGGTGCAGTTCGGGGGAGGATTGGGGCTAGGCTAGGCTAGGCTGAAAAAGGGGCAGATGGGGGAGGTTCTCGGTGGCTGCAGAGCATACCAAGATCCTATATCCTTTTTCCTGGTCCAATATGTCCCCTGAGGCTCCTTGGACTTACGCCAGCAAAATAGCTGGAGTAGATCTGAGGAGACCCAGGCCAGGAGGTAAGTATAAAAGAGATTTTGTTCTACCATCTTCTTTAAGTGATGTTTTTCAGGATACGCAAGTGTATGCCTGAAAATCCTAAATTTCTAATTTCTGCTTCCGTTTCTATCTTGGCAAAGATTATTGTATGCAACCAAGCAAGGCTCAAGCCATTATTCATTACTTTGTATGCTTATGGTTTCTCCACTGAAACCAATGATATTTTTTTTACAGTAGGATGACCAGGAGTACTTGCATCATGCGTTTAGACTGCAAAATGTGTATTTTCTCAACCACTGGCTATTAGAATGTAGCCAGGTTAATGGCTGGCTATCTATTTATTATTTATTTATTTGACTTGGCATTTAATTGGATCTGGGGGGGGGGGGTTTGCTGCTCCTGCAGCAGCAGCTATTTTACATTAGGTATTTACAACTAATATTATCACAACATTACGTAATAGCAGACTAAAAATGAGTTAAATTTAAAATAGTCTAAAAATGAGTTAAATAGAAAATTGTTCATTTTTGCATTCCCTCCAATTATTCTAGAAAACTGTGTAGAATCCCCCGTCTCCTATTTTATCCTCACAACCAGTTTGTGAAATAAATTTAGGCTGAGAGTTAGCCCAAGGTCATTCAGTGGGCTTCAAGGTTACAGGGCCGGCTTTAGGCCAATTGGACCGATTTGGTTCAATTGGGCCTTGTGCTTCAGGGGACCCCCAGCGGCAAGCACACTCTCCTGCAGCTGTCAGACAAACCCAGCAGCTGCAGAAACACAAGGAGGCCCATCACGCAGGTTGTTCCAATCTGCTCTTGAAGCTATACTTTGGGCACTCAGGCCAAACAACTGGGTGACAGATCAATCTAATCTTAAGCGTGCTGATTGGGGATGAGCCTGGCAATTCAAAATCAAAAAACCAAAGACCTGCCATGGCCAAAGTGGGCTCTTTTTCTCAAAGAATGCTAGCTATTTCAAAAAGGGTGGACATCATTAAGCCACTGGGATCAACGGACCAGTCAGAAGGTGCTGGTGGGTCAGATGCAGCACACAGGTCACAGTTCAGAGACCCCAGTACAAGATGGCATAATGATTCATGTTCAGAACACTTTACCAGCACCACCTAATGCAGACCTGGGCACTGTACGGCCCTGGGGCCACATCCAACCCTTTAGCTGTCCCTGACCGACCCTCATGAGATTTAAAGGAAGACACGGAACAGCTAATGAAAGCTAAAAAAATCCCCACACACACACACGTGCTCCCCCGGCCATTCTCTTCATTAGCTGCTCCATGTCTTCCTTGTAACAGACAGTATAAGCTGCAGCATGCTGCTCCTTATAGCACAGGTGCTGAGTGCTAGAGGCTCCTTCCTGTTCTTCAGTTGAGCCTCTCTAGCACTCAGCATCTGTGCTATAAGGAGCAGCATGCTGCAGCTTATACTGTCTGTTACAAGGAAGACATGGAGCAGCTAATGAAAGTAAGAGAATGTTCTGAGCTATTTGTAACGGATCAGGAGAGAGATCTTGGGGCACTGGTGGACAAGTTGATGAAAGTGTTGACCCAGTGTGCGGCGGCTGTGAAGAAGGCCGATTCCATGCTTGGGATAATTAAAAAAGGGATTGAGAATAAAACGGCCAATATTATTATGCTGTTGTACAAATCGATGGTAAGGCCGCATCTGGAGTATTGCGTCCAGTTCTGGTCGCCGCATTTCAAAAAGGATATAGTGGAACTGGAAAAGGTGCAGAAGAGAGCGACCAAAATGATTAGTGGGCTGGGGCATCTCCCTTATGAGGAAAGGCTACAGCGTTTGGGGCTCTTCAGTCTAGAAAAAAGGCGCCGGGGGGGGGGGGACACATGATTGAGACGTATAAAATTAGGCATGGGATGGAGAGAGTGGATAGAGAGAAGTTCTTTTCCCTCTCACACAACATAGAAATAGGGGACATCCACTAAAATTGAGTGAAGGGAATATTAAAACAGACAAAAGAAAATATTTCTTTACCCAGCGTGTAATTAATTTGTGGAACTCCTTGCCACAGGATGTGGTGATGGCACCTGGCCTAGATGCCTTTAAAAGTGGTTTGGATAGATTCATGGAGGAAACGTCCATCACAGGTTGCAAGCCATAAGCAACCTCCTGGCTTAGAAGTGGGTTTTCTCTGTGCCAGGTGCAGGGGAGTGGAAGCAGGAAACAGGTTATCTTGTTGGCTGTGTACTCCTTGAGGCATCTGGTGGGGCCACTGTGTGATACAGGAAGCTGGACTAGATGGGCCTTTGGCCTGATCCGGCAGGGCTCTTCTTATGTTCTTAATGGGGTGGGGGCAGCGGCACAGGGAGCATTTTTTGTTGTTGTTGTTCAGTCGTTAAGTCGTGTCCGACCCTTCGTGATCCCATGAACCATATCCCGCCAGGCCTTCCTGTCCTCCACTATCTTCCCGAGTTCGCTCATTTTCATGTTCGTTGCATCGGTGATGCTGTCTAACCATCTCATCCTTTGCCTTCCCCTTCTCCTTTTGCCTTCAATCTTTCCCAGCATCACAGTCTTCTCCAGAGACTCCTCTCTTCGCATTAGGTGGCCAAAATATTTGAGCTTCAGCCTCAGTACCTGTCCTTCCAGGGAACAGTCAGGGTTGATTTCATTTAGGATTGACTGATTTGATCTCCTAGCAGTCCAAGGGACTCTCAGGAGTCTTCTCCAGCACCACAGTTCGGAAGCATCTATTCTTCGGCGCTCAGCCTTCCTTATGGTCCAACTCTCGCAACCATACATTGCTACTGGGAACACCATCGCCCTGACTATACGAACTTTTGTTGGCATGGTGATATCTCTGCTTTTTATTATGCTGATTTTACCTTAATAAAATATTAACAGAATTGAGTTCATCCTATTAATCCAGTCCTCCACAACAGTACCAGTTTCTCATTGTGGGCCCATAGGAAAATTAATTGCCCACCCCTGACCTAATGGATCCTGATTAAAGTCCAGAAGGTAGAGAAGTATATCTATCCCCATAAATATAAATCAAAGAGACAGTGGTTGGCACAAGCACATCTCTAACTTCATGGTCATCATATCAAGTGATACCTTCTATATGCGAATGCACATTTTGAAATGTGCAGAAATCTCCTGAGAAAACTTGTTTGACTTCCCTCAAAAAATTCTGGATGTTTCTCCTTAAGAATGAACCCTGAAATTCAGTTCAAATCTCACTTTTTTTGGAAATGTCAGTGCCAATCCTGTATCATATTTCTGCCCTATCTTTTTTCCCCATGGAATTAGAGTCAAGCATGCACAGGGGTCCGAAGCAGTCCCCAATCCAGGCACTGACTCAGCCCAAACCTGCTCTTCTTCAATATACTGTATTTGTTGCGCCATGTGCCTTCACGTCATACTCTGGGACCAGTTATTATCAATTGATATGACCTCAACCCTAACACTTGTAAAGTATTTATTTATCTGAGGTTGTACTGTATACATTCTTGTTCAACTCAAATCAGTTCTCAAAGCACAGAACATAGTAAAAGCCTATATTTACACACAAAGGTAAAATACACAAAATAAATCAGCAGCAGGGAGAAAAATATAAGCCGAATGAAACTCCATCACAGTTGGTGGTTACAAGTCTCAAAGCTCATCTAAAATGGAACAAGCTCTCAAATCTGATGAATGGCATGTGCCAACAAATTCCATAAACGTGGGGCAGAAACAGAAAACGTCATATTACAGGACCCTAGTGTGGGTCCCTTTGGGGAGAAAGGCGGGATAGAAATATTGTAAATATTAGTCAAAAACAATCCCGCCTCAGATGAAATAACACAGCAGAGATTCATCCTTGGTCAGGGAGGTCTGTATGGAAGTTACGGTAGGTGCCCCTTCAGGTAATCCTGACCTAGACCATGTAGGGATTTAATAGATAAGAACTAGCATCTGGAAACAAATTGGTAACCAGTGGAATTCCTGCAGGGTTGGCGTTATACATGCTCCTAGCTCAGTTCACACATCCAGCTTTTTCAGTCATTATCAAGTGGTTACATAATTTGGTGGTGCAAAATCAAGTGATGTACATGTATCATACTGAAGTCAGACACACAGAAAAGTATTACTGTATATCCTGTCTTTCCTCCACAGAGCCCAAGGCAATGGAGAGTTTCCAGCTCATTTTCACCCATCCAAGCACTGATCAGAAGAACAAGACTTGCTTATTTTTACCAAGTCTAGAGCATTTTATGCCTTTAAGACAGAAAGCAATTCTTATACGTTTATTATGGATTTAACTTACAAGCTATCTTCTAGACATATTTCCCATATGGTATTGGAGAACACAGACTACATAATTAAGTCATTCAGAGGACAGATAAATTCCTTTGGATAACGCTCAAAGCAAATGAGGCTGTGAAAAGTTCCTATTCCAGTTGGAATAATTGGAATGGCAACATGGATAGATCTATCTGAAGACAGAGGAGTGACAGTCCTGATCTGTAAAGAATGGAAGACATGGCGAAAGATTTTAGCTGAGTAGGATTTACTCTCTCTCTCTCTCTCTCTCTCTCTCTCTCTCAATCTCTCTCTCTCTCTCTCTCTCTCTCTCTCTCTCTCTCTCACACACACACACACACACACACACACACACACACACACACACGTTTTAATGAACTTACCATACATAAGTAGTTTCATATAAGCACAGCAGTCATTGATGGCCCCAGAAGATGTGCCACTAGTATGCCAACATTACATGTGATTAGACAACCTACATGGTTCCTGACTTTACATATATGCAAACATGACTAACAGCCCAATGCTATCCAAAACCCCATGCAGGAATGCAGCAGCTCTGCTGTATTCAGTGCAGGGCTGGAGGCTGCTGGAGGCCTCCTCATTGATAAGGGGACATTCATCCCCTTACCCATGTCGAGTCCCAGAAGCCAGAGAAATGGCTGGTGCAAATCCGAGCAGCTCTGTGTTGAGCTTCCAAGCCCAGGAAGGGGGATAGGATTTGGTGGAGCCCTCCTCCGCTGAGCCAGCCCCACTGCCAGGCCTGTTCCAGCCTCCAGCCTCCCCAGAATGCCCCCTCCCAACCCCATTCCGCCCACCCCACTGCTCCTGCACCGGCAGAGGCCTCCACACTGGCGGGACTGGCCTAGTTAGGGTTGACGCAACATGCTGGCGCAACATGCTTTACGGCATGTTTGCGATGGCACAGGGCCTAGTTAGGATTGGGCTATAAGTCATGCATGGAAAGCTTGCACTCGTAAGGGTTTTCTGCACTGTGTTTCCCACATCTTGTTCAAATCAGGCTGTGTGGTTATGCAAGTTCCAGAAGGAAGGGAAGTTCAGGCTGATTGAAAACTTCACTCCAAGGTTCAAAGCATGCATTAAATAAATAAATAAATGGGGGAAACCCTCCCAAGAATCTGTGCATCATTCAGTGCTTCCAAACTGTGTGCATTATTTTGCCTTCAGATAAGGTTTATAGACAGCCTATATAAAATATTATTTATTATTCTATTTTAGGGTGCTATTTTTAAATCTGGAATCTTCTTGCATTAAACCTAAATCTCTCTCGTACAAGGCAATCCTTGCCAGGCCACTTAACTTCGGTCAACTCAAAACTGATGGCAGTGGTGGAGTGAACGAGAGGAGCGGAGCTCAGCCAGGCCTTATACCAAGCAGGACTGGAGTCAATTTGGCTCATTCGGACTGGGAACCAGAGGGCCTGCACTCCAATTCCAACTCATTTATGAACTCACTGGGTGGCCTTGGGCGAGCCTCATTTCCTCATCTCTAAAACGGCAGATGGGAAAATAGGAATAACAGCATTTGGCACATTAAGGTTGTGTACAGATGATTGCTTTTTACAGACTTTGAGGCAGTACTCTAAAAAAAAAATCTATCGTCTGTGGTACAATTGCATGTGGTACAGGCACAATTTTTTGTGCCTTGTCAAGACTTTTGGTGAATCTGGTTTTTCAGATTTTTGCAATGTTTCAAGCTGCGCTCTGGACAAGCTGAAAATAGGCCCAGGAACCTTAACCAGCACTGCTACTAAACATCTATGCACACTTTGGGACGACCATTGTGGATGCCCACTGGATAATAACTGTGCAGTTGACATTTTCCCCACCAATGCCCCAAAAATATTCTGGTCATGTAAAGGTGGATTCATCTGAGACAGCTATGCAATGAGCTTCACTGATTTGGGATTTGAACTCGGGTCTCTCCAATCCAACACTGTATCAACTTAACCACCACTCTGAGTAAATTACTTTGCTTTTATGGGATGTCTGATAAACCTACTGAATCTCCAGTTTTCCCACCCATTACAATAGTAAAATATTCTCATAACATTTGTGTCAATTGGGTGCGAATAGAAAATGCCTGGAAAACAAGAAGCGTTAGGGACAACAGGCAACTTGCTGATTGTAAACAGAAGCAGGGGTTTCTACGCTCCCTATATGAGCAACTCAAATCAAAACAAAGGCAAAGCCCCTGTGGAGAGTAGAGAAAAACTGACTATTTTTTTTTTCAGTACAGTAGTAGAAATTCTAATGACTTTAACCATAATACTGATCTCCTAAAACAGCAAAAATGAAGCCATCCATCTGAATATCTTAATTCTGACTAACTCATTTATATTCAGGTTAGAGGTTTCAGCAACTCATTTCACTCATAGAAAACCAAAATGAAATTGAACGAGCGTATTTGATAAGCATTGCTTAAAGTGAATTCTTTGAAATTCAAATATATTTTGCTCCAGTGCAGATATAAATATTTGCACATGTGTTACAGGCTTTTAAAATTACATTTTAAATGGACTCGACCACAGCTAACGGAGACATAATTGGGTTTCCATCAACGATCAAAAGGAGCCAGTTAACCCTGGGATAAATAATTAGCTCCTGTTTAATTAAGATAATTCTCCATTTTAAAACCAAGGGATTATATTCAACCCACACAAAATTCCATTGCTTTAGTGAACTTCAAAGCCTGATCGTGTTTTTACCTGTGGGAACCATGAAGAAAGATAAAGGTGGTGAAGCATGGCAGCTGTCAGAATAGAGCGAATGGCAGTACATGGCAGCTGTACTATGTCCCCATCTGGTATCAGAGCCCTCCTGGTTTTTATAGGATCGGATCGCTCCAGGAAAGCTGGCATAGCAGCTATTTCCTGATCCTTCGGGTAGCTTTCAGCACCACAATATTGTTTTCGGTGAAATGGAAAAGATGCAGTGAGTGTAGTTTTCAGGGGGTGACAGACATGCCATCTACCCACAAACCATGTTCATTTTGAGAATGTCACCTATATTGACAGAACGACATGCATGCGACTTTAATAGCTTGACACACATACTTTCTCCAGTGCTTTATCCATCATATCCTACACAGCTCTTTTTCTCAAGTTAAATTGCTTTCCTTCCTTTGAAAGTCAGGTCATGTTTATAGTTCTTACAAATGTGGTTTAGTCTGAGCCCTGTAATCTCTGAAGTGGGATATTAAGGGATTTGTACAAGAGTATCTCCCCAGCCCTATCTATTGTATGTTCCAGATACTATACGGAAATACACTCTACCTAAGGATGCAGGTTGATCTCCATCCAAGGAAATTTCATCGATTCTTCCAGTTTTTTTGTTTTTGAAACAGACATTTTTACAACTTCCATACCTAACTTAGCTGAGGTCAACTGCAGACAGATCACAGTTTCTGTGGATAGCTGTGGTCATAAAAACCCTTTTGGCTTTACAGAGAAGTGACAAGACCCGCATGCATCTGCTTTTTGTGCTTCTGGTTTAACATTCAAAGAGGGAATTCATGCATCTCCTTGCAGAGAGAGAGATGGGTAACAGTTGTGGGTACAGCTCATGCATCTCATCAGATGGGGTGTGTGCACAGTCTCTCTTTTAATGTTATACTGAAGCATGAATAGTAGGTGCTCCGTATTTGAATTAGACGTGCGGATCTTGGAACAGGAGTTTCACTGTTCATTGGCTCGGATCGTTAAGGTTTGTTCCAACCATGCAATAGAAGTGGCAAAGAAGACAGGTCAGTAAAAATGCTTCCTGTTATCAGCAAACTATTTGCAAGGTCTCCCATGATATCCCTGTAAAATAGTGAAACGTGGGCTAAATGGTACTATTGTTACGAGTTCAAAGCTAGTTGTTCCCAGAGAGTGCTACTAAATGGTTCCAAATCAACCTAGAGGAAGGTGCTGAGTGCAGAGCAGCAGGACCCTGTGCTGCACCCTGAACATTTTTATAAAGTATCTGGATGATGGGGTAGAGGAGGCACTTTTCAAATGTGCAGATGACATAAAACTGGAGGGGGGATAGCCAGAGGCGTCGTCAGGGAGGGGGCCTTGGGCAGTGGGCCCCTGGGTGGCAGGATTGGGCCCCAGGCGGCAGGCAGCAGGGGGGTGTCACGGCGGCAGGCGGAGGCACGAATCGTCCCATTCGTTGGGGTGAGCGAGGAATGTCGGCGGCGTGTTTGGCCCTCCCGCCCACCCTGCGCCTCGCAACGGTGCATAATGGCTGCAGCCGTTACAACACTTCCGGCACGGGGGGGGGGTGGCGGTCGTAGAATCGCCACTGGGGATAGCTAACTTCCTGGAAGATAGATAATTCAGAATGATCTTGACAGGCTCGACTAATGGGCCCATACCAAAAGATGAAGTTCGGCAGAGACAAATGTAAAGACCTGCGTGTAGGAACAAAACATCAGAGGCACAAGTACAGGATGGGGGAAACCTGGCTTTTTTGTATATGCAAAAAAGATCCAGGTGTCTTGGAGGAGCACAAGTTGAGTCAGAAGTCTGATGTGGCTGCAAAAAGAAAAAAGAAAAAGCTAATGCACATTAGCACAAGGCTGCATTAGCAGAAGCATAGAATCCAGCCCATGAAAAGTAATTGCCCAACCTATCTCCTCTTCCCCCCGTCCCCCGCTGGTGCAGCTGTGCCAAAAACGGGTGCACTGTGTATCCACCAGGGAGGGCAGATTGGGAGGCTTCAGAGGCAAAAGGGGATTTAAATCGCTAAAGGGGATTTAGCAATTTCTCTAGCACAAGTCCGAGGAGAGAAAGGAGGCAGGGAGGCTGCAGGAAAGGGGGATAGGATAGCATGCACCATCATCACCAGATCCACCCCGTTCCGCACTCCCCCAACCCCTCCCACCTCTCCCTCTGACTTACTTGCTTCAGTGGGAGAGCAGACAATGTGCACAGGAAGGTTCTGGCCTTCCTGACAAAGACCTGGCAGCGCGCTACACATCACTGCCAGCTACGGCATGTTTTCAGCAGTAGGCAATATTCCGCTGCCAACCGGCCCTGATAGGATTGGGCCGTAAGACAGTGTGGGCTGGACTTGCCCAAGACCTCCTGACACCTGAGGTGGCATGCCAAATACTGCCTCACCTTACCCAATAATGTCCCAGCTTCTGCTCCACCCTCCAATGTCCTTGCTTAGCAGTCTCCTCCCCTCCACATTTTCTATTCCTCTCTGTCCCCTTCTTTTCCAATTCAGGGAGAGGAAGGAGGAGCAACGGAGGCAAGTAAGTGGGCACAGATGGGCTGCCCCACCATCCTGCTGCCTGAGGCAACCGCTTCAGTTTGCTGCATAGATGGGCTGGCCCGGGGTAAGGGTTCTAGAAACCAAGTCCTATGAGGAATGGTTTGTAAAGCTTGGTACGTTTAGCCAGGAGTAGACTTAGGAGACATATGATATTGATAGTCGTCTTCCAGTGTCTAAAGGGCTGTCACATAGGAGGAGGAGAAGACTTGTCCTCTATGACTCCTGAGGGCAAAGCAAGAACAAATGTGTTGAGACTACAGAGAAGTGGGTTTCAGGAAGACATAAGGAAGTATTTCCTAACTGTAAGAGCTATCCAGCACTGGAACAGCCTGCCTTGTGCAATTGTGGGCTCTTCATCTGAGGTTTTCAAGCACAGACTGATGGATGGCCATCCATCCGGAACACTGTAGTTGCCTGCACTGAGCAGAGGGTTGGACTAGATGACCTCCAAGGTCATTGCCAACTCTAGCATTCTATGATACTATGTCCCAGACAAGATTCAAATCTAGCTGATAAGCAGAGACTGGGAGCAAGAGCAGCCAGTGCTATCCCAACTGGGGTGACAGGCAAAGAAATCTAAAGAGAGTCAGTCCAACAACCAGTACAATAAAAGGGGGATGCCAAACCCTACCCATCAGACAACCATCAGGACTTACAGCCATTTTAAACCCTGCAAAATCTCTCTGGAGGGCTCCGACAAGCAATTGCAACGGTCCATATAGGAGCTCATTCCCAGTGCTTTTGGAAGCTGCAGTTCCGGTTCTGCCTACTGTAACAGGGCCACAGGAGATCACTTTTCAACATCTCCCAGAAAACTTTCTGCTGTTTCTGTTCTGCAACTTTAACTTGCCCTGTCCTAATGAAAAGCATTTTGGGCTATGGTGTCCACTTCTTCGAGAATTATTACCATTGCAGCAATAAATATGATTCCCCCAAAGCCCAACATAATAAGCATGATTTCTTAAAAATCACGTTCCCATCGATCTGACACGGAAAGAAATATATAGATGGCTTCATGCACTTCAAACGCAACAAAAAAACTCAATATCCTTACAAACAAGTGCTTTAAAAATAAAGATTTCTCTCTCTGTCGCTTACACGCGCTCTCTCTAGTTCTGAAAGCCCAATGAAATCAAGTTAAAGCCTTTTATTTTTGCCATTTCAGTAATTGCAGCCTTAAGGAATTGAACTATTTTTGCACAGGAAAACATCCCCAACAAGATGAGACCCTGCAGGCCCCGTTTCAGCCCAATCTGTTTTCAAACCGCTGAGATATTAAGTCCTTAATAGGAAGTCAAACTGTTGTGTGTTTCCAGAGGAACATATTGGCACCCAGGGGCTGTTAATGTGCCATCGGCAACATCTTGTATGCAGCTGGGGCTATTGTATTATGAATAGATCAGAGGCATTAGTTTATTTCACTGGTTCCAGATGAAGATACCAAACAGGGCTGATGTTCTTCAGGACTGTCATGATACAGAAATACTGCATGGGAATCAAGAGGGGGGGTTTCCAACCTTTGGCCTAATCATTTGACTCAAAATATGACATGACCCCATCAGTCAGGCTAGGTCTCGGTGCCCACAGGCAAAGATTCAAGCTGTTAAAACATTTCAAACACATTACTGTGTAACATCTCACAAAATCCAGCCTTGTTTTCCTGCCATTTACACAAGGACAATAACAATGCAAGCCTAATGCCTCTCATTTTTACTGTTGCTGAGATAATGGAAGCCTGTTTGGTTTGGATATGAGAGACACAGAGGCTCGAACCCTTCTTAGTCACAAACAACCCAATCCTGTGTAACTCTTGCACCGGTGTTAACAGTAGATCCACCGGTGTAAGTGTACTTATTGCCAGTGTAACTTGCCGTACGCTGACGGACCCGCCTCATACGCCATGCATGCGCAGTTCGCATGCAGGACGCTGCTGCAACTCCGTCGGTGCAGAGGGCATTCGGATGCCCCAGGAATGCCCCCTGTGCTGGCGGAGTTGTGCTGGCATCCGTCCTGCGTCCGAACTGCAAATGTGCAGCGTCCGAGGGGGATTACACTGGTGTACATCCTGCATCCGTCAGCGTATGGCATGTTATACTGGCATAAGTGCACTTACAGCGGTAGATCTACTGTTACATCGGTGCAAGAGTTACACAGGATTGGGCTGAAAGTGTAGAGCAGGGGTGGCCAACCATTCACCATGAATGCTCCTGGCCCTTTAAATGGTTGTATAGGTGAGGGCATTTCAGCAGGTGCAGCTGCTTTAGCAGCAACATCAGCACTTGCAGCTGCCAAGATTCTGTCTTCTACATAACTCATAAAAACCTAGAGGCCCTAATGGTGGAGGGTTGGCCACCCCTGGTGTAGAGCATACATTTAATCAAATCACCATCAGTCACAAAGGAGTTGTGTTGGTACACTGTGTAGGACAAGAACACTATGCAATCTTCTGTACAAATATCAAATGTTATGTAAACATATTTGTTTGCTATTCAGAGATACTTGAATACTGAAACTAAGCAAGAATACTATTCACTTAAACTCTTCACATGCTTTTTTTTCTTTTCTTTATCTGCCTACTTTGGAGATAATTATTTAGCATTACTAAACAAAAAGGCAGCTGAGAATTGTATCGCAACAGGAAGGGCCAATTTTAACACTGCAGTCTTTTAAAAAAACTTTAAAAAGAAAACATCAAATCTCAAACAACGACTGTATTCCCATCACCCATTTAACTTCCATAGTTAATTTAATATATCCCACCTTTTGCATAGCCCCAAGGTGACTTGAGACTATTTTCTCACTAAAGTTTTATTTTCAGGTGATTATTTATCGCAAACACACAAGCACAATCCAACCAGTTTTTGAATTCACTGTAGTGCTATAGTCTCTCCTGGTGTGGGGGAGTAGCGTGTTATTTAGTTGAAGATAATGTGCGATTCCACATCTCCTGCCTCAGCCAAACCCAACCTGTTCCCTGGTGCCAGTATTTAAAAGAAAAACACAGCACCGATGAAACTGACAAATATTTTCAACATGTCTACAAGAAATCTAGAGAAACCTACTGAAACTTACCAGGCTTGTCACTTTCACTGGGCCAGTCAACTTCACCAATCATTTACCATATTGGTCTGAGTATAAGACTCACTTTTTTCTCCTAATTTAAGTTTTTAAACTAGGGGTGCATCTTATAATCAGGCTGTTGCAATAATGCCAGTGATTTAATTAAATTTTTTTAATAGCACCAAACTTTAAGGGTGCGTCTTATAATCAGGTGTGTCTTATACTCGGGACAATACGGTATTTATATAAACTGTGCAGTCCAGTCTTGGTCCATACACAGGCATCCTTTGAAAACAAAACAAAAAACCCTCTCCTTTTCTGTTGTTGAATCTAGCTTGACCTGCTTCCATGCTTGTTTTTGCAGCCTTGTAATACTTGCACTTTTGTAAATGAACAGATTTCTGACAAACGTCTGCAGTGCTCACCCCTTCAAAAAGACACTGACCCTGTTCCTGAACTACTGACGACTCCGCTGGATGCAGACTGACTGGAGCAGAGACAGCACAAACATTGTTCAACTCCAAATGGCATCTGAATGCTCAAAATAAGACACACGGTTTTCCATTTTCATTCATAATTCCTCACTACATTCATTGTCACCAGCACTTTTTCTCAATCGTCCTAACACCTGCTCCTATAGTGCTACTATGCATGCATAGCCTCTCCCTGCTTTTTTAGTTGTCACTGCGAATAATTTAATATCAATAACCAACCAGGCCCACCACTTTAGCCTTCTGAGTCTTCACTTTAGATCTACCATTTATCCTGACATCCATGATTCCCTGATCAAAATAGGCTGCAAAGTCACTTCTGTCTGGCTTCTGCTTGGATTCTTTTTGTTCATTTGCAAACAGAAATGTTGGTAAGCTGCTGGGAAAGCAATGTGTAGTTACTCCAGATTTTACAACACCACCAGAGGATGAAGAATGTTTGTCAGGCAACAGTGATTTATATGTTTCTCCTCCCACCCTCTAAACTAGTCTACTGTGCAGTCTCCCAACCCCTCCCTGCATGCACTGCTCTGTATGTAGGAATTTCTTTCAGCTGACCCCTATTCCTCTGTGCAGACCAATCTCTTATGAGCTGAAAGTTCCACATATGAGAAAACAACACGAGGGACCAACTGGTTCGAGCCACAATGTTTTATTTTATAGATATAGATACACACGCAATGATAAACGCCACTCCTTTAGCACTGTTTCGTTAAGACTGATCTACACCACACGAATTCTGGCATGTCCCTGGCGCGTGCAGAGCGGTGTGCCTTCCATTTTAACTGATCGCAACAGAACATGGAAGAGAACCGGCGTGTTTGGACATGGGGCATGCTGATGTCTGGCCATGTGAGCGTGACGTAGAGTGACGCATTTCACCAATGGGAGGAGGGGGGGCTTTCAGCCAATCGGAGAACACCCAATCACAGGGGCCATCAAGCAACCAATCAATCAATCAGGAAGGACACGCAGGGACACTAAGAGGGAAAAATATCTGGTGGAGCCAGGGCAGCGTCTCGGGGCGGGTCATCCTGTCCCTTATGCTCACGACCCCCCAAACGCGTTTAGTGTAGTTCTGACCTTACAGTGCTCTTCACCCTGAGTTGATTTCTTACTGCCCCCTCCCACTCACGACACGGTACTGCCACCCCGCCGCATCTCCTCCTTGTTCTGTCCTCCCTTCGCCCTGTTCAACCCCCTCCCTGTCCTCCCCCTGCCACATTCCGTACCCTGCACTGGGCTTAACTGCTCTCGAGGGACTCCGTTGCTCCACCACTGAGTGCAGGAAGCCTCCAGCCTTCGTACCAGTGGCGGAACACGTGTTCCGCCGACGTAGGCCTTGGCTTGGATAGGATTGGGCCATAGGTCTGGTCAGTGGGTGACCACTTAGGAATGCCATGTACACCATCTTGAGTTCCATCTGGGAAAGAAGTTAGGTTATCAGTGAAATAAATGCCATTCAGCACTGCAATACAAGTTGATAAAAGAAAAAAAAACTTTTATAAAAAGCAAATGAGTAAAGATTTCTAACAGACATGAGAAATACAGAAACGTGAAACTATGTTACGTATGAATAGTTCAGCTAGGATTTTGTAACTGGATACTTTCATCGGTTGGCTTGTAAATCTTACATATAATACCCAATTAATGAATTGTCTGAATTGTTTATGGTGCTTGCTACAGAGTCCTCCATTTCTATTATTATTATTGCCTAATGGCAGAGTTGAAGCCGTTGTACTGGCCTCTGAGGGCAAGAAATGCTCCGTTTAGAATATTTTCACCTTTTGGATCTAAATTATTCCTTAACTCCGCACTTAAATGCACTTTTTGACAATCAGTATTTATGAAGGCCAGCTTGGAAAGCCACCATTGTTGTCACAGAAATGTTAATACGACATACGAAATTAGGTGGGCTTTTAAGGTTTAATAGATGTATTTTTCAATAGAATAATCATTTTGCAATAAGTAACCTTTGCCTGACATTTTAAAGTGATGTTTCAATTGCTACTCATAAACTTTAACTAAAGAAAACAAGCTTTCTAATGGTACAAAAAACTGGTAATTTCTTTTTTAAAAAAATGATGTCATTTTTAAAACTTTGTTTTATCTTCAAATCTGAAGGATAATTTGTTATTTGAGTTACTTGGGTAATGTCCTCTGATAATAAAATATAAGCTTACTTCAACTAAAATATTGTGACCATATGGTGATTCAGAGGTCTTTAGCCTAACACCGCTGATTTAAGGAGTTATAGGTCACCTGAAGTTAATCTAAGCTCCAGGGCCATGCCTAGCCTGGAGAAGTAAGGATTACAATTTAAAAACCCACCTTATTAACATAGAAGAATGTGTACAAGAATCATAATCGATGTACAGTTCCTCACAGGACCTCGAATAGGCTGCAATCCTAAACTTACATTTTGGAAGTAGGTATCATTGGAAGTATGACTATGCCATTAATTCAGAGGAAAGACTATGTTTATGTAGGAAGCAGCGGTGGCGCCGGGCAGCCCAATCCTGCATAAGGATACGTGGTCGGCCCCAGGGTACCCTGCGCCCTTCCAGATTGTGTCGACACAGCCGGGGAACACCTCGGGAGAAAGGGACGTTCATCCCCCATCCCAGGTATAGGGCTGCCTGACCCTAATGGGCCTCCTCGAATGTACGTCAGCTCTGGAGCCAATGTACAACTGAGGCGGTGGGGTAAGGGCCACCGAGACCAGGAATGGGCACGGGATATGGGCGGAGCTTGCCACCAATATCCTTGCCCCCTCCTGGCATGACTTGCCCAATGGCCGTCCTCCCCCCGCCCCTGCAGCAACTGGTGCAGGACCTACGAGCTCCGGTGGGTACCTGGTCAGTTGGGAGGCAGAGTAAGTGCTGCCGGCCTCCGCGCCGGTGGCCCTTACTCTCCGGGTGTTGAAAGTGTGTGTTATGGTGCATTTACGACACCTGGTGCCAGCGGAGCGCACACTCCACAACAGTGGCGTCGCTAGGGCATGTGGGCCGGGTGACACAATGGAGGGGTAGACGCGCCGAGAGTGACGCGCCAGATGTCATGTGATGCTGCCGCGGCGTCACCCCCTGCACACCCCCGAGGCCACTATGTCACCCTCCAAGGCCTCCGTGTCAACCCCCCCCCCCCCGAGGCCACCCGGTACGAGCCGGGAGAGGGTGAAGATGCGTCTTCTTCGCCCACCGGCTCGGCCGCTTCTGTCTTAGACCAAAAGTGGCATTTTCACACATGCGCACAATGTCGCTGAGGGCAAGAGGCATTGTGTGCATGCGCGAAGAATATGCTCTGATTCACTCCCCTCTCTTTCAGTTTAGTGGGAAACTATGACCCAATTCAGAAGACCATCTTATGATGTGGTAAGCCTGGTTCTCTATCACAGTTCTTATGATTATAACTGTCTTTGAGAAGCTGCTTATCTGCCCTGCTTTTTGTAAGTTTTCAGGTTTCTACACTGCTAGATATACTGAAAGACTGAAATAATGTGTGGATTTTGTGGGTTACTTTTTAAAATCCACATACCTTTTGGTGTGTTGACATGCCTATGTACTTATTTATTATTTATTTACATTTTAACAGTAGGCAGCTTTTCTACTGAAGAAACTTCAAAGTGACTCTATAAATAAAACTTGTAGCCCTTTTATTGGCCGATTAAGGGCCAAACTAAACGTTGCATGCAGAGAATGTTTGGGACATTTTTTGTTTAGTTTTTCCTTAAAACAGCACATGGGATGCAGTAAAACCATGGCAGGAAGGTGGGGGTGACTTTAATATTTTGCCATCGATAGTGATCATGCCTCCCTTGTGCGCTGTTTCCAGAAGGAATAAAGCTATCTTTGACTTGATATAGTATTAAAAGCCCCATCCCTCCCCCTGCTGTGGTTTTGCTGTGCCCACACACTATTTTAAGAAACAAAACAAAACCAGCCCAAACATGTGTTATATGTAATGTGCAGTTTGGGCCTAAGAAAACTGGCTATGTATTGCTGGAGAACACTATACAGAAACTGGAAGGAAAAGGCAAAAGGTGGAGTCTTGCTCTGAGTCTAACCCAAAAGAAGAGCTTCTTAATTTAACCGCATAATTCTCAAATTACTACAGTGTTTTTGGTTTCATATGTGAAACTGGAGTCATATTTCTGAAATTATCGTCCTGCGTGATAAGACCGGGTGTGCGTATGTAAATTAATTTTTATTTCAAGGTGTGAAATTACACACAGTGGATGGTGCCACAGGCTTAAAAGAAATCCAAGAGAAGTTTTCACAGATTTAAAAGCAACACAATCTTCTTTTTAATAAACTAGATTTTTTTTCCTAAGAGAACAATTCTGAAGGAAGGAAAAAATAGTCCACTGACCTCTTTGAAACAATGCTATTATCAGCACGAATAAACCTTAAAGACAGTGAGAATATAATAACCGTCTACTTCCCTGAACAAAGAACCATAAAGCTGTGGCAAACATTCCAGTAATACACGGAGGCATAGGTAGAACTGGAGCCATCTCTTCATCTCGACAAACAAGGAGCAACAGCAACCCCAGACTGTAACAAAGCCAACCATGATAGTCAGTATTGCCATAGTAGTGCATTGCCACATATTCCCCACATTCACCACTTTGTCACCTGTATACAGCCCATATTATATCTGAATTTAGCATACTACAATTTGTGAACTTTATTTAAACCATAGTTTTGCCTGGCATAAACCATAGTTTTTAATGGCATATGATGGATTGCCGCTAAACTGGAAGCCAGGGGCATAACAAGCTCCGGGGCCGCCTGGGGCACGGGAGATTGCTGTGCCCCAGAAGGGACGTCACTTCTGAATGTCGACTGCCTGCATTCTCTGCGTGCCCCTCTTCTCTTGAACAGAAGAGGGGCGCGCAAAGGCTGCAGGCAAATGGCTGCCCTCGTGTTCCGCTCTGAGCATTCCGAGCGGACGGCGAGGGCAGCCATTAGGTAGTGGGGCCTGAGGGTTGCGCCCTCCCTGGGCTTGCGCCCGGAGCAGCTGTCCCTCAGGCCCTGCCCAAGTTACGCCCCTGCTGGAAGCAAAAAGTGAGAACCTAATCGTGCCAAGGAGGGAGGAGTACAGGGCTTATTCACATGGTGTCAAACCACGTTACATCTGAACTGACTCTGACTTTTATTAACAATATTTAGGATGATTCCTGTAGCAATATCTTCTAATATTCTAAGAATGACTACAAAACAAAATCCAAAACTATCCAAGCCAAAATTATGATTAGCTCGTGGGAAAATAAAGCGTAACATCCCATTTTTATAAACTGGAGCTGAACTAAATAAGGGAGAATAAAATAATTGTGGG
Organism: Plestiodon gilberti rubricaudatus; assembly: GCA_026170595.1. Lineage (NCBI taxonomy): Eukaryota > Metazoa > Chordata > Lepidosauria > Squamata > Scincidae > Plestiodon > Plestiodon gilberti. The sequence continues at coordinate 217,336,795 of JANXHW010000002.1, read as the reverse complement.
TTGTGTTCAAGCATAAAACGAAACATCAGAATGAATATATCTAGCATGTTTACATTTTAAAACTGCTAATTGTTTTCAGTGATTAGATTGCTGTTAATGTGGTGAAAAAAATATTTGTAACCCTAACTGCAGCATTAAAAGCAGCTGACTGCTCCTTCTTAAGCCTACAGCTTGTTCATTAAACTTGCAAAATTAAATTAAAACAAACCTTTCCAAATAATCCTGTTTGTTCTTCTGTAATGCTCAACCTTATTTACAACCCGACCTGGTTTTAAATCATTAGAGATTCCTTTACCCCTCAGCTCATTTAACAGATTGTCCAGATATTTTTTTTTCCACATCAGTTAATGCTGCCTATCTGATAAACTATGAAATACACTCCCAGCTGAGAGGGACTGATATTAGTAACATATCCACCTAACTTTGCATTTAAATAATAATATGGGAAAGGCATGATGGTATTATTATGCCCTTTAGAACTTGGAAGCATTTTAATATTGTTTTGAATGCTTTCTGTCTCACACATTTGCTTATAAATATTTTGAGAGCTCAAGTCTAGTCACCGCTACAAAAACCAAAAACAGTTATGCTCAGAAAGATTTGCAGTACTGCCCTCATTATCAAATCCTCATTTCTAACTGAATTGTGTGTGTCCCAAGCAGGCCCACATCACTTCAACTTTAAAAAGCACTTTGGGCTATCCTTCTTCCTGACTCTCTGTTTCTGAAACCCCAAAACCACTATAGCAGAGGTTCCCAAACTGGGGTGTCGTGACCCCCTAGTCGGGTAGAATTAGTTGCTACCTCCTTAAGGGGGGTGGTGACGTGCGGTGACATGCAACGGCACTCCTGGGATTGCGCTGGCATGGGGGGGAAGGTTTTTTCACTCACTGGTGGTCGTGCTGGCCCTCCAGAGGGTGCAGGGGGACCGGGGACCCCTCTACGCACCTCCCCGCACCTCACATTAGCTTCCAAACACAATTTGAAGCTACTTCCAGTTTACTTCCAGGTTTCAGCAAAAACCAGAAGTAGCTTCAAAGCGCATTTGGAAGGTAGTCTGGGGTGCAGGGAGGCCATGACACACTCTCTGGAAGGTCGGCGCAACCCCCGGTGAGTAAAAAAAAACTTTTTACCCCAGCACCGGCACAATCCTATGAGTGCCATTACCACTGCCCCCCGCCCACAATTACTTACAGCATTCCCTAGTTTCTTGTAAAGTTTGGGAACCGCTGCATTATAGTAACAGTGTGGTTCTATGCACGTGTGCTCAGAAGAGTTCACTGTGTTCCATTGTGTTACTCAAATTACTTATCTCAAATAACTGCACACAGTATTGTATTATATATTAGGTTATGGATAGACAGTATTATTTTAATTAACTTTTGTTACACAGTCAATATTTTATTCCTGTTTATTCCGGCTTGAGGCAAGGAATGCAGAAGACAATTTAAACAACTGTACTTGGTGCTGGGCACCTGCCTAGAGAGCAAAGGGCCAGACCAACAGAGTGACCATTAACAGGGCTGTTGGCAAGAATCCACAGATCCACAGACCAGGAAGGCCACATTTATGATTAAAAGGCCATGTAATACCCCCACCCTTTAACTGATCTTGGAAATTCAACACTCCAGATTTGGACAAAGCTGGTTTACAGCTGAAATGCTAATGCAGATTTCACACCTCTAAAATGGAAAGTTTCCAGCTCTAAATTCCACAAGTACAACAGATTTAATGGTTTATTATAAGAGCCAGTTCTCTGGGTTCCATAATTGGTAACAACACCGTTTGAAAGACAAAGGACAAGTTACATACCTCCAATGGTCCTCACTAACCTCACAATGAAGCATAATTCAGGAGATGATCCAAAGGCCATCCACCCAGCCACCACATCACCCTGGTCTCTTGTGGGTGAGACAAAGGCAGAACACATCATGGCCTTTTCTTAAGATTGAAGAACCCTAAGGATCCCATAGAGATCCTAAGGGGCAAACATTTGGCTTTAGAACCTAGTGTTCTTTGCTCCTTGTTTGTATCCTGCCTTGCTGAGGGTGCAGCATTACACGCACGCTGGTGCTATGATAAAGGCAGTGATACATCGAGCACGTGTTGCACACGTTGCATCCGGCGGCACCCACTTTCTTGCAGAGGGACGTGCCTCCAGCCAGAACGCTCAAGAACACACAAGCTCGGTGTGCCACAGGCTTAAGTCCACTCCAGCCTCCCTCCAAGAAACAGTACATCAACCGGTACTCAGGACAGCAGCACCTCACGACTCCTTTCCTTTCCAGTTTCTCCTTCCCCTATTACTGACTTGCTGAAGCCAACACGAGCTGTTCAGCCAACTTCCCTGGATTGCTTCTCTTCAACCACCTTCATCTCCTCTCTCCCTCCTTTTGGAACAAAAAGCAGCCCCAGCACCCAATCCCAACTACCTTCAAGGCTACTGTCTTCCTTGCATGTTAAGTGCTTGTTTCACAGCACTTCTACTGTCTCTGCAACCCCTCTTGCCCAGGGAGACTTGCTTGGTCAGTCCCCTGTGACTATAACCCCTGCAAAGCCATAATTTCAAGCTATGCAGAAAAAGACAGGTAACCTTGGTCTGCGGCACAGACCAATGGCAATGATCCACCAACCCCCTCTATCTTTCCTTGTGTTATGCAGTCACACTCTGTGTGTCTATGTCTGTTCTTTCCCACAGACGTACGGTGCAATCCTGACAAAGAATCCAGCGGCAAACGTTCGCGACCACTCGCGAGTAAAGGCTGCCAGCACGAGGCCGGCAGCCTTTATGCCGCTGCCGCCGCCAGATTGCTCATGCGGCCGCCAGAGTAGGTAAGAGATCCCCCGGCAGCTGCATGGGTGGTCCAGGCAGCAAGGAGGGACAGGGGTTGATAGATCCGGCCCGGGAGGAGGCGTGAATGGCAGCCGCCATATCCCCATCCCCGATCTGGCCGGCGCGGCCCTTACACGGCCTCCTCTTACTTCCTCCAGCTAAATAGCTGACGGAAATCCGAGGAGGCCCATTGGGGCCAGGCTGCGCTACACCTGAGGAAGCTTCCCCTGAGTAGATTTCTGGGTCGATCGAGATCAAGGATAGTTAGGCAGGACTGCTCTACGAATCTTTTGTGAGAGGCCGAAGATCATCCTTTACCAAACTCCTTTGACCAACCCAGCAAGTCCTCTGTGACTGGAGGTATCAGTCAAGGGAGTCTGTCCAGTAGGAGAGCAAGTAGCTGATGTACTTTTATGTCCTTCACTAGCTTATCGGTAGCCCTCGGTTCAGGCTGCCGAGAACCACTTCCAGCCACAGCTGCCTCACCACTGAACCGCCTGTGTCTCTCTCTTTTCTTTCTACTAACTACTTTGGTTGTCTCCCCTTTTGTCCTCCTCCCTACATCCCAAACCTTTCCTTTCTTTACTCCAGGTTCTTCTGGGAACCCACCTCATTTAACTACTTTCCTTCTCCCCCCCATTTGCCCTGCCTCTTCTCCTTCTCTCTCCTCCTACTTAACCAGCTTACCTTAGAGCTCCACTACTGTCAGCACAATCCAATTTGTGTGTACTCAGAAATAAGTCCCATTGTGTTCAGTGAGGCTTACTCCCAGGAAAGTGTTATAGGATTGCAACCTGTGTGTATGTTAGCATTAGATTCCCGTTTGTATGGTATAAGAATATGATAATTAAGAGAGTCCCAGTTCATAAGAACATAAGAACATAAGAAGAGCCCTGCTGGATCAGGCCAAAAGCCCATCTAGTCCAGCTTCCTGTATCACACAGTGGCCCCACCAGATGCCTCAGGGAGCACACAAGACAACAAGATAACCTGTTTCCCGTTGACACTCCCTTGCACCTGGCACAGAGAAAACCCACTTCTAAAACCAGGAGGTTGCTTATGGCTTGTAACCTGTGATGGTCTTTTCCTCCATGAATCTGTCCAAACCCCTTTTAAAGGCATCTAGGCCAGATGCCATCACCACATCCTGTGGCAAGGAGTTCCACAGATGAATTACACGCTGGGTAAAGAAATATTTTCTTTTGTCTGTTCTAACTCTCCCTCCACTCAATTTTAGTGCATGTCCCCTGGTTCTGGTGTTGTGCGAGAGGGAGAAGAATTTCCCTCTATCCACTCTCTCCATCCCATGCATAATTTTATAAGTCTCAATCATGTCCCCCCTCAGGCGCCTTTTTTCTAGGCTGAAAAGCCCCAGACGCTGTAGCCTTTCCTCATAAGGGAGGTGCTCCAGCCCACGAATCATTCTGGTCGCTCTTTTCTGCACCTTTTCCAATTCAACTATATCCTTTTTGAGGTGTGTTGACCAGAACTGGACGCAATACTCCAGATGTGGCCTTACCATCGATTTGTACAAAGGCATAATGATATTGGCCGTTTTATTCTCAGTTCACAGCCCCATTTTGTTTTCTGAGCACTTAGTAAAGGTTTCAGTGCACTGCGAACTTGGCCTCAGTAATCTTTCACCACTCAATTACACAGATGAGCCATAACCTTAGCACCAGGGCCCCGCATACAATTGTTTCCCCCATCTTCATATGGGCATGATAATGTGCTTTTAAAAGTACTCAATCAATGCATGGACAAGAGTAGGATCATGGTCTTTGGCTTCACGCCCAGTCTATGTGTTGGCACTGCCCCCATCCCAACTTCTGTGCATTTAGTAGAAGATGAGAATGGGCTCTTTGAAGGCATGTGTATAGTGCCTGTTCTCATCTTCTGCTAATGCACAGAGGTTGAGAGCAGATTCAGAGGGCACAACCCTGCCCCCCTCCGCATGTGGATTAGATACATGTGCAGAGTGCGAGAAGGGGGTTTACACCCAGGAAATGTCAATATTTCTATATGCAGCTCTTTGGGTGTGCTAAGAATTCTCAGTGTCCTTTTTTTTTTTTCCTTCAAAATTTAACCCTTGGATTTAACCCTCCCTGCATTTGCTATTTATAAAAACAAAATAACCTAAACAAACAGAGCCAAACAACCTCCTTAAATTAATTTCTACTTTGGCCCTAAAAAGTTTAATCCTATCTTCTGCACATACATATATCAACAAGGGACTCTTTGATGTGGTTTTGTCTTATTTTCCCAAATCACATGAACAGAAGCTGTATTTAAGCACATCTTTTTAATCATCCTGCCCCTCTCTCTAACAGAGGTCCAATTCACAAAGAAAAAGTAGTAACTGGTATTTCAAACTCTGAATTGCCATCATTATTATTACTAATACTTATATACCGCTTTTCAACAAGAGTGGCTCACAAAGCAAAGACGGATAATTTCTGTTGAATGCACTGGAGAAAACGCAGTGATGAACCAAACTACACTGCAGAATGACTAACAGCACAATCCTACCCAGCTCCTGCACTGCTTTGGGAGGAAAAGGGGATTTAAATGAGATGTAAATCCCCTTTCCTTCCCAAAGTCTCCCATTCTCCCTCCACTACTGCTGCACCAGTGGAGGAGCTGGGTAGGATTGTGTTGTAGATGTTGCTGCTGCCTGATGGGGAAACAGGAAGGATCTGTAAAGATCTGGAGCATCATTTTGGCCACAATAACAGATGTGGTAACTTGAGAAGGCAGCGTTCACAACCATAATGGGGGGGGGGGACAAATCCAAAGCCAACTTTCCAGTATTTAATCTGAAGATGGATCGTACAATGACACAGTGATATGGGTAACTAATTTACTGAAGTATCATCTTCTTCAGCAACTGAACAACACGTAGGTCAACTGACATACACACACCTCACATGAACCAACCAGCTGACCTACAGAAGCATTTGTAGGCTTTGAGTGTGAGCAGGGAACAGGACTAGCTAAGGGATATACAATAAGTGGGGAAATTCCTGTGTAATTTTTTTTTCTTGGGTCAGAAAGGAGTTGTTTGTTTATATTATATTAATATTTACAGACTGTCTTTCTGTCTGATTGGTCTTCAAAGCAGCTTACAATTTAAAAATCAAATAAAAACAAGAAAATGATTAATAAATGCAAACCTGCAGGCAAACTGAACAACCAGAAAGCAATAATCTAGCAATCAATTCAATAAAGGCAAAATGCTTGTCGAAATGTAGCCTTCCAGAATGCATACAGTGTAGATTATTATTACTATTATTATTTGAAAAAGAAAAAATATATCTATCACATCTTTTTTTTTTCCTTTGGACGACTCAAGCCAGCTTATGACAAAAACCACAATAAAACATAAAAGCAATGAAAACAAGATCAAACGAAGGAACAAAACGTCTACTGAAAAAGCCTGCTGAAACAGCCAGATTTTCTTCCTCTGGTGAAACCCTGGCAAAAAGGCAGATAGCCGCACAGTACAAGGCAGGGAATTCCACATTTTGGGGGCCAACACGGAGAAGGTCCTCTCACCTGTCACTGCCAACTGAACCTTGAAGGATAAAGGTGTTCCACATCTTAGGCACTGCCACCCAAAAGGCCTGGCCCCATGTCACCACCAGCTTTGCCCTCCATAGGTGGGGGACGACGACATGAAGCAGGGTGTCTGCTGAAGATCTTAACAAGTGGACAGGATCATACAAGGGAAGGTAGTTTTTAGCTTCTTCCAACCAAAGTTGCTACATCTAAGCTCCAGCCCTGCGAGAAGCAAGATGCCAGTCCTGTAAGATGGCTCCCATGAGGTCTTTGTCTTAAGCTGCCTAGAAAAGTGCTGAGGCATGTAAGCAGGTGACATCAGTCAGGCAGAACAGATAAAGGTAAAGGTATCCCCTGCTCGGGCCAGCGGGTGGCGCAGTGTGTTAAACCGCTGAACCATGAGCTGTCGATCGAAAGGAATCCACGACGGGGTGAGCGCTCGTTGCTTGGCCAGCTCCTGCCAACCTAGCAGTTCCAAAGCATGTTAATGTGAGTAGATAAATAGGTACCGCTTGCGGGAAGGTAAACAGCGCTCCGTGTTCCAGCTGCATGCTACGCGCTGCAGCAAGGAGAGTCATGCCGGCCACATGACCACGGAGGTGTCTTCAGACAACGCTGGCTCTTCGGTTTTGAAATGGGGATGAGCACCACACCCTAGAGTCGGACACGACTGGACTTAATTGTCAGGGGTCACTTTTACCTTTACCTATCTCCTGCTCAAAAGCCACTCGAGTCCAACTCTAGGGTGCGGTGCTCATCTCCGTTTCTAAGACCGAAGATCCAACGCTGTCCGAAGATGCTTCCGTGGTCATGTGGCCGGCATGACTAACTGAACGCTGTTACCTTCCCGCTGCAGCGGTACTCATTTAACTACTTGCAATTTCTTGATTTCAAACTGCTAGGTTGGCAGGAGCTGGGACAGAAGACAGGAGCTCATTCAGTCATGCGGCACTTGGGTCTCGAACCACGGCAGAACAGTTACTGAAGTATTAAAATCATAACAGTTTTGAACAATTATGCTTCTGTCTTTTGAGAGAGCTCTCCCAAGCATATTCCAGATTAATACTAGTTGTGTTTGATATTCAATATGCTAATAACTCCAAAGTTAGGTTTATCAATCGTAAATGGTTCTTATGCTGCAGAGCACATGATCCAGCCAAAGCTAAGCACTATTCATGTAAGCACATGCTTAACCTTCTTAACTTAAAATCAATGGAACTTAAAAATGGCTTGGCTAGATTGCACTCATCAGAATAAAACAATCTAAATAAAATTTAGGAAATAATCTGACTGCCTACTGGGACGGTGTCTAATGAAAAATTAAACCTGAACCATTCTGCACCATTCACAAAAGACAAAGGCTGTTGAGGACAGTGGCTTCTCCAGTGCACAGTCTCTTCACAGCTGCAGAGTCATTCAAGTATGCCTGAAATGTAAGCACTGTCCATACAGAACAAATGCTGGGTATTTTCCCTTGGCAGTATGTGGCCGCAGTCATAAAACAGGAAGCGATCAAAACCGCTGCCCAAGGCAAATCTGCAACTGCACATTTTACAATTGCCAGCAGCAGGTTGTGGGGCAAAGCTGACACTTAATGACCCATGCAGACCGTCAGCACGGAAAAGCAGCACAAGAATGAGGATTTCTTTAAAAAAAAGAAAGAAAGAAAACGATCTGAACCTTGGAGATGACAGAACGTTCTACCAGTTTGTGTTGTAGATCGGTTCTAAAATGTTTTCAATAAATTAATGAAAACTCATGTCTACAACCTTCCAAAATAATCTGCTTCTAAGTACAACAGAATGTCATACTCTTGTCAAGAACAGTGGTACTTTCAAAAGCACCCTTTGTTTTGAATGTTGTCATTCTATTCCCAGGTTCTCCCAGGCTACCACTCCATTAGCCTACTTTCTCTCAAGCTTCCTGCAGCATCTCCTAACACTCAACCACCCTTCTTGAAATCGCTCAAGGGTTCACCACATAAACAGATCTAGCATGAAAAACTGAAAGTGCTCCGTATAGGCCCAACAGCGTTACCACCACATGGCTAATGAAGTTACACTGCTGAGTAATTTGGTTCAGTAGGCAGTTCCTTTCCCCACAGTAGTAGATGGCAAACTCCTAGAGACACATTAATACACAAATGCAATTTGTACAGGCTCTTGTTGGCCCAGCAAGCTACCGAAACCAATTAGTCTATGAAGTATGAGAAACTAGGAATTAGAGTAAAAAGGTGGGCAAAAAACTGAGAGTCTTCTGCTTTTTCCCCGCGCTTTTCTGCTTTTTCAAGGGAAGGCTGTGGCACACTCCAGTTAACACCCTGGCAGCTTGCTGCAACCTTGGCCTGAAGAGGTCCACAGTTTTTGCGTGGACGAAACGTTGCCCTCCGTTTTGTTTTTTTTAAATTGCATGATTGATTGTTTTTAATTGCTTTTAAACGTTGTTTTTATGATGATTTTAAAACGATTTTTATGTGTATATTTTTTTAACCATACGGGGGGGGGGGGGGAATTCTACATGACTTTTAAACCTGTAAATATTAAACCTTTGGAGATGAGAGTCTTCAATTATGAATTTGACCATGAAAGCTCTGTGTGCAGAATTTGGCTTATACACAGGCTGCAGCCCTAAGCTCACTTAATAGAGAGTATCATTGAACTTAGAGGGACTTATGGCACAATCCTATGCTGTGCCTACAGCACACTAGTGCTGTGCCGAAGCACAGAAGCAGTGCCGGCAGGAAGGCCATATCCTTCCCGCTGGCACTAATGCAAGGAGCGACACCTGCTGGAGCAGGTAAGCCAATGCAGGGGGTGGAATGGGGCAAGAGGAGACGTGGTTTTTTAGGAAAATTAAAAGTTGGGGTATAAGCACCTTAAATAAAAATAATAAATCTATACTATTACCAAGCTTACAGCACAATCCTAGACACATTTATCAGTGGGACTTACAGCCCAATCCTGTGCAACTCTTGCACCAGTGTAACAGTAGATCCACTGGTGTAAGTGCGATTATGCCAGTGTAACTTGCCGTACGCTGATGGACACAGGCGTAACTCATGCATCCGCAGTTCGGATGCGGGACGGATGCCGCTGCAACTCCGCAAACACTGGCAGAATTGCGCTGGCGCCCATCCTGTGTCCGAACTGCGCATGTGCGGTGTCCGAGGGGTGTTACGTCGGACTCTGTCTGCGTTCATCGGCATATGGCAAGTTACACTGGCATAAGTGCACTTACACCGGTGGGTCAACTGTTACACCGGTGCAAGAGATACACAGGATTGGGCTGCCACTCTCATGTAAGTGTGCATAGGATTGCAGCCCTAAAGGAGCACTGACAGACATAGGTATCAAGATTCTTCTTATCTGCTTCCCTGCATTAATTTCAACAGTGAACAGGGGGAAAAATAGGGCACAATCCAGTTTCTTGTATGGAAGAGAATATTCATAGGGTTGAATGAAGCCATTTCCCTGCCTTCTGGTCTTTGCCCAGGCCCAATCACACTGCAATGCTCCACTCATTTTCTACTATGCGAGGATCATATGTGCTTCGCATATAGAGAGATTGAACTGCTTTGTTCCTTTCCAGGACCCCATACACAAACGTAAGGGGGGGGGAGCTCCATTGTGCCCTGTAGGAATGCCCTTCCCCATACCCAGCTACCTATGTGCAGGGGACAATGGAATACGACCACGGTAAGAAGCCTTTAGATTAAGATTTGCGGCAATCTATGCAATATGATTGACAGAAATTCAAGGTTCTGCTAAAACAGATAATATAATAAAGGTAAGAAAGCAGGTAAAAATCCCATAAGCTGAGCATATGGAAACCTTCTAACACATTTGATCAAATTTTAGTGGGGCTTTCTGCTCCAGAAAAATATCTCTGTAAATGTAATGCATTTAATAGTTTCCTGACTTACTATTAAAGATATTTCTTGCAGACTCAAATAATACAATTGCAACAAGTTGCTAACTCCACCGGAAACCAGACAATCTTATTTATACTAGTTTGTTTTGTTTTGTTTTGCTAAAATGGTGATGTACCCAACTCAGGCTGCCAAGTGTATGATTCATGAAGTGGTGTCAAGGTTATACCTTGATGTTAATAAAGATTCATTAGGAATTAAATATCATATCAGCAGTGTCTTTGTAATGACCTGACCACTAATTTGGTTTTAAAGTTTTGATGAAATAAAAATGAATAGCAGATGGCAATATCATAGAAGTTTTAGCAAGGTTACATGACCTGGATAAAAAGCGACATCACAAAGCCTAATAAGATGCCAGAAAATGTAGGAAAAAATCCTCACATTTTGTACAAATGCTTGTAGTTTGTTTCTTTCATTGTCCAATTAAACACATTTTCTCAGATATGTAAGTAATTTCTCATTTATTGTGAGTTTTCCCTATCGCATTTTGGTGTTTTGAATCAGTTATCGGTAATTCCTATACTATACCATACCAAAACAAAAAGCAAAAGCCATGTTAGAAAAGAAGTTCTGTATGTATCTTGGCATAAATCTTCTAAGCTATTCATAAACAAACTGCAGTGAAAATAGTTAATCACTACAAAAGGGGAGGGTGGATATTTTCAAGGAAGCAGAACTGTGTGGGAAGCTGACAGGTCTTTTCAAAATAAAAAGGGAAATTAAACAAATACATAAGACATTCTCAAGTGAAACTTGAAAATGGTTTGAGAGACTGACATGTTAATAGAGCTTTGTGGGGGACTTCTTTTTACATTTTTAACTATTGATTGTTTTTGATCCATTGCACCAAGTTTATTTGCCTCTCATGTCATATTGAGAACAGCATGGCCGTTTACCACTGGTGCGTGGTGAGAGGGTGGAGTGCACGGGGTGACGCGTCGGGAGGCACCCGGAGGGGGTGATGCGCCCGGGGGGTGACATGCTGGGAGCCTGGCACGTCAAACCCCACCACTACACTCACCCCCATCCCGACGTGTCACTCCCAGAGTCGGCAAGCCGAGCCACATCTTCCTTGGCAGCTCGGCTGCTTCTGAATAGGCCTGGCAAGGCTTTGAGCGGCATGCACATAACGTCGATCGAAGCCTTGCCCTCAGAAGGGCCGAACGAAGACCCAATCGAACAAAGACCCTGAGGGGGGTTAGGCCAGTGTCCGTCCTGCGTCCAAACTGCGTATGTGAGTTGTCTGAGGGGGGTTATGCCGGTGTCCATCCTGCATTACACTGGCATAAGTGCTCTTACACTGAGAGATCTACTTTTACACCGGTGCAAGAGTTACACAGGATTGCGCCCTGAGTTTCACCATGAGGATACTAAGGAGAGACATGGGAGGCATTAGAGGTTTGCCAGATCTGCCTCCGGTAACGGACACAAAGGCTTCTAAGAGCCCATCTGGCTGACCCCTGAAGCCCGCAGCATCCACTGGAAACATGGTGTGCGGTGGGATACCCTAGGGACCTATGTGCATGAGCATGCAAACCCCCCTAACAGTGCTTTGCCTAAAGGCCTGCAATACCCTGGAGAGGAAGTCTGCTGATTCCGGTTTTATTCAACATTCAATGTTTGAACGTATGCATGATTCAAGGTCCATTCCCAATCAGTGTGCATTAATTAGAAGATTTGAAGAGAGGGATGGCGACCCCTCTGGAGATTCTTCTCACACTCTTGGGCTCCCTTCAGACATTTTAATTAATGCACAAAGATTGGGGGGCAGATCCCCCATGCTTCATTATCCCCACATGGAATCCTTCAACAGGGCTTCTGTTTTCCTAACTACAGTCACTTCTCTTAGTCTGCTGGGGGACAACGGTAAAAGTAAGTGCCTGCCCAAAAACTTGTTCTTCCCTCCCTCCCTCCCTCCCTCCATGGTCAACACACGTCCAGCTTGTTCTCTGGTAGTGGTCTTGCCACATGAGAGAAAGATAGGCTAACCACACTGACCACTGAGGGGGGGGGGAGTGCCTACCCAAACACAGACATTGCACAGAACTGTCGTACCAGACTAGACCAGGGCTCCTCTTAGTATATTTGCACTAATTAATGGTGCGAGGCTATGGTTCTAGCTGGGTTATGTCCAGACATAGCTCTGCATATTGCGGCATTGTGCCTCTGTTCAGGGATTTGTGCAGAACCCTCAGTGCTCCGGCTGCTCTGGACTTTTATCTTATTCCCACAGTTGTAAAGAAATTTAATTCAAACCTCATGAGCTTCAAATCTTTGGCAGGGAAAGGTAGAAAATCCCATCTTCTTCTTTAAAGGTACTGCTGAATGGATGAAACCTTCCAGGCAACTCATTGCAATTCAGTCCAAGTCGGCAGTGACCAGATGCTACCATTATCTGCAGGCTCTTTGATGGCCTGTGTAAAATAAGCTGAACGTCTTGGTGCACTTCTTAAGGAACAAACAGCCATACGATCTGCATCGCGTTCAGTACTGTCAGCATATGTTCAAAGCTGCAGCCAAGGCAGCTGGAGCTAACTGGACACTGGCAAAAATCTGAAGTCACAAGCAAGCAATACTGGTACTGAACATGTTTGCATGAGAAGCGAATAGTCAAGATTACCGTTATGTTCCTGTGCTAATAATGATAATGACGTCGTAAAGAGGTGGCAAATGGGAGTAGGAAAACAGCCTCTCCTCTGGCATCTGCTGCCTGAAGCAGCACATTGTCCAACCGTAAGGCCAGTCCTGCAAGTACCCACATGCTCCAGTCTAAAATAGTTTCATTCAAAAGTGACAACCTGAACAGCTATTTGTTACACTACTGATTACTGAGAAGATGGGTGTGCATTTAAATGCATATTTTCTCTTTAAGGGCATATTTTTCAAGTTCCTATACATACATACACACACACACACACACACACACACACACACACACACACACACACACACACCAATGCTTTTAAAATACTTAAAGGCATACAGTACTTGTATTCTCAGTAATCAACAGAATGAAGGAACAGCTATTTAGCAAGCCATTAAAAAGTTGCCCAGGGACCAGAGGCATCCTCAGTCCTCTGGTCAATGGCAGAGGTCAAAGCGACCCTGGGAAGTTGCACCCCCTGCCTCCCAGGATGACCACCATGGCAAGGGAAGACTAGACTGGCCAGGAAATGGAGCAGCGGAAACGGACTCAATAATACATCTTCCTTGAGTCTACTGGTCTTGCTTTTTAATAAATAATTCCGGTGTGTGATGTGGCTCTCCTTCTGATCACAGTTCTGGATTGAAGCTCTTGATCCAGAACTCTGTTTCCCAGAGAGAACACCCTCTGTAAGCACACCTTTCAGATATACTTACAGTCTTTCCACAAAAGAAAGGAGAAAAAGTTTCTATACCCTCCCAAAGCACTTTATTCCATTGATGAGCTATTATAGTTACAAGGTACTTCCTCCAGGCTATGCTAAATTTACCCTCCTATATTTTATCTTCATTGTATCTTATCCTACCCTCAAATGCATCTGTCCTGCAATCCTACTGTCCCCTTGTGCCAGGGGAGAATGCACTCCGCTGGCACAGACTGTTGCAAAACTATCAAAAAAGAGTTTGCAATGGCACACCTAAAAGCAGCACCGGCAGGAAGGCCTGCACCATCCCACCAGCACCAGTTCAGGGAGCAACAGGCGCCGGTGCAGGTAAGGGCTGCGCTGAGCAGCGGAGGGAGGGGGGAAGGTGGGGAGGGGGCAGAACAGGGCGGGGCGGTGGAGGTGGTGGGATCAGGTCAAGGAGGGGCTGGGATCGGCGGCACTGGCACACATCCTACCCTAGCTCTCTTCCTGGGCCCAATCTGCCGACATGGATTAACATGTACTTGCACCAGCAGCCGCAGGTCCAAGTAGACCCGTTGCAGGGGCTGGAGTTTTCCCTGGGGCAAGGAGACAAAATGTCTCCTTACCTCAAGGAGACTCCCACCTCCTGAACTTACCTGCATGATGCAGTGTAGCTTGCGCTGGCGCCGCTGCATCGGTGCGAGGAGAGACTGGGCTGCACAACATGTGAAAGCTGTCAACATGTCTCTCTTAGTCCTATTATCACTCCAATATTTTAAGCTTTCTTCCAAGGGCTGGCTTCTTAGAAATCTTCACACTGGGTGTTCCCAGTGCTGACTCAACTCATTGGATGTTGTTGCTGTTCAGTCGTTAAGTCGTGTCCGACCCTTCGTGATCCCATGGACCATATCCCGCCAGGCCTTCCTGTCCTCCACTATCTTCCTGAGTTCGCTCATTTTCATGTTCATTGCATCGGTGATGCTGTCTAACCATCTCATCCTTTGCCTTCCCCTTCTCCTTTTGCCTTCAGTCTTTCCCAGCATCAGAGTCTCCTCCAGAGAGTCCTCTCTTGGCATTAGGTGGCCAAAATATTTGAGCTTCAGCCTCAGTACCTGTCCTTCCAGGGAACAGTCAGGGTTGATTTCATTTAGGATTGACTGATTTGATCTCCTAGCAGTCCAAGGGACTCTCAGGAGTCTTCTCCAGCACCACAGTTCAAAAGCATCTATTCTTCGGCGCTCAGCTTTCCTTATGGTCCAACTCTCGCAACCATACATTGCTACTGGGAACACCATAGCCCTGACTATACGAACTTTTGTTGGCATGGTGATATCTCAGATCTCCTATTGCTATGCAGTCTAGAACGATGTTTTCCTTTTCTGCAGAATCACTCTGCCGACTCATGATAACCATCCATAATAACATTGCAATCCTGAATAAGGACTAACATACAAAACTGTTGAGACTGCTCCTTATTATCAATAGGCACCTATCTCTAGATAAAGAGAAGGCATTCTTAATCTAGATCTTCCAGACCATGAATTATCCTTGTGATTAATGATTCACCTGCTGGACATTTTCAGGCATCCCTAAATGCAGAACATTTTCAGGCATCCTTAAATGCTGCTAAAATAGATGGTATTGCTTTCTTTTGTATTGACTATGTCCTGATTATAAAATTAAAACAACGTTGTGTCGAACAAAATTGGAGAAATCATCAGCAACACGCAATGGGGAAAGAAGCCAAAACAGATTACTTAATTTGCATATATAATGCAGATTATAATATTTGTCTAACAGATTTTGGCAGGAAACTGGGATGGTAAGGGTCAGTGATACAAATTTGTGCTTTGGTTAGGGCCTGGCTTTCCTAGCTGCAATGATTCTCTGTCTCACTTTGTTCCTCCTAAAATTTCTAATGCATTGCATGCAATGTCCTCTTTGACATATAGAGCAACACCACCACCTGTGTAACATACTCTGTCCTTTCTGTCGATTTTATATCCAGAGATATCTCTTATTGATTACCTTTGGGTCCCTCTTTGGGTCTTTTTTCCCCCAGTCTCTTAGGAATTTGAGGGCATGGAACATTCAGATTATGACTGCATAAATGAATAAAGACAAAACAGGACAAAGAGACACTATTTCGTTGCAAGTCACTCTGGAACCCTGGGACTGAAGAGAGAGGTGATAAAGGTTTATACATACATACACGAAGGTAAGAAATAAGGGGAGACAATTCAAACCATAATATCAATCCTTAAAGAATTCCAGGATTTGCAAATCAAAACTAGGAAAACAAAACTTCCTCTGGAGCGTACATATAAATAGTTACACTGTTACAGAAAGTTACTATTTTAAAGTCATATTTCTCTGCTAAAACTGAGACGGCAAATATAGACATGAAGGCTTTCATGGTCAGAATTTACACGATCAACGCAATGATTTGGGGGGGGGGGTTTTCTAGACCACAGTCTGGAAGATCTAGATTTTCCTGACATGACATTTTCCTCAGCTACGGAGGGCATTCTCAAAGATTAAAAACTTGATTGGTAAAAGGCTACAAACTTTGAAAGATCCTGCTTCTAAAAAGCCCAAAGATCTATCTGCTAAAATGCTGGTGGGTTTTTAGCCTTTTAGTGGACAAATATCTGGGCTGTTTAGCAGCAGGATCTTTCAAAGTTTTTAGCCTTTTAATAATCGAGATTTTTTTACCTTTGAGAATACCCTCCATAACTAAGGGTGAAACGTCAGGAAAATCTAGATCTTCCGGACCGTAGTCTAGAAAGCCCAAAAACCATTGTGTTGATTGAGAAGGCAAACTTTTCAAAAGCCTTTGCTTCCTATGAGTTTCTGATGACAAGTCAGACAAAATCAGAGCAGGTGAATCATTAATCACAAAATTCAAACAGTTCTTTGAATTATCCTCTTGAAAGTGTTATCACAAATTTGAACATTTATGGGGTATCAAGATTTAAGACAAAAAGGGAGATTCTCCCCTGACTTCCTCAGTTCTAAGGGAGAGGATTCTAATGGTCCAATCCTAACCTTTACTAGCACCTGTGGAGTGCACTCTGCCCGGTGAAGCTGTTGCAAAAGTGCCGGAAAGTGCTTTGCGACAGCGCAACAGCAGCACTGGCGAGAACACCAGAGCCTTCCCACTGGCACAGGAGCATGGAGGGATGCCTGCCAGACAAGGTAAATTCTGTGCTGGCCAGTGCAGTGGCGGGGAAGTGCAGGAAGGAGGCAGAACAGGACAGGGGGAGGGTGGAAACGGGGGTAGGCGGATCGGGCCTGGGAGGGGGAGGGAAACATTCGCATGTATTGGAAACACTGTGCGCACACATTAGCTATCACTGAAATAAAAGACTATTTCCCCAACAACAAAATAGGAAACAAAAACTATTGCTATAGAAATTGGAATACCAAGCATATTCTAAATACACGATTCAATGACTAAATTCAAAAATGTATGCCATTTTAAATGAAAAAGAGAGGTGGTGTCACATTTTAAAGGTACTGAATTTGCAACAAAAGTGAAGTTGAGAAGTCCCTGTGCAGTTTTCAGAAGTTTTAGTTTAGCCAGAAAGACTTTATTATTTACCACCAATTATTGCTGTTGTAGTGAGGCTGAAGCTCAAATATTTTGGCCACCTAATGCGAAGAGAGGACTCTCTGGAGAAGACTCTGACGCTGGGAAAGACTGAAGGCAAAAGGAGAAGGGGAAGGCAAAGGATGAGATGGTTAGACAGCATCACCGATGCAACGAACATGAAAATGAGTGAACCCAGGAAGATAGTAAGGCCAGCGGGTGGCGCAGTGGGTTAAATCGCATGAGCTGTCGATCGAAAGGTCAGCAGTTCGAATCCGCGACGGGGTGAGCTCTCATTGCTTCGCCAGCTCCTGCCAACCTAGCAGTTCCCAAAGCATGTTAATGTGAGTAGATAAATAGGTACCACTTGCAGGAAGGTAAACAGCGCTCCGTGTTCCAGCCGCATGCTACGCGCTGCGGCAAGGAGAGTCATGCCGGCCACATGACCACGGAGGTGTCTTCGGACAACGCTGGCTCTTCGTCTTTGAAATGGGGATGAGTACCACACCCTAGAGTCGGACACGACTGGACTTAATTGTCAGGGGTCACCTTTACCTTTACCTTACAGGAAGATAGTGGAGGACAGGAAGGCCTGGCGGGATATGGTTCATGGGATCACGAAGGGTTGGACATGACTTAATGACTGAACAACAACATTGCTGTTGTGAATCATCACTGTGTTTATCTCATACACTTAAGCTTTACATAATAGTCATAGGCTGTACCTCCTGCATTCCACAGCCATTTGACTCCACTGGTTACAGTTTTTGAGTCCATTTGTTTAGGCCTAAATAGAGACAATTTGTTGTTGTTGTTCAGTCGTTAAGTCGTGTCCGACCCTTCGTGATCCCATGAACCATATCCCGCCAGGCCTTCCTATCCTCCACTATCTTCCTGAGTTCGCTCATTTTCATGTTCGTTGCATCGGTGATGCTGTCTAACCATCTCATCCTTTCCCTTCCCCTTCTCCTTTTGCCTTCAGTCTTTCCCAGCATCAGAGTCTCCTCCAGAGACTCCTCTCTTGGCATTAGGTGGCCAAAATATTTGAGTTTCAGCCTTAGTATCTGTCCTTCCAGGGAACAGTCAGGGTTGATTTCATTTAGGATTGACTGATTTGATCTCCTAGCAGTCCAAGGGACTCTCAGGAGTCTTCTCCAGCACCACAGTTCAAAAGCATCTATTCTTCAGCGCTCAGCCTTCCTTATGGTCCAACTCTCGCAACCATACATTGCTACTGGGAACACCATCGCCCTGACTATACGAACCTTTGTTGGCATGGTGATATCTCTGCTTTTTATTATGCTATCTAAATTTGCCATAGCTTTCCTTCCAAGGAGTAAGCGTCTTTTAATTTCATGGCCGCTGTCTCCGTCTGCAGTGATCTTGGAACCCAAAAAAGTAAAATCTGTTACTGTTTTCATTTCTGCCCCTTCTATTTGCCAGGAATTGATGGGACCAGATGCCATGATCTTAGTTTTATTAATGTTGAGTTTCAAGCCAACTTTTGCACTCAACTCTTTCACTCTCATCAAGAGGCTCTTTAGTTCTTCTTCACTTTCTGCCATTAGGGTGGTATCGTCTGCATATCTGAGGTTGTTGATGTTTCTCCCGGCAATCTTGATTCCGGCTTGCGATTCATTCAGCCCTGCATTTCTCATAATGTACTCTGCATATAAGTTAAATAAGCAGGGTGACAATATACAGCCTTGCCGTACTCCCTTCCCAATTTTGAACCAATCGGTTGTTCCATGGCCGGTTCGAACTGTTGCTTCTTGACCCGCATACAGGTTTCTCAGGAGACAGGTTAGGTGGTCTGGTACCCCCATCTCTTTAAGAATTTGCCACAGTTTGTTGTGATCCACACAATCAATGGCTTTTGCGTAGTCAATGAAGCAGAAGTAGGTGTGGGGTTTTTTTGGAACTCTCGTGCTTTCTCCATGATCCAGCGCATGTTGGCAATTTTATCTCTAGTTCCTCTGCCTCTTCGAAACCCAGCTTGTACGTCCGGTAGTTCTCGGTCCACGTACTGCTGAAGCCTAGCTTGTAGGATTTTGAGCATAACCTTGCTAGCATGTGAAATGAGTGCAATTGTGCGATAGTTTGAACACTCTTTGGCACTGCCCTTCTTTGGAATTGGAACATAAACTGACCTTTTCCAATCCTTTGGCCACTGCTGAGTTTTCCAAATTTGTTGGCATATTGAGTGCAGCACTTTCACAGCATCATCATTTAGGATTTTAAGTAGCTCAGCTGGGATATTATCATCTCTGCTAGCTTTGTTTTTAGTAATGCTACCTAAGGCCCACTTGACTTCACTCTCTAGGATGTCCGGCTCTGGGTCAGTGACCACACCACCGTGGTCATCAGGAACATTAAGATCTTTCTTGTATAGTTCTTCTGTGTATTCTTGCCATCTCTTCTTAATCTCTTCTGCTTCTGTTAGGTCCCTGCCTTTTCTGTCCTTTATCATGCCCATCTTTGCACAAAACGTTCCCTTGATATCTCCAATTTTCTTGAAGAGATCTCTAGTCCTCCCCATTCTGTTGTTTTCCTCGATTTCCTTGCATTGTTCATTTAAGAAGGCCTTCTTATCTCTCCTTGCTATTCTCTGGAAATCTGCATTCAGTTGTTTATATCTTTCCCTTTCACCCTTGCTTTTCGCATGGGTGAAAGGGAAAGATATAAATAACTGAATAGAGACATTAGCTCTCACTAAATATGTTCATTAACTGAGGGCCTAATGCTATCCTACTTTCCAGAGCCACAATGCAGCTCCAAGGTAAAAGAACAAATGTTCCCTTATCCTGAGAAACCTATGGTGTGGCAGATCTCCATGGTAACACCATACATTCCCCTGGTGGTGTCTGCTGCTGGTATGGAAAACCTGTATGAAATAGGACCATTTAAAAGTTGAGTGTCTTAAACCATTGTTACTCCTGCATAAGGAAGCATTCATCATCAGGCTCCATGTGGCTGCTGTAATCCAAGGAAGAATCTTAGAGCCAAACTTCCATTGTTACAAAGCCTGTCACCCATCTGGCAAAAGTATTGAGGAAAAATCTATAGCACTCAACCCATCTCTAATTTAAAGTGTCCTATCAGGAGAACATGCGGGCAGAAGAGTCTAAGAAACAAAATTTATTTTGTTTGTACACAGATGTACTCCCCCTAGTTGCTAATATGTTGAACTAATGAATTTGAGTGTTATTTTCAAAGCTTCCATTCTAGGAAATTGTTTACTTTTAGAATGCCAACAGTTTCAGTTAACGTTTCCACAAGGGTATTGCACTGCAATTACTTTGATTGACGGCACTCGTTGAAACGGTCACCAAAATTGGTCCACTGAGCCACTTAGCTGGCTAAATGAAAAGCTGGCCAGCAGATGAGTTTCCAGATTTTATCTCCATGCCTGCAGAATACATGCAGTGATGGAACTCTAGTTTCCATAGAATACTAAAAGTTAAACTGCCACACATATTTTTGAAAGAGAAATAATAAAATCAAAACATTTTCTTCATGGGAAAGTCCAGTAATGGAAGGAGATACTCAATACTGGCTGCTTGCAAAGAGCTTATGCAATAAACTGTATGTATGTGAATATGAGAGTTGATTATTCTGAAACACAATTGTATGCACATTTAAGTAATTGCTTATTGAACAAAACATGTTTCTCTAATATGAACTATTGCATTAGACTGTAAATAAGGTTTAGATCATATTGAAATTACAGCCCAATCATGCCTAAAATCCTGCAGCTGGCCTAAAGGGACGGCCATTGCATCCATGTCAGGATGTGGGCCGCGCCAGCACAGCCAGGGCTGACCTCAGGGGAAGGGGATGTTTGTCCCCTTCCCCCGGTGTAAACCCCAGAGGCCCCAATGAGACTCCTCAGATGCGCATCAGCTCTGAAGCTGGCGCATATCCAGGGAGACCGTGTAGGGCTGGGCCGGGCTGGGAAGGGGACGGAGATATGGTGGAGCACGCTGCTGTTATCTCCGCCCCCTTCTCGGCTGGCTGACAAATGGCCCCCTCCTGCTGACCGGCATGGCCCTTACCTGCATCAGCCTGTACGGGTCTGGGTAGGCCACGGAGTAAGCGGTGCTGGCCTCTGCACCAGCATAGCTTACTCCCAGGGTGCTGAAAATGTGCCTTACGGTATGTTTACGACACCCTAGACCAGCGGAGCCCTTGCTCCACTGGCAGAACTTTGCGCTGAATTGAGCTTAGTTCAGTTACATGTTAGTTACATGTTCTTCAGTAGACAAAATTAATGAAAATAAGTTCAGCTTTAAACTTTTCTATATTTTTTCAATGGTTATGAAAAAAACCCAAGGCCATTCATAACAATGTGGAGATATTATTTCCTTTATCTAGAAGGATTTTTAATGTAAAATGCATGAATATGTCAAGGGAGGAAAAAAGCCACATCTA
Source organism: Plestiodon gilberti rubricaudatus (assembly GCA_026170595.1). NCBI lineage: Eukaryota > Metazoa > Chordata > Lepidosauria > Squamata > Scincidae > Plestiodon > Plestiodon gilberti. The sequence continues at coordinate 217,315,122 of JANXHW010000002.1, read as the reverse complement.
ATCTTTAAAAAAAAAAATTAACAACTCTCTTGGACACTACAATAAAGGAAATGCAGTGGGCTGCACATGGCAATTAAGAAAATCTTACTTGCTTGCAGGAACATATTTCTTCCAAAACAGGAACATAATATTTTAAAGAAGTTTAAAGTTTTAACAAGGCAATATAATGCAGTCAGTATACAAGAATTTCAAATTCCATATGGCATCTTTCACATTTAAAAGTGGGATATATTTTTTTCCTGGAGGAAAATATGCTTTTATTGGCAACAGTAAGAGATGTATAACTTGAAGTGATAACATACTGTAACCTGAAAGAATTTGTAAGAATTTCCTTACTTGCAAAAGGAAAGATAGTTTTGGATGGAGTTTTAGAGAGTCATTACAGCTACTGCTGTACAAAGGAGAGCAAATACAAATAAGACCCCAGGTTTGAGAACCGTAATTACCATTTGTACAACTCTCATAATGGCCACGGGTCCAACCATGTAATATTTAAACTCATGTGAAGACTACTGGAATGTGGTACAAATGCAGAACTCACAATCTGTGAGATTGTACATAAGGTTACGTGTATCACTGAGGAGAGGAAGGAATGCGTGCTCCTCCAGCATACAAGGTGCAGCAATTCCTTCCAGCAAATGCATCTCAGAAACCTTCATAGCATCTTTACAATTAAAATTGTCCGGGTTTTGTGACCACAGTCCATTATTTGATTGAATTTTATTTATTTATTTTTATTTATTTCTGTACTTATATACCGCCTTTCTTATCCTCAGATTACTCATCAGATGTTATTCAAGGCGGTTTACATAGGCAGGCTTATCTAGATCCGATAAGGATCTTTACAATATTGTTCTGTATAGAACCCTATAATTCCAGACGGTTTCTTCCACGGCATAGTCATCTTCACTTAGCTGCTGAACACAAGCCTCGAGCTCTCTGCAGGACGCCACAGATCATGCTGAACAGGGAAACATTTTTCCAGTTGTCATCGCTCTGTCACTGACATTCTCAGCATTCCAGTCTGTTCTCTCACCGCACCACACAACAGCGACTCCTCTCAGCCACCGAGGGTCATGACAGCTTATCAGTGACTTCCTGGTCTCCCTTCCAGCACGAAAACTGACTGTTCCTGCTTAGCTTCCGGCAGTCTTCAGGCAGTTCAACCTCGGGACCACCTGACCAGTTCAACCTCCTGACCTTTCACCCATACCTGTGATGGGCACTGTCAAAGGTAAAACACAAGACACTCAAACCGTCCTTTTGTAGTCCTTCATAGTATCGCTGAACTGAGGACCCTTTTCATGGAGTTAGAGATAACAATTGTCCACATCTAGTGTTGATCTTTTTTCATTGGTGAATAAAAATAAAACAAAAGATCTAGTTTTGATCTTTGACAGCACAAACGTTTGGAGGGCCTTAAATTTTCCTCTAGGCAGATCTGTTATGTGGGATGTGGCCATTTGAATGAAGTCCACCCCCACCCCCCATCAACCCATTCACTCATTCATTCTTTGGAATGCTGCACATAGAACTCGATAGCTCTGAAGATGTTCCCTACACAGAAGGATATGTTTGAATCATACAGCCTTCTTTTTACCAGATGCTGTTCTTTCAAATTACAATTAAATGAAGATATATTATATCTGAATGGAGACTAGAAAACAGAACTCAGCAATTTAAGTTCTATTCAAAATCAACAGACAAAAACATGATAAAATCCCTGTAAACAACTTGGAAGTTTTTTTACAGTGCAATGCAACGTTCCTATAAACCAGTCTCATCGTTCCATTCATATATACAGTACCTAACATTTCCTCCCAGCCCACAGGTGTACGTATTTATATATACACACTTGGGTAAAAATGGTTTAATTAGTACTGATGGGGGGCTCAAACATTAACATATATGACACTCGCACACTTTACCACTCAGTACTTGATGACTCACAGCTGAATGTATGAAATTATCATTTTAAAAAGCACAGAGTTGATCCAGACTTTGCATAAGCAGAAGGAAGCTCTTCTGCCCCTCTTCATTTCAGCCCTTGCACCTCATGAAAAACCTCTCTTGAGGATCAGTGGAACCTCTTCAGTAGCGTACGATGGGTCACATGTTATGAGGTGTAATACCACCAACATGATCTTACCCCCTCCCCGAGGTTTGGGTACCATGAGGGGAAACATGGTGGGGTGGTGCAGTGTGAGCTACGGGAGGGGGGGACGACTGCTGAAAATTAAGCAGAAGAACCTCTCATGGACGAAATCTGCCCATTTCCGGCAATTCCAACCTCCTTCTGTAGCTCTCTGTGCCCCATACCAGGGATGTATCTAAGTAACTAGGTCGCGAGTGCGAGTGCAAGTACGAGTCATTTTTGCATGAGTGCGAGTCCGAGTGCGAGTCAGTGCCAAAAATTTTGGGCAAGTACAAGTCAAGTGCGAGTCATTTTTGCACGAGTACGAGTTCAGTACGAGTAAGGCCAGAAACCACGAGTCACAAGTCACGAGTCGAATCACTTGGGGAAAATGGCTTTTTCCCCTGAAAATGGGGTGTGTGTGTGGGGTGTGTGTGTGTGTGGGGTACCTCTGAGGCTTTTAAAGCACCTACTTGGCTTCCCCTATGACTTGGAAAATGACTTGGAAATGGCAAGTCGTTGCCCCCACGAGTGCGAGTCAAGTACGAGTCCAGTGGGTCACGAGTATGAGTACGAGTACGAGTCAGGGAAAAAGTGGCTAAGTCACACTTGCGAGTCGAGTCATTTGACTCGAGTCCCCATCCCTGCCCCATACCTCCCCAAAGTAAAGATTCCCTCAACTCTCTGGAGTGGTTTAGGGGAGGGGGCATGAGATGCTGTGGAGAAGACAAGAGGTGGGTTCCTTTCCCTCACACAAGGTCAAGATTCATCCCATTGTATATGAGATTACAAGAAGCAAAAAGGAAAATGTTCAGTCTCCGATTTCAGATGTAATGGACCCCAATGTATTGTGAGTTGTCCTTGAAACAGTGTGGGTGCCTGTGGGGCCCCTCTATCCTCACCCCATCCCAGGGGGGAGTTCTACATCATAGGGGGAGGCTAGAGGAAACTGCTATGAAGCAATTTTACTGCTGGGTTTCCTTACATACTGTAACTGGAGGGTAGGGTGAATCTTCAGGGTCTGTTGGTTGGGGTTCTCTCTGTCTCTCTCTGCACCTTGCCTTATCACACACAGACATCTCTGTGTGAGGTTCAGTCACCCAAGCATCTTATTTTGAATGCTTCTCAAAATCGAACTCAGGCTCACAGGGGCCAAGGCTGAGGTAGGAGCTGGTACAAGGGTTGGGAATTGGGTTGGCCCCGAGTATCTGGAGTCTGCCTGGGCTGCTCCCACCCCTTCCCACGTCTTTTACTGCCTCTCTTCCAGTGTCCTCCCAATCCAGGCTTCTCCACTTTCCCCTTCTTCTTGTCTCTGCCCCATCCCTGTCTTCCTGTCCCTGTTGGGCTGTTGCCACTTTCCTACAAACTTCAGTAATCTGCTCCTTCACTGTCTCTCTCTTCCACGTGGTCCTTGCCCCACCTCTCCATTCTCTCACCTGACTCACTCCTCTGTCCTCTTGATCTCTGCCTCTCTCTGCCCCCTCCTCCTTTGATCATCCACCTGGTTCCATTCTGGTCCTCCACCTTTACCTGCCATCCCTGCTCATGTCTCTCTTCCCTTTATATTACCCTCCCAGCCTCTTACACCCCACTCAACAAGACCCAGGCCAGCAGCATTGATGGACTCTTCTCACGATATGTGCTGCACGGCAATGACATCACCACCAGGTGAGACATCCAGAAGCCCTCTCCCGCTGCCATCTTGTGCAGCACCTCGGCACGGGTCACATGGGATCTCTTTATAAGAATGAGTTAGAATACTGATTTCTTTCAAAATTAACCAGAAGCATCTGAAAGCATCTTCACATGTTCATATCTTTTATATGACAAATGCAGTTCAAAGAAATATTAGTGAAGTTTAACCAACCAGACTTGTTATTTCTGTGAAATATTTTGAAGAAATGAAACATTAGCGGAGGCATTTGTGGAATAAGATTGTGTTGGTAGTATTATATCCCTCATAGCTTAGCGTTAGCATTATCGTCCTCTCATTGAATGCCTGTTAGCCTGAAACAAACAAGACAAATGGCAGAGTGGCATTCAAGTCCACAATATTTCTTTAATGTTTCTTCATAAGTACCAGCTCTTGTCATGGTGGCAGCATGTCCCACTCAGTCCATTTCTATAACACAAACATACTCAACCTGTACTCAACAATACCAGAGTTCTTTTTCATTCTTTTTGTCAGTGTGGTATTTCACCCAGCCAAATGCACTACAACAACATTGTTCCATAATGTGGATGTTGTGCTTCAACGATGGCAGTAATCTAATCTACATAATAAAACTGAGAACCATTTCTACACAACAATTTATGAAACAGGTTGGAAGCTATTTTCTTCTTTCACACCATACAGTTTTTGATTGCGATTTACCGATTCCGCCTGTCCCCAGGAGTACTTTCCTAACGCTGCCATAAAGGTTCCAACAAGACACACTGCTCTCATTTGAGTGAGGAGACATGCGTTTCGTCTAGAACAATATCAATGCCAACATTCAAAGGAAAGGCAACCCTATCTACTAATATATTTTGGTGTGGGGCTTTTTTGGTACTTGTTTTTCATGAAAGCTTAAATAAATAAATCTACTTAGATGGACAATAAAAGGTGGTATAAAATGTATGTTGCTTAGCTATTTTCTCTTTTTGAGGCAATTTACTTCTAAAAACTGTACTGAAAAATTGTTTAAAATAATGTGTTGCATTTGTGCTCTCAGCAGGATGCTACATTAAATATGCCAGTTCATTTAGCTGATTCAAAGGCGAAAAAACAGTTCTATCGGTAATATCAAGAAACGTGCTTCCAAATATATTTTGTACCCCTAAAATGACCAACAGCAGAGTTTGGTTAATAGTGTCAACTCAAAAGAAACGTGAAGACAACACAGTTTCTTCAGCTGAACAAGCTATTTTTATCTGTTTATAATTTGATTACGGTATTTTACAGAAAGCCTCTGTTAAATGAAAACAGAACTATGGGTTTCTTTCAGGGACTGGAAAAACTAACGTGACCCAGTTGTTTGTAACTTTATCCACTCCCTCTCTTAAGTGCTCTGTAGAGGCTCCTTTACATTAATGTCAACCTGAGGATCAAAGTGCCTCCGAAGAGTGCGCTCTGCTCCTAAGCTTAAACCATAGGCCTGCCTTAACTAAACTACCCCTTTCTCCTCTTGAATTAGAAGCAGATTTGTGCAAAGAAAAAGTGCCTTCCTTGTCCTCAACAATATCCATACTGAAGACAGGGCCAGTACTCAAGTGATCATATACAGTACCACAGTATTGTTTAACTGCAGGTGCAGCAGCTAATCCTAGGCTACACCACTCAGGTACAAAGTACCTCACAGCCACTCCTACTTCCTCCTGCTTTAGAGTGGCAAGTAGTAATGGATGGATCTCTCTTTCCATTTGGCCAGAACTTTGTGAGGTTTCCTTTTATTTCTGTTCAGTTCTCTTCTGATAAAAATCTCCAGGTGTTCTGTTTGTTACAAAAACGAAGATGCTATGTAACCCATATTTAAATATTGATTTTTTTTGCAAGTATTTATTCTCCAAGCAGCTGGTACAATAATATACTGCAAACTATGCATTTAAATACTATTTTCCTACAAACATACAGAATGCATAGAATCTACAGATATGTCTGTAGTTTATAAAATCCAATCTGCTGGCAAGCGGAAGGGGTCCAGAACCATGCATTTCAAGTTTCATCAAGAATTAAAGTAACACTCCTAACAGGCCGCAATTCTCTGCACGCTCACTTGAAATAAAACCACAGAATTCCATGGGGCTTGAGATCCATGGACAGAGATGGAAAGCATGTCACACTATCACATGAAGCAACCAACGTGTTGATTTTGTGCAGTGCATGGAGTGTTTCCATAGTAGTTCCATTCCATCCATTACCAGGAGCACATGGTTCTGAAATGGAAAGTCTCTGAGCCAAGCAGAAAATGGCAGGATACCCAACACTATCTGGATCCATCAGACAGCCAGATTCTCATACCCTCCAAGTGATGAAGGTAACAGGTTGGTCAGCTCTTACTTCCAAGAAGATGTGTTAGAGTTTTCTTATGAGATTATTTCAGTAGGATAGGACAAAAGGCAAATACGCAGAAACTTCCTTCTCAATAGCCCTTCATGTTGAAGCCCTATTTCTGCTTTAATGGATGCTATGCAGAAAAAGCTATTAAACCTTATTCATTATTCTTTTCTTGTGCTTAATAACCCTTAATAGACCTTAATTAACTTGCACCAAGTAATCCATATGCAAGCCTACTCCAATATCAGCCAATGACACATCATTATCATACAAAAAGCAACTTCTCTGGGGAGGGGTAGCAGATGCAAACCTCTGATAACAAAGAGAATAATCTTTCTTATCTGAGTGTTGCAGAGATATTCTAATAAGTTCCATTGATACAAGAAAATATGCATCTGAGACACGCAGCTTCAATATAGTCATAAATGTATGCCTATAGGAAGCAATGGGATGAACAGACTACACTGTGAACCTAAGAACTCACTTGCATTCTGTACTAGCACACCCAAAACTGCATCAGAGCATTTTGCTATTTGCAACCAGTTTAATTTTGCAATAAAGAAAAAGCAGGATCCTAGAATACATAGAACCACAAATGGGTTTTCTATAGTTAAAAGCACAAATATACTGTGGCATATTTATTAACAACAACAACAACAAGCCAGAATCTGCTTCATCAGATGCATGGTGTTGTTACTGATGTGGGAATGTATATACATTTGGAAACACTGGTTTTTTAAAAAAAAAAACCAAGGCCTAAAGATCAAGCAAAGTAAGAGATAGCAGTAGGCGTGTGTCATTGATATTCAGAGCACAAATGAATAAAAGATCCAATGAGCATAGGTGTAAGCTACCACGGAGTAGAGGCCACTGGTAATGAGTAGCACTGGAAAAGTTCCTCCCAAAATTGCATAATTAGCCCAGTCTTCCCAAGTTTTCTCAAAGGGTTCTTAGAGAACCTTGGTTTTTCAAAAAAAAAAAAATTCTGGCTCATAATGGTGGTGTATTCTGAGCCTGAGAAAACTCCTAGTCAGCCCTCCCCACTTGTCAGCCCTCCCCAACTTTCCCAAAACATATGCACTGGGATGGAGTGCAGCTGTGAGAATCCACTTACCAACTCTACACATGCACCCCTACATGCTATAAGAACTAAATGAAGCTGCCTTATTGGAGTCTTGGGCCATCTACAGGGCATCTCAAGAAAATGTACACATACCTTATAGTGTTAAATGTATTATGCTATAATTCACACATATACTACATATGGTGTACACAGAAGCAGTTGCTTGACCAAGGGCCCAATCCTATCCAACATTCCCGCACACGTTCAGCTGCATTGCAGCCCCAAGGTAAGGGAACAAATATTCCCTTACCTTAAGGAGGCCTTTGTGACTGCCCCACCACCACAGGATGCAACGCATGCCTCATTGACATGGCTGCATCAGCGCTGGAAAGCTAGATAGCATAGGTGGAAAGTTATATAGCATTGGACCCTAAGTTAATTAGTTTTGAGCTCATTAAAATGCAGTGATGGGGACTCGAGTCAAATGACTCGACTCACAAGTGTGACTTAGCCACTTTTTCCCTGACTCATACTCGTACTTGTACTCGTGACCCACTGACTCGCACTCGTACTCGCACTCGTGACCCACGGGACTTGTACTTGACTTGCACTCGTGGGGGTAACGACTTGCCATTTCCAAGTCATTTTCCTTTAATGGCCGGCATCAACACAGGCAGGCAGGCAGGTAGGCAGGTAGGCGCAGTGGAGACCTTGGAGGAGGAGGGCAACAGGGAGGAAGGGTTTTCAAGGGGGTGTGAAAGCAAGCCTGGCTCTGAGTCCCCCCCCCCTTTTGTTGCTGTCTGTTTGGCATTGGCCACAACTCCGAGCACGAGGGGTGGGGAGGATTGAGGGAAGGCGAAGCTGACGCAGCAGTTCCTCCTCATTGACCAAAACTCCGAGCCCAAGGGATGCTCGGCTCAGCAAGGGGAAGGTGCAGGGAGGGAATAATAAATGGTTTGAACGTAGACACGCTTGTTTTTCCCAAACCAGATGGGTGGTAACAAGACTGAGAGGTGAGGGAAAGGGCATAGGGGGAGCCAAGTGGGTGCTTTAAAAGTCTCAGAGGTCCCCACACACACCCCACACACGGACACCCACCCACCCACCCCATTTTCAGGGGAAAAGCCATTTTCCCCAAAGTGACTCGACTCGTGACTTGTGACTCGTGGTTTCTGGCCTTACTCGTACTCGACTCGCACTCGTGCAAAAATGACTCGCACTTGACTCGTACTTGCCCAAATATTTTGACACTGACTCGCACTCGGACTCTCACTCTTGCAAAAGTGACTCGTACTCGCACTCGCACTCGTGACCTAGTTACTTAGATACATCCCTGTTAAAATGTGTGAACTTTTTTTTGAGACACCTTGTAGTTCTGTATCATCTACATTGATGGGAAGCAGCCCTAGAGGGTATCATTTTTTACATGTTTAAAAACATTTTTAATCCTTTTTAAAAGGATTTTTAAAGTGCTGGCCACTGCATCCTAGTCAGGATGCAGGCCACGCCGACACAGCCGGGGCTCACCTTGGGGGAAGGGGACAAATGTCCCCTTCCCCTGGTGTAAGCCCCGGAGGCCCCAATGAGTCTTCTCAGATGTGTACCAGCTCTGGAGCTGGCGCATGTCCGGGGAGGCCGTGTAAGGCCAGTCCGGGAAGGGGACGGGGATATTGTGGAGCATGCCGCTAATATCTCCACCTGCTTTCAAACTCACATCACATGTAGGCAATCGGAAGTATGAGCAATTCATGCTTTGACAATCCCACTTCTGTGGAATGTTCAAATTGGTATTAAGGTGTTCTTACATTTCTTCATTCGTACAAACATATCCCTATGACTGGTCAAAGCATGAACAAGAATCATAATACAAGGAAGCAGCAAATCATTTAGTTGAAATACTGAATAAAAATATGGCTGAAACCCTTTCATTTGTTTTGGGTAATTAATACAATTATAGACATCTTTTTTATGCCTTTATTCTGTCAGTTGGACCTATTTATAGTGAGACTTGGTTGATTCACCATAATTTCATTCCTCCCACAGCCCATTTACACGCCTTTGCTAAAAAAAATGTATAAATTTCTTTTGCATTTTAATATCACAGTGTCTGAAATCTAAAAAAAGGTCTAAAAGTTATACATCCTGTGAACTTCTGTAGTTCTGAATAATTACTACTGATGGGAACAGCCTATGTTCATGACCCTCAGGCTTCTGAAAGCTGTTTGATATTTCTGCACAAGTCAGCTTGCACCATATAAACAGTGTAAAGGTTTACATGAAGGTGGGCAGTGGTAAGGTAAAGGTATCCCTTGACATTTAACTCCAGTCATGTCCGACTCTAGGTGCAGTGCTCATCCCCGTTTCTGGCTGAAAAGTCAGCATTGTCCAAAGACACTTCCGTGGTCATGTGGCCGTCATGACTCAACACCGAAGCGCACGCAGAGGCGTCACTAGGACGCGCGTCACCCCAAGGCAGGGTGGCGCGCATCACCCTAGTGACGCCCCCGAGTCTGACTTCATCTCTGCGCAAGCGCGAAAACAGTAAAATATCCATATTGACGCATTGGGCCTTCAGAAGGCCCTGGAGCGCCGGCCGGGCCGGCCTCGGAGCGTCCGGAGGACGACGGAGGTGACGCGCGTGGGGGGGTGCGCGCGTCACCCCTTTGCGTGCATCAACCCATAGCGGCCCGCTCCCGTCGCCTCACGGGACCGACGCCACTGGGCGCACGGAAGGCTGCTGCCTTCCTGCTGAAGCGGTACCTATTAATCTACTTGCAATTTCTTGCTCTCAAACTGCTAGGTTGGCAGGTGCTGGGGTCAAAGACGGTAGCTCACTCCATCACGCGGCACTCGGGTCTTGAACTGCTGTCCTGCCTACCTCCCGGTCTGCAGTTCAACATCTTAACCATGGCGCCTCTGTAGTGGTAGTGGCAAGCAAAAGTTTAGTTTGGGGCATGCCAGCAGTTACTCACTACTGGCTGTGTAAAAGGAGAAAGTGCACACACAAAAAATCAGTAGCACCACTTATACCGCATACACCATACACATCATGCGATCCCTTCTCTGCAGTTACTGCATTCTAAGTTTTTACTACCTTTTTAATATATAATTTAATTTCACAAACACAAAAGAGCGTGTATGCGTGCAAGAAGGAAAACTGGGATTCTGGTATTTGCTTTTCAGAAATTTTTTCACTCTCGCCTTGACCAAGTGACAGAAAATCCTTCTCAAGCAAACATGAAGGTGTATTAAATAAAATACACAGGAGATACGGAAAATGAGGTTACAATTTAGGTGTAGAGGGGATTTTCTCTTAACCTTCTCTGATCTGTTAACGTTTCTTTTTCCTTTCTCATATATGGCTGGCCGTCCTTTCTCTCTGAAACAGTACGTTGTGTATTTTTAAATAAAACTGACAAGATTTAAACTATACAACATGGTGGCGTTGTTGAAGAAGGATAGAGATCGTATTGTACTATTCAAACAAAATTTAATACAATGAATTGGATCCTAATTTTGCATATAGCAGTTCTGTTGTCAAAAGCTCCTTTCAGGAACAGAAGGAAATTTGAGCTTGGGTACGGATCCCTTGCACAATTCAATTTCTTGAAGGAGCTTCTGATGATGGCAGAGGTGTAACAAGACTTTTTGTTGCCTGGTTTGGGGGGGGGGGATTTGGTGCCCCTAGGGAACCTTCGCGCTGCCTTTAGGCCGCGCGTGATTGGGGGGGGCACCCCTCAGGGACCCTGCTCCGGGCACCCCCTGCCCACCCGCACCCCCCCGCATCCTCGCCAAGAAAGCCCTTCACCACAGGGACTGGACGGGCTGAGCAGGCAGCGCTGAGACGCAGGGACAGGGGAGTCGGACTCGAGTCTCTTGAGTCTGACTCGAGTCCGACTCGAGTCTCTCGAGTCCGACTCGGCGCCCCCGCAGCAAGTGGTGCCTGGTTCGGCTGAACCACTCGAACCACCCTAGTTACGTTACTGGATGATGGAGTAGCACTCTATGAAAAATTAGGATCCATCCCAACACAACAAAACTCAACATAAATGAAAACATTTAAATGCTTCAGTCCGGGAGGAGAAAATATTTCATATAGTCTTAAATAAGGCTATGGGTAAGGGGTGTCACCAAGCCGGGTTGTTCTGAGTAAAGGCAAGACCCTGGGGTCTCCACCACCCCATGACTTTCCAGGGAGGTGGGCAGTGCCAGCTTCTTCCCCTTCCACCCTCGGATTGTAGAATGGAAGGAGTGGTCACCACAACTGCCAAAAGTCTTTGGCAGCTTCAGCAGCAACTCCTCCTCACTCCCACCCTTGAAGGTGGGACTTCAGTGACTTGGGCAGAGACTCCACACCACAATGTGGTAGGGGCCTGGAAGAAGAAAGTGCCTTGGCCAGTGGGGAGGACAGGAGAAGAAGGAACTGCCATGCGATGACGGAGGGATCTCTGGAGGATGTTCCCATTTGCAAATGGGATGCCCAGTAGCGAAAGCAGTGGTGGGCTGACATTCTGAGACAAAAGGAAGTCTTTCTATATTCAACCTAGGAGCTGATTTATTACTATTGTATCTGGAGCAAGGCAGAACTTGTACCGTATAGCACACCAACAACACTTCACATACATGCATGATCATAACACAAATGTCATATTTGAAAAACCTAAACAATATTAGTCTAATACTATCTCCTAGCACTGTGGATGATTGCTGTAAAAATCACCTGCAAGGAGAAAAATATTTCTTTTCTCTTGGCCGTGTTTACTGAATGCAAATACGGATATTCCACTCCTTGGAAAAAAATGTATCTCTACATGCAGAATTTCATGATAAAAAGCTTTAATGTCCCTGCTTTTTCTTGATAAATCCTGCTGGTTTACTGACGCGTGAACGTGCTAAAATTGAATTACTGTACAACAGCAATTACTTTTCACAGTACACCTATAATGGGAATCAATTCTGCAGTGAACACCAGGTAGTCAGAAGGAGAAAGAAATGGGGATGGGGGGCTCATAAAGGAAAACATCTTCTATTCCTCTTCCCCACATTTCTCTATATGGCTAAGGAATTAAAGCTTCTTTAATAATAATAAAAAATACAACTTACTCCACGTGATTCAGAAAGTGGTTTCTTTTTTTTACTGTTATCCGTGTAAAGCAACCATCTTTAAAAGCACTCTATATTAGCAGAGTGAAAACTATTGCTTAAAAAAATTCCACATCCCACAAAAAGCTGAGAGAATATTTTTAACAATGAGGTCAACTGTATTTGAATTGGCACATGGTCTTTGCAAACCCTCTTCAGCCTCTTTAATTTATTTCTTTTATATTGTTTTTTTTTTACAAACAGTAATGAAGCAACTTGGTCATTACTCTTCCCATCAGGTAAAGTTATTTTCCAAGACTGAATGTCCTCTTCATTTGTGAAATGCAAACTGTTTAATTGACTAGATAACACGTGCCTGGAAATCTTCCAACAGCAAAACATTGTTTGGTTTCAGGTTGCTCCAATGCATTTTTGATGATACAAACAATAATTACGGTAAGACGTTTTCTGGTAGAGAGCGGCAAAATGGTGCAACTAAGTAAAATTTGAAAAATATTGACACAAGAAATAATGCATTAGACTTTCAAAGAATTTAGAACATTTTACATTCACATTAATTCCTTGGACAAAAATAAGATTCCAGCACCTTGGACAGGTTACAGAATTAAAACACAGCTATGAAGTTAGAAATAAATTTTAGTACATTGAATGTTGAAGAATTTACTCGTCAAATGAAAAGCAGCTGGAAGGTGTTCAGTTTTCAGAAATGAAGGGATAGGAACAACCAATCTTGTACAGTATCTGCTTCTAAAGTAGAATTTACAATTGATAGAACACTGGCTTTCTTTAATAAAAATAGGAAGTGCATCCCTAAAGCTGCTGAATATGTGCTATATAAAAAGGAGGTTGATCTCTTTGCAGAAACAGACACAGGGTGTGGTATCAAATTGGCCATAACTTTATTCAAACACAACCAAAGAGAGACCAGTACGTAGCAGAAGCCCAAACAACATCAACTTGTCCAGGAAAATTAGCATGGTTGGTCAGCAGCAGATGTTTCCGAAAGCTTTTTCTTTTGGCACACCACTCTGTCCCAAACAGGGGTTTCTAAGCTGATCAAACAGGTTGAGCCTCTCAGCAAGGATCCCCACTTTTACCATCACTGTCTGGCAATGTCCACACTAGCCCCTCCCTTAGGCTCTATGTATGTAAGTCACAATCCACCCTAGACCAGTGACTCTGCAGTGTCCAATGTTTGCAGACCATAGGAGTGCCTTCTCCAGCTTCCAATGGGCTATTTGTTCTCCTTCACACTCCGTCCAATTCCGGCAAAATTGTGACAGAACAGAACTGGTAATCAAAGTTAAAGCGAACACAATAATTGGCCAAGCTGAAAGGGACTACCCAAAGGAAGGAGAAAAAGGCACGCAACGCGGGGTGTACAAAAGATTCCTTCCCAATTCCCTTAAAGCCCCAGCCCTTGTTAACCTCAAAAATAGGGAGGGTGGGTGAGTGGAACTCTCCACTCCAAGCACATGCAAGATGAAGGTGGCAGGGTGTGTTTTTTTAAATATCCCCAGCTTCCCACTTCTGCAAACAATTGGGGATGCTGGACAAGAGCAGGGTGGACTGTTATCCCTATTCTCTCCCCACGGCCTGCAACAATCCCCTCCTTATCTGCAAGGACTGAAGAGGCGAGGGGTTCTTCCCTTTGTCTGGTAGTTTTCTGTACAATAATTTTGCCCAAAATAATTGAGCTACTAACATTATAGTGAGTCTCAGCGTCACTTGGAGATATTATTCATTTAAATATTCAAGTATATTTGCCAAAGACTGTGCCCAAATGCTCCTCTTAAAACCCAACAGTAATCTTCTTGTTGTTGTTGTTGTTCAGTCGTTAAGTCGTGTCCGACCCTTCATGATCCCATGAACCATATCCCGCCAGGCCTTCCTGTCCTCCACTATCTTCCTGAGTTCGCTCATTTTCATGTTCGTTGCATCGGTGATGCTGTTTAACCATCTCATCCTTTGCTTTCCCCTTCTCCTTTTGCCTTCAATCTTTCCCAGCATCAGAGTTCTCTTCGCATTAGGTGGCCAAAATATTTGAGCTTCAGCCTCAGTACCTGTCCTTCCAGGGAACAGTCAGGGTTGATTTCATTTAGGATTGACTGATTTGATCTCCTAGCAGTCCAAGGGACTCTCAGGAGTCTTCTCCAGCACCACAGTTCGAAAGCATCTATTCTTCGGCGCTCAGCCTTCCTTATGGTCCAACTCTCGCAACCATACATTGCTACTGGGAACACCATCACCCTGACTATGCGAACTTTTGTTGGCATGGTGATATCTCTGCTTTTTATTATGCTATCTAAATTTGCCATAGCTTTCCTTCCAAGGAGTAAGTGTCTTTTAATTTCATGGCTGCTGTCTCCGTCTGCAGTGATTTTGGAACCCAAAAAAGTAACTCTTAAAACCCAACAGTAATCTTCTACTACCATCGCATTCTTTTGTTCCCTGGACTGGATATCCGAGAGTTTGCCACGGATTATATTTCACGTGAAATACTTCTGGTATATTTCTGCATACTGACCCATTTTCAAATATTACAGGAAATGAAACATTCAGGTTTGTTAGGAGTACCTGAAATCACCAGAGCTACTGATTACATTTTTTGCCAAACAATTCAAGTATGCTTTCTCAAAACTACAACAATGCTCTGCCAGACTGTTGCAATAACTGTCTCAATGAAAAATACCCTGCATTAGCATAGATGATTATTTGCAATTAGCGCAATAACGCATGTAGTTGTTAAAGGCAAAAATGCAGCTCTGTTATCATTAGGAAAGAAAAATGGCATGACAGAATTGGAATTATGTACTTGTCTGGTCACCACAAGCGAGCTAGAAACGATCTCACGGCAACTGGCATCGCGGGGGATCTTCTTTTTCAAACTTTTTCTTTTGGCACACCACTCTCTGGGGAATAGCAATGTTAGTACAGTACTTGAAGTGTGGATAACGTTTCCAGAGGCTGGCTCCCTACAGACACATCCTAAGGAAAAAGGATAGCGACTGGCAGGAGCCAATCGCCAGGAAAGTTATCAGAACTTCAAATGCAACTGAAGTCAGTGTTCCCCAGAGAGCATGACCAAAATAAAAAAGTTTACAAAGACCCACACACACACCAGGAGTGTTTTCAGCACTTCTCAAGTACCGTTGAATCCACTGCTGCTCAGTGAGGAGTAGCAGGTTTAACAATTGTGTAGGCAGATCCCCCTTTTGTTTACCTTAAAACAACAAGGCTGTGGCATGATTATTTGGATTTGAAAGTATTTTGTGCTGTATCACGCTTGTGGCTGTGAAGACTTCTCAATGAACAGCACACACAAAATTGGGGGGCTGCAGGTTAGCAGGAGTGAACGCTATCCTGAACCCTCTGTTTCACCTCTACTCAGAAGGGGGGGAGCTTCGGGGCACACGAGCATAAGATAAAATAGGAGGGAGTCAAGAAACTTGTAAGAAACAGGCAGAGATGGCACTCACTTCCTGAGCTTGCAGTGATTAAGCAACATGAACATAGTCCTGAAAACGCATTTGCTGCATGGGCTACTGACTTGCAGGTAAGGAAAGCCTTGGATCATTCTGGAAGATGTGCTGACAAAGGGCTGCCTCAGTCCTTTCTGCCCCTCCAGGTGACCAGTTCCAATGTCAGGTTATGGCGACCCCCATTCACCCCCTGATGGTGCACTGGGCATTGCCACTGTCGCAAGTGCTGAGAGCTCAGGGCTCAGCCCAGTCAGATGGGCCCTTGGCCAATGCCCAACCTGATTGGTCCAATAGCACCCCCACAGATGAGTGTAGTAGAGCCTCTGTTGCTATGAAGGAAGGAGAGAAAGATCCAAGAACAGTCGCACTCTGTTCCAGAGTGTGCCAAAAGCAGCTCTTGCCTTCCCTTCTCATCCTTCAGCTGCAATAGGAGAAGGAGCCGCCCTCAATTTCCCCTCACCCAACCACCAGTTAGTTGCACTGAGTGACAGCACACCTTTCTCATTCTATAGAGAGCCTATGTGGTGTAGTGACTCAAATCCCCTCTCAGCCTTAAAGCTTTCCGTGTAGCCTTGGGCCAGTCAAAATGTCTTAGGATGTAATGAGTAGACAAGGTGCACTGCTCTAATTTTTTTTAGAAAAGGCAAGGAATAAAAATGCAAATCATAAATAGGCAGTCCCTGCTCATCACAGGATTCCTCATCACTGTCTCTCCAATACAAATGTACACATGGGGGAAATGGGACTGTGCCTGCTGCCCCCCCTCCCATGCATTAAAGGTGCTGTGTGAGCACAGGAGATGACACACACGGTCAAATGCAGGGAGGGGCCACCGGTGACACTGTCCAATGCTGCCTTGGATCAGCCGCAGCCACATCTGCTGTGGTGTGCTGAAAAAAGAAAAGCCCCTCACTGTGATCCATCGTGCAGTTTTCACAAACCTGGAAGTGTGGGACTTTTGGTTTTATTTGAAGCAACCACGTGGACGAAGGAGCGCCTTCATCCACGCAGTCCCTGTAAATAAAGCTGGAATTTTCACACTTCTGAGTTTGCAAAAATGGTGTGATGGAGCACAGCAAGGAAGCAGATCAATGTGGCTCACATCCATGACAAGGTGGAGGGAGGAGGTGGCAGACTCGGGGTAAAGGTCCCCTTTGCTCCCCGCTATCTGCTTCTGATGCAAGCCACATCAGGTCATCCCATGGCTAGGTAGCTGTGGTCAAATGGCACTTTGAACACTCAGAGGTTGATGGGGGAGCCAGCAAGCATGATCTTCCCACCATGGGTTTATTTATACAAACCCATGAATACCTGCACAAGACTTGCATCAATGTTCAATGGGAAACTGGTGGGTCAAGGAATCTTTGCTTGTCATTCTGTGAATCTGCAATGGATTCTGTATTTGCTGATGCAATAATTCTAAAAACATATTCTTATTTTCTGAGACTGCACCATGTTTTACAGTAGCCAAAATATTTTGAAACACCTTACCAATTTGTTAGACAAGTCACATTACACAAATTATCATGCTCTAATTGAAAGAAAACACAGCATCGCTCTCTTCCTTCAACACTCCTGCAGAACAGATTGTTGTTCATTTAAGGGAGTTGGCTTGACCCTGCTGCTACCTCTAAACTGCCTTATGGTAAATCCAGTGACCTGGAAGTGCAGCAGAAAGTCTCCTGCTGCCATTGCAGAGCCCCACCATCCCTTCTGAAAATGTGATTAACGATGCTGATCATTGGTTAGACAGGTAGGACTACGTTTCGGCTCTCCTTCCCCCCCCCCCCTTTAGCCTGCCTTTGCCTAGGAGGCTCCAAGGCTGTCTCTCTGATAGGGAGGAAAACTTGAATAGAAAATGGTTGTTGCAGCAGATGAGGAAAACAGGGGTTTGCATTTGTAAGGTGACAAAATGAAAATTGAACTGAACTGGATCAACTCAGTCTAGTTTTCATTAATCCTGAAATGAATACCTACGAGGTCCAAAGGAGTCAAATTTGCAAATGGCCCATTTGGCTTCCATTCACGTTTGTAGCAAAGTGGGGCTTAACTTGTAGACAGGCAGAGCAGTGGGATTTCCCCCCCATTTCTTTAAACTGCTTGTAAAGTGTAAAAGGAGCATCAGAGCTCCAACCTGTAAGCTGCCTCCTGACCATTGCAATTTTCTCCCCCACAACACCCCACTGGTGGCCACCAGGAGGAGTCCTGTCTCTCCTTCTAAATGTTAAAAACAGTGTAAAGAAAAGTAACTGCTCTGCTCCCCGCCCCCTCTTCATTATGAAAACGAACGGAAGAACAAAAACAGGTGGATTAAGGATGAAATGAACACGAATCTAACAAAATGAAGAAGAGCATCAAAAGTTGTGTCTACTCCTTGATAAAGAGATGTTCTCCATCAATGTTATCTCAATTATAGTACATGCCAAGAAAAGCACAATTTCCCACCTGTGTTAATGACAACAGACAAAGAATAAAACACTTCCAGCAAACACTTTCCAAACACAGAAAACCTTGTTCACCTGCCTCTGCCCCAGCACTGGTCATTCTCCTTCAAGGATTATCTTACCTTTTCTAGAAAGAACTAGAAACTTGCTCTTTTTGAATGAAAGCTGACATTTTCATGTAGCTGAATTGTGTGCCCAATACACATCTCTGGGCTTTCTGTGCCCCCATAAAATTGCCACATATACAGACCTGCTTATACTGGCTGGGAACCTTTTGTTTGCTTTCTACTCTTTTTCTATTCTGTTACCTCTTCCCTCAGATAATTTAAATTAAGTACAGTCTTAAAATAACAGATTCCATTTTAAAAGCCCATAGTAACTAATCCTCAGGAAAGTCTTGTTACAAAAACAAGAAAGAAGGGTAGCGATGGTCAAAAAACATGTACCAATTACTGAGAACACGACTTTCAAAGAAACACATGCCACCACAGAGCAGACAGATTCTGTTCTCCTCCACGTCTCAGACTCTGAATGGCTTTTCCTTTGAAGAAATATTGTTCAAGTCTTACCCTCTGAAATGGAAGGATGGGGTAAAAATCACATGCATTACAAGTGCACACAAATTACAGCAGATATGAGGAGAGATGTGGACAAGGGAATAGGAGGGGGTGGGTAAGTGTGTTATCGCCCATCATATATGCACAGTGCACAGTTTGCCAAATGTGTACATAGGTCCTTTGACAGTGAAGTATGCTTCCCAAAGGAAGTACACAAAGGCAAGGATTCGAAGTGTACAGAAGGAAAAAAACTTGATTTAAAAAAGAAAAACATTTCTATTTTGTTTACATCAAAACAAATATTTTTTGGACTATGTCTTACGGAAGAGCCATCATCCTTCACCAAGTACTTCAGAATCCCTTGCATTTTCATAGCATCACAATGATTTACTGTGAGTGGTAAGATCTTGGTAGAACTACACAAAATGCAAAAGGAAAATTGTCTGCTACCTACCCGAACAGCTTCAGACTTTTTATGAAACATCTCCTCCATATTCTTTGCTAGCTTCTTCACTAGCTGAAGGCCATCAATTTCTTCTATGGTGACATCTTTCTCATATTCTTTATATTTCTGCAAGAGAAAAAGCAGCTGCTAAGTGATACAGCAGAGCCGGTAATAGTCTACAAGTACACATGCAGCATTACCCTAGAAGTTTTTAAAACAATTTCTGTGCAGCCTGGGGATACGTAAAGTAAAAGTATTCTCACAACAAAACTAATTACTTGGAAATGGCCCCCAAGGTGGAAAAAGTAGATTCTTCTCCTCTCTGAAATAGTAACAAAATGTTTGGACACGAACACCATCATAACATAGCAATTACTGCAAAAGTAAAATACTTTCTAATTCAATTCTGTAACATGTGTTTATATATTCATTCTTACTTACATTCTGTGATTTGCACTACTCGTGGGTCCATTGACTATTCTTGTACATTGATTCAGGGTAATCCAAATGTTATGCAGTAGTGTAGCCAGGGGGGGGGGTGGCACAGTAGGTGCTGCATGGCGTTACATGGAGGTGCACAGTGGCCCCTCTCACTCACCATCAGATCTAGTCCAGCAACAAAGGCAATGGTGCCTTCGCTGTGAGACTGACTCCGACGGCGAATGGGAGGGGCCACTTTGCACCTCCTTGTAACTTACAGCGCCCCCGCCGCCCCCCTCTGGCTACTCTACTGATGTTATATAATAACTTTACTGATATTAGAAAGACAACAAATATTATTTAGATTTTAGAATATTTCTGTACTGCTTTTTAATCAGAGATAAAAGTTAACAAACCGGTTTGCAAAAGCAAAGGAACAAGAGATCTTCCCTATCCCAAAGGGGCTCACAATTGTAAAAGAAACATAAAGGGAGACACCAGCAAACAGCCACTGGAATAGATAGACAATATGCTGGGAATGAAAGTACCTCTCCCTCTGATAAACAAGTTGTTCTGGGGACAGTTGCTCTCCCTCTGCTAAATAAGAGGGCACCACTTTAAAAGGTGTCTCATTGCCCACTTAGCAGGGCTTAATAAGAATCAGGATGCAATGGTTTCTAAAGATGTTTGAATTTATACTGTTCTTCCAGGCTCTTCAAATGAATTGCAGTTTTAGATAGTAAATGCATCAAAACATATAGAAGCAAGAAGAAAGCAACAGAATTGTGCCTTTAACCCCATAAAACCAACACATTCATTCACAGCACAATCCTATGCATGTCTACTCAGAAGTAAGTCTTACTGAGTTCAATGGGGACTACTCCCAGGCAAATTGTGTACACACACACACACACACACACACACACACACACACACACACACACACACACACACACACACAAAACCATCCCTCCAACCACCCATTTTCTAGGCAAACAGAACATGCCAGGGTTGGGTTATTTCTCCCTCAATTTGTCTGCAATTTGACATAGTCAACAAATACAAGTAAATGGTGTACTCTCTTCTGATTCCTTTGATCATATTACCTAAGGTCAATGGGGACCTCTGTCCTATTCCTTTAGACAAAATCAAAAGATAATGATGAACAGAAACAGACAGACTACTGTCAATATCATCATGAGTCAAAATATCAATATTCAATTACTGAAATCAAAGTAACATTTTAAATAATAAATGGTAAACGTCACTAATCGGATTTCTTTATTTTGACTTTAACCACAGCCTCAAAAATAGTCACTTATCCAGTCTGGAAATGGAAGCTATGCTTTTCACATCATTCCAGGATTTCAAGAACTTGGTGTTTTTCTTATATACATGTTTACTATATTGAAGTAGGTGATGAACTGAAAGCACTACAGGTGAATTCATTCTAATAAAAGCTGAAAGTTTCCCTGGGTGATCGACTCTTTTGAGAAGTTAACATCTAAAAAATAACTGTACTCATTACATCAACAGGTCAGTAAGTGAAAATGTTTATTTCTGACAATGATTGCACCTGAATCTGATAAAGGAGATTCCTTAACAAGCGAGTTTCCTTAACAGCAGCATTTCTTCATGTCTGTTAATATACTGTACTTCAAGAAGTTGTTTTCAGATCAATAACTCCTTTTCAGAGAGGAAACCCAGTAAATTGTTAAATAGATTTATAAAGTGAACTGACGGCACAATCCCATTGATGTAGTAGGCTGGCGCAGTGCCATAAAGCACGTTTGCTACACCCAGAGAGTAGGTGGCGCAGGTGCCAAGGCCTGCACCACCACTCCAACACCAAGCCCAGCACCCTGTGCCACAGAGAAGGTAAGGCCCGCTCAGAGCAGCACAGGGGATGGGGGAGGAGGGCAGGGGCCAGGAAGAGGCGGGATCAGCGATGCTGCTCTGTACTATATCCTATCCTCCCTCCCAAGCCTTTTCCCCCAACACGGGGCTTCTTGGTTCCGTGCCAGCTAAATAGCTAGCGCAGATCCAAGTAGCCCCATAGCACGGGCTGGGGCTTTACCCAGGGTAAGCAGACAAATGTCCACATACTTCGAGGAGACCTCCAGCCTGCTCCTATCCAGCACAGGACACAGCGTGTGCCTGGGTGACCATGCTGCACCAGCGCTGGGTAGGATTGGGCATCGATTTAGTTTTTGTACATCAAGACACAGTTCTAGTTCATCAGAATATTATTCATTATGCTGTCTCCTCAGTACTTCATAGAAATCCTTTGGTTCAAGACTTCTGAAATATCTCCATCAAAACTACTCGTTGGAAGTGTGTGTATAGACTGTTATAAATATGGGGTCACATCCAAAGTAACGTTCCTACTCTGTGAATGCACAAAGAGCTCCTTCTGCTTGCGCAAGGATTTCTGAACATATGCAACACTCCTTTTGTTCTTTGCGGGAGCTTGAGCTCACAAAGTACACATCTGTTTACAGAAACAGTACATGGGATAGGTTCCATGGATCACTTTAATTTCCTATGTGAATGGAAGACTACAGTAGTACACAAATATATTTGCTAAAATCCCCAAAATATATTTTGAACAGTAGCTTATTAACAGTGCAATCCTGTGTAACTTTGCACCGGTGTAACAGTAGATGCACTGATGTAAGTGCACTTATGCCAGTGTACGTGCACTTACACTTGTGCATCTGCTGTTACACCAGTGCAATTTACACAGGATTGCGCTGTAAGAATGTTCACATATGTTTGGATCTCATCCATGGACTACTGAAAAAAGATTCATGGAGGTCCACAATCCATTCCTCCAAATGATGCTTCAGCTTTGGAAAAACTGGGCAAATAGACTAGCACCACCAGTCTCTATACTTACAATGCAGTCCTGTGCATGTCTGTTCAGACGTAAGCCCCAGTGAGTTAAATGGAGCTTACTCCCAGGTAAGATCCATTGCAGCCTTATTCCAGTTTTTTTATCATTCATTATTTTGTAATCAAAAGAAATATAGTCACTCTGAACATTGGGAATCATAGGGTATACAGAGTATGTGACCTGTACAGGAGGGTCAGTCCTCTCTTTTGTGAAGAGCATTTTAGAAAACTTCATAACTTTAGTTCCAGATTTTTCATATGTAACATTTTCCCTCTAATGTAACAGTAATGGCACAACCTAGTTGCCCACTGACAGAATTTGAGACATCAGTGATTCAAAGCTTTCATTCAACTAAAAGGATCGTCTCATCAAATATCTATATAATACTAACAAATTAGTCTATGGAAAACATGAAAGGTCTAAAAATGTCATGGGAAGCGGATTTGGGAGAAAGTATCACGCTGCGGCATTGGCAACAGTTATATAGAAAAAATAATCATTTCAAGTTATTTCCACTTGGATAAAAGATAATTTAATAAAATAATCATTGGTATCTATATCCAATTGAAACCTTATCACGTCTCTCATACTACTTCTCCAAAATATTGGAGACTGTAGAGGCATGGGAACATATTTCCATATGTGGTGAGAACACAGGATTTTGGAGGCAAGTTTTCAATGAAGTTAACAAAATTAGACCTTATAGTTCCATATCATCTGCAGAATTGGCATTATTAGGCATTCCAAATTCAGAGCACTGTACACAACAATCTTTCTGCCTTTTGCTAAAGCCACATCTGGAGTATTGTGTCCAGTTCTGGTCACCACACCTCAAAAAGGATATAGTTGAATTGGAAAAGGTGCAGAAAAGAGCGACCAGAATGATTCGTGGGCTGGAGCACCTCCCTTATGAGGAAAGGCTACAGCATCTGGGGCTTTTCAGCCTAGAAAAAAGGCGCCTGAGGGGGGACATGATTGAGACGTATAAAATTATGCATGGGATGGAGAGAGTGGATAGAGGGAAATTCTTCTCCCTCTCGCACAACACCAGAACCAGGGGACATGCACTAAAATTGAGTGGAGGGAGAGTTAGAACAGACAAAAGAAAATATTTCTTTACCCAGCGTGTAATTCATCTGTGGAACTCCTTGCCACAGGATGTGGTGATGACACCTGGCCTAGATGCCTTTAAAAGGGGTTTGGACAGATTCATGGAGGAAAAGACCATCACAGGTTACAAGCCATAAGCAACCTCCTGGTTTTAGAAGTGGGTTTTCTCTGTGCCAGGTGCAAGGGAGTGTCAACGGGAAACAGGTTATCTTGTTGTCTTGTTTTCCCTGAGGCATCTGGTGGGGCCACTGTGTGATACAGGAAGCTGGACTAGATGGGCTTTTGGCCTGATCCAGCAGGGCTCTTCTAATGCTCTTATATTCTTATGCTTGATGACACCAAAGTTAGAAAGAGCATGCAGGTAGAAAAGCCAAGATTCTCCAATGTGAGAGCAATGATATCAACAGATAAGATCCTTGGCATTAATGGAAAGATTAACAAAATGAAACACAATGATTTGGACACTTTTATAAATGGCAGGTACTCACTCATCCCATTTGTAAATCATGAGCTAGAAAATGAAAGGTATATCATTTTGATTAGATGTGACCACTACATTACAATAATAATGTCAATAATATTATTATTAAGAATATGTATATACTGTACCACTTTTCAACAAACAGGTTCACAAAGCAGTTTACAGAGGAAAAAATCAAACAACTAAATGGCTCCCTGTCCCAAAAGGGCTCACAATCTAAAATAATAATAATTATTGTAATTTTCTTATAAAATGTATATGAAACTAAAAAAGTATTAAAAATCTAGTTAAAAAAAAGAAAGGATTCCAGTCTTTCATAGCTAGTGCTGGGTTTCAGTCTGTTTTCAACTACAACCGAAGATGCTGTGCTTGTTCTATGAAGCTCTAAATCATTTGGGGACATGGACCTAGAACTATACACCATCACAGCATTTCAAACTAGTCAGACCAATGTGATATTGAGGCAGAATATTCTCTGTATGAGAGATTTGGTGGCCTGGAGTCAGGCAGATAGCTCCAGAGAGTGAGAAGGGGTTCAAATAAGGAATCAATGTGGGAGCTACTCAGCCTGCAACTGAGCAACAAAGACAGAGTCAAACTTAAGAGGGCAAAAGATGAAACTCTCTTGGCTCCTAGCATCACCTAATACCCACTGAACTGAAAGCTGCAATGTCATCCTCTAACGCAATGCTTCCCAAACTTTTTTGACCTGTGGCTCCCTTGACCATTGGCGACGATTGGCTACAGCTCCCCATTACATTACCCGTATTTTTCGCTCCATAGGACGCATCGGACCATAGGATGCATGCATCCTATGGAGCTAAAAATAGGCGGATATTTTTTCACTTACCGGAGTTTGTGGGGGCTTTGGGGAGGCCTGCGCGACCCTCTGCAGGCCTCCCCGATCATCAGTTCGGCGCTAAATGGCTATTTTCGACCATTTCCGGTTTTCGAAAACTGGAAATGGCTGAAAATAGCCATTTTGCACCGAACTGAAAACCGGAAATGGCCGAAAATGGCCGAAAATGGCCAGGTTTTGCCAAAATGAAGATCGGGGAAGCCTGCGCGACCCTCTGCAGGCCTCCCCGATCTTTAGTTCAGCATTAAATGGCTATTTTCAGCCATTTCCAGTTATCGGAAAACCGGAAATGGCCGAAAATAGCCATTTAGCGCCGAACTGAAGATTGGGGAGGCCTGCAGAGGGTCGCGCAGGCCTCCTCGAAGCCCCGGTAAGTATTTGTTTACATTTTGGGGGAATTTGCTCTATAAGACGCACACTAATTTCCCCCTATTTTTTGGGGGGGAGTGCGTCTTATGGAGCGAAAAATACGGTATGTTGATGCCTGCCAATTTGCACTGTACTGCTTTTTGATTCCGTGGCACTCCGCAGCACCCCTGGCTGGTTGGAGCTACGCCTCCCAGTTTGGGAACCACTGCTCTAGCGATTTGCAGTGGTGGGGCTATGGTACAGGCAGTGATGAGGCCAGCAGTTCCCTCTTTTGGCAGGCTGATGGAATGGTGAAGAGAGAAAGGAATGCCCCTGCTGCCCTTACACTGGAAGGGTCAAATGACTTGAATCTTCTTGCCTTCAATAGTCCATCAGATTCCTGAATTTGATTAGACTTTTAGGATGGCTTATGCAAGTGCTTAAGTTTTCAGGGATACATAGTTGTGTCGTAACTTTTTTGCATTACTGTATTCATTTTGTGTTTTAATTACGGAACCACATCCAGAAACTATTTTGCACTGGACACATTTAAAACATGCACTTAGTTACTTGAAGTATACACATATTACTACATTAAAAAGGAAGGAAAGATTCAAACGTAGCAATATATAACTGCTTAGAAATAGCATAGAAGTAATGACAGCCTACAGCCACAGATTATATCAGTATCTGTCAAATTCCCTGCTAAGTGAATATGCAGATGTCTAGAAGACCAAGTACCTAGTCTAAGCAACTTCTAATGTGCTGCATTACTACAAAAAATATATATATTCAAAACACCAATTCCCTTTGTTAGCAGAATCAGCATTTGGCAAGATATTCTACACACTGCAAGAACATTTATCATTTCTGAAAGAAAACACACGCACAAAAAACCCCTGCATTAATTCTGCAGCATCTATTTTGCCAGATCATTTCACAGAAGCACAAGGAAAAGACAAACACTACTTCACTGTCAAAACTTTTAATGTTGCTCATGTGCTTG
Source organism: Plestiodon gilberti rubricaudatus (assembly GCA_026170595.1). Taxonomy (NCBI): domain Eukaryota; kingdom Metazoa; phylum Chordata; class Lepidosauria; order Squamata; family Scincidae; genus Plestiodon; species Plestiodon gilberti. The sequence goes on along the minus strand of JANXHW010000002.1, from coordinate 217,288,738 downwards.
GGTCAATTTTTTAGTTGTGTGTTCACTGAGTATCTGGTAATAACGTGCCAAAAGCAACGTACAAGAAGTTGAAGCGGAATCTTTTTGCAATGAAAAACTTTCATTACAACCTGTCCACAAGCCATATGATCAAGGGTACTGCCTAACTCCAAGATGTCGTTCTACCTATTTTATAAATTTGGGGGCTAATAATTCAAATTTAATGGGCAGCTATGATGGACGGGACAATTGTGGCAGGCCCATTCTCTTGAAGATGGAGTTGAGAAATTACATAAGATATTGACCCTCCTTCCCTTAGGGCAGTGGTTCTCTAACTCCTGGGAAGGCCCTACGCTGCTCTAAGTGGCAGCGGGGCCTTCCCAGGAGTCGCGCCGACGCGTCCGGGATCGCGCCACCACCACCGCCGCGGCCGAAACCATCCTTTTTACCTGCATTCGTGGGCAGTGGATGTCCGGTGGTGTGTCTGGGGTGCCTGGGGACCCCTCCGCAGGCCTCCCCAAGCGTCGGAGCAGCGCTCCGCTGCGATTGCAACCCACTTCCGGTTTCGCGTGAAACCGGAAGTGGGCTGCGATCGCGTCGGAGCGCTGCTCCAACGCTTGGGGAGGCCTGCGGAGGGGTCCCCAGGCTCCCCACACACCCCGCCGGACATCCACTGCCCACCAATGCAAGTAAAAAGGATGGTTTCGGGCCGCGGCGGCGCGATCCCGGGCGCAATCCCGGGAGCGTCGTCATCGTCACCATGGGTTACCATGCCCCTTAAGGGTATAGCAACCCTTTGTTCCCGGCTGGGGCATCGTCATGACGCCCCAGTTAGGGAACCACTGCCTTAGGGGATTCGCACGCCAAAAACAAAGTCAGTACAAGCAAAACGCCACAGTTATGAAAGAGAACGAGGAAGAAATTGACAATATTACAATTGTCGGTGACTTTGTTTGGCATGGAAAGTCAGCAACAAGTGTCAAAAAAGGGAACTGGGTTCTTCTAAGTCTTTTTTATTCTATATCTGGGATGCCTTGACAATCAAATGTAATCAAACAAATGAGTCTACTAGGTCACAATAAGATTAAATGTCAGTAGCCCCTCGTCATTGGCATAGTTCAACTATACATGCTTGGCAAAACTAAATAAAACCAGAGAGAGAGAGAGAGAGAGAGAGAGAGAGAGAGAGAGAGAGAGAGAGAGAGAGAGAGAGAGAGAGTTTAATAATTGTTAAGGTGATTCCACTTACTAAATACATGTCTGAGAGTGAGCGAGAGATCAGAGAATAAAGCTGCTGCTCCCTCCCATATGTTTCGGTTCCGTGCTGCATCTTGTAATTTTTAAAGAGAGAGTACCAGTTTTTCTGATGTAAGGGACTGTCAAGGTAATTTTGAGTATATGCTGTTTTAGCTTTACACATTGACTTTGGAACATAACCCTCGTGGAAGACAAGTGACTGTATAGTTTTGCAAGTGTTAATAATATGGTCTTTTTAGGTCAAGAGCCAAACATTTGCCAACAAACTTGGAACTCTGCCTCGATTAATTCTTTGGAGTCTAAGACTAAGCAATAAGCAGAACATGCAAAAATCAGTTGGACTGCTAATGAGCCTCTAGAACCCCAATGAGGCTTTAATTCTAGAATCATATGTATATACCACCCTTCCTCTAAGAATTACATGTATATTCCACCCTCAGACTGGTGTATACAAAGTTTACTCCATTTTATTCTCATACACACCATGTGAAGCAGAGTAGGCTTAGAAGGTGTATGATTGGCCAGGGTCACCCAGAATGCTTCCAAGCTGAGCATCATCTGATATCCAGTTAAAGATGTCCACCACCATCCCTGTGCCCAAGATCCTTCAGCAATATTTACGCAGAAGCAAGTCATAAGAACATAAGAACATAAGAAGAGCCCTGCTGGATCAGGCCAAAAGCCCATCTAGTCCAGCTTCCTGTGTCACACAGTGGCCCCACCAGATGCCTCAGGGAGCACACGAGACAACAAGATACCTGTGTCCAGTCGCCACTCCCTTGCACCTGGCACAGAGAAAACCCACTTCTAAAACCAGGAGGTTGCTTATGGCTTGTAACCTGTGATGGTCTTTTCCTCCATGAATTTGTCCAAACCCCTTTTAAAGGCATCTAGGCCAGGTGCCATCACCACATCCTGTGGCAAGGAGTTCCACAGATGAATCACACGCTGGGTAAAGAAATATTTTCTTTTGTCTGTTCTAACTCTCCCTCCACTCAATTTTAGTGCGTGTCCCCTGGTTCTGGTGTTGTGCGAGAGGGAGAAGAATTTCCCTCTATCCACTCTCTCCATCCCATGCATAATTTTATAAGTCCTGTTCAGCAAAGGCCCTGACAATTTTAATTAAAAGTTTTCTCATTACAGGTTCTGCTTATTTTATTAATTTCCATTCAGAGCAGCTGGGGATTAGTTACGAATTGCCCGGGAATTAGTCAGTTTCTTTCCCCCATAGGCTGTAATCATTGGTTTCCTTTTGTTCTTTTATTTTCTTATGGGAAAATAGTCCTATTTTCTTATGGGAAAATAGTCCTATAGAACTATGGGAAAATAGTCCTATTTTCTCTAAAGAGGAAATAAAATAAACTGTAATGCAAAGAAAGTAGTAATTAAAGATCAATACAGAAAACAAGTTGTTTAGAGGGCAATTCATCATTAAATTACAAACTACTATTAAAAGGAAGTAATGAGATGGGCAGAACCTGCAAAAGAAAGCTTTTAATTAAAGGTGCTGTAGCCTTTTAAAGGCCTCAATGGTACTTTGGCTTTCCACACTGGACAGGCTAGCACTGCAATTGTCCAAACTAATGCCTGGTCTTGCACATATCCTCTGTAGTCAGGAATATTCCCCAGTATTGTGAGGAAAGTGTGATTGCACAACATGTGGCTGGGACAGACTCTGGAAAGTAGGACTCAGCTGAGGATTTGCTCTGACCCTCATTATTTTTTTCCAAGCGTTGCAAGCCTCCCCTTCTCCTATCCTGCCCTCCAGGATTTAAGTCCCCAGGATGTCCACAGACAGGAATCCCACTTTAGTAATAGAAGGATAAGATTTTCTCATGATGAGGAAGGAATGAGATATCTGTGTCTATTCATTCCCTGATCTGTTGTCTTGGCTGAGGCAATACCACCCTCAAAGTAAGAAAGCGTTACTTAGCTCGCCAATTCCACTGTGTCAACATAAGAGTCCATTTGCAAAAAGCATTCCTCTTTCAGAACAGGTAGCTTTGTGGATAGGATTCCTAATTAGGATTGAAGATAACTGTGCTGCTATCTGTGTTGCTCTCATAAAGAACCTAAAGAGCTGTAATCACAGAGGTTGTCAGCGTCTCCCTATATTAAAATCAATTAGAGCAAGAGAAGTGCGGAAAAGAAAGATAAGGAGTGAATCATCAGCTACTATGCAACTCTGGACAGGTCTTCCAATATCCTGACAAGCACATAAAACACATCAACACCAAAACTACTGCCTTCCTGTATTAGATGAATAGTCCACTCAGCTTTGTAGCTCAGAAAGTGACCAATGTGTGATCATTCACAGGAAAAACGAAACAGAACAACGGTGAGATGCTCATTCTCAGTAATTCAGGGCTACCTTCTTTTACCCAGTGGTTTATGGATACTGTGACTGCATTTGAGAAATCATAGCCATGCCAAACTGAGTGGGACTGATTGATTCATAGCACATTAACAAAACGAAAAGGGTGGCCAAACTTGCTTAATGTAAGAGCCACATATGATAAACTTCAGATGTTTGAGAGCCACAATATTTAAGAAGCATTTACAGCCCATTCCAACCCAAGGGCTAAGCAGCACAAGTCAAACATAAACTCAGCATAAGTCGCTTATGTCGAAGTTATGTCTGGAATGCGACCATTTACGGCGAAGTTATGTTGAAGTTATGTTGAAGTTATGTCGAACTTACGACCGACGGACTAAGAACGGACACGCATGCGCACCACCGACGCCGGCATAAGTCGGACCTAAAGTCGACATAAAATTGGGCGGACCATGGGCGGATCGTGGGTGTAACGGGGGCGGAAACCAATTATCGTCGGATTCCAGACCCTGGCGAGCACAGACACGCCCCCTCCAACACAAATGCTGACACAAATTTTATGTCGACCAAAAGGGTTGACATAAATTCGAGGAGACCCATAGGAGCCATTTTACCTTACCCACTCCAGCCCTCTCCTGAAAATTTCTAACACCCTACTCCTGAGTTAGGTCAGAGTTATGTCGGAGTTGTGTCAGCAAGGTCTGGAAACCGACAGAGTTATGCCAAAGATAGGGAGCCTATCAGCACCCAGCCCCACCCAGCCTCTTTCCCACAAAAGCCCAGCCCCAGACCTCCAGTCTCTCTCTCTCTCTCTCTCTCTGAGCACGTGGTGTGGGGCTCTGTCCCCCACAGCCACAAAGTGGGACTTTGTCGGTAGAGGGCAAAATTCACAAACACCCCACTTCTCTCTTCTCTTCTCCTCTCTGCCCCCCTCAAGGGCAGAGAAGGATGTTCTGGCTGTGGCCAACCTGTTTACAGCTGTGCCTGGGCAGCTGCCTCCATGCTACCATTTGCTAACTCATGTCTTTCTCCCAGCCTCTTCCCCCCCCCACAGGCAACAACACCAGCAGGTAAGTGCAGGTAAGAGCAGGGTTTGTGCTGACATGTGGTCTGACTTCTGCTTCATTGCATATAGAAATATATGATACATGCCTCTTTACCAATGTGCCCTCTCATGTCTGCCTGCATTGCCTTCTCTGAAATGCCTCTTTACCAATGTGTTGTCTGATAACTGCCTGCATTGCCTTCTCTGAAATGCCTCTTTACCAATGTGTTGTCTGATAACTGCCTGCTTTGCCTGCTATGATATGCCTCTTTACCAATGTGTTGTCTAATAACTGCCTGCTTAGCCTGCTATGATATGCCTCTTTACCAATGTGTTGTCTGATAACTGCCTGCTTTGCCTGCTATGATATGCCTCTTTACCAATGTGTTGTCTGATAACTGCCTGCTTTGCCTGCTATGATATGCCTCTTTACCAATGTGTTGTCTGATAACTGCCTGCTTTGCCTGCTATGATATATAGGATACATGCCTCTGTACCACTGTTGTGTCTGATTGCTGCCTGTAGTCATGTGAGCAGACAATGCCACAAGTGTGGAACTGTTAGCCTTATGTAGACACCAGCTGTTCCCCCCCTTTTCTCCACAGGGTCTACTGACAGGTCAGTAGTGCTAGGTTTGCCATGGTTGTGACCCCCAAGTTGTGTTGTTGTCTCTCTCTTTGACCCTTTCCCCTTACAGGATCATGCTCTCCTTACACCCAGGTAAGCAGCTCAGACCATGCTATGTGTGTCACACCTATAAGCTGTATTTTATTTCTCTCCCTGCAGGCTTTTGCAACCAACACACTGCCTTGTCTTCACTGGCGACTGCTTCCACACACCAGCTGACATGTAACTCCCCCTTGTTTTTTGTCTCCCCAGGAACGTCCACTACCACCTACCTTCCTGGGAGCACCCCTGGGCCTGCAGTCTGGTTGCCCCACTGTCATCTGCCTCGATGCTGCCAAAGGTCAGGGAGCCAGCCCTGCAACCCTCCTCAGCTGCCGGCGCTGCTGCTGCTGCTCCTGCTGCTCCACCTCCCTGGCTGTCGTACTTGCTGCCACTCCCCTTTCTATGGAGCAGGCTGTGGTTCCACAGGGGAAGAGCCTGCATCTCCAGGTCCATGGGGCATGTGTGCTGCTGCTGCTGCTTTCAGACTGGCTGCTGTGACTACCCCTGGCAGCCTTGCCTGGCCATCTCTGCTAACGTTCCAGACCAATAAAGACGCCCCTCGGGCAGAGCCCCAGTGAAACATATGTGCCTAGTGTTTACACAAGCATTGCCCCACATGCACAGACAGACCCCAGCACTGAAGCCCCTACATGAGTCCCAGCCAGGGACTGCCACGGCCTTCCCAGGGAGAACACAGCAGGGGGGCTGCCAGACCCCCATGGCACAGAGGGGAGGGGGGAGTTGGGGGGGCCTCTCAGGCAGGCAAACAGTGACAGCCAGGGCGTCCGTCCGTAATGAAGGCGCTTCCGTCGAAGGTCCGCCCGTAATGCAGCTGCTTCCGCCCAAAGTCCGTCTGCATAAGAGGCGCTTGTTTCTGCATTGCCTTCATCTGTGGAGCGCCCCCTGTGTCCCTATTGGTCTCTGCAGACCCCTCTCTCGGAATCTCTCTCCCACCAGCCTTGTCTGCCTGTCTGTCTCTGACCCACCTGTGCCCCTCCCCAGCACCCACTGTCTGCCTGCCTGTGTGTCTGCCTCCCCTCCCACTCCCTGATGATGGTTGCTGGCCACCCCCACCCTGCCAGAGCGCCTGCCGCGAGGCACCGTCATCACCCCATCTGGGGGCATGATGAGCTGCATGAGCCCTTTACGCTTGCAGCAGACAAGCCCAAGGCATCTCTTGGTCTTGGCCGGGGCACAGAGCAGAACGCACGCCGGGATGCCTTCTTTGTGGGCATTGCCCTGGCCCTGGAGGCCCTGGGCTTCAGGCAGCGCACGGGCAAGTCATGTCAGAGGCAGTTCCAGACCTCATGAGACCCCCCTTGTGTGTGACGTTCCCACCCCCCTCCTTCCCTTCCCTCCCCCGCTCCCCCCCATGACTCCCACATGCAGCCTCAACGTGGCTTGGGGGTGGCATCGCCTTCTGCAGGAGGGGGGGATGGCCACTCTCCCCTGCAGCAGGTGGCTGATGCACAGGGTGCCCTGTGGCAGCTGGCTCAGGCACCTCGCTCACCTGTCACCTGCCCTGCGCCCACCACATGACTGGCGCAACCCCATTGCCTGCAGTCAGCCCCTTTGCGACCGGCCTGCGACAGACCCTGCGGCAGCTGCCATTGATGGACGCTGACACATGCAGACAGAGGCCTGCACATGCCCGAGCCAGACACGGAGCCTGGAGAGCCTGCCTGCCTGGGAGGTAAGTGTTGCCTGGATCCTGGGGTGGTGCTGGGCCACAGAAACTGCAGCCTGCCTAACTCAGGCATAACTCTGACATAACTCAGACATAACTTATGTCGAACTTATGCTGAATTTAGGCCACTCTTATGCCAGACTTGCGGAGGAGTTGGGTTGGAATGGGCTGTCAAATTCTTAAATATATTTACTAACCATGAGGATTAAACTTATGTTTTAATCCAGTGGACTCTCAGTTTATACCTGGTAAATAATTGTAAAGCTTGAAAATTTCTTATTTACCTTTTATATTAAATTGTGATGCAAAAAGGAGCTCAGCCAACATATTTCCGAGAGCCGCACATTATACGTCAAAGAGCCGCATGTGGCTCAGGAGCCACAGCTTGGACACCCCTGTCATATTCAATGCGTGTAAATGGGAGGTGCGTGGCATTTGGCAGCGAGTTCTGCCTTGACCTATGCACACTCATTGTAAGGCCTATAAATATTGCCACACTTACAACAGTACATCTCTCTCCCCAGGGTTGTGAAAGCAGGGTTCTCAAACACATAGAAAGTCACCACACATGCAACTGAGAAGAGGACTTCTCGGAACAAGTAGAATGACAAAGAAAAATTTAGAAATTGAATTTGCTGGGTTGGTGCGGCCTCCATATCTTTTCTGTACAGTTCTTTTATGCCATTAAAGATTCTGACTTGACTTGACAAAGAAAATCAAACAAAAATGCAACTTTCTTTAGCAAGAAAATAGAGAAATAATTAATTTTTTTTAATAAAGACACTCCAGCACCCCAATCCAGCTCTAGTCATGTGTAAGTTGTGCATGACTAGTTGCACAGAAGTGTGTATGGAACCAATAACTGTTCAAAGGCAAAGAAGGAATAATAGTTCACACTGATGGCACTGAAATAATTGGAATGCATATGGCCAGCATATTTGGATGTACATCCGAATTACAGCCACGGTTCTCAATCTAGGATCTGGAAGATACTTTTGTAGATGGATTTTCCTTTATCTGGAAAGAGATACTGGTGTTTTAACCATGTCGAACACATAGCACCTTAAAAACTAGGGACACTTCTCAAGTTACAATTTGAAGAAACAGGGGTGCTTTTGCAAACCTAGATATATATCTCATCTGGATGTATAATACACTTTTCCAAGCTTTGAGTGAGGCTTCAGCATCTTCCCGGAACACAGGAAATAGCCCCTTGTCCACACAGGAATTGTCAACAGCTGTTCACATTTGCCTCAATTCATCTCCAGGAGCTAATAGACTTTCATGATAGCGTCAAGACTAGGAGACTGAAACAACTCTTCATTAACTCACACAGCTGGAATGGAACACTGCGGTAATTTCTTATGCATGCCAAATCATGTCAGGCTGCTTTATCTAAAAGCTCTTTCATCAATGGGAGACAATGAACCAACTGTAATATTAGAGACCTGGAATGGTACCTTGCAGTACCATGGAAGGTTAAGGCTAAGCCACAGAGCAATATTAATCATCCTTTACGTGTTAATGCCTTTCACTCTGCACTCTCATTGCAACATTCCTTCCCACTGTTCCTACTTCACAGATCTCAATTATTTTGTCTTGAACACAGGCACATGGGTTTTCATATAACAGGCATACGTAGAGGTGGGAGAAAATTTGTTTCATTTTTTCACAGATTTCAATGTTTAACCAAAATGACATAGCAGAAAGTGGTGTTGTGTTTTTATTCCAAATTTTTCCCATGTTAATCACTTTAAAATTGCACTAGGTAGGGGGTATAGGTTGTACAGGGTCACCAGATGAAGAATGACAGAAAATTACATGGTTTTATTTTATTTATTTCTCAACAGTTTTTTTTAGCAGAAAGCAGTGTTATGTGTTTTTATTTCGTTATCATTTTCTCCAGCCCCAGGCATATGTTATGATCTTCTCAGGCATATGTTATGATCATATATGAGCTTCTCAATAACAAACATATATATTCAGTAATACCGCTGATAATGCCTGGGATCTATCCTTAGAAAGTCAAGCACTCTCTGAAACAGCACTATAGAAGACGTTGTTGAATGCAATGTGCTGATTGGCCAGAATGTGCTGCTCCCATTGGTTACAATAGCTATCAATCAACCCAGGACAAACAACACTATAATGAAACAATGCCATCAAAATACATAGTGTTTTTATAGAAATTCACAAGGAACAAAAAAAAAAAGAACTTCCAAACCATAAAGAGCTTTCAATCTTAATTTTGATAGTAAGACAGATAGAGGAGAAAAACAAGGATGGCAAAGGGTGAATGTGAGTAGTTACAGTTACACACACTTAGGTATGGTTAGAGTTGCAGGGAGAGAATTGGGGGTTAAGCCAAAGGCTTCATGAAAAATGTGGGCTTTGAGGAGGGATCTGAAGGAGGAAAACAAAGGACATCTCATATCAATAGAGGGAAATTCTTCTCCCTCTCGCACAACACCAGAACCAGGGGACATGCACTAAAATTGAGTGGAGGGAGAGTTAGAACAGACAAAAGAAAATATTTCTTTACCCAGCGTGTAATTCATCTGTGGAACTCCTTGCCACAGGATGTGGTGATGGCATCTGGCCTAGATGCCTTTAAAAGGGGTTTGGACAGATTCATGGAGGAAAAGACCATCACAGGTTACAAGCCATAAGCAACCTCCTGGTTTTAGAAGTGGGTTTTCTCTGTGCCAGGTGCAAGGGAGTGGCGACTGGACACAGGTATCTTGTTGTCTTGTGTGCTCCCTGAGGCATCTGGTGGGGCCACTGTGTGACACAGGAAGCTGGACTAGATGGGCTTTTGGCCTGATCCAGCAGGGCTCTTCTTATGTTCAAAAGCATCGCCGGGAGGCGACAAAGCAGCGGGGGGCACCAACCCTGCCGCATGGGCAGCGGGGGGCGCGGTACCCACCCTGCACCTAGGAAGCCCTATGCAGCAGCAGTGCCGTTACGGGTGTGTGTGGGTTTTTTGCTGCGCCCCCCCCCCCCCACACACACACAGGCTGTTCGTTTGCTTCTGTCTCATATACAGGGAACATGTTCCAGGCATAAAGGGCAGCAAGAGATCAAGAGTGGAGAGTTGTGTAGGATTTAGTGTTAAGTTATACTTTCCACAATCATCCTCGCCAAGGTATCCTTATTAACCTATAGCTAGAACTCAGAGCAACAAGACAGAGAAACGGAGATTTTCCAAAAATGCACCCAGAGGACAGATATGGCTAACACATACATCAGTATGGCACAATTTTACCTCTTCCTACAGGCAAAATGCTGTTCAAAAAATATTTCAGAGCCAGAATAGAGACAGTTTAGCAATAAACTAAAAGAGAATATTGAGCTTCAGCAGAAACAGGGGCCCTGACCTGCAGTCTCTTCCTTCAGCTCAAGCACTCTTCATGACTGTAATGCTTCCTAGGGTCTACGGTTGCTTATCTCTCTGAATAATGTTCTCCTAAAACTTCCCTGTCTGGGTAATGCAGGCATTCTCCGTTCTCTCTGATATTGGCTTTATTTCACTGCTGGCACGACTCTCCCTTATGTCAAGGACAGAGCATTGACCTCTCTCCTGTACTTTGTCACATTCTTGTACATTTTCTGCCACCAACTAATAAAATATTTGCATCGATTTTCTAAGAATGAGTGCATGTCGCATGTGGCTCCTTAAGGCATTGATAAAGGGCATGAGAGAAAAAAAAAGAATACTTCACTCAACTTCTATCCTTAAATGAATGTTAGGAATGTGAAAGACTGTATTAAGAGTTAGACACCAACCACCTCCAATATGCTCTATTAGAGCTAAAGGGCATAGCTTGGGAGCAATTTTGAACAGAAAAAAATAACCATGGGGGAAAAGAGTTTAAGCAGCCCCCTGCCTTGTTCAAGCACAAGGCCTTTCCCCAATGCTTTTTATTGAAAATAAAATAAAATCTAGATACTATTACATTCATCTGCCATATAACTTCTAGTTTGACCCAAAGTATGTTACACATTCTTTTATTGACTATGAGGGCTACTCCATTTCTTCTAAGGGATTCATGCCCACAGTAGTAGATATGATGGTCACCTGACTTAAATTCGCCCATGCCCGTCCATTTTAGTTCGCTGATTCCCAAGATGTCAATGTTCAATCTTATCATCTCATTTTTGACCACATCCAGCTTGCCTTGATTCATAGACCTCACATTCCATGTTCCTAAGCAGTATTGCTCCTTGCAGCATTGGATTTTCCTTTCAACCTCAGACACATCCACAGTTGGACGTCCTATTGGCTTTGGCCCAACCGCTTCACTCTTTCTGGGTCTACTTGGAATAGTCCTCCGCTCTTCCTCAGTAGCATATTGGACACCTTCCGACCTGAGGGGCTCATCTTCTGGCGTCATATCTTTTAGCCTTTTGGTACTGTTCATGGGATTTTCTTGGCAAGGTTACTGGAGTGGGTTGCCATTTCCTTCTCTAGTGGATCACTTTTAGTCAGAACTCTCTGCTACGACCTGTCCGTCTTGGGTGTCCCTGCACGGCATAGCTCATGGCTTCATTGAGTTACGCAAGCCCCTTCGCCACGTATTATTCACCTCATAGTCAATAAAAGAGTGGGAAAGGCAGTACTGGGGTGCAACCTCAAAAACTACAGAATGTTTTCAGTTCGAATCCAAGGCAAACCATTCAACATTACAGTAATCCAAGTGTATGCCCCAACCACTGATGCCGAAGAAGATGAAGTTGACCGGTTCTATGAAGACCTACAACACCTTCTAGAACTAGCACCCAAAAAAGATGTCCTTTACATCATAGGAGACTGGAATGCTAAAGTCGGAAATCAAGAAATAAACGGAACAACAGGCAAGTTTGGCCTTGGAGCGCAAAATGAAGCAGGGCAAAGGCTAACGGAGTTCTGTCAAGAGAACACGCTGGTCATAGCAAACACTCTTTTCCAACAACACAACAGGCGACTCTACACATGGACATCACCAGATGGTCAATACCGAAACCAGATAGAGTATGTGCTTTGCAGCCAAAGATGGAGAAGCTCTATACAGTCAGTAAAAACAAGACCTGGAGCTGACTGTGGCTCAGATCATGAGCTTCTTATTGCAAAATTCAGGCTTAAACTGAAGAATGTAGGGAACACCACTAGACCAGTCAGACATAACCTAAACCATATCCCTTATGAGTATACAGTGGAGGTGAAGAATAGATTTAGGGCATTAGACCTGGTAGACAGAGTGCCTGAAGAACTATGGACGGAAGTTCGTAACATTGTACAGGAGGCAGCAACTAAAACCATCACAAAGAAAAAGAAATGCAAGAAAGCAAAGTGGCTGTCAGATGAGGCTTTACAAATAGCTGTGGAAAGAAGGAATGCAAAAAGCAAGGGTGAAAGGGAAAGATATAAACAACTGAATGCAGATTTCCAGAGAATAGCAAGGAGAGATAAGAAGGCCTTCTTAAATGAACAATGCAAGGAAATCGAGGAAAACAACAGAATGGGGAGGACTAGAGATCTCTTCAAGAAAATTGGAGATATCAAGGGAACGTTTTGTGCAAAGATGGGCATGGTAAAGGACAAAAAAGGCAAGGACCTAACAGAAGCAGAAGAGATTAAGAAGAGATGGCAAGAATACACAGAAGAACTATACAAGAAAGATCTTAATGTTCCTGATGACCACGCTGGTGTGGTCACTGACCCAGAGCCGGACATCCTAGAGAGTGAAGTCAAGTGGGCCTTAGGTAGCATCACTAACAACAAAGCTAGCAGAGATGATAATATCCCAGCTGAGCTACTTAAAATCCTAAATGATGATGCTGTGAAAGTGCTGCACTCAATATGCCAACAAATTTGGAAAACTCAGCAGTGGCCAAAGGATTGGAAAAGGTCAGTTTACGTTCCAATTCCAAAGAAGGGCAGTGCCAAAGAGTGCTCAAACTATCGCACAATTGCACTCATTTCACATGCTAGCAAGGTTATGCTCAAAATCCTACAAGCTAGGCTTCAGCAGTACGTGGACCGAGAACTACCGGACGTACAAGCTGGGTTTTGAAGAGGCAGAGGAACTAGAGATTAAATTGCCAACATGTGCTGGATCATGGAGAAAGCACGAGAGTTCCAAAAACACACCTACTTCTACTTCATTGAATACGCAAAAGCCTTTGATTGTGTGGATCACAACAAACTGTGGAAAATTCTTAAAGAGATGGGGGTACCAGACCACCTTACCTGTCTCCTGAGAAACCTGTATGCGGGTCAAGAAGCAACAGTTCGGACCGGCCATGGAACAACCGACTGGTTCAAAATTGGGAAGGGAGTACGGCAAGGCTGTATATTGTCACCCTGCCTATTTAACTTATATGCAGAGTACATTATGAGAAATGCAGGGCTGAATGAATCGCAAGCTGGAATCAAGATTGCCGGGAGAAATATCAACAACCTCAGATATGCAGACGATACCATCCTAATGGCAGAAAGTGAAGAAGAACTAAAGAGCCTCTTGATGAGGGTGAAAGAGGAGAGTGCAAAAGTTAGCTTGAAACTCAACATTAATAAAACTAAGATCATGGCATCTGGTCCCATCAATTCCTGGCAAATAGAAGGGGCAGAAATGGAAGCAGTAACAGATTTTACTTTTATGGGCTCCAAGATCACTGCAGACGGAGACAGCAGCCATGAAATTAAAAGACGCTTACTCCTTGGAAGGAAAGCTATGGCAAACTTAGACAGCATAATAAAAAGCAGAGATATCACCGTGCCAACAAGAGTTCGCATAATCAGGGCGATGGTGTTCCCAGTAGCAATGTATGGTTGCGAGAGTTGGACCATAAGGAAGGCTGAGCGCCGAAGAATAGATGCTTTCGAACTGTGGTGCTGGAGAAGACTCCTGAGAGTCCCTTGGACTGCTAGGAGATCAAATCAGTCAATCCTAAATGAAATCAACCCTGACTGTTCCCTGGAAGGACAGATACTAAGGCTGAAACTCAAATATTTTGGCCACCTAATGCGAAGAGAGGACTCTCTGGAGAAGACTGATGCTGGGAAAAATTGAAGGCAAAAGCAGAAGGGGAAGGCCAAGGTTGAGATGGTTAGACAGCATCACCGATGCAACAAACATGAAAATGAGCGAACTCAGGAAGATAGTGGAGGACAGGAAGGCCTGGCGGGATATGGTTCATGGGATCACGAAGGGTCGGACACGACTTAACGACTGAACAACAACAACATGTTACACATTATTAACTTTTGGAATTTGCTGCCACAAGATGTGATGAAGGCCACAAATTCATGGACAAATTCATGGAAACAGGTCTATCAATGGCTAGCAATCATGATGGCTACCAGAAATCTCTACATTCGGAAGACATTTACCACTGAATACTAGAGGGTGGAGAGTAACAGCAAGAGATGGTATCTAGTCAGGCATTGTGAGGAACAGGAAACTAGGCTTGATGGGCCTTTGCTGTGAGCAAACAGGTCTCTTCTTATGTTCTTACAATGGGAGAGCTAAACATTCAAGGATGTTTACCATCCCCTCAGTCTCTCCCTCTTTTTGAAACATTACCAATTTTAGCCCATTGGTTGGGCACCTTTGTTTCACAGTGGGACAACACAGAACCCAGTCAGGCTCAGTGTTTGTTATACCTGCCTTTCAAACTGGTCCAAACATTTGTCCTTAGCTAGAGCTGCAAATTCCACTCTCAAAACAGAATAAATACACCAATGGCTCCTGTAAGAAAAAAAAATGTAACCATAATGGTCTTTTCTGTGAATTTTTAGTCCATACCTCAAATCAAGTCACTTATTTCCATTTGGTGACACTGGCAACATCCAAGAATTAGAGTTTGATTCTCAATGCAGAGTTAGCACATACATGCCACAAACATTTTTTCATAACACTTTTAGTTAAATATGAAGGAGATGAAGCTTGAAACCTAATTAAGGAAATGGCTAGTACACAAAGGAAACAGCCAGAGCTCATTATTCAAGTTGTAGCTCTTTTCAGTTTGCTACAGGAAGCAGATGAATAATCTACAACGTACGATGCCTCAAACAAATATCATATACCTACTATATTATATCAGATAGTATTATAATCAATCAAATTAAGCAATGAACACATCTCTCCCCCCCCCCCCCCAACACAGGAACTGGCATAACAAATGTATATTCACTGAGGTTTTCAATTCTTAAAAAGCAAATGGCAATGATTACTTAGATGACTGCAAAGGTTTAGGCCAGTTTTCTTTGCTAACTGCATCTCTCTTGCTCTGTCAGCTAGAAACTGCACAAATGTGAATGGCAGGTAGAATCTGCTGCTGAAAATCATCATAGCACAAATCAATACAGCACACATCACTTGGAGAAGAACCCCATCTCATTTCTGCTCAGTAAAAGAATGAGCAGAAAGAAAGACCATCAAACTCTTGGCTTGGAGCATATTGTTTTCTGTGTTCATTTGTAGTTACTTCATCATATATAAAGTGGGTTTTTAGAGCACTAGTATTACAGTACTCCATTGTCCAGTGACCGGGCCAGTCGATCCATGAGGCCATCTGAAGTGGTTGTTTCAGGCAACATATTGCTAGGGGGCACCCATCTCTGTCTGCCTACTTGCCTCCATGGTTCCTCCTCCTCCTTCTTCCACTCCCTGAATTGGAGGAGGGGGGCCACAGAGAAGTAGTGGAAATGTAGAGGGGAGGAGAATGCTAAGTTAGAACATTGGAGAGCAGGACACACAGAGGCTGGCACATCCAGTAAAGGTAGGCTTACCATACGTCCCGAAATAGCCGCAACAGACCTGGATTTTGGGTTCCTGTTTTCCACTGTTTTTTATTGTTTATTTGGTTTATTTTAATTACTTAATTTTCATTCTCACGTATGTGTGTGTGTGTGTGCGTGCGCGCGCACGCACGCACGCACACACGCACGCACGCACACACAAACGTAAGGAGAAGGAATATAGGATGAATAATCTATAAGTAGTATATAAGATGCAACCAAATATTTCGTGTTGAATGTGAGCAAATCTGACTTAAAAAAAATATTTTCAGTGAGCTCAAAACACAAATATTTTAGCCACTTGGTGATTGCTTATAATATGAGCCATTTTCAGAACTGGCATCAGCGGCTGGCCAAGTCAAGCAATGGCCAAGGGCACACACCCATTTGAGGGCCCATTTGACCACGCCGCCACCTGAATCCTCAGTACTGGTGACAAAGGCAGCACCCAACACGCCATTAGGGGGAAGGTGGCGAGCACCATGGGCTTATAACAACCTGGCACGAGCACTGACCATTTTAAAAACCAGTCTACAGGTTCATTTTTATAAAAAAACCTGCCCAAATACTTTGGATACTATGCAAGTCTCAATGCAGCATGCATGGAAGTTTTCATTTCACTTTATATGATTTCTTCTTGCAATGAAAAGCAGAACTGAAGAATTTTAAATTGTTACTGCACCATTTAACTTTTACAAGGTGTTCATATCGCAGCTGATGGCTTTCTGTGTTTAACAGAGGGAAAAATAGATGTTTCTTCATCAACAACAACAACAAAACCCAAGTCATGGTCATGCACAAGGTATAATCTCTATCTCTAGATCACCAAGGGGTAGAACATTTTGCTCCTAGATTGGATCCCAGGAAAAAAAAATTCAATGGAAAATGGTGTTGTCAGTCTTGAAGTCATAGGACCAGAATTACTCTCTCTGGCATTCAGCAGTACAATACACTCCTACAACGAGCAAGCGAGATGAAACAATTTGCAGTGGTTTGATTATGAAGACATGAATGATACAACTGTAGTAATTACTATCTATGTTAACTGGTTACCCTCTTTTTGTTTGGGATGCACAGCTGTCTGCAGTAAACAGTGATGATATAAATGGAGTACGTCTTATGATGAAATAAATCTCATGGAATAAAATCCTGGAAATTAAACCAGGGTCAAACTACATGCAATATTAAACCGATCTTCGCCCTGAAGTGAGGGAGGGAGAACAGTTATTAGCAGCTATAGGGGGATTTATCTGAATTGGGGCTGGGGCACAGGCTGTTATGTTATGAGAGTTAACCCTCCTCACTCTGCACCAAGGTCTTGACGAGAATATACTCCCATAACTGCAATTTGCCCTGGAGGGAAACTGATATGAGAAGTTTCCCTCCTGGAGAAAATAGCCATTTTGGGAGGGAGTTGACTTTTAGTTGGGACTGCAGTACTGGGGGGGGGGATGTTAACCCCTCCCATCTCCTCATCTGAATGCTGTCCTGATCTGGATTAGGGCCCCCAAGGCTTTTTTTTTAATGGAAGAGTAAATCCGTATGTAATGTTGTCTGTCATGTCTACTCTGACCCTAAGAATTCTCTCAACTGAAACAAACGTTTAAATCAAATAAGTAAAATGAGTGGGGGAAATTTCAGTGTTTCCCAAACTTTTTTGACCTGCGGCTCCCTTGACCATTGATGACCTTTGGCCCCATTACATTATGTTGATGCCTGCCAATTGGCATTGCACTGTTTTCTGAGAGGATTCCATGGCACTCCACAGCTCCCCTGACTGGTTTCTGTGGCTCTCCTGGGAGCCGTGCCTCCCAGTTTGGGAACCACTAGTTTAGAGGAACAAAACATATCTTGGCCTCTTGACCACATCCCAAAATTAGCTCTTTCGGGGCCAAATCACACATTACATAGAGCTGCTTGCAATGTTTGCCTAATTGCCCCCTTCCTGAGTATAAAAAACCACAAGGAGGGGGTGCTGCTTTGCTCCTGCAGATAAGTAATGAATATTGTATTCACCAGTTCAAGGGAATATCTTGACTGGATCTGAACATGGGCGTCCAAATCCTGTGCATGTTGACTCAGAAGCAAATCCCGCTTTGTTTCATTTTTGTTGTTCTAACTCAGAGTATAGCACAGACAAAAAAAAATACTACATAAATATCACATAACGTATCCCAAATGTACAAAGTTTTTTAAAAAAAATCTGTAAAGAGTATAAGTCATACATTCACAACACTCTGCCTGGAGCTTAAAATTGAATACTTGTTCCTTATGTAGATAACTACTGGTCTACAGGCATGAACTGCATTCTGATATTTAGAGTCAAACTAGACATGACATGTCTGCCCTGTTCATATGTAAAGTGTTGTGAGAGCTCTTATTTGTGTGAAAAACAACTGTGTGTGTGTGGGGGGGGGGGATATAATCTGCACCTCCCCCACTCCACCTCACCTCACTGTTCTTAGTTGCTCTAAGCAATAATCTCCAAGCTGAGGTGATGTTGGAAATGAGGCAGAGGCTGGGAGAAAATTACTTTAAAAAATAAAGTGCAGCAAGATAAAGTGATGGGGGGGGTAGCTTTTGTTCCCCTCCCCTATTGCAATCTTTTTCACGAAAAGCTCCTCTCACTCACATCAAATTATTACAGTATACATATGCCTGGGATATGGAAGGACAGCCTGTGTGCTGCTGAGGAAAAATGTTTTTCCATTCTTTATACCGGGTAATTAAAAAAATAAGAAAATTAATAAAACATTAAAAACAAAACAAAGCAAAAAAAAAAAGAATATCTGAACAGGGAAAACATGGATAAATATATATTTGGCTTGTCATGCCTAGTTTGGCCCCTAGTTGTTGAAGTTTGACAACTCATTAATTTGACTACAATTAATTATTTCCAAACCATTCCACTTTCTTTGTTTTTGTACTTCATAAATATTGGCACTGTTGTCATCATATATGAAAGAGATTCCTCATGCTTTTTTTCAAAGTAATATTTTTAATATAATTAAGGCTGCAATTCTAAAATTGCTTGCTAAGGAGTAGATCCCACTGAACATACTGACATTGTCTTCTGAGTAAACAAGTTTAGGCTTGCATTGTACAAATGCACATTATAGTACATGGTTTAGTACTAATTGCATTTGACAGCGCAATCCAGTCTAAATATCTGGCGGTGGAGCAAGTGCTCCACTGCCGGAAGCCATCACGAACGTACTGTAAAGCACATTCACAACATCTTTAGAATAAGGGCCACCGGCGCAAGACCAGCAGCCCTTACACTGCCGGACCGCCATCTGCAGCCACCGGAGGAGGTAAGAGATCCCCCGGCAGGCGCGGGGGCAGACTGTGCAGCGAGGGAGGAGGTCCATAGGCCGAGCCAGACCGGGAGGGGACAGGGATGGCAGCCACCATATCCTCGTCCTGTTCCGGCCAGCGCGGTCTTTACATGGCCTCCTCTTACTTTCGTAAATCTGAGGAGGACCATTGGGGCCACGCTACACTGGGGGAAGGGGAAGAACGTCCCCTTCCCCCGAGTAGACCTCCGGGTCAATCTCGATTGGCCCGGAACGAGGATAGGATCCAGCGAGCGGCCTGGGTTGCCCGCCGGATAGTTAGTCAGGATTGGGCTGTGAATCATCTCACTAACAACATTTACCATCACTCTCCAAAATTTAACCACTTTCCTACATTAAACGTACACATACAATAAACATTCCTTTTGGTTGCATAAGAGTGCTGTCATTTGTCACTACCAGTTTTATAAATGTTATGTATTTTCTACGTTTTCAGATACAATGGCCATTTTATAAGTTTTTGATTTAAGTTAGTGCTGCTGAGTGCAATGACACCTACTTGCATGTATGTGTGTGTGGGATTGCAACTGAACTCTGAACATTTTCCTCTGGCTCATATCAGCCATGGTTAAAATGGTATGATTGCCAACGGTGACATGCAACTCCACAGAAACAAGTACTGTCATGTAACCGATTAAAGTTAAGTACTGATACGTAAACTTTCATCCTACTCCCACCAGCACACTTCCCTGGTAGCTGCCTTGAGGGAGAAGCCTTTCTCTCTTTCTCTCCCTGGTGTTGGAACACCGGTACCGAGGTACCAGGGACCCTGGGAAATGTAATATTCCCAGGTATGCCTGTTCCAACAGGGAGAGACAGAGTTCTCATAAACGTGGTCATAAGTGGGTCATAAGCATGAGAGTAGACAGTGGCGTCACTAGACGCGCGTCACCCCCCGCCCTGGGGTGACCCCCCCCAACACCCCCTCGCAGCTCAGCCTCCGCTCCAAGGCCGGGGAGCTCCAGGGCCGCTTTGCCCTCAGAAAAGTACTGCGCATGCGCGAAAAACGTAAAACTTTACGTTTTGAGCCAGTGGGACTTCAGAAGGCTCTGGAACGCCGGCGGGGCCGGACGCTCCGAGGCCGGCTCCCCGGCCTCGGAGCATCCGGAGGGTGACACGCGGGTGACGCGCGTCGCGGAGGTGACGCAGGGGTGACGCGCGTCACCCCTTTG
Organism: Plestiodon gilberti rubricaudatus; assembly: GCA_026170595.1. NCBI lineage: Eukaryota > Metazoa > Chordata > Lepidosauria > Squamata > Scincidae > Plestiodon > Plestiodon gilberti. The sequence continues at coordinate 217,268,456 of JANXHW010000002.1, read as the reverse complement.
TGCACGTCATGCACGCGTCACCCCGCCACGTTCCAACGACGCCCATGAGCTTTTTTCTCTACTCCAAAGAAAGGTCAAACATTTTCTCCCCCCCATCTTTTAAAGCATTCCTCCTAGATATTTTGCAACAAAGAAGTTATCAGATTATATGCAGCTCCTGTGTAACGTGTAGCTTGATCCCCAAATTCACTTAACTTGGCATGAAAAAGTCCTGAGCTCACAACTGTGATAACATACCATTCTAAGCTATTTTAATGTGTTCTTCAAATGCACACACTAAATATATTACAAGTTATATATTCTCTGTGCTTTCAAAGCAAAAGAAGAGAACATAATAACACAAAATATTTTTAAAGCTTTGTTTTCTCCCTGGCACCATGACATATTTCACAATCAGAAATGTCTCACACTCCTCCTCACGAAATGACATTTTTTCATTTCAGAAGAGGCAGAATCATATATGCTCAATATACGTACAGTACAACATTTTCCATTTCAGAGAGGAAAAAAAGATGCTTAAACATCACATTGTACTTCTAACTTGCTTTCTTTTTTGCACCTTCAACTCTTCTACTTAGAAGTCTTGAGGATATCTTGTATCTTTCCGCATTAGCTCTCTGCATTCAGGCACCTCAGGAACAAAGAAATGACAGAGTAATAGATGGCCTGGGTTTAACTAAGTAAGTGATGGTACAGATGAGGCCTGATAAGCTTAACATTTCATCTCCATGCTGCCACCGTGGGTTGCGAGAAGATTAGAACTGTCTTACTGCGAGGAGGGCAAGCTCCACAAATTCACTCATACATGGCAGTTCTGTAATGAGGTGATACTTCATTCCTTTAACTACTGAACTAGAACTGCACAAACAGATGTGTGCCTCTGGCAGTTCTTGTCTACGCTGCGCAAGCTAGGCAGTTTCTCCACATATCGCAAGTAGAACGTCCAGTTGCCACAATTATTATTCAACACTGGGAGCTGCCAAATAATTAAGTCCAGTGTGTTTGTGTAGATTCTTGAGAAGAATGCCAGCGTTTTTGTCACCAAATGTACAACCGTTATCACAGAGCGATATGCTGTTAATTTATCTAGGCTTTCTTGGAGTGCAGGGGGAGAACAATTTAAAGGTTCTCTCTAGTAGATGCAGATGTCTGTTTTACAACATAGTCTACTGTACACCTGCACCTCATAGGTGATAGAAGTTATATATATATATATATATATATATATATATATATATATATATATATATATATATATATATATAAAAATAACTTTTCCCAACGAGAGAGAGAGATGCTATATATCACACAAAACACACACACACACACACACACACACACACACACACACACACACACAGAGTAACTACAGTAATGCTGGGAACAGGTTGCTGGGGGTCCTGGGGAAAACCCTACTGTACACTGGGCTCCCCATAGTACCCCAAACTCACTCCTCGATTTTACACTGGGCTCTACTGTACCCAAGTGGCTCTACTGCATTGCTGATGCAGGACATTCAGGGGTGGGCCCAGATGGAACAGTCCTCTGATGGATGACAGCGGTGGGCCTTCAGCCAGCACCCAATCAGACCAGGCCCCGATGCCATCCCTGAACTACAGTCCTTTTCACTAGCATAAAGCTGGAGCTACACTGCACGCGTCTCGGCGTGTATGTCCCCAGGTGTAGCTCCGGCTTAATACAACATATTCAATGAATAGAACGTGGAGAGAGACATCACAGCAGCAGGCTCAGCCACTTCTCCTGTGCACATTCATTTGAATATTTGAACCAACTCCTCTCCCCACCCCCAGGTACAGCTTGTTGTCCAGTGGCTTTTTAAACATGCATGTGAATACATGTACGGAATGCAGGGGGTGTACCAAGACAGCACAACTCAGGTCAGTAACATAGCGCTCATGGCAAGAGTCCTCAGATCCACCAATTCCCTACTGTCTTTCATTGTCCCTGTCTTGCGTGCAGTCAAAGTAACAACATACTGTACTTAGTGTTTGTGGTTTTCTTCCTTTTGGTGTGAGTGTCCTATGTGCCTGAGTGGTTTTATTCCCTCTTCAATTCCCCAGGTTTCCTCCTCTCTCCTTCACTCTTTGTGTCCCAAAACTCACACTTTCTTAACCCTAGGTCTCTCTAGGAAACCCACATAACTTCCCCACATATTGCTCCCCCTTCTTTCTCCTCTCCATGCTTGTGCCATTACAATCCCTAGGCCTTTTTCCTTCTAAGGACTTCCTTTCTCCTCCCCACTCTTGCATGAAAAAATTACCCCTGGTAACAAGCTGCACATGAACAGGGCCCCCACATAGACAGCTATACACACAACGTTTCTGTTCAGATGTTCAAATCCAAGTGCATAGGTTCTGGGGGGGGGGGGCAGTAGACTTGGGTACTGAATGAGTGAACCAGGCTTGTCTGCCTCCCAGTTGGAGACTTGACCTCCAGCCACACTTTTTTTGGAAGTTCCAAGGAAATTGGGGGATTAATTTAGGATTGCAACTTTACTGGGCCAATCCTATGCATGTTTATTCAGAAATAATCCTCACTGAGCGAAATTGAGCTTACTCCCAAGTATTCATGATTTGAATAGTTCTAGCTTTACAACTTTTTCCACACCCAAACCGGGGGGGGGGGGGAGAGAATACCCACAGAGAAATCATAATGCACATTTTAGGTAACGAAATGTCAGAATGAGTTCTCCACAAAGAGGTACATACTGTTCTAAAATGTGACTGTTTACAATACTTTAGTTCTTTATTGCACACCAGTGAAAACAGCCATCTCAAAGGTGAATCATTGTTTCTAAAATTATCCAGGTAACACTATGATTTCATTGAGGACTATAATTGTATTACTGTCTTTAGTGTATACGAGGTAACCATCTAATTTCATCACGAATTAAACAAAGGAGCAAAATCCATCCACACTGGGCTTACAAATTAATAAACTGCATCCATTAACTAAGTTTGCCACTTAGTCAATTTTTAATAGCCCTGACTGATTTCTAGCCTTAGTGGTAGACAATAGGCAGGATCTCATTTGCATTTAAATGAATTAATGTATGCAAAAGAGCAGCGGCCTTCTAAAAAGCGATGGCCTCCTTCCAACAAGGTGACCAGTGAAACAGAACTCATTAGCTTCCAAAACCTGCCTCAAAAGAGTATACACCAATAAAATAAATAAATTAAAAACGGTAGCTTTTACTGGGCTTTGTTTCGTTCCAAGCACATTTAACAACAGTTAGAGAGAAGATGGAAATGATGGGGCTACAATTTCAGTGAATGGGCCTAGAGACAGATCACAAACCACTCAAGCTTCTGAGGTTTATGTTGCAAGCAAAACCCCTCCATGGAATCGTAGATCTACAATTCACAGTTGTCTTTTATGTAAGTGGTACATTTGGGGCTGCCTGCATTTCATCGCAGGCAATATGCATTTCGTTGCATAGTACCCATGGACCATTATGTCTGCATAAATCAACAGTTTTCCCCTGCTGTACTGACACTCAAATTCATCCCACCACAGATACAGTGAAAAGGTTCTTTCTGGTTTGTTTAGAGAACTTCTTGCGGTGGGCATAAATGTCCACAATGCAATTCTCTCCCAGGCAGAGAAGCAGGAGTCACAGCTGGCCGTGAAGGGGAGTTTGGCCATACAGCGGACACACTTTTCAAAAGTGACTCTGTTCGCAAAGTGGCGGAGTGGGGAAGAGTTACAGTAACAACAAATTAAACAAAAATTTAGTTTTGTGTGTTTGTGTTTTGTAAGAACCAACAAATGCAAATACTCAACTTGAAAATAAAACTATAAACTGAGGTAAATGTTGATGCTTTTCCCAACTGAGGGAACCAAAGATGAAGAGAAAATGTCCTAACAATGCTGCTGAGGTGCTGGTTGAAAAGAAACTGAGGAACCGGGCATGCTTCCAGGCCTCAAGGCACATGGTGTGCATGGGGTTTCCCAACTTGAAAACAGAGCAGAATAAGTGCTAAAGTTCCAGAACCTTCTAAGGTCGGCTCTACATGTGCCTAGAATCCCACTATATGTGACTGCACAGAGACCACGAAGAAGAATGACATCGTTTTATTCCCCTGTTGGCGCCAGTTATTTCTGAAGTCTAGGTAGGAGATATCAAAACCAGTCCCTCTTATTGTTCTTTTGCAAAATTCAATTAACAGTACCTTTATGTGACTGGCTATTCATTGAAACTAGATTTTTTTATTTACTAAAATGGCAATAATCTATATATGTTTACATTGAAGATCAGCTCAGAAATACTGAGCACACATAATTTTCTTTGACTGTAGTTAATTATGTTTAGCTGAAAATGTAATATTGTGTGTGCACTTTTGATACATCAGCAAAAATCTGAGAACATGAATACAAATATATACAATGAATACAAATGACTAGTAGATGGCAAATGTTTAGGGATAAAAATTAAGCTCAATGATGCCCATATCATAATTAACTCTGAAAATTTTGATACAGAATTGAAGATGCATAAAAACAAATGCTTAATATAATTATTGAAAGTTAACAGTGCACTTCATTTCCCATGTTTAGCTGAAAAGTGAGACCAAAATGACTACGGAAAGGAAATTGTGTTTTCTCCAATCTTGGAAAGGCAGATGGCACACAGACCTGCACACAGATTCCTTTTCGCCCCAGTCAACTACCAGTATTTGCATAGGGCAAGGAAGCACACATCAATCAGGACGCAAACTCCTTTCAAGGGCATTCTGTGTAGTGTCCAGGGAGGGGCAGGACCAAAGGCATTCAAGGTCAAGTCTTCCCAAACATGCCACAGTCAAAAGTTGTTCGGCCTTCTCACCCCCTTCCTTAAGGTGACAGTGCAGCCTCAGAGCTGGCTGAGGCAAAGGAGATTGGGTATTTAACGGCCTAATTTCCCAACTGGTGTCCAGTCTGCACTGCCTTCCTCACAGCGCAATCCTATCCAACTTCCCCCACCGGTGCAGCCAGTGGTGCAGCGAGAATGGGAGGCCCCAGAACAGAAACAGGATTCAAATCCCCTCCAAAGGGGATTCAAAGGGGATTTAAATCCCCCCTCCCCTCAGGCCTCCCGCCCTGCCCTTCCCTGCTGGTTACAGCGATGGGGGAAGTTGGATAGGATTGCGCTGCCAATCTTGTAATCTTTTACTCTAACACCACAGCTAAATAGGCAGAGCTCTACTTGAAGAGATTGGGAAGATCATACTTAAAAGCCCAACTGGTTTGGCTGTCCTAAGAGATTCCACAGGGCTCACATAGAAGCTGGAGTGACTCGAGGTGGACTGACAGCCCAATCCTATCAAACCTCCCCCTCCCCCCACCGATGCAGCCGTGCCAACAGAGCACATGCTGTATCCTGTGAAGAGGGGGCAGTCCCTGAGATCTCCGGGTAAAGGAATGTTACCCGAGGATAAGGCTTGGCTGCCTGAATGGGTCTACTCAGATCTGTACCAGCAATTTTGCTGGTGCAAGTCTGAGTGGAACCGGAAAGGCGGATCATGGTCAAGAAAGGGGAAACACCGCCGAAACTGCCCTCTTTCCTGCCTCAATCCACCCCCTTCCCACCCGTCTCTGTCCCATTCCTCCCCCTACCCACCCAGCTCTGCCCACCCCCATGCTAACTTACCAGCATCGGGGCTCGTTGGAAGGCCACTGGTGTGCAGCCACTCACTGCAAGGAAGGCTGGCGCTCCGTCGCAGCAGCCCAGATGTACAACACCGCATATCGCCTTTTGTACAACACCGCATATCGTCTCAGTAACGCATGCTGTGCTTCTGGAACATGAGTTCCAGAAGTATAGCATGCCCATAAGATATCCAACAGTTATAGTATTTCCAGGCTACTCATGCTGCCTTCAGCACTAGCAGCGGGCCAGTCCCTTGATACCCTGACCAGGATCACTGGGATACTGAAAGCACCTACCCTACCTTCAGACCCCACTGTGTACCTAGTGTTTATGTGACGATGATCAGGTGAGGGCTGAAATTAGGACTATAGTAGAATAGTTCCATGCTGCAGTTCATTACATAAAGTTATGGTCATAATTAAAACATCCCATTTCTCATACTCCTGTATCCTGCTGGGATCAGAGATAAGTTACACACCCTGATCTAGAGGAGTTATTGCAAATGACGAAGCATTTTTTTTACATGCAGTTCATCTCCTCTGCCAGTTCAAATGACTTAGTGAAAGGGGTAAAAACCCAAATTTAATCTAGCACAATGTGCAAACGTGGAGTATTACATTGCACATGATAACCACTGCGCAGCAGATTATCAGTATGATAGCACAGCCTATGGGGCAGAACAGGAAAGTGGGCACCAGATTCAGTCAAGGTGCCCTTGCAACCACTGTGAATACAGAAGGGAGAAGACAATCTTTTGCTATTTTCACAGATCTCCGACTCAGACCTGCATTTAGTAACTATTTGATGATGATGATGATGATGATCATCATCATCATCAAATAGTTATATACAGTATTGCCTTTCAACAACAACAGTTTACAGAGGCATTTACAGAAAAAACCACATAAATAAATGGTTCCCTGTCCCAAGAAGGCTCACAATCTAAACATTTTATTCCATATTCTTACTTTTACACTCTTCTATACCTTCCAACATTGATTTCTGCTTTATTTCCATAACATTCTTTATCAATAACATCACCCAATTATATTCCTCAGATTTTTAAAAGATGAAGAGAGAGGCTGGATAATCAATTATATATCTTGCCTAATTCAGGACAGTCTCTAATAAAGTGAATTATGGATGTCCACTACCTCCAGGGGATTTCTTTTTGTTCATATTTTCTATTTGAGTCAGACACAGAATGATTTGATTCAAATTAAAAAGGTTATGTATTTATTCTCTATATGTTAGATTTCTGCTCCAGGTAAAGCTGACAAAATTAAGATAAATACCTGGCAGGGCCCAGCATCCCCATTATTCTCCCCTGCAAATCTATTTGCAATGACTACTTATTTCTGTTTTGTTTTTTTTCTTAACCACTCATGCTTTTAAGATTTTCCTCACATACACTTCACACGAGTATTATTTCCTTAGTATGAAAAGTCAGATATGTAAGACGTTTATCAAACGAGCATATATTTGAATTTCCTCAGTTTACAATTTTAAAAACAATCAAGCAGAACAAAAGCTTAGGCTGTGTGGAAAAAAAAAACCCTTAGCACTGTAAGGGAAAGAGAATTGACTCCATCTGATGAGACAGATAAAACCTCTATGATCACAAATCATATGCTGGACTGAGAGCAGAGCAGATTATGTTAATTCAGATGCAGACCGATCAATAGGAGCATCTTTTGTATTTCAAAGACTCAGCAAATAAGCAGTATAGCATAATCCATAAAGACAATCTGATCTCTTGAACGGTTTTCCAAAAGACAATCTGATCTATTGCAGTAAACTGTAGCCTGCCTGAAATCTCTTCCCCTTTCTCACTTACTGAGGAACTCAAATTATTGAAACAAAATTACTACAAATTATAGTCTGCTGTTGTCAAAATACACCAAGAAAGAATTCACCGCAACAAAACCAAAGATTTATCGAAAATCCAGAAACATGTAATATTAGAGATGGGCAGCCCAATCCTGTCTAGCAGGACACGGCAGCGCACATAAGGCACCTGCCGCATCCTATGCAGGAGTGGAGCTGCCCTGGAACAGCTGGTGGCCTCCCTCAGGGAAACGTTCTCAGGGACGTTTTGTCCCTTTACCTCAAGAAATGCTCCAGCCACCTCGATGGGCCTCCTTGAATGCATGCCAGTTATTTCACTGGCGTACATTCGAGAGACCCATGTAAGGCCCAACAGACCCAAGAAGAGGGATACAATATGGCCGAGGAGGCTTCCGCTGATCCCTCCCCACCTTCCCGGGTCCGATCCTCAAATCCTACCTTCCCGGAACGCCCTCCCCCGGCCTGGCGGGGAAAACTCACCTTCCCCAGTGGGTGCTCAACAGCAACTGGGCTGAGTAGAGCAGCACAGGTCTCTGTGCCAGCGCCACTTACTCTCCAGGTACTGCAAACGTGCCTTGTGGCATGTTAGTGACACCCTAAACCAGTAAAGCAGCGCTCTGCCAGTCTCAAATCTAGATAAGATTGTGCCGTTAATGTATTTATCCAGTTGTGGGAGGGAAACAGTTAAGACACCAAAAAGTAGGATTCAACAGGACTCAATTTACACGCTACAGCTAAGAAACGTAGGTGGTAGGAGTAGTTCTAATCCCTCCCAATAAGATGTTCAAGGAGACTAACATAGTTAGTCGGTCAGTGAAATTATCCCCCTGACACTCGTAAGCTCAAGTATGAGGTGCAGCAAATGGGTTATAGCCCATTACGTTTGCAGGGAGAGGCAGGTGTGAAATAAGTTCCCCACTTAACATTCTAGGTACAGTACCTTCAAAAACTCTGGATACCAGTCCCACTCTCACGCTGCTATAGTCTTGACAGTGACCTGCTATTCCCCATTTCAGCCAACAAGGATTCCCAGAGATCCTCCCATTCGTATCCTATTGGTGACATACTCAGAACTAGTCCTTTTGTTCAAGTTGTGATGAAAACAAAAAAATTTCAAGAGCCAAACTGAACAAATAAGACCAATGCAACATTCACCCAGGAGAAAGGGCACCACAGGAAATTGTTTTAAATCGCTAATCATGGCTAGCACCAAAAAAAAAAAAATCCTCCCTACCTGTTTTACGAACTAGTCAGATCCTGTTGTGCTCTTCCGGACAAGTGAGGCTGGAGTGAAAGATGGATTGTGCTGCTTTTCTGTCCAAATTAACAGTCCAAGCAGAAACAGTTCTTAAAATAGGCTCAAGTTCCAGGTTCCTCCAAACTTCAGGCAGATTGAAGGCTCATATGAATTGACAGAAACCTGGGATTATTACTCAACAGGAGATAAAGTAGTAACAGATAGTCCAGAGAAGGAAAAATGGGTCTGAAGGTTCTTGCATTTATAAGTGATATACATGAACTATTTGGTTATATTTGAAATCATTGTCAGCACCCCGGGGACAGGTACCCTTCAATTGGCACCACCCGCAAGGTGGGTGCTTCCCAAGGCCTCAGATGTAGAACAAGGGAAGGGGGGGGGGTTACAGCACCCTCCAGCCTTCCCTTGGCCTCCTCTAATGTAAGGTTGTGTCACAGGCAGAACAGCCATCTTCACAGCTTGACTACCTATCCTACACTGAGCCTCCTCATCGCCCGGGCATGAGCAGTTATATGCTGGAAGCCCCTCCCACTTCTCACCCCCAGTGCTCCAAGTGCCTGATCCTGCAAGGAATCCCCTTGTCCCTTACCTCCAACTTCCTCAAAGACCCTGACCCTGTGAGGCATCTCCTCAGCTCCTGCTGCCTTGCTTGAAGGCCCAGGCCCATGCTGGCCAGCGGTTGGTTGTTCAGCCCCCAGAGTCACTGGCGTCACTACAGGGGGGGCGGAGCTGTAAGTTCTGCCAAAATCGGAGCCTCCCTTACACAGAGGAACGAAGCATCCCCACCCCCTCACCTTCCGGAGCCTTTCAGGGAAGCGAAAGCAACACGCAGGGAGTCTCCTTAATATTCTTCGAAATGCTACATCAAAGCTTCATACAGTTGCAATTAAAAATCATATTACATTTTACTCAAAAACTTGCAAGACAATTATACTATTCATTTACCACTGATTGTCAACAGAAAGGCTCAATTAGAGTTCAACTGAAAATAATCTTAAATGCATTTAATATTGTGACAGTTGCCTTCAAATACCCTTGTAGTATATGAAGGCAGTTGCCTTCATATACCTTGTAGTATGTATCAAAGTAGTATAAAGCCCAATAAATAAAAAAATAGAGTACTGGAAGACCCATATTGGCCTCAAGCAAAAGTGTTGTTTCCTTTGTCTCATGCTCAGAATGGGAATTATGGACAGGGCCTCTGAGAAGAATTTTATCAGGGGATACAAAGTTTCTTTTGGGTCCCTTCTCAAAGGGGCAGGGGACAAAACAAGGCAGGGGGAGGGCAGCAATGGCTGGAAAAGACTCTGGAGCCCAGGTCTACCAGGCTTCCCGATGTGGTGCCCACCCGGTAGACCTGCCCTCCTGGTTAGCCCGTCCTTCGTCTTTCACACTCCATGAGGCCAGGTGAGATTCCAGGAACTTTCTGGGGCCCCTCCTTTGGCTCCTGGGTCCCCTTTTTGACCCTGGGCCCGGGTACAATTTACCCTCTCATGGGTCCTGATTATGGAACTATATTGCTCATTGATATTCTGTCCTCTTAAATCTGTAACAGACTGCACGTGTCTCACTGCTTCAAGTACCGGAGTCAATTTTGATTGGCCCACCACATTGCTCCGCGTCCCACATCCACAACACTGAATGCGGTCTCTCATTGGCCGAAGGTCGTTCTGGTGTGTTCCAACTTGAATAAATCGAGCTTTGGCCAATGAGAGGCTGTGTTCGGTGTTGTGGGGGCGGGTCACGGAGCAACGCGCTGGGCCAATCAGAATCGACATATCGGCTACTCCAGAACGTGACACGTGCGTGGTGAGGCGGCTTTACCTGAAGACAACCGGTAGGTAATCATATAACAGTTCCTGTAATAAGGAGTTAGGGCATAAATAAATAAATTTGTACCACCAGATTACAAAATGTATAAACCCTTGTGATTGGATCCAGCAAGTTAAATCCATAGAGAGAAACAATTTTGTTAACTTAAACCTCCCCACTGCATATACTGTATACAGCACAGTGCTGGGAGGCTGAATAAATGCCAAACACCTGCAACAGCCACAGCTGGCAGTGCTGATCACTTGCTTGAAATAGTTGAGAGATAGAATTGCAGCACCATCTTCCCCGCATCACTATTTGCTGGAAGCATCTGGTGGTTAGAACTGATTTCTTGAACAAAAGGTTAAATGGTTGTTGCAGCAGGAATGTGAAGCTCTGTACCTTTAACCGGGGTGGGGGGTGGCAAAACATATTGCCTGTGTAGTGGAGATCTGTCAAAAGAAAGAAGCAGCTCAACCCTTTCCCTACTGTCTGTTTGGCCATTCAAATAGGTATGAATGGGCTTTGGTTTTGACCTTTAAAGCCCTATACGGCTTGGGGCCAGGATATTTGAGAGACCGCCTACTTCTATATAGTCCGGCTCATCTCCTTACTTAGATCATCAAAGAAGGCCCTTTTGCGGGTACCGTCGCCCAGGGAGGTGCGAGAGGCGGCGGCCAGAAATAGGGCCTTCTCAGTAGTGGCACCAACCTTATAGAATTCCCTCCCCTTTGATTTACGAACTGCTCCCTCCTTGGACACTGTCCGGCGAGGCCTAAAAACCTTCTTGTTCAAAGAAGCCTTCTGAGCCTGTGCCTTTTTTAACATCTTGCTGGTATGGATGGGGTGCTGCTGTTTTTATGATCTTGTTTTAAAATGTAATTTTTAATCACTTTTTAAATGTTTTTATTAGTTTAGTTCACTGTTTTTATACTGTTTAAAAAGCAATTATTTATATGGGGTTTTTTTGTATTCTTTTTTGTCGTAAGCCGCCTTGGGTCCGTTTGGGGAGAAAGGCGGGATAGAAATATTATAAATAATAAATAAATAAATAATAAGGTATCCCCAGCTACTTCCCTACTTTTGAGAGGTTAATATGTGGAGGGGTTCTCCACATAATTTCCACCGGGGGGAGTGGCCGGGACAATTTTGAGGGGACAAACAGTTGGCAAGAAAAGAGCTAAGGAACCCCTGGACCTTTGACAATCCTTGCCTAAGATTGAATGTGAAAGGCTATAAAGCAATAAGCTATAAAGCTATTCTGCATTATTATTATTATTTTTAAAATAGATGTAATGTGTAGTTTGGATGAAAATTCAGAAGATCCCAGGATCAATCTCTAGCATTTCCACTTAAAGAATCTCAGGCAGCAGGGCTGGGAAGAATTTCTGCCTTAGACCCTGAAACTTCAGATTTACCGAAAGTTCAACTTCACTGCTATTTGATACTTCAACATATACCAAAACAAAATTTGAAAAAAAAAATACAGTAATTGTACATACAGGTAAGAGGTTTCCAGAGACATCAAGGCAGTAGGAAGACACCATCGTTTTATGGCGCACAAATTCATTTTAGTAGGTTTGAAAAGCCTATAAATTCTTCTTGACCCAAAAACACAGTGATGCAAGAGAGGCACATTTATTACTCTACCATAATGCCTTCTAGTTTTTTTAAAGCTACTGTCAGTACACAGCCTAGGTTTCTTGTCAAAACTATCCCTTAGAGAAGTTTTTAAAACTTCCAATAAATCTGAGATGCATTTAAATAGACAATTTACAAATGCATTAAAATTTACAGTTAACATTGGAGGTGGACTTGGTGCATTTTGGAGTATTATTAAGTGATATTTACCATAGCACTCACTCATCTGTTTTGAATGAGTGTATTTAAATGAGTCTTTAATACCAAATACTGCTGAATTTCATTTACTTTCCTTCCATTCATTGCTGATGCACCTGAGCTTTAGATGTCACACTAAGACAGCATTTTATTTAATGACAGCATTTTTATTCAAACAGCTCCCACTGCTTGAATTTAAAGCAATTTTCATTACACTTAGAGAACCTGAGGGAAAAGAATGTGTTTAAACTACATTGATTTTTAATTAGCATTTTACAAACTGTGTTTATGATGTATGTTTGCATTATGCCCTTATCAAATTATATTTAAAGAAAACCCTTGAACTGACAGGTTGTTACTGCTGTACCAATACTACTGCAAAATGTTCGTGTCAATGAGATTCACATCAACAGTTTATTTATTTATGATTCAGAAGCAACGCAAAAGGTGAGACCTCTTCCAAAAGAAGGATTTTTCACTAAATGTGAGAGGTCCCAAATCTGCACTCCACAGAACCTTAGTCAAATCACAAAGCCAGTACCAATTTACCACCAGACCCAAATCCTGTCACGACTATCTGGCTCACTGCGGAACATGGTGCAGACCAAGCCAAGCACCTGGGAAGGTATTTTCTTTACAAACAGAAGTAGCTGACAAAGCTGCACAGAGCGTGGATCAGCAAATAATCCATCCCTAATTTTTAAGACTTTTAAAGAGTAAATTTATTTCCTCACTGCAGGGGACAGCTCATATTCATTCCAGTTTATATTTTCACCCATGGTTTCTTATTAACTGCCAGAGTATTGAGAGTATCAGCCGGAGTACTGAGAAAACGTTTAATCAATACTTTCCAAACACTTGGCAGCAGGCAGAAGGAGTCTTTTAGGGAGGGGAAAGTGGAAACATCTTCAGCCACAAGTTATGTCAATCGTTCCAGGGTATTTTTCCATTTTCGTTTATTTCTTATAGAATGGTTAGCACAGAAATTGATCAACTTGCACCATTCTGCTAACACACATTTTCTTGGAGGTTAACATCCCCAGAAGTAATAGAATGTGTGAATATATATTTGGAATGACATTCAGAAGAGGATTTATCTGGCAATACGGCAAAACTAAGAAAAACGTTTACACTGCTCTGAGATTTCCTTGAGGCAGAAAACACAAAGAGGCAGTTTTTACATTTGCAAACATTAATTGAGCCATTAAGAAAATACACGGTATTTTGTCCATTATATCTAGAGCGACAATATAAGGGCAACAATGAACATGACACGAAAAATACAATTCCTACAGTTCGGTTCTACAAGGTCTGAAACAGCAGGTGCATACAATTTTTTTAAAAAACAAAATATAAATCCATTGAAAATCATCACCAAGATCTACAAAATCAGTTCTTTACCGAGTTGTAGTCTTGGTGGAATAATTCAGCGAGGTTATTTTAACTATTTAAATAAGCAATCAGGCCACAAATCAATTATTAGTGCTTTCATCTTGATTTCCCATGATTCTCACATCCCTGAAAATTTACTTCAGTTGATGTACTTCAAAAATTATCCTTTAGTAAAAAGCAAATTGCTGACTGCCAGTTTTTATACCAAAATCCATGAATAATGAGTTGGTATTTTACATGACTCAAATGTAGGTATGTGTGAAGCAGGAGGTGCTTGTTCATGTGACATGTGATAGAATGAGAACAGATACATATGTATTCAAGATTTTGGATGCGTCATCCTCTAATCTTTGCCCAGTTATAAAACTGTTGAAAATAATATTGCCAATTATAATACTGATTCTTTCACTTTTTCAGCCTCAAGATGTTTACTTTCTATCGCTGACAGTACATTACCTTTTGAAGAAGAATATTAAATATCTAGCCCCATCTAAATAAAAATTATTTTGCTGCCTAAGACCATTTTTAAAGCCATAGCTGATCGTCTGAGTAAGACAAAGTTGGGGGGGAGGGGGAGAACCTCCAACACAGCAATGGGTCTCTAGTGTTCCAAGAATACATAACAGCAACAAATTGCTCTCCCAAAAGGAGAATGCAGGTCTTACATGAAGTGGAACAATTAATTTCACGCTTGTCACCCCAGCCTCAATAATGTGTTGATTTGAATCAGATATTTGTGGTGCGTTATGCCTCCTGAGCCAACGCACTGCAATGATGGCTACCATTGTAAAACAATCCATCAATAAGAGTAATTACAGTATTGATCAAAATGGTTGGCTGTTTCGTATCAGAATCAATTCGGAGGAGTTGCTAGAAACAGAAATGTCTAATGGACTATTCCATCACTAGTCACCGCAGCAACTAAAACAGCTAATATTCTGGAAAGCTCTTAATAATTACTCATTGACTCTAGATTTCTGCTCCAGTGGTTAACAATATATATATCCTGCTTACTGTTGCTTGAAAGTCAGTGGTTGAAGTAAGGTCTCAATGCAAATTTATAAAGTGCTCTGATCTGCACACACAAAAAGAGAGAGTGAAAAATACCTTACTTTTTAGTGTTCTGTTAATCAGAGAACTAATTATATTTCTGCTATGTTACATTGTTTCCAAGAGAGGAAATGCATTCTAGATGGAGACAGCTCATTTTACAGTGGTTGCTCTTTCAGTGTCTTTCAACAGGCAGAGCAAAATGCATTACATTCTAAATGTAAACAAGAGAAAGAGCAATGCCATTAATGTGAAACGTTTGTGTAAATGTCACTGGATTACAGAGTGGGATGACACAGCTCCAGCCTCCACCTCCTGCTGCTGAATCATAAACTCCAGATAGCAAATGCCCAGTACCTTCCTATTAATCTGAACTCCACCTTTCCATCCAAACAACATTGAATGCAGTTTCACTTTGGGCCAAACTAGATGTTACATGCAAATGCATGTAACACACCTTCATCCGATTTTTGGGAAAACTCTTGGGCTGCAATAGGGAGCAGAAGAGTGATAAAGAGAGGGGTGATTTACCCTCTCTCTGTAGGCTGTTTCCCCCCCCCCATTCAAATCACACACATCAAACCCTTTTCCCAGTGATGGGGAATTGAGTCGCCCGCGAGTCCGACTTAAGTTGCAGCAGCAACTTCACTCGGACTCGACTCAGCAGCCGCAAGCAGCTAGCCCGACTCGACCCATGACTTGGTCCTCTTACAGCCGAGTCGCGATTCGAGTTGCCAGGGGGGAATTTAAAAAGGGATTTAAAAAATCTTGTTTTTCGCTTTGGGCGCCTTCGCACGCCAAACCGCTGTGCTTTCTTGCTTTTACAAAGCGAAATCGTGCTCCAGGAGGCACTACCTGGTTGTGTGATTTCCCCCTCACTTCCCAAGAGGTCACTCCAGAATGCATTGCACAATGCATTTTAGCACGAGTCTGGGGGAAGGGAGGGAGAAAAAGCTAGAGCATTTCTCCTAGAGGAGAAAATGTAGCATGGAGAAGATTTTTTAATAGACACTATCCTGCAGATAAAGCATTAAGCATCTTCTCTTCTTCCGTCCCCTCCTGCCATTCTTCCTCTATCAGTCCTCTCCCCGCCCCCCCCCCCCCAGTGTGCTTCAGCTTTTGGCTTGCTCACTTCTAGCTCCTCCATTCAGTCTGTCCCTGTTTGTCTCATATTCTGAACAACTTGCCTATCTGTTTGTACTCAGAAGTTGAGTCGCGTTAGTATTTTTAAACAACTAAAAACAACCATGGTTTGGGGGGGGGGAGGTTGTTAAGGAGAAGAGTATGAATCATTCACCTTCCAGGGAAATCTCAAATCAAGCCAGCATCTTGACCCATTAGTGATTATTAACAACTATCAACTGGCCTCTTGAATTATTAGCCTAACAAAGCAATGACCAACCAGAATTCATGAATGCAAACTAGACCCTGTATAAAACAAGGGCCATGATTTAGCTCAAATAAAGCTCATTTGTTTCAGTCAGAATGAGTTAAGCACATGTTGAAGTTTTTCATTGATATTAACGGCACTTAAAATGCATTTGGCTTCATCAAGCACAAAATATTTAAACACACATAAATGCAGCCAGAGATGATGTAATGTTTGTTTTTACTAAAATGTGTGCATCAACCACTAGTATTTAAACCATTAATATTTCTTTTTGAAATTGCGGAAATTGTATTAACGATGCATACTTTGTTTTAGTGTTCATGTACCATTAGGGTAATTCAGTGGGATTTTATTGAAGCATTACATGTTCCGTTCTTACAAAAGATTTCCCACATCTCTATACCATGATTGACCTTAAATTGTGCCAAATCTAATTAATTCAAATGAACATGGAACTTTAACTCAGCACTTGCAACATTTTCCAAAGAAAGCAGAACAGCATGACAGGTGTTGAGATAATACATTATACCTTGCTGGTGACATATATACCAGAACACACCCACGGAATATGTACAATTATGTGTACTGATTGCTGCTGAGCACAGTTCCAAGCTAATACTAACCTGTCAACTATAAGTATTGGCTAACACAATGACATGATCAAGATCCAACAAATCATGGAACTAGTTCCATAAGCTCAAGGGGCCTTTTCTAATTTCTTCTTAGAACAGTATCATTGGCCCCATGCCACATGGCCAACTAATTTTGAGAATAAAGGCAATTTCCGAATACTTTGCGATATACTCTGGCAATGAGGTGTACAAGGAAAGTCAAAAATCCATTTGAGACCACACCAATTCCTAAGCCTCAGTCGCTCTTTAGATTTCAACTGAATCTCTCAACTTTACCAATGTAATGTATATTGAAATGTATTGTCTCAGAAACAGAATGCACGACAATCACAATGTGCACATGTCTGACTCTCAAATGTGAACATATTGTACTGGAGCCCCAATTTCTCTTCTATGTGTGATGGGGAACAGAAGCAAGACCTTATCCCACCCACCCACCCACCCACCCACCCACATGGCCTGCTTCTCCTGCCTCCAAAGCCCTTGGCCATTCACATGGGGGTGTAAAGTTTGAAATACTCAATGCATGTAGAGGCCCAATTCATTTGATTGATTTCTCAGATAAAACCTAGAAATTTACCATATGATTTGAGCCTACATTCACTGGACTATGTATGTACAGATTCCATTGGAATATTACACCCGTGTGTGAACAAGCCTGGAGCATTAGAGGCAAAGCAGGCATGCCATGTGGACAGGGAGGAAAGACACAGTCCCACTTCTGCTCCCAGTCTTATGTAGAGAAGCAACAGAGGTTGCATTGTCCCATCCTGCCCTAATCTCAGGGTTGAAAAAATTGTATAATGGATCCACTTTATGATCAAATTACTTTAGAATGGACTCTCCGTAGTAATACAAGGTTCACTATACATAAAGTTATTCACTTTACGATGGGCTCACGGTTACTGACAACAGAACCTCATGGGTGATCAAGCCAATCAGCGATTCAAACGCAAGCGTTTGGTAGCATCTCAGCCAACAGCATCATTTTTAACATCATGGATATGTGCACTGAGGGAATCCTTGCAATCTGTGTTTTATAATTACAACATTTATAACCATGGTCCCTAAAGAGCACAGTAGGCACCTTTTAAATAACCTTTCGTGACATCACTTCCGGGTTCAGGCACATGTGGCAGCCGTCGCATTCGGCTCAGAGCGCTCAGAGCGGAACGCGAGGGCTACTGAATGCCCACTGCCTCCATGCGCCGCCCTTTCTCTTCATGAAAAGGGGCAACGCGAGAAGGCAACAGGTGAATGGTTGCCCTTGCATTCGACTCGATGTGTTCCAAGCCGAATGCGAAGGCAGACATTAAGTGGCAGACCCTGAGGGTTGCGCCCTCCCCTGGCGTTGCGCCTGGGGCAGCTTCCTCAGGCCCCTCCCTAGTTACGACACTGGGAGGAAGATAAAACCCTATGGGACCCCAAAGGCAAGAGACTGAGCAGTGTTCATCTAGCAGCACCTTCTGGGACTTCCCTAAAGAAATTCACTTTATATGTAACATAAAACAAACTCTCCTGGCCTTTCATGAAACACAATGGTCAAGAAGAGTGAAAACAAAGGTTTTGCAGGCAAGGATGGAGCAGGGTGCATTTCAAACCACAAATGAGATCCCCTATTAAGGTCAGCTCAGAGAAAGATCTGAACAAACAAAACTGGAAAGTGCTCTCTGAAACCAAAATGATAGTACAATCTGGAAACAGCAAAAAAGTAGCAAGTAATAATACACAGTGAAGCTGAAATGTACTGACTTTCAGCAAGTTCCGCCATGATTATTACCATCATTCGAGACACAGTAATGCAGCATGCCACAGAAGAGCAGGATACAACCCCTTCTTAAGGTTACAATCTGAGCTAAATTGAGACTACAAAAGGTACACAGGATGGGAAGCTGTTTTCAGCTGTAACCCCTCATTTGTAGAATTCCTTCCTCATGGAGACTTACCAAAATTTGAATCAGAGCAGTTTCCCAAAGCAATATCTTTGCTTGTTTGTTTTAATTTCAGCGGACTGTTGGTGATATAGTAAAATTTTAATATTTGCCAAGGTTAATTTTAACTGGACGGACACACACAGACAATATAAGTTCCTTCAGGATGAGGCAGACAACAAACCGTATCATATGATATAAAAACACTACCATTTCATAGACCAAGAAAGCTGACTTATTCCTGCTGAGCGCCAGAAGGTGTAAACCGGCAGGTACTTTGACTGCCAGTCCTCAGGGAGATCTGATTGCACCCTTCTGCAGAGAAAATTACTATACTACAAGCCAGACACAAACTATCAGCACTTATAGGGTGGGTAAGCAGTGACAAAAAGGTTAAAAGACTTAGCACAGCATGATATCAGACTGTCAGACCTTTGTAAGAATTTCTTCTTTGCTCTTGTTGCTTATGTCTTCCCATCAGAACAAATCAGACAAAAGCATCCTTTCAGACAGCTGTGTTAGAAAAGGATTAACCTTTCCTAAATGCTTAAAACAGAGAGCAAAGACACACAATTGATAATATGCACAGCAACTGAGTTTTTTTTAAAAAAAGCAGCAACATTTAAGTATAACAAAAGAGGTTCCTTGAAGCGTATTTTGAAAGATTTCTCTTCCTCATACAAGGGTTACATGTTAATGAAAACAGAAGGCTTTGCTTATCGCATCACACATTTAGTATGCACACAGAGAGAGAAGTTGGGGTATTACCTCAAAAAGGAACCTAATAAACTGGGATAATTTGAGAGATATCAGATCCCAGGAAAACCTTCCCTTCAACTTCCTCCTTTGCCTATCCAATATGGTGCTATCATTCAAGTTGCCTAATGGTGAATCAAGGCTGAGCTACATTACACACGTTGCGGAGCTTCTGACCTCATTTTTGAAGCAAGCGGAGCCGCTACGACCTCCGCGCATACCTCAAACTGGAATCCTACTTTTGAAGGGGCGGGCGCGCAGAGCTAGGGGGCGGTTTACGGAGCTACTGCAGCTGCCAATCGTAGGAGAGGGGGGAGGGGGGCTGCATGCCAATCTGAACTACCTCCAATCACCTTCTTAAGAAGGCGGGACAACAGGAGGGAAGACACTCCCCCGCTCCAAGCGCGGAGGCAGAGGCAGAGGCGGCGGCAGAGCCTCTGCCTGTAATGTAGCTCAGCCTTCAGACAACAGGTCTCATCTAGCCCAGGATTAATTCAGTTAGTTACAGATTTTCAGTAAGAAAAATTGCAAGGAAGAATATAAATATTAAAACATCACACACACACACACACACACACACACACACACACACACACACACACACACACACACACACACACACACACACAATACAGCACTGTACTTTAAACCTGTTGTAAGCCACCTTGTGAGGTTTTCTAATCCAAAAGGTAGGATATAAATATAAATATTGTCTACTCCAGTGGTTCTCAAATGTTTTAGCACCGGGACCCACTTTTTAAAATGACACTGTATCGGGACCCACCTAGCTTTACAAGACTTTAAAAAAAAAGGTGATCTAGAAACATATTTACAGTATTTATTTATTTACAAGTAAAGAGCTCAGCTGCTTGCAGGGCAATTATCAGCTATCTTGCAAATTGCATGAGCTCAGCTCTTTGAAGGGCAATTAGTAGCTATCTGATTTTTAATAGCCTGAGAGCTGCTTAAGGCAATTATTTATCTGATCTTTCCATCACCTGGGACACACCAGAAATCAGGTCGTGACCCACCAAGTGGGTCCCGACCCACAGTTTGAGAAACACTGGTCTACTCTGACTAGAGGTCTCAGGCCACCGTCTTTCTCAGCACCTACTACCTAATCCTTTGAGCTGAGGATACCAGCATTTGAAACCGAGATCTTATGCATGCAAAGTATGCACTCTGCCACCGAAGTTACGGCCCCTCCACCGGCCATGGAAAATGAAACCTGCAGTGCTAATCCTATGTGTTCTAGCCCTACCCCAAAGCTCAGTAGAACAACTCGAGAGGAAAATGGTTCATCTTCCACCAATTTATAAGCACATCGCTGCATTCAGATTAATCGAGGGCTTGCAATCCTATGTAAATATAACAGGGAGTAAGTTTCACTGAATTCAAACACAGACTTCCAAGTGAGCATGCATAGGATTGGGATGCTAGAGTACAAATAATAACATGATTTGTACAGAAAAGCAACACAGGTTATTTTTCCTGCTGTTTCCAAACTACATTATATCCTGGTTTACCCAATAATTCACTTGGTGATTTGTCATCTAAATATATCACTTTTCTTAAGGTAATGAATTGACATCAAAGCTTTCGATTAGTCATGAAACTAATTCACGACTGAATGACTAAACAAGTTCAAATGTCGGCTAGGCAGCCAGTGTGCTTTATAACCACAACCACCATCAACCCCCTAGTCATACAGGCATCTACAGTAGCTCACGGGCGTCACTGGAGCGTGGCGGGGGGGCGGGCCGCCTGGGGGTGACGCGCGCCATGGGGTGACGCGTGACACCCTCCCGACGCTCCGAGGCCGGCCCGGGAGCCTGCCTCGGAGCGTCCGACCCCGTCGGCGCTCCAGGGCCTTCTGAAAGAAGGACCAAGCAGCGCGTTCATCCGGGTATTTTCCGGATTTTCGCGCATGCGCAGAGACCGTTTTGAGGGCTTTTTGCCCTCAAAACGGTCTGCGCATGCGCGAAATTCCGGAAAATACCCGGATGAATGCACTGCTTGGGAGCGCCGACGGGGTCGGACGCTCCGAGGCAGGCTCCCAGGCCAGCCTCGGAGCGTCCGGAGTGCGACCCGGAGGGCGACGCGGGGGGGGGGAGCCGGGTCGCCCCCCCGCACCGCGATGACAGACCATCACTAGGGTGACACGCGCCCCCCGCCCCAGGGTGACGCGTGTCCTAGTGACGCTAGCGCAGTAGCTACTGGCTTTGTGCAAGCTTTAGTGAAATGAATGGGAACTATGCTGCTGGGCAACTCCCATGCATTTGTACAGCGATTGATTCAGTCCATAACAGTGCATGGGGGCTCAAGACAATATTTTACCTTGTTGAAACTTGTAGAGAGATAACATAATTCTCCAACTACCACAGAAAATAGTTTGAAATAAAAGTGGCATGGCCTCAAAAAATACTTGCATTTGTAAGAATTTCAACTTTTCTTAACTTTATGTTCTCACGCAATTATTCTCCCTGCCATAGGGAGCATTTGATATTGCCGCAGTCTCTTAAACTTGAGAACTTGAAATCTGCCATTAAAAATATCTCATGAAAACACAGAAGCCCACCAGAGCTACAATATCAAATGCAGTTACTTTTATTTATTTATCATGTTTATATATTTTATCTTTATATTTTATAATACTTTATTTATTATAATATATATAATGTAATTATAATAATTTATAATATTATATATTTTATATATTTATCATGTCCTTCCTCCAAGGAGCTCATGATGGTGTACTGTACATACATGGTTCCTTCCACTCCTTTTACCCTCACAACAACCCTGTGAGACAGGTTAGGATGAGAGAAAGTGACTGGTCCAAGATCCAGAAAGACCCAGGAAGCTTCAGCACTAAGAGCAGATCTGAACTTGGGTCTTCCTATTCCAACTCTAACCACTACACCAACGAACTCATGTTGTCTTGTGTAGTAGATTGATTGCTGTTTGTCTTCTTCAGGGTTCTGTAGCAAAAGTTCACAGTACCAACACAATTTCATGACTGTTTCCTGTGATTCTGGATACATTTCCACAACAGAAGCACACAAAATTCTACACAGCAAAAGGGCGTAGAGTCATCACCTCACTGTCAGTGAGCTCATGATGGATGGTATATAAATGTGAAAAATAAATGCATGGTGCTTTCCAAAGTTACGTATGTAATACAGACATATCCCTACTCGCAGACTAAAACAGACGACAGGAGACAACCAAGGGACGGACGGACATGTTTTTACATGTACTGCAGAAGAAGAGGTTGAAGGCATAGATATATAAGAAGAAGTGAGAAACAGGGTGAGGTCAGACTATGAATAGCTTTAAACACATGATTCTATGCTGGATATAAAAGGGGTTGAGAAGCCAGTGAAGGGATCGTCAGGAGGGGCATCATGTGATCAAAGTGACAGGAGAGGTGAATAATTTTGGCATCAGAGTTTTGACTAAAGGTGAAAAAACAGAGGCATGACAGGGATGGAGGTATGAGAGGGACAGGCCAGAAAGGAAGGGAGTTGCAGTACTCAAGATGGGGAATAACCAGAGTATGAACCAGAGTCAGCTGAGGCAGCAGCAAAGAACAGCTAGAGCTTTGCAGTGTTACACAGGGAGAAGTGGTGTTACTTGGCAATGAACTGAACGCGAGATGCAAAAAATCAATAGGGTGAATAGTGATGCCATCTATGGAGAGGGGTCATTCGTGGCTGATGGGCCAACCCACTCTGCAAAGTCTTCTGCCCTCTGGTAGTGTACCAGTCCTCCAGCACCACACAGTGTAAGAACCCACACATGCACACAGAAAATCTCCCCAATGTTCAGGCCTGGTCAGTGCTTGCACACTGCTCAAGCCAGCTCCAAATTTCTACTTTTCTCCCCCCTCCCCCCACACCAATATACTGGTATTTATGTATTTATAATATTATTTCCTGCTAATTGAGCAAAGAGGAACTTTTTGAATTGGTGCTCGTCTTATATTAAGCAGGGGGAGAGTAACTGTCCCTATTCACTCTCCCTATCATGGCAGTGGCTCTAGTGGCTGTTGAGACTTAAGTAGTTTGGGGGGGATGCTTTGACTGATGGCAGAGGCGTCATCAGGGGGGGTGCAGGGGGTGCAGGCTTGGCTCCGGGGTGTGAGTGGTGCACTCCTGTGGGGGTTGCCTGGCTGGCACCCCCTCCGGAGCTCAACGAGCCGCCCATGAGCACTCCGGGGGTGTGGTGCACTCCATGGGGTGTTTTTACCACGTTCGGAAGCGTGCCCCCCCCCGGGTGGTGGCCGGCCAGACGCATCCTTCTCGGCTGGCCGGCAGTACCGAATGTGAGGCTGGAGAGGCTGCGCCTGTGCAAATTTGCTGCAGCCTCTCTAGCACCCTTAGTCTCGCTGGTTGGAGGACTCAGTCAGGGAAGAAGGATGGGTTGCTGTGTTTGAGATATTGATGAGGCATTCAAAGATATATCAGAGTGACGAACAGAAACTGTCTGCAAGACTGGATAGAGGAGAAAAGAGCTATCTAGTGAGTGCTCAAGAGAGATAGTTGGGTGTCTTCAGCATATAGATGACACTAAAAGTCAAGATGACACTTGATGGGGTTACCAAAAGAAACCCTAGAGAAAGAAAAGGGACCAGATCAGAGCAAAATTATTCCAAGAAATAAACTTAGGTTTCATCCAGAGCCCCTTCCAAGAAAACAAACATGGTAAAAGAACAGGGAAATCACAGTGCTTCAGGGGAGCTGCTCACAACATTAACTCTTAGCCTTTCAGGATAATACTCATTATACAATCCCATGGCTAAAACTAATGTACTGTGAATTATCTACCACTTCATTATAATTTAAATGACTTTCTTCTCTTTAGCAATTCATCGTTTCGAATCTTTACCATGAGGTGTAATGAAATATTTTATGTATCTGTATTTCTTTCTCTCACCATCATCATGATATAAGAATATTTTAAAAGTCTTGATCAATAAATAGCCTCTTGAAATCCACATGGGTAAATCTCTTGCACATAATAAGCTCAGAGTCAACTCTGCAAGAAAAGTGTTCTGAATACGTATTTGGCAAATAAAATTCAGCCCATCTAGTGCTGTAGGTTAATTATTATTCAAATCTGTCATTCTACAAAATGAATTATTACTTTTCTCACAACAGAGATATAAATATTGAAGATGAAGTTCAAAGCTTTCTTTAACAAGAATCCATTTAAAAGATGGCAGAGCAATCCTGCGTAAGGATCCGGCGGGCGGCCCAGGCTGCACGCTGGATCCTGTGCTCCGCCGCTGACAGGCTGCCGTTCGGCCAGAGGTATACTCGGGGAAGTCATTTATTAGCTTTTTTGCGCATGCGCAGACTGTTTCTGAGGGCTAATAAATAGCTAATAAATGATGCGTCGACGCATTGGGCCTTCTCAGAAGGCTCCGGACCGCCGGACAGTGCGGACGCTCTGCAGCAACGGGGGTAAGTGTCACCCTAGGGCAGGGGTGACACGCACGTCCCGCTCCAGGGTGACGCGCCCCCTAGTGACGATAATGCCTGGGTCCGAGGGCGACCAGGTATGGGCTCCGTCGGCGGAGCAGGGGAGGCCGGATTGTTCCACCACCCGACCTTAAGATAGGATTGTGCAGTGCAACTTATAAATCATAATTTGATTGAAATCACTTCAGAAACAACTAGATTAGGAACCTTTATGCACAGATTACTGTGTAATACAGGTTGAGTATCTCTTATCCGGACTGCTTCGGATGGGAAGTTGTCTGGATTTTGGATTTGTCTGGAATTTTGGAATATTTGCATAAATAATGAGATAAGGGGATGGGACCCAAATCCTAACATGAAATTCATTTTTGTCTCATATACACCTTGTACACTTAGCCTGAAGGATAGATGCTTTCGAACTGTGGTGCTGGAGAAGACTCCTGAGAGTCCCTTGGACTGCTAGGAGATCAAATCAGTCAATCCTAAATGAAATCAACCCTGACTGTTCCCTGGAAGGACAGATACTAAGGCTGAAACTCAAATATTTTGGCCACCTAATGCGAACAGAGGAGTCTCTGGAGAAGACTCTGATGCTGGGAAAGACTGAAGGCAAAAGGAGAAGGGGAAGGCAAAGGATGAGATGGTTAGACAGCATCACCGATGCAACGAACACGAAAATGAGTGAACTCAGGAAGATAATGGAGGACAGGAAGTCCTGGCGGGATGTAGTTCATGGGATCACGAAGGGTCGGACACGACTTAACGACTGAACAACAACAACAATTTTATATAATATTTTTAATATTTAACATATTTTTAATGCCTTGAGCTATGCCAGCCAGGTGCTGGAATTTATTTTATTTTATTAAGTCATAGCCCCCAAAATGTCTAGATTTCAGAATAGTCTGGATTTTGGATGTCCGGATAAGGGTATGTCCAAATTATTTGGATGTCCAGATAAGGCCCCCGGTATGTCTGAAACATGAGCTGATGTATCCATTTTGGGGTGAACACACATTAGTGCATTAATGCCATCCCTGTTTCTGACCATGCTGCCCCCTCTTCCAGACTGCTCTTCAAGAGTGATTAAGAAGACACAGCAGAAAGTTTGGCAGACAGGAGATTCAACCACTCTTGCAATCTGTTCACTCAAAAAGTGATCTAGTTAGGAACTATCATCTCTTTTAAGGATGGATAGGCTTCATCTATCTGAGGGTGTGAGATTTATCTCAAGAACATGGCACTCGGACTCAGGAGTTTGTGAAAAGGTGTTGGGGAACGCTAGGAGTGCTTTCAGTTCAGGAGTAGACTCCCGATCTTGCTGGTCCATGTACAGGTGCAGAGAGGCTATAGAAGCTGCTCAGGGACAAACTGTGTGTCTTGCAGCCCAATCCTGTCCAGGATCGGGCAGGTACGCAGAAACATTTACGACAGCAAAACACGCGTTTTAGGCCCACCGTCATCCAACTTACATTTCTGGGGTCCAGTGGCGGGGAGGGGGCAGAACCAGGAGGAGAAAGAGTGGATTAAAGGACAGGAAGGGGGAGGTATCAGCGGCAGCAGCACCCAATATCCTATTCCCCTTCCTGGCCTCAATCCTCCTTCCCAGGCCCACTCGGATTTGCTGGCGCTGATCCAAGTAGAGCCAACAGGGCAGTGAGGGCTTACCCCCAGGCAAGGGCCTGAAGCTCCCCCACAGAATGCAGCATATAAGAACATAAGAAGAGCCCTGCTGGATCAGGCCAAAGACCCATCTAGTCCAGCTTCCTGTATCACACAGTGGCCCCACCAGATGCCTCAGGGAGCACAAGACAACAAGATACTTGTATCCTGTCGCCACTCCCTTGCACCTGGCACAAAGAAAACCTACGCCTACAACCAGGAGGTTGCTTATCCCCATCATGTAAGCTGTAATGGAATTTTCCTCCATAAATCTGTCCAATCCCCCTTTTAAAGGCATCCGGGCCAGGTGCCATCACCACCTCCTGTGGCAAGGAGTTCCACAAACCAATTATACGCTGGGTAAAGAAATATGCATCAGTGCAGGGGGAGTTAGGTAGAATTGGGCTATTGGCATATTGTAAGTGGCGACCACCTGTCACTAAAGTGACGAGGATGCTTGATCAAGAGGGGTGGAAGAGGGAGAGCTGGGGAGCATGCATGATAGAAGGGGTATGGGTGTGCACATGTGTGGGTGCGCATGTGCATTTGCACTAGGTGCCGGATTACTGGAAGTTTACTGTAGGTAGCTTGATAGAAAATGTTCTTTTCAGAAGTCATGGCTTGTTTAATTCAAACTACTGCAGTTCTTTATTCTTTGTCTCTCCAATAAACATGCTATAAAACTTAGATGTACCAGAGTCAGATCTGGCAACTCAAACTTGGCTCTCATAAAGCTATAACCCACTCAAACATTCAAAGCGATTGACTAAGATGTTCCCTATGTTGTATGCTATAAACGTTTCAACTGGAACAAAGTAATCCTTTCAACAAATTTAACATTAGAGATTAATTACTTCAGGGAATGGCCCATTGTGTTTTTTATTGATGAGGATTTTAGTAAAACTTATTAACATTTGTTTTTAAATTACCCAATGCAGTGGCACTCAGTAACACAGAAGCTCGTAGGATTGAGCGACTAGCTATTTACAAGTTATATATGAATAGTAATTTAACAGTTTTTAAATGTTGGGTACCTAAGTTGAGGGAAAATCTAAAAGACTGGAAATAAATTACTCACTAGGAAGTACACAAACTGCGCTAAAGATTCACTCTCTGCTCTGAGCTTTAATACATAACCTGCAGGGTTCTGTCTTGAGATATTTTAAAACTCTTTATCTCAAAAACAGTTATAAATCCTATTAAAATGGATTAAGAGGAATGAAGCATATAGAATACAAAAGATAATTTATAAATGCTTCCAGTTGGACAACTACTGTGATAAAAAATGTTAGAAACACAAATGGGTTTGGATCCCATTTGCTATATTTACATTTATGTCATAGCTACTGTTCTATCCACAAACCTCCTGCAATGCTGAATATGGTTGATAACAGATCATCTCTCAGCTAAATAATTTCTAATGAAATCACACTTTAGTATGAGCTTAGTACTACAAGCTCTTAGGATTAGTAATCAGAACCTCTTCATTTCTAGTTTGTATTCTATTACTTTCCAAACTAAGCAATAAGAACCATGTTGCAATTCCTTAAAGTTGACCCATCTAAACTAATAACCAGAAAACCTCATTAGAAAAGTATAAAAAAATTGGCTAAGATCTCTTTCCCTTCTTTTTTAATTGCATCCTCTACTTTGAGAGCAGCCAGAGGCGTCGGCTGATATGGGGCGGGGGCCCCCCGGGCGCAGGGCCCTGGGGGCGGGGCGGGTCTCCCTAAGTTTCGGTTTTATTTTTCTTTTTTTACTGTTTTCCCTGGGTTTTTAGTGTTAACGGGGCATCTGTGTGTGTGTGTGTGTGTGTGCTTTTTCCCCACTTACTCTGTAAAGCGCCCAGCAGCGCTTTCCACAGTTCGCACAGGCGCAGAACGTCGATTGGAAACTTCGTCATTCTGCGCTTGTGCAAGTCTTCCACAGTTCGCGTACGCACAAAACGACGAAGTTTCCAATCGATGTTCTGCGCCTGCATGAACTGTGGAAAGCGCTGCTGGGCGCTTTACGGAGTTCGCGCTGGGCGCAGGCAGAAGAACGTTGCGGCGGGAAGCTTCCGATTCGGCTCCTATATACAAGCTAAGTGGGGAAAAAGTACACACACACACACACACACACACACACACACACACACAGATGCCCCGTTAACACTAAAAAAACCCAGAAAAACAGTAAAAACCTGCTAACTGGGCAAGAGGCACTTTTTCAATTGGTGCTCCTCTTATATTTAGCAGGGGGAGAGTAACTGCTCCCCTTTCACCCCAGCACAATGTCTTTCTGGTGGCTGTTTGCTGGTGGTCTTCTGCATCTTTTTTAGATTGTGAGCCCTTTGGGGACAGGGAGCCATTTAATCATTTGAATTTGTCTGTAAACCGCTTTGTGAACTTTTTGTTGAAAAGCGGTATATAAATACTGTTAATAATAATAATAATAATAATAATAATAATAATAATAATAATAATAATAATAATAATAATAATAATAAAAACAGTAAAAAAACCAGTAAAAAAGCGGAAAAAAGGGAAAACGAAAATGAAACCTAAAATTTTGACAGTTTTATTGGGGGGCCGGCCCCCCATTCGTGGGGGCGTAGGAACGCCTCTGAGAACAGCAAAATCAAACATGACCAAAAAAAATCATGTGTTGTGTTGGATTGTGATGGGTGTCCCATTCCCAGTACTATAAATTAACCATAATCCATTTTAGTCACCAGTCCTGAAAATCACTTCATGACAAGAGCTGTTCTGGTCCATAATCTTTTGGAGAGGATGGCCTTCTGATGCTTAGAACAGTAGAGTGATGTATGAATATTCAACGATGCATGTGTTTCTCTGCAAAAGACACTGAAATTGTCATGACACAGCAGGAAAGATCCTAAAAACCAAGGATGTGATCCAGTGAGCGTTAAGCACTTTAAAGTCCCATTGATTTCACTGGGAGTATTAAGCACATCCCCAACTCTCTCTTGTTGAAATCGACGGAATTTTAAAGTGCTTAACTTTGGCTGGATATGCCCTAGCAAAAGGATATGCTTATCAAAAATACAAATGTTTAGAAGTAAATCCCGTCTTAAAGATATTCAGAGCTGCCAATATTTTAATAATATATTAGCTTTAAAGAGCTACCATAGCATATATGTCATACTAATATTGGTCTATGACTAACATTAATTTAAATTACAATTTATCTTACTACTGTATTTAAAGCTAGCATGCACACTTCACTGAGGATTTGTGTTGCCATGTCCCATTTAAGTCTGAACACCAACTGAAGCAAGTCAGCAAATCTTGGGTTACTTTTCCATCATGTATCAGATTACCTGTATAATCCTGTGCAAGTATCCACCTGCAGAACACGTGCTCAGCAGGTGCCAAGTGTTGTAAACGCATCGTAAAGTGTCTTTTCAACAGCCAGAGAGTAAAAGCCGCCAGAGCAGAGGCCGGCAGCACTTACTCCGCCTCCCCCCGGACCCAGCATCCACCGGTGCAGGTAAGTCCTGCACCAATCGGTGCAGGGGAGGGAGGGCTAGGCGGCGAGGGAGGGCGGCTGTTGGTCAGTCCGGGCCGGGGATATTGGCGGCAAGCTCCACCGATATCCTGCGCCTGTTCCCAGCCTGAGCCGCTCTTATCCCGCTGCCCCAGATGTATACCAGCTTCAGAGCAGACGTACATCCGAGGAGGCCCATTGGGGCCAGGCAGCCCTACACTCGGGGAAGAGGGTGAAAGTCCCCTTCTCCCAAGGTGTTCCTGGGCCATGATGATGCAGTCCGGGGGGTTGGATACTGCAGCCAGCCCTTTAGGCCGTCTGTGTATTTTTATGCAGGATCGGGCTGCCTGGATGCAATTATATGCACACGTTCCTGGGAGTAAGCTTCATTGAACACAGTGGAACTTACTTCTGAGTAAACATGTATAAGATTGTGCTGTAAGTCAGTGGCTGCTAGGAGCAGGGCCTTGACTGCTGTTGCTCCCCAGGAAGTCTTCACCAGTGCTGAGTTTTTCCAATGTTGCAAATCTTTATTTAGTTAACATTTGATTCAGGGATATGTTCAGGTAATTGTTAGGTTTTTTTTAAATTTAATTTTAATAATGCTTTTTTTAATTTCTGCATTGCTGATTTATTTATTTAATACTTGATTTGATACCGAGAAAAGTAGTTTCTCTTATCTTATATCAATCAATACATTTCTCGAGTTACAGCACTGTGATCCATGTTCACTGTAATGATAGAAAATGACTTCCGTCTAAAAACTGTTTCCCCCCCACAGTTACCTATTTGGACTTCTCTTATTTCAGCTACTTTCTGTGACTTCAGCTAATCTGAAGTCTGAAATTCATCAACTGACATTAAGATATAATTACAAAGTAGGTAACTTAATAATGGAAGACCTTGTTTTGAGGGATGTATTGTACCAAAGTGCATGCCTTCTTCAAAACGAGCTGATAGTTATAATTAGAATCCATATGAAACCTTGGAATCTAGCATATAAATTCATAATTGCCACAGGGATAGATAAGCCCCAAGCACCTAGTTACTAATTTGCTTAAAACATTTTTTTAAAGGAAATTATGGTGCCTAGGATTTGAAATATTTTTTCCAGCCTCTTGAAACAAAATATAAATCTGGAATCTCATTATAAACTATTTTAGGATATAACCATGGTCTAGCCAAGTAACTTATAAATTAAAATAAGACTTGATTATTGGTGGAAATGCAGCAAATGCTATATGCTTCCAGCACTGCAGGCACCAGAACGTTGGGAGCCCTGAGGCAGAACCATGCACTGGGTCCCCCATGGCACACTGGGTGCGACCACTGCCACCATTACTAAAGGGTCAGAGGTCAGATCAGCTAGGTGATCCTTCCAATGGGCACAGGCTTTCGGCCAGTGCCCAACTTCTCACATCACCCCTGCCCTCCAAGAGTGGGCTGGGCCATCTTCTTGCAACTTTGGAATCTCTGCCAAAAATATTTTATAAGGTCCCCCATGTCAACACTAGACTCTTATAAGGAAGTGTTAGTCCTGAAGACATCTCTAACAATCTGAGATAAGCCTGCTCTTTAATGGTCTTCTGTAACTTTTGGGAAGTTTTGATATTAAACTTTAAATGACCTTTAATGCCTTGGTAGAAAAGGAGGATATAAAGCCGCCTTGAGTGCCCTCGTTGGGAGAAAGGCGGGATATAAATTCTTTAAATAGATTAAATAAATTAAATAAATGCAGACAATAAATAAATAATCAACACTGTAAAAGAAGACCTTTTGAAATAATCAACACTGTAAAAGAGGACCTGAATATTCTCTACATTCAAATACAGTTATTATAGGGTTTTTTTCCCCTGTTTTGTTAGTCCTGTAATTTGGAATAATGCTGACATCAGGCATAAGCAGAATTCAACTCCAGCAAATGCTCACTTTTTACATCTACACTGTTTTCTGGAAATACCCAAACATGAAAAACACATATGGAGTTGCTCCGCTACATCTCTATAGTTCACAGTGCTGTGATAGTTTGACATTGTCACCTTATTGAAGCTTGAAAAATGATGATGATGACGACACCTTGTTATAGTTGTGAGTTTTGGGCAGAACTTAGAGACAAGTGAAATACTTTTTGCCTAGTAAAAAAGAGCAAGCCTCTGAAAGGCAGAGCTACCCTGAAGTGTAAATTCCAGGGTTGCCTGCTGCTACTGCAAAGAAGCAGTCAAGTGTAATGCATTAGCCATTAAAATATGCTCACCTGTAGAACGGATGGCTCTGTGCAAGAATTAATACGCATTTGGAGGAATAATGTCATTTTCCTTGCAGATTTAATATAATAATGTGCATTTTCCTCATAGGTCCTCCCCACAGGGACCAACAGGAAATGTAAACACAAGAATAAAAATATTAACATGTTTGATAGGTAAATATCAACTCCCATTGTTCCTGCTATTATGGTCTAAAATATTTTTTCCTCTACTGTTCAGGGAAGCAACAACCATTTACTGCTACTTTAGAACAAAAACACAAATGCTATGATTTTTATTTTATTTTTTTACAGAAAATAGGCTATCCCTAAAATTCAGCAGAGGAGGGACAAAATCTGCACAGGAGTAGGGCCCTGGAGTATGTCACACTCACCTTTTTAATTCAGCCAAGGTTCCTTAAGCAAGGCAAGTAAATAAACACATCTGTGATTATGGCCACAGGAAGAGAACAGGAAATAGGCTGTTATCTTCTCCAGACAGACTCTTATCAACACATCCATTAGGGCTGAGAACTGCTATCAAGGATAAAATTACTGGAAAGGAATTCTAAATGTGTTATTGATGTACCGGGGAGTAAGGGAAAGGCGAAGATGTAACAACCCCTGCTGCTGTATTTCAATGTTAATGTTATGTGAATTGTAGACTAAGGTACCACGGTGCCAACTTTTCAACCCAATTCACTACATGCCATGCAGTGTTGCTTTGTTTGGGTTTAAAACCATAAAAAGCTAACTGTTTCAGCACCCAAGGCATTCAGAGTTGGAAGGGCTTCAGCCCTTTCCCAGCAGGAGGATATCAGCCCATACTGAGAAGGGGGGAAAATATACAGAAGTACATTAAGTCCTACACACCCATGTTTAATTTCCATTTTTGAGTTATGAATGTTGCACCACTGAACACTTTTCAGTCTCATTACCTCGAACGAAACGTCTTGAATGGCTTTTAAAATGTGCCCTCTTAATAATCCTCTGTTTTCTGTTGTTTTCAACAAACATGGAAGATAAATTATTGTTTGTATAAAGCTATAATAACCATATTATTATTTGCTATAAAAATATACTGTAATTATTTTATAATCAAAATTAGGGTACCT
Source organism: Plestiodon gilberti rubricaudatus (assembly GCA_026170595.1). NCBI lineage: Eukaryota > Metazoa > Chordata > Lepidosauria > Squamata > Scincidae > Plestiodon > Plestiodon gilberti. The sequence continues at coordinate 217,234,904 of JANXHW010000002.1, read as the reverse complement.
CTGGCCTTCAGGTTCATAACTTCCTTCAAAAACAACAACACACTGATAATATTCTTTATCAGCTAATCTACATTTTGAAAATGGCAATGTAGATAATTGATTATGCTAATTATTAAAATTGCCATAGGCACTTGTAGGGCAAGTGGAAAACATAATTCACCGTGATTGAATAGGCCCTTAGATAAAGCTTGGATTCTTTCCCTAGGAATTTAGTAGGACATCCTTCAAGATCTAAGTGGAGCAGTTTATTGGCATTGCTTTCTGCTGCCTGACTGTATATGTGGCCAATACCACACCCTTCTTCTTCCATTTAGAATGCAATTATACATTGTCGATAAAATCTTAGCCATTTCACCCAAGGCCAAGCATATGAAACAGTGTTTAAAATTGGTCCTCACTGTTAACTGCTTCCATGGGGCAGCTGATCATGCCAGTGCTGGGTTCATGTCAGTACAGTGGTACAGTGCTGGGATTAGAAGATTTTCTTCATACCACCTCAAGATGCGCAATGGCAGAAAGACAATTCCCAGATCAATGCGGTGATCATCTTAGCTGAACCACAGAATGATATCCATATGAGAACAAAAAACCATTAATCATGTCATTAAAGTTTGCACTGGTTTTTTTATAAGGATACCTATAATAAGTATAAAATAAAATTATGAACGCCAACTCATATTGGTGTAGATATTCTAATTTACTTTAAGGTCATAAAACGGAAAATGCCTTCCCAAGTATTTTTCTGCTCCCTTCCTTAGCAACACTTAGGTTTTATAACCTCTTTAGCCTCTACTAATAGTATCCTCATGTGAATATGTATGGATGAATGACTGCCCATTTCTGAACTGAAGGACAAAAAAAGCAAGAGAAAGGACTGCTCAGCAGTAATTTAACCAGTGAATCTTAGGTCACACTTCTGAGTAATGGGAGAAAAATAACTTCTGAATAAGGGGTTTATAAGATATGGTAGACCGCTGCAATCTTGTGATAATTAAAGGTCTTCAGCCATATTTTGGGAGGCTATAACCACAAGCAAAAAGACTGGCACCCAGGACGTTAATCTTAAGAACAAAACATTAACTGTGAGACGCTCTATTTTGGGATCATTCATAGAAACTTTGGCACTTGAACCTCTTTCAGGTTAGTTCAGAAGAAAATATATAGGTTGAATATGGCCAGCTAGTTTTGATCTGGGATATAAATGCATGTCTCAAAATCCAACATACTAATCCACAAGGATCTACCACTTTTTCTACACTGGTAAAACAAACTGCCGTATTTTTCGCTCCATAAGACGCACCGGACCATTAGACGCATGCATATTATGGAGTGAAAAATAGGGGAAATTAAAAAATGTCTTCCTTAAACAAGTTTTCTGGCCGCTTGGCCGCTTATCTGCTGGTTGTTCTGCAGCTCCGTCCCGCGTTGCCGGCTGACCCCAGTCAGAAGCTCGAAGATGCGAGCCTTCCAGGCGCTGGACGCGACCAGAAGGCTCTCCGCAAACATCGCAGCAGCTGTGATGTTTGCGCAAAGTTCCCAGACGCTGGACGCGACCAGGAGGCTCTGCGCAAACATCACAGTTGCTGTGTTGTTTGCGCAGAGCCTCCTGGTCACGTCCAGCGCCTGGGAACTTTGTGCAAACACTGCAGTTGCTGTGATGTTTGCGGAGAGCCTTCTGGTCGCGGCCAGCGCCTGGGAGGCTCGCGCCTTCGAGCTTCTGACTGGGGACAGCCGGCAATGCGGGACGGAGCTGCAGAACAACAAGCAGGTAAGCGGCCAAGCGGCCGGAAAACTTGTTTAAGGAAGACATTTTTTACACTTCGCTCCATAAGATGCACAGACATTTCCCCCTTTTTGGGGGGGAGTGCGTCTTATGGAGCGAAAAATACGGTACACAATTTAACCCAATCACTCTGGCAAAAGGAGAACGGAAGAAGTACTCAAAACACAACTAACATGTTACAGAGAAAAGCAATTCACAAATGAAGTAATGTTTTCAAGCTGAACAGACAGTAGTTTGATGTTATGATGACCTAGCAAGGTTTGCTGTACCAGCACATAACATCAAACTACTGTACTGGGCCAATCATATTCCCCGGATATGCCAACAACCAGTGGCCAATCTTTTCTACAGCAGTTTTCTACTTTTGGGGAGGCACCTTAACAGTGCAATCCTGTGTAGCACTGCGCTGGGGGAGCGCGTGCTCCTCTGACGCAGGGTGTCGCAAAAGTGCCGTCAAGCACTTTTGCGGAACCTGGAGAGTAAGGGCTGCCAGCGCAGAGGCCGGCGGCCCTTACTCTGCATCCTGACCAGCCCTGTGCCCACCAGGGCCGGTAAGTACAACGCCAGCAGGGGCGGGGGGAGGGCGGACCAGGTGGTATGGGAGGGCAGCCATCCAGAGCTGGCGTACATTCAAGTAGGCCCATTGGGCCTCAAGCCGCTTACACCCGGGGAAGGGGACAATCGTACCCTTTCCTCGAAGTGCAATCGAGGGACCTGGATAGGATAAGGCGGCCAGCCCTTTAGGCCGGTCGCCGTAACTTACACAGGATTGGACTACCCGTCTGACATGTGCTTGTGTAGTCCTGCCTGCTCCATTAGCCATTGATCTGCCTGCCAGATGGACCTTTGCAAATCCAGTTTACCTTTGTTTTGCCATCATTAGTGTCTCAAACTATTTTATCCTCTATGTGACGGAACATAGCTATGATAAACTTTGAGAATCTCTGGTTTCAATTAATAATAAGCAGCTCAACTTAAGCAAGCATTTTTATTGTTGTTTGAGATGCATGATGTTTACTAACAAGACTTCTGCACACACTGGGGGAAAATTAGCACTGTAGCTCATAAACAATTTAAGAGAACTAATTTACCATAATTGGTATGTAGCATATATCAACAGTAAATAATGTGCTAAGTGCACACATGCACACACACAATTTTATCCAGTAGCTACTAAAGATCATCAGGAATTCATCTGTCCTCAGGATTTTGCACATCAAGACAGTTCTTGTGCGCATACCAATGAAGGACGCAACGTGCAGAAATGACATGTCTTAATGGAAAAATAACAAAAAGGTGCAACATAAATTAGGACTTTATAGGATATAAATATTCATAGCTTGCAGCTTACCTCAGAAAACATTCTAAAACAGTTGGATTTTCTACTTTCAATATGCCATTGACAAGGTAATTTAAATAAAATCAAATTAACATCTCAAAAGCCCTGTCATCACTAGCATTTTTCAGGAAATCACCTACCATTATATTAAACCAGCACAACAATGCACACAGCAAAAGTCCGAAATAAGTGAGGACTGAGATTTCTTTTTTATGTTAGCAAAATGTATACAAATCTATCCGTATATGATATAGATTCTAGGGTTTCAGTGTTGGGCAGGTATACCAAAGCAAGTACTTGCACTACAGTACTGAAGGGAACCCAACACACCTGAAAAGGTGAACATTAAGGTACTTACACATTACAGTATTTTGTTATATCATACCTCATAAGTTATATGTGATTTCCTAACATGGAGGGACATATTTTCTTTGGCCATAATATATTTGGTCATTCAAATCCCAAGATGGTTTATTTCCTCCCTAGCTTGCAGTTGACAACCCATAGGGGGCAATTAACTAAGATTTCAAGAAAAGGTTTTTTAAACTGGTCTCTTAGGTGTGTGCTTCATCCTGAGAGAGGAGTCCCTTTGCAGTTTCAAACATCCTTTTCTCACTTGCTCAGTTCCTTCTTTTAGCCATTTGTGGTACATCAATTGCTTAAAAAGTAAAAAAGAAACAAACAATTTTCTTCCCATGTACAACTGCATGGGCAGCAATTTTTACTGCCCACAGGCAACGAGGCAAGTGGCTATTTACAAGCCTGTTACTAAGTAAAATATTGTAATTTCACCCTTAAAAATACTTGTACTGATTCTAAGGCAATAATATCTATTACTAATTCAGACCCCTACAACCTAGGTCCAACATCTGCAGGGCCAGTAAATATTAGAAATACTGTACTTTTAAAATATGCCAGCCCAGTATAATAAACCATAGTAGCAAATAGGCATCGGGGCGATGCTCTGCCTATACGTGGTGTACATACAGATGCAAATAATTAGCACTTAGATGCCAATGTGCCAAGGCAGCGGTTCTCAAACTACCATACCATAACCTTTATTGGCATAAACACACACACAAAAAACACAATACACAACAAAACATTTCAAAACAAACATCGACATCAAAGTCCCCTAACAGCATTTCACATACCCTACCCACCCACATAGTCAAACACCCCCATAATATCAGTTAGATCTCAGAACCCAAAAATAGAAGATTCTGTCAGATTTGAATTACTAGATTTATGAATTTGGCAACCAGACAAGTAAACAATCTTTCAGAACCCCCTAACGTATACTAGATTTTTTGCTCATCCGACCAACCAGAGTGAGAGGACAAAAAATCATCTAGGTACCGCCTACGTATTTCGCTATATCTATCACAATAAATACCTCTCATATTAGAGGCTATCCCGCCAAAGCGGCCAGATAGGAGGTTTGAAGGCACCACATTACACCTGGCCAAAGTCAGAGCCCAGCACTCCAATGGCTGGTCCAGAAAAGTAGTTGGCGCATTTGGGAAAATATAACGGCAGCTGAAAAAACAGAGGTGAACAGGTTTTATTGGCCTCATCATATAAGAGCTGAAGCTCCATATCTAGCAGCCTGTTTTTAAGTATGACAACAGCCCGTGCTGGTTCCAGGGAACCTAGCAAATCAGAGGAAAGCCCCATCCTCTTGATTTTATCCAAGAAGAGGGATAGTCCAAGGGGGCAAACTGAATCACGGAGGAGCGTGTGTAGTAAAGGGTCCTGACCTGAACTAAAGCAAACCCTAGTCCAGAATTTAATGAACCTGAGCCATGCCACTGTCTCGAGTCTATGTTGCCCAGTTTCGAGACATAGAGTTGCATATGGTGGAACACATCGCGGCATCCCCAAAACCTTGTATAAGAATGTTGATTGGACCCTTTCCACCAAATTATTGTAAGCTGTTACCCACAGGGGTATCCAAAACATCAATTGGGCCACTGACTTGGCATTAAAAACCTTTAAGACTGGTGGAATAGCTGAGTTCCCCCACATATAACCAAACCGCACAATAGCTTGTGCCGAGAGCTTAGCAGGGTTCTCAAACTTCTACAGGCGAGTAAGGGAGCCTGTAAAATCATCACAAACTCTGTGGCAATGGCATTTCCAGGGTCCCGCATCCACAGCAGAAAAAAATAGTTTTTTTTTCCACTTACCAGGAGCACACCTCTGGGGGTTGGGAGGGCATGGCCCCCTCTACGCCCCCGCCTCGCGCCTCAGAAGAGCTTCCAATCGTGTTTGGGAGCTACTTCCGGTTTTCACTAAAAATGACAAGTAGCTCCCAAATGCGATCAGAAGCTCTTCTGAGGCGCGCAGGGGGGGGGAGAGAGAGAGAGAGGACCGGCACAACTCCCAGTAAGTGAGTGTCCTGCGTGTCGCCGTCGCTGCCAGAATGGCTCCAACAGCAAGGGGGAGGGGCCGCTGACTCCAGTGTAACTGAGTCTTGCAGAACTACTTGCCTCCACTCTAGTCTAGTTACACCACTGGTGAAAATACTCCTTTTTCTGCAGCACCGGCACCCAAAACGTGCTGTCGCCAACATCACTACACATTGCCACACGTAGCCACAACCCCTTAAGGGGGAAGTAACTGCTTCCGGATTTCGTGGGGGTCACGACCCACCAGTTTGAGAACCACTGTGCTAAGGCAAATCAAAAGCATACTTTCTCCCAAACATGCACAATATTTTATTCAAAGTTATTACAAGTTCTAAAGGAGTACTCTTTTCTATGAAATAAGTCTGTGTCAAATGTACTATGAATGGAATGTCACTGGAGACTGGATTAGTCTTTTTCATGCACATTTCATTTTACCTTCCTGTGCAACTGCCTATGGATATGGCACAACACTATGCTTGTATGCATAAGCTCAGCTCTGTATAATCATCTCCTAGACTCAAAAATACAGGCTTAATTAGAAGCAAGCTTATTGTTAAGGCAGCAGCAATATGAGTTCATTTCTCAATCAATCTGCATTCTCAGTTCACACTTTCCTTTGTTGAGACCTGTCACCTGAAGAGAAGCCTCAATTTCAGTTCTTATTATGATCGCCTGGAAAATTATATGCAGTCAGCGGTTTGTGATCAAGAGCCTGTGGCCAATATGCAGAGCATTGTGGGGTTTGTATTTCAGTGCACACAACATTGCCTCAGATATGCAAAAATATTATTCCACCTGCTATTTTATTGGTGAAAGAAGCTAAGTACTGAGAACAACAAAACAGAAGATTTCAGAAGATTTCTTCCAAGCAGGTGTGGGATTGTTTCTTCTTTGTTTTGAACAGCCAGAAGAACTGAGAAAATAAATGAATTTATTTGCTAAATGAAACTTCAACACAACAGGGCTACTGGACTATTCAAGGCTGCATTTAATGGGTCAGAATCCTAATTGTCAGAATTTGTTCTGGTAAATGTGCGCACCTACAAACAGTGAAGGACTGGTTAATGAATATATAAAAACTGTGCAAGTTTCTCAATATTGCACGAGCATAATCTTGGAAACTGTGACATCAAGGTGTGACAGATGATCTTTCTTTCAACACTTGCCTTGCAAGTCCTTGTGATCACAGCAGCACACTTATTATGCCTAGAGGCCTTTAAAAGGGGATTAGACAGATTTATGGAGGAAACATCCATCACAGGTTACAAGCCATGATGGGGATAAGCAACCTCCTGGTTTTAGAAGTAGGTTTTCTCTGTGCCAGGTGCAGGGGAGTGGCAGCAGGAAACAGGTTATCTTGTTGGCTGTGTGCTCCCTGAGGCATCTGGTGGGGCCACTGTGAGATACAGGAAGCTGGACTAGATGGGCCTTTGTCCTGATCCAGCAGGACTCTTCTTATGTTCACCCTTCTGCAAGGAGCTCAGTGTACGTGGCTCCTCCCTCTCTTTTTTTTCCTAACAACCCTGTGAAGCAAGTTAGGCTGAAAGATACTGACTGACTCAAGGTCACCCAGTGGGCTTCATGGCGGAGGAGGATCTCTCTAACCCTAGTTCAACACACTAACCACTACACCACACTGGCACTCATGCACATGCATTCTCACTGTGTTCTAGGTCGGTGTTCTGCCACATGCCCCTGGTAAGTCACTGTGGGCGCAATCCAAACCTACTTAGGCCACTGTTGTAACCAGCAGCCCAGCGAAAACGGGAGGCCCCAGAACGGAAAGGGGATTCAAATCCCCTCCAAAAGGGGAATTCAAAGAGGATTTGAATCCCCTTTCCGTTCTGGGGCCTCCCATTTTCGCTGGGCCGCTGGTTAGAACGGCGGCCTAAGTAGGTTTGGATTGCGCCCTGTGTCTATTTTCTTCTATTTTTTTCCCCCTAAGAATTCTTTTTCCTTTGGGATGCCAATGCACTGGTCCGTCTCCATCCATCCAGTGTAATCACCTTTCCCAACAGTAACAACTGTAAAATATGTTTGGGATGCATCTGTTGTGAGATAAAATATTCTGAAGTTGTCTTTTGGAAAGAAGGATATCATCATGGAAAGCTTATTAACAGCACAATCCTATGAAAGCTCAGAAGTAAATCCAAATGTACTCAGTGGGACTTACTCCCAGGTAACTGTGCACAGGATAACACCTATCACAGTCTGCTTTAGAAGCCCTTTGAGAAGCTGAAGATCTCAGTCATCTCCCCAATCCCTGACTCAGTTATTATGTCCAGACTCAAAACAGTCCATGAACCCAACCCAAATCTAATCCAATTATCTCAAGGAAATTGGTGTGGCCAAACCTTGAGGAAACACAAGTAATCAAACCCTTGGGGGACACAATATAGAAATAAACTCCTAATGGTTCCAAAGTTCCTATGTTCAAAAACCTCCCTTTTGCCTTCAAAACGTACCTTTTTATTTTTTTTTCAAAATAGCCTCAGTGCCCTATAACTATGTGTCTCTCCTAGACCACTCCTAGGCTCTCACCTGCCTTGTGCCTGTATCAAGGCATCCCTTAAGATGAAGCTACTCTGGCCTGTAAATGAACTGAAATCACTAAGATGGCCAAAGAGTCACAATTTGGAATTCCATCTTTGCACCTCCAGTTGGAGTCTTGTGTCATGCTACATTACAGTACCCCACATTCTCATCCTGTGCTGGAATATAATTTTGGCTTCTTCATCTGTTCTGCCTCCCTTCTTCCATCTCTGTCTCCTGGTTCCTTCTCCCTAGTACTCCTCTACTCTCTCCTCTTCTCCTTCGAAGTGCCAACCTAGCCACCTGGCTATGGAACTACTCACCATCCTCACTCCTTCTCTCCCCTGCTCTCCTCTGAAATATCAAGTCTAGACCTCTGGCTATGCAACCACCTGCAACTCTTGTTCCCTCTCCTCTCTGAAACCAGGCTGATCCACCCATGAAGCTCCGACCATACTCCTCTTTTCTGCTGCTGAGATAAGGTCGAGATGGAGCTGAGAACACGATAAAGCTGAAATCACACAAAGTTATAATAACTTGAGACTGCTTGGTTGGCCCTCTTTCTATACACCCTCCCTTTCTGTCCCCTGCGTATTCGTGGTCACTGACCTGGAACATCACTTGGATGCATCAATATGAGCAATGCAGCTCTGCTCTTCAGATATCAACATGTCTCTTGGCCACCCTAAACCATCTTCCTCCTTCCTGTATGCAGTCCAGTAACTTTTGTGTTTAGGATCTCTCTCTCTTTCTCCACACATATACAACCTCATCCCCATTCATCTCTAACACAATGCACGCATTGAGCCATCCATACACCCTCGTGCCTCAGCCACACCCTCCATTTCTTTGAGCCTCACTGCCTGGTTCTCATTCGCTTGCTCTAAAATCTTTGTCCTAAATTACAGCTGTGTGATCTGACTTCTCTTGCTCCCCCTCCTCTTTCTTCAATAGACCCAAACACACCCCTCTTTCCTTATTCTCTTTTTTTCTGCTCTAAGTAATAAGCCTCCTTTAGAGTAGTTTTTGGGGTTAGCACACACATACATAAACCCACACACAGAGCTCATTCTAAATAGGATTGTTAGCATTGGCTTGTTAGTATTGTTGACTTGCCTCTTACTTTGTTATTTTGAGTCCCTTTCCTATTATTGTAAAACAATCCCACTAAGGGCCAAGGATTAACCCATTAAGGCAGAGGTTCCCAAACTGAGGCGCTACGACGCCCCAGCAGGGAACAAAGGGTTGTTACACTCTTAAGGGGCATGGCAACCCGTGTTGACGTCGACGGCGCATCCAGGATCGCACCACCGCCACTGATGAAAAGCATCCGTTTTACCTTCATTGGTGGCAGTGGGGGTGTGGGGAGTCTGTGGACCCCTCCGCAGGCCTCCCCAAGTGTCAGAGTGGCCCTCCAATGCGATTACGACCCACTTCTGGTTTTACGGCAAAACGGGAAATGGGTCGTGATCGCATCAGAGGGCTGCTCTGATGCTTGGGGAGGCCTGCGGAGGGGTCTGCAAGCTCCCCATACACCCCAGAGGACTTCCACAGCCACTAATGAAGGTAAAACAGACACTGTTTGTCCGCGGCGGTGGCACGATCCTGGAATGCCGTCGCTACCCATGGGAAGGCCCCGCTGCCACTTAGGTTAGCAAAGGGTCTTCCCAGGAGTTAAAGAACCACTGCATTAAGGGTTAATAAACTTGTGATTGTGATCTGAACCCTTTTGAGACACTCTTTTCTTCCCCACCCTAAAATACCAATTCCTCCTAGGTGTGTCATGACTAAGGATCAAAGATCCTTTAATGTTTTCGTTTGAGGTATACATGTAGTCCCGTTCCTGAGCAGGTACAGTAGCATAGGCCAACGTCTGTATTATTGGAGATCCTTAGACTATTGAACTTTCTCCAGTAAACAACACTGACTCAAGTCCACACTGTCATGTTCAGGATAAATAAAATGTGCACAAATTATCTATATTTCATACATAAATAACTTTCAGTCAACACAAAGTCTCAGATTAGTGATATAATTTCAATAGAAAAATTAAAAAGAAAAAATATTTGATTCAATTATTCTCCTGCGCTTTCGTATTCACTTTTTAGTCACGTATGTTTCTGAATACAGAATTCCCTATTCTATGCAGGCTATTTTAGTAACATCCATTGCTTTTCTCTTTCCTTGGCTTCCAAAACTTGTTGGAAAGCTAACAAATACAGGCCTGAGAGAGTAAACAGCAGTGAAATAAAAGGGGGGAGGGTATTTCCCCCCCCCTTCAAATGTATACATCTGTAAAACACAAACAACAATAGCATTATCAGCCTGCAGATTGATTCACTTAAATTATAAAAAGATTACTTTGGCTGATCAAGACATTTAGGAAGCTAAATTAGAATCCATTGCACTTTCTTAGCCATAATAGGGTTTTATTTTCACATGAGAAATTGCAGCTATCAACTTGACACAGTCAGATAAATCCTAATTCCATTAATCTGCAGGAAAGGAAGGCAGCACAAGATTTCTAACACCATCAAATGGTATCAACTGGCCGATGTCAAGTGCTAAGTGAACGTCTCCAAAGGAATGATACACTACATACAACTTTAGTGATATTCCCGGATTAGTGTCATACTGTCAGTAAACCAGAAAGTGGTTCGTGTTATAAACTAGAAATAAATCAGCTCTATGAAGTGCAAGGGCTACGCCATCTACTTACTGACAACTTACTATAAAACCACACTGACTCAGATTAAGAACAGATTGGCTAAGTTACCAGGTCCAGAAAGAAGAAGAGCAGGATCTGGACTGGCAGACAAGATGTGCACAAGACCATCCCAGATTTGTTGACCACTCCTCTCAACAAGCCACACTGTCCATAAAACCACACTGTGCCTTAAATCGTGTCTTTACTCCCGAGATATTTTTATTTATTTAACATTATTCACCGTGTGTATGTACAACCCTATCTACTGTATATATATTTCAGTCTGGTTCTCAATAGTTAACACCCATTTATTTCTCACACTTATATCCCATCCTTCTTCCTCATATCCACGTATGAGGGCTGGGGGTGACCCCATTTTATACCCATAACTAACCTGCAAGGCAAGTGAAACTGGGAGGGGTTGCCTGGCTCAAGTTCAAACTGTGAATTTCATGGCTGAGGCACATAACATGAACACAGGTCATACTATAGTGGTTCAAGTACACCACATGGTCTCTCTACATAATTACATTTGACCATCTTTTAGAACTACCACCTTATATTACTATCTCTTCTTAACTCTAACCATTCTGCTTGGTTGAGTTGAGGCCCATACAAATAATGATTCTAAAACACAAAACCCTTTTCGTACACCTCTTAGAATGAAAAGGATTAAGCGAAATTCTCAGTCTACAAGACCTCTATGCACATGCCAGAACCCTGGGCTCTTCAGACGTTATTTTTCTGTCGGTACGTACTGATAACGTCCATGCTGTCATAGAGCTGCAGATCATTTTTCATGGCTACAGATGGTGCAATTGAGCACAAACATTTGATGTGCTTAGTTGAGCATGTGTTGTCCGTTCTCATATGACCAGCTCTGCCCATGGCCAGAAGTCAGCATAGACTGACACAAAAACCAAACAGGCTGTCAGGACTTCAAAGTATTGTATAAATAGGGACTAACTCAACATTCGCTTATCTTGGAGATAAAGGAAAGTAAAAACAAGCTCTCTTCTCTTCCCTGTATTGTCAACGGAGAGCAGTACACACTAATGCCTCACAGCCTGGTGCTGTCGACTTAACCTTGAAATAAAAGGGTCAAAGATCAAAGCTGCCACTCTGGGCGGCTGCAGTAGAAGCTGCATCTCAGCCTCTAATTTGCAGTACTATACAGACACACACACACACACAATTCCTCTAGGTGAGGAGAGAGGGAAAGGGCAGGGAGAGTGTGTTGGCAAGCCAAGCCCCTGCTGCTGCTGTGCTCACAACGTCCCACTGCCCCATTCTCTCCATAATTCCTGCAGACAGATGCTGATCAGAGGAAGGCCGGGGGCAGGACTTCATGAGTGGGGCAGGCAGGACCTCACGAATGCAGCATCTGCAGGGCAGAGCTTGTCAGCATACCCTGCTTTCCCCCCCCCCCCCATTCCCTGCATACAACATAGGTGGCCAACCCACGGCACGGGTGCCACTTAGTGGCATGCCGAGCCTTTTGAAGTGGCACACGCTGCCATTTCTGCCCAAGTCAAGCGCTGAAGTCCTTCTCTCTTTCTCAACCCCAGCGCACCTTTCCAAGCCTGTGGCACTAGAGGAGGTCTCTGTACCCCACTGCACCTCATTCTTCTTGCACTGTCATGGTGTTTTAAATATTTTCATTAGCTTAGAAATATTTAAGTGGCATGCTTAAGATTATCTACATAAAATGTGGCACATGGCGTGCCACGAGTTGTCAACCACTGGCATACAAGAATGCTGTGGGGGGAGGATGTCTGCATAGGGCTTATGTACTGTGCAGATTAGGAGGAGGAAAATAGCTATCTGAGGATGCCCTACCTTTTCGTTCTTTCAAGTCTCTGAGAACCAAAGAGGGCAACTGATAGCCACATAATCCGATTTGATGTTCTTTCACTGGGTATAGGGCTGTTTACATCATCAGTGCCATCCCATACACAGGGTATTACCACTTGAACATAGCAGAAGCCCTTAGACTGGAGATTTTAAGAGGGTTAAAGGTGGTATCGCAGAGTCATCGTGCAATTCCATTGCATCTCAATCTTTCACAAGTATAAACCTTAACAGGAAACCAAGTAATTTCAAGTACAATTATCTGGTTTTATAAAACCATGCTACAAACAATATCCTTTTTAATGTGCAATGTATTGAAACAATGTTCTATGAAACATATATTGATAATGCATAAAATTTCAGTAACAGATACTTTCACTTTCAAAGTGATTTTAATAGTTGTTCAAAAAAGGAAGGCATTTATAGCCTTGTGGACTTTCAGTTCTCAAATCCAGTGCATCTTTTAATTCAGTAACATCACTGCTACAATACCGTATTGTCCCGAGTATAAGACGCACCTGATTATAAGACGCACCCTTAAAGTTTGGTGCTATTAAAAAAATTTAATTAAATCACTGGCATTATTGCAAGAGCCTGATTATAAGACGCACCCCTAGTTTAAAAACTTAAATTAGGAGAAAAAAGTGAGTCTTATACTCAGACCAATACGGTATTTGCCAGACGTCTATGAAACTCATTGATCCCTTATTGCTGCAAGTGTATACATACTTACCTGGAAGTAAGTCCCATTGAACACAGTGGCATTTAGTTCTGGGTAAGCATGCTGGCCAGCGGGTGGCGCAGTGGGTTAAACCGCTGAACCATGAGCTGTCGATCGAAAGGTCAGCAGTTCAAATCTGCGACGGGGTGAGCTCTCGTTGCTTGGCCAGCTCCTGCCAACCTAGCAGTTCCAAAGCATGTTAATGTGAGTAGATAAATAGGTACCGCTTGCGGGAAGGTAAACAGCGCTCCATGTTCCAGCTGCATGCTATGCACTGTGGCAAGGAGAGTCATGTCGGCCACATGACCACGGAGGCGTCTTCGGACAACGCTGGCTCTTCGGCTTTGAAATGGGGATGAGCACCACACCCTAGTGTCGGACACGACTGGACTTAATTGTCAGGGGTCACCTTTACCTTTTTAAGCATGCTGAAGCTAGGGCTGTATATGAGATACAACAATAACAGAGATCAAAATAAACCCACAGCCTCCTCTCTTTTCTTCATGACAGGAAACAGAATTGTAGGTTTGTACTCTTTGTAAAGGAATATTTTTAAATGATAAATTATTGGCTTGGGGATTGATAACAACACTACTAGCTTTGAAAAACTAAAGTTCCAACCAGAAACAATTTTTTTTAAAAAAAAACCCACATCAGTAGATGGGCTAATTACTGAACAGGGCAGAGCAAAACATTTCCTCGTTGGCATCCCCCCCCCTCCAGCCACAAACACAGGTAAAGAAGAGTAGAAATGTGAACAGATGCTGTGGTCTAGTCTCATTCAGAGCAGCTGTAATTATATAATTTTAGCAATTAATTCTGGCTGACATTTTGCACAGCTCTGAATGCTATGTAGATCATTATTCAGAAAGCGGCCTCTTGTCACGGGCTTCTCCTGTGCAGGCTAGCATTTCAGTGAGAAATGAAACACACTTATTTAAACATATAGCACCATCAATGGATATAATGCTTTACATTAGCTAAAGCATTATAAGCTAAATGCCAAGACAGTACAGAAGAGGAAGGGAAAAAAAATCCCTCAGATTCAGAAAAAAAAGATCAGATTCAGGGGTCTTAACTCTAGGACCTGCCTCTACATGGGACTCGTTTGGTGGGTACTAGGAGGCAGGGCCATCTTGGTGGTGTCACCATAGAACTGGAATCCTGGAATTCCCTTCACAGAGAGATCGGTGCATCTCCTTTGTTTTAAATGGAGATGGAAAACTTTGTTTAAATAATTCACAAGGCCTTTTAATGCTTAGATTTTTAACAGTTACTATTGGTTTGATCTGCTGTTTTTAGTATTATTTTTTGTGTTGTATTTTATGCTATTGTACTGTATTGTATCCCCTTCATGGATCATTGCCTTGTCGTGGCGAAGGGGCTTGCGTAACTCAATGAAGCCATGAGCTATGCCGTGCAGGGACACTCAAGACGGACAGGTCGTAGCAGAGAGTTACTGCTTAGTCATGAACTTTTGGGCTAGACTTGGGCAAGCAAACTTCACTGTGCTTCAGACCCCTAGATGTAAAACAGGAATATGGGGACCACCAGTTCTGTGATGGTTGTGAGGAAAGACAAGTTGAATAGTCCAATTCTAAACTCTTCAACTGTTTAATGAGAATGCAGAAGCTCCTGATGTGCAGTGAGAAGTGAAAAGGGCTACAAGTTGAACAACACTGTAGAAACGCAACTTTCTCATTCATTTCACTAGCTTCATTTTGGAATAAGCTTTCAAGCTGGGTTTCTCCCACTTTTTTTCTGGATTCTTCAGCCCTAACAATTATCCAGCTTCATTATTGATAGTGTCTATAAAATTTCCTCCTTCATGGATCATTGCCTTGTCGTGGCGAAGGGGCTTGCGTAACTCAATGAAGCCATGTGCTATGCCGTGCAGGGACACCCAAGACGGACAGGTCGTAGCAGAGAGTTCTGACTAAAAGTGATCCACTGGAGAAGGAAATGGCAACCCACTCCAGTAACCTTGCCAAGAAAATCCCATGAACAGTTCCAAAAGGCTAAAAGATATGACGCCGGAAGATGAGACCCTCAGGTTGGAAGGTGTCCAATATGCTACTGAGGAAGAGCAGAGGACTATTCCAAGTAGACCCAGAAAGAATGAAGCGGTTGGGCCAAAGCCAATAGGACGTTCAGCTGTGGATGTGTCTGAGGTTGAAAGGAAAATCCAATGCTGCAAGGAGCAATACTGCTTAGGAACATGGAATGTGAGGTCTATGAATCAAGGCAAGCTGGATGTGGTCAAAAATGAGATGATAAGATTGAACATTGACATCTTGGGAATCAGCGAACTAAAATGGACGGGCATGGGCAAATTTAAGTCAGGTGACCATCATATCTACTACTGTGGGCATGAATCCCTTAGAAGAAATGGAGTAGCCCTCATAGTCAATAAAAGAGTGGGAAAGGCAGTACTGGGGTGCAACCTCAAAAACAACAGAATGATTTCAGTTCGAATCCAAGGCAAACGATTCAACATTACAGTAATCCAAGTGTATGCCCCAACCACTGATGCCGAAGAAGATGAAGTTGACCGGTTCTATGAAGACCTACAACACCTTCTAGAACTAGCACCCAAAAAAGATGTCCTTTACATCATAGGAGACTGGAATGCTAAAGTAGGAAATCAAGAAATAAACGGAACAACAGGCAAGTTTGGCCTTGGAGCGCAAAATGAAGCAGGGCAAAGGCTAACGGAGTTCTGTCAAGAGAACACGCTGGTCATAGCAAACACTCTTTTCCAACAACACAAGAGGCGACTCTACACATGGACATCACCAGATGGTCAATACCGAAACCAGATAGATTATGTGCTTTGCAGCCAAAGATGGAGAAGCTCTATACAGTCAGTATAGACTGAACGACTGAACAACAACACTGTATTGCATTTTTGTTATTATTTTTGGCTGCCCTGAACTGGATCATCAGGAAAGGCATGGTATCAATAAGTAAGAAATGAATATGAATAAATGTGGTTACATGAACTAAGGCTTAATTACAGTTTGGTGTGATGATTAAGGAGTTATGCCAAAGGCGCAATGCATATAAACACAACACAAGCTAAAGTCCCTTAAAGTTCCCAAAGATATGGTAATGGATGACAAAGCATCATTAAGACAGCAAAGTTAACGATGGAAACGCAATGTCTGGAGTTTGAGATGAATGCTATTCACTCCACTTCACCCCATCCATGTGTGTAGATGTAGATTCACTAATCATGAATTTGCGTATCCATGAGGGGCAAGATTGAGATCACCTCATGCCATTGATGAGTCTCGGTTTCTGTGATACCTGCTGCCTCTGGAAAGTCTGCCTCTGGAAAGTCTCTGTTGGCCAGCAGAGACCTTCCAGAGGCAGCAGGGACATTCCAAATGGTGCCCGCGATCAACGCAAAGCGCTTTGAAATGGCTGGGGAAAGCCTCAGAAGCTTCTTCCCCCGGCCATTTCAAAGCGCTCCGTGCTAGTCACGAACAACATTTTGAATGTCCCTGCTGCCTCTGGAAGGTCTCTGCTGGCCAACAGAGACTTTCCAGAGGCAGCAGGTATGACGGAAAGCGAGACCCACCTTGCGAATAACACGAGGTGGTCTCAATCTTGCCCCTCACGGATACACGAATTTGCGATTAGTGAATTCGCGTATGCCGAGGATTGACTTAAAGACCTCTGGAAATGTCATAGAACCGTCCCTTAAATCCATCTGCTACCCTTTACGCCTTCTCTGAAAAACTATTTTTTTAAAGTAGAAAAAGAAACTATACAAATTTAGAAGGAACCTCACCATTTCAGTACAACAGGACGTTTCAATAACATCTAAAATTCTCCCAAATCCCCACAATTCAATAGAAAACAAAATTTGGGGCAAAAAATTAGTGTCATGATCACCTTGCAACACTTTGCAAATTATTTAGTGGCCCGGTGACTCATCTCTTGAGCTGCCATATCAATGGAAGGATGAACTGACACACAAACTAGCCACAGTGAACATGTTGGGGAAATCTATTTGTTTGTGCTGTACTCATCTGTACTGGCACACTGGGAGGTATATAAACAACAGCAGCAGTTATTTACACTACATTCATTATCTCAAGTGAGCTGCTTTACAAAATGCCCTTGTTAATGTTAATGGAAAGGAGCCAAATACAAAAAGTGTAGCCAATTCATTCTGAAGCATGTATCAATTTGTTTCCAAAAAGAACTGTAAAACACAGAAAATCAGAAATAAATTAAGGATTTTGTCTTTAAATTAGAAAATCTGTTTAAAACAAAATGCAAACACCTGGTATACATTCTTTGTTCGATTGTCTTCTTGAACACAGGAAACATTAGAAGTGACTTCACTAATCACCTTAAAGGCTATAATTCAAAAACAGAAGTGAAAGAGAGGAAGAGACGGAGGATGTATTCAAGTAGCAGTAGCAGCAGCATCAAGGTAAAACAAAGTACTGTAAATGGAAAAAATTGACACATTTTCTACCAACAATAGCAAACAGTTGCTCCTATAATTTAATGTGTTTGAATAATTTCTTGCCACCTAGATTATGAAAAATGTAGCTTAAAAAATGGTTTTGCTAAACCTCTTGAGAGGACTCATGATGAATCTAAACTAGAAAAGAGAACCAAGGTACCAGAACCGCTGAGCTTATATGAGGGTCTGCAGAGCCTATGCAGACCATGTATATATAGGTCAGGATATGTAGGATCCAGAATACAGGAGTGTAAATATCTATTCATTACACCCAGCACCAATTCCATCAACTTGTGAACTTACCTTTACCAAAACAGATTTACCTGTACTGTGCAAAAGGTTATTTCTCACGGAACAAGAGTGCTATTCTCAGACGTGTGTGCCTTTTCCTGTTGCCATAACAACTTGGTTTTCCCTTTGTATATAACCCACTTTGGATAATATATGTAGCATATGTTCTTTGCGATAATGATTTGTACCAGAAGCGCTGTTATCATACATACCTGTGTGGTGGTGGTGATGATGATGATGATACTACTACTACTACCACCACCACCACCACCTGGGCCTAGAAACTTCAAAATGCCTTATCACTGACATGTTGCAAAATACTGCAAAAGCACAATACTGATATGATGGTTTTAAACTTCATCTCAATAATGTGCTTTCTAAAAAAAATAAATATTCATCCTTTTTACCTATATGGTGTCAATGAGGCATCCTATCTTGTACTACAAAAAGTTACATGCAAAAAATCAGACTAAAATACACTACATAAGTGACATGTATTTTATGTAGAACACTAAGGCTGCAATCCTATAAACACGTTCCTGGGAGTAAGCCTCACTAGACACAATGGGGCTTACTTCTAAGTAGACATGAATAGGATTGTGCTGTGAAATTGTGCTGTGAAGAACATAGCGAGATTTTTAATCACATAGCTTTTAACCATTTGCAGGGAGACCTCCTAGTTATAGTAAGTGGAATACTGTACTCTCATCAATCACTCCTTGCTTCATTTCTCAAGATCAAAGCATCACAAAAGTCTACTCAGCCTTGCACCATTACAGTGAATAGACAATGTTCTTAATCCAATCCCTAAGAATTTTGTGTAATTAGCTAGGTTTACCAGATCTCCAACCAGGACAGAGTGCTAGACCTTTAGGAGAAGGAATGTGGGCAGGTGTAGCTTGTTAAACCCTTAGAGCACAATCCTAGGCATGTCTACTTAGAAGCAAGCCCCACTGAACACAATGGGGCTTGCTTCTGAGTAGACATGCCTTGGATTGTGCTCTAAGGGTTTAACAAGCTATACCTGTCCACATTCCTTCTCCTAAAGGTCTAGCACTATACTAGCACTAACAATATACCATATGTTATTCAGCAAAGAGACACACTGATTTAAGTTTTAAATAATCCTGAAGTTCAAAGCTCATATCCAAGCTTCATTTCCCACTCAGCAACCATCCTAGTTCTTGAAGAGAAGACTGAGAGGGTGTATCCCATGGCATTCGGTTTCCCCACAAGTAAAGCCAAAACCCATGGCTAGATATGAAGAGATGTAATGCAAATCACCCTAGGACGAAAACTGCCTACAGGATTTCAGCTGGTACTCCTTCTCTTGGCTGGTCAGGGCCAAATTATACATTACATATAAGTTGACCCTTACTTTTTAGAGATTAGAGAATACGTACCAATAAAAAAATGCAAAAACAAAATATGGCAGCACCCAAATCTCATGAGATTTCACAAGATCCAAGATGGCGGTGCACATTTCTCATGAGATTCGGGCGCCGCCATCTTGGATCTCATGAGATTTTGCGAGATCCAAGATGCCAGTGCTAAGAAAAACTTTTTAAATCGTAGAAGTGGCAGCGGCGGGAGGGGCAGACCCGGTTCCAGGTCCGGATGGCCGGGACCGAGCTCTGGAAACTAGGTAGTCCCAGTTTTTCCAGGACAAAGGGTAAGCCTAAGCATATGGGCACATAGTATCAGCACGGTACAATAGTACCAGAGAAAAGGTAGAAGAGGCTTCTCCTCTAACTTTCCTTTGCCCAATCTGTTGGAAAACCTCCCTACAAACTAAACAGATCTTTTCTTAAAGTGACAGATGTCCTTAAACTGGCATTTAAGTGCTTCCTCCAGTAGGACACACTTCCCCTACAAATAACTGCTATTCATTTTAATCTGCACCAATACATCCAAATCCTGGGTAGAAATTTTTCACCAACAGTTGCTGCCTAAATAAAATATTCTGCTGAATATACTAAAATCAATTCTTATGTTAAGATACAGATGTACAGTATACGTAAAAAAATAATTTAAAATAACATTGCAACTATTCAATGGATGTATTGAACTGATTAACATATCATTAGCAAAAGCAAGAGCCAAAGTATAGGAGAACCTTGTTTATAAGAACATGTTTTTTCTTCTGTCGCCTACTCTTTTACAACACATGCCTAGGCTGCAATCCTATACACATGTATTCAGAAGTAAGTCCCACTGAACTCAATGGGACTTACTTCTGAGTAGATATACCTAGGATTGCAGTGCTAGAGTGTTTTCTCCAATGAAGTAGCTACCGTGAATCACTCCTGAAGGAAATTTAGAGTTTGAAGCTATGGCTTATATAAGGACAAGCTAGAACAACTTCACCTGAAAAACAAACATAAAGTGGCTTATGTAAATAATTTACTTCCTATTAAATCAAAAGCACGCCTTTTAATCCTGATCCACACTGGCAGCTGAACTGTTGTAAACTCTCTGCCGAGTATTGGAAAGGACAGGGAAAATACAGAGAGATGAACAGCGCAAGCCTATGTATGTTTTCTCAGAAGCAAGTACCGCTGAGGTTAATGCGACTTACTCCCAGGAAAGTGTGTATAGGATTGCAGCCTAAGTGAAACACCACAGGAACATCACAAAATGAGAGCCAGCACGGTGTAGTGGTTTGGGAATTAAGACTTAGACCTGGAAGACCCAGGTTCAAATCCCCACTCAGCCATGAAGCTTCCTGAGTGACCTTGGGCCAGTCACTATCTCTCAGCCTCACCTACCTCACAGGGTTGTTGTGAGGAAAAAAAGGAGGGGAGGAACCATGTACACCACCCTGAACTCCTTGGAAGAAGGGTGGTATAAAAATGTGAAATAAATAAATAAAATCCCTCCCAAAAACAATTGGAAAAGGGAAGAAGCCGCTAAACAATACAAATTGCGATGGTCAGGAAAATTGTGTCACTTGCGACAGAACTGGAAAAGAGGCCAACAAGGAGGACACCTTGAAAAAGATGCTAACAGAACACTGCTTGTATTCAAGGGAGCATAAAAGGATGACCAAAAAACGATACATTAATGGAAGTGTCAGTAGCCCTAGATGAGTCATGAGTCTTCTTTATATGAGATCTTACCCTGCTAAGTTGGCCAAGAACAGGGGCGTAACGAAGGTAGCTGAATCTTCCCGCTGCCGCGCACCGCTCCTTCTCCTCATGATTGTGAGGAGGAAGGGCAGCACATGGAGGCAGCAGGCAATAAGCTGCCCTTGTGTTCGGCTCGCGCCGTGAGCTAAATGCAAAGGCAGCTGAAGGCACCCGTCTCCACACGCCGCCCCTTCTCCTCATGATCGTGAGGAGGAGGTGACGTGATGTCACCACCGGGGTGCCACGTACTGCCTTGCCCCGGACACAGGTGAGGAGCATTACACCTCTGGCCAAGAGGTATCTCTTAAGTGGTGATTCTCTGATCACCGGGGGAGGGGGGGTTAGCCGGGGGAGGGGGGTTAGCTGGATATGCCAGTTTAGAGAGGAGGGGGGACTGTCCCTATTCATCCAAGCACAGTATCTCACCCAGTGGCTATTGCCGATATCTCTGTTATTAGCCCCTCTGGGACAGGGAAGCACTTTTTCGTTCCTTTTTTTTTGACAACTGTTGAGAAGTAGCACATGCATAGTCTAAATAAATAAAAAATCTTATTTATAGCAAGATTAGAGGTCATGAACTTTATTATTTCTTCCTTCATGACCCATTTAATCAGGTTACAATCAGAACGTTATATTTTAAAAAGTGAACCATCATCAACCATCATCACCTCTGCTGCATCAGCTGGACCCGGGGCCTTCCCTCCTCTCTCGCCATTTACAACCAACTGCCCTAAGAGCAGAAGGAGTAAAGAAGTAAAGTAAAGAAGGCAAAACGTCATCACTGCCAAATCCTGGGAAACTGGGTTCCTTTCTTCCTCTTCCATTTAGGGACAGGATATGCCAGTTTAAAGGAGAGATTAGTGTGAGTTTATTTACTTACTACACTGATATACTGCCTTTCTGTCAATGCATTTAAGGTTGTTTGCAATTTAAAATAATGCCCTACAATTCAACAGGCACAATAAAAAAGGGAAAAGGGATGGGGAAGGAAGAGGGGGGAAAATTCAAGTACATATTATTACATAATTAACAGCCCAATCCTATGCAACTTCCCACACGGCGATGGAGCGGCGCCAACGTGGATTTTGCTGTATCCTGCAGGGGAGTTTTGGCATGTTGAAGCCTCATCAGGTCAGGGGACATTTGCTCCCTTGCCACAGGGTAGGCTCCAGCAGCAGCAGCTGCCATGGATCAACTTGGACTTGCGCCAGCTCTATCCGTGAATGCAGATCAGGTCCGGGAAGGGGGTTAGGATTCAGATCGGGCATTTCCTGGGCCTGATCAACCCTCCTCTTGACCCCCTTTCACCATTCAACCCATTCCCTCCCTTGTTTTGCCCTGCATCCCACCCTCGCCCTGCCCCATTCCCCCCCCCCCGCCAGCCTACCTTAGTCAGCGGATCTTCGGCTAACATAAGAACATAAGAAGAGCCCTGCTGGAACTCTCCCTCCACTCTATTTTAGTGTATGTCCCCTGGTTCTGGTGTTGTGCAAGAGGGAGAAGAATTTCCCTCTATCCACTCTCTCCATCCCATGCATAATTTTATACGTCTCAATCATGTCCCCCTCAGGTGCCTTTTTTCTAGACTGAAAAGCCCCAAACGCTGTAGCCTTTCCCAGGGATGTATCTAAGTAACTAGGTCGCGAGTGCGAGTGCAAGTACGAGTCGTTTTTGCACGAGTGCGAGTCCGAGTGCGAGTCAGTGCCAAAATTTTTGGGCAAGTACGAGTCAAGTGCGAGTCATTTTTGCATGAGTGCGAGTCGAGTACGAGTAAGGCCAGAAACCACAAGTCACAAGTCACGAGTCGAGTCACTTTGGGGAAAACGGCTTTTTTCCCTGAAAATGGTGTGTGTGTGTGGGGACCTCTGAGGCTTTTAAAGCACCCACTTGGCTTCCCCTATGACTTGGAAAATGACTTGGAAATGGCAAGTCGTTACCCCCACGAGTGCGAGTCAAGTACGAGTCCCGTGGGTCACGAGTACGAGTGCGAGTGCGAGTCAGTGGGTCACGAGTACGAGTACGAGTACGAGTCAGGGAAAAAGTGGCTAAGTCACACTTGCGAGTCGAGTCATTTGACTCGAGTCCCCATCCCTGGCCTTTCCTCATAAGGGAGGTGCTCCAGCCCACGAATCATTCTGGTCGCTCTTTTCTGCACCTTTTCCAATTCAACTATATCCTTTTTGAAGTGTGGTGACCAGAACTGGACACAATACTCCAGCCTCCCTGCTGGTGGCTCGGCAGTGCGCGGCAGCAGCTGTTTTACTACTGCTGTAAAGCAGTCAGCAGTACAATGCGCGTTCCACCAGTGAACGGCAAACATAAGATTGGGCTGTAAGTTATATAATGACCAGGTGGGATGTCTGCTGATGACAACTGAACTGAGAAGGGAGAGACCAAATGTGGCATCAGATCCCAGTCAAGCTGATGGAGGGGGCTTTGCTGTTTCATGTCTCCCTCAAATGAATCCAGGTGGAATGGTTGCTGATGGACGCAGTTCTGGGAGAGGAGGAGCCAAATGGCGGTTTCTGCTTTTATACAGTCTTTTTCTCTGTGGTCTGAGAATGTCGGGAGGGCATAAAACAGAACTTGAGCACAGTGTATATTTTGAGACAGAAACATGTGAGGGAAAAGGAAAGCAGTAAGGAAGTTTTTTTTTAGTTATAGTTTGCCTTTATTTTTTCGAGCTATCCATTTCCATTACTTTGGTTTGTGAGCCCTTTGACAGCACTGACAGGTATGAATTGGATACATTTTTCACCAGCTTCCCTTAACCGATGGGATAGGGTACGGGTAGGTTTAACCCCTGCTAACTGGGCAAAGAGGCACCTTTTAAAGTGGTGCCCTCTTATATTTAGCAGGGGAAGAGCAACTGTCCCTCTTTTCCAGTGGCTGTTGCTGGAGGCTCTTCTGTATTTTTTTTATTAAGATTGTGAGCCCTTTGGGGACAGGGAACCATGGATTTATTGATTGATTTTTATTATGTCAACCACTTTGTGAACTACTCTGGTTGAAAAGCAACATATAAGTATCCTTAATAATTAATAATATAAATGAAAGAAATGTTCCTTAATCAATCCTAAAGCGTTGGCCAGAGCCTTCTGCAACAACCAAGAGAACATCTGACAGTTCTCTGGAAGGAAGGGGGAGGCTATTACTCTCCTGACTAATAGGTGGGACATGGTATCTCAGTCTTCCATTTGAGGATGGACTTCTTGTTGGGTGAAAGCTGGGCCCAGGTTAACGTGGGTCAGTTTGTGCTCCGTCTATGATTTTCTTACATGGGAACAAGAGTCGCATGTTCCCAGTATCTGCCAGTTGCCTGGTTATGGCATGTAGATCTATGTCATATTTGTCCTCCTCTGGAAACATGTCTTTCGTTTCAACCTGTTGATTGTTTTCAAGCACGACAGCTATGCACATGCAAGAATTAATTATAATCTCAGCTAAACCATGTACAAAATCATCCAACTTATTTGTCTTCCCAGCCTGCTAGAAAGCATTGGCTAGATGAATGGTACATGCTTAGAAGCATTAGCCAAAATATATTTAGTTGTCCAGGTGCCTGCCTTTGATATCTGAGGACACAGATGCATTTGGAAATTGGAACAATGCATTCTGAGATCCAGCAATCCACACCTTCCACCTTGAGGTAATTTATTGAAAAAGCAGCAACATTGTCAGAAGCCTATAAGTCACAGGGCGCTTCTACTGTCTGCTAAAACCTGAAGACCCAATTATCTAGCAGTATGTTATCAAAGGCTAAGCTCATCACAGCTGCAGTAAATAATAATTTTGCTCACTCCGGGCAAGCATGTGGAAACACTGCACAAAAATCTTTCAAGCTTAATATACAAAGATAAACGAAAACACTGAAAATGTCTGACACATTTCCAAACAAAGTAATATTCATATTTTATATTCATCTCAGAGTAAATTAGGTAGTTTGGATGCAGCAGCTTGCTTAATGCGAGTAAATTTGAACAAACAAATTGATGAGGGGAAAAAAACTAGGAAAAAGAACATGGGTTATGTTTTCAGCCACTTGCATTGAAGTGGAGGCTGTACAAGGCGTACTTGGATACTATCCTCCATCAGCCAAGACACACTGCATAGCCATGACTAGCTACACACGTCTTCCAATGCTTTTGTGCCCGAGAGGCATTCTATCATAAGAAGAGCCCTGCTGGATCAGGCCAAAGGCCCATCTAGTCCATCTTCCTGTATCTCACAGTGGCCCCACCAGATGCCTCAGGGAGCACACAAGACAACAAGGTACCCACATCCTGTTACCAATCCCTTGCATCTGGCATTTAGAGGTAGGCTACCTCTAAAACTCAAAGGTTGCATATATTCATCATGGCTTTTAACCTGTGATGGGCTTTTCCTCCATAAATTTGTCCAATCCCCTTAGAAAGGGATCTAGGCCAGGTGACATCACAGGAGTTCTAGGCAAGGAGTACACAGACAAGGGGTTCTACAGATTAATTACACGATGGGTAAAGAAACATTTTCTTTTGTCTGTTCTAACTCTCCTACCGTGGCCAGCGGGTGGCGCAGCGGGTTAAACCGCTGAACCATGAGCTATCGATCGGAAGGTCGGCAGTTCGATTCCCGCGACGGGGTGAGCGCTCGTTGCTTGGCCAGCTCCTGCCAACCTAGCAGTTCCAAAGCATGTCAATGCGAGTAGATAAATAGGTACCGCTTCCGGGAAGGTAAACAGCGCTCCGTGTTCCAGCCGCATGCTACACGCTGCGGCAAGGAGAGTCATGCCGGCCACATGACCACGGAGGCGTCTTCGGACAACGCTGGCTCTTCGGCTTTGAAATGGAGATGAGCACCACACCCTAGAGTCGGACACGACTGGACTTAATTGTCAGGGGATACCTTTACCTTTTTAACTCTCCTACCACTCAATTTTAGTGGCTGTCCCCTGGTTCTGATGTTGTGAAAGAGGGAAAAGAACTTCTTTCTATCCATTCAATGCATTATTTTATATGTCTCAATCATGTGTCCCATTTCTCCCCCCCCCCCGGCACCTTTCTAGACCGATAAGTCCCAAACGCTGTAGCCTTTCCTCATAAGGTAGATGCCCCAGCCCACTAATCATTTTGGTTGCTCACTTCTGCACCTTTTCCAGTTCCAATATATCCTTTCTGAGATGTGCTGATCAGAACTGGACACCATGCTCCATCAATTTGTACAATGGCATAATAATGTTGGCTGTTTTATTCTCAATCCCTTTAATTATCCCGAGCATGGAATTGGCCTTCACCACCGCTACACACTGGGTCAACACTTTCATCGACCTGTCCACCAGCACCCCAAGATCTCTCTCCTGACCTGTCATCCACAAACTTGGCCACCACGCTGCTTATCCCCAACTCCAGGTCATTTATGAACATGTTGAAAGCACAGTCCCAAGACACATTTTTGCGGCACACTGCTTTTCACCTCTCTCAATTGTGAAAATGGCCCACTGATACCCACTCTCTGTTTCCTGGTCTTCAGCCAGTTTCCTAATCCATAAGAGGACCTGACATCTTATTCCCTGACATTGGAGTTCTCAGGTGCCTTTGGTGAGGGACTATGTCAAACGCCTTCGGAAAATCCAGATATATAATATCAATGGGTTCGCCCACATTCACATAGACTGTTGACCTTCTCAAAGTATTCTAAAAAGGTTTTCCTCACCACCCGGACTGTCCCCGCACCCACTGGGGGATCCCTTACCTTCTCTGACAGCCACAGGGACAATGGTCCCTTTCTCTAGAGTTGTCGTCACAAACGCGCTTGCTCCACCGTTTTTTAGTTAGTGTGGATTGCGCTGCCCCCCTTGCAGAAGCCATGCTTATTCTCCTTCAGCAAAGCTTGTTCTTTAGGTTTTAAGATTTTATCTTTGATTAGGTTTTCCACCATCTTACCTGGAACATATATTAGGCTGACCAACCTGTAGTCTCCCAGGTCCCCTCTTGTCTTTTTACATTTCTTTTGCCAGAGTTCCTGTTCCTTTTTATTTTCCTCATTAGGGCAAAACTTCCATTTACACAAAGAAGTTTCCTTGTCATTTATAGCCTTTCTAACTCTGTCTGTTAGCCATGCTGGCACCCTCCTAGACTTAGTACAGCCCTTCCTTCTTTGTGGTATACACTCCAGCTAGGCATATGTGCATGCTAAAAACTGTTTCACAAACTGTTTCACATGCTAAAAACATTGCACTCTTAGGACGTCCTTTCCACATACATTTGTAATCTTTACAACAACCCTAAAAGTGGTTCAGAATTATCCCCACATTGTCACCCAAACGAGTTCAGAGAATAATGGCTTGACTTAAATTACCTAGTGAATACATGGGCTGAGGTCAGTTTTAAACAGGGAACTTCCTCACTCACAGCTCACACTCTTAACCTCTATGCTACGTCTGCCACTGGCGTCACTACAGGGGGGGCGGAGCTGTAAGTTCTTCCGTGATCGGAGCCTCCGTTACATAGAAGAACGAAGCTCCCCGTCCCCGCGCCTTCCAACCCATTCAAAGCAGTGAAAACAACGCGCAGGGAGTCTCCTGTGTGTTGTTTTCACTGCTTTGAATGGGTCGGAAGGCGCGGGGGCGGGGAGCTTCGTTCTTTCATGTAACGGAGACTCCAATCACGGAAGAACTTACAGCTCCGCCCCCCCCCCCGTAGTGACACCAGTGACGTCTGCTCTATAGGCAGTTCTCCATAACGGCTTTCTTCTACCACATGGCGATCTTTGCAACTAGCCAATGGCAATTTCCATCTGAATTTTGTCTGGTAAAAAGATGACGACACACACCTCACCAAGCAAGTAGAGCAGATTCTATTTAAAGCTGCTGAGGGAGTTGGAGCTCTGGAAGAAAGTGATACTCTTTCTATAATCGGCGATCATAGGACACAGAAAGGGTGACAGTTCTTGACTCTTCAAGGTTTTTAATTCCAGAGAATTCTTTCTTCACATTGTGTTAACATTTTATCTAGCTTTTCAAAAAGCAAGGGCCCTTTTATTTTTAACTTTCATAATAAGCACCTTAGACAGTCCCCTGCAGGTGCTCGGATATTATGAATAGAATCCCACAAAAGTGCTTATCTTTGCATGTGCCTGGAACGGTGCATAGGCAGCTAGCAGTGTCTGCATTGTGTCTTCCCGGGGAATTGGCTACTGACAGTGTCAGAAGGAGAAAAACAAATCTTCCTCTTTATGACTTGCTATAGACTCAGGCTGCAATCCTATGCACACTTTCCTGGGAGTAGGCCCCACTGAACACAACAGGAGTTACTTCTGAGTAGACCTGCATACATTTGGGCTGTCAGTTTCAATGGGGTTCTATCCCAAAGGCGAGCACAGAGTCCAAGACAGAGCTCTGTGGCATCCCACCCTATACCACTCTCCAGGTGGACGTGGAGCCATTTATTACCAGTCGTTGAAAACAGTTGTTAAACCAACTTTGAATACACCTAACAGTAGTTCCATCTAGCCCACATTTACCATCTTATCATCAGTCCAACTTTGTCAAATGCTTTGCTGAAATGGCATGCCCATGATCTACTAGTCATGTCAGTATCAAAAAAAAGAAGAAGCAGAAGCAGAAGCAGAAGAAGAAGAAGAAGCAGAAGCAGAAGAAGAAGAAGAAGCAGAAGATTAATCTGATATGACTAATTGTTCCTAACAAACCTATGCTGGCTCCTAGAAAACACATTATTTCCTAAGTCAGGGGTGGCCAACCTTCCATCATTAGGGCCTTTGTGTTCTTAAGAGTTGTGTAGAAGACAGAATCTTGGCAGATGCAAGTGCTGATGGTGCTGCACCTGCTGAAATGCCCTCACCTAGACAACCGTTAAAGGGCCAGGAGCATTCATGTTGAAAAGGCTGGCCACCCCTGTCCTAAGTGCTCATAGGTAGCCTTACCAGAGTCCCAGAATCGAGGCATGTGTTGGCCTAGAGCAGACCCAAGCCGCTTCCCAAGTGTGCACCGCAGCTGCCCAATGCGGGCGGGGTTTCCAGTCAACGACTCGACTGCATTGGGCAGCCACGGTCCACACTTGGGAGCGGCTCGGGTCCGCTCTAAGCCAAAGCATGCCTCGATTCCGGGACTCCGGTAAGGTTACTCATAGGCATTGTGCTTAATAATCTGTTCCAGGATCCTTCTAAGCACTGACATCACGCTGACCGGTCTGTAATTTCCTGGATCCTTCTTACAAGTAGTATGAAGTTGTAAAAGACTGAAACCAACGTTTTAACATTTTGTTCTGCATTCCAGGCCAATTTGACCTATTTTTCAAGTAAGGGTTAAGGTCTTCTCTAAAACCTGCTAACAAATCCTCGTGTTTATACTGAAAGGATGCTTCTTTTCTCAAAAGAAAGGGTACTACTGTATATTAAAGACTCTGTCAATTGCAAGTAGCTAATACATTTTTTAGCTAGAACCAAAAAAATAACTATGTTGTCTGGTTTCTGAGAAGAAAACAGTCAGTAAAATGTAAACCGATTCCAATTTTACGGGATTAAAAGCCATGTTTGTCCAAAACTTTAATGTTTAAAAACGTAAAAACACTTTAAAAACAAAATACACAATTAAAAACACTATATTTCATCCGTACACTGCCTGTACACCTTGTTGCCTGTACACCTGAGGAGGTCCACAGTGTGCGGACAAAACGTAGTGCTTTTAATTGTGTACAGTTTTTGTTTTTAAAGTGTTTTTAAACATTAAATTCTTGGACAAACATGGCTTTTAATCCCGTAAAATTGGAATCCGTTTACATTATAGCAGGCCATGAAAGCTACAAAACCTTAGTCAGTAAGATCTCAATAAATATATTTTTGTAAAAAAAGTCTGACAAATCTGGCACAATTTTTATATTGCCATACATTCTTGCAATATTGAAGACTGGAAACATTTAAGCAAAAGTTGCAAGGAAAAGAGAAACAGTGCCCTTAACATAAATTGCAACAATTTATAAATGCCAAGTCATTGTGTGTAAGTAACATCTAACCAAACTTTCAGAAAGGAAAAAAGGCCATATCCTCATCTTCAGGTTAATGGTCCTATGAATTTACCTATTGCATTTTCAATTAATCTTCACAGAACATTAGGATAATTTTCTTTTGTGTTCATGGGCTTTCAAGGTGAACAGCTAATAACTGGCAATAAGTTACTTGCTTAAGATTAATGGTAACCTGTGTGGAGCATTGTAATTTGTGCTGTCATCCTTAGTAGGATATATGGATGAATGAACATGATGAAAGAAGACTGCCAACCGTCTTCAGGGCCACTGGACACATTCCAAACAGAGCAGTGACTTTTTCAACCTTGGACATGCCCTTTGAAATAAAGTGACAGTGTAAAATAAAATAAAAAATGTTCAGTGTCAAATGCATTTATGCACAGAATTAGCATTTGCTTCTACATGCAAAAACATCTATCCAGTAGATGGCAAATGGGAAACTGTCAGTTCACAGGGACCTGGAGTCCTGCCATTCCTTGAGTGTTTCCATATCTACAGAAAGCCCCGGGTCAAGCAGGAATGCTCTTTGAGTTAATGTAAAAACACATAGTAGAAAAGAATACGGGAAAAGCTAGAAATGTGGTTTGCAGGTCTGTGGAAAAGTTGTCTCCAGCTCAATACAGCCAACAAATGTTCACCAAGTTCTACAAAGCAAGTTCCTCATTAAGTCAATAATCTGGGATTTACACACAACACTGTAAAAACGCAATTCTGGGGTGAAAATGCAATTCTGAACGGCCTGTGCAGACCAAAATCCTAATTCCCAAAACACAAAACGGATCTGGCAACTCAGATGCTGTTCAGACGCTCCCTCCAGCTGCTTCCCCGCTATCATACTTCTTTTTTCTCTATAAGTGGCATTGCAACATTTGTTTCCGTACAGCGATTATCTGAAATGTTTGCATGGACAGCAACACAAAGGAAATAGCAGCCACGCTGCAATAAGGGCTATGCAGCATAAGCCATGTGAAAAAAAAGAACAGCAGCCAGCCACAGAATATAAAAACGACTGAGACCAGGTGGGCTCAATGGAGCAGGTTCCCTCCTCCATCCAAATCAACTAAGGATCTTTTCCCAATGCTTGCGGTTTCATTATATCGTCCGCTTCTGGACTGAACTAATTCTCATTATTGCATATCAGATCTCCTTACAATAAAACAAATGAACCAAAGAGATTTTACAATGGCTTAAATCTGATTGTTACACTGAACTGCTATGCATGAAGTTCAAAGTGACAGATTATTCGACAGATAGAAGATCCAAAGAGCTATTTTAGGTCTTGGACACACCTAGGGGGATTTTGACATTTTCTTCGCTGAACAGCAGAGCCTCACACCACATCACATTCTGCTTCTGACTGCCCCGTCAGTTTCAAACACAGTTTGCCAAGTGGCTGAGGAGCTGCTGTTTGAGAACACACAACCTAAAGCTCCCTTAAACAAAACAACAACAACGAGTTGGGCTATTTTTTGGTTCCTTGCCTTGGGCACACTCAGCTCAAACCAAAACAATAAACTGCAATATGGTATTTTAGTGTTGCACATTCCACTGTCCCTTACTAAGCAGGTTTACTCAAAAGTGCAACTGAGTTCAGTGAAACTTGAATCCCAATAAATGTGCTTAGGACTACAGTCATTGGGGAAAATTGCCTATTTCACTATAGAAATGTACAGTATGAGCAGCCTCGCTAGTGCTGCAGTAATACAAATTCTGTTCCAAACTCCAATCTGGAGAAATTTGTTTGCTTGTTTTTAATCTGAAGGATTGAAGCAGACAGACTGATCATATTGCCAGGATGTGGTCTGGATAGATTCCAATGTCTGCAAATCCACTCCTCTTTAAAACAATTCCAATTCCTTGTTCTCATCGCTGAACTAAAAGATGATGGCAGTGATCTGCTACTGGCTCTGAAACTCTGGAAGGACTCTGAATGGTGCCTTCAATAAGCAGAAACAGCTACTTCCTACCTTTCTGTTCACAAATCACCACTCCCCTGAGTCAATGGGGTCAAACAACATGCTAACTAACGCATGCTTTGTAAAACATAAGTTTCGTGGTGGATTTTTGTTGTTACTTTTTTTTAATTGTTAAAATAGCATCAAGATTGGAACTCCTGTGAATAAGTACCAAGGAGAAGGGGCCTTTAACCCTATCTACCAAAATGGTTCTAATCTGATTTCCCGCCCTGTTAATCAAAAGCTGCTATTTACCAAGGGGGAAAACCTCTACTGAAGCCAGTTGCTGTTTTCTCTCCCTTGGCAAGCAGCAGTTGTGGGGGTGTGGCCAGGGAGGGGGGAAGAAGAGGCCAGCTGTTAGGTCTACAGCAGGGGACAGAGGAGGAGGCATACCTCCTACCTAGGGGTACCTGCTGTGGTCCCGATCCAAATGCTATTTAACATTAAGGGGGGGAAGCACATGTGCATACTTGCTTTGAGTGTTGAAAATAACTCTGTTTGACTCTCGGCATGCCATTTTTCCTTCTCCTCCTCCTCCATTACCTTCACAGATCCTTTAGCCTGGAACAAGCTGTGATGAATACCCTGCTTTTCCCCTAGTTTTTGCCTGTTTTCCCTTATTTTTGACACTTCTAACTCCCCAGAAGCTCCTATGCAGGTTCAATGACCTAAATAGCCCTGGCAAGCAGCCTTTGTTTGTTTCAAATGCCATTATTAACCAGCCATGTGTTGGATGTGGACTGGGGTTGATCTTCCTATCTGGGGTAGCTAGTCTGCCTAGTGATAGGCATGCTCTGCCCAATGGGCAGCAAACCTGTCTGAATAGGTAAAGGAGAGGTCAGGTGGGCTCCACTCCGCCAATCAAGTAACTTGATGACATAATCAAACTTAAGACCCAAACTCTATTGTTCCCCCTGCCGCCGATGCAGTGGCGTCAAAATGGCTACTGCTGCATCCTGAGGTGGGTGGGCAGTTGTGGAGGTCTCCTCTGTGCAACTGTACAATCATTCCCTTACCCAAGAGTAAGCCTCCATGTCGTGGGGGGGTCTACTTGGACCTGCGCTAGCTAAACAGACTCCTTGTTCCAGGGTAAGAAGTAGGTATAGGTGCACCCAGACTGTAGTATCTGTATAAGATTTTTCTCAAGATGAACTTGAAGTATTTAGGTCTCCTAGTATTAAAACTTTTGGGTTTTACTTGGAACAAACCATGGGTACGTTGGTTAAACTAGAACTGACAGAGACAGTCATGTGTTTTATTTGCATGTTCATGCAGAAAGTGATGAAGTGGCTTTCTTGGCTTCCTGTCCTCATTCGCTGCCCCAGGCACTTTTTCTCCAGTCTGACTCCGATACTCATACACATTACCTTACAACAGTCCTGTCAGGTAGGTTAGCATTATCATCATCAAACGACTGGCTGGGGCTGAGGCAGAGACTAATGCGCTTAAGATCACCAGTGAGTTCCAGGCTTTCAACTCCTAGCATATGCTTGTAAGTGCTACACCACACTATGCTATCACTACATGGGGGCTACCGCCGATACACTAAACTACGGAACCTTCTTGCAGATAGGCTGTAACATGAAAGCTTTTCCACTTCCACTGTAGTTTTCAAGAAAATAAAACCAGTGCTTTCTTCTTTTGTAGATGCTTCAATGCAAAAATCACATTTATTGTGTAAAAAATAATGAACAAAAATATGCTATTCTGTTGAAAGGAAGTCGTTATTTGCTTTCAGGAGGAACAAAAGCTAGCTAGGCATGCAGATTGGGTATAAAACCATAAAGGAGAAAGCAGAATTTGTATGTATGGCAACTCACTGTGGAAGGATAATATTTGTGTTAATGTTGCTAAGTGATAAGATGCAAGGCATTTAAACACCTTATTCAACAGTCAACATGCATAAAATGTGTTTTATCCTTTAATGTGCTTTTTTCAAGCTCAGCATATTAACTTCTATTCCACCACATGAAAAATTACTTCTCTATCTTCCTCTTTCGTGACAGAGATGGAGAGTGCAAGCCATGCATGTTCATACGAGACTCTGCATATGTTTCTCATGTCACTCACATGCATCCTATAGCTTTGCGTGCTCAAGCACTACACTTCTTTGGTCTGTTTTCTGCACAATCACAGCCAAGCCATGGGAAAACTCCTGATTTGGACAGCCTATTGCAGACAGACTGACAGAGAAGCAGTCTAGGTGGCAGAACACATTTCTTCTTCAGACTCCTAAGTTCACCCACACCTCCCCATAGGCTCCTGATGATCTGGTCCAAATACAGTATAAGAGTTTAGCCTTGGGTTTTGGCCTCAAAATGAGTAGCTTCATGTTTCTGGGAATTTGCTTTCTGTCTGACCAAAGTCCTATGAAGTTTCCCCTCCAATAACATCTCCACCTTCATCCTTCTCAGCATCCCTTTTTCCTTCTCCACGTCTTCCTTGAAATATTCTCCAACATAATGCTATGGCAGTGATGCAAACAGATTCATCCCCACAGCAATGGGGCAGACAGAGTGACCAGGCTAGTTACAAATCTGGACTGAGATTTCCTTGAGGTAGATGTGGCTCTGACATACATAGGTAAGGCAATGTATAGCGAGGCAACATACTTATATGCAAAAATAGTTCCAAACTAAATGTAAATATCTGCAATCTCTGGCTGCTATTAAGGAAAATGCAGGTGTCTGAAGACCTCAATTATTTTAATGTGGTCCAAGCTTAGCGAGGTGGCTAGCGCTATTTTTCTCTGAAGAGATCTAAGCAGTGGATGGAAGATGGATGCAAGTGCTATTTGTGCCTCTAACTGCATATTGAAAAGCATCGCTATATGAAATTACTCACAGCTTTTCTAATTCTATCAAGAGTCTCCAACAAATTATAGCAACAGTAACTTTCAGTCTGTGCAAAGCAAATACGTATAAATAAGCAGCTCAAAATATAAACCAAGCTCAAGGAGAAAGATTTGGTAAATGTGTAAGTACGCATAAATTATGTAATAGCCCTGCTAGTCATTATCAGAAACAGAAGAACTAGAGTGCTGATCTCTCAAAGTGGTTTTGGTAGTCAACATTGTCAAACTCTTGCATCTGATGAAGTCAGCTCTGGTTCATGACAGGGTATGCTAAAATAAATATGTAGGTCCCTTAAGGTGCCACACAAGATTCCTTGCTGCAACAAACTACCATGGCTGCTACTCTAAAAAAAAAAAAAAATCTGGTGAGAGATACATCTTCCTTTAATACCAAGATTTCCATTAATGAATGGAATCATCTATGAAGACAAAAGTCACACACCAGGATCATACTAGGGGTGCAATGCTCTAGTGCAGGAGTTCTCAACCTCTTCCCGGCCGAGTACCACCTCCAGTGCCACTCTTCTGCTGTGTACCACTGGAAGTGACTAGTGAGGACATCATCGCAGTTACTTCCGGGTTTTCAGAGGGAGCCTCTCGGGAATGCTGAGAAGGGCACTCCCACCCACCCAGAGCCTACTACCTGTGTTTTCTGGCCTCTGAAAACCCGGAAATAACGCGCTGCCAAATGCGCTGCAAAAAAGCAGTGGCATCAGAGCGGGGTTTCAATGGTACAGTCGTTCGAGTACCACCAGCAGTTGGCCCAAGTACCACTGGTACTTGGTACCACGTAGTACCACTAAGTGGTACCACTTAGTACCACTGGTTGAGAATCCCTGCTCTAGTGTCACATGAAGAAACAGACCCAGTATGGCAACACACAGATGAAGGATCACTTGGGGACAATATGGTGGTGGGTGTAAAAACTGAAAATGTGTAATCCAGTTGTTGCCTAACACACACATTAATATACATGTATACATGGCGCTAGGTGCTTGCTGAGGAAACATGACCAAGACCAGTCTTATTTTGCTTGAGGGGATGGCAAGAGAACATCAAAT
The DNA here is from genome assembly GCA_026170595.1 of Plestiodon gilberti rubricaudatus. Classification (NCBI taxonomy): domain Eukaryota; kingdom Metazoa; phylum Chordata; class Lepidosauria; order Squamata; family Scincidae; genus Plestiodon; species Plestiodon gilberti. The sequence continues at coordinate 217,198,768 of JANXHW010000002.1, read as the reverse complement.
CCCATAGGTTTGGGGTAAAAGACCAAACTCTGGGGAGAAAGCAACTCCTCCGTGCCCGGCTTGCCTTGGAAAATTTCCCGACAAGCTGCACCTTGCTTAGCCATCCTATTCAGAACTGCAAACAATGCCACATCCTGGAAACTTCCTGGCTCCTGGAACTTCCTGGTAGAACCATTTGTAGTCACAAAAGATGTGCCTTCAGCCCTTGGCTTCCCTCACCAACTTCACTGACGATTCAATCAAGAGCCTTTTGCTAATCAGGATCCAGGTCTCCTGAGCAACTGTGAAGTCCCCAGTCGCACCCTTCCCAGGATGCTACACAACAGGAGACGACCATTTTCGTCAAGGAATAAAAGAATGGTCTGGGATGAGCACACATGTCCCTATGTTGTTCTATGGGAAAGTTCTCCATGAACGTTTGACCACAGACCACTTGTGTTGCACACTCCACCCTATATTAAACACGATCATTGGCGCTATGTCAAGCACCCCTACTCCTTTTGTACACCCTAAGAACCACTGCACCAGCCAGGATAACCCAGGACAGGTACTACACTGCTTGCTTCTTTTTCCAGCCTTCCTTCTCCCCTACCCCATGCCCTTTTCCCTGGACCACATTGGAACACAACTCAGCACCCATCAAACTAACCTTCCCAGAGAAGCACTTTCAGGTCCCTTGCTCCAATTGCCTTCTTGAAACCAGCTGCGGCTGCTGAGTAACCCTCTCTGGGTGCGTTTACCGAACACTTTCATGCTTTAGCAACCCCCCTGAAACGGAAGGTCTTTGCATCATGATTAACTAGCACATACAAATAGGTCAATGTTGGCCATCGGCACCACTGACCATTGGCCCCCAAACTCACTGTCTTCTGTGTCTCACATGTAGCGAGTTGATGACATGCTTAGTGCTTCTATTCCCTCCTCCTTTGTTTGGTGCAAGTGTTGAGAGTCAGTTGTTCCTAGTTTCTTTCCCCTTCCCCCCAGCTCCTTACTCCTGATATTGCAAAAGCCTGATTCATTCCCTGACTCCTTTGGATAATCTCCCTCATTTCCCTAGATGCAGGAGGTCTGGCTCAGTGGTAAAGCTGCCGCCATCATCCATGTATACCTGAAGATCTAAGGACGCCGTTTGAAGACACCCAAAAGTATCCGTGAGCTGTCGAGAGTTGTTGACGCGCCACTGACGATCTGCATAAATCCTTGGTGAAAAATGCAGAGCACTCTCTGAGTGGGAGACAGAGGATCGCCAGCTGAGCGTGGGAGGCAAATGCCAGAGAGAAGCCAGACTGTAAAGGAAACCATCTGGAATGAAGGTGTTCTATGCAAGATTAGAACATGCATTGAAAAAAGAAAAAGAAAAAAAGCCCGGGGTTTAGACTGCCTGCCTATGTGAACCACCTTGAATTAAAATCGGAGGAGAAATCTGATGACCAAGAAAAGGTGGTATATAAATACTGGTGGTATTAGTATTAGATGCAAACATCATTTCCACCTTTTCTTTCTCCTCCACTTTGTATATTTACATGTCCCTCCTCCTTCCAAGTATTTCCACTTTTTTCTTAATCTGCCTGGCAACTTAACTGCGTGTGTGAGGTGGGCACTGCATTTTTTTCTGATGCCCACTTTCTCCTAGGAAGGCCTTCTAAGTGGTTATATGTGCAGCTCCCTGCCATGAAGATCAAGTTGGCTTCCTCTCTGCTTATGTTCTGACAGCAACAGAAAACCCATTTATTTATTTGGCCGTTGGGGCTTAAGTTCCTGTTGTAGTTATTACGATTATTTTTTGGTCCTCTGTCATTTTGATGTTTTCTTGCCCTGTTTATTGGTTTGCTGCTTTAGCTTGGGTCTTGTATCTTAGTGCCTTTAGTAGTATACAGTAATTTTGTTTTTTAAGGTTTTGTAATGCACCTTGAGTGTCTTCCTGTTGGGAACAGAAATGCAGGGTATGGCTCTCTTAAATAAATAAAATGTAAATCTCTGAAGGCTTTTGTGCTTGTCTCTTGGGCATGCTTCACAGAGTAAGCATAAGAGGAGACACCACATCGACAGAAGCCTCCGGCTGGCTGTAGAAGCTACTGGTTCTGACAGGTGATACAGTCAGCCTGAAGTCCCCATGCAGCCTTCTCTCGGCACCACTACTCTCTTGTTCGCCCTCTAGCAGCACAAGAACTCTTCCTAAAGCACCAAAGATGAATAAAGAAGGCCCTGCAAAGCTGCAACCTCCTTATTTCTCTCTGAAGCTGCAATGAGAATTTCTACAGCAGTGGTCCCCAACCTTTTTAGCACCAGGACCCCCTTTTGTAGAATGACAATCTGTTGGGACCCCCCTAAGACCTAGGACCGGAAGTGATGGAAGTAAGCAGGAAGTGAGGTCATTGTTTTAAACAAGTTGCACTGTTGAATAAATCACATTTTTAAAGTTTTACTCATAAGCAGCCCCATGGGGCTAATATTAACAGAGATGCTAAAAAGCAAGCAGAAAGTAACACAAGGTGACCAAACAAGCCCCAAGAGAGCATCAAACACTTCTTTCTCTGCAGCGTGGGGAGGGGGGAGGAGTGAGTCACCATCTTGGGTGTGGCTATCCAGCCAACATCCCACGACTCCCCAGAAATCGCTTCGCAACCCCCTTGGGGTCCCGACCCCCAGGTTGGGAACCACTGTTCTACAGATAGATAGACAGACCTTTACTGGCATAAAATCAAACAAAAGCAAACAAACACATCTACTAAAAAGACACAAATTATACACTAGTAAACAAATTACAAAACAGAGTTCTTAAAAAGAACTAAAAGGTCTATTACAAATAAATTGCTACGATCTGGGTAAAAATTTCTGCTTAACTGATAAGAGGAATTTCGCTGCTCTCTTAATAACTTCTGGGGGGGGGCATCACTGAGAAGAAAAACTAATTTCGCTGAATCTGGAGAATCAGGTTTATTTTCCAAAATAGGGGCTAGATAGATAATCCGAGATACCTCATGGAAAGGGCAATCAAAAATAATATGGGGTAACATCTCCACCACACCAGAAGCACAGGGGTAACAACATTCTATAAATGGGATCTTACGATATCTACCCAGGGAAACCTGAGAGGGATTGATATTGAATGTAGCACAGGAAATCACCCAAGAAGCGAGAGATAAGAAGATGGCTGGCCAAAACATAACTGGATGTGAAAGTATAGGGGAGAACAGACCTTAGAGGCCAAAGAATGGAGAATTTGGAAATCAGTACCAAGCAGTCTGATTTAGTTGCCTGAAGGTGTCAGTGTCAGAGAGGGTGAGCAAAATAGAAGCAAGGATAATCTGCCAAAATAAATGGCTGTTACAACCAGCCACAGATTTTTTTTTCACCACGTGGAAGCTCTTCACAAGCCTCCTGCGAGAGCCTGGCTTCGGATGTGTGGGGTACAGCATGTATCCAAATCTCAAATAGACCTCTTGAAAAGACACGATTTGTAAGCAATGCAAGGAAGGAAACATGAAACATGAAAAGAAATCCACATCACATTTTCCTTTGAACAGAAACTCTTCCAGTTTGCTGATTAAATGTATCTTTAAAACCCAGCAAGACGACATGATGCTGCATGAAACGATAACATAATGCAGATTTAACCAAGAACAGAACAGAGTACATTAGGAAGTAAAGGCCAGACCGTGAGACAGAATGAGAAGTAATGACTTGAAAAGTCTTCAGAGTGCTCCACAATTTTAGCTGATTGTGTGTGACCTACAGGTATTTGACACTTTTTACAAAAATGAAAGCAACAGATGGTTGATGTACCAGCAAGATAAATTAAAAGCTGAGAGAAACACTAAAAAGCACATATTTGTAGCTAAAAGAGAGTGATGGATGCCATTAGGGGAAGCTTTTTACTTTTAAAGTTCCATTTGGCACCACAAATTTGTGCCTTTTTAAGCAAAAGTCAAGTATCTGTGCTTAATAGACATGCCCAGTGAAGCAGTTCCTGAACTGACTGATGCATGATGCACTGAACTTTTGCGCATGCGCAGACCATTCCTGAGGGTTCCTTTTCCCTCAGGAACGGTCTGCGCATGCGCAAAAGAACATTATAAGTAACGTTCGCGCAGTGGGCCTTCCTCAGAAGGCCCCAGGCAGCCAGATGGGGAAGACGTCCCTGAGCCGGCTGCAATGATTGAGGGGGCGCCCGGAGCAGTGCCCCATCGGGCGCCCCCCCAAATCGCGGACGCAGCCTATGGCCGTGCAAAAGATTAGTAAAGGGGGTGTGTCCAGGGGGAGGGGTCACTTTTTAAGCAAAAGTCAAATATCTGTGCTTAATAGACATGCCCAGTGAAGCAGTTCCTGAACTGACTGATGCATGATGCACTGAACTTTTGCGCATGCGCAGACCGTTCCTGAGGGTTCCTTTTCCCTCAGGAACGGTCTGCGCATGCGCAAAAGAACATTATAAGTAATGTTCGCGCAGTGGGCCTTCCTCAGAAGGCCCCAGGCAGCCAGATGGGGAAGACGTCCCTGAGCCGGCTGCAATGATTGAGGGGGCGCCCGGAGCAGTGCCCCATCGGGCGCCCCCCCAAATCGCGGACGCAGCCTATGGCCGTGCAAAAGATTAGTAAAGGGGGTGTGTCCAGGGGGAGGGGTCACTAGGGTGACGCGCGCGCCCAGCCCTGGGGCAACGCGCGCCCTAGTGACGTCTCTGGACCCTCTTATCCTATGGGTTTGCAGTGAGATAGGGCAAGTATACCATCTCCCATCAAGATTGGACTCCTCTCTTCCCCTAAGTTAAAGTGATCTCAGTATGAGAACAAAACCGTTTGCCATCCTGCAGCATGTGTAGGACACTAATTGAGATTAGATCTTCCAAAGTAGATATCCATGGGTATTAACTGTAGAGTGGCAACAGCAACAAATGCAGTAACACACAATTTAGTTGGGAATGAGGGCTAGAGAGGAGCTGGTATTGAGGAACTGTCTGCATCAGAATGGTATTAAATGTGTTACCGATGATGTAGAAAGCTACTTTCTTATACAAATAATTATTTTGAGACACAGCATTTCAGAGCAACGATCTCACAATATGTATGAAAAGAACATCAGAATTTCAAGGCACCTGTGGAAGATGTTATCAAAACTCAAAGGGCTTTTTGACACTTCGGGAATACATTTTCTTATTTTGTACCATCTTGTCCGCACCTAACCTGTTTACTCACTTTCAGATATGGTCTGTCTTTTTTCACTGAGGCAGGAAAGCATCTTTATAGAACGAGCCAAACCTGTGTAGGTTTGGATCAATCCATTAACAGTGTGCAATCAAAGTGGACATTTTTTTTATAATTGACGACACAATCCAGCAAGTGCCTCTCCTGGGCAAGCCCCACTAAAATGAATGAAAGAGCACCGTTTTTGCATAAGTTCCCATTCTTTTCAATACAGCTGTGCAGGAGACATTCCAAATGGATAATGTTGTAAATTCTACAACAGAGGCACTGTAATACCAACAGGACGTTAACAACAGAGCTCAAGTAGTTTGTAATCTCAGACCTCCGTGCAACTCTTTTAACCTTATTAAAGGTGTGTTTCTTGCCCTATCATGACTTTTCCCATACCAGCCTGAATATCTTGAGAATCAAGATATATTCTGTTGTCCCTATAGGCACACCTCTCAAGGAACAATAAGCCATCCCTCCAAAAATCTTCACACATGTCAACAAGGATGCAAGGATGCTCTTTTAGGGTTTTACTTATGCTGCCATCCTGTGACCAAAATTAGAAAATGCAGAACTAAAAGCCCTCTCAGTACTGATACCACAAAGTACCAAAACAACTGACATTCCCTTCTTTGAACACTGAGGCGATATCCTTTGTTAAACACAAATCTTGCAGTGGCAACGACAAAAAAAGTCTAGCGGTTTTAGCACACACACCTCATGCTGGTTTGCTTTGTTTTGTTTTAAAGACCTAGGATGCTTTGAGATAAAATGAAGAGTTTTACCAAATTCCAGAAGTTCTTTTAAAGAGCGAAAAAGGATAGGTTTTTTTTTTCTAAAACATAATTTGCATGATAGTTGTGAGACTAGAAACTGCTTTATGCCCTGCTCCATTCTTGAATTGAGATTGCAAATTCCTTGGGACAGAGACCTCTTTTGCTTCTTAATCTAAAACATCATGTATACCAATAATAATATGAGTGAAATAATCATTGCCATCAACCTTCCTGAGCCGAAAAGCAGAAGGACTGTTTTCTGGAGAGAGAAGAAAACATCTTTGTGAAGTACAGTAGATAAGGAGTTTGCAGACAATCACCACCAACACTTGGGTTTGACTTTCAGGGAAAATATTCCAGAAAAGGTAACTATGAGACAAATATTAAGACTTGATATTAATTAAATATTAAGACACTTGAAGAGCAACTAGGACAACAACAGCTTTTGTGGATTACAGTCCACTTTATTAGATGCATCTCATGAAGTAAACTGTCATCCACAAAAGTTTATGCCACAATGTTAGTCTTTAAGATGCCACATCTCTCTTTGTTGACTTTGCTGCAACAGACTAACCGATTACCCCTTTGGAATTACAGAAGAACTTATAGAAAGAACTTATAGAAAGTACAACTTTTTAATCCTTCTGCACTGTTCAAAAACTGAGCCCGTCTCAGACTTCTACTGAGTGGACCATCAACCTGCAAAGGTGGAGGGTAGCATCATGGCAGTGGGCTCCACGTCTGAAACAAGCCTATGTACACACAAGTGTACAACATGCATAGTCTCATTGCAGATATGGAAACAAGTACTGTATAGGTTGATGGTGGAATGTGCTGCTGTTATGCCATAGAAAAGGGGGGGGGGCTTGCACCTGTCCTCAATGCCGAAATACATGGTATTCCAGTGCAAGTACAGCTTCATGGGAGATGTTTAAGGTCCCTCTTTGCACAGTACCCAAGTCACACACAATCAGTCGTGCTATAAACAATCCTATGAGCCCCTAAGACCAGACAGGAACGTCTTGTTGTGCTCATTAATTTGTGTGTTAGTTATCTGAAACCCAATCAACGTGTCTTGTAAGACCCAACCCTTACATCTGACATGGAGATGATCCTGGAACAGGCAACACACACTTCAACAAGCAAGCACCTCTGAGGTTTGGCCTGCTTTTTCCCCTCTGCTGAAATGGACAGACAGCCTTGGGTCAAGTTATCTCCCACTTCCTATACCATTTTGGGCAACATTGCAATGTGCATTGAAATGTAAACAGGCCCTGCATGTGTGTAGGTTTCTTTTAGCTTAAACAGCAGGTGTGGGCATTCAGGATTGGGGCCACAGCTTGCAGGTAGGGGCTATTTAAGCCTTTCCGAATTTGCTGCAGCCCTGAGGGGGGAAAAATCCTTCCCCTAAGACTAACAGTTTTGGGGCTCAGTTTTCATCAGGAGGTGAAAGCATTTAATATGCTCTCCCCACCTACCAGTTATAATCCTGATTGGATACTCTGTCAGTATTTAAGCTAAAAGCACCTCATAGACAGACAGACATGCAGGGGTTAGAGACCATATTTACTGTAATGTGTAGTTTCATCTACCCCTTAGGTACACTGACATGTGGCAACATCATGTTGTCATATTTGCTCTCCCCCACTCTCTCTCATTAGATGCCATTGGCAAAGGTGGAGAAATGCAGAGAACACTACAGGCACGTGGCTTTGGCAGCAACCGCACACTGAGCATCATGTACAAAGAGAATCTGGTAAACGGTGCCCGCAGTCCAGCTGTGCAAACCAATGAGCAGTTAACTAGATGAGAAGCCTCAAAGAAACCAAAGTGGATATTTTCCACAGCCTGGTTCTACACCTTGGCACTGCAAATAATCTACTTTCCAATATTGTGCCAAACTGGATGGGATAAAACCGTTATCAATACAAACAGATTTGCCTGCGGAAGGCATGAGAGGAAAAAAAAAAAAGCCAGGCGGATGCATGAACAGAGAAACAGATGATAGGAAGATAAAATTGGTAGAGAGCTCTGCATACACAGAAGTATTTTCAAAAGACCATCATATCAAACGTGCACTAGAAAGGGTCAAATGAAAGAAAACATAATTGGCCATCTTAGACAGAGAGCTGCAAGTACCAATTTCTCTCAGAGATGAGAATATAGATATGGAGAGTTATTTGACTGGGCATGGAAGATATCAAAGGAAAGTTCAAGCTGCTAACATCCCTTTTTACATAACTGATCTATAGAATGTGTTATAAAACATTTTGCATGAACGAGTCTGCAATGCTTCCAATGCCTTTGAAAATGACACTTGTCCTGGTTTCTGTTATCTGTAGAAATACTCAGCTTGACAAGGATTCTGAAATTAGCCTGGCCTCATTTCGTTATTAGTTTTTGTTCCCCTACAAAGGTTCTCTGTCACTAGACACTGTTATTGTCCACAGGTTCCCACTTTTTTCCCCTTGACAGAGGCTTTGTCGCTTTAACAGATACAGGAATTCAACAGGTGCAGCCTTTGTTGACATGGAGATACGAAAACAGGAAAAGCTTAGGCTGCTGGGATTCTTCCTGTCCTGAAGGAAACAGGGCTCATGCCAAAAGAACGGTGGCAATTTAACTGTGCTTGCAAGTTTTCCACTGTCTGGCTGATAGCAGCAGGTGTGTGTGCAATTTGCATCAAGGAATTGGCTCGACAGCAAAGGACATCCCTGCACACCCAGTCCAAATCAGGGCACCTCACAGCCGCTTTTTGGACAAGGAAAAGTCATCTGGAGTTCCAGCTATGAAACTCGCATGTCACATTCAGCTCAAGCCCCAGGATTCTGTCTCTCAGATTAAACTACCATAAAGGACTGTGATGATACATGAGGTATGAACTGTGAAGCGGTTGTGATCTAATTTATTAACAACATTTCCATGCAAAGCATTTCCCAGTAGGTTTCAAACCTAATGCCATGATCCTCAGCACACCATGATCCTGTGTCCAAAGAAAGCTCCCCCTAAGATCGGTCAGCTGGCATTGCCAAACTGTTTCCATCATCAAGGCGGATGCTGTCCCTACCCAAGTTACAGTGCAATCCTGTGTAACTTTGCACCGGTGTAACAGTAGATGCACTGGTGTAAGTGCACTTATGCCAGTGTAATTGCACTTACACCGGTGCATCTGTTACACCGGTGCAAGGTTACACAGGATTGCACTGATAAAGTACCTGGGATAAAGTAAAGGGATTCTTATCTGATTGATTAGCAAAACAGCTTTGCTTAAGATACAAAGTACAGTGATCAAATTTGGAAGGGTACCTTTATGGCAAGCTTAGTTTAAGATTGAGGAGTTATACAGTTTAAACTCAAGCAGGCACAAAACCAAAGCATTAGTTAGAGACATCTGAAAGTGAAGCCAATCTATACTCGGGCAATCTATAACCTACAGGAAGGTTAAAAAATAACATCTCAGCATCCAACCAGATTTCAAAATGTTGGCAGAATCAGAAGGTAAAGGAAGGTATCCCCCTGCTCGAAAGCCAGTCGTGTACAACTCTAGGGTGTGATGCTCATCTCCTATTCTGAGGCCGAAGAGCCAGCGCTGTCCGAAGACTCTTCCATGGTTGGGAGGCCGGCATGACTAACAGAACGCGGTTACCTTCCCACCACAGCGGTCCCTATTTATCTACTTGCAATTCCTTGCTTTCAAACTGCTAGGTTAGCAGGAGCTGGGACAGGAGACAGGAGCTCACTCCGTCACACAGCACTCGGGTCTCGAACTGCTGTCCTACCAACCTTCCGGTCTGCAGTTCAGCATCTTATTTGTTAAATTAGAAAAATCTAAAGTCAAATCTATCTTGTTTATTTGGATCAACAGAAAATAGCTACCAATATTGATCTTTACCAATAATATTTACTAGATAAATATTTGATAAGTATATCGAACATATACTAACATAACTCATCAGTGAAAGTGAAAGCCACAAAATGAACTCATACATATGTTTCCTCCACTGTCATGCACTCCTAAGCATGCATTGGCTTTTCCTCATATTTCAGTTCCACGTGAATCTCACTTCAAGACAACTGGGGAGGGGTAATTACTGCATGGCAAGTGAGAAGCGCTTTTGGGTAATAGTTGTAGCAGAGGTTGAATTTTTGCAATGATGAACATTTACACAATTTTGTCCATTAAAACACACATTTCAAAAGTGATTTCTATTAATAGACTGGCGATGAGCATGAAGGATACACGAGTTGGATAATCAGAGCATAAAATAGCCAAAAATAACCAAACACACTCCAATAAATCACATGGGTTGTAAATAAAGTAACTCCGTTTGGGAAAAGAACAGATGTTCTTAGTGTTCAGTGCTATGTCCACTGAATACAACAATACAGGACACCTACAATACACCACAAATGCCAAACATTCATGAAATCTTCAATGGCACAGCAGCTTATTCAATTTGCCATTTTAGGGGAAAAACTAAACTTCATCCTTCTTTTTAGCAGTACATAACACCTTTTTAAATTAAAAAAAATGTTTTATTTCAGTATAAAACCAACTGGAAGACTGCAGCCAAAGCAGGCATAACACTAAATCGTTGTTAGCATTTCCATCTTTTTAAAAACATTGAAATAGCAGCTGTAGGGATCAGGATCAGAGCTGTGGTGCCTGGGAAATGGGAATTTAATCCTTTCCCTTTATGCCACAGTCACCAATGAAAATCCATTCCCCTGTCAAAGGTGCTACCAGCCTCAGCAGGGAAGCTTGCATGGATACGCAGGGGAATTTCCCTCCTGAGGCTAACAGCATTGGGAACATGGTGCGAGGGGAAAGGGGGGACACCACACCCAGGGTGACCAGATAAAATGTAGGACACAGTGCCTATACCTTTAACCATTGTATAGAAGAGGGGATTTTGGCAGGTGCAGCTTTTTGCACCCTTCCATGATGAGCTGCACCTGCCAAAATTTCCTCTTCTTTACAACAGTAAAAGGTACAGGCACTGTGTCCTACATATTATCTGGTCATTCTGACCACACCATGATCCTAATCCTGATTAGCCCTGCCCCTTCCACAGCTGCTATTTTAATGTTTAAAAAAAGACAGAAATGCTAGTGACACCGTTTTACTTTACCCTATTTTTAAGTATACTTCAACAATGAAATATTCAAGGAAAAATCTGATGGCATTTTTCAGGAGACTTTTGTTTTGGACACAGAATGTCCTGCCCTAGATGAGAGATCTGGCCTGCAAATGGAGGTACACCCTTTCTACTAACTCAGTGGGACTTGCTTCCAAATAGATTTAGGATCAGAGTCTTGGGCTAGATGGAATTCCATGAAAACATTTAGGATCAGACTCTTGGGCTAGATGAAATTCTATGAAAACATTTTTATTACAAATTTATTCTGCAGATTAAAATAGCAGAGCTATTTGTTTTTATTTCACCAGAAGCTTATTTTATATGACAGGCACTGTACAAAATAAAGACATTTCATGAACCCCACTCAGAGAGCTTACAGGCTAAGGGGTGGTTCAGATGTGACACAAAGCAGTAGTTTATTTTATGGAACCATGGTTTGCTTGATTGTCTGAACTGACCTTCAACTGCCTGTGGAGAAAGTAGGCTTGAACAATGAACACTGGCGTCACTGCAGGGAGGGGCGGAGCTCCAAGCTCCGTCGGGCTCTGACCCTCCGTTACACGATGGGAGAAAGCAGCCCCGCCCCCTCGCATTTGGAGCCATTCCGGCCGACGAAAGCAAATGCGAGGGGTCGGGGCCGCTTTCTCCCATCGTGTAACGGAGGGTCAGAGCCCGATGGAACTTGGAGCTCGGCCCCCCCTGCAGTGACGCTAGTGACAATGAATTATCTGAACCCGCATGGTCTGAAGGTGGTTTGTTAACTGAAATTTGCCTTAGCTACAGGGATTCCACATTATGACCAAACCAAGAATCCTGCTGGTTTCGGCAGCTCTGCCCTTACAGTGCAGGCGTTTCACTGTTGATCTAAGCTGGCATCTTTGTAAACAGAGACACTCTAGGCTGAAAACCGCTCTTGCTGGCAACCATTACTGCCCACTGGGTCATCTGGTAACAACTTTGCTCACACATTTCCCTCTCTCACTGAAATGCATAAGCAGCAACTTTGCTCCTCATCAAACAAACACAAAGGAAACGAAGGCATCTCATCCTGGACCTTATTCTTCGAAACCCAAAAAAATTCAAACATACAAAATTGTTTACTCCAGAAAATATTTCCTTTAATATATTCACTGTGAGAATGGGCAAGAAACCGTTAACGTTTCTCAAAAGGAGGAGTAGAATCATGCTTTGAACTTCTCACTTGGCTGTGCCAGGAGCAAGTGGAAATGTCCAAAGAAGCTAATCATTGGCTTATAACACCTTCTTTCTTTTACAAGCCAATGGCAAGAGCTTAGCTGATGAGTCAATGCTTTGCCAGCAGCCAAAAAGAAACGAGGAATTTGGGATTTTATCCAAGAACTTCATGAAAGAATGGGCAGTGGAGGTGGAGCCAAAATAAAACAGAATGAGACAGAACAAGTCAGCATTTGGTGAGCATCTGAGGTGTCAATCCTGGCTTCTTAAACCACAGTTAAAATAAGCCATCGTTCTACATGACATCTGAACTAGCCCACTGCTTTGTGAATTTGCAAGGATGAGGGTAGGACAGGTATCTGTCATTTTTTGTGAACACTGGGTTAATTACATGTAAGTATAAAATATGCAGCCCATCTCTGACCCCTACAGCTCCCTGACATAGTTCCAATGCAGCTTTTAACACTTGCACTTGAAGTAACCCACTGCTGTTTAACATAAAGCAATCGACTACTGAAAATTCAATTAACAGTATTAAGAACAGAACAGAGGAAGCCAGGGAGTAGGCGTTTGCATGTCCACGATGAGCATGGAGAAAATAAAACGTTGTGACATAAGTGGAGACCTATCTGGAAATTTGCCTAGAATGCCTAGATCTGCGACGCTAGAGCAGGCAAAGTCACAGATGGTACGCCCTGCTTCAGGCTTCACTGGAAAGAGGCTATTGCTGGCAGAAGCAAGAGAAAAAATAGTGGAATTACATGTTTAAATTCCAGTTATTCCTATAGGCAGCAATGTGCTGGTTGGGAGTCAGATTGCAAGCAAATCAATAATAGTTTTCCTTCTCCTAGCCTTGATTCTTCTAGCCAGCCAGTCTGATCCACCACATCTCACCATTAGCAAGAATATTGATATCACGTAGTTCTATTTTCCAAGGAACATCTTTGTGGTGCCTTCAGTAAATTTACCGTAGCTGTAGTTAAAAGACGACAGGCTTTCAATTGATACAATCCAATTTCATTAAAATTCATGAAAGTTTTGGCACTGGCTTCAAGGGGGTTTCAGTTCTACTCGTCCCCATATTTATTGGGAAGTACCACAGTACCCTGCTTATTTAACTTATATGCAGAGTACATTATGAAAAATGCAGGGCTGAATGAATCGCAAGCCGGAATCAAGATTGCCGGGAGAAACATCAACAACCTCAGATATGCAGATGATACCACCCTAATGGCAGAAAGTGAAGAAGAACTAAAGAGCCTCTTGATGAGAGTGAAAGAGGAGAGTGCAAAAGTTGGCTTGAAACTCAACATTAATAAAACTAAGATCATGGCATCTGGTCCCAACAATTCCTGGCAAATAGAAGGGGCAGAAATGGAAGCAGTAACAGATTTTACTTTTTGGGGTTCCAAGATCACTGCAGACGGGGACAGCAGCCATGAAATTAAAAGACGCTTACTCCTTGGAAGGAAAGCTATGGCAAATTTAGATAGCATAATAAAAAGCAGAGATATCACCATGCCAACAAAGTTCGCATAGTCAGGGCGATGGTGTTCCCAGTAGCAATGTATGGTTGCGAGAGTTGGACCATAAGGAAGGCTGAGCACCGAAGAATAGATGCTTCCGAACTGTGGTGCTGGAGAAGACTCCTGAGAGTCCCTTGGACTGATAGGAGATCAAATCAGTCAATCCTAAATGAAATCAACCCTGACTGTTCCCTGGAAGGACAGATACTAAGGCTGAAACTCAAATATTTTGGCCACCTAATGCGAAGAGAGGACTCTCTGGAGAAGACTCTGATGCTGGGAAAAATTGAAGGCAAAAGGAGAAGGGGAAGGCAAAGGATGAGATGGTTAGACAGCATCACCGATGCAACGAACATGAAAATGAGCGAACTCAGGAAGATAGTGGAGGACAGGAAGGGCTGGCGGGATGTGGTTCATGGGATCACGAAGGGTCGGACACGACTTAACGACTGAACAACAACAACAAAACCACAGAAATTATTATTAATAAACCAGTATTTCTATACCGCCTTTTCTTTGGTCATCGGATTTCTCCTCCGTCTTTAATTCAAAGGTGGTTTACATGGGCAGCCTTTCTAAACCCCAAGGGGTTTTTACAATACAATAATGTTCTAATCATTCGTAGAACCGTTCATTCGAGATGTTGCTTTCACAGTATGTTTCTTTTAAGTATAATTGGGATTGCAAACTTACAACACAAGTCTATGCAGGTTACTCAGAAGTAAATTCAATTGAGTTCCATGGGACTTATTCTCAGGCGAGCGTGTATAATATTGCAGACAATCTAATATAGGCCACACAAAGAAGCACAAAAATTAAAATACACGGTCTGCTCATTTTTAAGTGCCATTGATTTCTCTCTCACCGCATTCCCTCTATCTCAATGCACTCAGTAGAACTTAAACTTAACTGAATCATACCCTTAGTGGGATACACCTGTCTTCCATTTTTCTCTACAAAAATTGTGCCTCAACAACAACAACAGAAAACCTTCTTGGCTAAGCAGGAAGAGTAAAGAAAGTCATTATGTACCCATTACAGCTAATGAGAAGTCGGCAAACTCAATGATAAAAACAAAATAATAACGATAAGACAGAGCAGAGGCCAAGAATTTAATCATGGGTTTCCAAATAAGATGAGTATTGCAGAATCTTCAAAAGTAAGACAAAAAAGTAGCTTGAATAGCACAGCTCACCATTAATCCGCTAACTATAGTACAATATTAGAAACGCCTCAGGATATTTGCTCTTACATAAAGAAAAATATTTATTTATTAATTATAGCAAAACTAATAAGCTTCCAATTCTCCTGCTTCAGGCACTGTTATCACATAAAATCATCACATGGAAAATTACCAGCCCAGAAAATCAATTATTTTCTCAGAACCCTTCAAACACTGCCCCTTAACCCTTCAACATTCTGATAAGAATTTTGATGACAAAAAAAAAATACACACACACCAAAAACAACAAACAAAACTGGCCTTTCCATGAAGAAGAAACAAGAAAAAAAGTTAAGCATCCAGAGATGTCCACAGTTAAGCTTGCTAACCACGTTCTCATGCTATGTATTAAGTGACTTGCACACCTGACCCCATCCCCCATAAAAAAGGGAAGAAAAGTGACAGGCTTTCCTCTCCTTTTGCTTTGCACACAATGGAGAGACAGCATGATACAGCTGACGGAGAGAAGCCCTGAGTCAGGCACGCTGTCACAAAGCAAACTCACCTTTCGTCAATCTCAGGCTGCCTAACCTGCCTCACAGAGCTGCTCTAAGAATAAAATGGGATGATCCCCACATATTCAGGCCTGAGCAATGGGAAGATGCATGGGGTGCACAGATGTAGATGGGTAGGATGGCCAGAAGCATCTGTGGAAGCAAGTGAAGCAAATTAGCAACATCAAAAGAGAGCTGCTTGCAAACAGGGGGCTATGAAGAAGAAAACCTCAGCCTATTATCTAAAACGGAGAATTATCCTAACCATTTGCAGCCACGCAGATAACTTCAGTGTTGTTCTATACTCTCCTATAGTATACTATATTATAGGCTTACCATCGTCCTGGAATCGATGCTGGCTTCGGCCTAGAGCGGACCCGAGCCACTCCCAAGGGTGCACTGCGTCTGCCCAACGGGGTTCCTGCTTCTGTCCCGTCGTTGACCGGAAGTTTCGGAAGCCAGAAACCCATTAGACGGACACAGTGCACCCTTGGGAGCAGCTCGGGTCCACTCTAGGCCGAAGCCAGCATCGATTCCGGGACGATGGTAAGGCTAACTATATAGTATAGAGCAGGGGTGGCCAAACTGCGGCTCCTGAGCCACATGTGGCTCTTTGAAGCATAATGTGTGGCTCTCAGAAACATGTTGGCTTAGCCCCTTTTTGCATCACAATTTAATGAGTTCAATGGGATAAAAGGGAAATAAAGACATTTTCAAGCTTTATAATTATTTACCAGGTATAAACTGAGAGTCCACTGGATTAAAACATGAGTTTAATGTTCATGGTGAGTAAATATATTTAAGAATGTAAATGCTTCTTAAATATCACGGCTCTCAAACATCTGAAGTTTATTGTATGTGACTCTTACAGTAAGCAAGTTTGGCCACTCCTGGTATAGAGTCTATACAAAACACAATGCACATGAATGCACCAGTAACACACTGAAATACACTGGTCCAAGTGCTATATGCAGGCACAGCAAAGTCTTTGGACTGGTCCGAACAGGAGGCAGATTCATACAGAACGCAGAATTGTTGGATGCAGCTAAAGAGGGCCTTTTTGTAAATGAATTCAGGTCTAGGGCACGCTGTAACATGTACCACGGTCAACAAAATATTGAGTCCCATGACCATTTTGCAAGCTTCTCCTTTGACCAGCCTAATGCCAAAAGTTACTTACATAACCAATAGTGATTTATTGACTAGTTATCAAAACCTACCAAACAGGAAAAAAATAAATGGAGAACTGATAGCACAGTGTGGAAAAATATTTAAATCCACCCAAACTGTTTAAAAGAGGAAAATAATTTTCACTTGACGAAATGGGGCAGGAAATGGTTAATACAAGAATGAGAATTTCAAGTTCCTTTGGAAATTCAAAAGCTGAAGAAATTACACTTTATTGTTTCATATCGAGATGCCTGAAGGCAAAAAAGAACTTTACCATATTGTTTAACTCATCCAACTTGAACAGAACTACAGTTCTTATTTTCCCATTTAAGTGATTGACAGCCAGATCCAGCGGGATGTAAGAACGTAAAGCCGTAAAGCACATTCGTGACGTCTCGGGAGTAAGGGAGTAAGGGACGACCCCCACGGCCGCCGGAGGAAGGTAAGGCTTCCAGCGGCAGGCACAGGGGCAGTCCAGGCAGCGAGGGAGGGGGACCATTGGCCGAGCCGGCCAGGGAGGGGGCAGGGATAGCGTCCGCCATATCCCCGTTCCCGTTGGGCCGACTTGGCCGTTACACAGCCTCCTCCTACTTCCGCCAGCTATTTAGCTGGCAGATATCCGAGGAGGCCGATTGGGCCTGCCCCGGTTTGCACCCAGGGAAGGGGATGAACGTCCCCTTCCCCGAGTAGACATCCGGGCCACGGCAGCGGGGATAGGATCCAGCGGGTGATAGGAGCGGGAATAGGATCCAGCCGGTGGCCCTGGGCCACCGGCCGGATCTCTACACAGGATTTCGCCGTAAATTACAAAACAAAGAAATGCTTCTCTAAATCTGACTTCTTCCAGATGAAAAGGTAAAAACGTGCAGATGAGCTGTTAAACATTAATTTAATGTGCAGCAAAGATACTTAGAATTACTTCTGATCTATCAGTCACCAGCCTGGATCATTTCTCTTTCTTAAGAAACGCTCTACTGTCTAATGCAGGGGTGTCAAACTCATTTCATACAGCGGGCCAAATAACATTCATGGCGCCTGCTGAATGTGACATCATTAAGCAGGTGATGACCATGAATAGGCATTTTTCTCACTTAGAAACTCATTAGCTGCAAATGACAGAAGAGAAAATATGCAAATCTTAATCATATTTTCAAGAAATGGGAGAGACCAATTATCACGTGGGTTGCCCTCTCAGCAGCATCGCTTCTGCTGTGGCATCACTTCACAGCTCAGCAGCTGAGAGGTGCTCTACAAAGTGACACCTCAGCAGAAGAAGCACTGCAGAAAGGACAACTTGCATGATAATTGGGCTCTACCAGCACCGCCTTTTCTTCAGTGCCACCTGCCAATGCGTCACTTCATAGCTCAGCAGCTGAGAGCAGCTGATGGTGGTGCTGGGAGAGCCCCAACTAGCATGCAGGCCAGATAAAGAGCTTCCTCAGGCCGTACGTTTGACACCCCTGGTCTAATGCATCACCCAGTTTTCTGGAGTTGCACTGGCCCATTAAATAGAACCGTTTCATCGCTGCATATATCTTATCTATACAAAGCAAAAACGGTAGACTGCATTTATAACATTAACAAATTAGCAACATGCTGAATGCATTCCATCTCCAAACATAGTGGCACGTTTACAGTGTTCTCCACAAAAGCACTGTTTTTGTGTCCTTTAACGTATTCCAGACAGTTTTCATTTGAATGTAAAACAACTAGCTGCCAATTCAGCAGCATCTACCTCCTCAGTCTGGACTAAATATTCCACCTTATGGTTGGCATCAGGAGACAGAACATTCCCCCCAGGCCAGTGTCGTAGGATTAATTTTGACTTCTGCAGCCAGCAGTTATTTTATATAACATCCAGTGGCATCACTAGGGTGAGCTGCACCTGCCCAAATTCCAATGGTTAAAGGTATAGGCACCCTGTCCCTTTTTGGATATGGTCAGCCTAAGTATAATGGAATTAAGCCCAAACCTGAAATCTTCAGCAGTACACTGAAGGAAAAAGAGGGGGGGGGGGATGCCACTGCCAGAGACTTAAGTAGGCATGGCTACAAGTAGGACCATGTGTACTCTGCAGTGAAAAAAAATTTAAAATTCTAGATCAAGAAAAGGTGAAGTCCATAAACTGTCTATATTATGCAAATAAGCAAATTGCATAATTTCTCCCATTTTTGCATGATTTATTCTGCATTTCTTACTCTTTTGCATAATGTATTCTCATCCTATCAGGCATGGGGCAGGTAAAGAGCTATGCAGGGCAGCCTCCAATCACTGGGAATCATTCAGCCAACTCTCTGGCTTCTGAGATTCCAGCAGGCAGTTCTCAAACGTCTGCAAACACATCTTCACAACCATAAGGGCTAAAGACATTGTCCTCTTCGAATTGAAAGCGGAAAGTCTTTAGAAGCTGGATTCTGTGCCCATCCTTGCTCTCCCATAATATCCTCTTATCTGCCTGCTGCATATCCTGTGTGTTGCTTCCAGAATCTATGCTGTGTTAACCTGGTTGTTGCCTCATCATCTTCCTGCCTTCACTTCAATTCTGCTGCACTAACTTTTGTTCCATTGCCTGCCTTAGCCTTGGGTGATCTAGAAACTATTCCTGCCTCTTTTCTGGATCATGGATTTGCCCAGCCCTCGACTTAGATCTGCAAAAACAAAGGCTGCAATCCTATACACACGTACCTGATGCAATTCAAGGGGACTTACTTCTGAGTAGACATGCTGAGGATTGCGCTGTTGTACTCTTTCTCAAGAAACCAGATACTGCAAAACAGCACTGGCCCCAACTGGTTATTTTTTTTTTTAAGATATTATTCTTTGACACCTGGCAAGCGCACCCATGTCATTGAAACATGGTCCTTACTAGCACTGAGTTCTATGGACAGGACAAGGATCCAGGAACACAAAAGTAATGTACAAACTTCTGTTGTTTTGATACATATTTGTTTGAGTCACAGGTATCTTGTTGTCTCGTGTGCTCCCTGAGGCATCTGGTGGGGCCACTGTGTGACACAGGAAGCTGGACTAGATGGGCTTTTGGCCTGATCCAGCAGGGCTCTTCTTATGTTCTTATGAGTCATAACTAAAATAAATAGCCAATGATGCAGAAATGAGTTTTTAAAACTGTTCTTTAAAGAATTAGGGAAAAATTGTATTTAAAAATTCAAAACATTTCCAAAGTGAATGAATTAAAGCCACAAATGCAAGCAGACTGCAATACTTTTTGAAATATGATTTGGAACAGACAAATTATAAGTCTTGCATTCACACAAGGCCAGCTTGTGGAAACCCTTATTATGCTGGTTAAAAAGTCCTTTGTATCAATTGCATTATTGACCTCTGTAGGATTAATGGGGCGAGTAAGTGATCATTAGTGCATATCAGAGATCCCATTTTGGCACAGGGTACTTTTTAATTTCAGTCTTCCGTGGCATGCTGAAATGCATTGCTTGGCTGAACAATGCAGGGGCTGCATTAAACCTACAGCTGCTGCTCTATAATAACGTAGCAGCAGTGCCCAGGCAAGAACCTATCGTTCAAAGTTCATCTGCACAGGAAGACCCACAACTATTTCCTTCCGATCCAGATCTCACTCTCAAGGTGCATGCATTTTGTCATCTCTGTCATTGTTTATTAGACTGTATTTATTCCTTATTCATGCAGAACTCAGCGACTAAATATTCAAAGAAAAAGGAACATTTATGATCCTGATTTTGGCTCACAAAGCCCTAATCGGGTTGGAAGGAACTACGGTACTTCATTGTCTTTTACGTCACACAGTCAAAGAGGTCATCAAGAATGATGCTCAGCTTCTGGTGTGATGATTTAAAAGGTGCCAGGGTCAGTTTAAATGTGATGGCTAGCCTGTGTGAGGCACGGAAAAGCCCTTGCTCATGGTGATGCTGCACACAGAAGTGGTATTATCCAAAGGCTCCTGACCAAGCGCCTCATTTATTCACGATCAAAGAATTCATGCCAACACTGCTGCCAATAAGGATGGCCAGCGCTGCTGTGCATATTTTGTATGCAATAGGCAACACACAGAGCAATGAGTGTTGAAACATTGCAGTTCCATATGCAGTGTCATAAAGGCATATGCTTTCACGGTCCCTGTTTACCAGGGACAGTCATTTTTTTGGTTATCTGCCCTGATAAATCACTGTCCCTCTTTTGCCTTGTTAAAATGCTACTAGAATTGTTAGAGATGCAGTTCTTGAGGGTTCCATTCCCTCTGCAGATTGTCTAGAGGTTAATAGTGTAATCATATATGCAGAAAAAAAAATCCTTCACCGCATATAGTAAATTAGCACACTGAAGGACAGGTTTGGCATAGATCTCTTCCTAATTTGCTGGTATAATACATGAAGCACATGTCTGAACGAAGGGCTTCCAGGCTGCGTTGTGCACAAGGCTTGTGAGCCATGGGAGGAAAAATGGCGGCACCGGCAGCACCAGCACCCCTGGATTTCGTGAGGAGGGGTGGCGGCGGCTGGACAAAATGCGGCGGCCACAGTAAGGGGGCGAAAAACAGGGGGGGGAATAAACTTTTTAAAAAAAAACAAAAACAAAATTGGCACCCAAAAATAATTGAGGGGGTTGTTGTCCCAGATTGGGTCTCCAAAATTTGGTAACCCTACCCCACACACACCGTAGGATGCAGCGCGCACCCCATTGGTACGGCTGCATCAGCTCTGGAAAGTTAATTAGGATTGGGCTGCTGGGGTATTTTACAGAGCAGTTACCCACAACTTTGTAAATTGTGTGTGTGTGTGTGTGTGTGTGTGTGTGTGTGTGTGTGTGTGTGTGTGTGTGTGTAAAAATACAGTTTGTGTGTTTACACAGTTCAGGAGTTTTCTGGAATAAGCATCCTTCAGAAACAGCAATAGAGATGTTGCAAAACGTACTCTAACCAGGTAACATTACACAGGAGAGATGTCCTGCTGAACTAAATAGGGACTACTCAATTCCTAAGCATTTACAGTAATTCCTGAGGGCCCACTCATGTGGTCTATTAAGCAGGCACAATTCCCTCTGCTCTTGAAGTAGGACGGGGCCCTTTAAGTAGGTTTCCTCTCATATTTCCCTGAAATACAGTCAAGAATTACAGTACAATACAATTGTAATTTCTCAGCACACAGCTCAATATTTAGGGGCAGGAAATCAAAAGTAATACTACAACCTACTGGAATAGCAATGGAAATTTCAGTAGAATGAAGGCAACAGAGCAAAGCTGGAAAAGCATCAGAACAGGCCAAGTATGAAAGTCTTTTCAACCAAAAATATCATAAGGCAACTTCCGAGGACAAGTGATCAGAAGTTCAATTTTAGAACTCCTCCAAAAGGAAAATATTTCCATCAACAAACTGAATTTGTAGAATTGTGTGGAAAATTGTTAATAGACAAGAAAGTCTCTTATTGAAAGAAGGTTTTTTTTACTTCAAGCAACACCATGATGATGGTCCTTAGAGTTTCTCAATGTATCACCAAGTGTAGCTATACTCTTTTTTGTAGCAGAAGTAAAAAAAAAACCACATATACTAAGAAGTCGGGACCAGGATATTTTACTGCTTCTGATATTAGTTTTTAGATATACATATCTAAACGACAACATATCTTGATATACATTAAAACTGAAAATCAAACTGTTCAGAAGAAAATCAAACTGTTCATCCTTACAGCTCGCTGTAGCTTTGTTTTTGCCTGATGAAGGTCATTGATAGATGACGGAAACGTTGCTTTTAGATTAATTTTAAAATTCATAAAGTTTTAAACAGAGTTTTTAATTGTGTTTTGACTTGCGATTTTAATATTTCTGCGTCAAGGCTTTTAATCCCATCATGGCTTCTGTGAGAATGGTCAGAAGTAGTAAGAAGGGACTAGTAAAGAAGAACCTGAAAGGGAAAGTCAAATGGATCAAGTCTCTCCAGAGTACACAAAGCTTATTTAAAACCACAATAACAGCATCTCATCAAGAATGAATACCGCTAAATAGGGAAGACTCCAGCAGGTCTAGAAAGGTGCCAGAATTGCTCAGGAGTGGAGACAAGGAAGCTATAAGAGGCAAGAAGGCTTCCTTCAGGAAATGGAAATCTTGCCCAAATGAGGAGAACCAAAACTGTGGCAAAAAAAACATAAGCTGACAATAAGGGATGCAAAAAAACAAACAAACAAAAAGATCTTGAGAAACGCACGACTAAAAACAGCAACAATAAAAATGTATTTAAATACATTAAAAGTGGAAAACCAGTCAGGTGTTTGAGGAGGTGGTTGGACTATTGCATAACAAGGGAACAAGGATACGGAGACCACAGAATGAATTATTTACATGTGTCTTCACTACAGAAGACAGGGGGCGGAGAGCAGGCTGGGGTGGAAGATCCCAGCTGCAAATGTACATGCCAGATCCTATCCCCCATTTTTCAGCTCACCCTGCTCCCTTTCCTCGGACTTAAGTCAGCTATATAGCTGGTGGGGTTCAAGGTGACCCATAGACCACCAGAAGGCCTACACAGACAGTAAGTCACCTCCCCCCACCATTCACCTCCCCCCACCATTGTATGCAGTGTGCAACTCCACCAACACGGCTGCATTGGCACCAATGGTAGGGTGCCAATGCATTGGGCTGCACGTTATATTCTTGCAAAATATTTTTGTGCAAAGGCAGGTCTACAAGACATAACCCAAATTGTCCATCTTACACTTCCAGCATTTGGAAACAGTTGTGTCATAGCTTTTTTCTGTCATCTTGCTGTAGTTACCATGGCTTGTTTGGAGTTTTTATTATTATTTTCACATTTTTTATTTTTCACATTTTTATACCGCCCTTCCTCCAAGGAGCTCAGAGTGGTGTACATATTTCCTCCCCTCCTTTTTGTCCTCACAACAACCCTGTGAGGTAGGTCGGGCTGAGAGATAGTGACTGGCCCAAGGTCACCCAGGAAGCTTCGTGGCTGAGCGGGGATTTGAACCTGGATCTTCCAGGTCTAAGTCCGACTCCCAAACCACTAGAGACTTGCAGATGCAATGCAGGAAAGGCTTTACAAGAATCTTTCTTTCTGGAGAATATTATTAAAAATATTTACATACCGCTTTTCAACCCCCAAAAAGTTCACAAAGCCATTTACATTACAATTTGCTGGGAAACAAATACATATGTACTCCTTTCACTATGATGTTTGCATATACAGTTGGACCTTTTTATCCATGGTTTTTTTATCCACGGAATACAGTCAAGAATTACTGTATTTTGACTCAACACGGATGGCGAAACTGTGGCAGAGGAAGTCCATCCACACTACATTACCTCTTTTTTCAGTGTTGTCGGTGGTCTGCCAGCTACGTCCAGCTTCCTGCATGTGTCCAAACCACTGAAAAATGCAGCTGGGAGTCTCTGGCGCCATTTACAGGTTGCTTCCAGTAGTGGCTTTTGTTTTTTCAGTCAGTTTAAACCAACTCAGAAGGAGGGAAGCGGCAAAGATGCTGGGAAATAGGTAATGTGGCACTGCTCCTGAACCCCCCTCCCCCGGGATTTCATATAACATTGATTTTCTTATCCATTGTGGTTCCAGGAACAGAACCCCAGCGGATAAAAAGGTCCAACTGTATCTTATAGGAATGCACAGTGGAGTCTTGGACAGTCAAAGTCTTGGACTATCAAGAGACACAACCTTTTTATGCTCATTCGCAGGACTTTAGACAACAGTAAGACCCATTTCGGAGAGTGAGGTAGTAAGCTGGGGTGACAGAATTCTGGGCTGTTTCATTTCAGACAGCAAGTGGGGAGTTATATCTTTTAAACCTTCCTCATGCAAAAAATAAAATAAAATCTTGCATGTTGCAAATGAGCACATTGGAGGAAAGGATTTAAGCAGCAAAGTTCCCTGGTTTGCAGATTGAATACACGCAGATGCTTTTTGCATGGAGGAAGATTACAAATTATGACTCCCTGCATGCATCCTGAAGTGGAACAGTCCATAATTCTATCACCTCACTCTGCAGAATGTATAGATTGACCTTAGAACCTTCAGGTTAAAAATCACTTCTTGGGGAATCTAGGGACAAGTCATCTTATGTGTGTCACATGTGTCTTTAGAATTTATTTCTTAGATGGTCTTTCAGTATCCTGAATTGTTGTCTTTTTGAAAATAGTTGGTTTATACTAATATGTGGGGATTAGATCTCTGATATTATTTTCTCTTTTCATTATTTTGTTAGGAGTGTGAGATTTGCATTCATTATGTCCATGTGACCATACCTTTCTGAAAGTGTTCGCTCTTTTAAAAAAAGTCTCATCATAATACATTTTTACTTCAGGCTCAACAGGTCAAAGTAATGAAGAGACCAGAAAATTGCCTAACCGGAATATTATCTCCGATTTGAATAAGGGTTGCCAGCATAAAACGTATTTAAATAATAAAATATGAAATACGTCTGAAGCATTCAATAAACTAGCAAGTAGGCTGTAGAAAATAGAAGGATTTGTGAAATTAATTGAAAGGAACAAGTGGGGCTACACTGAAAGCTGAACAAATGCTGTACAATAGCATGTGAAATTTTTTGAAGCGTACCCAAAAATCTGTTCGCTTCAGTTGTATTAACCTCAGTTCATCCCATGAGTTGCCTGGCAAATATCTGTTCTTCACACACTTTAAATACATTTATACACATGGGCCACAACCCAAAATGAGTTACGCATACTTGAGCGCGTATATTTCAGTGTGACACATTCCTTGTACACTAAACATACTGCTACACTGCCACATTTGTCTTCCCCCAAAGCACAAGGAGAAACAGTTCTCTATCATGAACTTTCAACCAGGTTTGACAGGATGGTTCAAGTGTTTAAATTAACTTTTATATTCTCAAATGCTGATACACCAAGCCTCCCAAAATCAAGAAAGAAATTATTTAAATCTCTTCAATGACAAAGCAAAAAATTGACCAGGGTAATTTCCCCCACAGAGCTCTAGGCAGTGGTGTGCATGTACAGAAAATTCTTAGAGCTTCCTAGCTTTCCCAGCTCTATTACAGAATTGTAGTTCCCAAGGGTCCTTAGTCAGGAACTACAAGAGTTAAAATTGTTTGAAACAGGTTGTGTAGGCAAGTCCTAAGACACACAAGAAATGAGGAGGGGAATTGCCCGAATCTTTTTTTTTTTTCCCCTTTCTTGAAGATAGGGACTGCCTTCACTCACCTCCAGTCTCCCAGCACTTACCTGGTTCTCCAGGAGTTTTCGAAGATTAGAGACAGAGGCTCCAAGATAACATCCACAGCCGCAGGCTGAATCAATATACTACATTGTGTAAATAAAAGCAACTGGTAAGCAGCCATGGAAATCTGCTACACTTAAATTTCATCTTGTTCCTGCAAACGGTTTATCCATACTCTTTCCAGTACGGTGCATAGAAGAGCAAGTACTCAATTGTCATTTTGTGTCTTTTACGAGCAAATATTCACACAGAAGTCAGACAATTAAAGGCAGCGCTGAAGCCAGATTGTACCTCTATCAGGAATACTTGTGCTTCACAATCCTACCAAATAAACTGAGAACGACTCACAAAGGCTGGCAGATGAATATATCTTGTGACATGTGTGGTAGTAGAGGGCGGCTTAACTTCAGTGAATGCTTAAGGACTGGAAAGAGACACTGATGTGTCCGGGGAAAATACATGACCACCAAGAGAGCAACGTTTCTGACAGAACAGTTTTTTTCCCTCCATATCCCTTAGTGAGGCTGGGCATGAGCTGCCTTTACGGGCCTTGAATACAAGCCTGTCAGGCCGCCAATCCATGACCATGGATGCTGGTGGCATTACTGAGAGGGCTGCATCAACATGGACTTGCCTGAGCTCCTGTATCCCCTTCCCACTTTGTGCTGGACGGGTTCAGGATATGACAGACACTGCGCCAACGTAGCAATAATGTTGGCTCAACTTCAGGATAGGATTGCATGGTAGTAATAATAGGGGGGAAACAGATTTAGAGCAATAATATTCACATTTCAGCTTTCACAAGCTTGAAGGGAAATGGCTGTCATTTTATGATAACATAAAATGTGCCAAATCTCTGCCTGTCACAGTTTGCACATGATACTATCAAATTACATTAATACTTTTCCCCCCCTAATAATGGAAATTGGTAGGAGGCTAAAAGTGAAATGAATATTATGCCTTTCAGACACAGTACTATCAGCATCCAGCAGATTTATTTCCTCCTATATACAGTATATTTTCCCTTTACGGTATTTTACAGCCCATACTTTAACAAAGCACAATACAAGAGGTGTTACAGACGACACTGTAACCATGAGCTTTCAGTATGCACTTCATATTTCACACTTTCTCATCTTCACTGTACAGGTTATGGAATCATCCTAAACCAGAGGCATACATGAGTTATAGCATCAGCCTGTGTCATCTGTGCAAAACACTGACACACAAAATAGTGTTAGTGCCCACAACCATTTCACTGTTGAAACAAAATAGGATTGGGCCATAAAACTCACTTTATGGTTCATCCTTTCTATGGCTTTGGTTGGCTATTTGTTGATAGAAAGAATGTCTAGAAGGAACGTTACCATGTGTCCAATTTGGCCAACCAGGACAAAGGTTTTTGCTTTTCTCATCACAATGTAATTTGCGTTTAATGTAGTTGTGTCAATGAAAACCAACAACTGAAACTTTGCCTTCTGACAGAGTTTATAGCTTTGATATCCTGCAAAGTGGGGGAAATCTTGCAAACTCCCAATCACAACAACCAGTCCCATGCAGGATTGCATTGTCAGATGCACCTCCAGGTGGTGCGCTGTGGAACTGACCTACATCATCTGCAATCATGGTCTTTCCTTCTTCCCTTACCCAGCAAATGCCTGGTAGATTCTGCAGCCAGGGCAGTGTGACCTGGGATGCTGCCCAAAACCGCCAACATTTCTGCCATTGTGCACTGGGGGGAAAAGCCTCTTGCCATGCTCCTTGTGTGGTTTCTTCAAATGTAGAAGCGCGGGACTTCTGGTTTTATTTAAAGGGACCATGCAAATGAAGTTGCTCCTTCATTTGCACAGTTCTTGTAATTAAAACTGGAAGTCCTGCACTTCTGGGTTTGCGAAAATCACACAATGATGCACAGAAAGGAGGTGGATGATGAACTTCCTGCTTGAGTGAGCAGGAAGTAGATCAATGTGGTTCACATCTGCAGCAGGCTGGAGGGAGACAGTGGCAGACTCGGGGTGAAGGGCAAATCTGCTGCTCCTTGCCTCCCACCATCTGCTGCTGATGCAAGCTACATCAGGTCAGCTCATGGCCGCCTCAAATGGGAAAATGGATTACAGCACTTTGATGGCAAGAACAGCATTTGACTGTCAGAAGTACCAAGTCAACAGAATGCTGCTATAGTTAACACAGAATTCAAGTAGATGCAAAGGAACGACAGTGTCTCTGGGGGACGAAAGAGCTGCAGAAGAAACAAACTGTTCTCTCTCTCTCTCTCTCTCTCTCTCTCTCTCTCTCTCTCTCTCTCTCTCTCTCTCTCTCCAAATATATACTTAACAGAATATTCATCTGTGATTGAAATATCTTCTAATTGCAGTTAGTAATTTGCTCCAACATTTGCAAAAGGAAATCTACTAAGCACATTATTACAGTATAAGTCATTGAGTAATCAACCAAAACAAAATCAGATGAAGCACCCTAGTTTTGCTGATTTCAGATTTCCTAAAACAGTAAGATTTCAAAACTTTTGCAAAAGGGTTGAAGTGAGAAGTAAAAAAATCATTTTGGTTTCTTAGACCAAAGTAAAATTTAAACCAAGCAAAGAAATTTTATTGTTGTTGTTGTTCAGTCGTTAAGTCGTGTCCGACCCTTCGTGATCCCATGAACCATATCCCGCCAGGCCTTCCTATCCTCCACTATCTTCCTGAGTTCGCTCATTTTCATGTTTGTTGCATTGGTGATGCTGTCTAACCATCTCATCCTTGGCCTTCCCCTTCTCCTTTTGCCTTCAATCTTTCCCAGCATCAGAGTCTTCTCCAGAGAGTCCTCTCTTCGCATTAGGTGGCCAAAATATTTGAGTTTCAGCCTTAGTACCTGTCCTTCCAGGGAACAGTCAGGGTTGATTTCATTTAGGATTGACTGATTTGATCTCCTAGCAGTCCAAGGGACTCTCAGGAGTCTTCTCCAGCACCACAGTTCAAAAGCATCTATTCTTCGGCGCTCAGCCTTCCTTATGGTCCAACTCTCGCAACCATACATTGCTATTGGGAACACCATCGCCCTGACTATTCGAACTTTTATTGGCATGGTGATATCTCTGCTTTTTATTATGCTGTCTAAGTTTGCCATAGCTTTCCTTCCAAGGAGTAAGCGTCTTTTAATTTCATGGCTGCTGTCTCCGTCTGCAGTGATCTTGGAGCCCAGAAAAGTAAAATCTGTTACTGCTTTCATTTCTGCCCCTTCTATTTGCCAGGAATTGATGGGACCAGATGCCATGATCTTAGTTTTATTAATGTTGAGTTTCAAGCCAACGTTTGCACTCTCCTCCTTCACTCTCATCAAGAGGCTCTTTAGTTCTTCTTCACTTTCTGCCATTAGGGTGGTATCGTCTGCATATCTGAGGTTGTTGATGTTTTCCAATCCTTTGGCCACTGCTGAGTTTTCCAAATTTGTTGGCATATTGAGTGCAGCACTTTCACAGCATCATCATTTAGGATTTTAGGATTAGCTCAGCTGGGATATTATCATCTCCACTAGCTTTGTTGTTAGTAATGTTACCTAAGGCCCACTTGACTTCACTCTCTAGGATGTCCGGCTCTGGGTCAGTGACCACACCACCGTGGTCATCAGGAACATTAAGATCTTTCTTGTATAGTCCTTCTGTGTATTATTGCCATCTCTTCTACTTCTGTTAGGTCCCTGCCTTTTTTGTCCTTTATCATGCCCATCTTTGCACAAAACGTTCCCTTGATATCTCCAACTTTCTTGAAGAGATCTCTAGTCCTCCCCATTCTGTTGTTTTCCTCGATTTCCTTGCATTGTTCATTTAAGAAGGCCTTCTTATCTCTCCTTGCTATTCTCTGGAAATCTGCATTCAGTTGTTTATATCTTTCCCTTTCACCCTTGCTTTTCGCATTCCTTCTTTCCACAGCTATTTGTAAAGCCTCATCTGACAGCCACTTTACTTTCTTGCATTTCTTTTTCTTTGGGATGGTTTTCGTTGCTGCCTCCTGTACAATGTTACGAACATCCGTCCATAGTTCTTCAGGCACTCTGTCTACCAGGTCTAATGCCCGAAATCTATTCTTCACCTCCACTGTATACTCATAAGGGATATGGTTTAGGTCATTTCTGACTGGTCTAGTGGTGTTCCCTACATTCTTCAGTTTAAGCCTGAATTTTGCAATAAGAAGCTCATGATCTGAGCCACAGTCAGCTCCAGGTCTTGTTTTTACTGATTGTATAGAGCTTCTCCATCTTTGGCTGCAAAGCACATAATCTATCTGGTTTCGGTATTGACCATCTGGTGATGTCCATGTGTAGAGTCGCCTCTTGTGTTGTTGGAAAAGAGTGTTTGCGTGTTCTCTTGACAGAACTCCGTTAGCCTTTGCCCTGCTTCATTTTGCGCTCCAAGGCCAAACTTGCCTGTTGTTCCGTTTATTTCTTGATTTCCTACTTTAGCATTCCAGTCTCCTATGATGTAAAGGACATCTTTTTTGGGTGCTAGTTCTAGAAGGTGTTGTAGGTCTTCATAGAACCGGTCAACTTCATCTTCTTCGGCATCAGTGGTTGGGGCATACACTTGGATTACTGTGATGTTGAATGGTTTGCCTTGGATTTGAACTGAAATCATTCTGTTGTTTTTGAGGTTGCACCCCAGTACTGCCTTTCCCACTCTTTTATTGACTATGAGGGCTACTCCATTTCTTCTAAGGGATTCATGCCCACAGTAGTAGATATGATGGTCACCTGACTTAAATTCGCCCATGCCCGTCCATTTTAGTTCGCTGATTCCCAAGATGTCAATGTTCAATCTTATCATCTCATTTTTGACCACATCCAGCTTGCCTTGATTCATAGACCTCACATTCCATGTTCCTAAGCAGTATTGCTCCTTGCAGCATTGGATTTTCCTTTCAACCTCAGACACATCCACAGCTGGACGTCCTATTGGCTTTGGCCCAACCGCTTCATTCTTTCTGGGTCTACTTGGAATAGTCCTCTGCTCTTCCTCAGTAGCATATTGGACACCTTCCAACCTGAGGGTCTCATCTTCCGGCGTCATATCTTTTAGCCTTTTGGTACTGTTCATGGGATTTTCTTGGCAAGGTTACTGGAGTGGGTTGCCATTTCCTTCTCCAGTGGATCACTTTTAGTCAGAACTCTCTGCTACGACCTGTCCGTCTTGGGTGTCCCTGCATGGCATAGCACATGGCTTCATTGAGTTACGCAAGCCCCTTCGCCACGACAAGGCAATGATCCATGAAGGAGGAAATTTTATAGACACTATCAATAATGAAGCTGGATAATTGTTAGGGCTGAAGAATCCAGAAAAAAAGTGGGAGAAACCCAGCTTGAAAGCTTATTCCAAAATGAAGCTAGTGAAATGAATGAGAAAGTTGCGTTTCTACAGTGTTGTTCAACTTGTAGCCCTTTTCACTTCTCACTGCACATCAGGAGCTTCTGCATTCTCATTGAACAGTTGAAGAGTTTAGAATTGGACTATTCAACTTGTCTTTCCTCACAACCATCACAGAACTGGTGGTCCCCATATTCCTGTTTTACATATAGGGGTCTGAAGCATAGTGAAGTTTGTTTGCCCAAGTCTAGCCCAAAAGTTCATGACTAAGCAGTAATTCCAATCCCTTCCAATTCCAGAGCTCTGTGGAAGAGGTGCCACCATGCTGTACCAGAAAGCAACATTTCAGATTAATTTGCTGTTTTCTATTTAAGCAAAGAATCCAAGGAAGGATTTTTTTTAAGTATGGTAACACTAAAGAGGTGGGGCAGTAGAGTGGTTATGGGACTGGCCTTATCCCAAGAAGTCCTGGATTCAAATCCCCCCTTAGCTGCCAGGCTTACTGGGCAATCTTGAGCTATCTCTCTGCCTAACCTACCCTCTCTTGTTGTAAGGAGACATGGGGGTACCATGTGAGCATTTTGAAGGAAAAGGTGGGATAAAAATGTAATTACAGTAGTTTCTCAAGGAAGAGGGTTCACACACATCCCTGTCTGGGACTCACAGACAACCTTAATGCATGTTGTTGATGACACTGTGCAGTGAGCATCAATCGGTTCTCACCAGCACTGGCTGTCCTGTTAGGATTCAGGCTGCTGAAGAAACTATCTCCGCACAGTTGGCAAAGTCACATTTTCCTGTCCTATTCAAGACTTGGAGGCATCTTGGAGGAAGCAAAGAAAAAAAAGTTTAGGTAATGATGACATTTTCGAGGCAGAGGTGTCAACACATACTGAATTCATGGGATCACGTTTGCCGTCTCAAATGAGATGCACATTTGTACCACCAAGCACATTTCCTCTGGACAGAAAAATGTTCCATTTGCTTCTCCTGCAGTATTTCAGCAGTATGTTTTCAATCCTGCTGTCAAGAGAAAGTGATAAATTATATAAATAAAATGATGCAGAGCCCTGGAAAAAGGCTCAGTCAGGGTTGGCTGGCTTGTAGTACCATCCAGTGGAGTCCCTGGATGCACCTTCCCATTTTGATTCTAATCAGCCTATCTGAATCCAACATCAAGACGTTCTGAGATGCATTAATGAGAAAATAGCCTATTAAGACAACCTACAAGTGAACTGTGATAAGGAGAGATGCACAAGCCACTGCTTCCAAATACTTTCAAGTACATTTGTGAAAGCTTATACTTTCAGAGATTCATCAAGGGGAACCTTTCTATGAGGTTTATCATAGGCAAAAGAGCTTACCAGTCCTATTTGTAAGCTTTTCAGCCCAAAGGAAATTTACTATAAATGTGTTCAAAGGGGGAAAAAATCCTCTAGGACAGAGAGAGAGAGAGAGAGAGAGAGAGAGAGAGAGAGAGAGAGAGAGAGAGAGAGAGAGAGAGAGATCAACTCAAAGTGCCAGCAATGTGGTTCATGCCTAAAGACACCACGTCAGAGGAATGAATACACACAAGCTTTTTCAGAATCATACGCCCAAACTAGCCCGTTAGATTAGTAACAGCATTATGTTATGTGCTGGGATGTAGTGGAGAGGGTTTAGTAACTGCTTGACATCTTGTACTTCCCGAAGGTCAAGAGCATGACAGGGGGAAATCATAATCATGGTGCTGCTACAACAGGGATAGACCTAACTTAGCATATAAGGGGACAATATCCCTGAAGCTCTCTTAAGCATTGGGGGGGGGGGGGGCTAGGCGTTAACCATTTGAGGATCTTTGAAATACTGAAGTTGAGCACAAGATAACCAGAGGGGCTGCTCCCGCAGGAATTGCACTCATTCCTTCTTCACATTGACTATCCGTCTACAAACACTGCATTCCACTGTGAATTAAATCAGAATGATTATGATTATGAAGTTTAAAGCAGAGCTGGGCCCACACTGTTTATTTTGAGAAATACTGAAAAGCACCTCCGTTTTTTACCAATTGTTGTCACTTGTGGTGAACGCATTTTTGATATTACAATGCTTTTCGTCTCTGTGCCCATTCCTTTTCCTTTTCCTTAGCCCCTTTGTCCTCATTGCCCTTGCCTTTTTTAAATGGGCTGTGATGGCTGTGGCATTAAATGGCTGTGGCAGCCCATGGGGTTTTGATGAGATCGTGACATGGATTCTTGTAAACCAAATCATGTAAGTTGCCATAGTCCAGGGCTTCTCAACCTTTGGAGGCCCAGGTACCCCCTATCATGGTCCAATTTTCTGAAGTACCCCCTGCTAATTAATTGGATTAATCAATTAATTAGCTAATTAATCATTTAAAAATAAAAACGTATTAAAACAATTTTAAATGTGAAAAAATGTCTTATTTAACTCGTGTGTGTGTGTGTGTGTGTGTGTGTGTGTGTGTGTGTGTGTGTGTGTAAGGCCAAACAAAATCAAAGAGACAGAAGGGGGGAGCTTGGGGGCGGGGTAATTTTTAAAAATAAAAATAAAAAATCCTCTGGTCGCTAACAATCAGCTGATCTTAGCGGATAACGAGAAGCCTCTCAGGTACCCTTGCCTGATGGTCCGCGTACTTCTAGGGGTACTCGTACCACAGGTTGAGAACCCCTGCCATAGTCAATTGGATTAAGCATCAGCCTTGGCAAATAGGCTAAGGATGGAAGAGGAGGAGTATGCACAGAAGAAAAAGCAGCCAAGAAAATAAAAGTACACAAAGGACATCAAAACACTGTGAATGTTTGTTAAGGTATGTTTCCAATTACCGGTAATTTGTTTGGCTGCATTGAATCAGATACTGTACACTGAAGACAAATACTGAAAACAACTATTGAAATTAGAAGTAGATTTGGCATGTTCTTGCTCTGAACTCGGATGTTGCCATAAGAATTCAGTCTTTTCAAGATAAGGTACACACACACACACACACACACACACACACACACGTGTGTGTGGGGGGGATAAGTGCGGGATAACTTTGGTATAAGTGCTAACCACTACTAGCTAGCTGAAGAACAGTGACTGTGGAAATGTGTGTGGCGTTTGTGTTTACTTGCGTTAAAAAGCCCCATTCAGGAGCTAGGGCTTCATGAAGATAGCCCCAGACAGTCAGCCATCTTGGCAATTATCTGTGCAATAGCCAGTGGAAAAGAGCAGAGATCTATGGAGCATTGACTGAGGCTACAGTGTTCCCATTCACAACAGCATGGAAGTTCCACACATGCCATCAGTAAGTTACTTGGACTATGTTATTAAACTTCTAAAACCATTCAATAATGTGTGACCAACTTCTGTGGTGTGAATGTGACCACACATTCAATAATGTGTAACCAACAGCAACAAAAAAAACACTTTGGGAATCTCTTAGGAAAGGTACAATTTTTATATAAATAAGTAAAGAAACAATCTCACCACATGTAATGTCAATAACATTTGCAAAGTTGGAGGTATGTATGTGTGATGTCTCCCCCCCCCCTGGGCACCTTTGTCCATGGGGAGGTGGGAGTCTACAGTGCAGCCATTCTCAATGGGAGCCATATGGCCCCCAGGGGAGCCCTGGCACATTTGAAGAGGGCCATAGGCTGAAAACTATGAGAAGGGGATTTTATGTTTATCTGTTCATGTTGTATCGTTGTTTGATGGGGAGCCCTGGAACCTAAGAAGAGCTTTTAAGGGGGCGTAGCCAAAAAAAGTTTGAGAATGGCTGACAGCACAAGGACATGGCCCTCTCAGCCCGTCTGCTCGGTGGGTCCAGCACGCTCCTCCAGTGGCAGCGGAAAGACTCCGACCTTCTCACCGGCACTCCTGCAGCACGCTACTCTGTGCACTGCTGGAGCGCACTGCTTTATGGCTGTTTTACAGCAGTCGCTGCCAGCAGAACACGCGTTCTGTTCTGGGCCCAATAGGATTGGGCCATCAGTCTGCTATTAATATTTCCATGCTTACTGGATTATGCTGGAACATAAGAACATAAGAAGAGCCCTGCTGGATCAGGCCAAAAGCCCATCTAGTCCAGCTTCCTGTGTCACACAGTGGCCCCACCAGATGCCTCAGGGAGCACACAAGACAACAAGATACCTGTGTCCAGTCGCCACTCCCTTGCACCTGGCACAGAGAACCATTTTAAAACCATTTTAAAAGTGTGAAACTCCATTTTGTGCACAGATACACCTGTTTTCTTACACACAACTTAAGGTCACCCACAAAGATAATCAGAAACAGTCCAGATGGAAAGTGACGATTAAACTGCTTTAAATGTCTGCAGTAGACATGCCCTTGAAGTATTGATTAGGAGTTGCTTGGTTTAAAAGGGATCTGCATTATAATATGATATCTATTTGTGTAGGTTTCCTTGCCTTTCTGATCAAGGTTACGTGCATGAAGTTTCACCATGAGTCTGAAGGGGCATAGTCCAGACACAAGTATACCAGACACAAGTGAAACTCAATGGGACAGAGAAGCCATGTGCATTTTCCTCATGAGCTTGCCCCATTCACATGTAAAAAGGGAGTGAGGGATCTACACTCAACGTAAGGAGCACACAGGTGAGTGAAGATCCTGTTTGTTATGTGAGCAGACACACATGTAGATGGCAGTAGCATCGTTCAATGGGGGCCCTGGTGCCCTGGGCACCAGGTGCCGATCTCAGAAAGGCGCAATCGTGGCTGAAGGAGGGCGCAATCGCGAGGGCGACTAACGTTTGCTGGTGGCTCTTCTCAGCCGAGATGGCTGTGTTTCGGCCCTCCCGCCCGCCCAGGCTGTCGTTTGTCTCCAAAAAGGAAGCCAAACGGTGGTGTGTGTGATTGGAGGCGCGCGGTGACGTCACGCCCCCGCGTCACGTCGGCGGCTCCCGTCACATGGGGCGGACTTTCGCCACTGGTAGATGGCCTCCAGGCCGCGTTTGGTTTGGCCCCGAGTGTGAAGAATGCTGGCTTGAGAAGCCTCAAGCAGGTGTATATTAGAACAGGAGTGTTCTTTGATTTACTTATTTGAATATTAGGGTTCTGTTAATTTCTGAATTGTCATTTCCAGTTATGAGAATGCAAACAGCCTTGTGTTTTTCTTGATAGGATATAAGTATTAACTTAAAAAACACATTATTAAATTAACTTAAAATTAAAACATTATTAAATTTATGGAGACTACTTCCATAACCTTGAAAGGTTCTCAATTTTTTCCCCAAAAACAGAGTAAGACAAGACCAAACCAACTAGAAATGAATTATGGGAGAAAATTAGTTCTTGAAAGAAAATAAAAGCTAATGTTTCCGATTTGGATTGTCCACTCAACATATTTCCATATTAAAAAAAATTACTGGAAACATCATTTGAATGTGCTATAAATGAATTGGAGGCATCTCATATTTCCATCACATATCAAATCACATATCAAAGGCAGAACACTTCACATTTAATCATAAAAGTAATGGGATCATCCCATGCATGCAAAATGCTGTGAAAGTAGCAGACTGAAACAACGCTGAGGTGAGTAAGCAGCAAATAGCTTGAAAAGACATTTTTCTTCCAGTTAAATAGAAATCTAAATATACAGTATTAGTTTTACACTGAACCAAACACAGAATACACTGTATTATCTGATTATCACACACACACACACACACACACACACACACACAATTTGGGATGGGGGAATACCACTGGTCTCTGCTACAGACCATATTGAAATTGCCAGACGCCACTCCATCAAATGCAGCCGAAGAGGCGGTGCTTCTTAGCGAGTGGGCAACGATGCCCTGGGGCGGCGGTTCAGCTCCTGTGGACTAATACGCTAAGCGGATGCACTCTTTGAGCCATTTAGAAAGTGTGGGTTTGGTGACCTTTAACCCCATGTTTTTACCTTGTGGTGAGACAAACAACGCTTCAGTTTTGCAAATTGAACATGTTCGCTCTGTATAGAAACGCAATGCTCTCCTGACATTGAGCATGTGCCAGACCCTTTCCCTTGTCCAGGCCTTTCCAGTAGTTTTAGAAGGGAAAACTTTCCAAAGAAACCCCTGCTAACTGGAGTAAGGGGCACTTTTTAAAGTGATATTCCTCTCACATTTAGCAGGGGAGAACAACTGTCTCACTCCATCCCAACATGCATCCCTCCCAAGGGCTGTTTCCTGGTGTTTCTTCTGCATCTTTTTAGATTGTGACCCCTTTTGGGACAGGGAACCATTGATTTATCTATTCTGCTCTACAGTATAAACCACTTTGTGAATGTTTTGTTGTTGTTGTTGAAAAGCAGTACATAAATATTCGTAATAAAAACAGACAAATAAATAAAGCTGCTCCTCAAGCAAATGAAGCCAGTATTAAAGACGATAAAACGTGTATACAGAGTTTTGAAGCCATAACTTAGATTTATTACATTAAAGGATGTTGCGAAATGTAATAGGATTAACAATACAGAGACGACGTTTCGATCATCTTTTGAAGATCATCATCAGGTTCAGAGCATAAGTCAGTTATGCTCTGAACCTGATGATGATCTTCAAAAGATGATCGAAACATCGTCTCTGTATTGTTAATCCTATTACATTTCACAACATCCTTTACAGCGCAATCCTGTGTAACCTTGCACCAGTGTAACAGCAGATGCACTGGTGTAACAGCAGATGCACCGGTGTAAGTGCAATTACACTGGCATAAGTGCACTTACACTGGTTTATCTACTGTTACACTGGTGCAAGGTTACACAGGATTGTGCTGTTAATGTAATAAACAAATCTAAAATCATGGCTTCAAAACCCTGTATACTCATTTTATCGTCTTTAATTATCGCTGGCCATGAAAGTCTAACCTCTTACCTGAAGCCAGTATGTTTGGGTTTGAATGTAGGCCACTCAGGTTGAAATCAGCCCTGTACGTAGTATGTTGAGTGGGCTTTGGCAAGACATAGTCTCTCAGGCAAATATATCTCACAGGTTATTAAGAGGCTAAGAGCCTGCTCTAGAGGAAGGGAATGACTATATATATTTAAAATCCTGCCTTTCTAAAACTCCAGTGGCTCACAAAAAAATTAAATAAAAACAATGACAATAATGTACTAAAAACAAAAACAGGACTGATTAATTTAAAACAGCAGTAGCAACATAAAATCTAAAAATAATATTCCAGAAAAGCACTGTGAAATAGAATAGTCTTCGCTGGCCACCTAAAAATGAACAGTGAAGGTGCTTCTTGGGGGGGGGGGGTGCCGAAACATGGGTGCGACAACCGAAAAGTATCTACTCACCTCACTTGAGATGGCAGAGTGGCTCAGAGAAAGGTGTCAGAACAAA
Source organism: Plestiodon gilberti rubricaudatus (assembly GCA_026170595.1). NCBI lineage: Eukaryota > Metazoa > Chordata > Lepidosauria > Squamata > Scincidae > Plestiodon > Plestiodon gilberti. The sequence goes on along the minus strand of JANXHW010000002.1, from coordinate 217,160,143 downwards.
GTTCTCAGGCAGGTTCATATGGGATCATATGTGGTACCTCAAGTGCTGTGGAAATTCTGCCACCTCCCTCATGATCACTGCTGACGCCCTCGCCACTCAATTCTTTCCCTCCATTTCAATTTAGCAGTGGAGAAGTGACAATAACGGCGGAACAGAAGCCCTCTTCACCCTCCTGCCTGCCTGCCTGCCTTCCCCGCCTACTTGTCTTCCAGGTTAGAGGCAGTGGAAGAGAGGAGGTGGTGACACAGTCCTCTTTGCCCTCCTGCCCTCCCACCTCCTCCTTCATTTCAGTTTAAAGGCAGAGGAGAGGAGGTGGCTTTGATCATCTTCCCAATCAGCGAATGGGAACAGGATAATCACCACCGCTACCCCCTCGTTTCCATCCCGCCAGAGGCAGGCCACCCAGTTTGCCCAGTTTACCTGTTTCTTATGTCCTGTATGCTTTGAAATAGAATGGCAAAGTGGGACTGGAACAAAGAAGCAGAGAGAAGCAGAAGTGGGGCAGTATGCCATCAATACGCACCTGCCACCCAAGGCAATCCACCTCATCTCATGGTTGGGCCGGTCTTGATTGCAAAGGATTCTGGGATGAGACTCTTGCATCGTGTGATGCAATTACTGAAAGAAAGTGTCTTGAACCAGTTCTGATCCTATCTCCTCACATTATAAGCCAACATAAGACAATATGTGAATCTGAAACATTAGTGTATTTGCTGGCAATGCTGGCAAAGCATCTCTATGACATCAGAGCAATGCTAATTTCAGCAAGATTGCGTTACACAGTAATGGTTTTCTTCCTCCTAAGTGCTAACTCGTTTACCTAGTAAGCCTTTGAAACAGAAGCGTCGTCGAGGTTGGGGCGGCGGGCCCCAGGGCGGGGGCCGGACGTGGCAGCGAAGGGGCGTACTTACCTCCGGGATGAGTTTCCTCCGCCGCGCTCATCTTGGTGTTCAGCCCTCCCGCCCGCCCTGGAGCTTGAACGGCTCTAAAACAACAAGTAAAAAGGCGGGGAACAGAATAGCGTGTTTGGAGTCACGCTGGGCGTGCGCAGCTGATGTCATGCTCAGGTCATGTGGGGGTGTGGCATCGGCGCCCGCCCCCCCGAGGATCGCCACTGCTTTGAAATAAACTTTAAGATCTGAATGCAACCTAAGTTCACTTTATTTGGAAGGCAGTCCTGTTGAATCCAATGAAACTAACGGCTGGACTACATGTTACAGTTAACACAAGGATGACACTAAAAATAGTCTGCCAATACAAGCAATTCCTGCCACCACCCCAGTGGCATATTTGCAAGCCTTCACTACACAATTGCCTCTTTTTCCCTGCATGTTTCTCCACCTCTGTTCATAATTTTCAGCAGCCATGGGGGAGCGGGTATAGAAATTCATATTGTCATGGTGGTAAATACTTGTAAATCTTGAGAAGAAGCCCTTGGCACAGCGATGCCATTTTAGTGGCATCTGCCTGATGATCCTAAGGTGTGTTCCACATCTTGCTTCCAAGTAAATGTGTTTTGGGTATGAATATCAGCACCAAAAATGTGTCTGATCTTCTGAAATACTTTCACTGCTACAGACAACGAATGTGGGCAATAATTTAGGGCTATTTTAATCACTGGTGAATCTGGACAGGAACAGATGTACAAATACGGAGCCTAATGGAAAACATTTTAATGTTAGAATGAAATCCCCCAATCCTTATGAAACAATGGGATATTTTCATAAATATTCTTGCTCATCAACATTTCTCTAATCACAATGCCTATTATACCCAACTGCTGATCGTGACCTACAACCAAACAACGACGCAATTGGTTCTGGGTTGCCAAAGAAGTGTCGTGTTTCTTGAGCATAAAAAAAGTCCTGCTACGTCAGATCAAAGTTCATCTAGTACAGTATCCTGTTCCCCCACTGCGGTCAACCAGATGACTCCATAAAGCTCACCAACAGAACATGATGGCACTAACCCTCTCATGCTGTTGCTTTCAATTAACATTTTGAAACTGGGAGAGGGTTCAAAAGCTTCTGAAATATGATTGGGGGGTCCGCTATTCAAAGAGGGAAAATCTAAAGTTCTACTATGGGCCACACCTCAGCCCTTGGGAGTGCCCAAAATGGCTCTTTATATCCTGGTCTACATAGCATCCATGCAAAGCTTTAAAAGAGGTAGCAACTTAAACTGTGCGCAAAGATAAAAAGCAAACTTTTGAAAAAGAAAAATTTGGGATTGAAGTAGTTCTCCATTCTTGCATATATCTTTGTGTCATTAGTTAATGATCTTGATGTTAGCTTAACAGTAATCCTACAATTATTTTGCTGAGCCCCAAATGTTAAACTCTTTATTTATAATTCGGATTTAAGCATTGGTATTAGTGTGATTAATACTATTTATACTTGTATTTTTCTAGCGACAATAATATTTCCTTCTATAACATTATTAACTCCATCTTCAATATGGCAGAGGTGCAGGCTTGAAACTGTGAACCAAAACTGTCATATAAAATAAAGCTTGTGTTCAACAAGGCTGTCATTCAAGCCTTGCCTTAATTTGTAGGAACTCTCATCATCTTACTGACCCATCCCCCAATAACGACAGCATTAACTGTGGTAGCTTAAAGGGGGGGGGGAGTCAAGCCTTCTTTAGAAAAAACTGAGCAAGCACAGAGGAGGGGGAAAGAAAACCAATTAATGTCAAGATGATTGGGCTACGTTTTTCTAGATCAATATAAAATGAACTTTTAAAGAATTTAAGTCACCATTATGTGTTTTAAAACTAAAGATAGATGTACTGCATGAATCAGATGCACTAGCTGAATATTAATTGATCTAAAGGCACCCGGTTGCTGTAACATTGTAGGTTCTTAGATTCCAATAGAACCTAAGTGCCAAATAGCAGAATACAAGAAGAACTCAAAGCATACTCCTTAAAAAACACCCAAGAGCATCAATGAGCAATCTGCGTTCCCTCAACCTTGAAGCACACAAAAAAGCACCATAAAGACTAACTCTAAATGTCAACACCATCCTCCATGCCTCTGTACCATTGTTATCCTGGGTTAAATATTCCAACTGACAATGAAGAGCAAAACAAATACTCAAATGATCAAAGAGAACTGAGAAAACAAGACTGAAGGAAGCTGGTAAAGAACTAGGCACCATTAATCCACTGATTGTTGACGGGTTTGGGCACATGTGCTACAATATGCTACAATATGTTTGGGCACATGTAACAGAGTTCCGTGTCCCAGCCACATGCTTTGCGCTGCGGCAAGGAGAGTCATGCCAGCCACATGACCACGGAAGCGTCTTCGGACAGCGCTGATTCTTCGGCCTCGTAACGGGGATGAGCACCATACCCTAGAGTCGGACACGACTGGACTTAAATGTCAAGGGATACCTTTACCTTTTTTTAACTACATATGATTGCCTGTAAAAAACAACACAGAATCCACAGTACAGTCTCATATGACTATTTTATTAGTCACTCTATCTCACATCAGTAAAATGTGCAGAACTACTGCAAATGGAACCAACATCAGTTTCACACACCGAATCTACAGAATCTTTCTGCTCAGGAGAAACCTTTGTCACAGATATTCCTTCTTTGGTTTCTATGAAAGCATCACAGCAGAGCTTTTGCCCACAGCCACCTAGCCTGATGCCAACCCTGGCAAAAGTTGAGACTGCCAGTCTTCATCTTATCACACCACCAAACACAACCCACACCCTCAACTAATGCCATCTGTGTCAAGTCCTCCATTCTTTTTGAGGAGCAATCGGATTGATTATCCTGTGAAATCTGAGCAGGAGTGAAGGACTTATTTCATATATTTATGATTATTGATCAATAAGAAGGGATTGATGGAACTGACCAGAATTTGGTTCAGCGTTCTGGACAGCCCAATCCTATCTGCTGCCACGCTATAGCATGCAGCTGTGCCAATGGAGCACACGTTGCATGCTCTGCGTGATCAGAAGGCTTTTTTGCTTACTTCTGGGTAGGCTTTCTGGATGCCTATGGGCCACCTCAGACCCATGTCAGCTATGTACCTGACGAATGTCCAAGAAGAGGAGAAGGGTGGGTGAGCTGGAAAATGGAAGACAAGAACTGGTGTGCGCCTTTGCTGCAGAGATCCACCCTTCCAGCCCACTTCCTACCCCTTGCCCTCCCCTCTGCACCCCAGAATGCCCCTGAACCTCCCCTCCTGCCCCCGCTGCCAACTTACCGACATCAGCACAGCCTCCAGGAGCTGCTGGTGCAGGCACCATGTCTCTGGCTGTTTGGGCCAGTGGCCTGGAAATGCGCAATGGCATCCTGGCTTTCATGCTGCCACAAAGGGCCTTGCACTGCTAGAGCAGGAGTTCCAGCAGTGCAAGGCCCAGATAGGACTGGGCTGTAAGCCCCGGTCAGACCTAGATCAAAGGTCACTGTTTTTCAAGATGCAGACCAGAATTTTTTTATCCCAAGTCCACTTTGCACAAGTCTTCCCCCCCCCCCCCAACACTTTCCACAATGAGAAGAAAAACAGACGGCAGATATAACCACTAGCTGTGAGAATTTATTTTCACTAGGTTTTAACAAAAAAAAATAGGGGAGAACCTAGGAGAATGATAAAAATCAAATTTGCCCATGCATTCTTAGGGACAACTCAGTTGCCCCAGAAGAACCCTATGTGTAAAGATTCAAATGTGTTCAAAATGCCCTGGAAATAGCAGGTGATCAAAAGCAAATGCATTGTCAGTAATGTAAGTCAGACACCTGCAGTGCAGACTTAGGTTTTAAGCTAACCCCTTGCACAAAATGGAGTGCAATACCTTAGAAGACCACAGAAAAATGAGCATTTTTACATGTAAACGTGCACAAAAAGCCTATATTGCAAATTACTAATGATCGTGCTGTTGATGTATCGGCTCTATATTGGTTCTCAACCCCTTCAGCACAGCGTACCATCTCCTTTGTCACCTCTGCGCTGAGTACCACCAAATGTAAGTGGCGATGATGTCATTGCCACTTCTGGGTTTTCACCTCCGCGCGCTGGAGGCCTGAAAACAAATGTAAGGGGACAAGCAGGAGGGCCTTTTCCAGCTCTGGATTCCACATGCACAAGCTCTGCTGGCTTTGCAGAGCTCATGCCGCCATTTCCAGTGCTCTGGCGCAGCTGCCCTGGAAGCCGCCATCTTGGCAGCCAAGGGCCTGCATACCACCGGCTGAGAACCCCTGCTCTGTGGTATGAAAGAGGCAGAATATCTGAATACAACTTTTTGCAAAGGCATGTCATTTTATTAACTGTTTTACTGCTAATAAAAATTAAGTAGGAAAAAAATAATTCTGGCCAAAGGAATGTTCCATCAACACACTAAGGAGATGGATGGATCGATCGATCGACCGACAGACTGATGGTGGCAGCTGTGGTCTGGAGGCTGAGCCTTGCCTGAAAAAGCTAAGCAGGATAGGCTGCCTTGGATGGGTGACCGAGAACCGCTGGCAGGGGAGGGAACTGTGGAGTCAGCTGGCAAGAATGGACAACATTTCTGAGATACCAGTCTGAAGCTTGATGCAGCTGCCTGTGAGAGACTGGAGAGTGCAAGAAGCTGGCAGCCAGGATGATGACTGCCCTATGAAGGGAAACACCTGGAGAAATGGAGGGTTCTATGAGATTCTCTCATGGAATAATACTTGTAAATACCTCATTGGAAAAAAAAAGGTTTATGTTCAGTAGCATAGCCAGAGGGGTAGTGGTGCTGTAAGTAGCGCAAGACGCTGCAACACACGTGTAAGCAGCCCCTCCCACTCACCACCGGAGCCATTCCATGGCAACGTGCAGCGAACTCCCTGCAGCGCAGCATTGCTCCCCAAATGGCTCAGAGGACTACTTACAGCACTGCCCCCCCCCCCCCGGCTACACCACTGTGTTTATTTTCAGCCTGCTGATGTAAACCACCTTGAGTCTATTGAGAAAGGCGGTATAAATTCTGTAATAAATAGATAGATAAAACTTCTCTCTACAATTGAAATATTTAGTATAGATGAATATGAAGCCTCTTTGCACCATTCCTTTTAAATTATATTCAAGGTTCGGAAAAGCTGCTTGTAACTATGTTTTAGGGAACCACACTATAGCTTACTATAGCAAACAAGAGCAACTATTGTTAATTGACAAATTTGATGATTATAAAACTTGAGAATGCAAAAAGCTTGCTTTCAGCGTTCACCTTGTCCCGCACTATGCAAAATGACAAGCCTCTATCGCCTTTAACTCCTGCTCATAATCCAATATGTGAGAATGACACCTATTATAGTCAAGTATTGTAATGGAGGGTTTTTGTCATTCAAATAATCAGGAATCACAATGAGCATAGTTCTCTGGGAACTTCACTGCTGTAAAGCGCAACTGAAGTGAATGGGAGGGTTTGTTGGATTACACACAGCATCTGGAAAATGCGTCTCTTAAAAGTACGCCAGTGTGAAAAGAAAAGAAAACGACTCCAAAGTGCAAACAAAATCATAATCATTCAAACTGCCTCTCTAAATTTCATCACAAATGGAAGTGTTAGATAAACGTGAAAGTGAATCTGAGAACCCAGCAGTGTTTGCTAGCCAGAGGAAGCGGATGGATCCCTCTACAGCAGCAAGTAGACAATTTCTTTTATGGTGCCAAATCTACATGACAACTAGAATCGGAACTGGAAAATGAGCCACATCACAGAGAGCACCGCTGATTTTTCTCCCACTGACGTATCGCAGACAGAAGAGCACTAAGTTTCCTTTAAGGGAAGTAAAGACACACAAAGATCAACTGTTCTTTTATATAAACAAATTTCTGAATTATAGTAATGGAGAAGAAGATTATGCATACTGCTAGGTATCATCAAAAGGGCACTGCTGAGACCTCAAAAAGAAGATAAAATGAGGAAAGAGCACAGAAAAATATTTAGGCCATGCTAAGAACAATACGAGGAGAACCGACCAGTATAGCCCTATCCACAAACTGACACATCATCACAGCCTCCAATGAAATGAACAGGGTTTGTGCCATTGATCCAGGGTGCTTTGGGGATTGCATTTTCCATCTGTAACATAATTCTGCCTGGGCTTTGATCTCAAGTACACCAATGGAGAAGTAAAATCTAGTGCAATCAATGGGACTTACTTCCAAATAAGCATGTTGAAGATGAAGTTGTTACTTAGGTAATGCCAGTCACTAGACATGTTTGGATTGAACATACAAGGGTAGGGTACAAGCACAGAGTGATAAAGAAGATGCCTTTGCTTCTACTTGAGGACATTTGATGGCTACAATACCGCAGAGCAATGGCTACCTCTCATGTCACTACCCATTGTAACAGCTTTCTATAGTTTTGCCTTGGGAAATATTCTGTTAAGCTTTCACTCTAAATGAAATGCAAATTATCCAGTGCAACCAAATATAAAATAGGATACCTGGGATTTGAAGCAGACTAAATTTAAAGTAGGTTCCCAGGGAGGGACTCTGTGCCTTTTACAAAAGGAACACAAAAACAAACTTCAACCACACAATTATTAAAATGTATAATACGTATGCTTCTGCAACACTTTGATTAATACTACCTTGAAAATCTTACAGTGTGACCACGGATATCACCTTACTCATTTTTATCCTACAATGGAGCTTGAGTGTGACATATCTTATTATTTCAGTATTTCTAGCCTCATCATTAGTATCATTTTCTTCCCAGAGACACAACAGAGGGGGGGCAATTAAGTAGTACCTGGTGTTAACTCACAATAATATAAGAATGAATGGTGAATTCAAATGGCTTTGTCAGAGCCAGACACTAGGAAAGGGTTTCACATCTGGGATGCTGCAGTGATGTCATCTCACCAACTTAGGGTTACTACTGTTCTGGTGTGCTGAATATTATTTTTAATGCTTTGAAACCCCCAATTCTGATACCTTTGAAAACACTAGGTATTCATTATTCTCAACAATGTACCAAATACAAACTATGCCCAAGACCACTGCTTGTAAATGAAGTCTGCTCTTCTAGCTCTCCAGCTACAGAGAAATGCAAAGCCCGACAATACAGGCACCAAGCTGAAATTAAAATCATGTTAAACTACACAAAGAATCCCCCAAAAATTTAACACCCCAAAGTACTAAGGCAGCATAATGACATGAGCAGCAGTACAACATATATCCATCATATATCAGCATTTGCATTTTCTGTTTCATTTAGTTCTGTAATACCAAACAAAACAAAAAAAACTCCTCCAGATGGGAATTAAATGCACAATTGTCAAGCTGCAGAAAAAGAAACCTAGTGCTGCTAGTGCAGTTGAAAGATGATGAAGAGAATATAAAATGAGCATTGTGGTAGCTTCCAATTATTGACACTGCAGTATGACAACCAATAGGAAGAAATCTTACTACTTTAGATAAGAGCCTGTATTTCAGAAGGATCTAACATGAAGACGAAGAGAGTTATTATCAAGGCTACCATTTGGGAAGCTTCTATGTCCTTATTTTGCAACAAAACATTTAGAAAATGGGTATTCGGTAGTGTAAATTGTAAGATATCACTTTAAGTGCAATGATTCTTGCACCCAAAGGGGAATTTCAAAATTAATTAAGGACAATATTGATTTGGCAGTACCTATTTTGAGTACATTTTAAGAAGATTAGGCTATCTGTGTGGCATGTGTGAAATATACTGCATTTTAGAAATGTGCCCATATTATTCTATTTTAAAAAAATATAATGTCATATAGTTTGGGAGGGGTGTCTTTTCACATCATTCAAAGAAACCTTTTAACCGTAAAGTAGGTTTTATTAAGGACCAGAGAAAATGCAATGTATTCCAAGGTAGGTGATGAAAAATCCCACATTACTTGAAAATATGTCAAAGGACCTTAGACATATTACCAAATTCTAAAAATGTGCACTGCAATCATCATTATACCTTAATAAATCCCTATTTGCGGATGCTAAACAGCGCTGAAAATAACGTCCGCAGTTTGATATGTTTCTTTAACCGTTTTTCCAGTTTACTGCACTGACTGCAATTAGCCAAGCATAAAAGTTTGTTTGCCTCCCCAATGTAACACACAAGCCTGCCACACATTCATTTCTCATGAATGCCAAGCTGATGTGATTTTTGCTGATGTGAATGGTATGAGCCCTCACCAAGCAAGCTACACAGCGTATCGTAAGCTTAGAGGAAAATAATATTTTGTTGACCTCTTTAAAGTTTAACTTGGCTCACCGAATCATTTCAATCCCTGCTCTAGAAATTGCACCTGAATATTTGAATTCCGCGTTTGAAGCTCATGTTTTTAAATCATGCGGAACTGCTCTCCTGAAGCCCTTTTAACTTCCCAGTGTCCTGGATTTCTCATTTATTTTTAATTCATCAACCACTATATTTAACCCAGGTTATCTCAACCTGAAATTTTAGTATAGGGTAGCATGTTTAAATGAGACCAGATGCACGCTTGGATAAAAGGTCTAATAAGCTATTCCCCATTCTCATTACTCTTCAGAATTATGGGGACTTAGCCCAATTTCTCAAGTTTTTGCACTACTTCACAAGCTTATTACCCAGCTGTGCAGCTGAGCAGGAAGATAACCACATTCATTCCCCTTATCTGTAATGATGTAATACATCCCAGCACTGGCCTGAGATGATTGGGGGAATAATAGGATTGTAAAAACTGCAGAGATGACAAACAATAGTCAAGGCTTTGGGTTTTTCTGAAGCAATGAACTACAGCTGGAAAAAGCAAAACAAAAATTGCCCAGTTTTTCTACCTCTTGAATGAACTTTATATTTTGTACAGAAAAAAAAAAAACCACCAACAACTAGTGCTAACATCATAATTCCTACTGAGGAAGCAAAACAAAAGCAGCCACGTTCCAGACAGTTTCTACATAGATAGCTAAAATCATTTGGGTGGGCTGTGTTGGAAAAGGAGAATAATCTAAAAATAACCAGTTCATAGTGAAGTCTCCAGTCTGCAGTGTGTAAAAAGAAAACAGACAGTTAAAAGTATGGGGGGGGGGGGGGGAGAGAAATCCCGCTGACCAAAAGATGCTATTCCTGTTTGTTCAGGGTACCAAATCTGCCTCCATTTTCAGCATTAAATTCAGCATTTGGTTACCTTTTGCAGAAGCTGGGAACCTGAGTATTTAGCCGCGATGGATCTGATCTCCCCACCAAAAGCAGAGGCCCAGAGTTTGACACTGCAAAGAAAATAAACAGATCAGGGAAGTGTTATAGTAAAGAGTAGCGCTCACACACACACACACACACACACACACACACACACACACACATGTCACTACAGTCTGCATTGTAGCCCCCAAACAATTCCAGCCCAAAGCTGTGTGAGGGGTTTTAAAGCAACAAAGGTGTATATTCAAAGCAAAGCTGCAGGTGGATCTATTTGGCTAGGTAAGGAGAGACAAAGGGAGCGAGGCCTCTTGTCAAACTTGCTGAAGATAAACTTTTCTAAAAACAAATACTCAGCACCGACGGCATTGTCAAGAGACCAGGTTGTTTGTTTTTGCAAGATCACCAGCACCACCGACGAACGATTACGCGGAACTGCGACTGAAAAGCGATTCGAGCGTGTCCGTGTGGCAGCCAAAAGTTCACGCACAGAGAGCATCTCGGTATTTCACCCCCCGCCCCGGCTGATTCCCAGGACCCGGGAATGAGCCCGGGATTTCCAGGCGCAGAAAGGCATTTCCAGCACAAACCCGGCTCCCTCCATCCTTCCGCGCGTGGTTCCAAGCCCCTGCGACACTTACACAGACAAGGGGATCTGCTGCTCCGACCCGACCACTTCAACGAGGCTGATGCTCACAGCTGTCCAGGTGAGTCCCAGGAACCCCACGAAAGCCCGCAGGAGGCTCCCCGCCCCTGGCATGGCTTCGTTCCTCGACTGGGGGCTTCGCAACGGGCTGAGAGCAGCAGCAGCTGGAGGGACTGGCAGTGGCGCGGCTGCGGACGGAGCAAGGCGAGGTGGAGGGAAGTCACAGCTCCATCCTCCTCGCAGTGGCTCTTCTCCGGCTCCGGAGCGCGAAGGCTCGCTCGGCTGACCTGCTGCAAACTCCGGTGTCCTTGGTAACAGCCAAGAAGCGGCACTGCAGCCCGCCTGCCACGGGGCTGAAACTGGAGTTGCTCGCAACTCTCGCTCCGCAGTCCGCGGCGCGCCGGAGTTGCTCCCGTGACCTCGCGCTGCACCCGAGTGCCCTTAAGTACGATGCCCGAGAGGGGAGGGCTCAGCTGCTCCCTTGCCCCGAGAGGGCTCCCGCTGCCCCCTCTCCGTGCTGCGTGCGTGCTCGCCTGGACGTGCTCGGTCGGGGCGTGTGTGCGCATTCAGCGCCGGGCAGCTCCTGCACAGCCTCGTCCCAGAGCAGCTCAGCGCCGCGAAGACACTGCTGGAGAGCTGAGCAGCGGCGGCAGCCTTTTAAGGTGGTGCGCGCCGTCAGGCACAGGAGGGGGCGGCAGCGGCGGCGATGGCTCCGGGGGGGAAAGTGGCTCCGGGCCGGCGGGAGAGCAGAGAGTCCCGCCGAAGAAGTGCCAGGGGACTGGCAAAGCGCTGCCCGTTGGGAGCGGCGGGGCTCCGCCACCGAGCCCTGGTCAGTTGTTTCGGGCAGCAGCGCGCTGCCGCGTGACGAGCAACCCGGGAGCTGGAAGAGGAAAGACGGAGCCGATCGCTTCACCTCTCCCACCCGGCGGACAGCTCCGAAGAACAAGTCGCAGCGCGGGAGGGAGCAGGAGCAGGAGGAGGGCCACGGAGGGTGGAGGCGAGGAAGGCACGCAAGGTCGGTCGCTGCTGCTGCCGCCCTGCCCTCCTGCATCGTGCTGCTGCTCAGCAAACCTGCGCGCCCCTCCTCGGCCCCAGGGTCAGCCTCGCCTGCAGAGATGGCCTTCTCGCCCGGGCAGCCTCGTCCTTGCGCAGCCGGCCGGGGCAGGCATGTTGTTGGCTGTCTCCTCGCTCCCCTGCCTGAGCGGTGGCTGCGGCGAGGCAAGATCCGAGGAAAGGACGGGGGGGGGGGGGGGGGAGAGAGGCTCCGATGAACGAAAGGAAATGCACCACAAGGAAATCAATGCCCGCCTAAGTGACTGCTGGAGCCGAGGACTAAATTATTAATTGGGCCTTGCGGAGGAATCCCCTCGGCCAGGGATGGGCCAGAAGAGACGGAATCTGGGCGCGAGAGAGAGGCTGGGAAGGCAGAAGAGATGATGCCCAGGTACTGGGCCCGATTTCGTCGAGTTTGCCTTAACCTTTCCACCTTTGCCGCTCTCAAGCCCCCTGCCCCCCCCGTTGGTTGCTCTTACCCGCGGAGCATCAGAAGCAAAGAATTAAGAGTGTCCCACCTGCTTGTAAATAAGTACAGTATTGCAAGAATTAAAGATGAGCAGAAACGAGGGCTGAGTCATGCTAGTATTGTATTACATACTGGGGGGGAGGGGAAGTGCACTCTGGAGGTAGATACCGTTGTAGGACTGGGACTGTGCGCGCCTGCTTGGCGAGAGACGCGCTATTCGAAACCCCCAGGCTGTCCCCGTGTACTTTTGAGAATCACGTTGAAAACTGGCTTTTAAAAAAAGTCCTCTCTCTTCTCCTGATATGCTGGCCAGTGCCACTCGACTCCCTATCACACAAACTGTAGCCTGCTGCGAGTGTCTGTTCCAAGCACAGCGTCCCTGAAGAGAAAACGAAAGTGCGGCAACTGGACTTTTGGGGGACGAGTTGAGCTGGTAGCTCAGCCATCCGTTGTTCTGATGTTCTGTTTGTGTTGTGAGTCACTCAATTTGGTGATGGGGAAAAAGAGTCATACAATTATTCGATCAAATCGATTCAGTTCACACTGATCATCTCTCCATATGAAAGAGCCCAAAAGGTTTGTCTTTATTTTTGGATAGGGTTTAAACACACACACACACACACACACACACACACACACACACACACACACACACACACACAATTTGGTTAATTGAGGGGAGGAGTAAACATGCCTGTTCCTTTAAGCATTTACAGTCACACTCGTTTTTTCGTGAGTTGTATCAGATCACCACAGAGTGCACAGAGTTCACCAGCTGCCAACAAAATATAAAAACAGGTACAGATAGCCATACTAAAAAGCCATCTATGAAAATGTGCTTTCACAGCCAGGTGTTCTTCAATTCAAGCATGTTGAAACAGAGAAGCCTCAAATTCAAAACCAGGATGAGACCTGCCAAGAATTCTCTAGTCTATTGCATGTGTGAGAAACTTTGTACATTTGAAGTAATGGCCCTGAGAGCTTTGTTATAGCCAAAGACGGCATGTTCAAGCCAGCATAAGGTTTTCTGGTGGAAGAAGGCCGAGTCCATTGGTGACATTAACATCCGTTGGTGCCCTTAATATTTTCAACCTTTTTTAGGGGGTGGGGAGAAATTATTTGTGCAAGAAGCACCTTTGCAGGGATCACTTTTAATAGCACTACCACCAGAGATGGCTGCTGTACTCAGGTGTGGGTGGTTGCAGTGAAGGAGAAACTTGTGGCTTCTCTCATTCTCGCTCTGCATCCTCCTTTGCTGACCTGTGCTTCTTTCGAAATGCCAGGCCACTGCACACAGCCACCCCTGCACACCACCCCAGCCATCTCCACTTCCAGCAGGGTTGAGCAACGCTATGGGGTCACCACGGGGCCAAGTACCACTGGTAGTGACTCTCTGGCTAAAAAGCACTGCCTTAACTGACCCCTCAGACTACTGTTCATCAAGATTACACCATTTTGGTCACCCTATAATGAAAACCATTAAGCCAGAATAAATGGGTATCTGGCTACAGGCCCAAGAGTCATTTGAATCACCCTCCAAGATACACAGTTAAATGCCCACTATATCCAAGGATGGATACATTTGGCATAGTGGCTTCAAACCTGTGATGCCACGGGTAACAAACTGCAAAGATATTACACACTTCTGAAATAGGAAAGCATGATGGCTAAAGAAAGTGATAAGTCCTTAACTTGAAAGTTTTTCCAATGAATGATTGATGTATCAATGGCAAGGGACAAATGTTGGACGAATTATATGTTAAATTTCTACAACCACAGTGATCTCTACATTTCAAAATGAAAAAGGCCACAGTGACATAACACACAATGTTATGGCTATGTATAACCCAATCATTACCATGTTTGCCTGGGAAAAATCCCACAGGAAAAAAAAATGTTTAGGAAGGATTGTAACCTTACATTGTAATCCTAAGCATGTTTATTCAGAACTACGTCCATTTGTGCCAATGGCAGCTTCCCTTTTGGGACAAATAGCAGCCATGGGCAGTGGGGGGGGGGAATCCAGATCAGGACAGAAGTGGGGGCAAAAAAATGAAATCTCCCTCCTACCATGTCACAGTCCTGATCCAGATCAGGGCTCCTGGCATCTGCTATTTACCAAAACAAACAAGGAAACCCAACACACAGGGCTGAAAAGTGTGCTGATGGGGGAGAGGAGTAGGCTGTCAGTCTATTGCAACAAAAACTGTAAAGAGTTTTGTGGCACCTTAAAACTAACTCATTTATTGTAGCATAATTTTTCATTGACTACAGTCCACTTTATCAGATGCATGTAATGTTATCCTCAGTTGGCAAGTAGATGTATCTGTGTGTGTCCACATGCACGCATGCAGCCACACTCTCACACGCGCACACGGGTATAGAGAAAAAATGCAAACAATGAGGTCAAATGGGCATGGTATGCAAGATAATTTTATGTAAAGCACGGTATCAATTTACAAAAGCAATAATGCATCTGATTAAGTGGACTGTAGTCCATGAAACTTTTGTAAGGCTTTAAAGCACCACAAGACTTCTGGCTGTAAGTTTCATTGGTTTTTATCAGATTTACTTCAAAATGCATAGGATTTGCGAATACCGAAGAATTCTCAAAACCATTTGGAATTATCTTTGAAAACTTTTAGAAGACTGAGGGCAGGAGAAAAAAAAATCAAACATTTATCTTAAAATGGTGGTAGCAAGAACCTGGGGAATTTGTGAAATTCTTTCCACTGTCTTCAGTAGTTTATTTCATCACAAAGTAATCAACCTGTAAACATTTAAGAAAATAGGGTGATTGACACAGATTTGGTTCAAGCCCAGCTAATCTAGTTATTTGCTGACAAGGCAGCTGTCCAAGGCATAAAAAGAAAGACTTTTCACCTAATCCTGTCGTCTTTCCACTACAGAAATATTGGCTGGTAAGACCCACCATAAAGTACTTGAACCACTGATATACACACTACCTTGAAGATGTACCAGTAGTTACTAACTGAATGGTGTCCATCAAGCAAGGCAACAAGGCTAAAAGAAAAAGCAAAGGTTTTAAACGACAGAAAGGTTGGTCCAGATTAGAATGCAGAGACAACTTCCTTAGACAAAAGCAGTTCAGCAGTGGAGCAAATTGTAGTGAAATGATTGTAGCACTGGGAGGGAAAGAAAAGTGAAGCAGGCATTTATTGCGGAAGCTTTCGGTAAAGAAAGCCCTGCTTCTTGGCAGTACATTGGGGCTCCATGATGGGCGCAGCTCCTGCTCAGTGGAGGGAAGGGAGGCACAGTTCTCTTGCTGTGTAGTGACTGAGCAAGCATGACCTCGAAGGTTTTATAGGAGTCATGGAGTATCATCTGATCCCAAATGGACTGTTGTTTCAAGAAGTCTCCTTGCTGACGTAGATGGTTTCCCTGTAGTTCCTTCTTTTGCTCAGCACCCCTGCTTGACAATTGTCAGGCTCAGGACCCATGGAGCAGGGTGGTGCCACCTGGAATGCTGCCTGATGCTGCCCCTGGCCCCTGCCCCTGGTGCACTACCAACCCCCCTCCCCGCCTTACCATGCTCCTTGTGCACTTGCATCAAAGCTGGCGGAAGTCCACACTTCCAGGTTTGACGGCAGCACACAAGGAGTATGGTAAGGAGGGAAATGATCTGCTTCTTGTTGAGTGGGTGGGAATGGGTCATTGCAGATTCAGTTGGCAGCAGATTGGAGAGAGGCGACGATAGACTTGGGGTGAAAGCACCCCGAATCTGCTGGCCCCCTTGGACCCCTTGCAACCTGCCACTGATGCACCCCACATCAGGTGGCTTCATGGATGGGCCGGCCATGCCATGGAGGGTTTGAGTCCTGGCACTTGCAGTTCTGAGTCTATGTGTGGACGCAGCATCAGCTAGGGTGGCATGGTCCCCTGCTCTTCAGTCTGGTGCTCTTCAATATTCTAAGAAGGGATTTGAGTGAGAGAGAGAGTGAGAGAGAGCAGTTATACATCTGTGGATGCTAAAATACTGGAAAGCCTTTAAACATTTTGGAGAACAGAAAACAATCCTTCTACATTCAACTGTGAGAAATCCAGGAAGGAATTCAAACACACAAATACAAAGTGGGAGATAATTGGCTAGGGAAAAGCACTGCTGAGAAGGAGCTGTGATTTATAGTGGAAGGCAAACTGAACACGAGCCAGCAACGTGATGCTGTAGCAACAAGGAAAATGTTACTGTGCATAGCATTAGAAAACGCATCATATCAAAGGCCTGACAGGTCACTGTGCTATTCAGGGTGGAGGCTACAGGGTCAGGAGTGCAGCCTCCCTTCCTACCAAGTGTTACAATCTGGTTATGAAATAGGCTTCTGCAGAGTCCATTAATTTCAAACCCTGGCTAGACTTTCATTTTGGAAGAAAATATATTCATATAGGCATAAAAATAATCCCACAAAGTTTGAGCTATCGAAGATTTGCTTAAAAGACTTGGGCTTACTAAATTAACATCTAAGAGGTCAAAATGGCACAGTATCTCTGGGAAAGAAAGGGACCCTTCCTATTCTCTGATATACTGAGAAAACAGGTATTAGCTCCACCTACTGACTATCACAAGGAGCAGCACAGTAAGTTTCACAGAAGAAATCTGAAACTAACTTTGACCGCGAGCCAATAGGAAAGAAGGCGCTTGCCTCCTCCTAGAACTCAATAATGAAAACTCTCCGCTTCAACTGAGAGTTGGATGAACATATATAGAAAGCAGCACTGTCCAAAACCTGCTAAGAGCCAGACCTGTGGCCGGCCCATCCATGAGGCCAACTGAAACAATTGCCTGAGGCAGCAGATTGGTGGGGGGCACCTACCTCTATCTCCTCCACTGGGAGGAGCAGAGGCTGGCCTATCACCCATAAGGGCAGGGGCAGCATTGGGTGCACTGCCTCAGGCACCAGGAGGTCTGAGGCCAGCCTTGACCAGACCATGATATGCAGTGTTGATGCCTCCCTCCACCCTCCTTGGGTCACAGGGACACAAGACTAACAGCACACTTTTCTCTGAGCTATCAATGAACCAGTTTCATTGATAAGTTAAGAATGCCTAGTAGGACTTGCTACCTTTGTGAAAGCCACAAGAATTCCAACACACTGGCCCCAGGGAGAAGTTTTCTATTTTTTAAATAATTGCCTCTCATATTTAAACATGCCTCTGGTACATAAATGTGTACCTTTTCTACGACCCATAGACTAATTCTCAAATATCTATTTATTCACCCTAGTCAGCTTAATTGTTTAATCCTGAGGAGGCTGCTGACTGCTAGTTTTTTATTATTTTAATCTGCTCTGCTGTTTGGTATTGTTTGTATTTTTTCAAATTGTTTTTATGTTATTTATTTTGCATTTGTAAGCTCCCTTGGGAATCTTTGTAAATTGAAAGACAAGGTAGAACGTTTTAAACAAACCAGCAAATCCTTCAGGGACAGTTCAGAATATTCTTGCTTTATGGTTTGCTTGGCTTCCGTTTTGAATTGTGACAAAAAGTAGCAATGTGTTGTGCTCTGATTCAAACCTCAGCATTTCTGTAACAGTGTGTGCAGTGTTACTATTCTAGTCCAACAAGCTCTAAGATGGCTGCACCAACCAAAGCCAGTTCGGAGGTAGTTTGCTTACTTGCCAGCTGCAACAATGTCCTAGAATCTCAGAGAAAGAAGGGGAAAATACAAGACACAAGTTTTATGGGTGAAGTAGCCATGTACTAAATATAAAATACAAAGAACTCCAGGCACACAAGTATAAAATCTTCAAAAAGCGCCACTCATAACAAGCAGCAAAACAATGAGTGCGGAGAAGTCCGATTTTTACAGGAACCGACGTTTCGTCTTATTTCCTAAGACATTATCTAGGTCGAAACAGCTTGGCTGTTGGGATGGCACATCCCAATGTCTTAGGAAATAAGACGAAACGTCGGTTCCTGTAAACATCGGACTTCTCCGCACTCATTGTTTTGCTGCTTGTTATGAGTGGTGCTTTTTGAAGATTTTATACTTGTGTGCCTGGAGTTCTTTGTATTTTATATTTAGTACATGGCTACTTCACCCATAAAACTTGTGTCTTGTATTCTAGTAGCTGGCCATGAAAGCTTCCCTTCTATGAAGAAGGGGAAAAGCTTGACAAGGTTGTGGAAACCAAAACACAGAACTGAGCTGGACACAAGGAGCTGTCCAGCAGCCTCAATGTACTCCACTTATGGGTTCAGGAGCCAGCGGATTCCTATGAAACTGAGCTGCAAAGATATTTAGCACCGACAGCAACCACCTCTTTGATGGAATTGTTCTTTCTAGAGAATTCCTGAGCAACCAAGAACAAAAGGTGATTCCCAGAAGATTGTGTCAACCAAACTTGTCCACATTTGCTCGCCTATCTCTTAGTGGCAGTAGCATCCTCACAAACGCAGACATGGGGGGGGGGGGGGGGAGAATCACTGGGACCAGGATCTTCCATATTGTTGGCAGGGAAGGGCCACTCTTCTGTGATTGGAGTGTCCGTAGTCCTCCCATAAGGAACTGAGTACAGTATATCGAACCATGGACTTGTAATATGCCATGTTTCTGCTTGAAAATCTAACTGGCATCACAGCAACTTACCTAAAATTACACTTTTGTGCCTAGCAAAGAGCTGCTTGGCAGATAACAAGAAGAGACTTGGAGGCTATTGCTATAATTCAGCCTTCTTAAAATAGTGCAGTGAACTAGGAGAGCAGGAATCGCAAGGCGTAAACAGGAGGTCGGACGAGGAAGGGTGACCTATTCATCATCAGCTGCTTAGTTCACCGCAGCACACATTTAGGCGCCAGCAAGGCTCCCTACGATAACTGCAAGGCCAGAATCAGAAGTTTTTACCCCCAGATAGGGCCCAACATTATCATTCCAGAAATTACTGGGAGGGGGCAGCAGGAACCTGGGTTTTGATAGCTAACTGATTTCAGCAAGTTAGGATCAAAGCTGAGGTCAGGTCCAGTAACAGGCTTCATAGATTTTTGTCTATTGATAAAACATAAGGATATTTCAAAGCAACTTGCTCCACAAACATACGTGTGTCAAGTCTTTTTATTCCTTCAGTTATACCATTAATTTCTCTGTAAGTCATAAAAACTTGAGATGGAAATTTAGTTGAGAAGATTTAGGACACAGCTTAAATCATTTATTGAACAGAACCATAAAACAAAAGATAAGAAAAAGAGGGAGAAAAGCACTATGAAAGCAATATTTTAGTTAGTATCTTGTCATTTTTCCACCCTAATTCGGAATACCACCTCACAGTTTGCCCTCAGCTGCTAGCAATTGGTAGTTCATCCAGCTTGTGAGATGTCTGCATTCAGCTGGCTTTAACATCTCCACAAGGGGTTAAAACGTAAATGAGCTAAGCATATTATCACATCCGAGCCTATCAGAGCTCACACTGCACTGGTAAGCTAGAATGCTTTAAGATAATGATGTTTTTAGCTAACCATATCTAATTTACCAGGGCACAGTAGTTCTAGCCTATAAGCCCCATTTCATACAGCTTTTATTTATTTCAAATTTTCAATGGCATTGGGGTGGGAGGAAGGAAAGGGCTTTTTTTTTTTTTTTTTGCTTCTTTAGATCATCTTGAAAAATGAACTTTCTTCTCAGTCTGTGAATTATCTTTTGTAGACCTCAGGCCAGTGTTATACTGCTCATGTGTTTTCTGAAAATGCTTTCGAAATGTTCAAAACCCAAATGCTAGGGAGTGAAATAAGAAACTGTAATCAAGAAATGTAGCATAAGAAAGATATAAGAAAAGATCTATAAGCCGCCACCCTCTAAAATAAGAAAGAAGACAAGGGAAAGCATTTTTGCTTCTTTTTGTTTGTGATGATTACAAGTAAGTTGAAACAAGGACGTTGTAATGGTTTAATCGAATATGTGTCAATTAAAATAACTTATGTGGATGCTTTATTTCAGCTGTATAAATAACAGGACCATGTACATTAAATTACCAGCCAGGAATGGAGGATTTGAAGGAAGGTCATTAAATAATTTTCATATCTGGTCTACATAAAACTGAACAATATCTCTCCTTAAAATCTACTTTTTCCCTGTGGTCTTTGGGCTTTATTTTTTATTGCATGTTTATCTTACTCTTCCTCCAAGGAGGTCAAAACAGTATACATGGCTTTCTCTTCCCTCCCCCTACCCATTTTATCCTCACAACAAGTCTAGAAGGCAGCTTAGGCTGAGAGATAGTGACTAACCCCAAACCGCCCTTGGGCTTTAAGCTGAGTGGGTGTTGAAACTAACGGCCCAATCCTATGGCTAGCTTTAAACAGTGGAACCTTCATTCTGATGTTGTCCAGTGATGACGTGAAGATTGTACCACTACCAGGCCTGTAGCCGCTGCCACTACAAAGCGGCAGCAACCTCACACCCCTGCCACCATGGAGCTTGGGCTGTGCTGGCTCCTGTTAGTCAGCAGTGGGGGAGGGGTGCAGTGGGCAGTGCAGGGGAGGGCAGGAGGAGTTTTGGGGCAGGGAGGGGGAGGGAGGCGGTGGATCCTGGTTGCACCAGTGTGTGCCAGGATACTATCCCCTCTTTTCAAACCTGCCCCGCCACTTTTCTCTCCTTGGACTTATGCCAGCTATATTACTGGCATAGGTCCAAGGAAACTTGTAGGGCACCAGGAGGCCTACGCAGAGGTAAGTATAAAATATTTTTACTTACTTATGGCAGGCCTTCTAATTGTCCCCACCACCACCACCATCTTTGGATGCAGCATGCACTCCATCATTGTTAATGGCGGGGGATAGGATTGGGGCCTGAGTCTCCCTGGTCTAAGACCAACACTCTAAATCCAGTGGTTCCCAAACATTTTCCTGCCACAACCCACCTTTTCCGCCCACAGTGGGTGATGACCCAATGCTCAATGTTGCTACACAAAGCACTTTGGGGAGCTTCCGGAGGCCACTTACGGGTTGTGCCGGGCCTGGGACACATTCCATTGGCCTCCGTTGGCATCAGAACACCTCCCAGAAGTGATGGGAAGTCGCAGATGCAAACCGGAAGTTGCGTTTGCAAAACCAGAAATTGCTTCTGGGAGGCATTCTGAGGCCCGTAGAAGCCAATGAAGTGCATCCCGGGCCCAGTGCAACCCAGAAGCAGCCTCCAGAGACTCCCAAAAGTGCTTTATGGCACAACATCAGGCTGGAGGTCTCCTCACTGTAAGGGGTAATTTGTCCCTTGCCCCGAAATAAACCCCAGCAGCCACTATAGGTCAACGTGAACCTATGCCAGCTTCATTGCTGGCGCAAGTCCGCATTGATCTGTGAAGGTGGATCAGGCCTGGGAAAGGGGTTGAGATTTGGTGTGTGTCACTGCCACCAATCCCACCCCCCTTCCCAGGCCTGATCGGCCCTCCTCCCCACCCTGTCACTGCCCCATCTGCTCTCCAGGAGTCCATCTCCACTCTGTGTCCATCTCCCATCCATTTTCACCGCTTGCCTTGGATGCAGCCTCTTCTCTCCTTCCCATATGGCCCTTTGAGATGCCACTTCAGTTTACTTCAATGCTTTCTAGTGACAAAATTAGGAACAAAAGAAGCTGCCACTGAGTCAGAGTCTTGGTCCACCTGGGTCCGTATTGTCCACCCTGAGTGGTTCGATCTCCAGGCTTTCAGAGCCTGGGATATTCTGTGGGATATAATATCGAGTGGGATATTCTGTATGCAAAACAATGTGCGCTATGGCTGAGCTACAGTCCTTCCCCAAGTGGTTGTTGCCAAAAAGTCTTAAGAAAATCAATGGGAGTAGTGGAATCTCCACACATTACATGCCTGTTCCTTGCATAGTAATCTTGTCTGGATCATAAATCACTTAAAAACATGATGGAAAAACTCATAAATGGGGAAAAAAAAACACCCTGACCTTGAAACAAAAGAACTGAGCCAGCATCTGTGTGGTTGTTTTTTAATTCCGATACTTTCAGATAAGCCAGTGTGATTCCACTTCCTTAGCCCTTAATCAATAGATGGCAGCTTGTATGATATGAAACTGCAAAACAGTCAGAATTCACTCACTCGGAGAAAGAGCCTCGGCAAGTTTAATAATGAAGGCAAAGCTTATGGTTTTAAATATGTATAACAAATAAAAGGAGGATTAATAACATCTGTGAAAGTATTTGTGTTTATGTCAAAGGGTTGTTGAAGCATAGACACATTTCCAGTGTACAGACTATTAATCTATCACAGTGACACTAATGTTGCAAGAAACTTCGGTCAGGCTGCTCTGCATATTACTATTTAATGGATCATTCCACTTTGAGCAACCAAGCCAGCGTAGTCAAACTGTAATGCCGGTGTCTAGAATTACAAAGTAGAAAGGCCTGCATATATATCTTTTAGGTCATCGTGTACAAGCTATATTAAACAAGCAAAATTATCCTGGACGAAGTAGACACACTTATTGAAAGGTCAATAAGTCAACATTCCTGTAACTTTTATCTTGGACAATGTATTTTCTTGACATTTATCTGGACACTGTAAATAAATAGGGTGCCCTACAAATATCCCAAATGTGACATACCATAGCAGTTTTCCTATCTGCTGTACATAATATTCAAGAAGTTATGGGTTGATTAGGGTGGCCAACTGCTTTCAAAACAGTACACTGATTATATGAGTTTTTTTTAAAAGTTCTGTAAGGGGTTCCGGGGTGGGGACCCCAGCAATGGGGTGTCAAGGGGTGACCCCGAGTCTTGGGGTACGCTGGGTTCTGGGGAGATCTCCAGTCCGAGCCCGCAGGGGCATATCGGGATGCCTTTAGAAGAGGCCTCAGAGGGAACTGAGGGAAGGGGGTTGCGGCACCCGGTTCCTCCTCCTGAGGTCTGTTGCAGGAGGCTTGCTTAGCTGTCGCTCTTGTTCTCCAGCCAGCCGGCCCACAACTGACTCATCCTTGGCCAGGCATCCCTTATATACCCCTCCCGGCTCCCTAGTCCCGCCTCCCCAGGCCCTGAGCCAATCCCACCATGTCTGCCCGACAGGCAGAGGTGGGAGCCTATCCGAAGCCGTGGTGTCCGGCTGGAGGTGGGCGAGACTTCCTGCTGCCTGGGTCTCTGCCACAGAGGCTGATGCCGTCTGTGGATCGAAGCGGGGTCCTGGGCTGGCTTCGGGGGCCAGCGGGTACTTGGCGGGGCCTGAGTGCCCATGATCCTTGGTTGCGGGCAGGGCCGATGGCCGCTCATCCGTCCCGGCCTCTGCTGCCTTCCAGCCAGCATCCCTGGCAGCGCACTGAGTAGTCCACTGACGGAGCACCTTTTACAACTGGCGCTGAGTGCTTTACAGCAGTCAGTGTCACTGGAAGAGGAGCGCCACCAGTGCCCAGTAAGTATAGCTTTGGGAAGTATGTCACTGATGAAAAACAACACCCTCTCATTGTCTTCACTCTGAATGTGTGTGTGCGGGGGGGGGGAGTAATAGTTCTCTGTTCCCAAGGCAACTGGCTTCATGCTCCCTGTCTTGCCTGCAATGCTAGACGTTTTATTGCCCACCCATGTGGCCAAGCAAGATTTTTGCCCAATCCTACAGTAGTGGCATGTAAACATGACTGCATATGGCAAAATGTAGATGGGGTGTTATGATGAATAATGCCATGTTTTCTCACTTATTCTTTCCTATTTATTCTTATTTTTGGACATTTCAAACTCCCCGGAAACTCCAGTGCAGGTTCAGCAGTCCAAGAGCTGCTGGGACATCCTCTCGTAGCAGCCTATTATTCTTCATCTGAAACACCATTATCAATCAGCCATGTGCTCTTATGGATTTGAGTCATTCTTCCTTGTCTGGAATAACCAAGCCTCCTACAGACTGGCATGCATTTACTGACTGGGCAGCCAAATCTGTCTGTCTAGGTAGAGGGAAAGGATGGAGAGGCCAGGTATCCCCCCACTCCTCCAATCAGGTAACTCTATGAGATTATGAAACCTAGGTTACAAAGATGCTTGGTATGTTTCTGCCAGGGAATCTAACATTGGTTTTCAGAAGGCACAGCCACTTACTCTCCAGTAAGTGCAGGGATCAGGATTCCTTGGACAATGAGATAAGGGCTGTATTCCTAGCTAAATAAGTCAAGGAATTAATTTTATGTTGTTTGCCCTTCTGTACTCCTAGCGCAAAGGCCAGCGGGTGGCGCAGCGGGTTAAACTGCTGAACCATAAGCTGTCGATCGAAAGGTCGGCAGTTCGATTCCCGCGACGGGGTGAGTGCTCATTGCTTGGCCAGCAGTTCCAAAGCATGTTCCAAAGCACTTGTTCCACTTTGCATGTTCCACTTGCAAAGCAGTTCCAAAGCATGTCAATGCGAGTAGATAAATAGGTACCGCTTGCGGGAAGGTAAACAGTGCTCCGTGTTCCAGCTGCATGCTACGTGCTGCGGCAAGGAGAGTCATGCCGGCCACATGACCACGGAGGCGTCTTCGGACAACGCTGGCTCTTCAGCTTTGAAATGGAGATGAGCACCACACCCTAGAGTCGGACACGACTGGACTTAATTGTCAGGAGGTACCTTTACCTTTTACTCCTAGAGCAACCTGCAACCTCACTGTTTGAGCAATGTCTGGGAGGGGGGTTATGTGCTTTGCTCTTGAGTAACATCCTTGATCCATGTGTTGGGGGATACTAGTTACTGTACCTAATTTGGTCACGCTTTTTCCTTGCGTCCATCCAGATGAATTCAGGGATTTTCCATCAGCCTGCTTGTACTTTTCCTCCCCCCCCCCCCCTTTTCCCATTTGGTTTGATTCTCTTTCTTTTGGATTTTTAATAAACCAGTTACATTTTGACTGCTTGCCTAGTTCATGTTCACAGGTAATTCAGCCTTCCTCAGTCTGCCTTCTTCTGGTACAATCCCTGAGGTATGCATTCTGATGCTTATCTAAATACACATTTCATTGAAAGTAGGGCAGCATACTGATATCCATATTCAGTTGTGTCTCCAAATGCACATTCCCATGTGCATTCAACCACAATTAAATAAGCAAGAGTAGATTGGGGATATACAACATCAGTCTTGTCACGGAGATGCACTCCCACTTCCCTGTCACCCTTGAGTATAGTTTTGCATTCTTCCACAAAGGTTTAGGAAAAATTGTCAAAACAAAACAAAAGCCCTGTTCATGAAATATCCCCCCCCCCCCATTAAGCATTGATTTGAACTGTAAACATTCACTGTAATTCGTTTAGTATACACTGAACTTTAAGGAATTTTGCTAATAATGTTTGGAAAGAATATACTTTACTAGGGCTAATAGCATATGTCAAGGACTGACTGGGTTAGCCATTTGTTCCAGACTAATTGTACAAAGACTAGTTCATACTTGTTCAGACATCTTTTCTCTGAAATCCAGACAACCTTTTCTAGATCAATCTCCTTTGGAGGAGAGTTCTATGGAGACTTTGAGAGTATTTTGAATAATTTACTTACTCACAAATGAAGAGATTTACAGCCCAATCCTATTCCACCCCACCCCGCCGATGTAGCAGCACTGAAGTGGCCACCACTGCATCTCCTGTGGGGAGACGGTTGCGGAGGTTTCCTCTGGGTAAGGAAACAATAACTGGCAATGGGGTTAAACCTCCATGGCCCAGGGGGTCTACTTGGACCTGTGCAAGTGAAATCGCTGGTGCAGGTTCGTGTGGACCTGAGGCGTGAAATCGGGTCCAGGACAGGGGTTAGGATTCAGCGACCGTCACTGCTGCTAGACCCACCCACTTCCTGGACCTGATCTGCCTATCCCTCACCCCATTCCACCCTCCCCCTGCCATGTCCCACCTTCTCAGCCACCTTACTGTATCTCCATTGGCAGCTTCTTCTGGCTGGCGCGCTACTGGGGTGCCTTTTACAGCTGACGCTGACTGCTTTAGGGCAGTCAGCACCAGTGGAAGACATATTCCACTGCCGCCCGGCCCCATTATGATTGGGCTGTTAGCAAATGATGGTGCAAGAGCAAGCATGTAAGCAGACAGTGTTAGTCCCAGAAACAATACCAGCGGCATCCTGATGCTCTTAAATCTGCTTATATCACCCAAAATTCAAGCTACTTCTATCAGCTTTTCTTGCTGATGAAAGCAGCTTTCTCGGAGCCTGACTGGGCCAAGTTCCAAACTCTGCCTACCACATAGTTGATTCTATGGTTCAATTCCAAGTTTCTCTTGCATCAAGTTTGACCTAATGTCTAATTAGAATGTCTTATCAAGATCCAAGAATATGAAGCCTAGAGAGGGAGTCATTTTGTGTAAGAGTAAGGCTTTTGCACTTTGCACTGGACCATGGTAGGTGACTGCATTAGTTGACCAGTGCAAAATGAGGCCAAAACCTAACCTTTCATGAACCACTAAGCACAACCCATATGTAAAGCCACATGTCAGGCAAAGTGCCAATTCTAAAACAGAGTTGCTGGTGCTCAAGCCTACCTAGCAGGCACATCTGCGCTCTCTCTCTCTCTCTCTCTCTCTCTCTCTCTCTCTCTCTCTCTCTCTCTCTCTCTTTTTTTTTTTTTTACTGAGCAAACAGTCTGTGGGTACAAGACTCGGCCTCTCCTGGTAGAATCAAACAAATGGAAGAGATTGCAACTTTTGGCTGAAGGAGCAGAACATGGCTAGCTAGCTAGGAAGTCAGGATAGCAGGGAACGAACAGAAGGGAGTATTCATAACAAGACTTCCCAGGCCATCTCATGTGCATGGGTTGGTGGGTTTCACCTCCCACATGGTACATGAGAGAATGCTGGGCCAACTGGGCCAAGCAAATGCAGGCATGGCTGCACCCCCTTTATGACTGAAATGTGTCTCACAAGCAGCACCTTCTGGCCACAGAAGCAACATGCCCATCTACATGACATTACAGGGTAGGGTTCACCAAATCAATACGACTGTGTAGAATGTTTTCTTTCTCATTGTCAATTGGTCAAAGAAAGAAACATTTTTCACCTACTCTGTGCTGGTTGCATGGTACAGGATCAATAATCAGTCTCATTTGATCTTAATTTTTGTACCTCATAAATAGGTCACAATTGGCAGGTGAAGGTTGGAGGGAAGGAAAGATATCTGGGACAATAGTATCAGTGTGTGAAGGGAGATTTATTCAAATCAACCTCTCAATGATTGAAGAGACCTGGGATAAGGAGCTCAACCCCTTGGGCTCTTACAGCCTCACTGACGCCAACAGACGCTTAGCTTGGGAACTGATAATACTTGACAGGACTCCTCAATAAAACTTTATGGTATATGGACAGTGAGAAATAAAGATCTGTAACATCCTGGTAGCTTGTTGCAGCCCTGGCTTGAGAAGGTCCACAGATGTTCATGGATGAAACGTTACCCACCCCCTCCGTTGTTTTAAAACTGCATGACTAATTGTTTTAAAGCTTTTCTACCTTATTTTGAGTGTATTTCAAGGCAATTTTCTTGTGTATTTTTTAACCCTACGGAAAAATCTTTGACATGGCTTTTAAACTCGTGAATATTAAATCTATGAAGATTATAGCTGGCCATGAAAGCTTCCGTTCAATTTTAAAGATCTGTTATATCACTGGCCCAATGCTTGGAGCTGGGGTTGGTTGCCCACAAAAGGCAAGCACTGGGAGATGCAGCTGATTACCAGTATACCTGTACTGAGTTAAGAGAGAACAGCTTTTACCAGTCAAGAATACTGCCTATCAGATATGCCATTTGGAAATTGTGGCTCATTGCTCAATCCATATACTATGCCTGGTGTCTTCGTTCCGGAGGTGCAGAGGCAATAACATAGACAGAACCATGGACAGCTCCTAGGCATGTTCCACTCAATGCCAGACTTCAAAACAAGCATTGAAATGTGACTTCCAGAGTGCTTCCTCCCAAATAAAATAGTGAGGGGTTTAAATTGACAACACTGGTCTAAAACGACAGCAATAACAACTACTACTGAACAAATATTTATATACTGCTTTTCAACAACAAAAAGGTTTTCAGAGCAGTTTACATAGCAAAAGATGTCCCAAAAGAACTCACAATCGAAAAGACATGCTAGGGAGACACAAGCAACCGCCACTGGAAGGGACACTATGCTGGGATGAATACTTACCATTCGTCCCGGTTTTGCCGGGACAGTCCCGGTATTTTGGGGTTTACCCTGGGCAGGTCCCGGGGGGCCCCCAGCAGCTATTACAAAAATAAAATTAAAAATATTTATTTTCCAAAAAAAAAGGCGGCCACCATGTAAAAAACATGGCCGCCGCCATTCCTTCCCAGAAGTCCTTCGTTCTGAAGGGCTCCCGGGTCACTTGTGTGCATGCGTACGGCTTTTGTGAGCCGCACGCATGCTCACAAGCAGGAGGCGAGGCAAGGTGGCAGCGGCGGCAGCGAGGAGGAGGCGACGGTGAGGCTGCAGGCCGGCACTGGCCCCGCTCTCCAAGCCAGCTCTCGTCGCTCCAAGCTCGTCGCGATGAGAGCCGGTGAGAGCGTCGGATTGCCCTCGGATCGCCCGCGCTCGCCACTCCGATTAATAATTAATTGTGGGGGTGTCCCAGTTTGGGGGGGAAATATGGTAAACCTAATTGTCAGCTGGTCTTCCCTTAAATATAAGAGAGCTACCACTTTAAAAGGTGCCTTTGTGTCCTGTTCCATTGAAAGAGTCTTAAATTGTGCCTGTTGATATCACACACACCTTCACCACAACATGGGCTAAGGGGTTTATCACTTTGTCCAACTGAATCTCCTTGTGGCTGCTGTTTTTTTTAGGGAGGAAGTTGCAATTGGCTCCAATGGCAAACAGCTATAGCAAATTGCTGCAAATAGCAGTTATGGGGTTCTGGATCAGGCCTGTGATGAGTGCCAAAGGGTTACATCCCCTCCCCTGTACCTTGATACCAGTCCAGTTTGGACCCCCCCACCCCCCCCACAAACACACACAACTGCTATTTTAAAAAATGCACAGGCCCAAAGAATATGTTTAAAATCATGTCTAATTTGGTTCTTTGACCACCTTCACCTGTACCTTGAGCCAAATAGTTGACACTATCTCCATTGTTGCTCTCAGGCAGATTGGTCCAGGAATGTACAGAACATCTACTCAGCTGCACAGCATAAGATGCATGTGACACCTGCCCCAGGGCTGGCCCATCTATGAGGTCAACTGAAGTGGTTGCCTCAGGCAGCAGAGTGGTGGCAGGCATCCACCTCTGTCTGCCCACTCACCTGCACTGCTCCTCCTCCCCCCACTCCCTGGATTGTAAAAGGAAGAGGGGTATGGCGTGGAAGAAACAGTGCAGATGAGAAGTCGGTGGTGCAGTAAAGCATCTCTCTTGTCCTCCACACTTCCTCTTTCACTTTGTTATCCTCTTCCTTTCAGAATACTGGGAGTGGGAGGACCAGAGGCTGGCACACCACTAGGTAAGGGGGGCAGCATTTGGCATGCCATTTCAGGCATCAGCAAGTCTTGGGCTGGTCCTGCCTTCCCCCTGTAGAAGGTACTCTGCAGGTCCCTTTTGCTCTAGGGCAATGGATCCCAAACTGGGAGGCGAGGCTCCCACCAACCAAGGGAGCCGCGGAGTGCTACAGAATCCTCTTGGAAAACGGTGCAATGCCAATTGGCAGGCATCAACATAACGTAATGGGGAGCCATAGCCAGTGGTCACCAATGGTCAAGGGAGCCACAGGTGGAAAACGTTTGGGAAACAATGGTCTAGGGATATTGGGGGTATGTGTAATCCAAGCCTTCTGGCTTGGCTTTTGGGGTTAAAAAACACACAAGGGAGCCTCTCCTCAAATCAGATTAGAGTCCTTTGCTTCAAAGGTTAGTGGCTTCAAGGTTAGTCCAATGTTTGGGAGTTTAGAATTATTTTTTTCAATTGTAGGAGTGCAAGTCAGAGAGCATCAGGAGCAGGTGGAGACCAATTTGGGAGAAGATAAGTCTGCCTACCCTGGAGAGGAATATATTCCCTCTGCCTCTCCTCCCCATCCTATGCACCATTACACCCTTGGCTTATCAATTAAATAAAACAGCACGGAAATGAATACCGAGTGTTTGTCAAGATGCTTCCAGCATATAAGCAACTAATGGCTGTAGTACTCAGTGCGACGTCTTGTGTCCCTATGATGCATATGTGTTTCCTGTGGCCCTGGATGCTGTCAGAGAGCACATTAGTGGTGTGTCAGGAGACAGCAGCATTCCACACCAGCAAACACTTCTAATTCGATGAGCAGCAGATGCTGCTTCAAGAACTGTTTAAAGTCAAGAGAGCTACAACAGTCTGAGACAACATCCTATGTCAGTCTCCCGGCATAGCCATATTGCCAAGAGAACTGGTACATTCGTGCTTTTTGTTTTTAAAAATGGGCATGCTGAGAAGGCATATGGGAGACTAGAACAAAACAATACCCTAATCAAGGTCATTTAGGTCATTAAAAGGAACATTTAGCACATACTGACACACTACATAATCACCTACAATAGGCTCACCCCTGAGACCAAGATAAGGGTTGGAAAACCCTCACTCCTCTAGAATATGAATTGTCATCGGGGACTAGTAATAATCTCAAGGTTTGCATCATTTCACAGCTGAGTTGTTTGAAGACAGGCAGGCTGGCCATTACCGAAAGCAGCTGCAGTATTGGGCTTTCTCTCTCATTCTTGTGTAGTCGTAACTCCTCAATATTTTGGCCAGTTTGGCTCTCTTTCTTTCCAACATACTGCTGGTAACTTTATTCCCAAACAGAAAAGTCAAGAGCTCCTTTTCAACATGCTAATCTATTTTAATTGCCTTTAAAATAAAGGCAAGTAACAGTGGCAACCCTGGGCATGTCTACTCAGGAGTAAGTCCAATTGTGTTCAACGGGACTTACTCTCAGAAAAGTGTGCATAGAATTGCAGTCCAAAGTGCTTTAGATGCATTGTTGCTAACCAGATGTTCGGGTGACACTACAGGGAAAAAACCCCAAACACTTGACTTTGCTATCCCCATGTAACCTTATTTTCTCCCCCTTGACTCACAAGCATTACTTCAGCAGTTTTGTGTGCAGCTTGGCGTGATCAACTAACAGAAGGAACAAAGGCATTTGCCTGCGTCTGCATGGCACAGAAAGCCAGGGTAGTGGAAGCCGATTTTCATGCTTTTATTATTTATTTTTGAGGCCAGGGAAACACATCAGCATCCATGCTGAAAAACCCAATGAACTGTTACACACAATCCCCAAACACGTGACCGTTTTGAACAGACAACTGCCCTCCCCAAAGACGACCACTTTAAAATAAAATAAAATACCAGCGCTAATATGTACTGTATTTCAGTAGTAATACCTGTTTTCAAGCTCTGTGGTATTGGGGGCTTAAAGATCCCTTATCTGCACAAGAATTGCCCATAATAGCTACCAAAAGTATTCCAGTGCACTTCTGCCTGTTGTTACGCATAGATGCATGTATCTTTTGTAAGTTTACAAAAAAGCATAAAGTGGTATGGAATCAGGAAATTATCTGTATTTTAGAGAGAAAGCTATATGAGGCACTCTCCAAGATATCAAATACTGTATTATCCAGTAGGATAGTTAATCACTAGGGTGCACTAGGTGACACACACATGCATACACACTTTCTTTTCCCAACTTTTATTTTCCATTAGCTTTTGAAGTTGTTCTAGACGAAATCTATTGTAACTCCTTGGATTCCTCCCTCTCATATGACACACAAATCATACTACTCAATACAAAACCATGGCAAAACTCGAATGGCATGAATGGATTTGGACTTCGCCTATATGTTACCGAAAAATATACAGTATGCAGGCAGACTCTTCCTTTAGTCTACCCCTCTTTTGCTGAATCAGCAGCTCCAGTGACTAAAAAGAAAATATTGCTACTATACACAGATTACAGAAGCTTGACAACACTGAAGAGGTGCTCCTCCAAGGAATATGGCAAATTTTCCAATTACAAGCAATATTCTTAATCTATGCTTGGAAAAACAACAACCTTTCTTATCAAATAGAGGGCAAATGAAGAAAAAATGAACTTGGGTTAATTACCAGGCTCCTCTAAGCCCCGATATAAAGATTCCTCTTGCTTTATATACCATGTAAATGCCAGACAATATGATATCACTTCTTAGTGAACCCCTCCTGTTCAGCTTTTTATATGATGCTATATATAAAATGATTTGCACTTATTTATACACAGTGTTCCCACAGAAAAATGAACCTACTGATGAACAATGTTGCACAGTGAAAGCTATCTCTTCTCTTCCAACACACTATTCACCCAATATATCAATCTCATATAAACAATAGGCACACCCCCTTATCAGGCCATTTCCACCACATTAAAGAAAAGCACACTTAGAATCTACAGCTCCAGGGACTGATGAGCCTTGGCAAGCTGTATGGGAGAGTTAGAGTTTCCGGATATTAAAAAGAGTGTTTAAAAACCATCAAGTTATGGCAGATTGCTTCATTGCAGCATATTCATCCATTTATTGGCCACTCTCAGTGGCATAGCTAGACTATCAGCGGCCCCTCCCCCTTGCCGTCGGAACCATTCCAGCGGCAACGGGGGAGCATCCCATGTGTTGCCGTCACCGCCGGAATGGCTCTGACAGCGAGGGGAAGGGGCCGCTGACTCCGGTGTAACAGTCTTGTAGAACTAGCTACGCCACTGGCCACTAAGGTCCATTTTGAGTTGTGATATATGAATGTTGGGTCCCAGTACCATGTCTGCTAACTTGTGCCTCAATCCTATTTGGATGCTGCACCAACATCACATGAATGCTGGAGTGACATCCATCATATCCTAAGCCTGTCTTGGCAACACCAAACTGACAGCACATGGACACCAGTGCAACAAGAACCAAATGCCAAGCCTGTCCTGGCAAAGCAATGCTGGCGCAGCCCTTCCCAGTAATACCCCCAGGATCTATGGCAATACCGACTCAGTCTGTCACCCACAGAGCTGTGTCCAGACATTGGCACATCATCATTGTGACATCCATTTGTCAATGCCGTGAAGTCATCATGTCATCTGAGTGACATCAGATGCAGGGGGTGGGAGCAGGTGCAGGGCCAATGAGCAGTCAGTGCTGGAGGACCCCCCCCCCCTTTCACCAGCCACTAGGAATAAACACAGGCACTACCTCAACTACAGAGAGTTGCCCTAAGGACTACACATACACATACACACAAGGTGACATGCTACAGCACCCTTGCCTCCTATAAGAGGCATAGTGGCATCAGCAGCAAAGGGGCAAAAGCAAAGACCTGCTAGGGATCCTTGCACCTAAGGTTCAAGTCCCCTCATCCCCAACCATATAAACACATATATCCCTAGAATACCTTCAGATCAAAGCAGAGCACAAGCAGAAAGATGGCTCCCTTGGAAGAGGGCAGTCAAGTAAAAATGGCTTTAACCACTATAACTGCCATATCTAAGGATCTCAAATTGCACTTAATTCAATAAAAATTAGTTTACTGGACACCACAATGCATATTAAGGGCTTGATTAAAGAGTTTAACTTGGAGCATCATTTAAGCATATGTTGTGGCATTCTATAGTGATACGATCATTTTGGGAAGAAAGTATTAGTGGTATTAACTCCATATTACAGCAAACACTGATATTTGTTGATACCTCTGGTTTTTTTTTTATTACCTGCCTATTTCATGGAGTTTAACTGCAGGAGAGTAGACAGTCTGTGTTGCTCCGTGCAGGCAGATCAGGCCCAGGAAGGGAGTCGGGATTTGGCGTGCACTGATGATGCCGATCCCGCCCCCTCCCAGGTCTGATCCACCCTCCTCCCTGCCCATCACCACCCCATTCCACCCACCCCCTCTCCCATTCTACCCATGTCCCGCCCCATTCAACCCCTCCCCACTTCCCTCCAACCTCCTACACGAGCTTACCTGCTCTGGTGGGTTTCAGCAGCCTCCCTACCAGTGCTCATTGACAGCTGTAAAGCAGCCTCCAACGGCGCAGCGCTAGTTATGCTGGAGGGGGATAGGATTGGGCCACAAATATTTTAAATTTTAATGAAGATAGCTTAAAAAGTATGTTCAGCTTATTCAAAGTGAAAGTTTAGAGCATCGGTTCTCAAACTGGTGAGTCGTAACCCACCAGGAAAACCGGATGCTATCCCCTGCCACCTTAAGGGGCAGGCACAGCATGGCGGTGGTGGCGATCCCGGGGATTGCTGCTGCCAGGAAAACCAGTTTAACGACTGAGGGTCCTGCACACTCCGGAGGGTTCAGGGAGGCCCTTTGCGGGCCTCCCCGAGCTATACATCGCTGCTCTGTGGCGATTACAACCACTTCCAGTTTTCAGACAAAAAATGGAAGTGGTCATAATCGCCACAGAGCGGCGATCTACAGTTTGGGGAGGCCCGCAGAGGGGGGCGCAGGCCTCCCAAAGCCTCTGGACCCCCAGTAAGTGTTTAAAATACTTTTCCCAGTGGCGGTGGCAATCCCCGAGATTGCCGCCGCTGTCCCCGCCCCCACAAACACTTCAGAGTTCTTCCCGCAAGGCCAATGGTTTAGTCTTCTAAATAAAAGCTCCGTGAAGAGTCATTGTGATCCCTTTGAATACTGCCATTTGTGCGAGGATGATCTGCATGTGGAAGCAGCCTTCTGCAAACAGATCCCATTGCTGGCTTGCAAACTGTGTAATGCAAGGTTTTTAGCATGATCTCCAGAGCCGGCTCATCCATGAGGCCAACTGGAGCTGTTGCATCAGGCAGCAGATTGGGGTATATGTGTGTGTGTGTGTGTGTGTGTGTGTGTGTGTGTGCGCGCGTGCGCGTGCATGCACATGCTCTTCTCTGTCCATCTTCTTGCCTCCCCTGGTCCTCCTTCCCCTTCTGCTCCCTGCACTGGAAATGGAAGAGGGTGACAGAGAGAAAATGTGGAGAGAAGGAGATCACTGAGCGAGAACATTGGAGACTGGGTGAAGCAGAGGCTGGCACATCATCAGGTAAGGGGGCAGCATTTGGTATGCTGCCTCGGGTGTCAGGATGTCTTGGGCAGGCCCTGGTGATCCCTGCCCACAATGTGAAGTTTGGAAGAAGATGCTCTTCTCCATCCATCTTACAACACCTTGTTGCACACAACTAAATCTGGATGAACGCCTCTGTATTTAAAGAGTTCCCCAAAAATCAGTCAATAGCTATGACCTTCAAATCACGGCTGGGTCAAATAAATTTGCAAGAACATCTCAGCTAAGGTGGGTAGACACATTTTTGTTTTATCAGCAATTTCCACTACCATATGTAGTCTTCCTAGGAAACACTAATAGAACATAAGATTCTGTCTGAATCTGCTAATAATTTTATTTGCTTTACCTTCCCCATGTAGGACAAAGGCTATGAGCCATCATTTATTTGGGGGGGGGGGATTCTCACATAATCCACAGATAAATTAACCAGAATTGTAACCAGGCAGGAATTACACTTAAATTCCCTAATTTTCCAAACAGCAATGGAATTTCTGTACATTAAACAGAAGACCAATTTTTCCCTTCATTAATTTAGCCACATTTCAAGTATTCCAGGGAACACAAATTGTTATTTGAGATCATTTGGACTGTTCAGCAAAAGGGGAAATGCACAGAGATGGAGGGAGACAGCAGATACTATGCCATATTGTAGAACAGAGGGAATTATGATACAGGGAAAGCAGATGAGCCATTGCATCAAAAAACATAAGCTTTCCTTTGGGCAAATGCAAGCTGCAGCATCTTAGGGCAACCAGATGTCTATATCCAAGATCTTTTTCCATTAGGAAGTGATCTATGTTCCTTTTTCTCCTGCATAATGGAAATGAAACTTCAGGATTGTTAGCGGGCCTTTTGCAACATGACGGTGCATAATCGCATGATCAAATAAGCAAGAGCTGCACACTGCACTGCAGAGCTGCTTCTGATGTTCTCTCATGGTCTCTGCAGGCTGGCAGTCAAGAGACATGGATTCAGCCAGTCCAAGCTCCGTATTTAAGAAGGATCAATGAAAATACCAGGATGATTCGAGCTGTCAACAAGACACACACACACACACACACACACACACACACACACACACACACACACACACACACACACACACACACACACACACACACACACACGCTGTTTTACTCTTCATGGTGGCAAATCTATCCATTGAGAAAGAGATGGAATGCTCTGTTACATATGGACAGCTATCCAAATGAAAGAGAGGTTTTGTTTTTTCTGGTGAGCCAGTATGCAGAGTGCAGAGCCACATACATCAGGATTCAGGATATTATCAGATCGACAACCCTGGTTCTTAATTGTGTATCATTTATAAATGTGAATTTATATTCCTCATCATACCAGTTTCCTCTCCTTGATGTACTGCATTTTACTAGCTGTCAAAAGGAATCCCCTGACCTTCCCAGTGGTGGGTCATAAGGCAAGTCACCGGCAGGCTACCTGCTCCTGCCACTGAGAGCCACTGTTCGAGGGAGAGGGATGTGATGTCCTTAGTGGGGGGGGGGGGGTGTTGTGTTGTGTTGTGTTGTGTTGTGTTGTGTGTGTGTGTGTGTGTGTGTGTGTTGTGAGATGGAGGCAGGACAGGAGTGGGGGAGTTGATGCTTCAGCACCATGCCAGAGTGGAGCTGCTGAGCGGCTGGCAGAACCCAATGGCTGACCAGTGAACAGCCACATGAGCTGCCACTGATCTTTTCTAAGACTGCCTCTGTTTATTTTGTCTGTATTTTTGTTTCATTAAGGGAAAACAAATTCATATCCAAAGATACTACTACTACTACTACTACTACTACTACTACTACTACTACTACTACTACTACTACTACACACATTTTCACTTATGGAGATCTTTATAGTTCAAGGCTCCTTCAAACAAATATAATTGTTCCACACCTGGGGTAGTCATACATAAAACCTTACAACCGCCTTACAACACATGTCTACTCTGAAGTAACACTGAATTCAAATATCATTGAAGTGCCTTACTCCCAGGTAAATGTGTATTAAGCCTCTGCACTACAGGAACTCGTGTTCCAGTGGCACAGCGTGCTTTATGGCTGTCGTTTATGGTTGCCGCCACCACCCCGTCCCAGGCAGCCCGAAGTTTCTGGTGAATGGCCACAGTTGCGACGACACACCAGCAGAGCCAGGAACAGCCCTGGCAAGTCAGTGGGGGGGGAGGGGGCAGGATCGGGAGGAAAGGGAGGGGTAGGGGGCATTTCGAGGCTGGGAAGCAAGGGCATAACTGGGGCAGTGCTTGAGGAGCAGCCGCTTCAGGCTCAAGCCCAGAGGGGAAGCAACCCTCAGA
Organism: Plestiodon gilberti rubricaudatus; assembly: GCA_026170595.1. NCBI lineage: Eukaryota > Metazoa > Chordata > Lepidosauria > Squamata > Scincidae > Plestiodon > Plestiodon gilberti. The sequence goes on along the minus strand of JANXHW010000002.1, from coordinate 217,122,531 downwards.
CCCCACCACACCAACGGAGCCTGCACTGCTGTTTCCCAGGCTGCGAGGACCCTCCCCCACCCACCACCCCACAGTGTGGGAAACAGCAGAACAAGCTCTGTGCGCCCGAGCTCTGCCAGATTGGCAGAGCCCGAGCGCAGGGAGCTGTTTCCAGGGCTGTGACGCAGATGGGAGGACCCTATCCTGCCCACTCTGTAGCCCAGGAAACAGCGGCGCGGGCTCCGTGCATTCGTGGAGCCCACACCACTAACCTGAAAATGACGTCACGTGACATCAGTGATGTCGCTTCCAGGGTGCAGCAAACTCCCGTGGTGCCCGGATGCCACAGGAGCTTGTTACTCTCCTGCTGGGAAAGGGGCGATATCGGCAGCAGTGGTACCACCGATATCCTATCCCCTACCCGGTCTCAATCCGCCTTCCCAGGTCCACTCGGACTTGTGCCAGCAAAATCGCTGTGGCGGGTCCGAATAGACCCATTTGGGCAGTGGAGGCTTATCCTCAGGCAGGGGAACAAATGTTTCCTTACCCGGAGGAGACCGCCTAGGCTCTCCCCCCCCCCCCCGCAAGATGCAGTGTGCACTCCGGTGGTGCAGCTACATGGGGGGAGGGTTTAGATAGAATTGGGATTAGTGAATCAGTTCAAAACTTCATCCAATTCAGTAGGGCTGAATCGCACAGTCCGAAAAGCATGAAGGACATTCATTTATTTACAATATTTAAAAAAATTATATCCTGCCTTTTCCTGTGCCGAAAGGCAAATGCCCAAGGCGGCTTACAACAAAGATTAAAATACATAATTTAAAATAATACATAAAATAACCATACATAAACAAATTTAAAAACAATAAAATCCACTGGGGGGGCGACAGTATGGAGCAGAGAAGCAGCATGGCAGAGCATCTTGAGACAGAGAAGGCAGACCACGACCCATCACCCAAACGCTAGACGAAACAAAAATGTTTTGAGCCCTCGCCGAAAAGTCATGCGGGAGGGGGTGGTTCTCAGATCCTCTGGCAGGGAGTTCCACAGTTGTGGTGCCACAGCAGAGAAGGCTCGCCCACGTGTTGCCACTCCCCTAACTTGCGATAGAGGTGGCATTCGCAGGAGAGCCCCCTCAGATGACCTAAGAGAGCGGGCCGGAATGTATGGGAGAAGGCGGTCCCTCAGATATCCTGGGCCCGAACCATGAAGGACTTTAAAAGGTCATTACCAGCACCTTGAATTGGGCCTGGAAACAAATGGGCAGCCAGTGCAGCAGCTGAAGCAGTGGCTCAAGAGAGTCAAACCGCCTAGCTCCACTGACCACCGGGGCCGCCGCATTCTGCACTAATTGCAGCTTCCGAACTGTCTTCAAGGGCAGCCCCACGTAGAGCGCGTTACAGTAATCCAGTCTTGAAGTCACTAAGGCGTGGACCACCGTGGTCAGGTCCAATCGACTCAAGTACGGCTGCAGCTGGCGCACCAGTCGAAGCTGGGCAAACGCAGCCCTGGCCACAGCTGCCACCTGGCTTTCCAAGGAGAGCTGTGAATCCAGAAGTACTCCCAAGCTGCGCACCCGTTCCTGCAGGGGGAGTGCAACCCCATTCAGAACGGGCAGATGACTCAGTACCTGCATCGAAGCTTTCCTGACCAGTAGGACCTCTGTCTTTTCTGGATTCAATCTCAACCTACTAGCCCTCATCCAGACCCCAACCGCCTCCAGACAGCGCTCTAGGACTTCCACAGCCTCCCTGGAACAAGATGGCAAGAAGAGATAGAGCTGGGTATCATCAGCATATTGGTGACACCCAATTCCAAATCCCCGGATGATCTCCCCCAGCGGTTTCATGTAGATGTTAAAAAGTGTCCGGGTTCCCCAGCGGCCCCCAGACTTACCTGGCCCCCCGAGATGACCGCGACGGACAACTGGCAAGGGAAAGGGCCCACAGAGAGGCAGCTGGAACCCCGAGATCCCGGAGAACCTCCGGGAAGACATGCAGAGGTGGGGAGCCGCAGACGCGACTCCCAGACGGCGTCCGCTGACGTGCCAAGGCCCCGCCGGCTCAGAACGGCTCCCTCGGCCCTGCTCGAGCCTCCGGCCGACCCCGACCCTCCCAGGGGAGGCGCAGAGGCGTGGCCTGTGGCCGCGACGAGCCTCCCGGCACCGTGGTCCATCACGAGGCCTAAGGCCCTGAAGACTGGGCGTGCGCGGCCCCGTCGCAGCCCGCCCCAACCCTCCGGGCCAGCAGTTGGCGAGCCGGTAGGCTCGACCAACTGCCAATCATCCCAGAGGGCGGGATTCCCCGGGAGGGGGAGGGACATCCTGAAGGGAGGTGGGACTTCCCCTCCTCCAGAGTATAAAAGGGAGCAGCCGGCCGATGATGAGGCAGTCGGCTGCGAGGCAAGGGAAGCCGTGTCTTCCCTCCTGCCTATGACCATCCGACCACCTGAGAGAGGCAGCTTGCGTGGTGGTTCAACCCCCGCCCTCCAGCTTACCTGACGCCTTCCCTGGGCAGACTCCCTTTCTGCGGGGACACTGAAGCCCCTAGGTCAGGTCCCGGGCTGGAAGCCCCCAGCCAGGGCGAACTTGGGGGTAGCGACTTACCCCTCAGCACCCCCCTTCCAGACTCCCCCCAAAGCCCCCGCCTACAAAAAGCATGGGAGACAGAATAGAACCCTGTGGCACCCCACACTGTAAGGGGCAGGGCGCCGAACAGGACATGCCATCCAGGAACTATAACAACTTCAAAATGCAGACAAGGAATCAGATGTTTAAGTACTGTACTACCTGACATCATAAGAACATAAGAAGAACCTGCTGGGTCAGACAAGAAGCCTAGATAGTTCAGCATCCTCTTTCCCTTAGTGGCCAACCAGATGCCTTTGGGAAGTCCATGTAGGCAAAAAGCCCTCTCCCATGTTTGCTTCTCAGCAACTAGTTTTCAGAGGCATACTGAACTTGCAGGTAACACAAAGTCATCCATTTATTTATGATTTTTAATGCATATTCTTCATCAAAAACATCAGAAATACTCTACCCATGGAAAGCTATCACATCAGGGACAAAAACCCAGTAGCGTCACTAGGACGCGCGTCACCCTGGGGCAGGGGGCGCGCATCACCCTAGTGACGCTCCGACATCGCGGCACGGGGGGACGACCCAGCTCCCCCCCGCGTCGCCCTCCGGACGCTCCGAGGCCGGCCCGGGAAACGGCCTCGGAGCATCCGACCCCGTCCGACCCCGTCCGACCCCGTCCGACCCCATGCAGCACGTTCATCCGGGTATTTTTCGAATACCTTTTGTCCTCAAAACGGTCTGTGCATGCGCGAAAATTCAAAAAATAACCTGGATGAACATGCTGCATGGGCCTTCTTTCAGAAGGCCCGGCTCCTGGGCCGGCCTCGGAGCGTCTGGAGGGTGGCGCACGTCACCCCGTGGCGCACGTCACCCCCTGTTGCCCCCCCCGCCACGCTCCAGCGACGTCTCTGCAAAAACCTGTAGCCTAACTGGCAAGGTAGTTTTCAACAAGGAGGGATTTTTCTTTTATTAATGTGGGGGTATATTCAGGCTTGTGTACTTGAGGTAGTACAGTCCCAGGAGAGCAGGCAGAAAGTGTTATTTTCTGAATGTTTTGATCAGATTTAAATCTCCAGCAGTGGCAAGCCAGATGACCCCAAGAAGCTTTCAAGACAGATATAACCTTATAACTATCTCTTGTTGTTTGTTCCTGCATCTGGTAATTAGAAGTGCATGGTTTGAATTTATGAACCAGTTTAGAGGCAAACTAGCAAACAAACAAAACAATAAAATAAATTGGACCATGTGCAGATGGATTATGCACTTGCCTATTTATTCCCACTATTTAGCAACTTCCTTCAGTTTACATGCATAATAATAATTACAATGATTATTAAATACATCTCTGTAGACTCTTTAGGAAATGCTAATGTTATGTCTTCTTGGGAAGAAGCACACTGTGACAGGAATCCTACACTTTTAACAGTTACATGCAAGGCAATAATGCAACAGACATGATCTTCCCAGCAGTGAGAAGGAAAGCTTCACATGTTGCATTTCTGCCTTACATCATTGTTAAAAGTACAACAGTCCTGGATGATGATGGCGCAGTCCATGTACATGGCGCTTTACAACGAATGAGAGGTCAGCAGAGACATGCGTTGTGGGCGCAGCAGGTGAGGCAACCCCGCCTCCTCGTAGTTCCCGGTAAAGCGCCACAGCCTAACCGGGGGATTGCGCATGCACGCTACCAGCTTGTACTCGAGTAAGCGGGTAGTGCATGCAAACACACACACCCTGTTAGGCTGCAGTGCTTTACCGTGAACTACGAGGGGGCGGGGTTTCCTCATCTGCTGCGCCCGCACCACACGTCCCTGGAGGACAGGTCCCTGACCCGAGGGGATTGCAATGGAGATATTCACACAAGGGAGACAACAGAGAAGAAGGGAAGGGAAATTGAGGCAGAGGTAAACAGGGAAGAATATGTTGTATTTTTCAGTTACAGTGATTGTTACAACAGGAGCACAATTCTAGGCATGTCTACTCAGAAGTATGTCTCATTGAGTTCAATGGCACCAGGTAACTGTGTATAGGATTGCAGCCAAAAGCATCACAGTCCCGTCAAGAAAAAGTGACAAATCTAAACATACAGATGAGTATATTGCAAAGAATTTAACATACAGTTACTGGTTTTAAAGAGTGCTCCAAAAGATTAAAAATGTCTTTAAAAGTCCTCTGACATATGACTAAGAAGAATAAAGCTAGTAGAGTAGACCAATTCTGTATGGATCCACAGAGCCCATCGTTGCTCATTAAAAGAGAAAAAAAGTTTACAGAACCATTATTTGTCATCTGAGTGCCTACAGAACTGAATATTGTATAAGAATGTGACATAAAATGAAATAGCTGGCAGATAGGTAGAATCCGTATCAGCAGGTGATATCTGCAGAGCATATTTAGCAGTTTTTCTCTTCATTGAAGCCTAAGGCTAGTTTTTCAAAGTGGGCTAACTTGTTTTAATTAAATTGTAAAGTGGCAAAAAAAAATGATTATATGCCTGTGGGTGGTGAACTGAATGCATCTCCCTACGGAGCAGCCCGACAAACCTTTGATCTAGGAAAAATACCTCTATTACTTAAACCCAATGGCCATAGGTTGTAATTTTCTTGTATTGGCAGGTTAAGAAGGACCATTGTTTTTCGAAGGGTTAGTGGTCTGCACAAGTTCTTCCCAGGGAAAGATGTGTTGCTCAAGCAATAAACATAAGAAATATATGGCTTTCATATAGTCCTGATCATTGGTCTTACCCCAGTGTCAAGTCAATATTATACTGTACCCGTATGTAACTTGCAACCCACCAACTCAAATGTAGCACATAGCCATGTATGGTGGCCCTTCAATGTTACCTTTTTTTTTCATTTGCATGGCTGGATCTGCAGAAGCAGGGCATTGTCAAGGTTGGCAGGTGAGTTGATGAGCCACATTGTGCCAACCTGCTTTAGAGGAACAGTAGTGTGTCCATGTTGTTCTTCAGAAGGTCAGCTCCTCCTTACATTACTACATGTTACTACTCATAATGAGCAGCTCAGAGTGACAGCCTGAGAAGGCAACAGTCATAGACTCACTCATATAATTAATAATGGAGGGGTGGCTAATAAGCATAACAGAACAGTCACAACTCAACAAAATGCAGCTCTGAATGCAACACATACATACATCACGTACACCTCCCACACATGAAAGCTAAACAGAATGAACAGCAACTGCTGAAAGGGAAGGGTTTTCTTGTTTTTTTTAAGGGGAAAAAATTAATTAGCAGTTGTTCAGTATAATTCTCCTTGCATGGTATGTTTTTGTCAAAGAAACAAGTTCCAGAAAGTACTGTACCTAGTAATGATGGATGAAGTCGCAAACAACACGGACGGACTGCAAACAACACCTCTAGTTCCATACCTCCAGGCCACTACAGCAGAAAGTGCCCCTTTAAACCACAAGCATTCATTTCAAGTGAGGAGGAGATTCACATTTTAGTTTCTCTCAACCACCCTTTTTGTGAGTTCAGTGAGAGGCATTAAGGGTGTAATGAATACACATTACATGATGCGATGTGCAGCTTTAGGATTCTTCCATATCAAGGTTTACAGGGCCGTTGTGCCAACCCTTATGCCGATCTCCACTAGCCTAAACAGCAGATGGATGGCAGTTAATAGGTCAGTGCAGCCAGCAGTTCAAAACTGGGATTTAAACAAAACTTTGTGCAACTGAGGGACAAGCGACATTATGCAGGAGGGTTGCCAATTTGCTCAGAGCAGCAGCAGGGGGAGGGAGCTTTTAACTTTTCCTCTCTGCACTATTTGCCGAATCCAAATCCCCCCCCCAACTGCTGTTTGTCCCTGTCATCTCCACCTCCAGGGGGCTTGGGAAGCTTTGGGACAATTGACAAACAAAAGGCAGGGGTTGTTCCTTCTCCCTGGGCTTCCTTCACCCCACTCCTCACTCTGTCCTCAAGGCTAGGGGGGCAACCTACATGGAAGCACACCTTCTGAAGTACAGCCCAGGATATGGCCTGTGGGGGTATCACAAGCCCCAGCCCCCACCTGGCCAAGGGCTGCAACCAGTAGCATCACTGGCCATCATTATCTCACCCCTCCTATGGTTGATTCTGCTCTGTTCAGCACCCCACTGATCAGTGGCATCATGTGAGCCAATTAGCAGAGCCTGCCCCACTCTCTGCCACAGGAAGAAAAATTCAGGTACCTATTTCCACTCCCACCCCCCACCCCCACAGGGTAAACAGCAGCTGGAGTTGATTTTGATCAGGAAAATGGCACGAGGTAAAAGGCTAAAAATCCAAAACCCCACAATTGCTCCAAACAAATTAGTAGTTCCACACACAGCTACATTTTACAGCCCAATTCTATCTGGGCCAGGTGATCCTGACCGCCACAGATGATAAGATGGCGGGGGAGACGGGACAGTGTGGCAGGAGGGCGGAATGGGAGTGGGAGAGGGAGAAACAAGGCTGTGATGGGGCGGGGGAGGGTGACATGGGGAGGGTGGACTGGGTCCAGGAAGGGGGTTGGTTTGGTGGCAGTGGCAGCCACCAAATCCTAAACCCCTTCCCGGACCCAAACCCCTGGTGTGCGTCCATGTGTGCCAGCTATTTAGCTAGCACAGGTCCAAATAGATCCCCCCATGCAGCTGAGACATACCACCAGGTAAGGGAACAATTGTTCCCTTACCCAGAGGAGGTCTCCTCAACTGATCCCCCCCCCCCCCCCGCAGGATGCAGCGGTAGCCATTTTGGTGCCGCTGCATCAACGGGGGAAAGAATAGGATTGGGCTCTTAGTGGGTTTTTTTTAAAGTTATGGGGTAAATCATGGATGTTTTTTGCATTAATAGGTAGTATGGCCCTGAGTCATTCTTGTCTACTACTATTGCTTCCATATTTCTGGTTCAGCACAGAAGTATGAAACCAGCCATGAAGGAAGATCTATCTAGCAGTGAATGAGGAAACTGTAACTATGTAAGTGCTACTGGGGGGGGAGGGGAGAGAAGGTTAGGTTCATGGGCTGTGCATAATAATAATAATTAAAATACTAATGATATCTGTATTTATATACCACCTTTCTATGTCGTCAGAGTTCTCTTCGGGCTTTATTCAAAGCAGTTTACTCAAGCAGGCTTTTCTAAACCCCTGTAGGGTGTTTTTTACAACAAATGTTCCATTTGCATAGAACCCCACTTCTCCACCTGTTTCCTTTCAATGGTGTGGAATCGACTCCTCTCTATCTGCCCAGAAGACGGAGAAAGGAGATGGAGAGAACTTCATTTTCTGTGGCTGCTGCTTTCCCCCCTCCCCTAGTCCCTGTTCCCCGGCTTACCAGGCAATGGGAGCAACAGTCTCAGTGGTGGATCCGCTTCCTTTCTGAGTGCCATTTTACAGGTCTGAGATTGCCCCACCCCCAATGATACATTGCAGGTGAGGTACCACAAATTTTAAAATGGTGCCCAGGAAGGACAACAGACCACTCCAGTTTCTGCTCCATTCCCCATCACCCAGTAAGTAACGGGGATGCTGACTTGGGGACTGGAGAGAGCAGCAGCATTTCTGTGCTGGGGTCAGGTGGGGGTATGGTCGGGCATGGATTCTTTCAAGGCCCTTGGCATGTGCCTGACCAGGCCCCACCTGTGATGCCACCTGTGGATTTGGCTATTGATCTTGGCTAACAAAACCATGCCCATTTACTATGCTAGCCAGTGGTTAAACTGAAGGGAAAGAAAAACCTGCCTCTGCCATGATTGCTGTAGCCCAGAGAAGTTCTGGGTGATGGATCTTCATCCCATAATCATGTGGGGGAATGATTATGGACAGGGCAGACTTTTTAGTTTCACTTCAGGTACAGGGCATTTAAATGGTGAAACCTCATTTTCCCTGCTAGTGACAGTGACTCCTACCTTGGTTGGGGCAAGATTGAGAGACATGTCTGCTCACTGAAGTCTAGAAATTTGAGATTTCAGTCTGTTTGGACTTTCTCTCAATGAGCTGGAATGGGTGCAAAGAACCTGTCTTGTCACAAGAAGCATTGGTGTGCATATTTAATAAATCACACAACAGCCAATGTGCTGTGTATTTAAAGACCCAGATTTTTCATTGTACAATCTCTCAAAATTATATTAAAGCTAAATTCTCGAGTTTAGTTATGCAAGAGGATAATAATCCGTTTTAATTGTACAATATGTTTGTCCTAAGGCTTAATTAGGTCCAAAGGCCTCAAGAGAGCATAGGAACTAGAAAAATTAATATGCAGAACACTGAAAGAGAGAGCATCTATCTACACTGTATGTGCAAAAATGATTCATTTTTTTTCTCTGAGCAATATAATCTTTGAGTAACTAGTAGTGGATTGTGGAGTGTATGATACCAGAGTCTATGTTCTTTTGTTGTTATTTGTATGAAGCTGAAAACCACCAGGTTACACTTGTCAGCATCGCCGTTTGGAAATTAGGCTCATCTAAGGAATTAGCCTTATTTTTTTCCTCTAATAATGAATACAAAATGGCCTACCTTTGATGCTTGAAATCCACCACTGAGATAATTAACTAGAAATAATTACAACGTACTTGGCAAATTATAGCTTTGCCCTGTGTGAAAAGGACGTGTTTTATTTGTACTTGCTCCCTAGTGACCTTCTGACTGATCAAGTGTGAAGTTTAATATTAAAAGGTGAGTTGTTGACATTAGCCTTGATTTTGTGACCACTAGTAATCTTGAAGCAGTTGTCTTTAAAATTACTAGGTCTGTGCTGACTTAGTTCTCTCTCAGAGCACAGAGGTGCATTTAAATTTAAATAATCTAGGTTCCCAGTTTTGTTACAGGAAAACATGGCTGCAAACTCTTCCCAATGTAACCCGACAATTTCTGCTCTTGTCCATTGGGGCAAATGCAATGATTTAGCGCAATCCAGCACGAGTTGTGGCGGCCGGCCTAAATGGATGCAGGCTGTGCCAGCGCGGCCCAGGCTCACCTCGGGGGAAGGGTTACCCCAGTGTAAGTGCAGGAGGCCCCAATGAGCCTCCTTAGATGCGCACCAGCTCTTTAGCTGGCGCTCGTCTGGGGAGGCTGTGTACGATTTGATCCAGATTTGAGCACAGAGATCTGCTGCCATCACATCTAATTAGTCGGCCAGTACTGCTGCATCCGAGTGCAGAAGGAATTGGGTCTGTTTGTTTTACATCCATTGGCTCAGGGCAGCCAATAGCAATTTAACATGTGCATGTGCACACACATACACATATACACACATATATGTCTCTATATATAAATATTAGTAAAGTATCTTTACAAGCATAGCAGGTTTAATCTAGGAATGATAAAATGAATTTATCCCCACCCCCACCCTGCCCCCTGAAGAATTGACTGCTTTCAGTTAATTCAAATGGGGTATGCTGGTGGGGAAATCTAGTACGCAGCATTACTAGAAGTCAGCAACAGACAACATAGTGGAGGTGTTGAAAGAAATAGATAAGTGCACATGTATTTTTACACATTATAAAATTACATATTGCTTCTTTTGTGCCAGCACAAAAATTTAATCCTGATTAAGACCAATTTCCTTTCGAAAAGCTCAGTACATAAAACTGTTACACTTGCCATTGTGACGATCCCTGTGAGGTTTTAAGCAGTCTCCTCTTTAGTCCACCAGCTTTCTTTGGGAAGCCCAGTGTTTCATTATCGTGGCATGAGGTGGTGCTAATGGTACATTATAGCACTGCAATTAAGAACTACATTCTGAGCGACAAATTAAGGGGTATTTTCATTCTCCCATGCCCCATTTAAACAAAAACCATACACATAATTATTTCTGACCCCTGTTGTCAAGTACAAATAATAAAACTCTATCATAAAAGCAGGATATTTTTCTTTCTTGCCGGCAATTGCACTTACAAAACAGATTGCAAATATTTTTGAAAGATTACTCACCTGCTCCTGAATGCCCCGTGGGTTCGTGTATTTCTACTGCAACTATTTGTTCTCCTGTTAAGCCACTCTTGCTTTGCATTTGCTAATTACATGTAAACATAAGAGTATATGTCAAGTCGGCTTTATTCCTCATAGTGTACATTTCCAGTTCAGTCAAATCAATAGGGTGGAATTTGTAGTAGCTGGGTGACTTGAAATTACTGCAAAATATTTTAGACAGCTAATAAACACATGATGGTGGCCTCCGCAATGGAAGTGAACATATACTGACAGTTCAAGCCTATGCATGTCTACTCAAAAGTAAGTCCCCTTAAATTCAATGGGACTTGCATCCAGGCAAGTGTATATAGAATTAGAGCCATTAGTTTGTTATCTGCACTCTGCTCTCCAGTCGACAAGGCTTCTAGAGCTGCTTACATAAAATTAACAACAGGAAATCATTACAACTGAAAAGACAGGCAGGAGAGTTTATGCCTCACTGGCTGCTTCATTTCCTCCTCCTCCTTGTCACAGAGCAGTTGGTAATCCAATGGCTTCTGAAGCCACCTTATATCAAGTCAGACCTTTGGACCATCCAAGAAAGTATTATCTAAATTTGATGGCATCTCTCTTCCCGGTCCTACCTGGAGATGTCAGAGGTTGACCCCTGAGACCTTCTATATGCAAAGCTGTAGCCTGCCAGGTCCAAGAAGTCAGCATCTAGGCCCGTGATGGCCAGGTGACACGCGAGGTCATTTTGGGTGCCACGCCAGCGTTTCCCCCAGGACCCCGACACACCTTATATTTTTGCAAAAGTTTTACAGGCTTGTTTTAAACATTTAGGGCAGGGATTTTGGCAGACCTCTTTCAAATTATTCTCTAGTAAAACTCAGCAACAAAAAAGGTCACTAATTGATGTTAAATAAAATGCAGTGTGTTCTATAGTTGTTTTCAGTTCAGTTCAATTCAAAATTACTATTAAAAGTAGCAATAGTCAAAGTACTATTAAAAGTACTTGGCCAAATACACCCATATTAAAAACCTGTCTTGTTCACACAATACTCCATGGCATGCCTGTTTCGACATGTGTAGTACTACAAAAGGATCCCTACTTTGTGTGGGGGGGGGCACAATAACAGGTCAGTTGCACCATGAAGAAACTGCACAGCAGCTTAACCGACACTATGCAAGCAAATATGAGAACAAATCCACAAAGACAGACACCGAATTGGCATGTGGGCAGGAACACGGATATTCACTGTCTAGCCGTGTAATCCCTACAGCCACTGCTTACTTGCTTAATTATGCCACTTTTCTATTTTGTTTCAAAAGCCGTTAACAAGCATAACAGCACTCACCAAACAACAACAGAACAAACTAAAACTTAAAAAAGGAATGAAAACTCAGCCACTAAAAACCAAAGAGGTGGCTCAGCACATTGTTCTTAAAATGGAGTGTCTAACCATTCAGAAGGCATCACAGCAATATGTTTTCACTGCCTGAAAACTGAGCAGGGATGGACAGCCCAACCCTATCTGGGATTGGGATGTCATAAACAGCCATTTCAGACAGCTGAACAGAGTTCTGGTGTCAATGGCGTGTGCCGGATCCTATCCCCTCTTTTTCGAGCCTCCCATCCCCTTTGTCTCCTTGACAAAAAGATGGCAGCTAAAGAGCTGACACAGGTCTGAGGAGACCCATTATGGAGCGGGAGGCTTACGGAGGGGTAAGGGGCTTTAAATCCCCTTTCCCTTCCAAAGCCTCCCAAGCCGCCTCCCGCCTCCCCCGCTGGATACAGTGTGCTTGGTTTGCGTGCAGCTGCACTGGGGGGGGGGGGAGGATAGGACTGAGTCATAAGTCAAGCAGACCTCATTCGGGAGTGTGGTCTACATACAACATTGGCACCACTACAGAAAAGGCCCTGACATGCCCACCTGCCAGACTTGCAATAGCAGACAGACACAGAACAGAGACTCATGTGTTGACCTAAGTTCTTGAACAGGTTCATCTGAGAGGAAGAAGTTCCTAAGATAAATGCAGATCTCAGTGGGAAAGGGAAAGTTTATCCCTATCAGTTGTATAGGGCCATTGCTGAAGTGATTTAACAAAACACAGAAAGTAGTCACTCATTCCCCAAAAACTAACCCAGAAATAGGAGTCTATGTAAACAATCAAGCTGAGCAGAACTGCACTGATCATAACATGCTTAACTACTCCACAGGCTTGTTGTAATGTTAAGTGGGAAGAGATTAACTATGTAGGCTGTCCTGAGCTCCTTGGAGGAGAAAACGCTCTCTCTCTCTCTCTCTCTCTCTCTCTCTCTCTCTCTCTCTCTCTCTGTGCGTGCGTGTATGTGTGTGGAGTGCATACAGAATAGTACAGACTGTATATTCAGGGTGTCAGGGGCGCAACAAGGGTGGAGCCTGAGGGGCAGCTGCCCGGGGCGCAACGCCAGGCTCTACCACTTAATGACTACCCTCGTGTTCGGCTTGGAATGCTCCAGGCCAAACACAAGGGCAGCCATTCGCCTGCTGCCTTCTCCTGCCGCCCCTTCTCCTCACGATCATGAGGAAAAGGAGTGATGTGTGGAGGCTGCAGGCAACCTCGCGTTCTGCTTGGAGCAGTCCAAGCAGAACGTGACAGCTGCCGAGTCCTCCAGCCTCCGTGCGTCGCCCCTTCTCCTCACAACTGTTGGGGTTTATTTTTTGTTTTGTTTTTTAAGTTTCATACGTTTGACGATCTGCACCGTGTGCTCTCTCATACTTCCTGTTGTGTTTGTTTTAAGGTTGCCAAGTCACTCAACCACAGAAAGGTGATTACTTTAAATGCTCTAATTGCAGAGGGAGAAAAGGCAGCTACTCCTTCTCCCACCTGGTCTCTCCCTGGCCCTAGCATGTGCCTCCTCTCTAGTCTTACATAATACCCACAGTAGCTAAATTGCCATCTGCCACTGTGGGGCGATCAAAGTGAACAGGGAATCTCTGCTCTTACGTTCAGATGGTGGAGTCAGCGCCGCACACACAGCTGATGTGATGTGTAAGGCTCCCCTGGGCAGGCACAGGTCATTGACATCAGCAGAGGCACCTGTCCCGCCATGTTTGCGTGGTGCTTATTGCAGCTCCCCCCACCACTTGAATGTAAGAATGGAGATTCCCTGCTCAACCGTAGGACTGGGTCATCCTTGAAGCCAAGTGAGGTGGTAATCTCAGGCAGCAGGTGGCCTGGGGAAGGCGCCCACCTCCACCTGTCAATTTGCCTCCACTGCTCCACCTCTTCCCACGTCATGGATTGGAAAAGGAAGAGGACAGAGTGGAAGAGGAAGTGCGTAGGACAGGAGAGTGGGAGCTAGAGCGGTAGAGAGACCCCCCTTTTTCTTTTCCATTCCAGGGATCATGAGAAGCAGAGGCTGCTGTGCCACCAGGTAAGGGGGGGGGCAACATTTGGTCTCAGGCACCAGGAGCTCTTGGGCTGGCCCTGCTCACCTCCGTTGCCCTGGAGAAAGAAATGGGCAGGAAAAGAAGTAGCTTCCTTTTCCCCCACTGCAATGAAAGCATTAAAGGTAATTGCCTTTTTCAACTGATTGATCAGACAATCCCTCTGTGTGTGTGTGTGTGTGTGTGTGTGTGTGTGTGTGTGTGTGTGTGTGTGTGTGTGTGTGTGTGTGTGTGTTCGTCCGTCCGTCCGTCCGTCCAGGCATGCATGTATACAGAGAGAGGTGCTGAATACAGAGAGGTGCTGAAACAGGAATCCTTAGAATTTTTAAGTATTTTTGTTCAAACAGTCAGTTATTGATCATTTTCAGTTTCTACAGCAAGCCAATTGTGGCCTGAAATTCATGCTATTCTATGAAAGGTCTTCAGTCACAGAGCTTGAGTCATAACATATAATTTCTGGAGCTAATCAGCAGGAGCAGAAAAGTCAAATATTCAGCCCTTTACCTTTAAACCTCTTCACACCATCAGCTATTTAGTCTAGAAATCTGTATGGTTTGAATCAGGCAACACACACCAAAAAAAAACACGTTTCAACTTTTAGATACAGAATGTGAAAAAACAACTTTAATTTTGATAGAATTCTATTAAATATGGAGCTGTTACTATTTTATATATGTTTGAAAGAGATGCAAGGTAGTGCCATTGGGGAACCTCATACCCCTTGACTGGCATGACTACCTTATACCAGTTCCAGATGCTCCAGCATCACCCACCGTCAGCCCCTGGGCCTCAAGAGCAGAGGAGATGAGAGACCCATTGCAAAGTCCAGAGCTGAAGATGCAGTGCTTGCTTGGAAACCTCCCGAAGATACGTATTATGTACTTATATACATATTAGTATATATAGTATATATAGTATACAGCCAGTAACACCGATTCTGGATCAAGGCCTTTTCAAGTGTCCAGGAAGGGGCAGGCTGGGGGACCCACTGTAAAAGCCTTCAGTCTCTACTCTACTTACTAGCCAAAAATGCAACAGCTGTTTAAGAAAGCTCTGTGCAAAACCTAGCTCTTGCTAGATACTAGTGTTCCTTCGAATCCTTTATTATATAATGTTGTTGTCTCAAGACATCTACCATATATACTCACATATAAGACGATCTCACTGATAAGATGAGGGCAGGTTTTGAGCCAAAAATCCTGGAATTTGCTATGACCCTTTGATAAGACAAGGATAAAACTTAAGGACTTTTGGGGTCAGACCCTGGAAAAGCTCAAATGACTTTACCAGTAATGGTTACCTAAGAACTCTACATTCAAATGTACTGAATAGTAAAAGAGTGGGAAACGTTTGATAAGAAGTTGAGTGATGTCATTTTACTACTGTAAATAAATTACTCTTTTTAGGAAATTACAGGTTTTATTAAATCAGGAATCATAAATAAACAGGGGGAGGTGATGCTAACATTGCAACTCATATCTGGGATGACTGAGGCACAATAGCAATAAAAGCAAATAAGACCCAACAGACCATATTAACAGAGATGCATTGAGGTGGGTTGAACATTCAACTGCAGGCCATATGAAGAGAGCATGGATGGTGTAGTGGTTTGGGAGTCGGACTTAGACCTGGAAGATCCAGGTTCAAATCCCCGCTCAGCCACGAAGCTTCCTGGGTGACCTTGGGCCAGTCACTATCTCTCAGCCCCACCTACCTCACAGGGTTGTTGTGAGGACAAAAAGGAGGGGAGGAAATATGTACACCACTCTGAGCTCCTTGGAGGAAGGGTGGTATAAAAAATTTGAAAAATAAAAAATAAAATATGGCAGAACATATGACAGAGCACCATTAACAAAAAAAATGACTGAGAACCATTGAAAAAATAAGTCACCAATTAAAAAAAAAAAAACAGGCAGAGAACCATGGGAGAACCATGGACAATGCACACATTGTACCTGCTGACAAAATGTTGATTCAGACTATGATCAGAAGAAATCAGGCTGTGAAGGACAGAAGATAAGAGCCACAACACTGCAAGCTCTGCAGTCTCCCGCCAAATACATATTAACTGCTGTGAGCAGGACCTGCTCAGCTTTCACCATTTTCATTTGCTGATGCACAGTTCCCATGCTTTGACACATTGCAGTTTTGCAAATTGGTAAAATATTTTCTCTTTCCCCATTTCACTCTCAGCCCCCCTCCCTCTTGCTGTTGAATGCTTTTAAGAAAGCAAACACAAAACAAAAAGGTTTTTTTAAAGGCAGAGAAATAACCCTCACTGCTTTAGCTTGAAATTCCCTGCAGATTTTTTCCCTTCTCTGTAGTGTGCTTATCTTAACCATTCAAGTGCTAATTGCCTGACATTCTGTTTTTTGACTGGAAGCGCAATCCTATCCAACTTACACCATCGGTGTAACAGCGGTGCAGCGAGAACGGGAGGCCCCAGAACGGAAAGGGGATTCAAATCCCCTCCAAAGGGGGATTCAAAGGGGATTTAAATCTCCTGAGCCCAGGGTGCCCGTCAGTTGGCAGGCTGGAGGTCTACTCAGGGAAGGAGACGCTCGTCCCCTTCCTCGGGTGTAAACCAGGGCCGGCCTTATTGGCCTCCAAGGATTTCTGCCAGCTAAATAGCTGGCGGAAGTAGAGGAGGCCGTGTAATGGTGTAGCCGGCCCGGCGGGGATGGGAATATGGCGGAAGCCATCCCCCACCCCCTCCCGGGCCGGCTAGACCAATGGGCCTCCTCTCTTGCCCGTTGGACCGCCCACGCAGCCGCTGGCGGGAGAGCTTACCTTCTTCCGGCGGCCGCTTGCTGGTCCAGCGACAGAGTGAGGGAGGCCGGCCTCTCTTACTCTAAAGTAATCGCGAACGTGCTTTACAGCACATTCGCAAAACTTTAGAACGGCGGAGCACGCGCTCCGCCATTCTAAAATTACCCAGGATTGAGCCCACAAACACACACAGAGTGGGGGTGTTTCATAATTAGGACTGCAGTTCACTTACTACAGTGTAGTAATGGGATTGTCCTATAAAGTTTGTACCTTCCCAGTTTAGAGAGGCTCTAGAATCATGGCAGCATCTATCCAGATCAAATGTTAAGAGATTTGGGGGGGGGGGTCCAGATTTTGAGTAATACTGTATCTCAAGTATTTGTTTTTATCTAGTTTTCACCCTTCTTCTCAACTTGTAAAGGGCATCCTGATCCTGTTTTTTTTTTAATTAAAAAAATCTAAGATCAAGTACTACAAATATGGTAAGCTGTGAGGGTCCAGACAAGAACATGTAAGTACTGTAAATAATAACACAATGTTTTTCATCTTTACAGTTAAGTGTGTTTTCAAAAAACAGGACAATGCATATGGCATGCTAGACCAATGCACATCATCATTATGTATGCTATTGCTTACTACAGAGGGCTGCGTGAGGAGTGCTCTGACAAAGCTAATGAATAGACCACAGGGATTTCAGAGACTTCTGTTGTGTGTGATAATGACAGAGTCAGAATGAATCTCATTTTGCATGTGGGCTTCTGCACAACATGGCTACATTACTTTTTTCCCCCTTTAAACTACTAGAAACGGTAAATAGAATTTGCATATATAACCAAGAAAAATAAAGTGCCTCTAGGGAAAAGAAACTGGAAGAAGGAAAAGGCAGTTGATTAGCACTGCCACTCCAAATAAGACTTATTACCATAATCCTTTAATTAAAACTGAAATGAAGAGATACTCAAATAGTATGAAAGATACACAACACAGCAGCAAAATCTATGACTGAGCTGTAGTCTTCATCCTGTATATGTATGCCCTCAAACAGTTTATTTGGCAATATCTATATCAAAAAATGTCATGACTTGCACTGCTGGACATAAAAGAAAATAGATCACCTCTCTCAGGAGCCAAGGAGATTAAAGGAGGGACTTCAAAAGGAACATTACATTAGTGCTGTTCCTTATGCTAAAGACAGGCAGTACCTGGTTCAAGAAAGATCCCATAAACACAATTTGTCTTATTAGTGTAATGTAGTTCAGCTATGAATACTACCTTAAAAGAGATGTTTTGGACAAACCCTGAAAAGCTAGGATCATTCTATAAGCAAATAAGCGCTCCACTGTATTCTTCAGGGTTTGTTTTCTTGAATATCACAAGAGATTTGAGGGATTATTTATGAAGCAAAGCAAAACTGAATTTGTGGATGTCCATAATAGACATCCCACAAATCCAATTGTGTTTTGCTTCATGAATAGGGAACTCAAAGGAACTTACATGAAGCATAAGATGAAGAACAAACAAGAAAAACAAAACAAAACATCAGGTCCTATTGTCATAAGTCTATCAACCTCTGATTCACATAAGCCTCGAGTTTTAATAAGGATTGGGCAGCAGTAGTACTTGATGGACTTTTCCCAAAAGGAAAAGAAACACCATATATATAGACTCATGTAAGTCGATCTCATGGATAATTTGAGGGCACGTTTAAACCAAAAACTCATGGAATTTCTTCTGACCCATGGATAAGTCAAGAAAACGTAAGGGTGCATGGAATTCTTTAAATTCTTTGAAAATGACTTACCAGTAATTGTTCTGAGGCAGCAACAAAAGTTTGTTGTTGTTGTTGTTCAGTTGTTAAGTCGTGTCCGACCCTTCGTGATCCCATGAACCATATCCCGCCAGGCCTTCCTGTTCTCCACTATCTTCCTGAGTTTGCTCATTTTCATGTTCATTGCATCGGTGATGCTGTCTAACCATCTCATCCTTTGCCTTCCCCTTCTCCTTTTGCCTTCAATCTTTCCCAGCATCACAGACTTCTCCAGAGACTCCTCTCTTCGCATTAGGTGGCCAAAATATTTGAGCTTCAGCCTCAGTACCTGTCCTTCCAGGGAACAGTCAGGGTTGATTTCATTTAGGATTGACTGATTTGATCTCCTAGCAGTCCAAGGGATTCTCAGGAGTCTTCTCCAGCACCACAGTTCGAAAGCATCTATTCTTCGGCGCTCAGCCTTCCTTATGGTCCAACTCTCGCAACCATACATTGCTACTGGGAACACCATCGCCCTGACTATGCGAACTTTTGTTGCCATGGTGATATCTCTGCTTTTTATTATGCTGTCTAAGTTTGCCATAGCTTTCCTTCCAAGGAGTAAGTGTCTTTTAATTTCATGGCTGCTGTCTCCGTCTGCAGTGATCTTGGAGCCCAGAAAAGTAAAATCTGTTACTGCTTCCATTTCTGCCCCTTCTATTTGCCAGGAATTGATGGGACCAGATGCCATGATCTTAGTTTTATTAATGTTGAGTTTCAAGCCAACTTTTGCACTTTCCTCTTTCACTCTCATCAAGAGGCTCTTTAGTTCTTCTTCACTTTCTGCCATTAGGGTGGTATCGTCTGCATATCTGAGGTTGTTGATATTAACAAAAGTTTGGGGTGCGTAAAAAAAAGAGCCATTTTACCTTGTTCTGAAGAAGCACAGCTCTTCTCCAAACAGAAAGGTGAAGGAGCTTATGGGAGTTGTAGTCTTTGTGAGGGCTGCTGCTATGGAAGTATGTACTCCTCAGAAAGCCTACAACTCCCATAAGCTCCTTCACCTTTCTTCTTGTTAGGAAGAAACATACCCCTCCCTCACAGCTTGGCAGCAAGCCCATCTCCTGTACTGGGCCACTAATGCTGCCAGAAACCCTAGCAACTACAGGGACAGAGCTCGTTCTCCTCCCTCGCAGTGCACAGGCCTCTGTAGTAACGCTGCACTGCTTTGCCTTGTGGGACTTGGAGGCCAGGACCAGGTCATTGTTGTTGGAGCCAGTAAGGGCTGCCTGCAGCAGGGATCCATTTTTTTCGCTACAGAGTGAGTGCATGCACAGGGGTGCACCTCCTGCAGATAGAACATTTTCTGGGGCCCCATTTGGACCCAGGCCCAGGTACAAATTACTCTCTTTACCCCACTCTCATGGGCCCTGCTCTCTCCTCCTTCTTGGTGCACAACTGCAGTGCATACTGCAGTGTTCCAACAATGACCTGGGAAAGGAGAATAGCATGCTTCCTGTTTCCCTAAACTAGAGCCTGGTTCACAGTATACAGTGAACTTCAAACTTGAGTATACTCTCATCTGGAACCCGAGTTAGAATCTTGTAAATTACTGGAATATCTGTTCATCATTGGAATATTTATTTGGAATGACATATATCTGTAATCTTATATGCAATGTAAAATATAAATATATACAGTACCATACTGTATTGCAACAACCGACACTTGTCATGGATATCTAAATAATTCTGTCTATAACACTGCAATATTAAACATATTTATTATTGAAATAAGTATGGTTTTGTTGCAGCAAAACCAGTTAATTATGTTCCACAATTTTTAGATAGAAAGTTCAAACACTGACCCTTTTTTTTTTTTAGAACAAGCTACAGTAGATGCAAGCCTAAGGGAGAAATACACACTGAGTAAGCCGTACACAACCATTACCTTGACCCTCACTAAAACAGTTCATCCTAACCCACTGAAATGCTGAAGTCATTTTAAAATCTCATTAATAGTTGAATGTTTCAACACACGTTCCTCCCTTTCACAGGCCTTTTTGGAGCCTAGATTTCTCTCATTTCTTCTAAAATGCAAGTGCAATTAGTGCCTGTGACAACTATGTAAGGTGTACTAACTCTACAGCAGGAGTTCTCAACCAGTGGTACTAGTACCACCAGTGGTACTTCAGTCAACTGCTGGTGGTACTCGGACCAATGGACCGCCAGAACCCTGCTCCAATGCAGCGCTTTGGGTGACACGTTTTTGCTCCCGAGAGGCTCCTGCCTTTGGCCGAGCCTCTCGGGAACGCTGAGAAGGGCCCTCCTATCTGCATTTCTGGACTCTGAAAACCTGGAAGTAACTGGTGATGATGTCAGGTGGTACTTTGCCGGGAAGGGGTTGAGAACTCCTGCTCTAGAATAATACTACTCAATTGATAGTGTATATTTAGTATGACAGATGACATCATTTAGAGGCAGCCTATATTTTGAGCATCCATCATAGCTGCCAACTCTGCCATGCCACAGGGAAACGAAGGAAAGTGGCTCTCGGTGCACCTGAATAATGCTGTTCCAGGTCTGATTCCAGTTCGACCTGGAACAGTGTTTATATCAACAGTTGCTGATCTGCTTGTCCTTCCCTGTTCTTCTGAACCAATATTTTCCTAATTTTTTTGCAATGCAGTCCCAGTATACTACAGATATTTAAATTTAATATGGCACAATTATTTTCAAGGAAACTCTGACTATATTGCTAAATCTAATCACTTCTAATCATGTCTCAGACCTGTTCTGAGGCGCAGGGTGGCCCATAGAGTGGGCCTCAGGCATCCCCGTACCTCAGAACAGGTCTGAGATGCGATTGGAAGCCACTTCCGGTTTCGGCTTCCAATCGTGTCACCCCTCCCTGGTGCATATTTGGGGGGAGAAAGTACGAAGAGGCATCACAAGGCTGTTGTTTTCATTGAAAGTCCCATGTCTGCTGTAATGTCTAGTTCCAGCCTGAATCAGTGGGAGTTACTCTGTAGAACAGCGGTCCCCAACCTTTTTGGCACCAGGGACCGGTGTCATTGTAGAAATTTCTTCCACGGACTGGGGCATATGGGGGGGCGCAGCGCAAAATGACACCCTATGACGTCACTGCCCCCACCATGCGATTCCATGGGGGCTTACCGTATTGTGCCGCGTTCTCTTCCTCTGCAAACTGTCAAGCCTCTGCGGGGGCTTGCCGTGCAGTGCCGCGGTCTGCCACCTGTCCCAAAGGCGGGAGGCCTCGGTGGCTCCGACTGTTGAGCCTCCGCGGGGCTTGCCATGCTGCGGCGCGGTCTGCTGCCTGTCCCGATGGCGGGAGGCGAGCCAGCGCGGCCGGCTGTCCCGCCAGTCAGATCATCAGCTTTTGGCTCCAGAGAGCATGGCTGAGGTTTTTGCTCCCAACGGCGGGGCCGCCTGCACCTCTGCCCGGTGAGCCCGCCTCTTTCTTCACCAACGTCTAGCCCGGACGGGCTGGGCCCTGCACAGTCCTGGGCCCATGGGTGGAGCTGCTGTGGAGCCGCGGCTGGTGGCAGCAGGCGGCAGAACTGTGGGACCAGCCCGTCCAGGCTAGACGGCGGCGAAGAAAGGGGCGGACTCACCAAGCAGCGGTGCAGGCAGCCTCTCGTCGGGAGCGAAAGCCTCAGCCACGCTCTCTGGAGCCAAGAGCTGGCAATCTGATTGGCGGGACAGGCGGCAGAACGTGCCGTGGCACGGCAAGCCCCGTGGAGGCTCGACAGTCGGAGCAGCAGAGGCTCAAAGCAGGTCACACCATCCATCGTTTCCGTTTTGTTGAGGCCCCCGCGGCCCAGTTCCTGATGGGTCGTGGACCGGTACCGGGCCGCGGACCGGGGGTTGGGGACCCTGCTCTAGAACGTGCGGATAGAATTGCAGTCTTGGGCCCTAATCATATCCTTTCCCTCCTGCGTCGATGCAGCCACGCCACCGGAGCATGCGCTGCATCCTGCAGGGAAGGGGCAGTCCCAGAGATCTCCTCTAGTAAGGGAATATTTGAATTGGAAAAGGTGCAGGAAAGAGCGACCAGAATGATTCATGGGCTGGAGAACCCTTATTAGGAAAGGCTACAGCGTTTGGGGCTTTTCAATCTAGAAAAAAGGCGCCTGAGGGGGGGACATGATTGAGACGTATAAAATTATGCATGGGATGGAGACAGTGGATAGAGGGAAATTCTTCACCCTCTCGCATAACACCAGAACCAGAGTTAGAACGGATAAAATAAAGTATTTCTTTACCCAGCATGTAATTCATCTGTGGAACTCCTTGCCACAGGATGTGGTGATGGCACCTGGCCTAGATGCCTTTAAAAGGGGTTTGGATAGATTCATGGAGGAAAAGACCATCACAGGTTACAAGCCATAAGCAACCTCCTGGCTTTAGAAGTAGGTTTCCTCTGTGCCAGGTGCAAGGGAATGACAACAGGAAACAGGTTGTCTTGTTGGCTGTGTACTCCCTGAGGTATCTGGTGGGGCCACTGTGAGATACAGGCCACTGTGAGATGTTTAAGCCTCCAGTACCAGAATGGGTCTACTCGGACTTGCACCAGCAATTTCACTGGTGCAAGTCTGAGTGGAGCGGGGAAGGCGGATTGAGGCCTGTACGGGGGCTAGGATATGGCAGCACTGCTGCTGCCAATACCGCCCCCTTCCAGCTGTTGTTTTGCCCCATCTCCTCCCCAATCCTCCCTCTCTCGGCCCCATTCCACCCTTCCCCACCCTCCTCTCGCCCCCTGCACTGACTTACTGGCACCAGGGGATGTCCAGGGACCACAGGCAGGCTGCTACCACCACTCACCGCTTGCAGCAGTGGCCTGGATCCATTTTTGTGACAGCTGGAAAGACCTTACACTGCCAGAATGTTAGTTGCAGTGGCCTAAGGCCCACATAGGATTGGGCTGCCCTGGAACAAAAGTGTAATGTTGAAGTGTAATAATATTATGCAAGAAAATGTTTGTAAACTAACTGAAGCGTACTTCAATCAATTAAAATCAATAGGTTTAGCACACTTAAATCTGTGTGGGATTGTGGCCAACAGAAGTTGTCTGAGTACCATCAATGCCTTGTACGTGGTCTGCCATTTGAAAAGGACACAGTTAATTTGTTCCCAAAACTACAGCATGGCATGTAGACGGAATGATTGACCAAGAGGCGTGTCATTGCATTACCAATGACAAGGGAACTGGCATTTCTCCAAAACCCTCAAATTCAAGAAACAAGCTTGACACCTGAACACATTGTTTGACACATTTGATTTGTTTTGATTAAATCTGTTTCATGCTCAATAAAGTCACTGGGTTGAATATGGCCAAAAATCTAATAAAACCTGAAAGAACTTTCTTAAACTGTACGTTTACTTTTCTTTTTCAAGATTCAAATAATTCAGCATACTCTGCCACTTGTGTGTTGAATAGTCACCACAATATTTTTCATCTGTTTCAGATGACTTCAGAGTCTCCTCCTCCTCCTCATCCTAAAGGGGCTGCTGAATCATTCAAAGGCAATAGCCATTCTCACCCTATTGTTGTTAATGTTTGTTCTTTTTCTTCATCAACTGACTGGCAAACAATGAACTTGGCTTCAAGCCAGCTCCTTGGAGGACCACAACGTCCACCTGATTCCCAAGTCTGGAGAGTCACAGTAACCCCCCACTATCCAATCCCACAGGTACCACGTGGCTAATGCCCACAGTTGATTAAACACAAGGCCTGCCCACCTTCCTTTGCACATTTGCCTGGGTCTTTCATCCAGGGTGTTGGATGCAGCAATGGGCATTGCCTGCCAGCCCAGCTAGGAGTGGGTGAAGTGACCTGAACTACAGTGAGTATACAGGGAAGGGAACGTATCCAATTAATCACAATAGTAGCCTGTTTTATTTTCCACTTTCCTTTAACCACCATGTCATCTTTTGCCCGATCCATTCCATCTAAGTGGTCTTTTTTACCTTCCATATTCCATGAGGGCCTTATTTTTGTCTTTCCTTTACTCCTTATGGTGTTCACCCTTTTAATAAAATAAAACTTTTTTTTTGCTTCTATTTTAATTTGCCTGGTCTCAGTTCACTTGGGAGGGAGTTGGTTGCCCTGTCTTTCCAGACCACCAGTCTTTACTACTATCTGGCTTTTAAGGGACCCCCAGGGATTTGGGGGCTCTCCATTCTTCTGGGAGGTTCCCAAAGGCAACCTCTTTCTGATTGGTTTCCCCTGTCCTTGGTGGCAGCAGCAATCTCTCATCCCAGTTAAATTCAGTTTCAGAGAGAAACAAACTAGAAGTGAGTACTGGTTGCTATGCAGTGTACCCTGCACCTGTGTGTCTAACTGCCACAACTTGTCTATCAACCAAGACACTAAAAACTGGTGAAAAGATAGGCAAAGTGCAACATTAAATCTTCCAAATGAAATCTAAAGGATCATTTTTTTTTTCTCAATTGACATTCTGATGATCAATCAGTCTAATTTCTGCTTCTCACCGTGTATCTAATGGTTGGTTACATTTATACCCTATCCATTCCAATGCCCTAAAGTTAAGATTAGGTAAACGTAAAGGTGACCCCCTGACAATTAAGTCCAGTCGTGTCCGACTCTAGGGTGTGGTGCTCATCCCCATTTCAAAGCCGAAGAGCCAGAGTTGTCCGAAGACGCCTCCGTGGTCATGTGGCCGGCATGACTCTCTTTGCCGCAGCGCGTAGCACGCAGCTGGAACACGGAGCACTGTTTACCTTCCCGCAAGCGGTACCTATTTATTTATTTTTATTTATTTACAATATTTTTACCCAGCCTTTCTCCCCGAAGGGACCCAAGGCGGCTTACAACATGGGATACATAATACAAAAAATAATCACATTTAAAACAATAAAAACAATCCACAAAAGCTAGTAAAAACATCATCTAAAATTAATAAAAACACATCAAGTTACAATTAAAACAGGAGCATAAAAAAGCAGCAGCACTCCACCTGTGCCAGCAGGATGTTACAAAAGGCAAGGACTCAGAAGGCTTCCTTAAACAGGAAAGTTTTCAGGCCTCGCCGGAAGGTCTCCAGGGAGGGAGCAGTACGTAAATCAAGAGGGAGGGAATTCCATAGGGTTGGTGCCACTACTGAGAAGGCCCTATTCTGGCCGCCGCCCCTCGCACCTCCCTGGGCAACGGTACCCGCAAAAGGGCCTTCTCTGATGACCTAAGGAGACGAGCCGGAATATATGAAAGTAGGCAGTCTCTCAGATATCCTGGCCCCAGGCCGTATAGGGCTTTAAAGGTCAAAACCAGCACTTTGAATTGGGCCCGGAAACGAATCGGCAGCCAGTGCAGCCGCTGAAGAAGCGGCCCGACAGAGTTGAACCGCCTACCCCCAGTAACCACACAGGCCGCCGCATTCTGCACTAATTGCAGTTTCCGAACCGTCTTCAAGGGCAGCCCCACAATAATCTAATTGCGACGTCACCGTGGCATGGATCACCATGGTCAGGTCTGCACGCATTACTCATTACTCGCATCTACTCGCATTAACATGCTTTGGAACTGCTAGGTTGGCAGGAGCTGGCCAAGCAACGAGAGCTCACTCTGTCGCGGATTCGAACTGCCGACCTTTTGATCGACAGCTCATGGTTCAGCGGTTTAACCCGCTGGCCTAAAAATTAAGATTACACTTCACCAAAAGATAACTTTCTTTATCTGATCTACAGATCTGCTGTGTAATTTAGAAAGTTATCTTTTGGTGAAAGTTAAGATTACACTTCACCAAAAGATAACTTTCTAAATTACACAGCAGATCTGTCGATCAGCCCGTAAGCAGTGAAATTATTTATTATGTTTTTATCTTACCCTTCATCCAAGGACCACAGGCATACATGGTGTCGTCCTCTTCTGATTTATCCTCATAACAACCCAATGAGGTAGGTTAGCTCAGAAACAGCAACAGGCCCAAAATCACCAGCTAAATTCAATAATATGTTCACTATATACTGCACTGGTTTTATTGGTAGAGAACAGTTTAAAATAGAGGAAGTGACCTTCTACAACACAAACAGTACACAAGCCCACCTAAGAACATATAGTTCACAGGAATGCTTCTAAAACACTAATGACGCAAGAAATGTATTCAGTTCACCTGTTCTACATTGCCAAGCTAATGTCTGTCTCCCCTATCCCTGAAAAACAGTGGGTCACACAAGACCAGAACATAAGGTTCACTCTTGAGGCAAGGGTCAGAGCTGAAGCCACAGCTAAGATTCAGTGAGGAGTTAACTACATGAAACTTTTGACTCCTTAGAGTCCCCGTCTGCTTCAGAAGACAAAGGGTCCCACATCTCCTCCTCTTCAGAGGAGGTCTCATCAGGGTTGGGGTCTGGGTGCACTTGGGTCCTGATACCGGTATATTAACTGACACTTGTGGGCACTCTACAAATCCATGCATTAAAGGAAAAACATGAGTGTGTTTCCTCTTTGCCACAGGATGTGGTGATGGCACCTGGCCTAGATGCCTTTAAAAGGGGTTTGGACAGATTCATGGAGGAAAAGACCATCACAGATTACAAGCCATAAGCAACCTCCTGGCTTTAGAAGTAGGTTTTCTCTGTGCCAGGTGCAGGGGAGTGGCAGCAGGAAACAGGTAGCTTGTTGCCTTGTGTGCTCCCTGAAGCATCTGGTGGCGCCACTGTGTGATACAGGAAGCTGGACTAGATGGGCCTTTGGCCTGATCCAGCAGGGCTCTTCTTCTTAGGTTCTTATGTTCTCTCAGTGATGGAAGGTGGGGAAGGGAGAGGAACATACATCTCCATAAGAAACAGCAACAGATTCCAGCAGCTTAGATGGTCCATAAATGTCATGATCATGACTTTGGGCCCAGGGCTACTAATTCACACCTCACCCAGGACACGTTTGACTGGAATAAGGCTGAGCATCTGAAAGTGTAAACAATAGCTCCTTAGCATGCAGTTGCCATTTTCATGTGACTCATAAACATTTTTGTCCCATTGTGGCAGGTATTAAAAACACCTGGATAGTCATTCTCACTGAAACCAAAGAGGCAGCATAGTAGACACACTTTTAAAATATTGCAGGGTAATTTTGAATACATACAACCAGCATGTGTATGTCAATTACAGATAACTGCAAGTAATCGTACAAAGGAACCGGCTAGACTAGTCAGTTTTCCCGGTCATGTCATTTTACTACTGTTCCCTGGTGTGGTTTAGTTGGGTTGTCTCAGTGGAACATTTTTACATTTGGACTTCAGAACCTGGCTTCACCATGTGCCTGCCTCATAGGGGGCTAGGAGATTAATTTAATTAATGTTTGCTTGGGTGTCTTGAGAATCTTAAAGGAAGGTGTTATTGAAATGGTAAGACTTATTAGAATTTAGTGTTTTGGACTAAGAAACTTCTACCCATATGGTTGTAGTTAACAAGTTAGGAATATTACAGATATTAGGTTAACCACATTCTGATCTGAACTCTTACCCTAACGAGCTCATTTGAGTATTTTATTTGAAACACCTGTATATTGAAAGACAGCCAGAAGATTATTTTATGACAGAGCGAGTGCTCTGCTGGCCGAGGGTGTCAAGAAAGTGCCGTAAAGCATTTTCGCGGCACCCAGGGAGTAAGCTGTAAGTTATGTTGTTGTGCACACACTAGGATATGTCCAGTCTTCCTCAAGGCAAAGAAGAAAAGGCTCTCCCAGACGGATAACATCTCCTTGCAGCATTTTAATTTGATATTTGCCACTGTTCTGGGAAAGAACTTTAGGAATTTCTTCTTTCATTTCCTTAATGATATTGAGGACCACCTTAAAGGATTTGGTGGACCACAGTGTAAGAATTTCTGTTAACACTTTTAATAGCCTTATGACCGTAACAATATAAACTAGGAAAGCCAACTGGCAAAGTGACTTGAGGTTAAGACTACTTACAGTGGGAATGTTGTTGAATATGGTGACTTGGTTGGCCTGAAACTGGCCTAATTAAATCACCTTAATGCAGTGTTTCCAAAACGTTTTTGACCTGCGGCTCCCTTGACCATTAGTGACCATTGGCTGTGGCTCCACATTACATTATGTTGATGCCTCCCAATTGACATTGTACTGTTTTTCGAGAGGATTCCGTGGCACTCCGTGGCTCTCCTGACTGGTTTCAGTGGCTCCCCTGGGAGCCATGCCTCCCAGTTTGGGAACCAGTGCCTTAATGAACCCTACATGAACCTACAGCTTAATGAACCTACATGAACTTAAGACTCTCAAGACACCCAAGCAAATTACTGTTCAGTGACAGTCAAGCAAGCAGTTATGGTTCTAGAACGCAACTGTGATTGCTGCAAAGTTGTCCGAGTTGACCCACCTGGGAAGGGTCTACCCCGAGGGAAGGGAACAAATGTTCCCTTCCCCCGAGGAGACCTCTGGAGGCCCAAACTCCCCGGCATGATGTAGCAGATGCCACACTGGCACTGCTGCATTGCTGCATGGGGAGTTAGGTAGGATTGGGCTGTTAAAGAAGAAGCGTGACATACTGCAGAGGCGAAACAAGGGTGGAGCGAAGGCAAATAGTTCTGCAAGACTCCGTTACACTGGAGTCAGCGGCCCCTCCCCCTTGCTGTTGAAGCCATTCTGGCAGCAAATGCAACACACAGGACACTCCCCTGTTGCTGCTGGAATGGCTCCAACAGCAAGGGGGAGGGGCCGCTGACTCCAGTGTAACGGAGTCTTGCAGAACTACTTGACTTCGCTCTACCCTTGTTTCGCCTCTGCATACTGTATTTCCTTAGGGCAAGTTCCACAGATGTGGTGCCATTACCAAAGCAGCCCTGTTGCCCGGGTACCTGCCAATAAACTTGAGATCAATGTCAATTAACAAGGTACTGTCAACATTCCCTGCAACAGGTCCTATCTTCCAAACACTCCTCCCCACTTTAGTGCAGGCAACTACCCTGGAGAAGTGACTGTTGATTCCCCCTTTGAGCGTTCCGATTCTTACTCAAAGCTGGGGACTGTCCATTGATGATTCCCACCTCTCAACGCCAAACCTGAATTTGCACTGATTTGCACTGCCTCCTCCAAGCCAGAAAGTCTTTGAAGTTGACTTTGCAATCAAAGCCAGAATGTCTGAGCCAGACCGCTTCGGGTGTTTGGTACTGGCTCCACCACTGGCAGAATTAATGAGTTCCTACGTGAGAACTAAGTGCTTATTTCTGGCCATCATCTGCTTAATGACATCACTTCCTGCTTAATGATGTCACTTCCAGCCCTCAGCAGGCGCCATGAATGTTATTTGGCCTGCTGTATGAAATGATTTTGACACCACGGTTTAGAGCTTCAAAACCAAAGTCAGCACTTCTAATTGAGCACAGAAGTGAAGGAACAGCCAGTGTAGATGGTATAGGTAAAGGTATCCCCTGCTCGAAAGCCAATCGTGTTCGACTCTAGGTTGCAGTGCTCATCTCCGTGTCTAAGGCCGAAGAGCCAGTGCTGTCCAAAGACGCTTCCGTGGGCATGTGGCCGGCATGACCAATATAACGGTTACCTTCCCACCGCAGCAGTACCTATTTATCTACTTGCAATTTCTTGCTTTTGAACTGCTAAGTTGGCAGGAGCTGGGACAGGAGACGGAAGCTCACTCCATCAAGCAGCACTCGGGTCTCAAACTGCTGTCCTACTGACCTTCCGGTCTGCAGTTCAGCATCTTAACCACTAAGCCACCACAGCCCCTGTGTAGATGGTATAGTACAGATGTAATATGGGCCATTCATCTGACTTCAATCAACATTCCAGCTGTCATATTCTGCACTAACTACAGCTTCCAAACTGTCTTCTTGGGCAGTCCCACACAGAGCACATTGCAGTAGTCAAGCCTGTATGTAACAAGAGCACAAGTCATTGAAGCCAAGCCTGTTATGTTCAGGTGGAATCGCAGCTGGCACGCCAGCCAATGCTGGGCAAAGACACTCTGGACACAGCTGCCATCTATACATCCAGGGACAGCTGTGGTACCAGAAACACTCCCAAACTGTGGATTTGATCTTTTGGGGGAATAGAACCCTTTCAAGATAGTGAAATACCTCCCATTGGACAAAATAATCCCCAGCCAACTGAACTATCTTATCTGGATTATGTTTCAGCTTGTTCATGGTCATAGATCAAAACTGCCTTTGAACATTCATTTAGTACTTAAGCAGAAATTAAATATGGCACACAAATAAATATACAAAATGTTGATCTGGAAAGGTATGGATTTCCTTGCTACAAAATCCCTTCGATGAATTCACAATTTCCAACATCAGTCAGAAACTATGCATGCACATGTTTATGCATTCTCTAATTAACAATCCTAATATCTGTGGGGGAATGTGAGCCTCATATTTTTATGATTAAAGTACTTTAAAACAGATCATTTTTAAAAGTTTAGTAATAAGATTTAGATGATTTCACTCCTGCACACAAACAAGTTTGAAAAACAGATTAGGAATATTTCAACCTTCAAGTGAAGTGACTATAAAAGGAGACATTTGACCTTGTAGTACTCTTAGATCTCACAGAAGAACTGCCTATTTTCCTTACTGCTAATTTCTCAATATAGCAGATACATCTAAATTTAGACTTATGGGGTTATTGAGCTTCCTCTGAAAAGGTATCTGAAGCTCTGCCAGCACCTGGAGCCAATTTCTGTCTCTCTGTCTTTCCTTGCCCAAGTCTTTTGATTCAGTATAACATTGATGTTACTGATTTAAATTGACCTTGCTCTAGTTCTCTAGGAAAAGCTGAATTTTGCCAATGATATTTGCTACTTAGTGGCAGCCAAGGTTTGAGAAGGTAAGAATGACCAGCTGCACTGCTAGGAATATTAACATGCAATTTCTCATTCAACTCTTCTCATTCAAGATTATGTCTCATTCAACTCTTCAGACTGCACTGTTTCTGTTATGTTAGAATGGAAGGAACTCGGACTGCCCAACCACAGAAACCCCACTCCAACACGGCACTTTAGTCTGAAGTCAGCATGCTTTCACTCTCGAAAGGCTCCTGCCTTTGACCGAGCCTCTCAGGAATGCTGAGAAGGGCCCTCCCATTCACCCAGAGCCTCCTACCTGCATTTTCTGGCCTCTGAAAACCTGAAGTAACTAGCGATGATGTCATCACCAGTCATCACCAGTCACTTCCAGTGGTACGCTGCAGGAGAGTGGCGCTGGAGGTGGTACTTGGTCGGGAAGGGGTTGAGAACCCCTGCTCTAGTGTATTCTGGACTTGCACACACAGGGGTGTGCACTGATTCTGCTTTGGGGCAAATGTTGTCTTTGCTGACTTCTGTCATTCCTTTTCAATGTGTACACTGTGACAGCAAGACTACTTTTTCACAAAGACACCATAAGTCCTCAGTGTTCTCCTTGTTCCAAAAGAAGATGCCCTACAAAGGCTGTCTTGAATACCCCCAACCACTTGGGAATGGGAGAAGATGACCCTAATAGGAAGAAAACCAGATGATTTGCCCCTGCCACAGGGTTTTGGTATTTACTCACATACCATTGTGGCATGGGATCACTGTGAGGATGTGGCTTCCACTGCTGTGGTATGTAAATGTGTTCCAAGATGCTTTGCTTTCCATGGGGAAAGAATTTCAGAACTACATTTGAAAGTTCTTGAGTGCCTCTCACTACATTTATTTTTTTAATCTCACTTAAAATCAAGAAGGCATATAAAAAGAGGAAAAAATAGAAGCTTAGACAAATTTAAAGCTTAGATTTTTAGCAATCTAAAAAATTAATCCATATTCCAAATGTCTTCTCTTTTGTCATTGCGATAGGGACAAAAAGGGAACTGAAAAACAGGGCATTAGATATAGACATACAATAGTTACTGTAAAATTACTACTATGTGTATTGCTGAAATCAGCTTAAAACAGGAGATCTGAAAACTACATGATTTCAGACATTTTCTCATAACCTTAAGCTTCTATTGGAGGAATAAGGTATAAGTTGGCTTCTAGCACCATCATTGCAAAATATTTATATTTGCATTGATAGTTCTTTGGAGCTGATTCAAGTTATTGAAGTTTAGATGAACTCTAGCCCATAGTATATACTTATATATTTTCCTATATAAGCTGTAACTTATTTGTTCTATATATTCTTCTGGAGGTGAACAACAATATCTACAACAGGCAGCTATATTTTACAGTTACAAAAAAGTGTGCCTTCAATCAAGCAGGAGCTAATTTGCTGTCATGTTTTATCAATTTGTCCTGTGGAAATGTTTCAAGGTCAACTTTTGTAAAGGGTCACTAGATCACTAGAAACAAATTATTTCAAAATATGAGCAAATTCAACTATTGATTATGGAGCAAACATATTGGCAAGATACAACATATTAGTTGTTTTTCCACATATTGCTGCCTCTCACCTGAATCCATTAATGAGCTGGTGTAGCTAGTGGCTTAGAGCGAAACGTTACATTGAACGCAAACTTTGGCTCTGTGTGTGTGTGTGTGTGTGTGTGTGTGTGTGTGTGTGTGTGTGTTGTGTGTACAGAAACACACACACACACACACACACACACAGGGTCAGGATCAAGTCCTTGGCACCCAGTGAGGGAATACAACTCCTGCTGTGCTGTAGTCCTGATGAAAATCATTCACCTGAAGCTGGTATCACCCCAAGGACAGAAGTTTCCATTGGTGATTGTGGAAGCTTCCCTCCTGGGTAACAGCAGCTTTGGAGATGCAATTTTTATCAGGATTTCAGCAGAAGGGAAAGGTGCTGCCATCCCAAATATCTCTCTCTCTCTCTCTCTCTCTCTCTCTCTCTCTCACACACACACACACACACACACACACACTCTCTCTCTCTCTCTCTCTCTCTCTCTCTCTCTCTCTCTCACACACACACACACACACACACACACACACACACACACACACCTTTTGTGGCTGCTGTTTAACTTAAAAAAACAAACACACAGGATCAAATGTGAGTTTAACTAACGTACTGTTTGGTCCTCAGCAACTGAACTATGAAGCAGGGAGTTCCCCACTTGGAATCTCACTCTCCCCATAAATGCACTATATCGCCTTAGCCAAGCCACCCTTCTTGAGCCTCAATCCCCAACTACAACATGGGGGCGATACCACTGACCGACGATACCACTGAACGTTGAGCGATGAAACAATTACGAAATAATGAGTGCTCCGAACCTTTAAAAGTGTCCTATAAGTGCTATCAATAATGTTGTGCGTAGCCAGTTTCATCTTTAAATCCCAGCTAATACAAGTTCAGAGAGAAATGGACTATTCATATGCTCAAGAAAGACATTTGCCATTTGAGACATTCATTTGTTGTCTTTGACTGGTTTGTATACAACCTTAATGGACTTTTAAATATGACATTTCATCTGGAATCTATAATAAGAGTGTCATATTAATGGTACTTAAATGAACACTGAAGAGAAACTTTAATATGGCACATTGATCGTTATTCTGCAGGACACTAATAATATTTCACGTGAATACACAAGCACAAGGAATAGACATACAGTTCAATCCTATTTGGGCTGTATGGGGCTGTAGGAGCGCCAGTGGAGAGACTGGAGCAGCCTCTCGCCTGAAGGAGGATAGTTGCAGGCCCAATGATGAAAGTAGGCCAGCGGGGGAGGTGGGACGGGGTGGGGGAGGACGGACAGGGTGGAAACAGGTTGAGGGAAGGGCAGGTTGGCTCTGGGAAGGGGGTAGGTTCGCTGAATTCCCGGACCTGACCCCGCAGCACAGGTCCACAGCGAGGTGGCCAAGTTTGCGGATGACACTAAACATTTCCGGGTGGTGAAGACCAGCAGGGATTGTGAAGAGCTCCAGAAGGATCTCTCCAAACTGGGAGAATGGGCAGCAAAATGGCAGATGCGCTTCAATGTAAGTAAGTGCAAAGTGATGCACATTGGGGCAAGAAAACAAAACTTCACATACACGCTCATGGGTTCTGAGCTGTCTGTGACGGATCAGGAGAGAGATCTTGGGGTACTGGTGGACAGGTCAATGAAAGTGTCGACCCAGTGTGCGGCGGCTGTGAAGAAGGTCAATTCCATGCTTGGGATAATTAAAAAAGGGATTGAGAATAAAACGGCCAATATTATTATGCCGTTGTACAAATCGATGGTAAGGCCACATCTGGAGTATTGCGTCCAGTATTGCGTCCAGGATATAGTGGAACTGGAAAAGGTGTAGAAAAGAGCGACCAGAATGATTCGTGGGCTGGGACATCTCCCTTATGAGGAAAGGCTACAGCGTTTGGGGCTCTTCAGTCTAGAAAAAGGCGGTTGAGGGGGGGACATGATTGAGACGTATAAAATTATGCATGGGATGGAGAGAGTGGATAGGTCCCTCTCATACAACACTAGAACTAGGGGACATCCACTCAAATTGAGTGGAGGGAGTATTAAAACAGACAAAAGAAAATATTTCTTTACCCAGCGTGTAATTAGTTTGTGGAACTCCTTGCCATGTGGTGATGGCACCTGGACTAGATGCATTAAAAAGGGGATTGGACAGATTTATGGAGGAAAAGTCCATCACAGGTTACAAACTATGATGGGGATAAGTAACCTCCGGGTCTTAGTAATAGGCTATCTCTTAATGCCAGATGCAAGGGAGTGGCAACAGGATACAGGTATCTTGTTGTCTTGTGTGCTCCCTGAGGCATCTGGTGGGGCCACTGTGAGATACAGGAAGCTGGACTAGATGGGCTTTTGGCCTGATCCAGCAGGGCTCTTCTTATGTTCTTATGACCTGTGCAATTAGCCAGCAATTTCACTAGTGCAGGTTTGAGTAGACTCTTCCATGCCATGGAGGCTTACCCCTGGGTAAGGGAATGAAAATGGCTACTGCTGCATCCTGCAGGGACGGGGCAGCTACCGAGGTCTCCCTTGAATGAATGTTCCCTTACCCAGAGGAGACCTCTGTGGCTGTCCTGCCCCTGCAGGATGCAGCAGTAGCCATTGGTGAGGGAAAAGGATAGGATTGGGCTGAAAGAATCAATCCCAAAGTAGTTTCTCTTTGAAAAACTGGGTCATGGCTTTTCTAGAACATGGCTAGAAAATGCCATGTAATTTCTAAAATAGGGTTGCCATGTTTTCTCTGACCTTGTTCCTGTGCTTTTTACAGCACGCAGCCAGTTAAAGACAAATTAATGACCTCCTTGTTCCTCCATTCATATTCTAGATCAGGGGTTCTCAACATTTTTCACCAAGTGTATCCCCTGGCATGGTCAAATTTTTTAAAGTACCCCCTGTGCCAATTAATTAATTAGCTAATTAATTAATTATTAAAATGTAAAATTTAATCATTAAAATTACTCAGCTTACACTGTTAGCTCTGGAAATCACGCTGCTTTCAATTATCTCCTGGTTACTCAATTTTTGCCACCCCTTTTATTTTATTTTTAAAGAAAATATCACCACAGGTCTCCCATCCAAAAATAAACCAAGGCAATTCCTGCTTAGCTTTCTTAAGACAACAGAGAACCAACTCCATCTGCCATAAAAGCTGCCTTCTTTAATTGGAAGAAACAATGTATTCTATTCTTAAATTCACAGAAAGATCCCAATTTTTTTAAGTTCCAAAGTTACCCAAAGCAACCTAAAAAATAACTGAAATGACACAGCAGAGCACCCTTAAAATCTTAATCAAAGCAGCATAAGAGAGGCCTAGGCAGACAACTCAAGTCAGGGTAAATGCCTGACAAAACAAGGCAGGCACCTCAGCTCAGTGCCAGAACACATGGCCCCAGGGGTAAGCGTACCACAGGTTGAGAACCCCTGTTCTAGATCATTTAACCTACCCTAGACACAACATACAATTTAAAGTATGATAAAAATCACCGAAAGATTTCAGAAAGCAATTCCGTTCTCTTTTTCTATCTGAATCACTCCTTCAGTCCTAGAACATACATGAGACATCAAAAAGCATAACATTGGAATCCTTTATGCTTTGGTTTGTTTGGAAAATTAACACAGGATCTGACCATTGACAAGCAAGCTAAACATGACCTGGAACATGTAATGTGCCCTTTCGGTTGTATTTTTAATTATTAAGTTAAATAGCATGGCAGGGGACACAAATCAGGGCAAAACTGCAGCAGACGTTTTTAGAACTTTGACAACCACCACCACCACCCGCAATTCCAATATCAATCATGCCCCCCCCAGTGCACTACTGTAATTGGGGGGGGGGACTTCCAACTGTTTTTCAGTGGAAAGTTTTTTTCAAATTAAAATAACCTACAGAGGGCAGGACTTAGAACTACGGTGAGGATAAATCCTAAAGCCATCCACTGTAGTTTCACCACATTTTACCACCCACCCACCCCGGTGCACTATTTTACAAAAACCAAAAGGGAACATTATTGAGTTCCTTGTTTCTCATTAGTTCACTGTATTTGCTTTCACCTAGTGTTTAGGTTTTGCTGAATTTTGTCTAGTTTTTTTGTTGTTTATTTGCCATTTGGACTCCTATTGTTGATTATGATTTTATCCACTGTGTGACGTTAGCGTTAGTTGATGTTTTAATAAGTTTTATTTATTATTGCATTGCTGTTAGCCAAATTGTGCGTTATCTCAATGGAAAGATAGGATGTATATTTTTCTAATAAAACATAGTTGAGATAAATAAATACATGTTACCTCAAAGGCACAAATTTAATTCACAAGAAAGAAAATACAAACAACAGCATCATGATGCCCCTTTGAGTTCTGCTACTGTCTGCCCATTTCAAATCTTTACTTATACTCACAGAGACAAGGAACCTGCATTTTCTGGGAAAAAAAAATTAAAGCACAGCTGCCCAGAAAATGGATCCACTGATGCAGACTTATGGACAACCTTTTTAAACTCTTATAGTGTTGTAAGCACCCAGGGGTGCAAGTGATTTCAGCTCGTTTTGGTCCGGTGAGCAGACACCAAGCTCCAAGGCAGGAGAAAGCACGATCCGCGTTTTGCGGAGGCGCCAAAAATAGAGCTCTGACAGACCAGCACTGGGGCAAAAAGAAGATCTTTACTTTGCTAGCAAAGGACACAGAATGCAGGGCACAATGTGTAACATACATAATCAATACAAAAGTTTATATACATTTCATTATTACAGGGAGATCCATGGAGTACATTGTTCAAGGAATACATAATAAAGAAGAACCAATACAGAACAGGATCCAAGGAATAGCACTTTGATACAGCCAATAAGAAGTTGGATTCAAACTTTGCACCAATGAGATCAGCAGCAACATTTGTGAAACTTTCAACCAATAAAAGGATAGATTTTATTAAGAGGCCAATGAAATGTGTGGTGCTTTGTGTTACTGGGAACCAATGGGGTGATGGGTCTGGGGCTATTGTGTGGCAGAGGTAATAGGATTAGACCGACACCTCAGGTGAAGTGAGGTGTTCCGGGGTTTTATGAATGGGATCTTTTGTGAAGCCTACTTGACACAAAAGGCGATGATTCCTGGTTAGATAGCCCTTGGGTGCCAGACAATGAGTCCCTGTCCCATGGCACCATGCATCCCAAGGTAGATAGTTGAAAGACACTTGAAATATTGTAGCAAAGCAAATAATGAGCGAACTCAGGAAGATAGTGGAGGACAGGAAGGCCTGGCGGGATATGGTTCATGGGATCACGAAGGGTCGGACACGACTTAACGACTGAACAACAACAAAGCAAAGCAAAACAGGAACAATGGTTCTAAAGTGGGAGAGGAGATAGTGGTGATTGAGATAGAGAGGAAGCATGCACAAAGAGACAGGTTTGAAATCAAGGAAATGGTAGCAATCTGAGTTCCCACTGTGCTTTCGGAATTCCCCATTTCCCTGCCCCCAGCTGGCTCCCCAGGTAGAAGGCAACCAAGTGAAGGCATCACAGACTAGGAGCCGTTGTTAACAGGCACGAGTTATGTTGTAAAATGGTCTCCCCTACTGCCTGCAGCACAGATTCTGGTAGGAAGTGCACCCCCGGTGTCACCTTCGTTCAACCTCTTGTGTCCGGGCCGAAGGGGGTGAAGGGACTTTCTCACACACTCACCCAAGCTTCTCCGGGACCCCAAGCAGGATGCCTGGACTCGAACCAGGCTTTTTAACAGCTGCAAACCTATTGCGCTGCTGCCAGGAGCCTCTCCGCACAACATGAGACTAGCCTTAGTTAAGCGAGAGGATCGGGACCCTTCTGTGTAGGGACCCGTCCCTGGGGAGACCCCGATGATCCTCAGTGAGAATCCGGACACATAACTCCCAGGGGAACCCCAAAAGCACCGCAATTCCCCAGAAAACTGCATCCCCAAGAATTAGATTACTGGCCCTTTAAAGTTGTCAGTTGCAAGAAAGCGAAGGTTCCGAACGGGAAGGTGAAGGTTCGTAGCCGGGTCAATAATCCCCTTAACAAGCGACACACTCCGTCTAGCGGTTCTTGGCTGCGCGCCCAGAAAGGGGATTAAAGGCTTAAAGAGTTAAGCGGCTTAAAGAATTAAGTAGGTACAGGGTGAACTTTATTGCTTGCTGCTTCTCTGGGGGCTCGGGGAGGCTTGCGGCAGGCGCGTGCCGGTGAACTCTTGCCCTCTGCTGGCACGCGCCGGCTGTCAAAGTGTGCGCAAACCGGAAAGGGGGCCGAATTCTTAATGCAGTTGGTTTAAAATGGCTGTATCTCGGTGATTCCTTGATGGATTTGGATGGGGTAAAAGGCAGGGGGTTCAGGGGAGGGGGCTCCATGAAATAAAATATTTGGGGAGGGGTCCCTTGCATACAACAATAGGGTCACATATCAGTGGTAAGGCGCAGATTTTGCATGCAGAAGTCCCTGGCATCACCAAGTGAAGGTGGAAGGGTGGCAAAGACACCTGCCTGAGAGAGACACTGGCGGAGCTGGTGTCAGTCAGAACAGAAAATACAGGGCAAGGGGGTGGACCAATGGTCTAACTCAGTAGAAAGGAGCTACCGAGGTTCATAAATTATAACCTGTCAATCATTCCAGATTGCATACAAGCAGGAAAAGAAAAAAAAAGGCTATCAAACTGATATTCATCCTTCCACAGTTTATATTTGATAGACTCATTTTATTACTCAGATAATTCACAGAAATTGTGCCTTGTAACTATAGCAACTATTTCGGAGGCTGCTTAGATATAAACCATTGCAGCAAATGTCAATATATTAGTTGGATATTCATTTACAGTACTCGCATATTATTTCTTAATCAACTATTAAAACATGACACAGCCAGGGGCGTCACTAGCCCTCCCGGCGCCCAGGGCACGGGTTGCCCAGAAGGGCCCGAGCGCCCCCACCCCCCAGAAGAGCGCCCCCACCTGGCCCCCGCGCCCACCCCCACCAATCTCCTTACCTTCTTCACCCTCCTCGCCGCCCCCACCGCCGGCCCCGCGCTCACCTCGGCGCGGCTGTTTAAAAGTCACGCCGAGGTGAGCGCAGGGCCGCCGGCGGCGGCGAGGAGGCTGAAGAAGGTAGGGAGAGCACATGAACATGTACAGGTGTCATCCACTTAGCAAAAGGGATACGTTCTGGAAAACCCGTCATATAGTGAAACCGTCATTAAGCGAGTCCTCAATGTAACACAGTGGAGTTGTAATAGGGAATGAATGGCAAACACAGTGTACAAAATGAGTGTAACACAAAGCACAACAAGATTTCTACTTGTCAATGGAGGTAGAAACACACATACAAACAAAGAGGGTTAAATACAACATTTTTTTTGCATTTAAATACAGTACTGTAGCTTTAATTCTTTGTTTACACTTTGGGAACCTCCATCATATATGCGGATCATTATTAAGCGATCCGTCATTAAGGGGGGGGGGGACACCTGTATATACCAAGGGCCAAACCATACGTGTTGAAACTCCATGATTGCAGCCCAATACTGTCTACAATTTAAACCACTGGAACTTACCTTCCCCAGCGGGCGCTCCACTGCATCTGGTGCAGGGAGTGTGGCACCAGTCTCTGTGCCAGCACCTCCTCCTCACCAGGTGATGCAAACATTGCTGACGTGGTAGCCCCCCTCCCCACTGCAGGATACAGTACACACCCCATTGGCATGGCTGCATCAGCACTGGAAAGTTGGACAGGATTGGGCCCTGTGTAGTTTTGCCCTTGTAAATTCAGTAAAAGAGTGAAAATTCCTTTGAAAAAACAAGAGACAAATTGATACCAGCATTTGCCTGCTCTTAGTAGTTTTAATATTTATGTTATAAGTTTTTGCATTAATTGGTGCGTGCGTGCGTGCGTGCGTGTGTGTGTATATACTTCTTGTGTTTTCCAATTTGCTCTTACACTTGGTTGCAAAAAAGGGCCCAGTCCTATCCTTTCCCACCCTGCCAATGCAGCAGCCCCATTTGTTCCCTTACCTGGGGGTAAGCCTCTGCGGTGCGGACAGGTCTACTCTGACCTGCGACAGTTAAATAGCTGGCGCATGTCCATGTGGACTGGTGCCGTGGGATTGGGTCTGGAGAGGGGGATAGGATACTGGCATTGCCATCACCACCGATCCTGCGCCCATCCCCTGCCCCATTAACACCCATCCTTTGCCCCGTTTCACCCCTCCCACACCCGTTCAGCTCTCCTGCCATCCCTCCCGCCATCTTAGCTCCTCCAGAAAGTGGGAGTGACGATGACACAGGCAGGAAGGCACAGACCTTCCCACCGGTGCTCCCGGCAGTGCGCTGTATAGCATATTGTTGGAGCGCCTTTTACAACTGCCACTGACTGCTTTATGGCAGTCTACACCAGCGGAGGACGATGCGCAACATTGGGGAAGGGGGAGTATAGGATTGGCCTGTAAGTCTATTTCATGTGGAATTGATGGGAACTCAGTAAATCTATGTGAGTTTAACTATAAATTGCTTATTGAATACTTTTAAGCAGGGTCTTTGTTTCAGTCTGACTTTTTGTTATCGCTATTCTCGTTTTTGGTTTTTTGCTTGAGCTTCTCTGATGTGCACAGATATTTACCTACAAGCTGGAAGCAGAAGGTACATTACTGCTAATATCAGCTATCTTTCTATCATTCAAATGTTGTTATTCACTACTGCTATTTCCTATAATGTTTCTTCTTAATGGATAGAGAAAAGGAGGTTGCTACTGGAAAAAAAGATCTGTCAGTGCATCTAATTGTTTCTAACTTTTGCTCTTACCATGTGCCTCTTCTCTGGGATGTGGTAAAAGCATCTCTCTCTGAGAGAAATTGGTCTCACAGCAACCTGAAAGGTATTATGTATGGATGTATAGATCAAAGATTTGGAATGGGATGCCTCCTACCTTGAGAGATTCTAGGTCATTATCTTGAAAAACCAGTTACTAAAAGTTACTATCTTTCAAAATTAGATACCAGACTGAAATTCTGCCTAGAAATATGCTCTGTTTTTCCCCTTGGCTTTTTTCCCTAACTTGGAAATCTGTACTTGACATGAAATGTAACATGCATGGTCGATAGAACTGGTTTTATCTCACTAGTTCCTTCTTGCAGTTCTTATTGATATGCACTGGGAGATGGGCCTCAGTTAAAGAGCACCCCTGTGTGGACAACCGCCAGTTTCTTTTTAAAATAAATCTTGAAATCAATAGAAGATACTTCCATAGAAAGGAACAGAGGATCGAGCTGGAAGTCAAACAATCACACCATTATAAGTGATCAGGAAATTGCCCACAAGGATGAGCTTCTCCCCCTCAGTGATAATGGCAACCAACGGTATCTATATTATCAATATTTTCCACTATGTTAAACAAACAAGCACCCTATTGCACACTCTCTAGTTTACCAGCTTGATAAACAGAATAGTTTCACAGCAATGGGTCATGGTATTACTGTACATGGTCAATGTTGATCAGTGCTTTTGCATGACTTTATTTTATCCAATACTGTTTCGATAATGCTATACCTTTTATTTTTTTTATTTCTTGCCCTTGTAATTTATTTACTTTTTGTATGATAATCTTTCACAAGTGCTGTCTGTAATCCAAGATACCTTTGTCCCAGTTCTGGAATATGCTGGGACAACTGGCCTTTGAAGACCACTTTGGAAACTAAACTTAGATGGAGAATATATTGGAAAAACATGGGAATTTGATTATCTTCCAGTGCATTTTAGGAGCATTCTTCCAAGCCTTAGTGACAGGGAGAACTTGACATAATTATAGACATGATGCTAATCACATTGTTTGGCCCTGCATGTTAGTTTTTTTAAACATGCAGATGGAAGCCACAGAGGGGCCCAATACTGACTGGGACTATGGCATCAGAGAAACTTCAACCATTTGCTCTTGCTCAGATCCCGATCTGATCAGGGCTCGGCTACTATTTGTTCCAAGTAGGAAACTCCTATTGGCACCGACAGAAGCTTCCCTCCCAGGAAAAACAAACAGCAGCCCTGGGAGTTCCAGTCCACAGTGAGATTGCAACGGGGGCAAAGAGCTCAAAATAAATACATGATGAGTGCCACATTCGTTTGGCCCTTAAACACTGCACACGTTATAAAATTAACATATACACTGTCTAGAAGGCTTTTCCAATCTTAAAAATTCAAGACAAACAAGCCTCACTAATGTACTGAAGTGATAATTTAATGCATCTTAAATCTACTTTAATATTTTAATTACCCACTAGGGAAAATTAAGATGTGGCAGAATTACACTGATGTTTTGACTGGTGTTTGATAATTTGAGGGTCATTAATTTTAGTTTACTAATTAGCAAAATGCCCCTCATTATGATGGTGTGTATGTGTTGAGGGAAGATTTTATACAGTATGATTCCTGGGGGATGCAGTGCATTTTTTTTTCCTTTTTGCACTGAAAAGCACATTGTCGGCACAATCCTATGGTCACACTGCACCAGCGGAGCAAGTGTTCCGCCATCACAGCACACGTTGACAGGCCATCCATGTAAGACACGTTGTGACAGCATGCCAGATTGCAGCACCTTCCCACTGGCACAGGCGCTTCCAGGGACGTGCACAGGAGCAGGTAAGCTATTCTAGGGGGCAGAATGAGGCGGGGGAGGGTGATGATGGGGGTGGGGTGGATGGATTGGGTCTGGGAGGGGGCGAGATCAGCAGCACTGGCATGTGCTGTATCCTATCCCCCTTCCCGGCCTGATCCGCCAACATGGATCAATGTGGACTTGTGCCAGTCATATGGCAGGTGCAAGTACGAGCAGACATGTTGTGTAGCCCCACATCTTCATCTCCTTAGCCCTATCACAGGATCTTTCCTGG
Organism: Plestiodon gilberti rubricaudatus; assembly: GCA_026170595.1. Lineage (NCBI taxonomy): Eukaryota > Metazoa > Chordata > Lepidosauria > Squamata > Scincidae > Plestiodon > Plestiodon gilberti. Next base: position 217,078,843 of record JANXHW010000002.1, on the reverse strand, counting down.
TCACTCTGGAGTGTGACTGAATATTGATATTCTTTTTTTATTATTTAATGAATTTGTATCCAACTTTTCACTAAAACTTAAAACGGCTTAAAGAGAAATCATGAAAGGACAATCACAATAAAATGAAAACATAAACTACAAATTAAATGCAGCAAGCAGCAAAATCACAAACCAAAAGCTAAACGCTAAATACTGTGTACATAACGTAATTTAAAGGCTTGCAAAATAGAAAAATGGTTCGGTTCTTTTTAAAAACAGCAAGTGAGGGGGCTATTTGAACCTCTTTAGGAAAGGAGTTCCATAACTGTGGGGCAACCAGTAAGAAAGTCCTGTCTCAGGTACCCAAGAGACAATCCTTGCCAGTGGTAGGCTAGAAAGTGGAGTCCCACTGGCAGATCTCAACAGCTGAGAACTTGGTACAGGGTAAAAGAGGCAGGATTGCCTATACATAACTGGTTTTGAGTTCTTCCGTTGAGTTCTACTGAAGGTCCAATCCTATCTGAATGCAGCGCCAACATCCATCATATCATAAGCCCAGCTAGAAAGAGCAAGGGGGAGGGAAGACAGTGGAGCCTGAGCTACATCCCGCTGGCACAGCCAGCCCAGCAACACTGCCAGCACCCCCAGCAACCATGATACCACCCAGACAGCAACACTACCCAAGGTGGTGGTGCCATGATGTCCCGGTGACCAAGCCAAGCAAGTGCAGAGATCGTCAAAAAACTGATGCGCTGTGATTGGCTACCAAATGTAGTCTGTACCCTATGCCCCATTGTGGAGGATTGGGTGGGTCAAGGGGGTGACAGGAGTTGCACTTTTCTGCTGTTTTTCCCTTCCTCATTGTTTCCTATGGGGTTCCTCTTACCTAGGCCAGCTCTGTTGTTGGCATAGCATTTTTCTGGCGTCGAGGGCATGTCCGTCATCTGAAGGGGGGTTAGGATCTGGTGTATGGCAACTCCTCCTAGTTCCTCCCACATCACACACACCATGTCCTTCCTATTTTTACTTTCTCCGCGAGCAGAATTGTGCCAGCATCCAAGGTATGTCTGAGTTACACCGGCATGGTATTTATCTGACATTGCACCAGTGTCCATGGCATGTCTGTCAACAGGTGGGGCTGTCTTCTACGCTGGTGGGGCTGTGCATATGTGGCTGTGCGCCAGTGTATCTAGAGGATGGGTTTGGACTGTTAGGTTGTAATTCTGTAGGCACTTACACTAGAATAAGTCCCACTGAACTCAATGGGGCTTACTTCTGAGTAGACAGGTATAGGATTTTGCTGTAAGGGACCAAATTAATCATCGGTATAAGCTTGATAGCTTGACCTCTTAGGATCAGAGTTTAAGCAATCAGAAGGTCAATAGTTTAAAACGTGCCACTTATGCTGCACCAACCAAAACCGAACACCATTCTCCATGATTCAGCTAATTATTCTCCATTTAAAGCAGTGCAATTCTGCTTTTTCAAATTTGTATGGCGTCCCATCAGGCTGTATCACAGATGTCTCATTTTACATAACCTGAACATTTTAATTCAGCAATTTTAAAATCAATTATCTCTCACACAAAAAGGCACAAAGATAAACGATGATTACAATAAAAGAAAAATTTTGTAAAAGGGAAAAGACAATTGTCTTCCTGTATCATAGGGTCATAGAAGAAAATTAATGCCCAACAAGTGCTTTTTACATAATTAAAATTAATTATACATTCATCAAAGTACTGTATATTACTTACAAAAAAGGTCATCATTTTCTATCCAATTTTTATGCTGCTTGCTTAGGATTTCACTGTTTGTACTTCACTTAGCATCACAGTAAACAGAGATATGCAGTTACATGACCAGATATACACTAACTAATCATGTTCTTATATAAAGGTGCGAAGACATGGTCAATCCAAAGTGCAGCACTTTTAGGTTTATTGATTTTTCTCCCACTGAAATCAGTTGAATTTAAAAGTGCTTCACTTTTGGCTGAATCACACCTGTAACATTATTTGAAACACTTGCAGAAATCAGTAGTTTTCCTTTTCGTATATACATTTTACGAAATGTATATTCAAGCTGCTGAATTCATGAATTCATGTATATTCAAGCTGCTGTATATACATAGCATCAAAAAGTCATATTTGAGTGAACATTTTATTAAATAATTCCTTCCAGAAAATCCATCACATGGGCAGCCTGATCCTGTGTAACTTCTAGAGCGACGAAGCGCACGCTCCACTGCTCTAGGCTGTCACAAACGTGCCGTAAAGCACTTTTGTGACGACTCTGGAGTAAGGGCCGCTGGTATGGAGGAGGCTGGGAGGAGGGAAGAGCCTTTGCACGACCCGAAAGCCTGCAGAGGCTTGAAAACAGCATAGTTTGCTTCTTTTTTCTTTTTACAGCGTTTTGAACGTGGACCCCGCGGATCCGGGACCAGGGTAAGTCAAATCTCCTGCACACAGGAGTATGTCCGCAAGTCCGAGTGGACCCAGGTCAGGGGTTTGAGGCCAGGAAGGGGGAATATTGGCAGTGCTGCTGCAGCCGATAATGCCCCTTTCTCGGCCTCGATCTGCCCCCTCCCCACACCAGTCTCCTCCCCATTCTGCCCCCGTCTCCCCCTGCCCCCATGCTTACCTGCACTGGGGCTTGTTGGGAGGATCTGCTGATGACACAACTCTGTTGCCAACTTACCAGCACCGACGGAGGCTTCAGGAGCGACTGCTTCATGCGCCGCGCCACTGCCCATTTGCAGCAGCCCAGAAGCACACAGTTTTGTGCCCAGGAATGCTATTTCCAGAAGCGCAAGGTCCTGATAGCATTCAGGGCTCAGAAGTCTATTTATTTGGGTTAGCCTGGGTTAATCTGGAATTATTTGCAATGACCTGAGATACAGTATTCATCCCTTCAGATGTGTTCAATTAGAAAGAAAAAAAAGAAAAACCCTGGCTATTATAGCTGATAAAGCCAAATTTAGCTGCCTGGTGCTTTGAATGACATTATAATGATGCTCAGAGCTTCATCATTGTGTGTGTGTTTTCCCCTTTTACAGACTGTAGTGGTATATAAACAGACATATAGCAGAATTACTCCAAGTTCCATTTGTAACAAAAACATTTCCAAAGTTAAAATTTGTAAGTACTATAACTTGAAAACTGAGTATATTATTTCAGCACTGAAAATTTCTAAAATTATAATGAGATGGTTCATGAACGTTCTCATTATGCTAATCCAGATTCCTTCAGGAACATCTGAGATAAAAGCTGAAACTGACAGAACCTATTTGTGGATATATGCAACAGTTTCTGCACTCACATAGCTGAAGTGCATGTTAGTTATACAGAATTGCTTTGTTCCTAATCTCTTGAGCTGTACTTCATTAGACATGTAAAGCTCACTCTTGTATAATTTGACTAGATTGAAAAGGGGAAAGGAACGTTTACATTTGGAATGTTATAGTCTAGCGGTTGATGAATATAAGGACAAGTTGCTTACCAGTACAGTAATTATGGTTCTTCCAGTGGTTATATATGCAGAGACACATGTAATAGGGTTCTGCACATGCGCAGAACCTGCACAACTTGGAAACTTCCTGAGCTTGATTGAGTGTTCTGCCCTGCTCTCAAGTGGGGGAAACCCTGTGTACACTATGGAAGAATGTCCCATCTCTCAGTTCCTTTGAGGACTGCCTCCTATGTTCAAACTGTAGCATTTGAACACAGATCTAACAGTTGGGAACAAGACCTGCAGTGGGAATAGCGTTTTGTTTAATATGGCAATATGGTTTGGATATTCATAAATATATAAAGATATTGGGTCGTCGCAGTGAAGTACTCTCTGATGAGGGCATAAATTCTTAAGGTACTTCTACAACAGGTAGAAATCTAACAGAAAGAAAATTAATACCTGATGATGATGACAACCACCACCATTTATATACCGCCTTTTCTTGGTCATCGGATTTCTCCTCTGACCAGTGGTGACGTTAAACCACCCCCTGTGGGGGGGCCCATTGACGCGATGCCACGCCCCCTGGGTGTGATGTCATTTTTGCGCACACGCGCCATCGCGTGCGCACACACACCCTGCCATTTTGCTTACTTTTTTGGAGCCAAACGGCTCCAGGGCGGGCAGGAGGGCTGAAACCAGGACGACAGCAGCTGCTCCAGCGACAGCTCCAGCAGGCAAGTTCGGCCCCGGCCCCTACCCTGACGACGCTTCTGCCTCTGACTTTAATTCAAAGGTGGTTTACATAGGCAGGCATTGCTAAACCCAGTGGCGTTCTTTCAGGGGGGGCCCTGTGGCCTCGGGCCCCAGGCGCCATCTTCCGGGGGGGCGCCATCTTCCGGGGGGCGCCTCTTTAGCCTCCTGGCCGCCACCGGCCCCGCGCTCACCTCGGCGCGAGTCGGCTCCTTTTAAAATTGGCTGTTCTGTACATGTGCAGAACGCCTAAGAGGCCAAGAGAGGGCAAAATTGCCCTCTCTTGGCCTCTTAGGTGTTCTGCGCATGTACAGAACAGCCAATTTTAAAAGGAGCCGACTCGCACCGAGGTGAGCGCAGGGCCGGTGGCGGCGAAGAAAGAAGGAGGTAAGGAGAGCAATGGCGCTCCCACCCGGCCCCCGAGCGCCCACCCCATCCCCACCGCTCTCCCTACCTTCTTCAGCCTCCTCGCCGCCGCCACCGCCGGCCCCGCGCTCACCTTGGCGCGACTTTTAAACAGCCAATATTAAAAGGAGTTGCGCTGAGGTGAGCGCGGGGCCGGCGGTGGCGGCGGCGAGGAGGCTGAAGAAGGTAAGGAGAGTGGTGGGGGTGGGCGTGGGGGCTGGGTGGGGACGCCCTTCTGGTGGGGTGGGGGCGCTCGGGCCCTTCTGGGGGGCGCTCGGGCAACCCGTGCCCCGGGCGCCGGGAGGGCTAGCGATGCCACTGGCTAAACCCCACAGGTTTTTTTTTTACAATAATACAAATGTTCTAATCTTTCATAGAACGTCTTCATTCCAGGTGGTTTCCTTCACAGTCCGGCCTCTCTCTGGCATTCGCCTCCCATGCTACAACTGCCAGCTGGAGCTTTCTCTCTCACACAGAGACTCTGCAGCCTGTCAGCAGTGTGCCGACAGCTCTCCGACAGCACACGGATACTTCCAGTTCTCCCCAGATCTCTAGGCATATGAGGCGGCTGCTCTGCCAACTTCACGCATGCTTCAATATACCTACCTTCAATATACAGTTGGCCCCCCGTGTCCGCGACTTTTAAAAAGCGCTTTCCTTATCTTTTTGCTGCAAACCGCTGCGTGTTCTTCCTTATACAAGCTGAAATCACACCCCAGAAGCCTCTTCTGGGTTGCACAACTCCCCTTCCCTTTCCCAGAATACCTCCAGAATGCACTGCAATGCTTTCTGGGGCAAACTTGGGAGAGGTGAGGGGGGAGTTGTGTGATCCGGAAGAGGCTTCTGGGGCGCGATTTCAGTTTGTATATGAAAGAACACGCAGCAGTTTGCAGCAAAAAGGTAAGGAAAGCGCTTTTAAACCTTTTTAAAAAAATATTTTAAGGTTGGCCCCAGTATCTGCAGTTTTCAGTATGTGCGGGGGTTCCGAGAACAGGTGACTGTGTAATGACTGCATGGAGTAACAACTGTGCAATGTTTATCATTTTTATCAACTGTGCAATGTTTATCATGGGGTAGATTCCACCAGAGTAGAGCTGGAGGGGGGCTCTGACTCCTCCGTAGAATCACTGTGGGTTAGATTACCAGGCTCAAAGAGTGATGTAATAGTAGGGGCATGCTACCGTCCTCCAGATCAAAAACCTGAAGGGGATCTTGAAATGAGGAAGCAAATCAGGGAGGTGTCAACGAGAGACAGGGTTGTAGTCATGGGGGACTTCAATTATCCTCACATCGACTGGGTCAATTCATGCTCAGGTCATGAAAGAGAGACTGGATTTCTGGATATGTTAAATGACTGTGCCTTAGAGCAGCTTGTCACGGAACCGACCAGAGGACAGGTGACTCTGGACTTGATATTGTGTGGCACTCAAGATCTGGTCAGGGAGGTAAATGTCACCGAACCATTGGGGAACAGTGACCATGCTGCGATCTGTTTCGCCATGCATGTTGGAGGGAGAGTGCCGAGCAAATCTGACACGAAAACCCTTGACTTCCGAAGGGCAGACTTCCCCAAAATGAGGAGACTAGTTAAAAAAAAGCTGAAAGGGAAGGTAAAAAGAGTCCAATCGCTCCAGAGTGCATGGAGGCAGTTTGTAGTGGACTTGTATGATCTTATAGCTCTCAAAGTTATATACCTTTAGATATACCGGTACTTAGGGTCTGAAATTCTCTGCTAAAAAATAAATAACTTCTGGGAAGTTATGGTCCAAAAAGTTAGGAAATTATGGTTCTGCAGTTTTAAAAATAGTACAGCAGATTGGAAGACATTTTTCCAGCTGTGTTCACATAGATGTCTATTAAATTCTTGTGTCTTGAAAATCTTGAATCTTATAAGATCTTATCCTTCACGTTTTGTGCTTTTATTTACATCTGAAATAATATTATCATAAATACAGCCCTTTACTTCCTGCAGATTATGGCACTTTAAGAAACACAGTGCAAGTTTCAATAAGCTATTTGACACCCAACAATAATTAATTCTGGCCCAAACAGAGATTCCAGATGTATATGTGCGTAAGACATCCACACTTTACATTTTTCCTGCTGCAAATCATAATGTGAATACAGTAGTATGGCAGATGAGGAAGCAATTTGTGAACGGGGACTCTCGTTCCGCCTCCAGCAGTACAAGCAGGAGCCACAAAGCACAAACGAAAACAGACTGCCATGGTGGACTGCCACACTGGATAGAAGGGGTGGGGCACAGAGGCGGGTGAGGCTCCAGCTGCTGACACTTTACCCAATGAAGGTGATTATTGGTATCATCCAATCAAAGACATGCAGGTGGGACAGGAGAGAAAAGATGGAACAAAGGGAGCCAGACAGGAAGGGAGGGAGGACTGAGAAGATGTGAAAGAGAAGAAGAGCAAGGATTGGTGACTGATAGATGTGAATAGCAACAGCCCAAGCTTTGCGAAGCCATTTTGTTGATCCCAGATGAGGTTTCAGAGTCCCAGGGAATAAGCTGGACAGGAGCAGGCTTTAACATTTTTCTTCTCATTCTCGGCAGGAGCCCTTAATAGGTTCAAGGAAAAGAGACAAGGACAATAACCATGCTCAGTGACACACAACCCAATTAAATTATCTTTCCCATCTGTCTTACAGTCAGAATATGTCTTGGGCAGTCTGACCCTACCTAAGATGTGGCGGCCGGTCGCTGCATCCTAGTCAAGATACGGGCCACACCGGCGCAGCCAGGGCTCACCTCACGGGAAGAGGACATTTGTCCCCTTCCCTGGTGTAAGCACTGAAGGCCCCAATGGGCCTCCTCAGATGCGCCAGCTCTTTAGCTGACGCAGGTCTGGGGAGGCCATGTAAGGTCGGCCCAGCCTGGGAAGGGGCGTTGGATATTGGTGGTATCCCCGCCCCCTCCCAGGCCAGGTCAATCAAAGGCCCCCTCACCCTCCCTGCCCACTGACCCCACCCACCCTCTCAACGCCCAGCACAGCACTCATCTGGGTCCAGCGGCGTGGAGTCTGTCTGGCGGCAGTGTGAGCGGTGCCAGCCTCTGCTCCGGTGCCGCTTACACTAGAGGAGCTGCAAAAGTGCCGTAAGGCACTTTTGCGACTCCTTAGGCCGGCAAAGTGCATGCTACGCCAGCCTAGAGATGCGAAGGATTGCACTCTTAATCTTTCCTGCAACTCTCCAAATTATAAAGCATATGAAGCAGTGCATGAGAGTCGGTGGTCTGCTCTCTTAAGTAACATACAGAGTTACCGTACTTTGCCACCTTTGCATCTGTAAGCACATTTCATTTTGATAAGGGTTTTTCAAGAAGGAGGTGTATCCTAGCAGGAAATTAGATTTTTAACAAAGCCCCGTCATAGTTACTCGCAAAGATGGCAACCTTTGAGACCATATTTAGAGAGCATGAATTGAACTGCCCTTGGGGACCAAATGTCATTTATGCCACTGAACTTCCCTTTGTGCATAGATGTCATTTCACACCCCATGAACTTTTAAACATTATTCATCTAAATCAAAGAACCGAACACAAAACCTGGCAGTCAGGACATCATGGGGATTTCTGACACGCCTTGGGAAAATGCAAGGCACTGATAGCGCTGGATGGATTGCAGCAATTCACAAATGAGGGGTTTTTGTTTGCTTGTTTGATCCAAAAGCCATAAATATAATAAGGGGAATTATAATTTTGCCCAACTGTTTCAAGCCAACACATTCAAAATGACACAGTGTGGAAAGAGATGATACAAACAATGACATGGGACTGCAGTCATTCCTGGCATGGCTCAAAATGAAACCAAAGGCATTTCACCTGCTGTCAGCGCAAGGAACTGCCATGCTGTAACCTAAATGGCGGACAGACCTTTTTTTCATGGGTCATATATAGCAGAATCCCCTACAGTGAAATGATACAAAGCTCGCTGTTCAGCATTGCTGGATTCCTTTTTCCCCAATTTTAAAAAGTCAGAATTAGCATTTGAGATTAAAGGACAAAAAGCTGTTTGCATGTCATCTTTTTGAAACATGCTAATCGCGCTTGCCACAATGACCTTTTTAAATGTTCCAGTATATAAATTGATTTAATTCTTGGTTTCTGGACTGGAAAGTGACAATGGAGAGAGTATGTGGCCAATTTACAGATGTAAATAAAAGCCATACTTTGCATCTGATAAGCATTGCATTGCTTCTGCTTATAAAACACCATGTCTTCTAGAGACACTTTCTTACTATAGGCTAACAGGGCTAGTCTTCGGAATTAGAGGAATTGATGGATATGTTTCCATAAAGAAATAGTAGTTTTGTGAGCATGACAAAAATGACTGGTTGATCATTAAAGATAATAGATTTTAGGTTGAATGTTAAGAAAAAAAAATACACAGTATTTGTGAGAACCAAAAAAACTGCCTACGGAGGTTATAGAGGTTATATGGAGGTTGAAGATTATCACAATGACCCAGCCCCAGAATCAATGATGTTGTAGATACCAAGGACTCGTTAGCTAATAAGTTTGAGATTCCAACTTAAAATGTCATGGTGCCCACAGAATTAACTTCTTGGTGAACTGGAAAAGGCCCTCAAACAGTGCAATCCTATGCATGTGTACTTGGAACTAAGTCCCGTTGAGTTCAATGGGTCATATTCCCAGTAACTGTGTATAGGATTGTGGTCAAAGAGCCTCTTTAAATGAAAGTACCTCTAGACATTTGAATCTCAGTTTAATCTGATGACAGCAATTTGAAAAAAGCCCTCAACTCAGGCTTACCAGATCGTCGCCGGGACGGGAGCGGTCTACCCTACCCCAGAACTGGTCCCCCCACGCCCCGCCCCCTTAAGGGTAGACCGCTCCCGTCCCGGCGACGATCTGGTAAGCCTGCCTCAACTCCAGTTGAAGAACTGAACCAACTCTTATAAACAAGTTTGTACATGTTGTGGTTTTGTCTCTAGGCTACTGAAGAGTGCAGCATGGGAGTGTCAGACAGGACTAAAGGCCCAACTCAATTCAATTTAAAACCCATGGGCAATCTTTCTCGTGTTAGAAGTGTCACAAAGCCCTGTTCATTTGTCACAGGTTGGTCATCTATGGTTAAAAAATGGAGAAATTGGCAAATAACTTTTTTCTGTTCTGCTGCATTAGAAAAATATTGGGTCGCAAGATACAAATGACACAGGATCAATACAATCATCCTTTGAGTTTCTGTTCAGATTGCAGCTATACCCAGTTTAAAGACAGGTTGGCGACATGGACAGTTTGGTAGATTACCCGTTACTTTTTCGGAGGAGGCATATATGAAAAATGCTAGCATCCAAATCAAAGCAAACTTCTATGTCAGGTACCATATGATGTTTTCTTGCTCTGATATACATTTGGTAGGAAAGGAACAATCCATTCTCTTTTGATATTCTGTCGTTTCTTCAAATCCTCTAACATGCCCAGAATGATTTTTCTCACTTAGCCTCCTTTCTTTTGTAAACTTGATCTCCTTAGGGCTTTATGACGTTTTGACAATGAACCCATAGATATGTTCATGCTCTTTGAAATTCTGTTACATAAGTTAGCTATCCCTTTTCTTTCTCTTTCTTTTCCTGCACAAAATGTCTAAAAACACTTATCTGGACAGGAAATTTAGAGCACCAATGAAGCAAAATCATCCCAAAAGTAGTACTTATGATTCCCACCCCCATCCCCACATCTTCCAGAGATACAGGCTGAAATTCAGAGTCCCACAGCCACATAGACTCCTGTTAGCTATGGCAGATGGAATTTTGTGTGTGCTTGGAGTTTTGCCTGCTATATAAGGGAAAAGGGGGAACACTTGCACGCTGCTATATGAGGCTTCATCAGAAAAGTCTGGTTCCATATAAAGGTTTTCCCATTTTGTCATATCTCATCCCAGAGTATTTTAGAGCTGGTTTGTGTGCATTTTTGCATGACAGATCTCTTGCTGGCCACTTGCGACCAAGAAAATAACACAACTTTAAAATGAAACTCACAGTAAAATCTAATTCTGTGCAAACCAGCATATGTGTTTCTCAACTGTAATGTAATCATTACACATGCCTGCATATATTACAACAGCAGAATTGAAAAGCATGACAAACATCAATTTATTACAAAAAGTAATGCCCTTATGCTGAAGTGTATGTCACAGGATGCCATGGGAGACTAGGGCTGTAATCCTATACACACTGTCCTGGGAGTAAGCCCCATTGAACATAATGGAACTGACTTCCGAGTAGGCATGCACAGGATTGCACTGTTACACTCTGATCAAGGCATGCAGGAGACATGCATCTCTAAACACATGTACTTGGTGCTGGGGCCCGGCCATGCCCCCAATCCTGGCCGTGTTCGGGCCATTATCGCTTCCGCCGCCCCGCCCCCCCCACATCGGGGGGGGGGGGAATCTGGTAAGGCTACTGAGTCCTACCAAAGCTGCTGAGCCAGCACGGGCTGCTCAGCTAACTGTTGGGGCCACTTCTCTCTCCAAATATCCCTCCCTCCCTTCATTTCTTCCTCCCAAGGAAAGCAGATTGGTTCCCTTGCCCTGCTCCTTTCCAGGCTACTGCCTTACTGCAGTTTTCACGTTGTGGCCTTCTTTTCTGTCTTTGAGACCCCCCTTTGCCCAGGGAGATTTGCTCAGTTGGCCCTTCGTCACTGTGACCCCTGCAACTTAGCATTCTCAAGCCTTGCGGAAACACGATAGGTAACCTTGGTCTGCAGTGCAGCCTCGCCGAAGACTACCAACTCCCCACTATTTTCCTTCCAAAATTCTGTTTGTGTGAAGTCAAACTGACTGCACACTTACTGTGTGCCTCTGTCTTTCCTTCCTGTGAATGCTGTGTGTGGTCGTGAGCGCGTGAAGCCATTTTCTGTTTTAGTACTTTTTGTGAAGTCTCAAGCCTCCTTCCCAAACAAAGCCCTAGAACTGATCCCTCAAGTACTCCGAAACAAGGAGAATCAACCTTGCCTGCTGTGATCTCCTTCAGAGGCTTGGGAGAGGCTTCAGAGGCTATCAGGTATATGAGGGCTTGTTTAGTGGGAGAGACTAGTTCTCCCACTGCAAGTAGATGAAGTGCATTCACAGCCTGTTTCTAGGCTCACCCTTTGCCTGTACAGCTACAGCCATGTTCAGCAGCCTGAGCCACCTAATCCACTGTCAGGAAAGGGACTTGGAGAAGGTAGGTAAAGGGGTGGGTCTACTTTGACCTGTGATAGCAAATTTGCTAGTGCAGGTCCGTGTGGACCTGTGCCACCGGATCGTATCTGGGAAGGGGGCTAGGATTTGGCAGCTGCCACTGCCATCAAACCCGCCCCCTTCCTAGACCTGATTCACCCTTCCCTCGCTTCATCAACTCCCCATTCTGCCCTCCCCCAACTTGCCTCGTTCTGCCACCCCCTGTCCCCGTATTGTCCTCCCCCACCCCATCCTGCCTCCCCGATGTCCTACCTGCCTCGCCGTGTCCTCCAGGATCCACTGACATGAATGGGAAGGCTCCGGACTTCCCTCTGGTGCTCCTGCAGTGCACAGAATATCGCACTGCAGGAGCGCCTTTTACGACTGCCATGAGACAGTCACTGGCAGTGGAACACACGTTCTGCTGTCGGCTGGCCCAGATAGGATTGGTCTGTTAGTCTCTCCTTCTCCTAATTGCGTTCCCAGGGCTCCATTGTTATATGAAAGTCAGCTGTATAATTCACTGTTTAGATTGTGTGTTTGAACCATTTCACTTAGGCCCAGTATAACCCCCCCCCTTTGGTTTTTGAGCACTTTCGTAAATTCTGTGCACTTTCATCCTCATCTCCGTTTTCCTTTCGCTGCTGAATTATACAGTCGCGTTGTGGTCATTACACTGGGTCCCTGACCACAACTGTTCTCCCCTTCTAATGTTTTAGAAAACATTGCCAGTAACATTGGGTCCAAAACAGCCAGGGATACTGTTCTGGGACCTTCCTCCCGCTGGTGAGGTTGCTTCAGAACCCACTTGCATCTATTGGCACCAACATTTTGCTCTCATTAAATTGCTGTTTGATTCCTTCACCATCTTGTAGAGCCGGGGATAAATGATTAAAATCTGAAAATGTAACTATTCCTCGACGTGTAAAAACAACATATGTTTTCAAGTCTGGCAACTTATAGTTGATTTTAAATGCATAGAAGAGTAACAAAACTATACACGGATACCTCCTTCACTCCAGTAATGGTTTCCTGTGCACAATTTAAAATACATTCATTTTGACTTGGGGTTTGGTTTTTGTCCCCTCTTGTAACTAGAGAGAGGTGAGCTGGGAAGAGTTCTAAACACAGGCACATTTTATTCCTAAAGCCATTCACTGGATCCACTGTAGGTAACTGAAGTACAGTGCTGGAAATACAATCACGGTTCTGCATTAATCCACAGTTCCCCCCCCCCCAATCCAGAGCTCATTCTCATTAATTTGAGCCCATGGTAGCTACAGTTCTTCTTGATCATCTTGGTCTGACTTTTCTCTAAGCTGCTCTGGATGTCAAATCTGATCACTGCTGCCAGATTTGCATTCAACTCAGCCTGCATTTAGCACTTTGTGAAGTCGCAGTTGAGTGCAGAAATTGATCCTGGTTGAGATCTACAGGTGCCAAGCAGCAGTTTTCATGTTTCACACAAGTTCTTAATCCTGTGGGAGGGCAGGAAATGGAATATCCCGGATTTCTTTCATTCTAAGGCACCATCAATTCTAAGGCACACCTTTAATTTCATTATTACCAGCAGGGAAAAAAAATCCCCCCAGGATTTATGTGCAAATTGTACCCCCCAAACGTACAAATGGTACCCCTTCTTGCTTATTACCAGGGCTTGTGGGGGTTGCGGGGAGGCCTGCACAACCCTCTGCAGGCCTCTGCAATCTTCAGTTCGGCGGAAAACAGCTATTTTCGGGCACTTCCGGTTTTCATGAAAGCCGAAAATGGCCGAAAACCGCTGTTTTTCGCTGAACTGAAGATCGGGGAGGCCTGCAGAGGGTCGTGCAGGCCTCCCCAAAGCCCCCACAAGCCCCAGTAAGTAAGGAGGTGGCATTTTGGGGGTGCAATTTGCACACCTTCGATTCTAAGACGCACCCCCTTTTTTGAATTGCTAAATTTGGAAAAAACGTGCGTCTTAGAATCGAAGAAATACAGTAATCAAACACCACAGCTACCACCCACACGATCACATGAACCCAGAGTCCAGGGAGAAGAAAAATCACTTTTTCTTTCTTGACTACAACAGAATGGCAGGCAAAGCCAGGACTGAAGTGCATCCACACTAGAGGCAGTTAGCAACAGATCCCTGAGTTTGTCTTGCAGGCTGACAATCAAGGACAAAGGTTGTGCCATTCCAATGGGAAGTTCAGCCTTGATGCTGGAAAGAGTTGGGTTTTTGTTTTTGTTTTATATTTCCATATTAGTGGAAAGTGAAGATGATGCCCTCTTCACTCGTGGCAGCTGTGATAGAGGAATGACAATTGTACCACCTACAAAAAAGTGACACTGGCCATATAACATAGCACTGGTCCACACAATGTAACAATTTCCATTCAGTTATTTGATTAGACCGTTTAATGATAGGGGCCAACATTCTCTCTGATTTTTTTATACACACACACACACACAACTTTAGAGTGTGTGTGTGTGTGTGTGTGTGTGTGTGTGTGTGTGTGTGTGTGTAATATGAATATATTACACACAAATTATATACTGTATAATTTTTAATATTCCAAAATTAAAAACAGCCTACAACAACTAATTACTAGTAACATTAATCAGAGCACCGGAAACGGGGCAGGTCCATTCATGAGGCTAACAGCAGATTGGTGGGGACGCACCCACCTCTGCCTCCCGCAGTCAGCAGCAACTCCCCTACCGTCAGAGCAGCTTGTGCGATGGTGACTTGCGGTGGCAGCCATCATATTGCAAGGATAGGTTTGAGCCATAAGGCTGCAATCGTATACAAATTTACTCAGAAGTAAGTCCCACTGTGTTCAATAGGCCTTACTCTCAGGTAAGGGTGTCTAGGGTTGCAGCCTAACGTACCCAAAAGCTCTCGGGAAGAGCGCCGAGTTGGTCTGGCATCTAACAGCCAGCATGTAGGGAGCAAGATAAAACTTATCTAGGGAGGTATTATTTTAATTGCCACTGTTAAGCCACCTTGAGAATTTTTCAGAATGGAAAGTGCAGGTATAAATGTTTTAATAAATACATTTGAAGTCTGTAGTATAACAATAACTGGGAATGATATCTAGATGGACTGCGCGAAGAACCATCAGTTCAGCTGAGAATCCGGGTCAAGGTGCTTCCGGTGTCCAGAACATGCTGCAGAACATTCTAACAGAGGGAATCGGAATGTGCAAAAAGTCTGCACTGTGACAACAATTCCGTGTCATACAATATAATCTTTTTTAAAAATCCTTTTAGCATAGAAGAAAGTTACGAAGCCAAACACACAAACTTTTTTTTGCAATGAAAATCTGCCTCCCATTCTACATTTCATGCAACTGGAAACAGTAACGTGATTCTTCCAGTGGAAATAAATGTCCAACAGACTTTACTTAAGTTGTTCCAAAGTGTATGTTCTCTCTATGTTTTTTGGAAATTATTAAATATGTATGATCTAGTGCAGCACTTTTTCCTGCTGTCCAATGACAACCACGTGTAAAATGCTGACTAACCAGCCACAGCTGCACAGGAACTTGCTGCTGTTGCAATCCAACCTCTCTTGGCAGTTGCACACTATAAGCTGATGTAGCTGAAAGCTTAAGGAAGGAGTAGACGGAGGTCATAAATAGAAACTGGCAGACAAGTTCATTCTGTTTAAAGAAACCAAAAGATGTTGTGGTAAGGTTGGGTTATATGTATCTCCAGTTCTACCAGGTGGGACACATTCAAGGTGGCTTGAAATGTCATGTTACTAAAAAGCCTAGCCCTTTTCATCTGGTTCTATTCCTTCACTATGGATAAAAGACTGGTAGTTTTGCAACCACCAGTAGGAGAACAGAAATACAGAGTAAATGCTTCTGCTTGTCTAAACCCCTCCTTATGAGTTTACAGCAGTGGCGTAGCTAGGGGTTGGACTGCACCTGGGCGACACGTGGGTGTGTGTGCATAAGCTGCCGCTTCGGCGGCAATTCAGCAGCGCGGCAGCAGCAAAAAGGGCCTTTTGCGGCGCAGTGGTGGGAAAAGGATTCGCCCGGCCGCCTGGGCCCCTAGTAGGCTTTTTCTATCGAAAAAACGCCGGGGCGTTTTTTGCGTTTTTCCGACTTGGGGGTGGGGCTGGTGACATCACATGCAGGGGCAGGGCTTGTGACGTCACAGGGGATGTAAAGGGGGTGCCATCCCCCCTCTCACAGAGGCTAGCTACGCCTCTGGTTTACGGAGTCTTCAGTGCCCTGGGTTTCTCCCCTGATATTTCTTCCTTGTTCGCCCTGGTATTTCTTCCCCAATTTTATTATGGGCACCAGCCCAGTTCTTGGGAATCTTACTGAACTGAAACAATCACGACAAAGAAGGATTTATTTTCCCAGTGCCTCAGTTCTTTAAGTAGCATAGCATAAGCATAACAATCGCAAATGCCTGTTCAAGCTGCACAAACCAAAAAAAAACCACACAGGTTGGATGACTTTTGAAAAAGGGTAACATTTTCCTGAATATATTATTATACTAAAAACCAAAGAGATAATTGGAGAGAAAAAATGTCTATGGGCGCAATCCAAACCTACTTAGGCCGCCGTTGTAACCAGTGGCCCAGCGAAAACGGGAGGCCCCAGAACGGAAAGGGGATTCCCCTTTGAATTCCCCTTTTGGAGGGGATTTGAATCCCCTTTCCATTCTGGGGCCTCCCGTTTTCGCTGGGCTGCTGGTTTCAACGGTGGCCTAAGTAGGTCTGGATTGCGCCCTATGTTACACATCCTCTCAGCCAGGGTGGAAATTAAAGATGCTTAAATGCCCCACTCTTTCTAAACTTACATATGCCCTAGAACTAGAAATGACAATAGAGCAGGCCCCTTTAGCTTGTGTTGCAAGACATTTTCTTCCTACCTTAGGTCAAGTTCCTCAATTGTGGTTGGAGTCTAAGGCTCCTTTTTCCAGACCGAGATCCTAGACAATCACCAGCATTTCTCTCCATAAATGTCTCCTAGAAAGCTCAGCGCCTTGTGTGCCCAAGCTAGACTGCACATAATTGCTCACTGTGGCTAGACTGGAGGTTAGGTGTTTTGTTTTTACAAATAACGAGAAGGGCCCCCCACAAAAAATGGTGAAACCACAGTGGGGATGGGGAGGGGGCTTTAGTACTTACTTTGTCCCACTGGGGTTTTGATCTTGTCCTACATTTAGATTTTTTAAAAAAATCAATGGAAAGTGTAGTAGTTTTAATCTAAAAATAGCATGCTGGGGGGCTTTGCAAGAACCTTAAAGCCTCTCTATCCCGCCATGTTTTTGTGACAACCCTCTCCAATCCAACTACATTGTACAATGATACACTCATCCAGTCCAGCCCCTCCCAGGTCTCTCCTAACAAAGGCACTCTCCCTCCTATTTAACACTTATCTTGACCCTACCTATGTTGCACTCAAAAATTCTAGCAAAGTTCTTCTCAGACGTTTCTAGGCAAGCCAGGCAGGTGCCATTGGTAGATGTTCTCTGTTAAGTGTTTTGGCACTACAAAAGCTACTGACATATGAAGAGACAAATTCTGTCTACAATGTCACAGAAATCTGATTGAGGCGGCTGATGTAAACTATGGTAGTCTCAGAGTGTAAACAAAGTACAAATCAGAAATTTACATACAAGATTCCCTCCCCCCATTACTGATGGGATGAAATAAAGTTTACCATAGATTTTAAAAAAACAAAACCCCACAATGTCACTTTGGACCACAAACTACTGTAGGAATTGGTAAACACACAGAAAGTACCTATAAGGAACAGCCATACAAACAAATGCTAACGGGTCATATTCAGAAGTGCAAATACCAGTAAATATTCTACCAAAAATCTTCTACCAAAAATACCAGTAATTACTATTATTAGACCAAAATAGGACTATGATAGAGTAGTCCATTCATTGCAACTTTCTGATGGGCAGGCACCAGAATTTATTGACCACATCCTTCGCAATGACGTTAAATAATTCTTAAATCAATATAAACAGCTATTTTCCCCAGACCTAAACAGTCATCTTTGCTCATTTAAGTTTTTGTTGCGGTTTTTTTTTACACAATAAATGTGCAGCTGCTACTCATTTGTCACTTGCCATCCAGGTGCCTATCTTCAGGATACCATGTCTGTTATTCTCTTTGGCTGCATTTCCTCACAGCCACAGGTGCAATATTTTGTCACTGAGGAAAAAGTGATCTTCTCTCAGCTAAGGCTTCTGTTGCCACACATGGAGCAGGGATTCTAGTAGAACTGCATTTTCTTCTTAATTAACCGTCTCCTTGAGCCAGGACTTATATGTGAAATTTAAATAGATAACCTTTTGATAATCTCTCATGTTATTTATGTGAATATCTGTTCACAGTTAATGTGGAAGAGAGGAATTTGTAATGCGAATTAGAGTTCTGGCCAATGGAGAGTTTAGGGTCAAACTAGATGTGATTTTAAACATGTCATTGGAGATGCCACAGGGTTTACATTTTTTTTAATTAAATAGCACAGAGAGATGACATCAAACAGCCCCAATATTATAGGGGGGGGCTTTAGTACTGTATATTTAATATTAATATAATCACTCACTCACTCTCTCTCTCTCTCACACACACACACACACACACACACACACACACAAAGCATGATGCCCGTGTTTCACTACGGGATGTAAATAAATCCATTTTGACTCCAATATACTTTCCTTTGATTGCAATGTACCCTTTAAATGTAGCACAACTCCTCCACGTCAGGCCACACCCTGCAATGATTAAAAGTCATGGTTCCATCTAATGATAGTTGTCCCCCTCGCTGTCGTGGGACATGATGGAGAACTCCTCCCAGGTGTCCACCACGTGACTCAAGATTAGCTCACGCACCTTCCTAGCCCCATTAGGCGAGTGTCATACATGAGATAGGAGAGGGACCGAAGCAGGCAGGCTCCATCTCCTGTGAAGGGGACAATTGTGTGAGGCAACATCTCCCTATTAACATTTAAAAACTCAATGGCCACACCAACTTAAAAAGCAATAGAGTGACAGCGCAATCCACACTAACTTTAGACCGGTGGAGCGTGCGCTCCACTAATCTAAACTGTCGCAAACGTGCTGTAAAGCACGTTTGCAACGACTCTAGAGTAAGGGCCGCCGGCACGGAGGCCGGCAGCCCTCACTCCACCACTGAAGTGACCCAGCCACTGCAGGCGAAAGTAAGTCTCTCACCAGCGGGTCCAAAGGCGGCCCAGGAGGCGAGGGAAGGCAGCTGTTGGCCAGGCCAGTCCGGGAGGGGGGCGGGGATATTGGCTGCTACATCTCCGTCCCACGTCCGGGCTCAGCGGCCATTATATGACCACCTCAGACTTATGCCAGCTCTCGCTCACTCTGGTATTGTTTATACTTCACCAGCCCTGTTTAGGGGCAATGGTGTCCACCTCACTACGGCTGATGCTGACATTTTCCTCAGAGACCTGCAGCAGGGACTTTTGAGCCTTCTGGCTGGTTGTGGGGTGGTTGGGATCTAGCGCTAGACTAACCCCATCATGTGGCAGGTGGCGTGCAGGATGAGTAGGTAGAGATCTTCACTGGCGTGCATTCTGAGGTAGCAAGGCCAAGGGGTGAGCCAGGACTGCTCAGATGATACTTACCCGGGTCGGTGAAGCTGGCTGGCAAGCCCCTTTGGCTGGGTAAGCAAAGACCATCACATGGCTTGCCTAAGGGGAGTCTGCGCTGCCCAGCTACCTCAAACCCTTCAGGGTTGGCTGTGATAAGCTTTCCCAGTCTTTGAATGGGCAGAGCTTGGAGTCAGAGTGTCACGCCTGAGGGTAGCAGGGGGGACATACGGGCAGCACCAGTTTCCCCTCACCCGCATGCTGGGGGATATGATAGCTTTTTCCCCACTGCAGATTTTATACGTTTATTAGACTTTAACAGTGACCCTTTATCTAAGCCTCTGTCTAGCATGTTTATTTAGGGGGTTTCACAGGTAAGAACGGAAACACAAAATACTATTTCAGAACTGAAAGAACCATGGAAACTTTAATGACATGTTTAGGGTCACATCTAGTATGACTTGCATTAGAACTGACTGGCCCGTTTAAGCCTCATGCGTGAAAAATCCTTTTGTCTCTACCATGCGCCCTGTAAGAGTGCCCTGTAAATAAAAGATATAGAAACACATGTAGGATGAGTAAGATTTCTAGGAATGTGCAGGACTACTCAAAATGTGAAACCATCTGTTCATAGAAAACGTAGATGCTGGGTCATTTCAGGCTTACACTGAATGGTGTACTCTGTAGGATGCAGCTCAGTATGTATTCATCTATATAGCAATTACATACCCCAGTCTTAACTTCATTCTCTTGCAAATAAAGGGCACAGGTGCAGCTCCTACAAAGAAATAACAATTAAGATTGCACGTGTCAATTCATAGCTTGTAGAGAAAATAATGTTTTGTGATTCAATCATTGCTGCAACCCCAAACCTCCCCCCCACAGCCCTAATGGTACCACTAATTGCGCATGAATTTCAGGCTCTCTTTTGCTTCTATTACAGTGTGCTTAATGAACATGTCGTAATAGGTGCTCGCTCTTGCTCTCTCTCTCTCTGTTAGAACAATGGAAAACAGTCTCTCTCTCTCTCTCTCTCTCTCTCTCTGTGTGTGTGTGTGTGTGTGTGTATAAATACTGAGGGAGCAAAACAAAATTATTGCTTCATAGCACTTAAAATGTGCAAAGCATTTTAAAATCCTTTATCTCATTTGTCGTCATAAGAGCTGTGCGCCATAATTTCTCCATCTCAGGTGCCAAAATGATTGGCACCGATTATATCACTCATTTAATCATTTGTTATTACTACATACTGTTAGTATATGCAAGTTTGGGAGACTATGGTTCTTAGGAGCTTACTCCGAGAGAAAAAAAAGGAGGAGAGAGATAATTAAAGGTTATCTGATATTTACTTCAACGTCATTATGATTGAGAATAAAAACGGGATTGAAAATCTGCAGTTAGGAGAAAGGTATATTGAGAATTTTTCAGTGTAAACATATTCATTAATAACCGTCACTACAGCATCATGCAGATGCTGGGTTCGATAGTAAATGAGAACAGTGACCTTTATAAATATTTACCAAACGAATTTGAATTTGTCCGGGTTTGCAGCACAAAGAAAAACTGACGTATTCTGAAAACGATGGTGCCTAAAAATCAGACGGCTTCTCGACACTGCTATAAAGTGGGAAAGTCTCCTAGTAACCTAAATACTGAATGAACTTTTTTAAGTACTGTACTGTCAAAAAACTTTGTTTCTTCACAGATGCTCAAGGAGAGGGACAGCCAGACAGACTGACTGACAAAGACTCTCGCTAGCATTCTTAAGCTCTTTAAGCCAAGGTTTATTAGGTGACTCCATTATGCATAATTTACAGCCAAAGAGTATTAAGCAAAATGTACATTAATATTCACACATTTCCGCAATTCTCAAGATTAAGGTTTCACACACTATCAGAGAAGAGGCGCTTATCTCATTTGCCATGTAGTATGGTGACTCCTAGTGGAAATAAGGAAGTAGTACAAGAGCTTGGAACTAACACAGTGAAAGAGGAAGCCTATTACTGTATCTCTACATTAGCATTACCTTTAGTTAGTCCTTCAGGTAGGAATATTACTGAATAATCCCATTCCTTATTCCACCCTCCCTTACTCACACCCTGGAGTGGATGTCAGATTGACAAAGCTTCTTTTGAAGCTCTTTAGGGTTAGGCATAAATGTTCAGGTTTCACAACCTCAAATATACGGTATTTCTTTATTATTATTTTCCTATTTTATTGTGAAAGAAAAAACTACAGTCTTCAAGTCAATTAAAATTAAACTGAATTCCTGTTTTAGTTTCACAAAAACTTGTACATTCTGCTATTTAATAAAGCTGTATCTGCCAATATAAGAATTCAATTTGAATCTATACTGTTCCAAAGTTCTCCTCTTTCTTTATTACATAGTGCATTGCACAGGAGAAAATGCTAACTGAGAAATTGTGCATTTTAATATCAGAACAGACAGGAGCTAATATTTTAGCACGTATTCTCAACTTTCAGGTGTCTATAACTACAATATTATTAAATACAAGTAACATATGCATTTTTTTTAAAAAAAAATCTAGTTTCTGCTGCGATACAGTTATATCCTAAATGGGGGATGGCAAGGGTGGAGAAAAAATGGATCTACAGCAGGGATTCTCAAATTTTGCTACCCCTGAATTAATTTTAATTATATTACACACACACACACACACACACACACACACACACACACATACGAGAGAGAGAGAGAGAGAGAGAGAGAGAGAGAGAGAGAGAGAGAGAGACTGGAAAGAGGACTAGGATTCTGCTGCTGCTGCCAGACCTGCCCTCTGCCCAGACCTGATCTGCCCATCCCCATCGTCTCCTCGTTCAATAGGATTGGGATGCCTACAGCTTAGTTGCAACTCATACTTGCATGACCCCTGGAATAAGACAACTGGAGTAAGAAGACATCTAGTTCAGTATTGCCTACACTTACTAGCAGTAGTTTTCCAGGGTTTCTTGCAAGGGTCTTCTCCAGCCCCATCTGGATATTCCAGGGATTGAACCTAGTTCTTCAGAGCTTTGTGACCCCCTTCCAAGCTGTTTGGGATCCCAACTCACACTTGAGAACCCCTGTACTAAAGGACAAGCAATTCACATTTTGTTAGAAGCTGGTCAGACACACAGGCATTACTTCCGCAGAGGTCTGGGACCTGTGGTTGGATCTATGAGGTCCAGGTCTAGTCCATTTAGGGAGAAGGCATGTTCTTTTCCAGCTCGATAGTGAATGAACACCCAAGGAGACAACTCTGTAACAACTTACAAGGCCAAAAATAACCCATATTGCGGCACAAAGTGCATGTCTCCACTTCCAGGCAATGAACAAAGAAAGCGAGAGGGCCCAATATACCCGGTAAAAAGGTAAAGGTATCCCCTGACAATTAAGTCCAGTCATGTCCGACTCTAGGGTGTGGTGCTCATCTCCATTTCAAAGCCGAAGAGCCAGCGTTGTCCGAAGACGCCTCCGTGGTCATGTGGCTGGCATGACTTTCCTTGCTGCAGTGCGTAGCATGCGGCTGGAACACGGAGCGCTGTTTACCTTCCCGCAAGCAGTACCTATTTATCTACTCGCATTGACATGCTTTGGAACTGCTAGGTTGGCAGGAGCTGGCCAAGCAACGAGCGCTCACCCCGTAGCGGGAATCGAACTGCCGACCTTTTGATCGACAGCTTATGGTTCAGCGGTTTAACCTGCTGAGCCACCCGCTGGCCTAATATACCCGGTGCAGGACTATAAATCTGGAAAGTGGGTCTGGTGGTCTCTTTCCAACCAGTGACATTTTGTAACTGCTACAGATCTCTTTGCAGGTGCGATATACCAGGTGATTCAACCCTTTTCAAATGCACACACTCACCCTGGCAAGTCGCAGTTAAGTACTGCAGTGAACAATGTTGCATGCTGGGCCACTGCAACGTAAGGCAGGAAGGAAACGAAAGACCAGTGGTGACATATCGAGCAGGACATAGCAGCAAAGTCCTGGGTTACTGACTAGAGGTTACAAGCAGAATGCTAAGCTTGGAAGTTTCTATAGTTTCTATAGAGAGCCCAGGCAACCAGAAGATCAAGCTAAGAGTCCATCAAGGCTTGGCAGAACCTGCATAGTTTAATATTCAATACTCTCCAGGCCTCCCAGTTAGCTGAGACCTCTGCCTCCAGACCTAAAGGTCAGAATTGTCATCACACAGGTACCAGCCCTTGATGCTAAGGAAGTCCTACAATTACTAAGCGGTGGCTAAGCTACAACGTATCTAAGAATGCAATCCTATACTTCAGAAACACCAGTCAGGATACAACCAATGACACAGGATATGGCCAATATGCCAGCACAACGACAGTTAATAATAATATAATATAATATAATATGCAGTATTTATATACCGCCTTTCTGGTCATTGGATTTCTCCTCCGACTTTATTCAAGGCAGTGTACATGGGCAGGCTGTTCTAACCCCCAAAGTGTTTTTACAATATAATAACATTCTAATCTTTCATAGAACCCTTCACTCGAGATGTTACTTTCACAGTCCAGCACTCTCTCTTTCTGGCGTTCGCCTCAGCACGCTTCAGCTGCTTCAGCTGCAGCTCACTCCCCCACAGGGCTCTGCAGCTTATCAGCTCGGCGTGCCAACAGCTCTCTGACAGACTTCCGGCCGTCTTGAACTGCTGTCCTACAGATCTTCAGGCATTTGTGAGAGACTAACGCTCTACCAACTGAGCCAGACGTTCTACCATCAAAGCCCCAGTTCCACGGATAGATGCACCACTGATACAGGTGCAACACCACACTGATGTACAACACTGGAGCAACTACAGCCAGTGGAAACCTCCAAAGGGGACTGAGACGTGGGAGGGATGAGGAGGAGTTGAGGTACACCATATCTGTACATCAGGTATCTGATGATGGACATGCTCCAAACATCAGCAAAACGCCACGTCGACAACAGAGCTGGTATAAAATTTTTAAAAGCCATAGGAAACAATAAGGGGAAAAAAACAACAACCAGAAAATCTCAACCCCCTCACCTCTTCCGCCCCACTCACTTTCCTATAACACAGAATACAGACTACACTTTGCAGCCAATCACAGCACACCCACACCAGTACTAAAGCTCCTGCCAAGGAGACCAGAACTCAGACGGAAGGGTGTGTGGCATCGCTCTCTGGCCTCATGTCATGCACACGCATAGCAACTGTGGTGGTGGGAACTATGGACACTTGTCTTTTCAGAATTCTTATTGCAGGGACTCTGCCCCAGAAGGACTCCACACACAAACAGAGGGAGCAAGGCCAATGCATCCAACATAGGGAAGCCGGGGAGGGGAGGGAATCCCATGCTGCTATGCACTGGTGCTGCATATCTGTCTCTTATCTCCCCTGCCCCACCCCTGATACCGACACTTCAATATTCTAAGTGTCTATGGCTATGCCATAAACTATGCTGCCTAACTGTCCCTTCCTTTTGCAACAACTAATAGCAGGGAGGGTCTGCCCTCTTTTGGTAAATGCCAGGTATTCCAGGCATTGACACTGCTAGCCTGACACTCATCTGAAACCCTGTTGTTTTTCAGTACTTCACCATTGCCACAAGGGGCAGAACAGTCATTCCTCATAGAGTCCCACTGCAGGTAATGCTCTGAGCCACCATGCTATCACCCCAACAGGGCACTGCTACATGTGCATCCAGGTTACTGGTAGCACTACTCTCCCTTACAAACACTGAGTAGGCATTCCACTTGAGAGACCATGTCCGGATGGTGGTGCTGTCTATGTCTCGCTACACTATCCATGCTTCTCTTTGCTTTCCCACAGGCAGCTGTCCAACAGGGGAAGAAGACACAGGGCACTCCACATGCTCAGCTGAGCAAACCACAAGGGAAGTCTGCAGCATGTCTGGCAGCGTACACCAGTGTGATCTCAGTTCTTCCTTTATGGGGTTGCTGATCTACTTGTTCCAGACAATACCCTGATGCTTTGCAAACTCCATGGCAGACAGTAAACTAACTGGCGCAGCCGTACCTCACTGACACTTGTTACTTGGCTGTTGGATAACTTGCAAAGGCTCAAGAGCTCTCTGGGTTGAGATGCTTGGAATCCCCACCTGTGTGTTTATCAGATGATGCTCTATTGCCGATACCGTTCAATAAAAAAAACCTTGACTGGATCCCACTTGTTACTTTATTAACAGATAGGAATCCTTTCTACCCTCCCTGGCCTCAGGGTAAGAAACTTGGCAGGTGAGGGAGGAGGGGCTTGCCTGCTTCCAAAGCTCAGGGTCTGCATCATCCTCACTGACTGTTTGGGTTCCAGTGGGGCAAAGCTCCTCGTTGGTCATGAGCCCCCTGTTCTCTGCTGCCATGGTGCATAATAAAGCAGACAGCTGTGGGGGAGTGGGAGGGCAACATAAAGACAATAATGCCAGGGCGTCTGTGCAGCAGGTGCCAGCAATTATACAAAGGGCATGGGGTGGGGGAGGGGGTGACAGCAAAATGGGCGGACTGGTGCAATGGAGGCCCTGTGTCACATGTAAGCCCATGAGCTGCCTCCTCTGATTGGTCAATGTGCTATAGTCTCCCAGCCAGGTGTGCCTGTTTGTTTGTTTATTTACTGCATTCATATTCCTCCTTACCAGTAACCACCCAAGGCAACTAACAACACAAGTTTATTAAAATGCCCCGGGGGGGGGGGAACATACACAATCTCAAAACTTATTATAAAGACACAGGCCTGTCTGAAGCTCAAGCACTGCCTGAGGTGGCCCAATTCTGTCACCCCTCTGTGTTTTTGCCAATACGCACACACATACACATTGCCAAAATTGTCACCACCCACCTCCTTACCTCCTGTCCCACTGGTGCTTCTTCAAAACTGGACAATGGGGGGGGGGTCATGGGAAAGAGTTTCCTTGTGCCAGCCTGTTTGGAACACGTTTCCAGCAAGAGAAGAGGTAAGGAGGGGATGCTCTTGTTCTTCCTTCCTGGAGTGCCATCGGAAACAAGATCACAGCAGGTAGTATAGTGCTACCTTCTGCTCCAGCTCCACTGCAACGAGCCACAGCAGCAGCACCAGAGGAGAAGATAAAGTCGCCGTCGTCCCCCATCTTCTTGCTTGCTTTCCAAAGCCACCAAGCAAAAAAAAGGATGGGGTAGCAGCTGGATGGCCGTGTTGGGCAGGCTGTGGGCTGGGAGACATGATGAGTAGACTGGCATACAGTGCAAGACACCCCCTGCCAGTTTTCCACCTCCACCAGCCTGCTGTTCAAAGCAAGCGTTTTGGTCATCCTCATGATTGGACTGCCCCTGCGATGACGAACAAACAGAAAACAACAGCAGATAAAAACCACATTTTAAAAAATGCTACTGGATACAACCAATGCACCATGGGGAACTGAAACAAAAACCAGTCTACAAGCCAAAGAAATGGGCCTAAAGGCTCTTTTAAATAAATTATTTCAAAGGGCAACAGAAAACCAGCAAATGAAGGGGCAAGATGCAATTCCCTGAGCAGCAAGTTCCATAATGGGGACACAGCCACACAGAAGGCTGCCTCTCACATCTCAACCAGTCGAATCTCAGATACTGGTGGGATCTGGAGGATAGCCTCCACAGAAGATCTCAGTAGAACACATGTTTCAACAGGAGAAGGTGCTCCTTCACAGTCTCAGTTCTAAGTCAGGTAGGGTTTAAAAAGGTCAGAACCAGGCATCTTGAGTTGAATTGAGAAAGAAATGGTAAGCCAGTGTAGCTGATGTAATAATGGTTATTACATTATCCCAATCTGGTTCCAGTCAGCAGTCTGGATTATTAAGCATTTTGAACAAGCTGAAGTTTCCAGGTCCTTTCCATTGGCAGTCCCACACGGAGTGCATTGCATCAACAGAATCCAAAGGCAGGTGTCACCATGGCCAGATCTGCTTTCTCTACGAATGGGTTCAGCTGGTGCACCAACTCAAGACCACAGCCATTACATGCACCTTCAGGTCCAGAGCAGGTTCCAGAAGCACCCACAGACTATGAACTGAAGGTTTTAAGGGGAGCGGAACCCCATCCAAAACAAGCTGGATGCATTTCAACCACCAAAAAGCCAAGTATTTGGGCAGAACACTATAGCCACAAGAGAAGCATGCTAGCTTTCATCCCATTCAAACGAGTGGTTTAAGCAAGTTTAATTCTTGCAGTATATTTCTAAAGTTACTACTCAACACTAGTCCTATAAGAATAAGCATGAACTCTGCTTACTCTATGTTATAATATGTTAGATTGCAATCAATGTTCAAGTATCTGGGCCCATATGAAACTGCCCATCTCCTAAGATCTTCAGGAAAGGCATTTTCATGCATTCTGCCACTGACAGAAATAGATCTGGTGGTGACATATGAAAGGGCTTTCTCTGTAGTGGCACCCAGACTGGGTGGATGGGCTGCCCTTGGTCGAGGATAATCTAGTATGGTGGATCTACAGCACTATATATTCCATGGCTCAGATGTACCAGTAATATAAAAAAGTAAAAAGATAAAAAGCATGATCCAATAGATACTGTAATTACCAGTAGTTCAAGAGCAAAAGTAACTGGGAATTGTGCCTTAGGCCTGGGTTGGCACCCCAAAGTTGGAATCGAATTGTGCATTCTGACTGGTTTATTTCTATGTGGGCATTAGTCACCTTTCTAAAAAGATATGTAAAGTCACTCAAAATAGCCCTGTTCCCATTACCACCATAGTACACCAACTCAAAGGGGGGGGGGGTCACAACCGCAGGTGCTGCCCTGATCTATACATTTTTCCATTGGACACATGAAAAAACCCTACACATGTACAAAACTGTTTGCACTCAAGCATGTTCACCCAATCAAGGACCCTGCTTTCTGCAGGGTCCCAACCACACATACAGAATATAGCTCATACACACATAGAATCTTTATGTACAACCAGCTGAATGCAACTTGAATTGCAACCAACTTCATATACTGTGTAGGTCAAGCCAGGACCTACTACTGACTTGAGTTCACTTCCCTCCCACAAATGCTCACTCTTTACACTGATGATTGTGTGAACAAGGCTATTTTAGAACCAAAATAAAGCAATAAAACGAGCTAACCATGATCCAGGTGTTTTCTTTTTATTGGTTGGCAAATGGACAGCAAAACTGCTCCATGTCAACAGAGAAATTATATACAGTTTCTTTGTTGTACAGCAGGATTCAGTTGGCAGTGATAAGCTTACCAAGCTCCCAGTGCCAAGCTAACCACTTTGACACAGCAAAAATAAACATTGGTACCATCAGAGGATAGGCCTCCTCCCTGGGCTCATGCTGGGGACCCACACACTCCTAGGGGCGCCCTCAATATGCTCCATGGCTGTGTTGCGGGATGTACAACAGCCTAAAAGTCAATATGGATAATTTAGTTGCACAATTCCTCTAGATTTTCTTAACTCTAGGAGCTCCTGGGAGCCCTCCAAGGTCCAAGGAGCAATTTCTATAATTCTGATGAGGAGAAGGAAGAGGAAGCCTTAGAGGTGATTCCCTTTCCTTTCCATTTCCGAAGGCCAATGCAGCTGGTATGCTCCCAGGTGGACAGACGGTTGCCTGGGAGCATTTCAGGGTAGGAAGAATGGAAGGGAGAGGACTTGCTTTTGCTTACCCAAGATGAGTTCCAGGTAAGCAGTGGGGTGAGTTGGGCAAGCTGGGGGGAACGGGGCAAGCCAGGACAGTGCAGGGCAAGCTTGGGAACAAAAAGTTAGGGGGAGGTGGGAGAAAGGGCCCCAGAACCAAGCCCCATGGCATAGGGGATTCTGGCCCTGGCCCTGAAAACAGAACTAAACAGACTAGATTATTTGAACAACAGCGCAATCCTGTGTAACCTTGCACTGATGTAAGTGCACTGACACCGGTGCATCTGCTGTTTCACCGGTGCATCTGCTGTTTCACCGGTGCATCTGCTGTTTCACCGGTGCATCTGCTGTTTCACCGGTGCATCTGCTGTTTCACCGGTGCATCTGCTGTTTCACCGGTGCAAGGTTACACAGGATTGCGCTGTTAATGTCGGTTGGATGTAGGTACAGAAAGGGTGAAAACAGAATCTACTATGTGCCAGGAGGGAAATGAAAATTAGCCCTGACGCACACTATTTACCATCTGTGCGTCCTAAAATCATAAAAACCAAGGGAGAAATTAGTAATAGATTGAGTTGATTAAGCCTTACAATATATCCTCAAGTGATAAATACAATAGGTATATTTTTTTAAATCCTACATCTGAACATGCCAAGTTATATGTGAATGCCATGTTAAGGCAGTCCCTGGAGTCGCACAGAACCTGACACTGAAGAAACATCCAAGAAAACAAATATGAAGCTGCAAAACCAACTCCCACAGTCCAAAAAAGGACCAAAGTTTTCCCTCCCACGTGAATATTATTAATAAATTATAAATGATAAGCGCTGCAGGTGAGCATACGTAAGTCTGAGCACATTCTGTACAAGCGAACTCACAGGGATCCAAGTGAAGGCGGACAGAACAGGTAAAGTATCTTTGGTGAGAGATGAATCCAGTTCCTGAACAATATCTGCTGAGAAGAAATACCTGAAAAAAAACTTCCTGGGATGGAGTGAAGAACATAAAGCAGTCCAGCAGGTAGCACAGAATGATCAGCAACAGGTTAGATATAAAGAAGTTCAGGAGATCTGAGAATGTTCTATCAGACCCCGGCACAGGATTGGCCATCATCTGGGATCACCCAATTCCCTGGAACAGGAGGACTCTGGGTTGTTGAGTGAATCTCACCTTGAATGGCCTGCTGTTCCTTTCTTTCACCAGCAGCCCCCGTAGCTCAGGGAGCAGGGAACCCAGGCTAACCTGCAAGGGCTTGGCTTGAGCCCAACAGCACCTGACAGAGAGAAATGCAGAGCAACTGCCAGAAGAGAATGGACTATACAGTCCATTACCAAGCAGCCATCTTGTCAACATCGGAGAAGTTGTTCAACATCGGAGTACAGCAGGCCCAGATGGGGTGAGGAACATGAAGAGTTGAACAGAAGTGGGCAAGCCAGGCTCAGGTAACTTAAAAGGAGCCGAGGCATGTCTGCCCAAAGCCTTATGTTTCACAAACTGCTGTACAGTTATGCCAGGAATTCTCCTGTTTTAAAATAAAAACCTATTTTTACTTTTCAAGGTGAGAAAAGGTTGCATTTTCGGGTGTTTTTCCCTTTTAATTTTTATACAGTTGAGCAATAATTTCATCCTGCTGTGTATGGTTGGTGACATGCTATGAAGGGAAATGGCATTGAAAAGCAGCCTTTCTACCACAGGTCCATGAAATATGTGTAGCTTTGCTTGTTTTCCAAGGATGCTGCTTCATCTGCCAGTTATTTTAGGCTGCAATCCTATGCATGAGTATCTGGGAGTGAGTCTCATTGCATTTGAGTAGGCTTACCAGATCTCCAACCGGGACAGAATGCTAGACCTTTAGGAGAAGGAATGTGGGCAGGTGTAGCTTGTTAAACCTTAGAGCACAATTCTAGGCATGTCTACTCAGAAGCAAGTCCCACTGAACACAATGGGGCTTGCTTTTGAGTAGACATGCCTAGGATTGTGCTCTAAGGTTTAACAAGCTACACCTGCCCACATTCCTTCTCCTAAAGGTCTAGCACTCTGTCCCGGTTGGAGATCTGGTAAGCCTACATTTGACGGACTTACTTCTAAGTAGACTTGCATAGGATTGTGCTTCAGATATTTTGACCCCACTCATATGTTACATTTGCAGTATGGTGGTAAAATGAAAACACATGGGTATCATTCCATGTGGAAAGCTGTATGTATACCACACAGTTGCAGCCATTTTAAACACATCAGTACAACCCCCCTCTTCTCTGGGAGTTTGGGGGATCTAATCAGTGCTCCAGCATATAGCAGATTAAAAAAAAAATCTTTTCAAAGCCCCCAGTTAGAGTTATCTAAATTTCCAGGTTTCTGGATGAGGTTTTGTGCAACATTTGATAAGAACATAGCTGTTGTTTGCTGCCATAGCTATTGGCAGAAGAGCAACATATGAATGGCTCCCATCTCTTTAATTTGGTCCTGGTGATTGCACATCTAAAATAACACTGAAGCCAGCACTCTGAGTCAAAGCAGTCCTAGAGGAAATTTGCAAGGTCCCCATTGTGCACCACTAGAATTCAACAAATTACACCAGCACCACAGCTTTCCAGCTGGTTCTCTAAAAATCCATTATATTTTGTGCGCTGTGTTGTACTGTAGCTTTTGATATTCTTAAAGGATTGACGGCATCTATTTCCTTTCAAATAAGGCCGTTTTCAATTTAGTGGCATTCAGCAACCTGCAGATTGGAGTCTGTGAGGCACTCTTAAGAATATCACTTTCAGATGACGGATGTTTTGCAGGTGGTTTTGCAGAGAACCATGAAATGCAGCTGCCATGAAACCTTTGATGAGACATAAGTAGAACAACATCAAAAAAGTATGCTTTCTTTTGAGCAAACACATGAAAGCACA
This sequence comes from Plestiodon gilberti rubricaudatus, assembly GCA_026170595.1. Classification (NCBI taxonomy): domain Eukaryota; kingdom Metazoa; phylum Chordata; class Lepidosauria; order Squamata; family Scincidae; genus Plestiodon; species Plestiodon gilberti. Next base: position 217,046,951 of record JANXHW010000002.1, on the reverse strand, counting down.
GAACTAGCTGACACCGTCACATCACAGAATTCATTTTCGTTAGCAGGCACAAATCAAGAGGAGGCTAGATTGCTGTTTTCATAGCTAGAAACTAGGGTTGCAGAGAAAGAGTATAGTAGTAATGAATATATATATATATATATATATATATATATATATATATATATATATATATATATATATATATATATATATATATATATATATTTGTTAATTTGTGCAGATTTTGTAATTTCTTCTTTGAAGTTTTCAAAGGATTTTTAACAATAGAGACACCTCAAACTACAGTGTAATTACAGTCATATAATCAGAATGCTGGAGTTGGATGGAACCATTGGGGTTATCTAGTCCAAGCCTTTCCTCAGTGCAGGCAGCAAACATGGCTTTCTGCTCCTAGCAACTATCTATTTTCCTATTCACTGATGACCCCCAACTGTTCAATTAACCCTTTAGATCCATGCCTATATACAAACCACACTGAATTAATAGCTGTTGCATAGAAGCAGTACTATATTGTATTGTGAAGTATTGAATCTTATGGCAGAAAACCTGCACTGGCAGAGCAAATCCTAGGTACGTATGTCTACTCAGAAGTAAGCCCCAATGAGTTTAATGGAACCTACTCCCAAGTAAGTGTCACACATGCAAAAACCTCATTAAAACAGGCCTTGAAAACACAGAACAAATGACAGGACCATGTCCGATGCCATGGCTTCTTCACGAGGAAGCTGCTTGAATGAGCATATAAAGGTGGCTATGCTGTATCTCCAAGACTAGAGCTGATAGGGCAAAACTGATGTCATTTATGGAATCAGCGCCTCAAACATACCTAAGAATATGTCTAACTTCCAAAGCACCAGAAAAAAAATATTTTTTTGCTGGGCTGTGTTATCACTCAATGCTCCATTAAAACTTAACTTTTCAGTAGAGCTATAAGTTGAAACCTGGATTATCCAAGCTTTGGGTAATTAAAAATAATTATTGGCAAATACCAGAACAATGAAGTCAAATCCACCGAAGTCAACTTTTGTTGTGAGCAGGTCTAAAACCAAACATGGGAGACGCTGTATTTATTAAACTATCAGCTCTGTTGATGCATTTAAATTTTCACTGTCTCCTGCTCTTGTCTTCCTACAACAGAACCTTCTATAGCCAGGTCAAATAATATGTTACCTTATTGATTTCTTGAGCTGAGCTAGGACTGCAAAACAACAAATCAGAAGCACCCTCAGATTGTGTTTATAGTGTGGAGTCCAGGCCTGACAGATGACCTGCAGCACTAGTGAATTTATGTGTGCAATGGGACACCAGAATTGCTGCACCAAGATAGTTGCATAGCTTGTGATATTGTGCCAGTGATGGGAGAATGCTGAAGCAGCAGTTTCAAAGGAATTTTGAAAAGTTTAGTGTCGTCCGCAAACTTGGCCACCTCGCTGCTTATCCCCAACTCCATGTCATTTATGAAGAAGTTGAAAAGCACCGGTCCCAAGACCGATCCTTGGGGCACACCGCTTTTCACCTCTCACCATTGTAAAAATTGCCCATTGACACCCACTCTCTGTCTAGACTTCAACCAGTTCCTTTTCCATAGGAGGACCTGCCCCCTTATTCCCTGACTATGGAGTTTTTTCAGGAGCCTTTGATGAGGGACCGTGTCAAACGCCTTCTGAAAATCCAGGTATATAATATCCACGGGTTCTCCTGCATCCACATGCCTGTTGACTTTTTCAAAGAATTCTAAAAGGTTTGTGAGGCAAGACTTACCCTTGCAGAAGCCATGCTGAGTCTCCCTCAGCAAAGCTTGTTCTTCTATATGTTTTCCGATTTTATCCTTGATGAGGCTTTCCACCATCTTCCCTGGAACAGATGTTAGGCTGACCGGCCTGTAGTTTCCCGGGTCCCCTCTCCTTCCTTTTTTAAAGATTGGCGTGACATTAGCTATCCTACAGTCCTCTGGCACAGTGGCCGTTTTAAGGGACAAGTTGCATATTTTTGTCAAGATATCAGCAACTTCATTTTTGAGTTCCTTAAGCACTCATGGGTGAATGCCATCTGGGCCCGGTGACTTATTGATCTTTAATTTGTCAATTAAGTCTAAGAGGTCTTCTCTTTTAACCTCTATTTTACTTAATTCTTTAGTCAGGAGTGGGCGTTCGGGCAGCGGCATCTGCCCGAGGTCTTCTGCGGTGAAGACAGATGCAAAGAACTCATTTAATTTCTCTGCAACCTCCAAGTCCCCTTTTATTTATTTATTTATATTTATTTTTCACATTTTTATACCACCCTTCCTCCAAGGAGCTCAGAGTGGTGTACATATTTCCTCCCCTTCTTTTGTCCTCACAGCAACCCTGTGAGGTTGGTGGTGCTGAGAGATAGTGACTGGCCCAAGGTCACTCAGGAAGCTTCGTGGCTGCATGGGGATTTGAACCTGGATCTTCCAGGTCTAAGTCCGACTCCCAAACCACTACACCATCCTGGCTCTCCTTTATCACCCCTTTCCCTCCCTCACTGTCCAGCGGGCCAACCGCTTCTCTGGCAGATTTCCTGCTTCCAACATATTTGAAGTAGCTTTTATTATTCCCCTTAATGTTTCTGGCCATACGCTCCTCAAAGTCTTTCTTGGCCTCCCGTATCATCTTTTTACATTTCTTTTGCCACAGTTTGTGCTCTTGTTTATTTTCCTCATTAGGGCAAGACTTCCATTTACGGAAGGAAGCTTCTTTGCCTTTTATAGCCTCTTTAACTGTGCTTGTTAGCCATGCCGGCACCATCCTGGACTTAGTTGAGCCCTTCCTCCTTTGTGGGATACACTCCCGCTAGGCCTCTATTATTGTTGTTTTAAACAGCCTCCATGCATTCTGCAGAGATTGGACTCTTTTTACCTTCCCTTTCAGCTTCTTTCTAACTAGTCTCCTCATATTAGGGAAATCCGCCCTTCGGGTTTCGTGTCAGATTTGCTTGGCACTCTCTCCCTGACATGCACGGTGAAACAGATCGCAGCATGGTCACTGTTCCCCAATGGCTCGGTAACATTTACCACCCTGACCAGGTCCTGAGTACCACACAATATCAAGGCCAGAGTAACCTGTCCTCTGGTCGGCTCCGTGACTAGCTGCTCTAAGGCACAGTCATTTAGCATATCCAGAAATCCAGTCTCTCTTTCATGACCAGAGCTTGAATTGACCCAGTCGATATGAGGATAATTGAAGTCCCCCATGATCACAACCTTGTCTCTCACTGACATCTCTCTGATTTGTTTCCTCATCTCGAGGTCCCCTTCAGGGCCTACTGTTTCTTGGACCTCCTGTTCTCGCTGCACCGCTGGTTACACCAGTGGCATAAGTTGGATAGGATTGCGCCCTAAGTACGGTAATGAATGAAACTGACTTCATAATAGCCCCGTAAAGTAGATCAATGTTGTTATCCTCATAGTGTACGTATATGGAAGGCCAAAGTGTAAAAAAGTGATTTGTCTAATAGTTCAAGGCTATGGTGACATTTCAAGTGGGTACTTACAAGCTCATAGTCTTAGCATCATGAACAACAATTCTGCATATTCTAGTGCACAAACCAGAAGAAAACTCCTTTTTTTCTCACACATTTACTGTATGTCACGTCCTTCCTCTGAGAAAGACAGGATGGGATAATGATGGAATAACCCTGTGAGGCTGGTTAGTGTGAGAGGTCAAGGTGAGATTTATGGGAAGCAAGGGTTCAGTCCCAGATCGCCCCTTAATCACAACACCACCCTAATCACAACACCTGGTCCAAGTCCAACTGCCCAACCATGTTGGCTTTCGATGTTCAGCATCAGATTGAACATAAACATCCTAAATAGTAAATGTTAGACTCGCTATCAAAACACACATTATCATGAGGCAGTTTTTGAGAAACAGCAAATATAGTTTACGTCCCACAAATGTAGAAGAAACCTACTGTTCATAGCAAATCATAGCATTCATTCTGTAATTTTAACACCATGATGATTGGTCAGATACCAGACAAAATACACTGAATGTACCTGACAGCCACTCTACCATTTACACCTGATACAGTCATATATAACAAGCCCTATATATCTGCAAAAACCCATTTTGCCTTATTAGAGACAAGAAGTATTCGAGTGTTATCTGTTATGACAATATGAAAAACAGGGGTTTTGCCACAGAGATAACAGCTTTTGTAGCCTCAGGTAACATTGCTAAGTCTAAGACTTTAGGGATTTGTGCAGTGAGTGACAATGAAAGAACATCAACCAGGATACTCCCCAAGTCCCCTTTTCTTTGCAATCTGTGATGTTCATTAACAATGAAGAATGGCTATCATTAGGCAAGCTTGACGGCAGTTCCCAGATGCCAGAGCAACAGAAAGGGGAAGGACATTTCCCCAAGAACATTATAATGCTCATTAGGGCTCTGCCTTGGCACATTGCTTCATCAGACCTGAATAGATCTGAATGTGGCTGATTCAAGTCTCAGATCAAAATCCACGAACCTCTTCACAAAACCTGCAGTGCAACTGCTCCCTACCACTGCCATTTTAATTGAATGATGCATATGTACACAGATATAGGAAAGAAGTGGTCTTGCATTGTGTTTGCTTCCATGCAATGGATATTTTGATGAAAGGGCATGTACACTCAACCACAATGACCTCAAAATGATGATGCAAAGCGTCGGGGAGGTCCAATACAGCAGGTTCTGTCAGTAGAGGAGGCAGATGGCAAGCAACAAACAGAAGGAAGCCAAGGGCCCAAAGAGGCGGTGGGATACATGAAGGCATCGTCATCGTCAAGAAGCCCCAATCCTTAATCAATGCCTCATACAAGAACCTAGTGTTTGTTCACTCAGTACAATTCACATATTCATAAAGTAGTAAAGCATTAACCAGGACAGACCTCTGTGTTTATTTACAAGTTCTTAATCGTACCTTATACAAAGAAATATTGAATTTTCCTGCAAGTATCATTTTTCAAAAGAATGACAGAATTGTCTCCTTCAGCGTGTCTGGCCCTCAGTCTCCACATAGCCACCATCCATCCTCACCCTTGGCCTCCTTGGAGGTTATGAAGTTCTCCCTCTTCCTGTCCTTCCTTCCTTCATCCCACCCTAGCGCTGCCTAGAGCCAAACCCCTGCTTTCCCTGCCTGCTTTCCTCCACCATTCTCTTCTCCGGCATTAGGTGCCCTCAGTGGCAAAGGCACGGCTGTCACAGGAGCGCTGGCTGTGCTGAAGGAATCAAGCATGGCTGAGGCACAGCAATCGCAAGGCTCACGCCGCTCACCCCATCAGCAGCAACCTTCGGCAAGCTGCACTGCGTCCCATCCGCCTCCTCTGGGCATCGCCAGGTAAGTCTGAGGCTAGACAGTAACTGATGAAGGATTATCCATATCCACAGCAAACAGCCTAGGACAAAAGTATAATAGCAGGCGCAGCTATGCAAATCTCACTACCATAGCACAGGATGGGGTCAGCTGTACCTGTCTGAAGGGAAATGGGAAAGGGGACACAAAGCAGGGGCAAGGATACAGATGATATAGGGACGAAGGTCCAAATGGAAAGAGAAAGGGAAGACAATGGGGCAAGGGAAAGAAAGGTGTGGGGAAACAAGCTGGGAAGAAAAGATGGAGCTGACTTGCTTCCCTCCCATCTTTATAGTCACATTTCCAAAACACTGTGCAAATGTATGCATTTTCAGCCAAATCCTAAACATGTTAAGTCCAATTGGGCTTATTTCCCCATTGCAGTTTGATAGGGTTCCATCCAGATTTCCAATCCAGAACCCAGGGGCTTATCCATCTTTGTTTGTTCTGGTAACGCCTCTTATATTCCATAGCTTGCTTTAAGATTTGGGCCAGACTTATCTCCCAGTAGTGCAGATATATTCATATGCAGTGCAGACTCTGCTACTGTTTGGAAAGGTGTGGAAGGGCATTGGAGTAGCTATAGGTGAGAATACAGGTGCCATCCACTTCTGCATTTGTCTGCAACATGAGGTGGGCTTACTGTAAACCCAATATTTCTCTTGCCACTGAAGCTACTGGTAAGACCAGCTAAAGAAAAAGAGTGAACAGCCAAAAGAAAAGTAAATGAAATTGGGTTGAGGACTTATATCTTATTATTATTCACATATGAACAGAATGGAAGGGTGATAGTGAATATATTTGGGGAAAAAATCCCTGGCATATTGAGATCTGCTAGTTTAAGGCAACGTATTTTGACTTCATGAGAACAGCAAACACATAAGGAATTCCAAATGAACTTTCTCATGTTCATGCACATTAGCTGACCCCTAAATGGGGACTAGTTACCGGTAGCAACCTAGACCCACAAGTGGAAGCAGCCCTGTTTAATCACAGGGCAAGTCATGCCGATTTGGATGCTATTGCCTTACAACCCCTCACTTGTGGGGCAGCAGCTAAAGTGACAACATTGTGTCCAAGGTAGCCATGTTGGTCCATTATAACAAAATTCACAGGACAGATAAAAGGATACCTTGGACCAACTAATGTTCACAATCAGTTCAGGGAAATTTACTTTTTTACACACACACACACACACACACACACACACACACACACACACACACACACACACACACACAAAAGTGTCCTTGCCTTTCATGACCAGATGGCCCACTGGGCAATCAACTGGTTATGGCAATGATTATTTTACATTCCAACACACTCCCTCCAAAGCAAGAAGAAGCTGTTCAACTTAACAGGCATAGCATATGCAAATACCCTACTAAGCATTAGCGTCTTTAACTAAGGTAAATGCATTAGCAAGAACATGCTGACAGTGTTAAAATTAATGATCATAATTATCATTAGTATTTGATATTAACATAATGATATTAATTGCAATATTAAGCAAGCTGAAGAACAATCAGTTCACTGTCCCTGAAAATCCTGAAACAGCAATTTACTCGTAACATTAAGGTTGCTGTGACAGCCATTCTATATAAGTAAAGCAAAACTTTCAGTTATTGGGGAGGGGCACTACTGTTCAGCTCACTTCAGCATGGTTTTTGTGCTGGTCTCAAACTGTTTTCGTATTAAGTACAATAACACAACACTTTTCAATTGGGGTTCCATAGGAGTTGGTACAAAAGTTCAGCAGTGTCGCCTACCTTGGTGTCACCCGGTGCAGGACCCGGAAGAAACCACCAAACTGGAAGTAACTTGCAGTAACTTCCAGTGACGTGATGATGACGTTCCAGTTTCGCGAGACACGAAACAAGCATGAAGACGGGTAAGCTTACTGTGAGGTGAATCAAGTGCTCAGCTGTCTTCAGCAGCTCCGCCTCCAAGCCAAAGCTGAGTTGTCACTTCTTCGTGAAGAAGTGAATCAGCTTCGGCTTGGAGGCGGAGCCGCCAAAGACGGGTGAACCAAGGGGGTGTCACCCTGCCCTGCAGCCTGCAGGGAGGGGTGACACCCTTGCTCGGCCATTTTCAGCCACTCTGAGTTGCTTCTTTGCTCGTGAGAACACAAAGTGACTCAGAGCAGCTGAAGAAAGATGGGTTGCATGGTGGTCATGGTGTCACCCCCAAAATTGATGTCACCCAGCCAGCCGCACCCCCTAGTGCCGCCAGTGCAAACGTTACATAGATAATGTGCATGTGATGAATGCCATTCTCCCCCATTTTTTGCCTATTTTTCCTTAAAAATGAACATTTCTAGCTCTTCAGACAGAGGCGTGGAAAGACTGGAGCGGGCGGAGCAGCAGCTCCGGGCGGCACCGCGGCGCCGGGCGGCACTGCTCCGCTCACTCCAGTCTTTTCACGGAGCGAGCGCACGCGCCCGCCCGCCCGTCTGGTGACGCGGGCGGGCGCTCCGAGGCCTTCTCCCCCGGCTTCGGAGCCGGAGAAAGCCCCGGAGCGTCCACCCCGACCGGTGGACAGGGCTTTCTGAAGGCGGCACGCTATTTAGCCTTTTTTGCACATGCGCAGACCATTTACGTAATGTAAACGGTCTGCGCATGTGCAAAAAAAGGCTAAATAGCGTGCCGCCTTCAGTGGACAGGGCTTTCTGAAGGCGGTGCGCTATTACGTAAACGGTCTGCGCATGTGCAAAAAAGGCTAAATAGCGCGCCACCTTCAGAAAGCCCTGTCCACCGGTCGGGGTGGACGCTCCGGGGCTTTCTCCGGCTCCGGGGCTTTCTCCGGCTCCAAGGCTTTCTCCGGCTCCGGGGCTTTCTCCGGCTCCGAGGCCGGGGCCTCGGAGTGCCCGGTAAGCCGAGCCGCCGCCCCAGAGTGGGGCCGCTCCCCCCGGAGTGGGGCCGCCCCCTACAGGGGGTGGCGGCGCCCCTTCGGGGCGGCGTATCAGGAGTGGTGCTCCAGGCGGCATCCGCTCCTGATACGCCTCTGTCTTCAGAGGACTTTAGAATGCTCCTCTAAGATTCTTTGTTTGAAAGCCCATTCCCAGAGAACCACACGTGGCTTTTTGTGTACTGATCTTTCTGTAAGTCTGGGTCCCCCCCCCAGACAATGGTTCCTATCCAACCCTCCTGCTCAGATTGGCATGTGCCCACCCAGTGGCATTTTAACGCCTTCCGGCGCCCGGGGGGCGGGGGCTGGAGTGCCCCGTCGCGCCAGAGCGCGGCTGCCGCCCCCCCGGAAGCGGCCCGTCACTGGCTTCCAGAGACGCTTTTCTCCGAAGCCGGGAAGCCCTCTTCCTTGCAACCGCCCATTTCGGCGGTCAAGGGCTTTGTGAGCCGGCCGAACGCGTCGCCCGCTTTTATTTGGGTTTTCTGCACATGCGCAGAACCTTTCTGAGGGCAAACGGGCAGCACCGTGTCCACTCCGTGCCTGGGGCGCAGCACACCAGCGCCCCCGGCGTAAGAACGCCTCTGTGCCCACCAGTTGCGCAGCCAAGCCCATCTGTCTAGTTAAATGAGTGGCCAGATGGTTTCCCCTCATCCAATCAGGTGACCCCATAATATAATCAAACTAGATTTCTTAAGATCAAGCACAAGAATGTTCAGGCGTGTTTTGCTAGGTCTGCCATTGGAACCAGCTGCTGGTTTGTGGGAGGAAGCACATCGACTTACTGCCAGTAAGTGTAGAAGGCTACCATTCCTGGAACAACGTAAATGATGGCTAGCAATAAGGCCTGTTTTTCTAACTAGATTCATTTAGGAAATTAATTTTGGTTCGCTTGCTCTTTTTACTCCAAGCCAACCTGAAAACTTCACCGGTGTAACAAGTGTTGAGGTTTTGTGTGTTTTTCTCTTACGGTAGATACTTGCTTGCAAGACGAGAAATTTAGGCAAAAACAAAGACCTGGAAAAGCTGCCTCATCTTGACATCAGGTCACTCACATTTACTTCAAAAGACTGCAGGTTTGCAGTCAGCTTACGAGCCAGACCTGCTCAGGCATGTCCCTGCTTCCCCTCCCCCTTCTCTCACTCTCTCTCTCTCCCCCCATCACTGCCCTGCCCCGTGCCACTGAGGATCAGGAGAAAATCAGTGTCTAAGGCTAGGCTTACCAGATTTTCCCGGTTCTAAACTGGGACACCCCCCCCAATTAATTAATTAATTAAAATAATTAAATTAATTAAAGCTTCTGGGCGCAAAGTGCCCAGTTGCCGCCCAAAGGGCGGTTGAAATCTTTATTTATTTTAATTAAATTGATTAATTAACTTGCCTGTCCCCCCGCCGCCACCACCATCTTCGTCTTCTCGGTGTCCGCCGCGGCCATTGCCGCCATTCTGTCGCCGCCTCCTTTGTCGTCATCGTCCGCCTCCGCTGCCACCTCTGGAGCCTGGCTGGCTGCATCCGAGCCGGCCAGGACTCCTGCCCCCACTGAAGCCGCCACCGCCACCACTTCCACTTTGCAAGACACAAAATTGAAAATGGTGAAAGCTGAGCAGGTCCTGCTCATAGCAGTTAATAAGGTATTAGTCGGGAGACTGCAGAGCTTGCAGTGTTGTGGCTCTCATCTTAGCAGCCTGATTTCTTCTGATCATCGTCTGAATCAACATTTTGTCAGCAGGTACAATGTGTGTATTGTCGTTGTTCCCCCCCCCCCCATGGTTCTGTGCCTGTTGTTTTTTTTAAAGTGGTGACTTATTTTTTCAATGGTTCTCAGTCATAAGAACATAAGAACATAAGAACATAAGAAGAGCCCTGCTGGATCAGGCCAAAAGCCCATCTAGTCCAGCTTCCTGTGTCACACAGTGGCCCCACCAGATGCCTCAGGGAGCACTCAGTCTCCTCAGTCATTTTTGTTTTGTTTTGTTAATGGTGCTCGGTCATATGCTCTGCCATATTAACATGCTCTCTTCATATGGTCTGCAGTTGCAATGTTCAATCCACCTCAGTGCATCTCTGTTAATATGGTCTGTTGGGGCTTGTTTGCTTTTATGGCTACTGTCCCTCAGTCATTCCAGATATGAGTTGCAATATTAGCATCACCTCCCCCTGTTTATTTATGATTCCTGATTTAATAAAACCTGTAATTTCCTAAAAAGAGTAATGTATTTATAGTAGTAAAATGACATCACTCAACTTCTACCAAACATTTCCCACTCTTTTATTATTCAATACATTTGAAAGTAGAGTTATTAGGTGACGATTAGGTGACGATTACTGGTAAAGTCATTTGAGCTTTTCCAGGATCTGACCCCACAAGTCCTTAAGTTTTACCCTCGTCTTATCAAAGGGTCATAGCAAATTCCAGGATTTTTGGCTCAAAACCTGCCTTCGTCTTATCAGTGAGGTAGTCTTATATGAGAGCATATACACGTTAAGTAGCTACCTGGCTCCCCCTGCTGGTCATTACTACTGCATCCATTTTGTCACTATCTCTGTATCGCAAATCCAGCCAGGTGCAGGCATTTTTTCACCAACCTACTTGTTGTACTTCTTTCTACTCTTTTGTTAAATTCCTTTTTCTTTTGGGTTTTTAATAAAATGCTTATATTTTGACTCCTTGCTTGCTTAATACATGTTCACAAGTACTTCAGTGGGTTGTTATTTCTACTTGCTTGCAAGTGCTACTGTGATTTGGTCTTCAATAAGAACTACCGGCTCTGTGCTCTCCTGGGAAGGGAGGGTTTTCCTAGATGGTCCCCCTCTGCCTGGTTTATTTAGCCTGAGATGGTTGCAGTGGATAGATCTACCGTGTGCGTGCATGCGGTCTATCCCCGGCATTCAGCCAGTAAATCAGAGAGTAGGAACGGGTGCACTGAGTACTAACCACTGGGCACTATTCCCCTTGGCCAGCTGTCCTAACAATGCACATGAAGTGCAAGTCAATTCCATCTGGTTCCTGCTTACTGTATTCCAGCTGTGCGTTCCATGCACCGTCCTATATGAAAAACCAAAGGAGAGAACATTGCTGAAGACTTTGACACCATCCCAATTCTCCTAACTTCTCCAATAGAAACAGAAAGGACAGGGAGAGGTTTTGAGCTACTAACCTGCTCCCTGAAGTACTTCTTGGACCCTGGAATTTGGATCTTATGTTAAATGTGTCTGTCATCTGTGTTGTCTGTGACAGTCAGTAGCGGAACTTCGGTGGAGTGCGTGGAGCAGGAGCTCCAGGCACTCGGGCGGGCGGGGGGCGTGCACGGAGCACTCACCTTTGGGAAGCGGCGCACTGTATCGGCCTTCCCACCCTCCCTGGAGCTCGTTCGGCTCCAAAACGGAGCCGAAACCGGCGGGGGGGGGCGTGTTCGGAGTCACGCTGGGCGCGACGACGTCACATCCCTTAGGCCCCGCCCCCTTGGCCGGGGGCCGGGAGGGCTCGTGGCATTACTGGTGACAGTTCTTCAGTAAATGCATTGGATTCTAGTTCCAATCTCACCTATTTCCCTGTTTGTCTTGGAACGTACCTATCCTGTCAGTCACCCAGGTCAATATGCATGTTGGCAGTTGTCTAAATTTGAAAGCTGCATGCTAATTAGTTAATTGTTCAAACTGAAACTTCAAATGAATTTTAGAGATGGCACCAGAGATTTACCCCACAAGGATTCATGGTGTTAGGTATTTATTCCTTGATAAGGAAGGTTTTCTGCAGAGCTGCAGGCAACGAAGCACTTAGGGAGAAAGCTTGACTGACTCATGACAAGTCCAATCAAACACAGGCTACGTCCCATTTGAAGGACCACTCTGAAGGTTTACTTCTCTGCCACCATCTGTTGCCTGAACAGGCTTTTTCTTAGTATTTTGTGTAGGCATGTTGGTATACACATGTACTTGGCGCTGGGAGCATGCCAGGATACCATAGCCCAGGTCAGTCTCAAGGCATTTGAGCAGGGCTTGCTGCATGCTATAGCATGGCAGGGAAGAGGATTGGGCTCTTAGACTGCAATCCGATGCATACTTTCCTGTGAGTAAGTCTCATTGAACACACTTGAATTTATTTCTGAGTAGGCATGTATTGGATTGGGCTGAAAATCTATTTTTGAGCTGTTTTGGGGAGGTCGAAGGTTTAGCCCCAGGCCTCCAGCGAATGGTTCCTCTTACTCATTCCATCACAGGCCCTGAGAGCAAGGAAGGCTGAGCATCTTGCGTATACTCTATATCACATCTTCGGAGGCATCTGTCATTTCTTTGATGCAAGCTCTTTCCACCGCCATAAGTGAGAGTGAAGTGATTTCATGGCCCGCCAAGGGGTTCACTTCTTGCCTGGGAAACTCTCCCGATTTCCCTACGGCCTGCTCCCCCCTCCTTTCTCTCCTGCTTGCATAGCAAGTCCAGGTGGTGGTACCTATAAGCCTACAAAGCAAGGTGAACAGGCTGTCGAGGTGATGCATGGACAGAACTAGAGGCAGGCATGATAAGCAACTAGGCATCTGCTTGGTCCTTGCCAGAGATACTTCTGACTGGTAGACAAAGCATATTTTGAGCATTTATTATACAAGGTGGAACTTCATTGTGTCATCTAAGAGGCCATTGAGTCGTATGGTCGAATCCTCTCCATGTCAGACAACAAGGAAGTGTGCTGCATTTGTAACATATACTTTTGGCCAGCTGCCTTGATGGTACTCAAGAACAGCAGATAAATAGTTCAGTTGATCTCTCTTTTGGTCAGCTATGCTGGCGGCCTAAGGAGCAAGTCTTGACCAGGGTTCTGACTCCTATGGTATCTTTAAACATAATTTATATCACTGTTTCACCAATGGCAGTGAATTGCAACAGAGGGAATTGAGGTTGCTGAAGAAAAAGTTAGAAAACCGGGAGGGGGAAAAAAAACCCCATTTCACATGCAATAAAGGGCAGTTTTGCATATGCATGTATCATACTGAAAGAGTTTTAATATACATGGCATAACACATCCAAAGCTAAAGCTTCCTTTAACTATATGCTGAAATATGACTCACTGCAATAAGCACACTCTTTAGGCATAACTGTTTATGCACAGCGGTGAGCACTACATGTATCGCAACTTCACATATACAGTATACTGTGATGAATCACAAAAGAGATCTTGGGACCAAAGTGGATAGCTCAATGAGCATGTTGACCCAGTATGCAGCAGTGGTGAAGAAGGCAAAGTTCATGCTCGGGATAATTAGAAAAGCGATCGAAAATTATAATGCTGTTTACAAATTTATGGTGTAGCCACATTTGGAATACTGTTACATTTTTGGGCACCACACGTCAAGAAGGATATTGTAGAACTGGAAAAGGAGCAAAAGAGAGCAACCAAAATGATCAGAGAGCTGGAGCATCTTCTTTTCAAGGCTACAACATTTGGGGCTTTTTAGCGAGGGGAACGAGATGGGCAGCCCAATTCTACCTAACTCCCTGCGTGGTGATGCAGCGATGCCAATGTGATGTCCGTTGAATCTTGTGGGGGTGTTTTGTCCTCGAGGTTCAGAAACATCCTGCCAGCCTGGTGGGTCAACTCAGACCTGGACCAGCAGCAATATCTCTGGCACAAGTTCGCGTTGACACGTGAAGGCAGATCAGGACAGGGAAGGGGGTTAGAATTTGGCAACGACGCTGCTGCCAAACCCACCCACCCCCTGCAGTTCGTTGCTGGGCAGACCCGGCCACTCACTGCTTCCAGCAGTGACCAGGCCATGGTCTCCAGCATCGTCCATTTGTGACAGCCGGAAAGCTTCAGCATAAAGCCCGTCAGCATAGGAGGACCCTGGCATAACGCTTGCTTAGGAATGGAATGTGTTGCCACAAGATGTGCTGATGGCCACTAGCTTGGATGGCTTTCAAAGGAGAGGAGACAAATTCATGGTGAACAGGTCTGACAATAGCTACTAGTCATGATGGCTACCTCCAAGTTCAGTGGCAGTATGCCTCCAATGTCAGCTGAGGCAAGCAATGGCAGGGGGAAAGTATGCCTTTTTCTTCTGCTTATGGGCTTCCCAGAGCAGCTAGTGAGCCACTGTGGGAAACAGGGTGGTGGACCACCAGATGGACCTTTGGCATGATCCAGCAGAGCTTTTATGATGTTAGGTAAAGGTGACCCCTGACAATTAAGTCCAGTCATGTCCGACTCTAGGGTGTGGTGCTCATCCCCATTTCAAAGCCAAAGAGCCCGCGTTGTCCGAAGACGCCTCCGTGGTCATGTGGCCGGCGTGACTCTCCTTGCCACAGCGCGTAGCATGCAGCTGGAACACGGAGCGCTGTTTACCTTCCCGCAAGCGGTACCTATTTATCTACTCACATTAACATGCTTTGGAACTGCTAGGTTGGCAGGAGCTGGCCAAGCAACGAGAGCTCACCCCTTTGCGGATTCGAACTGCCAACCTTTCGATCGACAGCTCATGGTTCAGCGGTTTAACCTACTGCGCCGCCCGCTGGCCTTTTCTGATGCTATGTTCATATAAAAAAATAATCATTTTGCACCATGGTAAGTCTGCAAGTGAAGTACATGTGGAACTGAACTGATGACACAATTCTTACAGGGCCAGTCATGCTATTTACAAGCTTGCTTGCTTGCCAAGGAACTTACTAGCATACTGAGGTTTTTTTCTCCGAGTAAATAAATACTGGGCCAATTTATAAACAGCTACACTGTCAAGGAGAGTACCATCTGCAGAAAGAATGAAAAGAGAGGTTAGGGAATGAAACCAAAAGGTCTGTAATCTCTATTCTGTCCTTTTTCATTGTATCTTGTCAATTGACATGAGGAACCCAGGTGGAAAGATTCACTCGGCATATCAGGGAGAAAAAAAAACATAATTGATTATTCTTATTAAGGAAGCAGCTTTTGCCAAATGTATTTAGATTGTCCAGGTTTATTCTTAACATGAATTATACACTACCCACCGCTAGGAAAAATACAAAGTCCAATGCAAGACATTTCTCAGCTCCAGTAATTATGATGAGTGCAGTGTTAGATTAATTAGAAAATGAATGAAGAGAGAAGTGTTATGATCAAAGAAATCCGGATCTAAGGATTTGCTTTAAAATGTTGCGTAATCCGTAGAATATCACATCTTGTGCCCCTGGACCTATCAAATGAGAAGTGATGTTTAATAGCCATCTAGAGAGAAGAAAGACTGGAAACAGACAGGCATCATCATGAAGCAAAAAGCTCCAGAAATACAGGCATAAACCTGGTCTTTATTTCAATTTATTTTCCCAACAACAAATGGATTCTCTGGACACCAGCACCTTGGCAGTGAATGTGAGCACAGAAAGAGTGGTCCTGATGCCCCGCCTTGGTTACACTATCATAGCAATCATCATGGCAATATCTTGCACTTTATCAGTAATTCTGAATACAACAGTTATTGCCGTAACTATCAAGTACAGACAGCTTCGTCAGCCCATCAACTATTCCCTGGTCAATTTAGCCATAGCAGACCTTGGAGCAGCCTTGTTGGGAGGAAGCCTGAATGTGGAAACAAATGCTGTTGGGTATTACAACCTGGGTAGAGTTGGCTGTGTCACTGAAGGTTTTGCGATGGCATTTTTTGGTAAGTACATGTCTAAAATTGATTTGTTGCAGCAAAGAATTAGAAAGGAACCACTAAATTGCTCACAGCTCCTAATCATTCCTAAAAGTCCTTGCATGGCAAGAAGATAAACAGCTTCAGCAAGATTCCTAACCAACTGGGCTAGTATTTCAGCTATAATGCTGGACATTGTTTACATTTCTCTCCATATCACAGTAGGAGGGATGCTTCCTTTAGATGAGTTTTTCAGATCTTGTATCATTATTATTTTAGCAGACAAAATTATGTTTAAAAATAAGAGGACATATTGCTTGGCTTTGCACAGTGATAAAAATCCAGCAAAATGGGGGCACAGACCTTTGGGTGTTCCTAAACGTGTTATGTGGCAGGACCACAATTGTGGCACTTCCTTCCTTAAGAACCTCCCCCTCCCTTGAGGCATTCCGGCAGAGATTAAAAACATTTTTGTTTAGTTTAATGTTTTCTTTGTACTGGCCCATCAACTATTGTTTATACTGTGTATCGTTTTTTCCTCCCCACTTTTACTGCTGCCTTACTGGTTGCGACTTCGAAGCCATTTTTCTGTTTATTGCCACTCTATTGTGTGTGCTGCTGCTTTTATGTGCTGTTTGTGTTTTATGATGTTTTTGCCTCTGCTTTTAATTGTTTTTTCTTTGCTGAAGATCTTCTTAACTGTTAACTTTTAATTTTTTGTATCTAGCGGTTTAACAGTACTATATTTATATCATTGTATTTATATTTGTTATATTCTTAGCTGCCTTGGATGCCCACAGTTGTGGGGGGAAAGGTGGGCTATAAATTTAGTAAATAAATACTGGTAATGCTAGGAAACAAGTTTCTTTTTTGCTTCTCTATGAATTACCTATCAAACAGGAATGTCTATATATACACACTAACAGCGCAATCCTGTCTAAAGAAGCACCGGTCGGAGCACCGACTCTACTGGCACTGAGTGTCGTAAACCCGCCGTAAGGCACGTTTTTGACACCCTGTGAGTAGGCCCCACCGGCGCCGAGGCCACACTGGCCTACCCACCCCACATCCAACCTGTCCACCACCCCGAGCAGGTAGGTCACCGCCAGTCAGTGGAGGGGGGAGGGGGGACCGGGGCATTCTGGGGTAGGTGGGATTGGCCAGCCAGGCCAGGGATGGGGGAGGGATAATTGGCGGCACATTCTGCCAAATTCTATCCCCTGTCCTGGGCCTGGCCAGCCTTACATTGACTCGTCAGATTTGCCCCAGCCATTTTGTCGGCGCACATCCAAGGAGGCCCATTGGGCCTGCTAGGGTTCTCCCTGGGGGAAAGGGATGAATATCCCTTTCTCCCGAGGAGTGCTCCAGCTCCGCTGACGCGGGCCCAATCCTTCCTAGAATGCAGCGGCCGCCTTCATTGCACTGGCACTGCATTCTAGACAGGATTGCTGCCCGTTCCTCATGTACATTCAGGTTAGGTTCCAGAGGTCTGTATGCAAGTTGAGAAGTAAACAGGTTGAAACAGCTGGTTCTTGATGGCCCAGCGCCATTATGCTTACATGAAAGCATGACAATACCACGCCTGCGTGAAAGCCCTGACACAGCCATCTGTAATTTGGGGAGCCAGCGTACTTTATTGGTGGTGATCATTTCACACATCATTTATTCTGGAGTAGACTTTATGCCCATAGATATTAATAGCAGTCCAACTGCCCCTGCTTAAATTTCATAAAGAGGACATTCTTCTGGAAAGTTTACTAACACTGGATTCAGATGCCAGTGCAGAACAAGCTATTGCAGAGTAATAAACATAACATACAGTGTTAAAAGAAGAACCATCGCAAATATGTAATGGGAGGGGTGAACGAGAAGGAGAACACAAACATATCCATTTTTGTCTGTTAAATGTTGGAGGGTATGTAATGGAATATTTAAGTTATCATGGCACAAGCGTTTTGCCAGTTGTAAAGCTCTTTGTTTCCATGACAGTTTGGCAACTCACAGGGTAACACAGCTCTTTGCTTGGTCACTTTCATTTTCCTTACTTAATAATACATGAACTAAAATGCATACGACTGCAGCCTTTGCTATTGGAATATGGCTTGCTAAACCATTTCGCCAGTTGGTTTTTCTCTATTAAAAACAAACAAATCCAAAGAAACTTGTTACATTGTTTAACTTTAATCAGACAACCACCTCTAAGTATATGCTCACTACTACTTTACCAAGCTCACCGCGCAGTCCTGTGTAACATGCGGCGGCTGTCCGAAATGGCCAGCCACCATATCCTCTCCCATTCCAGGGCTGCCCCGGGGCAGCCTGGGAGCACCTCGGGAGAAGGGGAAGTTTGTCCCCTTCCCCGGGTATAGGGCTGCCGGGGCCCTATGGACCTCCTCAGATGTACGTCGGCTCTGGAGCCGGCATACATCTGAGCCAGGGGAGTAAGGGCGAACCAGACCGGGAAAGGGCACGGGATATTGGTGGAGCACACCACCTTCTCCCCACCCGGTTGGCCCAATGGCCACCCTACCTCACCGCCCAGTCCGCCCTCCCCCCATCCCTACACCAGCTGGTGCAGGGCTTACCTTCACCAAGAGGCTCAGGGATGGTCCGCCGGAGGAGTAAGGGCTGCCAGCCTTCTCACCGGCAGCCCTTACTCGAAAGTCATCGCAAACGCTCTTTACAGCACATTTGTGATGGCTTTGAGCGGCGGAGCACATGCTCCACCACTCGAACTCTACACTGGATCAGGCTGCCTGTCTCCTTTCGTCGTCATCGCCACCGCCACCGCCATCATTGTTGTAGTAATGACGGTGTTGCTGCAGGCTTCTGTCTGAAACTAGGCCTGACTCCATTATTGACCTAGTGGTGAACCTTTTAACTGGTTGAAGGTGCTCCCTTTCCCGTTTCGCTCTCCCTCTCCCCTTTTCCTGTTGTTGGAAAAGGCACAAAGGAGAATGTAACATGCATGAAAGAATGTGTATCCAAGATAAGGGGGGCCACTTTGGTTTTCTCCTGAGAAAGCTAAGAAGCTGTCACACAGACCTCTCTGGAAGGGAGGGGGCTTGGTTTCCCCCTTTTTGTCGTTTGCTCTTAGCTTGTTTGTTCATAAACTGTAATCTGAGTTGTACCCTCCTTCTTGCATATCTAATGAAGGTACCTATAAAAATGTGTTCACTCCTTTGTCTGGTGTCCAGCTCTTCTGATTCGTTTTGGGCTGGACCCATAGCTATGCAAAAACAATATAAAAAAGGAATAAAGACTCAATGGAGCGCTCTCTCTCTCTTAAGACTGTGTTTTGTAATTCCTCTCGGGGCCTTGGGCTACTCACAGCCATCCTAAACTGTTTCAGGGGAACAACGGCATCGTCGTTGTTGTAGTAGTAATGACAGCATCATCAATAATAATTTATTTAGCATTTCACATAAAGGTAAAGGTGACCCCTGACAATTAAGTCCAGTCGTGTCCGATTCTAGGGTGTGGTGCTCATCCCCATTTCAAAGCCGAAGAGCCAGCGTTGTCCGAAGACGCCTCCGTGGTCATGTGACCGGCGTGACTCTCCTTGCCGCAGCGCGTAGCATGCAGCTGGAACACGTAGCGCTGTTTCACATACCCTCTCTTAATAAAACCTTAATATACGGAAGTTAAACTTATATATAAATGATTTTTTGGGGATCAGTTATCATGAAGTTTTATTAAAATATCATTTTAAAAATGGCCTGTTAAAGCAGGCCAGTATTATTATTATCCCAATGTTACAGATTTGGAGAAAGAGGGTCAAGAATGAGAAACAGTGGCCACTTACTGAGTGCCTGGCTAAGATCTGAACCCAGGACTTTCTGTGTCATAGTTCATGCTCTTAGCCATGTTGATAGCCATGGCAAAACAAAAATAAAACTTTTGTTTTTTAAACTTTATTATTATTAATTATTATTAACAGTATTTATATACCACTTTTCAACAAAAAGTTCACAAAGCGGTTTACAGACAAAAATCAAATGATTAAATGGCTCCCTGTCCCAGAAGGGCTCACAATCTAAAAGAGATGCAGAAGAACACCAGCAACAGCCACCAGAAAAGACACTGTGCTGGAGTGAAAGGGGGCACTTACTTTCCCCCTGCTAAATAAAAGAGGAGCACCAATTGAAAAAGTGCCTATTGCCCAGTTAGCAGGGGTTCCTAAACCACTTTTAAACTACATAGTTACTATTTTAACTATATTAATTTACACAACACACACAATATAAGGAACATACAATGTTCAAACAACATGTTTTTATGCTTACCCTTTACTGATCAAGATGCTCCCACACATTGTAAATGCGACGTTTCTTCTAGAACATTTTTCTGACTTTTTGCGATGAAATGCCATCTACTATATTGTCAAAAACCCTATGTTTCTTGCCAAAGAGAACTGAAATAATTGCCAACCTAGAAAGCACATATTCAGTTAGCTGTTGCAATACCAACGGCTATTTCTTTAAAATAAATAAAAAAAAGGAATCAAGAGTTTCTCTAAGTATAAAAGAGGTTTTCACAATGGAGGCGCATTTCATGAGAACAGTTGTGACAGAAAGTCAGCTCCAGGCAAGCAAGTCAAAAATAACAACCTCAATGTGTTTCAGGAAAGAAATGAGTTTTCATAGTGATGCTCAAAATATGAAAAATACTTGACATGTGAAAGCACGAGGTGTCACTTTCTTGGATGGAAGCGCAGTGACCCAAACACAGAGAAAGTGGCTCAGAGAAGCATTTCTGAAGAGCCTGATTCTTCAGTGCATGTAGATTATGAAATGGGTGAGCTTTGTAAACCAGTGTAAACCAAGCAGGATTCTCAGGCACTGGGCGTTCATAATAAGATACATAACATTAAGCCTGTCATTAAGAAATGCAGCAAATAACCACTTTGGGGGCAAACAGCCACTTTAAGGGTGATTTTCAGCACCCCTGAAAATGGTGCAGGCGGCCACATCCTCAGCAGATGTAGTGCTGGGGTGGATTGCACACTTTCTGTGGAAAAATGGTCACTCTCCTCTCCCAAGGCTCTTTTTTTGTGGAAAAGAGAGACAATTCCTCTGTTAAGCCTGACTCTTTACTGACAGGCGTAATAAGATGCAATTGGCTGCAAGAACTTGAACTCTCTATTCTTTCTTAACCTCCTTCAAAGATGAACTGTGAACCTAAGTGCCTAGGCAGGCCTCCAGAGGGCCAGGGACTTGAGGGTTGGTGTCTAAATTTGATTGTGATAGTTGCCAAAGTTCGTTGGCAATAAATGTCACGGCCACAGGGCTGAGCTGTGTTAAAGCTAAGCCTTGGATAGGAGTCATAGTGACAGGAGGGAGAAGTGGAAAACAGGCTAAATTACATCCAGACTGCAGGTGCTTTAACTGTTCTTATGTGCAGTCTGTCATATACAGTAATGTTGTTTCTGCAGCTAGAACTGCAGTTGGAGTATTCAAACATACAAGCCTGCCTCCGCCAGTCTCAAATGGTGCAGCTCAGGCACTGGTTAACCACCGCAGTGAGAACCAAGCCTCTCTCTCAGTCTATCCTACTTCACCGGATTGTGGAAAGAATAAATTGCGATGACCCCTCAGACACTGCTCTGAGAGGAAAGGCAGGATACAAATATGACTAATATATAAATACCACAAGGACACTGCAGCAAAGGGACAGAGGTCTGTACATTGTCCAATTATAGAAACGTGACTCACCTTTTAAAACTATATACATTTATGTACATTTCAACCAAATGTCTTCTTTTCTCTCTCATATATCTCCACAATGCATATTTTGTTTTTATCATGTGCTCAGCCCCCTTTCTTTACTGTCATTTCTCAGCCTGCTACATCGTCTTTTTTATGATGTAGTTCCATATTCATAGGATGGCTTAAAAGGGCATTTTATAATCTCATCACTTATATTTATTTACATTCCATTGTTCAGCTTCAGACTGGCTGTCCTCAGTGAACTCTTCTAGCACTTACTGTGAATGAAATAGCAGTTTTCAAAACCTTATACAGTAGTACCATTTTCCTTACATATTAAATGGTGACAGATGTATTGAGATGAAGCATCAACAAGAAACTACACTTTACTAACTGTGGCTATTTGATCTAAACAAAGGGTTCTCAACCAGTGGTACTAGTATCACCAGTGGTTACTTTGGCTGACCGCTGATGGTACTAGGACCATCGGACCCACTCCAATGCGGTGCTTTCAGTGGCACATTTCCACTCCTGAGAGGCCAAGCCTCTCAGGAACACCAAGGAGAGCCCTCCCACCCACCCAGAGCTCCTACCAGCGTTTTCTGGCCTCTGAGAACCTGAAAACCCAGAAGTAACTAGCAATGATGTAATTGCTAGTCACTTTTGGTGGTACACAGCAGGAGAGTGGCGCCAGAGGTGGTACTTGGCCAGGAAGGGGTTAAGACCCCTGCTCTAAATGCAAAACTTTTTATTTCAGTAAAGAATGAAGCAGTGATGTAGACTTGAATCTATTGACTCGGATTCAAGTCGCATCAATGACTTGACTCGGACTTGACTCAGAGATTGTAAAAGATTTGAAAGACTCGACTCGAGACTTGGAGCCCTTTATGACAAGTTGAATTTTATTCAGGTTTAAACCCACTTTCCCCATTGAATAGATAGGGACTCACAACCCAAGACTCAGGACTTGGGGGCAGACTTTGGACTTGACTTGAGACTTGGACCCAGAGACTTGGGACTTGACTCGAGACTTGGAGTCAGAGACTTGATCCACATCCCTGGAATGAAGCCAGTATTCATAAATAAAGGAGTGAAACAAAACGTTTAATCTATTTTATACACACCGGTTTGTCCAATTATCTCATGGTCTGTTAAATTTCAGCAGAGATACAAATGTTTGTGGATAGTTTTCTCACAGCCAGTTCCATGACAAGAACCACCATAGAAGCCAACGAGTTGAGCATCCTGTTTTCACAACTCATTGGTACCGGTTTGGTACTAAATCCAATTTAGCACAGTAAAATGTTCCCTTACCTTGAATGTTCCCTTACCTTGAAGAAGTCTCTGTGACTGCCCCCCCCACCGCAGAATGCAAAGCACACCCCGCTGGCACAGCAGCATCAGCGTTGGAAAGTTGGAGAGGATTGGGCCTTTAGACACTCAACCTTTGGTGCAGCACAACCCAGTGCCACAGATTTGTGGGATTTAACATTTTTCTCCTATCTATATCATTATATAAAAAATTACAGCTCAGTGCCTATCTGCATTTTGTTGGGAAATTGGGCAACTTCTGTATGCTGGACACTGGAGGGGGTGTGTGAGTTGGTTAATCACCTAAGTACCTAGGTAGACCCTCTTGTCTTCGACCCCTCATTGTCTTAAGGAAGGGGCGTGGCCCCAGACCCAGTTTCCTCCTTCTTCTCCCTTCTCACACTTCATTCTCTCTTCTATCCTGATGCTAGACCAGGCGGGATGATGCCAAGCTCCTCTGGAGCCCCAGTGGCCATCTCGCTGCACACCTCATGCAGGGAGCCCCAGCTCTAGGGGGGTTCTATCTTAAGTCTAGGATGTACCTCTGATGTAAATCAGATGCTGCTGTACATATGAAGCTGTATGTAAGTAAAACTCTTCTTTTTTGCAACTTCAATTGGCCTGTGCCTCGTGTGTTTTATCTAGCCAAGTAAAGCTAAGCAAGTCTGCCACGTGGGCGGGGAGTAAACCAGAGTAAGGGAGAGGGGAACGGAGCTACGAATAGCTACCCCCCCTTGAGGGAATTCCAACACATTTTCTACGCTGCTTTGCACTTTATTTCCACAGTATAATAAAGAACTATGTATGAATGGTGCAATACTCTCATGACGAGAGTATTGCACCATTCATACATAGTTCTTTATTCTAGAAAGGCATGAATTTAAACATATCCAGGTTTATAAGAAATTGAAACATGCCTGTTTCAGATACAGCACTGTACCATTGTGTTTCATTAGGCATTCCTCCAAAAAATACTTTACAGTACTATACAAGCTATATAAAAGCAAAAGGAGAAGGGGAAGGCAAAGGATGAGATGGTTAGACAGCATCACCGATGCAACGAACATGAAAATGAGCGAACTCAGGAAGATAGTGGAGGACAGGAAGGCCTGGCGGGATATGGTTCATGGAATCACGAAGGGTCGGACACAACTTAACGACTGAACAACAACAACAACAACAAAAACATCGAAGCTCCACAGAACGTTAAGGCCTCAATCCTATGCACACTTTCCCTAGGACTAAATCCAATTTAGCACAGTAGGACGTACGTCCAAGAAAGGATAGGATTGTGCTGTCAATGTAGAAGATTCGCTCTCTTACTTCACCAAATCCAGAAAGAAGGAATACATTTGTTTCTAATTGTTTGGGTTTTTTTTTTTATTATACTGCTTTTCAACAAAAAATTCCACAAAGCAATTTACATAGCAAAATAAATGAAAAAGATTATTTCTCTCCCAAAGGGGCCCCACAATCAGTGATTAACTGATATTTTATAGTACTAACTAAAAGGTTTTTGCCACTCTCTCATGTGCCCTCTGAGAACTTTAATATCAATAAAAATTAAAAGCAGTTAAGGCTAACGTCTTCTTTATTGCAATTGCAGGCATTGTGGCTTTGTGCACCATAGCTGTGATAGCCGTCGATCGTGCAATTGTGGTTGGCAAGCCCATGGGAACGCTTACTTTTACCACCAGAAAAGCCATGATTGGAGTTGCTGTGTCCTGGATCTGGTCTCTTGTTTGGAACACACCTCCTCTTTTTGGTTGGGGAGGATACCAGATGGAAGGTGTTATGACCTCCTGTGCTCCAGATTGGTACAACAGCGATCCTATTAATGTTTCCTACATTATCTGCTACTTTCTCTTCTGCTTTACAGTTCCATTTGTTACTATCTTGGTTTCCTATGGATATCTGCTACGGACACTACACCAGGTAAGATACACCAGGTACCTTCCATAATAAGCTTTGCTTCACTTGTGGACCTTATAAGCTAGCACAATGTTTTAATCCAATAGGTCAATGAAGTTGTGCTGTTTAGTTAAAAAGGCAATCTGATTAATATTTTGAGCTAAGTTTTACTTAGTAAATATAGGCTATTTTAGACTGCCTATTGTGATCATCCAACAGACATGGAGACAGATTGAGCTGAGCAAAAGTGGTGCAACTAGAAATCATCCCGCCTGCATGTTCATACCATAGGTATCTTCCTATTGAAGCATAATTTATCTGAGATTTACACACGACATTTTTCCATTCACAAGATTTGTACATTCATCTGAATAACCTAGCGTCACATTCAACTGGCTGGCAGCTTGCGGATTTCAGCTACAGCCAATTTTATGTTCTCTGACACCTCAAAATATATGTTAAGAGTTGTGTGGAAATTGCTGTGATAAGAACTATAGGCTACCAGGCCATGTGTTACAGGACTCCTTTACTGAGTACAATAGGAATAATGTAAGCCAAAAAAGCACTCCAAGTTAAACATGGAAACCAACTCTAAGGAGTAGTACTTCATTGTAACTGGAAGAAATTGTCCCTGCTACTTTAGAAACAGTACAAGCAGCAGGATAAATGATTGATGTGATTTATTGATAATTCATTCTGCACTTTTTATTTTGATTTTTTTTTTTACCATTTTCTCCATATTCATTCTTTATGCGTAATCATACAAGATGGATCATTCACCACTCCTTTATCAGACTCACATTCCACCTGCAATTTACAGAGTCATTTTTAAGATCTGGTAAAGTTAAAAACAAACAAAAAGAACAAGTCCAGGAGGAATTCATATGTTGATCCAATGACCAGCTTTTGCACACTACAGATGCTCTTTGATTTACCTACTTCTCTCATCAGAACACTGCTACATAAAGATTTCCAGGTGCAGATCCCAATACAACTCCTATACCTTTGTAAACCACAGAGAAACCATTATCCCTGGTTTGGCTTATCATGAAGGGAAACACTGTGCTCTCTGAAATTGCCCTACTGTACAGCTCTTAAAGGTACAACATCCTTCTTAATTAAATGGCTCCAGAGTTCTCCTGCCTTTCCACTCCTTTTCTCACAACAGTTCACGGTCTGCAGCCAAAGAATTGGCCGACAAGCTAAATCAAAATGTGAAATGCAGCCTCCCACATTCCCTCCCTGGCTCATGGTTCTTCCTGCTCCCTTACAGTCACAGTCTGTAGTGTCACAGTGCTGTAGCGATGGGAGAGGCTACACCTGGAAGACCTCTCTCGTATACTCATCTCTCAAAGACAGAATTCATTTCAGGCTCTAGACTTGGAAATCCCCTTGGCTGCTTGGCCCACTGTCTTCAACCCTCCAAAGGTCCCATGCATCCTTTCTGCCAAAAATTCACAGTCCTTCATGTCCTTGGACTATATGCAATGTGTTGTCCCATGCCTACTTTCCCTTTGGCCCCATTTATTAGACTCTTTGGCTCCACTACCCACTATTTGCTCCAATCCCCTCCCATTCAGCCCTCCGTCTATTCTTTTTCCATTTCCTTAGCTACTTTGACTCATAGCCAATCACCCTGCCTGTTCAGCATTCCTGCATTCTTCCCACTCTCATCCGAACTTCCTGCAAACACCCAAACCTATGAGTTTTTTTCTGCCACTCAAGCAAGGTCTTCTGCCTTTTCAACCTATCTTTCTCTTGGGTTTACTTACTTTCATTGTCTGGGCTCCCTACTGTTTAGCTCTCCTACCTCCTAGAACTTGTTTCCTCTATGTGCACATGCAGTTTCTTCTGCACCTAATCCTGCATGAGAGATTTTTCAGCAGAGCTGATCTTCCACGTCAATTCACAAAGCTAGACTATTGTGAACATTTAAAACAGACAAATCCCCTTGAGCAAAGGGAATGTCTGCAAAAATTCTGAGACCCCCTATTACGGATGCTAAAGATACTGGGTTGTATCCAAAGGTTAGATAGTCATGATGACTAAATCCCATTCAAGTCAACTTCCTTAGTCATCATGACTAACTAAACAGGATACAACCCATTATTGCCATCACGAAATCCCTTGTTGTTGTTGTTCAGTCGTTACGTCGTGTCCGACCCTTCATGATCCCATGAACCATATCCCGCCAGACCTTCCTGTCCTCCACTGTCTTCCTGAGTTCGCTCATTTTCATGTTCGTTGCATCGGTGATGCTGTCTAACCATCTCATCCTTTGCCTTCCCCTTCTCCTTTTGCCTTCAATCTTTCCCAGCATCAGAGTCTTCTCCAGAGCCCTCTCTTCGCATTAGGTGGCCAAAATATTTGAGTTTCAGCCTCAGTACCTATCCTTCCAGGGAACAGTCAGGGTTGATCTCATTTAGGATTGACTGATTTGATCTCCTAGCAGTCCAAGGGACTCTCAGGAGTCTTCTCCAGCACCACAGTTCGAAAGCATCTATTCTTCGGCGCTCAGCCTTCCTTATGGTCCAACTCTCGCAACCATACATTGCTACTGGGAACACCATCGCCCTGACTATATGAACTTTTGTTGGCATGGTGATATCTCTGCTTTTTATTATGCTGTCTAAATTTGCCATAGCTTTCCTTCCAAGGAGTAAGCGTCTTTTAATTTCATGGCTGCAGTCTCCGTCTGCAGTGATCTTGGAACCCAAAAAAGTAAAATCTGTTACTGCTTCCATTTCTGCCCCTTCTATTTGCCAGGAATTGATGGGCCCAGATGCCATGATCTTTGTTTTATTAATGTTGAGTTTCAAGCCAACTTTTGCACTCTCCTCTTTCACTCTCATCAAGAGGCTCTTTAGTTCTTCTTCACTTTCTGCCATTAGGGTGGTATCGTCTGCATATCTGAGGTTGTTGATGTTTCTCCCGGCAATCTTGATTCCGGCTTGATTCCGAAATCCCTTACCACTTTACAATATAGATGCTGCTACAACCCATGTGTTTGCTCCTGCATCCCTTAACTGGTATACTGTATTTATAAACAAACATTACTGCAAAAGCACTAAAACCCTGCTGTGCTCTCATTTACAAGGTAAATGTATTCTGTAAGAATGACCTGAACTTCCTACAGTTCAGGAGAGGGGGAGTAAAAAAAATACACTCGTAAGCACTTCCGCATGAGCTGTCATTCCAGTCTTTTACACACAATGACAAATAATCACTCAGGTGTATGTCCCGTTTTTGACAGATATCTAATTTACTATTTTTAACTAGGTTGCTAAAATTGGAGTAGCACAAAGAGGCTCATCAACTAAAGCAGAAGCTCAAGTGTCACGGATGGTGATGGTAATGGTTATGGCATTCTTGGTCTGTTGGCTTCCTTATGCAACTTTTGCCTTGGTGGTTGTGGGTAATCCTCAAATCTACATCAATCCGATTGTAGCCACTGTTCCCATGTACATGGCAAAAACCAGCACATTCTATAATCCAATCATCTACATTTTCATGAACAAACAGGTGAGTTTAAACTTTGCATGATCTGTGGAGAATGAGAGTCACAAATATATTGTATAGTCTTAGCCACTGAAACCTGTGAGTTTTTGTATGAATGTTTAATAGATAGGGCTACCAGATCGTCGACCGGGATAGAGCGATCTCCCCTTAAGGGGGTGGTGCGTGGGCGGGGCCTGTAACGCTAGCGTTACCGGCCCTGCCCGCGCTCCGTCCCCTTAAGGGGAGATCGCTCCGTCCCGGTCGACGATCTGGTAGCCCTATTAATAGATCCTGCTTCTATGAAAATAGAAGCAGATTTCCAAAAACCATGACTTCTTTCTTTGCTCTGTCCTCTGAAGAAAACTGCAAAAAAACTGCCCTGAACTTTATTATTTTATGTTCCCTCATAGTACATTCAGTATCCAAGTCACTTGTCTATAGGTCTGGATTTCATAAGTATAACTGTGTTGTTTTTATATCAAGCCATGCAGACAAGCTTTCATAATAGTCTTAGACACACAGGGTTCATACTCACTGTAGAAAGGTCAATGTTCTCTAACCAAAATTATTTAATGTGCTTGACCTGCTTTTTAGATGGCACGACTGCTCAAACATGCACTACTGTCTGTCCACTAGCCCAAAAGTAAATCAAGCAATACAAAATATCCTTGTACACAAATAATCAAGCATATAGTGCTATTCTTGGTTTGTCAGAGGGTTACCTTGTTAAAGTGGCTTGCATGCAGCATGCTGAACTGTTTGCTATGCTTCCACCTTGTGGCTACATGATTTAACGTCACATTTAGACTATAATGACCAAAAAGCCTGGATATCTTTTCTGGGTTTTTCCTAGTCCACCCCGTTTCATTCTGTAGTGACTACAATTTAAAATTTAACAACAGCAAACACAAAACGAACAAACAAAAACAACCGCCCTGCACTAGCATACAGTGTTGCCAGGTGTTAAAGTCGCTGCTTCGTTTTAAGTTTCTTGCTCTTGTCGGTGACAGTAAGATTCACATGCTATTTGTTTTCTGTGCCAGTGTGCACAGGCCTGACCCGCTCACATGAGAGCAAACTGCTGCTGGCCGCTCCTTAGGGTTTTCAAGCAAGCAGGCATAGGTTAATGCCCCAAAGCAGGTACCCTCCCATCCCCCCCCCCCCCACAGGCTCACACCAACATTCAGAAAAGCAAAGATATTTCAATTTCATCCTCCTTCCTGCCTTCCCTGCCTGCCTCTTGTTCCTGTGGCTTTAAGAGCAGCCTGTCAAAGAAATTAAGCATGTCAAATTATTTCTGCAATGGAGATGGAGTGATGGAGAAAGTTCCATCTGCTAAATTTGTATGTATCAGATTTCTGTTTAAAGCATAGGTGCCGGACCAGTTTTTTTTTTTAAACAACTCTAGCCTGTAATCTATAAAGACTTACAGAGAGTAAGTCTACTGAATTTAATGGGCCTTACTTCTGAGTAGACTTGTAGAGGACTATATGCAGCTAGTCGTATAGTATACCAAACACATGGTTTTAAAATGTTATATAATAATAATAATAAAATTATAACACATAGCAAAAAGGGAAAATAAAAGTGTAACATATGGTCAAATTTGGCAAGAACCAGATGTACATTTATACTTTTCCTTTCCAGTTCCGTGATTGTCTTGTTAGCAGTCTCCTGTGTGGAAGAAATCCTTGCACTTCTGAGCAAACGGATGAATCAGATCTAGAAGCTTCTACTGTTGCTCCTGCTTCCTTTTCAAGACACAGCAAAGTTTCTCCTATGTAGAATACAGTTCAGAATCATTTTTGATGAATCTGGTGTCCAATTTTAATATCTCCCAATTATTGCCCGATAGAGCATGGAATTTTCAGTCTTGGGATTTTTTGTGATTACTGTCCCTTTGTGGAGGGTGGTGTTATATGATGACACTCTGGAAATAATTACTGTGTTTGATACTGTTGCTACTTTTAAATATGAAAAAGCCTTTACACAACACTTTGGTCCCTTCTTCCCTACAGTAACTAACCTCAGCATGTGCAGCAGACAATTGCATATTCTTCCACAGCTTATCCCTGCCTCGTTCTCACTTGCTTTCCAAACATATCAGCTGCGCTCCAGTCCTTGCATACATGTATGAGAGACAGGTCTTTGTGAGATCAAGGCCACAAAATAAGATGTAGGCAGTCCTCAGGCTTGTGCTGCTATTAAGGAGGTGACAGACATATAGCTTGAATGCAGAGAGCAGTATGTGAGAGAGAGCAAAAATATGCAGTGGCGTAGCTAGCCTCGGGGGGGAGGGAGCAGCACCCCTGTGACACACACCCTGTGACATCACAAGCCCCGCCCCTCTGGCAGCTTTTCTGGTGAAAAAAGCCCCCCCCTGGTGTTTTCTGCCAGGAAAAGGGTACTAGGGGCCCGCGCAGGCAGGGGGGCTACTCCTTTCCCCCGCCACACGAAAAGGCCCTTTTTTTTACTACACTGACCTACCGCTGATGCAGCAGCTTGTGCACACTCAACCCGTGTGCCGCCCGGGGGCGGATCTCCCCCTGCCCCCCCCATTCCTACGGCACTGAAAATATGCATGTGTGGAAAAGTATATGTCTATGCCTGAACATATAAGTGTTAGTGTGCACATGTAGGTTAGCCTTATTTATAAGCCAAACTTCTCAAATGAGCCCCTGCTGCTGTGCCTTTAACAGTGGTTTGATCTACAGCAGACGCAGTTGATCTACAGGATCCTTTCAGTGGTGCCCTCCCCCCCCATGGAACTCCCTCCCACGAGACGTTCAGCTGGCTCCCTCTCTGCCAATTTTTCAGAGAGGGCAGAAAACCTGTTTGTTTCAGTTGGTCTTTTCTTTTCTGATTATTATTCTATATTTTTTATCTCCCACTTGTTCATTAATTGTGTAGTTGCTAGTCCTTGTTTTGTGATTTTTTTCTAAAAATTATATTGTATGCTTTTAAATTTTTGCTGTGAGCTATATTGAATCCATCAGAGTAAAGCAGCATAGAAATCTTTTAAATACATAAATATTGGGTGAAGCTTTTTATAGCATATACAATGGGACTGGGCTACAAGCTGCTCAGTGAAAAGTAAACAAGCACCTACTTTCTGCATTTTGGTTACTGAGTGCAAAGACACTGGAATGATTAGTATGACACAGGAAGCTGGACTAGATGGGCTTTTGGCCTGATCCAGCAGGGCTCTTCTTATGTTCTTACGTTCTTATGTCCTTGGGCCTCTTGGCACTTTAATTTTTTATTATTATTAAAAGTTGATACACTTACAACTCATTCCGACGCAGAGGTAGGTGAGCCTAAGGGTCAAACCATATGTGACACTAAACTCATCTGTCCTTTTATTTCTTAAGTAAAATAGCAGCTGTGGGAGGCGTCAAACAGGACCAGGACTGCAGGACATTTAACCCTTTCCTCTTGTGCCAGGGTGCTGATGACAATGTTCGCCTCTTCCCAAAGCCGCTATAAATGGGGGGGAAGCTTTCATTTTTGTTGGAGTCATGCCACAAGAGAAAATGGCTAAATAACCTCTCCCTCTGTGCCACAATACCCCCTGCAGTTGCTATATTTATCAAGACAAGAAGACGGATGCACCAGTGATGTGATTAGCATTCAATCTGGTTTGACCCTAAAACCATTTATTTCAGTGAGCTTATGCATAGAATTATGCATAGAATTGAGCTGCAAGTACAATTGAAGTTTTAATGGATATCGGCATGGCAACAATTGTGAAGCAATGTAGCTACTATTTGTGTTCAGCCAATAATCTCTCTCCAGCTGTAGCTTGATTCTGTATGGATGGGATCGATTGGCCAAGTCTTGTTGAGTGGGGATGCGGAAGGAACAAAAACATCCCAAACACCTGGGAGACAAAGATACAAATAACAATGCCTTACGTCTCAAATGGTGAGTTACAGATACAGCTGTCTGTGAATAAGGTCAGGACAGAACTTGATAGCCTTATGGCGCAATCCTTTGTAAGATTGTGAGCCCTTTTGGGACAGGGAGCCATTTAATCATTTGATTTTGTTTGTAAACCGCTTTGTGAACTTTTTGTTGAAAAGTGGTATATAAATACTGTTGTTAATAATAATAATAATAATAATAATAATAATAATAATAATAATAATAATAATAATATGCAGGGGCCGGCCTCCACATCCTATCCCATTCCCGGACTGCCCCGGGGCAGCCCGGGAGCACCTCAGGAGAAGGGGATGTTCATCCCCTTCCCCGGGTGCAAGCCGGCTGGGGCCCTATGGGCCTCCTCAGATGTACGCCAGCTATAAAGCTGGCATGCATCTGAGGTGGCGGAGTAAGGCCAAACTGGGCCGGGGATATTGTTGGAGTGCGCCATTGATATCCCCACCTTCTCCCTGCCCAGTTCGGCCAATGGCCCCCCTCCCCTCCCTCTCTGCCCAGTCTGCCCTCCCCTTCACTGGTTGGTGCAGGGCTTACCTTCACCAGTGAGCGCAGTGATGGTCCACCAGGGGAGTGAGGGCTGTCAGCCTCTGCGCTGCAACAGGTTAACCTGGGCAGCCAAATCCTGTGTAAGTCCTAGAGCGGCAGAGTGCACACTCCGCCGCTGTAGACCGTCATTTACTCCCAAGTTGTCACGCACGTTTGCGACGGTCTAGAGCGGTGGAGCGTGCACTCTGCTGCTCTAGGGCTTACACAGGATTGGGCTGCCCAGGTTAACCTGTTGCAGAGAGGGTGTACCTGAAGCTTTGTGAAAGTGGCTTTCCCCCAGTAATCTACTCTGGTGCCCAGCTATTCTACCTGTTAGCTAGCTTCATTTCTATTCATTTGACACTAAATGAATGAAGAGAAAATTCAGCTAACAAGCAGAATAAAATGAAAAAGAATAAGACTGTAATCCTATGTATAGTTGTTGTTGTTGTTGTTCAGTCGTTAAGTCGTGTCCGACCCTTCGTGATCCCATGAACCATATCCCGCCAGGCCTTCCTGTCCTCCACTATTTTCCTGAGTTCGCTCATTTTCATGTTCGTTGCATCGGTGATGCTGTCTAACCATCTCATCCTTGGCCTTCCCCTTCTCCTTTTGCCTTCAATCTTTCCCAGCATCAGAGTCTTCTCCAGAGAGTCCTCTCTTCGCATTAGGTGGCCAAAATATTTGAGTTTCAGCCTTAGTATCTGTCCTTCCAGGGAAGAGTCAGGGTTGATTTCATTTAGGATTGACTGATTTGATCTCCTAGCAGTCCAAGGGACTCTCAGGAGTCTTCTCCAGCACCACAGTTCAAAAGCATCTATTCTTCGGCGCTCAGCCTTCCTTATGGTCCAACTCTCGCAACCATACATTGCTACTGGGAACACCATCGCCCTGACTATGCGAACTTTTGTTGCCATGGTGATATCTCTGCTTTTTATTATGCTGTCTAAGTTTGCCATAGCTTTCCTTCCAAGGAGTAAGCGTCTTTTAATTTCATGGCTGCTGTCTCCGTCTGCAGTGATCTTGGAGCCCATAAAAGTAAAATCTGTTACTGCTTCCATTTCTGCCCCTTCTATTTGCCAGGAATTGATGGGACCAGATGCCATGATCTTAGTTTTATTAATGTTGAGTTTCAAGCCAACTTTTGCACTCTCCTCTTTCACCCTCATCAAGAGGCTCTTTAGTTCTTCTTCACTTTCTGCCATTAGGGTGGTATCGTCTGCATATCTGAGGTTGTTGATATTTCTCCCGGCAATCTTGATTCCGGCTTGCGATTCATTCAGCCCTGCATTTCTCATAATGTACTCTGCATATAAGTTAAATAGGCAGGGTGACAATATACAGCCTTGCCGTACTCCCTTCCCAATTTTGAACCAGTCGGTTGTTCCATGGCCGGTCCGAACTGTTGCTTCTTGACCCGCATACAGGTTTCTCAGGAGACAGGTAAGGTGGTCTGGTACCCCCATCTCTTTAAGAATTTGCCACAGTTTGTTGTGATCCACACAATCAAAGGCTTTTGCGTAGTCAATAAAGCAGAAGTAGGTGTTTTTTTGGAACTCTCGTGCTTTCTCCATGATCCAGCGCATGTTGGCAATTTGATCTCTAGTTCCTCTGCCTCTTCGAAACCCAGCTTGTACGTCCGGTAGTTCTCGGTCCACATACTGCTGAAGCCTAGCTTGTAGGATTTTGAGCATAACCTTGCTAGCATGTGAAATGAGTGCAATTGTGCGATAGTTTGAGCACTCTTTGGCACTGCCCTTCTTTGGAATTGGAACGTAAACTGACCTTTTCCAATCCTTTGGCCACTGCTGAGTTTTCCAAATTTGTTGGCATATTGAGTGCAGCACTTTCACAGCATCATCATTTAGGATTTTAAGTAGCTCAGCTGGGATATTATCATCTCCACTAGCTTTGTTGTTAGTGATGCTACCTAAGGCCCACTTGACTTCACTCTCTAGGATGTCCGGCTCTGGGTCAGTGACCACACCAGCGTGGTCATCAGGAACATTAAGATCTTTCTTGTATAGTTCTTCTGTGTATTCTTGCCATCTCTTCTTAATCTCTTCTGCTTCTGTTAGGTCTCTGCCTTTTTTGTCCTTTATCATGCCCATCTTTGCACAAAACGTTCCCTTGATATCTCCAATTTTCTTGAAGAGATCTCTAGTCCTCCCCATTCTGTTGTTTTCCTCGATTTCCTTGCATTGTTCATTTAAGAAGGCCTTCTTATCTCTCCTTGTTATTCTCTGGAACTCTGCATTCAGTTGTTTATATCTTTCCCTTTCACCTTTGCTTTTTGCATTCCTTCTTTCCACAGCTATTTGTAAAGCCTCATCTGACAGCCACTTTGCTTTCTTGCATTTCTTTTTCTTTGGGATGGTTTTCGTTGCTGCCTCCTGTACAATGTTACGAACTTCCGTCCATAGTTCTTCAGGCACTCTGTCTACCAGGTCTAATGCCCGAAATCTATTCTTCACCTCCACTGTATACTCATAAGGGATATGGTTTAGGTCATATCTGACTGGTCTAGTGGTGTTCCCTGCATTCTTCAGTTTAAGCCTGAATTTTGCAATAAGAAGCTCATGATCTGAGCCACAGTCAGCTCCAGGTCTTGTTTTTACTGACTGTATAGAGCTTCTCCATCTTTGGCTGCAAAGCACATAATCTATCTGGTTTCGGTATTGACCATCTGGTGATGTCCATGTGTAGAGTCGCCTCTTGTGTTGTTGGAAAAGAGTGTTTGCTATGACCAGCGTGTTCTCTTGACAGAACTCCGTTAGCCTTTGCCCTGCTTCATTTTGCGCTCCAAGGCCAAACTTGCCTGTTGTTCCGTTTATTTCTTGATTTCCTACTTTAGCATTCCAGTCTCCTATGATGTAAAGGACATCTTTTTTGGGTGCTAGTTCTAGAAGGTGTTGTAGGTCTTCATAGAACCGGTCAACTTCATCTTCTTCGGCATCAGTGGTTGGGGCATACACTTGGATTACTGTAATGTTGAATGGATTGCCTTGGATTCGAACTGAAATCATTCTGTCGTTTTTGAGGTTGCACCCCAGTACTGCCTTTCCCACTCTTTTATTGACTATGAGGGCTACTCCATTTCTTCTAAGGGATTCATGCCCACAGTAGTAGATATGATGGTCACCTGACTTAAATTCGCCCATGCCCGTCCATTTTAGTTCGCAGATTCCCAAGATGTCAATGTTCAATCTTATCATCTCATTTTTGACCACATCCAGCTTGCCTTGATTCATAGACTTCACATTCCATGTTCCTAAGCAGTATTGCTCCTTGCAGCATTGGATTTTCCTTTCAACCTCAGACACATCCACAGTTGGACGTCCTATTGGCTTTGGCCCAACCGCTTCACTCTTTCTGGGTCTACTTGGAATAGTCCTCCGCTCTTCCTCAGTAGCATATTGGACACCTTCCGACCTGAGGGGCTCATCTTCCGGCGTCATATCTTTTAGCCTTTTGGTACTGTTCATGGGATTTTCTTGGCAAGGTTACTGGAGTGGGTTGCCATTTCCTTCTCCAGTGGATCACTTTTAGTCAGAACTCTCTGCTACGACCTGTCCGTCTTGGGTGTCCCTGCACGGCATAGCTCATGGCTTCATTGAGTTACGCAAGCCCCTTCGCCACGACAAGGCAATGATCCATGAAGGAGAATGTATAGTTGAATGTATATAGAATGTATGTATAGTTACCTGGGAGAAAGTCCCATTGAACATAGGACTTACTTTTGAGTAAACATGCATAGGATTGTGCTGTAAAAATGAGATGAAGGGGTAGATAATTCCTTGATTTCCTTTATTCTCAGATGTCTTGGAAAGTTAATAGATACATTATTGTAGGTGATTATTGTTCTAAGTCAGTGGTTCTTAACCTGGGTTCGATCGAATCCCAGGGGTTCGGTGAGTCAGTCTCGAGGGTTCGGCGGAGGACTACTCACGATTCAATCGTGAGTAATCCTCCGCCGAACCCACGAGACTGACTCACTGACTAGCGGCGTGCCGGCGTCACTAGGGCGCGCGCGCCGCCCTAATGACCCCCGTGCCGCCCGACGAGGATGTCTCCGGAGCCGGCAGCAGCGGAGCCTCCGCTGCTGCCGGCTCCGGAGACATCCTCTCCGGCCAGCTGTCTTGGGCAGGAGGAGGCCTCAGAGCGTCCGCCCTCGGCGGAGCTCCAAGGCCTTCTGAGGGAGGCCCGATGTGTGACGTCCTATTTATAAGCTTTAGCGCATGCGCAGTACGTTTCTGAGCAAATTTGCCCTCAAACGTTCTGCGCATGCGCTAATGTTTATAAATAGGACGTCGCGCATGGGGCTTCCCTCAGAAGGCCTTGGAGCTCCGCCGAGGGCGGACGCTCCGAGGCCTCCTCCAAGGCGTCGCTGGAGTGTGACGGGAAGGGCGGACCGCCTGTGCGCGACGCGCGGGTGCACGGGCACGACCGCGCGTCACCCCCAGGCGGTCCGCCCTTCCCACCGCGCTCTAGCCACGCCTCATTGGCTGCAGGTGATAACGTGGCGTGGCCTATCTGTGCTGCAGGGAATTTGGTGCGCCCAGTAGTCGAAGTGTGTGATTTCTTTCTTAATATTTATTTAATTTAATCCCTTCATACTATGTCAAGCAAAAAAAGAAAGTGGTTGGACGAATATGTACAATATGGATTCACATGTATAATGGAACGTGATGGGAGTCAGCGTCCTAGCTGCATGATTTGCAATTATGTTTTAATATTTGTTCTTAATGGTTTTGTTCTTTAATGGTTTTGTTCATTTTGTGCACCTATAAAAATATACCTATGTATATATACCTAAAATATATACCTATGTTTTGAATTTGAAAAAATCATATTTTATTTTTCAAATTAAGAAGGGTTCAGTGAATGCGCATATGAAACTGGTGGGGTTCAGTACCTCCAACAAGGTTAAGAACCACTGTTCTAAGTGTATAAAAAGAGTGCTAAATGATCATAGAGAATTGTCTGTTCATTTTTCTGTTCATAAATGCATTATTGATATGCTTACATCTCAGTCACGTGGATGTAGGTGAAGTGCTGCTACTGCCTCAACAATCCATTGAGGTAGATACTGTATTTTTTTAATTGACTTTTTTAACCTGTCAAAAAACATACAAGCTACAAACAACAAACCAAGCTGGGGTATTCCAGAGAAGATGGTATACAATGAGCTAAAATGACTGAAGACATAAAGGGCAGATATTGGGCAAAAGGTTTTGCGTGGACTTAGCAAGAGTATTGTGCTTTGCATATGGGTACACATATATGGTCCAATGTGCTTGGCTTACTCACTCCATTTTGTGGTGTTGCGATCACACAGTCTGAACCTACACATATATGCACATATGTGATATCCAGTGAGAAGATATCAGGGCTGTGCAGACTTGCCTGGCTGTTGGATTAACAGTGCAATCCTGTGTAACCTTGCACCGGTGTAACAGTAGATGCACCGGTGTAAGTGCAGTTACACTGGTGCATCTGCTGTTACACCGGTGCAAGGTTACACAGGATTGTGCTGTAAATGTTGGGGGGGGCAATAACTCTCCCCTGTTTCATCATTTATACAGGCCTATTATAATGGCCCTTCTTGCTATAGCTTCAAAGAGAAGGCCAACACATTAGCATGGAACATTCAATGGCTGTAACATTTGTAACCTGGTTTTCATGTGGTTCTACCTTATGATGTTGAGACACCCCACCTCATAAGTCACTAGGACTATAAAGTGCTGGCAGGCAGCCTCCATACAATTTAGGCCTAGCCACCAGTGATGGGGACTCGAGTCAAATGACTCGACTCGCAAGTGTGACTTAGCCACTTTTTCCCTGACTCGTACTCGTACTTGTACTCGTGCCCCACTGACTTGCTTTCGTACTCGCACTCGTGACCCACGGGACTCGTACTTGACTTGCACTTGTGGGGGTAACGACTTGTCATTTCCAAGTCATTTTCCTTTAATGGCCGGCATCAACACAGGCAGGCAGGCAGGCGCAGTGGAGACCTCGGACAAGGAGGGCAGCAGGGAGGAAGGGTTTTCAAGGGGGTGGGAAAGCAAGCCTGGCTCTGAGTCCCCCCCCCCTTTTGTTGCTGTCTGTTTGGCATTGGCCACAACTCCGAGCGCGAGGGGTGGGGAGGAGTGAGGGAAGGCGAAGCTGCCGCAGCAGTTCCTCCTCATTGACCAAAACTCTGAGCCCAAGGGATGCTCGGCTCAGCAAGGGGAAGGTGCAGGGAGGGAATAATAAACGGTTTGAATGTAGACACGCTTGTTTTTCCCAAACCAGATGGGTGGTGACAAGACTGAGAGGTGAGGGAAAGGGCATAGGGGGAGCCAAGTGGGTGCTTTAAAAGTCTCAGAGGTCCCCACACACACCCCACACAGACACACACCCACCCCATTTTCAGGGGAAAAGCCATTTTCCCCAAAGTGACTCGACTCGTGACTTGTGACTCGTAGTTTCTGGCCTTACTCGTACTCGACTCGCACTCGTGCAAAAATGACTCGCACTTGACCCGTACTTGCCCCAAAATTTTGACACTGACTTGCACTCGGACTCGGACTCTTGCAAAAATGACTCGCACTCGCACTCGCACTCGTGACCTAGTTACTTAGATACATCCCTGCTAGCCACACAAGGTGCCAGGAGGTCTTGGGCTGCCCATGTCTATGTACACGAATGGTTTGATCCTGTAAGTCATTCATGCCTACATACATGAACGTATGAGGCTGTTTTATGCTAAATAGGAGCACCTAGTTTAGTCTTGTCTATGAAATCAACCCTGACTGTTCCCTGGAAGGACAGGTACTGAGGCTGAAACTCAAATATTTTGGCCACCTAATGCCAAGAGAGGACTCTCTGGAGAAGACTCTGATGCTGGGAAAGATTGAAGGCAAAAGGAGAAGGGGAAGGCAAAGGATGAGATGGTTAGACAGCATCATCGATGCAACGAACATGAAATTGAGCGAACTCAGGAAGATAGTGGAGGATAGGAAGGCCTGGCAGGATATGGTTCATAGGATCACGAAGGGTAGGACACGACTTAACGACTGAACAACAACAACAAACTGATTGGGAATCTTATCTTGGACAAGTCGATGAAAGTGTCGACCCAGTGTGTGGCAGCTGTGAAGAAGGTCAATTCCATGCTTGGGATAATTAAAAAAGGGATTGAGAATAAAACGGCCAATATTATTATGCCGTTGTACAAATCGATGGTAAGGCCGCATCTGGAATATTGCGTCCAGTTCTGGTCACCACATCTCAAAAAAGATATAGTGGAACTGGAAAAGGTGCAGAAGAGAGTGACTAAAAATAAAATGATTAGTGGGCTGGGGCATCTCCCTTATGAGGAAAGGCTACAGTGTTTGGGGCTCTTCAGTCTAGAAAAAAGGCACCTGAGGGAGGACATGATTGAGCCGTACAAAATTATGCATGGGATGGAGAGAGTAGATAGAGAGAAGTCCTTTTCCCTCTCACACAACACTAGAACTAGGGGACATCCACTAAAATTGAGTGGAGGGAGTATTAAAACAGACAAAAGAAAATATTTCTTTACCCAGCGTGTATTTAGTTTGTGGAACTCCTTGCCACAGGATGTGATGATGGCACCTGGCCTAGATGCTTTTAAAAGGAGATTGGACAGATTTATGGAGGAAAAGTCCATCACAGGTAACAAGCCATGATGAGGATAAGCAACCTCCTGGTCTTAGGTTCTTAATGCCAGATGCAAAGGAGTGGCAACAGGATACAGGTATCTTGTTGTCTTGTGTGCTCCCTGAGGCATCTGGTGGGGCCACTGTGAGATACAGGAAGCTGGACTAGATGGGCCTTTGGCCTGATCCAGCGGGGCTCTTCTTATGTTCTTATGTTATGTTCTTATTGGCTGTGCCTCTACAAGATCTCAGGTATGGGTCTTTTCTAACACTGCTACCTGTGCTCCTTCAACTGGAAATTGTACAGATGGAATCTGGGATCTTCTGCATACAAATCATCTGCTCAAGCTACTGAGCTATTATATTCTAGGGGAGTATCACACAGAGGGGAAAATTTTCCCTGGGGAAAAAAAAAACCCTGACAATATGAACCAGCCCAAACATTACAGAAATGTGAAAGCCATTTTTGGCAGCTTCTGGTTATGTCTGGTTAGACCCGTGATAGCTTACCAAGTGGTGAGGTAAAGGCCCTTTGTACATGCACAAAGATACCCTCTCCTGTTCAGGCTTTAATTCAGATAACAGTTTCCTTTCACGTTATACTTTCTCAAGCAAGACTAGGGAAAGTTTTTATCAATCATTACTGCTGTTGTGAATTGTCTGTGTGCTTATTGTATATACTTTAAACTTTATACTTTAAACTTCTAAATATACTTACAGCCCAATCCTGTGTAACTCTTGCGTAACAGTAGATCCACCGGTGTAAGTGCACTTATGCCAGTGTAACTTGCTGTATGTCGACGGACGCAGAATGGAGACTGGCGTAACCCCCCTCGGAGACCGTGCATGCACAGTTCAGACACAGGACAGACACCACTGCAACTCTGCCAGCGCAGGGGGCATTCTGGGGGCATTCAGATGCCCCCTGCGCCCATGGAATTGCGCTGGCGTCCATCCTGCGTCTGAACTGCGCATGCGTGACAACCAAGAGGGGTTACGCTGGTCTCCATCCTGCGTCCGTCAATGTACGGCAAGTTACACTGGCATAAGTGCACTTACACCGGTGGATCTACTGTTACACCAGTGGAAAGGTTACACAGGATTGTGCTGTTGGAAACTTTAGAAAAATGATATTTGGGACAATATTTGGGATATCTCTTGAGCATTTAATGGCTATTTGGGCTCACAGTTTGTTTTTTCTCACAATATCGGGGTGGCCAACCTTCCACTATCAGGGTCTTTGTGTTCTTAAGAGTTGCATAAAAGGCAGAGAGAGATAAAGACCTTTGTTTTCTGTTCTCCTTCCAGCCTTGCTGGGAGAAGGGGGGGGGGGGGGAGACTGCACCGTCCCAGATCACCTCTCCATGCCTACTTTGTGCTTATGAAGCAGGGATAGGCAATGTGGAGCCCTCCCTGCTTCCCTTTAGTTTATTTACCAGGAGTGCGATCTGCAGCCTGCCTAGTTCATACTACAGCCTCTGTTTGATATGAGCAGAGGTGGTGCAGGCTGGGAGACAGGGAGAAGCAGCATGGATGGTGATTGCAGTGGCACAGTGAGACGATCTTCCAGCCCTGTGAGGAAGCTCCATCTATTTTGGTAGCAGGCGCATTTCCCCAGGCTGGCCCATGATGCTGCCTTGTCACCAGAGCCAGACCTCCCCCCTGCCCTGTGCTTACCACCTTGTGGAGGGGGGGGGAGGCAGAGTGGCAGCCACAGCGGTGGCATGGTGACAAGACCTTCCAGCCCAGTGAGGAAGCCCTACCCCTTGATCCATCTACCTATTTCCGTGGGTCAGAGTAGTTCCCTGGCCTGGCCTGCAGTGTGGGTTACTTACCACCAAGGGGGGTGCCACCAAAGGGGCTTTGGGTCGTCTCTTCAGGAGGACTGAGCACGAGGGCCCCACCCTCTTTTTGCCTAGCTCAAACCTCAGCAATAAATAATAACATGTTGTGCCCAGGTGAAAGCAAAACAGGGATGTCCTTTCCTGTTTGCCTTGCCCTCCTCCTGAGATGGTTGATGATGGGTGGTGACTGTGAGGGTCTGTTGCTGTTTTGCAGTTGGATTGTGAGGGGAAGGCTGAGGCTACTGCTCGCCTGCCAGGGATTATGTCTTTTTTGTATGGGAGGTCATAAGAACATAAGAAGAGCTCGGCTGGATCAGGCCAAAGGCCCATCTAGTCCAGCTTCCTGTATCACACAGTGGCCCCACCAGATGCCTCAGGGAGCACACAAGACAACAAGATAACCTGTATCCTGTCGCCACTCCCTTGCACCTGGCACAAAGAAAACCTACTCATATAACCAGGAGGTTGCTTATCCCCATCATGGCTTGTAAGCTGTGATGAACCTTTCCTCCATAAATCTGTCCAATCCCCTTTTAAAGGCATCCAGGCCAGGTGCCATCACCACATCCTGTGGCAAGGAGTTCCACAAACCAACTACACGCTGGGTAAAGAAATATTTTCTTTTGTCTGTTTTAATACTCCCTGCACTCAATTTGAGTGGATGTCCTCTAGTGTTGTGTGAGACGGAAAAGAACTTCTCTCTATCCACCCTCTCCATCCCATGCATAATTTTAAACATCTCAATCATGTACCCCTCTCAGCAGCCTTTTTTCTAGACTGAAGAGCCCCAAACGCTAGGCTTACCATCGTCCCGGAAATGACCGGGAAAGTCCCGGCAAGCCCCTTTTGTCCCCCCGTCCCCCCCGAACTGTAGTTTAGTCCCAGCCCCGGCCGGCAGGCTACATCGCGGCCGGCCGGAGCACTTCTGAGACTGTGATGCCTGCTGCAGCACGTCTCTGTCCCTAATCTTCCTAGTCTCGCGCGTTTGCGCGAGACTGGAAGCACTCGGAAGATGTCCGAAGTTCACTTGGACATCTTCCGAGACGTTCCAGCTTCTCGTCGCGTATTTGCGCGACGCTGGGAGCTCTCCGGAACAGCCCGAGTGAACTCGGGCCGTTCCGGAGAGCTCTCAGTCTCGTCGCGTATTTGCGCAACGCTGGGAGCTCTCCGGAACGGCCCGAGTGAACTCGGGCCGTTCCGGAGAGCTCTCAGTCTCGTCGCGTATTTGCTCACTCGGACATCTTCCGAGACGTTCCAGCTTCTCGTCGCGTATTTGCGCGACGCTGGGAGCTCTCCGGAACGGCCCGAGTTCACTCGGGCTATTCCGGAGAGCTCTCAGTCTCGTCGCGTATTTGCGCGACGCTGGGAGCTCTCCGGAACGGCCCGAGTTCACTCGGGCTGTTCCGGAGAGCTCCCAGCGTCGCGCAAATACGCGACGAGCCTGGGAGCT
Organism: Plestiodon gilberti rubricaudatus; assembly: GCA_026170595.1. Classification (NCBI taxonomy): domain Eukaryota; kingdom Metazoa; phylum Chordata; class Lepidosauria; order Squamata; family Scincidae; genus Plestiodon; species Plestiodon gilberti. The sequence goes on along the minus strand of JANXHW010000002.1, from coordinate 217,003,229 downwards.
CTCCGGAGCTCCCAGCATCGCGCAAATACGCGACGGGCCTGGGAGCTCTCCGGAACGGCCCGAGTTCACTCGGGCCGTTCCGGAGAGCTCTCAGTCTCGTCGCGTATTTGCTCACTCGGACATCTTCCGAGACGTTCCAGCTTCTCGTCACGTATTTGCGCAACGCTGGGAGCTCTCTGGAACGGCCCGAGTTCACTCGGGCTGTTCCGGAGAGCTCTCAGTCTCGTCGCGTATTTGCGCGACGCTGGGAGCTCTCCGGAACGGCCCGAGTTCACTCGGGCTGTTCCGGAGAGCTCCCATCGTCGCGCAAATACGGCCACACCCCCAGTCCCGGCCAAGGGCCGGGGAATCTGGTAGGCCTACCAAACGCTATAGCCTTTCCTCATAAGGGAGGATTATGAGGAAGAATATGATTACATGTTGCTGTAATCCACCTCGATTCTCCTCTGGGGAGAAAGGCAGGGTAAAATAACCTAAATGAATACATTAACTTCAGGATTCAGCCTTGGTAAAACGCGTCTTCCCTACCGCCACCGCCTTTTATTAAAAATAAAAAGCGTGGGGGAGGGATTCAGGCTTCAGTGCCGGAGTTTAAAGACAGGCAGACACTGAGCAAGTCATGTGCGACTGCGAGCCAAGCCACACCCTCGGTCACCTCAGTAAACACTTCCCAGCCTGTCCAGCCAAAACCAGCAGGAGTGATGCAATGCTCACGGGTGAGAATGCCAGCAAGTAGACGCGCTCTCATTGGAAGGAAAGAAGAAAGAAAGTCACGTGGAGGGGAGGAAAAGGATACAGTCGCAGTGAGCCGCTCAGAAGGTAGTGACGTAGAAACCCATCCCCGTGTACTGAGCCTATGGTGTAGCCCCAGCTCCAGCTTCTACAGCGAAGGGGCGGAGCAAGACAGACAGCTGTGGGGGGGCAGGATTGTAGGGCGCCTGCTGGGCGGAGGTGGTGCGGCGCAGCAATGGTTTACATTTCGAACGGTGAGAGAAAGATTCTCTGTGTGGGAAAGAATCCTTCATTATGGGGTGGAGGGAACTCGGGACGCGACGAGACGGTGGGGGGGGAGGAGAGTGGCGGTGAGAACATGATTGACACTCCCCGGACAGTACTCCTTTTCCTGGTTTGGGGGGAGGGAGGCGCATATGAAAGACAAATACTGTTACACAATATGACATTTTCTGTTCACTGCGTTAATCAATCCGGATTCCGGAACAGCCTTTTCATTCTCTTAATCACTGAAGTAAATTAGAATCCCCACTTCATCCCTAAACTATTGTTGTCATTACTATAAAGAAACTTACATCTCACTTTAAATTCTTAGGAGACTCCCCAAGCAGCTTACAAAAGATGGTAATAGATGTTTGTGATGAAGGGCCCAATCCTATCCAACTTTCCAGCACCAATGCAGCCCCGAGGTAAAGGAACAAATGTTCCCTTACCTTGAGGAGGCCTCCATGACTGCCCCATCACTACAGGATGCAGCACATACCCCATTGGCATGGCTGCACTGAAAAGTTGGATAGGATTGGGTCCAAAGTCTAGAATCAGGCACGTCAGGAATATAGTACAGCATTGTAATTCTCATTGAAAGGGTGCATGACAATGTGATGAAAGCTTAACTATTAAGGAGCCTGAGTGCATTACTTTAAATGGAATTAAAGCCCTTTCTCTAAAAGGGTTCTGAAGGCTGGCTAAGGCTGCAATCCTATAACACTTACCTGGGAGTAAGTTCCATTAAACTCAGTGGGAATTGAGTCTAAGTAGACATGCATAGAACTGCGCTGTTACTGCAATGAAATCATTTTGTGTGTGTACTCTCAAGTTGTTTTCACACAAGTGATACTACTGGTAAATACTTTTTCTGCCTGGCGTGCACCACTTGTAGATGCCTTTAATACGGAACATAAGGTATGATGAGAGAGATTTATAATTTACCAAGGCTAACAGCGCAGTTCTATAGGATTTATCTTTATAGTGCCAGCCACATCCATGGCACTTCACAAATAATGAGCAGAGAGGTCGTGTCCCAAAGGGTTTGCAGTCTAGATATCAACATGAGGGAACAGAAGTGGGGGAGGGAAAAGGAGGGAGGGTAAGCAGGGAAAGCCTATGCAGTTGTTTCAGTTATAGACACTCAAGCTTCAATCATTACAGTAGTATAGACTACTATAGTAAAGCCTGACACACAGTAAATGCAGCTTTCACAAAGTTTAAATTGTATTTGTTTTAGTTTTACTGTCTCTTTATTGTTTTCTTTCTGCTTCCTACTTTTGTCTTCAATGCCCGCTAGCACCATCCTTTCATGGGGGTATACAGTATTCTTTTATATGTATACTCCTAATGCTTGAAAGACTTGAGGTGAAATAACTCGTGTTTTCTTTAATATATAATCCTCTAAAGCAGGGTTCTCAACCCCTTTCCAGTCGACTGAGCCAAGTACCACCTCCAGTGCCACTCTCCTGCTGCATACCACCGGAAGTGACTGGCAATGACATCATCACAGTTACTTTTGGGGTTTTGGAAGCCAGAAAATGCAGTTGGAGGCTCTGGGCAGGTGGGAGGGCCCTTCTCAGCATTCCCGAGAGGCTCGGCCAAAGGAAGGAGCCTCTTGGGAGCAAAAACCTGGTGCCGAAAGTGCCACGTTGGAGCGGGATTCGTCTTGAGTACCACCAGCAATTGGCCAAAGTACCACTGGTTGTACAAGTACCACTGGTTCAGAACCCCTGCTGTAAAGCTATGTGGGTGGTGTTTTAATGTTCTCTGTTGCACTTTATTATTTTTTTTAATGCTTATTGTGCTTTATATTTCCTTCCTATTTGGCATTTTACTGTTTTTCCCCTCTATATTGTATGCTGCCTTGAACATTCTGTTTACTTGGAAAGGCAGGCTATAAATCACATTAATCAATGAATTAAATGTAATTTATGGACATTTACTTTGGAGTTTTGAACTTTGAGACTTTGAGTATATAGGAACCAGCTGCACGCATGGTATGTCGGTGTACTCAGTGATTGCATTCATCTACCCAGAGGCGTTGTTAGGGGGGGGCAGTGGGCCCCAAGGTGATGGGCCGACAAGCGGCAGGGGGTGTACTTGCCTCCGGATCCGTCACCCCCCGCCGCTTTTCATCCTCGCAGAGATTTCTTTGGCCGCAAGATTGGCCCACCATTTGGTTCTGAAATGGGCCTGAAAGCACGGGGGTTGTTTTCGTGCCTCGCGGCATGTGAAAATGACATCACGCCCCCAGGGACGGAGCATGTGGCATCACATGGGGCTGTCGCGTCGGCGGCCTCCCATGAGGGGGGGGGTGTAGGAACGCCGCTGCATCTACCGGCACTTAAATCAGGCTGCCATCCTATACACACTTGCCTGGGAGCAAGTCCCACTGAATGTTGTGAGGCTTACTTCTGAGTAAACATGTATAGGATTGCACTGCAATGTATATTGTTTGTAAGTTCTCTACGCCAAATTTGTGCCATTCAGTACAAGTGCACTTTTGCTACATGCTTATTAAACAGTAGTGTGCTTGATGCAAGTGGTCACCTTGATGCAAGTGGTGGGTTCACCCCTTCATTGCTGCTGCTTGAGAAAAGTTGGGATTTGATTTGTGGAGAGGAAGGCAGCTGATAGCTTGACTCTTTGGCACTTGCTGATGTACATACTTTTTTAAAAATTTGCAAGAATGTATAAAGAGTGTTCTTGTGTGTCTCAAACAGCCCCACTTGCACACCCATGCACATGGTAAGCTACTTTTGAAACACAGAGGGTTTTGAAAAGCAATTTGTGATATGGCATGCTGGGAGGCAGGGAGCCTGTTATCTCACGTAGAACCTTCAGTGTGCACCGGGGCCCAGGCATGGCAATGCTACTCGCACATCAGTCCACGGCTCCACGCTTGTTTCACAGTGGACTGAAAACTGCCAGTAGACAAGCCCAGATTGGTTCTGCCTAAAATAGCCCTTTGGATTCTGGCCTCTGTGTGTTTTAAATGCCATTTGTATCCATACAGGTTTGATGTTGGCGTGCGGCGCGCCACGTTCTGGAAACACAGTTTAGTTTTGCTTTTTCGTCTTAATAAATATCCAGGGAATTGGCTGTGCCTTCCAGTATTTTTGTGAATACTTATTACTCATGTGTAATAATAATGTATCTTCATTATTACGGTGAAATGATATTAATCCATGATTATTCCTGTGTGTTATAGGCCAAGTGTTGGATAGCCGGAGTCGAGCTCCTTGGAGTTTGTCATCTATAACTGACTTCTTCTGGGGAATAGCAGACTTTGTAGTTATGTTGTAAGTAGGGCTGATGTCTTAATTACAATATTGCATTTTGCAGCTTTATATTAGCTTAAAAGCTTGCGCACTTACCAGTGATCTCTTGTACAAATACAGTATTTATTTGCATTTGTATATAGGAAGAGAAATCCAGAGCTCAGTAGGTGCTCAGATGAATATACAGAGCTCGGGGTGTGCACAGAATTCCCCACAGTGTTGGGAGCAGTTCTGTACAGTCAATGAAGAAGTCTGTTCATGATGGTCAAGCTTTGGACCGAGGTGTTGCCCACTGAATAGGAAATTCAGGGCGTCCCTCTTCATTAATACCGTATTGGTCTGAGTATAAGACTCATTTTTTTCTCCTAATTTAAGTTTTTAAACTAGGGGTGCGTCTTATAATCAGGCTGTTGCAATTTAATGCCAGTGATTTAATTAATTTTTTTTAATAGCACCAAACTTTAAGGGTGCGTCTTATAATCAGGTGCATCTTATACTCGGGACAATACGGGTATTTGCATCTGTATTCTCTTATTGTTTGAAAAATTACGGGTATTTTACGGGTATTACGGAAAAATTACGGGTAATTACGGGTATTACGGGACAATACGGGTATTTGCATCTGTATTCTCTTATTGTTGAAAAATTCTCTGTATTTTTATTGAGTAGACTAAAGGTTCTTCTATAAAATTTACCGTAGTTCAAAAATAGTAGGCATAATTTATTAATCTGCAATAACATTTAAAGTTATTATAAACATTATGAATTGAGTCTTAGCAACTGTGAACATTCTGTTCGTTTATTTGATTATTAATGAAGGCACATATCTTGGTAGTAGCATATCTTGTGACTTCTGGGCACATCGTAAATATATTTTGAATTCTTACAAAGGAAAGGACCATGGACTAATTAACATTAGGTTTATTCAATGGAATTTCTCAACGTTCTGTTCAATTTTTAGTTGACAAAAGAGAAGTTGCATTATTTAACTTAATTCAGAAATAAAGGTTACAAATTAATTGTAAAATTAATTGTAAAATTGGCTACAAACCCTTTAAAGCAGTGGTTCCCAAACTGGGAGGCGTGGCTCCCAGGGAAGCCGCGGAAACCAGCCAGGGAACCCGCAGAGTGCCACGGAATCCTCTTTGAAAATGATGCAATGCCAATTGGCAGCCATCAACATCATGTAATGGGGAGCCGCGACAAATAGTCGCCAATGGTCAAGGGAGCCGCAGGTCAAAAAAGTTTGGGAAACACTGCTTTAAAGAATTGCTGAACTGTACTTGAGCATGATGTTGAATGGGCACAAGCTTCTGATCTTTGTATTCCAGCAGTGATTTTTGACATTGATTTTTGGGCATTTAGCTCAGTTAACAGCAATTTTGTTTTCTTTATTTTAGTTTCCAGAGCATTATTCACCCAGATTTGAGGAGAGGCTACACATCTTCCTCCTCTTCAAGATACGATGATGGAAGAGGGTATTGCATTTTCACTTTAATTTAGATGGTACACACATTATAAGAAAACCCTGCTATCTGTTATAGACAGATTACAGTTTTTTCTAAAATTTGTAACTATTTATAAACAATTTACTTTGGATAGAAACGAAGATACTACAATCTGGTTTATATACACAATCTTAGTATGTACATTTTTACATATGGTAGGGAGCAGGAGGAAGACATGAAGAACATAATCCTGCAATCCTATATAGGGGCCCCCTGTATCCACGGGGGATACATTACAGGCCCCCCCCCACAGATACTTGAAACCATGGATGGGGCAAACACCCCCGCCTCTTTTATTTTTTAGCACTTGCGCCAAGCCAGCATGGGTCTTGCTTAAACAGAACGCTATAAGCAGCATGCTGCTTATAGCACAGAGCTGGAATGGTTCTAGCAAGGAGCCTCGGTGCTAGAGAGGCTCCGAACGTTAACAGGAAGCAGTTTCCACTTCCTGTTAACATTCGGAGCCTCTTTAGTACCAAACATCCTTGTTAGAATCATTCCAGCTCTGTGCTATAAGCAGCATGCTGCTTATAGCGTTCTGTTTAAGCAAGACCCATGCTGGCTTGGCATAAGTGCTAAAGAAATAAAGGTAAGGAGTACGGAGCCCGAATCTGCGGATAAGTGAATCTGCGGATACTGGGGGGGCCTGGGAGTAAGTCCCATTGAACTCAGTGAAGCTTACTTTTGAGTAGACATGCATAGGATTGTACTGTTAGTGGGCTATTTTTAAAATAAACTCACTATTTTTAAATTAGTGGCTACTAGTCTCAAAGTAGCATACAACCTATAACAGGAAAAATACAATTAAATACTAAAACAAATTATGACTTGTTACATGTTTATGGAGTTATTGTTGACGTAAGATTTTCCATTGTTCCTTTCTTAGTCCTCCAGGACTTCCTCGCCGTAGAATGGGTCGAATAAGCCACTTTGGAGGTCCAAGTCCACCACCAATGAGTGGAGGTGGATGAGGAAGGTAACTTATTACCTCTTGCTTGTTAGATCCAACACCAAAAAATCAGATTTTGTTTGATTGAGAACCATAATTTGTCTCATTTTTCCCTTTAGGTAAATGCCTGCTTTAAGAAGCAGGCAAGCGGTCATACATATTTGCAAGACTAAGAAGACCTGCTGGGGATGAACCAAATAGGTCTAAGGGCTGTGAATGTGTATGTCTAAATAATTCCCTGCTCTGTGAATTAACAGAATAATGAAGTCGTGCTGGGAATTCCCTCTTAAGGATCCAGTATAACTGAAATGCAGTTCTATTAAATTAAATGCTCCTGTTTACTGTCTGTTTTAAGCCTTTTTGTATAGTTTGTGAACACTTTGTTGTAGCTGTAAAGTTAGCAGAAATATATGGCTTTTCAAAAATATTGATTCTGAAACTTTTTTAAAATAAAAATAAAAATACCATACTTAAAAATTCAGAAATCATGTACATGAAGATATTTTAATGATAATAATGAATTGTCTCATAGAATACACGAGTTCAGAGGGAGAGAAAGCCCAGTACCACATCCAAGGCAAAGCACATGTCTGATAATTGCATTTCCTATGAAACCATTTCTAACTAGTTTCAACTTCCAGAGGGGTAGCCAGCAAAAACAACAAAGAGTCTTGTGGCACCTTAAAGACTAGCACATTTATTTCAGCAGACTACAGGTCCCAATGATCCAGACTACAGCAGACTACAGATCCCTTCATGGATCATTGCCTTGTCGTGGCGAAGGGGCTTGCGTAACTCAATGAAGCCATGAGCTACGCCGTGCAGGGACACCCAAGACGGACAGGTCGTAGCAGAGAGTTCTGACTAAAAGTGATCCACTGGAGAAGGAAATGGCAACCCACTCCAGTAACCTTGCCAAGAAAATCCCATGAACAGTACCAAAAGGCTAAAAGATATGACGCCGGAAGATGAGCCCCTCAGGTCGGAAGGTGTCCAATATGCTACTGAGGAAGAGCGGAGGACTATTCCAAGTAGACCCAGAAAGAGTGAAGCGGCTGGGCCAAAGCCGAAAGGACGTCCAGCTGTGGATGTGTCTGAGGTTGAAAGGAAAATCCAATGCTGCAAGGAGCAATACTGCTTAGGAACATGGAATGTGAGGTCTATGAATCAAGGCAAGCTGGATGTGGTCAAAAATGAGATGATAAGATTGAACATTGACATCTTGGGAATCAGCGAACTAAAATGGACGGGCATGGGCGAATTTAAGTCAGGTGACCATCATATCTACTACTGTGGGCATGAATCCCTTAGAAGAAATGGAGTAGCCCTCATAGTCAATAAAAGAGTGGGAAAGGCAGTACTGGGGTGCAACCTCAAAAACAACAGAATGATTTCAGTTCGAATCCAAGGCAAACCATTCAACATTACAGTAATCCAAGTGTATGCCCCAACCACTGATGCCGAAGAAGATGAAGTTGACCGGTTCTATGAAGACCTACAACACCTTCTAGAACTAGCACCCAAAAAAGATGTCCTTTACATCATAGGAGACTGGAATGCTAAAGTCGGAAATCAAGAAATAAACGGAACAACAGGCAAGTTTGGCCTTGGAGCGCAAAATGAAGCAGGGCAAAGGCTAACAGAGTTCTGTCAAGAGAACACGCTGGTCATAGCAAACACTCTTTTCCAACAACACAAGAGGCGACTCTACACATGGACATCACCAGATGGTCAATACCGAAACCAGATAGATTATGTGCTTTGCAGCCAAAGATGGAGAAGCTCTATACAATCAGTAAAAACAAGACCTGGAGCTGACTGTGGCTCAGATCATGAGCTTCTTATTGCAAAATTCAGACTTAAACTGAAGAATGTAGGGAACACCACTAGACCAGTCAGATATGACCTAAACCATATCCCTTATGAGTATACAGTGGAGGTGAAGAATAGATTTAGGGCATTAGACCTGGTAGACAGAGTGCCTGAAGAACTATGGACGGAAGTTTGTAACATTGTACAGGAGGCAGCAACGAAAACCATCCCAAAGAAAAAGAAATGCAAGAAAGCAAAGTGGCTGTCAGATGAGGCTTTACAAATAGCTGTGGAAAGAAGGAATGCAAAAAGCAAGGGTGAAAGGGAAAGATATAAACAACTGAATGCAGAGTTCCAGAGAATAGCAAGGAGAGATAAGAAGGCCTTCTTAAATGAACAATGCAAGGAAATCGAGGAAAACAACAGAATGGGGAGGACTAGAGATCTCTTCAAGAACATTGGAGATATCAAGGGAACATTTTGTGCAAAGATGGGCATGATAAAGGACAAAAAAGGCAAGGACCTAACAGAAGCAGAAGAGATTAAGAAGAGATGGCAAGAATACACAGAAGAACTATACAAGAAAGATCTTAATGTTCCTGATGACCACGCTGGTGTGGTCACTGACCCAGAGCCGGACATCCTAGAGAGTGAAGTCAAGTGGGCCTTAGGTAGCATTACTAACAACAAAGCTAGTGGAGATGATAATATCCCAGCTGAGCTACTTAAAATCCTAAATGATGATGCTGTGAAAGTGCTGCACTCAATATGCCAACAAATTTGGAAAACTCAGCAGTGGCCAAAGGATTGGAAAAGGTCAGTTTACGTTCCAATTCCAAAGAAGGGCAGTGCCAAAGAGTGTTCAAACTACCGTACAATTGCACTCATTTCACATGCTAGCAAGGTTATGCTCAAAATCCTACAAGCTAGGCTTCAGCAGTACGTGGACTGAGAACTACCGGACGTACAAGCTGGGTTTCGAAGAGGCAGAGGAACTAGAGATCAAATTGCCAACATGCGCTGGATCATGGAGAAAGCACGAGAGTTCCAAAAAACACCTACTTCTGCTTCATTGACTACGCAAAAGCCTTTGATTGTGTGGATCACAACAAACTGTGGCAAATTCTTAAAGAGATGGGGGTACCAGACTTAAAGAGATGGTTGCGAGAGTTGGACCATAAGGAAGGCTGAGCGCCGAAGAATAGATGCTTTTGAACTGTGGTGCTGGAGAAGACTCCTGAGAGTCCCTTGGACTGCTAGGAGATTAAATCAGTCAATTCTAAATGAAATCAAGCCTGACTGTTCCCTGGAAGGACAGGTACTAAGGCTGAAACTCAAATATTTTGGCCACCTAATGCGAAGAGAGGACTCTCTGGAAAAGACTCTGATGCTGGGAAAGATTGAAGGCAAAAGGAGAAGGGGAAGGCCAAGGATGAGATGGTTAGACAGCATCACCGATGCAACGAACATGAAAATGAGCGAACTCAGGAAGATAGTGGAGGACAGGAAGGCCTGGCGGGATATGGTTCATGGGATCACGAAGGGTCGGACACGACTTAACGACTGAACAACAACAACAACACAGGTCCCAATGACTGGCTTTCAAAAAGGCACTGCAGGCCCTAAAGGTCTCATAGCCCTAGTGCCACACTGACCCTAGTTGCCTTTAAATTAATATAACTTACATTGACATTTTAGGACCTGAATCTTAAGAATGCACATTTTTAAAATTTTGAAAATCTCTTCCATGTGATGTAGCAAATTGTGTCTTCAAGGAATTCTGTTATCAATCCGAGCACAATGTCATCTTGCTATGTCAGAGATTTAAGAGTTGTCATGTTGCAACCTGGAAACGTTGCTCTGCTCCAACGTTTAGTTTTGTGGCAGTAGGAGTGGATGAAACTTCTGTGAGCTTCTGTAACAAACTTCTGTATGTTAATCCTGTCCTGTCTCGCCAGTCCTCAGTAAGACCCTTTGCTTAGCCTCCTTTGCCATCTGTTGCGGAGTAAAAGTGAAGTTCTACATGCCACAAGATACAGGAGAAAAGAGTGAAGAAAACAACTTGATCTGGTGCAATAAGAAATAACTGTAAATATTGTATGTTTTGAGGTTTCTGGAAAGTCCTAAAACCTGCTCGGAGTTGAAACCACACTATTCCCCCACCCAATGTCATAGTAGCTCATGGAACACTTAGATCCTGCTAACATTACAGGAAGCATAAAGTGGCTGTGGCATGAAATAAATACTGTAGTAATGAGTGACAAAACTGCAGCCTTGAATGTCTCTGCCATCTTTGTGTACCTTTTTAAAGTGGCCTTATATTAATATTTTTCATCTTGAAAAGGTAAGCCTATAAGTTGTACCACAGAGCTCCTTCCCTGCAGCAAAACTTTCCCTGTCCTACACTAGATAGACAACATTAAGGGGAAAAAGATAACTCCAGGGGAGGAGTACATGATTCTATGCAGGCAGTCCCCAGCAGGCAGTCTCCACCTAAATAATCTCAAGTAGAAATGTTGAGATTTGTGCCAAAGACAGGGTAGATGCTGTCGGAGGGGTTAGGAAGGCTAGTAATCTGACTCGGTAAGATGCAGCCAAATATAGTGCTACTTATTTCTGCTCCCTGTTAATTAAAAACAATACCACACAATCCCTGCATATAGGATAGACAAACAGCAGGACGAAATGAAAATGTGAGCCAGTGTAGGTTGGGCTGTTGCCTTGGCCCTGAGTTCAAATTTAGCCAGGAAGCTCACTGGGCGACCTTGACCAAACGTTCTCTCTCAGCCTCGCATATTTTACAGGACTGTCGTGAGGAGGATAAAATAGCGGGGACAGAACTAGAGACACGCCATCATGGAGCTGTAGCTCCTTGGAGGAAGGAGGTATTCTCTGAATGTACACTACTAGAGAGAGGTGGACAGATAGATTTATTCTTATCGAGATTCGTGCAAAGTCAAGACAACGCCTTGCTGGTTTGTCTTCCTTCGCCCAGCCAGCCCAGAAAGGGAAGCGGCGGGTCGCTCTCTGGAGGCGGCGAGCAAAAGGGGCGGGCGGCTTGTTCTAGTCGCGTCCTTTTCGGGGAGGAGCGAGCCGCCACTGCTGCTGCGGCGGCCTGAGGTCTCTCTCCAGACTCCGAGGCCCGGTGAGTTTAGGAGCCGGGAACAAGCGAGCTGAGCATGACCCAGGCGGAGAAGGGGGAGGCGGCGGCAGCAGCGGCGACGGAGAACGGGAAGGACAAGGAGCGCGATAAGGAGAGGGAGCAGCGCGGCACCAAGAGGCCCATCGTCCCCGCCGCGGTGCCCGAGTCCCTGCAGGAGGTAAGCGCCTCCCCCCCGCGCAAGGGAGGGCTGCCCCGGCGATGCCCGAGCACTTCCTCCGCTCAAAGGAACCCGGTCAAGGGCTCTCGCTCTTTTCCTCTCCCGAGGTCGTTCCTCTCGTCTCTGAGACGACGGGATCCAGGCAGCCCTCTGCCTCGGAGCTCCCATTCGACACCGGGCTCGCCCCCTAAAGGCTTAGGAGGACCGGCTTGTGTCTGGGGAATAGTGCAATCAAGGGGGATTCCGCCATCTCCCAGACACACGTAGAGCTCTTCCGGGACTGTACCACTCTCAGGCGTCAGGTGGGGTTAGCCCATTCTTGAATCTGCCTTCCGTCTGAAAATCAAGCAAAACGCCTCCTTGCGCATACGGCACTGACTGGCGTGTCGGGTGTTGGTGTCTCTTGGCTCCCGGATCATGCAGTAGTAGAGTGGATGCTGATCCGCAGTCTCTGAACTGGCAGTGGAGTCCTGAAGTGGCCCATTTTGAGATAGTGTAGTGTTTGTTAGAAAACCAACTCTTTTCTGAGAGTGCTACATGAACCTAAAAGTCGACAGGGCATGAGCGCGTAGAAAACAACACAGTTAAGACCAAGACCCATAATAATCCACCTTTCCAGCACCAATTCAGCTGCAGTGCAGCTCCGAGGTAAAGGAGCAAATGTTACCTTATTTATTTATTTATTTATTTATTTTATTTTATTTTTCACATTTTTATACCGCCCTTCCTCCAAGGAGCTCAGAGTGGTGTACATATTTCCTCCCTCCTTTTTGTCCTCACAACAACCCTGTGAGGTAGGTGGGGCTGAGAGATAGTGACTGGCCCAAGGTCACCCAGGAAGTTTCCATGACCCCCCCCCCCCGCAGAATGTAGCACACTCCCCATTGGCATGGCTGCATCAGTGGTGGAAAGTTGGATAGGATTGGGCCCCTAGTCTTAGAATACGCTTGCTCCTAACATTCTCCAACAGCAGTATTTTATTCCAGGAGGAACTTACGTTTTACACTTTTGTACTTTCTTGGAGGGTAACCTTGGCAGAGCAAATGGTATAAGACAAGTGAAGTGCTTTCCTGCTGAGGGCAAATTACTGGTGGTTCAGTAAGTGCATTTGAGTGTATTACTAAGTGTTCATGCTGTGTAGGCATTGAAATTCCTATAGTACATGTAGAAAAAGATATTTATCTTTTGTTTCATATCGGTGTGAAACCTACTGATCTATTTGTATTGGAGTTCAGCAATGCTATCTGATTGAAGTTAGATCCCATCTATTGGAGCATGGAATGGACTTTGATGTGCTGGTTCAGCAATCTGATCTCTATATTCCGCATAGCACCTCTTCATATTACTCATTTGCTGCTGAAGAGTTATCCCTGGCAGATGGTAAAGAGTTGGAGCAAGTGGTTCAGCTCAGGTGGGAGAAGAACAACTAACATCCTATGTAATGGGATATTTATATTTTTGTACTGCTTATGCTTCTGGTTTAATGCAAAAGCACTGTGTTAGATGTGCAAGAAGCTATTCGGTAGATGCACTTTGTGGCAGGGGAAAGGAAGTAGTATAAAATGTTAGAACTTTCAACAACTTTGCATTTAGTTGATGGTTGTTCATTTAACAATAATTGAAAAAATATAAGAAGAAATTGGATTCGAAAAGGAGGTGTGAACGAACTACACTTTGTTGGCATCTGTCGAAGACTTTGCTGTGATCTCTTGTCTATTTTTAGCAAATACAGAGCAACTTCATTGTTGTGATACATCCTGGCTCAATGACCTTAAGGATCGGAAGAGCTACAGACACACATCCTGTTGGCATTCCTCACATTATTGCAAGAAGACACAAACAGCAAGGGCAACCCACGTATAAGGACAGTTGGCTTCTAAGAGAAGGGCTCAATGTAAGTTTTGACATCTCTATTAAGTTGCACCAATAACCACCTGTTTGAACGTCATTGTTTTTCATGCTTCTTTTTGTGTGCTATATTTGCATAGCTGTCCATACCTCACAGGATATGCCTGGATTGTGCAATTACTCCTGATCGCTACAGCAATGTGCTTGTCTTGCATCATCTGCGTCAACTCCAAATGCAAACTGATGTAGAGTGTGGCATTAACCATGCTATAAATTGCAGTGAATTGCAGAATGCTCACCAAGCACTGGCAACCTCTTCACAATGCTTAGGACTCGTATGCCTTATATGTGATCTTTGGTCTAATTCTCATGGTGATAAACGTGTCTAGGTTTTACCACTTCTGACTGCAGCTCATATCATTGAATGTTTCTCTAAACACTGTAAACTTCCATCCACATAGAAAACTAGCATGTCAAAGAGAAGGCAAGGTTGGACGTCTTTTCTCTGGCATCTAGTATTCTTAGTGAAGGCAGTTTTTTGTGTGTGCGTTTGGTTTCAATAATATAAATTGATAAGAGAGATTTATGTGGTTAGAAAAAAAGCAATTCCTTGTTTGTTTTTGTTTAGAAACCTGAAAGTACAGAGCAAAGACAAAATGGCCTTAAAATGGTTGATCAAGCAATATGGTCCAAAAAGATGTCGAATGGGGCCAGACGTATACCAGTGTCACCTGATCAGGTATCCCATGTATAAACTGTGATTGATTATGCACACATGCAGGCAGAAGAAGGGACAAGGAGGCATGTTTTTACAGAGTGAGATTAGAAGGCACAACAGTGCAAGAGTAGTGCGTCACATTGCTAGGCAGATCCAGTTAAGAGTAAAATCGGAGTGGGTGTGACCCTTTCCTATTGGTAATGAGTTGGCAAATCAGAATAAATAATACAGTATACATAAGCAGGATCAATGGCTTTCTGTAAGGGGCTTGTGCCTCTTAGCCTCTGTTGAACTGAAGTCTAAAGGCTGATTCACACTACACTTTTCCAGGCGCGGATGCCCCTGCTCCAGCGTGGAGAGCTGGCTGGAAGTCCTCCTGCTGTCCCGCCTTCTTATGAAGGTGATTGGAGGTAGTTCTGATTGGCATGCAGCCACTCTCCCCCCTCTCATCCGATTGGTAGGCTGCAGTAGCTCCGCGAACCCACCCAGCTCCGTGAAGCCCAGCTCTGGAAAAGATGAGGGGAGACCATTTTTCCAGCTTCTGCCTTGCGGAGCTCGCAGCTGCTCTGCAAGCTTCCAAAATGCTATCAAAGAGCTCCGTGCTACGCTCCGGAGATCCGTAACGCACCTGGATTCCTGTAGTGTGAATCAGGCTTAATAGTGTCAGATCTGCAAATGACTTCTTGGCCCAGTTCACTCTTAAACCTTTTTTGTGAAATGACCTTAAAACCTTTTTGTGAAAGAATGGCAACATTCAAGCTACAGAATATCCAGAGAGATTAAAATACTCCTCCAGAGTCTTCTGTTACCATTCTTAATGTCCATTTTGTTTTAATTTATTATTTTGTGTAGAGATAGGCTAATGTAAATGGTATAAGAGTGTTGCTAGCACATTATTGGTTATAGCACATTAGATGTGCAGATGGGCAAGACCTTGATAGTATGCTTGAAGATACTATCAGATTGTTGTACAGTATTCGCTACAACAGATTAACTTCCCTCTGGAATTGTTTCTTCGGTAGAGTAGTACAATTTAGGGATATATTCCTTAGGAGAAAAACTTTAAAAATTGCCCAGCATTTAGCAGCGCTCACATCTTGGGATAATGTGAAGAAAAAAATATGTTCATAAAATGAGCTTAGAAGATGAGTTTCCTTTTAGTCATGGCAATATTTTCCTCTCTTTCTTGTTCTGAATTCACCTTTCAGGCTCGGTCTTACAATAGACAGATGCGACACGCTATTTTAGATCACAGCTCTGGGACCAAGTGGACAAACACTTCCCATCATCCGGAATATGTCATTGGGGAAGAGGTAGGCTGTCCTTTCTCATTACAGTAACAGCTAACCCACCTGCCCATGCATTCCTAGATTACAGTAGTTGTTTGTGGCACATAAATAAATGGAGCGGGGGGGGGGGAATCAGCCCTGCTCTCTTGAAAAGAGAATACTCTTCTGGTCAGTTGGAGGAGATTCTTAATTGGTACAAGCAAGTGGCTGTTTGCAATCCTGAAAGCAGGAAACCCTAAAAAAAACCTGTACCTTTTCTTTTCTTCCCCACATGTGACCTACCAAATAGAGACTTGAAAGTCTTTTATTATATAGTCTTCAAATGACATGTTATGGTACTATTTGTATAGAAACGATTCAGACTGGTAAGAGCTCAGACTTTATCAAGATTTTCTTTTTCAGTGGACCTTCTATTCATCCAGAAAAAAATTGAGCTAAAAACTGGCCAAGAAGTGGGCTGCTTTGCCCATTCTCGGTGTATGTGTTTGTGCGCGCTGTAATGTCACTTCTCCAGCACAGTTAGTCAGGACAGTGTGGCAGAATACAGATTTTGATACGAAGAGGACACTTATAGTTATCTCATTTTTAAAAGCCAAAAATATTGTTTGTTTCACTGAAGCCAGAACAGTGGTCTGTGTTGCACTTTGCCTTTAAAATTGCATTATGTAGCATTTTATCCTTTTTTAATCAACTGGGCAGTAATTCATTGCTGCTAAAATGTAATTAACTTTCTGGATATTTATGTTTTTACACACTCCCTTGAGGTAAGTATTTACTGTCGTGATGTAGCTGCTGATATTGGGCAGGCTGCGGCTGTTCATAACTTTCATCCTACACTCCCCCATCCCCATTTTTTGCTTTGGTTTTCATGTTCCCTGGCAGAGGAAGGAGGCATTCCTAAGAATGTTTTACAGACTAATAAACTGTACTGAAATGTCTCAATGCTAAACTTTGAAAGAGGTAATGTGTTGCATTTTTTTTCTTTTCTTTTCAGGCATTGTATGTTAACCCTTTGGACTGTTACAACATTCATTGGCCTATTCGACGAGGACAGTTTAACCTCCACTCAGGGCCTGGCGGCTCCCTTACAGCAGTCCTAGCTGATCTTGAAGTTATATGGTCTTATGCAATACAGAAATACTTAGAAATACCTCTGAAGGATTTGAAGGTGAGCGTTGACTGAATTCAGCTGATTGTGACTGTAACAATCGTAACAATCGATTGTACAATCGTTTGAGCTGATTGTAACTGCCAGCTTCCCACCTAATTCTACAAAAGGCATTGACTGTTTAAGCCCTCAGGCCCCACATACTTCAGTAGCACGTTGTACACCTTTCCATACCCTGATGAGGCCCTACTTTGTGTTCTGCCTCTACTACCGTAGGATAAGAGTTAAGAGCATTTATAGCTAGGCTCTATACCGGGACAGAGTACTCTAGAGTACTCTAGATGGCGAACCATTTGGGCTTGGTGTGTCAAAATTTTTGAAAATGCCTAACTTGACTCTGCTGGTGTGTCGTCTCCCCCCCCCCCAATAACTTTTAATAGTAATTTGACTATTGCTACTTTTAATAGTAATTTTGAATTGAACTGAAAACTATAGAACACATTGCATTTTATTTAACATCAATTAGTGACTTTTTTGTTGCTGAGTTTTACTAGAGAATAATTTGAAAGAGGTCTGCCAAAATCCCTGTCCTAAATGTTCAAGACAAGCCTGTAAAACCTGAGAAAATGTAAGGTGTGTTGGGGCCCTGGGGGAAATGCTGGCGTGTCACTCAAAATGACCTCGCGTGTCACAGGTTCGCCATCACAGCTCTAGAGTGTGTTCAATGGGGCTTGCTTCTGAGTAGATAGTAGACTGAGTAGACTAGGATTGTGCTCTAAGAGTTTAAACAAGCTACACCTGCCCACATTTGTTCTCCTAAAGGTCTAGCACTCGGTCTCAGTATGGATCTGGTAAGCCTACCTATGTATAGCAGGACCTTTTCACTCACTCTCTGCCACTTGAACTTTTATTGATTGGTTACCTCCCCCCCCCCCACTTCTCACCACTAGTTGAAAACCGTCTTTTAGTCTCAGCCTTTGCTGCTTTCTGATTATTCCCCACCACCACCACCAATAGACAGACAAATGGTTGCTGTTGGTTTCAGCTTCTTGCATGGGATTGTTTGTTTGTTTTTCCGGTTGCTGCTTCAACATTTGGTTTTGAAGGTCTTTTGTTGCTTGTTTATATTTTTATGTATGTCTCTGGGCGCACTTCTTCACATTGGAAAGGTGTCTCAAAAATGCAATAAATCAATCCATCTTTTTTAGCGTATATTTAACCCTAAGTGTGCTGGGCACAATATCAAACATGGCCATCAATGGCCTTGTCCTGGTTCAGGTGTCTTCCATTGTAAGTAAGAGAGGCAGTACAAGACGATGGAGGGGAACAGGGCTTGTTAAAAGTATAGCAAGAATGAGGTTGGGGAAGAATGCCTTGGAGCAGCAAGCAGTGAGACTCTGTTCATCCAGAAAGACTTTGCCAAAGAAGTAACGTTTTAGGAGAAACTCAGTAGTGTTTTTCTGACAAATTGAGAAGGGGAGGTTGAGCCAGCTTGTTGAGCACCAGGGAGAGAGTCTGGGTTGATAGCTTCATGTAGAGAGGAGCAGTGAGTAAGAAGGGGATATAAGAGGAGATTGGGGTATAGATGTAGGAGGATTTTACACATTATATTTTTTAGTAATGTGTAATGAAATGAATGTGTTTGGAAATACACATCTTCTTAACATATATGCTCCTTAAGGAGCCAGGATTGGCTTCAGCTCCCAGTCAAGTGTACACTTGGTGACAAACCTGGAATTGCTGCCATTTGGTGTATAAAACGATAAAAGGGCATGATAGTGAAAAGTTGTTGCACAGAGTGATGGTGTAGCACAGAGATTGAAGGGAGATATAACGTGAAAGAAAGTTATGTTCAACAGATATATTCTGTAATGGCTGAAGAAGGATGTTATTGCACATGGGAATGCCAGCAAAGAAGAGGTTATTGTAATCAAAGTGAGAGATGTACAGTGCATAGATGTTAGCAATAGGCCAACACAGGAAAAGATGCTGGAAAGAGGA
Source organism: Plestiodon gilberti rubricaudatus (assembly GCA_026170595.1). Classification (NCBI taxonomy): domain Eukaryota; kingdom Metazoa; phylum Chordata; class Lepidosauria; order Squamata; family Scincidae; genus Plestiodon; species Plestiodon gilberti. Next base: position 216,984,396 of record JANXHW010000002.1, on the reverse strand, counting down.
GGAGGAGGAGAATAAACCCTATAGTTTTGAAATTTAGAGGGAGTATAGTAACCTCTGAAGCAGAGACGGAGAATGTGGGATGAAGAGTGGCCTGGGTGGAAACATTTCAGAGCTTGTCTTTGCTGAACGAAAATATTTAGATGATGTTGACACTTGCTTTAACCAGTAATTTAGCTGCTTCTGATTACCTAGGTTACTTAGATGAAGAGGAATGGATCAGAATGTAAATCCTGATTTCAGTCTTCCCTTTTTCAGTATTACAGATGCATTTTACTAATTCCAGACATCTATAATAAACAACATGTGAAAGAAATAGTAAATATGATCCTGATAAAGATGGGCTTCTCAGGTAATAAAGCATCATCCATGATCCCTCACTTAGGGCAAGCGATCTCTTGTTTCTGAGCATTAATCACATTGTTTCTTGTGTTGTTACTTATTTATTTACAGTATTTTTATCCCGCCTTTCTCCCCGAAGAGACCCAAGGCGGCTTATTTAACTGCAGCCCATGTATTACTAGGTGATAAATACCTATTTTCATCTGCTAAACATCTTGCAACATTATGGGCAGGTTTTAAAGAAACTGCTCCAGTATTTGGCAGAAAATGACCTGGCTGTTGCTGAGTCATAAAACCCCTAATCCACTTACCTGCCTTACTGAATGCTACTTCACAGGAGATGTCTTCTTCATGCAAATAGCTATAGCTTGTCTCCCAAACACAGCTTACATGGGCAAACATAATTATGAACTGAGCTATGCAGATTAGGAATTTTGTGATTTAGTGGTAGTTGGGGCATCTTCTAGCTATAACAATAGCAGTTGCTGCTAGTTCAGGCTTTCTTCACAGACCATGTTATCTTACATGACTGTGATATGTGTATGGGTGATACTGAGTGTCTTTCAAACCTGATCAGTACACGCTCCGACATATACCACGGCTGCATGTGATGGCACAATGAGAAAGCAGCTCTTGTGTGATGCAGAAGTTGTATGATGGGAGCGTTGGATTGCTTATTGGAGAAAAGGTCAGATCTAGCTACAGCAGGTGTTTTTGTATAGAATTTTTCTTGGGAAACAAGGCGTACGCAAATAGCTAAGCAGGTGGTTGGGAGATGCAGAGTCATTAAATACTGATTAAAACTTAAGGTAGAGAAGCAGTGGCTTCAAAATAGTTCTATAGCTACAAGTTTACCTATTTACAAAAATGCACAGCATAAACTCTATCAATGCAGAACACGCTTCAGGGCCAAACTTCATGTAACGTTAAACACATCTAGACGTGTGTGTGTGTGGGGTTGTTATATCTGACTTGCAGGGACCCACAGTCCAAGATTTGGACTGTGGCACAAAGGTAGACATGTTCATTTTTCAGGCACCATTTTTCTGTCAAATGTTGGTCCCCAAAGCTGCTATGGTTCCCCCAAAGATCCCATTGCAGCTATTTGGGGAGGGGGCAAATTTTGGTGGGAAAATGGTGCCGAATTAAAGGGTTAAACTCCATCTACCTATGCTCTGTGGCCTCAGTCCAGATTAGGTTCTTGCGTGGCTGCTATATTGAAATAAAAACAACCCTTGAATTGGACAGTGACACATTTAACGTCTTATTTAGATTGGTCCTAATAAATGCATCTTCAGAGTTTTATGAAGGAGTTATTGTCATGGAGAGAGCTTAGTAGTGGTGTAAACATAAAGTGGAGGAAAGAATCAACTGAACTCACAGCGCAATCCTATGTAACTCTTGCACCGGTATAACAGTAGATCCACCGGTGTAAGTGCACTTATGCCAGTGTAACTTGCCGTACACCGGTGGACGCAAAATGAAAACCAGCGTAACCCCTCTCGGACGCCGTGCATGCACAGTTCGGATGCAGGATGGACACCACAACTTCGCCGGTGAAGGGGGCATTCCGGGGGTGTCCAAACGCCCCCAGAATGCCCCCTGCACCGGCAGAGTTGCACTGGCGTCTGTCCTGCTTCTGAACTGCATCTGAGAGGGGTTACACTGGTGTCCGTCCTGCGTTCATCAACATATGGCATGTTACACTGGCATGTGCACTTACACCAGTGGATCTACTGTTACACCGGTGCAAGAGTTACACAGGATTGCGCTGTCAAGGTTGTAAGTTTTGGAGTGGGGATAGTAACCTGCGTTTATTCATCTGAAAAATGTATTTGATAGACTGGCAAGTATTAATGGTTTATAACTACCTGCCATTTTCTTTTTAGGAATCGTGGTGCATCAGGAGTCTGTCTGTGCTACTTTTGGAAGCGGATTAGGTAGTGCATGTGTTGTTGATGTGGGGGATCAAAAGACAAGTGTCTGTTGCGTTGAAGATGGCGTTTCACATCGTAACACCAGGTAATTATCACAAAGTGGGAGTAAACATTTTAACATTTGGTTATGACAATTTGCCAATGTTTAGTGTTCTGTGCTGGATAAGGCCCTTTTTAATATATCTTAATTCTGAAGCTTTTCTTGCAAGGCTTGTGAAATGTTCTTAAAACAAATTTGTGTTTGTAATTTTGTTGGTAGATTGGTGTGGCCTGTAAATTCCATGCTGTTAGAGCAAGCCTTGGTAGTGGACCATAAGCCATGAACGAAGTAGTAATTATGGGTATTTCTCAAGCTACAATAGGCTGTTGTTGTAGCTTGAGAAAAGGCTGTAAACCCCTTAATTTCTCCTTTATTTTTGTTTTAGGTTATGCCTTGCATATGGAGGTTCTGATGTGTCAAGATGCTTTTATTGGCTTATGCAGCGAGCTGGATTTCCTTACAGAGATTGCCAGTTAACCAAAAAGACAGACTGTCTTCTCCTTCAGCACTTAAAAGAAACGTTTTGCCATTTAGATCAGGTAAGGTCTAAGACACAGATAACTAGGCTGACTCCTTGCCTTGGTTATTGCTCCAGGGCCACCTCTTGGTCATAGATTAGATGAGCAAGAGATTCTTGGGGCTTTCAGTTTATAATGAATAGTGAGAGAGGCTTATAAAATTACCAACATCAGGAAAGGAGGGAATCGGGAGGAACTATTTCTGTTCGATGTTCTGTCCCAGGATGTTAGAATGTAGGACTATCCAGTAAAATTGTTCAGCAGTAGTTGCAGGAAATGTAAATAACATAATGCATATTCATTGCCACACAATGTTGTGATGAGCTCAGGCTTAGCTTGAGTTAAAAAAGAGATTGAATAAATTCATGAAGAATAGTTATTTTAGCTAGGATAGCCTAAAATGGATCTTCTGTGAAAGACAGTTCACCTAATTTGGGGAATGAATATCAAGGGTTGACTATCACTATTATACCTTGCTTATAACTTTCTAGGTACACTGGCTGGCCACTGTAGCAAATACAGAAGTGTCCTTTGGTTGCCATACAAAAAAGGTCTTCTTTTATTCTTAAACATCAGATTTTCTATAAGATTCAGAGGTACAAGCATAATGCCCATGTTTCAAATATGTAAATAAGGTCGTTATCCCCTCACCCCCATTTTAAAGTGAATGAAGATTAAACAAAATATTTTGGTACTGGAAGAGGTATTCTCATCACTGTTGCTGAAAAAGCAGATCTGTTTCTAGGATTTGCAGCATTGCGGGAATTGATTAGAACAGTGGTTCTCAAAGAGGTTGGTCGCGATCCACCATTGGGGCGCCCTTAAGCATGGCGGCGGAGATCCCAGGGATCGCTTCCACAGATATTTTTAAATGCAATTTGCAGACTTACCAGGAGTCCTAAAGCCCTCCGGAGGGTTCGGGAAGGCCTGTGCTACCCTCCGCAGCCCCCCGAGCCCCGCCCCCAGTAAGTCCGCAATTGTGTTTTTAATTTTTTTTTTTTGCAGCGGCGATGATCTCTGGAATTGCCGCCACTGCTGACCCCACCCCTACAAGCACTCAAAGTTCTCTGCGCAAATTTGAGAACCACTGGTTTAGGAGATAGCTCTTTGGCTTCCTACTAAATTGACAGTTCAGTTCAGATGCTTAAGGGCGCAATCCAAACCTACTTAGGCCGCCATTGTAACCAGCGGCCCAGCGAAAACGGGAGGCCCCACAACGGAAAGGGGATTCAAATCCCCTCCAAAAGGGGAATTCAAAGGGGATTTGAATCCTCTTTCCATTCTGGGGCCTCCCGTTTTCGCTGGGCCGCTGGTTACAACGGCAGCCTAAGTAGGTTTGGATTGCGCTCTGAGTAACTTATTGGTGGTGGCCTTTCATTAGCTTCCTGTAATAGAAATTCTATCTCCCGCTTATTGTTTTGAATGTGGTTTCATGCACGTTGTTGTCTCTTATGCAATTGTGAATTTAAAAGGAACTTGGAGAGAACCTAAAATTCACAAAATTGGAGGAGCTGTTCATATTTCCTTGAAAGCATTATGGCTTTAATGGCCTTTTTATGTTTTATTATTAGGATTTATCTGGACTGCAAGATCATGAATTCCAGGTCCGTCACCCAGATTCTCCAGCCTTGTTATATCAATTACGGTTAGGAGATGAAAAGCTACAGGTAATATACTCTTGTATCCCTTGGGACACAGGCTTAATCTGCAAAAGTCAGTGCAAAGGGGTGGGGAGTTCATTAGCTTTCAACAGCTAGATCTTTTCTCATTGTCCATACCTTACAATAGTCTTATTTTGCACCTGTAATCTTCAAAAGATGTAAAATAACATGAATGTGGCATGATAAGCTATTAGCTTTTAAATACTGAAACTTTAAATCAAACGTTTCTGTAGACACATGACTTTTACATATTGTGTCACTTGGAATAAGCTGTTTATCTGATTTTATAGGTGGGGTTGCTTTAAGTTATAAAGCCCATACAAGCAGGCATGGCAAGAACTGTAAAAATATATTATGTTTGCAGTAATTTGAAGCTCTTCCATCTCTCACGATTAGGCTCCAATGGCATTATTTTATCCAGCAACGTTTGGAATTGTGGGACAGAAAATGACATCTTTACAACAAAGATCGCAAGGTGATCCTGAGGACCCACACGATGAACATTATCTCTTAGCTACACAAAGTAAGCAAGAGCAGGTGTGTGTGTGGCTTTTTCCCCCTCTCTCTCTCCCTATGGGACCTATTCTCTGCATAGATCTAATTATATTTAATTAAAGCTTTCCTTTCAGAGAATAGGTAGTGGAATTGTACTACTTATGTGCGTGCAAGGATAGATGTCTCTATTTAGCACATCCTGAAACTCTGGTAAAGGTGATGCTTTGGTTACATTGTCTCGCTGGATATGGGCTTCCTTATTTATTAAGATTCCTTATTTATTAAGATTCTTTAAGCAGGAGCCCTGTTCCAAATACCCTTTTAAGAGGGAGGCTAATGAGATGTCAAGCTGGAACATTTTTTATTTAGTAATACACATAAGCTCCCAAGGCCACATACAGTCAAAAGATAAAAATGGTACAAAACACAGTGATCAGTAAAATACCATAACATTACCAAAGCAACATCTCTTACTAGATAATAAAATTCAAGAGACTCCTAAATAACCAGCTACTAAGCATGCTGGAATGCCTGAGCAAATAAGTCTTCATCTGTGGCCGAAAAGACATTGAGGTTTGTTCCAGATGATTGTTAATATTAATAATATTAACAGTATTTATATACCGCTTTTCAACAAAAAGTTCACAAAGCGGTTTACAGACAAAATCAAATGATTAAATGGCTCCCTGTCCCCAACTGAAAACATTCTCCCACCAAGTGCCACCACCTAATCAAGGAGGGGGAAGCCAAAAAAGGCCCTCTGTTGATAAACATTTATTTATTTACAATATTTTTACCCCGCCTTTCTCCCCGAAGGGACCCAAGGTGGCTTACAACAGAAAAGAAAATATAATACAAAAAGTACAATACAAAAAGTCACTTTTTAAAACAGTAAAAAACAGTTGATGAAAACTAATAAAAACAACATCTAAAAATTGATTTAAAAGATCATTATTACAATTAAAACATGAGCATAAAAAACAGCAGCGTCCCACCTGTACCAGCAGGATGTTAAAAAAAAAAAGACAAGGACACAGAAGGCTTCTTTGAACAAGAAGGTTTTTAGGCCTCACCGGAAACTGTCCAATGAGGGAGCAGTTCGTAAGTCAAAAGGGAGGGAATTCCATAAGGTTGGTGCTACTACTGAGAAGGCCCTATTTCTGGCCGCCGCCCCTCGCACCTCCCTGGGCGACGGTACCCGCAAAAGGGCCTTCTCTGATGACCTAAGGAGACAAGTCGGACTATATAGAAACTTAGGATTCAAGCAAACTCCTAGAGCAGGGGTTCCCAACCCCTTCCCAGCTGAGTACCACCTCCAGTGCACACTCTCCGTCCGAGTACCACCGGAAGTTTTTCTACCCTATTTAGCCCCTGTAAGAGCAGCCCCTGGCTGCCCCCTTCCTCGTACGATAGCTCTAAGCAGCAGCAAGGGGACAAAATGGCAGCAGCCCTCACCCCAGCCCAGATGTTCTGGTGGCTGCTGGCTTATGAAGAATGTCTGATATAAATAGCCCCCAAATAATTTTTTTAATAAATAATAAAAGTAAAACTTCAGAGGTGCTACATCAGGGGTGACCGACCTTCCACCATAGGGCCTCTGTGTTCTTAAGAGTTGTGTAGAAGACAGAATCTTGGCAGCTGCAACTGCTGATGGTGCTGCTGAAGCAGCTGCACCTGCTGAAATGCCCTCACCTCTACAACCATTAAAGGGCCAGGATCATTCATGGTGAAAGGTTGGCCACCCCTGGGCTACATCAAAGTTGCTATAATATAATGGCACTTGTGTGTGTTAAGTATAGTGAAATTCTGTTCACTATACTTCCTGCCTGAGCCATTGGGCATGTCTGCTCAGAAGTAAGTATTGCTGAGTTCAGTGGGACTTACTTCCAGATAAATGTGCATAGGATTGCAGCCTTAAAGCATATTAACATGATAGTGATGATGGGGGAAGAAGGGCCAGAAACTGCATTGTTGTTTAGCTACAGGTGAGGCTGTAAGAATGTCTTTGCTGCAGGGCTGTTCAAACACATATTTATGAACGTAGTCTGGAATACCTTTTGCATTTAATATAACTATGTAAGCATTTCATTTAATCTTTTGAAAATAAAACTTACTGTGGTGTTTTGTTTTTTAAAGTCTGCAAAAGCAACAGCGGATCGGAAGTCGATATCTAAGCCTGGTGGATTTGAGGGAGATCTGCGTGGCCAGTCTGCAGGCATTGCTGAAAATCTCTATCCCCCCGAAGTGGAGTTGGGCCCTTCTCACAGTGACTGTATTATAGGTGGAAATGACTCTGAAGAACAACTAACTGCTCACATATCCAGAAAAACTGCTGTCTCTCAGTTTGAAGGGAAAGCTTTAGGCCTTGACAAAGCAATTCTGCACAGCATTGACTGCTGTGGTAAGAGAACTGTGCGTGTTTGTTTTGTGTGTGTTTTATCCTTTGGCATAAAAGATTCATGCTAGTGCAAGGAGGTTTCATTGCCTTACAGAAACTAGATGTCTTTCCCATTTCCTGTTGCCCATTTCATTAGTTGCCAGCTTCTGTTTGTTTTAAAGTAGCTGGTCATGAATTTCAGATGACATTTTAATTCTATTTATATGTAATTGAATACAATTTGTACATACAGAATCCTTTATGTTTACATTTCTGCAGCATCAGATGATACTAAAAAGAAAATGTACAGCTCCATCTTGGTAGTAGGAGGTGGTCTGATGTTCCACAAAGCCCAAGAATTTCTTCAACACAGAATTCTCAACAAAATGCCGCCTTCTTTCAGAAGAGTTGTTGAAAATGTAGATATTATTACAAGACCGAAGGTATGTTAGTATATTTTTAGGTGGTGGTAGAATGGCTGAAGGGGAGCATTAGTAAATGGAAATCTATTGGAATTATAATTCTAGATTTGTTGTTTATGAATCTAGCAATAGGAACAGCACATTTCTAGAGGTACTAATATCGCACATTGTAATTAAATACCTTGGACAGTACAGAAAGCTAGAAATGTATTCTGTTGATGTAGTTTATGGCATAGAATACAAGTAGAAGCCTTAGAGCAAGGAGTTCATTATCCTTGTTGAAAAGTAAACGACGCTTTGGGCCCAATGCTATCCAACTTTCCAGCGCTGATGCAGCTGTGCCAACAGGGCATGTGCTGCATCCTGCGGTGTGGGGGGGGGGCAGTCACAGAGACCTCCTCAAAGTAAGGGAATGTTTGTTCCCTTATCTTGGGGCTGCATCAGCGCTTGAAAGCTGGATACGATTGGGCCCTTTATATCCTTTTATCTGTTAGGATGGCAAAGGAGATTTTAAGCAGAATACACATGTTTTGTAGTAACTTCAGCTACATTTTAAAATAGAAATGTATTAAAGAGGTGAGGTTAGGGTTGTGTTGTATTTCACTAATTGCTTTTTCCTCTCTCTTCATATGACCATCTGAATCTTAGGACATGGATCCTCGTTTGATTGCATGGAAAGGAGGTGCTGTTCTAGCCTGCTTGGATACAACACAGGAGCTCTGGATATATCAACGAGAATGGCAGCGCTTTGGTGTCCGTATGTTACGTGAAAGAGCTGCATTTGTATGGTGATCCAGTGACATTTTAAATACAATGCAACACTTTTTTGCTTTGTCCCATTGCTTTGTCCCATTATAGTCAAAAAAAGAGTTTGTGATCCTGATTCTTGTGTTTTTAATAAAATCAATTAAACAACCAACTCTCAGGTGTGTTTGCACCCCATTCTTATCTAAAACCTACCTCTAGATCAGAGTTTTTCAACCTTTGTCCCTGATGTACCACTTCTCCTAGTCTAATTATCTTAAGTACCAGCGGAAGTAACTGGTGATATCGCCAGTTACTTCAGGGTTATGAGACCAGATGTGACTCTACAAACAGCTGTAGGAGACTCGGGGTGAGTGGGTGGGCTTTTTCAAGCGAGCGAAAACCGTGCGCTGGAGCTCTGCCTGCTGAACCTCCTACCGCTGTTTGTAGCATCATGACACGGTCTCAGTGCCGGGTCGGGGGGTGTCCTCTGGGAGCTGTGCGTATCACTAGGCAACAGCTCAGATATCGCCAGTAATACGCGTACCACCGGTTCAGAAACGCTGCTTTAGATGTATCCTCAGTGAAGTCTATGATTTCTGTAGTTCAAGTTATTTGTGACTAAACCAATGATCCTGAAGCAGATGATTGTGATATTGCGAGGAGGTTGTGAGAGTGGATTGGAGCAAAGGGAGAGGTCACAAGAATAAATATTTGTGTGCTAGAACAAGATTTGTTTTTACACAGAAACAAAAACAAACTTTGATCACAGATAGTGTTTTGTTGCTTTGCATTTATTGCAACTGCTGGCTATCTCAATTTGCAAATCAGTTGCAAAGGGAGTCAGTTTCAAAGCTTCATGTTCAAGTTTGAGATATTCCTCCTGCACACCATCCAAGCAAGCACTTAAGAGCCTCAGTGTTAAATCCTAGACCCATTCCAATGAGTCTGAACACCTGTGATGATTGAACTCCCCTTGCTCTCCTATCCCTATGTTTTCCGGAAAACTTCAGTGTACGGGTTAACGAGAAAGGGTCTTCCCTGAGACACTGTAAAATCAGTGCTTTTTGCGGAAAGACCACATGGCCAAGCAGAAGGTCATTTTGTGGATTTGTCTTCATCTAGTTTTCCCCCAAGAACAACCCACTTGTTGGGATCGACATGCGCCCGCTGATTGAGCATCTGGATTCACCTGACTACGTTGGAGAGCAGGTAGGGATGTCCAAGTGGTTGTTTCATCCTATTGGATGTTTTACAATGATGTCATCAAAACTAGCTTTCTTAAGGTCAAGCCCAAGGATGCTTGTGTGTTTCAGCCTGGCTCCCTCAGAGACTGCATTTATGTGTGGTCAAGTTGCTTTTTTAAGTTTCCCTGTACCTGTATTTTTGCTAAAATCTACACCTGAGCTCTCCAAATTTCCAAGGCATTTTCCAACCTTGCTTGGTTTATTCTTCTTGTATATGTATCCCCTCTTGTATTCTTAATAAGCTCTTTTTACATTTTAACTCTTCCTGTGGCTGGTTGAACTTTGATCAAAGCCTTGCCCCAGACCTCCTCAACCCTTGACAACATCTATTGGATAGGTTTTGGGAGAATTCTCTATATAACTGGGAGAAGAAGAAGAAGAAGACTGTCGAGAAGAAAACTTTTAGGACTTTCTGGCTTTGTCCTCACGGTGGCAGCAGAATCTGTAGACTTTGGCCATAGCTTAGAAGCAGATCTGGAAGAAGGGAGAAGGCACCAGCATCAGGGTTCCCCATGCCCCAATCACCATACACCAAGACTGAAAGTGTGATTTTGTATCTTTTTGTGTTGTCATGTTGGCACATGGAATCCTGCCTTAGCTACATGTGAAGTAAAACTACCTTGCTCTGTGTGACAGCCAACTCCCGTTTCCTTTCGCTACTATTAGATGAGGCCAGCTCAGGTTGTTCCTGTGTTAGTATACATGACGGATCCAGCACCGGTGCAGGACGTAAGCTGTATCCAACTGTGTTGGAGTACGGTTCTCTGTGCTCCATGGGCTGTACACCAACACATAGGAGTTGTTTTAAAATGTGTTCGTGTAATATACACACCTTGCTACAGGACAGTTTTATGCACCCTGGGAGTCACATATGCTTGTGGCCAAAGCCACAAGATCCTTCCTAGTAGGAATCAAGAAGTGGCTTGCACAACCAGATGGTGCCTGACAATTGGCATGGTTATCCCATGATAAACAAGTTGAGCTCTGGAATCATTCCAAGTAGCAGTTCCCTTCCCCAAACATGATCTGTGGAGTATCCATACTGCCCCTTAGGCACCAGAGCAGGGAGCTGGACTGGCACCTGAACCACTGCCCAAATGCCTCCCTCCCCCCCTCCTTTTATGCACACATGCCTTATGTCTCCCTACCTCCTTTGCACTGGCACTTATTTAAAACTGCCAAAGATAGGAGGGATTCTGGGGATGGAAGAGGTGGCAGTAGGGATGATCCTCCTCTCACCACCACCACCACCACCACGTTGACCCTGTGCTTGTTCAAAACTGGTGACTATGGAGGATCCTGGGACTTCTAGGGTCACTTGCATCAGGCCTGTTTGAAGAAGCACTGGGCAGTGGAGAAGGTAAGATGGCAGTTGCTGTCCTTCCACTAGAGAAGAGCAGAGGCCCATGGCACCTTCTCCAGCCAGCGTGGCCACAATGTTTGGCAGTGACCCTGGAGGAAGTAAGCCACTACCCTCATGGATGGATGGACTAGTTCTGATGAGTTATTTCTCTCTTTGTTAGTAGTTTTAATTGTGGGCCCTCATTTAGATCCACTATAGGCTCTGATGTTCCACTCCCTTCCCAGATAGTCTGCAAAAAAACTTGAGATCACCTCTGTCCCAAGAAGCAAAAATAGCTCCACTCTTTTGACTTTTGCTCTTCCTCTTTGGCTAAAAGTCCTCTTTGAAACTTGAGACTCTGTTACCTCTTCTTACAAGCAGCACACCTAGAACAGAGTTCTGGGAATTTCCACTTTTAAACTGAAGGAGTGGAAACTTGGAGCTCCCTTTGAGCCTTCAGAGCCTGGGATACAAGCTCTGTCAGGTAGATTGAGACTGATGAACCATGGGGAAGAAGTGCCCTGGCATGAGGTGCAAGTGGTAGTGAGCTTTCTGAGAGAGGGACTACCATAGTTAGGAGCTCCATCCTTCCTCACTGATGCCACACTACTTTCTCCAGGACTGTACCACTTCAAGATCAGGTACCACAACACCAGAACCAGGGGACATGCACTAAAATTGAGTGGAGGGAGAGTTAGAACGGACAAAAGAAAATATTTCTTCACCCAGCGTGTAATTCATCTGTGGAACTCCTTGCCACAGGATGTGGGGATGGCACCTGGCCTAGATGCCTTTAAAAGTGGTTTGGAAAGATTCATGGAAGAAAAGACCATCACAGGTTACAAGCCATAAGCAACCTCCTGGCTTTAGAAGTAGGTTTTCTCTGTGCCAGATACAGGGGAGTGACAGCAGGAAACAGGTTATCTTGTTGGCTGTGTGCTCCCTGAGGCATCTGGTGGGGCCACTGTGTGATACAGGAAGCTGGACTAGATGGGCCTTTCGCCTGATCCAGCAGGGCTGGATCTTAGGTAACCACCCTTGCTTTTTGCCACCTTGGCTTGCTTTCATTTTTTGACCTCTCTCTCTCTCTCACTCGCTCACACACACACACCCTTCCCTGGAGTCTCTTCACATGCTTGACAAGCGCTGCATGGTTCCGTTGCTTTTTTAGCCCAGCAAATTCTCCTCCTGTTCCTATAGCAGCTCCAGACTCTCTGGTTAATGCTTTCATTTTTATCCTCTTCTGTGTACGTGTAGTATGACTGTGCAACATTATATAGTCATTAGCAGCTTTGCAACATTATGTTGTATCTTTTATTCAGTATATAATTGTCTTTATTTCATTTACACAAGGACAGTACATAGGAAACTGCCTTGTATCGGTCCATCTAGCTCACTATTGTCAATACCAACTAGTAGTGCACTTTCAAGGTTTCAGACAGGAATTTTTCTCTGCGCTACCTGGAGATGTGAGGGATTGAACTTGGGAGCATCTGCAAAGCAGATGCTCTTCCACTAAGCCACAGCCCCTCCCGTAATAGTCATTTCTCTCAAAGAAGTGGATCGGAGCGGACGCAGAGTCTCTTTTCCCCGTCATGGTGGAAATTTGTGAAATGCATGCACTATGCCCCATGGCTAAGAGGCCTTAGGCATGCAAGTTTGGGTACGTATGTAAAATGCGCATGATGTATTGCACCACAGCATGTCTGCTAACAACTCTGAGAAAGGCAGATATCTCTACAAAAGGAGTCAACATCTTTCATAAGAAAATACTGGGGGAAGATCTTCAAAACACTTGGGAGCCTCTTAGTTGAATGTGTTTGTTTGAAAAAAACTACCATATACTTAAAGAGAGAAGACTGATTTTTCCAGTCACTGCAGAAGAGGTTAAGTGCAAGAGTGAACATACACTCAGAGTTCTCACTGTAGCTTTCTACAACGTTTTTACAAGCTAAATTACATTCTGGGCTTGAATCACCTGGACTGAGAAAAATCACTTTATCAGCAATTTCTTTCTGAGTAACAAGCCACTGTACCAGCCCTATTTCAGCAACTCTCCGTTTTTGCCACACATCTATAATGACATCACAATGGCAGCATTCATGTAGGAATTCAGCGAAAGCCAGGACAGTATGCTGTACACACACTTCCTGGGAATATAGAACAAGAATTTTAGCCAGCGTATGTTGCTTTCCAGGATGAAAACCAAGCCCCCATCTGATCGCAGCTGTTAAAGAAAAACAAAAAATACACATTTATAATGTTTTGAAGGAAACAAAGTTCATGTTTTAAGTAACTTTTTTTAAAACTTGTCTTTGGCGTACAGAGTAATATGAGTTTTGAAGTAATTTCCTTGTTAGGCACTATGTGGGGTGTTATGTCAACACGCTTTGTGAACTACTTTTGTTGAAAAGCAGTATATAAACTTTTATTATTTAGTAAATAAAGCTTATGTGGAAATATGCAGATCTAGAGCAGTAAACTAGATACCCTTGTTGAGTAATAGAAAAAAATGTTTCCTTGAGAAACCACATGAACCTTTGACATTCTAAACAGTTCTTTCTCATCTAAACAGTCCCTTTCTTATCCAGAAGCATATATACTGTATATTGAATAAAATTCCTTGTGTGTAGTATGAGGAAAGACCTCTGCTATAGTTCCATCACTTAATAGGGCCTCTGTCTCTTCTAGTAATGGCTGCAGAAGACTGGAACTTACTTGACGTGGCTTGCAAGGTGTGCAATGGGATCTTATTGTCCATACAAATGACAATGTGTATCCCCTGCTCTAGTAGTATCCTGTTGCACCACTACTCTCTGAAGATTGCACATGTTTGCTGCTGAATGTGAAGGGCTTAGTGCAGCTCTGGATTTCATTGGATCTACCGTATTGGTCTGAGTATGACTCACTTTTTTCTCCTAATTTAAGTTTTTAAACTAGGGGTGCGTCTTATAATCAGGCTGTTGCAATTTGGGCTTGCAGCCGCCCCTCCCCCAGGCTTAGCAGAGAAAGGGCAGCAAAATACTCACTGCTGCTGCTCAGCTGTGCAGTGAGGGCCTTTGAATGGCATGGGACATTGCTGGAAGAAGCAGCGAGGCTAAGAGGAAATTTCGGAGCATGTGTTTGTTTTTAGTGGAGATAATGGCAGAGATACAGTGGGCTCCTTCTCTGCCCTGCAGGGCTTATGGTATGTCCTTTTTCTTTGTTAAAACAAGAGCACACATACCTCTCCCCTTTCCAGGCTGTAATCAGTTGTTAATTTTCGTTCTCTGGTCTGCTGGGTTTTGTATCCTTTTGTAAAGCAAGATCACATACACTTTCATCCCCCCTCCCCAGGCAATTAATAGTTTAGGCTGCAATCCTGTGCACACTTTCCTGAGAGTAAGCTCCATTGAGAACAGTGGGACATGCTTCTGAGTAGACATGTACATAATTGCACTGTTCGTTAAATCACTGGTATAAATTTAATGCCAGTGATTTAATTAATTTTTTTAATAGCACCAAACTTTAAGGGTGCGTCTTATAATCAGGTGCGTCTTATGCTCGGGACAATACGGGTAATACCTTTTGGGAAATGGTGCTCACCACTTTTTCAAGCTTCTTAAAGAGTCTAGTTTGGGTGCTAGAGTCTGCCTACTCAGACACTTTCAGCATCCCATGGAGACTTCCCTGTATTTGACAGAGCTCTTTAGACAATTTTTTTCCCAGAGTACTACATTAAACGTAGGTTAGAGTTTTGCCAGAACTACCAGGCACGGACAATGTGATATATGCTGAAGCAGGGCCAGCCTCAGGCACAGAATATTCACCAGCACTGCTTCCTCTTCATTTATCCCACCCCCCTCAGTAGCAGGGGCTGTGGTGGCAGTTGCTAACTGCTATATATTCCTAAGGTACCATGTTATGAAACATTTAAATATAGGTGCCATGTGTGTGGGTGAACATCATGGAACGAAGAGGGTGTCATGTACTTTTATCGTCCTATGCCCCCAGCTGGCAACTAGTTTTACAGATGGACCACGTTGACTAGAAGATCAAGACCAATGTTTCCCTTTCCCATAGTGTTGCCTGCCCAAATGCCTAGGAAATAACTACTTATCACATATATTTCATTCTCTTCCGTTCTCAGTGCTATTTAAAATAGGGAGCCTAACAAAAAGAGACCGCCATATGGCAATAAAGCCCAAGTGGCAGAGGAGACAAAGGAGGGATCATGTAGGCAGGAAACTCTCTCCTCTCATATATGCTCTGGGCCGAAGCAGACAAGCTTCTGGAACTCTGGGGCTAGATCTCCCTTATCTTCAAAGTTTGGTAAAAATAGCTGCAGGGGGGGGAGCCAATTTGGATTGTATTAATTGTGTTGGGGGTGGAGGTGGGTAGCCCTTTCTTCTACGTCATTTTTCTGATAAAAATCTTCCCCCAGTTGCTACTTGACCACTTTACAGTTTGTCTAATGGAGCAAATTGCAGCTGGGACAATCTTCTTCAGAAAAACAAAGTAAAAGTAGTGACACATACCTCTGCTCCGCTCTACCTATTTGAATTGGGTCCTCTGCAGCCGCTTTTCGCCAAAATTGAAAGAGATGGGAGCACTACTCATGGATCGTCATCTTGCCTACTTCGGCCCTCAAAAATCTCCATCTTTTATCCAAGCTATCTCAAGAAGTTCACTAGCTTATCAGCCTGCACAGTCATGACAAAATCAATACCCACCCTACCCCCGAAAAGTGGTGTTGTGCATACTTTCTTCTAAACCGAGAGTCTCAGTAAAGGAAAATAAACACGATATTTGTGAAGTGGTTCCAAGCCAAGGGACTCAATAGGTTATAAATAGCCACACGGCTTTCTCTATAGAACAATAGAAGCTCTTACCATCCCTCTTCTTGAAGTATAGCACACCAAGTATCACAAGCATCACAGATAAAGCAGTGAATATGCCAGCAAGAATTATTACTGAATCTATGATGACCCCTAAAAGAGAAAGGGAACTGTCAACTTCATAAGAAACCACTTATATGAAGGGTTAAGTAAAGGTCTAGATTAAAAACAAAACAAAAAACCCTTAGCTCTTCTATAGGCATGAAAGATGAACAAAATTTACTAAAGTGCTATGAAAAAAAAATCCTACATATAGAAAGACTTCAGTGTAGCTGCATTTGGTATACCTTCTGCAACAATTGCTTTTTTGTTTTATTACATTTTTATCCTACACTTTCTCTACTGAGCTTGAGGCAAAGTACACAGTTCTCCCCTCTCTTTTTATTCTGATAGCAGCCCTGTGAAGTAGGATGAGGAAAAAAGGGCCAAAGTCATATAGTGAGCTTGAACCTGAATCTGCCTTGTACTTGTTTGATCCTCTAAGTCTAACCCAACGATTTTCAACCTTTTTCATCTCACGGCACACTGACAAGGCACTAAAATTGTCAAGGCATACCATCAGGGTTTTTTTTTTTTTTTTGACAATTGACAAGGCACACTGCGCTGCCAGTGGGGGGCTCACATCCCCCAGTGGCCATACTAATAAATGACCCTCCCCCAAAACACCTGTGGCAAACCTGCAGACAATTTGTGGCACACTAATGTGCCACAGCACACTAGTTAAAAATCACTACTCTAATCAGTATCACACTTGGGCAGCAATCCTATACACACTTACCTGGGAGTAAATCCCACTGAATAAATCCCACTGAATCCAGTAGGACTTACTTCTGAGTAGATAGGATTGTGCTGTAACTCTCTTAGGCTGCAATCCTATACACGCATACTTGGGAGCAGACTCCAATAAACTTAGTGGGACTTACCTCTGAGTAGGCATACATAGAACTGGATTGTTAATTTATTAATGAGTCTGTTTGATCCAGGCAAGGTACATACAGGGCGAGTCATAATCGTCTCCGGAATTTCAGCGAGCCATAACACCATAACAGTAAGGGATACGGAAACACAACACATGGTGATAGAAAGAGAAAGTCTCCAACTTTTGAATGCGTGCAGCAGTGTCCTTGGCCAGTAGGGGGAGTTCCCATCAGTCAGGATTATGCATTACCAGGGTTCTCTCTCAGGTTGACCAGGCAATGCTGGTGCAAGTGTGGGCCAAATTGGATTACAGGATAGACATTTGCCATATCACGAGGACAGACACATCCAGCATTTGTAAGGTCTGTAAAAAACTTTGAAGATTTCTCTTTCCATTACCATTAACTATGTTTCCCTTTCCATTACGATCTAGTGGTACACTAAAATCCCAGAGACCATTATGACTCACCCTGAACTTTTGATATACCATCAAAGATAAGCAAGCTAGTACACATTTCAAATCAATGTTGTATAATTTTGCTCCAACCCTTAAATTCCGAATGCATAAGTTGTACTACATTTAGAAGAACCATGTTTTAATGTCATCATAGGTACTGCTCAAATATGTGAATGTAATCAATAGCCAGATTGTATCCTGAAGTACTCAATATTTGGACAAGTAGCAATTATCACAAGAGTACAGCTAAGATCTGGCTTTCAAGAGGCCAGTAGGTCCCCAGGTCAGCATGCTAGCCACATGCCAGAGGGATGTAATTGCTGTAGAACACAAATGTCTGGAAATGAACATAAGAACAGCTCTGCTGGATCAGGCCAAAGGCCCATCTAGTCCAGCTTCCTGTATCACACAGTGGCCTCACCAGTTGCCTCAGGGAGCACACAGCCAACAAGACAACCTGTTTCCTGCTGTCACTCCCCTGCACCTGGCACAGAGAAAACCTACTTCTAAAACCAGGAGGTTGCTTATGGCTTATGGCACTCAATTTTAGTGCATGTCCCCTGGTTCTGGTGTTGTGCGAGAGGGAGAAGAATTTCCCTCCATCCCATGCATAATTTTATACATCTCAATCATGTCCCCCCTCAGGCGCCTTTTTCTAGACTGAAAAGCCCCAGACACTGTAGCCTTTCCTCATAAGGGAGGTGCTCCAGCCCACGAATCATTCTGGTCGCTCTTTTCTGCACCTTTTCCAGTTCCAGTATATGCTTTTTGAGGTGTGGTGACCAGAACTGGACACAATACTCCAGATGTGGCCTTACCATCGATTTGTACAAAGGCAGAATGATATTGGCCGTTTTATTCTCAATCCCTTTTTTAATGATCCCGAGCATGGAATTGGCCTTCTTCACAGCCGCCGCACACTGGGTCGACACTTTCATCGACCTGTCCACCAGCACCCCAAGATCTCTCTCTTGATCTGTCACAGACAACTCAGAACCCATTAGCGTATATGTGAAATTTTGGTTTCTTGCCCCAATGTACATCACTTTGCACTTACTTACATTGAAGCGCATCTGCCATTTTGCTGCCCATTCTCCCAGTTTGGAGAGATCCTTCTGGAGCACTTCACAATCCCTGCTGGTCTTCACCACCCGGAAAAGTTTAGTGTCATTCGCAAACTTGGCCACCTTGCTGCTTATCCCCAACTACAGGTCATTTATGAATAAGTTGAAAAGCACCAGTCCCAAGACCGATCCTTGGGGCACACCGCTTTTCACCTCTCGCCACTGTGAAAATTGCCCATTGACTCCCACTCGCTGTTTCCTGGTCTTCAACCAGTTCCTAATCCACAAGAGGACCTGCCCCCTTATTCCCTGACTGTGGAGTTTTCTCAGGAACCTTTCATGCCTTTTATTAAAATTCCTTTTCAGATTTTTTTTTTTTTGGCAATCTGAAGGATTACTTGGACCAACCCGTCCATGAGGCCAACTGAGGCAGTCACCTCGGGCAGCAGATTGGCAGGGAGGGCACCATCTCCATCCAGCCACTCAACCTCCATTGTTTCCTCTTCTCATTTCCTGGTTATGATCTAGACTACCCCTCCTCTGTCCTCTCTATTTTCTCTTCTGCTCCACCCCCCTCTTTTCTATTCCAGGAGTGAGAGGAGCAGAGGTTGGGTACATCATCAGGCAAGTGGAGGTGGGGGAGCATTTGGCACCACCACCTCAGGTGCCAGCCAGGAGGTCTTGGGCCAGCCCCAAGGATCAACACACCACCAGTATAAGAACTGGATACAATATCTGACAACTCTTTATATAAAATATAACATGCAATATTTGACAGCTTCCATGTTTCTGTGGGTTTAGATCCATCAAAAGAGAAAATGGAAGAACAAGGGAGTTGAAGTGGGTTTGGTTCTAGTTCAGATTTGACAGTGTTTTCTGAACTCTCTGGTTCATTTCCAGTTCAGATGCTAACTTTTAAGTAGTGATTCGGCAAGAGGTACAGACACTTGAACAGGTTTAGAAACACTGCGTGCAGAATGTATAGAACTCTCTTCCTGGCAATGCAACTCTATAAAAAAATACAGTGATCATTATTGTACTTGAGAAATATTTATTTTTAAACTGTTTCTGTTCTAAAGGTTTTTTACATACAACAGGAAAATAAGCTTCCAGCCTCACTTCAAGATTCCTCTAAGTGAGGCCTTGTTGCTGGACAAAAGCCTGTGGGTTGGCAAGCCTCTACTTGAGCCCTAAGAAGCTTCCCAGTCCTATGCAATTCATCTGTGATGTAATTCATCTGTGGAACTCCTTGCCACAGGATGTGGTGATGGCACCTGGCCTAGATGCCTTTAAAAGCAGTTTGGACAGATTCATGGAAGAAAAGACCATCACAGGATACAAGCCATAAGCAACCTCCTGGTTTTAGAAGTAGGTTTTCTCTGTGCCAGGTGCAGGGGAGTGGCAGCAGGAAACAGGTTATCTTGTTGGCTGTGTGCTCCCTGAGGCATCTGGTGGGGCCACTGTGTGATACAAGAAGCTGGACTAGATGGGCCTTTGGCCTGATCCAGCAGGGCTGTTCTTATGTAGCTCTACCTAACTATCTCTCTTGCTGCTGCTTCCCATTCTCTTCTTTTCAGGTGGCTCGCTGGAAAATACAGTTTCTGAAAATACAATAGCTGAAGCAGAGAAGAGCCCTCATCACCCCTCAGAAGTCTCTCCTGAGTGTTTATTGAACCGGCTATCACTTTTTGTGTTGAAGGATTTGATTCAGGTTCAAAGCAGCCAGGTGATTTTAGGTTCAGATTCACTTGTGATTCATTGAAGAAAAAAACCTCTCTCTGAACCATTTTTAGTGTGCATTTTGACTCTTTGAGAAGAACAAGCCAGCAGCAGAATGACAACCACAGAACCCTTATGGGTGTGTGGGTTCTGAGCCAGCAAGGGATGTGCGAGCCTGAACTGGGGTGTCCAGATTCCTAGTGTGAATGAAAGGATGATACAACACATGAGTGTTGTATCATCCTAGGGACTAAACTGTGTACAAAAGAAATAAAAGGGAAGGGTTTAAAATATCGAACTGTGTGGTTGCTCAAGGGTCAGTGTAAATACTCTTACTTAGTAACTAACAAAGTAGTCCTTTGATGGCGTCCTAAAAGCATAGCATAAAAAAAGATCTGGGAATTTAGGTGTAATGGTTTCTCAGTTACAGTATAGTTCCAATAGCTCAGTGGAACTTCCATAGTCAGAAGCCTTGTACCTTATTGCCTTCATGCCCTGCTTGTATGATTCTCAGAGACATCTGATTGACCATGGCTAGAAACAAAATGCTGGACTAGACAGATCTTTGGCCTGATCCATCAGACAACAGTGAACCAAACGTTTCCATATTTCAACTAACCAGAATTAGGACATCGCAGCAGATGTTTTGAACGTCTTCGACAATCATTTCCACATTTTGGAAAATAAGGAATTAACTAGAAGAAAAGAACATATTATGATGTGGCTGAATGAAAGTTTACAGGAAGATACTCTTATATAAAATTAAATATAAAATTCTGAAATGATTTTTCCTAAGTGGATTTTGGAATTTTTCTCAACATAAAAACTTAAATCACAAAGAAAATGTGCTAATTGGTTTTTTTAGTAACATAATAAAAGGTGCAGAAAGAAAATTTATAATTGTTTTTGCACTCCAAATAGTTCACACCAAACAGCACCATCCCAAATGAGGTTCAAGGGGCAGATTTGCCCCGTTTTGAACATGAGAGGGGGAAGCAACTGACTCAAGTGATTTGAAGCAGAAAAATTGAAGACTGGAAAAAGGATTAAACATCTGTCCTCTTCCCACTGTCCTCTTCCTACAAGAAGTTTTAAGAAGGGAGAATTAAAAAATGACACTGGAGTTATTTTAGTCATAAGCATATTGACATAAAACATGCTCCCACTCAACCTATCTTTGGGGTGTTTTTACTACCCCAAAGATATCTCTCTTCTTAAAATGTGTAAGTTGTGTCATGGTGAAAATTTGCTTTTTTGGGACCTGTCACCAAAACCTTGGTCTATAACCTATTCAAAGTTTAGCCAGATACCATGTATCATTTGTTTTCTGCTAACAAATACAATCTGGATCAAGTTTCTACCTCAATGTCAAAGCAAAAAATGCATCTGGGCTAAAACAAACAAACAAACAAAAAACACCTACGCCAGCTACATTGTCAACGAAATTGGGTGGGGTTGCACTTTTTTACACCCTGAGAAATGCTAACTGTTGGCTTGCAATTCTATCATCAATGAATAACCACTAGAAACAGTCTGTCAGGAGACCTACGGGCTAATCCTATTCAGGCCTTACACTGCCGGATCTCTTGTTCCAGCAGCTTAAGGGCCTTTACAGCTTTTGCAAAAGGCAACTCATCAGTCAGCATGGTCTGGTGGCCACTGCAAGCAGTGAAAATCGAAAGTGGTCATAAATCGCTGCAGAGCAGCGATCTAAAGCTCGGGGAGGCCCACGAAGGGGTCCGCAGGCTTCCTGAACCCTCTAGAAGATGTCAGGACCCCTGGTGAGTTCAGAATGCACACTTCCCCCCCCCCCTTGCCGGTGGCACAATCTCCAGGATTGCTGCTGTCGTTCCCTGTCCTTAAGGGGCCAATGGAAAACAGCGGCTCTCCTGATGGGTCACGACCCACCAGTTTGAGAACGGCTGTAACAGAGAAAAAGCACAGAGTACCTCTAACAAAGCCATAGCCCAAGGCAAAAAAGATTCAGGCAAGACTGCTTTTCACAGTCCTACGCGGCCAAATCTTGTCAATTTCAAAGCAGGGAGCGTTTTGCATGAAAGCTATGCTGAAAAGGTGAATTTTTGGTGTTTGTTTCCAGGATTAACATACTGTCTCTGCACAAAAGGTAGAGCTTTATGCAGCTTTATTTAAAACTGAGTGGCAATAGTACAGTATTAATAAGAAACAGGTGAAATTTTAGTCTATACCTAATCGCCATACACAGATATTCTCAGGTTCCACATTTTATCTAAAAAAGCAAAGCAAAACACCAGACATCCAGTTGCAGTATCTCTTTCCAAAGGAGAGATTAAATATCAACATAAAAATAGGTTACTGATGTTTGGAAAGATCAGTGTGAACACACACATTATTACATGTGACAAAGGATGAAATACAAGGGAAGTGCATGCTATGTATTCCTCAGAAACCTCAGAAGTCAAAGCTAAACCTTACCTCTATAAATATTTTCTTGCTTTGATCACTCACCGGTATTCGTACAGAAACTCTAGAATCATTCTCCTATTTTAAAGAAACCCCCCACAAAACATATATTACTAATGTGTACATTACATACAGCTTCTAAAAATGTATAATTAATTTTACTCATCTGTAAACTGATTACATGGCCCTTAAAAAAATCACCACCCTAAATAGCTTTGCTTAGATCACTGGTAGCAGCTCACTGCTCAACTTGTATTACACAAGAAAAAAAATAATAATATATACCTCAGCAATAAGATTGATGCGATGGAAAGTTGGATCAAGACACTCATCAGATTCACAAAGAAGGACTTCGTATTTAGGACTATAATGACTGGTTGTAAAATTAACCTCAACTTCTGAGTCCATGTTGCATACAGTTATATTTGGATCCCACAAGCTTCCTGTGAAATATAAAGAATACCAGGCTAAAGCATGTGATTATGTAGGGGGCTTGTTTTGTGTGTGTGCATGTGCGCGCACACACACACACAAAATATCCCTCGTTATATGATCTTAATCTGTTCCATAAAAACTGCTCATAAGGCACTGTTATAGTGAAAATGTTTTTCCCATAAATACTACATTATTTCCAATTGGTCCCAAACATTGACCCAAATAAAGCAAAGGATATCCAATTATGAAAATAATGCAAATCCTACTCAACTATTTACATAATTACCTTAATAGTGTATATTCACGAAACCGTTGATACCTTGATTGTCTATGAAGTTGTTGTGGCTAGTATTGGTGGTCAGCATTATTGCAAAGACAATGGTGTTGGTCATGTGTGTCTCTTTCATCTCCAAATGAAGGGAGCTCAACCTCAGCACTGATCTCCAAAGCCATGGATTAAGAAAAAATAGATGGTTGATAGCCAGAAGCTATCAGGCTGAGGATCTGAAGATGGCCAAGTAGATTCCTTGGGACAAAACAAAAAACAAACAAACAAAAAAACCCTTGTCCATCATTGCTTGTTTTGCACCTCCTTTTTCTTATCCTATAGAGTTCTTGTACATCCTTGAAGATACAATATGTCATACATACAACCGATGCTTGAAACTAGAGCTGAGGCATGTCTGGTTCATTATTTTCCACTATCTCACAGATTAGTCAAGCTGAACAATTCTGACAGTTTTTACTGTGTCAAATTACTTGACATCTGCAACATCTCCCTCTTCCTTGAAATTCTCTTGTATCAGTTGCATGAATTCTTCATTTGTTAATTCCTCTTTATGTGAAGTCAAAATCTCCCCAACATCATTATCATCAAACTCTTTGTAGCACTTGCAAACCAAGCAAGCTTCAATCATCTTGTGAATATCTGCAAGCACATCCTGGAAACCTCCACATTTGTGAACAACTTCAGGTTGTAGGTTTTTCCAAACCCCATCGTAATTTTGTTGAGTGACTTTCCAAGCAACGTTGATACTGTCAATAGCCATTTTAATGTTATAGTTCTTCCACAGGTTCTTGCATTTTTGTTGTTATCCATCCTTGTGACAAACCAGAAGCCTGTTCCAGATGCAAGGTGTTCTAGGGCATGAAAAGGCCAATGGAGTGTGTTGCAACCCTAGCTTGACCCAGAAGTGGCCTCCGGTGGCTCGCAGTAATGCTTTGCGGCACAACAGTGAGCATCGGGTTGTGACCCACCGTGGAGAATGAAGGTGAGTCGTGGTGGTAAAACGTTTGGGAACCGCTGTGTTAGACCATCAATGGGATAGAAAGTAATCACTTTATCCATTCAAAGAACAGATACTTCAGCTAGTTAAGAATAAAATAATTTTCCTAGGTCGCTAGAGGCGTGAAATTAAAGAAAATAATGTGCACTTACGGTACCTTTTTCCTTGCAGTTGGTGTCATATTTCAATAGATCATCTTCACAGTCTGTATCAAAATATTTAAAAAAATCTATACAGTAATTGTATCAGCTTTTTACATCAAGATATTTTAACTGACGCCTATTTGCAGATAAACCTATGCTAAGTAAACTGCTTTACTTTTGTGTTGAAAACCAACACAAAACTTCTTCAAAGTTTTTAAAAGTAAACACTTTGCTTTTGTGTTGATCTTATTATATTTAGGTTTGTTTTGAACTATTTTATTGTTATATTGTACACCGCTTTGAGCACCTGGAAAAGTATATAAATCTGTTAAATAAATAATATATTTCAAAATGGTAAAAAATAAATACATGCAGTATATAAACAAAATAAATAAATGCAGTATATAAACAAAATATATTTCAAAATGGTAAAAAATGGCCAACTACTAAATTATCAGTTTACTTTAAAAACAGATGAGGTCTTTGGCAACTATTCACTTGGATAACAATACTGCAGAAGCCTGAACCTGTTACAATGCTCTGGTGACCGCTTTGTAAGAAATAGAAAACAGTAGGTATTAAATACAAAAATAATTTTCATCAAATTAGACTGTTTTTTATGCCATATGTACTTGACAATAGGTTTTAGTTAATATCCTATCAACTTTTTAAAAATCTTTCAATCTTCAGAACTTGAAAAAAGAGCTACTTTCAAGATCGTCGACCGTGACGGAGCCATCTCCCCTTAAGGGTGCGGGGTGCGGTGGGGGCCAGAACGCGTTGCGTTCTGGGCCCCCCGTGCCCCGCCCCCTTAAGGGGAGATCGCTCCGTCCCGGTCGACGATCTGGTAAGCCTAACTTTCATGAGATAATGTATTGGCTTTAATAGTGCCAGACCAAGGAATACTTCACACATCACAAGACTACGAACTCAAGGTTGCTATCATGTGTACACTGAGCAGCATGTCTTAAGACTTAGCCAATTCCAATTCACCTGCAAGTTTATTTATATGATACATGCATTTATACACCCATACTAGCTGCATTCATTCATTACTTTTTAGCAACACATGCATTAATGGATTTGAATTTTTTAATCAACTGAAAAACCGGGTCTTCTTTTTTGCTGCAAATCTCCTAAGAGTTACCAATTTAATTTGAGGTAAACTGAAAAGCACAGCTGTTCTGGATTACGGAAATAATGTCAGTCCATGCAAGGCCAGTCCATCCAAGACACGAATGCTGTGACTTGTGTCACTCGCGTTAAGAGGTTCGGCAGATTTGGGGTGTCCTTTTGCCCCCGAGTCTGCTGCCACCTCCCTCCAGTCCATTGCAGATGGAGCGATCTGTTTCCCTACCCCCTCACCTCACTCCTTCCTCCCACAGTCTTGTTAAATAAAAGTGCAGGACGCACTGGGAGTTCCCAGCATGACCTGCACTTCCTATTTTGTCAAAAAGGATTGTGCAGGAAGGAGAGAGGTAAGTGGCTGCAGTTTGCTTTTCTGTTTTCTGCGGGTGGGGTGGGGGGAGACCGACACCCTTGGAGGCATTTGTTTAATTACCTGGAGAAGTTAGAAATATGTATCGTGATGAAGGATCCTCATCTAGGTTTGCTGATGGTAAGTTGTAAGCAGAAATCGTGTAAGCAGTATTTTCTTCTACATGGAATCCAACATAGAAGAAGTGCCACTGAAATGAAACAAACTCTGAAGGTCACATTAACCTTTCCGATGGGAACAAATCCAATCTCTTCTTCTCTTTTTTTGCAACAGTAACAAAACAAAAAAAAATTAAAAGCCAGAAACCAAGGAAAACAACACAGAAATGTATTTCTCATAACAGGTTTAAGGATGATTAAATTACTGTATATGTAGAGTTGTCACTCAAATGTGTCTTCACTACACATGTAACTGTACATATAGTATGTAGATGCCAGATGCTAGTGCTGAAGTGGTTGCCCAATGACAAACCTATTAGAGTAACATATTAAAAAAAAATGATGGCCCAATCCTATCCCCCTCCCCCGCCTGCATAACTAGCATTGCGCTGGTGGAGGCTGCTTTACAGCAGTTGCATAGCAGCCTCTGATGACGTACGCTGCAGGCCCGCTGGTCAGGAGGCCAGAGCGGACTCCCATGTGCTGACAGGCCCACTAAGACCCATCAGAGCAGGCAAGTCCGTGCAGGGGGGTTGAGGGAGGCAGGGAGGGGATTGAACTGGGCGGGGCCCGCTTGGGTGGAACGGGGCGGGGCCAGGGAGGAGGGGGGGATCAGGTCTGGGATGGGGCAGGATCAGAGGCAGTGCACGCCGTTCCTTCCTGGACCTGATCCACCTTCCTGGGTCAACACAGACTTGCACAAGCGATTGAGCTGGCGCAGTCTGTGTTGACCCATAGCAGTTGCTATGGTTTACACTGGAGCAAGGGGATAAATACCCCAAGGAGACCTCCAGCAGTTAAATTCCCTGTGGGATACAGCGGTAGCTGCGCTGGCGCCGCTGCATCGCCACATGAGGATTTAGATAGGATTGTGCTGTAAGTCTTTTTGGCTCAGATCAGGATTCCACCTAACTCAACTGTCTCCTTTCACAGGTCGAAACAAGATCAATAATAAACTTTTGGATAAATCTGAAAGAACAGTTGTACAAGATACTACAGCCATGATTCTTCCCACTGACTGAATTGCAAATAATATAAAAACTCACAGCAAAAGCATTTGTTGGAGACCTAAAATTAAAACCACTGATTTCTGGTGGTTGTATTTTTGCATATTTAATCTGAATGTACAACTGTTACTACAATTTCCACCAGGATGTAAACATAATGACCCTGATCCAGCTATAGCTGTATACAGCGGCAAGCGCTAGACTGGGTGTACGCATTCCCATTCACATTAATAAGATATGCACTGAGCCAATTCAATGGGACCCAGATGAGCATTATGGTGCAGCTAGGGATGAATATTCACATTGATTATACCTACAAGAAGCTATTCTTGTGCAGAGATCTCTATCATTGAATTTGGACTAGATAGAATAAATGGTTGTGACATGCTATTAGGATATGTGTTTCTATTACCATGTGGTAGCTATTAAGTTAGAAACTTATTGAATGCAGCTAAAAACTTCTAAACCACTGCTAACCGGACAAAGAGGAACTTAAAGTGACACTCCTCTTACATTTAACAAGAGGAGAGCAATTGTCTCTCTTCACCACAGCACAGCAACCTTTCTAGAGGCTGTTTGTTGTGTCTATTCTGCATCTTTTTTAGACCATACGCCTTATGCAACAGAGAACCATTTATTTACGGTGCAATCCTGTGCAAAAATCCAGCAAGCGCTCTGCCGCCAGAAGCCGTCGCAAACGTGCCATAAAGCACGTTCGCAATGACTTTAGAGTAAGGGCCACCAGTGTGAGGCTGGCAGCCCTTACTCCACTGCCGGATCGCCCAAGCGGCTGCCGGAGGAGGTAAGAGATCCCCTGGCAGGCGCCAGGGCTGTCCGGGCAGCAAGGGATCCTGGAAGTTGGTGGATCTGGCCCAGAAGGGGGTGGGGATGGCGGCTGCCATATCCTCGTCCCTTCCCAGGCCGGTGCGGCCTATACATGGCCTCCTCTTACTTTCGCCAGCTAAATATCTGGCAGGAATCCGAGTAGGCCCATTGGGGCCGGGCCACGCTACGCCAGGGGAAGGGACGAACGTCCCTTTCCCCCCGATTAGACCTCTGGGCTGATCGAGATTGGCCCAGAACGAGAATAGGATCTGGTGGGCGGCCTGGGCCGCCCGCCGGATAGTTAGGCAGGATTGCCCTGCCCCTTAGCTATGTAAACTACTTTGATGAAAAGCAGTATAGAAATGCCCTTTAATACTGTAACAACAACACTATACTTTTTTAAAAAGAAAAATGAGGAAACTATCAGAATGTGGTGGATAGTTTAAAAAGAAAAAAATCCAAAACAAACCTAGGCCATAATGAACATGAGTAGACGGTAATATTTTATTTATTCTTTTCTGAAAGGAGGATATAACATGCCTTGGGCACCCATACTATGGGGGCAAGTCAGGGTATATAAACTCCTGGGTATATAAACTCCAAATAAACAAAATAGAATACTGACAAAGACTGAATAGACACAGGTTTAAAAGCGATGTAGAAAACAAAAATATATTTCTGTTAAAAACAATTGGTAAAACCAGAAAAGGTTTTAAAAAATAAAGTTGATAAGAAGCATCCAGTTGGAAAGTAAAGTTGCTTAGTATATTTTAAAAGCAGAAGGAACTTTAAAAGCTTTAAAATATACTTTTTATTAGAGAATGTTTCAGTTTTACAGGGAATCAGCAGAATAGCAAATATAGCAAACCCCAGAACATGGTTACATAAGTTGGGAAGGGATTGGTGATCACAAGTACAGAGTATTCAGGCATAGTATGTAGGTCCGTTTCAGAGGGTGAGGTAGTAGTGTATTTAGAGTCTATAGGTAGCTAAGTCCAAGCCTAGAGAGCGGGGCGTGGCCCGGTCTTGCCTTGCACATGGCCAGCTGTGCCAGGCCAGCTTTACTTTCCAACTGGATGCTTCTTATCAACTTTATTTTTTAAAACCTTTTCTGGTTTTATTTATTTATTTATTTTATTTAAAGAATTTATATGCCGCCTTTCTCCCAGCAAGGGCACTCAAGGTGGCTTACAAAAACACATTAAAATACGTATATACATTAAAATAAAGGCCAGCGGGTGGCGCAGTGGGTTAAACCGCTGAACCATGAGCTGTCGATCGAAAGGTCGGCAGTTCGAAAATGCGACGGGGTGAGCTCTCATTGCTTGGCCAGCTCCTGCCAACCTAGCAGTTCCAAAGCATGTCAATGCGAGTAGATAAATAGGTACCGCTTGCGGGAAGGTAAACAGTGCTCCGTGTTCCAGCTGCATGCTACACGCTGCGGCAAGGAGAGTCATGCCGGCCACATGACCACGGAGGCGTCTTCGGACAACGCTGGCTCTTCGGCTTTGAAATGGGGATGAGCACCACACCCTAGAGTCGGACACAACTAGACTTAATTGTCAGGGGTCACCTTTACACATTAAAATAATTAAAAACAAATAATTAAAACAAAACAAACAACCCCAGTGGGTCACCTATATTTACATTTGTTAAAAGCCATTTGTTAAGAAGCCAGCCCACCATGTCAGACATCGAAAGCTAACCTAAATAAAAACGTCTTAAGGCCCCGCCGAAAGGTCTCTAAAGAGGGTTATTGTTGTTGTTGTTCAGTCGTTAAGTCGTGTCCGACCCTTCCTGATCCCATGAACCATATCCCGCCAGGCCTTCCTGTCCTCCACTATCTTCCTGAGTTCGCTCATTTTCATGTTCGTTGCATCGGTGATGCTGTCTAACCATCTCATCCTTGGCCTTCCCCTTCTCCTTTTGCCTTCAATCTCTCCCTCTAAAGAGGGAGCCGTTCTTAATTCCAGGGGGAGGGAATTCCATAATTGGGGCGCCACTGCCGAGAAGACCCTATTCTGCGCTGCCATCCCCCTCACCTCCGTCAATGGCGGCACGGTTAACAGGGCCCTCCCCCCGACGACCTCAGAGTATGGGTCGGATTATAGGGAAGGAGGCGGTCCCTTAAATACCCTGGACCCGAGCC
This sequence comes from Plestiodon gilberti rubricaudatus, assembly GCA_026170595.1. Lineage (NCBI taxonomy): Eukaryota > Metazoa > Chordata > Lepidosauria > Squamata > Scincidae > Plestiodon > Plestiodon gilberti. Next base: position 216,954,296 of record JANXHW010000002.1, on the reverse strand, counting down.
GTATAGGGCTTTAAAAGTCATAACTAGCACTTTTAATTGTGCCCGGAAACAAAACGGCAGCCAGTGTAGCCGCTGAAGCAACGGTCCAACTGAGTCCCTTTTGTTGGGTCCAACTGAGGTTACCAATTGTTTTTAACAGAAATATATTTTTGTTTTCTACATGGCTTTTAATCCCATGTCTATTCAATCTTTGTCTGTAACTGCTGGCCATGGAAGTCTGAGATCGTAAAATAGAATACTATTAGCTACAACTCAAACAGCTTCAGCTATACAAGTCAGCTTGGCTGAACTTTATTCCTTACCGTTCGTTATGGTACCTGGTCTCCCACTGCAGCACTCTGAATGACACGGGATAATTTAGAAGGTTGCTGAATAAAGGAGGCCCTGCTCAGCTGCAGGGAGTTCTACTGCACTGGCCTCTTCAAGTCCAGCAATTGGTAAGGCATTCGCAAGGTTTGATTCTCTGTTTGTCCTATAACCTTAAGTATAAGTAACCTAGTCTTAGCAGATGCCTAGTTTACCTTCTTGCTCTTCAGCAGCACAATATACTGGTAATAGATTTTTTTTTAAATAAACCTTACTTTCTCATAATTAGGCATGGTTTGGCTTTGAAACTTCTCTGCGTAATCACACCTAATACAGGTTGGATGTCCAGATGTTGATACACATAACCTGGTGGCATTCAGGTATTGGATGCTGCCTGGAAGGAAAGAAAAACAAAACAACAAACAAACAAACGAACAGAAGGATTGTTTTGGCTGCATAATCAATGGTCAATATAATCCTATTTGTCCTCAAACTGTGCAGAGCAGGGGCGTAGACAAGGGAAAGCGCGCGGGGCGGGCCGCCCGGGAGCGACGCGCGCACAAAGGTGACGTGCGCCCCCCCCCCGGAACTTACATTTTGTTGTTGGAGCTGGGCCCGCCCGCCCTCCCTTGTGTCCGTTTGGCTCTGAAATGAGCCGAAAACGGCGTGGGGGGTGCTCCGCGCCCGCGCGTGACGTCATGTGCGGGGGCGGAGCTGCGTTCTTAAAGGTGACGCACGCCCCCGCTCTGGGGTGACGCGCGTCCCTGTGACGCGACTGGTGCAGAAAGGTGCCATAAGAAAGCCTCACTGACTTCAGACACTACGCAACAGCTCATTCAATACTCACAAGGTAATATAGCAGGCAAACATGAGACCTACCATTTTCTTCAAGGATCCAACTTATATTAAATTTGCAGGTTCCTTGTGCTTCAACTATCTTGACACCGAGATTATGAATATCTGATGGCGTGAACTTGTGCTTTATTGTCCAGTCAATAGGAGGTCCTTGCAAAGACAGAAAGACTGGAGTTAGTACAGAAAGACTGGAGTTAGTACAATGTAAATGGTTATGCATTTGAAACACATTGGTTGTGGGTTCTATGCTACCTTTTAAACCAGGATGGCCATCACCAGACAGTGACTCAGGATGTTATTTATTGTCTAGATCTTTAATACAATTAGTATAATGTAGCGGGCTTCACAGTTATGGAGGGCAGGTTTACTGGGCATGATCACAGCATTATATTCCGGTACAAAACCCAAGAAAAACAGAACATGAACTTGTGGAATATCACATAATTCTGTACAGGGGGGCGTATCCGCGATTGGCCAGCCCCCCCCCCCATTACGTTCATTTACATTCATAGAGCTGGTGCCAAGCCAGTGTGTTTCTTCCTTAAACCAAAACACTGTAAGCAATATGCCAGCACCTATTGTAGCAGCACACTGGCTTGGCACCAGCTCTATGAACATAAATGAAGCACGGGGTGGCTGCAGGGGATAGCGTTTCCCCCTTATTCGTGGTTCCTGGTATCTATAGGAGGGGAGGCCAGGAGCCTATCCCCCGCGGATACCAGGATCATACTGTACTTGTTCACCAACTGGAAGGGGTACAATCAGAAGTGGTGGCTGGAGGGTGCCAGGGGGTGTTGGGCCCCAGGTGGAAGGAGGGTGGACGTCAAAGCGGCAGGCAGTAGGGTGAATCAGGCCATTTTAGCAGTGCGAGTGGGCGGCAGTGACAGGTTTGGCCCTCCCATCTGCCCTGCACCTTTGTGTGATGGAAAATGGCGGCGATGTCACTGCTGGTGCTGGGGTCGTAGCTCCGCCTCTGGGTACAATGCAGAGGTGGTATTGGGATGGGGCAGGGAGAGGACATTCTGCTGGAAGGACTGGCTTTTTTTTTTTTTAAGAAAAAATGTATAGGGAAAGTGGTAGGAAAAATATAAAACAAAATAAAACACCAACCAACCACAGTGAACACCACATATTAACCCTGCTAACTGGGCCAAGGGTAACCTTTTAAATGTTGCTTTCTTATATTTAGCAGGTGGAGAGCAATGGTTTCTATACATCTCAACGTGGCAATCAGCCACTGAAAAAGACGCTGTTGCCTCCCATGTGTCTCTTTTTATGTTGCGAGTCACCTTGGGATAGGGAACATTCATACTGTATCTTTTGCTATGTTAAACAACTTTGAGAATTTGTAGTTTGAAAATTAGTATTTAAATATTTATAATAAAACAACAACGTATGCCAGTAAATAAAGTATTATTGTAATCCTTTCAGAACATGTTTTGGTTTCAAATGTCAACCATTTTCATGACTGTCCTCCAGTGTTTTTATATTGCCACTGTTGCTTTGACTACAGTTGTTTCTTATATTTTGGTGGCTTCAGAGGAGGGTCTCCTATTAAAATTCTTCCATTCTAGAATGTCAAAAGGTGTCAAAATGAGCTGGTCCAAACATAACCAAAAGTAAGGAACAGAAACACCAGCATTACTACACTGAAACAATCCGTGACAGAGGCCGCAATCCTAGACACACTTACCTGGGAGTAAGTCCCATTGAGCTCAATAGCACTTATTTCTGAGCAGACATGCATAGGCTTGCACTGAAAGCACCAGATATTACTGTTTATTATGCTATTCAGTGCCCTGATTGCTATAAGAGTTTCTCACAATGTATGTCTGACAAATATAAATGCCTTTCTGAAAATACATTTTGTGACTGGGCTCAAATGCCCCTGGATTAGTCTGTCTCCAGTCCAGACCTTTGGGATGGTTCAGGTGCTGGAAAATCCTCCATATGCAGCAGCCACATGGATGTAGGCCTCTGAAGGAAGCTACACTGGGCCTGGCACCTGTTTCCCATGGCAATTTGCATAAGTGAGGCAGCCCACTTTTCAGCCATTGTTCTCTCCATTATAATACAGCAAGCAATGCCTGTAACTTCAACTGAGCTCTTTGTCACCATTTGTCAACACTGGTCCCAGCCAATTAAAAATATGACAGTCCTGTTAGTCTGCTCTGTTGCCGCATGACCTTTCAAAATGAGAAATGTTGCCAAGAGACTTTGAAAATATGTTTGATGCCAATGACTTGTGAGCAAGAATGGAACATGTGCCAGACCGGACTGTATTATGACACAATGCGAGGGTCATGCCACATTTGTGTTCCTGCGCCATGATTGTGTGGAGCCATGCTGTAAAAGGATGTCCCCAAAGCCAAGAAGCCATGAGGGAAGAATCTGATCAGCATTTCTGGTGCCATGAACCAAAAAGCTCCCAAGCACGTAGGCACATTCCATTACCTTCCCCCTCTCCAAAGACTTGCTAAGTGACAGTCTGCCAGGAAGAAGAGGATACACATGCTAATACCAACGTCTGGCCCTAGGGAGGCCCAATCCACATCTCCTGCAACACATGGAAGTTAACACGTCTTCCTCCTTCCCCCCCCCCCCCCGCAGTGTGTGTGTGTCTCCATCCCCAGGTATACGTTCAGCCCCAAATAAGGCATTTCCTTTTGCAGCGTAAGAGCGATCAGCTCCTCCTCTCTTGCGTAGGCAAAAAAGGCAGGCTGCCAGCAGAGGCGTCGCTCCGGTAGGGGCGGGGCTGTAAGTTTCGCTCCGTTGGAGTCCCTTTACCGAGCGAGCAGGAGGCAGCCCCGCCCCCTCACTGTCGGAGCCTTTCCCGTGCAGAGAAAGCAGCAGGGAAGAGACCCTGCCTGCTGCTTTCTCCGCAGGGGAATGGCTCCGACAATGAGGGGGCGGGGCTGCCTCCTGCTCGCTCGGTAAAGGGACTCCGACGGAGCGAAACTTACAGCCCCGCCCCTACTGGAGCGACGCATCTGGCTGCCAGTTTTGCTCTTCTCTCTTGACCCTTGCCTCCTGAACTCTTCTTTTCTGCCTGCCCTCTGGCACCAAACACCCCCCCTTCCCCCCACTCTTAACTTGACTTCTCAGTCTCTACAGACTGCTGAGCCTGACCAGTTCAGCGTCAATTTATTTCTTCCTCCTTTTCATTCCCTACTGGCTTGTGCCATTACTACCCTTACTCCTATACATCATTGCAACCAAGGTCAACTCTCCAGGATAGGTAAATATCACCCATGTACAAATCAAGAAACCTGCTAAGTCTCTGTTGTTCTAACTGAGTTTCCTAGGTCTGTGTGCTATGTAGTATGATTGAATTGTTGCATATGTATGAATCTGACTAACTATCTAGTAAATATTGGAAAACAACCCATGTGTGTCCTCAATATTATTTAAAACGGAATTATGTGGCTGGACTCTGGTATACACAGGTATCAAGATGCTGAACATTCCAAATTGCCATATTTAAAGCTATTCACCAAAATAAAGGCAATTTTGGTAACAGCTCCAGGAAACACCCTGGGATTGTCACTTACAGCGCAATCCTATCCTGCTCCTCCACCAGTGCAGCCAGCGGTGCAGCGAGAACAGGAGGCCCTGGAAAGGAAAGGAGATCCAAATCCCCTCTAAAAGGGAATTCCAAGGAGCTTTAAATCCTCTTTCCCCTCCAAAGACACCCGTTCTGCCCTCCTCTGCTGGTTGCACTGGTGGAGGAGCTGGGTAGGATTGCGCTGTTAATGCCTTAAAAGCGAGCAGGTTTCCTGAGAAGTATGAACCAGAGAACTATTCAGGCCCAACGTTGTTAGCTAAGAAAAGGTGCACAAATGAGACCAGTCCAAAGGTGACTGCGAGGAAAGCACAAACAATGCTGTCTTCTTGAACAATGGGTCATTCACTGAACAACAGGACCACTACGAATGTGGAAGGTATAGGAACTGTGTACCCAGGAAAGAAAATACCCCCCCCCCCTTTGGTACATTTTTTAAAGCCTGGCACTTCCCTGGTCTCGGATGTCATGGACATACCTTTCTTTTCTCTTTTAATCCCTTATCAACTTACTTCATTTTTAGACTGGCTTTTTTTTTGCCTTGTTTTAGCTCAACTGGCTTTCCTTTTCCATCAAAAACCAGTTCTCTCATTAATTTTGTGGGCTAAGTTTCACTTTTATGCTGTTTTTATGGGTTAATTCTTATCTTCAGGAGATATTCAACCAAGTTCAGTAGTGAATTTGATTGCTTTCCTTTTACTTGGAAGATAAAACCAGGGTATTTATAGCAGAGTCCTGACCAGAAATGCACAGGGCAAGTTTTATTGTGTTCAGAAGGGTACACACCACCAGGATCACACTGATCTTTCAATGTATACTGTAAATGCTTTACATACAAACATAAAATGTATGTTTTACTTATACATACCGATTTCTGCAACACACTTAATGGACTGAAATGAAAAAGAAAAATAGAATTAAACTAAAAATAAAAAATGAAAAAATAAAACGTTCTATTCTAAAAAAAAAAAATAGAAACCTTCAGCTGTAGAGCCCAAAGACTTTGCTTAGACACACAGATTTCAGCTGCCCAGACAGTTATAGTCCATCTCATCGGTTAAAGCAAGACACTAATTAGGATGCAAGACCCAAATTACTGGAACAACAACAAAAGACTGCATATGAAAAGCACTGATCACCATCAAAGTAGGAATTAATAGACCCAGTGACTTTGAAAAAAGCAACAATGAAGCACAGATCAATGAAATAGGAAACTAAATGGAAGGTGTTTGGTCTGCCTAAAAAGGTAAGGGTATCCCCTGCTCGAAAGCCTGTCGTGTTCAACTCTAGGGTGCAGTGCTCATTACTGTAGTCTAAGGCTGTAGAGCTAGTGCTGTCCGAAGACGCTTCCACGGTAATGTGGCCGGCATGACTAACGGAGCGCTGTTACCTTCCCGCCGCAGTGGTACCTATTTATTTACTTGCAATTTCTTGCTTTTGAACTGTTAGGTTGGCAGGAGCTGGGACAGGTGATGGGAGCTCACTCCGTCACGTGGCACTCAGGTCTCGAACTGCTGACCTACGGACCTTCCAGTCTTTTTTCAGTAACAAAGAAGAAACCCATGATAAAGAAATTTGGTGTCTATATCCTGTACTCCATGTTGTTGCTGGCCTAGATCCACTGCACAGTTTTGGTATTACTACAGTCTTTATAGTCCCCAGTATAGTCCATGATATGTGCACATCCTTTCCTTCGAAAAGAGACATGTTAAGGATAGTTCTGAATGGGAAAGAAATTGTTCAATGGCACATCGTTTCTCATTTAATACAGTATTCTGGACTAGAGCAGCAACCTTGATACTTGTCTAAGGGGCCAATCCTATCCAACTTTCCAGTGCCAATGCAGCCATGCCGACGGGGCATTTGCTGCATCCTGCAGTGGGAGGGCAGTCATGGAGGCCTCCTTAAGGTAAGGCCTAGAGGGCTTAGCCCCCCAGGCAGGTGCGTATATCAAAACTCACCAGTCCTTCTATTCCATATGCAATGGCATTGAAGGGCTGGCAAGGCCAAAATATGTTCCGTCTCTCCTGCTGCAGTTCTTACCTGCCTATTTTGATAGTTAAGTACCTTCCTCAACAAGAGATAAGTGATTCTGTTCTAATGAGCAAACGGGCTGAGAATGAGACAGCATATAAGGAAAGCCAATAGTTTAGATTTCTGTTATTTCCTCACCCTAAAGACTAGCGGCGCGATCCTCCCTAAAGTTCTGCCTGTGGAGCGTGTGCTCCACAGGTGGTGGGTGTCATAAATGTGCTGTAAAGTGCGTTTACGGCACCTGGAGAGTAAGGGCCGCTGGCGTGGAGACCAGCAGCCCTCTCTCCGCCTCCGGACCAACCCTGCAGTCGGTCGGTGCGGGGGGGGGGAGAGCAGGCCGGGCAGCTGTTGGTTGGCCCAGGCCGGGAGGGGGCAGGGATATTGACGGTGAGCTCCGCAGATATCCCCAGCCCTCTCCCGGCCTAGGCTGCCCTTACACTGCCCCCCCAGATGTACGTCGGCTTGAGAGCCAATGTACATTTGAGGAGGCCTACTGGGGCCAGGCAGCCCTACATCGAAGGGGATGAATGTCCCCTTCTCCTGAGGAGTCCCCAGGCTGTGCCGGGGTGGCCTGGGAAGGGTGTAGGATGCTGCGATCCTTACGCAGGACTGGGCTGCCCATCGACCAGCTTGAAATCTTTCAGGGTGGCCACAGCAAATAGAAACCTTTATTTTCCCTTTATTTTTGTCTTTCTGCAGATACCTTACCAAGATTTGGAGTGTATTCCGTGAGGTGGAAGGAAGCAATTGAAAACCCGTATTTGCGGGCACATTGGCTTATTGCTTCAGTCCCTCTGTAGAGGGTTAAACTGTGCCCCATATTTATTTATTTAAAAAAATTATATGCCGCCTTATCCCATGCCGAGGCAAATGCCCAAGGCGGCTTACAACAAAAATTAAAAACAGTTTAAAATACAGAAAGTTTAAATATATAATTTAAAAACAATAAAAACAATAAAAACCACTGGGGGGGGCAACAGTAGGGAGCACAAAAGCAGCATGGCAGAGCATCTTGAGACATATCAAAGAGAGTCTACAGCAAGGGGTGGGGAGTGCGCATTCAGGCTCACTATTTTTTCACAACCCCAGAAACAAGCCACACACCCCAAAAATGCTATGTACAGTATGTGGGTAGAGGTAAATTATATTTACCCCACCCTTCCTCTAAGAATTTCAGGACAGTGTAATTTTATTTTTATTATTTTTCACATTTTTATACCACCCTTCCTCCAAGGAGCTCAGAGTGGTGTACATATTTCCTCCCCTCCTTTTTGTCCTCACAACAACCCTGTGAGATAGGGTTCTCTCACCCCTCCTCACAATAACCTTGTGAGGTAGGTTAGGCTGAGAGATACTCACCCAATAAACTTCATGGCTGAGTGTGGACTTGAACCCAAGTCACTCCCTCCTAGCCCACTATGCCACACTGGTCCTCCACCAGTAGCTGCCACTTGACAGTAAGAAAGACAAAATGTGTCTGCTGCACAAGTGTCCCTGCCTTTGCTCACAGCGTCCTTTGCCTTTGCCTCACTTTATGTAAGAAGTGTATAGTTCTGCCATGCACAAATCTGATCAGGGTACATGCGCTAAAGATTTTGTTATTTGAGAAAAAGGATCCAATGCAAAGTGCTTCTGACCATTGACCCAGTCACCAGTGCCCTTTTCTTCTGGGAACACTCGTTTGATAAACAGGAGAGCATGGGTTGTTGATGTCCTGTCTATCAAAAAATGACTCCCTTCAAACGGTGTCTTAAGGAAGGCCATTTCAAAGGCAAGAATGTCTGGGGGGCAGCTTGTCAAACCCATACCCATCCCATCAACTCTGGTACTTTAGCAAATACCAAACACCAATAGTCTCTGGTGTTAGCAGCTAGCCTGAAGAGTTTTCAGAGACCCCTGCCCGGAAGGATTGCTACCTTTCAGAGGCAGAGTCTTTGAACGGCTACGTTCCAGGCAGAACTTCAGTAGCTATAGCCTTTGGCAAAGCCTGTTGAACTTTTGCCTGCCTGCACTTGCCAAGAGTGGAATAAATTAAGCAGCAACCCAAGAGCGAGGACATGGCAAAGAAACACCTAAAGAGTCGACGTTTTGCTCACTTCTCACTGAGGTACACCTTACCGGGTGAACTTCGTCCTGAGAGCTGCATCCGTTCATCAACATGCCCAGCAGCACCCACGTCGCCGTATTCATGCTCTTTCCTTCCTCGGTGGGGCGATGCCGCCGCGTCTGCTGTCACCTCCTGGCCAAGCCTTCCTGGAAAGTCTTCCCCCACCCACCGTCCATTTATACCTCCTCCGCTCTGCTTCTCGCTCACCGCAGTCAGCCTTCTGCTCTTCTCACTCGTTGTTTGCAAGCAGCCCGGCAAACACGAACGCCTTCGGCGCGTTGGCGGAGGCCCAAATCGAGGAGAAAGCAATAATTTCACACTCTTCCTGCAGGGGGGAGGGACCGGCGGCTCAACAGGTCATTGGTTTTCTGCGACTGGGGGTTGCTGTTGCCGCCGCCTATCTAGGTGGCAATGAAATGCAGGCAGGTACCGGTAGTAGTAGCAACAGCAGCTCCTGCTGCCAAGCAGCGTCTTGGCCAAGAGGATTTTCAAATGTAGCCATTGATCTGCGACCTTATTCCGCAGCAGTAGTCACACACTCTTTTCTGTCGAATGCTTGTGATTAAGTGACTTAAGTCATGCCTGATTAAATATTTAAAATGCCGCCTTGTAGTAGTTGGAGTGTTGGCCTTTTACGATGGGGGGCGGGGGAAGGCCCGATCGAATTAAAATTTCTGCGTAGCCTTTGGGCAGCTACAGTAGTTGCTTTCTACGTCAGGATCGTACAGATAAAGGCGGGGGGCATATATTGCCTTGAGCTCTTTGGAAGAAGGGCGGAATACAAATGAAATACTACTATTGTACCTCTTTGTACAGTAACACACACGAGCGTTGTGTATATATATCGCTTGTTCTATATATACTTAGGAGTTTTGTTGTTTTGTTAACATTAATATGCTAAAATAGCTTTTAGCATATTAATGTTACTAGACAAAAGAACCTCAGTCAAGACTCAAAAGAGGCTTAGTTGGCACGGACAATAGAGAAAGTTGAGGCGGGCGGCATAGTGCCGTGTTTTTCCCGCGGTTTTTATCATGCAAAGCAAAGCTCTTAGCGGATGGTTTCAGGTTGAGCAGAAGTACGGCCGATCTTTCTCCTCGGGTGGGTGGATGGGTGGGGAGAAGGCTGAAGGAAAGGGCTAAAGTAAACAGTCTCTCCTCCCTCCCGCTCACCCCACAGCTGCTCTCCACGATGAAAGGAAGTCTTCGAGGCAAACAATGGTCTAATTACACGCTACGCTAGATTTGGGCAGCTGTCAAAATCCTGCAAAATAAAAGTACAAGTGGCGCGGTACCGACTTTTCTGTGGAACTGAGCTTTTTCCTGGCAGCAAGTGTGTGTTGCACTTCACTGACACACAAATAAGGTTTATAGAAGGGGAGGGAGGCGAAAAAAACACAAAATTCCAAGAAACCAATGAGCTCAGGGGAACAGCGTGTCTTTTGAGATGTTTGTGTGTGGGTCAAGTGGGCCTCGAGAGAGACACAAGAATGCCATTCATTCGGTGGAACGTGCTTTTCTCCCCTTGCCGTGAGCGACAAAGGCCAATCTCCCCCCAGATCTGACAAATTAAAAACACTCCCGGGGGGGGGCTTCTCGCGGGTGAAGGAGGATTTTCATGGTTTGTGGTGGTTTTTTTTTTTTTTTAATTTGGGTACAAGGGTCCAGGCCAGCCCCCTCGGGAACACGCCTCTTTCTAGGGGCACTGACTGCTCTTTGGCCGGTTCAGGCGCCCGTCAGCGAAACCCGTGTTAGAAAAGTTACGCGCTGGGCCGCAATTGCGCCAGGACAAGCTGGGGGTTGCTGAGCTGAGGTGGCGTGTGGGGACCGGCAGCGGGGGCGCGCTGTGGGCTTAGCTCGAGTGAGTGGGCGGAGGAGAAGGCAGCGAGTGGAGCGCGGAACAAACAGAACCTGAGTGAAGTACGCGGTGTGGGGGGGAGGAGGCGGCCCTTGGTAAGGCGGGAGACGTGGGCGAGCTGGAGGGGGGGCTGGGCATGGGCAAGACGCTGCGGAAGGGCGGGCGGCCACAAAAAGACGCGCTTACCCAGGTCCCAGCTGGCTCACGTTCTCTGACTGGATTGTCGAGCAACGCCTGAGCCGCAGGGTCCTACCTTGCCTCACCAGCCAGCCCCAAAGATAAATCAGTCGCTGCCGCGCAGGGAAGAGATCGGGACGGAAAACTCTCCATTATTCCCGCCCTTATGAGGCCAGTGACATTTCCTTGAGAGCAGGCTTGGCAGGTTGCCCTCAGCGAAGGCCGCGCAAAGAAAACGGGGACTCAACGAAGCAGGGGCAGGTTCTGGAAGTAGGGGAAATGGGCAGGTTTCACAGTGGAGGGAAGTAAAAAGTGGGCCCCCTCAAAGGATCTTCTTGGCGCCAGTGCTTTTTAACTTGTTCATACATTATCTGAGGAGTTAGGGGTAAATAAAGAGGTAGCTGAGTTTGCAGATGACACCCAAGTCGGAAAAACCTACTTGGTTTTGGAAAAACCAAAGCAGATTGTGGCAGAGGCGTAGCTAGTTGGGGGGGGGCAGAACGCTCCCCTTTGGTGCTCCACTGGCGTGCAGCACTCCCGAGGGCCGTGATGGCGAACCTATGACACGCGTGTCACAGGTGACACACGAGGTCATTTTGGGTGACACACCAGCTTTTTCCCCAGGGCCCTGACACACCTTATATTTTTGCAAAAAAAGTCACTAATTGATGTTAAATAAAATGCAATGTGTTCTGTAGTTGTTTTCCGTTCAGTTCAATTCAAAATTACTATTAAAAGTAGCAATAGTCAAAGTACTATTAAAAGTTTTTTGGGGGGGAACACACCAGCAGAGTCAAGTTAGGCATTTTCAAAATCTTTGACACACCAAGCCCAAATGGTTTGCCATCACTGCCTCAGGGAGTGGGTGCGCAACACTTGTCGCTTGAGTGCTCGGAGCGGTGAGCGGAGTGTTGAGAGGCCCTCTCGTCCACCCTTCTTTCTGTTTGGCTCCAAATCAGAACCATTCTGGAAATGGGGAGGTGACGCAATGATGTGGAGGTGAGGATGTCATCATGTCACTCTTGCCCCAGGCACCGGCTGGCCCAGTGATGATGCTGTTGTGAAGTGTTCCAAAGGAATCTCTCCAAACTGGAAAAATGGGTATCTAAGTGCAAATGTAGTGACACTGCAAATGTAGTTCAGTGTCAGTAAGTGTAAAGAGATGGCCATTTGGGCAAAAAAAAATTGCAACCACGTATACAGTACACTGATGGAGTTTGAATTGTCAGTGACAAATTAGGAAAGAGATCTTGGGGCCATGGTTGTTCACTCAATGAAGAAGTCAAGTCATTGTATGACAGCTGTGGAAAAGGCCAGTTAGATGCTAGGGGTCACTAGGAAAGAGATCGTGAATAAGACTGATATTATAATGTCCTTATAAATCTATGGCATGGCCACATTTGGAATACTGTGTCCAGTTGCCACATCTCAAGAAAGATATTGTAGCGCTGGAAAAGGTGCAAAAGAGAACAACCAAAATGATCAGAGATCTGAAACTCCTTCCTTAAGGAAAGGCTACAAGTGGATGTACATTTTAAGGCTAAGGATAACTGAATTCAAAATTCTCATCTCCGGGTTCACAGATAGTTTATTAATAAAACAATTCGACAGTTAAAAAACCATTAAAGTTGAAAAACCTTGACGTTTCATCAGCTCTCCTGCTGTCAGCAGGACAGCTGACAAAACATCAAGTTTTTTTCAACTTTTTAATAGTTTTTTAACTGTTGAATTGTTTCATTCATAAACAATCTGTGAACCCAGCGATGAGAATTTTGAATTCAGCTACAAGTGGAGTTTTCTTGTTTTGAAAAAAGGCAATAAAGGGATATTGAATGGGATTTATAAAATTATGCTCAATTTACAAGCAGATCCCATTGATTTAAATAGGATTTACTTCCAGGTAAGTGTGTACAGGATTACAACTTTTGAGGGAGAGGATATTCTCATTCTCTCAAAATACTAGAATCAGGGGTCATTTAGTGAAGCTGATTGGCAGAAGATTCAGGGCAGACCAAGGGAGGTACTTCACACAGCACATAAGAAGCTAATGGAAGTCATTGGCACAAGATGTGTTGAGGGAGTCTCCTGCGCATTGTTTTCACTGCTTTGACTGGTTCGGAAGGCGCGGGGGCGGGGCGCTTCGTTCCTCCGTGTAACCGAGGCTCGGATCACGGAGGAACTTAGAGCTCCGCCCCCCCTGTAGTGACGCCAGTGGTCACTAGCCTGGATATCTTGAGAAAGTACTTACAAATTGGACATATACATGGAGGATGTATACCAATGGCTACCAGTCATGGTTGTGTACACGGCCTTCAGGTTCAACTGCAGTATGCCTCTGAATACCAGTTGCAGGGGGCAATTGTGGGAGATTGGTATGCCTTTCTCTTCTGCTTCCGGTTTGGGTCCAGGATATCTGAGGGACCGCCTTCTCCCGTACATTCCAGCCCGCTCTCTTAGGTCATCTGAGGGGGCTCTCCTGCGAGTGCCACCTCTGTCTCAAATTAGGGGAATGGCAGCTTGTGGGCGAGCCTTCTCTGCTGTGGCGCCACAATTGTGGAACTCCTTGCCAGGGGATTTGAGAACAACCCCCTCCCTCATGACTTTCTGGCAGGGGCTCAAAACGTTTTTGTTTCGTCTGGTGTTTGGGTGATGGGTTGTTGTCTGTCCCCAGTGCCTCAGTATGTTCTGCCTTGCTGTTTTTTTCTGCTCTACATTATCACCCCCAGTGGATTTTATTGTTTTTTTTAATTTACCTTATGTATTGTTTTTAAATTATGTATTTTAACTTGTTGTAAGCCGCCTTGGGCATTTGCCTCGGCATAGGAAAAGGCGGGGTATAAATTTCTTAAATAAATAAATAATAAATAAACTTTAGTATGTGCATCTTAAGCAACACATCAGTAAGAACTAATGTTGAAAATGGCCCTGTGTCTGAAGGATACCAAATAACATGATGTGATGCTTGCCAAACTAATACTCAGAGGACTGGTTTGGACAATACGTTATTCCCTGAACCCAACCCCATGTTAGTTGCCATGTGTTCTATGGAGCACACACAGTCCTGATCTCTAACCCTTGTGTTTGGGACAATTTTGGGGCTATCCTATAATCATGTGGGGATTTTTTAAATGTCCCCCCCCCACGGTTGTGAGAGAGGCCACGCATTCTCGTGGAAGGGCACCGTGAGCACCGTGAATGCTCCATGAGCACACTCAGTAATTAACGTGTGGGGTCGGTTCTGGGGATGAAGTACGGTCTGAACCGGCCCAACAATTCATCAGCCCTGTTTTCTTCAGTTAAGAAATGCAAACTAAAAATATTCTATTTAACCATGTAGGAAACCAAGAAATTGTAGTTTTGTGAGCATGCTGATGCTTCTTAGTAGGAAATTCCTAACCTCCTACAAAGCAACAGTCATGCCTTTGCTAGCACTACAGAATGAAGGCTGACAATTATGATTTAAATTTAGACTATGTTTACTCTTTGTAAATTTCTCTACATCAGTTATAATATACTGTATTTTATTTAAAATCCCTATTTTCTTTTTCTAGGTCTAAATATTTGATTCTGCATTGTTTATATCAGAAGGAGAAGATGTCCTTTATAATCAAAGGAGTTAAAAAATGTGGTTTTGCCAGTCAGGTGCACATAATAGGATTTAAATCACATATATTGAAGTGTTCAAAAACTTGTAGTGAACAAAACCTGAAAACTTCACGAGCACTTTCTCAAGTTAGTTCCCAGAACGTTGATTCTTTCAGTTATGTAATTGTTGGAGCTGGTTCTGCAGGTTGTGTATTAGCCAACCGATTAACTGAAGATCCTAACAACACGGTGAAGCTGATGGAAGCAGGGCCAAAGGATACTATCTTTGACAGCAAACTATTACTGTGGAAGATTCATATGCCTGCTGCATTAACCTACAACCTCTGTGATGATAAATATAACTGGTACTACCATACAACGCCACAAAAGCACATGGATAATCGGATTATGTACTGGCCCAGAGGACGGGTGTGGGGTGGCTCCTCATCTCTCAATGCCATGGTGTACATTCGGGGCCATGCTGAGGATTATAACAGATGGAGTAAGGAAGGGGCTGCTGGATGGGACTATGAAGGTTGTTTGCCTTATTTTAAGAAAGCCCAGACTCATGAGCTAGGGGCTGATAATTATCGAGGTGGGAATGGCCCACTTCATGTGTCAAGGGGAAAAACCAAACACCCTCTTCATAGTGCATTCTTGGCTGCAGCTCAGCAAGCTGGGTACCCTATCACAGATGATATGAATGGTTTTCAGCAAGAAGGCTTTGGCTGGATGGATATGACCATACATAAAGGTAAACCTTAACATCTGGAGTGTATCTAGTTAGCAAGAGTGATGATGCTATGTGACCCATCACAGACGTTAGCTTGTTAAGAAAGTATCAATAAGATCAGTAATGATGGACATGTTTTCCTGGAAGACTGCTTGCCCATTGCTGCTGATCTTTTTCTGTCATATGAAACTACAGGGGAGCATTGTCTGTCTTCTGAGTCCTACTCAGTTCATACTCAGAGCAACAGCAGGCCTGAGCAGGACTGGCCAGCCGCCAGAGTTCTGCATGAACTGACTGCACTATACTAGATACCCCGGTATTGTCTCCAATTCACAGGGGTTTGGTAGCAAATGAATTGATGTGAAAAGCGTTTCCCCACATGAAGGTTTGAAAACCACTGGCCTATCAAAATACCACAGTACCTTTTATTTAATTCACTTTCCTTAAATGAGCATTACAGCATGATTTTTGTGCCAATGGATGTATGATTATGGAAATATCAGTCTTGTATCAGACCCATCAGTGTATATAGGAATTCTGATTCACTGTATTTATGTGTGTATTCTCTCTGTATAGGGAAGGAGTAGGGCATGGATTCTAATAGCATCTAATCAGTCTCTAATGAGTGATTTGTTTGGTTTTTATTCATTGGATACAGGACGATGGTACTGTACTATGCACTGTACTACTTTCTGTTCATTTTTTCCATCTTCAGGCTTTTTCTTTCTTTTTCCTGCCTTGCTATTCTTTCCCCTGTTTTCTGTTTCTTTTACCAGTTTTCCTTCTCTGTCTTTCTCTGTTTTCAGTGTTTCTTCTGTCATAAACTCTTTGTCTGTTTGCATTACCTACTTTTTTTTTGGTTCTCCAGTATTTTCTTTTTTGTTTGCCTGTTTTCAAAGTAAGCATGTTCTGAATCAAAGTAATATGCTGCTGGGGGTTAGTGGGAGCCTTTTTTCCCTCCCAGTTTCTTCAGCTTCTTTCTATGGGGCTTACTTCAGAGTAAACATGCCGTAGATCAGGGATTCTCAACTCCCTCCCGACCTGGCGTACCACTTACTGGGCTGCAAAGGTCCCTGCGTACCACCAGAAGTAACTAGCGATGACATCCTCTCCAGTTACTTCTGGGTTGAAGGCCATGGCGCAAGCCTGCAAATGCCGGTAAGAGGTTCTGCGTGGGCTGGAGAGCTTTTCCCAGCACGCGAAATCTGTGTGCTGAAGCTCTGGCCACCGAGTCGAGTCTCCTAATGGCGTTTGCAGGCTTGTGCTGAGGCCTCCATGGTGTGAGGTGGGTGTCTGAGGGTGCCATGCGTACCACCAACACCCACCTCGCATACCACTGATGGTACGCGTACCACCGGTTGAGAACCTCTGCACTAGAAGATGAAGCTACTGGGCTGCAAAGGTTTGGATTGGGCCTTTTGTGTCCACCCCTCTCCCCATTTTTCCAGCTTATTGTACCTATGTTCCTTGAAGTACAACCTACTGGACTCAATGAAGTAATCATACTCAATCACACCGTAAGGCTGCAACACTCACTCGCTGTGTTTCTAAACTTCGTGACTCTTCCTTGCTCAACTCTTGCTTTCTCCTCCATGGATTTCAAATAGATAGTACTATTCACTGTGAAAATGAATTCTCATTGTCTTTCTTCTGTCTGCCTCATGGGAGGAAATGACTCTAAGTTTTGTTTAGCCTCTCTAGGAATCCCTCTTTCTTTCTACATTCCTCGTACAGTAAATGGAATGATCCAAGTAGCAGAAGGGAGTAATGTATGTGCAGTTTTCTTTAATTATTGGGAGGGGGAGGGGAAAGAGGAATTACTGCTTAGAGGTGTTTTTTTTTTTTTGACAAAGTTTTTGACAAAATTTTGAAACTCTGCATATCTCTAAGAAATTAAATACATTCATGTACTTCCCTTTGGGGGGGGGAGTGGTCCCATTTGGGCTACTAGCCTATTGGCACCGAATCCAGAGGACATCATTATAGGAATGGATGCTCCAAAATAGAATTACCGTACTTTAAATACAAATCTGTAGCCAACATTCTCTTCCTTAGAATTGATTTGTTAGTTTACCGGAAACCCTTACATTGGCTGACAAGGAATGCTAGCGCTGATGGCCAGCTTCTTCCATTTAAATACATTCTAGGATAACATTTGGCTTTTGAGCCATCTGGTTTTTATTTAATTCTTTAATGTAGTTGTTTTTGTTTCCTTCTGGGAAGGCATTATGCACTCAGTCCACAGAACTTCAGCTGTACCTAAAGAATGCTTTCTGCTGGATAGATGGAAATTGTCCACTCCAGCAGCTGGATTTTGAAAATGCTGTAACGTACAAAGCGTGTTCTGTTGCCTTTTTGGTCCTATCGATTAGGCCAAGGGTTCTCAACCAGTGATACTATTACCACCAGTGGTACTTGGACCGCCAGACCAATGGAACCCCGCTCCAATGTAGCGCTTTCGGCAGCTCATTTTTGCTTTTGGCTGAGTCTCTCTGGAATGCTGAGAAGGGCCCTCCCACCTGCCCAGAGCCTTCTACCTGCGTTTTCTGGCCTCCAAAAGCCTGGAAACCCGGAAGTAACTGGAGATGATGTAATCGCCAGTCACTTCTGGTGGTATGCAACAGGAGAGTGGTACCGGAGGTGGTACTCGGCTGGAAAGGAGTTGAGAACCCCTAAATTAGGCCAAGCATTGTATGTAGAACTCCAAGGACTGCACATGAACATTTTACACCCTGCTCCTCCTCACCCACAGTTTTTGCATATTATATGTGGGAGATCTATTTGTGAACTATTTTTTGTTGAAAAGCGGTATATAAATATTCTTTAATAATAATAATAATAATAATAATAATATATTTATTTACAGTATTTTTATCCCGCCTTTCTCCCCGAAGGGACCCAATAATATGTATTATTATTTATTATTATCTGTGTGTAAAACTATTTCTGGGGATGGAGCACCTTTTCTCAAATTGTGGTTGGGGTGATGGCCCCAAGTTGGGCACTGGCCGAGGGCTTAAGTCTCTCAGGGGACCTACCCAGCTGGGTTGATGCTCAGCTCTGAGGACTGGTGGAGGCAATAGAACCCAATTAGGGGGCATGTGGGAATATCACAGGGCTCGAGTGCAGGGCTTTGCCCCAGCACCTCTGCAATAAGGTGTCGGCACTGATTAGGATGATAATTTTGAAGGGGAATAAAGAGTACATGATAGCAGTAAAACAATGAGAATTTAATTTACGGTATTTATTTATTTATTTAAATAATTTTTACTCTGCCTTTCGATAAGGGCAATCACGGCGGCTTAGAATTAAAACGTGTTAAAATACATAATAAAATACAATACAATAAAAAGAATTAAAAGAATTAAAACAAACAAACCCCAGTGGGTCACCTTATGATTATATTTATTAAAAAGCCAGCCCACCATGTCCGCCATCGAACGCCATCCTGAATAAAAATGTCTTGAGGCCCCGCCAAAAGGTCTCTAAAGAGGGAGCCGTTCTTAATTCCAGGGGGAGGGAATTCCATAGTTGGGGCGCCACCACCGAGAATATAGCACTAGAAGAGGTCAGATTATTTTGGTGACTGTTTTTGTTAAATGAAAACCTATATTTTGTAGGTCAAAGATGGAGCACAGCTAGTGGTTACCTTCGGCCTACATTATCACGCCCAAACCTGTCAGCAGAAGTCGGCACACTTGTAACAAAAATTTTGTTCGAAGGGACAAAAGCCATTGGCATTGAATGTGTTATAAATGGAGAAAAGAAAAAGGTAAGTATTTTTTTTCCTGTACAAAGAGAAATCTTTGAAATGAAACATACTTTTTATAACATGTTACAGCAAGGTGTCTATGTTAGGGTAAGCCCCAGTTTCTACATTCCACCAGAGACAGTGCTGAAATGGTATGGTGGAGGATTGGTGCGATTCGAGTCCCTTCATCCAGCAGACTTTCTCCAGTGTGGCCCTTGGTGTGAGCACTCAATCACACAGAGGCCCAGTTTGCATGGATATTTAATTATATATTCAGATTAATTGATTAAAAATATTCGAACCACTAGCAGCCCAATCCTATGCTCCAGATATGCTAGTCTGAGTGGCGTACACCATGGCATATCTCCATGGTCACTGGTGCAATGACAGCCCCACCAGCAAACAAGCCTCAAAATCACTGAAAACAGAAGTGCTTATTTCTGCAATTAGAAAAACCGCAATTTGCAGTTTTTCTAATAGTAAACGTAGTCACTATGGTCTTCAGTAATTTCCCAGTTCAGCCATTAATTGAAAAACATGGAAAGCCAACAAATGAACAGTTGTTTTAAAACTTGGTAACATATATAAGGGAAATTATGTGAACTGAACATTTTCATGGCCCCAATTCATGCAGGTTATCTTGATCTTTTTAGTTGTTTTTCTTGTCCTTTTTCAGCTCTATGACTTTCTTTTTGAGATGGCGCATGTAGGCCTCTACCCAGTATTGTAAGTGTGTCAGGATCACTGATGTATATAAAGGCATTAACACTTGCTGCTTTTGTTTTCAGTCCATTCCTAATGATTAATAACATTGAATTTGCCTTTTTCCACATTGAATCTTCATTGCCATTTTGATGTCTGTTCACCCAGCTTGAAGAGAACCTTTGAGAGCTCGTCACAATTTGCTTGGGTTGTCTTCAAGCTCTTCACCCAGCTTGAAAAGAACGTTTGAGAGCTCTTCACAACTTTCCCGTACCCACGAGTAAGCCTCTGCAGCGCGAAGGGATATACTCGGACCTGCGCTAGCGAATTTGCTGGCGCATGTCCACGTGGATCCATACTGTGGGATCGGGTCCGGGAAGGAGGCTAGGATTTGGCAGCTGTGCCCGAATGCTAGCCAATCTGCCCTCTCCAGTCCCTGTTGCCGCCTCATTTCACTGCCCCCGTCACCACCTCATTCCATTCTCCCCTGCCCCGGTTGCTGCCTCTCCCCACCTCCATCCTGCCTCCCCTGACATCCTACCTGCCTCAGTGGTTCCTCCAGGGTCCTTTGGCGGGTGTGGGAAGACTCGGGCCTTCCCGCTGGCGCTCCTACAGCGTGCAAGTTTGTGTGCTATCAGAGTGCTTTTAACGACTGCCATAAGGCAGCCTATGGTGGCAGAACGCTAATTCTGCCTATATTCAGCCTGAACAGGATTGGGCTGTTAGGCATGTAGGAAAAGAAAGGATACACAAATACAGTATTCTAATTTAGACATCGAGGCAAAATATTAAATTATAATAGTATATAGCATATTTCAAAATGCTTCATATATCAGATATCCTTATAACGATCCTAAAAGGAAGGCTAATATGATTAGCCAGCAGGTGACGCAGCGGGTTAAACCGCTGAACCATAAGCTGTCGATCGAAAGGTCGGCAGTTCGATTCCCGCGACGGGGTGAGCGCTCGTTGCTTGGCCAGCTCCTGCCAACCTAGCAGTTCCAAAGCATGTCAATGCGAGTAGATAAATAGGTACCGCTTGCGGGAAGGTAAACAGCGCTCCGTGTTCCAGCCACATGCTACGCGCTGTGGCAAGGAGAGTCATGCCAGCCACATGACCACGGAGGCGTCTTCGGACAATGCTGGCTCTTCGGCTTTGAAATGGAGATGAGCACCACACCCTAGAGTCGGACACGACTGGACTTAATTGTCAGGGGATACCTTTACCTTAATATGATTAGTAGAAGGCAGCAAGACAAAGTGTCATTATCGGTGTCCATGACTTCCAGAGAGCAAAGTCTCTTCTTTGCCTTCATCAAGGCTAAGCCCTTCAAACTCGCTGGACAGTGATCATGGAAATCCAGGACCTGCTATACACTGTTAACCACTGACTATTCAAGAAAGAAGAGATAATCACTTGGGATAGGGGATGAACAACATCACAAATTATGTCATTTAGAACTAGCAGAAGTCCTTGATTCAACACTGGAATTTGGAAAACAGTTTAGGTAGATGACATGAAAGCTTAGGAAATTATTAGTTTTATCTTCAAGAAATACCGTACCTGCATAGCTGTAATCCAGGCTGGGACAACTTGTTCAAACAGTGAATGTTAAGTAGTCATCTCAGACAAGCAGCCTGAACTCCCAAATATCTATTACAAGCGGAGCAAGCAGTATTGGAAGCTGAAGACCACAGTTATGACGACACATCTGTCCTGTGTTTGAATGCTGTTTTTCTTCTATCAAATTAAATCTATTTACAATTAGTTTTTCTTTTATTTCAGGTTTTGGCTAGCAAGGAAGTTATTTTAAGTGGAGGTGCTATAAATTCCCCGCAACTACTTATGCTGTCTGGAGTTGGAAATGCAGATGACCTCAAAAAATTAGGAATTCCTGTTGTCTGTAACCTTCCAGGTTTGTATGTAATACAATTGTTTGTTTGACTGAATGTATGATTATTATTATTACTGCTATTATTGTTAAGAATATTTATATACCACTTTTCAACAAAAAAAGTGGTTTAGATAGCAAAACAAAATAAACAGTTTCCTGTCCCAGAAGGGCTCACAATCGAAAAAGAAGCAACAGAAACACCAATCAGCAGCTACTGGGAACAGGGATGGCCCAACCATGAGGCCACCTGAAGTGTTCGTGTGAAGCAGCACCCTTAGAGGGGCAGCAAGCAGACAAGCCCCCAGCCCATCTATTCGCCACCCTCTCCTATCCGCCGCTCCACTGGGTGCTCCAATCCTCTTCCACCTTGCTGGAAACAAATCAAGAGGGTCGCAGCAGTAGTGGCAGCCTCCTTCTCCCTCCAATGCTGCTGGAAGAAGATGTAGAAAAAGGAAAGGCTGCCACAGCTCCAAATCATGTCTTCTTGCCTATGTGGTGCTTACAAAGCCTCAAGTAAGCAGAGAACGTTTTATTTGGAGCCTGCCTGCCTGCCCCTTCCCTGCACTTGCAAAGGTCTCTGTATGCAGCCTTTCCACTCCGCTCCTCTTTTGTTTGTAATGAGCATGAGCTCTGCTCCCAGCACCCTCTGTGCCTGTTCATTTCAAACAGAAGAGGTCATGTCAAACAACTAAGGAGGCTGCATGCATGCAGCAATCTCCGTAAGTAAAGGGAAGAGGGATGGAAGCACACCTGTTCATTTGCCCACCTGTCCTCCAGAGGAGGGCTGCGTGCACGAGTATGTGAGCAGAGGCGGCAGTGGGTGGTGGATTCAGGTGGCTCAGAGGCACACGCTGCCACTGACTGGAAGCACCACTAGGCTGGGGTGAATAGGGACAGTTGCTTTCCCCCTGTTAAATATAGGAGGAGGAGCACCTCAAAAAGTGCCTCTTGCCCAATTTGCAGGGTTCTGCTTGCAGTGATGTCTTGTTTCCTTACACGCATGCATGCAATATGTTGGATGATTGGGTTTTTTTTTTTTTTTGGTTTTGTCCTTTCTACCAGGTGTTGGTCAGAATCTTCAAGATCATTTAGAACTGTACATACAACAGAAGTGCACTCAGCCCATAACACTCTATAAATCACAGAAACCTCTTAAAATGATCAAGATTGGTCTTGAATGGTTCTTGAAATGTACAGGTATGATTCACAGTTATGTCTTGTTCCACTCTTACTTTGATATGAATATCAAGTTGACTTTTAAAATAAAAGTATTAGTGACTAATCATGTGAAATAAGGCACATCTGGGTATTGTAGATGAAGAGAATATTTGTTCTCTGGATGAGGAAGGGGGGGGCATTCGGGACCGAATGGGTTAACTCCTCATCTTCAGATGCAGGGCCCGTACGAGAAGTTGACTCCTCCTCCTAAGCAATTACCTGACTCCTAAGCAATTACCGGTATATCTTTATGGCTATATTGTAGTATAGGCAAGAATGAACCTGGTCTGGGGAAATTATCTATTACAGGAGGAGTTTTTAATCCCATTGTTGTGGTTGCTTGGTATGTCTTTGCAGAGGGCTTATCAAATATTTGTAAGTCACAAATAGCTGCTGTTAAAGAGCTTTAATGGTGATGTCTGTGTGCTTAGGAAGTCCCCGGCTCAAATTGTGCCTTAGCAATGAACTCCCTTGGTGGTCTTGGGCAAATTCTATTTCTTAGCCTTAGATCTCCCTCTGCATTATGGGAACACTAATAGTCTACCTTGCATTTTTCAACAACTACAACAATCTGCCAATTTCTTTAGCCCTTCTCATTGCTGCTAACCTCCTTAAACTCAAGATGTGTTTGTGTGATTCCTGAATCTTCTCTGCGGTGTCCCATTCTTCAGGTGAAGGAGCCACTGCCCACTTAGAAACTGGTGGATTTATCAGAAGTCGAGCAGGAGTTTCTCACCCAGATATTCAATTCCACTTTCTCCCTTCTCAAGTGATTGACCATGGGCGTGTTCCTTCTCAGATGGAAGCTTACCAGGCAAGTGATACAAGACCATCAGTCACTCCTCAGAAATGCTTGATTGCTGTGCAAAAAAATCATAAATTGTGCTCAAGTAATTTCACTGTTTATTTTCAGCAAAGAAATAAAAAAAAACTTCCTTCCCGCTGGCGCTCTGGCAGCACACTGCCAGAGTGTACTTCATGAATGCTTTTCAGCAGCCAGCACTGGCAGAACATGTGTTCCACCTGTGCGAAGAGCCCATAGGATTGGGCTGTTAGTGTGCATTTTTTGTGCAAATTTTTATCACACCAGATGTTTTCAGAAGGAGAAATCTTTTATGTGATTGCCTTGCTACTGATTCTTGCATTTAAATATACAGTCACAACATCTTAAAAGGAGAAGCCAAATTTACAAAATAAGGCTGGAAAAAAATATCCAGATTGCACTGTTCAGATCTTCTCTTGGGTTGTTGCAGGTCCATGTTGGCCCTATGAGAAGTACCAGCATAGGATGGCTAAAACTGAAAAGTACAGACCCAAGGGAGCATCCCATCCTTGAACCCAACTATATGTCAACAGGTAAATCTAGAGACACCTGTGCCCTGTTTTTCCATCTCTTTCATTTGTGCTCCAGCACCTGCCCACCCCCATCAGTAACTCACTACTCGTATACATCTCTGTTGTCAGTGGCACATTGTGTTGATGGCAGCAAAGTACTGTATTGTCTTTATGTATCTCTTTCTGTTGAGTCCATACCAAACTATGTCGAACATGGCACAGTTCCCATGTATAATCTGATCTTCCCTCACACTCATAAAATGGCTCTAGGCAACCCCCCAAACCTGATCAAATGTGGAGTCATTAAGTGGGTGGGGACCCAAAAGAACAAGATTGTCGATCCAGCACCAATAGATTTTGATAGTCATAGTTTGCGCATTGAAAATTGTTGTGCTTACAGAGTCTGTTGCATGTTGGAATCTTTCAGATAATCTAGTAGTTTGAATAGATTTTCCCAAACTGGTAATTGCAAAAGTCACACACTCATATCCAGAATCTTAATGTATACACAGAATTCTTGTATGTGTAAGGTCCTCCATTCATTTCAATGGAGGAAAGAGATGTATACATACATAGGATATGTGCTACAAAGCTCTTATGCTTGTAAGAAACTGCTGGATCGGAGCAGTTGTAGGTTGAAGAATAGGTTTTGTAGGTTTTCTGAATTCAGCAATAATGGAGATTGCACAGGAAATTTAGATAGTGAAACATTATATAAATAATGAGAAGATAAGGTGCAATAAGCAGTCTTCAGACTGCTATTGCTTTAAACTGTGTAGAGGAAATCTCTGCCATTTCAGATGTGATTGTTTTACACACATTTTGGGGAATAGTCCGATCACTGTTTTAACTGGAAAGAAACCATTAGAATGTTAGGCAATGTCCACTTTATATTTCAGCTGTTTTTCCTCTTCCTTGACTTATTACACTTTCATTTATTTGTGTTGTTAGGACAGTAACATACGGTAATTATAATTGTATAATGAGCAAGCATTATAAACTTATATATTGTATATGCTAAATATTAGATTTTTCTTTCTCTTTTTACAGAAATAGACATTTCGGAATTTCGTCAGTGTGTCAAGTTAGCTAGAGAGATATTTGCTCAGGAAGCCTTTGACAAATTCCGTGGACCTGAAATCCAACCAGGAAGTCAAGTTCAGTCTGATGAAGAAATAGATGCTTTTGTAAGACAAAAGGCTGATAGTGCCTATCATCCTTCATGCACTTGTAAAATGGGACAAAGTTCTGATACTACTGCTGTTGTCGATCCCCAGACCAAAGTTATAGGAGTAGAAAACCTGAGGGTTGTTGATGCCTCAATAATGCCTAGTATTGTCAGTGGAAATTTAAATGCACCAACCATCATGGTAGCAGAGAAAGCCGCTGATATAATCAAGGGCCTGCCATCACTTCGAGAGAAAAATGTTCCTGTATATAAACCCCAGAGTTTTGAGACTCAGCGATAAAGTGCCTTTTTGTGCAGATGGAATTTTGCCAGCAATCTGACTTTTACTTTGGCATAAGAATAAGTGTGCATCAATTGTTACATTACCTATGTGAAATTGTTTGCTAATAATATTTAATCTAAAATTCACTTTCAGTTTCAGTCAAGCAAAGAGATTGGATGTATAAAAGAAGTCAGCTGCACCTTCTAAAAAGAGCAGGTGAACATGTTGCCCAGGAAAATATTCAGTCACAATATGGCTAACATGGCTAGATTTTTGTTACTTCCTGTAGTAGAACCTCATGATGGAATTGACTTCAAATCTTGAACAGTTCCTCAAGTATCTGGACAAATCATTGTGAGCAGCTTGGTTTATGGTGTTTTGACAGAATTATCTTATGGTATAGTAAGTGGATACTTTGTATGAAGTTTAATCACACTATATAGTGTGGAACATTGGGGCCTCACAATAATTTATTATAATAATACCAAAGGTATGCCCTTGATAGCAACGGAATGGGATTTAGTCCTACCTTAAGCCCTATTGTGATTTCTTTATCTGGACTTTTATTAGATTGTGCCTCAAGTATTTTTTTTCTAATTCTTAAGTAATCCACTTCATATTAGACCATATCAACAATATGCCTTATTTCAGGAAAGCAATCTGAAAACCTTGTGATGCTGAATACAGCTGAACACTTTTTAAAGTCATGGCAGTGTTCTTGAAAGTAGCTAATTAATACAGGCTAAGCAAATTTACAGCATAGCAAAAGCAAACAAAAGAGGATATTAATCCCCAACTATGTCAGTTTCTATTGACACGAGGGACTGATGTGTACATTAGGTTACATAATGATCACATGTTGCTAAGAACATCAAATGTTCTGCCGAGGACAAATGAAACCTGTAGATTAAAAAACACAATATTTTTTTAAATGATTTTCATACTAATATGAAGAAGAAAATGTTGCCATACTCAAAAACATTTATAGTTATGTTTAGCAGATTCACATATACGGATCTCTATGTGCAGTCCACTGCATATAATTTGGTTCTTTAGTCATTTAAAAAGGAAATACAGGCCTCCTTTAAATTGCTTTTGAGCCAAAGTTTACATGGCAGAGCATTAAATTCCAGGATGTAATCAACACAAAGTAAGAAAAAGACACCTGGAGCTAATTAGGCACTCTTGCGTGCTTTTGTTTATCATCTTAGCACAAACAGTAAGGCTGAAGAGATGGCTTTGCCCTTGTTACTTCATACAAGGTTGAACCCCTTACTTCCAGCTCACCAGGAGTGCAGGGGACACCTATCAGTTCTCACAGGAGAGAGGCAAACACCATTTCCCAGTCTTCCCAATGCTGAAGCAAGTAGGTTCTGTGGTTCTCATAGCATGGAGTTCTTTTACCACTGCAACCTCCAGACCTCCAGCGAATGCACTGTAGTTATGGTTGTTAATTTCATAACAATAAGTCCTAAGCATCCCTTTTCATATGCCAACAGAACAGCTGAATAAAGAACCCCCTAGAAAGAGATTCTTACAAAGCCAGTGTGACAATTAGAATGATTTTGTTTATACTTTCCTTCTTTAATTTTGTGAACTGACTTGAATTGATAGTTTCATCTTTTCTGTAATTTATTTGTTATTGACTATAACAAAGATTGCAATTAAATAGTTTTAATTGTTTATAGCTGAGAATATTTCATGATGAAACTTGTTTCTAATTATCTGGCTTTCAGTTAAGATATTTTCTAATGATAGCTTGTTGGGGTTTTTTTTTTGTTTATCTTCAATATACAGTACTTGCTCATCTTTGTAGTGTAATTGCTTCAAGAAATTATTACTTAGTGTTATGTCTTTGAGGGGAGTTCATTTACTAGCCAGACTTTGCTCTGGGTGCTTCTTTAAGGGATCTCCTATGTAGATTCATGAAAAACAACAATAACAATCAAACCCTTCTTATGTGTGTTCTAGAAGAGATCTAAAGGTAAATACCAGAATTATGACCTGGCAAGTAATTTCTTTCTTTCTCTCTCTTGATTAGAGATAGAGATATCTTGCTTTTCTGCCTTCAAGGAGTCCCCCACAATGGCTTGCATAATTCAAAATGCACAAATATGATAAAATCATTAAAATCATAAAACGATCCTGAAACCCAAGAAATCAACTAAACTGAGATCACCTGCGGAACAGGTAGACACAAAAATATACAAAATAATGGGGCTATTAATTTAACCAAACACCTGGTTAAACAAAAATGTCTTCACTAGCTGGCAGAAGCTTACTAATGCGGGGGTTAAACAAGCCTCCAAGGGAGGAGATTCCAAAGCCCATGGGCTGTGATAGAAAACAAAACAAAATACAGTACGTTTCTCCCAAGTGAACTTCAGAAAAGGGGGGGGCATGGAGCAGGGTCCCTGATGTTGAGCGATGTGGGTAGGCAGACTACCCACATGGTAGTGGGGGGGGGGGAAGAAACATACCTTTAAATAAGGGCTTTAAAGGTTACAACCAACACCTTGAATTGAGCCCAGAAACACATCAGTAAGCAGTGAAGACAGTACAAAATGGATGTCATATGCTCTCATGCACAAGTCCCAGATAGAACCTGTGCATCAGCGTCCAGACAATCTTCAAGGATAGCCCCACATAAAGTGCCTTGGAGTAGTCAAGTCTCAATATGACTAGCAGTGCAATCCTAACCAACTTTCCAGCGCCACTACGCAAGCACTTATTCTGTGGGAAAATAAGCAAGGCATATATGTTTAGACCTCCTTCATGGATCATTGCCTTGTCGTGGCGAAGGGGCTTGCGTAACTCAGTGAAGCCATGAGCTATGCCGTGCAGGGACACCCAAGACGGACAGGTCGTAGCAGAGAGTTCTGACTAAAAGTGATCCACTGGAGAAGGAAATGGCAACCCACTCCAGTAACCTTGCCACGAAAATCCCATGAACAGTTCCAAAAGGCTAAAAGATATGACGCCGGAAGATGAGCCCCTCAGGTCGGAAGGTGTCCAATATGCTACTGAGGAAGAGCGGAGGACTATTCCAAGTAGACCCAGAAAAAGTGAAGCAGTTGGGCCAAAGCCAATAGGACGTCCAACTGTGGATGTGTCTGAGGTTGAAAGGAAAATCCAATGCTGCAAGGAGCAATACTGCTTAGGAACATGGAATGTGAGGTCTATGAATCAAGGCAAGCTGGATGTGGTCAAAAATGAGATGATAAGATTGAACATTGACATCTTGGGAATCAGCGAACTAAAATGGACGGGCATGGGCGAATTTAAGTCAGGTGACCATCATATCTACTACTGTGGGCATGAATCCCTTAGAAGAAATAGAGTAGCCCTCATAGTCAATAAAAGAGTGGGAAAGGCAGTACTGGGGTGCAACCTCAAAAACGACAGAATGATTTCAGTTTGAATCCAAGGCAAACCATTCAACATTACAGTAATCCAAGTGTATGCCCCAACCACTGATGCCAAAGAAGATGAAGTTGACCGGTTCTATGAAGACCTACAACACCTTCTAGAACTAGCACCCAAAAAAGATGTCCTTTACATCATAAGAGACTGGAATGCTAAAGTAGGAAATCAAGAAATAAATGGAACAACAGGCAAGTTTAGCCTTGGAGCGCAAAATGAAGCAGGGCAAAGGCTAACGGAGTTCTGTCAAGAGAACACGCTGGTCATAGCAAACACTCTTTTCCAACAACACAAGAGGCGACTCTACACATGGACATCACCAGATGGTCAATACCGAAACCAGATAGATTATGTGCTTTGCAGCCAAAGATGGAGAAGCTCTATACAGTCAGTAAAAACAAGACCTGGAGCTGACTGTGGCTCAGATCATGAGCTTCTTATTGCAAAATTCAGGCTTAAACTGAAGAATGTAGGGAACACCACTAGACCAGTCAGATATGACCTAAACCATATCCCTTATGAGTGGAGGTGAAGAATAGATTTAGGGCATTAGACCTGGTAGACAGAGTGCCTGAAGAACTATGGACAGAAGTTCGTACCATTGTACAGGAGGCAGCAACTAAAACCATCCCAAAGAAAAAGAAATGCAAGAAAGCAAAGTGGCTGTCAGATGAGGCTTTACAAATAGCTGTGGAAAGAAGGAATGCAAAAAGCAAAGGTGAAAGGGAAAGATATAAACAACTGAATGCAGATTTCCAGAGAATAGCAAGGAGAGATAAGAAGGCCTTCTTAAATGAACAATGCAAGGAAATCGAGGAAAACAACAGAATGGGGAGGACTAGAGACCTCTTCAAGAAAATTGGAGATATCAAGGGAACGTTTTGTGCAAAGATGGGCATGATAAAGGACAAAAAAGGCAGAGACCTAACAGAAGCAGAAGAGATTAAGAAGAGATGGCAAGAATACACAGAAGAACTATACAAGAAAGATCTTAATGTTCCTGATGACCACGCTGGTGTGGTCACTGACCCAGAGCCGGACATCCTAGAGAGTGAAGTCAAGTGGGCCTTAGGTAGCATCACTAACAACAAAGCTAGTGGAGATGATAATATCCCAGCTGAGCTACTTAAAATCCTAAATGATGATGCTGTGAAAGTGCTGCACTCAATATGCCAACAAATTTGGAAAACTCAGCAGTGGCCAAAGGATTGGAAAAGGTCAGTTTACGTTCCAATTCTAAAGAAGGGCAGTGCCAAAGAGTGCTCAAACTATCGCACAATTGCACTCATTTCACATGCTAGCAAGGTTATGCTCAAAATCCTACAAGCTAGGCTTCAGCAGTACGTGGACCGAGAACTACCGGACGTACAAGCTGGGTTTCGAAGAGGCAGAGGAACTAGAGATCAAATTGCCAACATGCGCTGGATCATGGAGAAAGCACGAGAGTTCCAAAAAACCACCTACTTCTGCTTCATTGACTACGCAAAAGCCTTTGATTGTGTGGATCACAACAAACTGTGGCAAATTCTTAAAGAGATGGGGGTACCAGACCACCTTACCTGTCTCCTGAGAAACCTGTATGCGGGTCAAGAAGCAACAGTTCGGACCTGCCATGGAACAACCGACTGGTTCAAAATTGGGAAGGGAGTACGGCAAGGCTGTATATTGTCACCCTGCCTATTTAACTTATATGCAGAGTACATTATGAGAAATGCAGGGCTGAATGAATCGCAAGCCGGAATCAAGATTGCTGGGAGAAATATCAACAACCTCAGATATGCAGACGATACCACCCTAATGGCAGAAAGTGAAGAAGAACTAAAGAGCCTCTTGATGAGGGTGAAAGAGGAGAGTGCAAAAGTTGGCTTGAAACTCAACATTAATAAAACTAAGATCATGGCATCTGGGCCCATCAATTCCTGGCAAATAGAAGGGGCAGAAATGGAAGCAGTAACAGATTTTACTTTTCTGGGCTCCAAGATCACTGTAGACGGAGAC
This sequence comes from Plestiodon gilberti rubricaudatus, assembly GCA_026170595.1. Lineage (NCBI taxonomy): Eukaryota > Metazoa > Chordata > Lepidosauria > Squamata > Scincidae > Plestiodon > Plestiodon gilberti. Next base: position 216,923,307 of record JANXHW010000002.1, on the reverse strand, counting down.
AGCAGCCAGGAAATTAAAAGACGCTTACTCCTTGGAAGGAAAGCTATGGCAAACTTAGACAGCATAATAAAAAGCAGAGATATCACCATGCCAACAAAAGTTTGCATAGTCAGGGCGATGGTGTTCCCAGTAGCAATGTATGGTTGCGAGAGTTGGACCATAAGGAAGGCTGAGCGCCGAAGAATAGATGCTTTTGAACTGTGGTGCTGGAGAAGACTCCTGAGAGTCCCTTGGACTGCTAGGAGATCAAATCAGTCAATCCTAAATGAAATCAACCCTGACTGTTCCCTGGAAGGACAGATACTAAGGCTGAAACTCAAATATTTTGGCCACCTAATGCGAAGAGAGGACTCTCTGGAGAAGACTCTGATGCTGGGAAAAATTGAAGGCAAAAGGAGAAGGGGAAGGCAAAGGATGAGATGGTTAGACAGCATCACCGATGCAACGAACATGCAAATGAGCGAACTCAGGAAGATAGTGGAGGACAGGAAGGCCTGGCGGGATGTGGTTCATGGGATCACGAAGGGTCGGACACGACTTAACGACTGAACAACAACATATGTTTAGACATGTACATTTGTATATAGGGTAATAGTGTCTTCATTTCATCTGGATTGTGCCATTTGTATATAACACTATACAAAGTAGCTATAAAACACGCTTTTCTGCAATTTCTGAAATGGGTACAATTTTAGAGTAATTGTTACATTTTCATAATCTTTGTTTGCAGTCGAGAAAGTCAAACACTTTTAAACTATTTGTAATGTTTGCTTCTTGTTATATAGACCAGTGGTTCTCAAACTGGTGGGTCGCAACCCACCAGGAGAATCAAATGTTTCCCTTGCCCCCTTAAGGGATGGGGGAAGCATGCCGCCAGCAGCGGCGATCCCGGGGATCACCGGCAGAGGGGGGAGAGTGCCCCCAAATGGGGTTTTTTGACGTGCTGGGGCTCCAGGGGTGTGCAGGGAGGCTTGCGGAGGGTCGCAAAACCCGAAAGTGGCCTAAAATCGCCGTTTTTCGGTGATCTAAACATTGAGGAGGCTAGTGGAGGGTCGCGCAGGCCTCCCCGCATACCCCCCAAAGCCTCGGCACATCAAATATCCCCATTTTGAGGTGCTTTTTTCCAGCTGGCCCCACCTCCGCAAGCACTCTAAGTTCTCCCCACCTTGTGGGGAGAACTTTGAGAAATGCTCGTATAGACATTACTAAGGTTTATTTTTTATTATCTCCTAAGTTGCAGATGCCATTGAAAAGGCTAAAGTATGCCCTGTCTGGAATCTGGTGATTTATTTAAAATAACAGAAGACCTTACCTAATTTAAAATGTAGCATTTACTTTTTTGCAAAGTAAACACATTACTACTACACATTTTGCCATTAAAAGAAAAAGGAATAGAGAACAGCATCTAACAGGCCTTGCTCCACAGAACCAAGCGCACACAATGAATTGCACACACAGAGTTGTAAACAGGAACTTGCTGAACAGATGGTTGACACAGGCAAGAATGAGCTTCACACCTCATGAACTAGATGATCATTGTTTTCAAAGTTGAGTGTGATTGCGGCACCCTGGGAGTAAGCGGTTTTGGCGCAGAGGCCGGCGCCACTCACTCCACCGCCAGCCAATACCCGCACTGCTGGACTCAGGTAAGTGCTGAGCCGTGCAGCGGGAGGGTGGACGGGTGGCGGGGGAGGGGGCAACCTGGGCAGGGAGGGGATTTCGGCGGCGTACTCCACCAATATCTTAACCTGTTTCCGGTCCTGGCCTGCCTTACACAACCTCCCCGGATGTGCGCCAGCAAAATAGCTGATGTGCATCTGAGGAGGCCCATTGGGGCCGCTGGGGCTGACATCAGGGGGAAAGGGACGAACGTCCCTTTCCTCCGAGGTGTGCCCCAATTCTGCCAGTGCAGCCCTGATCCTGCTTTGAATCTGCCGCAGCGCACTTTGCGTTGCAGCAGATCTTAGGCAGGATTGGGTTGTTTGTTTATTTGGGGATTTCTATACCACCTTTCCCTAGGTAACAAAACCTGGAGCTTAAGGCAGTTTACAACATAAAAAGATAAAAATGTGTAAGAACCACCATACGTAAGAAAAACTATTCAAAAACACAGTAGCCTAAAAACAGCAGCTAAAATATAAAAGCATAAAACTAACAGCAAAAAAGCAAAACTCCTGCAGGCTCCCAGATATCTCCAACTATCAACTCCCCCCGCCAACCTACCATTTGAAATAAAATTGTTTTATTTCAAAAGGCATTTCAAAATATTAAAAAGTATGTAAGATGAATCAGAAAGTGTCTAGGGAAGGGGCTGATTGCAATTTACCTGATAGGGAGTTCCACAGTTGCGGGGGGGGGGGGGGAACCAACCAGAAGGCTCTTCCTCTCATCACTGCCCCCCTTGCTTCAGTCAAGAGGGGCACACAAAGAAGGGCCCCCTGTGATGATTTTAGGGGCTCTCTATACATAAGAAGGTGGGCATTCAGATATTCTGGCCCAAAGCTGTTAAGGGCTTTAAGGGTTAAAACATGAACCTTGAATTGGGCCTGGAAACAAACAGGCAGCTAATGCAGCTGCTGGAGCAATGGTCCAACAGAATCGAATCACGATGGCTGCATTCTGTACCAGTTGCAGTTTCTGGACCTTCTTCAAGGGCAGCCCAACACAGAGCACATTGCAGCAGTCTAATCACAATGTCATTAGGGCATGGGCCACTTTGGCCAGGTCAGAATGGCACAGGTACAGTAACAGCTGACACACCAGCTGAAGCTGGGCAAAGGTCCCCTGGTGACAGCCACCACTTTCCGATCTAAGAGCAGCTGTTTGTCCAAGAGGACCTCCAAGCTGCAAACCTGCTCCTGCAGAGGGAGTGCAGGACCCTATTAAGAGCAGGTTGATGTTCCGACACCTGTATCGAGGCATTCCAAACCAAGACCACCTCTGTCTTGTTCAGATTTAGTTTCAACTTGTTGGCCCACATCCAGTTCCTTACTGCCTCCAGGCAATGGTCCAGGGACCTTAACTGCCACCCTTAAAGATGGAGAAAGGAGAGATAGAGCTGGGTGTTAGCTGCATATCGGTGACAGCCAACTCCAAATCCCTGGATCACTTCTTTCAGTGGTTTCATGTAGATATTAAACGCCATGGGAGATGAAATAGAACCCTGTAGCACCTCACAGGTCAAAGACCAGGGTGTTTAATAGACATTGCCCAGCACCACCTTCTGCGACCTGTCAGCCAAGGAGGAGGAAAAACAGTGCCTCCAATCCCCAATTCAGCCAACCATGGTGAACATCATGGTATCAAACACCACCGAGAGGTCCAGCAGGACCAACGGGGATGCATTGCCCCTGTCCAGGCCCCGGAGCAGGTCATTAAGTAGGGCACCCAAGGCTGTCTTCATCCTAAAACCAGGCCTGAAAGCCAGATTGATATAGATCTAGATAATCATTTTCTTCCAGAACTCTCTGGAATTCGACTGCCACCACGATATCACCACGTTTGTAGTCCTAAGCCAACCTACCATTGTAGTCCTAAGCCAACCTAACACACTTGATGTGTGTTCGTATGTTGTTGTTTTACAACAGAGGAGCATCTAATCCAGAGAGGCAATCTGCATGCTGTGATTCTGTATTGTCTGCGCAATCCTCATGTAAATTAGGGCGACGTAACGAGCGTTTCGCCGCCCTAAGCAGTTGCAAATGTGCCATAAGGCACGTTTGCGTCTACATCCGAGCAAGGAAGGCTGGCGCAAGGCCGGCCTCCCCTGCTCAGCCGCTGGAGCGCCCAAAGGACCGCCGGCAGACCCAGGTAAGGATCCAGCCGGCAGGGTGCGGCGGTCTGGTGGTAGCGGGAGGGTGGCCATAGGCCCAGCCGGTCAGGGAGGGGGCGGAGGATGGCTTCGGCAGAATCCGGTCTCCCGCCGATCGGCTGAGCCATTACACGTCCTCCTCCAACTTCTGCCAGAATTCTGAGGAGACCAATCGGCCTTGGTGCCGGTTACACTTGGGGAACGGGACGAGTGTCCCCTTCTCCGAGTAGACTTTTCACTGAGCGGGCACCTGCCCGCAGCGGAGCATTGGGTCCAGTGGGCAGTCTGGGCCGGCCGCCCGATCCTTAGGCAGGATTGGGCTGTTAGTCATCTAGAAGTCTGCCCCCATTGAATTCAGTGAGACTTTTGGCTGGGTCGCCTGTACATAATGTCTGACAGTGAAAAGTGTGGACTGTTGACCACTTTGTGTTTTGAGTGGATGGGAGCCAGTGTACAAAAGTTGAATCTGTTGCATCTGATCTGGCCTGGCTCATTCACAAAGATGTTGTCTGTTGGTGTGAAGAACATTCACATATCAAGTGAAAAAGCAGGGACGTGAGAACCAGCCCTTCTGAGTAAATGTGCACAGGATTGGGCTGGAAGCCTACATGCGAATCATACTTGCAGGATTGAGGTGATGGAAACAATGTTCTCTGCTTACTTTTCTATTTGTTTTATAAAGCCTGTGACTGCAAGGGCAATATATTAATTACTCTTATCATTATGGGGTAGATAGTAGTCAATACAACAAGTACCTCTGGGGAGGGTTGTAGGATTATCTGAATCTTTCCCAGCCTTTGGACAACAAACCTACTTATCAAATGCCAGGCTTAGATAACTGTAACTCTGGTTAGCATGATATTAGAAAGGGCTGAGATTTCAATAAACTCATATGACATCAGTAAATAAACAATTTCATAATAAAGCTCCTTGGGCCTTCCTAGGAAGAATAATTTACTTCAAAAAAAATGAAAACAGGTTACAAAAAACCTGCTGACTCAAGAGCTGGCTGGAGGGACAACTGCAGATGCTCTAAGCAAGTCCTGCTACCTGGTGTTGCTGCAAAGCAGTAAAAATGTGGAGCATTGTAATTAACTGGGGAAAGGACTGGTGTGTGGGAATCAGAATGCCACTGAAGAGGAGACCTGACAGCAGTGAGCACTGTCCCATAAGGAAGCAGGTAAATCATTTCTCAGATACAGTACATGCTCTGTCATTAAATGGCAAACAAAATGCTATCCTTGCTGCAATGCAATATAACAAATTCATGTATCAATCAATGTGATGCAAGTTGAATATATGGGGGAAGGGGTTTGGTGGCTTTTGCTGTATGGCAGTTTCATTATGCAGTACTGCATTTTAAGGCATTCAAAATCAGCAACGTATGGAACGATGATAAAAAGAAACCCAGAGATATTCAATATTCTATATGATTTTTTCTTCCACTAGGATGTGACGATGGAGAGAGTGATTTTAAAATATTGCCTATTAGCTAAAATTCTGCTGGGGGTGAAGATAAAATACCACTACATGCCTGGGTTCATGGAAGGCAGGAATGGTTGTTTACATAACTGTAGAGGATCCTCTAGCTGTTATATTTTGTAATGCATATGAACTTATAGGTTATGAAGAGACTTTCACTGTAAACAACTGCATGGCATGGTAGGTCTTTGTTCCTCATGCTACCAGAAGAGGGTTTTATAACCTCTGCATGACATTGTTCTACAGGTCCTGTCATTCATTTTCCCCATTATAATGGTGGTTTTATTGTCATGATAAGTACTTTATTTATAAACTGTCTTGATTACCTGGATTGTCTGAATATCTAACAAGAAGGGATTTCTAGTTAAAAACCTGGGAATAGGTATCCCATCCTAATCCTATTAGTGCCTTACACTGCCGGAATGAGCATTCCTGCGGCGAAAGGCCCTTTATAGCTGTTACAAAATGTGACACACCATTCACTGTGGCCTGGCCGCCACTGCAAGTGGCAAGCAGCTGTGTCCGCGTGCCAGTGGCCGGAGGATGCCCGCCAGCACCGGTAAGTCAGTGCAGAGGGTAGGAAGGAGGAGGGGAGGAACATGGCAGAGATGGGGTGGGGAGGAGGGCAGATCAAGGCTGGGAAGGGGCGGTTTCAGTAGCAGCAGCTCACACCGCTATCCTATCCCCCCTTCCTGGCCCCAATTTCCCCCAACCTGGTTCACATGGACTTGTGCCAGCAATAAAGTTGATGCAGGTCTGAGTCATTGGGCTGGTGCAGGTTTACCCTGGGACAAAGGAACAAATTGTCCCTTGCCCCAAGGAAGTCTCCATGGGCCCAAAACACCCCCATGGGATACAGTGTGCGCATGGATACAGTACCCCCATGGGATACAGTGTGCGCATGGATACAGTACCCCCATGGGATACAGTGTGCGCATGGATACAGTACCCCCATGGGATACAGTGTACAGTTGGCACAACTGCATCACCACATGGGGAGTTGCATTGGATTGGATTGGGCTGCTAGTTACTGTACTTAAAATGACCTCGGTATTTGTAGCTATCCGATTTGCCACCTGCCTCAACATGATCATCGGAAAAAGAACTCTCTCTTGATTCATATATGAAGCCCAGTTTGCTGAAAAACAAACAGTTTGCTGAAAAACAGGGTTGATGCAGAAAATACCACTTAAAAGGGAAAGAGAAATTGCAAATTTTAGACTTGTCAATGTTATGTCAACACATTAATGAACATGATGAGAAGGAGTAAATTCTGGGCACAGCTGCAGTTACTGTGTGAATAAGATAACATTCAGGAAGAAACCAATTAAAAAAATAGGCGCCAGAATGATGGCTGGTTGATAGTGATAACTGGAGTAGTGTCTTGCTGTAAACCTTTGTGCTGCCAATGGTTATAGCTCTTTGAGGGTCAAAAGGACATGTTAATCGTATTACAGGTTGAGTATCTCTTATCTGGACTGATTGGGATGGGAAGTTGTCTGGATTTTGGAATATTAAATATAATTAAATATTTTGGGGATGGGACTCAAATCTAAACACAATTCATTTGTCTTATATACACCTTATACACATAGCTTGAAGGTAATTTTATACAATATTTTTAATAATGTTGTGCTCTAGCATGCCTTGCGCTATGTCAGCCAGGTGCTGGAAAACATTTTTTTTTAAATGTCATAGCCCCCCAAATGTCTGAATTTCAGAATACAGTACCCCTTTTGTTCCAGGAAACAGACTGCTTGATCAGGATCTACACTTGTACAGATGCTTACATTTGCAGGTCCCAATTTATACTTCAGGTCTTACTTATGCACAGTGGGGGAAGGTGAACAAGCCCAAGACTGGTTCCTATGCTATTCTGCCTTATGACAGAGGGGCTAGAAGCATGGAATCGGTTTTGAAAGTGGAAGCAGAGGTTGACTATCGGGAAAAGCCTGCTGAGAGCCAAGAGCGTTCGTTTCCAAGAGCTGCATTGATTTGGCCTTAAAGCGTGCTTTGCTTGTGAACATATGAAGCTGCTTTATATATAAACCATTGGTCTAGCTAGGCTAATATTTTCTACAGTGACTGGCAGATGCTCCCTAGGATTTCAGACTGAACCCCAGATTTCTTGAGAATCTGGAATCTTCTACATGCAAAGCATGTGCACCATTTAGCTTACGCTGTCTATCTTAGCCGACTGTCGCTTCCCATCCATTCCTTTTCCACCTGTAGGTAAAACAGATTTTGCACAGACACAGTAAGATGCCAGCTTACCTTGAAAAGAAACCAATGTAGGAAAGACTGCCTGCTGTTTGGAAAAGTGGAACAACAAAAGCCAACCCTTACTATTGATTCTCTGCTGGGAGGCATTTCTATTGAACTTAATGGGACGTACACTTGCAAAGCTCCCATTTGTTTTAGTGGGACTTGTTCAAGGGAACTTACCTGTAAATTAAACCCACAGTTGTTACAGGTAGCTCTTCCCTGATAATAATACACCAGTTGTATTTTACCAAACATAGGAAGAAACCATTTTTTGGGATTTGATTTGTGGAAGCTACTAGTAAAAAGACTCTCAAGTATAATAAAATTATTACACATTTTTATTCAGAAGAACATTTTGCATTTCTTTTCATACAAAATGATGTAAGTCAAGAAATAATTTACAAACCCTTAAATTCTCTCCTGGCATTTGAAAGAAGAATGATTCAAGAAGAGGTCTGTAAGGTATTCATAGCAAATTGCCACTGTGTACAAAATGGTTGTATTAACATAGTTTATATATGTCACACTTTAAAAAAAAATGTGACTTGAATTGCTACCTATTTTGTTAATACAGATAAACCCTGATAAGGTTACTTGGCAAAGCAAGTCAATTTATCCAGTGTTAATAAAATAGACATTTGACATGTATCATTTTCCAAAATTCTATCAGGTTTTGTATCAGGATTTTACTGCATCATGAACAATATCTAAGCCCTCCTTTGATTGCATAAAAAATAAACCCTTGAAACAGTACACAGAGGACACCAAAAGGTGAGGCAACCAAGCCGCACTCCTAACATGTTAGGAATCTTTTAGTTCTGTAAATGTTTGTTTCATCACATGCTCCACTTTTAGCAGAGGAGCTTGTTAACATTGTCCATCTACCTACTAAATTCTTTATTCATAATTAGTCTCGACCAAGCTGAATACCTGGACAATTTATTAATAGCAATAAATATCTCAAGGTTAAAGAAAACCTTGATAAAAGTGACCCAATTTAAATTATTTATTTTTATTTACCTGTTATTGCAGGTAATTGTGGTATAAATAAAAGCACAGCTTGTTTTCAGTCAAAAAAGTTACAGGTAAATCCAAATCTCTTATCTTTTCAAATATAGGTCTGCAAATTGTCATCTTTCATGTCTTGTGTAAAGCGAGACTCCTATTGACTCAAAATATTTTATAAAATCTCTGTAGCATCAAGTTTCTTAAATGTTTACCTCAAAAGCATTTTACAATGAAGAAATAAGAGGTGGCTCTATTTTAAATATTTAATCCTATAGCTCTATACAGTCCAAGTAAAAATACTTCTATCTAGAATTCAGTGGAGAATTACAATAATTAGGCTCCATAAATATTGCTGCAGTTCAATTACGGTACAATAATTACAAAATATAGAACATCTCTTTACAAATACAAATGATTGTAATTACAATTTATTTACAATAATCTCTGCTATATATATATATTTTAACAAACTATCTTATCTTAACTCTACTTAACCTGGTTGCCAGTGCATTGGTAAAAATGCAATTATTCCAGTATATTTTGCCCTTAATGTGATAGTCATAAAACAGACTATCTTTAATGATATTTTGCTATGTAAACTGGTGTTACATATGAGAAAACCGCTTTTCAGCATCAGTCCAATATAACAATCTCTTGTAGGTAGAGTTTGACAAACTATTAAACAAACACTTTTTTTTTTAAAAGGAGGCAAATTTGAAAACAATATCTGAGTGGATATGCTGAATGCAGTGAACATTTGATATGCTGTGTAATTAGAGGTAATGACACTTTTAATTGTCATCACCATATTTGTCTCCTGAAGGCTTTTCAATTTTTTGTACCAACCCTTTTTCCACTGCGACCAACCCTTTTTCCACTGCAAAACAGCCGCAGCACAAAGTTGAAACGGCAATCTTTCAACTTGTTCTTCTTTTTGAAAACAGGCTGGTTAGATTCTCCTTGAGTCAAAAGATCAACCTTCACTCACCGATGAGCTCAAGATTCTGTCGCAAAGGCCTTGACATCCTGTCACTCTGATCCTGTTTCACCACCCTGGAGACACTTACTAGTAAATAAAAGTATGGCTTCCCCGCGATGTGACACCATCACTCGTGCAAAACTTGATTCCTTATGAATTCCATCTAGTGCCTAGCATCTTGGAACTATGAGGCACTTTTGTTTGTTTAAAATCACACAATTTTTCTTGCTAAATACTATAAGGTTGTAATGCATATCATTTCATCAGCTAAGTCTTCTTCATATTTACCAGTATCTGGCTCTTCATCACTATAGCCAGGACCAAAGTCTTGAAGTTCATAATCTTGTTTGTTTAAAATGGGGAACATGTCACCATTGGTTCCATTGCTAATGTTCCCATTGAGAAGGTTACTTGCAGCACTTTCCATCTCATCAATAGTCATGTCACAAGCATCTGCAATCTCATGTTTTGTAGCAGAAACAAACTTTGGGTCCTTTGCATACCGTCCTAATCCTTCAGATATTAGCACCTGTAGAAGTAATACCATGGAAGTGAATTTGGCGTTTAGGAAAATCAAATAGAAGCAAATCTTCAACGCTTTATGTTATAGGGTATACTGCAATATTTTACTGTTCAAGGGACTTTTGAGAAGTTATGTTCTAAGGATTATTATTATTATTATTATTATTATTATTATTATTATTATTATTTATAATCACAACTGTAATCCTCAAATGTAAAATGCTCCCATTTGAAGATGTTTATCAGTCTACGTCATAAAATATGCTTCTCATAAAAAAGCCATCTAACATTTTGACTAGTTCTGTAATCAAATTACAGCCCAATCCTGCGTAAGGATCGGGCGGGTGGCTCAGGCCGCCCACTGGATCCTGGGCTCTGCCGCGGGCAGGCACCCGTGTGGCGGAAAGTCTACTTGGGGAAGGGGATGCTCATCCCCTTTCCCGGGTGTAACTGGCGCTGGGGCCGATCGGCATCCTCAGAATTCCACCAGCAAAATCGCTGGCCGAAGTCGGAGGAGGCCGTGTAACGGCCCAGCTGATCGGCAGGGGACGGGATATGCCGAAGCCATTCCCCACCGCCTCCCCGACCGGCTGTGTCTATGGCCGGCCTCCTTCCCACCCAAACCACCCCACCCCCCGTCGGCTGGATCCCTACCTGGCTGCTCTGGCAGGCGGGTGAGGGTCCTGGCGGCGGAGCAGGGAATGCCGGCCTTCCCTGCTCTCGAGTTGTCACCAATATGTCTTTTTGAGTCGTTGCAAATTTGCGACGGCTTCGGCCGGTGGACCGCTCAGTCCGCCGGCCGTATTTACGTCAGGATTGCGCAGTTAGCCTTGCAACACATATCCTTATTGGCATCTCTTGTTCTGCATTATAATTTATTAGTTTTGTGTATTCCAGATGATTATTATTTGCTTTGTATTGTGTCCGTTTATACAGGCCCTTAGTCCAATCCAGTGAGCAGCTATCTACACATGGAAACAGGCCTCTATGTGTGGGCCACCCTTTCTGCATGTACAACAGCCTTCTGGGGGTTGTGAAATCCCCTGCATCCAGTTTATGGGGTTACACATGAACAGAACTGGGAGTGCAGAGGAAGTATGTGCATCTGCTTGCAGATCAGCCACGCATCATTTCAGACCTTTGCTTGCCTCTTCTTATTCCCCAAATCACCCTCTCAGGTGATCAGTAGTGTCAGAGTTCAAAACACTGGCACTGCTGATCATCTGTTTGGTGGGAAAAAGAAGAGGCTTCCTCACAAGTTCAGCAGGAAAATGACCTCTAGCACTCAGTTTTCATAGAGGAAAAGAGGAGTGAACTGAGAGAATTAGGAAAATTTATACCAGAATGCACTGAGCTGAAAGACTATGGAATAAACTCTAGAAAATGTATTCAGCAAATAAAAGATGCACTGTCCTGTAAATTCTTTTGCTCAGCTATTCATTGAGGCATTTGTATCTTCAGTATTCATTTGCAAAAAGGAAAACAACCACCAATATAAGAGTGGTGTCCTCATATTTAGCAGGGGGAGAGCAACTACTCCAGCATGGCATCTCTTCCAGAGGCTGTTGCTGGTGTCTCTTCTGTATTTTTTTAAAGATTGTGAGTCCTTTGGGGACATGGAACCATTTATTTAACTATGTAAACTGCTCTGTAAACTACTCTTGTTGAGAAGCCATATAATAATAATAATAATAATAATAATAATAATAATAATAATAATAATAATAATAATAATAATAGTCACAACCGTCTGCCTCGCATAGCCATGGGGATGAACATAAGAGGAAAGAGAATTACCCAATAACATGTAGTGCTTGAAAAATTGATTTTAGAAGGTAGTACTGTATTTCCAGTGATTAGGCTAACAAATATATGTAGAGAATTCTCTATGTTCTTAAAAAATTGAATTAAATTCATAACAAAACCTCAAATCACTTACCGCTTCTACCAAACTGTCTGCACTCCTCTGTTTGTCACTGTGCTTATGCCTAAAGTCACTCGGTACAGTCAAATTAGCTGGTGTAAATGTCCGATAGGCAATATCAGGGTCATCTGTATACCAAGAACTCCTATGCAAAGAAGGCAGGCTGCCATTCATATGTTCTGTGGATTCTGCTCGGTCAACTTGGATAAGTGGTGTATAATATGGAGTGTGGTCCCGGTTGGGGGGTGTAGCTGGTGGGGTAGCCCAGGAACGTGTTGAGCGACTGGGGGAATGTCTATGAGCTTTAGTGGCATCCAGACCTGCAACAGCCATGACCTGTGGAAAAGATGAAAAACTAATATAGCAAAGTTGTCGATAGGTTCTTGGAAATGTAACTTTAAGCGAAGTGACTTATAAGAAAACCAATTTTACCGTAGGCTAATTGATATACGTAAGCAAGAGTTCACAGCATATTTCTGTTCACAAAAACATCGCCAAACGTCTAAATAAAGACCCAGAATGCTTCTAATATAAATCATTTGTTGGGGATCTGCTGCCCCCGACTCACCTCCGCCATGACCCTCCAGGGCCTTGTTGCCGGCGGCACTCACCCCACATTGACCCCCACTCCAGGGACCCCTCCAGGGTGGCTGCTTTGACTAGAGGCGGCAGAGCCCCCGGTGGGGCCAAAGCCATTGCCACTACCCCCTGCCAAGCCCAGCTCAAGTCCTCTGAGGGCCCCAGTCCTCCGAGGGCCGGCAGGATCTCACCCCCCAGTCTTCTGAGTGCTGGCAGGATCTCACCTCTGACACGAGAGGAGGCCAAGGCCAGGAAAGGGGGTGGAGCGGAAGAATTAGATAGCCTTAAAAGGGGTCAGGGGAGGCCAATGAGGAGGCTCAGTACCTGACAGGCTGTCAGAGAATGAGGAGCTCCTTGACTGCCTAAGACCAGGAACAAGAGAGTCTGGGCAGCAGACCATGGGGGTAGTAACCCACCCCCTGCCATGTCTGAGGCTTATTCTCACCCCATGAGCAAGGCCAGGGCAGGAACCTCACAACATTGAAATAAATGTGAGTTTTCTGGGCCGGAGAAAACCTACGCAGACATGGGGAGAACGTTCAGACTCCACACAGACAGTGGCCCCAGCTGGAGATTGATTTTTTTTCCTCAACAACTTTAAAACGAAACAACTTATAACGAATCAACTTTAAGTGAGGACCTGCTGTATACCTATTGACTGACAGTAACGATAGCAGATAGCTTGTGAGGCAACTGTAATCAGCAGACAAACTTATTTGTTCTCACCATCCAAGCAAGATGTTTAGACAGATATTATTCAGGATATTTAATTATTTTTTTGTAATAACCATCAGAAAAGAAGGAACTCTGAACCACCCTAATTTTTTTTTACCTTCTTCTGAAACCTGTATTATATATTTTTGCAGACTGAGTAGTGCAAAAGAGGCTCAGAACTGAACAGAACCAAGCGTTCAACATGAAATATTCAATATCAAAGGAAGGAAAAGTGTTTTTAATATAATTAAGGATATAGCAGACTTTATTATTCCTACTACAGGCTGCAGTGTCCTTACACACTACAGTGACCTCTATTGCATGTTTAAGGAGGCAAAGGGTGCACCTAGACATGGTATGGAGATCCGTGATGAGGATCTCTTGCTTTCCCGGAAGGCCAGTCACCATCCCGGAAGGGCCCAACTCAGGCCGACTGTCCCGGCCCGCCAGCTACATCGCAGCGGGCTGGAACTCCGCGCTGCCGTCCTGGCTTGTAGCTCATCGGATCGCTGATTGCCTTGAGGCATGCCACAGTGAGCTGCGTCCCAGAGACGTGCGCCCTGGCCAGGCTGTCACTGCTGCTGCCGCTGCCGAAACATGCAGCAGGGGTGGGTGGGCAAGGAGCAGGGGCACATGTCGAGAGCTGCACCTCCTCTAGCCAGCCCAGCACCAATTGCCAGCCTAGGGATGCATTGCCACTTCATGAGCCGCTCAGCCGCTGCGCTGCTGTCAGTCTGGCGAGAATGGCTGAATGGAACGCATTGCAGCCGGTAGGCTGGGAAAGGCCCGGGCCGCCTGGGGGGCAAGCGGCGGGATGGCACATAAATAAATACAATTTTTGACCGCCCTTTGGCAGGCAGGTGGGCACTTTGTGCCCGCAAAACAAAATAAATTAATCACGACAAAAAAGGATTAATTAATTAATTAATCTGGGGGTCCCCGGTAGAAAATCTGGTAAGCCTATGTCTAGTTTTACCTTGATGCAGTACTAACTAGTCTGGTGTATTGATATCAATCTATGTGGCCAACATCTTTGCACATTTAACTACCGTTGAATTTAATGTGACATTTCTGAGTAACAATAAGCAACAATAATAACAATCATGAATACAAAAACAGACACAGGCAATTGTAGCTCCCAAGTTTGCAATCTATAGCTAACCTAGCTATACCTTCCCTTCTAACTTCCCTTCCCCATTTGATACAAATGAAAGGGCATCTTGTAAATGTATTTATTTAAAATGGAATCTAAATCCAGGAGTACTTGGGACTTCTCTGAATAAAATCAGACTCCTAGATGTTTCAGTGTAGTTCTTTACACATCCTACACAGCACCCACCCATCCCTATGTGTTGTCAATAAGGCCCATTATCCTGTTTCAGATTGGGTTTGTAGCAGAACTGCTTGCTGCCAGAGTCTAGTAGAAGCACCCCTTTGGTGGGGTTTACAGGTACAATGGCAGCATTATTAACACTTAAGTATTAGATTGTAGTAACAATCCCCCCCCCCCCCCCGCATTAGACTAAGCCCCAGATAGCTGCTCTTCTCAAGGGCTGAAGGAGACTTGACTTTAATCACATAATTGGTCCTGGCATGCTTGCATTTCCTTATGTAAATAGGATGCATGCTCAATCTAGATCAGAACCATGGTAGACGCGATAGGAGAGCTTTAAACCTACTACCCCTGCCATAGTTGTAATCTGGATCTCATGCTTTTTGTGCATGCTATTTGTCTTGGGATTCCCCACCCCATTTTTATTTATGTAAGGAAAAGCAAATATGCCAAGGTCAATAATGTAAGTAAAATCCTGCCTACTTTGTCCTTAACAGACGGGTGGCCTCACAATAACTTTCTGTTGCCTGAGAAAGCCGCCAGACTTGCATGCCTGAAACAGAGGTATCAAAGTACACAAGCCAGTTTACATCTGAAGCTAGGTATGGATCTAGTTTCAACTCACCTGCTGTTGCATTAAATGCAGGGGTAAAGCAGTGCGGTGATGAAAAGTAGGGGAGAGGGGTATTTCATCTTTACTGCTCTGTCGGCGGAGGCATTCAAAATTAAAGGAAGACCGGCGATTTGCTGAAATGTGAAAAGATTGACTTGGTCATCATGACTAGCTTTTGGAGACAGATTCTAGAATAGTTGTGCTAGTAGTAGTAATACTAGTAAATATGACGGATAATTGATTGCAACATGTACTGTAGGTAGGAACTCTAGGCATCTACAAAAGGTGTATTCTTGTATTCTGTTGAGTTTGGAATCTGGGTTTGGAATCGATCTGCAGATTGGTTTGGCTCATGTCTCTCTGCTCATGTAATCCATCTTTCACTCCCACCTTGGAAAAAGGATTTCCTCTTCACTGGAGGTTGTTATGTAAATGTGTATGTATTACAGTAATACCTCCCATAGCGTGGGGGATACATTACTGGAAAATCAAGTGCTCTTTGAAAGAGTGTTATAAGAAACATCGTTATGACTAAGCACGAAACTGGTGCTGATTGGCTACACAGAATGCACTGCTCCCATTACCCTCCCAATCATGCCAGGAAAAAGAGCACTGTAAGAAATCAGCACTAAAGAAAACTGCGCTATGGGAGGTATTACTGTACAAATATATCCTACATTCCACACTTCTATTTCATACATCTGATGAAGTCAGCTCTGGAATATGCAAGGTTGAGATGCAAAAGGTCTATTACTGCTGAAGGTTTTCTTTGCTATTTTCTGAACATCTGATGGATGTCCTCAAATATTCTGGCAGGAAGGGCAAGAGCCAATTTTAGTCAGTTTCTAGGCTCAGAAGCTGGGTAGCTCTTACAGTAAGAGATGGTTTAAAGTGAATGTTTTATTATTATATTATTATTATTATTATTATTTTATTTTTATTTTTCACATTTTTATACCACCCTTCCTCCAAGGAGCTCAGAGTGGTGTACATATTTCCTCCCCTCCTTTTGTCCTGACAACAACTCTGTGAGGTAGGTGGGGCTGAGAGATAGTGACTGGCCCAAGGTCACCCAGGAAGCTTCGTGGCTGAGCAGGGATTTGAACCTGGATCTTCCAGGTCTAAGTCCGACTCCCAAACCACTACACTATCCTGGCTCCCAATAACGATTATTATTGTTATTGTTAGTTATTATTGTTATTATAAATCACAGAGTCTATCATTCCAATTAAACACACACAAATATAAAAACATATAAATACAAAACATAAAAGACAGTAAATTGCCTTTCAATGCCCAGGGGTCAACAGTTTATATCATAAACAGAATAATTTGCCAAACCATGCAAAGAATTTAAAGTTCCACTAACTGACCATGGCAACCTGGCTCACATACCCTAAGATGATGCAGTATTACATTACCTTAATTACATTAACGTTAATAATGTGCAGCTTTTAACTGGAAAGGCGGGGTATAAATTCATAAGCAGCTGAAGCATGCTGAGGGGAACACCAGAAAGAGAGAGAGCTGGACTGTGAAAGTAACATCTCGAATGAAGGGTTCTATGAAAGACTAGAACGTTATTATATTGTAAAAACCCTTTGGGGTTTAGAACAGCCTGCCCATGTACACCGCCTTGAATAAAGTCGGAGGAGAAATCCAATTACCAGAAAGGCGCTATATAAATACTGTATATTATTATTATTATAAAACAGAGAATAAAATAATATTTTAAAAACAACCCCAAAGATTTCCTGGAACACTTTGAAGAGAGTATATTGAAAGTGCAACTGTGCCTCAAAAGTGCAGGGAGGAAAAAACACAACACATTTTCCTAGGTTGCACAGATACCCAATGTAAAACCAGCTAATATGTATTATTATTTGATATGGATTAAGTAGCCTAGGCTGGCATCAGGTTGGGCTCTGGCAGAGGATCTACACCCCAGGCCAACCCATGAAGGCTTAGTATCAGTGGTAGTGCCCAATGAACCATCAGGAGGTGGGTGAGGGTGCCATGGAGGACCCAGTGCAGTTTTTGCCCTGGAGACACCCCCCCCCCCAGCAACCTTCAAGAACCCGTTGCTACTCTTGACAGCTGATGTTACTTTTAAATCCTTTCCCTTTTCCAGTATCCACATCAAGAAGCTCACCATCCTATCAGTACTGAACCCAAGTATTATGTATTCTCCTGAGTTTATAAAGACAGCCTGGACTTCGGTTATATTTGCAAAAATGTTTTATGAAATAATGACACTCCATTTTCATTCCTTGAAAAATGGAAGTATTTCTTAGAATTGTGCTGCTTTCATTTGGCAAAATAAACACAGCCGAAAACTAAAATCTGTACTAGTGTTAGCAAATGGTGTGTCTGTGATGAAAAGTGCCAGAAAGTGAGTCACTGACATGGTAAATATTTATTTAATATATACCAATACTTTAAGTCTCTGTGCACGAATGATAAAAACTTTGTTTCTTCTGGAACAAAGACAACACAAATCCGGTTTGTTCTAACACGAACATTTAATCCCTCCTTTTCA
The DNA here is from genome assembly GCA_026170595.1 of Plestiodon gilberti rubricaudatus. Classification (NCBI taxonomy): domain Eukaryota; kingdom Metazoa; phylum Chordata; class Lepidosauria; order Squamata; family Scincidae; genus Plestiodon; species Plestiodon gilberti. Next base: position 216,905,538 of record JANXHW010000002.1, on the reverse strand, counting down.
GTGATGAACAGATTCAAATGATTTCGTGTTTATTTGCTGTGCGTGGCAACCTTAATTGTTTCAGCAAACAACCTAAATAATACTGCCAGATCATGTTGGCATAAGAGAGGAGGCAGACAAAACAGAAAATGAGGAGCAGGACTTGTGTACGTGCACACAGACAAGGAGTAGGAGTCACAAGAGGTCTTGCGATTTCACCTTGAATCAGTTTGTGTGGTTGGAGGAGAAACACTGACAGACCTTTAACCTCTGAGAATGAATATCCATACATACATTCAAAACAGTGCAGGTGTGTATGTGTGATATTAGCTACAGATTCTACACTCAGGGCATTAAAACTGAAGGCTGGAAACTGCAGTATCTCAGAATGTTTTATGAGATGCACATCCATGGAACATAGTGATGCACGCCGTTGTCTATACACTGGGAAAAGACTTGGAGCATGTTTCCATGGAACTTTTCAGAGGCGATAAAACTTATGAATAATTCCCAGGACTGTACAGTCTTGCAAACAAGTTGAAAGATTGAATCATTTATAGGGCTGCCTTTCTGTAAGAATCAGATTCCAAACTATTACTGTCAATGGGTTGTTTCTGGGAACAGAAGCTCCCTCTGAGAAGCCCCCTCCCTCTGCTCATGCAAGGGGCCACTTCTGATCAGACAATGACCCTTTGCACACTCCTGCAATTCTTGGAGGGAGCCTCTGCTCACAGAGCATCCATTCATGGAACTGTTATTCTGGATGCACACCCTTGTCTGTTGAGCTGTCAACCTTGTGTGCATTAGGATGCTAATGAAGCAGGCACTGTTTCCATTGATCTATTGCAAACTGACTTCACAATGAGTAAGGCTAGGGAAGCTAGATGGCTTGTGTTTTGCGTGGACTTCTATGCAACAGATATAGGCAAGTTACGACTAGTAAGTTTTAGGTATTCTTATTTCTTTTGAACTATTTATTTCTTTTGAATTTCTGTCTGGCCAGATTGCTGTGCTGCTACTGATTAGCTGTGCTCCCCTACAAACTCTCTGTGCATTTATCTGAATATTGATTTGTCATTGTTAACTGGGAAACCTTAAACAAAGATTGTGTTTAGTTATATTTTCAGTAAGTCTGTGACTCTGCATCAAAAACAACAAAATGACATGGGGGTTCCTCAGGGCTCTGTCTTGGGCCTGCTATTGTTCAATATCTTTTTAAATGACTTGAATGAGGGAGTAGTGGGGATGTGCATGAGATTTGCAGATGACACCAAACTGGAAGGGGTAGCAAATACCCTAGACTAGAGGACAGGAACAGGATCCAGGATGATCTTGTCAGGATGGTAAACTGAGCAAATACTAACAAAATGCACTTCAACAGGGATAAATGTAAAACTATGCATTTGGGTAGGACAAATCAGAAGCACATGTGCCTGAGCAGTAGTGTGTGTGGAGACACGATAAGCAAAACATGAGCCAGCAGTGTGATACGACGACAAAGAAGGCAAATGCAATACTAGGCTGCATCAACAGAAGTATGGCATCTAGATCACGAGAAGTAATGGTACCACTGTATTCTGCTTTAGTCAGACCCCACTTGGAATATTGTGTCTGGTCGTGGGCACCACAGTTTAAGAGGAATATTAACAAACTGGAGCAGGTCCAGAGGAGGGTGACTAGGATGGTGAGAGGGCTAGAGACTATGCCCTGCGAAGACGGGTTGAAGGAGTTGGGCATGTTTAGCTTGGAGAAGGGGTGGTTAAGAGGGGACATGATAACTATCTTGAAATATCTGAGAGGCTGTCATGTGGAAGGGAGAGCGGATTTGTTCTCCGTTGATCTGGAGGGTAAGGCCAAGACAAATGTGTTTAAATTACAACAAGGGAGATTTTGACTAAATGTTAGGAAGAACTTTCTGATGGTACAAACTGTTCTGCATTGGAACAGTCTGCCTCAGAAGGTAGTGGCCTCTCCATTGTTGAGGGTCTTTAAGCAGAAGCTAGAGAGCCATCTATCAGGAATGTTGTAGCTGTGGACAGCCTTCTTTGGTAGGGGGTTTAGACTCTTTTATCTTGTAGGTCCCTTCTAACTCTATGATTGTATACTGCAGTGCTCTACGATGAGTGAGTATGATTAGTATAATGTTGGGACTATGGGTCCAAAATGAACCATTCGTTCTATAGCAAGTGAAGCAGGCATGTTTATATAATGAAACCAACACTCCTGGTGTACTCACGTGGAGGTGTTGGAGGTAGCAACCGTCTCCTAGGAGATCTTTTTGAATCATAACACATCTGTGACTCATCTTCCTCAAAAAAGCCATGTGGATGATGGTAACCCTTTGGCCGTTCAAAATCTATATCGTTACAATGATATCTGCTGCGATAGTCATGCGTATGCCTGAGTTAAAGAAACAGATGGCAAATGAAATGATAGGTTTGCCTATCATTAACCTTTTATTTACTAGCTCCCCAAATTATGTCATAGCTGTGCTTTGCTAATTCATGCTACCATATAAAGGCTAATAAAATATGTACAACAATATGGGACTAACTATTAACATATGGATTTCTTTGTTACTGCTGTTCACAAAATAGGTAAAAACAAATTTGTTTATAGCAACCAACTCATTTCCCTACATTCGGTTTCGTGAAGCTAACTATTATGTTTAAACTTCAGATCAATCAACAAGATCCTTTAGGCCGATGTTATGCCCATAAACACAGGAGGATGAAAGGATCTCACAGGAATATGCTGAATAAAACAAAACAAAACAGCACAATAGTACTGGCAGCACCACTATATGTTTGTCCTGTTAGCAGGGTTATTCTTAACAGTCTTGTTCATTGTCCTTGTTTGTTACAAAAATATAACTCTTCTAACATTGAACCTTACTGAAGTACTTCATTCTGTTTGTTATTGTCTCTGGAATTTTTCATCTTGTGGGCTTCAGTTCTATTCTCTATCCCAAAAGGATAAAATCCTTTCTTATCTCTGAAGGATAAACTGCTTCTGGTAAAGAATGCAGTGCTGAGGCATGTAGCTCAGGATTCACAAAAGATAATATGACAGCACTTTTAACTAGATGTTATGTAAGGGGTAGTGGTGTAGTGGTACATTTTGATGTGCAGAGCTACTCATGACACACCACATAGCCATATCCAACATCAACAAATCAACTTTACATTTCTTCACTAGCGTGCTTTCTTTTCCTGCCACATACAAGCATCCCCCATTAACTGCGAGGGATATGTCCTGCCGCAGTTATCTGAAACCACAGATAATAGCGAACCCTACTCAAATTACACCCCCCCTTGACTCACCTCTCTTCATTGCAAATGCTTTGCAAATGGAAGCTTTTTGTAAAAGCAGGCAGCTGAGCAGACAGGAAGCAGACAGCTGAACGCTAGACTTGTAGCTGCTAGAGGAATGCTAGAGGAGGCAACAGTGAGAATACTAACAGGAAGCAGAGTCTAACGTTCACACTATCTGTCAGCTTCCTCTGCTGTCTATTTCCTGTTAGTGTTCTCACTGTTGCTTCCTCTAGCGTTCCTCTAGCAGCTACAAGTCTAGCGTTCAGCTGTTTGCTTCCTGACTGCAACAAGATGGCCTGGGAGAGGTAAGTAAAAATAATTTCTACTTGCAGTCAGTTTTCGTTTTTCATGGATTTGCTACCCATGGAATCGTTTATCCACGGTGTAGCACAACTACCACCACCTCTCTCCATTCGCGCTCTGTTCTCGGCTATTTGTGATTTGACAGTCTCCCCAACACTCACAGGCTCCATTTTAAAGGGCTCTGCACCATTTTTAAGGTCTCTGCTTCATTTAGAATGCCAGCAGAGACCTCCAGAATGCAGCGGAGACCTTCAAAATGGCACCTGCAGGTAGTGCGGAGTCCTTTAAAATGGCCATGGGAAGCTTCAAAATGGCATAGATAGCTTCTCTGCTGGTATTTTGAAGCTTCCCATGGCCATTTATACGTACCGTATTGTCCCGAGTATAAGACGCACTTGATTATAAGACGCACACTTAAAGTTTGGTTCTATTAAAAAAAATTAATTAAATCACTGGCATTAAATTTATGCCTGATTATAAGACGCACCCCTAGTTTAAAAACTTAAATTAGGAGAAAAAAGTGAGTCTTATATATATGTTTATATATATAAACATAAAAACAATACATCGTATTTTGAAGAGTTATAGCAAGCGTAAAGCAATATATCCTACTAGCATACTATTCACTATTTTCTACATATAATATCCAACAAAGCCAAAATATCACCAATACTTTATTGATTAAATCTGCATTTCATCACATCATTCTCCCTCTTAAAAAATCAATAAATGGTTTCCAATTATTCACAACCCATGGCCATTTTAAAGGGCTCTGCACTACTTGTGAGCACCATTTTGAAGTTCTCTGCTACATTCTGAAAGTCTCTGCTGGCGTTCTGAATGCAGCAGAGACCTTAAAAATGGCGCTTAGCCCTTTAAAATGGTGCCTGCGAGTCCTGGGGAGACCGTCAAACCATGGATTTTGAAGGTCTCTGCTTCACTCTTGAGGGTCTCCGCTGCTGACAGGTAGGCTACCCCTTCCCCGAAACCCATTGATCTAATAGGATCAATGATTTCCTATCCGCAGGTTTGCAGGAACCTAACCCCCATGAATACCAAGAACTGACTGTACCTCCCCTTAAGCCACCTGGCTGCCAACTTAGCGGGTGTAGGTCCTAGGAGCCTCAGTGGGTGTGTTGAGCCAGGAAAAGGGGGACAAAATCTTTGTGTACGCTACTGCTGCCAAGATCCTCCCCCTCCCGCCCCTGAACCACTCCCAGTGTGCCTGAGTCCCTGCCCCGATCCCCCCCCCGAACTGCCCTCACTGCAACCGTTATTGCTCAGGCGGGGTGTCTGGGAGCTGCTAACATGCACACAGAGCCTCTGGCCTTTTGCACCAGTGGCTCTGAAGCGCATGATGGTGGCTTGGCTTTTGTGCCGCTGGAACAGAGCTTACAGCAGAGGACCACGAAATCTGCTGCCATAGGCCCTGAATAGTATTGGGCCATTAAATATGTAGTTCATTTCATCCCAAATGTTGGGAGTGAGCTGCAATAGTTTAAAACACATGTATAAAAACTGAAAAAAGGGATTAAAACAAATATCCTAGATAAATATAAAAGGCATATTAGAGTGCCAGCTCTACTCATATCTACTAAAAATTAAGTTTGACTGTGTTGAATAGTAATAGTACTTACTTCCTTTTATTGCTTAGTAAATACTTCCTATTGCTTTCTGCACAGAATTGCAGCCTTAATGTAACATGTGTATTATACTGTCTTCTCAGGTAGCCCCTGAGAAAGTCAATAGCTTAATATAAATATATGTGTCTAGGCTGAGCCTGATGCTTCTTCCCAGCTCAGTTCCTTTTCAAAGGCAGTACCGGAGCGGAGAGCAACTGACGTTGATATCGTTGCGCTTGCTGTAGGAGACGTCTTGGTGCTCCTGGCCTTAACTAAAGTCCTGGCAAGGGTTCTGTCTGTCTGTCTGTCTGTCTGTCTGTCTGTCTCTCTCTCTCTCTCTCTCTCTCTTGTACACACACACTCACTCTCACACACCAAGTTGTGAATTGTACATTCAGGCCACCAATAACTTGTTTAGGGTTTCAGGGAATCAGTGACAAAGCATGAAACTGAATTTACTGTGTGCCTCATACTATTCCTGTTCAATCATGTTTCCTATCACACCATTCTATTTTGTGTTTTGCTTCTTTGTATAAAATAATGTATAAAATTCCCAACATTATACATTTACAATGCAAGCCTATGCATGTTTATTTGGAAGTAAGCTCCACATGGAGGCTCACTCCCTAAGAAGTGTGTTCAGGACTGCATACTTAGGTTCTTTAGGTATGTGACTTACCAAGTTATTTTCTCAGTGAAGCCTAGTAAACTTACCTGCTTCCTGACAACATACTGTCTTCTTCATAATACTCGTCACCACTAAAATACTCCTGATCATCTAAGTAGTAATCATCATTATAGTAATCTCGAATTTCATGATCCTCTCTGCAAATTGTGGGTAGATGCCTATCACCCGATTCTGACCTATAAGGATACAGAAATGTGAGAATGTCATTGTATTCATCGTATATTTTCACTTAATTTCTCAGCAGAATTTATTAGCAGAAACCTTAGTAGCTACACTCTATTACAACAATCTTCACAGTCTTCCAAACTTTTAATGATATCTGATCTCTATAACCATGCGAATTATTGTAGCAGCAATATGGTGTAATATTAGATTAATGGCGCGATCCTGTGTAGAAGAAGCCCCAGGGCAGCATGTGCTGTCCCCGGGCACGGTGTCGTGCAAGTGCCATAAAGCACTTGTGTGACACCCAGAGAGCAAGCAGCGCTGGCGCTGCGGCCTGTGCTGCTTGCCCTGCGCTGGTTGGAGCAGGTAAGACCTATGCCAGTCGGGGCAGGGGCGGGTGGACCAGGTGGCGAGGGCAGCCATTGGCCACCCGGGGCCTGGAGAGGGCGGGGATACCTGGGGCCGAGATCCCCGGTATCCCAAGCTCCTTCCATGCCCCAGATATGCCGACACGGCCGGCATTACTGTAAGAAAGCTCTAGAGCTCGCGCATATTCAAGGAGGCCTAGGGCCTCCCGCCATTTACACGGAGGGAAGGGAACAATCGTTCCCTTCTCCCGAGTTGTTTCCAGGCTGCCCCGGGGCATCCCGGGAACTTGATAGGATGTGGCGGGCGGCCCTATAGGCTGCCCGCCGCAGCCTACACAGGATCGGGCTGCCTTTCACTCATATTAGTAGCACCATGGACTTTTTTCCTCAATTTTATTTCTAGTGTCATTTTTTTAAAAACCCAAAGGCTTTATGGCTTTTAAAACTACAGGGTCTAGCAAACAACTCAGAAAACATAACATTTCTTTCGCTTCTTTAGTTTATAGATCCACATAAATGATTATTTTCATCTAACATTTGCATTTGAGAAAAATCTAAAATAGCATTCACTGGAAGAAATCTTCAGATAAAGCAAGACTTTAAAAATGGCTATACAAACATCAGGTATTAAAGATCTCACCTGTAATATCAAGCACTTAAGGTTATTCTACAACAACTCTTTGTAATTTTTTATGATCTGGAATAAACCTCAAACAATCCCTATATAGATACAAGAAATGCACAAAGAGTAATTTCATATCAAAGAAGGATACATCTGGAAGAATAAGGAAATGCAACTAGAAATGCTTTTGCAAATACAGACTCTGAGTTTGGAAGCAGTACTATGGTCATCAATGGAACTTTAATGAAGACTTCCAATGACTTTCAATCATTCCAGACTCATGATTAAATTTAACCCAACGTACCACATGGCATCTCCTTTTACATTTTGATTGTATTTATAATTTCTACATTTATACTAGTTATTGGGTGAACTCTCTCAGCTTCCCTTATAGTTAGCTCACATTTCCCTGAATTTCCTCAGAAAACTCTGAGGAAAAACTCACATCCAGGGGAATCCAAGTCAGAGACGGAACTACGCCCCCGAGTGGGGGGGCAGCCGATGCAACGCCCCCTGGGGGTGTGATGTCATTTTTGCGTGCCGCAGCGCACCCCCTGCCATTTTGCAAGCCTTTTCAGAGCCAAACAGCTCCAGGGTGGGTGGAAGGGCTGAAACAACACGCGAAGGATTGTCCGGAGCGACCAAGATGCGTACCAGAGGCCCTGCGCCCTGGGGCCCACCATCCCAACCGCCCCCAGTGCCACGACATCTCTGATCCAAGTTTCCCCAATCAAAATTTAAGCCAGTAGACAATGGAAACTGCATTTCCCAGGCTTACAGGTCGCAATAGATGAGTGCCTAAGTCTTAAAATGAGGTTCCCCACAACTGCTTCAAGCCCTCTCTGGTGCCAGGCACCACTCTTTCAGGGAAAAGGGGCACTGATGACAAGAAAGGCTAATTGGCAGCAGTAAGTTGGTGAACTACTCATATATCACGTCTGATCCAGGGGCAAGCTAGGTGTAAACTTTGCTGGAGTTGTGCGTTTGGCTCATAATAGCTCAGGGGTGGGGGAACTCTTGAATTGACCATTATGAGCCTTGCAATTATGAATTTTGCACCATTACTACTTTATACTCTCTCTCTCTCTCTCTCTCTCTCTCTCTCTGTCCTTCTGCATTTTCCTAAATGATGTCTCTCCTAAATACAGTTGTAGCTTACCGTAATTAAGGAAGCAACCCACCAGTTAAAAGACAACACTCTGGTGCTTCAGTAGATGTTGCAATGTCAGGGAAGGGCACAGGGGGAGGGCAGACTGACCAAGGGGAGCAGCTTTTAGTGGTTAGTGTGCAAGCACATCTTCTAACTCTCCACTTTCACTTTAACAGATCAGGAGCTGAACAGGGGGAAAGGGAACTTTGGTGGTTCTTATCCACTGCCACCACCCCAGGCTACAGAGACCAGGCAGAGGATAAAAAAACCCCTCCTATGAGAAAACCGAAACCCAGGGGTTCTTATTAAAAATCAAACCTACAGTAGTGTCTGCAGAGTAAACAGATGTGGTAACACACTGAATTACTCATGAACATAGTCTAGGCAGGCAAAGAATCAAAATGTAACTACTTTATTAAAAGTCCAAAAGGAAAAGAATTAAAAAAAGAGGTAGAAAAAGTACCAGCAGACTGATGGATAATGCCTGAGTCGGCTAGATGGACACAGAACAGAGCTTGATCAAATGGATACAGTAACCAGTAATGCCCAACAGAAGGAGCTGGGATGTTACTCAAGAACAACGCCCACAAGCCCCCACCCATATGTTGCGTTGCTAAACTGGGGAAGTTTGCAAGCTGGATTGGAGTGGAAAAAGTAACAAAAGCAGAAGAAAATTCCTTACAATGTTTGGCTAACTTTATAGCTCTTAACACTAGCTACTTACATTGTCCAAGGTATCCTTGATCCTTGCATTGTTCAGTAAGTGGCTGCCTGCTATGTCCCAGCACTAGGGTTCTCACAGCCGACTAGCAGAAAAGCACACCTGAGCTCCCTATGCTTGGACTTAAAAATGATGAGGTCATCACGTTACCTGATTAGAGGAGTAGAAACCCCCCCCCCCATTTCTCCATTCACCATGCCACCCCTTTTACCTGGACAGACAGGTTAGCCAACCAATGGGCAAGACAGGCTTATTGCTCAGCAGAATAGCTACCTCAGGCAGGAAGATGGACCCCAATCCCCCAAAACATGTGCTTGCTAGTAATGGAATTTCAAACAGACGAAGGACAAAAGCTGCATGTTGAAGGATGCCCCACAGCTTTTTAAGCTGCTGCACCTGCATAGGAGCTTCTGGAGGGCTAGAGGTGTCCACAAATAAGGTAGGTAAAAATAGGGGAGAAAAGAAGGCATTCATCACATCTGGTTGCTCCCACATCTCTCCAGTGATATTTAGTTAAAAAACACACAACCCCCTCCCCACTCATGACTTGATTCCCTGTTCATATGTGAATAACGGCAGAATCCTGTGTAGCCGAGCGCTGCGGGAGCGCGCACTCCCTCGGCGCAGGGTGTTTATGGCACCCGGCGAGTAAGGACCGCCGGCGAAGAGGCCGGTGGCCCTTACCCTGCAGTCCCGCCGTCCCCGCACCTGCCAAAGCAGGTAAGGTCTACACTGGTCAGGGTGGGGGAGGGTGGACCAAGCAGTGAGGGCCTGGAGAGGGCAGAGATATTGATGGCGAGATACACCAATATCCAAAGCCCTCTCCAGGCCTGGCCCGGCCTTACATGGCCAGCATGAATGCATGCGAGCTCCGGAGCTTGCGTACAATCGAGGAGGCCCATTGGGCCTCCTGCTGCTTACACCCGGGGAAGGGGACGATCATCCTCGTCCCTCGAGGTGCATCAGGGCTGCCCTGGGACAGTCCGGAACCTGCATAGGATATGGCAGCTGGCCCTTTAGGCTGGCTGCCGTATCTTACACAGGATTGGGCTGCTAATTTGCTTCCATTTGCAGGGAGTAGTGAAAGACAACACAATGATGTGACATTTTCACTAAACTAGACAGAATAATGTTGATACTTGGAGATGTGGGTCAGTGGCAGCCACATGTACCTTTAATGTCTACATAGGACATGTACTTACCTAATATAAGTTTCATAATAGCGAGATCTATCCAAGAAAGGAAATAATGTGGAGAAAAAAAACAAGTTTAATTAGCTCTCATGAACTGATGATAAAGTAAGTTCAGGTAAATACAAATTGTATTTGTTCAATGAACTTTCTACAAAACCCACCCACAAATTTCAAATAGGTTCATTTGTCAACATAACTAAAAGGAAAGATCAATTTGGCTTCATTGCTTGGCTTACCATATTTTTTTGCTCCATAAGACGCACTGGACCATAGGACGCAAGTGTATTATGGAGCTAAAAATAGGGGGGGAAATATATCTTGCTTTTAACATTTTTACGGCCACTTGGCCACTTACCTGGTTGTTTCCGGAGGGGTTGCAGTCGCGTTCAGCGCATGTGTGAAGTTCCCTGACTTCGCGCACGCGCTGAACGCGACTGCAACCCCTGTGGAATCATTGCTTGAAATGCCGGAAATGCCCGAAAATTGCCGTTTTTTTTGCCAAACTGAAGATCGGGGAGGCCTGCAGAGGGTCGCTCAGGCCTCCCCGAAGCCCCCACAAGCCCCGGTAAGTAAGGAGGTGGCGTTTTGGGGGTGCATTCGGTTCATAAGACGCACAGACATTTCCCCCTATTGGGGGGGAAGTGCGTCTTATAGAGCGAAAAATATTTACTATAGAATGGAACATGATTTAATGCTTATACTTGTTGAATTTATCATATTCTCCTAACCACAGTTACAAAATCTTCTCTGATTGCATAGTCTTTCCCAATGAAATTCTCACCACATTCACTAACTAGACAGCAATGTGAATCAGAAGAAATGATTGTATGAAAAGCCAAATGTAATACAAGTTCTGATTTGTGGATCAAATGATTCAACTGAGTGATGCTGTGCTACAATTCAGCTGGAAAATGATTCAAGGCAAGCGAAACTGTTTTGTCAAATTTGACAAGACTTGTCAAACAGGCGAACTTGTCAAAAATTAATCCCAAAATTGAGTGAAGTATCGAAAATGTGAAACATACAACAGTATAATTTGTATATAGCAGAGGTTCTTCACGACCCACCACTTTTTCCGGAAGTGTCCGATTTACCTTTAAGGGGGGTGGCCAGCCTGAACGTTGGCGGCAGCGCTCCAGGATTGCGCCCACCACTGACCCAGAAAACGCTTTTTTTCAACATACCTGGTAGCTAGCAGTACATCCAGGACCTGGTTGTACTGCTAGCTCTCCAAAGGGTTGCCTCCGAAGGCTTCCCCAAGGCTCTAAACAGTAATGATCATGTTCCAGTGAAAACCGGTTTCAGCGAAAACCGGAAGTAGGCTTTGGAACGCGATCACCGTTGTTTAGAGCCTTGGGAGGCATGCAGAGGCAGCTGCATCCCCTCCGGTATATTTAAAAAAGGGGTTTTGGGTCGGGGCGATCCAACATCACCCCGCCCCCCACAAAGACTTACAGGGAAGTAAACTCCCCCATAGGACTTGAGAAACGCCGGTATATAGCATTTACTCAGATCAAACAAATGTAAAATTTACCTCCTGTTGGCAGATCTTCTATGTTTTTCATGATGATCATTTCTAGAGTGTGAACGGTGTCCGGTGTCAGCCATATGTTCATGACTTCCAGCGATCATGTGCTTCCCATTAGGTACTTTGGACATGTTGGCATTATTGAGGTTTGCATTTGTTGAGTTTGGAACTTGCTTCCCTACTGAGTTGTGATTATGATGGCTATGATGACTATGATGGCTATGATGGTTGTGGAATAAAGAGTTTCCTGTTGAAGGATGTACGTTTTTCTCAGTAGTCTCAGACGCAGCTGGTATTGAAGGCCTTTGGACATGCAGGGGGCGGTGTGTGGTATTGATCTGCTGAAATGAATCTCTTGTCTCACTGCTAACATGGTTTATATGATTTCCAAACAGGGCACCATTTCTCTGAAACATAAGTTAACAGCCAATCAATTAGGATAAGACATGGCTGAAGCCAAGCTTGGTTCAGTATATAGTATGTGCATACTCTATGTGGAGCATCTACGGTGCCTGGAGCACTGGCGTCGCTGGAGGTGGGGCGGAAAGCTAAGTTCTGCAGCTTTCCGCCCCACCGTTACTCTCCTGCACGAGGCGCCCCGTCCCCTCGTCGTAGGAGCTCGTCAGCGGAGAGAAAGCAACGCGCTGGAGAGTCCCTGCGCGTTGCTTTCTCTCTGCTGACGGGCTCCTACGACGAGGGGGTGGGGCGCCTCGTGCAGGAGAGTAACGGTGGGGCGGTAACCTGCAGAACTTAGCTTTCCGCCCCACCTCCAGCGACGCCAGTGGCCTGGAGTCATACTGTTGCATAGTCATAATGCCCTGCTTTTAAGAGGCTCTAGTACAGTGATATGAGGTGCCTGTGATCATGGCAGCTATATATAGCAATGCCAAATGTACACCTGTTAGCAATGCCAAGAAGTCGCTGTCCTATTAACTTACTGACAAGCATTAAACCATAGATGCCCAGAATACCATGCCAGCAGTCGATAGCCAAGCAAAATAAATTCACCATCAAATGTATCTGTGGCATTTACAAACTGTACTATAGGGAACATAAAACTTGGTAGTATTTGCTCGTTACAATTGACTAAAAGCCATGCCACAACTAGAAGGGTGCTCCAGACAATGTTACAGTGATTCTGTTCCCGTACAGGCACAAGAGCAAGTTGTGCTCCACTGCATCTGCCAACTGCGTGGCTCTAGCTGACCTCCATGCAGCTCAGCCTCTTTGCATGGATGGTGGTTCATACAGTGAAGTGCTCTGAGTTTCCATTGAAAGTGTGAATGACATGCAACTCTAGCATTCTTTTACACCTAAACCCGATGTGTAGTCTAACCAGGACTAAGCGGGAGATAGCAGCAGTATCTCTTGAAGCTCAATCTAGAGAAGACAGAAGCAATCACAATTGGCAGAAGAAAGCAGCTAGTGAGAAGCCTGCCTCTGAAGGTCTACATCCATTATTACTATCAGGAATGGCTGTAATCTTGGACTGGTAACAGGACTGATCTTTGCTCAGTCATAAGAATGGTCTTCCAGATGCCTCTGGAAGCTCACATGATTGGCATCAAGGTGAAAGCCATCTCTTGTTTGTTTGCAGCATCTGGTATGCAGATATTGAGTGCCTCTGTACGCAGAGGTTCCATTTAGCTATCCATTTGTAAAGGACTCTGTAACTGTGGGAGATCACTGTGATTGACATTTCAAGTCCAAGCACATTCCACAATGGCCCCCACTTGCTGGTGGGGACTGGATCAGGACTAGCTGAAGACTTCCCAGTTTCTGAGGCAGCAAGCCAAATGCCATCAGTGGCGCGCCATCTGCCTCCTCAGCTACTCAACTTCCTCCTCCCGCTCCCTGAATTTGAAAAGAGGGGAGCTGTGCAGAAGAGGAAGTGTGGAGGACAGAAAAACGGTGGGCTAGAATTCTCACCTTCTCCACACTTCCTCTTCTGCTCTATTTCCTTTTTCTTTTTCCAGGAAGCAGGGAAGAAAAGCAGGCAGATGGATGGAGGTAGGCCCTCCACCCCCAATTGCTGACAGAGGCCATCACCTCGGGATGGCCCTGGAGAGACAGGCTATATGACTGACTACATCCAACTTCCAACATTAACAACGTTAAGTTGTGCCCTAAGCTCTTTTCCATTCTGTGTTGAATAAGGACAGCTGAGCAGCTTTTACTGATATCCCTTTATTGACTTATATTCTTTTAGAATTCCTTTACCTAGGCTTACCAGATCTCCAACCGGGACAGAGTGCTAGACCTTTAGGAGAAGGAATGTGGGCAGGTGTAGCTTGTTAAACCTTAGAGCACAATCCTAGGCATGTCTACTCAGAAGCAAGCCCCACTGTGTCCCGGTTGGAGATCTGGTAAGCCTACTTTACCTGACCTGGAGAACTTCTGTTTCTGGAATTTACCCATTTTAGTTAAACCCTTACTAGAATTTCAGTCTGTCAATATGTTATCAGGATTTTTTCCAGGCGGCATGGAGGTGGAAAAAAATCTTAAAATTTAATTCTATCATGACTAAAGTACTCTTTTCCATGAACAGATTTTGAGTTACGATGCACTCCTCTTATACCCCCTTCGATGTATTGCTGTGAACTAATTTACTGTAGAGTAAGAAGTAGATGGCACATGCACCCCTCCTTCAAAGCCTTTATGTGGAGGTAAATCGCATTGATGTCAGTAGGTCTAACTTTCACATAATGTACCCACTACTAGTACATTATGTGAAAATATCAATACTGGTATTGTCAGTATGGCAAATTGTTTCATTTTCTGTTTGATTTAAGACGTACTCTATAATAAGAGAACTGAGGTATAAATAGTGCGCTGAACCCATGAAAAAAATCTTACACATGTGGGGCAACAAAGTTACTAACAGCGCAATCCTATACATTTTTACTCAGAAGTAAGTCCCACTGTTTTCAATAGGGCTTACTCCCAAATCAGAGTGTATAAGATTGCAGCCTAAGTGAATTGTTTAACTTCACAAGGTAGAGCCACCCAATCTGTCACATTGCCATTTACTTTATATACTTCCTCTTCCTCATGGTGATTTTGCTCAGGTTCATCTTCTTGCAAATCACACGATATAGCTCGCCGAATTTCAGGACCAATGTCATGAAGAGTTCTGAGTCCAGCCTAAGTGATTAGAATACAATCAAAACACATTAGAAAGAACTAGCTTTCCTCTCTCAGATTCATCATAGTAAAGAGACTGGCGCTAAGAGCGTGGAGACAGTGTCACAACACTAGTTCAGATTCAAAGGGATGCAAATAATGTAGACCAGAATCAGGTTAATTTTGGAAGATTGTATATGCAGCTCTATGTGCCTCACACTGTATTCTCTTAATTGATTGACAGTTGAGAAATAACACTTCCCACACATAATAATTCATATGCTATCCTATCCATATGTCCTTATGTCTATTCAGTTACAACATTTTTATCAGTCATAGTGATTTTATGCCAAATGTACACCTTTGGGACATAATTCATACCTTAGGGCCCAAGTTTCCAGCGCTGATGCAGCTCCCCGCTATGCAGCCCCGAGGTAAGGGAACAAATGTTCACTTACCTTGAGGAGGCCTCCGTGACTGCCCCACCAGCACAGGATGCAGCGCACAACCTATTGGCACGGCTGCACCAGTGCAGGAAAGTTGGATAGGATTGGGCCCTAAAATATTCACCCTCCCTGAAAAGACAAGCACCAAAATCTTCATGCTACAAGACACATGGGTGATTAGAGTATTTAAATGTGAACCATAAGCAGATCCACAACATCTTCTGTCGCCTTTGGCATTCCTACAGAAAGCACTGAATGTCCGTTTCAGGCATTTCTTTAATAACCAGTTTGGGGGGGGGGGGGAGGAAGAAATATCCATACTGAGCTTCAGAAGGAAAGCAGGTGGTAATGATGGCTGAGTAATGCCAGACTGATGTTCTTGTACAAAAAAGATCAAATACACCACACAGCAACCAGACACCACACTCACATTCAAGAAAGCCCTGTATTTGCATACTCCTACTCAGCTATCTTTCCATTTGTTTTCTATCTTTTTGAAAAGAAAGTTTTATCTTAAAACACACAAGCAAAACCTTCCTGATCAGAAGTTTACATAGCTGTAGATGAAACGAATTATATGGTCACTGGTGTTTTAAGATTTGTAAATGTAATCTGATTAAACAACAGAGTTAAGAATCTGATTGCAGCAACTTGAACTAAACCATGGAACTGTGGGCACTTTATTTTCCCTGACAAATAATATTGAACTGGAGGAAAGAAAAGTCATTATTTTTCTATCTAGCCCATCACAATTTTGTCTCCAGTTTCATGCTCTATTCCAGGGGTAGCCAAACTGCAGCTCCTGAGCCACATGCAGCTCTTTGACATATAATGTGCGGCTCATGGAAATACGTTGGCTGAGCTCCTTTTTGCATCACAATTAAAAGGTAAATAAGACATTTTCAAGCTTTATAATTATTTACCAGGTATAAATTGAGAGTCCACTGGATTAAAACATAAGTTTAATATTCATGATGAGTAAACAGTAGCGACCCCCACTAAGACGGCCAGATGTGACATCACAGGGCCATCTGGAGCCAAATGTCCCTCGGGGGGTCAGGCGGGAGGGTGGGGGTCCACAGAAATGGTCACACGGAGATGGCGGATGGCTTCTCCTTCTGTCACCAAACTGTTCCGCCGCCTTTGCTGCCGTCACCGCCTGTAGCGCCACCGCCTTCTCTGCTGCCACTGCCGCCATCTTCTCCTTGTCATCGTCACCATTTTTTTGTCACCACCGGTAAGTCGTCCCCCCGCATGCCACCTGTGGGCGGTCTGCCCCCGCCCCCCCATCCTACGCCACTGTGAGTAAATATATTTAAGAATTTAAATGCTTCTTAAATATTGTGGCTCTCAAACATCTGAAGTTTATCGTATGTGGCTCTTACATTAAGCATGTTTGGCCACCCCTGCTCTATTCTTTCCTGTAGGAGGGATGAGTGTGGTTGGTGCCCCAATTCTAGTAATTTACACTAGTTGATCTGCCTACAATGCTGGTGTAATGCCACATTTTGTGAGTCTGGTGCAATGTTTTGAACACCCTCAAGCTAAGCACTTCAGTGCTTTCATAAAACAGAAAAAAAGTCAGTCTGTAAGTAAGTTGGCTACAGAGACTATCAGAGACTAGGCTTACCATATCGCCGACCGGGACGCTCCGTTTTGCCCTTAAGGGGCGGGGCGGGGGGAAGGGAGCCACGATATGGTAAGCCTGTTGTTGTTCAGTCGTTAAGTCGTGTCCGACCCTTCGTGATCCCATGAACCATATCCCGCCAGGCCTTCCTGTCCTCCACTATCTTCCTGAGTTCGCTCATTTTCATGTTCGTTGCATCGGTGATGCTATCTAACCATCTCATCCTTTGCCTTCTCCTTCTCCTTTTGCCTTCAATTTTTCCCAGCATCAGAGTCTTCTCCAGAGAGTCCTCTCTTTGCATTAGGTGGCCAAAATATTTGAGTTTCAGCCTTAGTATCTGTCCTTCCAGGGAACAGTCAGGGTTGATTTCATTTAGGATTGACTGATTTGATCTCCTAGCAGTCCAAGGGACTCTCAGGAGTCTGATGGTAAGCCTATCAGAGACTAAATAATCCTAAATTGAGGCACTTTGAATTTCAAAGACAGGGTTGTGGATCAGGCTAGCCAAAATTACTTAATAAGATCAGGGCTCTCTCTTCAAGAGGTTGTTTTATAACACACAAGATGATAGCTTCAAATTGACCTGACAATTCAGTGCAGCTCTGCTTGAGGAAGCACAATGACACCTGCAATTTCTCAAGACTGTATTTAATCGTTAATGTGCCCACACTGCAGGCTACACAACTTCTGTAAATACAAAGAAAAAGAAAGTTTTATTTTTTAAAATCCATTCTTTAAAAACCCAGTGGCCATCTAATATGGAGGAACACTGCAATAAAACATGTCACTTGATGATAACCAAATGCGACATTTAACACGAACCTACCTTTAAGCTATTTAACAAAAAACCCAGTAATCCTGTAATAGTAAATCCTACATTCAACACGCAATTGAGAAAAAATGTGCTGGCTTTGAAATTGGGGTACATTTAACGGGTACCAATCTGTTTCTATCCATCACCCTCAGCTTGGAGTTATAAATAGTTTTTATTTATACATTATAAATTGCAAAAACTCATTTGCAAGAAAAGTCGTTCTCAAACATGCATATATTGTTTATAGTTGTAAATAAATTGTAAAAAAAATCCCTACAATTCTTCTTCCTTATCAACTCAACTTTATGTGGATTTTTTTTCTTTCCTTATGGAAATTCTAGTCTATAGATAACAATGCAAAATACCAATTTCTCCTTAGGAGCTGGGGGGATATGTATCTCAACTCTTCTACCACATTTGCTGTCAATGTGTACATTTATACAAATTATTGGAATCTAGTTTCATAAAATCTATCTGAAGTGCTAGTATTCACTGACTGCAATCAACATACAGACAACTTAAAACCTGTAATAATAAGCATCCAGAAAAACAAATGCTGTATGACTTATTTTTACTACTAGTTTTTGTATAATTATCTAAATTTCTAAAACAAAGTAGACTAGAAATGTAAGCCCAAACAAGCACTCTAAATGTTAACTACAAATACCATGTTGAGCAAACATGAATACTTTAATAGCATCTCTGACATGTTGCTGCTAGCCTTCTGATGTTACTAACCTTGAGTGGTGTATTGCAAAGGACCTGAAGCCTATACTTATTCTGATCATTTTACTTTACAAAAATGAAATGTCATCACACACACACACACACACACACACACACACACACACACACACACACACACACACACACTCCTGAATCATGCAACAAAAACTGCAACACAGGACACCTACGCTGTAGCAGTGAATGTAAGAAATATAGTGGTCAAGCCTTGAGTCTGCCGAGCCATTTATCTTCGTAGAGCCCATGCTATTTCAACCACCGAAGCTGTGTTCCCTCAATATACAATAGATTTTGCGTGCTCTTGTCAAATCCAAGCTCTGTTCAGCCGGGCTTTAGTACGAGCTCAGTATGAATTTGGCAGGCCGATGAAGCTGAAGCTGTGACGTACCAACCCCATTTGCATCTTATGACCAGTGAACCTCCTCTCTTCCAAATCTCCATCACTATATGCTTATTACTTTTATGGTTGCTAATTGAGGGGTATAGACATTTCACAAGGAATATAATAGCTTTGTTAAACACAACTGTGTTTTTGTGATAACAAATGCACCGAGGCATCTCTCCCTTTCTCTCTCTAATTGTGTTATACACTGTTTTATAGATGCGCAAGTTATTAATTGTAGAGGTATAGATAATCCATATATTTTCTCCAGAGAAACCTCTATACTAAGTACTAGGCATTAATAATTAAAGTCATTCACGCTCCGCTAAACACTAATTTTGTTAATGATGTTATGAGTGTTTCGCATCAATTTAAGTTTCCATTACTACTGACAGTTAGTGGCATCTCTGCTCCTAGAGTACCAGATGATGCTGTAGTTGTACTGTAGCTCTCTAAATAAGATTGTGCACTGTGAAGTAAAGAAAGGGTTAAAGACAGAGGTTTAAATGGGAACAATAAAATCACTAAGGCCCAGTTCACAGAACTTCTAAGTGTTTCCTTTTCTGAGGGGGAAGAATCATATGAAGAGTCTGTGCCACACCTTCTGGCTAAGCAGGGTGGTGGGGTCAGATGGAAGGATACGAGCATTAACCCTTTCCACTACATCTATGGAGGAACAGTGTTAGGTGAATGTGCAAACCATACTTAAGTAAACTGATCACAACAACTTTCATCTTATTTTTCCCTTAAGATTTGTAGGAAACATATGGACACTGGAGTAGCACAGTGGTCTGGCACAAGGCTGCCAAGCATAATTTCTCAGGTGTCAGTATAAACTCGTGACACCGCCGCCGCCTCCCCCCTTCTCTCATCTTTTCCGGAAAACATTACCTGTTTGGAAAAATGGGAGGATTGCTAATCCTTCAGCTTCTTTAGGATGCTTTGTTTAAACTTCTTACATTTTTTACATCAAAGTGTAACTCTTTACATTGGCTGCCTAATTGATGTTTATAGCCAGATATGCCAGTATGGCATGTATTATATTCATTATACAGCAATGACATATGTCCTTTAAGACACAGTGCCCTGTCTCTAGATTCTGTATAACCTGAAAACCAGAGGCCTAACTCAGTTTTGACTCACAACATTTTTTTTTTCATATTCTCACATATGCAGGTCTGGTTGAAGTTTGGGTGGTGCCTGAGGCAGCCCAACTCCACTGCCCCCCATGCTGTCTGCATGCATCTCCCGTCAGTGCCACCTCCTCCTCCTTGCCCACTAAGCTGCCACGATGGAAAAGGTGAAGTGGAACTTGCCCCCCTTACCTTGAGCTTTGGCACCACTTCCTTCCTCCACGTCCAGCACACTCCTCGCATCCTGTTTATTTCAAACAGGATGGCATGGAGTGCCAGAAGCAGTGCCAAAGCCCAAGGTGAGGGGATGGGCTCTGAATCACCATGCTCTGCCTCTCCTTGCCCACCTGGGCTTAGTGGGTGAGGAGGAGGCTGAGACACTGGTGGCAGCTTTAAAAAAATTATTCATACAGCAGCACTGGAAGAAGAGGTGGACTGCCAGTGCCCCGATCCTCTTCCCATTCACTCTCAATGAGCAGGAAGAGAATTGGAGAGCCGATTGAAGTGGCTCAGTCGGCAGCATGCTGGAGGGTGAACCCAAAATCTTACAAAATTGACAGCCCAATCATATCTAGCATTGGGTTGTCAGGGGAGAGGGATTTACGGCAGCGGAGCATTGCTGCAAGAGGCGGAAGTGCTCTACATCTGTCGCCGGTTCCCACCGTGCATGTGAGACCAGATAAGGCAGTGGCAGGAAAGGGGATGGGTGGGGAGGGGGCGAAACTGGGCAGGGAGGGGGAGGAACAGGGACGGGGACGCTGTGGGAGGGGGTGGATCCAGCAGCAATGGTGTGTGCCGGATCCTATCCCCTCTTTTCGCAGCCTCCCTGCCCCTTTCTTCTCCTCGGACATGCATCAGCTACAGAGCTAGTGCAGGTCCGAGGTGACCCATTGTGGAGCGGGATGCTTATGGATGGGTAAAGGGAAATATTCCCCTCCTGATCCGTCCTCCCCCCACTGGATACAGCGTGCTCATTTTTGGTGCAGCTGCATCGGCGGGGGTGAGGGGGGGAGAGGATAGGATTGGGCTCTTAGATACCCCATATAGATACTTAGAGAAATAATGTACAGTGAAATGAGTTTGCATAAATGTCCTCAAGTATGATCTATGTATTAACCTCAATGTTTTTTTCCTCATGGCAACCTACTTACAGCCCAGGCTACCTCCATCAGACCCCCAGTAAAATGTACCCTCCTCTTTCATGCTTGGGTCCAGAGGCCACCAAATCCAAACACCAATTGATGGGATATAAACCTATTGATACAATTTTGTAGAATCTGCTCGAGTTTTATTCCTTGGTGGTCTATCTGTCTGCATTTAGGTTCTGTAATGTATTTTGATATTTTACATTGTTTTGCATAGATTTTATGATATAAACTGGATGATGAAAAGTCACCATGTGAACTTTGAAAACAGGTTAGATATAAATCTAATAAAATAGTGTGGTCGATGGTAAGCCAATAACTTTTTAACAATGCATTGCATTTGCAAGGAAGATTGTTATGGCAAAGTTTTGTGGAAAAACACGCATGATTTAAATTTATTTGTGCTTTATCAACCATAAAGATACTGAAAACCATAAAGATACTGAAAAGTGAATTATTCATGTCCGCAGAAACACTGAACTTCAGCTACTGGCAGAATAATACAATGGCGGACAGAGTACCTCAGGCACTAAACAGCTGCTTTCAGTTTGACAAAATGTATTAGAAAAACAGCTCTCTGTGTGAGCAGTGTCTATGTGGTTACTTTTCTTGTGTATTTGGTGAATAGCTTGCAAGTATAATATTTGAATTGAGTCAGAATGGTCTCACCTGTACTGTTAGAGGTCTGAAGTCCATATGCTTTAATTGTCACATTTCCATACTGTTTCACTTTTCAGTTGAGAGCCTGAGAAACTCTAGCTTCCTGCTGAAGATTGGGTGTGTACGCGACTATCACTAACATCTATATATAGGAGCCAATAAATCCTAACTCAATTTATCTTAGTCAAAGGCATCAGAAACTACGGTTTCAGAAATAGAAAGAGATATACCTATGGGAGCATAAAAACCATTTAAAAATTCAATTCAGATTGTGCAAAAGTTTTTAAATGTATACAAACTCACAGCTGTATTTCCTGTGAATTAGACAGCACAATTCAATAAGCCAAAGCTCAAACGAGAAGTTAACAGGAATGTGTAATGAGACCCTGTGGGTATTTTTGGAAAATAGTGTGCTAAGGGGGCAAACTTGCAACAGAGAGTAGGGAGCTTTAGGACTTTGTTTCTTCTGTGGTTCCAATCCCCTTTGCATGGTATTTTAACTGGGGAAAAACTTTACATCGAAAGCCAATGGAAAGTCCCCCCTCCCAATTAAAACAGCATACTGGTGTGTATGTATGCAAGCATATGCAAGTGCAGGTACGTACATCTGTATGATTGGGATCAGAACTGTGACAGGTCAAAGTCCTAAAGGATCATCCCCCACTACAGTCTTGCTCCATCACTTGCTATTTACAACCCCCACCCACCGGACCATGTTAACATGGTCCAGATGTCTACTTTGGCCCAAAGAAGCAAATACAGCTTTTTTACTTTGAAAGAAGCAGAGACTCCATATACAACCTCTTTTCCCCACAAAACCCTTAGTCGTGGTTCACTTGGTGTTGAGTACTCTGTAGAACACAACATGTAATACACTGATAGGCAGTGCACAGTTGAAATGTAGAGAATGCTTTGCTACTAAAATTCATATTGGAGGACAGTATAGTAACTGTCTATTAGTACTGTAGTGCGCGTGCCCCGGCCCTGGGCATACAACACGATGATGATAATGCCCCCAGTGTCAGCGCATTACACCCTTC
Organism: Plestiodon gilberti rubricaudatus; assembly: GCA_026170595.1. NCBI lineage: Eukaryota > Metazoa > Chordata > Lepidosauria > Squamata > Scincidae > Plestiodon > Plestiodon gilberti. The sequence goes on along the minus strand of JANXHW010000002.1, from coordinate 216,882,771 downwards.
ACTGACAAACGGCTCCATTTCGGAGCCAAACAGTACCGAGGGCAGGGAAGAGGGTGCACTTTCGCACCAATGTTTTCACCGGTGATCACCACTGAAAACACTAGGTGGCATGTGGAGGCTGCCCCCTTCGCTTGGAACAGCCTGCGTTGGCTGCTCCACATAAACTATGCTACTCCTGTCCATTTTGTGGAGGGATATTTAACACTTTCTCCTACACCACTTTCTCAATCTAGATCACCTCCAAAGCTATTTGCCCCTCAGTGACATTATATAGATACTATCTGGGTTCCTTTTCCTCACAGGACAAGTTTTGGGAAGATGATTTAGATCAGGAAAATGGCATGTGGAAAAGGTTAAACACTTGTCAGCTCTGAACAACATTCCTATCACTTTGCCCCTCCCCCAGAAATTTAGTCACAGATCTCCCAGCATCTTATTTAGTTTGATCCTAAGCCAGTGGCCATCATCAAATCTTGTAGCAGTGGTTGGAATAAGAGGCCAATTTTCATCCAAAAGTCATTAGCTACTATAATTCTGTTGGTACTTCCAACTTTGTATAAAAATTCAGGTCAATACAGTGAACCCTTTTTATTCGCAGGTTCGGGACCCGCGGATTTGTTACACCGTGGGTTCCGGACCCGAGAATGTAAACCCTAAAAAGTCTTTAAAAAGAAAAAAAGCCTCCAAATTGCAGTTTTACCTTTAAAAAACCAAACTGCTCCATTTTCAGGGCTGTAGAGAGCAAAATCGGGCTGCTACAGCCCCTTCCTGGTTGCTCAACTTCCCCCCTCCCTTTGCCAGGCTTGCCCCTGTGCATTCTACAGCCCTGAAAATGGAGCGGTTTGGCAGTCAAAAGATAAGAAAAAAAAAGGTTTAAAATAGCATTTTTAAAATAGTTCTGAGCTGAGCTCTCTTCCCTTCCTCATCCTCCAGGAAATGGAAGTGGGGCTACAATGAGCACTCTGCATCCACATGCCATTGTGTCTGTCCAGTGAGTGAGTGAGTGAGTGAGTGAGTGAGAGAGACCTGCACAATCACATCAATGCTCCTGGGCAATCACACCCATTGGTCTTGAAATCATATCACATAGCTGACCTGCTGCTGCTCTCACAAAAATGCTCCTAGGCTTGAACCAATCAAATGTTTCTTCACAACACTTTCATTGATACATGTTAATTCTGTCCTGATGTGTGTGACAATGAAGACAGTCTGCAGTGTAGTGGAAGTGGTTTTGGCTTACCAGATCGCCGACCGGGACACTCCGTTTTGCCCTTAAGGGGCGGCGGGGGGCGGGGCGATAGGAGCCAAAGCGCACTCTGGTAAGCCTGGGTTTTGAGCACATTCTGATTTGGGACTGAGAATATATCTTCAAACTACTTTCACCACTTACAATACGTGTCTCTGATTTGCTGCTTCTGAAATCTTTGGCAGCGCAATCCTGTGGAACTTTGCCGGTGTAAGTGCACTTACACCGGTGCACCTACTGTTACAAAGTTACACAAGATTGCGTTGTAAATTGGGGGAAAAGAGTAAAGCTTGGACAGAGGAGTCAATGCTGTCAAGTACAACAGTTCATCAAGAATTACTTGTCTTTTTAACTCACATAAGTGCCTGACTTTCAAGCGGCTGTTAGGTACACTGTTGCACACTGTAGTTTTAATATCAGTAGCTTAAGAGATCTGCAAGTTCCTCCTGAAAACTTTGGAGATTTTGTTGCTTCTTTTACAAGAAAGGCATTTTGCACTTACCTTCTAATATACAGAACAATATGGTTATTTTTTTTTTAGTGCAGAAGACCCCAAAGCGTTTCAGTAAAATACAGTCCTCGTGGCACTGCTTATTTCACCCACAGGCATTTACCTGTCGTTATCAATAAACTTGCAAGATGGTTAGTTAAAGTGTAGAAAACAAAATCACCTGTAGTGCAACTGTGGTGTTCTTTGCAGGATATTTCCCCACCAATCCTTGTTCTTTCCGTTTCTTGAATTTCCTAAAGTAGTCCTGTATCAGGAAGGTGGCATAGAACTTCCCCACGGTTACCTCATCATCTAAATGAACAGACCAGACAGATCTCTCCCAAATCAGCACATTTCATTAATAGCCAATATATACTCTTATCCAGCTCAGGAAAAGAATGTGATGGGTCTACTGACACAAGGGTTGTTGTTTTTTTAATATAACAAGGCAGTCTAAATCTAGCATAAAGCAATTTTAGCAAGCAAATTAGACTACATAGTAGCAGTGAATAGGTGAGCTACCTCCCAAAGGGGGAAAAATATTTTACAGAAGCTCAAAACGGTAACAGTCTTTTTAAAATGTCAATATCTACATGGAATTTAAAATGCCAACTTTGATCAATTTGAACCAGAGTGTTTCAATAAAAGCTACAATAGGAGGACCTTGTGTCTTTTAGGATTTGGTGTCTGTCAAGTATACTATTGTTATAACAAACTCAAATCTACAGAATTATTATTTTAATCTTTTTCTATTAAACTGGAATATAGCTTCTCTGTCTTCTTGAATAGCCAGAAGATTATATTCATATTAAAGACATTACAAATCAGGGTGTCAGGGCAAATCCTTAAAGATATCTCCATTCAGTTGGAAGTTCTGCTTGCTGGGGTGTTTAAGAATCTTCAGTAGCTATATGAGAGTAGAATACTTCCTTTTGGAGGTAATTTGGTTTCCACATACCTGTATAGCTAGAACACAACTCTAGCTTTGGCCATGAATAATGTAGGTAGGCTTAAAAATGGTTCATTTCAAGAATAAATGCTATTATCACATTTATTTATACATATACAAAGAGGCTATTCTACTGTGTAAAACTGTTTTTTCCTCATGGGTTAACTTTTCTCTTAAAGATAGGGCTTTTTTTTAAAGATGACCCAGTATAGTTATGAAACATGGCTAATTCTTGCACAATGTCATTGTTGGTATTTCAACAATGAAACTTGTATTAGCTCCTTTATTGTCACGCAATAGAATACTGGGCTCTTTTCCCTGTTCCACTCCGGTTTTAGGAAGTAGAAAATAAGTAATTAATCCACTGGAATATCCTTTTAAAAATGTCAGTTTCAATTACCTATCTCCATCATCTACCTATACTTAGAGCACAATCCTGCTCTTTTTGCGGGCAGCGGAATGAGCGTTCCACCGCTCGCACTAGTCGCAAACATGCCATAAAGCACGTTTGCCACTACTTTAGAGCCGGGAAGGCCAGACTTCCCAGCTCTGCCATCCGAGGACTTGGCCCGCTGACGCACCAAGCACGGTAGGATCTGGAGGATGGGGCGGAGGGACGGCGGACGGGAGTGGAGCCGGGAGAGCGGCCATATGCCCAGCCGCCCCAGGCGGGGGTGGGGGCATGGCTCCCGCCATATCCCAGTCCCCGCCGGGCAGCTGGGCTGTTACACGGCCTCTTCCGACTTCCGCCAGCAAAATAGCTGCTGTAAATCCAAGGAGGCCTATAGGCCCCAGCCGCTGTTACACTCGGGGAAGGGGACACTCGTCCCCTTCCCCGAGTAGACTTTCTGCCGCAGGCTGCCTGCTGCAGGCTGCCCGCGGCAGAGCACAGGATCGGGCGTACGGCCTCGGCCGCCCACCCGATCCTTACGCAGGATTGGGCTGTCAGACAGATTTCTGTGTTAAATCCTTTTACATTATCCGCAGTTCCACCTGATTCCATTATAGATTGCATTAAACAATAAATGTCAGGGGGGAAAAACACCCTGAAATGGGCTGCATTCCTGACTGGAATTACAACAGTGCAAGTACAGCAGGGCTGTACTTGACTGGTGTTTTATTTCATGCAGTGTTAAAAGGTCAAAGAGTAGTTTACAAAACAAAGAAGAATTAAAATAGCTTGGTTGGGAGCCCAGTCTGTTCCATGCCATCTCTTAAATAGCATCATGGAGCCTGCTCTCACCACGTGAGAAATGCCTGATCAAAAGGTACTCAGGTCCAGAAACTCCCACTGATTACAATGCAGAAACAGAATTCTTCAGAACTTCAATATTTGAGGTAGCTCTGTCCATGTCACAATGATGTGTGCAGCTCTTGAAGGAAACCTTCAAACATGTAGAAGCTCCTTCACTCCAACTAGGATAGGGCTAGATAGGACTGACTGTATGAGTGTTCCATTCCAATCAATAAAACGACCACAAGTAAATGGAGACAATAGTGTGTTCGCGCCAATAAATGGAAATGCATTCACTTAGGGTTTTCTTGAATAGAAAAAGCCATTTGTTGGTTGGTGCTGTAGTTTTGCTGTAGCAAAAACTAAGGAAAATACTTTTCTGTGCATGACATAATGTAAACCTAGAGAACATGGCTAATGTTTTTAGAATCAGGATACTTCTTTTGTTAAAAATAAATGTTTGTTGCAATATGCCCATGATCAAGTCCCCATCAAATGGCTTTCCTCGTCCTTGTTATTTGAAGAGCACAAATAAGGAAATATGTAAAATGATTCTTGGAAAACAAACAAATGAAATGAAACACTTTCTACCATAATAATGGACAAACTTACAGTATGCCTTCAAGCTGACCTCATATTTTACAAGAATTATTTTGCAATTGTAAATGTGGGTATACATACATTTCATCTCTGCAAACCAGCTATCTTTGCTTACTGTTTCCTAATTTATAGTTCAATGGCTGTATGTGTAAAAGTGACATTCCCACAACATGCTTCATGGTCAAATATGAGTGGAAAATTTGTCTGAGCTATTTTTGATTTCTTATTTGGTGCAAGACAGAAATAGCTAGAATATGTGAAAGAAAGCAGCTAAGCAGAGGTGATAATGCAGTAAACAGATTGAAAGGGAGATTCAAAAGGATGTGTTTCAGCAAAACACATTTTAGAAAAAAGACAAGACAGTGTCAGATGAGCTTTAGTGTGCTCTGAAGGGTAAAGGATGGAGAATTTAGAGGAAACCTTGGAGTAAAAACAAGGACAATGGACTTTAGTGGCTTCTGTCCTTTTTCCATCTTCTGTTAGCACATGAATTCATTTTAAATTGCACTTTAATGTTTGCAAAATAATTTGACATTTCAAATCAGAAATATCTTTCTAATTATTAATACATGAGGAAATGGAATTACAGACACTAATAATTTATTGTGTTGGTGTTTGTTATTTTTCAATCAAGTCTACTTGTCACAAATAAATATTTGGCTATTGCTTAGCCACAACATTAAATTTGTACAGGTCTTGTTTGGGAGATATACATACATATTTAACGATGAAATCCTATGCTCCATATAAACTCCATATAAACCATATAAACTGCTGCAGCATGTGCTACGCCAGCCTAGGGTGCCGCAAATGCATTGGGTGTCGCAAATGCATCCCGCCGGCACTGAATCCAGCCCCCCTCCCCGCGTCAGAGCAGGTAAGGCCACTCCAAGCGGCATGTGGACTGGGGAAGGCTGGTGAGGGGTCGTAATGGGATGGAGGGAGGGCGGATTGAGCCTGGGAGGGGGTGGGATCAGCAGCACTGTATCCTATCTCTCCTTCTGGGCCCCTTCCTCTGACACGGGCCTTGCTCGGTTTTCCACTGGCTAAATAGCTGGGGAGGATTCAAGTAGCCCCATGGCTGGGGGTTTACCCGGGGTAAGTTGACAAATGTCTGCTTACCCCGAGTAGACCTGCAGCCGCCTCCTTTCCCTGGATGGGATACAGCGTGGACCACATGGCCCACACTGCACGGCCTATGCCAGGGAAAGACAGGATTGGACTGTAAGTGAATGAAAGAATTTTAGTGATTATATCACAGAATATATCACTGGTGAGCAACCTGGAGTTAGGCCAACAGAAACACTGTGCATACTGCATTTTATGTTAATCCACAAGATTTTGTCTGATATTAAAGATTAAATGGTTCAGTCCTTAAAGTCTTCTCTCTACTTATGGTGTTACTTAAATTGCAGTTTCATACCTTACATTTTTGATAGAATAAAGTAATATTCTGTATTACAGTATTCTATGAAAATAGATATTTTTTCTATATATTTTTTTCTGTAAGGAAGCTGTTTTTTTTCCCCTGTATGGAAGCTATTTTACATTCAGATATCAATAGTTACAATACAGTCCATTCCTTTTTCATTGGTGAGTCTATGCTCTAAAAGGATTTGACTATATCTGTTAAATACTTTCCATATTGTGCTATTTTCTGCATTTTGATGACATTTACCATTACCTTGTTCTAGATATACTAACTGTACTGTGTTTTCAAAATATATCTATATAAATGAATGTTAGCACAGTTGAAAATCAATATTCACCTGGTAAGCAGAAATGAAATGAATTTGAACTTTTAATAGCACTCTGAAGAGGAACTTATTAGAATTATTATGCTTAATTCTAAATGTATAATCAGTAAAGGCTCTCCATGTGCTTAATTTAGGCAGGCACGACTTGCTATTCTGAAGCATGCGTCTGTATTTCAATAAAAAGAGGGGGAATCAAGTTGGCGAGAGGCAACACTAATTCCATGCCACCACCCTAAAACAGAATTGCTTCAGAATATTCTGAAAAGTCTGATAGTTGAAAGGAATAGAGGCTGCAGAAAAAGCTCAAGCACATAGTTACAACAATAACAAAAGCAATTCATCTAGGCCATGCAAGCACTCAGGTATCAGGCTAGAAAAGAGCAGAGTAAAACATAGATGTTTTAAATGTGCAGTATCAGTTCCCTTGTGACAGTTGGAATTTGCTAGATAATGTTTGGCATCTTCCCATCCCCAAGCTGAGTTGGTAATTGCAAATGACTCCACCAGCAACAAAGCCAATGCTTCTTTTTGGGCCAAGCTGAAGAATAGGGCAGCCAGCATGCTCTCTCCCCCCCCCCCCCACCCCTAGAGACTGAGAATGCCACCTCTGGCGAGAGATTGGCCTCCACCGCCATCGGAATTGAGATCTTGGAGTCTTACTTCCAAACCTGAGCCAGAGTCGTCTTGAGAGCTGTAGTAACACTATAAAAGTACAGTAAGCTATAAAAGACACGGTGAATTGAAATGTATTGGTCTCTTGGGTGTCTGAGAGGAGATTATACTGTGCAACAGATCCTGCACTTTTAAAACATGACAAGAAAATCAAAACATCACTTACAACCTACAGTTTAGACTGAAAAGATATATATGTGTGTGTGTGTGTTTATATAAATACATGTTCATATAAATCTTGATATGTCATTTTACATGGATTAATACTGAGTTGCAAAGTTCTAGCTAATGTGCTAAAATCAGTGGAACAACAACAACAAAAACATTTAGATTGTGCTCCAAGCTCCAATGAACTAGTGCAAAACTGGACTAATTTCAAAACCTGCAGAGAATAGAGTCAATATGACTAAGAACAAGGAAATCAAGAGCAAAACATAGGCTCTCTATTAACTTAGCAAAATGTTATTTTGAAACCTATACATTGACGTGTTTAGACGTAATTAATTTACACCTGTATGAATAATTTTAGAATTTCATCCTTGTAAACACATTCAACTAACTATTAATATTTAACAGAAATGTGTTTTAGTTAACCAATGTTAAATAACAAAATAAGGCTGCAATCCTATACACACACACTTTCTTTGAAGTAAGCCTCAATAAACACAATGGGATTCACTTCTGAGTAGACATGCATAGGATTGTGCTGTGTCTTAAATAGTTTGAAAAAGTATCAGTATTTTGCCACTTAATTAACACTAATTTGGTTTTAGAGTCAAATGTCTTCAAAACCTTAATGATATATTAACATTTAATATATACAAGCATCAAAAGCGTCTCACTAACCACCAGCTGGGGGAACGACTTGATCAAGGAGCTTCATGCTAGTTTTCTTCCAGATTTTCTTTATAACTGCTCTGAGTTCTTCATTTGCTTGCTCTAGGTTACCTGAAGAGAGAGAAAAGGAGGGAGGAGGGAGGCAGGGTATGGAGGGTGCATTGGTAAGGTTCAATGTTTTAGAAACCAATGGGGAAAAAGTTATGATGGCAATTCCATTTTACTTATTGTTATAATGACTAGAGCTGAATGAAAGTTGAGGGGAGTTTGCAACCCCCCCATAAAGTATATCCCCTATTTTTGTGCTTGAGGAAAGGTTGCAAAATGGGGTGATAATATTTGCCTGCTGAAAGTGAGGGCAGGAAGCATTGCTCTCATTCTGACTAGGCTTTGTGATTTTATCATGTAGCCAAATCTTTGTGACATGGCATGTTGGCAAGGACATGTGACAAGTGAGTAAAGTCTATTCAGAGGGAAGGTAATGCTTCCTATTCTCATTCTGACTTGGCTTCAGGGGCGTCGCTGGAGCGTGGCGGGGTGGGCGGGGTGCCCCCGGGTGACGCGCGCACCCCGCGGGCGACACCCTTCGGACGGGCCGGCCTTGGAGCGTTCAGAGGGCGACGCGGGGGGGAAGCCGGGTCACCCCCCGCGTCGCGATATCGTAGCGTCACTAGGGTGACGCGCGCCTCCTGCCCCAGAGTGACGCGCGTCCTAGTGACGCTACTGCTTGGCTTCATGATGTTATTGTGTAGCCAAATCTGGTTGGCTGTGATGATGTAATGGAATCACATTGCCTACATGGTCTCTGATTGGTTGGGATGGGTTCAAGAATTTGCCATTGTTTTATTAACAAGAACAAGGCATTGAAATGAACAGCATGCAAAGCTGGGTTTTCATGAAACCCTGAACTTGTCTCTTCATAAAATGTTCATGGGCAAAAAATTGGCAGGACCCTCATGATTCCAGAATCCTTAGGATTCACAAAGAGGGTAGATTGAGAGTATCTGGTGCCCCATTTTAATGATGATATTTCACTACGTGCAAACCTTCCTCTCATTGATTGCTATGTTCCTACCTGTGCTAAAAATGCTTGCAAAAAGGAAGCCAGTGTGATAAAGAATGGATCTCTCTAATTTTAGAGGCCCATACATGTGCTGAAAATGAGAACCCCCAATACACTAACAATCTTGAAATGAATGTAATGCTTATTTTAAGAAAAAGTGTTATTTTTTTTCACATTTTTATACCGCCCTTCCTCCAAGGAGCTCAGAGTGGTGTACATATTTCCTCCCCTCCTTTTGTCCTCACAACAACCCTGTGAGGTAGGTGGGGCTGAGAGATAGTGACTGGCCCAAGGTCACCCAGGAAGCTTCATGGCTGAGCGGGGATTTGAACCTGGATCTTCCAGGTCTAAGTCCGACTCCCAAACCACTACACCATCCTGGCTCTTTTTGAATGTGTGTTATTTCACTAATATAATATACGGTACTTTAATATCTCACAATCACTCAAATTTATAACATAAATTTATCATAACAGCCTTAGATCGAAATCACTCAAATGTTCATTGGTTTGGATCCAAAGACAACCTAGCATGAGCAGAAGGCATCTCCACTTGCAGAAGGGGAAATTTTTTCTGGTTTCTGCAACTTTAAAGTTCCAGGAAGACACGGGGGTAACTACTGCGGGTACCACCTCTATCGCAAGTTAGGGGAGTGGCAACATGTGGGCAAGCCTTCTCTGCTGTGGCGCCACAACTGTGGAACTCCCTGCCAGGGGATCTGAGAACCACCCCCTCCCTCATGACATTTCGGCGAGGGCTCAAAACCTTTTTGTTTCGTCTAGCGTTTGGGTGATGGGTTGTGGTCTGCCTCCTGTGTCTCAAGATGCTCTGCCATGCTGCTTCTCTGCTCCATACTGTCGCTCCCCCCAGTGGATTTTATTGTTTTTAAATTTAGTTATGTATTCTTTAAACTTATTATGTATTATTTTAAATTATGTATTTTAATTTTTGTTGTAAGCCGCTTGGGCATTTGCCTTCGGCATAGGATAAGGTGGGGTATAAATTTTTAAATAAATAAATAAATACTGTATAGAAAGTTTCTTCTTGTACAAATCAGAAAACACACAGCCTAGGACCTAGGCAAGATATATTGTATAGGATTGCTGTCAGCAACACGGGAAGGCTTGGGGCTAATACAGACAATTCTGTGTATCATGTTTGACAGGTCAAGGGTTTTCCTTATAACACTTTTGACAGGAAAAGAAAAGGTTTTTCTAGAAGCCTGGAACTCAAGCCAAACAACACATTTGGGAGTACGTTGAAAGATATTTGTGACTTTCAGAAGGCCTACATGGCTGGTAATCATATTATCAGTACAGGCTGAGCGATCATTTCACAAGGCAAAACTTAAAAGTGCTTTGGAAATATGCATCTTACCTTCTGTTTTGATCTTCAGGGCTGTCCTTACTAAAGCAAATAAAGTAGCATTAAACATAACTGTTCCATCACTGTTTAGGGGCATGTTCATGGCTACCAACCTCTGTAGATGTTTAAAAAAATAAACAAATACAAAGAAATCTCAGTTTATGGTGGTCATATATTGGGGGGGAAAACAGATACATTTGAAGAATATCAGATAAAGTCACATTGACCATTACTGAGCAAAGAAGTTATGAATCTTATGTGGCTTATCTTATGGCCATGTCTCTAAACAATTTCTGCCTGATACAAGATCAAAACCTATATTGATAGGTTTGGACAGTATAAGGTTTGATTTACAATTGACACAGACAGAAAATAGCTAGCAGGTGTTAAATAGTTTATATACTGTATTTTATACACCACTTGTAAAGTAAACACTTGAAATTTAACGTTTTGTCAGTAGCGTAGCTAGAGGGGATGCCAAGAGCTAAGTGGTGCAAGACGCTGCAATTTCCCATGTAAGTGGCCCCTCCCATTTGCCGTCGGAGCCATTTCAGGCAGTGACGACAATGTGCAGGCGCTCACCAAACCAAATGGAGCCTCCTGCGCGTTGCCGTTGCTGCCTGGAATGGCTCCGACAGCAAGTTGGAGGGGCTGCATACATGGTGAGTGGCAGCATCTTGCACCACTTAGTGCGCCCCCCCAGCTACGCTACTGTGTTTAGTTTGACCCCACTGAGAAATACTGTATGTTGATTTAACATTCCCTGTTTTGGATTCTGCGTTCAGTTTTGTTTGTTTTCTATGGCACCTGTTGCTGCTAGTTTCTTATTGTTTTTGTATTTTATTGAATTGTCTTTTAGATTATAATTTGCCTTGTGGCGCCATCCTACTCCAAAGTCGGTCTCATTGAATTTGGTGGGGCTTATTCCCAGATAAGTGTGTATAAGATTGCAGCCTTGCATACTCCCTTTTCTTTAGGAGGGTGAAGGCAGGATGAAAATGTATTTAAGTAAGTAAGTACCGTATTTATTGGCGTATAAGACGCACTTTTTTGTCTAAATTTGTGACCCAAAATAGTAGGGTGCGTCTTATACGCCAATACTAAAAAATCCCTCCCCCCCCGGCCTGTTTTAAAGCATTTTTGGGCTTACCGGTTTTTTTTCGGAGCCGGAGAGCTCCCTTGTGCTTTCTTCCCTGACTAATCTATCTGATCTACAGCTGTTTGTCGGGTTTAATTTATGTACGTGCATGAGTTGAGCTTCTCAGCAGCCAGCAGAGGGCACTGTGCTCAGTTCAGTTCAGCTGAGCTGCAGAGGGCCTAGTCTTTCCAGCTCTCTTGGATGCTGAATGAATGCAGCTTGGGTGAGCTTCTGAACTGGACCTAGTTGGGAGGCTTTGGAAACTGTGCATAGAGTTTAAGAGTTGGTAAGAGTTGAATCTGGGGGTGGTAAGAGTTGAGTCTGGTTTTTTTTTGTACTTTTATGTTTTTTTTACTTTGGAAACTGCATGGGTGGGGTGGGGTGGGGTGGTGGGGTGGGGGAAAAGAGTTGAGTCTGGGGGGTTTGTATTTGAGTAAATGTTTACTTTGGAAACTGTGCATGGGTGGGTTGGGGGAAAAAGAGTTGAGTCTGGGGGGGTTGTACTTGGGATTTATGTTCTGGTGCATTTTGTTTATGTGTCTTATTGCTGTGTGTTTTAAAAGAGATCCTGGTATTTTTGTGCAATTTATGTAAATTAGCTAATTAAGCAGCCAAGCAGTAAGTGGCCAAGTGGCCCAAAAATGCTTTAAATGTTTTTTTCTTGAAACCCAGGGCCAAAAGGAAGGTGCGTCTTATACGCCGGTGCGTATTATACGCCGATAAATACGGTAATTAAGTAAGTAAATAAATAAATAAATAAGACTAATGACAAGTAATGATACAATAAAGAGCAAATACTCTGAAAGACATAAAAGCTTACCTTGCATGCAACTCTGTGAGGACATAATTTACCAAAACCAAGAGGAGGCTGTATGCGTCGCAACAAGGTGACAACATCAAGGTGTTTTATCCTCCCCCTATAAGAGATGTACAGTATTAATCAAATTGCTCCACATGTTGTTAAATTACACTTGGCTTTCGTTTTGTTTGTTGTAAGCCACCTTGAGTGCCCTTGCCGGGAGAAAGGCGAGATACAAATTCTTTAAATAAATAAATAAATAAATAAATTTGCATTTCTCCTATTTAATTGGTAGGTTCATAGTACACTGCAATGACACATCTCACTTACTTTGCTTCAGGATCATATTCAGACCATATTCTTTTAAATTCATCCAGATGATGTGGACCAAGAATAGACCAATCGCGTGTCAGATAATCAAAGTTGTCCATGATGACAGCCACAAAAAGGTTGATAATCTTAAAAACAATTGAGGGGAATATTGAATTAAAAACATTTATTAATATAGAAAAATGCATGTGATCTATGGTGTTCTGTATGTGTATGAGAGTTTTAATATGTACATATCAAATAAAAATCAGTGGAAGACTCAGAGATCCTTTGATTTTGATATTAAAATAAATAAATTCTGAAATCACAAATATCCTCAGTATCCTGAGATATACAGTACATGGTTTGCTCCCCCCCCCCATTAGTTTGTTTTCTTAAGTTCTTTTCACGTATTACATTTTTTCCAACATTGGCTCAGTATATACATAATCAGCACAATTCTATACATGCTTACTCAGAAATAAATCTCACTGTGTTCAGTGGGGTTTACTCTCAGGGTAAGTGTGTATAGGATTGAAGCCAATGTTTCCAATCTCCTAACCATAGTTAGGAGATCAGAAGCAGAGGCGTTTCTATGGTACGGGCCCTACCGTAAGTTGCGCCCCGTGCTAGTACCGTGTTTACAAACCGGAGCGAGGAGGCCCCACCCCCTCGCTGTCAGAGCCATTCCGTGCAGCGAAGGTGAACGGGCAGGGAGTCTCCTGCCCGTTCACCTTCGTTGTGCGGAATGGCTCCGACAGCGAGGGGGCGGGGCCTCCTCGCTCCAGTTTGTAAACACGGTACTAGCACGGGGCGCAACTTATGGTAGGGCCCCTGCCGTAGAAACGCCTCTGATCAGAAGTGTATCATGCATGCTACTTCCTTCTCTTCTCATGTGTTCAAATTTCATCCTCAAATTTCATCCTTTTTCAGATCTAATCATGCTGAAGTGTTAAATCTACACTGACGGTAATGCTAATCATAGATAGCTATTAACAGATCCTCTCTAATGGCAGCTCTAAGCTATCACAAACTTGCTGTAAAGTTTACGCTTACAATGACTCTAGAGTAAGGGCCACTGGTGCGGAGGCCGGCACCTCTCACTCTGCCACCCTCCGGACCCAGCACCCACCGGCGGAGGTAAGTCCTGCACCGGTCGGTGCAGGGGTGGGGGGAGGGCAGAACGGGGCAGCTAGGGGGTGGTGGTGGCCATTGGCCAGTCTTGGCTGGGGGAGGGCGGGAATATTGGTGGCAAGTTCCGTTGATATCTTCGGCCTGTTCCTGGGCCTGGCCGGTCTTACTCCCCCACCGCGGATGTACGTCAGCTTCATAGCTGGCGTATATCCAAGGAGGCTCATAGGGCCCTGGCTGGTATGCACCCGGGGAAGGAGACGAATGTCCCCTTCTCCCAAGGTGCTCCCAGGCTGCCCTAGGGCTGCCTGGGAATGGGATAGGATGCGGCGGCTGGGCATTTCGGCCAGCTGCCACCGCCGTATCTTACACAGGATTGCGCCATCAGCCTATTTATTGACATTAATTGGCATTTGATTTTGACCACATAATACGATACTATTTTATTTAGTAGGTAACAATATATTTTATGAACCCACAGCACTATTCTTCAGGATCTTTTCTTACTAAAATATTACCCATTCCAGTGTTAAAAGATGTTCCAGTTCCTGGACTCACCAAAAAAGCACACAACATATAGAAACTGATGAAATAAATAATGGCAAAGTTGCTCCCACATGTGAATTCTTCCCCTAGATTAAAATCAGACTCTGGATCACATCTTTTTCCTGGCATACAGGCCAACATGATTTCTTGCCAAGCTTCTCCTGTTGCACACCTTTAATATGGAACAAAGCAAGAGAAAATGAGCTACACAGCATTGTTCAATTCAGAACAATTGTATTATTACCATTTGCTAACAGTGTTCCCACATGGTGTAGTGTAAGGGTATGGTATGGAAGCCACAGACATGGATATGTACCAGTGACGTGCGGTGAGGTTGGGAGCTGGTGAGGCACAGCGGCATGGAGCCTTGTGACCCAGTAGCAGCGTGATGCCATCAGCATAGCATGATGATGCTAGTCAGGGGAGGGGAACTTTAAAGGTCTACCCGGGTCCCCGAAGTGGCTGCCAGGTCTAACCGCCAGGTAGACAAGGATTCGCGACTGGTTCTCCCCTTCCCCGAGGGGCACTGCTGAGCACGGCCCCACTCCCCATTAAGCCTGGGAAGGAGGTGGCCACAGCAAGAGGCAAACTTACCCATTCCAGCCATGGCTGGAAAGGCGGCAGGAGCTCAGGTCTACTCGGCTCCCCGAGGCGGAGCCCAGGTCCACTCAGGCGGTAGACCTGGGCTCCTGACCTATTCTGGCAGCCGGGAAAGGCCTCTCATTTTCCCGGGAAAGGACATTTTCCCGGGAAAGGAAAAATGTTTGTTTCTTATCCTCCACCCAAAAGTCAGTACTAGCTAAAGGAGAGAATTTCGCTGTGGTACCCAGGACCATACCCTACTGAGAGAATCATTGCAAACATTGAAACTATGCTAGCAGAATTTGACGCTGATACTGCAGAAGAAATAAGAATAAAAACGGCAAACATCCTTCTTAATGCTAAACTCCCCAAAAGTAATATTACGCATCAGGAATTCACAGCCATAAAACAACTAAAGAATAACCCAGATGTAGTTATATTACCTGCAGACAAGGGAAATGCAACTGTAATTTTAAATACCACTGATTATTTTAATAAAATTTCTGAACTTTTAAACCCTGAAACTTACAACATCCTGAAAAAGGATCCTACAAATAAAATTTTAAAAGAAACAAACATTTTAATAAAAAATTCATCATTAAAACTAGAAATAAAAAATAAACTTATCAAATCTTCAGCCTTGCCACCCAGACTCTACGGACTTCCAAAAATTCACAAGAAAGATGTGCCTTTAAGACCAATCGTGAGCAATATAGGAGCACCAACACATGGCTTGTCTCAACATCTGGCAAAAATCTTGGCACCATATATAGGCAATACCTTCCACCATGTAAGGAACACTTACCATTTTATTGAACTACTGGCAATGACAAAACTGACACAGAAGTCCATACTTGTCAGTTTTGATGTGGTATCCCTATTCACTAGAGTCCCATTGGTGGAAACTATGAACCTCATAAGCGATTTATCTCTACCAAGGGACTTGATACCATTATTCAGGCATTGTCTAACTTCAACTTACTTTGTGTGGAACAACACGTTCAGAGAACAAAAAGAGGGGGTTGCGATGGGGAACCCTCTGAGCCCCATCGTAGCAGACCTCTTCATGGAGTTTTTTGAACAAAAAGCCTTAACATCAACTGATATTAGACCTACAACATGGCTACGTTACGTAGATGACATTTTTTGCGTTTGGGACCACGGAGAAGAGAAATTAGGATTATTCCTACAATACCTCAACAGTTTAATGCCTGAAATTCAATTCACGATGGAAGTGGAGAAAGAAGGGGTATTACCTTTCCTGGACGTACAGGTGACAAGAAAAGAAGATCTTACTTTTAGTCACACAGTATACAGGAAACCCACATTCACAGGCAGATATCTAAACCATCTGTCAAACCATCACCCCGCGCAAAAGAATTCACTGATCAACTCCTTAATCTACAGAGCCATCCATGTTTGTGACTCAAATGCCTTACAAAAAGAAAAATCTAACATCATGGACTCCTTACAAGCCAATGGATATAAACCTGAACAAATCAATAGAGTCTGGGGGAAACAAATGGCAATAGCAAAACATATTCCCACACCAGAAGAAATTAATCAGAAGAATAAAAAGGCAGAATTAGAGAGAATAGATAATTGGGAGCGCAAGTGGTTAACCCTACCTTATTTGAAAGGAATTACAGACAAAATTGCATATGCCTTTAGGAAGCACAATGTGAAAACAGTGTTTTTGCCTACTGCTAAATTAGGACAACTCCTGGGAAATCCAAAAGATAGAAGACCAAAACTGTCAAACCCTGGCGTATATGAAATTCCATGCTCAGACTGTCAAGGGGTCTATATAGGACGTTCAAAACAACCTATTAAAGTAAGAATCCAGGAACACTCAAGAGCTGTAAAAAATTTACAAGAAGAAAAATCCGCTGTTGCTGCACACGCAGCAGCAACTGGTCATAACATTGATTTCAGCAACACACGTTCTCTCTTTAACGAAAATAAAAACAGGCAGCGCTTGAATCTCGAATCAATTTCAATTTCACAAAAGAAAAATAGTGGTGTTCTAAACCGTCAGCAAGAACTGACATTTGTGAACCGCATTTGGCTCCCTTCATTGAAAAAATCCTTTCAAAACAACAGCGCAAGGGAAAGGTTACTAGCGGTCAACTCGGAAACAGCAGCTTCCGCATCCAATTAAGCAATCAAAGGCTTCCCGCACTTTCCTCGAGCGCTTCGTGTTTCCTATAATTTCTCTGTGTGCTCCCTACCAAGGCTATGGACATCTGTTCAGCGTGCTTCGCTGAATTCTCTATCTGCTTTCTGAAGAAATCCCTGGAGTGGGAAGAAACGTAAAAGCAAACTGAAGATCTAAGGCTTTCAATTTGACTGATCTGGATAGTCCGTTCCTGCGCATCTATTTCGTCAATGCGAGTGAAACAGGAAAGGAAGTGTCTCCAGTCAATTGTAAGAAACAACTTTATTTCTTCTTTCAAAAAATCAAAAAATGGCTGGAAATCCCATAAATATTCAAACTGTGTACATAACTACAAGCCATGAAAATCTGCATGTTTTCCAATAAACAGTTTTTTTCAATAGCAAAAGATGGGTTGTCATATCCAGGTCCTGAGAATGTGTGGTACTTTTAAATTATGTATGGGAGAATCCAAAACATCCTGCTTCCTTTGCCAGCACATTCATCAAGGGAACATAGGCTTACATAGTTCACTTATTGGCTTAACTCTCTAACAGCGCAATCCTGTGTACCTCTTGCATTGGTGTAACAGTAGATCCACTGGTGCAAGTGCACTTATGCCAGTGTAACTTGCCATACGTCGATGAACGCAGGACGGACACCAGCATAACCCCTCTCGGACGTCGAGCACGCACAGTTCAGACGCAAGGCAGATGCCAGCGCAACTCCCCCCTGCAGGGGGCATTCTGGGGGCATTTGGACACCCCCAGCATGCCCCCTGTGCCGGCCGAGTTGCCCTGGGGTCCGTCCTGCATCCGAACTGTGCATGCACGGCGTCCAAGAGGGATTATGCTGGTTTCCATTTTGCATCCATCGGCGTACGGCAAGTTACACTGGCATAAGTGCACTTACACCAGTGGATCTACTGTTACACCGGTGCAAGAGTTACACAGGATTGCGCTGTAAGCAACTACAATCAAATGGGAGTGCAGTGTACATTTCATATCTGAAATCTCAACAGTGATTGAATAAGAGTCATAACAGCATTTATTATTCCCAAACTAATTGGAAATTGCATCCTTATCTAATGTCATGTACCTTGAATACCTTTGTACCTTCGTTGGGTACAAAGTTTACCATGTGGCATCAGAGACATAATGTCCAAGTCTGGAAACACTAACATTAAGAAAATGCATTGTTTTATTTTTAGTGACTTTCCTGGAGAATAAATTATTACAGAAAATCACTTAACTTATTCTATAGCGGTGTTTTAGGAGATGACTCCTGACATTTTTTTATGCAGCGAAGTGGATGAGGCCCTCCTTGAGAGCACATCATAACCAGGTGGAATTGTATTTATTTATGTATTTATTTATTTATAACATTTATACATGCTTTTAAACAAAACGTTCTCAAAGTAGTTTACATACTGAAGGACTGAGATGTCAGCCACTGGGTGTTGTAGGCATATCAGGTCAAGAACATCCATTTATGCCTTCTACGCATGCATAGCACAAACTGTGATTTGCAAACTAACTTCAAACTCTGATTGGCCTCAGACATACCATAGCTTGTGGGCAGCTCAGGTTCAGACGTAATATGAAGGCATAGGTTGCATACCTGTAATTATAGTTCTTTGAGTGGCCATTTGTGCAGAACACAGGTAGTGAGTTCTGTGCAAGTGCAGAGCTGACCCTGACCGTGGAAGTTTCCAGAGTGTTGTTGAGCATTCAGTCTCTGCACTTGAGTGGGGAAAACCTCGTGCACACCATGTGCCTTAAGGACGGGAATAATGCCCAATCCCTCAGTTCTTTTGAGGAAAGCCCCTGTAGTGAAAATTCCTGATTCTTCTCCCCCCCCCCATTTTTTACCACCCACCTCTGTCACACCCCAGACCCTCCTGTTCCGCTCACCTCCACCGCCAACTTAGTGAGGCTGGCGGAGCTTCTGCCGGCTGCTGTTGCACGCAGGGTGTGTCTGCTGTTTCTGCCAGCAGCATGGAAGCACGCAGCTACCTGCGGGTGAGCAATGGCACTCATGACGTCGCAAAGCACAGTCCACTGCCGGAACACTAGCTCTGGCAGCAAACCCAGTCCATAGGATTGGGCTATAAGACTAAAAACTGAGGCAACAGATGTCTTCCTTTCAGAATGATGGGGGAGAAAAAGACCAGCAAATTTGATATTTTCACAATGGTGATGAGGCAGCAGTTGAAAGGGAACTGAGAGATTGGACATTCTTTCCACCCTCAAGGCACATGGTGTGCAGGGATTTCCCCCACTCAAAAGCAGAACAGAACAACACTCTGGGATCATCTGAAGTTCTGGGCAGGTGCACAGTTGCTTCTATGTGTAACGACACAGAGATCATAAAGAACCATGGTTTAGTTAAACAAACTGAGATTTTGTGTTATGTCTGAACCCCATCATGAAATGAAGAAGCCATGGAATCCACCAATGAGAAACACCATCCACACAGTTTTATACGTCAAATATCAAGAAAGAAAAATAACAAATCAAAGAACAAAATCTACCGGAAGAGAAGCAGGACCGCCTGAGGGAAAGTCTGAAAGTTGTTGTTCCGGTTAATTTGACTACCATCCTTCAGAGCAACTTTGCCAAACACCTAAAAGAGAAGAAATATTTATCCAATATTATTTTTGTTTCATCTTCCAATGATGAAACATCCTGCTGGAGCAGACCAAGAGTCCGTCCAGTCCATCCTGTTTTCAACAACAGCTAGCCAGGTGCTTCCAGGAAGCCCAGAAGCAGGTCATGAAGGCACCAGCACTCTCAGCACTGTGTGACCCCCAGCAACAGCACTCGGGTCTCGAACTGCTATCTTACCGACCTTCCGGTTTGCAGTTCAGCATCTTAACCACTAAGCCACCGTAGCCCCTGTCAATAGACCTATCAGTTTGTCTAGTCTGTTCTTAAATCTTTCTAAGCCAGTGGACACCGCCGTATCTTGTGGCACAACATATCTGGCACAACTCCACAAATTTATATACATTAGGAAAGCAAGCACTCTGTTTTGTCCATTCTGCGTCTTATTAATTATATGACCTCGAGTTCTAGTTATGAGTGGTAGAACAATTTCTCTCTTCCCAGTTTTTTCACACCATTCATGATTTTATGAACCAATCTCACATACTCCTGTGGTGATATTTTGTAAGCTAAAAAGCTCCAAATGCTTCAGCCTCTCTTACAGAGAAGGTACTCCAACCTTGGTTGCCCATTATATCTTTTCCAATATTGTTCTTGAGGTAGGATGACCACAATTGCATTGTATTAATATGTGGCTACACAACAGATTTATACAAGGCACTGTGATACTGGCAGTTTTATTTTCAATCCCTTTCCTCATAATTTCCAACATGGAGTTTGCCTTTTGCACTGTTAGCACACATACTGGTTTAGGCACTGCCAGTTCAGCCCCCGTCAACATGTATGAAAAGTTAGGATTTTTTTTTTGCTTTCATGTGTATCACTTTATATTGACTTACAGAGAATTTCATTTGCCATTTTGTTGCCCATTCTTCATCCAATTTGGAAATAACATTTTTCATGGCTCACTACTGACTTCATGTAATTTATCAATAAAACAACTAGTGTTTGCTCCAATACAGATTCTTGGGGGATCTCAGTGCTTACTGATCTTTAGTGCTCCATTGTGAATACAATCTGTTTTATCCTACCCTCAGTTTCCTGTTTTTTAACCTACCAGTCCATAAGCAGACGTTTCCTCTTATCTCATGACTGCTACGTTTAGACAGGATCATGTGGCATTTGTCAAAAGTTCTTGGAAGTCCATTTATGTAAACTTGGAAGTCCAGGTACATAATCCAGGTTTTTAATATCAGGGTAAATCAAGTTTGGAAAGTCATATGATGGATAATGAATCAAATAATTTGTTTTTCCTCTACTTTCTTTTTCTGAGTATCATGATAAAAAAACCTTTTACAATACAACTACTTGAATAACGTATGGATAGTCTAGGTCAGGGGTTCTCAACCTGTGGTACGGGTACCCCTAGGGGTACGCGGACCTCTTGCTGGGGGTACGCCAAGCCCTGCCCCTTATCTGCCCCATCAGCAGCTAATTAAGTGTTTATTAACATGGATTTTAAATTGTAATTATTTTCGGGGCCCTTCTGTCTCTCTGATTTTTGTTTTGGGCTTATTTCTGTACTTTGGAAAATGTACTTTGGTGGGGTGGGGGAGGGAGGAGCTGATTTTGGGAAGTGTGACTTGGAGAAAAAAGAGATCCTTGCATCTCTCTCTCTCTCTCTCTCTCTCTCTCTCTCTCTCTCTCTCTCTCTCACACACACACACACACACACACACACACACACACACACACACACACAGAGTTAAATAAGACATTTTTCACATTTAAAATTGTTTTAGTACTTTTTATTTGATGATTAATTACCTAATTAATTGATTAATCCAATTAATTAGCAGTTAATTAGCAGGGGGTACTTCAGAATATTGGACCATGATAGAGGGTACCCGGGCCTCCAAAGGTTGAGAACCCCTGGTCTAGGTAATTTGGTTTGCATGATAAATAAAATAAATCACAACTATTTTATTTTAAAAGAAAGGTTGTTGTCAAATACCTGCATTCCAATAACTGCATAGATGAAAAACAACATTGCTATCAAGAGAGCAACATACGGTAGAGCCTAAAATAATGATAAAAACATTTTTAAAATAATTACAACTTTTTGTATGTCCTTTCAAAGTTATTGAATACAGTATGCATTCTATCACTACATTTTGTTTACAACTTTCAAACTGTTTCCATACAGTCACTCTGAAACTTGTTGGTCCATTCTGCAGTTGGGGATTGAAGCCTGAGCTGGCATTTAAAATGCGATGAATGCATGAGGCTGCCTTATGCTGAATCATGTCATTTGTCTATCTAGCCTGGCACCGTCTGCTGAGTCATGGCTCTCCAGGGTCTCAGGTGGGGGACTTTCCCAGGGCCATGATCTCTTAGGATGACCTGTTGAGAATTGCCATTGGAACCCCCAGCATGGAAGGCATGAGTTCTACCACTGATGTATGACTCCTCCTGCTTAAAGGATGGGATTCATATTAATGGAAGAAATGCACCGCCACACAGCTATCATTAGATGGGCTGAAATTGTGCACCTGTTCAGTTTACAGTCAAAGGAACTGGGCTGTTGCATCACCGAGACCTGTGAAGACAAGTCTCTGAGGAGGCACGCAGATAAGAGCTAGGGATCTGCACTCAAACACCCTACCACTGAGCTAGGCTCTCTTATACATGTCTTATACCCTCTTACACAGGCCTTCTTACACAATGTTTAATTTTTTGACCAGATGTTTTAAAAAACCGCCGGTCTCAGTATTTTGAATTTCCAAGAATGAGAATCTATGACCTAGATTTAATTCTAACATGAAGAGCAGATGGGAATGTCCCAAACACTTCTTGTTTCTGAAGAACTTAAAAGCCTCGTATTTGTGGAGTCATTGTGCATTCTAATCTAAATAGTAGATAAGCTGTGCTGGCTCTTTTGAACCATATTCATGTTATAACTGGCAGATTGTAATCACATCATATCTCCAGTTTATATCATTACCCAGCATCAACTGAAGTTAGATAGCTGAAATAACAGCAGGAGGATATAACATGTTATATCACCAGATTAAAGTTCCCTTACACTAGAAAAATTCTCACAGCCCAATCTTACCTAACTCCCCATGTGGCAATGCAGTGGTGCCAATGTGGCATTTGCTGTATCCCGCAGGGTAGTTTTGGCCTCCGGAGGTCTCCACAGGGGGAGGGAACTGGGGTAAGCCCCTGCTGGCCCAGTGGGTCAACTTGGATACTGCTGGCACAAGTCCGTGTGGATCCGTGAAGGCGGATTTGGGCCCGGGAAGGGGGTTAGGATTCGGCGGGCTCCACTGCCACCAAATTTGCCCCCTCCTCGGCCCGATCCACCCTCCTCCCCACTCCGTCACCTCCTCCAAGTTTGCCACCTTCCCCAACCCACTGCTTGAAGCTACCATTTTATTTGGCTTCTTGGCCAGGCCGTGTACTTGGCTTCATGTACATTATTAATACACCCATTAGCATAAATTTGGCAAAAGTAATCCAGGCACAAAAGCAGCCTTCTGCATGTCAATGCAAATGAATGCCCCTGTCCAATGGCTGAGACTTTGGATGCAAGTGGGGACAGGTGGGGACAGTTACATATGGCTAGTTGCCCATGATGACACTGTCACTGTTATCCGTACTAGAATGTACTCTGTTGAACCCAAGGAGAACCAAGGATTTAACAGTCATGCTTACCTGAAATGACTTAATAAATGTCCACAACAGAGTTCTTATTCCCTCACCCCTGCTCAGGAGCTTCACCAGCCGCATCACACGAAAGAGACGGAAAAACGTGATGGAGATTCTAGCGCTGTCTTCGTTGTTCTAGAAGGTATTATGGAGAAATCAAACCAAATAAAATGCAGCACATGCAACAGCACCAGTGAATTTTCAGGAAAACAACAACAAATGCAAAGGTGAAAGAGGTAAGATTTGAAAAATGTGTCTTGGGGCCTTTTCAACTTTATAAGTATGGAATGACAGGAAAAATTACATGCTAGCACACGGGACCTGTAGAAATGCTTCACACATCACATGCATTTCCAAGTTTTCCAGTTTGTTAATAGGATCATATTGGGTTTGTTTGTAGTAGAGTTTGATAGGTACATTGACGACAAAACCAAATCACTGCATACACCTTTCTAGTAGGACAATTATGAAAAAATACAGAAAAACCAGTGGAGAAAAGAGACATGGTAAAAAGAATAAACTCAAGTAGAGGTACAATCACTGGGGTCAGTTTACTAATCTTACCCCAGACTCATCAGTTGTGACAGTTTCAGTTGGCTTTGGCTTTAAAAAATTAAGAACATTATATATTAAAATCAAATCAAAGACCTTTAAAGTAATTCAACTTGACCACAAAGAGGGAGCAGGGCCATTTTTTACATAAAACGTTTGATAATTTGATACTGACTGGAGGGGGGGGGGGAAACACCTGAAAAGTCCTGTTTAATATACCAATTAATACACCAATGCAATTCACATAATTTTCAGGAGTATCTATTATGGTTGAATGAGGTTGCTGGATTAAAATACAGACTTGTATTAGGCTTCCCTTTATACTATTGGTCTTCA
Source organism: Plestiodon gilberti rubricaudatus (assembly GCA_026170595.1). Classification (NCBI taxonomy): domain Eukaryota; kingdom Metazoa; phylum Chordata; class Lepidosauria; order Squamata; family Scincidae; genus Plestiodon; species Plestiodon gilberti. The sequence goes on along the minus strand of JANXHW010000002.1, from coordinate 216,858,693 downwards.
GGTGGTAGATTATGACACAAAACTGACGTAAGGGCATTTGCAGGCAGCAACATCTTTTGGAGGAAGAAAAGACAAAAGGAGAAAGACATATAGAAGAGAAGAAATATATGGATATAATAAAGGAGAAAATATCTAACACTAAAAAAAAACCCTAGAAGTAGGTCCCTTATTGTAGTTTGCTCTCAATCAGCTGTTGTGAGATTGCTGTCTGATTATTGTGAATTGACCTGGCACTATGTGTTTGCTTGAAACAATGCCTGATTGGTACCCAAGACGGATTAAGAAAAGAATGTTTATGGTACTTAATGGCTGAGGATGTCCAGTGAATGGACAAGTCACCTGAAGGGGTGGGGTCTGAAATGAATGCTGGGAAAAATGCGTATGACAGATGACAGTATGACAGCAGTTGACAGATTGGCAGAGTGAGAGAGCTGTGAGCTAGTGGAAGGTGGAGGGCTCCATTCTGGCTATCAGATGTGGACAGTGGATCTGCTTGTATATTTAATATATTGTAAATAAGAAGATATTAGAAAGCCACCAGAAGACGCTAGTGCTCTCTAATCCAAGGAAAACTAAGGATAAACTAGATGTGCACCCAGGACCTCTGAGAGGAACTTTATCAGGGGGTACAAAGTTTATTTTGGGCCCCTTCTCAGAGGGGAGGGGGCAAAACAGGATAGGGGGAGGGTAGCAATAGCCGGAAAAGTCTTCAGAGCCCAGGACTGCCAGGCTTCCTGATGCGCCGTCCAGATCTACAAACCCGGTAGACCTGGCCCGGTCACCGTCTTTCACTCTCCATGAGGCCAGCTGAGATCCCAGGAAATTTCTGGGCCCCCTCCTTTGGCTCCTGGGCCCCCTTTTTGACCCTGGGCCTGGGCAAAATTTAACCCCTTTACCCCCTTCTCATGGGCCCTGTGTGCACCTACTTGTATTAATAAGATGGATGCTTAAAAGTAGAACTACTTCTTAGTTGACTACAAGCACCCATGGGGGAGGAGATAGTGATTGGTGCCATGAAATGGGGAGGAAGAAGGAAGATCGTCCTTTCCTGTCATATCCATTTCCTGCCAAAAATATTCTCCCCCCACCAAAGATGCTATATACACCCTTAGAAGTGGTTGTTTGTTACCATAGCTACTTCAGGGACATATAGCAGCTTCAGAGTGAGAAATGGTGCCCTTTCTTATTTGGATAGCCAATGGAGCCCCTTGCCACATGTACTGTCTAAGTATTACTGCCAAACTTTATTGCCTTTTTTACTTCATAACTGTCTGTGACCTCTACTTGTCTTCTGTAAAATATCTAGTGGTGTCCATGGGCTGTGTATCCCTCTCTTTCTCTGCACATCCACCCAGTGTGTTGCGAGGCTGCACTAGACCACCACACATGTCAGTCCAATGGGAACAATCCAGCAGCCTAGGTGAGTTATGGGGGTAGTTGGCACTTTGAAAGGGACAAAGAGTGCATGAGCTGACAGTGAAGCAACTCTTATTAAACATAAGTAATTTACATCAAGCAGAAGGGGAGAGCTGGACAACGATATGGGACGCATAGACAGACCTCCCATTCCCCCTAATGGCCCATTGCAGTCCCTGTGCTGGAAAACAGGGCTCTTTTGAGCCTATCAGAAACTTTGACTCACAGGTGCTGTACCTATGACAGGCTGGATCATGCTCAAAATGTTTTGTTGTTCAGTCGTTAAGTCGTGTCTGACCCTTCGTGACCTCATGAACCATATCCCGCCAGGCCTTCTTGTCCTCCACTATCTTCCTGAGTTCGCTCATTTTCATGTTTGTTGCATCGGTGATGCTGTCTAACCATCTCATCCTTTGCCTTCCCCTTCTCCTTTTGCCTTCAATCTTTCCCAGCATCAGAGTCTTCTCCAGAGACTCCTCTCTTCGCATTAGGTGGCCAAAATATCTGAGTTTCAGCCTCAGTACCTGTCCTTCCAGGGAACAGTCAGGGTTGATTTCATTTAGGATTGACTGATTTGACCTCCTAGCAGTCCAAGGGACTCTCAGGAGTCTTCTCCAGCACCACAGTTCAAAAGCGTCTATTCTTCGGTGCTTAGCCTTCCTTATGGTCCAACTCTCGCAACCATACATTGCTACTGGGAACATGTTTAGCAGCATGCATATAATGCATAATGCATATAATGCAGCATGCATTATATAATGCATAATGCATATAATGCAGCATGCATAAAATGTTTAGCAGCATGCATCTACTGTATTTCTTCAATTCTAAGACTCATGTTTTTTTTTTCCCAATTAAGCATTTCAAAAAATGGGGTGCGTCTTAGAATCAAAGGTCTCCAAAAAGCACCCCAAAATGCTATCTTCTTACTTAATGGGGCTTGCAGGAGCTTCAGGGAGGCCTGTGCAACCCTCTGCAGGCCTCCCTGATGTTCAGTTCGGCAAAAAACGGTGATTTTCAGCCATTTCCGGTTTTTGCGAAAACCAGAAATGGCCAAAAATTGCTGTTTTTCGCCAAACTGAAGATCAGGGTGGCCTGCAGAGGGTTGCGCAGGCCTCCCTGAAGCTCCCCCAAGCCCATGGCACTTTCTGACGGGGCCAGAAATGCTATGCAAAGGCAGTGCACTCAGTCATCCTCAGCTGCAGGAGACATGCTGGGGAGAGTTGGTGCTGAGCAGGTAGATTTAATGAAGGGAGGCGAGTCTTACAATTGATGGATTTTTTTTCCCTGCTGGTGGTACTGAAAGTAAAGGTGCGCCTTAGAATCAATGGCGCCTTAGACTCGAAGAAATACGGTAATCCTTATGTTTTTATGGGACTTGTTTGTAGAGTATGGGAAACCATGTGAGTCAATGTGATGTAAGTGTGAGATGGTTGGGAGACCTGTGTTCAAATCTTTATCGAGCCAGGAAGCTCAGTAGGTGACTTTAAGCCAATTGCTAGCTCTCAGCCTGCCCTATCAATTTAGACTATTGGGAGGATAAACTAGGGACAGAGCAATATGTGCTGCACTGGGCAAGTTGGGAAGGATAAAAATGCCCAAGGATAAAAACAAACACTCTCCTGGATAGGAGTAAGATGGGTAATCACCTTAATAGCCTGTAAATAATTTCTTGCTCTTAAAAGGGGGGAGGAGGCAGTGAACATGAGCACAGTTATGCCCAAACTGAAGCTAGACTACCCCCATAATTGGTTAAATAGGGCCATATTAATATATTAATGGTGCTGGGCTATCTGGAAAAGCCGTACATATTTGCAGGTGTAATGCAAAAATTTTAAAGGGAAGATGAAAGACCACAAATGTAACCATGTAAGGAAAAGAAAAATAATAATTTAACACAGGCTCGTTTGCATGCCATCCAGAGTGAACTGGAGCATCGGGCAAAGAAACCATTTTGCAGTGTTGCCGCCTGGTGCAGTGCACACAATTGGGGAGCCCACTGTTGCTCTATCATGACTACTAGCTCTAGAAGAGCAAGAGCTAGATCTAGTGTTCAGACAGGTAAGACGGCACAGGACAGATCACATCATCGCTTATACAGAGTGCACAGAGAATAGAGGTTAAAAACCAAGACAGAGAGAGAGACTGCTAAAATAAAACAGCACAAAACACTCAGCACTGTCAGCCACCTGAAAATAAAGTCTGCTCTTCTAAAGCTTTCATATGACTCATGCCACAATCTGACCTAGTTATAAGAGACACCGATCATTACCTAGATTATTTGAGACCAGGCATACAGACATTATCAAAATCTTGGTATATAAGGGAGGAGCTGCAGCTCAGTAGAAGAGCTTCTGCTTGCATGCAGAAGGTCCCAAGTTCAATCTCTAGGCAGGACAGAGAAAACTTGTGTCTGAAACCTTGGAAAGTCAGTGCCAGCAATACCAAGCTCCATGGACTAACGATCTAATTCAGTGTAAGAATTAGAGCCCAATCTTAAATCCCCCAGCACTGACACAGCCACGCCAATGGGGCACATGCTGCATCTTGTGCTGGTGGAGCAGTCACAGAGACCTCCTCAAGGTAAGGAAATGCTTGTTCCATTACCTTGGGATAAGCCTCCACTTCCCCAATGGGTCTCCTCAGACCTATGCCACATATTTTGCTGGCATAAAACTGAGAAGTTTAAAGGAGAGGGAAGGGGACAGGTAATGGGGATAGGATCCCAGCACAAATCTCTGCCACTTGGATCCTTTCTCCCTGATCCACGTTCCACCTTCCTTGCCCAGAAACACCCCCATCTCTCTCCCTCCCCGCTCCGTTCCTCCCACCCCTGCCCCCGTGCCGGCTTATCTGAACTCCAGTGGGTAGCTGGCTGTGACAATGGGCTGGCGACTCTGCTATCGTTTGTGGTAGCGGCTCCAAAATAGTTACCAGCGGCAAGCTGTACGTACTACCATATGGCCATTTATGATAGCAGAGCTCTGTTCTGCTGTTATAAATTGGATGTTTGGATTGGGCTATCATTTACTCTTTTCTAAAAAGCCAGACGTATTCACCAATTAATACTGATGTATGCAAATTATTTACCTATTAGAAAAAGTATACACCACCAGTGGCATAGCTAGGATTCGATGCACCCAGGGCCCTAGTGACGTCATCACCCCCTTATGTCACACCAAGGGGGTGTTTTTAAAAAAGAAAAAAAATTAAAAAGCAGCAGTAGGTAAAAGGTAGGGGAGTGCCTGGGGGGGGTGCTAGAAAGGGCTTCTGACCCCCTGGTACCCCATTGGCTTACCTAGCGCCGAACAGCTGATCGGTGCTATGCAGCTGTTTGGTGTTAGATAAGCGTCTGGGGAGCTCCAGGGGGGGGGCAGACACCTCCACAGGCCTCTGCAAGTCTCTCCGGTGGAATTGAATGTGACTTCCTGACTGGAAGTCACTTTAAATTCCGTGAGAAAGGCCTGCAGAGTGGGAGAACGCCCTCCCTGGTAAGTAATTATTGATCGGTGCTGCAAGGCTGCAAGGCGTGGATACTATCTGCAAGGCGTGGATACTGGGGTCCAGCACCGATCGCATCTTTGAGGGGTGCACAGCATTGCAGCGGGGGCGGACCTCTTCGGGTGGAAGGTTGGGGGTGTGTGCGGCTTACACCCCCCCCAGTCTTCTACCTGGGGCGGGCCGTCCCCTCCGCAATGCCATCACTACCCTACTGTACACAACCTCTCCCCAGATAACAAAACCTGGAGCCCAAGACAATTTTCAAAATGACATGGGCATGTGGAGGCAAAGGAATGAATGACATTTTCAGTGACAACTAGGATACTAACTATTGCCCAATGGTGCTTGTGCTGTTTGTGAAAAGTTTTGTTAAGGCTAAAAGAAGATGAATGGATTTTATTCATGAAATTATACAATTACTATTATCCTAACTTGAGGACAACCACAGTCCAAACAGTGCTAATAACTTAATTTCCATAGCAACTAGATTAGGGGTTAGGACTGCAATTCTATAATTCTAATTTCCTGGAATGAAGCCCCTTTGAATACAGTGGGACTTACAGGAGTTGAGATCACAGCAGATTATGAACTGTCTATCCGAGGAACATCAGGGAGCAATTTAGCCTGTATACCACCACCAAATTCTGATAAATGAAGGAGCTGCAGGGGAATGAGTCACACCAGCAAGGCCTATAGCAGGTCAGTTGATACTCTTTGACCCCAACAAAGATTTTTGTGTCGAGTTTACTGGCCTGAACAATGAGAAGAGTCTGCTTGTGCTGCTCTTAACTGCTTTCATCTTGTGCTAAACTTGACAACAACTAGGTCTAACAGCAAGTCTATCCTTCAGTACTTTCTGAAATATTAGCAGTCCTTCAAACAAAGTATGGCCTTAAAAAAAATTAAACCCTCTCTCTTGCTATTCCACCACAACTTTAAAACTTTTTTAAATCAAGCAGTGTTAACAAAAAGTGAACATGCTCTTGAAACACCCTGCAGTAGCCATCCAAATTGTTTCTCATTCTAAAAATTATGACCAGTCCTTATAAGGTCAAGGCGTATGTGCATTTCATAAATCTTTGACTAATTTATTCCAAGTGATGCAAAGATTTCATAGTAATTTATAGAGGTGAAGAACCACTGAAGTCATTGGTATAGTGAAGTTAGTGGTATAAAAAACAAAGTCAGTGGTATAATAATGTATTTTGATTATCATATATTTGATCTTCAGAATATCACGTCCACAAACAGTTTACCACCACGTCTGCAAGATATCTATCTATAATTTTTTGTTGTTGAAACCATTTAGATGACTAGAGCCAGGGATTTCGTGTGTGATATGGCATTTCCTTTACACAATATGTGAGCCAAGATACAGAGATATGTTATGGCCTTAAACAGACCTTTTAATCTGTCAATTCTTATACCGTATATATTCACTTGCCTTTAAAAATTTCTAAAATAAAATGAATATGGAAACCAGTTAAAAGAACACAACAGAAATGCATGAAATTCAGCACTATTGCACAATCAGTTAAACAAAATAAGCAGTTGTCAAAAGCAGAATACTAAACATATGTTGCTCTAACACAGTTATTGGTCTAGGCCAGAGGTGGCCAACCTTCCAACATTAGGGCCTCTGTGTTCTTAAGAGTTCTGTAGAAGACAGAATCTTGGCAGCTGCAAGTGCTGATGGTGCAGCTGCACCTGCTGAAATGCCCTAACCTAGACAACCGTTAAAGGGCCAGGAGCATTCATGTTGAAAGGTTGGCCACCCCTGGTATAGGCTTTGACCCAGTGTGGGATGATGGCGAGAGTATAGAGCTTAGATGTGGAACATCCAGTGCCAAATCCCTCTTCAATTGAGGAATTTGGTCAGCCACTGTGGGAAATATGGACTAGATAGACCTTTGGTCTTATCCGGGAGGACATTTTTAGTGCTCTTAAGCTCACTTTATGGTGTTGGACAAGTAAACATATCTTAGCCTAACCTACTTCACAGGGTTCTTGTGAGGATAAAGCACCTCCTGACACCGTTGGAAGGAAGGGTGGAATATGAATGTAGCAAATATAAGATAACACTGAAGTGGAGCTTTGATACATGCATGGGAGTTTCCGCATATGTTTTAGGGCAGGGGTTCCCAACCTATGGTACTAGTACTACCAGTGGTACTTCAGCCGACTGCTGGTGGTACTTGGACTGCTGGAACCCCACTCTGACACAGTGCTTTTGGTAGGCTTACCATAGTCCCGGAATCGAGTCGCGTCGCAGCCTGCAAAAGAGACGAGCCTCTCCCAGGAGTGCACCGCGGCGGGCCAACACGGTCGCCTCGTTTACCAGAAGCAAGGAAGCCACGGCTTGCATTGGCCCGCCACGGTGCACTCCTGGGAGAAGCTCGTCTCTTTTGCAGGCCGCGGCGCAACTCGATTTCGGGACTATGGTAATCCTAGCTTTTGGTGGTGCATTTTTGCTCCCAAGAAGCTCCTGCCTTTGGCTGAGCCTCTCAGGAATGCTGAGAAAGGCCCTCCCACCTGCCCAGAGCCTCCTCCCTGTGTTTTCTGGCCTCTGAAAACCTGAAAATCCGGAAGTAACTGGTGATTATGTCATCACCAGTCACTTTCAGTGGTACTCAGAAGGAGAGTGGTGCTGGAGGTGGTACTCGGCTGGGAAGGGGTTGGGAACCCCTGTTCTAGGGCATTTGAAGTGCCCTCCTCCCACAGTAGCTCCATGGGCCTCCATCCTCAAGTTTCTCTGGGAAAACAGCGACCCTCCAGGGAAGCCACAATGAACTGGAACTGGAATGGGAAATCAGAGAGCCCTAATGCATGTGCAGAAGTGTTTGGGAGTGTGTGGAGAGCTCATTGGATCCCAACCACAGACTTTAAGGGCAGTTGAAAGCGTTTAATATCTTGCCGGACAGAGCATACCAAAAGCACAACTGCAATAATTCACTCTAGTGCACAGGCACAAACGAGCTGATTTAATCCTAAAGCATCACAAACATTATAAAAGTGACACATTTTTCTTACTATACTGTTCTATTAAAATAATATAATCTTTCTATGAGGTCCAGTTCACTGACTGTTATAAACGTGTCAGAAATGTTTCTCATACTACGAATATAAATATACAATAACTATGGATCCTAATGGAGTTATACTGCCATATCAAGATTTCTGGCACTGGTAAGTCAGCGCTGCGCAGGGGGCGGGAGGAAGGTGGGAAGGGGACGGAATGGGGCAGAGATGGGGGGAGGAGGGCAGATTGAGGCCAGGAAGGGGACGGTATTGGAGGCAGCGGCGCACACTGATATCCTAATCCCAGCCTCGATCCCCTGACTGGGTCTACATGGACTTGTGCCAGTGATATAGCTGGTGCAGGTCTGAGTAGGCCCAGTGGGCTGGCATGGGCTTATCCTGGGGCAAGGGAAAAAATGCTCCCTTGCCCCGAGGAGGCCTCCAAAAGCCAAACCCATGGGATACAGTGTGAGCCACGGTGCAGCTGCATCACTGTTTGGGGAGTTGAGTAGGATTGGGCTGTCCGACACTCAATTAACTCAAATGGTTTGGTCCAGCTACTGTAGCCACCAGGTACGGGTGGTGCTTTGAGGTCATGCAGCATCAATTCCTGTATTTAGACTGCCAATGAGTTCAAATATATTTGAATGCTCAGCAAGGGCTTTAGGTCCTTCCCTACAGACAGTTTCAGAGGCTTTGAGATGAACAATGAAGCAAAGCGCATTTGCAATTTTTGTGAAAAATAATTTCCATACTAACGTCACACAATTGAAACCTCAGAATAGACAAAACCGTAACAAAACAGTAACCTCCTGGTATTCCCACAAATTTACTAACATCAATATTTTCTCTTAAGGTTAGATTAAAAATAGATTTAAAATGGAAGGTTTAAAGAAGGGAATGGAATACAAATTGAATTGGGAGAGCAATGATTGAAGATGTTAAACTTTAATTTGAAAGGCGTTCCTTAGTGACCCAAAGCAATCTTTTTTAAAAAGACATTCATGTTGAGAAAAAAGTCATTAGAGAATATATTATTAGAAGACAGAGTGAAAATTCCATTCATTGCAAAAGTCAGCTGTGTATATTACTAGGAACATTAAGCTATCAGTACTTTTTAACAGTAAACAGTTCTTAGGAAGCACTGTTGTCAAACAGGGTTGACCACAAAATGCTTCAAAAACCCATTATGAATGTGTTATCCAGAATTAGTTATTGTGACTTCTGAGAACATTTTTGCTGGGTGAACAAGACTGTATGTGCCCCTTGAATACAAAAACAATGTGCATGCAAAACTCATGAAGATCTAATGTTACCGCATCTGAGAGCCTGAGTTTTGTGCTTGAATGTGCAAATCAAGCAGGAAACATGAGACAAAAACCACACTTTTATATCAATACGTCGTTGAGTCCCTTGTACAAGGGTCTGGCCTGGAACAGAAACTGATCTTATCATAAGCGACTGAGTCTTTTTGTCTTTTTTAACGTAAATTATTTGAAGTTTTATCATGCTGTTGCATTTAATTGACTAGAGTTGTGGATTTTCCCAACTGTAAGCCAATGTAAATAAATGGGGTGTGAATATATGAGAAATCTATTACTGGTAGTAGCTGGTCTAACATGACAAAACTGGGAACAGGGTGGGGGATAGGATTGGGTCGTTAGTTACCCAGTGGGTCAGATGCTGGGTGGAAATGTTTTTGCCCTTTCGTGTCCCTGGCAGCAGATTAAAAAAAAAACCTGTTGTCTGCCTGGAATGGTGTAGTTCTGTGAACACCAGCTGAACATCCAGGGTGTGCAGGGCTCTCTCTCCCTCTCCAACCAGGTTTTAAAACATGACAGGCAGGGTTAAGTCTTGATTAACATGGAAAGCCAAGACCACCTTAGGTAAAAAGACAATGTCTGGTCTCACGGCCACTTTATCCAGATGAAAACTGAACATGATCAGAACATAGAACACAGTTTAGTGGAGTGGCTGTCTGTGCCAGAGTAATGGCTATAAGACTACTCGTTTTAAGAAAAGTATGTATTAGTCTTCAACTAGGTTTCAAGGTGTTAAAAGTGTCCATTCTGTAAGGCTTAGAATTCAGAAGTGTTCTAAGTTAGAACAGACAAAAGAAAATATTTCTTTACCCAGCGTGTGATTCATCTGTGGAACTCCTTGCCACAGGATGTGGTGATGGCACCTGGCCTAGATGCCTTTAAAAGGGGTTTGGACAAATTCATGGAGGAAAAGACCATCACAGGTTACAAGCCATAAGCAACCTCCTGGTTTTAGAAGTGGGTTTTCTCTGTGCCAGGTGCAAGGGAGTGGCGACTGGACACAGGTATCTTGTTGTCTCGTGTGCTCCCTGAGGCATCTGGTGGGGCCACTGTGTGACACAGGAAGCTGGACTAGATGGGCTTTTGGCCTGATCCAGCAGGGCTCTTCTTATGTTCTTATGTTCTTAAGTGTTGCTTGGTATCAAGGTTTTTTACTGTCTGTAGACTCAGACTTGCAGCCCAATCCTATCCAATTTACACCACCGGTGTAACTCAGCTCAATCCTATCCAACTTACACCACTGGTGTAACCCAGCAGTGCAGCGAGAACGGGAGGCCCCAGAACGGAAAGGGGAAATTGAAAAGGATTTGAAGCCCCTTTCCATTCTGGGGCCTCCTGTTCTCGCTGCACAGCTGGGCTACACCGGTAGTGTAAGTTGGATAGGACTGAGATGAGTTACACCAGTGGTGTAAGTTGGATAGGACTGCGCTGTTAGACTCCCAGACTTAAACCAAATGCTAAGTGTTGAATTGTCAATATGGAAACTGTAGTTCATGTCAAAGCTTGGAGTGGTTGTAATGTGAGACGTAGATGCCAAAGTTTTGAACTGTCCAAATTAAAGAATCACAGTATAGAGACTATCACTTGGTATCAAGTGCCAGTGGCGTTCCTACGCCCCCAAGGGGGTGCCGCCGATGACGTGCCCCCCCTTAGGTTTCGTTTTTAATTTTAGGTTTCAGTTTTGTTTTTGGGGTTTTCAGCGGGGGGGGGCAGCTGCCAGCGAAAACCCCCAAAATTTTTTAAAAAATGATAAAAAATGGAAAAATAAAAATGAAACTTTGGGGGCCTTACGTCCCCCCAAACAGCATCAGTGCCCTACGCCCTGGGGCCCTGAAGCTAAGGTAGGTGCTGCTCATACTGAAGGGGTTAAGTATGTAGACTGTACTATAGTATCAAAGTCTTAGCTGTTTGTAACATAAGACGTATATACCAGAGTGGCCTAGGTACTGAAGTTCTGAGTTGCCCCTATAAAGAAGGGCAGCCCAATCCAGCTTAAAGATCGGGCGGGCGGCCGAGGCTGTCTGCCCGATCCCGTGCTCCACCACGGGCAGCCTGCAGCAGGCAGCCTGCGGCGGAAAGTCTACTCAGGGAAGGGGACGCTCGTCCCCTTCCCCGAGTGTAATGGTGGCTGGGGCCGATAGGTCTCCTCGGATTTCCGTCAGCTATATTTTGCTGGCGGAAGTCGGAGGATGCCATGTAACGGCCCAGTCGCCTGGCAGGGACCGGGATATGGCGGACACCATGCCCCTGCCCAGGGCGGCTGGGCCTATGGGCACCCTCCTGGCTCCACCGTCCCTCCCTGCCTCCATCGACCCTCTCCCCATCCGCTGGATCCTACCGGGTTTGGGTCCGGCGGCGGACTGGCTCTTTGGGCGGCGGAGCTGGGAAGACTGGCCTTGCGCCAGCCTTCCTGGCTCTAAAGTAGTCTGCAAACGTGCTTTATGGCATGTTTGCGACTATTACGGGCGGCGGTACACTAGGTCCGCAGCCCGATAATAGAGCAGGATTGCACCGTTAATGACTTACTTCAACTGATTCTGTTTTTATTTTTTGGGTATGCATCTACAGATATTACTATACAAATGATATAACCAGAGCTCAAACACAGTATAAAAACAATTCATTTCATCAAAAAACAAACAAAAAAAAGTGGAGGGGGAAGGGAATTTATGGTTCATTAATTCTATTCTACTGTTCTATTCTACTCTGATGCTAGATGACAGCAATTACTTTGTAGTGGGGTGAACAGTGGTTACTTACATTAACTTCTGTTATAGCAATATCAACGACGCTACCAACAACAATTAAGGCATCAAAAGTGTTCCATGCATCAGTGAAATAGTGCTGTTAGGACAAGCATTCAGTAGCACGAGAAAACAGAAACAGAAAAGAAAGAGAAGAAAAAGGACAGTGTTATAACACAGAAACACAAGCTACGCTTCTGCAATGTACCATTACTGTATCTTTCCACCTCAAGTCTGTGAAAGTGGGAACTGAAATGTGATGGGTTGTTTTCTCAAATCAATATAACTGACCTTTGACCGGCCAATGTTCAGAGTCTAGAAACATATCAAGTTGTGTGACTTGTCCAGAAAACGGAAATAAGTAGGGAGACAGAGAGTGGGACTCAGGAAGGAGTTTGGCTGGGGTATACTCACATCAGCTTCACTGAGAACGATGTCTACTATGCTGCCAAGAACGACGAGGGAGTCAAACGTGTTCCAGGAATCACTAAAATACCCCTGGACAGAGCAGGCAGGGTGCAAACGTTTGTGATTACATATGAAATGTTGCAATATTTGCATACTTCTGTTTAGTTTTTTCATAAACAGAAATCACTTCAACAAAACTCTGGGGTGTAATGGCAAAAAAACCAAACAATATTGTCTACTGAAGGAAAGGCTGGTATGTGACATGATTTCACCACCATTTGCCAAAGGGATGATGAAACAGATGGTCTGAGTTTGAGATAAGGACACAGAGCACTGGTCGTATCAGCAGGTTTGGCTAGGGGTGGTGGTGCATACATTCCAATACTGCAGTACAAGTTAGGGTGGCTGTTATGATCTCCTAAGCCAGTGGTTCTCAAACTTTTTAGCAGCGGGACCCACTTTTTAAAATGACACTGTATCTGATCTTTCCATCACCCGGGACCCACCAGAAATCAGGTCGCGACCCACCAAGTGGGTCCCGACCCACAGTTTGAGAAACACTGTCCTAAGCTATTCAAACACAAACCAACCCTTCAGAAGATTAGACAGCTGTAAGTTACGTCTTACAGGTCCCCGTGCAGGATGCCCTTTAATATACTGAGGCACCCACATTATAGATAGAAGAAGGCACCCACATCATTTATAGAAGAAATACTGCATTGTTATGTGTAAGATCTTCTGAGCACCAACTGTAGGAAAGCTTATTTATAGTAGAGGATTCTGGAGAGATTCTAAGCTCTAGATGTAAATACACACTTCTGTAAGTTAGCTTCTGACAAGCTAATACTGCAATATAGATCAGCAAGGCTGGTCCCACCATACATAGGCAGCAAGCTGGTGGGTGGGTGGCCCATACCCTGCACATGCCTGCCTGGAGGCAGGTCCCATTCTCTGCTTGAGCACTAGTTTCTGTGAAGAGGATGTGGAGAAATGTCTCTCCAGTGAGTCCAGTGCTGCTGCCGCTTCTTCAAGTGCCAATAGCAGGGAATGCTGGGAGCCCTCCCAGCATTCCTTCCCCCAGCTACTTGAGGAAGTAGCAGCATTGGACTTCTTGGAGATGATAAACTCTCACTCCCCATGCATTCTCTGAGCAGGCAAGGATGGAGTCGCGGGATGGGCAGACTTTCCCAGCCTGCACCCCACCTGGGGGGGGGGCTGTTCATTGTTATATGTGCATGCTTGCTGATGGAATTCAGGGGGTGGCAGACTTTGGAAGGTTGCAGTTTGGCATGAACTGCCCCTGTATATCAGGGTTAAAAATCAAAAGGTCAGAAGAGTAGTGCTGAAGCATATGTACATAATAGAGTACTGTATACCTGGGTTACATCATGCCATTAAAAATACTGTAATTGCAAAAAGGCTGAAAAACTAGCTTCAGCAATATTTGTATTTTTTTTCCAAATGAACAAATATTTCTGAAAAGCTCCCTGTAAACTAGAATTTCCAAAGTAAGCAGTGTACTATAAACCCCTTTCAAAGAGCAATTCATCACACGAAGAGGGCTTTTTGAAAAACTGGTTCAAACTTCTAATTTCACATCATTTACAAAAAGATTTCCAGTAATATAAAGCCTTGTCAATCATGTTTTAAAATAATGAAGTAGCTATGGGCGAGAGACAGTCATCCTTAAAGAAGTCTTGATAGACTGACCCCTGCTTACAGAACAGCGTGTCGAGAAGGGGCTAGTGTACAGGGTGGAATTATAGGGCACTGATGAAGTGCAGTGCTATTTGGAAGTGAAAAAGGGGAATTATAAGATCTTATGAGCTAATGCTACAGTGTGAACCAGTAAACTAATATGTCACATACTACTTTTCTTAAGGCAAATGTTTCCTATCAGTAAGTACAAATATTGTTCCCAGTAATGCGTGAAGCCAAAGCAAGCAAACATAAATCAAAACTCTAAGGTAAAAGGAAATAAAAATGATTCTGGAAAAGGGAGAATACAATATATGGACAAGTCACAGCAAGAGAACTTGCATCACACACTTTATCACTGCAACAACCCAAGATCAATCTACTTACTAGCCACCTTTTCTTTTTTGGCACACAAATCTGATACAAAATGGCAAGGGGAGATAATTCCATATTTAATTATGCAATTATTAGCCTTCATTAAATTATGCTTGTGAATTGCTAGTGCTAATTATATATGACATTGATGTATATTTTATATGTAAAAGCAGATATTGGCATAGTTTACTCTTACATAGATGTTGCCAATACACATTTTTTAAAAAATCCTAGGGAGTGTTTTCTCAATATGCTATTCAATGTAAAACTTTATTGCCATGAAACTGTTACCTAAAGCAGCTGTTCGGTGAATTCTGGACACTATTTGAAAAACTGAGTTTTGACTTGAAATTTTGCAACACCAAATCAGAATGGATTGAAATCTGGCTTTTAATCACTGTGATATACAAATGGACATGTGGTGTCAAAGTTGTCTGTGTTCTTCCCACACAGAGATCAGTTCAGATGTCATACAAACACCGTCCAATGACCATTGTTTTTATCACCTTTGCTGGCACTACAGTTAGTTCTGGCTCAGACAGTGGCTCAGATAGTCCATTCTTTGGACAAGAAACGTAATCTCATGTATCCCTCCTACAGGGAAAGCAGCAGTACCAGTGTAGAGTAATATCATTCTCTCCATGAAAAGGAAGTCTACAGTCCTTTTTCAAAAGACTATAATACTATAAAGCCACACACATGGCAAAAGCTGAAATGAAATCCTATTTTTTTTTTTAAAAAACAACTCTGTATTAAAGTGATATAATTTACAGCTCAATCTACAGCCCAATCCTAACAGGGTTTTGTGACATTGGGCCCAATCCTACCCAACATTCCAACGATGATGCAACAGCAGTGAAGCCCCGAGGTGAGGGAACAAATGTTCCCTTACCTTGAGGAGGCCTCCGTGACTGTCCCCTCACTGCAGGATGCAGCACATGCTCCGTTGGCATGACTGCATCAGTGCTAGAAAGTTGGGCAGGATTGGGCTCATTGTAAAGGCACGTATGACGGTGTACATGCCTTTACAATGTCACAAACAGCATGACACTGGCGGCCATTTCAGGAACGCTGCTGCAAATGGCAGTGGCGGTGTCCCCGGCACACTGCCAAAAAAAGCGATCTGCGCTGAGGCAGGTAAGCCATCATGGGATGCGAGGTGATGGGTGGGGGCAGAATGGGGCAGGGACAGGAACTGGTTTCTGGGGGAGTTTCTGGGCTGGGAGGGGGAGGGTGGGAGGTGGAATGGGGGAGGGATCCCAGCGGCACTGGCATGTGCCAGGATCCTATCCCTGTTCCTTCCTCCATTACCTCTCCCTTACTATCTGCTGTTCTGTGCCTGCAAATGTTCTGGTGCAGATCTGAGGAAACCCATTAGGGGAGGGGAGGTTTACCCCAAGGTAAGGGAATAAAAGTTTCCCTTAAAAGGAATAAAGAAAAGTGAATAAAAACTCGAGAAGTCTTCTGGGATTTCCCCCACCCCCCAAACAGGATGCTGTGTGCCCTCCATTGTTGTGGCTGTATTGGCAGGGGAGGTTTAGTTAGGATTGGGCTGTTAATTAGCATATACTCAAACTCCAGGTTTAATTTAAAATTGAGAATTTCAATGCCTCAGTTTTGAGGTTTAATATTTCGTATTCAAATTAATATGACATGTTCACAATTGTGCAAGCCTGTTTGCTCCTTTGTAAATTGTTACTAATGAAAAAATAGGTATGGAACTGACAAATTTGTAAGTGTTCCTTTGCAAACGCTTACATGCTCAGCTAGTCCAAATTATAACCACTTAAACTCTTTGACTGTGTACCTGGCACTTCAACCCTAAATATTTTGCAACACCAAATCAGAATGGATTGAAATCTGGCTTTTAATCACTGTGATATACAAATGGACATGTGGTGTCAAAGTTGTCTGTGTTCTTCCCACACAGAGATCAGTTCAGATGTCATACAAACACCGTCCAATGACCACTGTTTTTATCACCTTTGCTGAAAGAAGAACATTGCTATGGCTTGTGATGTTATCCTACCACAGCAATCAAATGTCAGTACCTGACCTTTACATTTATCTGCTGGTTATTTTCTTGGAATTGTGCCATAAAGTTCAAGATGAACAGTTTAGCATAATTAACCTTAATATTCAAACGTGCAACCACAAAATGTTGCAATTTCTAATTATTTTGATTTAGAAAGAGGTTATTTCATGAAATTAATGCATTCTTGACCTTGTGCATTCGTCAGCAACATGCTTAAAAACAGTTCTACATCTCATTTCCTGACACAGATAGCATAATCGGGTTAAGAGAAGATTTCTCTGATATGAAAGGCATGCAGACTTTTGTTTGATAATAGTCTAATCAGATATATGTGGTTTTAAAGGAACAGAGTCAAAGACAACCTGACTAAATGCATAATCTCTTACCTTGGGCTTAAAAGCAATGAGTTTCAGAAACATTTCAACAGTAAATACTGCAGTAAAAACCATATTCAGAAAATCCATTGCATCATTAAAAAGTTTAGACTGCCCATAGTGCTGCAAATGAAATAGAGAAGAATATTAAGAATAGTTGAGGATGGTAAAAGAAGGAATAACTCAAGATGCTTCCTAAATCATGTGGCTTAAGAGTTCAGAAGCAAGCCATGGGCTCTTATGTTTCCTTCTCGTAACACTTCCCTAAAGCAAATTCCCTCCTACCACTTCCCTCCTACCACTTTAACTATACTAAAAGGATAGGGGTTAGGGATAGCCCCTTATTCACAATGAATGCTGCATGCTGATCTTTTATCATGATTAACAGCCCAATCCTACCTAAATCTGCACGTGTGATGATGCAGTGGAGCTGGCTTCTATTGCTTCTATTGCATCCCATGGCGGACTTTTGGCTTCTGGAAGTCTCCTCAGGACATTTGTCCCCTTGTCCCGGGGTTAGCCCCAGCAGCCGCAATGGGTCAACTCAGACCTGCACCAGCAATATTGCAATATTGCTGATGCAAGTTCGCGTTGATCCATGGAGGCGAATCAGGCCCGGGAAGAGGATTAGGATTTGGCATGCACTGCCACTGAACCCACCCCCTCCTGGGTCTGATCCACCTTCCCTCCCCCGTTACTGCCCTGTTCCGCCCACTCCTCCCCCATTCCACCCACCCCCGCCCCATTCAACTTTCTCTCCCTCCAACCCCCTGCATGGGCTTACCTGCTCCCGTGAGCCTCCTGACGTCCACCAGTGCGCACAGGAAGGTTCCGGGCTTCCTGTCAGCAGCTTGCGCAGCCACAAAGTACTTTACAGCGCTTTTGTAGCAGCCAGCGCCTGTGGAACATGTGTTCCGCTGGCACTTCCTTTAGATAGGATTGGGCCATAAGGCAGTAAGTGGGAATTGGAATCTTGTAGCATTTTCTCAAAGCCATGTGATTCCACAGCCTGCTCTCAATCTCTGAAATATGGTTATGAGAGAGCCAGGGTTATATCTGAACGGATTTATGGAGTAAATGCTTGGGGTTGCTGGAGTAATAGGTTGACCTCTTTTATTAATCAGGCATTTTTGTTTCCAAATTTTTGCTTAAGATGCCTCTCATATACAAGTAAAAGAAAGGAGGAGAAAAGGTTTTGCCAATAATATTTGTTTTAATTCACAGACTTCACATTCTCTAAAACTAAGGATCCCCTTTGAACAGATGCAGGGAAGCCTTATGAATTTTTAAGAAATGTACACTTGAAACCATAATCACTGAAGATGATCTTACTTATAAGGAACTGTGATGGTTTGCAATAAAATTGGTCAAAACATCAGGCTAAACTGTATGCTTTTCAATTTAATTAACTAGATTTCTTTATTTTGTCTTTTTCCTAGGACATTTTCAGTTAATGGAGTCATAAAAGCTACTCTGAAAATGCACCATGTGAAACACAAAAAAGCTCTATTTTAAGTGAACTTAAAACTCAGGTACTTTCCACATCCTTAAAACACAAATCTAGTATAAACTGGCCTAACATTAGTTCACATCAAATTTTCTTTGGGAATTTTGTTCATATATAACTGGCAGTTTGTTCCACTCTTACCTGCATAGCCAAGCAAACCGTATTCAGCATAATGAGGACAAACATGATGTATTCAAAGACAGTAGAGTTCACCATATACCAGAATTTGTATTGATAGGGATTTTTGGGAATGTATCTTCGCAAAGGTCGTGCTTTCAAAGCATATTCCACACACTGACGCTGTAAAAAATAAAAATGTCAAATATATCAATGACAGTCACAATTTAGCCTGGAAAATAACAAGTAGAACCATGTTTTGAATATCAGAAATAATCCACAAACTCGATCAGTTTCAGCGTGCGCATAGCACTTTATGACTGTATAAAGGTAAAGGTAAAGATATCCCCTGACAATTAAGTCCAGTCGTGTCCGACTCTAGGGTGTGGTGCTCATCCCCATTTCAAAGCCGAAGAGCCAGCGTTGTCCGAAGGCACCTCCGTGGTCATGTGGCCGGCATGGCTCTCCTTGCCGCAGCGCGAAGCATGCAGCTGGAATACGGAGCGCAGTTTACCTTCCCGCAAGCGGTACCTATTTATCTACTCGCATTGACATGCTTTGGAACTGCTAGGTTGGCAGGAGCTGGCCAAGCAACGAGTGCTCACCCCATCGCGGGAATCGAACTGCCGACCTTTCGATCGACTGTATAGGCTGTATATATTTTTCGTAAGTAGCAACTGTTTAGAGCATGCGATTAAAACAGATTCAGACTGGCCATTTTTTAACTGTTAAGACTCTAATATAAAATCAGTTATTTTATACGGATTATTTCATACAACAGGTTTTCTTACCTGTGACTCTGGATCAAGGCCATAAATCAATATTTAGCAGCTATCACATCATTGTACGAACAATGCTGTTAAATACCACAGGTCTAAAAACAAGCTGGTTTTTAGAGATAAAGTGAATTTTTTTTGAGATACAGTGAAAGTCTATATAGTTGTAAAAAACCAGCTTGTGTAGACACAGCTATAGTAGAAACCTATGGCAAAGTTCTTTCAGTGATCCAGGTTAAATCCTGGCTATAGTTAGATATCTGCTACAGAACAGTTGTCCGGATAGAACTAGTAAAGGGATGGTCAAAAGTCTATTAGGGCAGTGTGCAAGTGAGCTGCCCAGGTACTCCCTCCCAAACATGTTTCCCAAACACATGGCCTATACATGTTTCAACCATGTAAGGCAGGGGTAGGCAATCTACGGCCCACGGGCCACATCTGGAACACCACCGAAAACCATCAGGCCCGTAGTCCCAAAAATATATCCACCTGACCCACAATGGTAATAAAAAATAAAAAGAACATAAGAAAAGCCCTGCTAGATCATGCCAAAGGTCCATCTAGTCCATCTTCCTGTATCTCACAGTGGCCCCACCAGATGCCTCAGGGAGCACACAAGACAACAAGATACCTGTATCCTGTTGCCACTCCCTTGCATCTGGCATTAAGAGATAGCCTACTACTAAAACCAGGAGGTTGCCTAACCCATCATGGCTTGTAACCTGCGATGGACTTTTCCTCCATAAATCTGTCAATCCCCTTTTAAAGACATCTAAGTCAGGTTTAAAGGCATCTAGGCCAGGTAAATTTTTATTTCTATCTCGGTAAGTTTTTATTTCTATCTCGGTAAGGTTTACAGTGTAAGCAGACCAAGAGCAAAAGTTTCCTTTGAGATTCATTCTCTGTCTGGGCATGCGTCTCTCCGTGCCATGCCCATCTCTTTTTTCTTAGCTCTATGGCCTAATCAGGAGGTTTGTGCATATGTTCTTACTATTGACAGACCTGATGTCTGGCCCCTATGCAGAAGAAAGTTGCAAGCTCCTAGTGTAGGAGTTAAGTGCTACAGCTACCCCAATTGGTTCACTGGTTGAGGGCGCAATCCAATCCTACTTACGCCACCATTGTAACCAGCGATGCAGCGAAAACGGGAGGCCCCAGAACAGAAAGGGGATTCAAATCCCCTTTGAATTCCCCTTTTGGAGGGGATTTCAATCCCCTTTCCATTCTGGGGCCTCCCATTTTTGCTGCACCGCTTGTTATAACGGTGGCGCAAGTAGGATTGGATTGCACCCTGAATGTCCTATATATACTTATTTGTCAGTGTGACAGTGTAAAGGATGAAGCTGATAAGATCAGTGTATAAGATAGATTGGGTAAAACAATTTTAGCTAAGCATCCTGAATGAGTTGGTTTGGGAATCAAATTCTCCTACAGTGATAAATTAATTTTGCTACATGTTAACCTTTTGCTTTTAGGATTGTGTCAATGTGAGACTGAAACCACAAAAATCCAGACACTAACAGGCCTAAGAAAATGTGTACTTTTCTTTTAGAAATCAAATGAATGCTGGCAAAGAGATTTTGAACTTTGAAAAAACAAACAAAAAATCCCACCAAGTTGTTCAGATAATAGTAAATATCTTATCTATATCAGATAGTGAATCGTAAAACATTAGTTGGTTCAATAAAGGTATCCTTTCACTTGTGGGCTATTTCTTAACTTGTTTTTCTCATGCTTTAACTGCACAAATTCTTAATTATTCGTCAAACAGTCCAATCCTATGCCAGCGGATGGACTGGCATCTCACCGGCGTAAAAGGCCCTGTGATGGGGTGAAGATCGAGCCGCTGCTGGGCCATTTGAGGCAGCTGCCACAAGGTGGCTGCAGCAGATCCCCACTGCTGCAGAACCTGGACGTCGCCAGGGCATGTAGGTTGGCGTGAGGGGCAATAGATGGGTGGGGAGGTTGAGGGCAAGGGGAGTTACTGGGTGGGGAGGGGAAGAACTGGGGGCGTGTCAACAGTGGAAGGAGGTGGATCCAGTGGCAGCAACTTTCACTGGATCCTATCCCCCATTTTGTAACTAGATATGCTCCCTGGCTCTTCTTGAACCTGTGCAAGCAAAATGACTGGTGCAGGTCTGAGGAGACCAAGAGACAATCAGTAAGCCTACCAGGAGGTCAGTAAAAAATACTTCCTGCAGGTTGTCTGATTGCGTTCGTCTCTCCCCCCCCCCATAGCATGCAGCTCCAGTGACACAGCTGCTAGTGTAGCTCTGAGGACCCTTCCAGTGGACGTTGCGGTATTCCAGCGTATCATGAGGACAGGATTAGGCCAGTTTTACACTGTGAGCAAACTGGGAGAAGGGTCTCTCTTCTCATTACTTGTTGTTAAGTGCCATGTATGCAGGCAGTGCTATAAATAAGGTAAGGTAAAGGTGACCCCTGACAATTAAGTCCAGTCGTGTCATCCCCATTTCAAAGCCGAAGAGCCAGCGTTGTCCGAAGACGCCTCCGTGGTCATGTGGCTGGCATGACTCTCCTTGCCGCAGCGTGTAGCATGCAGCTGGAACACGGAGCGCTGTTTACCTTCCCGCAAGCGGTACCTATTTATCTACTCGCATTGACATGCTTTGGAACTGCTAGGTTGGCAGGAGCTATAAATAAACAGATGGCTAAATCAATAAATACCAGTTCAGATCCCATCAGTGTATATATGAAGTTAGGATGTTTTGTTCCAATGTGTGTCACTTAATGCTTACTTACACTGACAGTGCAATCCTGTCTAAAATTTCAGATCGATGGAGCGATTGCTCCATCGGTCTAAAGTGTTGCAAACATGCTGGAAAACACGTTTGCAGCACCAAACAAGTAAGCG
This sequence comes from Plestiodon gilberti rubricaudatus, assembly GCA_026170595.1. NCBI lineage: Eukaryota > Metazoa > Chordata > Lepidosauria > Squamata > Scincidae > Plestiodon > Plestiodon gilberti. The sequence continues at coordinate 216,836,527 of JANXHW010000002.1, read as the reverse complement.
GTGCCAGTGGCGTGTGCAGAACAGTGGCATGCTGCAGAGTCCCCGAGGTGCAGCGGAAGGAAGATGGAGAGGGGGCATTCCGGGGGTGGGTGGGATTGGTCAGCCAGGCCCAGGATGGGGAAGGGATAATTGGCAGCGTGCTCCAACAAATCCTATCCCCTCCCCGGGCATGGATCAAAGTAGCTGGCACACATTTGAGTAGACCCATTGGGGCAGCTGGGCTCTACTCAGAGTGAGGGGATGAATGTCCCTTTACCCTGAGGAGGCCTCCAGCTGCACCGGTGCAGGTCCAATCCTGCGTAGGATGTGGCGGACACCTTATTTGTGCTGCTACGTTTAGCTAGACAGGATAGGGCTGTGAAACTCATTTGCTATTTTGTTGGCAATTTTTCCAGTTTGGAGAGATCCTTTTGGAGCTTTTCACGGTCCACTTAGGTTTTCTTCACCTTGAATAATTTGATGTCATCTGCAAATGAAGCCATTTCATTGCTTACCCAAACTCCAAATAATTTATGAATATTAAATAACGTTGGTCCCAAATATAGATTGTTGGGTGACTCTATTCCTTACTTCTATCTATAGCAAGAATTGCCCCTGGATTCCTACCATCTTTTTTTTTCCCTGTTCTTTAACCATGTACTGATCCATAAAGAGATTAGTTCTCTTGTCCCATGCCTTCATGCAACACATGTGCTCTGTCTGTCACTGTGCCATGGCTGTTCATGAAAATACTTTCCGTAAAGTAACAACATCTCGGATGGATGTGTTGATCCATTAGGAAAAAAATCCATAATCCAAAGTAGGGTAATTCGTTTAGTAGGACCAACCATAAAGGAGCAAATTGTCAGTAAAAGTAAGTAAAGGAAATGAAGAGCTACCTTCTCTGCAACAACAGAAACCTGATATCATGTTCCTATAATAGCATATCTTGTTTAAAAGCGTTTATTACCTGATTTTTGTCCAGTTCACAATTCTTGTATTCTTGTTCTCCTTGTTCCTGGAATGTAACAATGACGAAACCAACAAATATATTCATCATGAAGAAAGCAATAATGATGATGTAGATGATGAAGAAAATAGAGATCTCCACTCTGTAGTTGTAGATTGGACCTACATTCTCTCCATTTGAGTCTATAGCTTTATACAGAAGCCTGCATATTGAAAATAACAAGAAAGAACTTGTTGTTAAAGCTGAAGTAATAAAGATTGAAAAATTATGATTCTAATTGAAATACAGTCAATCCTCACTACTGTGGATTCGCTACCCGCAGATTCGCTTATCTGCGAGGAGAGGAGTGCCACTTGCCTTGCGCCATACGCAGTCTGTTCTCACCTATCCGTGGTCATTCTGAAGCTATCCGCAGCCATTCTGAAGGTATTCATGCCTATTTGATTTCCCTCCTAATCCCGTTGATCCCATAGGATCAATGCTTCAGTATCTGCAGATTCGGTATCCGCTGGTTTTTTCAGGAACCAAACCCCAGTGGATACCAAGAATTGATTGTACATAGATGGGAACTACATAGTAGTCATGTATTTGCAAGATTTCATAGTAGTCAAGTACTGTATTTTCATAAAGTTTAACATTAAAGGAAAAGTACTAATATTGTAAAAAGTAAATTTGAAGAATATCAGTTATCAGTTTGGAAAATCATCAGGCAATTTCACTGATCTTCCAAGGGATTAAACTGTTATGAAAAGCTTACTTAGCAGAGCATCATTAAACCACTGAGAGGAGTCTCAGTTTTTAAGTAATATGGCTTTAATTCTATTCCTTACATTACGGCAAAAAGCTTTAATTCATACATTTATACATTTACATAAATCTGTACATTTTTCACCTAAATATGCATTAGAAATCTAACGTATACATAACAGAATGAGATCAAATATTACAGGAAATGTATAGATAGTATGGTATTTCCATGCACTTGACTGATTTTATATCTTGATATTTAAGAATAAAGGTTAGCATCCTGAGTAAAACTTTCATGACCTCCAAGTCTCTCCAAGAACAGAAGCATTCTACTTGTGCAAGGGTCCATGCAAGAGCAGAAGGGCCCTTTGCGCAAGTAGAATGCTACTTCCATCCTTAGAAGGTGCTTGCATTCATGGAGTGAGCTTTCGTTCATGAAAGCATACCTCTGGGTGTGACCCACGGTTTTTGAAAACGCACTGTCGAAAACAATCCGAATCTTACCCACCACCATCTTTTGCAATGCAGCCACACTGATGGAACGTGCGGTGTGTTTTATGATGGGGGAGCAACCGGACAGCCCAGGAGATGTAAGTACTTACTTACCCCTCCCACAGGCCACCTGGCCATCAATGGGTCTCTTCGGACCAGTGGCGTTCCGAGGCTGGTGCGGAAGTGTATGTGTAGCAGGATGCCGCTTCGCATGTGAAAGTGCCCCTCGCCGGTCGGAGTCAATCCCAGCAGGCGATGGCTCCCGCTCGGGCAGCCTCGGAACGCCACTGCTTTGGACCTATGCCAGGCATTTTGCTATATCTGAGAAGAGGTAGGGGGTATGTGAGGCTGGGAAAATGGGGATAGCATCCTGGTGTATGCTGCTGCCGCTGAGATCCATCCCCTCCCACCCTTGAAACACCCCTGCCTGCCCTGCTCTTGCTCCTCTCCTCCTGCCCTCAAACCATCCCCTCCACCATCTTACCTGTTCCAGCGTGGCATCCAGGAACCACTGCCGCATGCACAGGGCCTCTGGCCATTTGCACCAGCAGCCCTGAAGCACACAGCAGTGGCACACCATTTACGACACCACTATGGCATTTACGGCGGTGGACCAGGAGTTCCGCCACTGTAAGTGCCCAATATCACTGGGCCATAAGAGACAAATATCAGACACTTCCTGACAGGAAAAGGAATCATGAATATTAGTCACTTCGTTAACACTGTGATTTCATGAACACAAAAAGTCTATGAGTAGTACACATCCTGTATCCTTGAAATTTGGCCTGGATATACTGACAGAAGAAACTTAGAGCTTTCCTTCATTGTTTCATCCCACCCCCAAACAACACAGAGGGAACTGGTGTGATTTTTTAAAAAAAGCAAATAATACAATATGGTGATGTTAAAAAGGTTAAGAATGAGTTTAGGCTGGATAAGCAAATCCTTCTTTGCCTGACTAATGCTTTCATATGACTGACATTTTTATTTGTAGAAGATGTTTTTGTGAAACCCAGCTCTCATTGCATAAAATAATTCTAGTGCTCATGGCTGTTGACAAAATACAAGAAAAACACGATGACTGTGAAGCAGTGTTCATCAATATAAGCACTGCATGTGTGCCACCCCATTGTAGTGCATTTGGCTACATGCACAATCTCTGTCCTAAGGCCTGGACAGTAATGAGGAAAGGAGTCTGGTGTCCAGAAGAGAAGATTCTACAACCAAGCTATTGCTTCCATTAACTGGTAGATGGAATGACAGCAGGAAATGGGGGGGGGGGGGAATGAGCACAGGTCAGATGCAACAAAATAAAAAAGAATCACAGAATGGTTGAATATCTGGGTGTAGAAGGAGGACCAATGCAGCACACAAGCAGAGAAAGAACACCAATCACATGCAGTCAAGAGTAGCAAGCAGTTTTATCCTATATGTAATGGTGGTGGTCAGAAATCTAAAAGGCTTTACTGTTTCATTTGCAACTACGGTAACAATGTACTTATCCTCACTTCTTATCTTTGGTGGGAGTCAAGGATCTCAGCATTTCCAAAAGGATCCTGCCCATTGTCTCAATCCTCCATAAACCATAAGCAGCTGCTCAACACCCAAAAATGTCAGGAAAAAAATGTTATAAACAGTACACTTACGCAGGCCAGCCTTCAAAAGTAGAAACAGTAAAAAGAGCCATCATTGCAGTAAGCACGTTGTCAAAGTTGAAATCACTGTTCTGCCATATTCTCTCTCTCACCATTGGACTGTCCACATCCCCATCTTTATAAACAATAAATATGCCCCTACAGAAGAAAAAGCAAACAGATACTGTGGTCACCGACTTGGAATTTTATTCTTTTATTTTTTGTTTAAATGCTTTAATTCAGGGGTTCTCAACCTTTGGAGGCCTGGGTACCCCCTATCATGGTCTAATTTTCTGAAGTACCCCCTGCTAATTAACTGCTAATTAATTGGATTAATCAATTAATCAATTAGGTAACTAATCATTAAATAAAGTACTAAAACAATTTTAAATGTGAAAAAATGTCTTATTTAACTCTGTCTCTGTGTGTTTGTGTGTGTGTGTGTGTGTAAAAGAGAGAGAGAGAGAGAGAGAGAGAGAGAGAGAGAGAGAGAGAGAGAGATGCAAGGATCTCTTTTTTCTCCAAGTCACACTTCCCAAAATCAGCTCCTCCCTCCCCCACCCCACCAAATTACATTTTCCAAAGTACAAAAATAAGCCCAAAACCAAAATCAGAGAGACAGAAGGGCTCCAAAAATAATTACAATTTAAAATCCATGTTAATTAACATTTAATTAGCTGCTGATGGGGCAGATAAGGGGCAGGGCTTGGCGTACCCCCAGCAAGTGGTCTGCGTACCCCTAGGGGTACCCGTACCACAGGTTGAGAACCCCTGCTTTAATTCATGCAGTTAAGAGGAAAATTTCTTACCGACACTCCACAGGATTTTGTTTTGCTTCATCTGTGCACCGATAGAATTTTCCCTACACATAAAACAGAACACAGAGGTAGAATCTTCAGCACAGGTATTAACCATTCCTACATCTGCAGTTTTGAACCTCTTTGCATGAGTCCAATTAAGAATGATTTGTCAGTCTAATTCTCTGGGCAGGACTGAAGTATTACTAAGCCATGTTTTTTTCCCTTCTCCTTACCTTAAAGAGCTGGACACCGATACAGGCAAACATGAACTGGAGCAGAGTTGTAACAATCATGATATTGCCAATAGTTCGAATAGCAACAAAGACACACTGAACAACATGCTGTGGAGAAAGAAAGGAAAGAGAAGGATCAGTACAACTTTATTTGGGTGTTCGATCATCATGCTAAATGATTCATCATTTTATTGGAAGTTCATTATTTTTTAAGACTACTCAGAGAGTTCATTTGGCATTTCAAGTGATGCCTTGATAATATCATGCTCAGAATTTGTAAGCCATCGGAATATTGATATCTTGTATTCTAAAGAATGCTACTATTGGCGTAAGTAGGTTAGCACCTCTTACTAAGCAGTTTGTCACAGAAGCTAAAACGTTTGCTGCTATAGCAGACAGAAGAAACTTTTTCTTCTCTGAGCTGTCTTGGTCCAAATGCTTCTGTTGCTCTGCAACAGCAAGGGGAAAGGAGAAACAGAAAACAAGGAAGTGCCGGGGAACCCTCTTGGCCCAGAGGTTCTGTGGGCCCAAGACTAAGGGATATGGGGCAAATGGCACAACATTGGGACCCAGCAACTTAAAGAAGAAACCTAGAGAGAAGGGAGAACCCATAAACCCAGCAGGGAGAATTAAGGCTGCAAGGGCTAGGGGAAGAAAGATAGCACCCAAAGCAAAAAGTGGTGTGAACTTCAAAATTAGTTATTTATTTTATTTATTTATTTTTTACATTTTTATACCACCCTTCCTCCAAGGAGCTCAGAGCGGTGTACATATTTCCTCCCCTCCTTTTGTCCTCACAACAACCCTGTGAGGTAGGTGGGGCTGAGAGATAGTGACTGGCCCAAGGTGACCCAGGAAGCTTCGTGGCTGAGTGGGGATTTGAACCTGGATCTTCCAGGTCTAAGTCCGACTCCCAAACCACTACACCATCCTGGCTTAATGCTTAAAATCAAGTTTTAATCTAAACAGCATAAATATTGGTCCACTCTCCCCCCCCGTGTTTCACAATGAATCTTCTTCAGGGAAAGTAGCATTCTAAATATTTATTTATCTGAACTCAGAATACATACAGTAATTTGCAAATAAAAATTGGATAAAAACCTTAAGTCCTTTTGCTCTGTTTATAGCCCTTAAGGGCCTTAAGACTCGTAAAACTCTCAGAATCTTCACAACTGAGATAGCACTTGATCTAAATGAAAGGTAAAAACAAATAAAGCATTAGCTTGTTGCTACTTAATTTACAGTGCAATTCTGTATAACCTTGCACCAGTGTAACAGCAGATGCACCAGTGTAAGATAAGTGCATCTACTTTTACACCGGAGCAATGTTACACAGGATTGTGCTGATAATCTCCTACTATGATACAATGAATAAGTATTGATAGACACCATCCATCAACTTTAAACTGAATTTTATTTACTTCCAGAAGTAAATTTACTCCCAGAAGTAAATAAAGACTAGTGTTTGAGTTATTTCCATTCTTCTCCTCCTCCTGCCTTTTGACCCAATAGGATTCCTAACATTGCAATAAAATTCATTTTTATGGCTAATGGCAAAACTTAACTGATCACAACACAACATTGCTAAAACATGAACATTAAAACAAAGAAAATATAAAAACACCAACAAGTATTATGAATTAAAACAAAAGGATAAAATACATAATAGAACTTGTACAATAACATGATACACATATACAACACTAATGCCAGAACCAATATTTGGGATGTATTTTGAGCAACTTAGAATTTACTTGTCTCCCAGTTCCAGCTGAGTATATTCTGAGTTTATTGTTGATGTTAATGGATCCTCCATCTACTGAGATATTGATGGATCCTCCATCTACTGAATGCTAAGTATTCTGCCAAAATGGTAACAGACCCTCTGAAAATACAGATTTACAGCACACGTCTATGCAGGTCTACTCAAAAATAAGTCCCACTGTGTTCAATGAGACATACTCATATTAAAGTGTGTATAGGATTTCAGCCTTACAGCACAATCCTATCTAACTCTGTGCCCCGCGATGCAGTGAGGCTGGTGCAGCCTGCCCTGCATCCAAGGCACAAAAAGGCTGCCTTGGAGGTCACCACGGGGGAAGGGAATGTTTGTTCACTTCCCCCGGGTAAAGCCCCAGCCACCCCGATGGGGCTACTTGGATGTGCGCCAACTATTTAGCTGGCGCAGGTCCGAGAGTTCCATGTAATGGCGGCCAGGCGTCAGAAAGGGGATAGGATTCAGTGGAGGAGGCTGCCGCTGATCTCTCCCCCTTCCTAGGTCTGACCAAACAAATCCAACCCCACTGGGATGCCCCGTTGTTCCGCCCTCCCCTTGCCCCTCCACCACCTGGTAGGGAACCCACCTTCCCCAGTGGGTGCTCTATTAAATCTGGTGTGGGGAGAGTAGCGCTGACCTCTGTGCCAGTGCTGCCTCCTCACTGGGTGATGCAAACATGCCACCAGTCTAAATTCTAGAGAGACTCTAAATCACAGTCTGTCAGTGTTACCAGAAATTCCAACCTTATCTGGGCATGCCAAGTACTGAAGCTGGGAGTGGGACCTTATCCTTATTAAACTTCCTTAAGATGTTGCGTTTTTCTGGGTGGTACTAATAAAGATATCACTATATTGTGACTTTTGAGGTTCTCTCTTTCTGCTTCCCAGGCTAAACCATGTCTAACTCCATAAACCTACATCTTCTCCCTGCACCTTTATTCCCAAGCTATAAAAACCCTGATCATTTTGACAGCCCTTCTTTGCACCTCTGTACAAGGTACAGGGTACTTTGTACCTTTTCCCTTGATGTGCCTGAAAAGTACTTACACCGGTGGATCTACTGTTACACCAGTGCAAGAGTTACACAGGATTGCGCTGTGTATTACATTGCATTATATACGTTTTACACACTATACCAAAATCGACCACTTGATGGTGCTGATGACTTGCTTAATGTAGGATTCACTTTACAACAGAGATTTCAGAACCTATCCCTGGTGATAACTGGGGGATACCTGTATAGCAGCGGCCCCCAACCTTTCTGGCGTCAGGGACCGGTATCCATGTCAAATTTCTTCCCACGGACTGGGGGGGCCACCGACACCACACCCCCACATGACCTGGATGTGATGTCAGCTGCGCGCGCCCAGCGCAGCTCCAATTACGCCCCCCCGCCGGTTCAGTTACTCTTTTGGAGCCGTTCGAGCTCCAGGGAGGGCAGGAGGGTCGAAAACCAAGACGGCGGAGGCGACGCATCACAAAGGCAAGTACGCCCCTTCGCCGCCCCAACCCCAACGCTACTGCCTCCTGTGGCTCAGCGCGCGGCCCACAGCCCGGTCCTGAACAGGCCATGGACCGGTACCGGGTCGCGGCCCGGTGGTTGGGGACCCCTGCTGTATAGGACATCCTTTTGTGAGCATTTTATATTTATCAAGCATCTAAAAATCCAGACATTACATAAAGGTAATTTTTCTTTTTCTGAGAAACATGGGCAAGCATCCACAATTTGTTGTTGGCATATGAAGGCTAAGTATGTTCAGCTACACCTGCTGGTCCATGGGCTATGAACATTTACTGCATCTCTGATGTGCAATGGGGAAATGGCTGCCACTTGTGTGCCACCACATCACAGCTGAAAATGACACCACTATCACGAAAATACATTTACAGGCCTATTACAATACTTACTGAATACCAAATGATACAAGGGAAACACCCACTACCAACAAGTCCAGCAAATTAAAGTAATTCCGGCAGAAAGACCCTTTATGGAGGAATGCACCAAATACTGTCAGCTAAAAACAAAATAGACACATTTTACTTTTTGTTTCTCCTTTAATTCATGTATAGGCTGTTTACAAGATGCTTGAAATGTAGAATAATACAATTTTGCTTATTAGATCAATCAGAATACAACCTCACCCCCCAAATTAAAATTAAATTCTAATGCACATTGATGTATTTCGGTATCAGTAGTAAAAATGCAGTAGTGGCCCAATTCTAAACTAGCGGACTACCACCGGAACTAGCATTCTGACAGAGGAATGCACTTTATGGCAATCGCAAATTACCTGCCGGCAGTGCGCAGACCTGTTTGCTACTGGTCCACCGGCGGCAAAGCTTAAGCAGCCCTGCACACGCTGGCGGAGAATGGAGCGCCTGCCAAACCAGGTATTTCAGCAGAGGGGGAGGAACGGGGAGGAATGGGGGGAGGACAGGAGGCATGTCGGGGCAGGAGGGGGTGGCACCCAGCGTGGGCGACTTGCGTCAGATGCTGTCCCTCTCTGACAGCAGCTGGCATGCCCCCTTTCTCTCCTCGGACTTGCACCAGTTAAAGAGCTGGTGCAGGTTCAAGGAGACCCATTGGCAGTCGAGGGGTTTAAGGGGAGGTAAGGGAAAATATTTTCCCTTTCCCAAGCTTCCTGATCTCTCCCCCCCCCTCGCAGGATGCAGTGCAAGTCTTTTTGGTGCGGCTGCATCAGCGGGGGGGGGGAGGATAGGATTGGGCTGTAGGTGTTTGATTTTTAAAAAAGGAAAGTCTATATTTTTTCTTAAAAAAGGAAAGTCTATATTCTTAAGTACGACCCATATCAGATGCTTTCTTGGTCACATAATGCTAAAAGGCCAGGTTTTTTCCATGTTATTCTAATTTTAGGGCACAGTGAGTTTGGATTGGGAGTTCTGCACTGGAATGAGGAACAGTTGTACTATCTTAAATATTCGATGTATTCCAGTGTTTCGTCATCATAGCATAAATAGCCCATCGCTCTTCAGGGGTGTAACTAGCAGAAGGATAAGGAGACAAAGGAGCAATTCTTCTGAAGTAGTAAACATGGTTCTAAAATTCAACAGTGGTATAACTATGATCAGAGAAACCTGAGAGTTCCTCACATTCCAAATATTTTAGTCTTAGCTTAAACCTACACTCCCTGTTCTTCTGTCAGTGCAATCCTAACCAACTTTCCAGCGCCAATGCAGCTGTGCCAATAGGGCACACACTGCATTTTGCAGTGCAGGGGCAGTCATGGAAGCCTCTTCAAGGTGAGGGAACATTTGTTCCCTTATCTCGGGGCTTCATTGCTGCTGCACCGGTGCTGGAAAGTTGGTTAGGATTGCGCTGTAAATCTAGGTTTTATATTTTCAGAGCATAACTAATAAAGAATTGACTATAATCAGCTATTTTTTTAAAAAAAAGAATCTTATCCCAAATTAAACTGAGCATATCTTGTAAACAGCCCAAACTAGTATTCTTGTGTAATGTTAATTGAAATGCACTGTAAAAAGAACACACAATAATATGAAGAAAGCAGGAAATATATTTGTTGTTATGTTTAATCCTCAGTTAGAAATGCAAAGTTTATGTACTGATTCTTATAATACCACAGGGTCCATTGTGACATGTCAGATCTACTAAATAAGTGACTTGAGACTGATGTGGTGGCATTAGTTATTTCCAATCTTGAAGACTGCAAAATGTGTGTCCACATGTTTTATATGTTCCTGTTTTATTTTCTGGTAGTGCATTGGCTCTTGACTTCAACATCAAATGTGCCTGAAGGGTACTTACACTACTGGTGTGCCAAATGAATACATATGTCAGGCTTCTGAGTACCCCTGGCGAGTGTCCTTTACAATCAGTACACAGACTGAACATTGAAATACCAGTTCTGAACTCATGCATGGGCAATACATTTAAGCAAGCATGTGTATGCCTCTTTGTGTATTCAAATGTATACCCAAGAAGATAATGTATCTTAGTATGTTTTTAAAAGTATCTTGCAAGTGCTTTTGCAAGAAAATAGCAGTGTACTATTTCACCTCTATGAATATATAGTTCAGTATCTTGCAAGTCCTTTTGCAAGAAAATAGCAGTGTACTATTTCACCTCTATGAATATATAGTTCAGAAAGAGTAATGAAAAATTACATGCTCCTCCTTTAAAAGATTTAAGATCTTTCTTTTTGAAATGACAGTAAATGGGAGGAAGAAAAATCATGCGTAGTGAAATATTTTTCCCTGTTCTGACAAACTGGAAGCAGAAAAAGGATAAAAATGAGCTGTCAGATTGATGTGATGATAAAAAAGTAGCTTCTACATGCACCCAAAGGTAAAAAAAATAACGACTAAAAACCATGAAAAGCCATCCTTTGGTTTCAAAAAAAGGTTTAGATTTGTTTTGTTGAGTGAAAAGGCGGAGAACACGTCATGTGCCTTTTCGTGGCAGGTCACACACAGAAAAAAATCCTTTGTAAGCACATGTCTTTATAAACCTGTTACCTTCAACATGATCTCAAATGTAAACATACTAGTGAAGACATAATCTGCATACCCTAGGATCTGGAAGGTAAACAAAAAGTTACAAACATTATTGCTAAAGCTGTGCTTGAGCTAACAAGGATCAAGTAACAGTTGATTACCTTTAACAGGATTTCAACAGTAAAGATGGCTGTGAAAGCATAGTCAAAGTAACCAAGTATCTGCAAGGCATAATATGTGCCACAGTAAGACATCCATCTACACATGTTATTCCAGTATTTACAACTTGGTTTACATACAGAGAAATGCATTCTTACAAAACGTAAGTGGGGCACCGATGAAGCACGTTAAATGTACAATGCCTGTACAACATGAAATGGTTTGTTTCACTGAACGGCTATTCTAGTGCACACGTTTGAACCAGTCTTCCTCTAAAGCCATTCAATTAAGTCTCACAATTTCTCCCCAAAATGTTACAGATGCCACTTCAAGACTTAATCAAATTGTTTTCCCACCACAATTATCACGATGATTTAGTTCTACTACTATAGTGTTCTTAATGGAAGGTTAAACACACAACACCACTGACTCTTAAAAGAAGAGATGCAAGCAGTGTTCTGAATTTCCTAATATCAAATTAATGAAATAATCTCTACATTTAGCCTTGATTCTTATCATGTCGATTATATTTCAACCCTCAATCTTCTGAATGTGAATACCTTAATTAGTCAGTCTGATGCCATGGGTAAATCTTTCAGAGATTCTCCAAACAACACGCAAATCCATTTTTGTGCAGATCACAAACTAATTTAAAGATAAGCCTGCATGTTCATATATTAGAAGTGGGTCCATTTATGCCCAATAAAGAGTTTTCAAACCTATTCTTGGACTGAATAAAATTCATACGATTATAAACCATAGCTATAAAAACAAAGATTTTAATTATAACAAGTTGAAAAAATGACGTTTCGTCTGCATTTTACCAGACCTTGTCAAGTTGGTCACTCAGCTATCTGAGGCTAGATGGTAAACGAGTTTACAAACCAGTTATAATGTCATCCTGTTTCATCTATCATTTTTCTTCAAAACAACAATGCCACAGAGTTACAAGTGGGATATCGATATCTGAGCAAGTTCTTATATCTGGAGTAACACCAGGCTACACCACTTGAGATTCACAATGTAAAACAATTCTATCAAGTCTGTATAAGCATTCAGGTGCCATAACATCTACAGAGTGAACACAATTCTTTACAAACTCCAGGGACTCATGTAGGCTACTGGAAGCCATTTTGGGATACCATGAACTCTTCAATCATAATTCTACTGTAGCTGGCCTGTATCCAGAGGTGTACATATATCAAGCCACAGAGCAAATGGTTCTCCCTGGTAACATGCAAAGCCTGAAGTCCCTTCTTTTTCCCCACCTCTTCACTGGAGGCAACTTGGGGAGTGGAGACCTAGATTCACTCCCACATTTCAAACAGATGATCAGCGCTGTCAAAACAGACAGCACCGACTATTTATTCAGTGCTATGTGTGCAGGAAGCTTTCTTCCAAGCATGAATTGCTCTTCCTGGATTAGGATGAATCCAGCGCATGCCAATTTCAGCTATAGGCCTGGAATAAAGAATGGCAGCTACTTTAAAACTGCAATGTATTAAAACATGTCTATACTAGCATCAACATCGCACTGTTAAAACTACATACCTTGTCAATTATGTGTAATAAAATCATACCTTAAACGGATGGAATGATTCTAACAATGAACAATGCTTAGGATTTTTTCTTCTCCTCTGTATAATTTCCCTAAATTGACTTTTTAAAGAAAACAGTGTTTGTCTTCTAGAATGGAATTAGATGGTCTTTTTTCATTTGTTTGCATATTTAAGAAAGGTGAACAACTGTTCATACTGTGGAATTACTAAAGGAACAGTAGAATTAGGCATTTGCCTTGGGTTTCTTGCTGTAGCTTTCATGGCCCGCCAGTAGTCCACAGTGTTTCAAAAATATGGGATTTGATGCCATGTAGTATAGACTTAAGATTATTTAATGAATCCAAACCGCAGCGGGTTTCCCGATCAGGCAGCCGCACACGGAAAAAATAACATCAAAAATCCAAGGAAAAAACAGCCCAACGTTTCGTTCTAGAATCTTAGAACATTGTCCAAGGGAAACAATCACAAGGATTGTAGGTGGAAATGTCCTGAGTTCACCTACAGTCCGTATAAGTTGAAAAAAGCACGGGAAAATGCTGTTACTCGAAAGCGGAAGTAACCTGACATAACCGCACCGGCTGTCAGTCACTCAATCAGGCAAGCTGCGCTCTCGGTTTTCCGTATAGCTCGGTTTTCCCCCGATCTTCTCCTCTGTGCAGAATTGGCAGCCAAATACAGTTGGAAAATGTCAGATCCTGTTGGCGATTCAAAAGTTCTCCTGTCTTCAAGTGTTTACTAATTTCTAGAGATTCTAAGTGACGTAAAATTTTTGGATTACTCTCATTTTGTAAGCACTTGGTTTCACTGAAGCAAATTGAATGTCCTTCTTTTAAAGCGTGCTCAGCAACGGAAGACCGTTCTGGGTGATTAAGCCTGAAGGATCTTTCGTGTTCAGACACCCTCGTATTTATACTCCTACCTGTCATTCCGATATAATATTTTTTTGCATTCGCACGGAATATAATAAATGCCTGCATTAGATAGAGCTGGTCTTTTGTCTTTTGGATTGCCCAAAGCTTGCTGCAATTTAAAAGATGGTTTGAAGACTGTTCTTACATTTCCTTGTTGTAGTATTCTAGCAATTTTATCAGTGGTTCCCTTAATAAAAGGTAGGCATGTCCACATTTTTTCCTCTGTTGTGGTTCTTTCATTTTCGTTGTTTTTAATTATTAAACTTTCTCTGTTGGCTTTGATCTTGTAACTCTGTTGTCTCCAGCACCAGTCAATCTGGGTGGTTGTATATCCATTTGCTTGGAGTTGATCATATAGTACCCCTTTTTCCATCTCTAAGGAATCTTTGTCACACACTTTAATGGCTCTAAACTAAAGAGTTGATTAATGATTTTTTTTGGGATGGATGATGATTGGACATCTGATTCAGGTATCTCCCGGTGTTTGTGGGTTTCCTGTACACTTTATGGCCCAGGGATAGATCTTTTTTCCGTGATACTAATACGTCCAAAAAGGGCAAAGAGTTGTTATTTTCTTTTTCCACGGTGAACTGGATTTCTCTACATTGTCCATTTAAATGTTCCACTAATTTATCCAGTTCTATATCGCCATGTGACAGAATACATCATCCATATATCTGACCCACACATCTGGTTTTAATGTGGCAGAGTCCAGAGCTTGTTCTTCAAATGACTCCATGTATAGATTAGCTACCACTGGGCTTAGGGGGTGGCCTGGGGGTGAAAGAGGGGGTGGTCATGGGGAACCCCCTGAGCCCAGTGGTAGCTAATCTATACATGGAGTCATTTGAAGTCATTAAATATGAGGGTGTCTGAACACGAAAGATCCTTCAGGCTTAATCACCGAGAACAGTCTTCCGTTGCTGAGCACGCTTTAAAAGAAGGACATTCAATTTGCTTCAGTGAAACCAAGTGCTTACAAAATGAGAGTAATCCAAAAATTTTACGTCACTTAGAATCTCTAGAAATTAGTAAACACTTGAAGACAGGAGAACTTTTGAATCGCCAACAGGATCTGACATTTTCCAACCGTATTTGGCTGCCAATTCTGCACAGAGAAGACGATCGGGGGAAAAAAAAACCCGAGAGCGCAGCTTGCCTGATTGAGTGACTGACAGCCGGTGCGGTTATGTCAGGTCACTTCCGCTTTCGAGTAACAGCATTTTCCCGCGCTTTTTTCAACTTATACGGACTGTAGGTGAACTCAGGACATTTCCACCTACAATCCTTGTGATTGTTTCCCTTGGACGATGTTCTAAGATACTAGAACGAAATGTTGGGCTGTTTTTTTTGATGTTATTTTTTCCGTGTGCGGCTGCCTGATCGGGAAACCCGCTGCGGTTTGGATTCATTAAATAATCTTAAGTCTACACTACATGGCATTGAATCCCGTATTTTTGAAACACTGTGGACATTTGCCTTGGCATAGGATAAGGCGGGGCATAAATTTTTAAAATAAATAAATAAACAAACTTTTGAAAAACTGCAGTCACCATAGCTAACATAATTTAATTATTAAATGTAATACATATTACCATTTTTCATTTTTCAAGAAACCACAAGGTGGTCTTTTCAAGGGAATTTTCATACGGAGAAGTGTCCACAGGGTAAAAATGCAACTCACACATGAAAATTGCTAGCATGTAACTGGGATCTTATCAAAATCACATCCCTGTGCAAAACCTGAGGGAAAACGTCACCACGGTTGGATTGTTTGGTCCCAAGATGTACCTGAAAGATAAAAGACTGGCAGCCCAATCCTAATGGTTTGCCCCACTGGTGGAACTAGTGTCCTGTTAGTAAAGTGTGGTCCAGCAGTGCACGCTGCTGGAGTGCCAGTGGAAAGGCCAGAGCCTTCCTGTGTGCGCCATCACCGCACTGGCTGCCCGCTGGAGCAGATAACCTAGTGCAGGAGACGGGAGGGGGTGGAGGGAAGGTGGAAAGGAGGCAGGGAGGAGGTAAAACTGGGCATGGAGAGGGGAGGACTGGGGCCGGGTAGGCTGCGGGCGAGGGGGTAAATCCAGTGGTGCTGAATCCCATCCACCTTACCTGAAGCCTCACCATCCCCATTCTCTCTTCAGACTTGCGCCAGCAAAATCACTGGCGCAGGTCCAAGGAGACCCACTGTGGGGCAGAAGTCTTATAGAGGGGAAAGGGAATTCCCTTCCAAACCCTCCTGCTCTGCACCCCCCCCCCCCCGCTGATACAGCGCATGCCTTTTCAGTGTGGCTGCACGGGCGAGGGGGGGAGGATAGGATTGGGCCAGGAGACTGATAATAAGGTGGAAAAAACAAAATTGAAACAAAATGAATCTTCGCATTAACTTTGAATTTGGACCCCTACCAGCTGCGTCCATATCCTGTTGAACTTTAAAACAAATAACTTGATATAGTTTAAGTTTAACAAGCTACACATATGTACTTGTCCATCATCTTAACTATTTATTCCCATTTTGAAGAAGACATGTAAAGACATTCCAGCATGCATTCTTTTGGTGGCATCTATTTTCCTTACGTTATTTCGAAAAGAATGGCTGCGAATAGGGTCCTCGGCGGCAAGGGAAGCGCTGCTAAGCATGATGAAGACGAGAATGAGGTTGGTAAAAATGTGGTGGTTGATTAGCCTGTGACATCCCACTCGAATCCTGAACAAGAGAAAGAGAAAGTTGAACCCAACTGTTATAAGCTGCAAATTAATTGCGGCAAGGAGAGTCATGCCGGCTACATGACCACGGAGGCGTCTTCGGACAACGCTGACTCTTCGGCTTTGAAATGGGGATGAGCACCACACCCTAGAGTTGGACATGACTGGACTTAATTGTCAGGGGTCACCTTTACCTTTTTAAGGTATGTACTAAGCAACTTAATGTTCAGGGTTTTTATTTTAAGGTGTGTGCTACATCCAATGGTGGTGGTGGTGGGGGGTTGACCCAAGGACAAATGGGAGGTAAGTAAAAATTGTTTTTACTTACGTTCGCATAAGCCCTGGGGCTCACATAAGCCTCGGTCATAAGCCTGGGGCTCACATAAGCCTGGGTCTCCTCGGTCAAGCACCACCTCTTTTAGTGCCATCTGTTCGAGAAAAGGGGTGGAGAGGTTTAAAACAGAGGGGATAAGATCCAGCATGCACCATTGCCACTGGATCCACTCCCTCTCGCCTCCTCCATGCCCCCAGTTCCGCCCCCTCCTTGCCCAGTCACAACCCCAGTCCTCTCACTCCCTTCCTCTCCCTGCCCACAGCCCACCCCTGCCGCTGACTTACTGGTGCCTAGGACTCCAGGCAGGCCACTGCTTCTGGCAGCAGCCTGGTTGTATGCTATATGGCATCGGGCTGTGCTACCAGAACACTAGTTCTGGCACTACAGCCGGATCATAGGATTGGGTTGTAATTTGGGCCTTTAGTCAAGCCATGTTATCCAGGCAATATATCATCACCTGGCAGTGTTGGCATCATGCCCTCCTTGAGTTCACCCCAACTCGATGACCTGAAATATCAGGATTTGCGTTCACATCATTTTGACCCTTTTTTTCTATGACCACGCTGACCAGTCTGATTTAGGAAAAATTCACTATCTGCTAAAAGGGTCCAAGAGGGAGTTAACTAAGATGGTAGTTCTATATATTAATTCTATTATTCAGAGGAGAAGTGAAATGATGGTATCTATCTGTGAGGCTTAGAGTGCTGACAGTGGTTTGGTGCTATATTTATTTATTGTTTTATACTGAGCCCCTGTTTCTTTTAGTCAAATATTTGATATGTTCCTTGAGGGCTTGATTGGATTCCAATTTTTTGTTGTGGGGTTTTTATTGTCTATGAATTCTTTCATTTATGCAAATAAAGGTTTTTGAATTTGAATTTGTACGTGGATGACACACAGTTCTATCTCTTGTTTTAATCTTCTGATTCTGGTGAGGCAGTGGAAATCCTTAACCCAGTGATTGGGAGTGGTGTCTCACAGCCCAATCCTGTGTAACTTGCACTGGTGTAATAGTAGATCCACCGGTGCAAGAGCACTTATATCAGTGTAACTTGCCGTTCGCCAACAGACGCAGGACGGACCCCCCTCGGACGCCGCACATGCAACAGTTCGGATGAGGGACAGACACCGGCGCAACTCTGTTGCCCCTGGAATGCTGATTGCGCCAGCGAAGTTGCGCCAGCGTCCATCCTGTGTCTGAACTGTGCATGCGCAGCATCTGAAGGGGTTTACGCCGGTGTCCGTCCTGCGTCCATTGGCGTACGGCAAGTTGCACTGCCATAAGTGCTCTTACACCGGTGGATCTACTGTTACACCAGTGCAAGAGTTAGACAGGATTAGGCTGTCAATGTGGTATTACAACTGAACAATGGACAGTTCGAGAGATAAACATGAAACTGTTATTTACGGGTTTGTATTGCTGAAAATAAAGAAGGCGCTCCCTTCAGGAATGGGTGTCATCTTCTCCTTCATATTTAGTTCAGATATCCTTCTGGGTCGAGGACCAGCTGGTACTTCTGGTTCTTCCTCTTCCTCTTCCTCCTCTTCACCTACTTTAAATTGAATACTTTATTTACTACAAAATAAAAAAAGATTTTGTAACATTATGAAAAAGTGATGCTTGAAAGGGATTAGCTAGATATTTCAAACAATTGCAAGTTAATATTAGGAAGTTTCTGAAGTTTAATCAAATTTTGCTTTGTCAACCACATTTCAGACGCCAACTTATATATTACCGTATTTCTAAGGCGCCATCGATTCTAAGGTGCACCTTTACTTTCAGTACCACCAGCAGGGAAAAAAAATCCATCAATTGTAAGACTCGCCTCCCTTCATTAAATCTACCTGCTCAGCACCAACTCTCCCCAGCATGTCTTCTGCAGCTGAGGATGACTGAGTGCACTGCCTTTGCATAGCATTTCTGGCCCAGTCAGAAAGTGCCATTTCCTTCGTCACCTGGGCTTGGGGGAGCTTCAGGGAGGCCTGCGCAACCCTCTGCAGGCCTCCCTGGTCTTCAGTTCAGCGAAAAACAGCGATTTTTGGCCATTTCTGGTTTTTCCGAAAACCGGAAATGGCTGCAAATCACCGGTTTTTGCCGAACTGAAGATCAGGGAGGCCTGCAGAGGGTCGCGCAGGTCTCCCTGAAGCTCCCCCAAGCCCCAGTAAGTAAGAAGATAGCATTTTGGGGTTATTTTTGGAGACCTTCGATTCTAAGATGCACCCCATTTTTTGAAATGCTTAATTGGGAAAAAACATGCGTCTTAGAATTGAAGAAATACAGTATTGCGTTGAAAGACTTGGCCTGCAGCTTTTTGTTGAAAACAGTTTTTCTAGTCTGCCTATATCTTCCTGCTGTGTTCACAATGGGCAATCTTCCATTTATTCAGCTGTGACCTTCACCATTATCTTGTGGGACAGACCCTGTCTTGTGAGCACAGTTAAAGGTCTGCACAGAGCAGTGCAATTTCTTCAACAGCTGGGTGCAAATAAACTAACTTACTTACCCTTCAGCCCATGGAACCAAACCAATGATACTACAACTATAATCTTCACCTTAGTTCTGTTTCCTTTATGAGAGGTCAGAGACTCAGATCACTCAAAACGTGCCACAAGCACATTACAGTCACTGAGTGAGACTCCAACCAGTGACTTTCCAGTGACAATATTCTGTCTGCAAGTAATAACTTCAGCTGGTGGGCCAGCTGTGGCCATACTTCTATTATTCAGACCATGGGCGTCACTGGGGCGTGGCGGGGGGGGCGGGCCGCCAGGGGGTGACGCGCGTCATGGGGTGACGCGCGCACCCCCTCGCGCGTCACCTCCGTGACGCGCGTCGCCCTCCGGACGCTCCGGAGGCCTCGGAGTGTCCGACCCCGTCGGTGCTCCAGGGCCTTCTGAACGAAGGCCCAGGCAGCGCGTCAATCCGGCAAAAAGCCCTCAAAACGGGTCTGCGCATGCGCGAAAATCCGGAAAATACCCGGATTGACACGCTGCCTGGGCCTTCGTTCAGAAGGCCCTGGGGTCGGACGCTCCGAGGCCGGCTGCCGGGCCGGCCTCGGAGCGTCCGGAGGGGGGCGATGCGATGCGGGGGGGAGCCGGATGGCCCCCTCCCCCCGCGCCTATAACGTCGCGCCCCGGGGGGGTGACGCGCGTCCCCGCACCAGGGTGACGCGCGTCTAGTGACGCCTTTGATTCAGACTTGGCCATGGTGATCCATACCATGGTGACATCGAGATTAGACTACTGTAACGTGTTCTATGTGGGGCTGCCTTTAAAGATGGTTCTGAAACTGCAATTAGTACAGAATACGGCAGCTCATGTGGTTCCTGGAAATCAGCAGTTCAACTCTGCTGGACCTCTGCTCCAGCGTCTGCACTGGCTACCTGTTTGTTTCCAGGCCCAATTCAAGATGCTGGTCTTGACCTTTAATGCCCTATTCCACTTGGGGTCAGCTTATTTAAGAGACCACCTTCTTCCATGTAATCCAGCTTGCTCTCTCTGGTCAGTAGGGAAGGACCTTTTAGATGTGCCACTGCCCACTGAGGTGGGAGGGGCAGTGGCAAGCAATAGGGCCTTCTTGTTAGTGGAACCAACTTTATGGAATTCCATACGTCTAAGTTTATGAACTGCTCTCTCTTTAGAAGTTTTCCATTGGGGCCTGGAAACGTTTAATTTTACATTAGCCTTCTGATTTTATTGCGGTCATTTTTATTAGTGGATGTTCTATGGGTTTTATGAGTATGTTTTACTGATGTTTTGTATTTTATATGCTTTGTTCTTTTATTATGGGGTGATTATTACTGGTTGTTTTTAGTTATGTTTTAATTGTCTATGAAACTTTTACACATATTTTTGTAAGAAAACCATCTGGGAGAAAAGTGAGGTAAAATTGAATAGGTAGCTAGATCAGTAGCGTCACTGCAGGGGGGAGCGGAGCTCCAAGTTCCGCCGGGCTCTGAGCCTCCGTTACACGACGGGAGAAAGCGGCCCCGCCCCCTCGCCTTTGGAGCCATTCTGGCCGACGAAAGCACTTGCGAAAGCACTTGTGTAATATTTGCAGATTGTGAATCCCTGGAATCACTCCCCATTCCTTTGCTATGCAAGTTTTCAGAACTTATTTTGCTGAAAAACAGTGTATAAATATTTTAAATACTAATAATAAACATTAAAAATAATTCACAAAATAATTTAGAAGGAGATGCTGCAGTGCTGTCAGTAATACTGTCACAACGAATATTCAGTTTCAATATTCATGGCACTCACTCAACCACATTCCACACACAAATCGCAATAAAGAATGAATAGGGAAGGGAACTGCTATCATGAACAAAATACTATTTGAGTGCTCAGAGTATGTGACATCTCCACAAAAACATTGCCTGCAGGATAATGTACAAGTTACGTGCAAGAAATGAGTACTGTACACAATGTGCCTTGACTGTACAAAAAAAAATCCAACAAGATTGTGTGGCAAGGCTGTACGAACACTATTCACACAGAGGCGTTTCTACGGTAGGGGCGGTACTGTAAGTTGCGCCCCGT
Organism: Plestiodon gilberti rubricaudatus; assembly: GCA_026170595.1. Taxonomy (NCBI): domain Eukaryota; kingdom Metazoa; phylum Chordata; class Lepidosauria; order Squamata; family Scincidae; genus Plestiodon; species Plestiodon gilberti. Next base: position 216,815,212 of record JANXHW010000002.1, on the reverse strand, counting down.
CCTAGTCCCCATTTACAACCAGGAACAAGGAAGCCCTGCCCCCTTGCTGTAGGAGCCATTCCGTGCAGTGAAGGCTACGGGCAGGAGACTCCCTGCCCGTTGCCTTCACCACACGGAATGGCTACGACGGCGAGGGTGCAGGGCTTCCTCGTTCCTGGTTGTAAATGGGGACTAGGACAGGGCGCAACTTACAGTACCGCACCTACTGTAGAAACGCCTCTATATTCACATTAATGTAATTGGAATACTGTCTAGTTACAGAATATTTGACCTAATCATTTTTCTTCCCAGAGTAGAGTAGTTATGGCTGTAATCCTATACACACTTACCTGGGAGAAAGTCTCACTGAACTCAATGGGACTTACTTCTGAGTAGACATACATAGGATTATGCTGTAAGTGAACTAGTACCTGGAACATCACAAGGTGGATAGGGATCTTTATCTTCATCGTCTCCTTCTCCATATTCATTAATTGTAACCTATTATGAAAACAAAGAGTACACTTCAGAAGAAAGAAAAGCTTGAGCAGCAAATCTTTGCAACATGCTGACCAATCTTGCTGCCATTCCTGCTCTTAAAAGTGTTCAACATTACCATTGTTTAAGTTCAACAGTTCTGGCTGGATAAATAAATAAATCTAAAGCATCAATATTGTGCTTGGATCTGGGGTATCTCAGACTACACAGCTTAGGAAGCCAGGAGCAGCACTCTAAATGTTAGCCGTTAACTCAAATTGTTGATCTTTTAAAAACGTTAAAATATTGAAATACAATATTAACAAATATTCAATTTTTTAAAAATAAACCTTCTATCCCATTTATTATTGGATGAATGTATACAGTTTTCTGTGAAAAATCTAGCAGATCATAAATACAGTGAAATAGCCAATAATCAAATTTGTATCTAATTTTTCAGCACAGTGGGAGGAGATGAAGGGGTAGCATTCATGCTACCAGAAAGCCCACATGAGATACAAACCCCAGGCATGGAAGGAGATTGGTTGATGTACAGTATTAGGTAGGGAGTAGTTGGGTGTCTGAACATTCTTGGAAACAGGAAAACAGAACAGATATCATGCAAATGAGGTACCTTCATATCCTTGGCCTTCTTTTGTTCACCGTCAGATTTGTCCCCTTTTTTAGTATCCAAACTCTCTTTTCTACAAAAAGAAGAATGGAAAAAAACGTAAACAACTCATATGACTAACTGCTAGTTCTATTAACAGTGAAAAGGCAAAATCTACAAAAACTGCACCTTCCCTCAAGTGTGTGGATACAATTTTAAGAGAAAAAGGGGTACACTGGTGTGTGTGTGTGTGTGTGTGTGTGTGTGTGTGTGTGTGTGTGTGCATGCGCATGCTAAACTATCCACAACCTACACCAGTGTTTTCTTCCCCAGTGCCATTTTCCCTGAATCAGGTGCTGATGCTGGAAAGGCATCAGCACCTAAAAATGCAGCACCATATTTTAACACTAAAGCAGTCACTGACTCGCAACAACTTGCAATCATAAGTGACAAAGAGTTAATTTTGGGTATAATCAATGAAAATGGGGTATGCCGATAGCATAAAATCTAGATGTGATAGAGCAATTCTGAGATCAGATTTGGAATCAGCACCCTGAAATTAGTCTAAAACAGTTGCAAAAGTCCAGGCCAGGAAAAAAAAAATTTGTAGACCAGTATAAATTTGCTGTTTTCATTGATTTTATCAAATGCAATATTTGATATCTCAAAAGCCTGATGTGATAGACAAAAACTGATGCCAGATTTGGAACCAGCACCCTGGAATTAGTCTAAAACAGCTGCAAAAGTCCAGGCCAGAAAAAAAACAATTTTTTTTAGACCAGTGATATTTTCAACAGGAGAAATCAAGAAAGCGGTAAAGGTTCACATGTGTGGTGTCATTTCCTCTATACCTGGCATTCTTTTTCCTCTCCTTTTCCTCTGCTTCTTCTTTCTGTGCACTATTCAGACTTTCAGCATCTGCCAGGTTATCAACCGCAATAGCCAAGAAGACATTTAACAAGATATCTAATTCAAAGCATTTTAAGGATACTACATAAGCATTGCAACCTGTTCTATGTCAATTGAGAAATTCATGATCCTAAATAAAGATAAGTAAATTGATTGGAGTAAATCAAATCCTAGATTTACAATTCTATCACAATAAACCAAATAGGAGGCTGTAGGAACATAAGCAGAGCCCTGCTAGATCTCACCTAGCATCCTGTTTCTCACGTTGGCCAACCAAATGCCTCTGAGAAGTCTACAAGCAGAAGCTGAAGGCATGTATCCCTCTCCTGCCACTGTTGCCTTAAAATTGATATCCAGAGGTGTACTGTTCCTGAACTTGGAAGTATATAGCCATCATGACTAGCAGCCATTGATAGACATGATAGCCATTGCACAGATGCCACTGATAAACTCCAGAAAGTCAATTCCTGGGTCATTAGAAGGTATAAAAAGTACATAATTCCATCAGGACATTCTCTTGCACTAACTCAACTGAAATGAAATTATTCTATCTGGCCTTAATTTAAGAACATGGGAGAAAAATACAGCCTTTAAAAATGCCAACAACATTTCAAAAATCTACAAAATCATAATGTGTTGCTGATTTTAGTTCTGATGAGCTGCTCCTTGCAGGTATACAGTCTGATCCTGCATAAGGATCTGTCGCAGGATCCTACGCCCTTCCCAGGCCGCTCTGGCACAGCCCAGGGACTACTTGGGGGAAGGGGACATTCGTAGGGCTTCCCGGGGCCTATGAGCCTCCTCGAATGTAGGCAGCGAGGAAAGGGCCCTGGGTAGCGGGGAATGGGCCACTGAGCCCAGGAATGGGAATGGGGATATCGCGGCCAACATCCCCGCCCCCCCTCCCGGGCTGGCTTGGCCAACGGCTGCCCTCCCTCACCGCCCAGCCTGCCCCTGCACCCATGGGTGCAACCCTTACCTTGCTCCTGTGGCTGCAGGTCGGGACCACAGCGGAGTGAGGGCTGTTGGCCCGTGTGCCCGTGGCCCTTACTCCGAGGGTGCCGAAAACACGCTTTACGGCACGTTTACGGTACCATCCACCTGCGGAGTGCATGCTCCGCAGGCGCAACGTTATGCAGGATTGCACCAATAGATACAGACGCACACAGGATTCCAAATGAAGAAAAGTTCACTAAGGTACCAGCAATTATTAGTGGTGAGGCCAGCTTTCAATCCCTCTGACCTTAATTAATTTAGGAATTAGAAAAATTCTAATTTTCTCTTTTGGTGTAAGGTGAATGAGTATGTAGTGGTATCTCAGCATCAGGGGCTTGGATGAGATTATCTTGTTGTTGTTGTTGTTGTTGTTGTTGTTGTTGTTCAGTCGTTAAGTCGTGTCCGACCCTTCGTGATCCCATGAACCATATCCCGCCAGGCCTTCCTGTCCTCCACTATCTTCCTGAGTTCGCTCATTGTCATGTTCGTTGCATCGGTGATGCTGTCTAACCATCTCATCCTTGGCCTTCCCCTTCTCCTTTTGCCTTCAATCTTTCCCAGCATCAGAGTCTTCTCCAGAGAGTCCTCTCTTCGCATTAGGTGGCCAAAATATTTGAGTTTCAGCCTTAGTACCTGTCCTTCCAGGGAACAGTCAGGCTTGATTTCATTTAGAATTTAGATCTCAAAGACTGATTAAGATTATCTTAACCTATTTCAATCTGACTTCAGACCTGGTTTTGAACTGAAACCATCTTGGTTGCTGGCCCACACTTGGGACAACATTTGAGACTGCTTTTCTGTTGGTGCTGCTGGACTTCTCAGCAATGATCAGCACCATTGACCATAGTATCATTTTTTGTTGTTTTGTTTGGACTTGTGTCACTTTGCTTCAATGTATTTTTTTTTTTTTACGTTGGGAGGGTTTTGATGCTGGTCTTCTGCTTGCTGGCTGAAGTGTGAGCTCCATTTTAGTTTATCAGTCAGTCATTTAAATTTCACATTTTTATTTTACAAAACTGTTTTGATGTCCCCAAGAGGAAAGATAGTGAAAAATTTAACAAATACATAAACAAACAGATTGATGCACTGATTCTCTCAGACCTCAGGTAAGTCCCACATCTCCCTTGCAGCATCCTAAAGGAAAAACAAAAACACGAGTAATCATTTACATGTTTACATGGGTAAACATGGGCCCATCACTGGCAGTAAAACAGAAGTTGGTAAGTGATGGAAACGGAGCAAAGACTAGCGACTGACATTTCCACATTCATTTTCCCATTAAGCAAAGGGTGGGAAATAAAGCCACTCTCACCAAATTTTATGGTGCTATCTAGAAAGAGCATTGTCTTTTACACAGCAAATAACACACACACACACACACACACACACACACACACACACACACACACACACACCAGTTCTACATGCCCTTCCCAATTCTTCATTTTCAGTTCTCTAATGAAGCCCATTAAGTTCTACACTTTTAAAGCTTTTAACTGATAAGATCAAAACATTTCCATTAATGGAGTGCTGCGGTCTGAAGTCAAAATATAGAGTTGTGTCTAAAACTCTAAATGCTTTCATGTTTATGTTCTTCAACATTTTATATTTATGAATTGAAGAATGGATGCACATGCCACTTTTAAAATGAAAGGATACAGTTACCACAGATGAAGAGAATAATGAAGTATACACAGACTATCATTCCTGATGATGATGGGCCACCATATGCCATAATGCCATCATACATAACAGCATTCCAGTCTTCACCTGTCAGAATCTAAGAAGTAGATTCCTTATTACTGAATGAACACAGAACAAGAAAAAGAAAATGACTTTTTTTCTTTAGTTCACAACATGGAAATCTCCCATAACATATCCCAAATTTCAAGTAAAGTGGGCCCTTCGTACCTGTGGGTTTGAGTATCTGCGGATGGCCGGAACCCACTGGGGCGGTACCATTTTACCATTGAAGAGATGCGCGGGGCCCCTGCCTGCTCCTTCCCTCCGGTGCTTCCGGTGCTCTTCAATAAGGTAAAATGGTGCCATCCCCACCCCCTTGACCCCTCACCCCCACCTGACCACAGACTTGAGCATCTGTGTTTTTTGGCATCTGCGGGGATTCCGGGAACAAAACTCCTGCGGATACAACGGCCAAAACTGCAATGAACTTGTTTGTACAGTAAATGATATCATGTCCTATTTGCTATGTTCAATCTTTTATGTTTCTATTTAAATAATACCTTTGAAACTAAGGTTTAGCTCTACCACATTTTACTGCACCAAAGTTCCTTTGTCAATAAATCTGCATGCACATTTTAGATAAATGTTCAAAAACTGCCTAATTAAGCGCTTAAATACATATTTAGGGCCATTTCTGACATTATACTTATTATCTCCACAGAGTGTCCAAGCTGTTCCTGAGTATGTGACTATAGTCTATATGTAGAAATGTGGATCTGGTCTTTTCTGTCCTTTAGACTGGTTACTTCTCTTCCACAAATCTCATGAAGACTATCTATATTAGACATGTAAAGCTCTTGAATGCTTCTTAACTCTCTCAAAGAACCCTAGGAACAATAGTTTTGTAAATGTGCTATGAATTTTCTCTTACAGAGCACTAGCCCTTGGGCAGCCCAATCCTACCTAACTCCCCACGTGGTGATGCAGCAGCCCAACTTGGCATCCACTGTATCCCACAGGAAAGTTTTGGCAAGTTGAGGCCTCCTTGGAGTAAGGGAACATTTGTTCCTTGCCCTGGGGTAAGCCCCAGCAGCTGCCATGGGTCAACTCGGACCTGTGCCAGCTCTACAGCTGCCGCAAGTTCGCATTGATCCACGAAGGCAGATCAGGCCTAGGAAGGGGTTTAACTGTACTGACAATTTTCCTTTTAAAATCATTGTAGCTTTGGAATGTTTAGTATTTCTAGAAATCAGGACACTTACTATGACCTACAAATATGAAATCAGGAACCTGAGTTCTAGAAACAAGAACAGGTTACATTTGGCACCGAAAATATTAAAGAAATTAAAGGCCCAATCCTATCTAGAACGTGCACTGGTGGAACACGGGCTGCCACAAAGCAGTCATAAAGCACTTTGTGGCAGCACTAGCAGCTGGCATGCCAGCAGGTAGGTCACAGGCTTCCAACATGCACTGGAGGTCGTCAGGATGCCCACCGGAGCAGGTAAGCCCAGCACAGAGGGTGGAATGGGGCAGGGGGATGGGGTGGAATGCGGAGGATATGGGGCGGGGTGAGCAGTTCAGCCCTGGGAGTGGGGTGGGATCGGTGGTGGCGGTGCATGCGGAATTCCAAGCCCCTTTCCAGGCCTGATCCACCTGCATGGAGCAACGTGGACTTGCGCCAGTGATATCGCTGGTGCAGGTCTGAGTTGCCCCATAGAGGCTGCTGGGACATACCCTGGGGCAAGGGGACAAATGTCCTCTTACCTCAAGGAGACCTCCAGCAGCCAAGACTCCCCTGTGGGATGCCACGCAGGAGTTTAGGTAATTGAGCTGTTAGTATAACTGGAAATGTTGTTTTCATGTGTTAAAATTTAAATTTAATGCAAACAGTTTTGTTTGTTTATACCACTCATTCATTCTGTAGAAGTTTGGTATGTAGATTGAAGACCAAGTAGAGTCAACTTCTGTGACACAATCACATCCAGAGAGATCTCAATAGTGTGAAAATGCACTTCATTCAATCTGAGTGCACAAATAATTCAAATCTGAGTAAAACACAACTACTAATAGTAACAGATAAATCTAAAGTCACCCCAAGAGTCAGTTCACATATTTTTCCAACATGGAGATTAATCTCCTTTGCCTAAAATATCATACAATTTATAATATCCGAACGATGTCACAGTAAAAAAAAAAAAGAAAAGGTAAAAAGGTCAGGAAGCTATCACATGCTTCATCTTCCTAGTTTTTGTATCTGTGGCCCAAAAGATCCTCATGTTAACTCTAAACATTACAAAATACTTTTCTGTAACAACTGCAATTAAGGCTACAATCCTATGCATCTGGGGAATAAACCCCATTGACCTCAATGGAACTACTTCTGAAAGGCACAGGATTGGGCTGCATGATTTGTTGAAGAGCTACTAGTTGAAGGATGAGATATATCAACTGCTGTACCAGTGCAATGTACCAAGCTTTGAAGCTATGTCACCAGTGCCATAACAAAGGCAGAGTGAGAGGAGCAGCTCCGCCGAGGTGGGCACTGGGCGCTCTGCCGAGGTGGGTGCAATTTTTCCCTGCGTGTGAGCCTCCAAAGGAGGCTCGGCGTGGCGGGGAGAGTTGCAGCGCGTGAAAAACACACGCTGGGAAAAGCCCTCCTGCTCGCCAGTGAACGGGAGGGCTTTTCCCAGCACATGTTTTCACACGCTGCAACTCTCCCTGTTGCACTGAGCCTCCTTTGGAGGCTTGCGCGGGGGGGGAGCCCTCCCGCTCACCTCAGAGCATGCGCCCCCCTGCGCTCTGAACCTGGAAGTGTCTGTGTGGGCAGATTCGGAATCCGATCTACTCACTTCTGGGTTCAGAGCGCGGGGGGGGGGGGATGGTGCATGCTGCCTTGCTCCATGCACCCTTCAGCAGTGTTATGCCGCTGTATGTCACCATTATGTTGGTGGCACTACAGGTAGATACATCAAAGCAAGTATCTAACACCAGGCATGCCACATGTTATGATTTAAAACAAACAAACAACAACAAAACTTCCACTAATTGTAATGGCTGAAATCTAGTAACCCCCCCTTTACTTGTATGAAAAGGCTCATGTAAACTTTGTAGCCTTCCTTCCATTTTAACCCAAGGAGCAGTTGGCCTTCTCCTTTCTCCCCTCCTCAATCACATCATGTCAAAAGCAGCATTTCATGCACTGATCTTTGGTAGAGAGGGAAAGAAAGAAAGAAAGAAAGAAAGAAAGAAAGAAAGAAAGAAAGAAAGAAAGAAAGAAAGAAAGAAAGAAAGAAACCCTACTGCATATGTGACTCTGCCCTCACAGACCTTTGGATAGTAGCCCAAGATTGACATAATTTTACAAGATACAACTTTAAACTTGACAATGTTCCTTTGTGAAGTATATACAGTTGTAAAACGCAGTTAAACATAAGGAAAGATTATTTTACATTAAACTTCCATTGTTTTTTATATCTATACTTTGAATGAACAAAGACAACTTAATATTAATGACGTTAACATAAAAGCTATGCTGCATAGATAGATTGAATACATGATATGAACAAATGGTACAAAATGATGCAAGATTACCAGAATATTTGACTTTAATGAGCAGAATGCTATTTAACACAAACAGAAGTAATAGTAGTTGTGATAGTGATTTTTTTGTTTTTGTTTTAGGAGACAGGATTATTAAGACAGTTTTGTTGTTCAAAGATAAAATGTTTTATAGTGGGTGAAAGAAAGTTACCTGGAATACAGTTAAAAGAGCTTGTGGAAAATTATCGAAGGTGCTCCGTTTTGTTTGAGTTTCATCAAAATTAAATTTGCCTCCAAACAGCTGCATTCCAAGCAATGAGAAGATTATGATGAAGAGGAAAAGCAGAAGCAACAGTGAAGCAATGGACTTCATTGAGTTTAACAAGGATGCTACCAAGTTGCTCAGGGATGTCCAGTGCCTATAAATTAAAATGCGTGTGTTAACAAAAAAAAAACCGTAAAAAGAACAGTGCGTGATGAAATATTACAAAAGAGCTGCGGATCATACAAGTGTCAGTAAAACTTAGCAGCAAGTAAGAAGAGCATCAATTTTGAGTTCACCTTACCTGGTGACTTTAAAAATACGGAGGAGACGGACACAACGGAATACAGAAATTCCAAGGGGTGACATAATTTCCAACTCCACCAAGATGGTTTCAACAATGCCGCCACATACCACGAAGCAATCAAAACGATTAAAAAGGGACACAAAGTAAGACTGCAGGCCCAGACTATACATCTTTACTAACATTTCACAGGTGAATAAAGCCAGGAGGACTTTGTTTGCAATATCTGGGGAAAAATATTCAGAAAGTTATGTTGATGTATATGTCTCTGGTTCAGTTTCATATGTAAAAAAAAAACAATGGCTTTGGTTCTATTTTTCCCCCTTTGGCCAAAAATAATCCTAAACCTCCCATTCTTCCCAAGTTAAGGTGATGCAACCTCTGCTAACTGAAACATAGCTCAGGAACAAATAAAAATCCAGGCAATAAAATATTTGAAAGTGAATTTGGATTTATTTTTTAAAAGGTATTGACTTCGGCACAGATATGTTCCAAAGCTCAGGGGGGTCCTGATGAATTCATCAAGCTCAACATTTACATGAGGTGCCAAATTCCCACCTATGTTAGGAAATAATGGGGAATCTGCCAATCCAAGTATATTCAAACTCATACAGAGGAACAGGATAGTTCCTACACAGAGAGCCGCGTGTCTACTGGAGTCAGGTCCATAAACTAGGGCGGGGGGTTATGGAGTACTTTCTGCGGGTTCCACCTTACAATCTTTCTACTTATAATGTACAGTACAGTACTCCCCCCCCCATATCCGCTGGGGATATGTTCCAGGCCCCTCCGTGGATACTTGAAACCATGGATAGGAGCAAACACCCCATCCATGGTTTCCTGAGGGTCCCCTGCCTTGTCTCCCCTGCGGGCAGGCGTGTGCACCCTCCCAGTTCTTATTTTTCTTTCAGCAAGCTTTGTTTCTTCCTTAAAACAAACAGAGAAGCAGCCTCCATTGCAGGCAAGTAGAACAAGATTAACCTTGCAGAGCCTCTCTAGAACTTAGTCTCGTTCTACTTGCCTGCAATAAGCAGCCAGAGACTGCTTCTCCTGTTTGTTTAAGGAAGAAACAAAGCTTACTGGGGAAAAAGTAAAAGCCTGGGGGGGGGGGTGTCTCCGCGATCTGTGGATAACTGAAACCGTGGATAGTGGATCAGTGGATATGGGGGCCCACCTGTATATGCGACTTTAAAAAAAAAAAGGTATATCTGCAGAGCCTGAGAAATAATCGGAAAAAATGCGGGGTGGTGGGGAGACGGAATACAAATTTTGGACTTGCAGAAAATAACTTGTTGGTAGCTCAGATGAATTGCGAAAAAATTTCAGTCTATAACCCACAGTCCACAACACATTAAACTATGGAGCAGTTCTGTTAAATTCAATAAAATTAACCTAAGCTGCAATCCTATACATACTTACTTAGGAGTAAGCCACATTGAACACAGTGGAATTTACTTCTGAGTAAACATGCATAGGATTGCATTGTTAGCATAGGTGTACTGAGATTGCAATATATGTAATTGGGCAGTGCTTTAGCCATAACACACTACACGGTCCTACAAACATTATTTCCCTTAATCATACAACATAAACATTTTAAGTGATACAGAATGACTTACAAAATGTAAAAGAACAGAGTACAAGTTCACTAGAATAAATGTATTTCAGATTTCTCTTGGTTATTGCATTAAACAAGACAGTCTTTCAAGTTACCTTGTATCTGTGTCAGCCAGTCAGGTTGGTTGTAATGCTCTGAAGAGATGGTTAATGTGTTGAGGAAGACCAGTACGATAACTAACCAATAAAATGAAACAGATTTTACAGCAGCTCTACATCTTCTTCGATTGAATCGGTTCCATCGACGCCAACGTCGACTAAAATTTAAAACAGCAGCAGCATTACAACACAGCACAAATTATGAAGTTAGTTCTGAAAAAAAGATTAGTCTGCCTAGTCTTTCTGCTATTAAAGAGATCTGGGAATTACAAGAAACAAATTGTATGGGTAAAATAGCCATGTATTTAAAAATATAAACAGCAGAAAACTCCAATAAAACACGTAAAAAAATCTTCAAAGAAGCCATCAATAAAAGCAGGCACTGAGAAAATTAAAACGGTAAAATTGGATTTCTTTAATTTTACCGTTTTAATTTTCTCAGTGCCTGCTTTTATTGGTGGCTTCTTTGAAGATTTTTTACGTATTTTATTGGAGTTTTCTGCTGTTTATATTTTTAAATACATGGCTATTTTACCCATACAATTTGTTTCTTGTAATTTAGTAGCTGGCCATGAAAGCTTCCGTTCTAAGAAGATCTGGGAATGATCTGTAAAACTTAAGCACTACAGTCCCATTGGTTACAATGGGAGGCTTAAAGCATGGGCTTAATTGTGTCCAACTGAAATCAGTAGAACTTAGAAGTGTCCAAAGGGTAAGCAGGCACATATGAACTACAAGTAATTATTGTAATCACTGTAGGACATACACTCAATTTCTGTTAAAGAGATGCTACTTTATTGAATGTTAAAATACTCATCTAACCAAACTAGAAGTGGTTTAGGAAGGACAGGTTGCTTACATGTAACAATAGTTCTTTGAATGGTCAACTGAACAAACACACATAGTAGAGTTCTGCACACGTGCAGAGCTGACCTCAGATGTTTCCTGAGCTTTGTCACATGTTCTGTCCTTGTCCTTCAGTGGGGAAACCCTGGGCACACAGTGTGCCTTGAGGGCTGAAGAACACCCAATCCTTCAGTCCCTTTGATAACTGCTTCCCAAATCAAATCATATCATTTGAAAAAACAATTGTAGTGAACTGTGAAGGCAGCCTGCAGAGGAGATGATTGGATGGCTTGTGTGTCTGCATAAATGACCACTCAAAGAACTATAGTTATACCTAAGTAAGTTGTCCTTCTTTGTGGTCTCTGTTCAGTCACATGTAGTGGAGACTAGCTAACTTCCTTTGTACCTGGAGGTGGATGTAGGTTGGTCACAAGGATATTCTGCAGGACAGCCTGACCAAATGAGGCCCCTATGCTTGACCTTGTGTCAAAACATGATACTTGATAAAGGTTGGTGGCATTGACCATGTTGCTATTCTGCAGAGCTCCATGAGAACACATTTCAAGTTTGCAGCAGATGAAGAAACCGCTCTGGTGACATGCTCCTTAAAAGGGGCTAGTGGCTCCTTTTTGGCTAACTGGCAAACCGAGTCTTAGATTGCAATCCTATACACACTTGCCAGAGAGTAGATCCCATTAAATACAGTGGGGTTTACTTCTAGGTAGACATGCATAGGATTGCAATTTTATTATAGGTGCTGGGTGGAAACATTCTTTCCCCTTTTAGGTAGGAGATGAAAAGTCAGTTGTCCACACAGGATAATGAATATATTCTATGAATATAGAATGAATATAGTTCTATGAACATACAGTACTCCCCCCATATCCGCTGGGGATATGTTCCAGGCCCCTCCGTGGATACTTGAAACTGTGGATAAGAGCGAACCCACCTTCCATGGTTTCCTGAGGGGCCCCGCCCTGCCTCCCCTGCGGGCAGGCATGCGCGCCCCCCCCAGCTCTTGTTTTTCTTTCAGCAAGCTTTGTTTCTTCCTTAAAACAAACAGAGAAGCAGCCTCCATTGCAGGCAAGTAGAACGAGACTAAGTCCTAGAGAGGCTCTGCAAGGTTTCTATTAACCTTGCAGAGCCTCTCTAGGACTTAGTCTCATTCTACTTAGTGTATGTGTATGTAGGCTCTGTGTATGGGCTTTTACTTCAGTCAGGCAGAATCAGTAACATTTAGCCCTAATGGATCCACATGATTGCTGTGAGATAGTTCATAATATCCTAGAGCAGGGGTTCCCAACCTCTTCCCGGCCGAGCAACCAGAGGCTGCTTCTCCTGTTTGTTTAAGGAAGTAACGAAGCTTACTGGGAAAAAAGTAAAAGCCTGGGGGGGGGGGTCCCTGCGATCCGTGGATAACTGAAACCGTGGATAGCGAATCCGTGGATATGGGGGGCCACCTGTAGAAAGAGATTGCTTAACATCAAGTATGTGCAGAGTTCTCTCCCCCTCTGAAGCCGAGTTTTGGAAGAAACGTAATCCTGGCTAACGTGGAATGTTGAGCCCACTTTAGGTAGAAAGGCAGTGTCTAGTTTCAATACCACTTTATTTGGATGAAAACTTATGAATGGAGGGTCAATGTTCAGAGCACACAGTTCAGTGACCCTTTGTGTTGAAGTTACAGCTATCAGAAATACCAACTTGAAAGTGAAAAGATGCAGGTCCTGTGTAGCCAAAGTTTTAAAGAGTTTGCCCATGAATTGGGACAAGACCAGGAACAAACTCCATGATGGAACTGGAGGTTTCATAGGTGGATAAAACTGGTTATTTTACACCCTCTTAAAAAGGAGACACATGAAAGGCTGAGCTGGAAAAAATGAATTCTCAGGGAAGAGTTGGATAAGCCTATAGACTTAAGATGAAGGCCATACTTGAAGATTTTTGTGACAAGAGGTGTTTTGTGGTTGGAGGTTGTACAGAAACTGATGCACAAAACCTAGTCACAGTGGTGTCGCTCTAGGTGGGGCGGAACGCTAAGTTCCGCCCCACTCTGAACCTCCGTTACAATCCAGCCCCAGATGGCCCCACCCCCTCGCCTTCGGAGCCATTCAGTGGGGCGAAGGTAACGCGCAAGGAGTCTCCTGTGTGTTGCCTTTGCCCCACTGAATGGCTCTGAAGGCGAGGGGGCGGGGTCGCCCCGTGCAGGAGAGTAACAGAGGTTCAGAGCAGGGTGGAACAGCATTCCGCCCCACCTAGAGCAATGCCAGTGCCTATTCATCAAAGTAGAAAGAAGTTGTACAGAATGGTTCCACTTTGATGAATAGGTTTTGTGAGTCAAAGTCTTTCTTGACTGTTCAGCTTTCCTTCAATACTGACTAAGGTTGGATCTTCCACATCATCAGCTTCAGTGACTTGAGGACATATTGTAATATTCAGCCTCAATTCTGAGATAACAGGTCTGCTGAGGCGGAAGGGGTACTAACCCCTCAAGATCATGAGCAAGGTTGTGGACCAGATCTGCCTAGGCCACTATGGTATTGTCACGATACAATTGTGTTTAATTTTTTTATTCTGTTGATGATCTTGGTGATTATTGGAAAAGAGGAAAATGAGCAGAACAGCTACAAAACAGGCACCTTTGTAGAGGTTATTAGGTAACAAGTTCATATTAAACGTTTTGGATAATGTGTTGACATCCTGTAGATCCAATATTGATCAAAAGCCACCACCTGCCTTCGGCATCATGAAGTACAGTATCTTGAGTAGAAGCCCTGATGACGTTGACTCAATGGAACCTTTTTGGAGAAGAGACACTCTCATCTAGAAGAGGTTGATGCAGAACATGCATGATGGTAGAAGGCATGCAGGCTCCACAGTACTGTCAATTTTATTATAGGAATCATCCAGAAACACAAGTGTCTGTGGAAAACTATTGACCCTCCTCACATTGAAGAGAGACTTTGTGGTTGCTGGTGGCTGTAAAAAAAATGTGGTAGCAAAAATGGTGTTAGCCTTGTGGATGTTGGTGAAAGTCATCAGTTGTGACTGATTGCCTTGTCTTGATTTTGATCTCTCAGAGGAAGAAGTGGTGAGGCCAAAGGTCTTGGCCATAACCTTGGTCTTTGTTACAAGTTCCAGAGTCATCAGTTGCAGAACTGAAGAGCCCTTCTCCAGTGAAAATTAAGTCCTTGGTGCACACCTTAGTATCTGGTGAAACAGACCAGAGGACAACTACACATGTCTTCTCCGAGCAATGGACCTGGCCATATTTCGGAGAAACATTCAACTAGATTTTTCATCACGTTGATTAGTTCCTTGGCCACTTTAGATGCCTCAGATTGGAAAACCATGATAATTCTGTGATCGTTCACCAATAATTTGCTCCAAAACTTGAGATTTCTCCCAGAGAGCATATTGATACTTGATATATAGTACTTGATACTTGATACATGCAGGAAAGGAAGTTGGCAGTCTTAATGTTCACAACAGTGGTGGCAGAGTATTTTCTTGCCATGGCATCAGACTTCCTGATCTCAGAAACTGTGGAAGCTGCATGCATCTTCTTTTAATTGGCAGCTACATGCTCCACAATGAGGGAGTTTGACTTCAGATGGTTGAACGTGAAAGAGCAACTCTCTTTCTGGACTCTGTACATTTGCTCCAATTTTTCTGGAGAGCAGAGAAGCCGTTTCAATTGATTTCCCCCACTGCGTTCAAAGGTCAAAGCACAGGAGGAATTGTCAGCACCACTAGGAGAACAAGTTAAATCAACATTTATCATTGGGGCTGAAGAAATCTAAGAAGTTGACATTGAGATTGAGATCGTGGTAGCCAGTAGACTAATTGGCAACAATGCTAGTGTGGACTTTGGTGCCAGCAGCTATGTTGGCTGTTGAGGTGATGCTGCATGCTATATGTAACTAATCTGTTGCCTCTTTAGGTAGTACTAAGACAGTAGCTGTGTCAGTTATTCTCTTGAAGCTTGAGTTGGCAGATGAGAATGGTGGCCATGTCTGCCAGTGATTATCTGAACCCCTAAAGCAGACCGAAGTGGCCTAAGATGAGAGTCTCTGATGTTAATATTCATAGGGTGAGTAAACATAATTGGAATACCTTAACACTGAGTTCTAGTTGGAGAAGTGGAGGGAAGTCCGTGAACTACAGTGCAGCCAGCAACATGGTGATCTGTAACCATGCTGGAAAACTGGACTTCAGATCTGATTGATTCACATCTCAGAATTGGCAAATTGGCAAATTCAGCCTGTAAGTCCTTGGAAGGATGATGGCTGAAATATCTCAACAATTTCCCATCTGAGATAGTATGGACTATCACTATATCACCATTGAACTGACAGGCAGCTGAGACTTTTACACAGCAGGCTCCTAAGTAGGACCCAGATCAAAGGCTCTGTTGGCACTGAAGCCTGAGACAACAAGGTGCACAATGTGTTGATGCAGGAGCCCCAGAAGGCTTTCCCACAGACTCAAGTGTACAAATCATGAGGTTTCACCTCCTTTTCTGGGGGTCGCTTGATGCTGCCTGCCTAGACTGGGATGTTATTTGCTGTGCCCATTATGAGTACCACCTCAATCTTGCCGGGTCTCTGAAGAACATTTCTCTGACACCTTCATTGTCTGCTTCAAACAAGCCACCGCCAGCGATGGTGAAGGCAAAGTCCCAAGTGGAGCTGACAGCACCACAGGGAGAGTTAGAGCCGATTCTCATGAAGTGGATTTCAGAAAGAGCTCCTGGTTCTTCCCCATCTGTGCCGAAAACCTTTTGCACCACCAGGCACAAGTGTCCATCATGTGGCTCTCTCCCTGCCAGAACAGGCAAGTGTCATGGCTTCCAGTAAAAGAGAGTTTAGCTCCATAATAAAGACACTTTAAAAATTGACTCTACTCACCATATGGTGGAGCAGTGAAGTATCAACAAACTAAGCAGAATATTTTAATATAGTATATATTTTGTATGAACTAACAACTAACACTAAAGATGAAAATAAAATGATAAACTGAGGTAAAATTGTGTCTTTTTTTCATTTTCTTCACCTGAAGGAAATAAGGACAAGGAAAAATATTTTTAGCAATGCTGCTAAGGCGATGATTGAAAAGGAACAGAGAGATTGAGCATTATTTTGCTCTCAAGGCACACAGAGGGTTTCCCCACTGGAGGGCAGGGGCACAATACTCAACAATACTGAACAAAGCTCAGCATGTTTCCAAGGTCAGCAATGTGCACGACTAGAACTCCACTGCAAAGACCATGAAGAAATGTTACACCATATATTTTCAACCAGATTCATGCAACTGTCAAGCCAGGTTTGATATTGGGAACAACAGACACTACAAAGAATAAATGTTCACACAGTCATGAAGATTGTAAACTTAAACATTCAATTTTTCTCAGGTATTCCACATATGCAGACTTCCATATGTGGACTGCTCTTCTAGATGTGATCTGTGCATCAGGGGAGCACATAAGTTGGATCCACATTACTGAACAGTTGGTTGACACCATCCACTTGCTAACATCACTAATCACATATTTGAAGAACAGGAAGGCTGGTAGGCATCCTTTCCCCCTTCCCCAAAAGGGAAATCACCAATCATGTGTTGCAATACTAGGCTTGGGCAGCAGACATGCCCAGCATGATTGCACATAGACTATAATGCTATACTCAAGTAAATACGCTTTGAATGTATGCAGAACTTACTTGGGGGAAGGGGTGGGGAGAAAGGGCTTTGGAGACTGAGAAAAGTCACATATACCTTATCCACATACCAATATTATGACTAATTCTAGACATGTGAGCAAACTGCTCTCTTAAACAAAGTTACATGTATGCTTGCTGTGCAAACAATTCCATCTCCCATTACTAAAGACAATAGGGTGCATATTTCAACTTTTATTGTTTTTCTATTTTGACCTTTCTATAGATCTGAGCAAGAGCCAAAATAATTTCCTACATTTACACATGCTTAAGTATGTGAGGGAACACTTGCTCCCCAGACCTTACGCTCAAGCTGGCCCATACTCCACACAGCTTCCTTGCAGCTTCAAGCATTCAGATTGCACACACATTTGCACACAAGAAGCTGTCTGCATACCTCTGGTTCAGTTTGTTTAGGAGTGAGATGCACCTGTGGCCTCTCCTCCAGCTAGGGGGAAGACCAGGGGTAAGAAGAAGTAAATAATGAGCCCATACAGCATCCCCAATAGCCCTTCCTTTATCAGTAGTCTGATCTGCAGAAAATCTCAGGTGATAATGTTCACTTCCAAGAGATGAAAAACTGATTTCTGCATTTCAAACCTCTGTTAAAGAGACAGGTACTGCCCAGGGTGGTGTGTGTGTGTGTCTCCCAGATCAGTTGGCTGCCCTAGTGGCTGCAGACCATCACTTGCCCCCTTCTGCATCTGGTCTTTCCTACCCCTGGATGCTTAGGATACAGGGAAGTACCAACTTGATTGAGCCACACAGCAAGGGAGTAGGAGAGTGATCTGTTTCTTCCTTTGTAGCAGAAGGTGAAGGAACTAATTCCATGACTAGAAAAAACAGATCTTATATTGGTTGCAATCATGGAAATCGCTAATGTATTCTTCAATGTGCTTCCATTTCATACACTACAGGGCTCATGCAAGTAGACCACCCCTAGGATCTTTCAGCGTGCTAGGCACTGGAACCACCACACCCTTCGGGAATACAGGAGGCTAGGGTGAAGTGTGTCCATGCTTAGATCCTAGAACCAACTAGAATTAGCAGCCAGGTAGGAAGATTACAAAAATATACATACTAAAGGCAAGTCGTACCAACTCCCATCCCTCCAGGATGGTAAATAGTTTAGAAGAGGCATCAACACTGTTGCAAAGAGCATTCCCAATGTTCAAGCTATCTTTAGCCTCATATTTTAACACATTTGTTGCAAACTACATTCCATAATCTTGTCTAATCCCATGAAATCCCCTGAATTAAAATAGGGAAGGTTTCCTATTTGTTCTTCCTCACACTTACAGTATATATCTCATTTATCTCAGTTTGGGCTGCAATCCTATGCATGCCTACCCAGGAGTAAACCCCACTGAACTCAGTAGACATGCATAGGATTGTGTTGTTACTTAAAACTGTGTGTGAATGATTGTTCATGCTTGATAAAGATAACCTCCATTATGTAGTGCAACCTTGAGTGAAATAAGCATGTGCAAAAACTGTGCAAACAACTGTTTTTACAGCTTTAAGGCTACAAAATGCACAAACTATTATGACTACAAGCAGAAACAGCTGGGGTCTTGAATTTAAGCAAACAAATGAGAAAGGCATGAAGGTTGTAAGCTAACATGGATCTGGTCAAATTTCAAATCTGGCAGCAGTTTTTCTCTGGAAATCTGTTGCTTGAGAGCCAGGAAAGTAGAGAATTCCTCTTGTGGCCTTTGAAATTCCTAGTTGCAGATTTTTAAAATAAGGTTCTGGCTATAGTTTGCCCCATTTGCTCTGTTACTGTCTCTTATTTTCAGGGTTGAGAGAAAAAAGTTTAAAAGATTGCTACTGAGCAGATTCGAAGTACTCTAAAAGCATAATTGATAGTTTAAGACATTTTCCGAAGTTCGAGATTAAAAGCTTTAAATTGTATAGAGTAGACTACAGGATTGATCACACTTTAGAAAGAAGCAGATAAAAAACTGAGAAAGTTTTGAAAACTTTTCCAAAGGGGGAGAACATTTAGAAAAGACTACCCGTAACGTATGTTTGCATTTTCAGACTTTAATGTGAATAAAAGAACAGTTAAGAGAGAAAGCAAGGTTCCATATTGGGAATATGACTGATTTTTTTTTACTGTGTTTGTAAACCTTTACCCAAAGAAAAGGGAGAAACAACTTCATTATTCAAGTTATTTAACAAATCTTGCCAGTGTCCACATCAAAAGAAATCAAAATATCTGAGTTAAGATTAACGCTTTGTTACAAAGCAGCACACTTGAAAACTAGTGAAAAATGCCTTTGTCCCAAAATATTATTTCAGCAATCAAAACCTATTGTATGGAAACAGAAAGATTTGAAGCAATGTATAAACAGGCTTACCAGATCGTCGCCGGGACGGGAGCGGTCTACCCTTAAGGGGGCAGGGTGTGGGGGGCCAGAACGCCCCACGCCCCGCCCCCTTAAGGGTAGACCGCTCCCGTCCCGGCGACGATCTGGTAAGCCTGTGTATAAAGCACCAATGAAGAAGATGTCATGTAAACATTCCACTAACTTGGTTCACAGAGTAGTTGATCTTTAATTTTCTAACAAACACACAGTTTCATAACTGAACTCTGTCACGTAAACGAGAAGATGCAGTTTGATGGGCTTTTTCCTTTCTTGCAATATATAGGGAATGCAGCATTTTAGAAGTCAATTCTTTGCTAAAGATAATGGATTTCATCCCCAAGTAACATAAGAAACAGCAGTTGCAACATTCATGACGCTCCCTCTTGTGGCTGATTTTTTACACAGCTCATGTGTAAGGCTGAGGCTACGATCCTACAGTAATACTTTCCTGGGAGTCGGCCCCATTGAACACAATGGGCCGTACTTCTGACCTGCATGGGATTGGGCTGTCATAGGGACTTGGACTTGCATAGGATTGGGCTGTCATTCAGAGGAAGGTATCTAGGGTAGCAGAGAAGCCAGTTTCACATACAGGCTGGATGAGAAGGCAGGGGAAAAAGTGAAAAAGAACTCAAGGTGTAGAAAAGGGCAATTAAACTTCTTTCAAGGAAACAGGGTATATGGGTTTATCAGCCATGTGAAAATTGAGAAAAGAAGAAATAAAGGCTCTTTAAAATTGCACCAATTGTCTGGAAAAAATCTTTTAAAAGCACATACCATCAAGACATACACACTAAAAGTTTCCAAATATCAGGCATAAAAAGACTTTAAACCTCCTGCCAACGTTTCATCCCTCCCGCGGGACTTTGTCAAACAGCAAACGAGCTGTTAGATGGCATTGCCCCAGTAGAAGTACGCTGAGAATTTATCCAACAATTGATGCTGAAAAGCACGGGAACCACTAACTAGAAACGGAAGTGCTAGCTTCTGTATTGACCAGAGGTAACCTCTCCGTTGTCTGCCGAGT
Organism: Plestiodon gilberti rubricaudatus; assembly: GCA_026170595.1. Classification (NCBI taxonomy): domain Eukaryota; kingdom Metazoa; phylum Chordata; class Lepidosauria; order Squamata; family Scincidae; genus Plestiodon; species Plestiodon gilberti. The sequence continues at coordinate 216,794,774 of JANXHW010000002.1, read as the reverse complement.
TACTGAGTGAAAACCCGATATTTTAATATCGGTAACAAGATCTTATTTACAAACGAACGTTCTTGCTGCCTGTTAAGTAAGTTCAATAGTTTCCTCTGAGAAATTGCTATTGCCTCTAAATTTAATCTCTGCTTGAATTTGGCTTCGTAAAATAAAGAGCGGGTCTGATCAAAGGAGATCTTATGTCCGGTTTCCATTACATGCGATGCAACCGCTGATTTTTCCCCTTGAGCCAGCCTGGAAGCTCTTTCATGTTCTTGTATTCTAACACTGATAGGTCTTTTAGTGTTTTCAACATAACTCCTCCCACATTCACATGGTATTTCATACACTCCAGGGTTCGTTAGTGGGGGTCTCACATCTTTTGGGTTGTGCAGCATTTGTTCAATTTTCACCGTGGGTGTAAATAAGGTTTTTACGTCATAGAAAGACTCATTATTACTGACTCATTAAGAGCCAATGGCTATAAGTTACAACAAATTGATGGATGCTGGGATAAACAACTTAAAAAGAGAAACCACATTCCAAGACCTGGGGACAACAATGAAACATAAAATTTGGAAACCAGTAAACAACGGTGGCTATTTCTCCCATTTATACAAGGAACCACAGAAAAAATAGCTCGGGTCTTCAGGCACTATGACGTAAAAACCTTATTTACACCTTATTTACACATGATAAACCCATATGCTGATAAACCCATATACCCTGTTTCCTTGAAAATTGTGCCAAGCCATGAAAACTTTCACGATACAATTAAACTTCTGAATGCAATTTTGCTCAGCTCTGGCTCACCCCAAAATACAGATTGCAGAGCTGGACAAGGTACAGTAAAGGGCAACTATCATGGGGTTGGATTCACCTTCCCTATTAGAAAAGGCTAAAGGTTGAACAAAGAGAGTTCTGTCTCCATAATATTAAAAAAACGGTAAAGGTATCCCCTGACAATTAAGTCCAGTCGTATCCGACTCTAGGGTGTGGTGCTCATCTCCATTTCAAAGCCGAAGAGCCAGCGTTGTCCGAAGACGCCTCCGTGGTCATGTGGCCGGCATGACTCTCCTTGCCACAGCACGTAGCATGCAGCTGGAACACGGAGTGCTGTTTACCTTCCCGCAAGCGGTACCTACTTATCTACTCGCATTGACATGGTTTTGAACTGCTAGGTTGGCAGGAGCTGGCCAAGCAACGAGCGCTCACCCCGTAGCGGGAATCGAACTGCCAACCTTTCGATCGACAGCTTATGGTTCAGCGGTTTAACCCGCTGCGCCACCCGCTGGCCATCCATAATATTAGAGCAAGGTAAATTTATAATAATATAATAATATACAGTACTTATATACCGCCTTTCTTGGTCATTGGATTTCTCCTCCGACTTTAATCCAAGGCGGTGTATATGGGCAGGCTATCCACCGATGCAATGAACATGAAAATGAGCGAACTCAGGAAGATAGTGGAGGACAGGAAGGCCTGGCGGGATATGGTTCATGGAATCATGACTTAACAACTGAACAACAACAATCCTAACCCCCCTTGGAGTTTTTTTACAATATATAAATGTTTTTACAATATATAAATGTCTCAGATCCACAGGCCAGGAGGGCCACAATTTTTATATCAGAGCAACCACCACCCCACTCTAGATGGAGCTTGACTTCAAAATTCAACAACCTTGTGACAAAAAGCTATCTCCTAGGAGCTTCCTGACTCAGGAAAACAAGTTGTTAACAAAACAAAAGATTTCCAGCTCCAGCTCTCCTCACCAACTCCATGGGTAAACTTGAATCAAGGAGGCACATGGACCTCCAGACCTAGCTACTACACCCTTAGCCAGGTGCAACGACAAAGACAGTGCCCAGCAAGGGTCATCATCAGCTAACAAAGAAAGGTCCCTTGATTATATCACCTCATCTAGGATCCCATAGGAATCCATGGGGGGAAACCCTGAGCACTAGACCCTTGTGTTTTTTGCTCCTCGTCTTCATCCTGCCTTGCTGTTGGTCTGCAATGTATTTGACCCATTGGTGTTGCGTGAAGCCACCCCCCTCCAGCCGCAATCCAACAATCACCATGCCTGCTGGCGCTCAGGATCAATAACCCCTGCTCCCCTTTCTCTTTCCACCCTTTTTCCTGCTCCTCTTCCCTAGTGCAATCAAAGTCACTGGGCTGGATATCCAACTTTTGTGAGCTGCTTCACTGAATGCCCCTTTCATCCCAGGAAAGCAGCTCTGGCTCTCTGGTCCTGCATCCCTCCCTCTATTGAATCCAGGCTACTAAAATGCAATTCCCCCCGGTCTTGAGAAAAAAAGACTATGGAGGCAGTGCTGCAGCTACAACCACTGAAAATAAATACAGTTCTCTTATCAGTTGATGGGAACATGCTTTAGATTACACACACTTTACTATGTTATTAATTATACACAGATATCCATCACTGCTTGTGATGGCGAGCCTCAGTGCATGGTCCAGATGTAATTATAGTTCTTTCTTAGTATCTACATAGCGTATGTTATCTTAGGAGATAACCATTAAATAAGCTACTATTTTAAATCCTTTTTTCTATAGAGAAAAGGAGATTAGCAATGTTGTTGAGATTTTTGGAGAGGAACAAAAGGGTCACCATTTCACACAGTCATATTGAATGCACAGCTGAGCCCTCCCAGCCTCTTTTCTTCATGTCTGTAGCTAACTGAAAATCGTACTGGGTTGGTAGCGCTGGATTGCATACAGCAATATATGATGATGTATACATTCCTTGTGTATTCACGAACACAATTTTTAAATTCAGTCATATTCAACCACAATATGTATAGCTTAATGACATAGAGTTATGATGCATAGAAAGAAGTGACAGAAAAGAAGAGAGGAAAATACTGACCTGAACTTGGATTTTGAGATAATTTGACTAAAAGAGAAGGAAAACACATTTTTAAGAAAATGCAGAAACAATAATTTACATAACCCCTTCCTTGAAACCTATATTGGGAAATAAATGCATTTTAAATTATCCAGATCTTGGACTTGGGAAGTTGCTTGATACGCAGCTGCTGCATACATGTAAATGACAGAATAATATTATCTTTTTAATGCTTTTGCTAGATCAGCATGTGTGTGTGTGCGCATGTGTGTGTGCATATTTTACATGCAAAGGAAACTACCACTTTTCGAATAAACTTTTAACCGAAATGATTATTTTCACAGAAGCCAATACCAAAGCAATTCAGAAATGGTTTCTAAATAGATAAAATTACATATATCCCATCCCCACCCCCGGCAGGAGTTTAGAGTAGAATTTTAGCCTCACTATAATCCTGTGAGGAAGGGTAGACTGGAAGAGAGTGCTTCCTCAAAACCATTCAGTAATCGGAATTTGAACCTGGGTTTTCAACGTCTAAACCTAGGGGTCTATCCACTGAACCTCATGGGAGGAAATGAAGCTTCTAATGTACTTATTCAGAACTACAATTGGAGGAAATTAGCTCAAGCTTGTTAGGTGACAGTTCATGGTGGTAATATTCATATTTTGTAAAACTTCTATCACCACTTACTACCGAACTTTACTTTTAAAGTAAGAGAGGTAGCTTAAATAATGTGCAAATGGCTGTTCAGTGAAATATGTTTACATCCTTTCAACCACCTACATTTCAAAGAACTTCAGTTTTGTTCAGACAAAGTCTAGGTCAGAATTTACAATCAATAAAAGAGATTCCTCACTGAATCATGAACAGTTCTAGAAGTTCCCCACCCAAAATACAGTTGAACATTTATAGTTAAGTAATTTACAGCCGAGCCCTTCACTCATTGATTGCTGGAAATAAGATGTTGGATATTCCTACCATGCCCCTATGGACTCACCACAGATTGCCACAGCATGCCGGGGTCTCTCCTTCTCCACCAACATTTTCTGTATTCACAGATTCAGTCTCACTCGCTTGCATGTTTGCTGTTATGGGACATAAGAAACAGTTAGATCTACCGCTGAACTAAACTACTAACACTCTGTTTTGTATATGGGTTAACAGACAACTTCTTGCTTCAAAACACCAAGAAGCGGAATGAAGTGTGGCAATGTGCACATTGGTTCACTGGCATATGTTAACTGACAGTGTAATTCTATGTTTACTCAGAAGTACGTCTCACTGTGTTCAGTGGGGTTTACTCCCAGATAAATGTGCATAGGATTGCACTGTAATTTATATCTTCTGAAATTAAAGGTATTAATTTATATCTTCTGAAATTATTATTTTTATTTAGATAACAATTTGTTTTATTTGTTATTCCTATAACAAGTCAAATTATGACTGCAGTCACTTCCAAGATATTTTTGTAACCAAATCAAATTACCCTTCCTGTCATGCGTGGCTAGCAGTTACCACTTGAACATTTCTAAAAGTCCATGGTTAATCTTCTAAATGTTTAGCCTGATGCTGCAACCCAAAAAAGGTGCTGTTACATGAATATACGAGTATATACTGTATACACAATAGGCACTGATCCTCCCAAACACAATCAGTCCTGACTGCAGAATTATGCTTCCACAAGGCAAATTGTGGCTGTTTACATTTTTCTGCCATCTGGCACACCAATACTTGCGTTGGTATAGCGTAGTAGTGGCTAAACAATTGATCTACAAATCAGGAAGTTTCTGGTTTGAATCACACATCTGCCAGGAGCTCAGTGGCTCTAGGCAAATCACTTTTTCTTATTCTTAATCCTGGCCCCATCTGCAAAATGGATAAAATAATACTATCCTGCCTTACAGAGCTCTTGTAAGGATTATAAGCCTAACGGCCTTCCTAACAGCCCAATTCTATGAATGCGTAATGTCACCGGAACAAGTGTTCTGGTGGCGTCAGGCACTTTCTGGCTGGCGCAAAAGGTGACTTGCCAGAGCGCACAGTCTAGCTGCCTCCACAAGCAGTGAGCAGCCGGCTCCATGTGCGAGCAGCCAACGGACATGCCGGCCCAGGTAAGTGAGCACAGGGGGAGGAAGGGAGGCCGGAATGGGCAGAACAAGGCATAGGCAGAATGGCCTTGATCTGCCTTCACGGGTCCATGCAGACTTGCACCAGCTATGGAGCTAGCACAGGTCCAAGTAGACCCAACGACCTGGCACAAGCTTACCCTGGGGCAAGGGAGGATGCAACTCCACCGCGGAATGCAGCGGGCACTGCACCAGTGCAGCTGAATCACCGTGCAAATAAATAGTTCAGATTGGGCTATAAATTACACAGCTTCTACAAGTGGAAGCTCTGTGCATTTGATCAATGTGTGGAGGTTAGGTGTGGGGCCAATGGGTATGATCCTGATCCTCCCTCCATATGTTGACTGTATGCAGTTTAAAAATGTCTGCAAAGTGCTAGACGAGCAAGGAGATTTCTATTAAATGGGGAAATGGAACTGAATACAGCGGATACAAACTGATATATTACTACTATAACTTCACAAGTCAGCTAGATGATAGGATTGCCTTCATGCACTGTCACAATAGGAAAGCATGTTCATCTGTGACAAGCATTTATGATGATCATTTTTGTATACCATGCCCATGCCCATTATAATCACTGTGCTGTGTAAGTGAGTAGATGAGTGACTTCTGCTTATAATTGTACTTAGTGACACAGGATAAGGCTGACAAGAGAGAAACATGGGGTGTGACAACCATAGAGGAGTGAACAGTAGCCATAAACCAAAGCCTTGAAAAAGGAACTGTACTTTAACAGGCATGACCTGAAGAGCAATGGTTACAAAACTGTTTGAACTCAACAGTATTGTTTAAACAATACTGCACTTACAGGATAAAGCTGGGGCCCTTGACTGAATGCTCTGTCCAAGAAGAGAGGGTAACGGACAGTCACAGCATATTGTCATTGTCAGCCTGATCCATGGGGGGGGGGGGCTTCCAAAATTGTAAATATCTATGCCACCACCCCACAAACTCCCTCCCCATGCTAACACCAAGCTCTAGAGAGATGATGGGGAAAAAAACCCCACTATATAAATTGGAAGCAAACTTCATTGCATCAGAGAAGATCAACAGGACATGTTTGAATGCTGCGCAGATCGTATCAGCCATTCTGTCTTTCTGCTTTCAGCTAAGCTGCCAAGCTGTGCATACTTGTAAGTACGAATGCTTAGCTGTAAGAACTATTATTCCTTGATAGTACAGCATTCCAAGTAACAGCTCTGAGCATCCTGTTTAGAAATAAAGCACTTTCGCATGCCTATAGGTCTGGTCTTTGCACTCTGCGTCTCACACAGCTTGACTCGATGAAGGGGCTTAGCTTAGTGGGGGGGGCTGTGAAATGAGGGGAAACTGCAGTGGGGGTAGAGGAGGCTTTAGTAGTTTGCCCTCATCTCAGTTTTTATCCCAATTGCACCCACCTTCCACACACTTTTTAAATAAAACAAAACCTTTAATTGAAAACCAATGGATTTTTTAAAATTTAAAAATAGCATGTGGGGGGGGGCTTGGTTGGGTTCGACACCATGGTGGACAAACTACTAAAGCTCCCCATCCTGCTGCAGTGTTGCCCCTTTTCCAGCCCCTACCTCAGATCAATTGTGCAAAGAAATGCGCATCTCATTTCGCACACATCCGGGGAGGCCATGTAAGGCCGGCTGGGCTCAGGAAGGGACTCGGGATATCAATGCAACTCAGCACTGATATCCCCACCCTCTCCCAGGCTGAGCTGGCCAAGGGCCCCCTCCCCCACCACCCCGGCCTGCCCTTCTCACACCCTCCCGCCGACCAGCCTAGGACTTACCTGGTTCGGCTAACGCAGGTCCTGGCCAACAGTCGTGTAAGTGGTGCCAGCATTTGCACCAGCACCGCTTACACTAGAGGAGCCATAAGAGTACCTTATGGCACTTTTGAGACACCTTAGGCGGAGCACTCACTCCGCCGGCCTAAGGTTATGGTGGATTTCACCATAACTCCCTAGTCAAGAGGGGTTCAGTGTAACCCCAGTGAGGACAACTAGGGGTTCAAAGAAACAACATGCTTGTCAGCTGGGAGACCCCTGTATATAGCATATACGAATAAACCCCTTTCCTGCAGTATTTCAAGTTGTAGCATGTGCCTTGGGACAAGATGGAAACCAATTTACTGTTCTCCACCCCTTCTGATGGGGACCTCCCCTTTTGGGAAGTAGTAGAAGTGGTAGGAGCCCTGACATGTCCCCAATTCCACATATTTTTGGGCTAGTAACTTTGACAGACTTATTAAGATGGCTCTTTCGGGGATACCCAATCTACTTCTCCCCCACATTTCTAACAGCAAGGTGCTTGCACCTGGTGAGAAAATCCACTCTACGTGTCTATACAAGCAAGCATGATTATGCACCGACAAGCTAGACATGAATTTAATCCTGTCAAAATTACATGTGTCATAAGCAAAACAGCTTAAAACAGCTCAAGGAGGAACGATAATGCCAAAGCAACTAAACACACTGGCTTACGTCATGCTAAGTATCCTACAGGTAAAATATACAAGTGAATTTACAACAATCTAGTTTGGCCTCACCCCACATCAAGAGGGCTCTGTCATGAGTGCAATTCTCTGTGAATGGAAGGTTGTCCAAGGGCTCAAGGGTTAACTTTGTGAGCAGAACAATGCATGAAGGAGAGGGAGGGAAGGATGTGTCAGGGGGGTTAGGATCAGTCCCTCACAAGTCATATCTTTTTTCCTCTGTATTATATACTTTGCTAAAACTGGATAAATGCTATATTTCCATTTACAAATGTCTGTCTGGTTTGATCATTTCCATGGCATAACTGGGTCACAGTTGTCAACTGCTGCCAAGCTCTTTATTATTTGCTTTTTTTAAAAAACCAACAACTGTGTGGGACAGTTAAGTAAACTCAACAAAATTGCTCAGTGCATCACTGTTCTGTGCTGCCAACGCTTACCTTGACTTAAAGGCATAACGCTTGTAATTGGGAAAAATGATCTGTTCTTCCCAAAATGTTTAATCAAACTGTCTTTTTAAATGGAAACAGTTATTTGCACTTGGTCGTGTCTGAATTAGTGAGCTAAATATGGTATTCAGAACAAAAATATCAAACAATCACATTGAGCTGCTCTGCAATAAATAGTTCTGAACCACTGCTCTGTTGCATTAGGAGAGCTTTTGAAGAGCTTTATGGTTTTCATCACATTTGAACTGATGTACTCGTATCTGGCTCGTTGGCCTTTTGAAATGATATGCTTTCGCTTGATTGAGAGCTATTCTGTAGACATTTAAATGGATATCAATGACATTTCAGCATATTAAAGCACCACAGCAACAATCTGCTTACAGCATGCATTCAAAGCAGCAAATCACTTCCATGCAAAATCTGTATCCACATGCACTTTGGGGAATTTGTGTATTCCCACATATTTGTGAGTGTGTGTTTTAGTAGCACTCAAAATGCATTGCCAAGACCAAAACATCCCACTGCAAAAACAGAACACGTTTTACCATGTTTTTTCACAAAAAACTTAAATTTCTTTTTCTTCTTGTCATCTAATAAATCAGCCAGCGTAACCCCTTCACATTAAACACATGCAGTTCCATCATGAATACAGTAGGTGGCGGCAGCAGCAGCATAAAAGACAATAAAAGATCCTCATTCAGTGCAAGCAAGGTGAGATGTGACACAAAATGAATATATCTGCTTTACAATCAGTAACTACAACTTACATCGGATGCTATGAGTATACAGCTATTCTGTACAAGGACCATGCAAACACGGAATTGTGTAGTGGGTTCAGAATTTAGCATGGTTAAATCTTGGTTTTCATTTTAAGTAGTTTTTAGCCCTTGCGACTGCAAAGAGAGTTTTGAATTTGTGTGGGCCATGCTCTTGACTGAATAAATCTCAGAAGCCAAAGGTGTGTGTGTGTGTGTGTGTGTGTGTGTGTGTGTGTGTGTGTGTGTGTGTGTGAGAGAGAGAGAGAGAGAGAGAGTCTGGGGTGGTGCTTCAGTGCCCTGCATAGCTTCTTGCCTCTCCCAATGACAATCAGAAGCAGAATTAGGTAAAACAAATACCGGTATATTACGGTATATAATATTTTTCTCCTACCTTTTCCTTTCAGAACTCAACAATTGTACAAAGATAAACAATAAATGCCAGGAGCGTTCCTAGGTTTTGCGTCACCTGGTGCAGGAGGTCAGTGCGTCACCCCCATGATGGACCTCCTCCCATGCAGTGGGCGGGGCAATGCACCATCGTCCTGCCACCGCGTCATTTCCCCTCCTCCCGCACAATCAAAATTGCACCTTAAAATTACAATATTATACGCACAGCCTAAGGCTGCAATTCTATACACACTTACTTGGGAGTAAGTCCCATTGAATGCAGTGGGGGTTACTTATGAGTAGACATGCACTGTAAAACATTCTGGCCAGCCAATGGGATGCAGTGGAGGCTGCATCAGCGGCACTGCATCGCACAGGTCACCCAAGGATAGGATCGGGCTGCCCGTGTATCTGTATATCCAACATCCACGTAATATACACATACACAGGTCACAGAAATCAGCTAATGTAGAATTCTGATTTATTTCATTATTAAACATTATTTATTTTATTTTCCACATTTTTATACCACCCTTCCTCCAAGGAGCTCAGAGTGGTGTACATATTTCCTCCCCTCTTTTCTGTCCTCACAACAACCCTGTGAGGTAGGTGGGGCTGAGAGATAGTGACTGGCCCAAGGTCACCCAGGAAGCTTCGTGGCTGAGCGGGGATTTGAACCTGGATCTTCCAGATCTAAGTCCAACTCCCAAACCACTACACTTCACTTCAGAGTAGATAAAGCCTTGCCTATATCCATCCACTACTTATACCGTAGTAATCTTGGCCAAACTGGGGGTGTGGTTCTCAATAGATTTTGAGCGAACTGGGGTGAGTCACTTCAAGCAGTTGTGCAGATCATTCAGTACCTTTGTAATTAGCATCCAGATAGCTTTATAACACTGTCACATATGAAGAGTAAGGGCTGATTCACAGAAACACAGATTGGGCTGGTTTTTCAAACCAAGCTAACTATGTTGCCTGCCTAGGCTAAATGTGCTGACTCCCACAAACACAAATTGTAGGTGATATTTGCACACAGCTCATCAAAGGCACTGATACGGGAGTGACAACTAATCAACTATGTATGCATTCTCTCTGGGCTCCAGCAGCATAGCTGCCATTGGGCGGGGGGGGGGGGGGACGACCACACCGGGCGGCACACACAGTCTACTCACGAGGAGCGACCACGGCACAATCCCGCCCACCCTCGCTTTCATTAGGCTCCAAATACAGGGGGCAGCACCATGTCTCCCAGCCCCGGGTGACGGGAGGGCTAGCAACGCCACTGCTGGGCTCAGATACTATGCCCTTCTTGAAAAACCAGGTCCTACCTACTCCTCTTTTTGGCAGCAAATGCAGACACCCCCATATGCACTATATATGCAAATAGGGAAAGTTGCCCTAAACATCTAGTTTGCCGCTCAATTCCAGAACCCCTAAATGGGAATTAATATCCGTGCAGAGTTGTTGCAAAGATTAGGAACAATATAAAGCATTTTTCCAGAAATTCAATATAAAGCATTCATAGTAAAGTCATGTTAACTTCAGGGGGTTCATATTCAGGTCCAGGATATCTGAGGGACCGCCTTCTCCCATACATTCCGGCCCGCTCACTTAGGTCATCTGAGGGGGCTCTCCTGCGAGTGCCACCTCTATCGCAAGTTGGGGAGTGGCAACATGTGGGCGAGCCTTCTCTGCTGTGGCGCCACAACTGTGGAACTCCCTGCCAGGGGATCTGAGAACCACCCCCTCCCGCATGACTTTTCGGCGAGGGCTCAAAACATTTTTGTTTCATCTAGCATTTGGGTGATGGGTCATGGTCTGCCTCCTGTGTCTCAAGATGCTCTGCCAAGCTGCTTCTCTGCTCCATACTGTCGCTCCCTCCCTTAGTGGATTTTATTGTTTTTAAATTTGTGTATGGTTATGTATTGTTTAAATTTATTTTATGTATCATTTTAAATTATATATTTTAACCATTTATTTTAAATGGTTATATTTAAATGGTTATATTCATTTTAAATTATATATTTTAAATTATATATTTAAAATTATATATATTTAACTTTGTTGTAAGCCGCCTTGGGCATTTGCCTTTCGGCATAGGAAAAGGCGGGATATAATTTTTTAAAATAAATAAATAAAATATTAAAACTGGTCATTATCACAGCAAAGCATCAAAGAAAAGCCAATGAAAACAAACACTTTGTTGCAGCAAAAGTGCCAAATCTCATCACTGAAGTCAACCGACATCACTCTGATTACACTCAGTGAAGAAATCAGTTGACAAAGTGCATGTCATTCTCACATGAGATAGCAAGTGCTTAATTTTCTGTAAGCCAACTGTGGTTATCACACAGCGACATTTTAAGTGCTAGTGACGGCACAAGAATTAAAAGAAGAGCTATTTGCAAAATTTCACAGGCCAGTCTGGGTTATGTTTTGAGACGTGTATGTTTAATCACACACACACACACACACACACACACACACACAGAGAGAGAGAGAGAGAGAGAGAGAGAGAGAGAGAGAGAGAGAGAGAGAGATGCAGGATACCAAATGGTCTTATGTAACTTTAGTTATTTTCCTGCCAATAGCTACATTTTAAACTACTCTGTAATATCACAGACCCTATGCCATAGCAACACTGTTCACAGATTAACTGTTCCATTACAGGATGTTACTTGATATGGCACCAACTGAAACTGCTTGACAATGTCATTAACAACAAGCCATAAAAGACACTGAATGCTTGATCAAATGCAAACAACATCTCTGGAGAAAATGATAATAGCAGGGAGACTGTCTGGGCCTGACATGCTTGACTCTAAAATTAGCTGAGCAAGAGGCTAAAATGGTTATTTCCCTTTTACAAGCGCTATGGGCTAGATCTCCAGATGACCAATTTTCTCCACAGAGAAGATGTTTGTACTTTTGGGGGGAGGCAGGGATTGTTCTATACCACCACTGACACCCAGTGAAAGCTTGAAAAGCCAAGGAATTTCTCAGCTAGCTAGTTCTGACTTGTTTTTACGTAACTGTGAAGAAACTGCCCAAGCAGTTCAAACAATCAGTGAAAATTTAGAAAAACAAAGTATCATTGGGAGTTTGAACTGATGAAAAGCTAGGTATCACATAAAGGATTTCCAGGCTGGTCCTCTGAAAATTAATGCAATAAAAATTACTCTTTAGAAAATCAGTGCAACATTATTAAGAATATTCCAAGGGCTTGCTGTATTACATTTTAAAACATGGCAGTTTGTTCAAATAAAATAATGAACTTACATATTGCTAACTATCATTGATAAAGCTTAAAATAACAGAATAATGTGCAGTTTAAAATTTTAGGCTATGATATGTCATTACGGTAAAGGTGACCCCTGACAATTAAGTCCAGTCGTGTCCGACTCTAGGGTGTGGTGCTCATCTCCATTTCAAAGCCGAAGAGCCAGTGTTGTCCGAAGACGCCTCCGTGGTCATGCGGCCGGCGTGACTCTCCTTGCCACAGCGCGTCGCATGCAGCTGGAACACGGAGCGCTGTTTACCTTCCCACAAGCGGTACCTATTTATCTACTCGCATTAACATGCTTTGGAACTGCTAGGTTGGCAGGAGCTGGCCAAGCAACAAGAGCTCACCCTGTCGCGGATTCGAACTGCTGGCCTTTCGATCGACAGCTCATGGTTCAGCGGTTTAACCCACTGCGCCACCCATTACCGATCCCCAAAACACAGATAATATACAGCCCATCCCTGCATATATGTGCACATACATGTTTAATATGGATGATGGATATGTACAGAACATAGCCAAAGTAATTAAATCCATAAATATTGCACAGATGCAACAGTGAGTTTGTATTCAGGATAACGGACATATTCTGTAGCGCCTTATCTTTTTATTTGTCAACTTTCAAGTTCCCGCAGATAGCAAACTGGAAAGCAAAGAAGGTAGAAGTGAACCTCTTCCATTCAAGAGAGCGCCGGTCTTTGCCAAATATTTTCAGGAGTGTAAAATGGAGTGACATGCTGTTGCAAAAGTTTCAGAAAAAGATGGGACTCTCTGCTTATACCCGGCACCTGTTACCTGGCTTGGAACCTGGACTGGCTGAAGATTTGGCTTATCTAGGTGCTGAGGACAGCAACAGTTGGGTGGAGCTGCCAGGAGGAATGCTGCAGGTCCACATGCCAGCCTGCCAGTTCAACCCATGTCCCTGTTCCTCTCTGGCTCTGCTACTGCCAGCAGACAGAACCAAGGTGGAGAAAGGGGATGGAACAGACTGAGCTGATGGGAGCCAGTGAACAAAGGAGCTGGAACAGGTGTAGAGTGAGAGTGACAGAAGCGGCATGCTCTGCTCACTCTGCCCGCCGGAGAGACAGAAGGGCAGGTGAGCTGCGAGCAAACACTGGCGGTGGATGCAGAAGGTGCACAGAAAGACAGCAGAGGAACATCACCAGGCTATCTGCACCCACAGCCACACTAGATGCCTACAGCCACACACATGTGCAGGAGCACAGTCTCCCACCAGCAGCAACATGGAAGGCTGGGTTGAAGTTGGAGTTTACAGCACAGTCAGAGGACCAGACTGGATGCTTTCCCAGGCTAGATCTGGCCTATAGGTAATCCTTGGCGGAACTCTGTAGCCCAGCTACACTCTCAACCCCTGGCCATCATTCCCTGCAGGTCATTGCCATCTACACATAGGTGTTTGAAGTATTAATAGCAGTTGGGCAGGGGGAGCTGAATTGTGCCACTGCGCTGGAAGAAAGGGTTTAGTCTCCCTCCCCCACCATTTTCTGGATTAAAAATCTCCCCCCAACTAATGTTTGCCTCTGGGGTAAAACATACAGGCATCACACATGGACCTGTACATTTTCCTCTGTGGGACAAATTGAAGCTGGAGGAGGGGGTTAATCAGAAGAACAGTGCAGAAGGAAAGAGTTAACCTTCCCTTTCCCCAGTACCACAGTCCTGATCTGAGGCTGCAACCCTATACACATGAACATGGAAGTAAATCCCATTGAACATAGTGGAACTAGTAAGTAGACATGCACAGGACTACACTGTGAATCTCCCACTTACTTCATAGCTGCCATCAGTAATGCCATTAGCCCTCCCGGCACCCGGGCCAAGGGGGAGGGGCCTAAATGACGTGATGTCGTTGCGCCCAGCACGACACCGAACACGCCCCCCCACCTGTTTCGGCACCTTTTTGGAGCCGAACGAGCTCCAGGGAGGGTGGGAGGGCCAGAACATCGCACGGGTAAGTACGCCCCCCAACACTGACTGCGCCCCCGCGCCCCCGCCCAGAGCCGCTGCTCCGCATGCTCCGTCCTACTTCCGCCTCTGGCTGCCATTAACGAAGCAGAAGATATTCTATTCACACGTCTCCTGAAACGCATCTAGCAGGTGCTATGCAATGAATGCTTCGCCACAGAATTCAATGAGATGTGACTGAACCCTTTATAGTTAATAGTCTGAGTTGACAAAACATCTCCAGAATTTTCTACTGATGTATATCTATTGCATTCTTCAGAGGCGTTGCTACGCGGCTCCCCGGTGATGTCACCGCCGGAAGTGACGTCACCGCCGCTGCCGTTAAAGATTCCTAAGAGCCGCAGGGCAGGCAGGAGGGTCAAAACCATCGCCGTTTCCATTGCTGCCGCCCACTCTTCGTGCCGCCGAAACAGCGCGATTGATGCCCCCGCTGGTCACTTTGTCCCCCCCCCACATGCCGCCCGGGGGCCCACCGCCCCCCTCCAGCCTCCACCTCTGGCAATCTTTATTTCATATATCAAAAAAAGTAATAAATTCATTTAAAAAAACCAAAAAGTAAAAAACACTTTACATCAACCTATAGTAAAAACATGGGACTATTCTACAAAAGCCTAAAATCAATGCATTTATGATAGATTATTCTACAAAGGTTAAAATGCAAAATTAGCAACAACTGGTACACATAAAAACATACAACTGTTCAAAGTGATTTTCAACGTACTGTTTCAGAGTTTCTAATAACAAAAACAATAACACATAAGGGCAGAGTTTAGTAAATGTTACTCATTTAGGACAGAGAGTAGCAATGATCAGGTGTTATAAAGCCATGCCCGCTGTACAGGGTTACAACACAAACAGGAATGCAGTAGCAAGCCTGATACCAATGTGCCCATACTGCAGCTCTTCTCCCTGCTCTCCCTGGGTGTAGCATTGGTCTGCGGAGGTAAACACTGTGCCTGGAAAGAGATCCTCTCCAGGACTGAGAACACATTCTTTATCACTGGGAGTATTTCCAATGGGGCACAGGCATGTCTCTCTGTAGATAAATGCTGTACTTGGGGACAGCAGGGAGCAGGGCAACACAGCATGTTGATGCAAGGGCAGAGCTTGCCAGCACACTCCCATTGGCACAGTATCCATGTCAGAGTACTGTACACAGTTTTCTAATGCCTGAGTAGGGCTACAGCTATAACAAAGTTTACTGACAAAGGCATCATGATCTTATGTAGGCAAATGTCTCTTCTATGCTATAGAACTGTTTTTAAACTGCACTATAGTCTTTTGTTAGGTAGTAGTCATGAGAAAATGTGACATACTATTTCGTTTGCCTTCTTCGCCACCTTCCTCTTCGTTCTCGGGGTCAATATCTTCAGCTTGTGTAATCCAATCCAAATAGCCTTTGAGATCTTCTTCGAGCTGTTGCTTCTCACGCAGCTTCTGAAAATCTCCCCTAGCCTTGGCTTTTTCTCTTTCCTTGGAAAATTCCCTATTGGGTTCAGACAAAACATAATAGAGGTATTGATTTATGAAGATCTATGTCTTTTCTGTGCAAAGAACTTAGATGCCAGTATTTCTTCTTCTTGACAGAGTTAAACAAATAAAGAAACTGTACCGAAATGTGAACAGTTCCCACAGATCACAACAGTGATGCAAATAACACACCATGCGGCATTCCTTATGCATTGCACTTTTTACTACTCTTAAAAACACACATTTAGAGACTCTGTCACCATAGCTATACTGGCATCATGCTGGATTCCCCTACCACCTGCGTCAAAAGGCTCAACGGTGCTAAGGTAGATTTGATATTGACTTGACTGAGTAGGGCTATAGATTTGACTGCAATTCTCCCTCAGAAATTTCATCGTGATTCTAAGTAGCGCCTTCCCCCTAACAGCATCAATATTTGAAGGCATAAGGGCTACATGACATTAGGTAGAGGGAAATGATGTTTGCCAATGAAATGGGGGAGTGGTCTGAGGAGGATACAACAAATATGTATCTGAGACAAAGGCAGTTCATTTCAAAGCTAAAAGTAGCATTTGTCTATATGACCCAAGGATATCAGAGTTAATTGTCTTTCAGCCCAATCCTACCTAACTCCCCTGGTGCCAATGCAGCCTCACCAACGTGGCACATGCTGCATCCTGCGGGGGAGTTTCGAGCCTTGAAGGCCTCCTTGGGGCAAGGGAACATTTGTTTCCATACCCCCTGGTTAAGCCTTTGCTCCCCTGCTGGGTCAACTGGGAGCTACACCAACTACTTTGTTGGCATGAGCCTGAGTGGACCCGGAAAGGTGGAACAAGGCTCGTAAAGGGGATAGGATGTCAGCAGTGCTGTTTTATCAAGAAAAATAAACACAAAATAGTCTAAGTAAATAAAGGCCCTCAAAAAATGCAGTCTAGGATTGAAGTCTCCCTCTACCAGGAGAGAGGTCATAGTTCCACATGCCCTACAGGTAAATGCAGTAGTGTAGGTGGACTTATACCAGTGGGGAGGTGGGCAGGGCGACACATCACCCCGCAACCGGAATGGCCCTGATCCAAAGCCAAACAGGTCAAGGTCATTCTGGTGGTGGGGTGGGTGAGACAATGATGCGTTGCCCCACCCACCGCCCCACTGGCTTGAGTTCAGCTGCTCTACTGTGTAAATGAAATCTTTGGCATTTCCAGTTAAATAGAGAGCAGCAGAGCTGGAAAACACTCCTGCATGGGACCCTGGAGAGCCACTGACAGAGTAGACAAGACCGGGTATGATGGAACCAATGGTCCAGTTCAGCATAAGGCAGAGCTCCATTTGCTCAAGCAGAAGTTCCAAAACCCAAAGAAAATGATCTGTAGACTTCATGGATATCTCTACCTGCACAACAGTTAACATTCATTAAACGAATGACAGGTGCATGAGAACATGGTACTAATTCATTTCAATAGAGATGCCTCTAAAAAAGATCTGCCAGAAAATAGTAGCCTCCCCCAGCCTTCATTACATTTGTGAAATAGTATCAAGGCTTGTAGATTTAAGTTCTGCCCACTCACATAGGAAACTAATTACACTATTTAATTTGAAAATGCACATGTATCCTTGATAATGAATCTCATACCTAAATATTTAGTTCAAATGAACTGGCAATGGGAAAATCCCAAGCAACAGAAGAATTCCAAAATAAACTATTTTAATAGTGCTCAAAATTATTTTTCTTCTTTTAGTGGTTCTGGAATTGGACTTAGACCTCAAAGATCCTCAAAGACCTCAAAGATTTGACCTCAAAAAATTCCCACTCAGCCATGAAACTTCCTGGGTGACCTTTGGCCAGTCACTATCTCTCATCCTCACCTACCTCACACAGGTTTGTTGTCAGGACAAAAGGAGGGAACTATTTTTTCCTGAGGGCTGCATGTGAGACGGTTTTTACCTATCACTGAAGACTGAGGGATATCCTCAGCTTATCTTCATTTCGATTGTTCTTCTCAGGGAAAGGTGGAAGACCAACTAGAAAGGTTTTGGCTACTTGGCTGTAATTTACAGTTGTTTGAGTCTCACAATTGCATTTGCTATCAGCACTGTTACAAATTCAGGCTAAAACTTCAAAAAAATATATATTGCTTCACTCTTCCTCTGTGGATTATGACACCTTGGTGATGGCAAAAGCTTCCACAATCTTTTGAAACTCATTCTGCATTTCTTTTGTATTCATCATACATTTTCTCAATATTTTATCTACCTTTTCCTCCTGATTTAGGGATCTGCTGAAAAGAGTCCAGAATGTGGACATTGGTTGCTATCTGTTAATAGCATTTGAATCAATTTGAAAGAAAATAACTTCTGCAATCTATCCTATGTCAATTTGGGTTTAGACCAGTAATGCAGCCGGAGGGGGGGGGAGGCAGTAAGTGCTGAACTGTGTTACATGGAGGTGCAAAGTGGCTCCTTCCACTCATCGTTGGAGCCAGTTCAGCAGTAAAGGAATGCTGCCTTTGAATGGGAGGGGCCACTTTGAGTGGGAGGTGAGTGGGAGGGGCCACTTTGCACCTCCGTGTAACGCCATGCAGCACGGACCACACTGCCCCCCCCCGGCTATGCTACTGCTTTAGACTTTATTCCATGGTAAGTTTTACATATTTTTGTTTAAAGCGTGTAAAGAAAACACACATCACTTCAGCCACATATTAATCCCATTTTGAACCTGACCCACTTTGCTGCTGCCCGTTTCACAGGCTCTGGGTTACATTTATCACCTCAGAAACCCTAAACAGCATGAAACAAGTTTTATTATATTTTGACCCAGTGTGAGCCTTGGAAAGGTTTCTGTTTATCAAGAGGCTGTGGGCCTCACTGAACAAAATAGTTGATTGGGCACAGTTGGAAGACCAGTTGTTAAAACATCGGCTGCCAATGTTTGGACACCCATAGGAAAGCTTATTTTACAGCTCGTATTATTTTAAAGAAGAATGTCATTGCTTTCATTTTTTTTAAAAAAAATCTTACTTAGTCTATTCATGTGAAAAAGAGCACACTTTTATCCTCTCATTTTGCTTTTTTTTCTATTAAGCCTCAGCTCTGCTGAGAAAAGGAATACTGTCAGGACTTGTTCATTTTCCGTTTCCAGAAAACTACAGCTGACAGTTCATGGCCATCTTCTATTTTGTGCATCATTATTTAAATGCCTTTCCCAATGAATCCTCCACGTGCAGGTAGAGAGGTGTTCTTAGGTATGTGTGTGTATAAGCCTATATAAGAACCAGACTATTTTTCATTACACTAATTCATGGGCTCCTATTATAAGAGCAGCGTGACTGCTGTGCTAGACTGCAAGAAATGTCAGAAAAATATAAGCTGAATGAATAAAAATCTTTCCCTAACCTGCAACGCTTGCCTACAGAAGGATGCACATAGGGACACATCACCACATACTCCGTGCTGTCCTCAAGCAAGAAAACAAACATAACTTTCAGAGATTTATTAAAGTGTGTTTGAAAAGATCTTATTTGTTCCCATGACTACCCAAAGATATAGTAATGCCCTCAGCAGAATCTGTCTTCAAAAGAAAACATCCTCTAGTGGTTAATACTGTTCTTGAGGAACAGATTATCATGCCTCATTAAAAGCTGTTCCGGTTGTAAATATGAAATGACTTTTTGGAACTTCACATTTCGTTTTTAATTTGAACAGATATTTCAGTGATTCAGCAAGAACTAAATCATAAATATGCTATTTAAATATGATTTTTGGGTACAGTTATGTTAATTCATTTCCTTTTTCTTCACAAATAATTCCCACTATCTAATGGATTGGTCACATATCACTACGGCAAAAATCCTTGAACTACTTACTCATGTTTTAACTTCCGTGTGGATGACTTCAGTGTATACAAGGACATAAGAACTGCTTTTCTAGATCAGATCAAAGCTCTCACTAACATTCTCTTCCCAATACTGACCAGCCAAATATTTCTGGGATTTGGAAACTCACAAGAAGAACATAATGGTGATAGCCATCCCCTGTTGTTGCTTGTTTTCAGTATCTGGGAATCAGAGTACACTACTTCTTAATATACAGACTGAATGTTTGGTAATCATAGTCATTAAAAGACCTAGCTCCTGTGAATTAGTTTATACTTTTTTGAAGCTGTCTAAGCTAGTGGCCATCAATGAGTATGCAATCCTATACTGTACATTCTATACTGAACACAGTGGGATTTACTTCTGAGTGGGCATGCATACGATTGCGTTGTCTAACAGTCCAATCTTAACTAAATCCCCCCCCCCTAATGCAGCCGTGCCACTGGACACTGCGCTGCATCTTGGGGGGCAGTCCCGGAGGTATCCTTTGGGTAAGGAAATATTTGTTCCCTTGCCCAGGGGTAAGCCTCTGCTGCCCAAATGGCTCTACTCAGATCTGTGCCAGCAAGTCCAAGTAGACCCAGGAAGGTGGATCGAGGCCGGGAAGGGGGATAGGATATTGGCAGTGCCACTGCTGCCGATACTGCCCCTTCCCAGCCTCGATCCACCCCCCTCCCTGCCCCGGTCACCGCCCCATTTCTCCCCCTCTGCCCACCACCCTGCTTCCTGCCTTCCCCCTGCGCTGACTTACCAGCGCCAGGGCTCCTTATCAGGCTACTGTTACACAGCGGCAGTGGCCTGGCTCTGCTCTATGGCATGTCACCTTTTGTGTCAGCCACAAAGCATGCTGTGCCGCCAGAGATTCCATGAGTTCCAGCACAACAGTGACCCAATTGGATCGGGCCTTTAGTCTATGTATCACTGATACCGTTCAGTAAAAGCCTTTACTGGATCACACTTGTTAATTGTTACTTTAGCAGATAGGGGGCACTTCTTCCCACCTTTGTTGTTTCTTACCTCAGCTGGCCTCAGGGTGGGACTCTGTGGGGGGAGGGGCTCTCTGTTCCTAGAGTCCACAGCATACTCACTCCATGGCTTCTTGGGCTCCAAATGGGGGGATGCTACTTAGTAATCATGAGCCCCCTGTCCTCTGCTGCCAAGGTATATGGTGGGAAGTGGCAGGGGACAGAAGGGGCTGCATAATGACAGCCATGCCAGGAGATGCCAGTAAGGAAGCAAAGGGCATGGGGTGCTTGAACTCTGAGTGCAGGGGTTCCTAGCAGTTCTTTGCTTTTGCCTCTTTGTTGCTGATGCCACTGCAACTTCTGTAGGAGGTGGGGTGCTGCGGGATCCTTGTGCTATGTTGTGTTTGTGTGGAGTGTACTTAGGGCATCTCCTCATGGTTTGGGCAGGGACGTGCGGTGTGCGGGTGACAGGTGAGACAGAAGCACCCCATCATCATCCACTGAAAAAGCCACAGGCTAACCCTGAGATTGCGCATGTGCATGAGGTGGTGAGCATGTACAATCACAGGATTAGGCTGCAGCTTTTTTCAGTGGACGACGACGGGGCAGTTCTGCCTCACCTGCCGCCCCCGCACCACACATCCCTGGGTTTGGAGTGCCACCTATTATTGTGTTGCTCATTCCTAGTGGCTGGCAGGAGGGTGTATTCCCAAGCACTGGCCACTCATTGGCCTGCACCTTCCCCCACCTCCTGCTCAGTTCACCCTGGCGGCACATCTCTGGCCGCCAGTGTTGGGGTTTGTCACATGGATTACACACCAACACTACTGTGATACACAGATACCACACTAATGACACGCTGATGATGCGTCATGACGATGACACGTTTACCATTCGTGGATTGGTGTTGCCATTGACACTGGCTGTATTACTGGGAAGGGCTGTGTCAGTGTTGCTTTGCCAGGACAGGCTTGGCATTTGGCCCTTATTGTGCTGGTGCCGGTACTCCATTGCCAGGGTGAACTTAGGATATGACGGACGTCATGCTGGCACTTATGTGCCATCAGTGCATCATCCAAATACGATTGGGTCATTAGTCACTTAACTATGATGTTTGGTTTTTAAGCAATGATATCAATTAATTAATTAAATACACATACTGCGAGACTGTGTCTTCTCATAAATTTTCTTGTGCTCAGTAAGGGGTTTTATACTACCAGTCCTCTCCTGAAGAACTGGGCTTTGCTAGCTGCATCAGTATGTTATCCTCCACTGTGACATTATGAGTTCGATTGTTTAGGTTTGCATCCCATCCGAGCTGTAGACTCACTGGGTGGCCCTGAGAGGAAATCACTCTTTTGACTCTGTAAATTTAGAATAATGCTTCACAAGGCTATTTTAAAAGTGAATAAGAGCAGGACTCCAAAATTATCTGCACAGTTGTTTGGGACTTTGTATAAATGATTATATGAATAAAATCGTACAGCATTTTTGTGTACTTTAAAAATCATAGACAGGTGCAGAGTGATGTGAATCCTTTGCCTTGGTCTCTGATGAGGGACTGTGCCTAGAGCATGTCCCTATAAGGTGGCTGATAACTCTGACAGTGCAATCCTATCCCCCGGCTGGGCCAGCGTTGCGCTGTGTCAGCCCAGGGAGTACCAAATGTGCCATAAAGCACATTTTCGGCACCCTGGGAGTAAGACATGCTGGGTGGAAGGCCTGCGCTGCCTGCTGCCACTCAGTCCACTGAACTGCGCTGCGGAGCCACCAAGGTAAGCTCTGAGTAATAGGGTGGGAGACGGGTGGCGACGGGGTGGATCGGACCCAGGAGCGGGGAGGGATTGGCAGCGTCCTATCCTCCCTCCCAGGCCTTTATGCCCGACATGGAGCTTCCTGGTTCTGCGCTAGCTCAAGAGCTAGCGCAGATCCAAGTAGCCCTGTAGCGCTGGCTGGGGCTTTACTAGGAGTAAGGGGACAAGTGTCCCTTTACTCCGAGGAGACCTCTGGTCTGCTGCTGCCGAGCACAGGATGCAGTGTAGGCCCCTAGCCCACGCTGCAGGGCGCTTGGATAGGATTGGGCTGTGGGGGTGTCTGAAGCACAGAGCATGTGAATATCTCTTGTTGACACTACACCGTGGCAGCTATAAATTGTTATTCTTAAAGTTTTAATCAATGAATCGTATTGATTAATCAATTAAAGTTTGATATCATAAAACAAGGTTGGGTTGGGAATCTAATTACTCCATTAAAACCATTAATGTGGTTTTAAATTGTAGGGAAGAACAACAGCCAAGCACGCTGCAGAAGGAAGTACAGGTGGGCCCCCATATCCACTGGGGATATGTTCCAGGCCCCTCCGTGGATACTTGAAACCGTGGATAAGAGCGAACACCCCCTCCATGGTTTCCTGAGGGCCCCCCCACCTTGCCTCCCCTGCAGGCAGGCATGCTTGCCTCCCCAGCTCTTATTTTTCTTTCAGCAAGCTTTGTTTCTTCCTTAAAACAAACAGAGAAGCAGCCTCCATTGCAGGCAAGTAGAACGAGACTTGCCACTGCAGGGCAAGTAGAACGAGACTTCTCTGGAGAAGACTCTGATGCTGGGAAAGATCGAAGACAAAAGGAGAAGGGGAAGGCAAAGGATGAGATGGTTAGACAGCATCACCGATGCAACGAACATGAAAATGAGAGAACTCAGGAAGATAGTGGAGGACAGGAAGGCCTGGCGGGATATGGTTCATGGGATCACGAAGGGTCGGACACGACTTAACGACTGAACAACAACAAAAGAACGAGACTAAGTCCTAGAGGCTCTGCAAGGTTTCTGTTAACCTTGCAGAGCCTCTCTAGTACTTAGTCTCGTTCTACTTGCCTGTAATAAGCAGCCTCGGCTGCTTCTCCTGTTTCTTTAAGGAAGAAACAAATCTTACTGGGAAAAAGTAAAAGCCTGGGGGGGGATCCCCGCGATCCGTGGATAACTGAAACCGTGGATAGTGAATCAGTGGATATGGGGGCCCACCTGTATAGAAGGAATGTCAGCTGATTCATCATTATTTTTATTTGAAAACAAGTCTCTTTCACAGCAGTAAGATGCTCTTCCCAGACTGCTTAGGCCTATATCTGTCCCCGCAGTGGTGGGGGACCTCATTCTATTGTCCGCCCCCGGAGGATGATGGATCCGGATGGATTCCTGAGGGCTCTGGGGGACTTTCCTGTTGCCAGAGTCGGCGACTCACCCAGCGCCCTGGTTGATCTCTAGAATAGGAAAATGACCAGGGCTCTGGATCTGATCGCTCCTGAGCGTCCTCGACCAAGCCGCAGAGTCAGAGCAGCCCCTTGGTTTACTGAGGAGCTGCGGACGATGAAGCGGCAAGGTAGATGTCTAGAGCAACGGTGGCGGAAAACTTGTGCTTTAAATTCTTTAAATAAATAATAAATAAATAAATATACTAGGTAGGATACAAGCCATATCACTTAGCACTGTTTTTGCTCATGGAAGTCTACTAGAGTTTTCCATGCAATTAAGATTGTTTCAATCTTCAATGTTCATTTAGAGAAAGATATTCTCAGAACCCCTATACAATGAGAAAATAAATTCATGGCTGTTAACAAAATGAAATAAATGGATGATAGCCATCTACCTTTTGTGTCCTTCAAATGCTTGGAACATATCCTCTGCTGTTAACAGACTCCTTAATTTAAAATATTTACTAAGGACATGCCCTTTCTCGGACCACTATGATACTATCTGATAATCATAAAAATAACTGCTTCAGTGAAAGGTTGTTTTAAGCAATTTCATTCTCACATACTTACCTTACGAGAAGGCTAGATTTAAAATAAAACATCTCCCAAATTACATTTTATCTACATGTACATCAGTTTAACAATACACCAGTCATGCAGTTCACAAAGAGAAAGACAACACAGAAATATGGAGAATAAAACATCAGACACATTTCAACACACTGAGCATAAATCAACAGTACAGAAAATAGTCATATGGAAACGTCTTTTACATCAATTCCAGATTTTAGTTCCTAAAATCCAGAGCACTGAATACAGCCATGTTTTTAAGTCACAGGGGTTATTTTGGATAGCTTTTAGAAATGTTATTTGCACTTCTAGAGTCTGGTTGTGTCTTGTAAAATTGGGCCGGTATATGCTTTTACACACACACACACGCACGCACGCACGCACGCACGCACGCACACAGGTGTGTATATAAAGGATATTACACATGACCATATAAAGATAAATATAAAATTAAATGCAAGGGTACACAATATACCGTATTGGTCTAAGACTCACTTTTTTCTCCTAATTTAAGTTTTTAAACTAGGGGTGTGTCTTATAATCAGGCTGTTGCAATTTAATGCCAGTGATTTAATTAAATTTTTTTAATAGCACCAAACTTTAAGGGTGCGTCTTATAATCAGGTGCGTCTTATACTCGGGACAATACGGTATATGACTGCGGTCCTATACCCAACTGACTACACATATTTTCCAAGGAAATCAATTGAGGGGAATGGCTTGCACAGGAGCACAGTATCACCTTTCTTAATTATCTACTCGCTATCTCTCCTAAGCATTGTTCTTACTTTAAAATATTCTCTTTTTACGCACAAAGAACTCTTTTGTCTCCAAAATGTTGTAACAACGATATTTTTACAATTAAATACCAAGATGCAGAAGGGATATATTGCAATGTACTTGCATCATCTTCCTTGAAACAGAGATACAAAAATCATTTGAAGAAGATGCTGCTGTATTAATTACTTCAGGGAAAATCATGCTTATTTCTGCAGGCTTACGGAGAGCCTTACTACATCGTTGCCAGCAGAGTGTTGCTATCGTTTCTCATCTAGTTGAGATTCCCTGAAACCCCTATGTGTTCTTCATTATTTAAAAAAAAAACTGTAACAATAATGTCTTTGGGGCACATATAGCCCAAACATTTGAGGGGCTGATCACAATGACATGGTAGGAAGGGAATGACTCTCTTTCATTGGAAATGTTCCCATCCAATCTCACTGCACATTGATAAAAAAGTGAAGCTCAGCATTTTCAGGGACTGCCCTACCTCTTGAATATTCATGTATTTATATAGAGTAATCAATGTATATGGTGCTTCACAACGAGTGACAAGATCAGGTCCCTGCACTAAGGGCTTGAAATACTGTAAATTATATTCCAAGCTAAAATTAAAGTGGCATCAACTTTGGAAGTACTGTAATCTATTGGAGCTTCTTTATGAACAAGCACAGCTGAACAGGAGGCACACAAAAGATATAGACAGCAGTGTATATTCATTTCAACAGGGCTTGTCTAGGAAACGTTCTCAGTGGGTTGAGCTCTTTCTCCTCAAATGCCACCTAACGTTACTTAAAAAAAATTAAAATGTTTGTAATATTACATTATTATTAAGCAGTATGTAACAGCACTGGCGTTCCAAGGGTGGTGCGGAACGGTACGTGGATCAAGACGCCACTCCGTTCCACCCACATGGTAGCTGTTGCCTGCTGGGAATTACTCCGACCGGCGAGGGGGAGGGGCCGCTTACATGGACGTAGTGCTCCCTATTCCTGCTCCACTTACGGTTCTGCACCATCCTTGGAACACCAGCGTGTAACAGAATTAGAGAAACTGAAAAATATTCCTTGAAAACTTATCGTATCCAAAAGGTCAGAGCAGTATAGTTAATGACATTCTTTGGCGGACAACACAAAAATCTTGAAGTAGGATTTTTTAAAAAAAAAATTATATCATTTGTAGCCATTTTTAACAATATCTATTTAAGTCTTCTTTTATTATCAGGTGAATTAGGTCATGCAAAGCCATATATATATAGGGTTAACTGCTACACACAGTCAGACCTGCAGTAACTAGAATGAATGAATTAGAAGTAATAAAAAAGTGCAGTTATTTTTATAGACTTTGGTTGTGTTCTGAGATTAAAAGTACAAACCTATACATGTTTACTCTGAAGTATGTCCCTCTATGGTGAATGGGACTTACTCTCAGGTAAAGAGTATAGGATTGCAGCCTACATCTATGGCCCAGTTCAGACATAATACTAAACCATGGATTAGTGCCACATAAATGAGGCTAAGGAAGTCATAGCCTCATGAATCCTCCTGCCCTTGTCTGTTTGCATGCATATGATAGAAGCAAGCTGCAATTCCATGTTACTTACAAACCTGAAGTTTGCTAATTGACTAGAGTTAGAACAGATCAAGCTATTTTACCAGAATAACAGCCCGATTCTGCGTAAAGATACTCGGCTGGCCCATAGGGCCGGGCGCAGTATCCTGCCCCCTTCCCGGGCGTGGCATGGGACGTTCATCCCCTTCCCCTGGTGTAGGGCTTCCCAGCCCCAATGGGCCTCCTTGAATGTACGTTGGCTCTAGAGCCGACGCACATCCGGGGCAGCAGGGTAAGGGCTGCCGAGGCTGGGAACGAACGCAGGGTATTGGCGGAGCTCGCTGTAGATATCCCCACCCCCTCCCAGCCCAGCTCACCCAACGGCCACCCTCCCTTACCACCCAGCCAGCCCTCTGCACTGACCACTGCATCTCTTACCTGCACTGGCGGCTGCAGGGTTCGGTGGGAGTTGGAGTAAGGGCTGCCGGCCTCCTTACTCCCTGAGTGCTGTAAACACGCTTGTTTATGGAGGATTGTGCCAGAAAACTATGATTTTAGATATTGCAGGGGTTCTCAAGGTACTCGGCGTGGCGTACCACCTACGTGGCTGCCACCGCGCTGAGTACCACCGGACTTAAATGGTGATGACGTCATTGCTGCTTACTTCGGCCTGATTTTTTTCGGCCTGATTTTTCGGGTTTTCGGTGCAGGAGACTGTGCAGGAGGATGGTAAAACGTTCCAGGTGGGCGGGTGGACTGTTTTCTTCACTCTTGACTTAGCCAAGGGCAGGAACCTCTCAAAAACAGGGCACCAAAGGGTTTAGGGGGCCCCAGAGGTTCTAGTACCACCAGAGGTACCAAAAAGTACCAGTGGTGGTAAGTGTACCACCAGTTGAGAACCCCTGATATATTGCTCTGTTCTAATTCTAGTGGCCCAATCCTAAGGGGCCAATCTGCTGGCGGAACTAGTGTTCCGCCAGCAAAATCTGCCTTACAGCAGTCACAAATGACTCTCCAGATTCACACAAAACTGTGTGCTGCTGGAGCACTGCGGGGAGGCTGCAGCAGCCCCGAGCTCAACGATGGCTTGGGCATGGCCTGCCGACCAAGTTAGTTAGCAGGGGAGGCGGGATGGGGCAAGGGAGGGCAGAATGGGCAGAATGATGGGGTGGGGAGGAGGGCAGATCGGGTCCGGGAAGGGGGTGGGTTCAGAGGCGTACAAATATATGGGGTTCAGGTGTGCAGCGCCCCAGGCGCGAGCGGGCACGCTACCTCCGAGGGGCGCCCGCTCGCGCCTCTTGTTCTTAGAAAAAAGTGCAGCTGAGCGGCTCCCAAGCAGACTGCCGCTGCTGCGCGCTCCTCCTCGTCCTCTCCCTCCTCCCAGCAGCCCGCAGATCAGCTGGCTGGCGCTAAAGTCAGCTTGCTCATGTCGGAGGTAGACCGCGGCCCTCCCCTCCGACATAAACAGCGCCAGCCAGCTGATCTGCCTCTAGCCTGGCTGCCCGCGCGCCCGCTGCTTTCCCCTCATCGTTCCTCGATCCATCCCTCGTCGTCTCCCTGAGTCACTCCCTCCAGGGCAGCTCGGCCTAAAGCTGAGCCGACTTCAGCGCCAGCCAGCTGATCTGCTGGCTGCGCGCTCGTTCCTTCAAGCCGGTGATGCTCTGCTTGGGGGAGGTGGCAGCCGGGCTCTGGCGCGAGGGGGGCGCTCCAGCCCTCCCCCGGGCGCCGGAGTGGCTTAAAACGCCACTGGGTGGGTTCGGTGGCAGTGACAGCTGCTGAATCCAAACACCCTTCCTGGACCCGATCCCACAGCCTGGGTCCACACGGACGTGCGCTAGCAATTTTGCAAATAGACACCTCTGCACCTCAGAGGCCTTCCCCCACGTAAGGGAACAGATGTTCTCTTACCCAGAGGAGACCTCTAGGACTGCCCCACTGCAGGATGCAGCACAAGCCTTTTTGGCGCAGCTGCATTGGCAGAGGGGAAGCATAGGATTGGACTGTAGTTCATAGAACCATAGAGCTGGAAGGGGCCTGTCTACGAATGGTGCCTGTCAAGCTTCTGCCTGAAGACCTGCAAGCAGGGAGGAACCACCACTTCCCTTGCTAATTGATACCATTGTTGAATGGCTCTGACCGTTAAGAATGTCTTCCTGATATCCATTTCATTAACAAGTCACAGTTTGCTGCATTTGCATATTCCATGGAATTGCAACTGGTTTAAAGTACAGTAAAGAAAATCTTTGTCTCTTTCTTTGACGCACAAGAGAGGGGGGCTGTGCAAGCCCATGACTCCCTTAGGTTTGTTCATGTAGTGCTAGCATTATATCTGAACCAGACTAATGAATGGGAGAGAAAGGTTGGAATGGGGAGAATGGGACTCAAACACATGTATACATATGAAGCTTACTGGGTCTCCATAGCTGCTGTCTGCCTCTAGCCTGCTACTCAGATTAGTTGTGAGTATAAAAGCAAATGGAAAGAGACTGCTCGTTTAAGCATATGGGTCCCATTTGTCTGTAAGACTAGGAGTAAAACATGGCATAAAGGTCAATTCCTAGAATTGAAGGGGTGCTACTTTATCTTTGGATTTTAATGTTTCAGCCCGTGCGCGGCTGCCTGTACAGGAAACCCGCGCTCGGTTTTGCAGGTTCGTTGAACTTCAAAGAGTTTTTTCTTTTTTGACATGGCGTCTTTGCCCGTATATCCGATACATTTTGGAATTCCTAGAAACTTGAGTGCAAGGATCTTGGTAGCAGGCCAAGATCTCAAGGGCCACTGCCAGTCAGGCTAAATAGTACTGGTTTAACGGTAGCATTGGTCTGATTCAGTATACAGCAGCTACCTTCTAAAAAGAATGTCTGCTTTAACCGTTTCTGTGTATAAAGAGAGATACTGTCCTTATTCCAGATGACTAAACTTATAAAGAATTCCATAATTTATATAAAAATGATGATAATAATAATAAAGGGAGGGGCATTTTTCAGGATTCTCTTAAAAACATTTTTGCTGTAACATTGCCATTCAAACATAAACAATCTACGCACACAATAAGAGGCTTGGCTTGTTGATATGCTTGCTAGCCTTGATATGTTTATACAGTGTATTGCTATTATTCCATTGAAGAGATACTTTTCAATTAATTTCCAAAGCTGTTTAAAACTTTTAGCTTCCCACTATGCACAGGAACACAAGGCATTTTGTTTCTAAACTTCCTTTTCTTTTTCTTTTACTGTTTTGTGGAACACATGTGCTATACTTCACAGATATACAAGCTAACAAGATCAACAGAAGCTGTAAAATACTGCCTAGTTTTAAGTCCATGATCCAATCAAAGGGCTAATACCTGATTGGAGGTATATATCTATGAAATTCTGATTTACTGACCTGTCCTCCAATAGACAGTTTCACTAAGCCAAGGATAAGTGCATGAACAAGCTGAAAGAATCACTCACATAAGAAAAAGATTAGGGTGATACAACTGAAAGCTGCCATTGGTCATGACTCTCTATGGATTCAGATAGCAGTGTTACTCTTCTCCTACATCTCTACGAGTTAAGCTGTATTTGCTTGCCATTGACAATTTGAACAGTTAATTGCATTTCATTCAATACTAGAAATGCCCATCAGGATTGCTTTAGGACTGGAGTCACCAGGATGCAACTATCTGGTATCCAGACAGATGAACTGGCCAGTGTTATTACCCACAGTAGAATAGGAAGCTGTAATTGTAAGATGAGGGGCAAGGAGAAGGAACTTGCACTGTGCTTTGTGATGACCACGTACCTACATTTTCTCCTTATACAGTGAGTGATACAGATGCCATCCTGATGGGGATCTGTCACAGCGTCATGCTGTTCATACAACACATGCAAGGCGGCTTCCAAAACACTTTATATAAGTTGACAGGTTTGCTCTGAAGAACTAGGATCCTAAGCACATTTTACTAGAAGTAAACATCATTAAATCAATGGGAACGGCGTATAATTTAATAAGTGGTAACTTACACCTAGTACCACAAGTACAACAGACTTTCCCTTTGATGGTTATAGAGTAGCTGGCACTTATACTTTTTTTGGTGCCTTTCATGGCCAACAATTGCCTCCGACTGTGTGCTCAGTTCCTTAGATTAAAGTTCAGTCTCTTTAAAATATGCCAGTTAAAGATAGGATATCACTTCCAATATCAAACGTTTTGTAGAACTAAACAATGAATGATCCAAACATTTTCTTTACTCATTTAACAGGACACATGAAGCACCTGCTAATAGGCATGTCTTACTAATAGTTACACAAAAGAGTTTGGGAGTCGGACTTAGATCTGGAAGATCCAGGTTCAAATCCCCGCTCAGCCACGAAGCTTCCTGGGTGACCTTGGGTCAGTCACTATCTCTCAGCCCAACCTACCTCACAGGGTTGTTGTGAGGACAAAAAGGAGGGGAGGAAATATGTACACCACTCTGAGCTCCTTGGAGGAAGGGCGGTATAAAAATGTGAAAAATAATAAATAAATAAATTTATAAAAGCTTTCCATTGCTGAAGCTAGACTTTCAGAAATGGACAGCCAAGTTCAACCTACACTGAAAAACCATATATGCTTGCATAGGTTTGATCTCTCATTGTGTGCAAAATGATGTTATCTAGTTAATGGAAGTTATTTTTTTAGGAAGTTAGTACTTCAGTTAGTGAATCTTCAGGGATGGCGATTGGCAGGCACTGTAAACACAGGGTGTCAAAGACAGATACAAGCACAAGGTTCAGACATTCAGAAGAGCAAACAGCAGTAAAATGACATACCAATCCAAGGCACATGCAGAAAAGCCATCACTGGTAAGCTTGAGCAAACGCATAGGCCACTTTACACACTGCAGTGGAATATACAAGGTTAATCTAACTGCTTACCCACTAAGTACACCAAGAACCAGGTTAAGTACGAAAAATGAGCCAAGAATGATAAGACTAACAAAATAGATCCATGGCCATTCACATCCTATTGCATCATTTACCTGTAAAATGTAAGGAAATACGTTATGATTCAGCTATTCACTACACAGCAGAGTCCCTTTTGCAATTGACAGATCACATAGGTATTCAGAGTACAATACCATACCTGATCTTTAGGATCCCACTGCTCAAGCATTTAGTTAACTGGCAGTTCACCATGCTTACCAATGTTGCAGTACTAGGAAAAGTTATATTTGCCACTTTGTGAAAGAAGAAATTATGCTATGTACTGTATAATTAAAATATTTTACAGACTTTAAGTATCTGGCTTCTATTTGACCTTGATCATTTAAGCCATTCTGGACCTTCTGCCCAACTGGAGAAGACAACACTTTTTGCTTACAGAAAGCTGCATTTGCCTTTGGGACATTTACTGCTACCATTGCCAAAATTAAAAAAATAAAACAAAACACAACCCCAACATTTCATCCTAATTTTTTTTCCAATTATTTTGCTCTTATCTCTACAATATACCTATGTGTTCATGGCAACCAAATGTAGGACTCTGCTTCTAGGACGAAAAAGGTGTATGCTTACCCGCTCAATACACCAAGAACAAGATTTAGTACGAAAAATGACCCAAAGATGACGAGACTGACAAAATACACCCATGGCAATTCAAATCCCATAGCATCATTCATCTGTAAGAAATAAGATTATCTTATACAAACAGTTTACTTCCATTAGTAACAGTGAACAGTTGGTGGGGGAGCTACACATACAAGTGAGACAAATGCACTCGCTTTCATAATGATCAGATACAGCTGGAGGAAGAGAAGTAAAGTTCCATAACAAATCCCATTCCCAACCAAATGCATGATTATCTGAAATTACTGTAAAATACTGTATAAGAGAGCATTAGTATTTATCATGTGGATCTTATTTGATAATTATCTGGAATGGTGGGTGAAATCACCTACACTACTTAAACTGCTGTTCTGTGTGTGTTTTGTTTTTTGTTTTGCTGACCATGTGAAGTTGAACTCGCACAAGTCAACTGCGCCTAAGATGAGAGGCCAGTGTATGCTCCTATTTATAATTTGGTGTGGATGTATTCCTTACATCACAGCTGATACACTTTTGTCCTCTATGCGAGCACCTTCTTGGGACGAGAAGATTCTTCTGATGATGCCCATGCTCTGGCAGAATAGAAATCTATTCTGTGACTCTTCCTTGAAATGTCCAGAAGCCTACTACAGTCCTGTTCCCATAAGATTGCCATCATTGGAAATTAACTGTTCCTTTCCAGTGGAGTAATCCTGTGTATATTCAGCCTTGGAACTTTTTAAAGCAATGACACATTTAAAATATGTTTTTCTGTTTTAATATGTATACTACTATGGAGAGTAGTAATACACATTCTGACATGACAGCATGGCAGACAGAAATAATAGATTTGCCATTCCTTTCCATTGAGAGTCTCTGCCAAAGGAAGCATGATGTTCATTCACACAAGCAACTGTCATCCTTTATTCAATTTTTCCACTACTGCTCCTTAGGCCTACAGCATGAATGTTTGTGTTATCTGAGGATTGAGATTTAGCCATTCGTTTCCACCATTCTAAAGACCTTCTATTGTCACCGTTCTGGTCAGAAGAACAAATTCTGATAGCCTCCGTGGGAATTATTTCAATATATGTAATAAAATCATTAACTAACGGCGCAATCCTGCACAACGTCTTCTACAGTTCTTGCATAGGAAGAAATGATATATTTCTTACTTATAACATTTTAATTGGCATTTAAATTGGTAGTACTTTTATCAGCATCTAGAATATCCTTAGAAATCAGGATAGCGAGAACTATTCCAACAGGCTTTGATGTCTGCACAGCAGGTCAACTATTCTTCGAACACAGACTTCAAAGTACGCTGGCCAGCGCTTCTCATTTTAGAGGATAACAGCCAGTTTCTCAAAACCTTGTTGATTTCAAAGGCTCTGCTCTAGAAACTCAGAGGCTCAGACATCAAGCTAGCTCAAAAGGGAATGCCTTTCAAATCGAACAGCTTACCAACAGCCTGTCAGTTAGGAAAGCTGGCCTAACTTCTTCCCTGTGTTCTTTGGGCTTCAGAACACAATCAGACCACCAGCGCTCTCATCTATATCCTATGCTTAATACACTGAGGGAAACTCTAGATGTTATAAGAAAAATGGCACAGTGTCTCTTCCTCTTCATGGTAACATGCAGCAGTATAACAAACTATGTGACACCTTCTCTAACATCTTCCCTACCCCTACCCTCAACAGCCAAGAGAGTGAGGTAGGGCCAGGGGAAAACAGTGTTATGATGTCATGTCACATACTGGATGGGTCACAATGTAATGCCAAAACTATAGTTTGCACTAACTCAAGCTTAGACTCCAAATCATGATTTGTGTTCCACAACAACCGGCAAACCATGGTTTGTGCAGTTTTCCTCTTCCCCCACTTTCCCTGAGAAACCTGACCAGATAGACTTGGGTTTGCCAAGACAATAGCTGAAGAAATCACATTGACATTTTATACTTCTAATAAGTGATGCTAGCCTAGTATTGTGAAGACGTCTGCTTTGTTAAGATGTTATTTTAAATTTCCACACACATATTAAGATTCCCTTTATAATATGTATTGTGTAATTAGCAGCCCAATCTTATGGGCACTCTGTGCTGCCGGAACTCACATTCCAGTGGCACAGTGTGTTTTATGGCTGTCACAAATGGCAACACACCATTTTCCACAGCTGGGCCACCACTGCAAGCAGCAAGAGGCTGTGGCAATGTGCCAGTGGCCTTCCCACAAGCCCCGGCTTCAGTAGGTCAGAGACCAGGGCGGATTGAGGCCGAAAAGGGGGTGGTATTGGCGGCAGTGTGGCTGCCAATATCCTATCCCCCTTCCCAGCCTTGATCCACCTTCCTGGATCCACTTGGATTTGCGCCAGCTAAATCACTGGCACAGGTCCAAGTAGATCTATTCAGGCGGCAGCAGCTTAACCCTGGGCAAGGGAACAAATGTTTCTGCTCCGGCAGCGCAGCTGCATCGGCGGGGAGGTTTTGATAGGATTGGGCTGTAAGTAATGGATTTGTTTTTCAATATGCCATAAATAAGTGTACCATGACAAATTGTTTCAGACACCAATCAGACCAGTTTACCCAGTTACCTATTGTACTTTGGAAGCCTACAACTGATCACAATCATTGATTATATCAAGGACTCTCAACATGAGAGACAGGCCTTGCTCAAAGTGCAAACAGCTGCAGCAGTTAGAATATGTAAGAACTCATCCTCTGACACAGACCTAACCTTAATGCATATCTTGACTGCTATTAAAGGATCAGAATGCAAATAATAATAGATTGTGAGCACGTTTGCTCCAGACTTTACATAGTTTACTAATCTTTCTTCCTCTTTTTTTTTTTTTTGCTAATATTCACTTTCTTGCACATATATCTTTCGCCTAGGGCAGCATCCAGAGTAGTGTTTTTGACATCAGAAGCTCCCTTCACAAACTGAAGCCACTTCTATGAATGGAAGGAGCATTCTATGTGTGCAAAGATCTCTTCGCTTGTGCAAGGACCACTTCCTCTTGCACAAGGGCTCCATGCACGCTCCTTTTCTTCATGGAGGGAGTTTCGGTTCACAGATGGAGTTTCCAGTGATAGAAGCACTACTCTATGTTTCCTCTATGGAGGAAAAAGCGGGGCATAAATTTAATAAATAAATAAATAAATAAAATAATACTCTCAATGGTACCCCTGATGTGTTTTAAAATAATAACTGTAAGTGCTCATGAGACTACACTCAGCATTAAATAATTCAAAGCACTTAGCCACAAGGCCTCCCTTTTGATTGTTGTGAGAATATATTTATTAAGAGGGAAGCTGATGATAACACAAATTATGTATCCATCAAAAAACTCATTGTGATTGGATCTAACGCAAGTGAGTCCTCTGCAACAAGTTTGTAGTCACTAAATTATTGGCAATCAAACGTTTTAAGCCTGTCAAATGTGAACTGGCTGCATAAGTCCTGGACCCGTTCAAATGGCTGAAGTTTGCATGGGTGACATCCAGCCATACAGTGATTGTACAAAAACCCATAGTTCATAGCTTTCTGAGGCAGTGCATATTTGAGAAGACGTTCACTGATTGCTGACAAGAGAGCCATTCCATGCTTTTCTGACACTTTCAGCGCAATCCTGACTAAGGATCCGGCTGGAGGCTCAGGGCCGCCCGCCGGATCCTGCGCCCAGGCTGATGGCGGGCCGGAAGTCTATTCGGGGCCGGCTGGATAGGCCTCCTCGGTTTTCCGCCAGCTGAATAGCTGGCAGAAGTAGAGGAGGCCGTGTAATGGCCTAGCCAGCCCGGCGGGGACGGGGATATGGCGGAAGCCAATGGCCCCCCTCCCTCGCCCGCCGAACCACCCCCGTTGGATCCAGACTCACCTTCTCCGGTGGCCGCCCAGGCGTTCCAGAGATGGAGCGAGGGAGACCGTCCTTTGTGCCGGCCTCCCTTGCTCCCGAGTAGTCGCACACATGCTTTCCGGCACGTTTGCGACTGCTTCTGGCACTGGAGGACTTGCTCCAGCGCCATCAGCTTTGACTGGATTGTGCCCTTTATCTATTATAAACCTAAGATACAAGGAATCATGTCAGAGTAAATTACTTTTGGTTCTGTGGGAATAGATGTCTCCTTGTAAAGCAGCTAAAAATCATTTCTCCCCAGGTGGGCTCAGCATGCTACACTTAAACACTGATATGTAATCTTCATACCTCAGCACTCTCTTCTAAGCCCAGGACTTCTTACTATTTAGCTCCTACCTTCTTTATTTTCTCTCCTACGATTCAAAAGATGCCTGTTTGCTCTAATGGAAAAAAAAAACAGCACTATGCTTTGAACAATGTGATGCTCGGTGGCCTGACAGAAATACACAGGACAATCCTATCCAACTTACACCACCGGTGTAACAAGTGGTGCGGCAAGAACAGGAGGCCCCAGAACAGAAAGGGGATTCAAATCCCCTCTAAAGGGGGATTCAAAGGGCAGAGGCGGAACTTGGTCGGAGCGCGTGGAGCAGCAGCTCCGGGCACGGGTACGGGCGTGGGGGCGCATTCAGCGGGGGTGTACTTACCCTCGCGACGCAACGCGTCGCTTCCACTTCGGCCATCTTCGTTTCGGCCCTCCCTCCCTCCCTGGAGCCCGTTTGGCTCCAAAATGACACCAAAACCAGTGGTGTGTGTGTGTTTGGAGCCGCGCTGGGCGCATCGACATGACGTCACACAAGCCCTGCCCTTGCTCCGGGCGCCGGGAGGGCTACCGTCATTTCTGTCAAAGGGGATTTAAATCTCCCCTCCAAAGCCTCCTGCACTGCCTTTCCTGCTGGTTACACCGGTGGTGTAAGTTGGGTAGGACTGCATTGACACTGTGCCTCTCCTCTCAAGGTTCCCTATTACATAAAGGCCCTCCTTCTACATACATATAGTCTGCCTGTTTCAATGGCAGGTATTTCACTAGTTCATTGCTAAACAGCAGTAATGGTAAAAATAACAGCATCAATGTCCATTGTTTTTGTTGCTGAATATGTAAACACAGAGTAGTTATTTTGTGTTTCCATGGGTGGCAGAAACTAGTTTAGGAGTTAATGCCACATGGGGAATAATGGTATTACTAATTAAATCCCTGTTGGTTGCAGAAACACTTAACATTAGTGCTGTTCTACTATCACCTTCAGCAGAAGACTCTGTGACAAAACGTAATCCTTCTTGTACCACAGCAGTTTCTACCTTTAATAATGTTGGTAACTGCTATGAGGCTTGTGCATTTAAACACTGTATAGCAGGGGTTCTCAACCTGTGGTACACATACCTCCAGGGAAGTGTGGACCACAGGTTAGGAGTACGCGGGCTGCTGCCTGTTATCAGCTGCTGCGATCAGCAGCTGATGACCGGCAGCGTCACAGTTTTTCAGGAGGACTTGCCCACCCGCACCGCAACCCAGGAAAAACATCTACAGGTCTCCCTATGTTCCCCGAAGCTCCCCCTTACCTGTTCTCCCGGCCGTCGCCATCTTGGATCTCGCAAGATTTCACGAGATCCAAGATGGCGATGGCCAGGAGAACAGGTAACGGCCCCCTCTCGGGCCGGCTAGGCCAATGGCCCTTGCCCGCCGGACCGCCCCCGCACCCGCCGGATCCTTACCTGCCTCCTCCAGCTGATGCACGTGCGCTCTGGTGACGGAGCAAGGGAGGCCGGCCTCTGCATCGGCCTCCCTTGCTCCAGAGCAGTCGCGAACGTGCTTTACGGCACATTCGCAACTGCTTCCGGCAACGGAATGCTTGTTCCGTCGCTGTCGCAATCCTCAGGATTGTGCTGCCAATCATGAACACTCACCAGCAAATACTGCATATACTACCACAAACAGACCTTTATTTTTGAGTTGAATAAGTGTTCTATGAAGGAATGGAATTCATAATTCTTAGATTTAGTATTGTGTTTATAAAACTGCCATACGTTCATTACCTGTACACACAATATAATCACTTCAAAGACTAACACACACAACGAAACAGAGCAGTCGACCCTCATTTTTGCATAACTTTGGAAGCTCTTCAAGGCACCAATTCTGATGCATTGCTCATAAGCATGTTTACCTGAAAGCAAGTCCCAACGTTTCAGTGGAATATTCAGGTTAGTGTGCTCAGGAATGCACACTTGAATAGCACTGAGAAGCGGTAGTACATTTAGTATGAATACATATGTGAAGATACATAAAAGTATAGCAGCTAGCATAAAAGGTTTGTAGACATAATTAGAATTAATACTGTTGACTAGTACTTCTCAGTACTAGTACTTGAGTATCTTCTCAGAATTGGGCACTACTTCATTAGCAGTGACCTTTTATTGCTAGTTCCAGAAACCTGGGATACAATTCATTGTCCTCCTATAAGGTAATTGAAGTGGGAAGTAATGTAATCACCCCTTTTGATTAATGCTACATGCCTACCAAAATAATGGCAAACTTGAAAGAACACAAATCCATTTGAGTGAATGCTGATATGAAATTGCAAAAAATAAATAAAATAAAATTGAAAAATGTAAAACGTGAGCTTTAAATAACCGTCAGAATACTGCCCTTCTGTTGCCATTGGAGGTAGAGGTATCTTTGCCCCATCCCTACCTTGCACTAGGCAGGGCGGGAGAATTAGGACACTTAATTGGGTGTTGCTGCAGTTGGGCCCTGGTCAGCAGGTAGCCCGGTTTGCTCCCTCTGGGCTAAGTCTGTTTTCAACTTTGTGATAAATCACCCACCCATTGGAATAGTTTTGAGCTGGGTAAGAATTTTTTTTGCCTCTCACCTGATTGGCTGTTGGTGAGCAGTGTTTTTACCTACCTCAGAATATTCTAAGGGTGTGATATAATTAGCCAGGCTGGTTAAAACTGACAGGTATAGTTCAGGACAGGGAGTAGGAATAGGGATTGGTTTGCACACTGAGGTAAACAAGAGTCATAGGGGAAGCAGAATCTCAAGAAGCTGTCTGGCTTGGGGATGCTGGCTGGTGACCCCTTGGGCTAGCGTTGCAAAGCCTACCTAAAAGTCTATCCAGGTTTGGGTGAACGTTGTAATTCAGCTGCCTCGGCCACACTGGGGTTGGAGTTGAGAAGCTGTAAACATCAGTAGATTATCTGCAGCTTTGAGTCATGGTGGGAACTTCCAGAAGGGGGAATAGACATTGGCTTGCTGTATCCCCGAGGTAGGTGCCCACAGTAAAGGGGTGAAGAGCGTATGGAGATAGAACCTGCTGCAGAGCTTGCAGTAGCTTGCTAATTGGCATTAATTTCAATAAATGTGGCCCAGGTTTAACCCCAAACCTTGCCTCGTATGTTTATTGGGGGTGCGCAAGGAAAAAAACCTTCTCATAAGATTCAATTTGTCCATGTGGAATCTGCTTTAAAATTAACATATAGAGAACACAATTCAACATGGTATTCTAACCTGAGAAATCCAATAAAATCATGTAACTAGAAGAAGAGCACAGTTGTGAACCTTGACTAGGCTGGATCACAAAGATTCCTTACTGGCAAAATCCTTCCAGACAGATTTCCTTTCCAAGTGCACGCTTGTTTCCAAATAAATATAGTGTAAATGTCATTGGCTACTTACCCAATATAGCACATCAGTCCAACCTTCCATGGTTATACACTGGAACACAGTTAACATGGCATAGCCAAAATTATCAAAGTTGGTTATGCCTCCATTTGGTCCAACCCAGCCGCCCTTACATTCAGTGCCATTCACTGGACACTGACGTCCACTCCCTGAGAATGCACAAGGTGCAGGATCTTCTTCAGCTAATATATCTAAAAATTGATCAAACATATTTCAGAATGAGAAGTCCTGAGCATGTAACATGAAGAAAGACATTCCAAGATAATAACAATTGAGAAATGGTACATATTTTACAGTGAATGACAATTAAGGCATTGGTCTGGAGAGACACTAAGGTCTGGTTCACACAGGCAGTTTCACCTACTTATAAGCAGCAGCCATGGTCTTTCATTGGCCACCTTAGTGTCCATGATCACCTGGAGAAGCAGTCATGTGAACCAAACTGTGCATGGATACAGCCATTCTAAAGGCAGCTAGAGAAAATGTAGACATGATGTCTTCCAATTATAGCTGTGTTGGCAATTTTTTTTCTACATATTGGGTAAAATCCTGAGAAATGTGGTGTTCAGTATCCACTGATTTTCAAGGACAGTTGGTTTTCCCTACATGCAAGCATCTGCGGTGCCACAATCACAGGGGAAAATACTAGTCTTAATGGCCCTGAAAAAATTAATAATATTACATAAACAACAATTTGGCATTGTACAAGAAGCAATGATAAAGCAATATTCCTGCCCATAGGTTTACAATCGAATGCAATCAATGTAGGATCAGGCCAAACATACAAAAGAGTGTCCAAATCAAAATATTACAAACAACAGCTACTTTTTCAAAGAAAAAAAAAATCGAAGTTAGCAATAAGAATTTCAGCAGCATAAAAACAGGACTTGCAGCAAACCAACAAAATCAAGAGGAAATCTAGTTTATACTAAAGGGGTGATAAAGTAACGTACTCTATACAAGACATCGGAACGCTAACACAGAAGAAACCCCACTAGCCTCCTTACATAGGAAGTTCCATATTAAACCAAGAAGACTGAAGATACGGGTATCTTGTAGCTTTACGAAGAAACGACTCAGCTTTGACTTGGAGGCAGAGCTACCGAAGACAGCTGAGCAAGGGTGCAGGGAGAGGTGACACTCCCTTGGCTCGTCTTTCTTCGGTCACTCTGAGCCGCTTGATGTCTCAGTAGGCTTACCAGAACTCCAACCGGGACAGAGTGCTAGACCTTTAGGAGAAGGAATGTGGGCAGGTGTAGCTTGTTAATCCATAGAGCACAATCCTAGGCATGTCTACTCAGAAGCAAGCCCCACTGAACACAATGGGGCTTGCTTCTGAGTAGACATGCCTAGGATTGTGCTCTATGGATTAACAAGCTACACCTGCCCACATTCCTTCTCCTAAAGGTCTAGCACTCTGTCCCGGTTGGAGATCTGGTAAGCCTATGTCTTAGGCAAGCCAGAAGTAATTGGTGGTGATGTGATGACATCATCACGTCACCACCAATTACTTCCGGTTCAGCAGTTACTTCCGGGTCCTGCACCAGGTGACACCAAGATAAGCAATGCCGCAGTTCTGAATATCAGATGCAAGGGAGTGGCAACAGGATACAGGTATCTTATTGTTTTGTGTGCTCCCTGAAGCATCTGGTGGGCCACTGTGAGATACAGGAAGCTGGACTAGATAGGCTCTTGGCCTGATCCAGCAAGGCTCTTCTTATGTATACTATATCAAACAGAGCCCATAGTTACTCTAATTCTGTACATTATATGATTACTTTAATTCAGTATGCTGTGTCAGACGGACCTCGTCAGACGGACCTCAAACCAGCCCTGATTCTGAATCCTCAATAACGATCAATGTGAAAACCAAGATGTTCAATATTTTGGGGTTCATTTTTTTTTCAACACTTGATTTTAAGACACAACAATTTGGTTCCAGATATAAGTTTCAGCTTTTACTCACCTGTGTCATCAAAGAAACATGATTTGTGCATTTTTCCAATAAAAAGTTCCAATCCTATAATAGCATAGATTATGATTACAAATAACACCAGAAGGGCAATGTGGAGCAAGGGGACCATGGCTTTTATAATGGAGTTCAGGACAACCTGTAAACCTGTAAAACACAAAAAGCACACACATCGATGATTATTGTTTTGCAGTCACATAACAATGAGCAGGGGCTAACACAAGAGAAGCAGAAAGCCATGATCACAAAAAGTCCTGGTTGCCTAACACAAAATCCTACATCTCACAGGAAGGGTTTGACAAAGACTAGCTTGCTGCAGAAAATGCTAATGCTCTGTGTTCTACTTCAAAAGTCTAGGAAAGATCTGTCTGCATTTATGTAATAGAAATGTATTATGTGCAATGGCTTTCCTGGGGCCTCAGGAAGGGAAGGGGCTCGCTGTTGCCCACTTTCTCTTCATCCACAGCTGCCTTGGCCTTGGGTTGCCAGCTAGCAGCTAACGATTCTCTGCAGTCTTCCCTGATGATCTGTCCCCTTAAATCAACATGGCACACCGTGCATGCATTGGAGGTGCTCTCCAGCTCCTGTGAGACCTGGCCTTAGCATCAACTCCATCAGCACTAGCAAAAGGGTGGAGCGGCATCCTGGCTGCTGCAGCCCTTCTCCCCATCTGCTGGCCATCAGGGTGGATGCCCCTGGCCCAAAACCTGTTACCACCAATTGTGCCAATAACGTAAGAAGAGCCCCTGGCTGGATCAGGTCAAAGACCCTTCTAGTCCAGCTTCCTGCATCTCACAGTGGCCCCACCAGATGCCTCTGGGAGCACTCAAGACAACAAGATTCCAAGTAATGCAAACTCTGATGAGAGAGGAGCCACACCATTCTGGAAAAGTGACACAGAGGATTCAGATGGAATTTTAGTTTGTGGTAGGTATTTGCAATCCCTAGGTAATCTTGCAATTCTTTTACAGTGTTTAACCAGGAGATGGTCTTGGTGAGGTGTGTCGCTCATCAAGGAAGAGTGTAAACATTACTCAAATGTGTTTATATTGTAAATAAGTAAGGATTTGTGCTGATACAACATGCTGCTTGAAAAAAAAACATTTAAATTATTCTGCCACTTTGTAAAAAAAAAATGGCTAGCTTTTGCTTGGACTAGTAAAAGTGCATACACAAAATTAGAGGTATTGGTCTGCTGGCAGTGAGAGTTTTGCATCTAACCAAAAGGCTTTCTTCCCACTCATGGCATATTTCCCACAATTGCTTGATCCTCCATTGAAGTAATTTTGCTAAATCTGTACCAATTACCATCATTTCCATGGCAACAGATTATGGTCTAATAAACAGAGCATTATGACCTTGCTTCTGGATCAAATGTTAAAAGCAAGAGATGAGAGGGAGAGAGGTTTCATTCAATCCCAAACATCATCAAAAGACAGCAATGAATGGCAACAAAACAGAAAGGATTATATGCAAATCCACTTGTCGTTTCGATGAACTGCTCGTTTTAGCAGCCATCTCAGTTTTAGCAACCCAACTTTCATTCTCTAGAGCAGCAGCATTCACACTGTCGGCCTATGAACTCCTGTGCTCCTCAGAAGCTTATTGTGTGGGGGTCCTGAATGAAAATATCACTAAAGTTGGACCAATTGTCTACCATTAACAATCTCTTTGATTCAGCCAGGCAGAGCAGAGTTCAATGCATTATAGGATACATACCCAGTTCATGCAGGATTATGGCCAGGCCTATTAGAACACAGATAAGTTTCACTAGTGGCCCAATCCTATGGGCGATTTACACGGTTGGAACGAGCGTTCCGGTGGCATAAACAGCTTTATGGCTGTTGCAAATGAGACAGTGCCAGTGAATGTGGCATGGCCACAAGCAGAGAGCAACGGGTACATGCAATGATGGTCCAAGGATGCCTGCTGCCGACGGTAAGATTGCACAGGGTTTGGGAGGGAGGCAGGGAGGGGGTGGAATGGGGCGGAGTGGAAAGAATGGGGAGGAGATGTGGGTGGGGAGAAGGGTGGATCGAGCCTAGGAAGGGGACAGGTTCAGCAGCAGTGACGCCTGCCGAATCCTATCCCCCTTCCCAGGCCCAATCCACCTTCACCGGTCAACATGGACTTGTGCCAGCAATATAGCTGCCGCAGGTCCGAGTTGACCCATGGTAGCAGCGGGTGCTTAACCCAAGGGAAGAGAAAAACGGAATTTCTTACCGGATAATTCCTGTTCTGGGAAGAGGAAGGTGGCATTCTCTACACGAGGGTATGCCCCTCCTACCAAAGGCAGGGTCGAACTTTGAAGAAGTCTCCTCCCAGTAGGAGGCCCGCCCTTCCCCCAGTCAGACGATGACGAGCAGAATAGAGAGGTCCCTCCGGTCCCGCACTGGTCGCCGTGACCCCCGGTCACCCACAGTGGAGCAAACTCAGCGGGACCCACGAAGACAAAACAGAAACTAGACAGAACAATACAACAGTCCGGGCAAACGGCCCAAGTTAAGGTAAGAAGAAACAAAGACCATCAACTGGACTGTCAGGGAGGTTCAAAGCGGGAAAAACCCGTTTCCCCCGCCTCCCTCAGCCTTAGCGGCCACACAGAACCAGAACCGCAGGAAGCCCTGTCCTCCAACCACCCAAAGCTAGCGATCGCTGCCTCGAGTGGCGGGCCGAATGCCACCTTCCCAGAACAGGAATTATCCGATAAGAAATTCCGTTTTTCTCTGGAAGGAGGAAGGTGG
Source organism: Plestiodon gilberti rubricaudatus (assembly GCA_026170595.1). Classification (NCBI taxonomy): domain Eukaryota; kingdom Metazoa; phylum Chordata; class Lepidosauria; order Squamata; family Scincidae; genus Plestiodon; species Plestiodon gilberti. The sequence goes on along the minus strand of JANXHW010000002.1, from coordinate 216,750,132 downwards.
CATTCTCTACACGTGGGATATGACAGAGCAGTATCACTTTCGGGTGGGCAGGGCAGCGGGATCGCTCATGGATTAACCACTTTTTGGAGAACCCGACGGCCTAATGAGGCCTCCGCCGACGAGGCCCCGTCCACTCGATAATGGCGTGTAAAAGTGTGCACGGAAGACCAAGTCGCCGCTCTGCATATCTCAGCCAAAGAGCTGTATCCATCAAAAGCGGCAGACGTAGCCGCCCCCCTGATGGAGTGGGCAGTGATGCCCGTGGGAGGCACCATGCCCAGAGCCCTGTATGCCTGTTCAATTGCCATGCGAAGCCACCTAGCAAGAGTGGACGCAGACGGTTTGTACCCCAGCTTGGGTCCCTTAAAATTGATGAACAAGGATTCTGTCTGGCGGAATTCCTTCGTCCTATCAGTATAGAAATGGAGCGCCCTTCGCACGTCTAACATGTGCCACAACTTCTCCTTTGGGTGCACTGGGTTTGGACAGAACGAGGGGAGAATAAGTTCTTGACTCCTATGAAACACCGAATTGACTTTAGGCATAAAGCCCGGATCAGTTCTCAGGACCACCTTGTCCTTATGGAACGTACACAGGTTTGGGTTTGTTGACAGAGCCCCCAGCTCCGACACTCGTCTAGCGGAGGTAACCGCCACTAGAAACAACGTTTTGAGAGTCACCTCCTGCATAGGAATTTTGGCCATCGGCTCGAAGAGAGCAGTGATGAAGGCAGAGAGGACCCTATTCAAGTCCCAGCTAGGGAACCTATGCACGGGGGGTGGGTTTAAGAGGGCCACCCCTTTGAGGAACCTTATGACATGGGGATGGGTCGAAACTCTGAGGCCCAAATCCGCCCCCAGGACGCTGTTTAATGCTGCCACCTGTCTTCGAAGGGTACTGGTACTAAGGCCCTTGTCCAGCCCAGCCTGTAGGAAGTCCAGCACCTGCCTGACCTTGGGCCTCATGGGAGGTATCCCCCGTTCCCCACACCACCTGACAAACGTTTTTCAGGTTGTCCCGTACACCTTTTTTGTAGAGGACCGCCTAGATGCCAACAGGGTGTTTATCACCTGAGCCGAGTAACCCTGGCGGTTGAGCGCTTGCTGTTCAACTGCCACGCTGTCAAGCAAAAGCTCTGTGGTCTGGGATGACACACCGGCCCCTGATGTAGAAGGTCTGGCCTGACAGGGAGCCTCCAGGGGTTCTGAACTGAGAGATTTACCAACTCCGGGAACCAGGGGCGTCTGGGCCACCTGGGTGCCACCAACACCACCTCTGCGCCTAGCTTTCGTATTCTTTGGAGCACCAGGTGCAGGATCTGGAAAGGAGGAAAGGCGTACAGAAGGCCGTCTGGCCAAGGGCTGATTAATGCATCTACTGCTTCCGCTCCCTTCCCCGGGGACCTGGAGAAGAATCTTTTGAGTTGGGCATTATCCCTTGAGGCGAACAGGTCCACCCGTAGGAGCCCGAACCTTTCCTCCAACTGAGTGAACACCTCCGGGTGGAGCTGCCATTCCGCCTCCTGGACCTCCCTCCTGCTGAGCCAATCCGCAGACAGGTTTGCTGTGCCTGCCAGATGTTCCGCTCGAATGGATTCGAGATTGACTTCGGCCCAGTCCATGAGGAGAGTTAATTCCTGGAGCAGCCGTCTGGACCTGGTCCCGCCCTGTCTGTTTACATATGCCTTGGCCGTCATGTTGTCCGTTCGGACCATAACATGACGGCCCCGTAGTCTGTCTGCAAACTGTGTTATTGCCAATCTTATCGCCCTTAGTTCTAGATGATTTATGCTGAGGGACGACTCCTCCCTGGACCACGTTCCTTGAGCGTAAAGCTCCCCCGTGTGTGCTCCCCACCCGAGTAGGCGTGCATCAGTGGTGACCACGGCTCTGCTTGGACTGGACAGGCTCAGACCCTCCGACAGCCTGTTCGGCGTCAGCCACCATTGAAAACTGGATTTCACAGCTCCCGACAGAGGAACAGGAAGATGACGCTTCCGCTCTATTTTGGTCTGGTAGGGACGGAGGAGAGACTGCAATGGCCGTGCGTGAAACCTGGACCATTTGACTATGTCCTGGCAGGACACCATCTGACCCTGTAAGGAGGCCAACGCCATGAGGTCCAAGCTGTCCGCCACAGCTGCCCTCCAAAGGGCCTCCCTGAGACTCCGCTGCCTGTCTAACGACAGGGAGATCCAGTAGGATCAGGTGTCTATCTGCAACCCCAGATGTTCCATCTGGGTGGACGGGGTGAGGGCACTCTTGTCCCAGTTGATAACGAACCCCAAAACTTGAAGGCACTGGAGGGTGGTCTGCAAGTCGGTCTGGGCCTGAGTCCTGGACGACAATCTTACCAGGATGTTGTCCAGGTAAGGGTACAGGGTGATGCCCCGTGTCCTGAGGGACGCCCCCGGGACTACCATCAGTTTCGTAAAAACTCTCGGTGCCGTGGTGAGCCCGAAGGGCATTGCGCGGTATTGAAAATGGCGGTTCCCATAACAGAATCTCAGGAACCGACGATGTTGGAACAGGATGGGGACATGGAGATACGCCTCAGAGAGATCTATCGAGGTCAGCAGGTCCCCCTCTTCCAGGGCCGCTGTGATCGTTCGCCATGTCTCCATCCTGAACTTGCGCTTCCTGAGGAATCTGTTCAGCCATTTCAGGTCCAAAATGGCCCGCCACTTCCCGTTCTTCTTGGGGACAAGGAACAGGGTGGAATAGACCCCCCGGCCTTTCTGGGATGATGGCACCGGCTCGATTGCCCTGATCCCCAGCAGGTGGTCTACGGCCTGCAGCTTTAGGAGATGTTTTGCTGGGTCCCTGGACATTGGGACCTTCCAAAAGCGGTCCCGAGGCTTTTTTTACAAATTCCAGGGAGTAACCCCTGGTCACAGTTTGAAGCACCCAGGCGTCACTGGTAACGTTTGTCCAAGCCGGTGCGAAACTTAAGAGACGCCCTCCTATACTTCCTGGCGAAGTATCTGGCCTGGCGTCATGTTTCCCTCTGCTCCTTTTCCTGTTTGGGGCCCCCAGACTGCGTCCCGCCCTGGGTTCTGCTTTTGGGGAAGACACGGGAACGATTCCACCTACTTTTAGGTTTAGGTTCCTCCCTTGGTCTGTTGTCTGACCTATTGGGACTAAAGGAATGACCCTTGGGCTTGGGCCCTTCTTTCTTACCCTGGGGAAGTACCTTGCGCTTATCTCTATTCTCGACCAACAGTGGTTCGAGTGCCTGTCCGAATAATTTTTCCCCCTGAAAGGGGAGCCCCACCAGCCTGTTCTGGGATCCCGAGTCCACTGCCCACTGGCGAAGCTACACGTTGCGTCTTGCTACCACATTTGCCGCAATAGCCTTAGCATTAAATTGAAGTGTATCCAATGAGGCGTCCGCCGACAAAGCTGCGGCAAGGGCAATTTTCTTGAGACAGGTTTTGGCCCGCTTGGACAGCCCCTGTTCAGACGCTACCAATTCCTCGGTCCACAGGACTACCGCCCGAGACATAACCGAATTGGTGGCTGCCGCCCTAAGCGCGTGCGAGGAAAGCTCAAAATTGCGCTTCAGGGAGGTCTCCACCCGCTTATCACACGGGTCACGAGGACCCCCCTCCCCCTCCGAAGGGATGACCATGGAGGAGGAGAGGGCCGCGACCAGCGCGTCCACTACTGGGACCTTGAGGGATGACAGTACCGTGTCAGGAAGAGAATAAATTTTATTGACCAATTTATTGGCAGGTTTTGTCTGAATGGGGTGTGCCCACTTCAGATCCAGCACCCTCTGGAAGGGCTCCGGAAAAGGGACCGTGACTGGTTTTACCGGGCCCTGGGGAAACATTTTGGAAGAACTGGGCTTGTCAGAGACTTGTTCCTGAGTTTGGCCAGAATGGTCCAGGTCCAGGGCTTGAATAGCTTTCCCCAACATGCGAGGGAATAAATCCACTGGGAAAAGCCTATCCATTTTACCAACCTGTGTTGCCTCCTCACCAGAAAGTTCCCCTTCCTCCCTGCTGTCCTCAGTAATGAGGAGGCAGAGGATAGCGACACAGAACTGGGGGAGGACACCCGGCGTTTACCCTTCCTGTGAGATCACTTTCTGGATTTGTGATGTCTAGGGCTCTAGCCCTTAGACTTCTTTCTGCATTTGGAGTGGCTCACATAGTCCTCCGACAGGGAGTCTGCTGAGGAAATTCTATCAGGGCTGGAGGCCCTACGCTTGTGAGATCCCCTTTTTGGCTTGGATCCTGAGCTAGAGCGGTGCTTGCGCGCCTTAGTGGCTGCCGAGAACAACAGCTGTTGCAGCCCTTCGGCCCGAGCCGGCGAGGGCGCGCGCGTGCGCGGCCTCCCGCGGTGACTCTGGAGGCCCAATTGACTCCCACGCTGGCTCTTGTGAGGGTGGGGGGGGGGAAGAAAAGCAGAGGCACAGGCAGCAACAGCGAAAGGGGAGAACAAAAATCAGAAAAGAAAAACTTGAGAAAGAGAAAGAGAAAGAGAAAGAGAGGAGAAAAAATGCTGAGCTTAGGGAGCTCAGCTGAAGTCCGACCTAACGCTGTGAAGGCAGAGTCGAAAACTGGGGGAAGGGCGGCCCTCCTACTGGGAGGAGACTTCTTCAAAGTTCAACCCTGCCTTTGGTAGGAGGGGCATACCCTCGAGTAGAGAATGCCACCTTCCTCCTTCCAGAGAACAAATGTTTCCTTCTTCCAAGGAGGCCTCAACATGCCAAAACTCCCGTGGGATACAGCGGATGCTGTGTTGGTGCCGCTGCATCACCGTGCAGGGAGTTTAGGCAGGATTGAGCTGCCCACCTTAAGGAGGGGAACTAAACACGTGCTGCCATTTTGGGAGGAAGGTGCATTTCTATTGTAACATTTCATTTGACCCTAAGAGACAGAATTAGGCCATGAGACAAACTGAATATAGATTGCTTTGCCTGCTTAGTGGACTTCTGCAATAGCATACATACCATTCAGAAACATCCTTATAATGAAATTGGCAACATCTCAGAACCCACTTGATCCAAATAATCAGATAGCAAAGGTTATATTTACTATGTCATTGCATTTCATTCTCAAAAGAAAGGAGGAGATTAAATTATTTGAGAGGAAGGCTTAAGCGCTGCATTGAAATAATGTTTCCCATTCATGCCATAAAATAATTAGAAAGACAACAACTTACTGGGCACTCCTGATACAAGCCGGAGAGGTCGCAACACACGAAAGGCTCTTAGGGCTTTTACATCAAAGCCACCTGATTTACCACCTGAATGGCTATCCCCTTCTGCTTCTTTGGTAAATTGTTCCAAAATTACACTAAACAATCTGGGGAAGAACAGAGAAGAGATTTTATTATCTTCCATTTACAAAGAAATTACAAATGTGGTTGCTGTTTTTAAGATCATTGTATTGGGTATAGTTCAGGAAAAAAAAATACTGTACACTTCCACTATCATTATGCATTGTACAGAGACCTCTAGTTTTACACGTGTTTGATTTAGACATCTTTGGAAGAATGAGCTCATTTAGTTAACACCAAAACTTAATTTATGCTCAAATTTTTTTGGAATAATGCCATCAAACATAATACAGGGGGTCTTCAAATGACTGGAGAGGTTTCGTGATTTTTTTATGACTATTAGCGATATGCTGCGCCAGTTGGATGTTACGAGACACGCATTGCTCAAAGTTTGCTTCGGGCGCCACTAGCGGCTGCGAGAGGGCAGTAGTGTTTTAGTCGTCAAGATGGCTTCAAACAGCACGAAAGCGTTTGCTGTCCTCGATTTTCATGCTAGTCACTCTGTGACAACAGTGCAACGACACTTTTGAACAAAGTTTAGGAAAACTCCACCTAGCACCAACTCCATTCGGCGATGGTATGAACAGTTTAAAGCGACAGAACTGCGGGCTTGCATCATCAATGCCTTTGCTCACATTGATAGAAACATGCTAACTCACTTGTGGGAGGAACTTGATTATAGAGTTGATGTTTGCAGAATCACTCAAGGGGCGCATATCATGATCATATGTCAAATAATATACCTACAATGAAATCGTGAAACCGCTCCAATCATTTGTAAACACCCTGTATTTTTTAATGTATGTGTTTTTAAGATATGTGCTGCTTTTCAAAAATGTTGTTGTTGTTCAGTCGTTAAGTCGTGTCCGACCCTTCGTGATCCCATGAGCCATATCCCGCCAGGCCTTCCTGTCCTCCACTATCTTCCTGAGTTCGCTCAGTTTCATGTTCGTCGCATCGGTGATGCTGTCTAACCATCTCATCCTTGGCCTTCCCCTTCTCCTTTTGCCTTCAATCTTTCCCAGCATCAGCTTGCCTTGATTCATAGACCTCACATTCCATGTTCCTAAGCAGTATTGCTCCTTGCAGCATTGGATTTTCCTTTCAACCTCAGACACATTCACAGCTGGACGTCCTATTGGCTTTGGCCCAGCCGCTTCACTCTTTCTGGGTCCACTTGGAATAGTCCTCCGCTCTTCCTCAGTAGCATATTGGACACCTTCCGACCTGAGGGGCTCATCTTCCGGCGTCATATCTTTTAGCCTTTTGGTACTGTTCATGGGATTTTCTTGGCAAGGTTACTGGAGTGGGTTGCCATTTCCTTCTCCAGTGGATCACTTTTAGTCAGAACTCTCTGCTACGACCTGTCCGTCTTGGGTGTCCCTGCACGGCATAGCTCATGGCTTCATTGAGTTACGCAAGCCCCTTCGCCACGACAAGGCAATGATCCATGAAGGGGTTCAAAAATGTAACCCTGTGTAAAACGAGAGGTGCCTGTATATCTATGTATGAAATTATAAAAGGAAAAGCTACAGTGAGCAAAAGCTTCTGACACTATCAGGCATGGTTCAGGGTGACCCACATGCATCACTCTCAGAACTACTATCTTATCATTCTTAACACTCATAAAAAAGACTAATCAGATTTCTTAATGGTTACAAACTCACAGTCACTGCCATCACCCCAAACCTTTCTTTATACCCAGCAAAAACACATTGAGACTTCACATAGGTCTAACCACACTTTTCTTGTTTAATTATCGCTCAGCTCTTCTGATGCCAGTAGCTTGCACAGACTGCTTCAAACTCTGCTCAGTTCGAAGTCTGGGTGTGGCATTTTGCCAGATGACAAGTTTCAATAATAATGTGTACTTTTTTTTAAGTATGACAGTTGCCACATAGAGGAGAAACTCAAACCATATTATTCAGAATTCAGTATAATGCTTCTAGTTTTAAGTCTTTGCAAAATGTTCATTGACTAGAGTATCACAAGTTTACTCCAGTTCTGATTCTTTTTTATTTGTTCTTGTTGCTTAGTTAAACTCTCCCACATTACTGGTGTTGACAAATTACTCATTCAGAAATTTTTTCCTTGTCAAGGTCTTTTTCCTCCATGTTTTTCCTGTGGTGAATAGGCTTTTTAAGGGCAGACACAGGGTGCAATCCTATACTTACCAGCTGTTGTCATTGCACCTCTTCCGCTGGTGCAGACTGCCATAAAGAAGTCAGCGCCAGTCGTAAAAGGCACTCTAGAAGCCTGCTACTCAGCGCACTGTCAGGGATGCTGGTGGGAAGGCCGGAGCCTTCCTGCTGGCATCATTGGATCTGGAGCTGTCCTATCACCTTCCCGGACCAGATCCCGCTGTGCAGGTCCACGTGGAGCTTTGCCAGCTATTTAGCTAGCGCAAGTTCAAGTAGACCCCCCCCCCTGCACCATGAAGGCTTACCTCCGGGTAGGGGAACAATTTTTCCCTACCCCCTCCACTGCAGGATGAAGCGATAGCCATTTTGGCACTGCTGTATCATCGGGGGCCATTTTGGCACTGATGCATCATCGGAGCAATATGATTGGGCTCTCAGATTCATATCAACCAATCCATATATTTGCTATGGAAAAGCACTTGTTCTACAGTACACATGTGCTGGCTGGTGAGAAAACAGCAGCAAAGTACAGTAAAACTCCAACTGTCTTGGCACCCAATTATTCGGTACTCCTAATAGTCAGGCATCAGGAACGCTCCTAGCTCAGGAGCAGACTCCCAACCTCAGCAGTCCCTGCGCTGGCAGAGTTGCACCTGGCTCAGTGATGGTGCCGCCAAGACAGGCTACAGAAGCTACTCGGGGACAACTAAAGCAGTTTGGCAGTAAATATAAGTAGCGACCCCATCACTATGTGACAGGGATGCTAGATCCAGGGATCATCAAGGGAGGGACAGCACTTCCTGATAGTCCAGCATATCCAATAATTCAGTACCACCTAATTCTGAAGGTGCCAGACTATTGGGAGTTCTACCGTATTCCTAAACATCACATTTTGCAGGTACATGAGGGAAGGAATCGATCCCTTAAGTATTTGACAACAACATTGAAAGTTAGAAGCACTGAAAGGAATTATTCACTGCTTCACTAGTAAGCACAAAAATGTAGAAACGTTTCTTAAGCTTTCCACATTTATTGGAAATTAAAAAAAACAAAACTTACCCTACAATTACTATTACAAAATCCAGAAAATTCCATCCATTTCTAACATATGCATTGGGATGTAACAATAATCCATATGCTATAATCTTCAAAAATGTTTCAATTGTAAAAATTATGAGGAAGGCATATTCTACTTTTTCCTGCAAAAGAAAAAATAAAAATCAAATATTAACAGGTTAAAATATTTTTAATCTAAAAAACCTTTGTAAATTGCCTCTTCAAATGCTTGAAGATGTAATCCTATACACTGTACAGGTTTGTATGGGAGCAGGTCCCACTCAACACAGTGGGGGTTAATCAATAATAAAACAATCCATCTACCGTAAGTTTATATTATTACTTACTAATCTAAGGGCTAAATTCAAGCCCTAACATATTCACATATATGTAAACAAGTTTTAAATAAATGCTTAATCCATTTACATGTAATACAAGCACACACATACTTTCACATTCAGGTAGCCCAATGAGAAGCACCTTACCGAATAAAAAGAATATGACATAAACTTCAGCCCCACCAGCAAAGCCAAAGCCACACTGACACAGTCCCAGTTCTGCCAGTGGCGTAACGCTATGCCACTTTCCCTCACCACTTATGCAACTCCAGCTGACACCCACCCCCAAATGGGTAGGAAAGTGAGCAAGATAGAAAGGAGCCAGTGACTGCCATATCCTATACTTTCTCCAGTCAACGGATGTGCCCCAAACATTGGCAAAATGCTACACTATCATCGTAGCTGGCGCAGAATCAGAGAAACCAACAGGGAGGGGAAAACAACAGAAAATCCCAATTCCTGCCGCCCCCTCCACCCCGCCCACCTCAGCAGGGCAGAACATAGAATGCAGACTACAATCCACACCTAATCACAGCACACCAACCCTGGTAATTAAGCCGATGACAGGAAGACCAGGCACCTGATGACAGGGAGCGCAGTATGGGGATATTCCTCTCTGGTCTCAGGTTATGCACATTTTGAGCATGCACCACCCCAACACAGGGAGCAAGAACAATGCACCCCTCATAGGTACACAAGAATGGAGGGGCGTTTCCATGTCTCAGTACATTGATGCTGTGCACCTTCCCCCCCCCCCCTTCAGCACTGACAAATGATTCTGTGCCATATACTGTGTTGCCTAACCATCCTTTCCTTTTGCAGCAACGGATAGTAATGAGTGCTTGCTTTCTCTTGGTGAATGCCAGGTACTCCAACCATTGCCACTGCTGGCCAAACACTCACCTGAATCCCTTTTGTTTTTCAGGACTGAAGCATTGCCACACAGGAAAGCAGAGGCGTCACTACCCCCGTTGGCACCCGGAGCAACGGGGGGGTGGCGCCCCTATTATTAAAATATCGCCGCGGCTCTGCCGTGGCGCGCTCCGGAGGGGGGGGCGTCGCGCTCCGGGAGGAGGTGGCATCGCGCTCCGGGAGGCGGTGACCCCCTGCCTCAATCGGGAGAGCCAGCTGGGGACGTCTTCCCCGGCCGAATGTCCGGGGCCTTCTGGAAGGCCCGCGCACGCGCGCGCATGCTCAGGCTGTTACTGAGGGGAAAAGGGCAGCCTTTTTCCCTCAGTAACAGTCTGAGAATGCGCAAAAAGAACGGTATAAATACCATTCTCGCGCGGGCCTTCAGAAGGCCCCGGGCAGCCGGCCGGGGAAGACATCCCCAGCCGGCTCTCCCGATTGAGGGGGGGGGGTCGGACTCAAGTCTCCGAGTCCGACTCGGAGACGCGAGTCCGACTCGGACTCGGACTCGCGGGCGGGGCGCCCTTCGGGCGATGGCGCCCAGAGCGGGTGCTCCGCTGGCTCCGCCCTAGATCCGCCTCTGCAGGAAAGAACAGTCATTAATCTCAGAATTCCAGTGCAACGCCCATCAGGGCAGGAGAGGTATTGTGCTCTCACCCTGGACAAGGCACCACTACACGTGTGTTCAGGTGGCACCACTCCTCTCCTCTCTCTCTTTCTCTCTCTCTCACTGAGTATGCATCTTGATCTAGATACTAGGCAGAGGCATAGGAACAGGGGGGGCGGGGGCCGATCCAACCCTGGGTGGCAGGTGGCAGACCCCCGCCCCCAGCGGCATGGCAGGGGGTGCAGAAAAGGTGAAGGTGGTAGCAGCAAAAATAGGCATTTTTTGTCGCTTGTCACCACTGTGCGGGGGAAAGGATTCACCCCCGCGGCCACCTGGACTCGTAACAGGCCTTTTCTGGTTGGAAAAAAAACACGCTAGGGGGCGTTTTCAGTCAGAAAAGGCCTAAATGTGATGACGCCCCTGGAGGGAGCAGGGCTAGTGACATCACGGTAGGCGTCATGGGGGGGGGTGCGTCACAAGTTCCTGCCCCCGGCGGCACGGGCTCCCGCCCCCACCCCCACAGAGACTGGCTACGCCTCTGAGACTAGGTGTTGCTGATACGGTTGTCTTTTTCCTGCTTCTGCCTGTGTTTCTCTTTCTTCTCTACAGGAAGCTGTCCAACAGGGGAGAAAGACACAGGACCATCCACGAGGACTGCAAGGAAAACCCACAGCATGCCTGGCAAGAGTTACTAATGTGATTCCAGCTGTTCCTCTGTGGGGTTGCTAACCCATTTGTTTTGGACAGGTTCAAACTCCCTGACAGACAATGATATAACTGGTGCATCCAAACCTCACTGACACCTTTGCCATCTTAATTAATTAGCAATTAATTAATTTGCTGTCTAAATAATTAGCAAAGAAACAAGAGCCGTGCTGGGATGAGATGGTCGGCAATCCAACCAGCATGCTTCTCTTTCAGCTGCTGCTCAATCGCTGATACATGTTGACTTTATCACCCTATTACTTTGTTGGCAGATTCCTTCTCCTCTTCCCAGTTCTTTCTTATTTCAGTTGGTTTCAGGGTGGGAGACTCTACAGAGGAGGGAGGGTTTGCATCATTCTCACCGATTCCTAGGGTCAAGGTTGGGAGCAAGTCCCTTGGACGCAATCTGCCCGATCTCTATTGCCACGATGTATGAGACCGTCAGTTGGGGAGGAGAGAGAGGGCAAAGCTCTGAAAGGCCAGCATCCACCAGTAACTATCATATATACCAGAACAGGTAGGGCATGCATAACTGCTCCAGAGGGCTTCACAGAACAGACTTCATCAATCTTTGCACTCCAAAGTTTTATATCAGTCCAAGAGAAGATACACTACTGACCCTAATCTATAGAGTGTTATCCCAATGTCTATAGTGATGTTTTAAAAATTGTCAGAAGACATTAAAACCTAATTTTCATAGCACAGGAATGGGCTTGCTCGCTTCTTATAAGCAAATCAGCTTAGCAGAAACTAAGTTCTCAGTACGAAATCTTTATTTCCCCAGGCAGATGTTGCACATTAGTCATCATTTATCTTTGTATTTTCAAAATCTTCAAAGAGAATATGCAAAGCTGTTGCTACATGATATAAGCATGGAAACTGTGTTAAGAAGTTGCACAAAAAATGTTTTAAAACAGAATATGGATGGCTTGCAATTTTTTTAAATTTCTATGTTAAGGGTCCTCTCCCTCTTAATTTATCTGCTGCATGGACATCTTAGAGCTGGATTAATCTGTTACAGCTTTTTTTTTTTTACAAAAAAAGTTCAACCAACTCTATTCTCAGGGTGCTAATTTTCAAAATCTGTGAATGAAGGTGGGAAATCCTTATGGGAAAAAAATAATTCATGTAAGCGAAGAAGTCAGTCTTTTACACTTTCTTATGCTAGTGGGTGCTAAAGAGAATGAATGGGAAATATACTTGAGGTACATTTTATTTTTAGGGTTAATTGAAATCCTATTCTTTTTAATCAGATCAGTGAGCTTCCAGCACATCAACAATGGACAGCAACACTGGAATCTCCTCGAACTTCAACTATTCAACGGATACACTGCTGCACTTACAGGTTCTTAATATGCACTGAATTTGCAGCTAATATTGCACTTTTTGACTTGCAAAATAATTTGTGTTGTTTGGATAAAGCTATACAGTTGGTTCTGGCTATCTGTGGGGGATCCGTTCCGGACACACACACCCGTGGATACCGAAGATCCACGGATACCAGGGTCCACGCTAAAATCAGTAAAAAAAGAGAAAAAAGGCAAAAAAATGCTATTTTTAACAGACCCCTGCAGATCTGGGACCCGCATTGAGAAAAATCCGCAGATCCCAGATCCGCGGATGGAAAGGGTCCACTGTAGTTATGAACAGAAAGCATCAATCTGCAAACCACCTCCTGCACTCCATTTTAGGACTATTCTATTACTATTATTTTGTAGCATTTCCATCCTGCCCAATTTTTTCTCCCCCTGCACCCCATCTTTTTGTTATTTTGCTTAATGCAGAGTTTAATGAATAGTACTGGAGACTCTAAATCAGGGCCTCTGAGAGGAATTTTATCAGGGGGTACAAAGTTTATTTTGGGCCCCTTCTCAAAGGGGGGGCAAAACAGGGCAGGGGGAGGGCAGCAATGGCCAGGAAAGTATCCGGGGCCCAGGTCTACCAGGCTTCCCGATGCAGCACCCAGGTCTACCTGCCTGGTAGACCTAGCCTCCTGGTTAGCCCAGCCTCCGTCTTTCACTCTTCATGAGGTCAGCTGAGATCCCAGAAAATTTCTGGACCCCTTCCTTTGGCTCCTGGGCCCCCTTTTTGACCCTGGGTCCAGGTACAATTTACCCCCTTTACCCCCCTCTCATGGGCCCTGCTCCAAATGCATTCTCATTACTTTGTGACACTTTAGTTGGTTCTAATAAAGGAATTGCACTACTGTGGCTTTTAGAGCTTTATTCTAATGGTTCCACTGCTCAAGGAACCTTGCAACTGCTCGATGACAAGGAGATGAGGGCAAGAGCCACTTTTCCTTTGCAACAGCCCACTTAGCTACTGTTTTTTAAAAATCAATGAGGGGGCATGTGTTCACTAAGAGCCTCCTACCTTTCCTCCCAAATTTGACCATTGAATAATAGACCAATATGATAACTTAACATTTATGTGTGATTTCAGCTGTGAACATGTCAACAAAATGAACTTTGTAGCAAATTAAAGGGGGTGGTAATCACCAACAAGATTTTAAGTGATGGTCCCATCTGTCCTTCCTACCATAGTACTATATGTAGATCTGAGCATAGTAAAGGCAGAGTGTCTCAGATCTTTGCTATTTTTATCTACAATGAATCGAAGCACAAAAAAGAATGTTAATACTTATCGAAGAGGGTAAAACGGGTAACGAGGTCATATTCACAGCTAAAACAGCGATCCAGCTGACTAAAAACAACAACAATTTGACAGCCAGTCAAACCCGGATAAAATTGTTGTTGTTTTTAGTCAGCTGGATCGCTGTTTTAGCTGTGAATATGACCTCGTTACCCGTTTTACCCTCTTCGATAAGTATAACTGCCAGTCATAATAGTTTTCGATCAAGAATGTTAATAGTACATGTTTAATTAGTGTCATATTTTTAAATTAAAAACTCTGGGTTAATTTTACTTGACAGATAAAAATAACAAGAATTTGGAGAAATACTAGATGATAAACCAAGCCTGGCAATTTTTCCAAGTCAAATTCCTAAGCAAGCTTATGATCAGTTTTCCTTAAAAATACCCCCCCCCCCCAAGAGAATCAATCCTACGAGTGCCTAGCGCAGCCAGAACAAGTGTTCTGGCAGCACTAGGTGCTGTCTGGCTGTTGTAAAAGATTAAACACAGGCTGAATGTCACCAGAAGCAGCAAGCGGCCTGATCTGCATGGCAGTGAACTCTGGATGCCCATCATCACCCCAGATAAAATTGAGCAAGGGGTGGGAGGGAGGCAGGGGGACAGCATAACAGGGTGGGGGTGGGTGGAACAGGGTGGTGACAGGGACGGGAAGAAGTGTGGATTGGGACCAGGAAGGGGGTGAGTTTGGTGGCAGTGGCGCCCACCGAATTCAAGCCCCCTTCCCGGGCTTGATCTGCCGTCATGACTCCATGCAAATTTGCGCTACTGATATCACTGGCACATGTTTAAGTAGACCCAACAGGGTGGCAGGGGCTTACCCCGGGGCAAGGGAGTCCAAAGAAGGCCTCCGGAGGCCAAAACGGCAATCTCCAGGTGCTTCCAGTTTTCGCAAAAACCGGAAGTGCCCAAAGATCACCGTTTGAAGCGATCTAAAGATCAGAGAGGCCTGCAGAGGGTCGTGCAGACCTCCATGAAGCTCCCCCAAGCCCCAGTAAGTACAGCGGGGCGGCTTCAGGCAATTTTGCGGCGTAGCAATACCCTGGATCACCGCCGCCATGCTGTCCCCACCCCTTAAGGGAGAAGGGGACAGCTAAGGTTCCCAATGGTGGGTTGTATGGGAAAAATGCGGAAGATTTCCCCGAGGAGATAGGAGGTGGTGTCAGCAGTGGTTCCGCATCTTGACAGGCCCAGAAAACATAGGGTTAAACCCAGGGCCTATGCTTGCCACAGGACACAGCTGTAGCTGGGGAGGATAATGAGGGCTCTTTTGGGTTGTGTGGTGGTGTGGTGTGGGTTGAAGAAAGGTGGTGTGGGTTGAAGAAAGGAGAAGGCTTTTGGAGGAGAAGGACTGACTGACTGACTACCTTGGCTAACTTCTGGACTGGCTTGTGACCTTACCATGACTGACTTCTGGACTGGCTTGAGGAACCTGCTTTGGCTTTGAATGTGGACTGGCTTGAGAACCCTGACTGGCTTTCTGACCTCGGACTGGCTTTTGGACTTTGATATTTGGACTTGGACTGCTAAACCTTTGAGTGGAAAAAGGGCAACTAATCAACCCAGAGTGGGACTAGGCCTCTTAAAGGGACCAGACCAGGGATTTTCTGGGACATGAGTCACGACCCATAGTTTGAGAACCGTTGCTCTACGGTATGCTACTCACCCACAAGCCACTTAGTCCATAGAAAACTCCTCCTGCATGACAGAAAAGAGTCTTGCCAGGCCAGAAACAAACCAATGGTGTTGCACCAGCTTTATTGCAAAATGTTGTTGATGTTAATAATATCATTATCATTATTATGTATATAAAGTTGAAAGGAAGGTGTTATGGATATCCAGTACTCACTCAAGAAGCTTTAGAACACACTGGGTCATCTGTTTGCAACATGTATTTTCTTTTAACTTTTTAAAGTTTAATAGGATAGAAAAACAAACCATCATTGTAAAACTAGTAATTTCTGCATCATTTTCTTATATCACCTTTTAAAATTAGACTTGGTGGGTCTATCATTTACTCTATGTTCTAATAAGAGAGCAAAGTGAATGGACCAAGCATTTCCATTCTACAAGGTATTGGCAACTCTACAAAGGTTATTTTTAAAGATCCAGGGAGTTTATAACATACTGTAATAGGATTTGGCTTGAGAATACAAAAGGTTTATATCAAGCTTGACTAGAGACAGTCAGTGGAAAGAGACAGCACTGACTCTACTTACATGTGTTTGTTTAACCATGCTTTAAATGAAGGGCAGAGTGTTCCATTCTTCCCAAAAGTCTGCATTCCTTTGGTAGGTTACAAGAGGAAAGGCATCTTCTTCTCCATCGGATGAGAGGCACACTTACAGCCTGATCCTATTTAGGCCTTATGCCACTGGGATGCTCATTCCATCGGCATAAGGCCCTTATGGCTGTTGCAAAAGGCAACACGCCAGTTTGCGTGGCCTGGCCACCACTGCTACAAGTGATGAGCAGCCAACTTTGTGTGCCAGCGGACTGAGGGCGCCTGCCAGCAAGTTATTGCAGGAGGTGGGAGGGATGCGGGGAGGGAGTGGAACAGAGCAGGGAGGGGGAGGGACAGTGCAGCAATGGGGATAGGGAGGAGGGTGGACTGGGCCAGGAAGGGGGAAGGAATCTTTGCAAAAAGCCCTCAAAACGGTCTCTGCGCATGTGCGAAAATTAAAAAAAATACCCGGATGAACGCGCTGCATGGGCCTTCTTTCAGAAGGCCCTGGAGCGCCGACGGGGTCGGATGCTCCGAGGCTGGCTCCCGGGCCGGCCTCGGAGCGTCTGGAGGGCGACGCGGGGGGGGGGGGGAGCCGGCTTCCCCCCCCCCCCGCATCACTATATCAGAGCGTCAGAGAAGTTCTGCACACTCATGCCAAGGGCCTTGTTTAATTTTGGTCACTCCTTCACATTTTATGCACACCTCATGACAGTGACAATTTTCTTTTGTAAAATGATAGCTGAGATTCTCCAGAACTGAATGCATGGTGCAACAGTAACCATGTACCCAAACAGTGTTTATTTCAGTACGCTGAAGGTTTAGATTCATGGAAAGGCATGCTTGCAAAGACAAAGCATCAGAAGATTAATAACAGATTCAGATTCCTTTCCCCATTAGAACAGCTAAAATTTTAGGAAGTGCTTTTGATATCCAGATATCCAATACAAATACCTTAACGCATAGGGCAGACTTGTTTAAACAAAGCATTATTTGTATTGCACATAGACTTCTTTTCTATTCAGTTTTCTTTAATTGCTGCCAATCCATAAAATATACTAATCATTTCACATCACCATTCTCGGTATTAAAGACCTTCACCCAAAGTGAATTCAGAGTAGTCAGTAGCGTTTTTGTTTTGAAATAAAGCTTCTCTGTTTTTGCTCACTACAAATCTTACTTTGAGAAATACCTTGAGGGCTTAATCTGTGAGGTACGGAGCATCTCCCAGTAGCATTGACTGCTAACAGATATAACTCTTGAGTGCTTTGCAGGATCAACTTATTGAAAGAGCAACAACACATTAATTAAAGCTGGTTCTTCTGCTTACTCTTTTTTTTTCTTCCTTCAAAATTAGGATATGCTGAAGGCTGTGTTTTACTTGCACTGCAATGGAATACTTAGCGCAGCATGAAATAGACGGCATCTCTTTTGTTGCAGAACTGAAAGGTTGACTTCTGCCTTGGGCATCTTTTATTCTCCACTGAAAGCTTCAAGCTAGAAACTGAAGCATAACAATTGGACCTGCAGTGAAAAGTAGTGACATTCTAACAACTGTTTCCTCCAAATGGCAAATGTTGTGATAAAAGCTATTTAGAATTAAATGAGTATGTAATTAATAGACAAATTAGGGAAGAAGCTAACTCATATTGAATGATGCACCCGGAGATTCTCCACAATGAGATGGCCAGGAGGAGACATCTTCAGAGATGCTCAGGGCTATGCCAATGGTAGCCCTGCAACTGAGAGGGAGATCTTTGAAAGACAGGATCTTATTGATGATTGCTGAGTCCATCTCAGTAAACAGCGCATTGGAGACTGGCGCATGGAACATACTGATATGTACCTGAATAAAATTCAACTTGTCATAAAAGGCTCCAAGTCTCAAGTCGAGTCTTTTACAATCGCCGAGTCAAGTCCGAGTCAAGTCATTGACGCGACTGGAGTACGACTCGAGTCGGAGTCAATAGACTCAAGTCTACATCACTGCAAGGACGTCTTATGCTTTATATAAGACAGGTAAAGCAATGAGTATTATGTGTACCAAAGACATAAGACTCTGCTAATTTCTTCAGCAGATTTTGGTACAAAAAGTCGGAGTTGTGAGTTACTGGTGTGGTGCCCCTTTGAAATATTTAAGCAAAATGGCTTCTGGACATATGAACAAACTTTTCAAGCAACGGCTAAACCAGTAATTCCCACACCAGTGTGACACAAGTGAACAGTTTGTGTTTCACAGGAAATATATAAGCAGTTGACAGCTCCTACCCTTAGGCTACAATCCTATGAATATTTCCTGGGAGTAAGTTCCCTTTAACTCAGTAGGACTTATTTACAGTATATGTAAACACATGTAGGATCCGGCTACATGCAAATTTTTTCTGGTGATAACTGTTCTGAGGCTCAGGAATGGGCATAATCCAGGTCACGTAAGAAAAAGAATAACAAAGTTGAGTTTATTAAAAAAAAATTATATCCTGCCTAAAGATCTGGGCGGCCCTAGGTCCGCCCGCTGGATCCTATCCCCATTTTGGGTGGATCCAGAGCAGCCCGGAGGTCTCCTCAGGGGAAGGGGACGTTAGTCCCCTTCCCCCAGTGTAGTGTTGGGAGGCCCTAGTGGGCCTTCTTGGATTTCCACCAGCAAAAGAGCTGGCGTAAATCCGAGGTGGCCATGTAATGGCCGCCGAGTTCAAGAACGGGATGGGGATGCGGCGGCCACCATCCCCACCCCCTCCCTGGCTGGCTTGGCCAACCGCCGCCCTCCCTTGCTGCCCAGCTCGCCCTTGCACCTGCCGGCGGGAGATTTACCTTCCCCGGTGGTGGCTGGGTCGATCTGGCACCAGAGTGAGGGCTGCTGGCCTCCACGCCAGCAGCCATTACTCGAAAGTAGTCGCAAACATGCTTTATGGCATGTTTGTGACACTTTCGAACAGGAGAGCGTGTGCTCTGCCATTTGTAAGTTAGACGGGATTGCGCTCTTAAGAAGGTGACTGGAGGCAAATCTAGGCACTGTGTTGAATCTATAACTCCCTTAGAAATCAATTTTGGCACATCAGCTGAACAAAAACACAGATTCTGAATTACTGAAACAAGTCCTTAATTTGTCCTTTATTCAAAAAGTTCAGCTAGCAGCTCTGCAATAGCTATAGAAGTGACAACATGTAAGATCTTTGTACAGATCTTGTTAAAAAGAACTGCACTGTACGCCAAAGAAATCATGGCAAGACTATAAAGGCAAAAGAACAGCTCAGCCTTACGTAAGTGCTTGTTTACTCTACTGTCTAATGGAACAAAATGGAAGTACAGTCAGGATATACCGTACGTCAGTTCTAATTATTTCAAACAGGTGTACGAACATTGTTCAGTTAATATCGCATCTGAATCTGGAACATTGTGGAATCTTGTTTACCTTGCTGAAATTTCAGTCAAGCAGTCATACAATAACTGGAAAAAATGCACTAATCATGAGTTACTACCCTAAGTACTGGTAAGCCAAAAGAGTAGATTTCAGTAGTTTGTGGATTTGTGGAGGTAGAACATTTCTACAACCTAGTTCCTTTCAGTTTTCTGTTGCAAGCCCACAAGCAATCACAACAAGGTGGCTAAGAGCCGCTCTAATCTAGTTAATTTATACATCACATTCTTATGCAATGCAGTTAACGTAACTGCGAGTAAAAAGCATCCTTTTCACTACATCTACTTTTTGCTGTTTTTCCTAAACAGACAGCACATGAACGAGGAGATGGTCATAATCTCAAGAGTTTTAAATATAAACCAAAATGTACCATGGAAAATAGACTACAGATGCAATAAAACTCTGAAAAACACAAGACAGTACACTCATCAGTGGAAATCGTGGTTTTGCTTGTGACCTAGACTTTGGAATCTTTTAAACCTATAGTGGTTGCTGCACTAAAGCAGCAAGCTCTCAGTGAGGTGTGTTAATGCAACTGAATGCAGTTCATCATAATTGAAAATAATTCATGCTGTCACATTTACTGTAACAAGGGATCACATCTCAAGAACCATAAAAGCTGCTCATATTAATCATGACTGACACCTCTGCCTCCTGTGGAAATATACCATACAGCTTTCCTCACATTATTTTTAAAGCACCTGAAAATGTAAACAAGGATTGGGGTGAAAAGCTGTGATTTTGCCACCCAGCGTGGACCTTTGTAGTCTCCCCACAGTCTTCTGTGATGCCTCAGCATCCCAAAAAGGCTGCTGGGTCATCCTGGTATGGTAGCCATTGTCCCAGGACGCTTCCTTGAAACCCTTTGAAACCGGCACCATGGCAGAAAGCCCATCTGGCCAAGCAGATAGGTTGGTTTGTGGATTCACTGGGTTCTCATCTGGTTTTCCTCAAAACACCTAGCCAGTCCACTGCACCAATCAATTGGGCATCAGGGTCCACCTGACCAGAAGTGGGACAAGGTGAAAGGGTGCCCAGGGCAAGGCAGCAAGTGGCGCCCTCTACCTGGCACTCCAAACTCGAAAGAGAGTGGTGATGACGTCGCCGCCCACTCACTTCTGGGTTCAGAGGGTTGGGATGCTGCCGGAGTGGCTTTTATGGCTGGCACTGCCTGCTTTACGGCAATCAGCACCAGCGAAACACACATTCCGCTACCGCCCAGCCCTATTAAGACTGGGCCGTTAGTGTCTCCATGTGATTGCTTTTGGTTTGCAAGCCCACAAGCAATCACAACAAGGTGGCTAAGAGCCGCTCTAATCTTCATATCATGGTAGTCACCTCACGCACATTTGTCTACATGATCAGCAACTCATGCAACTCCATCTGAGTTCCAAGACTGTTGGTAGCTCTGCACACTCCCACCGGAAACTGTCTCAGGGCCACTGTGACTGCATGAACTGCAGCAGCTGCATGTTGTCCCCTGCTATGGATGCACCAGTTCTCGCAAATGGCACCTCCACACAATCCCAGCTGAATCACAAGCCTGCTGACAGCTTCCCAAACTCCAGAAAGTCATGGGGAAGTTGCCAGCTGTATGAATGGACTCAAAGACCTTTTTCCGATTCAAAATGCTGACTAAAATCACCTGATTCACCTTACAACATCCCCATTGGGACACATTTTATTTGAACATGTATTTCTGAACATTGCAGTGCTACGGTACCTTGTCAAAGCTCCTCTCCCTAACTACAGCTGCTAAAATGTCTTAATAAAAGCACAAAGATATTGGTCATAACCCACTGGGAATCTGTCATGCCAGGAGTATAGCGATGGGAGGAGATAAGAAAAATTTGGTCCTTTGTTCTGATCAAACATATTTTTTCTACAACTACTGCAATTATGCCTGCAGTTCACAGCTGACTCACTAGTCAAAAACCTCCAAATAATTCCTTTGCAAAACCATTGTCAGACAATTGCCCCGCTTCAAACGATAGTTTCCAAGAACTAACAATAAGAGGTTTAGACCCCATCGGCTAAAGAAAAGACTGCACAATATTTGATATTACTTTCATTTGTCAAAGTGCTCTAGATAGAGATTAATTTCCTTTCCCCTATATTTAGAGCGGATTCAGACCGCTTGCGGAAGCGGACGAAGACGAGTGAGCTCGAGAGGCTGGCCACCGACCTGCCTGTCTGCAGGAGTGTCTCCCTGCAAATAGTCCCTCCTTTTGTCCCGCCTTCTTGGAAGAAACCTCCACGGTGATTGGCTAACACTCCTCCCCCTCTCTTCTGATTGGTGGCTCCAGTAGCATCGCTGTGCGTCCCCCTGAAAACATGGCCCAGGGGATGTTCGAGCGTGCCGGCAATCGGGAGACCGCTTGCTTCCGCTGTGTTAACCAAACACCCAAGCACGCCTCGGCTAAGATCCGCTAAGATCCGGGACGAGCCGAGATTCGTGCGGTCTGAAGCGCCCTTTAGCCTTCTCTCATCTACCTTGGACAGAATGGCACAAGTACTTTGACAATGTTGTCTAGTGTCACGGCAGCTTCCATAAATTTATCTGGAGACACTATATTTTGGAACATTCCACAGTAAGTAGTAATACTTACATAGCTGAAATGAAGAATTCAGAACATTAATTAGCATTGCAAGGGACTACTGTTTTTAAGAGTATTAAAAGAACAATGCAACTGAAAATATGTTTTGGTCAATATCCACTGGCTTTGACTCAATCAATCAATTACCTTACGCAGTAAAGTATGGCTGCCATTTGGAGGATGATAATGCTTGATAACATAGTTTAACAGACTAACCATGCAATCCTGTGTAAGTCAAGGGACAGGGTGTCACACAAGTGTTGTAAAGCACTTGCGCAACACCCACAGAGCAAGCAGCGCCAGCGCTGCTCACCCAGCTATCTCCCTGGCCCTGCAGTCACCGGACCCAGTAAGTCCTACGCCGGCTGGGGAGGGTGGACCGGGCAGTGAGGGAGGGTGTCCCTAGGCCGCCTGGGGCCTGGAAGGGGCGGGAATACCGGGGGCCAAGATCCCCGGTATCCTGAGCTCCCTCCAGGCCCCTGTTGCGCCAACATGAGCGGCGCAAATGTACGCAAGCTCCGGAGCTCGCGTACATTCGAGTAGACCCATCGAGTAGACCCATTGGGACTAACACCGCTGATTCCGGGGGAAGGGGATGATTGTCCCCTTCTCCCGAGTTGTTCCCAGGCTGCCCCGGGGAAGCCAGGGAACTTGATAGGATGCAGCGGCTGCAGCCTACAAAGGATTGCACTGTAACAACATAATCCTATGCATATTTACTCAGAAGTAAGTCCCACTTTGTTCAATGGGTCTTACTCCCAGATAAGTACATTCAGGATTTCAGCCAAAGGTTCCTATTTATTTCATTTACGGTGCAATCCACCGTAAACTTAGAGCGGCAGATAGAGCGCTCCGCCGCTCTAAGCCATCACAAACATGCCATAAAGCACATTGGCGATGACTCGTGAGTAAGGGCTGCCGGCACGGAGGCCAGCAGCCCTCACTCTGGTGCCGGAACATCCCTGTGGTCACTGGAGAAAGTAAGGGATGCACCAGTGGGTGCAGGGGTGGTCCGAGCAGCGAGGGAGGCCGGCGGTTGGCTGGCAGAACTCCGAGGGGGCCCATTGGGGCCTCCCCATGCTACACCGTACCCTTTTCCCGAGTAGACCTCTGGGCCGATCGTGATCGACCTGGAATGGGGACAGGATCCAGTGGGCAGTCCTGGATCTTTAGTCAGGATTGTCCTGTGTAAAATGCATTGACTGTTCTTTTTTTAAAAAAAAATCTTCAAAGTAATTTACAATCCATCAAATTATATAACTCAAGACAATAAAACAACAATATCAACAAAAACAAAGGACAATAGTGCAAAAACAAAACCATTTGAAAGGCCCAGGAGAATAATAGAGGTATAACATTGTTCCTAAGGGGAAGTAATGTGGGGGGTCTGGCTGGTGTTGCCAGAAAGCTGATTCCAAAGTTACAAGCACTGCAGATACATTTTCAAAGATGTGGGCAATACAGGTTTAAAAGCCATGTAAAAGAATAAAAATGTATTGAAACCAATAAAAACACATCACATTTTTACTCTTTTACTTGGCTTTTAAACCTGTATTGCCCACATCTTTGAAAATTGTTGCTGGCCATGGACGCTCTAAACTGCAGATAAACCTCATTGTTCCTCAAAGGAACCATTTCCTTTTCAAATGGAAAGTCCATCTTTATTTCCTTTTTTAAAATCTATTACAAGCATGCTGCAACAAAACCCAAAATATTTCCTAAAAAGTGAGCCCTTCAATGGCAAACTCATTGGTAAATATTTATTCCTACTTAATAAAATTTGCTCCTTCTCCTATTCATCTACTAAGCATGGCAGATTAACCTCCTAATCATCATTATTACGTGTTTTTTAAGTCATGTCCCTTTTTTACTTTGATGTGAAATATACCAAACTTCGCCATTCTTTGCACCATTACAAAAGTGCTGCAGAAAAATCTGTTCTTATGGAAAAACTAAGCAGTTCTTAAGTGCTTCAGCCCCAAAGCAGAAATAACTGCGTGTACTTTTACTGCTTGCATCACACATAAGTCAGATGAGAAATTTATAATTGTCTCTTTTGATCTTACATCACGAAGGCAAAAAAGAAGCTTTAAATCTCATTTTACTGGACTAAGATTTCTATTTATTGCAGCAGGTGAATAGACTTACTCTGCTCTGTCTAGTCATCCTTTTGAAAAGCACTGTTTGACTGCCTATAGTAGAGGGGATGGAAGCAGATGCTCTTGCTTTGTAAAAGTCAATGATTTCTTAGGTTCAAATAGGCACAGGTGTCCATATGAACATTTGAAGTTGGTTTACTATGAATCAAAACATTGCTTCCTCTAACTCAGCAGGATCATAGTTTCTTCATAGTTTCAGTGGCTGTCCAGGAATTTTTTTCCAACCTGGAATACTGGGACTGAACCTCTATGACTATGATTTAAAGCCACTTTATATAGCAATCGTATTTGCAAATCCCTGCTATAAACAGTTGTGCAGTGGAACATATAACTCCAATTTTGTGTGAACTACACGGGCTTCCCATTTGTTTCTGGGTTCATTTTAAGGTATTGGTTATTACCTATAAAGCTTTACATGATTTGGTCCATGGATTCTTAAATATTACCTACTGACATATTATAAGCCTACCCCATCCAGGAGAGGCTCTGCTCTCAGTGTTATCCCTAACTGAAGTTTGTTTGCCCATGAACAGGGCCTTCTCTGTGATTGCTCCCTGGCTCTGGAACACCCTGCTGCAGGGATTCCTGGTGCCTCAGTCTACTCTACAGTTTGAAGGTTTCAAAATTTTTCTTATTCTGCAAGGTCTTTGGTGCTGGTTGAAGGTAGACAGTCTGGTGGTAATGGTATATGGTTGAGTGCTGCAGTTGGGAGTCTCTGTGCTGCCTCTGATTAGTTGTCTTTCAAACAATTGTGGTGTTATTGCTTTGATTTATTGCATTGTTTTACATGTTGCCAGCTGCCTTGAGACGTATGGGTGAAAAAATTGAAACTGATTGATTGATTAAAGTTTAGACATGTGCCTAAGTGCATAATGGAAAAACACTGGGACGTTGTAGTACATCAGGGATCCCTGGTGCACCCAAGCATTCAGGAATGTATGGCTTCTCTTCACACTTTGCATGTATATAGAGAGAAAAATCCTAGTGCAGCCATGGCAAACACGATTTCCATATGTAAAATGGATATTCACTTCACGTATTATAGCATATTAGCATCACCTTCCACACACACCTGAACAATTATAAAATCTATCTCAGTGGCTTAGTAGCTAGCCACTGTGGTACCCAGGGATGGAATTCAAAATGTTACCCCTGGAAGTGGCGTAGGCATATCGTCACTTCCAGGGGTGACATCACACCCTGTGGTTTTTTAAAAAAACTTTTTTTAAAAAAAAGACTCCACCAGCTGCTCCCCCCTTGCCCAACCCCCCAGCCCAGCCTGTCAAGCTGCTGCTTGCACTGAGCAGAAGGGTGGATTAGATGACCTTCAAAGTCCCTTCCAATTCTAACCTTCTATGAAAGGAGCACAGTTTTCCAGGACTCATTCATGTAGCAGGAAACCATGGTTTCCTGTTACATGGGAAGTGAATCTTTCTTAATGTCTTGAACAGGATAATGGAAAGACAGGATATAAATTAAATGAATAAAAATGGATGTTTCACTGCACTAAACTCATTCTCACTGTCAATTCTTATTATAGAGCTGAAAAACTTGTACTCCTACATTAGTCTTTACTAATTCTCACCTATATTCTTTTGACCATAAAGGTGTTGTGCATTTTAATTACCTGTGCAGTATTCCCAATATAAGGTGCAGAAGAGAGCAACCAAAGTGATTAGTGGGCTGGGGCATATCCCTTATGAGGAAAGGCTACAGCGTCTGGGGCTTTTCAGCCTAGAAAAAAGGCGCCTGAGGGGGGACATGATTGAGACTTATAAAATTATGCATGGGATGGAGAGAGTGGATAGAGGGAAATTCTTCTCCATCTCGCACAACACCAGAACCAGGCGACATGCACTAAAATTGAGTGGAGGGAGTATTAAAACAGACAAAGAAAATATTTATTTACCCAGCATGTAATTACTTTGTGGAACTCCTTGGCACAGGATGTGGTGATGGCACCTGGACTAGATGCCTTTAAAAGGGGATTGGACAGATTTATGGAGGAAAAGTCCATCACAGGTTAGAAGCCATGATGGGTTAGGCAACCTCCTGGTTTTAGTAATAGGCTATCCCTTAATGTCAGGCACGGGCGTCACTGGGGCGTGGCGGGGGGGGGCGGGCCGCCAGGGGGTGACGCGCATCATGGGGTGACGCGCGTCGCCCTCCGGACGCTCCGAGGCCGGCCCGGGAGCCGGCCTCGGAGCGTCCGACCCCGTCGGAAGGCCCAGGCAGCGTGGCCCAGGCAGCGTGTCAATCCGGGTATTTCCCGGATTTTCGCGCATGCCCAGACGAAGGCCCAGGCAGCGTGTCAATCCTGGTATTTCCCGGATTTTCGCGCATGCCCAGACCCGTTTTGAGGGCAAAAAGCCCTCAAAAAGGGTCTGCGCATGCGCGAAAATCCGGAAAATACCCGGATTGATGCGCTGCTTGGGCCTTCTTTCAGAAGGCCCTGGAGCGCCGACGGGGTCAGACGCTCCGAGGCCGGCTCCCGGGCCTCGGAGGGGGGCGATGCGATGCGGGGGGGGAGCCGAGTTGCCCCCTCCCCCCGCGCCTATAACGTCACGCCCCTAGGGGGGGTGACGCGCGTCCCCGCACCAGGGTGACGCGCGTCTAGTGACGCCAGTGATGCCAGGTGCAAGGGAGTGGTAACAGGATACAGGTCTCTTGTTGTCTTGTGTGCTCCCTGAGGCATCTGGTGGGACCACTGTGAGATACAGGAAGCTGGACTAGATGGGCCTTTGGCCTGATCCAGCAGGGCTCTTCTTATGTTCTTATGTTAATATACTTGGGGGGGATGCATATATGTGTGTTCTTTTATATTAATGAAGAATGCTACTGAAAAAACTGAAGCTATTTCGACATTAGCAACTTCAAGATCACAATTTTGCAAAGATGATTGCTTTAAGTTAAAGAGTGCCACTTTAATTCAAGGTATAATTGTTACAAGCTGTTAATTTAGCTACATAATTATACAATGGCATGCATATCTCTATTTTATAGAATGATACCTGATTATTTCCGAACTTTAAATTACAAATTTGTACACTGACATATGTAACCCTTTATGGCAGATAATGGCGGTGGTATGCCGTTTGCGAAAGGCCAGCGGGTGGCGCAGTGGGTTAAACCACTGAACCATGAGCTGTCGATCGAAAGGTCGGCAGTTCGAATCCGCGACGGGGTGAGCTCTCATTGCTTGGCCAGCGTTTGCGCGAGACTGGAAGCACTCGGAAGATGTCCGAGTTCACTCAGACAACTTCGGAGACGTTCCAGCTTCTCGCGCATGCGCGCGAGGCTGGAATGTCTCGGATGACGTCCGAAGTTCACTCGGACATCTTCCGAGACGTTCCAGCTTTGCGCGCATGCGCAAGAGGCTGGAATGTCTCCGAAGTTGTCCGAGTGAACTCGGACATCTTCCGAGTGCTTCCAGTCTCGCGCAGGCGGGCGAGACTAGGAAGATTAGGATGGAGACGTGCTGCAGCAGGCAGCACAGTCTCAGAAGAGCTCCGGCTGGCCGCGATGCAGCCGGCAGGCCGGGGCGGGACTAGTAAATGAATTCACACACACATACACACACATACACAACAAACACAAATAAAATAAAATACACAAATAAAAGAGCACAGTATTTAGCACAGGAAAATAAAATACAGTATTTTACCTTTTTTCACGTGCCTCTGAGCACGTGCAGAGTGCCACTGCTGTTTTCATCCCAGCCAGCTGGCTGCGTTGTGACGGCCAGCACTGGCCATTACAATGCACCTGGCTGGCTGGGACAAAAACAGCGGCGGCAATCTGCACATGCTCAGAGGCACGGAAAAAAGGCAAAATACTGTATTTATTTTACAGTGGACATGCCCACTTCCGGTGGACACGCCCACTTCCGGCGGAAGTGACATCACAATTTTTGACCCGCCTTCTTGTGATGTCACTTCCGTCCCCCTTGGGGGGGCCAGAAATCTGGTAAGCCTACAGATACACGCAATATGATTTAAACTACCTAAATAAAATTATGTGCATAAATTGAAATGCATTCCCCCTGCTCCTAGGGTTTATAGAAGTGTATAAACAGTCCAGGGAAAAAAATTGCCAGCTAAACTCAAAGCCGATTAGGGTCAGCCATGGCCTATCTGGGAATCAGCTGACCTATCAGTATAAGAAGCCTAGGTTGCCCCTGAGAAAGGGAAGCTTAAGAAGAGAGAGCTGACAAAAAGGGCTCCATTCAGCAAACATTCATGGTGCGGTCTGGAGGAGAACAGGAGGAACTTGGTACGGAACTAGCGGAGGTAAGATTGCTGGACTGCACTGCAGCCTGTTGTGGAGCACACCAGGAGGGCTGGAACATGGCCATACGTTTCAAGCATCTGTTAGAAGCACTCAGTAGGGTGACCTATGTATGCAATCACACATATCTCTTTAAAGCTGGACTAAGCAGCGTTGTCTAGTTCAGTACTAACATTTGCACTGACTGTTCAAATTCTGTTTGCACATGACCCTTGACTTCCGAAGGGCAGACTTCCCCAAAATGAGGAGACTAGTTAAAAAAAAGCTGAAAGGGAAGGTAAAAAGAGTCCAATCGCTCCAGAGTGCATGGAGGCTGTTTAAAACAACAGTCATAGAGGCCCAGCGGGAGTGTATCCCACAAAGGAGGAAGGGCTAGACCAAGTCCAGGAGGGTGCCCGCATGGCTAACAAGCACAGTTAAGGAGGCTATAAAAGGCAAGGAAGCTTCCTTCCATAAATGGAAGTCTTGCCCTAATGAGGAAAATAAACAGGAGCACAAACTGTGGCAAAAGAAATGTAAAAAGATGATACGGGAGGCCAAGCAAGACTTTGAGGAACGTATGGCAGGCAACATAAAAGGGAATAATAAAAGCTTCTTCAAATATGTTAGAAGCAGGAAACCTGCCAGGGAAACGGTGGGTCCGCTGGATGGTGAGGGAGAGAAAGGGGTGATAAAAGGGGACTTGGAGACTGCAGAGAAATTAAATGAGTTCTTTGCATCTGTCTTCACGGCAGAAGACCTCAGGCAAATACCGCTGCCGGAACGGTCTCCCCTGACTAAAGAATTAAGTCAAATAGAGGTTAAAAGAGAAGACGTCTCAGACTTAATTGACAAAATAAAGATCAATAAATCACCAGGCCCGGATGGCATCCACCCAACAGTTCTGAAGGAACTCAAGAATGAAGTTGCTGACCTCTTGACCCAAATATGCAACTTGTCCCTTAAAACGGCCACTGTGCCAGAGGATTGGAGGATAGCTAATGTCACGCCAATCTTTAAAAAAGGAAGGAGGGGGGACCCGGGAAACTACAGGCCGGTCAGCCTAACATCTGTTCCAGGGAAGATGGTGGAAAGTCTCATTAAGGATAAAATCTTAAAATACATAGAAGAACAAGCTCTGCTGAGGGAGAGTCAGCATGGCTTCTGCAAGGGGAAGTCTTGCCTCACAAACCTGTTAGAATTTTTTGAAAAGGTCAACAGGCATGTGGATGCGAGCGAACCCGTGGATATTATATATCTGGATTTTCAGAAGGCGTTTGACACGGTCCCTCATGAAAGGCTCCTGCGAAAACTCCACAGTCAGGGAATAAGAGGGCAGGTCCTCTTGTGGATTAGGAACTGGTTGAAGACCAGGAAACAGCGAGTGGGAGTCAATGGGCAATTTTCACAATGGCGAGAGGTGAAAAGCGGTGTGCCCCAAGGATCGGTCTTGGGACCGGTGCTTTTCAACTTATTCATAAATGACCTGGAGTCGGGGATAGGCAGTGAGCTAGCCAAGTTTGCGGATGACACTAAACTTTTCCGGGTGGTGAAGACCAGCAGGGATTGTGAAGAGCTCCAGAAGGATGTCTCCAAACTGGGAGAATGGGCAGCAAAATGGCAGATGCGCTTCAATGTAAGTAAGTGCAAAGTGATGCACATTGGGGCAAGAAACTAACATTTCACATATACGCTAATGGGTTCTGAGTTGTCTGTGACGGATCAAGAGAGAGATCTTGGGGTGCTGGTGGACAGGTCGATGAAAGTGTCGACCCAGTGTGCGGCGGCTGTGAAGAAGGCCAATTCCATGCTTGGGATCATTAAAAAAGGGATTGAGAATAAAACGGCCAATATCATTCTGCCTTTGTACAAATCGATGGTAAGGCCACATCTGGAGTATTGTGTCCAGTTCTGGTCACCACACCTCAAAAAGGATATAGTTGAATTGGAAAAGGTGCAGAAAAGAGCGACCAGAAGAGCGACACACACATACACAACAAACACAAATA
Organism: Plestiodon gilberti rubricaudatus; assembly: GCA_026170595.1. Classification (NCBI taxonomy): domain Eukaryota; kingdom Metazoa; phylum Chordata; class Lepidosauria; order Squamata; family Scincidae; genus Plestiodon; species Plestiodon gilberti. Next base: position 216,719,767 of record JANXHW010000002.1, on the reverse strand, counting down.
AAATAAAATACACAAATAAAAGAGCACAGTATTTAGCACAGGAAAATAAAATACAGTATTTTACCTTTTTTCACGTGCCTCTGAGCACGTGCAGAGTGCCACTGCTGTTTTCATCCCAGCCAGCTGGCTGCGTTGTGACGGCCAGCACTGGCCATTACAATGCACCTGGCTGGCTGGGACAAAAACAGCGGCGGCAATCTGCACATGCTCAGAGGCACGGAAAAAAGGCAAAATACTGTATTTATTTTACAGTGGACATGCCCACTTCCGGTGGACACGCCCACTTCCGGCGGAAGTGACATCACAATTTTTGACCCGCCTTCTTGTGATGTCACTTCCGTCCCCCTTGGGGGGGCCAGAAATCTGGTAAGCCTACAGATACACGCAATATGATTTAAACTACCTAAATAAAATTATGTGCATAAATTGAAATGCATTCCCCCTGCTCCTAGGGTTTATAGAAGTGTATAAACAGTCCAGGGAAAAAAATTGCCAGCTAAACTCAAAGCCGATTAGGGTCAGCCATGGCCTATCTGGGAATCAGCTGACCTATCAGTATAAGAAGCCTAGGTTGCCCCTGAGAAAGGGAAGCTTAAGAAGAGAGAGCTGACAAAAAGGGCTCCATTCAGCAAACATTCATTGATTCATTGAGGATTGATTCGTGGGCTGGAGCACCTCCCTTATGAGGAAAGGCTACAGCGTCTGGGGCTTTTCAGCCTAGAAAAAAGGCGCCTGAGGGGACACACGATTGAGACTTATAAAATTATGCATGGGATGGAGAGAGTGGATAGAGGGAAATTCTTCTCCATCTCGCACAACACCAGAACCAGGGGACATGCACTAAAATTGAATGGAGGGAGAGTTAGAACAGACAAAAGAAAATATTTCTTTACCCAGCGTGTAATTCATCTGTGGAACTCCTTGCCACAGGATGTGGTGATGGCACCTGGCCTAGATGCCTTTAAAAGGGGTTTGGACAGATTCATGGAGGAAAAGACCATCACAGGTTACAAGCCATAAGCAACCTCCTGGTTTTAGAAGTGGGTTTTCTCTGTGCCAGGTGCAAGGGAGTGGCAGCAGGAAACAGGTTATCTTGTTGGCTGTGTGCTCCCTGAGGCATCTGGTGGGGCCACTGTGTGACACAGGAAGCTGGACTAGATGGGCTTTTGGCCTGATCCAGCAGGGCTCTTCTTATGTTCTTATGTTCTTATGACTTCTGGATTTCCTGTTTTTTTTCTCACCAATTGCATTGAATCCTACAAAGGTGTCCTATGAATCAAGTTTTCAGCAGTTTCACTTGTCAACATACAAGGGATGGTACTAGGACTGTAACAGCACAATGCTATCAGTGCGTCTTCAGAAGTAAGTCCCAACACGTTCAATGGCACTTATTCGCAGGTAAGTGTGTATAGGACTGCAGCCTAAGTGACCAATTGAAAGCGTGACCCCCATGCCCACAAGGGATGGCTAAACCATGAGGCTGAACTTGGTTAAATCCAACAGAAAGGAACCTGGGTAAGGGTCCCTTGCAGCCATTTCAATGGCAATTCATTGCAGATTGTGCCCCAGGTCTGCAAAAAGGAACAGCTCGTTCACATTAACATAAAGCAGTAAAGCAAAATGTAAACCTTTCTTCAAAAACAGAATTAAAGAACAACTTTCCCGGGTCCTTTCTTCAATATTTGGCTACTTCCTACAGGCCTTTTTGTTCCACACAAACACCACCACCATGTAGGATATCACTTTTTTGCACCTTCTATGAGAAGAATGCATGAAGCTGCAGTTCTCATAAACACTACATGATGATAGTGCATCTGAGAAAGAAAGAAAGAAAAAACAGCTTTCTGCATTTACTAATTCTTGCTTTTTTCTTTTCTTTTTTGTGAAAAAGAAGACACATAATTAGGAAGGGCTATTGTTTACCTGTACCTTGCTCTACTCTTTTTAAACCTCCCTAGGTTAAAAATAGCCCGACATGCATAGCACCAAAAGCTGGAACATCTAGTCTCTGAATGAGATTTTCCCCCCATTTCTGATAGTTTATTGTGAATGGAAAGAGGGGAAATCAGCAATGTTGCTAGTAATTAATGCTTTAAAATGAAAAATATTGGAGAGTCAAGGTAATGAAAAAAGCACATAAAGGCTATACCTTTACACACTAACCTGAGAGTAAGTCCCATTAAACTCAATGCAACTTACTTCTGAGTAGACATGCACAAGATTGTGCTTAGAATCTTCCACCTGTTAGGTTGCAATCGTATGCATATTTTCCTCAGAGTAAGTTCCATTAAACCGAACGGGGCTAACTTCTGAGTAGACATGCATAGGACTGCACTGTCTTTTTTTAAAGGACTGCAATCCTATTCACACACAAAAAATATTGACCATTAGGATAAAAAAATCAGTATCTTTCAGAATGTTAGTCTGAAATTTAGGAAGAGCAATGAAAATGGTAACTTGTTTTAGCATTCTTTGGACCACTGAAGATTCGTCAGATGAGCAGTTTTAGATACAGGCATGTTTATTTACAAGTAAATCCCATTTTGTTTAATGGGGTTCAGCACTTCCTCTCCCACTTCCAGTGGGACTAGAAGAGCCACCTGGGAGGGTGGGAGATGAGATGCCATCTGAGTCTTTTGGTGGAGAGACTCACATGGCAGCTCCTTCCATCCTTCCTGTAAGTCAAAAGTCCCCCCAATGATGAAGGAGCCTTTAGACAAAGCCTATTGGTCCCTAGAGAGGAGGGAGCTGCCACACATGTGGCACTCTGATGACAGCTCTGTCTCCTGTCCTCCTGTGGCCAATGAGAGCATCCTCTTTGCCCTCTGGGGGATGCTCCCATCAGTCCATGAAAGGTATTGGGTGACCAGCAGTGGAGCAGACTTTTCCTCCATCTTGCACTACAGTTGCTCCTGGATACCCAGGCAGGGGGCTTTAAGGGGCTGGCTGGCTGGGTGGGCACTTTGATGAGACTGGGTCCTCAGTCCCCACTTGGCTGACCATGGATGCTTCCCTGACCTCCTGTCTATGAAGTCAACATTTGCAAAAGATCTGCTTTCTTACATGTAGGACAAAATCTTGAATATATAACCTAGCAGGGGTTCTTCTTGGCATTTGGTATTTCTAAAAAAACAAAAAAAACATAACTTACCAGGATAATGACACATTCTGATATGGTACTCCTACACATACTATGCCTGCGATGAAATGTTTGTAAACAGGAGTTACTTCACCAAAATGTTAAGTCACAAAATTATTATGACAATGTATAACATTGGTTCCTTACTCTGGAGGAAAACAGACTAAATAATGAGGCATCATTGTTCAATCACTGCGGGATACTCTTGAATCTCACTTCATACAAAGTCATCATGCCTTTGAGACTATCCCCACGCATTTCCACAGTTTAATATGCTACAAAGATATATAGTTTTTGGACTTGAAGCTTTGAGTTTGAGTTCTAATATCAGAATACATCCACTGAGAGAGGCTTGGACAAGCTGCTATTTTTCAACCAGCATTGTTGACAAATCTATAGGGCTACAGGCCACCCCAAAAAATAATTAGTACAGGTAATCTAAATTCTACTTCCTTCCCATGTTAGGCATTTATGACACATCAGAGGCCGCCTAAGAAGGGGGGGACCTCTTCTAACTAACATTTGGAGACAATTCTTACTCAGGAAAGTGGCTACTTTTAAGTCTGCTTTCAACCTAGTTTACTGTCTATAAAATGAGAAGAATTATAAACTGGTTCACAGGACTTTCTTGAAGAGGAAGAAGCTAACATTTCTAAAACTGTGTACTTCAGCCGTGTCACAGAAATAATTAATATATGATATGACTGAATAATGCAAATCAGCCAATGCTGTATTTGAACCAGTGTTGAATAGTACATACTGTGTAGCTCGTTTTTGTCATGACATAATAATAATATTAGGTTACAATCCTATCCACACTTTCCTAGGAGTCAGCCTCATTTAACATAGTGGGACGTACTTCTGATAAAACATGCCAGGGATTATATTCTTTCTTAACCAAAAATGCAGTCCATTCTAAATGCAAACTTGCAATCCATTAGTGGCACAGAAATGCTTTTATCATGGCAATTCTTCCAGGAACAAAAAAAAGAATCAATTGTGGACGTGTCACAACATACAAAAAGAATGATCTCCAACAGAACATTTGTAAAGAAAAATTATTCTCAAAAAGTATGTCCTTGAGGCAGTGTGTGGATATTGGTCAGAATCAATAGAAATGCTCTTATCATGGCAATTCTTTTAAATAAAAACTTTAATGAGTTCTGGAAGTGTCACAATACACAAAAGAATGTTCTGGAATAGAACATTTATAAAGAAAAATTATCCTTAGAGCATGTTTTCCTTAGGACAACGTGTGAATATTGGTTAGAAACAATTGCAGCTAAAGGCTGGTTCACCCACACAACTGACTGAGGACTGTCTTTGTGTAGTATAGTGTGTAGTAGACTTTGTGTAGTAGACTGCCTTGTCCAGCTTTGCAATTATATGACTTTGCAAAAGGTTTGGAGCTATCAGGATCAAAACCACAGCAGGGACAAACTACTAAAGTTCCCTTGCCCTGCCACAGTTGTACCCCATTTCACACACACCCATTGCTAATCAAAACTAAACCTAGTCTCAAATGGGACACGTTGTACAATTAAGCTCACATCTAAGTAGACCCTAATATAAAATCCCACGTTAGCTCAATAAATAGACTTATTGAGAGTTTGCATTTAGAGAACTCTCGTTTGTGAGAACTATTACTCCCTTCTTACTATCCCTTACTTTTTGACATAGGACCCTATTCCAATGTATTACGTATTTAGGATCAAGAGAAAATCTCAAGAGTACATGAAATTGAGCTGAAGATTTCTATGGGGAAAAACACATTTGCCTTGACGCAAATGTCTTTCAAAACTGTCACATATAACTCTTGACAACACTACCTCTTTCGAAAAAAGCATCAATGACAATTAATAATAAAGAGGCCAAACCAGAGGTGAATAGCAGAAGACTAGAAAGACGTTACAGTGAAGTCAATATCCTACTAGATGAGAAAAGTAGGGAAAAACAAGGATCAACAATGGATGTTTTCAACAATTATCCGATTTTATTAGAACCTCAAAAATGGGTAAATTAAAACCCTTCCTTGTTCGTTCAGTGCCTGCTCTGGCCACAAAGCAGCAAGCTCTGCTCTGTGGTGGTGATGGTGGTGGGAGAACAACTTGAGGCCTCAGCTGCACTGCTCGGCTTCAATGGCATCCCCTGTTGAATTCCCCACCAATGAGGTGAGGGGATGGGCTATCAAGAGGAGGAGCTTCCCACATGCTAAGACTGAGCCACCCTGGAACCACTGGAGAATCTCTGATGTCATTATTTGATCAGAGCAACTATTGACCATTAAGAACGCCCTAGAACAGACATTTGATTTCAAAGCCCCTGAGCAATTCCCAGCTACAGAGAAACTAAACAAAGCTGTGTTTTTAAATCAGGAATAAGATGACACAGAGAGCTCTCCCCCACATCTGCTCCTTTAAGATTATGTTTTCTCCCCCCTGGCTTTCATGAGGTATTTTTTACTTATTGAATTCTGTCTGAGAACCAGAATCCATCCCCTCAGTTCTTTCACCTAACCAATATCCCCGCTGTCATTTGAGAACCTACCCCTCCCTCACCTTGGTTCTATTAAGTTGGATTCAACAGCATATGCTCAAAATTAGCCTGTGCTCAGTTTTAACATAATGATAGCCCAATCAGCAGCATAGCTAGAAGGGGAGCCATGCGCTAAGTGGTGCAAGATGGTACAATTCACAGTGTAAGCGGCGCCTCCCAGGCGCAACGGTAACACACAGGTGCTCACTGAACCGAATGGAGTCTCCTGAACATTGCCGTCATTGCCTGGAATGGCTCCGATGGTGAGTGGGAGGGGTTGCTTACAGTTGCAACAGTGAGTTGCAGCGTCTTGCGCCACTCAGCACGTGACCCCTCTCTAGCTTCTCTACTGAGCCCAATACCACTGGGCTGCTGCATCACTAAACCACACATTCTGGTGACACAGTGCACTTTGTCCATCACAAAATGTGACACACCATAGAGCTCAGCCTGGTCACCAATGCACTTCCTACACATGCCACGCCAACCGATGCGGGTAAGGCCTATGCTGGGCGGCGGGAGGGTGGGTCGGGATGGCAGGGGAGGAGACCACTGGTCTGCCGGGCATGGGAGGGGGGGCAGGGATATTGGCGGCGTGCTCCGTCATATTCCTGTCTACTTCCCATGCCAAACCGGACTTACACAGTCTCAGAGGCGTCGCTACACCCCCCGTGGGGGGCATAGATGCGACACCAACATGTGATGCCACAAGCCCCGACCCCTGGGGAATGCGACGTCACTTTCACCGTGAAAACACACACACGTGGTTTTACAGCCATTTTTATGCCGTATGGAGCCTGGGAGGGCCAATCTTCCTGCCGCAAGTGGCCGAACAAATGTCAGGGGCCTTTCGCGCCACCGCCGAATTTCACCCCGCCCCCCTAATGACACCTCTGCACAGCCTCCCCAGTTGTGCACCAGCTAAAAAGCTGGCACGAATCTGAGGAGGACCCATTGGGGCCTCCATGGCTTACACCGGGAGAAGGGGACAAACATTCCCTTCCCCTGTGGTATGCCTTTGCCAAGCCGCCGCAGGCCAAATCCTGACCAGGATGCAGCGGCCGACCATTTAGGCTGGCTGCTGCATCTTAGGCGGGATTACACTGTAAATGTTGTCTTACCTCGATGAGGCCTCCAGGGCTTGAAACTCCCCCGTGGGACACCGCGTGCACCCCATTGGTGCGGCTGCATTGGTACTGGGGAAGTTACTTTGCATTGTGAATCAGATGTGATTGTGAATCAAATAAACTGCAATTGCCTGTCATTATTTGGACAACAGGTTGAGTGCCACGGAGCAAATATTCAGTAGTTTAAACTTGTTTTTCAACTGGTGTATACTGCTAGAGGTTATATTTCTTGAATAAATCTTGATGAATAAATCTGATGAGAAATCCGCCTTGAATAAATCTGATGAGAAATCTGATGATAAATACAGAAAATAAATAAATAAATAAATTTGTATTTTAGCATCTGATAAATATGCAAATTTATATTTTGTAAATTCTTGAGGGGCTGCTGCTTTAGTCAGCTGCAGTTGAAGCAAGAGTCTTGTGGCACCTTAAAAGACTAACAGATATACTGCAGCATCAACTTTTGTGGACATTTTAAGAAAAAATATTTAGGGATTTCCAATCCATCTCTTGACCCTTAAAAGGGTTCCCAAGGTGGCCCACAACCTTAAAATCCATGTACACTTTGTTGTTGCATCTGATGAAATGAGTCTAGTCCATGAATTCATATACCAAAATACATCTGTTCGCCTTAAGGTACCTCCAGACTCTTTGTTCTATTTTGTGGTTGTTGGCACATGTCATAAAAATTTGAAATGTACATGTACAAGCCCCACTGAAATAAATGGGAATTGCACAAGAGCATATATTTCCATAGATGTTCTCCGGGGATTATGTTCTGCATTTTTTCTTTTAAAAAATAAAGAAGTGGGGAAGGCTTAGATTGATTGAATGTATGCTCTGAGCTGCCACTTCAAATAAACACAGAACTTTAAAAGATTTAACCAAAACAAATTTCTTATTATGTGTGATATAATCAGACATTCTCCAATATACCCCACTGCATTTAGGGGTCAGTTCTTTCTTCATAAAAAAATGTTTAAAACTTGGCAGCTTGCATTCCTCCCTAGCATATTACAGACATGCAGGAAAAAAATTGAGCTGTAGTAGATTGGAATGTCTGATGTAATTTTAACTGCAGTGCCATTGTTACAAGAATTAAGCCAAATATTCTATATAAGGATCATCTCTGTAGAGTACCTATCAGTGTTAGGATGGACACAACACTGAAGCCTTTTCAAATATATGGGCAATATTAGTCTAACCAGGAAAGCCCATTCATCTAGAACAGGGGTTCTCAACCCCTTCCCAGCCAAGTACCACCTCTGGCGCCACTCTCCAACTGCGTACCACTGGAAGTGACTGGCGATGACACTTTCCACTTGTTGGCACTTAAAAGTTTGGATCACTGAGAGGTGACCCCAGGTTGAAGCCAAGGTGGTTTCACCCAAGGGGTTCTGACAGGTTAGCTGTCCCCTCCAGGATAGGTGCCTGCACTGGGGGGGGGGGAGTGGAGTGTCCTAGATAGGACACACTGCAGTTATTGATTGTTATCAAGAAACATGGCCTGATTCCATTCCAAGTCACCTTGTCTCATGTGTTTTCTGGTGGGATACCTGGGCAAACAGGTTTTTAGAGCCCAGTCCTATCCCAGGCCAGTGTGCAGGATGCAGAGCTGCAGGCTCAGCATCTACTGCATCCAGTTAACTGATTGGGAACCAAGCTGGTCAGGAGAGGTAAGAAATGAAAAATTTACTTACCACCCCAGCTGCTGCATGTTCCCCGATAGGACTCCTCAGATCCATCTATGCCAACTCTTTTGTTGGCATAGCTCTGAGGAGCCTGCTGGAGGCATATATGGGCCAGGATAGGGTTTCAGGATACAGCGAATGATGGTGCCGCTTCAACCCGCCCTTGCCCTGCCCTGATCCCCACCCCTCTGCCGGAAGAATCCCACCAGCGGCCAGTGGCGTCGCTCGAGGTGGGGCGGAACGGTAAGTTCCGCACTGTGCTAACCTCCGTGTACTCTCCAGCATGAGGCAGCCATGCCCCTTCGCAGTCGGAGCCATTCAATGTGGCAAAGGCAACGTGCAGGGAGTCTACTGCGCGTTGCCTTCACCACACTGAATGGCTCTGACGGCAAGGGGGCAGGGCCATCTCATGCCAGAGAGTACATGGAGGTTAGCACAGTGCGGAACTTACCATTCCGCCCCATCTCGAGAGACACCACTACCAGCGCCCTATCCACTCTGCGCTACTGACTGCGTGCAGCTTTCCAGCTGCTGGGGCAGCATTGCACAGACCAGTGGAGAGGCTACCACACCAGCGGACCTCACGATACACTGGCATATCGCGAGGATAGAATTGGGCCATTAAAGAATCACTAGTTTTTGGAAAGGCAGTAACTCAAAGTGAATGACCTGATGGACACACGTTTTGCCTTCCTCCCAAATAAATTGTTTTTGAAAGGTTCAGTGATTGCTTCTAGTTATGTCACATACAAAGGTAGCAACTGGATACTAATGCTAGGCACATGGCTTCCTCTGCACCTGAAAATGGTGGGGTTGGTACTATTAAAAAGATAAAAATGGTAACTCTGAATATGCATCATGCAGATCCGTTTGACACTACTGTGAAGACATTTTTTTAAAAATTAAGTGTCTGTTTGACTTGCAGTATCCTTCCTTCCCAGCAATTAAAGCCAACTTCAATCTGTTAGTGCCATGAAGAGGGCTCTGTATGCTTCTAGAGAGGAAAGACTGTGCAACCATCAGGAAATTGAACAGGCTTCCTTGCCAAGGACCAGTAGAAAGCACTTTGTGGACTGGCATTAATCCACAGACAAGTAGTTGAAAACCACAGCAGTAAAATATCTAGCAGCAGTTAAATTATCATTAATAAGCTATCTATTCAAAGAATGTTAATGTCAAATGCCTTTTTATATTAACATTTCCAAATGGTCCCTTGATACATTCCAAAATGGTCCCAGCCTTCCTGCTGGTGCTCCGGGAGTGTGCGCCTCCGCGCACTGTCGGAGTGCCTTTTGCAACTGCAGTAAGGCAGTTAAAGCTGGCGGAACACTTGTTCCGCCAACATTGGAGCCCAACAGAATTGGGCTGTTTGTCAATTGCTTGCTAGTTTAGTAGATCTTCCTTACACACAGTAATTCTATCACAGTCAGTTAAGTTCCTATGCAACTAAGGGCCTAGTTACACAGGCATAACATGATCTGCCATGATTTTAAAGAGACAAAATAGCTTCCAGTGAAAGCCAATGGAAGCTTTATTTCTCTTTCAAACAGCACATGGAGGATGCAATTGGGAGCAAAATCCCAGTGGAGGCAAAGTCTTGAAGCCCCTAAGCCCCCTGCCATGGTTCTGTTGTTTTGCAGCCCCCAACTACTGTTTTGTAAAAAAGGAACACACACACATTAGGCCACATTATACGTTTAGAGTACAGGTGGGCCCCCATATCCGCTGGGGATATGTTCCAGGCCGCTCTGTGGATACTTGAAACCGTGGATAAGAGCGAACACCCCCTCCATGGTTTCCTGAGGGCCCCCCCCACCCTGCCTCCCCTGCAGGCAGGCATGCTTGCCCCCTCAGCTCTTATTTTTCTTTCAGCAAGCTTGGTTTCTTCCTTAAAACAAACAGAGAAGCAGCCTCCATTGCAGGCAAGTAGAATGAGACTAAGTCCTAGAGAGGCTCTGCAAGGTTTCTGTTAACCTTGCAGAGCCTCTCTAGAACCTAGTCTTGTTCTACTTGCCTGCAATAAGCAACCAGAGGCTGCTCCTCCTGTTTGTTTAAGGAAGAAACAAAGCTTACTGGGAAAAAAGTAAAAGCCTGGGGGGGGGTCCCCTCGATCCGTGGATAACTGAAACCGTGGATAGCGAATCAGTGGATATGGGGGCCCACCTGTAATCTGTAAAAAGGTCCTAATAGAACAAAAAAGCAGCACTGTCATGAAATCACCCCTACCTACATTTGAGAGTGGTCCATTCCATTCTTTGACAGTAATCTTACATCAGTGTTTCTCTGCTTATGGAGTTTGGTCATCTGAATTAGAGCCTTATTGTAGCAGAAACCTCGCACTGGAGATCTATTGGCATATTGTCTTAAAAAAACCTCTCAGGGTATAGCTGGCTGCCAGAACTCGGCTTGTGGATATAGAGACCAGGAATATCAGTACGGGACCTGTCAAGCCAGCAGCTGTGGACCGACTGTAGCAGCAGCATCAATATGTGGAAGGGAAGCTGAATTGTGCTACTTCCCTAAATAAAAATGACCAGTGCCTGAGCTGAGGAATAAACTGTAGGCTGGTTCACACATGGATTTCTCAGAAATACACAACTCAGCCAAACACATGTCCTTAAGAAGTATTGTGTTCAAGTTGATGCTGGGCAATATGAACAATATCCATGGTGACTACTAAGAGATGACTCAATCAAGTCAATACTTAATGGTCCTGTCAGAAAGTAATGAGCATGTATGCGTGAACCAGTCAAGATAAATCTTGCTGAATTCCGGCTTCCGAGGTGTTTCTCAGTTAGAAGATGAGTACAATTAGTGTACTGACTGTGTAATAGGTCAGAGCCAGCCTGCTAGTAGTTGAACTCAATGACTATAGGCGACCATTGGCCGCGGCTCCCCATTACATTATGTTGATGCCTGCCAATTAGCATTTCACTGTTTTCCGAAAGGATTTTGTGGCACTCCGCAGCTCCCCTGGATGGTTTACGCAGCTCACCTGGGAGCCATGCCTCCCAGTTTGGGAACCACTGCTATATAGGATTGAGCCTTTAGGCAAGGAAGGGAGCAGATGAAGTTTTGCCCTATGTTAAAAATAATGATATCGTAATCTGCCACCTCTTATGCCCTTTATGTATCAGTACGCATCAAGGATTCCCACAGACTGAAGTCCTGTTGCATGCAGCTTACTCTGATCTGAAAGTGTTAAGTGCTCTTCCCCACCATCTCTCTGCTCCCGGTGTGAGGTTTTTCCACATTTAAAGGGCTCATCAGTCACTGTGGCACACTGGTCACTATGGCACACATTTGCAATACAGTATATTATTTGGGCCTTAGTAGTTGCCAGCGGGTGGTGCAGCGGGTTAAACCGCTGAACCATAAGCTGTCGATCGAAAGGTCGGCAGTTCGATTCCTGCGACGGGGTGAGCGCTCGTTGCTTGGGCAGCTCCTGCCAACCTAGCAGTTCCAAAGCATGTCAATGCAAGTAGATAAATAGGTACCACTTGCGGGAAGGTAAATAGCGCTCCGTGTTCCAGCTGCATGCTACGCGCTGCGGCAAGGAGAGTCATGCCGGCCACATGACCACGGAGGCGTCTTTGGACAACACTGGCTCTTCGGCTTTGAAATGGAGATGAGCACCACACCCTAGAGTCGGACACGACTGGACTTAATTGTCAGTGGATACCTATACCTTTTTAGTTGTATTAGGCCCAACAAGTGGAGCAAGGGTATATCCTGCTATGCTGCCAGTAATTTGTAATCTCATTACACTATGTGGCCCAAAGGTTTGTAATAACACAAGAGACACAAGGGTTTGTAATAACATAGCCATCTTTTAACACAAAGTCTCCAACCCTGTGTCATGTTCCTTCTCTGTAATGCCACCTCCAGGACTTTAGGGGGCCCCCCTTGAGCAAGGCACTTGTGACTCTTTAACCCAAAAGAGGTGGATGTGCAAACAGCGAAATGCTTTCATTTCTGAACTTCTTGTGTGCTCTGTGCGAAGTGAGAATGCTAGCACTATGGGGGCAATGCATGTTTTGGGGTCCCAACACATATCCAGCATTGTCACTCTTCTTTGTGTTGCATAACATTTTTGCTTTCCACAGTATGCTGCAAGTTAAAGGTGGCTGTTGCTCATGCAATAGCATTGACAGATGCTGTTACACCAGCACAACATCTAGAGTCAATGGTGCAGTGCCATATGTCATAATATCACAGTGCTGAATCATGCATACACAGTTCTTCTGAGTGATCCTATATAGCTACCGGTATCTGCCAAGGCAGCAATTCCTAAGATATTTGAACATTTTGCTATAGTCATTAAAATCCTAGGGACATTGGTAAAAGTTTTCTTCCCAATCAGTAACCTTATCTGTAGGCAGATTTCCCCAGAATGCAAGAGCTATGTCTCCTTGTATTTTCTAAACGGTGTTTCTTCAGACAAGCAAAGAACCATGAGTTCCTATACTACATCATTAACCCAAAGCTCTTTTTATTTTTTTATTTTTAAGACCTGGATTTTTGTTATTTATAATTTAAAAAATAAGATAAGCATGGTTATTAGCCTGGGGAAAATATGAATATGTTCCCATTACATTTTTAGGCTACTTTAATAGCCACAAAAATCAAAGAATAAGAACATGCCAGTAAAAAAATATAAAAAAGAGATGAAGGGTTTTGAAAAAAGGAAAGACAGTAAATAAAACTTGTTTATGACAGTATCTCAACTTCAAAGGCTTTTTATCATTTTGTTCCAATAAAACTTTGCAAACTGTCAAGAACTGTTTATATTCTTGCAAATGCCTTTTGATAAAGATACAGAATTTTCTCCTGATCTTGAACTTGTGGTGAAAGAAATGTTTAAGCATTCCCAAATCTCCAGGCCTTTGTCTCTTCTGCTGTCCTTCCATCAGATTCCTGTGACTTACTCCTTTGTGTACTCTGCCTTCAATTCACCTTCAATTCTCTCCCTTAAATTCTCTACCTTTCAGTCAATTTTTTTAATTTGCCCTGCAAACAGCCTTCTCCAATCGGGCCAGTGTGAGGTTTAATCCCAGATAAATGTATAAAGCAGTTCTCAAAGAAGGTGGACTTATCTTGTTGACAACTCTGCTTCCTGAGCAGTTGGAATGTTCATGGGCATTCTGTAAGTAACCATACCAGTTGAAGCAAGCTGCACCAGAGGCTTCACTACTAAAAGTGCAATACAATCAAGATTGCTTCTGGCTGTATGGTGGTGGGCACTGAAAGTAATCTCAAGGCAAGTTCCACTATATGGTACCACCATGTTCAAAGTCAGTATGGCAATGATGCTGGACTTGATACCGATTAGCCTGAATCATCCAGATTATACAGCATGCCACAAGACAGGTAACAAGGTGCACTGTATGCCAACAGGTGCATGCAGAATGAGGACTCAATTTAGTTGAAACAAATATAGAAGCCTGAAGAAAATGAGCTGGGCCAAAGGCTACAGTAACAAGTCCAAGGGATACATATGGTGCATTTCAGGCATCCAAACCAAATTACATCAGATTTGGGATCTTTCCCACACAAACCAGAGATTAGCCACTAACGTTTAGCAAAGCTGGCATTAAAATAAATAATATTTTTAAAAAAGATGTTTGTACAGATCCGTTTTCAAACAAATCATTATATGCAGTGTGGCTGGCACTTTTCCCAGAGGTGTATTTAGTAGGTTACCGGTGTGCTACTCCACATATCACTTATGGCTGAAACTGAGAAAGGTCCAGAGGGGTCAGCTACAAATCCATGCCTCTGAGTGCCACTGAGTCAGATCAGTTGGCCGTTTTCAATAACATGTTATTTCAATTTACGCCAGCCTATGATTAAATCATGATTATGTAATTGGGCTTCAATTAATTGACTTGAAACACCATCCACAAAATATACCAGTAAAAATAGCACACACATTTTACTTTGCTGGACTGTACCAGAATGTTACAACAGCTGCTGTCTGTTAAACTGTTCAATTATCTTGAAGAGATGCTGAAGACACAGCAATAAAAAGGTCAAAACTTCCTTCTTCGGGTTTCTAACTCTGCTTGTTTTAAATCATAGCAGCAAGGAGTGTGACGTATTTTCCATCATAAGTTTTATATAACTTTAGATTGGAATATCACATAGTGAGACTGTAAATAAAAAGGTATCAATAGAAACATATTTTCAAATTATGCTCCCACACTGAGCTCATAGAGCCAATCTACCTAAGGGTGAGTTGTCCCTTGGCACAAATCAGGTGCAGATCATGTATGGTAAAACATAGCAACATATAGTAAAATGTTTGTCTGGATGGGCTCATCCGAGTGAGCCGAAAAAGTGCAACAGATCAACCCTGTGAACTCCATCATGTGTGAAGAAACAAAAATACAGCCAAATTAAAAAAAACAAAAAACAGACCTTCAAAGCAAGAAGGAATCTTATAAACGGTATAGTTTTACTATCTTGCACACAGAACAATTATCTGTATTACATTTTTGCAATGGGGGAAATTTCTCTTTAGAGCCAATTTGTTCCCCTTTACAAGGGCAAAACCTGTAGAGACGAACGTGTGAGGGGCTACTTGGGAGCATGCCAGTGATGTGCACCTAGCCACATACACCCCTCTCTCCCCCCCCTCCATGATTACCGCCAAGATCTCTCCCTCTGTTCAACATTTGGGAGCCCAAGACTGGAAACCAGGAATTGGGAAATGGGTCAGAGCCGAAAGGGTCAAGCCAGGAGCCAAGGAAATCACACTAGGACACGTCACAAGTCAGACCAAGCTGAGAGCCAGGAAGCTGAGAGCCTACCTTTCCCAATGGGTACTCTGCAGGATCTGCAGTGGTGCCGGCCTCGGCACCTACTTGTATGTAGTTGCAAAGTGCTTTATGGGGCAGGGGGAGGGTGGGGATGGGGGCATAATGGGGCAGGGGGAGGGCAGAGGTGGTTGAATCAGGACCGGGAGGGGGGTGGGATTAGCAGCACTGGTGCACACACCAATTCCTATCCTCCTTCCCAGGCCTTTTTTTTCTTGCACAGGGCTGCTCAGTTCTGCGCCAACGATTGAGCTGGCACAGATCCAAGTAGCCCCATTGTGCAGGCTGGGGGTTTACCCACTGTAAGGGGAATAATGTCCCCTTACCCTGAGGAGACCTCCAGTCTGCTTCTAGCCAATGCTGGATACAGCATGAGCCACACGCGTAGCTGCATCGTTGTTGGATAGGATTGTTAATGTAGGACTCCCAATTTGCATCTCAATATCTGTCAACAACTCACAGGTGTAGCAAGCTCATTATAATACTTCTGCTAAGACCTAGAATACCCAAGTGTGGTTCTCCTCCTTTCCAAATTATTGAAAAACTACTGTATATTCCAATAACAAGTCCCTCTAATGCCAACTGTCTGTCTGTTACATATGCACTAAATTTACAGTGCAATCCTATACATATTTACTCAGAAGTAAGTCCCATTGAGTTCAGTGGGACTTACTCCCAGGGAAGTGTGCATAGGATTGCAGCCTTACATTCGTATAGGTAATTTCTGCTCATTCCTCAATTTCCTAAGGAAAAAAGCTGAGTAATTCTTCAAGTCTTGATAAACTCAGACATAGTTTTGCATACAGTCTGTTATAGCCTTGTCTAAAATGTCAAGGATTTTCTCCTGTCCTTTAATATCTTTTTAAAAACTAGCCAACAATCATATGACTAGAAATTAATGAAGAACAGGAGAGCCTTGAATTGCTCATATTAGGAGTTATTTTCAGCTTCATATCCTTCAATCAAGTTCTCCTATTCACCTTTCAAACCATCAGCAAGTCTTTCAAGTGGGCTTCAAAAAGCAAGACCATTTTTCTCACTATCACTTTAACAAAACAAAAAAAGGGCAAAATACTTTATCAGAGGCTGTCATTCATAGGCTTAGCATATTTTGGGTGACGCAATCCCCCCATTTTTTTCTGGGCAGCAATTTTTTTTTGAATTTTTTTGGGTCTTGTTTTTTTTCTTTGAATGAGTTTTTTAATTTTTTTAAAATAAATTGCTGCTGCTGTCGTCGCCGCTGCCGCCATTTTCCTCCTTGATTGCCGCGCACAAGCGGCCGGGGAGTCCTTCAGAACGAAGGGCTTCCAGGCCGAGCTGCACGCATGCGCACAAGCGTTCTGAAGGGCTCCCGGGTCGCTTGTGCACATGCGAGCAGCTTGCGAATCGCAAACCGCACGCATGCACACAAGTGTCCCGGGAGTCCTTCAGAACGAAGGGCTTCTTGGCCGAGCCGCACGCGCGTGCGGCTTGGCCTGGAAGCCCTTCGTTCTGAAGGGCTCACAGGCGACTTGTGTGTGGCAATTCGGGAGATAAATGGCAGCGGCCATGTTTTTTACATGGTGACTGCCATTTTTTTTTAAAAAAAAAATTGGGGTCATGACTGCTGGGGGCCTCCCGGGACCCCGCCTGTGATGAACCCAGAAATACCGGGACTGTCCCGGGCGGACCGGGACGTCTGGTAAGCCTAGTCATTCGGAACCACAGCCAATAAAACTATTTTGTTTCAAGATCCTAAAATGTCCTAAAACATTTCTCTCAGGGGAAATGAGTGGGGGTGGCTGGGTGGGGAGGACCCAGCCAAAATTTAAAACTTTTATTTTAAAAGGTTGTGATCATTAATTACTATCCCAATCCAAGATGACTGCACTATCAATTAAATACAGGCCTGATTAGCTGCAGCAAGACTAAATTAAAAATTAATACGTAGGAGACCTAATGCATGATATTCTGGAGGTGATGGACTCGACCTTGGAGGAGCTGGGGTGGCGGTGGCCAACAGGAAGTTTTGGCATGGGCTGGTTCATGAAGTCAGAAGCGACAGAAGCAACAACAACAACAACAAGGAGACCTAAAACCTCAGAATTATGTGAACAAGATGGTAGCTACTGGAAATTTACTAGAATGTCTTTGATATGAAAGAAAAGACCAGTTGCTGAACTCAGCATTAAAAAGTAGCATCATTGTTATTTGTTATATCACCTCCTAACCTATGCAGAACTCCCTTACTTTTCCCTCTCTGAAGCTGATAGCAACTGATTAGGCATTCCTATTTGCTGTCGCATTATGATTGATTGCCCCTTGCTAGAATCTCTACCCTTGCTTTGAGTTTACTACTAACAAGCTCAGGTCTTGTTAGTAGTAGAAACGCCTTCCTCTGGAATCTATCTGCCATCTAAGAGAGTAGCCGGAAGCCCTGGCCTTGCATTGTCTTTTGACCCCATCCAATCTCCTCCTTCCTCATCCCATCTAATCCTGTTCAGCCTTGAATCTGGCATCCTGTACAGCTAAGCACTTAATTCTCTGCATTTTGTTTGCTGTTCAAGTTGTGTTTTTAATAAAGTTCAAGACTGAATAACAAAACTTGTGAGACGGGAGGCAAGTTTAACTGACTGGATATATATAGAGCCTAACGTGTGTTGGGGCCAGAACAGTCATCATAGAGGATTCTGAACCAAAGAGAAGAGATTCCCATAAAATAGGAGTGGATTGTTGTTTTTTCCACATAGGATTTGTGTGGCTCAGTTCTGGTACAAAATACATTCTCATTTTTTTTGGAAAAATACTTCCACTCATACCTGCAGTGGGGTGGGGTGTCTGAGGGGGGTTACATCCTGTATCCGTCGGCGTACAGCAAGTTACACTGGCATAAGTGCTCTTACACCGGGGGATCTACTGTTACACCGGTGCAAGAGTTACACAAGATTGCACCATGAGAAGGACAACCTGATGGGAATCTGCCACAGTGGACCTTTCAAATTACTTCTATTTCGAAGAATATAACATGAAGACAAGCTCACTTGGAGGAGAGTGTTATAAGCAAACAGGAATTTATTTGCCATGGAAACAAGGTCTCTACTTTTGCAAAGAAAAGCTGAAAGTGTCAAGGAAAATCTCTTGAAACATCCATGAGACTGAATAAGATGCACTGGCACTGAGAAGCACTCAGACTTTGGGAGAGAGGACTACTTCACCCATGCTATTTCTCCTACATGGAGATCTTTTTCAGGTAGGAGAAAACATAATGTGTGAAGACAACATGAGAGTTTAAGTTGTCGTAAGTAGATACCTCTCCAAGGATACCTCTCCAATTGCCCCCCACAGATGCAGCGCACGCTCCATCTTTTTTGGAGGCATCTGGTGGGACACTGTGAGATACAGGAAGCTGGATTAGATGGGCCTTTGGCCTGATTCAGCAAGGCTCTTCTTACATTCTAATGTTCTTATTGGTGCGGCTGCATCAGCAGAGGGAATTTGGGTAGGATTGGGCTGGAAGTTTGTGTGTATTTTAATTCTTAGCCCATCCTCTTCTAGGACTTAACATAGGATATATGTGTACTACTGTGAATTTTAAAAAGGAAGAAAAAAAGCCTGTCCCCAAGAGGCCACATGATAATGTTATTATGTAATAAAGAGGAATGAAAATAGGGGAATTTATACAAATAAGGCCTCAAGTACTAGAGCCAGGAGCTATGAATTAATATTTGAACTACCATTTTAAAAGGGAGATGTCTTCCTCCCATTCAAATATCTTTCCTTGGAAATCACTTGCAATTACTAGCCACTTTGGGGCTTACATGATTATAATTGTTTAAAGCTATTCAAATGCTGGTTTATTTGGGAAATGAAACAGACACTGACATCAGCTTTACCATGGGGGAAAAAATCAAACTCTGTAATTCAAATGGCTTAAAATAATGAATAGATTACTTTAATGGACAGATTAAACAAGAATCCTCCATCATAGAAAGCAATCAAAATGCCATTTATTTCATTTATGCACAAAGGTGAAAAAAACTGACTTAAAAATTTAGCCCATAGACTGGCATCCAGGTTGCTAAAGAAATGCTTTTCAACCTGTGGTATTAGTACCACTAGTCACACTTCACACTATAGCAGTTGGCACTTAGCCACACTGCCATGGTTACTATGTGTTGCTGTCCTGCTTGGCCTGACCCGGCCAGAAGTGGAGATGGCTGGGGTGGTGGTGCACCAATGGGCAAGGTGTGACTGTGCAATTGTCTGGTCCTTCAAAAGAGGCATAGTTTAGGAAAGTGGATGCAAGGCAAAGCCCCAAATGTGGGGCAAGGTACCTACTCCTGTGCACAGCTGTCATCCCTTGTGGTACTTGGAAAAGTGGCACTTGCAAAACATAAATAAAAGTTGAAAAATTCTATGCTACAGACAGCAGAAAACAGCTTCTTCCCAAGTTTAAAACCCAGGTAATCTACTTCTCTTACTAGCTTCCAGCCCAATCCTGTTTAAAGATCCGCGGCCAGCTGGCGTGCCCTGGGGATTCCTCAGTAGAAGGGGACGTTCATCCCCTTCCCCCAGTGTAGGGCTCCCTGGCCCCAATGGGCCTCGTCGAATGTACGTTGGCTCTCGAGTCGACATACATTCGGGGTGGTGGGCTGCCCAGGCCAGGAACAGGCATGGGATATCAGTGGAGTTCGCCGCCAATATCCCTGCCCCATCCCAGCCCAGCTAGCCCAACGGCTGCCCTCGCTCACCGCACGGCCCGCCCTCCTCCCACCCCTGCACTGGCTGGTGCAAATCCCACCTCCTCTTATAAAGGAGAGGCCAACAGAGAGGTAAAAAAGTGATGACAGCTCTACAAGCCTGCAAGAAGAAGATGGAGATGCCAGCAGAACTAGGGAAGTGTCAGGTGGGTGTGCACCATCAATGGTGTGTGCTGGTGGGGGGGGCTGTGTGTGCGTGCCTGCACACACAGTGGTGAGGAGGGTAAGGGGAGGCAGACTTTGGGAGCAGATTCAGGTCTGGCTTGACTTGGGCTGTCCCTGGGCTGCACACTCTCTGTAGAGCTCAAACATCCCATTTCCTGCCCAGCTTCAAACAGGGCTTTTGGCTTTGACAGCAATGATAGCATTTTAGATATGTGAGTTGGGAGAAAGGATGTCTGCACTGTCCACTGGCCCCTTTCTCTTTTCTCCCATAAGAACCGATCAGTAGTATCAGAGGAAGTCATGCCAATAGGGTTGTATGTATGCTGTCATGTTGTATGCATGACAAGTGCATACATGTTGTATGAATGTTGTATGCATGCTGTGGCTGAGTGCTTCCATCACACTACCAACTCAGGTGTCTACCTGCTTTGCAGCATCTTTTTGAACTTCCTATAAGGCATTTGCAAATCAGTGTCAGTGAACTGGGTTTGTGTCAGGTCTTGGGTGGACTAGATATTCCAATAACCCACGTTTTAATAACTATCCTCATAGTCCAGCCCTTCATGTGTTACTGCCACTGCTGTGATGGAAGAACTAAATATCCATATCACATACAAAGGTGAATTGGCTGGTTGATGAATTGGCTGTACTAAACTGGTTTTCTGGCTCCTGCTGGTATATAGCAATTGGGTTGCATCCAAACAGTCATGACTAAATCCCACTGAAGTTGATGGGATTACTCTGATTCATTTCAATGGTGTTTTGTTATGATTAACCTTCTTAGGATACAACTTTTTGTTTGTATGCTAAAAATCAGGCTTATACAAAGGTCTTGGGGTGGACAAAAATCACCTTCCCTTGGTTTGCTGACAACTCCTACAATTCCTACTCTTACTCCTTTTAAATGTAGGAAAGTTTCAGAGGTGGAAACAAGAAGGGAAATTTCCTAATATACTTTTTAATTATCTCTTAATTCTTGGCCTCAATCATTCACATATTTTTAAAACAAACATTATAGTACTATAAAGCATATAGCTTATAATATTCTTTCCACTCGTACAATATGTCATATAAAAACATTACCGCCACCTTTTCAACACTTTATGACATTTTATTATGTACTACAAATGTCCAAAATTAAATACATTAACAGCCCAATCCAACACAAATCCCTGTGCAGCGATGAAGCGGCACAGGCATGGGCTATGCTGCATCCCGCAGGGGATTTTTGGCTGCTGGAGGTCTCCTCGGGGTAAGGGAACATCTATCCCCTTGCCATGGGGTAAACCCCAGCAGCCGCAATGGGTCAACCTGGACCTGCACCAGCGATATCACTGGCACTGGTATTGATCCGTGCAGGTGGATCAAGCCCGGGAAGGGGGTTTGGATACAGTGCACACTGTTGCTGCCAATCCCGCCCCCTTCCGGGCCCAATCCACCTACCCCTTGCTTCCGTTGCCACCCCCGTTCAGTCCTCCCCCTGCCCCGTTCAACCCCTCCTCGCCCTCCACCTGTGTTGGACTTACCTGCTCCAGCAGACCTCCCAACAACCACTGGTACCAGTGGGAAGGCCCTGGCCTTCCCGTTAGCACACCTGGGCCTTGTGCTGTCACAAAGCACTTTACAGCGCTTTTGCAACAGCCTGCGCCGGCAGAACACGCATTCCACCGACTCAAGTCCTCCTTAGGATTGGGATGTAAATACATTTTTTAAAATTAGGGTTGTTTTGCAAAGTTAGAGTTAACTAAACATGTCATCAAAACACAACTAGAATAAGTAAATGACCCAAAAGCAGGGCCACAGAATAAATATAACCATCTTGATTTTGTATAACGTTGCACTTAATAGAGTCTGACACTGCAAAATAGACATCTGGCTATACAAAGTTGACATGTATTTAGATATTATATGGAAAACACTGCAGGCACCAAGCATGTGATTTGTAAAAAGCTACGTTCTGGAAATACTTGGTTCAGTATCATAACACTGAGACTGTAGTAAGTATCCCAATAAACGAATCTTATTACTTAGAATCTATATTTCTAAACTAAATAAAATTTAGATGTTAATAAGAACAAAAGTATCTGGTAACAAGTTGGTGGATTTTAAAAAATTATTTTAAGTTACAAAAAAGGGAATTGTTGATCATTAATAGTAACTGACTATCAGTGCAATCCTGTGTAAAGATACATGGCTGTCCTAAAGGGCCAGCCACTGTATCCTAAGCCCTTTCCGGGCCACGCTGGCACTGCTGGAGTGCACCTCAGGGGAAGGGGACATTCATCCCCTTCCCCAGGTATAGGCAAGCCCGGGGCCTATGGGCCTCCTCGGATGCATGCTCCAGATCAGGGCCATTCTGGTGGCGGGGCAGGCAAGGCGATGACACGTCGCCCCACCCACCGCCTCAGTGGCACGAGTCCAGCTACGCTACTCTGAGTAGCCCATAAAATTCCTGTGGAGGTGGGTAAATAGCTAATGTGCAGGGAGCCAGAACACATTGTTTAAATGCTTTCCCTAATGTTGTATATGTCTGAGGTACTTTTCCACACAAGAGCATCTGTGAAGAAAAGGTCTCAGAGATTAGTTCTTTGTACAGAAAGAAATGATAGCTTTAAAGTACTAGACTTCAATATCCATCGTAATGAAGGGTTCAGCATTTTAAGGTCAGATTTTACAAGTGTTTTCATTCCTCCCCCCACCATACCCAAACTTCCATTTTTTATGTATAAATAAAGAAGAACATTACGACCTTTTCAAGCTGTCAAAAGAAAGTAAATGTTTGCGCTGGCTTGACAGCACTGGCATAAAGCTCAAGGCAACAAAAGCCTGTGAACCCTTACCTAACTCTCCCTGCTACTTGATCTGCATTGGGCTAAAACACTCAGCTGACTTCTTTTTCATTTTTGCCTTATTTTACAAATTCACTTACAGAAAATAATTGGGATTTTTTGTGTTATGTTTCATTTATTATTTATTATTATGCACACATATTAACAAAAAGCAAACACACACACATTTTCCTGGAGTCAGTTTTGCTTGCTAATGAGAAACTGAAAGTGTTTTTAATATTATATAATGAGCATCATCATAGGCAGAAGCAAATATTTCTATCTACAGTAGGAATTGGATTTAGTTACATGACACCAATTTATCAACTGACCATTCTTAGCTAGATTTCCTGTTTCTTCAACGTGCACCTTTAAAAAAAACTCTACTCCGTGGAAGACCCACTGTTGTGAATGGAGGTTATACTGTAGTTATGTAGCAGTGCTTGGTGCCTTCCTTTTTTAATGTGACTTCTATTCAAAACAGGAAAGTGGGAGTCAAAAAAGTCACGAGTTATACTTAATAGAGTCATTGTTTAAACTAACATGGCCAGCCATGACTGATTTCAGAGAAAGCTTTATTAAGACAGAAATACAAAATCAAAACTAAACATAAACCAAGATGTACCGGTAACTTGGATAACTCCTCCAATGTAGAGTAAACCTAGGAAATAGTATGAATAAGGACAAAGATAATGTTTCTTGCTAGATCTGACCTGCTCTTGGCAAACTGATCAGCCATCCTTGGAGGGCCAGTGAATGAATGAGCCCCTCACCCATCTGTCCACCATTGCCTCCAGCCCATTGTTCTACTGGACATTCCAATCCTCTTGCAAGGAGCAGTCAGAAGAGGATCGCAGGAGCAGTGCTGCCAGAGGAAGAAGTAGGAAAAAAAGCTGTTGCAACTCCAAATTTCTCCACCTTCTTGGTGCCTGAAAGGCGATTCAGACAGGGAAAGGTGACTTGGAGCATGCCTGCTCTTTCTCTTTACTTACAAAGCGTGCACCATATAGCCACCCTGCCCCACCCTTCTTCTGTATGCAATGAACGTTAAGACCAGGGGTTCTCAACCGGTGGTACACACATACCAGAAGGTACTCCAGCTGACCGGAGGTGGTACACAGACTGCTGGTCCGCCCGAACCACGCTCCGACACGGTGTTTTCAGCCACGTTTTCGCTCCCGAGAAGCTCCTGCCATTGGCTGAGCCTCTCAGAAGCACTGAGAAGGGCTCTCCCACCCACCCTGACCCTCCTACCCATTCTTCTGGGCTCCATAAATGGCAAAAATCCAGAAGCAACTGGCAATGACATCATCGCCAGAGGTGGTACGTGGAGGGACAAGGGTTGAGAACCCCTGCATTAGATGGTTCATTTTGCAACAGAAGAAAGGCGGACAAAGGAGGCTGCATAGCACACATTTTGTAACTAAAGAGAAGAGAGAACTGAAGTGTGCATGCCTCTGGTCAGCTGGAGTACTATGCTCTCCATAGGAGGGGTGCGTGTGAGCAGAGGCAGCAGTGGATGTTGGATTCAGAGGATGCAGAGGCACACTCCACCCCTGATCTACATAAACGAAACTTCTGCTTTTAAAAGAGAAAATATCAATCTTGTTACAATGTGTTCTCTAGGTAAGAGAAAACCAAGTATTGACAAAATAAGAATTTCTTTTCAACATCTTTGAGTTCCAAAAATGCATCATGACAACTTATGTCATTTTACCACTAACACAAGCCAACTCAACAACATGTGTCAATATTGCTGAACTGTGTAACAGCCAGCATCATCAGATGTAATATACCTACAGCACAAGTAGCAATTAACAGCCCAATCATACCTGGGCCTTGTCCTGATGGAACTCAAATTCACAGCGTAATCCTGTGTAACTTTGCACTGGTGTAACAGTAGATGCACCGGTGTAAGTGCACTTATGCCGGTGCATCTACTGTTACACCAGTGCAAAGTTACACAGGATTGCGCTGTATGTCAGCACAAGGTCTAGGCTGCTGGCACAGTAACTGCAGTGACAGTGTGTGGGCCGGGGCCACCATAGTGAATGGCTGGCTGCCTCAGACATGTGGTGATGAAGCATCCAGCCCCCGCTGGACCACGTACGTTGGTGGGGGAGCATTCCAGGGCATTCCATGGAAGGATCAGGGAGGGGATCAGGGCCAGCCAGGGGCAAGCTGAGTGCGGGCTGAGGGCAGATAATGGTGGCATCAACACCAACAGTAACCTATGCCACTGGCCTGGCTGGCCTCAACATGCCCCCTGGACCCACTTGGATTTATGCCAGCCAAAGAGCTGGCACAGATCTGGATAGGCTCATTGGGAAACATGGCATGGCAGAGTAGGTAAGTAAAAAACCTACGCCTACTCTCTGTCACTGCGTGGGTTCCCGGCCGGCCTGTAGCATGCAGTGGAAGCCGAGCTAGCGCTGCTGCATACTAGAGGCTGCCCAAGATAGGCTGTAAGACAAACAGAAAAGGATGGGGACAGCTTGCCTTGAGGCAAGATAGAAGATAATTTAAGGACCTGGAGACACCATCCTAAAGACTCCACCATCACAGATCAAGGTACATCAGTGCTACATCAGTGCTACCCCAGCTGCCAGAGGAACATGTTTTTGCTGGCGGCGGCTGCCAAAAACGGCCATGAAGCATGCCGCCTCGGCAGCGCACTAAGTAAGGTGCTGCCTAAGAGCTGGTGGGAAGGCCAGAGTCTTCCTGCCTGCATCAGCAGATCCAAAATATGGTGGGGTAGACAGGGAGGGCAGAACCAGGGCAGGGAGGGGTGAAATGGAGGGGGGAATGGGAGCAGGGAGGGGGTGAGAGGGGGTGGGTCTGGCAGGGTACACACTGGAACCTGCCCCCTCCGGCAGCAGCCTCCCCATCACCTTTCTCTCCAGGCTGGTCTCGCAACGGCACCAGGAGAAGCACAGCCTGCTTGCCCGCGTTGTGCGAGCCTGCCGGAGGCTCGCGCCGCCCGTGCAAGTAGGCTGTGCTTCTCCCGGTGCCTGCTTGCCGCGGCCCCAGCCTGCTTGCCGCGGCCCCAGCAGCAGCAGCAGCAGCAGCAGCAGCGCGAGGATGACCAGCGACCAGGTAAGCATATTTTTATATATATATTTTTTAATATAAAGATTAATTATTTATTTAAAAATTTCGGCCGTGCTTTGCGTGGCAAAAGGGGGCACTTCGTGCCCCCTTTACTTAATTAATTAATTGAAAAAGGTGAATTTTTGATTTTCCGTTTGGGTTTCTGGTTTGGGTTTGCATTTCTGGTTGTTTTTTCTTTAATGCTTGTACTTTGTGGTTGGTTTTTCATTGTATATTGTAGTTTCTGCTTGGTTTTTGTTGTTTTTTCTTTGTTGCTTGTAGTTTGTGCTTGGTTTTTCGTTGTGTATTGAAGTTTCTGATTGGTTTTTCGTTGTGGATTGTAGTTTCTGATTGGTTTATGTTGTTTCTGCTTGGTTTTTCGTTGTGGTTTGTGATTGGTTTTGGTTGTTTGTGGTTGATTTTTTGTTGCTTTTACATTAATTAATTATTTACCTTGCCGGGGGGGGTTATGGGGGGGGTGTCCCTGTATGAAGTTTCTAAAATATGGTAAGCCTACATATGCAGAATATTATTGTATATTAATTAACACAATGTTTGAGTCCCCAAACTTCTGTTCTAATCTATTGAAAAATATCTGTGCAAAGCCAGGTTGTAAAGGTTTTTGTAAATATCTGAAAGTCAGTCTAGAATAGATGCAACTAAGGATGGGCCTAGAACAAATCTGTTACATTTCAATTGGGTTTTCTTGGGAGCAGCGCTTCTCCAGTCTGTCTTACAATTATTTCAAACGATTTAGGCTGCAATCTTAATCACACTTACCGCAAGGAGAGTCATGCCGGCCACATGACCACGGAGGCGTCTTCGGACAACGCTGGCTCTTCGGCTTTGAAATGGAGATGAGCACCACACCACAGAGTTGGACACGACTGGACTTAATTGTCAGGGGATACCTTTACCTTTACCTTTAAGCCCCATTGAACTCAGTGGGACTCACTTCTGAGCAGGCATGCACAGAATTGTGATATAGGTAAAGGTATCCCCTGACAATTAAGTCCAGTCGTGTCCGACTCTAGGGTGTGGTGCTCATCTCCATTTCAAAGCCGAAGAGCCAGCGTTGGCTCTGTGATCATGTGGCTGGCATGACTCTCCTTGCCGCAGCGCATCGCATGCGGCTGGAACACAGAGTGCTGTTTACCTTCCCGCAAGCAGTACCTATTTATCTACTCATATTAACATGCTTTGGAACTGCTAGGTTGGCAGGAGCTGGCCAAGCAATGAGAGCTCACCCCATCGCGGATTCGAACTGCCGACCTTTCGATCGACAGCTTATGGTTCAGCGGTTTAACCCACTGCGCCACCCTCTGGCCTAAGAATTGTGATAGACGGGTCATATTAAGCTCTGTTTCTATTTCTTACTAGATATATACAAATTCCATTTTCCATTGGATTGCACATTCTCTCTCCCCCCCCCCCATAATATTTCAATACCACCTCATATCATTGGCATACTCTGAGTGCTTCAGTTTCAATAAGATCAACTGACACTTTTCACTGATTTCTAAGGGCTTTGGTCCAGTCCATGGCTTTCAAAGCAGAAAGAAACTTCAACATGATTAATCCTATGAGAATGAGAAATAAAATATCCTTAAAACCTATTTCAAAGGTTTTAAGGTCTAGCAGCAATTTTTTAAAAAAACTAAGTTTAGCACACAGCTTTAATTTATAGCAAAAATGAGGAATAGATGCATCTTTATTACCAGCAGCAAGTCATAAAGATTAAGGAGTTTCCCAGAACTATTTCATATACAGAAGAAGGCTTCACAAAATAGACCAAAACTGTGTCAACTGCGGATGCTTTTTTCTTCTTCTTAAATCTCGTTTGTAAGGTCAGTGTACCAATATGAGAAATATTCACCTCTCACTACCTCAGTGTCATCAACTGTCAGAGTAGTCTGTGAACAAATAGCAACAGTCCCATATGCAGGACCATAAGAACATAAGAAGAGCCCTGCTGGATCAGGCCAAAGGCCCATCTAGTCCAGCTTCCTGTATCACACAGTGGCCCCACCATATGCCTCAGGGAGCACACAGCCAACAAGATAACCTGTTTCCTGCTGCCACTCAGAAGTTAGAAGTACTTTATTCGAAAAAGCAGCACACAAACCAAGAAGCATCGCTTTTTTAAAAGCTCGCTTCTCTATTTCACTTCAGAAACAATTTTCAGTTCAAATGTCTAATTTACAGGACACACATTTCTTCGTCACACACTTTATAATGTTCTCTCTCATGCCTCAGCTGATTGGGCCCAAAAAAAAATTTCCTGTCAAGCATTCACCATTTTAAATTCACTGCTCCGCTGGCAGGTTGTTAAATTGCTGAAAGCCTCTTTAGGCAGAAGTAGCTTCATTTGTCGTGTGCTGCCACGTAGACAGCTTCGACCCCCTCGTAAAACAATTTAAACGTTTTTAGTTATTTTGCACCATTCAGGCCAGGTTGAGGCATAGGCACACACACGTCTCACTTTTCCCTTTAAATGAAAAATAATTTCCATCGTAAACTTAAATCTGAACTAGCTTAATTATTGCTTGACACTGAATTTCTCTACCACAGAGAAGGAAAGTGCAACCCAAGTGATATATATACGGTAAGGCAGCACTGCTGCAAGAGATGCAGCAAAGTGACGGTGGGGTGAAGCAACATGTCACTTCTGAAATTACCTTGCGGACTTCTTCTTCATCTCCACATTTTTTTTCAGAGGGAGGCATCCATAGAATAACTACTTCTGCCTCTCCAGTCTTTTCACTACAGAACCCATCTGGATTCGTGTATAGCCCACTAAGTGCTACTTGTTCACTGAAGAGGAAATTCCTCCTTAAGGCAGATACGAAGCCACAACATGCTTCCTTCCCAAAGAACCAACTTCTGTTTTGGTCCTTGGAGACAACAGAAGGAACATTTGGCACAATGCCTTGTTTTTACAGCAGGAAGGACAGTCAGATCTCACCAGCAGATTAAATACCACGTAAACCAGAAAGAACTCTCAAAGGTCATCTGGCCACACACTCAAGCAGTATTTACTCTACTTAAATCACTCCAATAGATGTTTTTCAGCCATCCCTTAGCACCTCTGAAGCAGGCGATTTCTCCCTGCGGAAATGCTTTTCCAAGTGTTCTAAAACTAACCAATGACTTGCTTTTCTGTTTTAAGACTTGCCGCATGTGACCATGGCAACACACAGTCGTGCCATGGACAACATAAGGTCCACTGCTCTGAAAAGCTTTTTCAAAGCTCTGAAAAGATCAGGCAATTAATTTTTATGTAGGTGCAAATTATCTATTCATTAATTTATATTTCATTTTGCCATGGGATCGCAAGGTGGCATATCAGAGTTTCTATACGGTTTTATATGGCCAACATAAGTCCACACCTACTTAGCTTCAGCAAGCTTGCCTCATTCCCTCTGTACTGCACTTTAGTTCATGTTCGGGGACTGGGCCCAATGGAACAGGAGCAACTTTTTGCAACAAGTTCTGTTCCATGTTGCTGTGATATTGTATTAGGCAGAGGACAATGACTCTGATGCTGGGAAAGATTGAAGGCAAAAGGAGAAGGGGAAGGCAAAGGATGAGATGGTTAGACAGCATCACCGATGCAACGAACATGAAAATGAGCGAACTCAGGAAGATAGTGGAGGACAGGAAGGCCTGGCAGGATATGGTTCATGGGATCATGAAGGGTCGGACACGACTTAACGACTGAACAACAACAACAATGACATCTAAGAATTGTCAAAGCCTGTGAATAAAGGAACAAACCACTTGGTACAAAAGGAGGGGGAAATGGCTCCTGTGTTCCACACATTTCACAAAGGCTTGTAGCTGTTGCTATCTTCATTGAAGGGGGGGAGCAGCTGTAAACACATTATAGCAGTGGTTCTCAAACGTTTTAGTGTCCAGAGCCCTTTCCATTCCTATCAATTGTCTTGAAGAGTCCCAGAGCTCTGGGGAGCACACATTGAGAAATGCTGCATTACAGAAATAAGATGGAAACACAAGAAAAAGCCACATGCCAGGAAGATTTTTTAAACTTTTCCTTATCTTTGCAAGATAA
Organism: Plestiodon gilberti rubricaudatus; assembly: GCA_026170595.1. Taxonomy (NCBI): domain Eukaryota; kingdom Metazoa; phylum Chordata; class Lepidosauria; order Squamata; family Scincidae; genus Plestiodon; species Plestiodon gilberti. Next base: position 216,689,560 of record JANXHW010000002.1, on the reverse strand, counting down.
ACAAAATTATGGCTTGAGTCTTTTTTTGTTTTACACAAATGATAGGAAGCTATTTCATTGGTTTGTGGAACTCCTTGCCACAGGATGTGGTGATAGCACCTGGCGTAGATGCCTTTAAAAGGGGTTCGGATAGATTCATGGAGGAAAAGACCATCACAGGTTACAAACCATAAGCAATCTCCTGGCTTAGAAGTAGGTTTTCTCTGTATGCCAGGTGCAAGGGAGTGACAGCAGGAAACAGGTATCTTGTTGTCTGTGTACTCCCTGAGGCATCTGGTGGGACCACTGTGAGATACAGGAAGCTGGACCAGTTGGGCCATTGGCCTGATCCAGCAGGGCTCTTCTTATGTTCTTATTGTGAATGTATTCTATTATCCACCCTAGCAGACGGCATCCTTAGCATGTGGATGTCTTCCTGTGCATCTAACCCTACTGCTGACTGTATCTCTCTTTTCCACTCATTTATAATGTTTCAAACAGTGAACTGACAAAAACTACCTCTGTGACCTTCTAGTGTTTGTAAGCTTTTCTACATTAGGGTAAGAAATCCACAACCTATTCCATTGCAGAAGAAAGGTCTTCCAGTCCAAATGCAAAAGCCTCTTGTATAGCATCTATTTTAGAATCAATAAACAGAAACAGGATTAATATTGTATCTCCTGTTGGAATACAGCTGAAGTGAGGTTGTCCAATCCTGCCAGCTAGACAGCATGAAACTGTCTTCTGAAGGGCACTGATAAAATTCCTCAGCATTACTTTGTTTCAAGTTACCCCCTACCACAGGGCTTTTGCCCCAACCAAAGAGAGACACCCACAAAATAAGCCACTGGGTTAATTCCATTTCCAACAAAATGCAAGCATACATATTTGCATATGTTTTATCAAATTCGTTTCTACATTGCTCTAGGGAGATCTACAGAAATTCCCAATTATTTAATCTTAACGTAACTACTCAGCAAAGGAGTCCAAGAAAGACAGCTTTAAAGCATCTCTTTATCAGTCATGTCCTCCCACATACCCTCTCAGGCCAACCAAACACCTATCATTTCTTTAACTTGTTCCTTCTGACTAATCTCCCTACAAGCAATCTGCTAACACATTCACATTTGTGTGTCTTGGCAGTTGCATAAAGATTAGCAAATAGGTTTTAAGTACAGCTGCGCACCAAATATTCTCCAGTGAATATTTCTGGTGTGAAATTGGAGGTTTCCAAGAGGTCAATGTGTTCCCTTAAAGCTGCCCAACATTTACCCTTTTCCACAACTGTCCAGTGGTACTCATAGTCCCTCTGGATGCTGCTCCTACTTCTCCAACTCTATTTTCTTTCTCTTAACTGCATTTTCTTTTCCTTGGGACTGCGACTCCCAGCTAATCAGGGATCACATTATCAATGTGATGACAACAGTCAACAGGATTTGGCCATCATGCAGTGTTATCATAAAGACAAAGTGAAGGGAATGATTCCTGCTTCATAGGGAAATAGCAAATCCAAAATGTGACTGGGAGAAAAATGTGCTCTGAACACTTTTGCCCTTTTCCTCTGTTCCTTCCAGCCAAACCATTGCATGGGCAGCAAAAATGTTCAAAATATGCATCTTTCCCCACTTCAGCTTCATTCACTTTAAAGTGTTTGAGCACACATTACTTAAACTCGTCAGAAGAACTTTGGTTTATCCATTACACAACATTAGCCATTGACCAGAACCCACCTGAAAGTTCTGATGAGTGATGCTTGCTCCCAACACTCACCCACATTCTCTCAGACATAGGAAACAGATATATCCATCTAAGTGTTCAGATATGGTTTCTTCTCTACAGCACTAAATTTGGGACTGACCTCCCTTAATTACACAAGCCTGTCCACATTTTGCTTTCTTAAAAGTGAGACCTATTATTGGGTATATTTGGGACGCTGATTCCAAAAATGGCATTGGTTTTGCCCTGTCATAACTAGTTTTGTGGGTATGGCATTGCTACCTCATAATGTGCTGCTAACTGGGCAAGAAGCACTTTTTCAATTGATGCTCCTCTTTTATTTAGCAGGGGGAGAGCAACTGCTCCCCTTTCACCCCAGCACAGTGTCTTTCTAGTGGCTGTCGCTGGTGGTGTTCTGCATTTATTTTTATTTTTTAGATTGTGAGCCCTTTTGGGAGCCATTTAATCATTTGATTTTGTCTGTAAACCACTTTGTGAACTTTTTGTTGAAAAGCGGTATATAAATACTGTTAATAATAATAATGTGAGTCAAGCAACTTCCTTGTGAGGAATTCAATGCCATGGCTTCCTCACGAAGAAGCTGCTTGACTCGCATTATGTGGCAATGCCATACTCCCAAAACATGATGTGATAGGGCAAAACTGATGCCATTTTTTTAAACCAGCACCCCAAATTCATATAAAACCACCATAAAATTTGAAAAACGTTTTTGAACTTCAAATTTGCAGGCCTGTGTTATCTCTCACAGGTTATCTTCAATACCAGTGTCTCCCAGGAATTGCTAATCAAAATCAGGTATATTTCTCTTGCAGGACAATCCTATCCATGCCTACTTAGAAGTAAGTCCATTGTGTTCAGTGGAACTTACTCCCAGGAAAGTGTTATAGGATTCTAACCTTATGATTCTTAGTCTAGGCTCATACTAGCATGTTAATCTTGATTGAATATAAATAATGTACCCAGAGCTTTTTTACTGAATTCCTAATCATGTACTTGAAATAATTACTGTATCATTTCAATTCAGGAAACCCTGGGGACTGATACTGCTGGCATTTGGGCTTGCTGGATATCTTGTAAAACTGGAGTGCATTGTTTGGACGAACAGAACCCTTTTTTTTCAGAGAAACCAAAGTATTAAGAATGTCCCCCTCCAAAAAGCACCGTACAATATTATATACTTCCTTTTTTATATATATATTTATATTTTATTGATATATTAAAACATAAAAACAATACATATTTCATAAAGTTATAGCAAGCGCGAAGCAATACATCCTACTAGCATACTATTCACTATTTTCTACATATAATTTCCAACTAAGCCAAAACAATACCACATTCTATTCATTAAATCCGCATATCATCACATCATTCCTCTCTCTCTCTCTTAAAAAGTCAATAAATGGTTTCCAATTATTCACGAAAAAGTTAACTGACTTTTCCTTAATTAAAATTGTAAGTTTATCCATTTCAGCATAGTCCAAAACTTTCAGCCACCAATCTTCCAGCGAAGGTATCTCCGAATTCTTCCAATATTGTGCATATAAAATTCTTGCAGCAGCTATCATATATAAAAACAAAGTTTGAAATTTTTCGCCTACATGATCCACATACCCAACAAAAATGTTTCCGGTTTCATTTGAACCTTAATCTTTAAAATCAACTCAATCTGTTTATGAATCTGAGTCCAGTACTTCTTTGCTTGGGGGCATGTCCACCACATATGGTAAAAAGTTCCTTCTTGCTTTTTACATTTCCAACATCTATTCGTCACCTTCTCATACATTTTTGCTAATTTGCTTGGGGTTATATACCATCTATATATCATTTTATACATATTTTCTTTAATATTAACATATAACGTGAATTTCAACTGTTTTAACCATAGTTGTTCCCATTGGTCCATTAAAATAACATGACCTACATTTTTCGCCCAATGAATCGTACATTCTTTAACCTGTTCTTCTTCTGTTTCAAACTTCAAAAGCAATTTATACATTTTTGAAATTATCTGGTCTTCAGATTTTAATTCTTTTCGTTATCTGAAGAAAGCACGGAAGTAATATTATATACTTCCGTGCTTTCTTCAGATAACGAAAAGAAAGCATATAGACTTTAGGTAGAACTACAAAGGTAGCAGATCAGAGCGGGTGAGTCAAAGGAATGTCTTCTTCTTACTTAGCATTTTCAGGGGGTGACAGTCCTACTGGGCTACAAAAACACCAGTAAATTATATCTGAAGAGGTTATGCATATGCATGTATGAGTCACCAAGAGTGGCTCCCAATTATGTTTGTTGCTGGCAAACTATGTGGTCAAGGAAAGAGGAAACATTGTGCCCCATATTTCTAGAGTGGGATCTCCAGGCATTCGGGCAGCATAACTGTGGCAGAGAGAAAGGAAGAGCCAGGATGGTGTAGTGGTTTGGGAGTCGGACTTAGACCTGGAAGATCCAGGTTCAAATCCCCACTCAGCCACAAAGCTTCCTGGGTGACCTTGGGCCAGTCACTGGGTGACCTTGGGCCAGTCACTATCTCTCAGCCCCACCTACCTCACAGGGTTGTTGTGAGGACAAAAAGGAGGGGAGGAAATATGTACACCACTCTGAGCTCCTTGGAGGAAGGGTGGTATAAAAATATGAAAAAATAAATAAATTTCTACCAGTGGAAGAGGCCCATGACTCTTGCAAAAAAAAAAAAAAAAGGCAAGGTGGTAGAATGATGTCCTGCCTACTTCCCAAATCAGAGAGAGCCACGCATGCATGCTTCCATTCTGGTGCAAAGGAATATACTGTATATTCAGCAGGAAAACAAATAGCATGCAAGTGCTAGTCTTGGACCTGGGAAAGAAGATAAAGGAATGTTTGCATTGTCTCTGAATCCCAAAGTCATGCTGGAACTTTGTTTCTGATTCCCTCTTTAAGATTTCTGATGCATTGTCTCAGGGCAGGGGCCAGTCCTCCCATAGTGGCCATTCCTTACGCAATTCTTTGTCTTCAAAGTGACTGCAGAGATGAGGAAAGGAAGGGTTCAGAGACAGCGTACTCTTCTGGCACATTGTCTGAGAGCCCACCAGGGTTATGCCGGAACTACACTTCATCCCGGTGCGTTGCGGAGATTCTGACAGCATTTCGGAAGCAAGCGGAGCAGCTGCGAGCTCCAGATGCCGGCACGTACACAAAGCTGGAAAGATGGTGCCTACTCATCTTTTGAGGGGCGGCTTCGCTGAGGCAATGCAGCCTACCAATCGGATGAGAGGCGGGAGGAGAGTGGTTGCATGCCAATCAGAACTACCTCCAATCACCGTGGAGGTTTCATTTCAAGGCTTATTCCCAGAGGAAAACACAGGAACAGGAGAGAGAAAACCAGAATGGCGGGAAATACTCAAAATAGCCCAAACTCCTGTCACCGTGGAGGTTTATTCCAAGAGGATTAATTGTAACAAGAAAGAGTAGGAACAATCAGAGAGATTTGCGTTTTGGTGCTCGGTTGCTGCTTGCAGCAAGGGAACGGTCTGTTGTGTGTGCACAGGCAGAGCAGAACAATATTTCCACTGCAGACCGATTATGGATTTAAAGCAAAATATTGCTTACGACTGCTCCATGTTGACTCATTCAGAGATGCACGGGGAGTTGAGCAGTACCCGAAACCCCTCAACGTGTGTATTAAAACAAAATAGAGAGAAACGTGTGAAGCTTGTGGGTGATTTTGTCTCGGCTGCCTTTGCGACTACGTCAAGCTGCATAGGGCAGGGTTGTTAAAAAGTAAAAACCGGCCCCACTGTAAAGAGCAGACTGGCAAGGTTTATGGCCAATCAGAGCGCGCTTGTGTTTAACCAATCACAGCTGCGCTTTCTTAAGAAGGTGGGACAGCAGGACGGACAACAGGCAGGAAGACACTCCTCCGACCAGCTCTGCGCACGGAGGCAGAGGCAGGGGCAAGACGCCTCCGCGTCGGGATTCGTGAAGTGTAGTTCCAGCCTTACGTCAAGAACAGAAGGTGGGCTGAGACACTCAGCCCAATCCCGCCCTTCTAAAAGCTCAATGGGACTTACTTCTGAGTAGACATACTTAGGATTGTGCTCCAAGTTTCTAGTTTGATATAACAGCTGCAGTATTGACAGGATGTTCTTCCCTTGAATTGTAACTGTTCATGGGATCATCTATGATGAGAAACACAGCCACATGGGTCACTCAATAGATCCCACACCCATGCTCACCAGAAGAAACGGATGGGGTCTCAACCTGCCCAAAGGAAAATTAACATGCCTCCTGAGCAGGAAAAGAGCAGGAATGCTCTACTACAACATGATCACTAAGTTAGGTAAAGGTAAAGGTGACCCCTGACAATTAAGTCCAGTCGTGTCCGACTCTAGGGTGTGGTGCTCATCCCCATTTCAAAGCCGAAGAGCCAGCGTTGTCCGAAGATGCCTCCTCCAAGAAGGGAGCAGTTCGTAAGTCAAAAGGGAGGGAATTCCATAAGGTTGGTGCCACTACTGAGAAGGCCCTATTTCTGAGCAGCATGCCATCTTGCCTGACACAATGTAACCTTCTGTCACCCCCATTTTTTCAGGGTTTCAGGCAGAAAAGTTCAATTTTAAAGTGATTGAATCAATATTAATAAATACAAATTTCACAGAGCAAGATATTATCTTTTCTTATCACAATACCAACGGAATGGTTGGTATGGCCCACGCTACGCCAAATGTTAAGGAAAGCAGGCCAGTATGAAAAGAAGTGTTTTCTGACCATAATAGGACGAGGCTTAGAATGGAGCGAGGACTAGGCTAACACATTGCTAAGGGACACGCTATAGTTGCCAACTTTTCAACTAGCTCCTGCTGCTGTGTCTTTAACAGCAGCTTGATCTGCAGTAAATAGTAGATGATAAAGTCACTCTATACTGTGAAAATCTTCACCTGCTGATTTCTGCAGATCAAGCTGATGTTACAGGAACAAACCAGGTCTTTTTTTGCTAATCATTTGGCAGTCCTAGAGCTAGGACAGGACATAAGGACAGGACTTCAGAATAACCTGCCATCTTATAGGCTACAAAGAAAGAGACAACAGTAAAATATGATGTTTCCGTCTTATAATTCACATTAAAGTTTGTTTATAAAATTGTCAGTTGTGCAATTTAAGAGAAAAACATACCGTATTTTTCCAGTTTATTCTACAACAGCTCCATTAGATTTTACAACTTGCAAATGTATTTAAATATAAGCTATTAGTGCCTTAAAATTAATTTTAACATAATTAAATCTCAAGCAATAATTAGAAAAGGCCCCCTACATTTCATTTTTTTATTGTCATTCAAACCAGATGGATGTTGCCCTCAGCAGTTCCACTAGCACACATGAAAGGACACAATTACACGTGTACTTATCCAAGCAACTTGATGGATGGGGTTCCAACTTGACTGGAGTTGGAAGTTTTGTTTTGTTTTTCATTTAAAAATAACACACAGAGGAGCACAATATGGATCAAAACTGCAGCAGGATCAAGTACTGTACAAAAGGCCCCCTACCCTCCTACCACAGTGTCATCGTGCCACCCTCCTACTTATTTCTAAAGCTAACACTGCATTGGGTGAAGTTGCATGAAGTCTCTGTAGGAACCACATCTCAAATCAGGTTAACACTTTATCATATCTAAGTCCAACGCTCTCAGCTGCACCTAGAAACAAACTGAAAAGCCAGTGCAGATTGCTAAGTACAGGTGAGATACAGCATGCCTTTAGCAAGTGTCTTCGTTCTAATCAAACACGCTACATGTGCCACAGTCGGGGGTTTCCAAGGAGCCTTGTAGAGCAGTACAATCTGGATACAATTGCATGCCTGACTTTCCTGAAATATTGGTTTACTTATTGTTTATTCAGCAATTTCAGGCCCTTATTTATTGCGAAGTAAAGCTTGCAAGGCTAATGCTAATATCATGTTAGCTGACATTTACTTTTACCGACAGCTCAGGTTATATTGTTTTTGTATATTCATGTAAAGTGATCCTATAACCTTGTGCTGCATCAGTTTCTGATAATGTGCATCAGTGTTTCTGTAAATCTGCTCTTCCCGTGATTTATGAAAAGCCTAATCTTTTCTCCATAATTTGGAGGTGTTCGTTCAGAATCTGAATTGTAAAACATTAAATGTCAACAGAGACAGCTATTTTCTTGCAGATCCCTCCAGAGAAATAACAGCTAAAATGTTTATTCAATGTGTTGGAACTACCTAAGCCTTCTATTGCATGTTTGAGTATACAAATCTCATTTCCTTTTGAGCAAAGAGGAAAATAGTGCAGTTATCTTTATAGGTGGCCCTACAATGTGAATAACTAAAAAGCTTTAACATTCAAAGGCAAGGTCACCATCTACTTAAGGACATAATTGGGTTTACTGGTATAATTGGCAAGTCTCATTGTCCATTGCTTTGTGTAGTGTTTTACAGCTTGTGAAGGGATTTTCACCAAAGCACATAGGATGTTGGCTATGGGAGTCGAAGACACTGTACTTGGCTTAAAAAAAATAAGCATCCAGTTTACAAAGTGGTCTTTGTCAGTACCATTTCTTACAAATTCAGTTAGTAAAATAAGATCTTACTCTGACTTGTTACATTCTATTACATTGGTTGATCAGAAGATTGTAAAAAAGTCAGAAACATAAAATCTTCATTAGAGACACACATTACTACAATGGGGATAGTAGAGGCATAGCTTTCTATGCTGTTTTTTCTTCTGTCCAAAGAATACTAAATTAGCAGACTAGTTGACATTCTTTGGTTCAGCAGAAACAGAAAATACCATATGAAAGCAGCCTAAAACATATTTTAGCTTTTCAGTTAGACACGTCTGATACTGAAGTAATTTACAGCTGCCTTAAAAAGGTAAAGGTGACCCCTGACAATTAAGTCCAGTCGTGTCCGACTCTAGAGTGTGGTGCTCATCCCCATTTCAAAGCCGAAGTCATGTGGTCAGGACACAGCTGCCTTAGGACTGCTTTAATATTTTCCTTATCTACTTTCAATCCCGTGTTACTTCCACACATACCCATAAAAAGCTGGATAAGAAAGATTTATAAACACTGGCATTCAGGAAGATGGCCCTGGTTATGGAACATTATGTTTTCAACTGCAGGGCTAAACTGCAAACAAAAAACCTTTAAGGAAATGTTTTGGGTCATATGTATATACAGTATTTCTACTGGGAATCGTAATACATTTTCTCAAGTTATGGATGAGAAATAAAAAAAACTTTCTTGAGTCAGTGCAGGAACGAGTATGCATTTCAATCAGTATTTCTACCTCTCTCTGTCAGTGAAACCATCCCCAGACTCCATCTTGTTGGTCTTCTGTAGAAACCCCAGGGTCATCCTAGTGATGAGGGCCAACGGAAAGGCGAAATGAGGGGAGTGGTGAATTGACAAGGGGTGCCCACTGCCCATCGCCAATCTCTGACCCAGCACTGACGGAGTTACTTCAATCAGTGCTCCGATTCTCTTTCTGCTCCCTGAAAGGGAGCAGGAAAACGAGGAGGGCAGCAGTAGCCCACCTCTTCCTCCAATGTCATGGGAGGAAGAAGGATTTTTTAAAAATGAAGAGCCACCATTACTGCCACCTCTTCACTCTTCCTGCCCCATTCAGTAACGTGCTTTCCAGCTGTCACAATTGTGGCAACTCCAGAGAGAGCGCAGCAAGCAACAAATTGCCAGGTCTGAACGACGACAGGCCGGGGAAGCCCATGGCCTGAGGTAAGACTGAGCAACGGGTGGGAGGGAGATGGGGAGAGGGCTTAATGGGTAGGCAGCAATGGTGGGGAGGAGGGCAGATTGTGTCGGCAAGGGGGTGGGTTTGGCAGCGACAATGCCCACCAAATCCTGACCCCCCCCTTCCCAGGCTCGATCCGCTGTCACCTTGCACCAGCGACATCACTGGTGCAGGTCCGAGTAGACCCGGCAGCCGGTACCTGCTTACCCCAGGACAAGGGAACAAATGTTCCCTTACCCTGAGGAGTCGTCCTGAGGTCGAAACTCCCCCACTGGATGCAGTGGACACCATATTGGCGACGTTGCATCGCCGCGTGGAGAGTTAGGATTGGGCTGGCAGAGTCCTAAAGCCCCCCCACACACACACCTCCTCGCTGCTGTTCCACTACTATAAGAGAAAAAAGAACACACATTTCGGGCCACATTACATGTTTAGAATAATGTGTAACTAGACCCTTAGAAATCAACTAATGAAATCAACCCTGACTGTTCCCTGGAAGGACAGGTACTGAGGCTGAAGCTCAAATATTTTGGCCACCTAATGCAAAGAGAGGACTCTCTGGAGAAGACTCTGATGCTGGGAAAGACTGAAGGCAAAAGGAGAAGAGGAAGGCAAGCATCAGACTTAACAACTGAACAACAAAAGTTCCTATCAAACAGCTACTGCATGCTTTTTGTGAAAAAAAGACAAAAGCCAGATTAATATATTTGTTTCAAAAGAAACAATAGGTTAAAAACTAGTCACTAAAGTGGCTAATCTGTGTCTGAGAGGTACTGCACCATTTTTCAGTTTGGGGCATTCATGACTGAATGATCCTGTACACAAAACATTTGTTCCACGTAGAAACTAGCATGTCAACAAGAAGACTGGGCTAGAGTCCTACTCCCCGACTTGCTACTTTTCTAGGTAGAGAGGTCTTTTTGCATGTCCTCCTATAGTCTAAAGTGGTACAGCCAAGAAACCGGTTTACCACATCAGCATGAACTAAGCCAGGCTCTCATAGGATTTTAAATATATCTGGTAACAGGAGATTTCAGAGCGCTTTGATTTTTTTAAAAAAGCTTATTTTCAAAGGAGGAAAAATCGCTCATTTCTTGATTTCCCCCAACCTCCCAAATCAACCTAGTGGTGTTTCAAGGCCTTTCTTCCTCTCTTAGAACAGTTTTAGATAGAACAAAAAAAGTTACAGAAGGATTAGAGAAAGAGAGGGGTATGGATTTCTGCCACATTGATCTCTGTGTTAAATAAATGGCATCATTATCAAAAGGATTGTTCCTTGCATACCGATTAGATGACTGGCTTTAGATTTTGCTTTGTAAGTTCTACAAGCCTACATACCTAAAGACCACAAGATTTAACAGAAAGACAGGGCTCTAGCTCTGATTGTGATGAATATATTCTACTGCATGCACACTGTTAACTGTGCCAAGTTCTGGTACAGCACAGAGGTGATAAGCTGAACTTTCTTAGTTTGCATCTCAGCTCAGGTAGGAATTAAACGAAGTGACCTGAAGCAAGCCACCCAATGCTTCCTCCCACAATATGTGGACAATAAAAGTGGCACACGGGCTTGTTATGAGAAACAAGCTGGGCTTGTTATAAGAAATACTGAGTTAATAGGGAAAACTAAGCACTTAAGAAAGTGCTATATAATAAATGCTAAACATAATCATTGTGACAACCTATGACTACATAGGTTTCAGTAAATTGTTCCACAACAGATATTTATCTCTCACTTTTGCCTAATAAGAGATGCCTTCTCATTCTGTAGATTTAATTTATGGTAGCTATCACACCTATTATTATAATCTACATCCAATATTTTTGAGCAAAGTTATTGTTCTTAGAATGTGGCCTTGGCATTTAATTTAATCACAAGAAATGGAAACGTAGGTAACTCAGACATCTGCACAGCAGCAGTAGATATCAACCATGGTGGGGATTTTGCCCCAAACGGAAAATATGGATGAGCTCAACTCAGGCACTATAAGGAGAAATGTGAGATACAGATTATCTCTTATCCTGTCCTAAGGTGACTGTGCAATAAGTGCTGTTAGTTCTACCGCCTCTGAAGTTGTACACTTTTTCAAAAAAGACATGAAGAGTACCACTTTTTCCAGAATTGGGATCCAAAATTAGAGGAATGACAACTCATCATGACCTATCTTCCTAATCTCATGATTCTTTTATATCATACTCTAAGGGGGTCTGAGCAGCAAATTATCCTCACAACAAATTTATGAAGAATGTTAAGTCGTAGGTCTTCAGCAGGTGGACTGGGGCCCAGAAGTGGGTCCCAATTCAATCTCAGGTAGGTTGCAGCAGTGCTGCTCCTGCCATTTTGTTTTGAGACTCAGCCTGAACAGTAACCAGGGCTAAGAGTCCTAGATTAAGTACATCACACTGGAGAATCTGGCTTTTGAGAGGTTTTGGCCAAGCCTTCCACCCATCTGTCTGCCTGCTCTTCCCTGCTGCTGCAGCTCTCCCTTTGCTGACTGCCTTGCCGCCTCATCTCACTTCTTTTTCTCCCTCCTCCTTTCACAATTGAGTCCACACTGCTGCTACACCACTCTCTGCTCTCCTGTCTTTCTTCGTCACTTTCTTTCCTTGGCCTGGAAGGAAAGAAGAGGCAGAACAACACAGTAGCAGGGGGGAGAGGGGAAGAAAAGGATCCATGGCTGCTCACTTGCCCGCTGGACTCCTGAAGGTGGGTCCCATATTGTAGAATGGAGTTTGAGGTGTGTTCCACCTCCTGAACCTACAACTTGCTGAAGGTCACCCAATGATTTTCACAGCCGAGTGGGGATTATTTGGAACCTCAGTATCACCAAACCCAATACTAGCCTCTATCCCTCACTGGCTCTTAAATTCCTAAGGATACACAGAGTGGCCTCTTATGCACTGTTAGGAAAACACTAGGTAAAGGTAAAGGTATCCCTTGACAATTAAGTCCAGTCGTGTCCGACTCTAGGGAGCGGTGCTCATCTCTGTTTTAAAGCCGAAGAGCCAGCGCTGTCCGAAGACAGTTCCATGGTCATGTGGCCGGCATGACTCACCACCAAGGCGCATGGAACGCTGTTACCGTCCTGCTGACGCGGTTACCTATTAATCTACTTGCAATTTCTTGCTTTCGATCTGCTAGGTTGGCATGAGCTGTCGCACGGATTCGAACTGCCGACCTTTTGATCGACAGCTCATGGTTCAGTGGTTTAACCCACTGCGCCACCCGCTGGCTCAGGAAAACACTACCGCCACTGAAATAGTGGAAGATCCACTTATAAGTTACTAATACATTACTTCATTTGCCTTATTTCTGGCAAATGGTGCACTGGTACACTGGATGAAAGTCCTTTTAATTGCAATCAGCCTATCCCTAGACTACATGATGGAAACGTTGATAGGACCCTAAGCAAAACTATCACCCTAAGCTTAGTAGGAAGGATAAACAAATACTGTTGCAATAAAGAAGATAACTAAGGATGAGCAGCACAAGAGGCATGCTCTGAAAGAAAACCAAGGGAAAGCAAGGCCAAAAAAAAAGCCATTAACACAGTTTATAAACCTGAGAGATAAAAGGCCTTGGATAAGATCTGATTCCGACACAGGATTAACCTTGTACCATGATTGTAAGTCTTTCTGTTCACTGAAGAAGACCTGCACCCATGGAAGAGGTCCTTCTGTGAATGGGAGGACTTCCATTCATGAAGTGCAAGGTTAGAATCCAACCAGTGGAATCCACAGAGAAAGTGGAAAAGGAGAAATTCTGGATACAGTGCTGATCTCACACAACCCTGATCTCACACAACCTGATCTCACACATGTTTCAGAATACAATATCCTCCTATACAAATAGAAATATTTACTGTACAAGGTCCAATATAAACTTTGTGTATTCAGTGGCAGGAGTATCTAATCAGAATCAAGGTAGTCATAAATGTAAGCACGTACTCAGTAAAAAGGTTTCTAAGAGCACAGTCAAATTAAAACAATACAGAACTTCCAGACAAGGCCTAATGAATATTGATCATTACCTCAGTGGGTCTGTTCATCAAGCAGTTCAAAGAGGAGCAAAGGAAGGAGATATCTTGTTCTACTATGTCACAAAAGTCTTCATACAAATTGTCATTAAAAGCAAACCAGATTTAAAATGACATTCACTTGTGTAATGAAGAACTTTCACTTCAGTGATCAAGCATGGACCCTTAAAACCCTAAATTCTGACAGCTGTGTATATGAAACATTATTTATTTATTTATTTATTTTTCGCATTTTTATACCGCCTTTCCTCCAAGGAGCTCAGAGTGATGTACACATTTCCTCCCCTCCTTTTGTCCTCACAACAACCCTGTGAGGTAGGTGGGGCTGAGAGATAGTGACTGGCCCAAGGTCACCCAGGAAGCTTCGTGGCTGAGCGGGGATTTGAACCTGGATCTTCCAGGTCTAAGTCCGACTCCCAAACCACTACACCATTCACATTGTCTTTTTCCCTCCTTGTTTTGGTGCAGCTCCTAAGGGCATTTTTACTGCAAAGTTATGTACTGTTTCTCAGAGAATCCGGGGAACTGTGGTTCTGTGAGAGGGGCTCAAAATCTCTAACAAAAATGATCAGAACTCTCGCCAAGCTAAAATTCCCAGGATTCTTTGGGAGTAAGACATAACAGTTATGCTGGAATAGAACTTTAAAAACTGTTGTTTAAATATACCCTATGTCATATTATGTGTCCCTAGCCACCAAAGGTCAAGTACTCAGAAGCTCATCTCTTCCTAGATTTCCTCTATGTACATCTTATCCTCCTTCCTCAAAGATAAGACAGGAGGATGATACAATGGATTTCAGGAAATAGAACACCTGTAAAATCCTCTAAGTCTACTCTCACTTGCTCGGCAATAACCAGTTATTCTGAGAACAAGGAAGTACAGTACAGTATTACCAAGTCATTCTTATTAACCAGATAGTTTATTGCCTATTGTTACTCAAAAAAGTTTTTGTCAGTTTTAAACCTACCTGCTCTGATCCAAGCGCATGTACCCAGGATTGCATGTACAGAGCCTTTGTTTTAAAAGCTAAAACCTAAAAAGCTAAAAAAAATCAGTTGTTTTTCAGGAGAGGAAAAACCCTGTTACAACTGATTGCCAGGGTTCTAGGGTTTTTTTTTGGGGGGGGGGAGTTGTTTTTTGAAAAGGGATTCATATACACAGCCCCAGCTGCTGGATCAGAGGGCAAAAATGCACATACACCACCTAGATGCACACACAATTCTCCATCTAGCTGATGAACATATAATTCCCCAAGCTGAAAGGAGGTAACTGACTGTTCATTTTATCAGTAGTTCACTCTGAGTAACATTTTGAGAAAACATTTTGATTCCATATTCACAATGTGCGTTTGGCAATTCATGTAACTCTTTGTTATCCTTCTCTCACCTTCTCCAGTTCCATTGTATCTTTCGTAAGATAACAGAGGACAGAACTGCACACGCAGCATTTAGGGGTTTGGATTTATGTAGCAGCATGCTGACATTTCCTGGCTTTATTATACCTCTCCTAATATCATGTAAGATCCTATTTTATGTTAAGGTCCCAAGTGTATTGAGCTGATGTTTTAAGTGAACGTTCATCACTCTGAAACCAGTCATGCTAGATGTTGTTCCCTATTATCCCCTGGTTATCTCTCAGTGACAAAACCTAGATGAGCTAGGTTTTGGTAACCAATGCAGCACAGCATTCTTAATTTTGACTCTGTTGATATTACAGGACATCATAATTTGCAGGCAACTAGTCACAAGCAAAAATCACAGTCACACAAATGGTCCCTCCTGAAGAATCACTCACCAAAGAACTGAGTGACTAATTAAGTAGAGCAAACTGGCATTTTCTGTATCACTGAAATATCAGTCCAGCGTTTTATTTCCAAAGGTTTCAGTTGTAAACTATTGCAAAATGTATGTTTTGTGCTCAGATGAATTGATCTGAACATTTCATTTATAAACTTTGCCTGTCAACGTCTTTGTGGGACAATAATTTTTATCAATAAAAATAGATTGTATGATAAATGGTTTCCTCTACCTCCTATTCTGTGTTGATTGTGCTCAACAGAAGATGGATTAAACTTTGTAATTTGCCATATAAATCATCCAGTGGAGAAGCTGACAGACTAATATTCTTTACTAAAGTGAATTGTTCACTGTCAGTGTAATCAGTTAGACTGTTAGTGCTCCGCAATCTTGGGAAGAATAAAAAATGTGCTCCAGATCGCTGTACAGGTGGGCCCCCATATCCGCTGGGGATATGTTCCAGGCCCCTCTGTGGATACTTGAAACCGTGGATAAGAGCGAACACCCCCTCCATGGTTTCCTGAGGGCCCCCCCACCCTGCCTCCCCTGCAGGCAGGCATGTTTGCCCCCCCCCAGCTCTTACTTTTCTTTCAGCAAGCTTTGTTTCTTCCTTAAAACAAACAGAGAAGCAGCCTCCATTGCAGGCAAGTAGAACGAGACTAAGTCCTAGAGAGGCTCTGCAAGGTTTCTGTTAACCTTGCAGAGCCTCTCTAGTACTTAGTCTCGTTCTACTTGCCTGTAATAGCTGCTTCTCCTGTTTCTTTAAGGAAGAAACAAAGCTTACTGGGAATAAAAGTAAAAGTCTGGGGGGTCCCCACGATCCGTGGATAACTGAAACCGTGGATAGCGAATCAGTGGATATGGGGGCCCACCTTTAATTCCTTTTTACCCTTCAAACAATATATAGCTGAACTGTCTTCATCTCTTTACACATGAAATTCTATTGCAAAATAACCTATATCTATTAGGAAACATAGACACTGAATCCAAAGCATACGCAATGGCCCTACTCTTCCCAAACAGTTTGCTCACAAATGACAATGACCAACCATTCAAATGTCTCTTCTCTTTCTGAAGTTCATAACCCTGTCAAGTACTTTTTTTTTTTGGCTTTAAATGCTAAGTACATGAAGGGGAGTTGCCAAAGACTGTGCTTTGGCAACTCCCGTGTGCTAAGTGCATGAAGGGTTTTAAACTAAAGACTGTGCTTATACTTTGAAATGCTCTGAAACTCTAGTCCAGGGGTGGCCAACCTTCCACCATTAGGGCCTCTGCATTCTTAAGAGTTGTGCTGAAGACAGAATCTTGGCAGCTGTAAGTGCTGTTGCTAAAGCAGCAGCACCTGCTGAAATGCTCTCACCTATGCAACCATTAAAGGCCCAGGACCATTCATGTTGAAAGATTGGCCACCCCTGCTCTAGTCTAAGGAGCTGCACAGCCATTGTGACTTCTACCCTGTTATTTCCAGTGGCGTCGGTCCGGTAGGGGCGGGGCCGTAAGTTTCGCTCCGTCCTAGACCCTTTACCGAGCGAGCAGGAGGCAGCCCCGCCCCTCACTGTTGGAGCCATTCCCATGCAGAGAAAGCAGCAGGCGAGAGACCCTGCCTGCTGCTTTCTCCGCATGGGAAAGGCTCCGACAGTGAGGGGGCAGGGCCGCCTCCTGCTCGCTCGGTAAAAGGTCTAGGACGGAGCGATACTTACGACCCCGCCCCTACCGGAGTGACGCCACTGGTTCTTTCCTCAGTCTCTTTACCCACCTAACACTTACATACTATGGGGCAAAACTAGAATCATGTTTGCTACTGCCGTCAGAGAGAAGGTAGGCAACAGGACAGATGGTGGAATGGGAGGTAAGGCACAGCGGTTGTATCCTCCCTTCAAGACTTAGAGGATTTAAAGGTACAGTCTCTGGGTTAAAACATGTGAAATCTAAACACATGCATGTCAACAACAGCTCATTCTTGTGATGCACTCTACATGGGGCTGCCTTTGAAGATGTCTGAAATCTTCAACAAGTGCAGAATTCTACTGCATGCCTTTTAATAGGCACAAGTTACAAGAAGCATATTCACTTGGTCAACTACAGTGGCTTGCTGTGTGCTTTGGGCCAGTAGCGTAGCTAGAGGGGGGGCAATACAGTAAGTGCTACATGGCGCTACACGGTGGGGCAATATGGCCCCACCCACTCACCATCAGAGCCATTCTGGCAGCAAAGGCAGTATATCACTACAATAAATGTTCCCAAAATAGTTTTTCTGTTCTGCTCAAAGCACTCTACACTTAAACTTCAGAGAAATGTATGACCAAGATACACTGTGAAATTGTTTATGCAATGAATATACAAAATCCAAAGAGAACTCTACTAGTTATAGTAAAGAGTCAGTATAAATCTCTGTAACAAATACTGTATAGAGGACAGTGCTTTTTTAAATATTGTCCTCATACAAGTTTTAAAAACAAAAGTGAGAAATACATCCTAGATTGTCAGTGCAATCTGTGTAAGGATACCCAGCTGGTCTACAAATGGCCGGCAGCGGTCCGGGCAGGATCCTGTGCAGGATCCGGGCTGCCCCTTGGGGGAAGGGGATGGTCATCCCCTTCCCCAGGTGTCAGTGGCTGGAGGCTCAATGGGCCTACTCAAATGCACACCAGCTCTGGAACTGACGTACATTCGAGCCCTCCGTGTCAGGCCAAACCGGGCCTGGAGAGGGGTGGGGATATCAGCCACCCTCCCTCAACACCCGGTACGCCCTCCCCCACATCCCTGCCCCGGGCAGTGCTGGATTTACCCGGTCTGGCGTGTGCATCCAGGGGAGAGAGGGCAGCTGGTGGCCCTTACTCTCTGGGTGCCGTAAACATGCTTTACGGCGCGTTTACGACACCCTGCACCAGGGGAGTGCGTGGTCCCTGGCGCACCATTACACTGGATTGCGCTGCCCGAGAATAAAGATTTAAGTTTACCCTTTGTTTTTTTTAAAAAGGTGAACATTCTATAAAATTACCAGCCTCTGATGCAGACAGATGCTTTCCTCAATTCACGTAATGCTTTATGATATTAATTATTAGCACAGACCTCTCAGTGAATTGACAGTGATGCAGATTTGTGTCCTAAATTTCTGAGAGAAAAAACAGACTGTTGTTTGGCTCAGACACACTCCTGCATAGATTGTTCTTCACATTGACCTGATTTATTATGCTTTTTCCCAATGTTTTTGTTATCTACAGCTGTTTAATATCATAGCCTCAATAAACGAGGAATACATAAAATTATTCAAAAGTATAGAGTTGCATTCTCTACGAAAATAGGCAACACATTTAAATTAGCTTTTTAAACAAGTGTCTTCAGTGTTGCAGAACCCAACGTTGACAAATATTTTCCAAAAGAAAAATAAACTGACACTGCTTAATATTTGCAGGATTTAACTGGCATTCCTCCTACACAAAATGAGGTATAAACATGCAAAATTTGCATAACCAGAATTGTAGAGTGATTTTTATCTGGCTTTATAAGTGTTACAAATATTCAGTCTATAGCAAGGAACCATTTCAATGGAAACGTCAATACAGTGTGCATGATTTAAAAATGAATAATAAATATGTGCATGAATATTATTTTTCTTGAGAAAACAGTGACAGAAATCAATAAAGCATGACTTCCAGAATTTGAAGGCCAAATCATATCTGCTTACATGAGAGAGGAGTGTCCTCATACAGGAATTGTAGATGACCCCAATTTTCATACATGGAGGATACGTGTGATATGTTCAAAAACCCTTCATCCAGTGTAAAAAAAACTTGCCGTGTTACATAGAAAGTTTAAATAGTAGCTTGCTCTGTGACATTGGAAGTTGTTTTTCATATATTGGGCTTGATTTTCACATGAGGGTACTTTCCAAAATAACAGCAGCAGCAGCAACTGCCCAGTATGAAAATAAGAATGGTGTAGCTTCACATAAGGATTTTACCACATTTGAATGGGCCACAAGTCATATTTCTTCAAGTCACCACTCGTGAATTCTGTAGTCGCAGGACTATAATTGTAATATTTACAGCATCTACTGACAGCAAGCATTCACTTAGCAGCTACTTAGCACATAACAATAATATTTACATGGGCCAACTCCTACCAGAGGCTTCTCGACAACAGCATTCTGGTTATACAACTTGGCTTTAAAATACATAAATTTCCTTGAAAA
Source organism: Plestiodon gilberti rubricaudatus (assembly GCA_026170595.1). Taxonomy (NCBI): domain Eukaryota; kingdom Metazoa; phylum Chordata; class Lepidosauria; order Squamata; family Scincidae; genus Plestiodon; species Plestiodon gilberti. The sequence continues at coordinate 216,670,061 of JANXHW010000002.1, read as the reverse complement.
GATCACTCCCTTGGATTATTACATCCCTTTTCCCAAGTTAAATCTTCTTATTAGGTATACAGTGCTGTAATTTATTATTTCTATATAAATTCTTGTCCTGAACTAATTGACTACCAAGTACATCTCAATTGAACTAAGCCATTCAAGACGGATGATTTTTGTTTTAAAGCCCCAAAATAAGTGAAACGAATGGAGAAATAAAAGTTCATGTTAGGGTCATATACAACAGATTAAGGAGCAATAGGATAGTAAATAGCAAAACATAAAAGAACAACAACATATAAATCCAATTACTATCTTCCCTATAATGCGTTTGCATTGCCCTGAGAATTTATCATTATCATGAACCTCCTTATTATTTCAGAAACCAGAGCAAGCCTATTACAACTGGCAAGTGAAACAACTGGCAAGTAAAATACATCTTCCCCCTTGACTAGATATATGTTTCATTCTTACAATGCTGTTTTCTTAAAAGCTCCATGTACAGATTAAAAAACACAAATTCAAGAGGGAAAGACTTACCAAGTTATGATTTGTTGAATTAGAATCATCTTCTGGGAATGGGATGTAAACAGCTAAGGCCACACAATTGGCAAAAATAGCCAGTAATATAAATATGTCAAACGGTCTGAAATATCTTATTAAGGAACACCCAATGTTGAATATATATACCTATAAAGGCCACTTTAATTCCATGTTAATTTCTCCATGAGGAATGATAAGCTTGTTTCTGATATAAAACTGACATGTCCTTGTCATTTTCTTGGCTGATGGAAGTGACACTCCAGCCGCCATAAGCATCCATTATATTCCCTCATCAAATTGTTCTCCAGCACCATAACTTTCCAGTGTCCTTTGTGGGGGTGGGGTTACAGCAGTATACTGCACATTACATTCTTTTGCAGAAATTCTTATAAGAAAATCTGATTACTTAATATAATTGAATCAATATGTGCATCTCTTGTGAAATGCCTACAGATCACTTCTCTCAACAGTGGCTACCAATACTATCATCAGCACAAATGGAACCTACATATATGCAACAGCTATAGAATAAGCCACACAGTGATGTTTGCCAATAACAGTATTACAGAAGAAGAATCTACCACTTCTGATTCATGAAGATTTATGTAGGGGTAACTTTAAGTTCAATATCGGTCTCTACCACTGACAACATGGCCGTTCTCTGGTTACATAGTGCCTGAAGTGTAGGGCCACAGGAGTGTTGTTGCTTTTTAAGGGATGAGTCAGAATTATGATGTGGCAGGCCCAGTACTGTCAAATCTGATTGGCAATGGCTTTCACAAGCAGTACTTCAGAGCCCCGAGACAAAGGTTATATACAGCCCAATCCTTACTAAATCCTAACTATGCTGGCACAGCTTCCACTGTATCCCATGGGGGATTTTAGGCTGCTGGAGGTCTCCACAGCATAAGCCCCAGCAGCTGCTATGTGTCAACTCAGACCTGCACCAGCTCAATCGCTGGTGCAAGTCTGCATTGACCCGGGAAGGTGGATCAGGCCCAGGAAGGGTCAGGATTCAGCATGCACCACTGTTGCCGATCCCCCTCCCAGGTCTGATACGCCCTCCTCCCCAACTCCGTCATTACCCCGTTCTTCCCACCCCTCCCTGTTCCGCCTTCCCCCTGCTCCGTTCCATCCCCTGCACCCTGCTCCGGCGGGTCTTCGACTGTCCACTGGCGTGAGGGAAGCTGCTCCAGCCTTCCTGCCAGAGGCCCGTCAGCGCACATTAACAGAGGCTGCTTTGTGATTGTCATAAAACAGCCCCACTGCCGCAACATACGGTATACCAGCGCCTGCCCTGGCCGGCATAGGATTGGGGCATGAGTTACCACCAATTATATGATATCAACAACTATATCTGGGCCTTCATCAAAACAAACAAGTGCTCCAACACTGAGGTATAGTCTTTCCCAACAGAAGACACGGTTACTATACTGTCTCAAAAGACTGAATGGCAATAACAGGAAGTACAGGAACAACTTTTCTTTATAATCAGGTGTTTTCGCCACATTCCACTGATCACCATTTCTCAGTTAACCTTCAGGTCTCTGAGTGTGTGCAGTGAATTCCAGATGTCACCTTCTTTGTCTGAAACAAATCCTGAAATCAAAACTACTACAATCTGTACTGAAGGACATTTCTTGCATTACAACTGCGGTACATGTGCTTCCATGAATCAACCTGTATCTAAGGCTCAAACTACAAGTTTCATGTGTGTGTTTTTCTCCAGTATGAACAGGCTGCAAGTTGGCTCACAGTCACCCTCCAGAGCTGCCTTTCCACTCGCAGGGAGAAAGAATCAGAGAAGATTACAGATATGGACCCTGTGTCATCGCCCCCTCTCCACCACAGTGAAAAGAAAGGGTAATTCTGAGCTTAAGTGGTTAAGCAGCCTTTCTCTGTCCATACTTCCTCCACTCCCACCTCACAACCTTGCTGGACTGACTTTTGGTTTAAAGCAAGAAAACATATAACTTTATGTAACGTGTAGCTTGAGTTTCAGACTATCACGCACTTTGAGTATTCAGAAAACGGACAGTAAAAACGAAATTCCATCAAAAGGATACTTCCATTCTACTATACTAATGCAGGCTCTTCGGATTGGGTTATTGAGGGATAAACAGAAGAGGGCACGGGCTGGCCGACTGTTGGATGTGTTACCCTGTTTTTTGCTCTTGGCGTATTGCTGGCGTTTTCTTTGGGACAGAGATCCTACAGGTTGGGCTGTGGTGGTAGTGCTCATATTTTGGGCAGCCTTGGCTTGCCTCGCAGCATCAATTGCAGCTTGCCAAGATAGCACAGTTTGCTTGGATGGTGCTGAGCTGTTGGACTGGAGAGTTGGTCCGTCACCAGCGAGTGGAATTCTGGTGCTATTTGCATAGCTTGCTTCTGTGGAAAGAAAGAGAGAGGAAGAGGAAGATGCATTATCCCGGATTTAAATACGGTAATCCTGTCCTATCAAAGTACTTGTGAGGTACTGTTTTTCATTACAGTATCTTTTGCAAAAAATTTTTTTAATAAATTCAGCATATTCTTTCCACCATGATTAAGATGTTCAGGAATCAACATTACAAATATTAGCATTTGTCTTGATCCTTTGTGACGCTAACAAGCAAATGCCTTACAAGTTGACTTTTCCCGTTACAGAAATGTGCAGTCATTCAAAATGGGTGGGAGTCTGAACACCAATTTTATAAGCAAGAAAAGTCTAGTTTCTTGTTAATAAAATGTTCTCTCTTTGACAGTGTTCATTGTCTTATCTTTCTCTAAGAACAAAGAATAAGTATTCTTTAAAATATATATTATAACACAATCATTTCAACCATTCCAAAAAATTGAATGTATCTCCACTAAGAAAAAAATAATACTTCTAACATGAATATGCATTGCATACTGTTATTCATTTGATAATAAAAGCACTTTCCAAAAAAGACAATTTATTTTACACTAGATAGTTAATAATCACCAGGAGTCCACAAATGATTGGTGCTTGCCACCAACTTGCCCCTCTATGACCAACACAGATGACTGGGGGAGAGTGCAGAGTCTGCTCTATGACTTTGATTTGCCCTTTGGAGGCATTCAGAATGACTCCATCGCCAAAGGCAGCATGTAGTCAGAGATAGACTGTGCCTATCCGCCAAGTCCCAGGCTTGACAGAGAAGCAGGCTCCTTTTTCTAACTTTTCACTGAGCCCTGGAGGTTTTGCATGCCCCTGAAGTCCAGCGTGAGGTCAGAGACAAGGAATGGGATTGTCACACAGCACAATCCTGAAAATCTGACTGGCAACGGAACGAGCGGTCTGTCACTGGAAGCCGTCGCGAACGTGCCGTAAAGCACGTTCGCAACGACTCGGGAGTAAGGAAGGCCGGTGCAAGGCCGGCCTCCCTCACTCTGGCGCTGGATCTCCACACAGACGGCGATGGAAGGTAAGTGCTCTATCACCGGCCGCGTGGGCGGTCCAGCCGGGCGAGGGAGGGGGCCATTGGCCTAGCCGGCCCGGGAGGGGACGCGGGATGGCGTCGGCCATATCCATGTCCCTGCTGGGCCAGCTACACCGTTACACGGCCTCCTCTATTTCCGCCAGCTATTGAGCTGGCAGAAATTCGAGGAGGCCGATAGGGCCAACCTGGGTCTCTTGCCCGACATATGTCCTGGGCCGCCGGCTGGATCCTTAGTCAGGATTTCGCCCTCAGAGACAAAAGTGAAGGGCATTCACCATGGAAACTAAATATATGAACATTCAATAATGCTGATTTATTTATTTTTATTTTATTTATCTAAAAATTTCTATACAGAGTACGGTATTGCTTTTTGGCCCTAACAAAGCCCCCATGGTGGGTTAGGTAAAGGTATCCCCTGCTCGAAAGCCAGTCGTGTCCGACTCTAGGGTGCGGGTGTTCATCCATTTATGGCCGAAGAGCCAGCGCTGTCTGAAGACGCTTCCATGGTCATGTGGCCAGCATGACTAACAGAACGCTGTTATCTTCCCGCCGCTGCGGTACCTATTTATCTACTTGCGATTTCTTGCTTTCGAACTGCTAGGTTGGCAGGAGCTGCAGCGCTCGAGTCTCAAACTGCTGTCCTACCGACCTTCCGGTCTGCAGTTTAGCGTCTTAACCACTTAGCCTTAAAATACCACAAAGCATGCACTCAAATTAAAACATGGAAGCTTCTTCCATGAATGAAAGGTGTGCTCCGTTCACATAAGCAGTCCTTCCACTTCTGCAAGGACCCCTTGTGCACATGAAATGCTCCCTCTGTGACAGACTGTTTGCTGTTCCTGGGGGAGCTCCCAACAAGCAAAAGCGCTGGTCAGGATGCTACTCATAAACATTCAATAAAACAATCGTTAAAAACACAGAGTAAAGCCAAGTAAAGAATATTGCAGGGGGTACAAGCATATTAGGGGGAAAGGCATCACCCAAAATTAAACGCCTGTTTCCAAGTAATGAAATCCAGCAGTGAGAAGACCGGGACAGCCCATAGGACAGGCAATTCCATAACCTGGGTGTCAAAACTGAAAAGGCCCTGTCATGTATGTGTAAAAGAGAAGTGCTGCTGCTGTGTGTTTATAACACCTTACATTACAGGGTTTATGCATTGATTACTGAGATAATAGATGTGAAGTGCTTCAAAAACCTTAAAGTACAGTAGGAAAGCTAGATATCAGCATATGTCCCCCTATAGGGGAGAAAGGCGGGATAGAAATTCAATAAATAAATAATATTACAGAGCTACAGTTCATTTAATTTTGCCACCCCAACCCAAGAAGGCTCTTGTAATTCAACATATTTCCTTTAAAAAAAAAAAGGCATTTTAGCAAAAGGGGAAGCGATCGGATAAGGTGCATACAAATTCACTCACACGCCAAAGTATGGAAACTGTAAGTCAAGACTTCAACTTCTATATTGTGAAAACAGTCAACACATTGTACTGTCTCATGCATTGTGCTCCTCACTCTCAGCAGGCAGCCTAATCACCACTGTAGGGGCCCCTACAGTGAATACAGTGGTGATTAGGCTGCCTGCTGAGAGTGAGGAGCACAATGCATGAGACAGTACAATGTGTTGACTGTTTTCACAATACAGAAGTTGAAGCCTTGACTTACAGTTTCCATACTTTGGCGTGTGAGTGAATTTGTATGCACCTTATCCGATCGCTTCCCCTTTTTGGGAAGCTAAAATGCCTTTGTTTGTTTTTTATCTGCTGTCGCAAATGTCACTGACGTTGCAAAAGTCGTAGTGCTATCATATGCTCCGGAGCCAATGGCACAATTGGCTGGAAGCCCCATGCGCGTGCCACCACCTCCTAGATGCCGTGCCAGTACAGGGAAGGTGGTGGCAGGGGCAATTAGGGCATGAGAGGGGGAGGATCAGGGCTGGGAGTGGGGTGGGCAGGGGAAGTTCGAGAGCAGGAGGGTGTGATTTTGACAGTGCTAGTGCATGCCAGATCCCATTCCTCATTTTCCAGGTCTGACACACACACACCCTGCCTCTCTTCAGACTTATGCCAGCTAAAACACAGTTGGCATAGGTCTGAGGAGACCCATTCATGACCAAGTGGCCTAAGGAGAGGTAAGTAAAAAATTACTTACCTGGGCTGTCTGGTTGCCTCTCCCCCCCCCCCCATAGCATGCAGTGCATGCTCTGACAGCGTGACTACATCGCAAAGGATAGTGAGGGATAGGATAGGGGCATTAGTCTTTCAGGCTAGGATGCCTCATGGAGCCTTGGCATCCTGCTGGGGCTGGAAAAGCCCAGAAGCAGCAATTGCTTTAAGCTGCTCAGCAATGACATCACTGTCAGGCACCAAGAAGACAAGGCAAAAGGAAAAGACCCCAGCCAGCCTCTGTATTGAGAGGGGACATGGCTCAGAGGAGCTGGGAGTCTGAAGGGAACCTGAAAGAGAGGTGAGAGGAGAAGCAAACACAGAGCAGAGAAAGGAGAAAGAAAAGGGCCAATGAGAGGAAACAAGACAGGAAACAAGGTGGAAATGGAGAAGGAAAACACAAGGTGACAGCTGAGGAAAGTCTGGTGGTGAAGAAGACTGGCTGCGGGAGAAAGGCCTTACATAAGGTCATCAGGAAAACACAAGAGGCTAAGGAAACTGGAAAGGACTAGTGGAGAGGGGCAGAAGAAAGGGGTGAGAGGCAGGAGAAAGAAGTAGCACAGGTCTGAGGGCTGGGCAAAAGGCATCCTTGATGCCTGGCTAAAAGGTGGTCCCTGAGCAGTCTGTCGCACACCGTCTTTCTCCCTGGAAGCATGCTTGGCCAACAGGTGTCTAAACTGGCCAGAAGAGTCTCAAGGCAAACCCAGGGACACTACAGCTGAGCCCAAAAGATCCCGACCACAACTAACACTACCCAGGGGCAAAGAAACTCCCTGTGAAGCACTCCAGTGAAGGAACAGGGGGAACTTTGCTGAACTGTGGGATGGGGTGGACTGAAGAAGTATTCAGGGCTCACCGAGCCAAACTGCAAGCCAACACCACCCCAATAAAAGGGATTGAGAGCATCATCAAGGACTCCTTCCAGTTTTTCAAACCCTCCCTCTCTGGAGCTCTGAGCCCTGAGCTCTGACCCCTCTCTTGAGCTCTGAGCCCACCATGTCCTTATGATGTGGATCTGCCCCCTGGGACAAGGTGGAGCAGGAGGGATCCAATATACAGACCCAAATCACTCCCGCTGCAGGCAACACTGAAGTTGCGGTCAATGAGAATTAATCTTTGATAAGATATATGCTTTAAAATCCTACAATCAACCACTTGCAAAGCTATAATCCTGTGCATATTGAACTAAAAGTAAAACCAGTAACCATTCAAGCATTATCTGATCAGACCCACTCTGCTTGTCAATGTTCATGTCTCAGTACAATTCTATGTGTGTCTAATCAAACGCAAGTCCCACTGTATTCAAAGGAACTTACTCCCAGTTCAGCGGGTTTAGGGATTGCTGCCTTAGTAAATTCATTCTAAACAGAACCGAACTGTTGCAAAAGCCAACCCTATGTATTACCTCTTTCCTTCTGTTGTTCACTCATAGATCACCTCCAGAAACAGACAGTTGCTCCAATCACAGTCTGAAATCCCTGCTCTTTGGTTCCTCTATTAACTTTGTTCCCTGCAGCAATCCTCACCAATATGCACCTGATCACTGCTATTTTTTGTCACTGTCTCTAACCCAAATAAAAGCATATCGGTAAAGCAGCACCAGTGCGTGTCTAGGTGGCTACCATCCTTATAGCGTCCTGAATTTCAGTGTTCCTCCAAATAGCAAAGACAGACAGACTGGGACTGAAAACCCAAGGGAAAGTATGAATCCATGGAGACTAAGTTGTCAGCAAGCATACTATTCGACACTTAAAAATATTTTTACTGCATACATGACACAGATGTTAATAAGGATGCCTTAACTTATAATTAATGCCTTAACTTATAATTTCCATGCTTTGGGGTACATGAGTGAATGTGTAACTGCCTTCATTCTTCTCTTATTCTAGAATGTAGCATAAAAACAACAATTAAACTGGAGTACCTTGAAGCATACAATTAAAGGAGATTATTTGGAGCTGAATCCCTTTTCTTAATAATTTAGGCTGTAACAGATCATGTTGGGAGAATCCTTTCTCTTAGAGGGTCCCCCAGGTAGATATTAGTCTACAACCAATCGTATCTGTAGAAAAGAGCTCCTTCTAATTAAACTCTAAAGTTGAGGATCTGTGTGGAGAAAAAAAGATGGAGGAATGTACAGGAAATCAGAGAGAGAGAGGAACTGACAGGAAGCTCCAGCAAGGCAGGAGATGAAACTAATATCTTATGATCACTGCGGATCAGATAGAAGAACACAGGTTCCCTTGACAAATGTGATTTCCCTTTATCGATGCAATCAAAAACAAGGAGAGAGGGTGTCATGTCCTGTGCTCCTTGGCATAGTACAGCGATAACAACTGAGTTATCGCCTCTGGGGCTGCTTCCCTCCTGCCTCAACTCCAGCGCTGCGTGCAAGTGTGCACACATACATACACAGATATGCAAAACTGAGATGGATGGGGGGGGGGGAAGAGGGGTGATGTTTAAGATGGCTCCCTTAACGTGCAGTTGGAAAGATGCAACTCCTGATCCTGTAGTCGATGGTTTCCAACTAATAGATCTTGGATAGAGATCTCGGAGAAGGGGTGGCAGTGGTCCTGGTAGAGTAAGAGAGTGATGAGTGGGTGGCCATCAGACTGCACTTGTCACATCAACAGCTGAGTCCATCGCTAGGTTACCCAAGGAGAAGAGCGCGTGCCTCAGGTCACCATTTGACACAACAGCAAACATTGTCAGATTCATCCGACAATTATTTCTTATAGAATCCTTCCACATTTTCCCCTCCCTAAGAGGACGGTATGCCCCCCCCCTCCTTCCTTCTATTTATGGGATGACATGAAACAAGGCAGCCAGGCCACCCTCTCTTTCGCAAGAAGCCACCTCTGAAAGTGAAGCAAGTGGGCTCCCCTTGACCTCTGGTACCACCACCACACACCCTCAAAGTCCCTGTCAATTTCAGGAGAGATGAATCATTTCCACACCGCTCCGGGAGAGAGGGAGAGGAGGTTGGGGGGAGGGCGGCAGCAGTGCCTGCCTAAGCCTGTTTGCAAAGGCGATTAACACACACGAGCCCCATGTGTCGTCTCTCCCTTGACGCTAGAGGAAAACGGGAGGGGGGCGGGCGAGCGGGCGGGCGGGCGGCTACTGGCAGCGGTGGGCAGCGCTCGCCTTCTTCCAAAAGAGCCTTTCGCCTGGGCTCGCCCGCCGGGCCGTGCCCCCTCGGTCACCCCGGGTGCCAACAGCCCCAGCGCCACACCATCACCACCAGCAGCTCCCTCCAAAGAGCCCCCTTCCTTCCTTCCTTCATTCCTTCCTTCCTTCCCTGCCCGCCTGCCTCTCTCCAATCTCAGCCCAGCCTCGAGGCAAAAGGCAGACGTGCGAAATCAATGCAACGCGCTCCCACGGGAAGCGGGGGGAGAGAGAGAAAGGCTGCACCGCACGCCGAGGGTGGCAGCGGCGGAGGCTCGTCCGCCTTCGCCCCGGGAGCCTAGCGTAACCCGCTGACCCCATCCCTCTTCCCTCCCTCCCGCGAGTCCTTAATCCTTCCCGCGGTTCCCTTCTCTAATCTCTCTCCCAACATCCCCAAAATCCCTCGCCGTTTAATCCCGAGGCATCCTCCTCCTCCTGCCCTTGCTGCTGCTGCGGGAGGCGTCGAGGGGGCCCCCCGCTCGGGTGGTTCTTTTACCGTCAGGGAGCTGCTGCTGCTGCTGCTGTTGGGGCATCATCATGGTCACTTTCTGGCGGGGCCCCGTGGCACACGGGCGCTCCTTCCCCACCGCTCCAAGCCAGGTGCGCGACGCTGCTGCGTCCTCTCCTTGCCCCTGCCCTGCCCTGCGCTGCCCGCTATCCGGCTGTCCCCATGCTGGTGGTGCTGGCTAGCGAGTCGCAAGGGCTTGGGGGGTCGCTGGGGCTACCGCCGCCGCCGCTGGGTCTTCTTCTCTGCCGTGGCCGCTGCTTGCGAATCCCTTCGAGTTGGGGCCAACATGACACTCACATCCGGGTGACACGGGCGCTCTCCATCCCTAGCAACCCACTACCCGCCGCCGCTGCCTCCGCCGCCGCGGCTGCCCCCTCGCTCCCCTCGCTGCCGCCTCTTTGCTCCCACAGCCGCTGCCTGACTGGCTCCTGCAGCAGCCGAGGGTTAACTCTCTCGCTCCTGCCGCCGCCGCCACCTGCTGCTGCTGAGGGTGGGAGGAGGCTCGGCCAGGCGGGCACAGCGATGGAGGGAGCGAGGGAGGCAGGCTGAGCCGCTCACTAAGCAGCCTAGCTGGAGGCGAGCGAGCGCCGGTCCAACAGCAGCGTCTACAAATAGAAAAGAGCGCGCCGCGGCTTTAACCCCTTCTTTGCTTGGCTGGAAGGTCTGAGAACGAAAGCGAGAGCTCGCCACGACACTTCCAGATGGCGTGGGAGCCACCACGCCTTCCTTCGACGTGTAACCAATATTATGTGTTATTCCCAGGAGGAGTGTACATGTGACCTCACCGTGTCACCCTGATGCTGAAACCTCTCGCTGTATGCGTGCATGTTATGTTAGTCATCATTATAGTGAAGTGGAGCCTTCGTTATCAGGGGCAGTACCTCTGACTGCCAGATATTTGGGACCTCCAGTTTGGCCCTCTTTGTGAACTTCCTGTGGCATCCTGGCTGCTGTTGGAAAAAGAAAATATTTCTTCACACAGCATGTAATTCATCTGTGGAACTCCTTGCCATAGGATGTGGTGATGGCACCTGGCCTAGAAGATGCCTTTAAAAGGGATTTGGATAGATTCCTGGAGAAAAAGACTATCACTGGTTACAAGCCATAAGTAACCTCCTGGTCTTAGTAATAGGCTCTTAATGTCAGGTGCAAGGGAGTGGCAACCAGATACAGGTATTTTGTTGCCTTGTGTGCATCTGGTGGGGCCACTGTGAGATACAAGAAGCTGGACTAGATGGTGGGGCCCAGAGGCGTCGCTCCGGTAGGGACGGGGCTGTAAGTTTTGCTTGGTCGGAGTCCCGTTTACCGAACGAGCAGGAGGCGGCCCCGCCCCCTCACTGTCAGAGCCATTCCCCTGCGGAGAAAGCAGCAGGCAGGGTCTCTTGCCTGCTGCTTTCTCCGCAGGGGAATGGCTCTGACAGTGAGGGGGCGGGGCCGCCTCCTGCTCGTTCGGTAAACGGGACTCCGACCGAGCAAAACTTACAGCCCCGCCCCTACCGGAGCGACGCCTCTGGTGGGGCCTTTGGCCTGATCAAGCAGGGCTCTTCTTATGTTCTTTTGGATCCAGCGAACAAACACAAAGGCAGGCACTATTCAGGCAGACCCCTGCTAACTGGCAAGAGGCACTTTTTCAATTGGTGCTCCTCTTATATTTAGCAGGGGGAGAGTAACTGCCCCCCTTTCACCCCAGCACAGTGTCTTTTCTGGTGGCTGTTGCTGGTGTTCTTCTGCATCTCTTTTAGATTGTGAGCCCTTTTGGGACAGGGAGCCATTTCATCATTTGATTTTGTCTGTAAACCGCTTTGTGAACTTTTTGTTGAAAAGCGGTATATAAATACTGTTATTAATAATAATTTTTATTATTGTTATATTCATACATGCTATTAAGAAACAGTAAAAAGCACCTTGGAGCCTCCTGCCAGCCAGGTTGATGGCAGAGGATGGCCAGGTCAGGCACCTGGTGAAGGGTTTATGCCCAGTTTATTGGCAGGAGGTCTCCATGTCCTACCTACTGTACCACTTTTTGTCCTATAGCACTATTTCTCAAAGTCTCCCCTTTGCTCTCCCTGCTCCCCCCCCCTACTCTTGGCTGAGAAGGTAGCCAGTGAGACTGGTGTTGCTGCTTACGCAGATGCTCTGGGTAACTTGTTCAGGGTTGCATAGACTAGCATTCCTACCATATCAGCTGCATGTTCCAAAGTTCCTATCAGCTACATTTTGCCACAGACACATGGAGAAGTAAATGTATTGTACTGCTTCATGCCCTCATGAGATTTGGGCACCACCATCTTGGATCTTGTGAGATTTCACGAGATCCAAGATGGCGGCACCCGAAAAAGGTAAGTTTTGACTCTTTGAAATCCACAGAGGCTTCCACCAGGTTTGGAAAGCCTGAGACCGATCCGGGAGCGGAGCCCGGAACCCAGGACCGTCCTGAGCATTCTGGGACAGATGGTAAGCCTATCCATGAGGCCAGCTGAGATCCCAGAAAATTTCTGGGAACCCTCCTTTGGCTCCTAGGCCCCCTTTTTGACCCTGGGTTCAAGTACAATTTACCCCCTTTAGACGTTTACCCCTGCTCTCATGGGCCCTACCCTGTGACAATTTCTTTACCATGGTTAGGAGTTTGGTATCATGCTGTGGTAGCATGCTCCCTTCTTCATTCTTGTGCGTAAATCCTGCCTTTTTCTTTTTGAAGCTAACCCTGTGCAGATTATCACCTGCACAAGATGTCAGTGCTAACCATGGATAGTTCAAATCACAGTTGGTAAATCTCCTTTAGCTTGCCTTGTGGAAGTAAAGGTGAATTCAGACTGTGAGTCTGTTGTTGTTTTTTACACGCTCTTGTGTACATGGCATACATGTTGCTCTGTTGTGGTGGCTTCCACAGATTTTGGTTTTTCTTGGACAAGCTCTCTCTCAGATGTTCACTTTCTGCACTGAGTCTGCAAGACTGTAGTGTGTGCCCTTCTTGGAAGACCAGCACGCCACATGTTCCAATGCAGACATGCTTTCTGTTCAAAATTATTGATTCATACATTACAAGAGTCAATAAATTTTCTGTAAGGCAACTGCTAGGTTTAGGGAAATATTTCAAAAGTGTTCCACTGGCAACAATTCATTTAAAGAACATTTTCTAATTTGAAAATAATTTTCATGTTGGATCTTTCAAATGCCCATCAATAAATAGAAAAATATCCTCCCCAATTGAGGGAAGAAATCTATACTCATGCATTTAACAGCGCAATCCTGTGTAACCTTGCACCGGTGTAACAGTAAGTGCACTTATGCCAGTGTAATTGCACTTACACCGGTGCCTCTGCTGTTACACCGGTGCATCTACTGTTACACTGGTGCAAGGTTACACAGGATTGCGCTGTAAGTCAATAAGGAAAGAAACTTTCTAGTTTATCATTCGTGTAACATAACAACACGCTCATTAAGGGTCTGATAAAGTCTCCGTTTTTGTCATGTGTGAATCTTCTCCAGTTGTTATCTCAGTGAGAAATCCAATTAGCTATGAAAACAGTGACTTTTTAAGATGTTAGAAACTGAGAAAATCAGACGTAGCACAAGCATAAAATGTATACAGTTGAAACCTTGTTTGAATTCACAGGAGACTGGGAGATTAATGATGTGCTGCTGTCAGCAGCAATCTTTCCACACAATTTAAGAATTCTTGCTTTATACATTAAAGTTGCATGGCACTTCCTGTCTGATGTATTCTTAAGCAGTCGCACAACGGTCCTCTATCCAACCACAAAACATGGCCATTTAAATGTTCCTTTGCTATCCATCACCACTTTAAAATTCTAATAGATGACAACACTGTAACAGCGCAATCCTGTGCAACCTTGCACCAGTGTAACAGTAGATGCATCAGTGTAACAGCAGATGCACACCGGTGCATCTACTGTTACACCAGTGCAAGGTTACACAGGATCGCACTGTTCGTAGCTTAACTAAAAGGCAAAGATTTAACAGAATAGCGGCAGACTGAGCAGTTTTTGTCAGTGAATATATAGACAGAAGAAGATTGTGCTTCAGTGGCTCAAAACTGGCACAATGCCATTAGAGGTCAACGTTTGCCACCGCAACTCCAAAACTGAACTTGACCAAAAGAATTAGAAGCCAAAGACGCAACATCAAAACTATGTGGTACAAGTCTTGCGTGCCTCGCATGCAGTGGCGTAGTGGTACAATCTGAAGTGCAGGAGTTTGTCATGATGACCCCCCCCCCATTAGCCCTGCACACCACCAGGGCCAGCCCAAGACCTCCCAACAGCTGAGGCAGCATGCCAAACGCTGCTGCCCCCTAATGTGCCAGCCTCTGTTCCTCCCACTCTCCAATGTTCTAGCTCAGCACTCTCTTCCTCTCCTCCACATTCTCGCTTCTTCTCTGTCCCCCTCTGCCTTTTCCAGTCCAGCGAGAGGAAAGAGAAGGAGGAGCAGTGGAGACAAGCAAATGTACAGAGATGGGCACTCCTCCCACCAGTCTTTTGCCTGAGGCAACTGCCTCAATTGGCTACATGCATGGATGGGGCGGCCCGACACCCCACTAAAACTATACATCAAAAATGTCAACTTTGAATTTCTTCATTAGAGCATTTTCTTCTCCTGACCTTTATTGTTATTGTGTAACTATGTATACTTCATTTAAAGATCTAGCTCATCTTATCTCAAACTCTTGGAGTGGGCTGCAGTATTTTAAATCAAACTGAACAATAGAATTTAAAGTATCTCAGATAAATATAAAAAAGTAAAGTGCCAGCCTTTGCCAGTTTCTTCGGACTATGATACAATTGAAACTAATCACTTATTATTTATATAAAACGCTGACAATCATGTCTTATATTTATGTGGACAAAGAATCACCATATACGTACTAACATTCCTCATCCTCATTTTGGCTCAAATCCTTTTTTACTATCATAGATGTTTATCTATTTGAAACATTGATTGTGTGCATGCCTATCTGTCCACCAGACCTGCTCGAAGACACCTGGGCAGCGCAATCCACCGTAAGGATCTGGCCGGTGGCACAGGGCCGCACGTCGGATCCTGTGCACCGTCGGCTGTTCTGCCGCCAGGCCAGAGGTCTCCTTGGGGAAGGGAACGTTCCTCCCCTTCCCCAGGTGTAATTTCAGGCCTGCCCGATCGACCTCCTTGGATTTCCACCAGCTAAATAGCTGGTGGAAGTAGAGGAGGCCGTGTAACGGCTTAGCTGGCCCAGCGGGGACCGGGATATGGCCGAGGCCATCCCCGCCCCCTCCCAGGCCAGCTAAACCAATGGTCCCCCTCCCTCACCCGGTGATCCACCCCGTGCCTGCCGGATCCCGGCTTACTTAGTCCAGCAGCCACTCAGGTGTTCTTGCAACGGAGCAAGGGAGGTCGGCCTCTGCGCCGGCCTCCCTTGCTCCAGAGTCATCATGAACGTGCTTTATGGCACGTTTGCGACGTCTCCCAGCGATGGAATGCTCAATCCGTCACCTGACTTTTCTGTAGGATTGCGCAATGAGTATCTGAGGAAGGTAGATTCCAAACCTTGAGTAAACTCAGCAAACATTTCTTGTTCTCTCAAATGACCCTGTCCTGCATCTCCCATACTGCACGTTATTGTGGGAACCGCTTCCTGGAACACCTGTGTGGGCGTTCTTCACTTCCTTCCTTTAAATCCCTTCTTAAGCCCACCTTTGCTATGAAGCCTTTGGTACCACACTGCAGTCTCCATTCCCTACTGTCCCTAGGAGGCCAACAGTGGCGTCGCTTCGGTAGGGGCGGGGCCGTAAGTATCGCTCTGTTGTAGTCTCTTTACTGAGCGAGCAGGAGGCGGCCCCGCCCCCTCACTGTCGGAGCCATTCCCCTGCGGAGAAAGCAGTAGGCAGAGTCTCTTGCCTGCTGCTTTCTCTGCACGGGAAAGGCTCCAACAGTGAGGGGGCGGGGCCGCCTCCTGCTCGCTCGGTAAAGGGTCTAGGACGGAGCGATACGTACAGCCCCGCCCCTACCGAAGCGACACCACTGGAGGCCAATCCTATCCTCCCCTCCCCCCGCCGATGCAGCTGCGTGTCAACAGCGGAACTTGCTTCTGCTATCGTAATGGGCTCCAGTACAGCCCAATCCTGGATAGGATTGAGGTGTAAATACATGGAACCGAAACAGTCAGAAATGCTTCCATATTTACCTCACCTCCATCCCCTTCCTATCCTCTTTTGTCTCCCTGTGTCAATAATGAAAGCTCCTCAGTCTAGGAGAGTGCTAAATGACCTCTTCTTTATCAGAGATCATCTAGTGTGTTGGCACAATGATAGCTTAGATATTATAAAATGCTTGAAACCTATCCAGCCCTGTATCAAATTAATGTTTCTGAAATAACAAACAAATCAGTGACTATATGTCTGTTCAAGTTGCCCTTGAACAGAATGGAAACTCCTTGAGGACATCAATATCTTGATGATAGTCTAAAACCACTGATTTCACAGATGTTTCAATGCTTGAAACCTATCCAGCCCTGTATCAAATTAATGTTTCTGAAATAACAAACAAATCAGTGACTATATGTCTGTTCAAGTTGCCCTTGAACAGAGTGGAAACTCCTTGAGGACATCAATATCTTGATGATAGTCTAAAACCACTGATTTCACAGATGTTTCAAATTGTTACAATGGCACTGTGGGTATAACATGTTTTTGGGTGGTGGTGGTTTTTTTTCCAGAAACTAGAACATTAAGATCTGAATATAAGGTTAGAATTTCCAGTAATTAAAGAAGGGTTGCATATCCAAATTAATGAATGTTGGCAAGTCAGTCAACACATTTCAGCTTGATCCAATAAGGTTCTTCATTGTTCATGCAAAGGCTCAGGTGGGTGATGTCTTGCATCTCTTCCAGTTTGCTATTCTGGAGTGATTCTTTGAAAGCACCTCACTGCACAGAGCCCTAGCTATGAAATGCATTGGATGAGGTCTGGCCCAAGACCTCCTCCTGATGCCTGAGGCAGCATGCCAAATGCTCCCCCATAGAGGATGTGCCAGCCTCCACTACTCCCACTCTCCAATGTTCTAGCTGTCTTCCCCTCCACATTTCCTCTTCCTCTCTATTCCCCTTGTTCAATCCAGGAAGTAGAAGGAGAAGCAGTGAGGAAAATAAGAGGACAGAGATGGGTTCCCTCCCACCAATCTGCTGCCTGAGGCAACCGCTTCAGTTGGCTTCATGGATGAGCCGGACAGGGCCTCTGAGAGGGGGTTAAGGGGTACAATCATACTCAGACCCAGGGCCAAAAATGGGTCAAAAGGGGGAGCAAAAAAGGGGGCCCAGGACAGGAGCCAAATTCACATGAAGGGAAGGGGCCCAAAAGAAACTTTGTACCCCCTGATAAAATTCCTCCGAGTGGCCCTGGAGCTGGACCTGCACTGGACATTAATATTATCAGTTATTTAATCTGCATGGTGCACTTTTTGTTCTGGGATTTCTGATTTCTTTCTATCAGCTAAAGGCACAATTCTTCGCAAGTTTTCTTTTAAACTTAGCAAATTTTCTTTTAATCCATTCCATCATGAGAAAGGTCATGGTGGAATTTCATGGTGCATATGAAATAAGAAATCTAATTAAACTGCTATTAGAAAGTGACTAACAGCAAGGCAAGACATGCTGATGACAAGTATTAAGAAGACATAATTGTGTTTGCTGTGTTGAATAAATACAGATTTAAAAGTAGGAACAATATTGAAACACATCAGTCTTTAATACGGACTCTCAATGTTTTATTTAGAGTCTTCTATATCTGTCCACATTTTTTCCTGAACTAACAAGCGGGTTGGAACTAAGGGCTACTTTTCCATTAATTACATTAAAAGATTACTTATATACAATCAGGTATCCTGGAATAACAGCACTTCTTTTAAGGATCTGGGAAAGGTTGGGACACAAAAGATGCTAGAAAGAAAATGAGACAATTAGTATTAGCTATGCATCACCTTTCAATTCCGATAATTCAGAGCAGTTTGTTATGGTGCTAGGTTGAGAGAAGGAGCAAGATTGTCATTGGAGAGTCAGAGACCATGAGAAGTTGAAATTTTACCAAACGTTCCTGCACCATCCAGCCCATTAAGTCACTGCTGTACCAAGTTTCCTTCCATAATTATTTCTTTCAGAAGCAAATTATCTCTAGATACATTTGAAGAGATTTGGAAATCATTCTTAGACGTTTATGCATTATTGTATGTATGTTGTACGTATGTTTTGATTCTTCCACATTTTAAAAATATCAGATGTCTTATTTTTTCTCAAAAATGTTGAACCAAATAACAACATCGTATCAAGTAGGGGTCTTGATTAGGACCAACTAAAAACATTACATAGGAATAGATGCTTTTGAACTGTGGTGCTGGAGAAGACTCCTGAGAGTCCCTTGGACTGCTAGGAGATCAAATCAGTCAATCCTAAATGAAATCAACCCTGACTGTTCCCTGGAAGGACAGATACTAAGGCTGAAACTCAAATATTTTGGCCACCTAATGCGAAGAGAGGAGTCTCTGGAGAAGACTCTGATGCTGGGAAAAATTGAAGGCAAAAGGAGAAGGGGAAGGCCAAGGATGAGATGGTTAGACAGCATCACCGATGCAACGAACATGAAAATGAGCGAACTCAGGAAGATAGTGGAGGACAGGAAGGCCTGGCGGGATATGGTTCATGGGATCACGAAGGGTCGGACACGACTTAACGACTGAACAACAACAACAATGCCCTTACTCAAGGTGGATGTAAGCAGGACAAAGTGGGAAGAGATGAAGGAGGGCATGATTTGGTTCAATGAGTGGACTTCAGTCCAGTAGCCTTTGCCCTTCTTCCTCTTACTATTTCATTTCAGTCTTCCCAAAGACCCAATATTATATATATTGTGGGGGGTGGGGGAGCAAGCTGAAACTCAATGGATCAGTTTTGTTCAGCTAACAGCTTCACACACACACACACACACACACACACACACACACACACACACACACACACACAAATCACTGGCTTCCTCAATGTACCATTATTTAAAATAATGGAGCATTGCACCTGAGTAGGCTTACCAGAGTCCTGGAATCAAGGTGTGCGTCGGCCTAGAGAGGACCCAAGCCGCTCCCAAGTGTGCACCGCGGCAGCCCAATGGGGTTGCGGCTTCCAGAACTTCTGGTCAACAACGCGACCGCCATTGGGCTGCTGCAGTGCACACTTGGAAGTGGCTCGGTTCCTCTCTAGGCACGCCTCGATTCTGGAACTCTGGTAAGCACGCGTGTCACTGGAGCGTGGCGGGGGGGTGGACCGCCGGGGGGTGACACGCGCAAAGGGTGACGCTGCGCATCACCTTTCCGGAGGCTCCGAGGCCGGCAAAAGGGCAGCCTTTGTCCTCAGAAACGGTCTGCGCAGGCTAATAAATACCTAATAAATACCGTGTCACCGCATTGGGCCTCGTCAGAAGGCCCCGGACCGCTGGCCGGGGAGGATGTCTTCAGAGTCGGCAGCAGCGGGGCCCGGGGGTAAGACTTCTGCTGCAGAAGTCTTACCCCCCAGGCCCCGCTGCTGCCGGCTCAGATGACATCCTCCCTGGCTGGCGGTCCCTCCGCGCCGCCTTTGCGAATTTGGGATCATTAGGGCAGCGCTCGTCCTAGTGACGCCATTGATATACAGTACGTATTTGTGTGTGTAGTCAAGAAATCAAGAGTGGAAAGCATACAGCCTTTCAAAGTGTTTTCTTTTTTATGGATGTCTTAGGAATTCAAAACAATGTTATTTCCTGGAACACGTTTTTCTTTTTAACATCAGGGCATAGTGATGAATGGCTATACTATCAATTTCTGATGCGGTCGGAAGAGTTGACAGTACTACCATACACTTTGGCAATAGTCAAGCATTCATTTTTACCAACACTTTCTTACATTGTTCTGCTGATGAGGAAGGTTGATCTTTCGGCTAAAATGCAATACATCAGTGAAATATCAGAATGAAATTAAAAGGTATTGGTAACAGCAACAGTTGATTTACGGCACAATCCTGGGTAGGCCTGTGCCAGGGGAAAGTGTGCTCCCCCAGTGCAGAGTGTTGTAAACACACCGGAAAGCATGCTTATGGTACCCGGCGAGTAAGGACTGTCGGCGCAGCGGCCTGCGGCCCTTACCTAGGCTCCTACCCAGCCCTGCACCCACTGGAGATGGTAAGGCCTACACCAGCCGGGGTAGGGGGAGGGTGGACCAGGCAGTGAGGGGGGAGGCCATTGGCTGCCCCGGGCCTGGAGATGGTGGGGATATCGACGGCGAGATACACTGATATCCAAAGCCCTCTCCAGGCCCAGCGTGGCCTTACATGACTGGTGTGAATGTATGCGAGCTCCGGAGCTCGCATATATTCGAGGAGGCCCATTGGGCCTCCCACTGCTTACACCCGGGGAAGGGGATGATTATCGCCTTCCCTCGAAGTGCACCAGGGCTGCCCCAGGGCAGCCCGGAACCTGCATAGGATACAGTGGCCAGCCCTTTTGGCTGGCTGCCGTATCTTACACAGGATTGGGCTGTTAATTCTAATTTACAATTCTATGCATATCAAATTGACCACACACACACACACACACACACACACACACACACACACACACACACAATGTAACAGATATTAAATGCATGATGTGCACTATGGGTCATGTTTACACTTGATGAATTTTCAAGACATCCTGTTACTGTATGTATGTACAGTATATTGAAGGTGTTACTGCTAACAGCACCATCCTATCCAGGACTGGTAGGGTTATTGAAAAGTTTTTGTCTGAAGACTCCTCCTCCAAAAGGTAGGCTCTGATATCTGACTACTCCCCTGGAAACAGTCGATCTGAAGAAGAGAGAAGTTGGAAGCCTCCAGGGCTCCATCTTTCCTGCATCTCCATCTTTGCCCCTTCCCTGTAGTGCTCAAACTACAATGTGGCCTTATCATTTATTTTGGGCCCCTTAGCTTCTATGTTTAGAAGTCAATGAGGAAAAATATGGGCAAATGGGGAGAAATCAAGGAGTGGGGCTGGTGGATTTAAGTAAGGGGTCTCCCAGTGGTGGCATCTGTGGACTGCCTGATCAGGACTGCCTGATCTGGCTGTGGCCCCACATGCCCATCAGAGAGAGGCCCACACAACTGGGCCAATCCCTGCTTCTTCAGCACAAGTAATTGTGGTAGTGCCCCATGGACCATCCATCCGCAGCAGGTGAGGAAGGTGCATTGGGGGGGGCAGTGACCCCAGCAACGTGGCATCAGCACTGCAGCTCCCCGTGCAGCCTTTTCTCTCAGAATGTGCGCGCACTGCTTCCCTTGAAAGAGCTCCCTCCCTTCTACCCTTCCTTCCCTCCTAATCACTGACCCAATCATGCTTCCCTCTCTGCCTTGGAGCCCCTGCTCCCATTTTTTCACCTCTATTTTCTGGAGCTAGTTTTGCTACCAATTGTACAGACTTTAGACGTGCTATAAATATTTCCATACTTGGCCAACAACCTTACAACACTCCACTTCCATTTTTAACATGCCATTAATGACACTTGCAAATTGGGGCTGAGAGCAAGATACCGATGGTCTGGAGAATATTGACTCATTGGCACACTGGGATGGAGTTTGGCTGGCTTCCGTGAGAGCATAAAAGAGGAAGAAAAGACAGAACACTTGTACACTCATGTAGTTCCAGCCATGGCCACTTGCCAGTGCCATCAGCAATACTCTGTTGCTCTTGTTTGTCCCCCCCCCCATAGTGCCACCCATGGCTTTTTTTTTAAAGTGCAATTGGGATTTTGCTCATGGGGTTGGATAGGTTTGTAGCTCCTGCACATGATGACTGCTTTAAATTCAGCATAATGCAAATGAACAGCAGCCCATTTTTCCTCCTCCCTCTCAGAATGATGGCAAAAATCCTGGCCTGTGAAAAAAAAAAAGCAGCGAAGACAAAGAACGTGATTTCATTTGACAATACTGTATAAGAAGCCTGTTGCAAAATCAGTCCCCATGGCAGTGCACGAGCACAGCAGCTGGTTTGACAGCATGCACGTCAATGTGGTGCTAAAAGGCAGGAGGGGTCCCTCCCCCTTCTCAAAATGTTTCTTTTGGGGATTTGAATAGTGCATCAGTTTCAAACTCTTTATGTTGATGGAGGTGTACTATACTGAGATATCTTCCTTGCATCATTGCTCATGCTATTGTTTCCTTTCCTAAGCATCAAGACTCTGTCTCTTTGTTTGTGCCAGTAGCACCAGTGGTGTCCATGTTCTACTATTCAAAAGAGCCAGCAGTTCTGCAATGGCTTAAAGGCAAAGGCTGACTCAGAAGTACTGAAGCTAATCACTGATGCTCCCTCCACATAAGGAGACAGTTCACTATTGCTGAATGCAATGCATGTCGATGTGTGCTCTTCATTCAAGCAAGTGAATGAAGCTGCAACCCTAAGCACACTTTCTTGAGAGTAAGGCCAGCTGAACACAGTGGGGCTTCTGAATAAACATGCACAGGATTCTGCTGCATGTGAAGGAAAATCAGGAGGAATGGAACAATAAAGGAAGAGAGAAGACCACTGTGGATGGGTAAAAATGCCAGACAAGATCTCAGGGAAAATTTAGAGGCCTTTTAAAAAAAAAAAAAGTAAGACAGGGCCAGCCCCAGACCCAACAAGCCAAACGCTTTTCCCTTTACCAGATGATGTGCCAGCCTTTGTTCCTCCCACTCTCCAAGGTTCTCACTCAGCACTCCCTCCCCTCCACATTTCCTCTCCCTCTCTGCCACCTCTTCGTTTTCCCAATCCAAGGAGTGGAAGAGAAGGAGAAACAGCGGAGGCAAGAGGTGGAACAAGATGCAATCTGCTGCCTGAGGTGGTCGCTTTAGTTTGCCTCATGGATTAATGAGTTGGCCCTGTAGTAAGAATCTAAAGAAACTACGGAGTTTATATGGTGTCACTGTATGGGCACATACTCAGGGGTACTTACAGATTAGTCCCCCCTGCTACTGTTTAGCCACTCTGTTGTATGCACAAAATGGCTCCTGAAAAATAAAACCAGAACTGACGAGATAAGAACTGGACTGAGAAAAATTATATGAAACCTAGACAAAACTTAAAATGGAAGGTGTACAAGGAATTTGCCCTCCTTTCATTTCTCATGTGGGAACATAAACCAAAATAATGTGTTAAATGTAATTTTGTGTTAGCTATGAACAGAAAAAGCAGAGGTGAAGTATGCATAAGAGGAGCACTTTCAAGAAGAGCCTAGAGCATGGTTTCTCAACCTTTGCGGGTCCACGTACCCCCTAGGTGGGCCCCCAAAGGTTGGCGTACCCACGGGGCCCCCAAGTCCCATGTACCCCTGCGTACCCCCCCCCAAAGTGCACCACCCCAAAGTAGCCAGAAAAACGGGTAAAATGGCACTTTCCCCCCATTTTTCCATTGCCGGTTATCAGCTGCTGATCGCAGCAGCTGATAACGAGGAGCATCTTGCGTACCTCCAACCTGCAGTCTGCGTACCCCTGGGGGTACGCGTACCACAGGTTGAGAACCGGTGGCCTAGAGAGATACAGCAGGAGCTGCCAGCTGTGTCCCTTGGCTGGATTTAATTTTCAAATCAATTTGATCTGGTGACATTTCCAATGTTTAGCCATCGTGTGATTTAAAAAAAAAAAAGGCTCACAGTATCATCTGAAAGAGAAAGAAGCAAAGAGTCTCCATGTGTATTTCATATCAGTGTTCTTGGGTTGCTATTTCATGCACATTTTGAAACAGCAAAGTGCTACTGCCAGGGGACCTTTGTCCAGGAAGAAGATGTTCACTAGTGCAAGGGTTTGGAACAACCATTGCAGCTTTGGTGTGACGGTTGCTATGCTACGTGCGCCCTTTCTGTTGGGCCATCTGGATTAACCACAATAAGCACATTTCCAATTTGAATTGTGAAGTGTCAGTTTACTGATTCAACATGCTGGTCACCTATAAAGCTTTTATCCAGAAGCACTCCTAATGCCACATCAATACATTTAGTTCCCTCCACTGGTTTTTTAAACAAATTAATTGAAGCAGCCAGTGTGGCACACTCTGTACAAGTCTTCAGAATTGTAATTGTCATAATATCATAATGCCTAATCACCTTATATCAAAATGCCCACAAATGCATATCAAAAAGGTTGCAGGTGTGTTGGGGTATGAAGATATATGTGGCACTGGCAGGTTATCACTGCTCCCAGCTATGTGCAGTCATAAGAACATAAGAACATAAGAAGAGCCCTGCTGGATCAGGCCAAAGACCCATGTAGTCCATCTTCCTGTATCTCACAGTGGCCCCACCAGATGCCTCAGGGAGCACACAAGACAACAAGATACCTGTATCCTGTTGCCACTTCCTTGCATCTGGCATTAAGAGCCTATTACTAAGACCAGGAGGTTACTTATCCCCATCATGGCTTGTAACCTGTGATGGACTTTTCCTCCATAAATCTGTCCAGTTCCCTTTTAAAGGCATCTAGGCCAGGTGCCATCACCACATCCTGTGGCAAGGAGTTCCACAAACTAATTACATGCTAGATAAAGAAATATTTTATTTTGTCTGTTTTAATACTCCCTCCACTCAGTTTTAGTGCATGCCCCCTAGTTCTAGTGTTGTGTGAGAGTGAAAAGAACTTCTCTCTATCCACTCTCTCAATCCCGTGCATAATTTTACACGTCTCAATCATGTCCCCCCTCAGGCGCCTTTTTTCTAGACTGAAAAGCCCCAAACGCTGTAGCCTTTCCTCATAATGGAGATGCCCCAGCACACTTATCATTCTGGTCGCTCTCTTCTGCACCTTTTCCAATTCAACTATATCCTTTTTTAGATATGGCGACCAGATCTGGATGCAATACTCCAGATGTGGCCTTACCATCGATTTGTACAACGGCGAAGATAGTGGAGGACAGAAAGGCCTGGCGGGATATGGTTCATGGGATCACGAAGGGTCGGACACGACTTAACGACTGAACAACAAACAATAATAATATTGGCCATTTTATTCTCAATCCCTTTTTTAATGATCCCGAGCATGGAATTGGCCTTCTTCATAGCCTCTGCACACTGGGTCGACATTTTCATCAACCTGTCTACCAACACCCCAAGATCTCTCTCCTGATCCGTCACAGACAGCTCAGAACCCATTAGCGTGTATGTGAAGTTTTGATTTCTTGCCCCAATGTGCATCACTTTACACTTACTTACATTGAAGCGCATCTGCCAGTTTGCTGCCCATTCTCCCAGTTTGGAGAGATCCTTCTGGAGCTCTTCACAATCCCTGTTTGTGTCCTGCCCTTTACTGTTGTATTAATCATCAAAATCTGGAGGAAAGAGACTGGAAGTCTTTTCCTAGCAATTTTTTCCTCTTGAAAGATAAACCCTTATGGGTTCCTGAAAAACTGAACCTACTAAATTTAAAGAGCTGCGAGACACTCAGACATTACATTTTTAATAGTAGACGAAAAACATTTTTATATGTACCTGTAAAGCTGTGAAGCTGTGACATGCACAAAGAACCGTTAGGTTGTGGTCATGCGCAGCATACAACTGTTTGCACCAGCAAGCCATGATTATACACAAGTCCATTCCATGTGTCCCTGGAAATGGTTTGTCTTAGCTCTCTTCCATGTGTACATGGGGTGCCAAACATCCCTAAGAAAACATGAACTTGCTAATATTCAGAGAACAGATATTACCTATCTGTTTTGTGGTGAACTTGCCATCAACCAATGAGCACTTTGATCCTAAACATTGCCTATAAGTAAGTTTTATTAATTTCAGGAGCACTTCCTTCCAAGTACATGCATTAGGATTGCAACCCAAGGTATTACGGTACAGAAAATATGCAACAATATGGTGGCACCAGAACAAAAAAGAAGGGGAAAGTTGTATTTTTGGGATGAGAATATTTCTGAATCTTGCTGAACACAATGGGTCTTACCTTTGGATAAACATGCACAGGCTAGCATGCCAATATACTTTTTATATTTATTTACAGGGTTTGTTTTTATATATATATACATTTGTTTTAAACTCTTGAAACTCATACTGGCGTGAAATTAGCTACATCTTTAAATGAAGTACTGTATAATAAATTTCAAAGTACAAATAATTGACAAGGGAAGAAAACATGCTAAGGAAAGAAATTTACATTTTGTTGCATAGTCTTAGCAATGCGGGGAAATGGGGCTATCATGATGAGGTTCTGCACTTCAAAATTGATCACTACACCACTGTGTGCCAGGTCTTGACCAGCTGTATCGTCTCACAGTAGCACATCTACTTAATGTTGATGACAGTTTAGCAGAATAAGGCAGGGACGGAAGGAAAACAATTGAACCATCTCTGACTAATAAGAGATGACATTGAGTCCTTGAGTTAAACTTGAATTCCTGTCTGAAGAATTTTTCTGTCACCACTATCTCATTGTGAAACATGAACTTTGAAAACACCCTCCCCTGACAATGAAGTCCAGTCGTGTCTGACTCTAGGGTGTGGTGCTCATCCCCATTTCAAAGCCAAAGAGCCAGCGTTGTCCGAAGATGCCTCCGTGGTCGTGTGGCTGGCATGACTCTCCTTGCTGCAGCGCATAGCATGCGGCTGGAATACGGACAGGGTAAGCTAAAACGATTGTTACAGAGTTTCAAGCAAACAAGATCACCTCCTAAATGGACTGCTCATACCTAAATGGACTCTTGACCCTGGAAACTCAAAGTTCAAACCCAAGGCTATTTCATTTGACCTAACTGCTGGTTCAAGTGGAAGATGGCTAGCGGTTATAGCAACTAGTTTCTTTAACATCATTATTATTTAAAATATATTTTAATGCTTTTCAACAAAAATCAAAATGGCTTATGCAGCAAAATGAATAAGAAGGAAGTTCCTGTCCCAAAAGGGCTCAGAATCTAAGCTGATAACTTTCTCACATGGGAGACATCAGCAAACAGCCACTGGAAGGGATGCTATGCTGGGATGCAAAGGGACACTTGCTAAATATAAGAGAGCCATCATTTTAAAAGGTGCCCCTTTGCCCGGTTAGCAAGGGTGAGCAGCTGTCCTGGAATATTTTGATTTTCTTTTAAAGCTGCCATTATTCATTTGAGACTTTGGGTTTGGGCAGGCAATCACTTCAAAGAAAGAAAGAATGAATTTAGATTTAAAGCAATTTGCACCTCATTCCTAAATACATTTTCTTAGATATCACTGCCTCTTGATATATAAAAACTTTGGCTTAGTACTGCAGTCATTAGCCCCACCAAAGTCAGCAGAATGACAACAGATTCAGCCCAGAATATAGTCATCCCTTGGTATCTGCATCTGCGGGGGTTGGTTCCAAGACCCTCCTGCGGATACCAAGATCTGCGGATGCACAAGTCCCTTATATAAAATGCTTTCACTCCCTGCATGCCATGACTGTATGGACTCATTTCCTCCAGCAGGTGTCGCTACAGCTCAGGGCTTGAGAGTGAGAAGGTGTGGTGGGGCATAGGTTTTCCTAGGCCCCATTCCCGTTATGCTTCTGGTTTCCATTGAGCCTTTTCTCTGGCTGCACTACCACAGGTGGAGCTGTGAGGTGGCACAGGTCACCTCGAAGCCCATGGAGGACGGCAATGGTAGGGGAGGGAGGCGGCAGTGGGATGGGCTCGGGGCTGTCACACAAGCTGAACATTATTTTATATTTTTGATCCGCAGTTGGTTGAATCCGCGGATATGGAGGGCCGACTGTATTCAGTTTAAACAGGCTGTTACTCATGTAAATGTGGTTTTTTTTTGACACATATCAAAGGATATGGACTGTGATGTGGACCTCACCAAGCTCTACCTCATGAGAAGCATATACAGTACTCCCCCCGTATCCACTGGGGATATGTTCCAGGCCCCTCCGGGGATACTTGAAACCGTGGATAGGAGCGAACACCCCCTCCATGGTTTCCTGAGGGCCCCCCCGCCCTGCCTCCCCTGCGGGCAGGCGTGTGCGTGCCCTCAGCTCTTATTTTTCATTCAGCAAGCTTTGTTTCTTCCTTAAAACAAACAGAGAAGCAGCCTTTATTGCAGGCAAGTAGAATGAGACTAAGTCCTAGAGAGGCTCTGCAAGGTTTCTGTTAACCTTGCAGAGCCTCTCTAGTACTTAGTCTCATTCTACTTGCCTGCAATAAGCAGCCAGAGGCTGCTTCTCCTGTTTGTTTAAGGAAGAAACGAAGCTTACTGGGGAAAAGTAAAAGCCTGGAGTGGTCCCCATGATCCGTGGATAACTGAAACCGTGGATAGCAAATCTGTGGATATGGGGGCCCACCTGTATATCTGCTTAGAGGAAATGTGAAGTTTCTACTAGGCTGTAGATTCATCAAGCTACTTAATTGTCTGCAAGCTACTTGCAGTTGTCTGAGCCAACCCACAGCCTGTTTATGGTCTCTGTAGGAAGGCTACAGCCCTGCCGATGTCCCCGGTAGATCCTGCTACCTGTTCCTCCTGGGCGCCGCCCTCTTGGATCTCGCGAGATCCAAGAGGGCAGCGCCCAGGAGAACAGGTAGGAGGAGCTACCGGGGACATCGGCAGGGCTGTAGCCTTTTTTCCGGGTTGCAGTGTGGGTGGGCAGGTCCTCCCACTTGCACCGCAACCCAGAGGGAAAGGCTACAGCCCTGATGATGAATCAGGCACAGTATGTCTCCTAATTCCAGGTGCTGGGCAAAAATAGAAAGGGATTGACTTCTATCCCTATTTATGAACTTCCTATGGGCATCTTGATGTTCACTGTATGTAGGGTGTAGGTTAGAGAGACCTTTGGTCTGACCAGGCAGGGTCCTTCTTAAGTTTTTATGTTAGTGTACATTTGGTGTATCAAAAAGTACATAAGACTGCATATTGAACCACATGCCTTCTTTTTGAGGCATAATTGATGCATACGCACACAATGCCCATTATACCAACTGTAAAATTAGTTAGGCAGAAGTATGCTACAGTGGCCTAGGAAGGCAAAGGAACTTTAGACAACTAACAGCCCAATCCTGTCTAGCATGACGCGGCGGCACACATAAGGTGCCCGCTATATCCTGAGCAGGACTGGACTTGCTCCGGCAGAGCTGACAGCCTCCTCGGGGTAAAGGGACATTTGTCCCTTTACCCCAAGTAATGCGCCAGCTGCTGCAATGGTTCTCCTCAAATGCACGCCAGCAACTTTGCTGACGTACATTCGAGAGGCCCATGTAAGGCCCAACAGGGCCGGCAAGGGGGAATAGGATACGGAGGCCTCTGCTTTCCGTCAGCACCGCTTACTCTCCAGATGCCGCAAACAGGCCTTATGACATGTTTGCAACACCCTAGACCGGCGGAGCAGTCACTCTGCTGGCCTTAGGTTAGACAGGATTGTGTCGAAAGAGACTTGCAACATCTGAAGGATGAATACATTTATTGTAGCTTAAGATTTTGTGTGGAAGGTAGGTTTTGTATGGAAGTTTACCAGATGCATGATGTGTTATCAGTTAACAGGTACACAGGAATAGACCGGTTATAACAGGAGATACAAGATGACAAACCATCTGTAAGAGAAAAAGCATGTGGCAAAGTGGGGCAGCCCTAACTTCTTATCATTGATTTGAATAACTCACTATATGAAAGCTACCTGAATAATTGTACCCTTTTGATCACTCCAAAGATTCTCTTTGCATCTATATTTTATTACATCCAAGTGCACTTCATCCAGAAAGTCTCCTGCCATTTCCAAGTGATCTGAACCAAAGCTTGATCTCAAAGATGTCAAACATAATGAAAAACAGAAAGCTGCTTTCAGCCACCTCTGTAGTCCCCACTCTCAAAGGCTCTGCTGTTTCTTTTAACTCCGTTAATTAAAGTGGACTCTGAGGAAGAAGTCACCACCACTGCTGTTGCTGCTGCTGTTCCCAACTGCACTGGTAGCATGTGTTCGAAGAATATGTCTCAAAGAATAAGTTTCAGCATAAGCAGCCAGTGCTCCAATTTCCCTTTACATGTAGAGCATCATTAACATATCGCAGAACAGGGACAAGAGGCTATAGCAACATGCAATTGGTCTGCTGCCCACCCCGTGGGCAGGCCAGCCAGTAGCCAGACATTTCCAAAAAGAACAGGCACAATTTCGACTCCACTGGATTATGGAGATTATGCTAATCTCCCATTAACATTAATGGAGTCAAGAATACATTTTTGAAAAGGAGACCTTTCTAGTTCGGCATTTTAACTATGCAGGAGTGTTACCAGAGCCTGTTTTAAAATGTGAGCCTACTTGGGCACATACCAGGGGCCCCCCAAATCCTGAGAGGGCCCTGGGCCCTCAAGAAACTACCCCCCTCACTGGATGCTGCAGGAGTAAGGGCAGCCATGAAGTTCACTTTGAAATTGGAGCAGTGAATCTAGGTTTTCTTAACTTTATATATGACATGCACATCCTGGGAATAGAGTCACCACCATAACTAGATTTTCCTAAGTGAAGTTTGAGGCTGCTGTTTGAGGCTGCTGACTCCAGCTGTGACTCTGGCAGCAGCCAATGAGATCTAGGGATCCTGGCATAATTCTTGCCCTGAGGGGAGGAGAAAAGAGAAAGTGCCCTGCTGGATACTTCCTCCTCCCCAAAGACCAGTGTGATGGGATTCTAGTCATATACTCTCTCAGCCAACTACTGTATCTCTCAGGGACATTGTGAGGATGGGGGGGGGCAGAATTCTGTATGCCAGCAGTCCCCAACCTTTTTTGCACCAGGGACTGGTTAGGTAGTTACAAAAAATTCCACGGGCGGGGGGGGGTTGGTAGTGGGGGGCAATGCAAAATGACACCCCCTGCGCAGAGGTGTCATTAGAGGGGGCCGTGGGCCCCCGGGCGCAGGGGTGTCGAGCTTGAGTTCCCCTCTGGAACTCGAAAGCAGCCAGAGGTGGGTGGTACACTCTGGGGGAGGAGGAAGAATACTGCGTGCGTGCGAGCGATCGTTCACACACACCCTGGCAGAGGCCAGCTAGACGCGCCCTTCCCGGCTGGCCGACAGTAGGAAAGACAATACTGGAGTGTTTGCACCTGCTCAAACATGCTGCAGCCCCTCTAGCTAGCTCCTTTAGTCTCACTGGGTAGTGAGTCAGCGAGACTAAAGGAGCTAGCTAGAGAGGCTGCAGCACGTTTGTGCAGGTGCAGACACTCCAGTATCGTCTTTCCTACTGTTGGCCAGCCGGGAAGGACGCATCTGGCCGGCCTCCGCCCATGGGGGTGTGTGAACGATCGATCGCACGCGGTATTCTTCCTCCTCCCCAGGTGCAGGTGCAGACACTCCAGTATCGTCTTTCCTACTGTTGGCCAGCCGGGAAGGACGCATCTGGCCGGCCTCCGCCCATGGGGGGGGTGAACAATCGATCGCACGCGGTATTCTTCCTCCTCCCCAGGTGCAGACACTCCAGTATCGTCTTTCCTACTGTTGGCCAGCCGGGAAGGACGCATCTGGCCGGCCTCCGCCCATGGGGGGGGGGGTGAACAATCGATCGCACGCGGTATTCTTCCTCCTCCCCCGGAGTGCACCACCCAACCCCGGCTGCTTTCACCGGAGTGCACCATCGCCCCCCAGCTGCTTTTGAGCCTCCGCCCGGTGGGGGGGCACCGCAGCCCGGTCTGTAACAGGCTGCGGACCGGTAATGGGCCGCGGACCAGGGGTTGGGGACCCCTGCTGTATGCCACCTTGATCTCCTTGGAGGAAGAACAGGGTTGTAATACATACAGCTAATAATTACAAAAACAGACAATAGGGAGGCAACAGAGGAAAGAAAGAGAAATGTAGACAAAGTAAATATAACGCAATTATTTCAGCTATTTGTAATTAGGCTGCGTTACAAGAAGATTGTGGATTAAGAAGTTGTGCCAAAGCCTTCATGTAAGTGTATGTGTGTAATCAGATGATATTGTGGCGGCTGCAACTCTGGAGAATGTGAGCATGCAGAATTAACCACCACCAATCAACAAGAGGCGGAAAAAACCATCAAATGTACGTGGGCAGGGGGAGGTGGTGGGATTGCCTTGATGCCATTTGCCACTAGCCATCTTTTCTGGGGAATTCAGTGGTACAGAAGAGAAATGAACAGGCATGTGAGTTTAACTTTAAAAAAATGAAATACTACTTTGAAAAAAAGTACAGGTGGTGGTGCTGGGCTTGAGAAGAGCCGCATTGGTGGTCCTTTGGAGCACAGTACATTCCACACAGCTTTCACTGCACTCTGGATGTGCTCGCTAAAAGGTAAGAATTGCAGTTTCCCAGCAAACTTGATTTTGCAGTATGAATTTGAGAGTGCAATGTGGTCCTTTTGTGGAATCCGCAGTGTCTTGACAGTCCTTTGAGCAGTACCCAGCCATCAAAGCCAGCACACAAGATCTTATTCATTTGTTTGAGAAAGGAAAGGCAGTGTGGCATTTATGTCCACCTCTTCAGATTGTATAAATAATAATAATTATTATAATTATATAATATTATTATTATTAATAATAAAATAATAATAATATCTGTATTTATATACTGCCTATAAAGGGACAGAGATGGACTGAAGAAGCTGAAATGAGGCAAAATAAAGAGTCACTAACAGCACAATCCTATGCATGTTTACTCAGAAGTAAACTTCCACTTCAGAGGGTTCTAGATGAAATAGATTGTATGGATTCCCTATCATTCCAGTGTCAGACCAGGCTTTTAAGATGAAGACAGCTTTGGCCACCTTGGTGGATACTAAAGGCTGGACAGGGGGAGTGCATCCTTGTTGGTCCTGCTGGACATCAGACTCTCAACAGCTTTCAATCCATGGTGTCATTCTGGGGCAGTTTGGGCTTGGGGGCACTGCATTGTAGTGGTGCTGCTCCTTCTTGGCTGACAGATCCCAGAAGGTGGTGCTGGGAGATGCCTGTTCAACACCTTGGTCTTTGATAAATAAGTCCAGTTCTGTTCAATGGAGCTTACTCCCACATATATGTACATAGGATTCTGCTATAAGACCAGTAAAAAAATGTGCAGTACAAATGGCTGAACTGAGATACCCAAGAAGGGCTTGGGGACGGACGGACAATAATCCTTGATTTTTCTGAACTTAAATACAGGAATGTTTGAGCAACACTTCCCACATTACATCCTGCTATCCATTCTTTTCTAAGGAAAGAGTTCCATTGCTTGTAGCTTCTGAGTCTGCTAGGTTATTTTCCATCTAAATGATCCGAGAATGAAATTGCACTTCATTCTGCCAATTGAAGGTTAAGTGCAACTCCTAATGAGCTGAACTCAGCCTTTGTCCTTGTTTTCTCTTGCTGGAAAACAACAAGCTGTTTGCTGAAGGAATAGATCAAACACCAGACCGCTTTCCAGACATTATCAGTCTGTTTCCTTTATGCAAAGTTCTGATACTTGAGAGATGCAATGGTTTAGCACACCATTGTTGCTAATGCATGGAACAGATGGCCAAACAATGTAAAATAAATGAAAAAAGAACCATAAGGGACTTTGTTTTTGCTATGTCAATATATGAGCTTTTAGGAGTTCAAATTCAACATTATCTAGTGTTTGTTCTTTTTGGATAAGTGCTTTTTTTGTACAAAACACTATTTCTAAAGATGGAAGGGAGAAAAACAGGCCTAGGCTAATGACTTTTCACATATGCATTAGGGTCACACTAGAAATGCATGCAAACATCTGGGATCCAAGCATGCTCTCAACTGGAAGCTCCTCTTGTCTTTTGTGTTAAAATCAGCCATTTGGGAGTGAACCACCCTTGTCAGGACTGGGACTTGGGCAGGAGGAGGTCCACTCCGCCTCTCAATTTTATTGTTAAAAACCAAGTACCAATTTGCCTCAAATTGATTTTCTCAAATTTTCAAAGTCAGCAGGTGTACAGCTCTTTCCAGGATTTTGGAGGAGGCAAAGGGCAGAAGGGAGCCTTGGTGGTCGCTGGGTTGAGGGATCACTTTTGAGAACAGGAGACACAGTGGCATGTTTGAATGCAGTAGGAAGGAGATGGGTAGGTTGATGATTTTGTAGAAGAGGAGGGATGGATGGCTGCAGAGGTGGAGATGGCAACCAGGAGTCAGGAGGGATTTAAATCCCATTTCCCCTCTAAAGCCTCCCGACCCACCCCACCCCCTGGATACAGTGTGCCTGTTTTTGGTGCAGCTGCACCAATGAGGGGAGGACGAATGATAGGATTGGAGAGTCCAGAGCAGAGATGTCACTAGGGTGCGTGCTGCCCCGGGGCCGGGTGCGCGCGTCACCCTAGTGACACCTCCCCCCGGGACACACCCCTTTTACTAATCTATGGCCGCGCCGCGATTTTGGGGGGTCACCTGACGGGCCGCCGCTCCCTCAATCGTTGCAGCCGGCTCGGGGACATCTTCTCGGGCTTGCGCTCCTGGGTCTTCTGAGGAAGGCCTGCTGCGCGAACGTTATTTATAACGTGTTTAGCGCATGTGCAGACCGTTCCTGAGGGAAAAGGGCAGCCCTTTTCCCTCAGGAACGGTCTGCACATGCGCTAAACACGTTATAAATAATGTTCGCGCAGCGGGCCTTCCTCAGAAGGCCCAGGAGCGCAGGCCCGGGAGGACGGTCCGAGGTCTTCTCCCGGCCTCGGAGCCTCCCAGGTGACGCGCGGAGCCTCCTGATGACGTGCGCAGGGGAGGTGACAAGCACGCGCGTCACCCTTCTGCGCACGTCACCCAGGGCCCTTGGCCCCGCGGGCCACGCTACAGTGACGCCTCTGGTCCAGAGGTCACAGAGGAGAGAAGAGACAATGCTTCAGAGAAGACCATTGTATCAATGGATACGTTGATCCTGAAAAGAGAAGGAAGCAGAATGTGGGGAGGATGGACTAGGACTAGGAGTGATGTTGAAGTAGATAAGGTATGATCAGACAAGGGGACTTCCATAGCAAAAAAAAAGTCAGAGAGCTGTTTTTGGTGACAACAAGATCAAGAGAGTGGCCAAAGCAATGAATGGCTGAACAGGAGTTGAAACTTGCAGGACTGGGGGGGAGGGGGAGGCAATCGCCACCACCTTCTAGGTAACAGAGAGGGCTGCAACAGTGGCAGTTTCAGAGGGAGTGAGCCAGGTTTCAGTTAGGGCAAGTGCTTGGACGTGGGAAACTCACGTTCAAATGTGTGTCAACTTTCGGTAATCTTCCTGAGATAATTATAGCAAGGCTAATAGCGAGGAAAGCCAGGTTATGAATGTAAGAAATAAGTGGCTGATAGCAGAAAAAGTAACTGTAAAGAGTAAAAGTAAAGAGTAATTGTCTGGCATTTAATTCAATTATTCTCAAAAACTAAAGTGCACAGGACTAGGAGAATAGTTTGGGGAGTTATGATTTCAATATTAGACCAACTGTTCTTACGTGATAGAATTCTAGCATTTGCATTATTAAGCTATGATGAGCCTAGTAGGCTGGAATTTAGGCAGCGGATGGTGTATCCAGGTCTTTGTTAACCTAATAAGCCAGGAGGCTAGCTAACAGTTTTTAACTTAATAAAGAGTAACTTTAAAGCACTCTTTGATGCTCCTGAACGGGAGCCTCCATGGAGGCCCTCAGGACTTTGTACAGCTATCTGAGAGGAGGGGCTGAGGTATGAGTCACTCCTCCCTTTGTGTTGTTAATGAGAAAGACAAAGACAGCATGAGCTGTAGATTCTGGAAAAGATGGGACTTGATCTGAGAGAGACTGTAGTCTGGAAGCTAAGAGGAGAAGAATTGTCAACTCACAGCTGCATGCATGCTTAGAAGATACACATCATACCCAATATGGTTTGCAGGAGCGAACTAGCTTTGTCTAAATGCTCAAAAACCTGTATATTTGTAAATAAATCAAATATTACTAAGACTCTGTAAGGCTCCAGTGTCGTCCTCTCTAAAGGAAGCCAAATCCAGCTACTGTAATTCTGTGTCCCTGGAACACTGAACTGCTTGGAGAAGTGGGGCACAAGTACATATTTGTTAAGCATAGTGGGAAAGGCGAGCACTTTAGAAATGCTACTACTGACCAATCAACTGCATATTTCCCCTAAAATCTTAGCTCAGTTTTATAGCAGGGTTGAACGGCACATATTGTATGATAGTTACAGTGCTAGACTGAACTTTGAAAGAGATAATCAGGCAAGCACTGTAGATCCTTGAGGTCACACACCCCATTCTGATGTCTTTCCCCCAGAAGGATACAATTTTCCATAAAATAAACCCTTGTGGACGTTCTGATAGACACACCATTAGTAAGAACTTATAAGATTAATGTGTATAAATTCTAGTCTGATAACCATTTCTCTTTATATTCTCGATGCAAAATAAACCTGTAAGATTTGCAAAAGTTTACAGTATACAAGGTATGGTTTGTTTGTGTGTGTGATTTTTTAATATTTACATATTAACATTTTCTTTCTCTGGCCATTTTGTTCATGTTGTTTGTTTCCTGTTTCATTTGTTTCACAGGAGGAGCCTTTTGTGCTATGCAACTGTTCTTTAAAATCCCTGGAAAATGTACATGAAAAGAGATTGCATGAACACTGTTTGAAGTATCATGTTTCAGTCAGTAGATAAGCCAGGCAAGGCTACAAGCAAAAACAGGAAATAAGCCCCACAGGGGGAAAAAACAACAGGGATGCAGTGGTTTCAAGGCAAAATGTGTGGGTGATGAAAGAGGCCAACTTCTCGGCCCACCTGCCCATCTACACCTGCCCAAACCCCACTTTTCATAGACTCAGCAGCAGAACTAGTCCTGACTCCTGCCTAGTTTTATTCTCAGTGGGAAGCCTAAACACTCTTTATATCATGGAATGCCCAAGGATTAGGAAACATACCTCATTTGGGGGGGATCACATCTATTCCATACAATAAGCACCCCTAATTAAATAAAGCCCCATGGAACAGGCACACTAACCCCATGAGTAGGATTGCCAACTCTCCAGGAAACAGAGTCATAAGAACATAAGAAGAACCCTGCTGGATCAGGCCAAAGGCCCATCTAGTCCAGCTTCCTGTATCTCACAGTGGCCCCACCAGATGCCTCCGAGAGCACACAGCCAACAAAAACATAAGAACACAACATAAGAACATAAGAAGAGCCCTGCTGCATCAGGCCAAAAGCCCATCTAGTCCAGCTTCCTGTGTCACACAGTGGCCCCACCAGATGCCTCAGGGAGCACACAAGACAACAAGATACCTGTGTCCAGTTGCCACTCCCTTGCACCTGGCACAGAGAAAACCTAGCACAGAGTCAATCTTCAAGAGACCACTGAAAGCAATTCTGAAGATGTTAACAGGGCCTCCCTCCCAATGGCAAAATGACATTACATCATGTTGGAAAAAGGAAATCTCCAAACATAGCTTCACTGAGATTTGGCAACCCTACCTGTGACCAACCCATTTTTCCAGATAACACCCCATTTCAGGTATGGTTCTTCACAAGTATTACATCATTCTGTTGTTTATAGAAAGTTTGATGTAGTAACAACTATACTTAACATTGTATAGTACTTAGAAGGGGTGAAAGTACATCCACATGTACATCCACATCTTGTTACAATCCACATCTTGTTACAAGTGAGCACTGCAATGCCCATATTGCACTGGGTCAGAGTCGTTTGCCTTAAGCCACCTAGTGAATTCATGACACATATGAGAATTTGAAACAAAGGTGTCCTGGCTCATAGCTCAGGGGCCAACGCTGATGCAGCCATGCCAAACATTTGTCCCCTTACCTTGGGACTGCATTGTGGCTGCATCAGTGCTGGAAAGTTGGATAGGATTGGGCCCTTGGTCTCTTCTTACCCACTATGCTACATCAGTCTTCTCTTACTAAGGGCCCAATCCTATCCAACTTTCCAGTGCCGATGCAGTCCCGAGGTAAGGGAACAAACGTTCCATTACCTTGAGCAGGCCTCCGTGACTGTCCCCTACCGCAGGATGCAGTGCATGCCCTGTTGGCACCAGGGACATGTGATGTGGGTATGGCAGGTGGGGCAACTCTGCCCCCTCGTAGTTCATAGCCCTGATCATAGGTCACATAACATACTCCATCAAACAGAAAGGCAATCCTCTGTCAGTGCAATGGACTGTATCCCAATCAGCAGTAATAGCCAGATATTGTATCTCTCATTCTCTGGAAACAACACAATAGAAGCTGTCTCTACCTGCTATGAAACAATAGTCACTGATGATAGGGAAATTGGAATATAGGAAAGGAATATATGCTGACAGAACAAAGGAGCACTGACAATTCACCTTATTGTTAAATATGCTTACCACTGATTAAACATATTTCATCAGTGGAGTGATGAAATGCACATAATTTAGATAGCATAATAAAAAGCAGAGATCACCATGCCAACAAAAGTTCGTATAGTCAGGGCGATGGTGTTCCCAGTAGCAATGTATGGTTGCGAGAGTTGGACCATAAGGAAGGCTGAGCGCTGAAGAGTAGATGCTTTCGAACTGTGGTGCTGGAGAAGACTCCTGAGAGTCCCTTAGACTGCTAGGAGATCAAATCAGTCAATCCTAAATGAAATCAACCCTGACTGTTCCCTGGAAGGACAGGTACTGAGGCTGAAGCTCAAATATTTTGGCCACCTAATGCGAAGAGAAGACTCTCTGGAGAAGATTCTGATGCTGGGAAAGATTGAAGGCAAAAGGAGAAGGGGAAGGCAAAGGATGAGATGGTTAGACAGCATCACCGATGCAACCAACATGAAAATGAGCGAACTCAGGAAGATAGTGGAGGACAGGAAGGCCTGGCGGGATATGGTTCATGGGATCATGAAGGGTCGGACACGACTTAACGACTGAACAACAACAACAAAGAGTTCGTTTTGGATGATTGAAAACTTAATGTGACTTCGATGTCCTTATTGCACTCCTAAATCTTAGTGGTCTTTCTCAGGAAAGAAATAAGTGGTTTGATGCAACTTCTTCTTCCAGTTCTGTCTCAAGTTGGCCCAGAAGACCTGGGCCCCAAAAACCAGAGCTACCAAAAGCAGTGACAAAAACAAGTCCAAGCAGAGAAGACGTTTATATGTGAAAATGCATGTAACATTTGTATAGTCCGTGCTTTATGAGACTGCAAAGCATGTCACATATATATTACCTTGATGCTGTCCTTACAAGAACCCTATAAGGTAGGTAGGTAAGTATAATTATCTTCATATTGTTGTTGAGGTGTAGGCTTGCCTACAGGCTCTGTTTATAGCAGAGGTGAGAGGGGAAGTCTCCATTCATGGCTAGTCTCTTAGAGCCCAATCCTTGGCATGTCTACTCAGAAGTAAGTCCCATTATCATCAATGGGGCTTTACTCCCAGGCAAATGTGGATAAGATAGCCACGTTAGCCACTGTGTTAAACCAGCTCAGCAACTTGTACAGTCAGTAAAACTTCAACATGGATACCTCCTAATATAAAAGACAGAGCAAAAGTTTACTAAAGTTGTTAGTAGTAAACAGAAGAAGAAGCAGGGAGGCAAAGCACAAACCTAAGTGCAGTGATCAGTAACAACTTATCTTGATTGCATAAGCTCACATAATAATTGTCCATATTTTCCAGGAACAGCACCATTTTTCTAATATCTGCCCATAGTAAATTGCCCTCGTTGCTTGGCCACCTCGTAAATTGCTCTCGTTGCTTGGCCAGCTCCTGCCAACCTAGCAGTTCCAAAGCATGTCAATGTGAGTAGATAAATAGGTACCGCTTGCGGGAAGGTAAACAGCGCTCCGTGTTCCAGCTGCATGCTACGCGCTGCGGCAAGGAGAGTCATGCCGGCCACATGACCATGGAGGCGTCTTCGGACAAAGCTGGCTCTTCAGCTTTGAAATGGAGATGAGCACCACACCCTAGAGTCGGATACGACTGGACTTAATTGTCAGGGGATACCTTTACCTTTTTATACACATCTTATTTACTGTATGCTTGGATCCTGCGTTTCTTCCCCACTGGCTCTCAAGGAAGCACACGTATGATGGGAGTAACAAATATGCTACTCAGGCACTGACTTGATCTAGACCTGCTTTGCTTCAGTAAGGTTCCATCCTGCAACATGTGCTTCAAAGCACACACACCAGTGTAACCATTTTTTAAGCGATGCAGTGGCACCAGCACAGGCTAAGCTGCATCCTGCACAGAAATTTTGGCTGGAAGTCTCTGCGGGGTAAGGAGACATTTATCCCCTTGCCCCAGGAGAAGTCTCAGCAGCAGCAATGGGACAACCTGGACCTGCGTAAGCTCAATTGCTGACGCATGTCTGCATTGCCCCATGTTGGCGGATATGGGCCGGGAGGGGGGGATAGGATGCAGAATGCACCAGTGCCGCCTATCCTGCACCCTCCCAGACATGATCTGCCCACCCCCGCCCCATTGCCACCCAACCCCTGCCCTGTTACACCCCCACCCTTTCCCCACCCCTACACCACTTGGCATGGAACTCACTGTGTTCAATGCATGCTGCTTCTTCTGCCAGGGCGAGTGGGCCATTGCAGGCTCTCACACCATTGCTGGCAACTGCTATGCCATCGCAAAGTTCTTTATGGCACTTTTGCGACAGCAAGCACCAGTGCAGCGTGCGCTGTGCCAGCACACATGCTGCCTTGGATTGTGCCCTTTCTTTTAAATCATGTGACCAGTCCCAGGCTATGGCAAATTCTTTCTTGTCTGAATAGAAAATGCCAATGCTTTCGCCCCTTTCATTGCATTTCCCCATTATTGCCTACCCAGACGGTTGATGCTACAGAATGTGTTTGAATTTCTGCTAATCTATACTAAGCACAACCATATCCGCTGTGAGGGAAAACATTCTGTTGAACATTCTTAAGATTTAAAAAAACAAACACCAAAACCCTGTAAGGATCAGTTTACTCACACACCTGCTTCGGAAGCCAGTGCAGGACAGGTTTTTCATGGCAAATTAGTACAAGTCGCAGCAGATGGAGAAGAGTATTCAACAATATGTAACAGTGCTGGTGGGTGGGGACTCCTACACGGATACAAGAGTATCCCTGATGTCATCTGTGGAACGTTGGATGGTATATACAAATTATAGGTGTTCCTTAACCATCCAGAGTCGAAATTAGTTCAAAGGGTTTGCAAAGCAAGAGACAAGTGACAATCATCTGATGCATGGAAACCATGGAAACAGGTGCTTAGGGGGAAAAAAGAGTTGGATGTATGTAAGTTGGATATAGTCCATTGAAACACATCAAAGCATTATCCAGTTAACCAAAACAAATACCGTATTGGTCTGAGTATAAGACTCACTTTTTTCTCCTAATTTAAGTTTTTAAACTAGGGGTGCGTCTTATAATCAGGCTGTTGCAATTTAATGCCAGTGATTTAATTATTTTTTTTAATAGCACCAAACTTTAAGGGTGCGCCTTATAATCAGGTGCGTCTTATACTCGGGACAATACGGTATAGTTGAAAAAGAACACCAACCAACCAGCTTCATAGCAGAAAAAAGGAGCGCAGGACCAGGTCTAGTTTACTTTAACAGATCGCAACAGCAGCTGCTCCAGGAGTTAAATGGAGACCATTTTCGGCCACATCAAGAGCAATGACATGCCAGAAATCCCATGTAGCAGCAGCTATTATCTATTATCTGAAAGATAATTTCAGTGCTCTGCTTTACGCAAAGAACAACTGAAGAGACCCCCAGCAAATGTTAACAGTGATAACTTGTTCTAGTCAAGAAA
Organism: Plestiodon gilberti rubricaudatus; assembly: GCA_026170595.1. Classification (NCBI taxonomy): domain Eukaryota; kingdom Metazoa; phylum Chordata; class Lepidosauria; order Squamata; family Scincidae; genus Plestiodon; species Plestiodon gilberti. The sequence goes on along the minus strand of JANXHW010000002.1, from coordinate 216,628,537 downwards.
TACAGTGGTTTATATAGCTTGATTGTAGGGGGAAAATATACAACTTTCCATGTAAATGGAAAGCAGTCAGATGAGTTACATATCTGTGCAAGTAGAAGGTAAACACCACTAAGACTGAATAATTTAACTGAGTTACATATCTGTGCAAGTAGAAGGTAAACACCACTAAGACTGAATAATTTAACTATACGGCAATAAACAAGCACACAGTAAGGAAGGGCATTGATTGTCAGGAGCTGACTCCTAAGATTTTGTAGAAAGTATGGCTCTGCTATGGAAATTAAGGCTTGATTGGCTGCAGAAAAACCCCACCAGAATCCCAGACTAATCCCAAACTTGAAAAGGGGGAAACTGAGAACAGCCATATAGTACAGATTTAATTAGAGAAAAGTCCATTTATAAACTTAAGTGAAGACTTAGCCTTCAATTCAAGCATAGTGACCAACCAGGGGTGGCCAACCTTCCACCATTAGGTCCTCTGAGTTCTTAAGAGTGTGTAGAGAACAGAATCTTGGCAGCTGCAAATGCTGATGGTGCTGCTAAAGCAGCTGCACCTGCTGAAATGCCCTCACCTAGACAACCATTAAAGGGCCAGGAGCATTCATGGTGAATGGTTGGCCACTCCCGGTTTAGACCTACCATTTATAGCTAACTATAGCTCTCAGTCCAGCTTACAGATTCAGTTTAAAAACCAGAGTCCAGGTACAGAAAAAGGGATAATTGCAGGCAGACTAAAAATAAACCAGCATTTTGCATTCCCTAGGGGCTGATATTCCTTAATCCCCTGTCTGATCATCAGCACCCATTGTCCACCGTTTTAAGAAAACCACCTTTCTCAGGGGCTGAGACTCCATTAATCCCCATTAAATTGGCACTCAGTGCCTCTCTGTGACAAAGCAATCAAGGTAAACAGAGGAGTTTAGCAACTGTGGGAGGTGAGCAGCAGGGTGAGGTCGGCCAGGGCAGTAACACCCACCCCCTTCAAACCAAGCAACCTAAAATGAAACACAGTACTGTACAGGAATAAAATACAAAACAAGACTTATCTTTCCAAGTATACAAGCCATCAAAAACAAAGAATACCAAACAAGCAATAACTGGTTATGAAGATAGATAGGCAGCAGGGGGTGGTGGTGGATGCTTTCCAGGGCCTTTGTCAGGGAAAAGAATGAGACCTGGGACAAGGCAGGCTAACTGAGAGGACTAGTGCCTAGTGGTTAGCGTGCAAACCCCCCCCTCCCTGCTTTCCCTTTACTGAATCAGCAGCTGAATGGGGAAGCACCTTGGTAGTTTGTATCGGCTGCCACCATCCCAGACTACAGGGGGGGGTGCCTGGGAACCCTCCCTCCCAGGAGAACCCTACGTGTTCTTATTAAACCCACAGCAGTGTCTGCTGAGCAAAAAGACGTGACAGTCCACTGTACAGACAGTCCATTGTACAGACAGTAAAAGTACAAGCAGGAGGATATAAAATGCCTGAGTTTGGGTGGAAAGCACAATGAAAAGATTTGATCAAATAGGTGCTGTGTAACCAGTAGCACCTAGCAGATGGAGCTGGGATGTTACTCGAAAAACGTAGCCCCCAGCCCCCCACTACCATAGCTACTGTGAAGTTGCAAGCTGGCTTAGAGGAAAAAGAGCAGACAAAGCAAAAATGAAATCCCTGAATGCAATCTAGCTAGAAATGGTCCCTATCAGTGGTGTCGCTAGGGTGTGTTGAGGGGCAGGCCGCCAGGGGTGACACGCCAGGAGGTGATGACTCACCCGACGACCGCTCGCTGCTCGCGTCTTCTTCAGCAGCTTGGCCGCTTCTAACTAGGCCAGGGCAAGGCTGAAAGCAGTGTCCTTCACATGCACACAATGCCGCTTGAAGCCTTGCCCTCAGAAGGGCCACACCCATTGCACTCAAAGTCCCAGTTTCTTCCTACTTAGTAGCAACACCTGTGGGCCACGCCCAATTGCTTTCAGGTATGCTTCCACCCACACAGTCCCCTTGCTGCCCAGTCCTGTCAAAGTCCTGTCAAAGTCCAAGTCTTCATCTGTTAACTCCTTGCTGCCCGGATCTGTCAACAAGGGTCCACTGCTGACACCACACTTGGCTCCTGCCAGTCTGCTGGATCTTCTTCCACTACAGCAATTTTCAAACAGACAAAGGCTGCTTGCAGAGGGATAACCCAGCATCTTTTAGCGGCTGAACTTGCACAGGAGCTTCTGGGTGGTTAGAAGCGTCCAAAACTACAGGCAGTACTGGAAGCCAAATTTAGGTTGCTGAAGGCTATGACCACCAAGGTAGCATTTTGGAAATGCTACCTGTTCCACATGCAGGGCCAGCTAAGCAGGCAGAGTTGAGGAGTCTCACAGCACAATCCTAACCAACTTTCCAGCCCCGGTGTAGCTATGCCAACAGGGCATACACTGCATTTTGCAGTGCAAGGGCAGTCATGGAGGTGGTGAGGGAACCTTCTGTTAGGTTAGGTGGTGAGGGAACCTTTAAGGTGAGGGAACATTTGTTTGCATTGCAGCTGCACCAGTGCTGGAAAGTTGGTTAGAATTGTGCTGTCAATGAATGAGTGAGATGGTAGTGTCAGGAAAAGGGGTTTTGATTTGTTAGACATTGGAAAATGTTTTGGGACAAGCTGAACTTGTACAACAGGGATGAGCTCTGCATGAAGCTTTCAGTGTGTGCCTTCTGGGCCAGTTGCTATCTCTCAGCCTGATCACCTTCACAGGGTTGTTGTTGTTGTTGTTGTTGTTGTTGTGAGGATAAGATAGATGGTGGGAGAGCTACGTTCACTGCTGTGAGCTCCTTGGACAAAGGACAGGGTCAAAATGCAATAAAATTGTGCAGAATAAGCAAATACTGTATATGAACTATCTGGGCACATAATTTGGCTTGGTATGACCAACATACTATGGAGACTATACCTCTCCTATCCTCTCATTCAATACTAACCTGCCAGACTAATGATTAGCACCTAATGTCAATGGCAAATATTGAATTCTTTCATACTGTATATTGAAATGCATTGCCAGATCATATGACTCACAGAGTAATGACATCACTGCAGCATTCACCAAGGCAATGCACCTTGCCACATTGATAATGATGTGGAATCAGTGAGAAGTTAATGTAGACAAGAAATGCAGAGTTGGTTCCAATCACTATTCTGTCTACTGTACACACTAATAAGCCTAGAATGAAAAAGAGGAACTGAAACTTTCTCATACAACCAGAGCAGTTAATGTGCTGAAAAAGGAAAATCACAGAGCTATTTCTTTGTGCCCCAAGAGGCAGAAAAGTTATTAAAGCATTTGTCTCCGTGTCCCATTGTTTTGTTAATTAACAATTGCCTTTACCATAGCAATTGCAAAGCAAGGGAGGAGGAGAATCTCTCTCTCTCTCTCTCTCTCTCTCTCTCTCTCTCTCTCTCTCTCAAGCGTTTACAGAAAAGAGCAGATACAGCCCAGCCCTTGACTACATGTACTGCTGGTACCGTATTCCTCAACTTTTCTCTGCAAAACATGTTGTCAATTTTATTAACACAGTTAAGCTAGGAGAACAAAGCACAGGGAGGAGAGCATCACCACCATCCCTGATGTAATCCCCAGCTCTGCTGCACTGAATATATTTTGGAAGGAATCGATTATATAATAACTACAAGTTCTTCTCCCTCACACCTACACAGTTCCAGTGACGTCAGTGTATCTGAGCAGGGAACTAAGCCTTCCTTATTCACAATATGCACTGCAAGATATAGATCTCATGGAGTTTCGCAGGCTGCCTAGTTTAGTTACATGTGTACAAATATACTGTATATTTTTTCCCGGGGTCTTTTTGTCAGGCACTTCCGTGTCCCAGGGACACTGAGGACACTCTATTGCGTGCAAACAATACAATGGATCATGGCAATGCAGTAGGTATGACAGACAGAGACTCAGCAGAGAAAGGATAATCGCTTTCACAATGCCCAATGCCCAAAGCCTCTCATGTTCCAGCCAACAACCGTAATGATCTGCTCCATCATTGAGTCTTCAGACAAACCTTAACACATCAGGCCTCAGTTCCTTCCAGCTCAAAATTGTTTTCCAGTTTTGAAAAATGTTTTGAGATCCTAAAAGATGGACAGGTTTGTTTGAGACAAGGGGCTGTAACTCACAGTGGGAAGGCCCATGTTGTGTGGAAAGTCCCAAATTCAATCTCTGGCCTCTCTAGGCAGGGTTATTTTCAGGCGGAATGACCCCCTGACTGAAACTCTGGAGAGCTGTTACCAGTTCATATCATAGGTCTTTTGCTGTGAAATATGCATTATGTTTGGCCTCTCCAATTTTCTGCTCTAATGAACCTTTGCAATGCTTTTTGTGACGGAACTTCTAAGCCAACAGGCACACTTTGCTTCCTTTGCCTTTTGAGAGATAGACAGACTGTGATGCTGGTGTTTAGAGTCAGACCATATAAGCAAGGCAAGCACCATTGGGGTGCTGGGCACTCAATAGTTGCCTGAGAGGATGCTGCTTGTCACACTGGTCCTGGGTGATGTGAGGGAAGTTAGGTAGGGATTCAGTTTATGCATCACCACACAGCTGTGGCCAAAGCAGGGAACTGTTGTTTGACCAGCCAAGGAAGCCCCTTTGCAACAACAGATCAGAATGGGGTGTAGGTCAGTGGTTCCCAAACTGTGGATCGCGACCCGACTTTTGGTGGGTTGCGGGCCAGTGCCAACTATGGCGACGCAAGGCATTCTGGGGTTCTGCCATAAGGCATTCTGGGGCATGATGCGGCCAACAAAGTGGGTTGCGGGCCGGTGCTAGCTGCGCTGCCACAAGGCATCCTGGGGTGTTACCCAGCTGCTGCAAGGCATTCTGGGGCTCTACCTAGCCACCACCGCTGATGAAGTGGGTCACGGCAGTAAAAAGATTGAGAAGCACTGGGTTATTTGATATTTCCTTCCAGATTCCAAATTCAGGCATGCTCACTGGTCTGAAGAACTAAGAGATCTGTTGTTGCTGAGTACTGATTGCTTTCACCCACCCCCTTCCTTGACAGCGCAGGAGGAAGCCTAGCAACCTGAAAGCAGCCATCATGTTATAAGGTAGTCCCATTGTTCTGTAAACCCTGGGCTTCTAATTTGGCAGTTGTTTTGAAAATAGACTAACAAATGCAATGGTAGTACAAACTCTGTTAACAGAGTGTGGCTGTTTGCATTATTCAGTCATCTCTGTGACTGGCAAACATAGGAAGCTGCATCATACTCATTCAGACCACTGGTCCATCTAGCTCAGGATTGTTGATATTGGAGACTCTCCAAGGTTTCAGATAGGAATTCTTCTCTGTTTTACCTGAAGATTGAACCCGGGACCTTCTGCATGCAAAGCAGATGCTCTTCCACTGAGCGACCGCTCCTTTCTTTAACAATCATTGATCCGTGCAGAGCATGCTGAGTAAGGTTCAGTACTGAGCAGAAGCTGTTAAGTAGTTTTAGATTCAGGTGAAGGGAGATGGAATAAAAGGAACGACACAAATAACTTCTCAAGTTGTTTTAAGAAAGGAAGCTCAATAGTTCATGCAAAATAAAAGTCCATTTTTCTCCCTCTCATAGTGTTAGCAACTCTGCCACTGGAGTCTACAGGCCAAGCTGCACAATCATAAAAGTTGGGGCTCATGAATCTTGAAGTGCTAAACATTCACAGCTATATATAAAACATACATAGGAACAACAAAACACTCCAGAAAATACTAGAATCAAAGAACGTATGAGAACTGTCAAATTTAATCATCCAGAACACTCAGCAGTAGCGGACTATTCAATAAACACAGGATATACGATTAGATTCAACTATACAAAAAGTTTAATTCAGGAAACAAACTTGAGACACAGGTTGCATTTTGAAGCAATAGAAATAAGTAAAAGGAAACAACAAGGTCTTTTAAACAGACAACAGGAACTATCTTACATAGACAAAATCTGACTGCCTATCTTGAATAAAACATCCAGAGAATGGACAAGAGAAAGTGAACTGACGACCTGCTCCAGTGATCACCCTTTGAGGTTGCCGGAGAGAGCAATCTATCCCCGGTCAGTCACTCCTGAACTATGCTGATTGCCGGTGTCAATTACCTGGTCTTTGAACTTTGCGGGGCCGGCCATAAGGCTGGCCGAAATTTTTGGGGCCCCCCACCGCAAATTTGACACCCCCCGCGAATCTACCGTTCTAAACCACCCTCCCTCCCACCCACCCACCCACCCACGGACCACTCTCCCTCCCTCCCTCCCACCCACGGACCACTCTCCCTCCCTCCCACCCACGGACCACTCTCCCTCCCTCCCTCCCTCCCTCCCTCCCACGGCCGCTTACCTGAGGCTCCGGGCGGCGGTGGCGGCGGCAACCGCCGCCGCCTTCCCGCGTCAGCTCCTGTTTAAATCGGCCTTTCTGCAGCTGCGCAGATTGCCGTTGAGGCCGAGAGGGCAATCTCTCGGCCTCAACGGCGATCTGCGCAGCTGCAGAAAGGCCGCTTTCAGAAGGAGGAGGCGCCGAGGTGACGCGTCACCTCGGCACCTCCTCCTTCTGAAAGTGGCCTTCCTGGACCTGCGGAGAGCGCCGCTCTGCGCAGGTCCAGAAAGTCCGCTTTTAAAGGGACTAGGCGGGCGGCGGTGGAGCCTCCGGTCCCGCGGGCCGGATCGGTCCGGTCCCGCAGGGGCCGGACCGGATCAACCCGCGGGCCGGAGGTTCCCCACCCCTGCTGTAAACCCTACTTCAGTGTACATTCACAGCTATGTGGACGCTTCTTTACATTGCAGCCGGAATTTTTGATTAACTGAGGACATTAAAAAGAACATCCAGGCTATTTATAACAGAGAATCCATCTGGAAAAGCTGGGGGTACCTAAGGTCAGATGACATCCTCCAGCATATCAAAATGGGACTCTGTGTATTATTTCTCAAGACTGTTGGGATTTAAATGGTATTTTTGTACCTGGTTTAAAATTGGGTGCTCTGGTCTCTATCTCTTCTGAAGACATAAGTAAGGGCAAAAGTAAACAAGTGAAAATCAAAGCATCAAGCACGATAATAAGAACATAAGAAAAGCACTGCTGGATCAGGCCAAAGGCCCATCTAGTCCAGCTTCCTGTATCTCACAGTGGCCCCACCAGATGCTTCAGGGAGCACACAAGACAACAAGATACAGGTACCTGTATCCTGTTGACACTCCCTTGCATCTGGCATTAAGAGAGAGCCTATTACTAAGACCAGGAGGTTACTTATCATGGTGTTTAACCTGTGATGGACTTTTCCTCCATAAATCTGTCCAATCCTCTTTTAAAGGCATCTAGGCCAGGTGCCATCACCACATCCTGTGGCAAGGAGTTCCACAAACTAATTACACACTGGATAAAGAAATATTTTATTTTGTCTGTTTTAATACTCCCTCCACTCAATTTTAGTGGATGTTCTAGTGTTGTGTGAGAGGGAAAAGAACTTCTCTTTATTCACTCTCTCCATCCCATGCACAATTTTATAAATCATGTCCCCCCTCAGGCGCCTATTTTCTAGACTGAAGAGCCCCAAACGCTGTAGCCTTTCCTCATAAGGGAGATGCCCCAGCCCACTAATCATTTTGGTCGCTCTCTTCTGCACCTTTTCCATTTCCACTGTATCCTTTTTGAGATGCGACGACCAGAACTGGACGCAATACTCTAGATGTGGCCTTACCATCGATTTGTACAACGGCATAATAATATTGGCCATTTTATTCTCAATCTCTTTTTTGTAAATGAATAATGAATAATAAAACTCAGCTATGTGTTAGCGGGTAGGGTGCCAAAATATTTGACCTTGAGAGCTGTCTCTGACCTTGCCTTTGATATTGTGAAAATGTCCTTCCTCTCTTTGAAACTGAAGAATCAGAGACACAGATCACCTTTTGCCTTATGCCCTCCCAACAGAAGGGGCTATCGTTTTCAAGTCAACCCACTTGGATACATCCAACAACGTATAAAACATCAGAAGAGCTCAGATAAGATGTTGCTTGTGGAAGCATGTAATAGCCACCCTAGGAATTTCATTTATTGATCTACTTACAGGAACAGACTGTGAAAAACCCCTTAAAAGTGCATACCCATTCAGAATTTACTAAGGAGCTCTGCGGAGTTATCTTGTTCACAGTACAAAGTGTATAGAATGCTTGTTAAAGCAATTTGCATGAGAACAGCAAGTCTTAAACCCTGTGCCTGCACACTGCTGGCGATACATACACGAGAAATGATGCACACCATCAAAACACAAATGCTGTTCTTGCAAGAATAAAATAAGGTATTTTGGTTTTGTAAGGCAAAAAAGGTAAGTATAGAGTTGCAGAGTTGGCTACTGATAATTATTAATCCTTGTATTTAAAACCACTATAGAATGCAATACATCTGTGTATCACCCACACTGATTTACACAAAAGTATCATGCAGACAGCACTTTTGAAATCGTGCATGTTTGGAATCCTGAATCATAGCAGCACAAGTGCCAGAATACTGAACAGCAAAAAGCCTAGAGGATTTAAACACCTCCAGGGCCATAGAGACGTTCTAAATGACATTGTGTGGTCTTGCTCCCCTGGTTTTGATAGCTAGGGCTTGTACGATCACAATATGTCAAATTCAATGGTCACAGAATATTACATCTTTGTTGATCCAGAGAGAATGTGCTCATGCATCTGTTAGAGACTCCCTTAAGTCGGGCGGTTTGCCTCAAAATGAAACAACGATATGCTTCAGGTCATTCTGGTACAACCTAGAATTTTATTTTATTTTTTTGCAAGGTGAAAGAATCAGAAGCCATGTCCTACTGAAATATGTTGAGCATAAAAATCATATTTATTTTCTTTTGCCCAGGTTGTCATACAGTTCACATCAGGACTGGCAACAGCAGTCACCATGGTTGGGCACTTGCTGGAGTCCACACAACAGCAGAGAGCCAACTTCCAGTCAAAGCCCCCTCCCCATCTCTGTGAGGGGCCATCATCTTGCCGTTGCTCTACGTGTATACTCCAATATGTACAGGATCCAAAATGTGTCAAGAATATCAGCAGAGAGCATAGGATTGACATTCCTTGTTGCTACTGTGTTGCCCTGAAACCAGACAATGATGGAGAGGATGCAAGCTCAGAGAGGAGTGGCTTTTTGCTTTCAAAATGCAAATCTCACCACCACACCCCCTTCTCTCCACTGGCTAACCTGTCAACACATTAGCCAATAGGGAGTAAGTGTTATGATGCAATGGTATCTGCATTGTAAAGTGTATAGGAATCTGCTATTGTTTACTGAGCTTGCTCCCTTGTCCAGTCTTGTTTTCTGCAAGCCATCCTGCTACCTCTACCATACCCTCAGAGGCATGCAACCTTGTTGAAACCTGGCTTGCTTGGTTTTGCACCTTGTGGCTTGCTGGTCCTTGAACAAGGAAACAAAAACTGAGAGATTCACATCTTTTCAACAGCCTTCTCTAAGACACCCATCAGGCCATCACCTTGGTATTGGATGGGAACTATGAAGGCTCTCCTCCCCTCCCTACGACTTTCAGTACAGAGCCCAAATTAGGTAATGTGAGTAAACATTGGGCTAGATGTCCAGTTTGGTGTGCTTTTTAAAATAGTTCATTACTCAGGCCCCACAAAAACATGGAACTGCCCTTAAATCTATCTGCTTTCATGACTGAAGCCACCCTTCAGACTGAAGACTGTATGCGCAGGCATTCCTGGGCCATAGGATACCGTAACCCTCATGAATGCGGTGTTAGTTATATACTCCAGCCTTGAGTTGTCTGTTGAACCCTGCAATGAACCAAAGCTCCACATATGAGTATGGTAAACTGAAATGATTAATTAGTAGTTTTTTTCATGCTTCCTGGCTTGGCCAAAGGGCCAGAAGACTGCTGCAGTTTTCCTGAGCCAAAGGCTAAGGGGGAGAGGCAAAGCCAAGGCGCTGCTCTTAGTTCAGGATATAATACACAGTTAATTCACAATACATAAACGTAACACATCGCTAGTAAAGAATGTTGGCACACTGCTGTTGAATTAACTGTCCTGAAGACAGGAGCTTATTTTAACTAAGCCATGTTCTTGAATGTTCATCAGACATATCATTCACTGCCACATTCAAATAAGGTTTAGGTTTGCTCTGGAATGTCTTTATGCATCTCCTTAGTTATGTGAAAATTGAAATTGGTACTCAAGTACATACTCAGAAATGAGAAGTAGATTTGTTAGCTGCTAGGATCTGACACTGCATTTGGGGTTTGCCTTAGTGAGTGTTTGCAGCAAGGAAACCTGTGCAACAGAGACTGGAGTCAATGACATGCAGCACAATCCTGTGCAGGTTTATTCAGAAATAATAAGGCTGTAATCCTATGCACATTTTCCTGGGAGTATGCTCCATTGAATACAATAGGATTCACTTCTTGGTAAACATGCGTAGGATTGCACTGTAAGTGTATACAATTGCACAATATACACAAGTAAGCGTGTGTAAGATTGCAGCCTAATTCTAGCAACATCAAACAAATCCACTGGACCTCCCATCCTCTGCTCCCATGCATGACTTTTGTGCGGTCAGCAGAGAAACTAGGCAGCTGAATGAGCACTAGCTGTAGTCTACAGCTGTGTAAGGCAGTATGCCAGAGGGACAGCCAAGACTTTTTCCTGAGGCTTTTTCCCCCATATGCACATTATTTACATTGTTGCACTCAGAGATACATAAGCATCCTGGCATTATTTCTCCAAGCTTATAAGTTATGCAATTAGATTATAGTATATTTACACATCTGAAAGCAGGCATTCAGTATCCCATCAGGAGGACCTATGAATGATAGTCTGTCACATTAATCAGTACTCAGTCTTTCAATAATTATTCTTTGTTATTACAGTCTACTGGGCAAATTCTTATTAGTTCACTGACCAGTGACCGGACACAATGTATCACCCTGATACAAGTTCCCTGGTTTTATTCCTGCAACGCATTAAAACACACAGCAAGAGTCGTTTCTGTCCAGAATATTGCTCTGAAAAGCTTACAGTAGACGTGTGATAGGAAGACATTTTCCTGTTCACCATGGTTGCTGTTTCTCTTTTTGTTTTATACCACCTGACGTATGTTAGATTATTAAAGTGACATACTAACTTTCCGTTTTAAACATTTGGGTGTGTTTTTTCCAGGCAAGAGAAAGTGAATGTACTGTACAGTACATAGGTAAAGGTGACCCCTGACAATTAAGTCCAGTTGTGTACGATTCTAGGGTGTGGTGTTCATCCCCATTTCAAAGCCGAAGAGCTAGCATTGTCCGAAGACACCTCCGTGGTCATATGGCCGGCATCTCCTTGCCGCAGCACGTAGCATGCAGCTGGAACACAGAGTGCTGTTTACCTTCCCGCAAGCGTTACCTATTTATCTACTCACATTAACATGCTTTGGAACTGCTTGCTAGGTTGGCAGGAGCTGGCCAAGCAATGAGAGCTCACCCTGTCGCGGATTCGAACTGCCGACCTTTCGATCAATAGCTCATGGTTCAGCGGTTTAACCTACTACGCCACCCGCTGGCCTGTACAGTACATATATTTATGCAAATCCAGACAAAGTAAGGTACAGGTGGGCCCCCATATCCGCTGGGGATATGTTCCAGGCCCCTCCATGGATACTTGAAACCGTGGATAAGAGCAAACACCCCCTCCATGTTTTCCTGAGGGCCCCCCCACCCTGCCTCCCCTGCGGGCAGGCATGCTTGCCCCCCCCAGCTCTTATTTTTCTTTCAGCAATCTTTGTTTCTTCCTTAAAACAAATAGAGAAGCAGCCTCCATTGCAGGCAAGTAGAACAAGGCTAAGTCCTAGAGAGGCTCTGCAAGGTTTCTGCAGAGCCTCTCTAGTACTTACTCTCATTCTACTTGCCTGTAATAACTTCTCCTGTTTCTTTAAGGAAGAAACGATGCTTACTGGGAAAAAAGTAAAAGCCTGGGGGGGGGGGTCCCCACGATCCGTGGATAACTGAAACCGTGGATAGCGAATCAGTGGATATGGGGGCCCACCTGTATACATAATGATCCACAACCCATTCAATTTTTAGATCACAAACTCAAAATATTATGCATACTTACACACACACACACACACACACACACACACACACACACACACACACACACACACACACACACACACACACTTATGTATTCCCAGTGCTCTTTCCCTGTTTTTCTAATGGTTTGTGTGTGGTGCGGAGGGTCATTCCAACCTCCCCCTCACAAACAATCTAAATAATAAACTAGATTGCATGTGAAGAGGAGGTTCAGAAACCTCTTCCTCCTACCCAATTAGAAGAACCGGGAAGTTATACTAGGAGGCAAACGAGGTGGTGTTCCTGCATGTTGTCCCTATTGTGCAGTTGGGTGCCAGAAAGCATGGACAAATGTAGTAATACTGTAAAACATTTTAATTTATCCTGCTTATGTGTGCAGCTGGACTATTTTGGGAGACAGAGGAGACGTAGCCCCCCCCCCCCAGGCCTTTCATACCCAACTTATGTGTCTGTCCATTACCGTGCAAGAGCAGAAATAAGAAACAAATTGTTCTGAAGGGAAGACTATGACTGGTACCTACCAGAATCTCATGTATGCAGGTCCAGTTCTATCTGATGTGGTGGGTGTGTACAATGAGGAATATGCCTCACGTTTCAGTTCTCATAACTACATTTAAATAGGCAGGAATGCATCACATACAGATTTCTGCATGCTGTGCACTTATTTTAATTAAGGGTCGACCAGACATTACCTGGAACATGAAACATGACTCTGAGGTTTTTTATAATTAGCGCAAGGGGGGGGGGACAAAATGGCAACAGAAGCATTGGGGACTTTGGACTTTACCTCCACTATGGTTCATATCCTAATCCTGCTCCCTGCAGTAATTTAATTTAAAAAAAACACCCTTATATTGAAAGCCAATGGAAAGCTATTTTACAATGAAAATTGTGCAGGGAGTGAATGATCAAGATTGGACCTGTATAGGGCAACATTTTAAAATGACCCCCTCCCAACAAAAAAATACAAAATAGGCTCATGTTATGTGTTCTGGGTAGCATTTAATTTGTCCCTAAGAGGCACACAGACATATTGTTACAGGTTTGCCTAAAAACTGTGCTGATCATGGTTTGAGAATGTTAGTGTTCCTTAATGGTCAATAGATATTTCTTGATGGAGCTAAACTGTTAGGAGACAGTCTCTGCATGCAGCTATTTCTCTGGAGCGCTTGGAATGGAAGAAACCATCAGAATTTGAGGAAGGTGACACTTCCCATCAGGGCTGTGGAGTCGATACACAAAACCTAAGAACATACGAAGAGCCCTGCTGGATCAGGCCAAAGGCCCATCTAGTCCAGCTTCCTGCATCTCACAGTGGCCCCACCAGATGCCTCCGAGAGCACACAGCCAACAAGCACACGACTCTGATTCCACCCAAAAATTCTGACTCCATGATTCCGTGTGAGCAGGGCTGTGAAGCCAGAGACAGAGTTGGAATCATGGAGTTAGTGTCAGAAGCAATTTTGGGTGGAGTTGGATGCTTTGTGTACTAACTTCCATAGCCCTGCTTCCCACTGCCCACCTCCAGCTAAGGAAGTGGTTGATGGAAGAGATGTACATGTGTGAAGACGCAGCAGTTTTGCTGTTTGGGGACAGAGACTGAAACAGAGAGAGAGAGAGAGAGAGAGAGAGAGAGAGAGAGAGAGAGAGAGAGAGAGAGAGAGAGAGAGAGAGAGAGCTGAAGGCACTTCGAAGTTCAAAGGTTTCTTTGCAAATCTGATGTGCCATTGCCTGGTAGGAGTTACTGTACATATGTTACTTGCTTCAACCTACACTCTATTTGTATACTTGTGGATAAAGCATCCATCACAAAAACACACACAGTAACTCTCTAGTGCTCTTTCTCTTTTCAAAGGAAACCAAACCAAAGTAGCTTTACCCTGGAATTTCTATTTGGGAAAGTAAGGAGTGTGAAACAAAACATTTGTAAATATTTTATTTATTTATTTATTTTATTTTTTTAAAAAATTATATCCCGCCTTATCCTATGCCGAGGCAAATGCCCAAGGCGGCTATATAAGTGGCAAGATCAAATGCCCAAGGTGGCAAATATAAGTGGCAAGATCAAACTTGGAAGCACCCCAAACCCAATTGTACACATTAAAATAATAGATGAAACACATATCCTTATTTGTAAGCAATGATCAACAACACTGATTTAGAAGCACATCATCAAATCTGCAGAACTAAAATCTTGGGCCAACTAAGAACACTGGAATTATTCCACAAGAGTAACATCCAGAAAACAACTCATTATCTACTTCCTAGTTGTCAGAAGAACCGTCTTTATCCTACTTTCTTCAATCTAAACCACATAAGAAAGTTTGTGCACCAACAGATCTATGGACAGCATTGAATACTGAAGCTTGTTCAAAAATGCAGTGGTGGCCATTTTAAAAACAAGTCTAATTATCTCTGTAAAATATGTTCCACATGAAGAATCCTGTTATGCAATTGTTCCCAAATTTTAGCTTGGAATGCTCAGATGTGCAGAGGACACAATGGTGGCAAGAGGCCCTGCTTTCATTTTTTCCCTATTTATTCTGCTACATAAACCATTTTAGAAATGTTTGGTTGAAAAATAGTATATAAATATTCTTCATCGTCATCCTCATCATTATGGGGCTAACACAGGGCCATGCAACCACTTGTACGGCTTCTGGCTGAGATCAGAGAACTGAGAGATGGCGCCTGAACAGAGAGAGACTGCCCAAACAGTTAACCAAATTACCTCAGAAATAAGTCTCATTGGTTTCAATTAGACTTCCATTTCATAGGATTGCAGTGAAATTTAGGGGAGTCATACTAAGAAGTATGAAGCCATTGTTCCCAATCGTCAAATATCACTGTTTTTGAACACCTCTGTTTTGTATTGTATTGGCTTACTACTTCCTGAAGACAAAAGCTACGGTAGGTATTCCCCTCTATTTTACAGATAGTGGTATTTGCTCTGTACAACACGTGTTATTCTGCAGAGTTTGGATTACAGAGTCAGGCTGCAATCCTATGCACACTTTATGGCTTGTATGGAAGCATATAACTTGCACCAGAGAAACCGGTTCATTCCACCACACATGTATACCAAGAAGCAGAACAAAATGCAAGCGGCATCACCGCTTCGTTTCTGCGTTCATGATCAGACGTCTCCGTTTACCTTGTGCCGCCTCCAGAAGCAGGTTTCTTGAGAACAAAAATGAATACAATTTGTGAACTACACATTTATGGATGAGAAAGCTTTACCTGTGTGATTACAGCACTGACTGTCCTCAAACGGAAGATGTCATGTTCATGGAGCAAATTCCTGCAATTTGTATGTCTCCAGCTGGCAAGCTGACGCTGCCTTTCTAGAAAAGTTGCCACCCTCGCACAATCCCCCGATGAAATGGCATCCCATGGCAGAAGGATACAGGAGATTGGATTACCTGTCTGCACCAGATCATTGTTTCTAGGAGATAATCCATAAATTATTAATCCTTCTAATGTTCTTGAGCAGTGTAAGGAGGGCTGCCTGTGACCTATTTCAACCCTTCCTGCTGCGGTTGGGAGAACAGCCTTGCTATAGAAATAACACTAGCCATTCTCAGCACTTATTGGATCACCAAAGGAGTTTTTATATCCATTTTCTTTCAACAATGGCCATTTCACATCTGTTAGCTGAACCTTAACTGGTGAGAGTAGGTAAATCCACGACTACCAGCAAACACACAGAAGAGTAAATGCCGCTTTATGCGGTTATACTTGTACTTTATTAAATTACACGGTTTCAATTATTCATCGTTTCTTTAATGTTTCCTGCTCCACATAATTTCCTAAAGGATTTCACCAGCTTCCTAGGCAAGAACAAACAGCATATCAATTCACATTAGTCTCTTCACACTTTTCTCTTCCTGGGAGGCCTAGAAGTATGTAAACTGAAGGATAAAAGAGAGGAAAGGACATTCTAAATTAGACACTTAAGCAGTGTAGTTAAAAAATTATTCTATAGGAGAAACTGTTTTCACGATCTGTCATTTACCCTGTTAACTGTAAATAACAACCAATTGACATTAGCCCTTAGCACAACTAAAAATATCGCAGCGGAGTTTTCAGCCAAAAGACAGTGCAATTCTTATGCTCAGTTCTAAACGAAAGTAATTTGAAGAGATACATTTTTGCTGCTTAGCCTATCTTTTCTCATTGTCCTTTATCATATTTTACCAGCACAGTCAAGCAACTGAACATGTTGAGTTGGTGAAATTAGCCATGAAAGCAGAGATCCATTAGAATAATGCCCGGAGCGGAGGCATCACACAGCCACCAACGTCAAAGAATAGACCTACTACAACTCTTGTAATCTTTCATATCTCAGTAACAGGTTATTAGCAGTTGGGGGAGGGCCATGGCTCAGTAGTAAAGCACCTGTTTTCATGCAGAAAATCCCAAATTCAATCCCTGGCATTCCATGTAGGGAAGAGAAAAATCTGTGCCTGAAGTCCTGGAAAGCCACTGTGAATCTGCATGTGAATCTATACACTGTGAATATACAGGTGTCCGTCCCCTGCTTAATGACAGATTGCTTAACAACGATCCGGATATATGACGGAGGTCCCTAGTAAAAAAGAGCAAATGATTTAAAAAGACACGTGTCTTTTTAAAGCCCCAGCTGATCAGCTGTTTGGCTTTAGATAAGAGCTTTGAAGTTCAGCACTGGGGTTTTAAGCACAGCGCTGAACTTCAAAGCCCTTATCTAAAGCCAAACAGCTAATGGGCGAGATAAGAGCTTGGATGTTTAACTGGGGCTTTAAACACAGTGCTAAACTTCAAAGCACAGCAAGACCCGCTTAATGACGGCTTCACTTAACGACAGGGATTTCAGAACGTATCCCCATCGTTAAGGGGGGGGACACCTGTACTAAACTACACGGACCAACGGTTCCTATGGGTTCTGTTTTTATTACCATTCCTTGCCATGATCTTCTACACACTCAATGTTCTAAACAACCCAGGCAAAGGAAATACACCAGAGCTAATCTGGGGGGCAATCAAGTTTTGAAGGCCTTTGCAAGATCATCGTTTAATTAAGCACTGATACTCAAAGGCATGCAAGCTCCAAGTTGCTTAATAAAGTGTTTCCCTGATATATTTATATGAAGCTCATAAAAATTATGGGCAGCCTCCTTGGCACAGGTGATGCAACTTGAAAGCATTGTATTGAGCGGCACTTTGGAGGGGGTTGGTGAACTGAAGAGTCCCCGGGTCTTTGGTCTTCCGCCCTCCTCCTGCTCACTGCTAATGAAGTCCCTCCAGTTGGTGCTTCAGTCCTCTTCTTGCTTGTTGAGATCAAGCGAGATCAGGACAGCAGCAGCCCCTTCTGCCTCCTGCACTGCTAAAGGGAGAAAGGGGAAAGAAAATGCCATTGGTGCCACTGTCACCTCTCCTCGCACTCTGCCCACTCAGCTATAGCCATGTAGGTAGGGAGTGGTGAGGAAGGACAATCCCACCTTTTGCCCCTGAGTGGGAAACAAAATATTGTGGTGAATGCTCTACCTGTCATACTGTGTGTGATGCCTTTACAATGTGGGTGGTGCTACACCTGTTGCCATAACTCCGCCAACTTTTAGCAAATATCCTGCACCTATTTTGTGATGTACTGTAATTTATGCAGCACATGGCAGAGCCTGCAGTTAAAGTTGTGGTGGCAGTCTGAGAAAAATATTAGGCTATATTACCACACCCGCTCAAGAACACATAGGAATGGGTCTACAGATGTCCCTCAAACAAATGTGTTAAAGCAACTTTGATCCTTGATCATGGTGCACTTGTGGGAAATTGGTATTTTAGGGTAGAAAAGAGAGAATCTAAAGGGTTCAAATCACAATACACAGTTTATTATGGATTGTTTTTGAATAACAGGAGGGGAAATCAAAGTAAATGCAGTGCGGAAGGCAACAGAATAATAAAGCCAGAGGCAAAACAATCACACCAAGAAGAGGAAAGAAACAAGCAAACGTACACTAACAATTCTACTTAGAAGAATTGTTCTGGTTAAAACATGTTCCAGTTTAACCAGGCACTCTGGATGCGCTCTTGGAAATTACACCTGTTCTGGGGAAACCTGCATATTCAATCTCCTTCAGGGTTTACTCCTAATAACGGGGGGGGGGGGGGAATCTTCAAAGCAACTAGAAAAAAGGGTTAAATCTGACTAAGAGGCTTCACTTTGACCCAACATTGACCAAAGTTTCAAACACACAACTAGGAGTCACCCCACCACTATTGGTGCTGGATGCCAATTCGTAACAGCTACCAGTGTTAGTAGATTTCTCGATGGCACTTCAAACTGATCTTCAAGGGCTGTCAAATGGAGAATAAAGAAGATTCATATGTGGAATATATGAAAGGAAGCTCTAAGGCAATAAAAACATCTTTGGGAATAAATACATTTATTATCTTTGCTTTGTGGATCAAGAATCAAAAACTAAGGGAGGAGAACTTAAGCGCCAATAGAACTGGGCTTTTTCACATGATGAAAAACAGCCTCTGAGTAGCCCAAAATTAGCAGTGTTGGATCTGGCAAACTATCTCCAGAGAGACATGAAATACACCATTATGGAAGCCATTCTCAAAGTGATTTAAGGTAGGAGCAACTCCCCACTTTCCACAGTCCATTGCCTAAACACCATGGATTTAATGGCTGTGAAGTCATTCAAAGGCAATGGAAGTAGTGGTGTTGCTGGAGGGGGGGCACATTAAGATGTGTCTTGCACCGTTACCCTGCCCCTGCATCACAAAGTCCATTTGGAGCCTTACAGGAGCGAGGGAGGGCAGAAGAACCATTGTCCCGCCCTGAAAACCGCCCCAATGGCATCCGCAACCATTGCGCCTGCTGTGAAAGAAGCTGCTGGGACTGCAAAAGCTGCTGCCATGGCCACTCCTCATGAGGAGACCACAGACAGTACCCGGGGGCACAGCACCAGCACCACCCCCGGCCTAGCGACGCTACTGAATAGAAGAGGGGAAAACCTGCTATTCCTTTTGCAAGCCAACCTGTATAAAATTTCAGAGAATTAAAACTGGAGCAATGACTCAAAGGATATATTAGTACAAATTCTCTACTAGAATTTGAAAGAGGTGTTAGAGAACTAAAGAGGAAAAGAATCAATTAACAGCAGCGGACACTTGATTCTGTTATCAGCCCATATCATGTTGCATTTTCAGTTCAAGAGGGACTTCTGAGATCTTCTAACATCTGCCACAATACAGCATTTCCTTCAAAGAGACTCTCTGCTGGGTCCGACAAAAAATTCTGTGTTCCCTATTTGTAATTGCAGTCAAAACCATAATAATTTTTTGAATGTTCTCCTTGTCCTTAAAATACTGAATATTGTCTTTTAAAATAATTTTGTCTCTCTGTATAGCCAAACTGAGGCTTTAAGCTACTATAATATCAAACTCCTTTTGTACACAGTGGTATGTGCATTTGCAGCTGCTTTCTATGGAGTCAGACTTTGTTCTCTCTAGCCCAGTACTTTTGACACTGGTTGGCAGCAGCTCTCCAAGAACTGAAGCAGGGGTGTTTTCCAGTCCTTTATCTGGGATTCTTTACCCGATTAAACATGAGGCCTTCTGCATGTAAAAAAGCATGAAATACTGATATGGATTCTGTCCAAGGGGCAGCCCTGGATTATCCATTAAGCAAAATAAGCATGTGCTTAGGGGAACAAGGGGGGGCACCACAGATTTTTTTCCAGTGCCAGATTTACCATGGACCAAGGTAAAAAAGAAAACCAGTTAACCAAAACAGTGTCTGGAAAAAGAAAAGCAGTTAACCAAAAAAAAGTCTGGAAAAAGGGAGAACCACTGAACCAGATATATTAATTCAAAATACTATATATATCAAAATAAGAACATAAGAAGAGCCCTGCTGGATCAGGCCAAAGGCCCATCTAGTCCAGCTTCCTGTATCACACAGTGGCCCCACCAGATGCCTCAGGGAGCACAAGACAACAAGATACTTGTATCCTGTCGCCACTCCCTTGCACCTGGCACAAAGTTTATGTATCTTGAGTTTATTTTTTACTAATTTTTTATAATTATATTAGTTAATAAATATATATGGTGGCACCATAATCTTTTCTTAGGGCCTCTAAAAGTCTTAATCTGGCCCAGCCAAGGGGCCAGGCTCTATTCTGCAACAGACATGCCAAGTTTCCACTGAAGTGAATAAACTCACAAAGAAATAGTGAAGAGCAACGTTCCCTTAAACTTCCCTTTAACAATTTTCAGTGCCCACTTTTTTGACCAATTAGCCCTCTTTCCCAGGAAGCAGTTGTAGTTGTGTGCAAAAAACTTAAGAACTACAGTGTGAAAGCAATTTACAAGTTTTATTGCTCTACAAGCAATTAGTAATGCCCATAAGCCCTCTAGGGGGCAGATAACACCCCTTGTTATCTGGACAAGGTCACTGTCCTTCGAATATCAGCACGTTTCATTCACAGCTGCAAAATTCCTTCAGCTCCTTTCTCCAGTCCAGCAGAGCTTCTAGCAGCATGACCGGTAGAAGGCCTTTCTGGCAGCCAGAACAGCAGAGTTTACAGGTGGGCCCCCATATCCACTGATTCACTATCCACGGTTTCAGTTATCCACGGATCGTGGGGACCCCCCAGGCTTTTACTTTTTTCCCAGTAAGCTTCGTTAGAGAAACAGGAGAAGCAGCCTCTGCCTGCTTATTACAGGCAAGTAGAACGAGACTAAGTACTAGAGAGGCTCTGCAAGGTTAACAGAAACCTTGCAGAGCCTCTCTAGGACTTAGTCTCGTTCTACTTGCCTGCAATGGAGGCTGCTTCTCTGTTTGTTTTAAGGAAGAAACAAAGCTTGCTGAAAGAAAAATAAGAGCTGGGGGGGCAAGCAAGCATGCCTGCCTGCAGGGGAGGCAGGGTGGGGGGGCCTCAGGAAACCATGGAGGGGGTGTTCGCTCTTATCCACGGTTTCAAGTATCCACGGAGGGGCCTGGAACATATCCCCAGCGGATATGGGGGCCCACCTGTACTTCCAACAGCATCTGATAGAGGCTCCGCCCAGCAGTCCAACAGCATGGTAGCTCCTCATCAATTATTATTGAGTGCAGCTGTGGACCACACCCACTGCAATCTAAAGTCTTGGTTGTTAACCCTGTCCTTCCCCGACCTGTCAAAACAGGGAACCACTGCTAACACCACTATCTATCTCCTCGCCTTTCTTGCACAATTTCCACTACAAGCAATGCAACAGGCATAGGAGTTTGGTAAGATTGATGCATGTATTTTGATTGCTAACCCATGTTATCCTTAGGGTTCAGTGTGTTACAGTATAGAACAGGGGTGGCCAAACTGACAGTTCGAAACTGTGGCTCCTGAACCACATGTGGCTCTTTGATGTATAATGTGTGGCTCTCGGAAATATGTTGGCTGAGCTCCTTTTTGCATCACAATTTAATTTAAAAGGTAAATAAGAAATTTTAAAGCTTCATAATTATTTACCAGGTATAAACTTAGAGTCCACTGGATTACATAAGTATAATGTTCATGATGAGTAAATATATTTAAGAAGTTAAATGCTTCTTAAATATTGCGGATCTCAAACATCTGAAGTTTATTGTATGTAGCTCTTACATTAAGCAAGTTTGGCCACCCCTGGTATAGAGATTCTCCCGCCCCCCCTCTGATTTATTACATTTTAATCCCACTCTTCCTCTAAGGAGCTTAAAGTGGTATTGCAAAATCACACGTGTGCAAACAGAGGGATCACTGATCAAACAGAAAAACAGAATTCACCTAAGAAAATGCTTTTCAAAACATCATAGATATATTTGAAAAGCAGTGCAAATACCACTATCAGTATAAATAAGCTTTTAAAATAGCAAAAACAAAATAAATCATCTACTTTCATAAACAAAGAACCAGGTCATGGTGACAAATGACTGCAGCAATGTATGGAGAGATAGACAAATCTCTACTCAGAAGTAAGCCTCATTCAATTCAATGGGATTTACTCCCAGGTAAGTGTGACTAGGTTTGCAGTTACTTGGGAATAAGTCCTGTTGATCATAGTGTAACTTACTTCTGATAAATCATGCATAGGATTGCACTATTAATCTATTATAGTTATTCATCTGTTATGAAAACATAGTAATCTATAGTAGAAAAAAGAAGGATGGGTTTAAAAGCCATGGCAATAAATTATTATTATTTAAAAGCCATGGCAACCAAAATTATTGCCATGGCTTTTAAACCCGTCCTTTTTTCTACTATTGTCGCTGGCCATGAAAGCTTCAACTCGTATAGTAATCTATGTTTTAAAATACTGATTTAAAAGAGAACATGCCTCACAATCTTCACAAAATTACAAGTATTTCACCTGACTGACTGCAATGCAAACATGAAAACACTGAAGTCAATTGTCAATTTCCCTTCCCAAACCCCAGTCAGGATCCCCTCGCAAAGTCCCCAAGTTTTAGGTTTGCTGCTCAGGAGGCCAAGAATTTTTGACACAGATATGCCCCCTGTCCCAGAGATTTCCCACAATGACACTGCAAATTCAGGCATGTAGACTGCCTGTATGGGTCTCATAATTGCCTGTTTCTGTGGCATGAGCCATGAAAAACAGGTGATGGACCAGTGCAGGAATGCATCTTGGCACATTTGTGCTGCAGAATGGCATCTTGCGTACCTCAAATTCCTTCCAGACCGTCTTTGCAGCTGTGCTCATAAAAGCAGGTCTGTTTCCAACTCGTTCCTGTATTATTTATTTATTTAAAAGATTTATATCTTGCTTTTACATGTCCATTGTCAAAGTGTTTGAGTGAGAATAAATTAATAACATCAAACAAACAATTGAGCACAAAATAGCAGAACAGCATAATGTTAAACAGCATAAACAGCAGCAAAATATCAATTAACTGCTTGGGTGCATAAAAAAAAAAGTCTTGGCCTGGTGCCTAAATCTTTAACAAGCTTGGTGCCAAGCAAGCAGCCCTAGCAACAGTATTCCATAATTTTGGGGTGGCCACTGAAAGACTTTTTCTCTGGTGAACATGTATCTAATCTCAGATGGCCGAGGCATGTAGATTAGGACCTTGAATGCAAATTTTAATGCAAGGTTAACATGGGAGGAGGCTGTTGCTCATTTCTCTGGGTCCTAAACCATCACAGACATTGGTTAAAACCATAGTTTTGCATTGTGCCCCAAAATGAAAAATAAGTCAGCTGAGGGTTTTTGGTTTTTTTTTCAAAATTGGCAAGATATGTTCCAAAGCACCAGTTCCATGATGTTTTTCACCAGTTGTGGCTTCCAAACAGGCATCAAAACATTACAGTGGCCTAATTAATATGTTACCAGTGTTAGCAGAGCTGTGGAATTAAAGCAGTTCCACACACAGCAAAACTGACATTTGTTAAGAGTTTACTAGAACAAAGAGAGAACTTCAGCCATTGTTACAGAGGCAGAAACAAGAAGGCTTTGTTCGTTTTTCAGCTTCTAGCGCTAGAAGCGCTAGAGAGGCATTTTTCCTCCTTCTAGCACACTAGTGCCACATTCGTTTTTCACCTTCTAGCACACACACCATGCTCATAATCTTTCCTTCTAGCTTGAAGCTATTAAAGATGGTGGCCTCATGCAACAATAGGAAGGCTGTTCGGCTGCAAAGTAGCTTGGGAAATGTAGTGCAAAAGACAAGGAAATAAGAGCGATCTTTCGGCCGAGGCTTATGTCGACAGGCTATTCATTCAAAACAGCTAAAGCGGCTTGCAACAACACTTTGTCATCTTCAGATTCCGCATCCATCTCTTTTAAATAAGTACTTAAAGCCGTGAAAGCACCCTGTTGGTTCGATGCCATTTTCGCTTCCGTTTTTAAATTAGCCATGCTAGAAGCATGCTAAAGGCATGCTAGCAACATCATTTCCAGCTATTTTCTAGCCTAAAAATGAACGCAGCCAAAGACAGAAAAATAAGCCAAAGGAGAGCTCTAGAAACAGTTGGAGAAAGCAATCCACAAGCCTAAAGTAAACTAAGCAACTAACTCCCCCTACTGGTGGAGGCCAACATTTTGGTTAACCATAGATAAGCTATGTCTGTCGAGGAATACCTGCACTGGCTCAGCACAGCAGCATCACTGGTAGAAGGTGCCTGGTGCCACTGATACCATTTGGGTATCTAAGAGTAAGACCAGATTTAACAGCAACCCCCAAGCTGCAAGCTTGATCCTCTAGGTGGAATGCAACCCATCCAGAAGAAGCTTAAAACCATTGCCTTTGTCAGCTGAACAACTCTCCAACATCATATCAGTATTATCTGGATTGAATTTCACCTTATCCATTCCATAACTGACCCCAGACACAGGTGTAGCAAATCAATTGTCTCACTTATTAGGGTCTACAAAGTATACTCAACAACAACAACAGTTTGTTGACAAGCCTATTTTACAAGTGATAACCAAATGTGTGTATTGGCTAGAGTGGTGGATTGGATTGTTGTCAACAGGATGACTTTCCAACTTGTGATAGCCAGTTTTGTGTACTGTGGAAACCCGCTATCCGACTCCCCCTCCCTTTCCCAAAATAGCTTCAGAATGCATTGCAATGCATTCTGGGGTGATCTTGGTAGAGGGGAGTCACGTGACCTGGAAGAGGCTTCTGGAGCATGATTTATAACACAATCTTATCCAATGTACACCACTGCTGTATCCAGCGGGGGAGGGCAGGGCGGGAAGCTTTGGAGGGGAGATTTAAATCCAGAGACGTTTCTATGGTGGGGAGCAGTACCGTAAGTTGTGCCCCGTCCTAGTCCCTGTTTACAACTCGGCACGAGGCGGCCCCACCCCCTCGCCTTTGGAGCCATTCTGTACGTGGAAGGCAACAGGCAGGAGACTGAATGGCTCCGATGGCGAGGGGGCGGGGCCGCCTCGTGCCGGGTTGTAAACGGGGACTAGGACAGGGCGCAACTTACAGTACCGCCCCCCCACCGTAGAAACGCTTCTATTTAAATCCCCTTAGAATCCCACTTAGGAGGGGATTTGAATCCCCTTTCTGTTCTGGGGCCTCCCGTTCTCGCTGCACTGCTGGTTACACAGGTAGTGTAAGTTGGATAGGATTGCGCTGTTAAGCTTGTGCAAACAAGAACACACAGCGGTTTGCATCTAAAAGGTAAGGAAACAGCTTTTTAACCATTTTTTCTTTTTTTAGACATTTTATGGTTGGCCCTGGTATCTGCAGATTTCAGTATCTGTAGGAATTCCGGGAACAGAACCCCCGCAGATTCTGAGGATCTACTTGCTAAAGTGGGTAGTTTGTATTTGAAACTACTGTAGATTCAAATCTCCACTCAGCCATGAAGTTCATTGGTTGGTATATATCTGGCAGGAGGTCTGGCTTAGTTGGTAGAGTGGCCGTCTCATATGCCTGAAGATCTGAAGGACGGCAGTTCGGGACGGCTGGAAGTATCAGTGTCTGTCAGAGAGCTGCCAACAAGCCGAGCTGATAAGCTGCAGAACCTCTGTGCGAGAGAGAAACTGCAGCTGCACTATACAGTCTTGCATAGAACCCTTCATTCTAGGTGGTTTCCTTCACAGTTCAACGTCTCTCTGGCATTCGCCTCATCACGCTTTGACGTAAAGCGTGGGAGTACATCACGTGGGAGTAAAGGTTGCCTGTCAGTCAAAGTGTGATGAGGCGAATGCCAGAGAGACGTTGAACTGTGAAGGAAACCACCTAGAATGAAGGGCTCTATGCAAGACTAGAACATATTGTATTGTAAAAAACCCTTGGGCTTTAGAAAGCCTGCCTGTGTAAACTGCCTTTGAATTAAAGTCAGAGGAGAAATCCGATGTCCAAAGAAAATGTGGTATATAAATACTGTTTGTTGTTGTTATTATTCAACTTGTTTGCTTTGTCAGGTATTTGTATTGACTAACGGCGCAATCCTATCCAACTTTCTAGCGCCGGTGTAGCTGCAATCCAGCCCAGAGGTAAGGGAATAAATGTTCCCTCTCCTTGAAGAGACCTCCATGACTGCCCCTGCACTGCAAAATGCAGTGTGCGTCCTGTTGGCACAGCTACACCAGCGCTAGAAAGTTTGTTAGAATTGCGCTGTTAAGCTGTTTTGTCGCGGTTGGTGTTGTGTTTCTGGTTTTGAGTTTTAAAAAAATAGTTTGTTTGGTTGTTTTTATTAGATTTTTGTGAGTCATTTAAAATCTCTTTGACCAGGGAGATAGGTGGTATGTAATAGTTTTGATAAATAATAAATAATAAACTTTTGCCTAGGATCAATAGTCCCACACCCAGACCTGCGCTGGGCTCTGTTCCTGGCTTTAATCCAGGCGCACTCCGTCCAGGAGCCTAAAGGGGCTCAAATCCCAACACCAGTCTTTGATTTCAAGCATTTGCAACTCTAATAGCCTAACAGCCCAATCCTGTGTAACTTTTGCACCGGTGTCACAGCAGAGATCCACTGTTTTAAGTGCACTTATGCCAGTGTAACTTGCCATACGCCGACGGATACAAGATGGAGACCAGCGTAGCCCCCTTTGGACGCCGCACATGCGCAGTTCGGATGTGGGATGGATGCCAGCCCAACTCTAGCAGCTAAGGTGGCATCCCGGGGTATCGAAACATCCCCGGAATGCCCCTAGAAGGATGGGATGGCACAAATGTGACAACTAAATTACCGTATTGACCTGAGTATAAGACTCACTTTTTTCCCCTAAGGCAAATCTTTAAAGTAGGGGTGCGGCCTACAATCAAAGTCTAGTGTTTTCTGCCTAGAGTTTTCTGCAAAGCATCCCATTATCAAGCCTCTCCAAGTCTCTGTGTTTTCAGCTCTTAATCACTTGCTAAACTGTGATCTCTCTAGCAGGCTCTATCCTCAGGAAGCATTTGAAAAAATTAACCCTTAAGTTCCAGCCCCAGGATTCTGTGGAAACTAAGATATTTATTGATCCTGCAGTTTGAAAGTTGAGAGCAAGAGCTCCTGCATAGGCTTACCATATCCAAAGGGGGACAGAGTGCCAACCTTTAGGCTGCAATCCTATGCACACTTTCCTGGGAGTACGCCCCATTGAATGCAATGGGACTTACTTCTGAGTAGACATGCATAGGATTGTGCTGTTAACCATTGAAATTTGGGCAGGTGCAGCTCATCATCATGGAAGGGTGAAACAAGCTGCACCTGCCCAAATTCCAAAAGTTAAAGGTAGGCACTCTGTCCCCCTTTGGATCCGGGAAGGTTACTTATACTAGGGTGCCCAGATTGAATAAGGGACAGGGTGCCTATGCCTTTAACTGTACTAAAGCTGTACTGTTTTACTAATGTGTATATTTTATTTAGGTTAAAAAAAGTTAAAAATGTATTTTTTTTTAAAAAAGCACCAAACTTTAAGGGTGTGGCTTATAATCAGGAGCGTCCTATACTTGGGGCAATATGGTATATTTTGTATGCCACTTTGAGCTTTGAATAAAACAGGATAGAAATATTTTAAACAATCTGGGGAAATAAAACTAAAAATGGTTTCTTTTCACGAGCTCCCCTTACATGAGGGCACAAAAGTCCTCAGAAGTCAATGTAACACACCCATGTATGTTTTTCCCAGGTTACAGCATTAGCTTTGAAATACTGAAAGCATTAGCATTTTGAAACATTTTGGCCATTCCAACTTCGAGCAAATTGTTTCAAAATACTGAGTGACACTAGGGTTGCCAAATCTGACTGAAGATATTCCTCAAAAGAAAATTTCCTCCAACTACCAACATAATTTTTTTCTCTCCAAAGTAAGGCAAAAACAGGCCCTGGTAAAAACTCCAGGGTTGCTTTCAGTAGTAAAACATTGTCATAATTTCTGTTGAACACCTGGAGTGCCAACACGTTTTAAACGTGGTGGTACTACAGAGTACCAAGTGGAATGATCTCAGCGCTTAAAGTCGTCTTGTTTTAAAAAGCGAAACCAAAACACACACACCAAAACAAAACTGCTTCTGTCCTCCTAAGAACAACTTGTGAACTCCAGTTCACAAGTTGTTAGTACTGGACAGAAGCAGTATTGCTCAAACACGAGGAGGAAAATATTCATTTTATTCATCATACATATGAAGACTTCTGAAGTGGGACAGGCAGTGAATATATCAAGCTTCTACACACTAGGCCAGTTCATTTGTTTTTGAGACTGGTAAAGATTAGAAAGCACAGGCTGGGGCAGGTACAGTTCAGGCAGACAACGGTTCAGATCCCAGAAGTCCAGCGCGGACGTGGAACTGAAAGCGCAGGGTAGCAATTTCCGGCCGGCAGAGGGGGAGTGTTGCGCATATGACTCCGCGCTGCTCGCGCTCTCTTTCAGCGTCCCCCTCGTTTCTTCCTCCCCTTCTCGGAGGTGGCGGCTGCTGTTACTACTACGATCCCGGATCCAAGATGGAGTCGCTGAGTAAAGCGGGGCAAGAGATGAGCCTGGCGGCCTTAAAGCAGAACGACCCCTACATCACCAGCATCGCCGACGTGACCGGCCAGGTGGCCCTTTACAGCTTTAGCCCCAAGGCCAACGAGTGGGTAAGTGGCTGGAGTGGGGAGGGGCGAAAGGGGAGCCTGGCCGTGGTGATAAGCCCCCTTCCTCCCCCCCTTCTTCCAAAGTGCCCTGCGGAGACCCGTTGCGTAGTGCCTCTCGTGTCTGGCCTGCCCGTCGGAAGAGAGCGAGAACGAATCCTGACCCCATGCAGCTCTCCCCCTACGAAGGGGGGGACGACGCTTTCCCCCTCCCCCTACACCACTGGCTGCCCAGCAGCGTTCCCCGGGAAGTGGAGCGGGAGAGCGCGGTTAGCGCCCCTTCTCAGGAACACGCCCCCCTTGCTTCGTTTCCAAAGGGCAAGTTAATCACAGTCCCTCTTTCTGATCCCGTGCCCCTCAAAACACCGTGGGTTAGGTAGCCTCTAGCCGCGTGAACACATGCGAATCCACCTCTGATATACTGCAGTGTGTTGACTTTAAAAACTGGTGGAAACTAATAATGAACTTTCCCACCTCCTTCAGTGCTTTTCTTATCTAGTGATTGCCTGCGTGGCTTGGCTGCGTGGCTCACACATTGTACACACTGAATGGCTGCTGTTTATAAATTAAATTGGCATATCTGCTGAGCACATATATCAAATGCTCGAATCTCTTTGCTCTTCCCCTCTCCATGTCTGTGACCTATGCAGGCAATGTTGCTGAAGTTACCATATTATAGGGCCCAAGAAAAGAAATGGAGAAAATGTGTTTTAAAATACTCTGCCTTAATCTGGCATGCCTCCTAGAGTGAGGTCTTTTGGATCTTGCTGAATCTCTGTCTCTCCAATCTGAAATGGTACCCCTGGCAGAGATTCAAAATGCATTAATGGTTGCAACCATCGAATGAAAGAGTAGTTATTTATGTGTTGTTGAAGCCTATGTGTGTGGTAGTAGTGCTGGTGTCTACAGCCACAGAAATTCTCATTACATCCTGCAGGGTCATGGAGGCTGGTTTTAAGTGTCTTCAGAACCAGAGAGGTCTACCCTGATGTACACAGTCACCCTTACCCCAACCTTAAGACTTGTTTTTAAATTGTTAGTTTCGGGAACAGTATCGGATATACTGATACTGTGAATCTGTTTTGAGAGTGCATGTGCACAGAGGGCCTCGAGACACATTACTTGTTGTTCATCCACATATTTTAGAGCAAGGGTTCTTAACCTTTTTACGATTACAGACCCCCAATGGATTCAATCCATTGGATTGCCCAATATGTCCCTATACCCCTTCGCCATACTGTCAAAATCATCACCACCACCAGTCCTGTTACCACCACCAAACCAAGCTATTGAAAGTCCTATGACTTTGAATAGCTTTGTTTCACTTTACATATGGATAGCTAGGAACAGAACATCTCAGTCCATATTGATAATGGGATTGTTAATAGGTAATCTAACAACATTTTTTTAATTGTTCAGAGATCAAGTCCCATACCCCCATCATTTGGTTCCCGTACCCTTGGTTAAGAATCCTTGTGTTTTTAGAGGGAATGTTGCTAGACAGGTCAGGCTGTGAAGTCTGTAGCTTCCCACTTAGGTACAGATAATATCTTTTCAAGGGACACGTCCCAACAATGTTAGTTGCACACAGCAGCACCCAACCAGTAGTTGTTGCATTGAAGGCAGTTACAGTACTTTACTTGTTCCAGGTTGAATGGCACACTTCTTCTCTTCTTGGGGGTGTCTATGTGGGACTTTTAGTCAGTTTAGTACCAAATCAGAAGTTGAGATGTTCCTTGAAAAAGATGGTACAGTCTGATATAGGCCATCCTTTCTCTGACTGCACAAATAGCATAACCCCGATGTATATCTCCACCTGCGTGAAGGGGCAAACCCATTTGTATTCCGGTTGTCTGGTTCATGTGCTTTGCATGTGGTTGACAAAGTGGACATGTAAGAGAGAATTAATCAAAGTAGGAAACAGTTGTATCTGTTTGATTGCCTAATGTTAGAATTCTTCCTTGTCGCTATGAAGAGAATCTCAGTGAGGACGATAGTAGACACTTCTCCTCATTTCCTCATCTGTGACCTCCAAAATTCTGCACTTTATTTTTCAGTCTGTCTATCTTTGAATCTCCCCCTTCCTCCTCTGGTAAATGACATTCTCCTTGTAGTAAATGTACTTGAGAAAGATAATGTCATCATATTTACCGGTATTTATTTAAAAGATTTATGTTTTGCTTTTACCGGAGCTCAAAGCAGTGTACAATATAACTATAAAATAATTAAAACATAAGTACAATAAAATAAGAACAATTAAGAACAATACAGGAGCAGGTTATAAAAAAGAGCAATAAAATCATTAAAACAGCACAGAGTAAAACCTCAACATGCTGATTAAAAAAGGGATCCCTAGAAGCAGCCTCCCTCCTCAAAAGCCAAGTGAAATAGATGTGTTTTTAAACCCTTCCGGAAACCATATAAAGAAGGGGCTGCCCTCGGATCTTCTGGGAGTTGATTCCACAGACATAGTGCTACAACAGAAAAGGCCCTGCACCTTGCTGCCATCCCCTTTGCTTCAGATGGTGGCAGTATCCTAAGCAGGGCCCCTGTCTGACTATTGTAGGGGACATGCAGGATTATGTAGGAGAAGGCAATCCTTAAGATATCCCGGTCCCATGCTTTTAAAGGTCATCATCAACATCTTGAATTGGGCTCAGAATTGAGTGGGCAGCCAATGTAGCCGCTGGAGTATCAGCATGGCAGACTTAACCCGCTGAGCCCCGGGGACTACCTGCAGCTTCTGGACCATCGTTAATTGTAACAACCTTGGTTTTGCAAATGTTACACACTTATTCCAGATTTTGGCATGCATTGAAGAACAGTAATGATATACCGTATTGGTCTGAGTATAAGACTCACTTTTTTCTCCTAATTTAAGTTTTTAAACTAGGGGTGCGTCTTATAATCAGGCTGTTGCAATTTAATGCCAGTGATTTAATTAAATTGTTTTAATAGCACCAAACTTTAAGGGTGCGTCTTATAATCAGGTGTGTCTTATACTCAGGACAATACGGTATTTTGGAATAATTCACTAGAATTAATCAAAGTTGACCATTTTGGAGTAACTGAGTAACTTTTACTTAGAATAAAACAGACCTTTATTTATTTTACTACTAATATAGAGGCCACTTTAACTTTCTTCCTAATATGCTTACAGAAGATACTAGAAAGATAAATGATTGAGGCTTTGATTTTTATGTGGTTTTTATATTACTATTTCTATTGATTTTTATATTAACATGTCTGTTGCCCAGCAGGTGACTCGAAAGTAACTACAGTTTGGTACTCTCCTTCTGAATTTTTGCATGGATTTGTGCAAATGTATTTGCCTAGGCCCACTAGCTAATGCACATGTTAATTTGTCTAATTTAAGCACTTCTTAGTGGCATGATGAGTCCTAAGATTAAACTGGCTTGGCTCTTTCAGATACACAGGGGCCAGTACTTTTAATTTCACATTTAAATGGAAAATGTTTGAATACTACAAGGCTTGTGTTTTAATGAAATGCTTAAACTAATTTATTGCTCTTGTGTCCTATAGGAGAAGACGGACATAGAAGGTACCCTATTTGTATATAAAAGGTAAGTCTATATTAATCTTATGTTGGGATATAATCTTTTACATTGCAGCATTGTGAACGATAAACCCATCTGTGGTGAGATTCGCTGTTTTTATAAGAACTATTCATCCTAAGTATAAAAAATAAAAATAAAGTATTTTTTTCCTTCTTCAGTATCCTTCTTCAGATGGGACAGTATACTGCAGTGTACACTATTTGAAATGGCATGATTGTGCTTGATCCTTGTTTTTCTCTTTCTTTCTCAATTTTCCCATTGAATTTGCTTCTTTCACTCTTTCAGCAGCAAACGTTTCTTTGTGACCCCAGGATTTCTTTGCTAGGTAATCTCAGCCAGTCGTGATAAAACGCTGAAAGTACTTGACTTGAGGAATATGCCTATAACATAGAAGGTTCTGTAAATTAATCAATATGATGCCCCTCCACTGGCTTCCTACCCCCTCAGCATCTTACACAAATGCTTTACCCTTACCTTCTAAGGGTCTCCATGCTACGCCCTCTTTTTCTGCCCTTGCTCATGACTCTCTCTTATCCAGTGGCTGTGTAAATGTCTCCAGCTCACATTCTTCCTTGCGGGTGTCTATATTAAGAACTCTCTCTTTTTCCAAATCCATTCTCCAAACCCACCTTTTCATGAAACCCTTTGGCCTAACTCCCCAAACAAAATGAAGCTGTAGTATGCTTAGCTGTATTTGTTCTTATTCTTCTCTTGTTAACCTTCCCTCACCATGCTTTGTCTTCCCACTGTCAAAGGTCCTTGGGGCAGAGAGTGGTCTGTCTTTTTTGTTGATGTTGTTCTGTAAGTGCTGTGTATGTTGATAATGTGGTACAAATTTATTTATTTAAAACATTTTTATCCTGCTTTATCTAAAGCTCAAAGCGGTGTACAGATACTATGATTTATTCCAAATAATGATAAAATCATGGCTTAGGAGATGGTATAAAGTTATCCTGTTTTTAAAATGAGACATTTTGAGTGGTTCATGTTGTTATGGTTCAAGGCTCACAATCTAAAAGAAATAAGGGAGAGAAGTAGAAGCCGAGGGAGGCTTACAGTTACTTAGTGTATACTTAAGCAGAATTACAGTATAGCATGTAGGCTAGGGTTTGAGCCTGATGCTTCATTTTTAAATGGACTTTATACATTTTGCCGCTGTAAGCCAGTGATCTGCACACTTGCTTTCCTTTATTTTTTTTAAATTGGATTACAAAAAACTGTTCAGTTACTTTCTTCCTAAAAATTAGGATGTGATTCCTGTGGCCCATGGGTAGAATTGGAGTCCAGAGTAAGTCAACAGGTGATTTCCTTGGTAGCTGTCGGTAGCTGTCACTACCAACTGTATTGGAACTTCCTACCTGACTGGATTTGGGTGGGAGAGAAGATGAAATAATAAGGGAAATAATTTTATATGCAATGCTGGTCAACCATGTTGGAGTTCTATATTTCCAACTGTGTGTGCAGAACTGGAGGTTTCATCGATTCACTGCAGCTGTTTGGTTTAGACAAGTATCCATGTGTGGATACAGCATTGTTGGATCCAGGCCTGTAACACAGCGTTTCCCAAACTATGGGCTGTGGCCCAATGTGCGGTGGGTCACCAAGTTGGACCCACTCCCGTGTCCCGTGGACACAATTGGAGGCTGCTTCTGGGTTGCGCCGGGCCCAGGAATGCTCTGTGGGCCTCAGAACGCCCCCGGAAGCAACTGGAAGTCACTTCCAGTTTTCTCCTGGTTTCGCAGAAGTGAATTCTGGTTGCTGCTGGAGGCGTTCTGAGACCCGTGGAGGCCTGGGGAATGTGTCCTGGACCCAGCACAAGAGAACCAGGTAAGTAGTGGCAGGGGAGAGATTGGGGTGTGTGATGTGCCTTCATGCCACTGTAAGATTTTTGGGTCCCTGCTGTCTAGAAAGTTTATATGGCAGCTGCTGCTGTGTCTGAAACATAATGTGGTAGCATTAGTGGCAGCACTTGTAAAAATGCCAAAAATAATGATGCCAACTCCAGCCACCGCCATTTCCACTGGAAAAGTAGTAGTCTCTTAGGGTGCTATTGAACTTGTGACTGTCCTTAGCAGCTCGCCATCATTGTCCCACAAGGTATAAATGGTCATATTTTTTGTGGGGCTAGAGTTTGATGTTAAACTTTGGTGTAGGTTATCAGTAATGGCACTTTACATTTTTAAATTTCACCCTTCCGTATAAATATTATCAGGGTGGCTTATGATATCGGTACAATAAAACAGTGAAACTATAAAACAATGACACAAATAGCAGATCTGGGCAGATCGCAGAATGTCATCAGAATGAAAATGCCTGGGAAAATCAAAGAGGTTTTGCCCCGTGCTGAAAAGCTATAAATGTAGATACCAGGCAAGCCTCTCTGGAGAAACTATTTCACAATTGGTGTGTCAAGACTGGCGAGGCCCTCTCCTTGGTCACCACCTGCTTCATGTAAGTTGGCAGGGACACCTGGAGGAAGGCCTCTGATCTCTGTGTGTGGGGCAGGTTGATGTGGGACTAAGTAATCCTTCAGGTAACCAGGTCTCAAGCTGTGTAATACTTTTTTTTCCTCTGGCATTAGAATGAGCCTTTGAACTGTGTTCAGAAGCAGACCAGGTGCTCATGGAACTATTAAGCACCAGCAAGATATGTTCCAAGCATCCAGTTCCATTAGCAGCCTTAAAATTGTGTTCTGAACTAAATGTAGTTTCTGGGACGTCTTCAAAGGTGGTCCCATGTACATTGCATTACGGTAGCTTAGCTTAGATGTTAGACTGAATGATGTGTAGCAGATACAACTGTAGGATAATTTTGTGGAACATGGTCATTTTTCATTTTGGGGGGAAATGTTTTTTGAGCAGGTGGTATAGTATTACCAAGACATAAATGTTGAAGGAGAAACACTTGCTAATATGAAATCTTTACTGGGCTTGGTCTATAAATATTCCAAGCTATATTTGGTATATTGTGGTTTGGTAACATTCTGCAGTGATCTTGCTTGTCGACTTAGTGATTAAGGAGCCTTTTGAGTAAAAATCGTGCCAGTCTTCACTAGGGCAGAGAAGTGACATTGTGTGTGTGTTTGAGGTCTGTTGATTTGGTATTTAAATTGTTTCATCACATGTAGAGATTGAAGTGGGTGGATTTTACCACTTGTACGTAATTCAATTTCCCAGTGTCCCTTTAGAATTTTTACTTGGTGTGTTGTCGTCACTCTCTGTATGGTTGCAGTGAGAATTTTTTTCATATTTGCTAATGAAACAGTTTGTCATATGTATATATACACTTTTGAGGGATGAAGTGTTCGTAGTAGCAGTGAACTATAACAAAACTGGCTTGAGTACTACCAGAAATTGCAGGTTTGTTTTCAAACTCGCATAAGGTTATGTATGGGTCAAGTGAGGTGAGCCTTTTAAAAAGACCCTTCATAAATACTGAATTGTAAATCTGTCTCTCTCTTCCTGTTGGCCAAAGAGTTGAGACATGGTCTGAGTTACTAAGGCCTATAACAAAGAGATGCTGCTGGTGTATGCCAGGATGGTGTAGTGGTTTGGGAGTCGGACTTAGACCTGGAAGATCCAGGTTCAAATCCCCGCTCAGCCACGAAGCTTCCTGGGTGACCTTGAGCCAGTCACTATCTCTCAGCCCCACCTACCTCACAGGGTTGTTGTGAGGACAAAAAGGAGGGGAGGAAATATGTACACCACTCTGAGCTGCATGGAGGAAGGGCGGTATAAAAATGTGAAAAATAAAATAAATAAATAAATAGGGTAACAAGCAATTGGGTAACACTTTAAGACTTCTGTCAAATCTGTTATTTGTAATTCAAGATGACTTACAACATC
Source organism: Plestiodon gilberti rubricaudatus (assembly GCA_026170595.1). Classification (NCBI taxonomy): domain Eukaryota; kingdom Metazoa; phylum Chordata; class Lepidosauria; order Squamata; family Scincidae; genus Plestiodon; species Plestiodon gilberti. The sequence continues at coordinate 216,592,466 of JANXHW010000002.1, read as the reverse complement.
AATTAAAAACAGTCAGTTAAAAATTCAAATAATGCAATAAGATGACAGCAGCAATTGAAACAAAATTCAAAATCATAGGGAGGAACAACAAATTAAGCACACTCAGTAATTTGGTTGGCGCTGGTTGGTTATTTAGGTTGGCATTTGATTGTTTAGCCCTTCTGGCCCCTTGTGACTAGGCAGAGCTGGTGACAATGTGTCGGGAATGTGGCACCAGGAGTGGCACCAGGATCTTGCTTCTCTGTATGGAATGGGCTGCTGCTCCAAAGTATCATCCAAACCAAATCAGCGTTAACTAAAGCGGCAGCATAAAAGCAGCAGTGATTTCGGTCCAGTTAAAACACAAATGTCTTCAGTGCCTGTCTAAAGGTATGACATACTTGTCTTAGGGGGCTGTTCCAGATCCTCAGCAGCACAGCTGTGTTTTAGTTTTTGAGCTCACTTATTTGTTGTTATTTTTATGCCACCCTTCCACCAAAGAGCCTTAGGGTAGTTTATATAGTTTCTTCCCTCCTTTGGTCCTCGCAACAACCCTGTGAGGTAGGTGAGGCTGAGAGATTGTGACTGGCCCAAGGTCATCCAGGAAGCTTCATGACTGAGCGGGGATTTGAACCTGGATCTTCCAGGTCTTAAGTCCAACTCCCGAACCACTATGCCAGGGGTGGCCAAACTTGCTTAATGTAAGAGCCAAATACAATAAACTTCAGTTGTTTGAGAGCTGCAATATTTAAGAAGCGTTTAAATTCTTAAATATGTTTACTCACCACAAACATTAAGCTTATGTTTTAATTCAGTGGGCTTACAGTTTATACCTGGTAAATACAGTAATTATAAAGCTTGAACATTTCTTATTTATCTTCTATATTAATTGTGATGCAAAAGGGAGCTCAGCCAATGTATTGTATTTCCGAGAGCCGCACATTATACACCAAGGAGCTGCACGTAACTCAGGACCTGCAGTTTGGCCACCCTATGAGCCATCCTGGCTCTTATGAACTGTGGAGAATTCTGGTTGGACTGTCTATGAATACTTGGAGGCTGCAGGTAGTGTGGAACATGAAGGCCCACTTTCTGATGCTACTGAATTGTCAGGAAGCTAGATTTAAGCTTTGTGGCTTGTGTTGACATGGTGTAGCCTTCCAAGAGTATTTCTTGTTGTTTAAATCTGACTGATTTCTGTGGGTCCATGTCAGTGGCGTAGCTATGCTGCCCCCCTGTGATGTCACCGACGGAGCCGACGTCGCTTGCCCCATCCCCGAGTGACGTCAGCCAGCCCGAAAAGGTCCATCGGGCGGGTGGGAGGGGGCACAAACAAACTGTGCTTTTAGGCAGCAGACGGCTTCTGAGGACGTCTGGGCGCCAACGCCTTTTCCCCACTACCATTTTGTTACGGCCGGTGTGTCGCCCCCCTCATGCCGCTTGGGGGCAGTCCGCCCACCCCATTCCTACGGCACTGGTCCATGTAGGTTCAAGATTCAACTAGGGTCCAGTAGTTCTCTCAGTACTGTTTTAATGCTAGCAGTGCTCTTAAAACAGTGATGGTGTTCTCAGTTTTCTTTGCAACCTTTTTAGAGGTCTAGAGAAAATGTCAAAAGCCAAAATGTCACTGTTTCTGTTTGTGATGCCTTTTGGGCCTTCTGTACATGCTATTTCCAGACCTCTGCTGCTTTAATCATGACTTCAGTTGAATTTTAATTATTTTTGACATGCTAGCTCAGGCTGTTAGTCCATCTGTTCTAGTAGATGTAAAAAAAACTAAATAGGAAATGATTTATTGAAGGGATCTCTCTTACGTTACAGGGCCACAATCTAGTGTACCGTTGTTGACACTAAAGTCCTGTTAAACTTCAGTGCGATAGCAGGCTTAAGTGTGCTGGAGTTTCTTGCATTCCCAAGAAATACTTTGATTATGATTACATTTATCTTGATTGGCTGATACAGTACTCTATATAAAACAAAAATACCTACTTTTATGTACAGGAAAACTGTAGAATTGGTTGAATGAACATGTTTTTTGATTTTCATACCAGTGTCCAGGAAGCTGCTCTGGGACAGAAATGTACACTTGCTTAAACTACTTGTGTGCGTTGTGGTGTTTTGTACGGAAGTTGCTGCATAGTTGTATATCATGACCTTGAATGCTTTCTGAAGCATGACAAAATGTACTTAAGTATGAATTAGCGTTTGAGAGTTGGGCCAATGTCTTTTTTATATATATAAAATTCTTTCTGAGAGCCGCACATTATACACCAAAGATATACACCATTATACACCATCTCTTGCTGCTGCCCCTGCCTTACTAAATGCCATGCTATTCCAGACGGTCCCTGCAGGGGAACTGCGGTGGGGGGACAATAAAGTTCTGCTTCTGCATCTCTGGAATCCAGATTTTTTTTTAAAAACCCTCTTCTGTTACATTGTGCTGGTATATTGCAATGGCTAAGCATTACATGCTTGGCTATGTTTCCCCAGTTCGATTCTCACCTCTGCCATGAATTCTCACTAGGTAGCCTTGGGCAAACCATTCCCTTTTGGCTTCAGCTCCCCAGCTGCAATATGAGATGATAATGCTTATTTGCCTTAAAAGGTTGTTGTAAGGACAACTTCAAGATACCATATTTTTCGCTCCTTAAGACGCACTTCCCCCCCCCCAAAAATAGGGGGAAATTAGTGTGTGTCTTATGGAGCAAATCCAAAAAAGGGGAAAAAAATACTTACCGGGGGTTCGGGGAGGCCTTCAGTTTGGCGCTAAATGGCTATTTTCGGCCATTTCCGGTTTTCCGGAAACTGGAAATGGCCGAAAATAGCCATTTAGCGCTGAACTGAAGATCGGGGAGGCCTGCAGAGGGTCGCGCAGGCCTCCCCGAAGCCCCCACAAGCCCCGGTAAGTAAAAACATTTCCCCCCTATTTTTTGCTCCATAGGATGCATGCGTCCTATGGTCCGATGCGTCCTATGGAACGAAAAATACGGTAATACATCTGAAGTGTTCTGTGTACACTCGGAATGCCCTATGTAAATAGCAGTACTGTGTTGTTGTTGTTATTGCAAGTATGCAGAATTATCCATAGCTCTCTCCAAAGAGGATGTGGGACTTACTGTTTAGGTATTTTCTCAGTAGTAGCGCCAACCTTATGGAACTTCCTCCCTCTCGGTTTATGAACCACTGCCTCCTTAGAGGCTTTCTGGCTAGGCCTAAATACTTTTTTTTTCAGATTAACTTTCTGAGTTCATGCTTTTTAATACTGGATGTCTGTAGGTTTTATGCAAATATTTATATGCTGATTAGATTTTATTGGCTTTGCTCTTTCTTATTCAGAAGTGACTGCTGCTGGTTTTGTGTTTTATTGTGATAGTTTAATGATGTTTTAATGTTTACATTGTAAATTATAGTTTTAAATGTGGTTTTTATGGTTCTGTATACCCCCTTGTGTGCCCTCCAGGGAGAAGATACAAAATGAGTAAATAAATAAAAATAAATATTTTACAAAATGTAGCAACTACATATATAATTACTTCTGTATCCAATAACAGAAGTAATTCTGTATCATAGAATGCAAAATCTGAAAACTTAAGGACCTATTTTTCTTGGAAAACCTTGTTACTTTATTGGTATTTATACTAATTGTTGCTTTATTTTTGTTGTTTACCTGCAGAGATACAATGATACCTTCTGTTGTAATTGCAATCATTGCATGACGTTCTGACTCTGCTAAAGTCATAATCGCTGTGCCATTGATTTTGCTGAAAGCAGTTTGTTGCCCCTAATATGTGTCATTGCTGTTATTGACTATTTTGTTTCCCTTGAAATAACAGGTCTGCTTCACCTTACCATGGCTTTACAATCGTGAATCGGCTGAACATGCACAACCTGGTTGAGCCTGTAAATAAAGATTTAGAGTTTCAGCTGCATGAGCCCTTCCTTCTGTATAGAAACGCTAACTGTGAGTATAAGCTTGAAGAATGTATTATTTAGAAGACCCTATTTTTCTAACAGTCCTGGAGCATTTCTGCTATTTAAGTGATATATGTGAAACACAGTACAGGGGGGCCCCCATATCCACTGATTCCTCAACCGCGGTTTCAGTTATCCACGGTTGAGGAATCCCCCCCGCACCCTCCACACACACCCCCGGCACTTACTTTTAGCAGAAACCTCCGTTTCTTTCTTCCAAAGTTCCGATTTTTCAGCTTCCTTTTAGGCCTGACGAACAAAACTTAGAGTCTCAACCTTGCTGAGACTCTAGCTGTCACCTAAGTCTTGTTTGTCAGGCCTAAAAGTAAGCTGCAGAATCGGAACTTTGTAAGAAAAAAACAGAGGTTTCTCCTCTAAAAGTAAGTACATGGGAGGGCTGTGGAGGGCGCGGGGGGGGTTGCGCTCATCCCCCCCAGGCGCTTAGTTTTAGCAAAAACCTCCGTTTTTTTCTTCAAAGTTCCGATTCTGCAGCTTCCTTTTAGGCCTGAAACTTAGAGTCTCAACCTTGCTGAGACTCTAGCTATTACCTAAGTCTTGTTCGTCAGGCCTAAAAGGAAGCGGAAAAATTGGAACTTTGGAAGAAAGAAACGGAGGTTTCTGCTAAAAGTAAGTGCCAGGGTGGGCTGTGGAGGGTGTGGAGAGGGGGTGCTGGCCCGTGGGGGGCCGCGCCAGCCCGTGGGGGGCCCTCTGAAAACCGCGGGGGGCGTTCGTCCCTTTCCGCGGTTTCAGGTATCCACGGTGGGGGCTGGAACGTATCCCCCGCGGATACGGCGGCCCCCCTGTAGTAGCTAGTTAAGGTTCTCCATACCAGTTTCAGTTCACAAGGGGCCACTCTTCAAACTGTGTTCTATTCAGATTTGTGATGTTAAGCAATGTGAACTCCATCTGACAAAATTGGCTTTGTGTTGTGATATCCTCCAGAAGAGTGCCCAACTGCATACTTGGTCTGCTCCCACCCATGAAATCTGCTTTCCAAATCCTAATTGATTTACCAAATCAATAACTATTCTCTTCTGGTATGTTGGGGTAAGGTGATGTCATAGATTGGTTGGATGGGGGAAGGAATAAAATATATTTGGAAGTGTTGCTGCATCACTATGGTTGAATCGCTGGTAGGCCACAAAATAGCAGATGAGGTGAGAAACCTGTTTCTAAACTGTACCACTTATTACGGAATAATCCCAATTACTGTATGAGGGAATGCTCCATGGTTCCCTCTCTCTTTTATCCTTGCAACAGTCCTGAGAGAGGTTAGGCTGGGAGGTGGTGACAGGCCCAGGGTCTCCTCATGAACTTTAATGTGACTGCATTTGGATTTGAACTCTTCCTAGATCCTATTCCCCTTTCCTGCAGCCTCCCTGCCCCCGTTCTCTCCTTGGACCTGCACTAGCAAAATCGCTCGTGCAGGCCCAAGCAGACCATTTGCAGAGTGGGAGGCTTACACAGGGGTAAGGGGATTTAAATCCCCTTTCCCTGCTGAAGCCTCCCGAATTGGCCCCCCCCCGGACGGGTACAGCGTGCCCATTTTTGGCACGGCTGTACCAACAGGGGGGGGAGGGGAGGATAGGATTGGGCTGTTAGTCTCATATCTGAGTGCTCCATTCCCTTCACTTGCATTTTCTAATCAGCACATTTCCCAGACAGTTGCAGTGCCTTAACACAAACGCACAGTAAAACCCTCCTTCCACAATATCTGAAGTGGTGGTGGTGTGTGAAATGGGTGGTGGTGGTTAGAACTTTGTTAATGGAAGCTTTTATTCTTGTAAATAGTATGGGGAAGGCGCAATTGGAGTTGGAACTATAGTGGGGGTAAAGTTCTAAACCCCCACTGCATGCTCCTCCGGTACTATTTAAACAAAAGTGAAAGACCTTGGGGCAAATTTCTTATAATGTATAGTTTTGGTCCTATGTCATTTGGTTAACAACCCAATCCTATCCAAAGCCCTGCACTGGGATGCAGCGGTGCCGGGGCAGGCCCTGCTGTATCCAGCGTGGGGCTGGAGGCTGCTGGAGGCCTCCTTGAGGTAAGGGGACAAAGTGTCGAGCCCCAGCGGCCTCTATGGGGCTACTCGAATGTGCACCAGCTAAATGGCTGGCGCAAGTCTCGGCAGCTCTGTGTTGGCTTTCAAGCCTGGGAAGAGGAATAGGATTTGGTGGAGGCCTCCTCTGCCGAGCCCACCCCCTCCCGAGCCTGTTCCAACCTCTCCCCACCTTGGAACACCCCCTCCCCACCCCTGTTTTTGCGTCCCCCACTGCACGGCTCAGACCTCACCTGCCTCCAGCAGGTACTGCTTGTGCGCTGGCGGAGGCCTGCCAGCGGGATTAGCCTCCATGCAGGTGCAACATGCTTTACGGCAAGGGTCCCCAACCACCACTGTTGCAGCCTGGGCTGCGGGGTTGCGGTGCACCCCCCCTCCAGAGCTCGAAAGCAGCCGGGGGTGGTGGTGCACTCCGGGGGGGGGAGGAAGAATACCGCGTGCGAGCATTCGTTCGTTCACAACTTGTGAACGGACAAACGAATGCACCACGTTTGCGCAGGCACAGTCTCTCCAGCATTGTCTTTCCTACTGCCGGCTGGCCAGGAAGGACGCGTCTGGGTGGCCTCCGCCCAGGGTGGGTGCATTGTGAACAATCGCTCGCTTGCGATATTCTCTTCCCCCCCCCCTGGGTGCACCCCCCCCGGCTGCTTTCGAGCTCCGGAGGGGGTGCACTGCCGCCGCAGTCGCGGCGGCAATGCACCCTCTCTGGAGCTCAACACCCCTGCGCATGGGGGCCCACGCCCCCTGGACCACCAACGACACCCCGGAGGAAACTGCCAGCCAGCTAAGTACCCCCGCGCCCCTCCGAGCTTGCCCCAGCTGCCTTAAAATTAAAAAAACCGAAAAAGGTTAAAAAACCTCGGAAATTTTTCCACCCCCCTCAAAATTTGGCAGGCAATAGGGGGCCTGCAAAAATGGGGGGCATAAAGGGGTGGGCTCCCCTGAAAATGGGTTGGCTCCACCTCTGGTTTGCGCTGTGCCCCCCCACTACCCCCTCCCCCGTCCATGGATTTTTTTTTAACCACTTAACCGGTCCCTGGTGCAAAAAAGGTTGGGGACCACTGCTTTACGGCACATTTGTACCTGCGCAGGGCCTAGTTACGCCGGCTAAGCCTGGAATAGAATTGGGCAGTAACTCTTATAGGAAAGTGATTATAATAATCAAGGTAGGACCTTTTCTTTCTGTTGGCTTAGAGGAGTTAAGTTCTATGACCCTGGTCTCCTCACTGGCTAAACGAATGTGTTATAGTTATCTTCAAGCTCTTCTGTTCTGCTGTTGTTCTGTGAGGACCACCACCAGATGTGGTGAATTCCAGCTTTGCATGTGTATGAACAGTATGAATGGATATATCCTATTAACTCTTATTGTCTGTCTTGCAATATTCTTAAGTGGTTAGTGTCTTTCTGCTTGGCTGTAGCAACATTTATTATAAGAACTTGTATGAACTTCATAACATAAGTTTGATTTATGCCCTGGTCTTTTCCTAATATTTCTAACACTATTAAAAATGTTAAAAAATGCAAATCAAGAAAAGCCCTTTTAAAATTTACTTGGAAAGTATGGTTCTATTCAGATGGAATTCATTTTCTCCAGCAATATTGCACTGAATACAATATTCAGCTTTGGAAGAAAAATACTTCTGGTTTAGTGTATTCCCTCCCATTCAAAGTTCTGTTATTGGGCAAAAGACACATCTGTATGACTATTTTTGTGCTACTGGAAGAGATGTTTTCAACTACCTGGTGACGGATTTTGAATTCTGAGGAGTTACTGCATCCCCCCCCCCCCACACACACACATTGAGTTGAGGGAGGCAGGTGCGTAGATTCAGCTTTGCTACTTAGTTTTAGCAAAATTGGTGTTGATTTTCCTGATATAACAATGATAATCAAAACTTTTTTAAAACCTTCTCAAAGTCAGGTATCATTTATTTTAAGTATTCAGCATGTCAGGCAAGTACTCTTTAATTTGTAGTGAGAAAAATCACTAACTTCAAAAGTGCTAGAGAAGACTGGTATGAAATTCCCATTCATATTCATAATGTGTTGAATATTTTGGCAGCACAAAAATGACAATGTTTGGGGCAATGCCTTCGACACTTTTACCAATTAAGTTGATATCCTGAAATTGCCAAACTGCATAATGGGGAGCTGTACAAAGCATCTCAGTGGAGAGGGGTGGGTGCTGAGGGGAAATAAGTACACATTAAAAATAAACCAATCCTTCTAACCTCCTGTATGTGCTCGCAGCACCTCTCATTCCAGAGGGGACTTGAAATCCAAGCATCATATATTTAACCATTCTAATAAATTCATACACACAAATTTGGCTTAAATGAATTAAGAGGCCCAATAAAAAAGTGAATCAATTTTGAACTTACCTCTTAAGGACTTTAAGTAGTATGCTTCCAAATCTCTTTCGCTTACAACTTTCCCTTTGTAGTGAATGTTTCCATCTTGCTGTGGAGAATTAATTTCCATGGTGTTAAAATTCTGAAATGAGAAAATGTCTGTACTCCTCCCCCACACACACCTTCTCTTGTTCAAATTTGTTTGCCTGTTTCCAGTTGAAATATAGCAGTAACAATTTAGTCCTGGAAGTGTACTTAAAAGGCCAAACAGTTGTATTTTTAAGAGTAAAAATGTCTAAGTGAGTACAGCAAGTTTCAGAACAGTCGCCTATGGATATCGGCACTGTTGTCTGAATGGCATGTGTCTGATCATAGAAGAGGGATGGATATTTAGTAACTGCCTTAGCTTAGCTTTCTCAACCAAGATAAGGAGTAAGATTGCTGTTGCTATTTCTGTAGTGAGAAATGGTATAATTGCATTTAGGGTTTTTATAATGGAGTTTAAGTTGAGGGCAGCCAAACATGCAGAATAACATGGCCCAATGAACTAATGTGTTAACAGCAGTTTCTTTCTTGTTCTGCATTTCTGTTGCAGTTATCTCGGTTCTGTCTGTCTTAGATAACTAGCTTTGTTTAGGACAAATCCATTAGTACTTGGCTTTGGTATCCACTTTAGACATGTGTTTTCTTTCCTGTGCTCTGAATCTTAAGCTTTGTTGTCCTCACTTTCCAATTGACTAATGCTGTGCTTGGCATACTAGTGAATGGTGTACTACTACTTGGTGTTTGGGACACACCTATGACATGTGTCCTTAATAGATACAATTTTGAAGGAGTTTTACACCAGTACCACACCCCTCACTAATCTCAAAGTAAATTTGTGTCATCCAAAATTGGGAGTTACGGATTAAGTAAAAACTGATGTGCTCTTTGATATGTTGACAATTTTTCTTCACTTATATGTACCAGTATTTTAGAATTTAATGTAAGAACGGCATAGCCAGGTAGTTCTTATACAGGTAGTCCTAGGTTCTGGAGGTCTATACTTAGGTCAAAACAGACTTTGGTTGAAAAATTATTTATGAAATGTAGACAAAATGTGAACACTTTTCTGCAGTGGTGGAAAAATAGTATTATATAGAAATATTTATCAATAAAATAGATAATTCACTCCCTGGTGAATGTACACCCTGTCATAACCCTGCTTTTTTGTTGTTGTTGTGTGATGTAGAGCACCTGGGGTGTATGTGTTACATTTGTATTCGTTGCATTTTTCAACAAGTTACAATTTGCATTTGTATTAGTTGCAGAGGAACATGAGTACAGTTCTATTAAATGCTGTACTAGCTGTCCTTTATCCACCACTTATGTGTTTCCCCAAAACAGCATCTCTATCTGTCTGTCTCCAAAACCAGTGCTATTGCATCTGCACAAAAATATCAGTGTGGACAGACTGTACCTGCACAAAAGTGTGACACAGTTGTCCTTAAGTTAAGATATTCTTAAGTTGGATATCCTCAAGTAAGGAACTGCCTGTACATTTTATTCTCTCTGGCCTGCAAAGCCCCTTAAAAAAAATCTAATGTGACTCATGTCCCATAGAGTTTGGAGACCCCTGCTAATTACAATGCGTAATTGTACAGTGGGTACTCCCAACCTGTAGTGTTTCACAATTCATATTAAGTAAGGGAATATTCCCCATTTTATTTGAGATTAGTAGCATCTGTGTCTCTCTGACTCCCAATATCTGAGTTACAGCACAATTCTGTGTAATCTTGCACCGGTGTAAGTGCACTCATGCCAATGTAAGTGCATCTGCTGTTACACCGGTGCAAGGTTACACAGGATTGCGCTGTTAGATTTGTTAGTACAGAGAAAACCTCTTTCTCCATGACTCTTGACAACTACTGTAAGTATGAATTTGGCAAAAGCAATTAGGCACTGAGCTTAATAGCTGAATTGTGTTGGAGGTAGTTTTGTTCAAATTATTATGTTTGGGATTGTAACTTTATTTTAGAATGTATTAATAAGCAATTAAAGTTTACTGAAGGATGTATGAGGAAGCATTAAATTGGTTTGAACATGTGCAGGTGCCTTACACTGAGTTACTGTAGATCATTTATCCATCAAGCCCATATTGGCTGCTCTTGACTGACAACAGTTCTCCAAGGAGCCAGAGAGCAATCTTTCTAACTCTTCTATCTCGGATCCTTTGGGTATAGATGTGGGACATTGTACCTGGTACCACCTTCTACATGCAAAGCATGTAGTCCCTCCACATTTGAGAATGGTGCGGGACCCTGGTGGGGGGAACCAGAAAGTGAGGTATGAGTGATGAATTAGTCCGATATATTTAATATGTGTATTAAATATAGCATAAATCAAATAATCAGCTTGTTTATTTTGATTGCAGTGTACGTAATATGATGTAATGCAAATCAAATTCTTGATTGCCTTGGCTTGATTGCTCTGCTTTCCTAAGACAGAGAGGGGCGTGTTGGAGGTGGGGTGGCCATCTATGTCAAAGAGGGGGTAGAATCCACCAGAGTAGAGCTGGAGGGGGGCTCTGACTCCTCCGTAGAATCACTGTGGGTTAGATTACCAGGCTCAAAGAGTGATGTAATAGTAGGGGCATGCTACCGTCCTCCAGATCAAAAACCTGAAGGGGATCTTGAAATAAGGAAGCAAATCAGGGAGGTGTCAACGAGAGACAGGGTTGTAGTCATGGGGGACTTCAATTATCCTCACATCGACTGGGTCAATTCCTGCTCAGGTCATGAAAGAGAGACTGGATTTCTGGATATGTTAAATGACTGTGCCTTAGAGCAGCTTGTCACGGAACCGACCAGAGGACAGGTGACTCTGGACTTGATATTGTGTGGCACTCAAGATCTGGTCAGGGAGGTAAATGTTACCGAACCGTTGGGGAACAGTGACCATGCTGCGATCTGTTTCGCCATGCATGTCGGAGGGAGAGTGCCGAGCAAATCTGACACGAAAACCCTTGACTTCCGAAGGGCAGACTTCCCCAAAATGAGAAGACTAGTTAAGAAAAAGCTGAAAGGGAAGGTAAAAAGAGTCCAATCGCTCCAGAGTGCATGGAGGCTGTTTAAAACAACAGTCATAGAGGCCCAGCGGGAGTGTATCCCACAAAGGAGGAAGGGCTCGACCAAGTCCAGGAGGATGCCGGCATGGCTAACAAGCACAGTTAAGGAGGCTATAAAAGGCAAGGAAGCTTCCTTCCGTAAATGGAAGTCTTGCCCTAATGAGGAAAATAAACAGGAGCACAAACTGTGGCAAAAGAAATGTAAAAAGATGATATGGGAGGCCAAGAAAGACTTTGAGGAACGTATGGCAGGCAACATAAAAGGGAATAATAAAAGCTTCTTCAAATATGTTAGAAGCAGGAAACCTGCCAGGGAAACGGTTGGTCCGCTGGATGGTGAGGGAGAGAAAGGGGTGATAAAAGGGGACTTGGAGACTGCAGAGAAATTAAATGAGTTCTTTGCATCTGTCTTCACGGCAGAAGACCTCGGGCAAATACCGCTGCCGGAACGGTCTCCCCTGACTAAAGAATTAAGTCAAATAGAGGTTAAAAGAGAAGATGTCTCAGACTTAATTGACAAAATAAAGATCAATAAATCACCAGGCCCGGATGGCATCCATCCAAGAGTTCTGAAGGAACTCAAGAATGAAGTTGCTGACCTCTTGACCCAAATATGCAACTTGTCCCTTAAAACAGCCACTGTGCCAGAGGATTGGAGGATAGCTAATGTCACGCCAATCTTTAAAAAAGGAAGGAGGGGGGACCCGGGAAACTACAGGCCGGTCAGCCTAACATCTGTTCCAGGGAAGATGGTGGAAAGTCTCATTAAGGATAAAATCTTAAAATACATAGAAGAACAAGCTCTGCTGAGGGAGAGTCAGCATGGCTTCTGCAAGGGGAAGTCTTGCCTCACAAACCTGTTAGAATTTTTTGAAAAGGTCAACAGGCATGTGGATGCGAGCGAACCCGTGGATATTATATATCTGGATTTTCAGAAGGCGTTTGACACGGTCCCTCATGAAAGGCTCCTGAGAAAACTCCACAGTCAGGGAATAAGAGGGCAGGTCCTCTTGTGGATTAGGAACTGGTTGAAGACCAGGAAACAGCGAGTGGGAGTCAATGGGCAATTTTCACAATGGCGAGAGGTGAAAAGCGGTGTGCCCCAAGGATCGGTCTTGGGACCGGTGCTTTTCAACTTATTCATAAATGACCTGGAGTTGGGGATAGGCAGTGAGGTGGCCAAGTTTGCGGATGACACTAAACTTTTCTGGGTGGTAAAGACCAGCAGGGATTGTGAAGAGCTCCAGAAGGATCTCTCCAAACTGGGAGAATGGGCAGCAAAATGGCAGATGCGCTTCAATGTAAGTAAGTGCAAAGTGATGCACATTGGGGCAAGAAACCAAAATTTCACATATAAGCTAATGGGTTCTGAGTTGTCTGTGACGGATGAAGAGAGAGATCTTGGGGTGCTGGTGGACAGGTCGATGAAAGTGTCGACCCAGTGTGCGGCGGCTGTGAAGAAGGCCAATTCCATGCTCGGGATCATTAAAAAGGGGATTGAGAATAAAACGGCCAATATCATTATGCCTTTGTACAAATCGATGGTAAGGCCACATCTGGAGTATTGTGTCCAGTTCTGGTCACCATACCTCAAAAAGGATATAGTTGAATTGGAAAAGGTGCAGAAAAGAGCGACCAGAATGATTTGTGGGCTGGAGCACCTCCCTTACGAGGAAGGCTACAGCGTCTGGGGCTTTTCAGCCTAGAAAAAAGGCGCCTGAGGGGGGACATGATTGAGACTTATAAAATTATGCATGGGATGGAGAGAGTGGATAGAGGGAAATTCTTCTCCCTCTCGCACAACACCAGAACCAGGGGACACGCACTAAAATTGAGTGGAGGGAGAGTTAGAACAGACAAAAGAAAATATTTCTTTACCCAGCGTGTGATTCATCTGTGGAACTCCTTGCCACAGGATGTGGTGATGGCACCTGGCCTAGATGCCTTTAAAAGGGGTTTGGACAAATTCATGGAGGAAAAGACCATCACAGGTTACAAGCCATAAGCAACCTCCTGGTTTTTCTAGAAGTGGGTTTTCTCTGTGCCAGGTGCAAGGGAGTGGCGACTGGACACAGGTATCTTGTTGTCTCGTGTGCTCCCTGAGGCATCTGGTGGGGCCACTGTGTGACACAGGAAGCTGGACTAGATGGGCTTTTGGCCTGATCCAGCAGGGCTGTTCTTATGTTCTTATGAAGGGGGGGGGGATTTAAAAGAATATGTTGCATGCTTAATTGTTTTAAGCATCGGGGATTAAAACACTGTCTTATGATGTACTGAGATAACGCTATTCAAAATGTGGTTGCGTGATTCTATGGAACAGGGAAGTTATGTTCAGGACTATGCAAGGAATCCTGCATTCAGACCGTCAAACTTCTGCACCAAGAAAAACTGTATTCTGTGAGCTGCGTAAAGTGTGCAGAAGATTTGCTTTTACTTTTGCATAATTTTGGTTTAGCTACTTATGGGGGCAGGGGGGAAGGGCACTAAATCCCTACTTCCAGCTACTGAAAAACGTAGTAACCTCTTTGGCTTCTGAGAGTTCAGCAAGCATTGTGCACAAGCGTTTAAGCATGTCTTCATAGCCATTATTTATTTTTGTTTGAATTGCTAGGGCACTCTTCTGCTCCCCCCCCGCTCCCAAAGAAGCAAATAAAAACATCATGAAATGAGAGTTAAAATTGATAAATTACTACAGTAAATCCTATACTGTACAGTTAAAACACCAGCAGAGTAAACTTCAAGAAATCTTGGCATAACCAAATGTGGTGGTGGTGGTGGTAAACAGTATTTTAAAACTAATAATATTGTAGGTAACTGCCGTCAAGTAACGGCAGTTCCATAATACACCATATAAAAACCAAAAAACCCTTAGTACTAATGGAGGATTATCATGCCATTCATGGTGGCAGTGTGAGAAGCAGCACTTCTCCTGTTGATTATATCTCATGGAGGGTATATAAAGTATTCCATACCTAAGCCGTTTGTGGCTTTACAGGTGAAATAAAATTTAGCCCAGAAATATCCTAGCAGCCAGTGAAATTCGTAGAGCATTAATGTAGTAGGTTTTCTGTTATCTGCTCTGGACAAGAACTGGCATACCACAGCTAATGGACCAATTTGAAGTTTCTGAACTGTCTTCAAGGGCAACTTAGTATATAGCTTCTTACAAGCACCCTTAACTACTAGAAAGGGGTGCAACTGGCATAAAAGCACTTCCCTAACAACTGTCACTCAAATATCAAAATATAAGAGCACTCCCAGGCTGCAAAACTACTCCCTAAGGAGCACAACCTTGTGTGAAACGTGCAAATCAAAGGATCCTCCAGCCGTGAACCTCCATTGGTTCACTATTATTGAGTTGCAGAAGCGTCGCCTGATAGGGGGCGGTGGGGCGGTGGGCCCCAGGGCAGAGGGCTCAGGGGGTGGGGTGAGGCTCCTCCGGTTTTGGGGTTTTTTCGTATTTTTCAGCATTTTTTTTAACTGCGCGAACTGTGGAAGACTTGTGCATGCGCAGAACAACGAAGCTGTTCCAGCCGACCTTCTGCGCCTTTACGGAGCTCGCACCCGGGCGCAGGGAGAAGATGCGCCTGGGAGCTGGAAGAAGATCGTCGCTGGAAGACTTACATTCACAAGATAAGTGGGCGAAAGCACACATATACATAAGATGCCCCGTTAAGACTTAAAAAACCACGAAAATAGTTTAAAAAACGCTGAAAAATCCAAAAAAACCCGTTTAAAATAATAGGGCGGCGGCGGGCGGGGGCGGCGGCGACCCCCCGCCCCCTTTCAGGCGACGCCTCTGTTGAGTTATTGACCTCCAGCGTTCTTGCTGGTCTTTGACAGTATCAATAAATTATGATGATGACCTCCAGCAGTCATGCATAGAGAGAAAGGAGAAGTATAACTGTGCGTTGTATGAGTTGGTAGAATACTAAGCTCCAAACTTTCAAATGACCTTTACACTCTGGTATCGTATAAATGTTGAAAAGCAGAGGGTTGGGAGATGTAATACTGAAACACTGTTTGTTACTTGCCTTTTTTTAAAACGGAAGCTTTGATTCAGAGGAAGCTGAATTCTGCAACACACATACAGAGACCTGCCTATAGTAATCGGCTCTCTCCACCCTGTAATATATTTGTTGTTCTATGTACGCTACTGTGGGATCTAGCTACGTTTTCTATTTAGGTTAAAAGTATATTAACTGGAAAAAATGCGAACATCAGGCTTATTATATCATATGGTTGGTCTTGGGTTGGAGTAGATACTGTAGTATTAAGTGCTGAGCTCTTGTACTTTTTTGTGAATTATTTTAACGAAAGACAAACAAAACATGGCAGTTCAACAATAAAGCAGGCTGCCTAAAGATATAGAAAATCCTTCCTTGAAAGCTGACATGGAAAGCTGGGAAACTTAATCTGACAGATAAGTAAGTTTTAAGTATAGGACAATCCTGTATTGAGGCAGAAGGCTGCAGGGTGTGACCCACACCGATTCCCTCCTGTGGCCTTGGGAAAGGAGTATCTTCGTTTTTGCCTGTCGATTTCGAAACACAGGGCACTTGTCATATTGACAACGTGCCTTTAATCCTGAACAACTCTGAAAGGCTTTCAGGGTAACTCCCTGAGGCTCCTTGCTGATAGGAAAATATTGAAGTATTTGATATGTTGTCAGACGGAATGGATTTTGGGATGCAGAGCTGTGTTTGCTTGAATTGACACTGACATTTAAGTGTAATCTTTTTAGGTTTCTTACCTTTTCATCAATAAGCATAGTCTTTCTGCCTTTCTGTTTTCTCTAGTGGAGGCAAGCTGGTGGAAATTGTAGCCACTCTTGCTTCCTGTAGCAGCACTACCCTGGCTCTCTCCACCCAGGTTGTGCTTGTTTCTTGCCTTATCTGTAAAGTGTGGACAGCATGGTAACTGAGGTAACTTGAGGGACTGAAAGATATGAGCTTTCTTCTTTTATACTGGAGTCAGACCAAGGGCCTCAATCTGGAGTGCAGGGGGAAGGGTCTGGCATAAATGGTTTACTGTCCTACCTGATCAGGAAGTATACCTTTCCTGATGCCTGTAATTTGGCTCTTTCTAAAAGCAGTCTTTTTTTGGTAATAACAAAATAAAAACACATGCTACCACTTTCTACACAAACCCCTCCCCGAAATCTGTGAAAAATGAAACCATTTTCTAACACCTCTGCATATTGGTAATGACTGTGGCTGCATCTGCTGACTAAGGCACCTACCTAGTATACTTTTTAAAGTGATTATAATTTAAAAAATGGAATAAAAACACATAACACCGCTTCAGCAATTTTATTTTGGAAAACACTGAAATCCGCTTTTTGAAAACACCGTTTTGGACTGTCTCTAGTTCTTTCAAATCAAGATGTTAAACTGAGCATTTTTGTGTGTGTTGGTTCTTTAACCTATGCTCTTTATGGCTCTACAGTTTCTTTGTCTCTATACCAGCAGCATAACTGCTTCAACTGTTGCTAGTTGACGTCTTAAAAACTGTTTCTTGTCTCTTCCATCTGCTTGTTTACTTCCTTCATCCATCCATCTCTTAGGTCTCTGCTTCTTGGCCCATTCTGTCACCCTTCCTCCAACTATCCTGTTCCCCATAACCTTTTACTACCCAGAATTCTAATGGGAATATAGTATCGTATGTCTTTCCAGCTAATCATTATGTAGTGTGGGGAGAAATTACTTCCTGGCTGCTGCAGAAGTCTTTGCTTATGAGTGGACAACACTCATGTGAGTTTTGTCAGCCCAAATATTCAAACATGGATCATGCCTTCAAAATCATGCATTGCCTTGACCTATTTGTGATTTTTATTTGCGATTTGCCTTCTGGGGTATTTAGTCCATATTTAACCTGTATTTTTCTGTCCTATTTCAAGCTCTTTGTGCAAGTGTTAGAACTTCTATTAACCTGTTGTTTTGTTTTTGTTGTATCTTTCTCTTTAAGTATCAATTTACAGCATCTGGTTCTATGACAAGAATGACTGTCATCGAATAGCAAAACTCATGGCTAAGTAAGCACCTTAATATATATTTAAAAGTTGTATTTTTGTGGTATTTGTAACTTAGTTTTATTACATAAGGCAAAATATGCATGTTGACACACCCTGCCAGATTCCATGATATCTTTATTTGTAACAGATTGCTAAGTTTTTATAGATTTCTATAATTGTTTTTAATAGTACGGGGGGGCCTGTATCCGTGGGGGATACATTCCAGGCCCCCGTGAAAATCATGGATAGGGGCGAACACCCCCTCCAGTTTTCTGAGCCCCCGTTGCCCTCCCATGCTTGCGCCCCCCTTACCTTTACTGAAGCAACTTTGTTTCTTCTTTGAACAAACGGGAAAAGCAGCCTCTGGCAGAGGGAGACAAAGTTGCTAGATAGGCTTTGAGAGCCTGCTCTCTCAGCGGAGCAGGGGTTGCGTGTGCGTGCGGGGAATGGGAGGGCCATCCGCTATCCGCAGATAAGTGAATCCGTGGATAGTGGATCAGCAGATACAGGGGACCCCCCTGTATACGCCACTTAACATGATGTGGGCTCTCATAGAGCATATTTTTAAAAGTGCCTGCATAAAACTTCCATCTACCCACAAATGGTTCAAAAGTTGAAAGTTTATCATAAATTGCTGCCTCTTTACAGTACCCTTTACAGTACCCTACTCTTGGGTAGATGCAGTTTATAAATCAAAAATGCAATGAGCTTGAGGATGACTATCTACAGTATATCAAACCACAGGGTCACAATAGGCCAGTATAACACTCCCAGTCCCATAACCAGCAGCGGACCTTGATTGAGGATAGCAGACTGAAGCTGCAATCCTGTACGCACTTACCTGGGAGTAAGTCCCATTAAACTCAGTGGGACTAACTTCTGAGTAGACATGCATAAGATTGCACTGTAAGAGTAGGGAGGACTCGTGTCAAAGAGGGGAAGAGCTGGTGGAAGGAAACGCATAATCCCATGGCACCGTGGGTGCAGGATTAGGAGTGTTAGCACTTCACCGGTTCAGTAATACAAAGTTCGAATAATGAAATTAGTGTGATACAAATGAGGAAAGCAAATTAGCAGAAATTTGTTTGACTGAATAATTTGGGGACTTAATTGCAGAGTATACCTAGCAGAGCAAACATAATAAGTTAGAAAGGATCAAACCATGGAGTGAGCAAAGCATTTCGAGCTCAAAGAATGGATTACTCTTGTCCCACTCTGGAGAATTTAATGGTCCTTGTGGTCATCCATTTCTGCAGGCTTTTCATTCTAGACTGGGAAAATACTAATGAAATTATGGAGCAGGCAATACAGACTATAATAAGGAGTTAATTTGTCCTGACATCCTTTGTGAAGTGAAGTGAAGCTATAGAATGATTGACGTATTCTGTGATTGTTATGATAGCACCTTTTGGCCTTCCCGTCAGCTGTCAGTTATATAGCCTGATACTTCTGGAGTGACATTTCCTGCTTTAAAATGTAAATCTGCTTTCACCACATTTTTTTTGTTTTTGTTTTTTAAAACTGGATAAATACTACCATCCCCACCACTATTATTGGAGGTTAGTGTGTATTCATTCTGGCATGTTTTGTTCTGTTGATTTAAAACCTTTTATCCTGCTTTTCTAAGACCTAGAATGGCTCGCACCAACATTTGAACTTCGTTCAGTTTGAGCAAGTGGAAATTGCCTATGAGAAAAGTTGCGATAAAATAATAGACTGATGCTACCATTTCTCATAGTGACCAGTCTGTATTCTTCAAGTTTTTGTTTCTTATTTTTTGTTTTTCCATGAATATCCTCCCTCTCTCATGAGAATGGTGCTGTTCCCATAATATGTCTGAAACTCCTTTTGCTAATTTACACCAGAACAATATCTTTTGGTATAAATTTATACCAAAACAATATCTTTCAACTTCATATTGAAGTTCTGTTCACTTTGGACATTGTTCACTCAAACAGTGTCCGTATAAATTGTTTCTCTGTTTTTTCTTTATTACACTTTGGCTTCTTTTTCTGGTGATAAACAGTTTTGCGATGTGACAAATACAAGTTTTTTCCTGACTCCATGTATTGATGCTGCACATGAATGCAGACATTTCCATTTCTGTAAAATGAGAGGGTGTGTAGCATGCATGCACGTGTCTTATTTACTTTTTCATGTATCTGTCTGGTGATTTATAACCCACTTTTCTGTTTCCAAAGAGGCCCCACTAAAATAAAGTCACAGTAAGTAAACTATAAAACAATCCAAAACGATAACCTAAACCAAGCAACTAAACTGAGAGACCCACTGAAGAGCAAGGAAGATGCACACATGGAGACATTAATTAAACTTATTTAATTTAGCCTTTAAAATGATGTGTTCACCAGCCAGCAAATGACACACTAGTGAGGGGGCCAAACAGGCCTCCAGGGGAAAGGAATTCCAAAGCCTGGGGTCAATGACCAAACAGGCCGTATCAGATGTTCCCCTCAAGCGAGTTCAGAAAGAGGGGAAACACAGAGCAGGACTTCAGATTTTTAGGGAAGTGGGCAGGCAGATTTCTGTGGAGAGAGATTATCCTTTACTGTACATCTGTATGTGTGAAAAGGGACCAGAGAGTCCAAGGAGCTGAAAGGGCATACTAGCAGCAGTATACTAGCAGTTTAGAAATGTCAACCTAAGAATTGCTACATTGTAAGTTTATTTATTTATTTATTTATTTATTTATTTATTTATTTATTTAAAGAATTTGTATCCCGCCTTTCTCCCAGCAAGGGCACTCAAGGCGGCTTACAACATTAAAATAAACATGTACATTAAAATAATTAAAAACACATAATTAAAACAATTAAAATAAACAATAAAAATAAACAACCCCAGTGGGTCACCTGTATTTACATTTGTCAAAAGCCATTTGTTAAAAAGCCAGACTTCTAAAGCTAACCTAAATAAAAATGTCTTAAGACCCCGCCAAAAGGTCTCTAAAGAGGGAGCCGTTCTTAATTCCAGGGGGAGGGAATTCCACAATTGGGGCGCCACAGCCGAGAAGGCCCTATTCCACGTCGCCATCCTCCTCACCTCCGTCAATGGCGGCACGGTTAACAGGGCCCCCCCGATGACCTCAGAGTATGGGTCGGATTATAAGGAAGGAGGCGGTCCCTCAAATACCCTGGACCGAGCTGTTAATTACAGCTGGCCCTCAGTATTCGTGGGGGTTCCGTTCCCAGAACTCCCGCGGATACTGAAATCCGCGGATATTGGGGCCAACCTGAAAACGTTTAAAAAAGAGAAGGGGTTGAAGCGGTTTCCTTATCTTTTTGCTGCAAACCGCTTCATGTTCTTATAAGCTGAAATCGCATTCCGGAAGCCTCTTCTGGGTCACACGACTCCCCTCTCCCACGTTCCCCCCAGAATGCATTGCAATACATTCTGGCGCTATCCTGGGAAAGGGAGGGGGAGACGCACAACCCGAAAGAGGATTTCGGAGTACAGTTTAAGCTTGTAGAAGGAATAACATGAAGCGGTTTGCAGCAAAAAGGTAAGGAAACCGCTTTTTAACCTTTTTTTAAAAAAAAGTTTTCAGGTTGGCCCCCGTATCCGCAAAGCATCTGCGGTGATACAAATCCATGGATGATGATGATGTGGGCATGGGGGGGGGACTGTTTATATCTTGCTGTCTTTTGTAAGTAATCAGTTGCTTAGAGGCTAAATGTACCCCTTCTATCACCTAGAGTGGCTCATGTTGTAGCTTAACTGTTGGAATTAGTCTGAAATATAACATGTTCTCCTTCTGTATGCTTTACTGTAAAGCTGTCTGAACACAAATACTATGCACTTTTGACAGGTACAGAAAGTAGTAAATTGTACATGTAAAAATTCAGATAGATAATGTATACAACATTAATCAAGCTTGTAACTTGTCATGTTCTTCTGCAATTCAGCAATTAATGGTGTTGCAGGGGTGTAGCTACACCCCCAGCGGGGGGGCCATCGTCACGACACCCCCATGTGATGTCACAAGCCCCACCCCCTGGGGGTGTGACATCACTTTCACGCTGTCGCTAAAATTCGGTGGCAAATCCACGGCACAAAAGCAACCCCCCCCCAGGCATTTTAAGGCCGGTTTTAGGCCTAAAAAAACTGCCGGGGGTGCAAGAGCCAGGGGGTGCACGCTTCAGCAGCGCTGGGGTGACGGTGGTGGCAGAAATGGCATTTACCCAGCTTTCGTGCACCCCTGCAAGTCCCGGAAGCAGCCTTCTTGTTGCCCAGCTAGGCGCTAGAGAGGCTGCACCTGTGCAACCTTGCAGAGCATTTCTAGCTCCTAGTCTCACTGTTGGAGGAGTCCTCCACCAGCAAGACTAGAAGCTAGAGAGGCTCTGCAGCAAGGTTGCGCAGTTGCAGCCTCTCTAGCACCTAGCTGGGCAACAAGAAGGCTGCATCCAGGCTTGGGGGGTGTATGTGCACGAAGGCTGGATAAGTGCAGTTTCTGCCCCAGCGCTGCCGAATTGTGCACCCCATGGTTTGTGGACGCCCCGGGATGCATGGTGACAAGCGGTTAGGGGGTGCATGAGCCATTCAGTGGTTTTGCTGCCAAGTTGGCGACTCGTGCACCCCCCCTGCGTGTCCCCCCCCCGCCTCCCCCTAACAATGCCACTGTGGTGGTGGTGTATGTTGTTGCATACATAATTCTAAACATGCAGGGTTTTTTTTCTCTTCATAATAGAGTGGTCCAAGAAGAAGCTCAAAGATCCCAGCACCTGCCACAGGACAGAAAAAGTCCTAACAGGACTAATGGTTGCAATGAAAACAGGTCCATTGATATTCTAGAGATGCTTAGCAAAGCCAAGGTTGAGTATGAACGGGTAAGGAAAGTGTATATGTTTAATTATATTACGACTATTGAAAACTGATCCCAGCATAGCCATGTAATGGCTTTCTGCTAATAAAATACCACTTTTAAATCTAAGCCTTTGTATTTTGGTGGAAGCTAAACGGACTTGCAAACTAGGATTCCGCAAATTTTGACTCGCTTTGGTAGTCAAGCCAGGAAACTATGATCACCAGAACGCTGCCTCTCTTCTTCAGCACAGTCCTAGGCATTTTCACTTAGAAGGATAAGGCATGCATAGGATTGCAGCTTGAAGAGATCATCCCTGCTGGGCTACAGATGGCCTTAGAAGCTGGACAGCTGAAGGGATGATCCCTACTTCCCCCTCCCTAGCTTCAAACTCGGAGCTGGATGGAAGACGGGCTTGTTTTGTGGCAAGCAGTAATGCCCAGCATGCCTCTGAAGCCTGCTACCAAATGGCCTGTGCCAATTTCCCCATCAAAGCCAAGGAGATCTTGAACTCATTTTGGTGGCATGTTGTGGTGTTATCCCAAGTGATGCTGCTACCAACCGCCAGAACAGCCAACCTCAGCCTTTATATCCAGCTTGTAACTAGAGGGTGGGTGAGGAGCAGAGATCTTCCCCATAGCTTCACAGGGATAATATCTTCCCTCATCCTTAGCTCCAAACTGAAGAGGAAGGTTACAACTGTATCAGACATCCTGAGTCATTCTCTGGTGCATTAATTCTCCTTAGAGTAACCTTTTTAACTAGTAGCAAAATAAAGAATTGATCTCAGCATGTGTTTCTCTGAGAGCCCAATCCTATCCTCTCTTCTCCCCCCCCCCCCGGCCGATGCAGTCACATCAAAAATGAGTGTGCTTTATCCAGCGGGGGGGGGGGAGATTGGGACGTTTTGTAGGGGAAAGGGGAAGTAATTCCCCTCCGTAAGCCTCCTGCTCTGTAGTGGCTCTCCTCAGCCAGCTGGCGCAGGTTCAAGGAAACAAAGGGGGCGGGAAGGCTTGCAAAATAGGAGATAGGATCCAGCATGCACCATTGCCACTGGATCCACCCCCTCCCGCAGCCTCCTCGCCCCTGTTCCTCCCCGACTGCTGCCTTGCCTTCTGCAGCGGCGGAGGCGAAGCGCTGCCACAAGAGGTGGCAAAAAATGGGTTCAAAGGAGCATTCTGCACACTGTCAGCAGCCAGTTTGTAATGGTGTAAGTGCCTTTCACTGTCGCTCCAGCTGGCAGCCCAATCCTGGATAGAATTGGGCTGTAAGAGTCAGCCCAATCCTGTCCAGGGCCGCCACAGCGTGCAAAAGCATGCTGTACCGGATCCTGGGCAGGATCGGACCAGCGCTGGTGCAACTGGAGGCCTCCTCTGGTATACAGAGTAATACCCCAGCTGACCTTATGTGTCTCCTTGGATATGCACCGGCAAAATGGCCAGCGCAAATCCGAGGAGCCTGTGTAGGACTCGCCAGACCAGGGACGCATAGCACAACACTACATTCTCCAGAGGTTCTTTTTATGAACTTCTGTACTTCAGCACAATCTGTTTTCTTTTTCTCCTTCTCCTACTTACTGAGGAAAATAGACTGAGCAATGAATCATCATAGGCTATGCATTGCAATCTTAAACTGCTTCAAGGGATGTTGAATCATGAGGCAAAAGGCTAAGGGCTTTCAACCACCCTAGAAGAGCAGTTTTAGGCACACTGATGTTTATCCATCCTAGAATGACTTGTTGCCATTTAAAAAGCACCATAGCTCATTGAAAAATGAGACTGCCACAATTGTACCCATCTGTGCTTTAACTCTCTTTGCTGGTTTGTCACCAACAGCTCAGACTCCATCAGTTTATATGTGAAGCTGGGATTTTTTGATCATCATTTTGATGCATAACCTTACTCTTATTGACACTGAACTTCATTTGCCATATGGTTTCGCATTCACATAGTTTGGAGATATTCTTTTGGTGCTCTTTACAATTTACTTTCATTTTTAATGTGCTGAATAGTTTGCTGTCATCTGCTAGCTTGACCATCAGGATGTTTGTGCCTAACTCTTGATCAGCATTTCTCAAACTAGTGGGTCGTGACCCACCAGGAGAACCGGAAGCGGTCGCCTGCCCCTTAAGGGGCATGACGACCATGGCGGCACTCCTGGGATTGCGCCACCACCGGGGGAAAAGGGGTTATTTTTAACTGAGCGTTGTGCCGGCCCTCCAGAGGGTGCAGGGAGGCCCACAGACCCCCCCCCCCCCCGCGGGCCTCTCCGTGCTTCAGATCGTCTCTCCATGGTGATTGCAACCCACTTCCGGTTTTTGTTCGAAAACGGAAGTGGTTGCAATCGCCGTGGAGAACCAATCTGAAGCGCTTGGAGGCCCACAGATGGGGCCGCAGCCCACCCCACACCCTCCGGAGGGCTGGCGTGACCCTCCACAAGTTAAAATTAACTCTTTCCCCTGGCGGTGATGCAATCCCGTGAGCGCTGCTACGATCCTGTAAGTGACGCTGCCGCCGCCACCCCACTCCCACACAGACTCACGGTTCTCTCCACTCCCAATACAGATTCTTAGGGAACCCCACTTCTTACTTCCCTCCACTGTGAAAATTGTCCATTTATTCCTACTCTCTGCTTTCTGTTTTCTTTAGAATATTTATACCCCACATTTCCCCCCCAATTACCGGGGCACCCAAGGCAGTTAACAGAATTCATTAAAAAAAACCCAACAATACAAAAATTAAAAACCAGAAGTAAAAACAACCGGTATTAAGAAACACTTAACTTCCCCACAAATCAGCCAAAAAACCATAAAGTGACTAACAGCGCAATCCTATCTGAAGGTTGGGCAGCGGAACGAGCGTTCCGCCACCTGAAGCCGTTGCAAACGTGCCGCAAAGCGACTCGAGAGCAGGGAAGGCCGGTGCAAGATCCAGAAGGCGGTGGAGGGAGGGTGTCCATAAGCCCAGCTGGCCCAGGCAGGGGATGGCCTCGGCTGTATCCCGGTCCACACCGGGTGGCTGGGCCATTACACGGCCTCCTCTTACTTCCGCAAGCAATTTTGCTGCTGGAAATCCGAGGAGGCCGATTGGCCGGGCCTGGATTTATACTCGGGAAAGGGGACGAGCGTCCCCTTCCCCAAGTATATCTCTGGCCGAGCGGCCGCTTGGCCACAGCGGAGCACAGGATCCGGCGGGCGACCTGAGCCGCCAGCTGGATCCTTACATAGGATTGCTCTGCCCAACAAAACCAGCATAATTAAGAAGGAAAGAATACACGAAAGAGGAAGCGAGATTGGACATGTTCATGAAGAACATATCTGTCAGTTGCTACTAGTCATGATAGGTATGGGGTAGCGCCACTTCCTAGTTCAGGAGCCTGAGAGTACCATTTGCAAGGGAGCAGTGGAAGAAGTATGCCTTTCTCTCCTACTTGTTGGCTTCCCAGACAGCTGGTGGATCCTGTGGGAAATAGGATGCTGCACTAGATGCGCCTCTGGCTGATCCAGCAGGGTTTTTCTTATCTTCACATTGTCTCTGACACATTGTTTTATTGCATCTGCAGACTGGGAAAGGGAAAATCTCTAAATTCTTCTTTCCATACTGTATAAAGCACAGGACTGCTGCTTGAAGAATGATTTGGCAATCTTAGTAATATGATCCGCACTGGAAAATCTGCCTGCTTGTAAAATCCTCATAAGGTTAATTTCTGTCTAAATCTTCAGGCCCTCTTTCCCCTTTCTCCAGCAGGCTAATACAAATAGGCTGTACAAGTTGATTTAAATAACTGATTAAAATGTATACGCCACCCTGTGTGCTCGGGGCAGCTTGTGTTTCTTATACTTCCATGATGATGAGCTGCACCTGCAATGGGGCTTACTCCCAGGAAAGTGTGCATAGAATTGCAGCCTAAAGGTAGGCACTCTGTCCCCCTTTGGATATGGTAAGCCTATGCAGGAGCTCTTGCTCTCAACTTTTAAACTGCAGGATCAATAAATATCTTAGTTTTCATAGTGTCCTGGGGCTGGAACTTAAGGGTTAATTTTTTCAAATTAAAAAATTTAATTCTCTCAGCAGGCTGCTGAGAGATCATTGTTTTAGCCGTTTAGCAAGTGATTAAGAGGCGAGCCCTTTGTAGTTTAAAAAGAGAGAGAAAAACAAGCCCCTTTTACCTTTGAAAGAGACTGGGAGAGGCTTGGCTTGAAAGCGCTTTGCAGAAAACACTAGGCAGAAAAGCTAGGCTTTGATTGTAGGCCGCACCCCTACTTTAAAGACTTGCCCTAGGGGTAAAAAGTGAGTCTTATACTCAGGTCAATACGGTATTATCTTAATTTGTTCCTTTGCCAATTATCCTGGGGCACCTCACTTAATAACTGTAGATGAATATTTGTTTTCATATTTAAGAAAAGAAAATACTCCTCTTCCTAGTATATTCCAGATGGATCATAAAGTAATCCTGGGTAGCCCACATGAGACTGGCAGGGAGACAGCATGAGAAGGAGCAAAGCGGAAGTGAGAAAATAGATTTGTAAAGACCCTGAATGATTTAATCTAGCCTTCTAAATCAGCTTAATCCTTCAGGTTCTCTCTTCCTCCAGTACATATGTGAAAATGAGTGAATCTGGTTATATTCTTTTTCTTAATGGTTAGTGGGCGGATGCTTTTTATAGTCAACTCCTTCGAGAGATAATTAAAAGTAATTGTAGCCCAGTCTTGATGTTTTAGAATCTTACTTGTAAACAAAGTAATTTGGTAAAGAATTTTAAGCCCAAAATGTTAGACATTTTAAAGCCTGAAGAGATAGAGAGACAAAATTATTAGAGGGTCGTTATGTGTCAGTCCATAAGCAATGCATATTACATCTGAAAACAAAGCACAAGCTCTACTTTGAACATATATTCAGGAAGCACACAAAATGAAAGTGATATGGTAAGTTTCCTTTTCCTGGCCAGCTCTAGGGTACCCGTTGACGTGGCTTCTTTCAGTGATTTGTTAGCCTTTAATGCTGGCAGTTGGGTATAGGGTGGCACAAGATGGTGTATGTACTGCACTTCTTCCCAACAAGAGTGTATCCTGTCAATTTCAACTCCGTTGAAATGAATGCATAATAAATGGCACACTGAAAGGATTTAAAGTGGCAGGTCCCTTGAACCATGAAGCTGAATCATAATGTTTATTTTAGTGGTGTTGGTGTATTTGTCTAATGCCTGGAAACATGCTGGTCTCTGCACTATACAAGCTAATTTCGTAACTGTTTGAAGCACACGTTGGCATGTATTTTAACAAGTGATCTTCACCCTAGAGTGTCTGTATCTAGTTGTGGAACTCCAGTGGGTGTAAAAAACCTCAATTGCATACATGTCCTTTCTTTCTCCATTTTATTTGAGTAATCCAAATTGCATGAGTTGTGCATACTTATTCAGTTGACAATAGCTAGGAGAGTTGTTTAGCTTGAAGGTGGGTGGTAGCATCTATGATCCTGCCTCGCTTTTTCATCAAGTTACAACCATCATGATACTGTTGCATCTCGTGATGTGAGCAATCAGAAGTGATTGCACAGTTTGGTATCACAGTTGCGTATGGGTAGAGCTTTAGGAAAAGCATGGTGTAAGGAGGGAGATTTATAGCTAGCATAGCATAGACTCAAAATTTGCTGGGTCATTAAGGGCGCAATCCAAACCTACTTAGGGGATTCAAATCCCCTCCAAAAGGGGAATTCAAAAGGGATTTGAATCCCCTTTCCGTTCTGGGGCCTCCCGTTTTCACTGGGCCGTTGGTTACAATGACGGCCTAAGTAGGTTTGGATTGCACCCTAAATGTTATATAAATCATAATGAACTAGGCTTACCAGATTTCTGGCCCCTCCAAGGGGGACGGGAAGTGACATCACAAGAAGGCGGGACAAAACTGTGATGTCACTTCCGCCGGAAGTGGGCGTGTCCGCCGGAAGTGGGCGTGTCCACCGGAAGTGGGCGTGTCCACTGTAAAATAAATACAGTATTTTACAATTTTTCGTGCCTCTGAGCATGTGCAGAGTGCCGCCGCTGTTTTTGTCCCAGCCAGCCAGGTGCATTGTAATGGCCAGTGCTGGCCGTCACAATGCAGCCAGGTGGCTGGGACGAAAAGAGCGATGGCACTCTGCACATGCTCAGAGGCACAGGAAAAATTGTAAAATACTGTATTTTATTTTCTAAGACTGCTCTTTTGTTTTGTTTGTGTATTTTAGTTTATTTGTGTAGTTTATTTTATGTGCTGTTTGTGTATTTTATTTTATTTTATTACTTTTAGATCCGGCCCCGGCCCGCCAGCTGCATCGCGGCCGGGCTGGAGCTCTTCCGAGACTGTGCTGAAGCCGCAGCGCGTCTCTGTCTTGATTCCTGTAGTCTCGCGTGCTTGCGCGAGACTGGAAGCGCTCTGAAGATGTCCGAGTTCACTCGGACAAATTCGGAGACATTCCAGCCTCGCGCGCATGTGCGCGAGACTGGAAGCGCTCTGAAGATGTCCGAGTTCACTCGGACAAATTCGGAGACATTCCAGCCTTGCGCGCATGCGCGCGAGACTGGAAGCGCTCTGAAGATGTCCGAGTTCACTCGGACATCTTCAGAGCGCTTCCAGTCTCGCGCGCTTGCGCGAGACTACAGGAATCAAGACAGAGACGCGCTGCGGCTGCAGCACAGTCTCGGAAGAGCTCCGGCCCGGCCGCGATGCAGCCGGCGGGCCGGGGCCAGGACAAAGAGAGAGTTTGGGGGGGACGGGGCGACGAAGGGCGATGGCCGGGACAATCCCGGTCATTTCCGGGAATATGGTAAGCCTATAATGAACTCATCTAGTTTGGACTAGAATTGAAAGTGTTAATGTGTTTTATTTTGTAGGGTCAGAAGAGTGATTTAAATTGTGGAACACAACAAAGTGTAAATGCTGTGAAGACTGAAAATACAGAGATTTCAGAACATGGATTGTCAACGTTGCAACTGCATGTAAGTTCAGTTAAAGGAGCAAAAGCACCATGATGTTGGCTCACTGTGGTGTTACCTTTTTGTACCATGTTGTTTCTTGAAACGTAGCATTACTGTCTTCATTCTAAACGTGTAGATCAACTCTATGTTGACTTGTGAGCTCCAGAATGATACATCTCTGAGGCTGTACTACTTCAAGTAAGGCATTGCCTGTTTACCTGTTTTGTTTTTTGAACACTGCTCATATAAAAAAGAAATTGGGACACTGGGAAGAGGACTAGGCTGGAAGCTTTTCTCTTCAGTACTACTTTAGGGATAGAAAAGAGACTGGGAGAGGCATGTGCACAGCTATTCATGACTGTGCTCTCTGTGTGTGAGTGAAACAGAGTGAATATGTGGGGGCTGCCAAGATGGCCCCTCGTTGCTGCTACTTGCCATTATGGCAACATTGGGCAGGGGTGATGTCTGATCAGTGATATGTGGAGGATTCGTGCTTGGTGGTTACCGTGCATGCACCCCTACTTGCTCCCCGCGTTCCCTTTCCTGGACCAGCAGCTGAAAGGGGTAAAACCTTGGCAGTTTTTATTTGCTGCCACCATTCCAGGCTACAGAGACCAGGCGGTGGGGGACCATCTGGGGAAAAAAAATCCTCCTGAGAGAATAGTGAACTCAAGGGGTTCTTAATTGAAAACCAAACCCACAGTAGTATGTGCTGTACCCACATTCACATCTGCAAAGAGATGTGACAGCTCATTGAATTATCTGTGAATATGGACTAGGCAGACAAGGAGTCACAATGTAACTAGTTTATTAAAAGTCCAAAAGAAAAGGAATTAAACAAAAGGGGAAGGTGGTGTCTAGAGAAAGTATAAGCAGATTGACGGAAAATGCTTTAACTTGGCTGGAAAGTACAAAGAAAAAGTTTGCTCAAATGGCTGCAGAAACCGTTAATGCCCAGCAAATGGAGCTGGGATGCTACTCAAAACCTCCATAGGACTCTTCCCCCCCTCCCCCATGTTAAACCCAGGAAAGTTTGTGGCTTGGAGTAAAGACAGTAGACAAACCAAAATAAATTCCCTGAACGCGGTTTATTAGAAAATATAGTCCCTGTTCTAGTGATTTACATTTGTCCAAGGAATCCTGGTCCCCTATGCTTACTGTTGAGTAAGTGGGTGAGCTTCCATGTCTCTGTGGCAGAACACACCAAGCTTCCTGCATACTTGGGCTTAAATAACTTTGGTTTGATTATGTCACCAAGTTACCTGATTGGACAAGTGGAGCCTACCTGGCTTCTCCATCCCACCCCTTTACTCAGATAGACAAGTTTGACTGGCCAGTGACAGATGTCTGCCAATCCTGACACTGACACTGGGGGTGCCTGGTCACCTGGGGACAGCTATTAACCATGGCCTGCCTGGAGAAAACTACTTCTAGTTAGCAAAATTCTTGGTGACTTTATTATTATTTTTATTAGACCAGCAAATTTTAGGCTACCAAAATTAGACTTTAAACCAGCAAATTTTATCTGAAGCTATAGTTGGCAACATTGACTGACAAGTAACTAAAAATCATGTAGCTTTATTAGTTAGTTAAGCTAGGGCCTTTGCCAAGAAGTGGGATAGCAATCCAAGTAATACATTAGGGTGTAGGAAATAATATGGTGAGTAAACTTTGAAGGATTACTGTGATAATTTGTGCCTGCTAATAGTACCACCTTGTGGAGGAAAAGTGCAATGCACAGTTTAAATTTAGAGAAATGGAATTGTGGGAGTCATTTCATCTGCCTTTGTTCATGGTTACAGGCAGTGCTTTTTTGTAAAGCACATGTAAATGCGCACACGGGGAAAAATGATTATGTGCAGGGATTCTGGGTAGTGACCAAGTGGCAGAGCTGTAAAATTTGATATGAAAATGGAGGTGAAGGTGAAGGTGCAAGAGGATTTACTTTAGTACTCAAAAACAAAAAAGGGGGTTCAAACTGGACCTAACTCAAATAACTCGCACGTGACTCTAGTCAGGGAAATTCTTTGGCATTGGGGTGTGCCCAGTATTATAGGAAGAGGTAAGGCAGGTTTTTCAGTACTGCTATGCAAGGAGAGATGGGACTATGGCATCTATCCTGAAAACCTAATGACTTGCCTGTATATCAGTTTCAGCAATGTGCTCCCCAGGAGGGTGATTAAGGAACTAGGGGTCGTTAGTTGCAGTACTGTGGAATTCTAGTGAATGAACATCTTGAGCTAATGATCTAACATAGTTCATTCTTCTTGAAAAATCTGTTTGTGGGGCTAATCTGTTACCCTATTGAAGAGTAATTTTGGACTACCATGTGGTAGGATGATGTCCAGCAGAATGGGCTAAGGAGGATGACTGAAAATTACCAATTTGTTGAATAGTGGTCCTATGATCCCATTATTCTTAAGTAGCCAGGTAAAAGCTCTGGCTGCAATCCTATGCACACTTACTAGGGAGTAAGCACCATTGAATATAATGGGATTTGTCTGAGTAGACATGCATAGGATTGGGCTGTCAGTCATTACATGTCTTGACTTAGTTGATTGTAAGACATTTCAGTTTTTAAGACTAATGTAATTTTTTTTAATTAGAAAAGAATATCTTCAGTTTCAAAAATATCCCTAATGAATACAGGAGAAAGATTTGAACATTATTTTAAAAGAACGTAGTTAACCTAGCATCTTGCTTTTTTTTTTTAAAATCTTCCTTATGCTGAGATTGATAACAACCTAAGCCTAGCTGGAAATATATTGCTTAAACAATTCAACATTATCTGGGTCCATATAATATTTTTTTTAAGGTATGTATTGCAGATGAGTGCAGTAACATTGGTAAAACCTACACTTCTTCATAGACCAAGTTTTAGAGCAGTAGTTCTCAAGCTCCTACAGGGGAGCAAGGGAACCTATAACATTGTGAACTCTACAGAGATGTTGGCGACGGCACTTCCGGGGTCCCGCTATGGAAAAAAGGTGTTTTTTTCACTTACCAGGGGTCATACCTGCACTCCAGGGGTTGCGGGGAGCCACAGCCCCCTCTACGCTCCCCTGCACCTCCCTCTATGCTTCCAATTGCGCTTGGAAGCTCTTCTGAGGTGCAGGGTGAGGGGCATAGATGGCTCTGAAGGGCCGGCATGACCCACAGTAAGTGGAAAATACCCCTTTTTTCTGTCCTGGCCGGATCTCAGAATTGCCATCACCACGTCCCTTAAAGGGGAAGCAACTGCTTCCGGTTTTCATGGTGGGTCACAACCCACCAGTTTAGAGCACCTGATCTATCTGCAAACTGTTTCTCGTTCTGCTCAAGCACTTATTTGTAGTGGGAGGTATCATATGCGCAGGGTATGTGTGCCATATTCTAAATTGAATTGCTGATGTTTTTCTCTTCAATTTTTTCTAGCCATGTCCATCCATACACAAACATCTAACAGTGGAAGAATTATTTGGAACTTCATTACCAAAGGAACACTCTGCAGTCCCCTATTCTAATCCAGAGAAAACAGAGAAATTGCAGTGTGACACCTCATGTAGAGAGCACAATTTGCTGTTACCTTTTTCATTTGAACAATCAACAGTGATCCATCAGCCTCTAGGGAAACTGGATAGTCCAAACTTCAAAAGTAATTCTTGTACCTTACTGCCACAGGAGTGTGTGCCACCCTTGTTAATTGCCCCATCTTCAGCTTCACAGCCTGAAATAAACAAAGTTTCAAACTATACTGTGCAGTTAAGCCCTATCCTTAATTCTGCCTTAACAACAGAAGCTCCCTCTGCTCAAATACTCCAGTGTATGAATGCAAACAATAACATAATGCAAGTTATGCAGCAGGCTGCCAAGCAGATGTCTCCACTTGTGAATCAGCCACCGTCCGAAATGAACCATGGTCCACAAAATCTAACTCCCAGTCAGAACCCGTTCATAACCTCTTTGGCTACAACAAATACAGGAGATGCTACAAACACACCACTTCCAAATATGGATCTTCTTCAAAAACTCAGGTTGACGCCACAACATGACCAAATGCAACAATCACATAATAAAAACCCAGTAGCACCCAACTTTCCCTCTGGTGTTAGCCAGCTGGCAACACCAGATTGCTTCAAGGAATTTCACGCAAAGCAACAAGCTCTGACTGGTAAAATGCTTCCAGCTGTTCAGGTAATCGATTGATTGATTGATTGATTGATTGATTGATTGTGTGTGTGTGGGGGGGGCACAATGTAAATGAAAAGTGTGTCTTAAAATAAACATTTTGAGCCCAATCCTATCCAACTTTTCAGCACCAATGGAGCCCCAACGTAAGGGAACAAACCTTGACGAAGGTTCTGTTACTGCCCTACCACCACCACAGCATGCAATGCATGCCCTGTTGGTACGGCTGCATCAGGCTGGAAAGGTGGATAGAATTGGGCCCTTAAGGTCTGAACTTTTGTTAATCTGATTGTAGAAGCCTTTGTAGTTTATTGGCAATAGCAGTGGTCCTCAGGTTTATCCCACTGATCTTCAAAGTTATATCCAAAGAAACGTATCCAAAGAAACAAGAGTTGCATCCAAAGAAACATAAGGCAGAATGACTAAGTCCCATTATTTTCAATGGGACTTGTTATCCGCTTTCCTTGGATGTAACCCAGGACCCAATCCTATCCAACTTTCCAGCACCAGTGCAGCTGCAATGCAACCCCGAAGTAAGGGAACCAATGTTTCCTTACCTGAAGGACTCCTCTGTGAGTGTCCCCTCCATCACAGGATGCAGTGTAGGCTCCGTTGGCATGGCTGCATCAGCACTGGAAAGTTGTATAGGATTGGACCCCCATTGTGGCAGCATAATTTG
The DNA here is from genome assembly GCA_026170595.1 of Plestiodon gilberti rubricaudatus. Classification (NCBI taxonomy): domain Eukaryota; kingdom Metazoa; phylum Chordata; class Lepidosauria; order Squamata; family Scincidae; genus Plestiodon; species Plestiodon gilberti. Next base: position 216,558,365 of record JANXHW010000002.1, on the reverse strand, counting down.
TGTCTTACGTTGGGCCTTGCAGAGGGTGTTTAAGCAGCCACCAGTTCATGTCTGAGATCCTGCTGCTGCTCTCGACTGGCTAGCTATGTAACTTTAATGGGAATGAGTTTTTGACCATGTTTTTGTTTAAAAAAATAAAAATGACAAAATTGGCCAGAAGAAGATGGTCTTAACACAGATCAGATATGATTATCTGCGGTAACAAAATGTGTTGATAATTTAACAAAGTCTGTGTAGTTCAGATGGATGGGGAAAGCTAGACTTGAAGCTGGGATAATCCAAGTTCTAGTCTCATCTTTGCTCTAGTAGTGACTTGCCTAAGGCTGAACAATTCTCTAGTCGCAAGCGCACACAAATGTGCAAACAAGTGGATGTAAACGTTACAGTCTCGTATAGCTCAGTGTTTAGGAGAGGAGAAACAGCTAAAAATTCGGGAAACAAAAATACAGCAAAGGAAAGCAAAGCCACATTTTGTACTTGACATTTTTGAGTCGGGAGCTCTTGTAGTGTAATATGTACCTTATTTAGCGAATGAAGCTACACTAGTTCCCTAGAGTTACAGACAGCTGAGTCAGCGCTTTTTTGCAGGTACAAGTGTGTCCTTTATGGCCCTTTTGTACAGGCACAATAGTGTTGGGCTGGCAAGAGCCAGCTGTTTCGAGGCACGCATGTTCCAACTTAGGTGCAGACCTCCAGAGCAGAACTGGTACATGTGTTGGGGGCTTAGTGTACACTGTATAGCATCAAAATTTGTAAGAGAAATGTAAGAACTGTACTAGGTATGGAAAGAAACTGAATTAATCATGTGGTGCTTTATTTTAATTTTTAGGCTACACAGCAAAATAAGGAGCTTGAAACATTTCCACATTCCAAAGCTTTGTCAAAGGCAAGCCAAGTATGTATTGAAATCCTTTCCTTGCCATGTGTTACACATCAAGTACCTGCTTTTCCAGAAAGCCTCTGAGTGCAAAACACTGCTTCCCCCCCCCCCTTGGTTAAAATACAGTTAATAAAAACTGTATTCGGAATTTCTTGGTTAAATCCATTCTAAACAGAATGTGGTTCCAAGTTATATCCAAGGCCAGATGTCTTGAACTCTGACTCTAATCAGCTATTAGGATAAAATAGTACCCTTCTTCCATGTTTGCTCCTTCTGGAAACATCCAGGGCTTGCTAGAATAGAAGCATGCTGAAATAGTAGTCCTTTGTCCTACAGTTCCATTAAAAAATACTGCAGTTGGCTGTTGCCTACAACATTTTTTTTCACGTTCCAGAGCACATCTTGGTAATCTACTTTTTTAATAAAAGCATAAGAATACTCTTGTAAGGAAACCAAGAAAGTATCAGCTGTTATCACAATCCACATCATTATAAAAAGCAACAGAGCTTTCTTTGAACTACAGCATGAATATTACATCAAAATAAAGGTTGAGATTCTGTTAAGGAAATAATTAATGAAAGCAAATTATTCAGAGGATTTTTTTATCATATTGATCACAATGGTGATTTTCATCATAACTTTTGTGAGGCCTTTCCCAATAACATAAATATTTTATTCTGATTTCTCTTGTAACATCTAAAACTATATTTAGCTCTAAAGGCAGTAAATGACTTTGACAGATCTGAAAATATTGTGGGCCTTGCAAAATAAACGTAGATTTGAAGCAACAGACAGGTTAGAAATACTACTAGTTAATGTAGCTTAATGTACCAGACAAAGCACTGAAAAATCATCAGATTACTGCGTGGTAGGGAGTACAGATATGTTGTATGAATGAACCTTTAAGAACAGATGATTGAATGTGTGCATATTTCTTCCATTAAGATGTTTGAGCCAAAGAAAGACTGTTACTTTAATTTTGAATGTTTTCTCTCTAATATTTATAGAGGTGTTTGAAAACATTTATTTTACTCAGAAGTAAGCCCATTGTGTTCAGTAAGACAGGCTGTAATCCTCTCGTGTTCAACAAAAACAAACACCTCTATAGATATAAATCTAGCTCTTAATCTTCAGAAGTATCTGATCATGATTTGATTTTTTTAAAAATCCTTCTAGCATTGTTTTTCTAAGTAGTACCTAAGGGTCTATTCAGATAGAGGGGCAGGGCTATAGGGGCAGGGCGAGACCAAGACCTTCTGGCATGCTAAATGCTGCCACCCCTACACCTATGCACCCGCCTCTGCTCCTCCCACTCTCCAGTGTCTTAGCTCAGCACTCCCCTTCCTTCTTCCACATTTGTTCTTTGTCTCTACCCTATCTTCCTTTTCTAATCCAGCAAGTGGGAGGAGGAGCAGTGGAGGTAAAAAGGCAGATAGGTGCTCCCCACAACTTGCTGCCTAAGGTGACTGCTTCAGTTGGCCTCCTGGGTGGGCCGGCTGAAGCATATTGACATGGGAGCTGCTGCAGTGTATATCCTTCCCCATGCCATTTCAGCAACAGTGGTTGGCCACAGGTCACGTGAGAGGAGCCAGGAAAGCCATTTCATGTGCTACTGCCACCTGGAATAATGCTGATGTGCTTCGCTTCCTTCCATGTTACCTGGGGCTTCTGACATTTCTAGAGTGGAAAGGATGTGTGCTGCAATGACTTGCATATTGCTAAGGTCATGGTAGACGGGATCATAATGGGTCTAGGTAGTTGTTTTTTTTAATGGTACTTTTTTCCATCTTACATCTCTAGAAGTTATTACATTTAACTTATTTATTTGCTTTGGCAGGTTGCTTCCTCACAGTTTGCTACAGCTACAACCACAATGACGCCTTCAGTCCTCTTGTCACCTAGTGTATTCCAGCAGTCAGTTACAAAATCTGAAACCGAAAACAAAGTTGGCTCCTCCTCTCCTCTTACACTTGGAGCTATGGACGTTCAGTCATTACCTCCTACAGTTCTCAGTAGATCTCAGCTTCAAGAAAGTTTAATATATCTAATAAAGGTAGTATGCGTGATTTAAATATCATTTAGATTTAAATATCAGATTTCAGAATGTAAGGCCACCTGAAGTGTAGATTAACAGCACTATCCTAGGCATGTCTATTCAGACATAATTCCTATTATATTCAGTTGGGCTTACTCACAGGAAAATGTGCATAGGGTTACAGCTTGCCATAAAAAGTTGATTACAAGGAATAATACTGACATGTGTGCTAGATTACTAGCCAATGGCTTTTAACATAAAATACAGTTGAAGCACTGTTCTAATTACATGATGATAAAAATAGATTTAACAGAATATTTGTTAATCTGACTGGTAAATCCATACTGTTTACATCAGGGGTGGGTAACCTTTTTTCTGTCAAGGACCATTTTAATTATTACAATATTGTGTGTGGGCTGGCCGTTAGGCCACCCGGAATTTATTTATTTTAGGGGCTTTATTTATTTTTTGGGCCTTTTTGCCCTTTCCCCCCCGCTCCCGTTCCCAGCAGTGCCCCCAGCGCGGCCGCTGCTTCGTTTGCAACCCCCCCCCCCCAGGCCGTTGAATGCACTTCGTGGCGGCCTGCAAAGAAACTGGGGCTGCAACCACATCGGCCTCCGGAGGCTCCGCGCTCACTCTCCAAGGCCGGCGGCGGCTCCGCGCGTCACCCCCGGAGCCCGGGTGAGGGCCACTGCGTGTCCTGCTCGGCCGGCAGCTCAGCCCCTTCTGACGAGGCCCTCGGCGGCATTTTCACACATGCGCACAATGCCGCTGAGGGCAAGAGCTAAGGGGGATGAGAAAAGGAAGACAGGAAAAATTACACTGTCCTTTTGCACATGAAAACATTTAGCAAAATTTGATGGCAAAAGTGAAGCTGGAGATCATAAACCAATACCTGCCTTGCAGGATTTTTTTTTTCTTCATTAAGAAGAAAATTGTATAAATTATGTTGTTCATTTCTAGCGTGTTCATTTCTAGCGTGTACTACTAGGGAATATTCACCAGTAAACTCGGATCAAGTTCATTGTCGCTTTTTCATATATGAAAGTAGAAAGCAAGTTAGTTAAGACCTGAACATTTAAAGTATGTTTCGGTATATAGTCTGACTTCAGCTGCATAGCTGTTTGTAAGAGTATCACGGATTGCAAAGAAAAACCTCCAACACCTAGAACAGGCTTACATTGAGAGGATTGTGTTTGTCCCTTTTGTCATGATCAGAGTTACAAACCTTTGTGCTACATTAGTGTACTCTAGTTCTTTCTACACTGGTATCAGTAAGTCTTGCACAGAGAGTATAGATCTAAAAATAACAGGCCATAGTACCCCTAGTAATAGAATTGTTAGGACTAAAATGGCCCATACTATGTCATATAATTAGCTTTGTGGTCTCTGTTTTGTTTTTGTTTTTTCTGCACAACCTGCTGTTTCTTTTTCTCTGCCGGAACTACAAGTGAAACAAAGAAACTTGCTGACTGCGAAGGGGACGGGTGGACCTATGAACAGCGCTCAGCTGTCAGCAATTTTACTTTAATTACACTCATGGCATTCTCAGGCTCCTATCAGTGGTCTTAAGAATGTTCTTGTGTTGCCTTAAACCTATAGGATCACTGCTTCTGATCTGTAGCCTGCTCTATATATGTCCCATTTGGTGAATTGCTGGTGAAACAAGCATCCCTTCAGAGCACTCTGGTGATCCATTGTGATGCCAGAGGGTTCAAAATGCAAAGTATGTTGAGCAGAAATGTTATTTGACATTAAAAACCCCTTATACTGTGCTTTTCTACACACATGCACCCACACCCGAGCCCGCAGTGGCCATGGGGCACCAACTGCCTGCGAGGAGGAGGAGGGAAGGAGAGTTGATGATTGTATGTTCTTATTGTATTATAAACCTGACGTCAATTGATGTGAGCCACCTTGGGGAGGGGGCCTCTTTGGATGCCAAAAGGCAAGATAAAAATGTCCCAAAAACCTACCGCTTTACATCAGGCCGCATATACAGTGGCCTTCCTGGACTGTGCACCTTTCCTCTTTCAGCACTCCGGATCCTCCAGAGACCGCTTTTTGGGTTGCGCTGGGCTCGCAATCCCCTGTATTCCACTCTAATGGCCTCAGAATGGCCCACAGAGGCCTCCAGAAGTGACTCCCGGTTTGGGAACACGACTTCCGGTTTTAGCAGAACTCGTTTCTGGAGGCCTCTGCAGGCCACTCTGAGGCCTGCGGAGGCCACTGGAGTGAAATATAGGGAATTGTGGGCCCGGCACAACCCAAAAAGCAGCCTTCAGAAGCCAGAAGTCCGCTTTATGTTAAAATCAATTAACAATGGGGATTGGGGAATGTATCCCCATCAAGCAATGCATTTACAAACCTGTAAATAAATGACTGTTGTTCATTGTCTGCATAGGAATTGTGAAGGATAGTATGAAACTCAGCTTCATTTTATCAGACCGTGACTCTTACTAGCATTTTTTGTTGTTCCATTGCAGTGTTTGATAGCAGGAATGTGCTAGACCAAATGGTTACCATTCTCCTGTGTTTCGTATCTGAGTTGCTAAAGGCTTTGTGGATCTGCCCTGTTTAGAGTACAGTTCTGAAACTGGTGATTGCCAGGAAACAGCATCTTCATTCAACTTTTGCTTTCTGTATAATGTAACTTCATTCTCTCAGATATGTACAGGAGTAAATTACTTAACACTAGAAAAGGCACTTAGCGCTTTTCAGTAGTCTGATTGTTCTTTCTCTTTTTTTCAGAATGATGCAAATTTTCTTAGTACTCTTCACGAAGTCTATTTACAAGTCTTGAGCAAGAATACGGACAGTATCAAATTATAACCGAAGTGAATTCAGTTCCATTGACCACCTATTTGCTTCTGAAACAGTTATGACTCTTCTGTAAAACTAATATTTTTAACTATTGTTTTTAGTTTTTGAAGTCTTAATTTTTAGCCTCCAAGGTGATGCTGTTCTTTAGAAAAACCTGTCTATGTAATGTTCTCAGAGGTGATTTAGGTTTCACTGTGACCATCACCAGCAGGCATTTATTTCTCTGTGTGCAAAAACCAGTCTTCATGTTTTAACAGCACGTTCTTTTAGAGGGGTTAAAGTTGACTGCAAGCTTTTAGTTTGATTTTTTTTTCCTTCCACACACCCCATAAATAATTTGTGTAAATGTGGTCTGACTGCATTTGGCAGTGCAGTGCAAGGGTTAGAGAGTAATGTTAGGACTTCGGCATGAAATAGTGTAAAAAATGATACATTTCACCTTAGGACTCTGTAGCATTTGCTCCCACGGAATGCAGAGGTAATTTATGTATTTAGTTTTACTAAAGCAAAATCAAAATTTGGTATCAAATAATCCCTTACCAACAACCTGATTTTTAATTATTATTTTTGTAATTTGTAAAAAGTACTATTTTTAAACCAACCAGAAATGGATGGAATATAATTGTGGTCACTTCATTGTCCCACAGCGCAATCCTGTGTAACTTTGCACCGGTGTAACAGCAGATGCACCGGTGTAAGTGCACTTACACTGGCATAAGTGCACTTACACCAGTGCATCTAGTATCTACTGTTACACCGGTGCAAAGTTACACAGGATTGCGCTGCCATTCAGGTTAAATTCATATTTTTGAAGAAGCTTGTTGGTAGAAAGGAGGACTGATCCAGAGATGTATATGTAACTTTGTTAAAACTAGGCATATGAGCAGCAACTGCAGTCTGTGCCCTTCTCATCATTTTTCCTCCAATATGCAGGAATTTCCATGTAGTTTTCATCGAAGGGTTAAGTTTTCATTGTATACCACTGTAAAGCTTAAACTTCTTTCCAATGGAAGTCAGGTTCTGATCTCTTTGTGTTATATGCTGCTATTGGTTTTTCTGTGACTTATATTTATTTCATTATGGCATGTGATAGTAGCTAGCAATACTCTCGTGTAATATAGGTCTCAATTTATTCAAGCAATAGTAATTTTAAAGGATAGGGTTTTTTAGTAGAAAGGTCTTTGTTTTATATTGTGACAGGTAATTTTGTAATGAATTTAGCTAGTCAACATGCACTGCTTATTTTTCAAAGCATTGTTGAAATGGAGGAAGAGCATTGTTTTGGCTCCACATATTGCAATGAGTTTTCTGTGCAAACCATGGTAGTGGCTAGGATTTGCAAACAAGCACAGCCAGGCTCTCGTGCAAGCCCCATTCCTTTCAACAGAACTTGCACAGAGAAGGTCCTGGGGTAGATTCTACCTGTTAATTAAATGTAATAATGATGATAGCACCAAGGTGCAAATACTTTCACTGTAGTTCCATCAGCCAAGCTTTAATAATTATGACTCAGCCACAATTCAGTGTTTTGATATAAACAGTGTGTTGGGTTTTTTTTTAATCAATCAAAATCTGTACTTATGCTTGAGTGGTTTTTAGTGTGTGTTTTTATGTTTAGCAAAATCTGCCTTCTGAGAGAACCTCTTCAGCCTTTCAACTTAGTGTTTCTAGTTACAAACATAGTATTTTATATCTGAAAAGTGTGCAGAATTCAGGGAAATACATTAGTAGTGACATGCACATTTGACTAATGTATTGGCTTTATTGGTAAAATTCAGATGCATCTCTTCAGACTTTCTGGACATTTTGTAGGGAACAGAATTGCTCTCTGCTCATATGGTGGACCTTTAAGAGCACATTCATGTATGCCCACCAAGAAAAGCAAATGCTTGCATATCTAAAACGGATCTGTTTTTAATTTAAGCTTTTTCTGGGGAAGACCACCAAGCCAGAGCAACCTTGGATATATTTTTAATGGCTATATTACCATATCATGTGAACCAAATTTATATCATGCTGTTTGTTGATAAAAATGCATCATTTGTGAATGGTCCTTAGCATTATTGTGAAACGAAAGATACAATTTTGAACATGAGAGTGGAGGTGATGCATGTTAAGTATAATTATAGTGAGTTGGACTTGGTTGCAACCTTTAAAATAAGAAATCCTTTCCAAAGATCTATAGAAATGAAATTAGAAAGGGTTCCCTGATATTGAATGTACTGTTCAGGTCCTGTGTTTTCAAGGGTTAATGGAAAAAAGGGAATATTGCTTTAAAAAGCAATTTTGTTTCCAGGTATGTTTGTTCCAATACACTTTGTATTCTTATCTAATATTTTGCATTATTATTCCCTAGGAACCTCAGCTGGTAGCTGGCAGATCAGAGTTCTTAATTGTTAGAAGTATGTACAGCATCAAAAAGTTCTCTACTTCCAAAGAGAATTTTCTTAGATAGAAGTTGAAATAATAGTAAATTAGATAAAACTCTTTTTTTTACAGTAGATTTGCATTAATCTTGAATTCTTAATGCACATCAATGTTACAACATATGTATAAGTAGCAGACTCAAGCTGGAAGAACAGAGGTGTCCTACACAATACAAAGCACTGTTAGCAACATTCGGTGTACCACACTAGTGCTCTTATTACTTGTTGTAATGTGACAAAACAAAACAAAGAAACCTCTTTAAGAATTGCTTTGAAAAACTCAGCTGCAAACTAAAACCACAGATGTTTACAAAAATGTGGAAATCACTGGACATCTTTAGTCTGATGGCTTAATTTTCTTTAGTCCAAGCTTGGATTCATAATAAAACGTTCTATTCTTGTTACTTGCATGCAACAGTAACAAATGAATAGCTAATTATTCAATTTAGGTCATTCATTTGACTATGTATTTTGATAAGGTACTCCTTATTTCCCAAGAGTAAAAATATTATGTTAGACTGTATTGCAAAATATTCACTAAGCATGGATTTTTGTGTTGCCTATATACAGCTTTTTTGAAAAATGCTTAATATCTGTCTACTGAGAAGTGGCTTTAAAACATGCAGCTTATTAAAAAAACTCATTGCTATTTTGTAGCTAAACACTGTAACTGCTGTTACATTAACAATACAAAGTTTTATTGAAGATGTGCCTAACAGCTATACATTTGGGACACATCTTACAAAATTTAAAGAGAGTCTGCAAAGAACAAAGACATAATGTCAAACGAAAAAGCAGTCTGTGTCTGAAATAGATTGCTGAAATCGAATATCCTAAATAGTAATGTTCCCTATATTTGTTTTGCTTGTTTTAGCGAGTTCCTGGAATACCATATGTATTGCCAATACCATATGTAGGCAAGGGTATAATTGAGGAGCTCTTCTAAAAAGTATTCCATGTGGAGTGTTCTGACGCAAACGGCCACCTTTTGTCAGCTACTTGAGTTGCTTCTTAAGCATATCTTAAAAAGAGGAATGTGTGCAATATATATTTCACCTCAGTTTTTGACATCTTTGTGAAAATGTTAAGATGCAATATCTTCACTTTAAGTTGGAAAAAAATTGCAATAATCTTCCCCTCATAGTTTGTGTTTTGTAATGATTTAACATGTAGACACATGGTGGATCTTTGTTAAAAATGCGCACTATACTCAGTGTTTGGGTTTACCACATTGATTTGCACTTGCACATTCTTGAGAATTTGTGGTGCTTCAAATCTCCTGAAATTTTAAGAAATGACTTTTGGGAAACAGTAGGCATGATCCAGTCTCGCAGGTACAGTGACCACCCCTGAAGAATTTAGCCAGTTCAATAAAGCTCTATTCTTTCACTCCCTCTGTGTGTGTGCGCATGCGAAGGGGGAGAGGTGCAAGGGGCCATTAGAGGAAATGGAAGGTTTGTGCACACCTCACGTATTCCCATCCAGCCCTCTCCCACCACTTGGTGCAAGTTACTTGTGCACATGCATAGGCAGGGATGCTGGGAATAGGGCTCTGATCCTACAGAAATCCTCTACATGTGGGTGCTGCACACGTGCTGGTCTGGATTGTGTCCAGTGCTATTTGAGCATCATTTTGACTGTAACCATAGTGCATCATTAACATTTCAGTATATGGGTATGTAATTTGTGCCATCTTATGCTGGCAAATATTAAGTTATTGCATAAATGTTTAAGAATGAGCATTTTTCATTGAAAGTTTTGTATGTTTGCAAATATATTTTTGTAATAAAACTTCAAAGACAAATGTTTCAGTACCTCCTAAAAGCTACTTGGTGGCAGTTCACTTTCTGAGAGAGCCTGTGTTGGAAAGCTTGGCTTGACATCTATAACTGTTCAAAAACACATTAAATGAAAATGTTTTGGTGTGCTTAAAATAAAGAAATAAGGCTGGGAGGGAGGAAGAGCCTTCGCATGACCTGGAAGTGGGTCGTTAAGCGTAGAGGAGCCCTGTGGAGGCTTGGAAATGGCACGGTTTGCTGCTAAAAGGTAAAAAAAAACCACCACTTTTAAAACCTTTTTTAGCAATTTTAATGTGGACTCCAGTATCTGCGGATCCTCTCTATCCACCGGGGGGGGCAGAATAGATCCCCTACAGATAGCGAGGTCCGACTGTACAGGCGAAGTTGAACACACACACAAACTAATAAATTACTCTTAGGTTCTCAACCAAGCAACTCCTTTGCATCCGCTTCAAAGATTAGGTGAATGGGGCTATCGGCCAAGAGTTTTTTGGTTTGGTGTCGCTTCTGGCCTCTGGAAGGATGCTTGTTTAGCCTTTGCACCCACCTGGCCTTTTACCAGGCCCTTTTTTTTAATTTTGTCTCCTCTGCTCTAGTATCCTTTAACATTTTTATTTGACTATTTAAAATATTTATACCCTACCTACCCCACCAACATGGGGGTGCCCGAGGGAGCTTGCAACGCTAAAAATATAAACACAATAATATAAAAGCAGCAACTATAAACTTTAGAGACAAACACTAAAACACAAATAAAAGGTAAAGGTATCCCCTGACAAGTCCAGTCGTGTCCGACTCTAGGGTGTGGTGCTCATCTCCATTTCAAAGCCGAAGAGCCAGCGTTGTCCAAAGACGCCTCTGTGGTCATGTGGCCAGCATGACTCTCCTTGCCGCAGCGCGTAGCATGCAGCTGGAACACGGAGCGCTGTTTACCTTCCTGCAAGCGCGGTACCTATTTACTCGCATTAACATGCTTTGGAACTGCTAGGTTGGCAGGAGCTGGCCAAGCAACGAGCGCTCACCCCGTCACGGGAATCGAACTGCCGACCTTTCGATTGACAGCTTATGGTTCAGCGGTTTAACCCGCTGCAAATACAGTAGCATTAATAAATGCAAACCGAAATCTCAAAACAAAGCAAAAAGACTGTAACTGAGCAGAGACTAATAAGAACCAAGAAAGCCAAATGGAAAAGAAAGGTTCTCATCCCCAACCAGATGGCTGATGGAGAGGGAACAGATCTTAAATCAAGCAAAAGAGAATTTCATAATTGTAGCACCACCAGTGAGAAGACCCTACTTCTTGTTGCTGACAGTCTGGCTTTGGCCAAAGGGCCCTCCCAGATGACCTTGGGGGACAAGTTGCTTTCCAAATAACCCAATTCCAAGCTGTAAAGGGCTTTAAAGGTATTGGAGAAGGGAGAGTCCTGGGGCAAATGAAGGCTGACTAAGGGGGAGTAGCACTTTGGGGTTAGTATGTGCATACCCTTTCCTGTTCCATACTTCTCCTTTGCTGGATCAGCAGCTGAATGGGGAAGAATGTGGGGATTCTGTATCTGCTGCAATCATCCCAGACTACAGAAACTGGAAGTTTCTTTGCTGCCATTACCACCATGGAGTAGCCTCCTTTTCACCGCCATTGCTCGAGACGTCTGCCAAGCCACTTCGCTGCACGCAGCTCCACAGAAAAGCCAGGGAGCTGACTTAGCTCTGCGACAAGGTAGTGGTCCCTCAGGAGTCCCTCTGGATCCATCAGCCACTGGGAACAGACTATACAATTTGGCCCTCCACCTCTGTGAAGGTAAGGGGCTGTGATTAGCCTAAACACTGCCAGGTGTATCATGGACAGATCTTTATCTCCTCCACATACAGATCACCATCCCCCTGCCCAGCAGTAAACATGTGTTGTGGCAGAAATCACCTGAGGCAGACCCATGGGGGCTAGGAAAGCCTGAGCCACTCCTGCCCCACAGGCCTAGCATGAAAGCTGAAGTCCCCCCCACCCAACAACTGGGAGCACTCTCAACCACCCTACCATCATCCCCCAGCTACCTCAGGCAAGGAGACTTTTAGGAAAGCAAGATGAGTGGGTGGTACACCAACAGAATCTCAGTCCTGTCTCATACATTCAGCATTACATGGAGACACTTGATCATAGTGACCCCGTGGGACAGGTCTCGGGGCAAGGGTGGTTGTCTCACAAATAGACTGTCAGGATCCTGCCTCTCTGTACCTGCTGTTACCAGCAGTGCTGTTAGAAAACACCTGTGATATAACATGATGCGCACATGTGGGGGGGGGAAGCAATCATGTGAAGGGATCTTGTGTTGAATGGCATGACTATGTAATTCAGAGGTGAACTGAGGCAAAAGTCCAGGTGCACCCAAGTTTACTAAAAGTGCTCAAAACCAAAATGGGGTTTGAACTGGGACTTATGCTGGCACACACTTCTTAACCTATAGCCTATAGGGGTCAGGAATTTTATCTCACCTTTAAAAAGTGATCGCTTCTGCGTGGTTTTCGGAGATGGGATGGAAGAGGATCATGCTGCACAGCAGGGTCTCCCCCCCCCCCCCTTGCCTTCCTGGGTCGGAACCTTTGCATGCCTCAGGCACGACTTGCCTTTGCACGGACTGGAGCCTAGGTGTGATCGGCTGCTGCTTTGCATACTCCGTGGGAGTAGAGAAGTTGGATAAAATTCTTTTGAAGCAGAACTTGGCTAGGTGCTGCTGTGGCTCAACGCGGAAAGCACGTGCTCTGTTGCCGGTTGGATCCTTGGCAGCTTCTGGGGTGTGGGAAAGAGCCCTGCTTGCCTGGTACTTTGGCCAGCAGCGGCCAGTCAATGCTCGGCTATATTGGGCCAAAAAGAACAGAATAGGTAGTATATTCATGCCTGCTGCGATACTGCGGGGGAAGGAACGCGCGGCGGTGGGGAGACGGACGGGGCGGAAACGCCTCGTAAGAAAGAAACAACACACTTTTCCGCCCCTTTTGCTTTGCGGCGTCGCGGCTCTCGGTCTGGTGTAGTTATCGCTGCCGGCACGGCTCTCGTGTCTCGGCCGGCCTCCTCCCGCGGCGGCTTCAAAGGCGAACGCCTTCAGCAGGGAGTAGGCAGAGCTCAGCCTCCCGGCAGCTCCCGAAGCAGTTGCGGGGCGGGGACGCGGCTGGAGCAGGGCGGGAGCTTAGCGCGCAGGAGGACAGAGCAGAGCAGGCATGGCTCCGCCCGCGCCCCGGTGCCTGGCCCCTCCTCGGCTGGCAGAACTTGGCCAAGCGGCTCCGCCTCGTCTTGCTCAGTCGCCGCTGCAGCTGCTGTCGCCGCCGCCGCCTGTAACCTGAGTCCGCAGCTGCCGCCGCGTTCCTGTTTCTCCATGGAGGATTATCATAAACCCGACCAGCAGACGCTGCAGGCCTTGAAGGACGCGGCCAATCGCCTCCGCATCAACTCCATCAAGGCCACCACTGCAGCTGGCTCGGGGTGAGCCGAGGGGCACCGGGGAGGGGGGCGGCGGCGGCGGCGGCGGCAGCAGCAGCAGCAGCAGCAGCAGCAGGCGGCGAAGTGCCCGGGCGCACCACGCGCTCTCTTCTGCCAGGCCTGCCTTGATCTCCGTCCCAGGTGTGGGGCTCCAGCGCTCATATGCGGTAGCCGCGGGAAGCACTTTGCAGATGCTCGGAGGCAGGCCCTTGCCATTATCTGGGCAGATGGCGCCAACTCTCTTGCATCCCTTTGCCATCCTATGAGCAGATTAGTTATGTACCACCTGATGGGAATACCAACTTTGTCCACGAGCTGATGGTGTCCTGTCCTTTGCCCTTCATGGGCATTGCCGCTTCCTGCATGGTGCTGCTTTTGCAGGTTCAGTTGCCCTCTCTCTCGTGGAATTCAATTTGCCACACAGCGTGTTTGAGCAGTTCAGGAGGTGGTTACATATTTCTGCAGGGAATATGGCTGTTGAAATTCTTTGAGCCATGTGTCTGCCTTCAAGCTGAATGTTTCTGCATATTATCTAGAGTCGGTTGTGTTTGAGTTTGGTGGGGTGTGTCTCTGGAGCAATTGCTAATACTGTATTGCAGTTTGAACCAGTGATTTTTTTTCTAGAAGAGGACAGCAATCTCTTGTTCCACTATATCATGCCTATCAGCTGCATTTTGTTTTGCAAAAAGACTGAAGGAAAAATAGAGCTGATAGTATTGTTTCCAGGAGACGGTTTTGAATTGCAAAAAAAGTTTAAAGGCTACCTTTTTACAGTTAAGGTGTGGTTTTGAAACATAGTTTTGAAACAACCTTTTAGATGCCAGTTACATTTCATAACTTCTGCAATGAACAGTCACTGGTTTGGTAACTTCAAGCTGTCAGTTTCAACAGTTTGAGCAGTACAAGCTTTTCTTTGGACAGAAGACAATCTTTTACTAATCTATTAGAAGTTTGCTTCTACAGTAAATGATGTTGTTGCAATATCAATCTAAGATAATTTATTTTGCTCATGACCCTTTGCGTTCCATTTGTAGATAAATTGTATATAAGGACTTATTTGCTGCATGCTCATTTTGGAATAGTAGATTTCAAGGAAAGACACATGCCCTTTATCAGTGGATATTGGACTTGGAAGACCCAGTTGAAAATGCCAGGTGCTCTTACCTCTTTTGCAAGTCCACTCTGATATGAGAAGGGAATAATAATGAACCACCTCAAGACTGTGTGTGAAAATGAAGGATATAATGTATACATGTATTTGGAGGACTTTTTACATGTGTTTTGTCTTGGGAAAGGATTCATTGTATATGGGTGTTTTTCAGGAAGCTGTTTCATTTCCTATGAGGTGGTTCAAGAACTGATTTCTGAAAGAGAGCAGAGTAGATATCTCTCAAAAATGACAGGTTTTTCTGATTTTTTTGGTATGCAATTTGTACAAGAGGAGTGGTGTGTGTGTGTGTGTGTGTGTGTGTGTGTGCGCGCATGCATACACGTGCATGTGTAATAATGTAAGTAAATGAGGATGGGGAAGGAAGAAGGGATGAATTGCACTTTACCATAATGCTGACCCTTTTAATTATGTGTATCACTTTGGGCAGTTAAAACCAAAAAGCATATTGCATAAACATATATATTGGAGGCTTAATTGAACACAGAATTAAGATATTGTGTAGCTTTTTAATAAATATGATATGATTGAAAGGGAAACCCAGGAATGCTAAGTTGATGCACAACTAGAAAGAAAAAAGAATGTATGCTTTAGGCCAAATGATTTCTTTTTCATTTTGTGCCCATCAGTCATAACCAATTGTCTGCAGAATTTCAAATTGGCCCAGTGTGATTATTTGCCAAATGCCTGTGGTCTCAGATTTATTCAGGCTTCTGAGCAGGGTTTATTTTAGATTCTGTTGTCTGCAGATTCCAGTCTAGTTTTGATTATACTCCACTGATGTGGGGGAAAAATTATTTCCATATCTCTTAGTTCAAAAAGTAAGCCAGTCTCTCCTCCTCCCCAATGAAACAACAGATGTATTTTATGTTCTACTGATAAACACTGATTTTCATGTTGCATCTTCTTACAGTGTATTCATAATATTTGGTTGATGGGCTCCTTTTTAATTTTTATGATAAGAAATATTGGTATTTTCTATAACATTTAAATTTAAAGCTTATATTTTCCCTGAGATTTAAAACATTTGTCATCTTTTGTTTGTAATGGTCTTGCTGAAGTCAGTAAATTGCATGAAGATATTGACATTGGTGAAAAAGGTTGTTTTGTGCTGAAGTTCATTTATATGGGGTGTTGACACCCCACAACTACCTGCACTGAGCTGCCTGAAAGGGTTCTGAACCCAGGACTTCAGGGTTTTGAAGCGTTCAGAACATGCTCTGGTACCAGATGTGAATCCCCCTTGCTCATAATCTGTATTAGAAAAAGAAATGAGAGCAAAGGAATTAAGGTAGGCCTATTCTCATTCCTTCTACCTATCCCGAATATGCACAGAGAAATCCAGTTCACATGATCAACAAACTGTGGTTAGTAACAATAATAAGTACCTTTTATTGGCATAACACAAAATCATCCATAAAACAAAACACATAGTTTAAAACAAAGACTTTCAATGAAAGATTGACAATAAAATTTTTACAACATTTCTTACCATCTCAGTCAATCCGTCATTTAGAAGATAGGACCATTTTAAAATATCTGAGCGACCTGGGTATTTCACAAGTATGTGGTTCAGGTATTCGGAACGAGAGTGTACATGAAATTTGCAATAAAAGGATATATGAAAAATAGTCTCCACAGCCCCAGAACCACAGGGACAATGACGATCAGAGTGGGAAAACTGTGTTGAGTTTGAACTGCACACTCCCTCACCCTCTTATCTGCTGTGCTTGTATGCTGTCAACATTCTGCTTTGTTTTAGCCATGTGATGTAACACCAGGAACAGCAGGTTAACTCTGGTTCTCAAGCCAGAACTTTGTGAATCAGTTTCGCATGAGCTCCTGATCTGCAGTTTAAACAAACCAGAATATAAGGATAGTCAACTCCACACTGGAGCCGGGGAAGAGGGAGCACATGATCTTGACAGGTTTGGGGCTGCATTCTCAATCCAAATTAACCATAGTATGTTGGTCATGTGAACCAACCAAATTGAACTGAAGCGCAATTCATCTGTCACACCAAATAATAGTAGATGAAGCTTAACTATGGTTTGGCGTGATGTCTGCATTGAGATACCATGGTTTGCTATTGTCTGGCAAACCAGAATTGGAAATTGTTGTTTGAAGTAGGTTTGTAAAGCATACTTTGTGCTAACTCTGACTTTATATGTTGGAATTTTGACAAACTGCAGTTCGGGTTCACCAGTTGTCTTCTGAGTGTACCCTTGGTCAGTAGCGTATGAACCGCGAAGTGTTGGCTCTGGGCTCTGCTGCCTGAGGGGGTACGCCATGGTCAACCCCCCATTGCCCCCCCGCTCCAGCTGCCCCATCTACCTCTAGTGCTGGAACAGCTGATGGGTTCCGTACATCTCGCACGTGCTAATCTCGCACCCAACAGCTGATTGGTGCTGGGGATTTAAACCCCAGCGCCGATCAGCTGTTGGGAGCTAGATTAGTGCTTTGATGTATAATTCAGTGCTGGGGGGGCTGGAATGGGGGGAACACGGAAGTAATTGGCGGTGATGTCATCAGGTCACAGCCAATTACTTCCAGGTCTTCTAGAACTGGGGGGTGACATAATGAGCCACCGTCCGGGCACTGATGGGCACAAAATTGGTTGTGCTACTTGTTGCACTACTGTCCTTGGTTGAGAACAAATACATTTTGTTTGGGTTTGGTCACTGCTTTTCTGTATTTTGTATAGATTATTTTTTAAAAATGTAGATTAAAATGTGTTTGCATCACAGATTCCACACTTCTTAACAAAGTTCTTATTTAGTGCAAACCATTTGTGAAAGACGTCAGATAGAAAAATGAGGAAATTCTTGAAGAAAAAGTACCTAATCATAAAACTGAACCACACCATTCTTTTCAACGAAGGAAGTTGGTGTTCATGCTGTTGACATGGTATTGCAACAACTGTGTGTATGCTGTACTTTTACAACACCAAGGTGGTTCCTGTTTTATTTTCTAAAGTCAGATTTCCAATGAGAGCTTCAGTAGAACGTCTGGCTAAAGGGAGGGTATGAAGGCTAGTCTTTTGAAAGATGGGCCAAGCAATTCAGAGATGAGAACCAAAATGAACTATGCAAGAGTGCTATATGGCAATTTCATGTGTTTGCAGCAAGGAATTTTATTATAGGGAATCGGTATTTAATGGCTGGGGATAGAGATGCAGATGCAACAATGCTTAACCCCTCTCTAGTCACCCAAGAATCTAACAGATAAATTGAATGAATGCAGAAATATCTGTCAGTGCCTCCCCAGGAAAGAAAAATGACCAGTCTTGATTGAAGAACAAACATAGAGCCCTTATGCGGAATCATGTTCTGGGCCTCCACCATTCTCTGATTCATATGCCTTGCCTTCTTTTTTTTTGGGGGGGGGTTCTCTCTGAAGGGTACTCAAAGACACTCGGCTAATTGTTCTGCAGTTGCACTACAGCAGAGGCCTGTATTTACCCAGGGCCCTGCTCTATGATGTACTTCATGGTTTATCTAGCCATGACAGCGAATGATATTTTTCTGCTTAAGCCCCTCAAAATCAGATATGTCGAGCTGGAAAAGACTACAAAGGCCATCCTCTGGTTCAGCACTCTGCTGTAAGGCCCATCATTGCTACAATGTGCTATAAATAGCAACCAGGTGCTCTACAAAAGGTGAAAGTGGCCAGCATGTACTGTTTTGTACCTGTACCAGGCAGGTTGGTATAGTAGTTCGGGTGTTGGCCTTAGACTTGGGAGATCCAGGTTCAAATCCCCACTCAGCGCCCATGAAGCATCCTGGGTGACCTTGGGCCAGTCACTATCTCTCAGCCTCACCTACCTCACGGGTTTTGTGAGGGCAAAAGGAGAGAAGGAACCATGTACACTACCCTGAGCACCTTGGGAAAAGGTTCATATAAAAATGTGAAAAATAAAGAATTGGTGATGGTTGGCCCCCAGCTGTCCTACACTTCTTGAACTGCATGACTTGAACAGTTTTATGTTTTTACCTGGCCCTATTACTGATGGGTGCAGACCTCAAGTAGTCCTTCTGTTCCATTTTCCTTTGTCTGGAATTATTCACTTTTGCATTCTAGTGCGTGTGCTCCACCTTAGTTAAGATGGTGGATACAGTACAGCAGTGGTTCTCAAACGTTTTAGCACCAGGGCCCACTTTTTAAAATGACACCACCTAGCTTTATGAGACGCTCAAACATTTATCCCCTATATTTATACAAGCTTGCAAACTGCAGGAGCTCAGCAGTCTGCAATGTACCTAATTAGCAGCTATCTTGCAATCTGCAGGAGCTCAGCTCTTTGAAGGGCAATTAGCAGCTATCTGATTTTTGAATAGCTTCAGGACTTGTGGCAATTACTTATCTGATCTTTCCATCACCTGGGACCCACCAGAAATCCCAACCCACAGTTTGAGAAACACTGCAGTACAGTATTTGCAAATTTCTACTTAGCATTCTTAAAGCTACACACTTACACTGCAATCCTACCAGTATATACACTTACCTGGGAATAAGTTCCATTGAACTCAATGGACCTTACTTTTGAGTAGATGTGCCTAGGATTGTACTGTTACTTATTGTGTGCTTCCAGCAATGAGTGAAAGTAGTTATTTTTAACTCCTTTTGGCCATTTTTGCCTTTGTATAATTTTTTTCTTTGGACCTGGCAGATTTTTGCCTATTCAGCTGTACATGCTGAGCAGGCATCTTTGTATTGCAGCTCTGTTTGTTTTGGTGGGTGAAATGTGCTTCTGTGTTAATACAAACAGTTTGACCAGAACTAATAGAATTTGACTATTAGAGGCCTAGAGATTTTGATTTTTTGGAAAGGAGGGAAAGAAAAACTGGCTATTGTTTGTTTTGGAGAAATACTTAATTTTAGGCTTACCAGATCTCCAACAGAGTGCTAGACCTTTAGGAGAAGGAATGTGACAGGTGTAGCTTATTAAACCCTTAGAGCACAACCCTAGGTATGTCTACTCAAAAGCAATCCCCATTGTGTTTTAATTGAGTCTTTGACATTCAGTTTCAGTGTAATTTTAAAGCCTTTTTTAAACAATGCCATTTGCAAGTGGGTAATGCCATTTACAAGTTTTTGAAAGAAATAATTTGAAGTAAATAGCTTAATTAAACTATTACAAAATAAGCAATATTTTATTGTGTAATAAAATAAATTAATTTTAGAATTTTGACCTTAGAGCATAGCTTGGCTTGGAAACTGGATGTTGATTATGGACAGAGCCAGAACTTTCATAGAATGTATCGCTAAACACTGCGGTGTATCTGTTAATTTTGAAGTCCTTTCTCCGGACTTTTAATAGAAATTGCATTGTAGCAGTGCTTACTGTTTTTACAATGCTTGGTACTTTGCCATCAAATTTTAAAATGGAAGTCCATTCCACTTCTTTCCCAGTAACCAAGACTGTATCCTAGGCAGATTTTACATTTTTGCCACCAAGAGTGATTATATTTTCTATATTTCCTTGGCTTTTTATTAATATCATTTAGACCTATGGTTATACTGTCATATTTTTTTTTACAATGTTAAAATCGTACAAGTCTTGTTCCATGCTCAAAATTATGTTCTGTACGTTGAGCTGAGTATGGCTGCAGTAATCCCATTTTGACTGTAACACATTTCCTTAATCGTTTTTGTTGTGGTGGTCGTGAAGAATACTTATGTACTGCTTTTCATTTAAAAAAAAAATCGCAAAAGCTGTCTACATAGCAAATGTTTTCTTTTCAAATGTTAATTTATTCTGTGTTTAATTTTGTGTTTGTTTCTACATGTTCACCAATAGGTTTGTTAACTTTTTCCCCAGAGCAGCAGTTCTTTAGATGGGTTAAGTATAAAGTTCATAAGATTTAAGGAATGAAAGCCTTAAGCAAGCATGTAAGGTTTATTGTTTAACTGACGTGTAAATATTTACTAATACATGTTTGAGTTGTGACTTAAACCTAATTTTAATTCTTCGTGTGCAAGTACTTACTAAGGGAAACACTAATTTTTATTCCACATGTTTTAAAGCCCTTTGCATGAGTTTAAGAGATTAACATGAGTGCTGTTTCCAAAGGAATTTGTGTCAGTGAATTATATTGACACCTTGATAATAAAAACATTGTGTAGTAGAGACTCAAGTCCCATTGATGTCTAATAACTTTCATATCCACGTGTTGGGGGTTATGACGTCAACGTGTTAACATGCATGGGAAATGTAGGAAATAGAAAATAAATGTGCCATGTGAGATAAAGCCCAACAAGTAGACTTTTACTCTAAAAACAAAGTTTCTGGCTTTTAACTATTTCAAGCAGCTGCCATTATACAAAGCTTTTACTTCTGAATCAAAACATCAAGTTATCAATGGCTTTTAACTGGTGATTGTTAAAGTGTGATCTTTTGTGTCACGACAATAAATGCCTGAGCAATATGATTCTGATTCTATTAAAGTTGCTGCAACAATATTTTACCATCCTGGGAAAATCAAATGGTGACAGCCAGAGGCCCTGTTTGGAGAATATTGTTTATAAATAATGGCATGTTTCCATCAAGGCTGTGTTTTCATGAACTCTGTTTTTGAAGATATAGTAAATCCCAGCACAGGGTAATATTGGCTTTGTTGGTTTCTGCAATCAGTATTCTCCTTTACAAGCAGTTGGTAATTGTGTGTAGTTTGTCTTTAACGAGGATTAGACACTAGGGAATTTCTAGAATTGCAAATGTCTAGTACTCCCCTGTTCAAAGATCAAGAGAAGCAACAACTTAAAGAAGATAACAAATGTAAGCAGATTGAAAATGGGGGGTCCGGGAAATGTGAAATACTCTGTCTTCCTTGCCAGCAATCAAAAGCCTGACTATGCATTTTATTGAAATGTCTTGTGTTGCTTCTATGGAGCTCTTGCAGATGTCCCAAAGACAGTTGTTCCACACTTAGGGAGAATCTGTCTTTCTGGTCTTGCTGCGCATGGTCTGTTAAGTGGCTGTTCTTGATCAATCTTCCAAAATTATATTGAGATATACAAGAGGAAGAAGCAAAGTGTCCTGCATTTTGGTGCCAAGCCTTAGAGTTTATGCTAGTAGTTGAAACAAAACCTTACTTGGTTTTTCTGGAATAGCCTATTAGTTTGGAATCCAGAAATTGAATGGCATATCTCCTGTTTATGCTCTTCTTGGTAATATGGTCTCTCGCTTGATCATTCTGGGGAGCAGCTGGAAGGCTTCTTTGATTTCCAAGGAAAAAAAATCCTATTAAGGTGTCCATAATATGACTGAAATCCCTGTCTATTAAGTTACGTAGGTCACAGATTTTGTCTTTGCAAAATACTCAGCTATTTTCCGGGCCTACAGCTCTTGAAGAGATCTGCTTCAGAAGCGGTGATGATGCTTTCCCCTACTAATAAGTGAATGGAAAGCAGTGTGCAGTGTAGACTCCATTAACATAGCAGTTGTTGGTTCTGATTACATTCCTTGGTATGAGGATGGAGAAGAATACTCAGTGCGACTATCAGGAAAGCTGATCGTTTAACTTCCACAGATGATCCTGTCCTCCCCTGGCTGAATGCAGCTAATGGACAGTAGGGCTAAGGACAGGTTATAGTATATGCTTCTGATGGCAGATTTTCCCCACTGAGAACTGGAAGACGGTATCTCGGAGTAGGAATGTGATCTGGCCAGAGGCTGTAGTTGTAATTCTGCATTTGCTTTGACTTGCAGCCATCCTACATCATGTTGCAGTGCTGCAGAAATTATGTCTGTGCTATTTTTCCATACAATGAGGTACAAACCCCAGGACCCCAAAAATCCCAACAATGACCGCTTTGTTCTTTCTAAGGTAAGAGCTAAATCTTTTCATGAAATGTTCTTTCACATGATCTCACAAGGAGTTAAGTTACCTGGTTGCGTATTCTTACTGGTTTTGATCAGGTAGCAGTTCTGTTTCCTCACAATTTTCCTCCGCAGAGATTTCCTGCAGTACATAACCCTTTAAAAATGAGTGTCTTCGCCATTGTTCTTTCAAGAGTTCTTTGGTCACTCTTCGATTTAGGCACCTGGGTGCTGCCTGAGCCAGGGCAATTCTGCCCCCCCCCCCGCATGCTGCTGGCTCCTTATCCCCCTCCTCCTTGCACCAAGAGGGTGAGATGCGGTAATCCAGAGCATGGCTCCCTTTCCAGGAGCTCTGGCACCGCCTCCTTCCTCCCAGCATGCTCCACTCATCCTGTTTGAACCAGAATAAGGGGGCTGGACTCTGCATTGCCATGCCTCCCTCTCCTTGCCAAGCTGCATTCCTGCACAGCCAGGTGTTGGTGAGACGGGGGTGGTGGTGGCAAACAGCAGCATTGTTTGTTCACTTTCCTCCAGCACTGGTGGAGAAAGAGGTGGACTGTGGCTGGCCTGGTCACTGGAGGAGCTGACTGAAATGGCTGGCTGGGTGACTGGCCAGAGGAAAGCAGTGGACAGACGTGGCAGGGCGCAGGGCACTCCTTGTCAGTGCACCACTCCCCCCAGCTCGAAGCTCAACAGAAACCATTCAGTCACCCCCACACCCTCCCCCCCCCACTTGCTGTCCCTGTTTAGAGTGACGTTGTCTATGTGTAATGAGGCCAGGAGTGGATGTGGGGCTTACATGCTTATTTGCCACACATGAACCAGGAGGTTCCACCTGTTCCCTATTGCAGGTTGCAAGAGGTCTTGTGTTTTGAAAACACAATCTCTCATTTTGACAATTTGCTTCTTCCCTTGGCGAACAGGTGTGGCAGTGAGAGAGTCTGTGAGCGGCAGCCTCTAGTCCTTGCATTCAGGGCTCTCTTCCTTTTCAACTGTAGCAACATCACTATTCTGAGTTCCCATTATTCCTCTTCTAACTTTCCACAAGCTTGTCTTCTGTCGCCCTCCTTCCCATCCAATGACCACTATTTTTGAGCAGCCTGCCGTGCTACCCCTGGACCTGGTACAGTCATGCCCACTTTCTGTCAAGCCACTTATTTTATTATTTGCTTTATTATACGTATTTATCCTGCCTTTCCATTGCTTAAAATAGTCAACACAAATAAACAGAAATACAATAAGAAATAAAATGTGTATTTTAATATTTATGGTGATAATATTAGTATGTTTTAACTATTCCTGTGTGAATCTTGTTGTTTCTTCCAGGGTCATGCTGCTCCAATCTTGTATGCTGTTTGGGCTGAGGCAGGCTTCCTCCACGAATCCGAATTGTTAAACCTGAGGAAAATTGATTCCATTTTGGAAGGGCACCCTGTGCCAGTGAGTATTGCAGAGGAACACAGGATGGCCTCCCGAGTGGAGAAGTGCATGCGCCTTGTACAGCAGTTTTCTACATGTCCTACGTACTAATGATATTCATGGTTTAGCTAAGAGTCCTGAAGTAATTCTTGATTTGTCCCTTAGCAAGGGTTAGGGTGCACTTCTATACACACTTCCCTGGGAGTACGTTTCATTGAACTCAGTGGGACTTACTTCTGAGTAGACATGCATAGGCTTGCACTGGGGCAGCCCAATCCTGCCTAAGATCTGCTGCAGCACGCTGCAGCTGTTCCTAAGCAGGATCAGGGCCGCACTGGCGGAGCTGGGGCACACCTCGGGGGAGGGGAAGGGACATGTGTAAACCTCAGCGGCCCCAGTGGGTCTCCTCGGATATGTGCCAGCTACTTTCCTGCCACACGTCCTGGGAGACCATGTAAGGCCGGCCAGGCCCGGGAAGAGGTTAAGGTCTTAGGATATCGGCAGAGCACACTCCTAATATTCCTACCCCCTCCCTGGCCTGACCGGACAGTCGCCCTTCTCTTGCCACCCCATCCCTCCCTGCCCACACCCTCCTGTCGCCCGGCACAGGACTTACCTGTGTCCGGTAGCGCGGGTGTCAGCCGGCAGCAGCGTGAGCAGAGCTGCTTACTCCGCGGGTGCTGCGAAAGTGCTTTACGGCACTTTCGCGACACCCTAGACTGGTGGAGCACTTGCTCTGCTGGTCTTTACTTGCGCTGCATTGTGCTGTTAGTGTGCCAGAGTTTGACAGTTCTTGGTCTGAAAGCAATATAGGTGGCCTGTGATACTAAAGGCTGAGTTTCTTCCGTCAGAAGGAAGATTGAGGGCCAAAGGATGGAATCTTCTCTGCTGCCCTTTGAATGTTGCCAGGGGCGGGGGGGGGGGAGTTTCCTATTGGAGATTGAATGTGCAGCCCGATCTATGCATGTTTACTTAGAGAGTATGTTCAACCAACTTTCACGGGCTTATTTCCAGCTTAGTGCAGGATTTCAGCCTTTGTGTTTGGCACTCTGTTCATTACATCCTGTTGCCTTCTTGTTTTTCAGAAACAAGCATTTACTGATGTCGCTACTGGATCGCTCGGTCAAGGACTGGGTGCTGCCTGTGGTATGGCCTACACTGGGAAATACTTTGACAAAGCCAGGTAATGTTCTTGAGGGTCGTTCACCCTCCTAGATTGCGTATGGGGTAAACATTAAGGAAATAAAACATAACTGTCACCTGTGCAATAGTGCTACTCGAATCAACTGCCAATCCCAAATGTTACGAAAATGTCCCAAATGTTCAAAGTTTTGGGTTGTGTGTAACCAGCAAAGTACCTTCCTCTTGTAAGCTGCTCGTTAACCAAAGAAACAGCAAGATCTGGTCTACTACAACTCTTAAATTGCAATGATAAATTTATTCTCTGCTCACGTGTGTGTGACTCTCCGTGCTTTTGTAGGAACAATATCCCTGTTAATGACAGGGGAAGGTGAGCTGTGTGAAAACAGTCTTTAGTTTGTGGGGAATGAGTTTTGCTCAAAGGTTGTTATGGGAACACAGCGTTGTAGAATGAAAAAGTGGGTGTTGGTGAATATAAGGCAGTGTAACCCTTCTGTTGTGTAACCCTTCGATTGCCCCAGGGGAATAGTGTGTGGTCATAAACCCAGCATGTAAAATGACGGTCCTGTTGGGACTGGCATGGAAAGCTTCATGCAGTGTAAAAGCAAAATAGATACCCAAAGGCAGGTGATGTATTCTACATGACAGTATTGGTGCATGAAAATCTGGGTTGCTGAGTAAATGTAATTTTAAATTGCCCACTTCTCTTGCTTGGAAGCAGTTCTGTGTACCATGATTGTCTGATTTTAATGTGACCTGGCAGGTTGTGTTCGTAGAAAGACTTTATCTCTGCTTACCGTTGGTGCTTGCTTGCTGCTTGCATGTAAATCCGGAGAATAGCCAAGATTTTGTGAGATTGTTATGTAGCTAAGCGAGTAATCAGGCTTGCAGATATGTGCTTTAAAGCCAATGGTATTGGTATAATAGCATGAACTGCTCTCATCAGTGTTTCGTTTTCATTTTTCCTGCTGCCTTGCTATATTCTGTCTCCCCCCACCCCGCATATGTAAATTGTATACCAATGTTTGGGCAACATATGTCTGCCAAGAAATAACCAGCCATCCATAAAGTTTTTCAGAAAGTAGGTAATGCATAAAAGCCAAATTGGAAAGAGCTGTCACTTGGAGTTCGATTTGTAGAATCCTAAGGTTGGGAGATGACTAGAAGGGTGCCAGCTTTTTATTCTAACGGGCTCCTGGGCCTTAGAGCTCTGTGACAGGCCAAAATTCAGATGGTGATGCTTTCCCAGCATGTTGTGATGGGCAACACTCCACCTATTAAACTTCAATCTGTCTAGCCCAGGGGTGGGGAACCTCAGGCCCCCGAGGCCATCCGGTCCGGCCCCCGGAGAGATTGCCGGGAGGCCGCCCAACCGGCCCCTGGAGGCTCCGCCGGGTCCACGCGTCACCTCCAGAGGCCGGGAGAGGGCCTTTGCATGTCCTCCCCGGCTGCCGCCTCGACCCCTTCTCACCAGGCCGTTGGCCATTTCGCAAATGAGTACCACGCCGATGAGGGCAAGCTCTTGCCCTCATCGGCATGGTACGCTGGAGGTGATGCGCGGACCCGGCGGTGGCTTTGTACAGTGAGCGCGGAGCCTCCGGAGGCCGATGGGGGGCGGGGGCAAAAATTAATTAAATAAATAAAAATGACGGGCGGCCTAACGGCTGGCCCTCAAGCAAATTTCTAATATTTAAAACGACCCTCGCCAGGGAAAAGGTTCCCCGCCCCTGGTCTAGCCCAAGAGTATGGGCAGGAAAACTGCCCGCTCGAGTCTCCCTGCCCCAGATTCTCGGTAGCAACTATCTCTCAGGCTCGCATCTGCTCTCCTTCACATGAGCTCTCTCCATCTTCTGCTATCCTGCCAGTAAGAAACATTGTCTTTATTGCTTTGTGGATTGAGCAGAGAGCAAAATGTGTAATGCCAGGAGACTCGTGAACCACATACTTTCAATTAACTAAGGCATGTACTACAGAGGAAGGGAAACTTGGAGGAATGCCCCCATGAGAGAGAGAGAGGGAAACTTGGAGGAATGTCCCCCCAGAGAGAGAGAGAGATTCACAGTCTCCCAAATGGTAATGAGCAAGGTCATTCTGCCCACTGCTTGACTCGTGGTTCTCATGACACAAGGGAAGTAGGAAAGCCGCAGTCTTAGGTGCGCGTGGGAGGAGGAACCTTCTTTAGAACAGGCCACAATTGAGACATCGCTGATTTTGGCGGTGGGGGGGGGACGGTTCAGTGTTCAGGACATGAATACTGTATGTACAGTCGATGGTCTGTAAATACCTGTCTCTGACTGGATGCAATGAAGCCTCACTTTTCTGAAATGCAAATACTCTGCACAGTTGTTTGTGGAAATATTAATAGAAATGATCATTTTGCAATGAGGAAGTGTGTAAGGAGGCCTTGTTAGGTAAGAGCGGTGCTTTCTCGGTGGGCTTGCTGAGTCACAGTGACAGTGTTTTCATAGGCATGTTCATTCCAGCATTTACAGTAAGATTTGTTGTTAGAGCCCCTTCTTTCTTAAGGTTACATATTTACTTTACGATAATTGGCATGAATGAGTCACACCTTCCTTGAGTTACTCACTGTGTTTGCTTATAGGTGGGAAGAAATAAAATATATTTCTGAATATTCTTGGTTCTCTTGAGAGCTCTGACTGTGTTCAAATAGTTTTTGGTGCATAGACTCTCATTAGCAAGTCTCTTTAACAACTGTAGCAGTTACAATGCACAAATAAACTAATATGGCAAACTATTTTGTTGAATGTTGACTTTTAATAACCTACTGCTGAATAATATTTATATGCAGACTGTTTTTCTGCACAGTGCGTGAAGCTGAACAAAAAATGTCCCTTCAGGGTACATGTACATTAAAGACCTAAAACCCGTTTGAAGCTGAATTGAGTCCCTTGAAGGTCCTGCATGGGTTCTTAAGAGTTTCCTTGCAAAGGGTTCTGAGAATTCCATTAAGAGAGCTCTAGCTCCCATAATTCTTTAGGAGGATTATTCTTTCCATAATTCTTTAGGAGGAGAAGCCATGACAACTGAATCAGTGTGAGCCTGCATTAAGAACATGGATAGCAGCCATGATCCAGCGACATCAATTTCCCAGCAGCCCTATAGTTTATAGTTTGTTCCTACAGGAGCAGCTTCTAGTGCACTGGGCATTACAACCCAATGTGTTTTCCATAAGAAATGTTGCATAGCCAGCTGTAAGCTTTTCTGGGCATCTGTGTAAGATTTCTGTGACTGTTCCTTCTTTTTCCTCTTTTTGGAAATTTGATTTTCTTACACATTTATGATGATGTGAAGACCAAAAAAGAAATGCTCTTCTGAAGAAGTGCTCCAGAGGCATTTGTTGGGCTGCTTTTAGCTGGTCTAGATGAGACTTTGTCTCTTCCAGAAGATACATTTCTCATGTTCTTAATTTTTCTTTATGACCATTCAGTCCTATAAAGTGCTTGAAGTGCAACAGTATAAACAGTGATAATTAATTCCAATGGGCTGAAATGACAGTGAAATAGATTTAGGCTAGTCATTAGGAGTAATTGCCTAAGTGTAAGAGTTAAGGCTGACCTACACCAAATCCGTTTGAGAGGTCGCGAGTGTAGGGGACAGAATGCCCCGCCCCAAGACGCTGCCCTGGCTCCACTGACTCCTGCTGCCCCCACAAGTGCTCAAATTGGCTGAAAGCCCCCCTCTCATCCCACTGGTGAAACACTTCGCTCCTGCCCTCACTTTCTTCTGATTGGCCGAAAACGGCCAAACATCAGCATGGTCCACGACCGATCTACGGTCCATCGGTATGATCCACGACCGTTCGCAACGGAACTTGGGAGAGCGCTCCTCTCCCATGTTCAGTGGCAATCTGTTAAAAAGGATGCCACACTGTTCCGCAAGCACCCAGGACGCACTGGAATTTGTGTGGTGTAGATCACCTTCAAGCACTGGGAGAGTCTGCCTCATGCAGTTGTGGACTGTCATTGGAGGTTTTCAAGCAGAGGCTGGATGTCCACCTGAGAAGGACGCTGTAGCAGTTGCCTGCACTGAGCGGGGGTTAGACTAAATTATCTTCAAGGTCCCCTTCAACGTTCTATGATTGTATTAGCCAGCACAAACAAGATGTTTCTGATAGATCATCTAATGAGGTTTGTAGGCTTATTTCTGATGTTAAAGCAACTATTCAAAATAGGCTACCCTTGAAAATCAAGATTCCTTTTGAGAAACTCAGTGTTGTGCAGCTAAAACCGAGAAATAACCTACATCGACTAAAAGCCCTACAGCTTGTGTACAGACCTTTTCAGCCTAACAAAATATAATAATTCTCTTGAGCTCTTCTGTGGATATGGTGGCAGGAGACTCCATGTGTAAACCCTGATCTGTCAGAGTCACAGGGTGGGTGGGTGATATGGGTTGCATCATCAGCAGATGTGGGGGGTGAGAGGGTGGCAGACTCAGGGTGCCCTTCACCCCTGGTTTGCCATTGCTACTGCCTCCCTTCAGCCCTTCTAACAATTAGGAAAAGAGTTCAAAACCAAAAGCTTTATGTGCCGGGCTTTGAAGACAAAGCAAGAATCGTCATGTTCTGTGTTGAAAGAGTGTTGTTTTAAGCCAAAATGTTTCCAGGGTGGATTCTGTATACCAAGAAGTGTTTTTCCCCCACCCTTTTCAGGCATTTGGGCTGCAAAATATTTAAGCCCTTCTTTTTTGTTGTTTTTATATAAAGCTTCCGAGTTTATTGTGTCCTTGGAGATGGCGAATTGTCTGAAGGCTCAGTCTGGGAAGCCATGGCCTTTGCTGGATTCTACAAACTGGATAATTTGGTTGCTATTCTTGACATTAACCGGCTGGGACAAAGTGACCCTGCTCCTCTCCAGCATCATGTTGAAATCTACCAAAAACGTTGTGAAGCCTTTGGGTCTGTATGCCTTTGAGACTTTGTTTCTTGTCTTGTTACCATGGTGCTGTGTGCTATTTTCAAATACAGTAGAAGTGATAGTCTTCAATATAAAGGAAAAACAGCAAAGAGTCTGGTAGCACTTTAAAGACTCGCCAGTTTATTTCAGCATAAGCTTTTTGGACTGCAGTCCATTCCATCAGCTGCAGGAAGTGAAATCTGCAGTAGAAGTAAAATTGCGCATCCCCCCCCCCAAATGTATACATGCTTTATAAAGTCAAATTTATTATGCTATAATTCACCCGTATACTAGAATACTATAATTCACACATGTACTGCATATGGTGTACACTGAAGCAGTTGCTTGACCCAGTTACAGCGCAATTCGACTTAACTTTTGTGCCGGTGTAACCAGCGGAGCAGCGAGAATGGGAGGCCCCAGAACGGAAAAGGGATTCAAATCCCCTCCAAAAGAGGAATTCAAAGGGGATTTGAATCCCTTTTCCATTCTGGAGCCTCCTGTTCTCACTGTGCCGCTGGTTACACCTGCACAAAAGTTAAGTCGGATTGCGCTGTGTCTGTAGTTAAGGGCTCGAAGCGTTCCCCATTGGTGTCTATACACTGCTGACACAGTTGACTAACGGCCCAATGCTATCCAGCGCTGGGAAGGAGCAGGCTGGAGGTATACTCCACATCAGTGGTTGCCAAACTGGGAGCCACGGAAACCAGCCAGGGGAGCCACGGAGTGCCATGGAATCCTCTCAGAAAACAGTGCAATGCCTAATGGCAGGCATCAACGTAATGTAATAGGGAGCCGCAGCCAATGGGAGCCAATGGTCAAGGGAGCCACAGGTCAAAAACGTTTGGGAAATGCTGCTCCACGCCATCATATCTGCTCCTGCACTGGTTTATAATAGATCATGAGGAGAGTTGACCTACCTCACTAGCTCAGTACTTGGAACACATGAGTTGGATATGACCACGTTAAAATGTGTGTACATTTTTTTAGGCACCCTGTATGTACATGGGTATTACAAGTTTCCATTTTCTAACCAGCACAGAGCCATAAGATCTTCAGTAAGTAATTAATTCATAGCATAGCATTATTTTCCGTCAGGATCATGGACTGCTCTCTGATTTCTTGCGTGTGGCTGAGGTCCCAAGAAGGAGTCCCGCCATGCACTCAAGGAAGCATGGGGCTTATGTTTGTCAAGCAGCATCTCTGTGTGCCATGTGGAGCAATGATATGGTATAGGGTTTTCCTGCTCAATGAGACGGAGACAGAATGTACATGTGTGTGTACTATGCAGTCATTCATATTTGTTTGGGTATTCCAAAGCTAAATACTGTAGTTCTTTGGAGCCTGGCAATTCTGAACATCTTGCATCAAGAATGCCAATGGTTTAACTAGTGTATCTGTCAATCATATTTGTGCTTCATGTACTATGGGTTGACATCCTGACTACCATGTCTGTTGGATGCTCACTCCATAAGTGGAAGTTCCCTCTGTGAACGGAGGGAGCATTTTGCTTCTGGAAGGGATGCTTGTGCACATTGAATGCTCCCATTCTCGGAGGGAGCTTCTGTTTGCAAAGGGAGCTTCTGACAATAGAAGCACTAGCTGGTATGCTACTCATTATGTACAGTATAGTGCATACTCTCGCTGGTTAGGGTAGGAGCTTTGATTAAAAAAATCTTCTATAAATTCTTTTAAAGCTAATCTGTTTGTTTGGATCCTTAGCTGGCATGCTATTGTTGTTGATGGACACAGCGTGGAAGAACTTTGCAAGGCCTTTGGCCAGGCCAAGCATCAACCAACCGCAATCATTGCCAAGACTTTTAAAGGAAAAGGAATAACAGGTGATGTAAAGTAGCAAAGTCCTCAGCTGCTGCTGTGCTTTATTTGTTGTTTATATTTCTGCCAACAGTAATATAATAATAATAATAATTAATTAATTAGCATTTATATAGTGCTTTTGAGTGTTCAAAGTGTCTCACATACATTATCCTTTTGTAATCCTTGCAACAATATCATTTTCATATTATGGCCTTAAGACCACCTAGTCAGTACATAGCTGAAGTTTCAATTCTGGGCACTTCTGCATTCGTAGTTCATTCTCTTAGCCCCTGTACTACACCTGCTGTCAGACTGTGCACATAAGGCCAGGTTTGATTAGTGGAACCAGATTCTTAAATATGACATGGCCTCAATGTCTTGCCCTGAAGTAGCTTTTATATGAACCCTCCCTTTGAGTTTAGGCCCCTTCAGCTTGAATAAGAAACTGTTTTTGAGTTCTGTTCCAGACAAATGGCATGGCAGGGTATTCCACACTTGCAGCAGGGAGGGGCTGTAGCTTGCTGTAAGTGAATCTGCTTTCCATGCAGAAGGTGCCAGATTCAATCCCTGGCATCTTCAGGTTGGGCAAGGAAAAATTCAGGTAGGGCAAGGAAACCTGTTAGAGCCACTGCCAGTCGGCATAGATACTACTGAGCTAGCTGGACCAGTGGTCTAACTCAGTATAAGGCAGCTTCCCATGTACCTTGTTATAATGCAAATATTCTCTGTGTGTGTGTGTATACATATTTTTGTTAAATATATTTTAAATAGTAAAGTAATAATCTGAATTCCAAAGCATTTTGTCTTGTAGTGTGCCTTAGGGTTTGTGTGCCAGATTAATCTGGATATAAACATACTCCCTTGCTGTCCCTGCCACACAGCTTGTGAGTGCTTGAATAAGAGTCTTCCTCACAAGCTACAAAAAATGTGAGCAAGTGTTGGAATGGGGTACTAAGCAGAAATAGTAATAAAAAACCTAGCCTTAGGGGCTTGTGGTGAGCATAACTCTGTTAATGCTTGTCAAGCTCTTTGTACAACAATTAAAAATGTGCTATACAAAGGACAAGTATTTTTAAGAAAATGTAATAAAAAGGAAGTACTAATTGAGTCCAGGGCTTGGGGGCATCCAGGCGGCCGCTAGTCTAAAGGCCTGTGTGTCTCTGCAAGCATGTCCCTGCTGTTTCCATAGATTAGGAAATAGTTGCAATGCACACATTTAGCCATTAAGAAAAGTGAGATGTACAATATTTGAATGATAAATGCTCCAGGCTGTGGTGCTCCAGGAGAACAATGTGGAGGCATTAAAATAAAAATTAGTTGCCAAATTTGAATGAGCGTGTTCTATGCTGCTAGCAGCTATTTATACTGAAGGAGGCTTGAGTTCAGCTGCAAACATCTTTTGTGCTCTTCCCCAATGACCATATTATATAACTTGACATACTTCAGTAGACAGGAATAGTTTTCTACGATTCTCCGGCACGAACCGCAAGCTGTCGCAAGTGGCAGGACATATCAGACATTTCATAAGCCACACAAGAGAGATCTTTGTGCTTGTCCTGTCCTGTCCTGGCATTTTGTGCCCATTAAATATTAAACAAAGCACAAGGCACATTGCTTAAATTGCGGATGCAAAAGGATGTGGGTTCCTCTTTGATCAAGTACAAGATCAGTGGCTATCGCAACACGTAATGAATTTCTTTGCTGCTCTGGACAAGCATGCAAGAATATTGGGGTTGTGCCACACATTTTCATATTCTCTTTCCTCCCCATCATGTTATATTTTTATTTTTAACTTTGTGCATCCATCAGCTGGCTGAAGCCTTTTCAAAAATGGCTAAATAAACTTAGGATATTTGTCATTTTTCAGGAACAAATGCTGTTTAACTGGGCTGCTGCCACTCTGTGAGACTTCTGTATGGCGAAAAGAATCCAGTATTTAGATCCTGTTACTGTGAGAGCTCAGTCTGTCTGATGCTCTTTCCTGCAGCAAAGAGACGTTTCGTGCTTGCACAGAGTGCCTGCTTATTCAGGTCCTTAATTACGGAATACCTAGCATGTCATTATTGCAGTCAAGAGTATTGATTTGCTGATTTGATTTATTCATTTATTTAGGTGTTTAGCCCATCCTGTTCCAAAGGTTCAGGGCTGGTATTATGATATTCTTTGGTGTTAAGGCTCACAGTCTAAAGAGCATGGAGAGACCAAGGCAGGGAACAACTAGAAAGGCAAAATATATGCAAATTGGATGCAGATGAGTGCACATGTTGCATCCATATTGGTGACTGCAGTGGGGCAGGTGCCAACGAAAGGGGATTTTTCTAGACATGAGGTGATAAGATGAAGGAAGGAATTACAAGGACAATAATGGAGTTGAAGTGCATGTGGGAGGGGGGGAAGGATTAGGTTGCAGGAGAATATGGGAAGAGAAGATCAGCAGCAGCAGAAGGCAGTATCGGGTACGAGGCAGGCTGTGGCAGGGAATGGAGCCTTTGCTAGCACAAACCGGTGTGTAGATCATTGAATTTGCATATAGACCCAAGTAAGCTAATAGTGTTGTGGCGTTAAACTGAGAACCCCCACTGATTTTGTAACTTGATGAAATGGATTGTGGTTTAGCTTCTTCCTCCTTTCAATTGTTTGTCTACTAATCCCACAGGTATTGAGGATAAGGAAAACTGGCATGGCAAGCCTCTTCCCAAAAACATGGCTGAGCAAGTCATTCTGGAGATTGATGACAAAATCCAGAACAAGAAAAAGCTTTCTCCAGCCCTCCCACAAGAGGACGTACCAATAGTTAATATCAGAAACGTAAAGATGCCGTCTCCACCAAACTACAAGATGGGAGAGAAGGTACAGTGGTGTTTCCCAGCAGTGATGCTTTGCTCAGAAATGCTATTGGTCCAGTTTCATGTTAATGGTAGAGAAAAACAACAAGTATTTTCCATTCTGAGGAGTGCTTGTTAATGGAAGTACTCAACGCTCAAAGGAGCACGTGGAATAAGTCTCTAGGAGACTAGGTTGCTGTGGCCAGACCTAGGTGGAGCTCTTGTTCCTTGAAAAGATCTGGGTCAGAGATCTGTCCAGCTTCTCGTCAAGTGATGTGGCCTCCCACACTTTTCCACCACCTGCTACAGCACAGATGAAGCTACACTACAGTTGTCACACAGCTGAACTCTTGCAGTATCAGGGAAAGGAATGTTAAGACATGTCACCCTTTTCCCAATTTTTAGCTTTGACAAGAACCCCACTTGGGCCTGAAGATTAACACCTTAAACAAACCCTTGGAAAATGCTAGAACAGATGTAACTTTGAATCTTAATCCAAACTCGAAGTTTGATCCACACAAGACAGATGTACCGATGGTCAGCAGGAGTGCTGGTCCAGGAATGGGTGTTCAGCCTGTCGTTGATGGGGTTGCATGCATCCCCTCTGAAAAAGCTACTCTGCAGTTTGGGAGTCCTCTTGGCCCTGCTCCTGCATGGGCAGGTGGCAGCTGTGGCCAAGACTGCTTTTGCCCAGCTGCAGCCTTTGCTTGAGAAAGCAGATCTGGTGACAGTCGCATCTTGACTGAACTGTTGCAATGCACTCTATGGGGCGCTGCCCTTGAAAAGTATTCAGAAACTGCTAGTGGTTTCTGCAGCCAGATTGCTGGTAGGGGCTATGTTGGGTGAAGCGCATCATTTCCATTTTGCAGGAACTACACTAGTTTTCCGTTCACTTCAGTAGTGCAATTCATAGCGCAATCCAGTGTAAAGATCCTAGGGCCGCCTGCTGGATCCTATCCCCGTTCCAGGCTGATCATGATCATCCTGGAGGTCTCCTCGGGGGAAGGGGAGAAATAAGGATTGTCTGAAATCAGGAATGGAAGCTTCCAACCTCCTCCTCTTACACATAAACCTAAGGCAGGTGCTCACTAAGCCATGGGTTAAAATTTTAATCTGAGTGCAGCCAAAGAGAGGGTTGGGCAAGGATGACTTGGGGTCATCCAAGGAAACTTGGGGTTTCCACTTGGCTCCAGAGAGGTATTGGATTTGTTACTATGACTAGCTCTTGTCAGTAAATGGCACCACTGTGACTGTATGGCAAAGACCTAGTCACTTAGGGCAAAAACCTTCCTGCAACCTGCTCCTAAAGCGTTACTGCATTAGTAAAACGGTCTGTATACCTATGGACTCCAAGGTGAAGCAGCATCGGAAAGCATGAGTGTGATGGCTGCCTGGTGCTTTCCTCTATTATTATTTTTTTTTTGCTATTTAGAAACCCCATTACTAGCAAGCTCCATGTAGCTTTGTGAGTTCAGAAAAATTCTTGACTGTCTAGAGTAGCTGTTCTGCCTAGCAATGAGAGCTGCTTTGCCATTGGGTAGTTAAACCTATCTGTCTTCTAGGTGAAGGGGTGACATGGCGAGGTCTCTTCCAAACAGGTAACTTGATGACATCATCAAGTCAAAGTTATTTAGCACCAGGAAGCTCTTTGTGTTCTTCCACCGGTCTGCTGTGTGAACCTTAAAACTGGGATGCAGAAAACACTCACTTGCTCTCCAGCAAGTGCAGGGGCTGAGGCTTCCTGGGACAAATGTAAATCACTAGTGCTAGGGCCCATTTCTAGCTAGAGGTGGTGAGGGAATTAATGTTCTTCTCATTTGTCTGCTCTTTTACTCCAAGTCCATCCTGCCAACTTCACCCAGTTTAACCTAGCAACACATTGGCGGGTGTGGTGGTGGTTTGTGGGCTCTGTTTTCAAGTAGCAACTAAGCTCCACCTGCTGGGTGTTACTAGTAACTGTTATCTATTTTAACAGGCTCCTGCTGTGTGCTTTTCAAATGAGTTTAAGCATTTTCTAACAGTCAGCTTGTACTTTTTCTACTCATCCATTTTCCTGCTTTTTGTTTAATTCCTTTTTCTTTTGGACTTAATTAGAGTTTGACTCTTTTCCTGCCTAGTCCATGTTCACAGGTAAATTGGTGGGTCATCACGTCTTTGCCCTGCAGACACTACTGTGGGTTTGATTTTTAATAATAACTCCTGGGGTTCAGTGTTTTCCTGGAAAGGTAGTTTTTCCCAGATAGCTCTCGTCTGCCTGATCTCTGTAGCCTGGGATGGTGATAGCAGATACAAACTACCAACGTTCCCCCCCCCCCCCATTCAGCTGCTGGTGCAGTAAAGAGGAAGTGGGAAGCAGGAAGGGGTGCCTGTGCACTCACCATTAGCTGCTACTTCCCTCAGTCAGCCTGTCTTTTCCTGGGTCCTCTTCCCTGACCGTGAGGTTACAGTGTCATGGTCAAAATTATATATGTGCAGCAGGCAGTTATATGACTGTAGGTGTTGAGGATCAGGTTGTTAAAGATTTTAAATGGTGACTCTTATAAATGCTCTAGAAATCTGTAGACGATAACACCATACTTGCACACTGTTAATAAAGAGGAAGATTAAGATTTGTGTTTAATCTCTTCAGTGGATGTTGGTAATTATAGTTGTAGAATATTTGAACACAGAGGAACTACTATCAGGAGACAAATGGTACATTTTATGTCATTTTCCTCTTCAGTTTGCTACCCGCAAAGCTTACGGCTTGGCTCTTGCAAAACTGGGCCATGCCTGTGACCGTGTGGTGGCTTTAGATGGGGATACAAAAAATTCCACATTCTCTGAGCTGTTCAAAAAGGAACACCCCAACCGTTTCATCGAGTGCTACATCGCTGAACAAAACATGGTAAGTTCTTGAGTGAGACTTTATGCTCCGCGTCCCGCCCCCAGACTTGACAATTTGGGCTTTCATTGGCTGAGCTTTCAGAAGTGCACCTGAGAGGAGTCCAAATGAGATGAGAACCGCACCTTCTGATGTGCCCGGCATTCTGGCTGCTGAACAGGCACACAAACACGGCACGTGCTGAACATGGACGCACCAGGGCGAAAATTGTGCGGCCGTGTTCAGTGTGTCACAGGCTTTAGAATGCCTAAGTTTTAGAATGTCTAGTAATTGGTTTATAGTGGCTTACTCAGCCATTACTGTAAATAGTAGCTAGGGGGAGTAGTTTTGTTGCAAACAAATAGCAGCTATGGTGGGAGACAGTGTTCTCTGAGAAAATGGCACAGAGAAAAGGACTAACCTCCATCTCCCATGCTATAGCCCTGATCTAGATCAGGATCCTGCAGCTGTTCATAGTTAAATAATGATAATAAAAAAGAGAACCCAATTGTTCAATTCAAATATATGTTTAATGTTTGACCCCCAAATGCAACTGTTCATGAGTGATACTACACTAAACTCTGCAATGCAAAAAATGTTCAGCAAGGTAGTTTGTTGGACATGTCTGTCTATCTTGGCACAAGCATATTACTCTGAATCAGAGTGTGTAGTCTTTCTCTGAGAACAACGAGATAAATCTAGGAAATCTCCAAAGGCTTCCAGGTAACAGACAAAACAAATGCGAACCAAGTGCTGACAAATGCAGACAAAGAGGTCATGGCCAGATAAATTAATCTTTCTAAGCATTTCATAATGCTCTTCTCCCTAGATATACAGTTCACACAGTTCCATCCCAGCCATGAGGCCAGCTGAAGCAGTCGTCTCAGGCAGTAGATTAATGGGGGGGGGGGCGCAGGAGGGGCCCATCTCTGCCTCCACTGCTGCTGCTGCTCCTCCTCCTTCTGCTCCCCGGAAAAGGAAGAAGGGAACATAGAGGAAGTGGAAGTGTAGGAGGGAGGAGAGTGCTGAGCTAGAACATTGGAGAGTGGAAGGAGCAGAGGCTGGCGCATCATCTGGTAAGGGGGGCCAGTATTTGGCACGTGGCCTCAGGAGGTCTTGGGCCAGCCCTGAGGTCACAGATCTTTGGAATTCTGTAGGTCAAGTTGCTGCCACCACAGCCATCTCCTGCTGACCTCTTCACAAGCTTGAACAAGGGTTTATTACACCTTTTAGTGGACATGTACAAAACGCCTTCACATCTAGTCCTCCTTTGGGTGATTTATAATCCAATGACATGTTGGGTGTCGGCACCTAGTAATGATTCAGAAGAAATTAGGCAAATAAGAGGATTGTACATTGGGAAGTAGCATACAAGGAGAAGGGTGTAGATTTTTTTTGGTTGGCTGCTGCAGGCGTACAAGCTTAGGGGTGTAATCACGGACATTTTTTTAAACGGTGGATCCATAAACACGTTTGTTCTAAGAACACTCGGGTTACAGTGAGAACTTGCAAAAAAAGACTGCTATACGTCAACCTGCAGGTAGGTGAAATTTCAAAGTCAAGCAGAGTCAAGCAAACCCAATCAGCAACACAACCTGTTATGCAGCTATTGTTGGTATGGTGCACACATTTGTGCTTGAAAGATGCTTTCCAAGTTAGCTGATTTGCCTTTGTCCCTCTTCGCAGGTGAGTGTTGCAGTTGGTTGTGCTGCCCGCGACAGGAACATTGTCTTTGCCAGCACCTTTGCCACCTTTTACACCAGAGCCTTTGATCAAATCCGTATGGCAGCCATTTCGGAGAGCAACATCAATCTTTGTGGCTCTCACTGTGGGGTATCGATTGGTGAGTGTCTCTACATTTATGAAATTATCTACCAGATTATCTCTGTCCTCTAGAGCAATATTTCTCAAACTGTGGGTCGGGACCCACTTGGTGGGTCGCGACCTAATTTCTGGTGGGTCCCAGGTGATGGAAAGTTCAGATAAGTAAATTGCCACAAGCCCTAAAGCTATTAAAAAAATCAGATAGCTTCTAATTGCCCTTCAAAGAGCTGAGTTCCTGCAGTTTGCAAGCTAGTGTAAATATAGGGAGATAACTGTTGGAACGTCTTTTTTATGGTGTTTTTTTTTTTCCAAGTCGGTCAATGAGAGGTAGTGGGGGCAGGTGAAGGCTGGGTCACATTACTAAGCCCCTCAAGCCTTGAGGCTATTCATTAGGGTTACAAGAAATGGATTGAGTTTTTTGCGAACAAATAAATAAAATATTCATTTTATTTCTTTCAAGATCACCTTTCTTAAAATCTTGTAAAGCTAGGTGGGTCCCAATGGCATGTCATTTTAAAAAGTGGGTCCCAGTGCTAAAAGGTTTGAGAACCACTGCTCTAGAGTATCGGTTCACAAAGTGGTGGGTTGCGATCCACCACAAGAATCGGATGCTGTCCCCTGCCACCTTAAGGGGCGGGGACAGCATGGCGGAGGCAATGATCCCATAGTTCCCTGCTTCCAGAAAAAAAATGCACAAAAATAAAATTTAAAATGCTTTGTGGTGATTACAACCACTTCCAATTTTCGTTCGAAAACCGGAATTGGTTGTAACTGCCGCGGAGCGGTGATCTAAAGCTCAGAGGCCCACAGAGGGGTCTGCAGACCTCCCCGCACCCTCCAGAGTGCTCCAGACACCCCACCCGGTAAGTGTTTTAATTCTATTTTTGTTCCTAGAAGCAGCGGTGATCCCTGGGATCGCCGCCACCACTGACCCCGCCCCTGCAAATACTCAAAAGTTTTTCCTGTCTTGCGGGGAGAACTTTGAGAACCACTGCTCTTGAGGTTAAAAAAAGCACATGCATGCATGCCTCACAAAATGTATTAGTGTTTACCTGTGTGACTTTTAAAAATAACATTCCAATCTCTTTGCTTCATTTTATAATAATTCTAAAAATATGTACAGTATATATCATGTTTCAACAAAAAAGTTCACAAAGCAGTTTACATAGCAAAACAAATAACCCATCTATCAAACAGGATCTTAATAAAAGTTTCTTCAAAATGTGTGTTGAATCTCTCCTTTTTAAAAATTATTTGTTACTCTTCCAGCATTTTTTTGTTAGTATTGCATAATACTGCAGTGTTGTAATTGTGATGCATGCTGTCACCTTTGATATTTAATACACTTTAAGCATAGTAGTAGTATTTAAATACATAGAAAAATGAAGCTAGTGATTATTGATTTTTGCAAAACATTCTGCTGGCTTTCAGTCAACAGCTACAAATGTTAAATGAATGCCCCTAAGATTTCAGAGGGACGGGAGAGAAGATAAACTACACACATCTCTTGTCTTACAATAGATAAGCCATGTATACATTGGAGATAAACAAATGGAGTTTTAGAAGACATTATAAATGTCCCACATGTGCTTGAAACTGCTACGTATTTCCATTAGTATTATTTTATATTTATATTAACGTGCAGGACATCTGTTTATACCTAGCAAAATCTGAATAAGCATAGCAAGCTTTTTTTTAAGCTTTTATACTTTTATTGCCATGTATATAATATGGACAGGGATGTTTACAATCGGACAAGTCTTCCTAAATCAACCTTAACCTCAATCTACAAATCTTTGAGACCAACACTTGACCCTTCCTTAGCTCATCAGTGGAGTATATGGCACCGCAGTGGTTTTATACTTATCCATTGTTTGCTATTGCAAGTAATTTTATAATAAAAAACCCTCTCTCGTAGGGGGTTAAAATCTGAGCTCTGCAGAGCTCACTGGAAGTTTCCTTATCAACTTAAGTGGTGTTAACACTGCACAGGAAGTTTGTATTGGCCATGTGGATAGACAGCGTAAGGAGCCTGAACCACCTGGCATGCATTCAAAAATTTTGTGTGTTGGGTTTTGCTCTGTTTTCCTTTTGATCATGTGGTATTTCAGGTTGTGTGCTCTGTCCATTAGCTGAAATTATTTTCTACTATCACTTGCCTCTTGTGTGTTTCTTCAAAGAATTTTCTGGTGCTTCCATAGAAGAATGTACTGTATAATGAAGTCCTGTTTTAAATGCAGATGCCTGCATCGCTCAGTGCACCCCGCTCTATGGTGCCACCTTGCAGGAAGAGGCATATGCTTTTGTTTTTGTGCATTTTACTCAAAATTCACACAGCACTCAAGATGCTGATAGCAGGGGACTATCCCTTGGATGTGAAGTGTGTGCTTATATGTACAATTCAGTCCTTAGATTCAGTCTTTAGTATTTTGAGGAATGGAATTCCAAGCTCCAATGCTGAGAGAAACCTCAACTCCTTCAGTTTTCAAAACGCTGAAGATGCTGAGCCAGTTGGGGTTGGCAGACTGGCTGCACCTCAGCTAACTGGGCAGCAAAGAGGCACTTCTGAAAGTGGTGTCTTCTCATATTTATCAGAGGGAGAGCACCTGTCCGTCTTTAGTCCAGCATAGCATCCTTTCTACTGGGTCTTTGTCTTTTCTGCATCTTTTTAAGACTGTGAGCCCTTATATGGCACAGAGAACCATTTATTTAGTGTATTTACTTCCTGATGTAAACCACTTTGTGAATATTTTTTTGTTGAAAAGCAATGTATACTAAATAGGTACTGATGTGACTCAGTTCAAGGCAGCTCCCCCAAACGCTTGCTTTTTAAAAGATGCCATTTCCTTCCACTTGTTGTACTGTATAATGTTTCCTAAAACAGTACATTTTCTGTAGCAATTTTCTGTACTGAAACCGAAAGCAAACCCTTCTTGTTTCTGTTAAACCCTTTTGAGCACCTTCTGGCACATTTCTGGAGCAGGCAATGAAACAAGTCAGCTAAACCAAGTGGAAGCCAGGAAAAAAAATACTGCATACTGAAAGATGGGTCCTAATTGGTTTACTGTAAATTACCCATTCCTCTCTACCAATAGCATAAGTCTGTCTGCAGTTCCTTCCTTTGGAGGGAAGAGAGCTGGGAATCTGGTCTGCATCACCAACTGCCAGGGGCCAGGACAAGACTGCTACACACAGACACACACAGACACACACAGAGAGACACCG
This sequence comes from Plestiodon gilberti rubricaudatus, assembly GCA_026170595.1. Classification (NCBI taxonomy): domain Eukaryota; kingdom Metazoa; phylum Chordata; class Lepidosauria; order Squamata; family Scincidae; genus Plestiodon; species Plestiodon gilberti. The sequence continues at coordinate 216,515,913 of JANXHW010000002.1, read as the reverse complement.
CAACATACTAGTAATAATGTACCTTTCCGTGGATTTTCTCTCATTTTTCTTTGCATTTTGGTCACTGCATAAAACTTTCTTTTTACCTGTAATTGTGTGCGTATATATACCCTCCTCCTCTTCCCTTTCTGTGCTTCTGTTTTTGTTGTTCCTTTATTTAGTTGCATTTTTCCTTGGTTTTTCTTCTCCTTTATAACCCTAGTTCTTTTTCTTTTTAGTTTCCCTCTATCTTCTTTCTTTGCTATTTAGAGGGTTCCAAGTTTAACAAGACAATGGTAGGTAGTCCATGTCCCGTGAGTGCTTTTTTTATTTATTTTGGACACTATTTGCTTGACGAAGTATCCAGAAGAGACAATTTCATTTTATACTGATATTTTTTTCACCCAACCCTTTTTTCTCTAGGTGAAGATGGACCATCACAGATGGGTCTTGAAGATATCTGCATGTTCCGTGCAGTTCCCAATTCAACTGTCTTTTACCCTAGTGATGCTGTATCCACTGAAAAGGCAGTGGAACTGGCTGCAAATACAAAGGTTTGCAACTCTTTTGTGAATTGTATTCCCTTAACATGTTTTAACATGTACCTTCACTACAAAGGCATGTTTTTAAAATAGAGTGTAAAGCTTTGTTGCTCTTCTGACCTCACGTACCTGGATAGAAAAAAATATTCTAAAACTGCAGAATGATAGAATTGCTGATGGGGGGGGGGGAGTAGGGTCAGCCTTGTCTGTTCGGGTGCTGATTACTATGAATGCATCACTAACGGATGAGCAGCGAACACCATGACCTTAGTTTCCTGGAAGACATGATCCCGAGCCATATGATGACTTAGGCTACATTGAATGGGGTGGGGGGCAGGTAAAGAGCAGGATCATGCCCTCTTCTACCTTTGCTTGCTCATTTGAACAGAGACTACATGTATATAAACTGTATGCATGTAGCCTCTGTCCATGTGATGTATACCCTGCTTTTTGGTAGGGTATAGATTGGGCATAGTGTTCAGATGTTCCACTGAATGTGCACAAGTAGGGGATGTGACTGGGACTGGTGGGTGCAATCCTGCCCCACCCACCCACTGCATTCATTGAACACGCAGTCCTTCTCTGACTAAAGCTTTGGTCTGCCTAGGATCTACTCTCTTTCTCCCGTTACTTAATGGTGATAGAACTTTTCACAAGGGGAATATCATGGTGCATTCGGGCTGCAAAGCTAAGGCCAAGATTTCCCATGTTTAGGCTTTTGCTACCTTGCAACAAAAGCTTATCTTGAATGTCCTATAACAGGGGTTCTCAATCCCTTTGTGGCAGAGTACCACCTTTGGCACCACTCTCCTATTGCGTACCACCAGAAGTGACTGGAGATGACAATCACCAGTTTTACTCCCAGATTTTCAGAGGCCAAAAAATGTAGGTAGGAGGCTTTGGGTGAGTGGGAGGGCCCTTCTCAGGGTTCCTGAGCAGCTCAGCCAAAGGCAGGAGCCTCTCGGGAGCAACAACGCAGCACCAAAAGTGCCGTGTCTGAGCAGGGTTGCGGTGGGCCAGCATTTCAAGTACCGCCAGCAGTTGACTCAAGTACCACTGGTGGTACAAGTACCACTGGTTGAGAAACACTGTCCTATAACACTCAATAATCCTTCCTCCAGCATACCTATCTTTTTTGGCATGTTCAATTAACAGTTTGAATCCAATAGCTTTGGTTACTAAAAATAAAAGGAAATTTATTTAAATGTCCTTTAAAAGTATTTTTTTTGTCTGCCCCTGAAACTGCATCACTATAGAATGCTGGTAGGGGATTATGCGTTCAAATGCTTTCCCTTAGTTAAAATCCCTGCATGTAGAAAACTTAACACATCGGGGAGAAGACTTGAACTCTTCTCACTGACCTGCTACCTGTCCATAAGCAAGAAGGTTTTGCTTGTGGAGGTATTTAAGGATGCAGTTCCCCAGCTGTATACTAGACTAGAGTGTTAAGAAGATTAGATGGTAGCTTTTTCTGAACATTTATATTGGACCTTTAAATCCAATAAAATGTGAGGGGCCATAACTCATTGGAAGAGCATCTGCTTAGCTTGCAGAAGGTCCCAAGTTCAATTCCTGGCATCTCAGGTAGGGCAGAGAACAATCCATGTCTGAAACCCTAGAGATCTGCTACCGGTCTTTTAACAGTATTGAGCTAGATGGACCAGTCGTCTGATTCAGTGTAAGGCAGCTTCCTACATTCCTCTGAGATGCAGGCCAAATGGGAAAAGACAGTTTTGTGAAATTTGCTTTTGAAGTTCAGTCTGAGGGTTACACTGGCATTACAATCTACATTGTGTGTGTTCTAAACACAGGGCATATGTTTCATAAGGACCAGTCGTCCAGAAAACACTGTGATTTATGGCAGCAATGAGGAGTTCCATGTTGGACAAGCCAAGGTGAGAACCATGTCGTGAGTCATTAAAATACTTGAACTACAAGAAAATCATTGTTGGATATATTGATTTTAAGCTAGCTTTAAAGGACTTTTAACAAAAAAAAAATCTAAAATTCTAAAAAAAATCTAAAAATGTATCTCTAATTCTTGTTGTTAATGTTATCAGGTAGTATTCAAAAGTAAGGATGACCAGGTGACTGTGATTGGAGCAGGAGTGACTCTCCATGAGGCGCTAGCTGCAGCTGAACAACTAAGAAAAGGTGACTAAATGCTGGATATCCTGAACTGCCTTGAGAATTGTGTGCCAGCCATACACTCTTTTCTGTAGAAGATTATCAGGGCAATAAAGGGAGAGGGGGAGAGAGAGAGATCTGGACAGGTATAACCCAATTACTAGACTCTCTTGCAACCCAGACATTATGAATTCAAATGCAACATTGGAGCTGTTGTAGACATAATCTTCTCACCATGGCTAAGACATCAGGAGTGTGTTATGGATTTGCATTCTCTCTTCCACATGAATTCTCCCCTGCCTTCCATAGTTTGCTGTAACTGTGATGCTGTAACAGTGATACTGGTACTAACCACGTTCCACTTCAGCGATGGTTTGCAAACCAAGCTCTAGTTGCAAGGGCATACGTGTTTAGTGGTAACCATGATTGGTATTGGTGCAGATGTAAAGTTTCTTCTCCTCCTCCTTCTCCTCCTTCTTCCTTCTCCTTTTTTCTTTTTTATTATTAACAGTATTTATATACCGCTTTTCAACTAAAAGTTCACAAAGCAGTTTACAGGCAAAAATCAAATGATTAAATGGCAATGTATAAATGTATGATGCAAGCCATGGATAAAGGGAATTTGGGTGGGAAATGAGATGAGGAAAGGGAGAAGCAAATGAGCCTGCCTCTCTCTCATCTCCCTCACCATGGTTTAATCAAGAAAGTTGTCTTCACTGGGTATTACTGGGTCACCTTGGGTGAGTCAATTGGAACCTCACTTATATTTCATGTAATGAAAATATTTGCTTGCTTCTCATGGAATGAAACGTCACATTTTATGAAACATAGAAATAGGATGTGCTATTTTTTATATTCCTGCCAACCTAGCAGTTCCAAAGCATGTCAATGCGAGTAGATAAATAGGTACCGCTTGCGGGAAGGTAAACAGCGCTCTGTGTTCCAGCCGCATGCTACGTGCTGTGGCAAGGAGAGTCATGCCGGCCACATGACCACGGAGGCGTCTTGGGACAACGCTGGCTCTTTGGCTTTGAAATGGAGATGAGCACCACACCCTAGAGTCGGACACGACTAGACTTAATTGTCAGGGGATACCTTTACCTTTTTATTTTTTATATAGGGTTATATATATTTATAATATGTTGTTGTTGTTGTTGTTGTTGTTGTTGTTGTTGTTCAGTCGTTAAGTCGTGTCCGACCCTTCGTGATCCCATGAACCATATCCCGCCAGGCCTTCCTATCTTCCTGAGTTCGCTCATTTTCATGTTCGTTGCATTGGTGATGCTGTCTAACCATCTCATCCTTTGCCTTCCCCTTCTCCTTTTGCCTTCAATCTTTCCCAGCATCAGAGTCTTCTCCAGAGACTCTTCTCTTCGCATTAGGTGGCCAAAATATTTCAGCTTCAGCCTCAGTACCTGTCCTTCCAGGGAACAGTCAGGGTTGATTTCATTTAGGATTGAAATATTTATAATATAGTAATATATTATATTAATTAATATTAATATTAATATTAATTAATTTATATTATTATAATATAATATTTATATATATTATATTTATAATATTTAGGATTGAAGGATTTATAATATAGGATGCATTATTTCTTTTTAGTTGCAAACCACTTGTCTGGCAGTAGTTCACTGATTCCACACATAACTCGTATGCTGCCTGAAATGTGCTTGCTTTGCTACTCCGCTGTAGCTATCAGTACTCTGGTATCAGAAATGCCAGTGACCTAGTCTTCCAAACATAATGCCCTTCAGTGGAATAATAAGGAAATCTCACCACTGAAAAGCCCACAAGACAATACCCTAATTAGAAGTGATGACAAAATATAGTACTAAGTAGGTAATGCAATTATTGCATCCGAGTTGGTTGGTAGCTCTGCTTTAAGGGGATGGAAGCTTAATGATGACTTAGTGATATCTTGATCTTTGGATATTCCCTAAGCTAGCTTCTTGTGGCCAAATTCTCCATTGGCTCTGTGCCCTTTTTCAGCATATGCCCGTAAGTAATTATAGCCAATCAGATACGCAAGAAAGAGTGATTCCTGATAAGAGAACTCCTGGCATACAGTTTAACACAGCATCTCATTGTTACAAGCACAACATGCTATACATGGATAAAATAGCAGTTGGTGGTGGAAGTCTGGTGTGGCATTGGATCCTTTTGCAAATACAGTCGGACCTTTTTATCCATGGATTTGACTCAACACGGATGGCAAAACTGTGGAAGAAGGAGTCCAACTGCACTACATTACCTCTTTTCAGCATTGTCGGGGGTCTGCCAGCCACTTCCAGTCTCCTGTGCTTTTCCAAACTGCTGAAAAATGCAGCCGGGAGTCTCTGGTGCCATTTACAGGTTGCTTCCAGTAGTGGATTTTGTTTTTTCAGTCAGTTTAAACCAACTCAGGAGGAGGGAAGCGGCGAAGATGCTGGAAAAAAAGGTAATGCGGCACAGCTCCCGATGACACCCACCCCCCCACCCCCCCGGATTTCATATAACACTGATTTTCTTATCCATTGTGGTTCCAGGAACAGAACCCCAGTGGATAAAAAAAAAGTCCGACTGTATTAGGCCTTGCATTGCATGTCTGCTCTAATGGATGATAGGCATTACAAATCATTGACTGTGCAGATGCAAAATGACACAGTACAGATGCCAACCCAGCATGCATGTGGACCCGGAGATAGCAATGGAGCTATTGATCATGCTGGGCTGTTCTCTGGGTTTGCCAATCAAGAGCCACAACACAGTGTGTGAAGCTAGTGTATAGCTGCCCAAATAAAATGTTACTGTTGATTTACTTTCAGACCCCATCTCAGGATGCCTATTATAAGGCAAGGGTGAAGGGCTGGCTCACACATGCAAGAATGCCACTTGGTTTCTTAATGCAGTGCTTCACAGTTTGTGGCTCAATGTGTGAACTGACCCAGTGAAAAGAACTGCATTTTAAGTGACTGGGTAATTCTGTTGTAGAACTCTGCCTCCAAATAGTGCTAGTTACACCCCAGAATTGCCTCTTCGCCTTGCAAGTGACTACTTAGTGACACCTGGTTTCTTTCTTAGTGGATCAGAGTAGTAATTGCAAATAGCACTTAACTAGCACACATCTCAAAATGTGGTGTTAAAAGCATCTAGACAAAAGCCAGCAAAATCCTTTGCTTTATGGTGGCTTTTGCTCTTGAAAAGCAGAGGTCCTTGAAACTGCAGGACACAACAGGAAAGTACAGCTTGCATATATAATTAACAGAAAGATGGTTTCGGCCACATTCTGTCCAATATTAGATATCCTCACGGGAATGCTTTAATAAGTGATGAATGTGAAATGCTCAACTCTTAGGTTTTTCTGAAATCTGCCATTTTCCCATCTTGCCTTTTGATTCCCCATATGCCCTACTGCATGCTAACTTTGCTGCTCCTCTTCTCCAGAGAAAATTACCATCAGAGTGATTGACCCCTTTACTATAAAACCTCTGGATAAGAAAACTATACTTGAAAATGCACGAGCAACCAAAGGAAGAATCATCACTGTGGAAGACCATTATTATGAAGGTATTTTTATTTATTTATTCACATTTTTTTTATACCGCCCTTCCTCCAAGGAGCTCAGAGTGGTGTATATATTTCCTTCCCTCCTTTTTGTCCTCACAACAACCCTGTGAGGTAGGTGGGGCTGAGAGATAGTGACTGGCCCAAGGTCACCCAGGAAGCTTCGTGGCTGAGTGGGGATTTGAACCTGGATCTTCCAGGTCTAAGTATCTGGTACAAAGCAAGCTGTCAGTATCTAAACACAAAGGCATGGGTCATTTTCCACTCCTGTTCTCCAGCTCCATCTATATATGGTATAACACACCCATGGAAACATAGGAAGCTGCCTTACGCCTTGTCACACAATTGGTCTGTCCTGGTCAGTATTGCTTACACTGACTGCCAACGGCTCTCCAGGGTTGTGGGCCTATCCCGGTCCTACCTGGAGATGCCGGGGATTGAACCTGGGCCCTTCTGTGTGCAAAGCAGGTGCTCTGCCAGTGAGCTGCATCCTGTCCCCAGTACAGAATGGGGGAAGCCCCTGGCCATCCTGCTTGAGCTGGTTGTGTGGGTGTGTTCATGCAGTGCTCAACACTTGTCTGCTGCTGTGCAGAGCTGTCTATTGACAAGTTTTTTTTTTAATGATGCAAATTCTTAAGGTCTCAGGCATAGGATAAGCTATTTTATTAGCATCTATCTACTTCCAGGTAGAATAGGGGGTGAGCTATTTAATCCTTTTGACTGCTTAAATCAGAAAGCTCCCCCTCCACACTGGGCTCCTGTGCCTTCGTGTCCTGTGCGGATTCTTGGAGCTTATCTCTTAAGATTGGGTCTCCAAACCAATTATCTTGGTCTCAGAACAAAGACTGTTTAGAACAAAGCCTCTCATGGCACAAACAATCGTGCAGCTTTTCTGATCCCTCTAAACTGATTGTTTTCCTTTTAAATAGGCACATTAAGCTGCTTACAAAGCAAGAAAGCCTGCTAGTCGTGACTTGTCGTTTGTTGTATACCGTCTTTCCTTAGGTGGCATTGGCGAAGCGGTGTCTGCTGTTGTGGTTGGAGAGCCTGGGATCACAGTTTCTCGCTTGGCTGTGTCCCACATACCAAGAAGTGGAAAGCCAGCTGAGCTCCTTCGGATGTTTGGCATTGATAAGGAGGCCATTATCCAGGCTGTGAAGGTGGCCGTGTCCAAATCAAGAAATGCAGACTAGTATGAATCGTAGGCCCATTGTGTGATGCTGGAAATGGTGTTTGCGCCAGGTGGGGAACAAGGGAGGATGAGTACTGTAACTTTCAAAAATGTGCTTAAGTATATGCAGAGTTTAACAAAAGAATTCTAATAAAAGGAAAAGTTTCGGGAGAAAAATAGTGTGATAACTTTGCCAACGGGAGTCTTGTACTGGAGTGAAAGGAGATGTTGCAACCCACATGCCCCGAAGCCAAGGCAAATAAAACTGATAGATCCAAGTTTGTGTGTTTCACACTCTTCGATGTACCAAAATGCTTTAGCACTAGTCTCTCCTATCCTGACAGTCCTGTGCCAGTAGGATAGGCTGAAAGAGTCCATGCAATGAGCTTCAGCATGGCTGACCACAGGAGTCTGAACCTTGTTCTTTCACATCCATGGCCTTGGCTTCGGGAGTACAGTTAGCTCTGCAAATTGGTTCTGGAGTAAATGTTTGTTACAAGCCATGATAAAATAACCTGTAACAAACATTTTATCTTCTGCTATTATTGCTGGCCATGAGAATCTTAAATCTTACTTGGTTCTGGATTGTTTCAAGCCAGGGAGTGGTGGTTGGTGCAACTTTTGTCTCCCCTTTAGCAACTTTTGTCTTCCCTTTAGCTACATGTATTGCATTTGGATAAATTCACATACTCCAGCTGGCGGAAGTACTTGTCCAGAAATATTTCCCATGTTGCACAAGAAAGACATCCATGATGAACAGTTCAGTTCCTCCTTCCTAGGATAGGTTCCAGTGAAACATTGCTGCATATTTTCATCCATCATCATAATCTTTATTGCAGTCCCAGACCAGCGCAAAAATATTTTCATCCAGTATGGCCACCTTTCATCTGAGCATCAGGGGTACTGTAGCTTTTTTCCATGCCCCTTCTCCCCACCTGTTTGTTCCTATATTCTCTCATCACATTTTATTTTAAAAATATTTATATCCTACTTTTCTTAGTAACAACTAAATAAATATTATGTAATATAGCAACCCTCCAAATTCAAGAAGAAATCAAGAGAAGGCAGAGTAGAATATCATCTGGCATTGCCAGAAAGCCTGCAACGAAAAAGCCAACTACAACGGGGGGGGGGGGGGGGGGAATTTCACACCTGTGGCACCACCATGAAGGCACCACCACGCCCTCCTTTGTGTTGCTGCTAATTGAGCCTCAGAATGGTGGTTGGAGCTGCCAGAGGGCTTTTCCAGTTGTTCTTAAGGGATGGGCTATGTTTTGTAGGAGGAGGTAGACCCTCATAACCTGGCCTCAAAGGTCATCACCAGCACCTTATATTGCACTCACACAGAGCAACAGCTAGTGCAGTTGGAAGAGCATCAGCCTGAATCAAGCCTCCTGGCTCCAGTTGCTACCTTTTCAATTTGCCCTAAGTATAGTTTCCAGATGGTGGTCAAGGGCAGCCCTATCTAGAGTGCATTACAGTAGTGCAGTCTTGATGTCAGGTCTGACTGGCTCAGATAAGGTGCAGTTGGTGTACCATCCTTGATTGGGCAGGGGCCCCTGGCTTCTGCTGCCACCTAGTGAGCCAGAAGGACCCGCAAGCTGCAAACTCCACTGCTTGAGGAGTACAACATCATCCAGAATGTGCCGACAGTCCAATACTTATCACAGAGTCACAGGTCTCCTGGTCAACAACACCTCTTTTTAGCTGGATTTAATTTCAACTTGTTTACCCTCATGCAGGCTCTCACTAATTCCAGACCGTGGCCCATAACATCCACAAGCAGCTCCAGCATTCAAGGGAAAAGAGATACTGCTAGGTGTTATCTGCATCACTTTTCCATCCACACCCTCTAAAAGCTGGGCCACGTACACACACACTGCAGATGCAGAGAGAAGCCAAGGGTCACTTTTACTTCTCCCTTGGGCTTGCCTGCTTGACATGAATGCTGATTGCACCAGGTTGGGCTCAAGCAAGCAATACTCAAGGTCGGTGTGTCCTTGGGCTGGTTTGCTCTACAATTAGCCTGTCTAGCCATCTATGCTTTGAGCATATAATCTCACGTAAATGTAGAAATCACACAGGGGGCTAAGAGGGGAAGTCAGCAGCTGCTTATTGTTTATTCATATCCTTTTCTCCCCCCCCCCCCCCCCGGAGTTCAGAGATGCTTACACATTGTTTCCAGATCTCTCATCTAGGGCCAGACCTACTTAGCTTCAGCATAGCTGTGCCTAGGCTATAGGCCTCCTATGCTCACCAATACACTTAAATCTTAGAACTCATACATGGTCACTAATCCTGTATTCCCTAACCAGCAATGGCCCAAGGCCATATATGAGATATTATTTATGTGGAGGCCACATAACCGTGGCTCTCATTCCTTGTGGTAGGTTGGTCACATTTGTAGATTGGCCAACTTCTGCGATACATTTTTTGCCTTTGAGTAATACTCAGGCATAGGCCCAAGTCCAGTTTAGTGGCTTGCTTTCGAGGTGTATCTCATTTTCCCTGCATGACACCCATGTGTAACTTTCCTCTTACCAAACAGAAAAGTGGGGCAATTAACTATTGCTGCATACAACACAACTTTGTCCTCCTACACAATGTTAGGGCCTGCCCTGTTTGACACAAGGAAGCACAGTGCAGATCTTGCACCGGTATAGGCATATTTACTCAGAAGTAGGTCCCACTGAATTCAGTGGTGTTACATCCAAGAAAATGTGCACCCTTAAGCCAGAATGACTGTGTCTAGCCTACCTATAGTGGGATAAATTGATAATTCTGCTTTAGAAGAATTCCTTTGGTTTTAACTCAACTTGATGCTGAAGGAGGAGCAATGTGATCTGTGTATAGTGAGCTTATTCAACAAGAAAAAAAGGTTTATCAATACCATTTATGTTAACATTAACAACACTACAATTTCATACATGTATTAATGTAACAATAGTTTAACATTTAGGACAATGCACTATTAATTCAATGGAGCAAACAAGAAATGCAAAGCAGATGATAAACTTCAAAATAATTGTTAAACCATTTCTTTCTCAAAATGTGGGATTTAGTGTTTTTTTTTTTTTAAGGCACTTAAAATATTGTTAGGGCTGTAGCTCGGTTACATTAAAAGCAACAGAGTCTTGTAGTGCCGTAAAGACGAACCAATTTATTTCAGCATGTGACTATAGTCCACTTCAAGAGATGCATCAGTGACTTGTAGTCCACAAAAATGTATGCTGAAATAAACTGGTTAGTCTTTAAGGTGCTACAAGACTCTTGTTTTTGCTGCAACAGACCAACAGGACAAGCCCTCTGGGTCACATTCACCCAGATTAAGTAGGACTAGTCTAGTGGGCCGAAGCTGCATTTTATATGATTTCTACACATCACCAGCATCAATGTTTTCAGATCTTCTAAATATACAATTTAATACACACCTTTATTTGTGCACATAATTTTCACAAGATACCTTGTCAAAAAATCCCAACGTATTTCTGTGCAAACTGATTAAAAACTAAAAGATGGGACCTTTGGTATACTATATGGGATTGCAGTGTAGGCTTCCTGACCTTCAAGAATTTATTAAACATCCACAATGCAAAGCAACTGAAGTGTGTGTTCACAGTCTGAACAAGATTCTGCCTGAGCAATAAAGTGACTTAGCTTCCTACCACAGATTCACTCTGCCCAGCCTTGGCCTTCACATGTCTCTTCTTGCCTTTCCAAACATAGTGCCTGCCGACTTAGAAAGGGCTAGACATAATAAGAGTGACTGCAATTCTTTTAACCTGACTGTTAAGCATGGCATTGCATTTGATGCATCTTATTTTGAGCTGGATACCACTTGATCCAGGGCTATTTGAGTGGCCTTTCACTAAGCTGTATTGTAAACATGAACCCCCGGGTACTTCAGAAAACTGCAAAAGCCGCAGAAAACTATGAAAATGCTGCTGCTTGAAGAGATGAAGGAACAAAACCTTAAGAAAAAAAGAGACCCTCTAGCTTCCCCTTTCCAACTCCTAGAACATAGGCATTAGGATCATAGGTCATTATTGCTTTTAGGTAGTATGGCTAGTTAATGTTCATCTACTGTGTCACTAACAACCAAGTACTGATCCTGTAAGGATGGCAAGCCCAGCAAAGCGGGCGGTGTGAGCAAATGAGGAAAATATGGATACAGGGAGCACAGTTCCCCAAGGACAGCTCTAGGCACTCCACTGCAATAAACAGAAGTTGCACAACAGCAATGGCTCACCATTATCATGTGGAACCCACTTATAGATGGTAGCTGTCACTATGGGGTGGTGGTTCATGTGCAGTGAATAAGCACTCACTGTTTCCAGTGAGTCAACCGTTTCCATGCAACCACAAATGGCTGAAGAAACTGTCAAGTTCTTTTGAAGAGCTACCTGCACGCAAAGAGCTTATTAGGTAATACCAGCTGCCTGCACCTAGTGGGCATGGGACATGGTCCTGAGCTAATACAAGTGACCAGATACTATCAATAGGAGTAACATTCAAAGCCTCCTTTTATGAAACCTGGGACACGGTGGAATAGGAGATGACAAGTGCTGACATGCCTGCATGCTGAGATGACAGCATGACAGTCTGTCAAATGCTGCTTATGTTGGTGAAGGATATTGGGGGTAGCTGAGCAGAGATGGACAACCATAAATATAGGAAGGTTGGATTTTTTTTTTTTTTTACACACAGCTCAGTATCTGAGCCTGTATTGCACCATGAGGGGAAGAAAGCAGCCACAGCAGCATAGCACTTCTTCTCAATCAAGAACATTCTACATTTCCACTGTTACACACATTGTTTCTTCACATTACCCATGATAGCCCTGCAGACATCTTGTTGGTTTTAATGGAATAAATCCAGGAATAGGATTTGTTCAGCATTCTTGGAATCTTCCAATTATTGAGCTTTTCTGAAACCTATACGACAAAACAAAGGAGGAGAAAAGTCTTGTCACGGATTATTTTCCAAAGTCTATTAATGTACGTGCTCAAAAGAGGCAGGGGGTTCACGGAAGCACGATGGTGAATGGTGTTCGCAACCACCCACATCCTGCTTGGTGTTTAAGTGGGGACTGAAAGCATGAAAAGAAGTCCAGAATTTCACCACCCTTCCTCATAACAGCGAAGCAAATCCTGAGATGAGGACATACGCGTACACAAGGTATAATGCGGAATTTATCATATTGCTCAGCATTGATAGAAGCAGATTTCAGATGCTCAAGTGCTTCACAAACATTCTCTCCATCATTCCGATGGTGCTGCCCAGAAAGTAGGCCAGGATGGTCCCCATCTGGAAGCTGAGGCTGAGAGAAGAAGTGGCTTGGCTAAGGCCACCTTGTGAGTTTGTCACAGGGATTTCTAATTTATGCTCTCAGATATACCGGTACATACTCTAGCAAAAATACAAATTAAGACACAAAAGGCTTGGTTTTAAAAGCTTAAAACCAATGGTTGAATATACTGCAAGCACTGGAAATTTAAGAATTTCAGATAAAAACAACAGAAAAACACAAGAATTTATTATGATGAAATCCAATGTATTTTGAGTGGATTCTCTTTGTCAGGCATAAAGCAAAAGCAGCCAGCTGTATTGGGAAAGGGCTGTCTCTCAGTGGTAGGGCACCTGCTTTGTATGCAGAAGGCCTCGGGTTTAATCCCGAGCATCTTCACATGGAGTCAGCAAAGTCCAAAACCTCAGGGAGCTGCTGCCAGTTAGCACAGACCTAGATGAACTAATGTTCTGACCAGTAAGAGAGCTTCATATACATTAGCTCGGCCTAATAATAATAATAATAATAATAATAAAATTGTAGTGCAACTTTAGGATTTTCCTTTCCTGTAGTTTCTACACTGGTGCCCTTCCTCCTTCCCATCAAACAAACAGCCTGGTCTGCTAGTCTGCCTATTCCAGATCCCTCTGTACTGCCTTGCCTTGCACACAAGAGAGGCATGCATATCCACACGTATGCAATAGCACAACATCACATCATCTAGCCATTTTTTTTTAATGCAAAACACCTTCAGAGGGGGAAGAGAACCTCTTTACATACATATAGACTTCCTTTTACAATAGTAACCCATCACCCTCTCCTATACATCTAGTCGTACTGGAGCAAACGAACAGGGGAACCAAGTGGAACCAAGTTCCACACCTGTTTGTCACACTCTGCCCCCCCATGAATATTGATGCTGGTGCGTGGGTTGGCCCTTGGACCTGCACATGCGACAAACACCATACAGATCTGAGAATCTGCACGTTGCCTCCTGCCACACCCTGCTCCCGTCTTATTTCTTATCTCAGGATCAGACTGAGACCTTTTGAAACACCAAGTGTAAAAAATAAAATCATTAAATCTAAGTGCTCTGCTCAACATGGGGCTTACACAGGCATGTGATATTACCAGGTATTTTGACTGTTGGTAGCAGGGGAATAAGACTTTCCAGGACTTGTCGAATGCGGTACACTATAGAAAAATAAGAGATATGACGACTTAGTTATATACGTAGAAACATAAAAGCAATGTATAGGACATCCACCACAAGCATCATATTGCAACCAGCAACACAAAACAACTCCAGTAATATTGATTTCTTAGCACATGAAGTGCATGATGCTTCATACATTTGAAGAATTTTCTTCTGCCAGCTATACAATACACTTACCAAGGCCAAAATATATTCCAGTTGTTTCCAAGGCTGCAAAGGTCATCAAACCAATACCAAGGGAAACTGTCCAGTCTGGAAAAAAAAAAAGAGCATATTCTAAATTTTGTTTACTAGGTTGTATCCTAAGTTTAGCAAATCATGACCAAGTCCACAACTAACTTCCTTAATCGCAACTAACGAAACTGTTCACCAAAATGCAATCAATATACAGTATTACAATTGACTTACTGTTATATTTGTAATAGCAAACTAATAAGGTTCCAATAGCAAAGCAAAGAATGACAAAATGGAAGAATTCATCTGAAACGAGAGAGAAAAAAGAAATAAAATAACGGAATCTAACTTGAGGACTTAAAATTATCAGCTAGAATTTCCAAATGTTCCTATACTGATGAAGACCTCCTGTTTTTAGAGGGGAGAAGAATATCTGGAGATTCAAGCAGCAGCCAGGATCTTCACTAACAACACTCAGAATAAATTATGTATACATTCCAGATGCGTTCTGCACTCCTGAACTTGAATATTGAAGGACTTGAGTCAGCAAACCCTTTTAGCAATATACATTATTTAAAGTATGGGAATATGCCTTTATCACGCACAGCTAGAATGCCAAGAACAGAGAGTATTGCTAAGAGTTGGAGTGTATTTAGCATTCAGTTGCTAAGGGCTTCCTATCTGGAAGCTGAAAATGGGGGGACTGAACTGTGATGATTTAGTTTTGAGGGAAAGGCATGCTCTCATGTATGGTAACTCACTATGTCAAATTCCCAGGATTGAACTCCGGCATTTAAAATAAGATAAGCCCTGGCTCACACTGTGTAGAATTTACAACTAAGCTTGGGGCCAGTTAAATTCTTACCATCTTTTCGTATGCTTGGAACCCACCATCTTGGATGGGGAGGTGAACAGGTGGTACCATTTTCATTCACTACAAGAAATGAAACTTGAGTTTAACCAGACAGATCTACAAACTGCTTAGTTCATGTACACCGATGGAAGCTGAAAAATGTCCATTTAGCCAATGGATTATTTGGTTATTGATCCTACAGTGCTGGGCTAGCAGCAAGTAAATCTGCCAGTCCAGGGTTCAGTACAGATGTTGCATACCAACACGTCAGTCCTTACCCAATTCTACACACACACACACACACACACACACACACACACACACACACTTGCACAGTGCCCTGTACTTTGGCTCCAACCACACCTTTTATTCTTCACTCAATTTTTTACCCACTCATTAAGATAACTATCAAGAGGAAAGGGAATCAGGGGAACTGGGGTGGGTGGGTGAGGGTTCAGGCAGTAATTTGGAAAAGTGAAGATGAGGTGTTCTCCAGTTGACCAGCTACTTTTTGTCGAATGCCTGTCAGTTGATGACCACTATCTTAGTTGCAATGAGCCAGACATTTTTCATCTAACCATACAATCAGTAGGTAAATGATCAGATTCTGATCGGAATGACATCAAATAAATATGTGAGATGAGTGGTTTATTATTGTTTTATTATTATTATTATTATTATTAATGTATATAGTACCATCTATGTGCATGTCACTTTACACAAAATGAAAACGTTGATCCCTGTCCAGAAGGGCTTACAATCTAAGAGAGAGACACAGGGGCGACAACTGGGAACATATGAAAAGCCCTTCTGGATCAGACCACAGGTCCATCCAAGTCTAGCAACTTGTTTACCAAAGTGGCTCACCAGAGCCATCAAGCAGGAGAGAAAGGCATTCCATCGGTGAGGGGAGGGAAGTGGACGTAGGAGAAGACGGAGGGAATATATGCCATTATTTATCATGTACACTTAAGGTTTAGTTACAGAGAAGTATGGGCACTACGGTGTTGGGCCAAAGGCTTCATAAAAAACATGACAATTGGTTCCTCACCACCACCAAAGTTGCAAGCCATAACATTATGCTGATGATGCAGATAAATACTACGACACAGTTATTTGTGTGACAGGCAGTTATTTGCCACAGATTGCAATGCCTTATGGGTGTCGCATGAACTGTCTGCTCGTCAAACATGCTTCTGTAGATACTTCTGATGCAGCTACAAGTGGCAGTAGGAGGAGACCTAACGATGGGACACATGTACCCCTGACCTGAATCCAGGAGATGTGGCTCCTCAGTGGGGCAAGCTAAACCCAACGGTGGCTTCTATGATGGCAGACCCTTTTCTCAATATGAATCAATGGAGTAAATGTTGCCCCACTGGAGAAAAGGGAAGGGTGCGCAATAAGGACAACTAATAATAAGATAATGTAGCAAATATGAGCTAAGATTTTCATGGCCAGCAACAATAACCAAAGAAAATAGTTCAAAGACGGGATTAAAAGCCATGACGGTGAAAAAATGTTTATCGTTAGAAACTACTAAGAACTAGTTAAAAACAATAAAAACAAGTTAAAACACAACGTTTCGATCGTCCTTTGACGATCTTCTTCAGGTAAAAAGACGCAGCAGGCTGCAGAAGATGACACTCTTCCTTTGCAATGTTCATTGTTTAAAAGACACAGGCCTGCCGGCCAGCTGGAGCTAATTAGAATCGGAAGTGAATGTTCCGGCTGAACGCCAGGCAGTAACACCGCAGTTAAAGCTCCAATCCCCAGCAGCAGTAACCTCAACTAACCTGAGGCAGACAACTCGGGAGTCAGGATCGTGGAAGCCTCGGTGTTAAAACTCCCAAGCTACTGTGGCTTTGAACTATTTTCTTTGGAGATAATGTGGCATTTATGTAGCATGGCTTCACTGCTTGTTGGTAACATCTTCCCACTACATAGGGTTTTTTTGCCTGAAGATGCTCGATAAAATTTGAGTGAAATGTTGCATTTTAGAGTTTGGTTTTAATTTTAAAACTTTTGTTACCTGGTTTTAACATGTGGCTGTTTTTGTTCAATGTTTTTTTAAGGGTTTTTTTAACAGTGTATTTATATATATGTTCCCAAGTTTGTGACCAGTACCTCAGTTTTATTATTTACTTAAATAGTGTTTTTTGCCATGGCTGTATACCCATCTCCCATAGAGCATTCTTTCTTTAATAAGATAAATGCTTACAGGTATTTATTATTATAGCACTATTTGAGTGTGCAGAGGGTGTCAATAGGATGCCTCTTTATTTCCTGTGGTCGCACCAGTTTGAGAATGTGGTTAATGAGTCTGTCCCCAAACATCCTGCATACTTTTGCTTTCACATTTGGAGGCTTTTCTGAAAAGCTCATGGCAAACGGTGCAATGTTTAAGCTTTGGTTTCATAAGCTATCATGCGTATAACTAGCATAACTCACGGTTCAAAAATTAAGAGGCACAAATTATATAAGACAGGACTTTACAATTGGCACTCAGTATTTACCACCTGCAGTTGCGTCTCTTCTCCTCACAACCCCTGAAAAAGAACAGGAAATATGATACAAATAAACAATGCATCTTTTTGAGGCAAATAAATCAATACTATATCCCATGCACAATACAATATTGGGATGAGTGTAGGCGGATTTCACCACCAAGACCCCTCCCCCCCCAAAAAAAACAGCAAAGCATTGTGAAAGCAACTCTCCTTTCCCAATAGGATTCCTGCAGTAACTCAAACTGTGCATGTTGAAGATAATGCTGCAAGATTTGGATGGCAGTGACCACTAGATGGCACAACAAGCGACATGAAACCTCAAAAAAGGCAGCAAAAACAGTGTTCAAGCATACTGTCTTTATCATTGTTTGAAATAATCCTCTCTCTTCTACAGAAATATTTGGGGCCCTGTAGTCAGGGTTGCTTCACATATGTATGTTTGGTACTTTTCCTCTGTGGCTTTTTTGTGTGCAACTTCATGCAAAAGGACTTCATGCAAGTCCTTCAACTTGCATGAAGGACAGCAAGTTGTTTTTGTTTTGTTTTGGCCTTGTTGTGGTGGCATTGCTGGAGGGGATGTTGCACTGTAAGATCATCCACCAGGGCAGTGATGTAATAATAGGGGAGGGGGGCAGCAAGCCTGGGGGGCAGCAAAATCACCCCTGGGCCCGCCCCCCCACTTTGGCAGCAGCGACGAGCCTTGCAGCGCTGCTTCCAAGACTCCTGTTGCCGCCAACGCCGTTGCTAGGGCGTCAGCAGGCTGCTGGTGGTGACGCTCAGGGCCTGCAGCCTGCCCCCTCTCCCCACGCCACCGCCTGGCCGTCAGACGCAAGACGCGAGTTGTGACTGCATCCTGCCACCCGGCCGTCCTCCTCAGCTCGAGCTCGGCGGGCCACTTCTGACTGTGCCAGGCCGGGCAAGGCTGGGGCCTGGGCAGCGTTCTTCGCGTGCGCGTGGAGCCCCCCCAAGCCCCACCCCCCAGAAGGGCCGAACCAAGATGCAATTGCAACCCTTCTGGGGGCGGTACTTCAGGCGGTGCCGCACACACATGAAGAACGCCACCCAGGCCCCAGCCCCACCCGTCCCAGTCAGAAGCGGCCTGCCGAGCCCGAGCAGAGGATAGCCGGGCGGCGGGACGCAGTCACGACTCGCGTCCGACGGTTGGGGAAGAGGGTACAGTGGGGGCTCCCCCTGCCCCTGGCAGCCACCCTTCCCCCGCCCCTACAGATGCAGTGTGGCATCACCCGGGGCTTGGCTTCTGGGCGATGTCACGTGGCGGGGGTGGGGCTTTGCTGGGGGGGCATCATCTCGGCCTGCCACCCCCGGTATGGGGCAGCCTTGCTACGACTCTGCACCAGGGACTAGACAGGAAGAGTGTAACCCTGTTGTTCTGCTAGAACTCTCAGTGGCTTTCAACACCATTGACTATGGCAGGGGTGGCCAAAGCTGCTTGAAGTAAGAGCCACACACGATAAACTTCAGATGTTTGAGAACAGCGATATTTAAGAAGCATTTAAATTCTTCAATAAATTTACTCACCGTGAACATTAAACTTATGTTTTAATCTAGTGAACTCTCAGTTTAATTATAAAGTGGCCAATTACTGAAAACTGTGATTTACTGCACTCACCCGATTCACTGCATGGAATGACTTCCCCCGATGAACCTAAAATGAGGCACAACACAGAATATTTGTTTAGTTAGGTTACAAACCTGCTCCAACATCTGTTGATGCAAAAGTATAGAAACTTTTTCCAATTTTGATAAAGATTTGGGAAGCGACAATGAGTCATAAAGCTTGCCTGCCACAGGGGAAGGACTGGGTGGTGGGTGCATGATTCAGTCCAGCAACATACGATTCTTTTTCACCCAAAGTGCCATATTAGCTCTGTACCCCACCCTGCCTTTTACATTACCTGATTTTTCTACTTTATGGACTGCAGCAGGAGAATTTGAGTTACTCATGACGGTGTCTGTAAAAACAAAGAGCTTTTAAATCAGATACAGTATGCCTCAAATGCTGCTGATTTCAGTTTATATCGTTTTTTGGTTTTTTGTTTTAATTCTGTATTTTATTGTGTTGTTGCAGGTCTCCTTGGGCACCCCATTGTGGGATAGAAATTGTCTAACTAACTAAATTCTAGACTCTAATCAGGCATCCGACTTTAAGATGAACTCATAGTTCCTACTTACCACCTACTACTAATGAACAGGACTTCACAATAATCAGATAGCAAACCTCAAACAGTATTTAAATCTGTACATGGTAATACTTTATCATTCTTACCGCCACCTTGAAAGTTTTGTACTGAAAGACAGAGTAGTAATATTTTAAACAAACAATACTTTGGTGCCAGCAAATACACCAGTGGAAATATTGTATACACCTACAATCAGCATCCCAGGGGTTTTAGCTGCAAACCTTGCTGAAGTCAAATGGACCACTGTTTGCTACAGCTTCTGCGAGTACACATAGGATGCAATAAAGACGTCCAAAGAGGTCCCCTAGGTCTTTACAATGCTTCAGGTTGGGAAAGCAACCTTAGCCAGATGACAGTTTCATAGTAAGGCTTCAATCCTACGCACATGTATCCAAGAATTACGGCACAATCCTGTGTAGACGAAGCCACAGGGCAGCGCGCACTGCCCCGGGGCAGGGTGTCGTGCAAGTGCCGTAAAGCACTTGCGCGACACCCGGAAAGCAAGCAGTGCCGGTGCTGCGGCCTGCGCTGCATGCTCCGCCATCTCCCCGGCCCTGCGCCCGCTGGACCAAATAAGTTCTACACCAGTCAGGGCAGGGGCGGGGGGAGGGCAGACCAGGCGGCGAGGGAGGGTGGCCATAGGTCACCCGGGGCCTGGAGGGGGTGGGGATAGCGGGGGCCGAGATCCCCAATATTCAAAGCTCCCTCCAGGGCCCCGTTGCCGTGGCATGAGCGGCGCGAATGTACGCGAGCTCCGGAGCTCGAGTAGGCCGGAGCTCAAGTGGGCCCATTGGGCCTACCGCCACTGACACCGGGGAAAGGGGACAATCATCCCCTTCTCCCAAATTGTTCCCAGGCTGCCCCAGGGCAGCCCAGGGACTTGATAGGATGCGGCGGTCAGCCCTTTAGGTCAACCGCCACAGCCTACACAGGATCGGGCTGCCCGTCCTACTGATCCCAGTGCTACTAATTTCCAAATAAACATGCTCAGGATTACATTCTCAGATTCACAAGATATCCTGGACGGAATTGAGGAGTGAGGAGAAGTTTCAGCTAAATTAAATTTACAGGACTGAGTAATGAGTCATTATGATGAAAGAACCCATTTATCACCATTGTGGGGAATTTCTTATTCTAAATGGTTGTCCCTTAGTCACAAAAATCATATCCTCATATAATTTTATTGTACTCATCAGAGTAAATGCTACAACTCAAAGTATGCTTACCAGATCGCCGACCGGGACGGAGCTGCTTGCCCTTAAAGGGCGGGGCACGGGGGGGCCAGAACGCGACGCGTTCTGCCCCCCATGCCCCGCCCCTTAAGGGCAAGCAGCTCCGTCCCGGTCGGCGATCTGGTAAGCGTAACTCAAAGGACCCTCCTCTTTGAAAGCTTGATCTGACAAGACTATTGTGAACCACAGTGCCAAAAAGGAACTATTGAGATGCTTCTGTACAGGCAGGCAGGAGGCACTGCAAATCGCATTAGCCCTCAGAAATGGCATTTCATTTAAATGTTAGTCTAGGTCATTAGACTAACCACTTCTTTCTAATCAAACAAGAAATGTCTAAATGGCTACATCAAAGAACCACATTCTTTTACTGACAGTTCTGGGTACCTTGTCTAATATTTCAAGGTATTACATGAGCATTTTGAAAGAATATTGCTAGGGGGGGACGAGTGGGAACAACAGCTAAGAAAACAAAATGCATGGATATGCTGGGTTTTCTCAGATGTGCTGCTAGTCAGACACAATTAAGTCTTACATTAAAACTTTGCCCAATAAATACAACATTAATGAGTTAGAGAAAGCAGTGACAAAATGGTACGTGATCGTGCTTAAAGCAGGATTAGAAGTATGATCATTCCGGCAGATAATAGAAGATTACAGAACCTAGGCATGTCTACTCAGAAGTAAGTCCCATTGTGTTCAATGGGGTTTACTCCCAGAAAGTGTTATGAGATTTAAGCCTTACTTACCGCCTAACCCCCCACTGATGCAGCAGTGTCACTGGATCCTGCAGGTGGGGGGCAGTCTCGGAGGTTTCCTCCGGGTAAGGGAACAAAAGCTGCCCCGCAAGGTCTACTTGGACCTGCGCCAGCTACTGGCACATATCTGAGGGGACCCAGGAAGGCAGATTGAGGCCAGGAACACGGACAGGATATTGGTGGTGCCACTGCCACCAATACTGCCCCTTTCCTGGCATTGATTATCCCTCCCCTTCCCACCCTGGTCTTTACTCCATTCCTCCCCCTCCCTGCCCCATTCCGCCCAACCCCCACCTCCCTCCTGCCCACTGTGTTAACTTACTGGCACCAGGGGTTGTTTATGGGCTACTGGCACATGACCACTTGTTGAATGGCAATGAAGGAACACTAGTTCCAGCAGCGCAAGGCCCCAGGGAAGTGTTGGTATTGGAGCAAATGCAATAACAAATTCTTCTGCACTAGAAACTAGTACTGTTATCAAATCTGTGGATGCCGTATTCAGGTTTAGCGTCCACAGATATGCAAATTGAAGCCCTGTTGCATGTTCCAGGGTGGCAATCACAGGGTGAAGATTTTCCCATAATCAGTGTTTGTTGCAACAGCCATGCTGCTCACTGCTGATCATGGGAGGAGGGGGACTATATACATGCATGCTAGCAGTGGAGGTTGGGGCTAACATAATGTGATTTTGTCAAGCCTATGTGTTCATCTCCCCATAAAGATGAGTGCCTGAGCAGGGCTATAGGCTAACAAATTTATTATGGTATTTCATAGGCAAGAGACAACTTATCAAATACACAGAGAACAATAAAGGTGCTGACATATAGCAACGGTTACTATTGTTATTTATATAGCATCATTTGTGTACATAATGGATAGAGAAATTCCTATCCCAGGGGCAAAGTCCTAAAATTTCCCAACTTCCTGCCATGATTCTGCTCCCTTTTGCACCTCCCCAGCTGCTATTTATAAAAACACCCCCACCCCCAGGCCACACTGTGTGTTTTGCATAACGTGTGACTTGGCTCCAAGAGTGTCTGAAGAGGTCTGCTGCATTAATGATTTTTACACCTAATACTGAGATATACTAGATGGCAGCTTATCCAACAAATAGTGGCAGTGCATTGGACCCCTTCAGACAACCTGGTCCCACTGGATTCCACTATATAGTGACTGCAGGTAGTCCCCTACTTAATATCTGCCTACCTGGAGGTCTGCACTTACGGTAATTTGAAACATTATTTATGCAATGTAAACAAAATTGTCAACAACTTTCGGTAATGGTTAAAACATATTACAGCCCCCCCCCCACTATCCGCGGATTCGCTATTAGTGGATCCACTTATCCATGGATAGCAGATGGCCCCCCACCCCCTGCGCAAAAGCACAACGCACCTGCGCGAAAAGCGCAACATGGCTGTCTTTACATTGGGACATCTGTATGTCGGAAGTCCTTAAGTCGTGGACTTCCTGTACAAAATTCACAGTGGAAAAACTAGTTCTCTGAACTCATTCAGTGCCCTTTAAACTGAACACAATGTGCCATTCCCACAAGTGTATAGGAGCCACGTGCTGAAGTAAAACCACTGGCATAAGAAACAATCCACAGGAACTGACTGACCTGTAAGAACCAACTGACCTGTAATGACAGTGTGTATAACTGGATCTTTGGTAAGTGCTATTCTGTTGGTCTTGCTGTTTCAAAAACAAACTGTGTTGTCTGAAAGGCAAAAGGAAAATATGGTTGGTTGGTGTGGAAACTTCGTCAGAACAATTGCTGGGTGTGTTTCTCACTCCGAGTGTCAATCATGCATCTGGACTGGGTGGAGTAAGTCACAGCCCAGTGTCAAGTCATAGTTCTGCTTCCTCAGGCAGGCTGATTCATAGCAGGAAGACCAATTCATCATGCTGTTGCTGGGCTGTACCTTTTCTGCCCTTAACACAAATACTGCACGAGGCTGCTGGTGGAGGGGAGCCTGGCATCCCTAGTTCAGCCAAAGGTAACTACTGTATACTGTATTCAAGCACAGACTTGGTGGAGGAGAGAAGGAGCTGACTCCCGACTATTTGCTCAAACAAACTCAGAAAACAGTTTGTTTCTTTCCATACGGTCTGCTCGGGATTCCGAAGTTCAGAACCAAGGAGAAGATTCAGTATGAGGGTCACCCTAACATGGCTGGGGATAGACGGAGGTAGAAGTGCAAGCGTATGAATTACATGCAAGAACTGTATGAAGTAAACAACCCCCGAGGGAACCATTCAGGGAAAGTTGAGACTTCAGCAAACTGCAGTGGAACGAGCATCATGTTTGGGAAAAACCAACCCAGGAGCAAAGGAGTCACCAATGTTGCTTCCTATAATTTCGCTCCAGTGCCCAGGATGTTCATAAAAGCTTTGCCGAGTCTTCTGCTTCTGGCATAGTTTGTCCTCACAATATGTTCTTCCTACTGCAGGAGTTGATTACAGTACTTGAAAGATTCCCTGCGGGTTCGCAATACTTCACAGTGTATTTCTATGCAATTCAAACAAAAAAGATTGCTCTTCTACCTCAGTCATGTCCCCAACCATATTATAGCAGGCCACTCATGTCAAAACTTCTCATTGGCTGTGATGCCCAAACATGCAACATGGCAGGCTTCCCATTAAGTAGAATGTTTAACTTTCCAGTGTCATGTTTGTTTGTGTAATGCAAAACCCACTGTTAAGAGATCCAGTCACTCTTCAGGGTTCCCATATAGAAAGCTCTGGAGAAAGCACCATCTGTCCTCCTACTTGTCTCATTGTACATCATCTGAGACAAAAAAAGGTATTAGAATTACTTTCAAGGAAATGTTACACTTGGGTCTCTCGCTCCTCAGCTTTGTTGTCTCCAAGGCCAATTAAGCATGGCTGTCTTTCCTTGTGAGTCTCTTTTCAGACACTTCTAGATACCAAAGAAATACAGTAATTGCTTTCCAGGATTTCAGTTTCACTAGGGGTTAATTTATGAGATGATCACTCTTGGTGGCAGTTTCTAAGTGATACACTTGCTTGCCTCCCACTGACAGCCAACATATCCACAAAATATAAGCAAACTCCATATCTAGCAACGACCCTGCAGTAGCTGTTTCATACAACTATGCCATCATGTGAAGAATAAAAACAGAAGAGCCCTGCTGGATCAGGCCAAGAGCCCATCAAGTTCAGTTTCCTGTATCTCACAGCAGCCCACCGGATGTCAAGGTAGAAGTGCAAGCACAAAAAGACACTCAAGTCAACATGGTATCTTGTTGTCACTCCCTTGCACCTGGCATTCAGAGATTCACTACCTCTAAAACCAGGAGGTGGCATATAGTCATCATGGCTTGTAACCTGTGATTGACTTCTCATCCATAAATCTGTCCAATCCCCTTTTAAAGACATCTAGGCCAGGTGCCATCATCACATCCTGTGGCAAGGAGTTCCACAGGTTATTTGCACACCGGGCAATTTTTTTTCCCTTTTGTCTGTTCTAACTCTCCCACCACTCAATTTTAGTGGATGTCCCCTGGTTCTCGTGTTGTGTGAGAGGGAAAAGAACTTCCCTCTATCTACTCTATCCATTCCATGCATAATTTTATATATCTCAATTATGTCCCCCCCTCAGGCACCTTCTTCCTAGACTGAAGAGCCCCAAACGCTATAGCCTTTCCTCATAAGGGAGGTGCCCCAACTCACTAATAATTTCTGCATACTCTTCTGCACCTTTTCCAGTTCCAATATATCCTTTTTGAGATGTGGCAACAAGTATTGTACACAATACTCCAGATATGGCCTTACCATCAGTTTGTACAATAGCATAATAATATTGGTCATTTTATTCTCAACCCCTTTCTTAATTATGCTGAGCATGGAATTGGCCTTCTTCTCAGCAACAGCACACTGGGTCGACATTTTCATCGACCTGTCCACCCACCCACCCACGTTCTCTCTCCTGATCTGTCACAGACAGCTCAGAACCCATCAGCGTATATGTGAAATTTTGATTTCTTGCCCCAATGTGCATCACTTTATTTATTTACTTATATTGAAGTGCATCTGCCATTTTGCTGCCCATTTCTCAGTTTGGAAAGATCCGTTTGGAGTTCTTCACAATCCCTTCTGGACTTTACTACCTGGAAAACTCTAGTGTCTTCTGAAAACTTGGCCACCTCGCTGCTTATCTCCAACTCCAGGTCATTTATTAACAAGTTGGAAATCACTGGTCCTAAGATAGATTTCTTGGGACACACCACTTTTCACCTCTCTCTATTGTGAAAATTGCCCATTGACTCCCACTCTCTGCTTCCTGGTCTTCAACCAGTTCCTAATCCATAAGAGGACCTGCCCTCTTATTCCTTGATTGTGGAGTTTTCTCAGGAGCCTTTGGTGAGAGACTGTGTCAAATGCCTTCTGAAAGTCCAGATATATAGTATATAACAACACTGTATCATCATGATACATATGTGTCAGCCAACAAGGGTTCTGTTTGGGTAGTAGTAAGGAAGGTATAGAACTCATATACCATCCTCAGGACACCCAGAGTGACAAAGGGTGAGCAGTGCTGGTACAATCCTAGTTTTAGGATTTTTAATGGGATTATAACAATTAACAGGACAGAAACACGTTGCTGTGGGCCTCTTGCCCAGCACAGAATGCCACCGCAGCTTCAGTGACACATATATCTATGCACCTATGTCTATAGTCTTAGCAAGCTTGAGCAAGGAATCTATTGAGTAGTGTGGGGCCTGAAACATCAACAGATCCCTCAATCTGGCCCAGGTTTACTGCACTAAAAAACAAACCAACCCCAACCCTACACATATTCCGTGTCAGATAGATTAGGCAACGAGTACCTTCAGTAGTCCAAGGTATCTTTTGGCCCAGTCCTATCGTGGATTGGGCTGGCGCACGGAGGGCTTTATGACAGTGGAACACAATGTCGTCGTAAAATGTTGTAAAATGGCCTCCGGCGGTAGCCTAGTGCAGCAGCGCTGAAGGCCCACCACCAAACCTACAAAGGTAGGTGTAACAGTGGCGGAACGGGGGGATGGATGTGGATGAACGGGGTGGGGAGTGAGGCAGAACGGGGAAGGTATTGGCAGCACTCGCATGTGCCAATATCCTAACCCCGTCTGTCTCCCTTACTGCCGCTGTTACACGCCTTGGATTTACGCCTGCTAAACAAACGGGAGGTGTAGAACCAAGGAGTCCCATGGTGGTGGTGGTGGAGGCTTTCCCCAGGGTAAGTGAGCAAGTGTTCATTTACCCCAAAGAGACATTTCCAACCTACCCCCTCATGCAGATACAGCAAAGGCATTGTTAGGGGGGCAGGGGGCACCCTGGGTGCGGGGGGGACACATGGCGGGGGTGTAATTGCCGCCACAATTGCAATTCGATGACAATTCGGTGGCGGCAGCGAAAAAAGCAACCCCCAGCGGTTTTTCGGCAGCTTTTAGGCCGTTTGTGGTGACAGGATTCGCCTGCCCACCCACCCATGCCGCAAATGGCCTAAAAGCAGCCGAAAAACTGCCAGGGGTGCTTTTTGTCACCACCGCTGCCAAATCGCCACCAAATCCAGCGCAGGGCAGGGCTTGTGACGTCACATGGGGGTGTCACAGCGACGCCCCGGGGGTTGCAGCAACGCCACTGAGATACAGCACGTGCTCCGTTGGTGCAGCTGCATCAGCAGGGAGGGATTTGGGTAGAATTGGGCTATCAATGTATCACTGCCTGTCTGTCCAGCCCTCATGGTGCTGTATCCATAAACACCAACCCAAAATGCATCATCCAGCAAGGTCTATGTACAATACCATGATGGTTAAATGATGGGCGATTACTG
This sequence comes from Plestiodon gilberti rubricaudatus, assembly GCA_026170595.1. Lineage (NCBI taxonomy): Eukaryota > Metazoa > Chordata > Lepidosauria > Squamata > Scincidae > Plestiodon > Plestiodon gilberti. The sequence goes on along the minus strand of JANXHW010000002.1, from coordinate 216,488,475 downwards.
TTTTATCTAACACTTCACACAGCATTTAACGATGCAGGTAAATGACTGGAGGCTCCATTGTTCAGGACCCCAAACCTTGCGAGACAGATTTGTCCAGTCCTAGTCCTATGTTTTAGATAATGTTTGTCCCCTCCTTAATCCCATCACAATTTTAATTGACCCTGTATTTGCTCTCTGCCTCAACTCACTGGTACTACAGCATCCCAACACTGATTTTCTATTCCACCACCACCACCCGAAATGTAAAAGCCAGAGGAGGGGAGGCCAGAAGGAAAAACTCAGGCCTGCATTCTTAGAAGTAAACGGGACTAGTTGTGTTTGTATCTAATTTTCTTGCTATCCTAGGTAATAAGAACTAAAAAAAATGACACATTACATATACATAGACAGCACATTATTGCAAATCTATTTTATATGGAAGGCAGAGTGATGCCTAGTTATCAACTGTGCCTTCGATTCTATTTCCTGATTTCAGCGCCTTAGGAAAGGGTGTGCAAATATATTTCGACTCTGCTGTCTGCCTCAGGAGTTACTGGGTTCATGTCTTGATCATATGGGTAATTAGGGGTATTGTCCCAAGACAAAACAATATGGAAGCTAGAGAAGAAGAGAACAATGTGTGCTTCAGCACTTTAGATAGGGGAGTTAAAACAGAAATGTCTGTCGTGCAGCAATTACATGCAACACAACTTCTTTTGAGGGTCTGATAACTGCTGTGTTATCTACTCTGCCAAACTGTTATGCCCCTAAAACACTGGAAACCCTTACAACCCTTGGAGGTGATCTTTGTGATTACCCTGTACTATAGTCCTGCACAAGTGTTACGTTGCATGCACATTCATGCTGCCGTAATTGCATACAGGAGGTGTAAGAATGAGGGTACATGTGTTTATACCTGAAGTACATACATATGGGAGAATCTGAATAAATCTGGGGTGGCAGTCTGTCTTAATTCACGTTCACTGTACGCGCATAAATGTGTACAAACTGTTGCATATGTGATGATGACTGCATACCTACATAGGTTTCCAAACCACAGAGATAACAATGTATAGGAGTGCAATTTGCCTACCCAGCATATGCTGTTGATCATTAGCCTATAAGTGATTCATTTGAAACTGTGGGGAAATGTTACGACGCCTACTTGTGTCCCTCCACTTCCTTATCAAGTATTTAATGCATTAAAATAACTAGCATCGGGTCAGAAAAATCATGAGGGAAAGATGCAGGCAAAAAGGGAGACACCGTGGAAAAGCTCGATTATGGTCTGACATTGCTCCTTGTTGATATATTTGATTTCCTGCCAACGTCCTCAACTTACCGAATGCTATTCCAGTTGCCAGCTACTAAAAATCTTCCTACGCACATGTTTTTATTTTGAGGTGTCCTATTATCAGCTCAGTCTCCTCTTGAATTCTGGTCCATGACTTAGGTCCCAGTCCTATGCTGCCGCTGTATCGTCGGAACCCATGTTCCAGGCAATGCAGTGCACTTTACAGCCATGGCAGAATGCAACGCACCATAGAGCGCAGCCTGAGCACTGCCGCAAATGGTGAGCAGTGGCAGCCAGACAACAGTAACCACTGTAGGAGCCCCAGAACTGGCAAGTCAGCGTGGGTGGTGGTGGTGGTGGAATGGGGCAGGAAGGGGAGCAGGATGAACGGTGTGGGGACCAGGGCAGAGGGGGTGTGTCGAGGGTTGGAAGGGAGAAGTTGTTGGTAGCAGTGGCTTCGGCGATATCCTATCCCCCTACCCGAGACCACTCAGACTTGTGCCAGCAAAATAGCTGGCGCGGATCTGAGTAGACTCATTGGGGCAGTGGAGGCTTGCCCTGGGGCAAGGGAACAAATGTTCCCTTACCAGAGGCCCCCTCGGCTCAAAATTCTGCCATGAGATGCAGCACGCGCCCCATTGGCACAAGGGAAGTTGGGTTGGATGGGGTTGTTAGTTTGGTTGTCCAGAAAAATATACGGGGAAGATAAGGAAAACGAAAAGAAGTCCTGAGAGATGCAGTGTCAGGATAGCTGGGATAAAGCTGCATGATGTCAGAAGCAGGGATTCCAGAGGAGAAATGTCACCTCACCTTATCTACCCCTTGGGCCACTTGTTATACCGTTGATTTGGGTTAGATCTGCATTTTAAATTTCAATGAATATAAAGAGGTTAATTACTACAGATTACTTTTTCCAAAAAAAAACCTTATAATATTGTAGCCTTAGTAGGGTTCTGGGAGGGAATCCTTGGCTACAGATCACAACTTTCAGACTATAATTCCCCGGATCCCTTCCACAGATTTAAACTTGGGTTGATTTTGTATGACAGATTCATACAACTTCAGTGCTGCTGCTGCTGCTAAGCTAGAATGCTTGAAGAAATTATAGCAACACATTTCTACTATGCCTTAGTCAACGTTTCATTAGAGAGCAGGCAGAGGAATGTGAAAACCATGCTTCACCAAACATTTAGGAATCCTATTTAGTGACAAAAAGAGCATCAATTTAGTAACCCAAGGAGCACCAATGAAACACTTGTTGCCAAGACAAGGCTCACCAAAGTCAAAGACAGCAAGTATTTATTATTAGTAGTATTACCAGTATTTATATACCGCTTTTCAACAAAAAAAAGTTCACAAAGCGGTTTACAGAGAAAACCAAAGGATCTAATAGTTTCTCCCAAACCAAGAAAAATGATAACTCTGATTAGATTAGTTACAGCATGAGACAAAACACTTACCAGTACGCTCCAGTCCTCAGGCCTTCTATACTGTGTCCGCCGGCAACGTACTATGGACTGGTCAGACTCTAATCCACAACAATAACACTTTGCTGAAAATGTAACACAGCAGCATATCAGATTGGTAGAGGCCACTCCTCTCATGTATTCGCAGAGACAAGATTTTCTAGTTTGGTCAGCTCTGCTCCTCCTCCTGCCATAGAGCATCCTATTGCATCTAATTGCAGTTTATGGGCTGAGTTACTAATTGCAAAAGCCATATGATGCCAATGGTTCATGCCAATTTCATTGAAACCCAGAGATTGTGCAATACCATGGTGATACATTCAACTGAGGTAAGGTAAGGGGGGTAAGGTAAGGGGGAGGTAAAAGCAGCAGGGAGGTAAAAGCAGGGCGGGGTGGGTGGGTGTGCGCCCCCCCGGCGCACGCGTGAGCGCCAGGGTAACCATTTGCGATGGAGGGACACACGGCCCGCGGGACATTTTCCCAATGGGAAAATGGCCCTCCATCGCAAATAGGTTCCCCACCCCTGCTCTAGAGCCCTTGTCCGTTTAGTTTTAGGACATTGTCACTGGACACCTGTGCATGTGTTACCAGGAGTGCTCTAAGTCAAAATTCACTTAGAGTTTAGAGTCTTAGACAATTTCACTTAGAGTCTAAGACATGTGCAATATGCACATATGGAGAAAGTATATTGAGTGTGCAGGGATTATGTGCAGGGATCATGTCACAACTCAACGGAATGGCATGAAATGAGGAGAGAGGTAAGGTTATAGGTGCAAAAAATACATAGCTTTTTGGGGGGGAATAAGAAGGCAATAATTGGGAAGGGGAATCAAAAAGATGTCCGCAATAATCACTCACACAACTAGGTCGTAAACACCAGTGATTTCTAGGTAGGAAGCCAGAGAAAAAGGAAATCCTTACATGGAGAAGGGAGTGTGAAATGGCACAAACTAAGGAGAGGAGATAGGAGGGGAAGCAGGATGGTAGCATGTTAGGGAAATCAGGAGGATTATCCGGGGAAGCAGGGGCTGAAGACACAGGGGTGCTCAGGGGGTGAAGGGAATGGGGATGCTTGACGTGGGTCACCGGAACGATTCAAGAGCAGCAGCAGGAGTAGCAATGGGACAGACAGTGCAACATGAGGATTCTGGGATGAAGCTTTTTATTATCAAAATCCCCAGAGAAAAGTTATTGAGCATATCAAGGACCATTTCTTTGTTTCTTGACGGTCCATCTCTAGTTCAAGATGGATGCCTCTATTGTTCTACAGCCTGCAGAGGATTCTAGTTGCTCAAGAGGCAATCAATTATCATATAACCCTTGACTGAGTTTACAATGAAGTTTGTGAGGGAAGTGAAGGTCGAGGGCACCTCTTTTATGTTCAACAATGACTTTGTTTACTTTGAAGTCAGGAAACTTTCAGGATGTGGTTTTTTTTACAGGTTTAAATCTGCTGAGCAAGCAAGGTGTGGCTGGTCATTAATTTTCCCCCAAAGGCAAGGTTTCTCCTAGGCCAGCCAGCTAAAGTTGTGGGGTGGTTGCCTTTTCCCTAAGGCCTCTGGGACCTGATGCTTCCATGTCATCAGCCCAAGTAAAATAAAATAAAAAATGAGATAGAGACAGATCAGGCTTGCCTGGCATGCATTCACTCAGTACACATGTACAGTATATGAAACATGGCAAGAAACACATGATATCCCCAAAGGAAAATGAATTGCCAATAACCATTACTTTCCTGGAAGAAAATGTCTGAGGGCAACACTACCCCAGAAATGAATTCAATACAATGCAATGAGGTAACTTTGTACCCTGTCTAAGTTTCAATAGTTTGCCAACGTGGCTTCCCCTCCCCCCTCTTCAGCTCTCCCCCCCCCCCCCTCTTTCTCTGTCCCAGACACATGATTGCTTTAGGATGGAAAGGTATTAGAAAGGACATCTGACTGTCCTTTCAAACACAAGCAATGTGACTAGCTGGCCCAAAGTAATCTACAGAATGAAAGGGAGTAGCTCTGGTTTTTAGACTTGCTGACCTTACCGAAATTAGAGGTTGCTGAATTCTATACACACTTATCTGGGAGTAAGTTCCACTGAAATCAATAAGACGTATTTCTGAGTAGACTGTGTGCATTCTTGTTTCTATTTACAAGCCATGTGATGGTGTCTAGTGCACATTGTGATGCACACTGACTTCTAGTGTCTAACAGCGCAATCCAACTTAACTTTTGTGCCAGTTTAACCAGCGGCACAGTGAGAACAGGAGGCCCCAGAAAGGAAAAGCAATTCAAATCCCCTTTGAATTCCTCTTTTGGAGGGGATTTGAATCCCTTTTCCGTTCTGGGGCCTCCCGTTCTCACTGCGTCGCTGGTTAAACCAGCACAAAAGTTAAGTCGGATTGAGCTGTAATTCAATTAAATTTCCTTGGGGTTCATTTGTAAACATCACACAAGTTATCCGGGATAAGTTAAGACCACCCTTAACAAAAAAAATGGTTTTGTTCTCCATTTCCAAATGAGGGTGAATGTGAAGGTGGTCTTAATTGAGACAAAGTTTTAAAATCACATATGACAGAGTTAATTAACTGACAACACAATCCTATGCATGTCTACTCAGAAGTAAGTTCCACTGTGTTCAAGTGTGTATAGGATTGCAGTCCGAGTCTGCCAGCAATATTATTACCAATTATAAATTGCCATCATGCTTATCTAGTATACTTTCAAGCTTACTACAAGACCAGCCTTGTTTCATTTCCTCTTGCAGTCCACTGTACTAAATAAACACACACACCTGCCTACTGAGAATTTCAGATATCATGTATTTGATGAGGTAGATCTTCTGAAAGTTGATTTATGTTGGTTTCACTTTCCAATACTCACTGTGAACCAATGGCCTTTTCTGCAGCTGCCAGGAAGCATTTCTGACACCATGCAATATTACTTTAAACCAGGAACCAGCAATGGAGGTGTTCATAGACACTGATCTGTATTTTGTAGCTGGAATAATCATCTAGTAGCAAACTTCACAACAGTTCTAACCTGGGATCTTGCTGCACTAAGTTTCCTTTCAGGGAACATGTGACTGAAGCCTCTGAGGGTCTATGGGATTTTACCTTAAAGCAACAGTAGCACATCCTGTTAAAGAACAACTACATGCTGTTACGTTTAACATATCAACACAGAGAATGACTTTGAAAACAAATACTGTACATCAATGCAGCCTGTCACAAGCATCACTGTATACCCACTTACAAAAGTATTAGTACTCCAGTAGTAAACATATTTATATGGAGGAATCAGTGGAACTTATTTTGTCCCTTCTAATCCCCATTTTAGAGAAGTGGAGTGGGGTGTGGAATACTTCAACCTGATCTGGTCTGCAATGATCCACGTTGCTAGAAAGACAGACTGTGGAGTCCAAGTTGGCTCTTCCACTTGTGCTAGGTTGTCTAGGGGAAAAGGGTACCTGCAACATAGCACCCAGTTAAAAACATGGGAAGCTACAATCCAGGTAAGTCCTAAATTCCCTGCACCTACCTCTGAGTTGTTCTTTGCATGGGGGAAGGTGGAAAGATTCTGGTATTTTGGCAAGTGAAGAGGGGGAAGGGTGTCAAACTCTTCACTTTGTGTTATGCAAGTTTATCCTTATGTGATTATCAGTCAGTGGAGTTTGCTCAATACAGAAACTACAATAAATGCCAAATGCATCATGCCCTCCTTCTCATCAATTGAGTCACTGGTTCTAATTCTCTCCTGGGAGTAAAGACTTGAGATCCTACCCTGTCATGCAGTTGTTCATAGGCTTGTTAGACCCACAGGCCTGCATTGCACATGCATGTTCATCACTGGATGACTGCAGCAGTGACTTGCATGTCTAAATGAGCCACCACGGACCAAAAACTACAGGAAGACTTTTCACCTACCTAGCTAGTCCCACTAGTTGGTAGCATTGCCAAAAATGCTACCCTTGAGGTTCTGGCCTTCAGCCTCAGCCTCATATACCTAGGCTTACCAGATCTCCAACCGTGACAGAGTGCTAGACCTTTAGGAAAAGGAATGTGGACAGGTGTAGCTTGTTAAACCTTACAGCACAATCCTAGGCATGTCTACTCAGAAGCAAGCCCCACTGTGTTCAATGGGGCTTGCTTCTGAGTAGACATGCCTAGGATTGTGCTCTAGGACTTAACAAGCTACACCTGCCCACATTCCTTCTCCTAAAGGTCTAGCACTCTGTCCCGGTTGGAGATCTAGTAAGCCTACATATACCTATCAACCTAAATTTGGCCTCCATGACTGCCTGACTACATTTTCCCATGTCACTAGTGCTGATGTGTACAATGACTGCTGTGTCCCTGTCCCCCCCATCAACATCCACCAGCCTCTCTAGACAATGTGTGATACTTACAATCTCTACACCAGGCAAGCAGGTCACCATATGCCCATCACAAACCTATCTCTCTATGTTCTTAATCAGAGGCTCCCAACCTTTCTGGCGCACATACCACCTATGCGGGCCTCTGACTGGCCGCGTACCACCAGAAGAAAGTGCCGATGATGTCATCAGCACTTACTTCCGGGTTCGCGACCACGCTGAAGCTCAGAAAGGCAAGGTAAGGCACAAGGGAGGGCCATTCCCTGAGCCAAGAGCCTGCACGCTCGAGCTCTGCCAGCTTGGCAGAGCTTGAGGCACTGCTTTTCGGGTTCCAACACAGTACTGCGCAGTCAAGATGGCAGCCGCCATCTTGGCTGCTGGCAGCCCACGTACCACCAGTAGTACTGTACATGTGCCACAGGTTGGGAACCTCTGTTCTTAATGATTGAATCACCCACTACTAGGAGCCCAATTTCTTCCCTGAGAGCCATGAGCTCATTGCACCAAGATCACATCCACAGCTTATGTCCAACAGGAAATACTTACACATATGATCTTTATGCAATATATGCAACCACTTCTTGTATGGATCAACTGCAGTCATGAAGTACAAATCTGGAATAGTTGTAAGTATCCTAATCGCTAAACAATCAGCATAAATACGAACTCAGATTTTCACGACGTGTCCAGATCTCAGAATTGAAAACAAACATCCTGCCAGGAAAACTCCGTCGTATAATACAATTTATTTCATAATATGATAGATGTTAAAAAAAACTTTGCATTTCGCCTCAAAACGCTAGGCATCCTCAGAAGTAACTTAGCCACTAACTACTAATATGTAAACTTTTGTAAACGTCACAAACAGCATAAAACTTGTATTACTGCAAGCAGCTCCCAATCATATCTGGGATGACGGGAAAGACCTTCCGGGGCAAAAGAATGACTTTAGGGCTTTACATGTCTTTAGGACTTTACATGTCTCTTTTTAGAAATTATGCATGCTAAATAGGATAATTTTAATGCATGCTAAATAGGATAATGCTAAATTGTTGTTGTTGTTCAGTCGTTAAGTCGTGTCCGACCCTTCGTGATCCCATGAACCATATCCCGCCAGGCCTTCCTGTCCTCCACTATCTTCCTGAGTTCGCTCATTTTCATGTTCATTGCATGGGTGATGCTGTCTAACCATCTCATCCTTTGCCTTCCCCTTCTCCTTTTGCCTTCAATCTTTCCCAGCATCAGAGTCTTCTCCAGAGAGTCCTCTCTTCACATTAGGTGACCAAAATATTTGAGCTTCAGCCTCAGTACCTGTCCTTCCAGGGAACAGTCAGGGTTGATTTCAGTTAGGATTGACTGATTTGATCTCCTAGAAGTCCAAGGGACTCTCAGGGGTCTTCTCCAGCACCACAGTTCGGAAGCATCTATTCTTCGGCGCTCAGCCTTCCTTATGGTCCAACTCTCACAACCATACATTGCTACTGGGAACACCATCGCCCTGACTATGCAAACTTTTGTTGGCATGGTGATATCTCTGCTTTTTATTATGCTGTTTAAGTTTGCCATAGCTTTCTTTCCAAGGAGTAAGCGTTTTTTTTCACCTTTTCGTGAATAATTGGAAACCATTTATAGATTTTTAAGAGAGAGAGAGAGGAACGATGTGATGATATGTGGATTTAATGAATAGATTGTGGGTGTTATTTTGGCTAAGTTGGAAATTATATATAGAAAATAGTGAATAGTATGCTAGTAGGATGTGACGCTTTGTGCTTGCTATAATTTTATGAATTATGTATTGTTTTTATGTTATTATATCAATAAAATATAAATATACTTTAAAAAAAAAAGGAGTAAGCGTTTTTTTCATGGCTGCTGTCTCCGTCTGCAGTGATCTTGGAACCCCAAAAAGTAAAATCTGTTACTGCTTCCATTTCTGCCCCTTCTATTTGCCAGGAATTGATGGGACCAGATGCCATGATCTTAGTTTTATTAATGTTGAGTTTCAAACCATCTTCTGCACTCTCCTCTTTCACTCTCATCAAGAGGCTCTTTAGTTCTTCTTCACTTTTTGCCATTAGGGTGGTATCGTCTGCATATCTGAGGTTGTTGATATTTCTCCCGGCAATCTTGATTCCGGTAATTTAATTTTAAAAAGTGGTCAGTGTTTGCTTATGTAAAACAGAATATTGCATCTATTTGGTCATAGGGCCTTTCTTACTTTGGTACTGGCAAGTATGGATATCCATAGTAGGAAAAAGGACACATATAATATATAAAGGTTATTTGTGTCTTTTGCTGCTACAGAGAAATCTACAAGAGGCATTGTGTGAATTCCTTCCGTTCCCTGCAGCATGGCTGGATTTGTGAACAGTTATCACCACCTTGTGGTCTACTGTTGCATATCATCAACTTCATTTATGACCAGTAACAAGCTGAATGTAAGGTTCCTTTTAAATTGAAAGGCACACAGTAGCCGGGTTCTTTCCTAACCAGAAAGAGCCTCTCAAAAAGCTAACAGTTTTAAGAGAGGTAGAATTGTTAAACCCTTTCCCCTCTGGGCATTTTTCTGCTCAAAATTGCCTCCAAGCTTCTCCACTCCCATCTGGGGAAAAAAAATAGTTATGTTGATCTCTTTCGATTTAATTTGTTTTTAACACGAAGGGTCTTATTTTATATTCAGAATAATATATTTTGCAATTTAGCTTACTTGTTATATAATATAGTATCTTAGAAAAGAGACGATATAGGAAATAGGATGCCCTTTGCTAGCTGAGGATGTAGCTCCTGACTCCTTTTGAGCTTATAAAAGGAAAAGCATGGCAATTTTATTTCACCAACATTTTACAATGTCATATGCTAGGCTGTTATTCAAATTCTTTGCAGTATTATCATAGAAAACAAAATAATATGCTCTAAGATTATAGATGGTATTCCTGTAATCTGGATTGAATGGCTCCTTTGCATTACTTTTAATTTGGGGACAAAAATTCAGTGCCTGAGATTCATTGTGTACATGCCTCAGATAGCTTGTCAAAGCTTCATCTCAAAAGAGTCTTCTCAGTCCTCTTTTTGTTGGGTATCTGGTTGATGCAGATGTCAAAAACTGATAGAAACTGACATGCAGAAGAATCAGCAGACGTGGTTTCACTTCCTGCAATAACCTCCAAAGCATTGCTTTTTCAGCTCCATCTATTATTAGCGTACAGTTGTCATTTTGCTCAGGCACTTTTGCATGTCATAACGTTGCCCCAGATTGGTCTTCCAGAGCTTGTGATGTGTACATGCATCCAAATGGGGTAAGATAATAAGTTGGTAGGCAGATGACTGATGAACCTCATCCGTCTTGTCCTCTGCTTAATTAATTCATGTGCCATCACTACCTGCTCTGTCAGTGCCAGTGTTGGTCCAACCCATCGTTGAGTTTAGGACTTATAGGAGGACTCAGTTAATGTAGATCATCATCGATACCTTAATTACAACTTCAGTGACATATGCTTTCATTATGACCAAGGGTACACTACTACTATTACTGCAATAAGTCTTCATTGGGTTGATTTTGAAGGCAGTCCAGAATCTGCAGCTGGTGCAGTCAGAGTGCTTGTGGGGATAAGATGACTCATACAATACCTATTCTGCTGCATTGCCTGCCAATTCATTTCTAGGATCAACTTCAGGTGCTGGCTTTGGTCTTAACAGCCCTAAGCAGCTGGGGCCCAGGTTACCATCTGCTCCCATAAGAACCTATCAGGGCCCCCTAGATTGGCCTCAGGCGTCCTGCTTGCAGGCCTGCTTCTGGGAGAGATCTGCTTGGTGAGCACAAGGGACAGAGCCTTTCTGGCAGTAGCCCCATGACTTTAAAACTCCATCCTAGAGAGGTTCACCCCAGTCCCTCTTTCTCCATTTTTAAATGGAACCTGAACACTTCAGGTTCCATGATTTGACTATTTAAATGTGTGTGTTATCTTGTAATTATTTAATTATTAAAATTAAGTTTAGTGAATTTTGTATTGTATTTTGATTGTTGTATAGATTTCTATGCAATATATTTTTGCATAAATTGTAAGCTGCCTTGGGGTGATAAGGAAGTACTGTTGAGGGCTGAAAAAAAATAGAATTCCACCCTTGGTTATTCACTATCTCAGTGTTTCTCAAAGTTATCACCGCGAGAGGGGGAGAATTCTGAGTGTTTGCAGGTGTGGGGCCAGCAGCAACGGCGATCCCAGGGATCACCGCCACCAAAAATGCCCCCCAAACCACTGCTTTTGTCCTTACTGGGGCTTGGGGGCTTCAGGGAGGCCTGCATGATCCTCTGCAGGCCTCCCCGACCTTCAGATCACCGAAAAATGGTGATTTTCAGTGATCCGAAGATTCGGGAGGCCTGCAGAGGGTTGCACAGGCCTCCCCAAAGCCCCCCCCCAAGCGCTGTAAGGATAGGCTTACCAGATCTCCAAACGGGACAGAGTACTAGACCTTTAGGAGACAGAATGTGGGCAGGTGTAGCTTGTTAAACCTTAGAGCACAATCCTAGGCATGTCTACTCAGAAGCAAGTCCCACTGAACACAGTGTAAGAATGGAAAAACACACACACTCTCTCTTAAAAGGAGGGAAAAGCAACTTGAAGGTACAGTAGATCAGGGGTTCTCAACCCCTTTCCGGCCAAGTACCACCTTCAGTGCCACTCTCCTGCTGCGTACCACCAGAAGTGACTGGCAATGAAAATATGGCAAGCCTACCCATGCCACCTACTTCCTCATCCACTTTAGTTTAGAGTTGGAAAAAGAGAGGCAACAGTGGTGGCAACACCTGCTGCCACAGGAGGAGAGGAGGCTATAGTAGTGGCCCCCTTCCCAATCAGAGAAAGGGAACAGATTTGCTGCTGCTGCTGCTGCTGCTACCACCTCCTCCATGCCCCATCAGCAGCCTCCCCAGTTTGCCCAGCTTACTTGTTTCTTCTTCCCTGCTCTGCCATGGAAGTGGGATGGTGATTCTCCTGGCTTCCTTGCTCCACCCTGCTCTGAGCTCTATTTAAAAACATACAGTGGCAGAAGAGATAAGACTAAGAGGACAAATGAGGGACTAAGTGAGGCAGCTGGCAGAGGTTGCTGATAAGTCCTGAGCTCTTCAGCCCACCTGCTGCAGCCTGCCTCAACCTCCTCTTCCTTGCAGTATCTCAAAGAACCTAACTTTCCAGTTTAGTGCTAAACTGCTGTGCTACACTACATTGCTAAACTGACCATTGGAAAGACAGCCCTCTGGACAGCCTTAAGGGCTATCTACTCTAGCGCAAATTTATATGTGCTTTCTTTATACTGGTTCAACTGTCACAGCTCTTTCACTCAAAACATTCTGAGAACTGAAGTTTAGTGAGAGCACTTAGAATCCTCTTTTATAGGTCCCTACTAGCCTCTTCACAGAACTATGGTTCCCAACAAGGGCAGGGCAAGTTGATTCAGTGCCTGAGGCAGTACCAAATTCTGCCGCCCAGCATGCACTTCAGCCGGCCTCATGGCTGGGTTATAATTCCCTTTCTGGAAAGATACAAAATAGTCCTGCTTGAACTACCTGAAAATAAAAAGGGGGTTGTTCCAATGTTCATTCTGAGGTTCTAAAGTGTTTTCTTTTTCCATACAGCAAACCAGACACTCCAGTGCCACCCTTCCATTACAACAAAAAATTGCTTTTGCTGCTCCTCTAAATTCCATTGCTCACAGAGATTTGCCTTTTAGACCACCTGTACCAACTCTGTCCCTCAGGTCTTCATTCATAAAATAAGGATCATTATCACAAAATTGCTATCAGGATAGATGAGCTGTCTAAGAACTGTAAATGGCTTTATAAATAAACTTTTGGATCACTTTACTAAAGGTTTAGGCCAAGCAACAATTTGATGAAACTCATAATCAAAACAGTTTTTAAAAGAACAGCATCTCCCAATTATAGATCTCCCATCTTCCCCCTTTGCTCCCAGACTGATGTAAAGGTATACTTCCATCTGACCCTACAACATACAATACAGATTTGGAGTACAGTGGTCTCCAAAGAAGACACAACTGCCAAATGGACATGGTACATGCTCAAGCACATTGATTCCCTGGTTTTACCGCATAAGGATTTCAAATTATATTTTTTTCTGCACTGATGCATAAAAAGGCCTGAAAAAAGGTCAATGATCATTTGATCAGATTTCAGCTGACGAGCCACAAGGAATCTGGCCTTTAAAGGAACTGAACTGAATCATGCGCTCCAATGCAGTATTTCAGAGTCGGCTCAATGCTCCCTGGACTGTATTAAAATAGCCTGGTTTTCAATCCATTGTCTAATCTGAAGTGACACACCTTCAGGGCTTGGGAAGAATGCTGGCTTCTCACACTGGTAAGCCTAGAGTTATTTTATCGAAACATTCATGCTAAGGAAATCATGCAGCTCCTCCTTTATAAAAATGCAGCTTTGCAAAGGAACATGCAGCATTATTCTCTGTTTGGTATATAAATATTCTACTGCAGCTGACAGGAACGGGAGCAAAATCTCAAACATTTACACAGAGAAAGGAGAAAGTCAATAAAGATGCAAAAGATTATTCACACGCATATGTTACATTTTGTTTCTTGGCCTGGTGTCTCCTACTGATCCTTTGCAGTGTGTGTGTGAGACCCTGATAAGGAGATCTGCTAGGAAAACTCATATCTTTCTCCCTTTTGTTGGGAAAACAGTGCACATGGGTAAATTTTCGGTGTACAAAAGACTGGGAGGGAAACGATTAAGCAGCCCTTACCCTATTAGTCCTCTGTTCGGTCTTGAGGCCACCTGTGCAGGGATGGCTGAACTGAAGTCTCCATTATGATGCTCCCCCCTGAGAACTCAGTTATCTTTCTTGGACTAGTAAACTCTTCCTAAAGTTTGCATTTACATGAACAACAAAGACAAACTGGGTGGTTTGTGCATTTCGCAGTCACATGAAAAATGTAGTACTGAACTGAGTATCCTAAGTAACATTCCTTTCTGAGTGTGCAAAGCACTTAAGGTGCATTATCTATCTACTATCTTGATGGCTTACAACAACAACCCCCCTTCCCATTGTAGCTGGGCTGATGAGAGGGTGTGGCTTACCGAAGGCCACCTTGTGCATTCATTGCAGAAATGAGATTCAAACTGGGGAAGTTTGAATTGAAAACAATGGGACTTACTTCTGAGTAGATATGCCTAGGATTGCACTGTAAGTTGCTACTGAATGCACTGTAAGTTGCTACTGAATGCTACACTAGCTCTAGTACAGGGGTGGCCAACCTTCCACTATTAGGGCTACTGTGTTCTAAAGAGTTGTGTAGATAGAAGACAGAATCTTGGCAGCTGCAGGTGCTGATGGTGCTGCTAAAGCAGCTGCACCTGCTGAAATGCCCTCACCTATACAACCATTTAAAGGGCCAGCATTCATGTTGAAATGGTGGTTACCACTGCTCAAGCATATTGGTCTTCATAAAAATGAAACAATATTTCAGTAAATCATATAAGGCACTGTAATATTCCCAAAGTGCTGGAAGAAAAAGGAGCTTGCTGGGGTCACAGAATCCAGCCATTTTCTCATGCAACCTTTGCTCATTTAAGGAGCATCTAAGGTTGACTGTCGAAAATGTCACATTCTTTGTGATGATCAGTCTTTTAGTCATCATAGTTGGTATTAAAATTAGCCACGGAAAACTCCTCTAGAAAGAATAACTGTATCACTTACAGAAAAATTAATAAGCAGCAGGTGCTTATTACAATCCATTGCATTACAAACAGAGGCATTACAAACCACAGCAAAATGGATACTCTTCTTGTGTGCTACAACAAAGCAATTATCTGTAATGCACACGACATACAGTACATACCTGTCATTTACTGGATACTGAGAAGAGGAATTATTTTCAGACTGCTTGAGTAATCAGGGCCACTCATGTACCAGAATTCAGCTTTCTATATGTTGGGAAAGTACAGGGAGGGAATGTACTCATGACATGAAAGCATATACACATGACTCATAGATTACTGGCTTACCAGATCTCCAACCGGGACAGAGTGCTAGACCTTTAGGAGTAGGGATGTGGGCAGGTGTCGCTTGTTAAACCTTACAGCACAATCCCAGGCATGTCTACTCAGAAGCAAGCCCCATTGTGTTCAGTGGGGCTTGCTTCTGAGTAGACATGCCTAGGATTGTGCTCTAAGGGTTTACCGTATTTTTCGCTCCATAAGACGCAGCGGACCATAGTACGCATTTGTTTTATGGAGCTATAAATAGGGGAAAAAATATTTGCTTTTTTCTCTTTCCTCTCCCCTGCACCCCCATTGACAGCAATGAAGACCAAAATACGTCAAAGACAAAAACAAGCGATAGCAGAATAAACTCCTCTCTCTCTCTCTCACTCACTCAAATCACAAGAGCATCAGGAGCAGAGGCGTCGCTCCGGTAGGGGCGGGGCTGTAAGTATCGCTGCGGTCATAGTCTCTTTACCGAGCAAGGAGGAGGCAGCCCCGCCCCCTCACTGTCCGAGCCAGTCCCCTACGGAGAAAGCAGCAGGCAGGGTCTCTTGCCTGCTGCTTTCTCCACAGGGGACTGGCTCCGACAGTGAGGGGGCGGGGCTGCCTCCTCCTCGCTCGGTAAAGAGACTATGACCGCAGCGATACTTACAGCCCCGCCCCTACTGGAGCGACGCTTCTGATCAGGAGCCAGTTCAAAAAATATACAAACAGACTATACACCAGCAGACTATACACCAGCAGTTAAAAAGAACAGTTAATGCAGTGTGCTTTCATGCAGAACTCATGCTTGCTTTGCTATCGGAGAGTAAATTATAAGTTTGTTAGCTGAAACAGCAGTTTGATTTTTTTTAAAGCAATTAAAGCTCTGTACTGTTGTTACATCAAGATATTTTCCCCCCTTTGACATTAAATGAGCACTATTCATATGCAATATTATCTTGGGAAACGATTATTTGAACAAAATTGAACATTTTTTTACCTCCTGCTTCCTTGTCTCCCCCCCCCCTTTTTTGCCACATCTTCAGCATTATTCCTGGTGCCTGCTTGATATCTGGTGCCTGCTTGACATTCCTGGTGCCTGCTTGACATTATTCCTGGTGCCTGCTTGGTGGCATGTGATATCGATGAAGATCGGGAGGCCTGCAGAGGGTCGCGCGACCCTCTGCAGGCCTCCAGATCGGAGATAAAGGCTATTTTCGGCCATTTTTCCGAAAACCGGAAATGGCTGAAAATAGCCTTTATCTCCGATCTGAAGAGCGGGGAGGCCTGCAGAGGGTCGCGCAGGCCTTCCGAAGACCCCGCAAGCCCAGGTAAGTAAAAAAAAATTTCCCCCCCAACATTTGCTCCATAAGACGCACAATTATTTCCCCCCTATTTTGGGGGGGGGGGAAGTGCGTCTTATGGAGCGAAAAATACGGTAACAAGCTACACCTGCCTGCATTCCTTCTCCTAAAGGTCTAGCACTCTGTCCCGGTTGGAGGTCTGGTAAGCCTACTCATAGACATGAAAGCATATACAGAATATATGTGCATTGCATATGTACATACATATGCCAGAAGGACATCCTGGCTCACAGTCACTTATCCATGCTGGGGAACAGGGAGGGATGGCGCCGGCATGGGAAAGAAACACATCATTTTCCTCTTACAAATCTTACTGGAGCAGCAGGGGACCAGATCACAGGAGATCCAAAGCCATTCTAGTATTTTAAAATCAATCTTGTATTTCTCATAAGATCAGAACTGGCACCAGGTTGTGAGGGAGCCCTCAGGCCAGGGCCAGGCTGTGTTTGTTTGTTTGTTTGTTTGTTTGTTTGTTTGTTTGTTTATTTATTTATTATTAGATGTTTATCCCGCTTTCTCCCCCCCATAGGGGGATTCAAAGCAGCTTAGAACAATATCAAACATGTTCTGGGACTCACATGCATACATTGTATGCCCCTTGGAGAGGATGCCGCTTCTTCATTGCCCCAGCGACAGCACGGGAGGGGTGCCCTCCAAGATGGCTCCATTCTGTTTCCCTGAACAAGATGGGGGGGGGCAGGAAAGGCAGCAGAGTGAGCAGAAGATGCCCATTGCTGGAAGGAAGGTGCTGAGAGAGGGGTTCTCAAGCAACTTCCTCTTCCACCCTACCCATCTCATCTGTCAATGGCAGAGGCTCCTGTATCATCATGAATGAGGTCTCTAAGGAAGCACAATGGCAGATAGGGAAGCAGAGATGGCAGTGATAGCATAGCTAGAGACCCCACATATCTCCACTGTGGGCATCTGGTTGCTGGTAGTCCTAGGGAAGAGCCTATAATGCCCTCCCAACAATGGTGTGTTGGGTGCTACCCCTGCCACCAGTACATAGAATTCAGGAATTGGCCTTGTGGACCCTCTGATGGATGTGGGCCCACAGCCAGTGCCCAACCTGGCCAAACCTGATTGCCCAAAATTATGGCTACATTGTAAACCCAACAAAAGAAGACTTGGCTTTTACAGTATTTGTATATTGAGATATACATTTATAATTCTAGAATTTATTCAAGGTGGTTGGCTCAATATGTCATTCTCGTCTTTCTCATTCTATTTTTAAAATCCTCTTTAAAACTTCCATACACATTTTCGTCATGGTGTTTCTCTGTGTCTCTTTTCTCTGCATGTTCTCTTCAGTGGATATAAGGGCTACAAAATGTGGCAGGCAATGAATGTTCAGACTCTTGCAGTAGAATTTATTACATTTCTCAAGAATTGAAATTCACGTACAAAAAATTCTCTCATGACAACAAATGATCTGCTTTGTATTCTGTTTGTGTGTGGTGATGCTTGGGGAGACAACACAAAAATACCAGAGGGTTTGTCTAAGCTCTTGG
Source organism: Plestiodon gilberti rubricaudatus (assembly GCA_026170595.1). Taxonomy (NCBI): domain Eukaryota; kingdom Metazoa; phylum Chordata; class Lepidosauria; order Squamata; family Scincidae; genus Plestiodon; species Plestiodon gilberti. The sequence continues at coordinate 216,470,500 of JANXHW010000002.1, read as the reverse complement.
GGGCTTAAGAACATGCATGCATTGTACATCCACAAAGACAATACTTACATCGCTGCGTGGACATATGCCAAACACCCAGATTACCCCCATTAACAAAAACTCTTTAGGAGCCTCCGGGATTTCCTCAGGAAATAGACCAAGTAGGAGGATGGGGATTATAAATGCTGAACTAAAACTTGTCTGCAGGAGATTTTCTCTCTATGTGTGGGTGAAAACAAAATAAATTCACATTCCACCCAGAAAAATCGACTCTGGAAAGAAAGCACAATTCATCACCAGTTATAATTTGTTCTAGTCCATGAATTCCGTCCCCCCCCCCAAAAAAAATTGTTACATATGGGCCCATATAAATCACAGCTGCTGCATTTCCAAATGTATTAATAGTTACAGCACAAATAATATTCACATCTTGGGCCTTTTGTAGAACATACAAACAGTGGTAAGAACAAAATTACATGACCCAGCATATACCGTATTTGTCTGAGTATAAGACTCACTTTTTTCTCCTAATTTAAGTTTTTAAACTAGGGGTGCGTCTTATAATCAGGCTGTTGCAATTTAATGCCAGTTATTTAATTAAAAAATTTTAATAGCACCAAACTTTAAGGGTGCATCTTATAATCAGGTGCGTCTTATATTCGGGACAATACGGTATATCTAGTATTACTTCTGCATTCCAGGCCAGTGCCAGTGGTAGATTGTTTCAGTTCAGTCTTTCCTATGTACCAGTAAGCTATGAGCAGGGTCTCTGAGAGGGGGGTTAAGGGGGTAAACTGTACCCGGGCCCAGAGCCAAAAATGGGGTAAAAAGGGGGCCCAGGAGCAAAAAAGGGCGGGCACAGGAGCCAAATTTACATGAAGGGAAGGGGCCCAAAAGAAACTTTGTACCCCCTGATAAAATTCCTCCGAGTGGCCTTGGCTATGATGAGGCCTTAGATTTTCTCGTTGCTATAGAGGTGAATAGTTATTCTCTCCACAAAGGCAATGATAGCCACAGAATCTTCCACTCAAGGGAATTATACAGCAGCCTCTTGCTCTAGAGAGGATTATCTGGTCAAGCTCAGAGAAGTGGAATAATATGGTTTATTATGTGGGATAAACATTCAAGAGTTGCTAGCTCTGAACTTGACCTAAAAAGGGGCAGGTGTGTCTCTCTGTGTTAAACATTTTGCATTTCTGTTAAATGCCTTGCTTCCTAGAGAGAAGAAAGTAGTATTTTGGTTCTTTTGGTGCACTGCCACTTGAGTAGGTAACCGAAAATAAAAACTCTTTATTTTGGTGACTGCTCTGTGCCTTTTTAGGGTGTTTTTACTGTGGCGAAAAAGGACACATCACAACATAAGGTAGGAAATTAGGAGGGGTGAACAGCAGGCAGATTAGAGGCAGAGAGGATTGGAACAGAAGGGAAGACTTTAGCTAAAGGATAACATCCTCTCTATCCGAAGAAAGTGCAGAGAACTCCTACAAACAGCCAGCGGCCTTGTCTCTGACTGAGACCATGTTGCAGCGGCACCCCAGACAGCAGAGGGTGACTGTGTAGTGCGACTGCACTAGTATCTAGTCTTCCTGAGCAGAGAAACCATTTTGTTCCTCTTCAGGGTGTAAATCCAGAATAACATAGCTGAAGATAATGGGGCTTGGTACAGCTTTCCATGAGGGCAGCAAAGTTTGCCTCAATCTAACAAAAGTACTTTTTCTGTTTTGCAGTGCCTGTGTTGAGCATAAGCAGAACTAAATGCTACTTTGGCAAACACTCATGTTCCCCCACCTCTGTTAAGGCTTCCTTCCAGGCAGTCTCTGAGCCAGCTAAGGGGAGAGGCACTGGGAGAGAACTGGGTAGTGGAAGAGGGAAGCAACATCTCCTTCCTCCCACCATTTGCCCCTGCATTAGTGTTGCGAGGCAACTATGGAACTCTGTGTTATAATTTGCAACTTATTGATAATTAGATAGGGTGTGAATGTTCATAACTTTGCTATAGAATTTCTTATATTAGTTGTTGACATTCAGAGTTAGAACTCTTCAAAAATTCTTCCTAACTGTGGCTATCCTCAAATGCTGTCCTTATTTGCTTGTCACTTAAAGCACCAGTCCCTCTCACTCACTCAAGACTGACAGTACTTCTATTGCTAGATCAAAAAGTGATCTGGGGATAACTTACAAATTGCCTCCTCTAAAGCTCAGCCCAAAGGCAGGTTGCACCAAAGGCAGGAGGCAAGTGACAGAAAATTTGCTGCTACCACTGTCTCCTACTCCTCATCCACCCAGCTAGGAGGAGGGTTAGGAGGGCAATCCAGCAGCATGGTGCTTGTGTGATCCCCTTCCCACCTCCCCTCCTTACTTTCAAGTGGGGGGAGTGGCCACCACTGAAAAAAAACACATGGAAGGCGGGGATCTGAACCCCCTCACCTCACTCTTTCACAGCTGGTCTCTTTAAGCAGCGCTGCCAGCGCATTCCACACCTCCTGATTTGTTTAAAGGGACTATGCCAGCAGTGGGGAACCTCCGGCCCCAGGGCCAGATCAGGCCCCCGAGGCCATCCGGTCCGGCCCCCAGAGAGATTGCCAGGAGGCCGCCCAACCGGCCCCTGGAGGCTCCGCCGGGTCCGCGCGTCACCTCCGGAGGCCGGGAGAGGGCCTTTGCATGTCCTCCCCGCCCGCCGCCTCGATCCCTTCTCACCAGGCCGTTGGCCATTTTGCACATGCGTACCACGCCGATGAGGGCAAGCTCTTGCCCTCATTGGCATGGTACGCCGGAGGTGATGCGCAGACCTGGCGGCGGCTTCGGATGGTGAGTGCGGAGCCTCTGGAGGCCGAGGGGGGCAGGAGCAAAAATTAAATAAATAAATAAAAATTTATTTAACTTGACGGCCGGCCCTCAAGCAAATTTCTAATATTTAAAACGGCCCTCGCCAGGGAAAAGGTTCCCCGCCCCTGGACTATGCAAAGAAGGAGCGAGGTAAGGGGGAGGGGAGCCAGATTTCCACCTTCTGTGTGTTTGGGGGGGGGCAGCAATCCCTAGCCCCTTAGCTTGCTGCCAGCATGTTCCACACTTCATGATTTATTTAGAAAGGCTGCTCAAGGAAGGAGTGAGGCAAGGGACGCACGCACACACAGGTTGCTGTCCTTTAGTGAGTGGAAAGTGGATCAGAGCAGTCCGTCCACAGCAAGAGGTAGGCAGCAACACACGGCATGAAAGTCACGGTGAGTCTAGTCACCGCTCCCTGAAACCTGCTGCTCGATGCAAGTCACAACATTTGCGTCATCAATGGGCCAGCCCAGCCCTGCCTCCTTTTTTCATGTCCTTCTAGGCAATTGTATTGCTCCAATTGTAGGAGCGTCCTATGCCTTATACTGTGTCAGGCCATGAGTACATCTAGGTCAGTCAGTATTGTTGACATTTAGTGGCTGCTACTCCCCAGGGTTTCAGAGTCAAGGCCTGCCCCAGTCCGACTGTAACCTGGAGAGTCCAGAGATCAAAACTGGGACTTTCCGGATGCAGCAGGCATATGCTGTACAATTGAGCTACAACCACCTATTCTTTGGTGAAAACTGTTGCCAGTCTAAACTTGTATCCTTTTGGAAGCCTTTTCTTGAGAGCCAGTGAATAACACCATGTTCATGTGTGCTAAGCAATAATTTTGAGTGCTTTACAGGGGTGCTTTCTGTTACTAGGGGTGTGACTGGGAAAAGCTACGCCAATGTTGCTTTGCATTTGGCCCTTGCTTTACTAGCATTGGTGCACCATCAGTGTGGTATTGCCAGGACAGGCATTGGATATGACGGATGTCATACTGGTGGTGTCCATTAGCCATTGGCGCAGCATCCGAATAGGATTGGGCCATGAATACTGTATGCTTAATATGCTTAGTTAAGCCATCCACTAAAAATAGTCCATGTTTTCAGAATGCAGTTTGTTCATAACATGTTTCTTAGGGTGACAGCAAATCATCTTCCCAGATACCAGATGGAGAACATAGCAAGCTTTCAGATTTATTTAATTATACATTTCCCTACTGTAGAAAAATGCTTACAGGTCATCTGTTCTGAATGCTATCCTTTTTATCTTTACACTGAAAATATATTACAGATAGTAATAAAATAGTGCTCCTTATTTAATTCATATTTTTCATGCGTCAGTAGGACTGTCCTGATAGTTCTACATAGCAGGCATGTCTTTACCTGCTTTTGCTAAATTTCATAATTACTGTATTATCCCTGGGCTCACATGCAGCAGGGAAGTACAAACTCATCAGGCCAAAATGTATATAATTGTATATTCCTTGGACCAACATGAAGCAAAAAGAAAGTTTGCTAGATAATGAATAGATTAAAGAGATTACTCTATTTGCATTGCACTTTATGAAAAATCTTGAACAAGATAACCATCAAATTCTAAAGAAAACTTATTCTGCAGAACATTGAATGTAAATTTCATACTGTTTATTGTAGGAAGGAAACCTGTGGTTGTGATTGTAAGTCAACATAGCTTTCCTCCTTTTTTAAAAAAAAATCATACAATAATTTGTTCTGCTGCCAAATGGTGAGGCTGGAAAAGAAGGGAATCAAGGAACTATGTTTACTTTCTTAGCTAAGTTCAGTAGAATTGATGTCACAATGAAACTCCATTGGGAAGAAACAGGAGCTACTTAACTTGGAAGACAAAAGCTACAATGATGTGTATTCTGCAAAGCCAATGTTTCAGGAGTGCTCAGTTCATGAGAATTGGGTGCCACCATCTTGGATCTCACGAGATTTCATGAGATCCAAGATGGCAGCGCCCAGGAGAACAGGTAGGAGGAGCTACCGAGGGCATCTTGGGGACATTTTTCTGGGTTGCGGTGCAGCCGGGTCCTCCCGCTCGCGCCACAACCCAGAGGGAAAGGGTACGTGGGGGTATGCGGGGGGGGGGTCATGCAGGCCTCCAAAGGTCTAGGGGTATGCGGGGCAGCTGGAGGCCCGTTTAGGAGGTACGCAGGCCTCCGAAGATTGGGAACCCCTGTGCTAGGGTTAGGTTCCTGGAAAACCTAATGGACACTGAATTAGTGGATACCAAATCATTGAGCCTATGGGAAAAATGGGGTTAGGTTCCAGGGAACTGTCTTTACCATACACGATATGAACTTTGTGAACCTGAAACTTACCTTGGAAGTCTATGGGCTGGGTGATAGCGGGGGCAGCATCCAGTATACCACATTGGCTCTTTGTTATGGAACAATTCCTAACTCTAGCAAATTAATTATTATTCCTTCCTAACAACATTATGCAAATATTAAAGGTATTGTACAGTATCCTGGAAGCCCGGAGAAAGCACAAAAAGTTCCCATTGTTTTTGAGTTAATAAAGTAAACATTTTCCAGATTTTCTGGTCGTTTATTAAGAGAAGAACAAACAAGGGGTTGTCCTTACGTTTAGACCCTAACTGTGTGGGACATTATCAAAGGTGTAGCGTTCTCAGGTGCGTCGCTAGAGCGAAGCGCGCAGGGCGGACCGCTGGAGGGTGACGCGCACAGAGGGTGATGCACGCAGTTTCCCAAACCTGATTTCCTTCAGGTGAACCCTAGGACCTCAGGGTGAAGTCTGAGAATGAAGGGCTTGGATCCAGCACCTGCTCCCAGGCCGCTAGGGGCAAAACAAGCAGTATTGGGGGGGGCGTAAAAAGCCATTAATTAATTGAGAAATGTACTGTATTAATTTAAGGGGTCAAGCACAACAGCCCAATCTGCTAGGAAGCAAATGAGGAGCTTCAGAGGTGCATCAATATGTGCGTCAGGTAAGGAATACGTCAGGTGTGCGTCATGTGCGTCAGGTGCCCAGCCCTTGATCCCAGCCTGCTAGAGGCAGAAGAAAGGGAATTAAAAAACCATGTATCCCCTCGGCCAGCCGCCTGTTCCATTGTGGCTGTGGGGGTGTTCCGCGGACCCTAGGGCCTCAGGGTGAAGTCTGGCACAGCTGAAGGCAGGAATGAGAACAAAGGGCTCAGCCCTCACCTGTCTCAAGGGCAGAACCAAGGATCCAGCACCTGCTCACCCCTTGGCCCTGAGGATTATGAAAATGTGCAATCGTGCACTGGTTCCCACTGTCCAAGTCTGATGAACAGTCAGGTTTACCTAAGCTTAGGTAAATACAAAAGACTTCACAGCTTCAGACACCAGCATGTGTGCGTACGTGCGTGTGTGAGAGTCTGAAGAGTGTCGATTCTGACTACGTGTGTGCAACATGCATGCGTGTGTAGTGAGGGCCCTACCCCTCCCCAAATATTTTTATGTCATTGGCCACCTTGCCCTGAACCCCCTGCCTTTTACCCCATCCAAATCCGTCAAGGAATCACTGAGATACAGCCATTTTTAACAAACCGCATTAAAATTCAGCTCCTTTTCCGGTTTGCGCGCACCTTAATTGGAGACGCGTGCCAGCAGAGGTCAAGAGTCCACAGGCACGCGCCTGCCGCAAGCCTCCCGAACCTCCAAGAGAAGCAGCAGCCAGCCAAAGTTCACTCTGTACCTTTTTAATCCTTTAAGCCGCTTAGCTCTTAAGCCTTTAATCCCCTTTCTGGGCGTTCAGCCAAAACCCACTAGACGGAGCGTGTCTCCACTTAAAGGATTATCGGAACCGCTGGCTGACCCACTAACCTCTATGCTTTCTTCTTGCAGTTGACAGCCCTTAAAGCTGTACTAACTTAATTCTAAGGACTGGACCTTTCTGTGGAATTGCTGTGGTTTGGGGGGTTCCCCCTGAGAGTTATGCACCGGATCTTCACTGAAGATCATCGGGGTCTCCTCAGGGACGGGTCCCCAAGCAGAAGGGTCCCGATCCTCCCGCTTTGCTGGGGCTAGTCTCAGGTTGAGCGGAGAGGCTTCTGGAAGCAGTGCAATAGGTTTGCAGCCATTAAAAAGCCTGGTTCGAGTCCAGGCATCCTGTTTGGGTCCTGAGGAGCAGGGTAGAAGAGCGGTTTGAGTCCCTCCCCCTCCTCCAGCGAGGGATCCAGCAGGTTGAACGCAGGCAGCACCGGGGGTGCGCCTCCTGCCATGAATCTGCACTGCACGGAGTAGTGGAGACCATTTTAAAGGTATAACTCATGCCTGTTAAAAACAGCTCCTGTTCTGTGCTGGCCTCAAATGGCTGCCTTCTACCTGGGGAGACAGCTGGGGCCAGGGAAAAGGGGGAATTCCAGAACCACAGGAAGGATTCAGATTGTCACCATTTCTTTACTTCCAAAACCCATCTCTCTATGCATGCCTTCTCTCTATCTCAATCACCACTATCTCCTTTCCCACTTTAAAACCCATTGTTCCTGCCTTGCTTTGCTACAATAATTCAAATGTCTTTCAGCTAATCTACTTTGGGTTACCTGGTGCCATGGGGCAGGGACCTATTGTTTGGCACCTAGGGCTATCTAACAGGAAATCACTACCTTTTGTGTTAAGCAGGCTTCACAAAAGATCCCATCCATAAAACCCCGGAAGACCTCACTGCACCTGAGGTGGGGACCTAATCCAATTACCCCTGCCACGCAGTACCCCCACCCATCACCCCATTGGTTCCCAGTAACACAAACCATCACACTTTTAATTGGTTTCTTAATAAAATCTGTCTTTTTATTGGTCTACTGTTTACAAATGTTGCTGCTGCATCTCATTGGTGTAAAAACCTGAATCCAACATCTTATTGGCTGTATCAAAGTGCAACTCCTTGGATCCTGTTCTGTATTGGTTCTTCTTTATTATGTATTCTTTGAACAATGTACTTCATGGTTTTCCCTGTAATAATGAAATGTATATAAGCTTTTGTATTGATTTTGTATGTTACACATTTTGCCCCGCAATTTGTGTCCTTTGCTAGCGAAGTAAAAAATCTTCTTTCTAATCCAGTGCTGGTCTTTCTGAGCTTTATTTTTGGCGCCTCCGCAAAGCGCGGATCTCTCCCTCTTCCTATCTCTCTCTATCTTTTTTGGGTACCTTCTCCACCTCTGGAGTTTGGTGTCTGCTCACCGAATCAAACGAGCTGAAATCACTTGCACCCTTGGGTGCTCACTACACGTGCACGAAGGCATCTCGCATGTGTGCATCCAACATACATGTGAAGGCAACACGCGTGCGTGCATGCGTGAGAGTCTGAAGAGTCTCGATTCTGATTGGCTAAAAAGAGTGGGGCGTGGCAGAACGTCTTCCCTTTCTCCATGCGGCTTTCGTTGGCGTGCCTGGGGTTCCTAGCTGCATGTCGGCCACTCAGGACGTACCGTACACAATGCACGCGAGACGCACGTGGGACGTGCCCGGTGTGTCACAGGCTTTAGTCTGATCTAATCAGGTAGTTCTCATATTCTTAACTATACTTAAAACCATCAATGCTAGGACTGTTTAAAATTGATCTGAAGATATGCGATATCACATTTCAAGTGTAGGGTTGCCAGTAGAATGACATGCATGTTTTCACTTAATGATAATCATTATGACTGTGAGCTTCTTTTGTGTAATATAATGGGCCATAATTTCCATATAATTTGCAGTCATTAGCCAGAGAGTACATTTAGGCACTTCCAACCAGGAGGGCTTTTAATGTTGCTTTCTGGTCATGTCCTGTTCTAGGACAGCTGCTTTGTGATGTCTGGTCATAGCAAACAACAGGAATGAAGTAGGGGAGCTGAGACATTAAAGAGCTGGTAGCAGAGATGATATATTCAGGGCTTTGTTCATATGAGCACTTTTAAATTGTAGTTTGCTGTGCTCCACCCCCATTGCTACAGATAATTTTACCCACCTCATGTGAAAAGAGCTGCTGTAAACTTGGATCCTTCCCGCACATCCTTTTTGTACAGTGTAATACATTTGTATTCATTTCCCAGTGGTTTAATTTTTTATGTAGTTCATTCAGGGTTGTCTGAATTGCCTATCAATTTGCAAATTAAATACTATACTGTACTACTCTAAAGTTGTATAATTTAGTATAAATAGTATTTAATGTTTTAATTCAGGGGTGGTTTGGACAAACAAACTGGTGTCATAGTCCATAGATGGGGAAAATATATGCAAGCCCATGCTTCTCCCGCATGCAATTGAGGGGGCCAGTCATCGTATTGTCTGAATCAGTTCCAAGTCTAGAAATTTGGGCACAGTAATATTTGGAAGGTCTCCCAATGCAGATGTGTCAAAGCATTATTTACCCTTCTGGTAAGAGGTTAAATGCACAGATGTTGCCAGCAGCATCTAACTGGGTTGTATTCTGAATTTAAACACTTTTGATCTTGCTGCTTGCATAGGGCCGACTCCACCTCCACTTGACTTCCTGGAATTGTGTTGGAATTGTGCCTCTTTCATGGCTGGAGATGGAGGGCCAACGTTCTAGCTTTATCTGTTGGGTGCTTAGAGACATTCCTTGATACAGTAGTGTAGCCAGGCCGTGCAGGTGTATGTGCTATGCCCCAGGTGATAGCTGTAGTCTCCTCACGAGGAGGAGCCGTGGTGGCAGTTTTTTGCTCTGTGGCTGCTTTTTTGCAGCCAGGGTGGCTGCATTTGCAGCCATGGAGCATTTTTTGCACAATTGTTGGTGCTTTTGGGGAGCCTTCCCACACACCTCGGGTCCTAGAAGGCTTCTAATGAAGCCTTCCGGGAGTGTAGGGGGCAGGGTGATGATGCAAAACATGTTGTCGCCCAGCCCCCCCCCCCAGGGTGTGCTAGCTATGCCACTGCTCTGATATAGATACTAGTCAGCCAAATAAGAAAATGGTAATTGGTAGACATGTCTTAAAATCACATGGAGCTCTTTATTTAATTTATACCTTACCCTTCTTCCAAGACATTTAGAGCAGTGTCTATTCAGCCTCTCTCTCTTTTCCTCCTCACACAGCAACCCTATGACGAGGATGGACTGAAAGACAAAGACTGAGCCATGATCACGGGGGGAGCTTCATGGCTGAATAAGGATTGGACTCTGGGTCACCTTGTGCTAAGCCTGACACTCTGAGAAGAGTTTAAGACAGCTGTATAAACTGCTGAGTCACATCCCAGATTACCAGCGCAATCCTAACCAACTTTCCAACACCGGTGTAGCCATGCCGACAGGACGCACACTGCATTTTGCACTGCAGGGACAGTCATGGAAGTCTCTTCAAGGTGAGGGAACATTTGTTCCCTTACCTCGGGGCTGCATTGTGGCTGCACCGGCACTGGAAAGTTGGTTAGGACTGCGCTGTACAACTGTGTTTTATGCCAGTCCTCATTCCTTTTCTGTATATTTATGGACCCTAAAGCCATACCCCAACCCTGCCAGTTAGGAAGCTCGTAAGAGTCACTGGTTCCCTTAGTCTTTTGGATGGATCTGTGTGAACTTGGGCAAGTCCCATGTGGCAACCCCAGTTCACTCCAAGACCAACAGGACGGACCGCCTTACCTGTTAGTTGGAAATGCAGAAAAGGATCAGAATACAGTAGTAGTGCAGAGAAAAGGATCAAAGGACAAAATATAAAATATGTTCTGTACTTATTGCACAGGCACATTGTCGAAGGGAAGTAGAAGTGAGCATTTAGTGAGATGCAGCACTGCTGTTACCAAATCCTCCCTATTCTCATGTAGATCTCAAAGTTATTTTTGATAGTCTACCTTCCACTAAAAATGGAACACTTGAAATTTGCAAAATAAACTATCCACCAGTGTAATATGATAGTAACTATTAAAATGCATAAGCTTATGACATAGTAACTAGCTTGTTTAGCAAATAGCAGAATGTAATTACTTAATGTAAAATCCTTTCATGTAAACATGTCTTCTACACACATATATCTCCTAATGTAACTTTTTATGTAACCATGCATTCCTATCATGTAACCAAAAAGTATATTTTATTTGTATCAGTATCAAATGTGTGAACTTTTAGAACAGCAAAAGGGCCCCAGAGGGGTGGGGAGGGGGCGATGCACTAAGGCTAGGCCATAAATTTACCACTCGAAGCTAGCAGGGTAAGTCTAGCCATAAATAATCGGAAGTGTCAAGCACGGAGAGGTACCAGCAAAATAACAGAATTCCTTCGGTCAGTGTCTGGTAAATAAATGAACAAAGGAAAGTTTAAAGATGTGCTGGTTTGGAGAAGAGTCATTTGCGCATGTGTGTGTAATTTAACACTGAGAAACATGATGTACGCCCAAGTGTAACTGAAAGCTATAAAACCTGTGTACAAAGGAGCTTCGAGGCTCCACCTCATTTTTGAAGCTGAAGAAAGCTAAGGTGTGAGACTTTCTTGCAAGAAATAAAGAAATAAAGAAATAAAGAAATGAATGAGATCTGCTCCTGTCATTCCTGACTATTATTGTTACTGAGGCATCAGTTAACACCAGCATGCTTGGAGCTGCCAATGCCACGTAAAATACTACAGAAAAGACATCACTCAGCTGTCAGAAGGAATACAATTGTCAAATGAAAATGTATGCTTTTTTCTCTTTTTTGCTTGAAATGGTATTGAAAGTTTTGCCCACATTATCTGTTCATTGTACATTTTTCCCCACAGTCAGCAGCTGAATAAAATCTCCAGGGGCTTTCGGGGAATGAATCTGCATATTTATCATAAAACTCCTTTTTGGTTCTTCCCCTCCCCATCTACTCTTCCACCCTTCCTATTGTGTCTATCAGTTTCTGATTGTGAGCCTGCAGACAGGGAATTATCTCTTTCTCATTTATTGTACAGCACCTAGTAATTTTAGGTGCATTAATAAGCTAAGTATGGTGATGATGATCCTAGGCAAAGGACCATATTCTTCTCTAATTTAAAAAGAGAGACAGAGTTACACTCTGATCCTAAATACACTATCTTGGTTGTAAATCCCAGTGGCTTCAATTTACATATAGGTATGCCTAGAATTGTGGTATTACATCTGCTACTGCAAAGCTGCCATCATTTTTCTGTTCCTTTAACAGTACACAATGAATAGAAATTCAGCAGGTGCAACTTCTTCCATAACACTACAGCAAAAAGCTGCACCTACATTTTAAATGCCTGATGATGGGTTAACTAACAGAGTTGCTGGTCTAACGAGAGCATGTCTTATATTCCTTAGCTACTATGCAGGCTCTTCCCCTTTCTGTCCTTGACAGCTGTACAACAAAGGCTTGTATTGTGACAATGCTGTGCCAGGCTGCTGGGCATTAGGCCAAAGCTCTGCCCCTTGTTACCAAATTTGCCTTGTTATTTTGGGGAATAGCTTTTAAATATGGCAATTTGGAATGTACAGGGATCTATACCTGTGTATACCAGAGTCCAGCTTCACAGAATTCCATTTTAAATAATATTGAGAACACACGTGGTTACTTTCCAATATTTACTAGATAGTTAGTCAGATTCATACAATATGCAGCAATTCAATATGCAACAAATCAATCACACTCACAGCATACAGATCTAAGAACTTAGAAATTACAGAGGCTTAGCAGGTTCTGGCTTTTTACTTGGGTGATATTTACCTAATCCTGGAAGGTAGACCTTGGCTGCAAAGCTGTGTTCATGGCATAAGCCAGCAGTGAATGAAAAGGGGATAAAACAAATTGGGTCTGAACTGGTCAGACTAGCAGTCTGTAGAGTGACTGAGAAGTCAAGAGTGGGGGGGGGGAGGGGGAAAAGGCAGGGAGGCAGAGAGAGAGCAGGATGGAGCACAGAGCTCACCGGTGTCCAGAATGCAAGAGGAAGACTGGCAGGCTGTCCCTACTTTTTATAGTGAGCCGAGCACATGGCCAAGAGAAAGGGAGGATCCCCAGGTACACAGAAAAACAGGAAGGAGGGGTCCTAGAAGGGACACCTCAGTGCACCTCTGGGTAAAACAGACAAGTGGGAGGAGGGTGAGGGGTTGATGGTCCGGTCATTAAGGAGACAAAGCAGAGGCTGGGAGGAGTCATCTCAGGTGTTCCAGGAACAAATTTAGCATAACAGGGGGGGGGGATGCAGAGTAGATTCTGTAAGAGCTTCTTGGACACATGGCAGAAATGGTGGCAGGCAGCTGGTCAGGTTTTTCCCTCGTGGCTTCTTGGGGAGACCTTTCTTCAGCATGGCTCATGGTGCAGGAACACAAGCGGCATGACCCTCGCATTGTGTCATAATACAGTCCAGTCTGGCACATGTTCATCCAAAGTCACAGCTCACAGGTCATCTCAAAAAGCCTGATGGCAACAAACAGTTTTCATTTTAAAAGTCATTTCGCAACAGCCTTGGGTCCTTCAAGGTATCCACCACCACTGGTACCGAGGGTTGAGGAGTCAGCCTGGCGGAGCGGGCCGTGTGATGGACATGAATCCTCAGCCAGTGCCCTATCTGGCCGACCCCTGCACAGCGGTGTAGCAGCACCCACAAGTGGGGGATGGGACGGCATACAAACTGCCATTCCCATGACATCACCGCCGGAAGTGACGTTGCTCCTACTGCTGCTGCAAAGCACCTCAGAGACACAGGGCGGGCGGGAGGGCCCAATATTCCCACCACCGCCCGCCCGCTTTTCCTCTGATGCCGCCACCACTACTGCTGAGTTGTCACCTCCTCCGACCCTGCTTTGTCACACACCCCCACGTGCTGCCTGGGAGCCCACCTCCCCCGACGCTTCTGCCCCTGCATTCTGATTCCTGCCTTCAGCAGGAGGGCTGGTATCATCCCCAAACAGTTGTCAATAACGGGAATGATTACCTGACTACTTAACTGGGCAAATTTAATCTATGTCTAATTATGGTTCTTTATAAAAAAAAAAAAAAAAAGGTAAAGGTGACCCCTGACAATTAAGTTCAGTCGTGTCCGACTCTAGGGTGTGGTGCTCATCCCCATTTCAAAGCCGAAGAGCCAGCGTTGTCCGAAGACGCCTCCGTGGTCATGTGGCCGGCATGACTCTCCTTGCAGCAGCGTGTAGCATGCGGCTGGAACACGGAGCGCTGTTTCTTGGTTTTTTATACTTTATGGTTCTTTATACTTTATGGTTTATACTTTATGGTTCTTTATACTTTATGGTTCTTTATGGTTCTTTATACTTTACCATTAAAGGAATGAAAATTCAAAAGAGTGAAATCAGACCCACTGTGCATTGTGTGGCAAAATAGCCTTTTAATTACAGTATATTCAAAGATTTATACACAGGATTAAAAGCCATGTGTCTCTATAAGGAAATTATTAATGTTTTAAAAACAAGTTAAAAGGTTAGAAACAACCAGCTTAAAAGAAAATAGCCTTTTAATTAATAGAATTAACTCCACTAATTCTCCTTTAATCTGATCAAGAAAGCTAGTTGTAGGAAACATTCTTGGTAAACATCAGCTCAAAACCAAGAGAGCATCCATTTCATACCTCATCAGAACAGCTAACAGGTTCGTTTATAGAGCTTGGAGAATATAAGCCAGGAAGGTAATTTACAAAGCAGAGCTTCTGTTGTGGGAGTAATGCTTGTTACTGGAGCCAAATCCAAACTACTGAGGGCTGAGGAATGCACTCTGGGTCTCCTAGTAAACAATGTGAGGTGAAGAAATGTGAATCTGTAACCACATTGTTACATACAGGGTAGACATGCTGAGGAACTGTGACAACTTCCCTCCACAACAGGACAAATGCCTATAAGAGGAGAGGGAAGCTAGAGGTGGGATGTGAATCCCCTGATATTGTAGCTTGCTGGAATGACTGAAACTTTTTGGATAAACTTTTGTTGGTAGAACAAAGCTTGTTAACTTGTGACTTAAATAGATTACAAAAGTAAGTAGCTTCATCGCAATTTATCCAAGTCGATTAGTCTGGTATACATTTATATCAGTTTATAGACCAACCCTTTCTTCTTTTTACTCCTATTTTTAAAGTGAGTAGGTAATGTAGGCAAACACGTCATTGTGGCAAGATCCCTACTGGTTTCATCAGAGGAGTGGAAACATTAATACTCAAGATAAAATTGTAAATATTGTGAGAGAAGCAAGAACAGTAATGTCAGTATTTTCATCTTAGACATACGACTTTGACACTTAGGAAATTTAGAGATCTCTGAGAGAAAAAACTGAAAATTAATAAGTGAAGAAAATTCTTGGGGCTTAATAAACAAGAAATGTATGCTTTCATTGAACTTAGTGGAGTCTCCCCACTTTTTTTTTAAGTTACTAGAATCTACCGCAAGAAGAATGGGAATAGATTTTGAAGAATGTACTATAAATAAAGCTAATTGTATACAATTTAAAGAAGGAAATTTTACAGGTAGAATTACAATGACATTTACTGCGCTATCCTCCTTAACTTCCTGGCGACGGACCTAGCGTTCCGCCGCCCGGAATAGTCGCAAACGTGCCATAAGGCGCAATGGCTGAATACTTTAGAGCTGGGAGGGAAGGCCAGCTCAAGGCCGGCCTTCCCTGCCTGCCGCCGGACCCAGGTAAGTCTGGATTCAGCAAGCAGGTGGGTCGGTCGGCGGACGGGGGGAGGGACAGCGGAGCCGGAAGGGTTGCCATAGGCGTCCTCCATATCCCGGTCTCCACCGGTCTCCACCGGTCTCCCCAGGGTGGCTGGGCCATTACACAGCCTCCTCAGACTTCCGCCAGCAAAATAGTTGGCGGAAATCCGAGGAGGCCGATAGGGCCTGGCCCCGGTTACACTCAGGGAAGGGGATGAGTGTCCCTTTCCCCAAATAGACCTTCCACCGCGGGCTGCCTGCTGCAGACTGCCCGCGGCGGAGCACTGGATCAGGCGGACGGCCTCGGCCGCCTGCCCAATCTTTACGTAGGATTGGGCTGCCCGCCCCATACAATGTTGTATTTGTGACCTTCCACAAGGCTTACGTTGTCAATATTCTGCTTTTCAAGCTGATTTTAGACATATAAATATCCGGAACTTTCAGGGTTTTTAGAAAGACATAATCCCTTTGATTAATGAAATAACAAGACACATTGTCTGAAGGCTCTAAAGTGATTTTGTTGTGCTATCTCAGATATATTGTCCTCGAAACAGACTCAGAAATAGTGATAAAGGGGGTAACTTGACTGCTGCTAGAAATCAATATTCCAGTACTGGGGGGGGGGAATGATGACTTTTGCATGTCTTAGATATTGAAATGGCATTAAGGAATTTGATCTACTTTATAGCAAAAGCGCCAACATTGAGTTATTATATAAGGAACCATATTAAATTAAAATGGATACATTCATAAAAAAATAATTTTATTTGTATACTTCTGGAATAGTAAATTCCAGAATTTTGTGTAACCCCCCCTTTAGTCCTCTTTCTTTTGTAATGATTGTTGAAATTGTTGGTTTTATACTTTTCAAATTAAGAAGAACAAGAGAAGACTCAGCCAAGAAATGACACTAAAAATAGGTTCGAGAAATCCTAGTTGACAAAGCGCTTGGAAAACTAATGCTGAAATAGTTTCCTAGCTTGTCCACAAGTGCAGCCTGAGTGAGACTGGATATTAGGACAGTGTCTGCTTTTGAATCTTTTATAAGAAGCTAGAACTTGTAATAATAAATAATCATCGAATGCATCCTGCTACACCCCACTAAACATAATATAAGATAAAATGTGAATGGGAAGAAAACAAGTAAAAATAAAGAGAAGGTTTTGGAAAAGAAGGATAATTACCAGTCCCAGAGTGGTGCCCTAGCGCTGGCTTTACTACACAAGAGAGCTGTTTGTAGTATGAGGTGAACAGCTGAAGATTAAATATTTTCCCTCCTCTTACACACAACCCTTCCATCCCTATCCAGCACGGGTATATGTTTCTTGTCGAATAAGCACATCTAGAATCCACTTTGCAATGCACACTGGCATATGGCATGCCAGACATATTGGAATTTGGCTCTCCAGTCTATCCCTTGTGTCTCTCCCCTTGGCAATGAGCCAAGAAGCGACTGCTGTCAAGATAAGATAGGCAGACCCCCTTCTTCTCCATGTTCAGTGCTAGTTTCTGAAGTTCAGTAAAACCACCTGTCCAGATTTTCGATTAAAAATGATTTAATTCCTGGTCTGCGTTCACTTTCAGTTGTTGTTAAACACATACCGTTTCTAGCATGTATGAGACTGAACAGATCCCATTCAAATACAGGTGGGCCCCCATATCCGCTGGGGATATGTTCCAGGCCCCTCCGTGGATACTTGAAACCGTGGATAAGAGCGAAACCCCCTCCATGGTTTCCTGAGGCCCCCCCCACCCTGTCTCCCCTGCAAGCAGGCATGCTTGCCCCCCCAGCTCTTCTTTTTCTTTCAGCAAGCTTTGTTTCTTCCTTAAAACAAACAGAGAAGCAGCCTCCATTGCAGGCAAGTAGAACGAGACTAAGTCCTAGAGAGGCTCTGCAAGGTTTCTGTTAACCTTGCAGAGCCTCTCTAGGACTTAGTCTCATTCTACTTGCCTGTAATAAGCAGCCAGATGGTGCTTCTTCTCCTGTTTCTTTAAGGAAGAAACGAAGCTTACTGGGGAAAAAAGTAAAAGCCTGGGGGGTCCCCACGATCCGTGGATAACTGAAACCGTGGATAGCGAATCAGTGGATATGGGGGCCCACCTGTACATTTTTGTGTAATAATGGTAGTTTCCCCACTCTGAACTGAAATGTACAGATTGTGTAAAAGAGAGAGAGCATTGGGGAACCGGTTTTGGGAGGTGTAAGGGTAGGTAATGCATGGAAAGTGTGTTGTTCCCTCCCAAATGCTCTAGGTTTGAGGGAGCAGTGTCAATGCATTTTTGACGCATTACCCCTCAACCATCATTCTATGTAACTAACAGCCCAATCATATACCCCCCACCTGTGCAGTGGCACCAAAATGGCTACTGCTGCATCCTTGGGGGGGGGGAGTTCCAGAGGTCTCCTCTGGGTAAAGGAACAATCGGTAAACCTCCGTGATGTGGGGGGGGGGTCTACTCAGAACTGCGCTAGTGAAATTGCTGGTGCAGATGGATCTGTTTTGACCCATGCTGCAGGATTGGGTCCAGGAAGGGGGTTAAGATTCAGCAGCCACCGCTGCCACCAAACTCGATCCCTTCCCGGGGACTCGCTCGACCCACCCATCCTCTGCCCCTATCGCTGCCTCATCCCACCCTCCCCCACCCCACCCCACCTCCCCCGCCACCTTATGTCTGTCAGCAGCTTCTTCCGGCTGCTCCGGAGTACACAGGATGGCTCCAGCCTTTCTGCTGGCGCTTCAGCAGTATGTGAATTTGCACTTTTTATGGCTCGTGCTGACTGCTTTACGGCAGTCAGCGTCAGCGGTACATTCCACTGCCGTCAAGCCCAAGTACTGGATTGGCATAAGGAACTGACCACAAGCGTAGGCGTGGCCCAAGCGGAACTCATCTCCTTGGTTATAGGGTAGCACATTCCTTAACTCCATCTCCAGTAGGCTGTATTGTTGTTGTTCAGTCGTTAAGTCGTGTCCGACCCTTCGTGATTGCCTTGGTGCAAAAGTGAACCTTTTTGCAGATCGTACTCTACGTACAGCAATGGCTCATAATGGACTGGAAGATAGGAGAGTTGAAGGAATGTGTCTCACCTTCTCACTACCATCACTGAGGCCATTGCTGAAGGAGGTGCCAGTGCAGGGATCTTTTTCTGGACCCAACCGTGCCTTTTGCTCAGTAAGATAGAGAAGCCATGGTGATGAATGGAAACGTTGATGTGGATGGGGAAAAGGGAGGTGGACAAGGTGAGTAGGAGAAATAAGCGATGAAGAAGGGAGTTTAAAGGGAGCCAGGGCAAGAGAAGATCAAGGGAATGGAGAAAGGCTGGATCCTAACCCCACACATGAACTTTAATATGCCTTGAAATAGTCCTCTACATAAGATAATATATATACAGTTATATTGCTGTTACTGTCAATTGCATTTAAAAAATGCCCTGCCTTTGTATAATACAAAGAACAGTTATCCACACTCTACTCATACAGACACTATGAACATTAAGGGACTTTTCAGATTATTTTAAATTTAAAGCCAAGCATTGCACAGTTGCTTATCAGTTGTTGCACTTGAACCTAAAAATTGTTGTGCAGTCACACATTTCTCCCCTGGAGTCTTTCTCCAATGCAATTGCATTTTTCTAGGAATATCACATTTCCCCAACAATATCATCACATTTTGTGTTGCTGGAGAAATTTCCCTCTTCCTACCTCCCGTCTCACTAGTAAGTGTAGTTTGGAATGTAGCTGTACAAATGTAACAGGCATTGACTGGATAGTGTCTGGGTTCTCACGACATTTCAGCACAGGGATTCATCTTTAAACTGGTACAGATTCCACTTCCTACTTCCTTGAACAATTCTTGAATGCTGATGTAGTACAATGGTGAAGGCTGCAATCCCATGCACCCTTAGCTGGAGTAATCCCAAGTGAACTCGGTGGGAGTGACTTCTGAGTAAACATCTGTGGCATTGTGCTGCATAAGAGTGGAATATGACCTAGGGGAGTCCTCAGTTAAAATCCCAGCTCAGCAATGAATTAGTTAGATTTTTGAACAGAAGCTCTCGTGGCCAGCAACGATTTGTAGCGAAACAGGAATCACGGGTATAGAAGCCATGTAAACAACCTTCAAAGTCCAGCCAAGTTAAAACGACAGACGATCCTGTCCGCGATCTCCAGATTTCTCCAGCAATGCAAACAGGCAAGAATAATTTGGATTTTAAGCTAAGACAAAGTGTAGCCCGACGTTTCGTTTCTCACATCCAGAAACATAATCATAGGACAGTCCAAAGACTGGTAGATGGTAGCTAGAGCCAGCGCAACAGTTCGTTATTTTGTAATGCAAAAGCGCGGGAACGAAGCGATTGGAAACGGAACTGACGCGGAAGTCTTCAATCAGCGCTGCAACTGATCCTGCAAGTACTGCAGTGATTGTTCATGCTTTACACTTTGAAGTTGAAGTAGAACCAATGACTGAATGTCATCTTAAATGTATGAGAATAGCTTACTTCAGTCATTGGTTCTACTTCAACTTCAAAGTGTAAAGCATGAACAATCACTGCAGTACTTGCAGGATCAGTTGCAGCGCTGATTGAAGACTTCCGCGTCAGTTCCGTTTCCAATCGCTTCGTTCCCGCGCTTTTGCATTACAAAATAACGAACTGTTGCGCTGGCTCTAGCTACCATCTACCAGTCTTTGGACTGTCCTATGATTATGTTTCTGGATGTGAGAAACGAAACGTCGGGCTACACTTTGTCTTAGCTTTGGATTTTAAATGATTTCTGTCTGTTTGCTTTGCTGGAGAAATCCGGAGATCGCTGACAGGATCGTCTGTCGTTTTAACTTGGCTGGACTTTGAAGGTTGTTTACATGGCTTCTATACCCGTGATTCCTGTTTCGCTACAATTAGTTAGATGTTTTTCGGAAATCATATTATCTTAGCCGATATACCTGAAAACGCAGACATAATAGTACAGTACTACCCTAATGGACAGTTGTAAGAATGACTGGATAATAGGCATGAGGCACTTTGAACGTTTGAAATGTACAATATAAATGCTAAGTTTTGTTCGGTGTCACATTACCATTTCCATATGATAGTCGGCAGGCTCAAAAGCAAAAGCGGGCAGATTGCACAGGCCAGCCATTTCCTGCCTCACAAAGATAGAATTCCCCAAAGACATGTTGGGTAATGATGCCTTGATGCAGGTGTGGTGGTTATGGACTCGTGCCAGTCTGGACATGATAGTCATTACAAGCTTTTATTATGCTAATCACACAGCCTTATCCTCGCACACGAGGTCTATCTATGGCAATCTGCCATTTCTGAAACACAACCAGATGTGTCTGTTAAATAGCGGTTCCTGCTTTGGGACTGAACATTGTCCTCTGTATTTTGCATGAGATTGCTGGTACCAAAACGAATCTGGGAAAGGGGCTGTCATGCCAGACCAAAGCTGGCCTGAAAACACTCAGTCACTGATCATCCATGACCAGCTAGTTTGCTCACCTATGGGAGTGTGGGTGTTTTGTTCTTTAGAGATTGGTTGGTTCTGCCAGATGGATCCTTCTGTAGCTTTTTGAGATGTAACAAGACTCTGCTTCTTAGCTCCCAGGGTGCCGTTTCTACATGCATATGCTTGCCTAGGATGGTTAAGCTTCCTTACGCTACTGCCCGGAGGATTTTAAAGTGCCTTAGATTTTAAAGTTACTTAGTCAGCATTTCAATTAAAAAAAACATGCACACGTACTTGGTTCTAGAGATACATGTTTAGTACAATACTGAGCATGACTATTCAGAGGTAACCTCTGCTGAATTAAAAAGGACTTACTGTACTTCCTTATGAGTTATACAGAAGACTGCAGTCTTAGATTGTGTCTGCAAGGATACAACCCATGTGTTCATTGAATACATTCTGTATGTTCATACACTGGTTCCCAGAGTTATGGACATCTGACTTACAACATCTGAGTTACAGATAACTGCATTGGCACTTTTGCACAGGTGCAGTACATCTTTTCTGGTGCTTCCACTCATTTGCAATAGCATTGCACTGGCAAGAGCAGACTGTTTCACGGTATGTACATTCTAACTTCCAGGCAGACTTCTGGAACAGAACCAGTACATATGTTTGGGGACTTAGTGTATACAGAATTATCATTTACCAATATAATCTGCTATACCAGGGGTTCTCAAAGTGGTGGGACGTGCCCCACCACTTGGAAAAGGGGCAGGTCGCTACCCCCTTAAGGGGAAGGCAAACTGCGATAGCGGTGGCAGCGATCCAAGGAACAAAAGGAGTATTTTTAGACTTACCAGGGGTCGGGCTGTACTCCGGAGGGTGCAGGGGGCACGTCCCCCCAGTTGATCTCCCCAAACCCCCGAATGGCTCCTGGAGGTGAATAAAGGCAACTTCCGGTTTTCAGGGAAGCCAGGAAGTAAACCCGAATTGGGCTTGTTCGCTCACCTCCAGGAGCCATTCAGAGGCTTGGGGAAGCCTGCTGGGGGAAGCGTGGGCCCACCACACCCTCCGTAGGATGGCCCGACCCCTGGTAAGTCTAAAAATACCCCTTTTGTCTCCAGCAGCAGCGCAATCCCTGGATTGCTGCCGCCACCCCATCATCCCGCCCTCGCAAGCGCTCAAAGTTCTCCCCTACTCACAGGGAGAACTTCGAGAAATGTTGTGCTATACCATGCAATAGGTCTGTTGAATGTTAGCTGGAGGAAAAAGAGAAAAACATGAGGAACTGGTGGTGAAAGAGAAGGAAATGGTGGTATCAGACCAAAGGATCTACTTGGTGTACAAGTGCTGGTGAGATTATTGTTTGGATATCTGCAAGGTTCTAAAAATAGGATTAGTTCCCTGCCAGGTCATTCCTTGGTTCACTGTACTCCCTTTTAAAGGTTTGATCTATACATTTTTAGCTTCTTCCCATTCTCTGATATTTCTGATTCATGGCTCTGCATAAGGGCAGCATAACTTTAAGGATCTATATTTATAACTTTAGAGTAAGGGCAGCCGGCGCAGAGGCCGGCCGCCCTCACTCCACCGCCGGATCGCCCATGTGGCCACCACAGGAGGAGGTAAGAGATCCCCTCCCCTATATATATATAGTTATATATCTATAACTTTAAGGATTCCATTAGTAGAAAAGACTAGAATTATACTGATTCTGTGGAAATCATGCTATCAATCACATGCATAACATGGACTGGATGTCAGTCCAGGCTCCTGGTAGCCCAGTTGTTGGCATTGCTTAGATACAATTTTCCAAAATCATTTCTTTTTCAGGCAATTTGGAAGACCTTAAAGCCTGTGACACACTGTAGGTGATGTAGTGTGAAGCGAGGTGAAGGGAAGCCGGCCTTTGCTCTGCGCCGCTTCCTGTCTATACAAGCCGAGTCCAAGTCAAGCCACAGAGAGAGAAGCAAAAGACGGCCTTCCCCACCCCCCTCTTTGCTAGCCAATCAGAATTGAGCCTTTTCAGACTTGATTCTGATTGGTCGAATGCTTCACTTCTTGTCCTACCTCATGGCACTGAATGTGTCCTCTGATTGGGCGAAGTTCAATTTTTCCATCTTCTGTCACATGGCAATGCAGCCCTAGGTGGCTGCCTAGTTGGCCTAATGATAGCACCGGCCCTGACAGTAAGGTTTGTACGTTGGAATTCTAAGTCTTCATTTGGAGAATATACCCATAATGCCTTCAATTTCATCTCTGCAGTGGTGATGGAGGGTAACATAAGAACATAAGAACATAAGAAGAGCCCTGCTGGATCAGGCCAAAGGCCCATCTAGTTCAGCTTCCTGTATCATACAGTGGCCCCACCAGATGCCTCAGGGAGCACACAGCCAACAAGATAACCTGTTTCCTGCTGCCACTCCCCTGGACCTGGCACAGAGAAAACCTACTTCCAAAGCCAGGAGGTTGCTTATGGCTTGTAACCTGTGATGATCTTTTCCTCCAGGAATCTGTCCAAACCCCTTTTAAAGGCATCTAGGCCAGGTGCCATCACCACATCCTGTGGCAAGGAGTTCCACAGATGAATTACACGCTGGGTAAAGAAATATTTTCTTTTGTCTGTTCTAACTCTCCCTCCACTCAATTTTAGTGCATGCCCCCTGGTTCTGGTGTTGTGTGAGAGGGAGAAGAATTTCCCTCTATCCACTCTCTCCATCCCATGCATAATTTTATACATCTCAATCATGTCCCCCCTCAGGCACCTTTTTTCTACACTGAAAAGCCCCAAATGCTGTAGCCTTTCCTCATAAGGGAGGTGCTCCAGCCCACGAATCATTCTGGTTGCTCTTTTCTGCACCTTTTCCAATTCAACTACAGGTGGGCCCCCATATCCGCTGGAGATATGTTCCAGGCCCCTCCGTGGATATTTGAAACCGTGGATAAGAGCGAACACCCCCTCCATGGTTTCCTGAGGGGCCCCCCACCCTGCCTCCCCTGCAGGCAGGCATGCTTGCCCCCCCAGCCCTTATTTTTCTTTCAGCAAGCTTTGTTTCTTCCTTAAAACAAACAGAGAAGCAGCCTCCATTGCAGGCAAGTAGAACGAGACTAAGTCCTAGAGAGGCTCTGCAAGGTTTCTGTTAACCTTGCAGAGCCTCTCTAGTACTTAGTCTCGTTCTACTTGCCTGTAATAAGCAGCCAGTGGCTGCTTCTCCTGTTTCTTTAAGGAAGAAATGAAGCTTACTGGGAAAAAAGTAAAAGCCTGGGGGGTCCCCACGATCCGTGGATAACTGAAACCGTGGATAGCGAATCAGTGGATATGGGGGCCCACCTGTATATCCTTTTTGAGGTGTGGTGACCAGAACAATACACCAGATGGGGCCTTACAGTCACCATCCCTTACAGCCCAACCCTAACCAACTCTCCAGCGCCGATACAGTCACAATGCAGCCCTGAGGCAAGGGGACAAACTTTCCCTTACCTTGAGGAGGCCTCTTTGACTGCCCCCCACCACATAATGCAGTGCGCACTCTCTTGGCACGGCTGTATTGGCACTGGAAAGTTGGTTAGGATTGGGCTGTTAATGTCCTTTCAAAGAGCAGCAGCTTCGTAGACAGTAATCATCTCATTCCAAACACAGTATGTACCAGACTGTGGACTGTGTATTAAACAGATTTGGAATAGTACTTTTATGGATAAACTGGTCAAGTAAGTAAACATAATGAGGTGTAAAAAGAAGATCAGTCATAAAATCTAGATGACATGAATAATGATGGCTTGAAAATTTTTGGTGTGCAAATTCATGCCTATACATTTGTATACATTTGTCCTTGTTCAGAATCTTTGTGGGACCAAGAGCGCGTTGACACTGCAAACACACAGGCAGCGCAATCCTGTCTAACTATCCAGCGGGCAGCCTAGGCCACCCGCCAGATCCTATCCTCGTTCCAGGCCAATTGAGATCAGCCCAGAGGTCTACTCGGGGGAAGGGAACGTTCGTCCCCTTACCCCGTTGTAGCACGGCCCGGCCCCAATGGGTCTCCTCAGATTTCCACCAGCTATTTAGCTGGCGGACGTAAGAGGAAGCCATGTAAAGGCCGCGCTGGCCCAGAATGGGATGAGGATATGGCAGCTGCCATCCCTGCCCCCTCCCGGGCCGAATCCACCAGGGGATCTCTTACATCCTCCTGTGGTGGCCACATGTGCGATCCGGCGGTGGAGTGAGGGCGGCCGGCCTCTGCGCCGGCTGCCCTTACTCTAAAGTCGTCGTGAATGTGCTTTACTGCACGTTTGCGCCGGCTTCCGGCAGATTTTTGCACAGGATTGCACCAAACTGAATTAACTCATTGCAAGCAGGTTTGGGTGCTCTTTCAAGATCCTCAGCGCTTTCACAAGTAGGATTGCCAGCCTGTTTTCTGGCAGAACTCCTCAGAATTTTTGCACGTTTAGCAGGGAAACTCTCCTCATCCCTTCATCTGTATGTCAAGAAAATCTTCACCTCTTAAATGTTGGAATTTTGAGCAGTTGTTAGAGGCACAGGAGTCTTGCCAGGAAAAAAAATGTAATCCCTACCTGTTTTCATACTCAATTGTCCTTGTTTAAGGTTACATAAAATATCTTTTTAAGAAAGCACAGTTGGTAATATCAAGAAACGAACACCTGAAAAATTGCCACCTGCTGTTGTAATGATAAAACGTGTTGCTTCTGATGTGAAGAGCAATTGCTATTACTTTTCTTCTGTCACGTTGCAGAGCTTATGTCAATTTACCTAAAGCAGCTTCTGATAATACTTTCAGTTCTTTGTGTGCCTGTATGAAATACTGGAGCAGCAGTAACTAGGACAGACTAGTGCATAGGACAATTTGAATGAGGGAAGAATGAGATAGGAAAGACAAAATACATTAGGTCATTGACTCCACCAAACTAAGAAAGTAAACAGAAAACTGTTTAATGCTTTGCTGAGATGGGGAATATGGTTTCAATTGCAAAGCTTGGTAGTGCATACAAAACCCTTGTTTAGATGTAACCTGAAGGGAGGTTAATGCACAAGTACAAATTTAGAATGGACCCAATTGCTTTGCCAATGCAACATTAAAAATCTTGATGTGCTGCCAGGAATGCAGGAATATATCCAACCACAAACGTTTAGGATGGGGGGTAGGCTGTGCTTAATCTGTGCCAAGGCGATTGCCACAATCCAATCCTAGGAATGCCAGGATTATGGCCTGCTACAGTAATATAAATTAGAGTCAGTTTCCCGAGTTCTGTCATGCTCAAGTACCACCAAGAAACAGAACCCAGATTTGGGCAGTGGGTGCTGATGGGGCTGGCTTAGTTCTCCACAGCTCCCACTGAGTATAGCATAATAGTGAAGCCAGTTCACAAAGCAGTTTACATAGTAAAATAAATCAGTAAATGGTTCCCCGTCCCCCAAAAGCTCACAGTCTTAAAATAAATAAATAAATAAATACAGAAGAGACACCAGCAATAGTCACTGGAAAAGTTGCCCAGCTGAAAAGTTGAAAAGGGTGGTCTGCAGTTGCTCTCCCTCTGCTAAATATTTGTTTGTTTTAATTGTTTTAATCACTTGTTTTTAATCATTTTAATGTATATACATTAAAGGATTTACATTAAATGTATTTTAACGTTTTTATCTGTAAGCCACCTTGCTTGCCCTTGTTGGGAGAAAGGCAGGGCAGAAATTCTTTAAATAAAAAATAAAAAATAAAATAGATATAAGGGGGCAGGGCACCACTTTAAAAGATATCTAGTGTGGGTGGGGCAGTCTCTCCTGGCTCCAGCAGTTGACATTGTAGGTAGGCCATGTCCTGGAAGGCAGAAAAAGCTGCAGATGGACCGAAGGGTTGATGGGTGGTAGAGATGCCAATTCACTGAAGCAGGTCGTTCTCTTGATCTGCAGAGTCTTCTGGGTCCTGACCGTTCCTTTAACTCAGCTTCTATATTCTCAGCTGAAGAACAGGAGGCTAATGATTGTTGGGGTTTTGGCATCATCAGCTTATATTGGGGAGGGGGGCTTATTGTAGTATTAGACTCCCAGGAAACTCCCCTCCAAATCCATGGATCAGGTCCACAGCTGCTTAGTTTAAAAAATGCTGCAGCCTTATATGCTCTTATTCACTAAGGCACCATGAAAAAAATTATTAGGAGATACAAGACACAGGCCGACAAAGGATTTAATTAAATGCACGGCACGTGGAACTGACATGAACTGAAGAAGAAATAAACTGAATAAATATCTTCTAACATGTTTGAGGACATGTGAGTGTTTTCAGATTTGAGCCAACCATGACAAATTTGCCTTAACGTGAGGCGTTCTGAAAAGGAAAACAAAACAAATGTTTATTAACGACACCAGGGTGGATTACATCAAACTTTTTATTTTGGTTTCAGGCAAGTTTTATAACAAAGAAGAGAATGAGGTGTTGCCTCAATTTTTTTTTTCTTCGCATGATAAATGCATCACCATATGCACCACATGAAATATGGAGTTGGCATAAAACCCATAATAAAAAAATGAACCAGGCTGGTATATAATATTGAGGCCAAATCTGCATAGGTGAGTCCCTTTATTAAAAAAAGATGATGCTCTGCATGTGCCAAGGTGGATTAAAATGACTGAAGGGTGGAAGATGAAAGTGTTATATAAAGGCCCTTTGGCAATAGGCAGGGCAAATGTTGAGTGATCTAATTCTTGGGCTTGTTCAGAGAGGATAATTGTTTTTATTGTGGTTGGTACTTGTGTTTCAATTCAGTACCAATTATTTCTGATGAGAAGGAAAATTGTGAGCCACATTTGCTTCTGTAAATTGGGCAAAGCTTGGTGGAAGTTAAGGCAAATTTCAGACAGGGCACTGAAGAATAGATTGTGTTCCCTATATTACTAGATAGTTAAGTGACTTGAGAGAAGTCGCTTTGGACTGAAACAGGTACAACAAACCAGAACAGGTTATAATGTCTATTTCTCAATTTTTATCTGTGTTTTAACAGCATGTACCTGCCACACAGAATATGTTCATTCACTTTTTTATGGTGGCTGTAGAAATGTTGCTTACAGTGCAAACAGAAGGTCCCTGACTAATGTAAGCCTTGACTTACAGAATTTTGAACTTATGCAAAGCTTTCTGTAAGCCCTAACAAAAACATGTGGCCACCTGTCTTCTCCTTGCACAGCTCTGTCCCACTCGTGGCAAACCCTTCCACGGAGCAGCTCATGCACAGAAAGCGATCCGACATGTAAAAATCAAATTATATAAGGGTGGCTGGAGCAGAACTCCTACATAAGTCAGGGAGTGCCTGTAAGGATTGGGGTGTCCTTTCTTAGATAGAAAAAGTAGTAAGCATGTGCATGTATGCAGGATCTTACAGTCAAACTTAACCATCTGTACTTAGAAATAAATCCAGCTGACTCACACTCCTTACATAATTTCCAATATATTGACCATTGCAGTGCCTTCAAGATTTCAATGGAGGGATGTTTTGTTAAGGACAAGGTTATTTTAATGTAACATATCCGATCCATCCTCAGGCTATGAAGCTCAGGGGATTGCCTGCTGTGCTGGGGAAGCGACTTTTTCTCAGCCTACACTTATTCCAGTTTTGGGGCTATAATAAGGCTCCTCTGAGCAACTTTGCGAAAGACACACATCCATGTGACAAAGAAGTTTTTACCAACAGGGCTTTTATCCTGCACTCTGCAGCCAACAGAAAAAAACAAACAAACTCCTATGTGCAGAGCTAAGTGGAGGTACATTTCCGTGCTTTGAACCTGATGAGTGTAGCATTCATTCGTATCACAGTTAACACCAGTGATGACCCAAAAGCAGCTGGAATGAACGAAAAGCAGAAAGCTGTATTGTTTGCTGAACAATAATAAGGTTCGTCGCCTCCTGCCCAAACAATGCAGCCACATGTAGAGCATTTTGGGCACCAGCCTGCAGAGGTCAGTGTTCAAATGGAAGTCGCTTTGCAGTGCCACACTTGTGAGGATGATGATCGCAACAGCGCTCGCTGCCAGGCGCTTCCTCTACCAAGAATTCCTTAAAGAGGGGCAGGGCTGGCTTCCCTCTGGGCTCGCCTCCGCGTGCATTGTGGGATTCGTAGTCTTCAAGGGCCAGAGATTAGCTCGGCCTTAAGGGAGGTAGGACTACAAGCCCTACAATGCCGCAGGGTAACGGGCTGGTCGTTCCTTTTGAATGATTTCACTGCGGTTTACATTCCCAGCTAGTTTCGCAGCAGCAGGGCGCAGGAACCATGGTGTAAGGAGCCGCCGGATCGCTGGCGTGTTCGGCAGGGCAGAGGCGTAAGAAGCCTCTCCATTTCATGGCAGCCCGGGCAAGCTGCACTGGCGGAACGAGGACCATGGTAGCTCGAAGGTTGGCGTGGTTTTAAAGGCTGCGGAAGGGGGTTTGCAACTGGATCCCTCCTTGTGCTTGCTCTCCCTGCCGCATTTCCTCCCTTCTGCCCCGTCTGGAAACCCCCCTCTCGCAGCCTTGCCCGCAAAGATGTCTTTAGCCATGGAAGAGGAAGAATACAGCAAGCTGGTGATGGAGTCGGGGCCCGAGTGGCTGCGGACCGAGATCAAGCGGCTCTTCCAGGAACTGGGCGAGACCACCCGGCAGAAGATCCAGGCTGCGGAGTATGGGCTGGTCGTGCTGGAGGAGAAGCAACAGCTCAAGCAGCAGTACGAGGAGCTGGAGCTGGAGTACGAGACCATCCGGACCGAAATGGAGCAGCTGAAGGAGGTGAGGGCGCCCTTGCTTTTCTCGCCTCTTTGCCCATTTTAGGGATCCGAGGGAACAGCTGTATGGCGGCGACAGTAACAGCTGTGTAAAAGCGAGGGGCCTGGCCTGGGGATGTCTTGAATGTCACTTGCGTTCTGCGGGGAATAAATATGGAAGGCAGGAAGCGGGAGCTAGTGGTTAGAGCACATTGGGACTCTTGCGCTGATGGGGGGGCGGGGAAGAGAAGGGTCTTCAGTTTCTACGTCTCTTGATTCCCTTTAGCGACGTGAACATTTGCAGCAGCGGTCAGGAGGCGTTGGTGGTGACGAGACACGCACGCCCGTTTTTGAAACGTTCCAAGATGCTAAAGCAAGTGCAGCGCGTGCCTGGCTGCGTGGCGCCTTGCGAGACCTGCCCTGGTTGGGGTGTCCAGTGTCCTCCTGCAGGCAGCTTCTGGTTTAATAATGTAATTCGCACGGGACGTATCGCCGCCGTGCCGTGCGGTGTGGAGCAACCAGATCGGGAAGCCTTCGCCCTCCCCTTCTGCTGGCGTAATGCCGTGCAGCCCCCTCCCTCTTTAAAGGGGCAGCTCAGCACTTCTGTTCCTAAATGCACCGTGCCCTTTCCGTGACATCTGCTGTATCTTGTTGCACTGCGGCGAATTGTGCTGGAAAGAGGATACTTTGCGATCAATACTCTTGAGCTCAGGTGACAGTTTGCCCACCAAAGGCTATATCATTGCCTCTCTTTTCCCTTTGTAGTGCTTTCATACCTATTATTGGTGAAGAACTTGTATCTCAATTTGCTATTTAATGGCAGGAATTTTATTCAAGGTAAAGCACGCGCGCGCACACAAACACTGCTTTGCAGAGGCAATAAAGCGTCTTCTTCAGTTATTATCCCCACTCACCCCCCCCCCCCCCGAAATAATGGAACAGTGGGTGGCGTCCCTACGGCTTTCAGTTGCTTGGGTATAGTGACATTTCCCTATAATACGTGTTGTATACATTTATATAGTGTACAGTACATTTATTATTTCTACTTTTCTAGGAGAATTTAAGGTTGGGGACATCTGTTCTTACATTCTTCCTCCTTCTATTTGTGCAGCAACATATTGTGCCAACCGATGTAGTTCAGCAACATATTGTGCCAACCGATGTAGTTCTTCCTCCTATCCTCTGGAGGGCAGTGAGGTTAGGGTAGAGGAAAAGACAGGTAACTTCTGCTCTCCTCGGACTAGCAAGCAACAAGATAGGAAGGTGAAGAGCTTGGTTGGTTGGTGAAAAGCTGTTAGGATACACTCTGGCAGGCAGGGCAAGGTTTTAACACCTGGGATTAATTAATTGAGGATGTATTGTTTTAATGCATTTTGTAAGCTGCTTTGATTTTTTTAAAACTAGTGTGTAAGTAGTAATTAAAGGAGTAGATAAATATTGGGTATCTGTATTGGGAAAACCTGTTGGATCAATTGCATTGTATGATGTGATTATAGGAAGAAGATGGTTGATCTCTTGGATATGGTTGGAGGCAGATAACTGGGGGGAAAAGCAAAGAGGAAGTACAAAGAAGCTGGAGATCAGCATGCCCACAGTAACTTGCCTACGATAGGGCTAGGGCATGTTTTCTTAATAGAGCGAAATGTAACCCCAGTTTAATCAAATAGTACAAATTCCTGTGCTGACAGTGTAGCAGTGAAATCATTTTTATAGTAATGTGTTCAATATTGCCCACACAGTTTAAATAACAGTGCAATCCGATGCATTTCTACATGAAATTAAGAGCCCAATCCGATGCATGTCTACTCAGAAGTTCCATTTTGGTCAATTGGGCTTACTTGCAAGTTAATATGAATAGGATTGCAGCCTAAGTCTCATGGAGTTCAGTGGTTTTACTCCCAAGTAACAGCACAATCCTATGCAATGTACACCACCAGTGTAACCAGCGGGAGAGGGCAGGGCAGGATGCTTTGGAGGGGAGGGGAGATTTAAATCTCCTTTGAATCCCCCTTTGGAGGGGATTTGAATCCCCTTTCTGTTCTGGGGCCTCCCATTCTCGCTGCACCGCTGGTTACACCGGTGGAGTAAGTTGGATAGGATTGCGCTGTTAGTGTATCTAGGATTGCAGAAGGTAACATTACTTATCAAGGCCACCCTTAAGTCTGTGCAAACTGGAAGTAAATATCAAGATGCCACTGTGGAGTCATGTGGAAAATAGGGGATGTGGTCACTTGATTTTCCAACACTTTGATCTCTTTTGCTTCCTCTTTTATAGCCCTTTTACTCTGTGTAACATGTCAGTGTGTGCATCTGCCTCCATCCGCATAAGTGCTGGAGACTTTTGTGGTTTAGCTGGAGATGGAGAAAGGATTTCCAGGGGTTGGAAGGTGGGACTTCAATAGCTCTTTCCCCCTTTCCATGACTAGTAGAACTGGGATATGCCAAAAATGGACAAATGTATATGTGTTTTGCTCAATCTACACAGATAACATAATTTTTTGCTTTTGTTGGTGCACAAGTTTGGATTTTTTTTTGAAGAGACAAACAAACTGTAGACTGTGCATGGGTTTGATAGAGAGGCTAATTGACTATAGGCTGGGCTAGGGAAAATTATAGCTCTTTAGGCCTTTGTGACGTTATGAAGCAATCTGGACTTCATTAGTATTGACTAGATTGTTAACAGATGTACAGTGAGCAGTCTCTGAAAGAACACTTTAAGGTTACGTAGATGTTGCTTTTGATTCAAAAACCGTGTATGCTTCCTCAGGAGTCTTTCCATGCTACCTAGACTTCTGCTCAGAAGTAAGTTCCTTTAATTTTATTGGGACTTGCTCAGTCAACTTGTAGGTCTGGTCGTCTTGTGTTCTTAGCCTGCACCAGAAGAATCTTAACTTTAGTTCTAGCAAATATATGGCATTGGGTTCTATCTGAAGTATTCCTTCTGTGAACAGAAGAGACTTCCCTTCATGCTCATGGATTTTCACTGATTTGCCCTTGTTGCAATGGCCCCATGTTGTTCTATTACAGAAAGTCCTCCAATCCTCAGGAGCAGAAGGAGAAGGTTGCAGAGGGAAGAGGAGATTTGCAGAATTCCCCCTCCCTGTCTTGTGCAAGCAGAAGATACTTCTGTTTGTGAAAGAAAACACCTAGGAGCCAACCCATGATATGTTGCTGAGGGTATGAAGTAGACTGGTCTTCCTCTTAGCAAGTTGAGGCTTGCATGACAGTAACAGAGAATAGAAAATATCTTTTCACATACATCTTTAGTTTCCAAGACCAAAGCCATCATGTGCTGTAAGATTTGATCATTATGTATGCCAGTGATATGATAGATACTGAAAGGGAGTGGGTCTGAAACCTCTGAAGGATGAGCTTGGTACACTACAATCCACCAAAAGGGGATCTACAGTGTATTAACACTGGGCTGAAATCAGCATTTTTGATAGACACGAGCAGTGATAGACATGAGCAGTGCAGATTGTCATATTCAATAACTCTGATGGTTTGAACTGATGGAAATGTAAGGATGCACTCTTCTCAAACATATGAAACTTGCTTGGCAACCCAAGTACAGCAAGTCGTCACTTAAAGTTGTTTCGTTATAAGTCGTTCTGTTATAAAGTTGTTGAGAAAAAAAACCCGATTCCCAACTGGGGCCACTTTTTTGTGGAGTTTGAACGTTCTCCCCATGCCTGTGTGGATTTTCTCTGGCCCAGAAAGCTCACATTTATTTCGGTGTTTGATATTGGAAGTGTTTTGGGTCTTTATTTAGAAGTTTGGTGATGTTTTTGTGACCAGAAATATTCCATAAACTCTTGTTTACGTATATCAGTTAGTTGCAGCTTCCAAGAACCTATCAACAACTTTAAGTAAGGACTTGCTGTACAGCTTAAAAAAAGAAATAAAGGGTCATTAAACAAGACCACCCAATTGCAAAGTTGCGCCTGCTCAACTTCCCTGCTGTTGGTGGACAGTCCCTTCCAAAAGCCCATTACCTTAGCTCTAAATAGACTGGTGCTGGGGACTGAGTTGCTTTCATTTTGTCGCTAATGTGTCATGTCTGTCTTTAGATTGTCAACCTGAGTGATTCTGCTGCTAGTGGAGATAGAGTCCATTTCACAGGATGTTTGTTGGGCAGACATGACAAACTGTATAATTTATTTCTTCTGATCCGGGGAGAGGAGAGGGTCATAGGAGAAATGTATCTAGAATTTGTACAGTTGTTGTGTCCTCTTTGTCTGGGTTGTGCCTTACCTCGTCTCTTAGGGTAAGAGTACTTGTAAGAGTATTCCTATGCCTTAGGAATGTGGAAAGAGTAGACGTTCAGCATTTCAGGAGAGCTGACCAATGGGAACAATAGCATGTGAATGGCATCCATCCCTCTCCAGCAAATGTGACTCATGCAGGAAAACATGTCTCT
Organism: Plestiodon gilberti rubricaudatus; assembly: GCA_026170595.1. Classification (NCBI taxonomy): domain Eukaryota; kingdom Metazoa; phylum Chordata; class Lepidosauria; order Squamata; family Scincidae; genus Plestiodon; species Plestiodon gilberti. Next base: position 216,436,515 of record JANXHW010000002.1, on the reverse strand, counting down.
GCACTGACAACCTTGCTGAGCAAGCTGCACAAAACAAGTAATGTGCAGAGCAGAAAAAACCTCTGAACCTGGATCGTGTGTGTCATCAGAGTTATTGACACACACACACACACACACACACACACACACACACACACACACACACACACACACACACACACACACACACACACACACACACACACACACACCTCTTCCCAAAAGACACTGCTAGGATTGACCCTGCCTATTCTCTCATATGGGGAAGCGTCTTTTCTGCCTGCTGCAATGCATGAGAATTTATAGATTTGACATATGGATTTCAGTGGATAAACTGTAAGGTGTGAACATGCTCTCAACTACCCTTTCCTTATTTTCAGAGTTGTGCTTTGCAGTTTTAGGAGAGATGAGCCTTCTCTGTTAATTCTTCAGGGATGGACTGCTTCAAATCTTTTCCCTTAGGTAGGCTTACCAGATTTTCCTGGTCCCCAACGAATTTTCCTGGTCCCCCCGAATTAATTAATTGTTTGATTAAATGTGACATGAAGCACAACTCTGCCTATTTAACTTGGTAATAATTTAAGTGCCCTGTTCAGTGGGGCATAACTCCCAGGTAAGTGTGTGCAGAAGGTTGTGGCCTTTTATTTTTTTTTATTTTCTGTATTTATATGTACTTTCTCATCATCAGATTTCTCATCAGATTTATTCAAGGCGGTTTACATAGGCAGGGTATCTTTAGACCTGATAAGGGTCTTTACAATATTGTTCTATTCCTATAGAACCTTCCATGCTCGAGATGTTTTCCCTTCCGAGTGCAGCCCTCCTTCTGGCTTGTGCTTTGCACTTCCAATCTTCGCAGTTCACCGCAGTTCACCCTCAGATGGTTGTCTTAGATGTTATCCCTCTGACTCCTCCGCATTCCACCCTCTCACGATGCCTTCTCAGTGTCTTTGTGAGGTTCGTCAGCAGCTTCTGTCTCCCATCCAAGCGGGAACCAAGGTCGACCCTGCTTAGCTTCTTCAGGCAGGGCACCGGCTCAAACTTATGTGTGAACACAGTTTCCACTGATTTCCATGATATTCTAACCCTCTTTGAATTGCATTTTTTTTTTTTGATTGGAAGAAAGCCCCAACTCGGTTTGAGATGTTCAGGAACTCAGAGCTCTGCCAGAATACACACGACTTTGCCTTTACTCACCTGTAAGCGGTCCTGTTTTGGACAGACCTACTGACATAAATCAGGATTACTTGTTTGAGGTTTTGTAGAGTCAGCTTTGGTTTGAAGTTAGTGACTGCATGCAGAGCCTAATCATTGACAGTCTTGCAGATCTGTATAAAAAAAATGAAACCTAACTTCAAAAGAAGGTATTGGCTCTGCATGATGCTTTGATCTGTTTTTGTGATGTCAGCTAGATTTCTGTTGCTAGAAAATGTTTAAATACAACTGATGGTTCTCCAGAGGTGCTTTCTGATTGGCTGGCAAGGCCAATTTCCATGATTAAATCTCTTAACACACACTGGGCTAATGATACAATTAATTATTTATTTCTATTGTGCAGGAATGTGAAGAGGACACACACACACACACACACACACACACACACACACACACACACACACACACACGAGAGAGAGAGATGGTATGACTGATGGAGGAGGCTGGATCCTTGAAAGCTACCCTTACTAAAAATCCAAATCCCTTAAACTCAAAGGTGAAACTAAAAATTAAACTCAAAGGTGATTGTTAGGAAAATGGTAATTACAAAGTTAAAAAAGAGGTAAGCAAAAAAATTACATCTGGCATGACCCCACAAGAGCTGGGTTTCACATTCAACCAGATTATGTGGGCAGAGTCCTTTTCTGGATTGTACCACTTCTTATTTTGAAGCTCTTCCACATTAAATTCTTCCACATTTTAATTAAAAACAAAAAACATCCTAGGACTGCAGTCCTATACACACATAAGGTAAAGGTATCCCCTGCTTGAAAGCCAGTTGTATCCAGCTCTAGGGTGCAGTGCTCATCTCCGTTTCTAAGGCTGAAGAGCCAGCGCTGTCCAAAGACGCTTCCATGTTCATGTGGCCGGCATGACTAATGGAACGCTGTTACCTTCCCGCTGTAGCGGTACTTATTTATCTACTTGTAATTTCTTGCTTTCAAACTGCTAGGTTGGCAGGAGACGGGAGCTCACTCCGTCACGTGGCACTTGGGTCTCGAACTGATGTCCTATCGACCTTCCGGTCTGCAGTTCAGCGTCTTAACCACTAAGCCACTGCGGCTCCTGTACACACGTACCTGGGAGTAAGTCTCATTGAGCTCAGTAGGATGTAAGGAGACATGTACAATAGTGCACTATCAAAAAACCAAGCTGCTTTGTGCAACTAAGCAAAAAAGGCAGAGCTGGACCAAGACAGGTTGGTGCCTAAGACAAGAATCCAAAAGGCATGCTTCCCTTGGCTTCATTTACATGGTGCATGATCTACTGGGGAGTTCTCCTGCACAACCACCATTGAATTGCTTCTGCAAAGTCTCATTCACATTAGGGGGATCAAGTGACTTTCACAGTGAATTGTGCCTCATGTGGGCCAGATATGCCTAAGGGCGCCAAAATCTTTTCCCTGAAATGATTGCCTCAATTTGACTCTGTAAAAATTGGCTATTGACATAACTAGGTATTGTTTCTTTTTAAAACGTGTTTCAGTTGAAAGTGTTCACTTCCTTTATACACTCCTTTTTGTGCAAGAGGCTAAGAACCCGTTTAGACTAGAACCCGGTTAGATTGCGGAAACCTTCTTTATTTATCCCTGGCTAACTGTCTCTTCAAATAAAACTGCTTGTTCTTTTTCTCCCCTTCCTCCCATCTTGCCCTTCTGCTCCAGTTGTTGCCTGTCACATGTCCTGTGGTGAAAGAAGTGGATAGAAGGGTTTTTGGTCAAAATTGGTACTGCAGTCTGAGAAGAACTGAGAGAAAATACTGAGAACTGCAAAACCCTTTACAGCAGTGTTTCCCAAACTTTTTCAACCTGCGGCTCCCTTGACCATTGGCAACCACTGGCTGCGGCTCCACCTTACATTATGTTGATGTCTGCCAATTGGCATTGCACTGTTTTCTGAGAGGATTCTGTGCAGAGAATCTACGGTGGGGGTGGTACGGTAAGTTCCACTCTGTCTTGGCCCTGTTTACTCCCCAGTACAATGTGGCCCTGCCATCGGAGCCGTTCAGTGCAGCGAAGGCAACGGGTAGGAGACTCCCTGCCTGTTGCCTTCGGCGTACTGAACGGCTCCGACGACAAGGAGGTGGGGCCACATCATACCGAGGAGTAAACGGGGACTAGGATGGTGCGGAACTTACAGTACTGGCCCAAACGTAGCGATGCCTCTGATTCCGTGGCACTCCACAGCTCCCCTGGTTGGCTTCCACGGCTCCCCTGGGAGCCGTGCCTCCAAGTTTGGGAACCACTACTTTATAGGTTTCAGATCCAAGTTTGTTTTGTTGTCTGACAATTTTTAGCTACCTTTATTGTGCTGGGACAGTCTCATTAGCATCCAATTGATTCACCCCTGTCATTCTCCCCCCCCCCCCGTGCCTCCAGCTCACTCTTAAAATGACCCACAAAAATGGAAGAAAATACCGTTCCCTCTGGAATCTGCTACCTGAAATGACTTGTAATATTTGTGCTGAGCATTAGATTAAAAATAATGTTTTTGTTTTGTTTCTTGCATCTTTGTTACTTTCAGGGTTATTACACTGTGGTTGAACTTACCTTAAATGTCCTGTTTAAAAGCTCACAAATTTTTGATAAGGTAAAGCCTTGTGATTTACAGAATGCCTCCTCCTTAACAATGGGGGCTAGGAGCAGCTCCTTGTGTGCCTAAGTGAATAGTTTCCTTTTCTATTTTCCTGCATGTGAGGTTATGACTAATCGGTTACACTGCGGGGCCATAAGGCGACTTCCAGTGGGTGATTCATTCTCCAGGCATTCCTCTGCGCCTTCATTCTCCCTCCACTTCTGGCAGAATGCAGAGCCGTATTTGTTCAGAGTTTGTAACTGGGCAACGGAAGAATATACGTAGCATGGATTTGGAATATGATCTGCAAAAACTTTAACGCAGGGAAGGGACACAAATAAACCTTGGCATCTTAGTATTTCTCATAGCTTAGTATGAAAAAGAGAGAATTTCTCAAATATAGCAGAGGCTGGAATATATATTTTAATTAGCTGGTTCGTCTTCCACCCCTTCCAATACTGTACTGTGCCTGCATTGCAGATTCTGTTGAGATCCTTAGTAGTGGAAAACTGCTGATTTTGTTGTTAAGAGATGAGGGATTGGCGCAGGAGGAGAGAACATGCATCTCCCTAGGATTCACTTGGCTATTTTCTTGGGGGAGCGGAAGATGGAGTTTTGCCAATGGGCTAGTTGCTTGTTTGAGATGAGGGAAGAGATATGTAGGATTAGGGCATAATTAAACTTATGGCAGGTAGCGCTGGCGGAACATTAGTTCTGCTAGCGGGGCAGCCCATTAGGATTGGGCTCTGACAGACCCACGCAAATCCTATATAGTAGATTATAGTATGAGAATATTGCCCTGTATGAAACGTCATTATTAGTTAACGTCTGGGCAAATGCGCCAAGATATTGTTTCCATGCATGCATGCGTATGCCATATTAAATGAGTCTTCCTCTACCCTCCATGTATTCTGAGACGCACAGGGAGATGAAACAGTAAGGATTTTCCTGTTTTTGATTCTTGATGCACTGGTATAAACCGCATTTTGTTTTTTCTCTGAGCTTTGAAGAATTGCCAGAGCTGCAAGTTTAAAACACACACAACACACACAACACACACACACACAATTAAAATAAAATTGAAGGCTTTATGTTTGGCAATATGACTGTGAAGGCATGATCCACTATCTGTTCGAATACACCATCAGCATATGAGTTAGGTTTAGATTTCTTTCAGCACAATCCAATACATGTTTGTTTGGAAATAAGTTCCATTTTGTTCAATGAAACTTACTTCCAGGTAGGTGAGTTTAGGATTGCAGCCTTATGGCTCAATCCTGTCTACAAAGACCAACTGCTCCGTTGGTCTAGTAGTGTGTTGCAAACCTGCCTGGCACATTTGTGGTACCCAGAGAGTAAGCAGCACTGGCGGAGAGGCTTATGCCGCTACTCTGGTGCTGCAGAACAGAGCAGCGCCACATTGGAAAGGGTGGAAGGCAGAATGGGACATTCTGGGGGTGGGTGGGATTGAAGGATTGGATTGAAGGATTGAGGAGGGATCAGCAGAGGCCTCCTCCGCCATATCCTATCCCTCTTCCCGGGCCTGTTGGGTCTTACACAGGCCTCTCAAAAGTATGGCAGCAAAATTGCTGCGGTGCATTTGAGGAGGCCCATTGGGGCAGCTGGCTCGTTACTCGGGGTAAAAGGAGAAACGTTCCTTTACCCCAAGAAGGCTGCCAGCTGTGCTGGGGCAGGCGCAATCCTGCATAGGATGCAGCAGGCGCCTTATGTGTCCGCAGTATATATGTGTCCTGCTAGATGGAGGGGGGGGGGGAGAAAGGATATGATTGGGCCCTCAGTTTAACTAATAATTATATAGCACCAGCATAGCAAATACCATAAGCCAAAGACATGCCCCTGTCCTTGAGGAGCTTACATTCAGTTTAGACTGGGAGAAAAGAAAGTGGAGGAAAGAAGGACAAGGGGAGGAAAGAGGCACAAGGTGAGCAAATGCAATTAACAAGATCAAAGTGCGGCTTCCTGGAAGACCTTGTTTGCCTTTGATGTTCATGAACTCAGTTGAAGCAAGTAAAGGCTGCAAGCTTGATCAGTAGCAGAATAAAGGTGCTTTTTCCTTTCTTTTTCTGTGGCCAGTGCCTATTTCAGGCATCAGTAATTTGAGTCCTGCCTCCTGCGTCATTTGTACTGAAGTGGACATCCATTCTACGCCTGAATGTTAACAGTAGGGAAAAAAATATCTGCAGCTGCAGGGCTGCTTGCTGCCTCTGTAGGCGGGAGCGACTCAGCCCAGCAGAAGCAAGAAGGTTCAGGGTGATGGGTGGGGCCCCACATGTAATTGTAATGCCACTGGGGCCAGTCAGAATGTGTTGGTGGGCTGGATGTGGTCAGCGGACTGTAATTCGGGGACTCCTGCCTTTGCATATTGGAATAGAAATGGCAGATAGCAAATCAAGATGGTTTAATAAAAGCACCTACCGGTAAATCTATGAAAAATGAATTACTCCCTGCAAAATGTTAGCTCTTATATCTTTTATCAATTATGCAAGCTATAAAGCTCATGATGGGCCCCGGGCACTGGAAACATGGCATATTTCTGTATGTTCTACAGGTGGAAGTTCAGGCGCTGAGATTAAACAGGCTTCTGAGATGTGTTTTAGTGTGACAAAATGCATAAGAAAATGCAGCCTTTGTCTTGCTTTTGACAAGTCTGTACCCTGGGGAAACCATTGTCATGTTCTGTTTTCTTAGAGACCAACTCTGTTGATTTTTCTTTTATTTTGGCATGATAAGCTTTATAATCTTGACCACATTTAACAGCATCAGCTTTTGTCAGCCACCATTCAGGTCTCTGATAACAATAGCGATCTTTATTTTGAATGGATTGTGGGTTTTCGAGAAGACTGAAATCCTGGTATTTAAATGCTTCTTTATGTATACTACCAGTGTATGCCTGATCCGGAATAATTTATTTCTAAAGATAGTTATCCTGGCTTTCCTAACAAAATGAAAAGCCCAAGGTCGCTCACAAAATAAAAGCAATCAAATTACCAAACAATAAAACAAGAAAATCAGAGCAGCAAAAACAATCATCAAGAGCCAATACGATCAACTCAGAGCAGGAAAACAAGATCTGTCTAAGGGCACCAGGAAAACTATAAAATCATTGGAAGCCTTGCTGAAACAAGCAAGTTTTTACACCTCTCCTAAATGCCAACAAGGAGGGGATGGTGCTGATCTCAAATGTTAGGGAATTCCATAGACTGAGTGCCACACCAGAGAAGGCCATGTGTCGTGAGATGCCACCAGCTGTGGCTCCAATGGTGATATCACCCACACCCGAGCCTCTTCAGAAGACCTCTTGAGCTGTATAGATCATGTAGTGCAAAACAGTCTTTCAAATATTTAGGTCTCAAACCACAAGGGATTTAAAGGTCATCACCAGCAATTTGATTGTACCTTGGACCTGTACATGCAGCCAATGAAGATGGTGCAAAGTAGAGAGTTACTGTCATGTACCGTAATTTGGGGGTCCAATTGGATAGTGTAGTAGTGAGTCCTTTACCAGTCATGCATTGATGAATTGAGCCATCTCAAACCTTCTTGGAATCCAGACCAATGTGCAAAATAATGCCATAGATCTGGAGTATAACTAATAGCCCAATCCTGAGCCCCCCCCATCATGCTGTAGCATGCAGCCGCGCAATGGAGATGCACGCTGCATGCAATGGTGGGGGAGACTGGGAGGTCTGGGAGAGGTAAGGAAAAACATTTTTCCCTTACCTCTCTGTAGGCTCCTGATAGCCTATGGGTCTCCTCTTAGAACTACACCAGTTTTATAGCTGGCGTAAGTCCGAGAAGAGAAATGGGGAAGGAGAGGGGATAGGATTTTGGTGCATGTCAGTGCCGCTGTGATCCAACCCCTCCCTCCCCCAATCCACTCTCTGCCCTTCCCCTGATCTGTCCCAAAGCTCCCCCTACCTGCCCACGACACGCCCTTGCCACCAACTTACTGCAATCGGTGGAGCCCAGGATCCATGGCAGCGTGACACCACTTTGCAGCAGCGGCTTGGATTGTCCCGGACCGGTGGTGGTGCAATCCTTACGCCATCGCTGGACCTTTTTGTGATGGCAGAACACATGTTCCACAGCCCCCTTGGATTGGGCCATTCATCATGGTATCAGCCATAAAGCACTTTGTACTTGCAGTTCACATTGATTACCAAATTGACACAGTTACCTTACTCAAAATAGATATTACTGAAACTACATGATTGGGCTTGTAGGCTTTTTGCTAAATAGTTGCAGTGAAGGCTCCAATAAGTTGCACATAGCAGCTGCAGAGTACCACGCCAGTGTGGGACTGTGGGGAGGTAAAGGACTAAAGCCCTTCACAATGTGGTCTTATTCCAGATTGGGTTTCCTACTTCTGTTTTAAGATACCATGCACTCAAGGCCCAGTTGCATGCTTAAAACCCTGTGTAGTCTGGCCCTTGAATTGCTGCAAAATTGATGAAATGTGCAGAAATATTTCTTGAGCTGCTGGGACACTTTCTGGCAGAAAAAGAGACTAAAACTGTTGCCAAATAGGTAGGTGTGTGTGTGTGTGTGTGTGTGTGTGTGTGTGTGTGTGTGTGTGTGTGTGTGTGAACGCAAGAACACAACAGGAGGAGGGATTTGTTTGCAATGTGATGTGACTTATGCTGAATTTGAACTCTGACTAAACTTTTGGTATAGATGGGGGCCTTTCTGTGCAGGCAGTGTGGCTTTCACCTCCCGCAGAATTCAAACAGGTTTTTTCGCAAGCTTTCCTGAAAGCAAACAAAAAAGGCATTGTGGTCCAATTACAAAGTTAGAGACTTAATGGGAACACAGACTTCAACATCTAATGACTTGGGTGGCAGAATCCATTTATTTTGGATTTTGGCAAATGCAGGATCCTGCCCTGGTGATGTGCTGGAACACATTTCATGGGAGAGATGAAGTGGTGCCCACAGTTTGGATTTTGTTAGCAAAGTGCTGTTTCTCAGGATTGGCTCTAATCTGTTGCTAAATTAGAAGTTCCTTTGTTGTTCTGGCTCTGCTTTTCCCCTCTGCATTTCAAATCATTTAGCAACATTTCATGGGTTAGGAACTTCTGGTTGATATACACAGCTGGTTTAAATAAATCTCAAACTGCAGGAAACACATCAAACTTGTCCCTCCCTAGACTATATCCAGATGAGTTCTACTAAACACAGATCCTTGTAGAGTTGCAGAAGATCATTCATTAGAACTACTTTAAGATCCTCTTTGTAACAGGTTGTCTGGCAGCAGACCACCGGTGGAAGTTTTAGCTTGGAAAGCAAATTTAGAAGGAAAGAAAAAAGTCAATTGGGTCCCTGGAAGACTTGGGCCATATAACATGGCCTCAAAATTTGCATTCAAAACTGTGATTGAGATTGGCAGCCCAATCCTAACCAACTTTCCAGCGCTGATGCAGCCTCAATGCAGCTCCGAGGTAAGGGAATAGAGCAAGGGTGGGGAACCTATTTGCGGTGGAGGGCCATTTTCCCATCTGGAAAATTTGTTGCGGGCCGGCCGTTAGGCTGGCCGCAATTTTGGCACCCCCCACCGCAAATTTGACCCCCTGCGTCACCTCGGCGCCTCCTCGTTCTGAAAGCGGCCTTTCTGTACATGCGCAGAGCGCCGCTGAGGCCGAGAGATTGCCCTCTTGGCGTCATTAGCGATCTGCGCATGTACAGGAAGACCGCTTTCAAAAGGAGCTGACGCGTGACGTACGGGCTGGACCTGATGCACTCGGGTCCGGTCTCGCGCGGGTCGGACCGGATCGCTCTGGGGTCCGGATCCGGCCCGCGGGCCGGCGGTTCCCCACCGCTGGAATAGAGGTTCCCTTACCTTGAGGAGGCCTCCATGACTGTCCCCTCACTGCAAGATGCATTGGCACGGCTGCATTGGCGCTGGAAAGTTGAATAGGATTGGGCTGTCAGGCTCTGGGTGGAACTTGAGACTTGCGGGATTCCACTGAATCTCTTTGTGGCCCCCTTGCTCTGTTCTTCCAGTTGATGTCTCGCTGGGTAGGCCCGGCTGGTCTCCTTGGCGAGGATCAGATGAAACACCTATGGATGCTGGCGTTGATTCACCAGTAGGCAGGGCCCCTAGGGATGGTATTGTTTCCCTCCTGCCTCCCGGGATCTGATTCAGAAAGTGCCTTCCACTGCTCCCTATGAAGGGCAAGCACCAGTGCAGGTGGTTGGATTGCCGGAGAGATCCTGGGCTCTTGGCCAACATCGCCCAAGACAAAGGGCTGAGATTCCAGTTGGGTGAAGGACAGAGAAAACTGTGGTTTTGCCCTTCTGGACTTCCCTGTGGGCTGAATTGCCTGGCCTTTTCTAGGTGAGCCCATTTGCGCTTGACAGGACTCAGCTGAGGGCCTGCTGTCCCAGCCCGGCCCTCCAACCCACTGGTGGCTCCTGTTGGTTTTAGGAGGTTGTTGAACGGGGCAGGGCCAAGCAGTCCATGTCTGGACTGGGGTGGTCATGAGCCCCCACCTCCTCATGAGGGGTTTCCAAATAAAATACCAAGGTATGCAATACTGAAACATCAAAATGTAAAACTGCATAAAATCAATAAATTATAGAAGCTGCAGTAAAACTCAAGAATGGCAGTCAAAACATACACACACTAGAGTCACAGTTCAATTAGAAGTGTGGACAAATAAAGCTTTTAGAGTCTTACTTAATCCTTACTGTTGATGCCAGATGCATCTCCCTAGGGAGAGTCCCATAGTGAGATGCTGCTGCAGAGAAAACTGTTGCCTCAGCTGCGACTGAGGAGGGAGACTGCTAACCTTCCTTGACTCCAGTTCTCTGACAGTTTCAGTTGTAGGCATGAAGAAGCAATTTCCCTAGGGAAGAACTAGTTTTGGATGGGGGGGGGGTACCTGGTTTTTCCTTGGAAGGAAAGCTATGGCCAACTTAGACAGCATAATAAAAAGCAGAGATATCACCATGCCAACAAACGTTCATCTAGTCAGGGCGATGGTGTTCCCAGTAGCAATGTATGGTTGCGAGAGTTGGACCATAAGGAAGGCGGAGCGCCGAAGAATAGATGCTTTCGAACTGTGGTGCTGGAGAAGACTCCTGAGAGTCCCTTGGACTGCCAGGAGATCAAATCAGTCAATCCTAAAGGAAATCAACCCTGACTGTTCCCTGGAAGGACAGGTACTGAGGCTGAAACTCAAATATTTTGGCCACCTAATGCGAAGAGAGGACTCTCTGGAGAAGACTCTGATGCTGGGAAAGATTGAAGGCAAAAGGAGAAGGGGAAGGCAAAGGATGAGATGGTTGGACAGCATCACCGATGCAACGAACATGAAAATGAGCGAACTCAGGAAGATAGCGGAGGACAGGAAGGCCTGGCGGGATATGGTTCATGGGATCACGAAGGGTCGGACACGACTTAATGACTGAACAACAAAACCAGGGAAAAAGGAGAAACACCAATTTATTAAGAGAGGCCGCTGCTTAAGGACTTGGCCAGTTTCTGAAGTGACATTGTATAGCTGGTTGCTAAAACAGACACTTGGGTTGTTGTGTCAGCTGAGAAAATCTGCCGTCTGTATAACATGATTGCTTTCCCCTTTTAAAATGCATGCAAGCAGTTGGCCCTTGCTTGCATATGTATTAAGGAAAATGGGATACTTTTTGCATGAACGTGCTCACATAGCTGTTGGAATGCATATGACATTTTTGTTTTAGTATTGGCACCCCGGTACTTTTTATCATCATGTAAAAAGCAGTCCTTATATGCAGATCTGACAAAGGAAAATGGGAGTGGGGAGACTTGGCAGAATGCAGGAGACGGAATAGAGGGAGACCTGAATCATGGATCATTCCTACCAAATATTTGTAAATACTCTTATGAAGGTGAGAGCAGAGGTAACACTGCCTCATAGCTTGAATTTTATTGAGGTGCCATAATATTTTTCAGATCTCTCTCCACTTTCAATAAATGTAACAAATATATACAGTTAGGTAGTTATAAATGATATAGTAACATTTCTGCCAGTTTTATTTCTTATGTACACAACTTTGGGTTTAATCTATTTGTTTGAAATAATCAGTTTCTAACTGATTATTAAAATAACTAAATTTTAATCTAAAATTTAGATATCTAAAATAGTTAACTAAATATACCGTAAATTATAGTTAGTTAAGGGCGCAATCCAAACCTACTTAGGCCGCCGTTGTAACCAATGGCCCAGCGAAAACGGGAGGCCCCAGAATGGAAAGGGGATTCAAATCCCCTTTGAATTCCCCTTTTGGAGGGGATTTGAATCCTCTTTCCGTTCTGGGGCCTCCCGTTTTCACTGGGCCGCTGGTTACAACGGTGGCCTAAGTAGGACTGGATTGCGCCCTAAAATAACTAAAACGTGGTAATTATAATCCATAGCAATGTAGTATGTATGATAAAACAGTGATTGTTATTGCCTTGAACTGGGACTGATGATGTTTTCCCATTTACCCTGGTAAAATCTACCCTGTTAAATACTATAGGAAACCCAGAGTGAGGTCTGGAATCAATAACACAGACATGGTGATAGGGTTTAGTCAAAACTGAATATCTCTCAGGACAACTCATACAGAAAGGTCTTGTGAATGAGGGTTTTAAGGATTTAACATAGACAAAGGAATATGGACAGGTCACAATTGAAGAACCAATGCAAAGAGTAACAGCTAAATAGTTACGTGTAGGTTGTATATGAGATACGCTTGCCATGCAATTAGGGATGCCCAGATTTATAAATTATCCATCTAATTCTAAGATAATTCCAGAGGCAGAGAAACAAGATATTCAAGAGCTTGTCTTACAACAACAACCATGCATGCATAGTGAGTCATTTTGTAATTCCCAGATTTCAGATGGGGGGAGGCTGGGGTTGTGGTTGAGGGGACATGTGAACTTGGAACTTCCTGTTTCATAGCTCACGCTGCTACACTTGGTCCCAACTCAATTGTCTCCAGAGTAAGCAATGAAGATTTGCAACACATGAGCAACATCCTGAAACATTTTGGAACTGTGTTGCCAAGTCTGCCTGGATGTCTCACTGAAGCCATACAGCTTGTCCTTCAGTGTGCAGTAATCTGACAACCGCCTGAGACACACAATATACTTTTCCTGGCAACTCTCTGTGGTCTTCCTATCAGGGTTTTTCATGTTCCATCCAGAGCATGTAATTGGGCAACACCCTGGGTCAGCCAGGCAAGAGCAACCAATTGTGTTGTTTTCAGCAGTAGAGCTCCGAGTAATTCATATAAACTGGGACACTTACATGGTGCTCTGAGGAGTGAGAGCTGGGTATACTCTCATATACTCATATATATGAGTATACTCTCCCTACTATCGTGTCATTGATGTATATTAGGGATGTTTCTCCTCTCATTGACCTTACAAGAGTGCCAATTGAAGGAAACTGATTTTGGTATGGCTCAACACTGGAGTTTATAATCCTAGATTTCAGCTCCTTCATTGAGCTCTGTTGAGAGATTGTAATACACGGAGGCGTCTTCGGACAACGCTGGCTTTGAAATGGAGATGAGCACCACACCCTAGAGTCGGACACGACTGGACTTAATTGTCAGGGGATACCTTTACCTTTATACAGAAGGGTGCAGTTGGCAGTTGTCAAAGCTCTCATTCAGAGCAGACCTTGAATCAAGAATTGCATAAATAATATTCCCTAAACTCCAGTTCTTGTGTGGGGCTGGGGCTGTGTGCCTCCCCCCCCCCACATCTGTGGTACAGTGCAGGCAATTAAACTTTGAGTGGATGGGCTTAGCTAATTCAATGTGACCTTGATGTGAACTGCATTAAGAAATCTCTTTGAACAGAACATTCAATCTAATCATTTTAGAAGCATCTGTCCCTTTTGACATACAACTGGCAGAATCTATCGCTTTAAAATCTTTGGCACGCTACTGGAACATGTGATTAGATAAATTATAAATGTTATAGCTGCGGAAATCGCTGCTTATTTGTTTGAGGTTGTGTGCATGTATTGTGTTTTTGGCAGCGCTCCTAACATTGTGAACTTTAGATGTGCATTCTGATTGAATTTTCTTTGTCTTTTTATATAGAGTGTGTGTGGGGGCGGGGTTGATAATGCAGAACATAAGAGCATGTACTTAATTTTTTTTTTTTAAAAGAAAGTCTTATATACTTATTAAGGTGCTGTAAGTTAGCCATTTGTAATATCTGCAAGAAGCTATACAGTACATATGAAATAGCTTCCTGTTGTAGAGAAGGGAGTGCAAGGCCAAGAGATATATTTTAGGCAGTCTTCTTACAAATTTCTAGGGAGTTCAAGATACTGACACTGTTAGGTGCTCTAAATCCATGATCAGAATGTAATGAAATCCTTAGTTCTCATGACTGAATGTGGACTGGAAGGCACAAAATTCTATTAAAGGCTCAGAAAAGCACATAATAGACTTTTCTTTTTGATATGTTTTTTCATGAGCCTGTGTTTGCATAGACCAGGGGTGGCCAAACTGTGGCTCCTGAGCCACACGTGGCTCTTTGATGTATAATGTGCGGCTTTTGGAAATATGTTGGCTGAGCTCCTTTTTGCATCACAATTAAAAGGTAAATAAGAAATTTTCAAGCTTAATAATTATTTACCAGGTATAAACTGAGAGCCCACTGGATTAAAACATAAGTTTAATGTTCATGGTGAGTAAATATATTTAAGGATTTAAATGCTTCAAATGCAATGTGCTGGTGCATATTTTCCAGCTCCTCCCTAGGTCAAGTCCATCTTGTATAGCTTTTTCATGAGGGGGAGGGGCAATCCATAACTGCATAATCTTTGCTTAGTTAAGTGATTTGCCGCCAACAATTTGGATGATGATATAATTTTGTGAATAAGCAAGCCAGCTGACTCTGTTAAGCAACCTACTTTGCTGTATGCACACTTTTTCTTCCCACCCCAGATTAGCTCAATGGAAAATAGCAGAAGCATGTAAGAATTGTGTTTTATAATGGCAGACAATACAGGAATTGAGAAACTCTGTAAGGGAAGCTTTCTTGTGTTTTTAAGACAGCGTTCAGAAATAAATCCTCAACAGTCATTAGCTGAAAATATTTTTTTACTGGATAAGCTGGCTCCCCGAGTTATAGATGGCTGTGTTGGTGCTTTGTCGCAGGTGCATTACAGGCTTTGGTAGTATTTTTGCGCAGGTGCAATAGCTCTGGGGTGGAAAGAGATGGATATTTTGAGTTATGTATATGTCAAGTTGTGCACAGACCTTAGAACATAACTGGTACATACGTAGGGACTTAGAGTACCCGTACCTATTGGACCATTGGTGACTTAACTGAAAAAAGAACCAACAACTGTAAAGTTTTGTTACCTTTACCTGCTTACATGGAGAAATTGTTGCTCTTTGGGGGCTTTTTACCTCTCAGTGAGAGACATTTTACCTGTTCAAAGGTCGGTGTACTTCAGCTTTTATTAGTGGGTTTTGAAATGAAAAGCAGAATTTGCCATACAACCTTTTAACTCTCTTTCAACATAAATTATGATTGCATCTTACATGGTTACTTATAATCCTGTTCGGTGGTATAGTGTTAACCTTTAAACTATTTTCACCCAAGGGTGTATATACGCATCTGGAGTTAAACGCGTACACCTGTGGGCTGGGAGGCAATGTGCAAAAGTCCTGGTTTGTGGGTGTTGCATGAATGAAGGGGACAGAGATCTCAAAGGGCAGTTCGGTCTATATTTTAAACATTGTCTACTGTGCATCGTTTGAGGTCTTTGCCCCTTTTGCCTTCCCATCTTTCCTGTGAGATGTGCAGCTTATCGCAATGGGATTCCTTAGCCAGTCACGTTCCTCTTGCTCTGACGTTTTGGGGGTGAGACTGACAGAAGAATGGCTTCTGTTCAATACTTTGATATGTTAATCTTTTCTGGGGAGGGGAGACGAAACTATATCAATACAAGAGGAACTGATTAAAAACCAGGGGTTGAAGAAGGTGAGAAGACTGAATGAACTGATGCTGCTCCCCGCTAAACCACTGATGTCTTGAGAAGGAGGTATGCTCCAGTGCTTTTGGAACCGTCATTTTTGTTAGCAGTAGTTAGTCACTGCTTATTTGTATGGACCTTGTAGGCTGAACTCTTTTGCACACCTCTCTCTCTCTCTCTCTCTCTCTCTCTCTCTCTCTCTCTCTCTCTCTGTGTGTTTTAATGGCTCTCAGGTGCACTTATGCAGGTCATGATGTTTGCCACACTCATGCTACCCAGAAAACTCTCCACCAGCAGAGATTGGCAAACGTCGGCTATGCATGAATGGCAGAGTTCACACAAGGAACAGAGTGGATGTGCACAACTCTTTCTCTTCTCCAGCGTTCCTATTTCCGTAATTATTACTTCCCATGTTTCCTGTTTCTTTGTTAAGATGGTATGGAGAACAATGGTATGAGAAGCTCTTGCATGCTACCTGAAAGCAAAAGGATGGAACTGGTGTAACTCTGCTTGATCCTTTGTGTTTATAAAATAGTCCTTACACTGTAGTTCACAAGTACTGGATTCATTAGAAGGGAACAGAATGAATGCCTGCTTGAGAAATGTTATGATTGCTTTCCAGGTTTTAATACTTAAGTGCAGAGGTTCCCTAACTCCTGGGAAGTCCCTACGCTGCTCTAAGTGGCAGCGGGGCCTTCCCAGGGATCGCGCCGTGGCCGCTGACACCGCGGCCGAAATCGTCCTTTTTACCTGCATTGGTGGGCAGTGGATGTCCGGCGGGGTGTGTGGGGAGCCTACGGACCCCTCCGTAAAACTGGAAGTTTCGCGTAAAACCGGAAGTGGGTTGCGATCGTGTCGGAGCACTGCTCCGACGCTTGGGGAGGCCTGCGGAGGGGTCCGCAGGCTCCCCACACACCCCGCTGGACATCCACTGCCCATTAATGCAGGTAAAAAGGACTATTTCGGCCGCGGCGGTAGCGGCGACAGTGCGATCCTGGGCACGCCGTCGACGTCACCGCGGGTTGCCATGGCATAGCAACCCTTAGCACCGCGGGTTAAGGGCATAGCAACCCTTTGTTCCCGGCTGGGGCGTCGCGACGCCCCAGTTAGGGAACCACTGCTATAGTGGGTTGTTTCAGTTTCCCGACTTTTAAAAAATGTTTTCATGTTGATTTACTTCATATTACCGTATATGTTTATTTGATATATTCCTTGTAGGAATTTGTATTGGTTCTTTTGGTTCTGATTAGTTTTCAAAGCTCTTCTTGTGTGGATTTTTAACAGCTATCTGTCATTTTTCAAGTGAACTGTCAGTCATTCCAGTTTTGTGCTGTACTGTGATCTCCAAACATATCAAATCTGCAAGGTCTTGACTGGGGTGGGATTTGTGGGCTGCTACATTGTGAAGATGGTGGCAGAGCTGGTATGGCCCAGGTTGGTGCTTCTGCTAGTTATTGGCCTAGATCCACGGTTCCCAAACTGTGTTCCACGGAGCACTGGGTGACTTTGCGAAGCATCTCCAAGAAGAGATTGGAAATAAAATAAAATAAATGTGACAATGTCTCAAAATTGTGAATGTGTGCGGCCATGAACTGTGTATAGGTAAGTATCGGGTAGTAATTATTTAGCTCCTGCAGCGTGCTGTGAAGCAGTGTAGATAGCGAGTATTATAGTCCGAAGTGCATGTCATATGTCGCCTCTGTCAGGTTTGCCCCGTTGCAACGAACAAGCAATGGAGCAGCTTAATGCAAGCCACGTTTGGTTCCTTTTTTTTAACCCCCCCCCCCCCCCCTTCAGAGCAGCCAGGCTTCTTCCCTCTGGCCACTTCTTCCTGGTTGGAGGAGCTCAGAGCCTCAGAATAGCCTACAGCGCATGGGCTGTAGATGAAAATAAAGGCTTCTGAGAGTCAGGGCTGGGGGGGCAATTGGGGGCTGCGAGCGAGAGAAAAAAAAACCACTTGCAACTGTAAAAATGGTTTTAAATACCGTATCTATAAATACAACTTGAAAAATACAGTTAGGTAAAAACAGCCAAAAATGCACATATGTGCCTTTGGCATAAGGATGATGATAGTGCTCCCTGACTAATTTATCTCCTGAAAAGTGCTTCGTGACTCAAAAGGTTGGGGAATGGTTGGCTGGCCTAGGTTAACCCAGTAGGACATTGTAGACTTTGTAAATGCATGTTACTAACACATTGCTGGATTATTTATTCCTAGAGGCTATTAGTTGCAATGTGGTATTTGTGGTGAAATGAACGGTCTTGCAATGTTGACTTGTCTTGCAGGGTATTTTATAAGTCTTGAACACATGCCCACAAGTTACTAACCCAGTTTTACTATCCCATCTGTTGATGTTTGCTCTCATGTATCCTGCCTCTCTTTTCCCCACTGGGAGGTGTCCCAGGCAAATCACAGTATTTATCTCCCCTACATACCCTGTTTCCCAGAAAATAAGACCTACCCTGAAAATAAGCCCTAGTTCAGAGCTCTTCTATGGTGGCTGAGCCATATGGTGGCTTTGCAGCCATCCGGAACTGCCGCCCTGTGTCCTGCAGCCGACTGCTCAGTGCGGCCTCCGGCACTCTTGTGAGCCTTGCCGGATGTGTCCAGGGGTGCCTGCAGGCGCTTTTTTTTTTTTATAATGGCGGCAATGGCAAGTGGCGGTGGTGGTAAGCGGCAAAAATTAATTAAATAATGAAAACATTTTGACCCGTTGCCCAAGGACGGATTATCTGGGTGGGAGCTGTAACGAGGGGCAGCTGTTCCAGGCGCTGCACTGGGGTGGGGTGTTCCTCCAAGTCAAAGCAAGCAGGTACGGTAGCCAATGCGCTACGAGCAGGCTACATGGCCAAGAAGTGCTCATTTAAGGAGAGCTCTATTGCTGGACATGAGAGATTTGGGCCAATGGTTCTACAGGCAATGGAGTCGCAAGAAATTCAGGCTAGAATTCGGGGTTTGGAGATGACGATGTTCCAGAAAATGACATGATTGTATTTGAATAAATGTACCAGTAAATTGTTGTACATGAAAAAATAAGACATCCCCTGAAAATAAGCCCTTACGTGTCTTTTGGAGCAAAAATTAATATAAGACCCGGTATTATTTTCAGGGAAACAGGGTAGTAGTAGACTGCAAAAGTAAAGCATGCGTGTGGGAGGGTATTCCTCTCTGGCTTCTCCTCTTCCTCCTCCCTGGCCAGTTGGTGTTTCTCTGTGAGGTGGGAGGGACACAGCTCAGCTTAAAAAGACCCGGTATTTTTAATACCTGGTGCAAGTGGTACATTTCACCTTGCTGGCTTTCCTTCCTCCTCCTCCTCCTAAGGCAGTTAGTGTTTCTCTGTGAGGGGGAAGGGACACAGTTCAGTGGAAAAAATGAATATCCTATGAATATTAGCAGCCTGAGAAGCATTCATTTTCCTCCAATTTACAATAATTTCCCGACCTTGCTCACTTGGAACTAGTTGGTTACTCACCATATAGATGAGTAGCTATTTGCAAACTTATTTTATAGTAGGCTTAATGGTGTTTGTGTAATAGCCTAATATAAATACCGTAAGTTATGTACAAATAGCTCTGCATTTGTATTAAGCTCCGAGTAATGGGAGGTAGATTTTTATTTTTATTTTTGGTCTTCATTTGCTTTGTTTAGCCTGCAAGGCCAGATGCTCTGAAGTATAAATGGATTAGGGAGCCTGAGCAAATGGGGTTGCCTTTTTAGCTCTGACAGCAAGCCTGTCAGCATAAAAATTGGTCTGATGTTCCCTCTGACCTCCCCATTGTTGGGACTTGCAGGAAACCTAGTAAGGCATTAGTTACTTTCTTTGTCCATCAGTGTGCCGGACTGCAGCTGGAGCCTGCCTGTGTCTTGGGAATGTTCTTATCTCTGTCTCTAGCAAAGCTATTACGATTCTCTAGAATCTGAGGTTCTTAGTTTCTGGAATTAGTGCAGAGAGCATTTATTGGCCCTCTAGTCTAGTTTATTAACTTTGCATAACCTTTACTCCTTTTGGTTTCACACCAACTTATTTTTTTTCTCACGTTATGCCTAGGATAGTGTGTTAAGTCTTGTATTGTATTTTAGATCTGTGCTGTAAAATGAAGCCTCTTCCTCCTACGGTTTCCATTGTTGTTTTGCAGCAGGGTCAGCCTTGCAGACAGCACACATAGCTGTACTCTCTTCCTTTTTTTTGCCTTGGGCTTGAAGGTTTGCTGAGGCGAGTCATGCTGCCTTCGTTTCGTCGTAGCTTTGTGGTACTGTACATAATGTTAGCTTTTGTTTGCCAGATATGTGGTTTGCACTTCAGTGAGCACTGAAAGCGTCCATTCTCTGGAAGGCATGGAGAATATCCAGTGTTTGGGTGATTTTTTTCCATTATAGCACTGCTGAAAGGAGCTGGAGAGCATTTCATTTGTAGACAGAGCCAGTGCTCACCCAAGGAGGCCAAAGCTAATTGTTGGTCTGTTTTCAGGAAAGCTCTTTTGTCAAGGAGAAAGCAGAACTCTGAAGTTTTCCTGTTGTTTTAATGGAAAGATGTTGGCATTGCCCTTTTGTGGCACCGTTTTGAAATGCTATAATAATGCTGTGTCTTCCAGGGTAATACCGATTGAATTCATTTTATTGCCTGCATCATTTTGAGGCTTTCGAAGAACATCCCGCACAACAATCTATAAATCAGTGTGTGTGTATGTGGGGGGGGGGGAAAATACTTGTAATGCCTGCAGCTAGGCATAATAGTGAGACAGAATCTTGTGAGGAGAAATTGAGGCAAAATTATTTCAAATGAAAACGTCCCCTTTCCCCATATCTTTCTTTTAGGAGACACTGCATGAAAATGTGCTGGAAGCATGCTAGTCTTTTGCAGCTATGATTGCTGAAGTAACTTTTGGAGCATGTTCTTAAATCTTATACAGTTCAGTTCAAAAACCTTTGTTGGCATAAATTAAGGCCAAAATCCTGTGTAAGGATCCAGCAGGTGGCTGAGGGCTGCCCGCCGGATCCCATCCCCTGCCGCGGCCTACCATGCGGCTGGCCGGAGGTCTACTTGGGGAAGAGGGCGTTCGTCCTCTTCCTCGGGTGTAAACCGGGGCCGGCCCTATCGGCCTCCTTGGATTTATGCCAGCTAAATAGCTGGCAGAAGTAGGAGGAGGCCGTGTAATGGCCGAGCCGGCCCGGCGGGGACGGGAATATGGCAGACACCATCCCTGCCCCCTTCCAGGCTGGCTTGCCCAATGGCCCCCTCCCTCACCGCCCAGACTGCCCATGCGGCTGCCGACGGGAGCCTTACCTGCCTCTGGCGTCCACATGGTTGTCCCAGCAGCAGAGTGAGGGCACGTTTGCGACAGCTTCCAGCACCAGAGCACTTGCTCCAGGGCCAGAAAGTTAGACTGGATCTCGCTGTAAATCTTATTGTTCTCTCAAATTCACTGTGAATACGAATTCCTTTCATGTATAGGCAAAAAGCAATGCTTCCACATCATGGAATTTGTCTCTATTTTCTGATCTGAACCCCTCTTGTACAGTATTTCTCACTCTGTCTGGTTCCGTTTCCCCCTTTGTATCTACAGCTAATTTTGCTCTTCATTGTGATTTGCCATCCTGTACTTTTGGAATGGCGGGATTTATTTCTATAACTCTAATTTGGATGGATGAAGTTGCAGTATTCCTTTTGTTTCTTATTAGACTTGAGAAGAATGGGTAGTTTTTCCAAATTCCAGAGCTGAAAAGACCTTAATGTTTGCTTCAAAAGCTCAAGCGGTGGTTTGAAGTGGGTTATTTACTTACTTACACAGATGACAAACTCAGATAGGAATGTGCTCTGGGGTTGAAAATAATGCAAGTTAAAATGTCTTTATTATTTAGTTTAGTGTTCTAAAACCACCTGGGTCTGATTCCCTCCCAGTGGTGTCATTAGGGTTGGTGTCATGCAGTGCGGTAACTCATGGTGTCACCCCTGTTAACGTTTATTTATTTTCATATATAACGGTTCAGGTCACCACAAATCAGTAACCAACAAAAAACCAGTGACTAATGATGACACTCGCACAACAGAATAAGCGTTTATAGTATTAGCTCTGATACATAGAAATAAGAACTGACTCATACTAACACCTTTATTAGTTCCATGCTGTGTCATAATGACATCTAATTGGCTCTCAGAACAATCAGTCTCATTGGTCAGTTTTGAGTTAAGGAAATCCTCTTTTTGTTACATAAGGCGGTTGTACTTTCTTTTTCTGGTTATTTGGCCATAACGTTTGATAGAATACGGATAATTCAACATGGTTTATTTCATTGCATTCAGCATTAAATTACCTCACAGCATTATTCCTTAACACAAATTTTCCAAAAGGTTTCCACAATTTTGAACACTAGTGAAGTCACCCCCTGAGTGTGTCACCTGGTACGATCAGCACCCCCTAGTGACACCACTGCCCTCCCATCTTTATCCGATTTTGTGATGTTTAGCTGCACTTAGCACATGAATCGGGGACGTAATGCCCTGCCTTGTACTGAGTCAAACACTTGGCCCATCTTGCTCAGTATGGTATCCTCTGATTGGACGTCTATCCATGATCACAAGTGTGGTTTCAGCCTTCCCGCCTGAGAATGTTTAGCTGGAGGAGTTGCAGATGATTGGACTCCTGGATGCTGGGGCATTCTTTGCAAGCAGCCTTTGTTTGAAAACTCCATTATTCCCCAAACATGTGCTGTTTGTGGATTCAACTTATCTTCCTGTCTGGAATGGCTACCCCCCCCCTTCAGGATTGGCTGCCAAACCTGTCCATCTTGGTCAAGGGGGTGGGATAGAGTTACCAGGCGGGTTCCACTTCTCCAATTAGGTAATGATTAGACATCATCAAAGTAAAGTTATAAATTTCACAGTCCACAAGAAGTGTTCTCTGCCAGTCGCCTGAGTAACCCACTAGTTGGGAGCTCAGAGTGGAGAAACCACTTGATCACCCACAAGTGCAATAACTGGAGATTATTTCAGCAATGCAAGTAAGTTTAAGCTAGGGACTGTCTAGCTATATTGCGATTAGGGACTTTTTGTTGCTTTGTCTGCTAAGTGACTCCAGCCAGCATGCCAACTGGCACTGGTTTAATGTGGGATGCTTTGGGCGGGTGGTGGTGGTGTCCTCAGAAGCGGCCCTACAACCCTCGTGGGAGGGGGCCGCCACCGCGACACCCCCCACGGGATGCCACACGCCCCGCCCCAACCGCTCCCACCGTAACGACACCTCCGGGTGTCCTGTTTTGAGTCATATTTTTGGGCTGAGGGTTTTGAGTCACATCTCAGCTCCATCTGCTGGACATTCCTGGTTACTGCATTCATTTGTCAAAAAAAAAATTGTGCTTTCCAGCCAAACTCAGGCATTTTCCATCAGCCTGCTTTTCCCATTTTGCTTAATTCCCTTTTCTTTTGGACTTTTGAGAAGTGAGTTACATTTTGACCCTTGGTCTGCCTGGACCATGTTCATGGGTAAGTCAGTGGATCATCACTTCTCTTCATCTTGCAGACACTACTGTGGGTTTGATTTTTAATAAGAACTCCTGGGGCTCAGTGCTCTCCTGAGAGGGAGGCATTCCCAAATGGTTCGCCTCTGCATAGTCTCCGTAGCCTGGGATGGTGCCAGCGGATACTACCAAGGTTTTTCCCCTGTTCAGTTGCTATCCAGTAACGAGAAAGCAGGGAGCAGGAAGGGGTGTGTACTGTACATGCTAAACACTTGGCACCACTTCCCTTGGTCCCTTCCCCTGACATGAGGATACAAGGACACCCTCAGTTTTCAGCATTCCCGGGAGCACCCTCCATCTCCTCCAGAAGTAAGATTGCCAGTGGGCTGGGGCTGGGACTAGGAGGGGCTTCCAGTTCCATAACATACCATATACCATACCCTTTATTGGCATAAATAAACAATACAATACAATATGTAACAAAACATTTCATATTCAAACATCAACACCAAAGTCCCCTATCAGAGTTCCCATTCCCTACCCACCAACATAATCCAACATACCAACTCATCCAGCTCCCCCATAATAATCAGAGTTGAATCTCAGAGCCCAAAAAGTTTTGTCAGATTTGGATTACCAAATACATAAATTGGGCATCCAAACAGGTGAACAATCTTTCAGAACCTCCTAACGTATAGCAGATTTTTGACTCATCAGACCAACCGGAGTGAGAGGACAAAAAAATCATCTAAATACCGCCTGCACAGCTCACTATATCTGTCACAGGGTTTCCAATTCATAGGGCGTATCTTCAAGGAGCCCCTCCATTTCTAACTCATACAATCATCAGTTGTCTACACATAATACCTTGTGTGTCCTTGAGGCTGCAACCCAATACACACTTACCCAGGAGTAAGTTCCATTGAGCTCAGTGGGACTTACTTCTGTGTAGACAGGCATAGGATTGTGCTATTAGTCTCTGAAGTTGCCAGTGAACACGAGAATGTAAGCACGTGATTTAATCTGTTTGTGTGGTGTAACAGGTGAATGACAGTGTTTTTTAATGTCCCTAATACTGAAGCTTTGTGTGTATTTGTGGGGGGGGGAGTGGTTTTTTGATCTGTAAAAATGTCCTGCTTCTTTTAGATGGCCAAACTGTCCCCAAGAATGTTTAGAGATTGCCCTGAAGTGGTGTGTTTATTTTGGAAGTCGAGATCCAGCGTGAAATGCATATCTTTGCATTTATCTCATTCTTCGAGAGTCTTGGAACAGAGATGCAATTAAAGCGGGTATTTTCTGTAATTCTGTTTCACAATTGCTGTTACCGCTATCTGGAGATCCGTTATCTCATGTAGCTTGGTTTTGTGAAGTGGAAAAAGGAAGCCTTCGGCTTTCTTTTTTCAAAGGCTTTCCATTTTACATCTCAAGCCTTCGGCAGCCTGTAGTTGTCCCCTGCACGTTTTTGACAACTCCTGTTGTCCTCCCTTCCCTTGATTTGCATGCTGATGAATGAGAGGTTTGTGCCTTGAGTGAGATAGTGATGTATATGCAAAACAGCCAGCAGCTGTTCCTAAAGAATTCAAGTGTATTCTCCCTCCCTTCCTCCCTGTGGTGTGTGTCCCTTGCCTTGTACATTAAGAGGTGGAAGAGGCCTCTGTGCCCAATGAGAGATTCCGGTTCTGATGACAGGGGCTTCTTGGCTACTTCACTTGGTTTCTCTTCTCTCCTGGCCATGCAGTTTGCCCAGCACTGAAAGATTCAGTGGATAATAGCTATTCATTGTTGCTTGTGTCTGCCAGCTTTTGTTGCAATTAAGGGGTAATCTTTTCTAAATGGTGCTAAATTAAGCTTAAATCCCTCTCTCATGCCACGTAAGAGGATGAATCCCTGGTTTTCTAAAAAGAGCTTATTGTTTCGGACAGTGGCCAATCCAGTAGTACAACAATGGTCTTCAGTAACTTGCCTTCTGGATGAAACGCTCAAACGTTGTGGAGCGGTTTTATTTATTTATTTTTAAGACTACACATGTGTTTTGTGGCTTACTAAAGACTACAGATGCTTGGAGTAAAGAACTGCACAAAGCTTTGACCGTTTTCTTGTCTTTGTTTCCAAATTTGGAAACAAATTTGTTTCCTTTTTCCTTTTTTAAATTAAATAAATAAATATTCTTTTTCCTACATAGTAAATGTATTCGCTTGCATCAAACGAATGTGGGGTTTTGGGTGATACGTAGCATTCATTCAGCATGACGTTCAGATCTAGTCTTTGTCAAGGGATTGATTTATTAAGATGGTAATTGGCAGCTGGCCGTCACACTTACGTGAGTGAGTGATTGCTGACTGGCCCAATGTTCACCTGCCTTCCCTTGATCCCAATGTTGCCAACCTGATGGATGCTCTTCTGCTTCTCTGTGACTGAGTGGTGGCTGGTAGTGAGAGCTAGTGCTTGGCCTTGTACAGCCTGCTGACCCACTGAAATTTCTTAATAGCACAATAAATGCAAACCGAAAGAGCAGTTAAATTGTGGGCGGGATGATCAATGAATGGCATTCTTGTTAATTAGAAATAAAAATGTTTCAGGGTTCCTTTCAGTGGGCTCTGACCTATGCTAATGACTACGACACAGAGGCAGCTAATTTGAATGAAGAGCTGCCATCTTTTATTCTGACACTTTTTGATGTACTGTAGTTTCTTGGAGAATGTCACTAGACTGCTCCCCACAGTGCAGGTTTGTGGACCCATTGGCTGTTGATACACTGTGGATTGTAGCATTAGTGTTGCTTAGTATTCGTGTCTGAAGAGACACATCTTTGGGTTTGGGCTTCAGAATGCAGAAGCAGTCTTAGCAAAATGTTGAAGGGAATGAAACTACCATTCTCTATTGGTTCCAGGATGGCTCAGTCTTGAGCATTTGGTAAGTTTCTCCCTCTTGTGCAGGCAGGTCCAGATGATCCAAGTTCTTCCAAGGAGGAGGGGCTCGCCCAGATTCCCCAGACCGACCTTGCCTCGCTTGAATCTGCCAAGTGACTGAACACAGCAGCAGGCCACAAGTCATCAGCTTAATGCAGGCACCTTTCCACCCCCTGCCACCCTAGCGGTGCTGCAGAGGAAAAGAACTTCATTGCTCCTGCCCAGAGTGGGCTGAATCTAGTGCCGGTGCCTTCACCAAGCAACTCCCCACCAGCGGCCATTTCCTGTGGCACCTGTGGCAGGGAAGGCCATTGAACCATGGGAAGGTGCGCCAGCCAAGGCGGGTAGCCTTAGGACAGGCTTGCCTCCCCCCTGCTGAGGGAGACAGTCCATCTAGCTTTGGTCAGAGGAGCTTCAGAGAGGGCCGGTAGTGCCCTCCTTGTGCCTTGCTTGTGGTGCCATTTGGAGTGGCACTGACCCGTTTCCTGCCAAAGTGGCTGCTGCCATTGCTCCAGCAAGGGAGAGCCAGCAAGACTGGGGGATTCCCCAGCTTTGCCCCCCCAATGAGTGCCCCCATAATCAACCCTCCCTTAAAAAGAAGCCCTTCTTGGTTCACCATTGTTCCCTTGGGAACAGCAGGGAGTGTTCCAGGCCACAACTTCATCACCCTGAGACATTGAGTGACCAGGAGGAGCACAAACAGCCCACTTCTCCACCAGACCTTCAGGATCTGCAGCATCCAGTCACCCCTGCAACCCCACTTCCCTACCCCCACTTAGACCAACCATGTCTGGGCATGATAGGATCAGGACCTCACCCATCCAGCTATGAACAGCTTCACTACTTGGCTCCAGTAGTTGACTGGTAGGAGGTACTAGCATTGCTGGTCCCTCCACCACCGCATCCCAAGCCTTGGCCCATATAGGGGACATGAGCTAAAGGGGCAAGCACAAGGACGGCCACACCACCACCCAGGCTGCCAAGTGGGTAAAGGAAAGACAGGAGCCCATCCGATTCCTTTGCCACCCCATGCCACAGGACCACCAGCATAACTATCCTCACCTGGAGACGAAGGACTCTGAGGACCGTCCCTCAATGGAAGAGGGAGAGGTTTCAGAGGAGGAACAGAAGGAAGACCAGCAGGGCTCCTGTCTATTTCCTCCAGAATACTTCCAGAAACTCCTCCATAAATTCATCAGATCCTGCTCCCCTGGGGGAAGGGGGAGGCAGAGGCTGACCTGAAACCCAAAGTGCCCAAGGCTATTTTAATACAAAATTGTAGCAAAATAAATGTGGCTTATAGTATTGCAAGAACCTAGCTTGCACTGGACTATATAAATTGCTCTGAAAATGCTGTTCACCCTGGGATCTATCCCAAAGATGTGGAATAAGTGGTTATCATGAAGCTAACATTTCAGTCTCAAATATATGTTGTTATGGGTTGTTTTAATGGCACAGGGAGTTGTTACAGGAGCAGACTGTAATTGTGTCACATATTGTGGGCAGGACCGCCTTGCATGGCTCAGCTGCCTGTCCATTCAGCAGACATTACTTCCAATGCTGTGTACTGAGATTATATTGTGTCCCATGAGGATGAGACTGTGCACTTCAAGTAGGGGAGGTAATAATGCACATGATATTATAGACATCATCTTTTCTGTGTCTCATCTGGATGGAGCATTAGTTGGAGCCTGATGTCATGGCCTCTTCCGTCCCCCTGCGAAATCTTTCTACATTATTGAGTCATGTTTTATTTACAAATGAGCAAAAATAGCTCACTAGTATTTCTGTCTCCTTGCCCTTGCTAACACTTGCTGAATGCTTCAGAGGTAGCAGCCTGTGTATTTCTTTCTTTATTTATTTTCACATTTTTATACCGCCCTTCCTCCAAGGAGCTCAGAGTGGTGTACATATTTCCTCCCCTCCTTTTTGTGCACACAACAACCCTGTGAGGTAGGTGGGGCTGAGAGATAGTGACTGGCCCAAGGTCACCCAGGAAGCTTCGTGGCTGAGCGGGGATTTGAACCTGGATCTTCCAGGTCTAAGTCCGACCTTGGTTTAGCCAGTTGGTGACACCATCAGCCTGTTGGAGCTGGTGTAGATTGGTGAGCACCAACTAGCTATGCACTGGGAAGTCCCCAGTTTAGATATCTGCTTGGCCACAAACCCGCTGGGTGGCCTTTGTAAGTCATTGTCTTTCAGAGCTTTGTTATTAGAGCTTTGTTATGCCTGGATATATTTATTTATTTATTTATTTAATAGATTTCTACCCCGCCTTTCTCCCAATAAGGGCAATCAAGGCGGCTTACAGTTAAGAACATGTTAAAATACATAATACACAATAAAACATAATTAAAAACAAGTAATTAAAACAAATAAAACTGACAGTCCCAGTGGGTCACCTATAAAAGCCATTTGTTAAAAAAGCCATTTGTTAAAAAAGCCAGCCCGCCATGTCAGTCATCGAATGCCAACCTAAATAAAAACGTCTTGAGGCCCCGCCGAAAGGTCTCTAAGGAGGGAGCCGTTCTTAATTCCAGGGGGAGGGAATTCCATAATTGGGGCGCCACTGCTGAGAAGGCCCTATTCCATGCCGCCATCCCCCTCACCTCCGTCAGTGGCGGCACAGTCAACAGGGCCCCCCCTGATGACCTCAGAGTACGGGTCGGATTATAAGGAAGGAGGCGGTCCCTCAAATACCCTGGACCCGAGCCGCTAAGGGCTTTAAAAGTCAAAACTAGCACTTTGAATTGTGCCCGGAAACGAACCGGCAGCCAGTGTAGCCGCCGAAGCAACGGTCCGACTGAGTCGAACCGACAAGCCCCGGCAACCACCCGGGCCGCCGCATTCTGCACTAGTTGTAGTTTCCGAACAGTCTTCAAAGGCAGCCCCACGTAGAGCGCATTGCAGTAATCTAGTCTAGATGTCACTAGGGCATGGGTCACTGTGGCCAGGTCTACACGATCCAAGTACGGTATATCAGACAAGCCAGGATCTCAGGAGAGACTCAAGCTGGTCTGTGATCTGCTAACAAGATCAGGGGTTCCCAACCTGTGGTACTACTACCACCAGCGGTACTCCGGCCGACTGCTGGTGGTACTCGGACCGCTGGACCACTGGAACCCCACTCCGACGCAGCGCTTTTGGTGGTGCGTTTTTGCTCCCAAGAAGCTCCTGTCTTTGACCGAGACTCTCAGGAATGCTGAGAAGGGCCCTCCCACCTACCCAGAGTGTTTTCTGGCCTCTGAAAACCTGAACACCCGGAAGTAACTGGTGATGTCATTGTCAGTCACTTCCGGTGGTACTGAGAAGGCGAGTGACTGAGTACCACTTCCGGTGGTACTTGGTCGGGAAGGGGTTGGGAACCCCTGGCTTAGATGGATGTCAGCAGTTATAGAAGCCACATATATTCCCCTATTTGGCTGCTCAGGTCACCTGACCCCTGCTGGGCTAAAAGCTACAGCACACCCTCTGGCCTTCTGGGTGGCGATGCAATAGTGTGAAGTTCTGGCAAGCAATGACGTCTGCTTGCAACCTACCATCATAGCACAGGGAGTAAAGTGCTGAGGCCTCCAGAGCCTTGTCGTTACAAAGAATCTGGAGCTGCCACTGAGAACAATAATCCACGTCGTATGTGCTCACCTCTGTAAAGTCTATTCAGCTTTCCCTGTATTCTGATGTAATCACAGCGTATGTTTTTATCAGCAGCAGCCAATGATATGGAGCGGGGGAATGGACATTCTAATGACGTTAGGATATGAGGTGGGAGAAAAGGGACTTGACGCAAAGCCGCCATTTTTGGTAGCAGCTCTGTGTTCGTGGTAGCATGTAGTCCCACCCTCAGCATGTTACAAAGAACACAGGCTGACTAATAAGAACAGCAGCCCATTTTAGCCTTGTCTCTGATGATTTCCTGACATCTGTATCCAGTTCTGGTCACCACACCTCAAAAAG
Organism: Plestiodon gilberti rubricaudatus; assembly: GCA_026170595.1. Lineage (NCBI taxonomy): Eukaryota > Metazoa > Chordata > Lepidosauria > Squamata > Scincidae > Plestiodon > Plestiodon gilberti. The sequence continues at coordinate 216,406,440 of JANXHW010000002.1, read as the reverse complement.
GATAAGAGCAACCCAAAAGAAAAGAGCAACCAAAATGATTCGTGGGCTGGAGCACCTCCCTTATTAGGATAGGCTACAGCGTTTGGGGCTTTTCAGTCTAGAAAAAAAGGCGCCTGAAGGGGGACGTGATTGAGACGTATAAAATTATGCATGGGATGGAGAGTGTGGATAGAGGGAAATTCTTCTCCCTCTCGCACAAGTAAATATTTCTTCACCCAGTGTGTAATCAGAGGCGTCGCTCCTGTAGGGGCGGGGCCATATGTTTCGCTCCGTCCTAGTCCTGTTTACCAAGCGAGCAGGAGGCGGCCCCGCCCCCTCACTGTCGGAGCCATTCCCGTGCGGAGAAAGCAGCAGGCAAGAGACTCCCTGCCTGCTGCTTTCTCCGCACGGGAATGGCTCCGACAGTGAGGGGGCAGAGCAGCCTCCTGCTCACTTGGTAAACGGGACTAGGACGGAGCGAAACTTACGGCCCCGCGCCTACCGGAGCGACGCCTCTGTGTGTAATTCATCTGTAGAACTCCTTGCCACAGAATGTGGTGATGGCACCTGGCTTTGATGCCTTTTAAAAGGGGTTTGGATACATTAATGGAGGAAAAGACCATCACAAGTTACAAGCCATAAGCAACCTCCTGGTTTTAGAAGTAGGTTTTCTCTGTGCCAGGTGCAAGGGAGTGACAACAGGAAACAGGTTATCTTGTTGGCTGTGTGCTCCCTGAGGCATCTGGTGGGGCCACTGTGAGATACAGGAAGCTGGAGTAGATGGGCCTTTGGCCTGATCCAGCAAGGCTCTTCTTATGTTCTTATCTCTGAGGGAAAAGTATACTCTTCTGATAGTCAGTGTGATTTGGGGATTCACTCTGGTGTTGGCTGCACTAACTGGCAGTCAGTTGTATGTTGATGGCTGTTGATATGAATGAATGAGAATGTTGTGCTCAGCAGAAAGTAAGGAGGGACGTTGTGAGACAGCTTTCAATAGCCCCCCCCCCCAAGTGCTTCCCATTCAGCAGTATTTTGCAGAGGGTGCTGGGGATTGAGAGAGGATGCAGGGGCGTTCACCCGTTCAGAATAAGGGCAACGTTGATCATTTGGCACAGCCATTACTATATAAACAAAGCCATACTTAATGCAAAAACCCAGGTTAATGTCCATATTTGCAAACCGTGGTTTGCAGGATCTGCATCAGCCCTGAGTATCTGATTCTGGTACTGAACTTCTTGAGTCTAAAGATCATTACTGCACACTAAAATTCAGATACAGCAAATCTTAAGTTGTCTTTTGGTCTTAATGTTAGCATTAACAATAATTTAAAAGTATGTGCATAGATAATGATTAGTCACTATCTCACTTATCTACAAAATAAAATTTGTTGTTTCTTTCTGGGATGCTGGCAGGTGGGTCAGAATTAATAATGGGCAAATGGTGGGTCTTTTTATCCTTCTATTGCGCCCACAGTTAATTAAAACAAAATTGACACAAGCTTTTTATTAGATGTGTCCAACAGGCAGTGAGGTCCTTAGCAGAATGCTGGGGGTCATGGGTAAACTTAATTATAAGAAGTTTTCAATTAGTAGCTGCCATCTGTGACAAAACCTAGCTGAATTGCTTGTAGTCTGAGATAATACATCAACAGTCTCTGACCAGATCCTCTGCCTCTTATTCTTAGAACTGTGTCAGTGACCAGCCTGTTGAAAATTATGCATCAAATTTAGGTCGCAGTTACTGCAGGGAAGCATGTTGTAAAGGAGATTAGGCCCAAAAGTTAGAAAACCGTCAAACCAAGCCTGGGCATGTACCAATAACTTTGGTCAAATGCAACAATGACTCCCAGCAAAGTGTGCTTTAAAAATCAGAAACCAGTCTTGTGCTCTCCCCCCCCCCCCCCCGTTCCCAGTCTCCTTGGCAATCTGGGGTGATTTTACACCCACCCACCAGTGTTAGCTATTATTGTTCACTTTAGCTGTGTACTGACAAAAAGCAAGCATAATGTTAGGATGTAAACTTAAATGTGAAATATACCATGGTTTCTGTTTCAGAAATCTAACTTGGGATAAATCTTGCCTCCCAATACACTTTTTCCCCCCACCCCCCATGTATTTTCTGAATTATTCCCTTTCTGAGCCCTTTTAATGTGGATGATAAAACATCTCAGCACCATGAGGTCTAGAATTGTTTTACTGTTGAAAATTTGGGAACATTGTCTTGGATCAAGAATATTGTTTTGCTCTGTACTGCTCAGTCATGGTATGATATGGTGTCTTCATCGCTGCTATTGCTGTATGTCTTCCCCCCCCCCCTTTCAGTTATATTCTCAGCTCTCAACATTTTGTATCTTCCCCTTTTCACTCCATATTTTTGCTATCGAGCAGGTTTTTCCTGCTGTAAAACAATACACTTTAATGAGTGATTTCAAGCTGTGTTGTCTGAAGTTTTGTAATACTGTGGGAGCTCCCTTAAAAAGCAAAATCTGTAGATTGTGCTAATTGAAAATTATCTTGAAGCTTTGTTTCTGTGTGTGGAGAGCACAGTTTAGGCATTATCTGCAGAAGATGACTTCAGATTGCATCAGCCATTGCCTTCAAACCCAGAGAAAAGGGTCTTTGTGTGTTTACAGCAGCAAAACTGCATCAGATTACTGCAGTGAAAGAGAAGCTCCATTTATTGTGGTTAGTATATGTTAAGAATTCACAGGAAGCCCCTAGTTCTTAAATGCAAAGCTGGTCTGAGAATAACCTCTTTATCCAGCATCTATAAAGGTTTATGCCAAGACACGTGTGAGATATATGTATAAAAAGCTATTTGACTTGGGTGAAGCAGCCCTTTACGTTTTTCTTTTTTCAGTTTGTGTATTAAAAAAAGAAATGTACTGTACTCAGCAGAATGTCAACAGTGTCTTTGTGCTGAAGACTCCCAAGTCCCAAGCAATTATAGTGGCAGTAGGGTGAAATCAGTGGCAACGGAGGCTTCCACCGGGCCTGGAATGCCCGGGACGGATCCCGGACCGGAACATGGTCCCGGGCGTTCCGGGATGGATGGTAAGCCTATCAAAAGGTTCTATAGTTGGGGCCAGCTTTCCTGTAGTACCTCAGGAAATTGAGGCAATGCTGGTAACGACCAGACAGCTTGCTTACAGCTCTTTGATGGGGGGGGGGGGGGTCAGGATTCTGAACCCAGCAGCTCCAAGTGCAAGCAAGTCCCTACTACCAGTGGACTTGGAACCCAGGAACATCAAGAAGCATAGGGTGTAGAATGCTTGTAACAATTTGGGCTTCCAAGCCCACTTGGATTAACAGAGAATTTGCATCGTTACTGAGAAACATCCTTGTAAATGGTTCTTCCACCCCACGAAAAGTATTTTTGACTTGATAGTTTAAAAATAGCAACCAGCTATTAAGTAATGTCATACGATCCTGCCATTTCCTTCTAAAGTGCATACTTTGTATATCTAAGGGAGTTGCACTGGGTAAAAAATAAGGATATGTAAAGGAAGCTTCTCTTTCCTGTTTTCCATCTCAGTTTTTGGCACTGCTTAGCCCTTGGAGACCGATGACCAAATATATCTCTAGAGATAATTTTCCATTTAGCTTTGTTTCTTTCTTTGTTTAGAATAACCTTGAATTATTGTTGACCAATGACATCACCAGTGTTGGAGCTCTGTAATGCAGACTGCAAGTTCGCACAACTTCTCTAAATATTGCTATCATTTACTTGTATTCGGGGTGACATGATTTTAATTAAGTTTCCGATTTTGAAATTTTATATTTCCTGATCAGCCATGCATACCAACTGCATTTTAGGGTGCATTACTCCTTAAGTTATCGTCTATCTGTCTTTATTTATGCTTCCTTATCCTTCTCTCCTCCACTCAGCGCAGATCTCTTTTCTTCTTTTTCTCTCCCTTTTTTATGGTTATCTTTATTGATTGATTAAAACCCATTTCCTCACAGCCCACAGGTGTATAGCTCCTGCTGCGTGTGTCATGCCTACCATTTCTCCCCCCCCCCTCTGTTCCTCCTATGGGGATATATCCACATTGTAGGGATTGGGGAATGATACTTACAGAAGGGATTGCTAGAAATAACGCCTCAGATGACAGCAACAGGCTGCTCAACTCTATTATTTATTCCAGGGTCAAGTCATACAAGGAGTAGGAGTAGGGTTCCTCAAAGGCATAGAGCGAGTTCACTTTTTGTTGGTCATTGCCTCATGCCAGAACTCTGAACGGAACTGGTCAAATAGAAAGCGTTCTTCCCCAGCTCTTCCCTCTTGTTTCCTGTTCTCACCTGTCCCCAGAGGGGTGGTTTTGCATACTGCAGGGTGCACTGCTTATCTCTGGGTGGGGCTATCCCTTTATCCCCACGGTCTCTTTTTTGTCCCTGTATTCTCCTCGGAGCCTCTTTCAGTGTCCTGTCTGTGCCTTCAATCATCATAAGTGATGATGTGCCTCTACCCCTTCCTGCTTGCTGTCCACGTATTCGTCTTCCTTTCTCTTCCCTGCTGCTTTCACCTCTTTTTTTCCCATTGTATCTCACTTGTATACTGTCTTCCTGGACCCCAGTTCCTGTCTCTTGTGCTGTCTTTCGTCCTCTCTTTTCTCTCCTCCTCTCTGCTCTCTCCTGCCGCCTTGTCACCTGTCCCTTTCCTCCCTTTTCAATTCTCCCACCTCCCTTCGTCTCCCCTCAGAATCACTGTCAGCTGGTGAGGAGTCGGTGTTGCACCTTCCAGGGTTGCTCAGCAATGACGCCATAGCCGAGTACAGGTCCATGAAGCAGCTGCCGCCCCAGCCTGATCCCTGCCTGCCGCATTGGTTGCATCAAGCAGCCTCATGGACCCACAAAAGAAAACCTGTAGTAAAGTGGATGAGAAATGACCTCTGCTCTCCTTAACCGTAAAAACCAGGATCAAGAAGTTTATAGGCATTTGCTTCCTGTCTCGTGGATTTCTGTCTGCAGCAAATGCTGCTGCCCTGGAGACCCTGTCTTGAACTGTGAGTGGCTTAAGTGCAGATGCTGGGGACTGCAGACTGAGAGCATTAGTTAGTTCACTGGCTCATTATGATGATCCAGAAAACCGAGGGAAGCTGGCAGGAGGGAGGATGAGCAATTCCTTATCTGGAGGCATTTTTCCCACAGTATCGGAATTACTGCTCACTGTAGTCACTTTTCCCCTCTTATTTTTGTCTCTTTTGAGTAAACAAAAAGTTCTGAGTAAATAACACTCAGCAACATTATTTGGGGAGCCTCTGAGTTTTCTTCCTCCTCCTACTTTTTAGTTTTCTCTGAAGATCTTTGGATGGGAGCCTGTTTTTAAGCCACTTAAAAACATCTCAAGCAGCTGTTGGTTAGCAGTTTACTCCCTAGCAGCTTAGAGCTCACCAGGGCAGCTTTTTTTCCATCATGAGTAATGTGGTTTCAGACAGTAAGGCACGTTTTGCCTGTCTAAGGACCATCAGGCTGATTACCTCCCCCCTCCCCCCCAAAAAAAAAGACAGGGCATAAGGAAGCAGTCTGTTTTTTTTTTGCTTGCATTAAAAAAGAGGAGTTGAAAAGATGCCTCGTTAAATGTCCAAAAGTGTTTTGGCATGGAGGGTTCACTTGGCATGTGTGTGCCTAGGATCTTATTTCCAAAGCCATGAATAATGATTACAGCCTCAACTGTGTGTAACAAAACTAAATTGCCACTGAGTTGGGGCAAAGGTGTTTGATTTCCTGTTTCCTGGTCAAAAGATCTTGTGCTTTACTTAAAGTTGGAAAAAAGTGCTGACAAATGGAGCACCCTCCTAGCTGTGACTAATGTTTCTTGGCTCTTGATGTCTTGCAGTTAATCTTAGGATCACTTCTTTGCTTTGGAGGGGATAGTAGTGGCTGTTTAAAGTATTTGTCAATCATTTTGATTGTGGCATGGGGGAAGAGCACTTCCTGAGCATCCACTAGTTTCCAGCGGACCCCCTCCCTCTAGTCTTGTGTAGGCTCACCATCTTTCCCGACCTTAAACCGGGACACCCCAATTTAATTAATTAATTAATAATTAAATAAATAAGATAAATTAAAAAATACAAGGGGAACGCAAAGTGCGTCCGAAAATTTTAATTTATTTATAGATTAAAATAAATACTAAATTAATTTGACTTATCTGAATCCCATCGCCGGTGTTGCCCGTTGCCGCCGTGCTGCTGCTCCTCCTTCCTCCGTCGGTCTGCCGGGTCTGCGTGAGCCTCGGCCCGGCCGGGCCGGGCCACACTTACCTGGCTCGCCCGCTCTCGCCACTCTGAGCGGGCGAGAGCGGGGCCAGCCGGTTCACTCACCCGCTCACCACCACCACCGTCGTCGTCGCTGCCATTTCGGGCTCGCATCCTGGGAGGTATGGCGCCATCCCGGATTTCTGCTGCCATTTTGAAAGTGAAGTCACTTACCTGGGCCCTGGCATGTTGGCTCGCGAAATCTCGCGAGATCCAAGATGTCGGTGCCCAAATCTCGTGAATCATCATGATGCCCTCACGAGATTTGGGCACCGACATCTTAGATCTCGCGAGATTTCGTGAGCCAACATGCCAGGGCCCAGGTAAGTGACTTCACTTTCAAAATGGCAGCAGCAATCCGGGATGGCGCCATACCTCCCAGGATGCGAGCCCGAAATCCGGGAGGGTCCTGGCCATTCCGGAACGTATGGTAAGTCTAGTCTTGTGCAAACCATCTGAGTGGGTGAAGATTCCTGCACACAAGAATCTGTGGATCAGTCCAAATGGCTAATGGTCCAAATATTAAACAGGATCTAAAACTTTCATGGCCGGCCAGAATATACAACGAATGCGGTTCACATACGAGATAAGAGGCCATGTGGGATTTCAAAAAGATGTTTGTTGATAAAAACAAGTTTAAAAACCCAAAAGGATTAAAAGCCAGTTTAAAAGCACTCGAGTTAAAAAACAAGTTTAAAAACAACAATAGACAGGATCACCTACGTTTCATTCAATTCTATGAACTTCTTGAGGTGAAAAAATAGACCACCATGAGCTGCTATGATGTCACATTCTCTTTCCCAATGTTCACACACACCATTTTGCTGGACTGCTATAGGCATAATTCATTTTAAGTTCATTTTTATTCCCAAGGAGCTGAGAATGGCATATATATATGGTCTCTCTCTTCCCCCACCCCCCATTTTAACTTTGCAATAACCCTGAGAGTGACTGTGTGGAAATGACAGGCCCAAGGCTTTATAGCTGAGCTGAGGGATTTGAATCTGGGTCCTAAATCCAACACTCTGTCTGCCCGGCTTGTTTTCCTGTAAACATTGACTTGCAGTCAAGGGTTGGTCATTCTTGATTGAGCTTTCCTGATCATGAGTCCCTTGAGGCATGGCCTCTCCTCCTCTTCTCTATTGTAAAATAAGGCCATACCTAGATTGTGCTATATAAATAAATCCTGGCAGTATCTCCTATCTCCAGGTTCTGCTTAAGCACCCACCCAGGGCCATAAAACATCTCATGAGGCAAGAGTCAAAATGAACAATACCCTCGTTTTTTAAAAGCTGCGTGAAATAAAATGGTTCTATGTCTTCATTTTCAAAATGAGTATGAAGTACAACATGTGAATCTCCTACGCCTGGGAATGTCACAATTGGGGTCCTGCCGCTAAGAAGGCTTTAAAACTTTTTGTGATAGTGGGGCACTGAGAACAGGCCCTCCTTGTCAGGGTGTCAGCATTTATTCACATTCTTTTTAACTGCGACTTAGAGTAGCATTTAATAATTAATTTCAAGGCTAGTCGGAAGGGAGGGTGAAAGTGAATGTGACTTCTCTTTCTTTCTGCATGACAATGCCAACTACAAGCCTCAGATTTAAGCCGCTCTTACACCGCACCGGTTGTGTCCAGTCGCGTCCCGGAGTAGCTGACGTGTCAATTCTGGATTGGCCCAACGCATTGCTCCGCGTCTCGCCCCCACAACACCGAACACATCCTCTCATTGGCCGAAGCTCGATTTATTATTCAAGTTGGAACGCACTGGAACGACCTTCGGCCAATGAGAGGCTGCGTTCGGTGTTGTGGGGGCGAGACGCGGAGCAACGTGTTGGGCCAATCCAGAATTGACTCTGGGACGCAACACAGCGAGACGCGTGCGGTCTGTTACAGCTTTAAGGCTGGCCTGCACTTTGGAGGTACTATGTGGAAGCTGCATCATGTGGTCATTGTTGCAGATTTCTAAGTCATCTTTGGCCTCAGCGTCTCATGTGGTTGGGGCAGTTTTCTCTATGCTAATGCAGTCGTTCTGTGCAAAACGCTTTTGTGGAGAAGAAGCCCTCCATAACTGTGCAGGAGATCAGTTGCACACAAACAGCTTATCATGCGAAACCAGCTGCTGCATAGAATGATTTTCAAGCTGTTTCCTTGTGGCTGTTATAACATTTAGATAATCTCTCCTTCAAAAGCAGACCCTCTTGGAAATGCTGATTGTTGCAGAAATGTCCCTCTTTTAGCTTTGTGCACCTTGAATTTGTAAGTCTCCATGTAAACACACATAGCAAACAAAAACCTTTGTTCAACGCAAACAATATGCAGTGTTTGGAAGGTGGCAGGGCCGGGGTGAGAAAGCCCTGGCATTTTTGTTCTTCTGATTTTGTTTGTATTCTGGTAGACAAAAATGAACGAAGGCACAGCAGGAAAAGTTTAACGAGCTAATGTTTCTTAGCAAATCCAACCAGATGGGGGGATCACGTTTCTGGATTGCCTGATTCTTTTTAAATATTTTGTTCCCTTGAAGAAGAAATTAGATCAAACCCTGGTAGCTTAATGAGGGCAGTAATGGAGAACTGGTCTCAGTAAGGCTACCTCCCTTTTAGGTTCTCTTGTCCCCCCCCCCCCCAGCACTTTCTTTGACAGTGGTACTTTCCTTGACTAGAATTACAATACATGCCTTTCAGTGGTGGTGGGAAGTCATGTGTTCACATTTGCTAGCTTCTAAACACAGTCCTTTTGTGAGGTGGGAATGCTGTACATGGTAATGTAATTGTAATAAGGATAACTCAGCCCCTTGAACCTGCTTGTGAATGTGTGAAGACAACATTTAAAGCCTCATGTTGCTTCATCTGTTGAGTACAATTAGCTTCATCTATCAGCCTTTCACGTGAGAGAAAAGGGCAGTGTGGCATTTATTAAATGACTGCCTTGTTTTGCTTGACATTTCAGAGCCACATGTCACTGGGTGCCTCATTCAGGAATGGGTGAAGCTGGGGGAGCAACAGTGTATTTGTGGGCTGGATTAAAGTTGGCAGTGGCCTGGGAATGTGGAAAGAAATGTAGGCTCTGCTTTAGTAGTGGCGCTGAGGGTGGAGGTACTCCAAACAAGAATGCTGGCAGCTTTTGTTACATGCAAGGCTTTCTAGGAACCAGTTGCTAGGCAGACTAGCCTTCTCTCCTGTCCACCCCCCCTCCCCAGCTAGTGCCAGCATTCGCTGCATGGGCCATTAGTGATGCCCCTTCTCACACTTCCAGCAGAACTGTTTAATTGACGCCTGCTGTGAGGAGAGCTCTGACTCCAGGACGCACACAGTGTGATAAAGGTTACAGCATTTCAGTGCAACTGTAGATTGTGGTAACATGTTGAGCTGGAGCGATTGGTGGTGGTTTCCTTTTAATGTTTTTAATAGATTTTGGAAAAAAAACATTAAAATTTTTCAGTCACAGTGACAGAGTCAATGGAAACCGAACTAATTAGGCTCAATGCATCAAATGTTTCTGATATGCAGCCTCCATCATGTGGGACAATTTTGGGTGTTCCGTGCAAGCTGCATTGCATTGAATGGTGGGTGTGTTGGAGTAGAAATTGGGGGACTGCATTCATTCTTTGTTCATGTCCTTTGTATAATGAACTGAATAACAGGGAAAAAAATGAAACTCACAAAGACAGGTGCAACATCCTGTAGCTCACTAGTGGTGCTTCTACTTTCTTGAATGGCTGTTCAGAAACTGATTCCAGGTAGGTGTGTATTCTTACGAAAGATAGTGACACATCTGGGCTGAAAAACTGAATTGGATGTGTGACCATGTGTATGTTAACACACACACACACACACACACACACACACACACACACACACACACACAGGGTTGTTTTGGCACTGTCCATGGTGCAAGACGCATTGCATTGAGCAAAAAGCATCATCAGTGAAGCAGGTTTTATCCTTAGGGGTGATTCACATTACACTTTTCTAGGCGCAGATGCCCCAGCACGCAGAGCTGGCCGGAAGCCCTCCTGCTGTCCCGCCTTCTTATGAAGGTGATAGGAGGTAGTTCTGATTGGCATGCAGCCACTCTCCCCCCCTCTCATCCAATTGGTAGGCTGCAGTAGCTCCGCGAACCTGCCCAGCTCCGCAAAGCCCGCCCCCTCAAAAGATGACGGGAAGCCATTTTTCCAGTTTCTGCATTGCGGAGCTCGCAGCTGCTCTGCTTGCATCCAAAATGCTGTCAAAGAGCTCCGCACATCTCCGTAACGCGCCAGGATTTGTGTAGTGTGAATCAGCCTTAAGGCTTCATTACTGGATCTCCTCTCACAGCCCAATCCTAAGAAATTTTCCAGCACTGATGCAGCCATGCCAGTGGGGCATGCACTGCATCTTGCGGTGAGGGGGCAGTCATGGAGGCCTCCTCAAGGTAAGGGAACCTCTGTTCCCTTACCTCGGAGCTGCATTGAGGCTGCATCAGCGCTGGAAAGTTGGCTAGGATTGGGCTGTCCCTCTTCTAGGTCTGCTATTGTCAATGGTTCATGCCTCCATTGAGTGTTTCTTACTGCAGCTTGAAATTCAGAACTCAGAATGATTCCAGGCATTTTCTCTGGGGATTCCTCTTTGTGGATCTACAGACTCCTCAGAGGTTTCCAGTATTTCCTTTGAGATGCTCTTGTTGAGGGTCAGTCGAAGCCCAGGCTTAAACCTGCAAGCTTCACATGATGCTAAAAGAACCAAAACGTGCAGGCTGGTTTGCTGCAAGCTTGTTCTGTGTACCAGGCACCTTCTTTCACAAATCAAAAGAATTTACAGGTGCCACATAAACTAGCAAATCCTTGCAAATAGTTCAGTATGGGGAAAGCGTCCTTTAAACACAACTGCTACAGATGGTAATAGATTTTCATATTCTGCTGCATAATCGCGTCATGTAGGTAGAATCAAAGGGTCTTTTTTTTCCTTCACATTTTTATACCACCCTTCCTCCAAGGAGCTCAGAGTGGTGTACATATTTCCTCCCCTCCTTTTGTCCTCACAACAACCCTGTGAGGTAGGTGGGGTTGAGAGATAGTGACTGGCCCAAGGTCACCCAGGAAGCTTCGTGGCTGAGTGGGGATTTGAACCTGGATCTTCCAGGACTAAGTCCGACTCCCAAACCACTACACCATCCTGGCTTACATGGCAACAAATCTGGGTTTAAGATGAAATGTATGCTTTACACGGAACTGCAGCTAATCCTAGGTCTCAGTTTAGTGTATCTGTATGATTCATATTACTCTTAAAAAGATCTTTGGTGGTGCAAACCTAAAAAACAATGCATAGGAAGGGATTTATGGAGATAGTTTCTCTTGACTGACTGATGGTTCTGATGTTGATTGAGTACTCACAGTAAAATTTCTTCCCAGTCAGTGTATCCGACTATGTTCACACAGTGGCTTGTTCCTAAGTGTCTCCGAAACATCTTGTGGCAGGATTGTCTAACTGTTGGCAGTGAAGATTACACAATATTGGTTAAATCTGTAGAAATTCTGGTAACCACTTGTGTTCAGCATTGTTCGGCCTATACGCTAGTAAAGATGAATGAAATACTGGGTGAAAATTACTTTTAGATATTTTGTTCTTGTTCAGATTCCTATAATTCTTATTTTGGCAAAAGACAGAAAAAGGCAATATTTGAGTGTGACAGTTGACTCATCCACCATTTGCAGTAGGTAGAAAACTTTAAACAATCCCTGAGTTTCATGTGACTACTGCTTGCGGAGTCTCAGGGTGGATCTTGACTGTTGCCCATGATGTACTGTATTGGTCTGAGTATAAGACTCACTTTTTTCTACTAATTTAAGTTTTTTAACTAGGGGTGCGTCTTATAATCAGGCATACATTTAATGCCAGTGATTTAATTAATTTTTTTTAATAGCACCAAACTTTAAGGGTGCGTCTTTTAATCAGGTGCGTCTTATACCCAGGACAATACGGTAAATACAGCGGGACATCATTATTTGTTGGTTGTGCTTCTGCAGATCCCAGATTTAAAATGACTTTGGAAGTCATTCACGTCAGAGAGGCTTACAAAGGCCCACGGAGGCCTCTGCAGGCCTTTCCAGGCTGGCGCCAAAGCAGAACGGTCCTCCACAGGCCTCCGCAGTGAGTAAATGGGCCATTGGGTGCTGGACTCCAGCATCTACGGATCCTTGCTATTCACAGGGGTACCCGGAATGGATCCACCGCAGATAGCGAGGGCTCACTGTACTTTAGCGACTTTATTTTTGTTCTGCATTTATCAAAATGAAGGGAACTTTTTAAAATGAATTTGAATTTTTAAAAAATGTTCAGGTTTTTCTAAATATTAATATTTAAATGGAATTTTTCAACTTGACATAATGAATTTTTAGTGCATATTCAGGGCATGTACTGATGCTTGATCTACCAGCATGGGATGATTTATTCTCCTGGACCTGACTGTGATATCCCCAGATTAGTCTTCAATTTATAGAAGTGCATGTCATCGTGCTGGTGACCAATCTTTGACCCCAATCTCAATCCTTCTGCCCTCTTCAGTGTATCCTATAGCAAGGTTTCAGGGGGATAAGATTAAGGATATTGGAACAAAAATGTGAAAGGCTGTAATCAGCCAGACTGTCTTGAATGAAGTGCATATGTGCAAAATTATAACCCTCTTGTAGTAACTGCTTCTTAATTGCTGGATTCATGAGGGGGAAATGTTGACTCTACATGTGTTTCATTTTTACAGTTTTAGTAGAAATAATCCCAAATTAAATCCTTGAATCAGAACACAATTAATTTTGGATCTGGTTTAGAAAGCGGCGAGGGGGGGGGGAGGACCTACTGTACTCCTGAATTTTTAACCCTTTCTTGGCATTTTATAGACACGTGAGTCCCAATCTTGTTAACGTTGCTACTTGTTCTTTACATGTTCTGATTTGAGTAGTCCGAGTTGCAAATCTGAATCTTGTATTTTGAAGAAACTGAACAGATTTTGCTGCTGATTTTTTTTTCATGATCTTTGGAAGCACTTAAATGGAGAAATCTCAGATTTGTACGTTGCCTAGGCTGCATCAAAATATTTTTTGTGATATCTGCGTTCAGCTCATGCAACTTGGCAGCCAGATGAGATGATTATATGTGTAAAGTAGCCTCCTCATGGAGATCATCAAGTATTGTGGTTATCTTAATCAGTTGTTTTCAAAGTGATCTTTAGGTTTGACTCCAGGTGAATCCACAGAATTTGTTGGCCTCAAATGAATGGCAGCTTACCTGATTGCTCTTGGAATGAGAATTTGAAAAATTATATGCTGTTTTTAAATGGTTTTTATTATACTTTTTTTAAAATTATTGTATTTCAACAACCATAGAAATACAATAATTAAAAACAGTATAATAAAAACCGTACATAAAAAATAAGAGAGCCAATAACCTAAAGAATAAAAGCATATTAAAAGTTACCTTTAAGTGACAGTAGCCAAAACAAGAAAGCACAAAATAGTATCCAGAGAGAGGCAAAACAAAAATGCACCTAACCAAAAGATAAACATATCTGTAGCAGAAAAGCCAAACAGAAAAGATTTTAGTTCCTCCTGGAATTATTGCTCCCTCGTACAGACATGTACATTAAAAAAAAAACCTCCTTCCCCTATGAGTCGCACTAAGGACATAAGAACATAAGAAGAGCCCTGCTGGATCAGGCCAAAGGCCCATCTAGTCCAGCTTCCTGTATCACACAGTGGCCCCAACCAGATGCCTCAGGGAGCACACAAGACAACAAGATACCTGTATCCTGTTGCCACTCCCTTGCACCTGGCACAAAGAAAACCTACTCCTATAACCAGGAGGTTGCTTATCCCCATCATGGCTTGTAAGCTGTGATGAACTTTTCCTCCATAAATCTGTCCAATCCCCTTTTAAAGGCATCCAGGCCAGGTGCCATCACCACCTCCTGTGGCAAGGAGTTCCACAAACCAATTACATGCTGGGTAAAGAAATATTTTCTTTTGTCTGTTTTAATTCTCCCTCCACTCAATTTGAGTGGATGTCCCCTAGTTCTAGTGTTGTGTGAGAAAGAAAAGAACTTCTCTCTATCCACTCTCTCCACCCTGTGCATAATTTTGTATGTCTCAATCATGTCCCCTCAGGCGCCTTTTTTTTTTAGACTGAAGAGCCCCAAATGCTGTAGCCTTTCCTCATAAGGGAGATGTCCCAGCCCACAAATCATTCTGGTCGCTCTCTTCTGCACCTTTTCCAGTTCCACTATATCCTTTTTGAGATGGACGCAATACTCCAGATGCGGCCTTACCATCGATTTGTACAACGGCATAATAATATTAGCCGTTTTATTCTCAATCCTTTTATTAATGATCCCAAGCATGGAATTGGCCTTCACAGCCGCCGCACACTGGGTTGACGCTTTCATCGACCTGTCCACCAGTACCCAAGATCTCTCTCCTGATCCGTCACAGAAAGCTCAGAACCCATGAGCGTGTATGTGAAGTTTTGATTTCTTGCCCCAATGTGCATCACTTACACTGAAGCGCATCTGCCATTTTGCTGCCCATTTGGAGAGATTCTTTTGGAGCTCTTCACAATCCCTGCTGGTCTTCACCACCCGGAAAAGTTTAGTGTCGTCCGCAAACTTGGCCACCTCAAAACTAAGGGGTATTGTGATGTATCAGCCACATGAATACATGTACTTGAAATGAAAAACAAAACAAAACACTTTATTCTAGAGATAGAAGTGACCAAAAGGTCAGCTAGTCATACTCCTTGTGTAAGTTACTATCCTGAGCATCTTCACCCCCTCCACTAGTTTTCCCTGTAAGCTGCGCAGCCATGCAACTGCTACTGAAGCCCTGCACAGCTTCCCTTTTGGAGCTCTGGAGTGCTGCAGTGATGATGATGATATCATCACCTTGTGCTCTGGAGCTGCCCTCGCACAGCCACTATAAGGGCTTCATGCACTGCAAGCAAAAATTAGAGGAAACATTGTCGTCTAACATTGCTTATCACATCAGCTGGCAAAATCTAGACAACAGTGTGCAACAACCAGAGAACAGGAGTTCTGCAACAAAGGTACTAGAAGAGCAAATGGCTCCAGGTTATTCGAGCCAGCAAGCCAAGCTGCATGCCATAGGGAAAGGTAACCCTGTAGATCAGGGGTGTCAAACATAAGGCCCGCGAGCCATATCCGGCCCCAGAAGCTCTTCATCTGGCCCACGGAAGCTCTTCATGATGTAGCTGTGGAGATCTGCATGGCCTCCAATGGCCTCCAATGAGGTCTCACAAGACTCCGGAAGCTAAGATCTTGAGGAATCATGCTTATGGGGTTTATCTTATAGAATAGAAAGAGGTTTGGCAATTAACAGGACGTAGTTCCAGTTCCTGCTTGGGCTGAGCCTCTCTACCATCCAGTCAGCTTGTCTGCTTCCCTGCTAGTTAAAGCATAGAAGCAGACGTTTTGTAAAAGCAAGACAGGCTTGAATTAAAACACAACAAAGGTAATGGGGGGGGCACGGGGGAATTCTCAAAGCGTTATTAATGCGTGTGTGTTTCTGGTGGAGAGCTCTGTGTGTTTGTGTGGGGGGTGTCTTTCTGGCTGTCGCTGGTTTGAGTGGCACGGATATTTTTTCTTTTTAAGGGAGACGTTCATGCATGTATATGTGTGTGACAGAGAGAGGGAGGATCTTTAAAATGCAGCTCCCTGGGTGATCTTTGCAAATAGCAACCCCCACCCCTGAGGCAGTATGAATCTTTAAAATACAGTGGCTGTGATGAGTAAGCTGCTCCCTCTGAGCCTCTACTCCCAGGCTACAGTCCCTTGTCTCCCCTTTTTCTCCAAATACCCTCCTCTAACCCTCCAGACTCCAGCTATCGGGAAAAACCAGACCAAATTATCTAATTCCAAGAATTGCACAAATCCTTAAGTTTTACCCTCGACTTATCAAAGGGTCATAGCAAAGGGTCAGGGGGTTTGGCTCAAAACATGCCCCTCGTCTTATATGTGAGATCGCCTTTATATATGAGTATATATGGTAACTTCCCTCTTAATGACATCACTTCCAGCCTTCAGAAGGCGCCATGAATGCTATTTGGCCCACTGGATGAAATGACTTTGACACCCGTGCTCTAGACAGCTACAGAGTCTTTGCAGAGGAAATGTTGTGGGGCTGGGGAGCACAAAGTCATTAAAAGTGACCCTTTTGAAGGACTAGTATTGGTCACTAGTATTGGGACTAGTACTGTACACTGACCATGGTAACATAAGTACACTTCTTATTCCTTCCACTACTGTATAATTACATGCAAACCAGTAACTCCAGGGCGTGTGCCATAGGTCCTAGGGTAATTTGCTAGTACCTTGTGCTGTAACCTTCTTAACAGTTTGTGAGCTCCTGCTTTGTAATATCAGGTCTCCACAGCCGGCAGCATCTGGTTTAACCTTAACAAGTCATGTGGTGGCTGCTATGAATTATGCATGACAGCCTGACCCATTTGCTGGCAAATCCTGTTTGCACTGCAAGGCAGGTCACGTGCCGTCTGTGGGATTGCATTGGCAAATAAACCTATCCTCAGAGGTGCTCAGAGCACTGCTTGCTTTAACAGTATGCCTATTGTTCAGCCATTAGGAAATACTCGTCATGGGGGAGAGGGGGGAAACACTGGAAATATTCCAGGTGAGAAAGCTGTTGTGCCCTCAAGGTGAGGCCTAGTCGGGTGACATGACTGCAATCAAGTAGACAGTCAAAGATCTGCTTTTGATTTTATTTTAGCTGCTTGCAAAGAGAGAGACTATTTGCCAACATGTACCTGTTACCTCTTTTAGAGAGACGGAGAGAGCGGTTGATCTTTCAGTGCCTGGTTATCAAATTTAGTGAAGAGTGGTATCCTGACACTCAAATCAGAGCTGGGCTGTTGAGTGAGAAGGCATGCACCTCTCCTTTGTACTAGTGCAGCCCCTGTATTCTATTATCTGTACACAAAATGTCATGTGCAAATGTAGTAGATCAGGGTTTCTCAACCCCTTCCCGGCTGAGTACCACATCCGGCGCTACTCTCCTGCCGAGTACCATTGGAAGTGACTGGCAATGACATCATCGCCAGTTACTTCTGGGTTTTCAGAGGCCAGAAAACGTAGGGAGGA
Organism: Plestiodon gilberti rubricaudatus; assembly: GCA_026170595.1. Classification (NCBI taxonomy): domain Eukaryota; kingdom Metazoa; phylum Chordata; class Lepidosauria; order Squamata; family Scincidae; genus Plestiodon; species Plestiodon gilberti. The sequence continues at coordinate 216,389,071 of JANXHW010000002.1, read as the reverse complement.
GGGGAGGCTCTGGGCGGGTGGAAGGGCCCTTCTCAGTGTTCCCAAGAGGCTCAGCCAAAGGCAGGTGCCTCTCGGGAGTAAAAACACGCCGGCAAAAGCGCTGCATCGGAGCGAGGTTCCAGTGGTCGAAGTACCACCAGCAGTCGGCCGAAGAAGTACCACTGGTGGTACTAGTACCACTGGTTGAGAACCCCTGTAGTAGATAACACTGTCATAGACACCTTAGAGGACAGGGAGACACAGGGGATCCAGGCTGGGAATTAGTGCACTAGATCATCGGACTCCGTAGGGATTCGGCACATGTGGAAGAAGGGTGAAATTACTACAACCCTGTGGTGTAGTAAATTGAAGGCATGTATATACAAGTCTTCAAGGAATCCAAATGCTGTGTGTGTTTCTATCTCAGTGCCTGCCACCACCTTTTGCACAACACTGAAGCAAGAGTGTACTGTGCCAGTAACGAAATAGCAATACAGTATTTCTTTATAGCACAATCCTATACAGGTTTACTTGGAAATAAGTGCAATTATGTTCAATGGGGCTTACGCCCAGGAAATTGTGTATAGGACTGCAGTCTTGGACTGTTTGAATGAAATAGATATGTCTCTGCCCTTTTTTTGTGTATGAGAAGGGCCTCTAATGATTGTCCTAATAAGCGGAACTGGATGACTTTGGAGACTGGCTGTTAATTCTATACAGATTGCTCTTGATCAGCAGAGACCAAAATAATTACTAGTTGATGCATGGTTATTGGCCCATGTGAGCAAAATTGATGGCTCCTGGGAAGTTGCTGGTGGACAGATGTCCATACCACAAAAAAACTGAGGGATTAAATTTAATAGCAGTCTGACCGTCTGGGGCTGGCTGTATTCAGGTCTGGAGCGCTGCCAAAAAAGCACAGGAAGCCCAAGTGACCTAATGATACAGCTAGTCTCTTTTTTTATAATACGTTGTTCAATGGGAAGATCCAGCAATCCCATTTTCCTGGACTTCAAGAGCATTGCTCCTAGCTTTAGGAGGATTGGAAATTGTCGTCGCTGTCCTATCGTTCCGATTACCCTTTCTAATGTTCTTCACATAAGAGAGAATAACATTGAAAACCACTCTAATTAACCGCAACCTTGCTATATTTGCTTGTCGGTAAGGGCCATAGATCAATGGTAGAGCATATGCTAAGTGTTTAGAAAGGCTCAGGTTCAGTTCCTGGCGTCTGGCATGGAAGGATCTCGGGTAACAAGGCTAGGTGCAATCTCTACCTCAATCCTTAGAGAGCTCAGCTGCTTCCAGCCAGAATCGCTGGACTACCTGCTGGCACAAGACAGCTGCTTATAGCTTGGGGTATCAACCTGGTATTGTTCACATGTGATGAATTTACTTGAAAAACAAGTTTCTTTTTGGTGCGATTTGCCAGGACGTTTGCATCCCAGAGACATAACCCTACACAGTTATGACTTTCTTTGTTGGGGGCTGTTGAGCTGTGCTAGTAGCACTACCCTTTCTCTTTGGGATTCTCTGAGTGCTTGTACCACCCACAATGTCTGGACATTGATGTCTGGAGAAGAATGGAATACTTATTAGGAAATAAGCAACTACATAATGGGGATAGGATGCTGGGAACATCAATTGATTTTCAATTGGATTCAATAGAGGTAATAATGTTTTCAGAAAAGAAACATGCTGGGGAAACAAAGAAAAGTCACTCTGGAAAATTCTGGGACACTCAAGAACAGCTTCCAAAGCAACACAAAGCCAGACCCTGTTTGATGTTTTTTCCTCCTGATGCTCACAAGCTGACTTTGGGCAAATCATTATCTGTCCCAGGGCTGCCACTAGCCCATATGGCGCCTCTGTGCGAACTAGAAAAAAGCACCTTTGTACACATTAGAAAAAAGCACCCCTTCCTCCCCCCAAAAGTGACATTCTGCCAGTATTCCTCCTCTTGATGTAAATGGCGCTCCCTTAGATATGGTGGCCTTGTGCAGTGCACAACCATACGTGACGACTCTGAACTGCCCTATTGGCAGTTTCTATTACTGTCCTATTACACCAGCTGGGAACTGGAGAGATCCATTTACAGGGCAAACTATTTCTGCAGTTGCCCTTGAACTTCCCAAGTTTTCCACCCAAATAGCAGCTCTTTGTGTCACATTGGAAGCTATTCTTGAGTGTCCCAGAACTTTCTAGAGTGGCTTTTCAGAAATGGAAGGGGCTGCAGTAGAATAGGGAGAAGGCTCTGACTCCTCAGAGCACATGCATATATCAGAAGCTATGCCTGTAGCTGTTTGGGTCCAACTCCCATCTGCTTTACTGTTCATAAAGTTTTACTAGAGGTATTTTGATCACTGTAGTAGGATTAGAACTTTAGGTATTCTGTGGTCTCTCAAATTCAAATTTTACAAAGCAAAGAAAATGTAAAGAGAAGAATTCTCAACCTGGAATATCATACAAGTTAAGCAGTTTACTTATTGTACACAACTGAATTCATTGTGCTTCTTTCTATGAATAGGTTTGCAGATCACAGACCATCCAACCACTGGAAGTTCTGCCCGTCCTTCCCCCTTCGTGTTTGACTTTTGAAAATCCACCAAGATCTGCCTCCATGATTTCAACTTTGTTGGCCATAAAGACTAGTTGCTTGTCATCCTAAATGATACCTGAAATTCTCATGTTACTGAATTGTTCACCTGATACTCTATGCTTAATACTCCAAGCATAAGGATACTCCACACATAATGCTATTTTGGGCATGTGGAATTATGAGCAAGATAGTACTGCCAAAAAGTGCCTACACTGAATTTTGTGCCTGATCCTTTTCCTTTTGTAATCTGATAGGCAGAAAAAAAAATTACACCCTGCCACTGTGATAAAATTTGTAATTATGTTCTTGGGCTGCACTGCAGAAGTGTGAACAAACAGTCTAGTCCCTTTTAGTGCTAATTAATCAGCTGATGTGTATTGTTAACGGTCTTGATTAGTGTAATGTTGATGAGATACACTGATAGGTAAATGCAGCAAAGCTGCTGGGAACAAAATGAAGAAGTCTAAATAAAAAATGTTCTGCTCTTTTGAAGAGTCATCCAGTCATAAAAAGTTAGAAAGATGTAGGCCCAGTATAACGTGCCTGCTCCTTACAACAAAATATGGCTTTCAAGACACTTTAGGTATTACGCATTTTGCTAGGCACCTTCTATTCTTCTCCAGTTGGTGTTGTGCAAATATTATGCCATGGGTGTCGGAATCAGGTTCCCTAAATCTATTTGCCTCTTGAAATTGCAAGTATGATTGGAAACAGAATTGGGATATAGTGGGCAGAAAGACATCCTTCCCACTTGCTTTGTATTCCTTATTCTTTTTTCCCCTTTCCCCACACCCTCATTGCAATTTTAGCTCAGCCTGGAACTATCTCCTGTTCATTCTCACCTTTCCATTTCTCACTTGCCTGGTCCTCCATCTCCCACAATGCTCTGTGTTTTCCATATTGTCTTGCATCCTGTTTCATAGGTCAGCTGGTTCCAATTTGAAACCCGGGGGCAGCTGGTTCATATAGCAAAATGAAAGTACATTTTCAGATGCATTAAGCATATGCTAGACTATCTAGTTCGGGTTGACAGTTTGATAGAGGAATGTTTAACATGCCCATGATGCATGGAGAATTGGTGTTCCTCCCTTTCTGCTACTGTGTCCTGCTATTATATAGCCATTTTGTGAATAGTGCTGCATGTACATTATATAACAAAGATTGTTAGGCTGTTCCTTAATTTAGAGCCATTTGAGAGGGTTTTAGCCCCATTGTATAGGAACAGCAGCTAAAACAGAAGCTTTCACGCACAAAATTCAGTGTCACATTTACAATACACACCAGAGAGCTTACTGCATTATTGCATAAGTGTTTCAGGGCCCAATAAAGCACCGTTTCCCCTGAAAATGTGTGACTGCTACTAGTCTGCATGGCTTCTTTGCATCTGCTGGTAGAGCAGAAATGTGGCATGACATCATTGTGTTCAGCATATTCCTGCTCTCTATGCCACTCTTATTGGCTGCCATATACCGAGGGTGAATGTGGCTGCTCCCTCTCATCCCACAGGGGGAGTTCCACATCCTGGGGATGGGGATATTATTTCAACAAAAAAATAAAGACCCAGTCAGGATGATAAACACAACCTTGCTTCACCTTAAAATAATAAGTAGTTCCAATTGTAGTTGAGCCCCTACTTTGGCCTGCTCCCAGTCCAGTTAAATCAATGGATACTCTGCATAGCTATGTGCCGAGGGGGAGGGGTATTGTAGGGCCCAACTAATCTGTTGGGCCAGACAGGTGCCAGGGTCCTCCTCAGCAGCCTCTCGTCTCCCTGGGGTGTGCCCATATGAAAGAGCGCCCCCCCCCCCCAGTCCTCGTACCCAGTATACAGCTTTACCTTGCCTCAGTCTGTGAAGGGCAAAACTTGGCTGTTGGCATCAGGCCTCCTTCCAACAGTATTATCCACCTTCAGGGATGTCCCAAGACTGTCTGGTGCCACACACCCCTTACTCAACCTTTTGTTGTTTGCTTCTCTTTTCTTGCTCCTTCTCCTCTTTTCCTTGTTCTTTCTCTTACTCCCACTCCTCCTCCTCCTCCTCCTCCTCTGCTGCAGTTTCCTTCCTTCCTCCCCTACCTTCTGTTCCAGCCCTCAACAGACTGATCAGTTTCTGCTGATGAGCAGCTGGGGAGCTGTCACTCATTGTTATATTGAAGGCGCTCGGTTATGACATCATCACCATGTGTCTCCAGGGCTGCTTGGAGCGAGCCTCAGCTGTGCTGCAGAGATCCAGGATGCTTCACAGCAGGAAAATGCGGAAAGCAATAGTGTCATGTGACGTATCTGCTTCACATGGCATTGCCAGGAGGTACAGGAGAGACAGAATGTGGCTGTGCACATGTTCAGTAAATGTTCAGTAACATTTAATTGGGCCCTCACACAGTATTAGGCATATAGTCATTTTGTTGGGAGTGATTTAATGCATGTAGTTAACCTGATTGTCCCGTTATCTATGCCTTCCTTATTGCTGTGGTTGTTCTGTTGTAAATTGAGGGTTTTGACTGAGCTGCCCTTTCTACTTACTGTTTTACTTTTTATTATTGTGTATTGTATTGACTGTAAGACACTTTGAGTTGCCTAGGGGCAAGAAAGATGCAGTGTAAATGTTTTAAATAGATATCTGAATGTGCAGTGTCTCCTGTGCCAACATATGTGAAAAATGTTTAAGTATCTGAACTTCCTTTATGTGCCCCCATAGAAGTGGCTATGTGATATTTTAAAATCATGTTAAAAGATGAATAGAGAGCTGAAGAGATGAGTCGAGTGCTCCCATTTGGAATGACGGACTTGATTCTCTCTTCCCCCTTCCCGCTTAATTTGTAAACACAGTTTCTGTTGATGGCTTTTAATGCACTGAGGAATTTACAAACATTGGGGGGGGGGGGAAATAACACTTTTAATAAAAGAGCTGATAGGGAAATGTCTGTCTGTGAAAAAGAGAGAAGCAGAAGTAGAATAGAAAGCACTGCCGACAATTTTATAAGACCACGAGGACGTGTTGTCCCTCATCAGCTTGGTATGTTAGTCTGAGTGTAATCCTGGAATAATTTCTTTTTTCCTGACAGGCAGCATAGTGGAGGAAGGCAATTTGCATATTACAAGCTCCACCTGAGCACTAGTCCTGTCAAGAAACACATCAATAGCACACAAGGCCACAGCAGGGTGCAGCAAGTATTCCTAATCAGGCTTTAATTGCTTTGCTAGAAGTCTTATTAAAATCAGCTTGTAGGAGGCAAGGAAATTGTGTATATGTAACAAAAATGCAAGCAACACAACCCACTTAATAGTTCAAAATGTGCCTCAAAGTTCTTCAATTGTATCTAATTAAATACATTGCACATTGATACTATTTAATCTTGTGTTACCCTCCCACGGTTTCTTGCAGGTTAAGACCCAGTGATCCCAAACTGACATGCTCTTTATGTGCCAAGTTAATTTTGCTCACTTGAAGCATGCTTTTAGCCGTGAAGAGATTTCAGCGTAATAAGCTACTAGTGTGGTTGACATTTCAGTGATGACACACTGAGCTGTACTTTTAAGCTGCAAGAGATTCATGGACAGTACAGTATGTGCAAATCCTAAAGAGATTTAATGAAGGACTTTTAGCATTTTGCTGTCTGACATTCTGACAATGCATATTGGCACGCAGTCCAAAAATGTTAAAGATGTTTACAGTATAGAAGTGTACCTACTACATATAGGCAAGAGATAGTGTCCTTCAGACAATGTCCCTCCATCACAGTACTTATTGTAGCATAAATTGAGGCTGTGAGGGGAAAGAATGGAACATGGAAGTGCTCTGATGGATGACATCAGAATGGTGAGGGGAAACAGACTTGGTGAGTATGTTGTGGATGCCTGTGAGAGCTCTGTGGAATTCAGACACCATGATGGGGAGGGCTGAGCCAGGCTGAACTTGGAGCTGGTTGTGGAAGGCCCAGGAATGCAGGAACTGTAGTGGTAGCACTGAAGCAGAATGTAACTTGTGTGGGTGGATCCATGGCACTTGGTCCTACGTAGCTTTTTGAGACCTCCAGCCTGATTTTTTCTGATGAATAAGATTGGGCTGCCCGATCTGATTGTGGAAGAAGAATCTGCTGAATTGTTTTTTCTTTTGGTGGTGGTTCATTTTATAGGATTTGTTTTATCGGTTTTAATATATGTGAACCACTTTTTGGGGTAGAGGCAAGTTGAAGAAAACAACAATAATTAAAAAAATAAAATAGTAAATGGGAAGTGGACCTGTCTTAGAGTTTTGTGAGTCAATTCCTGTATGATCCAGAACTGAGTCATTAACATCTACAATGTCATAAAACAGCATGTGAAAAATACCGCCTGCATAACTGAGGTAAACCTTGCCCATTATTCTAATAATGAGAAAACTCTGTTGAAATTAAGGGGTCTGTTTTAAATTGCAGCAAGAAATTTGAGGTGGCCACACACCAAATGCAGTTGAAAGGAAGAATGGGTTGGTAGAAGGCATGAGGGAACTTGCTTTGTCATGGCAACAGTTCTTTGCAAGTGCAAATGGGTCAATTCAAGTGAGAAAAGAAACTGCTTATGATAAGTACATGATTTATGAGATGAAAAGAAAAGTCAAAGGTTCAGTCAGCATGACATCTTGGAAACTGACTGCCCAGGTGCCACTATACAAGGCAGAAATCCTTTAAGCAGCATATACTGTATTATAACGGAGACCGCTAGAGCTTTTTTATAATGAGTAATTTTTTTATAATCTGGAAGCAATTTTTTCAGACAGCTAGATTTTTTTCAGACATACAGTACAGTATTTTACAAATATGAATGAAGAGGCTAAGCACTCCATGAAAGAGAATCTGCCATACTTTGCTTTGTTTTTTTGTAACTGGATTGTCAAGAAATGTAATATTTTTGTGTGTCTAATAGTGAGGTTTGACGTGTATACCTAAACTATAGGCAAGCTGTGTGTAACATACATATCTTGCTGTAATGGGTATACTTTCAGGATATGTGTTGGTTTTTCTACCATCTTAAGTCCGTTTCTCACAGTGTCAACCTTTCAAGAGAGTTTTTTGCTTTTCTGTGAAGGATTTATACCAGAAGCATTTCTGGGTTTTGTTTGCTTCTTTTTTGCAATTGCTATAAATCAGATAAAATCAGGAGTGCTTCTGTTTAAATAAAGAAAAAGGATGACGTTATTTCCAAGTCTGTTACTTTGCATTGCAAGCTCCTTTTTGGTTCCAGAAAGGATTAGGTCAATATTCCTCTAGTGGTATAGTAGGTTCTTGAGAACAAAAATGTGTGTCGGCTCTTCCAGTGTGGGAAGCATGTTTGTGAGGTTGCATCCCGTGGGGCCAGCTTTCCTTTTTCAAGCAGTCGTTCTAGCATCGTCAAAATTGGCCAAAGAGTGTGGGGAAAACCACGCAAACCATTTTTCATTTGAGAAAGTGTCAGTATGTTTCCATTTTCAGGTGGTTAGTACACCACTAATTATTAGTATATATAAATCTTAGATCTTGAACCTGCTTTTCATTTTTTCTGTCTTTGTGAACTTTTTTTGGTAGAAAAGTAGTGTATTTATAATATAATATAAATTATAATATAAATTATAATTTATAATTCTTAATAATAAAAACCATCCACCCACTGTGTTTGACACACAAATCTGGATCTGGAATTACTTGGAAATATTCATTCTGAGTGAATGTACTTGCAGGTTCACATAATCTGAACTTCAACTAACGAGATTCTGTACATGGCTCTCTGGCACATCAGCTCCCAATCTAATGTCACATCTCCAGTTTTTGTGGCAATTTTAAGGGAAAGAGTCCCTTCCAGAAGCTTCCAGGAGGCTGCTTCCTCCTCTCTTTCTGTCTGACCTACTAACTGCTGGGTTGTAGGATTGTAAGGTAGGTTGAAGCTAATTGATGGCCATAGCCCTTCCTTAGAATAGGCTGCAGTTAAAATGATTCTGTTCTTATTCAGCCCATTTAGAATAGTGCAAGCAGTACTGGTGTATATTTTCCTTCACCATTCAGTAATACAGTAGATGAAAGTGAGAATTGAAATGTTTAAAATGTATTTCTCATTACCTATATATTTAAGAACATGAATATATGTTTGTTCCACACAAAAACCATGAATGCACACCTGGCTGAGAGGAACAATTTGCATTCTTGTTTTGAGTGTCCATAGAGGGGGGAATGGCATTGAGGGTAAGCCACCAAGATCCCGCCTCCCTCAATCAGTTGCTCTAGATTTTAACATCTGAAAATCCTTTCTGTAATTGTATTTTTCATGTGAAAGTGGGTAATTTATATTAAAATATGTTTGGAAGCTGCTTGCTACCCTGAATGTATCAAGATGCATTAGCTAAATAAACTGACTTCAAAAAGATGATCCTTTTTTTACTTTTTCATTTGTATTTCAGTTTCAATTTCGTGTTGTGAGAAATTGTTGACCTTTTAAACACCTGGGGATTAAAACTTTGAGAGTGTTTGCTTTTTCACTGACCTTTTTCTTAGTGGATCCTTAATGTAGAATACAGGGTACAGTAATTCATTCTCCTGAGCCACTTTGAACAGGAGCACGTGTTGTGGTTCTTGGACTTATAAATGGCGTGTTTTTTCGCTAGTGAGGCACTAGTGAATACAGCACTATTTCATCTTGGAACTTACTTGCACGTTCATTTATTTTAAATTTCTGCAGGGTGGATTTTGGTCATCCATTCTCTGGCACATTATCACCCCAACAATCACCAAATTATTAAACAAGCTGCCTTAATCATTCTTGTACATATGCTGTCTATGTTCTAGTGCCATACTTATAAAATATATTTATAAATTAAAGGTGTGTGAGAGACAGCACAGGCATAGCGGGGCTAGTTTTTGTTGTTTTAGATATAGAAAGCTTCCAACTCCACAGATGTTCAAAATTGGCTTGCAGTATTCTCTGAAACGATGTCTCAAACAACAAACATCATGTTGGATGTGATGTGTACCACATCTATTCTACACCATGACATCAATCTGCTGAACGGATTGTAGGTCTAAAAAGGTTATTGTTTGATAAGAAATGACCCACCACACTGAACAAACGTTTTGAGTTGATATTGGAGCTTTGTTCTCCATGTTGTGGCTTAATAATAAATGTAATCACATTAAAAAAAACACCAAAATAATTTGTGTGTGAGGGGAGAATATTGACATATTGTGAATAAGCTTATATGTTTTTGTTTTGTTTTTTTTGCTATCCCATTAACATTTATAGAGATCTTGGATATTAGGCTTTTAACCTGCTCTGTCCAGTTGAAATGCATTTGACAATGACTTGCACAGATGGTGTCTTACTTTCTGTCTGAAATGTGACACCTTTTAATTTCCCTCAGGACGCCTTTGTGAACCTGGCCTGAATTTACTCAATGGGTATTTTGTCTCAGGTTTCTCTGATTTGCTTATCTGAAATCGAATTTGATCTGATAGGAGCAATAAGTGGGTGCCTTGAATGCAAGTTGGAGTAGACATGTTCACTCCTATGTTTCAGTCTTACTTCATTCGATAATGACTGTACCTGTAAATAACTCACATCTAATATGCAAATAATGAAATCCTGAGGCCCACTTCTTGTACATTGGGAAATAAATTTCCTCCTGTGATGACTGATATTGATCTGAAGGACTGGAACATAAATGGTAATGGAAACTTTGATGGATGATTAAACAAGGTTTTGTTTAGAGGAGGAGAAGGGGGTGGTGATTTGCCCTTGACTTGATGGAAAACACAGCGTTCGTATTAGCAATTTATCTTCCTGTGAAAAGTTGCCTTTGTAGGAGCTGGCGTGTTGATCATATCCATTCACCTGGAAGACCCAAACATATCTTGGAAAGTGCTGGGGTGCAAACATATTTTTAGTTCAAATATAGCATTCATTAATTTCTTTGCCTCAGGTCCATCTGCCAGGTGGATCGTTATCAGAGAATGCCTTCTTAAAAAATTTAGACTCTTTGCTTTATAAACATCTGTTTGTGAAAGCTGTTAATTGGGCTCTTTAAGAGTTAATTTCACGTGGTTGATAAAACACCCAGAGAGGTAAAGGAACAGCATTTGTTCATCCTGAAGCAGACAGTAAGTGACTGACAGCACAATCCTATGCATGTTTACTCGGAAGTAAGTCCTGCTATGTTCAATGGGATTTATTCCCAGGAAAGTGTGCATAGGATTGCAGCCTGAGAGAAAGGCCAGCTTGCTAGTGAGAAATTAAGCATCCCCCACCGCAAATCTTTACAGTGGTGGATGTGAACTATGTAGGCTTGGCAGAACAGAAATATCTCTAGTTTTTACATAGCTGAGGTGGTTGCTATTGGTAATTTTTGGACACTTTGATCCCATTTCTGGACTTTTGAGGAGCTGTTTGGCAAATTGATCAAGCTTACTGTGATCAAAGTATGCCTTGCATCTTTAGATAAACAAGGTGGTGTCTGATATAGATTCTAAGACTTTCATTGCCGGAGCAATCTATAATAAAAATCAGCCGGGATTGTTGGCCATGGTCCGTTAAAAGCATCGTTCCCTGACGTTTCGCCAGCATCTGTGGCTGGCATTTTCAAAGGTGTAGAGAGAGAGAGAGAGAGAGAGAGAGAGAGAGAGAGAGAGAGAGAGCACCAAACTACTCGGGTATAGTTCTGGTCTCTTCAAAGCTTCCAGGCTCAGATATAGTCACCAGGTAGACAGTGCTCCCACCTGATCTTAATAGACTGGGAGCTGTCTGTGCCTTAAAGTGAAACTGACATTGCCCTGATTTTGGCCGAAAAGAGGAAGTGGTTGTAATCGCCACAGAGCGGTGATCTAAATGCAGCGTTTAGCAGAGACATCGTCAAGGGGGGGGCAGGGGGCCCAGGGCCCCAGGGCAGGGGGGGCGCAGACCCCTTAACTTTCATTTTTTTTACTTACCTTTTTCCGTTTTTTTTCTTTTTTTTCTTTTTCGCGGGCAGCTGCCGCCTCCCTGCTGCTTCCCAAGGTGGCAGCTGCCTCGCACGCGCCCCCCAGGGTGTGTGTGTGTGCTTTTGGGGCACTTTTTGGGGCGCAGGCAGCTTCTTCTGGGGGCTTGCAGCATGTTCTCATCCCTGGCAGGAAGTTCCGGCGGCGCCATCTTGGATGGGTGGGACTCTGTAGGACTGTCCTCTCTATGGTCCTAGAGAGATTCAAGATGGCTCCGCCGGAACTTCCTGCCAGGGAATATGCTGCAAGTCCCAGAAAGAAGCTGAGAAGCTGAGAGCGCCCCGAAGAAGCTGCCTGCGCCCCGCAGAGACAAGATAAGTGCCCCAAAAGCACACACATGCCACTGCACCCCTCCTAGAATACCCTTAGCCCCTGTCAAAGTTAAAAAGAAACCCGGAACCCCCGGAAAAACCTTTGATCAAAGATAAATAGATCAAAAATAAATAAATAGATCAAAGGTTCTTTGATCACAGATCAAAGGTTTGATGATTTGATTAGACATCAAAGGGGGGGCGGAAGGACTGAGCCCCCCCGAAAATGGGCTGAGTCCCTCTCTGGCGTTTAGGGAGGGGTCCACAGGCCTCCCCATACCCTCCAGAAGCCACCAGGACCCCCCGGTGAGGTAAAGAAGACCACTTTTCCCCCTGGTGGTGGCGCGATCCCTGGGATCGTACCGCCACTGTTCCACTGTCTCTGCCCTGTAAGGGGTCAACAAGAAACAGTGGTTCTCCTCGTGGGTCATCATGACCCACCAGTTTGAGAACTGCTGCTGTAGTGACTTAAATTCCTACTCCGCTATGGACTCAGTTCTATTGTCCTCAGCACCTCAATGTCTCTCAGTCTTATATCTGAAAAATGGGAATCATAGGGATCTTCTTAACAGATGCTGCGAAGACCTAGCAGGATTGTAAAACAAATTGTTTGAATGATTGTTCTATTGATTGTTTCCATTTTGAAAAACATCAGTTATCTTTACCTCCAAAGAGAAGCTTCACATATGACCATGTTTCCGACATCATCTCGGTAAACAAAAAAAAAAGTACATGCATGCCTTCATGTTTGAAGTTCAGCATGTATTTATGTTGCTGCCTGTTCATGGTTTGGGACACTGATTCTCACTAGTGTCTTCACCAGTATATTGTCCCTACAATACGTTCCTGCCATGCAAGTGAATTTCAACTGTAATTTTTGCTTTCTAATTCTTTTACAGGCTTTTGGTCAAGCTCACACCAACCACAAGAAAGTAGCAGCAGATGGAGAGAGCAGGGAAGAGACCTTGATTCAGGAATCCGCCACGAAGGAAGAGTACTACATGAAAAAAGTCATGGAACTGCAGACAGAGCTAAAGCAGCTGAGAAACATCCTTGCCAACACCCAGTCTGAAAATGAACGCTTGAATTCTGTTGCACAGGAACTGAGAGAGGTAAAGGTTCTTATGCAACATGGCCCTGCCATTAAACGAGTTCTGAAGCTATCGTGTTGCATTCCCTTGGGAATCCGTACACAGTACACTTTTTCCTAAATTATATATATATATATATATATATAAAATTTAGGAAAAAGTGTACTGTGTACGGATTCCCAAGGGAATGCAACACGATAGCTTCAGTATATATATATATATATATATATATATATATATATATATATATATATATATATATATATGTGTGTGTGTGTGTGGGGAATATTGAAAGGCATGTTTTAAATTTCATTTTTAATGTCTTATAATTGTCTTGTAATCTGCCTTTCAGTCTAGTGGGACCCTTGAGGCTGTTGCTCAGTATAACTGTTTTGCAAGTATAAACATTAAAGTCATACAATCATGTCGCAATAAAACAGCCAGCAACAAGTCTTGTTAAAAATGGAACCTATGAAAGCAGCAGCTATCCTAAATGATTGGAGGAACGTTGCTGAGGAACAATAACAAAACTCAATTGCTTTTCTAAAAGATTCTCAAGGTGGAAGAGTAAGAGAGGAGGCTCCCCTCCCCCGAAAAATAATGGCTAAGAGAATAGGGCTTGGTCTAAGAAGGCAGCACTCGGCTCCAAAATCTGCTTCCCACAGATAATATTCAGTCCTTATTCAGAGGGTAGGAAAAGACAGCTGTTAAGAGAGCTGATGGTCAAATCAGTGTTATGTAAGCACCATCACAGCTTGCCAGAATCTAACTCTGTTTTCTACATATTCCAGTGTAGGAAGACAGTTATCTAAAACTGAAATATGCCCAAAATATATTTGGGATAAAGGCAGCATTGCAGTAATTTAACCAGAGATGTTCTAATACAAGCAAAGAAAAAAATAAATTCTGAATTTGGGGAGAACAGAGCAGAGAAGTTATTGAATTATGTACATGCGTTGAAACGCGCTGTCTTCTGAAATTTATATGCTGTTTCCTGCAAGTAGTTATGCTCTATAAATTCTGTCCTCTCTCTGAATGCTACTGAGCCACTAAAAGGATGCTGTATTCAGCCCCAGAACATGAACTCTCTACTACGTCTGAGACTGCAGCTCAGGTGTGCAGTCAGTTTAGAAATGCCAAATGGTAAACTGAGAGAGTGGCTGTAAATGAACCCAGCTCTGACTTGATGTTTAAATTAGTCATACCAATGTGTAGCATGAAGCAGAATTTGTATATTTCTTCTGATCAATTCTGCCCATTTGTTTGATCCAATTAATATTGATGGGGTATTTTTGCTATTCCCCCAGCTCCTTTAAACTTTGATATGTTTCAGTAATGTTCTGGTGTTCTTTCATTTTGATGAATGCAGTGTTTATAGGCAGGGAACTGTCAAGTAGAAACCTTAAATCTTGTTATAATAATTCCATCTATAAAATTTAAAGTGACCCAGTGAAATGGGATTAGCCAACAAACTTCTTTATATAGAAGATTTTTCAGTATAAATTGCAGAGTGTCATCAAACAACTAAATCTGAAGTCTGCTTAGGCTTCTCATGTGACAGGCCCACTATTCCCGCTGAGATGTAGCAGCTGCATGGCTTGGAGCTCGGCTTCCCAGAAGTCAGCAATGACAGTGACATCGTCATCAGTGCTCCAGAGGTGCCGCCACGCAACCATGGAAAGGATTTGCGCAGCTGCGCAGAATTAGAAACAAAAATTTAGACATGTCTGCAGGGCTATTAAAACCAAACCAAGCTGTGCTGCTTTTGGTTTGAGTCAATATAAGAAGAGAAAGCCCTTAACTTTGTGCTTTGCATTTTACCATCATGTTCAGTTCGATATATTTTTTGTGCAAGTCAGCAAATGCTAACTACAGTAGTATGATCGACTAGGATTTTTTGCTTTGCATTTTCTGCCCATTGCAGTGAACAGGGAGGCTCACATGGATTTTAGGACAAATGGAAGTTGCACGTCACAATGTTTACCCAGTATACCAGGTATACCAGGAAGTTCAGATGTCACAATGTATACCAGGTGCACTCCTTGACCTAGAGAGTGAGCATTGGGTGCAGTTCTGAGAAATCCGGCACTGATAGCTTGTAATAGGATACACAACAGTGTGTGCTTGGATTTTGTTGCTGCTGTGCTTGTTTCTCAAGCATTCCTCATCATTTTTCTAGCTTTCATTTGGTTCTGAACATGAACGCTCACACAGACAATCCTAAGAGGGATAGTAGCCTGAGGCAGGTGCAGCCTTTCTCCCACTACCTGCCAAGTATGAATGGGTTTAATGCCCCTAGCAGAGGAGCCTCACTGATCCACGTTGGATTGGATTTGTGGAGGTAACTGAACTGGGAAGAGATGCTGCTTTGTTTTTAGTGGTATTTCCTGGCACACAGTTTTAGGGGAAGTTAGAGAGATTCACTGTTACATTAGCTGGGACATGAATCTATCATTGAACACTTCAGCAGATTCTGTACACATTGCAAGGACCTGCACATGTTGTTCTGGGTGTGGAACAAATGATTGGTGCTCAGTTTTGACACAGAATATAGAATGAGTTTTTAAAAGTGGAGCCCAAGCTGAAGGAGTTTGGGGAAATACTGCTCTAGATAGCAAGTAACTCTGAGAGTTGTTTCCTTATCTCAAGGGCCACAGTGTAATGGTCTGCAACATGTTTTATGAATGATAACATTTGTAAAGATCCTATAACAGCTAGGCAGTACATCAAAACCCCCAGAGTGAACTGGTCCTTCTTCTCCATCATACGTTGCGCATGCACGTTGTTGCACACACAGATACAGACACACAGAGTATAACATCAGATGTGGTTTTTCCCTGTTGACTGCATGCCCACAAAGTCAGTTGTGGGAAATGAGTGATTTTGTCTGCAAACCCAAGATGGACACATGGTGAGGAGTTGTCATCAGTTGTAGCTTCTCGTTGTGTGTCCTCTTCAAAAGTTACAGTGATTGCTATACTCAGTGTGCAGTAAACAGTCTGGAAATATCTGCCTTGTAAAATATGAAGTGGTTGCTGAGATGATACTGCAGATGGTGTATGGATGATAAAGTCTAAAACTTATTCATGTAGGTTTGTTTGTGGGGCCAGGGGAACAGTCTGGCTGTGCTTTTTCTTGTGTGGGCTGTTAAACCCCTAGACCTTTTCCACAGCATCAAATGTATTTGATGTGAAAGCTTCATTTCTGTTGTCTACTGATAGATTTTCCCCCCTTCCCACCCCTGTTAAAGTGAAGTCTGTAACGTTAAAAACACCTAGGCCTTTTCTCCCTGAACTATCCCATCATCTGTGAAGTTGGCCGCTTGACTTTTGTTTCAAATTGTTAGCTGTTCTCTGAAACAGTGTATGCAAAACAACATCATAGTTCTCTAACCTGTTTGGAGGAATTTCAAACATGGGCTATTTTTAACTTTGGTATACAGTATTTCTACTTGAAAAGGGCTGAGAATTGCAGACCTCAAAAGAGTTCCTATTCCAGCTTCCTTCTGCAGTATTTACAGTGGTTAAATCACTGCTGTTTTTAGTTGAACAAAACAGGGAAGAAAACTTTGCCGAGCAAGTAATTTGAAGCCTTTTCTTGAAGAAGGCTGCAGCAAAAGTGCTGAAAATGAATGAGATTCATCTTTAGGGAGCTCTTGTCATTGTGAAGTTGTCTCACTTAACACTTAATAGAAAGGACAGGCTGTAGATGAAAGTTTGGACTGAGGTCTCTCAAAGGCAGGACTGTAAGGGTAAAGTCAGTAGAGCAGCTCCTGATTCACTGACTAAAATCTATCATGGCAATGGAAGAAGAACTGATGTCATTGTGGGGCTGAAGCTGTGATGTGCCTCTGCTGAAAACTGGGGAAGTGATTTTTTTTTTTCCTGCAGCCCTAGAAAAAAAATCTATAGGTCTGTTTAGATGTTACTGGCAATTATCTTTTCCTAGAAGGACAAGCATATGTGCACTCCTTTTATTGGCCCTTTCAATGCAGGAATATACCATGTTAATTTATTTGTATGTTGCAGTGCTCCAATTCCTTATCAATCCCTTGAGGAATAGCGGGATAGTCAAAGAATATTGATGAAATACACACGTTTCTCTCAGTCAGATTGGAAGTAGATAGAATGCTGCAGTTTATATTCTGTTCTACCATCAAACTTTCCACACTGCATAAAGAGGGGCTCTATGCAAATCTAAAGCCTGCACACTTTTTCAGCAATAGAAATCTATTTCTATCTATAATAGTAAGTGTTATATCCAGAGGGGTAGCCAGGCGCCCCTGCTACTGGGGCGGAAAACCCCGACGCCCCCAAACTAATTAGCATAATTAATGCTATTGTTTGCGTTCTTTCCTTCTTTTAAAAGGTTTTAGGGGTTTTTTAGCGGTTTTAGGGGCTTCTAATCGGTTATGTATGCTTTGCGCCAACTTATCTTGTTTATAGGACCCTCGCGCGATGATCAGGGGCGACCCTCTCTCCAGGGGGCGCAGATCGCTCCTCTGCTCCGGGCGCGAACTCTGTAAAGCGCCCAGGAGCGCTTTGCAGAGTTCATGCACGCGCAGAGCGACGAAGTTTCCAATCAACGGTCTGCGCATGCGTGAACTCTGCAAAGCACCCAGGAGCGCTTTACAGAGTTCGCGCCCGGAGCAGCGGAGCGATCTGCGCCCCCTGGAGAGAGCGTCGCCCCTGATCGTCGCGGGAGGGTCCTATAAACAAGCTAAGTTGGCGCAAATCATACATAAACGATTAGAAGCCCCGTAACCGCTAAAAAACCCTAAAAACCTTTAAAAAAAAGCGAAAAAAACACCGAGACTTAAGGAGGCTCCCGCCCTCCCCCCTGGAGCCTTCCCGCCCCTCCGCCCTGGGGCCCGCCGCCCCACCGCCCCATATCAGGCGACGCTTCAGGTTATATCACATTCTGTGTATCTTTTCAGTTCAGTTTAGTTTCTTATGGTCACTGACCAGCACAAAAGAGTGCGCACATACCACCGTGAACATCATAAAACCCGACATTTCAACTAATCCCTTTTAAAATTCCCATGTATACATTCAAAACTTGAAATAGCCTGTCTACTTCAATCACTATAGGATACAATAGAATTATGGCCAACCTTATCATCCATTTAATATAAATGTATAAATTCCTCTACATTTAACCAAGCAGTCCACATGTGTATCTTTTCAAGAAGTCAAAGATTTCTCTGCAGAGATGGCAATCTGTGTCAGCCCCTGGATGGCACAACCATTCTTTTGGGTGTAGCTAGGAACCAGCGGTTGGCACAGTGGGTTAAACCGCTGAACCATGAGCTGTCGATCAAAAGGTCAGCAATTCGAATCCGCAACGGGGTGAGCTCTCATTGCTTGGCCAGCTCCCGCCAACCTAGCAGTTCCAAAGCATGTTAATGTGAGTAGATAAATAGGTACTGCTTGCGGGAAGGTAAACAGTGCTCCGTGTTCCAGCCTCATGCTACGCGCTGCGGCAAGGAGAGTCATGCCGGCCACATGACCACAGAGGCGTCTTCAGACAACGCTGGCTCTTCGGCTTTGAAATGGGGATGAGCACCACACCCTAGAGTCGGACACGACTGGACTTAATTGTCAGGGGTCACCTTTACCTTTACCTAGGAGGACATCAACCTTCCGACTGTAAAATTAGAGCCCAATCTATCGGGAGTAAGCACGGACCCATTTTGCAGAGTAAAGTTTGAAAGCAAGACATGACTTAAGCAAGGAGAAGTTTGGCGAACAAGGAGCCACTAATGCAACACTAAAAGAGGTGCTTTGCTGATGAGAAGTTTCCCTTCATTTAAAGTGTCAGAAGGTCCTTTCATATTTGACCGTAGCTATGTGGGACAGTTTCTTGTTCAGCATGTTTTAGACTTCAGTCATACTGTATATAGGTACCTCAGCACTGAATATTCACTGCCACTGGGCCCGGAATAAACAAGATCCTAAATACCAGTCAGAATACAGTCAGTCTGGGTTGAGTTGTGCATACCATCTCTATTAATAATAATAATAATTAATACAGTATATACCGCTTTTCAACAAAAAGTTCACAAAGCGGTTTACAGACAAAATCAAATTATTAAATGGCTCCCTGTCCCAAAAGGGCTCACAATCTAAAAAAGATGCAGAACACCACCAGCAAACAGCCACTAGAAAAGACACTGTGCTGAGGTGAAAGCTCCCCCCCCCCCGGATAAATATAAGAGGAGCACCAATTGAAAAAGTGCCTCTTGCCCAGTTAGCAGGGGATATACCATGGCATCATACGTGCAATGGATGGGAAAAGGGAGATTGTTTTTTAGATTACTACCCCTGGTTGCATACATCCTAGGATTATTGTGATGACAGTGAAGCATATTTCCACTCTGTAGGCAGAAGTGCGGTAAGGATCAAAGTCGAGAGGCCATTTTTATTTTGTCAGGAGATAGAAGTGTCCACATTTGGAAATAATAAACTTTTCGGGCACCATAGATCAGGGGCAGGGGTCTGGGAACAAATGGGCTTCAGGCTACTTCACAAAATGCATGTTAGGATGTTAAAAAGAGAGAGAGAAAGAAAATGGGCTGAAAATTGCAGGTTTCTTACTAGATGAGCATCTAACAGTGGTGGGCAACAGGTGGTCCACCGACTATGCAGTCCACTGAGCTCAATTGCAATTTTCCTACCTATATTTTAGGAGTATTGTCTGTATTCCGTGTCAGGTTTTGGAGATGATGATAATTCTGTAACCCATGCGTACATCTGTTGGTGCTTGAGGTGAATCAGCTAATTTCCTAAGATGTTATGAACTTTTGCATGCATACGATGCAAAAGGAGTAATTGCAAATGTGTGTTTGACAACTGTTCCTTTGGTGTTGTAGTTTGTTCCATCCTGTTGAGGCTTGCTGAGAGGGTGGTTACCAAGTATGACTCTGGCAATTGCCATGACCTAACTCAGCAGATTCTGTGTCTTGGAGATGTCATGAAATTACAACGTACCACTCCTTTTCTCTGGAGGAAGGGGGGCATTCGTGACTCTTGGGAGGAGCATACCCAAGAGTCACGAATGCACCCCTTCCTTCTCCCAGAACAGGATATTCCCAGGTAAGGAATTCCGTTTTTCTCATTCATTTAGCAAGAGGAAAAATAACAGTGGTGCCCAGATTGTTTAAGGTGAACTGCATAGTTTTATAGGTACCAAAAATAAATGACCAGCTTCAGAATAGAGTAAAAACCAGAAGTTTCTCAGTTTTTATATAGCTTATGACTCAACTAAAAGTTGCTAGAAAACTATTTGTTTTTAAAGAAAACCAGACAGTCTTTGTCTAATATGTGGTAAATCCTGTTTGGGGGGGGGGGGAAGGAAAAATCTGATTCATCATTTTTATCAGGAAGGTATGAGCAATGTTCTTTCTTTCTAAAACTAGTCACGGCAGCCGTTTTCCTGAGGCTACTTTTGAGAAAAGTTTCTTTGTTGCTTCCAATCTGTGTTGTTATCACTCATCTTTGCTAGACTGGGCTCCATAAATAAAATGCAGGTTAATCTACAAAGTGCAGTTTTCTGATTATAAAGCTTGTATTAAGGCTCTCGCTCTTTTTGTTCTACCATGGTTTCATTAGCGATCAAAGATGAGATCGGTGCACATAATAGTGTTTTTCCTGGAGAATCTTGTCCCAAGTTAGCTTCCCTTCCATTTCTTTCCAAGCTTTTTAATTCTTTCTCAGTCTTCCAGCTGAGATTCATGTTATGGTATTGCTTGTCTGCAGCAGCAAGTCTGGATTCTTTTAAGAGCTCTGATGTTAGTCATCATCTGTCATTAATCTATTCCCAAGACATGTGAAGACTGTCCACCTAACCTTTTTTTCCCCCCACTTCAGATTGACAGTTTAGAATACTGCTTTGCATTGCAGGACAAACAAACAGAAGTTCTTTCAAGCTGTTTCTCTGGTTCCTCTTTTCACAAAATGTGTTTGCTTCCTGTTGTCATACAGTAAACTCAACAGAGAAGTGGCACAAATTATGGCACAAATGTTCCTGCAAAGGAAGGCACGTCCTTGGCAGTACTGCAACCAGAGGTCATTGATTCTTGCTGCTCTTTATGAGGCAGTGATGCTGCCACTTGTGCCTGCTTTTGTTCCATTGTCCTGCCTGCCTGCCTGTGTCCCATAGCCCATGATCACAGTCCAAATGTATATGGGGCAATGCTTCAGCTTTCTGTACAAGAATGGAGATCAAATATTTCCCCCTTTATATATCTAACAGCCCAATCCTATTGTAAATTAGGGTGGTGGAACGAGTGTTCCGCCGCCCTAAGTCGTCGCAAAAGTGCCGTAAAGCACTTTTGCGATGACTCAGGAGCAGGGAAGGCAGCCTCCCCTGCTCCGCTGCCGGAGCCCTTGCCAGACCGCCACCCGACCCAGGTCAGGATACAGCGACTGGGGGGGGGCGGTTCAGCGGTAAACAGCGGGGGGTGATAGGCCCCTTCACCAAGTAGACTTTCCACCGTGGGAAGCCTGCCCGCGGCGGAGCTCAGGATCCTCAGGATCCAGCGGGTGGCCCTGGGCTGCCTGGCGGATCAGTTAAGTAGGACTGCGCTATAAGACTCCCATCTTGGGTTTCTTCACCCTTGCATACAAGGCTGACTCTTTCAGAATGTTTGTTCAATTTGCATGTTTTATGGCCTTTAATTTTGTATTAAACATACAAATAGACTACAGGAAATGTAAGGCTGGAGAAAAAAAACCTTGGGTTCTGGTCTATTCATCAAGATTTGTTTGACTGTATATAAGGCTACCCCCTGTTCTTTCATCCCCCCCCCTTCAATCAGTGTTATTTCCAGCAAGTGTTTATATTTAGGTGCCAGGGCTGTCGCCATAGTAGCCAGCTAAGCTTGTTGTTAGGCCCCATCTGCCTACATTGGCTCTGTCTGGTGCTCTTTTCTATATACACAGTAGCCTAATTGTTCCAGATCTCCAAGTTCCCATAAGCACCTGCCTTAACATCATCGCTGAGGGGCAGAGTATTCTCAAAGTCAGGGGTGCACTTCTATTCCCAAAAGGATTTATAGCTAAAATGCTGATTAGTCCTTTGTGTAGCATCCTCTCATCCTTGCGCGCGCTCTCTCTCTTTCTCTTTCTCTCTCACATGTGCTTAGTCTAAATTCATGTGTTTCAAAAAATATACATTTACCTTATGGATGGTGATTGTTAAAAGGACAAAGGAAAAAAGCTTTTCTATATTCTCAAAAATAGGATATAAAAATGACTTAGATGAATGTGCATGTTCCCAAGTAAAAATCTGTATAGCGGGCTGATTGGTGTATGAATATCTATCGTGGTCTATTAAAATTTATTAGATGATGGTTGATGATAAATAATAATAGCAATGAATCCCTCCTGTCTAATTGTAATGGTGTGAGAATGAGGTATAAAGGGAGAGTCGAAAAACGGTACTGAAGGCATGTGAACACAAATCTGATGCATTTCCCTGACAGTTCAAAATAAAAGCCCAGACTTGTCCTAATTGCGGTATAGCAAGATGAGCTATCAGAGCACATGCATCATATGTTGTCAGCGCATTTTGAGTACAGTACATTGGAATTGATCTCATTCCCTCTTCTGAAAATGCTGTCAAAAGACGATGTGGCAACATAGTAAAGAAGGATGGGAGAGAACAAGATAAAAATAACTTGGCATATGCGGAAGATATTTGGTAGATAAGTAGAAATATACTGAAGGAATCTGTCAGGAAAGTAGAATTGAAGAGGTGAACAGAACAATGACCATGAAGAGGGAAAGATAGAAGTAGTGACCATAGATAGAAGGTACTGTACTGGACCAGCTTTGCAGCCAAGTGCAAAAAATGTAGTAACCAGTTAACAACAAATGTTCTAGCCTGTCTTTGTGTGCTTTGTGGCAGAGTGGATAGGAATTAAAATGCTATTGGGATTAGAGCAAGCTACTTCTACATTTCTCAATCTCTTTATACCAAAACAAGGAAACTGACCCCTTCCAGAAGGTTATTTGTTACCATGGTTAAGCAACTGGGAGCGGGTTAGAGGACCAACCTCGTCCTTCTGGAGTACTAATTCCTGCTGAAGGCGTTAACTGTGTTTAAGAATTAAGTAGGCAGCAACATTAGCTGCAGCTTAGGCAAACCAGGATTTCTGCTTGATCAGGTTTAGAAAACAGTTCCTAGGCTGCAGTCCTATACACACGTTCCCAGGAGTACATCCCATTGAACTCAGTGGGGCTTACTTCTGAGTAGACATGCATGAGACTACTGCAGTGCTAGAATCCTGCTTAGCCTTAAGAGTGGTTAACAGTCAGATCCAGTGTCCTACTTGCTGTAAGGGGTGGAATGTAACATGTTAATATATCTGTTGATAATTACTTGTGTGAATTGGCTCTTCCTAAGTATAAAAGAAGTGGGAAGGAGAAAAAGTGGGAAGGATAAAAGAAGTGGGAAGCCTTATCTAAGGCTGCTGTACTGTGTGTTTGAACTGTGTTTGTGTTGTGGCCTGAGAAACAGCACTTCATTAAAGTGTTTAGTGAAATAATGTGACCTAAAAGGGCACTCAGGATTTAGCAACAGCAAATTGAAACAAACTTGAAAAAGAAGGCGTGATAGCAGAACAAGGCAATTAGGGAGCACAACAGGAAAATTAAGTGCAGTGTAAGATGTAGGATGAAAGAAGAGGTATTAATTTAAAAGATGTTTACAGCACAATCCTATGCAGGTCTACTTGGACGGAGGTCCCATTGTGTTTAATGGGGCTTACTCCCAGGAAAGTGTGCATAAGAGTTAGCCTTGGGCCTTTTTTCTGTCCCATCTAAGGGACCACCATGGCAGCTGCTAACAAAACCATAATTAAAACACACTTTAAAAGCAACAATAATAAAACATATATTTTATTATATATTCATATTGCTATTGCATATGTACCTGCTACTGCTATTTTAATGCATCCACAGCATATCTAGATCAGGAGCGGACACACCCACCCACCATGCCCTGCAGCCCGTACCACAGTCACCATCTCCTCTCCTTGCCTCTGCCTGTCCTTTCTGAAGCTCTGCTTGGGTCAGCACAAGCTTGTGTTTCAAGGGTGCGGCCAGAGAAGGAGGGAGATGCTGTGCCTCACGCTCCCGTCTGCTCTCCACACTTCTTTTTTCACAATTCAAGCCTGAAGGACGGAGACTGGGTGGCGACTGATGATGGATGGGCACCACCAGACACCTCCGTGGGTGCATATGCGCCCATGGACACTGTGTTAAATCTAGAAGTTGTAGTATCCTGACAAAGCAATTGTCCTTTTCAATTAATGCAGCGTTTCTCAAAGTTCTCCCCATGAGTAGGGCAGAACTTTGAGCACTTGTGGGGTGTGTGCGGTGTGCACTTGTGCGATGGTAGCAGCAGCGATCCCAGGACCACACCGCTGCTGGGGACAAAAGGAGTATTTTTAGACTTACTGGGTGTTGCACCACCCTCTGGAGGGTGCAGGGGACACCCCCCCCACACACACAAAGCCACTGAACAGCTCCAGGAGGTGATTAAAGCCCATTTCCGGTTTTTGGGGAAACCAGGAAGTAAAACGGAAGTGAGCTTTAATCACCTCCAGGAGCTATTTGGAAGCTTGGGGAGGCCTGCTGGGGGGGAGCATGGCCCCTCCTCACCCTCGGGGGTTTTTAGACCCCTGCTAAGTCTAAAAATACCCCTTTTGTCCCCGGCAGCGGCGTGATCACTGGATTGCTGCCGCTACCATCATCGGGGATCACAATGCCCCTTAAAGGGGCAGCGCCAGCTGCCGCCTGGCATGGTGGGTCACAACCCATCACTTTCAGAACCCCTAAATTAATGCATGTGTTGTTACCTACAAAATTTTAGATGGTTGCAGGGAGGGGAGGCAATTGGGGCTTCTGTTGTAGAATGTAGAACCTGAACAGATTCATATGGAAGGAGACAGTCCTTAAGACATCTTGGACATGAACTTTTTAAGGTCTTAAAGACCAGTACAGTACTTCGAATTGAGCCCAGAAATAAATTCATAGCCAAGGAAGCCGAAATAGTCCTGGAATTTTGTCATAAAAATGCCTCACTCAAGTCAACTTTAAAGAGCAGCCACACACAGATTGTGTGTTACAATAATCTAGCCTGGATGTAACAAGAATATGAATTACTGTGCTGTGCTCCATCTGATTTCTCCAGGCAGGCAATCAGGCAAGTGGTTCACGAGCCTAAGCAGTGGAAAGGCCCTCCTAGCCTCTGCCGCCGCCACCACCACCAGGGCATCCAAGAGCAGCGCTGGATCTAGGAGCACTCCCAAACATGCCCCACTCCTATATCCACTCCCAAACCGAGTACTTGCTCCTCTAAAGGAGCAGTGGCAGCTGCTTCTTGGGCCCTTGTTTCCCACAGGAAGGATAACACTTTTCAAGAAAAAAAAATGGAAGCACCATAGTTACAAATACGTTTTATACCTTAGATTTCCTGGAAGGTGAAAATATGGATGTGTTCTTAAATTCTTGGGCCCAGGATGTAGTATGTGATTATCTGGGATCACCGGATGCTGTATGTAGTAGTGCTAGGCTTACCAGATCTCCAACCGGGACAGAGTGCTAGACCTTTAGGAGAAGGAATGTGGGCAGGTGTAGCTTGTTAAACTCTTAGAGCACAATCCTATGCACACTTACCCAGGAGTATGTCCCATTGAACTCAATAGGACTTACTTCTGAGTAGACATGCCTAGGATTGTGCTCTAAAGTTTAACAAGCTACACCTGCCCACATTCCTTCTCCTAAAGGTCTAGCACTCTGTCCCGGTTGGAGATCTGGTAAGCCTAAGTAGTGCTAAAGTGAAGTGGGTGTGTACCTGGTCACTGCTTACGGTAGGTTAGGTGGGAGGCCCATGGGAGCTACACGCAAGCCACTCTGAGCTTTCTGGAGGATATAATGAAAAAATAAATGACAGGAAGGGTTGGCTGATTCTTGGAATTGGCTGGCTTTAATGCTTGTTCACTTTTAACTGTGGTCTTGTGTCTTAAAATCAGGGGTCTAGTGATGAAATGGCAGCTTGTCTAAAAGCCCCTTCTTAAATATGCTACAAAAGCTGTTCCTAACAGCCTGCTAGAGGAGACATTTTGTGTCCCAAAAGAACTCATCTTATCAAAGTTGGTCTTTAGGACCATATCCTCCTTCCCTATCAAAGAAAGCACAGTATACAGTAGATTTTTCCACCCACCCACCCCATTTTTTGTTTTGCTTTGTTTTTAATGTTTGGGCATCACGAAGAATGGCAGGATAAATAGGCACAGTCATTGCATTTTTGTTGTTCACTGCAAGAAATTCAGATGTAGTGATGAGAATAGTAGGATTCAAGCCTGCCTGGAGTGCTGTCTCAGCGTATTATGGACTGTTGCAGATGGCAGCTGTTTGGCTTCCCACCTTTTATCTTCATTGAAGCTGATTTTACACTGACACTGATTTGCTCTCTTGCACGCTCTCTCTTTTTTCCCCGGAATAATTATAAGAATTTTGTATTTTACTCAATAAATAACTATCATTTATCATTTTCAGCCCTTTGAGAATTAATAATGAAAAAGCGTTTCAGAGATGACGAATTGTAATGGAAATTCAGTTGGTTTGCTCTGCATATTATTTAAGGGCGCATCTGTTCCTAATTTTCCCCATTGTTGTTGTGCATTGATATATTCAAAGAAATTATGTTAAAAGCAGCATATCTCTTTTAAAGGCAACTGCCTAGAATCACAGTCTCAATTGAATGCAGAAATTTAAAGATATGTTCTGGCTTGAATTGAACAATATTTTCAGAAGATATTTTGTTTTAAAATATATCGGTGTAGATATTGTATTTTAATGTTATGATTTTATGTTACCAAGTTCCTTCTCTTGGTTGTATGCTGTTTGAAAATTAATGCTCTTATCATGCATGGCTGAAGATGTTTCTCATCACTTAACTTTTAATTAAACCATTATGTGACCATAAACTGTATTCCAGTAGGAGACTAGTTTTGCATTTGTTTTTTTAAAAAACTTGTGGCTTGCCCCGACTGTCATTTTGACCTTCAACCTGTTTTAGAATAAGCACTATAGAAAAATGAATTGCAGATGGGCTGATTAAAATATTTGTGATGGTGGAGGGTTGCCCTAAGGATACAGGAAATCAGAAATAAATGCATAAGAACAAAAATCTTGAGTGCAAGTAATTTTTAATGTTTAATTTATACAATAACTTTAATAAAATGGACATTAAATTTTAATTATTTATCCTGAGAATGATCAACACGGAGGAACATTGTACCCCTCTCTCTCACAGCCCAAGATTAAGAGCGCAATCCTTACTAAGTATTCGGCAGGTGGCCCAGGGCCGCCCGCTGGCTCCTATCCCCATTCCGGGCCAATTGTGATCAGCCCGGAGGTCTACTCAGGGGAAGGGGACATTACACCTCCCCGGTGTAATGTGGGGAGACCCCATTGGGCTTCCTTGGATTTCCACCAGCTATTTAGCTGGCAGAAGTCCGAGAAGGCCGTGTAATGGCGGCGCTGGCCCGGGAACGTGACGGGGATATGGCGGCCGCCCTTACTCTAAAGTCGTTGCAAAGTGCTTTATGGCATGTTTGCAACACTTTAGAACAGCGGAGCGCACACTCCACCATTCTAAAGATAGTGTGGATTGCGCTGCCCGGCTATTAGTTCCATTCTCCTTCTGAGTAATAACCATCAGTGATGCCTTCTGCAACTTTAAACAACAACCAAATAACGTTTACCTAATGGACAACCTTGGCAGAGCTCAGATGATAAAGGAAGTGGTGGTGTTCAAGAAAAGTTCAAAATGTGAATTTTTACACCTTGTATCATGAGTGTATATATGGAAGTCCTTCTGTGGTGCAGAAAAGTGACAGAGATGCGTAGGGATTTCAGTCTGATACTCAGATTGTTGACTAATTTCATACTCTCTCTTGCTTAATTTTGTCCAGCTCAAGTGCCTCTCATTGCTAGTTCATACACAGCTAAGAGAGATTAATACTATTTCATGCAGGTAAACAATGTACCGTAATCAACCTGTTCCCATCCCCACATTACATTTTCACAGTGAGGAGGGCAACCACGTCTCTTCAGTTTCAAAGACGACTGAAATTAGGGTTACGGTTGAATAAATTTTTTTGTTTGGGTCATGATAAGTCAGTAAAGGTTTTAATTTTTCAGAGAAGATCTTGCTGAAGGCTGGCAAGCTCAGGTCACTGCTTGGCGGTGGGCCTGATCCATATCCCTTGCTGAGTGACGTGCTCACAACCCACCTCTTCAGATGCACCACTTTTTGAATTGGCTAGTGCTGCTTTGGGGAGTGGACTGACCAATTCCAGAGCTGATCACAAGATACTGCTTTTCCATTCCTGGTGGGTTTTCCTCCTGGTGGGTTTTCCTCCTCTCAGTGAACAATAGTCTCAGAAGCCTCTGCAAGGACATAATGGAGTTGCTAGGATGATCTCCCATTTGTTGATGGGAGGAACACTTACTTCAGAAGAGAAGGTCCCACCAGGTTCTTCAGCCTGGGGGACCAGATTCTCCCCAGTTAAACTGCTGAATATAGACAATACAGTTGGGCCTCGCTATTTGCAGGGGATCCGTTCCGGACCCCCTTGTGGATAGCAAGGATTGTGTATACTGGAGTCCACTTTAAAAAAAAAAAAAGGTCCACTCCCCATCCGCTGTGAAAAAAGAAAAAACGGAGGAAAAAAAGCAGGTTTTTTTTTTGTTTTTTTACCTTTTGGGGGAAACTGCTGTGTTCTTGCTATAAACAGACTGAAATCATGTGAAGCCTCCTCCCCCTCCCCAGGTCACCCAGAATGCATTGCAATAGAGGCTAGATGGAGGCCAGGTCTACCCAGCAGGCCTACTAGGTAGGCCTGGCTTCCGTCTGGCCTCCGTTGTAATGCATTCTGGGCCCCGGGTGCCAAATGAACTAGCCACACCTCTGGAGTATGGAAAAGCTTCCCTGAAGACAGAGAGCTTATAAAATACCGCTGTAATTCATGACTATTATTTCTTTCATTAAGAGAAGTTATCTTTGTAATGTTATCTTATTTTAAGAATATAAGGGGGGCAGGGATTTTTAGGCTCTTGCAGAACAGGGATGTACCATGCTTTGCCTCCCCCCCCCCTCTCTCTCTCTCTCACACACACACACACACACTCATTAACTGTGTTAAGTAGCAAAATGATTGACAGCTGCTCCTGGGGTTATGAAACCATGTTAGACTGCAGGAAATGGGGTATAAAGTGAAATGTCTTACTGAAAGGAAGCACAAATAATTAATGAGCACCTTCGACTGCACTGACAGGGAGACCTGTCACTGAACTGTCAGTTTGTAAACTCTTATATAGTTGCTAGTTTGTTTTTAGTGCAGCCTCTGATAAGTAATTGACAGCATTCATGAAACTAGGCTTGTAAAAAAACAATCCTAGTTGTGCTAATATGCGTGCAAAAAGATATCTGATTCAGGTAGCTAAATTAGAAGACTAATGAGAGAAATCCATAATTGCATTCAGATTTCATTCAGATGTTTATTGCTAGTTAACTATAAATGTAATCATATAATATTGAGTGGGTATCTGTAGGAGCAGGGCCTTCTGTGTGGTGATGCTGATGCTTTGAAGTTCCCTTCTGTTGTAGCTTGGTTGGGCCCACTGCTCTCCTTCTGGTGTATGATGAAGTCTTGACTTTTGCACATGCATTTGAGCTAGAGGAGTAGGAGTTGTTGCTCTGTGTTGTATATTTGACTGCTTTGCAAAATGATGTTTGGTGTGGCAGTGCTGGCTTTGCCTTTTGTGGGTTTGTTTGTGTTTTTAAGCTGCTGTAAGCTGCTTTGTGTTGCACACTGTGGGAAAGGAAATTTAGAATAAAGAAAATGAAAATAATTTATATCAAAAGAGAAAAATGTTTATATGCTTGCTAGCAGACTTCCAGTGGCTCTCACACACTCACACTCTCACACCCCTCTGCTGGTGGAAAGGCAGTCCTTTCCGAGACTAAGCAGGAACTTTGTGAGCAGTGGCGTCACTGCAGGGGGGGCGGAGCTCCAAGTTCCGCTGCGATCGGAGCCTCCTTTACACGGAGGAACGAAGCGGCCCCGCCCCCTCACCTTCGGAGCCTTTCAGGGCAGTGAAAGCAACGAGCAGGAGACTCCCTGCGTGTTGCTTTCGCTGCCCTGAAAGGCTCCGAAGGCGAGGGGGCGGGGCCGCTTCGTTCCTCCGTGTAACGGAGGCTCTGATCGCAGCGGAACTTAGAGCTCCGCCCCCCTGCAGTGACGCCACTGTTTGTGAGCAGCTGTGGGGGAAGGAGCTGTTCAATTCTGGTCCATTGGGATAGTGCCTGGAGTTTGGCACTAGCTGGTGAGAAAGGGCCATTCAGTTTAGAAGGGCAGGAAGATCCTAAAGATTTGAGAAGCACTGTGTTAATGGTTCTTCTGACTGAGCTAGTTGTTTTTAGAGCTCTTAGAAGGTTGCCTATCTCATCTTCATATTGGATGTTCCTATCATAGCAATTATCATTTTACACTTCAGATAGGGATGCAGGCCAGGAGACTGTATCCTGCATGTGTCCCGTGTAGTGTGTGAAGCAGGATAAATCATCATCACAGCTGTGAATCTAAATTCTGGGAAAAGAACAGTGGCTTTTCTCTGCATCTGTGATTCCTGCAAAGGCATTCCTTGCTAGAAAACCTATACTAATTAATTGGGATAGAAGAGAATCCCTTGGGAGAAAAATATCCAGTGATTGTTAAGACAGTTTAATGAGTGTCCAAATTACCACATCACTGTATTTGTTTCTCTAAACAGTGCACCAACTCGGAGGTTTGTGTCCCCAGTGTGAGAAAACTGGGCAGGTTTCATCGTAACGAGTGTTTTAGCTATAAATGAATGTTGTGTGTATTTCACCAAATCATGAATATGTGAGTGCCTTTTCCAGCAGAAGTAAACAGAAATCATAGGGCAAGACCTATACTAGCTGTTCAAATATGCTCTCTTTAATTTCAGATACACTGTCTGCATAGAACTACCTTTCAACTGAAGTGATAGATGCATTTATTATTAATGGCAAGGATTTGTCGTGAGCTAATTCCTATTTGTGAGCTAATTCCTATTTGGATCCCATATCCAGTATGAACAAAGCTTCCACATTTATGGGTTGTAGCTGGGGTTGCAACTGTGGTGAGCAATCAAATTGTCAACAACACTGCTAACGTGAATTAAAGCTTGGGAGGTCAGTCATGTTCCTAAGTCTAGTTCTGGTTCGGTGAGAATGACGAGAGAAAGAATAGCTGAATTCAGTTGCAATGTTGATGGGGAGGGATAGAATTATTTTAGTTCAGGGGTTCTCAACCAGTGATACTAGTACCACCAGTAGTACTTCGGCCGACTGCTAGTGGTACTCGGACCACTGAATCACTGGAACGCCGCTCCGGTGCAGTGCTTTCAGTGGCACATTTTTGCTCCCGAGAGGCTCCTGCCTTTGGCCGAGCCTCTCGGGAACGCTGAGAAGGGTCGTCCCACCCACCCAAGCCTCCTATCTGTGTTTTCTGGCCTCCGAAAACCTGAATATCCAGAAGTAACTGGTGATGATGTCATTGCCAGTCACTTCCGGTGGTACGCAGCTGGAGAGTGGAGCAGGAGAGTGGTACTCGGCCGGAAAAGGGTTGAGAACCCCTGTTCTAGTTACTTTTTTGAACTACTCCTAGCCTCATTGTAATGCCAAGTCACTTCCGAGTGAAGCATATCAATTATGCAGCTTGTACCAGCCAAGTAATCTGTACAGAACTATCCAAGGACTGAGGTGCGTGATAAAGTGACAGTGACTGTTAGAAAACTAACTTGGCCTATGTTTCAGACATGATGGAAAAGAGCAAGAAAGAGGAATCATAACCACTTTTGTTTTCTATATCCACATGTGCATCTCTGTCTCCTTGAAGCTACTCTTACTCTGCTGTGGTTAACATCTCCGGTCTAAACAACTGGTAGCAATTGCATAGTTATAATAAATAATAATAATAATATATTATTATTATAATTATAATTGTAATAAATACAATCACCTATTTTTATTATAATAAAACATCTCCGGTCTAAACAACTGGTAGCAATTGCATAGTTATAATAAATAATAATAATAATATATTATTATTATAATTATAATTGTAATAAATACAATCACCTATTTTTATTATAATAAAACAATCACCTATTCTTCATTTATTCCCCACAATATCCAAGCAAAGTAAGGCAGTTGATCTCAACAAGATAGTTTTCCTTGATTACGGAGATATTGGAGTAAAGTTTGAAATTCATGCTCCACAATTCTGCATTTCAGGTTTGACTAATACTCAACACCCCCCTCCCCAAAATGCGCACACATTCATTTTGAAAGGGTAGAGTAAACTGCAAAATATATTGCAGTACAGTGAGATACCTGGATGTGAATTGGCACGTACAGGGGGGCCCTCCGTATCCGCGGGGGATACGGGGTTGCAGAGACTCTAGCTAGCACCTAAGTCTTGTTGGTGAAGCCTGCAGCTCACTTGGCCTTTTGAAGAAAAAAACGGAGCTTTCTCCTGTAAAAGTAAGTGCCTGGGGTGTGTGTGGAGGGCGCAGGGGGGGGTCGCACCTGCCCCCCCACGACCCCCCCAGGCACTTACTTTTACAGAGAAACCTCCGTATTTTTTCTTCAAAAGACCGAGTGAGCATCTTCCTTGCAAGGCCTCCTCACCAACAAGACTTCTGTGCTAGAGAGTCTCAGCAACCTCTCAGCAAGGTTGCTGAGACTGTCTAGCACCGAAGTCTTGTTGGTGAGAAGGCCTGGAAGGAAGCAGCTCACTCAGCCTGAAGAAAAATCGGAGGTTTCTCCTGTAAAAGTAAGTGCCTAGGAGGCGTTTCTGGAGGGCGGGGGGGATTCCTCAACCGTGGATAACTGAAACCGCGGAAGAGGAATCCGTGGATACGGGGGGGGGGCCTGTACTGTATATTTGGAAAATAATTACTGTATGTTTCATGTTTAAACCCTGGCTTGACCCCTGCATTCATTTTAAAGGGAGCCAGAAAAGCTGCAAGCCACATTTATATTTTGAAAACTGAGAAGTGCACCATCAAACTTGGTTAGATATGTTCACAGCATAAGTCTCTGTTTGACGTTTGAACACCACAGTGACCACCATACTCCCTTTCCTGTTGGAGGGATTTCTAATTGCACTAATATGACATGTGAGACCTCTAAAGAACTGAGATTTACGGCACAATCCTGCACATCTTTGGGCTGGAGGAGCACACACTCCACCGACTTAAGGAGTTGCAAATGTGCTGTAAAGCACATTTGCGACTCCTTCAGAGTAAGTGGTACCGGACCTACCTCGACCTGCGCCGGCCAACGCAGGTAAGGCCTGCGTCGGTGGGAGGGTAAACCAGGGTGGCAGGGGAGGAGGGCCATTGGTCAGGTGGACCTGGGAGGGGGCGGAGTTATCAGCGGCACGCTTGTGGCTTACACCAGGGGAAGGGGACAAGCATTCCCTTTCCCCAAGGTGAGGCCGCGCCAGCACGGCCCGCATTCTGCCTAGGATGCAGCAGCCGCATCTTAGGCAAGAGCGGGCTGTTAATTGTGTAAATGTGACTTACTTGTGTGCACATAAAGCACTTGCATTAGTCACAGCACTCGAGTTCAAGGTATGTTTCTAGTGTGAACTTGGATGCTGAAAAAGTCACTAAGCTATCTTTCAGGAAGTGGAGAATCGTAGTTCCTTAGACAGGGCCACTGCATAGCTTCATTTTGTCAAAAGCACACAGGAGGAGATGTGAAAATTAAGCCATGTGAATAAATATTTAAGCAACCACTATGTTTATGAAGCAGCTCAAGGACCTCCTCCCTCGCAGAACTCCACGGAAAACTGCTGAGTGCCTCAGTTTTAATGCATAGCTTGATAGCTGATTCCTGTAGTTTGGAAAACAGACCTTTATATATTGTATTAATAAACCTGAGTATAGAATATTTCACCATGCAGCAATCATGGTGAGAGAGCATTTTAAGTGCTAAAAAACAGGGACAGAATGGAGGGTGAGAAGAGAGAGAATGTAAATAGCATCATCACTAAAAATGTGTGCTCTGCGTACAGTGAAGTAGTTTGAAATTTTTCATATTTAAATGAAAAATATCTGTAATAGGTATTTTATTATCTATACCCAGCAGAGGGTACCATCTGGAGACCAAGGCAAACCTCCTCCTCTGTTGACTGAGTTCACATGTTTTAATACTCAGTTATTTTCCAAATCTTGCTACATTTCATTGCTCTTTGTTTCTTGTCCTCTCTAACGCACTGTAAGTGATGTGTGCCTGCAACACAGCCTGTAGCTGTTTCCTCGCCCAGCCCTTTCCTTAAGCTGCTGCTTCCCTGTTCAGTCTTGCCTCGCAGCAAAGGGGAAAAGCGAACGAGATGAGGCAGCTCATTCCGGCAGGCAGCGATGGCATGCCTCTGCATCTTCCTTCCTGCGACTAGAACCGGTTAGGATGGGTGGTGGAAGCTAGAAAGTTCCTTTTCTGAAAGACTGCAAATAACAGAACCAACGTTTCCCATTGCCTCAGCAACACTACGTTGTAGTGTGCCTTACTGATGCCAGGGCAGTGATTAATTGGTCACTAAAGAGAGTAATTGGTTAATATGGGCTCTTTGTGTGGCTTTCTGTATGGTTGTTTTATGACTCAAGTTTGACTGAGGTCCCGTTTTTGGTGTGGCCCTCAGTTGTCCTACTTAATTACCGTTGCTGTAGAAAGTCTGACTGGGGGAAAGAGGCTTGTGTGGGAAAGGCTGAGCGATAGGAGTCGGAGAGCGGCCAGATGTTTGTTCTTTTAGGCTGCCTCAAAGGGCAGACGGACTAAACGTAGTTCAGGCATCTTTCATTTTAGAGATTGAGAACTAGCACGATATGCCTATGACCAGAAATGGCTCCAAGTCAGTTCTGCATTTCCCCTTGCCTTCTCTTTCTTGCTCATGGTGCCTATTAGGTGGCATCAGCCTGCACAATAAACTGTTGTGTACAACAAGATAAAATACGAACCAGCTTTCATGTCGCAAAATAGATTCCAGTTGATGCCTCGTTGGAACCATTTCTGTTTTAATTTGTGATGGCTTTAGCACAGCACTTGGGCTCAAATTCCCTGTGCTTCTTGGTCCATTAGCTCCTGCGGAGCACGTATAGCCATGCAGTCCGAAAAGGTATTTCCGCTGTCTTTACCTAGGAAGCTCCAGGGCTTTGAACAGTAGATATTTTATGGTCTCTCCCCCTCCCCCCCAATATTTGTTTTTTTTTTTCTTGCATGAGATAACAAAATCCACATTGGGGCTTTCTGCACACAGGATGTTAATGAGAAATGGCAGCTGGTGGACTCTGAAAGTGTGAAAGCAAAATTGGTAACAACATGCAGCATTGCCCCAAGCTAGTCTGCCCCAGAAGACAAATGCTGTGCGTGACCCCAAAGAGGCAGCCAGATTCTGTCGCTCAAAGTCGGTAATGAAGAGCATTAAAGGGCTAAATGCCACCGTACAAGAAAACAATGACAAAATTGGGTTATTCTTGGTTTAAAATGGAGTCCTCTTTGGAGAATTCTGAATTTTGGAGTCTGTTTCTCTTACCTAAGTATCTGTTATGAATCTGTTTTCACAAGTAGCTTTAACAATGCCAAATAAATTGCTTTATACTTTGCTTCAGGGATGGTGAAACAGTTGCTAATTAGCCTCCCTTGGGCGACCTGTGCATTGCATAATGATTAAGATGACTCATTTGACGGACTGCATTGGTACATTTTGGGGAGCTCTTGGAATAAGTGTTCCTTTTATTTCTGTCATGAAAACATTGTTGCTTATTGTGAGCACATAAGACAGCAAACCAAGTAACATAACCACATAGATGAATGGTGAGTTATTTGAGATGAGACTAAGGGAAGTCCTCTTAACAGAAAGAAAAGTGGAGAAAACTGCTATGTGATGCGTACAGACGCAACAAGGAGAACACGTATTTGATGTACACATTGACCTCTGTGTATATAGGGATGCCTTTGTTGTTGTTGCTGTTCAGTCGTTAAGTCGTGTCCGACCCTTCGTGATCCCATGAACCATATCCCGCCAGGCCTTCCTGTCCTCCACTATCTTCCTGAGTTCGCTCATTTTCATGTTCGTTGCATCGGTGATGCTGTCTAACCATCTCATCCTTTGCCTTCCCCTTCTCCTTTTGCCTTCAATTTTTCCCAGCATCACAGTCTTCTCCAGAGTAATGCAAGGTGCCAATCAAAGATTTTAGCTACCAATCAGTTTCTGCATGACATGAAATGCAGTTTACTTAATATGGATTTTGAAGCTGATTTCATCACACATCTTTCAGTTGATCTTTCAGGAAGGAGCTAAAAGGGGAAATAGTGTATTTATACTGGGACGCTTCTTCCCTCACCATCTCCACATTTTGATGTACACTGGCTCCCCGAGTTATAGGTGTCTGAGTTATGGATGGCTGTGTTGGCAGTTTCGTACAGGCGCTGTAAAAGAGCCAGATGTTCCAAGTTACTTACATTCCAACAAGTACAAACCCCTGGAACCTAACTGGTACATAGGTAGGGAACTTAGTGCGATTAGATCATCAGTTGATATCTTTAAATCATAACACAGATTCTACTGTTCCTCCAAATAACTAGTAAGTATGTAATGTTGTGAACTATTTTTTTCTTATGGCTCAGGGTTTCTTAATGCGTGGGTCAGAATCCCACTGAGATCACAAAATAGGATTTGAGATGCCTGCTTACCTCAAATTAGAGGTGAAGTAAGTTGGGGGTTGAAGGAAAAGGGGTATGTGTGTACACAAGCTGATCAAGAAGTTGAAATAACATGAGGACTAAGATACATGGGGAGGGAAGAAGTGGCGAAGAAGGTGTAGAAGCT
This sequence comes from Plestiodon gilberti rubricaudatus, assembly GCA_026170595.1. NCBI lineage: Eukaryota > Metazoa > Chordata > Lepidosauria > Squamata > Scincidae > Plestiodon > Plestiodon gilberti. The sequence goes on along the minus strand of JANXHW010000002.1, from coordinate 216,352,141 downwards.
GGGTGATTATATGCATCACCCAGCTCTATAATCACTATGAGATTTCTAGAAAGGGGTGAAGGGGGAGAGAGAGAGATTCTATACAATTGAAGAAATAGGCATGCAAGCATTTTTTTCAGTGAGCTGAAGATGGTGAACAGGTTTATTAAGCTGTCCATCAGTGAGTGCATGCATGCATGCATACTCATTTATGCTCCCAAGTGAAGGAGTGTATAGCAAAGATTTCCCAGCAAAGAGATGGCAAGAACATGACATAATCCAGACTCAATTTTGTAAAACTGAGAATTGGCAACACATGTCAAATCATCCAACACATTGTCCTGCTGCATCCCTGTAGTCATGGAACTCAGCCACCACAGCCATACAAAGCAGGAAGCCCTGACACACAGCAAACATGTGGTATGAAACATGGGGTGCATACGGGAGATGCAACAGCTTTCTGCTGCTCTGCCTAAAATACTCTTTGCATATATATATCTAAGGATTTTTTGTACCGCCTAAAACGCCCACAAGATGGGTTTCATCAAATGCACACAAATGCAATGATAAAATCATAAAAACTACAGCGTTAAGTAATTGCAGTCCCCATTAAATAACTGAACTGAGAAGTCTATATAAATTACAGGAACATAAAAGCAAGATAGCGGGGGGGTTACTAATTAAGTACTGTACATTAAAAGCCGTGTTAACTGGCACTTGGTTAAGCAGCAAACTTGGTTAACCCGACCCTCCACCCACTGCCTCAACACCACCTTCTGAGACCTATCCTCCAGAAAGGAGTGGAGCCACTGCCCCCAAACCCAGCCAGCAAGGCTGTCCAAAAGGATAGCATGGCCAATTGATTTCCAAAACTGCTGAGAGATCCAGCAGATCCAACAGGGAGGCCCTCTCTGTGTGTAGGTCATCCACAGGGGCAACCAAGGCAGTTTGAGTCCCGCTACCGAGTCAAACGTCTGATAGTGTTTCTCGGGTCATTCCGTGTCAAATCAACCAATGAAAAATCCTTGACGTCATGGATTTTGTTCATTTTCGGTACATTTGTAGGTCTGTAGCGTTCATCGTTATCCTGTAACTGGCGTTTGAATGTATGGTGACAAGTGGATTTTGGCCTTTTTTGGCAATTTTGAACATTCAATATCTCAAAAACGGATGGACAAAAAAAATCTGAAAAAAATAATAATTTTTAAACATCTCATGGTAAGCTACAAATGTACCGAAAATGAGCAAAATCCGTGACATCAAGTTCCAAAATGTATTTTTTATTGGTTGATTTGACACGGAATGACACTCATCCGGGAATGCCTGGAATTGGATCACCACCATCCTCTCAAACACCGAGAAAGTCAAATTAGATACTGATCTGTACTTCATTGGATCACTGGGAACCGAGGAAGGAGTTTCTAAAAAGAGGTCTCACTTTCCTGGACTAATTGCAGTAGGAAATGTTCAGTATATTTCACAGAGATCTGTGTTTGAATCTCCCCAGAGTATTACCTATAATCATTAAGAGTCCCAGAAGTATTAGGAAATCTGTTTGGGTTTAAAGCAAAATACTAAGCGTTTTAGGCTTAGTTTTAAGGGGCGGGGGAAACTTTAACAGTGGGTTTAAGGGGCGGAGGATAAAATTAGAGCAACAAGAGGTCTCAAACAGCTGCAAAAAATCTGTAGCAAAGACACAGCAGCTGTGTAGGAAAAGACAGTACTGTTTATTCCTTGATGTGTTTTGAGAGAACTCTTTCTCAAGAGGAATGGTCTTGAGTGACAATTCTGCAATTAACATATTTTGTCAACACCCATATTTTTCAACAGCTATTTATACACACACAGAACTATCATAAATAAGTATACATAGCATTAACGACTTAAAGCATTAAATACCGGGTAGTCAAAAGAACCAACTTGTTACAAACAGCCACATTCATTAATATCTTAGAATTAGATATTGTCTTGACAGAGCCAAGTATGTGTAAAAGAGCAACAATGGGGAAGCATCCACAGTTGTACTGGACTAAGGCTTTAGATATAGACATCACAGTAACTCCTGTGAATTAAAAACTTTTGCCCAGTTCTAATCTAATTTTCATTTTCAGGAATTCTCAAGTTATGCTTTGAATGAATCCATATATACTGTTCTGTAGCACTGAAACAGGACTTGCACTCTCTTTTCATTAGCTGTTTTTATTGTATGATCCAGTGGTCAACCTCCAGCTATTCAGGTTGAGGCTCTATTTTCTACCTGTTAGAATTAATATTAATAATAATATTAATAATAATAATAATAATAATAATAATAATATCAACAGCATTTATATACCGCTTTTCAACAAAACGGTTTACAGACAAAATCAAATAATTAAATGGCTCCAAAGAACCGACATGTTACAAACAGCCACAGTAGACTGACGGACTTAGGTGGTTTAATCTCTGCCTGAGTGAAAGCTATTGTTAGCTTGATTGGATTTGTTGTTCAGGTGATTCCTCTTATGTCCTAAATAACAAAAGGCTTTGAGATAGTAAACCCTCTTTCCACAAACATGGCTTCTTTGTGCCTTGTCTTTTTTATAACTATCCATTTAACAATTATATTATGTGACCACATCAAGACTGCTGTTATAGACATATAATAGTTTTGTTATATTTTTTCACTCAGATGGTTGAATAAATTGCAGCCTTTACATGCTAAGGCAATGGAAAGATGCTTTATTCATAGTCAGATCACATTGGCAGGCTTGCCTTTGATCAGTGTGGAATGTGAGTGTGATGTTTGTACTATGTTTGTAAAAATGTGAGCACAGAGAATGCTAGCTGCTGTGCAGATCACAGAAGTCACAGCTTTAACTAAGTCAACCGTCAAGCAATCTGAAGACGGCTATCTTAAATTCCTAGGGTGGGAAGACCAGTGGCGTTCCTAGAGGGGGGCGCGCGGTACTGTAAGTTGTGCACAGGTCTACTTGCTGTTACACTGTGGCCCTGCCCACTCGCCGTTGGAGCCATTCTGAGCGATGAAGGCAACGCACAGGAGAAGGCATTGCCTTCGTCGCTCAGAACGGTTCCTATGGCGAGAGGGCCATGTAACCATGTAACAGCGAGTAGACCTGTGCGCAACTTACCTACTGCCCCCCTCTAGGAACGCCACTTGGGAAGACTTTAGATTGATTGATTGCTACTTTTTTCCCACCTTTCTCAAGGGAGTTCAGGGTGGCGTACATGGTTTCAAATTCATTCAATCCCACACCCTTCTCTTGCAAAGCAGCGTAGACTAAGAAATAGCGATGTGCCCAAGAAAGATAACTAGTTGTGACTGAGTCGGTATTTGAATTTGTGTCTCCCCAGTCCAAGTTTGACATTTTATCCACTACATCACTCTAACTTTCAAGTAAGAATCAGAAAAATGCCAAAATATTTTGTGTGAATTCTTTGATAGCTGCATGTCCCTGCTTGAAGAGAATAAGGTTGTCTTGCTATGTATTGACTGGACTGCTGATTCAGTGATGGCGCAGACAGTTTGGGTGCCTTGATTTCTAAACAAATGGAGAAAGTCTCCCTCATTTTGTTTTGCTTTGCAGATACAATAGGAACCTCTTATAAAGTGAGTAGTCACAACTGTACTTGGCTGTTCTTTTCTGGCTGAAATTGTATAACCATGTTCATTGTCACCCTTCCCACCCACCCCCAGCCCTGTGGGATAAACACGTTTATCCGACAGCTGAAGTAAATCATGGATTGAAAGGAGCATCACAGGTCATTAGCTGGCTTCTCTAGACTTAAATAATACCTGACAGATACCCATCCACTCTTTTATACTTCCAGGGAAAAGATTCCACATTGTCTCTGGTCAATTTTGTTTTCTTAAAGAAATCAAGAACAAGCCATTATTGCTTTTAAAATAATTTCCTGACATCCATCCTAATTATGCTTTGCTCTAGTTGCGGTAGACTCTTTTAGATTACGTATTTTAAAGGACTTTTAAAAGAAGTGTCTAAATATGGGCATATACAGTAATTGAAAGTCAGTGTGATTTTATGCAAAATCACTTGAAGCTTATGGCCTTCTGAAGAATGCCTATTATAAAAGTTCTCTCTTGGATATTGATGGTCTTTATGGTGCTGCATGTTTTGGGCAATGGTGGGGTGAGGAAGAAGTATGGTCATTCCTGAAGTAGCAAATAACTTTTTACAGTCAAAAATAACTTTTTACAACCACAAGGTCTTGTGGCAAATATGAGTTGTCATTTTGTTATTATGTATTTGTTTCAGATAAATCAGAACGTAGAGATCCAGAGAGGTCGCTTGCGAGATGACATCAAAGAGTATAAATTCAGAGAAGCTCGTTTGCTGCAAGATTATACTGAGCTTGAAGAGGAGAATATCTGCCTTCAGAAACAAGTCTCTGTCTTGAAACAGAATCAGGTGGGTATTGAAAAATTCGAAGACACAGGAGAGATTGGTTTCTGCTTGAAAAGTTTTAGTTTGCTTATGAAGTCACAGACTTCAGTCCTCAAAAGCCAATTACAGCTGCTTCCCCCCCATCTGCTTCAATGCCAGTTCTTACCTTTTATACAGGGCTCCATCTCCTCTTTTTTACTTCGTTTTTTGTTTGTATGTTTCTCTTGACAGTACAAACAACCGTCCTATATATTGTCAGACCTCTTAGATACATGACTAGATGTGAGTTAGTTTCATGTCAGTTTTACTTCTCTTTCTTCTTCACCTCTTCAGTGGGATCCAGGTTTTATTGAGTACAATAGAAGTTGACCTGAAAGTTGACATGCACCTGATCTTCAAAAGCAACACTGACAGTTACCTCAAGACATGTCTATCTATAACAAATAACTCTAAAGTAGACCTCATTAGGAAGGCAAAGGCACAGCATTGTAATGCTGGTAACTTAGGAGGAAGGTAAAGGCGAGGGAAGGATTAAGCTTGTCATCTCTGCAAGTTTGTCATCTCTGCACCAGCTTCTTGCATGAAGAATTTTAGACTTTGTGATAATTTGGATTTCCAACTGACCACCCATTTGGGTAAGGAAAAGTGTGTCTGTGCATGTTTCTGGCCCCAGCCTGTTGTTCTATTCTCTCACAGTAATGTTGCAGGGTGTATCATTTAAAATGCTACTTACAGCGCAATCCTGCGCAACTTTGCGCAGCCAGCCTAAAGGGCTGGCTGCGGAATCCTGAGCATGTTTCTGGGCTGCACCAGCACAGTCCAGGAACATCTTGGGAGAAAGGGATATTTCCCGAGTGTAGGGCTGCCCGGGGCCTATGGGCCCCCTCGGATGAACCCCCGCCCCTGTACCAAGCGGTGCAGGACTTACCTTCACCGGCAGCCGCAGGGTCCAGAAGGCGGCGGAGTAAGGGCTGCTGGCCTTTGTGTTGGTGGCTCTTACTCCAGAATTGTCACAAACGTGCTTTACAACACGTTTGTGACGGCCTAGAGTGGTGGAGCGCATGCTCTGCTGCGCTAGGTCTACACTGGATTAGGCTGTTAGTATTTTAACCGTGAGATAAGGGGCAGTTTAGGCATTCTGAATGTCATGTGACTATAGGACTGGAACATCATACCATATATCTTCTCTTTCTTACACGATTAGGCGGCTGCTTGGAGGTCCATCTTTGGACTAAAGTACATCTTTGTTCTCAGTCTTGCTATTATAGTATTGGAGCATTTCTGGTTTTCTGTTTGACCTTGTGGCATCAGGCATTTTAGTGACCCTTTTTATGTCCTAGGTGGAATTTGAAGGGCTGAAGCATGAAATCAAGAGGCTTGAAGAGGTAACTGAGTTCCTTAATAGCCAGCTAGAAGACGCCATTAGATTGAAAGAAATATCTGAACGCCAGCTTGAGGAGGCCTTGGAGACCCTGAAGACAGAACGTGAACAGAAGAATAACCTTCGAAAGGAGCTGTCTCATTATATGAATATTAATGATTCCATGTATACCAGCCACTTGAACATCTCTTTGGATGGACTGAAGTTCAGTGATGAAACCACAGAGCCCAATAATGATGAAATCGTGAATGGCTTTGAACAGAACTGCCTGAGTAAAATCAACAGTGGTAATAATAAAGCATCCACACCCAAGAAAAATGAAAGCTTCCCTCCTGCCCCCAGTCTTGTGTCTGATCTCTTGAGCGAGTTGAATATATCTGAAATTCAGAAGCTGAAACAGCAGCTTATTCAGGTAAATAATACATTAACTTACATTGCCATGTTATTTTCAAACTTTGTCTAGCTATTAGGAAATTCCTATTGCTACAGTGCTTTAGCACCTTATAGTATTTGTATTTGCAATTCTTGTCTCACTACTATTAGTATCATTACTTCGCTTAAGAATTGGCAATTTTAGAGTCAGAGGCAAATTGGCATAGCCAGCTTCCTAGGAAACGTTGGTGACAGGATATGGAATTAGTTTTACAGTGCAATCCTATCCAACTTACACTGCCAGTGTAACCAGCAGGGGAGGGCAGGGTGGGAGGCTTTGGAGGGGAGGGGAGATTTAAATCCCCTTTGAATCCCCCTTTGGAGGGGATTTGAATCCCCTTTTTGTTCTGGGGCCTCCCGTTCTCGCTGCACCGCTAGCTACACCGGTGGTGTAAGTTGGATTGGATTGCACTGTGAGTCATTTCCTTGGGTTGCTGGAACACTCTTGTGTACTTCCCTTTAGTCATATGAGCCAAGTCTTCTTCATGCTGTATAAATATATTTTGCAATAATGATAATTTCAGTCACAACACAGTGTATATTATTTGTTAAAACAGAAGTCTTCTTTTTCCCCCAAGTTCTGTAGGACCCCTAAACAACAAAGCTGCTGTATTGTGTAAGATAATTTAATAGTATATGCATTTTCATATGCTTTAATGTGTGGTGGTTGTTTTTTTTACTGGGTATGTGCTATTGGAGCTAAAAGGGACTCATTTGTCTGTAACATGTTTGTGCAAGGGATTCCGCAAAGGAATTCGGCGTAAAGAGAATAATGTCACATATTTAGCATGAGCTTTATGTTGCCCAACAAGCCAAAATTCCATTTCTGGGTCCCGTTAACAAGCAATTGAGAAACTACTTCCTTATGATCAAGCAGGATTTTTCAGAGACAGTAGTTTGATGTCCTTTCTGTTTCTTTGGGAATAATGATGTAGAGTTGGATAATGCTAGTAATTTAGAGCAGCATTATTAACTTAGTTTTATAGTGCCTGTGAGCCTGGAGAGGCACCATAATGATCCATGGAGTTTCTTCTGACCTTCAGTAGAGTGAGACTGAGGAGTCTATTTACAGGGTTTTGTAAACATTTTGTAAACCCTGTAAATAGTGTTGCCACTTTTTTTTGTGTTGCCACTTTTGTAAAGGGTGTATACACTTGTGTTGTTCTTTAGGACACACAAAGTGCCAGCTTATTGAGAGTTAGTGGTATTCCTGGACAATTGTAGTATCTGGAGGAAAAATGAGGTTGCTGATACGTTCAAAGTGTCAGTGATCAATGTGCCATTCGATTCACATTAATTGTTGAAGCTGCTTGTGTTCTTCATTGATTCACAAGCAGAGTGATGTGTTGTCAATAAAGGGTGGAGCTAGCTGTTGAGAATTAATGTGAATTGCACGACACCTTGATCATCAACACTTATATAGTTGTGGCTCTGGGTTTCTCTAAAAGCTATGCCTGCCTGGTCATTGCTATGAATAATAGCAGTTATTCACTGGGTTCGTGCATCCACAAAGAATACAACTAGCTGTGAGTGTAAATATGAATTATACAGAGTTGGATTTGGGGGCAGTATATGAGAGTACACTGACTGGTACCAGCAATGGGTCTTTCTCTCCTTGCCCCTGTTTCCTGAGATGATGTAACTAGACATGTCATCAGTTGAACCTAGGACTTTAATATATGCAAAGCATGTGCTCTACCACCAGACTGTGGCTCCTTGATGTCAGGTGTTAAAGTAGACATATGTTCAGAAAGATAATTATCTATTCTTAATCATTGTAGATGGAAAGGGAAAAGATGAATCTGTTATCTGCACTCCAAGAATCTCAAAAGCAGCTGGAAAACACCAGAGGAGCTCTTTCTGAGCAGCATGAGAAAGTTTGCCGGCTCACAGAGAACCTCAATGCTATGAAAAAACTCCAGGTCAGTAAGGAACGTCAGTCTGCTCTTGACAATGAAAAGGAACGTGACAGCCATGAAGATGGAGACTACTATGAGGTTGATATCAACGGACCAGAGATTCTGGAATGCAAGTATAAAGTGGCTGTGGCAGAGATAAGTGACTTAAAAGAAGAGCTCAAAGGCCTTAAGGCTAAATATGAAGAGTGTGAATCTAAGTATGAGGAGGAGAAGAGCAGGTATGAGACAGAAACTCAAGCTCTTACAGAAAATATCACCTTGTTGGAAAAATCTAGCAGACAAGACAGGGAGCAGGTAGTCAGATTGGAAAAGGAACTCAAGAAAGTCAGTGATGTTGCTGGGGAAACACAAGGCAGTCTCAGCGTAGCCCAAGATGAACTGGTCACCTTCAGTGAGGAGCTAGCCAACCTGTATCATCATGTCTGTATGTGCAACAATGAAACTCCAAACAGGGTGATGCTGGATTACTACAAAGAAGGCAAAGGAGGACGCACCAGTCCAGAAGGCAAAGGCCGTAGGTCACCAATACTGCTCTCTAAAGGCTTGTTGTCTATAGACTTAAGCAAATCAGAGAGTGGAAGTGGAGACAGCAGTCCTTCACCGGTGTCATCTCTCCCGTCACCAGTTTCTGATCCTCGTAAGGAACCCATGAACATTTACAACCTGATTGCCATAATTCGTGACCAGATCAAGCATCTGCAGGCTGCTGTAGACCGAACAACAGAGTTATCCCGTCAGCGAGTGACTACTCAAGAGCTAGGACCAGTAGTAGACAAGGACAAAGAGGCTCTTATGGAGGAAATACTGAAGCTGAAGTCTCTGCTAAGCACCAAGAGGGAGCAGATTGCAACTCTGAGGACTGTACTAAAGGCCAACAAACAGGTGAGCCATCTGTAACCATCTGTAATTTGATAGAGATTGCATTATAAACAAACAAACAAAATGTTCAGTGCATAAAGTGATTTTTCTTCAGCCAAGTAAGAAATACTGTTAATACTCCACGTAACCCTTCCTTCATACACTTGCGCACTTGCTCATATGTGTCAGCAGGACCGGTTCATCCATGACGTGAATGATGTGGCTTGTGTTGAGTGGAGGTGGTGCGAGGAGTGGCGGACTTGTGGTGCCCCTTCACCCCAAGTTTGCTGCCACCTCCCTCTAACCTTCCAGGGATGAAACCTCATCAGTCCGCTTCCCACTTACAAAAAGCAAGTTAGAAGCAGATCAGCCGCTTCCCTCTCCCCTCACCTCGCTCCTTCCTCACACGGTCCCTTCACACTTAAGGGGGCCCTTTGCACTTAAAGGGGCCACACGAAGAAGGATGCGATCCACTTTCTTATCCACTCACATCTCTCCTTCCTTGTTGTACCTATAAATCAAATAGAAAGTGTGGGACATGCTGGGAGGTCCTATTGTGACCCACACTTTCTGGTTGTAGAAAAGGATCATGTAGGAAGGGGCAAGTGTCAAGGCTGGCTCTCTTGGAGGTGGGCATGGTCTTGACATTTCCCAAGTGGGCCCATGTTTTTAACTGTGGGCCCACTTTCCCCATTAGCTAGGGTAGCTAAACATTCATTACTTCAGCAGTCTGGCTGAACCACCGACTTCTGTGGTCTGACTTTACAAAACTGCATTCTAGTAGGTAACCAGTGATAGGATCTGAGAAGCCGGTAAAACTCAGAGCTGGCCTTAGCTGCACAATCTTGTTCTTTTATGTCTGGGAATGGACTAACCTGTTGCAGTCCTGATGTGGAGGCTGCTGAAAAAGCACACAGGGTAAAGACTTGTACACGTTCTGCTTACCAGCTAGAGCCACATTGTGGGTGGGTGTGTTTTTGCAGCACCAACATGTGTGTTGTCCTGTTTAAACAGAACCGTGTCTTATGCTCCTTGTGCTGGCTTCCTGCCTTCTTTCTTCATTAGTCTCCGGCACCTGTTTTCTTGGGCAGCTTCCTCTGGTGTCAGTGCTGACCCTCACCATTGTAGAAGCATTTGGGAAATGTGCTGATGTTACAAAGGCACTGCCTGCTAATCTCCTATTTCAAGAATGCACCATCCACCTCAAGTATACAAGTACTGCAGGCCTCTGTTTTCTAGTCCTGGTTAAGCTTCATGCATCTGTTGTCAGTGAAAAGGAGGTGAATAAACTTTAGATGCCTGTTGCTAGATGTTCTTTAGTCGTACATAAATATGCAAAGAGAGTATCCTAAAAAAAAATTTTTTTAATGTGGTTTATTTAATTGGTTTATGGAAGAGTTGACTCCATTGCCAAGTCATTGTTTTGGTATGTGAACTGATTAAAACCCTCCTTATTCAGCCGCTCCATGACATGCTGACTTTTCTTTTGGTTTTTTTTGGTCAACAATAGACTGCAGAGGTTGCCCTTGCCAACTTGAAAAGCAAATATGAAAACGAGAAGGCCATGGTGACGGAGACGATGATGAAGCTGCGCAATGAACTGAAGGCTTTGAAAGAAGATGCTGCTACCTTCTCTTCTCTGAGGGCCATGTTTGCTACCAGGTAAATACACTGAAAATTAAACACGAGGGTGGCTACAGGGGAAATAAGTAGAAGTGACAGTACTTGCTACACTACAGTCCTTATGAAACATTAGGGATATGAGCTTATGCATGAGTGAGATTTTATTTTGGCACATTGTCATTCACTTCAAATGGTTTCCATAAAAAAAGTAAGACATGCTCTGTAATTAACGTGAGTGAGTGAGTGAGTGAGTGAGTGAGTGAGTGAGTGAGTGAGTGAGTGAGTGAGTGAGAGAGAGAGAGAGAGAGAGAGAGAGAGAGAGAGAGAGAGAGAGAGAGAGAGAGCAAAAGAAAGTCCCAGTGTTAAAGATATGTGTTCTTCACAACATGAAAGCCAGAGTGGGGCGTCAGTAAGAGTAAATTTAAGTTTAGAATGGTCTATGTTTTAAAAGCACAAACCAGAGAGGTGGAAAGAGCATTTAGATCATTTTGAAGCAAAGGCTATAATTTGACTAAAGTACAGAGTTTGATATGTTTAGAAGCATATGTTAAATGTGGATGAAAAATGAAAATGCATGGGGCCCAACTCTTCTTTTCAGTCTAATCACTGAACTGCAATGTGTGCAGTTCTTCTGCTTCTCTTATTCATAGGTGTGACATTGTTGGGAACATGGTGATGCATTATAGATCATAAAAGATATGGGGTTTTTTTTAGCCCTGTCTTGTAAATCACTGCCTATCACAGGTTTCCATTTTTAAATTGAAATTGCTGAGGACAAAGTTTCATGGGAAAACATATATGCCTTCCAGCTGAAAAATCTTTGGAGTAGCTGCTTGGACAAATGGTCCTGGAAATGTAATTTGAAGTAGGTAGGAAGGGTGAGTAATAAGAGCTAACATGATCCCTGGGATGAGAGAAACCAGTTGGGATTGTATTGGCAAATGCAAGAGGGACCAGACAGATTTTGGAAATGGTTATCATTCTGATGTAACCAGATAGTCTGCATGTCTGATGCACATATTTTTCATAAACTACATTGATGGGGAGGGAAAAAGCAGCTGTGTGTGAGCCTTGAAAGTACTGCTTTACATCTCTTTCTTGTACCGACAGTAACAGTTTTTAAATTGAAAGGGAGTTCAGTGCTATCTGTGAAAGCAGGATCTTTTTTTAAAGATCCTGCATGGGGCTACAGTTTGTTTTCACGGGATTTGGGAGAAGAACATAGCATGCACAGAGAAGGCTGCTCTGTTAGTCTCCTGGGTGCTCTTTTATGTATTTAAAACGTTTTTTTTTAAATCCCACCTTTCCCCTCGTAAAAATGAGGTAGCCAAGGTAGCTTTCAGCTTAAAAAGAAGATGGTACAATTCAGAACATTAGAATGAAATTTGTGTTTCCCTGCACTAGTCTTACATTTCAAATTAAAATGGAAAAGGAAGCCTTTTTGCAAAATTTAAAGATTGAATATGTAGTTATGAGTAGTATGGAGTGTTTTTTCCCCAGAATAAGCATTATGGCATGCAAAGGGTGTTCTCTACAGTTAATCTTTTCATGACTCATTAACATACAAGCTAGTCTCCCAATAAGGCGTGTGTGGGTGTTGCACTGACCTCGTTTTACTTTCAGCCCTAAACAGATGTTGAAAATCAGTCAAATATTAAATTAACCTTACAGTTGCATGTTTGCACTGGGTCCCTGTGTGTTTCCTCCAGGTACAATTAAAGTTCTGTTTTAGTTTGTGTCCACCCCAGTGCTCTTCTGTTGCAATTCGTAAAGTTTTGTTTTCTAGCACATTTGCTTTTGTTTTTCCTCTACAGCTTTCAATTTTTTTAAAAAAAACTTTGTACACTGTAGCTAATTTATAGTACATAGAAGCTTCTTGGCTCTTTGAAGCTTCTTGGCTCTTTGAACTGTTGAGGCGTATTTAGTCATAATAGAATACAACAATTTTAGTTGTATCCAAGAATATAATGTGCAAGTTGAAACATGGGTTGTGAATATTTTTTTTTCCCTGTAGACAGTGGAAGTTGAACATGAATGTGGAGTATGTATTCAGTATCCTGTAGGACTGCATTCTTATTAGTTAAAAGCATAATTCATGCTGCTGCTGGACATAGTTTCCCATGTATTCGGCAGTGCCCCACCAGCTGTCTGAAGCTCCCCATCCCTTGTACAAGAAGAATCAATAATTTTGTTTTGTGTTAATAAACAGCACCTACGTTAAGAACATAAGAAGAGCCTTGCTGGATCAGGCCAAAGGCCTATCTAGTCCAGCTTCCTGCATCTCACTGTGGCCCCACCAGATGCCTCAGGGAGCACACAGACAAGAAGATACCTGTATCCTGTTTATTTTATTTTATTTATTTATTTTCGCATTTTTATACCACCCTTCCTCCAAGGAGCTCAGGGTGGTATACATAGTTGTCACTCCCTTGCACCTGGCATAGAGAAAACCTACTTCTAAAGCCAAGAGGTTGCTTATGACTTGTAACCTGTGATGGTCTTTTCCTCCATGAATCTGTCCAAACCCCTTTTAAAGGCATCTAGTCCAGGTGCCATCACTACATCCTGTGGCAAGGAGTTCCACAGATGAATTGCACGCTGCGTGAAGAAATATTTTCTTTTGTCCGTTCTAACTCTCCCTTCACTCAATTTTAGTGCATGTCCCCTGGTTCTGGTGTTGTGCGAGAGGGAGAAGAATTTCCCTCTATCCACTCTCTCCATAGATTTGTACAAGGGCATAATGATATTAGCCGTTTTATTCTCAGGGTTACACTCGGGGGAAAAGGGACAAACGTCTCCTTCCCCGAGTAGACCTCGACCCCGGCAGCAAAATTGCCGCCGGGGAACAGGATCCGGTGGGCGGCTCTAGGCCACCGGCCAGATCCTTACGTAGGATTGCGATGCCCGAGTGGTATATAGGGCTGTACCCTATTCCATTTGGGTCAAACCAGATACGATGCTCAGTCTGTCATTGATGCTTGTGTTGTGTGCATGTGTGTTTTTTTCCTTTATTGAAAATATATGTGGGGCATATTAGGATTGGGACTGTGGTGTTCAGGGAGGGGGCATTTGATTGTTTCATCTTGTGCTGTATTCCCAATAAATATGGCCCCTCCCCAACTTGCTTCCCCAAGTTGGAAGCTTCCGTTGGTGATTGGGCCTTTCGAAGCTTTACAGCAGCTTTGGTGTGTGTGGATGTTTGTGGTAAAAGGGGAAAGAGTTAAACAGTCCTGATCATGATTCCCCACTCCCACCCTCACCCTCACGAAGGCTGCTGTTTGAATTGAGAGAGAACTATAAGCAACATGATGCATTTAGCCTAGTTGGCCATTTATTCCTTTTCTGTCTTTGAAAAACAAGGAAAATTGACGAGATTCTCTCAATCTCATTTCAGCTGTAGTGCTATATTTACTTATCAGTGAGTATTTCTGAGTAAACCTTCTAAGGGATCAAGCTGCATCAGTATTTCTAATGTTGGGTGAGACTTTAATCTACGGTAATGTAGCTGAGGTTAAAGTAGTTGTTGGTGGCTCCCAAGGATGTTGCTTCAGCTAGATCTACTTTCTCCATTTTATTGTCTGTCACTGCTGTTAGAGAAATTTCCTTGAAAGTCACCATGTTGATTACAAGAGAAACTACAGAGGAGGAGCTGGGAATAATGGGCAGCAGGTGCCCTGTCCAATAAAGATCATGTACTCTACTATGTCATAGTGAAATGCAGGCTGGAAATTGTTCTGGGAATAATTAACTGTTCTGAAAGCACACTATAGAATGCAAGATGATAAAAAAAATGCATGCAGAACAAGGGAGAGCATGTGGCACTTTTAATAAGTAGCATGAATGCTAAACTGATCCAACCATCAACACATTAACCTCTGGCCTCTTTTAAAAAGAATAATAGCGCTATAGCATTTTAAAGATTTTGATCTTTTTCCCTATCAGTCTCTCTCCTAGTTTTTTTTTAAAATCATGCACTAATAATTTTACTGTTTCTCCTGCATCTCTTACTTAAACTGTGATAACTTAATGTTGTTCTTACATTCTGAATTTGTTAGTTAAGCCTTAGAAACCAGTATGTACTTGATGTCAAAGCCTTAGATTTACCTTTTACATCTTTTTATTTTTTTAAGGAAAAGTAAAATACTAATGAATTAAGCAAACATAGCAAAGGTCCAGTAATCACTTTGCATTCTGCTTCTTTAACGATGCCACCATTTAATAAACTGGCTTTGCTCACAGAATGAGAAGAAGCTATTCAAAGGACAGCTTTGTAGGCACTAAAAAAGCTGCAAATTAGTAAGCAGCCATTTAGCAATCTATATGTAAATAGGAACCACAGCATATCTGTGCAGGTGCCTGAGTGAGAGAGGAGGCTGACCATGGCAACCTAGAATCTCTACTGTCCCTGCAAGCTTGCCAGAAAACACCCTACTCTTCTTCAACTACTCTGCCCATGCACCCCAGTATCCCATAGCTAATATTTGCATGTTGTAATGCTAAACGCCAGAACGTTCCTGGCAATCAAGGCTAATATGTGTGGAAGAAATGAGCCTGGCTGGGATAGGAGGACGCCAAACATGCCAGTCTGTGGTAGAGCACATCCTGTGACAGGTATGTTTCCTCCCTCTTAGTAGTTCCCAGCATTGAAGATGCTTTCACTTTTTCCATACAAGTCTAGGGGCTTCCATTTTGACAGGTATGGAGAAATGGGAAGAGTCTGCAACTCTTCCAGGCAAAAACTTTTGATTGGGGAGGGGGCATACAGGCAGCCATCTTATATCTAGAGCAGGAGTACTCAACCTGTGGTACGCGTACCCCCAGGAGTACGCGGACCGCAGGTTGGGGGTACACGAGCCTCTGCCCGCTATCAGCTGCTGTGATCAGCAGCTGATGACAGGCAGCATAACAGTTTTTCCCGAGTCGCGGCACAGGCAGGAGGACCTGCCTGCCCGCGCCGCAACCCAGAAAAACATCTACAGGCCTCCCGATGTCCCCTGAAGCTCCCCCTTACTTGTTCTCCCAGCCGTCGCCATCTTGAAACTCGTGAAATCTCGCAAGATCCAAGATGGCAGCGCCCAAACCTTGTGAAGGCTTCAAATCTTCAACAGGACTGTAGCCTTTCCCTCTGGGTTGCGGCGTGGGCGGGAGGATCCACCCACCCGCGCCGCAACCCATGAAAAATACATTTTAGGGGGGTACATGGGGGCCGACTTCTGGGGGTACGCGGGGCAACTGGAGGTCCGTGTAGGAGTATGCGGGCCTCCAAAGGTTGAGAACCCCTGATCTAGAGTAACACTTTCCTTTATCTGCCGACATTGCAAGTTGCATGCCAATTCCATAATGACTTATTGCATCCTTGGATGGCAAAGGCAAAAACTCACAGCCCAATCCTACCTATACCCCCCCCATTGTGCTTACGATGTCATTCTATTTACAGAAAATGTATTATAGGTGCCTGCTAGTCAGGTAAAGCCAATAAACTGTAATTAAAATGTCCTGTAATGAGCAGGAAGACCAACAAGGTGGAGATATGTATGAATGTTATAGCTGGTCTTTTAAAAGTATTGCTTCTGTTCACTTAGAACTGTTGCAAGTATCTGACTCAAACTCAGAGTGTCAGCATATCCCGATAAAGAAAGCACATGTGCTAATAGTGGAATGATTTGTATTCTGAGGTCTACCGTAACTTTCACTAGAAACAGTGAGATATTTTACTGAAAGTATTCAAATATTAGAATCTTCATAGCATAACTTTACTTTTAACCAAGAGCATCTAAGTTGCATCAACCTGCTGTACTAGCAGACTTACAGCTGCAACAGACATTCTACAGTCATCTCACATGACTGCCAGACTTCAAATTTGTATGCATCGCATACATACAGTATGCATATGGGTTTGGTAGCTGAAAGCACTTCAGTGTCAAAAACCTGTTCCATTTGAAATGCTTACATCTTGGAAACCTAGCCTACTGGATACAACAGTCTTGGAACAAACTCTTGACTACTTCTGTAATATAAACATGATACGCATAATCAGCTTAGCATATAAATCAGGAACTTGTGAATCTCAGCCATGGCAACTTCTGCTATCTGAAATAGAGATTTTGCTATTTAAACACTGCAGAAACTGCTGCTGGTGAGATCAATGAGCTCTTGGCTTACACTTCTCCAATATAACTGCTTTCATGAGTTACAGAAATGACTAAAAGGAATGTGTCAGTCAACCCATGAATATTACTAGTCAGTAGACATTGCCTAAAAGTACTTTTTTTTTAAATTACAGGTGTGATGAATATGTCACCCAGTTGGATGAAATGCAACGCCAGCTTGCTGCAGCTGAAGATGAGAAGAAGACACTGAACTCCTTGCTTCGTATGGCCATTCAGCAAAAGTTGGCTTTGACCCAGCGCCTTGAGCATCTTGAGCTGGAACAAGAGCAGCCCAAAAGGGGGGTGCGCACAAAATCCGCTTCCAAACCCAAGAGTAGTAATCCCAGTGTAAGTCATATACGATCCTGTGGAGACAGATCTGAAGGAGCTGTCCTTAATAACCAGGTGTTTTGCAATGAGAAGTATAAGATCTATTGCGATTAAGAAGGCAAACTAGGAGGTCGTAAATAGGTGCATCTAACGTTTGTGCTATTGAATGTCAGCATAAATCCCCACTATATTAATGTTGCAGTGATGAGTGGATTTGTACTAGTATGTTGTTAAACCATGTAATACAGGTTGTATTATAGTGGTCTTAACTGTAACTGACTCACAAGCATGGGGCAAGGGGGAATGCTGTTGACGAGTTAGTTGTGGAAAAGGCGGTTTCCACAGTGAGCAAGTGTGGTTTTGCTGTATATGGGTAAGTGTTAAAAATGCATACCATGTATACTTTATCTGGGTTACTAGCTGTAGCTTGTATAGCACAAATATGATCCTTTCCCCTGGCTTACAAGCATATTTCAAGTAATGGAGATAATTTTATGGCAAAAGCATCTCCTTGTTTAATAGGTTTGAGAAGTGGTGAAATGCAACACTTAACATTTAGCTGCATAACTTGGGTATTTTTCAAAAACCAAATCTAAATGGAATGTGCAGTTAGTTGCTGGCATTATCACCACTTACCAAAGTCCAAATGCTTTCTTCTAAGCTGTAAAAGCTAGGACAACCTAATAGGGGGAGATACATTCTGAAACCCTCTGGGTTTATCCCCCCTTCCCGCTTGTTTTCAGCGGGTTACATTATAGAAAATTGCACACTTAAAAAAAAGAGAGAGAGAGATGCAATATTGCCTGTTCTGGAACAAAACTTAATGCTAAAAAAAAAAAAGGATCTCAAAGAGTTCAAAAACATTGTTGTGGGACAGTCCCATGTACTACAAAGATTTCTGTAGTATCATGTTGTAGTTTTTGGCAAAGTAATGTGCCAGGAAGAAGGGTGGTTACACATTGGGCACCATCTAGCCAAAGTTTAGCTCATTTGAATCCCCTTGATTGCAGTAAGGAAAGTTAAACAAATCCTTGACGTTTTCCCATTGCCGTCAATGGGACTTCAAAGTGCTTAGGGTTATGCCCATTATTATTATTATTATAATATCTGCACAGTATATGTGTACAAAATTAATAGGAGTATGTGCTAGTATTGTCAAGTTGCAACGCGGTTCTCCTTAACTGTCAGTATTAAGGCTTAATAGAATAGTATTACAGAGCTCTGGCTTTTGTTTCAGCAAAAAAACAAATTGCATTTCTTATGCAAGCACATGTTTCACAGGGCTCTACATTCTAGGCACAGGGAATTAAATAACCAGTGTATTCTTTCCGATACATAATTATGAAGTAGGTTAGCATATACGTATTCATCTTTCAAAGTCCACTATTGAACTGTCAAGAGGCCTTTTTAGCCGCTTACGTAATTTCAATACATTTGATAATAACAGAAAAAGTGTACTTCATAATTGGTGCCTATAGAAGCAGTAATGATACAAGACTGGGGTAAAAATGTTGCTTTTAAAATTGTGGTAAATTGAAGGAGCACAATAAGGCACATTTTTTTTTTTTGAAAAAAAGAAGAAACAAAAGAATTTTTAAAAAGTGCCTAGTCTCAAACTTTATTTTAATGTAAAGCCCTGTCCATTTTGTACTCTTTTCAGATAACTTTGTATGCTTAGAATATTACTGAAGAAGTAATGCAGGACTGCACAGCTGTGTCTGCTGATAGTAGTAGTATTTTTTCCCTTTAAAGCCATGCTAATAATAATCTCGTTGTTGTTGTACTGCCTCATCTCACATTCCTATTTCTTTTTAGATGATCAGCAGCTTGCTTCCTCTGTATTGCCGCTCTGCCTATAAAGTAGTTAGGAGATATAGCAATGTTACTGTAAAGTAATAAGGGGAGTTCTGCTGGCTTCCCTAGCAAAGGGAAGCCATGTGGTGCTTGTACCTCTCAAGAGATTAGGAAGAACAAGAAAATCCGCAAAATGGAATTGCAAAGAAAAGTCCTAAAGTGGAGAATCTGACATCTAGAAAGTCCACAACCAAAGTTATATGTGTTGATGTATCGTTTAAAAACAATGCAACAATTGTGACCCATTTAGTTCTAATGAGGAATCGGCAAACATGAGAGGTTTTTAAAAAAGAGGTCTCTTATTGTCAGAATGGCAGGCTCTGTGCGCCTCTATTACTGCATTTGCAGCAAACACTGCGTTCTCCTAAATTTGAGCTTTAATATTGCTATGTAGCAGGTTTTGATATTTTTAGAAGCAGAACACCTTTTAACAATGTTCAATCCTGCTGTTCTCCTCTTTGCTGCACAATAATCCAAAAGGCCTTTTTAACCTTCCCTTCTCCTGCATTCTTGCATTGTGTGTGATTTTATGAAATGCCTTGGGGAGTCACTAGGCATTCAGAAGACTTAAGCTATTTTGCTCCATTAGAAGCAGCTCCATTAGAAGCTTTTGCTTCCGCGTCGAGGGGGAGCTGTTAATACAATTCTTACTGTACCTTTTTCTCTGGTGGTGCTCGTAACATGGAATACTCATGGGAAAAAGGACACGTTAAGAGATCAATGGCATTGACAAGTTTTCAAGTTAGTGTAAACAAAACAGGGAAGTTTCAGTGTTGTTGGATGGTGACATTGTCCGTCAGTGTCTGTTCATATTGCTCAATGCACCATATTTACAGTTTTCAATAAGCTTACTCACCGTTTTCCATGGTTATTTCTACCCTCCTCTTGAAAATCACTCAGTCCACTGAGCCCTTGTGCTTTCTCTGTGATTGAGGCATTCCCAGGAGCTGTGCACCCAAGAACAGCTCTGCTTCATTCCTATGTTTGTCAGTTGTATGAGTCCAATTGGCTTTAAACCCTAGTAGAAAAAGAAACTCAGAATCATCCCAAAAGGTGATTTGCCGTTGATGTTTAGAAACTGGGGTTAAAAGATGTTCAGAATTTGTGAGCGTACACCGGTTGGGTTCTCAGTTTCCTAAAACTAACTTCTGTTACACAATGCCTCATTTTGCTTTCATTGGTTTGGGATTCAGCATGGGACACTTACTAAGCCATCACCTACCTCTGCAAGCAGGACTTTTCTCCTAAACGATTTACTGTTTTCTGCATTGGCTGGCATGATACACTGACCTGCATGTTTCTGGAGAGCCTACAGCTTCATTGATAACTTCTTTTGCATACTACTCACTGCTGTTTACTTATGCTTGAGCAGCATAGCCTGGTTCAGGACTTGTAAGACAATTTCTTCCTGCACAGCTTTTGCTAACAGGCAGTGCACCAGAGCATGGTTTCAGATGCTTGGAAAGCACTCATCATGAACTCCATTGGCTGTTTTACCTTAAAAAACTAACTGATGCCCCTCAGCTGACTAATGTGCTATGGACCTATTGCAGCACACCCTTGGGTGGTGTTTTAAGTTTTCAGCTCTTGAATTGACAAATAATGACCAAATTTTTCGTCTCTAATGTTTTTGTTTGTTTTTTACTTTCACTTTTCAGCTGTAGAGTAGTTCCTGGAGAAGGCCATTGCAACAGTGCAACTCCGTACCTTAGCCCTGTGTCGTTATGGTTAGAAGTGGTGGTAGCCCGTTGCACAAAGAATGGAAACCACTGATAGTGAACTTACTTTTTTTTTTCCCTTAAAGCAAAACAACATAAATTTCAGTCTGCAACTTGTGTGTGTGTTCCCCCTCCCCCTTTTTACTTTTTGGCATATTATGTCTGGATCCAAACAAGTAAAGCTTTACCTTTTACTAAGTGCTGCTGCAGGAAGAAAACTTACAAATGCTGAAGAAACCTACTTCATAGTGAAATAATTGCCATGGTAGCTTATTATGGCATATTAGAAATGTTCAGATGGGTATTTTTTTTTAATTTCATTATAGAACATTCATTTTTTTTAAACTGATTGTTTAAACCTGTGCACTTTTAATATTTTGATATTTACTTTAACGTCTTTTTATTCTTTTTTTGTAGAAGAGTTTATATTAAAAAAAAATCCAGTGACTTATGCTAATAGTTTCTCTCCATTTGGGGCTTGTGCTTGATGTGTTCCATCCGCATGTGGCAGAGTTTTATACAACACTGTTTTGCTCTCTCTCCACCGTGTTTAGAAAAGAGCTTCCACACAAACCTGGAGTTCTGCTAAACAATATGTGCTGTGCATCAGCAGCTTTCTTTTTTAATTATAAAATTATAAGCTTTATCTGTTTTAAATTACTGGTTTTTAACTGCCATGTTAATTGAGAAATCCAGGGTATTCAAATTCTGGGGTTTTTTCATATTGTATTATTATTCTTAGGAATAGTTCAATGTAACAAGAAGAAAACTTGACTTTGCTCTGGTTAAAACAGTTATAGGCACTTGAAAAGAAATATTAGTGTTACCTATAAATTCCAGAATGTCTGGTTTTTAGGGGGAAAAAATTATATGGCGTATGATTGGGTAACAGAATTTTATACAACGATACCACTTAAATTCCAAATTGGAATTGTTTTTGTTACTACTTTGTTTTATTGTGCCAAATTGTGGTACATTTTAGAAAGACAAATTCTAAAGTTGTCAGTGATAGGATGTTCTATTTCAGCGCCTTTTTGTCATTTAATTGTTGCCAGTAGTGCCTTTCATAAGTTTAAAGGGAGAAGGTTAGGCTAGTTTAGTCTGTCCAAGGAGAAAGGAATTGTGGTCTTGGAACCTAGTAGTGATGTGGAGCAATAAGTGCAAAGCGAACTCCCCTATCGCACATTTTTTTAATGCGTAGACCTACTGCAGAGATGATATATGCGCAAATTGTAAAAAATTCTGTTAGTCAATGATACTTCATCATGCAAATCCTTGCAAATTCAGGGGCATAGAAGAAGAGAAAACAAACAAAAAGAACAAAACCCGAATATACTTTGCAAACCAAATGGACTTTATTGAACAAAATAATAAGCAAGATGTATTAACACATTTGTGGTTGCAGTACAGAGGATATGTTGGGAATAATTGGTGTTCTGGTAGCTTTGTATGGTGGTGGATACAGTTTAACCATAGTATTGTTTGCAAATGTGGAGAAGAAGAAGAAGAAAAACAAGACATTTTAATATTTTTTCTCTTGCATGTTGTATCTAATCATTGTAATTTCAGGAAACAGAAACTGAAATGTGCATCAACAAAAGAGGTACCTGCAAGTCTTGGTGCTATTTGTTGAGGCTACTTTGAATGATTAAATTGGTACTTCTGGGGGGAGGAGAAACCACCTGCCTCTAACATTAAAAAAAGTACAAATTGTAATAATAATGTCATGGGGAAAAGCTTTCTGTTTGCTGGAAGAAACGTTATTATTCCTAGAAGTGGGGACTTATATTTTCATCTTTTTGGTTACAGTATTGACTCATAAGTGATATGATTACATTTAAAATTACATCTCTATGTGGGTATTTATTTGAAATGTCAAAAGTACTGTATTATGTTTTTATGTGCATTACCTTTTAGTGGTGGATTGGTCTCCATTTTATTGTCACATGCATGTACTCTTGCCAATAACCTTTATACAGACCTGGGGAAAATAAGTTAATGTGATTGATTAAAAGGCAGATGTGGAAATCTGGTTGAGATACAACTCTGTTAATTTGATAATTTTAGGAAGTGTAGAGGACAAAAAATGTTAATTCCAAATTAATCCAAAAAGAGTGCATGTTGTGTAGGAAAGCAATCTACCTGCGTAAAGATTGTCATGTTGGCAGTATCAATAAAGGAGAAAGAAGAGATCGGACTGATTTGTCTTTGAATTATGCTGCTTCTCTTTGCTGAAGTGTTGCTTGACCTCACAACAGCTTTAACATACAGAGTGTTCTTTCTTTCTTCCTCCATTTAGGGCATTTTTACACATTTGGGGCATAATCCAAAATCATGTCCAAGTCCAAGTCATGCAATTTTTGACCCAATCCTATCATTGGGCTGCACTCCCGGAACTCACATTCCGGCAGCACAGCCCGACTTACAGCATTGCAAAACAGGGTGCGCTGTCGCATGCTACCCAGCAGCTGCTAGAAAGGGCGAGTGGTGCCGACTGTGTGGCAGTGGCCCTCCTGAATAGCCTGGCACCGGTAAGTTAGCAGTAAGGGCAGGCTGTGGGTGGAGAGGGGCAGGAATGAGCCAGTTTGGGGGGAACCATGGGGAAGGGGAGGGGTGGATCTGGTGGCAGTCTTACATGCTGGATCTTATCCTCTCTTTTTAAAACCTTCCCACCCCTTTTCTCTTGACATACACTGCTAAAATGGGTGGCGTTTGTCCAAGGAGGCCCAGGCCCATAGGCGGCTTGAGGGCTTACATGGAGGTAAATAAAAACATTTTTACTTACCTCCCATTTGCCTTTTGCCATTTGAGATCTCCATCCCCCACCCCCAACATAGCATGCAGTGCACACATTTTTGGCACATCTGCATGCTATAGCGTAGCAGGGGATAGGATTGGGCTCTCACAGTCCTGTCTATTTCAGTGAGAGATTCCTGCGGGTTGGTCTGTCTGACTGACTGACGGACTGCTGGAAGTCTCCTCGGGGTAAGCCCCAGTAATTGCAAAGGGTCAACTTGGACCTGGTTAACAATGTCCCCTTACCCTGAGGAGACCTAACACTTATTCCACCTGTCAAGAACAATGTTGAGTGCTGGTTCCCTTGTTGCTTTAGGTTGTAGTGAGACCCTTGAAAAGACCAAATAAAAATAAGAAAATGATTGAGTCACATGATGAAACCTTCCTGCCCTGTCACACTCATGACTCTTTTGTCCTCTGTACCCATGATGGTCCGCTTTACTCGTGTTCGGTTAAACTTTATCATAGGTACATAAATGAAAAATGACATATACAGTTGGCCCTCGCTGTTGGTGGGAGATCCGTTCTGGACACACACACACACACACACACACAAACACACACCCTGTGGATAACAAGAATCCGCAGATACTGGGGTCCCCAATCAAAACACTGTAAAAACAGAGTGCGCCCTGGGGCAAGGCTGGGAGGAGAAAAGAGCCTTCGCATGACTCGGAAGTGGGTTGTCAAGCTTGCAGAAACCCTGTGGAGACTTGAAAATGCAGAGGTTTGGTCTTTTAAAGATAGAAATGGGGATGGGGGGGTTTCTTTGTTTTACAGAGCTTTGATTGCGGATCCTGATCCGCCCTCCTTCCCACCCTCTCCCCGCCCCAAAATGCTCCCTTCCCGCCACCCTGCAGAGCTTACCTGCCCCGGCAGGTGCCACTCCTTTGTCAGCAGAGGCCTGCCGGTGCTGCCAACAGTCCTGCAGTTTCAGGAATGCACAGTAGGTCTTGTAACGTACCGCCTGCAGATACAGGGGTGGTGGTGGTACTGTATACCACTTTTCAACAAAGTAGTTCACAGAGTGGTTTACATAGTAAAATAAACCAATAAATAAAATAAACCCAGCAGTCCCTGCCCCCAAAGTGTTCACGATCTAAAAAAAAAAAAATACAGAAGAAACCAGCAACAGCCCCTGGAAAAGACGCCATGTTGGGGTGAAGAGGGACTATTGCTCTCCCCCTGCTAAATATAAGAGGACACCACTTTGAAAGGTGCTTCTTTGCCCAGTTAGCAGGGTATATTGGTAACAATATTACCAATATTGTTGGGTCCCATATGTGTTTGAAATGGGTGAAAAATGGATTTTTGTCTCGCTTTCCTGCCATAAAAAGATCACTTCCAGCATTACTCCTGTTTAGACACAGCAAGCAGTTTATTTCTGTTTAGCCTAGACAAGTGTTGTTATCTCCCCTCTGCAGATTTATTGGCTCTTCTGGGCAGTTTGACAGAACCACTTCCTGCCATCTCTTCTTTCTGCAGTGCTCTTTATCAAAGGTAATGACAGCAGGGAATGTGATACCTTGAGAGCTGCTTCCTCCCGAGTCTGCCTTCCTGTGTCTCTTGTTTGCTACGTATTTCGATGTCA
Source organism: Plestiodon gilberti rubricaudatus (assembly GCA_026170595.1). NCBI lineage: Eukaryota > Metazoa > Chordata > Lepidosauria > Squamata > Scincidae > Plestiodon > Plestiodon gilberti. The sequence continues at coordinate 216,327,105 of JANXHW010000002.1, read as the reverse complement.
CATCTGGCTTGCTTCTTGGCAGGTGTTTTTAGGTGGAAAGAAAGGAAAGGATTTGTCTGTGCTCGTACGTGTAATTTATTTTCAAGTGTTCCTTTTATAAAGGGGAACCAGAAACAGGGTAGCCAAGGAACTGTATTTGATCTTGTACTGGGTGCGTTGAAGATGCATGTTATGCTTCTCAGTAAAAAAGCTTGTTGTGTATCCCTGAGTAACTAACAGCCGAATCCTGTCCAAAGCCCCGCACTGAGATGCAGCGCCACCAGAGCAGGCTCCGCTGTATCCAGCGTGGGGTTGGAGGTCTTCTTGAGGGAAGGGGATGATTGTCCCCTTCCTCTGTGTTGAGCCCTAGCAGTCCCTATGGGGCTACTTGGTGAACCAGCTAAATGGCCGGCCAACTCCGAACAGCCCCATGTTGGGCTTTCGAGCCCGGGACAGGGGGTAGGATTTGACGGAGACCTCCTCCACTAGACGGAGACCCCTGTTGGTGCTGGCTTCTTCCACACCACTGGGACTGGCTTCCGTGGTGTCGCAACGTGCTTTACAGCATGTTTCTGACAGCGCAGAGCCCAGTTCCGCTGGCGGAGGCCAGCATAGGATTGGGCTGTAAGGCACTGTCTCCCAGCCAAGAAGAATTACCTGTCCTCACCATTCAAGGTAGCACAAGTAAGAAATCTGAATACTGTACATAGAATCCTATTCCATATGTTTGTAAAAAAAGGAGGCAACAGTTAAAGCAGTCAGAGAATCAACAGTAGTACCCTGTGGCGGGACGGTGAAGAACAGGAATAAGACCTGACAATTTAGAAAAGTGGTTCTCAAACTTTTCAGTCTCTGGTGCACTTTACACTCCTAAGTGTGGAGCCTTGGGGAGTCCCGCCGGCACATGCAGGGAGCTCGAGAGTACTGGCGCATGCACAAAGTGGTGCAGGGCCGAGTAGATGGCAGCCACTTACGAAACTTGGGGGAGCCCCAGGGCTCCTAGGAGCACACTTGGAGAAACACTGATCAAGAACATTGTGTTTGGAAACAAGGTTATGAACAGGCATGCCTGTCTGTCTTTATTCTTTTTCCTGTGAATAACAACATTTCACTTGCACACTAACTAGCATCACACTACTAGTTTTGAAGCAAGCCTAATATAGGTGTTACTAGCCAACCCAGATTGAAAGAAATCCTAGGTTGCCAGGAGTCGTTGTTGTTGGATTGAGTGGTCCTGGCCACTGCTGTTATTCATTCAAACTCTCATCAGTATAATTTGTATACTGCACCTTCATGCCAGCCAACAGTGCAAATTAATGGACCTCCTCGTTAAAATGGCAAAATGCATTAACATTTCCACAAAAGAAAAAAAAAAGTGCAAGCGTGTGTGTGGGGGGAGGGCAGCTGAGTCTGCTTTACAACTAGCACAACCAGTATCTGTGCCTACTTTCTTTCTGCTCAACTTGTATGTTTACAAACAGATAGTACAAGAAACACCACAGACCTTCAGTACTACCTCCTCATCGAAAAAAAAAAGCCCAAACAAACAAGTCTGACTAGGTAAAGATGCTGTGCAACCTTCTACCGGTAGCACTGCAACAATGAATACAGCATGAAACCATGTATTCTTGGGAGAGTCTTGGTGGAGGTTTTGAAGAAGGAGCCTGAGGTTTGCCATAAAAGAATAACAGCCCACTCCTATCCTCCCCCCCCCACTGGTGCAGCTGTGCCAAAAAGGTGTGCACTGTATCCAGTGGTAGGGGGGTGATCAGGAGGCTTTGGATGGGAAAGGGAACCCCTCCGTAAGTCTCCTGTTTCGCAATGAGTCTCCTCAGACCTGCACCAGCGATTTCACTGGCACAAGTCTGAGGAGAGAAAGGGAGCCGGAAGGGATAGGATCCAACCCATGCCATTGCTGCTGGATCCACCACCACCCCGCAGCGGTGCCACTCCATTCTTCCCCTCTCTTCCCCTGTTCCACCCTCCCCCCAACCCTCTCCTGCCTACCCTGCTGTTATTCCTGCTCCAGCGGGAGACCAATGATCCAGCGGCACACACAGGAAGGCTCTGGCTACTCTGTGCACTGTCGGAGCACGTTTTACAGCAGCTTTGTAGCAGCCAGTGGTAACAGAAGGTGCATTCCGCCAGCGGGGCAGCCAAATAGGATTGGGCTGTAGGAGACCCCTATAGATCTCCAGTAACAAAGGTCAGAAGGCAGACACCAAAGAGCACCATGGAGTAACAGAATCCACCTGCAAGAAATCATCCAAGTGCCAGTGCTGTGGACGCAAGTAAGGTGACCACCTTTCCAGCAGGGCACCTGAGCCATCAGCACCTGGTTGGTAGGCAGTTTTCCCATTTACAGCTTCTCCACAGTGAGAGAAACTGCAGAAAAGCTGGAGTTCTGCCTCTTCTGCAGTAGTTACAAGCACAGAATTGCTGTCAGGAAAAGGCGGTGATGAACTCCGTACCACGGATGACCTTGTTCCATGCAGAACTATTAAGTACTGTGTAGTGTTAATAGTGAGGAAACTGAGCAATCCTTTCCATTCCTCCAATTAAATACTGTACAACTGGGAAGCACACTGTAAAGCAGCCACTAGATGGCAGTGCAATGCAAAATGATGCAGGACAAAATAGCAACATCTAATGTAAGTAGCACATTACAGCAGAAGCGGCAAACATAATGAAATTCCCCTGTGTTTAGGGTATTTGACTTGATTTCTAAAGATAATTTCACTTCACACAAAAAAGTTTCCTTTTTTGAAATAGTTTGCTCAAGTTTTGTTTATAGGAGCATGCAATCTTCTGAGCTGCACATATCTCTTGGATTGCAATCCTATATGCACTTTCCTAAGAGGAAGTTCCATTGATGCCAGTGAGGCTTACTTTTGAGTAGACATGCCTAAGATTGTGCTGTTAATCTGGCAGCACTCTTGATCAGTTTTTGAAAGATAAAGCATGTGTTACCAATATCAATATGAAACTTTTCATGCATTTATATATATATATATATATTCCAACCATCAGTACAGAGTTGTGGCAGTTTACAACAATTTAAACAATATAGTAAACTATAAAAGATAATAAAACTCATTGCCAAGACCACCAGCTCCCTCACTTTGCTCCAGGAAGGTAGTTGCTTAGCGTCTTAAATTCTAAACTCTGTTTAAGGCCTGTTCAGACTCTGCAAGCTCTGCATGCAGAAGGTTCCAGGTTCAATAGCTGGCATCTCCAGGTGTAGCTGGGAAAGCCCCCTATTTGAAATCCTGGAAAGCACCAGGGATGTAAATGCAATAAACAAACACATTGATTACGCATACAAAAGGTGGATTCCTTTAACTTTCATGAAGAGCATTCTAGAGGCAGGGAGGCATTTTTTTAAGCATAGGACATTTCCACATGGTACCTCAAAATACTGTTTTTGTTTAAATCAGCTGGTTTCTTAAAGGGCAATTATTTCAAAGCAAAACAAGCCAGTTAGCGGACTGATATTTGAGTTCAAAAGTTGTGTTATTTTTTGAAACACTGCCACCTAGTGTTGCAAAGGGAAATGAATACTGTACAGTATTTGGACCAGGGAATGATAACTTTATCAGTATATCCCAGGGAGCAATAGATTTGCAATCTTATGCTTGGGAGGAAACCTCATTGAAATGAATAGAACTTACTTCTGAATCAACATGCAGAGGACCATATCGGACAGCAGCAAAACCTGTTAATCAGGTATACAAAACTGGACAATTTGTGGTGGTGACTGACTGGCCATAAGGGGTGGTTGCTTGGAAACAGGAATCCCTTTCAGATAACTTTGGTTGTGGCAGCACAGAAAAAGTCTAAAATGAAACTAAAGTATTCAAGTATTGAATTAGTTGCTCAGTTGCATTGCTGCAGATTTGTTAAACGAGGAACCATTAAAAAGAGAGAGAATGGCAGTTCTTTCCAAAAACGTAGAGTGGGCTGGCCAAAATATACTGATTCAGAGCAAGTCCTAGGTTTGTGCGCTGCGCCGTGCCCCTTCCACTGCTTCACTCTTCTAAGGGCAGCTAGTGTTTTGCGATCAGGAATCATCTAACGGTCAGAGAACATCAGAAGCTCCACTGCCCTTTCATGGATGACAAACCACCACTGTCAGAAAATAATGCAAGTAAAATATGTAATAATTGGGGGAAAATGTGTTCTAAAAGATAACACCAGCACCCAAGCATTCAGTATACATGCTAATGCAGGGGTGGCCAACCTTCTAGCATTAGGGCTACTGTGTTCTTAAGAGTTGTGTAGAAGACAGAATCTTGGCAGCTTCAAGTGCTAATGGTGCTGCTAAAGCAGCTGCACCTGCTGGAATGCCCTCACTTATGCAACCATTTAAAGGGCCAGCATCCATGTTGAAAGGTTGGCCACCACTGCGCTAATGTATAAAATTATAAATTGTTGAAAAGAAAGGTGTAGAGAGCTAATAGCGCAATGGCAACCGTATACAGTACTTTATGTGTATAGCATACTCAGTTCACACTAGAAAAATCTCATTATTTGTTCTTTGCACTTTCTGTTCACTTAAGGAAGTTAAAGGTGGTTACCAATCTTTCCATTAAAATAGTAATCAGGTTGCAATCCAATACACACTTACCTGAGAGTAAGTTCCATTAAACTCAATGGGACTTACTTCTGAGAAGACATGCATAGGATTGTGCTGTAAATCGCAAAAGATGACACACCATACAGCATGGCCTGGCCGCCACCACAAGTGGCGAGCTGCCAGGGCCATGTGCTACCAGCCTATCAACAACCCCCAGTGCCAGTAAACCAGTGTGGCAGCAGGCGGGGGGGGGGGGGAAGAACAGGGTGGGGAGGGGGAGGAACGGGAAGGGGTTTAGGGCACGGAGGTGGGTGGATTGAGGCCAGGAATGGGGTGGTATCAGTGGAAGTGGTGCCACCGATATCCTATCCCTGTTCCCAGCCTTGATCCTCCTACCTGGGTCCACTCGGACTTGCGCCAGCAAAGTACCTGGTGCACATCTGAGTAGACACAATGGGACAGCGGAGGCCTGTCCCAGAGCAAGGGAACAAATGTACCCTTATATTGAGGAGGCCTCCGGGACCCAAAACTCTGCCGAGGTTGGCAGCATATGGCCCATTGGTGCAGCTGTGGCGGTACAGGGAGAGGTAGGTAGGATTGGGCTGCCCCTCTCAGAGGTTGCAGCCTAAGGCAAGTACGACAGTGGCCAGATAGTTACAGGGTCACAGGTAGGGCACTGCCTTGCTCCCTGTCAATACCGTGATAGATGGCCCAGCATAAGGCACTCTCCATTTAAATGTTCAGACTAATAATCATAAATCCAGAAATACAAAGGATATCAGTTAGGGTTTATTGGTGGTAGATGAAAAAGGTCATAAGTATACATAATTGTCCCAGTTGCAGTTGTGGGCTAGAGAGCTCAATCCTATGCTGGTCTTCGCAGGCGGGACTGGGCTCCGCACTGTCGCAAACGTGCCATAAAGCACATTGTGACAGTGTGGAGGCCTGTCTCGCTGGCGTGGAGGTCAGCGCCAGCAGGCCTCCGCCGGGAATGGAGCTGAGCCCGCCACACCAGCAGGCGGGGAAGAGGTGTTCTGGGGCAGGGAGGGTGGATCATGCCCAGGAGGGGGGTGGGCTCGGCAGAGAAGGCCTCCGCCGAATCCTATCCCCCGTCCCGGGCTTGAAAGCTTGACACAGAGCTTATCAGAGCTGCGCCAGCAATTTTGCTGGCACACCTCTGAGTAGCCCAATAGGGGCTCCTGAGGTTTGACACGGGAAGGGGACAATCATCCCCTTCCCTAGAGGAGACCTCCAGCCCTGCGCTGGATGCAGTGGCGCCGCTGCATCCAAGCGCGGGGCTTTTAATAGGATTGGGCTGTGAATCACATATGCTTCATATGTAAGTATATTTAGCAAACAGGTAGCAAACATCCTTAGCAATCAACTTTCTTACTCTGGCATCAGTTGTAAACTCCTTCAGGGCTGTTTTCCAGATGTATCTTCATGAAACAGATCCAACAACATGCTAAAGTTCCAGAAAAACAAACTGAATGCTCAAGAATCAGCGGTATGCCTCTGCAAGCCATTTTAGCAAAATCCATGTGCTTCTCAAACATAAATAAAAGACAAAATGCCAACATATCCAAAGTAAGAGGTAAAAAAAAAATGCATGCCATATATCCAAACATGTCACTGCACACACACAACCACTGCTGTTACGTCACTGAAAAAGCACAAAAGCCTTTCTGAGTGTTTATCTCATTTCAAACGGAAGGGGTGCTGCTGACTCTCTGCACTGCAGACCACCATGAACGCAATTCCTCCTTCAAGAATGGGATCCACGTGACAGCAATGAAGTAAAACACACATTTTCAACCTTTCATGTGAGGAATTGGCCCTTTCCTTGGATGCCTCACCTCAAACTGGAATCCTGTAGAATTGTTTCTCAGGGGAGAGTGGGCCTGCTATGCTAGGGGGAGATTCTGCAAGGATATGCTTGCACAGGGACCCATAACTGGCCAGTGTATCATGTAGACATCATTGCTTCTCATTTGTGCAGCCAGATCCTGAGCCAGGGTCACAGCATTTCTGATGGGAAAGGAGCAACTTACTGTGCAACACTTCCTTTTGGTTTCTGTGGTCTTGGAACTACAGCAGCACCCGACTGGAGGGGCAGCCTAGTGCTCCTACTCTGTGTGCTCCCCAGGCTCACAGGGAGCTTCTGCACAGATGAGCTATCCCATCCAAATGTGGAAACGTTGGATATGTGAAACAGGTTCTTCCATTCAAATACATAGGGTAACTTCTGTGGGTGAGAAACACATTTGTGTGTGTGTGTGTGTGTGTGTGTGTGTGTGTGTGTGTGTGTGTGTGTGTGTGTGTGTGTGTGCGCGCGCGCGCGCGCGCAAGCGCACATGCACCTGAGTAACTGCTTGATCCAGGGGACCTGTGTTTATCTGCTGGAGCAGGAAGCCTTAATAGTGAGCAGCTACTGTGATGTTTTTTCAGCCTACTCCTTTAGCTCCAATCATATCTACTTCCTGAGCTAGATTGCCTGACAATGGGTTATTATAAACTTGCATTGAAAGCTACTTCTCAGTGTACATTTTTTTTTTTTTACAACCAGAATAGCATCAAAGAGTTTATAATAAAATTCCCAATTTCTGGCATACTCACATACTGTATTCAGTCCTCTGCTGTTTCTGTTTTACATGCAATAAAGTTCAATCTGAAGAATTCCACTAGGAAAGTACATACAGTACATATTCAGGGTACAATAATTTGAATTCATCTTCCTGTGACCATTTCTGTGAAAGAAAATGAGTTCTAATGTAAAATCCTGCAATTTATAAATAGGGAGTCTTTGTACAAAGGCACTTTGTGTGTCCAGTTGAGTATCATATGATGGCAAAAGCACATGAGGGTCACTCTGAGGATTACATCATTCAGCAGAGAATAAAACATGCATCTCTTATGTGAAAATTCTGTCAGGAGAAACTATCCACTTTCAAAAGTCAAGGTTTATAGTCTCCGATGCCTCATGAAATGCAGAGGAATTTATATATAGATTTATCTATCACAGACATATTTAAGGAATCTTCAGTAATGTGGAAAGCACAGCCAAGAAGAGCGGAAATGGATATAAAATGCTTTCCTTCTGGGTGAATTTTAATGCATTATGGTCAGCAGGACAGAACAATTATGTAACATTTGAGATAAAGTGGTTCTTCCAACCCTCCCTCCATGTGTTAGTTTTCTTGTGGAGTTAGGAGGCAATAAACAGAGGTTCCATATCAAAATACTGTACTTCATTTTGATGGAAACAAACCTCAGATGCATATCCAAAAACAAAAACTGAATTAAAGCCACAATCCCCATTTACTAGGAAAAATACATTATCTCTTCAAATCTAGTACACATACTACCCTGTCCTATTTTGCTGTCTTCGGGTGCATAAGAACATAAGAACCGCCCTGCTGGATCAGGCCAAAGGCCCATCTAGTCCAGCTTCCTGTATCACACAGTGGCCCCAAGACAACAAGATACCTGTGTCCAGTCGCCACTCCCTTGCACCTGGCACAGAGAAAACCTACTCCTACAACCAGGAGGTTGCTTTTCCCCATCATGGCTTGTAAACTGTGATGGACTTTTCCTTCATAAATCTGTCCAATCCCCTTTTAAAGGCATCCAGGCCAGGTGCCATCACCACATCCTGTGGCAAGGAGTTCCACAGATGAATTACACGCTGGAGTTTTCAGCGTGCAGTTTTCAGACATTAAATACCAGGAAATAAGGCTGCAATCCTGTATACACTTACCCGGGAGTACGTTCCATTGAACTCAATGGGACTTCTGAGTAAATGTGCCTAGGATTGTGCTGTAAGTATCTCACTGAGAATATACATTTTAGGACTGAGCTGTTCAGCATACCATTGTCAAAGAAGGAGAAAATCCTTCTTCTTATAACAGATTCGTGCTACTTGTGTGAAATGTACAAGTCCTCACTTAAAGTTATTGATAGGTTCTTCTTGGAAACTGCGAATGAAACCAATTTTACCATAGGCTAATTGATAAACATAAATGTTCCTATGATATTTTCCCATCAACTTTAAAACGAAACAACTTTAAACGAAATGACTTTAAGTGAGGACTTGCTGTATTCCATAGAAGGCCAGCCAGTGAGATGAGAAGGATAGGAAGTCATGATACCTAGGAAGTGTCCTGAATTGCTGATTTATCCAAAGGGTTTGTTTTAAAACTGTATCTTAATAACAGGTTGAATTTCTCTGCCTTCATCAAATAACAAGGAAAGCCTCAAAAGCAATTACAGTCATTGCTGCGTTTGAAACAAGAGGTCCTTTTCAATCATAAAGAAACTGTCTCTATTATCATATGCTGTGCCATTCACTGTTGGAGACTACAATGTATTAAGAAAATACTAATTTTTACTCACTCTGAGAGTAGAGCTCTTTCCTGATGTGATTTTCATTATTTTGAATAAATGTGAAAATACTTTTTTTGCTCTGGATCGTAATGCTGTACAGCAGAATATCAGGTATCCAGTAAGGGATGAGGCGTACACCTACACTTTCAGTGCAATCCTATCCAACTTACACCACTGGTGTAGTCAGTGGTGCAGCGAGAACGGGAGGCCCCAAAACGGAAAGGGGATTCAAATCCCCTCCAAAGGGGGATTCAAAGGGGATTTAAATCTCCCCTCCACTCCAAAGCCTTCTGCCCTGTCCTCCCCAACTAGTTACACCAGTGGTGTAAGTTGGATAGGATTGCGCAGTTTGTCTGGGATGGCAAATTACCGTATTGGTCTGAGTATAAGACTCACTTTTTTCTCCTAATTTAAGTTTTTAAACTAGGGGTGCGTCTTATAATCAGGCTGTTGCAATTTAATGCCAGTGATTTAATTAATTTTTTTTAATAGCACCAAACTTTAAGGGTGCGTCTTATAATCAGGTGCGTCTTATACTCGGGACAATACGGTAAATTCAAATGGGAATTTAATCATTTGATTTTGTCTGTAAACCGCTTTGTGAACTTTTGGTTGAAAAGCGGTATATAAATACTGTTAATTATTAATACTGTTAATAATAATAATAATAATAATAATAATAATAATAATAATAATAATAATAATAATAATAGTTAAGGAACACTGGCATTGGACCCTTCTCTCTCGACCTTCCCAAGATTTTGCAGGGTTTCCTTTGGCAACCAGGCAGAAGATAAAAACCATCAAGCCCTTTCTTCCATCAATACGTCACATAAGTCTTGCTTTCATTCCATACCAGCTTTCCATAGTTAACAATAGCTAATCATCACACTGATAAGCATTTTTTAATGAAAATAAACACAGGATGGATGCATTAGGTCTGATCCAATAATAGCTGCTGTGCACCCATGCGTGAAAAGCGCCTTGATAAAAGAAAGAATACCAACTAGTTCCAGAGATGTAAAATGTCCGAATATTGTGAGGTCATGCAAAAAATGCAATACCTTGTTGATGATAAACTTTGTTTACTACTTTAAGAATGGATTAGGTATTAATTTAATACAATCCTATGCACACTTACTTGGGAGTAAGTGCCATCAAATACAATGGATCTTCTGAGTTAATTCATATAGAATTGTGCTGTAAGAGTGTATTATTTGTGGACCAAGTGCAACCATCTACTCTCTCCCCACCAGTGGTGTCGCTATGTGGACCCCCCGTGACATCACCACCGGAAGTGACATTGCCGCCACCGTGCACACGGCTTCCCAGACGCAGGGCGGGATGGAGGGCCCAACTTCGCTCTGCCACCCGCCCGCTTCTTGCGCCGCCGCTACTGATTCCCAACTGCTTTGACACCCCCCTGCGTGTCGCCCAGGGGCGATGGCCCCCCGCCCCCCAGCAACGCCTCTGCTCCCCACAGTGACAACTCCTTCCCTAGTTTCTGATTTCAAACTGTACTCTTGAGGCACTCAGAACTACTGAGGCACAGTACAAGATCAAAGATGAGGCTCTGAGCATGTCAATGGATGTGAAGGATCAGCATTGGTGTTGAAATAAAAATATAAGTCATTGACATAACTTGATTTTTGCTATGAATACTGTTTTATCCGAACCTTGCTACTTTTTTCTAAAGTACTCCCATTGCTCTATGCCTCTGTCTATGCTTCGATTTTTGGCTGACTGGAAGAGACCACATTGCTTCTATGCTTTGTACATTTCATTCTAACACACTGTTGGGTCTTTTGTTTTTGTTTTTTAAACATGCGGATAACAGCCCAGAAAAACTCTGTGGGTGGATATGGATGACCACATACCAAATGGCGGCAACCTCCTACTGGTTGTTCTACTGAGAATCTGACCATGGCTTCTCTGGATTTCTGCTCAGGCAAAGAAGTGTGGCAGGCTTTTCCTCAGCACTTTGCAGGATAATACAGAGGGTTGACTTCACACAGTGAGTGTGCATAATCACTTGGGAAACAGTCATCTTTATGAAGCCTAAGTTTATAAAGAATCTGGAAAATTTGTATCAAAAAAGGTAGCTGTGTTGATCCATTAGCACCAAATCTGCAAGAAAATCAAGCTGAATTAAAAATACTGTACATAAATAAAAAGGGGGAGGAGAGGTAAGGAGAGATTTAGGGTGATTCTCCATCTGCTTCTCAGACCCAATGAACCTCGGAACCCAATGAAAAGACCTTATGTCTTTTGCATAATGCACAGTTCTAATCTACAGCCCAATCCTAAGTACAGTAAGTAAGCTCTGCAGTGGCCCAGACATCTACTCGGGGAAAGGGGACGTTCGTCCCCTTTCCCTGGTGTAAACCAGGGAAGGCCCAATGGACCTCTTCAGATTTCTGGCGGAAGTAAGCAGGCTCGATGGGAGATGGGGAAATGACAGACGCCATCCCACCCCACCCCCTGGGCCGGCTCGGCCAATGGACCCCTCCCTCGCCACCCGGACAGCCGGGGGATCTCTTACCTTCCTCCAGCGGCTGCATGGACGTCCTAGTGGCGGAGTGAGGGTGGCCGGCCTTGCGCCGGCTGCCCTTACTCCCTAGTCATCACGAACGTGCCTTATGGCACATTTATGACGGCTTCTGGCGGCGGAGTGCTTACTTCGCTGCCGGTTTTTTGCGCAGGATTGCGCTCCTAATCAGTTTTCCAACTCTCCAGCTCTGATGCAGCTGCAATGCAGCCCCGAGGTAAGGGAACAAATGTTCCTTTACCTGGCTTGAGGAGGCCTCCATGATTGCCCCCTCACTGCAGGATGCACCACATGCCCCGTTGGCATGACTACATCAGTGCTGGAAAGTTGGATAGGTTTGGGTCTGAAATCACATTTTGTACAGATGGGATTAATAGACTAGGACCCAATCCTATCCAACTTTTCAGCTTCGATGCAGCCATGTCAATGGGGCATGCACTGCATCCTGTGGTGGGAGGGCAGTCACCTCAAAGGTAAGGAACGTTTGTTCCTTTATCTCAGGGGAGCATTCCGGCTGCATTGGCGCTAGAAAGTTGGATTGGTTAGTAAATGTTGTGTGATGCTGGTGGCTTCCTATTTCCAATGCAACTGTGTTCTAAGATGCATTCATTTAATATGATGCTGCCGACACAGTCGTTGAGACCTGTGTTAGAAAATCCCTATTAGACTCTTGCTGTTATGCATGAACTGAGAGTGTTTCTTAAACACATCCAATGCTCTCCTGTGGAATCAGATATGCATTGTAGCATTGGAGGAGATCGGGGATGGTGGGCAAGAGCAGCCCTCTTTCAGACTGTCCACCATTAGTCCATTACCAACCTACCTTCTTGACATCAAGCAGAGCCCCTCTGCCCCTAACCTTGAGAGCAATCTCAGGATTCCACATGTTGCAGCTGTAAGCCACCTTTTGGAAAGGTGGGGTATAAATGTTTTAAATAAACAAATAAAATTGCGTTCTTCAATTGAAATGAATCTTAAAAATATGGGTAGCCTGGTCTTCATATGAAGCCACACTGACATATACTGAGTCAGTGACCATCACTTCAAGTCCCGTTGTGTTCACTGGGTCTTACTTCCAGAAAGTATCCATAGGATTGTTGCAACTTAAGATAGGTTGTTTTTTTTTAATTTCCCCAGCCCTGCCTAGAGAGATGCCATAAGGGTCATAACTTGGAGCGTGAGCATGTCCCTTCTGAGAAATGGAGAGAAATATTATGGTGCAAGATTAGTGGCTGTGGGCAGACAAGAGTGTGAGGCACACTGGTGCGTGAAGTGTGAGTTCAGGCATGGCTTGGCATCAGACAGAATCCATACTTTCCTCTTTCCAACACAGCCATGATTCGACTTCCCGGGGTCTGGATCTGCAGGACACCCAGCCAGCCTGCTAGGCTGTACTGCCAGATGCGACCCTTTTTTTCTCCCATTACGGGTGCGGGGGCTCAGCCAGCCTCCACCGTTCTCTCAGGAGCTGGCCTCATTTCCTCGAAGGGCCGGGAACGGGGACCTGCAGCAGACGAGCCACGTTCCCAAACTTCTTCCACGCCGTGTACTGAGGTTAGGACCCCCCTCCTCGTGCCTAGTCCAGGCCCTGCTTTTACCCACAATCCCCCCGGCCTCTAGTGCGGCCAAGAAGAGTGTTTCGCTCTTGGCTGTGGGATGGGAGCGGAGGAAACCTGAACCGAAGACGCCCCCAGAGCCTCTGTGCTGCGGCTGCACCTGGCGCCTTGGCTCGTTCCTCGCCGCCGGCCCCAACCGGGGAAGCGCATCCGCGCCTGTGTCGCCAGCAGCGGCGAGGGGGCAGTTGCCGCTGAGCCTTCCCGAGTCGCCCTTCGGGGAGGCGCCCTCTCCGCCTCGCCTCCGCCTCCTCCCAGCCGGTGCCTCCAGGCGAGATGCAGCCGCCGGAAAGAAAGCGCGCGCGGGAGAGCTTGGGAGCCGCTCTCCCTCCCCAACACCGCCGCCTTGTCCTGCTCGCCGCCTTCTGAGGCGGCAACTGCCCGGTCTTACGCCTCAGCCGCCGGCGGGCCAGAGTCACGGAGGAGCTTCTGCAGCGAGAGCTCAACCGAGATGGAGCCGGACGGTAAGTTTGGCGAAGGCAGCGCTGCTTGCCCCGACCCCAGATACACTGAAGCGGTGTCCTCCCCGCAGCTGCAGCAGACTGCAGTCCCCTCCTGCATGCGCTTCGCATCTCGCCGTGTCCCAGCCAAACTTTCCATGCAAGTTTGGGCTGCCAGACGGATCTGCGCGGAAGCCAAAGCCCTTCGCTTTCCTAAGGGATGGGGGTGGGTTGCCTTGCGGTGGAATGTGCTGGAGTGGCTTGCTTTTCCTTGAAGGCGTCGACGACGCATAAGGTTAGCTGCTGCAAGTGCTCATGGAAACCTACTACTACACCTCCAGACCTCCGTTTTCTGCCTTGAAACCAGCCTGGCTGGTCTGCTAATAAATCCAGCGACCCGTGTCTCAACCGAATGGGGGCAAAGTGGTTTATTCTGGCTCTGCTTAGGAGGGAAACACCTTGCTTAAAAATGTTCACGTTTTGAGAAGAGGGGGCTGGGCTTTGGTATTTTGGCATCTGCCATTGAAATGTGCTGAGTTCCTGGTGTGATTGGAAAGAGCTGGACAGATGTGTATACTGCCTACTGTATATTGATGAGCTGGAGACTAGATGTTTTGTTTTATTGGGTCTTGCAGAAGACAATACTGGGAAGCCCCCCTTCCCAAGTAGTTAAGAACTGCCTTGTTGGGTCAGACCAAAGGGTATCTAGCCCACCATTCTGCTTCCAACAGTGGTCTGCCAGATGGAAAAGGCAATTGCTATTCCCTGTTTGGCATCAGCTGTTGGTAGTGTCATCTGTGAACTTCTTTACTTGCTATTAAAACCCATTTCCAACCAGCCCACATGAGTACACATTTAACTCCTGTTGCATATATATATATATATCCTTGGGTAAAAATGCTTTAAAAACTTCCATTAAGCTTATGGTCATTGCCATATTTTGTGGCAGCAAATTTCTAGTACTTTAGTTTGCTAGTCTTGCATCTACAGCCCCTCAGTTCCATTGGCTGAATTGTGTTGAAGTTCTGAAGTCCTGTTGTCATGAGAGAGACTCTACCTGTTGACATCTTTATTATGATTTTTGCAAATCACTATATGGTCTCCTTTGTCTTTTTTTCTAAATGAAAAGCCTCCGTAGCCGTTTCTCATAGTGAAGATGCTATAATATATTTATTTTGAGACGAAACAACCAGAGCTGTTGTTCTAGAACCCATGTTCTACACATTAAATGCAAACTCAATATGAATATACCATTTAAAAGTTCAATTTAATGTTTGTTTTCCTTTCTCCCTCTCTCATCCCTTCCTTAATCTTCAGTCATCTTTTTGTTTTTGCTTCTTTGGACAGAGTCCTGCTGTGGATTTGTGAATATCTCCCAACTCTTTGGGTACAGCTCTGAACAAATCTCTCTCTCTCTCATATCCAAACATATCAGAATGACCTGTGGAAGAGTCCTGCTTAACAAGAGGCAACTTCTGATTACTGCTGATAGCCTGCCAAGTTCATTGTGTGGTGGATTTGGCAGACTGGAGCAGCTGCTGTGTTCAATTATTGTTCAGTGAGAATATACACTGAGTGCATATTGCATCTTTGACTTTGAGGCATCCCAGGAGTATTTGAACCTTGAACCGAGTCTTAAAGACCTCACCAGACGTGTGAGGTTAAAGTTACCTTTTAAGACGAAGTGCTTGTTACGTCTCCTAGAATAGAAAGAGCATCAAGTCCAGTACCCAGGTTGAAACTGGGCCCTTTGTCCCACCAGAGCTGGCTTGCCAATTTCCATGTGCATGAGAGAGAGCGAGAGAGAGAGCGAGAGCTCTTTTAATGGGACCCAAACCGTTTATGTTAAATTAATGGTGAGACGTTCTTGGCTCCTGTCTGCTTTGGGCAGGGGATAAAAGCATATGAGGTGCAGGTTACCAGCAGGAGCGTCAACTGGAATGTTGAATTGCTTTGCTGTTTTTCAGTTTAACGAAGAACAGTGGTGAAGATCTTAATACATTTATAGGTCATGTTGAATCGGAATATTATTAAGTGTCTTATTGAGACATTATCAACATGTATACACACAAGTTTTCCCTCAGGAACGGTCTGCGCATGCGCAAAAGAACGTTATAAATAACGTTCGCGCAGTGGGCCTTCCTCAGAAGGCCCCGGGCAGCTGGCCGGGAAAGACGTCCCCGAGCCAGTTCTCCCGGCCTGGCAAGGCGGGCGGGAGGCCCCCAGGCGACATGCGCGTGTGCGCGCAGGGGAGGCGACGTGCGTGTGTGCGCATGTCATCTTTCTGCACCCTGTGTGCGCGTGTCACCTGGGGACCCCCCGCCCACCTCTCCACGCAACAGCGACGCCTCTGGCTCCACCCTTTGCGTATGTCCCTTGATCTGACATTGGAATTATCTGTTGCTTCATGGGGTAGATCACCTTGCTTCAGGTGTAGGTACCAGGACCCTGGAGTAGCATCAGTAAGTAGGTAAGTAACAGCACAATCCTAACCAACTTTACAGCACTGGTGTAGCTGTGCCAAAGGGTATACACTGCATTTAGCAGTGCGCAGTGCAGGGGCAGTCATGGAGGCCTCTTCAAGGTGAGGGAACATTTGTTCCCTTACCTCGGGGCTGCATTGCGGCTGCAACGGTGATGGAAAGTTGATTAGTATTACGCTGTAGGTATCATTAAGTAAGTATAGATTTACCGAGTTAGTTGCATTATGGCTTTGATTTCATTTGCCACTTTTTAACAACATTGCCACTATCCCCATTTCGCCTTTTGCTAGTTGATCAATGTCTTATTTTTTTCCCTTGCATTTCCCTCCATTGTTGTGATTTTTCAGACTTCTAATAAACTTATTTTAATTTTATGGTTTTCCTGCCTGGTCTCAGTTCACTTCGGAGGAAGTAGGTTTCCCTGTCTACCAGGTCGCCCATGTTCTGCTCCAGGTTGGTTTTAAGGAGACCACTCTGATGTTGGGGCTCTCTGTTAACCTAGGAGAGATACTTTCCCAAGGTGACCACTTTCTCTTTGGGCTTTCTAGTGGTGGGAGTGAGGACTAGTTTTCCCTGGTCCAATCCCAGCTTACCCAGTAAAGATGCTCCCTGAGGCATCTGGTGGGGCCACTGTGTGATACAGGAAGCTGGACTAGATGGGCCTTTGGCCTGATCCAGCAGGGCTGTTCTTATAAAGAGGATGGAGCAGAGAGCAGTTAGTGGCATACTGGTTGCTAGCTGTCCTCCATCTTTCCGTACCCTTCTTATGAGATACTGGAATTGGTGTGTGTGTGTGTGTGTGTGTGTATTTAGTAGTGTATCTATTTAGGCTATTAGCTTTTCCTTTGGTAAGTACTGTACTGACTAATTGTGGTATCTAGCTTCGACTGCTTGCCTGTGTCTGCAAGTGCTATTACTAAGAAAAACCCCAAACAATTATTGAGATTAATTTTAGAATGTTTGAACCTGTCAGTATTTAACTTTACCAAAAGTGGCTAAATACTGTACATATTGAAGGTCAATGTCTCACGTAACCATTTCAACTGTGTAAAAGCCATTGTCTCCAGCCAGGTTCTATGAGCAGCTGTGCTGAAGTAACAGTCTATAGGATTAGGTGTCAAGGTTCCCAGCAGTAGGGCAAAGGAGATTTGTCCCCAGTGCTCCACTGGGGACAAATTCCAGTGTTTGTTCTATACTACAATACTACACGGCAAAGCCGTGAAAGGGGCTTTTTCAGGGCATGGGAGCAAGGCCGGCCCATTTACGAGGCCAACTGAAGTAGTCTCAGACAGCAGATTGGTGAGGGGTGTAAGGGACTTAACTGGGAGTAAGTCCCATTGACTTGTCTCATTGAACTCAATGGGACTTACTTCTGAGTAGATATGCATAGGATTGCGCTGTAAGTCAACTTGCACTGAAGCTAGCTGATTATGGCCTAGGTCAGGGGTGGCCAACCTTCCACCATTATGGCCTCTGTGTTCTTAAGAGTTGTGTAGAAGACAGAATCTTGGCAGCTGCAAGTGCTGATGGTGCTGCTAAAGCAGCTGCACCTGCTGGAATGCCCTCACCTAGACAACCATTTAAAGGGCCAGCATTCATGTTGAAAGGTTGCCACCACTGGCCTAGGGGTTACTCTTAAATGTCTGAGCTGCAGCAAAGAAGTGACTGTGTTTGCAATAATTGTCCAACGAAGGTGGTCTGGTGATTAGTGACTTGCTCAGTTTGTGCATACCAGGTACCATCTATTCTTGACATTCCTGCCAATCTGAATTTTGACCTGAATACAGCACTGTGATTGCACTTGTAACTTTGGTCACTGATCTCCACCGAGAGATTGATAGCAGAAGTTGTCCATTATTCATTCTGTTATATATTACTGAAGTATCGGTGATATGGCTGTGGGCCTTAGAAGCTGTTCATGGAACTGCTCTTGAACAGTTTAATTCCATCTTTTTAGGGAAATTCCAAAGGAGATTGGTGATGGTTGATTCGATTTGGTATACCGACAGCGCAATCCTATCCAACTTACACCACCGGTGTAACCAGCGGGGGAGGGCAGGGCGGGAGACTTTGTGGGGAGATTTAAATCCCCTTTGAATCCCCCTTTGAAGGGGATTTGAATCCCCTTTCTATTCTGGGGCCTCCTGTTCTCGCTGCATCGCTGGTTATACCGGTGGTGTAAGTTGGATAGGATTGCGCTGTAGGTCTTTTATTTTTTTTAAAGAATTCTAATACATAATTAAAAATAGTTTGCAGATGAAAAGCATATAAATCAAACCCAAGAATGGGATTACATTATTAAGATGAGAAGGAGAACAATAAGGAAAAAACAGAAAAAACTGTGAAGTCCAATAAATGTAACTAAGGAACAAGATGTAACTTCTTACTATGATTCAAAGATAAATTTATAACAAGTTTGACTTAGAAACATTTTAATAATGCCTGTTATTAATATATAATATACTTTGTGTCTTTGAAACTAATGCCATGTGTACCGGACTGGTTGCACCAGTTCCATAACTAGTCAAGCATGAATACTTACTGAGCATTGTTATAATGCTCTCTCCTTATTTGCAAAAAGATTTCATTTTTTGTTTCAGAAATATTATCATACATTATAATATAAAGGCCATTAGGTCCAACTTCATAGATCCATACATGACATTCCAATACAGTGTAGAACTAACGGTTGCCAATTATCCAAAAAGGGTCCCATAAGTTGTTCTCTGTCCTTCGTTAGGTTTGTAAGTTTGTCTAAATGAGCTGCCTCCGAAGCCCTTGATTACCATTCTTACCGGTAATTAGAATGGAATCAGGTCTGTTTCCACTTCTGTATCCGAGTTATCCTAGCTGCTGGTAATACATTCATAATTAACACTTTTACTCTATCTGAGATTATCTTCACAAGGTAGTTTTAAAGGCACCTCTGTAGCTTGAAGCTTTAACTTCTAATTTCAAAAATAGTTTGAATCGCCATCTGCCAGTACGTTGCAGCTTTCTGGTGTGGGCATTAGCATGTAGTAGATCAGCATTGCCTAAATTACATTTTCAGAATTTGAAGCTGTTAATTGTCATCATTTTATTTAATCTCTGAGATGTCAGATACATCTGTATGTTAATTTGTACTGTGCTTCTTTTAAGGAACTGAAATTAAAATATCTAATATCCCCCCAAAATTGTATCTGAACTTCTTCCAGCAGAATTGTCAGACTGTAAAAAGGATACCACCTGGAAAGCAGCCGTTCATGAAAGATTGGACATTTACATATATTGTAAACCTCCCCAAGGGGGGTTAGGACAGCCTGCCCATGTACACCACCTTGGATTAAAAGTCGAAGGAGAAATCCAATGACCAGGAAAGGCGGTATAGAAATACTGTATATTATATTATTATTATGTTTCAGTAGCCAAATCTCTTCACTGTAACAACTTGTATGAAACTTTTCTAATCTCGAAAGACAGTATAAATTGATAGCATAAGAACAGATCTCTCTCTTTCCTCAAATTTCAAACGTTCTGCTATTCGAATCCTGTTTATTATTGGAGGTACCTTGTCATGGGGACTAATGGGGAAATTACCGAACGTACTGTAGTTTTTCTTGTATTTTCTCCATGATTTTACTATTTTTTTAAAAAAAATGTTAATGCCTTGTATCCGATGGAGAACTTCTAATGGTGCTGTTAATAGTGTCTTGTTTCAGTAGCTAATCTGCCAACAATTTATCTACCATAAACCACATTTTAAGCCAAGTTTGCTGCATGGCTTAATAATAAGATCTTAAATTTGGAAAGACTAACCCCCCTCCCCTTGAGCAGATGTGTTTTGCAAAGTACTTAGCTTGACCCTTAAACATCATTGTGTCTGCACGAAATTTATCAGAATCTTCTCCCAATCTTTAATTTTTCCATACACAGAGGGAGACATAAAATGGAGAACAGCAACTTTGGTACTATCTACATCTTTACCGTTGCTATTTTCACAAACCGTGAAAGAGGCAGCTGCACCCACACATTCAAGTCCCTCTTGATATCATTCCATAAACTATTATAGTTCATGGAAATACTGTACATTGTGGTGATCTAGATTTAGAAGATAATTTTACTCCTAAATAACTAACCCAATCTCGTGTATGTTTTAGGTCCAAGAGTTTTTTTAATTTGGACTTTAACTACACTAGAGAGATTTACTAAAGAATGACTTCCAATTTTTATTTGTTTTATGTCCTGATAATTTAACTATACTGCTCCAATAAAGTAAGAAGTGTATTTAAGGACTCTAATGGCTGTTCTAGAAATAGCATTATATCATCTGCATAAAGTGTTATTTTTACTCTTTTTGTCTTATGCTTAGCTCCTGGATATTTAAATCAGATCTAATTGTTATCCCTACTGGTTCTAATGAGATTGCAAAGAGTAGGGAGGTGAAGGAGCTGAAGGAGAGGTGAAGGAGCACCGTGGATACTTGAAACCGCGGATAGGGGCAAAAGCCCCCTCCACGGTTCTCTGAGGCCCCCCCATGGGCAGGCACGACCAGCTACTGCTGGTTTTGACTTGCAGAGCCATAAAGAACTTGGCTCTGTTTTACTTAAGAACATACAATGAACTCCTACTTCATCAGACCAAAGGTCCTTCTAGTCGTGTATCTCTTTTCCCACAGTGGCCAATCAGATAAGAGGTTCCTGATGTTAGCGGATGGACTCCCATAGAGCAGGTTCCAGGACACATCTGCACAGTTCTTGTCCACTGGTGAAATTTCCATTGGAGTCTGCTTGCCATCAAGAATCCCTGGTCAACTGAAGGGACATTGTTGAATGCTTCCTTTTGCCTAATGCGTCTTCTGTATTTCAATAAATACATTTCCATGCTGGATTGGAAACTGCACACATGGATCATATGTGGATGTGCATTCTCTAATGCAGGGGTTCCCGGCTGAGTACCGCCTCTGTTGCCACTCTCCTGCTGAGTACCATTGGAAGTGACTGGCGATGACATCATCACCAGTTACTTTCAGGTTTTCGGATGCCAGAAAATGCAGGTTCTGGGCTGGTGGGAGGGCCCTTCTCAGCGTTCCCAAGAAGCTCAGCAAAAGGCAGGAGCCTCTTGGGAGTGAAAACGCATCGCCGAAAGCGCTGCATTGGAGCGGGATTCCGGTGGTCCAGCGGTCCAAGTACCACCAGCGGTCAGCCGAAGTGCCACTGGTGGTACTAATGCCACTGGTTGAGAACCCCTGCTGTAATGTGATCTATATCCACACTGGTCTGTGTGACTGAGATGCACCTTTTTATCCATCTTGCAATGCAAATAAGAACGTATTCTCTGTCTACTAAGATGGTCCGTCTCATGTACCAGTTTAGTCTCAGTCTCAGTCTTACTTTTTCTTGTAGCATCAGTTCTTGCAGTCATTGTCGATCACTGAAAGCAGCAGGGAAACCTTTACTGCCACCTCCTCCATTTCCCCATTGAAGATCAGTTTAAGTAGTACTCTGTAAATAGGTAAAGTCCAGTACAAGATGGAGATACAGTACCTTTTTGCTTACCCCTGTAGTGATGTTCTGTGAATCATCAATATGTCTGTGATGGCCAACAGCACCTTATATGTGCACCACAGCACCACAGCAAAACTATGCTTTGGCCCTCTGTGATTTCACCCCTGATGATTTTACCCCTGATGCCTATACCTGCAGCTACATAGTCCTTAATTTGTCAGCATTTGCTACATCAATACTTCATTCACATCTTGACTTAATATTTCTGTTACCTGAACACAAGGATGCATTATCCTCCAGCTGATCTCATTTCTCATAGCTTTTGGATCTCCTCATGAAATGTGAACATTTCTGATTTTTTGTTTCCAGGAAGAAATGAATACCATTGTTCATAGATTGCTGTGTTTTCCCCATATATAGATATATAGATTATAGTCTAGATCAGGGGTTCTCAGCCTGTGGTACGGGTACCCCTAGGGGTATGCGGACCTCTTGCTGGGGGTACGCCAAGCCCTGACCCTTATCTGCCTCATCTGCAGCTAATTAAGTGTTAATTAAAGTGGATTTTAAATTGTAATTATTTTCGGAGCCCTTCTGCCTCTTTGGTTTTTGGGCTTATTTTTGTACTTTGGAAGATGTACTTTGGTGGGGTGGGGGAGGGAGGAACTGATTTTGGGAAGTGTGACTTGGAGAAAAAAAATAAGAGATCCTTGTGTGTGTCTCTCTCTCCCCTCCCCACACACAGAGTTAAATAAGATATTTTTCACATTTAAAATTGTTTTAGTACTTTTTTATTTAACAATTAATTACCTAATTAAGTGATTAATCCAATTAATTAGCAGTTAATTAGCAGGGGTACTTCAGAAAATTGGACCATGATAGGGGGTACCTGGGTCTTCAAAGGTTGAGAACCCCTTGTCTAGATATATAGATACTAATCAGCCATCAGCAGCTTCACAGAACAGCTCCATATTTTTTATGCTGACATTAGGGTGAACATATTTGGACTAAGTATGTGTGCCATGGTGTTAAGCTCACCAATTTGTTGAAGGAACCACATACAGTTCTTTGACAATCCTATCACAGATTGTTTTGGAATGTAGACAACAATTCATACCTTATTTTGGGACAGAAGACAGTCAGGAGTTGGTTTTTTGTTAAAACCAAACTGGTTACATGACAGAACAAAACCCCAGCAGAATCTAGAATTGTACTTGCATAAGACTGTAGAGTGATGTTAAACACTTCAGGAGTGTATTACTGTTTTTACAAAACCTTGGTATATGAAATGTAGATGGAAAAACAGTCAGTTCAGCTTGAATTCTTTTATGGTGAGGAAAAGACATTTCTTTTGATGATACAATCTTCAAGGCATTAGAAAACTTGAGCTAAAACTGGCTGCATGAAAGTTGTATTGTAATAATGCACTGTTAAATATTTTAGGGTCACATGAATCTTTTTAATGTGAAAATGAACAACTTTATACTTTCAGGCCATGTTTTATTTTCTTTTAAAACACTTTATTGCATTGCAATGCATTGTATTTTGCTTTGATGGGTTCCCCTTAGATGGATGACTGTTCAGTTACAGAAAGTATTTTTATGCCTGACTGAGGCATGAATGAAGAGCCTATAATTTTGCTGTCTCAGAGCCCATCATAAAAATTGCATAGCTGAATCATCACTGGCTTATAGTGACCTCTGGGGTGTGATGCAACTGCAGTTTCATGCTGGCCTTTGAATCTTACTTTGTGAATGGATGATGTCTATTTGATGCAGTCTGAAAAGCAGTCTAAAGATTTAGAGTCTAATCCTTAATCCATCAATGTAAAGAGCCAGATGGATCTTGAAAGTTCCAGCAGCGCGTTTCCAATTAAACATCACATGTGTGTGACTTTTGTAGGAAGATTTATAGCGACTGGGTTGCTTACCACCAGTATGCTAACTTTCGTATTTACTGAAAGAATTTTAGTGAGAACCATGATTCCTCTCCTCCAGGTCATGAACACTATCAAGGCTGTCACCCAAACTTTTGTGTCTGAGCAGTGTGGTTGGCCTCAGAAACAGATGAATCTACTGCACCCACTGATCTCCGTGTATGATGGTGATATTTAGGGAGTCTCTTGGCTCTTCCTCTGCATTCTTCCTCAAAGAAAATCTGTAGTTTTTCCAGGCTGTCTTAATATTATCTGGGTATCTTGGCCTCCCTTTTCCTAAGCATCACCCATAGACAACTTCATTAGTTTCTGTAGCCCCCCAGTTATTTAAAGGGAGAAATCCATGATCGCTCTTGCAGTTGCTCCTCCTGCAACTTATGGGAGTAATCCGTAATGCCTCACCGCATTTTATTCAAAAACATATTTGGTCAATATTAGAAACCATTGTTTAGTTTATACTAAAATACTTGCTTCATTTATGAAGCACTATTGGCTCCAGATAAATACTCCATTTTTTTAAATGGACAGGCCTGAATGTACTTAACCAGCCTGAATGAACTTAACCAGTGAATTTAAGATGCTGTTCTAGAATGTCCTGGCCAAGTTGTTCCATGTGCAGATGTTTGTGCTGCACTTTCAGGCCAGGGAGTAGGTGAGGTGAACAGTGCATTCATTTTCTGGCCATTGGAAAAGAGCAAAGTTTATGTGATGGAGGTACAGGTGGTATGTATCTGAGAACATGAGGTGTTTGGAGGTGTGCAAGGCTACAGTCCTATACACATTTTCTTCGGCATAAGCCCCACTGCACACAATGGGATTTACTTCTGGCTAGACATGCATAGGATTGCACTGTGGGGCATGTAGTTTGTACATGAACATGCATTTGGTTTGCAAACCATGTTTGGTGCTAACTGTGGTTGAGCATTGCATCTGCATCAAGGTTAACTTACCTCTAAAAACCTAGGCTGTGTTTGTTTTTCTCATAGTAAATAGGAGGAGGAAGTAATGTTTCTAGCATGCCTCTAGCGTGGCTCATTTTAAAAATGACAAAATGGTGAATTACTTTAGTTCAGGGTGCTTTTGTGGCATTAAATATTTATTTTCAAGGCCTGGATAAGCATCTGAAGATGAGGAAGTGTTGCTCTAAGCCACCTTAGCTGTTTTGAATGAATCGTGGTAGACATAAGCCTCCATTGAAAAGATCACTCTTATTTCCTTGTCCCTCGTACTACATCTCCCAAGGTCCTTTGCAGCCAAACAGCCTTCCTATTGGTGCATGAGGCCGCCATCTTTTCTAGCTTTGAGCTCTCAGTTCAAATTGCTAGGTGGCGAGTGTGCTAGAAGCTTAAAAAAAAAAGCGTGACCTGAGCGTGCTGGAGTGAGAGAGAAAAAACCCAGCTCTCCAGCGCTCCTAGCGCTAGAACTTAAAAAACAAACACAGCCCTAGTTTGTTGCCTCAACTCTGGTAAGATTCCCAGTGTACATACGGCCATAGTTCAGCTTGCTGAGCTAAACTCTGCCACCAGAGGCCGGTATATGGAGGTACAATATATTCTATTGAGACCTACTTGTCATTTTGCAAGCAGAGAGGAAGAGAAAATTGCCTCAGAGTCGTAACTGGTGTATGTCCACACACAGATTTTCAGAAAAACAGTGTCTTGAAGTTTGGGACTATTTTCTTTTTAAACTAAAGCAGTGACTGTGGAGAAAGTTATATAGGTTTTAGAAGATGCTTTCCTAATGTTTGAAGGATCTCCATTGTTAGGTCATCCACAGGAAAACTCAAGATTTTTCTCTTTCAGTTTGCAAATTGGTTTGTGACAAATTTCTCTTCTGTTGAAAAGTAATTGATGGGCCTCAATTGGAGGTTTCCCATGAAACTCTAACGATCAAGCCATGTTTTTCTCTTGCTTTCTAACTGTTATGGAAACCCTTTTGATTCTTGTTTGGAATAGTACAAGTAAGCAGCATTCTTAAAACCAAAGCTCTTGCTTGTCTTGTGGACGAAGGCTGAATGGCAACATCCTGTGCCTGAAAGAGTTTCAGCCCAGCCATCTGCTTCCAAAAATGCTCCCTCTACAGTGCTAGGAGCTGCCTGATTTTGCCAGTGCTGCTTTCCTATGCTTCTTGGAGGTCTTCAAGTTGAACTGGAGGTCATACTCCCACTGCTGTTTCAAATCTGTTTTCTGTCTGTCTCATGCCTCACCTGCACCTTTGGGCTCAGTGTAAAGCACATACATTGTATGCAAAAGATCCCTGCTTTAGTCTGTGGCATCTCCATAGAAAGCTGGGAAGGTCTGAAGTAGGCAGTGTAGGCAATGCTGAGATAGATGAACCAATGGTATATTGGTTCTGACTTGGTATATAATAAGGCAGCTTGCTATATTGCACAGTATTCATATTATACCAGTGAACTTGGGAGCCCTCTAGCTCAGCCGCCTTGGGTCCCTTCGGGGAGAAAGGCGGAATAGAAATATTGTAAATAAAATGTAAATAAATAAACGTGTGCGCCCCGCGACCCACTTATTGCCACCCAGACGTTCTGGTGGTGATATGATGTTGTGACATCACCGCCGAAACTTCTGGGTTGCTGAATGTGCTGTTTCTCCCCTGGGAGGGGTGGAAGGAATGTGCCCTGTGGAGACCAGTTTGTTTGCCCGCTTGTCTCACCAGTGGAAGATCTTCTCGCAGGTGTCACCACCTTTCTTGGCCCCAGTGCCAGAACATCTGGAGCCCTGCCCCTCGCTCAAGGCCTGGGCTTCCTATCCTCCCCAGCCAGCGTCCGCAGTGTGGTTGTGGATTTGGCCATTTCCCTTGTGTCCATCCTTCTCTTTTGAAGTGCTGCCTTGGCTCCTTATTGACCCCCTGCAGAACATAAGAACACAAGAAGAGCCCTGCTGGATCAGGCCAAAGGCTCATCTAGTCCAGCTTCCTGTATCTCACAGTGGCCTCACCAGACGCCTCAGGGAGCACACAAGACAACAAGATACCTGTATCCTGTTGCCACTCCCTCGCATCTGGCATTAAGAGATAGCCTATTACTAAGACCAGGAGGTTGCTTATCCCCATCATGGCTTGTAACCCGTGATGGACTTTTCCTCCATAAATCTGTCCAGTCCCCTTTTAAAGGCATCTAGGCCAGGTGCCATCACCGCATCCTATGACAAGGAGTTCCACAAACTAATTACACGCTGGGTAAATATTTTCTTTTGTCTGTTTTAATCCTCCCTCCACTCAATTTTAGTGCATGTCTCCTAGTTCTAGTGTTGTGTGAGAGGGAAAAGAACTTCTATCTATCCACTCTCTCCATCCCATGCATAATTTTATGTCTCAATCATGTCCCCCCTCAGGCACCTTTTTTCTAGACTGAAGAGCCCCAGACACTGTATCCTTTCCTCATAAGGGAGATGCCCCAGCCCACTAATCATTTTGGTCGCTCTCTTCTGCACCTTTTCCAGTTCCACTATATCCTTTTTGAGATGCGGCGACCAGAACTGGACACAATACTCCAGATGTGGCCTTACCATCGATTTGTACAATGGCATAATAATATTGGCCATTTTATTCTCAATCCCTTAATTATCCCAAGCATGGAATTGGCCCTTGCGGAGGCCTGGTGCTCAGCCCTTTCTGTGCTGGCTTGTGCATTTCTGCAGGCCCATGTGACCTCCCGAGCCTTTGCTTGGCCGTCCTTGGTCTGCCTGGGGCCTCGTAGCCCTGTTCCTGTGTTCTGCATTGGGAGAGCCACTGAGAGATCACGGCCGTGGAGCTGTGTTGACTGGGCTGCCGACATGGGTGCTACACCGAGCTTTTACATATTTTTTTGCAATCCAGAAGTTGAGGCTTGGGCAGCCAGCTGTTCACGATCCCCCAGAAATTGTCGTGACCCACTTTGTAGGTTGCGACCCACAGTTTGAGAAATGCTGCTCTAGCTCATAAGAATACGTTTGTATGTTGCTATCTTTGCATTTTGTCTTCGTCCTGTCTTAATATTTTGTGATGTGTTTTATCTTTAGGATCATTCTCTCTTTTCAAAATGTAATATTGTTATACTCCTAGGTTGTGGAGTAGGATGACTGTAATTCAAAATACAATACAAATCCCGCCGGCACCAGGAAAAAGGTTTTTTTTTTTTAACATTACTGTGGTGGCGCTGGCACTCTGGAGAGTGCTGGGGGGTCCACAGCCCCCACTGCAGGCCTCCCCATGCTTTAGATCAGCTCCCTGAAGTGATTGAGACCCACTTCCGGTTTTGGACAAAACCCGGGTCTCGATCACTGTGGGGAGGCCTGCAGAAGGGGCCATGGCCCCTGTGCACCCTCCAGAGGACCAGTGTGCCCCCCAGTAAGTTAAAGTTTTTCCCAGCAGTGGCACGATCCTGGGAGCGCAACTGCCACATTTGCCCACCCCCACAAGGACTTACAAATTCCCCAACTTGTGGGGAGAACTTTAAGAACCACTGGCATAGACATTAGCATATGCACCTAAGGAGATTTCTCAGTTGCCTCCTGCTAAGCCTGATACTTATTCTCAGCCTGAGAACTCCTGCTGATGACATCACCATTTCTGTTGTAAGAGAAGTCCTGGAGCTCCACTCTCAGCTGCAACCTGACGGCAGATATAAAGTGTGTGAGGAGTTCAAAATTTATGTAGCTGATTAGTCAAATACCTGCCACTTCTAAATACAAATGTTGAAGTTCGTATACCCTCTCGGCATATTTTCTAGTCTCGCAAAACTTTTGTTAACATTCCCAGTGAAGTCTTTGCAAATATTTATATAATAAACCTGTGCTGTTGCTTAGGAGATCTATCTTCTTATTCGTGTGTGTGTGTGTGTGTGTGTGTGTGTGCGCGTGCGAGAGAGAGAGAGAGTGAGTGTTCAAAGTTTAGAATGTAGAAATTCTGCATATGGCCGCCATATGACATGCCAGATAAGCTATGCAGTTCACCATATGAGCAGCAGTAAAAGCACACAGATGTGCCTCATGTTATATGAACCCTCTTGCTTGGTGTTACTTGAATCATTCATCAGTGCCCAAGTAGTACATTATAGTAGTGCACAAGTTGGGTTTTGATGATGGATGATAGTGATGAGTGATGAGCTAAGGCACCTGCTTCATCAGTAATCCAGAGAACACTAATAGAAGGAACACAGTTTGATTATTATGAGAAATGGATAGCACAGTGTTTAAATTTACTAGGGAGTGGAGACTGATGAAATGCCATAAGTGTGCTGTGCATGAAAAATGTGGGGGTGTTTTGTTTCTTTTTTTAAAAATATTTTTCTTTTAAGAACATAAGAACAACCCTGCTGGATCAGGCCAAAAGCCCATCTAGTCCAGCTTCCTGTATCACACAGTGGCCCCACCAGATGCCTCAGGGAGCATCATCTTACGGAAACTTTCTAGATTTGTTGTTGTAAATTTGTTGTTACACTCTGTATGTAAAAGGACTTGTGAACAACAAAACAACAAGAAGGATCAAAATACAGTAACTGCAAAACTATACAAGAAAGCAACAATGGTTAAATCCACTCACCCCTAATACTCGTAGTCGACAAGCATCTTCTGGTCTCGGTTTGCCTTGTTTGTAACTATAATTTCCTTTGAACAGGTTTTACTCTAAATGTGTCAGGAATAGTAGTGTCTTTTCTAGTTGCTGCTGATGCTGCTTTTTTCCAGCTTGTGAACTAACCAGAGTTTCTACTCTATAGTTTAGTGTTGCTACTATAATTGGCATTATTTTTTCTAGCAGATTTTTTTTACGGATATTCTGCCTTTGTTTAATAGAACTCATGGGGGATCCATTGTCCTTTTTCAGACACCAAGCAGACTTGCTTAGATGGAGCAAGGTGCCTACTTCATGTAGTTTCAGGTTAAATCCATATGAATGTTTGTGTACTCATTGACTGCTCTCTCGCCTGTTCACTTGGGAATATAAAAGCAAAATAGTTCTTGAAAGCATCTAAATGTCACAGTTCCCTCTCTGTATTTACTCCATTATCCGCTACAGGGCTCCAGTCTCTGGTCCTCAGGGAGGTGAGTGAGAACCATGCACAGGTGCTTTCCCTGCAGGAGCCAAGCCAGAACATACACAAGCAAGCATCCTTGGTTTGATCTTAAGAAACTTGGGTTATATCATTGATGTATATGATTGGATGGTTTATGACCCCCTGGGCATTGCTACCTGCCCTCTGACCTGATGGGCTTAGATGCTCAGTTGGCTGGTGCATACCAGTCCCAACAGGTGGACTGGCTAGGACCTGTTGTTGTTGGAGAAACCAGATGAAAAAGACAAGGAATGCACAAAACATAGCACTGGTTTCAGGGAAGCCTCTTTCTTGCTAAGCCTTACACTGAGGGTTTTTTGTAAGGGAACCACTGGGGGGGGGGGGAATGGAAGCAAGGGGAGCTCAATCATCACACTCCCTCACATGCAAATTCTTCGTTTATTGTGGTCTGGTATTGTCTCCCACAATCATTAACCATAGCTAAGCAAACTTGGGAACAGTTCAAGCCTTACTTGCAAACCAGGCATATCTAAATTTAAACTTCTGTCAAATTAAACCACTTGAAATTTGTTAGTACCTAGTAGTCTCTCTTCAGTCTCCTAACACTGGTAAAAGCTTTTATTTCAAGGCCTTTGGCTCACAGGACCTGATAACCCTTCTCTGCTTAATATTTTGCTAATACTTTATAATGAATTATACTCATTATTTTTAAGTACAGGAAGATGACTGGCACTCCCATTTGTTTCACAGACTTGTTATTTTTTCCTTGTTTTACTGGGTTGGATGAAACAAGTTTTCCTATAGGATTAATGGATCCCCCCCCCAAATCTAGAATCTTGTTCTGCTGGTGCCAGACATCAAGGAGAGGTCACACTTAAATAGATTAGTAGGGGACAGAGAGAGAGATAAACCTTGTATGAACTACTGAGATAGACAATACTTTCCATGATGTGCTTGCTGAGTGGATTGAGAAGCAGCAAAAGGGTATATTGCAGAATAACTGGCACATACCTTACTCTTCATTTAGAAGTAGGATGCTAAAACAAATGTGTTAAGAACATAAGAAGAGCCCTACTGGATCAGTCCAGCTTCCTGTACCACACAGTGGCCCCACCAGATGCCTCAGTGAGCACACAAGACAACAAGATACCTGTATCCTGTCGCCACTCCCTTGCATCTGGCATTAACAGCACAATCCTACCCAGCTCCTCCACCGGTGCAACCAGTGGAGGAGGACCGAACGGGAGTCTTTTGAGGGGAAAGAGGATTTAAATCTCCTTTGAATCCCCCTTTAGAGGGATCCCCTTTCCTTTCCAGGGCCTCCAGTTCTCGCTGCACCACTGGCTGCACCGGTGGAGGAGCAGGATAGGATTGTGCTATAAGAGACTACTAAACCCAGGAGGTTGCTTATATCCATCATGGCTTGTAACCTGTGATGGACTTTTCCTCCATAAATCTGTCCAATCCCCTTTTAAAGGCATCCAGGCCAGGTGCCATCGGCACATCCTGTGGCAAGGAGTTCCACAGATTAATTACATGCTGGGTAAAGAAATATTTTCTTTTGTCTGTTCTAATTCTCCCGCCATTCAATTTTAGTGGATGTTGGTATGCTGGCACCAGCAGAAAGGCTTCGGCCTTCCCACCGGTGCACCTGGGCCTTGTGCTGCTTCACAGTGCTTTTGTGGTAGCATGTGCCAGCAGAACGTGTGTACTGCTGGCGCAGGCCCTCGATAGGATTGGGCCGTTAGACTTCTTTTTAATCAATTAATCTCCTCAAAGTCTTGTGAATGAGCACCCTTTTAACTTTGCATCTAAAAGCCAACAGGGTTGGAGGAAACAGAGTCTATCTAGCTGGGAAGGGAATTCCACAGTCTTGATGCTACTGTAAAAAGTAAGTGTTGTCTCATGTAAGCACTCGCCACATGTTGGATGGGGGGTGGGGTGGGAAACATGAATCAGGACCTTCTTATTGCACAGTTAGACTCGTATGGGGACTTCTATATCAACTTACATAGGAATATACTTTTAAATGTGTTAAAGCTACCATTTTGCATTCCTCTCCTTTTACAAAAAGAATCGGGGAACTTCTGTATGACTGTGACTATGCAGACTCTTCGTACTACTATAACTGTTATCTGTAATTGATCAGTTTATTTTCAAAGATTGGTCACTCATGAGCAAGCTCTAGAAAGGTGCACATGCTCTGCATAAAAGCCCAAATTGTTGCATCTTTAACCTGTGAAGCTACTCGCAAACTGCTTTTTAACTCTTTCAAGTTCAACAATAGTTTGGTACAAAGCTTTTAGAAATGAAAAGTGTGTGTGTCTATCACAAAGTGGCACGGGTTGAGTGCCAGCATGCACGTTAGTACCATTTCCCTTTTGAAAAGCTCTTGATTTGGATCCCACAAATGTGTTTGAAAAGCATTTGTGAGGTTTTCTGAAATACTAAGTTTGAGAAATTCAGCTCTGTGTGTGAGAGAGAGTGAGTGAGCGCATGAGCGAGTGAGCGCATGAGCGAGCGTATTCACACCACTGTGTTAGAAGCCTGGTATTTCTGTTCTTAAGGATACAGAGTAGTTAATCATTTTCTTCCACTGCTTTCTGGCACCATTAGGAAAAACAGGATAGCACAACCTGTTTTTTCAGTTCTTCTTTTTTTCCACTTGCTCTTTAATTTTAGACTTGATATGGACCCTACTGTTTAGGTGACATAGTAGGCTATAGGTTTATTATTTATTTTTAACTGGCAGGAAATGATAAAGAGCTGTGCTTTCTGTCAGGCTACACCCCAAAATTCCGCTTGGAAAAAGATAGTCGCAAACTTTAAATGAAAGAAACGCAACTTATGTTGTGAGAAGGTCATAGATTTGCTGTTTCATCCGGCGAAGTTAATGAGAAAATGCAGTTTTGCTAATGAATAACAATGTTGAACCTGGAAAGACTGATGTTCGGCAACATGGACATATCACTTCATTTGGCTCACAAGAGGCTCTTGATGGAGAACTGCAGCCGTGACATGTATTCCTTCAATCCAGAGTGCAGATAGAGCTTTTCTGTGTGGCAGCGGATCAAAGAGAGTTAGGCTGGTAAGAATGTGATGGGAAGAAAATAAGATATAGTGACTTTATGTTCAAAGGGTAAGAGAATTCCTGTTTTATTTCACCAGTTTTCAGTGTTTGCTATTAAACCAAGCTGATTTTGGCGTCTGAGTCCCCTCTGCACTTGCCAGTATCACTGACTGCTGCTTTAGGGAGTCCAGCTGGTAGTGAGGTTTGCTTTTGCTCCAGCAATGGTTGGGTCTCCCGATTAAATGGAAAACAGGTCTGTCGTCTTTGATAATGTGCTCTGCAGGAAGTTCCTACTGGTTAATTTTGTTAGGGATATTTTTTCACACTGCCAGTTGGACTTAGTCTTGGGTTGGCAAGCTTTGCTTTAGGCATTGTCACAGCCAAGGCAAACCCTAGCAGAGAAGTAAGACATCAAACAAACAAACAAAAATCCTGCAGAGAGAACATAGAGACACTTTTCCTTAAAATGTGTCCTGCATAGATTTCATTTTGAAAGAAAAAAAAAAAAAGATCACCAGCTGCAAAGGGATTTGTGTTATGCTGGTGAACACCTGTACAAATCTTTTTTAACTGTTGATTGATGTGGGTTGATTCTTATATAATGTTTCTCAAATTTGTACATGATGCTGGAATGTGTCCTTTTAGGTCTGGATTAAGGGAAAATCGAGTCCCTTCACCCCCTGTTTTTTTTTGGGGGGGGGGGGTCAACAGGAGGTGGCAGCCTCAGGCAGCAACTGCACTCTTGCCGGGTCCGGCTATCTGAACTGACATTGGCAGTAGGGAGCTGTCTGATGAATTGTGCTGGCTGAGTTCATTGTTTGATTTATTCTATCTATATGCACTTTGTAAACTTAGGCCAGTGTTTTTCGAAGTTTCCACCCATATGGAACCCTTTTTACGCTAACTTGCCCACTGTAGAACCTGTTCTTATAGCAGAGGATTTAGGACCTACACCGTGTTCATGCTAGCACTGGCCAGGCCACAGTATTGTCTCGTGTGAACTGAGAGCGCACCCCAGAACCGAACCGACCACTCTCCTTCAGCTCTGCATCACAGTATTGATGGGTTCAGGGCCTCTTATCAGGTATTACTGCAGGCCCGCAATTTGGGTGCCCTCTTGGATGAGTAGCTGCTTTTGGATCTGCAAATTGTAGCTGTTACCAGGGGAGCCTTTGCCCAGCTTCGCCTGGTGTGCCAGCTGGTGTGCCAGCCAGGATACCTTTGCTGTTATGGCCTGGCCACAGTGATCCATGTCTTGGTGACATCATGCTTTTAGACTATTGCAACCTAATTAGACTACTGCAGTGCTCTCTACATGGGGTTGCCCTTGAAGACAATCCGGAAACTGCAGCTGGTACAGAATGTGGTGGCCCGTGTGGTAGTGGGAGCTCGATGGTTTGACTCTGTTAGACCGTTGCTCTGGCGGCTACATTGGCTGCCAATTCATTTCTGAGCCCAATTCAAGGTGCTGGTTTTAACATTTAAAACTCTTAATGGTTAGGGCAGGAGTATTTGTAGGACCGCCTTTTCCCATATAGACCAGCTTGTCCACAGAGACCTTCAGAGGGGACCCTTCTTTGTGTGCTCCCCTTGACTGGAGCAAGGAGGGCAGCAGTGAGAGGAAGAGCCTTCTCGGTGGTGGCTCCCTGAATGTGGAATTCCCTCCCAGTTGAATTGGAATCATCCCCCTTCCTGGACGCTTTTCAACAAGGCTTGAAAACTTTTTTATTTCAAAGAGTGTTTGGTGGTGGGTAGGATGGGGGGAATGTTTCTGACAGTTGAGGATATTGAGGCGGCCTGATTGCCTATTGGTTTGATATTTTAATCTGCTGTTTTAGGCCACTATGATTTTAAGTACTGTTTTATGTATGTTTTACTATGTATGTTTTTAACCTTGTTGTATATCACCTTGAGTGCCAGGCTTTTAGCACAGCTAAAACACAGTGTTGCACAATCAATCCTTTACACAATAAGGATTCCAATATCTGTATGTCAAAATACTGTATGGATTGTTGGTAAGTATATGACATTTGCCTAGAAAGAAGTAAAGTAGTGTCATTTCCCACTTCTCTGACATCTGATGCAATATCTCCCATGTGGCTCCTTCAAAAATCTCTTGTTGGATTTCTGCCAAATACTTGTCGAGAACTTCTGGTTTTTCGTTGTGGAAGAATATCCAGTCTTTACTGCAGTATGTTATTTAGAAAATATTAAATTAATTAGCCAAATTGTATGGTTTATCTGCACTTGATTTAATCTGTGGCTTTACTTTCATGGTACTAATGAGTTTTGGGGACCACCCTTGTTTTCACACAGAAACATTCCAATAAAGATAACTAGTTTATATGAAATATTGGCCTGAAATAGCTGGTTCCAAAAGGGAGACAGTGCTTGTATATAATGCCAGTCACAAGTTATAACAGTGAATAATTCAACAGCTCATTATTGCCATAGATGAGATTTTAAAATCTTTATTTTGTTTTAGTCCACATGGATAATTGCAGAGTTCAGTCCAACAAAAATTAGGTGTACTCAACTTCTCATGAAACCAGGGAATGGGGGTTAGTTGTCATTAATTCCCAGTGATTTTAATAGGACTGAACCTTTCCTGGATTGTGCCCATAGTGTCTCATATACATAAAACACAAAATACTTGTTTTCAGATTAGACAATCTTCTGGAAAGATAATGTTCCATCTTTCCATAGTTAAGTATTTTGTTGCAATGATAGTAAGGCTTACCAGTGCTTTTAATTACCAGGATTTGAATTAGGGGTTCAGATCCCCCCCATTTTTTTAGATAAGATGGAACCCTGGGTAGCCTTACAAATGCTATTGACCAAATGCTTAACCACAGTTAAAGTGGGAGGAATCAAATGGCTACAGCTCTTTTTGTTTTAATGAGAGCCTTCCCTGTGTATACCTTCTCTGTATGATAAATTGAAGTTGATTTAAAATCTGTTTTCCTCCACAGATCATTCTTAAAAATAAGCTGTAACTATAAACTAGAGGGGAAAGGTGTTTTTTTTTATAAAAAAAATGGCACAAATGAGACTTTGTAAGTCAAAATAAAAAGCGAACATTTCCCATCAACTATCACAGTATCTTGATTCTCAGAATTACATGAGGTGGATTTCTGGCCCTCCAATTGATTTCCTCTTGCCCTGTGATGTGTCAAAGTACTTGTGACACAATTGCCCTGTGTTGTGTTGTGTCAAAGGTGCATCCATTGTTGGTATTCACCTTGTTTGCCAGGCATGAAGCTTTGGTTTTATCTTTTGAGTCCTCCCTCACCTTTATCTCCCCCCCCCCCAATTCAGTCCATGGCCCTTTAAGTCATTGTGGAAATATGGGCCTTCCTCTCTGTCCTTTGAATAGAACTCTAATTCACACCTTGTTAATCTCTTTCCTTGACTACTGCAACCTTGTTGTCTTTCTGTCCCCTCATCTCTGTTCAGCCCTGTGCTGCTAAAATAATGCACCCCTTCTGCCGCTTTGATGTAATAAAGGTAAAGGTTCCCCTTGCTTGAAAGCTAGTCGTTACCGACTTTAGGGGCGGTGCTCATCTCTGTTTCAAAGCCGAAGAACCAGCACTGTCAAGAGACTCTTCTGTGGTCATGTGGCCGGCATGAAAGCTGTTACCTTCCCACCAAAGCGGTACCTATTAATCTACTTGCAGTTATGTAATGCCCCTCCTTAAATTGCTGCACTGGCTTCCTGTCTGCTTTTAGATCCAGCACAAGTTCCTTGTCCTTGCCGTTAGGTTGCCCCTCTTGTTCTCTGTGCTCTTATAGCCCATTACGCTCTTGCCCATAACCTTTGCTATCTCAGCTATTTAAAGGTCTTCAAACAACTCCCTCTTGCTTTCCCTTATGCCTGCAGCGCCGCACCCCCCAGATTACCTACATGAGGTCTCCCTCTTATGTCCATCAGATTCTACCTCAAACCCATATTTTCTGTGATGCCTTTGTAGCTAAGCCTAAATAAATGCACATTCTTTCATTGCTTACCAGTGACTCTGCCTTTCCCTTATGTCAGATTTTAGATGGTAAGCTCCTCAAAGCTGTTGGAGATGGGCGGTGTTCGTCTGCTGGACACTGGGGGGCAGTGTGTCATCTGGTCACCTGAAAGACCTTTTGCCTTGACCTCTCTGTGTTCCAAGGAAGGGGTGTGGCCTCTAACTCTATTTCCTCCTTCTTCTTACCCTTTCTCACTCTCTTCCTCTCCTGACACCAAGGTGAAGAACGTGCCATGCTGGCCTCCTGCCCAGCGGCCATCTTCCAAGCATACCTCATGCAGGGGGCACCAGCTATAGGGGTGTTCCATCCTAAATTAGAGTAACCTCTGGTCTTAACCAGATGCTGTATATATGAACTGAAACCGGAGTAAACTACTGGTACTTTCCCTTTTGCAACTTCACTCAGCCTATGCCTCGTGTGTTTATTTAACTAAGTATAGCGGTCTGCCTGGGTGTAAGAGAGAAAATAACTACTAAACCCAACAAAAGCAGGGACCTGTCATCTCGTACTTTGTAGAGTGCTATGCATGCTGATGGCACCATGTAGATCAGGGGTGGGGAACCTATTTGCGGTGGGGGGCCATTTCCCCATTGGGAAAATTGGCTGCCATTTCCAAATTGTCCATTTCCCCATTGGGAAAATTTTCCCCATTGGGAAAATTGGAAAATTGGCTGCCTTACGGGCGGCCGAAATTTTTGCCCCCCCCCAAATTTGACACCCCCCCCCCCCGCGAATTTACCACTCACTCCCTCCCTCCCACCCATGGCCGCTTACCTGAGGCTCCGGGCGGCAGCAACTGGCGGCGGCAGCGGCAACTGGTGGCAACTGCCGCCGCCTTCCCACGTCACCTCCAGTTTAAATTGGCCTTTCTGCAGCTGCACAGATCGCTGTTGAGGCTGAGAGATTGCCCTCTCGGCCTCAACGGCGATCTGCGCAGCTGCAGAAAGGCCGATTTTAAAGGGACTAGGCGGGCGATGGCGGAGCCGGAGCCGGACCGCGGGCCAGAGGTTCCCCACCACTGATGTAGATGATAATACTAATATTTTAAAATCCAGTCATTAACCTAGTATTTTCATCAGTAAATAACAATCTTTTGAGGCTTCTTTATAGTCAAAGGTGTAGATGGAAGAGAGCCAATTCAGTTATATCTCCCTGTAGGTGGAATCCACATTCCCATAAAGATATTTGGATGATTTTGAAGATTCAAGATGCCTTTAACTGTTCAGTACTAGAATGCTGCTGTGTAAATACTGTGTGCGTGTGTGTGTATGTGTATGTATATATAATATACCGTATATAATTTCCTGCAAATGCAGTTCTGCATCAATCCACCAGATGACACTTGATGATTGTCTGAAAATGTGATACATTTCCACTGAAAATGAGTTCTCCTTCCCATAAGTTGTTTCACATTACCTTTGCAATTCTAAACATGTGTGCTACAAAATGCAGATGTCTTGCATTTAGATCTCTCTCTCTCTCTCCATGTCCCTAATTTTTTTAAAAGAATCTGTTACATGTTTACTGCTATTTAATAGGAACACTCAGTGGTAGAGGCTGAACAGTGTCCAGATTTCTTTGTTATAATTGGTAGTGAATGAGTTGCGTCTGTGAATAAGAACAAGAACATTACTTCCCATGACAGATGCAGCAGAGAAAGTTGCTTGCTCACCTCTTCACACAGCATTTCAGTCAACTATCCTTTCATGGAGCACATTTGAAGAAGGTGAGAGAGAAAATTTGGGGGATGGGGTGGTGGGCGATGATCTTGGTGCTAAAGACTAGAATGTCAGTAATGTGCTCTGATCTTAATTTAACATGGAATAAAACTAAAAATGGCTCATTTTGGCTGTGGGAGGAAGAGAAAAGAATCCCCTAAACAGTAATTCATAACCTATTTATATACATGTACAGATGTATTTCTCTTTTTTTTTTCTCCTATATCTAGTTTTCTTCTGAGAATGTTTCCTAAGAATGAGAAATGTAATAGCCAAATGATCACATGTCCTCTCTTGTATCTTGAAATGGTTATACTGTACTGCAAGAATAGAATGTACGTAGAGTTCCAGAGTGTGTTTCAATATCTGTAGATCAAACCATTTTGATGAAAGTGTTACAGCTTTTTCTGAGACCGCCAATCATTCTTCTCTTGTTCTTGCTGATTATCTCTTTACATGGGCTTTTCTTTATTCTCCAATGAATCTGATACAGAAGCTGCTGTGCCTAATCATTATGATCAGTTTGCACTGTCCTTTCTTCAGGAGGAAATGGAAGTGCTATGCTTGGACGAGTTTGATTTGCAGTTTGCCCATATAGAAGCAGCTCTTACAAAATAGGCATTGTTGGAAAATTTAACACTTTTTGTTTTGAATTGATGTTGGCCCAGTTCCAAGGAGCCACAAATATCCTTTTGGCTTATTAGCCAAGTATTGATCTGTGCACATGCGCGCACTGAGAAGAATTTTTCACTCTAAGTGTCTCTCCCTCTGGCCACAGGCAAGGAGGTGACCAAGTTCATTGAAGCCTGTGCAGTGCATATAATTTATGAAGCTCTTACACTGCTTGGTTGCAACGGATAGGACTCTTGCACATGCTTTTCTTTTTTGCTGAATGTACCAGTGAATGTCTGTGTATGAAATAAGATTTTTTGTTTAACCCAGTGGTCATAGCAAAACAGTACCATGTTCAAAGACATTCAACCCAGTGGTTGGGTTGGGGATTGGCCTGCCTGCCTGGACAGTTTGCGCTGTAAATCGGGCATAAAAAATGCCCCGGGGGTGGTTTTTTGCACCGAAAACACCGGAAACGGCCCGATCGGGCTGAAGGGGGCGGGTCTTGGGCAGTCCCGTGGGGTGTCATGTGACCGACCCCATTTGGGGGGGGTCTGGCTACGCCACTGCCATTGATCAATTTTACAACAATGTGGTTCTAAGCATATGAGATGGTAAAATGTAGGTATCAGACAAGTTAGCCAGTAGTGAAATACATCCTCCTTACAAATGCATCCTCATATCATGTGGAATGCTTCTCTAACGGCCATCCAGAACAACAGAGGGTTTCTGCTGAAACGTTCAGAGTGATAGAGTCCTCTAAAAAGGGATCTTCGTGGGGTATCTTAAAAAGCCTTCACAGTGGCGTCGCTGGAGGTGGGGCGGAACGCTAAGTTCCGCACCACGCTGACCACCATTACTCACCAGCATGAGGCGGCCCCGCCCCTTCACCTTCGGAGCCATTCAGTGGGGCGAAGACAATGCACAGGGAGTCTCCTGCACGTTGCCTTCGCCCCACTGAATGACTCCGAAGGCGAGGGGGCGGGGTCGCCTCATGCTGGTGAGTAACGGAGGTCAGCGCGGTGCGGAACTTAGCGTTCCGCCCCACCTCCAGCGACGCCACTGAGCCTTCATAATCCTGATGGAGTCGATGGGGACATAGGAAGCTGACTAAGTCAGACTATTTGCCTCTCTAGGTCAGTCTTGTCAACCCCGATTAGCAGTGGCTCTCCAGGGTTTCACACGGGAATTCGTCCGCTGCCCTACCTGGAGGTGCTGGGGATTGACAGCACTATCCTGTACATGTCTACTCAGAAGTAAGTGTCATTGAGTTCAGTGGGACTTATTCCCAGGTAAGTGTGCATAGGATTGCAGCCTGAACCTGGGATATTCTACATGCAAGTCATGTGCTCTGCCACTGAGGCGCAGCCTGTTTCCCTGAGTTTGATAATGTTGGATACCAAGGATAATGTTTGAGCTACGTTGATCTCAAAGGTTATATCCTATTGCTAATGGCATGCCTGTAAAATATGCTAGGAAAAAAGTCAAAATGGTACATATGTATTGTCATACTGGATCCGCCAGTGATGTACTGTGCTTAGCCTTTTTTCTTCTAGCAATGACCAGCTATGCGCCCCAAGGAATGATGGCACCATCCTCCCTTAGTAGTAGTAATAGCAACTACCAGTTAGTAGTCTGATGTAACTGAAAATGGACGTTATTGTAGCCACCTATGGGCGCAATCCTATCCTACTTACGCCACCATTGTAACCAGCGGCGCAGCGAAAGCGGGAGGCCCCAGAACGGAAAGGGGATTCTAATCCCCTTTGAATTCCCCTTTTGGAGGGGATTTGAATCCCCTTTCCGTTCTGGGGCCTCCTGTTCTCGCTGCGCCGCTGGTTACAACAGTGGCGTAAGTAGGATAGAATTGTGCCCTAAGTAACATATTTTATTTACTTATACTATTAACCTTCTTTTGAAGCCCTTTATGCTACTTGCTATTGCAACACCTTGTGAGAGTGAATTTGGATTAATTATGCTTTGTAGATCAGATACTAGCATTCTTATTTTCCTCAAACTATACTTGCTTGTTGAGATGACCTTTTGTAGATCATGGCATTTGTAAGTCTTTTCAGCAATTGTAACTGACCAGTTGTATGTATGTGGAAGCATGGTGCCCTCTAGTGGAGTTTTAGCTGAAAGTATCTTATCAATCATAGCATTTCATTTGCCACTAAATATTTGTTTTATGTGCTTTTATTTTAAAACATTTATATCTCACCTTTCCTGCAAAAAGGAAGATGGCAGCTTACAAGAAGACTGAAACATAATCAATAAAACTAACAAAACCAAACAGAAAGCAGATTTACAGTCCCTGTACAGTAAAATCCCAAATACAATGGACCCCCACTTTACAGTGGGTTGTCTTTATGATTTTACAGTGGGGTCTCCATAGTGAAACAAGGTTCACTATATGATATTTGCTTTATTAATGGGCTCATGGTTGCCACCAACAGAACCTCATGAGTGATAACTAAGCCAATCAGCAATGTGAATGCAAGCATTTGGTAGCATTTCAGCCAATAGCAATGTGGCTGTGTGTATCGGTCACATCATCATGGGTGTGTATGGCGGGAAGGATATAGCCAATATGAACGGTGATGCAAATGCAGACCCGCTAGGTAGTGTCTCAGCTGGTAGCACTTTTAACATTGTGGCTATGTGTATTGAGGGAAAGTTAAGGTAAAAGGTAAAGGTGACCCCTGACAATTAAGTCCAGTCGTGTCCGAATCTAGGGTGTGGTGCTCATCTCCATTTCA
This sequence comes from Plestiodon gilberti rubricaudatus, assembly GCA_026170595.1. Taxonomy (NCBI): domain Eukaryota; kingdom Metazoa; phylum Chordata; class Lepidosauria; order Squamata; family Scincidae; genus Plestiodon; species Plestiodon gilberti. The sequence goes on along the minus strand of JANXHW010000002.1, from coordinate 216,285,475 downwards.
AAGCCGAAGAGCCAGCGTTGTCCTAAGACGCCTCCGTGGTCATGTGGCCAGCATGACTCTCCTTGCCGCAGCACGTAGCATGCAGCTAGAACACGGAGCGCTGTTTACCTTCCCACAAGCGGTACCTATTTATCTACTCGCATTGACATGCTTTGGAACTGCTAGGTTGGCAGGAGCTGGCCAAGCAACGAGCGCTCACCCCGTCGCAGGAATCGAACTGCCGACCTTTCGATCGACAGCTTATGGTTCAGCGGTTTAACCCGCTGTGCCACCCGCTGGCCTTGTAAAGTTACAGCCTTATAAATTGTGTTTTATAATTACGACATTGTGTAAACCAACAACCATGGCCCCTAAAGAGTGCAGTAATCCCCTTTCAGAGAGAGAAAATAGCTTGGTTCTATGGCAGAAATGTCAACTTCCGAGGTCTTGGAACAAATTACTAAAAAATAAATTAAAATGCATCATTGGGTTCTTAGTACAAGTATTTTCACAATACAGTGGTGTCCCAGGAATAAATTACCATTGTAAAGTGTGTGTGTGTGGGGGGGGGTCCACTGTACCAGTAGCCAAACAATATCTTCTGCTAAAAGCCTATGAAAAGCCACGTCTTAACCCCCACTGACAAGAATGTAGGGGCTTTACAGGCCTCAGAGGGAAGGGAGTTCCTCAAAGTTGGTGCCACTGTTCGAAAGGCCCTGATTTTGATTGATGCCTGTCGTGTTTCAGATAACAAATGCACCCAAAGCAAGACTTCAGATGATGATCTGTGTATAAGGAAAGGAATATACAGGGTACAAGGAAAAAATATGTATTACTTGTGGGATTTGTATAATCCACAGAGCAGCCCTGGTGTGTGTCTGCATGCAGAACATTTAAAATGTTGCTGGCTTCTAGGATTCATGAAAATGTTTGTGTTCTTGTTCTAAGCTCTTTTGTTTGTGGTTGTAGTGGTAGTGCCAGTGAATGCTTATTTCAAAGTCCCTTCTTGAGAAGATAGAGGCAAGGGAATAAGGAACGTCTGAGAAGAAACAAGGAATTTCTCAGAGGTATGCCATAGAATTAAGGAAGCAGCTGCTGTTTTAAAACATCATTAGAAACCAGAGGAAATTAGACCAAATGTTTTAGGGTAGATAAAGGCACATGACGAAGCAAAACATACGAAAATGGGCATGTCATTCTCTCTTTTTGATGAAGTTCTTGACTGAATCTTTCTTGTCCCATTTTTCTTGTATATTGTAGAAGTAACAGGTGAATCCTCCTGCCAACCTAGCAGTTCCAAAGCATGTCAATGCGAGTAGATAAATAGGTACCGCTTACGGGAAGGTAAACAGCGTTCCGTGTTCCAGCTGCATGCTACGCGCTGCGGCAAGGAGAGTCATGCCGGCCACATGACCACGGAGGCGTCTTCGGACAACGCTGGCTCTTCGGCTTTGAAATGGAGATGAGCACCACACCCTAGAGTCGGACACAACTGGACTTAATTGTCAGGGGTCACCTTTACCTTTAACAGGTGAATCAAAGATTGTTTAAAGTTCTTCCCCTTGCCCTACGGTCACATTTGCAATGTTAATGAGCTACAAGACTGGCAAATCAAATCTTTCAGTCTGATTTCTGGTAGACTTGCACAAAATTTGCTTCTCACTTTTCTGCTTTCATGTTTTATACTCTAGTTATCCTGCTGTCATTTAGTTCATTCAGGCAATACTAACCAAGCAGAATTTTTAAAAGGGCATTTAAAAGTGTAATGTACAATCTTTTGAATTGGCCATTGGAGTATGCTTTCTTCACCCCCCCCCCCACTGCTGTGTATTCACGATACAACCCCCAAATGCCTCGCTTACATAGTATTCCATAGTCTGTCCATTATACCATTTGTGCTGTTATTGCCTGTGGCTGGTTTATGGCTATCTAGAGAATGCAGGAATGAGGTGAGATGCCTTTGACAGGCAGATTGGAGGAAACAAGGGGGAAATATGATTTGTAAGTAATAGCAGAGATGTCAGCACAGGTTTTAAGAGGGAGAAGAGAAAATAGCATGCTTGGTCCCTGGAATGGAAGCCAGGGCAAGCCTGGAAAGAGCACAGGACTGAGCCAGAATTGTGTCCACTCTCCTGCGAGTGCCACCTGCGAGTGCCACCTCTATCTCAGGTTAGGGGAATGGCAGCACTTGGGCGAGCCTTCTCTGTTGTGGCGCCACAATTGTGGAACTCCTTGCCAGGGGAATTGAGAACTACCCCCTCCCTCATGACTTTCGGCGAGGGCTCAAAACGGTTCTGTTTTGTCTAGCGTTTGGGTGATGGGTTGATGTCTGACTTCTGGGTCTCAAGATGTTTTGTTCCATTGCTTCTCTGCTCTATATTGTCACCCCCCAGTGGTTTTTATTGTTTTTAACTTACTTTATGTATTGTTTTAAATTATGTATTTTTATCTTGTTGTAAGCTGCCTTGGGCATTTGCCTTGGCATAGGCATTTGCCTTGTATAATTTTTTAAAATAAACAAACTACAAAAAATACACTGCACAGATGGGAGAGAAGGGGAAAAAAACCAAACAGATTTATTTATTTATTTATTTAATGGATTTCTACCCCGCCTTTCTCCCAATAAGGGCAATCAAGGTGGCTGATCTCATGTTAATGCAAAAAGACACATGCCAGGATCTCCTTTTTTTTCTCCAAGTCATCTTTTCCCTATCACACTTCCTAAAATCAGCTCCTGCTTCCCACACCCTACCCAGTCTTTTATCTGTTTAGTATCTGAGAGAAGCAGACAGTCCAGAAGCAGGCAATCCTCATCATGTTGCAAGGAACCATCGGTTCACTTTCTGCTGCTCAGAAGTGAAAATGAAAGTGAAACTGCAGAGCAGTTTGAATTTAAAAATACTTGGCTCGCTGATACCCAGCTGATCCAGGGAGATATGGAGTAGCATACCCCCGCCAGTGGGAGGCCAAGCTTGGGGGCGGGGCAGTTATTTTAAAAATAAAATAAAAAAACCTCTGGTCACCAACAGTCAGCTGATCTTAGCTGATAAGGGCTGGCGTACCCCTGCCTGATGGTCCGCATACCCCTAGGTGTATGCATACCACAGGTTGAAAACCCTTGGTCTAATAGAAGCCTTAAATATCTATAATGACAGGGTACAGCTGAGAGGAGAGCTGCTATCCTCCTCCTCCTCCTCATTATTAATAACACACACACACACACACACACACACACACACACACACACACACACACACACACAGTTTTTTTTAGCAAAAGGTTCACAAAGCAAGCATTACAGACAAAATCAAATGATTAAATAACTCCCTGTCTCAAAAGGGCTCACAATCTAAAAAAGATGCAGAACACCACCAGGAAACAGCCACAAAAAGACACTGTGCTGGGGTGAAAGGGGGGGGCAGTTACTCTCCCCCTGCTATATATAAGAGGAGCACCAATTGAAAAAGTGCCTCTTGCCCAGTTAGCACTGCCTCTTTTTTTTCTCCTCAAAGACTTCATGTGTTATATGGATGAGTGCTCATCCTTTCATGTATATAATCTTCTCATTCTTTTCTTTTCCACTTCTTTTTGCCACTTGTCTAAAATGCATTCCAAAACTGCTTTGGGCATTTCTGGGGTGGGATGGGGAAGAGAAGATCTACTTTCCATGACACAATCATACCAAAATATACAATATTATATTGCTGCAGTGTTTAGTCAATATAAATGCCCAATGCAGTTTTGGAATGTGTTTTAGACAAGTGGCAAAAAGCTCATTTCATCTTTCCCCTGCTGTTCTTTGAAGCATTAGGCCAAACTGGCCTTGCAGGTTTCTCAAGGACCATGTTGGGGCATTAAGCCCCAAAATATGTCTTCTATGGGCAGTGACAGTTCTCATGTGCCACCTCCAACTGTCTGAAAAGCCATCCTCTAACCTTAATGTTCAACAGAGAGCCTGAGACCATATGTTAGGGTGTCACTCAACTATAAGTGGTAATAGCACTGACTCCAGTAACCTTTTAGCTAAATGATCAATCTTCAATTCACTCCCACAGGATGTTATTGATATGACAAGTTTATGTAAGGATTGTCAAAGGATATGGTAAAAGCTTTCCCTTCAGGATTCTGTAGGGCTCTAAGATGCATCTGCTCTACGTAGATGAGTTTTAGACTTACATGGTACAAAGCCCTGCTCTTTTGCCAAGCCTTTGAAAAGAGAGAGAGAGTCTCTAATATGGGTAAGTGTTTTGTTTTTAATTTTGATGTATACAGCAGAAAATCTTTTGTTGCATGGGAGCATCTGAACTCTTCTCGCCAAATGGGTTGGCCCAAGTCCATGTAGAATGCCATGTCATGTTTTGGTTCTTACCTACACTGAGATGTGGACATTACATGATGCACATGGTAACATGGTTCTAGATGCTGCTGCCTGTTCAATCTGGAATCCAGCTATGAAAAAGGTCTTTTCAGAGGTACTGTGTGGGGCAGTAGCATCTGAGCTGGTTCTCAGAGAGGCACAATATACCTAACTTGGAGTCCTTCCAGTGAGAATGTAATGAATTATGATGGTCTGATTTTGTTTAAAGCTACTTCATGCACTGTATTAAAGATTCAAAGTTCTACACAGAGCTTGTTCTTGATAGTACCTTCTATTCCTTAAAAACAGATGGCATTATTCTGAAAGCATTCAGATAGGCATTCTCAGAACCAGCTTCCAGCTTCTTGACATTCAGGCGTGATATTTTCTGGATGTCATGTAAAAAACATTTTTATATCATCATATATTTTAACATCCAGGGATAAATGCCTTATTCTTAGCTGTCTGATTTCTTTGTTGTTATGGCATTTCAGATGTGTTCTTGAATATTTTAACCCACCAGAAGCTTGAGCCTCTGTGTTGTGTTACTCACCCCCTTCCTCCCGGAAATTTTATCACTGTCTGCAAAGTGCAAGAACCATGTTGCGAGGATATCTTGAATGCAACATTTTCAGTCTTACATGAATGGCTTTTAGCAGAAGCACTGGGCAGATCCATTCTCTAGGTTGGTGAAGTTAGAATAAAGAAAGCAGAAAAGTCTCATTTGTTGGAAGCAGTATTGGAAGCCAGCTGTCAAGTGCAGCATGTTGTTTACTCCTAGAGATGTGCCTTTTGCTTTTTATTCCTTTATACAGTCTTTAAGTATGTTAAAAAAAACACCTTCAAATATTCATCTGCAATTGACAGTAATAGTATTTTAACACAGAAACACATACTTATGACACTCCATTTACTGTATTATCTTAATTGTATCTGACACAAGTTCATCCTCTCTGGCATTGCTTTTTCAAAATGTGATAACCAGCCAGGCATAAAGACTTTTCTGTGGAAATGCGAATAAAGCACTTTTCAGGTGTCTTAGTTCTTGATGATATGAGATAGCAGCAGCTGCTTTAAAGACCTTCATCCTATGCTTCTGTGGCAACTTCTTATGTATGTAGAAGGAACACTATGAAGCTGAACTAGTGAAACAATTGAAAACTGAATCAAATGCAGGTCTGATCCCAGAGTAATAGTAAAATACATTTTCTTTCTCTCTTGCACAGACCCTATTCAGCCTCCCTTCAAAGCTTGTCTCTGTTCAGAAGCAGCATTTGCCAACAGACAAGCCCCCTCCCCTTTCCACATTTATTTCCATGGTAACCCCTTTAAGGCATTCTGCAGCCTGAAAACTACTTTTGCTCTTTCATCATGCAAGCTGGCATTGTAAAGGGCTCTGTGTATTTCTGCAGCTTCTGAATGAATATCGAAATAACCAGCATTTTGGATGGGCACGTTTTTCCTTTCCTTTCCTTTCTTAAAATACTCTGATGAAGGAACTAAGAGACAACCTTCATACGACCTAGTGTCTACACACTGCTTACTAAGGAAAAGCAATCTTTGTTAATTGATCAATTGATTAACTTTGTGGGTCGGCATTATCAGAATGATCATTCTGTGAAGTCAACAGGGCAATTCCCTGAATTCACTTCAAGGAAAAAATGGGCAGATGGCTGGCTAGGCTTTGCTGGTGAATTGCGGGTAAGCTCTCATGCTGTGATCTATTGCAAATCTCATTTTTCTTGTAGATTCTTTAGCATCAATCTAGGTATTGTTTAAGAAATGGTATCTTAATACATGTCAGGTTTTAATTGTTTTATGAATTCTCCTTTCTAACATTAAAGTAGGTAAATTCCAGCTGCATTTGCCATCTCGGATTTGGTGTGTAGAAAACGACATTTGGCGTTGTATGTCTCTGCTGTTTGTCCTGAGTTAATGACCTTAATTGACTTTATAGGTTTTTTTAAAGTCATGTAAATATTAAGAGCTTTTCATGGAACATCTAATCAATTTTAGCATATCTTTTTCCTAGATGCAAAAATGGCACTGTGAGAAATTAATACAGCTTCATAAATTGTGTTTTAATTGTGGATACAACAAAATAGATTTCTTATTAAGGTCACCTTATTGGAGTCTTTCCACGTCATAAACGGATGCATCAGTAACTTTTTAAAAAATTCTGTACCTTTGTTTGTTTGAATGCATGAACCTGCACTAATTGATTCTGTGAATGGTGTTTTATACTCCATTTTATCAATTGATAGTTTCACAAGCCAAAAAAAAGAAAAAAACGGAGGCAATGTGTGGTTGACTTTTTTTTATATATAGCAGTAGAAACCTAGGGTGTATGTGTGTGTTTTAATCTGAACTACATAATGATTGGAGAATCACCATGACAACATGGTTCCCATTTCACATAGTGGCATTCTTACTATGCTATGAAAACGTTGGTGTTTACACATACCCTTTTTACAGATAAAAATAATGCAATGTATCACTTTGCATAATGCGAGAATGCTGTTTAGTTCTTAATGTTTAGTTAAATGTTCATCTCATTACTGAATCTTAAATAGTATTGTTCTCAAAACATTCCTCTTCGTACATCTTATCTTATTTCTCTCCTTTGTTATAGTTTAATTGTTCTATTACAACTGCACACTTATTTGAAAATGTACAAGCAGCAGCACATGGATTTTAGCTGATAGATACAGCAATTTATGAATTTTGCTACTGTTGAGGATCAAGGTAGTACAGGCAAATGTCATTTAAAATAACTTTACCAGAAAACGTTCCTGATCTGATGTGAGTCAAGTTGAATGGGGGTGCGAAAATGCTGTGTTTGGGTAGACCTACTGCTAAATATTCCTGTTAGTTGCTGGGACTTGCTTTCTGGATCATCAGGCCCCAAATATCCATCAGATCCCTGTGGAACTGATCAATATATTCCAGAAGAATTTGCTTCCAATGATTATTCTACTCTGTATCCTTATAGCATGACCTTTCCTTCTCTACTTTCCCTGCTTCCATTCAGCATGGTTTCCTAAGATGGGATTAGAACAGTCTTTCAAAATAAGTTTGTGCCTATAGGTACAGTATATGTATAGTGGCTATATGTAAACAGTATATGTATAGTGGCTTGTTTCTTTTGGAAATCCCAGATTATACAGAGAATATCAATACATTATTTACATATGTGTATAGAATTAAGAACATATTTAAACATGTTGATATATCAATGGCAGCCCAATATCCAAATCTTAAGACCTACTGGAACAGCACAGAGGTGTTCAAGGTGTTTCAACAGTTGCACCAGTGAGTCACAGAAAGCATTACATTGTGTGGTATTGCACTGGAATTGTTATGGCATTGTGGACAGATGGCTTCCTTGACTTAGGGTGACTTAGGAATCAGAGTGTCAAAAATATAGATGAGAAAACTTGAGGCTATAAAAGTAAAATATTATGTCAATTTTTATTTTATTTATTTATGTATTTAATTAATTAATTAATTAATTAATTTATATCCTGCCTTTCTCAAGCTGAAGCAAATGCCCAAGGTGGCTTTACAAAGTTTCATAATAAAATGTACAATGTATACAAGCAATGAGTAAAATCATTAATAAAAACCAACAAAACCATTGGAGGAGGGCAGCTATTTGGTCCAGAAAGAGGCAGCAGAACCAAAACACAGAGGGCAGACACCATCTCGTCACCCAAATGCCAGATGAACTTATCAGTAGACGGGAATATTGTTTGCCTGTGTACTGAATATAAGATGATTGAGTATCCTGCCATTGTTGCCTCTTTCAAGAGCAGTCCTGCGGCTTAGTTTAAGGCCCTTGGGGACCAAGAACTACAGTTGCAAGTGAATTTTTCACCATAGAGTAACAAATGAAAAGGCAAATGTGTCAAAGTGACAGTTCGCCTCAGTCTTATTACTGTATGTGCCTATTGTGAGGATGTACACATTGCAAAGCCAGAGTCCTGCATCTCAAGAGCCAACAACTTGCTGTGCTTCCATGCTGCTTCCTAACAAAGTCTGACAAGTTTCTGCAACTAATATTGACAAGAGAGATGATTTAAGAGATCACTTGAACTCTGAAGCAAAATATGCCAGTGCTGAAATCCACAAGTTGGTGCTTGGACATCAATTAACATGAATTCTGATTCTATAAAGGTACTTTAGCTGGTGAGGCAAGCGGTGTCTTCTGCTGCTTGGAGCAGCTCAGTCTGGATCCTAGGCATAGCAAGTTGGGTAATGCGATCACTCAAAACCCTATGGTTGTGCTAGTAGTCAGGTCTGGCTCAGTTAGTAGAGCGACCGTCTCATGTGGCTGAAGGACGGCAGTTCGGGACGACAGGAAGTATCCGTGTCTGTCGAAGAACTGTTGGCTCACAGAGCTGAGGAGCTGCAGAGACTCTGTGAGGGAGAGAAGCTGCAGCTGCACTTTGAGTAGGCGTAAAGGTTGCCTGTCAGTTGAAGCGTGGTGAGGCGGATGCCAAAGAGAGGCTGGACTGTGAAAGAAGCCATCTAGAATGAGGGGTTCTATGCAAGACTAGAACATATTATTATTGTATTATAAAACACCTTTGAATTAAAGTCAGAGGAGAAATCTGCTGACCAAAGAAAAGGCAGTATATAAATACTGGTTATAGTCTTGGTCCTGTGCTGTTCACACTATGCAAATTATGGCACCTTACAAGTAGTTTATATCACTTGCGTAGCATCTCAGCAGGCCACAATCTCCAGCACTGAATTACTGATGGAAGCTCATGCAGCTAATTTGGTATAGGGTCTTGACAATAGCAGAGTTTCAGTGTGATTATGGGACAACGCTGGCTCTTCAGCTTTGAAATGGGGATGAGCACCACACCCTAGAGTCAGACACGACTGGACTTAATTGTCAGGGGTCACCTTTACCTTTATGGTCCTGTAATGTGGTATTGAAGAACCAGATCCATGGCTCATTGAGAAACTTACTCTATTTTTAATTAATATACTGATGAATTGTTTTGCAAATTGGACAGAAATATTTCAATATAGCAATTCTTACACTAGTTTTGCTGATGTAAGAATTGCTATATTTGGATATTTATCTTCAAGTGATTTGTGGGGAAGTTCAGGCCTTCAGAGATCGTGTTTTCTTGGGTTAGGCTCTTCTGTCCTTTCCTGCTTGTTTAATGCTATTTTAATTATAGTGACTGCAAGCTAGTTGGGTTTTTTATATTAGATTGGATAGTGGGTCATTCCGTGTCAAAATCAACCAATGAAAAATCCTTGATGTCACGGATTTTGCTCATTTTCGGTACATTTGTAGCTTACCATGAGATGTTTAAAAATTATTTTTTTCAGATTTTTTTGTCCATCCGTTTTTGAGATATTGAATGTTCAAAATTGCCAAAAAAGGCCAAAATCCACTTGTCACCATACATTCAAACGCCAGTTACAGGATAACGATGAACGCTACAGACTTTTACTTTTTCAGAAGTAAAAAAATAATTATTTGTAGGTCCTTTTAATCTTCCTTTACTTTTTAATCTTCCTTTAATCTTCCTTTAGGAATCTTTCCTTCCTAGATTAAAAGGACCTACAAATAATTATTTTTTTACTTCTGAAGATGATTTAGATGAGGAAAAATATCACTGTGCTGATTCAGAAATTATTCAGCAACTAAAGGAAAATTTTAAAACTACGAACAGAAGTAAAAAGCTCATGATTTTGATAGTTTTACCAAAAAGCTGATCCTGTAAAAGAATAGAAAGTGAATTCATGCTCTATAAATCTATCTCTATAAGTCCTGTTATAAATTTTTGGATTCATTTCAGTTTACCACATAATTTTATCAATGTAAACTGTAGAAAAATGGACTTGAGGGGTTTAATTCCTGGTCACTGCCAACAAGAAAATTTAATTTTTGTATGATACCATTGAGATACCATCTTGAAATTTTGACTGATTGACTACAAGACATATACCTTTAAGTGTGATTTTTTTGAAAATTTTAAAAAAGTTCAATTTTTCAAAATTTCAAAATTAATATTATTTGAATATTTTTGAATTTCTTACAAATTTACAATTCTGTCATGGTGTATATCAAATGAAAGCCCTATTCATAAGCGTTAAAACGACACCTGTCCCATGTCTGTAGTGTTCATTGTTATCCTGTAACTGGCGTTTGAATGTATGGTGACAAGTGGATTTTGGCCTTTTTTGGCAATTTTGAACATTCAATATCTCAAAAACGGATGGACAAAAAAATCTGAAAAAAATAATTTTTAAACATCTCATGGTAAGCTACAAATGTACCGAAAATGAGCAAAATCCGTGACATCAAGTTCCAAAATGTATTTTTTATTGGTTGATTTGACACGGAATGACCCTAGTATGAATAAAATGGGTAACTCGAATGGGGACACTTACCATGGAATGAGTGATTGACCTGTGCAACGAGTAGTGGGATTTTATGGTATTCCTGGATTAGGACTTTTGTTGTTGTTGTTCAGTCGTTAAGTCGTGTCCGACCCTTCGTGATCCCATGAACCACATCCCACCAGGCCTTCCTGTCCTCCACTATCTTCCTGAGTTCGCTCATTTTCATGTTCGTTGCATCGGTGATGCTGTCTAACCATCTCATCCTTTGCCTTCCCCTTCTCCTTTTGCCTTCAATCTTTCCCAGCATCAGAGTCTTCTCCAGAGAGTCCTCTCTTCGCATTAGGTGGCCAAAATATTTGAGCTTCAGCCTCAGTACCTGTCCTTCCAGGGAACCGTCAGGGTCTTCCCCCATGTTTTTGTTTCTCTGTCTGTACATTGAGAAAATCTTACACTATAGCACTTTGCTATTTCAAGCAACACCTTTGGCATGCTTAGAGGGAAGATATACTGACGGTCCTTTGAGTTATCATTTATGGCAGAGGTTCCCAAACTGGGGTGTCTTGATGCCCCAGTGCGGGATTAATGGTCGCTACCCCCTTAAAGGGGGGTAGCGATGTATGGCAGCTATGGTGGTGCTTCTGGGATCACTCCACTACCAAGACAAGAAAGGGGGTGTAAAATTTATCCAGTGGTCGTGGCAGACTTCTGGAGGGTGTGGGGGACCGCACCCCAAAACACCCCCCTGCCACTCCTCCAGAACCAGGGCCCCTGGTAATGAAATATGTGTGTGTGCAGTGGGGAAAGGTGGTAGCAGAAGGAAACTTGGTTCCCGGTGAAAGAAATCATAGAGGATGGGGTGATCCAGAACTCTTGTCTGGATCTCTCACCGTCACCTGATGCGTGATCAGATTTTCATCTAAACACGCTTACTAGGCATGTTTGGCACAAAACCAGCTTATGAGCCATTCTCAGACTGCTGATTAGAACAGTCTTGTGAGATGTAACATTTTAATTAAAATTTTAAGTGAGATCATATGCACTGTATACAATTTCTGAATGCTGAGAAGAAATTTCATATACCTAATAAAAGAACCATTTCAGGGCTGTATGTTCTGAGGTTTTCGCGACTGGTACACATCTTTGAGTTAATAAAAGGAAGCATTTTCCAGGTTATTCTGATCGTTTTATTAAGTTAAGAACAAGATAACACGGGGTTGTCCTTTCATTTCAGGGCTGTATACAGTATTTGGAAATTTTCTCTGTTCCTCAGTTTTGTCCCTGTTAGTAACTGCGGATCAAACTTGCTCCACAACAGCAAATGGTAGCACCTATACAACCACCATGGTTTGTTTCTTCCTGAAAAGTGGAGTATAAATACAGTAAAGGCTTGTATCTGAAAAAAACCTATGATTAGTTCTGTGCACCCAAGGGAGATGTGGATCTTGAATGGCAATCCACTGCACGGGAGCAAACATCTTTTTTGCAGCAAGAAACAGGGCCTTCTCAGCAGTGGCACCGACCCTCTGGAACTCCCTCCCTCTAAACTTAGGAACTGCTCTCTCAGAGGCCTTCCGGTGGGGCCTAAAGACAGTTCTGTTTAAACAAGCTCTCTTGAGTTACCACCCAGCCTAGTTTAGTGATCTAGCCCTTTTATGAGAGCTTTTATTGCTATTTTTGTACCTTGGTGGTGCAGTGGGTTAAACCGCTCATGAGCTGAACCATGAGCTACAGAAAGGTTGGCAGTTCAAATCCGCGACGGGGTGAGCTCTCGTTGCTTGGCCAGCTCCTGCCAACCTAGCAGTTCCAAAGCATGTTAATGCGAGTAGATAAATAGGTACCGCTTGCGGGAAGGTAAACAGCGCTCCGTGTTCCAGCTGCATGCTACGCGCTGCGGCAAGGAGAGTCATGCCGGCCACATGACCACAGAGGCGTCTTCGGACAACGCTGGCTCTTCGGCTTTGAAATGGGGATGAGCACCACACCCTAGAGTCGGACACGACTGGACTTAATTGTCAGGGGTCACCTTTACCTTTTTTTACCTGTCTTTTTAGCTGTTTGTATTTTTTTAGAGTTTTATTATAATTACAGTTTTATGATTTATATGTATTTTGTATTTTTATTGTAAGCCGCTTTGGTTCCCCCCCTACGGGGGAAAAAGCAGGATATAAATTCAATTAATCCTCCTCCTCCTCTTTTGAAACTGACAGTGCAATCCGACTTAACTTTTGTGCCGGTTTAACCAGCGGCGCAGCGAGAACAGGAGGCCCCAGAACAGAAAAGGGATTCAAATCCCTTTTGAATTCCTCTTTTGGAGGGGATTTGAATCCCTTTTCCATTCTGGGGCCTCCCGTTCTCGCTGTGCCGCTGGTTAAACCGGCACAAAAGTTAAGTCAGATTGCGCTGTGAGAAATGTTTGAAAAGCAGTTTGCAATTTGTCATGAATGAGTCAAAGATTCTGTGGGGTGTGCCTAAGTAATGTTTGAATCCAAGCCACAGTTAATAAATAAATAAATAAATAAATAAATAAATTAAATAAAATAAGCAAGCATCCAAAGCTATGCACCTTTGCCCACTTGCCTTTTCACCCCTGGGCTCTCCAGTTCTATCATTGCAATATTGCTTGGGCCATCAGACTGTGCATGTGTCCCTTAGCTTGTAGAAGGACACCATCTACAGTCCTGCTTGTGTGTGCTGAATGTCGCAGAGGAGGGCCAGCAAAATTAACTCTAAGTACCAGATTCATCCAGTTTAATCTGATAGCACATGTATAGCTTAAGGTGTTTTGCATGATTCCCCCCCCCTTTTTTTTTCTTTTTTTCAGGAAATGAGATTATGGCATTACAGATCTGTTGTGAAATTGGCGCAGATGTAATCTTTCAAGAGTAATATTGATTTGAAATATGCTGTTTGATAGTATCATAATAAGTACATTATAAATCAGCCAAAGCACAATAAGCAGCCTGGTCCTGCCAAGAACATTTTTGTGTTCTGTTTATAAAAGACCTACTTGAAAAGCTGTTTTGATTTTCCGTCAAATAGATTTCCCTTATGTCATGACTTAATTCCACCTTGGAAGTTCTGTGCATGCCCCCCCTTACCTGCATGGAAATTCCACAGCCAAATGAGCCCCCCCCCCACTTCACAGTCCTGAAAATGCTCTTCTTCTAGTTGGGGAAGATGCACACAAAAATTTGAAAAACTATTAATCATTTGGCTGCTGTGATCTGATGCACAGATTCTGGTTACACCCCGGTCTGAGACTTATGAAGAAATAGGGTCAGAAACATTTGTCCAGGAAAATGGAAACCCCAGACAACAGTGATCATTGTGCTTCCCTGGAAAGTTTCCTTACTGTGTGACCAAGACATAGTAAAGGAGACTGACTTGCGAACAGCATTTTTTTTTTAATGCATGCACAACCACCTCTTCTGAGGACAGCTGTCAGGAACTCCTTCCTCTCTGAATGAGACAAAAGGCTCTTTCAGCACATGTTCTACCACACTTTAGCACCCATCTATATGTGTGGGAGAAATGGGCAGGCATCTCATCCTGCCTTCTTCTTTGGAGATGTGCCCCAGGGCTTGGAAGTCAATGTTTCCTGTGCGATCCTTGGTTTTTCATAAGTGCATACGGTTTAAACATGGTCTCTGAGTATGGTCTCTGAGTATGGTCTAAGTCTAAGAGCACCTGATCCAACCACCTTGCTGAAGTTAAGCAGGACTAGTTCTGGTCAGTGAGTTGGATGTATGACTGCCTGGGAATCCCATGTGTGTCTCCTTGAGTTCCACAGAGAAGAAAAGGTGGGGTAAAAATGTGCTTCTTTGTTTTTAAAGTTCAAAGGATATGTAAATCATAGGGGTACTGGTATTATAGTAAAACTTTATGATATGGAGGTCATTAAGAGTAACCATATACAGCACGATGCTTTGTAACACACAGACGTGCTTTCATATACTTTTGCGTCGAGCTACAGAACTTATACCAAGATATCTCAAAATGTTACACCAGCAATTTCACTCAGATTTGGCCATCAGAATAAATCAAATAGCTCTGTGCAACAGTATTGGTATAACTTGATGTATGTGCACTTTTGAGTGCTTTATTCTAAAATCCCTGCTGACGTTGCAGCGATACCCGGGATTGCCACTGCCGCCATGCTGTCCCCACCCCTTAAGGTGGCAGGGGACAACATCCAGTTCTCCTGGTGGGTCGCGACCCACCAGTTTGAGAACCGATGCAATAGACCATAATAGGATCTATATAACAATATAAAGAAATAATAGCAAAAATATCAAAACAGTATTAAAACAGAGCTTAAAAAAAAAGCCAGGTAAAGAAACCAGACAAATCTATTCCCACAGCTGACATTTCTAGAGACTGATACAATTGACACACCTAGGGAAATGGAGCCCTGGTCACATCCACTACCTGAACATCTAGGACAGCGGTGGCTAACCTTCTACCATTAGTGCTACTGTGTTCTTAAGAGTTGTGTAGAAGACAGAATCTTGGCAGCTGCAAGTGCTGATGGTGCTGCTAAAGCAGCTGCACCTGCTAAAATGCCCTCACCTATGCAGCCATTTAAAGGACCAGCATTCATGTTGAAAGGTTGGACACCACAGGTCTAGGAGCAAAGCTGGGTCCAGTGTCACTCCTAAACTGCACACCTAATTATTCAAGGGGTGGTGTTACCCCATCTAAAACAGGCTGAATCCCTGTTGCCAGACTAGCAGTTTAATCCTAGGCATGTCTACTCAGAAGCAAAACCCATGGCATTTAATGGAACTCCCCCCCTCCCCCGGTTTATATAAGATCACAGCCTAGACCAACTAAGAGTAACATATGCTATAAAATGTTGGGGTTCAAGCAGACCATTTTTTTCTGTCTTTCCCTCCTTCCATTTTCCTTTTTAATTTTTTTTCTTAAATTATGATTTTAATTCATGGCCATTGTGCCTGTCTTGTATACATTTCAACTTTGCATGTCATAAATGCTTTGTCTTGTATTTCAGGACGTTATTGCACCACTGTTTGGAACTCTTTTTTTTTTTTTTTGTACACCCATGTATATGTGCCTGCCAACTGAGGATAATACTTCATGCATGTAACCAGATGAGCTCTAGTACACAAAAGTTTATGGTGTTATGAATGTGTGAGTCTTTAATTAAGATGCCAGAAGGCTCTCTGAAAATTTTGTTTGTAATCAGATATTGGAATGCAGTAATTGCTTCACATTGCTGTTGGCAGGCGGTTAGGGACTTGACTCTCCTTTGTGAGTGGATCTCCAGCGTTTTCATACTCTGGTAGAATCTGCTACGGTATAGGGTTTGATGGGGTGTGGTCAATTATGGTAGGATAGATGGGGCCAGGAGGAAAGTTAATCACGAATGAGGGGGGGGGGACTGTGATGAAAGCTGGGAGGGCGTTGATTGCCCATCCCAGGATAGACTATTCATAGTGTACTCTGTTTGGAGTGACAGGATGCATTTGTCTGTGACTGGAGCTGATCTTTTTCTTCAGGGTTTGCAGCGGACCCTGCAGGAGTTTTTGAGGTATGGTGGGGTAGGGGGAAGCTATGCTCCAGGCTAGCCCTCCTGTGTGGCAGTTAAGGTGCAGGCCAGGGAGTGGAAATACAGATTTTGGTGTGCACCCTACAGGGGCATAGCGGGGACCAATACCAATCCCTAGATGCTGTCTGTCTCAGGAGTGCTGGCTGGTCATCCCTTGAACTTGGATTGCAAAGCTGACCTAAAATGCTTTCCAGCCTGGGGGCGGCAGTGCAGCTCAGCTTCTTCAACCCCTTAGGGTTGGTGCTGATAAGCTCCGGCTGTCAATTGACAACCTGCAATTTGGAGTCGGGGTGGGAATGCCCACAACGGAAAAGCCAATCATTTGGCCTCATCTAGTTCCAATTCCAATTCCAAAACCTTTTATTGGCATCTCACATGTATACACCCTCATCTAATTTAGAAACCCACACTAAGGGGGGAGGAGTTTGAGGCAGAACCTACTGCTAATTTGTTGAGATGCATGATTGGATTATCAATAAATGTGGCACAATGGTATTCCAAATCACCTGCCATGTTTATTGGTGGGTGTAAGGGCACTGAAGTAATTCCTCCACATTGCTGTTGGTTGTAAATCAACATATTTAACATACTTATAGAAGCTATGGCTTTTAACTTTTCTATATCTCTGTGTGTGCAAATGTTGTTTGGTTGCCTGGTTTATTTTTGGGGGGATACACACAGAAAACAACATAAGCAATTTTGTTTCTAGGCTGTCTCCATTATATATGATGTCTCATCTGGCTGACATCACCTGTAGGCTGTTTTCTCCCCAGCTACTTTATCTTAAACACAATCCCATGTTCCCTCCATCAATAAATAAATAAATAAATAAATGCAACTGTGCTAAAACGACCTGTGCTTTCATCCTGCAGGGGGGCAGCCCTGGAAGTCTCTTGTGGATAAGGGAACATTTGTTCCCTTACCTGGGGGTAAGCCTCCAGGGCATGGAGGTCTCCACTCGGACCTGCACTAGTGAAATCGCTGGTTCAGGTCTACCTGAACCCAGACCCATGGGATCAGATCCAGGAAGGGGTTTTGGATTCAGCGACTGCTGAACCTGCCCCCTTCCTGGACCTGATCTGCCCTCCCGCCCCATACTGCCTCCCCCACTGACTTACCTGGGTTGGTGGGCCAGTCCTGTGCTGTCACTGCCAGTGCTCTGGCAGCACACGGCTTTGTGCGCTGCTGGAGAATATCCACTGGCAGAACACTAGTTCTGCCAGCGGATTGGCCCTTTAGGATTGGGCCGTTGAAGTCTGTTTTGTTGTTGACTTCGGGCTTTCTCGGCAAATGGGGAAATACCTTTTTTTCTTTTTCTCTTAGTGATTGTCTTGCATTATTCAATGTTATGCTGGTAATTTAAGGTTCAGTATGTGTAACTATCATTTTACAGTGACAATTTCAGATAGTTTATGCTAAAAGATGAATATTTTGTTCTGTATCCCACTGACTCTATCTTTTTTCGTAAATCTAACAGCTGCTTTCCAAATATGGAGATGCACTATACCTTTGCAGTGTTGACATTAGAGATGACTTGAATGGCTTTGTCAGATGATTGAGGTTTTGAGTAACCCATACTTTGTCTGGATAATTACATCCTTTGGGAGTGTTGATGCTCCTTCATATGAAAATTTACTGTACTTAATTAACTACACCCTTAATTCCAAAAGCGCTTCAGGTATTATGCTCTGTAAATGCACTACTCTAGGCAAAGCACACAAATGTCACAATGAAGAGTCCTGCAGTCAGAAGAGTGGTATCTAACAGGGATGTATCTAAATAACTAGGTCGCGAGTGCGAGTCCGAGTACAATAATTTGTGCACGAGTACGAGTCCAAGTACGAGTCAATGCCAAAAATTTTGGGCGAGTACGAGTCAAGTGCGCATCATTTTTCCCCGAGTACGAGTCGAGTGCAAGTAAGGCCAAAAACCACGAGTCACAAGTCGAGTCACTTTGGGGCAAATGGCTTTTTTCCCCCCTGAAAATGGGGTGGGTGGGTGTCTGTGTGGGGTGGGTGGGTGTCTGTCTGTCTCTGAGGCTTTTAAAGCACCCACTTGGCTTCCCCTATGCCCTTCCCCTCACCTCTCAGTCTTGTCACCACCCATCTGGTTTGGGAAAAACAAGCATGTCTACATTCAAACCATTTATTATTTCCTCCCTGCCCCCTCCCCTTGCTGAGCTGAGCATCCCTTTGACTTGGAGTTTTGGCCAAGGAGGAGGAACCACTGCGGCAGCTTCACCTTCCCTCACTCCTCCCCACCCCTCGCGCTCGGAGTTGTGGCCAATGGCGAACAGACTGCAAAAAAGGGAAAAACTCTGAGCCAGGCTTGTTTTCCCACCCCCTTGAAAAAAAACCCCTCTCTGCTGCCCTCCTCCTCCGAGGTCTCCACTGCGCCTGCCTGCCTGTCTGTGTTGATGCCAGCCATTAAAGAAAAATGACTCGGAAATGGCAAGTCCTTACCCCCACGAGTACAAGTCAAGTACGAGTCCCGTGGGTCACGAGTGTGAGTGCGAGTCAGTGGGTCACGAGTATGAGTACGAGTCAGGGAAAAAGTGGCTAAGTCACACTTGCGAGTCGAGTCATTTGACTCGAGTCCCCATCACTGGTATCTAAACACAGCTCTTGAAAGCCTGAGCAGCTGGTTGCTCAGTCAAAGGGAGTGAAGGTTATAAAGAGAAGAAATTAAGCCTGAAAAACACAAGAGATTGGTTTGTATTTACACAGGATGGCTCCCTAGGTATATTTCTATATATAGAAACTTCTGTAGATAAGTTGGTAAATTAAAAGTAATTGCTGTCCAATCACAGCTATGCTAAGATGCTATTCTGTGGATCTTCTATCAGCATACTTTCCACTCTTTATTTTCTGTAAATCAGAAGCCCCCTTCCCCAACTCCTCCTCCCTATTTTATTTATTTATTTTATTTATTTATTTAAATAATTTTACCCTGCCTTAAAATACATAATAAAATACAATACAATAAAAAATAATTAAAACAAGTAATTAAACAATTAAAACAAACACCCCAGTGGGTCACCTTGTGATTATATTTATTAAAAAGCCAGCCCACCATGTCAGCCATTGAACGCCAACCTGAATAAAAACGTCTTGAGGCCCCACCGAAAGGCTTCTAAAGAGGGAGCCGTTCTTAATTCCAGGGGGAGGGAATTCCATAGTTGGGGTGCCACTGCCGAGAAGGCCCTATTCCTCGATGCCATCCCCCTCACCTCCGTCAATGGCGGCACGGTTAACAGCCCCCCCCCGATGACCTTGGAGTATGGGTCGGATTATAAGGAAGGAGGCGGTCCCTCAAATACCCTGGTCCTAAGCCGAAAAGGACTTTAAAAGTCAAAAGTAGCACTTTGAATTGTGCGCGGAAACAAACTGGCAGCCAGTGTAGCTGCTGAAGCAACAGTCCAACTGAGTTGAACCGACAAGCCACGGCAACCACACAGGCAACCGCATTCTGTACTAGTTGCAGTTTCTGAACAGTTTTCAAAGGCAGCCCCATGTAGAGTGCATTGCAGTAATCTAATCTAGATGTCAGTAGGGCATGGGTCACTGTGGCCAGGTCTGCACGATCCAAGTACAGGCACAGCTGGCCCATCAGCCGAAGCTGGGCAAAAGCCCCCGTGGCCACAGCCGCCACCTGTGAATCCAGAAGCAGCTGCAAGTCCAGGCAGACCCCCAAGCTGCAGACCTGCTCCTTCAGAGGGAGTACAACCCCATTCAGAGCAGGGCCTATTGGATCCCCCGAGCTCACTGAGGATCCCCCGAGTTCACTTGCTGCTGAGGGTTGGGGGACCCTCCACAGCAGCATGGGTGCAGCACAGGGGATAGGAAATAACTGGAAGCGGAGAGGTGAAACACTAGTGGAACATGTCAGGATTTGTCCTGCGTGCAGTGCTCCTAGTTCTCTGTTCCCATTGTTATTTTCAGTTGTGGTGAGCTGTGACAGCTGTGCTGCTGAGATATATGTGTAAACAAGCCAGAGGATGGGTACTAGCTGACTGCTCATGGTCACAGTCAACTCCTGCCCTGACCAACAATGAAGTCTGTCTTAAATCCCCTGTTGCTCCATTCCTGCTAATTTTGAAAGTGGTCTTCATTTCCTTAGTCTCCTAATTTAGTGCATCTTAAAAGGCATCAGTAGCTTCTTTAGAAAAGCCAGCTTTTAAATAGCAGTTGCTTGAGCTGAGGAAACTCAGTTCCTGTTAAATGCAAGGTAGTACACATAACAAAACAGAAGTATAAATAAGTTATCATTTGGTGGCTGGTAAAGTGAAAACTCGGAGCTGGAGCATATATATTATTTCTGGAAACAACTGAAGTGTAAGTTTTTGACTTTTTTTCTCTTTTACCATTATAAAGGTATAACTACAAGCTGTACTGCAATTCTTTATTCCCTGCCCCCACCCCGTAACACACAGTATTCTTGGTATTTGGGTGTTGACAATGTGTTATTAGTAAGTGCTACAAGCACTTTGAAACATTCATGTTAATCTAATCTTGACTCAGATTACAAGCAATTGCAGGCAATTCATTATTAACTGCTATATATCCCGCCTTTCCCTCTGAATAAATAGAGCACTCAAGGCGGTATACTGTATCAGTGCAGAATATTGACTGTAGATTGCTCTGTACGACAAAATTCTTGTCTGAAAATGAAGAAACTTGCTCCAATATCTCTTGACAGTTTCCATTTTCTTCAACTGCTAATTCCTGCAGCAGTGAATAGTGTCGTGGGCAAATGTTTCAACAGTAATTTGTAATTGTATTTGATTTTCAAACAGCCATTTATTGTGTAAATCCAAGAGTAATTTGAAAAGTCAGGAAACTCCAAGCTATACTTTTGAAAAGCACTGAGTCAACTTTAAAATGGTGAGATGAGCCATGCAGAAAACAATGTCGCTCAAAACCTGAAGAGAGGCATCACTCCAGTGGGGGTCGTACCGTAAGTTGCACCCCGCCCTAGTCCCAAGCCCCGCCCCCTCGCCGTTGGAGCCATTTCGTGCGGAAAAGGCAGCAGGCAGGAGACTCCTTGCCTGCTGCCTTCTCCGCATGGAATGGCTCAGACGGCGAGGGAGCGGAGCCACCTCCTGCCGGCTTGTAAACGGGACTAGGACGGGGCGCAATTTACGGTATGGCCCCCACCAGAGCGACGCCTCTGAACCTGAAGGCAGCAGTGGTTGCTTGTGTAGAACGATGAGCCACCCTAATGCCACAGACAAACAGTTTCATATGTTACTGGGAGCAGTGTGGAAATAGATATGGGGCAGCACTGCTGTTAATAATATCTAAAGTGAGGCTCCCCGTCTGGCAATTAGAACAGGTGGGAGTGGAACCTCCACCCAGAAGGGTGGAGATTAATTTCCTGATTTCTTCTCTACTTTACATCATATAGTACGTTCCTACTGTCTCTTCTGTGCCCACTCAATGATGTTGGGCAGTCATGTCTCTCACTTGTGGTATGGTGGTAGCTAATTTCTGAGTGAGAGGTTCTTGCCTCCCAAAGTTCCAACCTTTTCCTTACTGTTCTGAGCAACATTTTTTTTCTTATGCTTTCCTTGATTCCTTGCTTTCTCTGTTCATTGGTCTCCTGCTTTCTTGTCCCTCATATCTGCAGCTTTCTGCATTTACAACATTCAAATGCTGCTTAATTTTTTAAATGAAAGGAGAGTGGGGCTCACTGTTGTCTGTAGATTACATCCTGTAGTTTGGAAGACATTTCCCCTAGTCTCAGAGGTATTGGAGCTGGTTGCAATGACAACGTTAGAGGATGCCCTTAAGACATGTTCATATTCTCTCTCATTACCTCATCTGTTCTAGGCCTGAGAGCTCTAGCATTGAAAAGAGGTTCTGGGACTGAGTATCCCTGCCTGCTGCTGCTGCTGCTGCTGCTGCTACTAGTACTAATAATACTTTCCATTTGAATGGTGTTTTCTGTAAGTAATTATCCCCATGTTGGAGTGGAAGAAGCTGAGAGAGAGAGTGGCTTACCTAAGGCCATTTTGGGCCCCGACCAGACATGCAGTTATTCCATGGGAAAATGCATCTGTGAGTTTCAACTCACATAGGATTTGCAACAACAGATTCATACCAACCTGGGTGTTTCTTTGTGGAAAAAGCTGTGCTAGTCCCTCCTCCAGTGCTTCCAACCACCCTTCAGTAGGCTTCCTGTGTCTGCATGTATCCCAGCTGCACTTGCCAGCTGAAAGGGGTGAGGGTTTGCCCTTCTGAGGGCAGTAAACCTCCTGGTCCTGCCCTGCCAAGTGGCAGCAGGATTTGCGGCTGTCTTTTTTCTGACTGTGTTTGTTTAGCGTGCTAGCATGCATGGAGGGCTGACACGGGAGCAAGCCCCTGCCCACTCCTTGGGGCTTGCTTCTGAGCAAGTGGGCATAGGATTGTGTCCCAAAGCAGACGCATGGAGATGGTCACCCAAACAATCGCCATTCATACCCACAGTCAGAAAAGTAAATAAAGAGATGTCAGTTTCAAATGTCCAAATATACACCTATAACCCTTTCGTGGGAGTTAGCCCATTGAATATAATGGGACGTACCCTATGCATGCCTACTGAGAAATAATATAAATGACAGCACCCATGGGATCTCTCCCTTCTCCCTCTGTTAGGAAGAGGATTGAAGTGTGGATTAAAGGGGCTCCATTACCTGTCCCAAAAGGGGGCTTCCCCCTCCCTCACCCTCTGTTCCCCATATCCCAACTAGATTCACAGAGCAAAAGATCAAGTCAAAGCTGCTTTTGCTCCTGCCTCTCTTACTTGCCATAAGTGGAGATGGCTGCCTTTTAAAGCTGAAAACAAGGAGATGACAGCCCTGGTGAAGGAGGGCTCTGCCGAGAGACAGTCTAGGGTGCCGTCTCGCCTCCTCCAAGGACTCGGAACTCACAGATATCAACCGCCACCATAAGTTCAGAATTTGCACGGAAGATTTGGAACTCGCAAATTAAAAGATTCAGAACTCACAGTGCAAAAAGGTACTTAGCTTATTCCACGGGAATATGCTCATGGATAAGGAAACCTATATGGGTTTTTGCATCCAAATTCTATGGGAAATGCTCATTTCCATCTGGGTTTCTGCATGTTTGGTCTGGGCCTTCAGTTCATTTTTGTTCTTGGCAAAGGCAAGATTCAAACAAGAGAAGTTCTGGTTTGCAGCTCAGTCTCTCAGTCACTACTGTATACTACATCCACTATATACAGGTCATTTTTAATATTAATATGGGCATCTATTTGAAGAGCTGGTTTATCCTTGCTCTTCAATTAGAGGTTTGAGGGCCAGCATGTGATACCTATGCAGACAGCCTGGCCAGTGCCTTGATGGGTAGGCTTACCAGATCTCCAACCATTGTGTTCACTGGGGCTTGCTTCTGAGTAGACATGCCTAGGATTGTGCTCTAAGGTTTAACAAGCTACACCTGCCCACATTCCTTCTCCTAAAGGTCTAGCACTCTGTCCCGGTTGGAGATCTGGTAAGCCTATTGATGGGAGCTGTCCAGGAGTCTCTTGTAAATTATTCAGAGCTTCTCAAAGGAAGAGACAAACATTAATATAATAAAATTAATTCATGGAATGGAAATTGTTCCCTAAAACTTCAATTTTAGTTTGACTCAACTAAATGGAAAAGTCTGTTGCTTTTTTTAGTTTTAATTACCTTGTTTGAACTGGACTGATAAAAAGATTAATGGCTTTAATTAAAAATCTAGCCAGGCCTAACGAGTTGGCTTCATTTGGGAAAAGTATTAATTCTCCAGATGACTAATTTCCCAGAAATAGATTCACTCTTGTTTTCAAATGTGTGGTCTAGTTGTGGTCAGCCAGATTGGCCAAATTCAAGAGTAACGTGCTGCTACTCCTCACAGATAATCTTCCAAATAAGGATATGAAACCCAGAGCCACCTATCTTGCTGTACTGTACAAGAATTAGCTAAGGCCAATTATGAGTCAGACAATCAATTTATATATTACTTCATAGTTTGGTAATATGGTCCTATAAGAGCAGGTGCTACTCTAGCATAGTAAAATCCCACATGATCCACCAAGACTGCTAGGTTTTGCTATTACAGTATTTCTGCAAGGTAGGAGATGGCCATCGGGAAATATGAATTAGGCCCCAGAGGTAATATGAATCTCCTGATGGAGCCTGCCTGGTATGTGCTTGCAAGGGTACAATCAGCTAGTGGTATATATAGTTGGGGAACTGGGAGAAGAGGCTGTCTAACAAAGTAGCATAAATAAGGGACAAACAAAAAGGAAGTATGCTGCCCTTCCTCAGTTCTTAGGAGAACTGAGATTATATTCTTTTCCACGCAAATGTCAATTTTTGTAGCAGATTGTAAGTTTCTTCCCAAGTCCCAAATGGCTTGGGACCAGGCTATCTGAAGGGCCGCCTTCTCCTGCATGAACCTGTCCCCAAGTTAGGGTCCTTGCTGAAGACTCTTCTCTGGGTGCTCCCACCTTCTGAAGTTAGATGGGCAGCTACCAGAAAGGTCATTTTCAGGGCTGGAGCCCTAATTGTGGAGCTCCTAGGCATGTTTGTGTTGTATCAGTAGCATTTCAGTGCCACTAGTGCCTCTTCTCTCAGATTTTTTAATGACATTTAAAAGTCTGCCTTGCTTTTATGGTTGGTATCTTGTTTTTAGTGTACTTACCTACTGCCTTCTTTTTGTTAAGTGTTGCAAGTTTGACTCCAATAACATTTTCGGTCTAGAAGCCAGTAAAAGGGAGCACTAAACCAAATAAGTTTGCATTGGTCTTTGCTTCAAGGTAAAGAGTAGCACCTATCTGAACTTTGAGAGTCCAGTCACAGTATAAGCAGTCTCTCTAATATGGTGCTGATTTGGTTAAATGATTTGGTGTGGTTATGGTGCTGATTTGGTGAATATGGTGAAATGAGCACAGCTTGATAACTAGCCATCAGAGAAAATGTGCCTCTTAGTGTTTAAAAGCAGGTGGTGCTAGAAGATCATTTAACTGATTTTGAATTGCCCTGTATTTTCTGGGTCTCATTATTATTGCCCATTTTTCTCACCCTTTAGACTTGAATCTGCAGGCAGGGACTTTCTTATTTTGTGTTTCAGCACTAGTGTCAGGATATTAGAGAATTGCTGAAAATATGTTACAGGATGTTGGATTTTTCTTTTAAGGCAGGCTTGTATGTTGTTTATTTTTAACTTATGATGTAGATGGTGGCTTTTGAAAAGGAAGTGGCTTTTAATGATTAACTAGAAGTTACTGAAATATTTTCTTCATGTTCAAGTTATTACTTTGAACAAAACTCCTTTTTTTTAAGCTGATGTGAATCAGTTAGGTTCATTCAAGACAGCAGAGCTGTTCACGTGAATACCATCTCAGAATATGCTACTTTATTGATTTGTGATACACCGATCAGCCAAAGAAAGTGGAATCATAAAAAGGGGGGGGGAAATCTAGTGCTTAATAAAAACAAACAAACCAGACAATTTACCTCTACGAAACGTATGTATTCAACCTTGAAAATAGTCATCCTAGGGGTGGTTTCACATGCCTGTTTCTCAGGCCCCCTGCCATCGTTCTTCCTCTCTTTTTTCCTGCTACTATGCTTCTACATGTTTTAAAATTGATAAACTGAACTCTCCCCCACTGGTCTTTCAGTTTAGAAAAGCAGCACTGATCATGGCTTTTGGGGTTGTATACTGGGGTTGTTTGTTTTTAATCTTAAGTGTTTTAATTAATTATTTTAATGTGTTCAATTAATTGTTTTAATGTGTTTATTTGTATTTTAATATGTTGTAAGCCGCCTTGAGTGCCCTCGGGAGAAAGGCAGGCTACAAATTCCTAAAATAATAATAATAATAATAATAATTTGCTGTAAAAGATTATAGCCAATAAAGCAAAATGTGAGTTATTTCTGATGATATGCTAGTGACAAACGTTCTCAAAAATTAAAAAGAGCCTCAATCCTAATACTAATGATATGAACATTGTCAGTTTGGAACCATGAAATTGCATGAGATTGCAGTTCTTCTTCACATGTTGGCAGAGTTCAGGTTCATGGTGCGTGGTGATTGGGGGGGGGGCCTTGGAGCTGGTGCCTTTCCACTTTTCCTCCTCCTTTCTTCTGATGTGCCCCCCCGCGCTAAGTAAATAAGTAAATTTTGCTGCCACCACAAGGACAAAGCTAGAGAGTGAGAGCGCGCATGGAGAACTGGGGCAAGGCTCTGACTGAGTTCTACCAAACAACTGGCTGGTGAAGAGTTAAATGTAAAAGAGTTTATTATAGCACAAAAAGGGTGTTTGCATGTGGGTGTTTGCTAGATAAAACAAATGAGAAAATAGAACAAGCACACTTGGAAAATGGCTTGGGTGTTGCAAATACCCAGGTGTGGATCTTAGCAAAAATACAAGTAGATGATTACAAATATAAATCAACATAATTTCCTAGTGCATCTTAGCTCATTGGTACTACATACTCAGGGTGTTAGCTTTTGAGGTGCCCGTACAACCCTCTGATCCCCACTGAATGTGTGGGTGAGGTGGTGGCGGGAGAGCACAGTTTCCATGCCACTTCAGGTGACATGTGAGTTCAGACTGGGTCTGAAGGGGACCGAAGGATTTTCTACCAACTGTCCAAAACTGAACTAAAGAAATAGAATAGCATGACTTCTATGCTGCACAAGAACATTAGCATTGCTGCCCTGGGGAAGAGAGTGTGAAGACACAAAGCTTGAACTTTTTAAATTTCACTCTCCAACACTGACAGCATGTTCCCTACTTATTCCTTCTAGTAAATGAACAAACTACTGTAAATGGATTTTGTTTTGATACCTTGTCTTGTCATCAGTTTCTGATAATATCTAATTATTACCTAAATAATGCAACACAAAAGTATCATTTAGCCAATTCGGTTAGTGAATTATGTAACTTTTTGAATGTTCAGAAGAAAACAGTGAGTGTGGTTTTCCTGGACCTGGTTTGAATATGGATTTTCTACAAATGCATTGGGGAACTGGACTGATCTTTGACCGTAATAAAGATATTGGTTGATTGAATCCATTGGGGAACAGTATAATCTTTCAGAGTTTCAATATGTTCAATACCAATGCCATATAGGTGTGCCAACAAATGAATGACACTGTTTGCGAATCTTTTTGGAGTGGGGGTAGAAATGGTGACATGCTTATTATATGTCAGTCACGTTGGTGTGATCACCTGGCTTGCTAATTGACTAATAACTTGAGGAAACAAAACTACTGCCTTGTCTCAGTGTTGTCTTGCAGCATCACTCGGCAGGACTATAGAAGTTTCATAATTATAGGTTTACTCTCTCCCACCACAGTTGTTAAACACTAGAGTATTTTAGAGACTGTCATATGGAGAGCTTGAATAATTGATCAGGAAGGTCACTAGGATAGAATTCTGTTATGAGCCAATGTAATGATGATGGGAAGCATGAATTATTTTAAAACGATGACTTTTAAGCAGATATATCTTTCTTTGTTCTAGTAACTCATATTTGCCCAGCTGCCAGAGATGCTTTTGCTTGCTCTTTAGCAAAAGGAGGAGATAATTATTGACCCCTTCCTTTGTTCCAGGGTGTCCTCATTCTTCTTTTCAAATCAGATGTCACATTGACTCAAGACCAGTGCTGGAAACATGTAGTGAGCTGCAGAGTGTCAATCCCATACAATGTACTCTTCAAGCTGGAAGGAAGCCCAAAACCAAATCTTATCGAGCCCCCAAATATCCTCTACCAAAACCCCAAGGTAGGTAATGTCTCTTTCAGTAGTCAATGTAATTCTGCAGTTGTGCTGAATCTCATAAAAGATGCACAGTCTCATAATTGTCCCATCCCACAATCGCTGTTGATGAACAGCCTACATGTGTGAATGGATGGGGATTGGACTGTATGAGTGCATCCAGTGCCAAAAATAAGCACTGCTTACTCTAAAGCACATTGGATTTGTATATGTATTAATTACTATAGGTGGGTAACATTAGTAGACCAGCATGTTCTAGTGTTGTTGTTCCTTTTTGGGCCCTTTAATGGAAGGTGGTTTTGATTATAATCTCAGCAGTGCACTTTCTGTCACTGTTAAGTTCCAAGTAATTTTCTGCATGAGAAACTCATTGCTTCAATCCTTGCTCCATTAACATCTGTAGAAATTTAGGTATTTCCTTTAGTTTGGACTCAACAGCAGAGCAGTCCTTGAAGAACTGCTATTATTTAAAATGTGTATCCAGTCATGTATACTTTTATATTCTCCCATTGTTTTGAACTTTTTGGAACAAATACACATCGCAATCCTGTGTAACTCTTGCACCGGTGTAACAGTATATACACCGGTGTAAGTGCACTTATGCCAGTATAACTTGCCTTGTGCCCAAGGACGCAGGACAGATACCAGCGTAACCCCCCTCGGGGTTACTGCGAATATGCAGTTCGGATGCAGGATGGATGCCAGTGCAATTCTGCTGGCGCAGGGGGCATTCCGGGGGTGTCGAAACGCCCCCGGAATGCCCCCTGCACTGGTGGAGGTGCACTGATGTTTGTCCTGCGTCCGAACTGCGCATGTGCGACGTCCGAGGGGGTTACACTGGTTTCCGTCCTGCATCCGTCAGCACACGGGAAGTTAGCACACACTGTTACACCGGCACAAGAGTTACACAGGATTGCGCTGACAGTACAGTTAGAAATGCACACGTATACATCTAATTATTCATTAAACTAATGTAAAATACTTATATGGAATGAAATCTAAGACTCGGGACTTGGGGGCAAAGACTTGGGAATTGACTTGAGGCTTGGAGTCAGAGACTTGATCCACATCCCTGTATTATACTTAGACCTGATAAGATCAGTAAAGGGGGACAATATTCTGAATTGTCTGGCCCAGCTCAGGTGTCATATGGAGCCAGTATTTAATCCCCACACTGCTGCCTTTTGGAGCTCAAACTCCTGCCTGTCTTGGACTAGGTTACCTACTTCTGACCCTTCTGGACTTGCCCTTTAATGGCTTGGGATCATACATTTTGCCTATGGCCCTATATTGGGCTGGCAGTCAGCTGCCCATAGACTTAGAAATGTCTGTCATGCATCCTGACTGGTTATTTGTAGGTTAAGCTTCTTGGGCTGCAACCCTGTACATACTTACCTAGAAGTAAGCCTCCTTTAATGCACTGGGACTTGTGTCTGAGTAGACGTGTACAAGAGTGCTCTGTCAGTGAACTTTTGAAGTCAGGGTTCAAGCCCCCACTTAGTCATGAAACTCACTGGGTGATCCCGGGCCAGTCACTCTCTCTTCGCCTAACCTACTGCACAGGGTTGTTGCGAGGATTACAGTGTGGGTGGGTGGGGGAAGAAGAGCCATGTACACTGCACAGAGCTCTGTGGGGAAGGGTGGGATAAAAATGTAGTATTAATAAAAATAAATAAGACCAAGACTGTCATTTCAATGTATGTTGTATCGGCTCTAGTACAGAGGTGCCTGTGGTAAAATTTCTATGTGCTGTAACGGGTCTATACTTGTAACTTCTTTGCGTAATCCTTTGTCTAATTTAGGTGATTTGTTCACACTAGGAGAGGCATAGCACAGCAAGAGGTGTGGAGAACTTAGTGTCACATACGCTGGTGTGTCATATCATGCTGATTTTAAAACGTCATATTCTATGTTCTTCTATTTATCCCTTGAGAGTCTTAATGTGCTTCAAGGTAGGGCCAAGGCTTGCATGATCTTCCTTTTTCCTGTTTCCCACACTGTTTAAATTCAGATTGTAAATTCCTTGGGGCTTGGATCTGTCCCTTTTATTTTATTTTGTAGAGTGCCAAGTATGTTGATGGCACTATATAAAAAAAGAGCACATTATTTTTGTCATGGTACCCAACTTCTACACAAAAGAGAAGACCAAAACTTGTAGTGTTTCTAGTTGAAGGCTTAGTTACCGGTAAATCAAGTTGCTTTTGGCTATATGGAATAGCGAGATCTCATGAATCTGTTGTTCGGAGTTACTGTTTGCATGCTTGAAAAAAAATCTTTGCTCACAGCAAAACGAGGAACTGTTGTATAGTTTGCTGTATATTCAAAAAAACTTTCTGTTCCAGTGTTTTATGCTAACTGCATAGGTGTTTCATTGTTGTTTTTTTCCAAAAGAGCAGGCAATAGCACGTGGTTTTTAAGTAAGCGCTTTGTTTCAGCAATAGGTTCAGAGCAGCAGTAAAAGAGGAAGGAAATTTATGCAGATTATATCACAAAGAGGTGGGGGATGGGAAAATAAGAGAACATGGGCTGTTATTAATTTGTTTTCATCACTTCAAAAATGGTGCATGTGAGAGAAGACAAAATCCATTTCAATTTTATAGATTTGGTTCAGTGTTTAATCCAACAGAAATCTTGAGTTCTGGGCAGTCACTGTTGGAGGCAACTGACTATAGTTGAAGGTTCTAGTAGGGTTTTTGCAAAATTAATGTCTGTGTGCGCGCTGTGCATCCTGTTTAGCAACAAGGAAGTGGTCACATTGTGAGTCTTTGAAAGCTGTAGCAAAATGTAAATGAGAAGACCAGGAGGAGCTGGTTTTTAAAGCAAATTGTTGTGCTGGTGTATTAAGATAATCTTATGTTCCATTTGTTCCAGCACAGTAAAACATTGGTGGCTCCACATTTTTATGGGAGCAATCAGCTTTGTAGCTGTTAAAGATGTAGTTTCTTTTTCTCTTTCTCTTTTAGTACCTCCTAAACCTGTTCATCTCCAGCCTACTGGGCAGGAGAGGATTCCTCCAGCACCCTCCAGGCCCTTGCCAGCGGATCCCAAGTCATCAAGAAGCCTAGTGCCTGAAGAAGACAACCTAACCCAGACCTCAGCAGACATTAACAGGCTCATTGAGAAATTTGAAAATATTAAGTAAGTATTCAGTTTTTACTGACATCATCTGAGAGCAGTGTTTCTCAAACTGTGGGGTCTTCACGACCCAGCAGGTGATGGAAAGATCAGATAAGTAATTGCCACAAGTCCTGAGGCTATTCAAAAATCAGATAGCTGCTAATTACCCCTGAGTTTCTGCAGTTTGCAAGCTTGTGAAAATATAGGGAGATAAATGTTTGAGCGTTGTGTGTGTGCGTGTGTGTGTGTGTGTGTGTGCGTGCGCGCGTGCGCGCGTGCGCGTGTGTGCTTTTTTCCAAGTCTGTTAATGACAGGTAGTGGGGGCAGGTGAAGGCTGGGTCACATAACTAAGCCCCTCAAGCCTTGAGGCTATTCATTAGGGCTACCTCATTACAAGAAATGGATTGAGGTTTGTTGTTTTTTTTTGCAAATAAATATATAATTTCTTTCTTGACTACCTTTTTTATAAGTCTCGTAAAGCTAGGTGGGTCCCGATAGAGTGTCATTTAAAAAAGTGGGTCCCGGTGCTAAAAAGTTTGAGAACCACTGCTTTAGAGAACTTATTTTGGGAAAAATAATTATTTTAACTGTGAGATAAAAGTATACATTGTTGTATACAGTATACCTAAATTTTAATGGATCTATTGTGCTCCCAGATAAGCCAAGCATGACTTGAACTAGCAAGATATTTTAAAGCTGCCTAATACTTGATGGTACTTTTATAAAAGTATGGCTAAATCAAAACAGGTTTTGGTCAGTGGTCAGTTTTCATTTCAGTAAAAATAGATTTTCAGATATGAAGTTTAAATAGTCAGTGGATTCAAGGATACTGTTGGACTAAATAGCCAGATATGTAGGAGGATAAAAAGCATAATTGTATATTAAGAGGCTATGCACCTGGAATAAATGTGCTTAGGTGATTTATTTAGGCTGCACAGTTTTTCTGTTGAGGTGTCTAGTTTTAAAATCAATACACTTGTTTGTACTGTCAGAAAACTGAGAATTTACAGGACTTGTCTTTAATGTTAAAAACATCCAGTAAATATTTTATTTTGTGGTTTGTTATGAGTCTAATTATATTTTGCCGGTCTTTAATTGACTTGTATGCGCTTTACCTGCTATTTAGGCTTATGCCTACTGCATGTAGTGACTTCTTCAATATAATTTTCTTAAATTTTTAAAGAAACAGATTGTGGCTTTCATTTTGTTGCTTTCTTAAATACTGAATTATATTTACAATCTTAATATGTTACTGTGTTTGGGTTCATACTACAATATGAATATTTGAAGCATGCATTTGGACTCAGCAATTCCTAGATTACATTTTTAGAAATTGCTAAAATATTTCAGAATCCAATTGTTGCTACTCTAATTCAGTGAGAACTAGAAACTTACAAAAATCTCCCAATATGGTTTGGGGCCTGAGGCTGGACATTCAGATGCCCCCCCCCCACCATATCATGGCAAACATAATGAAATAATGATCCATTTTCTGCCCTTTAATGGTGTCCTAAAATCTGCCACCTGAGGCAAGCCAAATCCCATAGGAAGAGATGACCCTGGTAACGTATTGCTGATATTGAGTTTGTTCCAAAATGGAAAATGTGTTACTTTAAACCAATGGAACTTGCTTTAAACCTGACTGATTCTGGTTGTAATCCTAGAACCTAGCATGTAATGCCACTGATCCAGAGCCTTTATTTTATTTGCAGGCGCCCTGTACATGTTGGTCAAAGAAACCAGTTTCATTTAGCTTTCAAGATGGACCCTGAAATGGACTCATCTACGCTGTGTTGCCCAAGCACATGTGATGAGGTAGCTTCCTGTGTTACTTCTACAAATGACAATAAAGAACTAGATGAACCTGACTCTGGCATGCTGTGTACCACTGAAATGTCTAATGCAGACATAATGAAAATTAAAGAACTAAATATAGATGATGCCACAAGCACTGAAGACTGTACGGACGTGTGTGTCGGCATAGCACCTACAGAAGAGCTTGGCCGAAAGGACTCCACTGCTGAGCTGAACAGTAATGGCAAAATTCCCAATAGGGACAGTGGAATTGACAGCCCTTCCTGTAGCGTGGCAGGAGAGACGTTTCTGAATGAAGATGGTGGAGAACAGAAAAAAACGACCGTGACTGGGAATCCAGCAGAGATGGAAACTGACAAAAAGGGTGTCAGGTTTTCTGATGGGGAACAGAAGAGAGACTCTGCACAAGATGAAGACAGTGACATTGATGAGGGAAGCAGTGAAGAGCAGGAAACAGAAGTGCCAAAGCTGGAATGTGTGGATATTAACAAGGTAAAATATTAACTTGTATGTTCATCTAACTGCGGTACACAGAGTTGAAATTTACTTTCAGAATATTTTTTCATTTTGCTGAACATATAAAGCTGCTGTATACCAACTTAGATGATTTCTACATTATTGTTTGCTCTGGATGGCAATGGCAGTCCAAAAGCCTTCAGGCCATGGAGGTCTGCCTTCTGTGTGCTGAGTATTGTTTTAAGTTATGGCCTCCCTTTTTCTTATGGTTCTGGTCGGTAATCTTTTGAAATGCTGCATATAAATGATCTTTTTACAAGAATAACTTACAAGTCTTCCTGGCTAATATAGTCTAAGCAACTGTGATTCATAAGCAAATTTTATAACTCTACATGCAATGTGTGTGTGTGTGTGCTTCAAATGTTTTTTATTTGTAACAGTGTCTGATTAAAAAAAGAATTCTAGGAAGAAAAAAAGTGATAGGCTTAGTAAAATGTTACTACAAAACTATATTTTCCTAATTAAAAAAAATGCCTTTGTACTAAAGTGAAACTGCCAAGTTACCGTATTTTACGCTCCATAGGACGCATTGGTCCATAGGACGCATGCATCCTATGGAGCATAAAATAGAGAAAAAAAGGTTTGTACTTACCTGGGCTTGGGTGCGCTTCGGGGAGGCCTGTGGGGGCTTCGGGGAGGCCTGCGCGAGCCTCTGAAGAGCTCCCCGATGTTTACTTCGGCTCCAAACAGCGATTTTCGTCCATTCCGGAAATGGCCGAAAATCGCTCTTTGGGGCCGAAGTAAACATCGGGGGAGGCCTGCAGAGGCTCGCGCAGGCCTGCGCGAGCCTCTGCAGGCCTCCCATCGGCCCCAAACAGCGATTTTTGGCCATTCCGGAAATGGCCTAAAATCGCTGTTTGGGGCCGATGGGAGCCCTGCAGAGGCTCGCGCAGGCCTGCGCGAGTCTCTGCAGGCCTCCCCCCCGATGTTTACTTCGCACCATAGGACGCACGCTTTTTCCCCGCTATGTTTTTTGGGGAAAAAAGTGCGTCTTATAGTGCGAAAAATACGGTATGTATGTTTGTAATAGGAGTTATGCCATCTGAGAACCTCCGAGCTGGCCTTGGCTCTTGCTCACTAGGTGAAATAGTTTCATTAGAACTAGCAAAATACCCACTACGGTAAATAATAATGAGTTATATTGAAGTATGGCTTTTATTTGGAGCTGTGCTTAAGTGGAAAATGGCCCAATCGCGCTGGCGGTGCTGGCACTGACTGCTGCAAAAGTGCTGTAAAGTGCTTTGCGGCAGAGCAGGGAGCTGGCGTGCTGGTGGGAAGGTCGGAGCGGTTCCTTCCTGCATGCGCTGACAGAGCAACGGAGGCCCATTTGGAGCAGATAATCCCTGCGCAGGGGGGAGGAACAGGGTAGGGAAGGGTGGGGCAGGGGTTGAACAGGGTGGGGAAGGGTGGAACGGGTAGGAGATGGGGTCGGGGTTATACGGATTGGACCTGGGGGGGTAGGTTCGGTGGTGACACGCACCAAATCCAAACCCCCCCATCCCGCCTGCACGGATCAACTTGGACTTGTGCCAGAGATATTGCTGGCGCAGGTCTGCGTTGACCTGTTGTGGGTTCTGGGGCTTACCCTGGAACAAGGGGACAAATGTCCCCTTACCCTGAAGAAACCTCCAGCAGCCAAAAATCCCCCGCAGGATGCTGCATAGGATTTAGGTAGGATTTGGTTGTAAGTGCGTGTTAGCCATCTCCTTCTCAGAAGTCTTGGCCACACCTTCCTCCTGTGTGCTCTTGACCCTTGTATCTCTGCCTTGCCTGCAATGGTTACCTTCCACTGTTCCCTGCAGTCTTATTCTGTTGAAGTTCACCTGTGTGGTCAGATTTGTGAGATGACAACTGAATATTGGAATGTGTACTGAGATGTGGTCAGCCTCATTTGTCTAGGGGATTTGCTAGCACTGTTTCCTCTTCCTGCTGTTTTCGGTCACCTTATTCCCTTAGTCCCTGCTTTCTCCTTCCACATACCCCTCTGGACGCTTTCTGCTGCCTCACTTGCACTCTCCTTTGAGGCCTGTACCTCTTTCCTTTAGTCCTTAGCTGCTGTTGCCCAGTGGTTAGTCCATGGCCTGACCCAATTTTCTTTTTCATTTGGGTTTGGCCATTTTTTCCTGTATAATGTGTTCAATTTCCTCTAGCTTTGTTACTGTATTTTGTTAGGGCCTTGCATGCTGAAATGTAGCTGCTGTGCCATTTTGTAATCTACCATATGGGTCACTTTGGCAGTTAGTATTCAGAACTTCCAGGCCCTAAAATCTAATAATTTTAGAAAAGAGATGGATGGGACTGGAGTACCAGCTGGTGATATCACAGTTGCCTTTCACCCTCCACTGAAACTGTTATTTAAGTTGCTGTCGCTGGAGCGAAGCAAGCACCAGCGCAGGTCCTGTTTAAACTAAGAGCTATAAGCATCAGCCTGCTGCTTATAGCACAGCTTGTGACTGAGTAGAGCCAGCAGCCTCAGTGCTAGAGAGGCTCTGACGTTAATAGGAACTTCCTGTTAATGTTGGAGCCTCTCTAGCACTGAGGCTGCCGGCTCTACTGAATCTCAAGCTGTGCTATAAGCAGCAGGTGGCTGCTTATAGCTCTTGGTTTAAACAAGACTTTAATTGACAAAATAAAGATCAATAAATCACCAGGCCCGGATGGCATCCACCCAAGAGTTCTGAAGGAACTCAAGAATGAAGTTGCTGACCTCTTGACCAAAATATGCAACTTGTCCCTTAAAACGGCCACTGTGCCAGAGGATTGGAGGATAGCTAATGTCACGCCAATCTTTAAAAAAGGAAGGAGGGGGGACCCGGGAAACTACAGGCCGGTCAGCCTAACATCTGTTCCAGGGAAGATGGTGGAAAGTCTCATTAAGGATAAAATCTTAAAATACATAGAAGAACAAGCTCTGCTGAGGGAGAGTCAGCATGGCTTCTGCAAGGGGAAGTCTTGCCTCACAAACCTGTTAGTATTTTTTGAAAAGGTCAACAGGCATGTGGATGCGAGCGAACCCGTGGATATTATATATCTGGATTTTCAGAAGGCGTTTGACACAGTCCCTCATGAAAGGCTCCTGAGAAAACTCCACAGTCAGGGAATAAGAGGGCAGGTCCTCTTGTGGATTAGGAACTGGTTGAAGACCAGGAAACAGCAAGTGGGAGTTAATGGGCAATTTTCACAATGGCGAGAGGTGAAAAGCGGTGTGCCCCAAGGATCGGTCTTGGGACCGGTGCTTTTCAACTTATTCATAAATGACCTGGAGTCGGGGATAGGCAGTGAGGTGGCCAAGTTTGCAGATGACACTAAACTTTTCCGGGTGGTGAAGACCAGCAGGGATTGTGAAGAGCTCCAGAAGGATCTCTCCAAACTGGGAGAATGGGCAGCAAAATGGCA
Organism: Plestiodon gilberti rubricaudatus; assembly: GCA_026170595.1. Lineage (NCBI taxonomy): Eukaryota > Metazoa > Chordata > Lepidosauria > Squamata > Scincidae > Plestiodon > Plestiodon gilberti. The sequence goes on along the minus strand of JANXHW010000002.1, from coordinate 216,248,595 downwards.
GATGCGCTTCAATGTAAGTGAGTGCAAAGTGATGCACATTGGGGCAAGAAACCAAAATTTCACATATACGCTAATGGGTTCTGAGTTGTCTGTGACGGATCGAGAGAGAGATCTTGGGGTGCTGGTGGACAGGTCGATGAAAGTGTCGACCCAGTGTGCAGCGGCTGTGAAAAAGGCCAATTCCATGCTCGGGATAATTAAAAAAGGGATAGAGAATAAAACGGCCAATATCATTATGCCTTTGTACAAATTGATGGTAAGGCCACATCTGGAGCATTGTGTCCAGTTCTGGTCACCACACCTCAAAAAGGATATAGTTGAATTGGAAAAGGTGCAGAAAAGAGCGACCAGAATGATTTGTGGGCTGGAGCACCTCCCTTATGAGGAAAGGCTACAGCGTCTGGGGCTTTTCAGCCTAGAAAAAAGGTGCCTGAGGGGGGACATGATTGAGACGTATAAAATTATGCATGGGATGGAGAGAGTGGATAGAGGGAAATTCTTCTCCCTCTTGCACAACACCAGAACCAGGGGACATGCACTAAAATTGAGTGGAGGGAGAGTTAGAATAGACAAAAGAAAATATTTCTTTACCCAGTGTGTAATTCATCTGTGGAACTCCTTGCCACAGGATGTGGTGATGGCACCTGGCCTAGATGCCTTTAAAAGGGGTTTGGACAGATTCATGGAGGAAAAGACCATCACAGGTTACAAGCCATAAGCAACCTCCTGGTTTTAGAAGTGGGTTTTCTCTGTGCCAGGTGCAAGGGAGTGTCAACGGGAAATAGGTTATCTTGTTGTCTTGTGCTCCCTGAGGCATCTGGTGGGGCCACTGTGTGATACAGGAAGCTGGACTAGATGGGCTTTTGGCCTGATCCAGCAGGGCTCTTCTTATGTTCTTATGTTAAGACCTGTGCTTGTGCTTGCTTTGTACCAGCAACTTAAATAAGGTAATGGGCGCAGAGGGCACGCAGAAGATAATGTTCACTCCCATCTGTGGGTTCCAAGTATCCGCGGGGTGGTGGTAGTAGGAACCTATGCCCCACTGATACCGGAGCCCTACTGTAATAATGTTCCCAATGTCTGCACACATGCAAGTCTATTATCCGTACTCCTTCTGGGCCATTTTAATGGTGTTGACAGGAGAGATACAGCAACTTAAATAAGGTACTGTAATGGCCTTGGCGGTGTGTGTGCCAGATGTGGCATCTGCAGATAAGTGAAACCGCGGATGCCGAATCAGCGGATATGCCCCCCCCATACACAAGATATCCCTTAAACACTGAGACCTGAAACGCTTAGTAGCCTGTTCATACAACACATTACACTAGTCCTATGGCTTTCTGAGCTTTATTGAACCTGTTCTCACAAGCCTGTGCCTATATTATCTAAGGCTTATCCTTTCCACTCATCTCGGTGACCTTTTGGCTTTTGGGTCTTAACCGCTTGCTCCATATAATTCACTTAAGCATCACATCTGAATTCACTGAAATCTTTCTCTTTGTTGTTTTTTAAATACAGTGTATCTTGCCTGTTTATAACAACAGGACCTTTTATTTTTCCTTTTCACTTTCTTTTTGCTGAAACATAAGAATTGTATGAACAAAGTAGCACTGGGAAGGGAACGTCTCTTTCATTTTGCTTCTACAGCAAAAGTGCCACTTGAGATCGCTACCACTCAGCACAATTGTATCGGGCTATCGTGATGTTAAATAAAGTAGATGGTAAAGCACTTTGTTTACGTATGCATGTCATCTTTATTATCACTCAGACTGGAAACAGATGGACATTTACAGTGAGATCACCCTGTGGTGACTGTAATAGTATCAGAAAGCAGTGGTGATACCTCAGTTGTATCAGGATACCATTAGTAATAGCAAATACTAATAACATAACTTAAAAATATTGGGAACCTGGAGAAGGGCTGTAACTCAGTGATAGGACATGTGCCTTACAGAAGATCCTAAGTCCTTAGCATCCTTCAGGTAGGACTAGGAAGGCTCTCCCTCTCTCTCTCCCCTACAGCAATTTTGTGTGTTCCTTCCTATGTTTGTAGCTCTGGCCACATAATGAACTGATGACCTGTCACTTCCCCTTTTCCCGTTGGAACTTGGAAACTGCTTCCTACGTTGCTAGAGGCAGCAGTTGCCCACGTGATCAAAAACATAGTTATCACAGGAGATGTATTCAAGTGGCAATCATAAGACATGTGATGCTCTTTCCACCTCAGGCCCATCACATAAATAGCTAGTTAACCTTTCTATACCTTCCCAGCCAAATGCCTACATCTGTAACAAGGTCTAGAGAGCTAGCTGTGTTGTTTCACTTCAATTAAAAACAACAGATACATGAGAAGACTATTGATTGTTTTCATCAACCATTCAAAATCATGGTATATTGTCTTAGATAAGGCAGCTCAGTCAGCTCACTTGAGTTACTCACAAACTTCAGAATTTGGATAGATTCATAGAATATTACAGTTCGAAGGGACCTTGGGGGTAATCTGGTCCAGCCCCCTACTGCTACAGCATCTCTACAGATTGTAAAATCTGATTGAGAACCAGTATGGTGTAGTAGTGGTTAAAGTGTTAGATTTGGAGCAGGAAGACCTAGGATCAAGTCCCTGCTCAGTCATGAAGCTTGCTGGATGGCCTTGAGCCTGTGAGTATCTCTCAGCCTAACCTACCTCACAGGTTTGTTGTGAGGATAAAAGGAGGTGAAGGGGCTATATGTACTGCCCTAAGCTTCTTGATGGAAGTATGGTATATAGATTTTAAAATAGCCCTAAGATCTCCAGTGATCTTCTAAGCATGCAACTTCCTGATTCTAGCCTGGCAATAAGCAAGTGGCGGCCATGACAGTTGTGATCCTCCTGAAAACCCAAGTTCCCTGCCATATCGGAGCAGATCAGACACAGGCATCAAAAAGGTTGGGGCTTGCACAAGAGGCCAAAGAAGAGATGGCATGCATGAGACGATGAGAACATTCAAGACTGCGGTTTGCTCTTCTCTGTCTGTTCAATTGGTGAGGGCTTAGATAGCCAGCTATAGTAATAACCAAATCATAAATAACATAGGTACGATGAAAGTTAAATTACTTTTTTTAATTGACTGTAAAGATATAACTTGCCCCACCAGAGAGAGTGTACTAAAGCTGACTCACATGGGAATAGACTCAGAAATAGTTTGTCTCTGTATCTGAGCATTGGGTCTGAGACCAATCAGTTTATTAGTATGGGTCAAGTCCAGAAGAAAGGGCAAAAAAAATATTGATTTTGGTGTCATTGCAAAATTAATGGTAGAGTAATAGCAGACATTAAAGATAAAATCTAGAAATCTGTTCTGAAGAATGCAGCCTCTCAAAGTATGCGGTGTTGCTTTGCTCTGCACTATAGCGTGAGAAACGCACACAGTCTACAGTGTAATGAAACTCACAGTGGCAAATCTGTAATTTATAACTGTGGAGATAGTAATGTCTGTCTAGCAGGAGCCTGGATTACATTACAGCATTAACCAATTGATCTTTAAATACACACTAAGATCCTTAGCATAAGCTCTGCCAGCTATTCTTATTTAACCTATGCACACATTGATGACCATACAGTTTCTTTCATATAAAGAATAAGGAAACACGTCTTTCTCGGAGATTTTTCTTTTCATCCTTTCTGTCTAACAGAAATGGCAAATTAAAAGCTGAAAATGCATATCAAAATAGGCCTTGAAGAAATATGAAGTTTAGAATATTTTATTAGCCTGCATATTTGGATTTGAAAGCGCAACAAAGAATTTCATGTTTTTATTGTGTCCAAATATTTTGAGTTGGATAGCTTCATGTTCAACTACACCAGGGTCTCATGTGTGTATTGACTGCCTCTCCATCCCAGTCTAGCACTGGTTGATATTCTCTTCTAGCCCACATTTGCTTACCTGCTTTGCAGACGTGTATTCGTTTTAAATACCGGTAGCTATGGTATCACCATGCAGCGGTTTTCCTCTCTGTGTGGTGGAAAGCACCCCTCAGAAACAAAGGTGACTGCTCCCAGTTTTGTATTTGATGTTCTGATTAAAGCAGGGGTGTACCTCTTAAATGACCCTGAAGGCCTTTAATTTATTTATTTATTTATTTTACTAATTAAAGAAGGCTGCATCTCTGCATTCCATGGAAAAGCATTTTTTTTTTAAAAATGTACCGTACTTGTTTTATTCTTAACTCGTTCTCTGCTAACACTCTGTCCCTCTGGGTCTCGCTGTGCATCCCAGAGCACATGAGTCAGAGCGTTAGGGTGTGGCTCATACTTTGTTGCGCAGACCTGGTTTAAAGTGATGGTCTTCATTCTGATGCTGTGGTCAGTGGGTTAAATGCTAGAAGTATTAATCGTTTGGAAAACTGGAATTGTAAAGTAGGCCTAAAAGCATTTCATTGTTGTCAAACATATGAAATGTCAGGCATCTTGCATACCAGCAATTCTAGGATGAGTGTATTAGTTTCAATATGTAGGTTCATTCACAATGTTTGAATCCAAAAATTGCCCACATGCAATTTGCTTATGAAAGCAGCGGTGGCCAACCCTCCACCATTAGGGCCTCTAGGTTTTTATGAGTTGTGTAGAAGACAGAATCTTGGCAGCTGCCAGTGCTGATGGTGCTGCTAAAGCAGCTGCACCTGCTGAAATGCCCTCGCCTATAAGGACTAGGAGCATTCATGTTGAAAGGTTGGCCACCCCTGATCTAAAGGAATATGGGAAATTGATAAGATTCCCATATGGGCCATAATAATATCTATTGTGATTACATTTAGATTTAGATAAATCTGTGTGCAGCTTATTAGTGGTATACCATATTGGTCTGAGTATAAGACTCACTTTTTTCTCCTAATTTAAGTTTTTTAAACTAGGGGTGCGTCTTATAATCAGGCATAAATTTAATGCCAGTGATTTAATTAATTTTTTTTTAATAGCACCAAACTTTAAGGGTGCGTCTTATAATCAGGTGAGTCTTATACTTGGGACAATACGGTATATGTGTGTTCCATTCCGTACATCCAATCCCTGCAAACCAAATAGTACCTGTGTATAGATTATTCTTCCTATTTGTGATTAAATGTTTTTATGTGCCACCTTTCTCCCCTCAACTAGGAAAGCTCAAGGTGGCTCATGACAATACAATTGGAACAAGATAATTTAAGTAAAACATCAGAAAAAAAATTCAGAGCAACAAAGCCACAGGGTCAACATAAAAAAAGAAAAGAAAAAAGGAGAAGCAGCTCAACTTTTCATGTCTGATGGGGGGAAAAAGCATTTTTGCATATCTGCGAAAAGCAGAGTGAGGGCTGTGTGGATATTCTCTGGCAGGGTAGCACAGGTGGGTGCCTCAACAGAAAAGGGAGGGCTTGATTTGCAAGGGCACACAGAAGCAGGTTGCATCCACATCTTTAGTCAGTAATGACTGGAACGCCCAGTGTCAGGGCTTAGATGGCAAGGTCCCTCCTTCCCCTTTTGTTCATCCAGCAGATGTGAGGAATTGCAGACTGAACATGTGTTTCCCAGTCTGTTGGAAAAGGATCAATATTTGTAGGCAAAATATTACATAATGCTCTTTGTACAGCTTCTGATTTCTGCACTCAAGCTGTAGTCCTTTATTTGGCTATTGAACTTGATGGCATTTACTTTTGAGTAAACATGCTTTGCACTGAACAGAAATTGTGGGAAGCTCCAGTGTGGATGTGCCTGATAGCCTGTCCTGCTCTATAGCTTCTGGATTGGTGACATCACTTAACAAAAAAAAAGGCAGGCATATCCCTGCATGAAGAGCTCACAACTGAAGTAATTGATACAACTATCACTGGGGAAAAAAGGAGAGGAAGCGCTGTCATCTAAAACGTGGAAGACGAAGAATCTGAGCCCCTCTTCTCACTTCTGTCCCTTTCCATTTTCCTGTTTATTTCCCCTGTTTTAAACCAAGGGAAAGTAGCAGGTATGGTGTTCTTGTCAACTTTATGGTGTGAATTAGAATTTTTTTTCTCTACTTTATCTTTAAGATTTGATGAGGCTTCTTCAGAAGGGTAAGCTGTGACCAGGAGCCTCTCGAAAACACTCTGGCTATTTGTGTTTCCTCTTGTATCTCTTCATCTCCTAAATTAGTTCTTGTATTGAGTATAATACAGTTTCTGAATTGCATTTGAAAATTAATTTATGCTATATCATGTGGCACATGTCCCTTCTATGTTGTATTCTTTCCAAAATAACTTGTTTCTACAGGCATCTCTGTATGTCTTGAACTATGATCTTGGTGTGTACTTTTGTAGAGAGAGATGGCAGCGCTTGAACCCTGAACCTCACAAATCCATGTTCCTTAACACTTGACTGGTAGCTATTCAAGAGCACGTCCTTCAAATTATTTCACAAAAGAGCAGGTTCACTATTCTGTAGCCGTGATGATCTCTGCTCTTCTCGACTCAGCTCGTTTTGAGTGCTGATAAGACGCCATGGCTTTAAAATAATAATAAAAAATGTCTCCTTAAATGAAATATTTGTTGCTGGAATAATTTTCCTTAAATGAAGTATTATTAAAATATTTTTCCTTAAATAGAGAACTTGTGTAGCGTAGTGACTAAGACCCTGAGTGTGAGTCAGGGCTTTCCTGGTTCACATCTCACCACTGCCATGAATTCTCACTAGGTGGCCTTAGGCAAGCCTCTGCTTCAGCTTTCCAACTACAATATGAGGAGAATACTGTACTTACCTTATATAGGATTGTTGCAAGGACAACATCAAGAATCATATGTTTTGTACACTCAGAAAGCACTATATAAATGGTTAATGTGTTCATGATTTTGTAAGTGGACAAAGAAAGAGGGAGGGCTTAAAAGTGTACAGTGATGAATTTATCAGTAATCTTTTGGGTTTTCTTAATTAGCATGTCCAGATAATTCAAATTGCTTTGCTTTTTTTGGCACATATAATTACTATGCATCCTATTCGGACAAAGCCTAATGAGAATATAAGAAATAAAAAGCAGCAGGAAGGGGAAAATGCAGATCATTCTTGCATTCTGACTTTTCAAGCAGATATTCCTGAAAGTAAGAAAGGTTCTGTGTTATCATGATGCTTGCAGTTCCTTGCTTGTTTAAAACCAGCCCAAATGTGGCTTTCTTATGAAAATATTGATCTATGTAACAAGTGGAGTACGATGCATACTTTCTTATAGAACTGCCTTAACAAGCATTGAAGTGTTGCTGAAAGAAATTAGCCTTCAAAAAAAATCTTCTCTTTGTATAGTGCCTTCTGAAAATTAATCTGTGGAACTCCTTGCCACAGGAAGTGGTGATGGCACCTGGCCTTGGATGTCTTTGAAAGGGGATTGGACAGATTTATGAAGGAAAGGTCCATCACAGGTTACAAGCCATGATGGGTATATGCAACCTCCTGGCTTTGGTAGCAGGTTATCTCTTAATTCCAGATGTAAAGGAGTGGCGATAGGATACAGGTATCTTGTTGTCTTGTGTGCTCCCTGAGGCATCTGGTGGGTCCACTGTGAAATACAGGAAGCTGGACTAGATGGGCCTTTGGTCTGATCCAGCAGGGCTCTTCTTATGTTCTTATGGGAAAGTGGGTATGAACTGGTTGCTTCTTGCCATAGATTTGTTGGTGCTCTAGTAATGCTCCATTTAAGTGCCACTCCAGTTGAGATTGTTGTTTCATGATCTGCTCTTGTCGCCATCACCATGAATTTATTAGAATTTGAGCATGACTGAATAATCGGGGGTCTTCTCTGTCTACTGTCAAATGAAAACTGACAATAGGGAGCCTATTAGTTTTGATAATGTCTCTGTTTCTGCATTCCCGACATTTTAAGAGACATGCTAACCTCAATACTTCTAGAAGAAGAAATGGCATGAAAGTGAGTTTATTATCAGTTTCAGCAGTTTTGTGAGAGAGTGCCTAGTTGTGTCTGAGTACAAGTGTAATATTGTTTAGAATAACTAGGAGTGGTAGAGGGGGCTAAAGATGACAGGAGTAGGTATGGAAATATTCTAGACTGATTCCAAATGATGAGAGTTGGAGATGCTGAAGCATTTTTATATGCAGATGGATAACCTTGCCACACAGCAGTTTTCTTTCCCTTGAAGAATATTGTGGCTAGAAGGAACACATGCACTTGAAGCTGCCTTGTGCTAAGTCAGGACATCAATCCATCTAACTCTGTATTGTTGACATTGACTGACAGCCGCTCTCCAGGGTTTCAGACAGGAATTTCTCTGTGCCCTACCTGGAGATTGAACCTGGGACTGTCTGACTGGAAAACTTGTGCTCTACCACTGAGCTGGTGCCATCTGGATCCACCTTCAGTTTGGCTGTCCGATTTTCCATCTGCTGCCAAACACCTTACCTTGAGAAGGATGCCGTATAGCATAAATTGTGCTTGTGTAAATCCTGAATTATGGATTTACGTAATTCAGCAAGGGCCTGTTTCCAGTTCCAGTATAATATCCTGGTACAACCAGGATGCTTCTGCACCGGCCCTGCTTTTCTGTGCCATTGCTGGCAATGCTTTGAACTCGCTCAAAGTTCCTTTCTGGGCAGCCAGACTACATGGTTAACAAATGGTTGTGTTTTCAACAAAAATAATTGTTTTAATTTTTTAATTGTTTTAAATTGTTAATTATTTTAATGTATATGTTATTTTAATGTTGTAAGCCGCCTTGAGTGCCCTTGCCGGGAGAAAGGCGGCATATAAATTCTTTAAATAAATAAAATAATAAAAAAAAATTCCTCATGCTTTTTGAGACTTAATTTATTCCAATGATTCTGAGGAAACAAAAGAACAACTCAACTCCAGTTGGTGTAGATAACCTTGCTGCTGCTCTATCTCTTTCCACATTATTTACAGTCTGCTAATTGTCCAGGACATCTGGACAGCCCGCTGCTGTAGCTCTCTTGGAAAAAGTCCCCAGAAGAGGGACGAAACGTCAGGATTTTTACTTTGATTTTAACTTGCTTTTTATGTTTTTAAACCTGTTATTAACGTAGGTTTTGGACGTGTTTTTAAATATATTTGCAGCTTTTACATTTTTACATGGCTTTAGAACCCTTATATCCAATTTCGTTGTACAGTCTGCTAATTGTTTGTTGATACAGGATTGATGCCAGTTGAAGTGGTGAGGGGAAAGGATTGAGCAGCAACTGCTTCTCCTTAGCTCATCTCAAACTCCATTTGCCCTGCCTTCCTCTGTGGGCCGGAACAGGGCCAGTGTGTGTGTATGTGCAGTTCTCCACAGCCTGAGAGAGGGTTGTGTCTGAAGCACCAAAAGAGAGGAAGAGGAGGGTGCTGGTGTTGGAGGTGGCTGAGGGGAAAGAATAGCTGCTTCATTCGGTATTCAAGCCGAAGGGAGGGGAAGTTTACCAGCCAAGTTGATGTCAAGAAAAGGGAGAGAGCACTGGACTCCAGTGGCATCAGAGCTAGATTGACAAATGTGTCAGGTGCTTGACTGAGCTATGTTTGTCCCTCGCCCACTCAGCAGTTTTAGTTGTGCCCTTTTTCTCTGCTCCTGGCATCTCCATCTTGTCTAGAACCTCTGTTTTTAAATTGTGGTCACAGCTGCTTCCCAGAAAGCAGTGCCTCAGCTGCACTAGAGAACCTTAATGGATAAGCAGCCTTTGTACCAAATGAAGCTGGCAAGGGATACAGTGTTGAGGAAGTGCAGACTGTCTCAGGTTGAGGTAGCATAGATCAAAGTGCCTTTGGATTTAGTCCCAGAGGCGTTGATGAGGCCATAGGATTTACTGAGACAAAAAAATGGAACAATGAAGCGGTGCGATACATTTCTGTTGCCTTGCAGAAAATAGATTTTTTTTAACCTAGCATGTACAAATTGACAAAGGTTTCTTCCTTTTTGTTTTTGCTTATAGCGTGTAATGAAGCCTCTTCTCCATTGGGGACAAATTTCGTAGGTATCGAGATGTCCAGCTGGTTTGTTGATGTCTTTGTTGTGTTAATGTTAGTTAAAGAATGGTTATGCTACCTTGTCAGCATAATTTTATTAGCAATCTTCAGATAAGTGAAGGTTTCTGGAGATAGGCAATACAGACTGTTTTACTAGTTTTGAAGAAGATGAATCAGGAATTGCAAGAGTGAAGAGTCTGAATACTGGAAAAAGTGAAATTGCGACTTGTTTGTGTCTGTAAGAGCAAAAAGGTGGAGACTCCTGGTACTGTAAAGACTAGCTGGTGTGTTGTGATGTGAGTTTTTGTAGGCAAGAGCCTATTGCAAGTGATGCACAAAGCAGTCAAGGTAGCAGAATTAATTTGTTACACACACACACACACACACACACACACACACATATACACACACACACACACACACACACACACACACACACACACACACCCCTCCCTACCTAAAGAATTTGATGAAATGGACTGTTGCCTACAGAAGATTGTACAATGATGAACTAGTTTATATTTTACTTTGCTTTCTCTTTTTCCCTCTGTTTGGGTTGCTTTTTCTGAAGTAGCTGCAGAACTGTTTAAACTCCTGAAGTTGATTTTAGACACTCGTGCTTTGTTGGCTCTTCTAGGCTATCAATTCCACTAGTAGATCAACTGAATAGTGTTTAGTTTCTTACCTTTTTCCTTCTGTTGGGATGAAGGGCCTTTGGCACTGTATCAGAAAATATTCTGGGGTGTGTATGTGGAATTTTATGTACATGGAATCTGTGGACGATGAATTAAAATATTCTTACACAACTGAACTGTTATGGGAAGTTGCGCCATATTCATTTGACTTTTACAGCGCAATCCTAACCAACTTTCCAGGACTGGTGCAGCCACAATGCAGCCCCGAGGTAAGGGAACATAAGAACATAAGAAGAGCCCTGCTGGATCAGGCCAAAGGCCCATCTAGTCCAGCTTCCTGTATCACACAGTGGCCCCACCAGATGCCTCAGGGAGCACAAGACAACAAGATACCTTTATCCTGTCGCCACTCCCTTGCACCTGGCACAAAGAAAACCTACTCCTCCAACCAGGAGGTTGCTTATCCCCATCATAGCTTGTAAGCTGTGATGGACTTTTCCTCCATAAATCTGTCCAATCCCCCTTTAAAGGCATCCAGGCCAGGTGCCATCACCACCTCCTGTGGCAAGGAGTTCCACAAACCAATTACACGCTGGGTAAAGAACTATTTTATTTTGTCTGTTTTAATACTATTTCCACTCAATTTGAGTGGATGTCCCCTAGTTCTAGTGTTACGTGAGAGGGAAAAGAACAACAAATGTTCCCTCACCTTGAAGAAGCCTCTGTAACTGCCCCCACACTGCAAAATGCAGTGTGCGCCCTGTTAGCACAGCTGCATCGGCAGTGGAAAGTTGGTTAGGATTGCGCTGTTAGAAAAATACAGAAATTACTCCCTCCATAATGGGATGCATGGACTAGCTAAATGTGTGCAGCATTGAAGCAACAAAATGGAAGAGTTCTTTTCACTGGGGAGCACGTTTCACCATTTGCAAGAAAGTGATATGAAAAGGATTCTTTATTTCCTTGGTACTTAGAATGTTTAATGAAAACAGTTTTTGCCTTTTTTTGTATATTGCAGTGTTCTGAGCCACAGAAGCTGTTTAACATTGCAAATGAACTTCTTCATACAGAAGAAGCTTATGTTAAAAGGCTTCATCTTTTAGATCAGGTAAGTTTATGTCTACCACATTTTACTTTCTTGAACTTGATTTTTTCTTTGTTTGTATCTGCGTTATTCCAAAGTCTCACCATCAATATCATTCACACATTTTTGTGATCGTCGCTACAACAGTCTGTCGGACTACTTTTCACCATTCTGGTAGTGATTGCCTATCCAGAGTGATTGCTTTTATTCCCAATGTTCTTGGATGACTTGTGTGAGACTCGTGCTCTTAATACATTCATTGCTACTTCACTTGCATCCTCCCCACATGGTAGACTGCTACAACCAATACTCACAATACTCCAATACAACCAATACTCACAGCCATGTTGAGACTCCTGCCACATCAGCCATCACCTTTGAGTCCTTAGTGGTTCACTGAAATGTGGTACTAAGGGGCAACAATCTAATCTAATCTAACTTTACAATCATCAACTTTACAATCTTTAGATTGCACCTAAAAAGGTTCCTAGCTTGGAATGAAACGTCGGTATGTGCACAATTTTGAGCTTTGGATTTTTATGGACTTTTTCCCTGATTGCAGTTTTAACTTGCCTTTAAGATCTGAGATCCAGTGTTTTTAATTGTCTTCTAATTGCTATTTTGCTTAAATATACATGGCATCTATGCCCATATACCCTGTGTCCTGTCAAATCTTGAGGTTGCTCATGATGGATTTGTTAAGCTGAAATGTTTGCCCTGTTTGCTCTGAATTGCTTCATTTTTGAACAGAGCATGGCAGTTATTTTGGGACCATTAGCTTCCTCCTGGGTCAAATTTGTCTGAAATAACTGGCTCAGACGTCTGTTTTCCTTTAAAGTTAATTGTGCAATGCGGAAATAAGAAAAAAAAGTATCACTATCCATAGTGTAAAAAAAAAAAAAGCTTGGTACAAATCATTTTTATATTTAGCAGAAAAGTATTTAGGAAAGATACTTGCAAATAACTAGAAAGGACCTTTAACTCTGATTTATATTTGAGATACTTGTTTCTTCCATATTATACAGTGTTGAAGAAAAACAGACTTTTATATTGGCTTTCACTCTAAATGACTAACAAGCAGCTTTGACATTAAGCAGGTGGGAGATTTATTGCAAAAGTTTATATTGTTGCACTTGACTGAGGAATCATTTTAACAAGCTAAACATTTCTCTCGAATACATCTTTAAAAATAATTCCAAAAATACATATCCTGCAGACAGTGAGTCATCTGTCAGATAGCTTACTCTGTATTATCCAGCTGCACTAAATCAGTTTAAATATATATTTTGGTTCTGATGTTTTATGGGTGTGATTTTTTTTTATTTTTGGTTTAGGTCTTTTGCACTAAATTGTATGAGGCAGGAATTCCACCTGATGTGGTAACGGGCATCTTTTCAAATATTTCTTCCATCTATCGCTTCCATGAACAGTTTCTCCTGCCTGAGCTCAAAACAAGGATTACAGATGAATGGTGGGTAAATCAAGGGTTACCATCAAATGTTCCAGTTTTAAGCACTTCCTGATTACTAAAATGTCAACTTGTAATATGTTAGGTGTACTGTTATTCAAAAGTATAATGTGTCTGTAAGCATCATTTTTATACTTAGGTTTTCCATAAACGTATGTTCTGAGGTTTTCACAACCGGTACATATCTTTGAATTAATAAAAGGAAGCATTTTCCAGGTTGTTCTGGTTGTTTTATAGCTGCCAAGATTTTCCATATTTTCAGGGGGGGCTGTTGTGCTTTGATACCCATTTTATATATGGAAAATCTTGGCAGCTATGGAACTTCGTTATAAAATGGTGATATGCCTTTAAGGAACTTGGCAAAGGCAGCAGTTAACCTCCCAACTGTTAACATCTTGCACTAAGAAGAACTAGAGCAGTCAGCAAGTTGCTATTCCTTTGATAATGCTCCTCATAGTTTAGGAGCGAAACGTTAGGAATTCTCTTGTTAACTAAATAAAACAACCAGAACAACCTGGAAAATGCTTCCTTTTATTTTTTCCATAAACGTTGATTTTTTTTTTTTTATGGCAGAAACCCAAATCATATTTTAGCTGGCCATTAATTTATGTCGGCTCCAGAACCTCTGCTGGGCCTGAAACATCTGGGAACTATGAAGCCTCACCTCCAGTGGCATAACACAGGCTTGTGCTGCTTTTTAACAAGAGAGGAAGCAGTTGCTGGTGCAGTGGTCTTCCTTACTGTCTTTTCTGTTGGGTACATTTCTACTTCATACATTCCTCCATAGCTTTCTCAAAGCTCCATTACTCCTTGCAGTACAGGGCACAGACTTTGGTCCACATCAAGACTGTAACAAGAATCATAATAAGAACTGAATACATGAAAATGTTAACTAATTAACAGTTTTATTACTGATAGAAAATAAACAAGGCTTATGTAAAGTGAAATCTCATCTCACTGTACTGTTAAAATATAGGTGAGGACAGTCAGATAAACATGTCAAACGTTGTCAAAAATCTTGGTCAGAATTGTTCTCCAAAGACTCTTAAGAAAACATTGTTGTCATGGAATGAGGCAACAGGTTCTCTTAAGGACTGGTACCTGATTAACAGCATAACCCTATCCAACTTACTCCACTGGTGTAACCAATGGTGCAGCGAGAACAGGAGGCCCCGGAACGGAAAGGGGATTCAAAGGGGATTTGGACCTCCTTTCCGTTCTGGGGCCTCCTGTTCTCGCTGTACTGCTGGTTACACCAGTGGTGTAAGTTGGATAGGATTGTGCTGTAAAAAGACAGGAAACAGAGATGGTATGACAGAGACAGTTCACAACACATAAACCAAATCATAAACCAATAAACATCACATAAATAGTGATGCTTCTAAGAATCTTTATTGCTGTTTAACTTATTCATGAAGGATCTGGAGACTGGGATGACTCATGTAGTATCCAAGACTGCAGATGATATAAAATTATTCAAAATGTTGAAATCCCAGGCAGACTGTGAAGAGGTCAAAAAGGATTTAGAGAATAAATGTTCATAGACAAGTAGGAATTACAATTCTCTCAACACTGTATACCTTTGGGGCCTCCAATCCATGTTTGTTGATGATGCAGGGTAATAAAAGAATAGAAGTGTTTACAAAGCTTGTAGCTATTCCAAATTTTGCAGCAATGGAAATGTACATACAAAACATGAGCTGTTTTCAAATTCCTGCTTAAATTGATGTGTAAGTGAAATTTGTTTCTATATATACCAGATTGATTTCTGTAATATATGTAACACAATTATATCTATATGTATAGAACATTGGTTCTCAAACTTCTCCCTGCGAGGCGGGGAGAACTCCTAAGTGTGTGCATGGCTAGAGACAGCGGTGGCAGCGATCCCGGGATTGCTCTGCCATCGGGGAGAAAAATGTCTTCTCTGAACTTACTGGGGGACCTGATGGCTTCTGGAGGGTGCAGGGAGGCCTGCGGAGTCCACAGGCCCCTCTGAGCTTTAGATCACTGCTCTGTGGCGAATTATGACCACTTCTGGTTCAGGAAGTGGTTGTAAATCACCGCTCCACAGCAATCTAAAGCTTGGGGAGGCCCACGGAGGGGTGCGCAGGTCTCCCTGCACCCTCTGGAAACGTCAGGACCCCAGGCGAGTTCAGAAAGGGCACTCCCCCCACCCCCTGGTGGCAACGCAATCCCCAGGATCATTGCCACCGCTGTCTCACTATTCTCGCCCCTTAAGGCGCTAACAGAAAAAGCGGTTCTCCTGGTGGGTTGCGACCCACTAGTTTGAGAACCACTGGTATAGAAATAAGGGATGTGTGCCTGTAGTTCCTAATTTATGTTGGCTTCCATGTTTCTTCCTTTAAATCTGGGGGTTTTATTCTGTAGGAATATAAACCCACGGTTAGGAGACATCCTTCAAAAACTTGCTCCATTTTTGAAGATGTATGGAGAATATGTGAAGAATTTTGACAGAGCAATGGACATGGTGAATACTTGGATGCAGAGGTCATCTTCTTTTAAAGATGTTATTCAAAACATACAGGTATAAACCTTCTGAACCTCTTGTGGTCCATAACCAGAAGAACCAGTTCACTTAGATTTCATAGCATTGTGTAACTGTGGGCAGCTATTCCAAATGGTATGTCTCAGTGGTACCTGTTAGGGAGGAGACTAGGTGAATTTCATACTGTATGTGATTATCCCTCAGAAGCACTTAGGTTTCTGGCCAGTTCATTGGATTTACACACCATGTGGTTATTTTTATAATTAATTATATAATACTTTTGTATATCAGAAAAAGATTTGGATTATAGAAAGATTCTTGTTTGACCTGTGTAGGTGATATTGCTGTGACGTATAGAAAATAAATGGTAAGAAATGCTTAAATGTATTCCAAAGTGGACCGTTGGACCTTGCTAAATCATACTCTATCAGCTGCTGAAAACTGTTCTTCTGCTCCACTGAGTTAATCAATATTTATGATTCACTGCAAATGTTTTCACATGTTAGTGCAATCTCATGGCTTACCAATGCCCTTACTGCAATAATTAAAAAAGGTAATTATAATAAAACTCTAAAAAAATACAAACAGCTAAAAAGACAGGTAAAAAAAGGTAAAGGTGACCCCTGACAATTAAGTCCAGTCGTGTCCAACTCTAGGGTGTGGTGCTCATCCCCATTTCAAAGCCGAAGAGCCAGCGTTGTCCGAAGACGCCTCCGTGGTCATGTGGCCGGCATGACTCTCCTTGCCGCAGCGCGTAGCATGCAGCTGGAACACAGAGCACTGTTTACCTTCCCGCAAGCGATACCTATTTATCTACTCGCATTAACATGCTTTGGAACTGCTAGGTTGGCAGGAGCTGGCCAAGCAACGAGCGCTCACCCCGTCGCGGGAATCGAACTGCCGACCTTTCGATCGACAGCTTATGGTTCAGCGGTTTAACCCACTGTGCCACCTGCTGGCCTTTACTGCAATAATTACACCACAAAAAAACCTCAGGAGCCTCGTATGGAAACCCAAGCATAAGCAACAAACCGCATGTGCACAAATGCACCAATTTTGAATTGCACCACACAGTCAGGTGTATGAAAGTTCAAAGATTGCAAGGCATTCTGGGGTTAATATGGCAGGGTTCTTGAATTTTGAGACTGTAGACCCAAAAACTGTGTACCAGATTTATTTAACCCAGGTTTGAACAATTATACATGACTAATTGTTTTGTAACAACTGATGGGATCCCAATAATGACACTTGAATATGGTCCAGTCTCCTTAGGGTGGTGGTGGTTCAGATTTCAGTTGTTTGAGCTAAATATGGTAATAATTATTGTCAATGGTCACAAGAAAATGCTATGAAAAGGATAGGAAGCATTGGGGACTGCTCTAAGGTATATTCTCTGGGTGGAAAGTTAAGAGAGGCTAATTAGAACTCTTGGCCTTTCTTGGTTTTTTCTTTTTTTATTATTTGTACTTCTGAATGTAGTTCCATATAATGTTTTGCTTGTTTATGTTTTTACTTTGCAATCGTTGCTATCATCTTCATGTCATTAAAATTTGATAATTGAACCTCATTGGACCACCTTGAACATCTACCTAAAATCCAAAACTATTTTGCAGGTTTAAATACTTGGTATCTACTTCATTTATATAGTTTAAATACATGGATATGACACAGTTGTTGTTGTTTTTTAATTGGCCATCACAGTATTTTTTTCTGCATTACAGAAACAAGAAATCTGTGGAAATTTGACATTGCAGCATCACATGCTTGAACCTGTACAGAGAATTCCTCGCTACGAACTTCTCCTAAAGGATTATCTTAAAAAACTTCCTGAAGAGTCACCAGACACAAAAGATGCTGAAAGTATGTCTGTCTCTCTTTTCATCCTCATGGTTTGGAAAAACCATCTTATTCTGCAAAATCTATTTATTTTGTTTATTTAAACGAATAAAGACTGTTCATAAAGCATATCACACTTTTTAAAGTCTTCAAAACTAAATCTTTTCCTCTTTGTCACAATTTGACGCAAAAATCCATAATGTCATGATAGCAATCAATTTGAGTTGTAAACTTGAGGACAGAACTTTCTAATTTCTTTAATTTATGACACCTAGTGCATCTCTCGTACATGATCATGACAATATAGTATTGTATTTGATATGTTGACAAATCCTTTGATACTAGCTGTCAGAACTAGCAGAATGTTTTCTGACATTTCAACTTCTGAAAGCATCAAGCTGTTAAAGTTTTGTCGTTCTCTCGCAAAATTTGAAGGCAACGCTTGTATTGCTGAGATTACAATCTTACATAAATGAGCCCTAGGAAGAGTAGATTTATGGCACATGTAGAATTTGGCTGAAGAATTCTCAGGAGTTAGGGAATCTAATCTAATGTATATGTATTTTAATGTTTTGTAAGCCGCCTTGACTGCCCTCGCTGGGAGAAAGGCAGGATATAAATTCTTTAAATAAATAAGTGGTGCAGATCCAAGCGGCAAGGTAGTAAACGGGGACTAAGAGAAGAATCTGAGCAAGGAGAAAGCAGTACTATGAAAAAACTTCACATAAGTTCCAGGGACAGAAAAAAGTTTTATATTACTGATAGGAAAGACGTGAATGAGAAAGGAAGGGTTTGAAGGACCAGGGATTATGGGCCAAGGAGCCATAGGGGCACAGGGTTTTCTTCTAGGTTTTAGATCCGAACAGTGTTGGATCTAAATACCAGTGTTATCTTTCCTTAAAGAAATTCATGTAAGGAGAATTCTGCCAATCATGACTTGAACGTTGTAATCTGGAGACCAGAAATGTGCATGATTGGCACTAATCACCCACTTTCTTCCCTCCTGTCTTAAGTTCCAGTACATTTTAATTGCCTGTAATATATATATATATACTGTATATCATAAATGTTTTTATATAAGGAATGACATTTTATTGGCATTTCTGGATTTAAGTGGAATATTATTGCTGTACAAAGATTGCCACATGTTCACTCCGGCTGATCTCCACATGCCTACCTTACACAATTTTTCTAGAATGGCTTGAGCTCCCCTGTAGTTCTCTTTCCGCATGCTAAGGATTTAGACAGAAAGTGATGGGTTGGGGACTCAGTTGCCTTATTCTGATCTAGGCCAAATACAAAGAATCGGTGGCTTACTTCATTCTAAATAATGAGTAAGTGCCAATGAAGGTCAGCAAAGTATACACAGAAAAAGCACACAGTTTTGGAGAGAGTGCCTTTAAATGTAAAAGTGTGAGAGGAGATTGAAGCTGGATTTGCACAAGGCTGAGCCTATATTATCACTGCCCCAAGTTAAGCAACAGAAATTCTCTCTCTGCAGGCATGAATGAGAATTTGTGTAAAGTTGTAGGGCTTTGCATGAGCAATGCTATATGCTCTTCTACTCTCAGTAATTTATTACAGGTAGACCCTTTTTATTTGTAGGTTTGGGACCCACGAATTTGTTACACTGCGGGTCCCGGACCCGCAAATATCTGTGCTAAAAAAAGAAAAGAAAAAAGTGCCATTTGACCTTTTTTTAAAACCAAACCCTCCTGCGTTTTCAATCTTGCACAGGGCTTCTGCAGCCTTCCTGACCCACTTCCGGGTCGCGCGGAGGCTCTCCCCCCCCCCAGCCTTGTCTCAGAATGCACCCTAGGCATGGCTTGGGGGGGGGAAGAGCCTACGCACAATCTAGCCTATGCGGAAGTGGGTCGGGAAGACTACAGAAGCTCCGTAGAAGCTTGAAATGCCACATTTTGGCTTTTTAAAGTTAAAACAGCGAATTTGGGGCTTTTTTCTTTTAACGGGTTTTTCAGCGGTCCTTGGTATACGCAGATCTTCGCTATCCACCAGGGGTGTGTGTGTGTTCCAGAACAGATCCCCCACGGATAGCAAGGTCCGACTGTATTATGAACAAAAAAGTTCACAAAGCAGATTTACATGGCTTAGTAAATAAAAAGATTTACTGGATCTTGAGATCTGAGTGTATATAAAAATCTTTCTTCTCCTTTACATCCTTGCCCGTTGCATACTATTTTTTTTCTGACATGCATTATCTGTGCAATATTAAATGGGGTGTTCTTGTGCGTACAGTTGACTCAGATGACCCCAGGGATATGATGCAATGGGTTTCTTGTTTACAAATGTGTCATTTGTCTGTAGCAGGTTTTTGGTGTGTTTGTTTTGTTTTGTTTTTTGCAGTCAAGCTGTATGCACTAGTGAAATAAAAAACAACAATAGCAAAACTGCACTATTAACTGATAACTATCTTTAAAATGTATAACTATTGCAGAATCACTGGAGCTCATTTCTACAGCAGCAAACCATTCAAATGCAGCCATCCGAAAAATGGTGAGTAGAAACTGTGTAACAGCATCATCATCTGAGCCATTAACTGAAATCCTTATTTGAACCAGTGCTGTGCTCATTTCCACACAGTGCCCTAATGATGGTTTTCATACTGATTGAAACTCTGGTATAGATCAAACTGAAGCATAAATTGGTGCCTTTCTATTTTTATGATCTAATGTATGTATGGCAGGTTTGCCTGTCTTCCTCATCACCTCCTCATTATCAGTGTTTTGTGTGGCTACTCTCTGAAGCACTCCTCTTGTTTTGTTGTGTATTTCAGAAATGCCTGCATACATTTTAGTATGCCCATAGTATGTAGCCATTGTTCTTGCAAATTCAGTAGAATACGGTAGTTCCAGCGTTTGACCCAGTGTTATAAATTTACATATGGTGAAGAGCAGGGCTGGACTCCGATATGAATGTTATCACACATGACATCACACACCATGTGTTTTAGCTAGTTTTTGTGATCATAACACACCTTTGGGAAATGGGAAGAATCATGGATATTAAACAGATTGTATGTTTGTATGCATAAAGACAGAGTTTATGAGCTCATTTGCATGGTGACAAGTGATCGGTTTCTGAGGTATGATCTCACATTAAGGTCATTGGACCTTAATACCAGCCAAAATGTTAGAATTGGCCCAATACTGTGGGCTTTCAGTGTCCCAAACATGAGATGGTCCCAGATTACAAGTCATGTTGGAATATCTCTGTTGTTGAGAAATTATCTTCAGTGACATTTGTTCGTAACTGATAACCTGACAAGTTATGAAATAACGTAGCGCCAGTAGATTAATATGTCACATGAAGCACATACATTATTATTATTAATAATAATAATAATAATATCTTGATGTAATCCTTTCAACAGCACTATAAGGTAAACTACAGCACAATCCTGCTCTAAATACGGGCGGC
This sequence comes from Plestiodon gilberti rubricaudatus, assembly GCA_026170595.1. Classification (NCBI taxonomy): domain Eukaryota; kingdom Metazoa; phylum Chordata; class Lepidosauria; order Squamata; family Scincidae; genus Plestiodon; species Plestiodon gilberti. Next base: position 216,227,687 of record JANXHW010000002.1, on the reverse strand, counting down.
GGAACAAGCGTTCTGCCGCCCGCAGTAGTCGTAATCGTGCCGTAAAGCAGGTTTGCGACGACTTTAGAGCCAAACCCAGAAGGTGGACTGTCCTTGATGAAGAAGACAGGGAATGCACAAAGCAACTTGTCTGCTTGGCTGTGCAGTTTTTCTGCAAAGGCACTGTTCTCTGGTAGAGGAAGGGGGGGAGCATTCCTGACTGTTTGGGAAAGCCACTCCCATTAGCAGGAGGCAGGGTGAATCAAAGATGCAGTCTCCTCCTCCAGGGGGAGGAGCATGAGGCTAATTTTTAGAATTTCAAGCATCAGCTATGAAATACCTCTAAATATTGTTTTCAAATCTCTTATCAGAAGCCATATAATTGTATGTCAAGCTAGCCAGAGTCAAATTAATTATTAGAGCATTGATATCAAATTGGTAAAAAGGATCCAATGGTATTTTGCAAAGATATGTCTGGTCATTTGTCAGTTCTTTCACAGCTTCCTTGTTTTCTACTTGAAAGGAAGCTGTCAGTACTGAGAAAAGACGTGAGATTAAAATGAATCATAAACTGGATGTGAAAGTAACAGTAGGACAACACCTTTATTAGGACCAGCTAAAATGTCTCAGAGTATTGAGCAAGCTTTTGAGTTCCCCAAAACACTTCTTCAGGCTGGATATTGAACAAAAACTGAGGGGGGGGGAAGAGCTGAGCATGATGGAAAAACACCTAGCTCTGCATTTTGTAATAATCGTAAAACAGAATGCAGAAGGTGTTATGCAGACTTACAGTAATTAGGAAAGGTCACGCTGAGTGCAAAGCAGATTACAGGTTGCACTAAGGGCCACTGGGACAAAGGAGCAATGGCTATTCCCTCTTTGAAAACATAAGAACTTGCAATTGTATGGCTTACCTAAGGGTGGGAAGACCTAGGATGGAACTAGACATGACACTTATCATGGGGTTGCTACAGCAAATAGCAATCTAGTTCTTCCATAATGTTTAATAAGGGAAATGTGTGATATGATGACAACATATGTTCTCACCCCAGCAGCCAGTAATGTGGAGTGCAAGCAGGGTGTGCAAAGCATGATGCTGTCATGTCATCCATTTCTCTTATTTGTCTTTACTAGAAGAAGTGGAGGAATTGGATGTGGAAGTCCAACTTTAGTCCTGACTTTAGCAAGATGGACATCATCCAGGGCTGGCCTGTTCATGAGGCCAACTGAAGTGGTCTCCTCAGGCAGCAGATTGGTGGCGGGTGCCTGTTCCTTGGGTTGGAAAAGGAAGAGGACAAAGAGGAAAAGGGAGAGTGGAGGGGGGAGTATGCTGAGCTAGAACATTGGAGAGTGGGAGGAGCAGAGGCTGGCAGGGAGGGTAAGAACATAGGAAGAGCCCTGCTGGATCAGGTCAAAGGCCCATCTAGCCCAGCTTCCTGTATCTCACAGTGGCCCACCATATTGCCTCAGGGAGCACACAAGACAACAAGATACCTGTATCCTGTTGCCACTCCCTTGCATCTGGCATTAAGAGAGAGCCTATTACTAAGGCCAGGAGGTTGCATATACTGTACCCATTTTGCATACCATCTTAGGTGGCAGGAGGCCTTGGGCAGCCCTGACATCACCTCACATTTTTCTTTGATCATTGGAAGTTCCTCCAATTTCATAGCATTTAGTCAGAGACTAGGAAATCTAGTGGCTCCAGTTTACCCTGAAACTCTGTGTACCCATGGCTGCGTCGGTCACTTCAGTGCCAGGGAATCTTCATAGATACAGAAGGAATTAATGCATAGATCTTCACTGTGCTATGGATGCGTACAGGGCAGCCCCTGCCTGTTTGGAATTAAATATGACATCCGACTCCCATCTGCCTTTAGCTTTCAACTTTTACTGCTGTAGCTATGTTGGTTAGAAACTTGTTTGACCTAGAAATCAATTTGCTGACTACTTTGTTAGAAGGGACATTTCAGGACTTTGTGGGCATGCAAGTAATTTAGTATCAGTTGTTAAGGGCTGACCAAAAGCAGAATATACTTTCCTGAAAACACTGAGAAACTATTTGATGATGCTAGAGTGCATATTCCAGTAGCTAACATTTATTCCTTTTTCCATTAATTAATTGAATTATTTTGTCTTCTGTAGTGAACCAGCTTTTACTTTTTGTACTTGTAGGAAAAGATGCACAAGCTGTTAGAAGTATATGAGCGACTTGGAGGAGAAGAGGATATTGTTAACCCAGCCAATGAATTGATTAAAGAAGGGCATATTCAGAAGCTGTCAGCAAAGAATGGTACAGCTCAGGATAGGTATCTCTTTCTGGTGAGTCATTTGGTTTCTTTGGAGTCAAGTGTTTTGCCTTCTCCTCCATAAACACACGGTCCCCTTTGATCAGATTGTTTCTCCTTGGAAAAGGTCGTTCTGTATCCAGTCCCTCCTCTGCTCCCCTTGAGCAAGCACCTTTGTTTTATTTCATTTCTTCCAGACACTTTTATTTTTGTAAGGTTGGTACTTGCTTTCTTATTAGTCTACCCTGGTGTTCATGCTATTGCATATTAAACAGGCCACAGATATTACTTAAATTAACACATTGCAATCAAAGATATGAACCTCTTAATTATTAACAGTCACACAAGCTGCTTGGGTAGAAGATCTGTCATTGTCTGCCAAAGTCAAGTATGCCAGAAGCAACTTTCTGGAAATCTAAAGGCAAGCACATGCAATCCTTAGTTGGCATGGTTCTCTGGATGCGATAATGTCCATACATAGCCTCTGTCTATTGAGAGTCTGCAGGATACTGGTAAAATTCTTCTGGAAAACACTCTTGTGCAGTTTTTTTCTGTTGTGGTTTGGATTGTTTGTAAAGTAGCAGCATACATTACAGGCATAGTTATTGGTCCCAAATCTTTCTCCACAACTCCTTCTCTTTCTTGCTCTTTCGTGAGTACAAATTGCGGTGTGACCATGTGCTAAGGAAATACCGTATTTCTTCGAGTCTAAGGCACCATCGATTCTAAGGCGCACCTTTACTTTCAGTACCACCAGCAGGGGAAAAAAAATCCATCAATTGTAAGACTCGCCTCCCTTCATTAAATCTACCTGCTCAGCACCAACTCTTCCCAGCATGTCTCCTGCAGCTGAGGATGTCTGAGTGCACTGCCTTTGTATAGCATTTCTGGCCCCGTCAGAAAGTGCCATTTCCTTCGTTACCTGGGCTCGGGGGAGCTTCAGGGAGGCCTGCGCAACCCTCTGCAGGCCTCCCTGATCTTCAGTTTGGCGAAAAACAGCGATTTTTGGCCATTTCTGATTTTCGCGAAAACCGGAAATGGCTGAAAATCACCGGGTTTTTTGCCGAACTGAAGATCAAGGAGGCCTGCAAAGGGTTGCGCAGGCCTCCCTGAAGCTCCCGCAAGCCCCAGTAAGTAAGAAGATAGCATTTTGGGGTGCTTTTTGGAAACCTTCGATTGTAAGACGCACCCCATTTTTTGAAATGCTTAATTGGGAAAAAACATGCGTCTTAGAATTGAAGAAATACAGTACATGATTTCCTTGTGGTATGCACAACCATGCTGGTTGGGAGGCAGCTTTTGCATGTTTGTGTGTGCGCGCGATGTGAACATAAGCTTTGATTAAATAAAGTCAGTTGGGAAATGCAGTCACCCAAAGGCACAGAAGAAGAGACAGCCTCACTGAGCATCATGACTTTGATAAGTTTGTTTAGTAGGTGGGGGTGGCAGGCTGCCAGATATGTCACTTTAACACAAGGGAACAAGCACCCTTTTACATTTTGGGTTGTGTGGATAGGGTAATGCAAGGTAAGTGCTTTGACAGCACAATGTTTTGCATGCGACAATGCTTGCGACACCATGCAAAACCAATGGAACTTCTAAGCAGTGAGCATTATGTTTTTTAAAAAAAGTGTCTTGGATACATTTAGCTAAATATACAGATATGCCCTAAAGAGGCCTGGTAGAATGTGGGTGGAATGCCTGTACCAAAGAATGTGCCCGAATGTGCCATGTGGATGTGCCAGAATGTCGAGAATGTGCCAGAGTCTAAATGTGTCCAGAAAGCACATACATTGCTTTTGTTTGCACTGAAGTCAAGAGAGAGATCAAGCTCATAGGCTGCAATGGACTTGATTTGCACTTTGTTAAAGATTTCAGCGTTTGGGGAAAAAAAATCAGGATTTTTTTTTCAGTTTTTTTTATGAACTATCATTAGTTGTGGTAAAGGTCAAGATCAGGTAAATTTGCCTGGCCTTGGGGAAAAAAAGATTGCAAATTTCAACTTCTGTAACTTTTTTGTTTGAGAGCACTTGGAGAAGTGAACCATATTGAACTATTTAGCTTAACTGATTTTTACGATGAGTGGTAAACCGTAGAACTTTGTGACTGTATCCTGAACTGATTTCTGCATGCCTTTCTTAACAAGAATTTTCTGTCCATTGCAGTTTAACAGTATGGTGTTATACTGTGTGCCAAAATTGAGATTGATAGGCCAGAAATTCAGTGTTCGAGAAAAGATCGATATTGCAGGATTACAGGTTTGTATCTTGTCATCTTGCTTCTGTGCTCCTATGTGTTTATTTCAGAATTGGTCAGTCTTGTCGTGGAAGATCCCCTAGCTGAGAAAGAAGCACTTGGTCTATTCCCAAGGGTTTAAACAACGTATAACAGAGGCAGCCTGGCAAACATAAAAAGTGCTGCTGTTGTAGGGAAGGCTGTATATAGGGAGTATGACATGCTTTGAGCAAGGAGATGCCTCCAAGAAAAATAAAATAAAGCAACAAAACCCCAGGCAGTTGCTCATTAGCACTGCATGCCATCAGTGCCAGTAGGAAAGTGCTGAGCTTCCTGCATTATCATGGACTTGAGATATAGTGAGGGATATCCATAGGTTAGGCACAAATACAATCTAGGTTAGAGCACAAGGCTGTCCTAGTAACGGCTTGTGCAGCTCACGGTTGGCGATCCTTGTTTGTACTGTTGGGGGCTAGTGCGAACACGATGCTCCTAGTAGGTTTGCCGTAAAATGTAGACATTATAAAAAGTATTTATTTCTCTCTCTTGTTACCGTTGTGCATTTAGAGAGTGTGATAGTTTGTTCAGGAGTCATAAAAATGACTGGAAATACCGTAAGTTTTTTAAAATGCCAAAATATTGACTTGGTTTTCCAGGTCCAGGAAATTGTCAAGCAAAATGTGGCTCATACGTTCTCAATAACGGGAAAAAAGAGATCCTTGGAACTACAAGCTAGGTACAGAGTTTATTCTGTATTTATATATATTTTTATTAAGGATTAGACATAAGGCCAATAGGTGAAAAATTATTGTAGCAAGTTCTATTATTTTGTATCATTAGGGGAAGAAAACTTCAAAGGCTTGCTTTAGAATAGTTGGCTTATCAAATTCCAGCAACAATTCATAAATTTTCATAATTTACTGTAGAGATCAAAGCAGGGAGTGAGTGATGTTTTCTTATAACATTTCAGACATCAAAATTAAAATTACGGTTGGATATAGGACAGTAAAAATGTCAACGTATGTGCTAATTTATTGAATTTGTAGAAAGCAAAGCAAATGTGTGCCTGTGTTTCTCATTTTATTTAGGACAGAGGAAGAGAAGAAAGAATGGATTCAGGTTAATATCATTCTGTTTTACTGAGCACTTTCATCAATATAATGAAACCTATTCAATTTCTAGTATTCTTCTCTACTGGGAAAATTAAACTGCATATAGGAAACGAACGTTTAATTTTTGAGGTTAGCAGTTGAGGACTTCTGTGTTGTAATCTTATGTGTGTCTTAGCAGAAGACATGAAGGTGCTACTTACTGAGTCAGACCATTGTTGTGTTTAGCTTCGCATTGTCTGCTCTGACTGGCAGTAACTCTCCAGGGCTTCAGACAGGGGGGTTTCCTAACAAGAAACGCCGGGGACTTCATGCATGTAAATGCACTGAGCTATAGCCCTTTTGTGCATAACCTGTTTCATCCCATTTTATAAAATACTGGTAGTGATTTTAGACTCCTTAATTAGCAATGTGATTATGACCCCATATTTCCTACAGAACACACGTAGTTTCAGAGATTCATCTTTTGTGTGTCATGCTTGGAAAATTCTTCAGACATCTACAACAAATACAGAAAAGATGTTGGACTTGTATTTTTTAAACAATTGTTTTCAACTGTAGGTCATCTTTAATTATAATTATTTTTTTCTTGACATCTTCCAGGTTATTCAAGCAACAGTTGAAAAACAGAAACAGAACAGTGAAACATTTAGGGCTTTTAATAACTCTTTTTCTCAAGAAGATGAGCATCTCCCAGATTCATCAGTAAGTGTTGGAATCATTATTCCTGTAGTTGACTTAAACCTGCAGAGTTTTACATTTGATTTTTGTAGTTGATAAATCCTGTTCTTGTTTTTCTTTGTGCACCTAGGTGTTGATTTCAAATTCCTTTTTAATAAACTGTAATCTTCCCTTGCCCATACGTTCTCATTAGTAATTAAGCACAAATGGATATCTCCAGCTACAATTTCTAGTTCATTTTGAATAGCAAAGGTGGTTCAGCAACTACCGGTAGTCCACTGTTGCAGAGACACCACAGTGATCTGTACACAGATACAATAACTAACAATTGAGCATTTTAAATGTGGTTTTTATATTATGTTAGATCCAAAATGCTATTGTTCTGTAGCGCTGTCCATCTGCCACATTTGTGGGAGGTGCCCTGACAACAGTCAGAGTGGGACCCAGTTTGGGGCCTCCATTTAATTGGTTTTGTCAGTCTGGGGAGCAGCGCAGCTGGCAGTGTCATGTCGATGAAGTTGCGCTTGATGGACAGGACGGGCAATCCTGGGCATGTTCCATGGGTGGATATGCTGGGGTGTGTGTGAGTGAGAGTGAGAGAGAGAAGTGTCAGTGTGGTGTGGTTGCTGATGTATTTGGTTTGGATTTTAAAAGTCAGCTTCAAATTTCCACTTGGTTGTGGAGTTCACTGGGACCTTGGGTAAACTGGTATCATGCAACCAGACTTCTTTTCCAAGCATTCACTAGGATATTCTTTTTTTTAATGTATGTCCCAACCTAAGATCACCAGTCTGCAACAGTGTGGCCTTTTCCAAACTGTTCCTTAGGCAGTACAAGGAAGGGCTCATAGGATCAAGCCATTAGGGAAGTGGCTTGGGTAATATCAGAAGTCTCTCTTTTTGGAATTAATATGATGAATTTGAATCTCAGTACTGATGTGTTTTTGTATGGCTCCCCACCCCCCACCCCAGATAGCAAGTACCAGTTCTGTGGAATCTATGCCAGGGACCGAAGGCAACAACACATCTGGAGGGGTGAGTGTGAGATTAATGCCTCATTAAAGCAAATGTTAAAATGGCACTTTTCTATCCCTCTTTTGCCCCGCAGCCCCCTGCGCCTCCCTGAAAAGCCAATCCTAAGGTCAGTGGGGTATGACACGGGGTTGCTGATTGCAAGTTGCACCTACGCCAGAGGTACCGGTACTTGGAAGTCAAGGCATAATTTTTCTAAAACATAACCAGAGGACTCAACACAGCTTATTTACTAATCTGCAGTGCTGCCAAGATACCGTATTGGTCTGAGTATAAGACTCACTTATTTCTCCTAATTTAAGTTTTTTTAACTAGGGGTGCATCTTATAATCAGGCTGTTGCAATTTAATGCCAGTGATTTAATTAAATTTTTTTAATAGCACCAAACTTTAAGGGTGCGTCTTATAATCAGGTGCGTCTTATGCTCGGGACAATACAGTAATTTCCTTGGATCTTCTGGAAGCAGCCAGTTGTGTTGCTTAATTTTGTTCTCCTTCAAAGGATATACATATTTCTAGAAACTACCATAGAAAGGGTTAACCATGTTCTTGTAGCCTGTACTGGAGATGTCTATGATCCAAACTTGAATTAATTTGTTTTTTTGTTTGTTTTATGCACTGTGTGGAAGCCATTGTTTTAAAGCAGGTTTGTTTGCAGCCATGTGTACATCTTACCTATAGCACATTCACACTGTCCTTTCAGTTGAAGAAGCTCCTTACAAGTTCTTGGGGGTGCAAAGTGGCCGCATATGCTAAAGTTTGAGCATAGCTTTACAACACAATGCATAGTTCCATTGTGCCATCCAGCTCTGTGAGCTGCTGTGCTGTCCTCTGCTCTCTTCAGCAAACGCCAGATAAACTTGGGGTTGGAAAAGGGAATGTCATGCAACAATTGGAGAGGCTGCTTTAGCTGTCTGGCACAGGTGTGATTGTTCCCAGGGAGGAGCTGTAAGACCATGACACCGTATTTCCTGACCAGGAGTGGCTGCAACTCCTCCAAATAAGCCTAGGGGTTTCAGCAGTTGTGACTCAGCAAAATGTCTAGGATCCACCAGTGTTTGGTTGCTTGTTCTGGTGCTCTCGCTGTGTTCGTTGATAAGATTACATTTTAAATACAATATTGTAAACATGCCATATTACTTTGGCAGCTTTAAGAAAAACATTTAAATAAATCAGCAGCTTAAAAAAACCTATAAATATAAATGTTTGTTAATGTCGATTTCATGACCGGTTTAAATGCCTTTTTTAAAGGAGCAGATGTATTCAACAGATACTGCGTTTGTGTCTTTTCATTTTAATAGAAGTGGCCTCTTTGCTGAAAGTGATTCTATTAAATTCTAAAATCTATTAAAACTCACAGTAGTAGCCCTTTGCTTAGACGACTTCGAATAGGGACTAGAACAGGTCTGTCACTGGCCTGACATGGCACATTTTAAAGTCGTGTCCTCCTGTTTTAAGCAGAAGGAGAGCACCCCACCATGGTGTCTTTTTCCAGGGGCTGTTGCTGGTGTCTGTATTTTGCAGCACTGTTGGTGCTGGTGTTGCTGGTTCTGTATTTTTTTTTAAGGTTATGTGCCCTTTGGGGAGAGGGAACCATTGATAGGATTTCAGGTTTAAATCATATTTCAGGGTAAATAAATCAGATTTATTGATTGATTTTACTGTGTAAACCACTTTGTGAACTACTCTTGTTGAAAAGCAGTATATAAATATTCTTCATAATAATTGGGTTTGGGAACCTAAACCTCCGAGTTCACTTCTCCCCCAACAACTTTTTCAGCCCTGAAGGCAAAGTTGCCACTGGAAAGGTTATTAGACGCCTGTGGAATGAGTTCCTACTTGTATTTTTCTTAAAATGGAACACTAATAAAGCCAAAAAGGAGGAGGAAAAGCCCATTCCACAACCCTGAAGGTTTATAGATGCATTTTAATTTGTTCATGAATATTCCTTCTGATTTCTGAGGACTTCATCATCCTCTGAATAAAAGAGAGCAGCATAATAACAATTATACTAGTTTGAGTTAGTAATGAGCCTCTGAGGGCTGGCTCAAAAATGCTGCTTGGCTTCTCATCTCTTGGTGTCTGGCAGCTGAAGGTGACACCATGGAAAAAGTGTGGCTTTCTGAGGTGGTGAGAAGTCTGCTGTTCTAATCTGTGTTCGCTCATGGGCACAAGGAGATCATGGCTTGATGCTGGTGTAGAGATCAAGAAGTGAATATGCATGTAGGAACCAGCCCTTATTGAAAGTACTGTATTCTACCAAAAATTCTCAGTGAGGCTATCTTATTAAGGCAGGTGCCACTGATGGCATGCAGATGGGGTGCAGCATCTAACAAAACACATGTGGAAGCATCTGCATGGTAGGGCCAATGACCGCCACTGTAGTGCTGAGTCTGGGGACTCTGTGCACAGAGCAAAGTTGTCTGTATGTCTGATCCTACATGTTCCAGCAACAAAATTCTGGGTTAGGCTTTAAGGTTGATCAATTAGATTTCTTTCAGAAACCTGGGTATACTAATACATGTCCCTAACAGCGACCGTTCAAGACACTTGCAACTATTAGCGGCTGTAATATTTGGGTGCTTCTTCACAAGTACATCCCAGTGTCCTGCAGAAGTGGTCTCTGAGCGCATGGTCTATATCTCTGCTGTGATTTGAACAGCAAGGGCATTGACGTAGAAGCCTTAGCACATTTGTAATGCCATTAGGTTTAATCATGAGCTATGTCTTTGTAAAATATTGATTTCTTGCTCTTTGGGTTCAAGAATAGGATGTTAATGTAAATTAAATAACTTTCTTAAAGTGGGCCAAACGTTTGATTCCGAGTTTGCTGCTTTGCTGTTCACACTGTAATGCAAGTTAACTATTAACATCATAACAGCCTCCATATTCTCAGGGGCATCTGTTGTTCACTGTGCCCAAAGCAAAGATTTTCATACTGTGTCAGTGGTACAAGCTACAATTTGAGTATTGCAGTGGGATAATGAAGGCTCAAGGAAGTGCTTGTGCCTCTCTTGGCAACTGCCTGTGCCACAGTTTGAATAGCCTTGTCTCAAGTCTTTGTACAAAGTAGTCTCACTCCAGCTTGAGACTGATGGACCCTTACTCCAGTTAGAGACATCAGTTAGAGACTGATGGATTTGCAAGTAGCATATATCTCACCTTTTGCTAGCACAGCAGAAAGTATTTTCTGAGGGAGAAGCTGCTCAGATGTCAGGAAGGGTAGAGAGACCTTGAGCATATCAATAGGCTTCTTTAAAAATCTATATTTGTTTCAGCAACTTCCACTATGTATTGTTAAAGGCTGTTTAATGGCTGGCCTGGCCACCCTTCTGAAATGTCAGGGATTGTTTGTTATGGGCCAAACAATGTTGGCAGAGCTTGGGTCAAGGTGCATCTGGAAATCTTAATGCTCTACTGTTTGCATGTGCCTTATAGATTCCATTACTTTTTGACATCTCATGGCAGAGCTCAGTCTGCCTTTTATTGGTTTTGCAGCAACCTTGATTAACTTCTTTTGATGTTTTTCATTCCAGCCTGAGTGCTGTAGAAAATCTTCCAAATCAAAGCGAGACAAGGAGAAGCAAGCTTGCAAAAGTTGCAGTGAAAGCTTTAACTCTATTACAAAAAGACGGCATCATTGCAAGCAATGTGGGGCTGTAAGTATTGAAGTGAGAACTCAGTGTTTTGGGATATGTTAGTACTGTATTTGGAACAAGCTGGAATAGTCTACATATTTCTACCAGGAAAAGGATTTTATTGTTTTTACCCTTTTAGGATAGGGGAGGATTTTAGTATGTGTCACTATTTTTATCCACTGCCCACAATTTATCTTCTTGCCTGTCATGTTGATTTAAATGGAATCAAACTGTGAAAAAGAACATGGATGGCGCTCTTAGGACAAATACAGATTCTGAATAAGAAAAGGCATTTCTCCATCTGACGTTTGCACATCTCATCTTTAAGCATACATACAAGGAAGTAAATTTCATTAAGTCAGTGGAACTTCAGTCCAACACTCTGACTTCAATGAAATGTTATTCTTTTTTCATGATCTCTGTGCAGTCGCACCTAATGGAGTTCTGCGCATGTGAGGAACTAACTTCAGGATATTCTGAGCTTTGTCGAGCGTTCTGTCCCTGTGCTTCGGTGGGAAGGCTCCATGCACGTGTTGCCCATGTTCTGTTTAGTTTAACATGCATACATTTAAATTTTTTCTTTACTTAAAGGCCCAGGTTATTTTTCTCTTCTGATTAATGCTAGTATCAGAAGTACTATTCTGTTACCATACTTGCTCAGTAGCATGTATGTATGCACCTATACACATGCACCCAAACATGTACTTTTAAAGCTTGTGGTACACCCCAGAGGATGAAACAGATATAGGTACAAATACTGTATTATTTATTGGGGGGTTAGCTTACGGGCAGATGGAATTAGAATCAAAAATGAGAATGGAAATCAAAGGAATGGGCAGTGATTCAAGCAGTTACACTTACAATAAACTTGCTTAAAAGGCCTTGATAGATCAGTTAAGAGGAACTGTATCTAAGGGAGTTTTGAGGGATACCGTATTTTTCGCTCCATAAGATGCACCGGACCATAAGACGCATTTAGGTTTTAGAGGAAGGAAACAAAAATATTCTGAACCAAATGGTGAACTCGGAGAGAATGAAAGGGGTGGTGGTGTTGCATGAATTGTCTTTCATCACAGCAGAGCATCCACATACAAAAAAATCCACCACAAAAAAAATCCACCACAAAAATCAGAGACTGAGGGTGGGTTTTTTTTTTTTTTGCAAACGTTAGTGCAAACAGACTTTCCCTCTCCAGAAATTTACTTCCCCCAGAGCTACAAACATACAACACACAGATCAACTGTTTTAAATGTGAAAGAGAGAGAGACAGAAACTGCCTGGAGGGAGACTTGATCACCTCAGAAAAGCAGTTCCCAGGGAAAGAAACGTTTTAAACAGCGGAATTAACTTGTATTGCAAAGCAAGGCAGCCAACATAACCTCCCCCACCTCCACCTCCCCCAGCCAAGCATGGCAGCAAGCAGAAACAACGTTGAAGGAAGTTTGTCCTGATTAATTCCCCCTCCTCCTCCAGTTTGAAGATCCGTTTACCTTTGATCCAACGGAGACAGGACAGAGACTCAGCCTCTTTAGTAGTCCTCCAGCCTGCGAAACTAGGTGCTAGAGAGGCTGTTCAACCTTGCAGAGCTGGCTCTGCAAGGTTGAAGAGCCTTTGTAGCACCTAGTCTCACAGGCTGGAGGACTTAAACTGCACGGAAAGTAAAAATAAAAGAAGCTTTCAAAGATCACGTCTCCAGTGATCTTACATCCAAAAGCAAACTGCCAAACCTGGATACATTTTCCTCCCCCTTGCAGAGCTTGCAGGAAACGAGGACATTCAAAGCTTCCCAGGAGTTCTTGAGTTGGGACGGGAGGGAGAGTGGGGGGGATTGTGCGTCTGTGTGTGGGGGAATTGCGGGGGGGGGGGAAATCACTGTGAGTGAGTCACTTCCTTAGACCTTTGCAGCCGGGTACAGCGTCTGAGGTTCGCACAGAAGCTATAGCAAGCTGCAATCTCTCCAGAAATATCGGATTAACTCAGAGGCTTCCGGAGAGCTTTGTAGCTTGGTACAACGTCTGAGAGGTTCGCGCAGATGCTGTAACAAGCAGCAATCTGTCCGAAAACATTCGATTAGCTCAGATGTTTTTGGAGAGCTTGCAGCTTGTTACAGCGTTTGCGCAAGCCTCATAGATGCTGTACCCGGCTGCAAAGGTCTCCGCAAGCGTTCGAGTTAATCGTACGCTTACAGAGAACTTTGCAGCTGGGTACAGTGTCTGAGGCTTGCAGCTGGAATGGGGGCAGTCCCGGCAGGCCTGCTATGCAGCCGGCCCCGGGACGAAGAGAAAGGTGGACAGCAAGAACGCGGTAAGCGGCCAAGCGCCGTGAAAACAGATAAGAGGACCCATTTTTTTACTATTTGCTCCATAAGACGCAAAGACATTTCCCCCTATTTTTTTGGGGGGGGAGAAAAAGTGCATCTTATGGAGCGAAAAATACGGTATATCTGGGCTCCTGCCCTAGTGAGTTAAAATATAGACTTAGGATATGGATTTTAGAGAAATAGGAGAGAAGAAGTCGCAGCAAGTGGCACGGTCAGTGGGCCATGTCATGTGTGATGAATTGGTAGATAGGGAGAGGGGCCAGTGGCCAATGTTACTTCTCCTTAATTTGCTGAGATGGTTTCTTGAGGAGCTGAAACATGAGATGGGAAGGAAATCTCAAGGCGAGGTAGGCAAGAATCCAGTAAACTCCTGGAAAAAGAACCAAGAGTAATGAAGCACAGATAAGAGTATTTTAATAGTAAGAGGTTTCACATGCAAACTCAGTGGTCACTCAAACTTGTGTAACGTAGTGGCTTATTGGAAGCAAAGGGGCAAATTGAGGTGGCTCAGTGCTTAGTGCATGGGAATGAGTGTGGTAGCAACAGTAGAGAGAGGAATGAGAGAAGGAAAGGAGGGAAGAAGGCACAGCAACAAAAGGAGTAAAGAAGCAAGTTATCCACTTAGGTACCTGGGTTTTGACATGGAGATTTATGTGAAGCCAATGTGGAAGTTGTGATGTAGCACAGCAGATGTCTCAAACACACCTGAGTTGAGGTGGAAGGAGGGAGAAAAACATGGGGATCTCTGGTCAGACCTTTTTATAGGGTTTTTCTGGTGGTTATTTTTAGCCACAGAAATGATGATGATCAAATTGAATTGAATTAGTTTTGAAGTTCAGTCTGCTTAACATTTATAGCCAGAGACAGATACAATTGGACCTCAGTATCCACAGGGTTTCCCCACACACACACGGATACTGAAATCACGAAATCGCTTTAGCACAGATACTGGGGCCACTGTAAAAACCCTTTAAAAAAAGGTTAAAAATAGCATTCCTTACTTTTTCGCTAGCCAATAGGGTTGTAGACAGTGCAGTTGCTCTCCTACAGCCTCTTCCAGGTCGCTCAACTTCCCCCCTCCTTTCCCCAGGCTTGCCACAATGCATTCTGGGGCAACCTTGGGGAAGGAAGGGAGAAGTCGAGCAACCCAGAATAGACTGTAGGAGCACGATTTCACTGTATACAGCCCTGCAAATGGATTGGTTTGGCTTACACAAAAAGGTAAGGAATGCTATTTTTAACCTTTTTTAAAAAAGGTTTTCAGTGGCCCCTGTTTTTGCGTTGAGACAAACCCATGGATGCTGGATCCACGGTTAGCGGGGGTCCACTGTAATTGGATTAAGGGTGGGGAGTTCTCCAACCTGTCAAAAAGGGGTTTGATCGCTGAACCCTTTCTGATATTCAGGGTAGCAAAGATATGGAATTAACTTACTGTCTAGTGGCAGACCCCTGGAGGTTCAAGTCTGTTGTTTCTTTGATGACATAAATGGCCTTATTTTCCCTAGTGACATGCTGTCCTGATAATCGTGCCATGCCATGCAAGTCCAGATAAGGATGCCAGGCAAGGGTAGTCACTTTAGGAAATTTAAATGCAGCTTCTCCAAGTAAAGGCATTGGGGGGGGGAGCAAGGCACAGGAGAAAATTGAAATCTGGTTTGAGTTTGATGCATTCCTAGTCTGTCTTGGGACGCCTGTATTTCTAGTGTTGACCTTTGACCAAGACATGTATCAGGATCCCCTAAAAACAAATAGAGGTGCTGTCCAGTGTTTTGGAAAAAAATCAACCATTGACATGGTTAGATTCTTCTAATAACTATAGTAGTGAGAGGTGTTATGTTACCCTCCCGAGTCCAGATAGTCCAAAGAAAGCTAATGGAACTTATTACATTACATTGGTATTTCTATGCCATCTTTGTCTTCAGACTCTCACAGTATATTTGAAACCATCAATACATCTAGCATTAGTTGAATGGGTTTGTGATGTTCATAGCAGTTTTTTGCAGGTCATTTTGCAAAGAAAAGAGCTTCAAATGACTGAGTCAAAATTGATGGTGAAGTACTGCAGGTGTTAGGCAATAAGACAGGGAAATGGCCCAAGAGCCACTTGAAGGCTTGTAGGCATGTAGTGTGGAACTATGGAAGTGTGAGGCAAGGAAATGTTTTGCAATATCTGTCTGGCTAAGTGTCTCTTTGCTTTCATTTGGGAGAGGTAGGGGAAGTCACTCTTGAGAAATGGGTATAGCAATCTTTTATGAATAGTTTGACTGAGCCATTCTTAACAAAGCATGCCATGAAATCAGACACTTTCAAATATAATGAACCCTGCAATGAATTCATATCCTCACAATTCTAATTTCAAATCAGACTCTTGGATAATCTATGATGTACTATCCCATCCCTATCTAAAAGATTTGGGGAAGGGGGTGGCCGGGGATGGGTGAAGCATGCCATCTCAGAAAATCCCTGGTCTGGTCCCTTTAAGAGGCCTAGTCCTGCTCTGGGCTGATTAGTTGCCCTTTTTACACTCACAGGTTTAGCAGTCCAAGTCCAAATATCAAAGTCCAAAAGCCAGTCTGAGGTCAGAAAGCCAGTCAGGGTTCTCAAGCCAGTCCACATTCAAAGCCAAAGCAAGTTCCTCAAGCCAGTCCAGAAGTCAGAGTAAGTCCACAAGCCGGTCCAGAAGCCAGTCAGCACAGCTAAGTCAGTCTTTCTCCTAAAAAGCTTTCTCCTTACTGCAACCCACACCCTTCCTTCCTCCAGGTGCTGCTTTTATACCTGATGACCTCTAGTGGCTGCACCTGAGTAGCCTGTCTGCTGCTGAAGCCTGGGTTTTAACCCCTTATACTCTAGGCCTATGAGGAACCACTGCTAACACCACACCCTATCTCCTTGGGGGAAGTCTTCCGCATTTTCCAATACACATGCTTGTTGAAAGGACGGGATCGGTGACGTTTTTCTTCTTCTTTGAAGATTCAATTAATGAAACATATCAATATCCTAATCTTCAAGGAATCTTAATGAAACAGAGTTTTCTATTTACTCTGCAGAAGGCTCTCTTCCTACAGTAGTCTGTTCTCCTGACCTGAACCTGTTCATATATATCTCAAAGCACTTGAGATGGTGACCACTTTTTTTTTACTACCATTCTCTTTCCATATTAAAACCTGTTCATTTTATTGCAATTACCTTTGTTTCACTGTGAAGTAGAAACGTTATCAATTCACCATTTTCCAGTTGATCTTGTACATAGATTCTTTGGTGTTTACAAACTATCCTCAGTAGCACCATCGCTTACCAAGCAAAGCATTTACTGTATTTACTGATGCATACATGTGCGCATGCTAGTAGCTAGTCTTTCTTCCCACAAGAAAATACATATATCTACTTCATCACTTCCATTTTGTCTGAACAATTTGGCTACAACAAAAATAAAGGCAAAGATATGACACAACCCATGCTGATTTTGACAATTGTCATGTTTTAGGCATTGTTGAAAGGCTGTATCCTGGACATGAAAGGCTAGCACTCCAGTTGTTATTTAAATGAATACCTTAATTTAATGCCATTCCAAAAACGGGTAATTAAGTGTGTTAATGTATAGTGTTTTGTGGATGATGGATGCTTCAGTCACCCACAGTCATGTTCAGAGTGCCATTTCCAGTGTAGGCTGTTTGAAGAAAGTGATTTGCTTATTGGTCCCAGAAAGTAGGACCAAATAAATATTGGTCCCAGCAAGTAAATATTGATGCATTTATTGGTTCAAGCTCCGCATGACAAAATGATGAAAGTGATGAATTATCCTTGTGTTTGATGCTAAAACAATGCAAACAGAATGTTATACTTGCAAAGCATCAAGCCTGTATCTTTTCATAAATGGAGCTCTTTAAAATTATATTAGGATGAACTTCCAGGAAACCTAATAAATACTTAATCCAGTATAACTAAGAAGCTTTTTATAATTGAATAGAAGCAAATCCACGTAGGTGTAGTTGCCTTTTTTCTGTCTTTTTTGGTAATAGCACAGCAAAAATGATTCTCTGATGTCTAGCTTGTAATAGGCTTGAGCATGCCTTGGACTCGGGGCCTGAAACGGCTGCATTATTATCATTCAGGGTTTTTGTTTGAATGGCAGCCAAAGTGATTCTTCTACTCTATAAGGATGTTTAGTTTTCAATAATGATTTATGAATTACACACTCTGGTCTTCGTTTCTTTAATCCAGGTTATCTGTGCAAAATGTTCTGAATTTAAAACACTTGCTGATAACAGCCGCCACAATCGGGTGTGTAAAGACTGCTTTCAGTTGCCGTCAGCAATTCCATACATCTTGGGCAATGAAGCTGCAGGAGAACAAAAGAGAAAGATCACCATGGAGGTAGTAGATCTGTCTCGTTAATTAATTTCTAAAATGCCGCTTGCCTCAGCAAACGCATAGTTTTCATTCTTCTAACCCTTTTACAGTTTTACTTCATTATCATTCATCATTTAGTAGCTCATCATTTATTGCACATACCTACCAAGGGGCTTTTGTATGGTTACTGCTACAGGGACATGTGCTCCTTTCAGATAATTTCATTTTCTATACACCTCCCTGAATCCTCCCCGTCCCTGTACATTTCTCAGTCATTATTGCATTTAGCGTGAGTGAAGTGTTGCACTTTATAAAATATAGCCCAATTCTCAAAAGCAGAATTGTGTGTGTGTGTGTGTGTGTGTATATATATATATATATATATATATAAGGAAACCGTTGTTTGTGAAGCCGGCACAGAATTTATCTAACACTTGCACACTAGAGAATTCTGCTGCCTGAAATCTCATCCTCTTTGAAATGTGGATTGTGACTACCGTATGTATGAACTGTAAAAAAGCAGTAGCAACTGCTACACTCAGAAGGAGTTTGATTCACTGTTCAACGTGTTGGATGAGGATCTGGAACATGTAAATTTGGATCCCAGCGTGGCAGGTGGATTAAGGCTTGTCTTCACAGTCTTTTCTATCTGTGTGGCAGTTACTCTTTGACTTTTAGCTATATTTCTGTGTGTAGAGCCAAATGTGTGAATTTCTAGTATTGCATACAGATATTGGCATGGATCAGTGATACAGACTACAAACTTCTTTGAATTGTTTAAGCAGTAAGTCAGGTTAAGTATGCTGCAGAAGTTTGAAACTCTGAGTTCTCAGTGAATGGAGGTACTTGAATGTTAATAGGTGCAAACTCTCGGCAAGCAACATAACCCATCTGATTGGTTGACCAGCCATGTTTCTTTCCTTCTCCCCCTAAAATAAAAACTATTTTATTTTAGTTTTGTCTGTGGTCCAATTTTACAGCTGTTTTTTTTCCTACCACAGTATTGCCACACCCCTTCTCCTTTCCTTTCCATTCCTTCTGCCAAATGGGTCCTCTAATAATCTCGACTCTCCTCTTGGTTACTAATTTCTTGTCTGTATACAAACTCTGCAGTTGGGACCAGTAATTTCCATTACACTAACCAGATAACCAGGGCCTCTGAGAGGGGGGTTAAGGGGGTAATTTGTACCCGGGCCCAGGGCGAAAAATGGGTCAAAAAGGAGGCCCTGGAGCAAAAAAGGGGGCCCCAGGAGCCAAATTCATATGTAGGGAAGGGGCCCAAAAGAAATGTTGTACCCCCTGATAAAATTCCTCTGAATGGCCCTGCAGATAACTTCATTTTTCTCAATGGAACTGCCATGCAATGGAGAAGGCATAGTAGACCCTGAGATCCGTTAATTTAAAGTTTGGGCTTTGCAGGGGCAGGGGGCATGTGTCCTACCAAATAGTTTTACTGGATTTATTGTTATGCTCTTCAACTCTGAAATACGTTTCTTTAACTTGTAATTCTGCAAGTAGTTCCTGTGGTGTCTTATCATGACCTGTAGAAAACCACTGCAGCAGAAATATCTTCCAGCAATGGGAAAGTCATTGTCCTCAAATCTCAGTGTTTTGATAATCCTAAAAGCCATGCAAATACTTAAAAGGCAGTGAAATGTGACCCAAGGCTTTATTTCAGAGAGCAGAGCAGATAGATTCAGGAGGAAAAGGAGCACTTATCTTTAATAGGGTGAGACATTTAACTTTGTGCTAAGTCTTTGAGATTCAGGTGGAACGGCCTCTAACCTCTTAGCAGCTGTGCAACTTCTCTGGAAATTTGTTATACTAAAACCTAATGCAATTGAGTACAGTATTTCCATCCATTAAGGATCTTCCGGATGTTTGTTGTATGAGTTTAGGAGAATTAATTTTTTCTCCCCTCTCAGTTGCATGTAGGAAGTCCTTGTTGTAAGTCTCCTTATTATATGTTTTCTCATATTTAAGTCCTTCCACTTTTTGAGGAACTAGACATAAAAATTTCCCGCACTTACAGCCTTATGTGCTGTAGGTCGACCTGCATATCTTTTTCTCTTCCCTGATGTTTAGATTTTGCCACTGTTGGGCCTGCATGCTCTTCTTTCCCCTCCCACATCCTCTAAGCTCTTAAAGGGACATCATTATTTATTACAATATTATCAATCCTGGCATCGTTGTTGTCATCGTCATTAATTGGAATAACAGGAAGAGTAACCCTCAACCTGCTGCTCGCTTCACTTATCTGTCTCCCTTGGCATCCGTTGCCGCTGCCACCACCCCACCACTTCCTGTAATAGCTACAAAAGGAATGCACACTCCTAGCATTTCTTCCACCAGCCATTAGAGGAGGAGGAGGCAGTGGCGGTAGCAGCAGCACTGGATACCAACAGGAGGATGGGGAAGCTTACCACTCCGCCTTGGTATCCAGCACTGCTGCCACCGCCTCTTTCACTTGCCATTGGAGGAAATGCTAGGAGACCAGCATTCTCTCTGCTGGCCATTAGAGTTGGAGGTGGAGTCCAAGGTGGTGGCAGCACTGGATGCCAAGGGAGAGAAGTAAACCTTCCCCATCCTCCTTTTGCATGATCCAGTACAAGAAGAGGATAGAGCTGGTCTGGACTCCATGGAGGTGGCAGGCTGCTGGAGGCAGAAGATAGGAACAGGGTACTCCCTGCCAACCTGCCACCTCTCCCAATTCACTGACTGATATGAAGTTCTCAACACACATCACGGATGGGCTGCCCCTGTACGGGGCATACTGGTTTATGTGTTCAAGACTGCATGCCGCTCTCTACAGTCCCTAAACTGGCCTTATTCCATTGTTTCTTATGGGATAAAACTTCCCTCTTTAAGTGCCATGAAGGGCATAGATGTATTAACCCCCTATTTACATTATTTCTTAGGGGACAAATTCCACTATATGTTTTGCTATAAGTCCAAGTTTTCCAGTCCCTGACTTATAAAGGGAAACCCCTGTATTACAGAGGAGAATTTCATCTTTCTGTAATACTGAAAGGCTAGAAGTGAAATCTTGACTCCATGGCTCTAAAGACCCTCAGTGGGTGAAAACTTACTTCTCTAATATTCATAGGGGAATTTCCTCAGAGAGGCATCTTCTCATCTCAGGTGTTTTCATTCAGCCCAGCCTTATGTCAACAGATGCAAAGACTTGTTGCAAACTCTGCATGAACTGTAAAGCTCACATTAGAGAAGCCACAATGGGGAAGTATGAAACATTAAACGTTGCATTTATCCTTTCCACACTTGGTTGACTAAGGCACAAATCGGAAGCATAAAGTGTTTGCTGCATGCATGTGTTGTCAACAGATGATGCAGTCCAGCAAGAACTGCATATGAAACTGAAGAGTTGCACCAGTAGTATTGTGCATTCTTTCTTCAAGTGCTGCTGCATTTTGTTATGACGCCCATGTGAAATCTCATTTGCTATTGACAAACTATGTTCAAATAATTTCATGCCGGAGTTTTTAAAAGTACTGGGCAACTGCAACCACAGCATCTTCCTCATTTCTACAAAGTCTGCAGCATTGTGAACCAAATTTAAGATGACTTTTACTGTTTTTTGCTGTTAAGTAACTATTTTTTTCATTATAAAGTCTTACATTTTTTATAAGTTAAAATCTAAATTACCTAGACTACCTGTTTTCTTTCTTTTTCACATTGGTCACTGGATCTCTTTGAGGCCGACAGCGCAATCATATCCAACTCACACCACTGGTGTAACCAGCGGTGCAGCGAGAACAGGAGGCCCCAGAACAGAAAGGGGATTCAAATCCCCTCCAAAGTGGGATTCAAAGTGGATTTAAATCTCCCCTCCCCTCCAAAACCTCCCACCCTGCCCTTCCCCGCTGGTTACGGGATAGGATTGTGCTGTGAATGTCATAATAGGTTGAGAGACTAAACATTGAGTTGTTCTTTGTAGACTGATCAATAATGAGAGAAATATTGGAAAAGCGTCATGAGCAAGAGACCAGCATTTATATAGTAAATTTTATTTCTGTCTACTTCACATAAACTACAACTAATAGATATAATTGTTCAGTATTTTTTGGTCTGCAACTGTTATCTTCAAATCTTCTTGTGCCAGCCTGTGTTTGGAAACTATGAATGTGGGTTTGTTTGGGTTTTTTTTTACATTTTTAAACACAACTGCAAGAATGAGATCTAGAAACATTAAAATGACAGCTAGGTTATTGTGAGCTGCTCTTTCCTGAAGCTGGCACCTTCCTATTAAAAAAAAAAAAAGACAGAATAAGTCAGCCAACCACAGAGGAGCTAGCTGCCTACAGGGAATTGTTACCCTAACCAATGAAATACGAACCTGTTTCTAAGGAATATATGCACTGTTAGCTTTCTACAAAATAGCTAGGTTGATCTTAAATGGGAACCTAGTAAGTTCTAGGAAGGTGTTAGTTTACCATAATCTCATTATTTATGTGTGTGTTCACAAATTAACGATAGTGTTATGATAAGGAAAGCATGTCAGTATTTCAGTGTTCTGACTTGAGATGGCCAGCATCTCCGTAGCAAATGATTCACGATTACCGTAGTTTGGCTATATTTGGCAGCAGTTCCATACGCGTGTGCTTGGGAGTAAATCACATTGAACTTAGTGAGATTTGTTTCCAAGTAAATAATAATAATAGGAGTGGACTCTCCTAACAGTGCTCTGGGGAAAAGAAAAAAAATAGCCTGGATTTTTTGCTTGTCCTTGTGGCAGTATTGCACTTTTGCTAACACGGGTTCCTCATTAATTTTCAATCTCCTCCCAACCTACTTTAAGCATGAAAGTAGCTGTGTCATCTTAATTGCTATTCTCAATTTTCACTGTGGAGGTGGAATTTTAGTGTACCATTTTCCAAGAACAGTAGTTGTTCAGCAACTACAGATAGATATTTTAATCTTGATTTGTACATAATGACAATTAAACTGCAGTATATAAAACTGATATCTTGGTAGCATTGGCTTTGCATCAGTAAATATTTGAAAATAAACTGTTAAGAGTACAATAAATTGTAAATACCTTCAGCTTGTGAACATGAATAGAAAGTGTGTGCTTTTTTAATAGAAACAAAGCATTTTGGGAGCAGAAAACAGTCTTTTCAGCAGTCACCTCCTGTTCCAAGAGAAAGGGAAGAGTTGGTGTAAAGTATGGGTTACCATTCCGAAGACGGAACCCCTTGTTCTATACCTACAAGGAGGAAGTCAGGTAAAATCTCAGGATGTTGTGAGCAGTACGTGTGTACACGTACACATGGTGAAATGGGCCAGAACAGTAATTTCCAAACAGTTTGAGATAATTGCTAGTGTGTTGCGATGAATAAGCTAAAGGTCCTGTAATCTCAGAGTACTTGCCCATAAATTTCCACATCCCACATAAACAAGAAAATATTATATGTTACATTTAATATTGCCATTTACCTTATGTTTATATGCAGCTTACAATCTCCCCTTTTCCATATCTCATTTAAATAGCTTAAACTACATTTGTATCCTGCTCCTCTTCTTCTTAAGGCATTCATTACATAAGAAATAACAAGTCTCCAACAGTCTAGTATGTCAACACATTTATTTCTGACTGCAAATGAACTGTCAGTTTTACCAATGTGGTGACTTCCCAGGATTTCTTTTTTTTTAAATTCATCCTTTTAAATCTTTTCTCCTTTTTTCATCCTGTAGACAGTGTGTACAGTATATACAGTACACAAATAATTAGTTCATGTGCATTATGTTCATTATTGGGCACCTTAGGAGACACCTTGGGACACCTTAGGAGAGTTCTCAACCTTAGGAGAGTTCTTAAGTTCTCAACCTTAGGAGATTTACTTGGTTTAGGGACTTATGTAGAAACATGAAGGGTGAGGTGGGATCTTCTGAGTGCAGCTATTTATCTCGCACTCCCTAAAATGTAAATTGTTTATAAAAGTGCATTGCCCCTCCAGTTTTAATTCAGGAGCCTTCAAATGTCTTATTTCTTTGGGAAGAAGCTAAGCCAAGCATCTTTCTTTCTTCACACACAGTATACATGATTATTTTTTTGCCTGCCTATATTTGTCTTAAAACATATCTTTTCAAAATTAATACTTCAGGGAGTTTATGGATATTGAGAAACATTCACCTGCCCCAAGCGGTGGCAGTACAAGTGTGACTTTAAATCTTCATTTGATCTATGACGTATTAGATCTCTGCAACTGTAAAACTGCTGAGAATGTGTTTTGATGATGTATGAAACAGTGGCGTCGCTACACCCCCCGTGGGGGGGGCTGTCGACTCGACACCCCCACGTGATGCCACAAGCCCCACCCCCTGGGGGGTGATGTAACTTTCACTGTGCCGTCGCCGAAATTCAGCCACGACACAAAAGCACACACACACACCCCGCGTTTTATTGACCATTTTTGGGGCGTACGGAGCCTGGGAGGGCAGGAGGGCCAATCCTCCCACCCTTCAAGGCTCCATACAGCCTAAAAACAGCCGAGAAAACGCCCGGGGGGGGGTTGCTTTTGTGCTGCCACCGAATCTCGGTGGTGGCGTGGCAAAAGTGCCGCTTGACACCCCCACCCCGCCTGGAGGCCCACCGCCCCCCCCAACAATGCCTCAGGTATGAAACAAGTAGGTTTCCTCAGCTTTAGAATGCTTAGAACTGCATCACATTCATTGGAAATATACAGGATTAATACAAGAATAAAAGCAATCTTCAGATCTCTCCCTAGCGTTTACACTGGAATGATAAAGAAGGGCAATATGTTGACTGACAGAATATGCAGAAAAATTGCTTTCCTATCCCAATCAGGGTGAAAGCCACCATGTGTAGAAAGCCAATAGGTATATACACATCCATTTTGGTCCCAAGAGCCTTGCATGGATGACAGGGAGAAGGAATAATAATATCTGTATTGTGACTTCCCAATAATAAGTAACTAATCTAATTGAAAAAAAGAGCAGAGGAGGAAACCTGGTAAGCTCAACAGCTTGCTTCCTCTCTTGTGTCATTGCTGTTTTCTGGCTTTTATTCATCGACTCCCTTTTGGAAGTGCAGGGCATTTGAGCTAACACAGGTGTAACAGTGGCTGCTATTGCATGACGCTTGAGGGAATGTTGCTGTCTTCAAAATGCATTTCTCTGCAGAATGCTGATATTGAGATTTCTCAGTATTGAATGAAAGCAATCTGGATATCAGGACTCACACCGTTGGCCTAGGTGGACTTGTTCTTGTTATTTTCTAATCCAAAGTTCCTTACATTTGTTGTGCTTTTTTAAAAAGAGATGAAATCCACAAGGCACAAACAGTGTGCAAATCCATTGTTTGTATATTTAATATTGGAAAAACTCCATGCAAACCATTAAAAAGTAGATTTTGACATGTCTTTCTAAAAATTCAAGGCAGCGTGCAAATACATTCAGGATATGATGTTCAAGACCAAAGCCTGCAGAGAAGCCACTTCAAAACCAAGTCTGTGGAGAGTATCTATCATCATCCCAGCAATAGATTGCTCAGTGGTTCCTGAGCAGCTCATTAGCTGGGATGAGCATGATATGCTAGTCAGGCATTTATGATACTGTAATACACAGCGTTGAAATCCTGGATTGAACTCTGGGAGCTAAAGACCGCGCTAAGGCAGCCCACAGAGCAGGTAGCCTGGAGTGTTGTCCCTCCACTGATCATGAGCCTATTGAGGCCTGAAATACTGCTGCAGGCAGATGTGTATTTTTGGTTCTGCCTCTCTGGAATAGATCCATTGCCAGCTTAGAGGTAGAACCCTGTTTCTGAGGCACGTGCTTCAGCAGTGCTGATAAGTACCCTGATGTACTTCCTACTCCCTGTCCCCCCATTCTCTATGTCTTTAGTGTCCCAGGATTCCTTGAATCAATCTTGGCCCATGCCACAAGAATTTGATCATCATAGAACTTATAACATTTTGGTTATCAACTAAAATAGATGTCACTCACTCACTCAATTCGTCTTCAAGTAGATCTTATGTCTAGAAAATTCTTGAAAATCCTGTGAAGTCATTGTCGGCACTCTGAAGTGTTCTGATTTCTAAGCAGAAGCTTATGCTGTTTACCTGTTCTATGGTTTGTTTTCATTGCCAGTCATGTTTGTTTTTCACGTCTGATTTTTTTCTTACATGTTAGGAGGCACGTATTCCACGCAGTATACCCCTGCCAGGATATGAAGTTGACTTTCCTCATTCTGGCGAGAAGTTTGAATCCAAATACGTGTTCAAACTCTGTCAGTCCCAACAAACTATGTATTTCAGTGCAGATGATGAAGAGTTGCAAATAAAATGGATGGATATTCTCACCAAAGCATCTAGAGGGGAGACTCACAATCCAAGTGAAGGAGCCAATAATCCCTAGAGTTAATATCTTTTTCTATGGTCCAGGCTATATGGGGAAAAATGAGTCACTTGAACTTGGTATTCATGGCACTTTGAAAATATGTATGGCTTTATATTTCTGTACGTCTGTAGAGGAATTTCAGTGGTTTCTTTTTCCCCTCTCACTTTTTATTGTACATTCATCACATATAGTACTGATTGTCTGGCATATATGTTGTTAAATGGAATAAGTAGGTGTAGTTGTTAATGGTGTTTATGTTTATATTAATGGAAAAGGGGAAAAAAAGAAAAGCATTAATTTTATCAAAGGTAATTGGAAAACCATCAGTTTTTTTTTCTCTCCCTTCCTCTCTGTGCTCTTACTATATTTCTGTTTCTTTCCATTGCTGTTTGAATGCAAGATGTGTATAGTCTGTGAGTTACAGGAGTGCTGCCTTTAAGTTAATTGTTGTACAAGGCTTGTGGCTGGCCACTGACATGCTGTTCTCTGTCTTTTGGGATGAAACAAATGATCTCTGTGACTTGTGAGCAATGTAATGAAATTGTTTCTTTTGGTAACACTGTCCTTTCTTGAAATGACCTTTCCACAAGACAAATACTGTAGAAAATGTTTCTAAAGTCTTCTGAAAGCCTTTGCAGAAGATATCTTGAAGTCTCAACTATATATATATATATATATATATATATATATATATATATATATATATATATATATATATATATATATATATATATTATGGTTTTTTTACTTTTACCCACACTTCTTAATTCTTTATATGGCCTCCTTTTTAATGTATGCAAATGTTTTATACTGCAAACTGGGATGTTACCAATAAATGAACATTTTTGTACACCCAGTAAGGTGACCATTTTTTGTTTAGAATGATTAACTTTTTTGTGTAATCAAGGATTTATTTATATAATTTGTAAATACCACATACAGTATTAAGAATTTTTTATGACTGATCTAATTGATTCAGATTAAGACAATTGTATAAATTGAATTTGTTTCATGTGTACACTTTTGTTTGCAGAAGTATTTATGTATGCAAATAAAAATCCATGCCATTGATTTCTGAGCCAGCTCTTCAAAATGAAGCAAATTTATGACTAAATCCTATGCTGGCTGGGTGTTGGCGTTCCATGTGTTGTGGCAGCAGAGGCTGCTTTACAGCAGTCACAAAGCAGCCTCCACTGACGCAAACTGCCAGGTTGCTGGTGGGGCAGCTGGTGTGGCCTCCCGCATGCCAGCGGACAGCTGAAGACCCGCTGGAGCAAGTAAGGCTGTGCAAGAGGATAAAAGGGGCAAGGGGAGGGCGGGAGGGGTTGGGCAGAATGGGGTGTTGATGGGGCAGGGAGGAGGGCAGATCAGGCCCAGGAGGAGTGCGGGTGCGGCGGCAGCGCACACCGAATCCTGACCCCTTTCTGGACCTGATCCGCCTTCCTGGGTCAATGCAGACTTGCACCAGCAATTGAGCAGGCGCAGGTCCAAGTTGACCCATAACAGCTGCTGGGGCTTGCCCTTACAAATGTCCCCTTAAGTGCTGCTGCATTACCACACAGGGATTTAGTTACGAGTGGGCTGTTGTTTGGGATCATAGATGTGAAACCAGTTACTTGGACTTAGTCTTCATCTAGCACATGTGCCTTCCTCATAGCCTGACCTGGCTCGGCCCAGCCCTCCGCAGCTTGCCTTGTTGCACACTTTCAGCTTCTGTGTTCACCACACCTGTCTCTTAACATCAGAGCCAAAACTCAGAACCTGTTGTGCTGCCTGTCTTTGTAATATGGAGTTTGTCTGGGATCCGATTGGTTAAGCATTGCACCTGTTGCTGCTCCTTGAAAACAGTAACTACAGAAGATCTCATGTCTTCTGTACCAGACAGTGAGACAGAAATAAAAAAAGGAAATGCTGGTCGTGGGGCTGCAGAGCCCCATGATAGTGGAACTGAGGCACCTGGGAAAGTAGCATTTGCTACTAGGGCAGGAAGTCTGCAGTATACACGTCACAATCGTGGTGAGCAGAGTTCAGTGGTGTGGGAAGAGGAACTTGTTTTGCAAGAGGATGTGGAGTTGGGTCATAGTTAGGTGTGGTATGATGCTGTTGACCTGGCTGCTACTGGTATGACATACTCTGCTGAGGAAAAGGAAGAGAGAGAGGGGAAGTTATCCAGGTTGGCCTTCATTGGTGACTAAGCCTAGGAGAGAAGGGACCTCTACCGCATTCCTGACAACCACAATTACAGCTGGTTAAATATGTGCACATTGTCCCAGAACATATTTCTCCTATTGGCTGCTAGGTGGCCTTCCCTTTTGAGTTACAGTGCTATCCTAAAATGGAGTGTGATGGTGAGGAGGTGGAGGGCAGGGTTCCTGTTGTCACTGGAGATGGTCTCCAGGCTAGTCCAATGGCTCCCCTCCAGACTGACGGTAGCTGCTGCTATGGAGAAGGAAAGCAGCTTCTCTCAAATTCTATTTCAGTGTATTTAATTTTTTTTAATAGGAAAGAAAAGCCCATGTACTCAATAGTGGTAGAACGAAGACCCTTCAGACAAGTTGATTAACTGCAGTGCTTAAACTGGAGCATGCAGGGAAAAAGTGCAAGAATCTTTAATCAACTGCTCAGTTGCTAAGGATTGTAAAACTGGTTGATAGATACAGTTAAAACTTTTTATTTCTCCAAGGTGAAGATTAGAATAACTTTAAATTACAAGCAACCGGAATGAACGAAATCATAATGTTCGTGAATCGCACCTTCTGTTCCAGGTTGGAACCTTCTAACAATTCATTTTGTTTGGGGAATTTGAAAATTGTTTTTCTGATCAGATCAATCTGTCATGTCATTGAAATTCATGAAGCAGAATTATGTAAGAATCAGGTGACACTAATACCTTCAACCAGTAGAGAGAAATCTTCCTTTAAGA
Source organism: Plestiodon gilberti rubricaudatus (assembly GCA_026170595.1). Classification (NCBI taxonomy): domain Eukaryota; kingdom Metazoa; phylum Chordata; class Lepidosauria; order Squamata; family Scincidae; genus Plestiodon; species Plestiodon gilberti. Next base: position 216,198,758 of record JANXHW010000002.1, on the reverse strand, counting down.
TGTTTGATAGCTCTCTCTGTGCTTCCAAACTGAAATGATACAATCTAACTAATAGAGTTTGATGTTGAAAGGAAAATGGTGGGAGAGATAGTTGCTGATTGGTTATACATGGGAGAAGATTCTTGTCAGTATCCATAGAGTGCAGGACTCTTATCTTACCTGAAACATAATACAGGGTACAATCCTGACTAAGGATCCAGCGGCTGGCCCAGGGCTGTTGTGCCTGGCGTGCGTTGGGCCGGAGGTCTACTCGGGGAAGGGGACGCCCTCCCTCGCCCGGCCAGACCACCCACACGGCCGGCGATGGAGCACTTACCTTCCACCGCCGTCTGCATGGAGATCCAGCGCCGGAGTGAGGGAGACCAGCCTTGCGCCAGCCTTCCTTACTCCCGAGTTGTCATGAACATGCTCTACAGCACATTCGCGATGGCTTCTGGAGATGGAACGACGAGCATTCCGTCGCCAGCCGGATCTTCAGGATTGCGCTGACAGTCTAGTAAGATGGCCCAGCAACAGACTGATATTGTGAGTGGAATTGCAGTATAGTCAGAATTGCCAAACAATACATTCACTCCAGTTTATACCATACATGGTTGCTTACATCAAACAAAAATTACTGCAAGGCAAAAGGGCTGCCAGAACACAATTTTACATGAATGGCTCTCTGTGTAAAAGGCACACAAAAGGATGAAAAACTGCCCAGCTTGTGCCTCTTGTTGCAGTTTGATTTTTTTCCCCTGGTGATCTCCTCTTGCTCTTCTCACTCAAATGCTTCCTCTCCTCTCCCTGGGTTTGCAAGCTTTCTTGAGAAAGAGAGTTGTTTTTTGTTTTAGCCTAATATATGCAGAGAGCTGTGTGGCTAATTTTGTTGGAAGTGGGTACAGAATGGATAAAAACAGCTCCAAAAGAATGGGGAGGGGCAGGGATGTTGAGCTGTCCTTGTGGAATATGAAAGCACCTGGAGATGAATTGTCCTCCACCTAAATCTCTCTCTCTCTCTCTCACTCACACACACACACACACACACACACCTCCCTACCTTTTTCAGATCTCTAAAGCAGCTATGAGATCCTTACGCAGCTATGAGACTTACTTTTTAGCCTTGAACAGACTATGCTCTTTCTCCCTGATCTGAGCTCCTTGAAAGAAGGGCAGGAAAAAAAGACAATGTATCAATTAGAAGTAAGGTGCCTATTAATGGTTAGACCTGCACACAGCGAGACTGAAAAAAGGAAGTGTACATGTCAAGTAGCTGTTGACAATGGGCACATAGCAAGCATGCGCCATCTCGCTGAGGCTAATCAAGCTGCTCTCATGGTTTATTACACTGGTCTACAATTTTTTTTTTCTGGCCTGGACTTTTGCAGCTGTTTTAGACTAATTGTGAGGCGCTGATTCCAAACCTGATCTCAGATTTGCTCTATCACATCTCATTTTTATGCTATCAGCATACCCCATTTTCATTGATTTTACCTGAAATTAACTCTTTGTCACTTATGATTGCAAGTTGTTGCGAGTCAGTGACTGCTTTAGTGTTAAAATATGGTGCTGTATTTTTAGAATAGTGTGTTCATAATATTTTATGTAGATATCCACATTTATTTAATATTTTGCATCTGCAGGGCGTGATCTAACAATGGCTACAACAGGGGTTCTCAACCTGTGGTACGGGTACCCCTAGGGGTACGCGGACCTCTTGCTAGGGGTATGCCAAGCCCTGCCCCTTATCAGGGGGCAGCTAACTAAGTGTTAATTAACATGGATTTTAAATTGTAATTATTTTCGGAGCCCTTCTGTCTCTGTGATTTTGGTTTTGGGCTTATTATTGTACTTTGGAAAATGTACCTTGGTGAGGTGGGGGAGGGAGGAGCTGATTTTGGGAAGTGTGACTTGGAGAAAAAAAGAAATCCTTGCATCTCTCTCTCTCTCTCTCTCACACACACACACACACACACACACACAGAGAGAGAGAGAGAGAGAACTAAATAAGACATTTTTCACATTTAAAATCGTTTTAGTACTTTTTTACTTAACGATTAATTACCTAATTAATTAATTAATCCAATTAATTAGCAGTTAATTAGCGGGGGGTACTTCAGAAAATTGGACCGTGATAAGGGGGTACCCGGGCCTCCAAAGGTTGAGAACCCCTGGGCTACAACATCCGAAAGAAGGAAATGCAGTAATGACCCAAATAACTTCTGCTACATCTGTGCACTTTGCAGGATTAAAGGTGCAACATCAATATCTTTGTCAAGAAGGTTTATCTTGCCTACTTTAAAGTACGACATCAGTGATATGATCAGCATAAATTTGCTGTTTTTCATTTATTTTTTCAAATGCAATATTTGATATCTCAAAAACCTGATGTGATAGACAAAAACTGAAGCCAGATTTGGAATCAGTACCCCAAAATTACCTTAAAACCATTGGAATACCTTATGCCAGAAAAAGTGTGTTGACCAGTGTTATAGACAATTCATGTGGCCCACTAACTTAAATATGGTGGTAGCAGGTATAAAATGGTATTAAATACCACTTAAATACGGTGGTAGCTGGTATGAAATGTAGGTTATTACTTTGAAGCTGTTATGGTGTGCTTTTGCTTGGGTGTTTTCTAAATGGTGCTTGTTTGAAGTTCTTATAAGAGCCTAAGAAGAAAAGAAATGCCACACCTGTATGGTTGGTTTAAAGTTGCAGGAAATCAGTGAAAATGGTCTCTCCTGTTAGAAAACATCGCTGAGCAAGCACCTGTAGTTAGTACTCACGGATGTAAGAAGGAAATTCCTTTGCAGATTCAGACTAACGTCTATCTAGTCCAGAGTTCTGTTTTAATAGCAGTCGACCAGATGCCTCTGGGTCATCGCAATCAAGGCATGTACTGTAAAGACAATAGCTTCCCCTGTTTGTCCTCAGCACCAGTTTTAAAGAGGTAAGCTGCCACTGTACAAGGAGATTCTATTTAATTATGGTTCATAGCTGCTGATAGCCCTGACCTCCAGGAAGTTGTCTAATCCTTCTTTCAAGTCATCTCAACTAGTAGCCATCACCTTATTTTATAAAACATGACTGGTTTTTGGAAAGTTAAAAGAGGGAATGTTAATATGCTGCCTGTTCCCATAAGCACAGTTTGCAATGTGATTTGCAACGTAGGAGTCAGAAGAGAGCAAAGTATGAACTAGATAGAATATCCTATTATAGCATTCTGAAAGAAGGCAAAGGAGTCGTTTTTGTCTTTTGTCTGAAACTTACAGCAGGGTAGCAAATCACTTTAGATTGTGCTCACAACAAAATAAGCTGTTGCTTCAGGGAGAAAGATTTTAACCTGGGAAATTGTGTATCGGGAACAGTGGTGCTGTCTAAATTCTGCATTCCTCTGCAGTATGACATCTCTCCCAATTTAAACTTAGAGGTAGATTTGTAGCATAACATTCCTGCGTTCAGTGGTCTGTACCTCTCTACTTTTGCAAGTATCTGTCGCCATTTGGCGCCATTTGGTGGCATGAACAGTATATCAAAAAGCAATGAAGTTTATTAAAACACATAAACAGTAAACTTGGGTTAATGAATTTTAAAGGTCATGTCAGGAATATTAGTCTAAGTATCAAGTTTAATCTTACCTAACGACTTGCAAGTTCTCTGCTCCAGGTCTCATGATTGAACAGCTTCCACTCCCCGCATCCCCGCAATCCACTCAATTTATAGACAGTACAGTATCCCTAACTTCAAAGCAATCAACAAGGTCTTTTTCAGCAACCTTTTGTCTTCAAGGTTTGAAGCACATGTGCACCATTCAGAAGTTCATCCCTAATCCTGGGAAAGCAGGATTGCAGTTGCTTGTAGTACTGGCAGTATCCCTGGTACAGCCCCCCCCCCCCAAGCACATCAATTCAGAATGCTGCTGAGTAACACTACTACATGTTAGAAAGATACCTGACTTTAAAAAAAAAATGCAGTTGTAAAGAAAGCTAGGCTTGAACCTTTCTGCCAGATGTGCTAGCTTTCCACGTAGCATGGAGTTCTTGACATGGGAGAGCATTAAAACAGGAGAAGCCCCCCTTTTGCATGAAGAAGTGGCACAATTCCAGGAGAAAATATACAATGTGCTTTTTCCTGAATTATTGGGTCAGCTCTAGAAATAGAGCACAGCATCTGTTGTGCGTGCTGTCCTCCTCTCTCACTCTGCATGCTAAATATGTGTCTGTAGCAGGAAGTGGTAACCACGGATACAGTAATTCTGAACCTTGATGTAGTAAAAGTCAGGTTGCCACTTACTGCAAACATCTTGAAAACTAGTAGTTCTCAGGATATGACAAATTCATGAGACGGCATCACTTACAAGAACATTTGACCCCATGCAAATAGCAAGTACTCAAGACTTTTTGGAACAAAGCACCATCAACAGTATCGGCCCCATGCTTCTGGGCTTGCCTCTCATGTAAGAGACAATGCACTGCAGTATGAAAATATGTTTTATGTTCTAAAAAGCCTGCCTTAAATTCAGCTGTGCACACTACTGTTGTCAAAGCATAAACTTCAACACATGATGGTGAAGGGGGCAGGGAACTAAACGCTTATGTAGACAATGTTTGGGAATATTGCTTTCAAATATGTGATGATAATAACCTCAACTATCTGTGTTTTCACTCAAAACCTAATCTCATTCTGGAATCCAACTTTGTTCTGCAGGACCCAGAAGTTGCTGGTTAATGAAATAACAGGAAGTCTGTGATGGAAATGGTGACTTATTGGCACTGTGGGTTGCATCGACAGTAACCTGAGCTAGAGCCTTCACTAGAGAGTGAAAATAAATCATTGTCTTCCTTCCCTACCATGCTACACTAAGAAATAAATAAATAAGGGGATCTTGGGGTGTGTGTGCGTGTATGTACCCGTAAGTGTGTGTGTGAGAGTGAGGGATGCATAGCATTTTTTTTAAAAATGTGCAGTTAAGTCATCTACACTATGTTTGAGCTCCGAATAGTCATTAGGGGTTAGCCAGGATGGTAGTTCTCACAATAATTAATTACACCTTAGCTATAACGATGGCAGGAGGACAGATACGAGTTTCATTCAGGGGCTTGCAAGGTAAATGCAGTACATAAATATCGGCTGACATCAAATTTGGGCCTGGAAGAGATTTGTATGTTCTTTTGAAGAGGAAATGAGCAGAGCTCTTCATGTCTGGCAAACTTTGCTAATTTTTTTTTTTTTTTTTTTTTGGTGAGGCAGTGCAAAATAAACGGTGTAAGGTGTGCTTCTCCTGGCTCTGCCTAGGTACGTTCCATATGTCCATTTCACAATGCCCTCCTCCAGTTAGGTTCTTTATCTGCATTGCATCCAATCAGAATCTATGTACATGTGCTTGGGATAAGTTTCAACTAAATTCAGTCCATGTGATCTGCACAGCAAGCAATGGGGTGTGAATTTCTAACAGAGGAAGTTATTTGGTGTGGTTTCAGAGTTGCAGTTGTGCTGTGGAAACTGACTTGCAGATGCAAGATTGCTGCTGCTTTCCTTATTCCGAGTTCATTATTCAGAATAGGCCTCCTTCTGTGCATATGGAGGGGGGCTGCCCTGCATGGTCGTTCTAACCCCCGCCCACCCGCGTGACGTGCCAGGCTGCCACTGGGCAGACCGAAGGGGGTGGGTTCTGCCACACTACGCAAAGCCAGTTCCAAGGCCTCTCTCCGCTTCTTTCATTTGGGCTGCGACAGGCCTGCCTGCCTGTCGGGCAACAGTCAGAGGTTAGCTGGCTGCCGTTTGGGGCCAGGTAGGAATGTTTTGCTTCCCAACTGATTGGCTGTGGAGGGAAGTTTTTTTGCCTACCCCTGACTGTCCCTTGGGTTGGGTTTTCTAGTCAGGTTTGGCTATGTCTGGCAGGATAGTGCAGGAAAAGGAAGAGGATTAGGGAGCAGGTGCCTGTGCCCTCAGGCAAGCATCAGGCCAGTTTAAAGCCAGTGCTGGTCCCCAGAGTCTACTTGGATCGGGGTTTGGGCTTGCTTGACCTTGGAATGAAATGGGGATGCTCACCTTAGTTAGACTTACCATATTTCTCCAGTCTGAAACTGGGACACCCCCCCCCCACACACACACAGCTAACCAAATAAATGTTTTTTTTTTCCTTATTGGGGCGCGAAGCACTCTTTTTCTGAGCACAGCGCGTTCAAAAATGCTATTTATTTAAGTCAAGAATTATCATGGTTCTTACCTCCTCATCACCGCCCACGTTGCCCGTTGCCGCCGTGCTGCTACTCCTCCGACGCCTCCTCGTCGTCGTTGAGCGGCTGGCTGGCTCGCCCGCCCGCTGGCTGGCCCGCTGGCTGCAGCTCCTCTGGCACCTTGTAGTCTTTGAGCAGGCCGCCCAGCCTGCTCACTCGACAACGCCGAAGCACCGGAGGAGCAGTAGCAAGCGGGCTGCCCGGCCCACTCGCTGCTAGTTACCAGGCTCGGGGGGGGGGGGTGGAGTACTTCAGCTTCCTTTCCAGGGTTTGGCAGTGAAGAACCTGAGGAGCCTGTAGGTGAATCCAGGTTCTGAGCCATGGTGGTTCACCCAACGGAGGGCTCAGGCAGGCCAACCTCCTAGCCCGCATTTAAGGGGTTGAATTGAGTCAGGAACCACTCCATAGGCCTATTGTGGCCTGGCACTGTAATTTCAAATACATCATGGCCCTGTTTCTCTCCAAGGTCTCTGTCACAAGTCTTCTTTTAGCGGGGGGGGGGGGGGAAGGATACCTGGGCAATACTGTACAATGCCTTTTGAAGACTCTGTTCAAAATTATACATATGGATTTCAGAATTACTGAATAATCAAAATGGCAGTTTCTAGTAACTACCTCACATGTTAAGATTTAGTTATCCAAATAAAAGCTTTCCTAAACATGATCACAAAAAGAGCAGGAAATGGAAAACAGAATAGTAACCAGAATTAAAGTACAGTACTCCCCCCATATCCGCTGGGGATATGTTCCAGGCCCCTCCGTGGATACTTGAAACCGTGGATAGGAGCGAACACCCCCTCCATGGTTTCCTGAGGGGCCCCCACCCTGCCTCTCCTGTGGGCAGGCATGCGCGCGCCCCCAGCTCTTATTTTTCTTTCAGCAAGCTTTGTTTCTTCCTTAAAACAAACAGAGAAGCAGCCTCCATTGCAGGCAAGTAGAACGAGACTAAGTCCTAGAGAGGCTCTGCAAGGTTTCTGTTAACCTTGCAGAACCTCTCTAGGACTTAGTCTCGCTCTACTTGCCTGTACTAAGCAGCCAGAGGCTGCTTCTCCTGTTTGTTTAAGGAAGAAACGAAGCTTACTGGGAAAAAAGTAAAAGCCTGGGGGGGGGGGGTGTCCCCACGATCCGTGGATAACTGAAACCGTGGATAGCTAATCCATGGATATGGGGGCTCATCTGTATTAGGCTTTGTTTTGCATTATCTTTTGAAGTTAGAATTCTCTGTACTTATCACCTAATGATGTACTGCTTTTGAATGCAATGAAGTTTACATGTACAGTATTTTCAATGGAATTGAATCAACGAAATGCTCCTTTCATACTTGGAGACGGAAAGTTGTTCAGACTCTAATTGCACTAGTTTTTATTAAGCTTTTGCATGTTTGCTCATTCTACAAATCCCTCTCGCTGTCGAGCTTTGCTTTGTTGTTAAGCATAGTTTGTTTCACTGAGCTGTAGTACATCTGTGGAAAAATGGGGCTGTTAAAGCACTATTGAAATTGCAAATATTTTGGTTGCAAATGTATACCTCTGGAGAAGGCTGCAGGCACTCTGAATCATTCAAATAATAAACCATTCATATTAACAAGAAATATTATCGTCACTGTAACATTAAAACTACAGTACTATGCAAACCTGCTTGAAATTAAGTCCCATTAAAAGTAATGGGATGTGTTCCGAAATAACTGTGGTGAGGAAGAATTGAGTGAAAGGGAGATTTTGTACTGAACATAAATTGTATAGTGTGCTTTAAATCTAATCTATGCTGCAAAATGAATTCCTTAGACTTTTGTTTAGCAGCTCACCAGTTAATGATGATTCATTCCTTCTGTGTACAGTATTTCCTTATTTAGAACCAAATGAAGCAGAGCAATACACCATTTTTAAAAGCCCCCCTCTTTCAACAGCTCCTTATTAAATCCCCCAGGCAGATGTTAGTTTTCCAGGGTGCAGGCCAGTGGTAATACCCACCCTTTCCAAAATACAGTTGGGTCAGTCAGCCCTAAAGAATGTAAAAAGATATCTTGTCAAATTGGAATCCCTGCTTCTTTGTGTTGCATTTGAAAGGCACTGCACAAGCAATTCTCAGTTTATGCTACATAGCAGCATCATTCCTGATACCAAGATGCATAAATATCTGACCATGGGTATTTGATTTTTGGCTCAATCTTACAGTATCCTTGGGCCGGCAGAACTAGTACTCCGCTAGCAGATGCGGTCACAAAAACAATGTAAAGTGCAAAAACGATTTGAGGTTTTCATGGCCTGCAGTAATTATTGAATCTACTGGGGAAAATAGATGTAGAGCCATGGCAAAAAGTTTAAAATGGTAATAATAAAAACGAGGAAACCAAGTGCAACGTAAAAATTGTAAATTTAAAATATGAATTATTAATAACATACATATGTCAACACTTAAAATAACATGTTAAAAATTAAAAACCATCATAACAATGCAACATTTCGCTCATCTATCACGAGCATTTTCAAGCATAGCCCACATGAGGGCTATGCTAGAAAATGCTTGTAATAGACGAGTGAAACGTTGCATTGTTAGGTTGCATTGGCTGTGCCCAAAGAGGTCTGAAGATTGCCAAGTGGGGAATCAGACAGTGTGCATTGGCACCCCCTATGGGTGGTGCCTGGTACAGCCCGCACCCCCTGCATCCCTCTTGGCACACTCCTGATAACAGGAGGGGATTTACAAAGGGCTAAAACAAGGGGCGTATCAGGTATATTTTGAGGAGAGTTTGGCAAAGGGTTGGTGCAGGGATGAAAGGCAATTGGCAAAGTAAAACAAATTCCTCTACCCACGTGTACAGTATCTACCACTGTAATACTGTCCCTGTCGTAGTTTATTCTTCATGCTGTTTCAGAGCCTGCTCCATACACTCGTGATGCACCTTTCACTAAATAGCATACGTTATTCAGCAAAAGACCAGGCAACACCCACAACCTAGGGTTGATGTTGGGCCGATTGGATGGTTTATGGTAATCTGGGCACCCCTACTAGCTTCTTGACGTTGTCAGCTTGGCTAGGATGCCAAATTAGGTATTTCATGTCAATCAGGAGGGCTGACCAGGATCTATGGGGGGGAGGGGGGGAGACAGGACAATGAACAATCTACAAAAGGATCTGCCGGTCTTGCCATGTAACTTTACTGCATTGGCACTAAAGAGGCTCCAGCAGCAGAATGCCTCAGAAACATTTTAGGAGGTTGAGACATCACAAAAGCCTCTGGGAGGCGGGGGCTTGAAAAGGTCCCAAAACAGGAGAAGATCTGGGATTTGTACCACAACATTCTTGTCAGGACTTTCTTTCAAAATTGGTCTCCAACATTGCGCTCATCTTGAAGGGGAGAGCAAAGACAGATGTTACAATTTTCGACCATTGAAAGTGGTTTGAATACACATTTGCTGCCCTTGCAAATATTCCAGCGACTGAAAGCACATTCCAGAATGCGTGTTCAAACTGCTCCTACAGCACTTAAAACGTTCCATCTGTCTTCACTCGGACAGATGGCAGGCACTAAAGGGAGAAGGCCTTGCAGTCTGCAAGTTCAGGGTCTACGAAAGGAAGTACTTCACACAAGATGCAATTAGCTTATGGAATTCATTGTTTTGGATGTGGTGGCTTTTAGAGGTCTTTGAAAACCGATTGGTCAAATACATTGTGGGTGGACCTATAAATAGAAGTTACTGTAAGAATGATAGGAGCTAGAATGTTGGATTATATAGAAGACTCCCCAGTCACGTTGATCTTGCTCAGCTCTTCCCTCTGTACCTTTGCTCCCTTGCTGTTTCAGCATTGTGTCCTGGACTCCAGCTTCGGTGCAAGTCTGCCCTCAGAACTGACCTGTTCCACTACTTCCCTTTCCAGTCCATGAGTCCAGCCCACCAGCGTCTGTGTTGGCAAGAACCAGACCACTTAGTGGATCGCTTTTCTCATAAATTGCTTTTGAAAAAACAACAACGTAGCTTTTGCATAGCCCTTTCTGAGCGTGCAGAGCACATGCATTATTTTGATGGAATCTTTACAACAATCTACTAAGGCAGTGGTTCTCAACCTGCAGGGACGCAAACCACCAGGAGAACCGGAAGCAACCACCAGCCCCTTAAAGGGGAGCGCTGCCACCACCCTGTCCCCTCATTGACTCACGGTTCTCCTCAACTCGCAGGGAGAACTTTAGAACAGCGGTTCTCAAGGTAAACAGCCTTATCTCCATGTTGCAGCTGGGAAACCTTTATGCTACATTACACCAGCCCTGCAAGCCTCTGTGCAGCTGTGCCACCAGGAAGCAACCAACACACACAGGGTACAGCCACGTTGTTGCCTCAACAACTTGTTTGTATGAGCAGCTGGGTCAGTGGGCACTGATGTGGGTCAACCACATTGGCCATAATACGTGACATCTGTGGAGACAGCTTTGGGACGGACGTTTTACTCTCCCTTTGGGACTGTCTATGTAAGTAAAGCTCCCGGGGCATTTTTTTCCAGGAATCAGCTCTCAGTAATTTTCCCAGTGAGGGGTGTTGGTAATTACGTGCAGGTTGTAGGGCAAAATAAACACCATGCGTCATTTACACATATTAATAAAGCAAAGCCTGGTGGAGGAGCTATTTCCCTCATTAACTGAGGGTAGCGGAAAAGAAATGTTTCAGATCAACACGTTTCCAGCTGCAGGCTCCATAGGGTACTTCACAACCTATTTGATGTGTTATTCTAAATCTAGTTTTCCGGAGAAAGCATTGGATCTTTCCCCCCTGAATTAAACAACATTTCCCTTTCCTATGCAACTGAAGATGAACTGAAGTAAAAGATATCTTATCCAAAATACAGAACATGCACTCAAAAGCACAAGTTCTCCTGGCCTGTTCTTAAAACACTCTCTACCAGGGGTTCTCAAAGTGGTGGGTCATGACCCGCCAGGCCGGGGCTGATGCTGCCCCTTTAAGGGGTGTTGTGATCCCTGATGGCTGCTGCCAGGGACAAAAGGGGTATTTTTAGATTTACCAGGGGTCACACCACCCTCCAGAGGGTGTGGGGGGAGCGTGCCCCCCCCATTGGCCCCAAGCTTCTGAATAGTTCCTGGAGGCGATTAAAAAAGCCCAGTTCCAGTTTTCAGGGGAACCAGGAAGTAAAACAGAAGTGGGCTTTAATTGCCTCCAGGAGCAATTTAGAGGCTTGGGGAGGCCCGCTGGGGGCAGGCTTACCATATCGCTGACCGGGACGTTCCTTTTTGCCCTTAAGGGAGAGGGGCGATAGAAGCCGGAGCGTTGCTCCGGCTTCTATCGCCCCTCTCCCTTAAGGGCAAAAAGGAACGTCCCGGTCGGCGATATGGTAAGCCTGGCTGGGGGGGGGGAATGCCCCCCACACCCTTCAGAGGGCGGCATGACCCCTGGCAAGTCTAAAAATATCCCTTTTGTTCCTGGCGATTCTGGGATCGCTGCTGCCGCCATTGCCCCACCCCCCACAAGCATTCAACATTCTCCCCTATTCATGGGGAGAACTTTGAGAAATGCTGCTCTATACAATTGACCCAGGTTACTTGTGTAAAAACGGCCAACTTTTAAAACTTCAGTAGCTCAGAGTTACAAAACATTACGCATCAGAAGTTGAAGCCGCAGGACAGGCCAGTTCTGCTCTCTTGTGGCTTCGGAGCAGTTCTGTTTCTCCGCCTTGGCCATCATCACATCAATTCAGGCATTACTACATAGATTGCTACCTACATGTAAATAATGAATTAGTTCAACATTACCTGCCACTACAGTTGAAAAGACCTGCTAACCTTCTTGCACAGCGTGATTGAGACTGAGTTAAATCATTACTACGCACCAGTACCTTTGATCTATGTTCATTGGGTTTTTAAATGAAGTTATTATTATTTATAATAATATATAATATAATAATAATAATAATAATAATAAATAATAATAAATGAAGTTCTGTAAACCAAATTATTTTGGTCAGAGGAAAAAACCTTTGGAAAAGCCTTTTAAAAACATGGGTTAAATTCCCCCCCCCCTTGCTTAAAATGTCATAATTGCCAACAGCTGCAATGACTTGCTAACAAGTGGGTAGAGCCTATTTCTCAACAATAATCTCTTTCCTGCTTGTTTTATTCTTGGAATGGTATCGGTAGAAATGTGTTAAGTATATGCTGCAAGAGGCTTGGCTTTCATTTGCTACATCTTTATTGATCTGTCACTGAAACATGTGCTAAATAAATCAAGGGGAATATCTTTAATCAAAAGAATATCCAAGCAGAGCAGTCATGAGTGAAAAGGGGAATGAGCTGCAGTGTCCGAGTCTAACTATTTTATTTATTTATTTTAAAATATTTACTTCCCACCGTTCCTCCTATAAGGACTCTTTCCTAGTAGGACATATTTGGGTGTCCCATTTTTATAGCCTATAAAAATGGGATATCCAATATGTCCTGTTAGGAAAGAGTCCTAATAGGACTGTAAGTAGGGAATAGTTATGAGTAACTCTTTTCAGGAGCAGCGAGTGGCCTCACGGGGACCAAGTGGCTCACGGGGACAAAGTGGCAAGATAAAAAAGACACAGCGAGTTAAGCAGCTGGGCGAGTTCAGCAGCGGGGCGAGGAAGCCAGGCCCCACACACTGCCCGGCACGTCCCTTGAAGAGAGGAGAGCTCCAGCAACATTAAGGTACCCAAACTTTGATAAATCCATAACTTACACTTAAAAGCTATGCAGTCAGACAGCCAGCAGAAGGGTGGGGGCTATCCAGTGTTTTGCACTGAGTGTCTCATGTATGACTATCTGCCTCTTGGGCACAAGTCATGGGTGTGTGCTCGGTGCAAAGAGCTCCAGGCTCTCAGGGAACGGGTTCGCTCCCTTGAAGCCACGGTTGCTGACCTGGAGAAGCAGAGACAGGTAGAGAGGAACCAGGGTGAGACTTCTAGGGACGTGGAGGCATTGTCCCACCCTCAGTTGGCCAGCGCCTCAGCTGCCAGGAAAGGGAGTCTCAGGGCTGGAGGACATTGCTCTGGAAAAGAGGGAAACAATCCCACAGTGGGGACCCCTTCTTCAGGTGATGGGCCCGTATCCAGTCGCACTATGGATACTCCTCTGGGGAGGGGGGGAAGGGGGCTTCTTGTTGTGGGTGACTCTATAGTCAGGAACATAGAAAGGGGGGTCTGTGACGGATGTGAGGACCGCACGGTGACTTGCCTACCTGGTGCGAAGGTTGCGGACATCACCTCTCGTCTAGATAGGCTGGTAGAGAGTGCTGGGGAGGAGGTAGCGGTTGTGGTGCATGTTGGCACCAACGACGTGGGGAAATGTAGCCGGGCGGTCCTGGAGGCCAAATTTAGGTTGCTAGGTAGGAAGCTCAAATCCAGGACCCCAAAGGTAGCGTTCTCAGAAGTGCTACCTGTTCCACGTGCAGGGCCAGCTAGGCAGGCGGAGCTCAGGGGTCTCAATGCGTGGATGAGACACTGGTGTCAGGAGGAGGGGTTTAAATTTGTTAGGCACTGGGGAACGTTTTGGGACAAGCCAGGCCTGTACAAGAGGGACGGGCTTCACTTGAACCAAAACGGAACCAGACTGCTGGCGCGTAACATTAAGAAGGTGGCAGAGCAGCTTTTAAACTGACTCCTGGGGGAAAGCCGACAGGAGCCGAGGGGCATCCGGTTCGGGACTCCTCATCCCTCGGGAATGAGGGTGCAGAGGATGGGGAACAGTCAAGTAATAACAGAGTAAGAATTGGGAGTGGTAGCGTGATGGGACATGACAGCCAGTCTAGCAAGACAGAAGGCTGCAGGAATAAAGGGGCAAACATGCAGCCCTTCTTGGGGGACCAGGTATATAAGTGCTTTTATGCAAATGCCCGAAGTCTTCGGGCAAAGATGGGAGAACTGGAATGTTTGGTGGCTAGGGAAAACATTGACATAGTAGGTATAACAGAAACCTGGTGGAATGCGGAGAACCAGTGGGATACTGCAATTCCAGGATATAAACTCTATAGGAGGGACAGAGAGGGGCGTGTTGGAGGTGGGGTGGCCATCTATGTCAAAGAGGGGGTAGAATCCACCAGAGTAGAGCTGGAGGGGGGCTCTGACTCCTCCGTAGAATCACTGTGGGTTAGATTACCAGGCTCAAAGAGTGATGTAATAGTAGGGGCATGCTACCGTCCTCCAGATCAAAAACCTGAAGGGGATCTTGAAATAAGGAAGCAAATCAGGGAGGTGTCAACGAGAGACAGGGTTGTAGTCATGGGGGACTTCAATTATCCTCACATCGACTGGGTCAATTCATGCTCAGGTCATGAAAGAGAGACTGGATTTCTGGATATGTTAAATGACTGTGCCTTAGAGCAGCTTGTCACGGAACCGACCAGAGGACAGGTGACTCTGGACTTGATATTGTGTGGCACTCAAGATCTGGTCAGGGAGGTAAATGTTACCGAACCGTTGGGGAATAGTGACCATGCTGCGATCTGTTTCGCCATGCATGTCGGAGGGAGAGTGCCGAGCAAATCTGACACGAAAACCCTTGACTTCCGAAGGGCAGACTTCCCCAAAATGAGAAGACTAGTTAAGAAAAAGCTGAAAGGGAAGGTAAAAAGAGTCCAATCGCTCCAGAGTGCATGGAGGCTGTTTAAAACAACAGTCATAGAGGCCCAGCGGGAGTGTATCCCACAAAGGAGGAAGAGCTCGACCAAGTCCAGGAGGATGCCGGCATGGCTAACAAGCACAGTTAAGGAGGCTATAAAAGGCAAGGAAGCTTCCTTCCGTAAATGGAAGTCTAGCCCTAATGAGGAAAATAAACAGGAGCACAAACTGTGGCAAAAGAAATGTAAAAAGATGATACGGGAGGCCAAGAAAGACTTTGAGGAACGTATGGCAGGCAACATAAAAGGGAATAATAAAAGCTTCTTCAAATATGTTAGAAGCAGGAAACCTGCCAGGGAAACGGTGGGTCCGCTGGATGGTGAGGGAGAGAAAGGGGTGATAAAAGGGGACTTGGAGACTGCAGAGAAATTAAATGAGTTCTTTGCATCTGTCTTCACGGCAGAAGACCTCGGGCAAATACCGCTGCCAGAACGGTCTCCCCTGACTAAAGAATTAAGTCAAATAGAGGTTAAAAGAGAAGACGTCTCAGACTTAATTGACAAAATAAAGATCAATAAATCACCAGGTCCGGATGGCATCCACCCAAGAGTTCTGAAGGAACTCAAGAATGAAGTTGCTGACCTCTTGACCCAAATATGCAACTTGTCCCTTAAAACAGCCACTGTGCCAGAGGATTGGAGGATAGCTAATGTCACGCCAATCTTTAAAAAAGGAAGGAGGGGAGACCCGGGAAACTACAGGCCGGTCAGCCTAACATCTGTTCCAGGGAAGATGGTGGAAAGTCTCATTAAGGATAAAATCTTAAAATACATAGAAGAACAAGCTCTGCTGAGGGAGAGTCAGCATGGCTTCTGCAAGGGGAAGTCTTGCCTCACAAACCTGTTAGAATTTTTTGAAAAGGTCAACAGGCATGTGGATGCGAGCGAACCCGTGGATATTATATATCTGGATTTTCAGAAGGCGTTTGACACGGTCCCTCATGAAAGGCTCCTGCGAAAACTCCACAGTCAGGGAATAAGAGGGCAGGTCCTCTTGTGGATTAGGAACTGGTTGAAGACCAGGAAACAGCGAGTGGGAGTCAATGGGCAATTTTCACAATGGCGAGAGGTGAAAAGCGGTGTGCCCCAAGGATCGGTCTTGGGACCGGTGCTTTTCAACTTATTCATAAATGACCTGGAGTTGGGGATAGGCAGTGAGGTGGCCAAGTTTGCAGATGACACTAAACTTTTCCGGGTGGTAAAGACCAGCAGGGATTGTGAAGAGCTCCAGAAGGATCTCTCCAAACTGGGAGAATGGGCAGCAAAATGGCAGATGCGCTTCAATGTAAGTAAGTGCAAAGTGATGCACATTGGGGCAAGAAACCAAAATTTCACATATACGCTAATGGGTTCTGAGTTGTCTGTGAAGAGTCAAGAGAGAGATCTTGGGGTGCTGGTGGACAGGTCGATGAAAGTGTCGACCCAGTGTGCGGCGGCTGTGAAGAAGGCCAATTCCATGCTCGGGATCATTAAAAAGGGGATTGAGAATAAAACGGCCAATATCATTATGCCTTTGTACAAATCGATGGTAAGGCCACATCTGGAGTATTGTGTCCAGTTCTGGTCACCATACCTCAAAAAGGATATAGTTGAATTGGAAAAGGTGCAGAAAAGAGCGACCAGAATGATTCGTGGGCTGGAGCACCTCCCTTACGAGGAAAGGCTACAGCGTCTGGGGCTTTTCAGCCTAGAAAAAAGGCGCCTGAGGGGGGACATGATTGAGACTTATAAAATTATGCATGGGATGGAGAGAGTGGATAGAGGGAAATTCTTCTCCCTCTCACACAACACCAGAACTAGGGGACACGCACTAAAATTGAGTGGAGGGAGAGTTAGAACAGACAAAAGAAAATATTTCTTTACCCAGCGTGTGATTCATCTGTGGAACTCCTTGCCACAGGATGTGGTGATGGCACCTGGCCTAGATGCCTTTAAAAGGGGTTTGGACAAATTCATGGAGGAAAAGACCATCACAGGTTACAAGCCATAAGCAACCTCCTGGTTTTTTTTTTGTTTTGTTTTTTTTTAAGAAGTGGGTTTTCTCTGTTCCAGGTGCAAGGGAGTGGCGACTGGACACAGGTATCTTGTTGTCTCGTGTACTCCCTGAGGCATCTAGTGGGGCCACTGTGTGACACAGGAAGCTGGACTAGATGGGCTTTTGGCCTGATCCAGCAGGGCTCTTCTTATGTTCTTATGTTCTTATGTAACTCTCCTGTTATGAGAGACATGGGACCAGCTCACACTTGTGCCATCACCATGTGTGTACTTCAGGAATGTGCAGGGGCCGCTCCCAGACTTGTAACACTCATAAGGCGGGTAGAAGGGCATGACTGCACTCACTCATGGATGGGGTTCTGTATCTAATGAAACAGACTATAGTCCATGAAAGCTCAAACCACAATAAAATGGTAGTCTTTATGTTATTTATGCTATATACCGCCTTTCTCATCAGATTTAATCAAGGCGGTTTACATAGGTAGGATATCCTAGACCCGACAAGGGACTTTACAGGATTGTTCTATTCATATATAGAATCCAGAATCTCCAGATCTGTTTCCCTTCCATGGTGTGGTGATCTCTCTGACTGCGCAGCTTATGCCTTCCGAGCTTCCACAGATAGCTACAAATCAAGCGAGGCAGGATCTCAAGTTGTTATTCGATCTTGGCAACTGACTTCTCAGCATTCCAGTCTGCCCTCTCACCATGGCACGTCAGCGAATCCTCTCTCTCACAGAGGGTTATCACAGCTTGTCAGCAACTTTTGGTCTCCCATCCAGGCACAACCGAGCTAATCCCATTCAGCTTCTTCAGGCAAGCAGGCAGTTCAACCACAGGATCTTTAAGGTGCAGCAAGACTCTTGTTGTATTAGCCTGTAGAAGCGAAAACAGCAATCCCTCTGGAAACTGAATCAAGTATGATTAGCACGGCTATTTATCCATATACATGTGCTGGCTACACCTCCTGACATCCATGCACTGAACATTAGTGTAAAGATGTTTTGTGCACATAGACAGAGGCGTCGCTCCGGTAGGGGCGGGGCCGTAAGTATCGCTCCATCCTAGTGGAGTGATACTTACGGCCCCACCCCTACCGGAGCGACGCCTTTGCACATAGAGCCCCTTTGCACTGTAAGCCGCCTTGGGTCCCTTTGGGGAGAAAGGCGGGGTAAAAATACTGTAAATAAATAAATAAAATATTATCCAACAGGTGGACATCAGGGAGTGCTGGTGGCATGCACCCTAATATCAGGGTTGTGGCTTGCATGCTCCCATGTTTCCCTCATGAGTGAACAGCTCTCGTGTCACACCACAATAGATGTGTGAATACTCGCTGTGGGTATGCTATTTGAGTCACCAGTTAAGAGTTAAAACCACTTTCCTAGCTGATCAGTTGCTACTGACAGAACAGTTTCTGAAAGGATTTGTGATCCAGCATATTATAACTTATTTTTGTTTTTCTCCATTGATTAAGAACATTTGGCATCAAACTACAGTTAACACAATTATATGCAAATCCATTTGTTCGTGCTTACTAGGAATCAAACAATGCTTTAAAACGCATCTCAGTAGCATTCTGATTTGCAGTTTTGGCCAGGAAAAAAAAAAACCTCCATAAAGCAAAGGTTTGAGATTCCCTGTTCTGCCCTTCTGATAAGGTAACTACAGTTTAGTATCACATCAACACATTTCAGTTACATCTTATACTTCGATAATTGAAGGGCATCTTTTTGACTGTACAGAAACACCACGGGAGAGTTTGGGACAAATCGGAAATCCATTTTGTTCCTGAAGGCTTGGATTAACAAATCAATTAGTTGGACTTAATATTGTCATCATGCAATTTTCAGTGTGAGTGCTTTTCTATTAATTTTCAATCTAGCTAAATTGTGCCGTTACTGTGGTCGACCTGGGAAGCTGGCAGAGGCAAAATAAGTCAACTGACCAGGCGAAGCAAACAAGTAGGAGAGCAGCTGGGGACAGGATTCAGATATTTATCTTGTTGCGCGGGATGATGGGACAGAGCTTGACAGGCATCTAATTCACTGGAAAATGTGATGAGTAGTGATGAAGGCACAACATGCAGTAATGATAAGAAAGTCTCTGCCAGCAGAAGCTCCTGGGATTGCTTCCTCCCCCATCCTTGCCCCTGCTACTTGCGTCATGTTTGGTCTTTAAAGAATTGATGCTGTTCTACGTCACTGAAAACTAACCATGATGAGAGAGCTCTTGTTTCCATAAGAAGTGAATGTAACAGAGTAGTCAGCTTATTCATGGGCTTATAAGAAGACGGCACGAACCAAGGGTAAGTATCTTCCTCATATTAGATATTGTGCTCTTATAAGGTGCTTTACATGTTATCTGATGTTCTGCCACCTTTGTGCAGAAATGGACAATGTTGAGCCATTATGCTGAAACGATCTCTTCATTAGGGGCTGTTTGTTTCCAAAGAAGCTTTCATGCCAAAACATGGCTGTGTTGCGCCTGCAAAAGGCCTCTCTTCTGCTCATCCTTTCCATGGAGTCTTTCGGCGATGGAGGATTATTAAAACAACTCTTTTGATCCAGCCTTCTGCAGGGATTAAAGAATATTTACTCTGTAGCCTTGTTGTAGTTGTATGGCAGCCCAGTCCGAATTGCAGTTTTTACAACTGAATTTCGGCTCATCTCCGTGCCGGCTCTTTATATTTTTTCATTCTCCTACTTTTGCTATCTGACACTGAGCCCTTACAATGCTGCATGGAGCTTTTGATAGATGCCTGTATTGTTGGGTCATTTGTTCATCCCCCTGGAACAACTTTGGGAAAGCAGCATTAACCATGCAACACCAAGCGCTTATGGAACTAATCTTAGGCTTTCTCACTCCTCAGATGCTCAGGTTTCTAGAACATCTCGTCTCTCGTTACTTATTCTTCAGGCGTTGACCCCTTGTAGGGAATACGCACGCTGATATACAAGCCAACTAGTTGTCAGTTAGGTCAACAGAGAAAACACTGTATGATGAGAGGAGACAAGGTTAAGCAAAAACAGTGTAATAAATAATGTGACAGCTACTTGATACATATAATGGAGGAAAAAAATTATAATAAAGGTGAGCAATTCTTCTTTTCAGTAAAAAATAGACCATGGACTCCATCCTCAGCTACATTTCATCAGTATTTTGCTTTGCAGAATAAAATCCAGTTCTTTGACTTTCATCGGATGAAAAGGCCTCTAGTCCACATTATGTACCGGTAATCCAATCCTTTAGTTTTTCCTCCTATCAGGGAAAATAGGTGCAGCTGCAGCAAAGAAGCACACGCTGTATCCAGCAAGGGGTGGTGGTGTTGGATTGGGAGGCTTCGGAAGGGAAAGGGGAATGATTTCCTCTTACCCTCATAAGCCTCCTGCTCTGCAATGGCAGGTTTGCAACACCCAAGAACAGCGAAGCGGCTGGTGACCACCGACAGGGTTGCATTGCTGCACCATGAATGTGGGCAAAGCTGAGTCTTTAACATGCCACAGCTCTTTGTTGCTTTCTCTCTCTTCATTGGTTGTTCACACATCTGGCTATCTTTGAGATGTGGGGGTCCGTTGCAGAGCTTCAGAGGAGCCCTGTGTGAGACCTACATCAGCGCTTCTCATATATAGCATCGGCTTACCTGGTCTTTCCTGCTTCCTTTACAGAGTGGGGGAACCATCATAATTCTTTTTCCAACAGCTTGGGGACATCAAACAGTGCTAAAAGGCTCTGGACTCTGGAGTCTCTGTAAGGGAGCTGATGTTTCTAAGGACTGATGAAACTGATGTTTCTAAGGGCGTTTGTGGTGGAGGCATCAGGTAAATAACTCAAGGTGTTGGCCGCATGAAGACATCATCCACATTGTCAGACACCACTGCTGTGATTGTGGCTAAACAATTGGAATTACATAAATAACGCAGGCTGCAGACAAGGTGAGTAGTGCGTGCATAAATAACTAGCTTGCCGATAAGTACTATTCACCTTGGGCTTTTGCTACTGCAGAATTAGATAATACAGGGATCGCTATGATCCCCGTTTTTTTGCTAATGACTGGCAACTGATGGCACCTGGCTAAGATTGAAGAGATTTATGAAGGAAAAGTCCATCAAAGGTTATAAGTCATAATGACAGTATGCAACCTCCGGGTGTTAGGGGTAGCCTATTTCTGAATGCCAGATGCAAGGGAGTGGCGACAGGATACAGGTATCTTGCTGTCTTGTGTGCTCCCAGAGGCATCTGTTGGGCCACTGTGCGATGCAGAAAGCTGGACAAGATAGTCCCTTGGTCTGTTCCAGCAGGGCTCTTAAGTTTTTATGATTTCATTAAAGAATAGGGAAAAATAATTGCTATGCCCTTACAGCTCTAATAGCACTGGTGTAGACGTTCGTTGGGAACTGCATTAAAAAGAGGTTAATGCATGGGGTGAAATTAGAAGCATAAAATGTGAATAGGCAGAGTCAATGGATTTGTGCCCTACTTGGCTTTGCAGAGAAATAAAGATTAACAATTGCCTATCACCACATCTAAGAACATAAGAGAAACCTTGCCGGATCAGGCGCAAGCCATCTACCACTAGCATCCACAGTGGTCCACCAGCTGCCTCAGGGGAGCCCACAAGCCAAGTACTTCCTCTTTCCTCCCAAATGGCTCCCC
Organism: Plestiodon gilberti rubricaudatus; assembly: GCA_026170595.1. Taxonomy (NCBI): domain Eukaryota; kingdom Metazoa; phylum Chordata; class Lepidosauria; order Squamata; family Scincidae; genus Plestiodon; species Plestiodon gilberti. The sequence continues at coordinate 216,177,247 of JANXHW010000002.1, read as the reverse complement.
TGCCACTGGTATTCAGAAGCCATCACTGAAAGATTGTTCATGAATCTAATCACCTTGGCCTCCTGTACTCCCTTCGGTGGAAGAAAGCTGTGAAATGCCAGGCAAAGGGAGGAAGGAGACAGCAGCAGATGCAGTTCTACCTGGCTTGCCAAGTGTGTGCATTTTGTTGAGGATGGACAAATACTGAGATCTTCTGCACCTAGAGGCTTATTGAACGATTCATCATTGACATAGTTCATTTGATTCCCTCTCAGACTACCCATGGGCTAACTATGATGGAAAGTTTGCATTTGAATACCCCTGCCCATGTAAGCAAAGGAAAGATTTATTTTACCATGATTTAAGTAGTGCTATTGTATCTTCTCACTTAGCCCATACAGATGCCTGCTTCATTAACAGGTAGAATGAGAGTCGCATCCAGAGGTGTTGCTTGCCTTTTTGCCCCTGGTGCGAGCGCGGCAGCAGGAAGCTGGAAGTACGGTAATTGACATAGCATGACGACATCATCATTATACCACGCCAATTACTTCCGGGTTGCATTGAAAGGGAAGCAAACAGATGTCATTCTGCTTACACTATATTGAACTGATTTTAACAATTCTTATTGGATCACTCCTGTGTCACTATTAATCCTGTTGAGTCTGATGCTTCCTCCAAGGTTGTTTAATGTTATTTACAACACAATCTTCTGAAGTAAGTTAGGCCGAGGAAAAGTGACTGCTCAGTGTTAGCCAGGAAGCTCTATGGCTGAATAGCTCCATGTCAGAAGTCTGTCTTTACAGTCCATGTCCAATAGCCTAATCGAAACACAGCACTGGCTCGCCTTCTCTGTTGTGAGTACTTCCCACAAGCTTCCATTTATTCTGCTGTTTCAGTGCAGTTTAATTATATCACCTATTTCTGTCATCATTTGGAATACTGAGCAGTCAGACTCTCTCTCTCTCTCTCTCTCTCTCTCTCTCTCTCTCTCTCTCTCTCTCTCTCTCTCGCTCTCGCTCTCGCTCTCGCTCTCGCTCTCGCTCTCTCTCAACCTGCCAGACAAAATATGATGCATTCATTCACTTGAGCATGCCTACAGTGCTTACTATATTGGCAGCTAGATATGAAAAGACTGTTATGAAAAGCAAATGAGCTGAAGCTGCTCATTTCGTTGCTCGCTGACCCACTGGTGTTTAACTTTGTTGGCAGGTGCATTGTGTAGTGCAACTTGTCAAGAAAACGTACCAAGAAGAGGTTGTTGGTGTACTGAATGAAATATGTCCCTTCGTTAACGGCATTCTTCAGTGAGAGAGAACTTTTCAACGGTTTGTGCTGTGACTGTGTGTGCTGCTGAGCAGTTGGCTATTCTGGCTAACATATGAATGTACATCAGCTTCTGTGGGAAATATCAGAAACTACTGTTTAAAATACAAAAGAGTAGGTTAACAGAGCAATCCTAATAGGGCCTTATGCTGCTGGAGCTAGTGTTCCAGCAGCAAAGCCTCCTTCACGGCTGTCGCAAAGCACAACATGCCATTCAGTATGGCCTGGCTGCCGCGCATGCAGCAAGTTGCCGGGTCCATGCACCAACAGTCTGTCCACGACCCCTGGTGCTGGTAAATCAGAGCAGGGACCGGGGGAGGGGAGGGATGGGGTGGAGATAGGGCAGGGAGAAGGGTGGATTGGGGCCAGGAAGGGGGCAGTATCAGTAGCAGTGGCATCGCCATTATCCTATCCCCCTTCCTGGCCTCAGTCTGCCATCCTGGGTCCATTCGAACTTGAACCAGTTATATATCCAGTGACAAGGGCCTACCCCCTTTGGAATGTTGCGCTGGAATGTTGGACAGGGTTGGGCCTTTAATATAGGTTCCCTTTTGAAGGAGCTTTGAAATAAATTAGATCACAGTATACAAAAGCTACCATCCATTGCTGGAATGAAAGTTTATCTTTAAAACTATTTTTTTCATTCCCTAGTATAGTAACAAACCTGAACCAAAATAACTTGAAAAACAAATGTGTTGCCCTCAATATTTATATAGCCCCACTAATTAAATTGGTCCCCATTATTTTGTCATCTAAAGCTGTAGTTGATTAATCTACTGATTAACAGCGCAATCCTATCCAACTTACACAACCGGTGTAACCAACGGGGTAGTGCAGGGTGGGAGGCTTTGGAGGGGAAGGGAGATTTAAATCCCCCTTGCATCCCCCTTTGGAGGGGATTTGAATCCCCCTTCCATTCTAGGGCTTCCTGTTCTTGCTGCACCAGTGAGGGAAGTTGGATAGGATTGTGCCGTACAACAATTAAATGGTACACCCCTACTAAGGACCTTTTGTAAGAACTGCTGTGTCAACTCAGCAGTTTATAGAATTGGGTGCCAGGTTGGTTCCCAAGGCCATAGTGCCCAGAAGGGCCTATGACCACACACAGGGCTGAAGCAACTGATTCAGTTGGCAGGTTGGTGGAGATGGTGACCAGGTTGGGATGCCCTGTGCCTGCCTCCCCGACCACTCACCCGGCTGCTCTCCTGACTTCAGGCTGAGTTGCCCTTGCCCCCATCCTTGCTTCTCATTCTCCAGGATCATGGACAAAACAGATTGGTGACTGCGGTGGCTGAAACTCTTGCTGGCCAAGAGCTAACAGGAGCTTCAGCTGCTGCCATCTCTTCCCCTTCTCAATTGCTCTCCAGCCTGTAGAGTAGTCTGGAATGGATGGCAGGGCTGTCTGAAGTTCCTGCCAGCTTAGATCTGGCAGAAGCATGCAGAGAGTGATCTGGAAATGGGGGGCGGCAGCAGTGTTTGTGCATTAACATGTGCGCACGTTCCGGAGAAGCTTCAGACGTGTTTGGGGTTTAGGCCACCACAAGTCCACCTCTTCTGCTCCCTTATAGAGCATTCTTCTGTGGGCCGTTAGGTGGCACATTGAAGACATGGAGGGAGTATAACATATTAACTAGCACCTACCTTGGATGTTAGCCAAGGCATGTGGAAAATGCTACTTGGCAGGGAGGCAAAACCGCTGGATGATTCTGTCTGCTTTGCCAGATAGAAATGGGTTGCCATGGTACTCCTTGCAGCAGGGCAAGCTGTTCGAAAAGCTAGTTGTTAACAGCAGATCAAGAATAATAGAATGTACAATCCACCCAGAGTTTTTAAAACCTCTTCTCTTCACCTCTCTTGCATCACTCCCATCACTGATGTCTGGCGGTAAAGCCACGGCGTTCTGAACCCTTTCTGCGCGCTGACCCTTATTGACCGGTGACCTTAGTCAAATGCCACCCAACTTCAACTGAAGTTGAAATGTGATGGTAATGAAGTGTCATCATAAACTCGTCCTCTCACTTGTGGACAATCAATTGAGTTAGTGTGCTGAGAGACATTCAAGTTGGAAACCATGTTGTAAAGCATATTAGATTAAGAGAGCCACAATGCAATCTATTCTTTAAAAAGCCCCGATGTTTCCTGACACATAATGTCAGAGTGGTTTATAACGGGAAGCAGTGCGCTATGACACAGCAGGGCTCCTGCCGTGACAAGATGACAGCTTTTCCAGATTTCACTCGCATGAAAATGTTTCACAACCGAACTTCAGCGTGGACCTCTGGGCAGGGGAGGGGGGTTCGCTAAAGGTGATCTGCATTTGCATTGGCTCCACAACTGTCTTTTAAGAGTTCCTGCATTAATCGAGAAGGTGGCAGAAAATGCAGGCACCTTATTGCTAAGGGTTCACAAGGCGCCCTATTATTCAAGACAATTTGCAAGGCTGTTATTGATCGCAGTGGCAAACACAAACGGTGACATTAATTAAGGCAGTATTTGCATCAGTTCCTGGTCATGTTCAAGCTATTAATATGAACTGTTTTACTTATCACTGCCTGCAACATGGGCAGCGGTGACATTGGTGATTAAGGATACAACAGCCGCCACCAGTAAAAAGGGGTTCAGGAAGTGCTCAATGGCAGTCCTCGTTCTGTCGAACAAGTAGCGCTTGCTGTACCAATTTATAACAAAGGCAGAATTAACTTTGATTTGCTGTCAAATCAACACTAAACTTCCTCAAAGAGCATGGACATGAACATACCGTACTCCAGATATTATTTTTTTTCATTTTAGAAATCACAGTTAATGCTAGTTGAAAGCCAAATCTAAAGGGATGCCTAGGGTTGCCACATAGAAAAGAATTCCAGTTCAAATTTGGAGTTCCAGCAGGATTCTGAACCAGCTGCCCAACCCATTCAAATTCACAAATTCTAATTCTAAAATAGCCTGTTGTCCCCCAACATAAGGGAGTTATGCAGTCGCTGAACAGAGCAAAAGCACAAATGTCAAGGTGACTAGTAAGCATCCCCTTCCTGAGACCATGGAGTTTCTCATCAACGTGGAGTCAGCTTGCTTTCAAGACTAAGGCTACCAACTCTGACAGAAGCTATTCCTGGAGGTTTTTCTTTCAGCATGATGTAATGTTGGAAATTTCTGGAGGTCTTGTTAAAATCTCCAAGACTGCTTTCAACCTGATCCCTGGAGATTGATCCAAAGGCATCATTGGGGGGGGGCGGTGGGCAGTGGGCCCCCCCGGGTGCATGGTGCGACATGCAGTGGGTGTATGTGTAATTGCCACCAGATTCGGTGGCAATTTGGCCCCGTTGCTGAAAAAAAGCACCCTGGTGGTTTTTCAGCTGCTTTTAGGCTGCTTGCGGCAACAGAATTCGCCCTCCTGCCCGCGCCACAAACTATCTAGAAATGGCCGAAAAACTGCCGGGGGTATGTGCTTTTTTTCGGCGTCGCCACCAAATTGCTGCTGAATCTGGCATGGGAGTGGGGCTTGTGATGTCATGCCCCAGGGTGGGGCTTGTAACATCACATGGGGTGTCATGGCGACACCGCCCCCAGGGGGGTGTAGCTACGCCACTGGATTGATCCTGAATCCTAGAGACTCCAGGCGAATCCTGGAGTCACTGACAATAACTTCTCTTGCAAGCTCTCTGACAGTCCTGATTATGGATTTTCATCCAAATTTGTTCCCAGAGTTTTAGGAATGGTAGTGGATTATTCTGCAGAACATGACAGATATTTATTCAGCTTGAGTGAGTGCACATGGAGGGCATTATCATCATCATTGTAGTACACTACTCCAAACCTATGGCAGGCTCCGTTCATTCGAACATCAGAAATAAGGGACTTCTCTATGCAAGTAGGAAGGCTGCCAATTCAAACAAACCCACCTAGATCAAGGATATAGGCAGTCTCCTCAGTGCATTCACTCCTTATTCAGTGTGCATGTGTTCTATCTGAATAAACACCTCTAAGGGTCGGGATGTTGAGTATGTTTCATTTATCTAGGACAGGGGTGGCCAACCTTTCAACATGAATGCTACTGGCCCTTTAATGGTTGTATAGGTAAGGGCATTTCAGCAGGTGCAGCTGCTTTAGCAGCAGCAATTGCAGCTGCCAAGATTTTGTCTTCTGCACAACTCTTAAGAATGCTGAGGCCGTAATGGTGGAAGGTTGCCCCCCCCCCCCAATCTAGGTAAAGGTATCCCTTGACATTTAAGTCTAGTTATATCTGACTCTAGGGTGTGGTGCTCATCCTCATTATGAAGCTGAAGAGCCAGCACTGTCCTAAGATGCTTCTATGGTCATGTGGCCGGCATGACTCTCCTTGCCGCAGTGCAAAGTTTGTGGCTGGAACACAGAATGCTGTTTCCCTTCCCACAAGCAGTACGTATTTACTCGCATTAACATGCTTTCGAACTGCTAGGTTGGCAGGAGCTTCATTTATCTAGGACAAAAAAATTGGTCAAAACCATGGTGATGGAAAGACTGATTAAAGATACCCTAAAATAGAATCTACAATGTTGAAATAGTCCAAACTAGAGCTACAGCTCGTATAATATGGCCAAGTTCAACTGAAATCGGTAGAGATGATTCATACTTGCCGAGGTTCTGGGCCAAACTGTAAACATAGATCAAAGCAGCACATCTGAAGACTGTGAATCAACACCCTTGACAAAAACTTGGCATAGGAATTCTGGAACTCAGCACAACCTACTACACTGCAATCTGATTAAACTGTTCAACTGGGCCTGGGTATGCAAAAGCTATAAAACCTATGAAGTTATACAGTATATGATTGTGGCTTCCAAATTCAGGAAACGAATCATTTGATTTTGTTTTCTTTATTGGGACTCACCTTTCCATCTCATGCTCTTTCTCAGTAGCATCACGTCTTTATCTACCGGTAGTTTTCCAAACCTAATCAAAACTCTTTTGTTCCCATTTGGGAACTATTAGTACATGTAAAAGAATTGTCCCCATTAGCGAAGACAAAGAAAAATGATGATACAATTCAGAGATGATGACAAATGTCAAAAGGATGTTAACTCGCACATGGACTGTGAGGCACACTTTCCTTCCCTCATCAATTTCAAGGAATTGTTTCATGCCACCAGCAACGGCCTGCTGCACCCTGTGTTTGATTGCTTTGATCCAACGTAATAGGAATATGGTGAGCTCAGAGTAAAGCTTGCAAGAGAATTGTTCTACAAGTCAGACAAGTCAATAGCACTGGTTTCTATTCAAAAGCCTGGATCCAAATAATTGCAAGACTACTGTAGTTCACTATCTACGTGCTCAAGGCCCAATGGAGCTTCAAGATTGTGTTTCTCCAACATCAGCCCTCAATGTCTCCTGGCAAACGTCTATTTGAAACCGATGTGAGTTTCAAGAGCAGTTTGCATCATGACACAGGAGGTCTGTCAAGCAAAGAAAAAATAACAATAAAAATCATAGGGCATGCCTAAAGGAACTCTTCAAATTCTGGACAAAGTTGACAAGCAGTCTTCCATAGAAGAAAATCAAGTATGAATTAAAGTTATCGTGGCCAGCAATAACAGAGATCGAATGAGGAGTAACAACGGGCTTAGTAGCCATGCTTAGGAGGGAGGAACCCTTTATTGTTAAAATCACATTAAAACAGTAAACATTGGCTTCAAAGGTCGATGTTTCATCCATTAGAACTGACTCCTTAGATACTTCTTTTTTTAAAATCCCCTAAAACAATAAATACAAATATGGACTATTTGTTGGTTGACAAAGCTTGATTTTCTTCAATCCAAGTCTATTCTTCAACCTGTTTCAGCAGAAGCCATTTATAGGGGAGGAGTGGCAGGAAGGATGGTGCCTTCGTCTCTTGCTTGTAGGATTCCCAGGGGCAGCTGGTGGGGCCGCTATGGACAACAGGATGCTGGACTAGATGGACCTTTGGCCTGATCCAGCAGTGTTCTGCCTTGGTCTTATGGTCCTTGGGGTGGGGATCTATTTTTTTTTCTTATGTTGATCTGTAAAGTTCTCTGCATCTTATAATGGTGAATTAAAATATAACGTTTCAAAAGTTCACACATCATCTGTTTATATGCTCTTTCTGTTCTGAGCTGTTCTGAGCTGAACTCTCTGGGTCTACTTTGAAACAACTGCAAACTGAACGAGGTTGCGATGTTATTACTGACATCCACAATGCTCGTCTGTTCATGGGAGTCAGCTTTTAATCATTGTGTGAACATTCACGCTGTGCCAAAAGCATTTACTTCTCAGAAGGCAAAATATCTGTAATCACCGGCAAAGCTGATAAGCTAAAGCACTTTTGAAAGATTATCAAACTCCTCAGCAGAGTGCCTTATGTCCAATATAAATCAAGGCCCCACTGGGCACGCTCAGCCATCTATAAAAGAAAGAATGAAAACTGTTCACCCTCCACCTGGGATTTAAAGAGACCTGAAAAGGTTCTGATTCTTTTGTTGAGCTGCTTGTCTCTGATCTCTTGCCTTCTCACCTGGAGACCTCCATGAACCTCAGATGCTTTGAAATAGAAATTGCTTTCTAAAAATATTTTACATGATTCTCACAGCCCGGATTCAGATCCCTTTTCAGAATGTGGCTATAAGCTTTTAGGTGAAAGTGTTAAGTAAGATTTCTACATTTTACCCCGCAGTACCCCTTTGTGCTGTGACGGGGGGGGGGGAGGGCATTGTGAGGCTTCAGGATGGAGATGATCTTTCTTTGATCAGTCAGTTTCTCCCCATGAAAAATCAAAGAGGGACGAGATGGGGGGGGAAATGCAGGCAAGAGAGAGCAGTGGAAAGTGGGTTGAGTTGTTTCATTGTGAGGATGAGCCATGATGTTTGTGAGGAAAGGCAGAGCAGAAAAAGGAACGAGGTTGCCCTGCTGTGGTTGGACTGAGGAGGAGGCCATCAATGGTAAAAGGACAGCTTCAGAGAACAGGGAAAACAACGAATCAGTCTGAACAAAATCTTGTGGCTCCCCCTCTGCCTTTCTCTGGAAATAGTCCATGCGTTTCAGTCCAACCCTTCAACAGATAGATTTGTATCCACATGGCTCTCTTATCCGCTGATTACATTTTATTGCTGTAATTTGGAAGCAAACCCCTTCATATTTCATTTCTTTCTAGAATGCTGCTGCTATCATTTATGGAGAAGAGGGGAAAAAATGATGGCTAGCACATCATAATATATCTGCGACTCTGGACCAAATCCAGATGCCACTGATGTTTGTGATGGCCTTGAAGAGCAGTTGGCTTAGGACCTGCAACAGGAGGCTTCTGTAGCCCTTTCTGACATGGCTTCGTGAACGTAGCCTCAAATTGATACAAATTCTCGAAGGATAAAAATGATGATTCAGCACCATATGGTAGTAGTACTGCAGTGTTTATGGAAAATTGAGCTGACCTCTTACTTTTGGAGACTTTTGGTACCTTGTTGAACTTGAGCCCTAATGTTCTGAACTCAGTCCAGCAAGGCACTGAGGCATATTCCTTGCCAGTCAGAGTAAAGAGCCCCTCAGTGGAGCTGCACATTGCATATTCCTTGCCAGTCAGAGTAAAGAGCCCCTCAGTGGAGCTGCACATTGCATATTCCTTGCCAGTCAGAGTAAAGAGCCTCTCAGTGGAGCTGCACATTGCAACGACACCTGGCTGCTCTACCATCACTTGGGAACTGCAATGGGAGATTACCAGATTTGCTCATCTGATTTGAGCCGAAAAGCACAGATGTCAATAAATAGGTGCTTACCAAACAGCTCAAATAAATAAATCGGAGTGAGGTGCTGTTTGCATTTTACTCACCCCAGCCCAGTGTGTTACTCATTTCATTTAAGTACATGTTGCAGAGCTTTGCTGAAAAACGGCCACAATAGAGATGCTTTCATGAAGATCTCTTTATTATGTGAAAAATTGAGAGGGAAAATTCTGTCAGGGTGGCGTGCACCTAGTGAAGTTCACAGTTTTCTGAAGCTCATCTCGGACTCGGAGGCAACTGGTGGGGCCACTGTGAGGTACAGGAAGCTGGACTAGATGGGCCTTTGGCCTGATCCAGCAGGGCTCTTCTTATGTTCTTCTTATGTTCTTATTTTTCTGCATTCATTAAATGTGGGAAAGGGGAAGGCGGGTGCTCCAGCTAACTGTCCATGCCCCTATGCCAACCTGCTTGCTGGCCATGCGCTCTGGACATTCCCATGTCCAGTGTTTGTCGGGGCAGCACTGACCACAGGGAGAGTTTCTTCACAGGACAGGGAGCTCTGAGTGGTGCCAGGGGGGCCTTCTGTAGGTAAATGCTAAATGTATGAAGGACCCAGTGGGCATGCTGAGCTACCCAGCACGCTTCAATTTTCCCACTCACATTGGCTGTATGTGGGGCAAGGAAGTTTAATGATGCATAGGGCTGTAGTTGTGTGAGTCAGCAATGAGAAATTGTGGGTCTTAGGGCCAAAGCACATGTAACTTTAAATGAATGTGTTGATCTTAAAAAAATAGCACTGAAGAGGCACACAAAATAGGGTTAAATTAGGGTGTGAATTGAAAACAAAATTGAAAGCCAATGGAAGCTTTTAGGACATGGTATGTGTGTGTGGGGGAGGGGGGAACTGTGGTGGGAGTAAAGTGTAAAAAAACCCAACTCCACTAGTTTTACTTGATTTTGTACACACACACACACACACACACACACACACACACACACACACACACACACACACACACACACACACACCCTTCTTAAAAAAAAAGAAGAAGGAAGAGAAACACCTACTCCAGCAAATGCATTTAGAGTCACATGAAGTCTGGCCTACTACACTTGGCAAACATCAATGAGTCTCAGTTTTGCACTAAAGAGGTGTAAAGCCTACTCCTATGTGTGTTCACTCAAGTTCAGTGGACCTTGAGTTCCTTGAGTTCAGTGGACCTTATTGTGAAGTAAATGTGCATACAGCTGAAGCCTTGATATGACAATTTGAGAGCCCTCAATGTACTTCTCAGAAGAGAAGACTTGGAGCACTGAAAAAGGGAGATCATTCAGTGAAGTCACAATCCTTTCAAACTATAGGCCAGCAAAGTGGCGGCTCTGCTGGCACTGGGTGCTTTCAACATCTGGCGAACAGTCCCCGCTGGCGCCAAGCAGTGGCATTGCTAGCCCTCCCGGCGCCCGGGGCACGGGTTGCCCGAGCGCCCCCCAGAAGGGCCTGAGCGCCCCCACCCCCCCAGAAGGGTGCCCCCACGCCCATCCCCACCGCTCTCCCTACCTTCTTCAGCCTCCTCGCCACCGCCACCGCCGGCCCCGCGCTCACCTCGGCGCGACTCCTTTTAATATTGGCTGTTTAAAAGTCGCGCCGAGGTGAGCGCGGGGCCGGCGGCGGCGGCGGCGAGGAGGCTGAAGAAGGTAGGGAGAGCGGTGGGGATGGGGGTGGGCGCTCGGAGGCCGGGTGGGAGCGCCATTGCTCTCCTTACCTCCTTCTTCTTTCTTCGCCGCCGCCGGCCCCGCGCTCACCTCGGCGCGAGTCGGCTCCTTTTAAAATTGGCTGTTCTGTACATGCGCAGAACGCCTAAGAGGCCAAGAGAGGGCAATTTTGGGCTGCTGTAAATGTAGGTAAGGGCTAGTGAAGAATTTTGCAGCCTCCCTCCCAGAACAAATAGCAGCCACAACTCCCTCCAATCTGGATTGAGACTTAAAGTGCCCTCCCCCATGGCACTGTCCCAATCCAGAATGGTTCCCCCACAGCTATTTACATCAGAAACATACCAATCACGCAGGGCCAGTCAACAACATTAATGGTATATCTTGTTTGGTCCATCAGTGAACATTGCATTCGTGGATCCACATGTACTCTTTGATCTTTATTGTTGTCTTGGATTTAAAATAGACATCAGACATTATGAGAATTGATAAAAGAGGGTGTGTGAGAGAATTGTGCAGCTCCTGTAACATGGGGGAGATGTTACAAGAGCATGCTGTTTCGTTTTGATGCTGTAGCATGAAGGAGATGCAGGATTCCTCTGGTTGCACAAGTAGGTGCATGAAAACAGGAAGTGTGACCCACTTTCAAGTTTTTTTGTAAATGTAAAAAAGCCCTTCAGCCTCTCATGTGTGCAGCCCTTTTTTGAAGAACCTCTGCACCAGGCTCCGCAGTAGACAAACTGAGAATGTGGGCAGGGGCATATGTTCATCATGTCTAGGTCATGATCTTTCCCAAAAGAGAGACAGTATATAGCTCATGTTACATTTAAGCTACAATCCTATACAAATTTACCTGGGAGTAAGTCCAACTGAATGTAGTGGGAGTTTCTTCAGAGTAAACACGCAATGACTGACCCTCTAATATAACTTTTAATCTGAGATATTTTTTAATTCAATTTTTAAATTTTGGGGGTTTGGGATGTTTGAGCTAGATCTTACTACACTTCATTTCAAGATCTAGCTCAAAGTAGGTTTAAGTGTCAGGAGAAGAAGACACATTAATGACAAAATGTAAAGCTGATAGTTGTGGCTTGCTTGATTGCTATTCGCTTTTATAAACTGTTATTGTTTTATTTATTTCTTACTTTATTATGAACCACTGGAATGTGGCATATAAATATTTTAAAGAACTATTTGAAATAAACATTTTTCATTAGCCTTTGCTTTAGTTTTGTCCCTTTCCTTCACAGGCAACACCCTGCTTCACCAGATGCTTGGAGTGGATTGAGATGATATGTGTGAATCAACATGGGTTGAGGCCCAATGAAGAATAAAACCAAGTTAACAAGGTGAGATCAAAAACAGTGTGAAACTCGGGTTCGGTATGTCAACCTTATCATAGGCTGTGATCCAGAAAGAGCCATTAGGGATGGCAAGGTTTGCTGTGCACTCGCTGTGGGAGAAGCTAATTTTTTCCTAATAGCAGCTTCTTCTCTAACAGCATCACATACCACTTTTGAAAGTCATCTTGAGTTTCCAGCAGTGACTTGTGAAATGGAGCAAAGGACCAGAAGCCCCACAGAGAGCTCAGATAATGATTTGCAGAAGCACCAAATCATGAATCCAAAATTATTTCTCTTACATCTGGGGTGGGGAAACTGGAGGAGATCAGGGCAATTATTTTCTGTAGTAAGAGAACTACTCATAATAGTGATGTCAGTTGGATTCAATGAATCAATCAGCCCAATCCAACGCAACTTGGTGATGCACCTGTGCCAACGTGGCACGTGCTGTATCCCACAGGGGCGTTTCGGGCCCTGGAGGCCTCTTTGGTGTAAGGGAACATTTGTTCCCTTGCCCTGGAGTAAGCCTGCCCTGGTGCGCTGGGTCTACTTGGACCTGCAGCAGCTATGCCACTGACATAAGTCTGTGTGAACCTGGATTCAGTGATCTAGACCGGAAAGTGGGGGGTAGGATTTCTGTATGAGATGCTGCCACCTATACTGCCTGATCCACCCTCCTCATCACCCCCATCTCCGCCCCATTCTGCTCCCCGCCTCCATCCCACAGCCTGCACTGACTTACCAGTGCCAGTGCCAGTGGGCATTGTTCAGCTACTGGAGTGCGGACCTGGCTGCTTGCTGCTTGTGGTCCTAACCAACTTTCCAGTGCCAATGCAGCTGTGCCAACAGGGCGCACACTGAATTTTGCAGTGCGGGGACAGTCATGGAGGCCTCTTCAAAGAGGTGAGCGAAATTTGTTCCCTCACCTCAGGGCTGCATTGCGGCTGCACCGGTGCTGGAAAGTTGGTTAGAATTGCACTGTGACCGACATGTCGTGTTTTGCAACAGCTCGTTCCTATGATGCAAGGACTTAATAGGACTGGGCCATATGAGATGTCAGCTTTGTTAATCCATTTTATTATCACTTCTATATAGACTCTATAGTTATAACTTTCAATGTATTAAATAACACCCTGTGAGATCACGTTTGCATCATGTGGTACCCCTACTAATGAAAACTATTATCTTTAGAAATAAATATCCTTATGTTTTTCTGGATCTTTTCTTCTTTCTTTCTGGCTTCCTCTTTTGCAAATCCAAGTATTTGGGTCTTCTTATGCTCTAATTTGCTCACAGAGTAGCTAATTTCTGTATTTTGCACACTCTTTTTTACTTATTTTATTCTATGGTCTTAACCAACACTAAAGGAAGCACATCTGGGTGAACAGGGTGCCAAATGTTTTTCCACTAGTTTTTGAAGTGAAAATCATCCATCTGTTTGTTCTCTATATTTTTTTGCAATGTTGATTTTTCACTCTTTGAAATGTTGATAAAAAGAGCATTAACAATCATGGTTTTAGAAAGCTACCATCAAGCACATGCATCTTTAATATATACTGTACACTTGATGTTTAATAAAGCAGATAAAAGATAATGACTGTGTTTTCTTGGATTTTGGAGGAAATAATGGTGCTAATCTATCAATAATAAATTACAGGAAGGGTGTTTTTTTGACAATTTGCTAGAAAATAACATCTTCAGTACTAAAGATCTGGTGATCAGTAAGTTTCTTCCTAGAGGTTCTGTAGAAGTTGTATCTTGATTTCTGTAGCACTTCTGAATGGAGCAGAAGCAGGGAGGGAGAAAAACCTTGGTTGGTCTCCCTCCCTCTCTTGATCCATGGCTGTGTGTCTCTTTAGCTCCTTCCTACCACTCCTGCATTTGGCCCCGAACAGCGGTCTGAACCCAGTACTGCCCGTGTGTCCAGGCATTCCGCCTAAAGCGCGACCCACACAGCACGGGTTCCGGTGCGTCCCAGACACGTGCAGAGCTGTGTGGCCACCAGTTTGAGAGATCTGCATCTGAACGCGGGAGACCTGCGCTCTCCTGAGTTCCTGAGCAGAATTATTTCTTGCCCAAGATTTTGAGTGGCGGGAATGCGGAGCTACTGCTTTAACCAATCGGATTAGAGGGGGTTTCAGCCAATTGGTGTGCTCTTACGTTTAATCCAATCAGCGATTAGAAGGCGGGACAATCAGGAGGGACTAATTGCAGGCGGAGAGCAGGGCAGCACTTGGAAGCGGGTGGTCAGGCACCTACGCTCGCATGCCTCTGCGCCTGATCTTGTGTGGTGTGGGTCGGGCTTTAGGAGGTGTTAGGAGAAGAGAGGGAGCAAGATATGGCAGGAGGAGGTAGGGGCTGATTTGGGGAGGTCTCTGGGTTGTTGGGAACAAGAGCAATAAGACAGAAAGAAGCTGAAGCCCTGGCTACCTTCAAATTTACATAAGAACATAAGAAGAGCCCTGCTGGATCAGCCCAAAAGCCCATCTAGTCCAGCTTCCTGCGTCACACAGTGGCCCCACCAGATGCCTCAGGGAGCACACAAGACAACAAGATAACCTGTTTCCGTTGACACTCCCTTGCACCTGGCACAGAGAAAACCCACTTCTAAAACCAGGAGGTTGCTTATGGCTTGTAACCTGTGATGGTCTTTTCCTCCATGAATCTGTCCAAATCCCTTTTAAAGGCATCTAGGCCAGGTGCCATCACCACATCCTGTGGCAAGGAGTTCCACAGATGAATTACATGCTGGGTAAAGAAATATTTTCTTTTGTCTGTTCTAACTCTCCCTCCACTCAATTTTAGTGCATGTCCCCTGGTTCTGGTGTTGTACGAGAGGGAGAAGAATTTCCCTCTATCCACTCTCTCCATCCCATGCATAATTTTATATGTCTCAATCATGTCCCCCCTCAGGTGCCTTTTTTCTAGGCTGAAAAGCCCCAGACGCTGTAGCCTTTCCTCATAAAGGAGGTGCTCCAGCCCACGAATCAATCTGGTCGCTCTTTTCTGCACCTTTTCCAGTTCCACTATATCCTTTTTGAGGTGTGGTGACCAGAACTGGACACATTACTCCAGATGTGGCCTTACCATCGATTTGTACAAAGGCAGAATGATATTGGCCGTTTTATTCTCAATCCCTTTTTTAATGATCCCGAGCATGGAATTGGCCTTCTTCACAGCCGCCGCACACTGGGTCGACACTTTCATCAACCTGTCAACCAGCACCCCAAGATCTAGCAGGCATTTAGCAGGCATTTCACTAGCTTTGGCACAGTAGTCTCTCAATCAATCACCAGTAGCAGCGAAGGCATAGTGAAGGAAGGTATACAGGTAAGAAACACATAGGTGCAGGACTGGGCAATGCCAATTTAGCTGTCTATGACCATAGTAGAACTGCACTAGCACTCTCCATTATGTCCAAAGGAACGGAAAAGGTCTGTGTTGACAGAGTTATGTAACACAACTTTACACGTTAGGTAAATTGAGATGGCTACATTTCATTTACATGGGGATGAAAAGATTTCTTTCAGGCAGCTCATTTCTGGGAAAACAACAGAAAAGGACATTTCCCCCCAAGAGAGAAGTTAACAAAAGTGTCTTTGATGACTTCCAAGACACAGGAGAGGGACGGATGTTTTTATTCTACCCAATCTGTTTGCTTCCTGGTTTGCTTGTAGATTACAAAAATACAAACCAGAGCAAGTGCCCCATTGCTTCCTGCAGCTTGTGTATCAGATAACTTTTGGGCAGATTCTGAATTCCACATTAGCAGAAGGAAACTGATGCAGAAAAATATTTTCCTGGTTTCTGTTCATATCTGCCTCCGCAGGTCACAGGAAAAACCTCACATTTGGCAACTTAATCTTTCCTCCTTTCAAGGAGAGCATACACATTAGGCTGACTCTGGGTGCAGGGAGACTCCCAGAGCTAACTCAATCAAGTCCCTCTGGATTCAAGGATCGGACCATCAAGAGTCCTCTGACTAGCTCAGCCCACTATTGTTCCCATTGTTTTCTGTAAAATGTAAATCAAAAGTATCTTGTTTTTTCCTGTATGACTCTGTGACTATGCACATTCTCAGCAACCATGTGATGTTCTGCTTGGAAATGTATAAAAACTGTTCTCACATGGAGCAAAGGGTCAGTTCCCCAACTGGGGGCTGTCCACTGCGCTGCGTAACAATAAACCCATACTTTTTCCTTGTTCACCAGTCTTCCTGGTCCTATTAATTCTCATGTGCTTAAAAATTCCGCTACAAGGAAACACACCGTTACTCTCCTCCTGCTTGAGCAGGGAAGACATCTCCAGGATTGTTGTGTGTGGTAGTAGTTGCCAGTGCATGTTTATGAGTCTTCTGTAATATCTTCTGAGTCCGAGGTATGGTTATTTAAGGGGACAGAGGACCCAATCCTATCCAACTTTCCAGCGCTGATGCAGTCACAATGCAGCCCTGAGGTAAGGGAACAAACACCTCTGTTCCCTTACCTTGAGGAGGCCTCCGTGACTGCTCCCCCATGGAAGGATGCAGCGCACGCCCTGTTGGCACAGCTGCATCAGCGCTAGAACGCTGGATAGGATTGGGCCCAGAATGAGGTTAGTTATGATATTTTAACCAGAGTTCTGGCTATTCCCTTCTGTAATTGCATAATCAAGATGAAAACATAGGAAATTCTAATTTTACACATGTTTACACATCCTGCAGTTGGTTCTGGACAAGGGGTTAGTTCTCACTGAGGTGATAAATCTGTGACTGACTGCACTACTTCTGACTACGAGGGGAGGTAGGGTGAACATAAGAACATAAGAAGAGCCCTGCTGGATCAGGCCAAAGGCCCATCTAGTCCAGCTTCCTGCATCACACAGTGGCCCCACCAGATGCCTCAGGGAGCACAAGACAACAAGATACTTGTATCCTGTCGCCACTCCCTTGCACCTGGCACAAAGAAAACCTATTCCTACAACCAGGAGGTTGCTTATCCCCATCATGGCTTGTAAGCTGTGATGGAATTTTCCTCCATAAATCTGTCCAATCCCCTTTTAAAGGCATCCAGGCCAGGTGCCATCACCACCTCCTGTGGCAAGGAGTTCCACAAATCAATTACACGCTGGGTAAAGAAATATTTTCTTTTGTCTGTTTTAATCCTCCCTCCACTCAATTTGAGTGGATGTCCCCTAGTTCTAGTGTTGTGTGAGAGGGAAAAGAACTTCTCTCTATCCACTCTCTCCATCCAGTGCATAATTTTATACGTCTCAATCATGTCCCCCCTCAACCGCCTATTTTCTAGACTGAAGAGCCCCAAACGCTGTAGCCTTTCCTCATAAGGTAGATGCCCCAGCCCACTAATCATTTTGGTCACTCTCTTCTGCACCTTTTCCAGTTCCACTATATCCTTTTTGAGATGCGGAGACCAGAACTGGACGTAATACTCCAGATGCAGCCTCACCATCGATTTGTACAACGGCATAATAATATTGTCTGTTTTATTCTCAATCCCTTTTTTAATGATCCCAAGCATGGAATTGGCCTTCTTCACAGCCGCCACACACTGGGTCGACACTTTCATCGACCTGTCCACCAGTACCCCAAGATCTCTCTCCTGATCCGTCACAGATAGCTCAGAACCCATGAGCGTGTATGTGATGTTTTGATTTCTGGCCCCAATGTGCATCACTTTACACTTACTTACATTGAAGCGCATCTGCCATTTTGCTGCCCATTCTCCCAGTTTGGAGAGATCCTTCTGGAGCTCTTCACAATCCCTGCTGGTCTTCACCACCCGGAAAAGTTTAGTGTCATCCGCAAACTTGGCCACCTCGCTGCTTATCCCCAACTCCAGGTCATTTATGAACAAGTTGAAAAGCACCGGTCCCAAGACCGATCCTTGGGGCACACCGCTTTTGTGTGGTGGAGAGCTCATGTGCCTTGCTCACAGAACATTAGTGTGTTAGAGAGAAGGTTAGGGAAGGGATGGGAAATTTCTGTTCAGCAGCAAGATTCTGTGAATTAGATGGCTCCTGATTCAAGCCATAGCCTATGAATGTCTTCTGAAGTAGCACCTATGGAACAAAGAACTTTTCCCTGAAGGCTACTCCACCCTTAAGGTGCTGGTTGGTTAGTGTACAACTGGAGAGAGAGAGAGAGACTTCACTCAGTTCTATCAAGCAGAAACCTCTGAGACTTCAAAGCCTTGAAAAGAAATGGATATCAAAGGATGCTGTCCATAGAGTGGAAGCTACCATGTTCCTGAATTCATTGATCCAACTGTGGCACACATGCAAAGCATAACATGAGCCATGGAAGGGAAGAAGCCATTTAAACATTCAGAGGTGAACTAAGCTATGCCTTCAGATTCAGAACACCTTTGGGCTTCTGGAACAGGTTCTTGGCAATGCTGCAGTGCAGCAGATCAAAGCTTATCTGACATGCTGAGGTATGTGAGATGGAAAATGTTCAGGGAAATGCTGTGTCTGTTGTAGGAGAGGAGGCCTGTTTTATTTATGACAGACAAAAAATGAAACCTACTGTTTGATGTCTTACGTGGCTCTGTGACTTAGGACAATAGACATCCTTGTATGCTTGGAAGGGGAGCCCTTGGTGAGAGAATCTGTTCTTGAAAGAAGCCAAGCGCAGCCATTATGAGTATTTTTTATGTGTACGCTATTCAGCTGGAAGACTTGGGTTGGATGACGGCTTTTCCTCCTTAGTAAGATGGGCTTTTCATAGTGGACATGTTGCTTAGTGGTCCTCCTTCTTAATATAATTTAGCACCCAAAGGATCTAACTACAAAATACCGTATTGTCCCGAGTATAAGACGCACCTGATTATAAGACGCACCCTTAAAGTTTGGTGCTATTAAAAAAAATAATTAAATCACTGGCATTAAATTGCAACAGCCTGATTATAAGACACACCCCTAGTTTAAAAACTTAAATTAGGAGAAAAAAGTGAGTCTTATACTCAGACCAATACGGTATATACACTCGCGTGTATATATACATTTTTTAAGTGACATCCACCCCGACCCCTCTCTCCCACCAGCACTGCTATATGGTAGGATCCGCAGCTATTACTGGAAACTGCCTATGATGAGAAGTATCCTCATGAAGCGCCACTGTATTTTATTCAGAGTGAAAAACGAGAAAGAAATGTGATCCACTTGACCTCTTCCAGCCGCTAGCAAAGGTATAGCCTGCACTTTCAACAGTTGCTGATGATGTGTCTCATTCACCCACAGAGCCAAGGAGGCATTTCCTTCTGAGGTTGCTGCTCTCATTAGCAAGAAGTTTATTATTTTGCAGGGCATCAAGGAAACATAAATTGAGTGCATCCAAAGAAACAGAAAGTGCTAACAATTATGGGATGGGTGGGAGTACTCTTCAGCATGCCGCCAAAGTATACAATGTGGTTTTGGGTAGCTTGGAAGTCAAGGTTTGAGTTTGCATAAACATCCCACTAATTATTTGCCTTGTTGTGTATTAAATTGCCCTGATGGGTCTTGGGGGACAAAATAACTTGTTTGAAAGGGACTTTTGGAAGGTGATTATCACTAGCTTGTTTTTGCTGACACAAATGTGAACTTTCAAGGGTATGGTGCATCTTCTTCAGCAATTTGTTATGTGCAGCCAGAAAAGCCAGCACAACTCCTGGGTCATTAAAAGGGAAATGGAGAAATATATTATCTTGTCCCCTGGTTTGAAAGACTTCTGCAGTTGTCTCAATGGAGCTAAATGAATGCTCTGCTAGAAATTCTGACACCCCATTTACAGGGATAAGATTTGTGCAAGAGCAATATAATCCTTTCCAGCATCTCCAGTTTATTTACTCAGCATCCTCAAAGGGACTCCAGCGGCTTTCACAGCCTTGAATGGTTCCGAAGGCGAGGGGGCGGGGCCGCTTCATGCTCCAGTGTAACGGAGGGCTTAGAGCTCTGCCCCCTGCAGTGACACTAGTGGTGCTGCTCCATAGGCATGGCTGCATGCTACGGACTGGCAGGGGATAGCATTGGGCCATAAGTAGGGGCCGGTACAGGGGATGGCAGTACTAGGGTTGCTAGCGGAGTGGTTGTGGGGGTTTCTGCTCCTTCCCTGACTGCCCAAGCCCCTTTGTCTCTTTCTTTCTTCTGCAGCCTCCCCCTCCAGCCTCCCCCTCTTCCTTTCCTTCACTGTGGCTTCCTTCTGTTTCTCCTTGTCAATCTCTCCTCCATCTTGTTTTTTCCATACCCGCTCTCCCAGCTCCTTCCTCCCACTAACCTCTCCATTCTTGGGTCTCCAGCCCTTCCTCCTGCTTGTTCCTTTCTGTCTTTTCCTTACTCGGCTCCTTCCAGCCCCACTTCATCCTCCTTCTCCATCCCCCTTGTCTCCCAACTGCTCCCCTCTCCCTCTCTTTTGAAGCTCCCATATCCCCCAGCCTTCCTCCCAATCCCTGAGATCACAGCTGGCTGCATTGCCAGCTGTGTCTTGCAAGACCTCATTACCTGGTGATGATGTCATCACACTGGCCCCTGGGCGAAGCAGGCACCAGAAGTCCCATCCTGCTGCTGTTTCTTGCAGCATCCCCTGGCTCTGTGGATCACAAGGGGTGAAGTCAGTGATGTAGACTTGAGTCTATTGACTTGGACTCGAGTCGGACTCAAGTTGCGTCAATGACTTTACTCAGACTTGATGATTGTAAAAGACTTGAAAGACTAGACTTGAGACTTGGAGCCTTTTACGACAAATCGAATTTTATTTTAAACCCGTTTTCAGGGCCATTCAGAGGAATTTTATCAGGGGGCACAAAGTTTCTTTTGGGCCCCTTCCCTACATATGAATTTGGCTCCTGGGCCCCCCTTTTTTTGCTCCAGGGCCCCCTTTTTGACCCATTTTTTGCACTGGGCCTGGGTACAAATTACCCCCCTCTCAGAGGCCCTGCCCATTTTCCCCATTAAATAGATAGGAACTCGCAACTAATGACTCAGGACTTGGGGGCAAAGACTTGGGACTTGACTTGAGACTTAGACCCAGAGATTTGAGACTTGACTCAAGACTTGGAGTCAGAGACTTGATCCACATCCCAGGTTGAAGTCCCGTGGTAAAGAGGCAGAGCTAGCAGCAGCCCCCAAATGGCCTGAGATTAACCTTTGATGCCCATCTGCCTGAGAAAGAGCAAATGGAAGAAGCAGGACTTTCCTGGAAAACTGGCAAATGTAGTCTAGACACACAACTTGCGAGGAGCTGTAATTCTGTCGTGGTTCTGGGCACATATAAGGTTACAAATGCAACCCCTGACATCTCCAGTTGCATTTCTGCCTGAAGCCTTTGAGAGTTGCAGAATGTCAGCATAGTGATAGATCTAGCCCCAGCATAGTCTTGGGCTAGATCAAGCAATTGTGTAAGTAGTTCCTTATACAAGTATTGTATTATTACACAGTATTTTTATATAGGTAAAGGTAAAGGTGACCCCTGACAATTAAGTCCAGTCGTGTCCAACTCTAGGGTGTGGTGCTCATCTCCATTTCAAAGCCGAAGAGCCAGCGTTGTCCGAAGACGCCTCCGTGGTCATGTGGCCGGCATGACTCTCCTTGCCACAGCGCGTAGCATGTGGCTGGAACACGGAGCGCTGTTTACCTTCCCGCAAGCGGTACCTATTTATCTACTCACATTAACATGCTTTGGAACTGCTAGGTTGGCAAGAGCTGGCCAAGCAACGAGAGCTCACCCCGTCACGGATTTGAACTGCCGACCTTTCGATCAACAGCTCATGGTTCAGCGGTTTAACCTTAAAATCAGAATGAGCCAAGAAGGTAATCACCTAGGCTTCTCTCTTCTGAAACTGCATTGTATCACCTGGGGATTTTAAAAAATTCAGAAGCCTACTAGACTCAGAAATGGTCTCGTAGGCTGTGTACTGTGTAGAATAGGAAGTGATGTGACTCACTTTCTTCCATGGTGCTTCTATCCTAAGATATTTGCTTCTATCCTAAGATATTTGCTTGTGCTGACATTGCCTTGCAAGGTGAGAAGAGTTTTATTCAGCTGGCGTCCTGATACAAGAGACTTCTTCTCTTGTACTTTCCGTCTTTCCTGCCAAACTATTCAGTATAGGATCTCTCTCATGCTTAAAAATACAGACACTCAGCATATTGCTGACGATTGATTAAGAAAGGCATCCTTCTTCAAGGTCACGACAATTTCCTCTCTGTGTGTTTTTTTCCTTGCTCCCAGTAGGGCCTTCTCTGTGAGAAACAAATACTCTGGACCTCTTAGTGGTAAAATCTGCTAACTTGCTGATAGTACGAGAATGCAGGGAATATTGGATTTCTCTAGGAAGCTCTTGTGGCAGAATTCTTAGAGCTTTATTATTGGTAATCAAGTTCCCAGGAGAGTGAGCTCTTGAACACGGGCTATCCCAATGTGTGTACGTATTCCGTTATGTAACATTCATTTAGGGACCTTGGTGAGGGGTGCATGGATGAGTGCAGGCCTTTAAAAACTATGGAAGAAAGGGGAGAAACGGGAGAAAACAGGGTCACGACAGGCAAGGTGGTGCAAACTGCTGGAAGTGCAAGGAGCAATAGGGAGACGTGGAGAGGTAGATTTACCTATTGTGGACCATAAGAATGTGTACCAATTGATAATATCCCCAGACTTCACAATTACGCAATTCTGAATATGAAGCTAGAGAGTTCACAATGGTTCCTGTGTTCCAAATTTGGTTTTGGATAGGATTGGATTACAATCCAAGCTACAGAACATATTTGGGGTGAATGAATTTCTCCCCCACACACACACACATACAAGGGAACTGATTCCTGGCGGCTGCTGCTATGGTGGTGGTCTCAGCAGAGGAGGGTGGCCGCGTTATCTCTCTTTCTTGCCCTCCTGCTCCTGCTTAGTGTCTGAAATGCTGCTATTGCAGTGTCCCAGACACCAGGTCCATGGGGCATGTACTTTTCCCAAGGCACATGATACCCATTCCAAGGGCATCAGGCTCCCTCTGGGGAAATTAGGTTTCCTAGTGTCCCTCATCATGCCTGAGACACTGCTATAGCAGCATGCAGTGGCGTCGCTGCAGGGTGGGCGGAGCTTTAAGTTCCACCGCGGCTCCGACCCTCCATTACACAGGAGCACGAAGTGACCCCCAGGTTTTCAGAAGCACAGCAAACAGTGTTTAGTAGAGAAAGAAACAACACGTGCTGTTTGGTATTCTGTATTTTCGTCAAAGAGCTGAGGAAATGTTCAAACTTTGATGTTCTTCAGAAACTGAATCTAAAGGCAAATATGACTCTCCAGGTTCATTGCTGTGTAAAATGCACTGTCTGTGTGTGGTCACATTGCTTGTGGATATTGCTTCATGAAAGATATCATACAAAGACTACAAGATTGTAGTGGACGTCATACAGATGATTTGGAGACACCATCAGTTGTGCACTGGCAAGAGGCTACAAGGAACACCGGGCAGAAATATGGTAGTAGTATTAGTACAGTTAAGCCCTGTGCTTAACCGGGAGTGGGAGGACATGGGGAGTTTGGGCTAGAGTGGTGGGGGAGGGGGCGATTGGCTGGCCAGGCCAGGGAGGGGTGCGGGGATATCGGCGGTGTGCTCTGACAATATCCTAACCCCCTTCCCGGGCCTGACCGGCCTTACACGGCCTCCCTGGATGTGCACCAGCAAAATAACTGGTGTGTATCTGAGGAAGCCCATTGGGGCTGCTTGGGCTGACACCGGGGGGAAGCGAAGAATGTCCCTTTCCCCCAAGATGTGCCCCAGCTCCAACGGTGCAGGCCGGTGCAGGCTTAGGATGCAGTGGCTGGCCATTTAGGCCGGCCAACGCATCCTACACAGGATTGGGCTGCTCGTCTGCTATATTCCTAGCTAGGATTCTGCTTCCATTAAAACTGGAAGGATAATGTCATAACAGTTACAGCAGACCAAGACAAAACACCTGGCTGCATATTTGCATTATGTAGTGACCATTACGAAACACTTGCCCTGAACTGATAAATGTTGGGCTTGTGGTCTTCAAAGAACGATTCCCTCAAATTATGAATTGGATCTTTCTAGTTAATATCCTGTAAGCATACATGGAGCCACTTGATTCAGTACAGATTGTCAAGCTGCTCAGTCTCAAGAAGAATATGTCACAGTATTATGCTGACGGAACAGTATAATGGCCAGCATGGCGGGAGAGAAAGCTTAGCTTAAGTCCCATCTCAATTTTGAAACTCCTTTTAGGCCAGATGCTATCTTGCAGGTTCATATAACTCAGGGTTGGGTTGAGGTTAAAATGCAGGAGTTTCCTGGGAGTACACATTTTCCTGGGAGCAAGCCCCACTGAACACAATGGGACTTACTTCTGAGTAGGCATGCATTGGCTGATCATGATTGATAGGATTGTCTCACTGATGAGAGCCAGTCTCCCCTGATTGGAATGGGTGGGGAGAAGAGGAAGGGGGGGATAGCTAAAAGTGAATGGAGAATGGGGTGCTGGAAAAGTGCACTTGCCTCCTCCTTGTTCTCTCTCCCTAGGTTCCCATCCTACAAACATTTTCCTGGAAGTAAGCCCCATTGAATATAATGGGACTTACTTCTGAGTAGGCATGGATAGGATTGTGTCAGAGGCACACACAGACACAGACACAGACAGACAGACAGACAGACACACACACACACACACACACACACACACACACACACACCGCTTCTGTCTTTCTGCTACCTTCTTTTTATGTTGGGGGAAGAAGGTGGAAGTTGCCTTTTATCTGGCGGGGGTGAGGGGGGTCAGATGGTGAAGTCCTTCAGCACATGCAGCAAAGGAGCCCAGTGCCTCTGATAAGTGCCTCTTGAGAGCACTCAGGCTGGTGCTCTCAAGAGTGGGAGCATCTCTCTCTCTCTCTCTCTCTCTCTCTCTCTCTCTCCCTCCCTCCCTCCCTGTGTCCTTAGCCACATTTTGGAAGTCTGATCTCTCTGTGAAGGGAACCCAGCAAGGGAAGGGTGGAGACGAAAGAATATTTGCATGATGGAAGGAAACCACATGTTTAATGTACAGGCACTTTTAGCAATAAGTGGAGTGGTAGTTTGGAAGACAAATTGTGAGCCTCCTTCCTCCCTATGACTTGGGCTGCAACAAGGAGTAAGTCTCGTTGAATGCAATGGGACTTACTTA
Source organism: Plestiodon gilberti rubricaudatus (assembly GCA_026170595.1). NCBI lineage: Eukaryota > Metazoa > Chordata > Lepidosauria > Squamata > Scincidae > Plestiodon > Plestiodon gilberti. The sequence goes on along the minus strand of JANXHW010000002.1, from coordinate 216,152,040 downwards.
CGTAGGAGTAGGAATGCATAGGGAAATATAAACAGATAGCACCTCTCCCCCTCCTGTGGGAAGAGGAACAAAATGTGGTTCCCCCTGCCCCTCCTTCTCAGTGCCCCCCCCCATCCCAAGTAGATAAGAGCAAAAGATCAGGCAAAAGCTTTTTGCTGCTGCCTCTTCTACTTGCCACAATCCAAGGGGAAAGACAGCTGCCCTTTAAAGCTGAAAACAAGGAGAGAAGGAGGAGCTGTGGTGAAGAATGGCTCTGCTGGCAGCCAGTGTAGGACACAGTCGCTTATCAAACTCACAGATATTGAGAACCGTGTGGGCTTTGCAACCATATGTTCAAAAACCCACGTGGAAGGCTCCAAACTCATGGATTAAGAATGGGAAATGGGAATGGGAAAGCGAGCGATACTTGGCTATTCCCTGGCACGAAACTCACATGAGTATTGCTTCCTAATGTCCTAATGTGGAAAATGCCCATGGCTACATGCCACATGCCCATTTCTGCACACTTGATTTCACTCTGAGTTGAGATCTGGGTCTCACTGTATAAACCATACTTTGGAGTGTCATAATAGTCCAGAAATGAGTCGTGTGTACAGTGTTTTCATACATGATATTCTCACGCACATCGGGTTTAGGAATCCCTCATGAGGCTACCTCTCAAGTCTAGAGAATCCAGTGTAGAAATCAATCATAGAGAACCATTTCAGTTATTGCAGAAGAAACCGAAGTAAGTATTGGTGTTGTGTTGTTGTTTTTGTTGTTGTTGTTTTGTAAGTGTGGTATTTTTCAGCTTGGGTAAAAATCAATGTACACATTTATCTCACAGGACAAAACATTCCTTTCAAGTGAAGGTTCAACATGGGAATAGTTCTGTGGGATTGTAGCATTGGCATGACTTTTCAAATAGACCGCACACAACGAAATTTACTTGACTGTGATGAAAATGTTTTATGATGATGTAAAATTTTTAATTATGATGAGGATGACGATGATTTTATGGATTCAAAGAGAATTTTTCCTGAAAGATTCCATAGAAAATAATACCGTATTGGTCTGAGTATAAGACTCACTTTTTTCTCCTAATTTAAGTTTTTAAACTAGGGGTGCGTCTTATAATCAGGCTGTTGCAATAATGCCAGTGATTTAATTACATTTTTTTAATGGCACCAAACTTTAAGGGTGCGTCTTATAATCAGGTGCATCTTATACTCGGGACAATACGGGTAGTAATAATAGTAATAGTAATAGTAAAAGTAATAGTAATAGTAATAATAATAATAATGAGAAGAAGAAGAAGAAGAAGAAGAAGAAGAAGAAGAAGAAGAAGACAAAACATTCCTTTCAAGTGAAGGTTCAACATGGGAATAGTTCTGTGGGATTGTAGCATTGGCATGACTTTTCAAATAGACCGCACACAACGAAATTTACTTGACTGTGATGAAAATGTTTTATGATGATGTAAAATTTTTAATTATGATGAGGATGACGATGATTTTATGGATTCAAAGAGAATTTTTCCTGAAAGATTCCATAGAAAATAATACTAGTAATAGTAATAGTAATAGTAATAGTAATAGTAATAGTAATAGTAATAATAATAATAATAATAATAATAATAATAAGAAGAAGAAGAAGAAGAAGAAGAAGAAGAAAATATAAAAACTTAGAACTCTGGCTGAGATAAGTTTGCTTCTCCCATTAACTGTGAAGTGACTCTTGCCTTCCTCATACACTTCCTCGTTGTCTCCTAGCAGCTGTTCCTGCTGTCTTTGTTCTATAATAACTATGCCATGGCTTTGACCCCTGGGCATCCTTGACACAACCTTTTGAGTGATGGATCCACATAAATAGGAGACTTTTGAGAGCCTTGGCTTATTCATGGGCTGAAGTAGCACAGGGTCAGAGTTGTGAGCATTTGTCTTCTTTATTCGCAGAGCACCAATTAATTCCATTTCAACATTACCAGAAGAGAATCATTTACATACTAGCAATAAGAAATCAAATATGGGTGGCAACAGTATCACATGCTTGTTCAACAAATATGCTCTCCATCCTTGAACAAAAAAAAGCAGGCTAAATTCAAAATGGGAAAGGCAAAGGGCAACATTTACTGACATTGATGGGTCACGTTTAAAACTAGTAAAAGGGTAGGGATCCTTCCTTCCATAGCTGTGTAAACAAATCAAACTTGTATGGGAAAGTGCATTCCATGATCAGCTGTTGAATTCTATAACATTAAGATATGTAATGCAAAATACTGTAAATGATCCAGCAGGGGTGATAGATGTTGAGAAATTTCTTTTCTCCTTGCATTGTTCAAGTAAACAGCCTTGGGTTTACTTTTTCGGTGAGTGGCTGAACATATGACTTAAGCTGCAATCCTGTACACACCAGGGATGTGCGGTGGTGGCAGGTGAGGCAGAATAGACCCATTGTAGTCCACGGAAAAAAGCTGCAGCCTAACCCTGTGATTGCACTCGTGTAGTGCCCGCTTGAACCCAACTGAGTGGGTAGTATGTGCAATCACAGGGCTAGGCTGTGGCTTTTCTCCGTGGACTACGATGGGGCAATTCTGCCTCACCTGCCGCCACTGCACTGCATGTCCCTGATAACACTTACCTGGGAGTAAGTGCTATTGAACTCAATGGGACTTACTTCTGAGTATACATGCATAGGATTGTGCTGTTACGCCATCAGACCATTGCTGTATAGCCCAGCATCATCTAGTCTGAAGAACAGTAACTCTCCAGGCTCTACAAGTCTTGCTTGACTCTGTTACTTGGGATCCATTTGCCTGGAGATGCTGGGTAACCTAGGACCTTCTGCATACACTCTATTGCTGAATGTTGGCACCTTCTGATAAAGCTCTTATACTGCGCCTGGACCACCCATGAGGTGGGGTGCAGTGCAGAGGCTATTTTGAGAGGCAGACTGGTGGATGAGGAGGAGGACTGTGAGTCTAACTGCTCCACCCTGCTTAGCTACTCCAGTGCAGTTTAATTATATCACCTATTTTGGTCATCATTTGGAACACTGAGCAGTCAGACTCCCCCCCCCTCTCTCTCAGAGAAGGAGTGAGAAGAGGATGGAGGGATGGTTTTATCCTCTTCCTCCTCCTCCACTGCAACTTCTTCAAAACGGACTGGGCAGGGAGGATCCAGAGTTCCCAGATTCCTTCCTACCTGGCCAGTTTTGAAGGAGAGGCAGGTGGTAGTGGAGGAAGAGGAGGTGGCAGTAGTGTTGGGAGGGAGCGATATGTACATACATAAGAATGTAAGAGAAGCCTTCTTGGATCAGACCTAGTCTTGCATTCTGTTTCCCATGGGGGCTCACCAGCTGTCTCTGGGAGGCCCACAAGCAGGAGAGACAGGCATACTTCTGCCATGGCTCCCCTGTGACTGGTATCCAGAGGCATCCGGCTACTGAACCCAGAGGTAGTGCATAGTCATCATGATGACTGGTAGTCATTGATAGACTTGACCTTCATGACTTTGTCTGGTCCCCTTTTAAATCCATCCAAGCTTGTAGCCATCACCTCACTTGGGGCAATTAATCCCACGGCTTAGCTATTCGCTGTGTGAACTACTGAGTACCTCTTTTTGTGCATCCTACGACCTCTGCAGGTTTGCAGCCTAGATATGTGAAGGGAGTCACAACTGTAGTGGGCATAAAGATGGATGTTGCAGAATTTTCCGCACTTATCCTTGACAAGGACCCCAAATGAATAAATTAAAAACTATAAAACACTTCTGGATGTTGTTGTTTTTAAATTCATAACTCTAGTATTTTTTTAAAAGAAAAACACACTTGTAAACAGAAAAAGATGACAACAACAATGACAATCATAATGATATTCCACCCCCCCAGGCCCGATGGCTCCCTCAGAAGGCTTACAAATGTAAGATAATTTAATATAGTCCACTGTGTATTACCAAAATAGACATCTTCAGACTTTATTACACATCAGTCTATTTCAGTCTTTTCTATTTCTCCAGTTTAAACCAATCTTGTTTTTGAACATCTGCATAAAGATTTGAGTTCCTGACTTGGGAATCCAGCACAGAATACTGCTGATCTCCCATATCTTCCAATTTACATGTGAAAGCACAAACCTTTGATCAGTTGACTAGTCTTGCATTGTTCTGTGAGAAAAGGAAGAAAGGAAAGACAGCCTCTTTTATATTGCTGACAGCGGCTCATAAAATGACACTGATCCTTCAAGAATGCTCGATATTAAAAATGTCACTATTCTTTGGTATGGAAAATGACAACACAGTTCTTTGAAATTGTGCAGAATGATGTCGTCTTACGTTAAAGTTTCATGTAGCAAAAATTCAGAATCTTGAACAAGAAGGCTAAATCACTTGCTCCTAATAGTGAAGTGTTATTCACGAGCACAATATTATTTCATTACCACCCAAGACACTGGTGCTATCTCTTCGTTTCACAAGCACCGTTTTATTGATTCCAATCCACTACTTACAAAATCCATTGAAGGGTAATAACTGCATATCATCATGGTTCTTCCAGGATAGCATTTTTGGGAAACCATTAGTTTCTTCTTGGCCAAGGGACTGAAAATCTGGCTGACAAGGCTATCGCTGTTGGGCAGCTACAGTTTCTATCATTCTTTCTGACTTTATTAAGCATGACTGACCATACGTTTGGTGTGAGACTGTTGCATACTGTGTACGTTCTGCAAAGATGTATGATGAGTCCTGATCATAACCATAACCTATTAATTATAAAGGGTACAATTGTCTTTTTCTGCATGTTACTAAATAGGTCTGCCACTGAAATTATATGTTGGGTTGGGTTCTGACCTGCTGGATCAGACCACAAGGGCCCGTCTAGTCCAGCTTCCTGTATCTCATAGTGGCCCACTGGATGCCTCAGGGAGCACACAAGACAACAAAATACCTGTATTCTGTGCATGTGGCATTCAGAGATAGGCTACCTCTAAAACTCAGAGGTTGCATATGGCTTGTAACCTGTAGTGAACTTTTCCTCCATAAATCTGTCGAATCCCCTTTTGAAAGGCATCTAGGGCAGGTGCAATCACCACATCCTCTGGCAAGGAGTTCCACAGATTAATTTCCCGCTGAGTAAAGAAACTCTCCTGCCAGTCAATTTTAGTGGATGTCACCTGGTTCTGGTGTTGTGAGAGAGGGGAAATAACTTCTCTCCAGTCAAGGCCCATTAAAAAAAAGATCAACACATTTTAATTTTTGATTCCCTTGAAATAAAAGCAGCACAAAAGGGGGGGGGACCATCCAGTCTTTATGTCTTCATTGACCCACCCCTTTTTATTTTCCCAGGCTGCTATTATTTATTTAATTTATTTTAAAAAATTATACCCCGCCTTATCCTATGCCGAGGCAAATGCCCAAGGCGGCTTACAACAAGAATTGAAAACATAATTTAAAAACAATACATAAAATAAATTAAAAACAATAAAATCCACTGGGAGGGTTGACAATATGGAGCGGCAAAGCAGAACATCTTGAGACACAGGAGTCAGACAACAACCCATCACCCAAACACCAGACGAAACAAAAATGTTTTGAGCCCCTGCCAAAAAGTCATGAGGGAGGGGGTAGTTCTCAAATCCCCTGGCAAGGAGTTCCACAATTGTGGCGCCACACAACGCGCCACAATATTCTTGACTGTTCTCTGTTCTGGCTTCATCTGCTGTTTTTCTTTGCGATGCTTTTATTGGCATTTGGGCTTTAGGGTGTGTTTATTAATTGAGGACATTTGTGTTGAAGGGTGGGATATAAATTATTAAATAAATACCAGCTAATACAGTATACTACAATATGCCATTTTTATTTTTATTTTTGCTCTCTGTTGGTGTCTTGCTGGCCATATTTGCAGGTTTCCTTGAAATGTGCATTCTATTCTTTCCTGCACTTTTGCTTTTGCTGATTTGACAAGGAAACCTCCTGGGGAGGGAGAGGTGATTTCAGTTTAAAAATCAGCCAGTGGTCTCTGCAGATCAGGTTACTGTAATATACAGTCAACAGATGGCCCTGCCCAGACTTAGCCCAGCCCAAATCAGCTTAGTTTTCTGCAGCTTGTCAGTCAGTGGGTCAGGTGGTGGCGAGGGCAGCTAGAAAGGGATTATGTTATCATTTCCAAGACCAAGGATTAATAATGACAAATTCATTAAGAGTTTGCTCACCCCTTTTAACCCTCCATTACTGATTGCAATCAAAGCCACTCTTGTGCTCTCTCCACTTACCAAATGTTTTTTCTACGCATAAATGAAGGCTTCAGTCTGATTCTATGAATGGTTACTCAGAAGTAAGCCCCACTGAGTACAATGGTGCATAATATTCTCAAATAAATGTGCACAGAATGGCAGAGTTGGCCAGTCCTGCAACCAGCTTGACAATGATGCTGAACAGTGTCATGTTTTCACCAGTCCTGAGATTCCGGAACGATGCTTCCAGAGGGGGAGGAGCCATGCCAGCAGCAAAGAGAACAAAGTCTTGAGCAGTTTAAAGACTAATGGATTTACTGTGGCACCAGCTTTTGTGGGCTATAACCCACTTCATCAGATACATAAAGTGTTATCTGCTGTTGGCAGGTGTGCATGCATGTGGGGCCCAGTGGGTCCAGTGTCTGTGGGGCCCAGTGAGACCAGCCAGTGTATTGGCAACGTAGCTTGTGGGGGCCCAAATGGCTATGAAATGCAAATGGTACAGTGTGAAACTTAGGCTGCAATCCTTATATACACTTTCCTGGGGGTAAGCTCCACTTGAATACAATGAGACTTAGATCACAAGGGTTCCTAGAGGGGACATCCGGTACACCTCAGTGCACCTCTGGGTAAAACAATAGGAAAGTGGGAGGGTGATGGGTTGCTGGTCCAATCGTTAAGGAGACAAAGCAGAGGCTGGGATCAGGTGGCCTGTCTGTTGTCTTCTCCCAGGAACATATTTAGCATACTTTCAAAGATTTAGGAAATACGAGTAGAGAAGCCATGTAAAAAGAATCCAGCCAGAATAAAAACAATGTCTGATCCTGCTTACGTTTTCCAAAGGTTTTTAGAAATAGCAAGGCAGGCAGAAAATCATTAAAATCCACAGCTGAGCAAGTATATGTCCGACGTATTATATGTCTTAAGATATTTAGCATATCTTTTGTGTGTCTTCTTCCTGGCAGACTGGCCACTTAGCAAGTCTTTGTGAGAGGGGGAAGAGAATGGAATGTGCCTCTGCCTACGTGGTGTGAGCATCTTGGTTCATGGCTAAACTGGTGGTGCTGGTCAGATTCTCCCCTCCTCATGGCTCCTTGGCTCTGGAGAAATCTGTTACAGCATGGCTTCCACATCCAGGTGTGAGACAGAGACGCGGCATGGGCATCATGTTTGTGTCATAATACAGTCCAGCTCACAAGTCCTTGGCATCAAACATAAAGTCTCTTGGCAACATTCTCATAGGGCAACAGTCCTCATTTTTAGAGGTCACTGGGTAACACACAGTAGATTGTCTCCATTCCTTGTGTGTGTGTGTGTGTGTGTGTGTGTGTGTGTGTGTGTGTGTGTGTGTGTGTGTGTGTGTGTGTGTGTGTGTGTGTGTGATTTCCACCAATCTCCCTCTCTTCTGCCAGCTCCTACATTCCTTGAAAAGTTGTTCCTGAGGCATAAGGGACCCTCAAGAGCAGATATTTGGGGGAATCAGACAGCTGCAGAGAGAAGGGGAGAGATGGATGAAAATCACTTTTCCCACCTTGCACAAACAGGTCTTCTTCCACAAATAGAGGATGAAGTGTAGGATACAACTCAGTGACAGTAACAGCCATAATAGTGATAAAAATTTTTTTTCCTAACCTTGCTAAGTTAATTAACACCTGCTGCAATTTGACATTGTTCTGATTCAAGAAAACAGAACCAACACTTTTGATCAAATCTAATGCAGCAGTTTCACACTGGAGTCTCCCTTTGTCTGTTGAAGAATAGTGAAGTACAAGTCAGCAGCGTCCTGAGTGACTCAAATGTTCTAAATGTTGCCATTGTGATGACAGGTTTGTACCCATTTATTCTATTTGCATAGACTGACCTGTTTGTCCAATAGATCATGTTGGAGGATGAGCAGGTGAATGAGCCCCTGGTGGTATTATGGCTGACATTATTAGGTTCTGTAAGCAAAACAAAACAAAACACCTACTTCTGCTTCATTGACTACGCAAAAGCCTTTGATTGTGTGGATCACAACAAACTGTGGCAAATTCTTAAAGAGATGGGGGTACCAGACCACCTTACCTGTCTCCTGAGAAACCTGTATGCGGGTCAAGAAGCAACAGTTCGGACCGGCCATGGAACAACCGACTGGTTCAAAATTGGGAAGGGAGTACGGCAAGGCTGTATATTGTCACCCTGCCTATTTAACTTATATGCAGAGTACATTATGAGAAATGCAGGGCTGAATGAATCGCAAGCCGGAATCAAGATTGCCGGGAGAAATATCAACAACCTCAGATATGCAGATGATACCACCCTAATGGCAGAAAGTGAAGAAGAACTAAAGAGCCTCTTGATGAGGGTGAAAGAGGAGAGTGCAAAAGTTGGCTTGAAACTCAACATTAATAAAACTAAGATCATGGCATCTGGGCCCATCAATTCCTGGCAAATAGAAGGGGCAGAAATGGAAGCAGTAACAGATTTTACTTTTCTGGGCTCCAAGATCACTGCAGACGGAGACAGCAGCCATGAAATTAAAAGACGCTTACTCCTTGGAAGGAAAGCTATGGCAAACTTAGACAGCATAATAAAAAGCAGAGATATCACCATGCCAACAAAAGTTCGCATAGTCAGGGCGATGGTGTTCCCAGTAGCAATGTATGGTTGCGAGAGTTGGACCATAAGGAAGGCTGAACGCCAAAGAATAGATGCTTTCGAACTGTGGTGCTGGAGAAGACTCCTGAGAGTCCCTTGGACTGCTAGGAGATCAAATCAGTCAATCCTAAATGAAATCAACCCTGACTGTTCCCTGGAAGGACAGATACTAAGGCTGAAACTCAAATATTTTGGCCACCTAATGCGAAGAGAGGACTCTCTGGAGAAGACTCTGATGCTGGGAAAGATTGAAGGCAAAAGGAGAAGGGGAAGGCAAAGGATGAGATGGTTAGACAGCATCACCGATGCAACGAACATGAAAATGAGTGAACTCAGGAAGATAGTGGAGGACAGGAAGGCCTGGCGGGATATGGTTCATGGGATCACGAAGGGTCGGACACGACTTAACGACTGAACAACAAAATGTGCAAAATGGCTCTGGCTTATCTTCACAGATGACCTTTTCTGACACGGGTGTATGCCCGTGTAGGAGAGAAAAAAAACCCTCGGGAATGGAATCACGTGTGAAATTCTGCCGGGTTGGGGGCGCTCTTGCTGAGAAGAGTATTCTTGCAAAAGTATTCCCGCAGCCAGTTAGACACTTGAGCGATGTTCACACGTGGTGTTCTTGAACCCACTTCCCTTCTCCCACCACCACGGTATACCACCACGCATTGCCGGGAAGGCTCCTCCGCCGGGACAGCGCTCTTCAGCCAGGCCTGGCTCCCACTCTCTGGGGGTGGCTGGCTGGCTGGCTGCTGCGAGGCAGAGACTCCCGTCCGTCCCTGAGCATGTGGCAGAAGTAGGAGCGAGCGATCTTCAGCCTGCAGCTCAGTGCAGCTGATCTCGCCCAGGAAAGGAGGTTGGGGGAAGCAGCGGTGGAGGGCGGGGTCTCCAGGTGCCAAGCACCGTCCTTCGCCTGCTGCTAGCGAGACGCCGGAGGAGCGGCGGCGGGGGGGGGGGGGGACGCAGCGCGAAGTCGGCGCGAGTCGAGCGGGAGGGGCGATCCCGGAGTGGTCGGACCGGTCCGCTCCCCTCCAACGAGACTCCAGCAGCAGCCCGGAGTCTTTCTGGGCGCAGAGCAGCAGGCGGCGGCGGGCGGGCGGGCGGCGAGCCCAGCAGCAGCAACGTGCGTCCTCCTCCCGCCAGCCGCCTCGGGGTTTCCTGCATGCGGGGAGAGGCTCGCCGGAGCGCCGGGATCGCTCAGCCTCTGGAGGAGGCGGCAGAGCGGCCAGCGGGGAGAACCCTGGAGAGAGGCGGCTGCAGCCGCCAGGCAGCCTCCCTGGGTTAGGCACTCCAAGGGTCGTGGGAAGGCAGGCGCCGGAGGAGGGAGCCATGCAAACGGCCACCGCTTCCATCCTCGACGTGTCAAGGACGCTGGTGATCCGGGAGGACGGCAATGCCCAGAATAACTACACAGGTGAGAAGCGGCTGCTCGCCTTGCCCGAGAGAGAGAGAGAGAGAGAGAGAGAGAGAGAGAGAGAGAGAGAGAGAGAGAGAGAGAGAGAGAGAGAGCGGCCGTTGGGCAGCGGCTGCGGATCGGATCGGGGACACTTGGGACCCGCCGCGCAGGGAGGTGGGCTGGACTGGCGTTCTTGCTTGGGTGGAGCGAAAATCCCAGCGGCGTGTTGGGGCTGGCAGGTGCTGGCAAGTGCCTAGAGAGAGGGAGCCCACTCTCTCCTCGTGCCCCCCCCCCCCGTTGAATGGCTTCTTTTTAACAGGCTAATTCCGGAAAAGAGAGGTGCCGGGGCTCACTTGAACTGAAGGGTCTGCCCTTCTAGTTTCCGAGTTTCTGCGGATACTGGTTGCTGAAGGATCGGCACTCTCTCGATGCTCCGAGGCACTCTCGTTTGAATCATTGCGTTCAGTTTGTATGTTGTCCCATGCCTGGCATGAAATTGGTTGCGCGTCCGAGGTCAGATGACCCTGCCTTGTAAGCGGAAGGCTTCCAAGTCAGGCCCTGGCTGGCTGCACGCTGCTGACAAGATGATCTCAGGTAGCAAGCAGGGCTCCCTCCCTCCGGAAGACCTTTGCCTGCCGAGGCCTTGGAGAGCCGCTGTCAAGAGAATTGGACTGGCAGACCAATGGCCTGATTCCATATAGGCAGCTTTATACGCTCAGCTTCAGCCCTGGCATCTGCAGTGATAGAGGTCTGTAACAGCCTTCCAAGCCCTGCCAAATCCTTGATCCCCCGATCAGATCATCAGCATGTTTCACATCATCTGCAAGGTATTTGATGAGGAAAGTGCTCTTTTCTTGTTCTCTAATTCACCAGAACCTTGCGAGGCAGGTCCCTTAGTCCCCAGTTTCTAGAGTGGGGAGAAGTTGAGAGGCAGTGAGCTACAAAAGACCGTCCCTAAATCCTATCGATATGTGAATCCAAGTCTCAAAAGTATCCAAGGTGTTGTGTTGCATTTCTCCTGCAGGGAAAATGACATACCTTTGGGATACATGTGTGTGATGTGCACGTGTGCACTGCATGTTATTTTCTACACAGATGGGCTTTTTGTGCAGGAAAAAGTAACATTTGATATGGTCCCTACATGTAACATGCAATCCACTGAGCCACACAGATTGTACTCTTTATTAGTCGATTTCATTCAAATAATAGGTGCAGAATTGTTGTAGGAGAGAGTTTATTTATTTATCTCCACCACCACCCCACACACACACACTAGTAAAACAAGACACAGGTTTGTTCATGCTATATATAGCTTGTCTAGTCCAGCTACCTGGAATAGGAATTAAGCTCTGAATTTAAATCCCACTTTAAAAATACTTGCTCTATCCATGGTTGGATCTTCCAATTTTTTTTAAAATGTCCTTTAAATCAGCTGGGGTGGGGGGTCACCAAATCTCATCAAAGCAGTTGGTCTTAAAGAGAGGCTGCCATTTTTGCGATCTGCATCCACCCAAAGTTGCTGTATAGGAAGAAAAATGTGTTATATGTATTTTTACCCTGTGGATAGGGATAATTGAGACTTGGAAAATGGTATGGAGAAAGGGATTAAACCTAACTTCCCCAGTGCCACTGCTCCTATCAGATCTGCAGTCTCCTACAATTACTCTGAAGTAAAAACAAAACCACAGGTTTTCCATTAATCATGGATCATTTACGTAATATGTAGTTTGACCTTTCGTCTCTCTAGATTTTTTGTTTCCCCCTTCACGAGAAGCAGTGTAACTTAGAAATGTGAACTCTTGCTAATATTTATATACGTTCAGGATAAGAATATTTCCAACACAAGAAGTTATATTTTCCCTGAAGAGAAGGCACCATGGGAGATCCTTTACGTACTCTAAAATCTCAACCTTAATTTTGTCAGAAGAGAGTCATCGCACGTAGCACCTTGGGCGCCAACATTATCGGGGAAAAGTAGGGTATAAATGTAACTTAAATTGCACATAGTCTACTCAGAAGTAAGTTCTGTTGTGTTCAGTGGGACTTCCTCTGAGGAAAGTGTTGTAGGGTTTCAACCTTAGTTAAACCTGTGTTTAACTAAGGCTAACATTGAAACTAAGGCTGTTGCATTGAAATAAATTATTACCATTATTTACGAATATGTATATACAGTACTGTTTTTCAACCAAACACAGTTCACAAAAGTGTTTGCATAGCAAAATAAATCAATAAATGTTGGTTCCCTGTCCCCAAAGGACTCACAATCTAAAAATAAATAAATACAGAAGAGACACCAGCAACAGCCACTGGAAAAGACGCCATGCTGGGGTGAGGAGGGGCCATTGCGCAGCTCTCTCCCTGCTAAATATAAGAGGACACCACTTTAAAAGGTGCCTCTATGGTACTTCAGTGCCCCTTCTTTCAAAGTTAATTCCAATAAAGAAGTGTTTATGATTGTGGTAAGAAACCAGGGAGTTAACGTTCTTGCTTAGCTGGTGGGGTCTAGCCAATATGCTGTTTGCTGCTGTATTGTGTAAAAGAGGAGCAAATCAAAAGAAACCTATTGTGACTTGCTGATTTCACGTCAGGTTGAGGAGAGCTGAACAAACAAAACAGACAAAAATGGAACCGTTCACTTTCCTCGTGCTGCTGCCTGTACCTCACATTTCCCTTCTTTTAGAATTCTTTCCGTTAAGAGGGAAGTGATGTCAGCTGGGGTCAGGCAATGGCTGGTCTCATGCAGCGAGAGGATGTGTTGGCAAGTGCTCTTACGGTGTTCATTAATGAAATGTGCTTGCAGAAACACTGTGCTACGGAGAGGAGGGCAACCATATATTCTGAAAGTCAGTAACGAGTTCCTTTATATACCTAGGAGAAAATGAAACTGACACTGTGGTGCATCTCTCCATTTGTGGCGGTTAACTTATTTCCTGTACCCTTTAGCTAAAATGGAGGATTCATTGCACTCTCAAAAGTCTGGATCTGAGAGGAAAGGACTGCTGGCCAGTTCATGCTGAGGATGATTTTAAAAAATCAAACCCCAACACACTTTGTAAAAGATTTCTTGCTAGCAAGAATTCAAAGTAGAAATGCCAAACTTGTGTTGAGCATTGCAACCAATGGACACATGTAAAAAAAAAAACTTGGCAATCTTTAAAGTAACAACCAGTCTCAACATTTTTTCCTAAAGTGATGGAGTTTGAGATGAGGCCGGTCTCTTGCAAATGACTTCATCCTTAATGCAGCTTCAAGTCTGGTAATCATTTCATAATAGCTTTTTAGCAGCTGGCTTTGGTAACTGTTGGCTGAAAAGGTTCATTTGTGTTGGTATAATTGTATTGAAAAGCTGTCAAGACTCTATTCAGATGAAAGGCCATGGAGAAAGAAGGGGGCTGTGTCGACATAATTTAGTTAGTAAAACGTCCGCTGTTTGCTTAGAACTTATCAAGCACCTGTGCTAGCTATGCATTTTTGCAAAAGCATAATTGCATTTTCTCTAAAACTAAAAATGCATTTCAGGAAACATCCTGAGGTGCTTGCTTGATAGCTTAAGAATTTGTTGATACTGTACAGGAATTTTAGAATTATTTTTGCAACCTTGCAAAAGGGCAGCCCCACGGGAAAGGTAGCTTTCAGCACTATACCTATAATCCCAAGTGATGCCCCAGCAGAAGTCTCTCCTCTAGGAGTATGTTGATGTCTGAACAGCTTCACTAAAAAGTGCCCTGTCTTCCTCTGCCTTCTTGTCAGTAGTACATTTCATTACAACACTATTACAAATGTAATCCACTTTATTCACACAAAGCCTGATTCTTGGGGCTTTACTTGACTATTTATGGTACAGTAATAGACCACCAAGGGAGTCGTACACTAAGAAGAACTGTCTGTTCAAGGTTGGCTGTATCCCGGAACCATCCAGCTTATCGGGAGACTAACAATTGAATCTGTTGAGTGAACTGCATGATATATCTAACGGCCCTAATGGCCCGATCCTGCGTAAAGCTGCAGAGCGTGTGCTCCACAGGCACCTGGTGTCGTAAACATGCTATAAAGCACATGTTTGACACCTGGGGAGTAAGGTGTGGAGGCCGGCAGCCCTTACTCTGCCTCCTCCCGAACCCTACAGCCACTGGAACACGTAAGTCCTGCACCAGCTGGTGCAGGGGCGAGGGGAGGGAGGCCTGGGCGGCGAGGGAGGGAGGTCGTTGGCTGGCCGGGAGGGGGTAGGGATATTGGTGGTGATTTCCCTGCCCCAAACCGCCGACTTATCCTTCCCCGAACCACTCCTGCAGCTGACCTACCTGCTCCACCGGGGTGTCTGCAAGCCATTGTCATGCACGTGGGGTCTACGGCCATTTGCACTGGTGGCTGCAGGGCACATGACAGTGGGACAGCTTTTGTGCTGTCAGTCAGTGACTTACCGTGGCGAATAGTGAAATCTACCACCATAAGTCCTGGTTAAAATTGAGCTATGAGTCTTATAGCCCAATCCAGCACAAATCCCCATACAGTGATGCAATGGCGCCAGCTGTGCTGCATCCCACGGGGGATTTTTGCATGTTGGAGGTCTCCTTGGGGTAAGGAGACATTTGTAAGTGGACATTTGGCTCCTCAGGGTAAGGGGACATTTGTTCCACATTTGTCCCCTTGCCTCTGGGTAAGCCTCAACAACCACAATGGGTCAACCCGGACCTGTGCCAGTGATATTGCTGCCACAAGTCCTCGTTGATCCGTACAGGTGGATTAGACTTGGGAAGGGGGTTTGGATATGATGTGCACTGGTGCCACTAATCCTGCCCCCTCCTGGGCTTGATCTGCCCACCCCGTTGCTGCCCTCCCCCCACCCCTGCGCCAGACCTGCCTGATCCGGCAGGTTCCTGGGTGGCCACTAGCACCAGCGGGAAGGCTCTGGCCTTCCTGCTGGCATGCCCAGAACTTGCGCTGTCACAAAGCACTTTATGGTGCTTTTGCGACAGCGCATGCTAGCGGAACACGCGTTGCGCTGGCGCATCTTCTAGACAGGATTGTGCCATCAATCTAGGTTCAGCAATCACCACTGACTGGCTTTTTTAAATTAGTCAGGCAGATCAGAGACCTGAGGGAGAAGTGGGGTAATTGATCTGGTTAAAAAGCAATTAATGATTCTCCGGAAGGAACACAACCAGCTTAGCCAGCATACTAATGGTCACCAAAGTCTGCTTTTCCAAAACTATTTGTTGGAAGATAGTTGGAGGGAACAGAAGGGGTGATTTTTATTCCAGTTACAATAGTTTCCACTCTTCTTCACTGGGGAGTTGGCTCCATGGAATCCGACCTGCAGAAGCTGAGCGCTGTTGTGTTTGTCAGCAGGAGTGGGCGGGGGGGGGGGGGAGCGGGCACATGCTGGGGAGAGTTTGTTGGCTGAAGTGCAGGAGGCTCAGTGAAGCGCCCCAATTCCAAGAAGGAAGGAGGGGCCGGGGTCACATGGAAGGGTTGCTGGGTGGGAGAAACAGGGAACAAAGGGATGGGTCACCCCAGAGGAGCGGTCATTGTGCTTTGGCTGTGGTCAGAGGAGGAGCTGCCTGTGAACTCTGCAGAGATCACAGGCCTACAAAGCGTTCTTTTTTTATTCAGTTAGTCCTAAAATCATCTTAGCATTTCCCAGTGTGGGTCTTACACTTCTGCATCTGCAGTGGTCATTCAGTTACTCCTAAAAATCATCTTAAATTTAAGCAGCTGACCCTGATCCCTGTAGAACATACCAGGCTGAGAGATCCACAAAGCTTTCAGTTTGCATCTATTACTGGCACGAGATATTGGTGCTCATTTCACTTTTCTGATACTGAATTTTCAGTTTCCATTTTTGTCAGCCAGAAGGGCTATATTTGATTTAGATTCGTTTCCAAGTGTGTCCACAAAACTATCATTTCACCTCTATTATTGGCACGAGATATTGGTGCTCACTTCACTTTTCTGATACCGAACCTCAGTCATATCTATTTTCTCCCTCGTTTCTTCCACCCTGTTTTCCGGCACACTGACAGTTTTGTGTCTTCAAACTCGCAGAGACCTCATATCGGTTTTCTCCCTCGTTTAATGGTTAATTACTTATATTAATTGTGTCTATTAAATTAAATAAATATTTTACAAACACATAAAAACTCATTTACGATATAGAAATATAATTCATCATGCATTCCCCGGGTTCCATGTTGAACGCAGCAATCCTATACACACACTTACCTGAGAGTAAGTCCCACTGACCTTCATGGGGCTTACTTCTGAGAAGATAAGCCTAGGATTGCACTGGAAGTCCGCATGCGGCCCTTGAGGTACGAAAAGTTGGACTGCCCTGATCTAAGCAATATGTTAGATTTAGCACGGGGCAGGCAGAAGGTGGGGGGGGGGGGAGATCTACTGGTGGATCTCTAGGTGACTTGCAGTAGATCAGCAAATGTTTCTGACTCCCAATTGTTGGACAATACATAGCAAGTAGAATTACAATTTTTTTTAAAAATCTCTGCCTTTGCTGGCCTTGTGCTTATTGCTTATCTTCTAGCCTCCATCTCCTTCACCTGTAAAACTGGAGTTTTCATTGGCTGCACATTGGCTTTGACCAGGTGTTTCTGCAGCTCTGTTGGCCAGTTTGAGAGTTTCGTGATAGAATCCCTGACGTAGGTTTTTACTTTGCTATGCAAGTCATCCCAGTGTGTGTCCCATAGGCTGCAGCTGGTCATTGGTCCCACCCCCTCTGCACCATGAGTGGTTCTGCCCCCCCCCCCAGCCTCTATTTTGCATCCAGCTCCAGATGGTGACCCACAGTGTTCTAGCAGGAAATAAAGTTAGCTGTGCAGGCCAGAAGTCTGCCCATGTCTGAGTTAAGAAGTGATAGTCGACACGCTATACATCCTCTGCATCCTTGGTTTGCCTGGAACCTTTCATAAAGGATTGGGGCTCTGTGGAAAGAAGCAACCTGCTTTTCAGAAGGGTATGCTAGAACTCCTTGTTCGCACAGATACGTGTGTTGCCTCAGGTGAAAAACTCTAAAATAACACCTGAATGTGGACTGTGTGAAGAAACACCTAGGCGTGACCGTCAACTCACCATCCTCTGGATTTCACAGATGTAATTGGCCATCTTTTGAGTTAAACCTGAATTTTGAATTTGTACTGAATAGCCTAGGTAATCAAATATCATTCTAGTCTGTCTTGTTTCTTGGGGAGATGTACAGCTATTGATTGAAAAGGTCAGGGGAGTTCTACTTCGCTACAGTAAATCAAGACAGGAGTAAGTCTGTTAGAACTAATCTGAAGCATTTCGCTTTGCCTGTCATTTCATTACAGTGATAAACAAGCTTAATGTGATTTTGGTTCCTGTCATCTCCCCCTAATTCCCTGTAGATAGGGGAGCAAAAGCTTGGGCTGGGCATTTTTAACCACTTGCAGGAATGAGTCATGCCTTTTCCCAGGCATTTCTGTGGATATGTTCTGCCTGTGACAGGGCACTTATCTGCAACAGTTCATGTGTGCTTTACACTAGGGTAGGATTTGCTGAGTTCTTATTTTGCCAGCTAGTTTGGATTGTAGTATAACTGTCTGCGCATGATCCACAGTATTCTGATTTAAGAAGCTGCCTTTCTTCTGGCTTAAGATATTCTGGAATTTTGGTTTAAGATATTGAAGATAAAGGTATTCTGGTTTAAGATAGCTACCATTGGTCTATCTGCTCCCGATGGGGTTCCCTAGTGAAAAGCACAGGCTTAAGAGTACATTATTCCAAGTAGGAACTGAGCAGCAGTGTCCACACCATGATCATGTGTACAGTGAATGCATGCAGGGGGTGAATGGGAATGTGGTATCAAGCCTCCATTATAAATGCATTCATTGTTGTATGGACACTGTGCACATGGTTCCCCATTCAAAAGAGCAGCACATCCTATTGCTATTTCTCTGTGCAAAAGAACAGCCCAGCTATTGCTTATCTTTTGTGTATGGAGGAGCTGTTAAATGGTGCAAAATAGACTGATCACATTCTCTGCTTCTATGGTTTTTATTATAGGATTCAAATGGTCATCTCTGGGTTCCGCAGAGAGTGTACCTTGCCTTCAGTACTCCATCAGAAACACAGTGTAGAAATCAATTAAACAGCAGCAATCATTTTCATTCTGGCATTTCTGTAATAGAGGTCAGAAGAAGGATTGGTCTTGCTTTTTTGCTTGTGCGTGGGCCATTTGGAAATTGGGAAGCCAGAAATGGCTTACATCTCCAACTTCCTTTCACAAACCATTTCTGAAAGAATGTTTATGACTTCATTCTCTGGGAAAGTGGAGGCACACAAACTGTACTGTGTGACATCATCAATTGCGTGTGATATAAGTGTTCTAACACGGCTCTTGATTCAGTAGATGGGTTTGTGCCATTTAGTATGAATGCCATCAGCAAGCATATGCTACATCAGGGGTTCTCAACCTGTGGTACGGGTACCCCTAGGGGTACGCGGACCTCTTGCTGGGGGTATGCCAAGCCCTGCCCCTTATCTGCCCCATCAGCAGCTAATTAAGTGTTAATTAACATGGATTTTAAATTTTAATTATTTTCGGAGCTCTTCTGTCTCTCTGATTTTGGTTTTGGGCTTATTTTTGTACTTTGGAAAATGTACTTTGGTGGGGTGAAGGAGGGAGGAGCTGATTTTGGGAAGTGTGACTTGGAGAAAAAAGAGATCTTTGCATTTCTCTCTCTCTCACACACATACACACACACACAGAGTTAAATAAGACATTTTTTCACATTTAAAATTGTTTTAGTACTTTTTTATTTAATGATTAACTACCTAATTAATTAATTGATTAATCCAATTAATTAGAAGTTAAGTAGCAGGGGATACTTCAGAAAATTGGACTGTGATAGAGGATACCCAGGCCTCCAAAGGTTGAGAACCCCTGTACTACATATTTTCATTGCTTTGAAAGATGCAGATCATATTGATGCCATTCTAATGTTAGCAGAGTCATGTTGTTGTGAGATTCTGTGAACACAGCCTGGGAATTAATTGTGGAGTGGGAAGTGTACATCTAAGAGCATTCAGATGGAGCAACTGGATGTTGTCAAAAATGGGAAGAGCAAACACCCTATGGAAATCTTTACTTTCAAAGTTAGTTTGTACAATTAAGAACATAAGAAGAGTCCTGCTGGATGAAGCCAAAGGCTCATCTAGTCCAGCTTCCTGTATCTCACAGTGGCCCCACCATACTGTTGCCACTCCCTTGCATCTGGCTTCAGAAATAGCCTACTTCTAAAACCAAGAGGTTGCATATACACATCATGACTTGTAACCTGTGATGGACGTTTCCTCTATAAATATGTCCAACCCCCTTTTAAAGGCATCTAGACCAGGTGCCATCACCACATCCTGTGGCAAGGAGTTCCACAAATTAATTACCTCTGGGTAAAGAAATATTTTATTTCGTCTGTTCTAACTCTCCCGCCAGTCAATTTTAGTGGATATCTCCTGGTTCTGGTGTTGTGCGAGAGGAAAAGAACATCCCTCTATCTATCCACTCTCTCCATCCCATGCATAATTTTATATACATCCCATGCATATACAATCATGTCCCCCCTCAGGTGCCTTTTTTCTAGACTGAAGAGCCCCAAACGCTGTAGCCTTTCCTCATAAGGGAGATGCCCCAGCCCACTAATCGTTTTTTTCCAGTTCCACTATATCCTTTTTGAGATGTGGTGACCAGAACTGTACACAATACTCCAGATGTGGCCTTACCATCGATTTGTTCAATGGCATAATAATATTCGCCACTTTATTCTCAATCTCTATTTTAATTATCCTGAGCATGGAATTGGCCTTCTTCACAGCTGCAGCATACTGGGTCAACCCTTTTCTATGTCTCTTCAAGAAAAAATAATCTGAGCTGTTGATTGTCTTTTGTATGCCGATCATACATGCGCTGCATCCTAAATACTGTAGATTAAAAGGGCATTTAAACCAATTAAAAAAATAGAAGTATATATTACTTTGTGACAGTAATAAATACTACTGTTCATTTCCCCTTAATATCAAGCAGTCAGACAACTGCTCCATGTAGCCCAGTATTGTATACTCTGGTTGGTGGTGCCTCTTCCTGATCTCAGCTGGAGATCTTTTCCATCATCTGCTACCTGATCCTTTTGGCTGGAGATGCTGAAACCAGGGCTGGACCATCTATGAGGCTGACTGAGTAAGTTGCCTCAGGCAGCAAATTAGCAGGGGGATCCTCCTCTGCTACTCTTTCTCCTTCTGTTCCTCCTTGAAAAGGAAGAGGAGAACAGAATGGAAGAGGATGTATGAAGGAGAAGGGAGTGGGTGGGCTAGAGCAGGCGTTCCCAACCTGTGGGTACACGGACTGCCGGCTGGGGGTACGCGAGACGCTGTCCCTTATCAGCTGCTGCGATCACCAGCTGATAAAGGACAGCTGATAAAGGGGATTTTTTCCAGGTTGCGGTGCAGGTGGGCGCTCGCTTGAGCCGCAACCTGGAAAAATGTCCCTGAGATGTCCCCGGTAGCTCCTCCTACCTGTTCTCTTGGGCGCCACCATCTTGGATCTCATGAGATTTGGATCTCTCTCATCTTGGATCATCTTGGATCATTCAGGAGAAGCTGGGGGTACACGGGGCAGCCGGAGGCCCGCATAGGCAGTACGTGGGCCTCTGAAGATTGGGAACCCCTGGGCTAGAGCATTTAGCCCACTACGTTCCTCCTCTCCACACGTCCTTCCTCTCCACACTCCACACTACTCTCCACACAATCTTTCTACAAAGGATTGGCCATCTTTGTTAAACCTGAATTGCATTGAATTTGCATTTTCACTGCATTTATCTTTCTTTTTGAGGAGGAGCTGGATGAGAGGCAGTAGAGGAAAGGTGTGTGTGTGTGTGTGTGTGTGTGTGTGTGTGTGTGTGTGTGTGTGTGTGTGAGAGAGAGAGAGAGAGAGAGAGAGAGAGAGAGAGAGATTTGGTGCACTAGGAGGTATTGGACCAATCCTGGCTGGAACTTCTGTCTTCTACCACTGTGCTATCGCTTTCATTCACCAAACCCTCTGACCGTGGGCCCAATCCTAACCAACTTTCTAGCACCAATGCAGTCGCAATGCAGCCCTGAGGCAAGGGAACAAATATTCCCTTACCTTGAGGAGGCCTCTGTGACTGCCCCTCCAACACAGGATTCAGCGCACGGCATTGGCACGACTGCATCAGTGCTGGAAATTTGGATAGGATTGGGCCCTGTGTTTCTGTTCTTCTTATCTATACCCACCCCAGATGAGCATGTACTTTAAATCTATAGTTTCTTACTGTTGGATGGCTCCCACTGGTTCAAAAGATTAATAGGTACCTCCATAGAGCATTTATCTGTTGTAGAGACAGAACATACATTTGCTATAAATAAGATATTGCTTTCCTAATACTGTATACTCTTTTCCTCTCCCGCATGCTTTCTTGCCATGGGTGAGATTAGGTTTACAACACAGTGCTGTGGTGTTAGCTGACAACAAAAATGGGGGAAAAATGCTTTCATTCATTGTCACATCATGGTCCAGATTCTGTTTGGGACCAGAGGTATAGGGATCAGGGGGCGGTACGCCCCTGGGTGGTAGGCAGGAGGCCCCTGCCCCAGGCAGCAAATGGGTGGCGCGGGGTAAAAACAGCGGCTGCGGAGGCTTTTTTTGTCACTGCAGCCGCGCTAGTGTGGCCCACTCGCCCGCCCTGTTAGAGGCCTTTTTCTGGCCGAAAAACGCAGGTGTGTTTGTTTTGGCTGAAAAAGGCTGTGATCGCAACTCGGCGGCCGGAGGGGGCAGGGCAAGTGATGTCACTGGGGGTGCGTCACGGACTCCTGCCCCTGGCAGCACGCGACGCCGCCCCCAGCCCCCTAATGGCTAGCTACGCCAGTGTTTGGGAACCACCTGCAGCTGCTATTTGTCCAGGAGAAAAGCTCCCACTGGCACCCATCTCCTGGAGCAAATGGAATCTACAGGGGCCATGATCCAGATCAGGACCATGGTGGGAGCAAGGAGTTAAAGGGATCCTCCCACGTCGTGGTCCCAGCATGAGTCACTCCTCCCCCATGACTCTTATTTATTAAAGAAAAATTAATCGTAACAGTTCTAATGATGTTGATAACGTCATGTGCTGTTTGGTCCTTAAGACTAGGCTGTCAGAGAGCCAGGTAGACCTCAGTGCTTAAACTGTGGGGGAAAGGTAGGGGCCCCATCATGAAAGCCATAAACCCTACCTAAATCCCCTCAATTGGAGCCATATCATGGTCCACCATAAAACAGTAGCTAGGGAGGCCAGCATGAAAGGTAAGGGGGCTGGGGGCCCTTCTGTACCCCTGAATTTCAAACACAGTAAGATACATACACTATTGGATTCATTCTTCAGTGCTCTCTACAATAGCTCCCCTAAAAATATGCACCAGTGACTAGAGAGAATGCCAGAGAGATACATCAATAATTTTTGCCGCCAAAGATGACAAAGAGAGAATGGATTGCAATTCTAGTTGACTTGCTGTTTTAAAGCACAATGTGTGTGTGGTTTGCCCTTTTGCGGTTTTGCAAGTGCAAAGAGGAAACCTGTTTTCTTGTGCAATAAGCTATGTACATTTCTTCCTGGCAGTCTTTAGTAGCGCTTATTCCTGGCGAGGTGCAGCCAGTGTAATATCTGTCCACACAGTACACATAGGTTGAACTGCTGGAAATATATTGGCAGGAAATGTCACCCAATGCCGCCTCTGCTCAATTTTTTTTTTTAAAGCCCCTTAGCTTGCTCCTGTCCTGACACAGTTTCTTAAAATGCAGATCTTCTGGTTTGATTTAAAAGGATTATACGAATAAAGGAGCACTTTTGTGTTTGAAGAAACTGCTCGAGGAGCAAGGTAAGGAGGGGGGTGATCTGTTTGGTGATCAGCAGGTGGAACGGAGGTCAATGTGGATTGCATCTGCGGCAGGCTGGTGAGTGGTGGCGGCGGCACAGACTTGGGTTGAAGGGCACCCCGCGAATCCACCACCCCTTGCCCCCCCTGCAGTCTACTGCTGATGCAACCCCCACATCCCCTAGCCTCATGGATGAGCCACCCCTGATGTCACCTCTCTTTGGAGCATTTTAAGACTGCAATCTTATGCACATTTGCTTGGGAGTAAATCCTATTTAACACCACAGACTTATTTCTGAGTAACCTTAAAGAGGGGTCAGGCTGTGAATGTAGCTTCAGCATTTTGAAAAGAGGGTCAAAAATAGCAGCCACAGTTACAGCACAAGCCTATGTATGTGTGCCCATAAGTAAACCCTACTGAGTTCAATGGGACTTTCTCCCAGGTACGCGGGTACTGGAATTGTAACCTTAAATGCTTCTCAGTTCTATGGATTTCAGTGGGGGAGATCTGAACGCGTTCTTAATTTTCCCATCGAAATCAATGAGACTGTAAAGAGTTTAATTGTGGTTTGGATCATGCCTAGCTTTGTTGTTAGTCGGTGACTTTCTGCAGAAACAAACAACACATTTGATAGATAATAAAAATGCTATTTAATTTTATATCCAGTGTAGCATCCTCTTTTTTTTTTACGTAAGAGGAAAACTTAGTTAATAATATGAGCCTCATGAAAGATATCTACCACGCTTACATTCTGGGCACACAGATCTGACCCTAATGATAGATTCACTGCAAAAAGCTTTGCTTCTTTGTTGAAGCTTGATTCATATATCTGCAAGATGTTTAGATAGAGGATAGCACTAGAATTTTTATGAGAGAGTAATAGATGCCCTACAAGTGCAAAGTCTCTCCCCCCCCCCCACATTGTGAGTGCTGTGACACTTTTCATGGAGTTCTTTTATGGTGGTCGGAAATGTTTGAACATTATTTGAACATTATCCTGAGATAATCTGTCAGATTTACTATGAACATGGGAAAGTTAACTCTTCTCTTCGTCGTTGCTTCTGTTAGAAAATATGGCTTCTAGGTAATGGGTCCCACGTACCGTTTGGCACTGTCTGCAGCAGTACCACGGTTGGCTGCACACATTTAACAAATGAGAAGTTATTCATGAGTTCTAGAAGAGAATAATGATTAGGACTGAGATGAATGTTCTCTTGGTTTGCTTCTTGCCTCAAAAGTCGTAACTTGGGGGTACTCCTTAATGCTATCTTCAGGGTTGTCTGCAGCAACTGTTCCCATTCTCTGCCTATTCAGTGCTATATTTTCCCCCTGTTTCAGTCCTGTATGAAAGATTCCAGCCAATCAAGGATCATATACTGGATGTGATGATGTCATAATACAGTGAGCCCTCAGTATCCGCAGGGGATTGGTTCCGGGACCCCCCACAGATACCAAAATCTGTGGATGCTCAAGTGCATCCACATTGTCATGCTGCAGTGCATTACCGGGAACCTCTGGAGGCCGCTTCCGGATTGCACCAGGCCCATGATACACTACGTTGGCCTCCACGGGCCCCAGGACGCCCTGGGAAACCATTGGAAGTTGTGGAGGCAACCGGAGGTTGCTGGTAAGGATCCATGAATGGTTAAATCCAAGGACTTGCGGATGTGGAGGGTCCACTGTACTACATATCTGATTTGTCTATGTGATGTCTTTAGGGCAAATGAACCCCATTTAGGATTAAGGAAATACTTATACTAGTTACATAGTAAGTCCTATCCAATCAGAGATCACTTAAACGTTGAACATTTTTGCAGCCTTTTACAGTGACGCCCTTCCCATTTTCCAAAGGATGGATGCTGTTTTGACATTGATGGAGATTTTCATGATTAGACGTTTTCCCTTTTGGTTCAGCTTAAATAGTGATACCTTAAAAACAGGTATCACCATTTAACTACAGATAAAGAAAAACCCTAGTAAAAACAGCCATCCTACATATTAAAGAAAAAGGTTATACACTCTCATTATTAAAGAAAGGGCCACTGAGCTCAAGACCAGCTCAATGAAAAAAGGAGAGAAATTACATACAAGAAAAGAGAAAATCTTTTGCTGACATTTTAGAGACCTTTTTTGATCTGTGTATTTCTATTTCTGTTACTCATTTTTATGCAGGAATAGTCATAAGGAAGAGCAAAGGGAATTTATATACTACCACACACTACAAGAATTTTTTTTCTCTCTTCCTTGTCTGCTCTTCTCCAAGGCAAAATCTTCAGCACTGAATGCAGTATTAGAAAGTGATTAAGGAGGATATCCATGAATTACATATGTTGCTCACTCACTCTGGGGGTAAATGCTAAGCAAAAATCCAATGGACATATTGCACTTAGCCTAAGCCTGGATTTAAATGTATCACTGGGTGTGCAAAACCATAACCCCGGTGGGGTGGGGTTTAAAAGCTAGCAGGTAAAGCAGAGCAGTATCCTGTTGATTAGCTAATGGTAGAGATAAATGGTAGAGAATACCAATCTCTATCACGACACTAGCAGCTAGTGAGCTTCCCAGAAGAGTTTTGGAGGAGATGAAGTGCTGGACTCTTCCTTGGTCTGATCCAGCAATGCTCTTAGCATGCTTCAGCAAAACTTGCCAGGGTTAGGATGTAACGGGCAGCGCAATCCTGCCTAACTATATGCACCTCTTCCCCGGGTGTAAGCGAGCCTGGGGTCTATGGGCTTCCTCGGATGCACGCCAAGTCCAGACCTGGCGTACATTCGGGGAGGCGTTGTAAGGGTGGCGTGGGCCAGGAAGGGGCTTAGGATATCGGTGCCGATATCCATGCCCCCTCCCCACCCAGGCCAGCCAATGCCCCCCTCCCTCGCCACCCTGTCCCGCCCTCCCACCGATTGGTGCAGGACCTACCTGCAGCAGCTGGAGTTGGGTGAGTTGCGAGGCGTAGTAAGCAGCACCTGCTTCTGTGCTAGCGCCACTTACTCTCCAGGTGTCAAACATGCCTTATAGCACATTTACGACACCCTGGAGTGGTGCAGTGGCAGCCGCACCACTCCAAAGTTACACAGGATTGTGCTGTAAGGGCGCTAGCGTGAACTATTATCTGTGTCTAATCAACACTTGGGAGAAAAGCATAATTATGCCTGTTGGCTCTGCCCTGCTCTTCATGCATCAATTAATTGAGCCTATTTCTGGATAGACCCTGCATATATACAGTGTGTACGTGTGGAGGACTTTGTGCACAAGGTACAAGCAACACAACAAGGTTGTGGATAAGAAGGCCTACCACTGTTCTGCTTTTCAGTATTGCTACAATATGAAAATGATATTTAAAGAACCTGATGACGAAAACCTTTGACTTTAGCAACACATTCACCAACAGCCCAGAAAAACTGACTTCTAACACCTCAGATAAATATATGGGTGATCTAATTAAAGGAAATCCACAAACCAAAGGTGTCATGTAATTACATCCTGACTGTTATTTTCTAGTTAAAAATAACCAGCAATAGACATTACCATAATTATTCTTATGAGCACAAAATTTGCAAATGTGACTTACTCATGAGAGAGTTATAACCCATTCTCTCATTCTTTTCTTTTGCAATTAACATATATTATGGCGTGGCCAACTCCGATTTTTCCTCCATTGTCACCAGGGACAATTTAAATCGTGTTATATACTTCCTATGATTCCATTGTTAAGTGGAGAGAGAGAGAGAGAGAGAGAGAGAGAGAGAGAGAGAGAGAGAGAGAGAGAGAGAGAGGCTTACCAGATCTTCAACCGGGACAGAGTGCTAGACCTTTAGGAGAAGGAATGTGGGCAGGTATAGCTTGTTAATCCTTAGAGCACAATCCTAGGCATGTCTACTCAGAAGAAAGCCCCACTGAACACAATGGGGCTTGCTTCTGAGTAGACATTCCTAGGATTGTGCTCTATGGTTTAACAAGCTACACCTGCCCACCATCAGCGGCGTCACTAGGACGCGCGCCGCCCTCGCGCGCTGCCCTAATGACCCCCGTGCTGCCCGACAGCTGGCTGGCGAGATGTCTCCAGAGCCGGCAGCAGCGGAGCCTCCGCTGCTGCCGGCTCTGGAGACATCCTCTCCGGCCGGCTGTCTTGGGCAGGAGGAGGCCTCGGAGCGTCCGCCCTCGGTGGAGCTCCAAGGCCTTCTGAGGGAGGCCCGATGCGTGACATCATATTTAGAAGGTTTCGCGCATGCGCAGTACGTTTCTGAGGGCAAATTTGCCCTCAAACGTTCTGCGCATGCGCTAAACCTTCTAAATATGACGTGTCGCATCGGGCTTCCCTCAGAAGGCCTTGGAGCTCCGCCGAGGGCGGACGCTCTGAGGCCTCCTCCGAGGCGTCGCTGGAGCGCGGCGGGAAGGGCAGACCGCCTGCGCGCAATGCGCGGGTGCACGCGCGCGACCGCGCGTCACCCATTGCGCGCGTCGCCCCCAGGCGGACCGCCCTTCCTGCCGCGCTCCAGCGACGCCTCTGCCCACATTCCTTCTCCTAAAGGTCTAGCACTCTGTCCCGGTTGGAGATCTGGTAAGCCGAGAGAGAGTGAGAGAGAGAGAGAGAGAGAGAGAGAGAGAGAGAGAGAGAGAGAGAGAGAGAGAGAGAGAGAGAGAGAGAGAAAATTTACTGCATTGCATTGCTTAATTTCTGTGTTTAAAAATAACAAATCTGAACAGGATAAAACAGAAAGCATGTTTTACAACTTTTAAGACAAAGCAGCATTGATAGATATCTGACTTCGTACTCTTAAGTCTTAATTTGTTGTTTGCAGACAGAAAAGAACAAGAAGTCTCAACATCTTTCCCAGATCTTTCCTAGATCCATGAGGGAGATGATCCACAGTTTAATCAAACCTGGCTTTGATGTGAATGAGAAAATGTAGCAACTGGAACAAATCCTCTCCTCCTGAACGTAACATAAAAGGCACAGCCAGCAATCTACTTATGACACCTCCATGTATTCTGACTGAAAGGAAGACTCATCTATGAGTCAGAATACATGGGATCTTTGTAAGTAGATTTTTATTGGGCTCAAAATGTGTTATGAATCTAAAATTAAGATTGCCTTGAGGAAGTGAATAGACTGTTCATTATTTATTTCTGTTTATAACTTGCCACATGCTTAAGATTCCAGCTGGAGCCTATTTAAATTAACAGCCCAATCACTCCTTCCCCTCCCCACTGATGCAGCTGCTCCAAAAAGGTGCATGCTGCATCCAGTCGGGAGGCTTGGGAGCCGGAGGGAAAAGGGAAATTGCACTCCATTGCACTCCTGCTCACCAATGGGTTTCCTCAGACCTGTGCCAGCTCTTTAGCATGCGCAAGTCTGAGGAGAAGATAGGAGCGAGGAGCTTCCAAATGGAGGGGATAGGATCCAGTGTCGCCATTACCACTGGATCCACTGCCTCCGCACCCCGTTCTTCCCCTTTCCTGCCCAGTTTTGCCCCCAGTCCATCCCCCTCTGTCCACCCCACCCCAACCTCATCTGGTCTGGCAGGTGTGGCGGGGATCCATTGGTGGAGCTGCACCGTCTGTTGCTACCTGTTGTGGCAGCGCTTGCAAAATGGCCACCAGTAAAGCAAAATGTGCACTCCATCGGCAGCCATTTTTCAACAGCGGAAGTGACTTCCGCTGTCGAAAGAGGCTCCATGCAAGAGCCCAATCCTGCATAGGATTGGGCTATAATTCTGCATAAAACATCCTGTATTCCAATTTAACTTTGTTGCAAAGTGCCAACCTGGAGACTCTTCTGTCTTGACAAAAAATTGTCTTTCCTCTTTTTTTCCGCTTAACATCCAAGCTGAAGAAAAGTTCTGAAAACTCAGAAGCCTGCTGACCACCTTGTGATATTTTAGTTGGTCCTAATAAAGCCTACTTTGGCTTTTTGTCTAATTAACCAACATGGCCTTCTACAATTGTCAGATTACTGGTACTCTTTCAACTGTTCTTGTTTTCTAATATGCAAAATATCAATCCACTGCATGCCAACAGTGAAAACACATGATAAATGTTTCTGACAAACCGATCCTGCTCTACAGATAATAATCATAAAGCAGACGAGATGATTTTGATTTCATCCTATTTAAGTTCTTTCTTGCCAATTTCATTCGTTCATTTGCCAGTATCTGAAATACTGTATATACATGGCTGCTCCAGAAACTCAGTTCATTCCTACTGTTTCCTTCTGGTTTGTGCAAATTTAAGTTATGCATAATCACATTTTAAGGGTGCTTATTCTTGCATCTTATTGGTTTGTCATGTGACATGAATCTGCTTTAAAGGCACCTTAGCTGGCTGAAAGGGAATACTGAAAATACTCAATAAGCATGAGTAAACTCACCCTAAGTGTCATTGCAACATCTAAATTGGAGTAAATGTATGCCTATGTTTACTAGTAAAATTCTTAATTTTTTTTTTACAAAATGTATTAACACACAAAACAAATTCCACTAGTTTTTCAGACTAGGATATGATAAGTTCATGAACAAGCCACAAATTACAAATCTTCATAGGAAACTGATTATCATGCAATTCACAGAAAAAAGTGCTTAGATTTCTTCATTGCCCAGCTGAGGATCACACACACACACTGTGTGTGTGTGTGTGTGTGTGTGTGTGTGTGTGTGTGTGTGTGTGTGTGTGTGTGTGTGTGTACACAAGGTCAGCCAGCATCAGGACCAGGCACACAGAGAGAAAACTCCATAAGCCTCCCGCTCACCAATGGGTCTCCTCAGACCATTTAACCCTTTCTCTTCACACCATGGTCCTGATGAAAATCATACCCCCCCCCCCCACAGCTGCTGTTAGCTCTGGAACCTCTCATCAGTGCCAATGGAAACTTCCCTTCTGGGGTTACCAATAGCTTTGCAGGAAGGGCAGTTTCCCCCCATCCCATATACCACGGTCCCAGTCCTAATTAGATCCCCCCCCCGATACTGTTTTAATTTAAACAAAAAACAAAAAGCCAGCATGTTTTGGAAAGATAAATGATACGATTTGATGCTGAATCAAACAAAGCAAAGGGTCAAACTACTATTAGAAGTTCTATGTTTTTGAAATACTGTATTTAACTCACGTGAAGGGGGCTGCACATGTATTCAGAGCAACAACAGGGGAAGGTACTTCACCCTTTTCCCCAAGGTCTCTTCCTAATTAAAAAAAGAAGAAAATCCTCTCTGATGGCTGCTGAGAATGGTCTTTTGATCAGGAAGACCAGGGATGGCCCATAGATGATGAAAATGTTGCCACTCACGTCAAGCAGCGGACAGACTGAGGATGCCTTTAACCCTGAATCTGCTGCTACTGCCTCTCTCTGGCCCACCATGGAAGAGCAGATCAGAACACAGTGATCGGCCCCCTAGACTCTTACCTCAGTCTTTCCTCGTGCAGTCCTTTAAAACAATACAGAAAGTGTGGAACGTTCTGGGAGCAAACGGACCTGTGTGAGGAAGGTGTTTGGGAAGCAAATCTCTGTCTTCTGAGCCTTTTTTGGCTGTGTGGTGGTGCCACAACCAACCTCCCACTTGGAGGTAAGGGGATGGGGGTGGTTGAGGCAGTGACTGTGGGGGGGGCAGAGGTGAATTTTCTGCACCGAAGATGCGACCTGCCCTCAGGCTGTCCCTGAGGAAGACAGCATAGGAAAAAGCGTTAAACATCCCCTCCTCTCTGCCACTGCTCCTCAGAAGTTGTTTAGGAACATACAATTCCCCCACCTGCATTTAAATAACAAACATCAGGACATAAATCATAGAGCTCTTTGGGCGAAAGGTCCCTATGCAAGGCGCTTGTTGATGTGGCATTTCTTCTTTTGCTTGGTGTTCCCTTTGCCCCCAATGCTTTTCTTGCTGTTTTAGCTGTCATGTTTACTGTTAATTGGTGGCTGCTTTTTTTATTATCTGCTGCTGGTTTTTATAGTTTTAACTGCTTTGCTGTCTTTTTCTGCTTTATTATTATTTATTTGCTGCTTCTAGCCATTGGGACTTTTTGTGTTTTATTAAGAACATAAGAACATAAACATAAGAACATAAGAAGAGCCCTGCTGGATCAGGCCAAAAGCCCATCTAGTCCAGCTTCCTGTGTCACACAGTGGCCCCACCAGATGCCTCAGGGAGCACACGAGACAACAAGATACCTGTGTCCAGTCGCCACTCCCTTGCACCTGGCACAGAGAAAACCCACTTCTAAAACCAGGAGGTTGCTTATGGCTTGTAACCTGTGATGGTCTTTTCCTCCATGAATTTGTCCAAACCCCTTTTAAAGGCATCTAGGCCAGGTGCCATCACCACATCCTGTGGCAAGGAGTTCCACAGATGAATCACACGCTGGGTAAAGAAATATTTTCTTTTGTCTGTTCTAACTCTCCCTCCACTCAATTTTAGTGCGTGTCCCCTGGTTCTGGTGTTGTGCGAGAGGGAGAAGAATTTCCCTCTATCCACTCTCTCCATCCCATGCATAATTTTATAAGTCTCAATCATGTCCCCCCTCAGGCGCCTTTTTTCTAGGCTGAAAAGACCCAGACGCTGTAGCCTTTCCTCGTAAGGGAGGTGCTCCAGCCCACTAATCATTCTGGTCGCTCTTTTCTGCACCTTTTCCAATTCAGCTATATCCTTTTTGAGGTATGGTGACCAGAACTGGACACAATACTCCAGATGTGGCCTTACCATCGATTTGTACAAAGGCATAATGATATTGGCCGTTTTATTCTCAATCCCCTTTTTAATGATCCCGAGCATGGAATTGGCCTTCTTCACAGCCGCCGCACACTGGGTCGACACTTTCATCGACCTGTCCACCAGGACCCCAAGATCTCTCTCTTGATCCGTCACAGACAACTCAGAACCCATTAGCGTATATGTGAAATTTTGGTTTCTTGCCCCAATGTGCATCACTTTGCACTTACTTACATTGAAGCGCATCTGCCATTTTGCTGCCCATTCTCCCAGTTTGGAGAGATCCTTCTGGAGCTCTTCACAATCCCTGCTGGTCTTTACCACCCGGAAAAGTTTAGTGTCATCCGCAAACTTGGCCACCTCACTGCCTATCCCCAACTCCAGGTCATTTATGAATAAGTTGAAAAGCACCGGTCCCAAGACCGATCCTTGGGGCACACCGCTTTTCACCTCTCGCCATTGTGAAAATTGCCCATTGACTCCCACTCGCTGTTTCCTGGTCTTCAACCAGTTCCTAATCCACAAGAGGACCTGCCCTCTTATTCCCTGACTGTGGAGTTTTCTCAGGAGCCTTTCATGAGGGACCGTGTCAAACGCCTTCTGAAAATCCAGATATATAATATCCACGGGTTCGCTCGCATCCACATGCCTGTTGACCTTTTCAAAAAATTCTAACAGGTTTGTGAGGCAAGACTTCCCCTTGCAGAAGCCATGCTGACTCTCCCTCAGCAGAGCTTGTTCTTCTATGTATTTTAAGATTTTATCCTTAATGAGACTTTCCACCATCTTCCCTGGAACAGATGTTAGGCTGACCGGCCTGTAGTTCCCCGGGTCCCCCCTCCTTCCTTTTTTAAAGATTGGCGTGACATTAGCTATCCTCCAATCCTCTGGCACAGTGGCCGTTTTAAGGGACAAGTTGCATATTTTGGTCAAGAGGTCAGCAACTTCATTCTTGAGTTCCTTCAGAACTCTTGGGTGGATGCCATCCGGGCCTGGTGATTTATTGATCTTTATTTTGTCAATTAAGTCTGAGACGTCTTCTCTTTTAACCTCTATTTGACTTAATTCTTTAGTCAGGGGAGACCGTTCCGGCAGCGGTATTTGCCCGAGGTCTTCTGCCGTGAAGACAGATGCAAAGAACTCATTTAATTTCTCTGCAGTCTCCAAGTCCCCTTTTATCACCCCTTTCTCTCCCTCACCATCCAGCGGACCCACCGTTTCCCTGGCAGGTTTCCTGCTTCTAACATATTTGAAGAAGCTTTTATTATTCCCTTTTATGTTGCCTGCCATACGTTCCTCAAAGTCTTTCTTGGCCTCCCGTATCATCTTTTTACATTTCTTTTGCCACAGTTTGTGCTCCTGTTTATTTTCCTCATTAGGGCAAGACTTCCATTTACGGAAGGAAGCTTCCTTGCCTTTTATAGCCTCCTTAACTGTGCTTGTTAGCCATGCCGGCATCCTCCTGGACTTGGTCGAGCCCTTCCTCCTTTGTGGGATACACTCCCGCTGGGCCTCTACGACTGTTGTTTTAAACAGCCTCCATGCACTCTGGAGCGATTGGACTCCTTTTACCTTCCCTTTCAGCTTTTTCTTAACTAGTCTTCTCATTTTGGGGAAGTCTGCCCTTCGGAAGTCAAGGGTTTTCGTGTCAGATTTGCTCGGCACTCTCCCTCCGACATGCATGGCGAAACAGATCGCAGCATGGTCACTGTTCCCCAACGGTTCGGTAACATTTACCTCCCTGACCAGATCTTGAGTGCCACACAATATCAATTGTGTCAATTATTGTATTGTAATTTTTTTTCAACCTGTGCTGTTAGCCACCTTGAATGTCCTATTTTATGTGAGGAAAGGTGGGATATAAATACTTTAAATAAATAACAGCCCAATTCTATCCTTTCCCCCGCTGTAGCATGTAGCTGCGCCAAAACAGGCTGTGCTGCATACTATGGTGGTGGTGGAGGTCCAAGGGAAAATATTCCCTTACCCCTTCATAAACCCCTCAATTGCCAATGGGTCTCCTTGGACCTGCGCCAGTTCTTTAGCTGCACCACCTCTGTCCCAACACACACACCCCGCCTGCCCTGCATGCTGACTTGTCAGTTGGCGGGCCGCTCGCATGCAGACCTGGCCCTCACTGCTTGTGACAGTGGCCAGGCTGCACTGTATGGCATGTTGCCTTTTGTGACCACCGTAAAGCATGCTGTGCCACTGGAACGCCAGTTCTGATGGTGCAGTGGGCCATTAGGATTGCCCCCCCCCCAGTTTAAATATTTTTAAAAACAGATCTTTTGGGTTGAACGTTTACATTTATGAGGTTATTTAGTGCTGCAAAATGAATTCTTTAAGTAATCAACAGTAGGAATTATCTATTGGGTCAAGTAAACGCCAAAGGGAAAGAATGTCAGAGTCTTACAGCGCAATCCTGACTAAAGATCCGTGGGCAGCCCCAGGGCCACTCGTTAGATCCTATCCCTGTTCCGGGCAAATCTTGATCTACCTGGAGGTCTACTTGGGGGAAGGGGATGTTCGTGTGCTTCCCTTACCTTCTCCGGCGGTCGCAGGGACGATCCGGTGCCAGAGTGAGGGCTGCTGGTCTCTGCACCAGCAGCCCTTACTCATGAGTCATTGCAAACATGCTTTACAGCACTTTTCTGAAGGCTTAGAGCGGCGGAGCGCTCGCTCCACTGCTCTAAGTTTACGGTGGATTGCGCTGTTATTAAACAGAAGAGTCTAGTTCTCACTGAAGCCGTAAATCTGTATCTGAACATTATCACACATCAGACCGCACATTATATGGGGCTCACATGACTGCATGCTCCACCCCCAACATGAAATTCCCTCCACATCAAAAGCTAGAGGTCAAGGAGAAGCCTTACTACCATGGGGAAAATTTTGCCATGGTCTACGGTGAGACTGACTGCACAATCCTGATCTTCAGTCGGGTGGCGGAACGAGTGTTCCGCCACCCGAATTAGTCGTAAATGTGCCGTAAAGCACCTTTGCGACTAGTTTCGAGCAGGGAAGGCCATTGCAAGCTGACAGAGCCCTCGCCTAGCCGCCGGACCCAGGTAAGATAGGATTCGGTGGACGGGGGGGGGGAGGTTTGACGGAGCCAGGAGGGCAGCCATAGGCCCAGCCGCCCCGGGTGGGGGAGGGGACATGGCTCCCGCCATATCCCGGCCCCCACCGGGCAGCTGAGCCATAACACGGCCTCACTGACATTTGCCAGCAAAATAGCTAGCAGAAATCCGAGGAGGTCAATTTGCCCCAGCCCCAGTTACACTCGGAGTAGACTTACCGCCGCGCGGGTGCCTGACTGCAGCGGTGCACGGGATCTGCCGGGATGCCTTGGTCGCCCGACGGATCCTTATGCTGGATTGGGCTGCCTGTGTAGGATGGGTCAAATCAGGGAAGAGAGGTAAATAGTTCAAGATATTGTCTAGTCCAGGATAATCCATATTAGATAGATCAAGGAACAAGTACTCAGCTCAACATTCTAGCCATGGGCAAAGAAGTCATCGGGGGTAATAGAATAAGAAAAGCAAGATGTGATGAGACTAAAGGCAGGAATGCAGCATGATGGCCCATGTCCCTGGTGGTTTACATCAGAGAAATAAGCATGATCTAGGGTGCTGGATTCTAGCCATAGGCAGTGGCAATACAGACCCAGTTCATGTCTAAATAAAGATCTGATGCTGGCACTGAAAAATGAGCACATTTAACGTGCAGACGTTTCAGAGCAGCACTGGAGCTTTCTGTTGAAAGTAGGTGATGTGGCTGGAAGTGATGTCCGAGCAGCCAGTTCAGTAACAGTGGTTCTAGTAGACGTCGAACCTGTTTCCTTGCTCCCCTTTTGCCTTTGGATCGTCCACAACTCGGAGTATCTCAGTTCCTACTGACTGCTGCTCCTGCTTCTCCCGCCATAGATCAGATCACTTGTTAATGGTATTCACTGGCTCAAGCTCATCTGTCATGAAGGGCTCTTTCCTGGCTTCTGGACATGATCTGAAGAAACCTGTATTGCCGCAGCCCGGCAGCCTCTTGTGGGGGCTGACATAACGTGTAGGGTATTTCTTTTTCTAATGATGGAACACCATGGCCTTAACTGAACATAGGATCCAATTCCATCTACACAACCAGGATCACCTTTCAAAACTAGGCAGATGATATTTGTTTATAGCCCAGTCCTATAGATGGCTGCTTTTCCAGCAGCAGCAGTATAAATAGTCATTTGTCATGCTGGCAAATGGCATCCTGGGTTTCTCCAATTGAAGGAATTGCTGCCACTGTCGCAGCACTTCTCAGGGAGGGAGGGAAGTCAGGGCAAGGAGGGGCGCAGTGACTGGGGCTGGGAGTTGGTGCTCAGGCAAAGCAGCTCACGGGAGAACGTTTCTGGCTGGATCCAGTTTTGATGAGCTGTGCTGCTGAGAGCAGTTTTACTGAAGAGCCTTCTGCCCTCATTAAATAAGGATGAGAAGATAATGATTTGTTTAGCCTGAAAGTAAGTCAGAAATAATTGAACACTCATCATTTCTAACACCAAGAACTCAAATGGTTTTCCTGAACCACTCTTCCATTTTTGTTTTGCAGATGGGTAAATCATTTCTGATGCAATTGCACGCCTGGGCACAATGGTGTCTGAACAGAGTTGCTTGCCAGTCATTAAAATTAGGACCTATTTTTTTTTTACATATTAAGTCCTGATTGTAGTGACTGTCAGGCTAATTGATTGTGATTTTCCTAGTTAGGTCTTTCACAATTAAGGATTTGGCAATATTACAGTGTCTTGTTCTAGCAAAGGTCACAGATAAACTAAATGAAATGCATCACAATGTTTTAAAGGCAAGATCAGGAAGATTGCTTTTAACATTTGTATCATTTTGTTGTATATTTCACTGGTCCATAAAAAAGCATGTCAGTATATTTTAATAATAAAACTATGATTTTGGGAAGTTTTTAGATTATTTTGTGTTCTTTTTAGAAATGGCCTTCATTCATTTATGGCCCGATCCTATTTGGACACCAGCGTGATGCTGGTCATAATCTAAGCCTGTCCAGGCAATGACACACCAGTGTAGCCCTCCCAGTGATGCTGGTGCAGCCCTTCCCAGCAATGCCGACAGTGTCCGTGGAGACCTTGGCACAGCCCCCCATCCATGGTGTGGCATCTTTAGCATGACATCCATACACTATCAGTGTGGTGTCCAAGGAGCCAATTACTGCATCCACCTAGCCTCTACATTGGCGGCCAGAGAAGCGCCACCAGGGTGAACTGAGCAGGGGGCGGGGACAGGTGCAGGGCCAATGAGTGGCCAATGCTGGAGGGATGTCCCCCTGCCAGCCACTAGGAATGAGTCACACAGCAACAGGTACCGCTGCCCACAATGGGGAGACTCCCCCAACCACAACACACACACACACACACACACACACACACACAAGGAATACCACAAAGCCACAAAGCTTCCTGGGTGACCTTGGGCCAGTCACTATCTCTCAGCCCCACCTACCTCACAGGGTTGTTGTGAGGACAAAAAGGAGGGGAGGAAATATGTACACCACTCTGAGCTCCTTGGAGGAAGGGCGGTATAAAAATGTGAAAAATAAAATAAATAAATAAAATACCTTTTTGACCACAGCAGATAGAGAGAAAGACCTTTGAAAGAGAATAAAATGGCAATATAATTATGCCATTGTACAAATCGATGGTAAGGCCACATCTGGAGTATTGCGTCCAGTTCTGGTCACCACTCCTCAAAAAGGATATAGTTGAATTGGAAAAGGTGCAGAAAAGAGCAGCCAAAATGATGAGGAAAGTCTACATCGTTTGGGGCTTTTCAGTTGCCTGAGAGTGGGGGGGGGGACATGATTAAGACGTATAAAATTATTCATGGGATGGAGAGAGTGGATAGAAGTAAATTCTTCTCCCTCTCGCACAACACCAGAACCAGGGGACATGCACTAAAATTGAGTGGGAGGAGAGTTAGAATGGACAAAAGAAAATACAGTATTTCTTCACCCAGCATGTAATTCATCTGTGGAACTCCTTGCCACAGGATGTGGTGATGGCACCTGACCTAGATGCCTTTAAAAGGGGTTTGTATAGATTCATGGAGGAAAAGTTAATCGCAGGTTACAAGCCATAAGCAACCTCCTGGCTTTAGAAGTAGGTTTTCTCTATGCCAGGTGCAAGAGAGTGACAACACAACAGGATACAGGTACCTTGTTAGCTGTGTGCTCTCGGAGGCAACTGGTGGGGCCACTGTGAGATACAGGAAGCTGGACTAGATGGGCCTTTGACCTGATCCAGCAGGGCTCTTCTTATGTTCTTATGGGTGCCTACTGCAGCTGCCTGCCCATCTAGCCACACCCACAACTAGCGGCGTCACTAGGGCGCGCACCGCCCTATGCGAGGGCGCGCGCGCCGCCCGAATGACCTCCGTGCCGCCCGACAGCCGGCCGGCCAGCGAGGATGTCTCTGGAGCCAACAGCAGCGGAGCCTCCGCTGCTGCCGGCTCCGGAGACATCCTCGCCGGCCGGCTGTCTTGGGCAGGAGGAGGCCTCGGAGCGTCCGCCCTCGGCGGAGCTCCAAGGCCTTCTGAGGGAGGCCCGATGCGTGACGTCATATTTATAAGGTTTCGCTCATGCACAGTACATTTCTGAGGGCAAATTTGCCCTCAAACGTTTTGCGCATGCGCTAAACCTTGTAAATATGACGTTGCGCATCGGGGTTCCCTCAGAAGGCCTTGGAGCTCCGCCGAAGGCGGACGCTCCGAGGCCTCCTCCGAGGCGTCGCTGGAGCCCGGCGGGAAGGGAGGACCGCCTGCGCACGATGCGCGGGTGCACGCACAGGTGCATGCGCGCGACCGCGCGTCACCCATTGCGTGCGTCGCCCCCAGGCGGTCCGCCCTTCCCGCCGCACTCCAGCGACGCCTCTGCCCACAACCACTGCATGCCCTTTGCTACATTGCTGGCAACTGCTGGCATGGCTGTTAGTATGCTGCCCCTGTTTGTCTGCAACCGCCTCATTGACCAATGGCAGCAGAGAACAGCAGGCTCATGACCATAGAGGAGCTTCCCTTCCCTTGGAGATGCTGAAGTCACAGAGTGAGGAAGGATGCTGCACATCCTTAGAGTAGAGAGGTCCCTCTCCCTGCAGAGTTCCACCCTGAGGTCAGCTGAGGTAAGAAACAACTATGATTGGAAGAAGGGCTAACAGAGCAACCTCACAGAGGATCAGCAGCTGGGCTCACACTGGTCTCTGCAGGCAAACAGGCTGTAGGCTTCCCTTGGGATCTGCATGGTGTCTTTGCCTGTGGGACAGATGCCTGTGGGGATCAAGGTGAAACCAGAAAGAGTAACAGGGACTTGACAACAGCAGCAGTCACACCTGTTCTCTGGCTTGAGATGCATACTCAGTGTTTGTGGGGAAGAGTGGTGCTACCAGAGTGTACATGCAGTGGCACTTGGGGGGGGGGGCTGCAATAAAACTTTGTAGATGACCAACATTGCCCCCTTTGGCAGTGGTGCAGTCCTGAAAAACTAAAGGAATTCTGTTGAGTGTTTGGCCAGCAGTAGCAATGGTTGGAGGCCGTGGCATTTGCCAGAAGGGAGCAGATACTCTCTCTGCTTTTAGCTGTTGCAAAAGGAAGTGATAGGCAACACAATTTATAACAAAGACATGTTTGACAATCCTGGGAGGTCAGTATCGGGGCAGAGGAATGGATTGTCAGATATGGAAATAACTGGCTTAATGTAACTGGCTTTGGTTTCAGCTTCAGCATGAAAGATGGGGCCAGACTTCTAGATGAGTGAAATAAAACAGAATAAAACAGAAGTTGTCTCTTTCTGATTGTCAGAGCTTGGCATCTCTGTTCTTACTATCCAGTTAGCTTGTTTACTCTTCCTAGCAGAAATTGAGAGCTGGTAAATATTCTCTGTGTCACTCCATTGATATAGCAGTACTGCTGCCCAGTCGCGTCGCGACGACGCGCGTCACCCCAGAGCGGGGGCGCGCGTCGCCCTTAAGGGGAGGCTCCGCCCCCGCGCGTGACGTCACGTGCAGGAGCAGAGCGCCCTCCCCGCTCCGTTTTCGGCTCATTTTGGAGCCAAACGGACACAGGGGAGGGCGGGCGGGCCCACCCTCCGCTCGAAACTGTATGTGGGGGGGGTGATCGCGCATCACCCCTAGTCGCGCGACACCCCCCGGCGGCCCGCCCCCCCCGCTTCCCCCTGTCGACGCCAGTGCTGCTGCCCCACATTCACATAAGCACATTCGAAGCATGCAAAGAGCTTCCTGTATCTTCTCTGATTGGTCCTTACAACAGCTCTGTCGTGTAGGTCACCACTCTTAACTTGCATTGCAAACGGGGGGCTGAGGCGGGGAGAAGAGAGACCACCCAAATTCTACCTAGTGAGCGGACGTACGAACCAGTCTTTTGAGGTTACTGCTTACGTTCTTGGGATAAAGTAAATGTTAAATTTAAGCATGTGATTAGGGATAGCTAGCTTGTTTTTCATTCAATAGGTAGCTGCTGGATCAGGTGCTTTCCATGGATCAGCACCGCTGTGCATGTGTGGGGCTGATGAGGCTGAACCCTTTGCCAATTGGTGCCAATGAGAATTGTTTTCCAGGGCAAGTGGCAGCCATGGGAATGTATGTGATTCAGATCAGGACTGTGGCCAGGTAACATTTCCTACCATCAAGCCCTGGTCTTGATTTATGAGGGCCCCCCTGATCCTGCTGCTGTCTACTAAATGAAAGCCCCAGTCACATGCTTAAAGTTGCATTTAATTTGACACTTAACCCCCGTGCTACACAAGATACTACTCATACAGTTTTTTTTAAAATATCAAAGCAATATCAGGATGTTAGCGCTAAAGCTATTTCACTGTGTAGATCTGGCAAAGGGGTATGTTGATAGTAGTGTAGCAACTGTGTTTTGTATTCTGTTCAATAGGGCAATGCAGCCAAATATTTCCACCTCACCTTGGCACATCACAGGTCATCCATGGCAATGGGACCACCGTTGGCACCGTCATAGCATTCCAGTGTTCTGCAGAACACCAGCTGATTGGACAAGGAGTTGTCACGTGCATCTGGAAAGGAAATGGTACGCAGTGGACAGCGGACATTCCATCATGTAAGCGTAAGTACGTTTCCCAAATGGTTCAGACCATTCTTCGAAGACTCTCTTGTGGCATCTGGGCAGTCCATTTGCTGGCAGAGCTAGTGCTGATGGATGCAAAGTTTGGGGCAATGCTGATGTCAGGCATCGCTGTTGCTGCTGAATTCTAGAATAGTCTAGTCACATTCTGACATAATTGGCTCCCATCAAGGAAAGGCTTTGGGGCAGTTTCATGCGGGATATAAATGCTACTGATTTTTAATAAAGTTGCTCCAGGAACGACTTTGTTTTTGTAACTGCAAAACATGCTCAGTTTGCTTTCTCAGAAAATTGCTGGGCAGACCAATAAGTCTGCTGCTTTTATAGAGTGTGTCTGTGAGCAGCCCTTTTCATTTAATGCCAAGCTCTTGAAAAACGATTGGCGGGCCCAGAATATGGAGAACTTTCCAAAGTGCAATTAGGCTATTGCCTACGGATAGCAGAAAGAAGCAGCTATCATATTGACAGATAGGGCTAGAATGGCAAACAATATTAGCTCCTTTGCACTCTGTCCTTTTTCTTATTTATGACACCAGTGATAATAATTGAACCAAGGGGAAAAGCCTGAAGCCACACTCTAGGATTTCAACACATGAGGTACCTAGAGTGCTAGAAATCCTTAATAGATCCGAAGAGGATCCCCATATAATTTTAAAATGACAGCTTGCTCACTCACCTGAAATTGCTTCTCCAACTGTACCCTAGTTGTATATCTGGGTTAGTTCCATCTTGGTAAATAGCTGTCAGTAACAGCAGTTGTAAAGAATGCATAAATAATCTTTGGTATTCAACACAAACGTATCCTAACAAAACGTTACTTGGAGATTGTAGTCTCCATTACTTAGAGAGAAACAGACGTTGCCACCAGCTTAAAAGCTGGTAAAGTGTTTTGTGTATCAGGCTCACTCCAGAACCTTGTGTATTTCTGTACAGTGAATGCCATCATATGTTAGCGTTCACAGTATAGTAGGTACATACCACTAAATTTTCATTGGTAAGCAATGGACTAGTGGTTCTTTCATACACTTATTCAAATAAGACTGTGTCAAAAATCTTAGTGTCTTGGGATACAGTTATGCGAATGGCAGTGCAAGCCTAGGCATGTCTACTCAGAAGGAAGCCCCATTTCATTCAAGGATGTGTTAATGTTTGCTTTGCTTAAACAGTTCTAGTACATGAGTTTTATTGGTTCAGGTCTGCATGACCCACCATGCCAAACACAACTACCCAACCATACATGGCTCACCATATATATGGCTGCTGCTTGTTTTGCTTGTTTGTTTGCCTGCCTGGGACTGCAAGAAAAGGGCAATGGTCAAACACTGGGCAGGCCACAATACATGTCTAAGAGGTTTTGTTTGGCTTGGAAGATCATAAGTCAAGCACTCCTAGTGTCCTGAGATTGTTACCCCCTCCTTTTTTTTGTTCTTGCCTGCATCATGCAGGATTAATTGTTGATGTGCCAAGTTACTTGTAAGGATTTTGTTGCTAACTTATAAATAGGACAGTTTTAAATAGTCTACTTTGCAATGTTCCTGGATTGAAAGGAAGCCAAAAACACTCCAACTGCCAACGCATTGGAAAGTGAGTGGATTATTAGCAGACATGTAAAGTAGGTAGATACCAATGCAGATGTCAATCTGTGTCTGTGTTTGCTTTTTCCAGCCATATCGAAATACGAAACCTTTGGATTTAAAGTTGCAGTGGTTGCTTCCATTGTCAGCTGCGCTATTATTCTACTGATGTCTATGGCTTTTTTAACCTGCTGTCTTATTAAATGTGTTAAGAAAAGTGAGAGAAGAAGAGCTCAAAGGTATGTCATGTTTGACTTGGAAGAACATTTTTTAAGACTACCAAAAATTTTAGGGGAACTTTGAAGTATCAGCCAAGTGAGAGACAGAGCATATGATTTCTCCATCTCCACTTTACGCTTTCTCTTTTGCTGTAAATGCATGCCCTGCTCAGGTGGCATTATTAATTATTATTATTATTATTATTATTATTATTATTATTATTATTATTATTGACATTTATGTATCACTTTTCCACAAAAACATGGAAAAACATTTTTTTACTTACAAAAGGAATTCAAAGGTGGTTCCGTCTCCTAACACGGATCACAATCTAGAAAGAGAGACACCAGCAACTGCCATTAGGAGGAAAACAATGTTGGGTTAAATAAGGATAGTTGTTCTCCCCCTGCTACATATAAGAGAACTGCCACTTTAAAAGATGCCTCTTTGCCCTGTTATCAGGGGTCCTCTGTGAGCAGGTATGGAAGAATCGCTTGGAAGATTACCATAGTTCTTTGTGTCTCATACCTCCGTGTCTGCTGATTTGTTTTCAGATCATGGTTGAATTCAGGCAGGTTCACAGAAATGTGTTTTTGAAGTGATGTGTCAGCCGACAACAATATTTCCCTTCCATATCTATGTGGAA
The DNA here is from genome assembly GCA_026170595.1 of Plestiodon gilberti rubricaudatus. Classification (NCBI taxonomy): domain Eukaryota; kingdom Metazoa; phylum Chordata; class Lepidosauria; order Squamata; family Scincidae; genus Plestiodon; species Plestiodon gilberti. Next base: position 216,108,593 of record JANXHW010000002.1, on the reverse strand, counting down.
AGGTGGCCTTGTGGATGTGCCCCCAGTCTGGCAGGATTGTGTGCTACTATGTTTGGAACAAGACTAAACAAGAAACATTTTTTCAAGATGTGGCCTTCAAGACCTTAGTGGAAAGATTTGTCATCTTTCCACATGGTGGCAATTTCACAAGGCCATTTTACCACATGGGTATTGAAGTGAAAAAACCATGGTGTGGAGACTCTTTAGCCTCCAAAATGGGTTGTGTGAAACAAACCAGGGACCCACTGCATACTGTTGATCTGAGGCAACTATATACAAGATCCACAGTTGGTGACCATATCCGAAACAGTAGACAGAGACACGCACCACTCCTACTCTGTCTCTGTCTCTGTCTCTGTCTCTGTCTCTGTCTCTCTCTGCCATACCAACTGTCATTTTTCTGCTAATGCTGTCCTGTAATCTATATTTGAACCATTCCACCTGACCAGTCATGGCCAAGGTCACTGAAGCAGAACTGCCCTCTCTGCCTAAACACTTGTCTTCCTTTTTCTGCGTTCCTGTATATCCTGTCACTCCAGGAGCAGCTGTACTGCCATTAGAAGGGACAGGTTTTCCCAGGCTATCTGCCCAGGGCTTCTGAGAGGGATTTTATCAGGGGGTACAAAGTTTCTTTTGGGCCCCTTCCCTTTTCCATTAGTCATTCTGTTTTTATCCAGGAAATTTATGGCTCCTCTCTTTTGGCTCCCACTAGGGCCCCCTTTTTTGACCCTGGGCCCAGGTACGATGTCCCCCCCCCTGCACACCCCTCTCAGAGGCCCTGTGTCTGTCCCCTCACTTTGGTTGTTTGGCCAATCCACCCTTAGCCCTAGTAGTGTATACAGTTCAGGTATTTCATTCTCTGTTACATGTCAATAGCAGCCACAGGAATACTCACTATAATATGGTAGCACAAAGTCCTGTGTTAAGATCCTGGGCATGATAGTAGACAGGGATAGACAAGGCGGGTGCTCTTTTTGATGATGTCCCCAAGCTTATGAGCTCTGCTCTGAAAATCCTGAGGAGCTTGATACTGACTTAAATCACTGGCAATGAGCAAACTATTTGTGACAGTCGTAAACAAACTGTGAAGGACAAACTTCGGCATAGGCACCCTGTCGCTTTTTGGATATGGTCAGCCTAAGCGTTTCTTGATTATTTTTTTCTCAAAAAGCTGAAATAAGTGTAGATAGGGGAGGAGGGAGGTATTTACAGAGATGATCAAGTGAGTTGTTTAAAAAAAAGTGTCTACTTTTAAAATTGGGGGCTTCTGACCCAGGAAATGAGGATGAACGGCCTGTAGGGCAGAACTTTTCCGCTCTCCAGGAGTGAATGCAAGATCTCTTGCTCTGGAATAGTTTTCTGGAATATTTAGAAAAGTCAAACACAGAATTCCTGTCTTTGTTTCTGCTCTTAAAAGCCAGACACCAGACTTTAAATAGGCACTGGACCCCTCTGGGAGAAATTGCTATTGAGTAGCCCCGTTAGCCTTTTATAGCAAAACCAGCAAGGAGTTCTCCATTTGTCATCCGCCCTAGTTATCCAGGGAGAAAAATCTGTCCTTTCATTAAACATTAAATAGTGTGTGTTAAGGGGTAGTTAATCAGTGCTAAGTTCCCCCAAAATACAGGCTAGGGGCCTCTGGTGGGAGGGCATTCTTTTTGTTTTCCACTTGAGGCAGCAGCATTTTTAAGGGCAGATCCTGACTGAAAAGATTTAATATATGAACAGAAGTGAGGAGGAAGCCATAAAACTAACTGAAATTATTTTCCAGCCAGAAACAGTCAATGATAGCAGCACAGGTTGCTGGATGTCTTGTTCAGGCAATCGGATTACATTTCTCCGTTTAAAATATTTATTTATTTGGCCTTTCATTTAAAATATTTATATTCTGCGTTTTCTTATTGTTCAAAGCAGTTCACAGTTCATTTAGAAACCTGGTCAAATAAATAGCAAAAACAATATTAAAACAATCCACGACAGTAATAATACACACAAAAATAAGCAGAAAGAGAGCAAGATAAAAGCACACACTTAGGACAAATTGGAAGCTGACTACACAGGATGGTGTTCAGGCACTGTTGGACAGGGCTAGGCGCATCACCTGGGGCAAGGAGTTTCTTAAAGTGAGCGCTAATACTGAAAATGGCCCTCTCCCACATTCCCCCTCTCCCCTGAGGACAGTGATACACACAATGGTCTCTCCTGATAAACTCAGAGAATGGGCACTATATGGGCTGAAACAGTACTTTAGGCCCAAGTAATCTAGACTTTAAAAGTAATAACCAGAACTCTGAATTGGGCCTGGAAACATATTTACAGTCTGTGCAGCTGGAGAAGTAGTAGTGGCATTATGTGGTACAAAAGACCAGCTCCATCCAACAGGCAAACTCTTACGTTCTGCACTAGCAGAATGGCATCATAAGATATGTAATTGCAGTACTTTTGACACCCAGCGCTTAATTTTATATGTCATCATGGGGATTGTGTATGACTTCCCTGAATCTTAAGCATGAGTTCACTCGATGCTAAAGGCACAAGCTGCATCCTTTTCATCACTAACGTCCCCACTTTGGTCCACAGTCCTCCAATGAATGGGAGAGCTGTCTTTGTGAAAGTCAGAGGTTTACAAAAACAACCTGCTTCATTTGGAAATTCATTGTTTGCCCTGTAGTGGTAATTGTAATGTGGTTGTTATTGCTGAAATAAAGAAAATCACAAGAAACGGTCCTCTATGTTAACCTTAAATTAATTCAAAAGCTGGCCAGTCAAACTCTGTGGACAATCCTCCCCCTTCCAAGTATGACAGCCTGTTGATACACATGTCTTCGCCGGCCACCGTAATGTTTACAAGCTCACACCACCTGCCACCCAGCCAGGAGGCCCACCCTGATTCAGGCCCACGTCACACTTGGCAGCTCTCGCGATTCCTACTATTCCTTGATGTGGCAGACATGTGGAACAACACAATACAAGTCTGCCCATGACTTGCACGCTCTTTTTAGCATGCAAATGCTTCCTCTGTAGGAATACGATGTGGCTCTCAGTTATGCCTGTCCCACCTCCAGAAACGGTTCTGGAGGTATCAGCGAAACCTTCTCCTGACAGATAAGTTCAGAAGCAGTCGCTAGAAACAGATGAAAAGCTGAACGGCAGTGGGAGTCAAAAGCGGAGGAGTTCTGTACTGATTTGAGACCCTTTCCACGCAGACTGACTTCTTTGATGGAACTCCAAATTCTGTCTTTTCATGTCACACGTCTTCTTGTCTTCATGACTGGGTGCCCTTCCTTTGAAACTCTTCTCTGCTTCCTTTGCTCTTCGCCTGTACTGCTGAAGCTGTTACGCTCTAGTGCCGTCCTGTTTTCAGACACCTGCTGCCTAGCGAAGCTCACTGCACCCATTTTTATTGGACTGTTTTCTCATGCGTTGCTGCTGCACTTGAGCCATTCTCTCTTGGGATTCCCAGTTATTGTCTTTAGGCTGCGCCTGTAGAATTCTGCAATATGCTGACTATCGCTTGCATTCAAAGAGATGTCTTTATGTCAGTATTTTATTTATTCCATTTATATCCCACCTTTGGGCCTGCTAGACAGCTTGCAGCAATCAAATAATCAAAGCCAGAAAACAATAATAATAAAAAAATCCTGAACAGAATTTAAAACAAACAAAAAACCTACTATGCCTCCTGAGAATATGGGATTTTGAAGAAGAGGATCACAAAGTAAAAAAACACACACACAATATTACCTTTGCCTTAGCCAAGCTAAGCTAAGAGGTCATAAGAAAAGAAAATGTGAACAGTGAGCAAACATATTTCTATGGTTTTATATATTTCAGCTTTCATATTTCTTGCCCTGAGGGAATTTCTTCCACACTTACTTTGAGGATTCTGGGACATATTCTGGGATGTTCTCCCAAATCACCTGGCGCATTGCCAGGACTAGAAAGTGCCCTGTGCTCCAAGGGGCAGCTTATTGGAGAGACAGGTGTTGGCACTGGCTTGCTGGTGGCCCTGGGGCAAAACCCTGTACTAAGCTCCCCATGGTGCCCCCACCTGCCCCTGATAGCGCATTGGGCACCAGTACTGCCCCCATCACTGAGGGTTTAGGGTCATCTTTGCCAGGTGGGCCTTTGAAGAGTGCCTAACCTGGCTGACTTATAAGGCCAGTGCTATTCCTGGCTGTATCTGCATGTGGCCAGCCCAAGACTTCCTGATGCCTGAGCCAGCATGCCAAATGCTGCACCCCTAACCAGTGATGTGCCAGCCTCTGCTCCTCCCATTCTCCAATGTTCTAGCTCAGCACTCTCTTCCTCTCCACATTTCCTTCTCTGTCCCCCTCTTCCTTTTTCCAGTCCAGGGATTGGGAGGAGGAGGAGCAGCGGAGGCAAGTACCGTATTTATCGGCGTATAAGATGCACTGGCATATAAGAGGCACCTTCCTTTTGGCCCTGGGTTTCAAGAAAAAAAGATTTAAAGCATTTTTGGGCCACTTGGCCACTTACCGCTTGGCTGCTTAATTAGCTAATTTACATAAATTGCACAAAAATACCAGGATCTCTTTTAAAACACACAGCAATAAGACACATGAACAAAATGCACCAGAACATAAATCCCAAGTACAAAAAAAAACCCAGACTCAACTTCCCCCCAACCCACCCATGCACAGTTTCCAAAGTAAAGAACATTTACCCCAAGTACAAAACCCCCCAGACTCAACTCTTTTCCCCCCAACCCAACCATGCACAGTTTCCAAAGTAAAAAACATTTACCCAAGTACAAAAAAAACCAGACTCAATTCTTTTCCCCCACCCCACCCCTGCACAGTTTCCAAAGTAAACAACATAAAAGTACAAAAAAACCAGACTCAACTCTTACCACCTTACCACCGCCAGACTCAACTCTTACCAACTCTTAAACTCTATGCACAGTTTCCAAAGCCTCCCAACTAGGCCCAGTTCAGAAACTCACCCAAGCTGCATTCATTCAGCATCCAGGAGAGCTGGAAAGACTAGGCCCTCTGCAGCTCAGCTGAACTGAACTGAGCACAGCGCCCTCTGCTGGCTGCTGAGAAGCTCAACTCATGCACGTGCATAAATTAAACCCGACAAACAGCTGTAGATCGGATAGATTAGTCAGGGAAGAAAGCGCAAGGGAGCTCTCCGGCTCCGGAAAAACGCGGTAAGCCCGAAAAAGCTTTAAAATGGGCGGGGGGGGGGAGAGAGGGATTTTTTAGTATTGGCGTATAAGATGCACCCTACTATTTTGGGTCACAAATTTAGACAAAAAAGTGTGTCTTATACGCCAATAAATACGGTAGGTGGGCAGAGATGGGCAGCCCACCCCCACCAACCTGCTGCTTGAGGTGACTGCTTCAATTGTCCTCATGTATGGGCCAGCCCTGCACCTTCATGTATGATACAATCAGTCAATTACAGAGTCCATGCATTAATCAATTAATTACTCAGAATGAAGTGTAATTCCAAACATGTTGACTCAGAATTAAGTTAATGGGGCTTACTCCCTAGTAACTGTGCTTAGGATTGTACCATTAGTTGCCTACCCCTGGAAACTGGGCAAAGAGATACTTTTTCCAGTGGTGCTCCTCTTATATTTAGCAGGGGGAGAATAACTGTCCCTCTTCACCCAGCACAGTAGTGTAGCCAAGGGGGCGGCGGGGCGGTAAGTTCTGCACGACGTTACACGGAGGTGCAAAGTGGCCCTCCCATTCTGCTGCCGGAGTGCCTCTGACAAGTGGGAGGGGCCACTTTGCACCTCCGTGCAGCACTTACCGCGTGCCCCCCCCTCTGGTTATGCTACAACCCCCAGCACAGTGTCTTTTCTAGTCGCTGTTTGCTGGTGTTTCTTCTGTATCTTTTTAGATTGTGAGCCCTTTGGGGGCAGGGAACCATTTTGTTATTTTGTTTTCCCTGTAAACCACTTTGTGAACTTTTTTTTGTTGAAAAACGGTATATAAATATTCTTAATAATAATAACCATTTTCAGCCATAAGTAACTGCTTTTGGTTTCTTCATTAAGTGATGCGGGAGAGCTTGCAGTTAGTACATTCAGTTCCTACTGAAATGTACAGCCCAATCCTAAATTCCCCTGTGCCGATGCAGCAGCGCCGGCATGGGCTATGCTGCATCCCACAGGGGAATTTAGCATGCTGGAGGCTTCCTCGGGGTAAGGAAAAATCAGGGAGAGAGAGAGAGAGAGAGAGAGAGAGAGAGAGAGAGAGAGAGAGAGAGAGAGAGAGAGAGAGATCAGAGTTGAATCACAATCAGTCTGTCGTCACTGCACTCGTCCTGAGCTCCATGTATTCATCTGAAGGTCTGCATGACACAAGCGCACCTTCTAGCATGTTGAGATTGCTTGTACGATCAGGAACCTTGCCTTTTGCAGGATTCCCAATTGTGCTGAGAGGGGTCCTACACTCATACTACTTGTACACGTAAACTTTACTCAGACCTTCAGAAGCCTGCATGAAGGTTGGGAGTGTGGACATGAGGTACACTCCTGCCCCCCATCCATGCATTCATTGAACATCTGATAAGGGGAGCTACTGTGAACTTCTGATGTTGCACACAGATATACCAGTGCAAATGTCTAGGTCACATTTGATGCTCGTCATTTTTGGAGGTCCACCTTAGATGTCTGCTGTTTTTTACAGAGATATGCAGCTGTGGTACCAGCTGAGAAGTGAAGAACTGGAAAACATGCAAGCTGCTTACTTTGGTTCTAAAGGCAGAAATAACAACAATAATAAGGACATCAAGGAAAAGGCAGTATTTGATGATGGGCGGAACATGGTGGCATATGACAACCGAGGCTTCGGCAGGTAGGATAGTTATGATATGGTGCTATGTTGCATTTCAGAACGGCATTTACAAGGTTGCTTGTTGTGAAAGCAGCACATGCAAAGCTGATTTTAAAATGTTGGACATTGGCAAGTGACTGAAAACTCTAATTGTCACCCAAACCTATTCATTCTTCATCATATACTGTACAAAGTTTCAGCTGTATGAACTCCATGCTGAAGAGTCCCAAAATGCCTCTTTTCATTTGAGATATTGCTAAATGTATTGTTTTCAGTATGAAAACCTGATTGCATCATGACAACTTTTGATCATTCTCAGTGTTGGCCCCTTCATACCTTCCCTACACACCTTGTTACGGGTTTAATTTAATATGTACCACCTTAGTCTAGGTGAAACGATCTTCTTCAAAATTATGCTATATAAAAAATAAAATTAAATAAAAGATCTGCTTATGTATACTGGATTATGTATACAAACTGGATTGTGACTCCAAATTGAGCGTACAACCACAAAGTGCATTCTTGTTGGATATTGCTGCACCCATGTTCATTCCTACGTACACATTGGCTTTTCTTTCCCCTGGACCACAGGATGCATGTCATGCATGGGATGTATAATCCATTAGAGGCAGGTGTTTTGATGGAATCTGCACCCTTTCACATGTATCCCTCACTTGGACTAAGAGGTCCAAAATCTGATGGGGATAGTACCTTGATGTAATTTGCAATGTTTCACTATTACAATGTCCTGGTCTGAGTGATAGAGAAAATATTCTGATAGCATTTGCAAACTGCTGCCTATACACTGGCGTCACTGCAGGGGGGCGGAGCTCTAAGTTCCACCGTGATCTGACCCTCCGTTACACGGGTGAATGAAGCAGCCCCGCCCCCTTGCCTTCGGAGCCTTTCAGCGCGTGCAGGGAGTCTCCTGTGCATTATTTTCACCGTCTTGAATGGTTCCGAAGGCGAGGGGGCGGGGCCGCTTCGTTCACCCATGTAACGGAGGGTCGGATCACGGCGGAACTTAGAACTCCGCCCCCCCCTGAAGTGACGCCAGTGTGCCTATATAACTTATACCTCGGCCTCAGCAGCTCAACTATTAAATAGCCCACTCCTGTGACTGTGAGAGGAAAGATACTAACAGGTTCCAATATCTAGGTAAGATCAGAGAGGGGCTGTATATGTAGCACTGTCAGGTTTTGTTCATTTTACAACTGTATTAAACCTTCAGCCATTTACAGACTTCAGTTGTTCCAAATCTCTTTAAAACTCCCAGGAAGCTAGCTCTGAGTTACAATGCATGTGTGAGGTTCCTCAGCGCTTCAGCACCATCTGCTGGCCATCTTTATGATTGCAGGTGGAAAATATTTTCTACACTTAATGCTCTTTGCTTTTGTTCCTTGTACATTACATAAGAACATAAGAACATAAGAAGAGCCCTGCTGGATCAGGCCAAAAGCCCATCTAGTCCAGCTTCCTGTGTCACACAGTGGCCCCACCAGATGCCTCAGGGAGCACACGAGACAACAAGATACCTGTGTCCAGTCGCCACTCCCTTGCACCTGGCACAGAGAAAACCCACTTCTAAAAACCAGGAGGTTGCTTATGACATTATAACATTAGATTCTGTTATCTCCTTTCTCTTTTGTTTGAATTTTTAGAAATAAATCTTTTACATAATTTTGAGTTTGCCTTGTTAAGGAAAAATCAGTGGGATTGTCATGTCTCCTTGCTCTGCAGGTGCTACTGTGAAAGTGATTTGGATAGAGACCCCTGAGGTTCAGTATTGTTTTAGGAGGGGGTTTTTTTGCCCAGGGATCCCCTCTGGTTAGCCTGATTCCTGGGTTGGTGGCCGCAGGTTCACACTACCAAGGCTACCCTGGTAAGCTGTGTGTCCAATCAAGGGGAAGAGAGGGGAATGGGAAGGGAGTGAGCATGCTACACTAAGCGATACCGCCCTGGGTCACCATGCGGTCATTGGAGGCCCCTCTCTGGACAAACACCCCAGCAGGGGCCCCCTTCACAATCCAGTGTCCACCAGCCAGTACAGACTTTTCTCAGGAGATGCAGTCACACTCATCACTGTCCAGGCATTCTTTGAAGAGGATGAAACGAGGGTCAAGAATAGCAGAGCAGCCAATTATTGTCCCATATGAGAGAGGGGTCAATGAGGGAGGCAAGGGCAGATGAGGTGAAGCAGCATCTTACACAGGACTGTGATAAGGATGGGCTGCAAACCTCTGTTAAATACAATATGTGGGATTGCTGAAGAGCTGACTGCTAAACTGAAGTCTTTTGAAGTGAACTGTGAGTGACCCGATGTGAAGAGGCAGCTTTTCCGGGTCTTTGTTTTTGCTCTCTCTCTTGCAAGCAAGAATATATGGTAATTAGCAAGGCCCCTGGATGCATTCCATGATGCACTTGGGAGTTGTGCCTCCCAGTTTGGGAACCTCTGCATTAGATAATATTGACTGAAGTTTTGCCAAGGTCTGCCTGCACTTACTTAATTACAAACTCAGTATAGCTAGGATCACATAGATAATATACGAGGAAAATAAAGTCTTATCATTTGTCTGCTTACCCTGGATAATGCTCCAGTCCGCTCTATGGGGCTACTCAGATCTCCACCACCTCTTTAGGTGGCGGAGAGCTGGGAAGACCCAAGTCAGGCTTTCAAGCCCAGGAGGGAGGATAAGATTCCGCATCCACCGAGGATGCCAGCCCCACCCCTCTCCCAGGCCTGAACTTTCCCCTACTCCACCCTCCCCCTGACCTGTTTTGCCCCCTACAAGGGGGATAGCATTGCGCCATTAGTCTGGGAGAGACATTCAAGGATAGCAATGGTGGCCCATTAACCAAAAATAACAACCATTTCTTAATATAAGGATGTATACATCATATATTTTGGTCATGTAGGAGATCCCTGTAGATGAATTTTTGTATGTGGGTCCATATGCACTGGGTGTCTTATGGCATCTGAAGCAGCACATGATGTGACAAATGAAGCTTGAACCTGACGAATGAGATGCCAGCTGTGTATGTCACTTAAAGGGATATTTGTTGTATAATGAATTAGATAATCAAACCTTTTCCATCATCCTGAACACACAAATTATTGTTACCGGCAAGGCAGTAAAGAGGAATTACTACAGTAAGTGAAACCTGAAGCCATTATATAGCAAATGAAATTGGACGGCAACAAAGTGTCATCTTTGCACATTACTTCCAAGGTTGCAATCCTTCCATAACCATCACTTTACTTTCCCTCACCTGGCTTAAAACTAACCATTAAGTAGAGTCTTGGGGCTTTATGACCATCCCCGTGGAGGGGACCCCACAGCTCCAAAGCTGCTAGCCATAGATGGAGGAATAGATAGGTATCCCAATCTAAATCTATGCATGCACACAGATCTGCCTTTACCTAAAGAAAGAGAAAGTTGGGAGATCTTATCCCAGATCTCCCATATCATGCCTAATTTGGCCCTCTGAGAGTTACAACTACTAAATATTTTCTGCCATGGGTGTTCTTAGGGGAAATGCATTATTTTAATTGTAAAAAATGAAAAGAAGGCAACAAGGAACATTTTCAGTTTGCCACTGACTATTTTATACTCAGTTGATAATGGGAAGATGTTACTGGGTAGCTGAACTAATTGCTGGGTGAGCTATAAAAAAAAATCTATGTGTTTGACTAGGTGCAAGAAGAAGCTGTTTCTTGTATAGTATATTAGCTACAGCTGGTACTTATTACCAGGAAAAATCTCTTTACAGGGCTGTTAATTGGTGCCCTCCCAAAGAAGTATTTGCAGGATATTTTTAGCTGCTGTCTCTGAAGTACTGCAATATGGTACTGTATGGCTTTTCTGAAATGTTAATTCAGGGTGCTTTAGCAATATGTGTGTACAGTATTTAGAAAATTCATCTAACAGGCAAGTGGCCCATTTGATGAAAACAAGCAAAGTAAGCATTGAGGAAAATAACAATCTCCTGACAGTAATTGGAAGGAAAGCCATAAGAATTGCATGTAATGAAGTTGGCTGTTGCCTATAGGAGCTTATGCAAAACATAAAAAAAGTAATCTAACCTTTTTAAGTGCCATAGAAATGTTTGCTGTTGCAGATAAAACACAGCTGTCTTCTAGAAAGGGAAGCTGGACAGAATTAGTGACTTTGTTTCCCAGTATATTCTGATAACGACATACAGGTATTTATTTTACCATCCATGGATGCCGAGCCAGTCCTCCTGCGTTGCACCAGGTGCAACCTGCAAATAACGGGGTGTTGGAGTTCAGCACCCGATGTCGCAAATACGAACTGGGGGGGGCTCCAGAGGCCCCTTCTGTGTTGTGTTGGGCCTGCAACCCCCTCCGTAGACCTCAACAGGCCTCAGAAAGCCGCTCTGAAGCAACCGGAAGTGACTTCCGGTTTAGTGACGGCCACTTCTGGTTGCTTCGGAGAGACTTTCTGCGGCCCGCGGAGGCCTATGGAGGGGGTTGCAGGCCTGGCGCGATGTGGAAAGGGCCTCAGGAGGCCCCCCCAGTGAGTACAATTTTGGTGCACGGTGATGGGTTCCAGCACCCGCAGATTCACAGTAGCTGCAGGGGGCGGAACCAATCCCCCACGGAAACCGAAGGACAACTTTATAGGGTTGGGTCCAACCCTTGTTTTGGACCCACAGATGTGCAGTTCGATCTTGTTTGAGGAAAGCCTGAAAAGCAGTTTGTGATATGGCACTCAAAAGGAAAAAGTCAAAACTTTCACTGGGTATGCTCAAGCACATGTTTGGATCCAAGCCATAAGCTTAGCAGGACTGTACAGGATGAATCTAATGAAGAGAGCACTGAAGTCCCAATATATTTCTTTGTCTATAAGTAGGCTTACCATATCGTCAACCGGGACCCTCCGTTTTGCCCTTAAGGGAGGGGACGGGGGAGGGGAACAAGAGCGCGCCCGGGTAAAACGTAAGTCTCAAATTAATTTAATTAATTTAATTGTTATATAGGTCTTTGAGACCTTGAGACCTTGAGACCTCAAATTAATTTAATTAATTTAATTGTTATATAGGTCTTTGAGACCTATATAACAATTAAATTAATTAAATTAATTTGAGACTTACGTTTTTCCATGTCACTTATTATTTTGTCCAAATAGGCAAAACCATGAGATTTTAAATCCCATCTGACACTTTATAACAACCCTAAATCAATTCAATGGCCACAGGGGTAGCCATGTTAGTCTGTGGTAACAAAAACAACAAAGAGCCTTGTGACACCTTATAGATAGGCTTACCATATCGCCGACTGGGACGCTCCGTTTTGCCCTTAAGGGAGGGGGCGGGGGAGGGGAACGAGAGCGCGCCCGGGTAAAACGTAAGTCTCAAATTAATTTAATTAATTTAATTGTTATATAGGTCTCAAAGATTGGTTTCTCAGTGAGAAAGTTAACTGCCCCAATGATCTTAATTGAGGGAAAGGGAAAAATTGAAAGGTATGTTGGTTGACATCATAGCAAGACTCTGCTAAGTTTAATACAGTACAGCCATCCCTCAGTATCCGGGGGGGGGGGGGTGTTGGTTGATTCCACCCCCACGGATACCGCGACTCCACGGATGCTGAAACCCAGCACCCAATGCCGCCATAACATACTGGATCCTGTGAGGGGGGCCTCCGGAGGCCCCTTGGCATTGTGCCAGGCCCACAATCCCCTCCATAGGCTTCTGCGGGCCTCAGAACACTTATCTGAAGTCACTTCAAGTGAAACCCATGGATGCCGAGACCGCAGGTAGCAAGGGACAGCTGTCCAGTCAATTCTCACTTTCTGTGGACTCAGTACCCACTGATTCGCTTATCCGTGGAAGCAAAAGTGTAACTCATGTCCTGCTATCTGCAGCCTGTTCTCGGCTATCTGCGGCCATTTGCTGAATCTGTGGCCATTCTGAAGCTCTCCGAAGCCATCCTGAAGCTATTCTTAGCAGCCATCCTGGGTTTTCCAGGACCCTAATCCCTGTTGATACCGAGAATTGACTGTACATGGTCTACCTTATGAACCTTACTGAGCTTTAGAAACTTCTGTTTTGTTGTCCCACACTAGAGGGTGCTCCCTTGTAATGTTGTAGAACTTACTTCATGGCCTTAAATCGTGTCCTCCACACAAAAAAATACTAATAAGATGGAGAGTTTTGCTTCCCTTTGATTTTTAAACCATTTCCTAGAATGGAAACTGGGACTGGGAAACGAGGAATGTTTTCATGGCTATTATATGTACTTGACCCAATCCTTGAAATGTATTGTGACATTTGTAGAGCATCATGTAGGCTACAAAGCCTCCACATGTAGCAATAATTTCTGCAGAAGCCTATTGTACACCAGTTGTCTGAGTGTGTAGTGAATGCCATGCCTACAATGCATGGAAAAACACCTCCTAAAGGATCTAGCAAATCAGCGATTCCTTGCCATTTCATTGTAATTGCCGCTTGCTGGCAGTGCTATGAAAGGCTAATTCAAGGCTAGGTTTGTGGTCTGTGAAAATACCACCAGTCATATGTCTGAAGTGTGACAGTTGCTTTGTCAGCTGAGGAAACTCCATTCCTTTTTTCTCTCAGCCTTGTTTCTGTGCAAAGGGTATAATTGTATTCTGTTTATTTCCAACATAACACTTCTCAGACCCTTTTGATTAAGAAAAATTCTAGCCATATATTTATCATGATGTTGTTATATTTTCCTTATCCAAATATCCTGTGGCAAACATTGTACTCTGTGAGCGTGCTTTTTCATCAAGAAGCCATTATTGTTTCCATAATAGCTGCATTATTGCCACTGAGTGTGTATTTTAACACAAGAGAAGATTTTTTTCCACCCACCTTTCAGGAGAAATCTCTTTGTAAAGCAATTTTCAACATCAGTCAGGAAAAAGAAGAGCATACTTACAATGTCTTACTGTGATGGAGAGTCCCCTTCTTCTTGCAAGCCTATTAACATTATTATCCCTTCAGGCCAAGAACAACACAAAGGAGAATATAGTTGATATATCTGAAGTCCATTCGTACTCATTTGTCCATTGGTGCTCATTTAAAAATAATGAATAGAGGAATGCAAACTGAGACCAGAGCTATGGATACCAACAAAATCATAGGAGACCATTCTGCTGATTTTGCATGTGACATCCACATGTGCATGCAGCCTTCCTTAGGAATCGCTGTTGTCGGTTCCCATGTGGCTGTACATCCCCATCTATGTCGTGCTGCTATCCAAGCCCCATGGAACTGGTTAGATCAGAGGTTCTCAACCTGTGGTACAGGTACCCCTAGGGGTACGCGGACCTCTTGCTGGGGGTACACCAAGTCCTGCCCCTTATCTGCCCCATCAGCAGCTAATTACGTGTTAATTAACATGGATTTTAAATTTTAATTATTTTTGGAGCTCTTCTGTCTCTCTGATTTTGGTTTTGGGCTTATTTTTGTACTTTGGAAAATGTACTTTGGTGGGGTGAGGGAGGGAGGAGCTGATTTTGGGAAGTGTGACTTATAGAAAAAAGAGATCCTTACATCTCTCTCTCTCTCTCTCTCTCTCTCTCTCTCTCTCTCTCTCTCTCTCTCTCTCTCTCTCTCTCCTCCCACTCCCATTCACAGTTGAATAAGACATTTTTTCACATCTAAAATTGTTTTAGTACTTTTTTATTTAATTATTAATTATCTAATTAATTATTTGGTTAATCCAATTAACTAGCAGTTAATTAGCAGGGTATACTTCAGAAAATTGGACCGTGATAGGGGGTATTCAGGCCTCCAAAGGTTGAGAACCAGAGGTGAAACAAGGGTGGAGCGAAGGCAAGTAGTTCTGCAAGACTCCGTTACACAGGAGTCAGCGTCCCCTCCCCCTTGCTGTTGGAGCCATTCCAGCAGCAACAGGGGAGTGTCCTGCATGTTGCCTTTGCTGCCAGAATGGCTCCAACAGCAAGGGGGACGGGCCGCTGACTCCAGTGTAACGGAGTCTTGCAAAACGACTTGGCTTCGCTCCACCCTTGTTTCGCCTCTGTTGAGAACCCTTGGGTTAGATGCATCTTTTAATGTGAATAGGGATGTGACTGGTTGCAGCACACTAGTTAATAATGACTACAGCGGACAACAGTGAGATCTGCTAATGTCTAACTGATCACACTGTAATAAGGACTCAAGTGCTGATGGAAGTGAATTGCCCAGGTGGTTGGGCAACTTCCTGTAACACACACATTGACCACAACTCAGCACAACGTTCTATGTGCCAAACTTCATTGATTTCACTGGGATTTAATTGCATATAATTGTACAACTGCGTTGTGACTGCTGTTTTTAATTGCACATTCCTAGAGAGAAATGATACTATAGGGGGCCATGGTGATTGGGGGGACAACAAACTTTTTTGGTATTTATGATGGAGTAAAAATGTATGGGGACATGGTCCTTTCCTGATCCCCACATCTTCCAGCATATAGTGGATAATGACTACTGTATTACATATTATATTGAGTCAAGTCATTCTGATATGAGCCAATTAGAGTTTATCATGGAGAACTGGGGCATCGGGATCTTGTCCTTGGGGGCATGCCGTCAATACCTAGCTACATTCTCTAAGTACCTTGATACACTTTGTTTTATTTTAATCTCTCCAAAAGAGTGTTGGTGCCCTTGTTCTAACATAAAGCTTCAAAGAACAATATCACTGCGGGATCAATTATAGGAGTTGGAAAGCGAACTCAGCCTTCGGTACACCAAGTTAAAAAACAGACCAAAACAACTGTCTATCTGAGCAGGCTTCTCTTTTGCCGTTATTATGACATTGTTAACTTTAGAGGCCTTGAAATTGAAAAATAGTCTTTATGTATCATCCAGCATCTAGCAATGTAGCCAACAACCACACCTTTTCCCCTCAAGTAACTTTTGGTCTTCCTGCCTCTTTTCCTCCTCTGTTCCTCTTTCAGTTTGACTTTTGAGTCAAAACCACTTATGCTATTACCTAAAGAAAATTGAATTATGTATGTGGTACGCTGAAAAAAAAAAGTCATATACTTTTGGTAACATCTAGTGCTCAGCAAAATATCACGTATAACTGTTTCAGGTCCACCCCTACCCTCATAGCCTTTGAAAGTCAATAACATTTTTATATTGGATGCAAATTTCCAGAACTTGATTAGAAAATCTTTATTCCTTGATTTTCTTGCTCTTTCAAATTCTCTGGGTACCTGTTTTTGAACTGTGCATTTTACAATGCACTGTCCTGCTTTCTGTTGAAATATATTGATTTCCTCTTTTACTGTACTAAGCTAATGTAAGAGAGAGGGGAAATATGTATTCTTTGGAGATATGGCACAGGCCCCTTTTAGCATGATTCTAATGGTTTGCATGACTGTATTGAAAACTAAGCCTTCCATGCTAACCTTGTTGCATGAAATGTGATCTTGTATGTTTCCGGGATTTTGCTTACAGAGGCGGGTCTAAAAATAACTTCCTCATGTCAAACTTTTATGAGGGCATCAGTGACTCTGGCACATGAGACACATATGAGCCCAATCCTAACCAACTTTCCAGCGCTGATGCAGCCACAATGCAGCCCCAAGATATTGAAGAGGCCTCCACGACGGCCCCACCACCACAGAACGCACTCAGAATGCAGTGTGCGCCCATTGGCACAGCTACATTGCCACTGGAAAGTTGGTTAGGATTGGGCTGTAAAGGTAGTTCATGTTTCATTAAGGCTACAATCATATGCATATTTACCTAGGATAAGGCCTACTGAACACAATGGCACTTACTTCTAAGTAAACATGTAGAGACTACCACTCTAATATATATCTTATTTATAATTTTTGATATATTTTTAAATTCCATCTTTCTGTTTTTGTACATTTGTTGCAACTGTTGCAATCCACTCTAAGAGTCTGGGTTGAAGAAATGAATTGGATCTCGAAATGAAGTATAGCACGTTTCAAAGTGGGAATATGTGGCAGGAGAAGAAAACACTCTAGTGAAGAAATTTAAAGTTGATTTTTTTTTGTATAGTCTTAGTGGGGCAAGGCTATGGGGTGGAGGAGTGTCATGGTGAGCTCCTGCGTTTCAAATTTACCATTACACCACTGGCCATCAAGGAATACAAAAATGGTGGCATTCTAAATAGCCCCTGAACATGATAGAGGCGTGGGAGATGGTAGACCACATTGCCCTGGGCATCAAGAGTCAGGAGGAGCAGTAACCTATGGGAAGAGCCACCACCACCACCACCACCACCACAGGAGGCCACAGAAGTGTCTTCAATGCAGATCCCATCATCTCTCTCTAACACCTTCATGGACCAAGAGCAACAATCGGGGAGGAGATGGTTCTACTGCAATGAGTTGGGACACCTGAAGAATCTGTGTCCCAGGAAGAGCCAGGAGAGTTGCTCCTTTGCAGAGAACCCCACACAGCAACTGTCCCAGTCCTACACATGATGACCCTTGCATCCCTTTAATAAGTGTGGGTTTTGTATTTGGGTCTAGGTTCTGTTCTTTTTTTTGTACTGCTCCTAGCACACTGATAGGTTCTGTGTTCAAGTTACGTACTAGTAAAAACAGCATGTACCAGCTGTTCTATGGACTGTCAGCTGCTTTATTACCACAGGAAAAATGAATGCAGTTGCTAAGAGAAATCCAGGCTATAGTTCTGCTAAATAATACCCTTTTTGTTTGTATGTATGTTTTACAGTTTCCATGAAGAATGGACTGGAGACATCACAGAGACTGGCTGTTGTGGAGAAAATGATTTATCAAGCAAATTAACCCAAACCATCCCTGCCATTGGTAAACAGTTAGTGCCAGGTCATAACATCACCATACACACCATCAGTACAATACATGTTGCAGAAGTCTATGGACAGGAAAAGGACATGGTTGGTACACTGGATTCTCATTTACCTGGATAAACAGCCACAGACATGCAGTTAAAGGATTTGCTGGACCAAAGCCAAATGTGAATACAAACACCTGCTAAATGTGCCTTAAAGGACTACATAGAAAGAAATGACTGGATTGTTCCTGAGTATCTGTTACAAAAAATGTCAGAAATTAATATATCTACAGATTTAACAGATCTAAAAAAATGTGATTTGAACATGCATTCCAGTTTCAGTTAAATAAAACAGTGTATCTTTATAATTCACAGCAAGCAGTCATTTCTGCAATTTATTAAAAAAATGATTGCAGCAAGAAAACAATGATACCCTTCTCTGGTATGCATTGTTATATTTCTCAGTTCTTAACCATTTGTACATTTGTCCCATGAAAGTCACTGACAAGATGACTGTAAATTGATTTTACCCTCTGTTTTTATAAGCCTGTCAGAAAGAAATAAAATGTATTTTTGCACAATGGTATGAGGGAATAAAATAAAGGTTTTTTAATTGAGAATCACATGTATATAGGATTTCACTGTTTGGACTGTAAGGCAACCTTTAATTTCCAAAACTGTTGGACCTCAAAGGACTGCTCTTAAGGGCACTTCAATCAATCAAAGTAAAAGATTTATATCCTGGTTCGAAGGTTGTCACGACGTGACCAAATTTCCAAGTTTAGGATCAACATACCTGGTAACTCCATCGTTTTAAAAAGTCTTTATTTAAAGTTTCAAGATGTATCAGCTTTACGTTTCGCCCCAAGCATATGCGACATCGTCAGAAGTAAGCAGCTTGTAGAGGAACAACTCAAATATAGTAAAAACGAAAAACACCTTGGAGCCCGGATGTACCTGACTCACAAGCACTCAGCCGGCTACACTGTTTACACTCTGATGTAAACAGAAACGTAAAGCTGATACAACATCTTGAAACTTTAAATAAAGTCTTCTTAAAATGACGGAGTTACCCGGTATGTTGATCCTCAACTTGGAGATTTATATCCTGCTTTTCTATTAATGTCTAAAGCAACTGAAGTTGGATCCCAACTTATACTTCTGTGAACAGAAGAAGTTTCTTTCACTCAAGGGGAAGAGGGAAGAGCCACCCCCTCTTTCTCTCTGCAGTCTCCCACACCCCCCAAAATATATCCTGAAGGTTAGGGAGACCATCTGGAGCAGATTTTTAGGGAGCATGGGGTAGTAAAAGAAGGGGTCAGCAAATATTGACACCCCCCCCCCTTTGCATGAGCCATACTTCTTCTGTTCATGGGAGTAGTACTTGGGCTTCAATTTACTGAATTAAAAAACCAGTTCCAATACAAAAATCAAATGAAAAATGAAATTGTATACACTTACCTAGGAGTAAGTCAACTGAAATTAATGGAACTTCTGAGTAGATGTGCATAGGATTGGCTGTAAAATGCCGACAATATCATCACAAAGCAGCAGCATCACTGCAGATCAAACTTACGGTGCAATCCTGTGTAACTCTGCATCGGGGGAGCATGCACAGTAAACACGTAAACAGAGCTGGCATACATTCAAGTACTCCCATAGGGCCTCAGACTGCTTGCACCTGGGGAAGGGGCCAATCGTCCCCTTCCCTTGAGGTGCTTCCGGATGCCCTGGGGCAGCCTGGGAATGGGATCTTACATACAATTGGGCTGCCCATCTCATAGCTACTGCTCTACACCAGTCCTTCTCCATGTAGCAGAAGGAGGCAACCAGAGGTGGATGAAGAGGCCAGGGTCAGCCACCAGTGAAATGGTAATCGTAGAGGACAACCTGGAGACCATGGAGAGATGCAGGTAGCGAGAGGCAATGGGGTAGAGAGAGGCCATAGCTCAGCAGACAACCATCTGCTTTGTAAGTAGAAGGGTCTGGATTAAATCACCAGAATCTCCAGGAAGGGCAGAGAAAAAATTCCAGTCTGAAACCTTGAAGAGTCACTGCCAGTCAGAATCAACCATACTGAGTGAGATGGACCAATGATCTGGCTGTGTGCAAGGCAATTTCCTGTGTTGCGGCAGGAATTTGAAGGAAGAGTGATGAACTAGCAGGGGGAAGCTCTTCTAGATGTAAGATGTCAGAAAGGACTGAGAGATTAATGTAAGAAAGTGGCTGGTATAACATGTTACTCTGGCATATTGTAGATGGAAAATCCAAAAGGAAATAACTCATGGGGTTGCAAAAATGCAGAAAATGGAAGAGACACACCAATAAGAAGAACATTCATAGGCTTGGGAAGGCAGGTAGATGTACAGAAGGAATGTTAGAACATTGTGATTTATTGAAGCAATCTGGCTCCATCAACTGCAGAGTTATAACTATATAAAGAAACTGCACACAGATCATTTGGTGATGCTTATGCTTCTGTTCCCCCTGTGAATGTGCTTTGTTTATGATAACTATACCCCCTGGGGCCTTCTTTATTGCTCATGTAAAAATTATTTATTATCAGAAAACAGTGCAAGAAAATAGATGAAAGCTGTAGGGCCTATTAAGCAAACACATAAAAGAACGTGTTTCTGAAATTAACTTCATCTAATATTTCCCAGCGAATGAATGGAGCAAACTGATCCTGGGAGATTTTGTGCACCAACAGCATAAACACTGGTTTGTACAACCGTAACTAAAGGGCCTGCAGTTCTTGGCCAGCGGCCCTTCTGGGGAACCCCCACTATGAGACCAAAACACAGCCGTGCTTGCTTTCTATTAGTCTTAGCAGGGCTATCCATGCCCCATGTCCCTTCCTGTAAGCACATCCTTACAGCCCAGTCCTAACCAACGTTCGTGCACCGATGCAGCTGTGCCAATGGGGGGGGGGGTGCTGCATTCTGTGGTGGCAGGGCAGTCACTGTGGCCTCCTCAAGGTAAGGGAACATTTTTTTCCCTTACTGCCGGGCTGCTTTACAGCTGCATTGGCGCTGAAGGTTGGTTAGGATTGGGCTGTGAGTTGCCCTTTGGCATGGGACAGTGATTCTGTGGCAGAGGCAGGGGGTGATCACTGTTGTAGCAATGTTGGTGGCAGCTCTGCATTCATGCTGGAGGTGGAGTCAGATAACTGGTTTGTGAGCATCATTTGTGAGGAAATCTTATCTACATAAAATCAGTCCATGCAAAAATGTCAGCCCAAGTGATAGTTTAAAATAGCCAGCACTGGAGGAGCTGGAGCACACCTCGGGGTAGAGGGAGAGCCCCAGTGGCTCCTATGGGCCTCCTCGGATGTGTGACGGCAAAATGGCCAGTGCAAATCTGACGAGCCAGTGCTAGGCCGGTCAGGCCTGGCATGGAAGATAGGATTTGGCAGAGCATGCCACCGATAAAGGCTGATCTCCACCAACTCCGGTTGTGTTGCATTTGCGTCTGGAGGCTCGCGAGCGTAGGGGACAGGACACCCCACCCTGAAATGCTACCCTGGGCTCCACCAGTTTCTTCAATGCACTTGTCCCTCCTGGTCCCTCCTTGTAATAATGCTCAACGCTGATTGGCTGAAACACGTGCGCTCCAATTAACTGAAAGCCCCCTCTCATCCTATTCGTCAAACAGTTTGCTCTGCGTCCCACCCTCTCTCAATCATGAGCATGGTCCACGGCCGATCGCAACAGAACTCAGGAGATCACAGCTCTCCCTTGTTCCATGGCGACCAGATAAAAAGGCAGCCACACCGCTCTGCACACACCGCATGCGCCCGGGACGTGCCAGGAGAAATGCGGTGTAGATCAGGCTTAATCCCTCCCTGTCCCTGGTCCGGCAGGCCAATCACCCCCTCCCAATTCTCCTCGGTCCACCCTCACCACACCCCTGCCCCGACCGGCGCAGGACTTACCTGCGTCCACCGGGACTGACTGCAGTCCTGGGCTGAGTGAGTGGTGCCAGCCTCTCCACAGGCGCCATTTACTCGCTGGGTGTCGAAAACGTGCCTTACGGCATGTTTACGACACTCGGCACCGCCGGCATAGAGTTAGTGTGGATTGTACTATAAGCTACTTATCTCAAGTTATACAATCCAATTTGTTTGAGAGTCAATGGGGGTCTAATGAACAAAGTGATGGATGCCAACATCATTTCAAATTGCAGCATAACCATGGATTTGCAGTATTGCCATCAGCAAGGAGGTCCCATCTCAACCGCAGTACGTACTTCATTTGTGGTAAGTAACCAACTAGTAGTTGGTTAGCGGTAGCCGACTTCAAGGGATTGTTGTGAGGATGAACAACTCAAACTACTTCAGAGGAAATGGTTAGAATATAGGAGAAACCATGCTGGACCTGACAAAAGTCCATTCTAGCCCATTATCCTCTTTTCCTCAGTGCTTCTGGGAAGCTCATGCTCAGGTTATGAAGGTTTCAGTCCTGCCCTCTCCAGCAACTGATGTGAGGGAGACAAAAAAGCATACAGTCAGTGTCATACGGTATACAGCGTGTACTACTTCAAATAGCCATTAAGGCTAATGATTGTTGCTATGGGGGGGGATAGGGAGGGAGAAATCTCACATGTCAGCTCCTCATTTATTTATTTTTAATACTTCTGCCAGGCGAAAATCATAACGTATAGCACAATGCTTTGTTCTAATGTGCTGGCACTCCTGTTGATATAGCCTCATTTTAACCATTTATTTGCTGGTGGGACAGGTCTTAGGTTAGGGCTGTATAAATTCTAGAGAAATGGTTATACTGTATTTATGTACATAGCTGATAGTTTTATTTAATTTAAAAAAACAAACAAACAGCAGCAGCAGAAATCTAATTGCTTGAAATGACAGGACGAATACGATCAGGTTACATAGACTCCCCGGGAGTTTAGAGAGTGGGCATTCACTTATTTTCCAAGGGCACGACGCACAATGAAGACCTCTGCTGGCCAAAGCTTTACGGTGGCTGTCAGAGTTTACTTTCACTTTCCCACCAACTCGTCACTGAACTTCCGTTCTTGACAGCAACTTAAGAGGACACTCTTTCAACTTGCCTGGTTGTATGTGTTCCTCCAGCCACAGCAGGAAAAGCTGTCAAATGCATGGACAACAATGCTCTTCAGAAAATGTAAGTACAGTACAGTAGTATCTTGTTTTCCTAAAGGCTCTGTTCAAACATGGAGCTTCACAAAAGAAGGCTTTTAAAAAATAAACGTAACAACTAAAGCTTTGCTTTTGAACAATAGAAGCTGTAAGTGGCTTTTGGAAGGGAGTGCCTGCAGGTTTTAGTCATCGAGAGATGTCCTCTTTGAGAATGTCTGTTTTGCATTTTCCTGCTGGGATATTTTACTTTTCCTGTTTACAAATCTAACACATAATCTGCCTGTATTGCAAGGATGATGGGAGCTACATTTTCTTGAGCCTTATAGAAATTAAGCTTATTAGGGATTTGTTCTTCAGGATAAAGCTTTTGCCCTTTGTGTTTCTGGATCTAGGGCTATCATAGTACATAATAATACATGAAATAAGACAATGTTGAATGCATTTTTTTCTGATAAATTTAGATTTGCTAATCACAAATAGGCATAAACAGTGCCCAAATTACAAGGGGTCAGGGGGGCTTGGCTCCCTTACCTTTTGTTCTGATCCCCTTAGCTACTTTTTTTAGGCTACAATGGACCATAATATGGCTCCATTAGGAGAAATCAGGTAGTTGGGGTTTGTAGGTTTCATTAAGGAGTCTCCCTATTCTCCCATAGAGCAAGCATTAGGCACACATATTCCCAGAAATATTACTGCTGGCTGGCAATAAGAACATTTAGCTTGGGTATATATATTGGAGTTTTTGTTCCAGTGTGGAAGAGAAAAAAGGAAGACCAATGATAGTTTCCACCCAAATTAGATCTTCTGTCTTTGAAAGGAAGTGAAGGGATTTTGGAAAACACAATTCCTTAAATATGGCAGTCTGTCTTTAAGGGCCTATCTGCATAGTCTAGGATACTGAGACTGCTTCAGAGGTTGCTAATCCATGATTGTTAGCCCAGTTAACCGGCTCATTTTAGATTTCTCATGAGCATGGGGAATCCGTTTGCCACATCTTCCTGTTTGTTGTTATGTATGGTTTTCAATGTTTGCTCACAGAGTCCCCACCCTGAGTGTTATTTTATTCTTTGCTTCTTGACTAGAGCTGTTTTGCCAACACATGGTGCTGTTTGCCAGCATACCGAGCTGGAGCTGTGTGTTCCCTGCAAAGGAAGCAGAGATTCAAATCCCAATGCCAAACCATGCTCTCTATGGCAACAGACTATAGTATCAAACTTTACTAACTGTCAATGAGTCATATAAGTCAATGAATCACACACACACAAACCTAAGAGCTCAGTTTGGGGGCTGTACAAGGTTGTTTCATACTGACTGATCTGAGAACGCCTGTGCCATTTCTGCACAACAGAAGATTACTTGTTCTCAGAGCTGTGGCCTGGGCAGTAAGGTAAAGGTAAAGGTAAAGGTATCCCTTGACAATTAAGTCCAGTCATGTCTGACTCTAGGGAGCGGTGCTCATCTCCGTTTCAAAGCCGAAGAGCCAGCGCTGTCCGAAGACGTTTCCATGGTCATGTGGCCAGCATGACTCAACACCGAGGCGCATGGAACGCTGTTACCGTCCCGCTGATGCGGTACCTATTAATCTACTTGCAATTTCTTGCTTTTGAACTGCTAGGTTGGCAGGAGCCTTCGCACGGATTCGAACTGCCGACCTTTCGATCGACAGCTCATGGTTCAGTGGTTTAACCCACTGCGCCACCCGCTGGCTCATGGCCTGGGCAGTACCGTCCTGTATATCATTTTCAAACTGACCTTCACCTTGTGAATTGTGCACTCCACCAAATTCTTTCTATGAAAGTTACTAGCATTATTCACCTGGTCAATTAACCTAAAGTAAGAAATGATGCATGGTTTGTTCTGGTCCTTGCATTTAATTCCTATGTTCATTTTCTGCATATAAAAAAATTCAAGATTGAAATTACTTAAGGGGTAATTTTCTCAGAATAAGTTAAGTATGGAAGAAATCCTAAGTACACATACAGTACTGTATAAGGGTATCATAGCTGGTGTGGTCTAACTGTCCAGTTGTTGGCTTTGGTCAGGAGAATCTGAGGTTCAATCCCTGTTCTAAGCGAAGTCACACTTTATGTAGTGGGGATGCAGTCACAGAGGCTTCCTCAAGGTAAGGGAATGTTTGTTCCCTTGCCTTAGGGCAGCATTGTGG
The DNA here is from genome assembly GCA_026170595.1 of Plestiodon gilberti rubricaudatus. NCBI lineage: Eukaryota > Metazoa > Chordata > Lepidosauria > Squamata > Scincidae > Plestiodon > Plestiodon gilberti. Next base: position 216,083,698 of record JANXHW010000002.1, on the reverse strand, counting down.
CTGCATCAGCGCTGGAAAGTTGGATAGGCTATTGGGCCCCCAAACACTTTAAAATTCTTAGTTGTAAAATGGAATCCTAGGCATGTCTGCTCAGAAGCAAGGCCCATTGAGTTCTATGGGTCTTACTCCGAGGAAAGTGTGTGCAGGATTGCTACCTTAGATAGGTTAATATATCTTTTAGATGGGAATCTCACTGTCAAAAATGTACTGTATTACATCTCCTAGTTGTGCACAAATGAATGAGTGCGTGTTCCTAATTGCACTGTTAAACTAAATAGTGCATGCAAATAATAAATTGCACATGCAAATTAGAAAGAAATGCAGACATTTTATTTGGGACACTTAAATTATGTGAAAAAATAAATTATGTCATTAGAAATTGCACAATTAATTGCTTCCAAAAGTGGCAATTAATTTTACAAGTCTAAATTTATATTCACAGTTCAAACTACAAGGTAAATTAAGTTTGCCAGCAACTTTTATTTATAGTTATGAATGAGTATATTTCCGTTCTCAGGGTCATAAAGAAGATTGGAAATGCTTGTCAGAACAATATCAAATGAAGAGACAAAATTAAATCAAAACACACCAAATAATTCATTCCTTTTCAGTTTTAACCATTTAAGAGCTTGTAATATGAATATTGCGACTATTGAAAATGTGTTTTTAGTGACAATAGTGTGACAAAATAAGCAGTGACAAATTACCCACCCAGACAGTTTACCATATAAATTATATGGATAGAAAAAAACATGACAGGAGAAGACAGACCATTATAAAGTGCTAGTTAAGATAGGACAGGAGATTCATCGATGAGAAAAAAAACACAGGAGGGCACCTTTCACATGATGACTACTTCAGAATTATGCCTTCAAAGGCAAGAGTTATAGTAGTTAGAGGCAGGCTCTGCTGAGATGTAATACTAACAACTCAATCCTATCTAGAAATAGACCAGTCTATGGTGTTGCAAATGTGCCGTAATGCAAATTTGCCGCACCCTGCGAGTAGGCAGCACCGGCGCTGAGGCTGGCGCCACTTGCCGCAGATCCAGAATTGCACCCGCCAGGGAAGGTGAGTTCCGCACCAGGTGGCGGAGGGGCGTGGGGAGGGCAGGTTGAGGCATTCCAGAGGGGTGGAATTGCTCGGCCTGGCCCTGGAATGGGGTGGGATTGTTGGAGGCCAGCAAAATAGCTGGCACACATTCTAGTAGCCCCATTGGGGCGGGTGGTGTGTTACTCGGGGTAAAGGGACAAACGTCTCTTTACCCTGAGGCCTCTGGCTGCGTCGGGGCAGGCCCCATCCTACTCAGGATGCGGCAGGCACCTTATTTGCCCTGTTGCATCCTGCTAGACAGGATTGGGCTGTAAACCAGGGTACAGTACTGCTTGAATAAGCATAAAGGAGTTGCAGATTTGAGTACTATTTCGATTAAGAACATAAGAAAAGCCCTGCTGGATCCAAAGTTCCATATATTCCAGTATCCTGTTTCCCACAGTTGCATACCAGTTAGAACATAAGCCCTACTGGATCAGGTCAAGGTTCCATCTAAACCAGCTTCTTGTATCTCACAGTGGCCCACCAGATGCCTCTGGCAGGACACGAGACAACATGATAACTGTATCCTGCTGCCACTCCCTTGCATCTGACATTCAGAGATAATTACCCATGCGCACAAACACATTCTGCTGAAGGCTCTGGTTCGGCTCGCTTTTGCAGAGTGTGTGTGTGCGCGTGCAGGTGACTCCTTTTCTTCTGAGTCGAACCGGAGCCCTGCAGATTGCAGCTGGCAGGAGCTGTGAGTTAGCAGCAGCCTAATAACCTGGGACATGAGACGCGGGGGGGGGGGGGGGGACAGAGCAGCTTGATGAGTTGAGCTAGCGAGATAAGACAGAATCCCTCTGCAGCAGCCGCTCCACCCTCCCTCCCCAAGAAACAGCCTCGCACGCACACACGCGCACACACACACACAGAGATCTGCCGCCACACAGCAATCTTGGGCGCCAGGAGCGAAGGAAGGGGGGAGTCACGCGACCCAGAAGAGCCTTCCAGAGCGCCATTTCCCTTTGCAGTGTGTTAAGCAAGATGATTCCAGCCTCAAAAATTGAACAGTTTCAGTGAAAAGTTAAGGAAGGTGATTTTAAAAACATTTTTTGTCAAGTTGCCTCGCTTAACGACGAGCCCGCATTATGACAGAGATTGTGGAATATATCCCCGTCATTATGCGGGGGACACCTGTAATTCATTTAGTTTCTCTGCAGTCTCCATATTACTTTTAAGCTTATTTTTTATTCCTTCATATCTAATGGTTCAACCACTTCCCTGACAGGTTTCCTGCTTTTGATGCTACTGGGCCGATACTTGCAGCGGAGAGTCCCTGCGCGTTGCTTTCTCTCCGCTGACGGGCTCCTACAACAAGGGGGCGGGGCGCCTCATACCAGAGAGTAACGGTGGGGCGGAAAGCTGCAGAACCTAGCTTTCCGCCCCACCTCCAGCGACGCCAGTGACCGGCAGTCCCCTTACATTAAAAAGCAACAGATCCAGTGACAATACTACCGCATGTGCCCCCCTCTCCAATCTAGCAACCCCATGACCACTAAAAGGGAAAATAAAGGAAATAAAACAGCCCCAGTCATTAGTGGGGTAAAATAAACCAGAAATAAGATTATTACAGAGGCTAAGAATACAGCTGGGAGTAATTAACAACAAGGAGATATAATAGCTCCTTGGAGGAAGGGCGGTATAAAAAAAAACACATCACAGAGTTATATCACAAACTGGTATCTTGTGAGATTATATAAGTGGCCTCAGGAGGTTAGTATCAGATGGCCATATCAAGTGATTTTTGATCTGCTCTATGGGAGTTGCTTGTGTGATCCTGCAAGGTTCCATCTTGTTCACAATACTTTTTACCATGTATGTGCTTGACAGTGTGTGAAGGTGACCATCTATTCTAATGATTTAGTATGGAGCCATCAGTATGCTAATATCCAGTTCTATTTTTCTTTTTTATTAGACCTGGAAGCAGGGGTGGTGGGGACTCTGAACGAACCTTGGCACTCTCATGAGCTGGATGAGGGCAAACAGACTGGATCTAAATGTAGACAAGAAAAAAAAAGCAATTTGAAGCAGTTCTGCTCTGAACAAAGTTGGTGAAAAACAGCATAATGGTATTACAGCCCCCCCCGTCCATATCTGCTGATCCGCTACCTGCGGATTCACTTATCTGCGGATAGCGTATGGCCCCCTGCCCCTGCGCCCCCCAGGCTCTTACTTTTTGTGAAGCAACTTTGTTTCTTTCTTCAACAAACGCGATAAGCAGGCTCCGGCTGCTTATTACAAGCAAGCGGAGCGAGACGAAGTGCTAGATAGGCTGCCCAGCCCACAGGTGTACACATTTGTCTCCTGTTGCGTATATACACCCGTGGGCAGAAAAGGTTTAAGCTGTTTGTGTATGCCCAAGGTGTCTGGTATTTTGGATTTGGTCAGGTCCTGATTCTCTTCCAGAAAGGGATCTCTTCACAGCTGGTATCAGAGTTCCAGAGGACCTAACATGCTTTTGGGAGCACCTATTCCCACAGAAAACACATTTCCTCAGATCATGTGACTCTGCTCTGCTGTGTTTCTTCTATTCAAGAACTCTGATCTGCCAGGGCATGGGGCAAGCAAGGGCTTTTCTGTGATAAATTATGCCCATATTCTGGAATGCTCCCCTTAGGGAAGCTGAGTAATCCGCTTCATTCTTTATCAATTAGTAACAATTTTTTTATTTACTAAAGTTTTGGAAAACTGTTCGTGCAACTGCTGTTTAATGGCTTTTCATTGAGGTTATTGTGCATTCTTGATGTTTCATTATGTATTTGTATCATTCTTTTAATATGTTACCTTCAGCAATTTTAATTGGAAAGGCAGCTAATATTTACACACAAAAAAGTAGTCATTGCAGCTTCTAATGTAGAGTTAGAGGTTCTCCACTTACGTTAACCTGGCTTTGGCAAGTTTGAGAGAAGTTCCAACATGTCCCAGGGATAGAGAAAGAGTAGCTGCCTCTGGAAGGAGAGGCACCACCGGCCTTTGCTTTACATGATTTTTGGTACTTCGAAACGAAAGGGTAGTCCCAGTTTACTGATGTATTTACAAAAATTATGTACCAGCCTTCAACCATGTTTGCAGGGCAGTTTCCAGAAAAGAGACAGACAACAAAACAATATCATAAAATACAATGAAATAAAACACAACACTTGAAACAGTGGCTAAGAACAATTTAAGACCATTTTAAAGGCTTAGGAGAAGAAAACATCTTCTCCTGGTGCTGCTGAAAAGGCAATAGCATAGGCAAAAGGCAAGCTGCTGCAGGGAGAACATTCCAGTCAGGGCACTACAACCAAAAAGACTCTGTCAACGCTGACTTCAGATAGCAGGAGCACCCAGAGGAGAGGCTCTGAAGACCTTTGTGCAAGAGACCTTCATGAGTGGGAGCAGGTGCTCCTACAGGTACCCTGATCCCAAGCTAATAATAAGCTGCAGTAGTTTGACGTAGTTGTAATGTTCAGCCAAGCCTACTATATGGCCAAGGAGTAAGTCCTACTGAAGCATACATAGGCTCAGGCTGTTAGAATGTCTGATAGGTATTTTGAGAGCTACACATGCATAGTTTTACACATTACTTTTCCTGACACAATCATTAATCTCTTTGTAGAGAAAAAATGATATGCTTTGTTAAGTTTGAGTTATGGTGTGTTTTTTCTTCATTATGGATACATAAATTGGGAAGCCACTGCCTGTACAGGCTTCCCCATCATTTTCCTATGATATATAAAAAGGCAGCCTAATTGCCATGTGTGGAAAGCCTGCCATTTTCTAAGATTGCAGCTTCTAACAAGAGTTGGAGGTTCTTGCCATTGCATAGAATTGTTCCTGAAAAGTAACATGGCACTGCTTTTGGGCTGGGTCACTAGTTCGTGTGCGCATGTGTGCGTGCTTGAACAGTTCACTTTAAAACTTCTCCAGTCAGATGGTTTTGGTTTTCAATGCACTGAACACTGCAAATCAAGGTGAGTATAGTTTGAAGAATGCTGAGGGTGGTGGAATTCTCAGTCCAGTGGCACATGCAAGAAGAGAATTAAGGTAAAGGTAAAGGTATCCCCTGACAATTAAGTCCAGTCGTGTCCGACTCTAGGGTGTGGTGCTCATCCCCATTTCAAAGCCGAAGAGCCAGCGTTGTCCGAAGACGCCTCCGTGGTCATGTGGCCGGCATGACTCTCCTTGCCGCAGCGCGTAGCATGCAGCTGGAACACGGAGTGCTGTTTACCTTCCCGCAAGCGGTACCTATTTATCTACTCGCATTGACATGCTTTGGAACTGCTAGGTTGGCAGGAGCTGGCCAAGCAACGAGAGCTCACCCCGTCGCGGGAATCAAACTGCTGACCTTTCGATCGACAGCTTATGGTTCAGCGGTTTAACCCGCTGCGCCACCCGCTGGCCCAAGAAGAGAATTAGACATGTGTAAAGAAGCATTATCTTCAAGATGGAGGCCAGGACGGAGGTTTCTATTCTGTTTTCTCCCAGTATTCAGGGATGAGGTGGGTTTTCTTTTCTGTAGGAAATACTTCCAAGTCATAAAGACTGTGGCTAATAGACTAAAACTTTTTTTTGCAACAGGTTGTTGGAGCAAATTGCTTGTTTGGTATTTATTGATGATGCATCACATCATTTGCCCTTTCTGCTCTGCTTAAGCTTTGGCTAAAATGTGCTGCTGTGAAAAAACAATCCCAGAAGTAGACAGAAGGTATATTTGGCTCGCGCCTTTCTGTGCGAAGGTGCCAAAATGGGCACGTAGAACGCAGCAGTTTGCCGCTTCAGGGGTCCTCGCTCGCTGTATTCTGGGTGCCTTCACTGAGGAAAGCTGGGAAACTTCTTCTGTTTCCCACATAATAAACGAGAAGAAGAAAAGTAAGCCATCGTGAAGCGTTTGTCCAGTATAAATCCTGGGAAGGATTTAGTAGCGCAGAGAGAGACGCATTTTGCCAGCCTAGGAGGCGGCGGTGGTGCTTCTGGCAAGCTTGAAAGAGAGCCGCGTGGACAAGGCCCGGCTGTAACTTGAGCCACGCAGCTGAAGTCCTTTTGCCTGCCAGTGAAGGAGCAGGATGTGCCCGTCACCGCTCGTGGAGGCGGGACTGACAGCTGCAACACAAGGAAGTTTCCAAACATCGCCAGGCCGGGTTTCCTCCCCGCTTTGCCGCCATCATGCCAGGTTAGTATGATCCTCTCCCAGCGGGACTAACCGAAGGAAGGGACAGCGGGCCACACCAAGTCTTGGCTGCAGGGGGCGCGCAGAGCAGGGCTGGGGAGCGGGAAAAACTGCCTGAGCCAGGACTGCCTGCCCGGTCATAGAGCGTAGAGAGAACGAGAGGGATGATGACCCAGCAGGGACAGAAGATCGTAACGTTCCTCGCCGTGCAGATTGCACGGCTTTTTTGGCTGCTTTCAGTCGATAGGAGCTGCTTTCGCCCATCAGTTCCTATTGTGCAGCCTGGGGGGGGGGGGGAGCTTCTTTGGTTTACTCCCAAGTAAGTGTGCAAAACGGGCACCACGATCTTCTGTGCACTTGGAAGTAAGTCCCAGTGCATAAAGAAAACTTACTCGCAGCAGCAGGCAAGTGTTATGTAGGAGGACTGCAGGCGTGCAGGGGCATTCTTGCATATTTACTGGAAGCTAAGTTCCGTGGTTTCAACAGAATTTATTTCCAAGTGTGTATAGGATTTTGTTGAGCAGCCCGGTGCTATGCATATTTACTCAAAAGAAAGGACTACTGTACTGAGTTCAGTGCGAGAACCCCCCCCCCCCCCCAAGAAATCCAAAGTAGGGTAATACCGTTTTTGGCAAAGCTGAAGATTAATTTTAGATGATGGACTAGTTTAATTTACCTAAAATTAGTGTCCATCTGTGCTTATATAAAGACAGCCATATTTCTTTTTATTTCTGCTCTCTGCCTTGCAAGGGACCCATCTGTTCCACACTATGCAGGAGACAGACCTGAATAACCACACTAGAATTTATATTTTGAAAAAAAAAAAAGGAGGGGGAAGGAACTGTCATTTTTTTAAATTTTTTGTCCCAGTGCACAAAGTGAGCACAAAGTGAAATCTGGCTTGTTTTCAGGGCTGACCCAAGACCTCCTGACACCTGAAGTGACATGTCAGATGTTGTCCCCCATGATGCCCAATGATGTGCCACTCTCTCTTCCTCCCTGTTCTCTCCATTGTCCTAGCCTAGCTTACCAGTCTCCAGTCATCACCGCCTCATTTCCTCTTCCTCTCTGTCCCCTTCTTTCTTTTCCAATCCAGGGAGGGGAAGGAGCAGCAGCAGTGGAGGCATGTAGTAAGATAGAGCTGGTCCCCCCCCCCATCTGATGCCTGAGGCAATGGCTTCAGTTGGCCTCATGGATGGGCCAGTCCTGCTTGTCTTGTACCTACCGTAGTAGAAACTAATTTGCCAGCATGTTCTCCATCTCAAGACTTTTACAAACTGTGGACTCTGGTGCTTTTCCATCAAACTCTGCTTTGTCTATTTCACCCCCCCTTTTTTTTTTGCTTCACTTTCACTCTGAAGTAAAGGGTCTGCATAACTCAAAACTTGCTTACTGTTATCTGATCACAAAAGGAAAACATGTGGTGTTTTTGTCCTGCTTATAAGATGTGTGTGTCCCCCCGAAATGGACTCTCATGTATTTGGAAAGATACTTCTTTCGGAGAACTATGACAAAACATCTATATATTTTTCTCTTGTCTGAATCAGTCTATGCTGTTATAAGTTATTACCGTATGTATATTCATTCATGGTTGTTGCTCTGTTCACAGGTTTTCCAAATAAGCTATAACAGGACTTCCTGATATCCATCCACTTAAAAATGTTGAAGTATCTTTCTGTTAGTTTGACATAGTGGATCATATATGAGTAATAGTAAAGCAGGCCACTTTTAAGTCCTGAAGCTGGAATTAATTATGTCAAGTGAGTCAGTTTGTCTGCATGAGTCTCCAGCATTCCTAATAGAGCAGTCTGTACAACTTAGTTGGTAAATATTACTTGGAGAGACTTTAACTTGTTCTAAGCCTCTCAGCAAAAGGGTCTGATCCTGCAAAGAAAAATTGATGTCTGCCCTTGGGCTTTCAATTAGTGTCATTGCTTTGAATGAAACTGCTCACAGTAGTGCTATACGTTTTCACTGAGGATGCACTGTAGCTAATTTATTTTCTTTGTACAGTAGTATTAGGTTAGAACAGGGGTGCATAACTCAATTTTTTTTCCAAAGGTCACTTATGTGTTTATTAACTCAAGAGGATGCATTAATCATAAGCAGCATTTTTGATACGATTTTCTTTTCCCTTTTTAATCTTTTTTCTATTAACCCCCCCTTTTCTCTTTCAGCCCCATAGTGCACTCTTGCTTCTCTCTCTCTACATTATCTCTCTTTACTCTCTCTCTCATTTTCTCTCTCCCTGCTGTAACATTATTTCCCTTTTGTTTGCACCACCACAGATCAGCACTCTCCTCTTTACTCCACCCTACTGTGCATGCTTTCCTCTGTTGTAATATGGGGTGCAATGCCACCTGCAGGACTCGGGGGGGGCAGTGTATTGTCCAGACCCCTGAGACCCCTGATTTTTTGGTATTTATAGTTAACTTGACACTCCATTGGGTCAAATTGTACAATTAAGCATGTGTGATTAAACTCTTAAAGTCCAGCAGCAACTGGAAACTATATTGAGACCCCCAATAAATGGCTTGGTCCCAAGTTGGCAATTGCTCCATGGCTGACAAATCATAGCATTCAGTAGCATAGCTAAAGGCTGCATCCTATGTAGCGCAAGACGCTGCAACTCACCATGTAAGCGGCCCCTCCCACTTGCCGTCAGAGCCATTCTGGGCAGCAACGGCAATGCACAGGAGACCTTGTTTGGTTCGGTGAGCGCCTGTGCGTTGTTGCTGCCTGGAATGGCTCTGATGGTGAGTTGAAGGGGCCACTAAAACAGTGAGTTGCAGCATCTTCCGCCACTTAGCGTGTCCCCCCCCCCCCAGCTATGCTACTGATAGCATTTAAATGTTTGCAGGATGGTTTGCATATGACATGTTGATGCATATGCAGTGCTTTCTGCTGTGCTGCTTAGGTAGCTGTTAGCTGTAATGGAAATAGCAAAACACTATTGCTACAGTCTGGTTGACTTCATAAACTAGTATACTGTATCAAGTTCACCAGGTAGCCTGCGCTAATACAGAGTAGCATTGAAACATGAGCTGCGTACTGTTATATAGTAGACTGTATCTGAATTACCTTTCCAAGAATACCTGTAGCCCCTGAGCGTGAAGAATCTAGTTATGTACCGTGCAGATACTTTAAATGAAAATGTTTGTTTTGAACCTTGATATAAATGTTAAGTATAGACATTTACACATTTGCACAGCAATTCCTGCCACACAGATTAGAATCAAGTGCTCTTTAAAGCTATCCAGAGGCAATTGTCTGCTTTTGGCATATAAAGAAATGGTTTGCTGAGTTGTGCTACCCATGTGTAGTCTTTATTTTTAAATGCTGACCTTCAGAGCCATTGTTTCCTTGCACGAATGCCTGCATAATTTGTAACTTCAACTCCATAACTTCAACTCCATAACTTCAAATCCAGCTTAGATCACTGGAGACTAAAACTTATCAGCAACTGCCAGCTGTTCCTTGATGTAAAGCAATTCTGGAGCCTTGCACAGTATCCAGAAGGCCGATATCTACTGTGACAAAAGCCTGATCCTTTGGGAAGTCAGACTAGGGAGGCCAAGGAATCAATGGACTCTGGAAAGCAATTTTGTACCCTTATATATTCCTTTGGGTGCATGCCCTGAGCATTTACCCTTTCCCATGCATTGTGTGTACAGTAATATAATACACCGGGCCTGGGAGGGGGGGGAGGGATCATCGACGGTGCGCTCTGCTGAATCCTATCCCCTGTCCCGGGCCTGGCCGGCCTTGCACTGGATTCTTGGATTTGCACCGGCCATTTTGCTGGCGCACATCCGAATAGGCCCATTGGGCTTGCTGGGGCTCTACCTGTGGAAAGGGACAAACATCCCTTTTTCCCCGAGGAGCACTCCACTCTGCTGGCGTGGGCCCAATCCTGCCTTGGATGCAGTGGCCGCCTTAGGTACGCCATCACTGTATTCTTGTCCGGAGGTAGCCCCCTTTCCGACGGCCTAGGGACCGCCCAGGGGGCTGGCGACTCTGCGCCCCAAACAGCGGGCCAGACTCCCACCTCCGGACCCTCAGGCGAACCCCCGAAAGAACAACGGACGGCCGCGTCTCCGAAGGCAGACTCACCTGTTGCCCGGGAGACGCCGCGGGAGGTCGCCGGCATTGCAGGCAGGGGCCTGACGTCGAAGAAAGCCGATCAGCCCGCGTCTAGCCTAACAAGCTACGACGCTGGCTCAGGAGGTGGGGGAGGGGCTGGCCAGCCCCTCGAACTACAGGCAGCGAGGCCTCTAGACCCACCCCCGACAAGTGGAGCACACCGAGCCGAGGAGCCGGTCAAAGAGCCCCCATGTGATATCCAGGGGAGAGCAGAGAGCAACCGGCCGGCGGACAGGCCGGCTGGCCTGTCAACATGCAAGACGTCGTGGTGGGGGTGGATCCCGGGGTGGGGGAAGGAACAAGGGAGGCGGGACCAAGGGCTACACAGGATTATAAAACCTAAGAAGGCCAGTGATGAGGAGGCGGACGATCGGGCTGGTACTCAGGAGCGACAGCCCGACTTCCCTGAAGCAGCCAACTGGAGTGAGGAACCGGGTGAAGCTAAACCCCCTCCCTTCCAGTAAATCCTGAGGCCGTACAGGACCTGAACGACCCTGGGTAGACCTGTCCTCCGGGAACGACTTCATCTGTTGGGTAGACCTGTACTTCCTGGGAGACTCTGACTACCCCACTGGTGGGTAGACCTGGACCACTCTATTAACAACTGTGGGTAGACCTGACCTACCCCAAGAACTCTGATTCCTGCGTGCTGTGGCGCTCCCTGACGTTCCGAACTCACCTCTTCGTGAACAGCTACAGGTGGGTAGACCTCTCCCCTGGGGAACTATTTGGGGAGGATTGCCGGTCTGGAGGTTGACCCCTCCCCCGAGGAGCCCTTTGGGGCAGACGCAGCCCTTACCACCCCCTTACCTGGGTCCCCCTCGAGAGCCCGCCTACAATTCTATACCGGATTACGCTGTTAGTTACTTAAAATATTTGTATCCTGCCTTTTCCCTCCCACGAGGGAGGTGCCCAGCGCAACTCACAACATATTAAAACAACAACAACAATAAGATGCAACGAAAATAAAATGTCTAACAGTAACAAAAAGAACACATTGAACAGTATACAGGACCAGGAAAAAAATAAATCAAAGCAGCATAACTAAGCAGAACTAGAACAGGTCAGTATAAACATATAACTATAAAGACTGCACAGAACTTTTTTTTTCAGTCCCTGTCAGAACAATAGAAGTGATGGAGTCAGCCTGACACCCAGCAAGGAGTTCCATAATCTGGGTGCAGCTACAGAACAGATCCTCTCACTTATCGCCTCCAAACACAACTCTGCCAGTGGTAGGATCACTGTTGGACCAACCACGAGGTGAGGTGAAGTGGGTTGCATCAGCGGCAGATTGTGAGAGGTCTGAGGGGGCAGCGGATTCGGGGTGGCACTTCACCCCAAGTTTGCTGCCACCACTGCTCCCTCCAGTCCATTGCTGACACGACCCACCATGATCTTAATTCATGTGGTGCCTGTCAATAAAGCCAGAAGGCCTGCACTCCTGGCTTTAAGGAAACTGCATGCGGAGCAAGGTAAGGAGGAGGATCTGCTTCTCACTCACCTGAGAAGCGAGAAGCAGATCCTCCTCCTTACCTTGCTCCGCATGCAGTTTCCTTAAAGCCAGGAGTGCAGGCCTTCTGGCGTTATTGACAGGCACAACATGAATTAAGGAGCTCATTCGTTTTCATCTCAGTTGCTCTTGGGGGGCAGGCAGCAGTAGCATAGCTGAACTCGCACCAGTGAGGTGGTGAGCGGTGTGACACATCATCGCCCCACCACTGGAATGGCCCTGATCCAGAGCCAGATGGATCGGGGCCATTCTGGTGGCGGGGTGTGCGGGGCGCTGACGCGTCGCCCCGCCCCGCCCACTGTCCCACTGATGCAAGTCCAGCTATGCTACTGGCAGGCAGTTTCATATGAGGAGAGGTCGTCTTTCAGGAACTCTCAGTCCCGAGCTGCTTAGAGCTTTAAAGGTCAAACATTTGTGATTTCACTATTTATGTTGTAAAGCACTTTGTGTGCCCCATTGTGGGGAGAAAGGCAGGGTAAAAATAGTTTATTTAAAACAAACAGGTGTACAACCTAATCAGGGGAAGGGTTTGCATTCCCCCTGTTGTGTCTGACTCACAGTTTTGATGAGCTCTTGGGTGTAGCGCTACTTCTGGATTACCAAGATGGAGATCACATGTCTGCTGCTTTCCCCCCATATCTGGTGATCAAAGAGATTGCACATGGGACAATTGTGTGTCTTTGGGAGTCAGAAAACAAGACAAGAAAACCCTCTGCCTGCCCAAATCTATTTTTGGAATACATCCAGATTTTTAATAGATTTGTTGCATCTTACTTTCTTATAATGATACCCTCTTATGCTTTGCTGCCAGTGGCAATCAGGTTCTCAGTATGTTTGCAGAGTCTGCAACTAACTATGGATTGTTTGATTCTTTTCAAGAACTAAATGAAGAAAAAAGAAAAGCCTGAAACCATCTGCAGTTATGATAATGACCAGGTCATTCCACAATCATTGTTAGTGCCATAACTGCCTGCTTTGTGGGAAGAATAATGTTCTGTCATTTTATGAGCTGCCTGAAGGCCCAAATGATGAGCATTTTGCTTTGTTAGCACTACTTGTTGTTCAGCACACTTAAATACCTGCATTATCGTTTTTCATATTGCTGGATTGCTTGGCAGCAGAATCTATGGAGTTGTGATTTGCTTTAGGATAGACTTTTCATTAAATGCTGGATCGGCCTTTTGTTTATAGTTATTTAGTTTCATTTTAACACTAACAAATATGTGTGGTTCACATACTTGCCTTCAGTTTGAGATAATTGGTAGATAACCCTTTCGAATGTGCTAAGAACTACTTGCCACAGGACGTGGTGATGGCACCTAGCCTAGATGTCTTTAAAAGGGGGTTAGATAGATTTATGGAGGAAATGCTCATCACGGTACAAGCCGTGATGACTATATGCAATCTCTGGGTTTTAGAGGTAGCCTATCTCTGAGTCAGAGCCAGCAGGTGGCGCAGTGGGTTAAACCACTGAACCATGAGCTGTCGATCAAAAGGTCGGCAGTTCGAATCCGTGCGACGGCTCCTGCCAACCTGTCAAAAGCAAGAAATTGCAAGTAGATTAATAGGTACCGCGTCAGCGGGACGGTAACAGCGTTCCATGCGCCTCGGTGTTGAGTCATGCCGGCCACATGACCATGGAAACATCTTCAGACAGCGCTGGCTCTTCGGCTTTGAAACGGAGATGAGCACCGCTCCCTAGAGTCGGACACGACTGGACTTAATTGTCAAGGGATACCTTTACCTATCTCTGAGTCAGGGGCATCGCTAGGGGGGTGCAGCTGGTGCGGGCCACAACAGGTGACACCAATTTTGGAGGTGACACCACGGCTGCCATGCTGCCCAGGCTCAGTAGACCTCTGTTTAGCCATTCCAAGTTGCTTCTTTGTGTTCTTGTGAGCAAAGCTCGCAAAAACACGAAGAAGCAACTTGGACCGGCCAAAAACAGCTGAGCAAGGGTGTCACCGGTCCCCAGGCTTGACTGTATTCGGCCAGACACCCCCTTGGCTCGGCTATGTCTGCCTGCTCCACCTCCAGCTCCAAGTTGAAGCTGAGTCCCTTCGCTTTGCGAAGAAGCGACTCAGCTTTGACTTGGAGGCATAGCTACCGAAGATGGCCGTGCAAGGGTGCAGAGAGGGGTGACACCCCCTTGGCTCGTCTTTCTTCGGCCACTCTGAGTCACTTGGTGTCTCAGGCAAGCCAGAAGTAATTGGCGGTGATGTGATGACGTCATCATGTCACCACCAATTATTTCCGGGTCCTGTACCGGATGACACCAAGACAAGCGACGCCGCAGCTCTGAATGTCCGATGCAAGGGAGTGGCAACAGGGTATGGGTATCTTGTTGTCTTGAATGCTCCCTGAGGCATCTGGTGGACCATAGTGAGATACAGGAAGCTGGTACCAGACTTGGAGATTGAGTCTGTGTAGTTGAGAGCTTCAGGGCAATGAGACAGTATTAGCAGTAGCATTTTTGTCCCCATGTCCAACATTTTCCCTATTCAAGGAACAGCTGGAGTCTTGCTTGCTGTACCAGGTGAAAAAAACAGAACAAGTGTCTGAAGCATTGGACACCAGGGCATCTGGCACTGCCCTGGCTTCCTCCGTGCACTTAAAGCTGTGACACACCAAACACGTCGGCGTGTGGCGCGTCCTGGAGTAACTGACGTGTGTTGATTCTGATTGGTCCAACGCATTGCTCCTGTCCCGTCCCCACAACTCTAAACTCTCATTGGCCAAAGGTCGTTCTGGTGTGTTTCTGTGCATTCCAACTTGAATAAGTCGATCTTTGGCCAATGAGAGGCCGTGTTCAGTGTTGTGGGGGCAGGACGGGAGCAACACGTTGAGCCAATCAGAATTGACTCCAGGACACGATGCAGTGAGATGCAAGCAGTCTGTTGGCGCTTTTACAGTGACAGGCACAGAACCTTGGTCTGCAGCTGGCAATTAATGAAACTTATTAGGCCGTATCTGCCTGCCCATTCCCTTAAAATGTTTTCTTTTATTATGATAAAAAATACCTTTCAGACTCTTTTCATTTATTGCAAATACCCTTGATCTACCTTGCCTTTCTGTTTCCATATGCACTATAATAGGGGAGAATGAGATAAGGCTGAATTTATTTCAACATCTAGTGATTTCAGAGCTTATGATCTACCATAGTTGCTGCTTCATGAGGGAATAAAGCAAGGGGTGGATGATCCTAGATTGCGAGCTGGACTTTAAAACAACACAAATATTTTGTTTATGTTGATAGAGACAGAAGTGCTGTCAAAGGAGCAAGAAAATTTTTGAGATGCAGTGATGTTTAACTATGAATATTTTGGTTTTGTCTAGTAGTTGGCATATAGAGCTTTAGTTGCAATATACAGTGATCTTCATCAGATTTGCAGTACAATGGAGTCCTTTTTGTGATTCAAGATTCTGGGTTCTACTCTATTGTAAATAAGAAAGTTGATAGAAATCTTCCAAGTGTAGGCTGACACCACCGGCGTCGCTGCAGGGAGGGCGGAGCTCTAAGTTCCACCATGGTTCGACCCTCTGTTACACCGATGCACAAAGCGGCCCCGCCCCTCGCCTTCGGAACCATTCAAGGCGGTGGAAGCGCGTGTTGCTTTCACCGCCTTGAATGGTTCCGAAGGCGAGGGAACAACACATGCTACAACTGTGTTGACCACAACAGCTTTGAGATCTGAACTGAATATTTTTGTAAGTGCATTTCATAAATAACTTTAATTTTGTGTTTTCTACCAGTATTCAAGCCTTCGCGTCCTTCCATGAATACACCTTTAAAAACTGACTCTGTTGAAGTGCACGTGTCAGGTTTTGAGCAGACTGAACTTTCAACAGAATAGTGTACAGTAAAACATTGGATTGCGAGCATAATTCGTTCCGGAAACGTCCTTGTAATCCAAAGCACTCGTATACCAAAGCAAATTTCCCCATAAGAAATAATGGAAACTTGGATGATTCTTTCCACAACCATTTAATCAAATAAAAATGATTACAGTAATACAAAATACAGTATAAAGTCAAAATAAAACAAATTAACCTGGACTTTACCTTTGAAAAGAATCGTGGCTGGTGTGAGGGAGACGAAAGAGGAGAGGAGAAGGAGTGTAGGACGTCTATCACTAACGTTATTGTGTAGGACGTGTCTATCACTAACGGGATCACTGCTACCTGTTGACTCACTGGACTGAGACTGGGAGACTATTACCCACAATCCCGCAGCGAGAGAGACTACTCGCAGAGGCGTAACGTGCCTCACCGGCCCCTTTCCTCACAGGGCTGCCTCTGCGCACCTTTCCTTCTCTGCACGATCGTGAGGGCGGCGTGAGAAGGCAGCCGTTCAGTGGTGGAGCCTGAGCGTTGCGCCCCACACCCAGAGCAGCTGCTCCTTGGGCTCCAAAACCTACTTGTAATGCAAGACATCACTTGTTAATCAAATTAAAATATTTTTAAAAAATTGCTTGTTTTGCAAAACACTCTCAAACCAAGTTACTCTCAATCCAAGGTTTTACTGTTAGAAGCAAGATGTTCTCCCTATGCTATATATAGTGTTATCTTGCATCTGCTACTGACTGAAGAAAGTAAACAAGAAACCTTGCCTAAATCCCAGAGAAGCTTACATTGCATAATTATCTGTGCGATATAAAATGTAGAATTTGGGTCAGCATAAAGCTTCAGATAATGATGATAGTTGCTTGGAGGCATTATTCAGAGTTAGAGTTATAGAGCTATTTTCAGTTTTTCAAAATGTGATTTTGTTGTTGTTGTTCAGTCGTTAAGTCGTGTCCGACCCTTCGTGATCCCATGAACCATATCCCGCCAGGCCTTCCTGTCCTCCACTATCTTCCTGAGCTCGCTCATTTTCATGTTTGTTGCATCGGTGATGCTGTCTAGCCATCTCATCCTTGGCCTTCCCCTTCTCCTTTTGCCTTCAATCTTTCCTAGCATCAGAGTCTTTTCCAGAGAGTCCTCTCTTCGCATTAGGTGGCCAAAATATTTGAGTTTCAGCCTTAGTACCTGTCCTTCCAGGGAACAGTCAGGCTTGATTTCATTTAGAATTGACTGATTTGATCTCCTAGCAGTCCAAGGGACTCTCAGGAGTCTTCTCCAGCACCACAGTTCAAAAGCATCTATTCTTCGGTGCTCAGCCTTCCTTATGGTCCAACTCTCGCAACCATACATTGCTACTGGGAACACCATCGCCCTGACTATGCGAACTTTTGTTGGCATGGTGATATCTCTGCTTTTTATTATGCTGTCTAAGTTTGCCATAGCTTTCCTTCCAAGGAGTAAGCGTCTTTTAATTTCATGGCTGCTGTCTCCGTCTGCAGTGATCTTGGAGCCCAGAAAAGTAAAATCTGTTACTGCTTCCATTTCTGCCCCTTCTATTTGCCAGGAATTGATGGGACCCGATGCCATGATCTTAGTTTTATTAATGTTGAGTTTCAAGCCAACTTTTGCACTCTCCTCTTTCACTCTCATCAAGAGGCTCTTTAGTTCTTCTTCACTTTCTGCCATTAGGGTGGTATCGTCTGCATATCTGAGGTTGTTGATATTTCTCCCGGCAATCTTGATTCCGGCTTGCGATTCATTCAGCCCTGCATTTCTCATAATGTACTCTGCATATAAGTTAAATAAGCAGGGTGACAATATACAGCCTTGCCGTACTCCCTTCCCAATTTTGAACCAATCAGTTGTTCCATGGCCGGTTCGAACTGTTGCTTCTTGACCCGCATACAGGTTTCTCAGGAGACAGGTAAGGTGGTCTGGTACCCCCATCTCTTTAAGAATTTGCCACAGTTTGTTGTGATCCACACAATCAAAGGCTTTTGCGTAGTCAATGAAGCAGAAGTAGGTGTTTTTTTGGAACTCTCGTGCTTTCTCCATGATCCAGCGCATGTTGGCAATTTGATCTCTAGTTCCTCTGCCTCTTCGAAACCCAGCTTGTACGTCCGGTAGTTCTCGGTCCACGTACTGCTGAAGCCTAGCTTGTAGGATTTTGAGCATAACCTTGCTAGCATGTGAAATGAGTGCAATTGTACGGTAGTTTGAGCACTCTTTGGCACTGCCCTTCTTTGGAATTGGAACGTAAACTGACCTTTTCCAATCCTTCGGCCACTGCTGAGTTTTCCAAATTTGTTGGCATATTGAGTGCAGCACTTTCACAGCATCATCATTTAGGATTTTAAGTAGCTCAGCTGGGATATTATCATCTCCACTAGCTTTGTTGTTAGTAATGCTACCTAAGGCCCACTTGACTTCACTCTCTAGGATGTCCGGCTCTGGGTCAGTGACCACACCAGCGTGGTCATCAGGAACATTCAGATCTTTCTTGTATAGTTCTTCTGTGTATTCTTGCCATCTCTTCTTAATCTCTTCTGCTTCTGTTAGGTCCTTGCCTTTTTTGTCCTTTATCATGCCCATCTTTGCACAAAACGTTCCCTTGATATCTCCAATTTTCTTGAACAGATCTCTAGTCCTCCCCATTCTGTTGTTTTCCTCGATTTCCTTGCATTGTTCATTTAAGAAGGCCTTCTTATCTCTCCTTGCTATTCTCTGGAACTCTGCATTCAGTTGTTTATATCTTTCCCTTTCACCCTTGCTTTTTGCATTCCTTCTTTTCACAGCTATTTGTAAAGCCTCATCTGACAGCCACTTTGCTTTCTTGCATTTCTTTTTCTTTGGGATGGTTTTCGTTGCTGCCTCCTGTACAATGTTACAAACTTCCGTCCATAGTTCTTCAGGCACTCTGTCTACCAGGTCTAATGCCCTAAATCTATTCTTTTCACAGTTTTTCAAAATGTGATTTTAACTAATTGTAAATATAAACTGATGTACAGTACTCTCTTTTTGCTAATATGCTATTGTATGTTGTTTACTTGTATAGTGTGTGTGTGTGTGTGTGTGTGTGTGTGGAGAGAGAGAGACAGAGAGAGAGACCGCTAGTCTGAACTTACTGAACACAATGGGCTTACTTCTGAGTAAAATATATAACTCTTTTTTTAAACCTCTCCACGGATGGGATAAAAATGTAATGTAACCATAATACCAGCTTACCTTACAGTAAAGTTACAAGAATTGCGTTGTATGTGAAACACTTTGGATTTGTGAAATATAGTTGTATAAATGCTTATGATGATAATTAATTCCATGAGTATCATTCACATTTATGGTGTCTACATTTAAAGTACTCTGACTGAAGTTTGACTGCACATATGAAGTTGTGTTGTAGTGTGACACGGGCAGCGCAACCCTGAAGTTCGTTCCGGAGCCGGAGCGAGTGCTCCAGTGCCGGTAGCTGTCGCGAACGTGCTGTAAAGCACATTCGCGATGACTTGGGAGTAAGGAAGGCCGGTGCAAGGCCGGCCTCCCTCACTCCGGCGCCGGATCTCCATGCAGATGGCGGCAGAAGGTAAGTGCACCATCGCTGGCCGCGTAGGCGGTCCGGCCGGGCGAGGGAGGGGGGCCATTGGCCTAGCTAGCGTGGGAGGGGGGCGGGGATGGCGTCGGCCATATCGTTGTCCCCGCCGGGCCGGCTACGCCATTACACGGCCTCTTCAAATCCGAGGAGGCCGATAGGGCCAGGCCGGGTTTACACTCGGGGAAGGGGATAAGCGTCCCCTTCCCCGAGTAGACCTCCGGCCTGGCATGCACCAGGCAGCCGGTGCACAGGATCCGGTGGGCAGCCCTATGCCGTCGGCCGGATCCTTGGTCAGGATTGCACCCTGAGACACTTAGCGCAGACAATAAAACTTTTAGAGTTTTCCAAGAGTAGTTATGCTTTGTGATGGGTAGCCTGTTTCACTGAGTGTTGCTTTTGTTTTGTTTTGTAGATCAGTCTTATTGTGATCGTTTGCGGCAGGACATGGCCTTTCTGACCAGCAATGGCAGACTGAGTGAACGACTAGTTGACAAAATTATCCTTCAGCTAAACAGAGTTTATCCCCAAATTCTCACCAATAAAGAAGCAGAAAAGGTAACTAAAAGAATACCACAGCAGTATTTCTGGATCAACTGTAATTTCTTTTCCAACTGTTGAGCATGTGCTGTAATTCAGGGGTTCTCAACCAGTGGTACTCGTACCACCAGTGGTACTTTATCCAACTGCTGGTGGTACTTGGCCTGCCGGAACTCCACTCCAACAAGATTCCTTTGGCACCGTGTTTTCACTCCTGAGAGGCTCCTGCCTTTGACCAGGCCTCTCAGGAATGCTGAGAATGGCCCTCCCACGTGCCCAGAGCATCCTATCTGCATTTTCTGGCCTCTGAAAACCTGGTAGTAACTGGCGATGATGTCATCGCCAGTCACTTCCAATGGTATGTAGCAGGAGAATGGCACCAGAGGTGGTACTCAGCCGTGAAAGCAGCAGCGTCACTGCAGGGGGGTGGAGCTCCAAGTTCCACTGGGCTCTGAGCCTCCGTTACACAATGGGAGAAAGCGGCCCCACCCCCTCGCCTTTGGAGCCATTCCGGCCGACGAAAGCAAGTGCTTTTGTCGGTCGGAATGGCTCCAAAGGCGAGGGGGCGGGGCCACTTTCTCCCGTCGTGTAACGGAGGCTCAGAGCCCGGCGGAACTTGGAGCTCCACCCCCCCTGCAGTGACGTTGCTGCGCGAAAGGGTTGAGAACCCCTGCTGTAGTTCATTGGCCTTAGGGTTGCCAACTAATTCAGAAAATCAGTCTCTCAATAAGGCCAGGGATGGTGGAGCCCAGCTGGTCTAGGTGCAGATGTAAGGAGTAGAGGCCAGTGATTTCTGATGGTCTAAGGATGGAGCCCAGCACAAACTCTCTTTCTGTTTAGCTAAAGTGACCAGCTACCCTCTCAGCTGTATTAGAGGGAACTATGCAGAGCCTGATATCATATAAGCAGTCTGGTTTTCCTTTGTCTCTCAGCAGTCCAAAGGCACAGTGATCTGTGGCACAGTCCAAAGGTACAATTTCCCCCAAAAAACTGCTAGGGTTGGCAAACTGCTGGCTCAGGGGTGGGCAAAGCCCACCCTCTAGCTACGGCCCTGCATCCCTCTCTTCTGTAATATGAAGATAACAATCCTGGCCTACATTGCAGAGTTGTACTACTGAGTGAGATAATATCAGTCATGAGCAATTAGGAAAATAAAATTAGGAGATAATATCATATCATGAGCAATTAGGAAAAACAGTATGTGTTTATTATTAATTAACAGACCTATTTTTGCAATTCACTTTGAGCAACAAAACTGGAAGTTGATCCGGCACTTGACAATATTAAAGATCAAAATGGTGTTCTATATCATGGGAGATTGATAGAAAAATGCAGAAAAGTACAGTATATTAATGATGCATATTTTCATATTGAAACGTCTTTAGTTACACACAAATACATGAAATGAAGTCTTAGCAGCTGCTTTTTGTACAGAAAAAATGCTTACATATGTTTGGGACCCTGTAGGGGAAAAGCAGCTTACAGAGGCAATGTGGAGCAGAAAAAACATTGCTGCTCCCTGAAGCTACTTTTCTTTACAGAAAGCAGCCCCCAGGGTTTCATTACATGCATTTAGAGATGGTTTGCCCCTAAGTCCAAAGCATCAAAAAGATTCCTGTTTAATGTGCTGAATTTCCAGGCTATCAATTCTTTCTTAACACAAGCATTTAGAGGCTGAACACTGCTGTTTGTGTTTCCTACAGTGTGTGTACCTTGACAGATAATGGAAAAAGTCTGTTATTTCTCCTCCTCTTGCAACAACTTGTCATTTCTGCAAAGTATCATAAGCAGCTTGTGTAGAACAAAATGCTTTGCTGTAGGTACATTTAAACAAAAGACAAAGCTTGCTTTGTACTCTTTCATATGTCACAGAAGTCAGATAGAGGTTGCTTTAACTTTGTGCTTGTTGCATGGAAATCCAGTTTTTACCTTCTCAAGCGTTTATTAGAAAAGCGTTTATTTTTTTGCCTGCAGTTTCGAAATCCAAAAGCTTCTCTTAATAGTCGGTTGTCAAACCTGATTGACTGCTTGCAGAAGAAAGGTGACAAACCATGTCAAGAGTTTTACCGTGCTTTACAGATCAATGCTGAACAGCTGTACAACAATTTGCCAAGCCGGAAAATTCTAAGTAAGTTGCAGTGCCAGCAGTTTTCCTTGTTTTCTCTGGAATGACCGTCCTTTGGTCATTCACTTTTTAGAGATCGTCCACATGAATTCATTTCCAGACTGTTGATTTGTAATGTTTTCTATGATACCCTCCCATGTTTTCTTATACCCGATGTGTGGCATTGGTAATAAAATGCAACTGCACCTTTTACCTGTCCAAGGTAGGCAGGCAAATCACCATTAAGGATTTTCAGGTCTCCCGTGATTTAAATTGAACACTTTCTCTTTGAAAGCCCATTTAATTGCTTCCTGTTAATCCCAGCTAGGGTATTAGTGGGTAAATTTCCCTGGAATAGCATCTCTGTGAATTGTCTCATTAAGTAACATGGAGATTAATTAAGAAGGGGAGTCTATGTATTGATTTCTTCTTATTCTTTTTTCTTTTCTTTTTTAAACAGTGAAATAGCATGTTCTGACAAGCTTTTTTTCAAGAACTAAATACACAGCTTTCTGTACACAGTTGTTGGTTTTTTTAGAGTAATCTGGCAGCCAGATTATTGCAACAGTTGCGTTTCCATATGTATTGGACAATTATTATTGCTATTTTTAAAAGATCTAGCAGTTTTTCTCCCTTTATAAATATTTTGTAGGACTGCAAAGGCGGGTTTGGATGGCTGCTAATGACATGTTGTGTTGTGGGAGGGTTAAGATGGTAAAATTGCTCAGGAAGAGACTCACAGTGCCTGGCTCTGAGTCTTCTCAGATTTTCCTCTCTTTTTTGCAAAGAATCAAAAAGACAAAATAGGCACTTAGATTGGTTCTGAGTTGATTATACAGGAAAACACAGTGCTTGCCCTCCATGAAGGGATGACAAGCAGATATTCCAAAATTCAGAGTTCTATATCTTTTAATATTTCTTTTAAAAGGCAAGCACACTTATACAGATAATTGTTCAGCCATACATCCAATCAATGCATAGTCACATACAGTAATTCTCCAGTCATTTATTTGAGGGTTACTATTATTACATTTCAGTACCCAGTTGCAATCAGTTCTTCCTCTCGGATGTACTCCTTGGTAATAGCCAATCCTATTTAAATTCATAGCCAGCATTGTACTTGCTTCCAAGTGGTTTGACAGAAAGCTTAAGTAAGAAAGCGCTCTGGGAAAACAGAATAAATTGTTACAGGACAGACATCCCAGCTTCAGATATGTTAGATAACTCTGGAATCTATTTATTTCATCTAGTGTCTTTCTTGACCTAGAAAGTTTTGTCCAAGAAAGATTTCAGAACGTTTCACAGTTAATCTCACTAGTAGAACTTTTGGAAGACTTAATGTTCTGAACCAGAATTTCTCTTCACTTCCAATCTACTGGCTCTGATTGCATGGAGAGATTGCCTTCTGCTGCCTCTGGCAATGTGATGGCCAGGGAAACAATATGTGTGTTGTTAAGGCACAATCCTATCCAACTTATGCCACTGGCTGAGCTCTGCTCAAACCTATCTAATTTTATTAATTTTCATTAATTGTTTTTTACTGTTTTAAAATGTGATATTTTTATATTGTATTTTTGTATGTATTTTTTTTTCTGTTGTAAGCCGCCTTGGGTCCATTCGGGGATAAAAATACTGTAAATAAATAAATAAATAAATAAATAAATAAATGCAACTGGTGTAACCAGCGGTGCAGCGAGAACGGGAGGCCCCAGAACGGAAAGGGAATTCAAATCCTCTCCAAAGGGGGATTCAAAGGGGATTTGAATCCCCTTTCTGTTCTGGGGCCTCCCGTTCTCGTTGCACCGCTGGTTACACCAGTGGCATAAGTTGGATAGAATTGAGCAGAGCTCAGCCGGTGGCATAAGTTGGATAGGATTGCGCTGTTAATGTTGTTAATGCAGTGATTATCACATGGGTGGAGCCTGTTGGTGGTTCCTGAAGTTAGAGCAATCATGTGGTAAACTTTTAAGTGTCTACTGTGTGGTAAGTGGTGATGTGTATCCCCTCTCTTTACAGTTCAGAATGCTTTCTGTTTTATCTGGTATTATAACTATTGCTCTTCCTAAGTAATGGGTAGCTTAAATTGATTGAATTGCGTTTCTCAGTCCCTCAGAGGCCAGGTATAGGCCATCGGAGAGGTCTGCAACCCAGAACAGGCCTCTGGAGAGGCCTCAAACGTCAAAACCAAACTTCAGTGGTAGGGATAGCATCACTTAACGATGGGGCTGCTTAACGACGGGGATTCAGGAATGTATTGCCATCAATAACCGGAGGACACCTGTATAACTGAAGTCACTGAAGGATACGAATAACAAAAAATAAAATAAAAATTCACAAAATGGGACTGTATGGGGAAGGCAGTTGTACTGACCATCACTACAATGTCATCTGTTCAGTTGGTACCTGTTACATTTATTCAGCCACGTTCCACAAGGTACTAACAAATTAAGAGCCCAATCCTATACTCATTGGCTGCTGGAGGCATTCCTCTTCCACTGGCGCTGACTGCTTTAAAGCAACTGACTGTAAAGCAGTGAGCACCAGTCGTAAATGGCGCTCTGGCAGCACGAGCAGAAAGGCACGTGCCTTCCTGCGCGCTCCAGAACAGCACAAAGATGATGGAGGTAAGTTGGCGGGGAAGGTGGAAATGGGGTGGTGACCGGGGAGGGGGATGGATGGATCGGGTCTGGGTGGGGAGGGTCCAAAGGGGGCAAACACGTTGGTTTTGCTCACTTTTCTGGCCACTCACGGTACTGGTTGTTGTGGTACCGTGACATCTTGTTT
This sequence comes from Plestiodon gilberti rubricaudatus, assembly GCA_026170595.1. Classification (NCBI taxonomy): domain Eukaryota; kingdom Metazoa; phylum Chordata; class Lepidosauria; order Squamata; family Scincidae; genus Plestiodon; species Plestiodon gilberti. Next base: position 216,058,938 of record JANXHW010000002.1, on the reverse strand, counting down.
GTCATAGTTAACACAGCATTTCTGCTTATGAAACACTGTAAAGTAACATGTATTTATCTACTGTATAATAGTGCAGTAGTAGTAGTAGTAGTAGTAGTAGTAGTAGTAGTAGTAGTAGTAGTAGAGGACCTGATACCAGTAGCTCAAGCCTGGGCTGCTAAAAGACTGAATAAAGACAGCATTATTACTGGGACAAATTAGTCATCAGCTTTGACAGTGGTGGCAATAAAACCACCTTGTTAATTTCATTTAATAGATTTCTTTGTGTCACGAACAAGATTAATACAGTTGTTGTCAACACGTTTAGTACTGAAGGGCATATTAGAAATACATCCTGGACTGGATGGTGTCAGCTAATTTGAGTCTATTAATCAATATATTATTAACCCAATTCGCAAATGGAAGGCAATAGTCTACGACTAACAGCCCAATCCTATCCCCCCCCCCCAGCCCAGAGTGTGCAGCACCGCCACTGTAGCCTGAGCTACATGCTCTCCTTAGACCCATGCCAGCTCTTTTCCTGGTGTAAGACTGAAGAGTCTGGAGGTGAGTCCGGGCCAGGAAGGGGGATAAGATCTGGCATCCATGGCTGTTGCCAAGATCCCACACACAAACCATCCCCATCCCAGACTGCTCCCTGCCCCAATTCACCCTTGCTGCCAACTTACTGGTTCTGTAGGCTACTGTCACCTGTGCATGACCTCCGGGGCTTTGTACTGGCAGCTGTGGCCTGCAGAATGGTGGACCAGCTTCAGCGCCAGTAGCCCGGGCCTTACATTGTTGGATTGCGAGATCTGAGAGCCAGCGTGGCTGGGTGGCGAGTCACCCCCTGGCGGGAGGTCGGCCCGTCACACCCCCCGCTGCTGCTGCTGTGGCTGGGTGGCGCGTCACTCCCAGTGGGAGGCACGTCACCCCCCAGCAGGAGCCAGCGTGGCTGGGTGGTGCGTCACCCCTGGCGGGAGGTCAGCGCGTCACCTCCCACTGCTGCTGCATCAACCCCACCCCCACTGCTGCCTCGTCAGCCCCCCACTGCCGCCGTGTCACCCCCTGCTGCCGCTCAGCGATGGTATGAGCTGGGAGAGGGTGACAATGCGTCTTTTTCAGCCGGCAGCTCGGCCGCTTCTGACTAGGCCAAAAGCGGCGTTTTTGCACATGCGCACAACGCCGCCTGAAGCCTCTTGCCCTCAGCGGCGTTGTGCGTATGTGCAAAACCGCCGCTTTTGGCCTAGTCAGACGCGACCGAGCTGCCGGCTGAAGAAGACGTGTCATCACCCTCTCCCAGGTTGTACCGGGCGGCAGCAGGTGATACGCAGCAGCGGTGGTGACGGCAAGGCGGGTGAGTGGGGCCGGGGGGGGGGTGACGCGGCACGATGTCGACCCTCGGCGCGTCACCCCTGCCTCTGACCCTCAGCGCGTCACCCCTCCCGCCGCATCACCCCCTGGCGGCCTGGCCCCCACGCCACGCATCAGTGAAACCACTGACAGCATAAGGCCTGGATAGGATTGGGCCATAACAGAAGCATTTCATCTGTGCAAATTCCATATTTCTGAAAGAGCCATATTGAAGTATGTGTTCCTTCAAAAATGTGATGAGTGCTCTGTTTCCCCCCTCCCCCCATGTTTTGTCTGTTTTTCTTAGTTTTTGACTAAGTTTTCTAACCCCCCAGAAGCTCTGTGATGGGTCCGTGATGGCTCAGCAGCCTGAACATTTGCTGGGACATGTTCCTGCAACAGCCTTTATCCTTTGTTTGAAACAACATTACCTCATAACCATATGTGTTTGTAGGTTGGGGGTCCTTCCTCATGACGGGAGTAGCCAAGCCCCATACTAAGATTGGCATGTACCTATCGAATGGACAGCCAAACATGTCAGTCTAGGTAAAGGAGTGGGATGGAGTGGCCAGGTGGGTTCCACTCCTCTAGTTAGGGAACTCTATGATGACATCATCAAACCTCAGTTGCTTACGTTCAAGCACAGGGATGCTTATGAGTGTTTCTGCCAGGTCCAGCGGTGTAGCTTACCTCTTTTGCACCTGGTGCAGGCCCCCCTGCTGCAAACTGGAAGTAATTCGAGGTGGCGTGATGATGTCATCACATCACGAATTACTCCTGGTTTGCAGTTGGCTTTGCCTCTGACCTGAAGCCGCCGAAAGAGAAATGACACAAGTGGCTTCGGGTTGGAGGTGGAGCCGGCTGCAAACTGGAAGAGCCAAGGGGGTGTCAACCAACCCTCCCTGCAGCCTGCAGGGAGCTCAGCTTGGTTATCCTTGCAGCTCCACCTCCAAACCAAAGCTAAGCCGACAGCCGAGTTGCGTCTTTGCATACTCGGCTACCGGGTTCGCTTTGGCTCAGAGGCAGAGCTGCAAGGACAGCTGAGCCGGGCTCCCTACAGGCTGCAGGGAGGGGTGGCATGGGTGACACACACCCTTGGTGAGAGTGACACCATCTTTGGGCCAGTCAATGAGGTGTCACCCTTGCCAAGGGGGTGTGTCACTCATGCCATCCCTCCCTGCAGCCTCCAGGAAGCTTGACTGTCCTCGCGGCTCCACCTTCAAGCCGGAGCAAAGCTGACAGCCAAGTCACGTCTTCGCAAAGATGTGACTCGGCTTTCAGCTTCGCTTCGGCTCGGATGTGGAACTGCTGCCGAAGATGGGCCAGCCTATCAGGTATCCTCCTCGTCAAGAGGGTGACACGCCTCCCTTAGCTTGTCCATTTTTGGCAGCATGGTGAAGAGCTGCTTTTCATCTTCTCGCTCGCTTTGCTTGCGAGAACACAAAAAAATGACTTATCTCCGAGTGGCTGAAAACATAATGGCGCAGGGTGGCCATGTTGTCACCCTAAACCTTGGTGTCACCCAGTGTGCCCTGCACTTAGCACACCTCCCAAATGACGCCAGTGGCTATGTCTGTTGTGATATCTAGTGTTGGTTTGCTGAAAGAGTTCCCATAAGTGCAGGGACTGGGATTCTTGGGACAATTATAAGTACAGTAGATAATGGAAGAGACTATATTTCTAGCTAGTTGTGTTATTTTGGTATACTTTGTTTGATTTTGTGTGATTTGTTCTTGAGTAGTATCCTGGTTCCATCTGCTGGAATTAATTAGTTACTGTATCTAACTTAGTCAAGCTTCTTCTTTGTGTTCATCCAGCCAGAGGCGAACGGAGATCTCGTGGGGTGGGGGCTGCCGCCGCGCCCCCACGCCCCACCCCAACGTAGCGTGCCTCCGCGGTGCTTTTTGGCTCCTTTTTGGAGTCAAACGAGCACAAGGGAGGGTGGGAGGGCCCAACTGCAGCCGTTCTCAGCTGTGAAGAGAACGAAGAAGCGACGGGGCAGCAGGTAAGACCAGCCCGCGCCCTGGGACCCACCGCCCCAATTGCCCCCGGTTGTGCGACTCCTCTGCATCCAGCTGAGTTCAGGCATTTTCCATCAACCTGCTTGTACTTTTCCTGCCTCCCTTTCTACCATTTTGTTTAATTCCTTTTCTTTTGGATTTTTAATAAACTAGTCACATTTTGACTCCTTGGTTACCTAGTCCATGTTCATGGGTAATTCAGTGGGCTGTCACATCTGAACACTCTCAGATTTTACTGTAGTTTTGTTTTAAAATACGAATCGGGGTGGGTGGATTCTGTGCTCTCCTGGGAGGGTCACCCCCCCCAGACTCCTGGTCTCTTTAGCCTGGGATGGTGGCAGAGGTCAGAGTTACTAGTTTCCCCTCCCTGTTCAGCTGCTGCCCCTGTAAAAAGGGAAAGGAGAGAGCAGGAAGGAGTGTGTGAGCACTAACTACTATGCAGTAATCCCCTTGGCTAGCCCACATGCAGTGGCGTTCCTGCGGTAGGGGCTCGACAGTAAGTCGCGCCCCGACCGACTACCGTGTTCACGAACCGGAGCGAGGAGGCCCCGCCCCCTCGCCGTTGGAGCCATTCTGCGCAGCGAAGCCGAACGGGCAGGAGACCCGTTAATCAATTTCATCTATAGCTGTGGTTCAGCATGTTTAAATCACAAAGCAAAAGGATCAGTAGACTACAGATACTTTTAGCTGTATAGTTGAAAGCATTTTAGGCTAAATTCCAGCTTTTTGTGTGTTTGTGTTTATTTTCTCTTCTGCCGTGTAACTGTTCCTTTGAGGATATGGGGAAGCTACATGTTACATTGCAGCAACATGTAAAGAACCCCCTAAGGGAAGTGTCCCCTTAGTGAAACATCCTTTGGTCAGAAGATGGTGATTTGTGTTGGATAATGGGAAGATGGGAAAGGCGTGCTTAATTTTTCCCCTATCAGCCACTTCTCCCCTCTGCTAATGTTCTGAATAATCCATATTTCATTCATTCACATTCATGAATCCATATTTCATTCACAAGCACAAGTCTATAAGTAAAAGTATGTGGGAGGGAAGTAACTTGGCCTTTAAACAAATCTGTGGAAAATGCAGAAATTGCATAGCTAGATTAAAACCAGGATATTATGACATGGTGCCAGGAAAATAAAAAAAGTATAGAATACACAGATTTACTCCAAGTCCTTCTAAAAACAGTCATTTATCCTGCCATACATCTTTGCGTGTGTGTGTCAGTATAAAAAATTGAGACAGGCATATTGTGCAAAAGTTGGATGAAAGTGGAAGGTAAATAGGCTTTCATATTATGGCAACACTTATGTTGCTGCTATGAAAGATGTGTTCAATGGTTGGATGCCCCTTCTTGTTTCTATAGAAATGGATTTGCTGTGTTTCATGTGACAGGATGAGGTGCAAAACTCCAGTTGGGCTGCTGAGAGTTGCATGCCCATTTATCGGCAGGTACAACTGAGCATAAAAAGTTCATGGAAAACACCATTAGCAGATCTCCGTGAATTGACTGCAAAGATCAAAGAAGAAGAATGAACAACTCTGCGAAGCAACCATCGTCTATTTAAACCTTGTCTTCTTTTGTAATTAAAACTTTTTTATAGTGGAAAGTAAAATATATTTGTAGTTTAAAGTCTAGCCTCTGGTGAATGTGCATTTTCCTAATTTAGTGTACTACTAACCTTGTACATAAAGGCCACAAAGACAATAAGCTCATTGCCTTTATCCCCACTCCTGCAAAACAATTAATCCAACATGACATTTTAATCCCATCAGTATTTCCACTGTTTTGTCTCAGATGTCAGTGGCACTAATTGTGCCGGTGCTTTTTGAACAGTGTTCAGGAAAAACCTGGAATTATTCAGAAGCTTAACAGGGATTTCTCAGTGAAAAGATTAGTAACGGAGAATAAGGCTCTCTAAAAGACATTATCTGTGGAGGACCAACACATGAGGAGAGGTAATGGGAGTGTACTAGCAAGCGACACCACCTCTGCTAGCATGTTCCCTGACTATGTTCTCCAGCTGTCTCCATATTCAGTGCTTGTTGGTGGAGGGCAGATGCTGAATGCAGGGAGACCTCCGCCCATGTCCAGCACCTGCCTTCTGCAGAGAAGCACTAACTATGCTAGCTCTACTCTCTGCGGACAAGCAGTAGCTATGCTAGATGGCTAGTCCTCTGTAGACTTGGCTGGCCACGCTCCCATGCCCACACACTTCCATTTGCTCGGGTTCTTTACGGTTGACTAATGTCTGAAGAGGACTAGCTTGTAATGTCCACCAAGTTGTCCACCATTACTGATCTTGCCCTGCAACGTTTAGCCGCAGGGATGTTTTGTCTGTTTTCTAGTGTGTGCTCTCAGATCATGTAAGGAGGGCTTACACGTCTCATCAGCATGCTTTACGTACCTGGTAGAGAGACCTTCCTGCCACTCTCATTATCTTTCGCTCTGTGGCCTGCTGGTCTCTTCCAAGGACACAGACTGCAAGCTGGGAGTGGAATCTTTTTTCTGCTCCCAGCCTGCTTCCCCAGCCTGTGCAGTTGAAGAAATGGCAAGAAGGAGGCAGTGGCAAAAAAAAACAAAAAAAAACATCACAGATACAAAAGAGGGGCATTGGGAAAAATGGAGGGGTGGGAAATCAGGTTTCTGGTTCAGGCACTGCTCCGACTTGGGCTGTCCCCGCTTGCATTAATAGTAAGTCAGATGTAGAAGCCTATGGTCTATTTTGGTGTTGGTTCCTATTTCTTTAGTGAACATTTCTAGTAGATCAAACTGTAGCAAGAAAATTCATTGCACTATGGTGCAGTGTTCAAATACTGGGGCGGAGCGCAATCTCCACCATTCTGTACTTTGTTTAGTAGCCTCCTTAGATACTGTTTTTAGAACATTGCAGGAAAAATTATTTGACTAAAATTGGGGGGGGGAGAGGTGTGTGGAGAGGAAAGCTCAAAGTTGCACAGAAGATGGTCTTTCGGTTGAAAAATATTATGTGTCTGTCAACTTTTTTCTCAGAGAAAACTGATTTATCTGTGTCAAAAATATGACCAGACTATCTTCCATGCCATCTCTGATGTCAGAGGTGGTGTGGAAGCTATGTTTGGAAAGAACTACATCAGTGCTCCGAGGAAGAATCAAGGGTCTCCATATAAATTGGGGTCAATAATAAACCACCGTCTGTGCGCTTTTTGAGATCTCGTCTCATGTGTTTTTGCATTTGATGCCCTCCCATCTTTCCTGCTAAAATCGGGAAGAGTCCATTGGTGCAGAGGTGTCGCTGGGGGGGGGGTGAGGGGGAGCGGACCGCCAACAGTTGGCGGGGCTTGTGGGTTTCACTACAACCTTCCTGTACAGCTTCCCCTATAATGTGAGTACTGGCATAGCATAATGTATGTTATATTACTCTGAAAAGTGGGAATTTAATCCTTGCCTTCTACTTTGCATGATTTGCTTCAGAAGTACATTGGACTGAATACAACACTAACTCTCGGTGTGTTGCTTTTATTTCTAGAAACCTCAGATTCCACAGGGATAAACCCTGAGAAGGAGAAATTTATTCTAAATGACAGGGGTAAATAACATGTGTCAAGTATTGTTGGCTAATTCAATTTTCGATAGTAGTGAGGTTAACAAGAAGAAAGATATTATAATTTATTTTCATGGCATTCTTTTTAAATGCATTTGTTGTGGACATGTGCATAGATTTTAACAGAAGAAAAACATATCTGTGTAATTAGGGAGATTTTTTCAACACTAATTTATCTCATCAGTTTTGAAGTTTTCTAGAGTAATCCCCTTGTGCAACCACCACTGAAATGAATAGGTGCTGTGCAAGAGCAGCAGAACCTCATTCATTTTAATGGGTCTAGTACAGGATAACTTCACAGTGCCCTTAGTCCCAAAACTAGGGCTATTGCAGTTCAGGGGAACTTCAGGTGCTAAAGTTTGGGTGCTCATTAAGCCACATACACATGGGCAAATTTTTAGACATTTGCTTATGTTTTAACTGGTTTCAAACTATTATATCGCAACAATATGCTACCACAAAACACATTCCCCTGGTTGATTCATTTACAGAAGCTGGGCTTGTGTAAAGGAGCTTCTGGGTGTTCAGATATATACCTTTAGAGATAATTTTAGAACGGCATTGCAAATAATGTATGAGGTGCCCTTCCTGCTCCACTCACCTGAATTCTCCCTTCTTCTCTGATGCTCTTGCTTTCCTTTGACTCCTCATGTACATCTTTAAAACCAAAGTCAGGAGGAGCCAAGCAAGCAGCTAGCATTAGTGATGCATCATGAAAATACAATACATTGTTGAAGTAGTTATTAACACCTGGAAACCATCTGACTCATTCTGTCTTCTAGTGTAAGAGCCCATAGTCCTTTTTATATGTTGTGTGTGTATAGCTGTGGTACAAATGAACATGTAGGGGGAGCTGCTGGGCCCTCCTTACATGCCTCTCCAGCTTTCTGTCCAGACCAGAACTGGACAAGATCTCAGAAGATGATCCCATTGTTAGACTACTACTTCTGGAGATCAAGGGGAGCCAGGGATAGTGAGAATCTCCCCTGAGACCACCACCCAGAAAGGTACTCCACTTAGGGAGGCTACAGATTTGAGGGGCATGATATGCGCTGACTGATCCCATCCCTCCCAACTCCAGGTTCTCCAAAATCATCCCAGGAGAAGAGGTTGGTGAGTCTAAGCACAGAGGCGTTTCTACGGTAGGGGCGGTACTGTAAGTTGTGCCCCGTCCTAGTCCCCGTTTACAACCTGGAACGAGGAGGCCCCATCCCCTCGCCGTCGGAACCATTCCGTGCGGCGAAGGTGATGGGCAGGGAGGGAAAGGCTCCGATGGCGAGGGGGCGGGGCCTCCTCGTTCTGAATTGTAAATGGGGACTAGGACGGGGCACAACTTACAGTACCGCCCCTACCATAGAAACGCCATAGAAACCATAGAAACGCCTCTGTCTAAGCATAGTGCCTGAGGCTGTTACATCTCTGAACCCTACTAAGGAGGAGGTCAGAACTAATGTGTACTTCAAATCAGGATCTTGCTAATGCATTAGGAACTTATATGTGTTTAGGTGTCTGTGCATAGTTTCGGTGCAAATTGTACCATTGCTCTCATGTCGCTTGAGAGCCCAGAAAGCAAGTGCAACCCAGGTCAGCTCCCTCTGTATGTTCACTTGTACCCAAATGAATGCATGAAAAGTGTAGAGTAGAAGAGAAAAGGAGTGTTCAGCCTCTTTAGAGCAACTTCTCTTACAAGGGCTGCTGTATGGAGTTTGCACACAAGGCTCGTATGACCTCCCTTCTAGTCTTAACCAAACTAGCAGGAAAATTGAGGGAGCCACGTGTGCAGTTGTCATAGAAAAACCTATATAACCACATGGCATTGCTGTTGGCATAGCTTGATTGGTTGCCTGAGGATAGCTATTATTCACCACAGCTGTTCAAACAAGTGGCTAATTACAAACCTGATTTATTTTATAGACTTAAGGATCTAAAAATCTGAAGAAATGTTCCATATTCTGTTGCCTTTTTAATAAAAGCAAATTAAGGGATGAACAAATTACAAGGGATGAATGCATTCAATACTGTAACAATCATAATTGTCAGACGAAATAATTGTTATGGGAAATAGTGATTATATTTTATAGTACATTAAGCACAAAATAAACATAATTATTCAAATTACATTTGAATCAATGTAGTGGGGAACAGTAACAAGAGAACCGGCTGATGAACCATTAATTTGAACACATAACTTGAATCTTTCACTGCTGTTTTAATAAGTAGATTATTTGTTTTTTCTTCTCTAGGTCCTACATTCTTTCTTGCTTGTTTCAGTGTTGCTGCAGGATTAGCAATCTTCATGTATTGCTGTAATCCAGGTAATGGACATTGAAATTTTCTTTCTGAATGGATATCCTTAGTAGGCAGGCTAAGTGGCTCATTTATCTTAGCAAGAAACATATTTTGAAGCTTCTAGTATCTGGGTCAGGAAGGAACGTCTCAGAAAGGACTGATCTATGGATCCCCAATGCCATAATCCATTTAACTGAGGTCAGGTTACAATGCGCACATCAAACTGGTGTTCATCAGGACCGGGCTAGAGCTGTGAGCAAGTGTCTCCAGATCCAGACCTGGAAAGTGTATTCTGTAACCTGGGGTCCTTGAGTTCAGCTGCTGGAGTAAGGACTTCAGCTAGAGCCTGAACTACAAATGGCAGGAGGTTATGCTGTATTGACCAGGTCAAGAGCAAAAGGCCAGGCTCCTAGTATTTAAACTAGGCCTGGCCAAGACCTAAGGTTTGTATTGACTGCCAATTGCAGAGGCACATCCATATTCCCTTCTGTGGCTGAAGAGGGCTGTGAGGCCTAAGCACCCAGAGTCCCAAAAAAGTATCTTGGTGAGCTTCCAGCCTTAAGTCACGAATCTCCTGGTTCAAGTTTTGAAATCCCAAACAAGGACTCACGTATAGATAGAATTGCTCAATCACAACTCAGAGGTGCTACCTTCTGGGGATGGGTGAAGGACCTGGAATAGGAATAAGATGAGGAGTTTGTCCTTCCGTGGGTGCACTGATATTTATTATTGGCTGCCACAGTAGCCTTCTGTCATTCAATTAATTATGGTAGCTATTCTACATCTGCAGTAGATGACCAAAAGTGGTTATGCATTTGGGCAGAACTGATGAGTTCTTCATAAGCCATCTGGAGGTTGGCAATATAAACCAAATAAGGAAGAATCTATCTCAGACATATACGCCACTAATAGTTATGGATAAATAGAGCCTCAGATGTCTTTGGGGTTAACGCTTGCTGAGACAATAGGATAGTTGTTCAGCATTTCTAATAGCTTGCCCTGTGGTGACTTCATCTTCATCAAATGGACAAGATTTCTGAAAGCAGTTGCAGGTTGATTACATACTGTGGGCCACTTCAGGTGATTGCTAAGCCTTATTGATTGGGAAGGCAAGCCAAACCTGCATGCTCCCTCCTTTCCCCTATTCTTTCTTCACACACCTTCAAGCAATCTGCCTTGTTTATTTATTTATTTATTTATTTATAGAATTTTTACCCCGCCTTTCTCCCACCAGGGCAACCAAGGCGGCTTACAACAAAAATATTAAAATACATAAGTACATTTAAAATCAAGAATTAAAATAATTAAAAACAATTAAAACAAACAGCCCCAGTGGGTCATCCACATTTGTTAAAAGCAATTTGTAAAAAAGCCAGCCCACCATGTCAGACATCAAATGCTGATCTAAATAAAAATGTCTTGAGGCCCCGCCGAAAGGTCTCTAAGGAGGAAGCCGTTCTTAATTCCAGGGGGAGGGAATTCCATAATTGGGGCGCCACTGCCGAGAAGGCCCTATTCCGCGCCGCCATCCCCCTCACCTCCGTCAGTGGCGGCACGGTCAACAGGGCCCCCCCTGATGACCTCAGAGTACGGGTCGGATTATAAGGATTGTTAATAGCTCTGTGGCTCATCTGAAGCCAGAAGCTGGTTTAGCTGTGGCTTACAAATAGGATGTGAAACTTCAAACTCTGGTTTCACATACTGACTTGTAAGCCAGAATTACGCATTAGTTCCTGACTTTGTTTGAACTTTAGAGTCATGGTTTAACAAAACAGGGTTGAAACATCACAACAATTGAGGAGGTAAAAGGAAGAGGGAGCATGCTTATGTTCCCAACCATGTAAATCAGCCACCTGGTTTGACATTTTCCCTTTGATTTCTCTATGTCACATGCTAGCATGACAAGCAACTGGGGAGGTTTTTTAGTAGAGAAGTGAGTCAGTGCAATGGGCCTGTCATGCACATCAGTGATACTAATAGATAATAACCAATACCCGAGTTGACCCTAGGGGAAAATGGTGATTGGGTACATTTGTGTTTTTTTGTTTGGACTCTTCCTCAGCTGAAGCAAACATTTTTCAGGGTATTTTGTTCTATAATGGCTACCTCTTCTGCCCCAGGGTCTTCCATGATCACTGATTGATTGGATGATTCATTATGGGATATCTGTAGTTGTTTTCTGTTATAAATTGCATTTGTGATACTGGTTAGAGAGGAGTTGGGCTAATCCAACTTTAAAAGTACGGTTGAACGGAGTGCTTTGCTTGTTGGGACATTATCCTAAGTTTGAATGTTCTGATCTCTCTTACTGAGACATTGTGGTTTGATATATGTGTACTGACACTGATGGTTATACATTGTCATATTTTGGGTGTCACTGCAATTAGAAATATTGCTTTTTGTATCCTGTGACCCTGTAAGTATTTTATCATATTACTGAGGTCATTCCATATAGTCATAGTCTTGGGAATCACCTTTCTTTCCTTTTTGTTGTGTTTTGGTAATATTGAAAATGAGCCATTTATCTGTTCAAATCGTGGGAGAAAAAGACTGTTGGGAAAAGATACAATGAAGCGAGTATTCACCAGCCCATTATATAATGTAAAGAGCGCTTTTCATTTAGCCCTGTGCCCCTATAATTTTGTTGTCAGAGCTTTCGAGTTAATTTATAGACTCTAGTTAGCTGCAGTGTTGAATATAAGAGGCGATTTTAAGAAATACCTCCTTTATAACAAAAATAGTCCATCACCCTTGCAGTTAGGGAACTGCTCTTCACAAATTCCAGTTCCCTTTTGTTATTGAATTTACAACTATGTTGAATAGAACAATTCTCCTCCGGCAAAATATTTTTGTCAAGTAGCATCATGTTTTTTTGAAGCAGTATCCATGGTTGCCACACACTTGGCTCCTATTAACTTTTCCCATTTCATCCCCTTCACCCCTTTTTTGTTTCATTCTAGAGTTGAAAGTCTTAGGAAGAGCCAAGAAAGTGCTGGGGTTTTCTCCAATCATCATAAGAAGACACATTAGCAATATTTGTATGTTATACATGGAAGACTCGGCAAGGAGACAATAAGAATCGACAGGTTCAGAAGCCCGGCGTCTAATATCCCTGCCAGTGGAAGGGCTTGTAAAAACGTATGCTCTGTTCCTATACCAAAGATATACCCAAGTGGCTTTAACAGTATATATTTATAGCTTTCAAGTGTTTTCAAAAGGTCAGCTACATTATGCCTTTTATTTATGGGAGTGGATCGTTTTATTTTTGGATAAGCTTATTTTAAGCGATTCATCACTTGGATGAAATATGTGTGTTTTTAACACAAGCCTTTTAGTAGTTGCAAAGTCTCTAAACATTTCAAGTGTGTTTGTATTCATTTGATCCTGAACTGGAGGGGGACACAAAGTGGTTCTCACTCCAACGTGTGAAGATAACATTGTTTTTGAAGTAGGTGCTGGATGTTTGGGCCCTTCTGAGCAAGAGGGTCTGGAGATGCATATATCCTAAGTTTCCAATATCCAAATAGGCATATATCCTGAGTTGCTCAGATTGGCAGAGAAAGGACAGAAGGAGCCCACTAATACAACTCCAAACGTGGTGGTCCTGCTAGAGAAAGGAGTGGCAGAAGACCTTCTCATGATCAAATCAACCAATCCATTAACACCATGTCGGATCCCCTGCACAAATAGCAAACACAGTTGGCTTGAGACAAGAGGACTTTCAAAAAGAAGAAAAGACTAACTTCAGAGCAACACTTTAAGCAAATAATTAATCCAAAGCCTTATTAAGACGTGGAGTGTGTGGTTTTTGTTTTTCGATGTCAGGACTATCTGTTCTTAGCACAGTACAAGAGCTCAGAAGGACAGGCAGCAACTCAGGCAAACAATTCTCACTTTTGTTTGCCAGCCCAGTTGTGCAAGATTTCTTCTTCATCTCTTCTGCCAGGCTCCAGGGGCACTGTTTCATTGTGTGGGAAGGAAGTTAGTAGAATCCAGAAGCGTGGCTTACTCGTATTTTCAAAGTTACATTGAAAAAAGGTGTCTGCTGAAAGGCACTTCTTCTGACCCAGAATACCTCTAGCAAGGCATTCCCCTCTTTTTTTTTCAAGCAAATGAATTTGTGCTTTGAGCATGCATGCTGACTATGCATGCTTTGTCATTGTTCATATAAAAGTGATGAATTGGCCAGTAACGGAGATGCTTCTGTTGTATAACCACTTGTGGTCTGGAACTGTGTGTGTGTGTGTGTGTGTGTGTGTGTGTGTGTGTGTGTGTGTGCGTGCGTGCGTGCGTGCGCAAAACCTCAAATATTCCCTCACCCTCCTTAAGTGATACCCAGCAAGGTTCTTCTCGCTGGGGGAGTGTCTAAGGATTTTATTTTACTTTGGTTAACCATGCATGGAATATCAGAAGCTCAGGTATGGTTATGGGGAGTTCTCTGGACATAGATTTTTTAATACTGTTTTTATGAAGTAACGCACTATGCAAAGGTACAGTGGACATTCTACTTACTTGGGGTCAAACGGATGTTAAATGCAACTGAAAAAAGAAGTAGCAGGGAGGACCTGATTCAGATTCGTACAGAGAAAAGAGGAAGGGGTTAACCCTTTTCTCCCATATCGCAGGCCTGATCTGAATCAGCCCTCTGAAGCTATTGTTTGCCCCAGGAGGGAGGCTGCTATGGACACAAATAACAGTTTTCCTGTTGTTGGGGCAAATCTAGATCTGGGAACCTGTGCTGGAGTGGGACCATGGTGCGGGGGAGGGGGGGTTTACCCCCTCTCCCCGTGCCTTAGAGCAGCTGCTATTTTTCCCCAGTTAAAACAAATGGAAGAATGATGGTGCATTTAACAACCCACCTTGTTGCATTAGCATCATTTTAAAGATAAAATACGATACACTTAATAGAGATTATTTCTTGAGGGTTTGGGGAAGGCTAAATGAAGTTTTTCTTTTAATATGACTGCACTGGTGGTGATTGCTTGTTTCACTTGAGATATCTATACTGCTATGTTACTTGAGCAGGCATTTAACTTTTGTCTTAGCAAAATAGCTTCTTTTGAAGGCGCTTATAGAGTACAGTAATTACACTTAAGGAGTCACATCAAGGGGCTGAACTAAACGACCACACCCAGCAGCAGGTTAATCAGCATGCACTTCCTAGGATTGCCACTAGATGGAGAGAGTGTTCCACTACATGTGTGTAAGTCATTCATTTTGTTTCAGTGAACTGTATTTTTAAACACAAATTTTATTTTTTCCCCAAAAACAAAATAAAAGATTGTAGCCAAAGAGAAAACATACAATTTGTTAAAAATGCACTTGAAGCTAGACAAATGTTGCATTCAATTCCACACAGGGTTGGTTGGTTTTTTGTTTTGTTTTTTTGCACATGTTGCAAAAACTATTATTGCACATTCAGGTGTTTAAGTTCTCTCTTACTCCTTGCTTATCTGTTGGGAGAAGGAGCACATCTAATTAGGATCCATTCTATCTAATTTGTGCCCTAGTATTTTCTGCAGTGTACCAAAGGGGTAAAAAAAAAAAAAAAAAAGAAAATTTCAGATATGTGCACAGAGATGCACCTGAATGTGATTATAGCAAATATTAAGTGAAACATTAGCTGAATGACTGCTTCGGATTTAGCTGTTATCTGTGGAAATGTTTGTAGCCAAGTTAACTTTCATTCAGTTAATACTGTATGTTCCATGAAACTTGAGTCTATTGACTTGGACTTGATTTGGACTTGACTCGGCGATTTGTAAAAGACTCAGAAGACTTGACTCGAGACTTTGAGCCTTTTACGACAAGTCGAATTTTATTCAGGTTTAAAACCGTTTTCCCCATTAAATAGATAGGGACTCGCAACCAAAGACTTGGGACTTGGAGTCAGAGACTTGGGACTTGACTTGAGACTTGGAGTCACAGACTTAATCCACATGAGCCTTTTAAAGTAAGCATTAATCTCTACTGCATTGCATCCTCAATTGCTACCTTGCTCGTCCATTTAAACCAGTAGGTCTTTAAAACAATGTGTTCAAGATGAAGGTATCTATCAGCCACTTCTTTGCTTAGCTGCTCATTCAGGCCCAAAATGTACCCATCAGCTTTGGGATAGGAATACAGTACCTCATTTTTAGCCTATTGAGTAATATGCTAGAAAATGTGATAAGGCAGGGTGCACCTAAGAATTCCCAGAAACCTTAGATAACTTTGCAGCTTGCTTGTGGGACCAAAGCGAAGGGCAAACAAGTCAGATTTGAAATTTAAGCTATTACTCCAGTCGGGTTTGACCTGTTGTGGTAGATAGATCATCCTGCTCCAATGAAAACAGCTCACATTAACATTCTTGAAGCATCTGAAATCTAAAAAGTGAAACCAAATTTTCCTTTATGAGCAACATTCCTAACAGCGCAATACTATCCAACTTGTGCCACCGGTGTAACCCAGCGGTGTAGCGACAACGGGAGGTCCCAGAACGGAAAGGGGATTCAAATCCCCTTTGAATCCCCCTTTGGAGAGGATTTGAATCCCCTTTCCGTTCTGGGGCCTCCTGTTCTCGCTGCACCGCTGGGTTACACTGGTGGCGTAAGTTGGATAGGCTTGCACTGTAAAAGGCTACAACGGGTGGAGTGAGTCTTCCTCGGTACTTTTTTTAGTAACACAAGGTTATGTTGAAATATGAAAGGTAAAGCACTTTGTAGGTTTGAAAAGAACTCCAGAAATGGTGCATAGTAATTACATCTGAATACTCATGCACATGTTGGTCCCAGTTCAACTCACATGGAACATCTGCTGAATTTTTGTTTAGTTTGATCCATGTGTTCAGACATGAACAACAGTACTATTATATCTCAATGCATCCTCATGGTGGTAGACCTGGAAGGCTGCAGAGAGGTAAGTGGAAGTTCTGTAGCTCTGGAAGGGCTATTCGTGCTACTCTAAAAAGTAACTGACTGGCAGTTAAGAGAAAACTATAAATATATGCCACTAGACTAGACAATACGCGCCAGTAATTCTAACTTTGCAAGGATTACTGATTTTTTTATGCCACAGTGCAAAAAAAAAAAAAGCTGAAAATTCCTATAGATTTTTTTCCAGATCTTTCTAGTTTTTGTAAAGATAGAGTGGTCTCACTTTTTAGACCAAAGAGATCCATGTGTTTCTATAATAGTCACAAGTATGCAGGTAGCATACTTCAAGAACAAATGTTACTCTTTTATTGTTTGCAAGCCACCCAAATCTTCTGTATTCCATGCATATGTCAAGCTGGGAATGTGAGCATATACGAATGATTTTTTGTTGTTGTCAAAAACTGCTTTAAATGATTCCATCCATTTATAAAAGAAAACTTTCCCCTTCCGCTAGAACAGAAAACGGAGCCCTTAACATTGGCCTTAGCCCCAAGGAGAGATGCACCTTCATAGTTGCATTAATAGTAATGATGAATTATATTCAGATGGAATAGTAAAGCACTCCTCTGCCCTTGATAAAGTCTTGCTATATCTGAACATCACCCCACTGTTTCTACATTGGCAAGACCAACTGAGATGGCCATGGTTTTAATGCCTAGATCTCTTCTTTTAATACCATTTTCAATTTTGAGATGTGCTCAGTGATCCTTATTATCTTACTAACACTCCAGTACAAAAATGAGTTGATATTGGACTCATTTGCTGATTTGTATTTTAAGGGAAATAGTGCTTCCCTTCTGCCCTGTGTGTCCTTCATAAGTAGACCTGATCTCAGGGACGGCATGTGGGCAGGGGAAGCGGCAAGGCCTGTTTGCCACTCTGTGAAAATATCTTAAGCACATTTATTAGGGAGTAAGCCCCACTGAACACAGTGGGACTTACTTCTGAGTTAACATGCATAGGATTGCCCTGCACAACACTCACAAGCGTGGTTGATTTCCCCCCCCCCAAAAAAAAAAAAGGTCCTGCCCAGAAACCGCTGATGCTGATGTTGCATGAGTCAAGAGAAATGTCTCCCTTGTCCACCTTTAGGCTGCAATCCACACAATCCACACTTACCTGAGAATAAGCTCCACTGACTATAATGGGACTTACTTCTGAATAGAGATGCATAGGATTGGGCTCTTACTGTCAGTGTTATGACAATACTCTGCAGAGTTCCTTCCACTCTGTAGAATCTAGTGCTGGAGTCCAACTTGTTGTGCTGTAGAAGGTAGTGCTGGAGTCCAACAAGAACAAGTTCTTGTTTTCAAAGATAAAGCTTGATGGACTACTGCTCAGCAACGTTAGCAAGGTCTGTACTTCCTGCATAACATTTGTGCATCATGTGTGGAATGGAATGGAATGGCCCTTCCATTTACTTGTATGTGTCTCCCAGAGAGAGATAGGATCTGAACTCACCTGTTTTGTGTATCATATTGTCTCTGGTTGAATACATAATGATAAATTCACTGGTATTTTGAATTCCAGCAATGCACTATTTAAATGCTAAATGTTATTTTTATAATGATTGAACTGCCTCTAATTGCTGCAGAACTAGACTTGTTTTTTCTGACTGACCCATTTTCAAAGGAAATAAGTGACAACTTCTAACCAAATCCTTTAGAGGACAGTCAAGAGCTACAGCAGACCTTCACACAACCAGGTTGGTGCACAGCAGGCATGGGCTCACTACATCTAAGAAAACATAATTTTATGTAGTGATTGTGCAATTCCTGTTGTATCTGACCTGCTTTTAGCTCAGCACAATGTATATATCAGGGGTGGCCAAACTTGCTTAACATAAGAGCCACATACAATAAACTTCAGACGTTTGAGAGCCGCAAGACAGAGAGATGCTTGAGAGCTGCAATATTTAAGAAGCCTTTAACTTCTTAAATATATTTACTCAGCATGGAGGTTAAACTTATTTTTAATCCAGTGGACTCTCAGTTTATACCTGGTAAATAATTACAAAGCTTGAAAATTTCTTATTTGCCTTTTTATATTAATTGTGATGCAAAAAGGAGCTCAGCCAACATATTTCTGAGAGTCGCACATTATACGTCAAGGAGCCATAGTTTGGCCATCCCTGGTCTATATCATGCTGCCATGAAGCTGCTCAATGTGCATTGAAGGGAGTGTGGTAAGTGTGGGATGTGATGTTGGATACTCATTGAGGCGATCATGTGTTGGTCTGGACATTTTCAGACCATGCCTGAAACTCAGGGTCCATTGAAGTTGCATTCTCAGCATATTACTGTGGTTCCATATAATAACTTTGAGATGGCCATGTAAATAGATTATCTGACTGGCTGGATGTCCAAAGGGAATGATGCTTAAATGGCAGATCACAGGATGGATTTGCACCCTCTGTTTAAATAAGGTCCCTGTATTTGATGTAAAGACTAAAGTAATGTTCTTCTTTATGATTGAGACATATTCTAATGGTGGAGATAAAACATAATGTAAAAGCAAAACTCAGGGTCAGTGCCCCAGCTCTCTGTGAGTCATGACAAATACGCATACAGTACCAGCATATCAAGTAATGGTATAGTAGGTGTATCTTTTCCTGCCATGCTTCAGGAGGAATGTGCATCTTTTTATTTTTAAAAGCACACATGAAAGTTTACATCTTTTACCCATCCATCCATCCATTCATTGCTTTAAGTGCAAAACTTGGGGATGGTCTTGGTGCCATTGGTTGGCAAGCCAACCAATCAGTACTGTGCACAGTCACGATTTTGCTTAAAAGTTGCAGAACCATTTTTTCCCCCAGAGCTTTACCTTAGAGAAGATCGAGTACAGGTGTTGAGCTGAACCTGGTGAGAGCAGGGAAACCTCTAAAAATGTTATGTGTATCACCTTCAAAATCAAGTTCACTCAGGAAGTTGCTCTGCTACCTGCAGAATTTGACTTGTTGTTGGGCTTGGGTTTGCCACAATAAATTTCAGGGCTTTGTCTATTTTTAAATAAAACGTTAGATGTAAATATCACTTATACAACTTTTTTTTTTGTTTCTGTGTGTATAGCTTATATGTACCTATATAAATGTCTACAAAACATTATAGAATTTGACACTTTGATTGAGAATCTACAATTTCTGAATATGTTGTTATATTCTTAACTGTATGGCCAGTATGAATGAGGAAAAAAAAAACTGCCAATTTTGTGGTGTATTCTGAAAATGTGTATTCTCTAAAAGACTGATCTCTTTTTAGGCAACATGTAATATATATGTAATGTTGTATAACCTTAAGAAAACTTGTATAAAAGCAAAATAAAGATTGTCAATTCAAGCTGAAAAATCTCGTGGTTGGAAAACACTCTCTAGTGGGAAGAGAACTTGTGTCCCCTCATGTTACTGTATGTCATTGGCATTGACTGCAAGCAAATAGACAGCCAGGCTCTTGCAAGCAAGACTTGGTTTGGATACAAGTACATGGGAAAACTCCTAAAAACGGTGAGGACAGGAAAAAGGTTCCTGATTGCCCAGGGTCTACAAGCATGATCCTGTGTGGTATGTGCTATGCTCAAGGTAATTTATGGAGTCCAAACAAAATGCCTCACAATACCCTTCTTTTGGGGACAGTGCATGAGTGTGGACAGTTGCCTATGTACTGATGATAGAAACCTAGAAATGTGGAGGGAGTGATCAATGGCAGGAGCCCCACAAGTAGGTGCTCTGTATGACCAAACTGCCCCAGAAACAATCTGAGAGCTTAAAAGGCATACTACTCTTGCCATAAATCCATGTCCAGTACTCTGACATCAAGAGTCAGTCTTGCAGACATAGATTGCATCTAGGATTACCGAAAGAAGACTGCTGCAACCTGTGGAAACAAGGAGGATGCGGAATGTTTGGATTATATTGTGGGTCTTGTGACAAGTGATGGAAACAGTAGTTTGGCTAGTGAAAGCAGCTTTTTTGCAAACTGGAGATCATGGGTTCAGCTCCACGTGGTCCTTTGTGGAAGTCCCTGTTTGGAGGTGCAGGATGCTTCCTGACAGCATTTTTTTTCATCCCTGCTTAAGGATGTTGGGAGAAACTACAGCTGAGGTTTCTCCACCTTAAGGCTGATCTACACTGCACTGCGTCCGGCGCTTTGCGGATAATTTTACAGTCTTGCAGAGCATTTGCGCGCTCCCAATGCTGTGGCGTGTACAATGCGTCAAAGATGGTTCCTGCTATGTTTTGAGGGGTAGCTTCGCCGAACGCAATGCAGCCACCAATTGGATGAGAGGGGGGAGGAGAGTGGCCAATCACAGCTGCACTTACATAGGAAGACGGGACAGCAGGAGGGACAACAGGCAGGAAGACACTCCTCCGACCCGCTCGGCGGAGGCAGGGGCAAGACGACTCCACGCCGGACGCAGCGCAGTGTAGATCCGGCCTTAGAAAACATCAGGATATTTTTGAAGGAAGACAGCCACGGATTCCATCTACTGCTTTGGTTGCATGTTTGTTAATTCAATGATTGATGTTTTAGGGTAAGTTTAACTTTTTTTTTCTGATATTATACTGTAGTTATTGTTAGCCATCCTCGGCATAGGAAAGGTGGGGTAAAAATCAAATAAACAAATCCATTCAGTCAGCAGGCCATTCTAGAGAATAACTCCTGGCTTGGGCCCCATGGCCTACAGTACATGGGCATAGTGCCTGTCTACAGTATTAAACAGAAAATCCTCTTGTTTGCTGCAACGCTAGGACACCAAATCCCAAGAGCCACTGGGTATTTCCCCCCTCCTGCTGGTATGCTGTGATATGAAGGGAAGGAAATTTTTTTTTTTTTTTTAAATCGCATCACTTCTTGCATGCCTTGTGTATCACCACCTTTCCCAATGTTATGCATGGGGGAAACCCAAAGCGCTGCATCCTTCCCCACTTTCACTTGCTGCAGCTCCTGCTTGCACACACTACCATTGGCGACTGGAAAGTAATGGGGAAAAGTGCGTTTCTGTGTATGCTTGAAAGACAGTGGGCTGTTTTGGCATTTGGAGAGGGGGAGCGGGTGAGTTTCCTTGAATGGAGAAGAATCCTCAAGACTCTGAACACCTGAACTCGGAAAATGTTGCTAGTATCAGCAAGTCTTTTTGTTTTTTAGCAGTTTAGTAGCAGCTGCATGGGGAATGTTTTGAGTGGCATTAACCCTTTCCCCATATCAATTTCCTAATAAAAACCCTAACCCTCCCCAAGCTGATATTTGCCCCTCAAGGGAAAGCTTACAAGTACCTGATTCTGCTTCACTCAGTTCACACTCCACAAAATCTATGCTGAAATACTAGATTACCTTCCCTCAGAGGAGTCTACCCTCTGTGATCTTGCTCAAGTCCTTGTTCTAGGAGCCCATCCTGATTGGAAGGTTGCAAAGCCAAAGCACTGACTCATTGAAGAGGTCCAACAGGCAGCCTCCTCTGATGGCAAGAAATTCTACTTCCAATCACATACGAGGCCTAGACACTTTGGAACTTCCTGCCCTTAGCGGCCAATTGGAAGGAGGCAAGGCTAGACCAATGACTCGTGCAGAGAAGCAGTCAGTTTCCTCAGCAGATGAGCATTTTGGATTCTCACATTTGTTTCTTGTGTCATGCTAGCAGTTCTCTCATAGCACGTAGTCTAAGTATCACTATGTTAAAATGTGAAAGTATACAGACGTGGAAAGGCTCTTTGTGCCCATACAGGCCTACCAAAACAAGCCATGAAGTATGGTGCACAGTTAATTGTGTAAGAGCTGCTTTTTTGATTATTGACTGTTCCTAAGCAAAGGTTGAGATTAGAAGTTTTAACCAGGAACACATGTATCCGCTCAGTCACACTTATAGTGCATTCTGTTCCAAGCTAATAGCACAGTTTAGAGCTTTTTACCCATAAAAAGGCTTTTCATTCCAGTAAAAAGTAGCATGTCATATGTTGAAGGGAATTAAGAGGAACTCACAGAGAAAGATCCACCATAAAACGACACCTGGGGTTTGGAGCTCATAAAGAGTTGCAGTAATAATTCTCTGTTGTTCTCATTCTCTCACTTCTCCAGAGCAGTGCATAAACTGAGGTCCCAAGATGGTCAATAAAAATGCAAGTTATTTTGTTGTTCATGATTGTTTTTCTATTGAGATTTTACCTCATGTTGAGCAGTCCTTAATTCTTTTTGTGCGTCAGGAACATTTGACAAATTGGATTACGAACTTAAGAATATGATCCAGCATTTAGATGCCAGACATGGGGGGGGGGGGGGAGAGAGAGAGAGAGAGAGGTTTAGGCTCCAATCCTAAGCACGCTTACCTGGGAGTAAGCCCCCCTGTATACAGTAGAACGTAATTCTGAGTAAATATGTTTAGGATTGCACTGTTAAGATGAGAATTAAATTATTTGAAGGGGGAGAGGGAATCTCAAACTCGTTAAAATCGACTTGCAAAGGTTTAAATGTATATCATATAAATTTAATATGTTCATTTTTATTCTATATGTGACGTTATGGATGCCATTGGGTTTAGAGTTTTATGGCACTTCCTGACGTGCTCCTTGTGGCTTCGCCTGTTGCTTTTCTGTAGTTAGCCACAAGCGGAAGTTGCCTTGCTATGTCCACACGAGCCAGGTTTTGTGCACTTTTTTAGTCATATGTTCTGGCCACAGGAAGATGTTGTGGATCGACCCTCTACCACGTGGGTACCTCAGCAACTTGGCACCATATGGGCTCTGGTTCAACCCCTGGTATCTCCAGATGGGGCAGAGAAACATTCTGGTCTAAAACCCTGGAGTGTGAGTTTCAGTCTGTTTTGAAAATACCGACCTAAATAAGCACAAGTAATCAGGGCTGTGTTTGCCCCAATCCTGTGTACTTCCTCCACTATCACCATTTCCCCTTGCTCCTGCCCCATTGCACAAGGAAGGTACGTGTTCCAACATGCCTTGGGGCACTGGGAAAAGTGTCTATGGTGTAGGTGTCCACTCCTGATAGAGCATCTTTTTCCTGCTGGGCTCGCCTGAAATGTCAGTTGTGAGACTTAAGGGACCTAAGGTCAGAAAGAGCTGAAGGAAAGGTATGTAAAGGCAGGGGTAGCAGGGAAGACAAGAGCTGAGAGGTTCTGTGGGAAGCAGGCTCATGACTTAGGAGAGCAAAATGCTGGGATAAGATAGTTGAAGGAAGGAACAGTGAATTGAGAAGGAGGAAGCTGAGGGAGAAATGGGCTTGGGGTGGTGGCGGCATGGAACAGGGGAAAAGAAGCATCAAAGAATGGCCACTGTGTCATCTGAGACTGTTCATGCAGCAAAGGGGTCACTACACTACCACCCTTGCTGCATCACGGGGGGAGGGCATCCCCAGGTTGTAACTCACATGTAATTCGCACACCTCTGGAGTCATAGAAGGTGGTAACATCACCCCTCCCTCACCAATTCAGAAGCCTCAAGCCATGTGCAAAGAGTGGATTCTACAATCCACTCAGGAGTGGAATATGCCCATTCTATACACTGCTAAAACCTTATACAGTAGTTATTTCCTTTAATAACTTGCCTTGACCCACAATGTCTTTCATGCTCCTCTTTCCACTTCCTGTTTCTCATTCTCTAGTTTTAACTCTTTTTGTAGCTTTGCCTGATTTTATTCTCTCAGCTTTGTACAGCCCTAAATCTGTAAGACTCCTAGATAACGGTCAATGTTTCAGTAGCAACATGTGCTTCCACCTCAGTCTCCATTATGTTCTCAGCATTTCATTCATTTTTGTGATATTTGATAAAGTGCTCATTTGACATGGCTTTGTACACAAGGAGAAACGTTCTGATATGTTTGAATTACAGTATTTATAACCGCAACTAAATTGGAGACGCCTTCACCAGCTCTTTACAGGCCTCAACAACTTTGAAAAGAAAATCAACTGCACGTCTACCATTTTCATTTTATCACCTGAAAAATACTGCTTTTGATTTGGAAGGCTTGCTCCACGAGGAAACCTATGGCATGCCATGGTGCGCAAGCCCTGCATCTGTGAAAATGAGATCATATGTTTAGGAAGGCAGATTTTCCAAAGCAGAACTGTCCTAGGCAGTCAGACTTTCGAAAGGTACAAGGATTATGTTCAGGCAGATTCCTTTGGAGACTGGGCTGAGTGATGAGTAATTTCCTTTCATTTTCAGTGGCAGATTCATCATGCAGCAAGAGTACAATGTCTCTTTTTTGACTTGTCAAGCAAACTGTTAAATATAGATTTTAGTGCCTCATGCGTGCTACCATTTAACACCACTGTGCTACCATTTATTTAACCAAGATCTATGTTCTGTCTGCACACATGCAAAAAGTGCGGAGACCCTGAAATAGACACAAGCAATTGACATGCAGGTTGCAACACAATGCAAGGCACCATTTCAGATTTGGTGGGATGGAGAAACTTTTGGGGGCCCAGCACAGCTGAAAGGCCTGCACTTGGAGTCTATTGTAATAGCATTTATTGTGGCTATCTTTTTACATCTTATAACTGACAGATATATGAATTCTGCTGAGCAATCCGCCCCTGTAGTCTGAAAAGATGTGGGTGGAAGGGTGTAGATGGCACCACAGACACCAACTGGTGCTTTGGGAATCCAAGAGAGAGAGAGAGAGAGAGAGAGAGAGAGAGAGAGAGAGAGAGAGAGAGAGAGAGAGAGAGAGAGAGAGAGAGAGAGAGAGAGACTGATGTCAGCACAAGCAAGTTTCTAATATTCACAGAAACTACTGTCTCCTCACTTTTAGAATTTCGCTGGAACAGCTCCTCAAAAGATAATGAAAGAGGAAATGGAAGGAGCTGAAGAGGAAGCTGAGCAGATATGGAGAAAGTCAGACTGCGTATGTGTGGGTGGGGGAGAGAGGCAAAGAGGAAAGGGAGCAAACATGGCAGTATAGATAAGAGAACAACAGAGCAAGCAAATTGCTGTGGAAATAAGTGCAGAAAATGAATACAATAAAACAACGGGGCTCAGAGGCTCAGGTTGCTATGCCCTTAGTCACCAAAGACTCAGGGTTTCTGGAAAGCGGTGATTTCCAGTTTGTATTAATTCCAATTCCAATTCGTATACAAACGCCCACTGGAAGTTTCTCAGCATTCGTTGTAGGAGTGGAAGTATTAGAAACACATCCCTTCATCTCAGTCACTTTCAGTTTGCCATGTCTGATGCCGTATGTCTTTTCCCCTCCTGCCTTAGCAGTTCTCAGGTTCATGTCTTCCTGCATATGGTCGTGTCTGCAGGAAAACTGTGGACATTCAGGCCAACAAAGTGTGACAGCACCAGTGGAGGGAAGGCGGAAACACAGCTGCCAACATTTCAACCAGCTCTTGCTGCAGGCGATATCCGAGTTGACCCGTTGCGGCTTCTGGGGCTTGCACTCAAAGGGGAAAACGTTTCAGATTTTGGAGCATTCTGGATTAGGGATGCTCAACCTGTACTATTATCCCTATATTACAGCTGAGAAGAAGTGGCTTGCCCAAGGGCCCCTAGTGAGTTCATGGCAGAGGCAGCTTTTGAATTGCAGACATCCTGATTCGCAGCTCAGTTTCTTGTCACAACACTGCACAATTTGGGGATGCAATTCTGTTTGGTGTCAGCAGTTGATCTCTGACTGAGATATCATACTCATCCAAAGGTCTACCTGAACCCTCAGCGCTGGTGGCAGTGGTAATGCCCAATGTCAATGTGCCATCAGGGGTGAGTAGGGACACCATGTGGTGGAGCCTAGTATAAGGCTTTGCCTCTAAGCTCCCAGCAATTGGGTGCATGTACTGCTGAACCTCTTGATAACATTTGGTACTATTGGTCATGGTATCCTTCTGGGTGGGCTATCTCGGTTTAGCTCTGGTGGTACTGCAGGCCAGTGATTCCAATCCTACCTGAATGGCCAGTTCCAGAAAGTGGTGCTTCTGCTAAGCTCCATGGCACTTATGCTATGGGGTCGCACAGTTCTATTGTGGTCCCCATGCTGTTTAGCATCTACATGAAACCACTGAGTGAGGTCACCCAGGGATTTGGGCCCCTTTTCTTATCAGAAAAGTAAGGTGGTGGAGGTGCTGAATCAGTGTATGGGATCAGTAATGGATTAGATGAGGGCCAACAAACTTAAGCTGAATCCAGATAAAATGCAGGGGCTTTTGATAGGCAGTGGTGATCCGACCAAGGCAGTGGTGATCAACCTTTTCTACTGGGGATTGCACTCCTCCTAAAAGATCAGGTACACAATTTGGGGCTACTGATTGATACAGCATTGTCACTGGGGGCCCAAGTAGCATCTGTACGCAGTACCTTCCATCAGTAATAGTGATGTGCCAGCAATTGCCTCTTGTGACAAAGATAGCCTGGGAACAGTCATCTATGCACTGGTAAGCAGAGATATCACCATGCCAACAAAAGTTTGTATAGTCAGGGCGATGGTGTTCCCAGTAGCAATGTATGGTTGCGAGAGTTGGACCATAAGGAAGGCTGAGCGCCGAAGAATAGATGCTTTCAAATTGTGGTGCTGGAGAAGACTCCTGAGAGTCCCTTGGACTGCTAGGAGATCAAATCAGTCAATCCTAAACAAAATCAACCCTGACTGTTTCCTGGAAGGACAGGTACTGAGGCTGAAGCTCAAATATTTTGGCCACCTAATGCGAAGAGAGGACTCTCTGGAGAAGACTCTGATGCTGGGAAAGCAGTCAGACTGAAGACTGGGGATGCAGTCAGACTGAAGGCAAAAAGAGAAGGGGAAGGCAAAGGATGAGATGGTTAGACAGCATCACCGATGCAACGAACATGAAAATGAGCGAACTCAGGATGATAGTGGAGGACAGGAAGGCCTGGCGGGATGTGGTTCATGGGATCAGAAAGGGTCGGACACGACTTAACGACTGAACAACAACAAACCTCTAGATTGGACTACTGTGATGTGTTGTACTTGGGGCTGTATATAAAGACCTCTCTATAATCATCATCATCATCGACCCTCCTCTGAGCTCCACCACCTCTTGAGGTTAGGGAAATGATAAAGAGAAGGCCTTCCCCATCATGGCACCTCACATATGGCATGGCCTCCACAGAGCTCACCTGTGCCTGTCCTGATATTTGGTGCCAGGCAAATACTTTTTTAATGACTTTCCCTGGTATTCTTGCATGTTGGATGGTTACTGAATTGTGGATGCTACTGCTTGTGTGTTTTCTATTGTTCCATTTTACAGTACACCCTTGGTATCCACAGGGGTTCTGTTCCCGGAACCCCTGTGCATTAGTGGATATCAAAATCCACGGATACTGAAATCCACGGTGGGGACGGGGCTACAATATCTTATTCTGTAGCTTTTCTGGGGGGCCCTGCCTCCAGTGGGTCTTCCTCTTCTGCAATGCCATCCATAGATATTCAAATCCGCAGATGAGGAGGGCCCACGTGTATTTCTACTGTATTGCTTTATGTTTTTTAACTGTATGTCCTCAGAGTTTATACAGTTTCAAAATAACTAAAATCAGTGAAAAATAAGATACTGTACATGGCTAACAAAAAAGTTTTATTTATCAATAACAGAAATAATTTTATCTTTACAATAAAAAAATAATACAAAGGAATACAAATAAGGCTCCCATCAGAACCATTTTGGTCATCGGGACTTATAGTGTGTGGATACTTCAAAGAGGCACTCGGTGTTGATCACTTTTCAGGTGTTTGCCTCTTTTCAGAACATCAGTTTACAGCACTAGAGATATACAGTTGTTATTCATTTGTTGTACTGGAGCTGGTCGTCTTTCCTCTGTTGTGGGGATACTGCATTTTTATACCACGTGAACAGCAATATTTTATTGTGGGGGGAAATGCTATTGCCCCATCCTTGAGTTTGTCACCTGTGATATTGAGGAGGCAGTCAATATTGATATTGAAGGTGGTCTGCAGTTGGGTTGTATGAGTATCATAGACACCTATTGGATAGCTCCCTGACATCACTAGCAACCAGCAACATAATCCACCTGCTCGGAGGCATTTGGTGGGGCCACTGTGAGATACAGGAAGCTGGACAAGATGGGCCTTTGGCCTGATCCAGCAAGGCTCTTCTTATATTCTTATGTTCTAATTCTTCTGAGGGCTCCTTCAATCCTAACTATAGGAGCACTGGTATAGCTCTTTTCAAAAATGTGGTGGCCCCAATAAGGGATATATGGTGGCCCCATAGCAATGCCCTGACCAGAGTTACTGAAGAACTGGATATTATTTGCTGCATTCTTACATACAGTTGTATTTAATGGAAAAAAAAATGAAAAATTTGAAATGAAATGAAAAATGAAATGAAAACAAACCTGTAAACATCGGACTTCTCTGCATGCTGCTTGTTATGAGTGGCGCTTTTTGAAGATTTTATACGTGTGTGCCTGGAGTTCTTTGTATTTTATATTTAATTACATGGCTACTTCACCCATAAAACTTGTGTCTTGTATTCTAGTAACTAGTCATGAAAGCTTTCGTTCTATGACAAATTTATTTATTTATTTAAAGAATTTATATGTCGCCTTTCTCCCAGCGAGGGCACTCAAGGCGGCAAATGAAGAATTAATGAAAAAAAGCTCTGAACCGAAATAGGGCTTAATTCTACAGCCTTTTAAACAATATTTACCGTATATCTGTACAACAAAGATCTCAACACATTTTCTTTTGCACGATATCTTAGAAAGCAGTATCAATAACACAAGAGTATCCAACTATTTCCCTGAAACAGAACAAAGACCCTTCCATGCCATTCTTCACTATGTTCCTGCTAGCAAACTAGAAAAAAAATACTTTGTTCTTAAAAATCTATTATTTTATGGAAAAAAGCTTAGCAACTAAAATGATAAATAAAAATGCGACAGCCATCTCTCTAACTCTCTGCATA
This sequence comes from Plestiodon gilberti rubricaudatus, assembly GCA_026170595.1. NCBI lineage: Eukaryota > Metazoa > Chordata > Lepidosauria > Squamata > Scincidae > Plestiodon > Plestiodon gilberti. The sequence continues at coordinate 216,029,913 of JANXHW010000002.1, read as the reverse complement.
ATGTGCTATGTAGTTTTAAAACAAATACGTTTTAAAAGAAAAAATTAAAAAAGGAAATATATTAAAGTTGTGTCTGTATGTACATTAAAGCAGAAGGCAACTTCGTCTGCTATTCTAGCATAACACATTAGAAATAGAATACCTGAAATAGTTACTTAAAGGAAGTATTTGTAATGCATAGTAATGTAACGCACAGTTCTATTTCCTGATTCAGCAGTGTTCATCCTTTTAAAAGTATTTTCCTTTTAAAAGTGAGTACTAAAAGAAAACACACAGAAAGATGAAATTGCACCTGAGAGAATGACAATGATTCAGAGGCAAATGCTCCTAAGCCCATTTTTCCTTCAGTGGTCATAAACATGATGACTACTGCCCTCCTACTGAAAAAGGCCCTGCTCAGTGCGGAGATGAAGGACAACTTGAGAGCCAAATTAGATGAGATCTAGGATGAGTTTCCAGTCTCTTTCTTCCGTAATAAAACAGCATGCGGTAGGGAAAGAGGATTTGGATTAGTGGGGCCCACAGTGCTAGAGAAAAGGACAGGCAACCCTTCTTACCATCTCATTTTCCTGCTGCCCCCCCCCCCAGCTGCTATTTGGTTCATTAGGAAGAACATAATAGGAAGCATACAGTACTTGCACGCTTTACCCTAGAAGGGAAATAGCAGTTTCAGAAGGGAGGTTTTACTTGAGAAAAACAGTACAGGGTAAAGAGTTAACCCCCCTTTCCCTCAGCATCAAGGTCCTAATCTTGAGTTCCTCCGGTTCTTCCCCCTGTCATGGTAGAGAGATCCTGTTCATGGATCTTCCCGGTTACATTTAGTTCGACCTTCATCTGAGCCTTTCTTATTAAAAGTCTGGGACAAAGAGGCATTGGCCTTTTTGCTAAAGCCCTAGAAGATGGAAGACGTTTATGGACTCTCCACTAAAAAGACGTGCAACTAGGCTCTCTGCTGGAACTCCGGTGAAAGGGGCACCTGAGCAACAGTGCAAAAGGGTGGCGGGGAAATAATGCTGACTAAAGTAAAATCTTGGTGGATGTACCACAAGAGGACTAATTACAGATGCATTTGAATCATTTCACTTGTGAACGTTGTGTGCATGAGGAGGAGTGGGAGGTTGAGAACAGTGTTTCATTCTAAGTTTTTCCCCTGTTCCCCTCTCTTTCCTCTCTCTCCATCTGGCAGTGTTTACATCATCTGTTTTACTGTGAATTCTTTAAGAACATGGACTGATAGGATAGACACACAAAACCTTACTAATAGCCCAGACCTCTGTGTGTCCCCCCCCCCCCGACCAGAGCATGCAGCGCTGCCATCTCAGCCTGCACTACATGCTATGGGCCTGCCAGGGACCAGATGGCCCAGGAGAGGTAAGCAAAGACATTTTTTGCTTTACCTCCTTGTAGGCTGCCTGGTCCTCTATGGGTCTTCTCAGACCCACACCAGAAAACTCTAAGAAAACTCTGAGGGTTCATGCCAACCAGGACAGGGGATAGGATATGGCATGTGCAGCTGCTGCTGAGATCCATCCCCTCTTACCTCCTTCTGCCCCTGGCCTGGCCCCACCCTGATCTGCCCTGCCGCTCTGACTTACCGGTGATGGCGGAGGTTCTGTGGGCCAGTGTCGTCTGCACGCAGCCTCCAGGGCTTTGTATTCGCAATCCGCCGCTGGCACAGCACAATGTACTCGCAATCCCAGGCCGCTGGCACAGCAGCCACTCTGCCATACTTCAGGCTGCTGCCCTAGTAAGGCTGTGTGCAGGCGACACCGGCCCACACACTCCCACCGACCTAAGCCTACGAGGAGGTAAGCAAAAAATGTCTTACCATTTTGCTCATGTATGCAGCAAAACAGGTGTGTGCATCTTCCACAATCAACAAGATATATGAGGTTTCATTTTTTAATGGGTATATACACGTCATGCATGAAGCAGTCTCTATATAGAGGATCACACACACTGGGGAAAGTCTAGTGTTTGGGGGAGATTTGTTTTTTAAATTGTAGTCAGGCAAGTTTGTTGACATTTGATACCATAGTCAGGAAGAAGAGACAAAGCTGCTAACTGATTAAAAACAGCTACTGTCACTTCTAAGTCTATAATGGACCACCTTTTAAGATACTACTCCCAAGGGGATACAGCTTGCAGTAACTTTTCCAAGAGAACTATGGCCCCAACATGCGTTCCCGGAAACGCCACAGATACTGAAATCTGTAGATAGTGAAGTCTGCTATCGCAGATACAGGAGCCAATGTAAAAAGCTTTTAAAAAGTAAAAAAGTTAAAAAGAGTTTTCTTTACCTTTTTGCTTGCAAACCACTTCATTTTCAGGGGAAATCACGCTCCTGAAGCCTCTTCTGGATCACGCAACTCCCCCCTCCCTTTCCCAGGCTTGCCCAGCAATGCATTCTGGGGTGAGCCTGGGAAAGGGAGGGGGAGTTGCGTGACCCGGAAGAGGCTTCCGGAGCGCCATTTCCCCTTCTAAAGGCCTGAAAATGAAGTGATTTGCCAGGTCGTTTTAATCTTCTTTTTAAAAGCTTTATACATTGTTCTGCACGCACGCACACATGCGCGCGCGCACCCCCCCCCCGATGAAGAATTATTTCTAATAATTACTGGAAGAAAAGATGAACCCCCCCCCCCAGACTCTTTGGAACACTTAAGATTCTGTAGGCTGAACTATGCCTTAACAAGAAGGAAGATGAAATACAGTGACCTTTACAGAACAGAAACCTGACAGTCTCAAATGCTTCCATCGCATTAATTGTGTGCACCTTGGTCTTTACAAATAAAACTCCATGATCAGGCATCGTCTACCACTAGAATTATGCAACCGAAGCAAAAATTACACACGATTTAAGTGACATAAAGCACTGGGATGACAGACGTTTGAGATTTTTGATAGACAAACTTGGGATTCTTTAAGGCAGAATTCACAAGGGCTTTTCTATGCTTACATAAAGACCAGCTCCCTGTACTGTGTCACTATTTAAGCCTTCACTATGAAGTGTAGAAATTACCTCTTTCTCTGTTCAGCATCTCTCACAAAGGCACAGAGAGCAGGAGTTCTGAGCTGCCTGTGGAGTCGTGGGATAATAAATTCTGGAGAAGATATTTCAGCAGCCTTCACGGAAGCAGTGCTGACAGGTTTATGGGGCAATGTTGACGCAATCCTTGGATGGGATCTCTTGCACCACAAATCTGAACTCCGCTTCCCCACCAATAGCAGTTCAATATCATATGCAATTAAGAGCTACAACAGTATGAATTTTATGGGAAATAGATCCATGAAAGGAGACAGAAAAATGCTTGTTTGAAGTGCTTCAAGCTTCTTCATGTTTTGCTTCCAAAAGAAACCAGCTCAAGTGCAGAAATGACCTACAGAGTTCAAACACTCAGTTCTCTGGAAAAAGGAAAAAAGAAAAAGGGTGTAAAAGGCTTTTAATATAGGCATTCTATTTTCAGTCTTTTCACCATACCATCTAGGGCTGGCCCATCTATGAGGCTGACTGAGAAAGCCACCTCAGGAAGCAGATTGGAAGGGGGTTACCCACCTCGGTCTGTCCACTCACCTCCACCACTGCTTCTTCTCCTCCCATGCCCTGGATTGGAAAAGAGGGGGTCAGAGCAGAAGAGGAAGTGTGGAGGTAAAGAGAGTGATGCGTTTGATGCGCTCTTCCACACACTTCCTTTACTGCCCTGCCCCCCTTTTCCTTTTCCAATCCAGGACGTGGGAGAAGCAGAGGATGGAAAATCACCAGGCAAGGGGGATGCATTAAGGCCGACCCACACCACAGGAGATCAGGCGCGGAGGCGTGCGAGCGTAGGTTCCTGGCCGCCCGCCTCCAAGTGCTGCCCTGCTCTCTGTAAGTGTCATCCTGCAATTAGTCCCTTCTGATTGTCCCGCCTTCTAATCGCTGATTGGATTAAACATAAGAGCGCACCAATTGGCTGAAATCCCCTCTAATCCTATTGGTTAAAAAAGTAGCTCTACATCCCCGCCCCTCAAAATCTTGGGCAAGAAACTATTCTGCTCGTGCCGGAACTCGGGAGACCAGAGGTCTCCTGCGTTCAGATGCCCATCTTTCAAACTGGTGGCCACACAGCTCCACGAGCTCCGCATGCGTCTGAGATGCGCCAGAACTCGTGCGGTCTGAGTCGGGCTTTAGGCATGCCACCTCAGCCCCAGAAAGTCTTGGGCCAGCCATGATTCAACCCCAGAATACCTAGATGACATTCAAGTCTGTTTGATTCCTATCGCTCTGTGGACCACATCAAATGGTAAGATAACAGGTCTGTTTAACCATTGGTCTTCAGTGGGAAAGCATGAACTTGCCTCCTCAGGTGGGTTGCACCAGCAGCAGCACCACACCTTTCGTTTATTATCGATATATCACCCCATCAATGATTATGGCAGTCTACAAATATGAAAGGATAGGTCCCTGTCCCTGGGAGCTTACAATCTATATTTTGATACAAGGGGACAACAGGGGCAGGGGAGAGAAATGAAAGCAGGGATAAATAGGGGTGGAATAGGTGTTTGTTTCAATTCCGCATATTTATGCTTGGATACAGTAGGTTATTATGTGGGGCTAAGAAGTATCAGAGACTTCACAGAAAAGGTTGGTTTTTGAGGAGGGATTTCCAGGAAGTAAGAACGCTGGCATCATGGGTGCTCTGGGAGTTCCAGGCAAAAACTGCAAGGAGGGAAGCAGAATGGAATTGTTTGGTGGAACAGAAGACCTTCAGCTGGCCGTCAGGTTGTAAAGCTGAAGAAGCAAAGACTGCAGGCAATGATAGATCAGGCTATGAGAGTAGGGGGGAAAGGTGCGGACAAAGCCATGGGGGTCTTGAAAGTAAGGATTGGGAGTTTGTGCTGGAACCAGAAGCAGAAAAGAAGACAGTGTTAATGAGGGGCATAATGTGGTCAAAACAATGAGAGAAGTGAATGGTTTTGGCAGCAGAATGCTGAACAAAGGTGAGGGGGCTGAGGGGAACCTGCAGAAGACCAGTGAGAAGATATAGCGACCGTGAAGAGAGAGTCATGTTGAGAGATCATCAGAGCATGGGGCTTTTTGCCATTGCTTAAGTTCTTTTAAAAGTAACAGCCCAATCTTCGGTGCGTTGCTGCTGCCCCCGGAACTAGTGGCAGAAGTGGGAGGGGTGGCACCCAGTGTGAGCGTCTTGCGCTGGATGCAATCCCCTCCGGAGCCAGCAGACACACACACACCTTTTGTATCCTTGGACTTGTGTCAGCTAGAGCTGGTGCAGGTCCGAGGAGACCCATTGGCAGTTGAGGGGCTTGTGTCCCAAGCCTCCCACTTGTGTCCTCTCTAGCATACAGCACAGCCTATTTTACCGTGTCTGCATGCTATGGCAGGGAAAAGGATATGATTGGGCTGTTAGAGAGGAGGAGAAAGAGCCAAAATATTAAAAATGAATCCTCCATTCTAGATTGGGTTAAAAGTTGAACCCTGGTCAAAAATGTTGAAGACTACTTTCTTAAACTATTCACTCATTTATCTAAAAATGATCATGAGCTATAAAGCTCTGCATAGGTTATCTGACAGTGTGGTTTTCTTCCTGTCGCTGTGATAGGCGACATCCACAAATATGGGCATTCGTGTTTTGACATTGGTAAGTGACATTATAGAGAGGGGGTTTTGGCAGAGCGCCTGGGAATTCCATCTTGCTGATGGTCCAAAATAACCTGAACTCATTGACAGTTTCAATGCACGAGTGTTCCGATTTTTTTTACTGCCAGGCACTTGATGAAAACTGCACGAATAAGGGGTCGTTCTTGTACTGGAGTTATCCAGGTTTCCTTAGGAAGAACTGGCAATGATACCTGTGCTTGAAGCTGCCTATAATTTGGAAACTCCTTCCACTTTTTAGATAAGGTAACAGTAAAGGTCAAAATGTTTATGCTGGCTTTATGCCGCAGTAGTCCACTAGCATGGTGGCAACCCTTTGTGAAATTCAGCAGAAATGGCTCCTTTAGTAATGTGTTGTGACTGTGAAACTGGAGCCTGGGTTGGGATGATGGGTTCCACAACTCCGTAGCTGAACAAGGTATGTCAGCAGCGGGATGAACAGAACATGCTTTTTTTATTTCTCCAGACAGACACAGACAGAGAAGCTCTGCTGAGGGAGAGTCAGCATGGCTTCTGCAAGGGGAAGTCTTGCCTCACAAACCTGTTAGAATTTTTTGAAAAGGTCAACAGGCATGTGGATGCGAGCGAACCCATGGATATTATATATCTGGATTTTCAGAAGGCGTTTGACACGGTCCCTCATGAAAGGCTCCTGAGAAAACTCCACAGTCAGGGAATAAGAGGGCAGGTCCTCTTGTGAATTAGGAACTGGTTGAAGACCAGGAAACAGCGAGTGGGAGTCAATGGGCAATTTTCACAATGGCGAGAGGTGAAAAGCGGTGTGCCCCAAGGATCGGTCTTGGGACCGGTGCTTTTCAACTTATTCATAAATGACCTGGAGTCGGGGATAGGCAGTGAGGTGGCCAAGTTTGCAGATGACACTAAACTTTTCCGGGTGGTGAAGACCAGCAGGGATTGTGAAGAGCTCCAGAAGGATCTCTCCAAACTGGGAGAATGGGCAGCAAAATGGCAGATGCGCTTCAATGTAAGTAAGTGCAAAGTGATGCACATTGGGGCAAGAAACCAACATTTCACATATACGCTAATGGGTTCTGAGTTGTCTGTGAAGGGTCAAGAGAGAGATCTTGGGGTGCTGGTGGACAGGTCGATGAAAGTGTCGACCCAGTGTGCGGCGGCTGTGAAGAAGGCCAATTCCATGCTCGGGATCATTAAAAAAGGGATTGAGAATAAAACGGCCAATATCATTATGCCTTTGTACAAATCGATGGTAAGGCCACATCTGGAGTATTGTGTCCAGTTCTGGTCACCACACCTCAAAAAGGATATAGTTGAATTGGAAAAGGTGCAGAAAAGAGCGACCAGAATGATTCGTGGGCTGGAGCACCTCCCTTATGAGGAAAGGCTACAGCGTCTGGGGCTTTTCAGCCTAGAAAAAAGGTGCCTGAGGGGGGACATGATTGAGACGTATAAAATTATGCATGGGATGGAGAGAGTGGAGAGAGGGAAATTCTTCTCCCTCTCGCACAACACCAGAACCAGGGGACATGTAAATTGAGTGGAGGGAGAGTTAGAACAGACAAAAGAAAATATTTCTTTACCCAGCGTATAATTCATCTGTGGAACTCCTTGCCACAGGATGTGGTGATGGCATCTGGCCTAGATGCCTTTAAAAGGGGTTTGGACAGATTCATGGAGGAAAAGACCATCACAGGTTACAATTCATAAGCAACCTCCTGGTTTTTTAGAAGTGGGTTTTCTCTGTGCCAGGTGCAAGGGAGTGTCAACGGGAAACAGGTTATCTTGTTGTCTTGTGCTCCCTGAGGCATCTGGTGGGGCCACTGTGTGACACAGGAAGCTGGACTAGATGGGCTTTTGGCCTGATCCAGCAGGGCTCTTCTTATGTTCTTATGTTCTTATAAGCCCAGCAGGTATTTCCCCTACTTTCCAACAGTCCTTCTGGCCCCTCCTGGACTTCCTCACACACTGGGATATACTGTATAACAAAGAGGCTTTCAAGGGTCTCCCTCCACATCCCCTCCTGAAAGGCAGCCCAATCTTTACCAGCCCCACAATCTTCAGTTCATTCAGTTATTCACTCCCTTTAGGTATTGTGACTCTCGACCAGCCTGCAAAGCACTCCTATATTTCTCCTACACTAGGAGAATTGGAATGTGGGTAGTGAACGAGTGTTTCTTCTTGCAGGAGGTAACTTTCTACCATGAATCTTACAAAGAGCCTTTTCAGCCTCTTCTGATATGCAAGATGGTGCTTTGAGGCACATCATATTTTTAAACTATTGCACAAGGGGAAAAATCCAAAACAGCTCTACATTTCCACAAACATTAAAGCAGCCTGTGGTTCAGAATTTCCTAGGCTAGGCTTCCTGTAGAGGAGATGAAGAGAAAGCTGGGGAAAGATGCATCTTGGGGAAAGATGCACTTGCCAAAGCCTTCACATCTAAGATGTATACTGTTATATCAGAATGTTAGTCTTTCATGTATTTAGTACTGTACCTCCAAAGTGGTATAATGGAAAATCACGACTTTATAAATGGTTCTTTGCAATGTAACGGCAGAGAAATATACATACTGTATATTATACTTCCATATTTGGGCAACAATGAACAGAAGAAGCCTTTATTCCTGACAGAAACATGTATATATGTATGACATGGAGAGCAAAAAAGGGATGTTTGTAAGACGGCAAGTTGCTGGCCTTTTTGGCTTTCCAAATCTTTATTCACCACCTAAATTATTATCATAATACCGTATTGTCTCAAATATAGGCCACTCCTGATTATAAGCCGCACCCTTAAAGTTTGGTGCTATTTTTAAAAAACTAAAGTTTTAAGTCAGGGAATAAGAGGGCAGGTCCTCTTGTGGATTAGGAACTGGTTGAAGACCAGGAAACAGCGAGTGGGAGTCAATGGGCAATTTTCACAATGGCGAGAGGTGAAAAGCGGTGTGCCCTAAGGATCGGTCTTGGGACCGGTGCTTTTCAACTTATTCATAAATGACCTGGAGTCAGGGATAGGCAGTGAGGTGGCCAAGTTTGCAGATGACACTAAACTTTTCCGGGTGGTGAAGACCAGCAGGGATTGTGAAGAGCTCCAGAAGGATCTCTCCAAACTGGGAGAATGGACAGCAAAATGGCAGATGCGCTTCAATGTAAGTAAGTGCAAAGTGATGCACATTGGGGCAAGAAACCAACATTTCACATATACGCTAATGGGTTCTGTGACGGGTCAAGAGAGAGATCTTGGGGTGCTGGTGGACAGGTCGATGAAAGTGTCGACCCAGTGTGCGGCGGCTGTGAAGAAGGCCAATTCCATGCTCGGGATCATTAAAAAAGGGATTGAGAATAAAACGGCCAATATCATTATGCCTTTGTACAAATCGATGGTAAGGCCACATCTGGAGTATTGTGTCCAGTTCTGGTCACCACACCTCAAAAAGGATATAGTTGAATTGGAAAAGGTGCAGAAAAGAGCGACCAGAATGATTCGTGGGCTGGAGCACCTCCCTTATGAGGAAAGGCTACAGCGTCTGGGGTTTTTCAGCCTAGAAAAAAGGTGCCTGAGGGGGGACATGATTGAGATGTATAAAATTATGCATGGGATGGAGAGAGAGTGGATAGAGGGAAATTCTTCTCCCTCTCGCACAACACCAGAACCAGGGGACATGCACTAAAATTGAGTGGAGGGAGAGTTAGAACAGACAAAAGAAAATATTTCTTTACCCAGTGTGTAATTCATCTGTGGAACTCCTTGCCACAGGATGTGGTGATGGCACCTGGCCTAGATGCCTTTTAAAAGGGGTTTGGACAGATTCATGGAGGAAAAGACCATCACAGGTTACAAGCCATAAGCAACCTCCTGGTTTTAGAAGTGGGTTTTCTCTGTGCCAGGTGCAAGGGAGTGTCAACGGGAAACAGGTTATCTTGTTGTCTTGTGCTCCCTGAGGCATCTGGTGGGGCCACTGTGTGATACAGGAAGCTGGACTAGATGGGCTTTTGGCCTGATCCAGCAGGGCTCTTCTTATGTTCTTATGTTAACTTTTTTTTAACTTAAAGAAAATATACACATTAGTAGAACAGTAAAACAGTACAGCTTTAGTACAGTTAAAGGCATAGGCACCCTGTCCCTTAGTGAATCTGGGCACCCTAGTATAAGTAGCCTTCCCAGATCCCAAGGGGGACAGAGTGCCTACCTTTAACCTTTGGAATTTGGGCAGGTGCAGCTTGTTGAACCCTTCCATGATGATGAGCTGCACCTGCACAAATTCCAATGGTTAAAGGTTGGCACCCTGTCCCCCTTTGGATATGGTAAGCCTATGCAGGAGTAAGATATAGCACTCTCTTAAGTGGCAAGCTCAATTTCAAGTTGCAGGATCAATAAATATCTTAGTTTCCAGTGTCCTGGAGCTGGAACTTAAGGGTTAATTTTTTCAACTGCTTGCTGAGGCTGGCTAACTAGGGAGCTTAATTATCATCAGGCTGCTGATAAGGGCCAGTCGGAATAGCAAGGCATCTTAAGGCATGAAAATGCAGAAGTGATTAGAACAATGGTAAGCAAAGAGGACTGTATTTGGACTTTGCAGTTTAAAAAAATAAAAAGAAGCCCAGTTTTACATTTGAAACTGCAAAGGGTCAACATTCCAAGCATTCTCTGGCTGCAGTAGAGTCCAAGAGGCTTGAAAACGCTCAAAGGTATTTTTATTGGTGTGTGTGTGTGTGTGTGTGTGTGTGTGTGTGTGTGTGTGTGTGTGTGTGTGTGTGTGTGTGTTTGCAACATCCTGATTGTAGGCCAAACCCCTAGTTTAAAGACTTGCGTTAGGGCAAAAAAGTGTGGCCTATACTCAGGACAATACGGGTACATTTATTTTTCATAATATACAGAGGAGGTACCCTCATGAAACCTTCCTGCGATTTGGAAGGGTATATGCTGCCCACATAGCAGATGCAAACTGGTCACTGGCGTCGACGGGGGGAAGCGGGGGGGTCGGGCCGCCGGGGGGCGTCGCGCGTACAGGGGTGACGCGCGATTCCCCCCACTTACATTTTCGAAGGAAAGGTGGGCCCGCCCGCCCTCCCCTGTGTCCGTTTGGCTCCAAAATGAGCCGAAAACGGAGCGGGGAGGGCACTCTGCTCCTGCGCGTGACGTCACGCGCAGGGGCGGAGCCTCCCTCTTAAGGGCGACGCGCGCCCCCGCTCTGGGGTGACGCGCGTCGTCGCGACGCTGCTGAAACTGGTCCTGGCTAGGAAATCATATTGTGGGTTACAACTCACCTTTGCATCACCTACTCTCTTGAGGCTGATGGTTTTTGCACTCCAAAAGCAGTAATAAAAATGTTCACAACTACGATAACAAACACCAGCCCAGTTGCAACGTTGTTGAGGTAATCCAGCTTGGCATGCTTTGCAGGGTTGTTAAGGTCATACTTGACTACATGGGGAAAAATAAAACAATGAAAAGAATGATTTTATCACTAAAGAACATTTGTACACATTTACTATGCTTCATGTAAAAAGACGATATCATGAGAAAGCAACATTTCTAAATCATGTGCCAAAAGATGTAATGAGGGAAACATGCAACATCTATTTGGCTTTTAAAGAGCTAAAAACATTACTCTTGGATACTTTTCACGGGCTCCCTTGATAAAGCTTTTGCAAACATGGATCAAATATGAAATGGGCAGCATGCAGGTGGGGAGGGGAAGGTAAAGGCAGGAAGATTTTTGAATCCAGAAATAGTTTTGTGAGTTAACCATTCCAATTACTATATGGTCAAAGACTTCATAATGTAGCAGAGAGGTCCTAACTGTAATTGCTCTTCGTTGTCATTGTTGTTTTATTCAGTCATTGCGATATATAACAGGAACTGTGCTATATCGTTAACACAAATGTTAACATTTCATTACGTAAACCTAAACACAAATGTGTATCGAGGCCCCCTTTTTTTCTGAATAGCGTTCTGGAGGGAATCCGAAATAGTGTGAAGCTGTGGGGGAGGGGCTTTAGCTTTTTGCTCCTGCTGCACGTCCTACTCTGATCCCCCCCACTATTTTTTTAATCTTCTAGTGAAAGTCAAAGGAAGGGTTTGTTTGATTTAAAATAATGGGGGGGGGGGCTACAAACAGGGTGGGAATTGCAGCAGAGGCAAAGCCAGAAAATCCCCTATGCTCAGCAGTGGTTTCATGCCATTTTGGGACCTCTCCAGCATGCTACGAACAAAAAACAACCCAAGGGCCATGTTATGTGTTTGTGGTACTCTGATTCGGCCCTAAGATGCCGTTTTTGATTACCAAATGTCTCCACTGCAGTTTGTTCTAAGCTTAGAATTTCAAATCAGCTCACTGATGGTCAGTCGTACTCTTTTAATTTGACAAACAGGCCATGTTAGCCTGTTTGACCAAATGGCATACACCCAAGGCTTGCTAGTGGCGCTCTTCAGCTGTGTAAACACCATTACTTTCTGTTTGCTTCCATTTCCTCTTTGCCTGAATTGCTGAAGGGGAAAGGGAGTACATCAGGCTATTTTTGCTTCCAGGTCTTGAAAAATGTATAAATGGGTTATATTAAATATACATGCTCTTGTGTGCAGTTGCATGAAGCCTGGAGCGACTGCTCCACATCACATCAGCAGAGAGCCAAGGCTGTCCCCAAACAACCTTCCATGTGCAGGGTTGCTGTAAGGTAGGGTTTAACCAGGACAGACATTTTTTCCCCTTCCATGAAAATGCAGGAGCCAGAAACTACCGCCAGAGTTCCAATCTGTCCCCAGACCTATGACTCTGAGGATTTGGTTAGGAGAAATTGATATTGGCGGAGGCTTATCACCAAAGCCTCCTTCCATTTGTATTTGTTTAAAGTGATTTGCACAAGATTTTTTTTTTGAAAAAAAAAATGTTAAAAGGTTTAAAAGTTCACGTACACCAATTCTTTCTATTTCAGGAGGTGTGCTTTGCAGGATTGAGCCAGTGCCCTGCCTGAAGAAGCTAAGCAGAGTCAACCTCGGTTCTCACTTGGATGGGGGAACGGCAGTTGCCGAAAACCTCGCAAAGACACTGAGAAGGCACCGTGAGAGGGTGGAATGCGGAGGAGTCAGCTAGAGTGATAGCATCTTGACAAGTGTCCGAGGGTGAACTGTGGTGAACTGTGAAGCTTGGAAGTGCAGAGCACAAAACAGAAGGAGGGCTGCACTTGGAAGGGAAACATCTCGAGCGTGGAAAGTTCTATATATGAATAGAACAATATAGACCCTTATTAGGTCTAAAGATAGCCTGCCTATGTAAACTGCCTTGAATAAATCTGATGAGAAATCTGATGATGAGAAAGGCAGTAAATAAATACAGAAAATACATTAAAAAAATAGACAAGTAAGTACTGCTTTGAAATCCCCCTCACCTTTTGGAGCCTGCTATAGGATAAACTATGCAAAGGGTTTGCAAGTAATGTAGCATGTTTAAAAGATTAATATTTAGACTTTAAAAAAAATCAAGTTTGCAGCAGATATGGCCTGGGCTCCCAAGAGCTATGCTAGGCACACTGGGGTTGGCCTAGCAGAATTGCTTTACCTTGTTCTTTGAATAGCAGATTCCAATGTCATACAAACTGCTTTGCAACCTCTCCCCCGAGTTTCAAAAGCAGTTTGCCGTGTGATGTGGAAGGCTGCCCTCCCTGGGAAATGTCTGTCCAAAATTCCCCTGCGTGTATGGAAACAGTCACATGCTGCTTTGCAGCCTGGCCACAGCATCTCTTTCCTGTGAAAGGATGTGAACAGTAAGTCCTCGCCCAAGTTGCTTCACTTAATGTCGTTTCGTTTTAAAGTTGATGAGAAAATGCCATAGGAACGTTTACATTTATCAATTAGCCTATGGTAAAATTGGTTTCATTATAAGTTGTTTCGCTTAAAGTCGCAGTTTCCAAGAAGAACCTATCAACAGCTTTAAGTGAGGACTTGCTGAACTTGAACATGAAAGCCAGCTGACCGATGACAAGAAATGGAACCAGTCCAGTTACCAATATGATACAATGCCATTTACAGGAACTGGCACAGCAGCTAGATGAGAGTATTGGAGTATTTTTCATGAGACAAGCTGCTGGTAGGAAAGAAGCCAGTCACAGGCGCAGTGTGTAACTCTCCGATTTATGTATTCAAAAGTCATCCAGTTGTAGCGCTGACATGCGCAATGACTCACTAGCAGTGGGGGAGTGGAAGGTGGTAAAATACAGCTTTGTCTATTAACAAAGCCAGGTTCTGAGCTTTCGGATAGAATTACAGTAATCCTATTTCATTATTATAGAGCTACACAATAGAGCTAAACCTGAAACCATTCTTAAGTACAGGTATTGTTAGGCATTTTATTATAGTAATCCAATTCCGCTGTCATGCATGCAGCCTAATCTATTTCCGTTTTTTCCCCCCTCTTCAAAAATGAAATGAAAAAGCCCTTAGGATTAATACAGGGTCTTCTATATATGATGGATGTCTCATGTTACCAAAAGGAGACTTCGTATAGTTTTCCACATGTTTACAACCGAAATGGGAACATTTTCATTCAGAGCGTTCCACTATAATTATTATTTATGTTATGTTGTAATTTTGTCTGGAAGTTTGCATTTTAAGAGACGGCTTAATAGCTCAGCTTAGCTTATTTTCAAATTAAGCTAGGAATGGAAAGGAAAGTCAGAAATATGCAGGCATTAATGCTAAAGCATGGGTTAGCATTCTGTGTATGTTCAGAGTTGAGGAGAGTTGCTCCTTAGGCTCATATACTTCCTGCTTCCTTGTCCTTCTCTTCTGTGCGTGAGAGAAAGGAATGCCAGGCTTCTGCTTTTGATGTCAATAAACCACAGTTTTCCATTATGTCCACATTCAGAACTGTGGTTTATTCTAGCCACAGTTACATTGCAAACCAGGATCTGAAACCAGGACCCTGGTTTTTGAACGAATAGTTCTCACTTTTGAATAGAGATGCTGTCACAGCACAACAATATAGCAGAAGAGCAGAAATATTTAAACCATTCCTGAAACTCTCAATCTTAAAAAAAAAGATGAGAAACAGAGCCTTGCTCTAGAAACATGGGTTATGTGTAACATGGCATCTGGTAACAAGGAGCTACATAGAAAGCCAAGACATAAGGCCTCTGGCAATTAGGTCAACCACTTATTTCCTTCCATTTCTATCCTAAGATTTATAGGCCACTAACAAGATTCTGGCAAAATAAGAAGAGCTGCCACCATGTCCTTACAAAAGACTCTCAAAATCAGAGAGATTTTGTGGGGAAGAGTGACTCATCATTTGAACTTGTGATACCATGAATCAAGTGAAAAAAAACATCAGCTACCTTACTAGAAAGGTGACACTGAGGCTGCCAATATTAACAATGCCCTCAAGCACCCACCTTCAATCCTCTCTTTATCAGAAATGTTGTAGGGAACATTTGTCACAGGTGCGCCAGGTTTTTCCTGAAAAGAGCTAATGCTATTCCCAGCAAACCTCAGCTGGAACCACTCATAACTTGCCACACAATGTTCCCTGAGAGGTCTGAACAGATGAGCAGACCGTCCGATGAGGACATAGGTCTACATCTTGAACTCTTGCCTTCCTGGGAAATGGAATCACTGGAGAGGGAAGGTGACCTCTTGGTCATGCTTTCTAACCAGATGAAGATGAAGATGTGGATAATGTTGGGTATTTACAGTTGAAAAAGCAGAATTTCATCTAGTTACTTTTAAACACATTCCATAACAGTCCTTTAGAGAAAGTTATTGTGGTATTGATGCCACAAACGAGTAAAGTGCCCAAGGGCCATTTTTAATACCAATCTATTTTGGTGTAAAAATATGCAGGTTTGGAGTCAACAAAGCCCTGTCTCCAGGACTATCCTTTTTAAAAAAAAAAAAAAAACACCTTGAATGACTTTTGTTTAGTTCAATTTCCTAATAAGATTATAGTGGCTTTTTTAACTACTGTAACTCAAAAGAATGCTATGTATATATCTGGAAAATGACAGAGTGGTTAAAATACTTGGTATGATACTTCCTAAAGGACAAAAACTATAATTCAGCATATAAATGCTGAGGTTGAAAGGACAGTTTCTGTATACTTTCTGAGCTAAAAATTACTCCTCAGAAACCAATCCAAGTCACAAATGTACAATTTCAGAACCTTTCTTTTCCACGTCATATGAATGGTAGAGACAACTAGCTTTCAGGAAAGGTTATTGTTAGTATCTCACGTAAGTAAATATTTACATATATTTACATATACATTACATCAGAGTTGTGTTGCAAACAAGACAACCAAAGTTATTCTAGTCCACACTTTTTTAAACCCAGCTTGCATGCCCATACAGCCTTATTCAGTTACAGCCTAAAATAAATCTTTTGCAAAGTTTCCTTGCCTCATCACCTAGAAGCAATTCTTATCACATGGTGTCATGTTATTTTAAGTGGTTATTTAAATTCCTGGGTGAGGGCCACATAAATGACACTTTGATACTATGAATATTAATAAAATATATAAAAATCTGAATAAATCTAGGAGACTTTTTTATATTCTGCTGTTATTAGTGGCGCTACTATTATTAAAAGAAAAGTCAGTGCTAAAATAGAGGGGCTACACCTCAGTACAGGTAATAGAGTACATGCTTTGCTACAGAAGGCCACAGGTTCAATCCCAGCATTGCCAAACCAGGGGGCTCAGGGCTATCGGACCTTTCTCTGTCTTAGACCTTGGAGAACTGCTGCCAGTGTAAAGGGCTAGACAGCTCAATAGCCTAACTCAGTATAAGGCAGCTATATCTGTTCAAGAGGAAGAAGTCTTCATGAAGAGCAAAAATCCTCTATGAGATTTTTACAAGGTATCGTGCTAACAAAAGTCCTACATCAGAGGCTCCCAACCTGTGGTACGCGTACCACTGGTGGTACGCGTACCACAGGCTGGTGGTATGTGGGCTGCGGACAGCCAAGATGGCAGCTGCCATCTCGGCCATGCTGTGCCGCGACCGAGCCCATAAAGCGGCACTTCGAGTTCTGCCGAGCCGCCCTCCCGCCCTCTCCATGTCTTACCTTGCCTTTTCTGGCCTTCTTGGAGCTCCGGCTAGCTGCGAACCCAGAAGAAAGTGCCTAGGACATCATCAGCACTTTCGTCCGGTGGTATGCGACTAGCCGGAGGTCCGCGTAGGTGGTACGCAGGCCTCAGATGGTTGGGAAATGCTTTCCTAGATTAAGTTCATTATTCTGGGAGCCCTTTCAGAAAATTATTTTCTAAAGAAGAAGAAGCTTATTTCCAAGCAGCTCCTGATGTTATAGAATAGGGCATGGTCTGGAGGCACAGAGTGCGGCATCCTCTCTGTGGCAAAGCAGGTCTGGGTTGGCTAGAGCTCGAATGGAGAACTGCTTTGGGTGGGCAACTTGGAGCTCGATGGCAGGAAAAGACAGAATAGAAATGTAACAAATAAATCTAATAAGGACTTTTGAAACTCCACTGAGTGTAAACACTACATGGGGCTGAGGGAAAATCAGAAGACCCATTGTGTTTGCAGAGTTCACTCTTGACTCCTTCTTGTTAGAATTGTCTCTTCAATAGCGCAAGTGGCCCAGAATCTTGGGATCCTAAAATATTCTTACCACTGATGTACACATGCTAATGATTCATTAATCTATTTGCCCAACCCAAGAAAGAGGATACTATAGATTAGCGAATTCCCAAATTGTGCTCCACGGAACTCTTGGTGCTCCACAAAACATCTCCAAGAGCTCCGCAAAGAGATTGGAAAGAAAATAACAGCCCAATCCTGTGTAAGTTACGCCGTATCCTATTCAGGTTCCAGGCTGCCCTGGGGCAGCCCAGGTGCATCTCGAGGGAAGGGGACGATAGTCCCCTTCCCCGGGTGTAAGCGGCTTGAGGCCCAATGGGCCTACTCAAATGTATGCCAGATCTGGAGCTGGCGTACATTCGAGGCCACCGTGTAAGGCTGCACCAGGCCAGGAAATGGCTTTGGATATCAGCGTATCTTGCTGGCAATATCGCTGCCCTCTCCAGGCCTGCTGCAGCCTATGGCCACCCTCCCTGTCCGCCTGGTTCGCCCTACCCCTACCTCGGCCAGTGTAGGACTTACCTGCTCTGGTGGGTGCAGGGCTAGGTAGAAGCCGGGGTAAGGGCTGCTGGCCACTGCACTGGCAGTCCTTACTTGCCGGGTGCCATGAAAGTGCTTTACGGCATTTTCACAACACTCTGCGCCGGGGGAGAGCATGCTCCCCCAGCACAGTTTCTACACAGGATTGCGCTGTAAATAAAGTAAATGTGACAATGTCTCAAAATTGTGAATTTGTGCGGCCATGAACTGTGTATAGGTAAGTATCGGGTAGTAATTATTTAGCTCCTGCAGCGTGCTGTGAAGCAGTGTAGATAGCGAGTATTATAGTCCGAAGTGCATGTCATATGTCGCCTCTGTCAGGTTTGCCCCGTGGCAACGAACAAGCAATGGAGCAGCTTAATGCAAGCCACGTTTGGTTCCTTTTTTTTAACCCCCCCCCTTCAGAGCAGCCAGGCTTCTTCCCTCTGGCCACTCCTTCCTGGTTGGAGGAGCTCAGAGCCTCAGAATAGCCTACAGCGCATGGGCTGTAGATGAAAATAAAGAAAGGCTTCTGAGAGTCAGGGCTGGGGGGGCAATTGGGGGCTGCGAGCGAGAGAGGGGAAAAAACACTTGCAACTTTAAATACCATATCTATAAATACAACTTGAAAAATACAGTTAGGTAGAAACAGCCAAAAATGCACATATGTGCCTTTGGCATAAAGGCGACGATAGTGCTCCCTGACGAATTTCTCTCCTGAAAAGTGCTCCGAGACTCAAAGAGTTTGGGAACCACTGCTATAGATACTATTAGTATAGCAAAAAAACACACACACACACACACACACACACACACACACACACACACACACACACACACAAAACAACAAACAAACAAATAAACAAACAAAAACCTCCAACTGTTCCTCTGTAATAATTTAGGTCACTTATACATACCAAGAAATATCAGAAGCACGCCTACTGCAATCTGAAGTACGAGTGAGACGCTGATGAGGACAATAAGAGGAACATAGAAGGAGAAGGAAGGCCCTTGTTCCATCACTGCTTTAAGTTGGGATGCATTGGCCATTAGCAAAGCAATGTCCAGCATGCTCTCTGCGCACTCTTCTTATTGGCATAATGATTCATGTTAATCTGTCTGTGTGCCTGTAGCCATTGTCTTCGAGGCTGAAAGGCAAAACATTTCAAATACATCAATGACGAATCATTGACAGCATTAGTGACATGATCCGAATGAGATAACTTAAACTCCCCATTTTAGAATCAATGACATTCCAGTTTAAGTGAGAGTGAGTTCAATGAGATGAGAAGCAAAGCTACTCTGGAGAATGACCTGAGGGGGCACATTATATAGTTTAACTACTCACATAAAAAGGGCCCAGCCCTGGCTACTGCCTGGATGGCAAATCACCTACAAATCATACGTAAGTATAAGCACTTTGTACTCCCTGGAAGAAGATGGGAAGTAATCATATAGACTCCCAACTGCACATTGCTGTAGTAGTGAGTTCATGGCAGAAGTGAGATTGGAACCAAAGAAACCAGGATTTGCAGTTCAGTGTCTTAGCCCCTACAGTACACAATACCAGTGGCGTCGCTGTGCCGCCCCCCCCATGTCATCACCACTGGAAGCGACGTCACCACCGCTGCATCTCCCTTCGGAGACGCAGGGCGGGAGAGTGAGCCAAACCCATCGTCTTCTCCGACGACGCCTGCTGTTCCCGCCGCCAAAATGGTGCGCTTGTTCCCCCCTCCCATCCCCCCTCTTGTCTATGAGCTTCAGAAATATATTTTAAAAAAGGAAAAAGAGCATAACTGGAAAACAAATATGTTTTACTCTTTATTATTGGAGTTCAGTTGTTGTCGAGTAATCACTACCACTGCAGTCATAAATTCTATTTTGAGAAGTGATATTTATTTATTTATATTTATTTATTTAAAAGATTTATATCCCGCCTTTTCCTATGCTGAAAGGCAAATGCCCAAGGCGGCTTACAACAAAGATTAAAATACATAATTTAAAATATATAAAATAAGTTTAAACAATACATAACCATACATAAACAAATTTAAAAACAATAAAATCCACTAAGGGGGGGAACAGTATGGGGCAGAGAAGCAGCATGGCAGAGCATCTTGAGACATAGGAGGCATCACCCAAACGCTAGACGAAACAAAAACGTTTTTCAGCCCTCGCCGAAATGTCATGAGGGAGGAGGTGGTTCTCAGATCCCCTGGCAGGGAGTTCCACAGTTGTGGCGCCACAGCAGAGAAGGCTCGCCCACGTGTTGCCACTCCCCTAACTTGCGATAGAGGTGGCACTCGCAGTAAATATGAAACTTTACTACCACAATAGGGTTTCAATAAGTTCTGGCAACCCCTGGAAGAGGTTCCAGTGGTGAACCTGGCCCTTTCAGATCTCTGAAAGAGTCGTCCATAAATATATACATATTCTACAAGAGATGAGGTGTCTCAGCACATTGTGCTGAGTAGAATTAAGATATTGGGAATTAGGAAATTGTGGTATAATGGTGGAGCACACTCTGGCTCTTTCCACGTTTGTTCAACATGTGAGGTAAATGTGTTCATATGCACTGTCTCCATTCCAGGCCTTTGCATATTCATTTGAAGATCAGAACAGAGCCGATGCATGCGCAACTGTGGACACATAGGCTACCTTTGTGTGATTGGGAACTCTGGTTTTTCAGAGTTTCCGACTGCATAAAGAAAGCATGATGCACCTACAATTGTACATGCGTAGGCACTATTCCAGCATTCAAATTAATGAATGGAGGTCAGGAGCAGGGGCAGTACACTCTTCCACTAGCGTCGCTGCAGGGGGGGGCAGAGCTCTAAGTTCTGCCGAGGCTCCGACCCTCCGTTTCACCGCCTTGAATGGTTCCGAAGGCGAGGGGCCGGGGCCGCTTCGTGCTCCGGTGTAACGGAGGGTCGGAGCCTCGGCGGAACTTAGAGCTCCGCCCGCCCCCCTGCAGCGACGCCAGTGCACTCTTTGCAAGAAGGTCTGAAAAGGACCGTGATTACATGATATGGGACAATTTGCAAGATTTTAAGATGAGCTACTTGAGCAGGGGGTTAACTATTATTCCTTCAGATGCCTTCCTAGTCTATGATTTGTATCATACAGCTACCAGAAAAGTAGGTATGCATGTGAAACCCTGTGTCAATCAGAATCTTTCCTTTACACCACCTAATAACTTCATTGCAACATTTATTTCTGCAAAACACTTTTCTGTTTCAGTATGTAACTTTACACACCTTTTATTTTTAGTTTATGCTTTCCACATGGAAATCAATACAGCACTATTTGCAAAAATATAGAAAACAAGTTTACATTCTCATGCTGTGGGGCATTTTTTTTAAATAGTTTTTCTTTTGCTTGTTTCATTACTTTGGGACAAGTATATTGTACCCCATTCCTAAATGTGCTTTTTGTACATGTAGAACAAATTATAACCATGCTCGTCAATGGCATGGATCAAAATAACAGCCAGACTTGCCAGCCAATTTAGCCACTGGATGTCAGGTGCTTCTGCAGTTCATTTTTAAACCCAAGAAATGTTCAACCCAGTAAATGTTTTATACTATGATAAGTAACTTCCTCCTAGTGTCTCCCAGGACCACAGGCTTACAGACCTGACCTAAATTTCTCTAGAGTTTTGCAGCTCAGCTACGATTTAAGTATTTTACTGAGAGGAAGAAAATGGCAGGAGGCAGCAGCAGTGGTAGCTCTTCACCAACAATAAAACCATATACTGTGACTCTCTTAACCATGTGGGGGGAGGGCTGCTTATTCAAGTTTCTCTCCTAATGGGAAAACACCCAGAATTTGAAAGATTAACATTGTTTCATTTTCAATGTCTAGTTCCAGCATCAGAAAGGCTTTCAATTTGGCTCACTTTCATTCTCAGGGCTTCCCCTATTCTGAAAGCCTAAACAAAATGTCCTAACTGGTGAAACAGTTGCCTGGAAAATGCTATGTTAGCTGTTAGGGGGTTAGGATGTGGGGAATCCCCAGGAACGAGACCATTAGTGGGTTCCCTTAACTATTAAGGTGTAATGAAAGGACAGCTTCACCAGTCAAGAAGCAAGCAAACCAAAGAAAGGAAATAGTCTTTGTTTGAAGGTCGCCCAGCCTCTTCAGACCTCAATGGGTGCCCTGTGGCCCTCAACATCTACCCCCCCTCCCTGCCTTCTGGAGCTGGCCATGTCAGCTGCCCCTCATATACCCCATGTCTGTTGTTGATTTTGAAGTCCTTTCCCTATTCCATCGACATTTGTTTTGAAAACACTCTAGTCCCATATGTGTCCTAATGATTAATGTGGTAAATGAATTTCAAGACAGGGTGGAATTAAAATCAGGTTAAATAAATGAGACTTCCTGGCTGAAGATTGGTGCCAAATGGAAAAAGGTTGGCCAGATGCTTCTGTTCACAAGTCATTACTTTTGTTCCTATTGAGCTTTACACAGGACAGCTGTGACCAGCTTCCTTGGTTCACTCAACGTAATTGGAGGGCAAAAAGAAAAAGAAATATAGAGCTTTACAATTCTTTTTGCACTCTGAAAATAGTAGCCTCTTCAACAGAGATTGTGTGGATGAGAACGGACAAAAGAAAATATTTCTTCACCCAACATGTAATTCATCTTCCAAGTACTCCTTGCCACAGGATGTGAACTCCTCGCCACGGGATGCGGTGATGGCACCTGGCCTAGGTGCCTTTAAAAGGGGTTTGGACAGATTCATGGAGGAAAAGACCATCACAGGTTACAAGCCATAAGCAACCTCCTGGTTTTAGAAGTAGGTTTTCTCTGTGCCAGATGCAAGGGAATGACAACGGGAAACAGGTTATCTTGTAGTCTTGTGCTCCCTGAGGCATCTGGTGGGGCCACTGTGTGATACAGGAAGCTGGACTAGATGGGCCTTTGGCCTGATCCAGCAAGGCTTTTCTTATGATCTTATGTTCTTATGTGTGCCTCATCAGTAGTAGGGACCTCTCTGCGTGAGCTACGCAGTATTCCACAGGAAATTTTAGGCTGCTGGAGGTCTCCTTGGGGTAAGAGGACACTTGTCAACGATATTGCTGGTGCAGGTTCACGTTGATCCATGCAAGCGGATCAGGCCTAGGAAGGGGGGGGCTGATTCAAGCGGATCAGGCCTAGGAAGGGGGTTGGGAAGGGGGTGTGCGCTGCCGCTAAACCTGTCATCTTCCCGGTGGAATGTGTGTTCTGCCACTGCAGGCCTTGAATAGGATTGGACTGACAGTTAATGTAGGCATACTGTTAGGTAAGATCTCAGCTAAATTTCCAAAAGATACTAAGTGCTGGGGTTCTTGGGTTATCCATAAAACAGTATTAGAAGTTTGAACATATAATTCTTTTTGTTTTGTATCCATTTTGCACCAAAGTCAGAGGATATGCAGAGTTGACTCTAGGGAAAGTTCCCTGAAAATTTTAAGAAAGGTTGATGCAGAAGCTGCCTAAGAACTGTAATACTTCTGTGTTTAGTCAGCTCAATACGAATACAGGCATAGGGATGGGGAAGTTATCCCGAGACTATTTTGTTTTACTTATTTCATCATTCCTTCCCATAATCACATTACTTGGAAGAAGAAAGGAAACATCAGTTACCAGCTTTCATTCAGTTGCCCCTCTCAGTTCAGAAATGCCAATCTCACCGTCCCTTGCCTGGTCTCCCTCCCCCTAAATGCTTGGAAGCCAACTCCTATATATGGGAAAAAAGGCTTCAGGCAGTTAGAGTCAGACAAAGGAAAAAAAAGGGGGGGAGCCAAACAAAGTAGCTAGCCATCGGATGCTGCTTCCGAGGGCTCTGCTTTGGTTTGGAATATATGGTACTTTCCAAATCATATTGCATGCTCCCATTCTGAATACAGAGAGTTCTGACTAAAAGTGATCCACTGGAGAAGGAAATGGCAACCCACTCCAGTAACCTTGCCAAGAAAATCCCATGAACAGTACCAAAAGGCTAAAAGATATGACGCCGGAAGATGAGCCCCTCAGGTCGGAAGGTGTCCAATATGCTACTGAGGAAGAGCGGAGGACTATTCCAAGTAGACCCAGAAAGAGTGAAGCGGCTGGGCCAAAGCCAATAGGACGTCCAGCTGTGGATGTGTCTGAGGTTGAAAGGAAAATCCAATGCTGCAAGGAGCAATACTGCTTAGGAACATGGAATGTGAGGTCTATGAATCAAGGCAAGCTGGATGTGGTCAAAAATGAGATGATAAGATTGAACATTGACATCTTGGGAATCAGCGAACTAAAATGGACGGGCATGGGCGAATTTAAGTCAGGTGACCATCATATCTACTACTGTGGGCATGAATCCCTTAGAAGAAATGGAGTAGCTCTCATAGTCAATAAAAGAGTGGGAAAGGCAGTACTGGGGTGCAACCTCAAAAACGACAGAATGATTTCAGTTCGAATCCAAGGCAAACCATTCAACATTACAGTAATCCAAGTGTATGCCCCAACCACTGATGCCGAAGAAGATGAAGTTGACCGGTTCTATGAAGACCTACAACACCTTCTAGAACTAGCACCCAAAAAAGATGTCCTTTACATCATAGGAGACTGGAATGCTAAAGTAGGGAATCAAGAAATAAACGGAACAACAGGCAAGTTTGGCCTTGGAGTGTGAAATGAAGCAGGGCAAAGGCTAACGGAGTTCTGTCAAGAGAACACGCTGGTCATAGCAAACACTCTTTTCCAACAACACAAGAGGCGACTCTACACATGGACATCACCAGATGGTCAATACCGAAACCAGATAGATTATGTGCTTTGCAGCCAAAGATGGAGAAGCTCTATACAATCAGTAAAAACAAGACCTGGAGCTGACTGTGGCTCAGATCATGAGCTTCTTATTGCAAAATTCAGACTTAAACTGAAGAATGTAGGGAACACCACTAGACCAGTCAGATATGACCTAAACCATATCCCTTATGAGTATACAGTGGAGGTGAAGAATAGATTTCGGGCATTAGACCTGGTAGACAGAGTGCCTGAAGAACTATGGACGGAAGTTCGTAACATTGTACAGGAGGCAGCAACTAAAACCATCCCAAAGAAAAAGAAATGCAAGAAAGCAAAGTGGCTGTCAGATGAGGCTTTACAAATAGCTGTGGAAAGAAGGAATGCAAAAAGCAAGGGTGAAAGGGAAAGATATAAACAACTGAATGCAGAGTTCCAGAGAATAGCAAGGAGAGATAAGAAGGCCTTCTTAAATGAACAATGCAAGGAAATCGAGGAAAACAACAGAATGGGGAGGACTAGAGATCTCTTCAAGAAAATTGGAGATATCAAGGGAACGTTTTGTGCAAAGATGGGCATGATAAAGGACAAAAAAGGCAAGGACCTAACAGAAGCAGAAGAGATTAAGAAGAGATGGCAAGAATACACAGAAGAACTATACAAGAAAGATCTGAATGTTCCTGATGACCACGCTGGTGTGGTCACTGACCCAGAGCCGGACATCCTAGAGAGTGAAGTCAAGTGGGCCTTAGGTAGCATTACTAACAACAAAGCTAGTGGAGATGATAATATCCCAGCTGAGCTACTTAAAATCCTAAATGATGATGCTGTGAAAGTGCTGCACTCAATATGCCAACAAATTTGGAAAACTCAGCAGTGGCCAAAGGATTGGAAAAGGTCAGTTTACGTTCCAATTCCAAAGAAGGGCAGTGCCAAAGAGTGCTCAAACTACCGCACAATTGCACTCATTTCACATGCTAGCAAGGTTATGCTCAAAATCCTACAAGCTAGGCTTCAGCAGTACGTGGACCGAGAACTACCGGACGTACAAGCTGGGTTTCGAAGAGGCAGAGGAACTAGAGATCAAATTGCCAACATGCGCTGGATCATGGAGAAAGCACGAGAGTTCCAAAAAAACACCTACTTCTGCTTCATTGACTACACAAAAGCCTTTGATTGTGTGGATCACAACAAACTGTGGCAAATTCTTAAAGAGATGGGGGTACCAGACCACCTTACCGGTCTCCTGAGAAACCTGTATGCGGGTCAAGAAGCAACCGTTCGAACCGGCCATGGAACAACTGATTGGTTCAAAATTGGGAAGGGAGTACGGCAAGGCTGTATATTGTCACCCTGCTTATATAACTTATATGCAGAGTACATTATGAGAAATGCAGGGCTGAATGAATCACAAGCCGGAATCAAGATTGCCGGGAGAAATATCAACAACCTCAGATATGCAGACGATACCACCCTAATGGCAGAAAGTGAAGAAGAACTAAAGAGCCTCTTGATGAGAGTGAAAGAGGAGAGTGCAAAAGTTGGCTTGAAACTCAACATTAATAAAACTAAGATCATGGCATCTGGGCCCATCAATTCCTGGCAAATAGAAGGGGCCGAAATGGAAGCAGTAACAGATTTTACTTTTCTGGGCTCCAAGATCACTGCAGACGGAGACAGCAGCCATGAAATTAAAAGACGCTTACTCCTTGGAAGGAAAGCTATGGTAAACTTAGACAGCATAATAAAAAGCAGAGATATCACCATGCCAACAAAAGTTCGTATAGTCAGGGCGATGGTGTTCCCAGTAGCAATGTATGGTTGCGAGAGTTGGACCATAAGGAAGGCTGAGCGCCGAAGAATAGATGCTTTTGAACTGTGGTGCTGGAGAAGACTTCTGAGAGTCCCTTGGACTGCTAGGAGATCAAATCAGTCAATTCTAAATGAAATCAAGCCTGACTGTTCCCTGGAAGGACAGGTACTAAGGCTGAAACTCAAATATTTTGGCCACCTAATGCGAAGAGAGGACTCTCTGGAGAAGACTCTGATGCTGGGAAAAATTGAAGGCAAAAGGAGAAGGGGAAGGCCAAGGATGAGATGGTTAGACAGCATCACCGATGCAACAAACATGAAAATGAGCGAACTCAGGAAGATAGTGGAGGACAGGAAGGCCTGGCGGGATATGGTTCATGGGATCACGAAGGGTCGGACACGACTTAACGACTGAACAACAACAACAACAATTCTGAATACAGCTTCAGAATGTGAAACCCTGACGCACCTCCCAGAGAGGAGCCATCACGTTCTGTATCCTGCATGCCAGAAGCCTGGAGACAGACAAGGCTGATAGAGGTCTCGATGAGAAGGGAAGAAGGGTCTCACATTCATGGCAACAGCTAGTTACACACAGCAGAACACGCACTTGGCTGAGAGCTAACAGGAGGCCAAGGGACCACCCAGTGAGGATCTCTTTCCACAGGCACAGAAACGCACTTGTGGAAGCTGACGGATTTGGGCCGCTTTTTTTTTTTTTTATAGAGGGGCAGTGGCACTTGTTTCTGACATTGAGGTGCCTAGGCTTTGGCACTTTCCCTTTTGAAGGTTTCCTCCCTTCTTACCAGAACAATTTTTCCTTTTTTTCCTGTTAATTTTGATTTAATAAACATTGCCTACTGCATAGCCTATTGGGTAAGCAAGTGTACACGTGGAAATGTGCACCAAGCTCACAAGAGACAGAATCTTGACAGAATCAGTATTAGCAGTGGGGCAAGGAGGAATGAGATCAAATGAAACGTCAGGAATACTGGGGCTCACCTACCATTCATAGGAATTGGGGTACAATAGGACATCTGCCTCTCTGTTCTCCTGAAACATGAAATTGCTCAAGAAGCAAGAAAAAAATCAGCTGCCTTTTGACTGACTCCAACACACCAGCCAATTTTATCTGGAAGAACATTATCTTTCCCACTTCATAATTTGGAGTTTTGTGTTGGGATTACCAATTATAAGAGTAAGACCAGACAAAATCCCATTTAATACCAGCAGCATTTCTGGCTGTTTATACTGATTGCCCACTAATGTTTATTTAGAAACTAATTGCCCTGCTGATTTTTTTTTTTACTAGTTTTGAAATTGTGGTCACTGTTGCCTGTCTCTCCTGTCAGCTGCTTTTTTTCTCCTAAGAGTTTCACAACTGTGATTATGCTAAAAACAATCTTTTAATCTTGGCATATAGCTCGGCATTGTTCTGGTTAGTGTCTTATGTTCTGTTCCCATCAAACATATGTTTTTAAGAGGATGGAATTGAAGTCATTTAAATCTCAGAAAAATTAGTCTGTAAGCCATAACAACCTAATGAACTGTATTCAGTAGGGTTATTCCCAGGAATATGTGCAGTTATTCACAGGATTCTTCTCTCTGATTAAGAGCCCGATCCTATGCATGTTTACTCAGAAGTAAGTTCCACAGAGTTCAATGGGACCTACTCCCAGGTGACTATGTATAATATTTCAGCCTAAGACAATTGTTTCTCAGGGCTTGTACAGCATTCCTGCTTTCAAAAAGTTTATAAAGAAAATTGTAAGAAATTTTTCTTGGGTTTGTGGGTGGGTGTTGAACTTTTGTTTGCGGAAAAATTCTTTTCCTCCTCTCTCAAGTTCCACTACTTTCTAGAGTTCCAAAACTTCCACCCAACTTTTTGTCAATACCTCCACAAGGAAAGTCTTCAAAATGTAGCAAATGAAGAAAGGTGTGGGGAGGTCAGGAACTATTAATGCCTTCAGGAAGGTGGAGTCCAATCATACTGAGTGTCTAACGGCCCAATATTAGCCTTGAGATACATTGGCATATTTTCAAGTATGGTGGAGAAACAACAGCCCTACTGGCATAGAGGTCAATCTGTCGATGGACGCACCATGGATGCCAGCGTAATGTTGGGAAAATGCTGCACTGACGTAGTTTGAATGCCAGCAAAACTCAGCCAGTGGAGGGGCCAAAAAAGGAATTGGCGTATGCTGTGGGAGGGACATAGGTGGGTTGTGGGAGTGTTGAGGAGTTGACACACACCATATCCTAACCATATCCTAACCTCTTCAGACAATGGGCACACTCTCATTACTGGAAAACGCTACAGCAACAACAGCGTTGGCATAGGAAAGAGTAACCCCATAAGGAAAAATTGGGAAGAGTAAAACAGCAGAAATTGCACCTCCTGCTCTGCCCACTTTCCTATGATGGAGTATCGGATACAGACTACATTTGGCAGCCAATCACAAAACACCCGCCCCAGTAGTGACGCCATTGCCAAGGAGACTACAGCTCAGATAATCAGATGCGCAGCATGGGGTGTTTCCTCATTAGTCTCCCAGACTTTGGTGATGGGAACCATGGTGAAATGTGTGTGTGTGTGTGTGTGTGTGTGTGTGTGTGTGTGTGTGTGTGTGTGTGTGTGTGTGTTTGTCCTTGGGACATCTCCCCATGGTTGGGGGTGGTGCCTGTTGCTGTGTTGTTCATTCCTAGTGGTTGGCAGGGGGGCATCGCCCCAGCATTAGCCATTCATTGGACCTGCACCTGTCCCCACTCCCTGCTCAGGTTTACCCTGGTGGTGCTTCTCTGGCTGCCAGTGTTGGGACTGATTGGATGCAGTGATTGTTTCCTTGGACATCACATGGCTGTCACACAGACGATGTCACAGCAATGATGACACACAGACATCACACTGATCACGTGCCGATGTCACGGCGATGACACACTGCCATCAGAATGCCGCTGCAGGGATAACAGGCTGTGTGGGTGTTTCCATGGATGCTCGGGGAGTTACTGGGAAGGGCTGTGCCAGCATTGCTTCCCCAGGACATTTTGCACTTGTTGCGCTGGTGTCGGTGCACCAGCAGTGTGTTGTTGCCAAAACTGGCTTGGGATATGAAGGACGTTGCACTGGCAGCCATGTAACATCAGTGTGGCATCCAAATAGAGTTGAGCCATTATTCATTTAGTTAATGGCAAGGAGGAACACAGCTTTTGATACCGTCACTCTGCTCTGCATTTCATTAGCTTTTTCACGATTGTGGTCGTTTAAAAGCTAATCGTCACTATTGGATATAGGCTGGTGACATCATTCCTTACAATGAAGAAGGTCACATGCTACTAAACAAGTCATTTGTTAATGAAGCTTTGGCTTAAGCCAAAGCAAGAGCACAAACAAGAGGCTTGTATGTTGTCCGGCTGAACTTTAGTCATGACGCCCTTTGCCTTTTTCAGAAGCTAATCATTCAAAGAGGTTTTCTTTTCTTTTAGTAAAAGTGTGTCTGGAAAGTAGGCACTTAGACTAGGACAGAAATGATTCCTTCATTTAATTTCCAAAAGAAAATACAAGACAAAATTTACAGTAATTCAAAGTGGAAATCTCAATTATTTAATCATCACAATGTACTGTTTCTCAGATGATATAAGTTCTCCAAGGTTCCCATTCCATTTAGATATTTTTACACCCATCAGTCATGTTTAACACTCCTATTAGGAACTAGCATTTGGAAAGTAATTAATGGTCCAATCCTACCCTCGGCTGGCCTGTAGGTTGCAGGGGCACCTGTGAGGGCTCTGCTCTGCTATGGGCTGTCCAGGGACCATGATGCAAAAAATTTTTTAGATATCTACTCTGCTGTGCCATGGTCTCCAATGGGACTACCTGGATCTGTGCAAGTTATTTGCATAGGATATTGGTGTCACCGCTGCCACTGATATTCGCCCCCTCCCCTCCCCCAACGTGCCCCTGATCTCCACCCTGATCCTTCCCCTCCCTGCCCTGATCCTGCCCAGGGCCTACTTCCGTCGCCAACTAACCAGCACCAGAGGTGGCTGGGTGCTCTGGTGGCATGTGCGTGCATTTGCCAACCATTTGCGCTGGTGACCCTGTTCCATGCACCATCGCTGCGGCTGCTACACCTGTGGCCTGGGCCTTCCATCAATGGAAAGTGAGTTCCATCAGCGGAAGGCCTGGATAGGATTGGGCCATCAGTCTCTCTGCTTAAGTATAAGTACAACAAAGAGGAAATCTAATATTTTCACAAAAAGATTTGAACAGGAACTTCAGTATAAGTTGAGTGGGCTATACCAGCAGCTTTTACGGTAAATCCACAAAGCCAAATCAGAGAACTTCTGTACATGTTATCTTTGAAGGATCCATGACTGGTGAGGTCACCTGATAAATTCACTATCTTAGGGCCAAATCAGATGCTCTCTGAAATGTGTAACATGGTCCAGTGCTTTCTTTTGCAAAACATCAAGGGCTTGGGAAGCATAATGAAACAGAGCAGAACCCTAGAACCACAGTGGGAGGCTTTAGGACTTTGCCCCCAACTCAGTTCTGATCCCAGTTAGGTCTCCCTGCCGCATGCTATTTTAAACTGAAAAACACTTCAATTGACTCTCAAGGGAAACTCTTTTTCTGGTAAAGAGTTCATAGGGGGCATGTGATTAGGGTAGGGGGACAAAGTCCTACAAGGCCCCTATCCTCTGCTGCTATTCTGCCCTGTTTCTTGGTCCGTTAGCCAGTCTTTTTAAAGCACGCACACATGCACAAAACTATGATTAATGGGATATAATGACATTTGCCTGGGAATCTTGATCTGTGCCATGCTCCAGACATGAAGAAGAGGGGAGAAAGATGAACTTCTGCTATGCTTACTGTAAATTGGGAACTCACGAATAAAAAAGTTGGCAGGCAGCCAACAGACATGACAAAGAGGGAAACATATGGAGACAGTGACCCTTGATAAAGAAGCTGATTATGCAATGCTAATGATGTTGAACATGTACTTCCTCAGATGTAGGGTACCTATGTATCATTTTTGCTGAATCTATCATATTCATCTATCAATGTGCTGAGTCTTGCTATATTCATATAACAGGTTGCTGAAGTTGCTACATCTAAATTGACAAATGTCCATATGTTGTTTGCTGACCCCACTGAAGCAGACAAGGTTGAAGAGGAACTAACTGTTATGCAATGACTTAAATGAACTTGATTTAAATGAAACTTCGTATAAAGAGGTTAGCAAAGAGTTACTTTTGAACATGGAAGCACAGCAACAGTCTAAGTCCAAAAGGTGGATTTTCAGGCACTTGCCACTTTGCTTCCTGGAAAGCACGTGCCCTGGGGGTTTCAGACAAACTCTAGTCATGCTCCCATACTGTTCAGACATCTGAGTGGCCATCCGTGACTGAAAAGTGTGTATTAATTGGGTCAAGGGTCTGGTGAAACACTTAATTTTATTAATATACTATATTTTAATACCACCTTTCAACCCAAGGGAGACCAGAAAAATAACAAAAACAAATACAAATAGTGTTGCACCCTCACCATTTACCATGCAATTCTTTTAAATGGGGTGGAGAGTTTGATGCCAGCACCTCCTTCCGTCAATCACTGTGCTGGATGCTATTGCAGAAACTCTCCACATCAGGTGAAAGAATTATATGAAGAATCCACTAGTAAAGGTAAAGGTATCCCTTGACAATTAAGTCCAGTCGTGTCCGACTCTAGGGAGCGGTGCTCATCTCCATTTCAAAGCCGAAGAGCCAGCGCTGTCCGAAGACGTTTCCATGGTCATGTGGTCGGCATGACTCAACACCAAGGCGCATGGAACGCTGTTACCGTCCCGCTGACGCGGTACCTATTAATCTACTTGCAATTTCTTGCTTTCGAACTGCTAGGTTGGCAGGAGCCGTCGCACGGATTCGAACTGCAGACCTTTCGATCGACAGCTCATGGTTCAGTGGTTTAACCCACTGCGCCACTCAGAAGCAATTGGCAACTTATTTTCGATGATGATTAACATGAAGACTGGCTCCAGGTCCAGCCTGTGCAACCTCTATAGAAGGGGTGGCCAAACTATGAATTTCAGATGTTTGAGAGTGGTAAGAGAGCCACAATATTTAAGAAGCATTTAAATTCTTAAATATATGTTACTCACCATGAACATTAAACTTATGTTTTAATCCAGTGGACTCTCAGTTTATAACTGGTCAATAATTATAAAGCTTGAAAAATTCTTATTTACCTCCATCGGCGGTTGCAGGGTCTGGAGGGCGGCAGAGTGAGGTCCACCAGCCTCCACACCAGCAGCTCTTACTCCCGAGTTGTCGCAAACTTGCTTTGTGGCATGTTTGCGATGCTTTAGAGCAGCAGAGCGCATACTCAGCCACTCTAAAGTTAGTGAGGATTGCGCCGTTAAAAACATTGTGGGACTTTGGTCTAGGTTTACAGTGCAATCCTATCCAGCACCGGTGCAGCGTGGGTGCCAGGCCTACACTGTATCCAGTGCTGGAGAGGAGTGAGCTGCAGGTCTCCTTGGAGTAAGGGGATGTTTGTCCGCTTACTCTGAGTGATGCCCCAGCCTCTGTTATAGGGCTACTCAGGTCAGCACCACCTATTTCAGTGGCGCTTGCCCGAGAAGCACCAGGTCTGGGAGGGAGGATAGGATATGGCATCTCAGTGTGTGTGTGTGTGTGTGCGCGCGTGTGTGTGTGTGTGCGTGCGTGTGTGTGTGCGTGTGTCTGTGTTCAAATATGAAAACCTTTGCATCTATAGATCACTATGCTGGGGTGAATAGTTACCACTTGAGCTAACATCCTTAATGTTTTCTGTACTAAATAGAAGCCAGGGGTGGTTTCATCTGCATTGTGTCCACTCGCATGGCTTCAATTTGCCCTAGGAAGCAAGTTCCGATTACTGCCAGTGGCAGTTTCTCTGGAAAATAGAAGCTGTTGTGGGGGACCATGAGTACTAGGACCATGACTAGAGCAAAGCATTTAGCCCCCCCCCTTTCTGCAAGTCAAAGTCCCAATCCAGCTCAGTTCCCTACACAGTTCCTATTTAGTATGGAAAAGGTGAGCATGTCAGCTATAATGAGGTGCTTAACGTAACAGGAGCGTGCTTAACATTAGCCCTAGGCCTTCATTTAGTCAGACTATTGCCTTGGAAGAGGCTCCAAAAAGTCAGGTACTGTATCCATATTCTGCAGAATCCTGCTGCAACTTGCAGACATCTCAATACCTTGCAATTAAATTCCAAACTATTGCTGCCCACACCTGGAACTACATTTGGCTGTGATTGGAAGATAAATCACATTGGAAGGGATTTGATTCATAGGATTAATGCTATGACACACATGCAGTTTACAATATCTTCAGCCTTGCACAAAGTACAGCACCCAGAAGGTGGTGCTGGGGGAGGCTTGTTCGGCACCCTTGCCCTTGAGGTGTGGGGTGCCACAAGGGTCAATTCTATCCCCCATGCTGTTTAATATCTATATGAAGCCGCTGGGAGAGGTCATCCGGGGGTTTGGGGTAGGGAGTCATCAGTATGCTGATGACACCCAGCTCTTTCTCTCCTTTCCACCCGACTCCAAGGGGGCGGTCAATGTCCTGAATCGTTGTCTGGAGGCAGTTGGGAGCTGGATGGGGGCAAACAAGCTGAAATTAAATCCTGATAAGACAGAGGTTCTTCTGGTCCAGAAGTCTATGACTCAGGTACTGGATTATCGTCCTGCTCTGAATGGGGTTGTACTCCCTCTGAAGGAGCAGGTCCGCAGCTTGGGGGTTCTCATAAAATGTTTAAAAAAGTAAAAACACTAGTAAAACAATTTTTAAAAACAAGATGTCACGACGTTTCCTTCATATTCCATATGAAGGAAACGTATTCCATATGAAGGATATGAAGGAAATGTCATGATCACTTGTTTTTAAAAATTGTTTTACTAGTGTTTTTACTTTTTTAAACATATTTTATTATCAAGTATTTTTACATGGCTTTTATCCCGACTTTTAAACGTTCTTGTTGCATTGTATCTGGCCATGACAGTTTCAGAAATTTCTTGTGTATAGAATACTGAATATATAGAATATTTTCCTAACATAATTTTGTTTAAAACATAATTAAAAACATTGCTCGAGATTTTGAGCCACAAACTCAAAGTAGGATTTGATCCCAACGTTTCGCTTTCAGCTGTGGAAAGCACCTTCAGGGGTTGCAAGAAGTTTGCATCCTCTGCTCAGTGTTCTAGGCAGCATTTTTTGGAGGTAGCTCAGGTGAGTATCTAATTAGCATCATCTGCTAGATAGCCACAGGCTTAATTGTTAGTTTTGCTTGGATTTTTAAAGACACATTCGCACTTTCCTTTGCCTGTCCATCATTGCCACAGTTCTTTATGCAATTTTCACTTCCAAAGTTTTATATTCTGGTATGTTTAAGCACTGGAAGCCAGGCACTGCTTACGCTGAAAGTTTATTCTTTTCTGTTTATATTGTTTTTATATTTTTGAATTTCTATTGCCTCCCGATAGATCATTCTGGTATGGTACTGTTGTACTGTAGAAAGGACCTGAGTTTGATTAAAGTTTATTTGGTGACCAGTTCTCACAGCATGTTCTGCCACCGCTGATTTTTCACTTTGTTCTAGAAGACAATGGCGCTCGAGCTCCTTCACGCTGGTGATCACACTCCTTTTAGTCCTCCCTATATAGATTCTTCCACACTCATAGGGAATGCAGTACACGCCAGCCATAGAGAGAGTCATAGAGAGTGGTGGTCTTTTATCCTTCACAGAACGTAATGCCTGAGATATCTTTTTGGCGGGTCTGTATATCGTTTGTATAGGTTTCTATACTGCCACAGTTGTTGTGCCGGCATACATGGAGATGTACTGGCATAAGGACAGGATTCAGTACGAGCAACAAGCCTTGGGTCTTTAGTTTCTCTTTAAAGTGTGTTAAGCACATTGGTTCAATCAGATCAGTTCTTGATTCTACTGCACTATAAATTGTGAAATTGCAAAACTTTGTACAAACTTTATAAAATTATTATATCCAATAATGACTCTCCACCCTCTCATCTCCCCAAAACGTCATATTTTACTATAAATTCTGCTGGAAGATTATTATTATTACGGTATTTATTTACAGTATTTTTATACCGCTTTTCAACAAAAAGTTCACAAAACGGTTTACAGACAAAATCAAATTATTAAATGGTTCCCTGTCCCAAAAGGGCTCACAATCTAAAAAAGATGCAGAACATCACCAGCAAACAGCCACCAGAAAAGACAGTGTGCAGAAAGGACACTGTGCATGTGGATAAGACAGAATGAGACTCAAAATAATCTGTGATAGAACTCTGAGGCAAACAGGTATTTAATATAGCTCCATATGTACTTTAACGCACCAATATCTAAGCATTAGCCAGGAAAGACTTATTTATATCAATTTTTATTGCTCTTACTGAATACATAATGACTGCTATTGGCTGGAAACTGAGTGAGAATCCTTGGTTACAGTACAGTTTTGTTTCAGGAAATTCCATCCTCTATGTTTTATGCTTAAAGTTGTCTCAACAAAATTCTTTGACTCATGGATATCATTTCAAACAGTGCTCTTAAGTGAAAAGTTAGAAAATGTGTTGGACTTAGTAGTGACAAAGTTTCCCAGGAAAGACATGCATTTTCTGGATGGTTGCTCATGTTCTGCAATGTGCTCATCTTCTTACATATAGAAAACCCACTTCTTTGCTTCTCTCCTTATATTTTCAGCACATAAACACATGTGTGTACAGAAATAGTTTATATGCTACCACGTGTATCGCAGGGATAAACTCAAAATGAGTTTGTCGTTCTGGTCTCAAAGTAGATGGTGGTGGCAAACAGATTTCCCCACTGCATCATCTAACCTTAAGTTTGTTCTGCAACATCAAAATTACAATCAGAAGTGGTATTTGATGTCCCTGTGTGGAAAAACCAACTGGGAAAACCCAGACACACTATATACTATGTTCCCTAGAAGAAATGTGAAGGCACATTCCCACATTTCATAAGAAAAGAAACACTTCTGTATTTCTGATGATTTTACTTTCCCTTCCCCTCCAGAATAAAAACGTCACAACATTGAACTCAAAGACTTGCAGCCTCCTTTCTACAGTGATTAAAGTCAAATATTCAAAGACATTAGCAAATACAATCTCTCCAATATATGTTCAGCTTTATATATGGTTTTTGTACTGATCTAAGGGGTTCTCAACCAGTGATACTAGTACCACCAGTGGTACTTTGGCCGACTGCTGGTGGTACTCAGACTGCCGGACCACCAGAACCCCTGTCCAACATGGTGCTTTCGGCATCACGTTTTCGCTCCTAAGAGGCTCCTGCCTTTGGCTGAGCCTCTTGGGAACACTGAGAAGGGCCCTCCCACCCTCCCAGATCCTCCTACCTGCATTTTCTGGCCTCTGAACACCCCCCCCAAACTCTGGAGTAACTGGCAATGATGTCATCACTTCCGGTGGTATGCAGCAGGAGAGTGGCGCTGGAGGTGGTACTCAGCTGGGAAGGGGTTGAGAACCCACTAAACAAACAATTGACTAAAATTTTATATATGCAAAGCTGATGTAG
Source organism: Plestiodon gilberti rubricaudatus (assembly GCA_026170595.1). NCBI lineage: Eukaryota > Metazoa > Chordata > Lepidosauria > Squamata > Scincidae > Plestiodon > Plestiodon gilberti. The sequence continues at coordinate 215,992,969 of JANXHW010000002.1, read as the reverse complement.
TGTAGACACTGGCGTCACAGGGAGTCTCCTGCGCGTTGTTTTCACTGCTTTGACTGGGTCGGAAGGCGCGGGGTGGGGCGCTTCGTTCCTCCTTGTAACAGAGGCTCCGATCACGGAGAAACTTAGAGCTCCGCCCCCCCCTGCAGTGACGCCAGTGAGTGTAGAAGCTAAGTGTAGAAGCTAAGAGACAGCATTGCAAATCAAGACAATTTGAATCCATTTGGGACAATTTGCCATGAACTCTGCCATGACCTCACTAGGTGGCCTTAGGCAAGACACTCCCTCTCAGCTTCATTGTTCCCCAGGGATAATAATATTACAGGGTTGTTGTAAGGACAACATCAGGATAATAAATGTCAAACACTGTGCACACTCTGAAAGTACTATATAAATGTTATGGATTATTACTACCAACCATGCAGTGATGGTATTTGAAGTTCTTCACCTGATCTTAATCTAGGGCAGTGATGGCGAACCATTTGGGCTTGGTGTGTCAAAAATTTTGAAAATGCCTAACTTGACTCTGCTGGTGTGTCGCGCCCCCCCCCCACTTTTAATAGTACTTTGATTATTGCTACTTTTAATAGTAATATCCGACTGAACTGAACTGAAAACAACTATATAACACATTGCACTTTATTTAACATCAATTGGTGACTTTTTTGTTGCTAAGTTTTACTAGATAATAATTTGAAAGAGGTCTGCCAAAATCCCTGTCCTAAATGTTCAAGACAAGCCTGTAAAAACTGCAAAAATGTAAGGTGTGTCAGGGCTCTGGGGGAAACGCTGGCATGTCACCCAAAATGACCTCGCGTGTCACCTGTGACACACGTGTCATAGGTTCGCCATCACGGATCATGGGGAACTACCCTCACGATACCTAAAGCAGCCTCCTCCATGGAATTCCAGGAACCTTTAACCATAACACAGCCCAACAAAAAATGGTATTTTTTTCTGGGGCTTCAGAAGTTAGACCTATTTTGGGGTATATTTGGGGCACTGATTCAAAAACTGGCATTGGTTTTGCTGTATCAGCTCTAGTTTTGGAGATATGGCACAGCCACCTTATATGCTGATTCAAGCAGCTTCCTCGTGAGGAAGCCATGGCGTCGGCTTCCTCACAAGGGAAGCATATCCTTGAATCAGTATATAAGGCGGCTATGCCGTATCTCCAAAACTAGAGCTGATAGGGAAAAACTGATGCCATTTTCGGAATCAGCACCCCAAATATACCCAAGAATAGGTCTAACTTTTAAGGCAACAAAACATGTGTTGGGTTGTGTAATTTTTTAGTTCAGCCTTGCCTGAATTCAGTCTTAGCTCATTTGCCCTCATCCAATTTGTCTCGCCACACTTGGTTTGTTGTTCTTGTATCTGAGAAAATGTGCACCACCCAAGGCTGCCTGGAGCTGTGAAGGAAACTCTCACTTTTTCCCCCCAAAGGAGCTGAAATACCAGTTAAAAAAATGAAAGAGTTTACTCAGGATGCTGTCTCATACTGACCCAGACCACTGGTCCACCTAGGTCATCATTACAGTGAACACCAGACTAGCAGTGGCTCTCCAAGATTTCAGAGAGAAAATTTTCTCTGGCCTAGGACTTCTGGTTGGTGACCCGTAGCCTGAAAAAGGCGACGAATTCCTTCTAGATCTGATCTGTGGCCTGTCCAATCTACCTACCGGGACATCTCATCGCTTGTTTACATTATTTTGTAGATGAGCAAAAAGATTCTTTAATCTCGCCCTCGTTACTACAATGACTGCTGCTGCTGCGGTGGTCTTGTAGAGAAGTAGAGTTGCAGGTTCGAAAAAAACAACATTGCATGGGGAAGCTCATTTGCCGTCCTTAATGTTTACATTCAGTCTTGCCCTGGAAGGATTTTTTTTAAGCGGCTGCTGGAAGCCGAGAGTTGCCGAATTCCCCGCCCCGGAGAAGCCAGGCTAGGGCTACCTGAGGTAGCGGCTGTCCGTCGCGCTTTCGGAAGGCAAAACAGCTCCCCCACTCCCCGGTCGGGGCTAATGGCTGGGAAATGGACCGCTGCTCTACTCGCTGAGCTGCCCGAAAACTAGACCCTAGTCTGGAGGACAGAAGCGCCCGACCCACAGCAAGCCCCATGGCCGGCCGTGCGGAATCTATCGCCCCAGGCTTCTGTGCTTGGCCGCCCGCCCGCCCGCTTGCTTGCACCCAGACACCCTTCCGCAGCATCAGACTAGCGGCCAATGTCCCACGTATCCCGCCGCGGCAGAAAAGGGCTTGGAACTTGGAAGCAGGAAACGCGAGCGCGCGCCCGTCCCTCTCCTGGGTCCCTGGAAGCGCGCGCGGGCTCGCTTACCTCGTCTGGAGGCGCTCTGCTGCTCCCGCCGCCACCGCCGTTAGTCAGCCCGTTCATCTCGTGGGTGTTTGTGGGCGAGTCCATGCTGCAGCCGCTGCAGCGGTGGCCCCTTCTTCCCTGTCTGGCGGGGTCGGGGGCGACTCGGGAGAGAACTGAGCGGGAGGCCCCGAGAACTCGGCTTCCAGTGCCGGCGCTTTTGGGGGAAGGAGGGAGGGAGGGAGGAGAATGAGAGCAGAGTTTCCCCTCCCGGCACGGCACCAAAACCTCCCGGGCACAGACTTGGCAGACTCAGCAGCCCCGCCTTGGACCGACCAGGGCCGCTGCGGATGTTTAGCGGCCTGTGGAACTTCCCTTTAGCTCGCTGCGGCGACGGCCTTCTCTGCTTACACAAAGGGTTGGTACCTTCTTCTTCTTCTCTTGCGGGTTGGAAAGCCCGGCCCATACGCCTGCCTTGAAAGCGAAGGCACTGCCAGCTGTGAGCGTGAGCGATCCCTTTTCCGGGAAAGTGGGATGTGGGAATAATCGGCCCACATCAAGCGCTTACTTACGCTCTTGGCCCGCTGACGCTGGCCAAAGCCTTTCGTAAACACTGCAGAGGAGACCCAGTTTGACAGGGGAGCAGCGGGCGAAGGCCACAGCCGGCTCTCTACAATTGCCCCCCCCCCCCCGCTGCTTCTTTGCTGTTCTCTTTAACGTACAGCTGCCCAAATGTCAAGCTCAAACACCCACAATCGCTACAGTCCGTGTTTGGACCAACTTTTTGGTCCAATCCGTGTTACACTACGTGAGCTTCCGAGTTACACAGGAGTCTTCAGGCTAAATTTGCTTTTTATAATGAAAAATTAAAACTTGTGTGATACAACCACACACAGCTCTCATTGTTTTGTAATGACCATACACTCCATTTCTAAACAAAGCAAACAACCTACTATAGTGCAATATTCTCTTACCACTTCATTACAACTTTCCCAGTTGATTGTGTCTCTGTTTCCTGACCACTCCCCTCTATCATTGGTTGCCCCAACTAATGGGTTGTAAATATTTCATTGCACAGAACACAAGGACCCTTCTTTATTGTTGGAGATTAAGTATCAAAGGGAATGCACTTTGTCTTGTGTTATGCTGAACTGCCAAATGGCTGATTCTCTCTTTACTTTCTTATCTTGGACATGCACACCACCTGATTACAAAAACTACATCCATCAGGTAGAATTAGGTGTGTGTGTTTCTTTTAAAAAAAGACACTCTGAAGTGAATAGCTCAGCCCCTTCTTGCTACGCTGTTTCTCTGAAAATAAGACCTTCCCCGAAAGTAAGACCTACCGTCATTTTTGCGTGATTTTTGTTGGCACTCATAAATATAAGACCTCCCCTGAAAATAAGACCTAGCTAGGATCATCAGCCAGACGGATGCGAACCCCCCCCCCCCCCCGGCACTTACTTTGACCGATTTAAGCTTCATTCTTTCCAGAGGGTGCAAGGCCTGGAAGCAGAGGCGTCTTCAAGGGGGGGCCCTGGGGCCCAGGGCCCCAGGGCGCAGGGCGCTGAGGCAGGGGAAGGGGCGCAGGACCCCTTAAGTTTCGTTTTTGTTTTAGGCTTTTTTTGGTTTTTTCCATGGGGGGGTTCCGGCTGCCGCCCCCGCTGCTTCCCAGCTGCTTTCTGCATCGTTTGCCCCTCCCAGGGCTTGTGTGTGCTTTTGGGGTACCTATCTTTTGTCAGAGGAGGGGCACAAGCAGCATATTCTTGCTCCGGACGCCGCCATCTTGAATTGACCAACGAGAGGGAGAGATATTCTTTTGTTTTCACTGTTCTGTCCCACTTAGCATTCAGTGCATGAAGGTGAAGGTGATATGGGGCACCCCCCAAATGTTTTTTTTTCACCCTAAACCCCCCAGAACCCCCCCAAACCGCGTTATTAAAACCGAAACCTAATTTTGACAGTTTTATGACCGGGGTTATGACAGTTTTATTGGGGGGAGAAAAGGTCGGGCCCCCGGTCGAAAAATGTCTGGGTCCTTCTCTGCCTGGAAGGCCTGCACTTGAGTCCTCCACCATAGAGATGATGAGCTAGAGAGGCCTGCAAGGAGGCTGCAACCTTGCAGAGTCTCTAGCATGTCGTCTCCATGGTGGAGGACTCAAGTGCAGGCCTTGCACCCTCGGGAAAGAATGAAGCTTTAATCAGTCAGTAAGTGCCGGGGAGGTCGCGCCACAGGTTGGGAAAATAAGACCTCCCTGAAAATAAGACCTACTGCATTTTTTTGGAGCCAAAATTAATATAAGACACTGTCTTATTTTCGGGGAAACACGGTAGCATTTTGCAGAGTTCTTTGAAAACAAACATACAGAGGGTGCAATCCTGCTGCTGCATTTTACAACTCCCATTTTACATTTTACAAGTTATGATTTGCATTCATATTAGTTGAAGAATACAAATAGAACTAATGAATACATTCTATACAGACTCTCCTTTATCCACTTCTGTATCTCCAAATCGCACTTCTCTCTCCCTCTCACAAACCAGCGCCTCTCAGTCACTCTAAAACCAGTGCTATTGCATAAGAACATAAGAAGAGCCCTGCTGGATCAGGCCAAAGGCCCATCTAGTCCAGCTTCCTGTATCACACAGTGGCCCCACCAGATGCCTCAGGGAGCACACAGCCAACAAGATAACCTGTTTCCTGTCGCCATTCCCTTGCACCTGGCACAAAGAAAACCTACTCCTACAACCAGGAGGTTGCTTATCTCTATGCAAAAACATGGGAGCAGACGGACTGCACCTGCACAGGAGCGCAACATGGCTGTCCTTAAGTTGGGACATCTGTAAGTCAGAATTCCTTAAGACTGGGACTACCTGTATGTCGTTACCTGATCATTTGTCATTTGATTTCCTCAGGGTTTAATGTTACTAGTTAATATATTAACGGTGCAATCCTGCGTAAAGTTAGGCCGGCGGAGCGCACACTCCACCAACCTAAGGAGCCGCAAACATGTCATAAAGCACGTTTGCGGCTCCTTCGGAGTAAGCGGCGCCGGCATGGAGGCCAGCACTGCTCCCTCCGCCGTCAAACCGGACCTGCGCCAGCCGACACAGGTAAGACCCGCGCCAGTTTTACTTCCAAGTAAATATGAGAAGAATCTGCTTATAATAATCTACAAGGCCTCCTCCACTTGCATCTTAAGCAAAGAAGAAAGTAATATATAATTTTGCAGTTACATGCTTCTTGCTCCTGACAGGAGGTTTTATGGTAGTGGTGATGAATATTTATACACCACTCAGTTTACATAACAAAAGAAATGAAAAAAAGATAGTTCTCTGTCTCCAAAAGGCTCACAGTCTAAAAAATATACAAGGGAGACACTTGCAAACAGCCATGGAAAAAGATGCAATGCGGAGGTGAAAAGAGACTGCTGTTCTCCCCCTGCTAAGTATAGGAGAACCACCACTTAAAAGATGCCTCTTTACCCAGTTAGCAGGGGGGAATTAAATGAAAAGTAACAATGGAAAGCTGCCAGTTCAAGTGGATGAACACTAGGCGATGGTAAAGCTGGCACCTGGTTGCTGGATGCCCTGGGGCAAAGTCCTGCCTGGGGTCCCCTTGGCACCCCCGCCCACCTCCATAGCGCATTGGGTGTTACCACTGCCAGTGGTACTGAGAGTTCAGGTGTCAGCAGCCTGGCCAGGTGAGCCCACTGCTGGATGCAGGTTCTCAGCCAGTGCCCAACCTGGTCAACCTCTGATGCCATCCCAGGGGAAAGGGTTGCTTACCTCTTTCTCTGCCTGCCTCTTGTGTCTGCTCAGAATCACTTTTCCCAAGTTGCTTTTCTCACTGCAGGGGTAAAAAATAGTGTCCTCATCTCTTTTCCCCACAAGCAGAAAAGCAGCTGGGTGATTATGACAAGTGGAGAAAGGGTGGGTGATTATGACAAGATTATGACAAGCTGGGTGATTATGACAAGTGGATAAAGGGAAAGAATAGAACGGGTTAAGCAGCCTTCCTCCCTACCATTCTTCTGAGTCTCATTACAGCCAGGAAGGATTCATACAGTACATGCAGCATCTGGCCTTTGTCTTTGCATATTTAAATGCTCTGTCCACTTGCTGGTACACTGGGAAGCTTTAACTTAATCACAGGTGCAAGGACTTTTAAACCTTTTAAAAGTTAAACCTTTAAACTTTTACTTTTAAACCTTTAAAAGTAGGCTTAGTAGCATGTGCAGAGGGGTGGGTTTTAGACCAATTGCCCCTCCCAACACGATTAACCTGAAGAGTCTGGACATACCTGGAAGTGGGTGTACCCTCACCCATTAGTACTGTACAAGCTAATGAAAGTGGGTATTTTGTGAATAAATAAAGTAGTTTCTCAATTCAAAAAAGTGGGAGAAACATGCAACTGCGTGGAACATCCAGTTTGGAGTTTATAACCATGCCCTTGGGCAGAAATTGTTTTTGTTTTGTTTTCCGTTAAGTGAAAACAGCATTCTCAGTCAGTGGCATTCCTGCGGTAGGGGCTCGACAGTAAGTCGCGCCCCGACCTACTACCGCGTTCACGAACCGGAGCGAGGAGGCACCGCCCCTCGCCATCAGAGCCATTCCGTGCAGCGAAGCCGAACGGGCAGGGTCTTTTGTTGGTGCAAATCCGAGAGCCCATGTAATGGCAGCCAGGCCTGGGAAGGTGGATTGGATATGGTGGAGGAGGCTGCCACCATTCCCCCTTCCTGGGCCCAGATGACCAACCCCCGCCCCCCAAACACCCCGCTCCTCCGCCTCCCGGAGTGGAACTCTCCTTCCCCAGTGGGTGCTCCACTGGATCTGGGGCAGAGGCCGGCGCCGTCTCCTCACTGGGTGATGCAAAAATGCCTTATGGCACGTTTGCGACACCCGAGACCAGTGGAGCAGTACTCCACTGATCTAAAATGTAGAGAGGATTGGGCTGACAGTATGATATCTACTCTCTCTCTCTCTCTCTCTCTCTCTCTCTCTCTCTCTCTCTCTCTCTCTCTCTCTCTCTCTCTCTGGTGTGTGTGTGTGTGTGTGTGTGTGTGTGTGTGTGTGTGTGTGTATAAGGGTATCATCTTTTCCACATGTCATGCATCTGATGAAAGCTCATCTTGCTTATGAAAGCTCATGTCACAATAAACCAGCAGTTAGTCTCTAGGGTACCAAAGGCATCCTGGGCTTTTTTGGACAGGTTCCACACAGATGGTTTTGAAACTCCCATTCAAAGGCTAAGAATTGCCCCTGGGGTGATACAGCATGAGGAACTACAGTTGCAAGAGGAAATTGTGGAAGCCTCAATAGGTTTGCAGAAATACTTTATATTTTTTGCAATCAAGCAACAATTGGCAATTCACACACTGTAATTTGGCATACAGAGATACTTCAAAAGGTGGGTGTGGGAGCATCGCTTAGTTGCTGTCCTGACCTTTCACATATTTTCTATGCAGGAATCTCTACATATAGGACAATTATAGTATAGCCTTGGTACCATTATTCTTCTGGAATGCAGTCCATTGCCCTGCACTATGCTGGAAATGGCTTGAGGGAGGAAGAGATTTGAATTAATCAAAGAGAAATATGAAAGAGCTGGTTACTTATTGGGAAGGGAATGGCTGCCACTTCTGGAATGGCTTGCCACTTTCAAAACTCAAATTACATATTCCTTTTTATCTAGTCATGTGTGTGTGTGTGTGTGTGTGTGTGTGTGTGTGTGTGTGTGTGTGTTATTAAAAAATAAATAAAATAAATTCAGCATTGTTAGTGGATGGAGAAAGCGTCCAAAGAGATTTGCAAAGTAAAAAAGGGCATTGTTGAAAGTTGGCCTAGGTGGCCAGCATGAAAGCCATGTTATGCAAGCTGGCAATTCCAATGATGTCATTCATTCATGCAAAACAGAAACAAAGTGAAAGATATACAAAGGATGAGAGGGAAGCATGAATTCATGTGGGAACAGAGGTTACAAATCAACACTTGGTGTCAGTAATAGCTGCAGTTTTTCCAAGTCTCTCCCCCTTTCTCCCTGCAATTTATTGCACCTGCTAAGTTCTGTTATAGATCTTCGGGGGAGTAGCAATATGCATGCAAATTGCTCTAATGGCTTTCCTGCCATGCTTCTGTGTGCTTGGCTTGGTTTAAGATTGGGGGGGGGTATATCTTTGCTGTGTGTTTTTTTCTTTGAATGAGGGGAAGAAAAGGAATTACTGTGACACTTTGTAGCAAAAGTCAAATTGGTCAACAAAGCTTCCCACCCCCCCTTTATGTCTTCTTTTGTTTTCTGTTCTTGCTTAAAACCAGTTTGTGTAAGGTCAGATCTTCCTCCCGCCCAGTCTCTTATGAAGTCAGTGAATGGAGAAACTCCTACACTAAAGGCGGTATGGTCAGTAGTTGAGACACTATAGGGAGAAGATGATTAAAACGTTAACAGCTTGCTTAAACAGGACATGTAGTGGCTGCCTGCCAAACCAAATACGAAAAGCAGGAGAAAATCTTGTGGCTGCAGCTGTTCAGGAGTAACAAGAAACAAGAGGGGTTTTGCCCATCCAATGCCTGCATTTTGGGTGTGAGGACCAGAGGTGAAACTTGCACATCTGGAACACCTTAACATGGGAGAGAACAAATTTCCTCGAGCATAAACAATGGATGTTGATACCATTCGTGAGTGTGTGTGTGTGTGTGTGTGTGTGTGTGTGTGTGTGTGTGTGTGTGTGTGTGTGTGTGTGTGAGAGAGAGAGAGAGAGAGAGAGAGAGAGAGAGAGAGAGAATTTCTGCTTCCTCTAGTGTGTGAAGCAGCCCTGAGGCACTGGCTCGGAATGCGTTGGAGTGCCAGAAATAAATCAACGCATTCTGAGTGTTGGATAAGATACTGTTATATCAGCTGGGTTCAGATATTTACAGTGGCAAGCAAGAATCTCGCTGAAGCAAAGGAATGGGCCACTGATGTTCCACACAGACACCCAGTTCTGTGGACAGCAGCAGCCCGATGTTCTTGGGCACTTGAGGCAATGTCCGAAATGTCTCCCCCAGGGTACACTTCTCCTCTTCCCCTTCATCACTGAGGCATGCTTCTCCTCTTCCTCCTACTGCTGAGGCATGCCTTTCTACCCCCCCTGCACAACATGTTCCTCTTCCCCTCCCCACTACCAACAGGGAGCACCTTCTTCCAGCCTGCGAACTGAGTGTTCTGCATCTGCACAATCAGGCTCTGTGTGGCTCAACCTTGTCATACGTTACATCTGCATGAAAAAGCACCTGCTGCATCACCAGAGAAAACTCTTGTTAGCCCGGTAAATGTCTACTTGGTTTATATAGAAGTGAATTGTCCAGGCAGTAGAAGTTTGTTATGAGGTTCAATCAGAGTAATAGTTGTATCTGAAGACCTTTCCAGTTAATTCATGTCCCTGAATTTGTCATGTAAAGGTGGGCATTTCTGTGGTGAAGGGCAGGGATAGCCTTCCCTTTTTAAAAATAAAAATAAAAAAACAAATATTTTCAAGACTACAGTGACCACTCCTGCGGTAACAGTACAGTGTGTGTACGAGATTGGGAGGACAGGCAGCCCAATCCTATTGGGCTAGTTATGACAGCGGAACAAAGTTGTGCTGTCATAGGCCATACAGTAATGCGCACAGCATGCCGCTAGTGGCCATTTTGGAGTTGCAACCACAAATGGCAGTGGTGGCCTGCTGCCTCAACCAACAACCTGCACCAGAGTAGGTAAGGCGCTGTGGGGGGGGGGGGTAGGAAAAAGGAGGAACTGAGCATTCCGAGGAAGGAACCAGAGTGGGGAGGGGGAGGGAGTGGATCCCAGGGACGTAAAGTCCAGGGGAGGCAGAGCCCAACAAGTTAAAAAAAAGTAACTTGTCTTTCCACGCCGCTCCTTTCCTCTCCAGCACAGTCAATAGTTAAGCAGCACGCTCGCGCGCGCGCGCGCGCGCACACACACACACACACACAGAGTCAGTTAGGCTGCAATCATGGCTTTTTTTTCGATGAAAAACTGGTCAGGATAGCTGGCATCCAATGAAAACAAAGGCTGGCTGCATGGGCGTTGACAGGGGGAAGTGCGCGGGGCGGGCCGCCGGGGGTGTCATGCGCATAGGGGTGACGCGCGACCCCCACTTACAGTTTGTCGGTGGAGCTGGGCCCGCCCGCCCGCCCTTGCGTCCGTTTGGCTCTGAAATGAGCCGAAAACGGCGCAGGGTGTGTGTGTTCTGGGCATGCGCGTGATGTCACGCGCGGGGGCGGGGCCGCGTCCTTAAGGGTGACGCGCACGCCCCGCTCCCCAGTGACGCGCATGGCTGGGTGCCTACTACATCATCAAGCTCTGGAGAAGCAGCAGGCAGAGGCAGCTATCAAGCTGCCTCGGGGGGGGGGGTGTCGCTAAGCTCTCCCTAGCTCTGAGTGGGGGAAGAAGAGGTGATTTTAATTTTAATTTTTTTAAAAAAAATATTTCCAGGGGAGGGGAGAGAGAGAGAGAGAGAGTGTATTCACGTGGCTGTACCTCCCCGGGCCTAGACCTCACCGCATGTCACTGGTGGATCTAGCGCTGGATCTTATTCCCTCTTTCAGAAACCTCCCTGCTGCCCCTTTTCCCTCCTCGGACATACCCTGCCCAAATATGTGGCGTATGTTAGAGGAGAGCCATAGGAAGTCTGAGGGCTTCTGCAGAGGTAAGTAAAAAATATTTTTATTTACCTCTGGTTTGCCTTCAGGTTGCACACACACACACACACACACACACACACACACACACACACACACACACACACACACACACACACACACACACACACACACACACACACACCACCTTAGGATGCAGCGTGAAATTTTTGGCATAGCTGCATCAGTGCTGATGGCAGGGGATAGGATTAGGGCCTCTGTATCTAACTATTCACATCTATGTTTTGTTTTTTGCTGAAACATTACACCAGAGCATAAGAAGCTACAATGCTGGATGTGCTCCAAATATAGGTAAAGGTATCCCTTGACAATTAAGTCCAGTCGTGTCCGATTCTAGGGAGCGGTACTCATCTCTGTTTCAAAGCCGAAGAGCCAGCGCTGTCCGAAGACGTTTCCATGGTCATGTGGCTGGCATGACTCAACACCGAGGCGCATGGAACGCTGTTACCGTCCTGCTGATGCGGTACCTATTAATCTCCTTGCAATTTCTTGCTTTCGAACTGGTAGGTTGGCAGGAGCCGTCGTACGGATTCGAACTGCTGACCTTTCGATCGACAACTCATGGTTCAGTAGTTTAACCCACTGCGCCACCCGCTGGCTTGCTCCAAATATAGCTCCAAATATAACGGTGATCAAATTATATTAAATATCATATAGTGAAAATTACAGAAGCCTTCAAATTATTATGACTACCATGCATAATTGCTTCCAGAGGGATAGTCACAATAGTCTGTGACAGAAAGCAACCACAAAGAGTCTAGTGTTACCTTAAACACAACACATTTATTGTAACATAAGAACAGTATACTTCACGAGATAGATGAAGTGTTATCCTCAGTTGGGAGATTTATGTGAGTAAGTGGGTGTATATCTGTTTCTATATCTGTATCTATCTAAACACACACCCCACACACAGGTGTAGAGAAAAAGGAAGAAAAAGAAACCAATGTATACAGTGAGGCCAAAATCTGTGCTAACTCAATGTAAATACGAATTGCTAGAGACAAAGGGACAGAAGAGTAATGTTCTCCAGTTCTGAGATGGATAATGTAACTTGGATCATCCCTATCCCTTTGGGGGTGGGTGGGTTTGATGATGGAAAAATGAAGAAAATAGAACGAATCAGTTCCCCCCTGTATTCCAAAAATACCCAGATATGTTGTTACATAGCTAGTAATTTGTGTACAAAAAAATGAGCAGGGTTTAATTGCATTTCTCTCTTCTTATGATGAGTAGTCCTATGGAAAGAGTACTGGAGAGCTCTTGTTTTCTTTTTCTTCAGTACCCCCGACATTTAGCCATTTAGCTGCCTTGGATTTGTGCCATCTATAGAGTCTTCCTTCCATCCATGTGGAAAGCAAATGAACAGCATTGCATCATGTATTCTAAACTGCATATAGCCCATTAATGTGAACTGTCCTGCACTGAGACACAAGTGTGACAAAGCTGGATGAATGCAGGGATTTCATCTTAGCAACATTCTCTTTTTGATTTATTTAACAGGACACTATAACGCAGTCTGTTTTCCCAACGGAAAAAAAGAAGAAAGAAAGCCACTGCAGCCATTACCCCAGGAAAATTGTCCTCCTGTGAACTTGCATTCTTGCGAACATTAGAGTTTGCCTTTCCAGGCTCTGTTTCTGCTTGCGCTCCTCTGATCAGTAGCATGTTTCTGTAGGGGTCATCATGTTGTTGTTGATAGTGCATATATAAAAACAGCCATCTATCCACACCAGCCTTTTGATTGCTTTACGTTTTTATAGATGGAGAAATGCCTACAAACGAAGCCGTTTGACGATGATGCTGAAATAATCAGCTGGCCTTTAGCCTCTCTTTGGAAGGAGAGCGGGAAGGCTGCATTGCTCCTCGTCCAAGTTTTCATTAGTGGCTTGGGGTGGGGGTGGGGGCTTTCCAAAAGGTTTCATTCAAAATTCTGCCAACAGCTATGTCATGGTAACAGGATTTGAGGGAAGAAATATATGAGAGAGAAAAATGCTTAGCCAGTGAAGAGTGGCGCTTAGAGGAAAGCAAGGGCATTTCTGCAGTGTTGGTAAATAACAACAGCAACCAGTATATAATATACCGCCTTTTCTTTGGTCATCAGATTTATCCTTTGAACCGCCTCAAAGGTGGTTTACACAGGCAGACTTTCTAAACCCCAAAGGATTTTTACAGTAAAATATGTTCCAGTCTTTCCTAGACCCCTGCATTCTAGACGGCTTCTTTCACAGTCCAGCCAATCTCTGGGGTCCACCTCACCACGCTTCAACAGACAGGCAACACTGACTCCTACTCAAGGTGCAGCTGCAGCTTCTCTCCCTCACAATTCTCTTCCTCCCTCCGCAGCTTATCAGTGGTGTGCCGGCAGCTCTCCGACAGACTTCCGGCCATCCTGAACTGCTATCCTTGAGATCTTCATGCATACGAGATGCCACTCTACCAACTGAGCCAGACCTCCTGCGAGGGGGAAATGTGAGGGGTGTATATACGGTAGTTACCAGAAATATAATTATGATTGGCAAGGTATACGTGGTGAGAAGTCCCCTGTGTGTAGGGAGCACTGAGAACGCAAAGAGTACTCTGCACACAGAAATGCTTTGCACCTCCGCCATGTGGTCCCTGTCAGTGGTGACAGGTGGTGCACGTTTCAGCCTCCCCTCCTCCAAACGTAACACTTCATTTTAAGATACTCTCTGTCTAATAGGATAGATCTTCTTGAGATCGAGCAAACCCAAAGATAGACTGAACCCCCCCCCATGCCTTTAAAAAGTTTATTTATTTTTCACATTTTTATACCACCCTTCCTCCAAGGAGCTCAGAGTGGTGTACATATTTCCTCCCCTCCTTTTTGTCCTCACAACAACCCTGTGAGGTAGGTGGGGCTGAGAGATAGTGACTGGCCCAAGGTCACCCAGGAAGCTTCGTGGCTGAGCGGGGATTTGAACCTGGATCTTCCAGGTCTAAGTCCGACTCCCAAACCACTACACCATCCTGGCATCCTGGTTTGAGGATGGTAAACTCTCCTTTCCATGTAGGAAAATGCAGTGAAGGCAAGGACAGGATTGCATTGCACAACTAAAATATAGCTCTCTGCCTGATATACTTTCTATTATGGTAATTCCTAATTGCCAAGACTGTTGGCATTTTCATTCTATTTGACCACTAGATTATAGAAAGAAAGAAAGAAAGAAAGAAAGAAAGAAAGAAAGAAAGAAAGAATTCTAGCTTTTCCAGAAAGAAATGTTTGCCCTCTCCAGTGAGAATAGTATAAGAAGCATTTGGTTTAAACTACAAAAAGTCAAATTTAGGTGTCCTATTCGGGGCCCAATTCACTAAGAAGTTCTCCCATGGAAGCTCATGGCATGCAGGCATGTCATGTATGCCTATTAAGGTATACCTGATGGACAATTCTATGTAATTGCAGGCTTTTTTTTTAATAGAATGGTGGAGGGAGGGGGAACAGCTATTTTTTGTTTCTTTGTCCCAGCAGCTCTGTGCAACCCTGAAATCTGTGTTGCATTAGCAGATTTTCATCTCAATCTACTTGACATCTCCTGCACTCCATCTTAAAACTGTTATAAACTGTGGACTTCACGGCTTTTCCATCACACCCAGCTTTCTTTCTGAGTCTTTCTCCCTGTCTCCTTTTGTTGATTGACTTAACATAAAGCCCAAGGAAGAAGGTTCACCAGTCCACGACATTTTCACTGTTGTTGTTGTTCAGTCGTTAAGTCGTGTCCGACCCTTCGTGATCCCATGAACCATATCCCGCCAGGCCTTCCTGTGTCCTCCACTATCTTCCTGAGTTCGCTCATTTTCATGTTCGTTGCATCGGTGATGCTGTCTAACCATCTCATCCTTTGCCTTCCCCTTCTCCTTTTGCCTTCAATCTTTCCCAGCATCAGAGTCTTCTCCAGAGAGTCCTCTCTTCGCATTAGGTGGCCAAAATATTTGAGCTTCAGCCTCAGTACCTGTCCTTCCAGGGAACAGTCAGGGTTGATTTCATTTAGGACTGACTGATTTGATCTCCTAGCAGTCCAAGGGACTCTCAGGAGTCTTCTCCAGCACCACAGTTCAAAAGCATCTATTCTTCGGCGCTCAGCCTTCCTTATGGTCCAACTCTCGCAACCATACATTGCTACTGGGAACACCATCGCCCTGACTATACAAACTTTTGTTGGCATGGTGATATCTCTGCTTTTTATTATGCTATCTAAATTTGCCATAGCTTTCCTTCCAAGGAGTAAGCGTCTTTTAATTTCATGGCTGCTGTCTCCGCCTGCAGTGATCTTGGAGCCCAAAAAAGTAAAATCTGTTACTGCTTCCATTTCTGCCCCTTCTGTTTGCCAGGAATTGATGGGACCAGATGCCATGATCTTAGTTTTATTAATGTTGAGTTTCAAGCCAGCTTTTGCACTCTCCTCTTTCACTCTCATCAAGAGGCTCTTTAGTTCTTCTTCACTTTCTGCCATTAGGGTGGTATCGTCTGCATATCTGAGGTTGTTGATATTTCTCCCGGCAATCTTGATTCCGGCTTGCGATTCATTCAGCCCTGCATTTCTCATAATGTACTCTGCATATAAGTTAAATAAGCAGGGTGATAATATACAGCCTTGCCGTACTCCCTTCCCAATTTTGAACCAATCAGTTGTTCCATGGCCGATTCAAACTGTTGCTTCTTGACCCGCATACAGGTCTCCCAGGAGACAGGTAAGGTGGTCTGGTACCCCCATCTCTTTAAGAATTTGCCACAGTTTGTTGTGATCCACACAATCAAATACATTTTCACTACTCCATGACATTTTTGTCCCCGTAAAGGGATTGCCTCATTCTGGCTTTTAGTCCCATCTGATCAATAAGATTTAGATCAGCAGTGTCAATATTTGTAAGTGTTGGACCACTCAGGTTGGTTCAGTACCATCATGTTGTTAAGAAGTGACGGAAAAACTGCAGGAAAAGTACTTTGGAAGAAACGGACCCAGTAATTCTGTGCAATGCTAGTCTTTAGAGCTAGCCTGTTATTTTTTATATCCCTGTTGATCGATGGAAGATTTTGCTCTGCCAATTTTATTGCCTCAGCATTAGCCTAGGTTTCATGAGAAATACTGGACAGCCTGTAACTATGCAACTGGCCTCCCAGAATGAGAAACAAAATTGCCTTCTAATTTCTTACAAAATATACCCTCTTGTTGTAAAGTATGCTTCTGCAAAGGACTTTTGCAGTGCTAGTACAACTAAAGAACATAGCGCCCTCTAGCTTGTCTGTCGTGCTATTAACTTCATAAATGATTGTGGAAATCATGGAGCTATATTAGTCCTGTACTGTAGGGACATCTCACAGTCCCAGTGATGGTGTAGAATAGAAGCAGCCTCTGATGTAGTTTGGCCAATGCTTCCTTCCAAGCCCTGCAAGAGAAAAGTGTGTATCTCAAGAGGTTTAACTGCAGCTTTGGCAGAATCATTGCAGGGAGAGGATAGGCCTTGAAGCATGCTTAATCTTGAGTGACCCATGCCTTGTAATGTGGGTGCAACACTACACCTGCTTTATTTGTTCTTATTCTGCAGCTGCTAATGCTGCACTTTTTCTAAGAGGAAAGGCCAAATCATTTGGTCTTTTTAGCTTAGAAAAAAAACTAGGCAACTAAGGGAGAACATGATTGAGGTTTATGAAACTGTGCATGGTGTGGAGAAAGTGGGCAGAGATTTTTGTGTGTGTCCCTTTCTCATAGAGTCACTATATGAAACTGATTGGCAGTTCAAGACAGCTAAAAGAAAGTATTTCACGAAAAGCATAATGTTGTGAAAAAGCATAACAGGAGGCAGTGATACCTGCTGATTTAGGCCAAACTCCATGTGACACATGGACATTGTTGTTGTTGTTGTTAATCTACTGCTTTTCAATAACAAAGTTCACAAAGCCTTTTATGTAGCCAAATACATACATAGTTTCTTGTCCCCAAAGTGCTCACAATATAATGAGATGCAGAAGAAACAACAGCAAACAGCTGCTGGAAAAGATTACGGTACGCTGGGGTTAAGAGGGAAGGACAGTTGCTCTCCCCCTGCTAACTATAAGAGGAGCACCACTTAAAAAGGAGCACCTTCTTTGCTCAGTTAGCAGGGGTGAATAGATCTTCTGACTTCTTGGTCTTTTGCTAAAAGCAGCACATGCCATGCCTGTCTGCCTCAGTCCACCCCACCATGGCTAATAGCACTTTCAAGGGATTATTAGGATCAGGGCCTAATGGCATAATAGGGCAGGGGGAAAGGATTAGGCCTCTCTCCTTCGATGCTGTCACTGCAATCCCAACCCCCCTGCAACTGCTCTTAGCAAAAGACAAAGATATTGGAAAATCATTCATTGATCATTGTATGTAGTTTAATCTTTAGATGTTTTTAAAAGGTGATTAGATGTGTGCTCAGATCAGATGATTAGGTGATTAAAATCAGCCTGCCCATGTACACCGCCTTGGATTAAAGTCGGAGGAGAAATCCAATGACCAAGAAAGGCGGTATATAAAGTGTGTGTGTGTGTGTGTGTGTGTGTGTGTGTGTGTGTGTGTGTGTGTGTGTGTCTTTGAAAGGGGATTATGCAAATTCATAGTCTATCATGGTGCACAGTGACCAACTTCACAGTGGCCAACTAGATTCCTTGGGATCTAGCAGGATATGGATGTCATAGCTTTCTCCGACTGTTGCTCCCCAGCAACATCTTGCCTATGAAAGTGGAGGTTCTATGACCTTTTTCATTTCCAACATTGCATTCTATCCTAGCATGTCTGAGAAACAGAAATCAGGGCTATGCAGACAGGTGCAGATTTGAGTCTTACTACCCAATCCTAATCGTTCCAGTGCTGATGCAGCTGCAATGCAGCCTCAAGATAAGGGAACACATGTTCCCTTACCTTGAGGAGGCCTCCGTGACTGTTCCCCCACCATAGGATGCATCCCTGTTGGCATGGCTGCATCGGCACTGGAAAGTCAGTTAGGATTGGTTAGCTGTTAGTGGCTGGGATCAGTGGAGTCAACAGGAGCAGTCCACCCCTGAGTCCACCCCTGAGTGCAATCCTTTACTTTCTCCCAGATAATTGCAATTCACTTCTATGGGGGAAAAATACAGTGTTGCACTTGGAGACAACGTTGTGATCAAGGTAGAACCTGCTCTCTATCCTTGGCAATAATCAACCGAAAGCTGACAGGGGGGGGGGGGAATCTCCTAAGAGTCTTTGGAATATATCACTCCTTTTTTTTATACACAGCCCACAGCTATCTATCTATTCTACATTGGTATTCTGTAGACTGAACTACTGCAATACATGATGTATGGGACTGACTCTGAAGATTTCCTGGAAACGTCAGTGCATACAAAATATAGCAGCTGCTAGGCTACTAACTGGGGCCAGCTAACGGGAACATATCTCACCGGTGCTTCAACAGCAACGCTGGCTGCTGCTCCATTTCTGAGCACAATTCAAACCCTCTTCATATTGTTTGTGTGGATACTGTTCACACAGTGTGTATGTTGGGGGGCAGCGATGTGTTGGCAGGGGTGTCCTTCACCCTGTGCCTGCCTGCCACCTCAACCGACCCATTGCCTGACTGACTACTCACCTTGCTAGCCATTCCACTGCTCCTGCTATCCGTTTCCTTCTCACTTTCCTTCCTACCAAGGAAGGAGAGCAAACAAGAAGAGGATTGCTAGAGTGACGTGGGAGGAGGAGGAAGTCGGGCAGGAGGTCAGCCATGGCTGTTGCCATCCTCGTGTCACCGATTCCCCTTTCATTGTGAGAAGAAGAGGAGCATGGCGGCAGGGGCTTCCTTGGTCCTCTGCCTCTGCCATCCTCACCCCAGGTCCCTTCTTCTAACGATCCTTCTGGGCAGGAGGAGCCTGGCACGGAATGGAAGAAGTTTCCCTCGCTTTTCTGCTCTCTCTCCAGGCTTGACCTGCTGCCCATCCTGTTTGAAAAAGGATCGTTCTAGTGGGGTTGCCGGATGAGGCTGCCTGGGCTGCAAAAGCACCGGCATGCACACCAACAGAGGAGGAAGGAAACTGTTGGCACCGTTTCAGGCATGGATCTGGCTTGGGCTGGCCCTGCTGCTGGTACAGTATTACAGATTTTATTGTTGCCGCTTTTATGTTTTCCTCTTTTTAAAATTTTGAGTTTTATTGTATTTGCTCTGTTCTTTTGAACTGTATGACACTCTGGGAGTTTTTATGCTGAAGGGCAGCTTATAACTGCACTTACTCACTTGCTCAATATAATGAGCATTTTGTAATAAATATTTAAAACCATAACATCAGCGTGAAAATCCCTTATACTGAATCAGGCCATTGGTCACTGGTAGTGATTCTCCAGAATCTCAAGTGGGGCTTTCCTGTCACCTGGTACCTGATCTATTTAGCTGGAAATGCCAGAGATTGAATGTAGGACATTCTGCATGCAAAACATGTGAGCCATCACCAAATTATTGCTCTACCCAGGGCCGGACCATCCATGAGGCCAACTGAAGTGGTTGCCTCAGGCAGCAGATTCAAGGTGTGTGTGTGTGTGTGTGTGTGTGTGTGTGTGTGTGTGTGTGTGTGCATCTCTGTCTACTTACTTGCCTCTACTGCTCCTCCTCCTTCCACTCCCTGAATTGGAAAAGGAAGAGGGGGACAGAGGAAGAGGAGCTGTGGAGGGGAAGAGAGGGCTGAGCTAGAGCTTTGGAGACTGCGAGGAGCAGAGGCTAGCACATCACTGGGTAAGGGGGGGCACAATTTGGCATGCCGCCTCAGGCGTCAGGAGGTCTTGGGCCAGCCCTGGCTCCATTCTAATAAATACAATGCAATAAAACATTTCCTCCTTAATGGTAAGGAAGAAGGAGCTGCCCTTTGTAAATATGCAACTTTTCCTTGGCATAGAAAGAGTTCTATCCTCAAAGGCTCAGCCATGGTATATTTAAGCACCCCTGGTCTTGAATTAGTTAGTGTTCAAATTGTTGACTGTCAGGGCTTCCTGTTTTGCCACCTCTTGTGAAATTGATTAAAAGCGTAATACAGAAGAGATTAGCAGAAGCCCTCAATAGGCACAATGCCCCAACAAGAAAGAGGTAAAGGGGTATAACTGAAAATACAGCATGCTCCTTTGACGTATTAACATTTTTGGTGGGATTTAAAAATCAGCTGATAAAGGTGCTTGGTATGGATAATTTAATTAGGCATTTTAGAAGGGGTGGTGGTTTTTTTTTTTACATTGTACTTTACAAAAGCATCATGAAAATAAAACCAAAGTGAATTAAACCAGAGGATTAGGTTTAAGAGGCAGCAAACAGAGGTGAAAGGGCACAGGCCCCAGAGGAGGATGCAGCAAGCAAAGGCTGGCTTTTGCAAATACTGCATTACACAACCAACAGGTGCTCTGGTGATGGAAGCAGTGTGCAATCTGTGAAGTGTAACCCAGGATGACTCGTAAGGCCATAGAAGACTCTGGGACACAGCTCTCAGAAGGCACATGCATGCGCAGCAGCTGCAGGCAACCCATGTTTGTGCCATAGCATTCTTTGAGAGCATTCAAGGGCTCCTTAGGTTGTGTGGCACAGGCACTGGGGGTCAGCAAACATCCACAGGAGGAATGATCAAACTGCCAGAGTGCACTAAGTTACAGAACTGTGAGAATATGGGCCCATAAGGAAAAGAAGGACTGTGATCGGTTGCCTGAGCTCAGGCAAATGCTGTCAGAAGTGTAACAGGTTGTGCTCCCTTTTCCCACCACTGCAAGCTGCTGTACACAGAGCAGAAGGTAGCACAATACCTGTGTGTGAACAATGTCGTTTCTCGGATGCATTGGTGCACACAGGCTGGTATACAGAGTTTGCTGGTTAGGCTGCTGTGGAAGCACAATCCTTTCATTTCAGACATCATACCACATTCTACTCTGGATTGAGTTCAGGGGAAACCTGTTTTTCCAGTGTGTGGCCGAGGCCGGATTTGCACAGTGCTGATTGGATGGCCCTTGCGTCAGTCACAAATACACCCTCCCCTGCCATTCACCATGGGGGTGATTAAGTGGGGGGAAATAGTGGAAAGTCTTAAAGAAAACAAAGACCCTGAACAAACCTTTGTGCAGAGATAACCATACAAGCACTTGAAAAAAGAAGCAAAATACAGGTAGACTATTGAACACGAGGGCAGGCAACATGGCACATTCACTTCACAGTCAGTTGTGTGTGTCAAAAGATAAGAATAATGGGATGTATGTATTTAGAGAAATATGTCTATAGATGAAGAAGTATGGAACAGAATATAATTAGACGCTACATGTTGATTATTGGGGTAAGGAGAAATCTTTTTTTTTTTAAAGGAAACATGGTGTAGAGCGCAATCCTACGTAGCTTTAGAACAGTGGAGCGTGTGCTCCGCCATTCTAAAGTGTCACAAATGTGCTGTAAAGCACGTTTGTGACTACTTTAGAATAAGGGCTGCTGACGCTAGGCCGGCAGCCCTTACTCTGGCATCAACACAGGGCAATTTCAGGCCAATGCCAGAGCCCCACGACCCCTAGAGGGACCACCAGTCCTGACACCTGCTCTGCCATTGGGACCCTTTAAAAATTGTCCTCCTTCTCAGTGTTCATCTCAGTGCTGATGCAGCTGGAGCTGCCAGGGTCATTTCCCCACTATGCCCCCAATGGGATGCAGTGTCATCCCAGAGTGCAATGGTGACACTAGGGCAGTGCGGGGGGGGGGCAGACTGCCCCGGGTGACGCCCTGTGTGTGTGTGTGTGTGTGTGTGTGTGTGACACCACTAACGGCCAAAATTGTGAAAACTTTGTATTTATGAACAATACCATCATGTTATATATCATTCGATGTATACTTGCATGATGAATGCAATGAAACAAACTGTTTTGAATAATCTGTATTCTATCAAATGTTATGACCAAATAACCAGAAAAATAAAACACAACTGCCTTATGTAACAAAAAGTGGGTTTCTTTCTCTCAAAACAGACCAATGAAACTGATTGTTCTGAAAGCCGAGTTGGTTACTGATTTTTTTGGGTGACCTGTACTGTTGTATATTAAAATAAATAAAGTTAATGGGGGTGACACCATGAATTACCAGACCGGGAGACATCAACCCTACTGACACCACTGACCAGGAGTAATCTGTAGAAATACATAGTCCTGCCTGTTGGGAATCTTTTGTAGAACCCAGCTCAGCCCAACCTTGTTTCTCCCTATCCGCCTCTCGGGTCCATCATGGGGGTGACGCGCTGAGCTCTCACACTGGGTGACGCAAAGCCTAGTGACACCTCTGCCAAAGTGTGAAGCCAAAATGATGGCTTCGGTTGCCAAGTGCTGAAAGAAACACCAGTGCTGCTGCTGCCCGGAAAGCCCACCAGGGCCTAGGAACATGGAGAGAACCAATGTGGAGGGGGCCTACTGGAGGGCCCTTTGCTCAGGGCCCCTTAAACATGGACAGGCCCTGTACAGCCCCAGCTACACCCGCAAAGCTGTTTGCTTGTAAGCGGTTGTTCAGCAGTGGCTTAACAGTGCCAGGTGCTCCAGAATCCTGTAGAGTTGAAGGACATTTCAGTCTGGCTTCTGGCCAGGATTAAGAGCAGAGACATCCTTGTCCTACATTTCTAAATACAATGCTGCTCCATTGACTGATATTGGTGCTTGGATTGCATTGCTGTTTTGATGAGTGGTTTAAGGTATGCACTGGGCCGGTCCAAGACCAACTGGCGCCTGAGGTGGCATGCAAAGGACTGCCTCCCTGTTACTGCCTCCCCTGTGCCAGTCTCTGCTCCTATCCATTCCCTGGATTAGAAAAGGAAGAAGGGGGTGGAGAAGAGGAAGTGTGGTAGAGAGGAGAGGAGAGTGGTGGGCTAGAATGGTAGTGGGACTGGGAGAGGAGGAAGAGCAGTGGAGGTGAGTGGATGGGTACCCCAGCCAATATGCTGCCTGAGGCAACTGTGTCAGTCATCCTCATGGATGGGCCGGCCTAGGTATGCGCATCTCAGAATAAGATAATGGAGAAACAAAAGGCACAGTACTTGGGGATGTGCTTCAGTGCAAGCTTCATTGCAGTGAATGGGAGCCTGGCAGTATTCTTGTGCAGCTTGGAGTTATTTCAGTGCAACTTTTGTTCCAGAACTTCCTGGTGGATTATGGCCCCAAAACTGTTCTTTTACGCCAGGGGAAAGATTTTTTTTTTTTGGGATGTGTTCCTTGTTCAAGTGCTTCAGCCACTGCAGAGCATGATCTTGGTCCAAAACAAAACCCCAGTGTCCTGCTTTGAAGAAACAGAGCAAGGAACAAGAGGCACCACATAGAACTTTCCTTACCACAGGACCTATTGTTCCCAGACTTTGGATGGATTGTAGTAAGAGGCACAATGAACAGCTTTGATGCAGAGGCCATCAGATAGACTCTGACAGCACTGTTCTGCTGAAGTGACTTCAGTGGCAATGAAACAAGAAGATTGTATCCGTTTCTCCTCCTGGGAGAAAGAGGTGGAAGCCAAACTGGAGAGCCCAGCTCAGCTGTGTCCCATGAGTCTTGAGAGAGGAGGAGAAACAGGGAACACTTGAGGGAGGAGACAGTGGCCCCTGCTTTCTAATCAGGCTGGATCGGAAGTACAGTCAGTTATTATACTGCAACAGGAACAATTGAAGCAATGGATTGGAACAACGGATTGGGTCTCTTGGCTGTATTGAAATATGGATGATGCCAATGACAAAATAAGCCACCTGGACACCAATGGGTCTTCTCAGACCTACGCCAGCAGACCTACGCCAGCTAGCATAAGTCCAAGGAGCCTGAGGGGGCATATCAGGCTGGTAAAAGGAGGATAGGATCCCAACAGGTGTGACTGCCACCGAGATCCACCCCCTCATGCCCTTGAACTGCCTACTACTGTCTGCCCCACTCCTCATCCTGATCCTCCCCAGAACCACCCACTACCCGTCCCTGCTCCCACTTTACCTGCTGTGGGGCTTCAGCCATTTGCACCAGTGGTCCTGCAGCTCACAACAGTGGCATGCCTTTTGTGATACCGTACCAGTACTACTTACAGTGGTGGATCGCAAGATCCACCACTGTAAGCCCCAGATAAGATTGGGCTGCTCGTGTGTTTAGTTTGCCTCCAAGTTTCCCAAGACGTTTTGAGGCCAGAATTGAAAAAAGCCCTTTAAGTTCATGCACTGGGGTCACCCTAATTTTTTTCAGAATGTAGTTTCTCCTGCTACATTGGAGACCACTCATACAGATTATATGAATTTTTGAAGTGACTTGTTAGGCTGAGGAGCAGGAGAGGCATTAGCCAGAAGGGGGCCTCAGAAGCACCACTGGAGACATGGAGCTTTCTGCATGTCCATTTGAATCCAGACATAAGCTTTTGGCTGAAACCACCAGCTTACACACACGCACGTACGCACACACGCATCTCAAAGTGCCTCTCACTAGGCAAGACAGAGTTTTCAAAAACAAAAAATATAGATTTTATTGAAAGATATGGAAAAACAAGAGAGAAAGGCATTGTACTTCTAAAAATCAGGTTTTTTAAAGGTTTAGTGGTTGTGGATGGAATGTAGATTCTGTTCGGACAGGCATGGGCTAAGTGAGGAGTGAGGGCAGGGCGGGGGGGGGGGACAAGGAAGAGAGTCAAGCTGCCAGGTGGGCTGAATTTCCTCCACCTGAGATGACCCAATGGGAGGGAAGAAGATTAGCAGGAGGTTTAAAACAGGCACTGGGAAATGGAGGTTTTAGGAGGGAGAAGGAGTTGTTAGAAGTTATAGGGAAGAGGGTGAAGGGAAATTACCTACCCTTATTCTATTGCGTAAACTGGGGTACACTATCCTTCTGCAAAGCGAGGCTGGGCTGCAAGGCTTTGGGTCCTTGGAAAAATGGGAAAACGCAGCCAAAAAGGTGCCCCTTGGTGGGCAGGGAAGTCAGTTCCTCCTGAGATGAGGACAACTACAGCTGCTGGAAGCTTTACAGGCAGGAGAAAACCTCTCTAAAACCAAGAGAGTGGAAGTCTCTATTGGAAAGAGATTACTGAAATGGGCATTATGGGCGTTATTGGTGTGGAAGGAAACAAAAATGCCAAAATTCTGTTCTCAAAATAGGGGTTAGTTCTAGGGATCTAAACAAAGAATATAAAATATGAATGAATAATGGTGTCTAGAACAGAGGTTCTCAACCTGTGGTACACGTACCCCTGGGGGCATGCGAACCAACAAGCGGGAGTACTGTGTCTTATCAGCTGCAATCCGGCATCAGCTTTTAGTTTTTTAAATTTAAACTCCTGACTCACAGCTGACTTACAGCTGATAAGGCACAGACTCGCAACTCTAAGTTGCCTTGAGTGCCCTCGCTAGGAGAAAGGCGGGATATAAATTCTTTAAATAAATAAAATAAACTCCCATATAAAAAAAAACCTCTGCCAAATCTCTATATAAACCCCTTTCTAGCATTTACATCCAAGTTGGGGTAAGTTATCTGACTAAATAGTCCCTAATTTATTACTAAAAAGAGAAACTTCATTGACAGTGAACGTAAGAGATTCTTGTGCAACAAAACCACCCCTTCTCTCTCTCTCTCCCCCCCCCCCCCCAGACTGTGTTCCCAAGTGCTTTCCTACTGGCTGGTTCAATTTATATGCTAGAAGAGACATTCCAGAAAGGGAGTTTGAAAAATACTGCCCTGGCCACTGGGCAGTTAAGCTTAATTTAGTATTCAAGAAAACGTGCTTGCAAATGAGATTATGCCAAGGTGGGGAGCCCAAATTTGCAAGACTTTGGAGCAGCGATTTTCAACCCCGGCACACTGACCAGGTGCTAAAATTTCAAGGCACACCACCAGTTTTTTTGACAATTGACAAGGCATACCATGCTGATGGTGGTAGTGGGGGCTCACATCCTCCAACAGTCCTACTAATAAATGATCCTCCCCCAAACCCCTGCAGCACACCCGTGGACCATTCACAACACACCAATGTGCCACAGCACACTGATTGAAAATCGCTGCCTCAGAGACGGGTGACACACAGATGCCCTATAGTGCTGCAGGTTTCTGTTCCAATCAATGGCTCTTAGTTAGCATGATCTTGATTAGAAGGAGCCGTGCCCCACTCCCCCAGGAAGAAGCCTGGGCTGGCCTTCAGGAATGTCAGCTAAGGGACCAAGGTGATGTCAGGAGAGGCTGTGCACATTTGGAAAGGGAGGTCGCTGGCAACACCCTGTTGAGGTGCCACAGAAATAACATTTGACAGTCCCTAGCATTTGCAGTGATTGCATCAAACATCATGGTCACAAACAAAGATGATTCATGCACAACCTGCATTTTGGTTGCATAATTAATTTTTGTAATGCTCCAGAGCTTGAGTTTCGGGGGGCAAAGAAAAAAAATAACTTTCATGAATTCCATCTTTGTGATGAATCTGGAATTTTGCCAGTCCAATAAATTGCATGATTCACAGTTGTGAATTTGAAATTAACTCTTGCGATGTGGTTTTATCATTGTTCTCTTTACAGTTTTAGGTTTTAAATTGCTAATAGTTGTTGGAAACTATTGGTTAGGAATCCATGAATCTTCTTGCTGGGGATGACATCAACTTTGGATCCAAAAGGTGGGATACAAACAACAACAACAACAACAACAACAACAACAACAACAACAACAATATACGGGTTGTTTTCTGTTCCAGGATGCTGAACAAGTTATAGAATTTCACATGGAAGATGATATTTCATGCCTCGCTTCACTGTGCAGATTCCTGGAACATCGAGTATTAGTGTTTATTTGAAGGGAAGGGAGGGGTGAAAGAGGTCTAAATCCTCTAGTTCATTATTCTCTTTTTATGGCAATATGGTCATGATTGTGCATTGATTCTTTCTAGCTGCCTGTGTTTGTGCCCCTGCCTATCATTGTTTTGGCTGCTCCATTGTTCCATGAATTCTGTCTCCAATGTGCTAACTACTCCATAATCCTTTGTAGCCTGTTCCACAGCTGTGTTATCTGCAGAGAGCAAACAATACTGTTGCAGTCTGTGGGCATGTTTTTGTCACAACCCTCTGTGTGTGTGTGTGTGTGTGTGTGTGTGTGTGTGTGTGTGTGTGTGCGTGCGCGCGCGCATGTCCGCTTTGTGCTTGGTTAACTGAGGAAAACAGATTCCTCCATTGCTTACAAATGTACTTGTCCCTTTAAATTTAATAACGATGCATAAACATGAAACAGCACATTTTCATTCTGATAGCTTCATAGGTCTTTGGGTCACCACGGTTCCCAAACAATAGTTTCATAAAATGTTTTCTGCCAAGCTGCACATTGCGCCTGTTTGTTTTTTAATAGTAGCATCAATAACTGTATTTTTGTATGAACTGTGAAAAAGAACTCATTGTACTGAAAAAAAAGAATCAAGGCGCCCTCAGTCAAAGAAGGCAAACACTGCTGTCAACATGTATATCATATTCAGGCTGCTGAGACTAACTGAAGGCTATATAAACTCACTCATATTCAGCTGAAGGAGAAGCACATTTGCTCTGTGACAAAAAGACGCTCCTAAAACTCAGCCAGAACCAATATTGTAGATCCCTGCAGCATAGCTGTCCCTTTTACTGCACCCAATGTGCATAGTGCAAGATCGACATACTTGCCAATGTGAGCAGCACAGCACTGGCAAATGAATTGGAGATCAAATATTTGAGGGTCTGACAAGTGCCAGTGCAGAATGGAACTGGAACTCGCTTTTATTAGCACAGAAGAAAACAAATCAGGAGTGAGATGTTAGGTACTGGATGAGGAAGCATGTTCTGAAGCAAGTATCACATCCTTGGCACTGACCCTGCCTGGTCATTGTTAGCTGTGCATTTTGCCACTGATTTCAGTAAGTTAGACATAAAACTACCCAGCTATTGAGAGGGGAGAGCTCCAACTACAGTATATGACTTCAGACTTCATAGTAGTAAGTCTGATCATGTGGGATTCAGTGAACAGCCAAATCTACAATTAACATTATTGTGAAATATCTGGCCCCTTCTAAGGTCAGGTAACCAATGGCCAAACTACATGTTACACTGGAGATTCATGACTGGAACCCCCAGCATCATTTTCTTCTTATAAAATCAACTTCAGGGGGACTCAATTTAAATCAAGGCCATGGTGCAAGAGGAAGGTCAGACTTGTCATCTGACCTCACCCCCCCCCTCACCATGGCCTCAATCCAAATTGGGCCCCCATCTATAGTCATTGTTACATGAAGAAGAACTAATATTCACTGGAAGTTCCAGTCACAGGCCTCCATTGTAACATATACAGTAGTAGATTTGGTCCGGAGAGTACAGTATCTTGCTCCCAAAGTATAGATATCTTTGTGCTTGTTTGTACTTGTTCCCACTGCTTCAGCGTTGATCATGCAGAAAGTGGATAATGGTACTAACTTGTTGGAAGAGGCAGGGCCACAGTTTCAGGGGGTGGACTGTGATGATGGCACCTGACCTAGGTGCCTTTAAAAGGGGATTGGACAGATTTATGGAGGGAAAGTCCATCACAGGTTACAAGCCATGATGGGGATAAGCAACCTCCTGGCTTTAGTAGTAGGCTATCTCTTAATGCCAGATGCAAGGGAGTGGCAACAGGATACAGGTATCTTGTTGTCTTGTGTGCTCCCTGAGGCATCTAGTGGGGCCACTGTGAGATGCAGGAAGCTTGGCTAGATGGGCCTTTGACCTGATCCAGCAGGGCTCTTCTTATGTTCTTATGTGAGGACCTGTCTCTTTCAAGTCTATTCCAAGCCCCCTTCTTGAATTTTCAGCTTTATAACAAACAACTGAATGTCTGCAGGATTGTTACTTATAAGGAAAACTTATACTTATAAGTTATACTTATATACGTATAAGTATACTTATACTTATAAGGAAAAGCATGTGGTAATTTTCTACACAATTGCACATACAAAAAATAAATCTGTTCCCACCTCCAGTGTTCTGGTCTACAATTGCAAAATACTGGGGTACTAGACCAGCACTGGGTCCTTACTTTGAAATGCCATCAAGTTAAAACGTATGTTATTAACACTGAATGTAATACATTAAATAACTTAAAGCATATGAAGCTCTTTGTAATTGATATCCTGCAAACATCCTCTGCCCCCTTAGCACCCCTCACCAGCACATTTCTGCTCACAGGATCCCAAAGATGAATGGTGTGTGCATGAGCTCTGTTCTGGCTCTTTCTGGGCTGTCCCCAGTGCAGAGAGTCCCATTACGATCCCTGCAACAGTTGCACTGACTGGGCTGCTATTTGTCTCTCCCGCTGTGGCTCTGGCTCCAAGCTGTTATGCTGTCTGGAATCCCTGGGCTGATTGTCATGTTGGTAAACTACTCTGGATGAATTGGTCCTGTGTAGGAACATCCTGATGCTTTCTTTGATGCTGCCTCCAGTCCCCATGTCCACCTGCAGCGCAGTCTCTCCTCAAATTTTGTTTGAACAAACTTATGTTACATAGGACCTTTCCTCAGCTTTCATCTCTTCCCATTGCTGCTAACATAGTAGCCAAAGCTGAATGGTTAATTCCTACCATGCACTGTAAAATCAGAGAAGAAATTAGCAGTGTTTTCTTGAAAGGAGATGTACACCTGCAGCCTTTCTAAGGTTGCATTTGTTGACACTTGGGTAACTCGGGAAGCATAACATCGCCTGAGTCAGAAGTATACCACTTGGGTACAGTTACCACTAAACCAGCACCTTTCTAGAAAATAGGACTTTAAGTTCAAAGAGACATTATTGTGCAACAGGCAAATGATGGAGGGTAAAATGTATAGAATGGTAATGTAAGGTGCAAAAATGACCCAGAGCCTTGTAGCTCCTTAAAGACCCAATTAATTACAGCATTTCATGGACAATTTATTAAGCTTTCATGGACTGCAGTCCACTTCAAGAGTTGATTTCCTTTATTGCCAATTTAGTATGGGGCAATTATCTTGGTGAGCGTGTAATCGCTTGAGAAATTGTCCACTCCATTCGACAAGGGGAATGACTGTAGGCCAGTGGTGGAGCAGGTGCTTTGAATACAAAGGTCCAGGGTTCAATCCCTGGCATCTCAAGGTAGGGCTGGGGAAAGACCCATGTTTGAAACCCTGCAGAGGTGCTGTCAGAAGGCAACACTGAGACAGATTAACATCATTGCGTCACTGCCAATTACTTCTGTGTCTGCGCCCTGAAGGTGTGACACCGCGAGGATCGTCCCAGGGTGACATCAAGGTAAGTGACGTGTCTACCTGGGAGTAAAGCCCATTGAACACAATGTGACTTACTTTTGAGTAGATACGCATAGGGTTGTGCTGTGAGTTGTACTATTGTTTACCTAAACTTACCACATGAATCTTGCCCATCCCAGAGTGAATTTCACCATTTCACCAATTTCAATAGTGCTCACTGTTGGGAAGGGAAACTTCCTACTTGGTAGATGAGATTCGCATGACAGTTTCTACTAAACATTACAAACTGGGGTGAGAGATTCCCGATAGACTTGCTGATTCTCAGGATGATTGGGTCAGGCTGGATCAGGACCACAGGATTCTTAACACTGCTCCTGTAGGTATAATGTACCTGGAACATTACTGTTTCTACATGCAAATGGATTAAAATACTGTATGACTTTGTACAAATGTTTGTAGACATTTGTTTTAACCTAACGAAGTGTAACAAAACATATCGCAGAACTGAACAGTAATGGCTGATGACTTAGCAGGATGTTAGATCTTTAGTATGTCAATTGTGATTTACTAACACACCAGCAATATGGCATCAGCAGCAATTCATGTTATAAAGTTCATAAGATCTTCCCTATGAATACTGAGTGCCTTTCCTTTAGACCATTGTCATCAGCAGTGGTTTGATTCTTCTTTTTCAAAGACATTTCACAAAGAAGAAAAGACTTCTGCAATTCTTGTTGTTAATGAAAATGTGTCTGCCATCCTTCAGAGTATTAGGCACCAAGGAGGCTGGTTGCTAGGCAAAGGCACAAATGAGCACTACAGTTGTGTTTTCTTCATGACTCTGTACATTTGAACTGAAGAAAGCTTGTGAGTTGAATTGCAGAAGGAATATGTTTATACTAGTACATTGGGCATGATAATGACTTAGAATTTTTAAAACATGGATATTGCTGATTTTAACTTTTTGGGGACACAATCCAGTGAAAGTTGGGGCCCAATCCTATCCAACTTTCCAGTGCCAATGCAGCTGCAGTGCAGTCCCAAGGTAAAGGAACAAATGTTCCCCTACTTGAGGAGGTCTCCGGGACTGCCCCCCCCGCAAGATGCAGTGCATGGCCCATTGGCACAGCTGCATCAGTGCTGGAAAGTTGAATAGGATTGGGTCCTAAGTTGTGATTCATTCCCATGAGAAGGAAAAGACTTCCCGTTACAGTCACGGTGCAAGCTTATGGATGCTTACTCAGAAATAAGTTGTTCTACCCCATTCCACCCCTCCTCCTCGCCTCTCCCTGTCCCATCCTGCTTCCTCCCTGCATCCCTCCCATCCCCCGTGCTGACTTACTGGCACCAGGGGACATGGAGAATCCACTGGTGGGCTGCCACCACTTGCCGCTTACCACTTGCGGCAGCAGCTTGGCTGCTCCAAACAGCGTGTCCAGGGTGACCAGATACAATGGAGGACAAAGTGTCTATACCAGGGTTTCTCAACCTTTGGAGGCTGGGGTGCCCCTATCACTCTATAGACTCTATACCTTTAACCATTGTATAGAAGAGGGAATTTGGGCAGGTGCAGCTCATCATGGAAGGGTGCAGAAGCTGAACCTGCCCAAATTCCCTCTTCTATACAATGGCAGTGGTTAAAGGCAGCGGTTCCCAAATTGGGAGGCACAGCTCCCGGAAACCAGCCAGGGGAGCTGCGGGGTGCCACAGACTCCTCTCTGAAAACAGTGCAATGCCAATTGGCAGACATCAACATAATGTAATGGGAGCCATGGCCAATGGTCGCCAATGGTCAGGGGAGCCGCAGGTAAAAAAAAAGCTTGGAAAACACTGGTTAAAGGTATAGGCACCATTGTCTTCCATTGTATCTGTCACCCTGAGCGTGTCACATTTTACAATAGCTGTAAATGAGCTTATGCCTCTGGAATATGAAACCTTACATAGGATTGGGATGCCTGTCATCATGAGAAACTTTTGCTGGATTGTGGCCTTTGTGGGTCATCTACTGATGGGGGTGGTGTCAAAGGTGAGGCATTGAACCGTACCTCTCAGAGGCCCCACCAGGCAAGGCTGACCTCTGAATCCTTAGTACTGGTGGTGACAGTGGTAACATCAATATGTCATCAGGGGCACCATTGGAGACCCAGAGAAGGCCTTGCCCAGGGCGCCAACAACCTGGTG
Organism: Plestiodon gilberti rubricaudatus; assembly: GCA_026170595.1. NCBI lineage: Eukaryota > Metazoa > Chordata > Lepidosauria > Squamata > Scincidae > Plestiodon > Plestiodon gilberti. The sequence goes on along the minus strand of JANXHW010000002.1, from coordinate 215,960,573 downwards.
CCAGCACCATCTGCTGACTTAGCATTGCTGCAATCAAAACTGTGTTGGTTTGCTGCTTTGGTTTTGTGGGGAAAGACAGTCACAGACATTGTCACGCATCAGTCTTGATATGATTTTAATTCACAGTCTGTCTGTATTTTCTTGGGCTTTTGAGAAAAATGGCCGTGTCAGAATATTACAATATTACGTTCATGGAATGGGAATGAAAGTCATTTTCATGCAGCTGAGCTGGCAGAATACAATATGAGATAATTCCCCAAATACAGGCTGTGAAATGATCTTGCTGCCTTGTGCTAGAGTAGAGGATACAGCTTTGGTCACTGAGATTTCCAAAGGAATAAGTAGGGGGATAAGAGCAGTTAAAAAATGAAAACTATTGCATGAACTTAGCTGCTCGTATTGGATATGTGAGAACCTATCAATCCTCTTCTAATAACACAATTATTGATTGCTTATACTCACTGGAAAAGCCCGGCAAGTAAAACTTAGATTGGTTGGACACACACACACACACACACACACACACACGCACGCACGCACGCGCATGCACGCGCACGCGCACACACGCACACGCACACGCGCACACGCACACGCGCACACGCACACGCACGCGCACGCGCACGCACGCACACACACACACGCACACACACACACACACACACACACTACTTTGAAGACTGTCTCTAATTTCTCGTTCATCTGGACCTGGGATTGTTCAAGACCTTGAGGAAATATCCTCTGGGAATACCAGTCACTCAAATGTCTGCTTATTATTTTATATTTTTTTTAAATTATGTTTTAAAATTTCTGCTTGTTAGCTGTCTTGAGAGATTCTTTTTTGAACTAGAATGGCAGGATAGAAAGATTCTTAATACAAATACACTGTTTATTATCTGTGTAATACAGTTGCTGTGCAAATGTTTTGCATCTGCCAAATGCTATGTTCAAGCAAAATATTATGACAGTTTCTGATAGCTTGAACTTGGTCACATGACACACTGTTTTTCCCCCTCCCAATGTGAACCTGGGAGTAGGGTACTTCAAGTAATCATGGTCTTTAAAATATCTATTTACTTAGTGTATGAGCTGCTGTGGTAGACCTTGATTATCTTTTTTTCATGATGCATGATGGGGCCCTGGCTTATGACTAGTGCTCCAGGTGATACTACAATTCAGATAACAGAAATAATGTTGAAACACTGAACGGCTGCCCCAGACAGTAACAAGGATGCTAGGCAGCAGATGCAGACTTTAAGAGAAAGATGTGCTGTTTATTTTGAGAATTTGCACAGAGGTAGATTATGTTGCAGCAGCAGAATATGCTGCTCAGATAAATAGAATCAGGTTAAACTGTTTGTTTTGGTTCCTTGGTCCTTTAGAAGTAACAGTAAAAATATTGGCATTGGCAAAGCAGGCATTACATGACTTTCTCAGAGGGTAGAAAAGAAGGAATTGATTCTTAAAGAAACTGACACTCTTAAAATAACCCTCCCCCCCTTTATTTATTTGTCCAAAAAGATATCAGGTTGGTAATAATGAACTGTTTTCCCCCAGCAATTTCAAAGAACCACAAAGAGCAAAGAAGAACCTGCTGAGAATAGCACTTCTGTACTTGAGACCTTTGCAAAGTAAATTTGCTTGGTAATCCACAATTTTTATCCCATGCCAATCAGCTAATATTTTCTCCTTAAAGATAGTTACACTATAGAGAACTAAAGTTTTGGTGTGATTGCTAATCCATCAATCATTTATGTTTGTAACTCATACTGTGAGTGATGGCTCAGGATGGTTGATATACAGCCAGGCTGGATGAGTGAATAAAGAATCTGTCAGAGGAACTGTCCTCACCTGGAGTTCTTCCCAGACTGCTATTGCCTCCGTTTCCAGGAGCAGTGACACTTGAATGGGAATTATGCTGCCTCAATCCTAAAGGTGCCTAGTGCCACTGGAACGAGCATTCCGGTGGCGCTAGGTGCTTCCTGGCTGTCGCAAAATGTGACATGCAGGAGCTCTCAGCCTCACTGTCGCAGCTGGCGAGCTACTGGCTCCATGAGCCAGCAGATTCTGGACACCCATTGGCCCAGATGAGTATGTGTAGGGGGAGGGAGGGATTGGATGGAACAGAGCACCAATGGGGCGGAGGGCGGAACGGGACAGGGCAGGGAGTGAGTTAGGCAGCATCGGTATCCACCAAATCCAACCCTCCTTCCTGGTCTCCATCTGCCTTCCTGGGTCAACACAGACTTGCGGTATCTATAGAGCTTGTGTAGCTCCAAGTAGACCCAGCAGCCTGGCACAGGCTTACCCTGGGGGAAAGTAACAAACATTCCCTTAACACAAGGAGGCCTCTGGAGGCTGAAACTCTCCTGCGGGATACAGCAGGCGCCATGTTGGCATCACTGCATGGGGAGTTAGGGTTGGTCTGCCCATTATACATGATGCTTATGGGAGCTTCCCTCTCAGGGGAAACATCAGACCCAAGGGGACCACTCCGGATTGGAAAAGAGCTAAAGCCTCCCGCTAACCCTACTGTGGTCCCATCAGACCACCTCACTCCATCCGACTCCTGAAAGATATTTCATCAAAAGAAATGAAACAGTCAAGGGCCAAATTATGTATTCATACAATGCATCCGACCTACAGTCTGCTATGGAAAATACTGTCTGAAATAATTCTGTACTGCAGCATTTGCCAGTATTTGTTAGCTATTTAGCTTTTTTTTTTTTCAGATGACGATTCTTTTAAATTATGTTCTAGTAGAGATGCTTGCAATCAGTTTCTACTAACATAGTTTCAAAATATATTACTTATTTGTTTCTCCTTGTAAAACAGATGTTGACGAATGATAAGCTGCTTCTTCCTCTCCCATGCAATTTCAGCCTATAATTTAGTCATCAGGAGAGGCACACAGTTCTGCATGCAAACTGCTCCTATCTTTGCTATTACTGGGCTGGTCTTTGCAACTGCTATATACATGTTGAGTATCCCTTATCCAGACTGCTTGGGATGGGAAGTTGTCTGGATTTTGGATTTTTCTGGATTTTGGAATGTTTGCATAAATATGAGATACCTTGGGGATGGGACCCACGTCTAAACACGAACTTTTGGGGCTGGTCATTGACCATAATAAAGATGTTGATTGATTGAAACACAAAATTCATTTTATGTCTCATATACATCATATACACACAGTCTGAAGGTAATTTTATACAATATTTTTTGTGCCCCAGCATGCCTTGCACTATGCCAGCCAGGTGCTGGAAAAAGTTTTTATATATTATATATAGCTCACCATCTATATACTGTATATATGTTGATCTGGAATTCTTAGGTTGTAAGACATCAAATTCTCAATGTGAGAATCAATAATTCACAGCCATTCTAGAAAAGATCACCCGATCGTCAATATTCTGACTTTACATTTTGTTCTTTGCTTGTCTGTAATTGGGACCTCTTTAATGGAGCAAGATGCTTGTTGCTCACCCAGCTACCATACATTTTGAAATCCTGATCAATGATAGAATTGTTATTTTCCTGGTGTTTGAAGGCATTTTAATTGGAAATTCTTTGTACAGCAGAAGAACCTGGGCTGGCAGCTAATTTCAGTTTCTTTTGGTGGGAAATGTACAGACAAAATATAAGCAGAAACACCCTAAGCTAGATCAAGAGTCATCCTGTTGTCTTGTGTTACATTTCCACAGTGACTAAATTCTTCAGTGTAAACATCAGCTGAATAAGTGTAGTGTGTACTTGATGAAGGTACTGCAATTTTCAGCACACTTACCTGGGAGTAAACTCCATTGAATTTAGTATGAGTTACTTCAGAGTAACATAATACATAGCTTTGCTCTATTATGGCCCAATGCTATGGGTGTGATACGCTGAAAGATATCACGATCTGTCAGTGCATTGCACAATATACCATCATCCTGAACTCACTGCCATTCTGTGGCCCACTAACAAAGGCGCAGCAACTGGGAAGCCACGTACCACTAGCGGTGGGCCATAGATGGCCCGCTGGAGCAGGTAAGGTGGCAGTGGGGGCAGTTTGGGGTGGATTGTGGCAGGGAGCAGGCTGGGCCAGGGAGGTTTGGGAGAGGAAGGGTGAGGATCTTAGCTGCAGCTGCATAAACTGAGATCCTATTCCCCTTCCCCAGCCCTCAGCTGCCTCCTAAAGAGCTGGCATAGGTCTGAGGACACCCATTGGAGGCCATGGGGAAGTAAGGAAGAAACGTTTTTATCTTTCCTTAGTCGCCTGGTTCCCCCTCCCCACCCCAACATAGCATGCAGCAGTGCTCCATCAGCGTCAGGGTCCATGAGAAGGGGTAAAGGGGGTAAATTGTACCTGAGCCCAAGGTCAAAAAGGGGGCCCAGGAGCCAAAGAAGCGTGTCCATAAATTTCCTGGGATCTCAGCAGGCCTCATGGAAAGTGAGAGGGTGGCTGGACCAGGTCTTCTGGGCAGGTAGACCTGGGCACCACATCTGGATTCTTCCCAAATCAGGAAGCAGTGGCGTTGCTGGAGCGTGGCGCGCGGGGCGGGCTGCCGGGGGGGGGTGTGACGCGCGCCCACGTGCACCCGCCCTGAGGCTCTGAGCCCCACGTGCGTCCGCATCACCGTCCGGAGGCTCCGAGCCCCTGGGAGCGTCCCGAGATCTTTTCCCGGGCTCGGAGCCTCTGGACGGGCGACGCGGGCGGGCGATCCGAGGCTTCTCCTGGCCTCGGAGCCGGAGAAAGCCCTGGAACGTCCACCACGACCGGCAGCGTCCGGGGCCTTCTGAGAAGGCTGACGGCATCAGCGCGCTATTTATTCTTTTTTTTTTTAGCGCATGCGCAGAACAGAAATAGGCAGCCCTTGCCTCAAAAACGTTCTGCGCATGCGCGAAAAAGAATAAACAGCGCGCCGACGCCGTGGGCCTTCTCAGAAGGCCCCAGACACCGGAAGAAGAGGGTCGCCTTCTCAGAAGGCCTCCTCCCCTGGAAAGAGCATCGCTGGGCGCCGCCCGGGGGTGGGGGGTGACACGTGCCCCCCCTCCTGATCCCGGGTGACACTCGTCCAGTGACGCTACTGTCAGGAAGTCTGGTAGACCTGGGCTCCAGAGACTTTTCCATTGCTGCCCTTCCCCCACCCTGTTTTGCCCCTCCCCCTTTGAGAAGGGGCCCCAAAGAAGCTTTGTACCCCCTGATAAAATTCCTCTCAGAGGCCCAGATCAGCACCGCTGCATTACACAAACTGGTGGGGATAGGATTGGGCTGCATGCGGACTACAAGCTGAACATGATCCATATTTGGGCTGCATTAGAAGAAGCATAAAGTCTAAACCACAAGAAGTAATAATTCCACTCTATACTGCATGAATCAGACCTCACTTACAATACTGCATCCAGTTCTGGATACCAATTTTTAAGAAGGACATTGATAAGCTGGAATGAGTCCACGAGAGGTGAAGGACAGTGAAAGTTCTGGAAACCAAGTCCTATCAGGAATAGTTAAAAGTGCTTGGTATGTTTAGCTGGAGAAGACCAAAGGGAGATATAATATCCATCTTCAAATACAGTATCTGGAGGGCTATCATGCATGCAGAAAAGCAGGAGAACTTACTTTCTGTGGTTCTTGAGGGCACCACTAGAACCAATGGATTGACACTAGAGAGGTAAACGTAAGCTAGACATGAGAGAGAATTTTCTAAGAGCTGTCCAGCATTGGAACACTCTGCCTCATGTAGGTGTGGGCTGTCTGTCAGTTGAGGTTTTCGAACAGAGGCTGGGTGATCACTTGTGAGAGATGTAGTCGCCTGCATTAAACATATGACCTGCAAGGAAGGTCCCTTCCCACCAGTACTGTAGCTGGCGTTTTTCCAAGGGGGCTGTGGGCGGGACGACGCATCTTCGCCCCGCCCCCTGCCACCAGAATGGAACGGAACCTTTTGGCTTTGGTCCCGCTCCATTCCGGTGGCGGGGGGGGGGGCAGGGCGAAGATGCGTTTTGTCCCGCCCACGTCCCCCTTGGAAAAACACCAGCTACGCTACTGCTTCCCACTCTAACATTCTATGATGAAGTGCACATGCATGACTATGACACATATAGTACTTACCTTACATTACTCCTCTGCTCAGAATTTCAGCCTTCCATGGCTGCCTTTCATTCTTTTTTGGAAGTCAGAGCTTTCTTGCATGCATTTTGGCTTAATGTGGAGTCACACCCACCATCAGCAGCGCAGTGAGCAGCTGCTTGGGACCTTCTCAACGGTGGCAGTAGAATAGAATTATGGAACTCCCTTCTAAGGAAAGTTCTCCTCACTCTTTGGTGGAGGATTTTAAACGGTTGGCAAAGACTACATTGTTTCAAACAACGTTTAGGGTCCCTCTGACTGTGTTGTTATAGTTTATCTCTCCGGATTTGTTTGTTGGTCTCAGTTGTATGTTTTTTTTTTAATGTAAACTTTTTCATACTAGTATAATCATATTGTTTCCTATTCTTATTATGAATTCTAATTGTAAAACAAATAATAAAGCTGACCTTCCCCAAGTTCCCCAGGAGGCCTAAACCGTAGTCAAGCCAGCCGTTGGAGGAAGCCACTGAAAGGGGATGTTGCTTGACTCGTCTTGCTGGCTTTTAACTAACCTGACCAGTTTTTTCTCTCTTCTTTTTGACACTCAGCCATTTTATTTTTAGCCTGGCTTCAATGTTAGCTGAAGGACACTCTTCATCATAATTGTATGCTTTTAAACATATTAAAATGAAAACACTTCTCTGGAAATGCCAACAATCCTGAAAGCTCCTGCTATCAATTAGGTGCTTGGTGGTTCTCTGTCCACAAGAAGCGCTTCCTGAGACAATTAGCGCTGTTCTCCTTCCAGAGAAGTCAAGAACTGACGTTCTTCCTATAGAAGTTCGACCTATATTTACTGTGGGTGTAGACATGCACCTGCCATTTCTTATGCATGTTATATGTTAAGTGCCTTCAAAACATGTATTTATTTTTCACATTTTTATACTGTCCTTTCCCTCCTTTTGTCATCACAACAACTCTGTGGGGTAGGTGAGGCTGAGAGATAGTGACTGGCCCAAGGTCACTCAGGAAGCTTCATGGTTGAGCAGAGATTTGAACCTGGATCTTCCATGTCTAAGTCCAACTCCTGAACCACGACACCATCCTGGCTCTAAACTGGCAAATAGTCTAAATCAGGCATTCCCAACCTGTGGTACGCATACCACAGGGGTACGTGGGCCGCAGGCCGGGGGTGCGCGAGATGCTGTCCCTTATCAGCTGCAGCGATCAGCAGCTGATAAGGGACAGCAGATTTTTTCCAAGTCCTCCTGCCCGTGCCGCAACCCAGAAAAGAAGGCTACAGCCCTGCCAATTCAGCAGGGCTGTAGCCTTTCCCTCCGGGTTGCAGCGCGAGCGGAAGGACCCACCCGCCCACACCACAACCCGAAAAAGAAGGCTTACAGGTCTACACTGTCATCTGCAGTACAGGCCTGCATCCTACCTTTTCTCGGCACCGCCATCTTGGATCTCGCGAAATCTCGTGAGATCCGAGATGGTGGCGCCCACATCTCGTGAGAGCAGATGAGGGTATGCATCACTCATGAGGGCACATCTCGTGAGGGTACGTGGGGGGAGCCGCTCAGGAGGTACGCGGGGCGGTCGGAGGCCCGCATAGTGGGTACGTGGGCCTATGAACGTTGGGAACCCTTGGTCTAAATAATAGGGACACATATCTATGCTCCACAGTGCATATTTTTGGGTACCAATAACCACAACTCAAAAAGGTTCAGATGAGGAAGCTTTTTTCTGACAATCCATCTTCACACATGTAGGCGCGCACATTAACACAGAGAAGGTGAGGTGGGTGCTTAAGTAATGTGAGTGAGTGTTCATACTAATCTTTTGTTTTGTTTTACTTCACTTAAGCAAAGTGGCACAGCTATGTCTGCGATATTCCTAGCATGCTGAAGACCACTGTCAAAACCATTATTTTTCCCACGTATTAAAAAAAGAAACCAGTCTGTGAAGGGGATGTAAGAAGATATACATTCACCAGATTAATTGGCTCACAGCCTACCACACTGGAGGACTTGACACAATCAGATTTTCTCCCAGATAATCCTTAGTTAAATCATTAGAGCTTAAATGGAAACCTCATGTGTGCATAAGATGGACTCTCCCTTTATGCGAATGCTCTGAACCCTGAGAGGCTGTAACACAGAGCGCACAGTCTGCGGCTTTCATAAGCAGAGAATTCTTTGGCATTATCATCAGTTCTGTCCTGTTGCTGCTGACAAATTATTGCTTCCTGAATAAACTGAGAAGAATAAGGGAAGAGGATTTGGTCAGATACAGTTATTTCAACTGGAATTAACTCGACAAATAAAAGAGGGAAAACTCCTCTCTTTCCTGCCTACCTTCCACTGCTAGTCTATCATATTCAAACATGTTTCATTATGCAGTTTGACAGTACAGTATTTAGACAAGATAGTACAGCAAATCCAGCAATGTAACAAAGGCAAATGCTGCACAGATCTAGGGATCTCATTAGTAGGCTAGAGTCTAGGGCAGTGGTTCCCACGAAGCAGTTTCTGGGGGGTCGTAGGATTTTGGCTGGATGGCCACACCCAAGATGGTGGCTCACTCTCCCCCCCCCCCACTGCAGAGGAAGAAATGTCTGATGCTCTCTTGGGGCTTGTTTGCTCAACTTGTGTTACTTTCTGCTTGCCCTTTAGCAACTCTATTAGCTCACCTCCCCCCAAAATGGCACTGGTTATGAGTACAATTTTTTAAAGTGTGATTTATTAAACAAATTTATTAAAAACAATGACATCACTTCCTGTTTACTGACATCACTTCTGGCCCGGAGTCGGGACGGTGACGCGTGGGTGACGTGCGTCACGGAGGTGACGCGCGGGGGTGCGCGCGTCACCCCCTGGTGGTCTGCCCCCCTGCCACGCTCCAATGACGCCACTGCATGCCACCAATATTCCTGACCCCTCCCTGGCCTGGCCGTGGCCGGCCAATCACTTTTGCGCCTCCTGGCCGGCCAATTGTCTCCACGCCGGCGCCGCTTACTCCAAAGGTGCTGCGAAAGTGCTTTATGGCACTTTCGCGATACCATAGTTGGGCTGACTCACTCCGCTGGTTTATAGATGCGCAGGATGAAGCCATTAGTGACAGGACCGAAGGGCAAGAATGGGAAGTTCTCTGTGATGGCCCAAAGTTCTCAAAATGGCAGTAGGGGTGCAATTTTTTAAAAACGGATGTACTAATTTTGCATTGAAATCAACGGGGCATAAGAAATTTAACTATCTATGGATTGTGTCCTAGGACTTGTTTTTCATGGTTCACTTGACTTCATTACAGAATCGAGGCCTATGCAACCTCTGCTTGAGGTTCCAGACCTTCCTCAGAATGGAAATCACCACCCTGAACAAAAGCCATACATTCCCCCCCCCCACACACACACACACAACTACATTTTGAACTTGGGACTTTACTGCCAGAAGCTGCCATTTAATTATTAGACTGGCGATATCTGAGAACTGTGACACCTTCCAGTGAAAGCTGCCAACAGTCCTTAGCATCCGTTATTATTAAGATTAATAATTCATTAAATTGCAAGGACTGAAACGAAACTAGGCAACAATTAATCTCTTAATTTATTTAACTAATCTGGCCTTTCTGATTTGAACAGGGCAAAAAAAGAGCTGCCTTTCAAGCAGACATGCTGCCGTAGCCCATCTTGTATTAATAAAAAAAATGAATCAGGTTGAAAATCAATAACCTTTAGCACTTCCTAATTGGCTTGTGACACAAGACTTGGCATCTATTGTAGAAGACAGAAGCAGTGGCAGTTCTATGGCAACAGAAGGAACACGTTTGCTTTTTTTGCTTGAGAGAAGGAAAATGGGGCCAGCACTATAAGCACTGTGCAAAGCTTCACAGCTCATTTCAATTCTATTTAGGGTTATCGCAAGTGGAGAAGTGGTGGTGAGAAAATAGGGCACTTACTTGACCGTGATCACCAGTCCCCATCCCATTTCCCCACCCTGCACTTTCCTTCTGCAAGATAAAAAAATACATAAAATGGTATTGTTATTGTAAAATATTTATATACTGCTTTTCAAATAAAGTTCACACAGTGGCTTACATAAAAAGACATTCACTATCCCAGAGTCCTCACAGTGTAAAAACGTACATGTAACACCCTACAGGAAAAAAAAAATGCTGAATGGAAGGGAGATTTGAATTGGGGAAATGGTGGCTGGAGAAAAATGAAAAATAGGTACAACAAGGCCTAAAGGTAGGGGCATGAGAAAATGATGATCATGAAATAAAAACACAACACTGCCTTCTGCTAAAAAAAATCTGCAAAAAATAATAAAACAAAATCATGTAATTTTGAGTCATTCTTCATCTGCTGACACTGTACAACTTATACCACCTGCCTAGTACACTTTTAAAGCAGTTACAGTTGAGAAAAATGGGAAAACTTTGGAATAAAAACACAGGGCAGGAGGTCTGGCTCAGTTGGTAGAGCGATTGTCTCATACATGCCTGAAGATCTGAAGGATGGCAGTTCAAGACAGCTGGAAGCGTTTGTGTCTTGCCGGCAGGCTGAGCTGATAAGTTGCAGAGCCTCTGTGGGGGAGTGGAACTGCAGCTGCAGCACTTGAGTGGCAGTCAAGGCTGCCTGTCAGCTGAAGCGAGGTGAGGCAAACGCCAGAAGAGAGAGAGCTGGACTGTGAAAGCAACATCTAGAATGAAGGGTTCTATGAAAGATTAGAACATTATTGTATTGTAAAAACCCTTTGGGGTTTAATACACTGCCTTGAATTAAAGTCGGAGGAGAAATCTGATGACCAAGAAAGGCGGTATATAAATACTGTATATTATTATTATTATTATTATAACAATGCTTTCTGCTATTTCGTTTGTGTTAAGTACCAAAATCTGCGAAAAAATAAAACCATTTTCTCCCACCTCTACCTATAGGACACCAGGGGGCAGTGTACTGTCTCCAGGGTACTAAGGGCCCAATCCTACCTAACTGGCGTGCCGGCACAGCATGCGCTTCGCTGGCACACCAGGCCTCTGTGCATTGCAAAAGAGCTGTAAAGCCCTTTGCGATGATGCAGAAGAGCATTAGTGCAAAGGCTGTTGCCTGCGGGCATGAGCTGGCACCTTGGAGGATGCCCACTGGATCAGGTAAGTCCCCCACTGGGCCGTGCAGAGATGGGGCTGGGCATGGAGGGGGCAAAACAGGGCGGGGCAAAATGGATGAGGGTGGGCGGATTGGGCCCAGGAGGGGGGCGGAATCGGCAGCACCAACTTGCACAGTATCCTACCCCCCCTTCCCAGGCCTGATCTGCCAACACAGGTCAACTCTCGGACTTGCACCAGCTATATAGCTCATGCAGGTCCGAGTTGACCTATAGCAGTGGCTGGGGCTGAGGAGACCTCCCACCTGCTAAACTCCCTCGTGGGATGCAGCATAGCCTGTGCTGGCGCCGCGGTGATTCAGCAGCCCCACATAAGTTAACCAACACAGAAATGTGAGACTTCATTTTATACATATGATGCAGCTAATGATCATCATATGGCATAGCACGAACAGGAAGCAAGTTTAATTACTCTTTCCTTTCATATTTATTCTCTTACAATGGAAGCTAAATTTAGAATTATGTCATTACCAGAGATGATTTTATTGCCTTTGCTGGCTGCAGTCCAGCATTGCATGTACTGTATGTGCCATCTGCAAAATAACCTGAGCTATTCTGAAAGATTCCTCCTCAGCATCTGCCTGCTTCAAACATCCAAGGGTTTTTTTAACTCCCCCAAATGTCAAGAGAAGATGTCATGTAGTAAGATGTGAGCCTTCTCCCCGCCTCAACTTTCCCTTTCAGAAATTCTCACACCAAATCTCCAAACTGTTTTTTTAAACTTGGGCTGGGGATTCTCTTTGCTGAATGTTCTCTTTGCTTGGGCTGGGAGTGGGCTGGGGATTCTCTTATTATTGACTTTTAAATTTAACTTTTTGCAATATCTTTTTTTTTTAAAAAAATCTATCTTACATCTCACTCTCTCCCCTACATATGGACTTACTAAGAGCAAAATTAATCAAGGTACAAATAGAAACAGTTCAGGAGTTCTGTGGGAAGAAGGTGCTAAATAGCAGCTCCCAGAAGACGTGTGGTGGAGATACAAGTGGTGTGTGATGGGTGGAAGACTGGCTGTTCTGTCTTTCCCACATACTAGAGTACTGTATATCTTTGCCTTCTTCCACAGAGGCACACAAAGTATCCTTCCAGTAAGCAGAGGAGGAAGGGCAAGCTGAGAGACAGTGCTGTGCTCAACAAGACCAAACCACCCACGGAGTTTCTCAGTCACCCACTACTCTCTCTGAGTAGTTCTGTGCAGCCATTATGTTACTCTGGTTCTCTTAAGTGGCCAGTTAACTTTAGTTTGGTAGCAAATGGTCTCATGAAGGTCCCCCCTCAGCCTGTCAGTTTTATAGGCTGCTTACTTAAATATTCCGTGGATAGGAGAATGCATGTTGTATACTTTATATGTGCATTTAAAAAGTGTTGACCTTCATTTCACCTCCACAAATCCCATTCCCCTGAGGCACTTGTATCAGCATGCCTTTAGCGTGAACCTATTAAATATCTCTTTCCTAATTAAAAGCGGATCAAAGTACATATTAACTGTTGTGTTATGCCCAAGCTGTTTCCTTCCCCCCCAACTTTAGTGTAAAAGGGCTGCAATGTTCCCTTTGTGTGCTCTTTTTATGTCTATATATAAATCTTCTTGATAAAGGAGGCCTAATGAGGAAAGGGCTGATGAAATGAGTGATAGCAGCAGATATGATGAGAAGAATGAGGAACCGAGTTCAGGCCCTGAAATGCAATCGAAAAATGCCCACTGGAAACTTTTATAAATGTCCTTTCATTGCAGTAGAATAGTGAAAGCTAGTTTGGTGTAGATCAAGGAGAGAGGTAGAAGGCAGGATGCCAAGACATATACCAGGGTGGCCAAACTTGCTCAACGTAAGAGCCAGGGTGGTCAAACTTGCTCAACGTAAGAGCCACCCACGATAAACTTCAGATGTTTGAGAGCCGCAAGATATGAACAAACATTTATTTATTTTAATATCTTGTCAAAACATGGAGGAAAATATGCAAACCAATAAAATTAGAGATTTTAATCAGATGCCACCTTATGTCTTCTAATATTGTTATGATACGCTTAAGGGGCCTGGAGGTAAAAAGGTTAAGGTTGCAATCCTATACGCATTTATGTGGGAACCAGTCTCACATCATTCATGTATAGGATTGGACTGCACATAGTATCATCACTGGCATTGCATGTGTCTTCTGGTCTAATGGAGATTTGACTACACTTAAAGATAAACGGGAAGGATAGGAGAAAGAAGGAATACAACCTAATTCATACAAAAAAAGTAGACAAGGTGTTAGAACTATCCTGAACTGCACCAGTACAGTCTGTAGGGGGGAAATTTAATGGCTGGACTCTTGCCCATAGGAAGAAAATGTCTATATACAGTACTTACAAAAATGCTGTACTGTATCAGGATATGGTCTAGGCCAGGGGTTCCCAACCTTTGGAGGCCTGCGTACCCCTACGTGGGCCTCCGGTCGCCCCGCGTACCCCCAGACTTGCTGCCCCCATGTACCCCCTTAAAATGTATTTTTCCGGGTTGCAGCGCAGGCAGGCGGGTCCTCCTGCCTGCGCCGCAACCCGGAGGGAAAGGCTACAGCCCTGCCAAATCGGCAGGGCTGTAGCCCTTTTTTCCGGGTTGCAGCACGAGCAGGATGACCCACCCACGCCACAATCCAGGAAAAAAGCTACAGCCCTGCTGATCCCTGTAGCCTCCCCGGTAGCTCCTCCTACCTGTTCTTCTGGACACCGGCACCGCCATCTTGGATCTCACGAGATTTTGCGAGATGAGGCAGTAGTTCTGCCTCATGTGCCCTCATTGCATTTGGGCACCACCATCTTGGATCTCACAAGATTTTGCGAGATCCAAGATGGCAGTGCCCAGAAGAGCAGGTAGGAGGAGCTACCGGGGAGGCTACAGGGATCGGCAGGGCTGTAGCCTTTTCCCCCGGGTTGCAACGCCCGCGCCTCAACCTGGAAAAAAAGGCTACAGCTGACCATTATCAGCTGCTGATGGCAGTAGCTGATAACGGGCAGCGTCTCGCGTACCCCCGGCCTGCGGTCTGCATACCTCTAGGGGTACGGGGGCCTTCAAAGGTTGGGAACCCCTGGCCTAGGTTAGAACATTTCTCCCTGACTTTTAGTTTTCTATTTATACAAGGAGGTTTGTGTGTTTGTATGTGTATGTGAGAGAGTGAATATAGAGAAGCATGTAAGTCCTGAAATCCCTAACCTGCAATCTGAAGTAGTACATTCCAGAAACACTTCAAAAAAGAACAGCAATAATAATAACTTTTGAGTTTTCTAATAGTGTAATTTGTAAGAACAAATGCAATGTGTATTTAACATTCAGCAAAGTAGGGGAATGTAAAGCAAGATGGGAGGTTTGGAGGTCAAGTGATCCAGTTGGTCTGATTTAAAGAGATGAGTCAGATTGGAATCCGAGGCAGGAGAAAACGAAGGCTAGAGGGAAAAGGCCAGAGATGCGAAGGAAGCCTAGCTTCACAGTGGTTCTCAAGAATGATGTGTTCCAAGAAGGTTGCATTGCCTTTGTGGTCACAAGGTGGTACAGGTAATTTCTAAAGGACTAGGTGCTGTCGGCAGAGCCCGTGCGATCATTAGCCCAACTAGGAAGCCACCTTGGGCTCAGAACTCATGGGGTGCAGTACTTAATGAAAGCTCTAGGTTGTTGGATAGGCCCTCTAGGATAGAACAGTTTACTTATCCATAAATTGATCCATCCCAAATGCAAAAAAATGTCTGGGCTTGTTAGTGAAGATAGGGCATTTCAAATTATAAACTCCCTTTAGAGACGACTTACTAATTAACCTCATGGACAAAACAAAAGCAGCTGCAGAAATATAGATAAAGGCAAGTAAATTAGAGGGGTTTTGCCTTGGCTCTTTTAAAACAAGCTTCAGTTTGGAGAGAACTATCACACTTTCCCTCTAGACTTGTAGAAGATATTAGCCAATGTTGAAGAAACATTTTATTCTATAACATTTTATTCATTTTATTCTAAACATTTTACTCTCACAACTCTGACTCCTGCTGCACATTGGATGGGAGTTGATGTCATTGATAATCCGAATACTATGATGGAGGTCCTTTTTATTTTTATTTTTTGTTGGATAATTCCCTTACAAGAGGCTTCTGATGAACTTAAACATTGCTTGGGGTGATATTATATTATTATTATTATTATTATTATTATTAATAATAATAATAATAATAATGTAAAGAAGATTGTAGAACAAGGTGACAGGTAAAGAATGGGGTTTCTTACATTACATTGTACCTCTCTTTTCACTATAAAGTGGTAATTGAGAGCAAATGGAAGGCAGTTGAGGAGAAGGAAGAATGAGGCTGTGCACATGTGCACAGGCCTACTTTCTTCCAACAGTACCAGAGCATGAGTTCAAACAATGTTTGTGCTTGTATCCGCAGTGTGAGCATCATTCTCGAATTGGGTGTGCAGCATTCCCTAATACAAGGAGGATCCCTCCTCCATAAGTACATACAGGTACTCCATAAGTACTCCATAAGTACAACCCCCCTCCCACATCTGTGGTTTCACTTATCCATGGTTCACAAATTCCCCCATTGCGCAAATGACTTACCTGCCTCTGATTGCAGCCCAACGCAACACTGTCTCCTGTGTCTCACTGTCTCTGTGCTGTTTGCAAATGCTAACAAGAAGTGCTAACAGGAAGCGGGTTGGAGGGCTGAAAACAACGCGAATGCAGATGTATCATTTGCGCGATGGGGGAGGATTTGTGAGCCGCTTCTTGTAGGGTTTGCTGTTATCCAGTTTCCAGTATTTGCGGCGGGAGTGGGAATGTATCCCCTGCGGTTATGGGTGGGTGGGTGGGGGGGATGCCTGTATTTGTCATTGTGACCAAAAACTGTACTCATTGTCAGCATGGAGATGGGACTTACAGCTATGCTGGGTATAACATCTGCATAGGGTTAGGGTCTCTTCTTTTCAGCTACGGCCCCTTCATTTTTAAGCATCATTTGGTGGAGGCAGAAAAGTGGTAAGGTACAGGTTTTTGCTGATTAAGTTCTTAAAATACTACCCCCCCCCCAGTCAAAGGGGAGCAATTCTAGTATATCAACTAGAAACAGATAAACTGAAGAAAAATTAACAGAGGTTCTTAAAGTACGGATTTAAAACTATTATAAAGAATGACAGTAACATCTGCAAATTATATGGTAATGAAAGATTTCAGAGGATATCAACAAGATTAAATTTGTAGGAGCAACAATGGCATGCATAATTCAATGTAGGAGAACCTCCATATTCATGTAGTCCCCTCGTTATGTCCTGGTTCTGTTCTGGAGGTATGTCTGGAAGTCGGAACCAACGTAAACCAGAATAGCGCTACTGTGTCTTTGCAAAAACACAAGACTGGACAGACTGCGCCTGTGCAAAACTGCAGGCATGGCTGTCCAGCCAGCTCTTGTTGCTCAGTGCTATTGTGCTGGTGTGAAAGCGCCAATGCAGCTGTCCACAAGTCAGGACATCCATAAGTCAGACATCCATAACTTGGCGACTATCTGTATTCTGAAAAAAACATTTACTCTTTTCAGAACCGTGTGCCTCACAAACATTAAGTGAATGTGTGAGGGAACCAGGATAGTTGAGGGCTCTTCTTGTATTCTTATGTTAGATGGACCTTTAGTCTGATCCAGCAGGACCCCTCTTATGTAGTCCAAAAAAAACAAAAACAAAAAAAAACTATAAAGGTTCTAATGCTATGCATGTTAGGAGTATGTTGCACAGAATTCAGTAAAATTTACTGCCAAGCAAAACATACCTAGGATGAGACTGTAGGTTTTTTTTTTTTTTTTACTATACAGTAAAAGGGTAATTTAGGTAAAGGTAAAGGTATCCCTTGACAATTAAGTCCAGTCGTGTCCGACTCTAGGGAGCGGTGCTCATCTCCGTTTCAAAGCCGAAGAGCCAGCGCTGTCCGAAGACGTTTCCATGGTCATGTGGCCGGCATGACTCAACACCGAGGCACATGGAACGCTGTATAGTAAAAAAAAAAACTATACAGTAAAAGGGTAATTAGGCCAGCGGATGGCACAGTGGGTTAAACCGCTGAACCATGAGCTGTCGATCGAAAGGTCGGCAGTTCGAATCCGCGACGGGGTGAGCTCTCGTTGCTTGGCCAGCTCCTGCCAACCTAGCAGTTACAAAGCATGTTAATGCGAGTAGATAAATAGGTACTGCTTGCGGGAAGGTAAACAGCGCTCTGTGTTCCAGCTGCATGTTACGTGCTGCGGCAAGGAGAGTCATGCCGGCCACATGACCACGGAGGTGTCTTCGGACAACGCTGGCTCTTCGGCTTTGAAATGGGGATGAGCATCACACCCTAAAGTCGGACACGACTGGACTTAATTGTCAGGGGTCACCTTTACCTTTAACTTAAAAGGGTAATTAATTAAAAAGGAAACTCATGATTAATGTGGTAGAACAGGGAGCCCTGCATTCTTTGTTCACAAACTCATAGACATTTAGGGCCCAATCCTGTTCAACTTTCCAGTGCCGATGCAACTGCAATGCAGCCCCGAGGTAAGGGAATAAGCATTCCCTTACCTTGAGGAAGCCTCCGTGTCTGCTCCCCCACCACAGGATGCAGCGCATGCCTCGTTGGCACGGCTGTATCAGTGCTGGAAAGTTGAATAGGATTGGGCCCTTAGAGACGTTGAAGAGTATCCGATTCAAAGACATTGAAAGGAGAAACTCTTGCAAAACATATAATTAATTTATGGAACTCATTAATGTCTAAGAGGGCTCCTTGTATTTCTCATCAGTTACCATGAAATGAACCTCCAGTGATTCCTGAGCTTTGTGGGAGAAAATACCTGCTAATGGCCTGATTCACAGCGCAATCCTCCGTAGATTTCGGGCACCGGAATGAGCGTTCCGGCGCCAGAAGAGGTCACAAACATGCCGTAAGGCACATTTGCGCCTCCTCGGGAGTAAGGAAGGCTGGCGCAAGGCCGGCCTCCCTCACTCCAGCGACGGACCCAGCCGTGTCCAGCAGTGGACGGTAAGTCTCTTACCGCCGACTGCGGGGGCAGTCCGCCCGTCCTAGGGAGAGTGGCCATTGGTCCCGGCAGCCCGGGACGGGGTGGGCGATGGCTGTCGGCCATATCCTAGCCCCCGCCGGGCGCCAGAGCTTTATACGGCCTCCTTTTACTTCTGCCAGCAAAATAGCTGGTGGAAATCCTAGGAGGCCGATCCGGGTGGCCGCCATTTACACTCAGGGAAGGAGACAAGCGTCTCCTTCCCTGAGTAGACCTCCCACCTGGCAGCCACACTGGCTGCCGGTGCACAGGATCCAGCAGACGGCCCGGGGGCTGCTGGCCAGATCTTGGGTAGCATTGGGCTGACAATCATGTTTCTATTTTTGAGTTAAAAGCAACCTGTCTAATTGGAAGCTTCTCTAGACTCTTTGTCATGAGAGTCATACTGTATAACAGAAATGTATTGTAGAGACAGGAGAAGAGCGGTGAGGAAACACCATGTTCATAGTTAAGATAAAAAATACTGGTGCATTTAAAAGCCAAACTGAATTTGTAACTAGCCTTAGTCAGTGTAAGTTCTCAGTGCATGTTTATTCAGAGTTAAGTTCAGGGCAGTTCTACAGGTGGGGCAGATACTGGAGCCTACAGCCACACAAGGTTCCACACCCATGTCTTGAGACACTGAGGGTCCGTTGTTACTGCTGGTCCCCACCACTGCCTGGTAGCACGGCCGTAGGACACTTACTGGACAACTGGGGGGGGGGGGAGAATAGCAGTCTTCTTCCCCCAGAGCCATTTTGCTGTTCCTGGGTGTCTTGTTCCGCCATTCTGTGTGGGGGTCTTGGGCATCCAAGAATTGTCAAATAGTGTCAGGGAAAGAGTTGCTGTTTGCTCCACTGTTGCTGCTTGCTCTTGACTGTCTCTTCATTGGGCCCTGGACCCACTGCCGGTCTTTGCAGGAGGCTGGATAACAGTGCATTCCTGAGTATATTTTCACTGGCAGAGTGATGGCTCTGCTGGCACTGGGTGTCATAAACGTGCCATAAAGCACATTTTTGAGACCTGATGAGTAAGCAGCGCCAGTGGAGAGGCTGGCGCCGCTCACTCTCTACCAGACCTGGAGCTGCGCCCGCCAGGAAAGGTAGGTTTTCTGCCGGTCAAGGCAGGGGTGGAGGGACAGCGGAATGGGGCATTCCGGGGGGGGGGCAGATTGGTCCACCAGGCCCAGGAGGGGGAGGGATCAGCAGCAGCGTGCTCCGCCGAATCCTATCCCTCAGCCTGGGCCTGGCTGGCCTTACACTGGCACCTCAGATTTGCACTGGCCATTTTGCCAGTGCACATCCAAGGAGGCCCATTGGGCCTGCTGGGGCTCTACCCGGAGGAAAGTGACAAACGTTCTTTTTCCCCCGAGGAGTGCTCCAGCTCTGCCAGCTTGGGCCCAATCCTGCCTAGGATGTAGCTGCTGCCTTAGATACACCACAGCTGCATTCTACATAGGATTACACTGTAAATCTCACTGAGTTCAATGGCATTTACCCTCAAGTAAACATTTCCTTAAATTGTAGCCTGCGGTTCCTTACTAAAGAGCAAGATACGTTCACAGACTAGCTGGTGAGAAGAAGTCAGTGTACAGTTTACCAACTGCACATCGGGTGGCAACATGTATTGGGGTTGGGGTTTTCCTTTGGGTTTTCCATTTGGGGTTGGGGTTTTCCTTTGGTTTTTTTTCCCTTTGGGGGTGTCAGTTTAGCCAGTGAATCTTCCCTCTCCCATTTTTCCAATTATCAATTTCGCTCCTAACAATATGCTGATGTTTGGTCAGAATAAAAGATGCAAGCCCAAGAACAAAAAAAGAAGAAGCCCTTTAGTGGCTATATTTACCCTAAGCTCCCCTGCCAACTTCTCTTTATGCTTGACACACAAACAAAACACTGTCCTGGCCTTCCTTTGAAGTCTGATTGTGTCAGCAGCAGGAGAGCTCCCTGCTCCAACCCATAATACAGTTCAATTCCCTTTCATGTGCAAAAGGGCACAGCAGCCTGGTTGGCACATAACAAAAGGTAGAATTCCTAACTGCTCTGCCTAGCCAACCAGCCTCAGAGCCAGTGGGGCTGGCTCAGCCGCCCATGGTGGAGAACATGGACCCTTTCCTCTGGGCACTTGCTCTGCAGAGAGCTGCCAGAGACCTCTTCTTCCAGATGTGTTGGGCACCTCTGAGGCCAAGCCTATCAGCTTTGCTGCTAAGCATACCCCCAGGTTATTGCTTCTGTCCCTTAAAAAAAGTCACAGAATCCCAAAAAGCCCATGTTGCTCCTTTGTAAGGAAAAAAAAAAACCCAAACGAAATAATGTTTTAGGACCACCTTACTTAGGATAGTAACAAACTATCAGACAGCATGCTTTTGGGGTTGTAAAGAAAGAACACTTGCTCAGGCAGATGGTAAGCAAAGAGAGAGGGAGGAGGAAAGGAGACATGATGGTAAGAAGAACCCAAGTAGGCTGTCATGCGGATTCCCTCCCCCCTGAAATATCCTCTCAGCATGGCCCAGTTGACCTTCAACTGCTTCTCCACTAACCTTAGTGTTCTACTGATGTAACTAGGAAATCCCCCCCACCTCTTTCTCTCTAGGGTGGCATCTCTGAGATAGATGTGCACTGATGCATCCCAACTCTCTTCTGCGAAATAAAAGGAAGATCCTGCAGAAGGCATTATTAAGTATTTGAACATCCACCACAGGAGTGCAATTGTAGCTTGTCATCCAGATGGTTTCTACTGCAGGCAATGCTTTGTTTGTCTTTACAGTGTGTGTGTGTGTGTGTGTGTGTGTGTTCCTTCTAAAAAAGAGCTGCCTTGGAAGGATACCAACAAGCTGGAAAAGCAATAGAGACACTGCATAATTCTGTGTAAACATGTTATCTAAGCCATCAAACCAGCAATAAAGCAAACTGCGTACCTTAGCTGGAGTCGTTTCCAGATATTGTGCAGGATAACCAACAACGTTTCAATATCTTGTATTTATTAGATAGTAATATTGACTTTCCCTGTATTGTGTTACTCATCAGACTTCAATTCTTCTTTCTGCAGCAGGAACACAGAGCAGGAAAGAAAAGGCCTAACTTGAGACATTCACAGCACAATTTGCATATCTACTCAGAAGTAAGTTACATTGTGTTCAACTGGGCTTACTCCCAGGAAAGTATGAATAGGATTGCAGCCTAAGCAGTTCAGGCTACAATCACAGAAATATTTCTACACCTTTACAGCTGTTTACAGTTCTGAACATTTTGAAGAATATGCATTGTTGGTCACTATATGAAGATTCAATTACTAAACCCTAAGAAAATGCATAATTTCAGATTTTTTTTTATGTTGTACAAGATTTACTTCTGAGGACTGGGAATGAGCTGTGATTAACATGTACGTTTCGCTTTCTTCCCCTCTCTTGTGCATGGCTTCCCTCTCCATTTCCAGAATCTGCCCCAAACGTATACAGTCTGCCCAAATGGTCAGTGTTTTTTTCCTCAAAAAGGGAATCCGAAATCATGGATTCTGGTTCTGGTACAGACAAGTGCTAACCATAGTTTATCAATTCAGGCGTGTTGGCAACTATGATTAACATTGAATAGGAAATTAAAATGATGTTAACCGCTACTCTCCTTAGGCTTCCCTGTATCTATGATTGGGGTGATTATCTTGAGCCAGAGAGTGCAAATACATTTGTGCATAAGATTTACGTATCCTCACAGTGGAACCGATAAGCAAAAATGCTAAGAATACAAGGCTTCTACTCTAAAATACTTACCATATTGTCCTGAGTATAGGACGCTCCTGATTATAAGCCACACCCTTAAAGTTTGGTGCTATTTTTAAAAAAATACATTTTAACTTTTCTAAACTTAAATATACACATTAGTAGAACAGTACAGCTTTAGTACAGTTAAAGGCATAGGCACCCTGTCCCTTATTGAATCTAGACACTCTAGTATTAGTAGCTTTTCCCGGATCCAAAGGGGAACAGAGTGCCTACCTTTAACCTTTGGAATTTGGGCAGGTGCAGCTTTTTGCACACTTCCATGATGATGAGCTGCACCTGCCCAAATTTCAATGGTTAACAGCACAATCCTATGCATGTCTACTCAGAAGTAAGTCCCATTGCATTCAATGGGGCTTACTCCCAGGAAAGTGTGCATAGAATTGCAACCTAAAGGTAGGCACTCTGTCCCCCTTTGAATATGGTAAGCCTATGCAGGAGCTCTTGCTCTCAACTTTTAAACTGCAAGATCAATAAATATCTTAGTTTCCACAGAGTCCTGGGGCTGGAACTTAAGGGTTAATTTTTTCAAATGCTTCCAGAGGCTAGAGCAGGGGTGGCCAACCTTCCACCATTAGGGCTACTGTGTTCTTAAGAGTTGTGTAGAAGACAGAATCTTGGCAGCTGCAAGTGCTGATGGTGCTGCTAAAGCAGCTGCACCTGCTGAAATGCCCTCCCCTATGCAACCATTTAAAGGGCCAGCATTCATGTTGAAAGGTTGGCCACCACTGGGCTAGAGGCTGCTGAGAAATCATTGTAGCTATTTAGTAAGTGATTAAGAGCTGCTTGAAAAAAAGAGAGAGGAAAAAAAACCTCTTTACCTTTGAAAAGAGACTCAGAGGGGCTTGCTTTGCAGAAAACACTAGGCAGAAAATGCTAGGTGTTGATTGTAGGCCGCACCCCTACTTTAAAGACTTGCCTTAGGGGGAAAAAGTGAGTCTTATACTCAGGCCATATCTTATAATACTCAGGTATTATTTTACAACTGATTATAGGTTTACATTTTTTTGTGTGAAACCTGTACAACTTCTCAATGTAATCTTATATTCATCATGTGATAAACTCTATTAAAATGTTTTTGAAACTATTTCTGCAAGCATGGAAGTCCTGTTTCAAAATGCAATAATGAATGTTCCCTGTCCTGATTTCTGTCTGCCAAAAAAAAAAAAAAAAAAGATGTAAGGGCTCAGTTCCTTCTGCTATGAAAAAATGTTACTAATTCATGGCCTGGTGGACTTAATAACCTTTCAGTGTATAATGAGGGATTCAGAGCTTCTGCAATGTGCCCTTATTTGGAGCAGTACTTAAAAGAAAGTTCCAACTGAAGAAAACAATGGTGCTTTTTAGAAAGCACAAAATCAGTTCATTTACAGCACGTAAGAACTACAAATGAGCACTAACTATTTTCCTTCCATTAGATGTGCAACTGCAAAAGTTCATTATAAAAACCGAAATATTTACTAAGGAGAAAATCAAAGATCAGAAGCAACAACAAAGCAGATGTCCATCTACTACACCTTCTCTTTTATCTTCTGGGAAGGAACCCTCAAGGGGGTAAGTTTCTGGAGACAGAAACATCTTTATTTTATTTATATGGGCTTTCAGGATGTTATTTTTATGTTTTATAGATTAATTAAAGGAGTCAATCATTAATCAGTTTAATTGGGTAGCTTAACTGATGGGCAACCCAATCCTACCTAAATCTCCCCCCCCCAACTGTGATGTAGCCATGCCACTGGAGAGCTCGCTGCATCCTGCAGGGGAGTTTCAGGTCCCACAAGTCTCCTCCAAATATGGGAACATTTGTTTCCTTGCCTGGGGGTAAGCAACTTCTATATAGTCCGGCTCGTCTCCTTAGTTCATCAGAGAAGGCCCTTTTGAGGGTGCTGTCGCCCAGGGAGGTGCGAGGGGCGGCGGCCAGAAACAGGGCCTTCTCAGTAGTGGCACCAACCTTATGGAATTCCCTCCCCTTTGACTTACGAACTTCTCCCTCCTTGGACACTTTCCAGCGAGGCCTAAAAACCTTCTTGTTCAAAGAAGCCTTCTGAGCCCTTGCCTTTTTTAACGTCTCGCTGGTACAGGTGGGGGTGCTGCTGTTTTTATGCTCCTGTTTTAATTGTAGCTATGATCTTTTTAATTGATGTTTAGATACTGTTTTTATTAATTTTCATTAATTGTTTTTTACTGTTTTAAAATGTGATTATTTTTGTATTGTATTTTTTGTATTGTAATAAAATAATATGATTAAGCAACTTTAATCTTAACACCTTTAATCAGATGACAGTCTTATGATCCAATACTATTCAGACACCGCAGCAACGTAGCACGGGCGCCAGTCAACATCTGTCATATCATAAACCCATCCTGGCATATGCCACACTGGTTGCATCCTGACACAGGTGCAACAATGGCCAAATCCAAGCCTGTCCTGGCAACACAATGCTGGTGCAGCCCTTCCCAGTGACACCAACGGGATCCATGGAAACACCAAGGAACTGGGACAATTCACAAGGACAGCACTTAGACAAAGCAGGGCGCCAGTGGCTCACAGTACAAAGACACAGGCTGAGAGCCAGGCGAGACAGGTCCAAGCCCAGTCAAGGGACTTGCCCTCACCTGCAGCGCACTCGTCTTTTGCATGACTGGCTAGAAATATAGGTGGCAGGGACAAAAGAAGAGAGGGAAGCTGAGGTCAGAACCAAGTAGTGTGGGTAGAAGGGATCCCTATCTGCAACACGGGTGATCCAGTCAAACCGTTTTTATTGAACTGTATCAGCGACGACAGAGCAGCAACTGTTCACTGTCTGCTATGGAGTTTTCAAAACCACAAGCGGCATTTTGGAACCGCGGCTGCATCGGCGCTGGGGAAGTTAGTTAGGATTGGGCTCCAAGTCTGGCATCTAGTAAGTTACTGATGGACAGTCCACTCAATAGTGGATATGACGCTGCCATCAGTTTAGCTTATGATCCAACCGGACTTGTGAAACACTCGGTATCTCACATTTGTTTTCCACACCATTATTACTACTTTGTATCTAAGAGGGAATTCATGTGCCTATTGCCCATGCAACCCCCCCCCCCCCAAGACATATGAGACAGAGGCTTGAGTTAAACTGACAAGTCCTGTCGGAATAACGGTCAGCATGCTCCGCCCCCAGCCTCAGGCACCAATACCGTGCCTGGAATTTCCTGCCTCTGCTCAGCGTGAAGGGCCTCTGTGCAAGAGTGGCTGACATGCAAGATACACATCATGCTACCGAAATCCTTTTCCTCACACTTTTTCCAGTCTCACACATTATTACACGTGTGTGCGCATGTTGCCAAAGTATTGTGAAATTTGTTACCGTTGAGTGCCCTGTTAGTGTTGTGATACCAGCATATTTTTACAACTAGGCTCTATGTTATGCTTGTACGCATTGAGATCCACTTGCATCTCATGACTCTTCAGTCAGAAATAGAGTCTCACCTATTTTATTTTAAAGTTAGGAGGATTTGATGTGGAAGACACTTTTGTATAGGGTTGCACAGTGCTGCCTTCCCTATCTGCCCTGAGAGCCAGTTCATTCATGCATGTACTGAGTTTTACATAATCAAGTCAGACTCATCTCCTCTAGATCAGCTCAGCCATACATTTTAACCCTGTTTTAGTTTTATAATAGTGACACTGAGAAGATTACTACATCCTGTAATCTGCAAACACAGACAGACATTTTCCATTTCAGGCTTGTGGACACTCTGACGGACATAGAGCTAAGCCTGTATGGTGTTTGCAGAACAAGAGCCTGAACCGGTTTCCTCCTTGAACTCTCTCTATGAGCATTTGTGAAAGGTGACTCACTCCTGCGCTCCAAGGGGAGGTAAGCAAGGAGGAGATTTTCTCTGTCCCTCCTGGAAAGCGCCCACTTGCATATCCTGTGGATGACAATTCGGAATTCATCCTTGGAAAGAATCAATGACTGCAGCCTAGGCTGTCTGAGGATGATGTATGCACAAACCATTGATCTCTCATTCAATATACTGTAAGTTTCCCTTTTGTCCTCCGACACCCTGAGGTCATATCCATGATTAATATCGATGGCTTGATTTCACACAAATTCGGAGACATTTTTTTTCCTGAGATATTATCACATTTGAAAAAGATGTATAATCTGACAAATTTCCAACATCTTGGCTGTGTACATTAGGGAATGGAAAGCCCAATTCCCTTCAGTGAAGTGATATTATAAATCAACTCAATTACTATTTAATTAAGCTCATGAAAAATCAAAGAAACAAGACAAAGCATGAGATCCCATACAGAATTTAACCCAAGACAAGTGAACATTTCAGGCAATCTTTCTGCCTCTCTAGCTAAATTAATGGGTTCCTAAATGAATTCATATTGTGATATTTACAGTGCAATTTTGTGCAAGAATCTGGCGGCGGAGCAGATGCTCCACCAGAAGCCATCGTGGACATGCCATAAAGCACGTTCATGATGCCTTGGGAGTAAGGGTGGCAGGTGCGGAGGCCTGCCGGCTTCACTCCGCCACCAGATCGCCCCTGCGGCCACTGGAGGAGGTACGTAATCCCCCTCCAAGTACGTAGTCAGGGCGGCGAGGGAGGGGGCCATTGGCTGAGCCGGCCTGGGGGGGGCGGGGATGGTGGCTGCCATATCCCCGTCTCCCTCCCACAGAGTCCCATCCTGAGGCCAGCTGAGGTAAGAACCAAGTAGGGTGGGTAGAAGGGATCCCTATCTGTATCCATAGCACCACATACGTCATCACACAGACAGCCCTGCTAGCACACAAGCCCCTTCACCAGCAAGCGCTACACAGACACCAGTGCAGCAGCCGGAAAGTCACGTGCCATTGTTAACAGAGTGCAGACTGGCTACTGCTGCAACCCCACTGGCGAAGACACTGAAACAGGGCAGAGAGTAGGGTGGGATGAGGCAGAGTTGGTGGATATGGGATCCTGTATCCCCCCATCTTGAGCCAGATACACCCTTAATGGATGAGAGCATATCTCAGAGTTGGAGTAGTATATTGTAGTAGCATGTGCTGCAGTCCTGTCCACATGTACCAGGGAGTAAGACCCATTGACTATAATGGAAATTACATCTGAGTAGACATGCATAGGCTTTGGCTCTTATGCCCCAAACCTGCCTAAAGTTCGAGCGCTGTGCCGGCCTAAGGAGTTGCAAACGTGCCGGAAAGCACATTTGCGGCTCCTTTGAGTAAGTGGCGCCGGCACAGAGGCCGCAGTAGGTCTCATGCCAGTTCATGCAGGAGTGGGGGGAGGGCAGGCAGGGGCAGTGAGGGAGGGGGCCATTGGCCAGCCCGGGCTGGGAGTGGGCGGGGATATCGGCACTGAGTTGCGCAGATATCCTATGCCCCGTCTCAGCCTGGGCCGGCCTTACATGGCCTCCCCGGATGTGTGCCAGCTCCAGAGCTGGCTCACATCCAAGGAGGTCTATTGGGGGGTGCGTTGCTTACACTGGGGGTAGGGGACAAACATCCCCTTCCCCCAAGGTGAGCCCGGGCTGTACCACCATGGCCCACAATTATCCTAGGATGCAGCGGCCAGCCCTTTAGGCCGGCTGCCGCATCTTAGGCAGGCTTGGGCTATTAGAGTATGAGCTGCGAAGTCCCTGGTTCAACCCATGAATTGACTGGATAAGCCACTATCACTCAGCCCCATCTACAATATGGGACTAATAAAATGAAGCTACTTTACAGAGCTGTTCTCAGGGTTACTAAAATAATTTACATGCAACTATTTGAATATTCTAAAGTGTTGCATAAATGTTCATTGTCAGAGAGACTTTAAAAAACAACAAAAGGCTCTTACGATTATAATTGTACTTTATGTGGTATTTTCATTTTTTTTCTTTTTGTGTAAATCTTTGCAAAATAAAGCAATGCATTGTTAAAGAGAAGGAACAGTTGTAGAAAAGCCTGTATCATTTATGTAGCAGATTATCATAGAATGCTAATAAACTAAGAACAACTCCTTCCTTCAAGATCACTTGAAGAAACTAGAGATATTGGATACAATATTGAGAGGCTTATATCTGTTGCCATTGATGGGAAGAATCTTCTGACTCTTCTAATCAAGGATGCTTAAAGATGTTTGGTGACGGTGTATTACTGAAATTCTGCCACTCAAAAGTCGCATCTTTTTCAGCTCCAGAAGGGATGTATTCATTCCCCCAAAGACTGGAGAGCACCCTTTTATGGTCTGTCGTGTCTGCAGCATATCAGATGTCATGTTGAAGAATGAAAGTTAGCAAGTTAGCTGGCATACCTTTCAGTCCTGCTCAAGCTGAAGTGAATAGATACTGTGTCATTTATCTTTAATTGACAGCGAGAAAAGAAAACAAAGAAAGACTTTGACATGAAGAACCATAGGACCCTTGTGCAAATATCAGCGATAAGAATAGAAAGCTGAATAAATGAATTCTATTCTTATCCTCAAACTACCCACTCACTGTTGGTCATCAGGGACATGAGCCAAGGACAAAATGCATCCCAATCCACAAATCTAAATATGAGATCAAACTCTGGACTTCTTACTCACTAGCCATGTAGTGCTTGGGCAGATGTAATTGCAGTTCTTTGCAGGACAGGGACTGAAGGCAGCACCATTGCTGAAGATAAGGTGGCCTGAGTCTGGTTGGTGCTGGGATGGAAAGTCACCAGGGAATCCTACATATGCCACCTTGAGAGGTGTGTGTGTGTGTGTGTGTGTGTGTGTGTGTGTGTGTGTGTGTGTGTGTGTGTGTGTGTGTGTGTGTGTGTGTGTGTGTGTGTGAGTAAACAAAATAAGGGCTTTCCAATATGGTCAATATGTTTTCTAGGGGGTGTTATGTGCTTTAAATGTACTGCGGAATAATAGGGGATGGGGTGGTTGAATTATTTTGTGTGTGTCCATTTTGTCTCTGTGTGTATGTCTCTGTATGTCTCTGTTTGTCTCTGTATGTCTCAGGACATGTGCTTCATTCCCTAATATTCATTTGTTTTAGTTTCACATTTTGATACCACCATTCCTCCAAAGGTAGTTCCCTCCCTCCTTTGGTTCTCATAACAGCCCTGAGAGATAGATAGAGACTGGCCAAAGGACACCCAGGAAGCTTCTCGGGAAGCATCCTCCAGGTCTAAGTCCAACTCCAGAACCACGACACTATTCTGGCTCTCTATTCAACCATATCTGTAGGCTGCCGTTCCCAATGGGTTGCAAAGAGCCTTTGAGTGATTTTGTTGGTTTTGCCAATATGCAGTTTAGTGATTCACAGCTGAGTGAAGTGTACTGTACAAGATTTTAAAGTTCTGTTCCTGGCAAAAGCCTGGAGTGTTTTAGTGTTGCCTGGGAGATCAGGACCATGGACCAGGCATTGGTGCTCATTATTCAACCAGTTCCATCTGTGAAAAGCCTGGGAAGAGGAGGAGCAATCCCCAGGACCATAGAAAAATTGAAGTCGGGAGAAATCCGTGGACTCATCTGATTGAATTGATTGGTGGCGCAATCATAACTTCCAGGAGTGCCGGTGCTGAGACCTCAGCACCAGTGCTGGGTTTTGCAAACATGCCGTAAAGCACGTTCGTGTCACCTGGAGAGTAGGCCATGCCGGCGCCAGGGCTGCACTACCACTCCATTGCTGGGTGCAGTGCCCTGAGCTACGGAGCACACATATCCTGCACTGGGCGGTGTGGGGTCTGGGGGAGGGTGGGGAGGGGCATAATAGGGTGGGGGAGCATGGAGAGAGGGCAGATGGGGTCTGGGATGGGGGTGGGATTGGCGTCTTCCTCGGATGCCATGTCCTATCCTCCCTCCCAGACCTCCTGGCCTGACCTGGGGCTTTTGGGGTCTGCACCACCAAATTAGGTGGCGTGGACCTGAGGAGTCCCATTGTGCAGCACGGGGCTTTACCCAGGGTAAGAGGACATTTGTCCAAGGAGACCTCCAGCCTGCTATCCTGCATGGGGCTCTATTGCACCCAGATAGGATTGGGCTGTGTGAGGAGGAAATAATCTCACAGCCAAGAAATGAGAGGGGGGAGGATTGGGTCTGCAGGACATTCATATTAAAATACTTAGACCCAGGGGCGTCGCTGGAGCATGGCGGGGTGGGTGGGGCGCCCCCGGGTGATGCGCGCCACGGGGTGACGCGCGCACCCCACGCGCACCACCTCCGTGACGCGCGACACCCTTCGGACGCTCCGAGGCCGGCCCGGGAGCCGGCCTCAGAGCGTCCGACCCTGTTGGCGCTCCAGGGCCTTCTGAAAGAAGGCCCAGGCAGCGCGTCCATCCGGGTATTTTCCGGATTTTTGCACATGCGCAGACCCGTTTTGAGGGCAAAAAGCCCTCAAAACGGGTCTGCGCATGCGCGAAAATCCAAAAAATACCCGGATGGACGCGCTGCCTGGGCCTCAGAAGGCTTTTTGCCCTCAAAACGGGTCTGCACATGCGCGAAAATCCTTCTTTCAGAAGGCCCTGGAGCGCCGACGGGGTCTTGGGCTGGCCTCAGAGTGTCCGGAGGACGACGCGGGGGGGGGGAGCCGGGTCGCCCCCCCGCGCCGCGATATCATAGCGTCACTAGGGTGACGCGCGCCCCCTGCCCCAGGGTGACGTGCGTGTCTGTCACATTATATGTATATGGATCGCTTGGATATTAAATATTCAAGCTCAAGGAGTTCAATATTCTGTGCAAGTTAGATACAGGCAGCAAGTTAGATACAGGCATAATCTTCCGTATTCATCTAATGCCCAAAATTTGGATAGGTGTATGTGAAGAATATATATTGGTGAGATATTTTCGTAGATTGTCATGACGTGACCAGATTATCGAATTAAAAATTCGCATACTGCCGGGAAACTCCGTCGTATTCAAGAAACAATTTATTCCAATAAATAAACTTTACAGATGTCTTTTTTCTGAAGATGCCATGAGTGTACGTGTGCGAAACGTCAAATTTGTTTTAACATCTGTAAAGTTTATTTATTGGAATAAATTGTTTCTTGAATACGACGGAGTTTCTCGGTAGTATGCGAATTTTTAATTCGATAATATATCGGTGACTTAGTACAATCCTCTGTAGGATGTACCAGCTGCCCCAAACAGCCAGCTACTGCATCCCAAGCAGGATGTGGCCGGTGCCGGCGGAGCTAGGACACACCTTGGGGAAAAGGGACATTCATCCCTTTCCCCCAGGGTAAGCCCCAGGACCCAGCGGCCCCAATGGACCTCCTTGGATGTGTGCCAGCTATTTTGCTGGCATGCATCTGGGGAGGTCATGTAAGGCTGGCCAGGCCCGGGAAGGAGGTTAGGATATCCACAGAGTGCGCTGCCAATATCACCGCTTCCCTCCCTGGTCTAGCCAGCCAATCGCCCCTCCCTTGCCACCCTGGCCCTCCCTCCCCATGCCCTCCCGCTGCCTGGCGCAGGTCCAGAAATGTCGTACCCCTCCTGGCGCCCGAAGCAAGGGCGGGCCTGCATGACATCACGTTGATGCGGCTCCGACCACGCCCCCCTGCCGGTTTTGGTACCTTTTTGGAGCCGTTTGAGCTCCAGGGAGGATGGGCGGGCCGAAACGAAGACGGCCAAAGCGGAGGCGACGCATTGCGAGGGTAAGTATGCCCCCTGGTGAATGCGCCCCCTGCGCCCGCGTTGCATGCCCACACCCGGAGCAGCTTCTCCACGCGCTCCGCCAAAGTTCTGCCGCTGCGCAGGTCTTACCTGTGTCCGGCAGCACGGGCTGGGGCCATTGGTGGACTGAGTGGCGCCAGTCTCGGTGCTGGCACTACTTACTGTAAAAAAAATAAATGTGTCTTATGGCACGTTTACAACACCCAACGTGGCAGAGCAGCAGCTCCACTGGCGTTTCTCTATGCTGGATTGTGCTGCCCGTCCATAAAGACCAAGCAGACCAAAATGGTGATCTATAGTTTAATAAGAAAAATAACAGAGTCAAATCATTATGCATATATATCTTTCTTTGGCAATCTTAAAAAAAAAATTAAGTCAAGTGGAAGCTATGAAGAATGTATGGATGTGACCATAGCATTTTGCAATCTAAACAAATGATCATTTTAAGGTACACCAACGTCCAATCTCAGTACAAAGGGCACTGGCATCCCTGCAGGGGGGTGGAGCTGTAAGTTCCTCCATGATCAGAGCCTCTGTTACACGAAGGAATGAAGCGCCCCGCCCCCGCGCCTTCTGACCTATTCAAAGTCTCCTGTGCGTTGTTTTCACCACTTTGACTGGTTCCGAAGGTGCGGGGGCGGGGCGCTTCGTTCCTCCGTGTAACAGAGGCTCCAAATCACGGAGGAACTTACAACTCCGCCCCCCCCTGCAGTGACGCCAGTGACAAAGGGTTACTAGGGATGATGGCCTTTGCAGCTATTTCTTTATGTACTTAATAAGAAAATAATGAGCTTCATTTCTAATTCAAAGGATGCATTAAATTATGAAATACAACCAAAGGAAACGAGAAAGTTCCCTTGGCAGAAAGACACAGGAGCACTGCTTTCGTTTAGAGGTGCATCTATGATGCTGTATACATATTGTCATCGTTACCGTTTGGTTTGGACCTTAACTTACAGTATTTTAACATGAAATAACAAGAAATCATTTGATGCTGGCAGTTGCTTATTACAGACAGTAGAGATCAACAAGAATTCAAACTGAGTACCGTATATTGGGGCCAGTGATGTCCAGATACTGTTACTTACTATTGCCTCCTAGATATGTTATTTGAGGTATTCCAGGATCACAAAATGTAGATAGCACTGGAGAGGCTAAGAAAGACTGGCTTCCATCCAACAAATCCCATTCTCAAGAAGTTTGGAAAGCAAAGCTTTTCATTCACTTATGAAGGAGGAGGAAAAATACTACCTATCTTCCCTTCATAAAAATGAGAAGGATATCTTACAGTCAGGAAAAAAAAGACAATTAAGGAACCAAGTGAACAAATTGCCTCTACTTGGGGATTACATGTTCTCAGAAACTACTGAGTGGGCTTAGAGCTTCTAATAGCTTTCCCTGCAGACAGAAACTGCCTCCTTCACCGTGACATCTTTCAAAACACACGCGCTTGCTGGGCTGCAGGTATTAATTGTGCTAGGGAATAAAACAGCATATAAAACTCTGCAAAGAGGGCTACATATTTTTTTTCCTTTCCAGTTTTGTATAACCTTCTGGTGTGTGTGTGTGTGTGTGTGTGTGTGTGTGTGTGTGTGTGTGTGTGTGTGTGTGTTGATATTGATATTGATATTGATATTGATATTGATATTGATATTGATACTGGCATGTCTCAGACAGTGTTCACTCACTCTAAGAATCTTCTGCAATGACATCAGGATGTTCCTGCGGTACCCGTGGACTTTCAAGCACAGTTCAGTTCTCTTATGGTTTTAGAATTCTGCACATTCCACTGAGCTTAATGAACTTTGCAGCTACAGCAGCCAAGAATACGTCACTGAATAATCCACACTCAAGCATTCAAGTAATGAAAGATGTGACTGTCATTGAATGGCACCATCAAATAGACTTCCACTTTAAGCACCTTTTTCCTTATTTAGCAAGGATATTCAAGGTGGGAAAACTGAATGTTTCTGCATATCAATTGAGCTGTTATATTAAAAAGCTATGAAATTTTAAACCTTTGCACCCACAGCTGCATTCATTTGGCTCAATTGTATAGATTCTGGCTTGCATACAAAAGCACCTGTATTGAGAATTACTCACAGTAAGATGGACTTGTTTGAGTGACCCTGTTGTGTCATCAGTATGTATAAGTTAGATCATAATAACGACACAGTATTACAGCTGAAATAATATATGGATGCTACCTAAATGTTTGGCATGTAATGGGTTTGTTGGCACGTCCTACATTGTTTTGATTGGTAGCCAACATAGAACGTTTTCTAACCCAAACACCTGGGGACCTATGAAACCAAATGCAGCCCACCAGCCACATATTACGACTTACCAGGTGCTTGATTAACTTCCTGTTTTTGCAGATCCAGGCAGGGAGCATGTTTATGGCACCTGGAGGGTAAGGGATGCCGGCGCAGAGGCCGGCAGCCATTACCCAGCCGGTCCGCTGTCCCTGTGCCCACCGGAGCAGGTAAGGCCTACACCGGCTGGGACAGGGGCAGGGGGTGGGCGGTCTGTGCGGCAAGGGGGGGTGGCCATTGGCCCTGGAGAGGGCAGAGATATCGGTGGTGAGATACGCCAATATCCCAAGCCCTCTCCAGGCCTGGCACGGCTTTACACGAGCGGCACGAATGTGCGTGAGTTCCAGAGCTCTCAAACATTCGATGAGACCCATTTGGCCTCCCGCCACTTACACCGGAGGAAGAGGACAATTGTCCCCTTCTCCTGAGTTGTTCCCAGGCTGCCCCGGAACTCGATAGGATACGGCGCCCAGCCCTTTAGGCCGGACGCCGTATCCTACACAGGATTGGGCTGCCCGCAACAGAGTCTCACTAGTCACTTCCCTAACTGTTAACTGATCCACAGTAAGGAGGGGCCAGAACTTTTCATAGGACATCATATGCTTTGTATTGCATGAGGGATCTAGTTCAATACAGTACCTGGCCTGTCCAGTTAAAAGGACCTCATGTAGCAAGGATGGGATGTACATTTGCTGGAGACCTGGGCTGCGTTTGTTTTTCAACTCGGAAATAACAGGAAGTGACGTTCCTATCATGCTTGATATCGCTGCTACTGGGGGCTCCCAAAATGAATGGAAATGACGGAAAATCAGAATATCTGCTGTTGCTACTCGTCCCTCCCACTACATCTCCCAAGATCCTTTGCAGCCAAGCAGCCTTCCTTTTGGTGCATGAGGCTGCCATCGTTATTTCCTCATCCCTTGTACTACATCTCCCAAGCTCCTTTGCAGCCAAACAGCCTTCGTATTGGTGCATCAGGCCTCCATTTTTTCTAGCTTCGTGCTCGCAGTTGAAACTTCTAGCATGGTGTGTGGGCTGGAAGGAGGAAAAAATCGTGACCCGAGCATGCTACAAGGCAAAAAAATAAGGCTCTCAAGCGCTCCTAGCACTAGAAGTTGAAAAACAAACACAGCCCTGCACTGGCGTCACTAGACGCGCGTCACCCTGGTGCGGGGACGCGCGTCACCCCCCCTAGGGGCGTGACGTTATAGGCGCGGGGGGAGGGGGCCACCCGGCTCCCCCCCGCATCGCGTCGCCCCCCTCCGGACGCTCCGAGGCTGGCCCGGGAGCCTGTGCATGCGCAGACCCTTTTTGAGGGCTTTTTGCCCTCAAAACGGGTCTGGGCATGCGCGAAAATCCGGGAAATACCCGGATTGACACGCTGCCTGGGCCTTCGTTCAGAAGGCCCTGGAGCGCCGACGGGGTCGGACGCTCCGAGGCCGGCTCCCGGGCCGGCCTCGGAGCGTCCGGAGGGCGACGCGCATCACGGAGGTGACGCGCGTCACCCCATGACACGCGTCACCCCCTGGCGGCCCGCCCCCCCGCCACGTGCAGCCCTGCTTTCCAACAGCATAGATTGTCCTGGACTAAGATGGGCCATTAGGCTGACTTTGGGTCATCATTAGGCAGCTCCTTATATCTGCATGTTGCTGAGACAAAGGTCAACAATAAGTCTTGGTTCTATCATCACAGGCCAAAGAATATTTCATGAAATTTAATTAACACCTCATCAGGATTAATTTTCACATGGGTTAAGTTAGTACTCTTTCCTTTGCTGCCAGTAATTTTGGTACAAATCATTTTGATGCCTAAGGCACAAAAATAAAAATAAAAAACCCTAGTGGCAGTTCCTGCACAATAACAGCAGTATATATGTTTTTTAAATAAATCCAATTTACTGACCTTTAAGATCTCGTCCAAATCTGCTTCCTGAAGCAAGAGCTTCCCGAGAGGACTAGCCCACAGAGGCTAAATTCCATAACTGAAAATGGAGAAGAAGTGAAGAAACTTTTTTCTGTTTCTAGGTATTGCCAATATTTAGAGTTTGAGAGTCACTTGGGTAACCATTAATGATCCAAAAGACTGAAGAGACAGTCAATGCAGATTTGCCTGCACAGTGTTATAAAACACAGTGTGCTGTTTAGTTCCGTAAGAGGAAAAACGTGGAATGTGACTTCTATTCCTATTGTGTTTGCTCTACTGGGGTTCCCTTGACAATGCAAGGGAAAGCTCTCCTGTTTCATTGTCATGTCATAATAGTCTTTGCACTCCCAGAAACTCATTCGGTCTCTTTTGCCTTTTCTTTAAGCCTTCTTATACCTCTAGGCCAAGAGGAAACCTGACTGAGAAAGCCTCTGTTGATGTTTGTTCTGTGTGAAGTGCACAAGCTCCTTTCCGTTCCATAAGAAATGCCATGAATGCTCCCTCTGTTTTGTACAAAGTATATATTGAACAAGGCTGGTTCTGCAGACCCTGAACCATTCACAGCACATTTATTTATTTATTTATTAATAAACTTTCTGCTTTGCTGCCTGTGTGGTAACACATGCATAGATGCGTGTGTGTTTTTGGCCTACATTTCTTAAGTTCCTCTCAGCACTCTTTTAAAGTGCCTTTTTAAAGGTCCCAGGTTCAGTCCCTGGTAACTCCAGGTAAAAGGTAAAGGTGACCCCTGACAACTAAGTCCAGTCGTGTCCGACTCTAGGGTGTGGTGCTCATCCCCATTTCAAAGCCGAAGAGCCAGCGTTGTCCGAAGACACCTCCGTGGTCGTGTGGCCGGCATGACTCTCCTTGCTGCAGCGCGTAGCATGTGGCTGGAACACGGAGCGCTGTTTACCTTCCCGCAAGCGGTACCTATTTATCTACTCGCATTGACATGCTTTGGAACTGCTAGGTACATCAGAACTCCAGGTACATCAGAGTCAAATTCCCACCTGAAACCATGGAGAGCCACAGTCAATCTGTACTGACAATACTGATTTAGATACAAGCTTTCTTAGGACTGCTAAATTTTTATGACCTTTTCTTAAAGAACAACGTTGTTGCAGAGCCCCTTCCTTCCTTGCTTGCTAGATAAAGATGCTAAATGGAAATGGACTCACCAACGTGGGGAAGACCAACTTCTAACTTCTGTCTCTGTGCTTGTTCACTATGATGAACGCTTCACCTTTCAGGGTTGGTGCTGCTCTCAGTCACATACCTCCAGATGGTACAGATGCGCCTATTGCCTTTTATTCCAGGACAGTAACCTCAGCTGAGAGATACAGTACTATGCCCAAATCGACAAGGAAGCTTTGGCTATTGTTGCAGAAATTTTAAAAAATCATAACTGTGGGTACAGTCCTACTTTCAACATTCAAACAGACCACAAGCTGTTCCTTGAGATTTTGTAAAGACAAACCAACATCTCCTATCTTGTTCCCTTGCATGCAGCATTGGAGGATCTTCCGAATCCAAAAGTGGGTCACAACTGGAGTGGAGAGCCGATCTGAAGCATGGGTAGGCCCGCAGAGGGGGCCACGGGCCTCTCCACACCCTCTGGAGGGCTGGCACAACCCTCAGCAAGTTAAAAATAACTCATTTTTCCCCGTGGTGCGATCCCAGGAGTGCAGCCACAATCCCAGGAGCGCGGTCATGGTCACCATGCCCCTTAGGGGCTGGCAGCTGCTTCCAGTTCCCCTGGTGGGTCACGACCCACCAGTTTGAGAACTGCTGTGCTACTGCATTGAGACCCCAATCCTCTCCCCTGCCACCAGTGCTGATGCAACCATGCCCAAAAGGGAATGGCTACATCCTATGGTGGTGGTGGTGGTGGTGATGGTGGCAATCCAAAGGCAAACAAGAGGTAAGTAAAAATATGTTTTACTTACATCTGTTTAATCCCTGGGGCTGCCTATGGATCTCCTTGGTCATACACCACCTATTTTGGTGGTGTATGTCCAAGGAGGAAAAAGGGTGGGGAAGTTTCCAAAAGAAGGAATAAGAGCTAGTGTGTGCAAGTACCACTGGATCTACCCACTCCTGCCTCCTCCCTGCCCTTGATTCCTCCCCCAGAATGCCCAGTTCCAACCCCTCCACACCCGTGGTCCACCCCTGTGCCAGCTTACTTGCTTTGGAGCAGGTTACCAGCTGTGGCAATTTTGCAACTCATGGAGTACCAGATACAATCATTTAAGACAACGGGGGAACATTCACTTCTGGAGAATTCAAAGGTTTTGCCAGCCATCACCTCAGACAAGGTGTCTAAGACAATCTTAGACAAGGCTGGCCTGTGTGATGCAGGAATGCCAATGCAGCCCCTGCTGCATCACTCAGGCCAGCCAGGTACCAGGCCAGCTGGGAGTTGTTAGTAAAGAAAATCTTTACTTCCCTCCTCTGCCACTCCCTGGTCCCCTATGGGCCTACTCAGATCTACACCAGCTACTTTGCTGGCATAGATTTAAACTGCTTGCAGGGGGCATGTCAGGCCCGGGACAGGAGCTCTGGATCTCATGGAAGTCACTGCCACTGATAACCAACCCCATCCTGAACCAAATCCCCACCCTGATCCCCACCCCAATCCTTACACAATCCGCCCTGCTGCCAAACAACATACCTGCACTGGCAGCCGGTCTGCGGCCCACTGCTGGCGGCATGGGGTTTTCCAGCTGCTATGGGCTCCAGTCCTATGTGTAGTTACCTGGAAGTAAGGTTTGTATACACTGCAAATAGGAAGCACAAGTTATGGAAACTTTATATTTAAAATGTATCTTAATATTTGTTACACTTCAAAACATTGAAATGGCTTTAGCTTCCTAGGGTACAGAACTTTTTTTTTGTAATCTAGCTATGCTAATCTATCTATGTAATCAAATCTATGACAGCTATTTTTTTTTTAGACACGTAACATACCCATATAAGAAAATGAGCTTGCATTGTCCTCCTCGGTGATAAACATCTGAACATAATACATTGCCTTTTGTTATGTGTTTATCTTTGTTGTTGTTGTTCAGTCGTTAAGTCGTGTCCAACCCTTCGTGATCCCATGAACCATATCCCGCCTGGCCTTCCTGTCCTCCACTATCTTCCTGAGTTCGCTCATTTTCATGTTCGTTGCATCGGTGATGCTGTCTAACCATCTCATCCTTTGCCTTCCCCTTCTCCTTTTGCCTTCAATCTTTCTCAGCATCAGAGTCTTCTCCAGAAAGTCCTCTCTTTGCATTAGGTGGCCAAAATATTTGAGTTTCAGCCTCAGTACCTGTCCTTCTTCCAGGGAACAGTCAGGGTTGATTTCATTTAGGATTGACTGATTTGATCTCCTAGCAGTCCAAGGGACTCTCAGGAGTCTCCTCCAGCACCACAGTTCAAAAGCATCTATTCTTCGGCGCTCAACCTTCCTTATGGTCCAACTCTCGCAACTATACATTGCTACTGGGAGCACCATCGCCCTGACTATACGAACTTTTGTTGGCATGGTGATATCTCTGCTTTTTATTATGCTATCTAAATTTGCCATAGCTTTCCTTCCAAGAAGTAAGCGTCTTTTAATTTCATGGCTGCTGTCTCCGCCTGCAGTGATCTTCTGTCTCTCTGGTTTTGGTTTTGGGTTTATTTTTGAACTTTGGAAAATGTACTTTGGTGGGGTGGGGGAGGGAGGAGCTGATTTTGGGAATTGTGACTTGGAGAAAAAAAGAGATCCTTACATGTGTTTCTCTCTCCCCCCTCACACACAGTTAAATAAGACATTTTTTCACATTTAAAATTGTTTTAGTACTTTTTATTTAATGATTAATTACCTAATTAATTGATTGATTAATCCAATTAAGTAGCAGTTGATTAGCAGGGGGTACTTCAGAAAATTGGACCATGATAGGGGGTACCTGGGCCTCCAAAGGTTGAGAACCCCTAGAGCAACTTGCATATGAATTGCAGCCACTGTCACCAAACTATTAAATGGTTTACTACTAGTCT
This sequence comes from Plestiodon gilberti rubricaudatus, assembly GCA_026170595.1. Classification (NCBI taxonomy): domain Eukaryota; kingdom Metazoa; phylum Chordata; class Lepidosauria; order Squamata; family Scincidae; genus Plestiodon; species Plestiodon gilberti. The sequence continues at coordinate 215,920,657 of JANXHW010000002.1, read as the reverse complement.
CTAATAAGCATACTATCCCCTAACAGGATTTAACCTTTACTGGTTTCACACGGACACCAGGGATATATTTTGCAGCGGCTGTTTCTATTTTAGGAGATTTTACTCTGATCCACAGAGGCATATGTCCAAGAAACTGCCTTAGAGGGTGTTGAACATCTGTTAACTGATGACTGATCAGAGCTGGTTAAAAGTTAGCTGTGAAGCACCCAAAAACGAAGATGACCTCCAGATTTAAAGCAGAAATATTCCGTGAACTTAAATTATCAGAGCCCTACCTCATACTGAGCTGAAAGAGGTGGCTTGGGGGGGGGGGGGAGAGTTTCAAGAAATTATCCCCATGAAAGCCCCCCCACCCCCACAATTTTGATTATGTCTGGGATGCACAAACAGGGGGTGAATATTCATCTACTTTCAAGTGGCAGCCAAACAGCAACAGACTGATTTTTAAAAACCTGGGATTTAAAACTGATTACAAAGTGAACATGAATAAATCAGTAAAGAGATACCACTGCAGAGCAGGCAACTAGTAAGACACAAACAAGCCAATATCAGAACTAGACAAAATAGTGCTTCCTTGTTTTTTTAATTTTTTTTTTTTTAGAAAAGTCAGGACTGATTTAAATGTCATAGTCTCTCCCCCTCACCCAGGAAACCATTGGAAAGTGCTTCTGTATGTCAGCAGTCCCCATAAGTGCCAGAATTGCACTGACCCAGGGTGAAACTACACCTCGTGTGTTAAACTCACCTTGTGGATGTTAATGCAGGGACAGGAAACACTAGGAGAGGAGAATCAGCAGGCAAAAGCCAAGAGTGTTTAACTCCTCCCACACCCGCAGATTATCTGTGCAAATGCTCCCCTGAGTGGAATTTGCAGAGGCGGTGGGAGAAGGGCTAAGCAACTTCCTCCTGCCTGCTGTTTCTCTCCTGCAAATGCCATCTACCCCCATCATTAACAGGTAAAAGGGAAACGTGGGATTGGAAACCCTCTGTTTGCATTGCAATGTCTAGTTCTGACCCCAATCATGTGTAGTGCCTACTTATTGCACGGCATGCACTCCCAGAAGTATGCACCACTGTCATGCAAATACCTTATGTGAGTGAAGTGACACAAGTGTTGTGTTTTTAGATGTTATGCCTCTATGGGCAAGCATGGGAAAGCAAAGCAAGAAAATGGACTGAAAGGGTTCTCAGGCATATGGCTGAAATAAGTTATATGCACTTTACCCACGCTACATTTGACATCCTCTGAGGGCTCTCTTCCATTCCTATGGCATGTAATAATATATGCAAGATCTTCAGAGGAGAAATTATACATGTAAAGTTCTATGATTCATCCATCAGACTTAAATTGATTTTAGCAAGAAGTAATATTACCATCTAATTATTTTTAGCATCTTATATAACAGCTTTTTTTATTTTCTGTAGAAAACAGAAATATGCACACAGAATGTCAGAATCAGAGGTTTAAAAGTGGATGGATTCTGAAAGAGAAAAATACGTTTGGTACATTCAAGAGAATAGACCTCCTGGGCTGCTCAGATAGTGAAGGACTACAGAACTGCAGGCAGCCACACAGGAACGTCCATCCTGCACAGAGCTTTCCATCTCGCCTTCTACACAAGAGAGAAATGAAATAATTCAGGCATACAAAGAATATGAAAAAGTTCACGTCTTTAAAATTGTCGACTTGTAAGAATTTGAACACGTTTTATCTCTTTCAGTCCATGGTAGCCAAGATCAGGAAAACATCCTCATCACAACAAATGTGAGCAAAATCAAAGCTTGAATGCAAATACTTTGTGCAAGGAATTAAACTTGTTAAATCAGGAGTGGCTTAAGTAGGCTCTGAATGTCAGTCTGTAACTTTAATTAGAGAGATGCCCACCCAATGGCGGGAATGTGTATGGAAGCATGGTCAAGGAAGAGGCGAGTCTTTCATAATAATGAACAGAATTCCCATCTGGACAGTAGATTTTCAGGAGGGAATGTGTGCGACTAGGACCCAGTGATGAAGAGGTGGGGAGTTGTAATCTGGAGGAAGGTTGTCCGAGGGCACTTGGCAGTGATTAGAAACCTGATAGTCGAAGACAGACTCCTTGTATCGTTAACAAAATGTGTCTTTTTCATTGCTATCTGCAGTAATGAGTGTCATCTGAGTGTCATTGGACCCTCTCCAACATATACTCTTGCCGCTTACTAGTTCCATGGCCCCATCATTCTTTTACCATTCCATCGTGAAGGATAGAATGATGAAGGATCATTCCATGTCTATCCTGTTTGCAGGTACGCACATGCAGGTTGGCTCATTTCCCCTGGTCCAGATGCACTCATTGCCTCTGCTCTTTCCTTTCCTCTCACAATCAGACCATGTGCAAGGTGTCAAGTGTCTATCTATAGGGTATCATATACCTTTGAATTACATTAATTAATTCAATCTCTTTTGCCCATTTTTGTAGGTACTTGGAAATGGGAAGAGACTCTGGATATTTAGACAGAAAATGGGCCCATGATGGCTTTTCAAGTATGTTACCTATGATGGTGATAAATAATTGTTCCTTCAAGACTACACATGGCAATCATGCCCCTCGGGGCCCTCCAAGCAATTAATCGGAGGTGAGCGCCACTTGGCTGGTAGGCAACAGTGTAAGTTAGTTCTGTATGTTCATGTCACTTGAGAGAAAGGATGGTAAACAAGCCAATAGGTTCTAGGTGAGAAAAGGGATTGTCTTATTTGCCCACTGGTGTTCTTCAAATACGCACACCCAGAAACCTTCATAGTCCCCCCCATTTCAAGCAAAAGAGGGCATTTGAGAGGTCTTGAACTTTTTTTGCCAGCTCACAGGTTCTCCAAATGGATCTTGCAATCTCACATCTGAGAAAGTAGACTAGTCCATGAAAACTGCAACCAAAATAAATGTGCTACTGATTGTTCTGAGAGCCAATGAGGTGTTATTATGATGACACAGCATGAAACCAAGAAGGTGTTAATATGAGACAGCTCTCATTTCTATTTATCACAGCTAATACTAGAACTCTTATTCAGTTGTGGGAGTGTCATCAAGTTGGCCCCTGGTTTTTTGTTGGTTACTGATTTGTTGGGTGACCTGTACTGTTATACAGTATATTTTTTTAAAAGTTAATGGGGGTGACATTATGATTTACCACACTGAATGACACCAACCCTAGTGACACCACTGGGATGATGCGATGAGCTCTCGCACCAGGTGATGCAAACCCTAGTGACGCCTCTGCCAACATCCATCCCCTTTTAGTTTTAAGAACTAGCCATGGCTAGTTCTTAAATTTTCAAAACAGTCTTGTTGAGGTAGATATTATTCCCATTTTGCATGTAGGAAACTGAGGCTGGGAGATATAATTTCATTTTCTCCATTCCAAGACGCAATAGGTGAATGAAGATTTCAACCCAGTTCTCCGACCATGGGGCACATCAATGGCAAAAGTGGCTTACTCTGGAATGTGCGGATTACCCTTCAGCTTCTCTCCATAATAAATCATATTAGCAGAGATGGAACTGCTCTAGTCTAGAATATGTGGGTTTTAGATTTTACCCTGACTCTCCATATTGATTGTAACTGGACTGTATTTCAAAGGTCCCAGCAGCACATCTGGTCAACTATGGAAAGATATATCATGATAAATTTATTGTAATTCATATCTCATTTGAAGCAATAAAGCAAAAGGAAAGATACGCAAAAAGGATATACAAAAAGGAAAAAGGTTGAGGGAGCCTTTACAGTGAACAATGAGAAGGAGCAAATCTTCCTAGTGCGAAAAACCATAGGCATATCTGAATAAGCTCTCTCCCTGTACACACGTGATGTGACACACACACAAAGCAGTGCAACACACCCGAGAAGCAATGATGAGAACAGGATACACAGGGTTTTTCCTCTATGGCTTATTAATTTTTCACGCCATGTGTGCAGCAAATCAAGTGCAGGTGAAAAAAAAAAAAAGATCCGGAGAAGCTGCAGGTGGTTTTGAAAGATTTATTAGGAAGAAAAGGCTCCACCGAGAACGTTGCAAATAAGTCTCTGCCTAACAAAGTCCCTAGAGGTGAGCCGGTGCTGGCTTGCATCAGACAGTGGAAACCACGCAGCAGGTCACACAGCCGCCTCCAGGAAGAGCAAAGAAACGCTTCCTCGCACGTGTTCACCCCCTCCCTCCTTTACCTGCTTTTTCTAGGTAGCTTCCCATTGCCTATCCGAAGCACCAAAACCCCCTCCCCACTCACTTCATCACGCTGCATGTCTCCGCCCCTGTGATGCTACCACCGCCCGCAGTTCCTATGATGATCTCAGCTCAGGCACCCCTCCACATCATCCCCTCGCTGCCTACGGGAGGGCAAGGGTCAGCATAGGCTGCGGCTTTAGAGAGGGCATGCGCAAACATTTGGCACAAGCTTCACCCTGGAGGTTGGCTTGGGAGAGAAGCCAGAAGGGCCCATTGTAGGACTCAGCTGTACAGGGAGGGAGCGGGTCTCTTGGGGGACGGGCGACACCGGGAGGAGGGGGGCTGCTCTCTCAGCAGCTGAGGTGGGGGGGAAGCTGACACTCTCCTCGTTCCCCGGCGACATGGGGCGGATCTAGCAGGGGGCCACCTCCTCCCAGCCACCTCATTGGCTGCTTAGAGATGCCCATGGCTCTTGGCCTGTCAGTATAATGGGACGCTCATTAGAGAGCAATTTCCATTGACAAAAGCGTCGTGGGGAAAGCGCCTGGTGGCAAGAAAGCAAGAGCGGCTGAGGGGGAAGTGCTGGCTGAGGCAGCGGCGACTGCAGCTCCCTGCACGCTGGCCTGAGAGGGCGCTGGGCGGGGGAGAAGGCGCGCTCTGTGCCGGAGGTGGATTATTTATGTTCCAGCGCCTTGCCGGGGGTTTCGTGCTTGGAGGAGAACGCCTGGCGAAGGAGCGCTGCCCGGTGTCGTGAGGGAAAAAGAAGAAGAAGAAGAAGAACGCCCGAGGGGCTGACGGAGGAGGCTAGACGCAGAGTCTGTGGGGAGGAGGAGGCTGCTGCTGCTGCAGAACCCAGCCTGCGAGGGTGGGGGAGGGGGCTACATGCTTGGAGACGGACTAGCTGACCCGCTGCTCTGCCACCCGCCCGCCCCCAACCTCCTGCTGTGCCTGTGAAGATGGGTGGCCCCTCTCCTCAGCGTAAGTAACGGTCAGGGCGACTGGATTGCCTCCCCCTTCCCGGGCTGCAGGTGAAGCTGCTCCATTGTGCAGCTGGAGTGGAGCACCTGCTGCTGCTGCTGCTGCTGCTCAGCCGCCACCCTTTTGGCAGGTTGCGAATGCTCCGGTGCACTTGGCGGCAGCCGCTGGTTTCCTCCTGCTTTATGAGGGACGCAACTCAGGCCCCTCAGCCCAGCTCTCTGCGGCTGCGGCGATTGTGTGTTGTGCCTGCGTTGGGCGCTGTTATCTAAGCTTTTCGGTGGGACGCGGAAAGCGTACGGAGCCTGGCAGGAGCGGAGAGAGAAAGACGGCATCCCCGCTTCTCCTTTATACGCCCAGAGCTGTCGGAAAGCCAAGTCGGGCCCGGGCTTGAGGAGCGCTCTCCGCCCTCGCTTCTAGCCCACCCTCCCATTTTCCAGCCTCAATATGGCTTTCTATTGAGGAGCTGCAGTATGACTGAAGTGGGCAAAGGGGGCGGGGGAGACGGAAGCCCTGAGCGGTTGGAAGTGGGGTGAGGAAAGCGGAGGGTGTGTGTGTGTATTGAAAAGCGGGTAGAAGAGTGGGTGGGAGAAGCCTTCTGGGGATCTAAATGCACCCGTGTGAAGAGACGTGGGCTGCAAACGGAGCCTTTTAATAGCAGAAGGGGCGGGGATGCTGGAGGAAAGAACCTGGCTCTTTAAAGGGACGGGACGGGCGATATATGCATCAGGGCCCGAGCAATTTGGGACTGGCTAGTATTTTGGGCACATCGGAGATGGGATAAGTCAGTGTGAGAAAGGGAGGGTGGGGAAGTGGAGGAGCACCGTTTATTTGGGCTGCATAATTTATATTGCATTCTTGAGGAGAACCTGTGGACGGACGCCCCTCCCCCTTTGCAGTTGGAGGCACCCGCTTCACTTCCCCGGAGGGGATCCCTCACTTTAGTTCCTTCCCAAGGAGCTGGAAGAAAAGGAACTGTCTCCCACTGAAGGTTTCCCCGCCGCGACCATTGACTCTCTTGGGGAAAGGCTTTTGATTTTAACCCCCCCCCCCTCTGAGAGGCTGAGGTGGAGTTCAGGAAGGACGGAGGAGGACCCCGTCCTGAGTTGGGAGATCATCTGTGGTGTGGCACACGGGAGGGGGGCGGCGCCCCTCTTGCAGATCATCCCCGCCGCTGCCTTTAGCCAGGTGGGTTGAGCTTTTGCTTGTCGTTCTTCCTGCCAGGTGACTCGGCTGAGTTCCCGCACGAGGATGGACCGTGATGCCTCCCACAAAGCGGGGACAGCATCGCCGCCGGCACCAGCACCAGCAGTACCATCTTCTCCAGCGGCGGCGGCGGCAGCAGCTGAAAGCTCAGCTGTAATGGAAACTGGGGGCGATGCCAGATCGGCACCTCCGCGGGGGGGAGGCGGACGCGGAGCGTTTCCAGCTGCTGGTGCAGCAGAACCTGCCGGTTTCCAGGCGGCGGCGGCTGCTGCTGCTGCTCCTGCGGGTGGAAAGGGCATGAATATTGATAGAGCCGCCGGCAGCGGCGGCGGCAGCAGCAGCGTGGCGGGCAATCCGGGCATGGACCCTGCTGCTGCAATGCCGAAAGGAGTCCGAGCCGCGCCCCCAGCGCCTCTGCCCCGTGTGCCTTATGCCAAGGATCCCAAAATAGTTCACCAGCGCTTTCTGCGGAGAAGCGTGGTGGATTCCGACCAGGAGGAGCCCACCTTCGAGCCGCCGGAGCCGCCGCCGCTGCCCCAGCAACAGAAGAAGATCATCCTCTTCTCCAAGACCAGGAGGATAATTGCGGAGCGGGCGAAGGCAGGGCAGAGGATAACGGAAGAGAATCGGGTCGGGGAAGAGCCCGCCGAGCAGGCGAAGGTGCCAGCCCCTGAAAGCCTTGCGGCAGCAGCAGGTAGCGAGCGAAAGGAGGCGAGCGTCAAGGATGCCGAGAAAAAGGAGGCCGCGGAGTCTGCCAAGGATCAGAGCAAGTCCAAGAAAGAGGAGCTCGAGGAGGAGGAAGAGGAGGCCGACATGAAAGCCGTGGCCACCTCCCCAGATGGCCGATTTCTGAAGTTTGATATTGAGCTCGGAAGGGGGTCTTTCAAAACGGTCTACAAGGGCCTAGACACGGAGACGTGGGTTGAAGTGGCTTGGTGCGAACTTCAGGTAAGCTGCTGCTGCAGCCTCCCGGGCCGTGCTTGAACTTCCTGCGTTTACTTCTGCGCCTGCACTAGCACCTAGGCTAAGGACAAAGTGCGTGTGTCATCTATATAAAAGCCTTGTTGTAATAGTCAGTCGTGTCTCAGTAGCTTATCCTGCTGGGGCTAACTATAGCCCTGTGTTTTCATTGGTCTGACCCTTCCCCCTCATCATATGCATAGGCACTCCCCCCCAGGTTTAACCCGCTCACTCCTGGGCTTTACCTGGGGAAGGTGCTTGCCACATATGTGTATGCTCAGAAAGGCTTCCAAAGCCCGAGGCAGCACCCAGGTTTTGTACTATACACATGCTGACTTGACTTCCGAATGGCTTTGTCCAGCAGCCCATATTTTCAGAGAAATGCAGCAGTAAATGACAGCAAATGGTGACTTTGTTTTTTAACAATTCATGGCAGCATTCCTAACAGCATTACTGTCATGGCAGCATTACTAAAATAAATTAAAAATGTATTTGCTTTTTATGGTTTTGCTGAAATCTTTCTTGTGTTTACAGTGTTCTGCTGTCTTAACTGTAGTCTTAACTGTAGAAAATGCCACATAAGCCGTGCAATCCTGTGCATGGAAAGTAATTCCCTTTGAGTTTAATGGATTTATTTCCAAGACAAATGTCCATAGGATTTCAGCCCCAGATTAATTACCAGGCTTAAAAAAATATTCAGAATGGAAGTGATAATTTGCAGATGGGTAACTCTATTAGTCTGTGGGAATTTGAAACTGTCTGCTCAATCCTAAATTCAGCCAGCACCGGTGCTGCAGACTTAGCGCGCGGCCTAGGGTGCTGCAAACATGCTGTAAAGCATGTTTGCGACACCCAGCAAGTAGGTGAAACCAGCGCTGAGGACTGTGCTGCCCACCGCTAAGCCTGGAAGACAGTTTATGCATCCAGGCTGCAGCAGGGGGCTAAAGCCCTACATGCACACACATGGAAAATGTCTTCTTTATGTTGTTTGGAAATGTCTTCTTTATGTTGTTGTTCATTGCATAGATACTTTTTTGGCATTTTATATTTAGATGTGATTGTAGGATATGACTTAGATGTGATGATTATATATTTATATGTGAGTGGTCATGGTCCAGATTTTTGCCTTTTGATTTGTGCAGCCAATATTTGCAATAATACTGAATTAGTCTTCATGATGCCTGGGAACAATGGCTAATGAATAGGGTAGAATAGATGCCTTCAAATACCTTTTGTAAAGTTTGCAGTCAACCAAAAATGCCTCTTTTTTTCATTCCAGTATGGTAGGATGATGATTGGATCGATATCTTTTTAAATCACTTATTGTACGCTATCTTCTGTGGCCTGTCATGCAGCAGACTTGTAATATTAAATTATAAATGCAGTGTTGGCAAGACCGTATTTCTCAGATAAGAATGAGCCTGAAAAAACAACACAAGAGTTCAACTCCAATCCTGAATTACACTGTCTCGGTTTACAGAAGCCTGCAGAGCCAAAAGTGTGATGTGCTGCATCATTAGAATTGGGTAAATGGAGATGGAGCCAGCTGCAGTAATGCTGAGATGTTGTGAGAAACTAGGGAGTAAGAGCAGAGTTAGTAACAGCAGGGAAAGGAAATGGTATATAATCTAACTCAGTTTCGCAGTTAAGTATTTCAGTTACAACTCTGAGTGCTTTAATGCAGTCCGGCCAAAGTTAATTATGGATTCATTTGTTTTATAAAATCATCTTTAAAATGTTTTTATGAAGTGGTCTGTACTCTTAAAAACATTGAAACCTACTGCCAATCGGATCCATTGGGTGACACAAAACTTCTTAGTGTTTTAAGAAAATACCTTCTCTCTGTCCACTACCTTCATGCTATTCATAAATTTCATGTCTTATCCTCCAGTCACTTTTCCTAAACAAGAAGCCCCCATCTTAAGACTTTTGTGTGTGTAAAAAAAATAAAAATAAACCAAATATTCCTGATCATTTTGGCTGCCCTTGCTGTGTCTTCTGCAGCTCTACAGTATCCTATTTGAAACAAGATGGCCAAAATTAAATCTGGCAGTACATGAAACTAAATGTAGACCCATCATAGAGTAATGTAATGGTGTTATGTAATGTTATGATCCCTTAAATGTTCAGTTCCTTTCCAAATCATTCAGATATTGACTTAGGCTGCAATCATATACTGTACAGACTTCCCTGTGAATAAGTACCAGTGAACTCAATTAGACTTACTTATGAGTAGACATGACTAAGGTAAAGGTGACCCCTGACAATTAAGTCCAGTCGTGTCCGACTCTAGGGTGTGGTGCTCATCCCCATTTCAAAGCCGAAGAGCCAGCGTTGTCCGAAGACACCTCCGTGGTCATGTGGCCGGCATGACTCTCCTTGCCGCAGCGCGTAGCATGCGGCTGGAACATGGAGCACTGTTTACCTTCCCGCAAGCGGTACCTATTTATCTACTCACATTAACATGCTTTGGAACTGCTAGGTTGGCAGGAGCTGGCCAAGCAACGGGAGCTCACCCCGTCGCGGATTTGAACTGCCGACCTTTCGATCGACAGCTCATGGTTCAGCGGTTTAACCCACTGCGCCACCCGCTGGCCAATAAGACATGACTAGACTTGTGCTATTACTGTATATTGCTGTAACACAATGAACTCCTGTCCCTACTGTTTTTCCAAGATAATTTTTGGTAGGTGATTCAGTCATTTTTTTTATCCCATTTTGATGTGTTAATACTGTATGTACAGTATATGTAAGTAATGAAAGAGGTGGATTGTCCCAAGCTGCATTGCTTAGCACTTGCTTGACGTGAGTTGCATCTGCCATTCTGTTGGCCAGTCAGCCAGGTTGCAGAGATTTGTTGCAGGCTTCACTGACTTACCATACAAAATAATTTGGTGTCATCTGCATGCTTGCTACCTTGCCTTTATTTATTGGTTAAATAGTACTGATCCTAAGGGTTCCAGTACTTACATCTGTTTTGGAAAAAATATATAACTTTATTCTTTCCTTCTGGATCAGTATTTTTACAAACTGCATATTTATAAGACATCCCGTGATTTCTGAGTCTCATTTGGAGACATGCTTAGGATATTCACAGCGCAATCCTGTCCAATTTACACCACTGGTGTAACCAGTGGGGGAGGGCAGGGCAGGAGGCTTTGGAGGGGAAAGGATATTTAAATCCCCTTTGAATCCCCCTTTGGAGGGGATTTGAATCCCCTTTCCCTTCTGGGGTCTCTTGTTCTCGCTGAACCGCTGGTTACACCGGTGGTGTAAGTTGGATAGGATTGTGCTGCCATACTAATGTTGTTTGCTTCTACAGTATTTAAAAACTAAGTGATAGCCTAAGTAATTGCAGTACTGTAATAAGTTGGCGCAGTGGGTTAAACCACTGAACCATGAGCTGTCGATCGAAAGGTCGGCAGTTCGATTCCGCGCGATGGCTCCTGCCAACCTAGCAGTTCGAAAGCAAGAAATTGCAAGTAGATTAATAGGTACCGCGTCAGCGGGACGGTAACAGCGTTCCATGTGCCTCGGTGTTGAGTCATGCCGGCCACATGACCATGGAAACGTCTTCGGACAGCGCTGGCTCTTCGGCTTTGAAACGGAGATGAGCACCGCTCCCTAGAGTCGGACACGACTGGACTTAATTGTCAAGGGATACCTTTACCTTTACCTAATAAGTTAGTAGAGTCACAAACCACTCTAAATATTCAAAACTTTCTCATTCATTCTAGAAATTGAGAGGGACAGAGTCAGTGCCTACTTTTTGGGAAGACACAAATGGGTACCTGTGGATATTTACAACGAGCATTTCTCATAGGTTAGAATCATGGAGGAAAAACAACACATGTAAGCTGTTAATTGCAAAGAATCTTCCATAAAATACCAGTACTTAGGCCAGGAATAGGCAATGGAAATCTTAGGGGTCAGTTCAGCCTCTCAGCACTTCCTATTATGTCATATGCCAAACTGCTGACCTTACTGCTCTGGTTAATGCGTGAGATGGCGAAACCCTTCATATATTTTGATAACCATAGTTATCTATAATTACCAATGGACACATTCAGCGGCCTTCATGCACTAAGCAAGTGCATGCTCAGCCTTCTCACTTGCTGCAGCTGTAGCAGCCAGCTCTTGAGCCAGAGTCTCGTGTGGGTTTCTGCTCTTCCCACCCTCCTCCCCTGCAGAGAGGTAGGATGAGTGTAAGCAATGGTACGTGATGTGTGCGTGTGTGTGTGTGTGTCTCAGTTGTCATTCTCCTCCTGTTGCTGCTACCACCTTCTTTGCTAGCAGTTGAGGGTGGCAACTGTTCTTTGCTAGCAGTTGAGGGTGCAGTGGCAAAAGTGAAGGGTTGTGTGCCCAGCTGTGAGTTTGGCTAGGGGGGAAAAAAAGGAAGGAAGGAGACTCTATGCAGGTGGGCAGCCCTTAGGTAAGGGTGCATGCTGCAGCTGACTCCTGGGGAGGCAGAGGTGGGAACGCTGAGCAGACAGGAGCATTTGCCTCAGAGGAAGGGTTGTGGATGGGAAATGCATCTTTGTTTTCCTCATTGCTTTCTCAGCCATCAATAGCCACTCTCACTTCTGGGAGCCTCTCTCCTCTTAAGCCATCTTGGTACTATGGAGGAAGTCTCCCACAGACAAGCGCTGGAGGCACATAGTGAGTGAGTTTATTTATTGACTGTGTTATTTCAAAAATTGCCAGCAGAAATTAGACTACTGGTCTTAGTTTACAAATTGCTCTATTTTGAAAACACAATTGACTGTGTAAATTGAGAGCTACCAGTATCTCCAAAGCCAAAAAGGAAAGACTGTGGCCATGTTATCTTGTTATGCCATGCATGTCTTAGTAAGTAAGATCTCTCTCTTGTGCTGTCTCTCTCTACTAAGGGCAAAGTGAGAGAGCCCTCCCACCTCTGAGGTCTCTGCAATACATGGACAACAGGTCTCAGCAGGGACAGGCAATCACCAGACAGTTTTGTTGTTGATTCCCTGTGATTCCCTGTGATCTCAGAACCTCATGAGTAAAGAAAATACTATGGTACCTTCTCACACAAATATCACTCTCCCTTTTGACCAGGTGAGGAGGGACTATTTCAGTGACTTTGTTCATGTCAGTCCAGGGTGCACACGTGTGTTACATGAGTTGAATGGGAAAAAGTTATAGGGAAGCTGCTCCCATGCTGCTAAGATAAAGTAGGAATGGGTAAAGGAGTGATCTGTGGCCTGTGTTTGTGTTTTCATAATGTGTGGCTGACAATAATGCATTTCTGTGAAGATATGACAGTTTTGCAGAGCTGTGCAAAATATGCTGAATATACCTACAGAAATGTAATATGTGAAGTGGCCTTTAGATTTCTTTTGACTAAGGCAATGCAATTGAAACAAAAGTAGGACTGTGATGAGTGTGTATCTTGGCTTGAACTCATCATGTCAGAATATGTTTCCAACTATTTGTTTGAAAGGAGCAAATAGATAGCAACCTCTAAGCAGAGAGGATTTTGTATATAGTTGAGTTATGCAATCTTAAGGGCATGTTCAAAACCATGATTGTAAAAGGACATAGCTGTTCCTTGGCTGGCATTTCCATCATCTTTATTTAGAAGAGTTGGAACGTTTCTGTGTGTATCTTGCGTGTTTTTTTTTCTTCTTGGTAGAAGACCATGCTCTGTTGCCTATTGGGGAAAAAAGGCTCATGCTGACTTCCCTTCTGTTGTACAGAGAAAACGCTCTCATTTATTTAAGAATAAAGACTTGACCACAGAAACCTATTTATGTTGTTGCTCTTGTAACTTTTTCAAATTACAACACTCTGAACTCCTTGAAAGAAAGGAATATAATAAATAATTTAAAGATTTATAACACTGTGTTCCTGTGCATGTTTACTCAGAAGTAAGCCCCATTGAGTTCAGTATGACATATTTATATAAATGCCACATGTCCAACTTAAAGTCCATAACAGGAGCATTCTCAACTCCAGAGAATGTATAACTTGAAACACAGCTATGTAATTGCTCAGATATCATAATAGTGTATATTAGATAGTGAGATGTATTAAATATTGTACAAACACAATTAGTTGTAAATAAGCATGTTTAATTACAGCCATTTTAGTACTGCTTGGCAAATGCATGACGAGTATGATGGTATATGCTGCAGTGGTGTAGTTAGGGGGCAGGGGGGCGAACTGCTTCAGGGTGGCAGGCCGCCCAGCCAGGGGGGAGTAAAAAGATCTGCTGTGGCAGGGGGAAACTTTTAAGCCACCCTCACCCCCCCCCCGGTCGCCCCCCCAATCAATATATATATCTCCTAGCGCCCCAAGCCCAGACGGGGTGGCTTGAGCTGGGGGGGGTGATCTACCTTCCTTCTATCTCCACTGCCCTACTCTAGCGTTGGAACAGCATCAGCACTATACAGCAAAGCGCTAATCTAGCGCCCAACAGCTGATCGGTGCCGGAGATTTAAATCCCAGTGCCGATCAGCTGTTTGGTGCTAGATTAGCACTTTGATGTATGCGCTAATGTATGGGCGGGGGGACCTACCTTTTTGCTGCCTGCTGGGGTTGGGTGCTGCTTGGAGCAGCTGACCCCTTCCCCCCCTTTTTTTTCTTAGTGAAAAAAAGGGGGGGAAGGGGTCAGGTACTTTGAGTGGTGTGCAATCCGGAAGTAATTGGCAGTGATTTGGTTCTTCTGATGATCAGGGTGGTGGTGGTAACATCACGAGTCACCACCCTGTCTACCAGAAGACTTAGCTGCCTACGCCACTGATATGCTGTGAACTAACATGATAATGTATCAGCTGCTTGAGTTGTGCAGGTAAAGTATCTTGATCTTAGCTGAGTAATGGAAAGCTATTTGAAAGCCATTGTTGTGAGGACACAACCAAAGAGTACAGTATTGTAATCTCAGTCTAGGTCTCATTTGCTGTTCAGTTGTGTTTGCTGCAGTAGGATATAAAACACTTTTCAAGGAGCCTACGAGAACAATACTGTAAGGCCAGAATCAAATAGCATGATCTCTGTTTTTGATCAACCTAGAGTGGTTCTTGTCTATATTGGTTTGTTTTATGATGGAAAGTCATATATAGTTTAAGTTAGTATGGTTAGATAAGCTTGTCTTTAAAATAATGAGATTATTCTTTTATCAAAGTAAACTAATTCCATAAGAGGCTTAAACTGACGCTGAGCAGGTTTTGGAAAACAACATGGAGGAAGGTCAAAATGCTAACTTTTTCCTAATAGGATTTTCTGAGTTATAATGTTAAATAACTTGTGCTCCCTACTCTAATGGATGCCTTAATCACAGGGAGGCAAATGAACCCTGATCTTAAACCCCTTTTTTCTGAACCACAACAACATGTGAACCAGAACTCTAGCTGTAAGGGGTCTTGTGGGGCCAGCCCATCCCCTGAAGAAATATTTCAGTCCTCCTCCTTCTCAACTGTTCCATGCTGGGTAATTAGGAAAAGAATTGAGAATAAGACTGCAAATTATATTGCCCCCATATAAACCTGTGGTGGCCACATTTGGAATACCATGTACAATTCTAGTTACCACACCCAGAGAAGGATATTATAGAGCTAGAAAAGATGCAAAAGAAGGCAACCAAAATGATCAGAGAGCTGGAACACCTTCCTTATGAAGTGAGAGGCTTTTCAGCTTTGGATGGAAAAGGCAATTGAGGGGGCGAGATGATTGACAGCCCAATCCTGCCTTAGTATCCGGCGGGCGGACCCAGGCTGCTCGCCGGATCCTATCCCTGTTCCCCAAGGTCTCCTCAGTCTTCTCAGGGGGAAGGGGCCATTTGTCCCCTCCCACCGGTGTAACATGGGGAGGTCACAATGGGCCTCCTTAGATTGGAGGAGGCCATGTAAACGCCGCACCGGCTCAGGAAGGGGACGGGGATATGGCAGCCGCCATCCCCGCCTCCGGGCCGGCTCAGCCAATGGCCCCACCCGCGCTGCCTGGACTGCCCGGATGCCCGCTGGGGATCACATTCCTTCTCCCGGCAGCCGCTGGGACGATCCGGCGGCGGGCGGCGGAGTGAGGGTGGCCGGCCTCTGCGCTTTACGGCTTTACGAATGTGCTTTATGGTGACGGCATAGAATGACGGAGTGCTTGCTCCGCCATTCTAAAGTTGGGCAGGATTGTGCCCTGCTGAGACTCCTAAAATTACGCAAGATGTGGACAAAGTGGCTAAAGAGACATTTTCTCCCTCTCTCACAGTACCAAAACCAGGGATCATTCAGTGAAACTGACTGGTTGGAGATTTAAGAAGGAGAAAAGGAAGTACTACTTCATTCAGAGCATAATCCCGATCCTTGCCACCCTTGTGATAGGATCAAATTTGGGCTGCCTCCCCATACATGTGGGAGGAGATATCCCAGCTCATTGGTTGGCTGAAGGGGGAGGTGTGTCCTTGGCCTAAGCTTACCGGCTGCATCTCCCTCAGCAGCCATTCTGTTTGTGTTTCAAGCTGCATGTAGTTGCTGATGCTTCTGAATACTATACATTTTTCTCCAGCTTGTGGGCTTCTCAGAGGCAGCTTGTGGGCCACTGTGGGAACGCTGTTGGACTAGATGGCCTTTGTCCTGATCCATCAGGCTTTAAGTTAAACTTTCTCTAGCCACCCAGTGTTCTGGCTTGTGAGCACGAAGACATAGAAGAGAGTCCTGATTAGTTTTCCTCCATTGTTTGTAGTGACCACTGAAAAATAAGTGGGCAGAATTTCTATACTTCCCTAGTTAGTTATAGCAGCTGTTCTCAATCTGGTGGGTCGGATACTGTTTCCTGCCACCTTAAGGGGCGGGGACAGCATGGCGTTGGTGGCAATCCTAAGGGATCGCCACTTCTGGGGGAAAAAACTTTTAAAAGGTGATTTGTGCACTTACCGGGGTCCTGGAGCCCTCTGGAGGGTTTGGGGAGGCCCGTGCTCCCATCTGTGCCCCCCCAACTGTAGATCACCATGGAATGGCGACTATGACCTGATTTTTGTCTGAAAACCAGAACTTGTCATAATCGCTGTTCCACAGCGATCTGCAGCTCAGGGAGGACCACAGAGGCCTCCCCGAACTCTTCAGAGGGCTCCAGGACCCTCGGTAAGTGCAAAACCCACTTTTTCCCCCAGCAGTGGGGGGGATCCCCTGGATCGCTGGTGTCCCTGCAAACTACACAAAGTTCTCCCCGCCTCGTGGGGAGAACTTGGAGAACAACTTAGTAATCCAATTTCGTTCGGCGGCTGCCTGGAATCGGAAACCCGCTAACGGCATAGGAGTCTATTAAATTTCAAGCTTCCTGTTTTTTACATGGCATCAATTCCCGTAAGTGTAAAACATTGTGCGCTAATAGCTGGCCATGAAAGCTTCCGAACGAAATTGAAGTTCCTGTACGGGGAGGCTACCTTCCGAAACCTAAAAACATTGGAGAAACATCGTCTCCGAAAGATGAAACTGAAAAACACGCTGACTTTCTTGCTACGCTGCAGGGACGAAAGGGTAATCCCCAAGTTCCTAAGACACCATCGCAAGTTTGCTAAACCAAAAACGGAGAACATCTATCGAAAAATGGAGAGTGCATTGCTACGTGAAGAAATCCGGACAACGAGATACCATCTGAGCAGAATGGATGTGCTACTGTATGAGTTGCATCTACAAGTAAGCAATCTTTTGACTAGAGGAGACTGGCAAGATTGGGATAGACGGACTATGGACTGGGTAAATAAACAGGACCTTATGATAAAAAGGAGACATTGTAAGAAATTAGAAATATTGATTAACAAAAACTTTAAAGCGACAGCACAACTAGTTACGGACAAGGTTGTTATTAATTTATCTAGTCACCCATTAACTCCAGCACAACAGTCCATTTTGGTTATGAATTCCGAGGACTATTGCAGCAAGATTAGGGACCTACTTGATCCTGAAACTTATACTAGAATAAAAAAAGACCCTACAAAAAGGATTTTAAAAGAAACCAATAAATTAATTAAAAATTCCAATTTTAATGAAGCCCTTAAAAATAGATTAATAAAATCCGAGGCACTACCCCCCAGGCTCTATGGACTTCCAAAAATTCATAAGGAAGGTTGTCCATTGAGACCCATCGTAAGTAACATTGGGGCGCCCACGCAGGGGTTATCTCAACATTTGGCCAAGATACTGCAACCCTTCATAGGAAATATTTCCAGTTATGTCAAAAATACATATCATTTCATAGAAATATTGCAGCTCATTAGTCTGAAACCTGAGTCAAGACTAGTAAGCTTTGATGTCACTTCCTTATTCACCAAGGTGCCTCTAGAGAAAGTAATGGATTTGATTGAAGATCTGACTATTCCTAGAGAGCTAATTCCACTATTCTACCACTGCCTGACTTCTACTTATTTCATTTGGAAAGGAGAATTCAGGGAACAGAAAGAGGGGGTGGCCATGGGGAACCCCCTCAGTCCGGTGGTCGCCAATTTATATATGGAGGCATTCGAAAAACAAGCATTGGACACTGCAACTTTAAAACCGGATGTCTGGGTCCGTTATGTGGATGATGTTTTCTGTATATGGACACACGGTGATAAGGAACTGGATATTTTTGTACAACACTTAAATAATCAATGCAGGGAAATTCAGTTTACGGTGGAATTAGAAAAGAATAATTCTCTTCCTTTTCTAGTTGTCCTAGTAACTAGAAAGGAGGATTTATCAATAGGGCACAAAGTATATAGGAAGCCTACCCATACTGGGAGGTACCTTAATCAAAATTCCAACCATCATCCATCTCAAAAGAACTCACTAATTAATTCCTTAGTGTACAGGGCAATCAAAGTTTGTGATCAGGATTCATTAGAAGCAGAAAAAAGGGTGATCTATAATTCTTTACAAGCCAACGGATATTCCACTGGACAAATTAATAAATGCTGGACAAAACAATATAACCTAATTAAAGCCAAGAGGGAAGGGACATTTCAGAATAACAACGAAAATGAAAAAACTACAGCAGAACAAAAGATCTGGACATGTCTTCCGTTTATTAAAGGAACAACTGATAAGATTGCACGCATTCTTCAACAAGGAGGTGTAAAAACAATCTTTAGACCTACCTCCAAAGTGCAACAAATATTAAGTAACCCAAAGGATAGACGACCATCATTATCCAATGCAGGAATTTACTCTGTCCCTTGCGAATGTAATAAAATTTACATAGGAATGACAAGCAGAAGTATAAAGACCAGAATGTCAGAACATGAAAGATCGTTGAGATTAAAACACCCGGAACAATCTTCAATTGCTGAACACGCGTTGAAAGAAGGGCATGCGATCCAGTTCGACAAAACAACGTGTCTGCAAAAGGAAACGAACTTTAAAATTCTGCGTCATCTGGAGGCATTGGAGATAAGCAAAAGGGCTACTGGTGAACTGATTAATCGTCAGCAAGACCTAATATTTACAAAGAAAATTTGGTTGCCGATTGTGCACAATAAAAGAAGTTCGGTTGGAAGATCTAGGATGGAACTCACAAACAGCGAAACAACTGCAAGTTTGACAGCGGGGACTCCAACAGAGTAGGTTCCTTTAACAAAAAGGACAACAACTCGAGGAATACCCCACAGCTGATTCAACTTGATAATCCAGCAACTCTAACTAAGTAACTCTAACCTAGCACTGAGCGATTGCCTGTGCGTAGGTCATCTCAGGACACTTCCGCTGTTTGAATCGCTACTTTCCCGCGCTTTTGGATTTATAAGCATAGCAGATGAAGGGAGAACAGTATCATCGAAATCTTTTCAGATTTACCCCAGAGGAAGTTCCGAGCTGCCGGAATGAAACGTTGGGCAAAACACCTTGGATTTTAAAAGTATTTTTACTCCGTGTGCGGCTGCCTGGAATCGGAAACCCGCTAACGGCATAGGAGTCTATTAAATTTCAAGCTTCCTGTTTTTTTACATGGCATCGATTCCCGTAAGTGTAAAACATTGTGAACTTAGTACTCGTTTTCATTTCACCATGGCTACTTCCTCTTCCTCTTTTTTTTTTTTTTTTTTTTTTTACTGATGGGGTGGGGTGCGCATGACTGCACTTAGGAACACCAGAAGAGGCTTTATACCAAGTCAGACCATTGGTCCATATAGCTCAATATTACCATGGCAGACTGGCAGTGAATCTTCAAGGCAGAATTTCTGGCTGCCCTACCTAGTACCTTCTGCATCACAGCAGTTGCTTTTCTACTGAGCTGTGGCTCCTCTTATTTTTCTGACTGGCACAGGCTGGACAACAAATTGGTGGGTATATAGCACTTTTAAAAATGTGAATGAAATCAAAATTAGCCTTCGTAGCACGTTGTGATTAATTAAGTCAAAAGCCTTAAGGTTACATATCTAGTGGTTAGTTTGGATTTAATTATTTATCTGTTTAGGAGATTTCTGTACCACCTTTTCCCAGGCAGCAAGCTCAAGGCTGTTTATAACAAAAGATTTTTAAAAAATGCATTTGAAAGCCCCTCCAATATTGTTTAATATATTGATGGAAACTAGAGGAGAACCCTACCCCTGTTCAGTTTACTAGTTCAGAATAAGAGTTTACTTTTAAAAGCAAACTCCGGTTTATTTATTTTATTTATATCCCACTTTCCTTTCATAGTGCAGCACAGGCTTCTCCCATCCTGGCATTGACCAGATCCATACCTGCTTCACTTCATCCAGAAAGCTGCATCATGCGCCCTTAACAAGGCTAGGTCCCAGGGATGTGGATCAAGTCTCTGGCTCCAAGTCTCGAGTCAAGTCCAAAGTCTTTGCCCCCAAGTCCCGAGTCTTTGGTTGCGAGTCCCTATCTATTTAATGGGGGAAACGGGTTTAAACCGGAAAATTGGACTTGTCGTAAAAGGCTCCAAGTCTCGAGTCAAGTCCGAGTCAAGTCATTGATGCAACTTGAGTCCGACTCAAGTCCGAGTCAATAGACTCAAGTCTTGCACTCACTAGTCCTAACCAGAATGAAAGCTGAGTAGAGGTGTTTGTTTTTGTTGCATATGAGAGAATTACAGCCTGACAGCCCAATCCTAATGTAAGAATCCGTCGGGCGGCCGTGCTCCACCGTGGGCAGGCACCCCGCAGCAGAAAGTCTACTCGGGGAAGGGATGCTCATCCCCTTCCCCATTTGTAACTGGCGCTGGGGTCGATCGATAGGCCTCCTCAGAATTCCGCCAGCTATTTTGCTGGCAGAAGTCGGAGGAGGCCGTGTAACGGCTCAGCCAGTCGGCGGGGGGGGGGAGGATTCAGCAGAGGCCGATCTCCGCCCCTTCCCCGATTGGCTGGGCCTATCAGCCCCCACCGTTTGCTCCTGAACATCCCCCCTTTGCTGGATCCTTACCTGGGTCTGGTGGTGGGTGGGAGACCATCTGGGCGGCGGCCTTCCCTGCTTGCGAATCGTTGCATAAGTGCTTTACCGCACTTTCGCAACGGTTTAGGGCGGCGGAACACTCGTTCCGCCACCCGGAAATACAACTGGATTGCACTGTAAGTCTTACTGAACACAATGGGCTTACTCCTGAGTAAAGTAAATAACATCATTTTCAAACACCTCTAATCATGCACAAATTTCTCTGAGAGGATTTTTGTACACGTTGAGTTTCAAGTCTTCTGCACTCTGTCTTCCTTTAGGGCTGGGAAGCAGCAGACGGTACTGAAGCCTGCTGCTTTAAGCAACAATCTACTTCACAGATTTGGAAGATAAATGGCATTCTGGAGGAAGAGAGAGAGAGGATAACATTTTTGTAAAATGCAGAGTACATCATCCTTGCTGACATATTCAGCTTGTCTGGGATTATTTAACAAGGGGATGACATTGAAATCAGTTTTTTTGCAACCTTTAATTCTGTTGTTATGGATGTGACTTGTAAGTATATTAAAGATGTAGCTTCAGCAATATACAAAAAGCCGTGGAAATTCAGTGGCGGAGCTACGACCGCCCCCCCCCCCCCAGGCCAGAAGTGATGTTGCCGCTGGCAGCAGTTTTAGAGCACTCAGAGGTGCAGGGCAGGCGGGAAGGCCAAACCCATCGCTGTGGCCGCCGCTCGCGCAGACAAAACCGTCCATTTTGCCATGCCACCAGCTGCTGTTACACCCCCTGTCCACCTGCCGCCTGGGGCTCGCAGCCTCCGTCCCCCCCTGCCACTAAATTTTTTTTTGTGTGAAATTGTTTGGATTGAAAACAATGTCAGGGAATAGATGCCAGGTGAGTAATGTGCAGTTTGAAATCTGGATAGCATTAATACATTTGGAGAATGGGCAGGTGGCTCAGTTCTCAGGGTTGGTCGCTGAAGAATTCTCTGTGTTAAGTCTCTCATAAGCTTCCTGTAGTGGTGCATGGAAATCATGGCAGATCCATTAAGCACAGGAGGAAGCTTGGGCTTCCTACTTTGGTATAAAGGTTGGCTGAGCTCCTTTTTGCATCACAATTAATATAAAAGGTAAAGAAGAAATTTTCAAGCTTTATAATTATTGACCAGGTATAAACTGAGAGTCCACTGGATTACAACATAAGTTTAATGTTCATGGTGAGTAAATATATTTAAGAATTTAAATGCTTCTTAAATATTGCGACTCTCAAGCATCTCTCTTGCGGCTTTCAAACATCTGAAGTTTATCGTATGTGGCTCTTTCATGAAGCATGTTTGGCCACCCCTAGTATAATGCATGATCTAGCCAAGTGATGTACACCAGTTCCACTGATTTCAGTGGGGAGAGTTAAACATTAGCGTAACTGGATGTAGAAAAATTATGGAAGTGCTGAACTCATGGAAAAAAATCCCCTTTCAATTTTACACAAGAGGTTGCAGCGCTTCTCATCCGTCTCTGGACCTGCCTGGATCCTTTGGAGCAGATAAGGCAGCGGCGGAGGTGGGGCAGGAGCGAAACAGGGCAGGGAGGGGGAGGAATGGGAGGTGGAGTGACTGCCGGAGGGGGTGGATTCAGCAGCTATAGCACGTGCTGGATCCTATCTTCCTGTTTCGCAGCCTCCCTGCCCCCTTTTCTCTCCTTAGACGTGTGCCAGCTAAAGAGCTGGTGCAAGTCTGAGGAGACCCATTGTGGAGCAGGAGGCTTATGGAGGGGTAAGGGGATTTATCACCTTTCCCCTCTCAAGCCTCTCAATCTGACCCCAGCTGGATACATGTTTTAGAAATGTGTATCTGTTTTTCAGCGCAGTCCTCCATAAAAATCCGCCTGCAGAGCACGTGCTTTGCAGGCGGTGGGTGTTTGTAAACATGCTGTAAAGCGCGTTTACAGAACCTAGCGAGTAAGGGCTGCTGGCGAGCAGGCCGGCAGCCCTTACTCTGCCTCCCAGATGACCCTGCTGCTGCCGGTGCAGGTAAGAGATGCACCAGTTGGTGGAGGGGTGGGAGGGCCAGGCTGTGAGGGAGTGCAGCCATTGGGTGAGCCAGGCCGGGAGGGGTCAGGGATATTGGCGGTGAGCTCTGCCGATATCCCGTGCCCGTCCTTGGCGGCCCTTACCTCACCACCCCGGATGTATGTTGGCTTGAGAGCCAACATACATTTAAGGAGGCCCATGGGGCCGGGCAGCCCTACACCGGGGAAGGGGACAAACATCCCAAGGAGTCCCCAGGCCACACCAGAGTATCTTGGCTGCTGGACAAGTATCTTTATGCAGGATTGGGCTGCCCAACATCTTTATGCCAATAAAGGTTTTTGAATTGAACATTCTTCCTCGTTCAAGCGATGATAATCAATACTATCTTCTTCATACCAATATAAACTAGTCATCAATTCTGGTCTACAGTGCTAAGATAAAATTCACATTTACTTCTTGCTTTAATGAAATATTGATTGGACATATTGGTCTATATTTAGTAGTATACTTATAAGGATTCTTTAAGGAAAGCAACAAAGAGATATTGTGAAATTATTTTGGATTGGACATGTCCCTTGTTTGTTTATGTATTATTGCCATCAAGTTAGGATTGGATATCATGAAGGTGATAATTCAACTGTTGTTGTTTATGCCTTATGAATGGTGCCATAGGGAATTATGGGATAAATATGTGAGTTGCTAAACCAAATAAAGTGGGGAATATGTAGGAGAGTGAAATGTCAAAAGTAGAATGTAGTTCATTGTGTGTTTTTTCTAACAGAATGTGAACATGTCATAGTTGGCTACTGCTTATATAGGAAAAGAGGCCTTAAATTAAATTTTGACACTGTTTTCATTGTGCCTCTTCCCAATACAGAGATTGTATGGAACAGTGACTGGTTGAAGGCAACATCTTTCTAGTACATTTCCACATGGCTGTTGAGTGAGTGAGTATTTGTACTCCCACTTTTGTCTCTGCAACAGCCAAGTTTTTTTTTCTCTTACAACTATCTAATTAATCCAAATTCAAACCAGAATTTTTACTTTCAAATCAAGTCATAGACTTAAATTTAAAAGAACATTTGGAAAGTAAGACAGGGCTTTCTGTACTTCTAAAAGTTGTGAAAAAAGGAGAATTTTGGCAAGTGCAACTTCTTGTTTTAAATGATAGGAAAGCAGGCCAGTGATGCAGAGAATGCAGAAGGATGATTTGATTGATCAAATTATTACACCTCGTCCAGTTAATTTTCCTTGTTCAGGTGTGACTACTGAGACAAAAAGCAGGATATTTCAGTGGCTTCAGGATTCTAGACTGGAGACACAGTTATGTAACAGATTTATTTTTCTGGAGGTTCTTGACTCCCTACTGTTGCTGACTGCATTAATCAGAGGAAGATAGACATGGAAAAGCATCAACATCATTGTGCTAAGGCCTCGTCCTCCCACCCAGTGTAGCCAGCCGGTCTCAGGTGCTGTCTTTCTCCCTTTCATTTCAGCCACAGAAGGTGCTGAGAAGCACAGTTTTCCCCGTGAAGATGTGCTCTGAGAACACACTATCATTCCTATTATCTTTGGGTCTAGAAGAGAGGTCATGTTGGGAGCCAGACCATCCAAAACCTTCTCAGCAGACTCCTGGCTAGCTAGAATATGTGCTGCCAAAACGATTCCAAGCATGGCAGGTTTTTTGGGTGATGACGGTGTCCTCTCTTCCCTTGTACAAAAATAAGCCATGACAAGCAACCTGTAGGGGTCTGGGGTTGCATTGTTTGGAGGATTTTGGAGGGGGAAAATGACACCTACCAGAAGGCAGCCACCAGGAGAAATTGTGTGGCTCCTTTTACAATTTAAAAACAATAGGGAAAAAAAGCACATCTGCCACTCTGCCTGGCTATAAGGCCCCCTCTTCCCCCCCCACAAAAATAGCCTATATGCTAGTTGGCTTATTTGGGGGCCTGTAGGCATTCATTTTGTGATGAACATTGAACTAAATGGTCCTGGTTCAGGTTTCAGGAACCTGATGTGTTGTTGTTGTGGTTCAAGAAATGAGTGCACACTTCTAGTTCAAACGGTTTAGTTATGATTGCAAATGGCACATATACTGTGCGTGACTTTTTTTTTTACTCACCCATTCTGGCTTACTGTTTCAGAACCTCATTATTAGATCATTCTTCAAATGAGTTAAGCAGCTGCAGCCAATATGAGGGAGAGCAAATGGCAAAAGAAAGTCTTTCCTCTTTCATCAGCCCTCAGTGCCTTTGCTAGAACTACTACAGCATTGCATAGTCAGTTGGTTGCATATTAGTAACAACTGTAGGTCAATGACTTTGGAGAGGCCTTTTCATGTGAACCACATCTTTGATTACAATTACACAAAGGCAGTATTTTTCAGTGTCAGTAGAGGCCAGCAACTAGAGCATTGATTGAAAGCCCATCTGGTCTCCGGACACACTTGCAAGCTTTTATGGTCTGTCATGAAATAGCAAACAGCTCTAATTACAACCTGGCATTGCAATCCTCCGGTGACCCATGTTTGAATCAGTGCCTAAACTTTGCAAGATATAGAAAATGGAGAACACAGCACAAGCTTTTTACCTGGGCAATAGAGCATTGTGTGTTTGGGGGCTGAGTTCAGCTGCCCAGAATGAGCTCAACGGGTCATAAAAGATGCCATTGACATGATTTGGCATCTTGTTGCCCAAGTTATTATAGGGGCCTTAACATCTGTGCTTGTGTTCTCTGTCATATATTTGTAAATCGATTATCCTTTTGTTTGCACTACTGTACACTGCAGGATAATTAAAACTTGTTTTCCTTTTCAATTCCTTGCGTGTGTGACTGTTCACTGTATGTCATACACCTAAAACCCTTTTCAACAGAACTTTGTCACAATTTCTCACTCTATGATGCTGCACCTCAAGTATGTATCATACACTGTACTGTAACATCTCCAGAAGATAGTTCTGCTCATACCCATGGAACTGAATTTTTTATTGACATTAAAAATTGACATTATTGACATTATTGACGTTAATTAAAAACCCTTGAACATTGCTTTAAGTTGTGATTCATTCTACTTTCTGCCAAAGAAAAGTGCCCCTTTTGAACACAAATCTACTTTTTACTGAATCAAACCGTTGGTCTATTCTCTACTCCAGTTAGTAAGATCTCTTTAAGGTCTCAGGTAGGGGTCTTTCCCAGACCTGCAATTCAAGATGCTTTTAACTTGGATATGCCAGATGATTGAAACTGAAACCTTTTGTATGCAAAGTATGTGTTCAACCTACTGACCTGTGGCTCATTTGTGGTGTCCTCCTTTGTCACTTAAAGCAATATCTTTATGTATTCTTTTTTGTAAGTGTTAACATTTGCACCCATAGGCAGTAACTTGCTTGTGGTTTGCAGACAGAACTTTACACAGCAGTGTAATTCCACATACTGGATAGATACCACACCAGTAATTTAAATTGCTCCAGAAGAGGAATTTTACATGTTCTCTGTCATGTCTGAACTCTGAGCAGTTTAAAATATGCTCGGCATAAAAGGTAAGATATGTACAGGTACATTCTTAACATGGCAAATACTGCATGACCTAACATTTTACCGGGCTGTACTCCTCTGTATACTTACTTTAGTAGATAATCCAGCCGAGATTATGGCCCAGTTCATCATGCACATCAATGGTTTAATTATGGCTTAGCATTATGATTGTAAGCCTCAGGATTGTGTGCACCTTTTTTCCATCACACACATGAGGGGGGATTTGTTGGTCCTTTAGAGCAGTGGTTCTCAACCTGTGGAGGCCCAGGTACCCCCTATCATGTTCCAATTCTCTGGCGTATCCCCTGCTAATTAGCATAATTAATTAGCTAGTTTAGAGTGAAGCCCGAGCTACACTGTTCGCGTGCGGCACGACATGGGCACGCACGTCAAATAGAGCCTGCCATCGGCAGCCGGCGCAGGCCCTTGGCAGCCAACATCCCCGGAGGGCAAGTCGACTTCGCCTCGACTTTTGCCCGTTCGGCTGCGCTCCGGCTGCGTCAGACGCAGACGGAGCGCGAACGTTGAAAGTGTAGCCCGGCCTTAAGGGCTAAGGCGGTATTTGCCATGTTGTCTGGACCAGGCAAACTCAAGCTTGTCCTAACAACTGTGTAAGTGGACCCGTGAGGGTGACCCAGGTAAGGGTGTGGTCAAAGCGGCCTCTGCCCCTAAGGGCTCTCCCTGGACTGGGTCAACCTCCAGACCGGCAGTACTACTTATGTAGTTCCCTAGGGGACAGGTCAACCCACCTCTTGATGTCCTTTGTAGAGCGTTCTCCGGTGGCCTGGTCTACCCGGGTCTGAGCTGTAGAGCAATTACTGGTGGACAGGTCTACCCACAATTAGCTTGGTTGGAGGACAATTAGTCTTCTTGGAGGGCCAGGTCTACCCAAGCCCGGTTGTAAGGCAATGTCTGGAGGACAGGTCTACCCAGGCTCCGATAGACTGTGCAAGGCCTCAGGAGTGGCTGGGGTTGAGGGGGTTAGCCTCACCGGATCCTCACCCCAGCCGGCTGGTGTGTGAAAAGTCGGGTCGTCGCTCTGGAGTACCGTCCCGTTTGCCAGCCCCTTCATCACTGGCCTGCTCTGTTTTTATATCGAAGTCTGGGGTATGGTCCCGCCCTTCCCGGTCCCTCCCCCACCCCTGGAGCCAATCCCACCATGACCTTACTGCTACGGGCAGGCCTGCCGACCTATCGGGGTTGTTCCTGCTCTGTTGGTCTAATAGAGCCTCCCTCGTGCCTCCCCCGCCTCCTTCCTGGTCTCCCGACGCTGGGCTTGCTTCCGGCCTCACGGCAAAGCTCGGAGGGAGAGGCTCAGCTGTCTTGCCGTCTCCTATCCCTGCGGAGGGGTCCGTCGCGGGGGAGCAGGGCCTGTTACCGGCCTCTGGCTTTGGGGACGCTCCCCTGTCGTCGTCGCCCTGGCGTCACCCCGCTGCGGCGTCGGATGAACCCAGCAACCTCCTCTCGCCTTGCAGACGGGGAGACGCTGTGGGGTTAGCAAGTCCGGTGGGGATTGCGTCCCGTAGCGCGTTCGAGTGCGCTTCTGGTAAGTGTCTTGGGGCGTCAACGAGGCCAGGGACGGGGTCACCCCCGGACAAACTGTTTGTGAACAAACCAGGATATGAACTGGGATTTCCTGTGAAGGGGACAGCAGAGCATGTAAAACTGAGATTTGTGACTGCCATGCATGCTAACACGATTAAACCGTGGTTTTGCATAACATTTGAACCAGGCCTATGCTATATTTTACTGTAAAGTATTTGGTACAAATACTACAATTTTAGAGTGCTTGTTAAAGGTAGTGTTGTGAGCTGTGGCTAACATTCTAGTATCATGGACAGGGTTCAGATGGGTGTCTGGCCTCTCCCAATGGAATGGGCTGATATTTTGAATTGTGGATTGGTGACTGGCCCCTGCTAAACCTGACAGGTAACTTTGGAGTTTGAATGAGCATAGGATGCTGCTCAAAGGATTGGGTTGACTCTGGGAGCTTTGAAGTGTGTCTAGTTTTGCCCACCGGAGACAGTGTGTTTTGGGACTCTGACTGGCTTTGGTTAGGCATTTGGCCTCGATAAAAATAGGAGGTTAACATCCCTGCATGCTTTATAGCTATTGCAAAATGTGATGTACCATAGAGCGCAGCCTGGCCACCACCACAAGCAGCGAGTGGCGGCAGCAAGGAAACAGTGGCCTCCATGGGAGCCCCAGCACTAGTATGTTCATGTGAGTGTGTGTGTGTCAAGGGCAGGAAGGGGAAAGTGGGAAGTTATCAGTAGCAGCAGCTCTGCCATTATCCTATCCCCCTTCCTGGCCTTGATCCACCTACCCGGGTACACTTGGACTTGTTTGCTGGTGCAAAATTGCTGGTGCAGGTCTGAGTAGGCCCATCGGGGCAGTGGAGACTTGCCCCACAGCAAGGGAACAAATATTCCCTTACCTGGAGGAGACTTCCGGGACTGCCCCCTCTCAGGATGCCGCATGTGCTCCAGTAACGTGGCTACATCGGCAGGGGGGATTTCGATAGGATTGGGCTGTTAGTCTTTCAAAAACACTGTGTATTAAAACAAAATCTATTGGTTTAGAAATAATATGGGTTACAACGTTCACAGTTATTACCTCACAAAATAAAAATTTGCAAAGCAACAACACCTTTCTTTGTACCTTAATTCTGCACAAAGAATGAGAATCCCTTACATATACATCAACCTTGCCAGAACACCTTCGTGTGTTATTGGTAGAAGGACACAAGTACAAGCAATGGTGGACAGGATAACAATTCAGAAAAGCATGAGCACTTTACATACAAGAAAATCAAGCTGAAACGGAAAGATGGTGTGGGGAGTAATTTTGTTGCTTTGCAACTTACTTTTTAGTTTGTGAGGTTTTAAATGTGCTCAACTTCATTGCAACTTATTTCCTGAACCAAGCAGTTTTTAGTTTAATATTTAGTTAATGATGCTCACTTTAACAGTGTGGGACTATTTAGGGATGCAGATTTTTTTTCTAATAGAAATGACTAAAATCCGTAATAGATTTGATGGAATCTATTTTTTTTAAAACGTAGTGTATATCACTTTGTATGTGAAATAATGTCATACAATTTTTCTTCAGTTTGTTAATCAAGATCATCAAGTCATCATTTGATATTGCTAACAGATCTAAACAACAAAAACACGCCTCTGTATAGATAGGCTTACCATCGGTCTCGGAATGTCTGGGACCGTCCTGGGCTCTGGTCCTGGGCTTTCCGGGTCTGGATGAAGCCGCCGCTTCAAAAAAGGTAAAAAGTACCTTTTTTCCGGGTGCCGCCATCTTGGATCTCATGAAGTCTCACGAGATCCAAGAGGGCAGCGCCCAAATCTCCTGAGGGCATGAGGCAGTGATTTTTAAAATTTATTTGTTTAATTAATTGTGTGAGTGTGTGTGTGTGTGTGTGTGTGTGTGGGTGTTTGTGTGTCCCGGTTTAGAACCGGGAAAATCTGGTAAGCCTATGTATAGGGAATGTAAAGGTTATTGTGAAGCTTTAATACACTTTTGCTACTGTGGCCAGTATAGAAAATTAATGACCAATGCCAAAGAAGAATGTATGTTTTAATACCTAATATAGAATATTCTGAATTAAAACATTGACCATTTTATGTAAAAATATTCTTATTGTAGAAGGACGATAATATAAATTCACATCATGCAAACAATAAGCACAATACTGAATCCCTGTCAAATAGAGGATTAAAACCTATCAATCCTTAATGCAGTGTTTTTCTAATCCCTAGTGGTAACCATGCAGCACAACAGCAAAATATTGTCTTTAGTAGCCAACTGAAAAACAAAACCTGGTTCCATATACTGTATTGCCTTCCAATTGTTCTTCATTTCTGCCAAATGATTTGGCTGAGCTTAGGTTTCACCTTCATGCAGGGACAAATTCTTGTGGAGTGTTCAAATCTAAGACTGCTGAAACAGCTGAGTAGATTGCCTTGATGGCTTTAGTCTTGAACCATAAATTCAATGTAAGTAATTTTTCAAATGAGATTGTTGTTTTCAGGGCTCACCGTAACTGAACTCTGGAAACCATTTATATCAAGTGATAAACAAAGTAAAGAGTGCCTTAGTATATGTGGGAGTAGTGTGGCTGAATTTTATTTATTTATTTATTTTTAGCCAATAATTAATTAAATCGACTTGCCTGTTCTGCCGCTACCACCATTGCTGTCCCCCATCGTCGTGCTGCCATCCATTGCTGTCCCCCGTCGCTGTGCTGTGCTGCCCGTCATGTCCATCACTGTGCCACCTGTCATGCCATTGTTGCCCCTGTTGCCGCCATTTTGCCCGTCGAGCCATTGCCTCCATTGTCCATGTCGCCTCCCGTCGTGCCCGTGTCGCCTCCTGTCGTGCCCATGCTGCCGCCGCCGCCTGTCGTCCCCGTGTCGCCCATTGTGCCCCTGCAGCCTCCGCTGCTGCTGCTTTTAAACTAAGATAAAACTTACCTTCCCCCCCCCCCCCCTTTCGGCTATCTTGGATCTATCTTGGAGGTAATCTTTATCTCAGTTTAAAAGCGGCGGTGGTGGCGGCGGAGGCTTGCACCGGCCTGAAATGGTCCGGGACCAATCCGAGA
This sequence comes from Plestiodon gilberti rubricaudatus, assembly GCA_026170595.1. Lineage (NCBI taxonomy): Eukaryota > Metazoa > Chordata > Lepidosauria > Squamata > Scincidae > Plestiodon > Plestiodon gilberti. The sequence continues at coordinate 215,889,820 of JANXHW010000002.1, read as the reverse complement.
CCATAGCCCGGGTCCTGGGACTGTCCTGGAAATTCCGGGATGGATGGCAAGCCTACCCTGACTGCAGTTCCTGATTATAATAAAGCAGGAGTATGAGTAGAGCAGGACATGAATTATTTGCTGAAGAGCAGATTAGTGGTCATGCCCTGTTAGATGCATTGTGAGAAGTTCAGATGCACATCATCAAAGCTCGGAAGACCTTGAACTCCTTTTCATAGTCATGTCTGGGCACAAGGTAGAGGATGCAGAAGCTGTATCCCTAGAGCTAAGAGGTGCTGCTACTTTGGAAACAGACATGCTCCTACATCTCACCACTGTGCTATGATGTCCATGAGCTCTGAGTTCATACAGACCCAGTTGATATTCCCATATAATACATCACAGCTATCAAACACCACATAGAACTAGAATGAGTAAAATGTTACAAAGTAGGGAGCAGGCATTGCATTTATCAACAGTGTTGTAGGCCAAATCCTTCCTTTGCCTTTCTTGAATAAGTCCAGTTACAGCCCCTCAACACACACCCTGTTTTCTTGTAGTTCAGCTCCAAGTGTGTATGTTCTTCTGAGTTCAGAGTAAGCATATGGAAGAACCATTTTGGGGAGGGCTATACCAGTTCAGAAAGCAAGTGGGGGAAACTGTGTATTTGAATGCTCTCTAGGTTGTAGACATTGAGTTTATGGGATTTTCCGTCATGTTGAAATAGAAGATAAAAATAAAGAAATACAAATACTAAAACTTGCCTGGAGAGATTCCTTTCAAACTCGGTTCAAAGATGTTATAGTAACCGCTTCTCAGGATTGTCCAAAACAGTCAAGCACAAATACTTCTTTAAGATCTGCTTTACGTTTCATCCCAACTTGGGACCTTATCAAAAGCTAAAAGAACACTCAGCGGCGTGCTGGTAGCTGGACCTGAAGTGTTCACGCCGCTGAGTGTTCTTTTAGCTTTTGATAAGGTCCCAAGTTGGGATGAAACGTAAAGCAGATCTTGAAGTATTTGTGCTTGACTGTTTTGGACAATCCTGAGAAGCGGTTACTATAACATCTTTGAACCGAGTTTGAAAGGAATCTCTCCAGGCAAGTTTTAGTATTTGTATTTCTTTATTTTTATCTTCTATTTCAACATGACAGAAAATCCCATAAACTCAATGTCTACAACCTAGAGAGCATTCAAATACACAGTTTCCCCCACTTGCTTTCTGAACTGGCATCTCTGGTTTTAAATTGGCAGTTTCCAGTGCACGTTGTTCAAAATCCTCCATGTATAGATTCGCAACAACTGGACTGAGGGGGTTCCCCATAGCTACCCCCTCTTTTTGCTCCCTAAACACTCCATCCCACAAGAAGTAAGTTGATGTAAGGCAGTGCTGGAATAGTGGGATTAGCTCTCTAGGTATGGTGAGACTCTCAATCAACTCCATCACTCTACCTAGTGGGACTTTAGTGAATAAGGAAACAACATCAAAGCTCACCAGTCTTGATTCAGATTTCAAATTAATGAATTGCAATAATTCAACAAAATGATAGGTGTTATGTACAAAACTGGGAGTATTGCCAACATACGTCTGTAGTATTTTTGCTAGATGCTGGGATAGTCCATATGTGACCCAATATTACTTACTATGGGTCTCAAGGGGCAGTCGTTTTTATGAATTTTGGGTAACCCATACAATCTAGGGGGCAGTGCTTCTGATTTGGTCAATCTATATTTTAAAGATTCATTAAAACTGGAATTTTTAATTAATTTATTAGTTTCTTTTAAAATCTTTTTAGTTGGATCCTTCTTTAAAATTGTATAAGTTTCAGGACTGAGTAAGTCCCTAATCTTGCTGTTGTAATCCTTGGAATTTAAAATTACCGTTGCATTACCCTTGTCAGCTGGTAATATAACCAACTCTTGATTTTCCCTTAGTTGCCTAATAGCCAATGATTCTGCCTTGCTAATGTTACTAGGTGGAGGTTTGGCTTTTAATAAGACGTTGGCAATTTGTATTCTCAACTCCTCAGCTGAGTCTTTATCAAAGGAGGATAATGTATTCTCAACATTTGCAATAATTTGCTCCTTTGGAATCTCTTTCGGAACCATAGCAAAATTCCCTCCCTTGCATAAAATAGACTGCTGTGCAGGAGTCAAGTTGTGGTCAGATAAATTAATAACAACTTTATCAGGACTTTTTCAAATCGCATTTGGCTACCCATTCTACATAAGGAAAGTGTATTGGAGGCAAAGTATATGGAAAGCGGAGAAAGCCCGATGGACTAATTGACAGCAGCTGCGGTCATCGGGTGAAACCAGGTCACTTCCGCTTTCAAGGAACGGAGGTTTCCCGCGCTTTTGCTGTTTTAAGTATTGGTGTGCAGAGGATCAAGACAATTCTATCTGCAATCTTCCGTGATTGTTATATTTCCCTTGAGAAGGTTCTAAGGCAACATTAGAACGAAACGTTGGGGCTGTTGTAATTGAATTTTATTGTATTTTGTTCCGTGAGCGGCTGCCCTTTGAGGAAACCCGCGACGGTCGTTGGATATTAGTAAAAATTTTTACAAGACTTTTCACATGGCATTGTTTCCCGTAAGTGTTGTACATTGTCGTAGATATATTTAACGTTCAGAATGACCGCACAGCATCAAAAAATGAGTGACATATCCTAAATATGAACACCCCTCCCCCTCTCAAATCTAGTATGGTAGAAGAGGCCCACTCTGCACCACAGAGTTTCCACCTTTCACGTCAACCCTGATTTTTTTTTCCCCTCAGTGCTTTTTATTTTAAGAACGTTTGTTTGGTAAAGAGCCAGTTCCACATGAAGGACTCGGCAGTATACGCACATGTCAAGATAGGACAAACTTAGGCCATTGAATCTTGACAGTGTTTCTTTAACCAAAAATGGGCTTAGGCTTGTGCTTGTGTAATCAGAGAATGAATATGGCCGTATTTAAGAAATGCATAAGTCATTCCCACACTATATTTCTCTCTAGAGAGCAACTTGCTGTCAGCATCAGCTTTAATTGTCTGTCTATGAAGGCAGATAGTGGAATTAAGCCAAATAAGGGTGTAGCTGATGTTCTGCTATTTGACTTACAAACCATAAACAATCACATAAGAGAGGTGGATTTCATTATGATGACAGTGAGAAGGTCAAGGTTCAGAGTTCATGCCTCTATTTAAAATGCTGGTATTCCCTCTGGATTTTAGATTACCACCAGTCACTTATGCAGGGGTCATTTTCTCATCTGCAAAATCTGGTTTAATGCTGTGAGAGTTTGGTAAAATCCTTGTAAGTCAGGTGAAAGGCACATTATGAACTTGTTAATAGTATGTTTCATTAGCAATATGGCTGCACCCGCTGTTGAGTTTGGGATGCATCCTGGAACGTACTTCAAATAGCTGGTGCACTCTGCACCTCACCCTGGATACTAGTTCAGGATCCATTTCTTGAGTTTGGCGTAGGAAATTGGTTATCTCATGCCTGTGCTATAAGTACAGGAGGAAGTCTATGTGCTGTTGCTTTTTAACTTCATAGCAGCCTGTAGGCAAGTTGGAGGTAATTTGATTGGGGAAGTTGCAATGGGGGTTAACCCTTTCCTTCCCAGCAGCTTCCCTGCTATGTATTCAATACCCCTCCTGGAAGCTGCAATTAGCCCCATGGAGGGAGACAGATTTAGACACACTGCACTTTCTTTTTCTTCCTGGAAGCTAAGCTTGGGGGGGGGGGTGTTACATGAGGGGAAACTGCACAGGACGAAGGCCCGTGAGAGGAGGGTAAAGGGGGTAAACTGTACCCGGGCCCAGGATCAAAAAGGGGGCCCAGGAGCCAAAGGAGTGGCCCCAGAAATTTCCTGGGATCTCAGCTGGCCTCATGGAGAATGAAAGACAGGGGCCGGGCCAACAGGGAGGCCAGGTCTACCAGGTGGGTAGACCTGGGTGTCGTATTGGGAAGCCTGGTAGACCTGGGATCTGGAGACTTTTCCTCCCTTCCTCTTTGAGAAGAAGTCCAAAAGAAACTTTGTCCTTCAAACATATTGTGAGAGGGAATGTTCCCCTTGCAGTATAAAAGGGAGAGCAGGGCTCAGAGAGGTGCATGAGAGCATTTTCAGAAACCAGTTCCATCCCTTCCAAGGATCCTTACAGCCCAATCTTGCGTAAAGATCGGGTGGGTGGCCGAGGCCATCGGGGCCTGGGGCCGATAGGCCTCCTAGGGTTTCCGCCAGCTATTTTGCTGGTGGAAGTCGGAGGAGGCCGTGTAATGGCCCAGCCGCCCTGCTGGGACTGAGATATGGTGGATGCCATGCCCCCGACCGGGGCGGCTGGGCCTATGGCTACCCTCCTGCCTCCACCGTCCCTCCCCTACCTCTGCCGACCCCACCCCCCCTGCTAGATCCAGACCTACCTGGGTCCGGCGTCGGGCCGAGGGCTCCGGTGGCGGAGCTGGGAAGGCCGGCCTTGCACCAGCCTTCCCAGCTCTAAAGTAGTCCGCAAACGTGCTTTACAGCATGTTTGCGACTTTTACGGGTGGCAGAACGCTAGGTCCGCCGCCCGTAACTTGAGTAGGATCGCGCCGTTAGACAGTGAAGTGGAACCACTCCAGGGCAATTTAAAGAATGGGGGGGGGGGAGAGGATAGGAATTGGCTTCTGAGAATGTGCTTGGGGGTGGGTGTTCTTCCACTTCAGTTTCTTCCCTACTCCTTTAAGCCTGTGCTACATTGTCCGCGTCCCGTGCGCATCTGATGTCCTGCCCCCAGGTCAAACAGGCTCTGATTGGCCAGACGTAGCATGGACACAGCAAAAGTCGAGGCCACCTCGACTTTTGCTGCGTCCGCGCTACGTCCAGCCAATCAGAGCCTGTTGTTTGACCTGGGGGCGGGACACCAGACGCGGACGCGATGCGGACGCGGACAATGTAGCTCGGCCTTTAGACTTTAGCCTCTAGCCTAAGATCTTTTGGTTTGTTTGTTTGTTTTCACAAGGGTCCCATTTGCATGTTTAACTCAAAGCTCAGATGGATGAGGGCTCTGCCTACACACTGCTCTCTCTACCAACATTTGTTGGCATCAGGAGGGAAGTATGCTGCTATAGCTCTTGGGTTCTTACTGGATTAGGGTTTGTGGGAGGTAGAATTTTTTTGTTTTAAAGCAGGATGTTTCTACACTCCTCTGGATCATGCATCTGTAGGGAAACTTTTGAGTCCTGTCCTTTTTCAGTGCCCTGTACATCTCTCTGGGTCTCCCATGCTTCAGGCCTGTCCCTAAAATCTAACCTGGGGGAACATTTTGTACAATATATCAGTTAACAGTCTATTTAATTAGAATTGGCAATCAAGCCCTAAAATGTGCTCCTTCTAGAAAGGGGAGCTATCATGTCAAATTTCTCACTTGAGTATTTTAACACAGTACTGCTTTTTAGTCTATTGTTAAAGTAACTTTTAATAATGCATGATATTTCTACATTTTATTAAACATGGAAAATTAGCAGGCATTTTTTTTCACTTTCTTGTCCTGAATTTTTCACAAAAAATTAGGTACAGTATATGTATCCTATCTCAGTTGTGTGAATATTCTCACATTCTCTTTCAAATTAATTGTAAAACCTTAAATAGCTCTATTTTGCTTCAACCCCCCCCCTAAAATTTGCACCTTTGATGATTTTCTAAAGCATTCTACCTAACACTGGTTTAGATGGAAAAAAAATCCAAACCTCTTTTATAATGCCTATTCATCTTCTCTATGGATATATTTACAAAATGCCATGTTCTAAATCTCTCTATAATAGTGCATGCTTCATGAAGGTTGTATAAATATTACTGCAAATGGGTTGAAGTGAGTTCGACTAATTTAGATTTTGCATGAACAAGTGATATTGGCATCCTAAAGAACTGCGACTAAATTTAACTATATGTGGTTACATTTTACAATTTAATTGTAGTACTGTGTGTTAGACAGTTTTTAAACAAGTTGGGGTTGTAAATTAGTGCCTAACTACATGTGATGTTTAAAACGTCATTGTGCTTCTGTCTTTCTTGTCTTGCCTTTTTTTAAAAAAATAGCAGCCATGGGGAGGGCATTTGGGTCAGGGCTGCTGCATTGGTTATTGAAAACCAATGCAAAACCAATGTACCAAGAATGGGGCAGTGGGGGTGGTCTGCCCAGGTGCGTAAGTGCATTGCCTTCCAGCTGAAGTGGGAAGATGATACTCTCTCCACCTGCAAGGAGGGTTGGAGGAGCCTCTTTCCACCTCTACAATTCCCCTTTTGCTGATCCATCCAGACTGGTGAAGGAAGGCAAGGCAGAGCCCCTCCCCTCTCTGATCTCTGGAGGAGGGTTTACCAACCTTTTCTATGCATCTGGTGTCTTCCTCAGGAGCAACAAACAGAAAAGGCGCATCTGAGGCACACGGACCACTTATGGGCAAAGAGTGAAACAGATGGGGCATTGCTCTCTCCCTCATCCCCTCCCCCATCTTCTGTTGCCAAGACCTGTCCTCTTTGGGTGTCATATTAGCAGAGGCGTTCGATACGGTGGGGGCGGTACCGTATGTTCTGCGCCGTCCTAGTCCCTGTTTACTCCCTGGTACGAGGTGGCCCCGCCCCCTCGCCGTCGGAGCCATTCAGTGCGGTGAAGGCAATGGGCAGTAGACTCTGTAAGGCAGGAGACGCCTTTGCATATTAGGTACACCACTGGAAAAATTCTTCCGTTTGTGCCATGGTCCTGGCAAAAATCTCCTATTCCTGCCCTGAGAAAGAAACTGCTATTGGCTTCAAACACAATTACCTTTTGAGGTCATGATGATGAAAACGTTCACAATGCTGCAGCTAGTTACTTGCAAACTATTGCAGTGGCGTCACTGGGTGGCACGTCACCCCCCAGCGGGAGGTTGGTGCGTCACCCCCCCGTTGCCTGCATGTCATCCCCCCTCACCCCTGCGCCACCCCACACTGCCACTGTCACTGCCCGGCTGGCACGTCACCCCCTGCTGCTGCCCGGTCCGAGCCGGGAGAGGGTGACGATGCGTCTTCCTCGGCATGCGGCTTGGCCGCTTCTGACTAGGCCAAAAGCGGCGTTATTCGCACATGCGCACAACGCCGCTTGAAGCCTCTTGCCCTCAGCAGCGTTGTGCGCATGTGCAAAGAACGCCACTGTTGGCCTAGTCAGAAGTGTCTGAGCTGCCAGCAGAGGAAGATGCGTCATCACCCTCTCCCGGCTTGGACCGGGTGGCAGCAGGGGGTGACGTGGCACTGGCGGAGGCAGCCGGGTGGTGGTGGTGTGGAGGCAGCGGAGGTGATGGTGAGAGGTTCAGGGGGTGATGCGGCTCATGACATTGGGCGCGTCACCCCCTCCCGGCATGTCACTCCCTCCCGCTGCGTCACCCCTGGAGTCCCGCTCCCCTGCCACGCGGTAGTGACGCCACTGGTATTGTCTTCATAGGGATTAAAGGAACTATCCTAAACTCCTTTACTAGTTTCATCTGATGAAGTAGAGTCAAATCCACAAATAATCATGTTATAATAAATGTGTTGGGCTGTAATCCTATACACACTTTCCTGGGAGTAAGTGAACACAATAGGACTTATTTCTGAGTAGACATGCACAGGATCATGCTGTTAGTCTGTAAATTACCACAAGACTCTTTATTGTGTTTGTTACTAAAATGATTGTCACTTACTAGTGAGTAAGTCCTGTTCAAAACAGTGGGACTTACTTCTGAGTAAACATAGATAGGCTTGCAGTGCATGTGAGGTAACTGAGTCTGGATAGGCTTACCAGATTTCGAGGTGCCCAAACTGGGGCACCCCCCTACTTTTTTTCCCTCCAGATTTTTTTTTTTTATTTTCAGGCAACTTTGCCTCTTATTTAATTATTTTCCCTGCCATTTTTGCCCCCTTTTTGGGCATAGTTCCCTGCTATTTTTGCTTGCTTTCCCCCTCCTTTCTGCTCCTGCTGCGCCGCCACTTTTATTCTCCCCCGATTCCTGGCTGGCCAGCTGTCAGGCCAGCCAGGACTCCTCATGTGGGGCAGCGGCTGCTGCTGCTGCTGCTACTGTTGCTGCCGCTGCGCTTCCACACCTCTTCTGGGCCTGGGTTTCTTAGTTCTCCTGGACGCCGCCATCTTGGATCTCGCAAAATTTCATGAGAAATGGGTGCCGCCATCTTGGATCTTGCAAGATCCAACATGGTGGTGCCCATTTCTCACGGGATTTGGGCACGCCATCTTGAATTTCGCAAGATTTCGTGAGATTCAAGATGGTGGCGTCCAGGAGAACTAAGGAACTCCAGAAGAGTCATGGAAGTGGTGGCGGGAGGGGGCAGACCTGGAACACCGGGACAGACCCAGTATTTCCAGGATGGATGGTAAGCCTATGTATGGATGGATATACAGGTGGGCCCCCATATCCACTGATTCGCTATCCATGTTTTCAGTTATCCGCGGATCGTGGGGACCCCCCCAGGCTTTTACTTTTTTCCCAGTAAGCTTCGTTTCTTCCTTAAAGAAACAGGAGAAGCAGCCTCTGGCTGTTTATTACAGGCAAGTAGAACAAGACTAAGTCCTAGAGAGGCTCTGCAAGGTTAACAGAAACCTTGCAGAGCCTCTCTAGGACTTAGTCTCGTTCTACTTGCCTGCAATGGAGGCTGCTTCTCTGTTTGTTTTAAGGAAGAAACAAAGCTTGCTGAAAGAAAAATAAGCGGGGGGGGGGGCAAGCATGCCTGCCTGCAGGGGAGGCAGGGTGGGGGGCCCCTCAGGATACCATGGAGGGGGTGTTCGCTCTTATCCACGGTTTCAAGTATCCACGGAGGGGCCTGGAACATATCCCCAGCGGATATGGGGGCCCACCTGTACTCCAAAATACAAATGCTGGTTTCAGGTTTTAAACTTTCAATGATATTTTTGTGGACAGAATTTGTCCAGGCTCTTGAGTTTCTCTGTACTCTCTCTAAAGCAATTCCAGGGGGGATTTTGAAGTTTTTATGGGCTGTGTGGATCAAAATAGAAGAATACTGTTTTACAATAGTAGGATATTTTTGGTGCAGTGATATTCCGTGATTAGTGAATGTAAAGAAATGTTGTGGAAGAATTCATGATTAGTTAATGTAAAGAAATGTTGTAGAAGAATTCAAATGCAATTAGTCCTTCTCTCCCTGTTCCCCAACTCTGCTTAAGAAAATGTCTTGAAGTAATTATTCCTAGCACTTGTACAAAACCTCTAGCTTTGCAGTGGGAGGACACAATTTTGGAGGAAATGCATTGGCCTCTGGGACCACACTGAAGTTGTCAGTGGGGGTCCAGTCTGGGTTGGAGCAGGCGAAATAAATGATGGCTTTCTGAGGTGAATTTTCTAATGAAACAGGTGCTACTCTGAATATGGAACATTTCTAAGCAAACAGGAGAATCTAGTTTTGTCATGCTCTGGAAAAAAGCATGGGGAACACATTTTTTAAAAATCTAATGCTATGAAAAGGGAATGGAGTTGGTTGAAAAGCTGTATTGGAGTAAGTCAATGTGCAAACATACATAAGATGAGTTATCAGTCCTTTGGAGTAAAGCTAGTACAGTATATGTCGCCCCAGTGATTGTGGATTGCAATGTATGTCAGATAATGTCTTATAAGGACTGCCTGTTGTTTGGTGGATAGAACTGAAAATATTAGTATATAGGCTTACCAGATTTTCCCGGTACTAAACCGGGACACTCCCCCAACAATTAAATTAATTAATGAATGAAATAAATCGACAAATTTTAAAAACTTTTTTTACCTTAAAATAATTAGACTAACCTGTCCATGATTTTGCCCGTGGTCGCTGTTGCCCGCCGCCATTGCCCGTGGTCGCTGCTGTGCCGCCGTGCCCATGGCTGCTGCCTTGCATGCCCGTCGCTGCTGCCTTGCCCGTCGCGTTGCCATGCCCGTTGCTGCCGCCATGCTGCTGTGCCCGTCGCTGCTGCTGTGCCCGTCGCTGCTGCTGTGCCCGTTGCCGTGCCTGCCACCTGGTCCGTGCCTGCCACCTGGTCTGTGTCTGCCGCCGTGCCGCCTGGCTCGTGCCTGTCGCCGCCGAGCCCCCCAAAGCCGCCGCCTCCTTTTAAAAAAGTGAATAAACTTACCTTTTTTTCTTCTTGGATCTCGCAAACTCTCGCGAGATCCAAGATGGTGGTGCCCAAATCTCCTGAGGGCATGAGGCAGTACTGTACTGCCTCATGAAATTTAGGGTCCTCGTGAGATTTAGGGTCCTCCGAGATTTCGCGAGATCCAAGATGGCGATGCCCCAAAAAAGGTAAGTTTCTTCACTTTAAAAAAGGTAGCGTTGGAGGCTTTCCCCGGGCCTGGAACAGTCCGGGATAGATCTGGGACCCGAACCCAGGTTCCGGGATGGTCCCAGAAATTTCGGGATGGATGGGAAGCCTATTAGTATATGACATGATCGATTGAATATAGCAATATTGAATATTTTTGGTGTAATGTTGTTGGCTATAGCTATACAGAGTCAGTTGTTGGCTATAGCTGTTGGCTAGAGCTGTACAGAGTCAGCAAGATTTGTCAACACTATCTCTTACACATTTCAGTTTCATTATGTGTTAAATATTTTTGGCATGCTGCCCCTCTGGCCTCAATAGGTTTTAACAGTTCATTTACCATTCCCCGCTTCCAGCAGGTCATGAAGAAACTGACTTTTATTACAAAACACATGCAGACAGTTCACCTTTGTGGCTCTGTGGCTAAGGAAAATGTATTTTAGGATATCACTAAATAATTATGTGAGTGGCTAGAAACATTGTAACTAGGAAGCCACCAATTTAGTTTCATAAGGGCTTCTTCACACTTCATGCAAAAAGGATTATTTGTAGTTTATCAGCTGCATGTCTCATGGTGAACAAGCAAGTTCATAGCATTATCAACCACAGGTCTCATTTTGAAGAGTGATTTTCTTAGATGTCTGAAGCACAAATTAGGATAGGATAAAATGACTGAAATCAGTGCAACTGATGAATCAAGAAAGTGGTTTGGCAGAAGTATTGTTACCTTGAATAAGATTGTATTCTTCAAAACCAATTTCCTAATGTATGCAATGGTATAAATTTGACAGCTTCCATTATAACACAGATGGAATGACCTCTGGTCAAGACTCACTGTAACAAAAGCTAGAGTATTTTGCTCTATTATTTCCTGTTTTTCTTAGGGGAATCTCAATTCATAAATAAACGCTGACAGCAAGGATTAGTTGTTTCCTTGTATAAGCCATCAATCAGTCATTCTCTCCAACTTAGTAAACACATGACACAGTTGTATTTGGGCAGGCAGGAGTACATCACACATGTCTCAGAAGAGAACAAAGTGAAGGACTTCTATGTGAAATAGAAGTTTTTACTTTGCATATAAAGTCTCTCCCAGATAAACTGTCTTCCTATTTTCAACATCCAGGTGCCCATCTGTTTTTATTGAAAGTGAACTGTCTGCTTCACCACATATTAATGAAGCTTCTTATGCACAAGGTTCCAAAAGCAGTAGCCCAGTATATAATCTCAGGATACATGAAATATAGATATATATGAATGCCTTTCTTTTTATGTTGGTGTAATGAATACTCTGTTTTTCCCCGTTTGCCTATTTTTCCTTATTTTTGGACATGTCTTAACTCCCAGAAGTTCCTGTACAAGTTCAGCCATCAAAAAGAGGCTGAAACATGTTCCTACAGAGGCTCTTGTCCTTTGTTCTAAATGCCATTACCAGCCAGCCACGTGCATTTGTGGATTCAAGGTCCTTCTCCCTGTCTGGAGTAGTGGAGCTTCATAATGGTTGACATGTGCCTACTGTTTGGGCAACCAAATCTGTCACTCTAGGTAAAGGGGTGGAATGGAGAGGCTAGGTGGGCTCCACTCTTCCAATCAGGTCACTGTATAACATCATCAAACCTAGGTTACTCAATTTCTAGTTCAGGGATGCTTGTGTGTGTTTCTGCCAAATTTGCCATGAGTTCTAGTGTTGGTTCATAGAAGGCACACTCACTCTCCAGTAAGTCCAGGGACTGGGATTCTTGGAACAATGTAAGCAGATAGTGATTGGAACTGTAATCCTAACTAGATGCATCAGGGAATTTTTTGTTTTTGTTTGCTTCCATTCCAAACCAGGCTGCACTAGTTGGGGGTTTTGTGTGCTTTGCTCTTGAGTACCATCTCAGTTCAAATAATTGCTAGTTATTGTATCCATTTGCTCAAGCTTTTTCTTTGTGTCCATCCAGCCAATTTCAGATATTTTCCATCATCCTGCTTGTACTGTTTTCTATGCCCCTTTCCCTCATCTTGTTTAATTCCTTTTCATCTGAATTTTTAATAAACTGGTTATCTTTTGACTCTTGCCTGCCTAGTCCATGTTTGCAGGCAATGCTGTGGGTTGTCACATCTGATCACTCTCAGATGCTACTGTTCTTTTAAATAAGAACCCCTGGGGTTCTGTGCTTTCCTGGGAGGGTTTTTTTTCCCCAGGTGCCCCCCCTCTGCTTGGTCTTTGTGGCTGGGATGGCAGAGGAGTGAACTACCAGTTTCTTCCCCATTCAGCTTCCTTAACAGTTGGTTTTTTTAAAAGTTCCCTTGTGCCACATCCATGCTGTTTCAGGGGTTCTTCAACCTTCATGAACAGTATCAGAGGAAGGAGGTGCATTGTGTATGGGCGATCTGTGAAAATCGATGTGCCACACTGTTGTAGAGTTTAAAGTTTGTTTTGGAATCATTGGCTCTTTGCACTGATTACAACTGTCTTTCATTTTAAAAATAATTATATGGTTCATCTCTCAGAGCCAAGATTTCATGTTCCAATAAAGATAAAACCCAAACTGAAAATAATTAAAAGTCCTGTCTCCTTATAAGGGGAGGAAAAATGAAGCCAGTCACATAACGTTTGTGTTCACATTGAAAGTCTTTATACATCTCTCTCTCTCTCTCTCTCTCTAACTGCGTGAAATTCTGAGGACAAATGCATATGACCTTGAAGGCTATAAAATGAAGAGAGGGTACAGTGTATGTGGAAACTCAGGTTAACTACTCTGCCATTGATAAACTCTGGTTAGCAGAGCAGTTGGTTAATGGTCTCTGGACATCTCTAAAACAATGGGAGATGTTCTGTATTGTGCTTGATCCTGAAAGTAAGCTGGTGGACTGGTTCATGGTGGTGAATTTTTCCACTTGATTACATAATGGATATATCGCTTCATGAAGAATGACTACTGAGGAAAGTGCAGTCATGATGTCAGAAGTGGTGGCAGGCCTACCATGTGTACAATCTAGTTCAGGGGTGTCAAATGTAAGGCCAGCGGGCCGGATAGCTCTGTATCTTGCCTGCATGATGATTGGGCTCTCCCAGCACCACCACCAGCTGTCGAGCTGCGAAATGACTCCTCAGCAATCATCATTGCTGAAAGGACATCCCACATGATAACTGAGTTCTCCTAGCGCTGTTCTTTTATCAGTGCTGCTTCTGCTGAGGCTTCTGCTGGGAGGGAGAGACAAAAAGAGGCCTCAGAAGGCAAGGAATGGTGCAGGTGGAAGAGGAGTGAGAGAGGGTGAAAGAAGACACTGCTGAGGTGCTGGGAGAACCCAATTATTACGTGGGCCGCCCTTTCAGCAGCACCTCCTGCCAAGGCATCACTTTGCAGAGCGTCTCTCAACTGCTAAGCTGCAAAGAGATGTCTCAGCAGAAGCAGCACTGCTGAAAGGGGCAGCCCACGTGATAATTAGGCTCTCCCATATCTTGAAAATATTATCAAGATTTGCATGTTTTCTCTTCTGTCATTTGCAGCAATGAGTTACAGGGTGAGAACAAAGTGTTTATTTCTGAGTGTCACCTGTTTAATGATGTCACTTCCTGCTTAATGATGTCACTTCCTCCCCCCCCAGCAGGCGCCATGAGTACTATTCGGCCCGCTGTATGAAACAAGTTTGACACCAACGTTCTCCACATGGTCTCAGTTGCATTGTGGAATTCAGTAGTGTGGGCTGGCCCTAAGAATAAATACATTTGATTAAAGTAGGAGATGAAAAACTACCATCAGAGCTCTGGTTGATGGCAGCTCAAGGACGAACCTTTTCCATTGCAGCTCCAAGGCTGGGAGGTCAGATTTGCCCCTCTTTTCCTGCAGTGCTTATAAGCATTTTTGTTCCTACAGGTATTTTGAGTTTTCTGTGCTGCTTTTGTTCTCTTCCTTTCTTTGATTTGCTTGCTTGTGCTGCTACTTTTCTTTTTTTTAAGTATTGTGTTGATTGATCTATTTATTTTATCTGGTTTGTCTAGGTGTTTTATTTTGTTCTAGTTTTGTATTGTTAGCTATCTCGGACACCTGCTTGAGTTGAAAAGCTGGATATACAAGTGTTTTAAAATAAAGGAAAATAATCGCATCTTCTGGATTTAGAGCTGTTGTACAATAAAGTGGTGTGTATGTGGAGCTGAATCCTACACTCCATGAACAGTACTCTGAAAGAAAGGTGTGCTTGAAACTTATTATCTAGGGAGCATAAGGCTCTTTGTAAGAACTTGCTGAGGCTAAAGTCACTTTTGAAACAAAATAGCAGCTGTATGCTGCTATTGCCACTGCCTAGAATGATTTTGAAATGGATTTATCCCTTTGTCCATCTGTTCTGTTTTAATCAGCTCATTGGGGCGAATTCTGGGCAAATTATTAATCTTCTAATAAGATTCTGGACAAAATGCTACGTAGTTAGAAGGGATGTTAGAACTACACATGAGCTGAGCCAAATTAGCTTGAGCAGGCATTTTGCAGTCTTTATTTTCTTACAGAATTTGGGGGTTTGAAGTTGCAGATGGTCAGTTCTGTCAACTCCCTACTAGCCGTTCCATCCATGGGTCAGTGACTGAAGAAGTAGCCTCTTCTGCTAAAGCATGTTAATTGTGGCTCTTATTTGGTCTAAGTGTAGAGCATAAAATTAATTGGGCTGTAAATTTAAATTTAAAACGTCCTGATGACCTTGTTGTCTGTGTGAAGTATTTGTGAGATGCAGGCTGTATGGGTTGTGACTACATACACGGTAGAAACATAAAGGTTATAGTTTGTGGTGAAGAAGGGTTATTCTATGTGGTTGTTTTGGCTGTTCTTTGTAGTGGATCTGTCAGTTGAAAACCACAACTAGGTGGAGTTGTTTTGTGTCACATAGGAGCTGAACCATTAAGCCTCTTTAAAAAAGGCTTGTGCTTTGACCACTGTGCTTTCAGTGTCTTGTTCACCCTTGGGGTGTTTACACAGTCTGAATATGAGCTTTTGCAAGGGCATTTGGCCAGAAATGATCTATAAATATACATTCTGAGACTGGGATAGTACAGTCTGAAGCAGCATTTCATTTGCCCTCCCTCACATACGCTTCTCAGATGGTTTCTGTGATCCTTTCTCAACACATTTGTGTGTCTGTGCATAATCCTTTATGAGCTGGTAATGTTTGTGTACATTGTGTGCAAACACTCAGGAAAAAATGTGTATACAGTACATACTGAAACAACATTGTTTATAGGAAAGGAAGAGGTATGTTGTGTACATTGTGTCCTAGTAGACTTAATTTTATTATTTTGTTGTTTTCACTTATTCTGAAACAACAAGGCATTTCAAAAGAAGCTGCAACCATTTAAGCCCTGCACTGACTTGAAGAGAAATTGGGATCTGGTGTTTTTATATATATAACTGCCCCTCTTCACTCCAGCCTGGCATCTTTTTCAGTGGCTGTTGCTGGTGTCTGTTCGGTATTATTATTATTTTTAGATTGTGAGCCCTTTGGGGATGGGGAACCATTTATTGGCTTACTGGTTTATTTCACTATGTAAACCTCTTTGTGAACTACGGTACTTGTTGAAAAGTGGTATATAAATATTCTTAATAGAGTGGTGTGTGTGTGTGTGTGTGTGTGTGTGTGTGTGTGTGTGTGTGTGTGTGAATGCCTCTTTTTATTATTATTTTTCCATCAGCAGAACATTGCTTACCTCTATATTTTCTCTTCTCATACATACAATTGCTTCAACTTTGCTTTTAATAGGTGTTTGAAGAATTGATTTAATCTATATGACTTAAATTAAAAAGAAACTAAGCAATTAGCTTAAATTATGGTAGTTAAATTAAAAGGAAACAAAGGCATGGAAGGACTCTGCCAGACTTTCTGATGCACATGGGTCTTCGTGGCATTGTCAGAATCTGTATGTTATGCGGAACGAGAGCAGTGAAGGTGCCTTGTTGCTGACTGGCTCCAATCACTGTGGTTGATGAGATCCTGTCGCAAGCAATGATGCTGTGAGCACAAGCTGTGAGCACAAACTGCAGCAATCTAGCCTTGACTCATAATAAGTAATATCTCCCCCCCCCCAAGCATACAGATTGAAGAGATTGCCACGGTTACTCTAGGCAACCCTTGCTTGAGTTGCTGTTCAATCCTGCTTGAAGAAACCTACAGAAATCTCAGCACTGTACAGTAGGATCTTGAACTGGCAAATTGAAAAATCTGAAATGCTCTCTTACCTAGTAACCTTTGAGAAACGAACAGACATTCTGCTTCCCCTACCTCTGCCTCAGCAAAATTATGCCATGTACCAAGGTTCAGCATAGGTTTGCAATCTCCAAAACCCCTTGATCCTTGGTAACCCACTTTGGGTGATGTGAAGAATCTTTAGCTTATGCAGCTTGCACTGCAGGAGCCAGGGAGATGCTTTGAGATCACAATGCCCATATCCTCTTCTGTGAACTAGAAGTCCAGGAAAATTCACTGTGTGGGTGGATATTTTTGTATTGGCATTCTGAGTAGCTGAACAAAGAAAAATATAGTGATGCTAAGATAATTTGTTTAATGTTTTTCACAGATATGTCAGTCTTAAAATATCTTTTATGCAGCCATATCTCTTAATAACATTTTTTATGAAGATAGATTGAGGTCAAATACTGATCTAAAAGTATAACCTTAATGGTTAGCTGAAGAAAGCTCTAGGATGAGGTGTTGTGGGTTTAATTATAATGGCCCACCAATGCAGGTACTGTCAACTTTGATGGGCAGCTGTTGAACCCAATATCCAGAGTCTCAAGTGGAGAACTTCTGTGGCTCTACCCAAGAAGACCCCTTAACTGGAAATATTAAAGTTTGAATCTGGGACTTGTTATAAAAATATGTTGAGGTCTCTGAACAGGTCTCTGTCTGCTACATCAGGTTTAGTGCCTTTTAAACTGAGATTGTAGTACTGTATGTAACAATAACAATTGTGTTACTGAATTGGACAACTGTCAGACTTGACTGAGACTTGATTGATGGTTATTTAACAGAGTCCATATATTATGGGTAAAGGAAGTATTAGGTAAAGAGTAGGAGTCTGCAACAAGAGAATTAATTGTCTGGTTACTGCAAATCAGTATGTGAACTTCTGCTTCTACTCTGGCTACTGCTGCTTCATGGCCTTTGTTGCCCCCTTAGAGCTGCCAGGTCACAATCCTGCAGTGACAGTTATGAGCCCCAATTGTCAGAAGTTCATCTCAACCTTAAGCACTGTGAGGTTTCTCCAGGGCAACACTTCTGTCTCTCCAAAGTACCCCTCTCTTTTGGCCTGAGTTCCATATTTTCTCAGACCTCTTTCTACTTTTATATAACTTTTAAAACTGTTTCTCAAGGTATTGTCTACTCTACTTCATACCCTTCCTTCAGGCACTTTGTCTCAGGACTCCCTGTCCCTTCACTTCTTCCTACTCCTCGATATTCTTGTGCCCTAGGGCCCATGTAAAGTTTTTATCCCGGCCAAAATGACAACTCTGCCTTTTGTCACAGAAATAGGCTGCAAATGTTCTGACAACATAATTTCCTGAGCAGATGTAGTGTTTGTACATATTCTATACCCATCACAGCAACTCAGACAATTCTAGACTTCACTAACACAAATGAAATGCAGTATAGTAGGACTGTGCATTCATTTTGGAATGAATGTCAGCCAAACTTAATGGGTACTATATAGTATGATTTCCATGCTGCCAGGGAAGGTAGTTTGAGATCCGAAGGCTGACTGAGGGGAGTAGAGTCTCGTGGTTAGCCTGCCTGTGCCACTTCCTGCTCTCCACTTTCCCTTTTTACACTGTAAGCAGCTGAAAGAGGGGGGACTGGTAGATTCATCTGCTACCATCATCTCCGGCTATGAAGACCAGGCAGGGCTGTCTGGGAAAAACCACACATACTAGGAGAGCTCAGAACCCCAAGGGTTCTTATTTAAAATCAAATTATAGTAGTGCTTGTGAGCTACATCACAAATCGCAGTATCACATGGACTAGGCAGGTAAGGAGTCAAAATATAACTAGTTTATTAAAAATCCAAAAGAAAATTAAATTAAAATGTGGGAAAGAGGATGAAAAGTACGAGCAGGCTGGTGGAAAATTCCTGAACTCAGATGGATGGGCACAAAGAAAAAACTTGACCAAATTGGATGGTGTACTTTGTAGTGCCCAGCAGAGGGATTCAGAATAATACCATTCAAGAGCAAAGCACATAAAACCCAACCTATAGGTAAACAAATGAAGTTTGCAATACAAAATTTATTCTCTAAATATGTCTAGCTAGAAATACAGCCTCTATTGATCAAGGTATGGTTGATTATGTCATCAGGGTACCTGATTGGAAAAGTGGAACTTACCTGACCTCTCCATCCCACTCCTTTACCTGGACAGACAGGTTTGGCTGCCCAACCAGTAGGCTCATGCCAGTCTTAGTTGGAGGTTTTGGCTAGGGAAGAACCAATTCACATCCAGCACATGGCTGTCTGTGAATGGTGTTTTCAAACAAAGGATACTGGGTCCTAGCAGCTTTTAAGATCGTGAACCCGCACAGAAACTTGTTGGGGGTTAGAAGTGTCCCAAAGTAAAGCAAAACATAGGAGGAAAACTGTAGCACTAATTACACATATTACAAAATGAACTTGATGAGCAATGAATAGGTGTGAATTGGGTTTGTTTTCAGAACGCCATTGATTAGGCTTACCAGATTTTCCCAGTTCTAAACTGGGACCCCCCCCCAACAATTTATTTATTTATTTAAATAAATAAAATGTTAAAAATCTTTTTGTTTTTGGGATGTGAAGTGCTCTTTTGCCACCCAAAGTGCGGCCGAAATTTTATTTATTTATTTATTTATTTATTTTAGTTAGCCAAATTAATTAATTTGTTTCTCCTGGTGGTTAGTGCTGCTTTGGTGCTTGCTTTTTTTTTTTGCCTTGGATGCTGCTTCTTTTTCCTTTCCTGGATTACACCATCTTTGCCAATCAGGGATCAGACAGAGAACAGGTTCGCATCACAGGGCTACATCATCATCATCTCAGTTAGGTTTTACTACATGATGACATAACTGAGGGCAGGTTAAAGCAATGGAAAGTGACAGCATATGAGGACAATGGCAATCAACAGGTGAACACATTCACAAGGAGTGTCAAAGAAAGCATAGAAAAAAGGACATGAAGAAATCAACACTGGAACTGCTGCAGCAGCCCAGCTGCTGCAACCTGTGGCAGCCTGCAGCCCCCCCAGCTGCCTCCAGCAGCCCCAGCTGCCTGCAGCCTCCAGTCCCCCTCCAGCCGCCTCCAGCTGCCCCCTACGCCTGGCAGCAGCAAGAAGCAGCTGCAAATTTTAAAACTTACCTTTTTTGCTGGCGGTGGCCATCTTGGATCTCATGAAATGACATGAGATCCAAGATGGCGGCGCCCAAATCTCATAAGGGCACATGAAGCAGTACTGTACTGCCTCATGCCCACACGAGATTTGGGCACCGCCATCTTGGATCTCGTGAGATTTCGTGAGATCCAAGATGGCCGCTGCCAGCAAAATAGGTAAGTTTTAAAATTTTAAAAGCCCCAAAAGCAGCTTCGGGGGCTTGTACTGGCCCGGAAACGTTCCGGGACAAATCTGGGACCTGAGTTCGGGTTCCCGGACTGTCCCGGAATTTCCGGTACGAATGGTAAGCGTACATTGATTACCTATGCAGTTTTATGTGTTTGACATTGGAAACAAAACGTCTTACTTTTATTTATTTTTTGACTTTACTTACACAGGTGGCAGTGAAAACCAAGTAACAGTAAGATTGAAAAAAAATGTAAACAAAATATGAAAATGGATGGTGGTTCTGAAATGAATTAGGAATCTCCAAATGGGGCTAAAAAATGAAGAAAAAAAAGGACCTAAATGGAACAAGACAGAAATAAACAGTAAATCACAAAAATGAATGGGGTTCTAAAAGAAATTTGTTTGAAATTTCCCTGCCCTGCAATATAGATGAAGCATCCATAGGGGCGTGCCAAGGGAGGCGCAGCCAGTGCGGGGCGTACCGGGTGTCGCCGTCATGAGGATGTGTGACACCAAAGTGCCCAAGCACCCACTCAGTGATCTTCAACCATCTCCAGGCCCAGTCGCCTTGCACTCTTGGCGAAGAGCGTGTTTTCACCAGTAAGAACATGAAGCGACTTGGTTGGAGAAGGCCAAAGATCACTGAGCAGGGGTGGTCCGGAGGCGGGCTTTCCACATAAAATGTGATTATGTCATCCAGAATGCTGAAGTTTCACCGCACTGGGTGGCACCCACCCCAAGGGTTCTGCTGAGCATCCATGAGCCTCAATTAACATATTTAAATTAAGAGTAGAGTTCTGCAATGTTTCTGGAATATGTTGAGTAGGTTAAATAGTTGTGATATTTGCAAGTTTGAAGGAAGAAAACTTTGTATTCTAATTATATCCCATTATTTTTATAATATTATATGTAAGTGCCATAGTTTTGTCACTTCTGTCTCTTTGAAACACTGAACTTCCAGTGCAGTCTGGAGATGGGGAAGCTGTGTAAAATGCAACAGTTGATTTCTAGAAGGAAAACTATACCCCTGCTAACTGGGCAAGAGGCACTTTTTCAATTGGTGCTCCTCTTATATTTAGCAGGGGGAGAGTAACTGCCTCCCTTTCACTCCAGCACAGTGTCTTTTCTGGTGGCTGTTGCTGGTGTTCTTCTGCATCTTTTTTAGATTGTGAGCCTTTTTGGGGACAGAGAGCCATTTAATCATTTGATTTTATCTGTAAACCACTTTGTGAACTTTTTGTTGAAAAGCGGTATATAAATATTAATAATAATACATGGGCGAGTATATGACAGGGAGAAGAAAAAGGATATAGTGGAGCTGGAAAAGGCACAGAAGAGAGCAACCAAATGATTTGAGGACTGAGGCTCCTCCCTTATGAGGAAAGGCTACAATCATTTGAGGCTCCTCAGTCTAAAAAGAAGGTGCCTGAGGAGGGACATGATTAGGAGCCCAATCCTATTTCTCCCCCCCCCCCCCACCGATGCAGCAGTGGCAAAATGGCTACCACTGCATCGGGGGGGGGGAGTTGTGGAGTTCTCCTCTGGGCAAAGGCACATTCATTCCCTTACCCAGGGGTAAACGTCTGCAGTGCGGGGAGTCTATTGGACCTGTACCAGTGAAATTGCTGGTGCACGTCCATGTGGACCCACATAGTGGGATCAGGCCTCGGAAGGTTAGGATTTGGCGACTGCTGCCACTGCTAAACCTACCCTCTTTTTGAACCAAAAGAAAAATCCAATATTGGAGCAGAGAGAGTTGAAGCACTGCTGATATATGCCCAGGTTTATGTACTTTCAGTGGGATATAGTGCAGAGCCCTGAGTCTTTGCAAGGTGTAAGAGGAGAGAACTGGCCTAGAGCAATAGTGACAGTTTTAGCTTATTGAAAATAGACTCTTATGAAGTTAGGATCTTGGGAGTAAACTCCTTTTGTTTATGCTAAATTATATCTTATACTGCATGTAAAAATTGCAGAACATTATAACAATCAGATAGTACTTGTTTTCATTATGACACATCTTTACCTTTTGAATTTAGTTGTAGATGCAGCCATGCTATGATATTTAGAATTAAGACCAAAGTCTTTTTTTGACAGACCTTTTGTTTTATATGTCTTACAATAAGCCAGAGGATGTAATCATGGTTGACATTTATATAAATATTTGCACTAACCTCTGTTTAAATGCTTTATAGGTGGTGGCGATAATGGCTTAGATCCAAGGGTTCCACCATGTATGCAGAAAGCACATCCACTTGTGTAGGGTGTGCGCGCACACATGTTGATTATTCTCCTGCACTTCCAAAAACCAGCTCCACAGGATCAGCAGAGCCTCCAGTATGACTTTTGGGGAGGCAGGAAGGGGATATAGGAGAATGTCAGCCTAATACTGGAGGTGCCTGGGTTCAAATGCTCACTCAGCCATGGAGCTCATTGGGTGTTCTTGGGCTAGTCATGCTCTCAGCTTAACCCACTTCACAGGTTTATGCTATGAAGATAAACTGGAGAGGGAGAGAATTTTGTACACTATTCTGAGCTCCTTGGAGGAAGAACAGACTCAAAATGTAATGGTTTGTAATGTGGATGGTGTCAAATTGGTGGTGGACCACCTCCTTTCCCCTGCATGAGCATAAGTGCTTTCTGCTGGTGCACTAGAATCTCCGGATCTAAGCCAGAGTTCTCAAGTCAGTTACTAACAAGCACCATCTTTTGAACTGCAGGACAGAAAGCTGACGAAAGTGGAAAGGCAGAGATTCAAAGAGGAAGCAGAGATGTTGAAAGGTCTTCAGCACCCAAACATTGTTAGGTTTTATGACTTTTGGGAATCATGTTTAAAAGGAAAGAAATGTATTGTGCTGGTTACAGAACTGATGACCTCTGGAACCCTGAAAACGTAAGTGTTAAACAAATAGTGAAATCCATACCCAGAGAATGTATTAGAAAAAAAATTACTTACTTCATCTGAGAAGGGTCCTATTGTTATGAATAAGTCCTTCTCCACCATAATAGTGTGCTTGACTGTCTGTCTTTGAATTGAATTTAGATGAAGGCTGAATTTCATTGTCCTTGTTTTTTAGTCTATTTTGTTATATAACCACTTGCAATTCTGTCCTTGTTTCCGCTCCTCTCTCTGTTCTGCACATGACTCTTTGAATTTGAGTTCATCTTTCATGCAGTTTGTTATTAAGCCACAATAAAACAATCTTCAACTTGGTGACAGAGGAGGGAAAGAAGCATTTAGCTCATTGAAAATCATTTTGACATGTTTATTAATCTGAATCCTATTAATTAGTTTGTGGTACTAACAATCTTGTTAAGCTTGGTGGCATAAATAGAACAAACTTTTCATTGCCCATGAGAGTACACTACATATTTTGCTCCACTGCATGAATAAAAGAACAAATCACTGTATATTTATATTACAAACACACAGCACTACTTTTAAATTATTTAATTTTAATTTAGCAAACATGTCTATAAAATTGTAGTTTGGACTTTCACTATACTCTAACTGAAAATGTGTAATTCTCCTGTGGTTCTGAGATGAGTCAGTCTGGACTATTGGGAAGGTCCTTCTTGTGGTGACCAGATAGGCTCATGTGCAGAATTAACATCAAGAAGAGGGGTCCCCTTATACCCTGCTCAGCTAGCCGGAAACATGGTCTTTGCTTGACTCTTGACAAGCTTAAACACCAAACTTTTCCTCCTTTCCCCATCTTAGCTACGGTGGTGGGTAAGGGAGTTTCTCATGGATGTATTTTGGGAGGGGCTTTACCTTGGACCCACACCTGTGGCTCCCACACCTTTCCCAAGGAAGCACCCTAGGAAAGAATTAAGAAATGGCATTTTAGGGCTTCAACCTTCTGCAATATGGACTCTTTCCCCCCTCTCTTCAATGGCGGGAAAGAGCAGCAGGACTGTAAACTATGGCAGGTGCTAGGTAGCTGCACAAAAGTGCAGCACCTGAAGATTTTGCCTCCCCCCCCCCAGCCATGTGGAATTGGTGCCGAAGGTTTAGGCTCCCCACCTCCCTTCCAACAGTAGTGGGATGCCAGCATTCCTGCACTTTGCTGAGCCACTCGCCACCAGCCTCCTGTCTTCTCCAATCCCAGACAGTAAGGGGAACCTGACCGTCCAAGTGGCGCTGACATGGTGAGTCAATCCCTCCTCCATTTCTTGTGAAGAAAGGGAAAATTTGAAGTTAAGAAAGCAAAAGGGCATAAAAGAGATGGAAGTCATAGCCCCTCTTGCAACAAGAGTCTCAAGGGTGGGTATGCTTAGCTTGCACCAAGACTCAATCCAGAGTCATAGCTGTCGCCCCTTCTTCCCTGTCAGTGTCAGCCTGTCCTAGAGACCTGTTTTGGGACACTGGGGCGCCAGAACTATACTCTCCCACTAGGATCCTGAGCTATAGATCTGACTTCCAAGACTTTTTAGATCTGGCAGATTTTGAGGCAAACTCTTCCCTAGAGGAGTGGGTAAATTGTTCAATGATGACCGGGTGCCTACCTTTTCCCACCCAAGTTCTTTTTCTCCAAAGGTTACTAATGTTCTAGACCTCTCTCTATGCTCTGAAGGAGGGGAGAGAACCTTTGGGCTTCAAACAAAAGTGCTCTAATGTGACTTTCTCCAAGCTTCTGATGAGCCCTTGGAGGACCCATTCCTGAACATATTTGTTTAGACGGTGAGTGGTCTTCCTAAGCCTGTGACAAATCTATCCACAGGCTGACCTCCAGATTTTGCATTCTCCTAAGGAAACCATGGGCAAACTAAAGATACCCTTACTGGATGTTTCAGTGTTTGCCCTAAGGACCACCATTGTCATCCATGCTGACTGTGATGGGCTGTCTTGGGATTAATGTGGTAGGTAAGCACATCAAGACAGCTTATCACAGCTTACTGAATCATGGCTCACAATGTTGTAGCTTGGAGGAATACCTGGCTGTAGCAGTGGGATCCTGGTTCCCAGGCAAGGTTGGCCAGTGTTCTATTTGCAGATAGGCCAGGGTTTGGGATCCACTGGAGCCCATCCTTGTGAATACCAAAGAAAAGAAAAAATCTCTCTCCACTAGAAGAAATAAAGTGGCTTCCCAAACAGCCTCTGCCTCTTTCAGCCCCACCAAGTTTCAGGGATACCAGGAGCTTCAAACCTAAGTCACAGCCCTCTAAACCTTCCTACAAGTAGGTGGCAAGATGCAGCATACAGCATGATGCCACAGGTCCCAGCCCTAGGTAGGAAACCATCTTCAGCTGTTCACCTCAGCAAGCGAAAGGCAATGACTGATCACTTGATCCTGGAGATAGTGATGGAAGTACTGTATGTCATAGATGCAGTGCTGGATTTAGGCATAAGCTAAATATGACAGGGGTTAGTGGTTAAGATGCTGAACTGCAGACCGGAAGGTTGGTAGGACAGCAGTTCGAGACCCGAGTGCCGCGTGAGTGAGTGAGCTCCCATCTCCTGTCCCAGCTCCTGCCAACCTAGCAGTTCAAAAGGAAAAAAAATTGTAGATAAATAGGTACCACTGTAGATAAATAGGTACCGCTGTGGTGGGAAGGTAACAGCGTTCTGTTTATTCATGCCGGCCACATGACCATGGAAGCGTCTTCGGACAGCGCTGACTCTTCAGCCTTAGAAACAGAGATCAGCACCGCACCCTAGAATCGGAAACGACTGGCTTTCGAGCAGGGGATACCTTTACCTTTACCTTTCAGTCTGGCTTCAGGCGGGGCTTTGGGATGGAGACAGCCTTGGTCTCCCTGTTGGATGATCTTCGCCAAGGACTGGACAGGGGGAGTGCATCCCTGCTGGTCCTTTTGGATCTCTTGGCGACTTTCGATACCATCGACCATGGTATCCTTCTGGGTCGGCTGGCCGAGTTGAGACTAGGGGGCACTGCCTTGCAGTGGTTCCGGTCCTACTTGGCTGACAGGTCCCAGATGGTGATGCTGGGAGACGCCTGTTCGGCACCCTGCCCTTTACAGTGTGGGGTGCCACAGGGTTCTATTCTGTCTCCCATGTTTTTTAACATCTACATGAAGCCGTTGGGGGAGATCATCCGGGGATTTGGAGTCGGGTGTCACCAATATGCTGATGACACCCAGCTCTATCTCTCCTTGCCATCTCGCTCCAGGGAGGCTGTGGAAGTCCTGGAGCGCTGCCTGGAGGTGGTTGGGGTCTGGATGAGGGCTAATAGGTTGAGATTGAATCCAGAAAAGTCAGAGGTCCTACTGGTCAGGAAAGCTTCGATGCAGGTACTGAGTCACCTGCCCATTCTGAATGGGGTTGCACTCCCCCTGCAGGAACGGGTGCGCAGCTTGGGAGCAGTGGCGTTGCTAGCCCGCCCGGCGCCCGGGGCCAGGGGGTTGGCCGAGCGCCCCATAAGTAACGTTACGTCATTACGCACGTCACGTGACGTGCACGCTCCACCCCTTTTCCGAAAAAATTCTCGATTTATTCACTGGCGGCAACAGATCTCTCCCCCATCTTTTCCTGCTCCCTTTTGGCTCCAAAGTCCACTTTGGTCTAACTTTCCTCAGCTGCGGTACAGGCACCTGCTGCAGCTCTGCAGAAGCTCCCATGCGGTCGCCCTCCCCAAATCCTAGTAGCAGCGGGAGTTACCTGGAAGGGCAGAAGAAGCTCTGCTTGCGCTGGACAGCAGATCTCAATGGGAATCGGAAGGAGAAGCAGCCCGGTCCTGCTCGCTCACCCCCTTCCCTCATTCACCCCTGCACAGGAGCACGGAGGACGCAGAAACACACACACGCACGCACACACACACTCCTCCTGTCATTGTGGCTGCTTCTCCGCTGGGTATAGGCTATCTCCTTCCACACACACACACACGTGTGTGTAGCAACTGGAAGAGAGGGGAGGGGAAAGCCTATAGGCGCACACAAACAGGAGGAGGGGAGGAAAGTTGCTGGAGTTCAGGAGGACGGAGGAGGCGCAGAAATACACACACACACACTCTTCCTGTCGCTGTGGCTGCTTCTCCCCTGGGTATAGGCTAATCTGCTGAAGAGAGGGGAGGGGAAAGCCTATAGGCGCCGTGCACACAAACAGGAGGAGGGGAGGAAAGTCGCTGGAGTTCAAAGGCGCTTTGAAGCGACCAGCGGAGCAGGGAGAAAAAAAGCGCCTCATCTGCGGAGTGGTCAGCGGGGACTGCCTGTTCGGTGGCTGGCGCCCCCCAGATGCTGGCGCTGGGGGCCCAGGGGTATTGGGCCCCCGGTCTAATGACGCCACTGCTTGGGAGTACTTCTGGATTCACAGCTCTCCCTGGAAAGCCAGGTGGCGGCTGTGGCCAGGGGTGTGTTTGCCCAGCTTTGGCTGGTGCGCCAGCTGCGGCCGTACTTGAGTCGATCGGACCTGACCACGGTGGTCCACGCCTTAGTGACTTCAAGACTGGATTACTGTAATGTGCTCTACATGGGGATGCCCTTGAAGACGGTTTGGAAGCAGCAATTAGTGCAGAATGCGGCGGCCCGGGTGGTCACTGGAGCTAGGCGGTTTGACTCTGTTGAACCGCTGCTTCAGCGGCTGCACTGGCTGCCCATTTGTTTCCGGGCCCAATTCAAGGTGCTGGTAATGACCTTTAAAGCCCTCCACGGTTTGGGCCCAGGATATCTGAGGGACCGCCTTCTCCCATACATTCCTGCCCGCTCTCTTAGGTCATCTGAGGGGGCTCTCCTGCGGGTGCCACCTCTATCGCAAGTTAGGGGAGTGGCAATATGTGGGCGAGCCTTCTCTGCTGTGGCGCCACAACTGTGGAACTCCCTGCCAGGGGATCTGAGAACCACCCCCTCCCTCATGTCTTTTCGGCGAGGGCTCAAAACGTTTTTTGTTTCATCTAGCGTTTGGGTGATGGGTTGTGGTCTGCCTCCTGTGTCTCAAGATGCTCTGCCATGCTGCTTCTCTGCTCCATACTGTCGCCCCACCAGTGGATTTTTTTTTAAATTTGTTTATGTATCGTTATATTGTTTAAACTTATTTTATGTATTTGAAATTATGTATTTTAAACTGTTGTAAGCTGCCTTGAGTGTTTGCCTTCGGCATAGGAAAAGGTGGGATATAATTTTTTAAAAAATAAATAAATTAAATAAATAATAAATAAGCTGCAACTTAGGGCCTCACAATCTGCAGGGGCCTCAAAAAATTTCAGATGGCGGCACTCCTCCTGCGATGGCACTGACTGCCACTTTTGAAAGTTTTTCAAAAATAAGATTAAATGTTTTCTGTCAAAATGGTAACTTTTTCTAATCCAGTAATACCAGAATGCACACAGAGCTTCAGATATACACATGGACAGGTAGCCCTATAAAGATGGGATTAATTGCTTTTGGTACTGATCTTTCATTTAATCAAAGCCATCCTGTACCTCAAAGTTGACTTGATACAAATATTGAATTACTCCAAATTAAACTATACAATCTCCATGATACGTATGAACACATGTTTAATTTAACTGTTGCCTGGAATTCTGAATGTAGTATTGAGTTTTATTCAGTCTGATACATTTGTACTTCAGGTATTTGAAGAGATTTAAAGTGATGAAACCAAAAGTGCTTCGTAGCTGGTGTCGGCAAATTCTGAAGGGTCTCCATTTCCTGCACACTAGAACTCCACCAATTATTCACAGAGACTTAAAATGTGACAATATTTTTATTACTGGACCAACTGGATCTGTGAAGATAGGAGACTTGGGTCTGGCAACTCTCAAAAGAGCTTCATTTGCCAAAAGTGTCATAGGTAAGCATTTTTAATTGCCATCTCCCTCTTCATGTTTTGTAAGTAATGTAATTCTGGTGTGTGTTAAATCTAGAGACCATTATAAGGTGGATAAGACAACGGTAGGAGAATGGTAGTTGCCAAACTCATACTTTTCATGCCTGGCCTGGTACAGGCAGTGCCAGAACAAGTCTGTTGGGGGCCCTGGAGCAAAGCCGTACACTGGGCCTCCTCCTCATGTCTCTGCGCACTTCTGGTGGTGCATTGGGTGCTGTTACTATTACCACCAGTACTGAGAATTTGGGGGTTTGCTCAGTCACGTGGGTCCTCTGAGGAACATGGGCCTCCCTTGATCAGTGCCCAGCCTGGTTGACTCGATGTCACCCTTGAGCACAGGTTTCACATTCAATAGATCCCAAGTGCAAACCCTGGTGCAGCAGCACCTTGAGGTGGGGCAGAGCCCTACCTTAACTGTGATTTATCAATCATCCATGAATTCAATGTGAAACTATTGTTGGCACAAACTATAGTTCATGGTTTGAAGTACATCGTTTCAGATCCTGATTTGTTGGCCTCAAACAAACTATGGTTTGTGGGTGGGCTCAGGTTCAGATATAATGCAAAACCATGTGTTACCTAAACAAACCATGGTCCCATGCCAAACCCAGCCACAATTATCAATATTGAAGGCGGGGAAGGGATATATGGGAGGCACTTGCAGCAATTATTCCCCCTTTGCTTCTTTTGTGTGGAGTGCTTTGTTTTATCACCCCCTGTTGCAGGGGTTGTTGGAGTGGACTGGGAATTGCTGTTTAGTATCTGCCTCTGGAATCCTGAGTGGAAAAATGTTAGTAATGTGTTCCTAATATGTAGTGAGGCATGTTTCTTGTGCAAAGTTCTCCTCTTTTGTGCAAATCCCCTAGTTTCTAGTACTCAAGTCCTTAGTGTGCTCTGTGTGTGCAAAATAGAGATATAGCCCCATACCGTTATGCCCTGTCTGAATTATAGGCTTCCCATCAGGGTGTATATTGTGGTGGTGGTGCTCTGATTGGCTTTCCATTGAGTTCAATGGTAATAATTTAACTTATACCATCTGTTTTACTGGCTTAAGGTTACACTGAATAGGGGCAGGAAGCAGGGGCTTGAGAAGTTTAGGATTTACATTGTAGTCCCTGCACTTGCTTTCCCCTAACATTATGCCATCGTAGGATTGTGCTCTTACAGCCCAATCCTGTCCCCTGCCAAGTTACAGCATGCAGCTGTGCCAATGGAGGCTGTGCTGCATGCTATGGCAGGGGAGGGATGATTGGACAGGTTGCAGAAGATAAGTAACAATATTTTACTTACCCCTGGTAGGCTGCCTGATCACCTTTGGGTCACCTATGTGGTCCTAGAAGTGCACCGAGAAGCAGTAGCTGCCTGCTCTCCAGGCTCTCTGGGGAGAAACCGGTTGGCCAGCCAGGCTCAGCGATCAGGAGCCTCGGACGCAGGGGCTGCCCTCGTGAGGCGATGTTTGTGGCCTGGTGGGATGTGCTGGGCCTGAGCCTTGCCCCTGGTGCTCCTTGCTTGCGTCTTCCAGTCCGCTTGCTTCTTCCGGTCTCTGCCCCCTTCAGTGGCCATGGCATGTGGCCATATATGCCATACCCGAGATACACTTCTGCTTCACGCAGGCTAATGCATGAACCTAAACACAACCCGAGTCTGCAGTCCTATAAACGCTTACCTGGGAGTACGTTCCACTGAAGTCAGTGAGGCTTACTTCTGAGTAGACAGGTATAGGATTGTGCTGTTGAAGAGGTTGTGAGATATTACTGTAGGTGAATCCTCTAAAATGGTGGTTCTCAAACTGCTGCGTCATGATGACCCACCAGGAAAACTGGAAGCCGCCTCTACCCCCTTAAGGGGGGTGGCGATGTGCGGTGACATTGGTGACGCCCCGCCGCTGCTGGGAAAAAGTTTTTTTTTTTACTTACCACAGGTTGCACTGGCCCTCCGGAAAGGGGTGGGGTTGTGGCCCCCTCTGCGGGCCTCCCTGCACTTCAGATTGGCTCTCTGAAGCAATTGAGACCCACTTCCGGTTTTTGTCCAAAACCAGAAGGGGGTCTCTATCGCTTCAGGGAGCTGATATGAAGCACAGGGAGGCCCGCAGAGGGAGCTATGGGGCCCCCCACACCCTCCGGAGCGATTTCCCCGTTCCGGCTTCTCAAAATACTGGTGAAGAAGCCTGAACGGGGAGATTGCTGTGTCTTTTGACAACCTGATCATCAGCTGTTTGGAGCAGATAAGGGCTTGCACTTTCAGCGCTGTGCTGGGCTGTCAAAAGACGTATTTTGGAATGATGGATCACCGTCGTATATGCGGATCATTGCTAAGCAATCCGTTGTTAGGGGGGGGGACACACACCTGTACAAGAAAAGATCCCTGCTATATTTTCTTCTCAGTAGTTTTCTTTTCAGGGAGTATAATTTCATGTATTCTTTTCTGAGGAAAGACTAACACATTGCTGTTTTCATACCATTTTTCACCTCTTCTCTAAAGTAGGAAAATGTTTGATATACTGTATAGGCATCCTTTTAAAGCCTATTATGAATGTGCAGACCTCTGTCTTTTTTTAACGGAAGTAAACCAACAGTTGCTTCAGTTCACTGTGTCATTATCCAAAGCAACTCATCAACAGATTTTCACTTACCCAGATCTTTCCATGTGCTAGATACGCTTTACACCACATTATACTATTTGGGAAGGCTTTGTGTTGCATTGTCCTGGGCACTTCAGTATTTTTGATGAGTTGCAAACCTCTAAGATCATGATCATGATCTAAGATCATGAGCTTCTTATTGCAAAATTCAGACTTAAATTGAAGAATGTAGGGAACACCACTAGACCAGTCAGATATGACCTAAATCATATCCCTTATGAGTATACAGTGGAGGTGAACAATAGATTTAGGGCATTAGATCTGGTAGACAGAGTGCCTGAAGAACTATGACAGAGTATATTTTGGCCACCTAATGCGAAGAGAGGACTCTCTGGAGAAGACTCTGATGCTGGGAAAGATTGAAGGCAAAAGGAGAAGGGGAAGGCAAAGGATGAGATGGTTAGACAGCATCACCGATGCAACGAACATGAAAATGAGTGAACTCAGGAAGATAGTGGAGGATAGGAAGGCCTGGCGGGATATGGTTCATGGGATCACGAAGGGTCGGACACGACTTAACGACTGAACAACAACAACAACAACAAACCTCTAAGAAAGAATTGTTCTGTAATTTCCCATTTGACAAGACTGTGTCTGAATTACCACGCCATAGTTAACCATATAGTGGATTTTATTCAGTACTGACATAATTTCTGTTCCCTTTGTGTCTTTGCTTCTAAAGAAAAATTACAAGGGGATTGTAAATGACCTACATACAAAAGTTGCCACCTTCAGGTTTTGAGGCAGTAATTGAAATATTCTTTAGGCTTTTCACATTGACTAGGATTTCTGTCAGGAAATAGTATACACATTTTGTCATCCTTGGGCTCACTTAACATGGGGGGCGGGGGAGTGGAGTGGTGCTGCCTCATAGAGTCAGAAGGGCATACCGGTAATTAAGATGTAACATGAAATAGAAAACCAACGTGGTGTAATAACTGTAGTATTGGTCTTGGTCTTGGATATGATAAATTTGTTTAGTTTTAGTATACAATTTGTTTTTAAAACAACAAAGAACACCTTAAAGACTAATCAATTTATTTCAGCATAAGCTTTTGTGGACTATGGTCCACTGATGAATGAAGATGTTTGATGAATCTAATGAAGTGGATTGTAGTCCACCTAAAGCTTGTGCTGAAACGAAGCAGTTACGGCCTAATCCTATCCAGGGCCAGCCTGTGTAATGCAGCAGTGCCAAAACAGCCTCCACTACATTCCATGGTCTGGCTGGGACACAGGCAGTGGCGAAGACGTGTAAGAAATGTTTTTGCTTACCTACTGGTTCCTAGGCCCCAGAATAGCCTACTTGAATGCATGCCAGCTATTTTGCTGACGTAAATCTGGTAGGTCCAGGGGGCATGTCGGGACCAGGCTGGGGGCATAGGATCTTGCGAATCCAGCTGCCACTGAGATCTACCCCTGACCTGGCCCTATCCCCACCCTGATCCTCCCCCGAGGATCACCCCCTCTGCCCTCTGCTCACCTACCTGCTAAATACAAGCTTTCTTTTATTTTCAGATTCATGCACAGAACATTCTCAGTCAAATTTGCTTTTCGAGCATCTGTCTGTTCAGATACAGTGTTTGTGAACAGGAAAGCAGAGGCCTATGTGCTCAGTATGTTAACTGGATATACTGTTACCGCAAGTCAATTTTTCAAACCAAAGTCTTTCTTGTTTTGTTTGTATGTTTAGGTACTCCAGAATTTATGGCTCCAGAAATGTATGAAGAGCACTATGATGAATCAGTGGATGTATATGCTTTTGGAATGTGTATGTTGGAAATGGCTACCTCAGAATATCCATATTCAGAATGCCAGAATGCTGCTCAAATATACAGGAAAGTAACCTGTGTAAGTGATGTTTTAATATAGGGATTTTCTTCTTTAACTTATGTTTATTAATTGTTTAAGCACTTAAATATAAGCACTATAATATAAAAAGCATATACCCCCCGTATTTATCGGCGTATAAGACGCACCGGCGTATAAGTCGCACCTTCCTTTTGGCCCTGGGTTTCAAGGAAAAAAGATTTAAAGCATTTTTGGGCCACTTGGCCACTTACTGCTTGGCTGCTTAATTAGCTAATTTACATAAATTGCACAAAAATACCAGGATCTCTTTTAAAACACACAGCAATAAGACACATGAACAAAATGCACCAGAACATAAATCCCAAGTACAACCCCCCCCCCCCGGACTCAACTCTTTACCCCAAGTAAAAAAAACCCAAACTCAACTCTTTTCCCCCACCCACCCCACCCATGCACAGTTTCCAAAGTAAACAACATAAAAGTACAAAAAAAACCCAGACTCAACTCTTACCCCACCCCACCTATGCAGTTTCCAAAGCCTCCCCAACTAGGCCCAGTTCAGAAGCTCACCCAAGCTGCATTCATTCAGCATCCAGGAGAGCTGGAAAGACTAGGCCCTCTGTAGCTCAGCTGAACTGAACTGAGCACAATGCCCTCTGCTGGCTGCTGAGAAGCTCAACTCATGCACATGTATAAATTAAACCCGACAAACAGCTGTAGATTGGATAGATTAGTTAGGGAAGAAAGCACAAGGGAGCTCTCTGGCTCCGGAAAAACGCGGTAAGCCCGAAAATGCTTTAAAACGGGCAAGGGGGGAAAAGGGATTTTTTAGTATTGGCGTATAAAATGCACCCTACTATTTTGGGTCACAAATGTAGACAAAAAAGTGTGTCTTATACGCCAATAAATATGGTACAGTACAGTAATTCAAATAGAACAACCTTGTTGGGAAAGTCTTAATACTCCAATACTTTCTTTTATCCACCTTCTATCTGTTGTAGTAACCTCTTTCCTTTAAATTGCATACAGCAAGGAGAAAGAAAATGTTGGAAAAGAAGTACAGCTTAAGGGTTTTTTAGCCATGTATATATTTTTTTGAATTGAAGAAATAAGATAGATAACCATAGATAACCTGGCAAGTTATTGTATGGTTATCTATCTTATTTCTTCAATTCAAAAAATATATACATGGCTAAAAAACCCTTAAGCTGTACTTCTTTTCCAATTGCAACAAGCCAAGGAAATCTCTACGCTAAAAAGAACATGTTATTTAATAAGTTTCCTGCAAGAATTTGATTCAAAATCAAATTACAGGTGTCTTCTGCTTAATGACGAGAAAGCGTTTTCTGAACCCTGTCGTTAAGCAGCCCTGTCATTAAGCGATGGTATCCCTACCTTTGGAATATTGGAAGTGTGAGGCCTCTCCAGAGGCCTGTTCCTGGCCTCTGTGGGCCTCA
The DNA here is from genome assembly GCA_026170595.1 of Plestiodon gilberti rubricaudatus. Taxonomy (NCBI): domain Eukaryota; kingdom Metazoa; phylum Chordata; class Lepidosauria; order Squamata; family Scincidae; genus Plestiodon; species Plestiodon gilberti. Next base: position 215,855,298 of record JANXHW010000002.1, on the reverse strand, counting down.
GAATGGCCCACAGAGGCCTCCGTAAGGGACTTTTTGTTTTCGGAAGCAAACTGGAAGTTGCTTCTGAAAACCGGAAATGTCTTATGGAGGCACCTCAGAGACCCGCAGAGGCCAGAAACAGGCCTCCAGAGAGGTGCACGACCCAGAGCAGGCCTCCGGAGAGGCCTCAAATGTAGGGAAAGTGACCAACCAAAGGTAGGGAAAGTGACCAACCACAGGCAGCATATGGGACCACCTTTGTATATCTGGGCGGTTGTTATGCAGAACATCATTAAGAGGGGGACACCTGTGTTCTAATTTGAGAAATTTGGCATTTTTCTCTCTCACAACACTAGAATCAGGGGCCATCCAATGAAATTGATTGGTGAGAGGTTCAAGACAGACAAAAGGAAGCTCCCACACACACTTAAACTATGGGATTTGCTATTACAGGATATGGTAATAGTCACTACTTTAAAAGGGGAATAGACAGTTTCAGAGAGGAGAAGTCTATCAGTGGTTACTAGTTATGACGCCTATATGCAGTATCTCAGAACATTGATGGTAGGGGACGGAGGGGTATGCCTTCATCTCCTGCTTCTGGGTTTCCCAGAGCGAAGCACTTGCTTGGCAGTGTAGGAAATAGAATGCAGGGCTCTTATTATGTCCTTATGATTTTGTTACCTAAAGTTTTCTAAGGACAATTTTATTGCTGAAAATATCCTATTAATGTTTTTGTGTTTGGTTATTTACGTATTTATTTTAAATGATTTCTGCCCTTCCATTCCTTCCCTTAAGCAGTCCAAGATGACTTACAATAAAACAAAACAAAAATTAGATCATCAAATAAAGTAATAACAATAAAATGTAAACTCAGCATCAACAAAGCCAAAATCTACAACTGAAAAACCAGACTAGATATTCCCAATGTCATCTCAGCTGTAATCGACTTCCAAAAGCTAAACAAAAAAGCCAGGTTTTGATAACTCTCCTGAAAGACTATAGGGAAGGGAACTGAATCTCCTTGGGGAGAGCATTCGCCAGATCGGCAATGCCATGTAGAAACTCATGTCTCCAAAGGCAGGGATACCCAGAGCCAGGCCTGTGTTGATTACTGGAGTGTATGTGGAGGCACATATGGGAGGAGGCAGTCCTTAAAGTATCCAGGTTCCAAACCATTTAGTGGTTTGACAATCATAAGCAGCATCTTGAATTAAGTCTCCAAATAAATTGGAAGCCAATGCAATCCACAAAGACTTGGGGTGATGTGATCCCACCAAACAGCCCCTATGATTGAACAACCTGGCCACCATATTTTGCGCCAGCTGAAGTTTCCAAGCATTTTTCATGGATAGTCTCATATATAGGCTTACCAGATCTCCAACCAGGACAATGCTAGACCTTTAGGAGAAGGAATGTGGGCAGGTGTAGCTTGTTAAACCTTAGAGCACAATCCTAGGCATGTCTATTCAGAAGCAAGCCCCATTGTGTTCAGTGGGGCTTGCTTCTGAGCAGTGGCGTCACTAGGACGCGTGTCACCCCAAGGCGGGGTGGCGCGCGTCACCCTAGTGAGGTCCCGAGTATGTTCCAGTAAAGTATGTTCTGATTTGGGGGGGGCGACCCGGCTGCACCCTATCCCGGGTGCCCCCCCCGCCCCGCGTCGCCCTCCGGACGCTCTGAGGCCGGCCCGGGAGCCGGCCTCGGAGCATCCGGCTCGGATGCGTCAATACGGGTACTTTTACAATTTTCGCGCATGCGCAGAGACCGTTTTGAGGGCAAGGGCCTGCCCTCTTGCCCTCAAAACGGTCTGCGCATGCGCGAAAACCGTTTAAGTACCCGTATTGACGCACTGGGCCTTCTTTCAGAAGGCCCTGGAGCGCCGGCGGGGCCGGACGCTTCGAGGCTGGCTCCCGGGCCGGCCTCGGAGCGTCCGGAGGGTGATGCGCGTCACGGAGGTGCGCGCATCACCCCCTGAGGGCCCGCCCCCCCCATCACGCTCCAGCGACATCTGTGCTTCTGAGTAGACATGCCTAGGATTATGCTCTAAGGTTTAACAAGCTACACCTGCCCACATTCCTTCTCCTAAAGGACTAGCACTCTGTCCCGGTTGGAGATCTGGTAAGCTTACTCATATAGAACACATATGGTAGTCCAACTGGTAAGTGGCCAAAGCACAGGCAGCTGTAGCTAGATTAGATCTCTCCAGGACAGGCCACAGAAGGCAAATAAGTCAAACCTGATAAAAGGCATTCCTTGTCACTGAGGCCTCCAGGAGAAGCCCAGATCAAGGACACTCCCAGACTGTGAACTTGCCTTTTTAAGAGGTCATGCAGCCTTGTCAAGGACAGCTGAACACCATCTCCCAGATCAGTGGACCAGACTACTGATAGCACCTCTGGCTTGTCTAGATTCAATTTCAGCATATTCTGCCTGGTCTAGTCTGAAACAGCTGCCTGACATGGGTTCAGGGTCTCCACTGCTTACTCAGGATCAGATAAAATAGTGAGAGAGAGCCTGGTATCAACAGCATACAGATGACGGGTGAATGTAAATTACGAGGCTGTGCTATGGCTGATATACTGTGCTTAGGTCTAATATAAGCTGATGATAGAAATTGATTATGTGAAACATGTGCAGTTTCCATTCAGCATAAAACTGAAATCTGCTTGAAGGAAAATTCACTTTTGGGAAGTGTAGGATGAATGTGTGTTGTTTAGATCTGTGTTATAGCTCAATCTATACTGAAATAATAATTATTTGCTTCAAATTGTGCTCAAGTTACAATTGTAATACGTTTTGTCACATCACCACCACAATTTTGGAAGCTTTGCCATAGTACAGTATATAGTTCAATAGTTTCCCAAGTGATGGAAAGCACCTTCAGGAAGGTGTATCCACAGCACAATCCTAAACAGGATTACTCAGTTGTAAACCCCACTGAGTAAGCTCCACTGTGGGACTTACTCCCTAGAAAGTATGTTTAGGGTTGCAGCCCTATAATCAGAAAGAGGCTAAGGAGGAAGGGTAAACAGCTTCTTCACCTCCCCTTAGCCAATCACATTTGCAGACTCCCACAGCTGATTTTATTTTTTTTAAAAGAAACCAGGAGACTATTCTGCTGTGTAATATCCAGTTTGATCCATAGTCTAATTGTTATTAGTATTTCTCTTTCATATGACAAAATCTTTGCCTTAATTGGGTACATTTTGTCAACATTATTTAGTTACACTTATGCCAGATTTCTGTTCTTTGTACCCTAGAATAGATCTCTTTCATTAAGTGATTAAATCTGCATGAAACAAAGTATGCTTTCAAAGCTTCAAAATAACTGTGTTCTAAGTCCACAGTGGAAAATGTAACGCTCCAAATTCGGAGTGTAGAATTGAATGTTGCTTTGATGAAGAAATGTTTGGCAAAGTCAAACTATATAGTAAAAAGCCATGTGATATGATATGTGTATCATATGGTATAATCAAACCTGATTATCAGAACTGTATTGATGCCAATGAATGCCTGTCCAGTAGTGGGCCTGCCTGCTCTGGCCAAGGGTTGTGGGTTTGTTCTGGCAGTGGTCTCCGTTCCAGTTGGGAGGTCATCATGTGTCCGGTTGGCTCCTGTGGAACACACTGATCAGCAGCAGTATCTGACAAGGTAGAAACCACCAGAGGAACTACTGGAAGAGACAGACAATGTCTGGATTATCAGGGCAGTGATGCTCCACGGCCTGCTGGTATCCCAAACATTGTGTGGGAGTAGGAGAACGATGACGTAAACACAGGTTGACAGCAGCACCCAATTTAGCTAGTCCAGGGAGGGGGCCAAGTATGTTGGACAGCTGACAGCCTTGCTTCCAGGTGATGAGGTGCCAAAGAAAAAAGCCACAGAGAGAGAAGGCCGGGTTGGTGTTAAAACCCCTGCCTGCCTCTTCAGTCCTGGGGTCAGGGGATTTGAGGACTTTTTCAGAAACGTATGAACAATACCTTGTTTGTATATGGAGTTACAAGCTATTCCTGCCACTAGTCATGTGGCATATGCACACATTTATTGATTTATTATTTATTCATGAGATAACTTACGGTCCAATCCTACTGAAGAGTTACACCGCTAGAACGTGTGTTCCTGTGGTGTAACACACTTTCCATCTGTCACAAATGTGACACTCTGGAGAGCACAGCCTGGCCTCCATCGTAAGCATCAAGTGACCGGGTTCATGCAGCCAGTGGCGTCACTAGGGGGCGCGCTGCCCCAAGGCGGGGCACGTGCATCACCCTAGCGACCCCCCCAGACACACCCCCTTTTATAAATTTTCGGTGCGATTTGGGGGGACGCCCGACGGGCTGCCGCTCCGGGTCGCTCCGGGCGCCCCCTTAATCGTTGCAGTCGGCTCGGGGACGTCCTCCCCAGCCGGCTGTCCTGGGCCTTCTGAGCATGCGTGAAAAACGCATGTGATATGCACATAAAACCATGTGATATTTTCGCATGCTCGAAAAATGTTATAAATAATGTTCACGCAGTGGGAGTGCAGGCCCGGGAGGACGGTCCGAGGCCTTCTCCCGACCTCGGAGCCTCCCGGGCGATGCGCGCAGGGGAGGTGAAGCGCGCGTCACCCGGGGGCGTCCCACCCTCCCCGCCTCGCGCTAGTGACGTCCTTGCATGCAGTAGTGGACATAGGACTCCTGCCACTCAAGGTAAGACCACGCTGGGCGTGGGAGGGAGTTGGGGAGGGGTGGAATGGGGCGAGGAAGTAGCATAGGAAGGGATGGGGCGGGGGGGGCGAACTGCCCCCAGGCAGCAGGTGCGGGGCATCATACCGGCAGCGGGGGTGACAACATGGTGGCGGTGATCCAGGCAGCGGCGGCAGCAGAGAATGCGGCTGCGATCCAGGCGGTGGAACGGCTCAGAGGAGGCTGCAGAAGCCTCCTGCTGCCTCCGAGTCTCGTTTGTGGTGTGCCCTGCCCTCCCGCCCAGTCCCCGAGGGATGTTTGGCTTTGGCTGACCTCACTTGGGGGTGGGTTGAGTGACGTCAACGTCACGAGGGTGGTGGTGTTCCTACGCCACTGGGACGAGGAGTGGGTAGAACGGGGAGGTGATGGGGCAGGGAGGGAAGTGGATTGGACCAGGGAAGAGCGTGGGTTTGGTAGCAGCACTGCCCACCAAATCCTAACCCTTTCCTAGACCTGATCTGCCTTTGCGTGTCCATGATATCACTGGCGCATGTTCAAGTTGACCCACTGGGCCGGCAGGGGTTTACCCTGGGGGAACAAATGTTCCCTTCCCCCGAGAAGGCCTCCAGAGGCCTAAACTCCCCCCGTAGGATGCAGCGGATGCAGCGTCACCGCTGCATCGGTGTGCTGGGAGTTAGGTAGGATTGGGCTATCACCCAACAGAGCAGACCTCTGGAAAAGTGAAGGGCAACCAGAGCTGACTTCATAGTGAGATAACCTGAGGCAGTTGCCCCTGAAGGCAAATTATCCGGACACGGAGCATAAAATACTTGCCATGTGGACGTGGCACGGAATGACCCATCTCTGTTGTCGTATCCTTCCATGTATTCATTCTATCCATCTAGTGTCTGAACAGACGTATTGTCCTTATTATTATTCAAGGCTGGAGAAGGTCTATTGATCAGAATGGCATCATATGATGCAGTTTCACTGGTGACCCATGAATGAAAATAGCAAGTTTAAAAGAGAAATAATCCCAACAAAGCCTGGTTAAATTCGATCCTCAGTCTGAAACAACATTTTGATCAGAAAAATAAAATATTTTGGGCCAAAATACATCTCTAATGGAAAAAAATTGTAGACTAAAATACATTGATAATTTATACTATCCAGCTAAGCCAGATATATCTCCAACACTCTATTAATCAAATCCACATACCATCAAGTCATTCCGCTCTTTCTCACGTAAAAAGTCAATAAGTGGTTTCCAATTGTTCACAAAAAGATTTACTGACTTCTCTTTAATTAAAATGGTGAGTTTGTCCATTTCTGCAAAATCCAAAACCTTTTTCCACCAATCTTCCAGCAAAGGTATTTCTGGATTCTTCCAACATTATGCATAATCCCCTCCTAATCATTTCCCTTCCCTTGTGGGAATGAGAGTGAGGTGAGCAGAAGAGGGATTGATGGCTCTTTGGCTCCTTTCTTTACAAAGAGGCTAGGGAGGCAGAGCCTGGGGAGAAAATAGACAATAGACAAGGAAGCCTTCATCTTCTAGTCTCTTCCCAGACTCTGTCCACCCAACGTCTTCAGAAAAAATCATGAAAATGACCAGTGAGACTGGATAATGCAGAGGCAGCAGTGGTGAGGAGGAGGAAGTGGCGGCAGTAGTGAGAGGGAATGTGGGATGCAAAATGCAGAGAAAGAATGGAAGAGACTGAAACTTGGTGCCTTTCTTGGTGCCTTGGAAGCTTTCAGGTACCGGTTCAACTTGTGCTGGGTCTGATGTCCATTAATTTATACTGAATTTATCTTTTGTTTTTTGTTCATATGATGTATAAACATGTGTTAATTTTTGAAGTTGTCACAGAAATTTCCAGGCATTGCAGGAAAGTCAACACATATGGATACCTTTATGCTCACTGGACCACATGCTAACTAAACATAAGAGACCATATTAATAATAATAATAATAATAATAATAATAATACAACCAGTATTTATATACCGCCTTTTCTTTGGTCATTGGATTTCTCTTTTGACTTTAATTCAAAGGTGGTTTACACAGGCAGGCTTTCTAAACCCGAGGGGTTTTTTACAATACAATATGTTCCAGTCTTTCCTAGAACCCTGCATTCTAGATGGTTTCTTTTCACAGTCCAACTTCTCACTGGCGTCTGTCTCATCACGCTTCAATTGACAGGCTACCTTGACTCCCACTCAAGGTGCAGTTGCAGCTTCTCTCCCTCACAGAGGCTCTGCAGCTTATCAGTGGTGTGCCGGCAGCTCTCCGACAGACTTCCAGCTGTCCCAAACTGCCGTCCTTGAGATCTTCAGGCATAAGAAGATGAGAGGAATGAGGCATATGAGATGGTCGCTCTACCAACTGAGCCAGACCTCCTGCCCATATCCTATACCACTAAATTTCCAAATTAGTACTTACGGTTTTAGCTTGATTATATCAGTTAATTCCATTTATTAGTAGACTATACTGCAATCGTAAACAAGCTTACTAGTAAGTAAGTCCCACACTGAACTAAAATCTATTCTGAGTAGGCTTGCTTAGATAAGGCTTCCAGGTAAGTTTATGATGCTTTTCTTTCCTTTTTTCAGGGTGTCAAGCCAGCAAGTTTTGATAAAGTAACTGATCCTGAAATTAAGGAGATAATTGGAGAGTGCATTTGCAAAAATAAAGAAGAAAGGTTTGTTTCAAGTACTCAAGTTATTTCATATTTACAAGTTATATATATTATTTTGACTTCTAGGGGGAAACCATCAGGAGATGGGAAGCATCTGGTTTGGTTTAACTCATCCAATAGGGATGATGGTATAAACGGTTCATATTCTCAATGTGAGAATATAGAACTTGATAGTTGGTGCTAAAAGGGAACATAAATATAGGGTTGGATTCTAAGAACCCATTTAATAGGACTTTCCCAGTTCCCTTCTGTCCTACTGCAATCTTCTGTATTCCCCTAAAAGTTGTTTCTGAGAGTTGGAATACCCTCCAGAACATCATTTATTGACGTATAGCAGGCTGCAGCTGGAAAGGGGATTCAGTGAAAATCGCAATTGCATGCTTGAGGGAAGGGTTTCTTTAAAATTGAACTCATTTTAAAAAGTTTAAAAATCTTTAAAACTTAAAATCTTTTCTTTAGGAAAACAGGTTACAATTTTGATTCCTTTGTTGTGTGTGACATGTTGTTGTTAGTCGTTAAGTCGTGTCCAACCCTTCGTGATCCCATGAACCATATCCCGCCAGGCCTTCCTGTCCTCCACTATCTTCCTGACTTCGCTCATTTTCATGTTCGTTGCATCGGTGATGCTGTCTAACCATCTCATCCTTTGCCTTTCCCCTTCTCCTTTGGCCTTCAATCTTTCCCAGCATCAGAGTCTTCTCCAGAGAGTCCTCTCTTCGCATTAGGTGGCCAAAATATTTCAGCTTCAGCCTCAGTACCTGTCCTTCCAGGGAACAGTCAGGGTTGATTTCATTTAGGATTGACTGATTTGATCTCCTAGCAGTCCAAGGGACTCTCAGGAGTCTTCTCCAGCACCACAGTTCGAAAGCATCTATTCTTCAGCGCTCAGCCTTCCTTATGGTCCAACTCTCGCAACCATACATTGCTACTGGGAACACCATCGCCCTGACTATACGAACTTTTGTTGGCATGGTGATATCTCTGCTTTTTATTATGCTGTCTAAGTTTACCATAGCTTTCCTTCCAAGGAGTAAGCGTCTTTTAATTTCATGGCTGCTGTCTCTGTCTGCAGTGATCTTGGAACCCAAAAAAGTAAAATTCCATTTCTGCCCCTTCTATTTGCCATGCCTTCTATCAGGCCCAGCGAGGGGGGGCTTGGCAGAGGAGGCCTCCACCAAATCCTATACCCCATCTCGGGCTTAAAAGCCTGACGCAGGGTTGCTTGGAGTTGCACCATCCATTTAGCTGCCGTGCCTCCAAGTAGCTCCATAGGGGCTGCTGGTGCTCAACATGGGGGAAGGGGATGATTTTCCCCTTCCCTCGAGGAGACCTCCAGCCCCGTGCTTGCCTGCCTGGCACCATTGCATCCCAGCACGGGGCTTTGGATAGGATTGGACTGTTAGACAAATTCATAGAGGGCTGGCCTATTAAAATCTATTGCCCGAGTCTTTGGAACTACATGGAACATGGGTTCTGAAGCAGTGTTCCTATGAATAGCAATTGCTGCAGAGCAAGCAGTGGAGGTTTAGGCTGTGACCTTCATGACCTGCTCATGAGCTTCCCAGAAACAACTGACTGGTCATTGCTGAAAACAAGTTGCTGAACTAAGTTGATATTTGGTCTGGTTTTGCAGAGTTCCTCATACTATGTGTTTAGCCTAAATACTGCCTCCTAAAATTCTATATTTACATTTGGAAACTGAATTAGGCCTGGAAATAATTGGAAGTTTACCCTTTAAACAAATATCTTTAAGCATGTGAATTGTATCCTTCATGTCATTTGTTAAAATCCTTAACAATTTTTATTTTTAATAAAGGGGAAGTCAGACCTGGCCCAAGCCAAATAGGTATCTGAAGCAGCGCCAAAGTTTCTACCTGTCCCTTTTTTGTGTGTGTGCAGGTGCCCCATTCCCCTCCCCTACTCTTCCTCACTGCCACCAATTCCTCCTCGGGCCTTGCTGATCCTCTTCCCAGCTCTCTTTACTTCCAAATAGGCTGGGAGAATGGGGCCTGGGGAGAGAGCGGAAGAGAGAGAGACTCAGCTCTGCCAGCTTCTTTGCTAAGAAGCAAAGAGACCTGGGAAGAAGTTTGGCAGATGGAGATGAGGTAGAGGCCGTCACTGCAACCCTTCACCTGCTTGCCTTGCTGTCCTTCTCACAAGGGAAGCAAGCCAGAGAGGATGGTGGCCTCAGTAGCAGCCCTACTTCCTCCTTCTCCAGCACTCTCTCCCCAACTTGCTTCCTTTCTCTTTGTGTGAAGGCAGGAAAATGAGTGAGTGAGGGGTCATGGTAATGGTGCTGAAGGAAGAGGAGGTAGGAGGTAGGGTATGTTGCTGTGATCCTCTTCTCACTTGCTTCCCTTCCCCTGTGGAAAGAATTACAAGTGAGAAGAGGATTGGCGTGGCAGCAGAGTGAAGTGACTATGTGGGTGGCAGCACAATGAAGGCAGGGCACCCATGCCAATTTGACGTACCATCCCTGCCTGCCACTCAAAGCGTTTGCTTCATCTGCCTCATGAGTGGACCAACCCTGTGGGTAGTTGCTGACCTCTTACTGTCATTTGATATATTTATAATAAAATATGGTCTTAATGTTTTTTTGTAAATCTGTTTCTGTTACAGATATGAAATTAAAGATTTACTAAGCCATGCCTTTTTTGCTGAAGATACTGGGGTAAGAGTGGAACTTGCAGAAGAAGATGATTGTAGGAAATCCTCTATTGCCTTAAGACTCTGGGTAGAAGATCCTAAGAAACTGAAAGGAAAACCCAAAGATAATGGAGCCATCGAGTTTACTTTTGAACTGGAGAAGGAAACTCCTGATGATGTTGCACAAGAAATGGTAAAATAAACTTCTTCTGACAAAAACAAATCTATATATTTATTTTATTTATTTATTTAAATTTTTATCCCGACAAAAGAGGTAGAGATTATATAGGTTAAAAAGATTTTTAAATATTGAACAAATACCGTATTTGCCCGAGTATAAGACTCACTTTTATCCCCTAAGGCAAGTCTTTAAAGTAGGGGGTGCGCCCTACAATCAAAGCCTAGCGTTTCTGCCTAGTGTTTTCTGCAAAGCGCTTTCAAACCAAGCCTCTCTGACTCTCTTTTCAAAGGTAAAACGGGGCTTTTTTTCTCTCTCTCTTTTTTTAAACTGCAAAGCACTGTGTTTTCAAGCCTTTCCTTGCAGTTCTTAATCACTTGCTAAATGGCTGAATACCATGAGAGATCATTATCTCTCAGCAGCCTCTGGAAGCATTTGAAAAAAATAACCCTTAAGTTTCATCCCCAGGACTCTGTGGAAACTAAGATATTTATTGATCTTGCAGTTTAAACGTTGAGAGTACAGTTTGAAAGTTGAGAGCAAGAGCTCCTGCATAGGCTTACCATGTCCAAAGGGGGACAGAGTGCCTACCTTTAGGTTGCAATCCTATGCACACTTTCCTGGGAGTAAGCCCCATTGAATGCAATGGGACTTACTTCTGAGTAGATATGCATAGGATTGTGCTGTTCATTGAAATTTGGGCAGGTGCAGCTCATCATCATGGAAGGGTGCAACAAGCTGCACCTGCCCAAATTCCAAAGGTTAAAAGGTAGGCACTCTGTCCCCCTTTGGATCTGGGAAGGCTACTAATACTAGAGTTGTTGTTGTTCAGTCGTTAAGTCGTGTCCGACCCTTCGTGATCCCATGAACCATATCCCGCCAGGCCTTCCTGTCCTCCACTATCTTCCTGAGTTCGCTCATTTTCATGTTTGTTGCATCGGTGATGCTGTCTAACCATCTCATCCTTGGCCTTCCCCTTCTCCTTTTGCCTTCAATTTTTCCCAGCATCAGAGTCTTCTCCAGAGAGTCCTCTCTTCGCATTAGGTGGCCAAAATATTTGAGTTTCAGCCTTAGTACCTGTCCTTCCAGGGAACAGTCAGGCTTGATTTCATTTAGAATTGACTGATTTGATCTCCTAGCAGTCCAAGGGACTCTCAGGAGTCTTCTCCAGCACCACAGTTCAAAAGCATCTATTCTTCAGCGCTCAGCCTTCCTTATGGTCCAACTCTCGCAACCATACATTGCTACTGGGAACACCATCGCCCTGACTATACGAACTTTTGTTGGCATGGTGATATCTCTGCTTTTTATTATGCTGTCTAAGTTTACCATAGCTTTCCTTCCAAGGAGTAAGCGTCTTTTAATTTCATGGCTGCTGTCTCCGTCTGCAGTGATCTTGGAACCCAGAAAAGTAAAATCTGTTACTGCTTCCATTTCTGCCCCTTCTATTTGCCAGGAATTGATGGGACCAGATGCCATGAACTTAGTTTTATTAATGTTGAGTTTCAAGCCAACTTTTGCACTCTCCTCTTTCACTCTCATCAAGAGGCTCTTTAGTTCTTCTTCACTTTCTGCCATTAGGGTGGTATCGTCTGCATATCTGAGGTTGTTGATATTTCTCCCGGCAATCTTGATTCCGGCTTGTGATTCATTTAGCCCTGCATTTCTCATAATGTACTCTGCATATAAGTTAAATAAGCAGGGTGACAATATACAGCCTTGCCGTACTCCCTTCCCAATTTTGAACCAATCAGTTGTTCCATGACCGGTTCGAACTGTTGCTTCTTGACCCGCATACAGGTTTCTCAGGAGACAGGTAAGGTGGTCTGGTACCCCCATCTCTTTAAGAATTTGCCAGAGTTTGTTGTGATCCACACAATCAAAGGCTTTTGCGTAGTCAATGAAGCAGAAGTAGGTGTTTTTTTGGAACTCTCGTGCTTTCTCCATGATCCACCGCATGTTGGCAATTTGATCTCTAGTTCCTCTGCCTCTTCGAAACCCAGCTTGTACGTCCGGTAGTTCTTGGTCCACGTACTGCTGAAGCCTAGCTTGTAGGATTTTGAGCATAACCTTGCTAGCATGTGAAATGAGTGCAATTGTACGGTAGTTTGAACACTCTTTGGCACTGCCCTTCTTTGGAATTGGAACGTAAACTGACCTTTTCCAATACTAGAGTGCCCAGATTCAATAAGGGACAGGGTGCCTATGCCTTTAACTGTACTAAAGCTGTAATGTTCTACTAATGTGTATATTTAAGTTAAAAAATGTTAAAAATGTATTCTTTAAAAAATAGCACCAAACTTTAAGGGTGCGACTTATAATCAGGAGCGTCCTATACTCGGGACAATACAGGTATGAGGAACAAATTTTTATCCCGCCTTTCTCCTGATAAGTGCATTCAAGGCGGCTTACAAAATTAAAACATAATACAATAATGTAATACAATAAAAATTAAAACAAATAATTTAAAACAGAGTAATATTGATGTTCCTGTACTGTTTATATAAACATTTAAATTCCATCTCTTTTAAATTTGAAGGCAGTTTCTCAGGGTTTGGTAGAAATTTATATTGGTACATGAATATAGATAGATGACCAGATCTCACAAGTTATGTTTACATACCTGGCATAACCTGTTTTTCTCTTTTTGCAGTAGGGTGAGATATGCCTAATTCAACTCTTGGAAAAACAAAGAACATACTTGTGTGAAGCCTGTCACTAATCTATCGATATTTACAGCAGCTGCCTAACTGATGTGTTCACAGCAGGGAAAGCACTTCCGTGCTTTATTTTTTAGCATATGCAGTATCTTTCAAACATAGGGATTATTCTGCATAGAGGAATTATAACCTATAATGTAGGTGGCCATAAGTTTAACGTAGTGACAGGCTTCACATAACTATGTTCTTTTTTTTTTTCCCAAGAGTTGGAAGGCCTCAGATGTAGGTTGGCATAAAACAAGCTGTCGTCTTAAACATTTCAACTTGAACATGCATCAGCTATGTAGACTAGGTATCTATTGTTGTGTTTGGACCTACTGTTAATGCACATCTGTCTTACTGGTTAATTTGAAGTATGGTGATCTCTGAGAGCGTTTGTTTTTGCAAGGTTACATTCTGAAGCTGCAATGTAGTTGGAAATGTCTTGTGCTGGATATTTATGAAGCAGACATCTGAGATTATGTGAATTGCATGCATGCCAAATATGGTGGAAGTGGGCACTGGCTTTAATTTTTCCTTAAAATGCCTTACCTTAAGAAATCTGTTACGTTTAGGTGAAAAAAACTCCTTCAAACTATTAATCTTACATGGAAGGTCAGTTATCTTAGAATAAAATTTGTTAATTTACATAAGTTTAAGTGGAATTAATAGCTATTCAACTCAAATTATTCTTTATGAAAAATTAAATGTACAGTATATTGCTCCACGCAGCATTGGTTTTGTAAATGTCTCTCTTTGCTTTCTGAGAAATAAAGGTGACATGCATAATTTCAAGCACATAATAAACATCTTAACAAAATAATCTAATGGTATAATAATAATAATGGTATAATACATATACCGTATTTTTTGCTCCATAAGATACACCGGACCACAGGACGCATGTGTATTATGGAGTTAAAAATAGGCGGGGAAATGACTTGCTTTTAACAGCTTACCTGGTGGTGGTTTTGCAGCTCCAATCTTCGGGTTCCTCAGCTCCCAGTCACGTTTGGCGCCTGCGCTAAGTTCCCAGGTGCTGGACGCGACCAGGGAGCCCTGCAAAAACATCGCAGCAACTGCGATGTTTGCGCAGAGCCTGCAGTCGCGTTTAGCGCCTGCGCAAAGTTCCCTGACGCTGGACACGACTTCAAAGCCCTCCGGAAACATCGGAGGAACTCGGATGTTTCCGGAGGGCTTGCAGTCGTGTCCAGCGTCAGGGAACTTTGCGCAGGCGCTGGACACGACTGCAGGCTCTGTGCAAACATCGCAGTTGCTGCGATGTTTGCGCAGGTCTCCCTGGTCGTGTCCAGCACCTGGGAACTTAGCGCAGGTGCCAGACGCGACTGGGAGCTCTGCGCAAACATCACAGTTGCTGCGATGTTCGCGCAGGGCTCTGATCACATCCAGCGCAGGCGCCGAACGCGACTGGGAGCTGAGGAACCCGAAGATTGGAGCTCCAAAATCACCACCAGGTAAGCTGTTAAACTGTTAAAAGCAAGACATTTTACAGCATTCGGTCCATAAGACGCACACACATTCCCCCCTGTTTTTTTGGGGGGGTTGCGTCTTATAGAGCGAAAAATACAGTATACGCCTGTATGTAGATTCCTGCTTGAAAATGTATTATGGTTTTCTTTCAGGTTGACGCTGGATTTTTTAATGAGAGTGATGTCAAAATAGTTGCAAAGTCAATACGTGACAGAGTAGCATTAATACAGTGGAGAAGAGAGAGGATTTGGCCCCTGCTACAATCAGAGGATCAGCGGGATTCTGAAAGTATAGAAAAAGCAAAGATCCCACAAGCACAACAGGTTCAGGTTACGTACCTTTCTCACACTGGTCATCACATCCTGTCAGAACCAGAAGAGCCTGAAACTGACCAGCACATTTCTCAGCAGAATCTACCCACAAGTGTTACTTCACTTGCATGTAAGTTGTGTGTGTGTGTGTGTGTGTTGCTTGTTGACAATATTTTTAGTTGCAAAAGTACATAACACACAGATAGTGATCAATGCAGACTATTTCAGATCCAACAGAGAACCACTGCTATTGTGCCAGCAAATTTGTAGATTGCACAAATCTTCACAAGTGAATTATGCTGAAACGGCCATGAGGAGGAAAACAGGGTTGGGATATGTTAACGGATTCCATAAGCTCCACTTATTCAGGAACAAATGAATAAGACATGTACTCATGTATTTAATGAGGATCAATAGTAGGCTGGCACACGCTGTAACCTAAACCTCTTTTTGGGTCCAATCCGCCAACGTGGGTGCACGTGGATTTGTGCGAGACATATGACAGGCGCAGGTCCGAGTAGAGCCATTGAGTAGGATTGGGCTTTCCCCGGGGCAAGTGGACGAATTTCCCCTTACACCGAGGAGATGTCCCACCTCCTAAATTCCCCCTCAGGATGCAGCACAGCCTGTGCTGGCGCCACTGCATCAGTGCGGAGAAAGTTAGGTAGGATTGGGCTGCCTGCCATATAATATCATACTCCATTGATAGGCTTACCAGATTTCTTCCCGGGACAGAATATAGCCCTTTAGGAGAAGGAATGTGGGCAGGTGTAGCTTGTTAAACCTTGGAGCACAATCCTAGGCATGTCTACTCAGAAGCAAGTCCCACTGAACACATTGAAGAAATCACATTGAAGAAATCTGGTAAACCTATCCATTGAGATTTGGGAAATAATTTACGTGTGTGCATGCGTGCGTGTGCGTGTGTGTTTATATGTTTAGAAACAAGTTGATGTCTAATCCCACTATTTATTTATTTATTTATTTTATTTACAGTATTTCTATCCCGCATTTCTCCCCGAAGGGACCCAAGGCGGCTTACAACAGAGAAAAAAAAATACATACAAAAGACACAGTATAAAAAATATCACATTTTAAAACAGTAAAAACAATTAATGAAAATTAATAAAAACAGTGTCTAAAAACAATTTAAAAGATCATGGCTTCAATCAGAGCAGGAGCATAAAAACAGCAGCACACCCACCTGTACCAGCGAGATGTTAAAAAAGGCAAGGGCTCAGAAGGCTTCTTTGAACAAGAAGGTTTTTAGGCCTCGCCGGAAAGTGTCCAAGGAGGGAGCAGTTCGTAGGTCAAAGGGGAGGGAATTCCATGAGGTTGGTGCCACTACTGAGAAGGCCCTGTTTCTAGCCGTCGCCCCTCGCACCTCCTTGGGCGACGGCACCCGCAAAAGGGCCTTCTCTGATGATCTGACTATCTCTTACTGTCTTTTCCAATATCAGTATTGTAACAATATAAGAAAAGCCCTGCTGGATCAGGTCAAATGACCTCTCTTCCATGAATTTGTCAGCCAAGCTAATGGCCATCACCACATCTTGTGGTGACAAATGTCACAGACTAATTATGTGCTGTGTAAGGAAGTACTTCCTTTTGTTCATGCTAAATCTACCACCAATGTTTCATTGGATAACCCCTGATTCTAGGATTGTAAGAACAAGGAAGAACCCCCTCCCTCTCTCTCCACACTGTGGAGAGTCTTAGAGCCCAATCCTCCCCCCCTCCCCGTACTGGTGCACAAAGGCTACCGCTGCATCATGCAGGCGGCAGTCGCAGAGGTCTCCTCTGGAACATTTGTCCCCTTACCCAGGGGTAAACCTCTGTGGTGTGGAGGGTTCTACTCACATGCAAGTCCTCATTGACCTGGGACAGTGGATCAGGTCTGGGAACAGGCTTAGGATTTGGCAGCCGCCACCGAACCCTGCCCCCTTTGGGGCGCAATCCACCCGTTGCCACCTCGTTCCGCCTCCCACCACGTCCCACCTTCCCTTCCACCTTACCACTGTCCAAAGTATTCCTCTGATGCACACAGGAAAGGCCGCCTTCCCACCAGTACTCTAGCAGTGCTTCTCTCCATGCACTTCTGGAATCTGTTTTGCGAATGCCGTAAGGCAGTTGGTCTGCTAGAACTGGGCAGTAAATCATGTCCACCCTTAATCACCTTTTTCCCATGCTACCCCCCCCCCAACATTGTAGCTTCTTCTCATAAGAAAGGTGCTCAAGCCATCAAATCATCTTGGTTGTCCTTTTTTGCACCTTTTCCACCTCTGCAATATCTTTCTTGAAGTGTGGCGACTATAACTGTACACAGTATTCCAAAGGTGGCCAAATATACAAATATCCAAAGGTACATATTATAAGATAGCAATTTTACAGTATTCTAGTTCTTTCCTAATGACCCCCTAGCATGGAGTTTGCCTTCGTCACAGCTGCCACCATATGTTGTTTGGATGCTTACATAGTGCTTTTTGTTTCTAAAAGCCCTATAAATAATTTCCTTTATGCTGTCTATGATATTCAAAGTGGGCAGAAATGTAGCTAAATAATTTAGCATCTCTACAAAATGATGAGCCATAAAAATCGAGTCTTGGCTTCCAACTGCTGCTTAGCTCTGTATAGTTACACTCTTTCGTTCCATCTGTGGTTGAAAATAATTCCTATAATGAGATTAAATTTACCTATCCTATAAATGCCCCTACATTATTAAATAACCTGAGTCTTTCTATAAACTAAGAGATGAGCAAAACTAGAGGTCTTGGATGTACGCTGGCATACATCTGAGTAGACCCATTGGGCCTGGGCCGCCTTGCACCTGGGGAAGGGGACGATCATCTCCTTCCCTCGAGATTGGGCTGCCCCGGGGCAGCCCGGGACCTGGTTAGGATACAGCGGACGGCCCTTTAGGCCAGCCGCCATATCTTACACAGGATTAGGCTGCCCGAGATGCTGGACTGTGTGTCTTAATACTTATGGTGCAGGCTGTCTTCTATGAAGGCTTTACCCCCACTGTTTGTATTATAATAGCTGTGGAAAAATAATAAATTGTGCATGTTAGAGAGTTCAACAAACTTCAGTAAGTTGATCCCTCTGCGTTTACAAGTCCCCCCCCCCCCATTTGACAAAGAAGCCATTCTTCCAACAGAATATTTGTACTTAATTCCTTTATCAAAAGTGTGAATTTTTCTACAAAATGAAAATTCTGTCTGGGCTCAGAATGCCTGATTGCATACAGCCTTTGCCCACTTGCTTTATGATAGAGGTTAAATGTGCTGAAGTCCTCTTTTTGTAAATCAAGAAACTAAAGCAAGAAGCATTAACTTAAGCAGGTGTCGTAGTCAGTCATAAGAACATAAGAAGAGCCCTGCTGGATCAGGCCAAAAGCCCATCTAGTCCAGCTTCCTGTATCACACAGTGGCCCCACCAGATGCCTCAGGGAGCACAAGACAACAAGATAACCTGTTTCCCGTTGTCACTCCCTTGCACCTGGCACAGAGAAAACCCACTTCTAAAACCAGGAGGTTGCTTATGGCTTGTAACCTGTGATGGTCTTTTCCTCCATGAATCTGTCCAAACCCCTTTTAAAGGCATCTAGGCCAGGTGCTATCACCACATCCTGTGGCAAGGAGATGAATTATATGCTGGGTAAAGAAATATTTTCTTTTATCCGTTCTAACTCTCCCTCCACTCAATTTTAGTGCATGTCCCCTGGTTCTGGTGTTGTGCGAGAGGGAGAAGAATTTCCCTCTATCCACTCTCTCCATCCCATGCATAATTTTATACGTCTCAATCATGTCCCCCCTCAGCCGCCTTTTTTTCTAGACTGAAAAGCCCCAGACGCTGTAGCCTTTCCTCATAAGGGAGGTGCTCCAGCCCACGAATCAATCATGTCCCCCCTCAGCCGCCTTTTTTTCTAGACTGAAAAGCCCCAGACGCTGTAGCCTTTCCTCATAAGGGAGGTGCTCCAGCCCACGAATCAATCTAGTCGCTCTTTTCTGAACTTTTTCCAATTCAACCATATCCTTTTTGAGGTGTGGTGACCAGAACTGGACACAATACTCCAGATGTGGCCTTACCATCGATTTGTACAAAGGCATAATGATATTGGCCGTTTTATTCTCAATCCCTTTTTTAATGATCCCGAGCATGGAATTGGCCTTCTTCACAGCCGCCGCACACTGGGTCGACACTTTCATCGACCTGTCCACCAGCACCCCAAGATCTCTCTCTTGATCCGTCACAGACAACTCAGAACCCATTAGTGTATATGTGAAATTTTGGTTTCTTGCCCCAATGTGCATCACTTTACACTTACTTACATTGAAGCGCATCTGCCATTTTGCTGCCCATTCTCCCAGTTTGGAGAGATCCTTCTGGAGCTCTTCACAATCCCTGCTGGTCTTCACCACCCGGAAAAGTTTAGTGTCATCCGCAAACTTGGCCACCTCACTGCCTATCCCCAACTCCAGGTCATTTATGAATAAGTTGAAAAGCACCGGTCCCAAGACCGATCCTTGGGGCACACCGCTTTTCACCTCTCGCCATTGTGAAAATTGCCCATTGACTCCCACTCGCTGTTTCCTGGTCTTCAACCAGTTCCTAATCCACAAGAGGACCTGCCCTCTTATTCCCTGACTGTGGAGTTTTCTCAGGAGCCTTTCATGAGGGACCGTGTCAAACGCCTTCTGAAAATCCAGATATATAATATCCACGGGTTCGCTCGCATCCACATGCCTGTTGACCTTTTCAAAAAATTCTAACAGGTTTGTGAGGCAAGACTTCCCTTTGCAGAAGCCATGCTGACTCTCCCTCAGCAGAGCTTGTTCTTCTATGTATTTTAAGATTTTATCCTTAATGAGACTTTCTACCATCTTCCCTGGAACAGATGTTAGGCTGACCGGCCTGTAGTTTCCCGGGTCCCCCCTCCTTCCTTTTTTAAAGATTGGCGTGACATTAGCTATCCTCCAATCCTCTGGCACAGTGGCCGTTTTAAGGGACAAGTTACATATTTTGGTCAAGAGGTCAGCAACTTCATTCTTGAATTTCTTCAGAACTCTTGGGTGGATGCCATCCGGGCCTGGTGATTTATTGATCTTTATTTTGTCAGTTAAGTCTTTCAATGTATCTGCTGTTTGCCATCAAGCTTTGGTATAATTGTAGAACTAGTGTCATGTGAACTTAATACTTATTAATATTCTCAATTATAAGTAGCAAGTACAAGAGAAATAAGTACTGTATTGTTTTTACTACTATGGCACAGAAACAAATACACACAAATGACGTCAGCAGTACAGTTTGTTTTGTATTAAAGGTAAAGGTATCCCTATTACATTTAGGGCAAAATCCGGTGTAAGGATCTGGCCGGCGGCCCAGGGCCACCTGCTGGATCCCATTCCCTGATGCAGCCCGCCATGTGGCGAGCTGGAGGTCTACTCGGGGAAGGCGACGTTCCTCCCCTTCCTTCGGTGTAAATCGGGGCCAGCCCTATCGGCCTCCTCAGATTTATGCCAACTAAATAGCTGTCGGAAGTAGGAGGAGGTCGTGTAATGGCCGAGCTGGCCCGGTGGGGACGGGGATATGGCCAACACCATCCCCGCCCCCTCCCAGGCCGGCTCGCCCAATGGCCCCCCTCCCTCGCCACCCATGTGGCCGCCGGCGGGAGCCTTACGGCCGCATGCTCATTCTGGCAGTGGAGTGAGGGAGGCTGGCCTTGCGCTGGCCTCCCTTACTCCAAAGTAGGCACAAACGTTACATTACATGGCCTCCTCTTACTTCCACCAATTAAATAGCTGCCAGAAATCTGAGGAGGCCCATTGGTGCTTCCCTGTTTTACAAACATCCCCTTTACCTGAGTAGACCTCCGGGCCGCTCTGGAGCAGCCCTGAATGGGGAAAGGATCCGGCAGGTGGCCCTGGGCCGCCCACTGGAGAGTTAATCATGATTAGGCTGCCCGTCTATGAATTTCATACACAGGGCTGGCCCAAGAGGCTGTTGCATCCTTCACCTAATGGTGCAACAGCTGCTGCCACTCTTGCTGGTCCCTGGATTCAAATAGGCCACGGTCTGGTGGTCCAGATGTGCTTCCTTGCTCTATTCTGTGAGTAAAAGAGTTATTTGCACAGAGTGACAAACCTCATACTCATTCAAAGCTGGTTGAATCTTCATAGAAAAGAAGCTCTTCACAGAAAAGAATTGGCAGTCTCTGCTTGATCAGAGCTTTGGACTGCACCTATAAATAAACCACTGTGACATTAAATCTTAATTAGGTGTGATGGTGGCACTGTTAAAATGCAGATTGTGCTAAATTCCTATAAAGCCCAAGGTGAAAGCAATATAAAGTGAAGTAGGGGTATGCAGGAGAGGGATGCCAAACTCTTCCCTGCCCATACTTTCTTCCTTTGAAACTACTTTTGATCCCAGTTGTTGTCAAGGGTTACTTCTGCTCATCAGGAGAAAAACAGCAAGGGAGAAACTGTTTCAAGGGGAGGGGCATGAGCAGGCCAGACAAAAATTCAACCCCCTCCCACCTGCCCTTCTGCACTTCAAATCACCCTCCAATTCCTGCTTTAACCCAATTCTAGCACAGTGGTCTGCTGCAGTCTCATCCGGTTTTCCCCCTTCAAAATTTCAAATAGGGGCACTAAAATTATTGTAATCCAGATTGGTTTTCCAGCAATGCTCATTCAGCAAGGCTTCAGTTGAAGTTATAATTAAACCACTGTATGTGAGTTTGCAATAGTCTCCCATAAACCTTAAAGAGTTGAGTACTGTAACCTCAACAGGGAACCCTCAATCTGAGTACATCTAGTTGAATGTGGGAATATGAGTTTTGGTCGAGGAGGAAACAGTCTTTGCACAAATACAATCCTTTTATGTTCAGGAAAGGGAGCATCTGCACATCACCACATTCTCCTGATCTTACTTAGGCATTATAAAAAACCTAATTACAGTCATGCAGGCTGGCTGGTACGTAGTGCGAACTTTTGGATTTGGAATATGTGATACAAATCTGTCACTATTAAATCATGCTTAGAATGTTTTGGTTGTTGTTGTACTTTTACTAATTGTTGTTGTTTTTAAATCGCTTTCCAGCTGATAGCACTTTCGACAGTGGTCAGGGTTCAACCGTGTATTCAGACTCCCAGAGCAGCCAGCAAAGTGTCATCTACTCATCTATGCCTGATGCAATACCTCCTGCTATTCAGAGGGTTTACAGCCCACCTCTCAGTGAAAGCCAGAATTTGCCCCATGTTCTTCAGCACTTGGGACCCTACCAACAGCCTTCAGTGGTAAGTACAATGGTTTTTCTAAAATGTTGATCATTTTCTGGACCCTCCTCAAATATGACCTTCTAAAATAAACAAACAATCCTCCTTTGATTCCAGACTGTAAGTGCTGACTTCTAGTCTTCCTAGTCTATACAAATTGGTTTCATAAAATGTATATTATAGTGTATTATGTTTTTACCTAATGTACTCTGAATACACACATTTGGATTAAACGTAATGTATTTTTAATTTTGCTGTGACTGCATTAAAATTTCTACACGTGTTTTGAGAATTATTTCATTTGTTGTGTTTTCTTGCTGTCTGTATAGCCATGTATTATTGTTCCTTCATTTGTTCAAGAACCTTTGGGGTCAGTTATTTCTTCCAGCCGTGCTAAAGACCAAGCATCTGCTCAGTACCTTTCTAGCTCTTTCCATGGACTGGGTATTTCACAGAGGCGAAGAAGCACTTCAGTTGTAGAAGCTCCAAAATCTGTCAAGCAGTGTGTGACAAGGCACTCACACTTGCTCTCTTGTTCCTGTTACAACAATCTTGGCCAGCAGAATGTACTGGAACTGTCACTGGAAGAAGAATTGCAATCAATTGAACATAAACTTTTCCATTTTTCCAATGACAGACCTGACACAGGCCTTGTATGTTCCTCCTCGGAGACGACCAGGGCACACTGCTCTTGAACTAACCAGTATTTGTACCTGTGATGCACAGCACTTCCTGTAGCAGCCGTCGCCATAGTGATTCAACAGTGGCTTTGTCACCAAATATAATGCCTCTTCCAGCAGAACTGCTGGGATCCAACCTAAAAACATTGCAGGAGGAGAAGAATGAATCAAGTGAATCACAGCTACATGGAGTACATCAGTCTTCAGATTCTGTCGAGTTTATGCTTGTTAAACCCACCTGTCAGGAGTGCTTGTCTCATCTGCTCCGTTCCAGGGAAAATCTGAACAAGCCTAATGCATCTGGGATGTGCTATCCATTTTCCTTCCTTCCTTCCTCTGTAACAATCTGGAGACCAACTCTTCATCTCAACCACTTCATCAAGATAGTAGGCCTCGAGGCAATAGTTTAGGTCTCCCTTTATTAAATGAGTCTTTGCAGCACATAATTAACCACAAGTCTAGCTCTGTACTGGTGAGAAAGGAAAGTGTCACAGAAAAAGCCCATCGTTCAGAGTTTATTTCTGAGCAAGCCAACATGTCTGAGTGTGCCCAGTCCTGTCAAAAGCTTAATCCAGATCAAACTTCATTGAAACAGAAGGACTACCTGACTCAAGCAGTACAGAGCAATGGGAGTAACCTAGCTAGTGAAAACGATACCAGTGATCTGGTAGGTGCAATTCCTCGTTGCCGCCTTTGTTGAAGACTGAACGATTCCAAGAATGATATTGAATTTATCCTGTTTAACGTGGAATGACTTTCAATCCATTAGAAAAGTAATGCTTATCCTACTTTTCCCTCTTGTTTCCAAAATGCCTGTAACAAAACCTAAACTGTACTTAGTTGGAATGGTCCCATGAATTCCATGACAGAATCGTGTTTTTAATCCAGGTGGAAACAAAAAAACCTTTGGAATTTGTATCCAACTTCCTCTCTTGTTGTAGTAATTCACCATATAAACACCACATTGTGGGTTTGTCTCAATTTGCTGCTTTTTTATATGAAATTTTGCAGCTTTGATTATAACAATTGAGCATTGTAGCTGTTATGCGTCAGATCTAATTCCATACTTGTTATTCCTCTGATTTCATTGTCAGTGGTAAACTTATAAATATAGCATTCATTATAATATAATTTTTAAAAGTAAAATATTTACAAAATATATACTTTACATACTGGCTCAGGCTTTCACGGTCAGTGTCCATCAGCTCCAGCCATTTCCGAGTTTAAAACTGCGTCAGCTACAAAAGAAGTGTCTGCTTTTTACTTCTGAGGAATCCCATCATAGTTAGCGGGTGAAACATCAAGACAATTCTTTTGTAGTTGACACGGTTTTATATGCTTTTCTTAATTTTTAGTCATCACAACAATTTTCCTGAATTGTAGCTTGATTTTAATTTTTGCTTAATCAGCCTACTTCAGTAGATATATGAGATGGCTTACTGAAACTTTATTTCAATAATATTAAATAAGGTTGTAATCCTATTCAGCAGTGGTTCCCAAAATTACCGAGGTCACAGCTCCCGCACAGCCTCTTCTTCCCAGGTCAGCTGGGTGCCACCATCTTACATCACACAAAATCTCATGAGGTCCAAGATGGCAGCGCTTAAATCTCACAAGATCCAAGATGGCGGCACCCAAATATCATGAGATCCAAGATGGCAGCGCCCAAGTCTCATGAGATCTCAGCACTGCCATCTTGGATCTCACAAGGTTTTGTGCGGTCCAAGATGGCGGCGCCCAGGAGTGCCGGTAGGAGGGGCCACTGGGGAATCCCATGGCGCCCCGGTGACTGCACTGCAATGCCCTAAGGCATCATGGCACACAGTTTGAGAAATGCTGCTTTGCACACTTAACCTGGAAGTAATTCCCATTGTACTCAGTGGGACTTATTTTTGCATAGATATGAATAGGATTGCACTGTAACCCACTTCCATAGAAAAGAACCGGCAAGACTTGCAAATTAATTTTGTAGATATGTGGCTTTAAAAATATATTTCTGAAAACAAGTGAAAACATCACTTTTTCACCCAGGGCTCTCTTTTCAGTGTTTTTCCCCCCCCAATAGCTGGACATACTTATTCCTCCTTTTCTGAAAGTCCTTTTCTTTATCAACGCTGTAAACTGAATATTAAATTTGAAGTGCTCAACCAGGATTTTTTTAATTATTTCATTAAAAATGCATAAAAATCTTTACATCTATAGGCTTATTGATAATTTCCATTCCTAACATAGTACTGATCAGTGAATGCATGTATTTAGTTTTTGAAAAAAGGTTTATTAGCAGTTGATTCAGTTTCTCCTGTAGAAAAGAACCCAATGCCTTTCCTAAAATTTAAGTTATAGTTTCTGTGAGCATCCTTTTTGTGTGTGTCTGCGCCGATATATAGTTATTCTTACTACGAATTTCTGGTGAGTGTGTAAGCTGTTCTGGTAGTGGGGTCCATTGATTAAAGGGAATTATTTAAATGAACGCTTCTCTGAGGTAAACCTCTAAAGCTGCAGTGCAGTGGGGGACACTGTATATATTTGGCACCCATCAGCTCAGGAACTGATTTATTTGCACAAGCAGCAACATGGGGTGGGTGGGTATGTGGAGTGCTTTATCTACCTTTTTTTCCTCTCCTTGCCTTAGGCTCATTCTAATTATTTAGTGAAGAAATGGTCACAATACAGTACTCCTCCCATATCCGCTGGGGATATGTTCCAGGCCTCTCTGTGGATACTTGAAACCATGGATAGGAGCCGTCCATGGTTTCCTGAGGGCCCCCCGCCCTGCCTCCCCTGCGGGCAGGGGTGTGTGCCCCCAGAGGCGCAACGCGCTGGGAGGGCGCCCGGAGCAAGGGCGGGGCCAGCGTCGTGACGCGCCCTCGCGTCACGTAGACGCGCCCCCCGCCCATTTTGCTCCTATTTCGGAGCCAAACGGGCTGCTGGGCGGGAGGGAGGGCCAAAACGCGATGCTGCTTCGGGAGCCGGTGAGTTCTCCCAACCGCGTTCTGCCCGCCCCCCCCCCGCAGTGGAGCGCCTGGAGCGTATGCTCCATCCGCTCCACCGTAGTTATGGCGCTGTGTGCCCCCCCCCCAGCTCTTATTTTTCTTTCAGCAAGCTTTGTTTCTTCCTTAAAACAAACAGCCTCCATTGCAGGCAAGTAGAACGAGACTAAGTCCTAGAGAGGCTCTGCAAGGTTTCTATTAACCTTGCAGAGCCACTCTAGGACTTAGTCTCATTCTACTTGCCTGCAATAAGCAGCCAGAGACTGCTTCTCTTGTTTGATTAAGGAAGAAACAAAGCTTACTGGGAAAAAATTAAAAGCCTGGCCCGGGGGGGGGCGATCCGTGGATAACTGAAACCGTGGATATGGGGGCCCACCTGTATAGTCTATTGCAATAAATGATCTTACCACCTTTTATTGATTTGGTAAGGCTGATCTTTTTCTTCCTCCGCTTTGTAGTGTCCAAACTTCTTTGTTCTTCCAAATCTTTTTGTTTGCTCTTTGAAAGTTTGGTTTTAACTGCTTGTTGTTTTATTGCAATGCTTTACGTATGTATAGTTTGAATGTTTGTATTTTTCTTGAGAAAATGCCTTGAAGGTCAGCGTAGATTGGAAGGGCAGATTAGAAATAAATAAAAATAAAGAAAATAAATGCTTGGATTCTCTGTTATGACATAAGTACACTGTTATTCAGGAAAACAAATGCTGCACTTGCAAGCGTAACCTCAGGGTGTTTGCGTACTAGAAATTTATTGTCGCGTCCTGTAGATACTTGTGAGTTGTATTCTGAGTTCCTGAAGGATCACAGCCCCAGCTTGAAGGCCTCCAACTGCTTTTCCTTATCCGCACAGTCATAACTCTTGTATTTGTTTTCTCAGGCTATTCTGTACTTTTCAGATAAAAATTCAGAACTGGAAGCTATTGATCTTTCAGAAGCGATTTCTGATTTGAGAAAACTTATCCTGAAATCAATTTGATAGCCATTAAAATGCTCCAGGACAATTGGTGATTAGAGAAAGAAGCCTGAGATGGTAGCATTTTTACAGCTATATTATTTATTGTTTAAATGATATGATGTGTGTTTCATGTGGCTAATTTTACTCAAATTCATTAGGGTACTTGCAGCGCAATCCTATGCATCCCACTCAGAAGTAAGCCCCACTGCATTTAATGGGACATTAGGATTAGCATAAGTGCATATAGGATTGCAGCCTTACTATATGTGGTGATATGCTACAGAAGAATTCAATACTATTATAACGTTAATTTCAATATCCAGATTTCCTGATAAGCCTCAATACTTTGATCTGTCTGGCTGTAGGTAGATACTAGTTTTTGTCCCAGAGAACAAGAAGCAGTTTGGAAGAAGGATTGTTATTTGTGGTATGTAAGGTCATCCTAGTGCCGCCTCTAGTAAATACGGGTTGCAGAGTTTTGTATTGCTCTGGATAATGCTGACATTATTCATTATGAATTAAAAACCATTTTATGTCCAGTTAATAACAACTTGTATTTGTTTACTATAATGTTGATAGTTTCAATTTTCTTCACCCTTATTTTCCCATCTGGCAAAACCCCAAGATATATTTTGCTTGCTGCTTCATCTCATATACTGTGTATAGTGCTTGAATAACACTGTAGTATTTATATTTTTAAATCCATAAATATACCAAACAGTACAATTATGTGCTAAATTATGCACATATACTGTATTTCATATTTTAAAATTTTAAAATGAGAAACGCATCACTCCCATTAGTTACAGAAAAATATGTTGTTCCAAGAGAGTAAAGCCTCCCAAAGTATTCCAATACTGTATGTATGAGTTCCATTTCCTTGAGACTCTTTGGGCGAAATCCTGACTAACGATCTGGCGGGCAGCCCTGGTCCGCCCGCCGGATCCTACCCCTACTCCGGGCCGCGCTGCTGCGACCCGGAGGTCTACTCAGGGAAGGGGAAAGTGTAAACTGGGGCAGGCCCAATTGGCCTCCTCAGATTTCCGCCAGCTTAGCTGGCGGAAGTAGGAGGAGGCCGTGTAACGGCTGAGCTGGCCCAGCAGGGACGCCCCGTTCCAGGCCGTCTTGGTCAATGGCCCCCCTCCCTCACTGCCTGGACCTTCCATGTGGCCGCCGGAGACCTACCTTCAGCTGCTGACCGCATGGACGTCCCGGCGCCGGAGTGAGGGCGACCAGCCTTGCGCTGGCCTCCCTTACTCATGACTCGTCGCAAACGTACCTTATGGCTTGGCTCTAGAAACTTAGTATGGATCTGGCTGTTCATGTTCTTAAGCTGGGAAAGTAAGCTTAGTTATAAGAAAATAAATATTTCAATTTTTCCCAAAATTTCATTTTTCCCTCCAAATAGGGAAAAAAATCCCTCTGTGTCTTTAATATTTCTGGAAACTCTAGTCCTTATAGTCCTGAATTTTAGAAAAAACAATGTCCTACAAAAGTAATTCTTGTTTTTTTTTCCCCTTTCGTTCAGCCTGGACTTCCAATAGTTCAGGCTCCACCTGGTGTCTCTCAGCATCCACAACATTATCAAGAACCAGCAATCCCATTCCCTGTTGTCCATCCCACCTCAGCTGCCCCCATGCAAATGAGACCACCTCAGCCTGTCTTAGCCAGCCAGCAGGTGAGAACGTGCATTTTCTGTCTTTGGGGAAAGATGCTGAATTAACCATAGGCACACTTTCTTAGGTTTGTGTTTCAGGATTGCTTGTGAATTATAACAAATATGCTGAACGTCTTCCTTATTTTAAAACAAGATGCTATGCATGCATGCCATTTAATCTAAGCAATAGGTTACAGCACAATCCTGGAAAAGCCGCCGGCGACAGAATGAGTGTTCCGTTGCCAGAAGCCGTTGCGAACGTGTCATAAAGCATGTTCACGACGACTCTGGAGTAAGGGAGGCCCGCGCAAGGCCGGCCTCCCTCACTCCGGTGCTGGGACGAGCCTGCAGCAGAAGATGAGTCCGCCACCGGCCACGTGAGCGGTCTGGCACGGGAGGGAGCGGGGCCATTGGCCTAGCCAGCCTGGGAGGGTATGGGGGATGGCATCGGCCATATTCCCATCCGCGCTGGGCCAGCTAGGCCATTACAAAGCCTCCTCTTCTTCTGCCAGCTATTTAGCTTGTGGAAATCTAAGGAGGCCTATCCAGCTGGCCCCGGTTTACACCCGGGGAAGGGGACGAACGTCCCTTTCCCCGAGTAGACCTCCAGCCCGGTGCGTGCCAGGCAGTCTGGGCTCAGGGTCCAACGGGCGGCCATGGGCCGCCAGCCGAATCCTTAGTCAGGATTGCGCTTATTGTGGTTACACAAAATCCCATCACACCCTTTCTTTGCTTTCCCACTAACTCTGTCCTCAGAATCCAGCACAGGTGTGGGGTACTGGGAAAAGAAATCAGTGGGCAAAAGTGATGAAGCAATAGAGATAGGTAAAAGTGACGAAGCAATAGCTCTGCACAAAGAATTGCTCCCTCTTTTACACACACACACACACACACACACACACACACACACACACACACACACACACACACACACACACACACACACATTTGTCACTTTTGCCTTCCTCAGGCATGACTGAGACTGTGTGCAGGTGGTAGTAGCAATTCATGGATTAAAGGTAGAATTGTAAAGCCGACATTGCCCATGCTACACACTAAGGGTGTGCAGGGGTAAAAAAGTCATTTTGGAACCCATTCATTTTTATTATTAAATTTTGAATCCATCCTGTTATTCATTCGGGTTTATTCAAATTACTTTTCAGTTTCATTTGTAGGGTTTAAAAACTTATTTCCCTATCTTGTGCTATTAGTTAGCAGTGCAACTGGTTGTGGGAGCAACACTGGAGGCCTTCAGAACCAAAGCTTTTCTGATGGCTGTCACTTGTTTTAACCATACTGGCCGGGATGATGCTATATTCTGGGGCAGTCTGGTATTCAACATGGCACCCGCCAGAAATCAGCTGCACTGAATAGGTTCTACCAATGCTGCTGGAAAGGTAAGGGTCCCACCTGTTCCCGATAAGTTTTGAATAGGGTTTCAAAAAGGAGTCCCATTGTATCCATTCATGGCTTCATTAGAACAGTATGCATTTGTTTTTCCATTTAGTGCTAAATAAATAACACATTCTCTAGTACATGCTACCTGCCATAACCGCTGGTCAAGCCAATTTTGCAGGTTTTCATACTTCCTCAACCAACATATCTGGAAAAACATATTTTGCTGTGATTGTTGATGGCACCTACTGGATAGTGACTCTGACAGATAAGTCATCCCACTCTGCTCCAAATGCTCATTACAGTTGAGGGACTGATGTGCGTTCCTTTTTTCTCTATCAGCAGTCCATTCCGACTCCAGTTCCTCTACAGCAAGTTCTAGCCAACCAGACCATTTGCCCAGCACAGCAGCCTGCACCTCAATTAATGCCCCAGTATCAAACCCCCACTTCTCAGGTGGCAGCTACCAGTACACCACTGGCACCTTTACAGATTCCCCCTGTGCAGCCGCTTCCATCAGTTCCACCTGGCCAGGTAGGTTGATCTGAAAATTCAATGAAGACTCTTTTTCTATTAGAAAAAATTAATGTTGATAAGAGTTTCACAGCTAATAGTTGATATGACAGTCTTTGCAATTTTCTCATGATTTTGAGACATTTACATTTTGTTAAGACTCTATAAATTATTATTACTGTTAGTCATAGATAGTATTATTTTGTAAGGAGGCCCTTTCTGATTGATGTTAGCTTTCTTGGGCTTTTATTTCTTCCTCAGCTTTGACTGCCATGCCCTAAGTAAGATTCACAGCAATTTCTCCAAGCATCCTAACAGCACAATCCTATCCAATTTACACCAACTGTGTAATCAGTGGTGCAGTGAGAACGGGAGGCCCCAGAATGGAAAGGGGATTTAAATCCCCCCTCCCCTTCAAAACCTCCCACCTTGCCCTCCCCCGCTGGTTACACTGGTGGTGTAAGTTGAATAGGATTGCACTGTAAATATCCTCCCACCCCAAAAGTGATCTCAATAAGTAACCATGCTAGAATGGTGGTTTGCAGTTCATAAATTCTGTTCAACCAATGATATGGCAAAGGCAGCAACAACAGTACCTTCTCCTCTGTTCAGGAGACAGCTTAGTACAAGTGTCCAAAGATAGCAGCAGCAGCGAACATAGCTTCTTCTTTGCTTCATAAGCAGCAGCAGCAGCAAACATAGCTCCTTCTTTGCTTGTGGATAGAGCTGTTCACACGCAGCTCTATCCACATGCCTTAAAGCAATGTGTGACTCTATACAACGATGAACTATAGTCCTAGAAAGCTCTGTATAAGGATTTCTCCTCCTTACACATATTTTCTCTTCAGAATCTTTCAACTCCATATTTATAATACCATTTGAGGTTAAGGTTGAATGGTGACACTAATAAGCCATGCCTTTCTTTGATAACTATTATAATACCTTGTATTTAAACCTTTATGTACCTGTATCTAATCACACACATGTTGTATTTCATGGCCTATTAGCCCCACTGCTAGCATGTGTCTCTTCTCGCCCATGTGTATATATGTCTGCCAACTAAAGATAACACCTCATGCATCTAATGAAAGTGGGCTCGAGTCCATATACGGTTATGTCACAAAGTACGCAATCCTGGAAACAGCGGCAGCAATGGAACGAGCGTTCCATCACCGGATGACATTGCGAACGTGCCGTAAAGCACATTCGCGACAACTCAGGAGTAAGGGAGGCTGTTGCAAGGCCGGCCTCCCTCACTCCGGTGCTGGACCAGAACATAGATGGTGACGGAAGGTAAGAGCTCCATCGTCGGCCGCGTGGGTGGTCCGGCCGGGCGAGGGAGGGGGGCCATTGGCCTAGGTGGCCCGGGAGGGGGATTGCGTCGGCCATACCCCAGTCCCCGCCGGGCTGGCCACGCCATTACACGGCCTCCTCTACTTCCGCCAGCTATTTAGCTGGCAGAAATCTGAGGAGTCCGATTGGGCTGGCCTGGATTTACACCCGGGGAAGGGGACGAGTGTCCCATTCCCTGAGTAGACCTCCTGTGCACAAGATCCGGTGGGTGACCCTGGGCCACCGGCCAGATCCTTATGGTGGATTGCGCTGAAAATCTGTTAGTCTTTAAGGCATCACAAGACACTTTTTTGAACTTCCTGAAGGTTTACAAAAAGAACTGAAGTAGAGATTTGGTGAAAGAGAAACCCAGATATATAGGGCAGTGGTTCTCAAAGTGGTGGGTCGCGACCCATCATTGAGAACCTAAACTGTCCTCTGTCTCCTTAAGGGGCAGGGACAGCATGGCGGCGGCGATCCGGGGGATCGCCACTATCGCAAGGGTGCCCGAAATGGCCCCCCTGCACTTACCGGGGCTTGGGGGAGCTTCGGGGAGGCCTGTGCAACCCTCTGCAGGCCTCCCTGATCTTCGGATCGCCATTTTGCAGTGATCTTCGGGCACTGAAAACCGGAAGCGCCCAAAGATCACCGCAAAACGGCGACCCAAAGATCAGGGAGACCTGCAGAGGGTCAAACAGGCCTCCCCGAAGCTCCCCTAAGCCCCAGTAAGTGCGGGGGGGTTGGGGGCAGTTTCGATGGCAGCGATGGCGATCCCCTGGATTGCCGCCGCTGCTGTCCCTGTCCCCATACACAATCTTGAGAAACGCTGATATAGGGTAAAGCAAAAGAGGGCGGCAAAAAAATACACTCAACCCAAAGAGATTACCAAAGGAAAGGCAAACAAAGAAAGCTGAACAATGGGAAGCACTAAGGGAAGATCTGTTCTGACTTCTTCAAAGAAATTATATTTACTTTCATTATTCTCCATTAGCTTTTAATTTTCCTAAGTTGCTTTATTTCAAGCCAAGTTGGACTGATGGATGCAGTTACTACAAATTCTGCATTTTTTTTCTCACAGTGTGATGATGATCCTTCTACAGAACATGATATTTTGGTGGGGGGCTCAAGCTCTTACTTTTGCTACCTGCCTCCCTTCCATTTCTAGTCCTCTAGTGGTGCTTTCCATTTTAAATCTATGTGTGTTTCTGAGCAGGTGATCAGCTGTTAGGACTCATTACAGTATTTGCTGATGAAGTAAGTCTTAGGACTAGGCATTTATAATAAACAGGAATGTATTATGTAAGCTTTCCAGATAAATGCAAAAGGCCCACAATTAACATGTACAAAAGGCTTTTCAGCTCCCTGATCCTATCACTGCCCTTTCACACTGCCTGAAAAGCCATCCAAGGTTAGAGGACCCTCTCAAACAGCATTCCATAAAGCACAAAAAGTGTTGCTGGGAAGGGAAATTGCCACACACACGCATTGCATGTGTGGAATCACCTTGTGCACACACGTGTCTTTTGGAAAAAAAAATGTCCAAATGTCCCAGCCTTTCTGTAGCAATGTGCCTGTGGTAAGGGAGATGATAATTAAAATGCAGAGGTTAGCCGGAGGAACTGTTACACCAGCCACTCTCCGTACTAAAAGGAAAAAAAATGATCCTCAGAAAAAGTAAAAACACGAAAGGAGACAAATGGATGAGGCAAATGTTTTCCGAGGTAGTTTTTGATTCTGATTCCATGTGTTGGCATTCGATGATATAATTTTCACTTGCTGTTAAATTTGATGTCCACTTAAACTTAGGATTCCAAGGTTTTAAAAACAATTAAAACTTTTCTTTGCTTAGTAGACAACAGTGGTCATAAACAGGCAACCCAATCCTGCATAGGAGGTACCAGCTGGCCTATATGGCCAGCTACTGCATTCTAAGCAGGATGCGGCCGCACCGGCAAAGCCGGGTCACACCTCAGGGGAAAAAGGACGTTCAGTGGCCTCAATGGGCCTCCAGCGGCCCCAATGGGGCTCCTCAGATGTGTGCCAGCTATTTTGCTGATGCGCATCCGAGGAGGCCATGTAAGGCCAGTCAGGCCCTGGAAGGGGGCTAGGATATTGGCTGCCAATATCCTAACCCCCTTCCAGGCTGGCCGGCCAATTTCCCCCTCCACCGCCACCCTGGTTCGCCCTCCCCACGCCCTCCCGCCGCTGGTCTTACCTGTGTCCGACGATGCAGATTGGACCCGGTGCCAGAGTTTGCTGCACTGGCCTTGGCAGCTGTGGAACGTCGGTGGAGTGCGTGGAGCAGGAGCTCCAGGCCCTCGGGCGGGCGCTCAGGCGGGAGGGCGGGCGCGCTCGGGGGAACTCACCGAAGTGCCGGATCGGCCCTCCCTCCCTCCCTCCCTGGAGCCCGTTCGGCTCCGAAATGAGCGGTAAACGGGCGGGGGGCGTGTCGATGTCACGCGAGGGGCGCATCGACGTGACGCGCACAGGCCCCACCCCCACACGCCCAGGTGCCCGTTATCTCTGGGCCTCGGCGCCAGTGCTGCTTCCTCCGCAGGTGCCGCAAAAGAGCTTTATGGCACTTTCACAACACCCTAGACCGGTGAAGCACTCATTCCTCTGGTCTTAACTTGCACAGGATTACATTGTAGTGCTGTAATCTTAAACACTTACCTGGGACTAAATCCCATTGAACAAAATGGGAGTTACTTCTGAGTAAACGTGCATAGAATTTCACTGTAAATTTCATGAATATAAATTTGACTGGATGCCCTAGACCAGTGGTGGCCAACCCGCGGCACGCGTGCCACAGAGTGGCACGGGAAGGTCCGTCGGGTGGCACGCCGCCCGCCCGCCGCCTCCCTCCCGGCTTCTCCCTCCGGGTCCGCGCGACTCCGGAGGCCGGGAGAGAGCGTCCTCCCGTCATGCTGGCTCGGCCTAGCTAGGGCTCCAGTCGTAGCGGAGGGTCATGCGCTGCGGCGGCTGCCTCGGTCTTCCCCGCCGAGATGGAAGAGCTGCTGCTTGGAGAGTCCCGGTAAAGCGGAGGGTCCAGCCCGGGAGACCGACCCGCAGCTCAGCCTCCTTCCCCCTCCCCCCCAGCCGGCTCTCGGGTTGCTGTGCTAGTTTGTGGCAACGCTGCCGGCTCGGATCCTGCAGCAGGAGGCTCTGCCCCAGCCTGATTGGTGCTGGGCGGGATCAAGAAAAAGATCTGCTTGATGGTGGGTAGTCTTGGAAAAGATCGGGTTACCTGACCCCACCTCACAAGCATTTCACTGCAGGAGTCAACTGGTCAGGACAGGGGGAAATCTGGACAGTGAAGAAGATTTTTACAGGTCTCTGGTTGTCCTGAATGTATCCAGGAGCAAGAGTTTAAATCTGGGTGTGAATCAGCTTCCCGAAACCCATAGGGCGAACCAGGTTGCCACCTTATTTTCTGGCATGACTCTTGTGCCCTTACGTGTCAGGCAGAAATTCAGCAGGTCTTTAACTTCTCTACATGGCAAAACACGGCTATGAAAACGTTACTCTTCCCCCCCCCTTAAAGGGGGTGTTGGGACAGTCACGATAGAGGTGTCTGTCACAAACACTCGCACCTTTTCTCCCCTTTACATTTTAAATACCTCCATGGTGTGTGTCTTTAGGCAGCTCAGGAGGAAACTCTCCTTTCAGCCCAGGAATACCTCCAGGGCTGCTGTGGAGACATGAAAGGGTCTTGGAAAGTGCCTTGGATTCCAGGGAGCCTCTGACCATTGCAGCTCTTTCCTCTCCAGTCAAACTCATCAACTCTGAGCCATTTTGGGAATAACAGTAGGAGCAGCCTAGCAGGCAGGAATGGGATCATTTCCTCATGCACCTTTCCTCTGCTTAGTGTTCCTTGTGTTTTAAACCATTCGACTCTTTGTGTTGCTGCTAAAGAGCAACGGTTACAGCTTTCTCTGGATGCTTGTTAATTCCAGAGTTGAGAAATTATTTTTAATAAGAATTTTCAGGAGTATATTTTCATGCATGAGTTGCCGCCTGGAGCCGCCTCTCTTCTTTCCTGCTCTAAAGTAAAGTAAAGTAAAGCTGAAACGGAGGCTAAAAGTATAATTTATTTAATAAAATAAAAACACGGTTATTTATTATTTATTTATTTACTTTATTTATTTATTTTTGTGGCACTAAAAGTGGCACACGTCATAAAAAGGTTGGCCACCACTGCCCTAGACACAAATATTGCAGAATTTTTCTTCTCCCATCAATGTTAATTGTCTGCGAAGGGGGGGGGAGGGAGATGATATATCATATGCAAAACATAACCTCAAAACAAAATTGCCCACGTAATTTTTCCTGCTTCCTTGTTTTTCCTCCTGCCCTCTTCTATGCCCCAGGTGATTATTTTCTTTCTACGTTTCCCCCATGTGGAAGTTTGTCAAGCAGCTGAGTTGCTTGTGCCGTGGCCTCTCATCTCCCTTCATCTCCCTTCTCTCCCTTCTCTTCCTCTTCAGCTATGATCTGCATCTCATGTTGTTCTTGCTAACTGATTCTGCTCATCCTTAAAGTTCTAGAGCATAACTGAAGTGGTTGGTTATTGGGAAGGGAAACAGGAGATAGAAAGATTGTGGGAGGCAGATGGAGTGGGCAGGTAACAGTTCTGACAGGTGCAAAATGAATGAGAAGCAGAGGGCCTGAAGCAGTCACTGTGAAAGTGAAAAAAGTATGTGAGATGCGTTATGAAGCAATTATTAGCCGCCATAAGTGATTAGAAGAGTGGCAGTCTGTGTCTTTGAGTTAACCTACTGTAGCATTTAATATTTAATTTAAGCTTTTAAGCATTTAATATAGTTTCAAGATTTAATATAACTAGGGGAACTTGTCAATTCAATAATGCACGTATGGTAAAACATGTACAGTTTCAAAACTTATCATATCCCAGGGCTACAATTATCTGCATAGCAGAAGCTACTGCATAATAATACTGAAATGTATACAAAGAATTAGGAAAATAGGAGTTTTGAAAATATTAAGTTCACTCCTGAATATTAATATGCATGTCAGTTTGCATGCCTGTAATGGGTGGAATTCAGTAGAACTACCATGCAATACTTAAATATATACAGGGTTTTCAAAAGTTATTTAATGCTGGAAACTGTTGTGCATATCTGCATTCTTATAATGAGTGTGGTTAATTGTATGTAGTTACTTTCCAGTTTCTTTAAACTTATGACGTGTAGTGTCTCCAATGCATATCATTCAAGATTCTACATATTACACATATACAGTCATTGAGGCTTGTTATATTTGTTAAAAGCGTTTCTCAAACTTTATGCAATTGTGTTCCAACTTCTAAACCTATCTGACCTAACATGTTGGTCCCATCTCAAAGCTTCCTTGAGTATGCTGGCCAAGCTCTTACATTCCCTGCATTGTTTCTGTCCATGCAGGCTTCAGCACTCTTCACACTCCTTGTCTCTTGCATATTTTATCTCCTCACACTGCATCATCTCCAACCTGAGTTAGAGCAGTTGGGAATTTGAACTTAAACATATCTGATCTAACATGCCGGCTCTGCAGCAGTTGGGAATTTGAAACCCTGCTCTTCCCTTTCAACAATTCTAATGGGTCCCCACAATTGACACTCAGGAAAATGCTGAATTATACCTTTTTATAGATCTTTTACCAATACAAAATGAAAAATCATCCCTATTTCTAGTTTGAGAAATACTGGTTTGTGGAAAATACTAACCTGCTTGCATGCAAAACAAAAACACCTTGCACAGAACTAGACAGCATGCAACTGCAGCAGCATCAATAAGGTACAAGCTTATGCATGTGCAACTGCTTCTCCCTTTGCCTCAATGGAGAGGGTAACTCTGAATGGGCATCCCTTTGCAAACATAGAACTCCCCTGACATAAATGAGAGAGCCTGCTTACGTAAGAGCTCTATGTGCACAATGAAGAATCTACAAAATTCTGAATGGGTGCATTAGCTGTAGACTCTGTGCAGCAGATGTGTATAGCATCTTTCAAGGGCGTCACTAAGGGGGGGTGGACTGCCCCGGGTATCGCCCCAGGGAGGGATGACACCAAAATGACTGACTATTCTATTTGTTACCAGTGGTGCGAAAGCACACCACTGGTAGAAAATGGGGTTTATCAGTGGTGCGAAAACGCATCACTGGTAGTAAATGGGTTTTTCCCTATTCCTGCTGCAACTCGTGCAGGGATCAAATTTCCCAGGAGACCTCCACATCATGTGGTCTGGTATGGGAGGAGGTCCATAGGGATGACACTATGAGATCTTGCCCCGGGTGTCACCAACCCTAGTGACGCCCCTACCTAAAATGTCAGCTGCATGATTAGTAGATTTCCTCTGGAATTGATTGCATACAGCTCAGGTGAAGAACATGCAGCTGTTTTTATGCCAACTCCTATATGTGTTCTTAAATAATTTTGCTTGCTGTTATGAAAATGGATGGAAGTCACTATTCAACATACTTATATTAATAAAACAAATGAAGTTAACTTGGCACCATCCACAAACACTCTTGCAATTCATTTAATATTATATTTTTTTCAGATTCCTCAGTTTCCTGTCATTCCTGCAATTACTCCTCTGACAGGACTTGATAGCCATCCTCCAACCCTGTCCGATAAACCTGCTGCAAATGTGCCCCCTATACCTGCTCCTTCTCAATATTTTCCTCCAGCTGTGATTGTACCAAGCCTGCCTGTGAACCCTGCTCTGCCACTGGTATCAAATTCTCCTGCCCCACCCATGCAGGCAGTCAACCTTCCTCATCCTACTGTAGCTTCCTTGGTCGTGCCCTGCCAAACAATTGTGCCAAATATGCCGGCTACTCCAGTACCATTACTTACTGTGGCTCCACCGGGAGTTTCAGCTTTGTCAGCACATCATGCAGTAGCCCAGATCTCCCAACATCAAATGTACCAGGCTACCCTCCAGCAAATAATTCAGAATGAAGTTCTTCCCTCTTCCCATCACACTCAGAACATGCAAGCAGTTTCACAACAGCAGCAGCAGCTGCCTCCACTTCCTCAGTCACTTCAGCCAAGCATAATTCATCCTTCAGAACAGACTATGTCTGCATCTGGGGCTGGTAATCAGGTAATCTGTTTGACATTGGACTTTCTTGGTACTAGAACATAGGACTATTATTCCACATAGTGGTTCTGTAATTTGTTTGATAGTTAACAAAAACTTGGGATTTTGTGCGTGCATTTTAATTGAAAACAATGTCCCATGGAAGTAAAACTAGAGAAATAAAACCTAAAAAATGATTTTTTATTAATTCTTAGTTCAGTGAAAAGTAGAATATTGCAGGTATCTGGCAGTATGTACAGGAAATGAGATTGGGATACATGTAAAGTGCTCCTACTTCCAACTCTTCTCCTATGGAATGAAGTTTTTCACAATAGTGAAGAGGTGATTTCTGTTCAGTTTGATATCTTATATAGATGGTTGTATCTTAAGTTTAATTTGTGATAACATCCTAGTCCTATCCCCGATTGAGCTTTTGGGAGGAGAGGTTTACAACAGCAGAAGAGTCTTCTGCTGTCACAAAATGGCTGCCAATTGTGCATGCAACGCTCTGTCGGCGGCCATTCTGCGAGCGCTGGTGCAAGAGGTGGCAGCACTGCAGCTTCGCTGCTAGATCCTGTTGCGCCCACCAGACTCGGTAAGTTAGTCATGGGGGCAGGAGGTGGGCAGAGGGGAGGGAGGAAGTGGGAGAACTGAGGCCATAACTGGACGAGGATGAGAAGGAACTGGGGGCAGGGAGGTGATGGGAGGGGGTGGATCTGGTGGCAATGGCACACTCTAGATCTTATCCCCTCCTTTCAAAACACCCCGCTCCTTTTCTCCCCTCAGACATATGCCATCAAAAGAGGTGGCTTATGTCCAAGAAGACCATAGGTGGCCCCAAGGCTTACATGGAGGTAAGTACATTATAAATGTTTTTTTACTTACCTCCCTTTTGCCCTTGGGTTCCTCCCACTGCTGGATGCAGCGTGCACCTTTTTTGGGGTGGAGGTAGGATTGGGGCTAAATGCCATTGATTTCAATGGGACTTAATCATGATTAACTTGTTTACTTAAGAAGTAAGAAACTAAACTTAAGATATAACCCAAAGTAAGATAATTTGTTACTCATAATTAAAAAAATATAATCATATCTATTCTACACACCAGACTTTTAGTATATGGTTATTACAATAAATAAGACAATTATTGAGGAATCATTACAGAAATGTTATTTTGAAGGTATAACTTACATCAGCAAAGTATCTTCTGTATTGTCATGGCTGCAGATTTTTAGAGTGGTTGAAACACAAATGTCATTAAATTAATAGTAGCACTACCAAGTAAAGAAGGATAGAAGTTCTTAATAACTTTGTAGCACAATATAAAATTAAACTTGAGTTGAGCAGAAGGGATTTAATTGCAAGTATGAAGACTATTCAGGTAAAGTTTGATAAAAATGGGAATTTTTATAAAAAGTCATTGCATTGTATCATATCGTCCACCTTCTTAAAAGTCATAGCATTCCATATCAACCTGTTGTTCTGTATCTCCAACTTTACTATATCTGACCTTCTCTCTCTTCAGCCATATATTTGGTACACATATATTGTTTGTGAAGAACTTGTGTTCATCTGACTCCCAGCCTTCCCTCCATTGAACCAATGGTGTCATTCTCATTGGTTTCCAAAGTAGTTGACCCAGTAGTTGGCCTAAGCATGTCAGATATCGTTTACTGATATACCGCTATCAGTTTTGACTTAGATGCATGTTTGTTCCATAAAGAGACCTGTGGTACATTATGAGGCCTTGGCTAGATGATAGCCAAAACATATTTGTCTTTTATACCTTGTTCTGGACAGATAAAAAAAAAAAATAAGGCACCATAGGGTGCCTTTATTTTACTTATGCTGATGACTAACAGTACAGTTCTATGCATGTCTATTCAGAAGTAAGTCGCATTGAGTTCAATAGGACTTACTCCTAAGTGTATGTGTAGGATTGCAGCCAAAGTTACTTACGGCCCAATCCTGTCCTCATGGTATGCTTGCGTACTGCGATGTCTGCCAGTGCGGCAGCCTCTCCGCCAGTCTGTGCAGCATTCCTGTCTGTCTGTGCAGCATTCCTGTTAGTTCAAAGGTTGGAAGGCCACATGCTTCTAGCAGTGCAGCACTGTTTGGCTGCCGGCAGCATTCCGCCAATGGAGGAGTGAGGTTTGGGGTGGGACAGGTCAAATCTCCATGGCACAGGCATCTGCTGTATCTGGAACCACATCCTGGGCCTGCCACACACCCCCCCCCCCAGCAGGCTCTAACACAAGAGCTCGCATAGATCTGAGGACTCACATTGGGGACCCTGCAGCAGCCGGGAAGGTAGGTAAGTTTTTCTTACCTATCCCAGCCGGCCTGCTCCCCTATTGACGCGCAGGATGTAACAGAGGCTGCACCAGTGCTTCTGCAGCATGTGTGCTAACAGGGGATAGGATTGGGCCGTTACACTCTCCGAATTAAAACATAATTTTGGAAATTACTTTATGTAAATTTAACTATGTTGAAAAAGTTACTTAAAGTTGCATTACATTTTAATTTTAAAATTTATGAATATTTTCTGTAATAAGTGCTGAGAATGGAGCCTATTTTGTTCATTTGTTTAGGTGTTACGGGTGACCCCCCCCCCCAACATACACAAGACACATAAAGCACACATAAGCATACATTATGTGGCACATTAATAGTACTAAAACGTACTCTCTTTCTCTTCTGTGCTCTCCTTTCCTGCTGCTGCCTCCTCTGTCTGTCTTCTGTATCCCATCTCTGCTTCAGGTTCCCCCTCAGGTAAAACTTGAATCCACAACTAGAAACTTGCACACTTCTAGCTTCTTGAATCAAGGCTGAAAATCAGCATGATGATGTGTATATGCTGTCATAGAGAACATCCTTTTCATAAATATGTAAATCTGAGATTGTTTAATGCACAACAAACAGTACAAATGTGATTGCAGCCCAGTCCTGGAAACACTACACTCACTGCGCAATCCTGCGCAGAATTAGGCCGGTGGAGCGCACACACCAGGAGTAAGCAGCGCCGACCCAGAGGCCAGCACCGCTCACTCCGCCGCCCTCCTCTTCCTGCGCCAGCCAACCCAGGTATGGCCTGTGCCGGTCGATGGGAGGGCATGGGGAGGGCGGGTTGGGATGGTAGGAGAGGGGGACATTGGGCAGCCCAGTCTGGGAGGGTGTGTGGATATTGGCGCTGGGTTGTACTGATATCCCAAGCCAAGCCCCTTCCTGGGCTTCCCAATGTTTTCCCCTCCCCAGCCTTATACGGCCTCCCCAGATGCACAACATCTTAAAGAGCTGGTGTGTTTCCGAGGAGGCCCATTTGGACCTCCGGTGCTTACACTGGGGAGGAAGGCGATGAACTTCCCCTGAGGTGAGCCCTGGCTGTGCTGGTGCAGGCCGCATCCTGCCTAGGATGCAGCAGCTGGCCATTTTGGCCAGCCGCTGCATCTTAGGCAGGATCGGGCTGCCCGTGGGTCATCCTTTAACATAAACACTTTGAATTGTTTGTCGCTGTAACCAAGTAGGATCTAGTAGTGAAATTCCTTCACATATAATTTTCATAGCAAAGTGACTGAAATTTAATACATGTGCAAGGTTACTGACACACATGTTGGCATAACCCATGCTTTAAGAACCCTCTTGATTTGGTGCTTCACAACAGACCATCATACCTGCCACATGTGGAATTTGTGATGTTGAATAGTATATCTCTCCTGCCTTAGTCAAACATCTGATGTGATCTTCAAGTACATATCACTTTTAAAGCAAAAGGAATATACTAGGAGACAGAGTGTGAGCAATTTGTGAAGGATGATATCCACCTTTATTTTGTTGATTATGATACAAAAAAATCTAGTTGCTTTTTTTTTAAGGCTTACATCCCGCATTTACGTATTGTGACTTGATCTAATTCATTATTAGCCCCACTTCACAGAAACTGAAAGATATCCTGGACGTTTCAAGTGCAACCACTTTTAGTTCATTTACAGTGCAATCCTATGCATGTCTACTCAGAAATAAATTATATTGTGTTAAATGGGGCTTACTCCCAAAAAGATATGTATTAGGATTGCAGTCACAGATTACCAAGCTACTGTGGGGTGACCCGTCTCACCTTAAAATATGTTAGTCATCTGCATCATCCTGACAAGTGGTAAGGAAGATTTTACCACATGTAAGCTTTAGATACGTGCTAAAATAAGTCCTGTATATGGGCTCATAGAAGCTGCTCCACTCGGTACACCATTCATGTGAAGCAACTTGCCATGCAGATGGCATTTGTACCACGACACAGATAACTCTTTTGGCTATTCACAGTGATGTGGTGAACATTTTCATTTGCACGGTTGGCTGTACTGAGCAACTTCCACATTGTTATGTATTGTGTAGGCTTGACACACCACTCTTTGATGTTTATGTGAACTGAACCGACCTTCCTTCCTTCCTAAGAACAAACATCACTTAAACACGGATTCACTATGGAGTACTTCAAGGATTTGCATTATCAAGGATTATATATATAATGTAAGTAAGCATTATCCTAAATGGAATTGATTTTAATAACAGGTGTCTACTGTATTGCAACAGATTATTGGACACCCTCACTATGCTGTGGACATTGGAGCTCAGATACCTGCATTGCCGATGCAGCCTTCGGCCATCCTGTCACCACCTTTGCAGTTACAGCCTGTAACGTTGCCTCCCTGCATTGGTCCGGAAGCTCTTTCACAAAACATTCTTGCTAATGCAGCAATGCCTGTAGATCAAGGTTTGTCTCTCCAGTCTACTGGTTATCTGCAACCTCAGCCAGAGAATCTCCAGCCTCTGGGCCAACAGGTTCCAGCTCCATGCCCAGTTGTTCTGCCGGCTGCAGAATCTTCTCAAGAGGTAATATAATGTGTTTCTTAATAACTTATCCTTGGTGCTGTTAAACTATGAGTAAATCTATTAATATAGTTGCAAGGTTTTTAAAATATATATATATATACCTGTACCATCTCCATTCACCTTCTGTGAATCTTTTATGATCCTCATCTGTTGTATGTTATTAATGTTTAATGTGAGTCATTCAGAATCATCCAAAATCTCATTTCTTCACATTTATATTCTCACTTGCTTCTGAGTACCTGCCCTTCTATAACTAATGTGTAGATTGTTCATTGAGTCTTCCCCTATAGTAATATAATACTAATAATAATACCAGGCACTTGAATTTTAAAGACTCAAGGACTAAACTGTCATTAGTGCTGGCAGACTTAATTTTTATTTCAAAAACAGGGACTGCATGGGCTCCCAACCTCTGATATGTTGATATTTGTGAATAAAGCTTAGACAAGTACACTCATGAACAAAAATAAGTTCCTTGGGGGGGACGAAGCAGGGTTGTATCCTAAGGAACACATGCAGAAGTTAGGCACGTTAGGCAATTTTGAAGCGGTTCCATATACAGTTGCACAAGCACATGCAGAAGATGTTGTACAAGAATGAATTTACATGTTTATGCCAGTGACATGTGTTGGGGAACATGTTGTGCAGTATGTTGTGGGATGTTGCATACATGCAAAGTGTAGCCAGGATTCCTTTCACATTTCTGTGTGCAACAAACCTTGTGCTATCACTTCCATGAGTGCAAACGCCCTTTACACAAGTGGAAGGATAATTTATGCTACAACTCTCAGTAGTTTGACAGATATTTTCAGATTATGCTCATGTCAAATCCTGGAAACTACTAGAATTATGACCCAACCCTATGGGCACTTATGGTGGCAGAACTCCTAGTCTGCCAGCATAAGTATGCTGTGGCATTGTAAAAGGTACACTGCTGTCGTGCACTTCGGGCTTGTTGGCACAAATGGCTGGAGGCCCTGTGTGTGTGGCTGTGGCTCCCACATGCTGCGCTGGAGCAGGTAAGGTGGCAGAGGGGGTAGTTTGGGGGAGGTTCAGGACAGGGAGCGGGCTGGGAAGGAGGCGTTTTGAGGGCAGGAGGGGGTGGATCACGACGGTGGCAGCACATATCGGGATGATATCCCTGTTTATCCAGCCTGACATGCCTCCTGACTCTCCTCAGACTAATGGCTCTATTTATTTTGTGTTCCGTTTGCAGTGTATCTCTGCTTCAATAATTGTTTCCTATTTATATTTTAGGAGCATGTAATACTGGAAAAGCAGCAAAGTTTATCACAGAGCTGTGAAAGGTATTCTTACTCTTTATCTCAGTGGTGGCCAACCCGTGGCACGCCATGTGTCACATTTTATGTAGATAATCTTGAGCATGCCACTTAAATAAATAAATATTTCTAAGGCAATGAAAATATTTAAAGCACAGTGACAACGCAAGAAGAATGAGGCGCAGTGGGGTGCAGAGACCTCCTCTAGTCCACAGGCT
Source organism: Plestiodon gilberti rubricaudatus (assembly GCA_026170595.1). NCBI lineage: Eukaryota > Metazoa > Chordata > Lepidosauria > Squamata > Scincidae > Plestiodon > Plestiodon gilberti. The sequence continues at coordinate 215,810,362 of JANXHW010000002.1, read as the reverse complement.
TGGAAAGGCACGCTGGGGTCAAGAAAGAGAGAGGAACTTCAGTGCTCGGCTCGGGCAGGAACGGTGGCACGTGCCACTTCAAAAGGCTAGGCGTGCCACTAAGTGGCACCCATGCTGTGGGTTGGCCACCTATGGTTTATCTAGTACAGTGCCATTACAGCATGCAGCTTTCTGACCCTAGCGAGCTGTCTCCCCATTTACACAAAATTCCTGCACATTGCAGAGGGTTTGGAGTAATTTCAGTTCATGTAGGAAAACAATTATCCTATATGTTGACCTGTGTAAACTGAGGGTGTGGCATAGCGTATCTCCATCACTTTTCTGTGGCTGCATGCTGGGCTGGCTCAGCCATGAGACTGATGGAAGTGGCTTCTTCATGCAGTGGGTTGGGGGGGAGGCAAAGTCTAGCTGCTTCGATCAGCTCTCTAATCCTTGCTCTCTGAGAGCAAGTGGGAAGAGGATGGGGCAGCAGCAGCAGCACCCTACTGCCGCAGTGCTGCCGCTGTGAGTGATTCTGACAGTGGAATGCAAGAAGCAGCAGCAGGGCGATCCTTTTCTGATCCTTCATTTCCATGAGCAATCTGAACAGGATTGCTCAGCTCTGCCTCCTCCTTCTTGCCTGCCCAGCAAGAAAGGCCGGTGGGTAAGAAGCAGGAGGCGGCAGAGTCCCTTTACACCTTTTCCTTTTACCTTCCAGACTGGCCATCCATCTGTCACTGTCTCTTCCTCCTTGCTCTCCTCCAGCCTGTTGAAACAAACAAGATGGGTGGAACATGCTGTGAGCATTCCCAGCATGCTCTTCCCATGCTGTCATTTCAGTAGGCTGGCAGAGAATGAGGAATAAAAGGCAGCTGGTAAATAGTCCGCCTAAAAGGCAAAAGCTCTTTAGCCAGCTCAGGTCTAAGGAGAGAAAGGGGGCAGGGAGGCTGCTGCTGGAGGGGATAGGATCGGGGCATACTATCGCCACCGGATCCACCCCCTCCTTCAGCCTCCTCTTCCCCATTCCTCCACCTCCCCGCCTAGTTTTGCCCCCTTCCTGCCCCCGTTCTGCCCTCCCCCCACTCCCTGCTGCCTCCCCCATTTTGGCGGGTAGCCAGCAATCTGGCAACATGTGTGGGAAGGCTCGTACCTTCCTGCCGGTGCTCCAGCAGCAAGCTACTCTATGTGCTGCCAGAGCGTGCTTTCCAGCTACATTTCAGTAGCCAGCACTGGTGGAACATGCATTCCACCAGCGGGACAGCCCAATAGGATTGGGCTGTAGGTGACCTTGATCTCCTCTATGAAAGCAATCAATGAGTTTGATTATGCCGATTCTGAGGGAATCCCTTAAAAGAGGGCTGTTTTGATCATACTGTTCTCTTGACTCCTACGTTTTCTTCAATTCCTTTTGCAAGCTATATGAGTCCTGATGTTGCTTCTGGTAAAGAGATGAGTGACAGCTTTGAAGGAACAAGTGGAAGTGGAAAACAAGAAGGAAAACCTTCAAAGAAGCATAAGAAATCAACACGTGCTCGTTCACGTCAGGAAAAGTCCAACAGACCCAAACTGACAATTTTAAATGTAAGCGACTCAAATGTTTAAATGTAGGCTGTCTTTGTTCTGGACTGACTAACTTCTTTGATAATGTTGGAAATAACTATTGGTTCTTTTTATAGGTCTGCAACACAGGGGATAAGATGGTAGAATGTCAACTAGAAACACACAATCACAAAATGGTCACATTTAAGTTTGATTTAGATGGTGATGCTCCAGAAGAAATTGCTACTTATATGGTAAGTGCTTATTTGGCTTGAGCCTTTTTATATCATCGCCAAGACTTTAATTGCATGAACTGAATTGATACCACAGACACGTATTGGGTTGTAGCCTAACTTCCTCTTCTGTGAACAGAAACCGCTTTTTGCCAATGTCTTGCCTTAATCCTACAGCCCTCTGTGTCCCATTCAGTCATGTCCCAGACCCTTCAGTGTGGATTTGGTGAGTTGCATGGGAACTGCTGTGCTGCACAGTGGTCATGGAGCTTCCTTCCACTCACTCTCCTTAGGATACCAGTTCTGAGAATATGGCAGGGAGCTATTAAGCATGCAGGCTTGTTTCTGATTAGCATTTTCTTTCTAAATATGCCAAGTCAATGCACAAGGGAGTACTAGTGCTAGAGGAGATATCTTGCCTCTCTGTGAATGAACCACTCCTGTTCTCTTTACTGCTTGGGAAGCAGGCATGCCCTATGGAATGAGAGGTACTACTCTGGCCTTTGTGCATGCCTGTGTACATGCAATTACAATCTAGCAGAAGGTGGTGTGGTTGAGCTGCCACCTACCTGAAGAAAAGCTAAGACGAGACCAGTTTGAGACAACCAGAAGCTGCTGACAAGCTAAGATAACCTGTGTTATTGTGTTAACCCTCTGTCAGAGAGAGGAGTCGCTGTGTTAACCCTTTGTGAGTGTGAGTGTATGTGTGAGAGAGAGAGGAGTTGCTGTTGAGCAAGCTCAGAAGGTGTGTGCTGTGCAGCCAGAGAGATAGCCTCACCTTTGAAGGGAAACAGCTGGAGAATGAAAACATTATTGTAACACACACACACACACACACACACACACACACACACACACACACACACACACACACACACACACACACACACACACACACACACACACACACACACACACACACACACACACACACACAGGTGTTTAGAAAAGCCTGCCTATGTAAGCTGCCTTAAATAAAGTCTGACGAGAAATCTGATGACAAGAAAGTTGGTATATAAATACTGATGATGATGATGATGATGATATGTAATTCCAGGACATGGAGAAGTAACTAAAACTGCTGCTGGTTTGACCCAGGAAGATTTTGAGCCTCTAGTAATAGGCTCAAACACAACCAGATTGCTGAAAGTGCCTAATGACCCGTCAGCTAGTCTTTGAAGCTTGTACATATCCTGAAAAGCCTTCTGTGCAGTAGAGCATTAATTTACTGCTTAATCGAGATAGGACAGTTATATAATGATAATGCTTAATTTCAGAAGTCTTGCTAAACAATATTTGCTACAGAAGTATGAATTTGTCTCAAATCTAAACCATGATCTTCAGCATGGACAAACTCTTTCATAAGAAAAACAACAAAGAATCATGTAGCACCTTCAAAACTGACCCATTTATTTCAGATTTTGTGGCCTTCAGTCCACTTCATCAGATGCATGTACTGAAATGGTCTGTAGTCCACAAAAGATTATGTGGAAATAAACTGGTTAGTCTTTAAGACTAACAAGGCTCAAGACTTGAGTCTTGTTAGTCTATAATAAGACTCCTTGATGTTTTTGCTGCATCAGGCATGTTGTTACCATGGAAAGCACTCTATTTTATAGATAGATAACTTCTTCACATTCCTTTTAAAAAGCGGTAAATAAGCATTACATTTACCCTGGAGTCATGAAGAAACTGGAGACCAAAAGATGAGAGAGAATGCAGTTTGTGAAAATATGTTTGTGCATTCATATAGGTAGAAAATGAATTTATACTGCCAACTGAGAAAGAGATATTTATTGAACAACTGAAGGAAATTATCGACAAAGCAGAAGATATGTTTAGTGAAGATACAGAAGGGGAACGGAGTTCTGATCAGGGTACAAGCCCTCAGCAAGATACTTATAGACTGGATATCAATGAGGTATTGATCCTGAGTGAGTCTTAAAAATGTTAACAAACGTGGGTGATATGTTTCTGAATAACAAGTCATTATCTTTAACGCCCTACTTTAATTATCCAGTACTAAAATAAATGGTTAATCACTTGTCCAGTATTCCAACTTTTGCTATTTTTTGTTAAGCAGAGATTTCCAACACAAATATTTCCAACACAAATGTCTCTGAATTAATGCTTATATAGCCTAACAGCCTCTTTTCATTTCAAACAGGAGAATCGGCAATCCCAAGCAAGAATGCCAGTATATCAACAAAATGGTAAAAGAGTTTTCCAGGAATATATGTCCTCTCCAACTGTAAAGCAATGCTGCATAACCTACATTATATATTATTAATCATCATAATAACCACTTTAAGATGGTGTCAGCCCGGCCACATCATTAAAAGGAATGTACCCCAAAACATTAAGTTTGATTAGAGTCACAATGGCAACTGTTTTCCAGCTGCTACTAATCTCATGGGTGATATCATAATATTAAAGTAAAGGAACTGAAAGCTAACATATTGTTCTTGCCATCTCAAATAATAAGCTATTATTTCTATGGGGTCTTTATGACTCTTCCTTATGTTGGCAGAAATGTTATGACCACTTCTGTTTTTCGCGAAAACCGGAAGTGATCGTAAATTGCTGCAGAGTGGTGATCTGAAGCTCGGGAGGGGGCTGCGGAGGGTAGCGCAGGCCTCCCCGAACCCTCTGGAGGGCTCCAGGACCCCCAGTAACTGCGTAAATTGCATTAAAAAACTTTTTCTGCGGCGATCCCTGGGATCGCCGCTACCGCCATGTTGTCCCTGCCCCTTAAGGGGGCAGGGGGCAACTTTTGGTTCTAATGGTGGGTCAGTACCCACCACTTTGAGAAACACTGGTCTAAAACATATAGGGTACTCAATGTCATGCTAAATATTTCGTTATTTTTATGTAGGGCTTCTAGTAACAGAGTGTGCAATGTCACCTGGTGTTCTTTCCTATCGTGGTGTAGGAAGAAGCTTAAGAAACCTAGTAGGGGCAAATACATTTCATTCTTGAGTTTCTCCAAATCATTCTTGGCAAAGGCTTAAGCACCAGCCTTAGGAGACAAGTGCCAGCCCTGTTGTGCTTAGGTACAAGGTCAATCTCTACACTTACCCATGTCCACAGATTTTTAAAAGGAGCTGCTCTCTATAATCCACCTCCGTCCAGTTCATAGATTCCCATTCTTGGATCTAAATTGGGTCCTCACAGTGGATCCCACTTTGAGCCAATGGCAACATGTTTATGAAAGGTTCTCACATAAGTCCTTATTCTTGGTGGTCATCTCCTTGGATAAGATAGTTTCAGTATTAGGGGTGCTGTCATCTAACCCCCCAACTGCTTGACTCTATATGCTTATGCACAGGGTCACCTCAACATTTTCATTGATACAGGAGGTAATTTTGTCATAGTTTTGTTAGAAAAAGATGTGGCGCATGTTGGATGTTTGTAGGTCTTTTACTTGAATGGGACAGCATCAGTTTGCAAACCTAAGCTTCTTTCAGTGGCATCGTGGCACACTGCATGCAGGGGGGCGCCCCTGTGACATCACCACCGGAAGTGATGTCACCACCACTGCTGCTGCAAAGGACTTCCCAGATGCAGGGCAGGCAGGGACCCCAACTTTCGCACTGCCACCCACCCGCTTTTTGCACCAACCCTGCTCCCGATCCCACCGCCCATATGTCACCACCTCGCTAGTCACCCGGGGGCGGAACCCCCCCCCCCCGACACCTCTGACTCGTTACTTTTCAAGATTCCTCTTTGGGAGGAACACTCCTGAACCATATATCAGTGGCTCAATGACTGCATTATTTTGGTTATGAGACTGGTAAAACATTCACCAACAGGGATAACAGCTTATTGTGTCTGTGGAGTCACAGCATTAGCTGCTTTTTAGGGTAGGTCTTCCTTGGGCGAAATCTGCAGGGTAGCTAGATGGGCTTTTTTGCACACATTCAAAAAGCATTATAATAAATCATGATAAAATTGTGAAGAATGAATGCCCTTCTCACTGAATATGTTAAGGCCAGTGGTTCCCAACCTTTTTAGCACCGGGACCCCCTTTTGTAGAATGACAATCTCTAGGGCCGGAAGTGATGTCAGCAAGCAGGAAGTGATGTCATTGTTTTAATTACACTGTTTAATAAATTACATTTTTTTAAATAAATCACACTTTTAAATTTGTGCTCATACGCAGCCCCATGGGGGAGTGAGCTAATATTTACAGAGATGCTAAAAGGCAAGCAGAAAGTAACACGAGGTGAGCAAACAAGCCCCAAGAGAGCATCAGACACTTCTTTCTCTTCATACAAACATACAAACTTTCTCTGCAGGAGGGGAAGGAGTGAGCTGCCATCTTGGGTGTGGCCATTCAGCCGACATCCCACAACCCCCTAGAAACTGCTTTGCAACCCCCTTGGGGGTCCTGACCCCCAGGTTGGGAAACACTGTGTTAAGGGTTCTACGGCTTTTCCAATTCACTCTGGGGAATGTAGACCTCCCTCTGTCTGGGTGGAGAAGCTGCAAAGTTGATAGCCCTGTTTACTGGCTCAGGAAGAGGGACTAATGGAGACTGAATGCTCTGGGAGTTCTGTAGAACAGAAAAACTTCACAATAAGAATTTAACTTTTTTCGTTCTTCAAGACCGTGATTTTGTGCTTTCTTACTGAGTGTTTTCCTTCATTGAGCACAGTGGGATTTACTTCTGAATAAACATGTGTTGTGTTGGACTGCATATATAGTATAGGTTGAGTATCCCTTATCTGGACTGCTTGGGATGGGAAGTTGTATCTTAAACAGGATTTGTTTGGATTTTGAAATATTTGCATAAATATAATGAGACATCTTGGGGATGGGACCCAAGCTCTAAACACAAAATTCATTTATGTCACATATACACCTTATACACACAGCCTGAAGGTAATTTTATACAATATTTTTAATAATGTTGTGTCCCAGCATGCTTTGCACTATGCCAGCCAGGTGCTGATTTTTTTTTTCCAAAAAAGTCATAGCCTCCAAAATGTCTGGATTTTGGAATAGTCTGGATTTCAGATGTCCAGATAAGGGGTAATCAACCTGTAGTAGCCATTGTTTTAATCTCTATTATTTTTATTTAAAAAGGCCAAGGCATGATCTATAAATGCAGTAGTTCTTCATTAAATGCTAATCTGAGTACAAGTGTTGATATAAAAGCTTTGAAAATTCTAATCTTTTTTTTGTGTGTGATTAGTTCTGCATACAGGAAAACGTTGGTTTATTATTTGTCCTGTTGTGGAAAATCCAGCTGCTGAAGTACCAGCTTCACCCATTCCTCAAAGTGCAAAAAAGGCTGAAGCTCCAGGTATATGAGCTTTATGGACTTAGGAACATACAATAGCTTTATTTTATATTGCTTTTCCCTTGCTTTGTGGAAATACATATGGTTGTGAAATTCTCAGTTCATTACAGCAGTTGACAGGGGTTTTTTAATTTACTATTTTTAAGAAAGAAAAAATATGAGTAGAAGAAAAACTGTATAGTAGAAAGCCATTTAAAAGTAAGGATATGACCAATTAAAATGTATTCAAGGTAACTGGCTTGGAGCCAGGTTCTTTTTCTCTGATGGAAGGAGTCCTCTTCCTCCTACCACCAGCAGAAGGGAATTTTTGGATCCAACTCACTAACTCCAGATTGTTCTAGATATTTTTCTTTTTTTCCTCTTTTTGGCACCTGTACTGATAAGCCACAATGAGTAATGCAGAAACTGGAACATGGGGAAGACATCCAAAAATGTGTGTGTCCCATGGCTTAATATGGCAATTAGCTCTCCAGGAACAGGCACTTATATCAATCATTCATTACCCTGGAGGATTGGAATAAGCAACGGTAGCGAGAACAAGTGAGAGTCAAAACCTTTCTCCGGAGAGCACACATCTGTGGATGTTGAACTTGATTCCTTTCTATTTACATATGTATAACTAATTGACGTTCTTGCCACATAAATGAATTGTAAAGCCCCCTGTAATATATAGAACACCTTGTTATTAATCTCAATTTTCCAGCTGGCTGAAATGGGGTAGTGCATGATTACTGCTAATAGCCAATAAAGTGTAATGCATTTTCCATTAGAAATTGCTTAGATAGAGCTGTCACAGTCAGTAAGAATAGCCTTTCTTTAGGATCACATTTCAGCTGAGCATGCAGATTTACAAAATGTGAAAAATTATCTTAATTTATTTGAAGAGATTTTTTTAAGAGATTTAGCCTTTTTAAAACATTGTTTTAAGAGGATAGACTGCATGGTGGGTTGCATCTTTCTGCTGAGACATTTCTGCTGTTTGAGGTTCATATGTCAATAGCTAGATCTCACAAAGGAAAGAGTCATCCTTTGAATTCAGAGTTATCCTTCTCTGTTGTTGTTTGCAGATCTAGAGCCGTCAGATGATCAGCGGTTGAGCTCTATGGTGTCAGGCAAACAAAATAATTTAGCATATCAGAAGCTTTCAAATCAAAGGAGCACCTATGAGAGCCCCAGAGGAACACCACCTCCTTCTCCTCTGACGCAAGTCTCTGCTACAGCGTCAACCTCCCTTTCACAGGCCCAGCCAGAAACATCAACTGCAACACCCCCAGTCACAACTCCATATGCTCTAGAACAGGTTGCTGAAAATTCAAGTCGACCAGAATGTCCTCCACTACAGCTTGTTGTACCTAATCAGCCTGACACTCCTGTCCACAACGCAACCTCACTTGAAGAGCAGACACAGCTTTCTCTAAATCCCCCACTGCAGGCACTACAACAGATAGATGAAAATGTTTGTGTCCCTGATGAGCATTGCACGGCTGGGCTGCCAAAACTGACTCAGTCCATTCCTGCACCGGCAGCAGATGTCTGCCCACCCCCTGTTGTCTCTGATGCTACTATTTTGGAACACCAGCCTCCAACACAAATCCCCAGTTCGTCAGACAACAGTCAGCCTGGCCTGATGCAGCATTCTTTTGTAGGCCAGATACTTCCTGTGTCTGCTGTCCCTGATCCTTTGGTTGCAGCAGCACCTCAGCTTTCAAGTCCACCTCACATCACAGCATCTGCAGCATCCCAGCTGCATGTAATACCAACCCAATCCCAGGCTGGATCAGGCACAGGCCTTGCTGTTGGTGTGCCTCAGCCACCTTGTACAGTAGAGTCAGATGGTGAAGGGCCACCCAGAGTTGATTTTGCTGACAATACAATAAAAAGCCTGGATGAAAAACTGCGCAACCTGCTTTACCAAGAGTATGTTCCAACATCTTCTGCATCAGCAGCTACACCAGACAGTTTTGTACCTTTAGAGCAGGGGGATGGTGAATTTACCTTGGCGCCTTTGCCCACACTTGTGCTGGATTTGAAAGTTCCAGGAACTGGCATGGAGGCTACTGTGGCTGAGGACCAACCTGCACCCAGCACAACTTCTCCTGTTCTGGCAAGTCAACCTGTGCCTATGCTTCCTTTACCCATCAACCCAGGAATCATATATGTACCATGTATAGGCTAAGCATGAACCAAAAACTATGTGGATAAATCCTAACTCTCTGAATTTGGAGTTTTCAGGATTCTATCTGGATTCCCCCAGAATTGGTTGGCAGTTGTAATTTACAACTACAAGCTCTGTGTATACATATTATACGTCTAGAATATCACACATTATGTGGTATCTGTCAACTTCTACTGTTAATGAAAAAATAACATAGAGCCTAGAAAAACAAGAAATGCAGATTGTTTACGTGAAGTAGACCTGTTTTAGGACAGAATAAAAAATATACCACATTTGTATGCATTTATATAAAGAATAACACTTTCTACTTGGTCTCTGAAAGATAATTTATATTTCGGTCCTTTTGCTTAAAGGTGAGAACATCTGAAGTTACGTCTGTCAGCATCCATCCTTCAGAAATAAGCCATGGATCAGAAAGCAAAGCAGGTAGCAAACTATGAAACAATTTGGATGTCTATTCATCCTTACAGATATTCTTGAGACCAGCTACAGTCTGAATGACCACCAGCGGTGGGATGCCTTCCTAGATGTTAGATTAAGAGATTCTTAATTTATCTATCATTTTATTACCTTTCTTTTTCAGCCTTTCTCCAAGGAGGTCAGAATGGCTTACTTGGGTTTCTTCTTTCCTCTCCCCCAGCCTTTTATCCTTACAGCAGTACTGTAAGTGTAGGTGAAGCTGAGAGAGAGCAACTGGCCTGAATTCACTAGATACCAGGGAGCTTCACAGCTGAGCAGGGATTTGAACCCAAGTCTTCGTAGCCCCACACTCTGTCCAAGAATTCACAGTACAGCAAGTCCTCGCTTAAAGTTGTTTTGTTAAGTCATTTCATTTTAAAGTTGTTGAGGAAAAAAAAAACGATTCCCAGCTGGCCCCAAAAGCTCACATTTATTTCCATATTTTATATTAGAAGCATTTGGGGTCTTTATTTAGAAGTTTGGTGATGGTTTTTGTGACCAGAAATATGCCGTGAACTCTTGCTTACGTTTATCAATTAGCCTATTGTAAAAGAAAAGTGGTTTCGTTCTGTCTCGCTTAAAGTTGCAGTTTCCAAGAACCTATCGACAACTTTAAGTGAGGACTTGCTGTATATGTGTATGTTTACAACATATGGTTTGAAATATTTTCAAAGGCAAAATCTGGTACCTTCAGTGGAAATGTCAAAATCTTGCCTTTTATACATGTATAATTAATTCTTACTTTGGGACATAATTTTTGTTGAAAGTGTTCTTCATAACATTCTCACTAAGAATTTTCATATATGCTGGGCAGTGCCTCCCTCCCTATATGTTTAGACGCTGAAGCCAAAACAGAAACGGGAAAAAGTGGAAGAAGCACATATCTGCTTATCACTGCTTCTTAGAATGATCCAAACCATAGCTTGACATGCTTGTTTTTCCACAGTTTGGTATGAAACACTAAAAGAAATATGGCATTAAGAGACGGTACAATGTGTGCAGAAGTGTAGATTAGTGCCAGTTCTGCAGAATTGACCAGCTATGTGGAGTAAAAGGGTGGGAGTGAGGCCACTCACTCCACATACCATGAGCATCTCTCCTGCCTGCAGTTCACTGGACCTCTACACATGGGTATCTTGTATGTATAAAGTCTATGTATAAAAAAATCCAGCACAGAAGGTTCAAACCACATGATCGATATCCGACATCAAATTTAGGAATTGATCATGCAACACATGCTCCAAAACATGTTGGCTCTATGGAAATGAGATGTCTACACACATGGATGTCAGCAAGACCCAGAGACAGGTCAGGAGCTCACAGTAGCTGCAGCAAGCAGCCCTTCTCCTGCCCCCACACTATGTGTAGCCAGTACAACAATCAGAGCTGGCTCATTAGTTGCTCTCTCCTTCCCAGCAAGACTCTTAATATTTTTTCATTGAATTCCACAGACATATGGTTGTGAAATTCTCAGTTCATTACACTGAATTTAGGACTGAATATTCACAGCATGTCAATTGTGATGGCCTCAAGAGTTGCATTTGCCATCCTAATTTATATTTAGTTTTATAGACGGGAACTGCAACCCTGCACATAGTTATGTCCCGTTGACACCAGGACTGCAGCCTTGTAAGGACTTTAGGCATGATTTCATTAATGAAGATTAATTATGTTAACTTTTGCTTTGCTCTAAAATCTACATATCCAGATGTGTGTGCATTTTTTGTTTCCAATGTATTAAACAGGTCAAGCTACAAACATTACTTCAGCTTCTGTTGCCATATCATCAGGACACCCTCAGGTATTATAAACTTAAAATTTACTGCTGTACTAGTCCCTCCCCCTCCCTACATTTGTATCTCTTTCCTCAAAGCAATTGAGGTCATTGTTAACTCCATAAGAACAAATGTTTTTAGCACCATATTTTCCAACTAGACTTCATTTTCTTGCTTCTCCTTGCAGGTTGCTCTTTCATCATTAAATCTAGCTGAACATAAAGACGCTTCTAAGAGGAATGAGAAGAAAAATGCTGTAACATTATTTGAAACAGAAAAAAATAAATCCCAGAGAGATGACTCTGTAGACTCTAGCTTTTCTGAGAAACAGGCTGATGGTACACCAGCAAAAACAATTGGCAGATTTTCAGTGATCAGCACACAGGATGAGTTAACTTTGCCATCCTTGCAGTCCTTGAGGTACTCTGCGCCGCCAGATGTGTATTTGGACGATCAGCCGTCTAGCCCTGATAGAAAGATACCTTTTCGGTGTGTGCAGACAGCATCCTCTATTGATGTTCTTTGTGCTCATGATTCCAGTGACTCAGGAGATGAATCTCTTCAAAGAAAATCAGCTGCTACTCCACCATCACTTCAGAGCAGTAGTGCAGGAAAGTCCTCATCTTTTCTGCAGAAGTCTGGAAAATCAAGTACACAGGGTCTCGATTCACCTAACGGCCAGGGAACAAAAATCCCAACTATCAACGTAACTTCTTTCCACTCACAGTCATCCTATGTGAGCAGCGACAATGACTCAGAGTTTGAAGATGCAGATATGAAGAAAGAATTGCAGCATCTGAGGGAAAAGTATGTTTCTTTTCCAGGAGAATTTGAGGGATCCTTCTGTATGCTTGTGCTTAGGGAACAGCCCAGCTGAATTCTTACATTTCTTATTTTTTTTCTCCTCTTACCCTTACCACAAGTGGGGGTGGGCATATATAAATGCCTGGTCTTTGGCCTATTTCTCTCTGAAATAGTAAACCTCTGTCTCTAGGCTGTACCACCTCAGACTGTAGATGAGGTGAATCATATGACTGAATGTTTCTCTGTACAAAAACATTCCTTTCATGTAGAAAACTGTTAGGAAGAAGAATTCACCTCTAGTTTTCTAGCTGCAGATAATACTTTTGTATGGAGATAGAATTCTGTTATAAGAGCCTATCTCTGTACTCTGAAGTGGTTCAACCAAGACACCACTATCAACTTAGTGAGGACTAGGCTAATATCAGATGGTCCGAGATAATGAGATGGTCATTGTGACTCATTTTTTTAAATAACAGAGTGGACGTTCTCTGTTATGTTTATACTACACACAACAAAACTAAACTGATTTTCATGCAATGAGGATCTCGGAATGGGTTATCAGTCAGACATCTCAGCTCCCCACTTTATATAGCTCTGCTGCAGAGCTGGATTTTATTGAAAGAAAATTAAAAACAAATCTGATTGCTGAATAGTTTGTTACTTAGTTCATTTATTTTATTTACCACTTTTGATTTCATTAAGAGAAATGGTTATTGCATCTTATGTGTGAAAGTGAATGGCTTGCATTTTTAGCTAGAATTGTTTGTTTATTTACACTTTCACTCAGACTGTGTTTTCTTAACCTATTTTTTCTTAATCTAGTCTTCTTGCGTTTACTCTTCTAGTACATAGAAAAACACTTTTTTCTTTTCTATAATGGTTTTGATCAGGATGAGGAATGATACAGAAAGATTTACTGTACACAATTAATTTAGTTATCCTGGAACTAATATCCATCTGTTCATATTGGGAAACAGAAATCCTGGAAGACATTTAAGGACTAGTCCTAATTGTGTACCAAGAACAATTCTGTTGAACTTCAATTGAATTTTGAACCTCAGGTTTTTCAGCAATTATTAGAGTTGTTATATCAGCCGCTGTAATGCTGTCCTGGAATTGTGTGAAAGGTTTTCATTAGAGTAAAATTTTATAGGTCAAAATTTGTGTATGTCAATATAACAGGAATATATGCTTAACCCAGGGTTTGGGATATATCCCATGAAATGCAGATGAAAAACTTTGTGACTATGATGTATATTCATAATGGTCTCCGGGAGAGGGAGAGGGTGACTTAGTTCATGGTAATGGAAAGTAAAATGTTAAAAGTTTTTTACAGACTTTACAAATGCCGGATGTGTCCACCCTGTGTGACACGGCAAATGTCTATCCTGTAATCCAGTTCGGCCCACACTCGCACCAGCGAGTGACACCTGAGTGACAGCCATGGTAATGTGTTGTTTCAGTTCCATTCAACTGAAACAGCAGAGGCGGCACAAACACCTGGTCCTTAACGTAGCCCCAGAAGAAATCACATGGCATTAAGTCCAGTGATCGAGGTGGCCAGTCATCCTACTCCAAAATGCAGTAAGCCTTCTCTGTGCCTGACACCATCCTGACTGACAGGAACTCCCCCTACAGGCCAAGGATGTGCCACTGCACACACACAAAACTTGGAGACTTTCTATCACCATGCGCTGTGCTTCCGTATCCCTTATCGTTACGGTGTTATGGCTCGCCGAAATCCTGGAGACCGTTATGACTCGCCTCGTATACAATTACAAATTAAAGGTATGCTTACAAATACAGATGATTCTGTTTAAGCAATACTTAAATGTGATACTCAGCAACCTGTTTTATTTTTATTCTCAGACACATGAAAGAAATTGCTGAGCTGCAGACTCAACAGAAGAGAGAGATTGAAGCTCTGTACATTCGACTGGGAAAACCATTGCCTCCCAATGTGGGGTTCCTTCATTCTGCCCCACCAAGTGGCCGTCGAAGAAGAACCAGCAAAAATAAATTAAAAACTGGAAAATTATTAAATCCTGTCATTCAACAGCTCAAAACAACAACATCCAATACAAGTATGTGTTCAGCAGATATAAAACTGTCTTCTATAGGTAACGTCACCAATGCTGTCAGTTTGCAGTCATATGTTTTTGAGGTACACATGATGTATAATGAACAAAGCCTGTGTAAGTTTGAGACTTATTGTCCTTTCGGAGTGATCCAAGTCTTTGAACTGTGGCTATGTTCTAAGGGAGATTTGTTTTTTTTAGCCATTACATTATTTACCAGTAATGAAGGGAGAGAATCTGTTAAGATGGACTTGGTTACATTTCCTGATTTTTTTCTAATGTTTTTCCTAACGTTTTTATAATGATTAAATTTCATAAGGACATCTGGCTATGAAGCATTAAACACCATCACAACAATAGCAGCATACCACAACATTTGAATAGAACAGAAAACTGTTTCAGAGTGTTAGTGACTGTCTTGATTGGAAAATTGTGGATTTTTGTCTTTCTTTAGTTTAGTCTACACTGAAAATGATCTGTCCCAGGGCAGATGTCGTCAAACAGGAGGATCAGCATTCTTTTTTATTTTTTATTCTGTTCTTAAGTTCTTAAAATAGTTTATAAAGCAAAAGAAACAGGAACCCAGTTCTAAGGGAGAACACAACCTTTTAAAAACACATAACGGATACACCAGCCATTGGAAAGGACACTATGTTGAGATGAATAAGAACAGTTCTCCTACTACTACTACTACTATTAAAAGTACAATCCTCACTAACTATACGTGGTCAGTATAAAGGGCCAGCTGCTGTATCCTGAGCCCACTCCTGGACCACACTGGCGTGGTCCAAGAACACCTCAGGAGAAGGGGACATTCGTCCCCTTCCCTGAGTGTAGGGCTGCCCAGGTCCTATGGGCGTACATCCAAGGTGGCGGAGAAAGTCCGGCACAGGCTGGGAAAGGGCCTAGGATATTGGCAGAATGCGCTGCCGCTATCCCAGCCCTCTCCAAGCCCGGGCCAGCCAATGGCCACCACCCCCATGGCTGCCCCTGCCTGCCCTTCCCACCACCCCTGCGTCCACTGGTGCTGGACTTATTGTTGTTGGTGGACACAGGGTCCGGGGGCGGCGGCGGAGTGAGGGCTGCTGGTCCTTACTCCCGAATCATCGCAAACATGCTTTATGGCACGTTTGCGACGCTTTAGAGCGGCAGAGCACACACTTCGCCACTTTAAAGATGCACAGGATTGCACCATAAGTATAAGAGAGCCCTAGTTCAAAAGATGTCAAATGGAGCCCTGTCACCCTTCTTTCTTTTTGGCTGGTGCGCGCGTGTGTGTACACACACACACACACACACACACACACACTTAAGTACACCAGACAATGGATTGAAATGGGAGGCTCATAAAACATTGGGACAGGGCAAGGGGTGATATGCTGATTCCTCCTTAAGGGACTGTATACACCCTGGGACTGATTAGGATCTTAACAGAGCAATCCTGTGTAACTCTTGCACCAATGTAACAGTAGATCCACCAGTGTAAGTGCACTTATGCCAGTGTAACTTTCTGACAACGACGAAAGCAGGATGGATACCAGCGTAATCCCTCTCGGACATTGCACATGTGCAGTTCAGACGCAAGCGCAACTCTGCCAGTGCGGGGGGGGGATTCCGGGGGCGTTTGTAACCCCCGGAATGCCCCCTGCACTGGCAGAGTTGCGCTGGCATCCGTCCTGCATCAGAACTGTGCATGCGCGGCGTCCGGGGTTACGCTGGTGTCCGTCCTGCATCTGTCGGTGTACAAGTTACACTGGCATAAGTGCATTTACACCGATGGATCTACTGTTACACCGGTGCAAGAGTTACACAGGATTGCACTGTAATAATGGTAACATCAACATTATTTTTAATGGTAAATATCAGTTGTTTGCAGATAATATTTAAATCAGAAGTCCCAGGCATGCATTTGCCACTTCATAATTTCAGTCCTTCCTTCCATTCACCTAGGCTCAAAATGATTTTTCCTACCTTCATTTCAATGTTGTCAGTGTCTTCATCTATTCACCTCCAGCTGTGCTTGTGATACTGGATGAAGGCAAGTCATCTGCAGTATCCCTCAACTTCTTTCCACCTTCAGACTCACCTAGCACTGTATAGCTTCCCTTGGGGGTCAGGTGCCTTTCTTTGGAAAACAACCCTTGAAATAATATTAAAATAATACAGTTTGGTGACAAAAAATAACTTTTCACTGCTGGTCTGTTAATTGAAAGCCATCATGTGGCTTTGTTTGCTACAAGAGACTTTGTAAATAATAATAATAATATACAGTATTTATATACCGCCTTTCTCGGTCATTGGATTTCTCCTCCGACTTTAATCCAAGGTGGTGTACATGGGCAGGCTGTCCTAACCCCCCTTGGGTTTTTTTTACAATATATATAAATGTCCGATCTTTCATGAACGGCTACTTTCCAGGTGGTATCCTTTTTTACAGTCTGACAATTCTGCTGGCTGGTGCCTCCCACACTCGACCGACGCAGCTGGAAGCTCTTATCTCTCCTCCTGGAGGCTTTCACAGCTTTTTGCCGGTGGCGTGTCTCGAACTTATCAAGTTCACTGGTCTTCGGGCTTTGAAGGCAGCAGCTCTCCCAACTGAGCCAGATTGTTAACTTTCTGATTGTTAACTCAATTAACTGTTGAGTTAATTTAAAAAACCAGTTTAAATTATGATTGAACCAGATTTTTTGCAGTGTTTCCCTAGGTTGGCCGCAGTTGGTATCGTAACTATGACTAGGATTATTTGATTCTGTCTGTTTAGCAGCATGATGATAGATAATGGATCAGAAGGTGTTTTCTCTTTCTGTCAGAGGAAGAGAACCTTTGAATTTAACTTAAGGGCTACAATATTTCAAAGCTTTATATTTCTGCAATGGGATAAAAGCAGTAATATTAAACTCAGCTTAAGTGTGGTCACACATTTTTATAGTACAGCACTTCTTTTCCTTAGATCTCTTATTTTAGACTGGGGGATGGAAAAATTTAGCAGGATCAATGCCAACATTTTTCATGGGAATAGAAAGCATGAGTAATGGAGCGTACCAAGGGAAGATGTTGTTGTAGACTTTTATAAAAGTACACTCTAGATACAGGCCAAGAGTCAGGCCAAAGATTCAAACTGGGGTAATACAACACCTAGAAACACGGGAGAACCAGTTTATTATATGGACACAGGTAGAAAGATAATAGAAAAGCCTGTAGGAAAACAGGATTTATGAGAAAATGGGTGTTGGAGATAGGAAGGAGGAGTACGAAAGAAAGTGCAAGATGGAGAGCATGTGTTTGACTCTGAGGTAACAGCTACAAAATGAACGCCCAGCCTATAATATGTACAGAAGGTCCGAGCAGAATCCACATTTGTTAGTTTGTGGGGAAGGCGAAGGGCATAAGCAAAAAAAGTCATAGCAAGTTGTTCACTCCCCATTTAGATACAATGTCCAATCAAAGATAAAGCCATTCTTACCCCGTCGGGAGTTGCTAGTTGTCAGCAAATGAAGAACGTTTAGGAAGGCATCCTATCTGGACCAGCTGAATACTTTATGACCCACATGACAAACATGGAACTGTCTCATAGTGCAATCCTCTGCTTGGCCGGAGCCTCGGCGCAGGCCTAGGGTGTTGCAAACATGCCGGAAAGCACGTTTGCAGCACCCGACATCTAGGTGGTGCCATGGCCTACTGCCTGCCCGCGAGGAAGGTGGCCAGTGACGTGGAGCAGGTAAGTCCTGCTCTGAGCAACACTGGAGCTAGCGGGGGATGGGGAGGGGTGTAACAGGGCAGGGGAGGGGGCAGATCGGCCCTGGGAGGGGGTGGAATCAGCATCCTCATTGCACGCCATATTCTATCCTCCCTCCCAGGCCTCCAGCCCCGACACAGGGCTTGCCGGGTCAGCACTGCCAAATTAGGTGATGCTGACCCGAGTAGCCCCATGGTGGAGGCTGGGGTGTTACTTTATGTAAGGGGACAAATGTCTCCTTACTCCAAGGAGATCCCCAGCCCGTTCCACTCCAGCACTGGGATACAGTGTGGGCAGCACCCGCGCTGCACTGGTGCTGGATAGGATTGCGCTGTCAGTTCGTCTCTCTGCCCTCCTTATGCAAGTCATGCTAGACGCTCAGAGCCTGGATCCAGGCTTGCTTTTCAGCAGTAGGGTGGTGGCTGTGGCTAGCAGTGCCTTGGCACACAGTTGGCAGGGGAGCTGCTGTGCCCATTCCTGGCAAAGGCAGATCTGACCACTATCATAAATGCTGCCCTGGTGACTTAAACAAGCTAGCCTGGGTCAAGATATTGCATTAATGGGTCTGCCTTTCAAAAGTATAGAGAAACTTCAGCTGGTTCAGTATGCTGCAGCCAGACAGTTGGCAGGAAACTCGTGCCATGAATTATATGAGTCCATCGCTGTTTGATCTGCTTTGGGTTCCAATCTGTTTCTGAGACTTGCATGGTTTGGAACCAGGGTATGTGAAGGAATACCTATTGCTTTGTGAACCTGTCCAGCAGTTGAAATCATTGGCAGGAGCCCTGCTCTCTGTCTTGCCTCGATCTGAGGCATGGCTGATGGGAATGAGCGACAGGGCCTTTTCAGCAGTGGTGCCTAGGCTTTGGAATTCCCTCACCAAGGATACCTGTTTGGCCCCCATGTTGCGCATCTTCCAACTTTTATTGAAATCTTTTATTAGGCTTTTGGATTGCATTAGTTTCTTTCCCTGAGTGGTTAATTTTTATGCAATGGTTGCTTTGGTTTTCTGCTGATTAGATTGTTGGTTCTGTGTTGTATGTATTTTGATGGTCTTATGATTTTATTGTGGTATTTTAACCCTAATTTGTATGGTACTGGGGGGGGGGGCTTTTGGTCAAAAGCAGCATCATAATTGTAATAATAATGTTAAAAGGCTGCAGGCTTAGCTCAGTCTCTGGATAATTCAGGCATAGAGCTTGTCACTGTGGGTTTCTTACCCACAGGTCGCACGTGTAGAGTGTTGTGTAGCATCACTAAATGCTCTGTGAGGCTTGTCAAAATGTTGTTTCCAGAAGATGGGGGCAGCAGCACGGCCTGCAAGCTGTGACTCCTGTCAGTGGATAATCAAGGATACCATTCTGTAATAGAAAGAGGATGATTAAAAAAGTTCCAAAGTCTATAACGTTACACAACATTGCAGTCATCTTCCTGCTACCTTACCTAGCTTCCATCTCATCTGTTTCCAGGCACCATCTGTGGTTTTAAGTTAAAACTTTTGAATTCGTTGTCAAACTTTGTTATTTCAAAAGGCTGTAAGTTATTGCAAAACGATGGAGGAGTAGGACAGCCCTCCTCCTGCACACTTTGCTTATCTTTTCAGTCCCAAAAATGAGAGAGTGGAATCTACATTAATTCACTACTCCAAATTTCTGTCCTCCCCTAATTTCTATATAAAATTTTGAAGAATACAGTATTATACTTAGAAGGGACGGACAATTTATTTTGCATTTGTTTGTGGCTGCCCTGTCATTCTCTTTGACAACTATGCTCCGTCTTCCCGACACACTGATTTTTTCCTCAAATTATTTCCTTGATTTTCTTTCATAGCTGAGAAGTATTAGAAAACTGTTCTGATAACCATTTTCTCACGTTGCACAATGCAGTACGATTTTATCTCTGTCCGGCATCTAATTCTTCTTTCTTGTAGAGATACTCACAGCTCAATCCTATCCTCCCCAGGCATAAGGGTGTGCAGCATGGACCATGCAGCCCACGCTGCATCCTATCTAGGGGAGGCTGTGGCTGGAGGTCTACTTGGGATAAGCGGGTATTTACCCACTTACTCCGAGTAAACCCCCAGCCTGTGCAAAGGGGCTACTTGATTCTACGCCAGCTTGATAGCCGTAACAGACACAGGTCCACTGGTGTCACTACAGGGGGGGGGGGGGGAGCTGTAAGTTCTGCTGAAATCAGAGGCGTAACAATCCATAATGGCCCCTGGAGCAAGGGGGTGGGGCGACGCGCCCTCGCGTCACGTAGACGCGCCCCCCCCGCCCATTTCGCTCCTATTTCGGAGCCAAACGGCTTGCAGGGCGGGAGGGAGGGCCAAAACGCGACGCTGCTTCGGGAGCCGGTGAGTTCTCCTGACCGCATTCTGCCCGCCCCCCCCCCCCCGCGGTGGAGCGCCTGGAGCGACTGCTCCATCCGCTCCACCGTAGTTACGGTGCTGGCTGAAATTGGAGTCTCCCTTACACAGAGCAATGAAGCAGCCCCGCCCCCTCACCTTCGGAGCCTTTCAGGGAAGCGGAAGCAACGCGCAGGAGACTCCCTGTGCGTTGCTTTCGCTTCCCTGAAAGGCTCCGAAGGTGAGGGGGCGGGGCTGCTTCGTTGCTCCGTGTAAGGGAGGCTCCAATTTCAGCAGAACTTACAGCTCCGCCCCCCCTGTAGTGACACCAGTGCACAGGCCCCCTTCCAGCCCTAACCCTCCCACCTCCCCTGCCCCGTTATGTCCCCTTCCCGCCCTCCTCCAGCTCCTGTGCCGCTCAGAGTGAGCTTACCTGCGTGTGCGGGGCCTGGATATGGCACCGGCAGGATGGCGCAGGACTTCCTGGCACCGCCTCCTCTCCGGGTGCCAAAATGTGCCTTCTGGCATGTTTGTGACACCCAGCGCCAACGCTGCAGTGCCGGAGCCCATAGTCCATAGGATTGGGCCGTCATTCACAGAATGGTTGGAAAATGAAACAAACTTCTCCAGGGAAGTTTCTCCAGGGAAGAAACAAACTTCTCCAGGGAAAGAAGTCTCCTTTCTTCGAGATGTTTTAAAGAGAATGCCAGATGAGTATCTATTTATTTAAGCCTGGGGGACATTTTGCCAAGACTGCAGGTAGGCTATTACTACAATTCTGTATGAACTTATTTGAGAGTAGGTCCCATGGAATTCCACTGTACTTACTTCTGCATAATTGTGCATAGGATTAGGCTGACAGTACTCCTTGCAACTCAGTTATTAAGCTCCATTGGAGTTCTTAGTGGGGAAAATGACTTTGGAAATGTGCAGTCCAACCCACAGTCAAAGAATAACTGGTTGACATATTAGACATTGCTGAAATGGATAAGCTCACAAACAAGATTTACCACAGGAATAGACTTATACTAGCTGAATTGATAGGGTTCATTTATAGCATACTATAATTAGAACCAAAATTTTAATTGGATTACATTTGATAGAAACATCCTTTTTATGTTAATTATATATTCATAAAGGTTTTGGGTGTTTGTTTGTTTAAATTAAAACCTTCTATGGTTTTTAAAAGAAATTGGCCAGGATCCAAAAGTTACACCACTGTTTTCTGTGCACAATGGAGTTCTGATCTTGTGTTTTTTTTTCAAAACAGCCATTTCCAAACTGCTTTTCTGTTTTGAAGCTGATTTTGATATGACGTGAAAATCAGCTATTCTAAAACAAAAAAAATCAAAGTCTCTTGTCTCATAAAATTCAAAAATCTCAAAGTCATTTGCCATTTCTTCAATAAGCTTTGTGGATCCTGTCCCCGTCTTAAGTCATAAAGCCCGACCCACACCGCACGAGCTCAGGCGCGGAGGCGAGCGAGCGTAGGTGCTGGCCTCTCGCCTCCGCGCGCTGATCTCGTCTGTAGGAGTGTCTTCCCGCAATTAGTCCCTCCTGTTGTCCCGCCTTCTTAGAAAGCGCAGCGGTGATTGGTTAAGCACAAGTGCGGTCCGATACATGAGAGAAGAGAGAGAGGGGTAGGAAGGAGAGAAAACTAACAAAACAATTTGTGCCGGGAATAGAATTCATCTTGCTAACTTTTGTGAGAAGGAGAAATGGATCCATGAAAAATCAGAGACTCAAGTGAGTTCCAATTGATTGACAACCCCTTTCATCCCGCCCTCTCATCCAATTGGTTGGCTGCAGTAGCTCCGCGAACCCGCCCCTCAAAAGATGGGCAAACAATTTTATGTACGCCCCGGAAATCGGGAGATCGCAGCTGCTCCGCTCGCTTCCGCAATGGTAACCAGACACCTCCGCACAGCTCTGCAAAGCACCTAGCGCATCTGTGACACGCCGGAATTTGTGCGGTGTGGGTTGGGCTTAAGATAAGAACATAAGAAGAGCCTTGCTGGATCAGGCCAAAGGCCCATCTAGTCCAGCTTCCTGTATCGACTGCTGAATCTGAGTACACTAAGGCTACACCCTGTAAACTAATGTGGGGGATGACTTTCATTTTTACATTGGTATTGCAAACTCTGAGAAGTTAGCTGGGTATCTGTGTGTATTTGGTTCAGCTGCAGAGCTTTATTGTATTGTGGATTTCTTCCAGTGCTTCAGAATGTTTGAAGTTGCTCTCAGTAATGAGCTGACAGTTGCACCTCGTTGTCTCTCATGGCACTTGGTGATTTTTGTGTATGTCCTTTTTAGGCAACATATCAGACTGCAAAGACACTCTGGCTAAAGAACATACTAAAACTCAGACTAGTTCTACTGAAGCCACAGCACTAACTTCATCCACATCAGCCATACTTGGAAAGTCAGTTCAGACACAGCAGCCCTGCTCTGTCAAGGCCTCGTTGTCCTCTGACATCTGCTCTGGATTAGCTACTGAAGGCGGTGATGCCCATGGACATTCTGGCCAAGGTGATTTATTATACTTAGGGCTGTCATTCATTCTATGCTGAAATTAGTACTCATTATTTCAACAATGATTACAAGTGATTACAGTACAGTGGGACAGCTTTTACATTTGGATATGGTAGAAGCATTACAAATACTTTCTAAGCGCTGACTTAAAGTCACTGTTTCTTAGGCTAAACCTACTTCATAGAGTTTTTGAAAGGATAAATCAGTCAAGGTGCTATAAAAATGATACAAATAATTGTAATGGCGTCTCCACAGATCAGGACAGTTGTAGAAATCTGAACAGCTAACACGCTGTGAGAACTCGTCGGGTACCGGTTCGGGGAGAGGGGTGTAGAAGGGGAGGTCCTCCTCCTCATCGACCTCCAGGGCCGCCATTCCTAGGTTCCCCCGAAGCTCGAAAGAGAACCAGGGGAGGGGAGGAGCTGATGTCTGGTAAAGCCGAGGTTCCCTATGGCCTCAGGTGTTCTAGAGGGCGGGGGTTGAAGCACCACTCAAGCCGCCTCTCCAGCGAGTCGTCCGTTCCCTGGCCCCTAAGCAGCCGCCTGCTTCGGAGCCTCCCGGCCGACTGACTCATCATCGGCCGGAACTCTCTTTATATAGCCCAGGCTCCCTCCGCCCCGCCTCCCGGTTTGACGGACAGGCGGCAAGGCCAATGGGAGGCCCTCCTTCTGGGAGTGTCCCTCCTTGCCGCCTGCCCGACCGTCGGGCCCGCCCGGGGTTGTCTACAGGCCGCCGCGGGAGCGACGGCCCGTCCTGGGGTCCCGAGGGGCCGCGTCGGCTGTCTCCCCCGGGGCCTCCGGAGGCCTCGGCTGCACCCGGGGAGTGCGCCATTGCTTGGAGCGTTGGTGCTCCGTCGCCGGGTGAGTCTGGCTGGGGCGAAGTCGGGCTGCCGAGCGACAGCCGGGGCGGGGAGAGTACGGGCGAGCCGGAGCTCCCCGTACACACGCCTTTTGAAAATTAACAACAGTAGGAAGGTAGTACAATGTGAATGAAGAAAAATATATTAAATGTCTGTCTCATACTCACATTATAGAAGAATTACTCATTGCCAAGGAATGGTGCATCTTTTTTAAAAAATGGAACACTTTGTAAACTGAAATAGTTTAGTAGCATGGAAAGACTGGCTCCCCCCCCCCCTTGGTTCATACACCTAGGTTCATATTGTTTGCTACTGATGATGTTAGAATTTTCTTTCTAAGGCATTAATTCATATTAACCTCTAAAAGGGAGCAGTTACGCTTCCACCACCATGCAAGTTAGTTTCATTTTTCTCATGGCTTTCTGGCTTTACTAGAGGGTCTATTGTGTTTTAAATACAGTTATACAGTTTTCAGTAGCTAGGTTCATAAATTCATCATGATATGGTAGAAATACGGTATCTGTTGTAGCGTGCAATGATGATTAAAAATCAGTACCTCACTGAGTTCTGCACAACCTGCCAAACTAATCCTATAAAGTATCTATTTTCTTCTGCTGTTGTTTTTACACCCCTTTGCATATAGCCAATGAACTTACTCCTCTTTGGCAAGGCTAAAATGGAGATGTGGATGATAAACTAACAAAGCTGATATGACTGATGGTGACAACTGATCACAGCTATTTGTACTTTATAAGTGTCTTTGTTTTCTTCCCTTTATATTCATTTGCAGGATGGACGGTTTTCCACCAAACGTCTGAGAGAGTGACCTATAAATCTAGTAGCAAACCTCGTACCAGATTCCTCAGTGGACCTGTGTCTTTGTCCATCTGTTTGTATTTGTTCTTTTGTATTTTATCACAGCCCATCTTTCTTTTGTTCCCCTTTTTCAAAACTCATTTTCATAAATCTCTAATATGTTTGGCAGGATGTTCTTTTTTCTAAAGAATCCCATTAGTTTCTTTTTTTTAAAAAAAAGTTAATCATCATTGACACTCCTTATTTTTATTTGATTCCCCCCCCCCCTTCATATGGAAAGCTTTTGTGCACTGCTTTTGGCTCATGCCTGGGTACCAAAAGCATGTGTGGAAGATCTCATCATTTATTCTATAGCCTTATGGTAAATTTTACCCTGGATGTATCTTTATGTGATTTTGAGTTAAGTAACTTTTTTAATTTGCAATGTGGCAATTATACATGTCTGCTGTCCGGTTCCAGCGATATCAAAAAGAAATCCAACCTTCTGTAGACGAATGGTCTCTTTCACACATGTTTGGACTATGAAGACATGCATGTAGCAAGCTGATACAATTCTAGAAGGTCACTGAAGGGTATAACATCCGCACAAGGGCTGTATTCAAACAATATACAGTACTGTTTATATCCACACTTTTTATTATTTATTTATTATTGTTATTTTTCTATCCCTTGCATGTGAAAATGCTGAGAAATGCTCCTGCTAGCTTGTTAATATCCTCTTTTCTAGGCCGTATTTCCCCCCCCCCTCTCCACATTGAACATGTTGGGTTAGTTTAAGTAAATTCTCTTTAAATGTTATCATCTGGTTACTCCGATGTAGAGTGGAGTATTACTTTTACTATAAACTCACCTAGCTGGAGCACTTTACTCAGCTGATTTTTTTCTTATGACCTCATGTGACCTCAGAGATGAAGTCAACAAGCAGTTCATCAAAGCACAGAATGAATTTTTAAACAATTAAAATAGTTTAAGCCACTCTAAAAATGGTTTATTGCTATTGTGTCCAGGTTGATTTCAATTAACTGTGAAACTAAACATGAACAGACATTTCATGAATCATATGATCACACTAATTGGCAGTTCAACCAACCCTCATAGACATTTAATTTTAATTAAAAGTAAAAGCAGATAGTGATGCTATGAGGCAACTGAATTTTCTTGCACAGTAGACATATTGTACCAATAAGGTCATCTAGGCCACATTTATATGTAATGGCAAAAACAGGGCTGCCATTTATTTAGATTTTTCAAATTCAATGTTCATTTTCATTTGTATTAAATTTTCCCATTGGACCTATACATTTTTTAACATTATTGAGGTGATACAGATCAAAGGCACAAGGCTACAACAAATGCATCCTTCTTGCTTTCTAAATAATGCTTTTATTATTATTATTTTACTTTTGAAACTATAAAGAGCTGGTGAGAATAGATAGATATTCATCATAGCATGTGGTGCCAAAACGTTAACAATAAGATGCAGAAACAATATTTTAGGAATTGTCCATATATATTCCTGTTTACAATCTGGCTGTAGCTTTGCTCACAAGTGTCAGAGTAGTTTCATTTATCTGTGTAGCTAATTTGTTACAATCGAAAACCACAATTTTTATTCTGTTCCATGGCAATAATGACCAAAGAAAATAGAGAACCCATTACATTAATGATGTGAAACTGTCTTTTACCCATATAACCCAATAAAACCCAAGACAAGTAGGTACATATAATCTTTCAGTGGGTCCTAAACCCCCCCCCCCCAACTTCTCCTTTTGGTACAGATTCGTTTGCTGCAGCTGCAATTAGGGAAGAGAAGCTGAAGATGCGGCCGCCGGCAGACTGGGAGGGGGTGACATGTCCACGGCTGCCACAGGTGAATCATCCCCTCCCAGCACATCACCAGGGGTGGCCCGTCCCCCAGTGATGCCATTGCACAGAGACCACACTGCGTCTCATAAAAACAAGTAGTTCACAGGTGCACTCCATTGCCTCTAAAGAATAAAAGCTATCATTGCACAATAGCAGGGTGGGTGATAATTGATGTGCCCAACGTCACTACCCTCCCTCACTAGGTCATTATCTTCCAGAAGAACTAGAAGGACTTGGTGAGGGAGGGCCTGTTGCAAAAAAATTTCCCTACCATGGACGAGAGCTGACTCCATAGCATTCCCCATTTAGCCACCCATCTCACACTGGCAAAAGCTGGGTGCCAAAGCTGCTGTTACTTGCTCATTTGTGAGCCCCCCCCCAAAAAAAAAAATACAGTGCCCACAAATCAGCATGCTCAACAGAACTGCCCAGCGTCCACCTGCCAGAGAGAACATAAATATTTTGGAGCACGTGAATAGCAGCCTGAACACACAAATATGATGGCCCGCCACCTTGTAACTCACTTGGCTCATCAGCCATATAGTTCAACCACCCATCAGGCAGAGAACTAGCAACAGCTGGTGTGCACTTGCCCAAGTACATATACTGCATGAAAGCATGCCCACTTTCAGAAAGATCAAGTCAGCCATCGGTCCATTCTTCTGGCTATCCAGTAGCACACCAGTGTTCCTGAAAGTATACAGTACTCCAAACTCCACCCATCCCTCATCAGCTTCCAAACACCGGGAGCTACCCTCCAGGAGCCTTTCAGAAAGCCAGAAAGAAACACCATGAAATTCCTGAATGAATTCCAGCAAGGTGTTCAAATTCTCCCTCATTTTGGGAATTACTGTGATTGGGGGGGGGGGTGCAACCTAATCCTGCCCACCCCCAGCACCACAAAGATACCATAAAAAGGGCTGCTGGGCACAACAACCTTGCATGCACAGCTGAAGTGCCCAACCACACCCTGCAGTTCCTGGAGGATCATCATCTTGGCACTTAGGGCATTGTCCTCTGAGGCAAATCTTGCCCATTGGTAGCTGTCAACACCTAGCAACTGTATCTAATTCAGTAGCCAATAAGGGTGAGACATGCACTGGTCCTTCCAACTTATGCCTGTAATACTTACCGGGCAGGCGAATATCTAGGTTTTCCCAAATGTAGACCCTCAGGGCTCCAGAACAAGTGAAGGAGTAGTGGAGCAGCAATGCAGAGCTTGCAAGAATGTGCCACAGGGAAGACCAGGAGCATGGGGGAGCGGCTAGGAGCTCTAGTCCCCAATACGTGGGCAGGGATAAGCAATGCAAGATGCCCCTAACAGGTTTGAATGGGCTCAGGCCTGGCCCACAACCTCAGACACTTTGCCCAGCCTCCCTGCCCTTTCCATCACAATCGCAAAGTCTCTTCCAAGCCCAGGAAGTGCCACTGTCACTCACCGCCACTCATCGGCCAATTGCACCGTTGATCTCTCCAGTGATGTTCAACCTCCAAGTTCTTCCTTTCACTGCCTGTAATCTTTCTGTATGCCGTACAAATGCACAGCACACACTGAGCGGCAAACTGAAGCAGCTGCCCAAACTGCTGCAACAGCTCCTTCCCCCACTCCTATGGTTGCCCCAATGATTTTTCTTCCTCTAACTTGGCCTTCTCCAAGGGGGGGGGAAGAGGCAAAATGGAGTACCCAGCGATATCTTGGGGGTTGGGCAATAATCTGTCTTAAAACTAGTCATCTTTATCATTTGAACCTTCCAGTTCTCAGTGCTTATCTCCTAGATCAGTGGTTCTCAAATCTTTAGGTCTCCAGAGCCCTTTATGCTCCTAAAAGGAGTCCCAGAGAGCTCCACTGGCACATGAGTGAAGTCTTGGGAAGCCCCAGAGTGCCTGCACATGCATGGAGTGTGCAGCACCGAGCAGATAGCGGCCACTTCTGGTGTGCTCATGGAGCCCCTGAAGGGGTCTTATGGAGCTCCAAGGCTCCTAGAAGCACACTTTGAGAAACACTGTCCTCGATTGTGGCAGGATTTAAAAGTGAGGATACATATAGCAAAATATTCTAAAGAAAAATGTAGAGTGATTGAAAAGGCTACAATTTGAAAACATAGTAAAAGAAGCTGATGTATCTACTGTAACAAAACAAAACAAAACAAAACAAAAACCCAACAGATTGCCATTCCTTCCTAACCCTTTTTCCCAGTCAGGTATTGTTATTATACTGACCCTTTTTCAAAGTCAAAGCCAACCTCTGTTTCTTTCAAGGTAGTGTAGTTTAGACAGTCCAGATGTTGTTTCTTACACAAGAGAATGAAGTGACCCTATAACAGCTGGCCACTTTAAAATGCTTGACACAATGTATCAGGTTCCTATATACTACCACATACAGCACAATCCTCTGTAACTTTGCACTGGTGTAACAGCAGATGCACTGGTGTAAGTGCACTTACTCCAGTGCATCTACTGTTACACCAGTGCAAAGTTACACAGGATTGCGCTGATAGACTAGGCTCCAGTATTTGCTTCTCTCTGTGTAGACCTCTTCAAGTGGTGCTTGTTCTCCTCATGTAAACAGCAACTATCTACTCGTCATGGAGAAGAGGTTAGATGGTGTGGGCTGCATCTCCGAGACTACAGTCTCTGCTGTTGGGCCAGTGTCCCTTCCCCAATGGCAACTTTTTCCTGTTTTCTTATCCAGTGCATTTCACACCCTCAAACAAGACCCTTTCTTTTCTGTAGTTCTGTGGCCACTTCACCTTTTCATTAACAAAAGTACAGCTTATTTATATATGTACAGTATTTGGAGTCAAAAACAACAACACCACACTACCACCACCCCAGATCTTCCTTATGTGAATATCTCACAAAAAGAAAGTCCTAGGAAGTATTTCCTTAGGTTTTTTTTTTCTAAACTGTGGACTGATCTGTTGCCTTTATTCAGTGCTAAAACTTTCATTTGTATCTTAGTGGAACAGCATATTGGTTGATGTCTGGGTAACCAGCAAGAATGTTGACCTGTACTGTACTCTCTGCCGGTTATATAGGCATATCTGAAGGAGCAAGATGCTATATAAAATGGGAACAAAGTAGCAAAGAAGCTATTATAGCTAGTTAAATATCTAAGGATGCAATCCTAGACACAGTCCCATAAAATTCAGTATAAGTCTCATTGAATTCAGTGAAGTCATTTATTTCTGAGTCAATATGCACTATAAATTTTGATAGCAGTTTGAGTAAGCCACTGACTGTTTGATAATGATTGGTGATCTATTAACATCAGAACTTTTATTTTTTTTAAAAAAAGATGACAATTTAATAAAGCAGTGATACTTTTACAGTGCACATTTAGAGCCTAAGGGACACTCTTTATATAGTCATAAAGAAGCAAACCTAAATTATTTGTGTGTCCTGACCATAATGCTCTATTAAAATTCATTTCAGATGGCATATACTCTTATGTGGAGATACGCTCTATGTTCATAGGTGACAAATTCACCTTTTGGTAACAGATTGTCTCACAACTAATACAAGGCATGGCAAGAATCCTGCCATGTATTTCGATTTTTAAATCAAGAATCCTGTAAATAAGAAGCACAGACACTAAGGGGAAATTGAAAATTTATCATAGAAAGAGTCCTAAAAGTTCAGGCAAATAAAAGCAAGTATGTCAAATTTATCTTAAACGATTGGGAAATCATCCTATTTGTGGATGACTTGCTTTGACTCCTGTTTCTGGAAAAAAAAAGCACCAGGCTGTTCAGACATTTTCTTAGAATCCCCCTCCCCCTACATTGCTGAGAGGAGAAATTAACAGCTGATTCAGGCTGTACCACATCTATTTTAACACGGCACCTCCCTCACATCATGTCTGAATTCCCCTCCCCCCCTGAGAAATGGATTGGGTGAGAGGGAGAGCAATTGCAGTTGCTCAGGCCAGGAATATGGAAATTCTGTTCTTTCCTTCCCAAGCTTGAATGCAATATTAGATATCTCCCAAATACCAAAAGTGAGAATATTTTTATCTGCATGTCTGGGCATTTGCAGACCCATTTTATGTGCCATCTAAACAGACATTTTTTTTTTTAAAAAAAAAGTTTCCTCGGATCATCTGCAGTAACCTCTGGCATGTTTAGGCACTAAACAAAATTTCTTGTTTGTGTGTCCTGGCAGACAGAGCCCATTATTTCAGTTTGCCAGGACTATTTCAATGTGTTTAACAAAATGCTGATAAAATTCTAGTACATTGAAAGAAATGTATAAGGACCTTTTAGTTTACAGCAGGATGGAACATTGTGAATTAAGACACAGAGGGATTATTTGGCCTTCTGAGGGCTCAGTAAAAAAAAAATTAAAAGCTAATTTGCACCATTGTGGTTTAAACCAAGGGTTTTTACACTCAGGACTTGAAAGATTTTGCTTGCACTCAAGATTTGAAGAATAAAATACAAATCTCAAATCCGACACTATATGTTCAAAAATGATTATAGGGAAATCTCACAAACAAATTGCTGATGGAGCTGATGTATAGAACTTGCTTGTAAGCATTCTCTCTTAGATGGAACTATCTTCAATTTATTGTGTCATATGATCAATATGCCACTTGATTTATCGGGGCATTTGTGCAAGCAACTTACAGTGCAATCGTAACCAACTTTCCAGTGCCGGTGTAGCCATGCCAACAGGGTGCACGTTGCATTTTACAGTGCAGGGACAGTCACAGAGGCCTCTTCAAGGTGAGGGGACATTTATCTTGGGGCTGCAATTTGGCTGCACAGGCACTGGAAAGGGCCTGCATGCGTTTTGGAAAGAATAGATTGTTCTGTGTTTTGTACTTGGACGCATTTTCAAGCAATTAAGTTTAAAGTTTGGCCTCAGATCTGTAACATTTTTGGATTGTAAAATGAGATGTTTGAGAGCTCTCTGGACAACTGATTTTGTTTTCACAGCCAGGTTACTTTTGCTTGTTCCTGAAATTATTTTTGTCATTAACTACTGACTGACTACCCAAGTAGATGTTGTTTGCAGCACAAATAGATAGAACCAAAAGTGTTTGAAAGCAGGGTGATTTTAATATTTACTGAAATGTGTAGGTCCCAATTAAAAAAAAAATCCTACAAAGTATTTATTCTGTTACTAGCAAATTTACATAGGTTTTTGGGCTGCCCAATTATTTCTCCTTTTCACACCTGAACTGCTGACTTTCTGTCTGTTCCTTCTTGCATAATGATTACTTTTTTGTTGTTTAAAAATACAGAAGATTTTCCATCAGTCTTTTTTCTTCCCCCTTTTTAGTCTTGCCTAACTCTTTATGTCTTGTATCATTTTACCTTGTAGGGTCCACCCTGAAACGACTATGTCTAGGCAAAGATCACAGTAGTAGTAACTATCCCTCTCTCTTTTGTTTTTGGCTTTTTGATATTTCTTTCTGAGCATGGGCTGCTTTATTTTAAATATAATCTAATGGTTTATTTAAACAAAAGACATTGCATTCATTCTGGCATAAAATTAGGCTGCATATGAAGTGAGAGCAGGTATCTCTTTGTTAGCTTTGCATGCCAGTGGTGCTTTGAGATGCATGCATGTTGCAAGATCATTGTAATTTCGGTGTGTACATGTGCGTGATGAGACAATGTTGGGGAGTGTGCTTTTCTAACGTTTTAATTAATATTTTAATTAACACTGCTTCTTTACACTGCTGTTTTGCTGCTGGTGGTTAATATAGAGTAACACCTTCCTCACACCTATATCGAGATGTTTGACAATAGTTTGTTGAGGTCTAATCCTTGAAAAAAAGCACTTGTCTTTTCACTGGTTTACTTTTCAAAAGAGCGTGAAGAATTCACAGAAGTTGGGTGCACGATAGTTTTTACAGCAAGGTCGGTGTGAGCATTTTCTGTGAACAGAGAAAGGCACTAATAGATCTAGTCATAGTGCACATCACTGTCCGAAAAATCATGGCAAATAAGATTTCAGTACATTGGCTTATCATAAATAATGTCATTTCGCTGCAGCTTTGAACTTTTTGCTTCAAATCTTGGTCTTTGGAATTAGTATTTGAATATTATTTTCAAAAAAAAATTAGAAAAAGTATTTGTTTCAGAATTGCTCCCCTCCCCCACCAACTGATCTTGCAATATTTCATTTTGTGTTTGGTTTTTATAATGTTGACCACAGTGTGTTCTGAGTAAATAGTTGAATATTAGTTGTCCCAGCTTGAGGATATAAGTAGATTAATTATTTCTATAGCTCTGCTAGACTATATTGGATATTGTGTGTAATTTGTTACTATCACCACCAGTACCTGTGTGGTATTTGCTCCTGAGCTTCATGTTAAAGGACTGTCATGTAAATTTATTAAACTGATCTTTAAATGTAAGACAGTGTAGAGAAGAGGGGAAGTTCTGTGGGATGTGGATTCTGCAGGAATCTACAGGAAAATGTGAGTGCCTACATCTCTGTACTTTTGTCTTGATTCAGCAAGGGCTTAATGTATCTTGAATCAGGCTTCAAATATTTGAAGGTATCCCTAGCTGGAGATGAAATCATGTATGCAAAAGGCTGCTGCAATTTCACACCCTGATCCATCAGCCTGAACTGTATGTACCATATGTAGCTTGGTAAACTAAGCTGAACCCTTTCTGATCAGCAGTTCAAGAAGATTTGTAGGGTGGAGGAGCTAGATAGGATATCTTTCCAAGCTGTATAAGACCTTGACTATTAAACTGTATAAATCCAGAATCAAGAGGGAAACCAATGCTGAGACTGCAAAGCCCAAAAGGGGTGGTGGTGGTGGCAGCTCCACAGGAGTCACACCTGTGCAGCATCTGTTGGGAGCACAGACTTACACAAGGGCCCGCACCTGTGCTCAGCCAGCCCCTGAAACAGTGAGAGTCTGCTGCTGCCACTGTTCCCCACTACCATCCAGTAATCCAGGGCCCACGGGGATGCTTACGAAGCAAACTGTGGGGGAGCAGTACCAGTGTTGGACCATCTTCTCCCAGTGCCATTTTACAAATCTTGGATGTCTCCCAACAGTGCTGGGGAAAGAAAGAGGATAGCCCGATGCTGCTGGCTGCTCCCCACTGCCTCCCAGTAAGCCTCTCCACTGAGTGTCAGTCAGGGAAGCTAACTGGAAACTGCAGAAGACAGACCAGAAACCTCCTTCACTGCTATTCCTATAGCTATGGCATAATGGAGGAATGGGATTCCTGTCCATCCGCTTCCTGGTTCCTAAGGTCCATGTACTCCCCCCCCCAAAAAAAAAGATAGGAGCAGCATGCCAGTGGCGGGAACCCTGGGGCAAAAGTGCCAGGACTCCCTCAAAAGCTGGGGCTGCCACCATGTCAAGTCTATAATGACCACCCCATCTTGAAGTTAATCTATATATTTCATTTTCTATCTTTCTAGAAATATCGATACATTTTGCAAACATTTGTATAAATTCACATTCCGTGTTTATTTTTTTTTGGGGGGGGGGGATGCACAAGCATAACAAATTTACAGTGCAGTGTGTTAAAGTTGTCCCTAATGGATGGGATGTGTATAATTTCTTAGACCATTTTTGAAGCAAAAACGTTCTTCAGAAGAAGCAGTTGGATGAAAAATGGATAGTTGTGATTTTGGAAATATATTGTAACGCTGAGTGATCGTAGCCAGAAGTACTGCACCACTGTCGATGTATTCAACTGATTCTTATATTTTTCTGTAATGTCTTAGGATCCTCAACAAACAGTCTTGTAGCATATCCGGACCCTCTACCGCAAACAACACTACAGGTGCAGGTGCAAGCCAACAACAGCAACAACAAGAAAGGAACTTTCACAGACGATCTCCACAAGTTGGTGGATCAATGGACAAGCAAAACCGTAGGAGCTGTACAAGCAAAACCATCCTTAAACCAACTTAAGCAGAACCAAAAACGGCAAGACATGGAGCCAAAGGCTAATCCCATGCAGACACAGAATGAGACCTGTGGAGTAAGTGGCACTCCTTGAAGAGTGTTACATTTTGCTTTGTGTCTGAGAGCATTTGCAGAGCTGGTGTTTGGAGGACATAAGCTTAAAAGAGCATATTCCATATAAAAATCCATTTCACTTCATTAACTACTAAAAAGAGCTTAATTATTTTGTCTACTAGTACTTGGACTTGATCTTGACAATGTACGGTTCAGTATATAACTTTTTACAAATAGACTTGTGACTTAATAGTTGATACACAGCAATACATTCACTGGTCATCAAATGTTACTTGTCGTTAAAACATTTTTGAACAATGTTGCTGAAGTTTCTTTTCTGTTCTTTTTAAATGTATCATTTACTTTTTTCCAGTAGTTTGTTTGCTGGAATAGTGGCTTGGCAGCAGAGGTTGGTGTAGGCTCTTTTTCTGCTAGGGCTGTGCCAATATTCCGTCTTTTTACGGGGAAAATGGCCACTAAAGATCCTTTTTTTTTAACTTTCATAGACTGGTTACATAATATTTCAGAGATACATATTTCCCAATAGAAAGTTAATTCTAAAAATGCCCGTGTGGTTTAATGTGAAAGATGGACACACTCTGTCATCTCCTTACCATTCCACTGTCACCACCATCACTCACTTCCAGTGCTACAACTTATTATCCTCAGTCACCATTTGTTGCTGGGTGCATGTAAGTAAATATATGTATGCAAATGTTAATCCATGTCTTGATCCAGGGCCCCTGTGCTCCGACTTTGCCCAATATACATGTATAGCTACTGCAAGTAGGGGCTGCCGCCATTCTCTTTGAAGTCGGGCAATGCTCCACATCCTATACACAGTGTGAACAGGGAACATCCTCTGACTGCAGAGAGTTCTCTATGTGCTCCAGATCTTGCACAGCACACTAGAGCTACTGGATCAGGGAACATGTGGTTCAAGATATGAAGAGCAGAAACTTGTATGATTTAAGATTGAGGAAAATGACCAGTGGCATTTGAAAAGCTGCAAAATGGTAGGCTATATGACTAGACTTCACTACTCTTGCACTTAAAGATTCTTTAATAAATTACTACTGTTTTACTTTATTTCTTCAGAGGCTGAAAAAGCAATAAGCACGGATGTAATGATGGGAAAGACAAAGTCCGAGGAGAAAGGCTAGAAAGCCATGGTGCTGGAAGAGCAAATTTGTGCAAGAGAAAGAGTGATCTACCCTTAATCAAAATACTTAGATATTGATGAAAAACACCTACCATCTCTTTAACGTTGGAGCTGGTTTCCTATCATATTTTTAAATTAAAAACTTCATTTTAATAGCAGCTGTTTTTGTAGGATTGTAACACTTCAAATTATATGAACGTAACATTAAGGGAGAGTAACACAAACCTTGGAATGTAGTATAGGGAGTCTACCCTAGCAACAGGAAAAGTTCTCAGAGTTCTCATGCCTTTTTCTCTAGGAGGGTTTTTGACCTTGCTGACTGCAAATGAGTATATGCTGCGTTACGTGTCTGTCTGCAAAAACACACTTCTTATATACCTGAGGCTAATTGAGATCATTTTTGATTCAGTACTCACTTGTCAGATGCAACTTGAATACTTTTCCCAACACTTTTTCCAGCTTCCATTACTTGAGGAAATAGCATGTCATGAAATTGTCCTTGTGTTATAATACGGAAACACCAACATGTGAAGGAATTTCAACTGAAGGATTAAATCAATGCAAGAAGCACTGTGGCAATACAAAGGGTCGTACACACAATCCTATGCATATCTACTGTACTCAGAAATAAGTCCCGTTGTTTTCAGTGGGATTTCCTCCTAGGAAAGTGTGTATATAGGATTGCAGCCTTAGAAATGGAAGCCTCTTGACCCAGTAATCTTTGTATATTTGTCCCTTCTTCTTTCCTTTCAGTGAGACAATTCAATGCAGGAAGTAGGTTTGAGCTTCCCTAATCCGTTGTCCACTTGGGGTAACTGTTGTGATGGAACATATACTGTACATCACATTTGCCCGTCTGATGCAATCATGATCATGCTGGTTCGAAGTTTCTGCAACCTAAGTGTTCGTAACCTTGTAGCCAGTCCCAAGGGAAGTCAAGGGCTGAGAAATGCTGTAACAAAAGGAGAAATAATTTCTTCTGTCCTACTTTGTGCATACTTACTGTATTCATTCGTAAATGATAATAATTCTGCAGGCAAATCTCTACCAGTGAGAGTTGCATGCATACTGTTTCAGCATAAATGCACTGTCCATCCCTCTCTTTGCCAGATATTATGCAGAGTACTTGTGTTTTACTGAAAGAATGGTTTTGTTGCTTTCAGCATCATCCTTTTCTAAAACAAAACTTTGTATATATTATTTGAAAAGCTGGTGGCTCCTTTTGAATCAGTTGCATAAAATCTTACAAGAATTATTTTGTCTTGTTTTATTTGCTTAGCAAAAGCCCACTAGGCAGTATAACCCACGTTTTTTCTTTTTTCTTTTTTTTTTTGATACAAAGGAACTCACCTCTTTGTGGCTATTGCAGTGAGAAATCCTATCATAAACTACATCACATCACATGATCTCTCTGTTTGGCAATGAAGCATGAATGGCTAGCACAGATTTGTTCTTAGTATTACTCATATGCTGTGTATGGAATATTATTCTAAAAATTAAGGGAGATGAGTAGCATCTGTTGGTGTCAGCCCATCACATATGAACTTTTCTGTGACCCAACTTTCGACGCAATATTGTGTAACTTTGGAGCGGCGGAGCGTGCACTCCACCACTCCAAAGCATCGGAAACATGCCATAAAGTACAGTTGTGACATAAACATGCTCCAAAGTGTCTCATGTTTGAAATCATGTTTACAACGAGAGTAAGGGTCGCCGGTGTGGAGGCTAGCAGCCCTCACTCCACTGCCCTCCAGACCCTGCGCCTGCCACCGACAGTAAGGGGTGGGGGAGGGTGGGGAGGGGCAGCCAGGGGGTAGCCATTGGCCAGCCTGGGCAGGGAGAAGGTGGGGATATTGGCAGCACACTCTGCCAATATCCTACGCTCTTTCCCAGGACAGGTTGGTCTTACTCCACCAATTTGGATGTATGCCAGGCCTGGCCTGGCGTACATCTGAGGAGGCCCATAGGCCCTGGGGAAGGGGACAAATGTTCCCTTCTCTCGAGGTGCAGCCTAGCAGTCCTGGGGCAGACTGCAATCCAAATTGGATACAGCGGCTGGCCCTTTAGGCAGGCATTGTATACTTACACAGGATTGCACTGCCCTACAATTTCTGAAACAAAGTTGTTTTAAGAGCTATATGGCAAACATTGCATCTTAAGTTGTATGTATTGCATTTTTTAAAGGAAGAAATTAGCTTAAATTGGAGAGGGGGCAGCCAGTCAGTTGTACAACTATTTGTGTTTTCTCTTCTTTTGTTTTATACACATTACAATGATTTTGTCAGAGTCACAAAGGCATGGAAATGAAATAAGAAAAGAAGCTGAATGGGGTGGGAAATATGCTGAATTCAACATAAAGAGTGTAGTTTTTGTTTCAGTGACTGGTGGTAGGTAGGTGTTATGTTAAACTGGAAATAGCAGACTTATACATCTGTTCGGGCTTGACTCTAGTTAGTTGGCTAGAAAGCAAGAATTTTTGTGTGGGTGAAGGATGAAGAGGAATTAAAAATAGGAGGGAGTAAAGTCCACGCTTGGTTCAATGAGTGTTTTGGATCTATTGCCTTAAGTGAAGAATGGAATGTTTGAGTTGCATTTCCAATTCATCATTATCACCCTCAGCATATACAGGAGAACGTAGTTCTCCTTCTCTTTCTGCACTTAATATGGAGTAACCTAATAGAACATATTTGAAGCAAACCCAAAAAAAATGAATTAGGTGATGTATTAGTAATGTATGTTGTTATGTGTGTTAACTGTGGTTTTACTATAGACAAGGGCTTTGATCTAGCTGTAGTCCTGGGCAACTATTCCCATGTAATAACAGGCGGTTACAGATGGGGGTGTCCTATTCACATCAAAAGCTGCATCTAGCCAATTCAATCTGACTCAGATGAGCATCATGATCCAAACGTGCATCCAGATCCAGATGTTGCTTATGTGGGCAACCTTTCTTCCTAGATTAGGGCAGTGTTCATTGGATCCCAAAATGATGTTGGACATGATCCACGGAAAGTTTAATATGTTACACTCCATTGATTTCAACAAGATCTAAGAACACTCCTGTGCATATTTGCTCAGAAGTAAGTGGTGTTGGTCTTTGAACGGGGCTTATTCCTAACATATGCAGGATGTTGCTTATTGGTAGTAAGGGTAACCAAGATTCAGCATATAGAAGTAAATGAACTATTGGGACCAAAGAAGCATTTGACTTAACAGATGTGTAGCAACCATGGGTCTCAGTAGAAAGGTTATAGACACAGTGCCATTGGGATGTTTTCACTTTGTGAAATGTTGGCTATGTAGGCATAATGTAGACATTTATAACACTGCTAGCAAGATGCCTCACCAAATG
Source organism: Plestiodon gilberti rubricaudatus (assembly GCA_026170595.1). Lineage (NCBI taxonomy): Eukaryota > Metazoa > Chordata > Lepidosauria > Squamata > Scincidae > Plestiodon > Plestiodon gilberti. The sequence goes on along the minus strand of JANXHW010000002.1, from coordinate 215,771,396 downwards.
CTGGAAGCCCTTATGGAAATGTGAGCATAAAAGTGAACTGTAGCTATGTGAACCATAAAGCATCAGTCCCAACGTCCCTTCCCTGTTTCCAGCTGGCTCTGCCACACTTTCCTTTTTCATTGCCTCTTCTTTTTTCTGTCCCATTGCCTCTTTCCAATGACACCCCACTTTGCCTGCTCCTTTTGCTCAGACCTGTCTATACTTTCTGTGTTTTTCTTCTCCTTCCTTATCCTTCATGTTAGTCCTGCTTTAGCTTCCCAGTCCTTGTTCCCTGCTTCCTCCCAGCCTTCTTTCCTAGGTTGTCGTCTTTGACTAAAAAAACCTCGGTCAATTTTTGGACATAATTGGATGCCATTCAGAGATATTTTAGAATTAGGTTTCCACATACATATGAACTACTTGTTTCATTACTGCCACAAAACTGCCATAGCACAGATGTTTTCTACCAATGGTACGTGTACCACCGGTGGTACTTTGGCTGTTGACCGGTGTTGTTACACGACCGCTTCTGCCAACATGGAGATGCTTCAGCGTTTGTCATGGAGACTGCAACTCTGCAAATGCCAGTATGGAAATGCTCGGCGGGTTAAAAAAAAGCCATGGAAAAAAGCTTGAAAAAGCCTGCCCACCTGCCCTGAGCCTCTTACCAGCGTTTGCAGAGTCACAGTCTCCAACCTGGAAGTACCTGGCGATGGCATCATAGCCAGTTACTGCCCCTGCCATAGCAGACATGATATAGTTGAATAGAAATTCAGGCTGCTGTTTTTGTCTGGCAATGTTTTATTCAGCAGATTTATCAGTTAACACAGAGAGTTGAAATCATGCTAAATAGTATGAAAAGGGGGAAGTGATTGATTGAACAGGTCACCAAAGACTGAGTATTCATCCAGTCATCCTATAGCTTTCTTCCTTTGTCATTCCTAGAGAGCACAGGCATATGGAAGGAGAATTCTCTTAAGTAATTGGTCCTCATCTCAGTCTATAACTTTCATCCTTCTGAATTTCCTGAGGATACCTGTCCCAACTTGGTCAGCAAGGTGGTTCAGAAAGAAAAGGCAGGCAACCACAGTTGCTCACAAACCTTTGGAATATTCTCACATATTGAACTGTGATCCATCAGTGCAGGCCATTCAACTGTCGTCAGTAAGGCTTAGAGACAGATTGCAGTTCAAAAATGTGTGAGTTTGATGTCCAGGTTTGAGATTGGGTGTCCAGTGGTGACAACCAAATGTGACATTGTATGGGCTCTGTTGCTACAACTGCACACAGATGTACATATAAATGCATTCCTCTGATATTAATTTCCATAGATTGTGTTTAGTACTGGGAACTAGTAGAACATATGTAAAGCCGTATGATGATGGAATTGCTGCAAAGAGGGAGCAGGCGCTATACCCACTGGGTTGTACTTTACCTCAATTTGCTTGAGCAGAGGCCATATCCAGCTGCACAAGAGAGAGCATGTGATTGTCACCCATCCCACCCTTTCTCAGAAGACCATCATGTCACATCCCCTCTTGCTCCAGAAGGTCTCCTGACTCTTAGAAGTAGATTGGGGAGGGACTGTGAGAAGCAGCTACAAGGAGGAGGAGTCAAGAAAATTCCCATGCAGAAACATCCTCCTTTACGTGCCAGAGTTAGGATACAATCCATTCTTACTTTCCTCTCAATGGTATAATGGGTAAAATAACCTCCAGTCATTGGCTGATACTATGAACCCCTGGGCTGGTGCAAAAGTATTCATGATTGTAAGCCAAAAATGCCCAGCTGCATGATCCTGTGCCAAATTGGCATGCAAAGCCATTTTATCTGACCTGGATGCCCTTGCCAAATTTGGGAGGGGGAAAATGTTTGTAATTCTACTTAAATATATGAAAATAGTTTTTGAAGATCCTGAAATAGAGAGATCCCATACTTTCGGATTGCTTCTCTCTTTTGACTCTGCATGTAACGCTCTAAGGGCGCAATCCTTCGCAACTTTAGAATGGCGGAGTGCGCACTCCACTGTTCTAAAGTGTCGCGAATGTGGCGTAAAGCACGTTCACGACTACTTCAGAGTAAGGGAGGCCGGCGCAAGGCTGGGTTCCCTCACTCCACCGCCAAACCAGGACGTGGCTGCCGGCAGAAGGTAAGAGCTCCCGCCAGCGGCCGCGTGGATGGTCCAGCGGGAGGGAGGGGGGCCATTGGTCTAGCTGGCCCGGGTGGGGGATGGTGATGGTGTTCACCATATTCCCATCCCCACTGGGCCAGCTACGCCATTACAAGGCCTCCTCTACTTCCGCCAGCTATTCAGCTGGCGGAAATTCGAGGAGGCCTATCGGCCCGGCCCCAGTTTAACCCGGGGAAGGGGAGTCCCTGTCCCCGAGTAGACCTCTGGCTCACTGGTCGACTGGCGGTCTGGGCACAGGATCCGGCGGGCGACCCTGGGCCGTCGGTTGGATCCTTACACAGGATTGTGCTGTAAGTATTTTTGCATAGATTTTATTGCAACCTCATTAATGTTCTAAAAGTCAAAAGACCATTGCAAGTTTCCCTTCTGAGTGGTTTGGGTGGGGCAAGTGCATTCATTCCTCAAGTTCAACTCCCCTTCCCTAACTAATAACTTCACGCCATTCATCTCCATGTACTCTACAAGTAACTAGATGGTGCTGACTTTATTATAGAGCCTAGACACCTGTGAGAGGGTCAGATTGAACAGAAAAATACACTTCTCATTTTTTTATGACCATTTGGAGAATAAAATGGCCTCTGACAATACCGAATGTGACTACTGTTGCTCTGTCCTACTGGCAGGCTTAAGATGTCACCAGAGCAAAAGTGAAAACGACTACTTGTGCTACCATCGCGACTGCATGTCTACTGGGTTAAACTGCCCAGATATGTCCTTCCTCTGCTAAACAGTGTACTTTTTTTAAACCCTGAAATAAAAAATGCAAGAGTTTCATAAGAAAAAATTATTCAATTGAATGCACTTTTTAGACTATTTACAAAATGCTTAATCTCGCCTATGTTTAAATTTATATTATTGGCTCTAAAATATGTAATGATGACTGCAATCCTATGCACACTTTCCTAGGAGTAAGCTCCACTGAAGAGAGAAGAACTTACTTCTGACTAACCATGCAGAGGATTGTACCACATGTTGCCTTTTTGAACCTAGCTATTTGCACTAGAACTCCCTAAATAGGCAAAACACATTTGCTTCTCCTGTCTGGAGTTCTCACATACCTGTACATTTTTTTTTTGCCTTAAAATGTTTCCCTTAACCCTCCTGGATGTAATTATCTCTTTGGCCCTGTTCTTGTAGACAATGGGATTTGCCTGAACGAAACAATTCAGGAGTAGGTGCTGACTTAATGGAATCACTGCCAGAAGTTGTAAATTATATGTGAAATTAAAACCTGCTAACCAAATCCATGGGGGGAGCCAGATAGCCTTTTGTACAGTAATTGCTCTAGTGGCATTTGCTCTATTATTAAGCTCATAATTCTCAGGAAGTCAGCTGCTTTCAGTGTTTAGAAAAGAACGCGCTTTCTCTCGCCCAGTTCTGCAATGTTTAGATATTTCCAATGAGCAGTAAAGCTGACACTGCTCAGTGCAAAAGCCCCCCCCCGTGTGTGTGTGTGTGTGTGTGTGTGTGTGTGTGTGTGTGTGTGTGTGTGTGTGTGTGTGTGTGTTCTCAAATGTCTGGAAGAATTCTATTCTAGATAGTTTTGGGAGGTTGCAAGAAATGGGCTAGGGGGAGGGAGATCGCTGTTTAGGGTAAACTCCCTGTCTACACTCCAGCATATTGTGGATTTTCAGATTTGGCTATAAGCTATTTACAATATGCATAAGTAATCACATTTCCACTTGAAGTTTTTACTGGAGTTGGATGTGCCATGGTGTAGTCAATGTGTGGATTTGGTTATTGGTTTGTTTGTTTGTTTTTCAAGAAAGAGATTATCAACCTTGTATATAGATAAAGTAGCTATTTTGAGAGGCACCAGGATGCCTCACATTCATTTGAAATGGGGACTGGCCAGAGAAATGAGCCCGAGCTCATTCTCGACCCATATCTATGTGAATGAACCCGGTGGGATTTGTATCAGAGGCTGAGATACGGTCTGAAGAGTTCGTGAGTTTTATCACCTCGTTTACAGTCTTGGCCACTAGAGGGAGCAAGACCAGCACATACCTTGAGAACAAAGTAGAGCATGACAGGGTTGGATGGAAAAACGATATGTGCTATAATAAAGCAATAAGATTGCCACGCTCAGCTAGGAGGGTACAAGCGTAATAGTTGTGCTTTTTATGTTTGTTTTTGTAGGTTAATTCAGTCAGAACAGGAATGGGGAAACAGTGCATTGTTCCAGTGTCTTGTCCAATGTCAGCTGCTTTAACTCCTGGAATTTCACCATCCATGCCAGTGCCTACGCCAGGTACTACGCTCTCTGGCACATTAAACCCTTTTGCGATGCCTCTCTGTCCATATGGAGGAGTTTTCCCTACATCTGTGTTTGGAATGCAGTGGTCGGCCCTGACAGCACAACCTGGGATTTTAGGAGGCCAGAGCTTTGCACGTTTTCCGGCTCTGGGCAAAACTGGCTTGCAGCTGTTTCCAGGGCCGTTGCAGCAACCGGTTGTCAGCCCACCAGGCCCAACTTGAGAATCACCCAGCGTTGTCACCCCTTGATAGCCGATGATGATTGCCCAGTTGTAAATGCAGAGTGTTTGAGCCTATTTGCAGTTGTGTGTTGACCTGCTGGCCTACCAGTGCGCACACAGCAGCCATACCCTGAATCAAGCAATCATTGTGAAATGTTTTCACACCGATTAGTTTGTTGTTATGGCAATATTTGCTTCTCCTTCATTGCCGAAGACACTTTACTTTGTGTTCTGGTGTTTGAAACTGCAACCTTCAACGTTAATGTACTTGAATGGATGGTTAGGCAACTGTATTGATACTGCAGGAAGATAGTGCCTTGAATTCAAGCTTTTCAGTTCTAGCTGGAAAGATGTGTAAAAATACTTTGAAAGGTGTATTTTATTTACAATCTGCTTGTATGAGGTTAAATTTACTTTTTTAAAAATTGCGTATATTAATATATATAAATTGAAGGTTTACATTTGAAAATTTGGACCAGCTTTGTTCCATCGTGTCGTTCCCCCCCCCCCCCGGTAAATGCTTTTATTTTAATTGGTGGTTAAATGATGAGTTTAAACGTGTGGTTTAAATGCTCACAGGCAGTCACTTCATTTGAATGATTGAAGGGTAATGAAATGCATAACTTTGTTTTTAAAATAGAAGCATTTACAGAGCTTGTGAAAGTAAGTTGTATATCTATGTTCAGGTACTCACTTTGGGCAGTGCAATTCACTTTGTTATGCAGGCTTTCTGGAAAAGCTTTTGCAAGTATCAAGTTCGGTTTCCATTTGAAATAACAAATTGGCAGGCAAATCTCTCTCTCTCTCTCTCTCTCTCTCTCTCTCAGCTGCAAAATTTCTCCCCTCGTTCTGAACAGATAATGTAGTTAAGTTAAATTACAAACCCATGCATGTTTCATATCATATGTGAAAAAAGTCTTATCAGAATTTTGTTTATGGAAGAGCCCATTGCAAGTCACTCTAAGAACTATGTGTGAGTATTGAACTCCTTGCATGTCATCTGCCTTGCAATTGTCATCAGTGGTTTTGGTTCGGAACAAACTTGTTCTCTGAAGTGCTTACAATATTCATGCTGAAATTGAATTAAATGTAATGCTTTCTTTTCAGCCATCCCCCCCTTGTGAGAAGTTTGGGCATTGAATTTATGTCTCCATTTTAACTTGGTTTGCGCTACGGGTAGAATGGGCATCTCTTTCTTGTCTGACATCCTTTTTTTCTTCTTGTTTGGTCTGCTTTACTGTGCTTAGAATTTGCACCTTCACTTCTTAGGCTAAAGGCACAAAGTAACCACTTAGATTGATTAGATTTTCAGATTGGTAAGTCTCTCTGTTTACTTGAATTAAAAGAAAAAAAATGACGGCGCATCTAACAACCCCATTTCAGCAGCAAAGTTGAAGTCCCGCTGCTTCTCTGTCTCGCTTTCTGGCAAGGACAGTTTTAAACTACCTGCTGAAGGGACGGAGCTGTCCTGTGCTGTCGATCTGTGAATTGTATAGTTCTATTGTACTTTGAGCATTAAGAACTGTCTGAAATATTCTGTTGGTCCCATTTAGCTTATATTATTCCATCAATTCGATTAGAATTGAATTTTGTAGAATATGATGCAGAGTCTTCTGCCTGGGCAAAATACTTACTGTAGTAAGAGATTTCTGTTCTCTGTAACATATATATTTCATTTGTTTGAGACTTTATTTTAGATTCATGTCTGTATGCTTTATGAGCAAAACATGGAAAATCTGTTCTCACCATTTTCCCCTCAGCTGGCACTAGAACTTATAGTTTGTTGCTAATTGCCTGTTGTATAGTCCAGCCCCACGTATACTGACAGTCAGTGGCACTAACCCCTCACCCCACCCCGAGATTGTAAATAGTAAAGAGGAGTGAAAAAATAAACTTTTTTTTGTGCTTGAAAAATTTGTGGAAACCCCAGTGTGTTGTAATGTTGGAGAATTTTATCAAGTATTTCTAGTTACAAAGGATAGCAGAGTGCTTTGTCTGATTTTTAACGTAGGTACATATTTCCTATTCCTAGCTGAGAGGTCTCAAGTTGGGAAGGCAACTTTTTTTTATGCGCACATCAAGCTTAGTTATGGTCTTGGACTTCAGGTTCAATAGTGCTTCAGGTGCACAATCATTTGTGAAATACACAAATTTCTATGAAATTTTGAAATACACAAAATGCTATGTACACAAAGATTATTTCAATAGTTCAGGGTCGGCCCATCCATGAGGCCAACTAAAGCAGTCGCCTCAGGTAGCAGATTGGGGTGGCACCCATCTCTATCTGCCTTTTTGCCTCCACTGCCCCTCCTCCTCCTTCCACTCCCTGAATTGGAAAAGGAGTAGGGCAAAAGAGAAGAAGAAGAAATGTGGAGAGGAAGAGAGTGCTGAGCTAAAACATTGGCGATTGGAAGGAGTAGAGGCTGACACATCGTTTTGGTAAGGGGGCACAATTTGGCATGCTGCCTCAGGCATCAGGAGGTCCTGGGCCTGCCCTACAATAGTTATACAAGACATTGAATATCACATGGTATGAATGTCTGTCAGGAATGTTACACAACAAGAATTCGCACAGAATAGTGGCTAAGAGACTGACAGTCAATCCTATTGAACGAGCGGGTGATGGAACAAGCGTTCCGTCACCCGAAGCTGTCGCAAACGTGCAGTAAGGCACGTTTGTGACAACTCGAGAGCAGGGAAAGCCAGCGCAAGGCTGGCCTCCCCTGCTATGGCGCCGGAGCATCCGAGGGACCGCCGCCGGACCCAGGTAAGGATCCAGGGGGCAGTCCGGTGGTAGAGGGAGGGGGGCCATTGGCCCAGCTGGTCCAGGAGGGGACGGGGATGGCTTTGATCATATCCCATCTCCCGCCATTTGGCTGGGCCGTTACACGGCCTCCTCCGACTTCTGCCAGCGATTTCGCTGGTGGAAATCTGAGGCTGATCGGTCTGGGTGCTTTTCCCCTTCCCCGAGTAGACCTCTGCTTTCCCAAGTAGACCTCCGGCGGTAGAGGGACGGGGTCATTGGCCCAGCTGGTCCAGGAGGGGACAGGGTATGGCTTTGGCCATATCCCGTCTCCCGCCGTTCGGTTGGGCCATGTGGCCTCCTCCGACTTCTGCCAGCGATTTCGCTGGCGGAAATCCGAGGCCAATCGGCCTGGGCACCATTCCACTTCCCCAAGTAGACCTCTGCTCCAGCGGCAGCCTAGCCATTACGTAGAATTGCTCCGTGAGTCATAAATCAGGACTTCTAAGGTACAAATCTTACCTTGTCCATGCATTCACTAGGTGACCTTAGGCAAGTCACTCCTCCTTAGCCCTCCAGTTCCAATATGGGAAGAATAATACTTATGACACATTCCTGTCTAAGTAGATAGTGGTGGAGCGGGCGCTCCACTGCTCTAGGGTGTTGCAAACATGCCGTAAGGCATGTTTGTGGCACCCAGAGAGTAAGCGGCGCCGGCGGAGAGGCTTTCGCCACTCCTCCAGTGCCATAGACAACAGCAGTGCCATGGCAGGGAGGTATGTCCCGTAGGAGGTGGAGGGGTGGGTGGTGGGTGGAACAGGGCGTTCGGGGATCTTAGATGTAGGCTGCAATCTTATACACACTTTCCTGGCAGCAAGCCCCATTGAACACAATGAGACTTACTTCTAAGTAGACATGCATGGGATTGGGCTGTAAGTTACCATTATAAGTGATATGAGAATTGGGTTCTAGCTGGGTTCAGGCTCCTGAGCAGGATGCTGGAGGAATATTCTACGTTAAGCGCTGAAGTTGGCTCTCTCATTTCAGCGAAAGATGACTTCTGCTCACATAAGTGTAGCTTGGAGTCTTGTTACATTTCACTGGTGGGGGAACTGGTCTGCTGGATATGAGTTCTACCCTATATTTGCAGAATTGGTGCTACCAGGAGACTGGAAGATTTTACTCTCTGAAATTGCACATTAGTCTTTAAAATGTATACCTAGCATTTGAATTTTTGTTCAGTTCACATTGATGACGATATGGCCTTTCATATAGAGGCTGAAGAATATGGTATAGTCAGCAAGGTCGATTTAGAGATCATGGCAAGGTGTGGGAGGGAAAGCACTTACGTAAATCTCTCGCCCTGTTAGATATTTAAGCGAAAAAGGAAATTATTGGAGTGCTCCAAGCAACTGATCCTTCACTACCCAGGAAAGGGCTACATCCGGAACCAGTTGCACTATCAATAATCAGGATCCCCCCCCCCCCCGAAGCATGCATTACTGTAATCCAGCCTTGGACATAAGAGGGTAAAGATGATGAACACCATGTCTCAAACTAAAAGGGAGGGGGCTACATTATCACCTCCTGGAGTTGGAGAACTTGCCGCTTCCACTACCCCAGAGCATTCTCCAGTAAAATAAATCTGCAAGAAAATCCATGACAAAGCCCTATCCTCTTTCCAAGCAGAAGACTTGCCAAACATTGTCTTTTTAGATTTGTCTCAGACTGAATTCTGCTTCGACCAGTTTACCTGCATCTATTCTCCATCATCAAAGATGAAATAAGCATACAGAGAGCAGGTCTTTAGGTCCTGCAGTCACACCAGTTTTCTTCATGAACTTGCCTTGCTACTACCTCTTATCCCTGTTGAACTGGAAAAGAATCTGGAGGGAACCCTGCAGAATCTCACTGGGAAGGCTCTGGGGAGGTTACAGTATGTGCAAATTGCTCTTGTACACTTTTGTGGATTGAGAGAAACCACTCAAGTGTACTACCAATGAGGATATCAATGCCCGACAGGCTCCTTAAGCAGAAAACAACCATCTCACTATCAGAAGCTACAGAAAGCTCTACTGTAATTTCAGCATATTAAACCATATCTATCCACAGGTGAAATTTGTTGATCAAGATAAGAAGCACAATCATACTGCCATATCTCTGTAAAATTCGAGAGTGGCAGCAGGGGCCGATAAAAGGTCCAGTCTTCTTCAGAGGTCCAGTGGCATCCAGGTGAAGTTGTAGAGCAGCTCTTTGGTCCACCCACAGTGGAAGAGTAGCCACTTGCAACAACCTTCTGGGGGGAAGGGGAGATGGAGATGGAGATGGGTGGCTGGCCTTTCTGTGCGTCCTTGTCTCAACAGGCACACAGAGCCTATAAGTATTTGATACTTTTATCCAGTAGAGTCCAAAATATCACAGATTTCAGGCACTTTGGCCTTGTGAAAGACTAAGAGTATTGCTTACCTCAGCATTGTGCCAGACACGTTATTACTAGGGACAGGCTCATGGTTGCCATGGAAGTCCAAAAGCCTTCAGTTTACCCAAGAGCAATTTCCAAGGAAAATGAGTTTGAGCAACCACTCTTTAAATCACTTTGGCAGGGAGTCCATTGCAACCCCCAATTTAAGTATTACTATCCCACTTCACATGTAGTTAGGTTGGTTACTGCCACTGAAAACAAGTTCCAGGAGCCCTACATTGGAACTGAGCTGCAAAGGGGTTGCTTAATGTTATCAAAACACTAAGAAGCCGCAAAAAGCATTCACCTTTCAGAAATTTGGGAGACTGCAAACGAGGTGAAAGAGGGAGGACCGAAAGCATTGCCATCACCCTGAATTGGCCTTGTTACATCATCCTGCATCTGATTGTATCATCATGTTCACTATGTGATTTTTACCAAATCAGAGTGAGGGGAGGAAGGAAGTATTGCCCTTACAGTGCAATCCTGTGTAAAGATATGCGGCTGGCCTAAAGGGCTGGCCACTGTATCCTAAGCCATTTCTGGACCGCGCCTACACTGCTGGAGTGCACCTTGGGAGAAGGGTATGTTCGTCCCCTTCCCCGGGTGTAGGCGAGACCGGGGCCTACGGGCCTCCTCAGATGCATGCCAGCTCCAGAGTTGGCGTACATCCAGGGAGGCCATGTAAGGACAATGTGGATTATGACGGGGCATAAGATATCGGTGTCGATATACCCACCCACTCCCAGCCTGGGCAGGCCAATGGCCCCCCTCCCTCGCTGCCCTGTCCCACCCATCCCCTCCCCTGCACCATCCAACACAGCACTTACTTGCAGCGGCCGGTTCAGGTCTGGGATGCCAGGGAAGTGAGCAGTGCCAGCCTCCACACCAGCGTCGCTTACTCCTGAGTCACCACAAAAGTGCTTTACGTACGGCATTTTTGCGATTTTTAGGCTGGCAGAGTGAGAGCTCCACCAGCCTAAAGTTACACAGGATTGTGCCATTAGACGTGGGCAGCCCAATTCTGTCTAGGACCACCGCAGTGTGCAAAGGCATGCTGCACCAGATCCTATCAAGGATTGGGTCGGCAGAGGCTTCCTTGGGGTAAAGGGACATTTGTCCCTTTACCCCGAATAATGGACCAGCTTCCCCAATGGGTCTCCTCAAGTCAAGTCAAAACCGTTAATGGCATAGAAGAACTGTACAGAAAGATATTGAGGCCCCACCAACCCAGCAACTACAATTTCCAAACAGATACTTTAAAAACAAAATGGCCAGCACAAATCCGGAAGGCCCATGTAATGCTAACCAGGCCCGGGAAGGGGGATAAGATTCGACGAAGTGCACCACCGTTGATTCCTCCCCTTTCCCAGGCCTGGTCACCCAATCCCCCCTCCTGTTCCACTCGGTTCCACCCTCCCCACGCCACCTGGCACAGTTCTTACCTGCGTCTGGTGGCAACCTGTGTCCGGGGCAGAGCAAGTGGTGCCGGCCTTGGCGCCAACGCCGCTTACTCTCCAGGCATCGAAAATGTGCCTTACAGCATGTTTGTAACACCCAGCACAGGCAGAATAGTTCCGTTAGTGAGTCAGTCCTGTCCTGCACAGAATTGCGCTGTTAGATTTGTGATGTCATTGAGCGAAAGCATCCACATCATCATCATCATCATCATCATCCTTAGCATTTGCAAAATGCTTTTGATTGTACAAAGCACTACACATTTATTACCTTAAGGAATCCTTACAATAACCTTGAAAGGTAAGTATTTTTGAACCTTGAAAGGTAAGTATTATTGAAAGGTAAGTAACCCCATATTGCAGTTTAGGAGCTGAGGTTGAGAAGGAGCAGCTATCCTACACCCACCTGTTAATGGCAGAGGTAAGATTCAAACCAGGGAAGTCCTGGCAGGCACACCACTTTTCCAATGTAATTCCCAATTGGCTGAGATCACAATCCCAGGAATATGATCCATTTTTTTAAGGCACAGAAGCAAGCAGCTACAACTCAGGCAGTGAACAGCCCTTGAACAGGCAGGGAAATATGGTGAGCAGGATTTTCTCTCCACCCCTAAAATCACTCAAACACAAAACTGTCTGCAGATGAACACAGAGGAGCTTAGCTTGCCTCTGCACCTAGACTCCAATTCTTTTCATAATGACCTACAGATTTTCAGCTCAAATGTGTACTTTTGGAAATTGTATTCTTACTTTGCTCCTTCTAACTAATTGTTCACCACTCTCACCATATTGCCATCTTTTGTAAATTGCTTTGAATATTGGAAGAGGCAGAGTATAAATAGGTTAAACTTTAGTATGTGTGCAGCTGCAAATTCTGTCTCCTTTATTCATGAAGCCAAATAAATACATAGCACCATCTTATGCACCTTTGCTTATCAGCTAGATAACAATCAGAATCTTGTTTAGGTAAAGATAGCTAAACAGGTGTATTGCAGTAGATACTCTGTTTACTCATGGTTCAAGATGGAATTTCAAATTCACAGCTCACTGTGGTTACTGGATGTGACTGGTATTTTGTTCCTAAGTAGCGGAATCCCTATTCTCAGTTTCCTCCCCACTGAAGACATAAGGGGTGAGCAAGAAAATCATGGCTCTTGGCTCTGCCCTCCAACCTGAGGCATTTGGGAAAAGGTCTGCAAGGGGAACCTACACATGTACGGTTTTTTTTTTTTTGTGTGTGTGTGTGTGTGTGTGTGCGTGCGCGCGCGCGCGCTTCCTTTGCAGGCCTTCCCTTGAACATGTGGAGATAAGAGGCAGGGCCAGCAGGTGTGTGTTCGGCATGAGACAGTGGGTGCAATCCATACATTGAAGGGGGGAGGTATGAATAAACGTCAAGAGACACCATGAAGACACAGAACTGTCTGTATGGGATGTGGTACATGACCGATTGTAAAACCTGTAATGGCCATTGTTAGATCTAATTTTCAAAGCAAATCGTGGACAATATGCAAGCTATCTTCAAGCATTCAAGTTGATACTGAACGTATGCAAAACATATGATGCATTTCATGGAACCTTCCTAAACACAGAAGCAATCATGGACAGTGCTGCTGCTGCTGCAGAATATAAAGGATTCGTAAGGTAGAAACCATCCAAGCCCCCCACCCCCACCCCCAAGAACCTAAGTCGAGCTATTTTGGATAAGGCAGGGGTTTTTTGTTGTTGTTAAGAATATTTATATACCACTTTTCAAGAAAAAAAAAAGTTCACAACGCGGTTTACAGTCTACAAATTCAAATAACTAAATGGCTCCTTGTCCCCAAAGGGACTCACAATAGAAAAAGATGGAGAAGGACGTCAGCAAACAGCCACAAGAAAAGACTCTGTGCTGTGGGTTCGTGTGATCCAGCATCCCACTTCCAGCCATGCTCAGGCAGATCTTTCTGGGAAGTTCAGGAAGGAGGGAATGAAGGCAACAGCCCATCCCTGTTGTGCCCCCCTCTGGTATTCAGAGGTACATTGCAGCTCTGGAGTTTCCTTTAAACCATAATCCTGCACATCATCAGTTGTCTATACTTGAACAATAAATGCCTGTTTCAATCCCCTCATACAGTGGCGTCACTAGGACGCGCGTCACCCCAAGGCGGCGGGGCTCGTCACCCTAGCGAGGCTCTGCCTACATTTTTTTGGGGGGGTGACCCGGCTGCACCCTGCCCCGTGTGCCCGTGTCGCCCTAGCATTTTGCCCTCAAAACGGTCTGCGCATGCGCAAAAATTGTAAAAATTACCCGTATTAACGCGCTGCATGTGTGAGCGCACTGGAGTGCCGGCGGGGTCGGACGCTCCGAGGCTGGCTCCCGGGCCGGCCTCGGAGCGTCCGGAGGGTGTCGCGCATCACGGAGGTGTCACGCATGGGGGTGCGCGCATCGCCCCCTGGCGGCCCGCCCCCCGCCACGCTCCAGTGACGCCAGTGCCCTCACAGTCAGACCCAAAACATTGATTGCCCAACAATAGCCCACCAAAATATGACCAGGGAGTTGGTACTGAGAAGAATTTCTGACGTTGTCTGAACGTTGATAGATACGTTCTAGAAACGTGGACTGTTCAGAATATCATTTCTGATTGGCTAATCCTTATGATTGTAGAGGGAAACTTGGAAACCAGTTTTGTATCATATGCAGGAGGACTAGGCTAATTTTGCCTACGGTTTCATTGTTATTCCACTAGCTGATGGAGATTACTTGGATATGTCTTGGTGGATGTGCTGAACATATTGTATTAGTACAGGTGGGCCCCCATATCCGCTGGGGATATGTTCCAGGCCCCTCCGTGGATACTTGAAACCGTGGATAAGAGCGAACACCCCCTCCATGGTTTCCTGAGGGCCCCCCACCTTTTCTCTCCTGCAGGCAGGCATGCTTGCCCCCCCCAGCTCTTATTTTTCTTTCAGCAAGCTTTGTTTCTTCCTTAAAACAAACAGAGAAGCAGCCTTCATTGCAGGCAAGTAGAACGAGACTAGGTTTCTGTTAACCTTGCAGAGCCTCTCTAGTACTTAGTCTCGTTCTACTTGCCTGTAATAAGCAGCCAGAGGCCTCCTGTTTAAGAAAGAAATGAAGCTTACTGGGAAAAAAGTAAAAGCCTGGGGGGGGGTCCCCACGATCCGTGGATAACTGAAACCGTGGATAGTGAATCAGTGGATATGGGGGCCCACCTGTATTGTTATTCAAATGTTAAAAGCATGAGCTGGTATTTGAAAAAAGAAATTGTAGCACACAGAAATCACAACTGAAAAATAATGAATTTGGATGTTTTCTTTCCTACTCAATTCCTGATTATATTTGCTGCCATGTTTTTAAATGCACCTCTGAAACACTTCAACAAAAACTTTGGAACAAAAGCTTAGATTCTGTTGATTCAGAAAAGAGCCTACATGCCACACAAAAATACTCCTGGGTTCATGAGTGGTCTGTAGGCCATATGTTGGTCTTCTCCTAGATACAGTGATGCATGCTTATTTTTCAGTATTGTCTTTCAGAAATTGGGGTCCATCTCTCTTTTTTATGGTTGACTATTGTTTTTAATCCAAGTAACTACGGAGGAAAAGTAGCCCTTTATTTCTATTCCATCAGAAACAAATGTGTGTACAAGAGGGGAAGATCCTTTTGCCTCACTTTGCAGTTAGTAGAAAAGCAATGTGGTTTGAGAACAAATGTAAAGATTACAGAAAAACGCAAGTGGAGGAACTTGTACATGATCTTCATGCTTCCAATGTATCCTTTGAAGGGAGATCTTGTGTACAAGCTCTTTGTCTCCTCAACATGATAAAGAGGAGCCCAATCCTAACTAGGCTTTGCAACGTCTTAAAGGCATTTATGAAAGCATATGTGCCTTTATGATGTCACAAACAGCATGACAACAGCAACTATTTTGGAGACACCACTGCAAATGGCAGCAGTGTCCCCACCACACTGCTGCAGAGGGCGACCTGAGCTGAGGCTGGTAAGCCATTGTGGGAGGCGGGCAATGGGTGGGGGCTGGATGGGGTGGGGAGGGTGAGGAACAGAGGAGTTTCTGGGCGAGGAGGGGTTGCAGGCAGGAGGCAGCATGGGGGAGGGAGGCTGAATGCAGGTGGCACTGGCATGCACCAGGATCCTATCTCCATTCCTTCCTCCATTCCCTCTCCCTTACTCTCCTTGGTTTTGCACCAGCTTACCGTAATTGCTGGTGCAGATCTGAGGAGACCCATTGGTGCAGTGGAAACTTACCCTAAGGCAAGGGAATGAAATTTCCCTTACCTGGAGGGGACCTCTGGAACTGCCCTCTGCAGGATGCACTGTGTGTCTTGTTTGTGTGGCTGCATTGGTGGTGGTGGTGGTGGTGGGCTTAGAAAGGATTAGGCTGAAACCTGATGCCCATTCATTTTGCAGCAGAGGCCAGGTGTAAGTTCTACCTTTAGTTGTTATATAATAAAGGTCAGGTTGGCTTTAGGACTCAGAGGTCTGTTCAGAACTTAGCAGGATCACATGCTGATGGAAGAACAGAACCATTGCTTGATTGTTTAGTTCACCCGCCCCCATAGACCTTTCCCCAGGTTGGCAGAACAGTCAGTGGCAAAGACAAGTGCAGGCTCTGTAAGTATGTGGAAAAGGAATCCGATGATCATCTGCCAGGAGAACCTGTTCTGGACAGAAGGAAGAAAGCAGCTGCAAGAAGTGGTTGTGTCCTCCAGGCCCCAGAAGTAGGAAACTTGATGGAAGTATAGAAATGCCTGATGACACCAATAGAATAGCTCTGCTAGTTTTCAGTCCTTGACCTGAGCCCTGCTCTGAAGAGTTTGCAGAACAAAAGGCAAGGTCCTGTCTGATACCATATGCTTAAATACTGGGCAAAGAAAGCACATACGCGCACATGCTTGCAGATTTGATTACCACACTAAAGCATGCCCAGTGATCTAGACTGGAAAAATCCAATACAACTTGCCTGAGTGAACGGAGAGTTGATAATCTGTGCCTGTACGTTGCTTTGGCAGCATGGTTTGGCAGTGGGAAAAAGAGTACAGTTTGCTTATGTGCTAATCCACGCTTTGACTTCAGTTGCATGATGTCAGTATGTTTTGACAGCAGCATTGAATCAATGCCCTGTGCGCTGGGTCACCAATGTCCTCATGTGCAGTTCTTTTACTGCACAGCCATGAGAAGAGTTAGCTAATGTGATCCCTTGGGGATCAAGACATTGCAAGGATGTTGCATTTTGCCAGCACTTAACACTGCAATTATTTTGTCACTGCAAAATGCAATATCCTTTTTGTGTTGCTAGAAAATCAATTGATCTTGTAAGTGTTGTGTTGTGTTGTGTGGAATACGGTTGTGTAAGAGTTATAGGACCCTCTTTGGCACTGCCTGACATGCCATGAATGATGAGAGACACAACTTCTTCCCCAATGCCCACAATATGTTGTGACTTTTATTTGTAATTATTATTACAGTATATTATTATGTTTTTAAATACTTTAGGAGCTAAGCAGCACTTGAGTGTGCTTTTCCCTTGATTAAAAAGAAATTGGCATTCTTGAGTATGGCTATTTTTCACAGGAAGGTTATCTGTGTATACTATGCCTGCTTTCCCTTCTCACCTGATCATTCCATGAAGTCACATTCACAATCGTGGTGGCCAGTAAATGCCCCCCACCAGTCTGCCAACAGAAGTGTCCACACCAATCAGGCTCATGAATGGGCCAGCCCTGCAAAGAACCATTACTTCTGTTGATACATAGCTTGCCTAAATGCCTAGTAGTT
This sequence comes from Plestiodon gilberti rubricaudatus, assembly GCA_026170595.1. Classification (NCBI taxonomy): domain Eukaryota; kingdom Metazoa; phylum Chordata; class Lepidosauria; order Squamata; family Scincidae; genus Plestiodon; species Plestiodon gilberti. The sequence goes on along the minus strand of JANXHW010000002.1, from coordinate 215,754,294 downwards.
ATGGTAATTATTACTGCAATCCTAAACATGTCTTAGTCTAGTTGAATTCAATAGGACCTACAGTACTTTATGGTAAGTGTGTCTAGGACTGCAGCCTTAATTATTTCCTTGGGCAAGAGGAAAAACAGAACATTCCCCCTAATGGTACCATTTAGCTCTGTTGTCTGTGGACCTGCATTACAGCCCAATCTTTAGGCTGGCTTGGCGCCAGCCGGAGTAACAAACATGCTGTAAAGCATGTTTGTGGCTCCTTTAGAGTAAGCAGCGCTGGTGTGGAGGCTGGCACCACATACTAGGCTGCGGAACCGACCCCACGCTGGCCGCCGCAGGTAAGTCCTGCGTCAGTCGTGCGGGGGCGGGGGAGGGTGGGCAGGGGTGGAGAGGGAGGGCCTGGGGGGCATTGGCTGGCCCAGATTGGAAGGGGGCGAGGATATTGGTGACGATATCCAGTGCCCCGTCGCAGCCCAGGCGAACCCTACACAACCTTCCTCGCTGCACAGCAGCTCTGGAGCTTGTGTGCATCCAAGGAGGCCTATTGGGGGATACAGCGGGGGAAGGGGGTGAATGTCCCCTTCCCCTGAGGTGCACTTAGACTGCGCCGCTGCAGCCTGGGAACTGTGCAGGGAACTGCCCCTTTAGGCCGGCTGCGCATACTTGCGCAGGATTGCACCACTAATGCATTCTCTGACCGTATTCCTAAAAAGGATTTGTCTGAAGTGGGCCTACCTGGTTGAATTGCTAACCTTATTGCTCCTGGAAGCCTTACGGCGGAGGCCTGTTGAGCCATTCAAAATTTGGGATGCAAAAGAACTGAGAACCCTGTGGTTACCTATGGTGGGACTTCCCAGGCTCTCGAGCAACTCATCCATGGCTTTTCCTTGGTTTTATTTTTTAAATCACACTAGTGTGCTTTTTTTTCCCCTACATCCTGTCATACGCACAGGCACATCATTGTGGATGCTCTTATTTTTATTTATTTTTCACCCTTTCTTTGGGATTTGAAGTCTGCTATCCATTTTGATATGGATAGAAAAAGTACAGGTTGCATATGATTGTTGTGACGAAATGGAATGGCTTTGCAGAAGAGGCTTTGTTGTGCTTGGGTCAGTCTTCAAAGAAGTTTTGATTGCTATTGTCAAAGTAACTCATTGAGCTTTTTGCATGGCACAGGTGTGTGTGATTTTCCTGTCTTGGGTGGAGTTTGAGTTTCTGTTTTTGTAAGGCACCTGAGATACCCATAGAACATGGGCATTGCTATAATGAATCTCTCTCTTTAGTTGGGTCTCTAATCATATATGGTTTTTGGTATTTTTTTAGATTTTGAGGAGGAGAATATCACCCAGTGACACATGGCCAAACTCGGATATAGGCTCAACCACAAGATCTTACTTCAGCTAAGGTGGAAGAAGAAATGCTGGGAAAATATATCACGTATGAGAAACTCTGTACTATTCTTGTCCACTCAATTCAATTTTGTAACTTCTTTCTAAGCATTTTTTGTCATTATTTATAGTTTGAAAGTCAAACATTATGCAAAAGAAATAAACTATAATTATTTTGAGGGAAAGTCTTTTATCTACAACATTTTTTTTCTAATGATGTAAGAAACAATACATATGTAATTCCTGTATTTATGTTATGCTGCCAAATGAGCAACATTCTAATTCTACTTTGGTCGGACAGTGCTGCCGTTTCACTTCTCAAACAGATCATACAATTCATGGAGCATACTGACCCTCCCTAGCCAATTGTTTCCACAATAACTAGACAGAAATATGTGGGTACCATGAAGTCTGGAGTCTATAGTAAGCAGCACCAAGGCATCCCAAGTGACACTATTGCAAGAATAGGTGGGTTGTTTCCTTTTTGAGGGAGACGTATTTTTGCTGCTATTAGAACTGCTAGATCTCAGGGTTTTGGCCTGGGAGTCAGGTTGTTGAGTGCCCAGTCACTGAGACAGGAACAACACACTTAAAAATCCTGAAGATGCTCTTTATTCTCTAATATTGTTTGTCCAGCATATTGCATATTCCCAGCATGTTCCAGCATCATGTTCTGTTGCTTGTTCAGCATATGCCTCAGTTGTGCCTATTTCCTGTTATCGTTCCCTAGTAAGTCACTACCTCCATTGGCTAAAAGAGTTTCATAGGGAACTATCCATAGTACAGTTGGGCCCCCATATCCACTGATTCGCTATCCACGGATTCAGTTATCCACGGATCGTGGGGACCCCCCCCCCCAGGCTTTTACTTTTTCCCCAGTAAGCTTTGTTTCTTCCTTAAAGAAACAGGAGAAGCAGCCTCTGGCTGCTTATTACAGGCAAGTAGAATGAGACTAAGTCCTAGAGAGGCTCTGCAAGGTTAACAGAAACCTTGCAGAGCCTCTCTAGGACTTAGTCTCGTTCTACTTGCCTGCAATGGAGGCTGCTTCTCTGTTTGTTTTAAGGAAGAAACAAAGCTTGCTGAAAGAAAAATAAGAGCTTGGGGGGCAAGCCTGCCTGCCTGCAGGAGAGGCAGGGTGGGGGGACCCTCAGGAAACCATGGAGGGGGTGTTCGCTCTTATCCACGGTTTCAAGTATCCACGGAAGGGCCTGGAACATATCCCCAGCGGATACGGGGGCCCACCTGTACTTAAAATAGCATCTCTAGATCAATGGCAGGATTCAAAAGACCCATCGTATCCCTCAAGATTTGTCAAATGTATTGATCTCCTTTGCTTTCATAGAGGATTTTTAGCGTTTCCAACTGGACAGAGATCCAGTTTTGTCTTGGTGTTAGAAGGCTAGGTACTACTTCCTGATTTCTTGCGGAACGTCGGAACCTTCATCTTTATACAATTGATGGGAGTCCAGAATGAGATTAATTTGGGCTGCCTTTCTCACTGATAATAATACTGACTGAGTGGATCTCGATAGCAATAGGTATTTGATAGCTGATTATGGCAGTCTGATTGCCACATGGTAATCACAGTTATTAGTAAAGCACAGCATTTGTGATGTCTTGCTAGATGCTGCATTGCCATCAGTTTAATATATTAGTATGTTTCTTGGCTCCCTTCAAAACTGGAATATTCGATTTTAAGATGTAGACTTGGGTGCACCAACTTTCCTTCCAATATCTCCATTTCAAGGGAGATATTGTATTGTGGAATGTTTTACATCTTTTTGGCCTCCTTGAAAATGTTTGTAATTACAGTATACTTGATCAAGTCCTTTTGATAACAGATGTAAGGGTCAATTTGGTTTCCAAATAGTGTTGTGAATGTGCACAGCCGTTTTGACTCTGCTGTCTCAGTCTTCAAGGGAAGTATCCCACTGCACTGTGTCTTGCATCTTGCCTACCCCATTTGAAAATGCACAGGAGTCAAATTGGGGTTTGAACTTGAAATGCAAAATAGTGTTCTGAATGTGTGCACTAACCTTCATTCTGGTGTATCATTCTCCATGGAAGATACCACGTTACAACCAAACAAATTTACCATGGAAAACTGAGTTAAACCCAAGGCCTAATTTTGCTAAGCTAACTATAACAATAACTTAAACATGGGGACACTCCAAAGAAGTCATTCAGCACTAGTTGCTTCTTCTCATTTTCTGTTTGAGAAAACAAAAACAGATGTTATTCCAAGCCACCGAAAAATGGGCACCACCCAAACTTTGACATTCATCTAGCAACAACCCACCTAGCAATAGACTACAGCCCAGTTATTGTTTTGCCACCAAGGGGTGGAGGAATTCAGAACAACTGTTTACTTTGGAGATGATCTCACTGGCAAATTAGTGTATTTGTACACATATATTTGTGTTTATCAATTCTATAGGTTGAGCAGGACAAGGAAGCCACTAACAAGGACAACACTAATTCCAAGCAAAAATCCATGTAGGACTCAAAATTCATCACATTCTAAGGACACAGGCAGCCCAATACTGTCAGGATGCAGCGGCACACATAAGGCACCCACCGCATTCTATGCAGGATTGGGCCTGTCCTGGCACAGCCAGCGACCTCCTCGGGGTAAAGGGACATTTTGTCCCTTTACCACGAGTAACGATGGGCTTACTCAAATGCACGGCAGCAATTTTGCTGGCGTACATTTGAGAGGCCTGTGTAAGGCCCAACAGGCCTTGGAAGAGGGATAGGATATGGAGGAGGATGCGTCTGCTGATCCCTTCCCCTTCCTGGGCCCAATCCTCCAATCCCACCCCCTGGAACGCCCCGTTCCGCCCTCCCCCCACCTCTCTGCCGTGGCAATGCTGTTCTCTGCAGCATTGGAGGAGCTCAGCAAGCCTCTCTGCCAGCACCGCTTACTCTCTGGCACTGGCGTCACTAAAGCATGGCGGGGGGGCGGGCCATCGAGGGTGACACGGCAACAAGGGGTCAAGCGCTGACAAGGGGTGACATGCCCAACGACCACTCACCGCGCGTCACACCCCCGCTGCCATGTCACCCCCCCTTGCTGCCGCCCGGTAAGCCGCATCACCCTCTCGCGTCACCCCCCTAGCAGCTGCGGCGGCACCCGGTACAAACCGCAGGGAAGGCCACTTGCTGTTCGCCAGCCTTGCTGTATGCGTCTTCTTTGGAGGCTAAGCCAGGGCAAGGCTGAATGTGGCATGTGCACAATGCAACTTGAAGCCTTGCCCTCAGAAGGGCCATTCGGCGGCATGCATTTGCGCATACTGCTTTCAGCCTTGCCCTGGTCTAGCTGCCGGAGAAGACGCATGCAGCGAGGCTGGCGAACAGCGAGCAGCCTGCCCTGTGGTTCATACTGGGTGGTGCCGTAGCAGCGAGGGGGGTGACGTGAGGGGGTGATATGAGGGGGGTAATGCGGCTTACCGGGCGGCAGCGAGGGGGGCGATGCGGCAGCTGGGGGTGATGCTCCGACCTCTTGCCCCCAGTGATGCACCAGCCGACCAACCTCCCGCTGGGGGTGATGCGCCGGCCAGTGACTCCACTCCTCTCTGGGTGCTGCATAACATGCCTTACAGCACATTTGCAGCACCCTAGACTGGCAGAGTGGCCGCTCCGCCAGACTCTACTTAGACAAGATTGTGCCGTCAGTTGCTTATCTCCCATATGCAATCACCAAACTTGCATATTCTCAGTCCTCCTCTGCACATTTTGGCACTCCCCCAAAAGCCTGACATCAAGCTAGACAGCCAAGACAGGTTGGACAATCTTCCTATGGTTGTTAATCATTTACTTAGACAACCTTAATTACTTTCATTAACTAATGAACATGGCTAGGCCTCTGGGAGAAGGTGTTTCCTCCCTCCTGCAAAGAACAGATGAGAAATCTAGGCAGGTCATTAAAGTACACAAAGAAGTTAAGTCATTTGCCCATAGCATGAGAAGAGTAAAATCCCAGAGGCCTCCATAACTGTTCATGTGTCATTTCTAATAGATCAGAAAGTAGTCATCTCTTAGAACGTTGTTCACAGCATCTATTTTTCAATAAGAATCCATTTTTAGCCTGTTATTTTCAACGAGGATGACTAAGACAAATGGAAAGTGATTTGTCAAATTGCAAATATCAATAGTTACATAAAATTACCTGATTTCCAACCTGTTGTTTATTCAACCAGCAGATTCCCACAAATTAAAATCTTGTCTATAGCTGACAAAGAGCACTGTCACAATCTAGCTCTTTAAAATATTAAAATTAACCTTTTTTTGATTAAATATTTTGGGGAGGGAGTTATGGAAAAGTCTGAAGGTTTGGTCTCCCCTGCCAGAGTTTGGACAGTTAACTTTCAAATCCACATATCTTGGTACTTAGTCAGACTTAGTCCTTCCTTTAACCCAGAACATTTCAACCACATTTAGCTATCAATGGAGGAGGGATGCATTCACCCATTCCACTGAGTCACTTATATGCCTATGAATAACAGACATCAACATAATCTTTATTCATCTGTCAGATATGGAAAGAAATCCAGCTAAGGTTCAGGGTCTTTAATTGCCTCTTTTTAAAAGAAAAAAACTTGCTCCTGCGTAGTGGGAGGTCAGTGTAGAAGTGTGTAACCCATGACAACTGTATTTTTATGACTATTTGCTTGTTCAGGTTAAGGGAAAAAATGTTCTCTGTGACTAAGCAATCCTGGTTGCTCTTGAGATAAATATCACCAATACAGCCGAAGAGCATAAGTGCATCACTGTGGAGAACGAATCAACCTTCGAAGCAAAACAAGGAAGAGTTTTGGTCTTTGCATTGTTTCACATTGGAAATATTCTTTGTCTAAAATGCATAGGCGGAGTTGCATATGAGGGATATTAGAACAGGAACCAAGGAAGCTACTTTCTGCTGAGTCAGACACTCGCACCATCAGGTTCAGTAGTGTCCACACTGACTGGCAGTGTCTCTCGGAGGGTTCAGACAGGAATTTTTCTCTGCCCTACCTGGAGATGCTAAGGACGGAGCCTAGGCCCTCTACCTACAAGGCAGACGCTCTTTCATGGAGCTAAAACCCTTACCTAAGACCTTGACAACTTAATCTAAATCTCTCCAATGGCTGTGTTTGAAATCATCCAGCGGGGGGGGGGGCAGCCTGGGGGAAATTAGGAGCAGAGAAATTGAAATTGCAGAGGGAAGAATTAAGCTCATGCAAGCACATGCGCACCCATCCACACATGCACGCTCGCTGCTTCTCTGCTCGAAATTCCCCTCCTGAAGCTACTCTTCTCACAGGCAAGAATCTGTCAGGGACTGCTGGCAAGCCCAGAGCATCCCGTCCTTAATTGCCCTGCTCCAAGCAATGCAACACCAGCTTCTGGGAGGGGGGGGCAGTTAGCAACAGCAGCCATGCAAAAGCATCTGAATCCGGATCACCTCAATCAGGAAGAGGTAAATGGAGTGTGCCCAGGATGTACTGAAGGCTTTAAAAGCTCTGGCCATAAGGCAGGGAGCAGTCCAGAACCTCAAGTTTCAGGGTTCCTACTGCCTAACTCAGGACCCAAGGAGGAAGGGGGGCTTAGGTGCACATAAGCCCCTCCCATCCGCCTAGGCTCCAACTCCCTCTGAGGCCAATTGTAAGGCCAGCTGACTGTGATGCCTGTTTTGCCTATTCCCAATTCACCAGAACCTCCAGCCAGAGGACTTACAGGGACACCACCACCACCCCTTTGTAGAAGGAACACACAAGTACTATAGAATCCATTGGGCATGTTTGCTGCATCCATGCATGCATGGTTCACATATAATTCTACCCTTGTTTGTGCCAATCGATGAACAGGTAAGAAAGAGATGCTGAGCAGTTTTGAGGTCAATGGAATGAGAAGCAGGAAGGTAAGTATCTTCCAAGGGCATAGGATGAGGAAAAGGGGAAACAGTAACTGTTTGTTTCCTCAAACTAATGATAAACCCTGGGCTTTAGGAAAGCAGACTTTGGAAAGATGAGGAAAATACTGGGCAGAAACTCTCAAGGAGAAGGGGGTACAGGATAGTTGGGAGTTTCTTAAAAACCCAGAGGTTTTCTTAAAAACCCAGAGTAACTCCACAAGAAGCTTTCCGAGGAGTTGGCATGTGAAAGGGACATATATAAGAAGTGGAAGGAGGGGAAAATGAATACAGGTGAATGCAGGTGAAACATATACCTGTAGCTGTGATGTGTAGGAAGAGTGTCAGGAGGGCTAAAGCTCAGGATGAGCTTAGATTAGCAAGGGAGGTGACAAAAAACAAAAACGGGGCTATATGGTTACCTTTGGTGCAGGAGAAAGAACAAGGAAGGTAAGGATGTGGTTTGGGATCACTTAGCTGCTTAAAAGGAATTTCAGTCTTCAGGGCCAGGTGAGTTGCATCCTAGGGTGCTCAAAGAACTGGTCGATGTTGTCGGAGCCTCTGTCTATAATCTTCAAGAACTCCTGGAAGAACCAGGGAAGTGCCAGGACACTGGAGGCAAGCAAGTGTGGTCTATCTTCAATACAGGGGGGGAAAGATCCGGGCAACTACCAACCGGTCAGCTTGACAACAATACCCAGGAAGGTTCAACTTCTGAGCAAATGATTAAGCAGCCTGTCTGTGAGCATTTAGAATGGAGGGCAGTGATTGCGAAGTACCAGCATGGTTTTCTCAAGAACAAGTCTTGCCACCTTCTTATCACCTTCTATATAACTAAAAGGTATCTAAAACCTATCACCTTTGTCAGAGTGCGCAGAAAATTTATGGCGTGCAGCCTCCCAGTCCTTGTCCGCAACGAAGAATAACACAGACACGGTAGTTTCCACCACCAAAGTCTATTTACATTACTCACAAGTATATACAGCAGATAAGCGTAGCAGTCTTTCATCAGCAATTTTGTACAGAGTAACAGAGCAACAGCATAGAGAATTGAAGCCTCAGAAATACTGGTCCTGGGTGCTTTACCTTTATATAGCTGCTAACCAATCACATTTGAACATTGCATCCTAGTCAGCATGACACTGCACCTTTTCTCTACTACCTTGTTAACCATTTAGTTTGAGCATGGTCTCATCTTGTTTAATCAGTATGACACAGCATTTTTTGCCCTGCATGGTTTTTTCTGTTCATGCTTGTGAATTCCCAGGTTATAACAACCTGACACCCCTCCAATTTACAGCTGAACAGAACTTACAGGAACCAAACCAAGTTCTCTTGTAAGTTTTGCATGTCATTGTGCACATAATGGTTTTGTCATGAGATCAGCCAAATTGTCTTCTGATGGGCAATAAATTAATTCTATTAATTTTTCTTTTATGGCTTCTCTTACATGACAGTACTTGATGTCTACATGTTTACTTCTACTTTTTACCCTTTCACATGTTGCCATTTGAATACATGTTTGGCTATCTTCAAATACAGGGATGGGATGATGTTTCATTTCGAAACCAATATCTTCAAGTAACTGTTTATACCAGGTGGCCTCAAAACACATTTCAGACAAAGCTGCAAATTCTGCCTCTGATGTTGATACTGCTATGGATGGTTGTTTTCTTGCTTTCCAACCTATCAATGCACCTCCAAACATTATTACTAGACCAGAAATTGACCGTCTGTCTTGCATGTTATTACCCCAGTCACTGTCAACATAACATTTCAGATCATACCACTTCAGTTCTGGTGAGTCACAAGGCTGTAATATTAGACATTGATCTATTGTTCCTTTTAAATAATGAAAGATTCTTTTTACTCCCAACCAATGCCTCTGAGTGGGTTTTGAAGTGTATCTGCTCAAAATATTTACTGCATTTGCAATGTCTGGCCTTGACCATTGCGCTAGATACAACAAGCTTCCAATAGCTGACTGGTATAATTCTTGGTCACATAGATTTTCATTTTCTTCTTCTACTTTCTGAAAGTCTATTATCATTGGAGTCTGCACGCTTTTGCAATTGTCCATTTCAAACTCCTTTAACAGTTGCTCTATTTTCTTACTTTGACTCAGGATATATCCCTTTTCCTGTAGTTTCTTTATCTCAACTCCTAAGTAATTTTTGATTTCTCCTAAGTCTTTCAATTGGAACTTCTGTCCCAGTTGTTTTGCAAATTTGTCAATTTGTGACTGGTCTTTTGCCAAAAAACAGATATCATCTACGAATGTAAGAAGGAGGAGTTGTTCCTTTTCATAATTCCGCATGACATGGATCAGCTAAACTGTTTTTAAAACCCATTTTCTTTAAGGCTAAATCTAAACATTGGTTCCATTTTCTTGTAGCAATTTTCATGGCCCGCTATTACATACAGATGTCTCACAGTTACGGGTCTTGACGCCATGTAAAAAAAAAAAAGCTCAAACAGTTTAAAATCACTTTCCAACACGCCGCGGGTTTCCCGGTAGGGCAGCCGCTTGCGCGGTAAAAGCAAATCAAATTATCCGAGGCAAAAAAGATGGTCCCAACGTTTCGTTCTATTCGTAGAACATCTTCCAGGGGAAACAATCTATCAGAGATTGCTGGTGACATTGACGAACGTGGCTGGAGGTCTGTATAAATTCAAATGAGAAGGAAAAAAGGCGGGAAACCATGAATGTTGAAAAAAACAGAAGAGCCTATTGCGCACGTCACTGGCTGTCAAATTCTGCAGCTGTCTCATGTCTTTGTTTCTCTATGTCCATGTGTATTTTTGTGTAGTATTGGCAGCCAGATCCGATTTGCTAGTGTCAAATCCTGCTGGCGATTAACCAACTTGCCCGTTTCTAAATGTTTGCTGATTTCTAAGGATTCTAAGTGTTTCAGGACCCTAGGATTGTTTTCATTCTGAAGACACTTAGTCTTATTAAAGCAGATCGAGTGTTGTTCCAGAATGGCATGCTCAGCTATGGCAGATTGACTTGGATGATTTAATCTGTATGATCTTTCGTGTTCTGCCAGTCGTGTGTTAATGCTTCTGCCTGTTCTGCCAATGTAAAACCGATCGCATTCGCAAACAATTTGTTTGCGAATGCGATCGGTTTTACATTGGCAGAACAGGCAGAAGCATTAACACACGACTGGCAGAACACGAAAGATCATACAGATTAAATCATCCAAGTCAATCTGCCATAGCTGAGCATGCCATTCTGGAACAACACTCGATCTGCTTTAATAAGACTAAGTGTCTTCAGAATGAAAACAATCCTAGGGTCCTGAAACACTTAGAATCCTTAGAAATCAGCAAACATTTAGAAACGGGCAAGTTGGTTAATCGCCAGCAGGATTTGACACTAGCAAATCGGATCTGGCTGCCAATACTACACAAAAATACACATGGACATAGAGAAACAAAGACATGAGACAGCTGCAGAATTTGACAGCCAGTGACGTGCGCAATAGGCTCTTCTGTTTTTTTCAACATTCATGGTTTCCCGCCTTTTTTCCTTCTCATTTGAATTTATACAGACCTCCAGCCACGTTCGTCAATGTCACCAGCAATCTCTGATAGATTGTTTCCCCTGGAAGATGTTCTACGAATAGAACGAAACGTTGGGACCATCTTTTTTGCCTCGGATAATTTGATTTGCTTTTACCGCGCAAGCGGCTGCCCTACCGGGAAACCCGCGGCGTGTTGGAAAGTGATTTTAAGCTGTTTGAGCTTTTTTTTTACATGGCGTCAAGACCCGTAACTGTGAGACATTGGTTCCAATTTCTAGCTGATTGTTTTAATCCATATATGGCTTTGTTAAGCTTGTATACTGTCTCTTATCCAGTTACTTCAAATCCAGGAGGCATGTTCATAAAAACAAATTCTTCTAACCTTGCATTCAGGTATGCAGTGGTAATATCAAAATGATTTACCTTATATTCTCTTGCAGCTGCTAAAGCTAGTGCTAATCTCACTGTTTCTCCTCTCACTGTGGGTGCAAAGACTTCATCATAATGAATGTTTTTCTTTTGAGCAAATCCTTGGGCAACTAGTCTTGCTTTATACTTTAATTCACCATTTACTAGCATTTTCTTTTTATACACCCATCTACATCCAACAGCTTTTTGCCCTTCTGGTAATTTTACAGGGGTAAATACATTGTGCTTGTCCATGGCCCTCATTTCTTCATTCATTGCTTCTTTCCACTTCTCCTGCTCTGCCTTAGGCAATTGTAAGACTTCTTGATAACTTTGAGGTTCATAATTAACATGATATACTCTCACCTCCCCTGCTGTAAATCTATCAGGGGGAATTCCTTTAGTCACTCTTTCTGACCTGTGCAAAGTAACAGGTTCTTCCTTTACCGGGATCTCATGAGTTAATGTGCTCTCTAACTTATCTGCACCTGGGACAATTTGTTGCTGTGGCAACGAATTTGTGTGCAACTTTTCCTTCTGCAAGGAACCTTGACTGAGAGGAAGAAAAACTTCTGAGTTGGCATGTATCCTCCCCCAATTCTCATGCTCTGAAAAGTTTGCTGACCGAGAAATTACAACATTTTTACTACCATCAGTAAAGCGATATGCCTTTGAACCAGCTTCATAGCCTATAAATTTCATTTTCCTGGCTTTTGCTTGCCCCTTTCTTCTGAGTGCCTTTGGAATGTGTACCCACGCACTACAACCAAAAATTCTTAAATGTGACAGAGATGGTTTTTTCCCATAAAGTTTGAAATAGGGAGTATCATTTATTGCCGAACTCCACAGCCTATTAATTAAATAATTGGCAGTCAAAATGGCCTCTCCCCAGTACCCCTGATTCATTCCTGAGTCAGACAGCAGAGAATCTTTCATGGTCTGTAATACACCATTTCTACGTTCTGCAACGCCATTTTCTGCTGGCGTGTATGGGTTTGTTTTTCTGTGGGTAATCCCCATTTTCTTCAGCCACTGCTGAAAATTGGAATTGGTATATTCTGTACCTCTGTCAGTCTGTACCTGGGATACCTTTTGCCCATAACGTTTTTGTGCCCAAAATACCCAATTCTTGAATTGTTCAAATACTTCAGTTTTGCTTTTTAGTAAAAAACAAAATCCAAATCTAGAAAAGTCATCCACGATGCAAAGCACATATTTGGCCCCACCAGCAGATGTCACTAAAGGGCCAATTAAATCAGAATGCACCAGCTGAAAAACTCTCTCAGATATCCTTTCACTTTTCTTTTTTACAGGGAAAACCTTTGACTTTGCAACTTTGCAAGTTGCACAGTCCAGAAAGTTTTTACATGCTTTTACATTCAGCCCTATTGCATGTTCTGGCATTTTTTCTAGCACTTTAAAACTTGCATGCGCCAATCTTCTATGCAATAGGTGTACACACCCATCATGGTCTGGTTTGTTTGAAAATGCTGTCTGTGCTGTAATTCTCTCAACTTGAGTTTGCATAACATATCTTCTCTAGTATACCTTGTGCACACACTTTGTCACCTCTTATAATTTGACATTTACCCCCTGAAAATTCAGTTTTATAGCCTGCATTATCTAAACATGACACACTTAATAAATGATACTCTAAGTCAGGAACACATAACACCCCAGAAAATGTCTCATCAATACAGGGTACATAAAGAGATCCCTGTCCTCTAATTTTTGAACAATGCCCATTTGCAAGACATACGTGTTCTCTGGCTGCTGGTTCAAGAGTAGAAAATAGTTCTGGATCATTCACAATGTGCTCACTAGCACCACTGTCCAACAGCCAAATGTCTCTGGTATTTCTTCCTGCAGCTTCCACCACAGAAACATGTGTGTTGTCTCTTCTTTGTTGTCGTGTTGCGTTTCCTTTGAAGGGGGTTCTTGCTTTTCTCACTTTGCAGTCTCTCTGGAGATGATTAGTAGAGCCACATCGGAAACACCGTTTCACCATGTAGACTTTTTCTTGCTCTTGGCTGTCTCCTTGGAATGCAGTTTCTTTCTGCTTATGCAATAAATCACTATCATTCCTCCCTCGGACATGGGATCTTTCGTCTCTTTTTTGCTCTTTCTGTAGTAATCTTGTAGTCAAATAAGCCATCTTAAGCTCCTCTTCTTTCATTGATTCAAGGCTTGCAACTATCAAATCCCATGATTGATCAAGAGAACTTAGAACTATATACACCTGATGGGCTTGAGGAAAATTTAACCCTCTTTCTTCCAGTTCAAGGAAGATTTTTCTCATGTATTGAAGATGATCTGACACTAACTCCTGGCTTCAACTGTGCCTTATACAACTTTCTGGTAAGAAAAACTTTGCTACTTGAAGTTTCTCTTATGTGAATAGTTCGCAACGCACCCCAACACTCTGCAGCAGACGTCAGCCCACGAACATGAAATAGCTGACTGTCTTCTAAGCATAAAATAATGCTAGCCAGAGCCTTTCTCACGACAGACCGCATTCTGCTGTTCAAGCCGTCCACTACCCCTCCTGGGCTCAAGGACGCTGACCTCTTCACCGGACCTTCAGCAGGATCTGGAAATCACCAGGCACTGAATTATGGCTGGGCTGGGCCCATTTTCCCCGGTAAGCTAAGTGTCCAAACAAGGGGAAGAGAGGAGAGTGGGAAGGGAGTGAGCACTAAGCACTAGGCACTACTGCCTTGGATAAGCATGCAGTCACTGGAAGTTCACTCTAGACACTGACACCCACCCTTTACAGCTTAGCTTATGCCAAGATTTTAGCAACAAATCCAGTTTTGAATTGGTAGGATTGAATCATGCAGGATTTCACACAATTATTTAAAAACTGTCCCCAAATATCATGAAGGAAAAGTATAGACCTTAATGTAGGTAACATGCAGTTAAATACCTGTTTTTTCTGTGAGATCCCCCTCCTCCTCACAGGATTGGTTCACATCTGCTGTCTGAGCCTCTTTGTACAAAATAAGAAACAATATGTGAAATTAACATATTACCGGGAAACTCCGTCGTTTAAAAGATATATTACAAAATTAACAAGATGTTTAACAAACTTTTCATTTTGTCGTCCTCAAAAGTATAGCAGTCTCATCGAGGGACAACCAAATATAAGGGCAGCTCTAGGAGCCCAGATGTATCTTAGTTCACTAGCGCTCATCCAGCAGCTCTGTTTACAGATTAATTGATGCGTTCCGGAGGAAACCTGCCCCCGGTAATTGATGTGTTGCCAACATGCGTTGGATCATGGAGAAAGTACGAGAGTTCCCAAAAAACACCTACTTCTGCTTCATTGACTACGCAAAAGCCTTTTATTGTGTGGATCACAACAAATTGTGGCAAATTCTTAAATAGATGGGGGTACCAGACCACCTTATCTGTCTCCTGAGAAACCTGTATGCGGGTCATAAAGCAACAGTTCGAACCGGCCATGGAACAACCGATTGGTTCAAAATTGGGAAGGGAGTACGGCAAGGCTGTATATTGTCACCCTGCTTATTTAACTTATATGCAGAGTACATTATAAGAAATGCAGGGCTGAATGAATCGCAAACCGGAATCAAGATTGCCGGGAGAAATATCAACAACCTCAGATATGCAGATGATACCACCCTAATGGCAGAAAGTGAAGAAGAACTAATGAGCCTCTTGATGAGAGTGCAAAAGTTGGCTTGAAACTCAACATTAATAAAACTAAGATCATGGCATCTGGTCCCATCAATTCCTGGCAAATAGAAGGGGCAGAAATGGAAGCAGTAACAGATTTTACTTTTTGGGGTTCCAAGATCACTGCAGACGGAGACAGCAGCCATGAAATTAAAAGACGCTTACTTCTTGGAAGGAAAGCTATGGCAAACTTAGATAGCATAATAAAAAGCAGAGATATCACCATACCAACAAAAGTTCGTATAGTCAGGGCGATGGTGTTCCCAGTAGCAATGTATGGTTGCGAGAGTTGGACCATAAGGAAGGCTGAGCACCGAAGAATAGATGCTTTCGAACTGTGGTGCTGGAGAAGACTCCTGAGAGTCCCTTGGACTGCTAGGAGATCAAATCAGTCAATCCTAAATGAAATCAACCCTGACTGTTCCCTGGAAGGACAGGTACTGAGGCTGAAGCTCAAATATTTTGGCCACCTAATGCGAAGAGAGGACTCTCTGGAGAAGACTCTGATGCTGGGAAAGATTGAAGGCAAAAGGAGAAGGGGAAGGCAAAGGATGAGATGGTTAGACAGCATCACCGATGCAACGAACATGAAAATGAGCGAACTCAGGAAGATAGTGGAGGACAGGAAGGCCTGGCGGGATATGGTTCATGAGATCACGAAGGGTCGGACATGACTTAATGACTGAACCACAAGAACAACACAGACTAACAACTCTAAACTCGGCGGTCACGGGGCAATCCATGACTGAGATCTTAAAGCAATATCTCCCAGTACAGTATGCCCAAAAGGCTAGCACGGCCCCCCACTTACAGGTGCGGACCAACTCGCGCTCACAGCTGACACACATGGTAATTCCTTTCTGCAGCATGTCAGCCCAGACAGAACTCCCACAACAAACCTCACACATCTTAAAACCAAGTTAAAACGGCAGTAAAAAACATTTAAAACAATGGATCTAAAACAACAATCTGAAACACGTAACAATCTGAAACATGTCACAAGGTGCCTTGGCTCAGACATGAGATAATCGCCATGCAGAGCCACTTTCAAAGTTTCTCCAGGTGCAGTTTTTTACTGTGGCAAGAGAGATAAAACCCAGAGACCCCAGTGGAAATGCAAACTCACCAGACTGGCTTTGAGGAAGATACCTGTTGACATGAATAGTGCTCTGGTCATGCGTGAAGAGCTCTGAGTATGCCCCAGTTATTTGTCTTGAGGCACACTAGCTGTCACTCTTTGGAAGTTCAGACCTCTGAACACCTTCTTGAGTTTAACGCCGGCATCTTCCCAAAGTATGGAATGCAATTATTCTTGGGACGATTTGGCTCAACATGCCTCCGCATAAAATTGTGATCAGATTTGTATTGTGATCTAGAATTTGTATTTAGCCTTGGATTGGCACTCCACAGCAGCACATTGAAGACTTGGCAGCATGGGGAGGGGGGGTGATCTCCCTGGCAATGTAACCAGTCTAGAATGTGGTCAATGCTTCGGAGTGTCTTAGATTTTCTGCTTACTCAAATATCAAGGAGCTCCAAAGTCTCTTCTGCCTCCAGGAAACCGCCACAGCCATTGGCGATCTCCATTGGGCAATGATAGCCAACAGAAGCCATGTTGCACATTAAAAATTAATTAAATAATTAAAGAAAGGAAGCAGCACCATGTGTTTTCAGCACTCATAAGATTAAACGCTAATGTGAAAACAATTCAATATGTTTTTAAACAAAAAGGTGAAAATATATCCTGGCACAATTCTAATACTCATTTAAAAACTCTCTCTCTCTCTCTCTCTCTCTCTCTCACTCACACACACACACACACACACACACACACACACACACACACACACATATCCAACAGTTGCAACTGGATAGGAAATGGCAAAGGTGTACTCAGGTGTGAATGTCCTAAAACTGCGCTACATACATAGGACACAACATCACCACAAAGAAGGAGCCCTTGCGCTACGGTTCCCTAGGGCTGCCTGGACTGCAATGCTGACCCATTCTTTTCAGAGTTGGATTAACCGTCTAGCTCCCAAAAGAGTTGGAAAGAGCAATGGATGGCATATTTGATAGCAGGGGGGTATGTTGATGACAGCCTGTAGATGCCCTATAAAAACGAGGTGAACAAAGAGTGACATTTCTGGAGTAAATGCCTCATCTGGAAACTCCCAAAGATGTGTCCAAGGTCACCCAGTGAGCATCATGATTGAGCAGCAGTGAACTGAACCGGGATTTTCCATATCCAAGGTTACAATCTTTCCACTGCACTGCATAGTGTAATTCATTACTATTTATCTTTTTTCCTTGCTGAAACCCAAGGTCATGTACATAGGGTTCTCAGGTGGTCTTCCATCCAGGTATTGGTCAGACCCAGATTGGCTTAGCTCAAGCAAGATGGCTGCCTCCTCACATGCTTTCGGACCAGGCCCTGAAATTAGCTCTAACAGACATTATGACACCATTATCGTGTCACTCAATTGAGGCTGCAATCCTATACACGCTTTCCTGAGAGTAAATCCCATTGAACACAATGGGACTTACTTCTGAGCAAGCCTGTACAAGACTGCACTGTAAAACGCTTCACTGAGACGTTGCAATATTTAAAGCATATTCTAGTATTTAATTTTAATGGAGAACTGTGTGGGTTTTTAGAAACCAGTCTGTAGAAGTCTGGCTGTGACTCATCCATCCTAGTAAGGTGTTTAATGCAGGAATACAGTCTAGCCCTCCCCTGAAGCACTAGAATACATCAGGCAGGGGGAAGAGAACTGGCAATGCAGAGTTTCCAGCCACCAAAACTAGCTCCTACAGAAGTACAAAGCCAGAAAAGTGGTGGTTAAGTATGACTGCTGTACTGTAATGATTTCATTAATGGGAATTGACAGAGCTACAATTGTACATTCATGTAAAGTGGTCGATGCTCGTATAATAAAACAGCAGGTGTTTTGCATTGAGGTTCCAAGGCCAATATTACTGTAAAAATGGTTATTTGGAAGAATCTAGCTAAGCACAAATTTAGGTATCTTCCCTCTGAAGGAAAATAGTCATGCCATGAGAATATAACAGTTATTTTCATGCCGTTTGAGTTTATTATGATCCACATGATAAGCAGACAGGAGTATAAAAAAATTAAGTAAAATTATTTTTTGCTGTTGTTGTTTTTCTACTTGTGCCAAACTTTGATTTGCTCAATCTGGCTTTTTTCATAACAGCAGCAGTTGTCTGAAGCTCTTTGTCATGGTGATTCAGTAATGCTTGCCTGTTGTCATGGCTGCAGAGTTCTATCTGGAGCCAGCAAGTTTGCTAAGCTTTCTTATTCATTGCTTGAGTGTATATACAGTACTAAGAGTAAGACTCAAAGCAGTGGTGGTTTATTTTCAGGCTCTTCTTATTTCAACTCCTAGTTTCAGATTCACACATTTTCATCCTGAGCATGCAAGGAAGGGGAAAAAAAATTAAAATGCTTCTCAAGGCTTTTCTTCTTCTTGAGATAATCCTCCTAGTTAGCAATAACTCTAGTAACTAAAGCTAAAGTTCACAGAGCATTTAATTGCCCCCCCCCAAAAAAATATACACCTGGAAATTGCAGTCTTCTAAAAAAAAACCCCCTCTTTGAGTGCCAAAAGGAAGACAACGCTTTTCAAACAAGTTGCATTCCTTATCACGGTTCCACGGATGGCAGGCACCCAATCAAAATGTTTGGTTTCTGAGTTCATGCTCTGGAAACAATAGGGCCGCATGATATGCAGCAGAGAGATCTATTCCAAACATGCCATTTTCGAAGCCTGTTAACCTGGTAGAGGAAGCAATAGCAGCCCCCACGCCCACCCCCCGAATTACCAACATAACATGGTCAAAACAAGACCATCCATTTTGAAGAAATCTCTTCCTGAATAGATTCTACTATAGCAATAGAGTATGGTGTGAGCTTTCACCCTAGTCTCTAAGTAACTTGACAGAGAAATTAAGATCACAAGAAAGCCTCAAATATAGTGCTCATGAAAAGCAATAGTAGCAATTTCTGAGGCAGTTTCTGAGGCAACTGTTACTTCAAAACCCATAATCAAGGCCTTGTGTTTTCTATCCTCCACACACCTTGCAGAACATCCTGCATAGGTAGGCTTACCATATTTTCCTGGACCCAGTCCAGGGGGAAAAAAAAACCTGATTTTTTTTTGGGGGGGCGCCATTTTTTGGGGATTTTTTTTGTTTTGGGGTTTTGCTTTCTTTCAATGGATTTTTAAATTATTTCTAAAAAGTATTTACCTCCTTACTGTGGCCGCTGTCGCCGTGCTGCCATTTTAGCCAAGGATTGCCGTGCGCAAGTGGCCCGGGAGCCCTTCCAAACAAAGGGCTTCCAGGCCGAGTCACGCGCATGTGCACGGCTTGGCCTGGAAGCTCTTCATTTGGAAGGGCTTCCAGAATTTTGCGAGCCGCACGCATGTGCGCAAGCGTTTCGGGAGCCCTTCCGAACGAAGGGCTTCCAGGCCGAGCCACGCGCATGCAGGCCGCTTGTGCGAGGCAATAATCCTTGGCTAAAATGGCCGCGGTGGTGGCAATCTGGGATGGCGCAATACCTCCTGGGATGCCGGGACCCGAGCCCGAAATGGTAAGTCTATGCATAGTATGGTAAGTCTATGCATAGGATGACAGTGATCTGAAGGTGACGGATACCAATGTGACTCCCTTGTTATCAAGAGATCATTATTTGATAGGGATTAGATTTGTCAAAGCATTTAATGTCCTAACAATTCTGGGAGAATGTCCTGTTCCCATGGCTGGCAGCCTTGTCAAAGCTCTGGCTGACCCCTGGAATGGGGAAATAGGTTGGGCAGTTGACACAATTGCTCCAAAGTGCCCCTTTGTCATCAGGTAGAACCTGTACTCCTTGGTTTTCTGAGGAGCTTAGGGCAATGGAACAGATGGGATGATGGCTGGAGCAATGATGGAGGAAGACTTGCGACAAGTCTGACCAAACACACCGCTGACCGCTGTTCATGCTCTGGAAACAATAGGGCCGCATAATATGCAGCAGAGAGATCTCATGCCCTCACGAGATCGCCTCATGCCCTCACGAGATTTAGGCGCCAGCATCCTGGATCTTGCAAGATTTCGCGAGATCCAAGATGGTGGCACCCAGAAAAAAGGTAAGTTTCTTCAAGCAGCGGTGACGGAAGCTTCCACCGGAACAGTCTGGGATAGTTCTGGGACCCGAGCCCGGGTTCCAGGACCATCCCAGAAATTCCGGGATGGATGGCAAGCCTAAAGATTAACCAAGATTGCACCAGATTGAGCAAGGGTCTGACTCCATAAGGCAGTTTGCTCCATTCCTAACCAGTTTATATTATAGGCAATTTTGTGAACTTTGAAACAATGACATATATGACCCTTTTGGATAGAACATTTGTGTGGGTTCAAAGGAAGGCATCTCATGGGTGCTAAATAACCTGTTGGAAATACTCTTATCAAAGCAAGGGGAAGCATTGGATTTCCCCCACTGGGTGAAATCTATACTTTATTTTAATTATTATGTTGGGACAATGTTCTTCATCAGAAGTTCTTGCATTAAGGATCTTGAACCAACTGTACATTGCAGTGCTAATGGGAGAATCAGCCGATTGGTAATGGCCTGGCTTTTTTTGAGCTGGAAGGAACTGACAGTGTCTAGATCTCACTAAGTACTTTATGGATCCAATGAGCAGCCCCTCGGAGGCATTGCCAAATGCCTGCTGTGTCTCCCTAGGAACCCCTGCTGCCTGCAGTCTATGAATTAAAAAAGAAAACTTTCTGCCTCTTTAATTCTCTCCCCAACAAGCTAAGGTATGTGTGTTTGGCAGAATCCTCAGCAGCTGTAAGATGAAAATGGGGTTGTTAGTTCCAGTGTTAGTTCTTAGCTACAACCGCTAGAAATAGCACAAACAAAAGTGCTTGAGCCATTTCCTCTCTCCTACACCTGGTGATTGCAGGAGCCCAGAGTGAGTGTGGAACTTGGGGACTGCCCCATTGCGAGCCAGACATGAAAGGCCTTTGTTGTTCTGAGGGTGGTGAGCTGAATACACGATGTGCTGTGCATGAATGCCTGGGTGCTGCTGACGGCTAATCGATGCTGACATCACATGCCTCAGCAACAGGATGCCCAGTAATAATGCTGCTGCTGCAGCCGCAGCCGCCTTCAAATCCTGTCCCGTTCAGAAATTCTCAGTAAGTAGTTCTGTTTAGGTGGCCTGAAGGAGCCAATACTGAACATCAGAGGACTTCTGCAAATTAGAACCTTTTCTAAAAATAGTGTGCTGACCCATTCAATCTGTTACTCCTGGTGACTAAAAAGAAAGGAATCTGGATTTAAGGGGAAATAATAAATCTCCCCCCACCAGGTATGTACAATGAATTGCTTTCTTGCCAATTTATGAACAGCATTTCCCATTCCTAAGGTTTATGCTTAGCTGGCATTAGTCAAAGGCCACAGCACTACCAACTCCGTCATTTTGATAGTTTAGGCCACAATTAGCTTCTTCTGCTTTCGCGTTAACCGAAATCATTTTCCACAGATGTACAGAGAGTGGAACTGCACATTACGAGCCTAAAATGCACTTCCATGTTGAACTCTCCCCACCTAAAACTGAGTCTTTCAAGAAGGATGGGGCTGCCAGCCTTGTAACACGTCGTACAACTTAACCCATGTCCTGATGTTATTTGTTGTTCAGTCGTTAAGTCGTGTCTGACCCTTCGTGATCCCATGAAACATATCCCGCCAGGCCTTCCTGTCCTCCACTATCTTCCTGAGTTCGCTCATTTTCATGTTCGTTGCATCGGTGATGCTGTCTAACCATATTCTCCATGGTCTTGCACCATCTTATTCCAGCGTTTATTTCTTAGTATATTATTACCTTTGCTTTTCCAAATTGTCTTGCTCACTTAATCAGACCTGCTGCTCTATGTGCCTGAAAAGCTCTCCCAGGCCACCCGCGATGCTGCATCTTTTTCCCCGTCAAATCTTTTTCCCAAAGTGAGGTTTCCAGGAGGTTCTTGCTAAACCCCAAACTCCTGCAAACCTTATCCTCCGCCACAGTAGTGGACATTGTCCTTGCTCCCATTTATATCTTGGACTGTTGAGAGTCCCTTCCCTTTGTTCTTTCTACACTGGCAAAACTTTAGACAGTTGGCCTCTCAGCAGCGACCTTACTTTTTTTGCTTATGCTGTAAACTGCTATGTACTTTGGTTGTTCAGTCGTTAAGTCGTGTCCGACCCTTTGTGATCCCATGAACCATATCCCGCCAGGCCTTCCTGTCCTCCACTATCTTCCTGAGTTCGCTCATTTTCATGTTTGTTGCATCAGTGATGCTGTCTAACCATCTCATCCTTTGCCTTCCCCTTTTCCTTTTGCCTTCAATCTTTCCCAGCATCAGAGTCTTCTCCAGAGAGTCCTCTCTTCGCATTAGGTGGCCAAAATATTTGAGCTTCAGCCTCAGTACTTGTCCTTCCAGGGAACAGTCAGGGTTGATTTCCTTTAGGATTGACTGATTTGATCTCCTAGCAGTCCAAGGGACTCTCAGGAGTCTTCTCCAGCACCACAGTTACCACAGTGTTTTTCCTGCTCCCACCATCATCACCCAGTGATATGGATACAAGTTGGAAAATGCACAACATAATGTCAGCAGGACATGGTTTAAAGTGCCCTACATATTATTTAGTTGCTTAAAATATTTCTACCCCAACTTTCCCCATCCAAACAGAAACAGTCAAGGTGTTATAGCCGGCAGCCTCCTCCGCTTTCTTGCAACATGTATTTAGGCTACATTCCTAAACATGCTTATTAGAGTGTAAGTCCCTTGATGCAACCAGAGGGACCTTTTTTCTGACAAAAAAATGCGTGCGGCGCACTCCACTGTAAGAATCCAGCGGGTGGCCCAGGGCCACCCGCCGGATCCTGTGCACTGGCAGCCAAGTTGCTGCTGGGCAGGAGGTCTACTCGGGGAAGGGGACACTCATCCCCTTCCCTGAGTGTAACCCAGGGCAGGCCCTATCGGCCTCCTTGGATTTCCACCAGCAAAATTGCTGGCAGAAGTAGGAAGCAGTCATGTAAAGGCCCAACCACCCAGCGGGGGGCCAGGATATGGCCATGGCCACCCCCACCCCCTCCCGGGCCGGTTGGACCAATGGACCCCCTCCCTCACCCGATGAAACGCCCCCGTGCCCACCGGATCCCTGCTTACCTGGTCCGGTGGCCGCAGGGGCGCTCCAGTGCCAGAGCAAGGGAGGCCTGCTTCTGCGCCGGCCTTCCTTGCTCTTGAGTCGTCATGAACGTGATTTACGGCACATTCGCGATGTCTCCTGGCGACTGAGCGCTCGCTCCATCGCCGGCTTCCGGGTCAGGATTGCGCTGCCCGGCTTGTTTGTGTTGCAGCTGCAGAGAGCTATCTTGCCTCTGTATTTTCTCATCAATTGATGTCTGATGAGCAGGAATATTTGTCCGAGAACAATCAAGTAGGCCCTGGTTTGCCTGATTAATCTCTTCCAAAGACAGTTTGTTCCATCTTGAGGCTTTCTTTTCTAAACAGAGATCAGGAAATTACAGAATGAAGCAGCATGATGAGGGGGATCTAACAGAAGGATCTTTTAGTGAGCTCCCCTTGTTATGCTGCTGCTGGAGCAGCCTGTTTCTGCAAATGGGTTCATTTGTATAACCAATAACACCAACCGGTTTCCTCTCTATAGGGAGCGCCTGGGGCTGCCTCCGCAGCAACAAGTCCCCATGGCTGATTGTGGGGGAGCCCTTATTTGTGGATGCTGTGACAAATTCACTGCAGAGGAAGACACAAAAGTGGCATTTTGTAGCCTGTTGCAACCGGCTGGATACTTCCAAGTGACTGATAATAGACTGCCAAATGTTATAGACATCTACAATGTCTCATGCTGTTTTACTCCATTTTCTAAGCGGAGTCACTCGATTGTGACTTTTTCTATTTATAATCAGTAACCAAAAACTAGCACCACAGTCTTTGAAAGGCACGCAGTGTCCTTAAATATCATTTCTATTATTATATTTGCTTTTGCATTACATTTCGCTTACCAACAGCTTGATCTAATGGAGTTCCATAAAATCCCAGCACTAGTTTGTTGAGAAGAAAAGTCCTTAATTATCCAAGCCCGTAGGCTCATCATTCAGAATGCCGAATACTGCTATGGCTACCACTACAGAGTGACATTTATCCAGGCTAATAGTGGTTTGGGCAGAGCGGAGAACTGACATAATTTGTGTCTATAGAACCTGCCCCTAATAGAGTCCCTTTGCATAATGGCTTCTTCATTCACTCGCTACATACTGTGCACATTCCCATTGGGTATACCAGTGGTACTCAACTTTTTCGGCCCATGTATGTACCACCTACGCAAGCCTCTGGCCGGCCTCATACCACTGGCATCGGCACTCTCTTCTGGGTTTGCAGCTGTGTAAGATGCAGGAGAGTGCGGGAGGGCCATCTCCAGCGCTTAAAAGCCCTTGTGCTTGAGCTCTGCCACCTCAGCAGAGCTTGAGGTGCAACTTTTCAGGCTCCGACGCAGTGCAGGGCAGCCGAGATGCAGCCCGCGCACCACCAGCCTGTGGTCCTCATACCACCAGTGGTATGTGAATCACAGGTTGGGAACCTCTGGGGTATATGAAGATTATACCTGTTATAGTCAGCCTGCTGTTGTTATCCTTTTTTTTCTCTCTCTCTCGCTCTTCTACCCATTCTCTCAACCAGATTGTAAGCTCTGTGGGGCAAGGATCTTGGGGAGGGGCACAATCCTAGCCTGCCTCCACACCTGAATAGCGCAAACTGTACTGGTGCTAGTCATTGCAAAAGTACTGCAAAGCACTTTGCGATAGCATAGCTGCATCGGCATGGGGGAATTTGCACTGGATTGGGCTGCTCACCTCTTTTTGGCCTATCCCCTGCCAGCAGCACCAATGCATGTGCACCAAAAAGGCAAGAGTTCATTCTATGGTGGATCAGACAGCCTGCAATAGCTAAATAAAAAAAAACTGTACTGTACCCCGAGTGCCAATGGCCCTCCCTGGACATGCACTACCTATTTTGGTGGTATTTGTCCACGGAGAAGAAAGGAGCAGGGAGGTTTGAAAGGAGGGCATAAGATCCAGCATGCACCATTGCTGCCAGATCCACCTCTCCCGCCTCCTCTCTGCCCCTGGTTCCTCCACACTACCTGCCCAGAAATGCCGCGGATCTTCCCGCACCCTCCCCTGTCTCTCCCACCACCTGCCCCCATCACCCACCCACTTTGCACTGACAGTTGGAGGGCTTGCTACCAGCTCTTGTGCTTGGACACAGTGCAAGGTCGCGCACTGACGCAGGCAGCATCAGCGAGTGCAACAACGTCACACGACGCACCCCAGGATCCGGGCACATCTCCGCATGTGCATTCTGCCGGTGAGGCCCAGATGATAGGGTTGGGCTGTTTGTCTGTAAAGCACGATATATACTGACAATGCTATATAAATGATAACTTCACAGTGCCTGGCATTTACCTGTCTTACGGGACTCAGAAAGGAGCTCTCTGATGAAAAAAGAAGTTTAACAGGGACATGCAATCATTTTCTCCTGTTGACCGACCGTAACCCATCCTGGGCTACACAGCTGCTTGAAACTGGGTGGGGAAATGCTACGTTGTGAACCAAGTTGTGCACAGATACAGGCAGCAGCCTCAGTCACAGGAATTCCTATGGCAAAATTCCTTGTACCATAACATTGCCCCATGCAAGGTTGGTGCCGAATCGCAGCAGGACGCAATAGGGTGAATTGGGCCTCAGATTTCATAGGTCCCAAGCTCAAGCAGCAGCCGAACCCCTGCATCAACCACTGCTGTGATGTTCTGCCCAATGCATAAATGTATGCATTGTACGACCAAGCCATGCCACCGGAGCTGGAAGCATGCATGAGGAGGACTGTGTGCAGCAAACAACCCCAGCCGCTCTCTGGAATCAGCAGCACTGATAGTAGCAGTATTGTTGTTTTATGCTCCTACATACACTGGGTAAGGACTTCGTTGTCAATGTCCCTCACATACCCCACAGTGAAAGCCCATACACAGCAATAATGACAACGAGAGACTGTCTCCTACTAACACAACTCGTTTGTCCGCATGAAATGTCTGGGAATACAAAGTGATCATTAAAAAGCAAGCACATAAGAAAACAATTTCCTTCCTTAGGGTGTTTATGAAAACTCTGGTGATGCAGTTTAATATCCTACTATTGGCAGCCTAATGAGACAGAGAAAACCACATTTTATTTCTATGGGAAAGAGCTCCATTATTTAACCTTGACCACAAATCAATTTTCCAACCTATTTTTTGTAGTGGCCTTGCTATGAGCAATTGTTCTCTCCAAGGCAGCCGTGCAAATGAGGTGGCCAGAGATATCATGGGTCAGTCATATTGAGTTCCCATTAACTTTAACGGGAGGAGTAGGTACAGAATATATTTGAAAAATAATACAGTGAAAGCAATTCAGAACGTCTAAAGTTCACTAATCTCTCTGCATTCAAAATGCAGAAATATGTGCAGGGCCGCTGCATGCATGAGGCCAACTCAGGCAGTTGCTTCAGGCAGCAGAATGGCACAGAGAGCTCACCTCCATCCATCCACTTGTCTCCACTGCTGCTCCTCCACTTCTCTGAATTGGAAAAGGAAACAGGGGATGGACTGGAAGAGGAAGTGCGGAGGAAAGGAGAGGGGTAGGCTAGACACCGTCACATCACCAGGTGAAGGGGGGCAACTTTTGGCATGCTACTATGGACTGGCCCTGAATAGGTGGGTTTACATCTAAGTAGCATTATATCCCCAGATTTGAAGAAGGACTTCTAGGTGAGTGAGTAAGTACCATTATGTCATATCCTTGTATGCCATACCCTTTTCACATAGGGCAGCATCCAAGCAATGGCATTTAAACCTGGTGGGCATTGGTAGAAGTTGTGTACCTTGAAGAACTAGGCAGCATGCAGAAATTCATCAGGTGCAGCTTTTCCTGGCAAAGACATACGACACACACTCACACACATTCTTCTCACAAGCCCTGCCCATCATTGCTTGGATCCCAGCAACACCTTCCCAGTGCTCTGCCTAGGGCAGTCGTCGTGCATTCATCTTCCACTCTTACACAGAGTCCGTGTCCCTCCCCTCTGTAATTTCAGGGGTGCCCATTCCAGCCCATCTATTCTTGTTATCAGCTCCTGCTCAGCTCCTTTCCACCTCCACTCACTTCTACAGCCAGATACTGCAGCCATCCTATGCAGATGAAAGTTGCCACTACCAATCCTGAACACAGCTGCAAAAAGAGGATAACCTGATCTTGAAAGTGGTTCAATCTGCATCCCAAAAAAAGAGTCTCAACTCTCGAGTACATTGAAAAGAAAAGATTGCGCTACATAGAGATAACTATATAAAACAATGTGTGGAATCGATAAAAGTGTCATTCATTCTATTGTACCATTGCAAACATTTGTAAGCACACAAAATACCTGTATATCAAGCACGTTTGAAAACAGCAACTTGTACTCCAATCAATAAACCCCAGTAATACTCCCCAAACACTGTATGCATGGTTATTCTAGAGCCCAAACAATAATTGGTTTGTGTAGCATTGTTTATGTATTAATTTCCATCACAATTGGCCTTCAATCAAGGGGGACATCCAATTCATTTTAAACAGCACACAAGTATACCTTAAAACAATACAAAACATCCAAAACAGCAGTAATAAACAGTGCTTAAAATAAAAGCAGTTCTATCTTCTTTTCCATTCAAGGCAAGGCAAGGCCAGTCCAGCCATGGGGCAGACTGAGGTGGTCTCTTCAGGAGATGGTGACCTGACACAGAGTGCCCTGCTGCACCCTGCACCAGCCTGCCTCCTCCACCAGCCTGCCACCCACCCAGACACTGATCTTCTCACTTGCTGAAAACAAACAAGCGGAAGAGTGGGACTGTGGCAATGGACCGTCTCCTCCTCCTCCTCCTCCAGTGCCACTGCTGCAACAAGCAATCGCAGCAATGGTGCTGGAGGAAAAAGCAGCAGGATGCCGTGGCAATCCTGCTCTGATCACCCTCCTCCCACGAGAGTGATCAAAACAGGACCACTCTGCCTCCTTCTTGCCCACCCAGCCACAGCCAGGGTCCCCCCTTACCATTAGCTCTGCCACTTCCTGCTTTTTTTTCCCCTGCCCAGCTGTGTCTTCAAACAGGCCGAGAGGCGCATGCCAGAAGGAGCAGCACTTTCCCCCCAGCATGCTCCATCCAGCCTATTTGTTTGAACAAGGCCAGATGGGAACAAGCAGCAGGAGGCAGTGAAGGTGAGGAAGAGGAGAAGGAGGGGCATTCCGGGATGGCTGCTCTGTGCTCTCCTCTCCTTGCCTCCGGATTGCTTCTTTAAACAGCTGAGTGGACAAGGAGGAAGCAGTGGCAGCGGGGGGGGGGGGGGGAATTAGGGCAGTCTGGATGAAACTAAGCCCGTCCCTGCCCTTGAGAGCTCATTCCCAGTGAAATATGGTATTTTAACTCAACTTGGGTGTCCCGGTCTATAATCAAAGAGATCATACTCTTACAGCCCAATCATAACCAACTTTCCAGCGCTGATGCAGCCACAATGCAGCCCTGTAAGGGAACAAACATTTCCTTATCTTGAGGAGGCCACTGTGACTGCCCCCCCACTGCAGGACACAGCACATACCTCGTTGGCACAGCTGCATCAGCACTGGAAAGTTTGTTAGGAATTTAAGGTTATTGGGCTGTTTAGGTAGATTGCAACTCTCTCTCTCTCTCTCTCTCTCTCTCTCTCTCTCTCTCTCTCTCTCTCTCTCTCTCTCCTCTGCACAGTGGAATCTACTTCCAGTGCTGGATTACATTTACTTTTGTATTGTGTAAAACTGATTCTTAAGGCCCTCTAGCTAAACAATAAGTGAAATCCATTCATTCCAGTGGCTTGACTGTAGCAAAACTCAAGGTAAAAGAGAGTTCAAATTCTAAATTTCTTCTCTCTCTCCCGCATGTGTGCATGCACATGTGTACACACACACACACCTACCTCTTTCTACGAACCTTCAGTTCTCTAACAATGTTTCAAGTATACGGGTTTAGACGCCATGCGGTTAAAAGCTTGTATTTTAAATATATCCACCACCGTAAGCGGGTTTCCTTGTAGGCAGCCGCTTGCGGAACAAAAACACAATTAAAATCCAAGTTACTGTCCCAACGTTTCGTTCCGTTCTCGGAACATCTTCCTGGGGAAGGAATCCAAAAGATTCAGGTGGTCTTGTCCTCAGTTGACCCCTTGTTCCATATATCCTAGAAAGGATTTTTTTTTCCCGCGCTTTCTAGGATATATGGAACAAGGGGTCAACTGAGGACAAGACCACCTGAATCTTTTGGATTCCTTCCCCAGGAAGATGTTCCGAGAACGGAACGAAACGTTGGGACAGTAACTTGGATTTTAATTGTGTTTTTGTTCCGCAAGCGGCTGCCTACAAGGAAACCCGCTTACGGTGGTGGATATATTTAAAATACAAGCTTTTAACCGCATGGCGTCTAAACCCGTATACTTGAAACATTGTTGGATTATGGCGGGCCATGAAAGCTACAGAACTAAATCTTCAGTTCTCTTCCAATGAATGAAGCATTTTTAGTTGGACTGATCTCCCTTTGTAATGCAGTGGTTATATAAAATAAGAATGCAAGCAAATGCTCTCTGCCTCTTTAGTATCAGCCGACGTAGGTGGGTTTGGAGGAGCTGGCTGGAAATGAGGCACTTCAACTTCTGCTGTTGCTGTTGTTGCTGCCACTCGAGCAGAAATAGATACCTGAGGGCACACTTATTATCCAGAAACTTTCCTCCGTGCTTTTTATGTTGTGCCATAACATGAGACGGGAAACACGGGAAGTGCCCGGGAAGAATAACTCAGTAGAGTTCAGCTACCACTGTTGTTGCCTATGCAGAGTTGGTTGTGCAGACTGGCTGCTGTCATGATGCTCCCGTCTTGAATGGAGAGCTGGGGTTCCACAGTGCCTGAAAGACTGAGCTGCAAATCATGACTTCCCCAGCTCAAATTTCTCCTCTGCCAAGTATTCACTAGAGGTCCTTAGGCAAGCCACTACCTCTTGGCCTTCACTGCAGTGTGATGATAGTTACTTTACAGAGTTATTGTAAGGGCAGAAGATTATATGTGAAGTGCTTTGAACAAAAAGAAAGTGTTAAGTAGGTATGTTTAATAGATCAAAAGATCTTAGAGTTCGACCTGGAAGACCTTCCTCCCTAATCCATGAGGTGCGGTGACTCTATAATGTCTTGTTTGAAACGCAAACTGCACCTACTCAGGGAGACTTTAATCTATTCATTTGGTCCAAGGTTGAGTCCTGGCACAAGTCAAACCTGGGCAGTGGACGGTTGAAATCATGAAGTGACAGGGGAAGGCGTAAAGGGACCTTTCTCGTACCAAGCAAGCGTACTGTACTGCAGCGTTCAAAAGTATGTGAACCGCATGAAGTGCTTCTTCAACCCTGAGCTTTTCAACCCTGAACTCATATTTAAGTGACTATTACCAAATAAGAAATGAAATAGAAATATGAAGGACGGACAATAGTAGCCACAAGCCTGCCCAACCCCAACCCCCCAAAAGGCCACATCATTGTAAGATTCCATTAGAATGTGTCCATTATGACTGGGAATTGTGCATTCATGGAGACGGGGGAAGCCCACAATGGAAAGGATCCAAGGTAAGGTGATAGCACTGAACTGGCTTTGTGACTGCTTAAAAGCAATTGATTGGGAAACATATGGCAGTATATTTGACTCACAGAGGTCATTGACAGAAAAGAATTCCCTGTGAGCAAGTTAGGAACCCTTAAAGGCTTCAGGACAAGACATCTGTGCTATAATAATGCAGGCCCAGCCCAAGCTGAATTGCACCCAAGATGACATCCTAATCCCCCCCTTTCTATCTTTGTGTGTGCATCGGCAAACATGCCCTTCCCCAATCTCTCCTCTTTCCTTCTCCTCCACGACCTCCTTTTGCCCGCCCGCCCCCCGTTTCTTTGGAACAGGCTGGACTCCAAGCATGCTCACCACCCAGCCTGTTTGCAAAAGTTGGCTGGGGAGGGCAGGAAGGAGGCAGTGGAGGCAGAGCGATCCTGTTTTGATCACTGTCCTGGGGCAGGAGAGCAGGTGGGACAGGATCACCACAGCTCCCTGCGGCTCCTTTCTCTAGCACCACTGCTGCAATTGCTTGCAGTAGCAGCACTGGAATTAATGTAAGCTTTGTGATCTTGTGGAATATCCACATTTTTTTTTCTGCTGAAGGAAGTTCTTCAAATGTTTATGACAGTCCAGTTTTGAGAGCTGAAATGAGAAATCAACAACTGAGAAATCAACAACTAGAACCCATTAAGCTTAGAGGCAGGAGGAGCTGTTCTTTATTTTTTTTAAAAAAAATAATAATCCTGTCTTCATCCAGAAGATTGAACACCCGGTTTGTTCAGCAGTGCAGGGTAGTAGGAGGGCATTGCAGAGCAACTGAATGCAGAATGCAGCAGGTGGAGAAGAACATTTAGCCATGTTTGTGAGGAGGAGGCAGGCCTGGGCAGTGCTCCTTGATATGAAAAGAGGGGCAGTGCAAGTGGGTTCCTGTTTCCATTTCAGAAGCACTGGGGCGTGTCTGACTGAGGCAACCCTACACAAGGTTGAGGCGCTGTGAGTTGTAGACAGGCAAATAGGGTTTCCTCTTTTTTTTCTGGCCTGGCTCCTTTTCATAGCAAACCCTTCATAGCAGTTGTCCTGACAGTGTGCCTATAGATGCATCAAAAGGGAACTTTCCACCAGATGCAGGTTCCCCCGACACTGTAACACGAAGACATCTGGCAAGCTTCTTGTTTCTATACAACTTTTACAAGTCAAGAAGACCTCGCAGGGCTGGACTTGGAAACTCTAAGGAAACAGTAGGTAGGAAAATGAATTTCACAAACTGATTGGAGCTAAATCTACGGCACACAGAGATGCAGAAAAGCAAACACCTCCCTCCCATATATTACTCACTGCGTTTTCATTGGCTTAATGTTGGGAATTAGCAAAAACTTGACTCTTCAAATTGTGGTCTTTGATTTTGAATACTGAAAATATTATCACAGCCAAGCATATCAAATTAGCTGTTTCTCACCACCACAAAACCTGGCTATTAAGTAGTGCTGTCTTAAAAATGTCACTGCTTAATATTAAATCCGATAATGTGATCTTTCTTCATCCAGTATATGTCACCGAACAGATTGCTTTCCGTGAACAGATTTGTTTGAAAATATTTGCCAGTTTTCTGCAAGGAACTCAGTCTGTAGATTGTTTGTGAGCAATTTGTACAAGTCTAAAGGGATTCGCATTTTTGCTACACATGCTCGTTTTGGAGTACACGCTCATAATGTCCATTTCTGGCTTTGTATTCACAAAGACCCTACAGAAACCCATTTGTTTTCTCTTGTAGTGCTTCATGGATTTGAATTTTGTTCTAAAAGGGTAAAAGATGAACAGCCGAAGGACACTATTGTAATTGATCAAAGCTTTATATGACCGTTCCAGCAATTTTTGCAGACCTCACTAAGCAATCATCACCAGCCAACATGTTGCTTTTACTAAAAAAATGATGGTCTTGGAAGTTGACGTATTGAGGAATCCATTACTTGTTATAAGTGCTGCCTCCTGATAACTATAATTTCCAAGGCTGTGTGATAACAATGTTCCTACACAGCCAGTACATAAGAGGTCCTACATTCTATCTCCAGGCAGGGCCTTACACGGGAAGGGCTGGGAAGAAGAACATCTAAGGCAGGGGTGGGGAACCTCCGGCCCGTGGGCCGAATTCGGACCGCGGGTCGATCCGGTCCGGCCCCTGCGGGACCAGACCGATCCGGCCCGCGGGACCGGAGGCTCCACTGCCCGCCTGCCTAGTCACTTTAAAATTGGCCTTTCTGCAGCTGCGCAGATCGCTGTTGAGGCCGAGAGATTGCCCTCTCAGCCTCAACGGCGATCTGTGCAGCTGCAAAAAGGCCGCTTTCAGAAGGAGAAGGGGCCGCTTTCAGAAGGAGAAGGACGCGTCACCTCGGCACCTTTTCCTTCTGAAATCGGCCTTTCTGCAGCTGCGCAGATCACCGTTGAGGCCGAGAGATTGCCCTGAGGAGCAATCTCTCACCCCCCCGGAGCCTCAGGTAAGCGTCCGTGGGTGGGTGGGTGGGAGGGAGGGAGAGTGTTCCGTGGGTGGGTGTTGGGTGGGTTAGAAGGGTAGATTCGCGGGGGGGGGTTGTCAAATTTGCGGTGGGGGCCCCAAAAATTTCAGACGCCCTTATGGGCGGCCCGCAGCCAATTTTCCCAATGGGGAAATGGCCCTCCACCACAAATAGGTTCCCCACCCCTGATCTAAGGTGATGCGGTAATTAATATAGCCAATCAGAGGAAGTGGCACAAAGACAAATTATCAGGACCTGGCCATGACACAGACCCCCAACCCTGAGGGACCTCTCTCCTTGGAGTGCATTTACTTCATTTGCTTCTGTAGCCCTCTAATGCAGGGGTTCCCAAATGTTTTAGCACCAGGACCCACTTTTTAAAACAATACTCTATAAGGACCCACCTAACTTTACAAGACTTAAAAAAAGATATATCTAGAGGCAATGGCAGCAGACCATTGTGTGTGCAAAAGAAGTACAGCTTCTCTTTCCTACCCCCATAAAAAAGAAGAATCCATCCATCCTCTTTGGAGGGATGGTTGTGCCAAAATTCACCTAAAAATTGAAATTTGTTCATAGTATCCATGCAAAGCCCTGATCTTCATCTTTAAATAATAATGCAGAGAAGCACTTCCAAGTGGGCATTCCCTTGTCATTATTGTGCCCTACCCTTTAGTCCTTTAACTTTCCCTTTTTGCAAATGGGAAATGTGAGCTTGGATTGCAAGGGAACCAAAGTATCTGATTAGTTCCATATAAGAATGTTGATGGCAGTGGCTGGGCAGCAAGGCATCGTTAAGTTGTAGTTCTGCGGAGCAATTTGCATAATATGTATTTAGAATCACCAAAAGATGTTCAGAAGAACCACATTAATTTACATGAACTACAATTATGGCAGTGTGGTAGTGATCAGCCAGCGTGTAAAGTGGGAATTAATACAACAAATGTCATGTCCTATCATGTTCTATTGCTAGTCTTTCCCAGAAAGACTTTTTCCTCCCCTTTTCATAAATCAGGTCTCTCTAGACAAGAAAATTATTAAGAAGCTGAATAATAATAGCTTCAGTAATAGCTTATATCTAGGAAAGCTGCCCACCTTTTCTTCCCTATTAGGTGAACCAGAGTACCCTCTGCCTATTCCAATCTAGACTGATGTTCAGATTTTATATTTGGTGATGACAAATGCATCAATGCAATTATTTCAGTCCCCAGTGTAGCTTAGTATTTGTCCTCTAAGAATAATTGGAGTTACAAAAAGCTGAATTTTCGCAGTAACAATAATAATTAAAAAAATGTACTTGGGTAAAGTCTTGTTATATTGGATGTTTAAACATCAGATACAGCTATTCTACATTGGTAAAAGTAATTTGTCCTAATCCAGGGTCCAAAACGTGCTCTGGCAGATATGTTGAGATCCAGCACATGCAGCCTGCCCCAGACGGAGGACAAAACTCTGCCCCAGTCAGAAAGCAAATCTGGGCACAAATGAAACTGCCAGTTGAGCTACCCCCCTAGGAAATTAATGGAGAGACATCTGGAAGTGCTGGGGAGTGCCATCTGTGCATCTGAAGCCCCTCCCACAGTAACAGCGTAATCCTGATGATCAATCCGGCAGCGGAAGCCGTTGCAAACGTGTAAGAAAGCATGTTTGCGATGACTCGGGAGTAAGAGCCACTGGTGTGAGGTCAGCAGCCCTTACTCCGCGGCCAGATTGCCCCTGTGGCCGCCGGAGTCAGGTAAGAGATTCCCCAGCGGGCGCAGGGGCGGTCCGGGCACTGAGGGAGTTGGGCCATTGGCCGAGCCGGCCTGAGAGGGGGCGGGGATGGCGGCAGCCATATCCCCGTCCCCGTTCTGGCCAGCACGGCTGTTACACGGCCCCCTCTTACTTTCGCCAGCTAAATAACTGGTGGAAATCCGAGGAGGCCCGTTGGGGCCGGGCCGTGCTACACAAATGTCCCCTTCCCCTGAGTAGACCTCTGGGTCGATCTTGATCGACACGGAACGAGATTAGGATCTGGTGGTCCTGGGCCGCCCGCTGATTAGTTAGTCAGGATTGGGCTGCCCATCACTGAAAAGTTTTTACACAGATGAGACAAGGTGGTAAATTAACATCTCAATCCTGTCTACTTTTAGACCAGCGGAGCGATCGCTCAGCTGGTCTAAGGTGTCAAGGTGCTCCGCCAGCTCTTCAGAATGGTGAAGCGCTGCTACAGAGAGGTAAATCCCTGCAGCGCGGTGGAGGGGGAGAGTGCGTTCCAGGGGGGCCGGATTGGTTAGCTGGGCCCGGTACTGGGGATGGATCAGCAGGTGTGCGCTCTGCCAAATCCTACTCCCCCTTCCTGGGCCTGGTCAGCGTTGGTCAGCTTGAATGTGTGCCAGCAAAATAGATAGCGCACCTTTGAGCAGACCCATTGGGGCAGCTGGGGCTCTACTTGGGGTAAGGGAAAAACTTCCATTTACTCTGAGGAGGCCTCTGGCTGTGCTGGCACAGGCCCAATCCTGCATAGGATGTGGCGGGCACCTTATTTGCACTACTACGTCCTGCTAGACAGGATTGGGCTGTGAGTCTGGGCAGTAACTAGAGGTCAAGAAAAAGAGTTCTTACCTAGTTCTCACTTTGACCTGCTAGCTTTCAACATAAGGATTTTTGGGGACAGGTTGGGAGATCATTATGTCATGTGAAATCTCATCTGCACTCTGAAGTAGTACAATCCAAACACAGGTTTACCATCAGCTGTTCATGAGAACTAGGAAGAGTAAGGAGCCTATTTGGTTCTGCTCCCACTCTTATATTCTGTTTATTCCTCCTTTATTTGAAAAAGTGTGCTTTTTGAGCACATACGGTATTTACATTAAAATTTAAACAGCTTAGTCCCCTGTCACTTTAAAATCTCTCTCTCTCTCTCTCTCTCTCTCTCTCTCTCTCTCTCTCTCTCTCTCTCTCTCTCTCACCTCCTATTAAAAGGAACACATGTAGCTGGAGAGTGAAAGTCCTGTGTCTGAGGCCTTAAAGCATTGGAATATATTTTATATAATTTAACAGATTTATACTCTACTTTTCCTAACCAGAGTCACCTTAAGGCAGCAAGATAAAGCAATATTCTGACTCAGTAAGGCAGCGGGAAGGCCAATCCAACCCAAATCCCTGTGCGGTGATGCAGTGGCACCGGCTATGCTGCATCCTGTGGGGACCCTTTGGCTGCTGGAGGTCTCCTCAGGGTAAGGAAACATTTGTCCCCTTGCCCCAGGGTAAGCCCCAGCAGCCACAACTGGTCAACTCAGACCTGCGCCAGCAATTTTGCTCGCACAGGTTCGCAGTGATCCGTTCAGGCGAATCAAGCCTGGAAAGGGCCTCAGGATTCAGAGTGTGCCAATCTCGTCCCCCTCCCAGGTCTGATCTGCCCACCCTGCCCCATCCCATTCTGCCCTCCCCCACCTTCCCCCTACCCTGTTCTGCCCCCTTTCTCTCCTTGGACATACTCCAGCAAAATGGCTGGCATATGTCCAAGGTGACCCATAGGTGATTGGGCAGCCTACCAGGGGATGAGTAAAAATGTTTTACTTACCTTCTGCTGGCTGTCCGAACCCCCCCCCCACACACACACACCATTGGATGCAGTGTGTGCTGCACCAGTGCAGCTGCGTCAGTATCAATAGTGTGGGATAGTATTGGGCAGATAGTCTATGTTGGATTGTGACCGAGAGGTTTACGGCCCAATCTAGTCTACCTCATAGACTGGCAGAGCGCATGCTTCACCAGTCTAAGGTGATGCAAACATGCTGCAAAGCACATTTGTGGCACTTGGCGAGTAGGCAGCTCCATGGCTGGTGCCACTTCACCCGCCCCAGATGGAATGGAGCGCCCACCGGGGAAAGTAAGTTCCCCACCGGGTGGTGGAGGGTGGGGGGAGGGTGGAATGGGGCGTTCTGGGAGGATGAATTGGTCGGCCAGGCCTGGGATGCGGGAAGTGGGAGGGATTGGTGGGTTATAATACCTTATTTATTGCTATTATATCACATTTGGATTGTCATCCAAAATAGAAACTGCTTTGTCTCAAAGAAAAATGTTTGCAGCTTGATCTGCCTAGGATTCATGGACCTTGTTAAAGAACTTCATTGTCTTTGGATCCACATGCATTTTTCTGCCTATACGTAGTTCACATCTACCATGCTTTGCTAAGCAGCATTGCGCTGGGTTGTGCTTTAATGGATCTAGTGATGGAAGGTGGTGTAAAATCAAGTGTCCTATGTGCTTTGGCTCCCAATTCTTCTGCACAAATACAATCCCTGTAATTATACTACTATAACTACCTGGTTCAGTCCTGTGTAAATATATTGCAACTGCATCTTTCTGCAGCTTTCCTGTTAATTATGCCCTGTTACCAAGGAGTTCAAAGGTAAATTACGTAGAACATCTCATTTTCAATAGCTTTATATAGGACTTCAAACATTAGTAACCACCAAATTGCTACTGCAGTCCTGGCCTCCTAACTAAGGAGGAAAAACAGCCCCCAAACAGAGGGGGCAGAGAGACTTGGTTCTACATTTTCAAATATCAGATTGACATTACGATGCCTATTGGTTAACCCCTTTCTCCAAATTTGTGTCCGTAAGGAGTCCTGCACTACACTTCCAGGATTAGATTAGGGTTGGTGATGAGGAGCCACCTATTAAAAGTCAAATCTTTGTCCACCAGAAAACTCCATATGAGATACTGCTGGAACCCTACCTGTGCAACAGTTTCAGGATCAAGGCTGTGGTCATGGGCATTGCAACCTGGAGTGCAACCTGCTGCCTCTGCTGCCGGCGCTCTAGAAAAGAAAAGCTTCTTTACGGTGCTTCTCGCATGGTCTCATCAAACCTGGAACTGCATGACTTCCAGTTTCATTTAAAGGGATGGCGCAATGAAAAAGCTCCTTCATTCACACTGTCCCTGTAAATAAAACTGGAAGCCTTTCACTTCTGGCTTTAAGGAAACTGCACGAAGAGTAAGGTAAGGAGGAGAACAATCCGCTTCCTACTCAAGTGAGTGGGATTGGGAAGCGGATCATTGTAGCTCATATCAGCAGTGGGCTGGAGATAAACAGACTCGGGGTGAAGTGCACCCCGAATCTGCTGCCCTCTTGGAACCCCCACAAGCTGCCGCTGATGCATCCCTCTTCAGCTTGCCTCATGGTTGGATTAGCAGTGGCTGCGGTCAAAAAATGGAACCATGCCAGTGAAGTTCCATTTGGTGATGATGGATCACTGATTAAAATAAATAAAATATGTATGGGACTATTTAAAAAGATTGAGCTGTCACAGACAAGGATCTCAGCTGACTTGTTCTTTCATTCCTTTACAGCTATAAGATACAGAGAGAGAGAGAGAGAGAGAGAGAGAGAGAGAGAGAGAGAGAGAGAGAGAGAGAGAGAGAGAGAGAGAGAGAGGCCTTCTAGAATCCTGCAACAATTTCCTAAAAAGATTTTAGTAGCTACCCCTTCGTTCTCTCTGTCATCTTCATCCCAATCTTCTCCTTCTCCCGCTTCATCACCCATGCCACCTCTCTCCCAATCTACGAAATTAGAACTGGTCTCCTTGGGCCAAGTCTAACACTGTAACCTGTAAGACTGTAAGACTTCTGAGCAGTATTTGGAATGGAGAAGTGAGCAGCTAAGGGTATCCCCCAAAATTTGAAGGTAATTTACTGTATCCCAAACAGTAGCCTAGCTGGACACGTGCCAGTAGGGCGGTGGGAGAAGTGATGCATCATCGCCCTGCCCACCTCGCCACCAGAATGGCCCTGAGATCAGGGCCATTCCGGTTGTGGGGAGGGCAGGGCAGCGATGATGTGTTGCCCCACCCACTGCCCCACTGCTGCGAGTCCAGCAATGCTACTGACCCCAAAACCAAATCCAGATTTTCTAACATCTGTATTGTACCCTCTTTACCTTGTTAAAAGAAGAGATTTATGGAACTCTGTAGCCCAAATCCTGAAATTCTCTCTCTCTCTCTCTCTCTCTCTCTCTCTCTCTCTCTCTCTCTCTCTCTCTCTCTCTCTCTCATACTTTTGGTGAAGCCCCTGGCAGAAACAAGGACACAATGCTGAAATCCAGGTTCCTGTGGTAGCTAGCATAACATCAGGAACTGGAATGAGATGACAATGGATTGCCAAAATCTTAACCAGGTGCTCAAAAAAAAAAAATCACCCTCAGACATACAATGCCTCTGAATAAAAATACAATCTCCTTCAAGGGAAGAACGGCTATCAAGCCAGAAAAATGTAGTTCCCCACTTCCCTTCATATTTGCCTAAACCCTCAACTTCAAAGAATCTGTATATCCATTCACATTCCTAATTCTAACTCTCCAGCACTGGGGGGGGGGGGGGCTGGACATGAACAACATCTCTCTGTGGCAGTTTCTCACACCACCAAAAGAGTTGGTGAATTGTCCATTGTCTTCTGACGTTGGCATCTTCTGGCTATAGTTCACACCTCATGGTTGTGTTCATATCTTTGTCACCGTTTTGGCGGCACAGCGACACACTGGAGCTCTACCCTTGTGGGATTGTCTCTCCCAATCATTGATTGTGGGATGTGTGACAGCTCTTCACAAGATACATTGCCGACAAGTATAACCGCTGGTGCCCTATTGTCCTGTTAACATCTGCACTATGCTAGCAAAATTGGTTGGTGCTGAGTTGTTGTGTATGACACACAACGTGTCTTGAAAGAGTGATATTCTGTCAGGGGACAGTTCATCCAGTAGCAGCCCTGACACAGGTGCAAGGGCAGGCATAGCCCAGGGGCATTTTTCACATATGATCTGGTTTCAAGCTGTTTGCAATGCAAATGTAAAAACCTATGCTGGCCAGATGACCCATTCACATCATAAATGCCTCTCTTCCATTTTCTCTCCCACATTAGCAGTGATTAAACATTCACAGCTGACAGAGGCTCAAAGGCAATTTAAGTCTCCCATATTTGGATTTCCACTGAAGTAACTGTATGTATGTAAGTACTGTACACTATAGGTAATGCTGGAATATCCAGCACTAGGTACTGCAGCTTCTGAATGAAGGTGGAAGTAGAACACATACTGTAACTACTGGAGTGACTTACAGCAGCCCAATCCTATCCAGGGCCTGTGGCAGTGGATCTCGCAATCTGTTGCCATAAGTCCCGATCTGGCACTGCACGCTGCTATCATGTGCTTCAAGGCCACAAGTGCAAACGGCTAGAGGCCCCTTGCATAAGCCACAAGGGCCTCCTTGGACCTGCTCCAGCATATGTTTAGGGGAAGATCAGGGTGGGGATCGGGCTGAACCAGAGGCAGGCAGGAGGGGGAGGATCTTGGCTGCAGCAGCGCATGCCTAGATCTTATCCCCCTTTCCGCTGCCTGACACTTCCCCTGAGGCTTCTTGGACCTACACCAGCTATGGCATAGGTCCAAGGAGACCCATTGGAGCCAGGCAGCTTATGGGGAGGTAAGCAAACATGATTTTTACTTACCTCTCCCAGGCTGTCTGGTCACACACAGACACACATCAGCATCCCTGCATCGCACAGGCTGGTGGGGGTAGGATTGGGCTGCCCAGCTGCAATCTTAAACACACTTACCAGGGAGTATGCACTATTGAATAAAGTCAGACTTACTTCTGGGAATACATATAGAACTGTGTTGTTAGCAATGTCGTTATTCCAAATAAGTATATATGTGAACACATCTCAAGTTTGAGGGTGCATTGGGCCCTTGGAGTGGGTGATTCAGTATTTATTTATTTATTTAAAGAATTTGTATCCCGCCTTTCTGCCGGCAAGGGCACTCAAGGCGGCTTACAACATTAAAATAACATACATTAAAATAATTAACAGATAATTAAAACAATTAAAACAAGCACCCCCAGTGGGTCACCTATATTTACATTTGTTAAAAGCCATTTGTTAAAAGTTAAAAGTTAAAAGTCAGTATTGGTTCATGGGATCACGAAGGGTCGGACACGACTTAACGACTGAACAACAACAACAACAACAACAACATGCCATGGTCAACTCTTCCTTTTACCGTATCTTACAAGAAAACATAGTTCTTGTTTGATTTATTCTTATTTTTAATTCTTATGTTTTAAAATTCCCATTTGGCTAAGCAACAAGAGATACAATCATTGTAGTCAAATAATACAACAATTGACAGCCCAATCCTAACTAAAACCCCTCCCACCGTTGCAGCTGTGCCAATGGAGCATGTGCTGCATGCTGCGAGGAAAGGGAACTTTCATTTCCTTACCTTGGAACCTTCGTTCCCTTACCTTCTGCTGCACTAATGGGTCTCCACAGATCTGCGCCAGCCATTTTGCTGGTGCAGAACCAAGGAGGGGAAGGGAGAGGGAAGGGCAGAGAAACAGGGAAAGGATCCTGGCGCACACCACTGCCACCAGGATCTATTCTCTCCCTTGCTAGTTCCGCCTCCCACTAGCCCCTTCCCACCTGGACACTCCCCCATTGCTTCCCCTCCCCACTCTGTTCCTCCCACCACCACCACCCCATGCCGGCTTACCTGTGGTCCCTGATATAGCCGGCTGAGGCAGCAGGCCTCTTACAACGCCGCCAGATGCAGCAACAGTTGTGGAATGGTCACCGGTGGCATGCATAACATGCCACTGTATAGCCATTTACAACAGCAGAACTGCTGTTCCATTGTCATAAAGCCCAGATAGGATTGGGCTGTGAATCAATCAAATTCTTTTTAAAAGA
Source organism: Plestiodon gilberti rubricaudatus (assembly GCA_026170595.1). Lineage (NCBI taxonomy): Eukaryota > Metazoa > Chordata > Lepidosauria > Squamata > Scincidae > Plestiodon > Plestiodon gilberti. Next base: position 215,712,393 of record JANXHW010000002.1, on the reverse strand, counting down.
ACAAGGTGAATCCAGAAGGCATCTAGTGATGAGTCCATATGGACCTTTCTAGGGATAGCATTCTAGAGCAGGGGTTCTCAACCTGTGGTATGGGTACCCCTAGGGGTACGCGGACCTCTTGCTGGCGGTACACCAAGCCCTGCCCCTTATCTGCCCCATCAGCAGCTAATTAAGTGTTAATTAACATGGATTTTAAATTGTAATTATTTTTTGGGCCCTTCTGTCTCTCTGATTTTGGTTTTGGGCTTATTTTTGTACTTTGGAAAATGTACTTTGGTAGGGTGGGGGAGAGAGGAGCTGATTTTGGGAAGTGTGACTTGGAGAAAAAAGAGATCCTTGCATGTGTGTCTCTCTCTTTCCCTCCCTCCCTCCCTCCCTCCCTCCCTCCCTCCCTCTCTCTCTCTCTCTCTCTCTCTCTCTCACACACACACACACACACACACACACACACACACACACACACACATTTAAATAAGACATTTTTCCACTTTTAAAATTGTTTTAGTACTTTTTATTTAATGAATAATTACCTAATTATTTAATTGATTAATCCAATTAATTAGCAGTTAATTAGCAGGGGGTACTTCAGAAAACTGGACCGTGATCAGGGCCTCCAAAGGTTGAGAACCCCTGTTCTAGAGCACTGATGCCAAATCGAAAAGGTTCTGGTATTCCATGAATTTACTTACTGAACCTCCATTCCCTAGTTACTTCTCTATGTTATCAATTATTTTCTGTGTTTTTGTGTCCTATATTGCAGGTGTCCCCCGCTTAACAACAGGGATATGTTCTGGAAAACCCGTCATATATTGAAACTGTCATTAAGCGAGTCCTCAATGTAACACAGTGGAGTTGAAATAAGGAATGAATGGCAAACACAGTGTACATTATGAGTGTAACACAAAGCACAACAAGATTTCTACCTGTCGTTGGAGGTAGAAACACACACACACACACACACAGAGAGTTAAAGACAACATTTTTTTTCTATTTAAAATACAGTACTGTAGCTTTAATTCGTTGTTTACACTTTGGGAACCTCCGTCATATATGCGTATCGTCGTTAAGTTATTAAGCAGGACACACCTGTACTATTTTCTTCCCAATGATACAAGGCTTTGATCATTTAACACCACCTTTGCCTAGGAAAGAGGTGTCACATCATAGCGTCCTCTGGCTGAGCTAAAATAATTCAAAATAAATTAGCATCTCCCCTTGTGAGTCACTGTTTACCAGATGTGTTGAGAACAACCACTCCGTGCTTTGTGGATCTTACAAGTACAACATTGCATGTCCATGAGAAGCATAATGAATGTTCTTGATTCATCACAAAGAGGCCAACAATTGGCCACAGTCCAATCCACTCTAGAGCACTCTTTCCAACTGTCAAAAATGGCAGTTGGTGCTGCTGCTGGGGGGGGGGGGCGTTCTTGCAACTGTGACTTAACTGTGACATTCCTGCAACTGTGACTCTGAGAGTCCTGGCCTGAGTCTCAGACACACCATTACACCTAATACAGAGCTCTTTATTTTTCTTTCCTACCCTCCCACTCCTTTTAGTTTACATTCACTATATCATTGTGAGTTTATTTGACCTCTGAGTTCCCCAAACCATTTTTTGTCCTTCCAAGATTGCAAGCTCTCTTGAGTATAGGACTACTACTCCTAACATGTGGCCAAAACTGAGGCCATGCGATAGAGTGGGATATAAATCAAATGGATGGATAGATAGATGGATGTATCAGGGGTTGCTGGTGACAGTGGAGATCCCCACAATGCCCACTCCCCCATGGGTAAACTGGTAAACACCCAACTGCAAATTGGGATATTGAGTGCCCAAGGATCCAGTCAGGTCCAGTGCGCCTCTGAAGTGCTCCTAAGCTGGTTCCCACAGAATCTTTATTAGGATATGTTGGTCATGCAATTTTCTGTGTTTTTCACATTTTCCACTAAAGAAGCCCCTTTCTTTAACTTCTATAAAGTAATGTCTTATTTCCTGTTTATCACTGACTGCTTCGTATTTGATAGAAATCAGGCACACAGCTGAGGAAGTCATCTATGTAGCAAAGCCATGACAAGATGATATTTGGGGTCTGTAGCCTAAGTTGCAGAAGTTTTTTCTGGAGTGGTAAGCTAAGACCTGTGAGCTGCAAGTGATCCGATATGGGGGGTCTAATGTGCTCAGTCATCGGATCCTTTCAAACTATGTGAAGCCCATGCACAAACCAGATTATTCTTCAGTGGGAATGGCCACTACTCCGCTTCACTTGCTTTGTAGTGGTGGCAGGCAGCCTACAAACCCTCACTTCTCACCTTATCCATACACTGGAAATGAGTTTGGAAATAAAGCCTGCACTCATATTGTGCAGTATACAGAAGGAGCAATATGCACATGGAAAACTCTGGACCACATTCGCCTCTGTTTTGTCAGACTTCTCCCACGTTTCCACTGTGCCTCGAAAGTGCTGAATGAGGAGCAGGGGAAGTTCCCATTCAGATATGCCCCCAAGGAGGGCGAACAACTGGCAGCGCTTCTTGCATTATGCCAGATGACAGGCAGATGATGTTCTAATCACCGGCAGATGATGGTCTTCCGGCTTCGGGCAACAAACCTCCTCTTACTTTCAGTGGATTTTGAAGGCAGCATGAAAAATGTCAACTGTATCTCTAATTCTAGTCCAAACAATGATCTTCTGGTTTGTAAGAAAGATAAACAGACTTTGCTGTTTGAAATAAGATTATGGTAGTCTCATGCACTTTAAAGTAGCTTAGTTACTTCTCCTGCAGAGCACTGTCTGTAATAGAAACTGGAAGATTATCAGCAGGGCTAATCCAAAAGGGCATATGATTTTCATCAGTTGAAATGTGCCACTTCCTCTTTGGTGATTTTTCAGGATTGTTGGAACAGGGGATTCACCTACACAGGAAGCATTGCCCTGAATAGGTTTCATTTGTTTTCGGTATGTCATCTCATTCTTGATTGGCTAGAGTCACTCATGTGACCAAGTCAGGAAGTATTGCTGTCAGTCTACATCAGCTTCATTTTATTTGTTCTCAGTGATATCACTACATAGCGAAATCTTGTCTACTATGAAGCACTGTAATAGTATTATGTGACCACTGATTGGTAGAGGTGGGAGAAAATTGTTTGTTTTTTGCAGATTTCAGTGTTTAACCAAAATAAAATAGCAAAAAGCGGAGTTATGTGTTTTTATTCCAATTTTTTCCCATTTTTATCAATTGTAACCATTTAAAAAGTGTACTAGGTATGTGGTATAGGTTGTACAGTGTCATAAGATGACGAATGATGCAAAATTACATGGTTTAGGGCGCAATCCAGCTTAACGTCCGAGCGGCAGACCTAGCGATTCGCCGTCCGCAGTAGCCCGGAGTAATCGCAAATGTGCCGTAAAGCATGTTTGCGGACTACTTTAGAGCAGGGCAGTCAGGCGCAAGGCCAGCCTGCCCTGCTCCGCTGGCCGCTCTGCAGGCAGCCCGTGGCGGAGCATTGGATCAGGCAGATGGCCAAGGCCGTCCACCCGATCTTTAAGTAGGATTGCGCTGTTAGTAATTTTATTTTATTTTTCGCAGATTTTTTTAGCAGAAAGCATAGTTATGTGTTATTTCATTATCACCGTTTTCTCCTGCCCCTATTGCAGTGGTTCCCTAACTGGGGCGTCGCGACGCCCCAACCGGGAACAAAGGGTTGCTATGCCTTTAAGGGGCATGGCAACCCGCGGTGACGTCAATGGCGCGCCCGGGATCTTCTGGTTTTACGCGAAACCGGAAGTGAGTTGCGATTGCGTCGGAGCACTGCTCCGACGCTTGGGGAGGCCTGCGGAGGGGTCCGCAGGCTCCCCACAACCCACTGCCCACCAATGAAGGTAAAAAGGGCGATCCCGGGCACGGCGGTGGCAGCGGCGGCGCGATCCCGGGCGCGTCATCGCGACCCCTGGGAAGGCCCCGCTGCTACTTAGAGCAGCGGAGGGCCTTTCCAGGAGTTAGGGAACCTCTGCCCTATTGATTGGTTAGGCTCACTCTATGGAAGAGAAAGAATCACTAACAGGGGGAAAAATAGAACCTAAGCACCAGCAGACGGAGGAAACAATGGCAGCCAACAAGCTTTAAAAAAAAAGATGAATTCCATCATAAAGGGTTTGGGGAAAATATTTTGGGTCCCCTAAAAGTCCTATCCTCAGTCTCAAAAATCAATCAATGCTGTTCTAAAAATTATCATGCTATGGTGCGGGCGGTGGGGGCGCTGGGCCCCAAGCAGTGGGTCGTGGGGGGGTTACCTGCCTCCGGATCCAGTGCTTCATCCCGCGCTGGCTCCTCTTCAAGTTTGGCCCTCCCACCAACCCAGGCACCGCTTGGCTCCAAAAAGGAGTCGAAAAGCGTTTGGGGGTGTTTCCGCATGGTGGCGGTGCACGAGGATGACGCCAGGGTGTCACTGAGAAGGGATCATGTCAACACATACAAAACATGCACATGTGATGTATCCAGTATTATTTTTGCCACCACCAGCAACATGAGTTTCAGGCCGCATTACAAGTCTTCCATCTAACTGAGGGTCTGTCTGTACACCGACAGCCCTCACATCTCATTACCTGTGGAAGGCGTGCATGGAAGGAAGGAGCCGGACAGCTCCTTTCTGGTTTTCCACACATGCACACATATTGAAGCCCTTTTTAGGTAGCAGCATTGCTGAGTAAAGATGAGAAGATGGAGAAGCAAATTGCTCCTCGGGTTAAAGAAATTGGAAGTTTTGTTTAACCAAAACCACATTGAGTGCCATTACTGGGAGAAAGGTGGGATATAAATTCATTCATTCATTCAATCAATCAATCAATCAATTAATCAAACAATCAATCAATCAATCAAACAAAGGAAAAACATTTATTGGGAGTAAAAATAGGACAAAGAAAAAACAGAGAAATAGTCAAATTCTATACTTAGGGCCAAAACAAAAAGTTCAATAAAATAAAATCCAGTGTGCGTCATTGCCCCCGGATTCACCCCCTCCCCACCCACCCCTGCCCCCACTGCTGCCTTACCTGGTTCAGCGGGTCCGGCGGGGTCTGGTGGCAGAGTTAAGGTGCTGCTGCATCATGCTACATACATGACTACCTCAGCTGTGTGCCGTTGCATGGGAACCTAGGTTGAATTGAGCTGCTAGTCTCCCCAAAACAGGTTAAAAGAGGTGCTGACCAGCTAGGTGGCGAGATGTCAGCCAAGTGAGAAGGAATGCTGGTGCTGTCCAGCCAGTACAAGGTTGATTCTAACTTTTTCATTTTCCACTTTGAGCAGGGAGAAAGGGGGGTTTCAGGATGCTGTATTGCTGTAAGCTGGCAAGCAGATAGGGAAATGGAATTAGAATCTGGTTTCATTCTATCTCCTCCATTCAGAGTCTCCCCTCCCCTTTCATCTTCTCAGATTTGCACCAGCTAAAAGAGCTGCCATGGGTCCAAAGGAGACCCATTGCCATTGGCAAGTGGGGCGGGGGGCTTATGGAGAGATAAGAATACGGTAATTCTTCTTTCCCCTCCCAAGCCTCCAGATCCCCCCCTGCTGGATACAGCACATGCCTTTTTGGCACAGCTGCATTGGCAAGGGGGAAGGATAGAATTGGGCTCTGAGTGACCTGTTGATTGAATCAGTTCACTGGTATCTACCTCCATATTATGAAGCCAAGAACATACTGGGAGAGAGATGAAAAACCCATTGCAACTTCAACTTCAGTGTTATATCTGTCTTTACCATAGTGTGTCCCCAGATGTTTTCAGTTCAGAGAGGGGTTTTTTTGGCGGCGGGGTGTGTGTGTGTCTCCAATGGCAAACACAGCTTGTTGCATCCATGCTGTTATTTATCATTCTCACAATGTTTCTCCTCCTCTTTATTTTTTTATACTGATATTTTGGGAGAGAAGAAAATAGACAGTTCCACTTGCAGGACTTACAGAATAAAACAGCTTACCAAAAAACATTGCCCAGAATAATTCCTGATTTTTAAGATGTTTCCTTAAATGGATCAGTCTACAACAATATGCAAAGAGTGCATGCGATGACTGCTAAATTAAAAGATGTATCTGAGGATGAAAAAATTAAAATCTTGCTGACTACAAAAGACAATGGTTAAATATTGAATCCTTATCTGATGACTATAGCCTGCAAGTCTTCCATGTGTTTTAAATGTTTTAAAACATGTTTTAAATGCTACCCATCAAAACATGTTTTAAATGCTAACCATCCTGTGACTAGTTCATTATCAGTTGAAAGTGTCTAAAATACTTGCATTTGCAAGCGGCTTTGATCTCTTTCTATATATATGAAAATTAGCTGTATTTCCATTCTGCTTGCTAAAAGAGTGCGGGAAAACTCAATAACTTCCAGACACTTTTGTTAGCATCAAAAGATCACTATATCCAGCTTGCAACTTTTGTGTGTTATGTTACCAAACTGACTAAGATCTAGTGACTCATCTAAATTAATGTTAGAAATTAAAGGGGAGCAATATGCAGTCCTTTGGGAAAGCTGCAGGAATGATGTATTGCATACGCTTGGCAAAATCTGTCCATGAAGCCACACTATAAACTTTCAAGCTACACAACATTGGAGACTAGATTGTAAGGGGTCAGCATTAGGGGCTCCAGCAAGAGGACTCAGGTGGCTTATGTTCTTTGCCACCATGGCAACTGGCCAGAAGAGGGAGCTGCTGCCCTGCTCTCTGCTCCTCTTTAGTGCCAACGTGGCTGATGGTCAGAGAGTGGTACTGCAGCTGCAGCAGGCGTCAGATGATACAAGGAACCAATAGGGTTCCACCAATAGGGTTCCAGCTGCAAGGAACCAATAGGGTTCCAGCTGCAGCAGGCGTCAGATGATACAAGGAACCAATAGGGTTGCAGCAGGCGTCAGATGATACAAGGAACCAATAGGGTTCCACCTGGTCCTGTGATGTTGCTGACTGTAGACACACTGCTCTAGAGGCGGCTTATTTGTTTCCAGACCATTAATCCATGTCTTCTGAAATCACTTCATAATAATTTTATACTGTGTTCAAGTCATTCTACATTCTCTTTTTTTTCCAGGCTATTGCTATGCGTAGAAAATGTGGTGTAAGCACTGGCCACACAACTATGGCCAAGGTCCTCTTATGGCTGGTCTAGAAATAGCCGCATGATCATTTTAATGCAGGAGAAAGCCAAGTACACTTATCTGTGTGACTTTAGTTTTAGCATAAAACAAGACACACTTTCCAATCTTTTTTTACTAGGAAAAAACTTGCATCTGTCGAGAAGTAGTCAGTCTAGTATGGTACACAGATTACATTAAAGTTGTAGAAGCCCATATACGTATAGAATTGCAAGGTGTATATGCATATGGTTTTGGGAACAGTGGTGAGCTGAGCATCCATTCCGTTAGTTTATTTAAGAAAAACAATCTTACCCCCCCCCCCCCTGTTCGTAGTCCCACTACGCTGTTGCGAGGAGACTGGCAACAAGAAGAAGTAATTAGCAACCACCAAGCACTTTGAAAACCATTGTAGTACATGACATAAAAGGTCAAAAATACCATGGAAACCCACTGTCTCAGAAGGTGGTAGACTCTCCTTCATTGGAGGTCTTTATGCAGAAGCTGGACAGCCATCTATCAAGGACGTTGCAGTTCTGGACTGCCTGCATTGGCAGGGGCTGGACTTGATGATCTTGTAGGTCTCTTCTGACTCCATGATTCCCTGCTAGTGCTTCAGAGTAACTACGTGAGTTCAGTGGGCAGTACGGATGAGCATAGCAGGCTGTGACTGTGACACGCCGCACACTGCTGAACTCTTGTCAGTTTAGTCCAATCGGCACGCTCAGTTAAAAATAACTTTGCTAAGTACAAAAATAACTACAAGAAAACTATGGGTCCCTGTGCTGGAGTCAGTCTGACATGCCTTATTTTGTAGTTGTTTCCGTGAGCATAGGTTGAGGTTGTGCCAATGTAAAATGTTTCTTCATGCCTCACGTGCTATTATTTATTTTCGTCTGAAGTTTTTCAGTTGCTATGTTGCATATATTGCAGCTTCGTTTGTCTCCTTCTCCTTCTCGTAATTTTGGACCATTCATTCCCTCCTTAATCTCCCCCCACCACGTCTTTTCCCCACGTCCTTTCCCTGCTTTCCACAAGTTCCATTCTACTGAACACAGTTGCTTAGCAACATGTTCTTCTCTTCTGTACTTTACCAGAGAGGAGCAGATCAAAGACACCCACAGTTCTGACTTATTTTATAAATGAATTTAAAGAGAGACCCTCCAAATCTCTATGATACTGGGCAGGGGGATCAAAAGTTCAGCCACATGCATAAAGTAGTAGGAAAATTAAGGTTGGGACTCTTCCAAACGAAGCTTTATTGTTGTTGTAATCTTGCATTTCTTTCAACGCTTCTTCAGAAACAGTGGATGATTATTTTAAGCGTCCCTTAAAAGTAACTGCTGTACAGTTTCTACATCCACTCCTCAGACGATTGCTGACCAACGTTTGACCATCTAAGAAGAGTGGTTGCAATACTATACCACTTTACATAATACCTCGCATCTGTATAGTGTTTTCGGGCATTAAAAGTACTCTTCACATGTATTATTTTGCTGCAGTCTTTACAATAGCCCTGCAAGGAGAGTACAGTAGAGCTCCCGTATCTGCAGATCAGCTATCCGCGGAGTCACTTATCTGCGGTTCGCTGTGCCCCCCCCCATAATTACCTTCATTATGTTTCTAGCGCTGGCGCCAAGCAAGCACACCTCTTTCTTTACCAAAACACTATGAGTCAGCATGCTGGCTCATAGCACAGAGCAGGCAAGCAACCTGAATACTAGAGAGGCTCCAAACATTAAAAGGAAGCAATTCCTGCTTCCTGTTTAAAGTTTGGGAGCCTCTCTAGTATTCAGGTTGCTTGCCTGCTCTGTGCTAGACACAGAGACTAAAAACATAGCTCTCTCACTAGAAACCTAACAAGGTAATGGGCGCGGGGGATAGGGTTCGCTCTTTTCCATGGTTTCAATTAACCGTGGCAAGAGCTGGAACCTATCCCCTGCGGATGCAAGGGCCCTGCTGTATTATTAGCTCATGTGCAACTGGTGAGTTAAGGCTGAGGAAGGGTAGCTTGCCTAAGGTCACCTACTGAGTTCATGGCAGAGACAAGATGGGAAAGTCCTGATTTGCACCTCAGAGCCCAATCCTGTCTCCTCCCCCCCCCCCCGGCTGATACAGCCACACCAAAAAAGCACATGCTGTATCCAGCTTGGGGGGGGGGGAGATTGGGAGGCTTACAGAGTGAGAAAGGGGAACTATTTCCCCTCCGTAAGCCTCCCAGTCCACAACGGTTCTCCTCAGACCCGTGCCAACTCTTTAGCTGGTGCAGATCTAAGAAGGTTGTTTTGTTTTTGTTTAGAGGGGATCTGGTGTGTGCCATTGCTGCCGGATCCACCCCCTCCTGCCGCCTCCTTGCCTCTGTTCTTCACCCTTCCCACCCAGTTTTGCCCCTTCCCCACCCCTGCCCCACCCACCCCCACTGCTGCCGTACCTGGTTCAGCAGGCATGGCAGGAACTGACAACAGCATTGTGGTGCTGCTGCAGCTTACAGCAGCGTACACAAAATGACTGCCAACAGAGCGCTGTGCACACCATTAACAGCCATTTTGCAACAATGGAAGTGCCTTCCACAGTGACAATGCACTCAGCCCGGCATCCCAACCCTTGAGAGGATTGGATTATCAGTCTCTTAGCTACTACACCTGGTTCATCATCTTCATCATCATTTATACAACGCTTCCTGGGTGTACAAAGCATTTCACATGTATTTCCTTGATGCAGTTTTTACAGCAACCTGTAAGGTAACTATTATTATCCAATATTGCCGCTGAAGCCGAGAGGGAGTGGCTTGCCTAGAGCTACCTAGTAAGTTCACGGCAAGAGCAAGATTCAAACCAGGGTCCTCCTGATAAAAAATTGGGAATTTTTAGCCACATCATGACAGCAGCTCTCATGTATATCTCTGGATGCTGACTTTCCTGCTCAGGCATCTACAGTAAAGACACGCTTGGAAATGTTTTATTACACAATAAATTATTTCACACAAACAGCAGATGAGGTGGTAAACATTTTTCTGGACTGTTCCATTTCAGGGTGCAGTTAGTGACTGCATGATTGATGTATAAAAAAAAATAAAGATCCCAGCACACAGAGAACTAGAACAGGAGGGAGAAAGCAAGGCTCGAGTTGTTCTCCATGCCATCTAATTTTATCTTTATGTGGAGTGTTTTATATGGAATTTTCCATATATTAATCCCCTACCAATCAGAAGTAATACTGTCCTGTCCAGACAAAGGTTTACTACTTCAACTGCTGTTAGTTCTGCTCCAGGCCTCAGAGTAACTAAATTGTTGGCCCAGCCCTATCCTCCCCCCTCTCACTGGTGCAGCCATGCCGAAAAGTCACACCCTGCCTGTATCCAGCAGGGGAGCGGGAGGTTTCAGAAGGGAAAGGGGATTTAAATCCCCTTTCCCCTCTATAAGCTTTCCGCCCCGCAATAGTTCTCTTCAGATCTGTGCCAATTCTTTAGCTGGTGCCTGTCTCTCCTTTACTCCTTTACTCCTTTACTCCTTTACTCTTCTCTCTTCACTGGCTCCCTCTTCCTTTTCGTGTCAGGTATAAGTTATTGCTACTCACTTTTAAAGCCCTGCATGGACTAGCCCCCCCTTATTTAACTGATCTCCTCTCTCCTTACACTCCTACTCGTACTCTCCGCTCTGGTAGTCAAAGCCTCCTTTTTCAACCTAGGATTTTCTCTGCCCCGTCCCGCATTCGTCCCTTCTTTCTTGCTGCCCCTCATGCCTGGAACCTTCTCCCTCTCCATGCACGGCTCATTACTTCCTTAACTAGTTTTAAAGTTGAGCTGAAAACCATCTTGTTCAGGGAAGCGTTCTCAGGGAAATTGTGATGGTCCTTCGGTTGGCTGATAATGTATGTTATGATCTGATTTGTTTGATATGATGTGATTCGATTTTCTTTATATTTGATGTTTAGTTTTTTTTTCCTCTATATATTAATTTTATTACCCCTCTTTTACTGTTATTATCTTAGACTGTACGCCTTGGGCAGGCTTTTATGTACTTTTTGACTCCCTTAATCTTGTACAGCGCTGTGTATAGTTACAGCGCTCTAGAAATAAAAGTTAATAATAATAATAATAATAATAATAATAATAATAATAATAATAATAATAAATAATGGTGCAAGTCCAAGGTGAGAAAGGGGGTGGAGAAGCTGCTGCTGGAGATAGGATCTGGTAAGCACCATTGCCGCCGGATCCACCCCCTCCCACAGCCTCCTTGCCCCGTTCCTCCCTGCCCAGTTTTGCCCCTCCCCACCCCATTCAGCCCTCCCCCTCCCCCTGCCACACTGGCGTACCTGCACTGGTACTCTGGTAGGCAGCCAGTGTTCCACCAATGTGCACGGGAAGACTGCTAGAGCACACTTTACGGCTGCTTTACAGCAGCCAGCACTGGCAGAACACTGGTTCCACCAGCGGGGCAGCCCGTTAGGATTGGGCTGCTCAGGATGGACCATCATCTGTCCTGTAGATATGTCACTCATGGTGATTGCCTAGACACATAGACAGTTAGAAGCATGAAACAGTGTCTGTGCATGCGTCTATATAGGAACTCTGCCCTTGTAATTGTCTGCCTGTAAGTACCACTTTTCATCCTGTGTATTTAAGTTGTTATGCAAGCCACCTGGTAAACTGTGTAGAAGCAAAGAATAGAAACCAGTTTGCATAGGATCCCTGAGGTCTGGAATTCCTGGAAGCACGCCAATAAAGGAGTTCATGGCTTGGAAAAAGGGAAACTCTCTGAGGCTGGAAGGAGACAATAGAGTTTAGGAGAGGAAGTTAGTTTGACAGGGGCATCATTGCCTGTGGTGCACATACCATATCTTTTGCCCCACTAGTGTCTCCGGCCTAAAGTCTTTCAGGCTTTTGTACTGGTTCAAAAATCTGAAAACGTGTGAACAGAGATGATAGCAGGTAGCATTAATACCATTCATTCCTCTTTAGAGATGGAACAACTTATTCCATAAACTTAAATGAGCCCCGTGGAAGTATATTGAAGATTTCCTGAACTTTCTCTAGTAGTGCATTTTACCATCTTTATATGTTGATCAGCATACTGAAGCAAACGTTTTGTGTGGGCTATAAGGAAAATGTATTGTCTGAAAGATACCCAAAGACATTCAATTTCTGGGGCTCAAACAAACTCACAATAAGCAGGGCTGGCTTGGCTATGCGGCTTACTAAGGTGGTCCCCTCCAGCAGTAGATCAGTTAGGAAAAGGAAGAGGGGGATAGAGCAGAAGAAAAATTGTGGAGAAGAAAATGGTGGATTAGACAAGGGCGTAGCTAGCCTCTCCGGCGGCCCCGCATGGAACGGAACAAGTCCCACCCCTGCCAGTGGCATCCCCACTGCGATCTTGCGAGTCGTGTGGCCATTTTCAAATGCCGCCACGGTGCGCTTTTCACCCCCCGTGACCCGCTCGGGGGCCCACCACCCCATCGCTTCCTCCGCTACTGGGACTAGAGTGTCAGAGACATTCTAGCCCACCACTCTCCTCTCCTCCACTCTTCCTCTTCTGCTCCATCCTCCTCTTCCTTTTCCAATCCAGGGAGTAGAAGGAGCAGAGGCTGGCACCATCAAATAAAGGGGGACAGCATTTGGCATGCCACCTCAGATGCCAGGAAGCCTTGGGCTTGCACTGACAATAAGGAAATATGGGAGCTTGGACTGGAGTACCACAAGCAGCAACGTTCAGCGCAGTCACGTCGCTACGACGCGCGACACCCCAGAGCGGGGTCGCGCGTCGCCCTTAAGGGGGAGGCTCCGCCCCCGCGCGTGACGTCACGCACAGGAGCAGAGTGCCCTCCCCGCTCCGTTTTCGGCTCATTTTGGAGCCAAACGGACACAGGGGAGGGCGGGCGGGCCCGCCTCCTACTAAAAACTGTAAGTGGGGGGGATCGCGCGTCACCCCTATACGCGCGATGCCCCCCGGCGGCCCGCCCCCCCGCTTCCCCCTGTCGACGCCAGTGGTTCAGCGATCCTCATAAAGAAAAGTAAAGAGATTTAGATCTGTGCGGTGGTCTAGGGCCATGTGACCAGCAACTACCGTATTTATCAGCATATAACATGCACTTTTTTGTCTAAAATTTTGACCCAAAATAGTAGGATGCGTGCTATACGCCGATGCTGCAAAATCCCCCCCCCCCCCGGCTTTAAGCATTTTTCGCGGCACTTGGCCGCTTACTACTTTGTTGTTGTTGTTGCTGTCCACCTCTTTGTCCTGCAGGCTGGCTGCATTGCGGCCCCACCAGGACTGCCCCCGCTCAGCAGCTCCTTTGTTCCTGGCACAGACGTGAGCCTCACAGACACTGTACGCAGCTACAAGCTCTCCGGAAACGTCCGAGTTTTTCAAACATTTCCGGAGAGCTTGCAGTCGCGTACAGTGCCTGCGCAAGCCTCACAGATGCTGTACACGACTGCAAGCTCTCCGGAAATGTCCAAGTTGGCTGCGTGGAATGTCACATGGATGAGGTTTTTTTTCTCCCTCTTACATGCCTTGTCTCATTTGAAGCAGCCCTCAGAAAGCTGGTAGGAGGATTTCCAGTCCATTCAGTAAGCAGTTCTTTTTCAGTTGCTTGTTAATAAAATAAAAAAAAAAAAAACACCACTCAACACCAAGTAAACAGATAAAGAGGCAGCCAGATGTATATCTTTACTCATATGATCTACAAATCAGACAAGATTGAATATTTTGATCTCAACCAATTTTCTTTCCTGAACATTGATAGAACCAATTAGCTTAATAATGCAGATTCTCTGATTTAATTGTTTTGTGGATTAGTGCGTTTTTTTCCTTAAGAGAGATGTTGGCATTTCTCATATGGTTCTGTGAACACAAACAAACTGTTAAATAAGGGTATTTAAAAGGATTTTTGTAGGCTTTGTGTTTGCACCTGTCCTGAAGTAAGTCTGAACATGCATTTCAGTACAATCTGACGCTTCTCAAAAATACACTGGTAGCAACATTCCTGAAAATATAATTCTTGGAGCTTCACCATTATTTACATAACAATCTAATGTTGAGTTACACCCACCAGATGGGGATAGAATCGCTTCTAAAGTCCACTGTGTTGCCAGAACACAGCATCAGTGCTAGGGATAGTTTGGCAGCTCCCAAGAGCCCAGGAGGCTCAGAGGTCCACTACTGATCCCTGAGACTAATCTGGCTGATAGCATTTCTCTGTGCTAGTTGGTAGTAGCAGAATGACTCTCAGGGCCCACCCAAGTAGAAGAAGGCCCACCCAAGTAGGAGAAGAAGTTTACAGAAGGCCTCCTGAAACCTGGAGCTTCTCATGTACATATCAGCATAGCACTACTGTTCCACTGATGGTACATAAGACTGGTTAACTTAACTGCTACATGCAGAGACGTAACCACGGTGGAGCGCGTGGTTCACTCGAACCAGGCGCTCGGGTGGGAGGGCGGGGCAGTCACTGACGTTGTGTCGGCCTGCCCACCCTCCCTGGAGCCCGTTATGCTCCGAAATGAGCGGAAAACGGGCAGGGGGCGCATCGACGTGACGCGAGGGGCACGTCGACGTCACGCGACGCAGGCCCCGCCCCCACGCGCCAGGCGCTGGGAGGGTGCCCGACACTTCTGGCTACATGCATCACCTATACAAAGGGGGGGGGAATGAGCACAGTTACAGCGCAATCCTATCCAACTTACACCTCCGGTGTAACCAGTGTTGCAGTGAGAACCGGAGGCCCCAGAATGGAAAGGGGATTCAAATCCCTTTTGAATCCCCCTTTGGAGTGGATTTGAATCTCCTTTCCATTCTGGGGTCTCCTGTTCTCACTGAGAGAACCAGACATGCACATGCCAAAGGGCCCCTTTATTTAATAAAAACAATTCTTTTTTGTTTTGTTTTAAATAAAGTTATATTATTGTTGAGGGCAGAAGAGATCTCAGTGTAGGATTCTTAATAAACCCACTATTTCTCTGCCACAATCTAAACTGCATTCATTTCTGCCCTTTGTATGGATGATGGTCTGCGAGACAAGCATTGTAATGTAAAGGAATCTTAGAAAACATGGGATTTATGGGTATTAGAGCCATATTAAAAAATTAAAGTATACCAAAGCCAAAATGCGATTAAAAACAATGTAATCCAGGTTATCAAAAGCTGTAAACATAGCAACCCTGGACAGATCTCTTGTAATCACACAGGCAAAATTGACCGACGTTTCGTCTTATTCCTAAGACATTTTCTAGGTAGTGACAGCGTGGCTGTTAGGATGACACTGAAAACCAACCGACAGAATGGAACTTTAAAGGAAAACACTAGGCAGAACTCTACAGCGATCTTAAAGAAAGATCATTGTAAAGGAACATTGATAAGACGATAAAGAAGCTTAAAACCAATAACCAACAATAGACAACAAAGTGTTGACAACCATGGACATTGGGGGAAAGCAGAAGGCAGAAAGTTACAGATCAAGTTGTATACTATATCAAGATGGATCAAAATCAAATAACAGAACCATGCAATATCAGAAACAAATCTTATTCACCAAAAAGAGGAACTACCGTCAATGGCAGTACACGGATAGTGTTAGAGGGTATTTTTCTTTTCTGATTGGCACTTCATTGTAACCTAGAACTGAAAACTAAGTAGTGAGAAATTATTCTGGTCTAGATGAATCTTAGTCCTCTCTCAACTGACATGTTAATGTAAACATTATTATTACCATCCATAACTTTCTCATCCATTACCTGTGAGAGGGTGGGTCTCCAATGCCCAGGAAATCTTCACAGCCAAAAAATCACAGGGCATTTTAAAACAACTCCACATTTAGTTCAAAGAAGTTTAAAACAAACACTTTGGCACAACTAGTTCACAACTGGGCAACATAAGTGGACAACCAGGTGCTCGCCACCGTAAATGGGAAAAAGTACTTACTCTCTCACCTTTCAACACTTAGGCCTGTACTGAGGAAAGAATATTTGTCATTTGAGTGCTATCCCATTAACTCAGAACCCAATCCTATCCTTCCCCAGCCCCCGCTGGTGCAGCCAAACTGAAAACGTGTACCCCTGTGTGTGTGTGTGTGTGTGTGTGTGTGTGTGTGTGTGTGTGTGTGTGTGTGTGGAGAGAGAGAGAGAGGCAGTGAGAAGGCTTGCAAAAGTGGGGATACGATCCAGCGTGTGCCATCGCTGCCAGATCCACTCCCTCCTGCAGCCTCCCTACCCCCATTCCTTCCCCCTCCCAGTCCAGTTTCACCCCCTCCTCACCAACCCCCTGCTCCTGTCACTGCCTTACCTTCTTTGGCGGGCACAGCAGAATCTGTCAACGGTGGTGGAGCCTTTTATGTAATGTTGCCTTTTAATCACGCTCCTTTGCTGAGAAATAAAAGAGAAGGTATATACCCAAAAAGAGGCTTATTTATTTATTTATTTATTTATTTATTTAAATAATTTATACCGCACCTTTCTCCCAGCAAGGGCACTCAAGGCGGCTTACAATAAAAACATTAAAATACGTATATACATTAAAATAATTAAAAACAAATAATTAAAACAATTAAAACAAACAACCCCAGTGGGTCACCTATATTTACATTTGATAAAATCCACTTGTTAAATAACATTTGTTAAATAACACTCTATTAAAGCTACAGAAATTCAGGGAAAGTTTAGTAATGGTGATCCATCTGTAAAAGATTAGTACCTTTTACTAATCTCTGCACTGAGGTACAGCAGGATTTCTGAGAAGTTTCAAAATCACTGATACAGTATATGAGATCTTATTGGTGATAGATGACTCTGGTATTGGAGTCATAAATACTTAACCTTTAATAGACTGCATGTGAGTTCCTGCAGCTAAATTGTACCTATACCAGAACGAAAAACGTATGGTGAATGGCTCTGGCTTTCATGCTACTATCAGCAAATGGTGGAAAGTTATTACTGCCATTTGCACAAGGACTGATTATGATACAGTGCCTTCCTGAATGAATTCATCATAATGACTTCCTGGGGTAGCCTGACTAAATTTAAAATGTAAGCTATTTCCTCGACATCTGGTTCATCTCCCCAAAACAGCCTATGCCATGAATTGTTTTCACCACTGAAGCAAAATTAGGTAGTAACATCTCTTCCCCCCCCCCCATAAATAATTTTGTACCTTTGGGGGATGCAAATGAATGCCAGTTATTTTATTGCCAAATTCCAACACACCCTTTGGCACTCACAGGATCACTTTTGTAAGGTGAGTTTGCGATTACATACTGTACATGTGAGACTGTTCAGCCACAACGGGCTAACTGTGTGGGCTTTTCTAGAGCCAACTATGCAGAGGCGTCGCTCCGGTAGGGGCGGGGCTGTAAGTTTTGCTCGGTCGGAGTCCCGTTTACCGAACGAGCAGGAGGCGGCCCCGCCCCCTCACTGTCAGAGCCATTCCCCTGCGGAGAAAGCAGCAGGGAAGAGACCCTGCCTGCTGCTTTCTCCGCAGGGGAATGGCTCTGACAGTGAGGGGGCGGGGCCGCCTCCTGCTCGTTCGGTAAACGGGACTCCGACCGAGCAAAACTTACAGCCCCGCCCCTACCGGAGCGACGCCTCTGCAACTATGTGAATGGGCCCCAACCTTATCCCCCACCATTCTATGTGATGCAGCTGTGCTGCCCGAGTGCACAGTGCATCCAAGGGGGGGGGGACTCCAGACTGTCTGGGAGAGGTTACTTTCTCCATAGGCCGTCTGGCCGTCAATGGGACTCCTCAGACCTACACTAGCTATTTTGCTGGTGTACTGTAAGTCCAAGGAGAGGCACGGTGTGTGTCAGGCCAGGAAAACTGGGTAGGCAAGCGCTGCTGCTGAGATCCACCCCCTCCTGTGCCTGAACCACCGCCTGCCTGGCTCACTCTGTACCCCGAACCTCCCCCCAACTGTGCAAGAACCTCCTGCGCTGCCACCCTACCTGCACCAGCACAGTGTCCAGGAGTCACAGGCGCACACGAGGGGCCTCTCACCACAACAGTACCCCCACAACACGCAACAGCGGTGCGCCATTTACAATGCCATAAAAAGACTTACAGCAGCAGATTAGGAGGGCCGTAATCTATCCAAAAGATCAGGCTGTAGAATCCCATAGGAAACTAGGATCTTGCTTGAAATGATCTTGGAACCATTATGTGAAAAACCAAATCTAATGAAAGGTTTAACCATGGCATAATTTCACAGTGACTCTGAATCTGAGTAGCGTCCCCTTGAGTGCTTTTTGGGGATCATCAGCCTTTTCACCTGCATGATTTTGGCACTCATTGTTATTTCTAATGCATATAATTTTTATGGTGGGATATAAGTTTCTTTTTTCCTCTTGTTTCTTTTTCTGTATAGTGCACTGAAGAAATAACAATATACCAGAACGATATAGGTAAAGGTAAAGGTGACCCCTGACAATTAAGTCCAGTCGTGTCCGACTCTAGGGTGTGGTGCTCATCCCCATTTCAAAGCCGAAGAGCCAGCGTTGTCCGAAGACGCCTCCGTGGTCATGTGGCCGGCATGACTCTCCTTGCCGTAGCACGTAGAATGCAGCAGGAACACGGAGCGCTGTTTACCTTCCCGCAAGCGGTACCTATTTATCTACTCGCATTAACATGCTTTGGAACTGCTAGGTTGGCAGGAGCTGGCCAAGCAACGAGAGCTCACCCTGTCGCGGATTTGAACTGCCGACCTTTCGATCGACAGCTCATGGTTCAGCAGTTTAACCCACTGCGCCACCCGCTGGCCCATCCAGAACAATATACCAGAAACTAATAACAATAGTTTGCGAGTTTTTGTTTTTAAGTGCATGAATACACGAAAAGGGGAAACAGGAATGCTGCTTGCCTTCTATAAGTATTTCTGTTCAGTTTTGTACTGATTATATTGCAAACTTCTATAATAAAACTATGTATAGAAAAAAAAACGAATCCCATGAGTGCCAAACATGTCAGGGGAGCAGTGGCGTTTTAACGCCTTCCGGCGCCCGGGGGGGCGGGGGCTGGAGCGCTCCGTCGCGCGGCTGCTGCCCCCCCGGAAGCGGCCCGTCACTGGCTTCGGGAGACGCTTTCCTCCGAAGCTGGCAGCCCGTTTGCCCTCAGAAAGGTTCTGCGCATGTGCAGAAAACCCAAATAAAAGCGGGCAACATGTTCAGCTGGCTCACAAAGCCCTCGACTGCCGAACTGAGCGGTCGCAAGGAGGAGGGCTTCCTGGCTTCGGAGAAAAGCGTCTCCAGAAGCCGGTGACGCGCCGAGTGGACGCGCTGCTTCCCGGGGGCTTGGCAGCTGGGCTCCGGTGCCGCGCCCCCCGGAAGCACCGTGCCCACTCCGCACCTGGGGCGCAGCACACCAGCGTCCCCGGCGTAAGAACGCCACTGCAGGGGAGACCTGACACAAGTAGAGGATAAGATCTCAGAAAATCTAAGGAGGAATCATTTAGTTATTTTAAATCAATCAGAACGATCAGTACTTCTGAACTACACCTCTAGTGTGCATTGTAGGGTTTATTCTAAGCCTTTTTCTGACTACACAAGGATTCTTAGGCCCAGAACAAAAATGCAGTGCAGGGCTGCAGGGAAGATTTTTAAAAAGGGGCCCTTTGGCATGTGCATGTCTGCTTCTCTTATGACCCCCCCTTTCTCCTGAATGAAGCCCTGGCACAGTGGGAAAATACATCTGTGAGACACATCCATGGATTTCAACTTCTGTGAGATTAGCAACCACACATTCTCCAGTGGTTCCAGGCTGGGTCAGTGCTGACATCAGGGAAGCTCCTCCCTCCCGGGCAGCCAATACAGGGCTTTCTTTGAGACAAAAGCTGTTCTAGTCCCTCTTCCGGCACTGCCAATCATTCTTCAGTAGACTTCCTGTGTCTGCATGTATTCCATCAGCATTAGCAGGCTGAAAGAGGTGGGAGCTTTTCCCTGAGGGTTCTCCCCTTTAAGGGCAGCAAATGTTCTGCTCTTGCCAGTGACCAGGGGTGTCACTAGGGTTGGTGACACCCGGGGCGAAATCTCATGGTGTCACCCCAATGGACCTCCTCCCATACCAAACCACAATATTTAGAGGCCTCTTGGGAAATGCGATTCCCACGCAAGTTGCAGTGGGGGTTGGGAAAAAAACCATTTTGTACCAGTGGAGCATTTTGGCACCGCCAGTAACAAATAGAATAGAAAACCATTTTGCTGTCACCCTTTCCCTGGTGACACCTGGGTGACACCACCCCTTCCCTGGGTTCGCCCCCGCCCCCATAGTGGCACCCCTGTCAGTGGCAGTAGGATTCATGTGCTGTACATAGGTTACTGTGTTTCTGTACCAGCGTGCACAGGGCCGACTTGCTCAGAAGCTGCTGGTCACTCCTTGGGGCTTCCACGCAAGCAGGCATGGGTTCATGCCCCGAAGCAGACACCCTTCCATCCCCCCCACACCCCTTCAGAAAAGTCAAAGATATTTCACTTTCTCTCTCAAGTGAAAAGAGGATCAATACACTGCTGAGAGACCCTGTTTCTTTGCTCTCCCCAAGTGTTATGAAGCCAGGTGGACAGAGCTTTTCTGCTC
Source organism: Plestiodon gilberti rubricaudatus (assembly GCA_026170595.1). Classification (NCBI taxonomy): domain Eukaryota; kingdom Metazoa; phylum Chordata; class Lepidosauria; order Squamata; family Scincidae; genus Plestiodon; species Plestiodon gilberti. Next base: position 215,691,711 of record JANXHW010000002.1, on the reverse strand, counting down.
AGTCACCAGAGTTTGCCTTCTCAGAGTTTGCATTCACTTCTAGTATCTCAGCACGCCGTAGTCCACTTCGTGAAGGAATCTGAGAAGATTCTGTGCCATTTTCTTGCGTTCCTCCTTGAGGAAGATGTACTCTTCTTCTTCCTTCTGTCCTTTCTGACTGATGTACTTACAGACTTCAAGGAGATGGGAGGTCACCACCCCTGATATAGAGAATCTGACACTGTTGGTAAAATCAAAGCTATTGGGTGTGGGAAGAAAAGTGCTTATTTGGGTCAAGGCTTTTAAGGATGAAGCTGTTGCTCAGCCATGGAATAGTGATGCTGAAAGGAATTCAGCAGCAGCAAAGCACATGAACAGACTCAGGGTACATAGTCAGCATGTAGCTGACAGGAGAGATGTTGGCGCTGGCTGTAAAGAAGTCATTGACTCTCCTGTTGAATGCTCCAGTCAATACTTTGAAGTTGATCTGTTGCTGATTATGAAGTGTTTTGCCACTTTGTAGCCTTCAATAAACCTGACAGGAGTTCAGAAGGTGTGAGGTACAGAACTCTCACAAGAATGACAAGATACTTCCAGTTGACAACATTAATGATCTTTCACAAGATGACATTGTCCAATTTGGTCAATTTTCTTGCTGTATCCAAAGAATACAGAAAAATGACGACACTCATAGCACATCTTAGTGGCCAAGCCTCTTATCACTGGTGTTGTATGTGTCATCAACACAAGTGTCATGCTGAAGTCCATAACCAGAAACAGACTCTCAAGTGAGTCAGAAAATGAACATCTTCTATTACAATATGTTGCCATTCATTGAATAGGATTCTAGGGCACCAGGATGACTAAACCAGATCACAAAACCAAAGGCACAGCTAAAACAGGACAGCAGATGTGGTTTAAAGGAATTTTCTCACAGGATTGCAAACAACACTGCTCGTCCCATTGAAGATGGTGAAGATCTGACCATTGTGAAACAAAGGAGTTTTGGGCCCTGTTCTTCTCCCCCCCCCCCATGCAACCACGCCAAAACGGCATGTGCTGTATCCAGGGAGGGGGCAGAGCGGAAGTATTAAAATCCCCTTTCCCCTTCATTAGCCTCCCGCCCTGCAATGGGTCTCCACAAACCTGCGCCAGCTCTTTAGCTGGTGCAAATCCGAAGAGAGAAAGGGGGTGAGGAAGCTGTGGGAAAGGATAGGATCCGGCGTGTGCCATCATTGCTGGATCAGCCCCTCCCTCCTCCCCCTCAGCTTTGCCTCTCCCTACTCGTGTCTCCACACCTCATCCTGCCTCCTGCGCTGGCTTACTTGCCGGTGGGCTGCCAGTGCTGGGACGATGCACATAGGAAGGCTGTGGCCTTCTTGTCAGCACTCCAGCAGCGCATGCACATGTTGCTGGAGTGTGCTTTATGGCTGCTTTACGGCAGCCAGTGCTGTTGGGACACTAGTTCCGCCAGCAGGGCAGCCCAATAGGATTGGGCTGCCTGACATAATCAGTTTAATGTGAGAGCACATGGCACGATCAGTAGTTTTCTGTATTTGTACTGCTATGTAACTGTGGTATAGATACACATACTCTTTATAAGCAGAGTTCAATCTGTATTAATAAATACTTTTGACTAGTCAAGTAGTTGGTGCCAATAGTACATTATTAGTATAAGGTTATGAAGACTGAAAGAAACAGTAATCAACTTATTTTTCTACTTCTTTATCTTCTTCTCCAATCTGCACAGTAGAATAAACCCTGGTGCACTGGCACCTCTCCTGGCTGATGCCAGAGCAAAAGCACAGCTTTGATGCTGTGGCTGAACACTGACTGGCAGTCACAAGGAAGGTTTCTCATCAAATATGCGAACAGACAGTAGTGCTGTAGCAATAAGAGAGAACCCTCCTGGGGCTTCCTACAATACAACTGTTATCTTCGTATGTGCCCCAATGGAGAAATGAGAAGCCTTGGAGAGAAACAAGCCACACTAAAGACAGGAAAGTCATTCCTCTTCTCCACTTTATACTGCAACTTCCTTTCAGTAATTATTTGCCACCGATGCCGTTTACTTCCCCTCTGGCTGTGTAGTCAGGAATTGGCCGTCTTTCACTCACTTTTTATGGAACATTCAGATGCCTTCGATGCCAACCTGTTGCATTCCACCATTTTCTGTGTTGTCCTTATTTTATTGGGAAATAGTGCTATTTAATCATTTCAAAAGAAAAAGAAATGAGAGGACACCTATCATCAAAGCTCTCCTGCTGCTGCAGGGAACAGGGACTGGCTAACTATGGTGCAAGCCATCAGTAATGCTCTGACTACACTCAATAGGAAGCAATTAGTGGCAGAAGCGACAAGGAGGATGCTTCCAATTCAAGTTGCAGGGGATTGTCACTGAATGGGGCACGTTTCTGAGTAAACAATATGGAAGAATCTTGGCCATAGGAGATGTGGATAATATTGCGCTACATGAAGTGCTGTATGGAACAACTGTTTTAATTCCCCACTTCCAAATAATTTCAGAAAAGCAATACCTCAGTGGCAATGGGCCAGGTTGATCACAACGTTTTCTGTCTGATCACCCCATGCATTAAAAGACATGCGTATTCATAGCACATGCACGTCCTGGTGCCTCCCCTTGCTTCCCCTAAAAGTACTCCTAATTGCCCCCCTCCCTATGCAATTGGGAAGACCTACCAGGGAAGTAGGGGAGGCAAAGGGAGGAGGCAAGATTCATGCATGCCATGATTATGCATAATTCATGAAGCCAGTCAGAAGATGAGAGAGCCACCAGAACTGTCCCACTATGGGGCAAACATAACTAAGCACATTGGAACTCTTACATTCATATCTGATCTTTGGAGCAGGGATGAAATGTATTTTACCCTGTGTGGGGCTATACATCGTGTAAAAATAATATGGACCCGATTTAAATACTGCTACTACACAATTCTTTGCTTGCTTATCCAACAATATGGACCTGATTTAAATATTGCTACTACTCAATTCTTTGCTTGCTTATACTGCTTTAAGAGATACAAAATATGCAAGGTTATATACAAAGCTAGACAGCACCAGAATAGGTGGTGCAGCAACAGGGACATGAGGTGCGAGAGCGGCAGGTGAGACAGCCCCTCTCCATTGTAACCCAGTCTGAACCCGTTTGGCTGCAGCTTTGGTCTGTGGACTATGATGGGGAGGGGCTGCCTCACCTGCCTTGCCCGCACCACACATCCCTATGGAAGGCTAGCAAATCCATCTCTGCTACAATAGGAATCCTTTGCTTACAGGTTATTCAGAATAAAAGTACCCAATATAGTCTTATCTCGGACAGAACAAGGAATACGTTCCCCAAAAGTCCAGTGCTGCGTGAAACAGTGCTATAAGAGGCATACTTACATCCCAATTCTACCGAAACTCCCACACGGCAATGTAATGGCACCAGCACGGGCTGTGCTGCTCTCCACGGGGGAGTTTTGCATTCTGGAGGTCTCCTTGGGCAAGGGAACCCAGCTTGCGCAATAGGTCAACTCAGGCCTGAGCCAGCTCTATAGATAGCAGGCGCAAGTCTACATTGATCCATGTCAGTGGATCAGGCCCAGGAAGGGGGATAGGATATGGCGCAAGAGGGTGCTGCTGATCCCACCCCCCTCCTGGGCCCAATCTGCCCAGTCCTGGGCCTGCCCCCATCCCCACCCTCACCCCACCCCGTTCCACCCCGTGTGGACTTACATGCTCCAGCAGGTAACCAGCCAGTCGCCGGCACCAGAAAGAAGGCTCTGGCGTTCCCACTGGCATGCAAAGTTCTTATTTTTGGATGGTCCCCTCCATTTCACTTCCAAACCTATCATCTCACTCAACCCTAATACCTATCTCCAGCTGTTAAAGGCTCATGCAGGCATTCTCTCTCTCTCTCTCTCTCTCTCTCTCTCTCTCTCTCTCTCTCTCTCTCTTCCTTCCTCCCCTCACTGCCATACTCTGCAGTTGGGTGGGTATTTTTGCAAAATCTATGAAGCTTCTTATTTTGCACTCTTTTCCATGATTATTCTTGGGGTGAATTTTTCTTTACCAATAAAATATTTAAACTCATTAAGGCATCTGGAGACAGATGTGCAGTATACAGGAATAATAAAGACACTGTGCTGATATTGCAATGATAAACTGTGTGCAACTGCAATGCCAGCTAGAATTCAAAGCTAAATATGGGCCATGTGGCTGAAAGTTATCAACCATGATATTGGAAGCAGTTACAGGAGAGGATGATAGCTCTGAGTTTGGCACCCATCACTGACTGCATTGCAATGCCATTATTCATCAGAGAACGAGCCTGTTCTATTTTTCAGGCCTAAAGCCGGTTATATCTATGAACATGACTGGCATTACTTTTATTATTTATAAAGTGCCACTGGTAGCAATAACTTGTTACTTTTAAAACATACCTACTCTAAGAAGTTTAGAACATAAAATGAGATTTGGGGGAAAGGCAACAAAAAAGTAACACAAAAGAACTGTGAGCAAATGTAGTTCCATGGACACATGCAGTTGTTAGGATTGTTGTAGGAAACCTAGCCAAGAGAGGGTATAGATAAAAGCTATGGGGAAATGAAGAATCTTGAATGATGAAAAGTGGCAAAGCAAAAACATCCTGTTCCAGGCATCGTGGTCAGTAAGGGAAAATCACCAAAACTGAAGGAATAAGAGAGAGGTGTTTTTTTTTAATGCTTTATTTTTTACTTTATCGGAATAAGAGATAGTTAAACTGAAGGTTATGAAGCAGCCTACAAGAAGAACCATTAAAAACCTATGAGGTCACCATCAGGAAAGAATGGTATTGTGTAGGATAGCAGTGGGGAAATGTGACCAATAAAGCTGGTTTTTCAGAGAAGGCTTGCTAAACTCAGATTAATCAGTATAAAAAGAATAAACAGTTGAGTTTTGAACAGGACCTAAAAGATCACGAAGGTAGACATGCTAGTCAGAGCCAGAGGCGTCACTAGGGTTTGCGTCACCCGGTGCGGGAGCTCACAATGATGCGATTGTGCCACCCCCATGATGGACCTCCTCCCATGTAATTAAAATTGCACCTTTAAATTACAATATCATAGTGTTTCACTAGTTCAAACAGGTGAAGTCTACTGTATTAGATAGGGTTGTGACTGGCAAAACTGGAGAAGAGACCTGGATTTTAGAAATTCACAAAATGAGAAATACTATGGAGTGAATTGTCCCTAGAGTCCCTGAGGCTACGATGTTCCTTTGACGTATTTATTTTTAAACATTTATTTTAATCTGAAGAAAAAGAAAAGAACAAAATGTTAAATTTTTCTCACATGTGTCAGCTTTAGGAAAGAAAAGCTGGACATATCATAACTGAAAGCAAAATGCACGAGATGACACCACATCACAGCTTAGTTAATTATAGTACTTTTATTGTGAAAAGATGTAATTGTTACCTTTATATTCTATGTTCTCATGTACATAATTCAGTCCACACTTAGCAATTCACGCGCGGTCTGATCCTATGCAGATTTACTCTAGTACAACTGGCTTCCATGGGACTTACCTCCCTAGTACAGCATTTCTCAAAAGGTCTTTGTGGGGGTGGGGCAAAGTCTGAAGTTTTTGGTGAAAACTGGAAGTGGGCATTGGAATGTGATCGGCGTTGTTTTGAGCCTTGGGGAGGCCTGCAGAGGTGACTGCTGCTGCTGCTGCTTCAGGGAGCTGGCAGGACAACCAGGTACGTTTTTGGGTCGTCAGCGGGTGCAATCCTGGAGCACCGCTACCATGTTTGGGCTGGCCACCCCCCTTAAAGGTAAATCGTAAACTTCTGGAAAGATGAGGACCCCTGCCCTAGTATATCATTGTATTGGATGATATACATTGTATAAATACCCTTAATTGTAAAATTGCTGGTATTTTAAAAAACTGAAAATTTTAAAGGCATACAATAACCCTGAGTACAACCAACAGCCAACGACCATTAGCCCTATTCAAAGATATTTGGGTACAGCTGTTTACAATTGTTCTTTAGGAGGCCATTTGCAGGGGACAACTGGCAAACAGGAAGGTTGGTGCTTAACCCTTTCCCTTGCCTGCTGATTCTCCCCACTGCTCATTTTCCCTAGGCTATTCTGCCATCCATCAGGATCCAAGTTCAGAAATTACTGGGGGGGGGGGCTGCCCAGGGAAGGGGGTTGTAGAAAAAGAGTCAGCAAACGAGAAAAGGGTTAAGGTCCCCCAGCTGCGCACAAATTTCCTCCCACAAAAGCTTCCCCTTCTGCCACATCAGTGTTACAAAGTAATCATGGAGTTGGAAACCTGTGTTTACCATATAATGTGCAGTTCAGCCCTATGTCTCATCAATTTCAATGAGAAAGATTCAAGCGTGTGCTGAATTCACCCAATGTGTCAACTTTGACGAGATTATGTCCATATAAAATTAGCTATTTATAAAGATCATTGATGATGTGATCAACTTTGATAAAAACTTTAAACCACAAGAATAAATCTAAATAACTGTCTGTAAATATTTGAATAGGGTTAATGGTCTCCACATACATGTATTAGTTCTGATTACTGGGCAGCACAATCCTATCTAGCAGGACGCGGCAGCGCACATAAGGCGCCTGCCGCATCCTGTGAAGGATTGGGCCTGCCCCAGCACCAGCCGCCCCGATCGGTCTCCTCAAATACACACCAGCAATTCCTGGCGTACATTCGAGAGGCCCATATAAGGCACAACAGGTCCGGGAAGGGGGATAAGATATAGTGGAGGCTTCCACTGATCCCCCTTCCCAGGTCAGATCTAATCACCCATCCCGGAACAGCCCCTACTGCCCTCCCCCCGCCCCTCCACCACCTGGAGGGGCCTTATGTTCTGCTGTGGCGCTGCTCCGTTCTTCTGGTGCCACTTACTCTTTGGGTACTGCATACGTGCCTTATGGCACATTTGCGACATTCTAGACCAGCGGAGCGGTTGCTCCGCCGGTCTTAGGTTTGATTGCGCTGTAAGTTAGAATTGATAGCTGTAGAGAACTGGGGCGGGGGGAGACTTGAACTGGAAAAAGATGAAGCTAACCCAGATTATATCACCTCCTTTGCGTAGGCAAATTTTGGAAGGCAGCTAGGTCTAAACTAAAGGTGCATTTATCAGTTCCAGCTGTTAAACTGGAGGTGATAAATACATGCCTTAAATCTAGATGAAAGATCTGTTACCAAAATATTGAGTAGTTCTGCTTCTACAGATCAAAAATAGTGCAGCAACCTGCCACTGTAGCGTGTTAGTATAGATCAAGATGTTTCACCCTAGCAGCTTACTACTGTTTTACTGCTGAAAATGCTTCTGTTGCTGAGTTCACACTTTGCCATCATAAGTTTGGTCTTATTGACGGAGAAGAATCCAACAATAGTTCCTTGTTATTTCATTTGGGGTTACTGAAAATCACAGCGTAGTCAGTTTTGGAATATGCATAACTACTTCTGTCCTTGGGGCAAAAATAGTTGTGTAGAGTGCTCTATCAAAGGTTGCTAAAACATGCTTCCTTACTCACTGCAAGCGAGTATGGTTTAGCCACTTCTTTTCTTCTTGGCATGGGGATAAAGAACAAAGAACAGCAGCAGTAACTGAAAGTATATAGTGACTTTATCAGCCTTCATCTCTGCTTCTTCCTGGACCACATCAGACACAGAGTTGTACCACAATTCCATACCCTTGCCAAAACAATTCATCTTTCCTGCTGTTCAACCCATTCCTTGAATCCCTATCCTGCCTTCCCATTTCCTTACACATCAAGTATAAACAACTTATGGCTTAATCCTATTTGGACACCACACTGATGGCATACTGACACCGGTGCAACATCCACCATATACTAAACCCAGCCAGGCCAGTATGTCATTGGCGCAACATCCAAGGAGCCAATCACTACATCCATCCATCCAGCCCCAGTGCCAGCAGCCAGAGAAGCATCACCAGGGTGAACTGAGCAGGGCCAACGAGTGGCCCCCAGTGTGTGTGTGGGGGGTTGCCCCCTGCCAACCACCGGGAATGAGCAACTGAGTAACAGGCACCACACCCAACCAGGGGGAGATGCCTCAAGAACATCCCACCCACCCACAGATGCCACAGCACCCCCACCTCCTATAGGAGCTACTGTGGTGTCAGAAGCAAAGGGTCAAAAAGCTAAGAACTGCTAGGAACCCCTACATCCAGGGTTCAGGACCTTGTCCCTCCCTCCCTCCCTCCCTCCCTCCCTCCCTCCCTCTCTCTCTCTCTCTCTCTCTCTCACACACACACACACACACACACACACACACACACACACACACACACACACAAGGAATACATTTTCAACAACAGCAGACGAAGGGGAGAAAGATAGCTCCCTTGAAAGAGGACACATGTGAAATAAGCCCCTCCCTGGCAAGGGCCAGAGTCCAGATGGGGGCATTCCATACCCCGAAGGAGCCCTTTTGCCAGGGGAGGTACTGGAATGAGTCCCAAGGGGAGCTGCAACAGCAATCAAGCAAAGCAGGATGCTGGTAGCTCACTGCACAAGACACAGGCAAGACGCACTGCTTGAGCCCAGCAAAGGGATTTTCTCTAACCAGCAAGTCACTCAACGTTTACTTGACTGGCCACAAACACCCATGGCAGTGTGACAAAAGAAGAGGTGGAGGCAGGTCTACAGCCCACACCAGCTACTCCTCAAAGCTGCCCCCTAACCATCCAGCCAAAGCAGGAGACACACATAAACTTCTGGCATTTAACACCTTGCATCACTGCAAACAGGCACACATGGCTAGGAGACTGTAGCACATGGACCTATCAGAGGAAGCACTACAAACATGGGTCAATTATTGGGCTAGCATGTGACACAGGGCACCTACTGTGGAAGCCCACTCAGCTAACCACACCCCTGCCTGTGGCATAATTGCTGGCACCTGCCACTATGGCTGTCAGTATGCTACCCTCCCTGTCCCCCTGCCACTGTCTGCCTCATTGACCAATGCCAACAGAGAACAAGGGGCTCGTGACACCCTCTTAAAGCCACAGAGTGAAGATTTGGCAGACTCTGAGAGCAGAGAGGTCCCTCCCCCTTGCTGAGCCCTACCCTGAGGTCAGCTGAAGTAAGAAACAAGTAAGGTGGGAAAAAGGGATCTCTATCTGCTAACAACGTAACAAGCGTGAGCCAATCAAAGTTTTTTATTGAATGGGATCAGTGATAGATCAGCATCTGAAAGAGAAACACACAAGTGGGGTGGACAACCATCTCCTCCCAACTGGGGTGTTGTTCCATTGCAAGTTATCCAATAGACAGCCAAGTAACAGGTGTCAGTGAGATCTGGCTGCACTGGTTGGTTCATTGTCTGTCATGGAGTTTGCAAAGCCACAGGAGCCTGACTGGAACCACAGCAACCTTGTTGAGTAGCAGCTGGGCTCACACTGGTCACTGCAGGCAGGCAAGCAGGCAGGCTGGCTGGCTGGCTGTAGGCTTCCCTTGGAGTATGCATAGTGTCTTTACCTGTGGGGCAGCTCCCTGTGGGGATGAACATAGAGCAACAAGAACTTGACAACAGCACCAGTCAAACTTGTTCTCTTGATTGAGATGCTTGCTTGGTGTTTGTGAAGGAGCGTGGTGCCACCAGTGTGTACATGCAGTTGTGTCTTGTTCGGGGTGAGAGCATGGTGGCTCAGAGCATTACCTTTCCTTTCTGGTGGTGGTGGTGGGGTACTGCAGTGGAACTCTGCAGAGCAGGGGCATAGCAAGGCACCCCCCCTACCGGGGGCGGCAGGCCGCTATGATGCCCCTGGGAGGCCACACCCCACCGTGTGATGTCGCCACAGAAGCCATGCCCCCGCGGTGACGCCACGTGGCCTGCAACAGGCTGCTGAGTCCAGGGGTGGACAGGTGGGCCAAAAATGCCTCCCGAGGCTGCTGAGGCCCAAAAAAGAAGGGAAAAAAGTGGCGCGAACGGAGCTGCTGCCACCATGATTGGGGGTGAGTGATGTCCCCTGCTGCCCCCTGGCCCTGCTGCCCGAGGGTGGACCACCCCCTGCCCCCCATTTCTATGCCACTGCTGCAGAGGACCACTGCTTTGCCCTCTGTGGCAATGGAGCAGTCCTGAAAAAGGATGCAGATGAGTGTCTGGCCAGCAGTACCAATTGCTGGAATCTATGGCATTCACCAAGAGAAAGTGAGACACTCACTGGTCTTAGCTGTTACAAAAGGAAGGGATGGTTAGACAACACAGTTTATAACAAAACACAATCCTGGAGGGTCCATATCAGGGCAGGGAACAGAGACATGAGAAAGAGATTCAGCATCAATACCTTGTGGCATGAGATTCCCTCCCCTTCCTTGGTTACCTCGCTCCCCCTTTTGGGGTGTGACTTAGAGATTCCAGTTGGATTTTTGTGCATGGAGTCCTTCCTCTTGCCATACGTGTTGTGAGGGACAGGAAGTTACCTGTGCAAAGTGCTCCCTTTTTTCACAAAGTGCCCTTTCACTATATTTCCCATCACCCCTTGAGAGACCAGAGAGGTGTAGCCCATGCCAGGCATTTTCTCACCTGAGCTGTAGTCTTCATGGCAGGGACTTATCTGCTGGCACCAGAGTGCTTTGTTAGCTGCCAAATGTAGTCTGTATCCTCTGCTCTGTTGTGGAGAGTGTGAGAGATGAGATTTCCTGGTGTTTGCCCTCCCCTTCTCTGTTGTTTTCTGTGGGCTTACTTCTACCTATGCCAGGTCTGTTGTTGGCATTGTTTTTTCCGGTGTTGGGGGCATGTCCATCAGCCAGAAGGTGGTTGGGCTATGGCATCCCCTGACTTCCCTTCATCCTGCCCAAATCTCCTCCCTGTTTTGGCCTCTCCACTGGTATAGTTGTGCCAGTGTCCAAGCTATATCGGCACTGCACTTTTCCAGCGTTGTGCTGGTATCTGTGGCGTACCCATTGGTGGGTGGACCTCTATGCTGGCAGGGCAGTCGATGCACCTGTGTATGATACTGGTGCATCTTGAGGATAGGACTGGCCTGTGAATTATTCTCCATGGTCTTGCACCATCTTATTCCAGCGTTTATTTCTAAGTATATTATTACCTTTGCTTTTCCAAATTGTCTTGCTCACTTAATCAGACCTGCTGCTCTATGTGCCTGAAAAGCTCTCCCAGGCCACCCGCGATGCCGCATCTTTTTCCCCGTCAAATCTTTTTCCCAAAGTGAGATTTCCAGGAGGTTCTTGCTAAACCCCAAACTCCTGCAAACCTTATCCTCCGCCACAGTAGTGGACATTGTCCTTGCTCCCATTTATATCTTGGACTGTTGAGAGTCCCTTCCCTTTGTTCTTTCTACACTGGCAAAACTTTAGACAGTTGGCCTCTCAGCAGCGACCTTACTTTTTTTGCTTATGCTGTAAACTGCTATGTACTTTGGTTGTTCAGTCGTTAAGTCGTGTCCGACCCTTTGTGATCCCATGAACCATATCCAGCCAGGCCTTCCTGTCCTCCACTATCTTCCTGAGTTCGCTCATTTTCATGTTCGTTGCATCGGTGATGCTGTCTAACCATCTCATCCTTTCCCTTCCCCTTCTCCTTTTGCCTTCAGTCTTTCCCAGCATCAGAGTCTTCTCCAGAGAGTCCTCTCTTCGCATTAGGTAGCCAAAATATTTGAGTTTCAGCCTTAGTACCTGTCCTTCCAGGGAACAGTCAGGGTTGATTTCATTTAGGATTGACTGATTTGATCTCCTAGCAGTCCAAGGGACTCTCAGGAGTCTTCTCCAGCACCACAGTTCAAAAGCATCTATTCTTTGGCGCTCAGCCTTCCTTATGGTCCAACTCTTGCAACCATACATTGCTACTGGGAACACCATCGCCCTGACTATACGAACTTTTGTTGGCATGGTGATATCTCTGCTTTTTATTATGCTGTCTAAGTTTGCCATAGCTTTCCTTCCAAGGAGTAAGCGTCTCAGTGGCGTTCCAAGCCCTTCCGGCACCCGGGGGGGCGGGGGCTGGAGCGCCCCCGTCGCACCAGAGCCCGGCTGCTGTCCCCCCTCCCGGAAGCGGCATGTCACCGGCTTCCGGAGAGACTTTGCTCGGAGGATGGGAAGCCCTCCTCAGAGCGACTGCCCAGTTCGGCGGTTGAAGGCTTTGTGAGAAGGCCGAACGCGTCGACGGCTTTTATTTGGTTTTTCTGCACATGCGCAGAACCTTTCTGAGGGCAAACGGGCAGCCCATTTGCCCTCAGAAAGGTTCTGCGCATGTGCAGAAAAACCAAATAAAAGCCGTTGACGCGTTCGGCCTTCTCACAAAGCGCTCAACCGCCGAACTGGGCGGTCGCTCTGAGGAGGGCTTGTCCCGGCTTCGGAGCGGAGCCTCCGGATGCTGGTGACGCGCCGAGTGGGCGCGCTGCTTCCGGGGGGCGCGGCAGCCAGGCTCCGGTGCCGCGCCCCACCGCGCAGCCCCAAGCCCAGCTGCCGCGCCCCCCAGAAGCACCGTGCCCACTCGGCGCCTGGGGTGCAACACACCAGCTCCCCCATAGTAAAGACGCCACTGAAGCGTCTTTTAATTTCATGGCTGCTGTCTCCGTCTGCAGTGATCTTGGAGCCCAAAAAAGTAAAATCTGTTACTGCTTCCATTTCTGCCCCTTCTATTTGCCAGGAATTGATGGGACCAGATGCCATGATCTTAGTTTTATTAATGTTGAGTTTCAAGCCAACTTTTGCACTCTCCTCTTTCACCCTCAACAGGCTCTTTAGTTCTTCTTCACTTTCTGCCATTAGGGTGGTATCGCCTGCATATCTGAGGTTGATGTTTCTCCCGGCAATCTTGATTCCGGCTTGCGATTCATTCAGCCCTGCATTTCTCATAATGTACTCTGCATATAAGTTAAATAAGCAGGGTGACAATATACAGCTTTGCCGTACTCCCTTCCCAATTTTGAACCAATCGGTTGTTCCACAGCCGGTTTGAACTGTTGCTTCTTGACCCGCATACAGGTTTCTCAGGAGACAGGTAAGGTGGTCTGGTACCCCCATCTCTTTAAGAATTTGCCACAGTTTGTTGTGATCCACACAATCAAAGGCTTTTGCGTAGTCAATGAAGCAGAAGTAGGTGTTTTTTTGGAACTCTCGTGCTTTCTCCATGATCCACCGCATGTTGGTAGCACTGTATGTATTTGTGGTAGCACAAATGAACTGGCAATGCAAACACATTACAGATGTGAAACTTCTTACCCCATATTAACACCAGCAGTAAAGTACTGTACTGCTGTTTGGAAAATTTAAATACAAGCACGTACTAACAGCCTGATCTTTCCAAGGAAGTGTGCTTAGGATTGCAGCCTTATTGGACAGCCAGTTTAACTTTTCAGCTGGCCCTCTTTACAGCTTTTGTTCAACTATTGTACAGCAATACTGTTGTATCAAAATGACAAATGTACTGTACACATACTGTACACACAAATGTACTGTACACACTTAAGTACATGACTTAAGATTTATTTAACTTTCAAATACTTTCTGTTGTTAAATAGACCAGACCGATGATACACCGTCCTACAGTAAAACAAGCTTGCTTATTCATGAAAAGCTCCATGCAATAAAGGACTATAGCTCTGAAACTTCATAGGGAATACAGTAATTTGAAAAAGAAATTCAGTTGGACTGAGAACTGCATACTTAATCCAAAAACAGAGTATTGGCTCTCATATTTTGTAGAAACGGTGCCAAAGAATAAAAAAGGTAGAAGACATTGTCTCTGAAACACAGATGGCTATAACAATGGCTAGATGTCGACTTGTTTATTGATTGTTTTGTATTTGATCCAAGTTACCTGTGGTGTCTTGAGTTGCTCTCAGTTATTTTTTACAAACTACTAAAAAAGAATTGACGTAACGCTCCCGCATCATTTACTCCTTTCTTCTGCAGAAAACTAGACATTGTTCTTTGGTGTGTTCCATCTAATATCAGCAGCATTCATATCAGTCTTCTCCATGTCCATTCTAATTTTTTCTCTATTCTTAAGTGCTCACTAAACATATGTGTCTTACAGCGCAATCATGTGTAACTCTTGCAGTAGATCCACCAGTGTAAGTGCACTTATGCCAGTGTAACTTGCCATATGCTGACGGATGCAGGACGGACACCAGTGTAACCCCTCTCAGGCGCCGTGCACGCGCAGTTGCGCCAGCGCAACTCCACCAGTGCAGGGAGCACTCTGGAGGCATTCGGACACCCCCGGAATGCCCCCTGCGCTGGCGGAGTTGCGCTGGCGTCCGTCCTGCATCTGAACTGTGTGTGCACGGCGTCCGAGACGAGTTACGCTGGTTTCCAGTTTGCGTCCATTGGCGTACAGCAAGTTACACTGGCATATGTGCACTTATACTGGTGGATCTACTGTTACACCGGTGCAAGAGTTACACAGGATTGCGCTGTTAAAATCTTTTCTCCTTTCTTTCAAATCCTCACTTGGGAATCCTATTTTTCTTTCTGGTTAGCAACCAATTTCCTTTCTCTTAATTTACTGATCACGAGGCTTGAAGTTGTTCTACTGAGTTATTTTTTCCCCGAGCTCCATCCTAGATCCTTTTTACACTGCCTCTGTGCCCTGCACTTGACTAAAATAACCAACATTTGTAATGAATTTCTGGTAAGGCGAGACTCGTTAGATCTTTTTCCTGCTTCCTTAGACTGATATGTCAGAAATCCCTCTTATTTGGGCAATACCACTAGACAACAAATTCCAGTGCTTTTTCCCTCAGAGACTCTAGTACAGTGGTTACTAAGCTTTTTAGCACCGGGACCCACTTTTTAAAATGACACTGTATTGGGATCCACCTAGCTTTACGAGAGTTAAAAAAGGTGATCTAGAAAGAAATAATATATTTATTTATTTATTTACAAGTAATATTTTATTTATTTATTTGCAAAAAAACTCAATCCTTTTACATAATGCGGTAGCCCTAATGAATAGCCTCAAGGCTTGAGGGGCTTAGTTTTGTGACCCAGCCTTCACCTGCCTCCAATGCCTATCATTGACAGATTTTTTTGGGGGGGGACACCAGAAAAAAGACACTCAAACATTTATCTCCCTATATTTATGCAAGCTTGTAAACTGCAGGAGGTTAGCTCTTTGAAGGGCACTTAGCAGCTATCTGATTTTTGAACAGCCTTAGGGCTTGAGGCAATTACCTATAATCTTTCCATCACCTGGGATTTGCCAGAAATCAGGTCCCGACCAGCCCACAGTTTGAGAAACACTGCTCTAGTAAACTACAACAATGCAGGTTGTTGTACCTCCTACAAATTTATACAAACCTGATATATTATGGGTAATAGGCAGTCTGATTTGCATATTCAAATTATTTTGCCCAGTCTTGGATATGATGTCACTTTCCTTTTAAGCACATGCTCAATTCTGCCCTTGAAATCAATAGGTAAAGATAAAGGTATCCCCTGACAATTAAGTCCAGTCGTGTCCGACTCTAGGGTGTGGTGCTCATCCCCATTTCAAAGCCGAAGAGCCAGCGTTGTCCGAAGACGCCTCCATGGTCATGTGGCTGGCATGACTCTCCTTGACGCAGCGCGTAGCATGCAGCTGGAACATGGAGCGCTGTTTACCTTCCCGCAAGCGGTACCTATATCTACTCGCATTAACATGCTTTGGAACTGCTAGGTTGGCAGGAGCTGGCCAAGCAACGAGAGTTCACCCCGTTGCGGATTCGAACTGCCGACCTTTCGATCGACAGCTCATGGTTCAGCGGTTTAACCCACTGTGCCACCCGCTGGCAATAGTAGATGCCAAACTAGATGTGAACATGGATAGATGTGAGGTTGCAAGCACATGGTTGCAACCTGCAGCTTTCTACGTTCATGGTAAAGAGCAGCTGCAGGGGCCCTGATCCACATTGGGACTTCAACATGGGTGGGGAAATTTAATCCTCTGCCACAGTTGCCCTGTATGCTTTTCATGGATGCTTTTCATCTTAGAAGGGTAGATGGAGGCAATGGAGCAAAAAAAAAAAAGTGTTTGGAAATTCTTTCTGCCATCCTGATGTAGGTCGTACCACTTTCATGGTTTCAATAACAATGTACTGTTTGACCCTTAATCAGTAAGATGGGTAGCCCAATACTGCGTAAGGATCTGCAGGATCCTCAGCCCTTCCCAGGTCACTCAGGCACGGCCTGGGTTGCCTGGTCCCAATGGGCCTCCTTGGATGGACGCTGGCCTTGAGCCGACGTACATCTGGGGCAGCTGGGAAAGGGCCGCCAAGCCCGGGAGACGGCTGGGGATATCGACATAGCTTGTCGCCGATATCCCCGACCCCTTCTGGTCCAGCTAGCTCAACAGCTGCCCTACTTCGCTGACTGGCCTGCCTTCCCCCCGACCCTGCACTGGTCTGGTGGAAATCCTACCTGCTCTGGTGGCTGCAGGGTCAGTCGAGAGGTGGAGTAAGGGCTGCTGGCCTGGACGCCGGGGGCCCTTACTTCAAGGGTGCTGAAAACATGCTTTACGACGTGTTTACGGCACCCTCCGCCTGCAGACTGCACGCTCCACAGGTGGGAAGTTACACAGGATTGGGCTGTTAATGTGTACTAAGTCATCACTTCTAGATATGTTCCTTATGTCAAGCTGGGACCTATTGATCAATAGAGCTTGGGTTTAACACAGGGCTTTTCAGCTTTTTCTTTTTTTCTGCAAGTGCTACAGGGGCTTAGTGGTTAAGATGCTGAACTGCAGACCGGAAGGTCAGTAGGACAGCAGTTCGAGACCCAAGTGGAGTGAGCTCCCATCTCCTGCCAACCTAGCAGTTCGAAAAAGCAAGAAATTGCAAGTAGATAAATAGGTAACAGGTCCCCCTGCTGTGGGAAGATAAAGGTGTTCTGTTAGTCATGCCGGCCGCATTACCACAGAAGTGTCTTCGGACAGCGCTGGCTCTTCGGGCTTAGAAACTGAGATGAGCACCACACCCTAGAGTCAGACATGACTGGCTTTTGAGCAGGGGATATTTTTTACCTTTACCTACTACTTTTCTGAGTACCACCTTTGCAGGTGGTCTTCTGAGGTGCTGGCTGCGTGCAGAAGTGGCTGGCTGCCCCATAGTTGACTCTCTGCAAGAGGCATTCCCGATTCCTGCGGCCTTCTAATCTCTCTTCCACTCTGCAACCACCTTACCCACCCTATGCTTCTTTTGAAGGACTGGGCTGTTGCACAGTCACACCTTGGCACCGGTATACTGTTGCCCCAGCCATCCCACTGTCCTGTAATGTCTAGAAAGTTAGTCTGTCATTGATAAGCTGCTATGGGGACCTAATTGCTGGTGAACTAGTACAGGGTTCTTCAACTTTTTTGCAAGTATCACTTTCCTGATATCACTATTAGCATAGATGGTAGCAATGCCAGGCAATTTCTCCAAGTAGAACAGTGTTGTGCGATCCTCGTGGCAGTGGGGCCAAATACAACCTGTGTTACTGTGAGATATCACGTTGAAAAGCACTGGTTTAACAGCTACACATTTAGTAAGCAGTGAAAATTAGCATACTTTCCCAAGTTGCACAAGCAACTTGGACCTGTCACCGAATACCCACAAGAGAGAGCTATAGCCAAAAGCTACTCCTTAATTAGTGTTTCTGTATGATATTTGTCACATTCACACTTCAAATGTGTAGGTATGTGAAATGGCCTAATGAAGGTAGGCTTGAACGTCACAAAGGGGAGAGCCAAGGTGTGCGTGTGGAGGTAAGGATAACAACCTGATCCTATACAGTCAAGCATGCTTACACCACTGAAATTAACAGGCTTATCATGCATATTCAAAACATCTGACACATCATCGTGGGAACTGAAGTATCACACTATGATAATGCTGTATAGGAGAACCCTGAAGTTATACAGCCTCTAGCCACAATGGTGTACAGTATGTTACACACAAGTCTTGTGACATTAACTGCGATGCATCTGGTGAAGTGGGTGTATGCCATAATAAATCTCTTACGTCTTCAAGGTGCTACAAGACCTTTGCTATAACAAGCTAACACAACTAGATTTTAGTTTAAGATTGTGAGCCCTTTTGGGACAGGGAGGGAGCCATTTGATTTTGTCTGTAAACCGTTTTGTGAACTTTTTTGTTGAAAAGCGGTATATAAATACTGTTAATAATAATAACTACCCCGCTGTATTAGTTTATATTGCCAATAAAGATAACATAATTGCAATACAGTCTGCGAGTTTTTCAGTATGAAACTCAGGTAGGTTCTTCTCAAATCCCAAGAAATCCCTGGCTCTTCCTTTCCCCGGGCAGTAGAGCCGCCTTCCCAAGCCCCCTCCCCTTGGCATCCCAGCAAGCCCCCTCCCCGCACGCAGGCTCCACCGACACTCTCTCCCGCTCCCCCTCACTTCCGCTTGCGAGGCTTTCCCCAGTCCAATCCTTCTCCTTGCTCCCTTCCCGCCCTGCCGTGCGCATGCTTGGGTTATGCAACAGGCCCGGCCGCGCAGGCCCCAGCGCCCGAGTGTCCGAGCTGCAGGGCCGCTTAGTTAGCGGGTGGAGGCCGGGCGGAGGGTGGCGGGGCGAGCGAGGGCCAGAAGGGGGAGCCGGCTTGGCCAGCCCTCCCTTTCGCGTGGGAGCGGAGAGGCAGGCGCACCTGCTGCGGGCCCAGCCAGTCGCCTCCTGCCCGCCTGGCGAGCGAGCTGGCAGGCGGCGTGAGTGGCATCGGCACCGCGGGCCAAGTCCCGCCTGTTCCGCGGCGGCAAGTGGGTTGGCTTCCTGCGCGCTGTGCCTCTCCCCCCCCCGTCTCCTTTCCCTTCCCTTCCTCTCATCCTCCTCCTCCCTCTCTCTCTCTCTCTCTCTCTCTTTTCCCTCCCTTCCTTCCTTCCCCCGGCAGTAGGAGCCGCAGCGGCAGCAGCCACAGCAGCAGCCCGGATCCCCTGAGCCATGGCTGTGTGAGAGCAGCACATGGCGGCCGCAGCAGCCATGAACCCCTCACTAATCCATACAACTCCCCCCTGAAGAGCCACCGTGCAACTGCAGCCGCCGCCGCCAGCCAGCCAACCAACCAACCAACCAACCAACCACTCATCTTAGTTGATTAATAATAATAATAATAATAATAGTAATCCTAATAATCTCCAGCAGTTCGGCTCCATCACTTCCCACCACGACCCACGCGCAACTATTAGTCCTCCTGCCTCGTCCGGACAGACAGCAGCACCCAGCCAGCTCACTTGCCGCCCTCCTGCTTCTGCTGCTGCCGCCGCCGCCACCCGGTCCCCCGCCACCAGCTAGCCCGGTCCCCTTCCACAGCCGCCGCCATGGGAGTGCAAGGCTTTCAGGACTACATCGAGAAACATTGCCCCAGCGCCGTGGTGCCGGTGGAGCTGCAGAAGCTGGCCCGGGGCAGCTTGGTGGGTGGCGGCCGGCAAAGGCCCCCCCAGACCCCGCTGCGCCTCCTCATCGACGCCGACAACTGCCTGCACCGGCTCTACGGCGGCTTCTACACGGACTGGGTGAGCGGCGGGCAGTGGAACCACATGCTGGGCTACTTGGCGGCGCTGGCCAAGGCCTGCTTCAATGGCAACATCGAGCTCTTCGTCTTCTTCAACGGCGCCCTGGAGAAGGCCCGGCTCCATGAGTGGGTGAAGCGCCAGGGCAACGAGCGCCAGACTGCCCAGCAGATCGTCAGCCACGTCCAGAACAAGGGCACTCCGCCGCCGAAGGTCTGGTTCCTGCCGCCCGTCTGCATGGCGCACTGCATCCGCCTGGCCCTCATCCGCTTCCACATCAAGGTAAGCAGGCGGCGGCCTCCGCAGGCGCGAGCGAGGTGCTGTGTTCCCACTTCATCATCTGCCCCCGCCTCTCGCCCCCTTTCCAGACCCTCAGTTCATTGCACCAGCGCCCCCTTGCATTCGGCTCCTCCTTGCCCCCTTGGATCAGTGCCCCCTTCCCCGTGCCGCTTTTGCAGTTCTCTCTGGTGTTGGTGCCTCCCTGTCCCTCGCTACGCCTCTGGTTCTTGCCTGGGGTAGCCCTCCCACCCTGTGCCACTTTTCATTTCATTCACACGACAATAAGAAGCGCGTTCCTTGGGGCTCCTTTTGCCAGCCACCAGCACCTAGGCTGCTTTTCCTTGCCCACAGAAGCGCCTGTGCTCCTCTTGGCTCCTCGCAGTCCGCTGGTTGGGGAGGGGGAAGGAGGGGCAAGGCTCTAAGATGGCAGTAGGGTTGCCCTCCCGGTTATGTCTCTACTGAGTTCAGAGGGAGGAAGGGAGGGAAGTTCTGTCTTTCCATATCCGCAAAATGTCGTCAAAACCTGGCGGTGTTGGTGGCTTGGGCGGGGAGAGGAGGTGCTGTGAGTTTCCTGGGAACGCTCATCGCTGGCCAGCAGTAGTCACACAAACGTAGCCAAAAAGTTCCTTGTGGCTTCTGTCTTGGCCGTGAACACCCCCCCCCCCTTTGGAGCAGAAAGAAACCGTCTCCCTGCCACCTCATTAGTAGCTATGGAGTGCACGGTGCCCTTAGCTGGCAAGGGGGAGGGCTTAGTAAGCACCCTGATGTCCTCAATCTCTACAGGGATTTTTCTATTTATATATACCTGTCAAGCTTTGAAAACCAGATGAGAGTGATCGGGAACATCCGAAGGCACCTATTCACAATTGGAGATGTTCGAATGAGTTGCAAAGGCGAAGTATGGGCCCATGACCATCATTTTGTTTTCCCACTGTTCATGAGGTTGCATTTCCCGTTCTAGTTCTGTAAGCATTGTTTTTTTGTTGTAGAGCTGTTTTTTGTTGGGAGCTGCCCTCCCCTATTCTTTTTGTACCCCTCAGGTTCCATTTCCTGCCTTTCCCAATATTCATAGCGGTATAAGAAGGAAGAAAGAAGGGCCTTTGCTGCTCACCAATTTGTGATTGAGAGTTAGAATGAGAGCAGGATCTACAGTACCTGTGCTGTAATCTAGATCACCCTGCTTACTCTTTAGAAGTTTGTAGTTTGCTCATCTTGAAAACTCCAGTGACTGTGTTCTGACTCCATGTTGTTTCAGAGGCCATTGTTCTGTTCATGTAGATTTATAAAATGCCCCTTCTAGGTATCATTGGAGCCAACAGCTATTTGTTTAAAAACGTACAATCACTTTTGCATCTTGTCTAAATAGTAAGTGAATACTGAGGAACTTTTAAGCACAACTTTGCCAAGAAGATGAAAGTGAGCAACAAGTTATTTAACAGATGATTTACATTGAAAGGCAAGTTGTGGCTTAAACTGCCATTAAACCTGAAGCTGAGAATTCTCCTAAAATGATTGCTGTAAGCAAGTTGAATATATTTTGGTAAAAGGATTTCATGTAGTTTTAGGCTCTCTGATTATACAGTAATTAAAAACAACACCTAGTTCTCATACATTACCATGTAAATTTAGAGTTGCTTTTCTGAAAAGTAGTAGTGCTCATTGGTTTACACTACAGTTTAGTCCCAATTCAGCCTTGATTGTCTTTGCATTGTGTTAGATGTTCATGCTCTACTGGTGACTGCATTTTGAAGTCATTTTTTCAACATGAAAATTAAAATGATGGTATTTTGCACTAGATACTTTTTTTTGCAAAATAAAATCAGTTAGGGAAAGTGTGTAACCCTTTGGATATTCTGCTTGAACTCCTGTAAAAGGGAAAACAAAAATGTTGAACACATTCTTAAAAAAAGTTGCAGACTTTGTCAGTTCTGTTGCTTTGTATTGTAAATATTATATGGCCTTCAGAGAAGTGCAGAGATCTATAATCGGAGGTTAACATTATCGAGTTTTTGTGCTGTCCTTTTGGCAGATTAAACCATTACTGTAACCAGGACAAAGGATAGTTTTCAGGCTGAGGTGAGTTTATGCTAAAAAGAGACAACTTAAAATATTTAAAAAGCAGAACATTGAGAGTGAAGTTTTTGTGAATTCAGTTAAATAATGTTTTTCTGAATGCTTGGATTAGGTGGGTTTTTTCCCTGCTCCAAATTTCTGTTTAAGGCCTAGAAATAATTCTGCACTTTAGAGAGGCAGTGATACTTCAGACTAAGTTGATAGTGGAAGTCCCACCCCTTGTTTCAGTTGTAAGAAATGTTATAAGCCTATGAGTTGACAGATCTGGCATAATGATTGGCTTACAGGAGTGACAGACTGTAGTGGAGACGTGGAGTGTAGCGCTACAGTGAACAAGTTAGATTGTTCTGTTCTTGTATGCTTGTTAGATTCTTCCGTATAGAAGTAGAAAGCTGTTAAGTGCAACCACACTTCCTTCTGTAACTTAGTTAGATGTGATGTGCATTTTTAATAAAGAAGGGATTGAGGCTAGAATGTGTTCTTATGTAGTCAGTATTTAATAGGCCTAGGTCAAGCAGCCTGGGTTTGAGATCTTGTTTACCAATTTCATTGAATTCAAATGTTCAGAGATTTTACTGGATGAAAGACCTTTCTTTGTTTCACATAATTTGCAATCTTGTCAAAATGAAAATAAGTGGCAAGTGTTTGCCTGTCTCCCTGCCTGTAGTCCATTAAAAATGTAGTACAGTAATTCTTGATATGGTAGTTTGTGTTGCACAATTTTACTAATGCTAAGAACAGCTTTGCTAGTTCTATACTTAGAGAAAAATCCAGACTGAGTGTTTTTATTTTATTATACACTTTATGCGCTGCTTTCGTGGTTACTGGATGATCAACACAATTTTTTTATTGCTTATTTCAAACTTATCTCAGGTTCAAATCCCCGCTCAGCCACGAAGCTTCCTGGGTGACCTTGGGCCAGTCACTATCTCTCAGCCCCACCTACCTCACAGGGTTGTTGTGAGGACAAAAAGGAGGGGAGGAAATATGTACACCACTCTGAGCTCCTTGGAGGAAGGGTGGTATAAAAATGTGAAATAAAAATAAACGTTGTTTTGCTTCCCAGATTATTTGTGAATTTTGTGTTGCTCCGCATCTTTCTGCAATATGCTTTTAAAAACTCTATTGTTTTCCTGTGATAAGTTCATATTACAGTACTTTAAATCAGTATTTCCAATATGCAGTACAATCTGTCTGCTCCATTTTCATTTCTTGAGATTCTTCAAGTGTTCACTTTTATGTCTGTAATAGTTCATATAGTATATTGTACTTTTGACTTTTTTGCATAGTGGAGAGAGTCTGACTCCCTTTTTCCTCTTCAGTATGTTGCATTCTAGCATATTAATGAAATCTGAATTCATTAATGCTGCTGATGAGTTTATTCTGAGATGTTGTGTTGATTGTTATTGCTAGTAAGTCATTATATAGTATTTATTTTGTGAGCCACCTTGAATATCTCTTGCGAATGAAAGGTGGGAAAGAAGTATTTTTTTAATAAAGTACAAATAAATCTGTAGAAATCTATAATTTCAGTCATGCTGACAATTGAAGTAAACATTTATATGTAATGGAGTCTTGTGCTGAGTTAGGAATTCAGGAGACTGATATTTTGAAATCTCATGGGTATTTCACTAGTAAATTGCATAGTCAGTGGAAAATTTGTAGAGTGTGAGTGTAAGAAAAATGTGGGGAAAAACATTGCGAGCCCAAATGTCATTTGGTTTAAATATTAAATTCCAGGGTGCTCGCAGCATAAGCTTTAATGTATCCTATTTTAAAAGTATTCTGTGAACACACAGCATATTGTCTATTTTTTAGTTACAGATTCAGAATGTGAGCACAACATAAAACAAAACTTCAGAGGTTTTAAGGAAAGCTGTGACAGAAACACTAGTGTATGTAGCTTAATAGTGATAATTTTACATTTGTGTGCACGTATAGATACACACTCATTCCAATTTTAAACTTAAATCTTATGACAGTACACACAATTCAGACTATTTGGGAGTTCAGTATCTGTGCTGCACTCTTCAGAGGCTGATTCTTGTGCTTACAGGAGTGATAGATATGCATAGCAAAAGGCATGAGTAAGGTAGTTCTGGTCTTGCTCTCTCCTGTTGTTGTTTTTTTTCAAAAACTTTTCTTATCACTTTTCCAGTTCCCCTCAGTGTTTCTTCCCATTTCTACATACAGTATATCGGCCGCTTCTAGTGGGACATTGCACTCAAGTGCAACATTAGAGTAGATGTGTGTGTCTTAATACATCAGTTGTAATTTGCATACATGCATTCATTTTTTATATTAAGAATGATGACTATTGTACACTGTATTTCATATTAAGAATGGTGACTAGTGTACACTATTTGATATACACTTGTTAAAAACTGTAGGCAATAGCAGAGAACAGAGAAACTTAAAAAAACAAAAATCTAAAAAGTCTTTCCAGGAGTTGGTCCTGAAACCTTTGCAAACTATTGCAGAGTGTGTTAACTGTAAAATCCGTAATCCTTACACTTTTGCTTCAGGTGGAATTTACTACTTGTGCCCCCCCTCCACGCTGAATGATGGTATAGACCAGTGGTCTCCATACCGCGGCCCACTGTATAGCTGAAATCAGTGTCTGAGCGTGGCAGTTGCGGAGCCTCGCCGTTCGGTCCAGTAGCCTCCTATCTTTGCCTCCGATCTTTGCAGAAACTCACGTTGGGCAGCTGCTTCCCTCAGGAAATCGGGGCGCAGAGCCTTCTGGGGTGACATGCAGCGGAAGCGGGTGCCCGGTGCGAGTTTCTGCGAAGATCGTAGACAGGAGGCTACCAGGCGGAACGGTAAGGCTCCATCACTGCCACACTGTGCCCGGATGCTGTTTCGCCGGATCTGGACCTGGGTTTGGAGGCCACTTTTATAGACGAATGGTCAGATTAAATGAGAAATTAAGACTTGACTTTCTGAACCATATGAACCATAGAGAAGCATTTTCACACACACACACACACACACACACACACACACACACACACACACACACACACACACACACACACACACACACACACACACACACACACACACGTGTCTGTTTCCATTTTTATTTTAATGATAACCTCATCCTCTTCTTCTGACCAAATGCCTAGTAGAAACTTGCAACTGAGAACGAACAGGCGGTCCTTCTAAGTTGTGGCACTGCAATTTTGGAAGCCCCTTGTTAGAAAACTTGACAGAGCCTGACCTTCATAGTTTCAGATGAGAGGTGACCCTCCAGTTCAGACAGGCATTTGGGACTTGATGCTACTTTATGTGGATTGCATTTTACTCCATATGCTAAGCTGTTTAAGTTTTGTTATTGGTCTTTTTTTACTTCTTGATGTTTTATGGGAAGGCATTTTAACTTCATGATTTTTTTTAAGTAACAATGATTGCTAAGTTACTTAAGTAGTATATATATACAGCAGGGTGGATAAAATTAGTACTGTACTTAAAATTGGATTAAAAAACTAATTTAGATTTCATTTTTTAATGAAAAACATGAAATCCGGTGTCTCAGGGGAGAGGATTTAAAGAAAATTTCTATTTGATCTACACTTGTTAAAATCTACATGTATAATCTCTTAAAACTGAATCATGGTCTTCCATCATCCATACTGAGTTAAATGCTACTCGTGTATGTAAACACAAGACCCAGGGTAGGGGAAAAAATTGACTCTTGAGGTTAACTATTATCTATGACACAATAAATCATGCAGACTTCCTATTGGTACCAAATACTAGTAAATCATCCCAAGCACTAGAAACTAGGAGATGCCATAGAGCAGTGCTTTCCAAACTGCGCTTCCCATTTGATGGGTCGTAGCCTGATGGGTCGCATCATGTAGATGGACCCTCTTGCCCTCCGTTGCTTCTGTTTGGCTCCAAATTGGAGGCTGCTCCCAGGTCACACCAGGCAAGGCTGGGCTGTGAGTGGTTCAGGGTGGATCCTATCCCCCTTCCCAGCCTAGACCTTTCCTCTTGCTTTCCTCAGATGTATGCTAGCAAAATAGCTGGTGTGGGTCTGAAGAGACCCATAGGTAACCAAAAGACCTACTGAGAGATTACTTACCTCTTGTTGGCCTTCTGGTCACCCCCCTATAATATGCAGTGTGCGCTTTGTTGGTGCGGCTGCATGCTATCTCTTGTCTCAAAATTATGTCTAGGAACATAATTTTGTAGTATAAAATACTTGTGCTTCATTGTCCAGAGGTTTTAGATTGTGCTCCTACATTATATAAATGCCTTCTTAAATTGCAGACCAAAAAGTTTTAATTGTTGCAACAGCCTGTTAATGTGTATTACTTGTTCGGGAAATACCGTATAGTGTGCAGAACCATAGGCAGGTTTTTTACAGTGAGCCCTCAAGGATCCTTAATACATTGTGTTAAACAATTATTTATTATAATTGTACCCCACTTTTCTGCAAATATATAATAATATACAGTATTTATATACCGCCTTTCTTGGTCATTAGATTTCTCCTCCGACTTTAATTCAAGGCGGTGTACATGGGCAGGCTTACAATGTTAAAAACAGTTTACAATGTTAAAACCCATCACAAGGATACAGTATGAGATAATGGGTGTTTGCATGACAGTGTCTCCTGGCCTCTGGCTGTTCATGACATGGTGCAAGTTCTAAACACTTCCCTGCAGGGGTTGAGGGAAGATGAAGCTGCAGGTAGACTTCAGGGTAGGGTCATTCTGTGTCAAATCAACCAATGAAAAATCCTTGACGTCATGGATTTTGTTCATTTTCGGTACATTTGTAGCTTACCATGAGATGTTTAAAAATTATTTTTTTCTGATTTTTTTGTCCATCCGTTTTTGAGATATTGAACGTTCAATATTGCCAAAAAAGGCCAAAATCCACTTGTCACCATACATTCAAACGCCAGTTACAGGATAACGATGAACGCTACAGACATAGGACAGGTGTTGTTTTAAAGCGTATGAATAGGGCTTTCATTTGATATACAACATGACAAAATTGTAAATTTTCAAGAAATTCAAAAATATTCAAATAATATTAATTTTGAAATTTTGAAAAATCGAACTTTTTTAAAAATTTCAAAAAATTCACACTTAAAGGTATATGTCTTGTAGTCAATCAGTCAAAATTTCAAGATGGTATCTCAATGGTATCATACAAAAATTAAATTTTCTTGTTGGCAGTGACCAGGAATTAAACCCCTCAAGTCCATTTTTCTACAGTTTACATTGATAAAATCATGTGGTAAACTGAAATGAATCCAAAAATTTATAACAGGTCTTATAGAGATAGATTTATAGAGCATGAATTCACTTTCTATTCTTTTACAGGATCAGCTTTTTGGTAAAACTATCAAAATCATGAGCTTTTTACTTCTGTTCGTAGTTTTAAAATTTTCCTTTAGTTGCTGAATAATTTCTGAATCAGCACAGTGACATTTTTCCTCATCTAAATCATCTTCAGAAGTAAAAAAATAATTCTTTGTAGGTCCTTTTAATCTTCCCCATCTGTTCTTTGCACTTTAAATACTTTCTTCTTGACTCACCAAGGGAGGTCAAAGAGGCATTTAAGTGGCTTAAAGCTGTATCAGGTTCCAAATACTCAGACTCCTTTATATGACTAAGACCAGGAATCTCATAATTCTCAGGAGGAATTTCCTTTTCAAGTATATTGTTTTCCATCTGACAAAGCTTCTATTCATGTGTGGTTTGATTTCACTATTTAGTGAAACCATCCAATCAGTTACATTCCTCAAGTCTTTACTAACCCAGTGCCCCCCTTTTCTAAAAAGGGCTGCAACAGTTTTTTGACCACTTATTCTCCTCCATATTTCAAATCATGTAATTATCAAACAGTTAATGAATTAAACTTAATAAAGACTAATAAAGCAGCTTCACAACAAAAATGTCCTAGAAAGCTTCACTAAAAACACACTATCCAAACCCACTTAAATGCCTCTTTGACCTCCCTTGGTGAGTCTCCTGTGTGCAAGAAGAAAGTATCTAAAGTGCAAAGAAAAGATGGGGAAGATTAAAAGGACCTACAAAGAATTATTTTTTTACTTCTGAAGATGATTTAGATGAGGAAAAATGTCACTGTGCTGATTCAGAAATTATTCAGCAACTAAAGGAAAATTTTAAAACTACGAACAGAAGTAAAAAGCTCATGATTTTGATAGTTTTACCAAAAAGCTGATCCTATAAAAGAATAGAAAGTGAATTCATGCTCTATAAATCTATCTCTATAAGTCCTGTTATAAATTTTTGGATTCATTTCAGTTTACCACCTAATTTTATCAACGTAAACTGTAGAAAAATGGACTTGAGGGGTTTAATTCCTGGTCACTGCCAACAAGAAAATTTAATTTTTGTATGATACCACTGAGATACCATCTTGAAATTTTGGCTGATTGACTACAAGACATATACCTTTAAGTGTGATTTTTTTGAAATTTTTAAAAAAGTTCGATTTTTCAAAATTTCAAAATTAATATTATTTGAATATTTTTGAATTTCTTGAAAATTTACAATTTTGTCATGTTGTATATCAAATGAAAGCCCTATTCATACGCTTTAAAACGACACCTGTCCTATGTCTGTAGCGTTCATCGTTATCCTGTAACTGGCGTTTGAATGTATGGTGACAAGTGGATTTTGGCCTTTTTTGGCAATTTTGAACATTCAATATCTCAAAAATGGATGGACAAAAAAATCTGGAAAAAATAATTTTTAAACATCTCATTGTAAGCTACAAATGTACCGAAAATGAGCAAAATCCGTGACATCAAGTTCCAAAATGTATTTTTTATTGGTTGATTTGACACGGAATGACCCGGTATTGATGATAAAGTTGCCAACCCACAGGAGCTGTCCTTCTGATCTGCCAACAAGAGAAGGCCAAGTTGGAACCTGTTAAATCTATCACAGGTTGGAATCCATCTACATGGAATATGTTGTCTTATTCCTTGTCCCCTTTGGGGCAGTAAGTACTGCATTACATTTCTGAAAGGGGCTGGGAATTTGTATGTGACTGTAGATTTATTTGAGGGCGAAAGAATTATGAAAGCTTGGCTTGTTCTCCTGTTAATGGAGATGTGGCTTGGATGATATCTCTTCCCCCCCCCCCCCCGAGATTGGGTAGTTTTCAGGTTTGCGAGTTTTCCTCCTTGGTCTTCCTCATTCCGTTCCCTGTTGTAGAAGCTAATGTTCCTCCTTGGTCTTCCTCATTCCCTTCCCTGTTGTAGAAGCTTAAACCAGAAGAAGATTACTGATTTATTGAATGCGGAATCTCCCGTGATCCTGGATAAAGGATTGTATCCAAATATTAAGCAGAAGTAAGCATGCCAATTCAGACTTTCCACTCCCTGTTGCAGTCTCCTAAGGTGCCTGAAAAGCCATTCCTGAGGGTTGGGAAACCCTTTGGAATAGGATAACATCTGCTAAGGGCGGGAAAATACTAAAATAAGATGGAGACACTTTCTCCTGTACACTGGCAAACACTCCTATTTTTATATTTATATGTTTTGGCACGAAAGCTATCATGGCCAGCTACTATGTTACAGGAAGAAGGTTGTATGGGTAAATTAGCCATGTATTAGAAGTACAAAATACAGAGAACTCCAAAAACCACGTCAATTTTTTTTTCAAAGAAGCCACTAGTAAAAGCAGGCAACGAAAAGATTAAAAATGAAAGTCCAGGAAGTCCGGTATTTATATTCCTGGACTTTCGTTTTTAATTGTTCCGTTGCCTGCTTTTCCTAGTGGCTTCTTTGAAAAAAAATATTACATGGTTTTTGGAGTTCTCTGTATTTTGTACTTTTAATACATGGCTAATTTACTCATACAACCTTCTTCCTGTAACATTTATATGTGTGCATGTATACATGCGCATGTATATGTGTACACACATATACACATACTGAGTTATGTCACAATCCTATGCTCTGGTTGCACCATTGGAATGCGAATTTTGCGACAGCGCAGAAAGCTGGAACCTTCCTGTGTATGCCGGAGAGGATGCCTGCCTGAGCAGATAAGTCCATGCAGGGAGCAGAACGGGGTGGGGGGAGGGCAGCGACAGGGGTGGGGTGTGTGCAGATTGACCCTGGGTGGGATTGGTGGTGCCAGTGCACGCCGAATCCTACCCCCTTCCCAGGCCTGATCCTCTGACACGGATCAACGTGGTCTTCCGCCAGCTATAGAGCTGATGCAGGTCCGAGTTGACCTGTTGCGGCTTTCCTATAGAGACTTCCAGCATGCGAAACTCCCCCATGGGATGCAGCGCAGCCCATGCCAGCACCGCTACATCACCGCATGGGAGGATTGGACTATAGAAAGTTAAGTACACATCTAACCTGCTAGGTTCTGCCTTATCTTTTGGTATACTTTTCATTGCAGTTTTCCCAGTAGTTTGTATGATGCAGTGTGCCTTCCCTTGTTGTCAATCTCAACTTTTTGATTTACAACGTCAAAGCCTCATAATAGGGATCAGAAAACGTGTATAGTACTGGACTTGTGTATAAGAAAGAACACAAATTGAAATTGGAAAATGAAGTTAAATCTTTTAAGTCAATCTTTGCTTTCATTTGTTTATCAGTACTGGAAAAAAGTGTACAGCTTAGCAAGTCAACTTGCCAATTTTTTTTCATTATTACACTGTATCTTTTGAGTATGCGATTTTAAAACACGAGTCTGTTTTTCTTTTCCTTTTCTTTTTTTTAAGAAAAAGGGACCATTTACCCCCCAAATAAGTGGAGCATCAACCTCAGAGTTGCGTTTTAGGTAATATATACCGGTACCTAAGAAATTTTGCAAAAGAAGAAAAGTGTGATATGAGTTCAAAAAAAGTAGTTCTCAGAATTGCTAGAAGATCAGCTCTAGATTTGCCATTGTACAAGAGCCCTGCGTAGTCATCATGGAAAATGCCTGTGCCCTATTTTGGTGGTTTACCGACTACCTTGCAGGGCTCTCGCAGCGCCTGCCTTCCTGTTTCTGAGGGCTCTTGGTCCTTAGGATGACTTCTTGGCTGCAGTGAGAGAGAGGGACCAGGAAAATCTTCTTCTGTGAGCTTCCTTCCACTTGTTTGTGTTTGAATGCAATCCATAGTGTTTAGATGAAGGGGGAGATGAGCCTAGATAGAATAGCACCAACGTTTGGTCAAAGATACTGTTTGATACCATACTTGTGTTACAGCTGTGCGCTCCATAGTGTACACCAACTGGCAGTGCACGTTCTCAGTGTTAGAACTTTCAACCTGTTGCTGAAACAGAATATTTGCATTGTTTGATATTAACATTTGTGTCCTTCCCTCTTCCCCTCCCATCATCTTTTTTGTATAGGTTGCACAGAGCATTGAAGACCACCACCAAGAAGTAATTGCTTTTTGCCGAGAAAAAGGTTTCCATGGCTTGGTTGCATATGATTCAGATTACGCATTGTGCAACATCCCTTACTATTTCAGTGCCCATGCTCTAAAACTTAGCCGTAATGGAAAAAGCCTCACAACAAGCCAATACCTGATGCATGAAGTTGCCAAGCAACTGGACCTGAATCCAAATCGGTTTCCTATTTTTGCTGCTCTTTTAGGTAGGTGTAATGATGCTTGGAAGTCTAAATGTAAACTTATCTTAAAATGTGTAAGTAGAAGGACCGGAGCAGAACCTCGTCAACTGTATTTTTCTGTGCACACTTGTTTATGAGCTGCTCATCTTTTTGGTTTGTTTTGAGGTTTGTTTTGTGTTTGTAGCTTGTGCTCAATAACAGCAATAAATGTAAACCCTGATCTCAACCACTTTTACTTGAAAGTAAGTTAAAAGGCATCTCATCATTTGGGTTAAAAGGCATCTCAGGTAAGGCTGGAATACTAACAGCGCAATCCTATCCAACTTATGCCACCAGTGTAACCAGTGGTGCAGTGAGAACGGGAGGCCCCAGAATGGAAAGGGGATTCAAATCCCCTCCAAAAGGGGAATTCAAAGGGGATTTAAATCCCCTTTCCATTCTGGGGCCTCCCGTTCTCGCTGCACCTCTGGTTACACTGGTAGCATAAGTTGGATAGGATTAAGCAGAGCTCAGCCAGTGGAATAAGTTGGATAGGATTGCACCCTAAATGTGATTGCTTGCAAGTAAGTTTCACTGACTTATGACTTTTGTTTGGATACCTAACATTAAAAACTGAATTTAAGATTTTGTTCCCCTACAACTCTGTCAGCCTTAGTTAATTCTGACACTGCGTTGAGTTTCAGAAGAAGCATCTGTGGCCACCATTTGTGGAGTAACGTTCGGAGCGTATTCATTTTGTGGTTTTAAAAGTGTTGCATATTGTATATTCTAGGTAATCACATTCTACCTGATGAAGATTTGGCTTCCTTTCATTGGAGTTTACTTGGTCCAGAACATCCGCTAGCCTCTCTTAAGGTACAACTTTACTATAATTCCGGACACTTAAAAAACAGACAAACAAAAAGCCTACCATAGAATGATGTAATATGGAGCAACTTTTAATAATTTTGGATGTTTTCTTAGAAATTAAAGATTGAGCTGCAATCTGCAATCCATTTATTCTAAAGTAGTACCAAAGACTTCAAGAAGACTACACTGGAGAAAATGTGTTATGGACTGCAGCTTAGATCTTTAAGCTTTTTCACACACATGCTAATAGTTGGATAATGTACACCCTGTTTTTCTAGTTTTAGTTCTCATTTTATCATACTAGCATCAGCAATTTGATTGCAAGTCTGACAATATTGGCTCTTTCTTTTCTTTTTTTTGCTAGTTGTGAGCTCTGAGAGAACAGAATTTCTCTTCAGCTATACTGGATACATCTAGTGGCTTAGGCTTAAAACAGAAGTTGGAAGATGGTGAAGTTGTCAGTTTGGCAATGTTGTGAAAAAACCAAGTGTCTTCAAAATCTAAGCGAGAGGTTGTGTGATGGGAACCTGAGGGCTGCCTTTGCCGTCTGTTTACAGCCTATGATAGTTAGGAACCTGAAAGGATAGTGGTCGTTGTGGCTTCCAGTTCTTTGGAAGGATGTGTCGGTTTGTTAGATATTGCAGTGCATGCACACCTAGACATTATTTGTGCAGGTGAGAATTCTTAAAGGTTCTTTTAAAATTATTTTGGTTTTTATGTCGCAGAAAACTTTTAAATTTTAGGTAATTCAAACCACATTAGTTTGGTCAGATAAAAGCATTCATAATATATTCCCAATTGTAAATAACCAAAGTCAGGAAATAGTAAAATCAAAATGATGAGTTACAGCCCAGTCCTCCACCAGTGCTGGCTGCTGAAAAGCAGCCGTAAAATGTGCTGCTGTAGTGCCGGTAGGAAGGCTGGAGTCTTCCTGCGCGCGTCGCCAGATCACTGGCCACCCACCAGAGCAGGTAAGCCCGGGGAGGGGTGTGGGGAGGGTGGAATGGGTGCAGGGAGGGGTGAAACTGGGCAGGAAGGGGGTAGGAATGGGGGGGGTAGGGAGGCTGTTGGAGGGGGTGGATCTGGCAGCCATGGCTTGTCCTGGATCTTATCCCCTCTGGCAGCCACCTTCCCGCCCCCTTTCTTTCCTCAGATTTGTGCCAGCAAAATCACTGGCACAGGTCTGAGGAGACCCGCTGCAGAGCCAGAGGCTTATGGAAGGGCAAGGGGATTTCAATTCCATTTCCCTTCCAAAGCCTCCCGATTCACCACCCCCCTCCGCTGGATACAGCACGTGCCTTGGTGTGGCTGCACCAATGGAAGGAGGGGGAGGGAAGGATAGGATTGGGCTGTTAGGCAAGAGAGGCACTTTTTGGCTTTCTTGAATTCCATCACTTTGTCATCTATTCTAGACAAATGTATAAATATGTTGCAGAGTAAATTCCTGCTCTGAAGTCACCATCATCACGGTGTGGCAGGACTTTAGTTGAAGTTAAATACATAACTTGTCCATTTGATCCTTTGATTCAGTTCTAATACTTTTTAATGGGTTGAATGAATTAAGACTGTGCCCTAGAAAAATACTTGAAACAAGAGTGTCATCTTTCGATGGGGGCACAAAAGAAGCCATTGGAGACACTAACAGCACATTCTTAATTGTGTTTTCTTGGAAATACTGATCCCAAGAGAACTTTACTTCTGAGTTAGTGTGCTTAAGATTGCTTCCTAAGATTCCAGGCTTAGTCAGCAATGTCGATCCTAGGAGATACATCTCCCCCCTATTGAATTATCATTTATATTTAATTTTCATGCTCATTTTTTTTTTACAAAACAAATATTAGAAGGAGGAAAAGCTTCCTTATGTTGCTTCAGATCTGCATGCAGGTTGGTTGCTGTCATGCTTTCACTGTATATTAAATAATGTGAGTTGTGGAATTCTCACCTGTTGCTTATTATGAGCATTTAGTTAAATTGCTTCGGTAAAAAACAAAGCAATCTTACAAGTGTGGTACAATGCAGTTCTTGGAAAATCATCACAGCCTGTTAAATAGGGTTTATCTGTTTGGTGGAATGAGTCTTCAGTAGCTTCATACCTTATGTGCCTAGGTGTTCCCAAGATACATGTTTTCCTCATTGTATCTGACTGGCCAGGCAAGGAAAACAATCCAGAGTGTTCAAGCAAGTAATCAGCACTTGCAACAAGTATGGGCCGCCACCCCCACCCCCCAAGGACGCTAGTAGATCAGATTATGGGAAGCTCCTAATTGATTCAAAGTTCGGTGGTTATGTAGAGGCCCAACTAGACTCTGTGGCAGTGGTTCCCAACCTTTTAGCACCGGGACCCCCTTTTGTAGAATGATGATCTTTCGGGACCCCCTAAGACCTAGGGCCGGAAGTGATGCAAGTAAGCAGGAAGTGATGTCATTGTGTTTTAATAAATTACACTGTTTAATAAATCACACTTTTAAAAATAAATCACATTTTTAAAGTTGTACTCATAAGCAGCCCCATTTGGGGGGAGGAGTGAGCTAATATTAACAGAGATGCTAAAAGGCAAGCAGAAAGTAACACAAGATGAGCAAACAAGCCCCAAGAGAGCATCAGACACTTCTTTCTCCGTAGTGTGTGTGGGAGGGGGAAGGAGTGAGCCACCATCTTGGGTGTGGCCATCCAGCCAACATCCCATGACCTCTCAGAAACCGCTTCATGACCCCCTTGGGGCCCCAAGTTGGGAACCACTGCTCTATGGGGACACTTGGGTTTGTCCACATAACTGCCCTGTTCACATCTCAAGTGCGTGCGGGAGAGCCTACTTCTTATCAAAATGGGTTGCATGTGTGAGGGGAGCTGAACTCTCCCTGAACTCCACTGGTCCTTAGTCTCCCACTCAGCTCTCATATGTAGAACATTCTATTTCTACCTTTGTTTTAGATGTGAATGGGGCATGTGTACAAATAAGTGTGACTGCTTCTATCATATTTACCTGTAACTACTTCTCATGTTATAATTTTATGCATTGGGACCCACATTTTGTGCATGCCACATTTTGGCAATGTGAAAGTGACCTAATGCAAATGTACCAATTCCTTAAGAAGCAGGGATTAACTTCTAATGGCATGCCATTAAAGCTGAAAAAGATAATGCAGTGCTATCCTATGCTTGTTTCCTCAGAATGAAGACTCCCTGTGTTCAGTGTGACTTACAGCGCAATCCTGTGTAACTCTTGCACTGGTGTAACAGTAGATCCACCGATGTAAGTGCACTTATGCTAGTGTAACTTGTCGTACGTCGATGAACGTAGGATGGACACCAGCGTAACCCCTCTCGGACGCAGCACATTCGCAGTTTGGATGCAGGACAGACGTCAGCGCAACTCCGCCGGTGCAGGGGACATTCTGGGGGCGTTCGGAATCCCTGGAATGCCCCCTGCGCCAACAGAGTTGTGCTGGCGTCTGAACTGTGAGTGCACGGCATCCGAGGGGGGTTATGCTGGTTTTCGTTTTGCGTCCATCGGCGTACGACAAGTTGCACTGGCATAAGTGCACTTACACCGGTGGATCTACTGTTACACTGGTGCAAGAGTTACATGGGATTGCGCTGTTACTCCTTAGTAAGTGTGTTCAGGATTGTAACCTTACGGAAAAGTTTTATAAGGATTTATAGCACAAACTCACCCTATCAAATATCCCTTCTGGTGTCATAGTGTTGATAGGTGGAAGAAAGTAGAAAGAAAAACATTTCTGGAAACTTTGAAGCCATGGAAAAATGTTTTTCCTTGGATGGTTTTCTCTTGGGAGAGAGGGAAGAAGACTGAAATGAATGCGGTCTTCTTATCAAACCTAAACTTTATTTAACGCTTTAAAAACATGAAATGCATTATAATTTAACAGGAAGCACTAAAATAGTACTGTTTGGTATATTTATGAATTCAAAAGGTATATATACTCCTTGAAATTGCTTGAGTAAAAGTTGAACATAGTACTTAAGACAGAGGTGCAAGCTGATGCTTAAGCATTTCTTTTTGTCAATTGGCAAAAAGTAGCAGAAAAAAAGTAAAAAATAAAGTCAAAACTAAAAACGTACACGAGGTTAGTCTTTTTACCACAACTTTATCTTGAAGTAATAGAAGAAAAGGCCAGAAGGTGGCGCAGTGGTTTAAACCGCTGAACCATGAGCTGTCGATCGAAAGGTCGGCAGTTCGAATCCGCGACGGGGTGATTTCTCGTTGCTTGGCCAGCTCCTGCCAACCTAGCAGTTCCAAAGCACGTTAATGCGAGTAGATAAATAGGTACCGCTTGCGGGAAAGTAAACAGCACTCCGTGTTCCAGCCGCATGCTACGCGCTGCAGCAAGGAGAGTCATGCCGGCCACATGACCACGGAGGCATCTTCGGACAACGCTGGCTCTTCGGCTTTGAAATGGGGATGAGCACCACACCCTAGAGTCGGACACGACTGGACTTAATTGTTAGGGGTCACCTTTACCTTTAATACACACACACACACACACACACACACACACACACACACACACACACACAATGTAGATACCACTCCCCCTCCCTGTTCGTGGAAAAAAATCCCACAAGGAAACCGGTCCCTGACACCGAAAAGGTTGGGGACAAAGGCTCAGCCAAAGGCAGCAAAAATGTGCCACCAAGAGCGCCATGTCGGAGTGGGGTTCTGGTGGTCTGGCAGTCAGCCGCCAGCAGTCGACCAAAGTACCACTGGTTGAGAACCCGTGATCTAAGTCATTGATAAATATGTTGAAGAGAACCAGGCCCAAGACAGTGCCCTGGGCTACTCTACTCAGAACTGTCCTCCAGGTTGATGAGGAGCCGTTGAGCACTCTTTGTGTACCGTTGTCCAACTGTTTGTATCATTCTAGTCCAATTTTTACTAGCTTGCTAATCAAGATGTCACAGGGAACCTTGTTGAAGGCTTTACTGAAATCAAGATAAATGACATCCACAGCATTCACACCATTCATTAAGCTAGTAACCCAGTCAAAAAGAGGAACTTTGCCTGGCATTATTGTTTCTGACAAATCCATGTTGACTTCTAGTAATCACTACGTTGATATCCAGATGTGTACTAACTGATTGTTTTATCATTTGTTCTAATATGTTTCCTGGTATTGAAGTCAAACTGACAGGTCTGTAATTTCCTGTGTCCTCCTTTTCCACATTTTTGAAGATTGGGACAACATTAGCCTGTCTCCAGTCATGTGGCATCTCCCTTGTCTTCCAAGATTTCTCAGAGATACTAATTGACAGAGGTTCTATTACATCAGCAAGTTCTTTTAGTACTGTAGGATGCAGCTCATCCAATCTGAATGACTTGAATTCATTTAGTTGGGTAGTTTTAAACAGCTCTCTGTCAGTCTTAATCTACAGACCTGTCTTGTTCCCATTTATAGTACTCATGTGGGGCTGCACATGTTTTTTCCCCCTTGCCCAATGAACCAGCATAAATGTTCGCACAATCCTCCTTTTGGGAGAAGACGGACACAAAGTAGTTGAGCAGTTCTGCCTTTTCTTTGTCACCACATGGTAATTCACCATCCTTATTAAGTAGTAAGCCTACCATTTAGTTTCTCTTCCTTTGAACATACCTAAAAGAACTGTTTTTGTTGCTCTTTGCATCCCTGGCTCAGCTCATACTGAGCTTTAGCATTCCTGACAAGTCTCCCTACAAGTCTGGGCTACTCTTCTATGCTCATCTTTGGTGATCTCTTCTATCTTCCATTTCCTATATATGTCCTTTAATTTTTTTAACTTCAATTCATCAGTAAGCCTTTCTGTTTAGCCGTACTAGCTAAGTATTATCCCCATATTGCAGCCAAGGCTGAGAGGACATGGCTTGCCCAAGGCCGCACCACTGTGTTCATGGCAGAAGTGAGATTCAGATGGGGGAACTCCTGAGTCACAGCTCAGTCTCTTAACCAGTATGTTACACCAGTTCTCTGGTGCTTGAGTGGGGGAAGAGGGTCAGAAAATTTTCCCTATAATGTAGTTATCATTATTGCATGGATTATTCTGAAATTAAAAAAAAAAAGGTTCTTAGAGAATTTCAGTTTTTCTGTATTGGACATTGGGAAAGAATATTCCCCCTGCTCCAATTTCTTTCCTTTTTTCCTTTCCCTTTTTCTGGGCCTGGATGTCTCTAGAAAAAGATTACAGTATACAGTATAAGCAAACTCTTGTTTCCCAAAACACACACATGCCCCCAACCTTGGCCCCCATTGTTTCATGAAGCATCTGGATAAAAGCAGTTGTATTTTTCGAGCTCTTTGTTTCCTCATTTTAGGGAGAATTTTTATAATTACAAGTGGAATTTTATAAATCGAATCGCTGAGAAATCTGAACTTGATCTCTAGTTTTTAACATTAATGGATAGTTTGCAGTCATTCTTGTATCCACAGTCATCCTTAACTTCAGTAGTTTTATTTCTTTATTAATCCAGGAGTTTTTACCTCACCTTTCTAACCCAGAAGGGGCCTTCAGAGTTATGTGCACTCTGCATTAATTTTTGACGCTCTTCTAAAAAGGCGGTCTCAGCCTCCTTTTCAATATGCTCAACAGTCCTAACCACTTCGTGTTTTATGATGAACCATTTATTCCTTTCATCACTCGAGTAGCTCCTCTTTACATTGCAATGGTTTGAATTCATTATTCTGAAAGTGGGAGGCCAATACCAGACACAATTCAAAACAAGGCCCGACTGCTGCCTTTCAAAGTGCTGTTAATTCTTCCAGTTCCTATTGATAATGTAGTATCACTTGTAATTGTCCAAGTGTCATAATACTGATAAGGACACAATCTCCTTGACAATACAAGCTCAGGGTTTACATGGGTCCTTACCTCGGTGAAGTTTAATTCCTTTTGCCATGGCAGCAGAGGAAAATGGTGTTGTAGCTGGTAGACACCTTGCACCTGCCTTCCCCCTCATGCCCTCAATCAGTGCAGCATGTCACCGTGCTACACTGCATTGGGGGCACAGAACACCCACTGGCTAGATTGTTTGCCATTGTTTCTTCTGCTGCTTAACGGTTTCTGGCTAGTTCTGATCTTTGGGGGGGGGAAGGCTTAGAAGAAGGCATCAGCAGTAGGGGATGCTGGGCGCTACTGCTTGAGGGTTCTGCTTTGTGACATGGATCCTACTTCTTGGATTCAAGCAAGATCTTTAGCTCTTTGCTTTATTTTCTACTTGCTAACCTACATTGAGTCCCATCTGTTTGATTTTACCTTGTGTGGTCTCCACTTCATTTCATTTCATTTTTTTTTCTGTTCAAGAGGTTTTTCATCTTTTTTGTATAATTTATTTACCTTGATTGCTTTGCTTCTTTACTTTATGCTGTCGGCAAGTTTCATCCACCTTGCTTGGAGTTTTTCTTTAACAAAGTCATTAATGCCAATAATAAAGAGACTTCTTAGAATTCTTTGAAACCTGGAATGAAGCTATAAGAAAAATATGGTGGCTCCTAGGATACCTAAAGTAGTTTCTCTCCTCTCCTTTTCCGTATTGTGAAGTAAGGTTGGGCAAATTTTGGTGTTGTGTGATTATGATCCAGGGTTGATGCACTCGAAGAAGGGCTGTCCTGTTTCAGCTGCACACCTTGATAACCCAGCTGTGGCTGCAAGCTGATGTGGTGACTGGCAGGAGCCAAATGGGGATGTGACAGAGTTGAAGTGAGAGCCCGAGAGAAGGGTGGGCAACAGAAAAAGAAAAGTGATGGAGCCAGAAAGTAGGAATTGGATAGTGGGAGGATGTAGGGGAAGCTGAAGGCAAGCCAGCTGGAGGTTTTATTCTGGGGGTCCAGTTGTAGCCTCCCACTGTAACTAGCATGAGTGGTCCAAAGGGCCAGCATGTGGGCCGTTCTCAGGAAGGGGAAGTTGGTGGTCTGGCCAGCTGTGACCCCTCAATAATACGTTAAGAGGGAGGAGGGCCAGCCAAAGAGACGGATCATGAGGTAGCCCTTCCTGGGGCAGCTGCAGCACTGAGTAGGAGTCATTTAGGGAATGAACAGAAGGCATTTCATTCAGAGAATGACAGTGATCTCCTTTTTAATTTTTTTAACTAATTGAATTCCTGTGGTCTACCGGCATATATTATATATCTGGAGCAGGAGTGCATATTCAGGATCTTTTAATAGTGAAGGCATAATTAATCTGTTAAAGCAGCCCAGAATATGTACCCTTGCTTAAGAAGATAAGACTTGCCGGATCAGATTAAGGTCCACCTAGCTCAGTATTCTTTGATTTCTAGCACTAGGTAGACCATTGGGCTGAGCTCCAATGGATTATTGACGAACAGTGGTCTTCCTTTTTTCCACATACGTCTTAAGGTCTAGATTAAAAAAAAATGCATGTCGAACGGTTGCAGTATCTTCCCACGATCTGTGCAGCTAATTGGAATCCTTTGAAATGGGATGTTAAATCTGTCCTTAAACTAAAAGTGATCACAATCACTGCAGAGCAGCGATCTACAGCACAGGGAGGCCGCAGAGGGAAGCCCACCAGGACCTCTGGTAAGTAAAAAAAAGTAAAATTCCCCCGCCAGCAGTGCGATCCCCGGGATCGCCACTGTCACTGTCCCCGCCCCCGCGAACACTCATAGTTCTCCCCACCTCGCAGGGAGAACTTTGAGAAACACTGGTATAGAGAGCCCAACACGTATAGCATTTCAGGCCTTATTACGAATATAAGGACATTGGGTGCACGCGGTCCCACACTTGTTTCCTCCTCCCAACATTTATCTGAAAGGAGCTCCTGATTCACAGGAGACCATTGCATATGAGGAAGTAACCTCCTATTAGTTAGAAGGGGTTCTCAACCAGTGGTACTAGTACCACCAGTGGTACTTCGGCCGACTCTGTTGGTGGTACTCGGACTGCTGGATCACTGGAGCCCCGCTTTGATGTGGTGCTTTTGGCAGTGCGTTTTCACTCCTGAGAGGCTCCTGCCTTTGGCCAAACCTCTCAGGAATGCTGAGAAGGGCCCTCCCACCCGCCTAGAGCCTCCTACCTGTGTTTTTCTGGCCTCTGAAAACCCGGAAGGAACTGGCGATGATGTCATTGC
Organism: Plestiodon gilberti rubricaudatus; assembly: GCA_026170595.1. Classification (NCBI taxonomy): domain Eukaryota; kingdom Metazoa; phylum Chordata; class Lepidosauria; order Squamata; family Scincidae; genus Plestiodon; species Plestiodon gilberti. The sequence continues at coordinate 215,650,381 of JANXHW010000002.1, read as the reverse complement.
CAGTCACTTCCGGTGGTACACAGCAGGAGAGTGGCGCCGGAGGTGGTACTCAGCCGGGAAGGGATTGAGAACTCCTGAGTTAGATATAGCATCTCCTGCTGCTGTTTGAACTTCAGTTGCTTGCAGAGTGACACTATTCTTATATTAAGACTGCTGACCTGTGGGAGACATCACACAACCTGTATGTAGACTATGGCATATGAAGGTCGCATGAGCATGTGTCAGCTCTGTCATTAGCTCATCATAATAATACGTTTCTGTTGTCTACATTGGTTGTCTCTTCTTTTCTCATATTTAAGCTTCTGTTAATTTTCAGATGTCTTCATTCTCTTGCTCCTACTTATTTGTCTGCTTTCCCTGCCCCCTTCCTTTGTACTGTTGTCCTTCCTAAACCCAAAGTTACATTCACTATTCCCCATTGTGCCCTTTCCCCCCTTGCTGCTCCCTGCTGTCAGCTGTTTACTCCCTTGGCATGCTTGTTTCCTTCCAGTTTTTTTTAAATGTCTGATTAAAATGTCTCCATGCTATCTTTTTGTAACTGATCTCTCACCTTTAGTTTCCTACCACTGTCCTTCCCTTGTGTGCCTAATTTTACTAGGATTGTAAGCGTGAGAGCAGGGTCTGTAGGTCTTCCTTGGTTTATAGTGCTTAGTTTTAAAAGATGCTCTAGACAAAAAGGTGTATTTCGCTGTTTGTACATTGCAGTGAATTAACAGACGTGTGCAATTGTCAAGCATAATAACTTTGTCATTGCTGGGAGTGGCTCTTGGAGGCAATAGTACAGAATTTTGAATTGATATCGTTTGTCCATTGGACTTTCAATTTGGCTGCAAATGCAAATTATCAAGAACATTGACATGAAATGGCTGTTGATGGGGTGTATCATTTCAGGTAGGAGATTTTGGTTTTGCATGCTTTCCACCTTTAAAAAAACAAAACAAAAAACTCGTGTGACGGAAAAGGCTAGGCTAGAACCCTTCTCCCCAATATACTAGCTTTGTGTGCACGGAGAGTTCTTTATATCTGGGTTCTTTATATATGCAAAACATGCCGTTCTCCGCCTGCAGACTGGAATAGTGCAGCACAGTAAAAGCTTAACCAGGTCTAGTCTGAATTTGCTTTGATGCAGGAAATATTGGATAAGAGCGAAGCAAAGTGATAGGGAAGAATTAACTGGTAGGCTATGTAGAATAGGTGCATTTGGGATTAGCCGTGAAAGGCTCTGTATCTCCCGCACCAAGAATCTGTTGAGATTGTACTGCTGCTGTTTTGACCATTTCTGCCTGTTTGTAGTTCAGGCTCACTCGCTTACCCATCTCTAACACAATAGCATCTTTGAAGGCCTCTTGTGTTCATGACTATTTTTGGTGTCAGGGCCTTTTCAGTTACAGATACAAGCAGGTAATTTTCTAAGTCAGCGCTTCAGGTAGCATTGGATGTGCCCTTTCATGTCCAGTGGAAATAATATAAACACAGTATGAATTCTTGGCATGGATAATAGAATTAAATATCTTTAGCTCCTATGAAAGTGCAGTCAAACTTTGGGTACTTGCTGGAAGTAGGAAAGGTCTGCGTTTTTCATCTGCAGAGGGGGGTTGCAATGAGCTTTGCTTGTCAAATTGTCATGTTCCTGAACCTCAAATGTTGGAATTTACTTTCCCCCTCCTCACATTTTCATCTCATAATAGACAATTTTGGTTTTGTTCTCAATAAAGGTATTAAAACTTACCTTTCATTCTGCCACCATCTGAGCTTATATGTAAGTATAAGTTCGTTTTTTGTCTTGAAGGAATCCAGAACCATTTTCTTTTTACAAGCACGTTCCATTAACTATTTAGATTTTTCAACATAACAAGATCTTCTCTTTGCCTGTGTGTCTTTTATGTACTTCATGGCATCCACATTGTGCTAGCAGACGTGTTTGAGGTTTTTCTTCTTGTAGTTATAGAATAAAACTCTATTCACTGCCTGTCTTTTTCAGCCACTTAATCTGCTGCTGCTGCTACTTTCTTTTGTGGACTTCTCTCGGTTCCAGTTACTGGGTAAAAAATATTAACCTTCTCCAGGATTGCAGAATTCTCCTTTCAAACTTCCATTTTCCAGGTGTGATGTCACTTCCTCCTCCATAATTATAGTGCTACCCAGTTAGATTAAAAAAGTCAGTACCCATTTAAGTATGTCTTCTACCTGACTGCCATGCTGCTTTTGTTAGGCATCTGTATGTTGTGGCTGTAGGATCTGTAGTAACAAATTCTGACTTCCATTTCCACCAGAGATGTGTATATAGAATTGATTGTGTAGCATTAACATTTCACTAATGTGAAGTAAATCTAATGTACTGTACTGTGGTTTGGATAACTTCAGATATGGTGAAAAGTACATCTGTGACTTGAAAATCAAAACAAGAGGGTGTCAAGGCAGGGAGTATTTTAAAGTGGTATTTTATGAAACTGAGGCTATAATCCTATACACACTTGCCTGAGAGTAAGCCCTATTGAATATAATAGGACTAACTGCTGAGTAAACATGCATAGAATTGTGCTCTTAGTTTCTTTTCCAACAGAAAACAAAAATCATTTCTCAGGGTGTTCCATTATTTCCAGTATAATGAAATTAGAAGTGAAATCACTTTTTAAAACTTGATTTTCCCTCATTAGTGTATGGTTGGAAGGTAAAAGAGAAATAACTTATAGTCTCAAAAAATAGTAAAACTAGATGTTGAAGTACAATTACTATGTTTTGAAAAACATTACTTGCACCATGAGGCTTTACAAAGCTTTCTAATTTCATTCCCTCATCATACGTAGTCAATATTTTTACCTGAACCTTTTAAAAATGTTCTTGCACCAATATGAGTTCTTTCATCTTTAATGTCTAAGGATGAATTCATGCAAGCCATTTTTACAATGTAAGACTTGCTATCAATTGAATACTTCATTGTGTGATAACATGGTTTTCTCAATGCATAAGATCACCTGGTGATCCAGGGCTGCACAAATAGTCTTGGTAGCCAACCTTTATTTCAAGCAGCCAGCAGGAGTATGCTAACAGTGCCTCTGACCATGTGCAGAGCATCCTTCCCTACCCTGAGCCACTGCATCTTGCTTCTTCCCCTCACAGAATTAAGGAATAGGACTTAAAGCAGTAGTTCCCAGACTGGGAGGCGTGGCTCCCAGGGGAGCTACGAAAACCAGCCAGGGGAGCCACGGAGTGCCATGGAATCCTATTGTAAAACAGTGCAATGCCAGTTGGCAGGCATCAACATAATGTAATGGCCAATGGTTGTCAATGGTCAAGTAAGGCGCAGGTCGAAAAGGTTTGGAAAACACTGGCTTAAAGGATTGATGGCATGTTTTCCACAGAGGCCTAAGCCCCTGTAAAAAAAAAAGGTAAAGGTGACCCCTGACAATTAAGTCCAGTCGTGTCCGACTCTAGGGTATGGTGCTCATCCCCATTTCAAAGCCGAAGAGCCAGCGTTGTCCGAAGATGCCTCCGTGGTCGTGTGGCTGGCATGACTCTCCTTGCTGCAGCGCATAGCATGCGGCTGGAACACGGAGCGCTGTTTACCTTCCCGCAAGCGGGAATCTATTTATCTACTCACATTAGACTTTTAACTTAAGTGTTTTAATTAATGATTTTAATTGTGTTTATAAATTGTTTAATGTTTATATGTATTTTAATATGTTGTAAGCCGCCTTGAGTGCCCTCGGGAGAAAGGCGGGCTACAAATTCCTAAAATAAATAAAAAATAAATAAATAAATTAACATGCTTTGGAACTGCTAGGTTGGCAGGAGCTGGCCAAGCAACGAGAGCTCACCCCGTCGCGGATTCGAACTGCCAACCTTTCGATTGACAGCTCCATGGTTCAGCGGTTTAACCCACTGTGCCACCCGCTGGCCTGTTAAGCCCCTGTACCTCTCTCTAAAAATTAAACATTCCCCCCTCTCTTGCCATCATATTGCACTTAGACAGAAACACAGAATTCTCCCTTGCCCTGGCCCTGATCCAGAGCTCTTTCCCCCTCCTTCCAACTCTTGACAGCATGTGTTTTCTCTCCATCGTCCCCTCCCCCCCCCACACACACACACACACACCGTGGGAGGCTCTCCTTTTGTGCTTACACTGTTGCTCATGGGTTGATTTGTGCTTGGTTATCATCACCCAGCAGGAATCTGTTTTAAATATCTGAGCAAAGGCCAGAAAGCATAACCCTTCAGTCCACAGAAAAATTCCACTCTAGGTTTTCTTGCCCAAACTTCCTTCCTTTCAGAGTTTCAATTTTTCACAAAGTCAGGCCTCCCCCACCCCCCGCAACTCTAAGGATATCAGACTGAAAGCAGAGAGAGAGAGTAGAAGTTAGTTTGGCCTGAATACAGGCATACATGAAAAAATAAGCAGGAGCGGGCTTGCTTGCTTGCTAGGCAAGCTCTGCTTTCTCTCTCTCTCCCCCCCCTCCATTTGTCTTTGTTCTTCAAAGGATGCATGTACCTGACTCCGAACTGAATAGACTAGAGCTTGTCATCCCTATCCCAACCCATGCTTAGATAGGCAGGCTGTTTTTTGTTCTTGTGTTATTTTGCATGTGCTCAAATGTTTTCTCTCCACCTTATTTTTCACTTTTCACTATTTTTGTTATTGTTTGGGATATTTTTTTTTTATTAAGAAAATTCAATCTATTGGGCTCTCGTCGGACCTTTTAGGTTCAGTCACTTTGACCTCTGCTATTAAGTTCTCGCTGAACAGCATCATTGACATCGAGAGACAGGAAGTTGTTGCTACAGTGACTAAAATCTGCTCGCCTTTACACCTGCAGCTTCCATGTATTTTCAGCAAAAGCCCTAGGTACCTTTTCTTGATTGACAATCCTAAGGCAAGGCGTGCACTCTCCCTGGCCAGATGTAACACCCTGCCCTCCAGCATAATGGAGTATAGATTTGATTGATCCTCCAAGGCACAGGGCCATTGTTTATGTAATCAGGTAGATACAGAATCCCTAGCGCATGTGCTTTTACACTGCACTTGGTATAATGACCTCCGGCTAAACATCTTCAACTCTCTGTTGGTAAATTTGCAAGGGAAGTCTGATTCTGATATCATCCTGATATCATCCATATATATATTCATATATATATATTCATTTTTAATAAGAACCCCTGGGGTTCATTGCTTTCCTGAGAGGGGTTTTTTCCCCCTCAGACAGCCCTCTTGATACAGACCCTGACCATAAGTCCCGTAGGAATTTTGATGTGGACGAGTTCTCTCTTCAGATCCTGTTAGGGCATGCCTAAAGGAAAGGTAAATTTTAGGGTTTTGTACTTGCAAAAGCTGTCGTGCAAGACAATGCCGATAAAACTTTGTTTTATGTAGAGAAACAAAGTTTTTGCGGCATCGGCATCGTCTTGTATGACAGCTTTTGCAAGTGCAAAAACTAAATGGCGTCTTATTAAACCTATGCCTGGTTTGCCAGATATCTACCCAAAATTTTATCCTTCCTTTAGGCATGCCCTAATAGGATCTGAAGAGAGAACTCGTCCATCTCAAAATTCCTATGGGACTTATGGTTAGGGTCACTAGACTGGGATGTGATTTTACCCATTTAGCTGCTGATCCAGTAAAAGGAAAGTGGGAAGCAGGATGGGGGTTGTGTGCACTAACCACTAGACCCTACTCCCCTTGGTCAGTCTGCATTCTCCTGGGAGTTCCCGTCCCTAAGGTTGCAAAACCTGGGTGGAGAAAAGAATGGGTTTCTCTTGAACACAATCTGGGGAAGAATCTGAAATGTGTTGAGGACCCTTCCACAGCTGGTTTACTGCTGAAGGTACTAAATGATGGCAGAAAATATGTTGCCTCATTTTGCTTTCCCAATTCTGATGATCAGAATTAAATTTGTGCTTGGGAAGGCAAAGGATGAGATGGTTAGACACCATCACCGATGCAACGAACATGAAAATGAGTGAACTCAGGAAGATAGTGGAGGACAGGAAGGCCGGGCAGGATATGGTTCATGGGATCACAAACGGTCGGACACGACTTAACGACTGAACAACAACAACAAAAAGGCAACTGTATGACCATATTTATGGATTTCTGGTGGCAACTTGTGTTTTTGGATCATGAAGAATCCGTGAAGGTGCATAATTAACTTTGGGCTCATACAGTGAGCCTAGCTTATAGATCCTTTGGAGCTCTGTTTCCTGTAATTGTAATTTTCTGATAATCACAGAAGGTTTTTAAAAAGGCATTTACAATTATCAAGAGCAAATAATCTTTCCTGTTAGGGCGTTGGCTTTCAGCCACTGTAAGCTATTTAAAATGCAGTCTTACAGTAGGCCATTTTCTATAGAGAATTTCTTTGTTGAAGATGAATAGTGGTTGCCTTGCCACCCAGTTTTCTGAATGGGTCCTACTGTTGCCTCTACTTTTCAGGTAATATTTTGTTCTCGGGTTTCAGAAGTGTGCTCCTCCCCATTTTTATGCTGGAGGTACTGGAAATCAGTGTTTTTAAAACCATTTTTATTTAGTTCTTCACGGATTTCCTGCATGAGAGTTGTATAGAGTTTGATATTCCCAAGCTCTTTTCTTGTATGTTTGGAGAAGTTTTGCATACAAAATGTCTGTTAAGTTTGTTGTGAGATATTTAGGGCTAGACATCCAAAGTATGTAGTGATCAGAAGGTTCGTGGATCTGCTTCATTCCCCACCCCCGTCATTTCTCTGCCAACGTCCATGTCCTTTCTCTCCCTCTCCTGTGACTCCCTCAGTCACTTGTACTTGTTTCTTCCAGTGTTCTTACTAGACTTCCCCCTGGCCCCTCCAGGGGTCTCTATTCTATGTTCTGACTCTAGACTGAATTGAAAGCTGGCTTTAGTTGATGGGTGTTTTTTCTTCTTCTTTGACTGCAAGGAGTGCCCTCTGGTGGTTTAAATATCTAAAATGAAAGTTATCATAGCTGTTTTTTTTTTTTAAATAACTTTACCCAGCTTTGATAATTAGCAACTATTTCTATAACTGGAAGATGAAGTATTCTGAGATTCACCTACGTGAATGGCTATGGTGGCTATGACTGGGTTTTTGACACACCTGATTTAAGGCATTTTTACCCACTGGTGTATATATGCAACAGGTTAAATGTGTACACCTGTGGGCTGGGAGGAAAACCTAAGAACAGAAGTGTGGGTGACTATTAAGAAAGTAGGACAGCTTTGTTAGTTTGAAAACTTGTTCCACACACAGTCCTTGTTCTCCGTGTGGAAATTTCAGAGTCAGAATCAATAGGATCTGAATTTTGTGGAATATTTCCACTGTCGTTGCTATAATGGTACATACCAGGGAGTCAGGTTCTGAGGGTCGGTGTTTGCCTTGACAAACATGAATATGATTGTTGAAGAAATCTGCTGAAGGATGAGCTTGAAATTAATTGATAAGGTTATAGGGATCTCTCAAGATTGTAAACTTTTGAGGCACCTCATAGTTATATGTTTTAGTTAGAAGAGGTCTACATGTGGATAGTATAATGTATTCATTTAAGAAATGAAAGTTTTGCATCATCTGGGGAAGACTGGAAGGTTAATAGCTTGCAGTGTTTGCATATTGGATTTCCATTGTCTTACCTAATGATTTTTTAACAGTTCATTATGTACTTGCTAAAGAAACAACATTCCCTAATAAAGGATTTTAAATTTTCCCATCTATTCTTGTGTGCTGGCAGCTTGCTTGCCAATGAGACTATAAAGGGTGCGGGCACACTAAGGATTTACCACTTGAAGTGGCAGCCATAAATGGTTCGTAGCCTCTGTGGCAACCACATTGCTAATCTACCTACCTACTCTCCTCTGCTTTCTAGCAAAGGAAAAAAATCTGCAATGCAGCACTCCTTTCCTGTGTAGTTTTTTCTAAAAACACTAGTGCTTCTTGGTGCCACCAGTGCTTGCTTGTTATAATGTAGTAGTCAGCAATTTTCAGTGTCGCTGCGCTGATGTTAGGGTGCAGGCATTGGCTCTGTGATGCAGTCATGAATGTCCAGGTGAAGTAGCTGCTTTTGCTAGCATGCTTATAGTCATGGCACCAAAGTAGATAATCTATTGTGAAGCTTCTCTTAGAGGCTTTTTAAGCATTGTTATCTGATTCAGACCTTGCTGCTACAAAGGCAGGAGGCCATGGTTGCATTGGCAGGGATAATTGTCGATATTCCAGAGAAGAAGACATTGTACAAACCTCTGCTTAATCAGAGCTCTGAATGACCTGGATTAAATTTCACTCGGGAACAGTGTTTCATACACAGTGACAGGCCCTGGCATAGGAGGGCTGGGGGGGGGAGGGGAGAGAGATTTGTCTGTGAACAAGAAAGCAAATAGCCCCATGCCTTGGTCCTTATCACTTTAATCCCAAGTAATATTACACCAAGCCCAAAGTTGTTGGTAAAGCAAATCTTGTAAGCACAGCTATATGGAACTCATTTGTATCAAAACTATGGAAAAGTAATTGGATCAGTTGGTCTCAAACGTCTTACTAAGCAGCCCCACTAATGGAATCATCAGGTTCAGATGCCACTGTTGCTTGACCTGTTGTTACAGGTTGTGCTGCATGATCTCAAAACACCTGCTCTTGGCTGCTGGCCCACTGTTTAAGAAATTGCTGTGTTAAGGATCCAGTCAATTCCTGATATTACTCAGGTTAATTTCAGCCACGGGGATGTATCTATCATATTCTGTCCACGGTTGAATGCCTGAACAAATGAAAGTTGCCTTATGCTGAGTCGGACTATTGGTCCATTTAACCCAATATTGTCAATTCTAACTGGCAGCGTTTTTCCAAGAACTCAGAGAGGGATCATTCCCAACCCTGCTACCTAATACTCTTGAGATGGAGATGCTGGAGATTAAGCCTACATGCATATTATGTGTTCCTTCACTGAGCTATGACCCCCCTTCCCTTTACTACGTAGGGCTCGTCTTGAAATTGCCACAGCAGCATCAGGTAAAGAAGCAGCTTTCATCTGAATGGGGGGCAGTTCATCTGAAGCATGCTACTCTAGCTGTCTCTTCTGCACTTGCTTTTTGTATCCTCCCACAATTCAGAGTCCAGGCTCTGTTACGCAAAGTTTTCAAATGTTTGGGGTCCACCTCGTCCCCTGTGTTGTGTAACAATCCGTACCATTAACCGTAACAATCTGTACAATCTTCCCTCACTATACCATCTTTGTGTAGAGCCCATATCTGACAGGGGTGCTAAGAGAGGCGTTCTTGGTAACTGCTCAACTAGTTATGGAATTTTTTTTCCTTGGAGTCTTGCTAAAGCCAACAGACCTTTCTGAAACATTGTAAAATATTTTCATTTGGTCCAGGCTCCAGCTTCTAGTGACTTGGGGCTTAAGCCATTGCTAAGGTTTAAAAAAAATGATTTGCAAAAAATAGTATGTGTCAGTGTAAAAAGTATTCTTGCTTGTTCTCTGTGCCATTGGAATGAAATGACTTGAAAGTCTATATAAATAAAATTTAACCTTATGTTGGAGATTGTGCTAGCCAGAATTTTCCCAACTTCAGGGATATTATCATTAGGTAGGCTTACCAGATCTCCAACCGGGACAGAGTGCTAGACCTTTAGGAGAAGGAACGTGGGCAGGTGTAGCTTGTTAAACCCTTAGAGCACAATCCTAGGCATCTCTACTCAGAAGCAAGCTGAATTGAACACAATGGGGCTTGCTTCTGAGTAGACATGCCTAGGATCGTGCTCTAAGGTTTAACAAGCTACACCTGTCCACATTCCTTCTCCTAAAGGTCTAGCACTCTGTCCCGGTTGGAGATCTGGTAAGCCTATCATTAGGACACACTTGATGTAGCTCAAGGCTTATATAGTTGTCAAAACTGAGATGCAAAAATGATAGTGCTTGATACACTACACACAAAAAAAATCTGAATTACAGTCCTAAGCATGTTTGTTTCATATAAGTACATTGAAACCTTTGGAACTTGTTTTCAGGAAAAAAAAATCATATGAAATTGAGGTTGTTAAATGATGGAAATAGCCACAGGTCAAACTAAGTTCAAGGGTTCTTATTTTTCTGTCCTATGCTTGAGTAATGAAGAGTTTAGATGCTTGACCCATTAATACAATCTTGCTTTTCAAAGTGTTGGCTGATAAGGACTTTCTAGAAATTACACAGTTAAACTGGATAGAGAATTCAAGTTGTATTTGTGAAAGTGTACCCCAATTGCTCCCAAGACCTAATTTTCTTAAGATTTGTTTTTTTCTGAATAATCATTGATAGTTCAATAAAGTTCTCAGTTAAGCCTGGGAGTTGTTAAGTTATAATTGTAAATCTTTTTTATTTTTTAGGTAGATTCTTACAATGGAAGCAGACCTTGTAAAGTGCTCCCCTGAACTTTTTATTAGTTTATAGATGATAAAAATACTATTTTTTAAATACATTGACTGATACTTTGCTGCTAGAAAATTTTAGTAATTTCAACCTTGTTTTGCCAGCAGCTGCTTAATTGTTTATGATTCTTTGATGCCGCATTTGGAAGGTGTCTCTCTTTTAAAAGTTCAAAGCTCCCGTTCGAATAACTTCAAAACTTCTTTACATTCCGAATAATGTAGTTCAAAGAAATTTGTTCTATAAACTGTGCAGCGTGGTGTATATGTTAACGTTTTTCCACTGTTATAAAATATAAGCTCATGTTTCTTTAATTGAAAGTATTACAGTTTGGGAAAATTCACTTCATTGTGCTTTCCTAACTTTGGAAAAAATGTTACCTGGTTTCAGAGAAAGCATGCAAAGAATTGGGCTGTTATATGGAAAACAGGACCTGTTAAATAGATTTGGTCAAATCTTGTAGTCCATTAAGGTACATATATTTATGTGGAAGTTGTGCAAAAAAATTTTTTTTAACTAATTTTGAGATAATGTGTATGTTACAGTAAAAATAAGAAATTATGTTAATACTGATATTTACTGTTCTTTTAACTAACACCTTGGAGGCTAGTAGGAAACTCTGGCACTTACATTGCAAAGACAACTGAGTGCATTTTGTCCACTGATGAAATACTGCCCTCGTTTCCTTAATTTTTTGATAAATGTTCCACATAATTTGCTCTGGAAATTAATGGTAAATTATTAAAACAAGGCTGAGATTTAGTCTTTGGTCAAAGGCATGAGTTGGCATTAAAATATGCCAATAAATGCTGGAATTTTCTGAGATTCAACACCTGCTCCCAAAAATGTTGAGAATTTCAAGTAAATGTCAGTGTTCAGTTTTTGACAATTCCTTTAATACATAAGCTGAGTTGAACCATTACGGGAAACTATATGGTTTTCCACTAGGAGAATAACAACTGCAAGCTTGCATGACTCCCCTTCACAAGAGGGGGGAGGAGAGTGAAAGCTTCTGTTTTCAGTTTTGAATAAAGCTATATTTCTTTATTGTACATTAAGTCTGAGATCCTGGAACTTGGTCTTGGTTTGTTTTAATTAACTGTGATTTAAACGAAACTATACAGTAAGGCTTCAGTATCCACAGGGATAGGTTTCTCCCCCCCCCCCCGCGCGGATACTGGAAACCATGGATAAGGGGGAACGCTATCCCTGCTGACCCCTGGCCACTACCTTTGTTGTGTGTCTTGTCTTACTGATCCTCTCTAGCACTCAGTCAGCTTGTCTGCTTCTCTGCTTTGTCAGCTTGTCATGCTGCTGCTTTTAGCAGAGAAGCAGACAAGCCGACTGAGTGCTAGAGAGGCTCAGTAAGGCAAGACACATAACAAAGGTAATGGGCGGGGGGCATGTGGGGGCCTCAGAGAACCGTGGATATGCATACTATCTGGCTGTTATGATAATTGAATTGTTGGTTTGCAGCTAAATAGTCTGCACAGTATAGGAGCTTAATTCAAAACCTTTGGTCATGTAGTTCACATGCACTGCAGAATTAGATCTGCTTTGCGAAAATATTTTTGTTGGTGTTTTCTGTATGCATTCAAGGATATTAGCAAGATTTCATATTTGGGTAAGACTGAAATGCTGTGTACACTTATTTGGAAGTAAGTTTTATTAATGAATGAGGAACTTCTGAGTAAATATAGGATCGGACTGTAGCAAGTGTCCAGAACTTTCTAGAAGAAAGGGCTGGTCGCTATTCGACAAAATACCGTTTCATGAGATGTCAAGTAAATGTTTAGTCTGGTTAGGAGAGTCTTAAATTGACAATAGACATGTTGCAGATTTCAGGAAGTTTGACATTATATAGGAGAAGAATACATAATCACCCATATTGACTAGGTAGATACTCCTAGAATTTAGTTCCCTTTTATGAATTACTAGTCTCTGAATCCAGATAAAATTTGCAATAACAAATACAATACATGACTTATGCCATTAATATATGGTACTTAACCTCAGATATTTTTTCCTCATTGCTCTTGCTTTTACTTTTAAAAAAGTATATTTATTTGACTCAAAAGGTCATAATTTAGTTTTTAAAAGTCAAGAGATTTTACCATGTTTGTTGGAATTAAGATTTCATTTTAAAACAGGTGATTTTTTAAAAGATAATATATGGAAATCCTTTTAAAAATCCTATTTTTATCACTTATTCGTATCCATCTTACAGACTCCCAAATTGTTTTCCATTTTTCTCTTTCATTCTACATGTAGCTGTCAAAATTCTATTTATAAGTTCAGAACAGTCCCATTACCTTCCCCAAAGTACTTTTAAGAAAACCTGGCTTCCACGTGATTGTGCTTGCATATCTCTAATGGACATGTTTCCGTGACTGCCACTTACTTTAGTCATTAAACGCAACGTTGCATAGAGATGGTCTTCACAGCTACATAATCAGAAGTATAACAACATTTCATATTTAGAGTATTTGTTTATTATCAAGGGCCTTAGTACTTTTTAAAAGACTCTCCAGAAACTAGTGAATAGACACACAAGCTGTGAAATTCTGCTTCTGTTAATAGAATTTCTTATTAGCCTATTTTATAGTGAAATTTAATTCAAGCCAGTTACTCGCTACAAAATTGAACTACCTTAGGGAGTTGCTGTGGCCTGGGGGATTCTAACATATTTTTGCGTTTCTAGGTACGAGCACACCAGTTAGTTTTACCACCCTGCGATGTAGTGATCAAAGCTGTAGCTGACTATGTCCGCAATATTCAGGACACCTCTGATTTGGATGCCATAGCAAAAGATGTTTTTCAGCATTCGCAGGTAAAGGAGAAACAAAAATAATGGACATATGCTTGTTGTTAAACCGTATTGCAGTGCTAACAAATGGTGAATATACTGTTGTTCTGTGTGTTCCTGTGCACATGTGTGCAAGTGTGTCCTTTTCCCTGAACCATGATTTGGCCAGGCAATGCTGGCTGCATAAGCATGTCACAGGGTGCACTCATTCGTAACCCTTTTAGTTTTTGTTTTATGCAGTTGCATAATAATAAATGTGTCCCATGTGGTGTTTGAAATGTTGCTTATAGTTGTTAATTTGTAATAAAGATTTTTGAACTTCTTATTTTAGTCTAGAACGGATGACAAAGTTAAAAGATTTAAGAGAGCCGTTGCATATTATTCAGCAACTAATAAGCCTATGCCATTTCATCCACCATACTACCTAGGTAAGTGCTGGAATTTATTTTGATTACAGTAATCTCTCTCTTTTTCTTTTCTTTTTTTTTTTAATATAGAGCAGGGGTGGCCAAACTTGCTTCATGTAAGAGCAACATACGATAAACCTCAGATGTTTGAGAGTGGAAAGAGAAATATTTGAGTGCCACAATATTTAAGAAGCATTTAAATGCTTAAACATATTTAAACATTAAACTTATGTTTTAATCCAGCGGACTCTCAGTTTATGCCTGGTAAATAATTATAAAGCTTGAAAAATTCTTATTTACCTTTTATATTAATTGTGATGCAAAAAGGAGCTCAGCCAACGCATTTCCGAGAGCCACACATTATGGGTCAAAGAACCGCACGTGGCTCAGGAGCCCCAGTTTGGCCACCCCTGATATAGAGCATCTTATGTGTTTCTTTTTCTTCCAAACCCTATTTTCATTTAAACAATAATAATTACCAGATTTTTAGTATTTATTTCCAAATCTGGCTTAGGTGGCAGGTTGAACTCTGACTCTCAATTTCAGCAGTTGGTGGTAGTTGTTAGCATATATTAACAGTGGAGTGGTGTGTGTTTTCTTATCTTGTAGTTGCCTGTCCTTGCTTGTGAAACTAGAGCTTGGCCTGAGCCCTCTGTCCTTCTATTTTTGGACAACATAGTGATTTTTCTTTAGGCACATCTGGATATCATTTTTCTGGACCCACGGTAGACAAAGTTCTTACCTGGATATGGTACTAACTAGCGGTGTCACTTGGGCCTAGCGACACATTTTGGAGTTCTAAATTCCCACATGCAAAGGGAGAGGGGTGAACTCCCAAATTTGACCTGGCCAGTGTGGTTTCTACACATACAAGGTTTCTTGTAGCAAAGTGACTTGGTGAATTTTGCTTCAAAGAATAAGGTGTCAAAAAGCATCCAGTTAATGCTATGTAGTTCTGGACTTCCTCAGATAAACAAAAATCCTGAGGCTAGTCTTATTCTGTATACATGCAGAATTTGCAGATAGATGATCACTTGACCCACAATGGCAATTATGACAAAGAAAATCTACACATGTAACCATATGGAAATCTAAAACTAGAACTTTTTTTAAATGTTACATTCTCTGCATTAGTGAAACAGTTTTTAAATAGAAAATGCTTGAAACTGGGGCAAAGCACCATCTGGATAAATGTCAGATCCCCATCTGTGGACTTTGTCTGTCCTGAAGTGATGTCACTTCAGTTTGCAATGGAAATCACAATAATTGGGACTTGCTCACATAGGGCTCTAAATATTGGGAGTCTTGTTTTTTTTTTACTCTAGACCAACTACGCAATAACCGGCTTATTCTGAGATAAACTACCTTGTCAAAGGGCATGTACTCGATCTGTAGCACAGACTGACTTCTCTGTTTGTCAAGCTAATGGCTGACTCACTGGGAGCAATCTGTTCTTTCTTTTCGGAATAATTTCTAATTAGGTGACCTTCATTAGGCTAATTGAACATGGATATATCAATTGATATAAAATAGTCTGCTGTTGGATGTTGATTCCTCCTTCCTTTTGTTTTAAAAGTCTTGCTTCCTGATCAGCTGAGAAGAATGTGTTACCAATCACAGAGGAGTTGTGCCTTCTTTATTGTTATGGTTAAAGTGAACATAAACGTCTAAGATGGTGTGCGTTCACTTCTCTTTTGTGTGTTATATGAATTTTGAGGAGTTAAAGACAAGTTTCACTTCAGAATTGAAAGCAGGATCTGCCTACTGAGAAATAGAAAGTAAATAACCTATGGTAAAAGGATGGGAGTGACTGCAATATAAACAGAACAGGGTGAGATATTGAAAAGAAAAAATAAACAGACAGAAGAGGAAGTGGAGAATGTGTCTCCTGAGAGAAAGAGAACTGAAACAAAACTGGCATGCACAGGCACTGAAGAAAGTTGAAACGGAGCAAGAACAAATAAACTGTACAGTAGGAAATGAGGTCAA
Organism: Plestiodon gilberti rubricaudatus; assembly: GCA_026170595.1. Lineage (NCBI taxonomy): Eukaryota > Metazoa > Chordata > Lepidosauria > Squamata > Scincidae > Plestiodon > Plestiodon gilberti. The sequence continues at coordinate 215,634,804 of JANXHW010000002.1, read as the reverse complement.
AGTTTTTAAAACAGCAAAGCTTAACATCAAGCATTTGTTTGTATGTAATTGCTTTATCGTCTTGATGAGTTAAGTAAAATGCATGTCTTGACCAGACTATATACAAGGGACTATATACATATTGCAACCCATATGATGTTTTTGAAAAGTTCTTCATTCCCATTTTCCAATAACAGCCAGACCAAATCATTTTGGAATGCCGGGTATAGTGCCACCATATGCCACTCAGATGCTCAACATTCCACAGACCCCTCTGCAAGCAAAACATGTGGCAAGTATACTCTCTCTCCCCTCTTCCCCAATTCTGCTGGGGTTTGCAATGGATATGGGGAGCCTCGGCAGTTTGCACATAGCTAAGAAAAACCTGTTTAACATATAATCCATATTATCTCTTTTAGGCCCAGCATATGTCTAATCAAGGAAATGTCCAAGGTCAGGGTCCATACCCTTATAACCTCTCAGAACCAGCCATCACCTTGGACGCAAGTGGAAAAAGTCTGTCTGAGCAGAACAACTACAGCAACATTCCTCATGAAGGAAAACATACACCATTATATGAACGATCCTCTCCGATAAACCCAGCTCAGAGTGGGAGCCCCAATCATGTGGATTCAACATATTTTCCTGCCTCTTCTACATCATCTTCCTCCGACAATGATGAAGGCAGTGGGGGTGCCGTGAAGTAAGTATAACAAGAAGTTTTAGCAGGACTTAGAAGAAACAAGTTGCTGGTTGCTTGTTAAAACTAGCTGCGTGTGACTAGATTGTCATGGACAATATTGTAGCTATGCTGGTCCATCAGCAAAAACACAAAAGCCAGTTTCCAAATAGCCTAACCAAACCAGGTCTTAACCAAACCATGTCTAACCAAAATGACATAAAGTTATGAGTGAGTGGCAAGCTTTAGAATTTCCTTTCGCCTGATGAAGAGTTCTGGAGAACTCAAAAGCTTGTTGCTCACAACCTTTTGTGAGTCATTTTTCTTGGTCTTAATAAAGGTATTACTAAATTCTAGCTTTTGAAGCTTCTCATACTATTGCTGTTGTCTGTATTCGGTTTATGCTTATGATGACTGGATTTGCACAATGCCAGGTCTGTTGGTAGAGGATGCTTGTTTTGACTGTGCTGAGTCGTAGGCAAGATAGGACTTTGCACCATACTGAGTGCTTGTAGATGATCAGGTCTTGTGTGTCCTGGGTAGGCATCATGGATAATTTCACCTATATTGCCAGTAGCCAAATTACAGAAGAGGGCATTTTTGTCCCTAGTTTTTATTGTAGTTAGCTTTATTAAAATGCTTGTATTCCAGAAGAACATGTTGTGCTAATTTTTATCAATACAGTAAAACCAGTATCCATAGGGAATGGGCGTTGCCAGTTAACAAAGCTTTTACTGAACAAAACCAACCCATCCTGCTGTCAACCCCCTCCCTTGCTTACCAGGCAGGGCTTAGCTCTGCTGTACCTCCTTCCTTCCTCACAAAGTCCGTCAAGGAACGGAGGCTCTCTGCTTCCCAGTGATGGGGACTTGAGTCTTGCAACTCGCCCATAAGTCCGACTTAATTGACTTGACTCGGTAATCATAAAGGACTCGCAAGACTCGACTCGAGACTTGGAGCCTTTTACAATGAATCGAATTTTTAAGTCCCTATACTTTAAAGGCTCCAGAGAGTTGCTTGCAAAAGAAAGAAAAGAGAATGGAGTTGTTTTCCTTCCTCTTCCTTACAGGTTTTCTGTAATGCAGGAGCCTCGGAACAGGAAGGGAGGCAAACACGGACACTTCTCTCACACGCACGCGCGCGCACGCACACGCGCACACACACACACACAAGCACAGCACCCACCCATTTCCCCTATTAAATAGATAGAGACCCGCGACCAAAGACTTGGGACTTGACTGGAGACTTGGAGTCAGAGACTTGATCCACATCCCTGCTGCTTCCTAAGCAGGGCCTTTGAATGGATGGAAGAGGAAAGTCCCTATTCTTGGAGGGTCCTCGTGGGGGAGAATGGAATGGCACTGGAGAGCTGAGCCCTGTCTGATAAGTGAGCGAGGATACAGGCAGGCAGGCGGTGAGCTAGGTTAACCAACCCTTTATTAATCAGCAAGCTTGATTGACCGGCATCGCCACCCGCTGTCACAGGCAGGGAAAGATGCTAGTTAACCAGGTGTGCTGGTTGACAAAGCTTATACTGTATTAGAACTTCATAGTGAAGTAACCTGGATATTTATTTTGAAAAGTTAATAAGGTTAGGTTTGTTTCCAGTAGTCTTTTATTATGTTTTGGTTCTACTCTACTACAAAATCTAACTTGCTGTATTGTCTATGATACAGAGGTTCTTAGACTTAGACCTAGCAAATTTTACTAGCTTTTGTGGAAAGAGGGGAAAGAATAGTCGATTGCCTTCTGTTAACCAGTGTATAAACACTTAAATTTCAGAAGTTTAAATTTCAGAAATCTGCTAACTTTCTGCCTTGCAAATAAGTTTTGGAAGCCTGCTCATGCTTCTACATGTTAGCTATTTGTGGCTTAAAAGGAACAAAAGATGCATCTTTTATAAAGCATCTCTCCCTAATCCTCTGGACACCACTTCTACAGTAGTCCAACTGGCTGTTAACAAGCCTTATTTACAGATCCTTTGGGCTTAAGTTTGAACATGAATATTAACGTAGTATATTTTTCAGAATTACAAATACCTGCAAAAACATGTTTGTCCTGTTTATCTTGATTATCGGTGATGCTGCAAAGCAGTAATATACTTAGTATTAAAAACCTTGTGGTGTTCTTTCTTCAGTCATGTCAGTGGGAACAAATCGAGCTGGGAAAAAACAGGAACCCAGTCTGAAAACCAAGCACGTGGGGATCTAGGAGACCAAACAAAGGTAATGTTGTTCTAAGTGTAGTAGTCTGTGTTGATGAGTGTTTGAATGTAACAATGTGGACTACATTGTATGCAGAATTATACATTAAGAGGTATCCAGTAGGAAAAAATTATACCTCAGCTTCTCAAGTTTTCGCGGCCAGTACGTATAACAGAATTTAAAATTAAAAAGTACACGTTTTTGGGCTGTTTATTTAGCCATGAACTTGTGCTGTTTTAACTTGAATAAACTGCCTGAAAACTTGGACTTTTTAATTTTAAATTTGGAAATTATACCGTTTTGCCCAAATGCTGCACTTGTTCTGTTCACATGTGTATGATGCTTATCAGTCAGAGGCTTCACTAGGGCTGGTATCACCCGGTGCAGTAACTCAAGGTGTCATCCCCATTAACTTTATTTATTTTACTATATAGCAGTACAGGTCACCCAACAAATCAGTAACCAACACGAAACCAGTGCCAACGTGATGACACACAACTGAAGGGCAACCTGATCCTACCTAAGATAAAGTGACCAGCCGAAATTGCCAGCCACTGCATTCTAGCTGGGCTGCATCCTAGTTGGATGTTTGTCCCCTTCCCCCCGGTGTAAGCGCCAGAGGCCCCAGTGGACCTCCTCGGATACGCGCCAGCTCTTCAGCTGGCATGAGGCCGTGTAAGGCCGGCCCGGCATGAGAAGGGGCGTTGGATATTGGCAAAATCCAGTGCCGCTATCCCTGCCCCCTCCAAGACCAGGCCGGCCAGTGGCCCAACACCTCATTGGCTCTTGGAACAGTCAGTCTCATTGAACATAAGAAGAGCCCTGCTGGATCAGGCCAAAGGCCCATCTAGTCCAGCTTCCTGTATCACACAGTGGCCCCACCAAATGCCTCAGGGAGCACACAGCCAACAAGATAACCTGTTCCCTGCTGCCACTCCCCTGCACCTGGCACAGAGAAAACCTACTTCTAAAACCAGGAGGTTGCTTATGGCTTGTAACCTGTGATGGTCTTTTCCTCCATGAATCTGTCCAAACCCCTTTTAAAGGCATATAGGCCAGGTGCTATCACCACATCCTGTGGCAAGGAGATGAATTACATGCTGGGTAAAGAAATATTTTCTTTTATCCGTTCTAACTCTCCCTCCACTCAATTTTAGTGCATGTCCCCTGGTTCTGGTGTTGCGCGAGAGGGAGAAGAATTTCCCTCTATCCACTCTCTCCATCCCATGCATAATTTTATACGTCTCAATCATGTCCCCCCTCAGCCGCCTTTTTTTCTAGACTGAAAAGCCCCAAACGCTGTAGCCTTTCCTCATAAGGGAGGTGCTCCAGTCCACGAATCATTCTGGTCGCTCTTTTCTGCACCTTTTCCAATTCAACTACTGTATTTCTTCAATTCTAAGACACATGTTTTTTCCCAATATAGCATTTCAAAAAATGGGGTGCGTCTTAGAATCGAAGGTCTCCAAAAAGCACCCCAAAATGCTATCTTCTTACTTACTGGGGCTTGGGGGAGCTTCAGGGAGACCCGCACGACCCAGTTCGGCAAAAAACGGTGATATTCAGCCATTTCTGGTTTTCACGAAAACCAGAAATGGCCAAAAATTGCTGTTTTTCGCCGAAGTGAAGATCAGGGAGGCCTGTAGAGGGTTGCACAGGCATCCCTGAAGCTCCCCCAAGCCCAGGTAACGAAGGAAATGGCACTTTCTGGCTGGGCCAGAAATGCTATGCAAAGGCAGTGCACTCAGTCATCCTCAGCTGCAGGAGACATGCTGGGGAGAGTTGGTGCTGAGCGGGTAGATTCAATGAAAGGAGGAGAATCTTACAATCGATGGATTTTTTTTCCCTGCTGGTGGTACTGAAAGTAAAGGTGCACCTTAGAATTGATGGCGCCTTAGACTCGAAGAAATACGGTATATCCTTTTTGAGGTGTGGTGACCAGAACTGGACACAATACTCCAGATGCGGCCTTACCATCGATTTGTACAAAGGCAAAATGATGCTGGCTGTTTTATTCTCAATCCCTTTTTTAATGATCCCAAGCATGGAATTGGCCTTCTTCACAGCCGCCGCACACTGGGTCGACACTTTCATCGACCTGTCCACCAGCACCCCAAGATCTCTCTCTTGATCCGTCACAGACAACTCAGAACCCATATATGTGAAATTTTGGTTTCTTGCTGCAATGTGCATCACTTTGCACTTACTTACATTGAAGCGCATCTGCCATTTTGCTGCCCATTCTCCCAGTTTGGAGAGATCCTTCTGGAGCTCTTCACAATCCCTGCTGGTCTTCACCACCCGGAAAAGTTTAGTATCATCTGCAAACTTGGCCACCTCACTGCTTATCCCCAACTCCAGGTCATTTATGAATAAGTTGAAAAGCACCGGTCCCAAGACCGATCCTTGGGGCACACCACTTTTCACCTCTCGCCATTGTGAAAATTGCCCATTGACTCCCACTCTCTGTTTCCTGGTCTTCAACCAGTTCCTAATCCACAAGAGGACCTGCCCTCTTATTCCCTGACTGTGGAGTTTTCTCAGGAGCCTTTCATGAGGGACCATGTCAAACGCCTTCTGAAAATCCAGATATATAATATCCACGGGTTCGCTCGCATCCACATGCCTGTTGACCTTTTCAAAAAATTCTAACAGGTTTGTGAGGCAAGACTTCCCCTTGCAGAAGCCATGCTGACTCTCCCTCAGCAAAGCTTGTTCTTCTATGTGTTTTAAGATTTTTATCTTTAATGAGACTTTCCACCATCTTCCCTGGAACAGATGTTAGGCTGACCGGCCTGTAGTTTCCCGGGTCCCCCCTCCTTCCTTTTTTAAAGATTGGCGTGACATTAGTTATTCTCCAATCCTCTGGCACAGTGGCTGTTTTAAGGGACAAGTTGCATATTTCGGTCAAGAGGTCAGCAACTTCATTCTTGAGTTCCTTCAATGTAGACAATGTCAAAATTGGTCAGTTTTGAGTTAAGGAAATCCACTTTTTGTTACATAAGGCAGTTGTGTTTTCTTTCTCCAGTTATTTGGCCATAACGTTTGATAGAATACAGAGAATTCAACACGGTTTCATTACATTCTGAATTAAATTACCTTTCCAATGATATATAATTATTGTATTATTACCCAGGAAGTAATGATACATTGTATTGTATCCTGGGAAGGGATCACCCGGGCCCTTGACTTTCCTACTCTTATTTTATTTATTTATTTATTTATTTATTTATTTATTTATTTTTCACATTTTTATACCACCCTTCCTCCAAGGAGCTCAGAGTGGTGTACATATTTCCTCCCCTCCTTTTTGTCCTCACAACAACCCTGTGAGGTAGGTGGGGCTGAGAGAGAGTGTCTGGCCCAAGGTCACTCAGGAAGCTTCGTGGCTGAGCGGGGCTTCAATTCCAAGTTCTTTGTTTGTTTACCAGTCAGTTGGGAAAGAAGAAGGAACAAACAATACCAACAACTATGGCAAAAATTGCTATTGCCTTCAAATGATGCAGTAACCCTTTCGTGCATCACATGAGCCTCTTAGGTGACAGGAAGGTCAAAACAGACAAAAAAATGGACCATAAAATAGGGGGAAATCTTTTTATATTCCTGATCCATAAATGTCACAAATAAGTAGAAATTTTCCAAAAGGTTTCCACAATTTTGGCACTACACACACACACACACACACACACACACACACACACACACACACACACACACACACACACACACACACACACACACACACAAATCTTCAAGACACTACGGTAGGATGCCTAGACAAATGAAAGAAAATATCACAGTACTTTGCATGGCAAAGCAAGTGCTGTAACCAGTGTCAAACTGTGAAATGTTTCCCTTTTACTGGTAAAAGGTTTTGCTCAACATGGCAAGGATGTAAATGCCAAAAAAAAAAAAAGAGGACAGGTGAGGAAATCTAACCAGTTTATCTGCCTGTCAGGCTTTTAATAGGTGACCTAATTTCATCCATCTTTCTAGCTATAAAGAGCTTACTTTTACATGTCATCATTTACAGGGTCAACTGGAAACAATCCAGAATTATGAAGATTTGATTTTCTGGCATTTTGTTTGGCATATTTTGACTTTAACAGTGTGTGTGTGCATGCATGCACGTTTTCGTCTTGAATTTTTTTTTTGAAAGTTTTGACAGACTTTTTGACTGGCTGCCTACTAATTTCCTTAGCCCCTTTGACTTTGATCTCTTCTCATCCTGCCTAAGCCCCCATCATAAAGCCTAATTATCCCCCTTGCCCACGGAAGTTATGATTGCAGATTTAATTTCCAATTATATTATATTATAAGGTAAAGGTGACCCCTGACAATTAAGTCCAGTCGTGTCCGACTCTAGGGTGTGGTGCTCATCCCCATTTCAAAGCCGAAGAGCCAGCGTTGTCCGAAGACGCCTCCGTGGTCATGTGGCCGGCATGACTCTCCTTGCCGCAGCGCGTAGCATGTGGCTGGAACACGGAGCGCTGTTTACCTTCCCGCAAGCGGTACCTATTTATCTACTCACATTAACATGCTTTGGAACTGCTAGGCTGACCAAGCAACGAGAACTCACCCCAGTTGCAGATTCGAACTGCCGACCTTTCGATTGACAGCTCATGGTTCAGCGGTTTAACCTAGAAACAGTGATTTTTTCGCTCCACAGGACGCATCGGACCATAGGACGCATGCATCCTATGGAGGTAAAAATAGGGAAAAAGAATTTTTTACTTACCTGGGTTTGTGGAGGCTTCGGGGAGGCCTGCAGAGGGTCGCGCAGGCCTCCCCGATCTTCAGTTCGGCGATAAATGGCTCTTTTCGGCCATTTCCGGTTTTCGCGAAATCCGGAAATGGCCGAAAAGAGCCATTTATTGGAGCCATTTACTGCCGAACTGAAGATTGGGGAGGCCTGCAGAGGTTCACGAAAACCGGAAATGGCTAAAAAGAGCCATTTATCACTGAACTGAAAATCGGGGAGGCCTACAGAGGGTCGCGCAGGCCTCCCCGAAGCCCCCACAAGCCCAGGTAAGATTAATTAAACATTCGCTCCATAAGATGCATGCTTATTTCCCCCTATTTGGGGGGGGGTGCGTCTTATGGAGCAAAAAATATGGTACGTCATTGTCAAGCACTAAAATCAATCAATACTAGATAATGCAAAACAACTTTTATAGCTAAAACATATTCCAGAAAAGGAAAACTTTCGCTTCTGGGTGTGGGGAAGATTGAGTATGGTGGGCCTTCTCAGGGGTTTGTGCACTGGTCTGTCTTTTTGCAAACTTGTCAGTTCATAGAATCGTAGAATCCTAGAGTTGGAAGGGACCTTCAAGGTTCACTAGTCCACCCCCTGAACTTCCAAATGATTATGACTCAAAATATGTCAGAACTTCATTGGTTCCTTGATATGGTAACTGTGCAGGTTGGTAATTGGTGTGTGTGTGTGTGTGTGTGTGTGTGTGTGTGTGTGTGTGTGCGTGCGTGCGCTTTGCTCCAGTGGTATAGATGTATTTAAACATGTTTTTAAACTAAACATAAATGGAGGAAGTGAAGCAGAAACATGGCACTTGATAGTACTCACTATGAATAATTTTGTATCCAAATAATTAATAGATGTATTCCTGTCCTTTAGTGTTTAGAATTGGGCATTTGATTTATCCAAATTCTGCCAACAGATTGACTCAGGGCCCAATCCTATCCAACTTTCCAGCACCGATGCAGCTGTGCCAACAGGGCGTGCGCTGCATCCTGCGGTATGGAGGGGGACCAGCCACAGAGGCCTCCTCAAGGTAAGGGAAAGTTTGTTCCCCTATCTAGTGGCTGAATTGATGCTGGAAAGTTGGATAGGATTGGGCCCTGAGTTTTTTATATTGTCTGTTATAGCACAGCAGAGCCATTGCAAATGGATGACTTTGATCATTAACAGCAGTGGTTCCCAAAGTTACTGGCATCGCAGCACCCCTGCTGACGTGGAGCTTGGGACCCAGAAGTAAATGGCGATGACATGTGTGTAATGATGTCACTGCCACTGACTTCTGGGATCCGAGACCATGACACGACCCAGAAAACGGCAGTTAAGAGGCTGATTAACAGTGTTTACCAGAATCCACACCAAAAAAAAAAATGGTTTTCAGACTTCTGTCTCAGGACACCTTGTAGAGGGAACTTGAAGATTATGGAGGCTGGAAGGTTAAGTGACCCATCCTTCCACACTTGTAAAGTAGATTTCAGGCTGACACACCTAGGGTGTGATCAGCAGCTCATGTTCCTTTCACCTTGATGAATTGAACTTGGTGCCCTTAAATGCACCAAATGATACCAGACATTCAAAACAAAGACAGCAGAGAATCTAGAACACAGTAGTCTTGTTACAGTAAACAAGTGCAGAGTGTAGGATAGGAAGCACCCTGTCCTCAATAACTACATGTAGAAACACAGCATAATGTATGCAGACAGAAAGCCTATTTGAATATTAAGACTATAATATGAAGTGAATGGGTTGAAGAATAATGATTTCTGCCCCTGCTAGCAAGTAGTAGTACTAACTAACCCAAGTGAGACACATGCCTTCCCTCTTTATCTTACCTTGCAAAGGATATTTGGCTACAGTCAAATAGGCTGTAGGTTGATCAAAGGACAAATTTGGTTTCCCTTCCTTACCTTAATTGTGCCTGCTACTTCTGCAAGGTTTATTCATACACTGCTGACTAACCCATACCAAGATTTGCTTGACCAAACTTTATAGACCTTATAGAAAACTTGATTTGACATTAACTGTAGAGCAAAGCTTTGTGGCTCAACTAGCTTAATCATTCTCAAAAAGTTTGAGAATTACACACAGTGCACTTTATTTAGTGGGAATGTACAAGAGAATTTTTTAATATTGGAAGTCTGGAGGAATTGAAGGCTCTTTATTCAGCCACCTGCTTTGGAAGACGTCTTCCTTAGAGTTCTTACAAACATTTAGTAAACTATTAATGATTGGCTCCAACCCATTATTTTCATTGGACAGAGAAGCACTCGCTCTTTGCAGTGGGGCTTTTCTGCTTCTTACTGAAGTCCCCTGTGCTCCCAAAATCTACTCTGCAGTGACTTGGGATGAGGTGTGTGGGGCTGCAGCAGCACAGGGACATCAGGAGTTTCCATCTTACGCAAGTTGTAAGTGTCTTTCTGGATCCAACACAGTGTATCTTAGTACAGTGGACCCTTTTATTTGCCAGTTCAGGACCTGCGGGTCCCAGACCTGCGAATGCAAACACTAAAAACACTAGTTTCTTAGGTTTTCATGGCTTGAAGAAGCTCATCACAGAATGAGTGAAACATTGGATCAATTCTAATAATCTTTTACATGGCTTCAACACCCGAAAGTTTTTATTCCTCTGGAACTTCTGACTAAAAACTCTGTTTAAAGAAGAAGAAAAAAGCCCCATTTTATCTTTTAAAAAGCCAAACCGCTGCGTTTTCCACAAGCCTCCACAAGACTTCTTGAAGCTGCACGACCCACTCCCTGGTCACACGAAGACTCTTCCCCCCCCGCCTTGTCCCAGAATGCACCCTAGGATAAGGCTGGGGGGGGGGGGGAATAGCCTTCATTCGACCCGAAAGTGGGTTGTGCCGCTTCAAGAAGTCTTGTGGAGGCTTGAAAACGCAGCGGTTTGGCATTTAAAAGGTAAAATGGCTTTGGGGGCTTCTTTCCCGTTTAAACAGCGTTTTTATTACGGATTTGGCATCCGCAAATCTTCACTATCTACGGTGTCCAGAGCGGATCCCCCGCGGATAGCGAGGTCCCACTGTGTGTAGAAATTTACATTGAAACTACATTTTGCAATTAGATGTAGTTCTCAAAAATTCTCTTTTGCAAACAAATAGGAAGAGTTAAGGTTCCTATGAGGTGGAAGTTCAGCAAGTCTGTGTTACAAAAAGCTTCTGATCAGGATATTTTTCTGTTTGCTTTCTTATAATTAACATCACTTGTGTGTCACTTGTATACCCATTTTAGCTGCCAAAGAATCGTGTCCACTAAATTTCACTATGAAGCAGAAATTTCCTAGCATTTTTCAAGGTTGCTGTATAATTTTCCTTCATGGCTATAAAGTATCTGAATTTGACAAATACCAGTATTCTATAAGTGCAGAAGGCAACCGTGTGTGTGTGTGTGTGTGTGTGTGTGTGTGTGTGTGTGTGTGTGTGTTTTGCCTCAGTTGCAAATAAATACCAACTTGTTCTCAAACTCATATGAAGCTGCTTGATATTTGCTTACATATTTTTAACTGGTATCTTAAAAGCAGATATATGTATTCAAAGTTGACTTTTTTATGTCTTATAGGCAGAAGGTTCCTCGACTGTTTCTTCAGGAAACCAGGCAGCTGAAGTAAAAGGGAACCGAGCCAGTAGTGCACAAATCCCATGTCTGTTGTCAATGCCCACCAGGAACCATATGGATATTACCACTCCTCCATTACCTCCTGTAGCACCTGAAGTATTACGAGTGGCAGAACATAGACACAAAAAGGGGTTGATGTATCCTTACATCTTTCATGTTCTAACCAAGGTAGAGTTCTCAGATTCAAGTGCTTATAAAGCAAAGGTGCTAAACGCATCAGTGGATACTTGCTGTCATCTCTGGGTTTCTAATTAGCAGCTCATATATAAGCTTTGTCTACATATACAGCAAAACTGAGGTGGTAGAGCTCTGGGATAATGGAATGGACCTTACCATGTCAGGCTACAGTTAGAAATCACGAGGGTGAGGAAAACATGTCAGAAATATGCAAGCGTTTATGACCTTAAAATCGTTTAAATATGACCAATTAAACCAAAAATATCTAAAGACCCAAAATATGACTTTATAGTTTTCCAGGCCTGGGTCAGGGAAGAAGCCTCTGCCTGCTGAAAGCATTTTTAAAAAAGATCTCTCTCACACTCACAGAGAGAGTTGGGGAGCAAATGAGGAAAATGGGGGGGGGGAGGAACCATCAAATTCTCACTTTCTTTGCTAGTTTGAACTTGCTGGCTTATCGGGACGGTTGCCGATGACCAAAATGTGTTTGTTACAAAATTAAGCACAAATATGATGTAACATTAAAAAAACGCCAAAATATGACTTCTGGCAAAATAAAAACGTAATTCTCACCAGATTACACATAAACATGCTTTGACTTTTAAATTCAGATAAAGGTTGCAGATGTCATAGAAATCCACACCCTAGAAATCACATTTATGAATGTGTCCTTGTAGAAAACTAGCATGTTAGGGACTAACTGGGAAAGAGTCGTTCTCCCTGGTGTATCAGGTTTTTTTAAAAAAAAAATTACAGGGAGTATTTGCATGGGGAAAATATTCAAAAATGGTACCCTCACCTGTGCCCTGAAGTTTCTTCTGTCTTGTGCTGTTGCATGAGTGGGCCAGGCTACAACTGATTTCCTGTACTTAGAACTTACGCCCCTTTTAAAATGTGTACTTTCTAGGAATGCACCTCTCTCATGGAGCAATCCTCTGTAACTTTCCACCTGTGGAGTGCACACTCTGCAGGTGGAGGGTGCCGTAAACGCGCCGTAAAGCACGTTTTTGGCTCCCTTGGAGTAAGGTCCGCCGGTGCGGAGGCCGGCAGAGCTCTCTCTGCCGCTCACCCGACCCTGCAGCCACCGGAGCAGGTAAGGGTTGCCCCGGTGGGTGCAAGGGCGGGCTGAGCGGTGAGGGAGGGCGGCCGTTGGGTGAACTGGCCTGGGAGGGGGTGGGGTTATCAGTGGCATTCCCGTTCCCAGGCTTGGCGGCCTTTTCCCGCTGCTCCAAATGTACGTTGGCTCAAGATCCGACGTACATCCGAGGAAGCCATTTGGGTCCAGGCAGCCCTGCACCGTGGGAAGGGAACGAACATCCCCTTCTCCCGAGGAGTCCCTGGGCTGGCCGCGGATCCGGGCTGCCCATCTCATCTTATGTTTCTGTTTTTGATGATGAATGATGTGCACAGGGGCACACATCCTGCTGCTGCAACATTCAGTGGCTACAGCTGGTGTTTGTTCATCATCTACATTCTGATAAATTTCAGAGACTGAAGAAAGTAAACACCAATACCTTGGATTCTTTTCTTCAAATATGTATGAAAATGTTCCCTAAAACTTGTAGGAACTATGTTACCGATATAATTCACGGATTTTCAAGTTTATCTTTGGTTAATTATTTTGTTCTCTATACAGGGTGAAATCAAAATTGGAGTTTCTATTGAAGATGAAGCAAACAAAGATCTGCCTCCCGCTGCTCTTCTTTATAGGCCAGTTCGTCAGTATGTTTACGGAGTCCTGTTCAGTTTGGCAGAAAGCAGAAAAAAAACAGAGAGACTTGCTTTTAGAAAGAACAGACTTCCTCCAGAATGTATGTATTTGCCTTTCATTGTTACCTGCAAACTGTAGAACAAAGACTCAAAGGTCCAGATTCACATAATGTATACTGTAGCACCTTCAAAGTTATTCACAGAAATCCCTGCTAATCCCTACACCAGTTCTGTAAAGGAGACTGCTAGTAGCGCTGTATTGTAAATAGGGGGCTAAGACTGAGAGAATAGTAGTAAATGGTGTCCTGTCCTGAAGATGGCCTCGCAGACAGCATTCTTTAAATTTTTATTGTAGTTATCTTTATTTGTATATATTTTTGATTTTATAAAACTTCTAGAAGCAGTAAACCTGTTGGAGTTCAATAAATTAGGAATTACATTAATTTCCAATTAATTATTTCCTAATAATTAGGAACTACAGCACAATGAAAACATTCCCAACCCTATTTTTAATTTGTATTATCTTGCATTCACTGTGGCTTGGACAGGAAAATCTTGGGCACAAACCACAGGTAAATATTTCACACACTTTGATGCTTTCAAAGTGTCTGATGCTCTCTTGGGGCTTGTTTACTCACCTTGTTTTACTTTCTGCTTGCCCTTTAGCATCTCTTTTAATATTAGCTCACCCTCCCCCAAATGATGATGCTTATGAGTACAACTTTAAAAAAAATTAAAAGTGTGATTTATTAAACAGTGTAATTTATTAAAAACTATAACATCACTTCCTGTTTACTGACATCACTTCCGGCCCTAGATCTTAGGGGGGTCCCGACTAATACATATTTTCATAACATCAAGATTCTTCAAATTGAAAGCATTTTTAAAAAAGATCTCTATAAAAAATATAGAATCAGATCTGGAAGAAACCAGATTTTGTCCAATATCCCAGTCTGTTCATCCAGTGGCAGAACCAACCAACCTTTGCTCAACCTGAACAGTAAAGTTCATTGTGTGTTCTGTCATCCACCTTTGCTGGGACAAATAAAACAATTTTAGCGTCTCCTTAAGGTGTGTTTCCTTCATTTTTGGAAGAACAAAGGACAATCACCTACAGACCTATCAGCATTTCAGTAAAGATTAACCAGTACTCCATGAGTTAACATCAGAGTTTTTTTTTTTTAATGGTTAAATTTCCTGTCCTAATCAAATTACTTCACAGAATTCTTAGATTTCGGTTATTGAAGTTAAAATAACCAAAGACGCCAAAGTTAAAAATGAAAACCCAATTGCAGAGAGCTTTCCCATATAAATTAATGGCAGCTTAGTTTGCAAAGTACAAAGCCTTAGAACAATTGCATAAGTTGAGTGTGTGAGTGAGAGTGCGCAATATGAAACTGATAACTGCACATTAAATGTTCTGACTAGAACCCATTCTTGGTAAATTGCTTGGCTCTCTGTACAGAAAGACAAAAGTACAGTATCTGATTTCTTTTTATTATTATTATTCTGCAGTTTCACCAGTGATAATTAAAGAATGGGCTGCTTACAAAGGAAAGTCTCCCCAGACCCCCGAGTTAGTAGAAGCTCTTGCATTTAGGGAATGGACCTGTCCCAATTTGAAGAAACTGTGGCTGGGAAAAGCAGTAGAGGACAAGAATCGAAGAATGAGGGCATTCTTGGCCTGTATGAGGTCAGACACACCAGCAATGCTAAACCCAGCTAATGTGCCCACTCCCCTTATGGTGCTCTGTTGTGTATTAAGGTGAGTGTTTTAACTGGTCTTGGTGTAGGCTAAAATGTCATTGGTTGAATTCCAAATTTTAAAATAAGATTAATTTGTAATATTTACTTCCAACTCAGTGCTATCTACATTCCAATTTTACAATTTCTTTTGATGTATGTGAAAGTAATGACCTAGTTTTTTAGTGGCTTTGTATCTTGCTCAATTGACAATTCTTCTCTCCAAAGAGTAGAGCTACAGGAGTAATACTGTACAAAGAATACATAATTATTCAATATATCCTTATTCTAATAATTAAATACAGGGTGAGTCATAATGGTCTTTGGGATTTTAGTGTACCACTACATCGTAACGGAAAGGGATAGGGTAACATAGGGTTACCCATTAAAAAATTTTGTATTTTTCTTCTTGTAAGCCGCCTTGGGTCCCTTCGGGAAAAAGGTGGGATAGAAATATTCTAAATAAATAGTTAATGGTAATGGAAAGAGAAATAAGAAGAGCCCTGCTGGATCAGGCCAAAGGCCCATCTAGTCCAGCTTCCTGTATCACACAGTGGCCCCACCAGATGCCTCAGGGAGCACACAGCCAACAAGATAACCTCTTTCCTGCTGCCACTCCCCTGCACCTGGCACAGAGAAAACCTACTTCTAAAACCAGGAGGTTGCTTATGGCTTGTAACCTGTGATGGTCTTTTCCTCCATGAATCTGTCCAAACCCCTTTTAAATGTTCAAAGATTTTTACAGATCTGAAAAATGCTGGATGTGTCCCCCCCTTAGTGACACAGCAAATTTCTATCCTGCAATCTAGTTCGGCCCACACTCGAACTAGCGTTGCCTGGTCCACCTGAGTGATAGCCGTGGTAATGCATTAATTCAATTCCATTAAATCTCTGGGCAGGGGCAGTACAAACACCTGGTCCTTAATGTAGCCCCAGAAGAAGAAATCACACGGTGTTAGTCCAGTGATTGAGACGGCCAGGCAAGATGTGGTCGGTTGTCATACTCCAAAACGCAGTAACTTCTCTGTGCCTGACGCCATCCTGACTGATGGGAATTCCCCCTACTGGCCAAGGATGTACCACTGCACGCATATAAAACTTGGAGACTCTCTCTTTCTATCACCATGTGCTGTGTTTCCATATCCCTTACCGTTACGGTGTTGACTCGCCGAAATCCTGGAGACCATTATGACTCACCCTGCACATGCTTGTCTTCATAGCGCTTTCATAAGAGGCAAGGGACATTAAAGTTAGTTTGTGTGTGTGGGGGGGGGGGGGAAATGTGGGTATAAATGTGTATGCATTAATGCCTGCCAATCAAGGACCAGTTTTATAAGTACCATTTTACTTACTTTGGAAAATTCTGTCTTTAGAACTCTAACATTAAATACATTTACCTTCAAATGACTCGAAATAATGTAATACCTGTAGTATTGTCTTGGGTGGGGTTTTTTGGTTTGTTCGTTTTGTGTTGTTCATAACTTTACCGTGACTGAAAGCATCAGGGCAAAGAAAGTTGTTTTGAGTTCTTTAGCCACATGCAAAGCATAATCAAACCCAGAATTTTGTGCTAGACATACTTTTCAAAGACACATAGACATAATTGCACGGAAGAATACAAAAAAGGCAGCACAAGAACTTTTAAGTCTGCTTTATAGTGACACTGTAGAAAGAGGCGAGGGAGAGAGCCAGGGACTGGCACTGTCAGTCTCGTTCAAGGGCTGGTCGCCTTGACTTTTTAATTTCAGACTGTCCAGGATGTAGCCCACATGAAGGAAGCTAGTTTAGTCTGCCATTAAAAGAAATGGCAACCTGATAATATAGCTTTACCTGTTCGTTAAGTGTTTACCAGCTTGAGTTGTTCATGTTAAAATTACTCTGTTGAAATACATTTGGGTTGTGTAAACTCAATAAGTATAAGAAAGTGATATCCCCGCTCAGCCACGAAGCTTCCTGGGTGACCTTGGGCCAGTCACTATCTCTCAGCCCCACCTACCTCACAGGGTTGTTGTGAGGACAAAAAGGAGGGGAGGAAATATGTACACCACTCTGAGCTCCTTGGAGGAAGGGCGGTATAAAAATGTGAAAAATAAATAAATAAATATGTTGCTCTGTGATGGAATGGTGTGTTTGTAATGAGAATTAGTTACAGTATTTTGGACACACCTTGCAAAAATGAGACTTACAAGTGCTTAACTTTTGTCTGAATTATATATGAAGTACTGTAAATTTGATTGTGCAGTTACATTATTTTGATGATGTAGTCAGATCCAGAGGAAATGTTCATGGTGGTTATACACGGAATTCAAAATTCTCTGCCTTTGTAGGTATATGGTGCAATGGCCTGGAATTCGGATACTTCGTCGCCAGGAACTTGATGCCTTCCTGGCTCAAGCTTTATCTCCAAAACTCTATGAACCAGACCAACTTCAGGAACTTAAGGTGACTTTAAAGAGGCACTTGATCCATAGTTGTTAGGGCAGTACTCTCTCTTTGGCAACCATTAGTTTCATCAGTATGTGTGTTTTGTTCAGCAAAAGGGTATTGGCACGAAGGGCTTTTGACTTCAGCTCCAGTTTAGTTCTGGTTGGTTGATCATAATATGGATATCAACTTGTTTCCTTGAAGTAAAAAAACAAACAAACCATGAACCACTTTTGGTTCTTGCCTTAACCTAACACTGCACTTTGTACTTCATTAGTCTTTTATCTTTCCGTCCTCATTGTGCTGTTTTATTTTATTTTATTCTTATATGCACGTACACACTTTATATACACATCCACGCGCTCTCGTTTCTCTCTCTCTCTCTCTCTCTCTCCCCCTCCCTCTGAGTTACTCCTGCACATGAACCACAGAATACCTTGCAATCAGCCAAGGATTCTGGGGGAAACGTCTTAACCATTCCTGCATAAACTGAAAATGGTTCATAGAATAGACCCAACACCCTTTTCCCTCTGTATTTAAAAGTAGTTCAAAATGAAATTAAATTTAGTGAAAATATGTTAATGTCAAGATTTATCTCCTAAAGCAGTGCTTCCCAAACGTTTTAGCACCACGACCCAAAACTAACAATCTATCACAACCCACATAGCTTTACCAGACAATCTATCATGACCCGCATAGCTGTACCCAAAAGGGGCCCTGTCTCCACCTGCTCCCGCCTCGCCACCTCCCCGCTTCCATGCCCCATCCTTTCCCCATAGCCTACCCAGGAGTAAATTGATCGTGCGTGGCTCACCTGGCTGGCAAGGCCAGGCACTGCAAACTTTTCACAACCCATCAAAAATTGGCTCGCAAACCACTGGTGGGTCATGACCCACAGTTTGAGAAAAAATGTCCTCTTTATAGCATAAGAACTATGGGAGAGAATAGCTGAGTTTTGAGGTTAAATTGTTTGTTTGTTTTTATATGTATTAAATGTATTAATAACACTTATAAATGTTATAAACCTGTCATAATGAGATTTGTACTGTATTGTGGGCTTCCCACTGAACTTATAGACCATGAGATGCCATCCTGTGTACATCTCTCCAAGGTCCTCCTAGATGTTAGTGTCCTTGTGTGTTTATAGAAAAAAACCAACAAAAAAAATTCACAATTTCTCTTCCCTCACAACCATCTTTCACTTTCTCCAAAATCATATGGCTGCATGATCAAAGGTTTTGAAAAAGATCCTACATAGTAGAAACACAAGGGACAATTGGTCACCTTTTTGTTTGTTCAGGTGATGTGTCAGTTACAAATGGGAGACTTAATTTTAAACCAGTGACTGAAGTCTTTTTTTAAATGACGATTTAAATCAAGCCACACTGCCAAGAAATACTAAAAGCTTCTGAGGAACCTGCAGACCACTTCCGCATGTACCTTGAAAACCAGTATTTTACATAGCTTTTTTTTTAACAATAAAATAAAATAAATCCCAGACATTATCATAATAATGTGTAATTAAAACCTCATCATGTTAATAAAGATGCACAGGGGGAGGCAAATTATGATGCAAGGGTATCAGTAGTTAAAGTTTTGAAAAAATATGTAAACGGATAACGTGCGAATTACTCAGCGGCATCATTTGGTGTTTTTGGTAATATTGATAGAGCTTTCTGTACCAGCTGAAATGGTCATTTTTCTTCTTCTTTTGTGCTTGTTGTGCCTCTTTCTGTAGATCTTTTTCTTTCCTCCCCTTCCCCATTTTTCTGTCTTGATTCTCTGCTACTGCTCACTGCTTCCCTGCTAACAACTTGTACTTCCTTAGGGAGGCCTACCTCACACCATGGCTCTATCGTCTGATATAGGCTAGCGTTGAAGACAGGATGCTGGGCTAAATTGACCATTGGCCAGACCCAGTAAGGCAGTATTTGTATTCTGAATGTAAATTACCTCAGTTAAATCAGTATGAGCTTAGAATTACAGGTGAGTGGCTCAGAGAAGAACTATACCTGGATAGCACTAAATCACAAATTTGATCAAGGGTCAGGCAGAATTTAGCATGTTTAATTTTATTTGACTTTCAAAGTTCAAGCATGAAGATAAACTGTCTATGTACTGTCCTTCAAAACAGTTGATGTCTTACTAGCAGTCTATGTTTGACAACCTAGGAGGTGAAATACTTACTGAATTTCAAAAATATTACAGTATATAGAAGGACGTCAACAGTATAGCACATGCTTGTAGCACTCTTGTGCACAAAATATAGCATCAGATTGCCAAAATACCGAGCGTCTGTTACAGTTCTGACATGATCAGCATGAGCTTGCTTTACAGCAGAATGTTCTGATTATTGATAAGATCAGGGGCGGCCAACCTTTCAACACAAATGCTCCTGGCCCTTTAATGGTTGTATAGGTGAGGGCATTTCAGCAGGTGCAGCTGCTTTAGGTGCAGCTGCATCAGCAATTGCAGCTGCCAAGGTTCTGTCTTCTATACAACTCTTAAGAACGCAGAGGCCGTAATGGTGGAAGGTTTGCCGCCCCGGATAGAAATCCCCCTTGGGCACTTGATTTTGCTGCTGCTACTGCACCATAAAACTCTCAATTTACCTACCTACTTTGAGAATTTGAGCTGACTAGTAATCATGATTCAACCAGTATTCACCTTGAAAACAAAGTAATAGTGAGTAATTGCTCTACCCGTAACAAAGGTTTAAAACGCTGCACATTTGGATAAAATGTTCACATATCACAACGTTGTTCTGAGATAGGAAGAAACTATCTGAATATATTAAGAGCTCCTTCATATTGAGTCGGACCAATGGACCATCTAACCATTTCTGCCAACTATAACTGGTAGCTGTTCTCCAGGTTCTTAATTAAATATGTATTTTCCAACTTGAATGCCTCTAACTGGAAATAGTGAAGACGGGCAGCCCAATCCTGTGTAACTATGTGCGGCCGGCCGCTGCGTCCAAGGCGCATTGCGGGCTGCGCCGGTACGGCACGGGCACACCCCAGTGTAAGTGGCGCAGGCTACAATGGGTCTCCTTGGATGTAAGGGAGGCATAACCGGGGAGGCTGTGTAAGGCCGGCCCCGGCTGTGACAGGGCTCGGATATCTGCTCATCTCAATGCCGATATCCCCGCCCCCTCCCAGCCCGGGCCAGAAAAGATAGTTGTAGAGATTCTGTGTTCACGTAATTGTGGGTTCATGGAAAGGAGCATATAGGCATGAGTCTAGCTCCTGTTCCCTTCCCCAAGAACTGTCTTGGAGTGGCTTTCAGCAATGGTTTACTATTGAAATACAGTTCTCAAATTGTTTTACTGGATAAAAAATAGCGTTGATTATCCCCACTTTTTAATGTATGCCACCTTGTGAAATTAGCTTTTCAAGGCAGGGTATAAATCACTTAAATTAAAATTGCTTGAATTATTTGGGCTTGTTTGTCACTGAAGTACATGCCCTTTGGAAATGGGAAACATTTTACCTTAACCACCCATTTTCAATGGACTTTAAGCAAATATTTTTTTAAAAAAAAATTATTACACCTTGTGGCTGCAAACTCACATGACTCTGTGTGCGCGTATTAATATACACAGTATATATGACCTCTTCAAATCATGCTCTTAATTATAATCATGTTTAGTTCCAAAATACACTTGCAGATGGACATATTTAAGCTTAAAACCTTGTATCGTATTTAGCCAATGGAGGTTTCATTTCTGTCTTAAAGATTGAAAATCTAGATCCTCGAGGAATTCAACTGTCTGCTTTGTTTATGAGCGGTGTTGACATGGCATTGTTTGCAAATGATGCTTGTGGGCAGCCAATTCCATGGGAGCATTGCTGTCCTTGGATGTACTTCGATGGAAAACTGTTCCAAACCAAGCTCATCAAAGCAAGCCGGGAGAAAGTTCCTCTCATTGACCTCTGTGATGGTCAGGTATGTTGTTCCTCAAACTATTTTATGCATATTTGAATCTCATCAGTTTTAGAGAAATTTCTCCATTAAAGACATTGTCGAAGAAAAAGTGCTTTTCACAGTGAACATAACTTTATTTTGAGGGGCATTTGAACCAAAAGGTAAGGAAGTAACATATTAAAGCTAACGTAAGTGCATATATGCAAACAACAGCCCAATCCAACCTAAATCCCCCCTGCCAATATAGGCACACTAAGGAGGCACGTGCTGCATCATATGGTGAGGGAGGCAGTTGGAGAGGTCTCCTTGGAGTAAGTGAACTTTTTTTCACTTGCCCTGGAGAAAGATCCCATAGTCCCTATGGTACTTCCTTGGTCCTGTGCCAGTTATTTTGTGGGCACAGGACCGAGGGGTGTAAAGGCGACGGAAAGGGTGAGAGATAGGATTTGTCTGCATACTTGTGCTACCAAACCTGCCTGTCAGGGGTTTTAGTCTCTGAGGTACAGCAAAAGGGATTCAAATTGTCTGGCCTTATGTACGGCAGCTACTTTATCCCCAGTAGCTTTCAGACTGTATGCGCTGCGCTTTATCTACAACTCCCCTCAGAGACACCCTGGTCCACTGCTTGCATCCGCAGTGCGTGAGGATCCCCCGCAGCCGATCTTCTCCGACCTCAGCCACCCTGGGATTCCCTCCCTTCTCTGACACACCGCCCAGAGAATGTCCGTGTCCCTTCCCCTTCTCCCCAATGTCTTACTCCCGGTTGGTCTGGTATTGTAATACACACAAAGTCCTCTTTAGAATATAAGAGAATTTATTATAGAATTAAAGAATTCGTTTTAGGTGCAAAGCCTCTTCCCCCAGCCGGGGTAGTTACAGGAGGCTTGCAGAAAAGAAAGTACAGACAAGGCACATTAAAACAACAAAAGCTATCTAAGCTGGCTAATACATACCCCCTGAGGCTTCAGGCATTCTGATGTAAAACGGCCAGAGCTTTCCGCTGCATCTCAGGACAGGCGAGGGCCAAAAGCACAAAAGAAGCTCTCACTTTTATACCTTAATGTAACGGTTCTTCTCCCAAAGGTGGGGAGACCCAATTAGCTTAAACTGACCAATCCAGGGTCCTGCACGTACACAAGTCTCTGGACCTCATGCTTGATTTACAGCACCTGTGTGAAGTTTCTTGGTTTCACTTTCCTAACTTTATGCTGATAAATTGCCCAGCAACGGATGTTCCCTTATCTCTGTCCTTGGGCCGCATTTCAAAGTAAGCCTGGTTTCCTTCATGGAAGCTGTCTGTAACATTCACACTTTTAGAGACATCAGCATTTCAAAGGAAAGCCATAAACCTGTTGAACATCCTTGCAGCTATCCTTTTACATAGACAATTAACAGACATGTATTCCATGATACAATATAGCACATTAATAGAACATTAATAGAACATATGGGTGATCTCTGGCTCTCCTCACACTGTCTTCTCCCTCCATCGTTCCACCCCCCCTTCCCACCCAGAAACTCTGCCATTCTTCCCTATCCCTACTACCACCTTACCTTTTGCCAGCAGATGGGCAGCATAATTGAGGACAGTGGGGCTCATAATTGAGGACACCTGGCATAATTGAGGACACCTGGCAGGATCTGGGCATTTCCACCTCGATCCTACCAGCTCTGTGGATGGAAAGTGTGTTCCACGAGCAGAGAATTTAAGTAGAATTGGGTTGTAAGTGACTGACAAATGTAATTTCCACATCCTGCTAAGGATTCATCTGAATGCAGAACTCTGTTCAGGTTAAGGGCTTAATTTTTTTAATCTATGAATGGTTTTGAACAGGAATAGTATACTTGCTCAATGTAGGTCAGTATATCTTCTTTTGTAGAATATGTACGTGTCAGTAAGTATGTGGATGATGTACACCAGTTGATCAAGACTCTTCCACAAGCAGCAGGTCACTGTTGGAGCGTTGGAATTAAGGAACAGCTGCACAATGTGCTTATATCTCTTGTCTTCTGAAGCAGCAGTGGCCTGTCTTTCCCTGGTGTCCTGCAAGAACTGTGCTGGACTTTGTCAAATTAAAAATAAGCTCTGTGTCTGGCATTTCTGAGAATGGAATTAAAAGGTGGCTAGATAACTTTACATTATTGCAATATCTACTTCTGCCTGTAGTGATTAAGAATTTCCGGGGGGGGGGGGGGGAAGGGGAGAGAAAAAGGACACTTGATTGCCTTAGGGCAGCAGACTTGCTCTTTATGTTCACATTTGGGTGACTTTTCCAAAGAGTCGCACTTACATTTGTGCTCAGACAGCTAGCTGCCATGACAAGCATCGTATCATTTTAAAATTAAAACAAGCATATGAAGATGTTTCTAGTTTCCGTTTGTAGTGTAACATGCATGTTGGTGCCACATTTAAAAATGTTGGTGCCACATTCTTTCTTTTTTTCCCTTTTCTTTTTTTTGTAGGCTGAACTAGCTGCCAAGGTTGAAAAGATGCGTCAGAGCATCCTTGAAGGCTTAAATTTCTCCCGGCAGAACCATCCTCTCCCTTTCCCGCCTCCACCTGCCATGCCTTTTTATCCAGCCTCTGTATATCCTCGGCACTTTGGGCCAGTTCCACCACCTCAGGGCAGGGGCAGAGGCTTTGCTGGTAAGTGTGATTTGGAGTATAATATTTCATCCAAAGTAGGTCATATGACTTGGTGATGCCTAATACGAGGTGCTCTTGCATACAAGTGTAGTATTTAGTATGCACAAATTCCTGTCCTCAAGTAGCTTATAATCAGTAACAATAATAGCATTCACCGTTATGTGTTGTCTGACTTAAATGTGACACAAATCTCATTTGTAAATACAACTCCACTTAATTAATTTGAGCTAAGTAGGTTGTGTAAAATGAAGTCAAGACAGAGAAATACATTACTCTTTGGCTATGCCAAAAGAGACAATGGCCACGTTCAGAAGTCATTTACCTAAGCCTCCAAACGATGACCACTTTGCCTGTGCACGGGCCTTAATATAAGACTTCCTCGTTTCCTCAGACCACAGTTTGCCGTTATGTCTGAACCAGCAAACTGCGGTTTCAGCAACCCCTCCAATCCATGTTTTTATCCTTTTGGAGAGGTCACTCAAACCATAGTTTATCATTTTGGGTGTCGCAACAACCTGTGATTTGAAGAAATTGGGGAGTTTTCTACTTAAAATGGGGTGTGCTTGTTGCTTATTTTTCTGATCCTCCAAACCATCTTGGAAGATTGGGAATATGTCTGAATTTGGCCAATAGGTTGGGTCCAAACAGCCATGAGCAGAAGGAATTAGCACTGTTCTCCACAAATGCCTGTGCAAGAATTTGCATGAGGGCTCATGTTGTACTAATAATTATGCAATGGTTCTATACTAGTTGTCATGCTTCTTCATGTGCTAGAGATTACACAAGTGGAAGAACATCTTTGAATTAAGCTTCATTTTTCTAGTGCTTTTTTTAGTAGATGGTATAAAACAGCCCTTCTGCGTGTGTGAGGAATTACTTCCTTGTGCAGAAAGGAGCCTTTGGATCCAATCCCATGTCTACAAGTGAAACTTCATTAAAGAAGATTCTTGTTTTGAAAAAGAGAAAATATAAACGTAATCATAAACTTGATAAATTTTACAGTAGAATAAATCTACAGTAGAATAAATAAAGTAGATAAATCTTGTTTAAAAAAAACTTAATCCAAAAGAGGAACAGGTCCTTTTCCATTCCATCAGATTCTTTAAGTTGATGAACAGATACGTTTTTGAATCAGAATGTTTGCAAAAAGAGAGAACAATGCATTGGTACTGAGATTAGGAGAGAGCATATTAAACTACTGACTGACTTAAGATATATCTTAAGTTAGAAGATTTTATAAGTATAGTTTGCACATTTTTAATTTTAGAAGAGGACAGACAGACAAGCCTCTTTTCCAAGTCTTACGTAATTTATCAAAGGTCTTCCAGGTGTAATTTGTGCACATATTTTTATGTGTGACAGTTGATAAAGATAGTGTACTCTTTGTGTTGCTGCCACAGCGTAGGCAGTATAAATTCAATAAATTTTAACTTCAGTTCAGAATTTGTGAATGTGATCACACTAAAGCTAATTGTCAGCGCAATCCGACTTAACTTTGTGCCGGTTTAACCAGCGGCGCAGCGAGAACAGGAGGCCCCAGAATGGAAAAGGGATTCAAATCCCCTTTGAATTCCTCTTTTGGAGGGGATTTGAATCCCTTTTCTGTTCTGGGGCCTCCCGTTCTCGCTGCACCGCTGGTTAAACCGGCACAAAAGTTAAGTCGGATTGTGCTGTACATTATGGAAGTTAGACTGCTGTAATTTTTGAGTTTCAAGGTTTCTTATAATGGCTAGGAAACATCCAGTTCAAGTTGCAGCTCTTTCCTCTGGTGAGATATCTGTACCGCTACAGCTGTTCCTGTAAATTCATCAGTATCTGCCTGGGTGGTGGGGCTTACTTATTGATTGATTTATTGTTTACTTCTAAAGCAGCAAGTTATCAGCATTAAGCACAGATGCAAAGATCAAGAGCTTCAGTTCTTGGGGGAATTCCTTTATGTCCCCCTCACAGTTTTCCCCTGTCTTTTACCCCGGGTCTCACAGGAGTCTATGGCTTTGGAGGCCCGTATGGGGAAACAGTAGCAACAGGCGCCTATCGGGCCTTCCGGGTGGCTGCTGCAGGAGGACACTCCGGAGCCTTCTCTGGCAATGACAGCAACAGGACTAGCAAGTTTCAGGGCGGTAATTATACCAACCCCTTTTCTTAGAGCTCACAGTAACAGCCTCTGTCACCTTCACTCTGGTCTGAAACTTCTCACCAATGACCAGTTTCCCTTTTTCCTCCTTAACTGTCTACAACTGTCGCTCCTTCTATAACCTACACCCAAGACTGCTGTCCTATTATTCACTAACTTTTATTACTCTATCTCTCAGAACTTCATGACAAACTATGCTTTTTGTCATCCCCTACAATAGAAATAACATGTGCTTAAATTAGTTTTAAAAATCGATTATAAATGGGTACACTACAAATTTCTCAAAAGTAATGTGTGTACTTAAGCAGCATAAGAATTGTGCTTGTTTTGAAATTGGTTGGTGATAAATCCTTGGGGGAAATACCTGTGATGGCAACAATATGTCAACGTTGCTGCTGTTCCATTCTTCCTTAGTTTTCCATTTAAGTTCATATTTCAGGAATGGGACATGTACTTTTCAAAAAAAGATGTTTCCCCTTTTCTGCATTTTAAGAAAATGGAATAGGAAACTACTAAAGTTACTTCCAACAAATTCTTACATTCTCTTTAAAGTTTAAGTAACTAATATAATGAAGCTAAAAGCAGAGCATAGAAAAGAATTGACTTCCTTGACTTTACCATCCTGTAGTAAGTAGTGTATTAACCTTGCAGCCTAAACTGTAACTGCATTGCTTCTACTCCTTCTAAACCCTTTCGTTGCAAATAAGTCGTCATCTAACTAATGTTCAGTACCTAGGCTTATTTGTAAATGACTGTAATGATCTGAAGTAGCGTTAATCTATAAATAGCTACACATCTGAACATTTATTTTTTGAATACAATTTGAGATACATTCTGCAGTACAAAGACAATGAAGACATTTGTTTTTATGAGCTTGGGTTTTAACCTGATCAACTCATGTCATAAGTATGGATTTGTGGGTTCCAGCAGCACAGTTGAAAGTAGGTCAGTGTAACTATTTGTATATTAGTATAATTTATTTTTAATGCTAGAACCTACCTTGAGCTACACTAGTAAAACGTAAAGCAATCAAGTCTTCAAAAGGAAGGCTTTGATAAGTTGTAGCTGCTAAGAACAATTTTTGTATTTGTTCTTTGCACAGGTGTCCAACCTATTCCTTCTCAGGGAGGGAAACTTGAAATAGCTGGCACTGTGGTTGGCCACTGGGCTGGAAGCAGACGTGGCCGAGGAGGGAGAGGGCCGTTTCCTCTACAGGTGGTTTCTGTTGGAGGAACAACAAGAGGGTAGGTAGAAATGAACTGTTGTGTTAATGCTGTCATCAGAATTAACCTTACATTTCAACAGTAGGGGAAGAGGTGGCAGCTAAGAGGAAGAAAAAAAACTTGGATTCCTTCTATTATTTATTTAGATTTTTATACTGCTTTTCCTGTGCTCATAGCAATTCACAAAAAAAAATACAATAATCAAACGGTAAATAAATTACGGCGCAATGCTATCTAGAAATTAGACCGGCAGTTTAGGGTGTTGCAAACGTGCCGCAAAGCACGTTTGCGGCACCCACTGAGTAGGCGGCGGCACTGAGGCCGGCATTGCTCTACTCACCCCAGATCGAGTGGAGTGCCCGCCGGGGAAAGATAGTTTCCCCTCCGTGGGGCGGGGGGAGGGCGGAACAGGGTGTTCGGGAGGGGGGATTGGTCGGCCAAGACCAGGAACAGGGAGGGATTGGTGGCGGCAGCTCCACTGAGATCCTATCTCCCTTCCCAGGCTTGGCCACCATCGAATGTGCACCAGCAAAATAACTGGTGCACATTCGAGTAGACCCATGGGGGCTACTGGGGGCTCTACTCAGGGTAAGGGAACGAACGTCCCCTTCCCCCAAGGAGTGCTCCAGTGGCACCGGTGCTGGGTCCTATTTAGATTGGTATGCAGCGCGGGCTCTACACCCATGCTGCTGCCTTAACTAGACAGGATTGGGCTGCCCGAGTATTAAAGTATTGTAGCAGTAGAATTATTTTAATTCCAGAATGAAACATATGATTGCCAGTTTTCTTTAATCATGTTTATAGCCCTTCTTTTGCTAATATAGCTGTTTTGTGTGTGTAGAAAACATTCTTATGTGAAAACAAAATTCACATAAAATCATAGCCATCTTGAACAACTTTCGAAAAATAGAGTCACAATCAGTTTATTGTCCAGAGCACAAGATCTTTGTGTGTGGTAAATCTAGTACAAATGCTTATTATCAGAGTAATAATACATGGCTTTCAAACCCATAATACCTGTGTCCTCTACTATTATCAGAGTGTTTGTTGCCAAAGAAATATGGTGATGTGTTTCTGAAGTTTAAATACATTTATAACTTCTCATCTTATGTAGGCGTCCTAGAGGAGTTATTTCCACTCCAGTGATAAGAACATTTGGCAGAGGAGGAAGATACTATGGGAGAGCTTATAAGAACCAGGGAGCAATTCAGGTACTGAAACAGCTATTGATAAAACAGCAAAGATTGGTGCACCATGCATTTAGTTTTTCTTTTGCCAAGTCCATCTATGTAGCTGAGGATTTAGCTGTCGATATGGGAGAAGGAGAACAGATCGAATGAAATAAGGAAGATGCTAGTTACCAATTTGGCTTTTCCTTTTCTTCTACTTGAAGTTTCCAGAAATGTTATTAGCTCTTGAATTGTAACCACATATTTTGGGAAGTTCCTAAAAATAGTTCAGGACATACTCAGCACCTCACACCTTTTTCTGCTTTTAGTTCAATATTGAAAAGTTAATAGTGTTTACTACCAATATGGCAGCTGACTTCATCATTTTCCTACTGCTTTTGTTGCACTGTAATTCTATTTACTCAGCAGTTTTGTGTATTACGTCTTAAATTAAATTAAGTGTGTAATGTAATCCACTAGCATTAAGCAGATGACTTTGTCAGAAGTACATGACAAAAATGAATTTTTACATGGATATTGTACACAAGCAGTTCTCTGCATGTTGATGTAAGACAATTTGAGAGGGGGAAGCTCTTGTGAGTAATGCAGAGGAACAAAGTAAATAAATTTTTGGGTGTAAATTTCATGCCTGTATATCTGACTTCACATCTGAACTGCAAAATAATTTGGAGGAGCAATAGAATTTGGCATTCTATTGACATTAAAGCATTACATAAGAAGAGCCCTGCTGGATCAGGTCAAAGGCCCATCTAGTCCAGCTTCCTGTATCACACAGTGGCCCCACCAGATGGCTCAGGGAGCACACAAGACAACAAGATACCTGTGTCCAGTCGCCACTCCCTTGCACCTGGCACAGAGAAAACCTACTCCTACAACCAGGAGGTTGCTTTTCCCCATCATGGCTTGTAAGCTGTGATGGACTTTTCCTCCATAAATCTGTCCAATCCCCTTTTAAAGGCATCCAGGCCAGGTGCCATCACCACACCCTGTGGCAAGGAGTTCCACAGATGAATTACACGCTGGGTAAAGAAATATTTTCTTTTGTCTGTTTTAATACTCCCTCCACTCAATTTGAGTGGATGTCCCCTAGTTCTAGTGTTGTGTGAGAG
The DNA here is from genome assembly GCA_026170595.1 of Plestiodon gilberti rubricaudatus. Taxonomy (NCBI): domain Eukaryota; kingdom Metazoa; phylum Chordata; class Lepidosauria; order Squamata; family Scincidae; genus Plestiodon; species Plestiodon gilberti. The sequence continues at coordinate 215,605,275 of JANXHW010000002.1, read as the reverse complement.
GGAAAAGAACTTCTCTCTCTCCACTCTCTCCATCCCATGCATAATTTTATACGTCTCAATCATGTCCCCCCTCAGCCGCCTTTTTTCTAGACTGAAGAGCCCCAAACGCTGTAGCCTTTCCTCATAAGGGAGATTCCCCAGCCCACTAATCATTTTGGTCGCTCTCCATTCCAACAGACTACCTAATCTATGTACGTATTTACGACACAATCCTATGCCTGTTGTCTCTGTTCAATGGAACATAAGAAGAGCCCTGCTGGAACAGGCCAAAGGCCCATCTAGTCCAGCTTCCTGTATCTCACAGTGGCCCCACCAGATGCCTCAGGTGGGAACTTATTCCCAGGAGTAAGTGTATATAAGAGAGCAGCTTTAGGCTGCCATTCTATACTCATTTACCAGAGGTAGTCCCATTGAACACTGTGGGACTTCTGAATAAACATGTATAGGATTGCACTGTTACCTGCCTATTTTTAAGGGGCTACTCAGGTGCCTATTCCCCTCCCCTCCCCACCCCTCACCTTTTCAAATGCTTCAGGCTGGGTCACCACGTGCCAGTTTTGGAGGTTGGGACTTTACTTTCAGGTCATGAGGTTGAAATTGCCAGGTCAGCCACATAAAAGCTAAAAATCTTTGGCTGGCTCTCCAGCAATAAAAACAACAGAGAAACATTGAGGTGGACTATTGTCTTACCTAGTTAGCAATTAGTTCAATCATATCCTTGATTATCTCCCACTCCTCTTGTTTTTTAATAGGGCAAACCTCCTTATGCTGCTTCAGCAGAAGAAGTGGCCAAAGAACTTAAGTCGAAATCCGAGGAATCTAAGTCCTCTCTCGTGTCTTCAGAAGGATCCCTGGCAGAAAACGGAGTAGTGAACGAGGAGAAACCAGCTTCCCAGATGAATGGGAATACAGCAGACGTCAGGGCTTCCAACCAGTCTGAAAGTGCCTTGAGTAATGACTCTAAAATGTGCAATACAAATCCTCACTTAAATGCACTAAATGTAGACAGTGTTTGCCATAAAGATGATGCTCTGGAGGCCACTGTCTTAAAAAAAGAAGAGTAAACTTATTTTTTATAGAGGGTGAAGGATGTTGGAAGGGTCAGGATTAGGAATATCTGGAAAGAAAGAGAGAGCCTACAGTTACGTACATTTTTTCCTTTCCGTAAGAGAAAAATGAGGACTTTGGAAATTCGGATCCCTCTTGGATGTCAGAGATTTAAAGAACACATTTTTAGTTTTAACCAGTTGTAGTCAAAATGCTACAATACAACAAAAATGAAAGAGAATGAAGAGCATTTGACTCCCGCACTTAAAATGAAGTATACACAAAGTTTAAACTGGTTATGACAAAAGCTTGTAGTTTTTGTTTCTTAAAATATAATTAAAAAAAAAACACAAATTTTGGCAGTCTTTCAGTATATATAGCTTAAAATATAATTTTTAGTACTTGGCACCATATGTATGCCATTATATTTGATTTTGCATTACTGTGTCACAAAGCTTTCTTTGAGGCTTTGATTTCATGATTATGGGGGGGGAAAGGCACAACCACAGTTCTTTCTTTTCTTAAATTTCATCACTGTTGATGTGGTTATTTTTATGTTTAAAATGTGCAAACTATCAAAATTTAAAAAAAATTATAGAGTAACATTGGAGTTCTGCTGATTTTAAATATACATCATACATACTTTACAAGCAAGTTAAAATGGATTTAACTTGAAAATCATAGATGCAAATGACCTTCTCAAAATAAACACAATGTGTTCTGATACTTTTTGTGACTAATACCATGCATCCGTGATCAATGAACTATGTGGTTTTGAATCAGACGTAGACCATTAGTACTACTATTTGAGCTAAACTTCTGCATGGTTCATGATTTTTAAAGTGTGTAGTTAATATTATGCATGTTATTGTCCTCTTTCTTCCATTCTTACAAGTACTGTGCCCATTTGCAAAACAAAAAAAAAAGCTAATAATCAGTAATAGTCCTATAAAAGATGTTAACTATGTTTAGTCATTGACTGATCTTGCTCTAACCTTAAAATTTTGTGATTATTGACCTCTGTTGCATTTATTCTAAAACAAAAAAAATTATCTAGCCGTTTTGAATATCAACGTTACCCTGGTGTACTCATTGCTGTATGCATTATTGTTCTCTGTTGCTGTTTTATGCCTTCATATTAGCAAATATGAAATTCTGTGGAAAAACAAAAAAAAAAGCTTTGATCTTCAAGAAATACCCCCCTTCTGTAGCAGGAAACAAATGGCTTGTTCTTGAGAACTTTCCCATCAAGAATTTAGTATAAGCAAATATACCTGTATCATTTTGATGTTTTTGTTAGTGTTTCCAAACTTAATGTACTTCAAAATCAGAATCATTTCTTTATATTCGTTTTCATATAATTCTCCTGATGCTCTTCATCACACATTAGTGATCAGAAATGAGGTGTAATTCCCCATTCCCTGCCCGCAAGAGCTAAGTAGGTATCTTAATGTAAGTTGAAGGGAGTTCTGCCCCAACTCATGGATTGTGCAAGAATGAACTACTGTTGGGTTTGATTGGTTGTAGATGGATTGTGGTGTGGTGTATTTGAAGGCTATTGAATGCAACTTACAATGCTTAATAAAAATCTTTATTCTTTTAGTATAAAATATGGTATGGCTTCTTATTTTTAGATCTTCTGGTAGTGCCTCTTTCGGTTTTTATGATGTATGTAGCATCATTTATCTTCATGGTGCTTTTCAAAGGGCAAGAGCAGAGGTTCCCACCTGAAGAGACTTGCAGTCTACATTTCAATATGGCGCGCACAACAGAAAAAGCAAAGGGAAATGGAAGCAGGGATGAACAGGGAAACAGTATGCATTTCAAAATTCTGTTTCTCACAGAAATGTGATGGTTTAAATATAGATAAGTAGAGCTTTATAACAACCCTCCACTATCCCATGTTGAATTCCCTTCCCCTTCAGTTACGTAGGGGCAAGGGAACTGTTTGTATCCTGACTTGATTCAGTGTTTTTCCATCTTATGAACTTCTATGTTGACTGCAGCTGGCTTGTACAGGGAAATGTACAACATGATATCAAGATAATGGTACGTTTTGTGGGGTTTTTTTTCAAATTAGGGGCAACAAAGAGAGAACCTCAAATGTGGGGGATGCCACAGTTCCCCCTTAAAGAAGTTAAAGCTAACCCAGGACGTGTTTCTGTGGGATCAATACAAATAAAGGTAAAGGTGACCCCTGACAATTAAGTCCAGTCGGGTCTGACTCTAGGGTGTGGTGCTCATCCCCATTTCAAAGCCGAAGAGGTCATGTGGCCGGCATGACTCTCCTTGCCGCAGCGCGTAGCATGTAGCTGGAACACGGAGCGCTGTTTACCTTCCTGCAAGTGGTACCTATTTATCTACTCGCATTAACATGCTTTGGAACTGCTAGGTTGGCAGGAGCTGGCCAAGCAACGAGAGCTCACCCCGTCGTGGATTTGAACTGCCGACCTTTCAATCGACAGCTCATGGTTCAGCGGTTTAACCCACTGCGCCACCCGCTGGCCAATTCAAATAAATTTTGATTGCCACATCTTTCCTAACTTGACTTCAGAGAACAGTAGGATAATTTGCAAATTTGCAAATATGATTTAGTGAGGCAACCACATGCTTTGCTAGCCTCACATCTGATTGTGGGAAACTCTCTTGTCTTTTAAAAAAAAAAATCTCAAATGTGCCGAGAGGTTGGGACAGAAAACATGTTCAATAATTCATAAGCAGCTGCCATTACGAATGTGAGATGTTAGCCTTGGGGATGCCAGCAGTGGCATGTTAACTAAACAAGTGCTTGCTGGTGGTGGAGTCTCATCTTCATTGTCAAGCTGAAGCAGCTGTTTCTTTATCTGGGTAAATAATTCATAATTGTCTGGAATTAGGCCTTTGTGCCTTTTATCCTTTTCTCTATTCTCCTAGGCGGCTGAGAAAAATGTGGAAGGGCAAAATCAGAGTGGATTGTAATCTGTGTAATGATTTTCTGTGTTCTGAGAAGCAAGTTACTAGTCCATGTGACAAGAAATAATTGATCATAGATTCTATACCCCTGGGAACCCCTATTGTTTCCAATTCCTCCTTTCCAGTTATTTCCTTCTTCCCGTTTTGTGTTTTCCATAAACTCAAGTCCTTTAAAACATAAATAAAACATCTTGCTTCAGTATTGTAAAAGAAACCTATTAAGTTGTATGAATTGTTTAAGAAGTATGTGCTGAACTTACAGAATTGCGTGGTTTTTTAAAGTAAACTAAGTACTAACTGCAAAAATGGTAGATAAATTCATTAAAATCCTAGTATGTCCTGCAGTGCAACTTGAATGTTAATATTGATTTTTAGCCTCATGAACATTTGTTTAAATTTGTTTCTTTTCCAAGCATTCTCACCACAATATAGTAATGCTGAGAAAATGTGATTCTTTGTTCAGCTAACAAGACCACTGTAATGTGGACTGTTGTCAGGAATATGGTTACACAAGAATCGGGGACATCGATTAGATAGTGCTTGTGATGTCACATTTTGCCAGGTGAAGTAAATGCTTCTGGTAACTAGGCCACACACATACACTTTCTCACTCACTGTCATTTTAGAGACAGTGTGAAATTGACTGAAAGAAAGGTTCAATTTCTTTCCGGAAAGGAAAGAAAGAGCAGGTTCTGAAAGAGCCTCTCTTACATGGTTTGTGTGTGGGATTGACTAAGGACAGAGGAAGTTTGAGCCTACTACATGGCCTATTTCTCTTCATTGTCTCATAAGAACATAAGAGCCCTGCTGGGTCTGGCCAAAAGACCATCTAGTCCAGCTTCCTGTATCTCACAGTGGCCCCACCAGATGCCTCAGGGAGCACACAAGACAACAAGATACCTGAATCCTGTCGCCACTCTCTTGCATCTGGCATTAAGACAGAGCCTATTTCTAAAACCAGGAGGTTGCTTATCCCCATCATGCCTTGTAAGCTGTGATGGACCTTTCTTCCATAAATCTGCCCAATCCCCTTTTAAAGGTATCCAGGCCAGGTGCCATCACCACATCCTGTGGCAAGGAGCAGGGGCGTTGGCTGATGGGGGGCGGTGGGCCGCAGGGTGCTGGGCCCCTGGGGGGGGCACAGGCCTCTGTAGAAGTTCCGTTTTTTCCGGGGGGGTTCCGTTTTTTTCTCAATTTCTTGCGTTTTTTTCTTAATATCGCCCCCCCGCTGCAGCTGCCGCCCCCCCACCCCGTGTGCCCCCCCAGGGCGTGAGTTTGCTTTTGGCCCACTTATCTTGCTTCGGAGGGGTACAGGCTCCATTTTCCCTGGGTGCCGCCATCTTGGACTGAACAAGATGCATGCTGGGGATTGTAGTTTTTTCCCCCTTGCCTTGCAGCCTTGCCTTGCAGCCCAAGAGTCCTGACTCACCCCCCCCCCCCCGAGGGCATTAAGGGGCAATACACCACATGTTTGATGTTTGGAACACTTTCAAGTTTATTCTGCAGAGCAAAATTCACATCATTATGAATGCCTCATCATGTGTGCTGCTGGAAATGGAGACAGGAGGTACAAAGTGGACAAGGAGGCTTCCAAACTGAAATCAAAAATCCCAAAAATTTGCGCCATGGGGCGTAAAGGGTTACGGCCGCGCGTTTTTATGGGGGGGGCCTCAAGGGTTTGGCCCCTGTTGAAAAATGGTCTGGCTACGCCTCTGGCAAGGAGCTCCACAGATGAATTACAGACTGGGTAAAGAAATTCTTTTGTCTGTTCTAGTTCTCCCGCCACTCAGTTTTAGAGGTTTCTAATGATTATCCAAAGACACCCGCCTGCCAAAAAGATATGTTATAGCTCCACAAACACAGCAGATACGAAGGGTTCTATAATTGACTCCTGAATCTAGATTCACCCCTTTCCGGGTCGATTAGGGCAAAATCCCGAAATATGTTTTTCAGCATTTGGACGGGAAATTTTTGTAAGCTGAAACCAAGCGGATATCTCATTGGGCCTGAAAGATATAGAGGAATCACTGAAAACGCATTGCACCCCTTTTTGCCCCCTTAGGGGCAGTATTTCTAAAAATCCCTTCCTAGTGGGTGCTTACGTCACGGACGGAACATGCTCCCCGAATTTCCCGTGTCTAGGCCCAGGGGTTTGGGCGGGGCAGTGATGAGTCAGTGAGTCAGGACTTGTTCTTTTATATAGAGAGATTGTCTTTGGTACCACTCTAGCTCTGTCAACCTGTTGGTTCACTTTATTGGGTGAATATTGTAATTTTAGGAATGCCCATTGAAAATCCTGCAGGTATGAGCCTGTGAAGTGGGTACACTCATAAAAATCTGGGTTTGACCCTTTAGTAAGCTGCCTGTTTGACCTCTATAGAGATCATAGAAATAAACAGCCCTGGAACAGCATTGCAACCAATGTTGTGCTTCCAATTGTTGATTATGTAGTCATTGTGCTATTGAAACCTGAAGATGTGTGCACTAGTGGCCTGGTGATTTAGCCATTTGTTAAACTGAGAAAGCTGAAATATGCTTTGCTGTTACTGCCCTGTGAGATGTTTTCTGAGAATGAGAGGCTTATGAGCTACATTGAAAGGTCAACAGCTGATTCTTTTTGTAAGATTGAGTTAGTAGATCCAATTCCAATTGCCGATTGTGTCATATGCAGATCTAAGTACACCGCAGTTCCATGTGCACGCCACAGAATTTTGTTTTGGCCACTGAATTCAGCCCTCAAGGGTTTGTGAGATTAGGGGGGATCATGTCAGTGCTCTGCATATTTGCTTTTTCTCATGAGTAGATCAAAGAAAAAGAAATTTGCAAATACATGGCAGCAGAGCATAGCTCTGGTATGAAATTTTGATTTCTTTTTTATCTCGCTCTTTCAAGTGTTGTGTGGGGCCTGTTGCTCTGGTGCTTTTCCCATTTGTTCTATGTTCATCTTGCCTCAATGACAGGAAGCAAATCAAGTACAGTCAATCCTCACTCCCGCCCCCCCCCCCCGGATTTGCTTATCCGCAGGAAGCAGGATTGCAACTTACCTCGCCATTTGTGGTCTGTTCTTGGCTATCAGCAGCTATCCCCAGCATCCATGGCCATCCTACAACTATTCCTGGCTATTCTGAAGCAATCCACTGTGGCCTCTGTGGTGGACATTTTAAAGGCATTTAAGGCTATCTACGGCCATTTTAAAGCCATCTGCAACCATTCTGAAGCTCTCGGCACAATATTTATTCATTTAAAGAATTTATATCCCGCCTTTCCCATGCAGAAGCATATGCTGATGGCGCGTTAGTCAATTACAGGTAGCTCCCCAGAATGCCTTGTGCGGCCATTCTAAAGCTATCTACTGCCATTCACCCCTCCCCCTAACCCCATTGATCCCATAGGTTCAATTACACCATATCCATGGATTCGGTATCTACTGGGGTTTGCAGGAACCTAACCTATGCGGATACCAAGAATTGACTGTATATGTATTTGATATAGCAAAGCATTCCCACAACAGCATACTGTCTGACTATGGACAGGGGTGTCGCTAGCCCTCCGGGCGCCCGGGGCACGGGTTGCCCGGGCGCCCCCCAGAAGGGCCCGAGCGCCCCCACCCCCCAGAAGGGCGCTCCCACCCGGCCCCCGCGCCCACCCCCACCACTCTCCTTACCTTCTTCAGCCTCCTCGCTGCCGCCACCGCCGGCCCCGCGCTCACCTCGGCGGGGCTGTTTAAAAGTCGTGCTGAGGTGAGCGCGGGGCCGGCGGCGGTGGCGGCGGCGAGGAGGAGGAAGCTGAAGAAGGAGGTAAGGAGAGCAATGGCGCTCCCGGCCCCCGAGCGCCCACCCCCATTGCTCTCCCTACCTTCTTCAGCCTCCTCGCCGCTGCCGCCGGCCCCGCGCTCACCTCGGTGCGACTTTTAAACAGCCGCGCTGAGGTGAGCGCGGGGCCTGCGGGGGCGGCGGCACCCCAGCTGAAGATGGCGCCCCCGGAAGATGGCGCCTGGGGCCCGAGGCCACAGGGCCCCCCCCCCAAAGAATGCCACTGACTATGGATGGTGATGGAGCGCGGGGATGGAGGCAGTGGTATAGCTCTTCTCTCAGGGATTGTTTTCTGAAGGACCAGTGGGTGGCTCTGGGGGTGTTTTCTCTTGGTCAGGCTACCGTATGATAACCCCTCTCTCAATCTCTCTTGCATGCCTTCCTACACACATCAATAACTCAGGAATCTTCAGGAGGGTCTGTCTTTTCCAAATATATGAAAGAATTTAATAGGGAAGAGAAGAGGACAGGACAAAGGGAAAGTGGCAATACCAAAAGGTCCATATTTCCTGACCAAGGTCTTGAGAATGTATGTTAAAATACTATATGTAAAGTAAGTTAGAGCAGGATTATTTGTAACGGTTCTCAATTAAAAAAATAGATTTTTTTTTTTCAATCCATCTACCTACTATGATCCTGAATTCCTAACTGAGGCTAGCAGATTCAGCTCTACCAATATGTCAGTATCACTTCAAACGAATCTTTCTGCTTTATTAAGACCTTGGATGTAGATGGCTTCTAGAGAGTATGGGAGAAGTGTCACATTCTGCAAGGCCAGGCAATCTGAGGAAATGTTGTTTTTGGAAGTGTTAAGCAGGAAGAAAGAATAATGCTCTCTGTAACAGGCAGCAATCAACCTGCAGGGGTCCTTAAATGATCTGGGTGGAATGTACTTAGCTGTTTTAACAGCTCTGCCCTCTTGAATAGCATGGTTAGTAATTGTTTTGGACTATGTTGCGAACTTACCATCCCACAAAGATCTTCTCTTTGAGAGAGTCAGTCAGTTAAACTTGCAATTGCCTCTTGTCTCACTGATGCAGCTTTAAATGCAAGCAGTCAGGTAGCTGGTGACTAGATGACAGAATTCAGGCAATGAATTAACAGAGTTGGTTCTTTCTGGTGATGACAAGTTAAGAGGCGAGTTCAAATCTGTATGCCAGCCTAAAGATATTAAGACCAATGACGGTTTGTGTGTAGATAGATCGTGGAACCATTTATTATGCTATGATTTCTCTATGATTTAAAATAATTACTATGCCTATTAATTCCACTGAATTTCCTTTAGGCTGAGCCTTTTTTTTATTAATAGTAGCCAGCTAAAGATAAACTATTTGAAATCCTGTTGATTTCGAAGTTAAGCACATACAACTTAAGACAAGAACACCACAGGTGATTCTGTCAAACCTACAATCTGTACCTCTTTTATGTTTCTCATGCTGTAGGACCAACGTGACAGCAGTGCTGTCATTAACACCCAAGAGCTTAAGTAAGTTGCTAAATGGTTGACTTGTCCAACAGAAGAGGCACTCTGGCCAGGGGAGCTCCTCTTTGTTGTTGTTCAGTCGTTAAGTTGTGTCCGACCCTTTGTGATCCCATGAACCACATCCCGCCAGGCCTTCCTGTCCTCCACTATCTTCCTGAGTTCGCTTATTTTCATGTTCGTTGCATCGGTGATGCTGTCTAACCATCTCATCCTTTGCCTTCCCCTTCTCCTTTTGCCTTCAGTCTTTCCCAGCATCAGAGTCTTCTCCAGAGAGTCCTCTCTTCGCATTAGGTGGCCAAAATATTTGAGTTTCAGCCTCAGTACCTGTCCTTCCAGGGAACAGTCAGGGTTGATTTCATTTAGGATTGACTGATTTGATCTCCTAGCAGTCCAAGGGACTCTCAGGAGTCTTCTCCAGCACCACAGTTCGAAAGCATCTATTCTTCGGTGCTCAGCCTTCCTTATGGTCCAACACTCGCAACCATAAATTGCTACTGGGAACACCATCGCCCTGACTATACGAACTTTTGTTGGCATGGTGATATCCATATCTGCTTTTTATTATGCTGTTTAAGTTTGCCAGTCCTGAGACAACAGTTGGAGCAGTATCTCCCCATCTTCCCACTCCCAGGAACTACATAAGATCTGTGTGTCCTGAGAGGGAAGGAAAAAGAAGAGAGCCCAGCTATAGGAAGCTCTCATACCATCAGCTCCTGAAGGCACCAGCAGGGACCCAAGACATCTCTTTCATCCCAAGTAATCTTTGTTGTTGATAATTTAACCTTTTTAAATAACAAACTGACTTGAATGCCAAGGTAGTAAATATGCATGTGGTAAATAAATCAAAGAAATATGTGTTCAGGACACGGGTAAAAGATGTCTATAAAAGGTTTATGTATAAAAAGCATTAAAAATGATAAACCACAAGAAAAACATAACATTGAAAGAATAAGCAAAGACTGCCCAGCACCCTAGTCCTGATGTATGCAGCCGCAACAGTTGGTAAAGCAGCGTGTACCGATGCAGCTATCTCCAGCAGTATCCTGGATTTGGTAACGAAGCGCTATCCGTTCTGCCTGTTGATTGCTTTTCATTATAGAAAGGTAGTACTGAATATTGTGTAGGTGACGTTCTGACTTAACTGTATGTAGCATTGACCAGAAGCCCTTCAGCATGCCATGCCGCTGAATTTTTGTCATTCATTGCATCTCTGCCGCGTCCCCTTTCCATTCATATCGGTGTCACGACACATATTTCTACAATGCGGGTCATTGGAGGTTTCAAACTCAGCGGCTTTTTACTGAACCATCTGTTGGCCATTCATGTTCTCTAATGCTTGTATTTTGTAAGACACAAACTGAACTAGCAGAATGATGAAAAAATGTAATCGGTTGAGTTCTTATTTGTCTTTGAAATTCTGAGCATGCCAGGTCATAGAAACCTCTCACAATGTCTGAACCTGCAGTATGTATTCTATGTGGTGCCATTCCATTCCATGCTGTAGCCAGATAACCCTTTTTATTTGCATTTGGTGCATGATGTTGGTGTATGTGTGCAGGTGCCCCCTGGAGCCTGAGGAGAGCATGACACCCAGGCCAGTACTGCAACCTTTGGAATGATGGAATGAGGCCTTGTTCCCACAGCCTGAAGGAAAGCCACAGAGCAATCCTACCCACCGCCCCAGCTGGCTTGGGGGAAGCCTTGCCTTACTTGTCTTTCTTGGACAGTTCCATGGGTGGCCTCACCTTGCTTGCACAGCGCATTTGAAACTGAACAAAGCCACATCTTGGAAGCTTCCTCTTGGAGTGAACAAAGTAGTTAGCAACACATGAGAAGGGTCCCCAATTCTAGCTGGCCCTCAGCTACTCCATGGCTAATTCAATCGAGGAGTCTATGTTAATTGAAGGCATTTTTACCCAAGGGTGTATATACGCAACAGGAGTTAAATGCGTACACCTGTGGGCTGGAAGAAAACAGGTTTTAATTGAGGCACTGACCTCCAGAGCTAGCTAGACGTTTGTTGCCGCACCCTTGGCAGGGTACAAAATAATAGAAGCACCTAGGACCAGGGATGGGCAATCAAAGGCCATCAAGTCACAGCACCAAGTGAACCATCAAAAGAGGGTTCCTTAATGAGTTAACCCCATAAAAGTCTCATCCATTCCCATGTGCAAGCAAGGTATAAAAAGCTGGGTTGGGGGATCCTCCTGTTTTTTGTTTGTGTCTCATCTACCTGCTTTGCTGTTGCTGTTGCTGTATTCATGCATTGAACCCACTAGTACTGCACAAAGCACCCCCATTTCCTCTGCTACCCAAGAACTACTCTGCCAAGCTGTCACCCAGGACTGGTAACTGACTGCTGTCTGTCTTTCCCCCCACTTCCCTGAGCAGGCACCCAAGAACACAAAGGCGCTGCACCAGCCATCCTTTTGTGGACAGGCTTGCAAAATATGCCCCTTCCCCCCCCTCCAGGAAAAAGCAGCCTTGGTTCCCTTGCTCTGCTTCCCTCCTTAGAACTTGCTATAGCCCCTGGGTTTGCTTTTTAAGTCTTTTTCTGCTTTTGTGCACCATTTTAAATAGGCTTGATTTTGGCAACCTAGTTCCTGCTACGGCAACGCTTTGCACCCAGTTGAGCAGAAATGAATAAGCAACTTTGGTCTTTGGCAAAGCCTGCCATTGACACACAAAGCCCCTCGCTATTTTCTTGTTTCAGGTGCAGTCAAATTGATGACACACTTAGCACCTCTAGCATGGTGTGTGGGTGAATCTAGGACTGTTAGTCTGTGTTTAAGGCCAAGCCTTGTAAGTGATAGACAGCACAATCCTAACCAACTTTCCAGGATGGATGCAGCCTCAATGCAGTCCCAAGGTAAGGGAACAATGTTTCCTCACCTTGAAGAGACCTCCATGACTGCCCCTGCACTGCAAAATGCAGTGTGCGCCCTGTTGGCACAGCTACACTGGCGCTGGAAAGTTGGTTAGGATTGCGCTGATAATATGTATCAAATGGAAAGGGACATTTAGTTTCAAGAAAGTGGATGCATAGTGCTGAATCCTCAATTGGCAGGTTATATCTTCATAGACTGTTGTCTATTCCCCAGTTATTCCTTTTATTTCAGCTGGAGTCAGAGACCAGAAGTTGGCCTAGCTGGGAGAAAACGTATCTGAGAGGACACAGCACCAAGTGGGACAAGCTAAGGATTTGGCACCCCTCACTCATGTATCCCATTTGCTCTTTAATGTGGACAGCCATCCCTACTTTATATGTTGATTGGGTCAGACCTGCTTTAGACTAATGAGTCTACTGCTGTTAACAAGCTGAAATTAAATCCAGACAAAATTGTCAACCTGAATTGTCAACCTGTCCTGAATGGGGTTGCACTCCCTCTGCAAGAGCGGGGTTCACAGCTTGGGATCCTTCTGGATTCTCTGCTGCTCCTGGATTTCCAGGTGATGGTGGATGCCAGGGGGCCTGTGCCCAGATGTGGCTGGTGCACCAGCTGCTCTTGAGTGACCTTGAGTCAGTCAGACCTGACCATGATGGTGACTAGCCTTGGTGACTAGACTTGACTATTGTACTTTGTGTGTGGCTGTCCTTGCGATTAGTGCGGAAGAAGTGGCCCACGTAATCTCAGGAGCTCAGTGATTTGACTCTGTCAGACTGCTGCTCCTGCAGTTGCATGGACTGCCGGTTCGTTTCCAGGACCAAATCAGGGTGCTGGTTTGAACCTTTAAAACTCTTCGTACTTGGAACTTGGGCATCTGAGGAGATGCTTTCTCCCATATGAATTGACTCGTCCCACCTACGTGTGCCACCTATGGATGAAGTTAGCTTGGCAGCAAGAAGGGGAAGTGTCTTTTCTGTGGTGGTGCCAATACTGTGGAACTCCCTCCCAACTGAGTTGAGATCTCCCTGTTAGCCTCCCAGAGGAAATTGAAAACTTTTATTTCGGTTAGCCTACCCACTTTAGTTTCTGTTACTATTACTGTTCTTCTGTTTGATGGTCTCCTCTTGGTTTTTTGGTTTGTTTTTTAAATGTGTTATTTATTATATCGTTATATATTTTTTAATGCTGATTTCCTGTCATTTGTTTTTTTTATGGTATTTAAACCATTTCTGACCAACAGGTATATATACACAACAGGAGTTAAATGTGTACACCTGTGGGCCGTAATTTATGCTAGCGAGCTGCCCTGGATGCCCTATTGTTCGGGGGGGGGGGAAGGGGATATAATTCTGTTACACGAATAAAACAAATAAATACTCTGAGGTATGACAGCCGGAAAGAAAGTTCAAGAATGGAATGGAAAGGAGCATTTAAAGAAGCAGAAAAAGAGCAGGCATTTCCACCCTCAATAGCCTTGTCTCACCCCCCCCCCCCAATCTGTTGGTGAGGGAATACTGCTTAATGGGTAGTGGTATCCATCCAATCCTTGCTTTGCTGCTTTGTTGTCATCCTGGAATAAAGGCCCCATTGTTTTATATTCAAAAACCTCCGGGGGGGGGGAGGCAACATACTTGCTAGATTACTGTGGAGACACCACTTTCTTGCTAAATTAATTGAAAACGTACAAGCAAAGCTATTGGCCTTATCAAAGGGAAGAAAGTGCAATTAAAATCAAGCAATCTCAAGGGAGTGAACAATCCCTGCTCTTTATAAAGAGCACATCTTTATAAGGTGTGTGCTCAACTGCGGAGATCTAGAAACAATTGCTGCTTAAAACAAACACCCCCCCCCAAAGAGCACCACAAGTGAATGAAGTAAGTGCTGAGTATATGCTGCTGCTGTAGTAAGGACCTGTAAACAAAAGGAAACGGTGGGATTTTAATAAGTGGCAGCATGTGATTCATGAGCAGAAAGCCAGAGAAGGAAAATGACAGGAGTTGCAGAGCTGATGAGAAACCCCTATCATTTGGAGAGGTAACCAATGGGAGCAAATGTCAGCATCGTAGTGCAGCCTGTCTTGGAATGAGTGAGTGGGAAGACAATTAATAATTGCAATAGGCTAGGAATAACTGATTGAGGGCCCAATCCTGTCCAACTTTTCAGCACCGATGCAGCTGCAATCCAGCCCTCAAGTAAGGGAACAAACATTCCCTTACCTTGAGGAGGCCTCCGTGACTCCACCACCACCACCACCACCACCACCACCACCACCACCACCACCACCAAATGCAGTGTGGCAGCCCCTTGGCATGGCTGCATCAGTGCTGGAAAGTTGGATAAGACTGGACTGTGAATGAGGGTGCTTATTCTGCTGGCCCTTTCCCCCCAAGAGAGTGGCATTCTTCACTGACATGAGAAACATCCTCAGCTGAGAAATACGGTATATACACTGTATGTCATTTGTGGCTATTCAGGACCCTCTCTGTGTTTTTATGTTTTGAAAGCATCTTCATTTGGTGCTTTTCTAGGAAGGATTACAATCTTTTGAAAGCCAACATGAAAAATAATCCATGTGAAACAGGACGACTTCATTAAATCCTTCCCTTTCCATGAACCAAGTTAAGCCTGGCTACCAAAAACCACACGTTTCTATGCCACCAGGGAAAAGACTTTTTACTTAAGCTCCTCTAGGAGGGAGTTTCATAACCAGTGCGACTGTCCTTTTGAATTCCCTTTCTCTGCCTGTTTGGTTGACTCACAGCGCAATCCTATCCAACTTGCACCACTGGTGTAACCAGTGGGGAAGGGCAGGGCAGGAGGCTTTGGAGGGAAGGGGAGATTTAAATCCCGTTTGAATCCCCTTTCCATTCTGGGGCCTCCTGTTCTCGCTGCACCGCTGGTTACACCGGTGGTGTAAGTTGGATAGGATTGCGCTGTTAAACTGTTAAACTAAAGCTCAGGGGGCTCTTGCAATGGTGAATACTGTACATGTGCTAGGGATGACGTTCCATGGTACACAGTAGGACATCCAAGTAATAAGGATAAAGCTATTATGAACAAATAAAATTTATGAGTTTAAAAGTCATGTCTGGGTTAAAAACATGACATGGCTTTTAAACTAGTAAATTTTATTTGTTCAAAATGGATAATTGCTGGCCATGAAAACTTGAAATCTTATCTAAAGATAAAGCTATTTATTGGAGATGGGAAGAAAGGAAAAAGAATATCTAGTAGGTGGTTGTTGTTTTTTTGTAGTATTCTTGGAACATAAATTGCAAGAGGAAAAATTATATCCCATTGGCATATTTTTACAGAAAGGATCCCGATGTCGTATAAATGGGTGACACAGTGGCGGGCAGCCCAATCCTATCCAACGCCAATGCAGCGGAGCTGCACAGACCACGCTGTATCTTGCGCGGGAGTACTGCAGGTTGGAGGGCTCCTCGGGTGGGATATTCATCCCCTTACCCCGGGTATAGCCCAAGACTGCATAATGGGGAAATTTGGATCTGCGCCTGCTAAATAGCTGGTGCAAGTCCAAGCTGCCTCATGTCAGGGTTTCAGGTCCGGGAAGGGGGATAGGATGCGACATGCACCAGCACGGCCAATCCGGACCCCTCCTGGGTCCAATCTGCCCACCCCGCCCCCGTCACCACCCTCCCCAACCCTCTTTTACTTCCTCCCTGCCTTCCCCTGCCCAGAACGCACTTACATTCCCTGTGCTGCCCGGAACGCACTTACATCAGGGCCTGCACTGGTGTTTGCGGGGTGGCGCAGGCCTTCACACTGCCAGGTATACTTTCTGCACTATCACAATGTGCCTTACAGCACATTTGTGACAGCATCTGCCTACGCAGTCCACACTGCATCAATGCAGCATGAGATTAGGATTGGGCCAAACGTCATTGTTCACAATAACTACTTCATGAACGGCCTGCCACGGAGGGTATGCCCTGCACCGGCCGGTGCAGGGGCGGGGGGGGGGGGAGGGCTGACCGGGTGGCAAGGGAGGGTGGCCATTGGGCAAACCGGGAGGGGATATTGGCGGTGAGCTCCACCGATATCCCAAGCCCTCTCCCAGCCCAGTTCGGCTTACCAACCCCAGCTCGAATGTACGCCAGCTTCAGAAGCTTCAGAGCTTGTGTACATGCGAGGAGACCCATAGGATGAAGCGTGAAAGGATTCATGGCCAGATACGATGTTCAACGAAACAGGCAATATGGGATTAAAAGCCATGTATTTTTCTTAAAAGGAACAATAAAAACTTTTAAAACAAGACCCGATGTTGCAGCTTTTTTTCTCTACTCCAAACACATACCCGTTTTAAAAGTACACGAAGGAACAGCCAAAGTGACAGCCAAGATAAAAGTTTTTGTTTCCTTGCAAAGTCAACGTTTCTTCCTAATTTCCTAGGACATTGTCAAGACAGGCACAGTACAGGTTACTGTTAGGAACCTGTCATCTAACAGTAGCCTGTACTGTGCCTGTCTTGACAATGTCCTAGGAAATTAGGAAGAAACGTTGACTTTGCAAGGAAACAAAAACTTTGGTGATCCCTGGGATTGCCGCCGCCATACTGTCCCCGGCCCTTAAGTGTGCAGGGAACAGTTCATGGTTCCAATGGTGGGTCACGACCCACCACTTTGAGAACTACTGGGCTAGATCTTGAAGTATAATTGTATAATATAAAACTAAAACTGTTATGACCGGCGATAGCATACCATGAACAAAACATCTTCAATGGGATTTAAGGTCATAAAACAATGTAAGGTTTTAAAAATGTGATTACAAACCTCAAAAACCAACTTTAAAAGTCTTCTTAAAAATGCACTGTATGCAATAAAAATACTTTAAAAGTCTTGTTTAAAAAACACAATAAAAACCATTTAAAACACATGGCATGACGTTTCATTCATGATCTATGAATATCATCAGATGCATAAACAACCCTAAATACAGGCAAGAAGTTTTTAATCACATTTTAAAAACCTTACGTTGTTTTATAACCTTAAATCCCATTGAAGATGTTTCGTTCATGGTAAATTGTATAATAAGTTTAATGAAGTACAGTAGTGGTCCTACACTCCCTGTGGGGAGGCACTGCTGCCACACACCCTCCACAGGATGCCATACACCCCCCCATGGGATGCCACACGCCCTGCCCCTGGGAGGCGTGATGTCATCTTTGCACACCGGCGCGGAAACACTCACTCCGGCGCTTTTTGGGCCCTTTTTGTAGCCAAACAGTACCCAGGAGGGCCAAACTTGCACAAAGAGGAGCCAGTGGTGGAGGGGGCAATGGATTTATTGGTAGGTACACCCCCCACGACCTGCCGCTTGGGGCCCACCGCCCCCACCGTAACGACACCTCTGATGAAGTATAAGAAAATATACTTTCTTATTTTCTTATCTTAGTGGGGCATGGCTATGGGTTGAATGTGTTGTGATGAGCTCCTGCATTTTAGAGAGTAGCTATAAGTAAAGGGAAATTATAAGTCAGTGCAGGGGAGGGGCAAAGAGACTGAGGATGAACAATACATCAAACTGGAAGATGAAGCAAGTGATAGAACTCAGATTCAAAAAAAGGTTTATCACATTCTGGCTGAGAAGAATCAAAGAAATATAATTTAAGATAGTGGGGAAAATGGTTTTTACTGTGTCAGTAGAGAGAATGGATGAATTTAAAAGTATGCAGTAAGTAGAAATGACGAATTTTAGCTAACGATTGAATTGGCAGAAGAAAGATGAAGTAAAAATTACACCTAAATTGTATTTTTCTGTAGAAGTGTGATACTCAGACTGTAGAGGTGATGGCTAGCTGACATGCTAGTTTTATATTGAGATATTGTATGCGATTCTTGGGGACCAGTTTGGTTTTCTGCGTACATTGTAAGGCAGTATTTTTTTTTCTTTACAATAAAGATCGCTTTGATTTGACTGTGGCATTCTTGAAGAAATAGTGACCTGAAAGAAGTTCTGTCTGTGATATTTGATCTCTGATTGTTTATTTGCACGTTTGATGTTGCAGTGATGACACTGCTGGTATGACCTGGACTTAGAACCATGAGAATCCCAGTTCTGAGTAGTAAAAAATCCTGACATCCCAATCCTGTCAATACAGAGTAGTGAATGAGCCTGGTATCCAACACCTGGCAATGGAAGCAAAAACATTCAGCTCTTTACCCCTTCCACAAAAACTTTCCACTAGCCATACACTTATCCAAGGCTAATGGGAACTTTGTCCCCATGAGCCATACATTGGCCTTCCTTGAATTGTGCTATGGCAAGGATGCGAATGTTTAGTGGGACATATGAGGGAAGTTGGAGGAGTAACTGGGCACAGCGCTATGGGTTAGCATCTAATGCATAGCCCCTGCTCTCTGCTTCACTGGGGCTTCCTGGGAGGAACAGGGAGAGCTGGTAGTCCATTTACTGCAATTAAACAAAACTATGGAGCCCAGGCAGACAGGGGCCACCCTGGAAAAGTCCCTCTCCCAGGTAACAGAAAACCCCAACATCTGAGGGAGGGAGATTTAGTTTTAAAACTGAACAGTAGTGAAACATGCACAATCGGAGAGAAGTGGCAAACTCACTCCTTATTGTGGCTATAGACTAGACAGGTAATACAGTAAAAATCCAAGAAGTTTATTAAAAGGGCAGTAGGTAGCAAATCGAAAGGGTGACTGTGTGTGTGTGTGTGTGTGTGTGTGCGTGCGTGCGTGCGTGCGTGTGTGCGTGCGTGCGTGCGTGCAAAGACTGGCAAGTAGGTTACAAAGCAAGCTGAAAAGAAATAGAGCAAGTCTTCACTTAAAGTTGTCGATAGGTTCTTGGAAACTGCAACTTGAAGTGAAACTTATAATGAAACCAATTTTACTGCCTGTGACCCAGTGGTACACTAGAGAAGGCTGGAGAGTGCTGTAAACCCCCCTTCCCTGGACCCGCATCGGAGACCTTGGGAAGCACGCACCTCGGAGGTGAAGACTTCCTGTACTCAAACCTGCCACAGCTAAACAACATATGTTCCCTATCTCCATTTACCTTCCAGTCCTCTCACCCCTAGCAGCCAAGGGAGTGGGCAAAACTCATGTGAAGTACCTGATGCTCCAATGCAGGACAAAGAAATACTGCACACAGGGGAATTTGGTCTCCAGGGTTTGTTGGCCAGATACCCTCTAAGGAGTTGGATATTGGGGACTGTCACCTGGGACCCTGAATTTCCCACTCCTGGGTGTCACATGGGCTTCCTGGACCAGTGACTGGGCTCATAGTCAAGTTCTTCATTGACCAGTCAAGGGGAGATGCTCTTGGGAAAGAGAAGATGCTAATGGCATGTTGAACCTGGATGATTCAGCAGTGTTGTTGGGATGCTGAGGCATCGGAAAAAGGCTTCTGGGTGGATAAGACTGGTCCGAAATAGATGAAAACCAGCAAAGCCAACTGAAGCCTTTGCAATGACTAGAGCAGGGGTTCTCAACCAGTGGCACTAACACCACCAGTGGTATTTCAGATGACTGCTGGTGGTACTCAGACCGCTGGACCACCGGAACCCCGCTCCAACTTTGCCTTTGGTGATGCATTTTTGATCCTGAGAGGCTCCTACCTTTGGCCAAGCCTCTTGGGAACAGTGAGAGGGGCTCTCTCCCCCCCCCCATCCTGAGCCTCCTACCTGCGTTTTCTGACCTCCAAAAACCTGAAAACCCGGAAATAACTGCCGATTATGTCATTGCCAGTCACTTCCAGTGGTACGCTGCAGGAGAGTGCCGCCGGAGGTGGTACTCGACTGGTAAGGGGTTGAGAAACCCTCGGCTAGAGTATTAAGAAAGAAGATAATTGCACTGTGTTTATGTCTGAAAGATAACCAGAAATCTGAAATTCACTGAAATCTGAAAAACACATCTGAAAATTCACTGAAAATCTGATAATTAGCTTTTTTTTCCCCCAAAGACGTTTCCCAGCAATATGCACTAAAGCAATATGTACTAATATGTACTTTTCCCAAAGAAGTTTCCCAGCGATACGTACTAAAGGCTCAGAAACAAAACAAGGGAGAAACCAAATATCTATGCAACGGTGTTGCATCTTCTCAATTCTATGCTCCTTCCTAAGGTATTCTAAATGTTACATAGATGATCACTGACTTTAACTCCTGTATTTTATGGTCTTTGGCCATACTGTTTACTATTCCCCCCAGCCCCTCCCGCCATCTATACTGATGCGTATACCTTGCCTACTGAGGATAACATTTTAAAGCATCGGATGAATTGGACTGTAGTCCATGAAAACGTGTGCTATGAAAAATTAAGGTGCCACCACCATAAGACTCTCTGTCTCTCTCCACCACAATAGACAAACATCTCTGGAACATATTATTTGTTTTTCAAATATGGGGGGGGGGCTGCCTGTGTGTCCCTCTGCCATTATTGTAGTGCTTTATTTCTATTTGCCGTTAGCAGCGGCATAGCTTACCTTATTCGCACCTGGTGCGGTGTGGCAGCCGAAAGCTGAAAGTAACTGGCATGGCGTGGTTATCTCACCATGTCAATTACTTCCGAGTGGAAGCCTCTTCGGCTTTCTTCACGGCTCCCGCCTGGAAGCCGAAGGTGTGCGAGTTGCTTCCAACCCAGAGCGCAGGCAAGTGTCCAAATGAGCCAAGGGGGGTGTTACCCCTCCTGGGGAAGGGTGACACCCCCCTTGGTTTCTTCAGTTTTTTTCGCTGCTCTGCCTGTAAGCCAAAGCCAAGGCTCAGATTCAGCTCAGCTGTGAGCGGTGAGAAATACTGCTTGGAGTTGAGCTTGCCCAGTAGTGGTGTGTCCCCCATGTGACTCTGAAATTGGTGTCACTCAGTGCAGGGCACACCACACGCACCACACTAGCGACACCAGTGGCCATTAGTTAAGGTAGCAGTTAGACTGGGTCTTGTGCATGCCCTCTTTAATGGCCTTTAAATCTACCTCCTTTGGTGCGGTTTGAAATTTGGCAGGTATGATCCCTTGGAGGGGACTACAAACTTTGTGCAGACTGGTTGGAAAAATTCAAGTCAGGAGAAAATGAGGTGGTTCCTCTGTTGAAAGGAATTGGAACAATCACAGATGCATCAGCAAATTTAAAAAAGTGCATTGTCATACTATAACTACACAAATACTATTCACATAAACAAACACAGATGCACTTATGATCTATGGACATGTAAATAAGATAGGAAACTTTGTTTTCTATGCACACCTATAATGCTGACATATGTAACAGTGCCCCCTTTTTAAGAGCTGCACTGGGAAAGGACAATTTAGAGTGGAACAACAGTGAGAGAAAGGTGACACTCCTTAACCCTTTCTTACCCACCATTCATTATTGTCTCTCCTAAGTGACGTTTCCTCTGCAGGGTTCAACAAACCACATATCTGAAACTCTTCAAGGAGAATGTGACTAGGGAGTTCCAATGCTGAGCAGGGAAACTATTGGAGGTGAGTAGGTTAAGTAACCTTCCTTCCACTAACCCTTCTCTGCCTTATAGTGCCCTTCCCATAAAGAGCTTTGCTTCCTCCCCTTGCTTTTAAAAAGGCATTGGGGCACTACAGCATACATTAGCATGTAATATGCAGCCTGCTTGTTATATTCAAGTAGAATTGAAGATTTTGATGTCGCCAAGGAGGCTTTTAAAATCTGCTTAATCTGGACGGACACCTGTTAAGAGGCCCTGTGATCAAGGCTGGCTGCTGTTATAAAAGGTAGAAAATGGGCACTTAAGAAAGGAAGTGATGTAGAAGGGAGGAATAAAAAGGGTAATGCTTGAAGACCACTTCAGCTGCTGAAGGCTCAAAGACATGGTGAGCATTAGAAATGGTTCATTTGCTTGCAAAGCCTGAAGAGGGCTGCCTAGCATTACTGGACTCTGCTTTACTAAGCAGGCGCGACAGGAGCAGACGATCAGCAAAAAAATGAGTCTTTAAGGTGCTGTCCTTCTCCTTATCTTTACAGCTGCTGCTTAATAGCAGTTCCTAAGGGTTTATTGACGTCAGAGAAAAACACTGCTTTTAAACACATATTGTTCTCAGATCGGTTTAGTAGCTACGGTGTGAGCAATCATTAATACCCAAGTAAAAATAGCTTAATAATTTTATCACAGAGAAAAAAAAGAAGTTGCACATAGAGCCAACTGTAACAATAAGGGGACCAGGGAAGACAAGCTTTTGTGAGCGCAGTTCATGTAATTGCAAGCAATTGTTAAAGGGTATGAGTGTCAGTCCCAGACACAACCAATTAATGCAGCGTGTGCCTCCTTTGGTGGGATCTCTTCTTTGTAGCACAGTGTGAAAATAATGCTTATCAAAAGGCAGGATGACAAACTGGTGATGCCCCCTTATTATTAAATGTCTGAGTGCAAACATTAACATTTCCCAGTTGTTTGTTCACTTCCAGGGAGAGTGCTGGTGTTTACCGCAAGAACATGCCTTCGCTTACAGATACTTTAATGGCAAAGGATTGCATCCGTCATGAAGAAAAAATGAATTTTCTGTTTCAAATGACCCTATCAAATAGCAACATCCTGCATTAATAAGACTGTTCACGGTCAACTGTTCCTTCGATGTTGTTTGCATAGTCATTTTCATTGTGATTTTGACTGCTACTATTCTAACTTTTGGGGGAGGGGGGTGTCTTGCCAGTTTTACACATCAGCTGAGTGCATCATGTAAATTACATATCTTGGCAAAAAAACCGGAAGGAGTAGCAGTTATGCCATGAATCATATGGGGTTGCCTGACTGTTCTGCTGCACCGTAACACTTGGTGAGGATCAGCCTGTAATGCAGGTGGTGAAGTGTGCTATGATCCACAGGGAAAGAGAAAATTCAGAGGGTTTGTGCCGGCCAAGGGGGATAAAGGAGAGCCAGAATTGTTGCTGAATGATATAAGGCCCCCAGAAGTGAGACTGAGGCTTAGAGAAGACTGGTGTCGTGTCGTGTATAAGGGACTGAACTGAGACTGAAAGTATTAGCTGCTGTGCTTCCATTCACACACAGATATGTTGACCTGGCGAAGATCAGCTGGAGAGGTAGAGGAAGAACCAGGACCAGCCCCAAAACTCCCGATGCCTGAGGCAGCATGCCAAATGCTGCCCCTTCCCACATGATGCGCCAGTATTGTTTAAGCCGCCCCACCACTCATGCATGCTGCCTTGCATACAGTACTTGCTGTACAGTACAGCCTTGCTTGCTGCATTGCCACGGTCACATTTGTCGAGTTCCCCACATATGACGCCCCCTTTTTGACACCCCCATATGACAACATTTGCATATTATTATTATTATTAATATTATTATTGAGTCAAAATGATCAACTTTTAAAGAATGGTCGCAATTAAACAAGTGAAAAATGCTTAGTTTTTATTAATTAATTAATTAATTAGTAATTAAGCATAAGCATATTTCCTTATTACTTTCTCTGGCCCTAACCCATACAGCCCCCCCCCCCCCAGAAGCCCGCTACACAGAGGCTTGGGTATAGACGGCCAAATTTATTGAAAATACAGAACCTGCAGCAATAAACTCCTAACTTAAACCCTCTGAGTGTGTGGGCCCTAACTGGGGGAAACGGCACTAGCCATCTGCCTCCCCTCCTTACTTACCTGGGCATCATTGACTCAAGTCTCTCTTCGGTCTAGGACCACATGAGCTGTCACAGTCAACCCCTCAGGGTCAAGGCAGCTGGGCAGCGCAGATCCCCACTGGCCAAGCCGTGATGGTGGTCTAAAGCTTACCAGCCAGAGGACTTACCAGCCTGCCTCACCAACCTGGTCAAATGTCCTCTGAGCGGTCCTGGCATACCCCCTGACCTTGTTAGCCTCAGGCTGTATGCCGATCCCAGGTTCCTGTCTACCCGGCCCGCATGCCATCTGCCTTAAGTAAACATTGCAACCCACTATAAGCCACTTCTTAAGCACAGTCTGGAGTAGGCGAGAAAACTGCCCACCAGGGGTCAATACAGATGGCAGCCAAAAATTCTTACCCGGCCCCCATAAAAAGCAGCCAGCTAGTCTCAGACTGAAACCAGGGAGGGCGGGCGGGGATCAAAGAAATGGCCCGGACTGAAGAGCCGAGAGCACCAATGCCTGTCTCCTCAGCCGTGCCCCGCCCAGATGCGGCCCCGCAGCCAATCATCTGCGTCCCCCTTCATGCCTCCATCCCGCATGCAGGAGAGGGAGCCGGGCAATGGCGGCGACGGGGTAATCCTGTCACCGGCCTTCTCTGTGAGTACTGCAGCATTCCATCTGTTCAGCATGGATATGAATGAGTTGAGAGTGGGATGCTAATATTCTTGTTTAAGTGCAGGAAAAAAGTACTTTTTTCTTGGAAACAGATGCTCAGGGAAGGACGTAATCTGGATAGTATTTAGCGCATGGGTTATGACTGTACAGCATTGTCTCAGAAGTCTTACACAGTAAGCACTTTGAAAGCTGGGGTAATACAGAAGCAGGAAAGTATGAACTCTGACCCAGGGACAGTAGCGTCACTAGGACGCGCGTCACCCTGGGGCAGGGGGCACGCGTCACCCTAGTGACGCTCTGACATCGTGGAGCGGGGGGACCCGGCTCCCCCCCCCACGTCGCCCTCCGGACGCTCCGAGGCCGGCCCGGGAGCCGGCCTCGGAGCGTCCAACCCCGTCGGGGCTCCAGGGCCTTCTGAAAGAAGGCCCAAGCAGCGCGTTAATACGGGTATTTTTTTACAATTTTCACGCATGCGCAGAGACCGTTTTGAGGGCACATTTTGCCCTCAAAACGGTCTGCGCATGCGCAAAAATTGTAAAAAAATACCCGTATTAACGCGCTGCTTGGGCCTTCTTTCAGAAGGCCCTGGAGCCCCGACGGGGTTGGACGCTCCGAGGGTCCCCCCCTCGCCACGGGTCCCCCCCGCGCCACGATGTCAGAGCGTCACTAGGGTGACGCGTGCCCCCTGCCCCAGGGTGACGCGCGTCCTAGTGACGCTACTGTCCCTGGGTCAGAGTTCATACTTTCCTGCTTCTGTATTATCCCAGCTTTCAAAGTACTTACTGTGTAAGACTTCTGAGACAATGCTGTACAGTCATAACCCATGCGCTAAATACTATCCAGACTACGTCCTTCCCTGAGCATCTGTTTCCAAGAAAAAAGTACTTTTTTCCAGACTTTGAAGGCAGCAGCTCTCCCCACTGAGCCAGACTCTTCATTTGTTGTTCAGTCGTTAAGTCGTGTCTGACCCTTCGTGATCCCATGAACCATATCCCGCCAGGCCTTCCTGTCCTCCACTATCTTCCTGAGTTCGCTCATTTTCATGTTCGTCGTATCGGTGACGATGTCTAACCATCTCATCCTTTGCCTTCCCCTTCTCCTTTTACTATCAATCTTTCCCAGCATCAGAATCTTATCCAGAGAGTCCTCTCTTCGCATTAGGTGGCCAAAATATTTTACACTGTGTAAAAAATACACTCTTCATACACTGGTAAACATACACTGTGTATAAAAGGGGTGAAATTGGTCATAAATCATCAAATGTAAGTAAACTCCTAACATGCAGTGGTTATAAAAGTGGGAAGAGCAACCAGCTTCATGTGTGAGCATCAGTTCCTCACACAGCAGCTGATGGTGGTGCTAGGAGAGCCTAACTATCGCATGGGCTGAATGAAAAGCTTCCTTGGGCTGCATCCGGCCATTGGGCCTTATGTTTGACACCCCTGGACTATGGTGTCTACCACCAAATATGGATATTAGAGCCACCACCAATGGAGGAGAGGAAATGAGGCATGAAGACTAGACAAGTACTGTAGCTAGATGGTGGCACTCCCTTTCAGACACTAATTCCTCATGAACATCTGGGCACTAGAGGTAGAAGTTGCATCTATTACTCATTATAGCCCCTTATCTCCACAGGTAATTTGATTAACATTAAGAGATTCAAAAATAGTTCAAAGAAACTCCAGTCACTATAAGGGGGCATTTCCTCTGCTGGTCGGTTATGCATTTGAGAGCTGCAGAACGTGCAAGACAGAGTTTGTTAGGAAATACTTTTCCCAACACGGAACCTCCGTGCCATGTAAGGTTTCAGAAGGGAAGGCCCTGATGATGATGATTGATGGGTATATATATATATATATATATATATATATATATATATATATATATATATATATATATATATATATATATATTCTTATACTTGAAGTATAAGAAAATATACTTATATTTATATATATATATAAACAAGCAAAGAACTTGGAATTTAGCCAGATTAAAGCAGGGTCACAAGCCTCCCTTTGAGCATTTGCTTTGGTCCAACATTGGAAGCATCTGATGCTTCCTGCCCAGCTAGATGTGGGTACAAGGACCACGAACTTGGATGAGCATGAATGGACGAGCATGGACGAGCATGGATGAGGAAGGACGAGCATGAGGAAGTACTCAGAGAAGATAGCAGTTTGTTTTGTTTCCAGATAGCTTTTTAGCTGCCACCCCATCCTTTGCCCAACCCTTTCACCCAAACCATTCTTTCCCTTTGTGCAGTTCCTCAAGTGCTTTATTATTGTACCTTGTTATTGTACTCTTTTTAATGTTTTTATTCGCTTAATAAATCTCTTTTACCATTTCTATTTTAATCTGCCTTGTCAGTTCACTTGGATGGGAGTTGTTTGCCCTGTCTTTCCAATCTGTCAGTTTTTGCTGTTGCCTTTCAAGGGGACCCACCGAGAATTTAGGGGCTTCCATTACGGTACGTTTGAAAAGGTATTTCTACCCAGTAGAATCAATATAGTGACACAGCATCCTGGATCTATCCACACTATATTACACGGGGTGCTCAGAACTACTGCTGGATTTTCTAGTGGTCGTTAAACTGAATTTAATGAACTGAGTAAATGTAAACTAAACCTGAACTGAAGTGAGGGCTTAAGCCTTGGTTTTGAGGGTTCAGGCCTGGAACTTGAAGGTAGTAATAAAACTAATAATATTTTTTTTTTAAAAAAAAAAGCTGTAAGAAACCCTGGTGCATCTAGAAATAGGACTAAGAGTTTCTGGGTCAGAAGGTGGTGTGGCTTCCAGATGGATCTGACTCACTGTTAGGACCACACCGAGAGTTAATTCCTGCAGTAAAACAGTGGCAATACTCAGATGCAGCCCCCAATACAAATGAGCAGGAGAAGTTGTACACTTGCCCTTCCCTGTTCTCAAAGAAATTATAGCTCTTGTTCCTGGGCCTCTCCAAGAGTGCTACTGATGACGCAACAATAGGTATAGCAATTCTATATTTAAACACTATGTGTGTTAATTTGACTAACTGTATCTATAAACAGTCTTCTTGCTTCATTCACATAAATGCTTAAGAATAAACCACTGCCTCATTTTGTGTGTTTCAAGGGTGTTTCTCCCCCCCCCCCTTTTACCACCTTCTGCCTGTATGAGAAAAGGTTTTAATTTCTCTAAAAACTCCAAGATCCCATTGGGGCTTCCATAATTGCTGGCTCATCTCTGTTTAAGCGAAGGGAAGGAAATTGGTTTGAGTGTGTGTGGGCATACACCTATTGAATTGTATTTGTAATTTGGAGCTATATAGAAATTGTACTTCTAAGGTTGCAATCATAGTTATGGCCCAATCCTATTTGGATACTGCACCAATGGCTCACCAATGTTGGCACAATGACCACCATATTCTAAGTCCATCCAGACAACACCATGTTGGGGCAGTCCTCCTAGTAACACTGGCACAGCCCTTCTAAGTAACTTCCCAATGTCTATGGAAACCCTGACACAGCTCATCATCATCCATGGAGCAACGTCCTGACATCGATGTGGCATTGGTCTGACTGACATCGATCATGGGGAAATGTAGCCGGGCGGTCCTGGAGGCCAAATTTAGGTTGCTAGGTAGGAAGCTCAAATCCAGGACCCCAAAGGTAGCATTCTCAGAAGTGCTACC
This sequence comes from Plestiodon gilberti rubricaudatus, assembly GCA_026170595.1. Lineage (NCBI taxonomy): Eukaryota > Metazoa > Chordata > Lepidosauria > Squamata > Scincidae > Plestiodon > Plestiodon gilberti. The sequence goes on along the minus strand of JANXHW010000002.1, from coordinate 215,577,156 downwards.
TGTTCCACGCGCAGGGCCAGCTAGGCAGGCGGAGCTCAGGGGTCTCAATGCGTGGATGAGACACTGGTGTCAGGAGGAGGGGTTTAAGTTTGTTAGGCACTGGGGAACGTTTTGGGACAAGCCAGGCCTGTACAAGAGGGACGGGCTTCACTTGAACCAAAACGGAACCAGACTGCTGGCGCGTAACATTAAGAAGGTGGCAGAGCAGCTTTTAAACTGACTCCTGGGGGAAAGCCGACAGGAGCCGAGGGGCATCCGGTTCGGGACTCCTCATCCCTCGGGAATGAGGGTGCAGAGGATGGGGAACAGTCAAGTAATAACAGAGTAAGAATTGGGAGTGGTAGCGTGATGGGACATGACAGCCAGTCTAGCAAGACAAAAGGCTGCAGGAATAAAGGGGCAAACATGCAGCCCTTCTTGGGGGACCAGGTATATAAGTGCTTTTATGCAAATGCCCGAAGTCTTCGGGCAAAGATGGGAGAACTGGAATGTTTGGTGGCTAGGGAAAACATTGACATAGTAGGTATAACAGAAACCTGGTGGAATGCGGAGAACCAGTGGGATACTGCAATTCCAGGATATAAACTCTATAGGAGGGACAGAGAGGGGCGTGTTGGAGGTGGGGTGGCCATCTATGTCAAAGAGGGGGTAGAATCCACCAGAGTAGAGCTGGAGGGGGGCTCTGACTCCTCCGTAGAATCACTGTGGGTTAGATTACCAGGCTCAAAGAGTGAGGTAATAGTAGGGGCATGCTACCGTCCTCCAGATCAAAAACCTGAAGGGGATCTTGAAATAAGGAAGCAAATCAGGGAGGTGTCAACGAGAGACAGGGTTGTAGTCATGGGGGACTTCAATTATCCTCACATCGACTGGGTCAATTCATGCTCAGGTCATGAAAGAGAGACTGGATTTCTGGATATGTTAAATGACTGTGCCTTAGAGCAGCTTGTCACGGAACCGACCAGAGGACAGGTGACTCTGGACTTGATATTGTGTGGCACTCAAGATCTGGTCAGGGAGGTAAATGTTACCGAACCGTTGGGGAACAGTGACCATGCTGCGATCTGTTTCGCCATGCATGTCGGAGGGAGAGTGCCGAGCAAATCTGACACGAAAACCCTTGACTTCCGAAGGGCAGACTTCCCCAAAATGAGAAGACTAGTTAAGAAAAAGCTGAAAGGGAAGGTAAAAAGAGTCCAATCGCTCCAGAGTGCATGGAGGCTGTTTAAAACAACAGTCATAGAGGCCCAGCGGGAGTGTATCCCACAAAGGAGGAAGGGCTCGACCAAGTTCAGGAGGATGCCGGCATGGCTAACAAGCACAGTTAAGGAGGCTATAAAAGGCAAGGAAGCTTCCTTCCGTAAATGGAAGTCTTGCCCTAATGAGGAAAATAAACAGGAGCACAAACTGTGGCAAAAGAAATGTAAAAAGATGATACGGGAGGCCAAGAAAGACTTTGAGGAACGTATGGCAGGCAACATAAAAGGGAATAATAAAAGCTTCTTCAAATATGTTAGAAGCAGGAAACCTGCCAGGGAAACGGTGGGTCCGCTGGATGGTGAGGGAGAGAAAGGGGTGATAAAAGGGGACTTGGAGACTGCAGAGAAATTAAATGAGTTCTTTGCGTCTGTCTTCACGGCAGAAGACCTCGGGCAAATACCGCTGCCGGAATGGTCTCCCCTGACTAAAGAATTAAGTCAAATAGAGGTTAAAAGAGAAGATGTCTCAGACTTAATTGACAAAATAAAGATCAATAAATCACCAGGCCCGGATGGCATCCACCCAAGAGTTCTGAAGGAACTCAAGAATGAAGTTGCTGACCTCTTGACCAAAATATGCAACTTGTCCCTTAAAACGGCCACTGTGCCAGAGGATTGGAGGATAGCTAATGTCACGCCAATCTTTAAAAAAGGAAGGAGGGGGGACCCGGGAAACTACAGGCCGGTCAGCCTAACATCTGTTCCAGGGAAGATGGTGGAAAGTCTCATTAAGGATAAAATCTTAAAATACATAGAAGAACAAGCTCTGCTGAGGGAGAGTCAGCATGGCTTCTGCAAGGGGAAGTCTTGCCTCACAAACCTGTTAGAATTTTTTGAAAAGGTCAACAGGCATGTGGATGCGAGCGAACCCGTGGATATTATATATCTGGATTTTCAGAAGGCGTTTGACACGGTCCCTCATGAAAGGCTCCTGCGAAAACTCCACAGTCAGGGAATAAGAGGGCAGGTCCTCTTGTGGATTAGGAACTGGTTGAAGACCAGGAAACAGCGAGTGGGAGTCAATGGGCAATTTTCACAATGGCGAGAGGTGAAAAGCGGTGTGCCCCAAGGATCGGTCTTGGGACCGGTGCTTTTCAACTTATTCATAAATGACCTGGAGTTGGGGATAGGCAGTGAGGTGGCCAAGTTTGCAGATGACACTAAACTTTTCCGGGTGGTAAAGACCAGCAAGGATTGTGAAGAGCTCCAGAAGGATCTCTCCAAACTGGGAGAATGGGCAGCAAAATGGCAGATGCGCTTCAATGTAAGTAAGTGCAAAGTGATGCACATTGGGGCAAGAAACCAAAATTTCACATATACGCTAATGGGTTCTGAGTTGTCTGTGACGGATGAAGAGAGAGATCTTGGGGTGCTGGTGGACAGGTCGATGAAAGTGTCGACCCAGTGTGCGGCGGCTGTGAAGAAGGCCAATTCCATGCTCGGGATCATTAAAAAGGGGATTGAGAATAAAACGGCCAATATCATTATGCCTTTGTACAAATCGATGGTAAGGCCACATCTGGAGTATTGTGTCCAGTTCTGGTCACCATACCTCAAAAAGGATATAGTTGAATTGGAAAAGGTGCAGAAAAGAGCGACCAGAATGATTTGTGGGCTGGAGCACCTCCCTTACGAGGAAAGGCTACAGCGTCTGGGGCTTTTCAGCCTAGAAAAAAGGCGCCTGAGGGGGGACATGATTGAGACTTATAAAATTATGCATGGGATGGAGAGAGTGGATAGAGGGAAATTCTTCTCCCTCTCGCACAACACCAGAACCAGGGGACACGCACTAAAATTGAGTGGAGGGAGAGTTAGAACAGACAAAAGAAAATATTTCTTTACCCAGCGTGTGATTCATCTGTGGAACTCCTTGCCACAGGATGTGGTGATGGCACCTGGCCTAGATGCCTTTAAAAGGGGTTTGGACAAATTCATGGAGGAAAAGACCATCACAGGTTACAAGCCATAAGCAACCTCCTTTTTTTTTTTTTTTTTTTTTTTTAAGAAGTGGGTTTTCTCTGTGCCAGGTGCAAGGGAGTGGCGACTGGACACAGGTATCTTGTTGTCTCGTGTGCTCCCTGAGGCATCTGGTGGGGCCACTGTGTGACACAGGAAGCTGGACTAGATGGGCTTTTGGCCTGATCCAGCAGGGCTCTTCTTATGTTCTTATGTTCTTATGATCCGACATTGAAGGAACCAATCATTGTGTCCACCCAGCCCCAATACTGGCTGTCAGAGAAGTACCTTCAGGGTGAACTGAGCAGGGGGCTGGGGCAGGTACTGGGCAGGGTGGTGTGCACCCTTGTTGCAAACAGTGCCCGTTTCCCCTGTTGGGGTGGTGAGATAGAGGTTCCAGTTGGATGTCTCTCTGCAGAGTCCTCCTGGGGCAGAATACCTGCAATAAGAATTCTGAGAAGACAAGTGGTAAACTATCTTGGCACACATATTGTGAGGGACAAGAGTTTGTGTTTGTCTGTGTAAATGCTCCCTCTGTACCCTTTCACCATAGTTTCCATCACCATAGTTCCCCTTGAGAGGCCAGAGAGATATAGCCCCTTGCCCTACATCATATAATCCGAGCTGTAGTCTCTGTGGCAGGAGCTTATATACTGGAGTTGGTGTGTTGTGATTGGCTCTGCTGTGTAGTCTGCATCCTATGCTCCACTGTAGGAAAGTGGGCAGGGTGGAGTGGGGTGAGGTTCAAGTTTCTGGCATTATTTAGGCTTACCAGATCTGCAACCTGGACATAGTGCTAGACCTTTAGGAGAAGGAATGTGGGCAGGTATAGCTTGTTAAACCTTAGAGCAGGGGTTCTCAACCTTTGGAGGCCCAGGTACCCCCTATCACGGTCCAATTTTCTGAAGTACCCCCCTGCTAATTAATTGGATTGATTAATCAATCAATTAATTAGCTAATTAATTGTTAAATAAAAAGTACTAAAACTATTTTAAATGTGTGCGTGTGTGAGAGACAGACAGAGACAGACAGATAGACAGGGGGGATTGAATTTAAGTTCTAATTAATGTAATTAACTACTGATTGATGCTGATAAGGGGCAGGCTCTGGCGTGTCCCCTGCCATGGTCCGCGTACCCCTAGGGGTACTCATACCACAGGTTGAGAACCTCTGCCTTAGAGCACAATCCTGGGCATGTTTACTCAGAAGCAAGCCCCGCTGAACACAATGGGGCTTGCTACTGAGTAGACATGCCTAGGATTGTGCTCTAAGGTTTAACAAGCTACACCTGCCCACATTCCTTCTCCTAAAGGTCTACCACTCTGTCCCGGTTGCAGATCTGGTAAGCCTAGCATTATTCCCTTCCCCATTGTTCCCTGTGGGTTTACTCCTACCTACAGCAGCTATGTTGTTGGCATAGCATTTCCTATGGCATCAGGGGCATGTCAGTCATCTGAAGGGCTATGGCGTGCATTGACTCCTCCTCATACCTCTCAGGTCCCTCCCATGTTATGCCCCAATCTCCTCTGTCAGTGAAGCTGCGCTGGCATCTAAACTACATGTGGTGTTGTGCCAGTATCCATGGTGCATCCATCAGTGGGTGACCTCTGTGCTGATTGGGATATCCTTTTGTTGGTGTTGAGATACACAGACATATCTCAAGGATAGGATTGGGCTGTAAGTCCCATTGAATTCAGTGGGACTTGTTTCAGAGTAAACAAGCTAAGCTGCATGTGTGCCGTCCGTCCTGCCGTCCCCCTCCCCCGCAAATGGCAATCCTTGCAATTGTACGCATACTTGGAATACTTGGTACACATACTTCTGCAAAACCATTGAGCTTTATTTCCAAAAGGACATGTTGAGGACAGGGGTGATTTCACAGGTTCCCAGGGAAGGGCCTACACACCCATGCCTCGTGAGGCAGTGAGGGTGAACCGCTGCTGCTTCCCACCACCATCCCGTCAATCAGAGCCCGTGGGAATAACTACTAGGCACTTGTTGGGGAGCAGCAGCAGTAGACCCTCCTCTTTTTCCTCTGGCACCATTGTACAAATCTCAGATGCCCCACACCTCAACCAGGACATCTAAGAATTGAAAAATAGTGCTGGGGAAAAAAAAGAGGACTGTCTGCTTCTGCAGCTGCTCCTCACCTATGTCTGGGTGCAGGGCCACTCAGAGGAATTTTATCAGGGGGTACAAAGTTTATTTTGGGCCCCTTCTCTTCATATGAATTTGGCTCCTGCCCCCCTTTTACTCCTGGGCCCCTTTTTTGACACATTTCTGACCCTGGGCCCTGGTACGATTTTACCCCCTTAACCGCCCTCTCAGAGGCCCTGTCTGGGAGGCCCAGAGTCCTCCTTGACTGCTGCTGCTGCCAGTGGTGTTGCTCCGCCCCCACGTGGGGGGGCTGCCAACATGATGCCGCCCACTTCGTGACGTCAGCGCGCAGCTCCAATCAACCCCCCCCCCACCGTTTGGCTTCCTTTTCGGAGACAAACGGAGCGAGGGCGGGCAGGAGGGTCAAAACGCAGCCGCGATGCCTGCGAAGAAGGAGCAAAAACGGGTAAGCTCCCTGTGACATTCCACCCCTTCCCCCGCGAAATCCCCTCCCCCAAGCAGCACCTGGTGCCAGGGCACCAGGACCCCCCATTGAACGACGCTTCTGGCAGAGGAGGAGCTAGGGCCCATGAATTTTTTGCACCCCCCTCGAGTCCCAACAAACTCATTACGTATAATATTAACTATGATAATACAGGTGGGCCCCCATATCCGCTGAACACCCCCTCCATGGTTTCCTGAGGGCCCCCCCACCCTGCCTCCCCTGCAGGCAGGCATGCTTGCCCCCCAGATCTTATTTTTCTTTCAGCAAGCTTTGTTTCTTTCTTAAAACAAACAGAGAAGCAGCCTCCATTGCAGGCAAGTAGAATGAGACCAAGTCCTAGAGAGGCTCTGCAAGGTTTCTGTTAACCTTGCAGAGCCTCTCTAGTACTTAGTCTCATTCTACTTGCCTGTAATAACTGCTTCTCCTGTTTCTTTAAGGAAGAAACAAAGCTTACTGGGAAAAAACTAAAAGCCTGGGGGATCCCCACAATCCGTGGATAACTGAAACCATGGATAGCGAATCAGTGGATATGGGGGCCCACCTGTACCATAATTAATAACATAAGAACATAAAAAGAGCCCTGCTGGATCAGACCAAAGGCCCATCTAGCAATCAGAGTCAGAGCCCTCTTTCCTGTGTCACACAGTGGCCCCACCAGATGCCTCAGGGAGCACACAAGAAGATAACAAGATACCTGTATCCTGCCGCCACTCCCTTGCACCTGGCACAGAGAAAACCTACTCCTACAACCAGGAGGTTGCTTATCCCCATCATGGCTTGTAAGCTGTGATGTACTTTTCCTCCATAAATCTGTCCAATTCCCTTTTAGAGGTATCCAGGCCAGGTGCCATCACTACATCCTGTGGCAAGGAGTTCCACAGATGAATTACACGCTGGGTAAAGAAATATTTTCTTTTGTCTGTTTTAATACTCCCTCCACTCAATTTTAGGGATTTATTTATTTTTATTTATTTACAATATTTTTACCCCACCTTTCTCCACAAAGGGACCCAAGGCAGCTTACAACAAGAAAGAAATACAATACAAAAAATAATCACTTTTTAAGACAATAAAAACAAGAGAACGAGAACTTTGGCTGAGAACTAACAAGATTTCCGGACATCGTGGATGTCCCCTAGTTCTAGTGTTGTGTGAGAAGGAAAAGAACTTCTCTCTACCCACTCTCTCCATCCTATGCATAGTGATTTATAATAATAATAATTTTATAATAATGTATTTATTATAATTATTAATTAATTCTTAATTATTAATAACAAATTAATTAATTAATTAATAATCCCAAAACATTCACAGAAATGTAACATTTCATCCCCCCAGACCCTTACAGTATAGCACCCTAATAAAAATGGGTTCCCCTATGGGGGAGAAAGGTGGGATATAAATTCAACAAATAATTCAATAAATAATAATGTATTATTATTAAATGGCACCCCCTGTGGCACCCCCCCCCAGAGGCCTGGCACCTAGGGCCCCCCTTAGCTATGCCACTGCTTGATTTTACTATTTTAAGTAGACTGGAAAGGTGTCAATGCGTTTAGACATCACAAGGTCAACGTTTAAAATATTAGAAGGTAGATATGAAATAAGGAGCATTTTAGTTATGCATGACATGGCCCACTCCCTAATTTCCTCTGGGAAACCCCTTCCTCGTGTGAGGCTGACTGCAACCAGAGTCAGGGCCCTCTTTGTGACGGCACCACAGTTAAAGAACTCCCTCCCCTTGGAATCGAGGACTTTGCCCTGGCTGCCTTCTGGCAGGGTGTCACAACTTCTTTATTCCAAGGTGTGTTCAGTTTGTGTATTGAAGGGGGTTGCTTTGCTCTTTTGTTCTTTCTGCTTTTTACTTGGTTCCTTTGGCTCAGTTTTACTTTGTTTCTTGTTCTTATTTTTTATTTAAAGAATGCCGCTGAATACTGCTTTTGAATGAATATGAATATGAGTATGCTGCTCTGTTATGTTTCTATCGGCTGCTTGTATGGTGTTTTAATTTTTTTAAAAATATTTTATTGTATTTTTAAATTGAATATTTTATGCCCCCTTGTTTCCAAGAGGTGAAGCGGGATATAAATCTTTTAAAGAAGGGAATGTTCTGGAATGAATGATAACCTGCCATGGTCACTTAAAATGAACTGGCTCTGTTCAGATGCAGTTTCCTGATTGCCACATGCTGGAGGCAAACAATAGGGAATGACTGCCTGAGGCTGCAATCCTTATACACACTTTCCTAGGTGTAAGCCCCATTGAACACAATGGGACTTACTACTGAGTGGACATGCATAGGATTGCGCTGTCAGTCTGACCTCCCCCTTTGGTAAGTTTCCCAGCAGCACAATGTATGTGGCCGCTGAACTGAACTGAACACATATTATACGCCGTTCTTTAAAGCAGAAAAGTGCAGGCGAATAATTCCCCCCTCTCCGTCCCCTCAGAAATGTTTGTGTGTGTGTTTGTGTGTGTGTTTGTGTGTGTGTGTGTGTGTGTGCGCGCGCGCGCGCAGTGGTGCTAGTTACGCCACTCTGTCTGTGTGTGTGTGTGTGTGTGTGTGTGTGTGTGTGTGACAAAAGTTACTGTCGCCTCACACTGAGACAGCACGTTTTATTTGTATGGATTCAAAAAAATCGCGGAACCCCAAACTCCTAAAAAAAGCGAAATGAACCGCCACTTCCTTCCTGTGATCGAGTCTGAAACTCGGGGCTGGTTTCATTAACCATTAAAAAACAAAATAAAAGGCAGAATCGTACTTGTGGGTGCAGGAGTGAGAGTGTAGTCCTACAAAAAGACTCGCTTTGCCCCGAGAGTTTGCTTCTCCTAATCAGAGGCATAGTCCTCCCCTCCTTCTCTAACTCCTTCCTAAAACAGGGCTGGGTTTAGGGGGTTTCTGGCTCCTGAGTCACTTTCTCTGGATACTTCAGCTGTTGGAATCCTGGGGAGGGGTAGATAACAAGCGATTAAGTAAAGATATCTCTTTTAAAAAAAGTTTGTTTGTTTGTTTTTAAAGAGCTTGTCCCACTTCTGGATTTCTTGGTACTTTTACGTCAAATTATAGGCAGATCGATTCTTTCCCCACGTTTATTACGATCAGAGCTCTCTCTCTCTCTCTCTCTCTCTCTCTCTCTCTCTCTCTCTCTCTCTCTCTCTCTCTCTCTCTGTATATGTGTGTGAGATGAGGGTGTGTGTTTTTAACATGCATGCAGATAACATTTTTAAGCTACTGTGCTAAAAAGTCTATCGCTGCTTCCCACTCCCACTTCCTTTTCAGTAAGGTTTATTTCATCCCCCCAACACTTCACTGATCGTTTGCAATGTTTTAAAATCTCCCTCCTTCAATCTCCACACGCCTCCTTGTTTATTTTCCAGTCTTGAGACTGGTTCTCTTTCTCCCCCCCCCCCCCTAAATATTTTGCACAGTGCCAAGCTTGGGAGTTTTCACATATCCGCCTCCCCTTTTCTGCAGCCTCCCTCCCCAGCCCCATCAGAGGAAATATTACAATGTTGCAAGCTGACGTAAGGACATTACAAGGAAAGGGCTACATTTCGGAGTGTTTATGAAAAGCTTCGGTACTGTACTGTCACCAGGGGGCATGCAATAGAATGCATTTCGTCCAACATTTGGAATAATGATCATTTAGCAACCACTACCACCACCATCACAAAAAAAAAAAAAAATCCCAAAAACCCTCCAGTGCGCTTTGGAGCCCGCGTCAGGCAAAGGAGCCATGCAGCCAAACTTTCGGGAACCCTTGGTTATTTTTTCTGACATTGCAAGCTCGCCCTTGAGGATCGCTTATTGAATTCTCCGCGTTTTGTTTTCCTTGTTTTTCTTTTTTTTCAAAAAAATAATAATTATTTCCACCTCTCCCGCCGTCTCTGGGCCTTACAGATTTGCTTTCCTTTTGCAAAGGGAGAGAGAATCCGGCAAGCTACCCAGCAGCAAGGAAGCCGCAGCAAGAAGCCCTGCCTGCTTTGCTTGCCTCCGCGCGCGCTCGCTCTCTCTCTCTCTCACAGCTCGCTTGCCTTGGGAGTCCAGTGTTGTTTTGAAGGGAGCTAACATGGCGACGGTGCCCGTCTATTGCATCTGTAGGCTGCCCTACGACGTAACCCGCTTCATGATCGAGTGCGACGCCTGCAAGGACTGGTTTCACGGCAGGTAACACAAAGCGATCGGGCCTTTTCCCCCCGCTCTGGGGCACAGATCCCCCTCCTCTTGCTCGGGGCCTTTCGCCTCTTTTGCTCGCTAGGGCACAGAGAGCGAGCGAGAGACAGAGAGGGAGATGGTGGGCTTGGAGCTGCCGCTGCTCTGTGCAGTTTTCCAACAGGCCTTTTTTGAGAAGAGGAGGAGGAGGAGCCACTCTCCCCGTCTCCCTCTCTTGTATTTTTTTTGTTTTGTTTTGTAAATTGTCGAGCCCGGGCACACACAATGGACTCCCCCCCTCCACTGGGGCTCTAGTGTCATGGGGCTGCGGGGGGTGGGGGGGAAGCTATTGTCCTTTCCTCAGGGAGGGGAGGCTTGACTGGGCGGCTGGCTGGCTGGTTTGCGCTGACGGGTGTTGTTTTTATTATGATTTGTTTGGCTACTGCTTTCTAATCTACTGTTTCTCCCCCCCCCCCCCCCGCGCCCGCTGCTGCTATGTGGGTCTTACACTGGATGGTTGCGGGGGTCAGAAAGAAGATGAGAGGTTAGACTCCCCCCTCTCACTTTCTCCAGAGAAGGCATGGAGAGAACGGCGGCCGGGGGGGGGGGGAGAGAGAAGAACAGAAGCTGTTCCACAATGTCTGGAAAGCGGGAGCAGCCAGCCAGCCACGGGGAAGGTTCCCGGGGGGCGGGCGGCAGCCACTAGCCACTGGCAGCGGAGGTGGCTGCCGTGGAGGGGGTGGTCCGGCGGGTGGAGAGCTCGCTCGCTCGCTCGCTCTCCCGCGCTGTAGGCAGCCACTCGCCTCGCGTCTCCCTAGGGGAGGGGGCGGCTGGGGGTGTTTCCTCGCCTGATAGGCACACGCTGGGCGGGCGGACTAGCGAGCGAGCGAGCGGAGGGTCCCGAGTAGGCGGACGAGGACGGGGCTGTCTGGGGGCAGCGTGTGAGGCGACAGAGCGAGCGAGCGAACCTGGGCTGGGCAGGGCTTCCCCCTGAGAGGGACGGATAGGCGGGCTCGTGGACTAGGGAAGGGAATCCCCCGCTGAGCTGGCGCCGCTTTGCTTTGGCGAGGCTGGCTTGTATGAGATGCAAGTCGCCTCCTCGCCAAGCAGGTCCGAACGCCCTGGCTGCAAAGAGACCCGTTTAGTCCTCGAAGGAGGACGGGCACCAGGAGAGCCGCCTTCTCTCCTCCTCAGCGCCCTGAGGTAGCGCTGCGCCGTGGAGGCGCCCACAGAGGTTGCCACGTCTTCCTCCTGCACTTTTGAGGTCTCCCACTCTTCTTTAATTTTAACAAAAACCACACTAAAGGGATAGCTTTTCCTCCTTGAGTCTTCCCAGCAGTGGGCCAGCACTCCCGGGGTGGGAGGAAATCGACATGCAGCTCGCTGGGATGCGTGGCGTGGCTATGTCGGTCGGTGTCTTCCAAGCAGCGGCAGCGGCAGCAGCGGCAGCAGCAGCAAGATTGTTTAATTCGCCCTGTCCTCAATCGCCTATGGAATCTGAGACAATGTAACGCGCAGGGGCTGGAAACTCCCCTGGCCACACACTCAGCTTCGCTTGTGGCTTGTTGTATGTATCTCAGGCCTGGGAGGGTTTCCCTCCCCGCCGCGCCTCTTTGTCGTGCTTTTTGGCTGTGATTATCACTCCACCCTACCCCATCAGAGTCGTTACGATTGTCTTATTGCAGGGTCCCGATATGATGGCTCTGATCTTTGTGTCTCGCCGTGGAGGGCTTGTGTTGCATGCGGAAGGCTGGCGCGTCGTTCATTAAAAAGAAAAAAAAAGAAAACTGAAGCTGCTGCTGGAGGAGGGGAAGGGAGACTTCAGTGAGATTTCGTAGTCTTAGGCAGATTGGAAAGGAGATCTTCTGGGAGCCTAAGGACCGCAGATGGATGTAATTGAAATAGCTTGGACTTCCTTGCTAGTTATCATGGGTAGGAGCAGCTAAAGTTAAGCATCTTTATTATCCATTGATTTGTTCGCATGCTCTCTCTCTCAGATCAATAGAACTTAAAATTGTTTAATTTTGTCTGGACTGTACAGTACTGTGTTGTGTATTTAGGCAAAGGAGTTAGTGTTTTAGAAGTGTGTGTCTTGGCCGCTTCTGGGTTTTTTCCCTCTGACTCGCAGCTTTAGTGAGGCTGAACTTGTTTGCAACTTGGTTTTTAACAGCAGCAGGGAAGGTATCAAAGGCAGATCACTACTCTTGCAACTCAATTTCCAGGACAAGGTGCTGAGGAGAGGAGAAAGTAGCTTTAAAACTAAATGATGGCTTTTTAGTATCGTTTTCTTGGTTTTTATTAAAAAAAATGTGTTTGTATTTGTAGTCATTTATTATTTATGGCTTTGCTTCCCACCATGTGCAGTAAATTGTGGAAAGCCCATCCTATATGTTATAGAAATAAATTTGCATCAACAGACCTCTGGCAAGTTTGAAGAATTTGATACAATCAGGGTGGAGCAATGTAATAATAAAGTTATAAGGACTGTCTAAAAAGGTTTGTACTGTATACCAAACATCATTAGAATCCAAGACAAGAAGGAAACAGTAAATATTGAGGAATATGAAGGAACCAAATTTAAAGAATTTGGTGTTAAAACAGTATCAGACCAATCCTAAGCGTGTCTCCTCAGAAGTAAGTCCCATTGAGTTTAATGGAACTGACTCCCAGGTAAGCGTGTATAGGATTGTAGGTTCAGTCATGTTAATGACTTTATTAAAATGTGGTTAGCCCAATCTTGTGCAGCTGGGTGCACCTATGCCTTCTGATTTCAATAGACGTGGAACTCGGCTAACCTTGCACTCTTATCAAGCTGTTTGTAGTTAGCTTGATTATACTTCTATAGCAGGTGATTATTCCCACTATTCCAACTTGCAACTGAAGACAGTTATAAAGAGAGAAGCGAATGATATAGCTAACCACATTTACACAGAGCCCACACATGTAAATATTTACACATATGCTATGATCAAAAGTGTAAGGACACAATATGCTGTTATAGAATTTGTTGGTCAAATGATTATTCTCTTCCCCTTCCTTATTTAATTTACTTGCATATTACATTCATAATCTCTATTTCTGCCATGCAGACTGTCAAGGTGTCAATAATAAGATACAGTAGTTCAGTTACTTATAGTTCAGTAGTTCAGTTTTTGAGAAATCAGTGTATAATGTTTAGAGATGTTTAGAGTAACGTCCTGACAGCTTGCTGTAACTCTTACCTGAGGAGGTCTACAGACGTGGACGAAACGTTGTAACGTCTCTGTTTTTGTGTTTAACTGTTTTTAACATCCTAACCAACTTTCCAGCGCCAACTTTCCAGCAGCCGTGCCAGTGGGGCGCACACTGCATTCTGTGGTGGGGGAGCAGTCATGGAGGCCTCCTCAAGGTAAGGGAACATTTGTAGAACCTTGGTGCTGGAAAGGTGGTTAGGAGTGGGCCATAAGCTTTACAGACAGATATATCAATAGCAAGTTACCAGTTTTGGGAATGTTCATGTGATTGCCAGCTGGAAATCCTGAAGAAGCAGTGAGGCATTGAGTCGAAGTATGCTCTCTATATTTGCATTCTGTACATGATTTAATGAGTGTGTGCTCTGTTCCTATGATCCTTCTACCCCTTTTATTGAGCAATAAGGCTCACAAACATGGATACAGTAATACCTCTGATAATGCGTCTTCCTTTAGTGCTGTTTTTGTACTACGCTCTTTGTCCTGGATTGATTGACAGGTATTATAGCCAATGGGAGCAGCAGATTCTGGCCAATCAGCCCCTGTTTCCTTCAATGATGTCTCCTATAGACATCACCTACTGTTTCAGACAGTACTTGGCTTTTCAAGAATGGATCCCCTGTGTTAATGAAGGTATTACTGTATATGCAAGCACAAGTGTATACTCATATGTCCTGCACTGCTTTTAACATTATATAGAAAATAGGAAACTGCTTTATACTGAGTTTATCTAGCTCAATATTGTTGACACTGAGTGGCAGTGGCTCTCAAAGGTTTCAGATGGGATTTTTTCTCTGCCATACCTGGGGATGCCGAGGATTGAACCTGGGACCTTCTGCATGAAAAGTAGATACTCTTCCACAAAATGATGGCCCTTCACCTATGTTTTTTTTAAACAATGTGGACCATGTATATGGGTATGCTGTCCTATTACATATAAAATAATTTTGTCCAGTGGTTGTGTTAAACAACCCCAAGTAAACACATTACTTTTTGCAAGAAAATGAGTCTGAAACCATCTCCCACTACTTGCATTTTATGTTTGTGGGCATTGTGCTTATTGACTGCCCTGGGATATACAAGCAAACAATAAATGTGAGTGCCTATCCTAAACAAGTCTTGTGTGACGCAAATGAAATAAAAATAATAAGAATGTGGTTGGTGAACTGAAGGACTGCGGGGCATATATAGACAAATATAAATAAATATGTAAAAATTATGAAATAGCAAATGTATTTTTAAAAATTTAGTTGAAAATAAAGATAATTCTAGATAACAGCAATGATGTGATGTTATAGGTACAATAATATAGGTACATGCACATGCACACACACACACACACACACACACACACACACACACACACACACACACACACACACACACATTAAATGCACATGCACACATTCATGGCATTATGGAGAGCTAACAGTTCCCCTTGGAACCTCCAGATATCCTTTCTCAGTGCAGCCCTTCATGCTACATCCCATGCCATTGCTGAAGGTCCCCTGACCATCAACAGCCGCTTTTCAGGCAGTACAGGGGCATTGGAAGGAATGAGTGGTTAAGGGAAGAAGGCTTGCGTTCATGCAGTTGTGCAAGCATGACCTCAGAATGATACCAATGATGTTAACATAGGAGTAACATACTTCAGGTGAAACTGAAAACTGCAATGATTCTCTAAGGGTGCTATGATATAACTAAATCCCGATATTTTCAACTCCCTTATATGTTGCACTCTTCACATTTACACTGTAAATGCCAATAAGGACTGGTGATGTGTGACTCTTGTGTTTTTCTATCTGTGTTGGATGGTAATAACTTCCAATAAACTGTATTATGTTCTATCTAATTGTCTTATTTTAGAAATAAATATTGGCAAGTGTTAACGGCAAGAAAGAGTAAAATTATTAAGTAAAAATATTGCATTGAATGAGATGGTTGAAAATAATCGGATATTTATTATGGAAAAGAAGAGTGAGAAAATACGATGAGCCACTCTTATGAGTGTTTCTATTTTTCACTCAATGAAATTAATACAGTATAACTTAACACCTTATTTTTTAAAAAAGTATTTGAACCCCTCAATGTTATCCTTTTTCAGAAAGTTAAATTGTCTTTTGCACTGCCACCTATTTTGTATTTTTCTTTAAGAAGGGAAATTTGTTGTTGATGTAATTACTGTGTAACATCAATTATTTTAGGACATTTCATTAATTCTCAATTCTGTGTTTGAATAAATGAATGTATTTTACATTGTTTTGCAGTCACCTGGAGTTGCATGGTATGCAATAAATTGCAATAAAATGCAATAATACAATAAACTATGATGATCATGACAATTACGCCATCAATATAGGTGGTGCCTGACAGCATAAGGAAACAAGAGAGGCCTCTGCCCCCAAACACTTGCAACCTAAAAAATGATAGAGGGACAAAAACAAGAGTAGGAAAAAGGCAAGGTTAACAAATACTGATAACTAGGAGATTTGACTCTTACGTATATGTGAGTGCTAAATCTATAGTATCAGTTTCCATTCTTCGATGGCACAGCTTTACAGCCCAATCCTAATAGGGCCTTGTGCTTCCAGAACTAGTGTTCCGGCAGCATAAGGTCTTTTGCAGATGTTAAGTACAATTACAGTACTCTTTAACTGAATGACACGCCATTCAATGCTGCCTGGCCACCACCGCAAGTGTGTGTCAGTGAACAGGGAAGAAGCCCTGGTGCTGGTAAATCAGAGCAGGGGGCAGGAGGGAGCAGGGAGGGGGAGGAATGGGGCAGAGATCAAGGCGATGATGGGTGGATTGGGGCTGGGAAGGGGCTGTCAATCCACCCATTATCATCGCCTTGCAGCTGGCGATGGAGCTGTCGATATCCTATCCTCCTTCTTGGCCTTGACTTGCCTTCCTGGGTCCATGCAGACTTGCGCCAGCACAGGTCTGAGTAGACTCAGTGGGGTGGGGTGGGCTTACCCTGGAACACGGGAACAAATGTTGCCTTGCCTTCTTTATATTTTCTATTTGATATTCAGTATTTGGTTTTTTTTTTTTAAATTTCTGATATTCAGTATTTTCAACATATTTTGAAACTAATTGAGTATTAATTTATGTTCTAATCCCATTTATGTTCTAATCTAGATGGGATGGTCAGCACCGTAAAATATTTCAGAATATTTTTTTAGGTGCATAAGAAATTGGAAATCCAAGTTGGGGTTTCTTGTAACTACAAATTCTAACCTGGATCATTGGGGAGCAATAATGTTCAGCTTTTCCAAAGATATTAATGACCTTGAAGCATTCCAGTTAGATCTATGTATCCCTTTAATTTGTGCATTGTCACCATGGTATTACATCCTGCTGCCATCTTATCTGCTGAAGTGGCTCGTTCAAAATATATACTGTATCACTAGTACTCAGTGAATGCTATGGCTTTCCATAGAACATTCAACATAGAATGTTTCTAAAACATTCAAAAGATACAATGACACAAATGGTAAGGTTAAATGTTACATTTTTATTTTTGAACAAAAATAAAAGGATTTGGTACTTCTAGAATTGCAATAGGTCCTTTATGACAAAGAAATGCAATGCATGATGTTATAGAGAGCTACAGCCCACAGGCAAATGTGGGCTCTTCAAAAAAATTAGACATTTACAGGTTTTAGTTCCAGTTTTATGTTCCTGTTTCAGTGATATTGTCGCTGTTGATGTTTCATGGCAGGATAAGTATATTTTCCCAAAATAGTCACCCTTTATAAAGGAAGGGAATACTGCATATTATAAGATGTTATCAATTGTCACATTTTGAAGGATGGGACATATGGGCTCTGGAGGCTGGTGGTTCAATAGCACTAACAGCCCAAGTCCGTGAAACTCTTGCACTGGTGTAACAGTAGATCCACCAGTGTAAGTGCACTTATGTCAGTGTAACTTATCGTATGCCGACGGGATGCAGGACGTACACAGGCATAACCCCTCTCAGATGTCGCACATGCACAGTTCAGATGCAGGACAGATGGCCTGCGCTGGTGGAGTTGTGCTGGCGTCAGTCCTGTGTCCGAATTGCATGTGCATGGCGGCTGAGGGGGGTTATGCCAGTGTACGTCCTGTGTACGTCGGTGTATGGCACGTTATGGCATGATTGGGTTGTCATTCTGTCCATTGGGAGGGGGAAAGGCTATGATTTAGCCTTCGGTGTATAGAGGGCAGGAAATAGTGATCTTTAGTGCATGAGATTGGCATCCTATATTTCCGGTAAGTCTCTGGTTGCTTGGAGATGACGCCACGTGTCATTGCCAAACTTCTGGGTTGCCAAGCTCCATGCTGTGCGGAGCTTGGTTTTGAACTGTGCAGCTTATCAAGAACCCTCATGACATCCCCTCATCTTCAGTGTTGTCTGTTGGTAGCATTATAAACTGTAATGGGCCAAAGTCTTTTGCTCTATCCATGGAGCATTGATGTAACCAGGCCTCTGTGCGTGGAGTTTATCCTGCTCCAAGATGTACATAACTTGCTTGTGTGAGGTTGTGTCTCTGGATGCTCTGTGATGAGGAATTTAAGGCCTTGAACCCTTGTTGCTTCGCGCATCAATGTACACCTAGCATGACAGTGACATGATGGGAGAAAGGACAGTGGTTGGTTTTCGTCCTCTGAACGTGGAAGACTGGCTGCATTTTTCTCAGCTCGATTCATAGTAAGTTCTAGGGGCACAATGTAGCTCTACTGTGGGTACAACCAACATTTCTCCTACACCTGGAGGGTTCACAGCGGGCTGTTTCCTTACTTCTCCACTCCAGAGCAGAAGTGACTTACATCACACAGAGAGGAAGAGCTGCATAGGATGCTCACAGGGAGATGCACACAGAGGCACAGCCTGTAAGAACACCAGAAGAGCCCTGCTGGATCAGGCCAAGGGTCCATCTAGTCCAGCTTCCTGTATCTCACAGTGGCCCCACCAGATGCCTGGGGGAGCACATAAGACAACAAGATACCTGTATCCTGTCGCCACTTTCTTGCTTATATGTTTTGCGAAGGAGAAGGTACAAACTATCCATGTGGAAGGAGTACGGTAGATTATGTCAAAGTATCTGAAAATAAAAGGAAGGACATTTTTGTTCTAAAAGATCAAGTAGCTTTCTATTGGAGTTACTGCGATTTTTTAAAATGTTTTATTGATTGTAATTTGGGCCTGTTTTGCAAGATTTGAAAGTGATACCCTAGTTATGCAGTTCATTAGTTACTGGGCAATTTATTCCTACAGTAGAGACTTGTCATTGTTCAGAGAAGCAGAGAAGGACAAAGCATAATAGTCAGGTCTTTTCATTACCATAACTTTTGAACTCTCTTGGAATGCTGCCCAGGTATCAAATGTGTATTATTCAGTAACTTTTAGCATGATTGACTATGGTATGATAGTGACTTTGGAGGGGAAGGGAGGTGTACTCTTTAACAGCTTATTGTTTTCTGACCCACCTTGACTATTGAATAAGTACTTTTCAGAAACCTGTTCCAAGGGTACATCTGTTCTGCAAGATCAGGTTCTCAGTGTTTTATTCTAAGAGTCCAATTGTCCACTGTAGACAGGGCTCAAATATTATGGACATGCACCAGAATATCATATTGTGCAGGTCTGGTAGCTCCAGTGCCCACTGGGCTTTCCTATGATACATAAACGGTATTTTCCATTCACTTCAATGGAGAGAGTAACTTGCACTTATAGAGTGATGTATGCATACCACCTACATTGAAATAAAGGGAAAAACTTGTTTGTGTAAGTATATAGGGATGCATAGGGGACTCTGGACTGGGGAATAATCAATCCACATAATAGGATGGGGTGGACACCTTGTTTACGCAGGATTGCGTTGCTCGGGACTTAGCAGACCAGTTTCTTCCCACATCTATTTTCTCCCCCCCCCCCAACAACAACTGATACTCGAGTGCCTTCAACTTTCCATGGTTTCTGGGGGCCACTGGGCATGCTCACTCTTTGTCAGGCTGTTTGGAGGGGGCTTTTAATTGTTTTTGTTTTAATTTATGAACAAATGTTTTTCTATAACAGGGGTGGCCAAACTTGCTTAATGTAAGAGCCATGTACAATAAACTTCAGATGTTTGAGAGCTGTAAGAGAGATGTTTGAAAGCCACAATATTTAAGAAGCATTTAAATTCTTAAATATATTTAAGCTGAAATTCTATACACATTTTCCTGGAAATAAGCCCCTTTGAGCACAATGGGACTTACTTCTGAGTAGACATGCATAGGATTGTGCTGTTACTCTCCATGAACATTAAACTTACGTTTTAATCCAGTGGATTCTCTGTTTATACCTGGTAAATAATTATAAAGCTTGAAAATTTCTTATTTACCTTTTATATATTAATTGTGATGCAAAAAGGAGCTCAGCCAACATGTTTCTGAGAGCTGCACATTATACATCAGAGTGCCACATATGGCTCAGGAGCTGCAGTTTGGCCGCCCCTGTTCTATAAGATCTGAAGCTCTCATATTAAATCGGTATGCAAATGTTTTTCTGTATGTCTGGGTGGGGGTCTTCCAAAATTGCAGGAATCACTAGCCAATTGGTGGGATCCCTTTCAATGTTGATAGGTATGAGACTCCACTGTGAGTTCAGAGTTCAAATAACAACATTTTTCAAAACCTGAGTTCAGTTTTCTCATTTGACTGTTAACTTCCGAATAAAGCAATGCAAAATAATTGTAGCATGATGACCAACTATATTTTGGTATGAAATGAACTGAGTTATGTCAATGAAAGTGATGTGTGAATTACACTAATTGCATGCAAATAAGGCATAGCTCTCTGGCTCCAGTTTCAACCTTAGTTGTCCTTCCACAAGAATAAGAAACATACTAAGTGTCTGTATGTTCATAGCTGGTGCACATCCGGGGAGGCCGTGTAAGGCCAGCCTGGCCTGGGAAGGGGTGTTGGAGAGGGAAATTCTTCTCCCTCTCGCACAACACCAGAACCAGGGGACGTGCACTAAAATTGAGTGGAGGGAGAGTTAGAACGTATAAAAGAAAATATTTCTTTACCCAGCGTGTAATTCATCTGTGGAACTCCTTGCCACAGGATGTGGTGATGGCACCTGGCCTAGATGCCTTTAAAAGGGGTTTGGACAGATTCATGGAGGAAAAGACCATCACAGGTTACAAGCCATAAGCAACTTCCTGGTTTTAGAAGTAGGTTTTCTCTGTGCCAGGTGCAAGGGAGTGACAACGGGAAACAGGTTATCTTGTTGGCTGTGTGCTCCCTGAGGCATCTGGTGGGGCCACTGTGTGATACAGGAAGCTGGACTAGATGGGCCTTTGGCCTGATCCAGCAGGGCTCTTCTTATGTTCTTATAACCTGTAACCCAGCACTGATATCCCCGCCCTTTCCCAGGCCGGGTCATCCAATGGCCTCCTCCCTCACCACCCCAGCCTGCCCTCCCGCCACCCGGTGCAGACCTTACCTGCGTTGGTCGGTGAGGGTCTGGGATGGTGGCAGTATGAGCAGTGCCAGCCTCCATATTGGTGGCACTTACGCTTGAGGTGCCGCAAAAGTGCCGTAAGGCCTTAAGCCGGCGGAGTGCTTGCTCCACCGGCCTAAAGTTGGGCAGGATCAGGCTGCCTGGCTGCAATCCTATACACACTTACCTGGGAGTAAATCCCATTGAACATGCATAGGATTGTGCTGTTAGTCTTCTCTGCTAACTGACTTTTATTTTTCCTAAGAATGGCATGCCATTATGTTTTAAATAGCAAATTATTATTCTTACTGGAACTATAAACATTTATTACATGTATTACATGTAATACTTTACATTACTCAATCATTAAAGAACAAAACTATAAATACAATGTATTACATTGACAATGGCATTGAAATTCTTTTTGAATTTTATATGAAATCCCAGCAATTATAATGTTGTGCAAGGAACATAATACTCTTATTACAGCATAATCCCAATTAATGCACAACTTCCAGGATGACAAAAGGCTGAAACTTCAGTTGATGTGACTTTCTGTTCTGTAAATCAGAAATTCATTTTAATAAAAAAAATTGCATGCCCTCAATACTTATTGAGTAAAAATGACTGTTTTTTTAATCATAAAAATGCAAAAATGTGAAATGGGTCCAGAACGCTTGCTGTTCCAGAGACAGAATGGACCAACATTTGTATTTAATGAATTGATGGTAGTTTTATCGCTTATTGTATTTGAAGACCAACTTCTTTTGCTTTTGTGAGAACCAGGTGCTTTGTGAGAGAGTGTTTCCAAGCATGAACACATCAAAGTATAGGCAGGAACAACTTATCTGAAGATGACTTTGATGTATGGCTTGAAATAAGAATAAAGAATAGGCCGAGCCCTGTTATAAGGAAGGGCTGAAGGCTAGAATCTTGGAAAACCCCTATGAACCAAGTCTGGAACTTTAGAAAAGATTCGTCCTGGACGCAGAGGCACAAATCTGTTTATAGGGGCTAGGTTTGGGCCACTATTCCCTCTGACTGTGATCGCAGTTGTCCAGAGATATGCTCCATAAAAGATTAAGATGGCCAGTGAAGGGTTCTCTCTACTCCCGTCCCAGCCACTCTACCAAATTTTGATTCAGTTGTGGTAAAATAAATTTCCCAGAGTTCTGTTCATGGGTAGAAAAATGCTTGCTAAGGTTTTGTGTGGGAGAGTTATTCCACATTTTAATAATAATACAAAACATTTGTATACAGTACTGTTTTCTGAGTGTGCACCACACTTCATGTGTACAGTATTATCTTCCTGATGTTTTCCTTACAACAGCCCTGTATGGAAAATAAGTACTGTATTATTATCCTCATATTGCAATTGAACTGAGAGTCTTGCCCAAGGCCACCTAGTGAGTTCATGGCAGAGGTGAGAATTGAACCAGGGAAGTCCTCATTCACAGCTCAGTCTCCTAGCCACTGCAATATACTGTATCTGTAACATCTCTAGTGTTCTAAATGTTTAATAGGCTGGCTTATACAACATGGTACACTTTCAGAACCTGATCCATTGTCCAATAGAACAGCCCTCAAGAATAAAGAAATTTGCCTTCCCTACAATAGACCATACTAATACTCACAGTGGGTGCAATCCTGTGTAACTCTTGTGTAACAATCCTGTGTAACTCGTACGCCGACAGATGCAGGATGGACACCGGCTTAACCCCCCTCGGACACCTCACATGCACAGTTCGGATGCAAAACGGACACCGGCATAACTCCGTGGGTGCAGGGGGCATTCTGGGGGCATTCAGCTGCCCCTGCAATGCCCCCTGCATTGGTGGAGTTGCGCCGGCATCTGTTCCACGTCTGAACTGTGCATGTGAGGTGTCCGAGGGGGGTCCATCCTGCGTCCGTCGGCGTACAGCAAGTTACACTGGCGTAAGTGCTCTTACACCGGGAGATCTACTGTTACACCAGTGCAAGAGTTACACAGGATTGGGCTGACAAACTGGTATAGTATTTTACTTTCATTATGTCACAATGACAATAACTATAACATTGCCATTTTCATAGCATATCATTTATATCAAGTGCTGGTCAAGGACCTAGTCTTGGAGGCTCCCTTGTGGCCTTCTAATTTTTGGGCAGAGATCATGATTCAAGAAGGCACTGTCAAGTTGTGTTTTGAAGACTGTTGACATGATTGATGGGGTATTCCTATTACAGTGAGCTGCAGTCCAGTCATTATGGTGAAGGTGATCTGATGGCATGGCATAAAGGAAAACTATGGGCAACTTTTTAGATGTTGCCCCTGAATAATGTATCAGTTCAATAGATCACAATGGCATAAACCTCTTTGGACTGGGTGAAAATAATTCTGAAGCTTCAGGACCTCACAAACATCTGTCATGCTAGGCACGATATCTTTCTCCTTGCTCTGGTTATCAGTATGGCCAAATATATGAAGCCCACAATGGCCTTCTTCTCATATATGTGCCTACACATGAAGCTCACGTATTATTTTGACAGGAGGCATGGTAAATACCTTAAGCTTTAAGGTATCATAAAGTGGGAAAGGTGATTACAGTGGACCCCCGCTATGGGGTTCCAATGTAAAACCTGTAAAAAAAGAAAAAAATGGTGGGAAAGTGGTTTCTTGCCTTTTAGATTGAAACTGCTGCATGTTCTTGCTTAAACAAGCTGAAATCGCACTCCGGAAGCCTCTTCTGGGTCACGCGACCCTCCATCTCCCAAAATAGCTCCAGAATGCATTCTGGGGTGATCTTGGAAGAGGGTAGGTGGGAGTTGCGCAACCCAGAAAAGTCTTCCGGAGCACGATTTCAGCTTGTATAAGCAAGAACACGCAGCGGTTTCAATCTAAAAGGTAAGAACCTGCTATTGTTCTTGTTTCTCTCTCTCTCTCTCTCTCTCTCTCTCTCTCTTTTTTTTTGTACAGGTTTTACAGTTGGCCCCAGTATCTGTGGATTTCTGTATCTGCGGGGGTTCTGAGAACAAAACCCCCACAGATACTGAGGACCAACTGTACTTATATCTGGAGTGTAAACAACCCAAAATGAGACAGGGTTATATTTTTTGTGGAACTCTTAAAAGTACAAGTACAGCAAATGATATAAAGGCCAGTTGTAACTAAATGTCTTATTTTGGGCTGACTTGTAATATAGGATTTGTTCATATTCCTAGTCCTTTAAAATGCAAATTAAATTTAGAGCTCAATCCTATCCTTCCCCCCCCTCCACTGATGGAACTATGCTGAAAATGGGCATATTGTATCCAGCAGCCCGGGGGGGGGGGCACACACAACGGATCAGGAGACTTTGGAGGAGAATGGGGAATTATTTCCCCTTACCCCGCTGTAAGTCTCCTGCTCTGCAGTGTGTCTCCTTGGAACTGTGCCAACTCTGTAGCTGGTGCAAGTCCAAGGAGACAAAAGGGATGGGGAGGCTTGCAAAAGTGAGGATAGGATCTGGCACGTGCTACCGCCAGATCCACCCTCTCCCACAACCTCCCCGTCCCTGTTCCTCCCCCTCCCTGACCCAGTTTTGCCTCTCCCTACTCCTGCCACTGCTTTATCTTTTCTGGTGGGCATGGTGGGGTCATCCTACAGAATGCTGTTGCCTCCTATGGGAGTGCTTGGAAAATGGCTGCTGGACAAACTCTGTTCTGCTGTCGCAAATGCGCAGTGATGTAGACTTGAGTCTATTGACTCGGACTTGACTCAGTGATTGTAAAAGACTCGAAAGACTCGACTTGAAGCCTTTTTCGACAAGTCCAATTTTATTCAGGTTTAAACCCACTTTCCCCATTAAATAGATAGGGACTCGCAACTCGCAACCAAAGACTTGGTACTTGGGGGCAAAGACTTGGGACTTAACTTGAGACTTGGACGCAGAGACTTGATCCACATCCCTGCAAATGTGTCTGCACGACAGTCCAATCTGCAATAGGATTGGGCTGCCTGTGTTGAGTTTTAGTGTGCTGTAATTCAGTTGCCTTTTTTTCTTGTTGCAGAAAATTGAATGAATAGTACCTTAGATAACTTTCATAGGAGACACACACACTGAAGGCACTGTACTTCAGTGCAGTTTGGCATATAGTTAACAACTTTTAAGTGACAAGCTCATCTGATCATATAAACAAGTGTCAGAAAATGCAAACTCTTATTCTATTAGAATCAATAAATCCAGAGGCAATTAAAATTTATGGAAAACTGATTTATGTAGGATATCATTACTTGCAATACCTTTAGAAATATTATTTTAAAAGATGCTGAGAACTCTTTTAATCTCATTTTAAAGGGCACCTTTTCTTTTCCTTTGATGGCCTTTAACAATAGATAATGTACTTAATTTAATTGAATATTCTGGAGCTGTGCAGACTTGAACTAGCTAGGAATCTTGAAACAAGTTCTGCATATTTGTTTCAATTGCGTTCTTCATGAAAGTTGTTCAGCTTTGATATAAATGGTGGTTGAAGTAATGTTTGAGTTATAAAAAGGCCAGAAAAGAAATGTGTGAGAAATCTGAATTGTGCTAGTACGTGGTTGATCTTCACTGGTACTAAAAATGAGTTTCTGATATAACCATAAGTAAATTAGCACCTGCATTAAGTATAGAGCTACAAACAGATCATATCTACAGTAGCAGGCAGAGCAGTGTTTACATACATGCTGTACTGCAAGCAGATACCCTTCAACCTTGTATATGTGGCTGTGCAAAGTAGCAGGGCTGTGCACAAGTAGTAGTAGCTCTGGATCATGGGATCTCTTCCAGATTCTCAGATTTAGGATGTAATCAGAAATTTTGTAAATAATTTCTTAGAGTCCACGAGCCAGTGCATCTGCCAGTCTGCCTATGCAAGACCCCACCTATCCCTTTCCATTTCTTCCATTTCTTCACCTACTGCAGCCCTTCTTTCTATTTGTTGTCCAAACATGCCCTCCAGGCCACTGCAATTAGCCCTGGAATGAGTGGTGTAGCTAGACTGGGGCGGAGGCAAGTAGTCTTGCAAGACTCCGGTACACCGGAGTCAGTGGTCCCTCGCCGTCGGAGCCATTCTGGCGGCAACGGCAACGCACGGGACACTCCCCTGTTGCCATCGGAATGGCCCTGACGGGGAGGGGGAGGGGTTGCTGACTTCGGTGTAACAGAATCTTGCAGAATTACTTGCTTCTGCCTCGGTCTAGTTACACCACTGCCTGGAACACTATTTTAGTTCTTTCCACTGGCCTTAACAAGCTGGTAAATCAGTCCCAATAGCACCATGGTGTTGCTTTTTGCCCATGTCTGAACATTGCAATGCTGGAAAGAACACTTGTGGTCTCTTCTGCTGGGCCTTTAACTCTGGAAGAGGTGGCTGTGGTAGCATCACTAAACTAATTTCTAGAAAAAGAAAGCAAACTACAAACCTTTACATTTGGGTGAGGCTACTGTAATACGGTAATACTCCAGCACCTTCTTTCAGTTGCAAAGTGAGTGCCACAGATCAATCAAGGTCAGGTGACCAGGCACCAAGCTAGTAGTGCCTTTGAGTGCTAGATTATGCTGCGCTGCAGATCCAGGATTACAGTGACGCCATCGGTAAAATAATCACATGAAACCAAGGACACTTGCTGAGATAATGTCATCCGAACTGGAGTTGGAAACATGTGAATGAGAGTTCACACATACGTACCTATTTTCACTATGTATGAAGTGGAAAGCGTCATGAACCGTCAACAAGACCTGAGTTTTGTGAATAAGATTTGGATGCCTATATTACGGGAAGAAAAGAACAAAAAGATAGTAAAGGAGCAGAAATAAACAATCCAATCCTGATCCAGGGGTGATAAGTACTTGCAGTAACATTGGTTTTCTTTGCTCCTAAGTGCTACTCATGAACAGCTTAATGATTAACTGATTGATGGCTGCTGTTGCACTGTGCTTTTGGGTATATAGCAGTCAGGGCTGCCTTTTGATTGTAACATCCTTCAATCTTTTAGATTGTTCCCTAGACGATGTTTCCGGGATTTGGAAACGAAACGTTGGAGTGTTAACAATATCGGACTTCGGATTTTAATGGATTTTTTTGCCTGCCTTGTTGAAACAGAATACAAGCTGTCTTTTTAATTTGTTTTATTCAAGTCTTTATTTTTTAAAAATACATGGCTATGATGCCCGTTTTTCCTAAATCTTTGTCAATAATTGCTGGCCATGACAGTTTCTGTGCAAGAATGAACAGGGGCGTCGCTGGAGCGTGGTGGGGTGGGCGCGGCGCTCCCGGTTGACGCGCGCCATGGGGTGATGCGCGCACCCCGTGCGCCACCTCCATGACGCGCGACACCCTTTGGACGCTCCGAGGCCGGCCCGGGAGCCGGCCTCGGAGCGTCCAACCCCGTCGGCGCTCCAGGGCCTTCTGAAAGAAGGCCCAGGCAGCGCGTCCATCCGGGTACTTCCCGGATTTTCGCGCATGCGCAGACCCATTTTGAGGGCAGAAAGCCCTCAAAACGGGTCTGCGCATGCGCGAAAATCCGGAAAATACCCGGATGGACGCGCTACCTGGGCCTCAAATACCCGGATGGACGCGCTGCCTGGGTATGGACGCGCTGCGGATGGACGCGCTGACGGGGTCAGACGCTCCGAGGCCGGCTCCTGGGCCGGCCTCGGAGCGTCCAGAGGGCGACGCGGGGGGGGGAGCCGGGTCGCCCCCCCACGCCGCAATATGGTAGCGTCACTAGGGTGACACGCGCCCCCTGCCCCAGGGTGACGCGCGTCCTAGTGACGCTACTGAGAATGAAGTGGAAAGCATTTCACGAAAACCAGGTTCTAGTGTAAGAGGCCAGTGAGCCTCTTTTGGCTCTTGTGAGCTTACCTTTTCATTTGTTGGTATGGGAATGACATTTTACACTCCACTTCCACTGCAAATGCAGAGATAAATGGCCCCCTTTACAGACCAGTAATCAAATGCAGAACTAAGAGGGGATGTATTACTTCCTGTGTTATAACTCAATAGCTCTGCAGATATAAAGACTTTCTGCCTGCAGTTCCTCCCCTCCCCCAAAGTCTTATCTGGAAAAAAATAACTCAGTTAATTCTCTTTCATTCCACATTTCCTATGCAGGCACTGCTCAAAAATCTACATAAGAACAAACCAGCATAATATTTCATTTAAAGAATGATAGAAAAATGCCACAGTTCAGTTTTTGGTAATAAGCATTATAGGATGGAAAAATTAAAGATTCCAGGTGTTAGAACAAACAAGCCTATCAGTAGTGTTAGGAAGACGTTTAATTTATGTCTGAAGCATGTAATGTGATTCTTTTTAAAAAAACAAATTGTTGCAATATATGTTCATCAGTTTATAGACATTTGAAACAGTTGAGGCAGACAGCAGTTTAGTTCAAGATGTACCAACAAACATAATAACATGTATCTCAAGGGCATCATTCAGTTACTAGTGACAATGCATGTTACTCTGCATTTTTGATCCCGCTTTCTTCTGTATGCTTATTGCAGTTCAGAGCAATGTCTTGTTAAGAAATATTTAGCAAGACACATGTCAGCTTAAATTAGTGAGGCAGACACGTGGCAAACTCTCTAAGCTAATAGATTCAGAAGTACGTAGAGTAACAAGATTCCTAGTATATTTCGTAATCAGATAAAATATATCTGTTGCTACTAATAAAATATATTTTTAGTAGCAACAGATATATTTTATCTGATTTGTAAAGAAAAAATCCACATTTAACTCATAGATGTCCTTTCTAAGGCATCTTCATACTGCGCTCCATGTATGTTCCAACACGCACATGGAGCTCTTATGTGTAGGCAGCCTTCCCCATTCAGTTCAGCGGAGGAGTTCCTCTGTGTACTCAACAGGATATACAGCCGTTGTCTCCCTTTAAGTCAGCAGCGAGGTTTTGTAGAGATCATGTGGGGGTGTACCCTGTATATACTGAATTTTTAGGCACTTGCAACAAATAGCTGAATCAAGGCAATGCTCAAATGCTCATTGAAAGTGTGTGTGTGTGTGTGTGTGTGTGTGTGTGTGTGTGTGTGTGTGTGTGTGTGTGTGTGTGTGTGAGAGAGAGAGAGAGAGAGAGAGAGAGATTCATCAGAAGAAATTTGTCAGAAGTCTTTTACTTTAAATGAGTTAAAACCACAGGTTGCATGTTGTCTGATGGAAACACAATCTTTAGGAAATGGTGTATTGTATTCAGTTAAGAGAAATGAAATACCGTATTTCTTCTATTCTAAGGCACCATCGATTCCAAGGCGCACCTTTAATTTTGCTGCCACCAGCAGGGAAAAAAATCCTGGGGAACAAAATTATGTGCAAATTGTACCCCCAAAACGCCACCTTCTTACTTATTACCAGGGCTTGTGGGGGCTTCGGGGAGGCCTGCACGACCCTCTGCAGGCTTCTCTGATCTTCAGTTCGGTGAAAAATGGCTATTTGGGGGCATTTCCGGTTTTCGCAAAAACTGGAAATGACCGACAATCGCTGCTTTTCAGCAAACTGAAAATCGGGGAGGCCTGCAGAGGGTCGCGCAGGCCTCCCCGAAGCCCCCACAAGCCCCAGCAAGTATGAAGGTGGTGTTTTGGGGGTGCAATTTGCACACCATCGATTCTAAGACACACCCCCTTTTTGAATTGCTAAATTTGGAAAAAAAGGTGCGACTTAGAATCGAGGAAATATGGTAATACTGTACATGACTTTTTCAAATCTAGACTTTTAAGGTACAGTCCTGGTACCCTCTAGTCAGTGTTCGCTTTT
Source organism: Plestiodon gilberti rubricaudatus (assembly GCA_026170595.1). Lineage (NCBI taxonomy): Eukaryota > Metazoa > Chordata > Lepidosauria > Squamata > Scincidae > Plestiodon > Plestiodon gilberti. The sequence continues at coordinate 215,547,713 of JANXHW010000002.1, read as the reverse complement.
GCTTTCAGGGTAGTGCAGGGTAGCAGACAGGTTCAAGTAAATTAATTAAATGGACACTATGAATGTACTGTACACTGATGCTGGATCTAATGTAACAATGACAATGTTTGCTCATTTTAAGAACAGAAACTTTTCTGCAGTAATGAGTGATTGTGGTCTAATCCTGGATATACTGTTTTGTATGGAGCATGTCTGCTGTTGAAGAAAGTGTTTGCCAGGTGCATAGAGGGCCTGAAGGATTGGCATTTTATAGTTATGTGCCATCTGTTAAATACTCCTATGAGTTACCAGAAACGACGTATTAACTAAGTCAACTGTATTGTCAGGGGGTCAATTTGGTATTGCCTGTAGGCCTATAGGAAAAGATCTTCAAATGCAGGTGTGCACTATTCAGTTTAATAACTTAACATCTCCGTCATGTTCACCATCTGGCTTCAGAGCAAAAAACTATCCTTCCCCCCCCCCCCAACAATTCATGGTGCTTTAACGCACATTGCTACTATGAACAGAATCCATTGCTTCTATTATCCTTGTGTTATTATGCTCATTTTCAAGAAGACATATTCCTCAATCCTTAATTCCATTTTATTCATGCTATTACACCTTGCCACAAATTAAAGATATTTAAGACAAAAACTGGTAGCACAAAGTAATCAAGGGAAAGAGTAAATCAAGGGAAAGTTTTTATTTACATTTATAAAACTTCTGTTCTTTTTATAACTAAAGAGGGTCTAAGGCAGTTGTACAGTACTTAGATATCAGAAATCTCAAAATCTCATGTAACAGATATCAGAGTACATTTTCAGAAATAATATTTTACTGGAGTTAAATAAGTTAAATGTTCATCAGTACAGTATATTTCAACTGTAATTCTTATTCAGATTACAGTTGTTCTTTTGCACAATGCAAAGATCACAAACAATATTAATTTCCTCTTTAGAACTGCATTTCCCTTTTTGAGTTTTCCAGCCATGTGACCTTTGCAGCAAACCAGGGATTTTGCCCTGCTAACTGGACAAAGAGATACCTTTTAAAGTGGTGCTCCTTGTATATTTAGCTGGGGGAGAGCAACTGTCCCTCTTCACCAAAGCATGACATCTTTTCCAGTGGCTGTTGGTGTCTCTTCTGTATATATTCTTTTTAGATTGTGAGCCCTTTGGGGATGGGGAACCATTTATTGGTTTATTTCACTATGTAAACTGCTTTGTGAACTACTTGCTGAAAAACGGTATATAAGTATCATCATCATCATCATCATCATCACCACCACCACCACAGAAATGATAAAACTGAACTTGCTTGACGTTGGCCACTTACCACTGATGTTTTCAGTACATTTGCTGGGCCACTGTGTGGTCATCTGCCACAGCATTAATAATTAGTTTCTTATAAACGCAACAGCCTTGCATTCTAAAAATAGCTGCTCATAGGCTGTGTGCCAAAATAAATGTTAATGTATAACCCTGCTAGCTGCTGAACATTACCATATATTTTCATGTAGAACGTCAGGTGCATGATATGTAGTTAAACCTATGTAAATAGATTTTGAAGTGAACAAAAGCAAATGTGGTTACAACCCAACCCACATAGACAATTAAGCCAGTGTGCATCTCAGTCCTAAACATTAGCATCAGTTTCAGCATCCTTATGCAATACTAACATTGTACTCCACTTGTGTAATACCTTGGTTTCTTGACTTTGTGCTGCGTAGCAAGTGGTACGACCATCCTAAGTTCTTATTGGCTGATGTGATGCAACATATTGTAAGACCGGTCTGTTAGTTCCATTGACTTCTATTGATGCTATTGTGTTTCAGTATTCCCTGGTCTAACTGATACATTCATCTTGTAGTGAGTAGATAATCCATGTGTTATTGAGGTTTGTTTACCTTCTTATCATGTAAGAGTTGCTCCCCATTCCACATGAAGAGTTGCTCCCTGTTCTGCATCTCAATGACACCTTGGCTCACTCCCATGATAACATAATTTGTGGCATTGGTATCATTTAGATGGAGTATGAATTTAAATCCACTTATTTAGGATTAATTGGTTTGTAAATCACAACCTTACGGTGCAATCCTGTGTAACTATAGACTGACAGAGCGACTGCTCCACCAGTCTAAAAAGGTAAAGGTATCCCCTGACAATTAAGTCCAGTCGTGTCCGACTCTAGGGTGTGGTGCTCATCTCCATTTCAAAGCCGAAGAGCCAGCGTTGTCCGAAGACGCCTCCATGGTCATGTGGCTGGCATGACTCTCCTTGCCGCAGCGCGTAGCATGCAGCTGGAACACAGAGCGCTGTTTACCTTCCTGCAAGCGGTACCTATTTATCTACTTGCATTGACATGCTTTGGAACTGCTAGGTTGGCAGGAGCTGGCCAAGCAACGAGCGCTCACCCCGTCGCGGGAATCGAACTGCCGACCTTTCGATCGACAGCTTATGGTTCAGTGGTTTAACCTGCTGCGCCACCAGTCTAGGGTGTCGCAAATGTGCCGTAAGTGCAGTACCACTGCTCCCCCAGCCGCAAACCGGCAGAATCGTGCCCGAAACAGGTAAAACCCATTGGGTGGGACAGGGGCGGGAGGAGGCTCCGGATTGGGCATAAAAGAGGGTAGATACTAGAATACAATACAGTGGGCCCTCCTTATCCGTGCATTAGCCATCTGCGAATTTTACTATCCATGGACGGCCATCTATGGAGGTCGGATTCCACTGGGGGTGGGGGTGGGGGTTGACACCACAGTACCTTAACTAACAGCTGTGCGAGCCTGATGCCAATTTCTTGCTTGTCACACTGCTTTTTAAGCTTGTAGAACACCTGTAAAAAGAAAAAAATGCGACCGGAAGTGACTTCCAGTTGTGCATGCAACCAGAAGTTGCTTCTGATCACATTTTTTCCTTTTTACAGGCATTTTACAAGCTAAAAAAGCGGTGTGAGAGGCAAGAACCCAGTGTCGGGCCTGGGTGGCTGTTAATAAAGGTACTGTGGCACACCCCCACCCCCATCGTGGACTTCCATAGATTTTCGCATCTGCCGCAGGGGTTCTGAGAACGGAACCCCCCGCGGATACGAAGGGCCCACTGTATTTCCTTTTTGGTAGGTGTCATCTTTGGGTTTATCTGATGGTTAATAGTTTGGTCAGTAATATGACATGGTCCTCGGCCATTTGCACAACTAGAATAAGTAAGCAACAACTTCTATAATTCTTTTGGACATAATGTAATGAATTGCCAAACAGTAATTAAAAAAGAAGAAAAAGCAGTTGGCTTGGCCACACTTGTTGGCAGAAAGCATCACTCCTGCAAGGGGAAAGATGTGTTTGGATCCAAAGTGTTATGGAAGCAACATACTGATCTCAGTGGGGAGACAGGTCCTGCCTTGTCTCTTGAACAATTCTTTCTGCTTGTGAACAGAACGAAACTGACAAGCTGCAATGAAGAGCCACTGCAAAGGAGAACATTTATGGTTTATGCTATGATATCCTTTATAAAATAGTAGCTGGTTTTGTGTGTGGATGTAGTATTGCTAGCTGAGAAGTGTAATGTGGTTAGGAAACAAAACTGAGTGATTCTAAACCTTATTTTCCCTTGTCCTGCTCTTTCAGTCACACAAAAATAAACACACAGAATATTCAGGATTATTTTTTTTTACAAGAGGAGGTAAAGCACTGTATTTGGAGACCTAATCATATGCTCTTTAGATTGCTCTTTTATCTTTACTCATGGGAACAATTACTTCTTTCCAAAATTTTAAACAAACACTGTTCCCACTTGTGCTATTTGTTTGCAAGTGCAGTTCTGAATATTCATTTCAATATTTGTATGAGATTATTTCATGAACTGGATTAGCGTTTCTATGTAATATAATTAAAAAGGAGAACTTTACATGCACAAATATTTAGAAATGTGTTATGCAATCTAGTAATTGTACAATTAGCTTTGCTGATGTTAGATTGACTGAAAAATTACAGCTTTCACAAAAAACCTGGAGATCCAGGTAGAGCACTTTCTTTCTCAGTGAAACAACAAGCACTTTAATATAGGATTAACATAAACACATGTTTTGCTGTAAATAAAAGTCTGCACACTTCAATGTTTTTGTGTGACCTAGTGTTTAGGCTCACCTCTGACTGTTCACATGAAAGTGCTACTATGAATCAGCCCAGTAGCACGTGCTACTGACAGCTTTGAAATAGCTCATGGAGCTGCAAGTCTAACGTACACAAATCTGATAAGTTGGGAAGTGAGAGATACAGCCAAAACCATGTTCTTAAGCAGTCTACCACAGAGCCAGGGACACAAGAGGCTTGATACTTACAAAACCAAACCGACCAGAGCATTAGAAGTCGCAGATTCCCTACATGCGAACAGGAAAGACCCGTCAGAAACACTACAGTAGATCTGGTGAATGTTTCCTGTAGAAAAACTCATGGGGACAGCTTGAATGAGTTGGACTCATTGTGCTTCCCACATTTTATTTTCGTCCAACTCCAAGGTTCAGAACCATGCAATCATTAGGTCTGTAGTGGGGCAGGTAGAAAACTTGGCTGCTTAGGTTTCCAGGTTTATTTGCTTATTTATTTAGACCATGATAGCTGCACAATAAGTTCTGCATGCTAAGTGGGATTCACTGACAAAGCCACTCTGAAAACCGCTTTCTGTGTCATTGGCAGACTGCCTTTGAAGTAGAAGTGTCTTGAATGGATGGAGTGTATCATTTTAGACTACAAGTAGGAGATCACATTTTGGAATGTTCCCTTATGGAAAGGTCTCCCCACAAGTAGAAAAATAACTCAACAGTGAGAGGGCTGGGGCAAAACGTTTCTTCTTGATGGCACCATGGGGTATTTACATGGAGAAATGGCATCCCATTTTCAGAAATGGCATCCCGTACATGCAGTCCATTCTTCCATCTGTAGACCAGACTTGAAACTCAAGTATACTTCAAAAGAGGCCTCTGACATAGCAAGAGGGGCTGATGTCTGAGGAAAAGTAAGACACTCTAGTGTACAAGCAGTAGTTTACGTGCAACGTAAGGGGATTCATTTCCTCATGGCTCAATAATACAGCTTAGGGAAGGCTATTCTATGGTTTGAGGAACTGATGCTGCCTGTCTACTGTACATGCATGCTTGCTTTCTCTATTTACTCAGCCTGTGCACTTGTAAATAAACAGTATGTTCTAAAAGGCCCAAGTGCAGGAGAATGGAGTGACTCCTGAAGGGTACAGAAATTGGCCATCTTTTCTGTGAGTTAAGGAACTAATTTATGCAAGCAGGGTGCATGTGTGGATGCACATTGTAGATGTGTCTTGTCTGTTAAAATGATTCCTTTTGCACACTTTGTGAGTTTCACTCTGATCAAGTACAGTACTGTATTATTGTCTCTTTATGTATTCTGTTTATGGCATTCAGAGTTTAATTCACCATTTGAAATTTAAACAAATATCTCTCCTGCAAACTAGCTATTCATTCATTAACTTGCATTTTATAAATGCAAGGAAATATAGATTTGGAGCACAAAGTTTGTGCTTCCCAAAGTGTGAGGCCGGTGTCTGTACAAAGACATAGAAAGTTTGTAGATAACAGGAAAATTGCCCCTGACTCCACAAAGCCTAGTTTTATAGCATGTCTAGATTGATGGCAAAATCCTGCGCAACTGTGTGTCGGGGGAGCATGCGCTCCCCCGGCACAGGGTGTCATAAACATGCCGTACAACACATTTATGGCACCCAGTGAGTGAGGACCGCCGGCGCAGAGGCCTGAAGTCCTTACCCTGCATCCCCGCCGTCCCCACGCCCGCCAGAACATGTAAGGCCTATGCCGGGCACGGTAGGGGCGGAGGGAGGGCAGACCGGGCAGTGAGGGGGGTGGCCATTGGCCGCCCCAGCCCTGGAGTGGGCAAGGATATTGGCAGTAGGATACGCCGATATCCAAAGCCCTCTCCAGGCCTGGTGCGGTGGACACAGTGGGCACGAATGTACACTAGCTCTGGAGCTCACGTACATTCCAGGAGATCCACTGGGCCTCCCGGCACTTACACCTGGGGAAGGGGACGATCGTCCCCTTCCCTCGAGGTGCACCCGGTCTGCCCCGTGGCAGCCCGGGACCTGGATAGGATATGGCTGCCATATCTTACACAGGATTGGGCTGTGAGAGATATAGAATGCTGACCAGCTCCCTCCGATTCAGTACTAAATGTTTAACTGAATGGGTCACATGCTTCTCTATTTCTGAAGTGAGAGAATCAACATAGAACTGGGTGCCTGTTGTACAGTACTTCACATCCCCAGGTAGGTTTCCCAACCCCAGCGGCGTTGCTACGTCCCCACGTGGTGGGGGCCGTCGCCCGGCCCCCACGTTGTTGCCCCCACGTGGGCGGGCGCGTGACGTCACGCCCCGCCTCTGAACACCCCCCCTCCGCTATTTTCACTTCCTTTTGGGGCCGTTCGGACCCATGGGCTGGCGGGAGGGCCGAAACACAGCCGTCCCGGCTGCGAGGAAGGTAAGTTTCCGCCCTCCAGGCCGCGATTACGGACCTTCAGGGGTCCGCGCCTGGGGGCCCTGGGCACCAAGACACCCCCGTTCGACACTTCTACCCAATCCTCCGTGACTGGTCTGAAATTTCCAAAAATCAGCAGGAATCTCCAGGTGACTACTGAAAACTAAAAAAAATCACTTTTGAAGAAATTACTATCCAGTCCATGAGATATTTTCCCACAGGTTCTTGTATCTCTATAACTTGCAGACAGCAGTGGTTGAGAAGTGGGTCATCAAACTAGAGTAGGGTTGGCTCCAGTTAATCAACCTGTAACCAATCAATTCTTCTATTATTATTTTATTTACTTAGATAAATGAAAATACTTTGATCCTTTTTATTATATGAAGCAAATGTAGCTACTTTCTGTTTAGATTGTAAGCGTTTGGGTAGAGGCACTGTTTTTTCTCTAATTGTAGGGGGAAACATTGCCTGAGAGCGCAATCCCATCCAAGTCCGGAACAGCGGAGCAAGCGCTCCGCCTTTCCAAGCCATTGCAAACATGCCGTAAAGCACATTTGCAATGACTTTAGAGTAAGGGCGGCCAGCGCGGAGGCCAGCAGCCCTTACTCCTCCGCCGGATCGTCCCTGTGGCCACTGGAGAAGGTAAGTGATCCCCTGGCAAGCGTAGGGGAGGTCCGGGTCATGAGGGAGGGGGGCCTTTGGCTGAGCCGGCCCTGGGGGTGCAGGGATAGCAGCCGCCATATCCCCGTTCCCTTCCCGGGCCGGCTCTGCCATTACGCGGCCTCCTTGGACATTCGCCAGATAAATAGCTGGTGGAAATCTGAGGAGGCCCATTGGGGCATCCCTGCGTTACACTGGGGGAAGGGGACAAACATCCCCTTCCCCCGAGAAGACCTCCAGGCTGGTCCCAGAATGGGGATAGTATCTGGCGGGCGGTCTACACAGGAATGGACTGTAATTGTCAGTGTCATAACAAAAACAACACAAGCCTATGCAAGTTTACTCAGAAGTCCCACTGGGTCCAATGGGATTTACTCCCAGGTAGTTGCAGACTTACATTACACTGAGGCAGCTGATAGGATCAGGCCTTTCTATGAGGACATGCAATCCAACACTGGCTCAAATATTGGCCCAGCAGCAGCCTTTGTTTCTGCCACTGCAGTGCTGCTGCCTGAAAAACAGGTTGTACCATTCTGAGGAAAGAGTTTCTTTCATCATAATGGCCATTAGCAAAGCCTTAGAAGTAACGATATATGCCTTTTTTTTTTTTATAGCAAGGGATATGGGATTGAATTATGGTGGCACGTGTAGCTCAGCTGTATGCTTTTTCCTTATGCACTAAATCTTATGCTGCACTTGATAGTCCATAATATTCAGTATCTTCTGCCCAGTTTGGAACTTGCAATGTGTACAGTACTTGTTTAGTTGAGGATGGCACATTAAAAAAGAAGAAGACATTTTCAGGTGTCTTCTAGTTTTAATCTGGATCATGGAGATCAGATCAGATAATTTAAAATCAGCATTGGAAATTTTTATCTGTTATTTGAAATCCTGAAAGGCTGCCAGTATGGACCAGTACTAGATTTATTTTTACTAGAATATTCTTTACTTAGTACATATCTGGTGCTTCAATTTTGTCTTTATTTTCAGACTACTTTATTTTCTTTTTTCTTGCTCACCTTCCACAGAAACTGTGACTGTGATTGTTTTATCATGCAAGAATCTGACTTTTCCTGAACCTCAGGGACTTCTTGATTTTTTTTCTGTGGAATCCAGTGCTGGCCATATGTTAGGTATTTTTCCCTAGATGGCATGGAGTGAAACATTAAAAACAACAGAAGCTTGAATAACAGGTGTGCTCAAGCTTCCTTATTTTGATTTGTGTTGCTGTTTTTAGTCAGTCAAATGTTTTGACATATCATAGAGAAATGATAGAAGGGGCTTTGCCACATGGCTCAGAACAGATTTAATGCATTTTTCAGCATGTGGTAAGTACCAATGTTACCACAAGTCTATGACATGCCAAAGCGTGAAAATGTTTCAGCCACTTATCACATTGATTATGTCAGAGTGGTCATCGGGAATTTCCAACTTCAGAAACACAAAGACACATTGCCAACAAATGTATATTTTTTTTAAAAAAACTGTATAATTAATAAAAGGCACATCTCGTATAAAGGACAACCCAATCCTGTGCAAGTATGTGCGGCAGGCCTAAAGGCGGAAGCACACCAGCTGCGTTCTGCATGCGGCGTGTGTGGTGCGAGAAATGCAGCTAAAGTAGAGAATTCTCCAGGGGAAGCGTAAAACACGAACAGACCTCTCTGCAGCTCCTGGCGGCTCTCGGCGTTCTGTGGGACTTGTCTCCGGCCGGATAGAACGCAGACGCAGCCGGCCGCAACGGGCTGCGCGCACGGAGAACGCAGCCGGTGTGCTTCAGCCTTCAAGGTCCAGCCGCTGCATCCTAAGCGCATTGCGGCTTGCATCAGTGTAGCCCGGGCTCACTTCAGGGGGAAGGTGGGAAAGGAAAAAAAAAGCTGGCCGCTTTGCGGCAGACAAAAAAAAAAATTAAGACAATAAAAAGTATTGGGGAGGGATCCTGGTTTGGGTCCCTCAAAATCTGGTACGCCTTGTGAGAAAGAACTCATCTTAGTACTTTAGGTTCCATGCATTATTTTGCAGAATTAAAATGTGTCCTTCCAAGTTACATTGTAAAGTTTCCTGACTGTGGTTGGTTGTTTCCTTTTGCTTCTGATCTGCAACCAAAGAATAAAGCCAGTTTATTTCTTGCAGCTTCTGACTAGTAAAACAGGGAAGAAAAAGACCCGAAGTGTATTCCATAGAAAAACCTGCCATGGCATTATTGAAAAAAGTATCTGAATCTTTTGTTTAAAAAATGGTTGGGTCAGTTACAGTGCAATCCTGTACATATCTTTTACTTCCAGGTATAGCAGAGGTTCCCAATGATGTTGCAGCCATGACCCACCTGCTGCAGCTGCTCTTGGCCTCTGCAGGCCTCGGAGAAGCCTCAGTCCGACATGACCAGAAGTCACATCGGCAAAACCGGAAGTGACCAGGAAGTCACTTCTGGAGGCATTCTGAGGACGGCCAGGGCTGGGAGCAGCTGCAGGAGGTGAGTCGCGACCTGGGTGTGGCCTCTGGTTGCTTCCGTTTGGCTCCAATTTGGAGCTAAACAGAGGCAAAGGCAGGTGGGTGGACCCAACTCATGGCCAATCAAGTGGGTTGCGACCCATAAGTTTGAGAAGCCTTGACGTTTAGGATTGTATTCTTACAGCACAATCTGATGCATGTCTTCTCAGAAGTACATCCCATTGTGTCCATTGCTCCTACAGGTACTCACCACAGGACAGGGAGGCTCCTGAAGATACATTTAGTGTGGGCAGGTGCACTCTGCTCAACTGGCCAATAGCCCACATCCTGCCCAGCTGAGGCCTTCCCAGCCCCTCCTGGCATGCACATGGCCAGTCGCCCAGTTGCTCACTGGGCAGGCTGCTCCCTGCAGCTGGAAAGTCATGCCCCAGACAAGAATGAAATGAAAACTATTGAATGGCAAAAAGATTTTCGTTAATGGTATACAGGTGATTTATATATTCTTACTGGATTTTATCAAAAGAAATTAAGTCATGACGAACCACACTTGCAATCAATGAGAGAAATTAGTTGTGTTTAATGTTAAGTCCCATTAATTTCAATTAGACTGTAAGTCATGGTGATTTTCTTTGGATTCAACCTATTGTCTTCTCAATCTTTCTCCTGTGGATGTGCTTTTGCCTGAAACACATTAGAATCCTTTCATTACAGTCTTCTATTTGCTCTGCTTAGGATCCCCCCCCCCATTCTTTGTTATATTTTTTTCTTATTTTATCCTTCAGCATAGAGCAGTTCCTGGTCAATTTCACACTATGGTTCCAGTCAAAAGTGATGAGTGTGCAGAACCCAGGACTACACCAGTGTCTCGAATGAGCACTATGTTTATAGTTCTGGCTGGTGAATTGGGCAGCATGCACATATGCCCGTATTGCTAGGGATACAAGAACAGAAGCCTGCTTCCTTGCATATATGACCCCTAGTTAGACTGAGCTACCAGTATCTAGAAAGTAATAGTGGGCAAATCATTGTAGGTCAGGGGTTCTCAACCTTTGGAGGCCTGGGTACCCCCTATCATGGTCCAATTTTCTGAAGTACCCCCTGCTAATTAGCTGCTAATTAATTGGATTAATCAATTAATTAATTAGGTAATTAATCGTTAAAAAGTACTAAAACAATTTTAAATGTGAAAAATGTCTTATTTAACTGTGTGTGTGTGTGTGTGAGAGAGAGAGAGAGAGAGAGAGAGACAGACAGACAGACAGACAGACAGACAGACAGACAGACAGACAGACATGCAAGGATCTTTTTTTTTTCTCCAAGTCACACTTTCCAAAATCAGCTCCTCCCTCCCCTACCCCACCAAAGTACATTTTCCAAAGTACAAAAATAAGCCCAAAACCAAAATCAGAGAGACAGAAGGGCTCCGAAAATAATTAAAAATTAAAATCCATGTTAATTAACACTTAATTAGCTGCTGATGGGGGCAGATAAGGGGCAGGGCTTGGCATACCCCCAGCAAGAGGTCCGTGTACCCCTAGGGGTACCCGTACCACAGGTTGAGAACCTCCGTTGTAGGTGATTGTTTTGCAAAATGGCAAAGCAGTCACTCAGTCCAGTTGTCATTTTAATGGTTGTTTGACATGAGGTTAACGAATGCATGTGGAATGAAATAAGTCACAACTTACAATGCCAAAAAACCCAGCAAGTGTGACATTAAAATCTTTTGTGTAAAAAAACGCACAGTTCATGTTTCAGTCCTGTGTCTGAGGAAAGCAGCTACTTTTACACAAAAACACATCTTAATGTCTAGCCCAAAGGTAGTGTTTTTGTTAGCTTCATCTGCAGCTGTTTGCCCACTTTCCTCAGTCCATGAATTGAAGTGGTGGTGTGATGGTACTGCTGTCAAGAGCAGAGAAGAGCAATAGGAGGAAAGGAAGTGATGAAAAACAGAGTTGAGATCCTGGTTTTTAAAAGAATGTTTTTCAGGTTATTTAAATTTCTGTCTGCTTCCCCTGTAGATGCTGTACTTTCAAATACATATTCTATAGAATATAAAATATACTACATTAAAGAAACATACACATCTAAACTATTACTGTTCTTGATGTGTTGATAAAAGTATTGTACGCTAGTTTCAAGAGATTTCAAGACAAATTTGGTAGATTTGTCATCGGGAGTAAAAGAAGTCGTTTTAAAAAATAATAATGATTTTATGGATTTGGCTGATAACTGATCAGCATATTTTAGTTAATTAGTAATTTGCTTTTGAGCAGACCAATTAACTAATACTAATTGATAACATTTAAATAGATTTTTGTCAAACCTCAGTATGGTTTCCTGTTTGAGATACTGCAGGAAGTATGACATAACTTACAATTTAGTTAGCAAGAACTATCATTCAGCAATAGAAGAAAAGACCATCTTTTAATTTTTCCCTTTTATTCCCTGTTATAGTAACTCCCTAGAACCAAAATAGTTATTAGAAAAATGTCTGTCTTTAAATTCATGGCTCCATTAGTTAAATTGACCCTCATTGATTAATCAGATAAAACGTTAGTGGATTAATTGACTGATTAAACAATTAGAACTTGCCGCCTATTTTATATGGATTATAATGCTTCTGTTTAGGCTGGAGTATACCTTAACATGTATTTTCTTGCTATTTTTTCCCCTCTGCTACCTGGCATTCTCTTTAAAAACTTGCCAACCCTTTAAAATCTCAGCGAAGCAGATCTGTTGCAGGTTTGCCAACTATTGAGCAAAGTACTGGACTATAACAAACCACTTCTGAGTATAACACAGGGGGTCTTTTTTCCAAGATGTATGGAGACATTAGAGGCTGTGATTTCCATATTCTGCCTGGGGGCAAATGCCCGTGTGCCCTGAAGTGCTAACAGTGTGCCAGCTGGGGAAGGAAACAAAATGTTAACTTGATTGTCAGTGAAACTGGTATTCCCAGGGGTGAAACATCCAATGTACTTACTGTCATTATGCTGCTGGACCACATCATAGTTCTGCATGATTTAGGGCGTATGATGCCACAGTGAAAGGAAGCAGCATTACGTTGCTTCATGCTGCCGTTAATGGGTTGTTATAAAATGCAAAATCACTAACTAAACTATCAACATTGGTTTATAGTATCCAAACATTATGGACAGTTATAGTACGCTGTAAGCTCTGTGTGACTATTTTTATACATTTCTTTTACCTTGGCAATGAAAGCCTAATGGAGTGGGTGCACTGACAATAAATTTACAGCTGCTGCTGTTTTTGCCACTTCTTGTGCCAGCATCAGCACCTTCCTATGGAATAAGAGCTGATGCATACAAGCCCACCGTGGCACAGTCACTGCTTTCACAGGGTCAGGTCATAGCTCTTGCAGCAGGAAGAGATGGCTTGGCAACAGTGAATAGCAGAGACATGTGTGATAACCCTGGGGGATCAGAGTGGGGAGGTTAGAGCTATGAGAGGGAGTTGCAGTATCAATGCTGTATATTGCAGCATGGGATCTGCCCCCCCCCCCAGCTTACCTGTGTGGGGTGGTGAGATAGAGGCTCCAGTTGGAAGTCTGTCTGCAGAGTCCTCCTGGGGCAGAATATCTGCAATAAGAGTTCTGAGGAGACAAGTGGTAACAAAATATCTTGCCACACATGTTGTGAGGAACAAGAGGCTGCTTATGCAAAGTGCTCCCTTTCGGTGCCAACTGTCCTTTCACCATGGTTCCCATCACCAAAATTCTGCTTTGAGAGATCAGAGGAGTATAGTATAGCCCCATGCCCTGTACGTCCTCTCATCTGAGATGTAGTCTTCCTGGCAGGGTCTTCAGTACATTACTAGAGTTGGTGTGCTGTGATTGGCTGCCAAATGTAGTCTGTATCCTGTGCTCCATTGTAGGAAAGTGGGTGGTGCAGGGGGTGCAATTTTCAGCTTTTTCGGCATGTGTTTGTATATGTGTGCTTTCCCCCCACTTATCGTGAATATTGGACGCTTCCAGCGACGATCTTCTTCCTGCGCCGGGCACATATTCTCCCTGCGCCCAGCGCGAACTCAGTAAAGCACCCAGCAGTGCTTTCCAGAGTTTGCGCAGGCGCAGAAGGTCGACTGGAAACTTTGTCGTTCTGCGCATGCACAAGTCTTCCACAGTTCGCGCAAGCGCAGAATGACGAAGTTTCCAAACACATGCCCCGTTAACACTTAAAAAAAACCCAAAACAGTAACCCCCCCAGAAAAATACAAAAAACCCAAAACCTAAGGAGCCCTGCCCCACCCCCTGAGCCCTGTGCCCTACGCCCTGGGGCCCCCTGCCCCCTATCAGGCGACGTCTCTGTGCGGGGGTGCCAGAATCGGTGCTATACAGCAAAGCGGTAATCTAGCACCCAACAGCTGATTGGCGCAGGGGATTTAAAGTCCAGCGCCGATCAGTTTTGTTGTAAACACCAGCACTGATCAGTTTTGCTATACATACAGTTGCTTTCCTGTAGGATTGGCACTTTGCTCTACAGCGCCATAGCAGGATGCACACTGGACGCCACCTTCTTGACTGGCACAGCATGGCACCTGGGGCTCTGTACCCCCCATCCCACTCTTAGCTATGCCACTGATCTGTTGTCAGAAGAGGTATTAGGATATGGTATATGACAACTCCTTCTCATCCACGCCACAACCCAATCTCCTCTCTGTTTTGGTCTCTTTACCTGTGGCATTGTGCTGGTGCCCAAACGATGTCTGCACTGCATTGGTATGGTGTTTTTCTTTCATTGCGCTGGCATCTGTGGTGCCTCTGTCAACAGGCAGGTTTCTGTACTGGCAGGGCTGTTGTTGTGCTGATGTATGTGGGGATACACTGGTGTATCTCAAGGATAAGATTGGGCCTTAGCTTAGCAATGCCATCAAATAAATAGATGATGGCATAGTAACTTTAAATTGCTATGATTTAGCAGCTGTGTGTATTTTGTGTGTTTTTTAAATACCATGTAATATATTTAGAAAACAACATCACCTTTGTTTCTGTTGAAAATGCTACTGGTGGCTACACAGCAAGCAACATCTTTCTACTGTAACTGTGACAAGCAGTGCATTAAAAAGCCTTTTTTTAAAAGCACATTTAAAATCTAACTTACTAAGCATCATTGCAGAGGAGAGAAAATATTTTTTGATACATAGTTACGCATAGCAATTACTTCATAATCTTTCAAGCAAGCTGCATTTTGAAACATTTTGTTTTGCATGTCAGCCTCAAATTTCAGTGACTGGTCTTGAGTTTCATGACCACAAACCTTTAAGAGAGATTTTATGGCATTATCTGAGCTTCAAAAAATGAAGTGGTTTTAAAGGATACATTCAACCTTTTGAGATAATTTACTAATTTATTTTTTTCATTAAAACTATTTTCAGCTCTGCTTTGCAGAGGTGCTTTATGTTGTAAGGGAGAAGGGGAGGGAACAGAACAGTCCTTCAGTAGAACATTCCAATGTGAATTGAGCAATATACAGTATAAAAGCGAGCAGCCGAAGTATGGAAATGCCCCATATACCGTATACAGCTTAAGAGAAAATGGCTTGTTCCAGTACAAGTTGATTACCCCTTATCCAGAATTCCAAAATCCAGAACATTCCAAAATCCAGATTTTTTTCCCACGCTGACATGACTTTTTAAAAAACTTTTCTTGCCTAAAGAAATAAAATTTTCTTTGATTTTCCCCTCTGGTTGATGAATGAAAGATGGTAGAAACAATGAAACCTTGTTTCATGCACAAAATTATTAAAATATTGTATAAAATTATCTTCAGGCTACGTGTATAAGGTGTCTATGAAACATAAATGAATTTTGTGTTTAGACTGGTGTCCTATCCCCAAGATATCTCATTATGTTTATGCAAATATTCCAAAATCCAAAGCACTTCTGATCCCAAGCATTCTGTAATTAAACACTTAACAGCACATTCCAGTTAGTCCCATTTTGTTCAATGGAGCTTACTTCTAGGTAAGCATGTTTAGGATTGCAACCTACAGCTGCAATCACATATGCACTTACCTGAGAGTAAGTCCCATTGAACTCAATGAGACTTACTTCTGAGTAGACATGCATAGGATTATATGATTCATGCTCAGCATATAAGAACATATAACAGGGGTGGCCAAACTTGCTCCACGTAAGTGCCACATACGATAAACTTCAGGTGTTTGAGAGCCGCAATATTTAAGAAGCATTTAAATTCTTAAATATATGTTTTAATCCAGTGGACTCTCAGTTTATACCTGGTAAATAGTTATAAAGCCTGAAAAATTGTTACTTACCTTTTTAATAATTGTGATGTAAAAAGGAGCGCAGCCAACATGTTTCTGAGAGCCACACATTATACATCAAGCTGCAGTTTGGCCACCCCTGACATATAATCTATAATTATATGGAGAAATCTGGCTTTTAATTTTTGATTAATTAAAATGTATGTTATTCTGTTCAGGAACTTTGTAAGGTTTCATAACTATTTCTAACCTTACATTTTTAACAAGTATATATTAAGTGAAAGCTGTGAATAAAGTGAAAGTGATATCCAGCTTCACTTGCTTCTCTTGACAATGGCTATATTAACAGTTACGTCTCCTGCTCTAGTTGTGCCCTTTCTATTAGGGTACGGATGGATCTACTTCCTAGAATTCATATTTTTGTAACATTCTAGACTGATTAGTGCAATGTGCTCCTGAAGGAATTGAAGCTAGTTAAAAAAAAAGAAGAAAGCAGTGACTTTCTCCTATAAATGCAAATCTGAACACATAATCAGTATTTTTTCCAGTGTAACTGGTTGTAGCTTCAGAGATCCAGTATTACCTATAAAACACTTGTATGGCTGGAACCCATGAATAACCTTTGACCTTATGAGCTTGCATGTGCACCGAGATCACCTGTGGAGATAGGTGTATTGTCTAGTTTGGTTCACAGCTATTACATAGGGGCCTGCATGTTTGCTTTCAAAGCAACAACAGCCACATGGGTACCTTATCTAGACTACAGTAACGAGGGAAGATGACTTTGATCGCTTGGCCCTGCCATACTTCTGATCCCATTTGGGCTCCCTGCAGCCATTTTTGCCCCAGAAGGAAAACTCCCTTGGGTGCCAAATAGCAGCTATGGTCAGACAGATCTGGATTGGAATCACAGCAGGACCCTCTGCACTGTAGTTCTGATTTGGATTTACTGTTACTTACATTTACAAAACAAACACATGAGCCCCAGTTGTGCAATAACGGTATTGTCCAGTTTGACCTTGAAAAGCTGTGTTTGTGTCAGGCCTTCTGTGTGTATAGCCTCATAATTTTGGGACTCCCTTCCTAAAAAGGGCCCACTTATGCCTGACACTTCGGCATTTTAGGAAGAAAGTGAAGTCTTTCCCTTTCCAGCAAACTGTTGAATGAATATAGTTTTTTTAATGACTATTTTTAGGATGGTTTGAATAGACTAATTTCTAATGAGATATAATTTTCTGTATATTTATTATACAGTATGTCTTGTTCTAAGCCACTTTGGGCCCCCAGGTTGGTAGGAAAGCTGGGTAGATTTTATAAATAAAGAAATAATGAAAACCTGTGGCAATCCCCTGACCCAGTCGTGGTCAGAAATCAGGGATAAAGAGAAGAGCATGGGTCACAAAAAACAGGAACAGTACAGCTATTTCCATCCCTAGACATTTCCTCTTTACAGCAAACAACTTCTTCATCCATTATATAACGACTCAATATTGCAGTATTGCCTTTGAACTGGCCCTTTAGCCGTCTCTTCTTGTTCTCCATTTTGAGGCCTATCATTCCTCATTTTAGAGGTCAAAACAGGAAAGCCGATATCATTTATTTGTGAGGTCTCATTTTAGAAGCCAAGAAGGAAAAGGTGTGCTTCATTGAACCAGAAAAATATCGATGTCACAGCGAGTACATTGTTGTTGCAGGTGTACTACAGCTGCTTGACAGTCAAATTTGACACTTCGATTCATGTTTCTTTCTCTTCCTGCTTCTGCCAGTGCAATAAATGCTGAAGTGTTGTTGACCTACAATGCTGAATCTTTCTCTGCCATAGTTTCTGCTGGATGAGAGAACTTTGTTCTTGTGTCAACACTCAGAAGATAACTTGAGATAATATCAGAAGGCTATGACAGAGACTGATGAGAGTAGGAGATGGCATCTATATAAGCATCAACAGTATGAGGGCAATCCAGCTCTATTGAAATCAGAGGGAATTTTGCCATTAGGGTTGTCAGGTGCAACTCAGAGGTTTGTTAGCTGCAACTTTTCCTACATGCTCCTCCCGATTGTTTTCTCCACCATCCTCCTCCGATTTCCTCTTAGAGCAACTGTGGAGTCCTCACTGTTGCAGGCAGAGGAGTGGTGGCAAAAAGAATCGGGGAGAACCCAATGGAGGTAGCTGAGACTATGATCGCAATCCTGACTAGGATCCGGCCGGCAACCCATGGCCGCCAGCCGGATCCTGTGCACCGGCAGCCAGCGGAGGTCTACTCAGGGAAGGGGACGCTCAGGGCCAGGCCCTATCGGCCTCCTTGATTTCCGCCAGCAATTTTGCTGACGAAAGTAGAGGAGGCTGTGTAAAGGCCCCAGCACCCAGCGGGGGTCAGGATATGGCCGAAGGTCATCTCACGCCCCCTCCTGGGCCACCTGGGCCAATGGCCACCCTCCCCCGTCCGGCAATCTGCCCCCCCGCCCTCCGTATCCTGTCTTATCTGGGTCCTGCGGCCAGCGGGAGCTCCGTCTTCGGAGCAGGGGAGGCCAGCCGCTCCGCTGCCTTTCCTGCTCGAACATGCTTTACGGCACGTTTGCAACTACTCCCGGTGCCGGAACACTCGTTCCAGCGCCGGAGTTTTCGGCAGGATTGGGCCTCTGCTTTTGGCTATATCACCTCTGCTTTTGGCAGTGCATTTAAAGGGTTCTCAAGATTGCATCCTTATTTAGCCACTGACTTTAACGGGGTTAGAGATTGCATACTATATGTAGATTTTAGGCTGTCTTGTTAAACATAGGCTAGCTTTGGGGTCCCATCACCTCTATACTATCATCTTATTTCAATTACCACAGAGAGTGAGTGCTGCTTGCCAGTTATACTGTACTAGTAGTATTGATGACATTTTAAAATCATAACATGTTTGGAAATGAGGGTAATTTGATGGTTACATCCTGCCCTCTTCTGCAGTGGGGCAGATCCTCCAGGCCTATACATCACTACCACCCAGCATCACTCAGATTCTAGTGTTCTTAGCATGTTGCAGGCATATAGCTAAAGGGACCAAGGTGTACCATGCAAGGTTCAAAGAACAGCACCAGTAAAATAAACCAAATATTAAATATCTTGAATATTATATGTTACTCTGAAGTTATTATAGACCACAATTATAGACTTAGAGATCACAACTTCGTTTGGTCTGGCATATTGTTGTGATAGCTGTGACCTATTTTCTGGAAAAGGGTAGACCATGCATGAAGCCTTTCAGGTAACTTCTCCAAATTTGTAAATGAATGCATTCTTTTTTACCTCTACAAGGAATCCACCTGCACCAAAATAGATAAAGCAGATGCATTGATGTCATCTAGTTCCGTTTGTATAGTTCAGAATCCTGGGTCAAAGCTATGTTACATAATGGCATTATTAACTTGGAATGCAGGCTACATTTTTAGGATGTAAGATTTTATAGTGAATCAGACCATTGGTCAGTTCAATATTATTTAGTCTGACTGGTAGAAGCTCTCTAAGATTTCCTTTTTCTGATACTTGAGAGCCCTTAACCAGAGATGTCATGAATTGAACCTGGGACATCATACATGAAAAGTGGATGGCCTGTTGTTGAGCTGTAGACATTCTTCCAATCCTCCACTCATAGTTCTTGTTCCTTTTTAATAGCCTGCTTCTGAACTAGCTGACTTTTTATTCTCTACTAGGGAGAAGAATGCTCTTTTATTATCTACAAGTACACTTGTTGCAAGGATAAAACTGCTGGTGAAAGTTCCGTTGTTTGTTTCTGTATTTCATATTCATTCTTTTAAATTTGAGAAAATAAATATTTAAAACTAATTATTTATTCTGTATTTTCTTTCACAGCATGTTTATTTCCTTGGTTGTGAAAGGCAGAAAAAAGTCAGAGGAAGAAAAATAGTATAAGAACACAGGATTAAATATAGTTGATGAGCTTGTCTGCCAAGTGTAGCTGGAGAATCCAGGCCAGTTCATAGCAATGTATCTCTGGAATGTTGTTAATGTCTGGCTACACCCATCTGTATATAGGTGTTATCATAGATGTTAGCTTTGAGAACAGATGACATTTTAGGATTGCTTGTGTCTTCCTGAGTATGTGTGACACTGACAGCCCAATCCTGTCTACTAAACCCCCTTACCAATGCAGCTGCACCCACTGGAGTATTTGCTGCATGGGGGGGGGGGGAGGCTGTCCCAGAGGTCTCCTCCAGGAAAGGGATCATTTATTCCCTTGCTCTGGGGTAAGCCTCTGCTCCCGAGATGAGTCTACATGGACCTGCACCAGCGATTTTGCTGGCACATGTCTGAAAGTACAGAAGAAAATGGATTGGATATCGGCAGAGCTGCTGCCGCTGATACCACCCCCTTCCTTGCCTTGCCATCCTCCCTCCCCGCCCGGGTCTCCTCTCATTTCTCATCTCCCTGCTCTGTTCTGTCCAACCCCACAATGACCAGTGCTAGGACTGATCAGGAGGCCATTGGCGCGGCGGCAACCCAGCTGCGTAGAATAACAGGTTGCACCACTGGCGTCACTGCGGGGGAAGTGGGGATAGGATTCAGCGGAGTGTGATGCCACCGATCAGAGGCGACGCTGGAGTGCGACGGGGAGGGCGGACTGCCTGGGGGCGACGTGCGCAAAGGGTGATGCGCGGTCCCGTGCACGCACCTGCGCGTTGCCTCCCACTCCAGGAGGAGGCCTTAGAGCCTCAGATGCACGACGTCATATTTATAAGGTTTTCGCGCCTGCGCAGAACATTTGAGGGCAAATTTGCCCTCAGAAACGTATTGCGCATGTGCGAAAACCTTATAAATATGACGTCGCGCATCGGGCCTCCCTGAGAAGGCCCAAGACAGCCGTCCGGAGAGGATGTCTCCGGAGCCGGCAGCAGCGGAGGCTCCGCTGCTGCCGGCTCCGGAGACATCCTCTCCGGCCGGCTGTCGCGGCGGCACAGAGGTCATTAGGGCGGCGCGTGCGCCCTCGCTATAGGGCGGCACGTGCCCTAGTGACGCCACTGCCACTGATCTATCCCTCGACCTGACAGGCCAATACACTCCCTAGAATTCTGCCTTCCCACCCTCACCCAGCCCCTCCACTGTGACATGGGGACTTACCTCTCTGCCGTGGCGCTCCACCATTCTGCAGTGCCGGCGGAGTGGTACAGGCCTCTCTGTCGGCACTAGTTACTCAATGGGTGCCACACATGTGCATTCTGGCATGTTTGCAACACCTTAGACCAGCTCTGCTAGTCTAAAAGATGATTCATGATCTTTCCCTGGGTTCACTTGCAGCAATTTAATTTAT
Organism: Plestiodon gilberti rubricaudatus; assembly: GCA_026170595.1. Taxonomy (NCBI): domain Eukaryota; kingdom Metazoa; phylum Chordata; class Lepidosauria; order Squamata; family Scincidae; genus Plestiodon; species Plestiodon gilberti. The sequence goes on along the minus strand of JANXHW010000002.1, from coordinate 215,526,552 downwards.
ACTACGTTCACTATGTAGTACTGTATTTGTTTCCCTTGTCTGACTCCCATTGGCTTCGGAACCCATGGAACTGCACATTATTTTCAATCTTAATTACAGTTAACTGAGAAAAAACAGTATCCCAAAGGAATCTGTGAAAATATCAGTAGGAGCTAGTCATCATGTAATGCATATTATTTTGGCCCACTCATTACATCATCGAGCCCATATTACGGAGAATAATTATAAACGTTTTATATTAAGCTGTAAGTCTTCATTCGAATTACATCTTAATAGGAAAAGGAACGTCTTGGATAGCATAGTCTTTGAATCAGATGTGCTGTCTTTGAAATAAGTATCCTAATTATAGCAGTCATCACTTAACATTAATTTAATGAACATCCTCATTTGTAAGGAAAGGTTGCCAAAGAGAATTTAATGCTGTTAAAACCACAAATCTCCAAAAAGAGCAAGCAGGGAGAGGAGAAGACCAGGAGGATCAAAATGATGTGTGAAGCAAGGTTAGTGAGCAAGAAGGAGAGATACAAATTCACTTATGTTGCCTTTTTGATGCAGGCAGTTTGTGAGATGTTAAAATTCATGCTGGGTTAAGAGATCTGCTGATCTCAATTCAGCTTCTAAGTGACAGGTATCTGCATCACAGAGAAAAGGTCAATTGTGGCTCCAATTGGCAATTTGCCAGCAAGCTGAGCATTAGAAATCAAAGAGTAAATACAGGTTGCTGAACCCTGAAAGTGGTAGCTTTTGGTTAAGCGTGACTAACAGCACAATCCTGTGTAATCTTGCACCAGTGTAACAGTAGTGCATCTGCAAGGTTACACAGGATTGCGTTGTAAATTAGCTATACCTTCTCTGCCTGCAGAAAATTTCTGACTCAAGTGCTGTCATACTAGCACCTTCTTGTACTAAAATTATATGCACCAGAAAAGTGCATAACATAAAAGTGCATAAAAGTGCATAATTTCCCAGAGGCTTGCGCGGCCCGAGGCAGGCTGTCATTCGCCTGCACTCTCACTGGCTCCATGCTGGTGAGAGCGCGGGTGTACGGCCTACTCACCTGCTCACCGCTCACCACCACCATAGAAGTGGGAAATTACTTTGGCGCCGGCAGCTCTTGGCTTGCAAAATCTTGTGAGGGCATCATGCCCTCACCAGATTTGGGCGCCGACATCTTGGATCTCGTGAGATTTCGCGAGCCAAGATGCCGGATCCCAGAAAAAACGTAAGTTTTAAAAATTAAAATGGCGGCGGCGGCGGCATGGTGGATTACCAATCAGCCCGGAAGTCTTCTGGGACAATTCCAGTAACGGAGGCCCGTTTCCGGGACTGTCCCGATTTTTCTGGGATGAATGGTAAGTCTACCCCTAACCTGCTTAGACTGGTGAGACCTCTAGGGGTGAGGTCTTACAATCTCTAGGGGTGGGGTCTTACAAAAGGGGGCATTCCTAGTCTGTCTCCTGGGGATGAAGCTCCACCTCATCCATTCTACCAGTCATTGGACTCCTCCAAGATCCACTAAGGTAGGTAGAAATACGTTTCTCTCATCTCAATCCACCTCCGTTGGTCTTGTTCCTTGTACTGTGTTGTCCTCCTCTTTTCCTTCTTTCTATTCCCTTCCCTGGCTCCCTTCAGACCCTCCTGTCTTGCCTTCCCCCTCTTTCTGTCGGCTCCTCTCCTCTTCCATTTCTCCTTCTCTAGCTTTCTCCCTTTTTCGTTCCTCCATCTGTGACTCTGGCTTTCCAACTCCATTTCTCCTCCTTCCATCCTCCCTCTCTCCCTGGCTGCAGCCCCTTTGATATCAGCCTTTGGCTGTCAACAGTTTTGACATCATCACCAGGTGCTTCCAAAGTATTTTGTGGTGAGATGTGGCCTCGCTCGGTGCCACGGGGACCAACCACGGCACATCAGAAAATCATACATTTACAGTAACTTGCTTGAGCAAGATCTGGAAACTGATGGAAGAACTCATTAACTTTATTATGCTTATGATCAGGGTTCAGTGTATTAAAAAAAACATGGTTAAATGCATCAGGGACATGTTTCCATAATGAATCACCTGCTAAAATATGTAATTGCAGGAGACAATTATGATTAATATTACTGTATTTTATACAAAAGACAGGAAGTTTTCTTATAGGAGTTTTATATCACTGCAGCACTGGCTTAAGGAAATGCTTCAAACGTTTCATCTATATTTTGTAGTGTATACTGTAAAACTGTTTTTGATGGGAGCCCCTTGAATTTCTGTTGGATAGTACACTTTACAAACAATAAAGAAAAAAAGAATAGTGTTAAACACAGAATATAGGAGTGGTGTCGCTATGGGGGGGGCTGGGGGAGGCAATGCCCCCAAGTGCTAACCGCAGTCTCCTCACAAGAAGGCGCCATGGCAGGATTTTCTCACTCCACAGCTGCATTTTTGCAGCTGGAGGGTTGCGTTTGCAGGTGCGAAGTTGAAATGCCCCCAAACCTGCACATTTTCTGGGCCTTCCCATCCGCTCCAGGTTCTAGAAGGCTTCAAATGAAGCCTTCTGGGAGTGGAGGGGGTGGGGAAGTGACGCAACTGGGATATACAGTAGTATATCAAACTTTGAAAAGACATGTTGGGAGCACAGTGAATGTTTGTGTCGGTGTCATGAGCAGAGGGTTTAAAAACTGTTCCCTTTTCTGTTTGTGTGAAGAATTCACACAATTCAAACAGTTAGAATTCAAACTATCTCCAAAAACCATTTAAGAGATTGCAGGAAGGCAGTTTGGTTTGTATCCCACCCCAAGTGGCCAACCAAAAAAGGGGAGGAGCTAAGCCGCCCCAAAGTGTATACAACAGGAAGCTCCTAGCCATTCAGTGTGGGGAGTTGGAGCTGAGAGAGACACTGAGCTAAAATCACTGAGCTGTATCACTGCTGAATTGCATTGCTGAACTAATTGAGAGAAAAATTGCTACTGAAGTACTTTTTGTGAATAAACATAGTTTTCTTTGAGGAGCTACGCTGTTCAGTAGCGTCACTAAGACGCGCGTCACCCTGGGGCAGGGGGCGCACGTCACCCTAGTGACGCTATGATATCGGCGCGGGGGGGCGACCCGGCTCCCCCCCCCCGCGTCGCCCTCCGGACGCTCCGAGGCCGGCCCGGGAGCCGGCCTCGGAGTGTCCGACCCCGTCGGCGCTCCCCTCAAAACGGGTCTGCGCATGCGCGAAAATCTGGGAAATACCCTGATGGACGCGCTGCCTGGGCCTTCTAAGGGCCTGACTCTCTGCAAGGCTTTGAGGGATTAGGGACACTTCCTTCAGGTGACCTGGCAGCACCCTGTCAGAATTTAAGGCAGGATTGAACAGCATCAGGGGCGTCGCTGGAGCGTGGCGGGGGGACGGGACGCCCCTGGGTGACGCGCGCCACGGGGTGACGCGCGACACCCTTCGGACGCTCCAAGGCCGGCCCGGGAGCCGGCCTCGAAGCGTCCGACCCCGTCGGCGCTCCAGGGCCTTCTGAAAGAAGGCCCAGGCAGCGCGTCCATCCGGGTATTTCCCGGATTTTCGTGCATGCGCAGACCCGTTTTGAGGGCTTTTTGCCCTCAAAACGGGTCTGCGCATGCGCGAAAATCCGGGAAATACCCGGATGGACGCGCTGCCTGGGCCTTAGAAGTTGAAGCGCTGCCTGGGCCTTAGAAATTGCCTTAGAACCCTGGCAAGTGACAGACTGGTGCACTGGCGTCGCTGGAGGTGGGGTGGAAAGCTAAGTTCTGCAGCTTTCCGCCCCACTGTTACTCTCCAGCACGAGGCGCCCTGCCCCCTCATCGTAGGAGCCCATCAGCAGAGAGAAAGCAACGTGCAGGGAATCTCCTCCGCGTTGCTTTCTCTCTGCTGACGTGCTCCTATGACGAGGGGGCCGGGCGCCTCGTACTGGAGAGTAACGGTGGGGTGGAAAGCTGCAGAACTTAGCTTTCCGCCCCACCTCCAGCGACGCCAGTGGACTGGTGGCAGCAGAAGAATGACCGGATTGGATTGGCGGCATCTCAGAGTCCGGAGCCTATGAGAGCCTCACAGTCAGAAATTTGTCAAGGGGCTGGAGCCCTGTTTTTTTTGTGAAAAATGGGTAAACTGCACATTTTCTGAAAAGGAGAAATAAGTCTTCACACACTGATGCATCAGGCAGCCAGTCGTTTATCAGCCTGCAAGGTCTTTGTTGCAGAAATATTTTTTGCATTGTGCAGAAGAAATGCTGTATATAGTATAGCAGTGTTCTGAATGGTCTATATGTTTCATAGGGTTTGTGTCCATTATCATGAAGTAGGTCTCTAACGTGCTTGATGTTAAGATAATCCAGGAAATATAAAAGTATGTGTTTTATAGTTTTTCATTAATGTAAATGGTGATCTTTTGGATGAATATGTGTCACATTAACCATAAGAACCAGAAAAGTCGTGCTCGATTAGGCCAGAGGCCCATTTAGTCAAACATCCTGTTTCCTACAGTGTCCCGAGTTGCGTCTTGAAGTCCACAGCAGGAGAGAAAGGCAACCTTTTCTTCCACCATTGCTCCCCTTCCACTGGTGTTTAGAGGCATCCTGCTGCTGAACCTGGAGGTAGTGCAAAGTCATCATGACTAGTCGTCATTGATAGTAGACGTGTCTTCCATGAATTTGTCTGGTGCCCTGTTAAAGCCATCCAAGCTAGTGGCCATCACCACATCTTGTAGCAATGAATTCCACAGATAAATGATGTTCGGTGTGAAGAAGTATCTCCTTTTGTTTTTTCCTAAATCACCTGACCATCAGCTTTATTGTATGGCCCTGATAGAGAGGGAGAAAAATATAGTTTCCTACTATTTCCACACCATGCTTCATTCTATAAGTGTCAATCATGTCCTCCCCTTAATTGCCTTTTTTCACACCATGCTTCATTCTATGTCAATCATGTCCTCCCCTTATGGCCCAATCCTATTTGGGCTTGCCGCCAGTGGAACACATGTTCTGCTGGTGACAACTGCCTTACGGCAGTTATAAAAACCACTCTAGCAGTTATAAAAACCACTCTAGCAGTGCGTGAAGTAGTGCACTGCTGGAGCGCCAGCAGAAAGGTTGGACCCTTCTCTTGTGCGCTGGACAATCACCACCCACCCACCAAGGCAGATGGGGTGTTGGGGGAAAGAGGAACAGGAGAGGGAAGGTGGCATGGAGCAGTGATGGGGCGGGGAAAAGGCGGATTGGTTCTGGGAAGGGGCAGGTTTGGTGATAGTGGAGGCCACTGAATCTTAGCCCCTTTCCTGGACCCAATCCCGCAGCCCAGATTCACGCAGACCTGTGCCAGCGAATTTGCTAGCTCAGGTCTGAGTAGATTCTGCTTACTGAATGTTCCCTTAATTAGGCTTACCATACGTCCCGTAATGGCCAGGACAGTCCTGGATTTTGGGGTACTGTCCCGGGGTCTCAAGGTGTATGGTAGCTGTCCCGGCATCCCCCCAACAGAAAAAAATCTGACGGAAGATTTTTTTTTTAAAAAAATGGCCGCCGCATCATCTACTTTGGTCTCTTCTTCGCTGCATCTTCCTCTTCATCTGGCCGGGAATCAGATGATTCAAAAGCCTCCAGCTGCGCAGGCGCATGGTGTGACTGGAGGCTTTTGAGTCGCCCGATTCCCGGCCGGAAGAAGAGGAAGATGCGGTGAAGAAGGGGCTGAAGAAGGCACGGCCGCGGCGTCGGGAGTCGACCCGCAATCGAGTCCGGCTGGCCCAATGCATCTGGCTGGCCAGGATGCAGCAGCAAAAGCAGCAGCAAAAGTTAGGCAAAAATGGCTGGGAAACGCAGGAAATAAATAAATAATAAAAAGGCCCAGAAAAAAACCCTCAAAAAAAATACTATTGGGGGAAAAAGGGGGTTCATCAAAATACGGTAAGCCTACCCTTAACAAATGTTCTCTTACCCAGAGGAGACCTCTGAGGTTGAGGTTAATTGCCTTTTTTTAAAACTAAAAAATCCTAAACATTGTAGCTTTTCCTCCTGAAGGTGCCCCAGTTTTCTGCTCATGTTTGTTGCCCCATTTTGCACTTTTTCCAGACCTACATTGTCCTTAATGAGGTGTGACAACCAGAACTGTACGCAGTATTCCAGATATGGGCACATGATAGATTTGTACAGGGACAATATAATATTAGGAGTTGTATTCTTGATCCCTTTTGTAATGATCCTGGCATAGAATTTGCCTGGAAGGTTTCCCAATTTTGATATATTTAAAGAAATGTCATTGCTATCAAAGATTTAGGAAATACAGGTGAAGATGCCATGTCAAATAAAAAATCCAGCCAGAATAAAAAACAAAGTCCGTTTCTGTTTGCGTCTTCCAAATACTTAGAGTTAGCAAAACATACAGAAAATCATTTAAAATCCAAAGCTCAGTAGAAATAGATCCGACTTTTCGTTTCTTTAATCCAGAAACATTTTCCAGGTGCAATCAAAAGATTGGTAGATGTTAACATTGAGCGTAGCTGGATTTTTATTCTGGCTGGATTTTTTATTTGACATGGCATCTTCACCCGTATTTCCTAAATCTTTGATAGTAATTGCTGGCCATGAAAGTTTTCGATCTAAAATGTCATTGCTTGCCTTACTTTTTTTAGCCATGCATTCCTCATATTCATTTTTCACTTTCCCTATTGTTAGCTTACCTTGCTCTTGCCAGAGTTTGTTTTTCCTTTTGTTCTCCTAATTTGGGCAAGACTTCCATTTTCTGAAGGATGCGTTTTTTGTCTTACATAGCTTCCTGGACTCTACTCATGAGCCATACAGACACCCTCCGGCACCCTCCATACAGACACCCTCCGGCACCCTCCATACAGACACCCTCCTGCATCCTAGTGGTGGCTTTCCTACATAGTGGTATACATTCTAGTTGAGCTTCTATTATTGTGATTTTAAATAACCTCCACGCACTCTGAAGATATTTGACCCACTTGACTTCCTTTTTTCTAGTCTCTTCGTTTTAGAGAAGTCCCCTCTTTTGAAGTCAAATATATCTGTGTTGGACTTCCTGGGAAAGTTTCCAGTTATACATATGTTGAACTTGATAGCACTATGTTCACCATTTCCTTTTAGTTCAGTGACACTAACTTCTGTGCATTAGGTCCTGGACACTACATAAGATGGATGTCTGGTGTCACCTCTCTCTGGTGAGTTCCAAGACCAACTGCTGTAGGGCACAGTCAACCTGGTATTGAGGATGTGCTATATCTCTCTCAGCGCAATACACCAGAAATACGTGGCGACAGAGCGAGCGCTCCATCGCTGGAAGTTGTCGCAAACGTGCCATAAAGCACGTTCGCGATGACTCTAGAGCAAGGGATGCCGGCCTCCCTCTGTTGCCGGAGCGCCCGTGCGGCCGCCAGACCAGGTAAGTCAGGATCTGGCGGGCGCGGGGGCGTTTCGGTGGGCAAGGGAGGGGGGCCATTGGCCTAGCCAGCCCGGGAGGGAGCGGGGGATGGCATCAGCCATATCCTGGCCCCCGCCGAGCGGCTAGGCCATTACACGGCCTCCTCCGACTTCTGAGGAGGCGATAGGGCCTGCCCCGGTTTACACTCAGGGAAGGGGACGAGCGTCCCCTTCCCTGAGTAGACCTCTGACCTGGCGGCAAAACGGCGGCCACCAGCTGGATCCTTACGGTGGATTGCGCTGCCCAACTCACTCACTTTTTCAACACATGCCTACTGCCAGCTCATTGAAAACAATGGGAATGTTCCTCTACCAAAAATTATACATTTGTTTAAGAACCATGATTTCCCATTTCCTTTTTGACTCCTCACAACTTGATTTGACTCTTATTATCTGACATATGGGTATTGCATTTCCAGATGCCATAATTTGAGCATATGAGACACCAAGTATTGTACATTCTGTATAATTTTAGAAGCCCACCTGCTGTTACAGTTTTCAGCATGTACTTGCTTGTAGATAATATTATCACAATATTGTCATTATGCTTAACTCTCCAAATGGCAGAACCTTTGTAAGTTGGGTCATATTCCTCCTTTGTTCAGTCATGATGATGATTATTCTCTCAGTGGAAACATAGGATGAATCTTGGACTTACTGGTAAATCCCTTATGCTAGAATATCATGCCTAATTTATGGAATTTGGTTCTCTGTACAGTTCTGAAAGTGTATGTTCTGGTAAAAAATATTCCCTTTTCACAGCTCAGAATTCTTTCCTCTCAGATGTGCTTGTGTAAGACCCACTCCATACTTTGCATGGCAATCATATTACTGCAGCAACACCTGTGTTACAGTGATGTTCCCCATAACGACACATGAAGCTCAAAGGGAAGGCATCTATTCCTGAGCAGTGGGGTATATGCTCTGGTAAGCCCTGCTTAGTGGTTGAACCTCAGCATGTGCTTGCTCCTTTTCTGATCTGTGTTTGCTGTGGGGAATATGATTATAACACCAGTGTAGCTATGGCAAATGTGAATGCTATACGTACAGTAGGAAGCTGCTCAGGCAGCCCAATCCTACTGAGGACCTATGGTGGCAGATCTCACAATCTGCCGCCGTAAGGCCCAAGTCCAGCATTGCAAAAAACATGCTGCTGTCATGCACTGTGGGACTGCCGGCACAAATGGCTGGAGGCCCCGTGCGCATGCCAATGGCTCACGCAGGCTGTGCTGGAGCAGGTAAGGTGGTGGCAGGGGCGGTTGGTGGGCAGATCAGGGGAGGATTGGGGCAGGGAGTGGGGCAGGCAGGGAGCTGTTCAAGGATGGATTTCAGCAGCAGTCATGCACACTGGGATCCTATCCCCCTTTTTCTTGCCCAACATGCCCCCTGAGGCTCCTTGGACTAAATAGCTGGCGTGAGTCTGAGGAGACCCATTGGCAGCCAGGCAGCTTACAGGGAGTTTTACTTGCCATCAGTTTGCCCCCCCCCCCATAAGATGCAGTGTGCACTCTGTTGGTACTGCTGCATTGTGTAAATTGGTGTGGGGATAGGATTGGGGCATAAGATGCATCCATCTGCTATTTCACTTACTGGAAGTTGCTACTACCTGGTCTCTCCATTTTTATGGAGATGGCAATGCTGTAACCTCCTTTTACCCACAGTGCTCTCTTCATACCCTTTGTAACCATTTCACTAGATGTCCAATTATATTTTCATGCAGTTGGCTTCTATTCTTCCCCTTTCAAACTCCATGGTTGAGTGGATGTTTAGATGTGTGAACGCTTCCTCACATTAGAAATAAAGTACTTGCCTACCCATAGAAAAGTACAGTCAGCCCACATCTTGTGCGAGGGTTATGTTTCAGTGTCAATGCAAAAAACCTAAAATCACACATATTCAAAGTTGCCTTGAAAATCCATGACATCTGGAAAATGCATACTGTCTCTTTAAAAAGGGTGAGACACAGGCTGGAACTAGGATGGAAAGCAGTTTCTTCCTCCAATCTCGGGCTTCCTCCAGGGCACATATTTAATAAGCAGAATTACTGGTTGGCTTGTGGTCATTTGCAGAAGAGCATTCAAATGAAATGGAAATTTACCATCTCTGCTCTGCAACTTTTCAGCTGAGGTTCATGAGAGTCGAAATTCTACATTTTTCAAATTGCAAAAGATGGTCACAATAAGTACATATAGGTCTAGACTACACATCATGCAGTAATGTTGTGTTTGGATTTCCTAATTTTTAAAAACTGAAATGCAACTGTGGGTGTGTGGATTTGCTTAAGCCTTAAACTAATGGCAGAGGGAGTGTTTTCCCCTGTTCCAAGCTCCTGATCTAGATTCCTGATCATGTTTGCTCTTTGTCCTCTGAAGTAAAAACGTACAAATACACGTATTTTCTCCCTTGTGATGCAAATAGAAGTTAGAGTAATTTTAGTTGGATTGTTGGAAATATGGCATGAGGGAGAAAAGTTAAACGTTCCCTGTCATTATTGTGAACAAATCCACAGCCACACTCACAACTGCATATCAGTTTTAAAAATGCTGGGAATCTGAACACAGATCTCCTGTATTGTGCGTAGTCTTAACCTGAGTTAGACCACAGCTAGGAAAATGAAAAGAATTATACTGAAGAGAGATCAATTTCCAAATTAGTTTTAATGGGTGTTGACATTTTAATGTTAATTGCAGTGTTAAGAAGTGCTGCCTTGTATACATGAGAGAAATCACCGACCTGTTACGATAAGGGTTAGGTTGCAACCTTCTGTGTTAGTTTGTTCATGTGGAACATTGGATTAAAAAAATTAGCTTGACATATACATTATACACATGTACATTCCCTTATTAAACCGGTTATTTCATTATCAAGATGTAATAAGCAAAAGTAGCAAAAGTGTCTCTTGCTGAAATTAAATTGAGTTTGTCAGACGACACTAACGGTGCAATCCTGCCTACAGCACCGGTGGAGACTTTTCTCCGTCAGTGCTGGGTGTCGCAAAAGTGCCGTGGAGAGTAAGCGGCGGAGGTGCCGAGGCCGGCTCTGCTCACTTTGCCACCACGAGGCCGCCAGACACAGGTAGGTTCTGTGCTGGGTGGCGGGAGGGCGAGCCGGGGTGGAGCCAGCTCCAAGTATGACAGGGAGAGAGGGAGATAGAGAGGGTGGGGTGGGGTACGGCAGGTATCACCTTTAAGCTGATAGATTCTTTCCGTCATGAACTCCAGTTAACCGACTATCGTGTGTCCATTTTAAATTACAGTTTGCTTCTATAAAAGGCTGCCATCTCACCAAGGTCGTTGCACCTAGAACCTGATGAGGATCGTAAAAGGACGATCAAAACATTGTTCAAACTAATATCTGTATTACGCTTCTAAACATCTTTTAGTGTAATAAAAGCTTTTAAGTCATGGCTTCGAATGATACAGGTTGAGTATCCCTTATCCAGACTGCTTGGGACAGGACGTTGTCTGGATTTCAGATTTGTCTGGATTTCAGAGTATTTGAATAAATATAATGAGATAACTTAGGGATGGGACCCAAGTCTAAACATGAAATTCATTTATGTCTCATATGCAACTTATACACGTAGTCTGAAGGTAATTTTATACAATATTTTTAATAATTTTGTGCCCCAGCATGTTTTGCGCTATGCCAGCCAGGTGCTGGAAAACATTTTTTTTACAAAAAGTCATAGCTCCAAATTTTTGGGGAATAGTCTGGATTTCGGATGTCCGGATAAGGGGTAACCAACCTGTATAAACATTTTATTGTCCTTAAGAATGCTGAGAATTTCCTTTCTACATGCCAGCTTTTACATAATAGGATGCCTGTGGTAGGTTGTGTGGTTGTGAAGAAGCGGCAGTCGATTGTCAATCATTGTACATACCACTTCAGAGGTTTAAATTAATGAAAATGTGACCTGTATTTGAGGGTATGAATGTATCATTCCTTTACTGGAAGATCCCAATTTCAGTGCATAGACGTATAGGCCTTTTTGGCTTCAAAGTCAAACATCTATCAGTTGTGATGAGTACAATACAGTCAATAGAGTAAGAAATAGGAGGCCACCCCCTGACCATGGAGATGTATTTTTATATGGGGGAGGGAAGAGGAAAAGATGGCAAAATCCCACCTTTCATTCAGCGGCTGCAGTGTATCCAATGCTATAAGAATACACGAGATCTCTTGTCTACGCCCTGCTTTATACAGGTTGTATATGTGTTGCAGTTTGTAGTAGTTGTTTTTACACAGTTCCCCACATAAAGCATTAAAATATATATCTCATTAATATATAGAACCTAGGATAAGTCTGGCTAAGCCAAAATTCATCAGGTCTGGAATGGAGCTGGGTCAGCTGTTGACAAAGTATTTTGACACCTTTGTGCTGCAGTCTGAGCTTAGGCTGCTGCATCTAGCTTGCGTTTGCGAAGTAGTAGCCAGTGCAGGCTTCTGCAAGCCAAAATGTTTCAGGCAAAATAGAATCATATTTGACTTTGCTGCTTGACAAAGATTTCTCCTCTGCGTGATGATTTCTTGGCTTGCTGCTTTGATTATGCCACAGTGTCCTTATCTTGGGCACTTGGTTCCTTTGCAATTTAGTTTCTTCCTCCCTAGTATGGAGTGTTCTGCCATCAGACTGCATTCAAGCTTGCAGCCCACACTATATTGCTACAGACTTTATGCCATCAACCTCAATGGGTGTCCTAAGCATCTGCCATGTGATAAACCTTCTTCTTGGCAACAAAAAATTGCCGTGAGCTATGCATCCTGTTTTCCTTTTTCACTGCGTGCAGCAGACCTGGATTTTGGCAGCAAGACATCTTGTACAGACCAGAAAACCCATTTTGTTCTATGAGCAGAGTAAATCCATATTCTGTAAGGGAAAAAAAAAGAAGTGCATTAGTTAATTCAGTTTTGTTGGGGGTGGATTTTTATGAGCTGTTACTTGTAATGGTGCTGGAATTATGCACAAAGATTCTGCATCTACAGCATGCTATGTAAAATAGACATGTTTACATACTTTGTCGGTTGTTTAAGTGGAATTAATTTTTAATATAGTATTTTGTTATTTTGTGGGGGATTGACAGTTTGGACTCATTTAATGAAACAGAGTTTCTAGAGTTTAAGAGGGTGAGGAAGAGTGTATTACAGCCCAATCCTATCCTCTTCCAGACCATAGCATGCAGCCACACCAATGGAGGGTGAGCCACATGCAGGGGCATAACAAGGGTGGAGCCTTAGAGGCAGCTGCCCCAGGCACAATGCTAGGGGAGGGTGCAATGCTCAGGCTCCATCTCAGGATTCGGCTGCCCTTGCTTTGGCCTTGGAGTGCTCCAAACCCAAAGCAAAGGCAGCCGAATCCTCCCGCCTCTGCATGCCATGAGGTCATGCACGGTCATGAGGAGGAGGGATGCCGCATGGAGGCAAACAAACAATCGGCTGCCCTCGCTTTGGGCTCGGAACGCCCTGAGCCCAAAGCGAGGGCAGTCGATAGCGCCCAAACCCAGAAGTCACATGACATTGTGGTGTCATGATGTCACATGACATCACGGCATCACCACCATGGGTACCACTTACTGCGTTGCCCCAGGACCCGTAGACATTGTTACACTTCTGGTCACATGCTATGGTGGGGTCACCATGCTATGGTGATCCAGACAGCCAGCAAGCCTCCTCAGACCTATGCCAGCTGTATTGCTAGCATAAGTCTAAGGAGAGGAAGGGGGTGGGTCTGGCCCAGGAAAGAGTGGTAGGATCCACCATGCATGACTGCTGCCGGGATCCACCCCCAAACCACCCCTTGTTCCTCCCCCGAACCACCCTTGGCCCGTCCCCGCCACCACCTTACCTGCTCTCTGGTGCAGCCTAGGTGGGCCATTGGCAGGCGTGTGAAGCCTTCAGCCATTCATACCAGCAGTTCCAGAGTGCCTGATGGCGGTGAGTCTTTTGTTCCATTATAAATGGACTTATAACTACGGATTGCAAAATCCATTGCTGTAAATGGGGGATAGGATTAGGCCGTTCGTGTTACTTCATATTTACTGTGAGTGTCACTCACATGCCCTTTAGTTAAGTATTTAGAAGAAATATACATTTTTTTTGTTAACAGCCATGAAGACTCTCTTTATTAATATTTTTTTTTAAAAAAGTGAGTTTATATCATCAGAACTCTTCGTAATTTTGATTAGTTTCCAAAGCCATGCTATCAGGAACCCCTCTCTTGGCCCGGATAGTTCATTGAGTAAAACAATGTTTGTGAATGGAGAGCAAGAAGAGAATGGAGTTAGGTGACATTTCTATTTGGTCTTGTCACTCATTTTTAATTTTTTTGGGGGGGAAGGTCTGGTTAAGTCAGCTATGTGAATTGCAGATCCTTATTGTCTGACATTGCTCAGATGGAAGAGGTGTATAACCTTGGTATTATTTTAATGATTAACCTGTCCTCACCACAGCAATAGAGTGATGCTAAAGATATTAAAGGTGCTGTCATAGTGTATTCTAATGACCCAGGTCCAGATGACATGAACTGTGATTGGATACAATTCCTTGGTGAGGTACATAACATGATACTTTCCCAATACATCAGACAATAAATCAAACATGGCTGTAGCTGACATAGGCAGAGTCATCACGTCCTGGATCAACCAAAGTCCCAGTACATTGCAGCCTAGGTAGGCAGGACTTGGGCATGAGGGTTCATTGTGACAGCACCATGAAATGCCTGGTTTCAATGCATACTTGTGCCTTTGAGGCTTTAATGACTTTGTTTCTTTATTTGTTTTAGTTGTGTTGATGTAGAGGAAGAGGAGGCACCAGATATTGACATCTATCACTGTCCCAATTGTGAGAAAACCCATGGAAAATCTACTTGTAAGTAAAAGTTATTTGACTTCTGCCAGATCACTCCATGGTCCTGAGTAACTAAGTTCTCCTTTTCTTAAACATATTGTAAAAAAGTAAATTCCACTGAAATGTATGGGACTTGCAGCCATTTAAGAAGTCAATGGAACTGCCCTTGTGTCAAACAGTGTAACACAAGCTCTCCCTAACATAAGTTCCATGACATACATTTACATGAATCTTGCAGTCATTTGCGAATGTGTCAGAATAGCATCCTTTTTGCCTATGATCCCAGAAGACACTTGATTCTGCATAACATGTTGTGGCAGCCAGATTTTGTTGAGTAAAGAGAAGCCAGAATGTGCTTTTAAAGCATTCAATATTGGATTTTCTTTTCAAATGCACTTGTCATAATAATTGGTATATTACACTTGTCATCTTCTTCATAAAGTTGATATACTGTATTTGGATTCTGAGCACCAAAATGATCTTCTCCATTTTATGTAGGGGGTGTTAAAAGGTTTACAAGGTAGCCAATGAGTTCTACAAATTTTAACATATGTTACAAATTGTAGCAGGTTCTTATATAACTTTCAGCAGCAAAAAGCAGAACGGATGGGAGCAAACACGTTTTCAGCAGAGTAACAGCAGGAACAGGGGTGCCCAGATAAACTGTAGCTTTAGGTCACAAATTTTTGGAAGTTTCTGGACTTAAATCCTAGTTTAGAATAATCCCCCCAGATCTGAAATACTCTGAACTGCTAGCATCTCAGATTTTAAGTTTCATTCCTTCTCATGTAGTTCTGCATCATCTATCTGTTTGTTTTTAGTCATTGGTTCATTTTTATCTTTCATTTTTAAATGATAAGAAATTAAATATCACATACATTGCTGTATTGTTATAGAAGAATTTCATCCAAGGACTCAGGCAGAAAATTAACATTTTATCGTCTACAGGGAGGTCATTACTGATAAGCAGAATTTTCTGCCACATTGCTTCTTTTCCAGATAAGTTATTCGATTGGAAAATCATTCCCTTTACATATGACTTATGCAACCCTTTCCTGATGTGCATTTCTCTCTAAGAGTTGAATGGTCTCAGCTTCCAAACCCACCTCAAGTAAAAGTGAACATACTGAAGTCTGTCAAATTATTTCTAGCATTGTGTGTTGCATTATGGCAATGAAATGTTTCTGTGCCAGATTTCTAATCTGATCGTAAACATATTTACTCAGAAGTGAATGTGCAGCCTGATCCTGTACCTCTTGGAAGTAAGTCCCACTAAGTTCACCAGTGCAAACTCCCAAGTAACTGCACGATCCTGCACAATTTTCCGCCTGCGGAGCACTTGTAAATGCGCTGAAAGCGTGTTTTCTACACCCAGAGAGTAAGAGCCGCCAGCGCAGAGGCCGGCAGCCCTTACTCTGTCACCCCCTGAACCCGGCACCTGCTGAAGCATGTATGTCCTGCACCAGTCAGTGCAAAAAGCCCAAGGGCGGGCTGGGTGGTGAGGGAGGGCGGCCGTTGCCTGGGCTGGGCCAGGGATATCGGCAGCCCGTTCCCAGCCTGGGCCGCCCTTACCTCGCTGCACCAGATGTATGCAGGCTAATGATGTATGCAGGCTAATGTACAGAGCTAATGTACATCCGAGGACGCCCATTGGGGCCTGGCAGCCCTACACCCTTCTCCCTAGGTGTTCCCGGGTTGCGCTGATGCAGCCTGGGAAGGGTGCTGGATACTGCGGCCGGCCCTTTAGGTCACGTATCTTTACACAGGAGCAGGCTGTAAGTGTGCATAGGGTTTCAACTTTAGGCTTGCTTCACATATGCCATATATCACTTGATTTCTTCTATACACTTGATGACAAGTACCTGAGTGGACAAACACCCACTGAAAGACATTGTGCTTGAGCAGATGTGAGCCTTCTAGACTTGAGACATATACCTCCCTGCCCTGTTATGCCCCCTCCCTGTCTAGTTTTGCCCCCTCCCCATCTTCTTTTCACCCTCCCCCCGCCCCTACTCTGGACTTACCTGCTTCAGCAGGCTCTGGCCTTCCTGCTGGCACTTCCTGGAGGTGCACTGTCGTAACATGCTTCACGGCACTTTGTGACAGCGCTCGCGGAAGGAGCATGCGCTCTGCCCGAGTAAGATAGGTATAGAATTATTTATTTATTTATTTATTTAAAAATTATACCCTGCCTTATCCTATGCCAAGGCAAATACCCAAGGCGGCTTACAACAAGAATTAAAATACACAATGTAAAAACAATACATAAAATAAATTTAAAAAACAATAAAATCCACTGGGGGGGTGACAATATGGAGCAGAGAAGCAGCAAAGCAGAACATCTTGAGACACAGGATTAGGTCCTTAGTGACTGTTTTCAGGTGCCTTCCTATGTTTCTCTTAAGATTGTGAGCCCCTATGTGACAGGGAAATATAATCTTATTTCTAAAAAGTTCACTGCTTTGTGAACCTTTAGTTCGTTTGAAAAGTAGTATCAGTTTGGCATAATGTAAGAATTGACTAATTTTGTCAGATAATGAACAGTAATGCTCCACTTTCACTGAATATTTGCTCTACAGTGATTTACAGCATAGCATTAGTTTTAGTTGTCCATCAACCGTTACAGTACAGGATTAACAGTCTAGGAGGACGCACATAAGGCGCCTGCCATATCCTGAGCAGATTGGGCCTGCTCCGGGACAGCTGGTGGCCTCCTTGGGGTAAAGGGACCCTGAGTAAAGCGCCAGCTGCTGCGATGGGTTTCCTTGAATGCACTCCAGCAATTTTGGCCCAACGGGCCCAGGAAGGGTGATAGGATATTGCAAGGGAGGCCTCTGTTGATCCCTTCCCAGGCCCGATCCTCTAATCCCCCCTTCCTAGAATGCCCCGTTCTGCCCTCCCTTTGCCTCCTGGCAGGGCCTTACCATTCCACCACAGCACTGCTCCGTTCTGCAGCGCTGGAGGAGCAGAGTAAGCCTCTGTGCCAGCGCCGCTTCCTCTTCAGGTGCTGCAAACATACCTTGGCATGTTTGCAACACCTTGGATTGGCAAAGCAGTCGCTCTGCCGGTCTAAGGTTAGACAGGATTGCACCATAAGGTATTGTGGTTTTTTTTTGTTTTTTTTTGTTTTTGACTAAAATAAGGTGTTCTCTCTCATCTCACAGTTGTTATGATTTACAGTACTTACTGCAAGATTTGCAATGAAAAACATAAGCACTCATTGTTCTTATTATGCAACTTGTAAGAATTTTTTTTTAAAAGAAAAGATGTCTGGTGCACACATTCCATGATGGATGCCTTCCAGATGTCAAATATAAAAATAACTTTCTTCTTGCTTTCTACTTGAACGTTGTAGCTTGTTGATGATATTTCAGAAAATTATTTCAACTTGTATGACATTTAGAGTAATTTTGATTTAATGAAATTGGTGAAGACTACTTTGTGGTAGAAATATACATTCTTTTGTGGTTCTGGGCTGGGTCAGTCATATATGCTGGAACATTCCTCTTCTTGGTAGCCAGGCAGGGTCACATGCAGAAGAAACACCAAGGGGAGGAACCACTTTCTGGCTCCCAGACCTTCCCTGTCTGGTTAGAAGCAGGCAAGGCCTCAGCTTGGTGCTTGCCAAGCTCTTCACACCAGGGTTTTTTTCTCTCTCCCCTCCCTTCCATCTTAGCTAAGGACATGGGAAGACCCCATTCTGAAACCTTCTGTGCTGCTCCTGTACCCCAGATGAAGAACTGAGTCAGTGCATTAGCCCATTGCTTTTGCACTAGCCTCCCACCCTCTTCTGCAGTGGGGAAGGTCGGAGCATATAGCTCACATGGAAGCAGCAGCAGCAGCAGCAACAGTGTGACTTGATGGTCCAACTCTCGCAACCATACATTGCTACTGGGAACACCATCGCCCTGACTATACGAACTTTTGTTGGCATGGTGATATCTCTGCTTTTTATTATGCTGTCTAAGTTTGCCATAGCTTTCCTTCCAAGGAGTAAGCGTCTTTTAATTTCATGGCTGCTGTCTCCGTCTGCAGTGATCTTGGAGCCCCAAAAAAGTAAAATCTGTTACTGCTTCCATTTCTGCCCCTTCTATTTGCCAGGAATTGATGGGACCAGATGCCATGATCTTAGTTTTATTAATGTTGAGTTTCAAGCCAACTTTTGCACTCTCACCCTCAGCAAGAGGCTCTTTAGTTCTTCTTCACTTTCTGCCATTAGGGTGGTATCGTCTGGCGTCTGCATATCTGAAGTTGTTGATATTTCTCCCGGCAATCTTGATTCCGGCTTGCGATTCATTTAGCCCTGCATTTCTCATAATGTACTCTGCATATACTGTAAGTTAAATAAGCAGGGTGACAATATACAGCCTTGCCGTACTCCCCTCCCAGTTTTTAACCAATCAGTTGTTCCATGGCCGGTTCGAACTGTTGCTTCTTGACCCGCATACAGGTTTCTCAGGAGACAGGTAAGGTGGTCTGGTATCCCCATCTCTTTAAGAATTTGCCACAGTTTGTTGTGATCCACACAATCAAAGGCTTTTGCTAATTGCCCTTCAAAGAGCTGAGTTCCTGCAGTTTGCAAGATAGCTGCTAATTACCCTGCAAGCAGCTGAGCTCTTTACTTGTAAATAAATATATTTATTTATTTCTAGATCACCTTTTTTTAAAGTCTCGTAAAGCTAGGTGGGTCCTGATAGAGTATCGTTTAAAAAAGTGGGTCCCAGTGTTAAAAGGTTTGAGAACCACTGCTTTACATATTTCCCAACCATGTGGGCTAAGACAACACAGTGGTCTAAGGTCAAAGTTGGAAGCTGACTTGTTCTGGACCCTGTACTGATATCCAAGAGGAAAGCCTGGCCAGAAGATATCTTGCATAAAGCTTACTGATAATAGATTGGAGGCTGATAGGTCTATAATTAGATGTGTTTCGATGAGCACCCTTTTTATAAATGGGGACCACCACTGCATTCGTCCATGCCTTCAGCATCTTGGTGGTCTTATTTATCATTGTGAACAATGTTGGCAGCGGGGGAGCCCACCAATCTGGTGCAGCTTTCAGGACTTCAGGGAGTATCAGATCCGGGCCCGGTGCAGAGGCGTCGCTTCGGTAGGGGCGGGGCTGTAAGTATCGCTCCATTGTAGTCTCTTTACCGAGCGAGCAGGAGGCGGCCCCGCCCCCTGCTCACTTGGTAAAGAGACTACAACTGAGCGATACTTACAGCCCCGCCCCTACCGAAGTGACGCCTCTGGCCCGGTGACTTCCCTGTCTTAACATAACGAATCAGCATTTAACTTCCTCAGAAGTTACTGGAGGTCAAGGTGGTGCCTCCTGGAAAGACAAGTCAGATAATACCGTACCATTTCCTTCATCTTGAGGGAATAATGTAGTGAAATAATGGCACCACATTGGGGGGGGGGGATAACCATGAGGTCAGAAATAGCTCCCTGAAAGGAGCCTGTAACTATTGCCCAGAGTTGTTTAGAATTATTTAGATTTATCACTGAGATTAATTTGCCCCATTGAATGAGAGTGTGCCTCTGGGGGTGGGGGTGGTTAAACTATATGGAGGTTGAGCAGAAACAGCTATGGAACCTAGCCTACTCAGTAGCCATCACATCCACTTGCATAGGGTCGGAGACCAGGGTTGAGGCCAGGAAGGGGATGGTATTAGCGGCAGGAGCTCTGCCGAAATCCTTTCCCCCCTTCCCAGCCTCAATCCACTTACCCGGGTCCACCTGGTCTTGAGTCAGCAAAATCATTGGTGCCGGTCTGAGTAGACCCATGAAGGCAGTGGAGGCTTACCCCCAAGCAAGGAAACAAATGCTCCTTTACCTGGAGGAGACCTCCGGAACTGTTCCCCCTGCAGAATTCAGTGCGTGCTCCAGTGGAATGCTGCACCGGGGGGGGGGATTTGGATAGGATTTGGCTGTAAGTTTACTCCTGCCCCCAACTTTTTTTATACATGTTTTTCCCTACGAGATGAATAACAATTTAGATCAGGGCAATGGGGCACACACCCTATCCCAGGTTCCCTGAACTACTGTTTCCCTATCTCTTTGGCTGTTTTAAGCTTTAAAATAAAAAGAAATATTTTGATCATGGATCTTTCATATCATATCTACGTTTGTGTACTGGAGATGCCAGCAAATACTTTACTTCTCCAGTAGTATTGTACTAGCATTACTCCCTTATTTAATACAAGTGTATGAACATTTGTAGAACATTCCAATCCATAAAGGTATAGAGTATCCAGTCAATCTGCAAGTGGAAACAGGTTTTTGTGCTTGGATTGGCCTATTTGCCAGCACAAAATGCTGCTTCAAGAAAGAACATTGCATCTGGTTATCTTATTAATGATAGATTATAGATGTGCATTTAGCCAGATTTTAATTAAGCTGTCTCCTGGGAAAGTGTTTGGCTGAATCCTTAAAAGCAAAGCAATAGGTACAATACAAAGAATATCAAGTGTGCTGAAGTCTCAATTGGACATATGCACAGAACTCAGTGAAATCCTTTTGATTTCACTGTGACGTTTGACTTCCTTATCTGATTTCTAAATGCCCAAAGTTAGAGAATATGCGTCAAATTATTGTTAATGCAATAAGTGCTTTGTCAATGTCGTTTAGTGGAGTGAAGCTAATCTCAATTAATTTTTTTCAAAATATTTCTGGCTATGGAGTTTTTGTAAATATTAATTTTAGCCAGTAAAAAAAAGAGATTGTTTAAAAGTAAGTAGCAATTAATACACTAGAGTAGCAACCCTATGCACACTTATTAGGAAAACAGTGGGAATTACTTCTGATCTTTCTGTTTAGAACTGTGCTGAGAGGTTCCTGAAGAGAATTCAGGATCCCTTCTGGCCCATTTTGTTCTAGGATTCTGACACCTTGCAAGTTACTCATTAACTCTGGATGAGTTGGTTTGATAAATATATTGCTCCCTCTAAAATAAGAAAGTATATCCTCCTGTACATTTTTTTAGAAATAGACAGGGCATGGTTCGAACATCACACAGATCCAGGAGTGAATCTTGGTGGCTTTAGGCACTTTGAGCACTTGGCAATCGAGAGGAAGAATGATTCAACTAGAAGTAGAACTAGAATTATTCAACCCAACAAGCCAGGATCTGTCATGACATCTGAACCGGGCTTATTATAACAAAAGTTTTCAAATAAACCAGGATCTGAAGCTGGGATAGAATCATTCCTCCCTTGGAATGTGGCTGGGGTGGTGGTGGTTCATGCCTGAGACTGGCAGCCAAATACTATCCAGGGCTTATGGTGGTGAATCTCACAACCTACCATTGTAAGCCCCGGACTGGCTGCGCAAAAACTGTGCTGCCATCATGTGCTTTGGGGCTGCCGGCAAAAAAAGGCCAGAGACCCTGTTCATGTGACAGTGGCTCCCAGATGCCCCATAGGAGCAGGTAGGTCAGTGGTAGGGGGTGGTTCGGGGGTGGATCTTGGGCAATTTGGGCTGAGGAGTGGGCTGGGTAGGGGACAGCAGAGAGAAGATCTCGGCAGCAGCACACACTATGATCCTATGTCCCTTATTTCACCCTGATCTGCCCCCTGAGTCTCCTCAGCTGGCATAAGTCAGAGGAAATGTTCTTATGAAACCCATTGGAAGCCAGGTGGCCTACGAGGAGGTAAGTAAGAAAAACTTTTACTTACCTCTCCTGGGCCATCTGGTTGTGTCCCCCCCCCCATAAAATGCAGCACATGCTCAGTCAGTGGTGCTGTGTGCTAAGGGCCAGTGGGGGATAGGATTGGGCCTTAAGAGATCTTACACAAAACCAGGATTCAGTCTTGGGTCTGCTTGACATCTGAATCAGACCCTAATTTTCATATTTTTTTTGTACCCCCTTCAATAAAGTAGTCTTTCATGGTACAGTCAGTCCTCGCGACCTACGGATTCACTCACTTCAGATTCACTTATCCGTAGGAAGCAGGATTGCCACTTACCTCACCATTCACGGTCTATTTGTGGCCATTTGCACCACCTAAGACCATTTTGAAGCTATTAGGGGTCATTCTGAAGCTATTTTTGGTGGCCATTTTGCGGCTTATCTATGGCATCCGGAAGCTATCCACTGCCATTGTATAACCCTCTGCACCATTCTAGAGCTGCTCTCTGTCAATTGCAATAGTAGTAGTGCCCCAGAATGCCTTGCTAAAGCTCTCCGCACATTCTGAAGCTATCAGCAGCCAATGTAAAGGTATTTGCTTCTGGTCTTTTTGACCAGGTTAGGTACCCCTCCCCCTGTCCCCATTGATCCCATAGGATCGTTGATTCTGTATCTGCAGATTTGTTATCCACTGCGTTTTTGAGGAACCTTAACCCCCACGGATACCAAGAACCTTAACCCCCACGGATACCAACTGTACTTACAGTTGAGCGCTCATAGAGGTTGTTTGTCAGGGTTTACAGATTAAGGTAAGCAGTGTGCAAATGTATTTCTGTTACAAAATCAAACACAATACTGTGTTCTCCCCCATGAAATGTCCCTGATGCGATATGTTTTAATTTATCTGATGTCATTCTTGTCCATACTTATTGAAACCAATTGAATTTGTGTCCATTGCATTTGTTAAATAAATAAAATAGCTATGTTTTTCTTTGGTATAAGAGCACACTCTCCTTTCTGTTGCACACATGAATACTTTCATATATTGTCCCATGTATCTTCTGTAACACACTGCCAAATAGTGATTAATTGTGAGTGACAAGTGAAATCCTGAGCAAAAATCACCAGCTATCCATGATGAATTTACTGAATACCACCCATCACAAAATATGCTGCAAGCTACCCGATTATCAGTCTTCTCAAAAAAAAAATTGTTTCACACACCCTCCCCCATACCCTGACATGCTACACTCCCAGGAGGTCTGACTTTCCCAACATTTTCTAAATGAATAGATCAGTTTTCAGCTGGCATTTTTGGCCTCATTCTTTTTTCAATATCTTGCTATGCAACAATTGTGTATGTAGTGGGACATTGTGCTTTGACATGACAACTTTTCTAGTGTATATTTCAACCAACAGTAATAAAGAATGTCTAAAAATAAGATGTGGACATATACCTTTATTATCTTATAAGAATGGTTGACTCTCTTCTTTTGTATATGGTTCAAAGCTCAAGGGGTCAATAGAATTCAAAGTGATTTCATTTTGTATTTTGAATCAGCCCTTGAGATGTGACATATTCATAACGTTCTACACTGCAAATTGAAGTGCTCCCCTCACAATGGAGATTAAATGTGTACCTTGGCAAATCAAAAATCTATCCAGGGTTTGCATGTGCTTTGTTAAAGCTCAGTAATTAATTATATGGCTGGTTGCCCTTAATGTTCTCAAATGAACATAGTTCAGTATGCTATGTATAGACCACAGTGTTAATGTCTAATTGTAAATGAGAAAAAAAACAGTTGTTAGATTTCTTATATGTAGTAAAATAAAATCTTGTCTGCCTGTTTTAAAATTACAGTAGGGCCCCAATATCCAGGGGGGATACGTTCCCAGCCGCCTCCACACACACACCCCCGCGCGGAAAACTGAAACCGTGGAAAAGAGGGAACCATATCTCTGCAGCCCCCGCACCCTCACATCCCTTTACCTTTCTCTGTGTTCTAGCTGTGACCCCAAGCAATCAAGGCGCAGTCAGAACATTAACAGGAAGCAGTAAGTCAATGTTCTGGTTCAGCCTTTCTAGCATGCAGGCAGCTTATTTGCTTCTCTGCTATAAACAGTTTGCTGCTTATATCATTTTGTGAAAGCAAGATACATGATTGCTTGGGGCCACAGCTAGAACACAGAGAAAGGTAAAGGGTGCGGGGGCTGAGGGGAACCGCAAAAAACCTGAAACCATGGTTACGGGGACAGCGGATACAGGGGTTCTACTGTATTACTGTGCTTCCTACGAGACCAATGCTTATTATCAAGGTCATTAATATGTAAAATCAATGGCAAATCTTATTTAAAAACATTTTTCTATTCTACATAATCAGAACCTTAGCACTTACTTGGTGCTATCCATTTCTCTCTCTTGTAGTGAAAAAGAAAAGAAATTGGCATAAACATGACACTGGTCAAACTACGGAAGTCAAACCTGTACAGAATGGGAGTCAGGTCTTTATAAAGGAACTTAGAAGTCGAACATTCCCCAGGTATGTTGGTCAATGATGTTGTTTCTGCTGTCATTTTTGGACATTGTTGGCTGAACAGGAACAGTGTGACTAGAAAGTAATGTTGTGCCAGCAGCTCTTTCCATAAATTTATATAGCTAATCATTCCACAGATCTTGGGGTAAAAGCACTCTGCATGATTTCCTGTAAGGCTTTTGTCTCCCCTTCAAGGATGTGTACAAGAACTTAACCAAAGTTTGCATTCTACTGGTTGAGTTTGGGATTGTTCATTCGACAACGTTTGTCTGATTTGTGTTCACAATGTCTTAAAACTACTTGAACAGATTCACAATGGTTAGTGGAAAGAGCATATGGACAAAAGAGCAGACAGTGCAAAAAGTGTGTAACATGGCTTGTTTCCATTCTAGTGCCCTTTTGAACCACTGAGGCATTACTTTTCTACAGTCACTTGGAAGTGAAATTAAAATGGTAGTTTATTTTCTTAACGTTATGCCAACAAATGATTGTTTGTTTATTATTCATTCATTCATTCAATTCTATCAGAGGCGTCGCTATGGTGGGGACGGTACCGTAAGTTGCGCCCCGTCCTAGTCCCCATTTACAAGCCGGCACAAGGCAGCCCCGCCCCCTCACCATCGAAGCCATTCCGTGTGGAGAAGGCAGCGGGCCGGGAGTCTCTTGCCCGCTGCCTTCTCCACACGGAATGGCTCCGATGGTGAGGGGGCGGGGCTGCCTCGTGCTGGCTTGTAAATGGGAACTAGGACGGGGCGCAACTTACGGTACCACCCCCACCATAGCGATGCCTCTGAATTCTATCCCTTCTTTCACTAATTAGTCTCAAGGTGGCTAACAAAGAAAATAAAAATAAAACAGTCTCAATGATTTAAAATAAGCAATAGCAATATAATACTCCAG
Source organism: Plestiodon gilberti rubricaudatus (assembly GCA_026170595.1). NCBI lineage: Eukaryota > Metazoa > Chordata > Lepidosauria > Squamata > Scincidae > Plestiodon > Plestiodon gilberti. The sequence goes on along the minus strand of JANXHW010000002.1, from coordinate 215,501,226 downwards.
CAGCAGGTGCAGGCAGACAGCTTCCAGACAGCTCCACTTTGCAGCTGAAAAGCCTAGTAGAAGAGGTGCAGCTGAAGCACATTTTTAACAAGAAAGAGAAGGGGGCTTCTTGCACTTGCTGAGGCAGGGAGTTCTACATCAAGAGACTGTCATGGAAAAGATTGCCTCATGCGAACACCAGTAAAGACTCATTCAGTGATGGTACATGAAGCAGAGTCTTCCCTGAAGATGTTAATGGACTGGTAGATCCATGTGTTCCCCTCATGGATCATTGCCTTGTCGTGGCGAAGGGGCTTGCGTAACTCAATGAAGCCATGAGCTATGCCGTGCAGGGACACCCAAGACGGACAGGTCGTAGCAGAGAGTTCTGACTAAAAGTGATCCACTGGAGAAGGAAATGGCAACCCACTCCAGTAATCTTGCCAAGAAAATCCCATGAACAGTACCAAAAGGCTAAAAGATATGACGCCGGAAGATGAGCCCCTCAGGTCGGAAGGTGTCCAATATGCTACTGAGGAAGAGCGGAGGACTATTCCAAGTAGACCCAGAAAGAGTGAAGCGGCTGGGCCAAAGCCAATAGGACGTCCAGCTGTGGATGTGTCTGAGGTTGAAAGGAAAATCCAATGCTGCAAGGAGCAATACTGCTTAGGAACATGGAATGTGAGGTCTATGAACCAAGGCAAGCTGGATGTGGTCAAAAATGAGATGATAAGATTGAACATTGACATCTTGGGAATCAGCGAACTAAAATGGACGGGGATGGGCGAATTTAAGTCAGGTGATCATCATATCTACTACTGTGGGCATGAATCCCTTAGAAGAAATGGAGTAGCCCTCATAGTCAATAAAAGAGTGGGAAAGGCAGTACTGGGGTGCAACCTCAAAAACGACAGAATGATTTCAGTTCGAATCCAAGGCAAACCATTCAACATTACAGTAATCCAAGTGTATGCCCCAACCACTGATGCCGAAGAAGATGAAGTTGACCGGTTCTATGAAGACCTACAACACCTTCTAGAACTAGCACCCAAAAAAGATGTCCTTTACATCATAGGAGACTGGAATGCTAAAGTAGGAAATCAAGAAATAAACGGAACAACAGGCAAGTTTGGCCTTGGAGAGCAAAATGAAGCCGGGCAAAGGCTAACGGAGTTCTGTCAAGAGAACACGCTGGTCATAGCAAACACTCTTTTCCAACAACACAAGAGGCGACTCTACACATGGACATCACCAGATGGTCAATACCGAAACCAGATAGATTATGTGCTTTGCAGCCAAAGATGGAGAAGCTCTATACAATCAGTAAAAACAAGACCTGGAGCTGACTGTGGCTCAGATCATGAGCTTCTTATTGCAAAATTCAGACTTAAACTGAAGAATGTAGGGAACACCACTAGACCAGTCAGATATGACCTAAACCATATCCCTTATGAGTATACAGTGGAGGTGAAGAATAGATTTAGGGCATTAGACCTGGTAGACAGAGTGCCTGAAGAACTATGGACGGAAGTTCGTAACATTGTACAGGAGGCAGCAACTAAAACCATCCCAAAGAAAAAGAAATGCAAGAAAGCAAAGTGGCTGTCAGATGAGGCTTTACAAATAGCTGTGGAAAGAAGGAATGCAAAAAGCAAGGGTGAAAGGGAAAGATATAAACAACTGAATGCAGAGTTCCAGAGAATAGCAAGGAGAGATAAGAAGGCCTTCTTAAATGAACAATGCAAGGAAATCGAGGAAAACAACAGAATGGGGAGGACTAGAGATCTCTTCAAGAAAATTGGAGATATCAAGGGAACGTTTTGTGCAAAGATGGGCATGATAAAGGACAAAAAAGGCAAGGACCTAACAGAAGCAGACGAGATTAAGAAGAGATGGCAAGAATACACAGAAGAACTATACAAGAAAGATCTTAATGTTCCTGATGACCACGCTGGTGTGGCCACTGACCCAGAGCCGGACATCCTAGAGAGTGAAGTCAAGTGGGCCTTAGATAGCATTACTAACAACAAAGCTAGTGGAGATGATAATATCCCAGCTGAGCTACTTAAAATCCTAAATGATGATGCTGTGAAAGTGCTGCACTCAATATGCCAACAAATTTGGAAAACTCAGCAGTGGCCAAAGGATTGGAAAAGGTCAGTTTACGTTCCAATTCCAAAGAAGGGCAGTGCCAAAGAGTGTTCAAACTACCGTACAATTGCACTCATTTCACATGCTAGCAAGGTTATGCTCAAAATCCTACAAGCTAGGCTTCAGCAGTACGTGGACCGAGAACTACCGGACGTACAAGCTGGGTTTCGAAGAGGCAGAGGAACTAGAGATCAAATTGCCAACATGCGGTGGATCATGGAGAAAGCACGAGAGTTCCAAAAAAACACCTACTTCTGCTTCATTGACTACGCAAAAGCCTTTGATTGTGTGGATCACAACAAACTGTGGCAAATTCTTAAAGAGATGGGGGTACCAGACCACCTTACCTGTCTCCTGAGAAACCTGTATGCGGGTCAAGAAGCAACAGTTCGAACCGGCCATGGAACAACTGATTGGTTCAAAATTGGGAAGGGAGTACGGCAAGGCTGTATATTGTCACCCTGCTTATTTAACTTATATGCAGAGTACATTATGAGAAATGCAGGGCTGAATGAATCACAAGCCGGAATCAAGATTGCCGGGAGAAATATCAACAACCTCAGATATGCAGACGATACCACCCTAATGGCAGAAAGTGAAGAAGAACTAAAGAGCCTCTTGATGAGAGTGAAAGAGGAGAGTGCAAAAGTTGGCTTGAAACTCAACATTAATAAAACTAAGATCATGGCATCGGGTCCCATCAATTCTTGGCAAATAGAAGGGGCAGAAATGGAAGCAGTAACAGATTTTACTTTCCTGGGTTCCAAGATCACTGCAGACGGAGACAGCAGCCATGAAATTAAAAGACGCTTACTCCTTGGAAGGAAAGCCATGGCAAACTTAGACAGCATAATAAAAAGCAGAGATATCACCATGCCAACAAAAGTTCGTATAGTCAGGGCGATGGTGTTCCCAGTAGCAATGTATGGTTGCGAGAGTTGGACCATAAGGAAGGCTGAGCGCCGAAGAATAGATGCTTTTGAACTGTGGTGCTGGAGAAGACTCCTGAGAGTCCCTTGGACTGCTAGGAGATCAAATCAGTCAATTCTAAATGAAATCAAGCCTGACTGTTCCCTGGAAGGACAGGTACTAAGGCTGAAACTCAAATATTTTGGCCACCTAATGCGAAGAGAGGACTCTCTGGAGAAGACTCTGATGCTGGGAAAGATTGAAGGCAAAAGGAGAAGGGGAAGGCCAAGGATGAGATGGTTAGACAGCATCACCGATGCAACAAACATGAAAATGAGCGAACTCAGGAAGATAGTGGAGGACAGGAAGGCCTGGCAGGATATGGTTCATGGGATCACGAAGGGTCGGACACGACTTAACGACTGAACAACAACAACAAGATCCATGTGTTAGAAGGCAGTGCTTAAGGCGTCAGAGGCCCAAACTTTAAGGGTAGCCATCAGCTTAAAACCTAAGTTTTAAGGGTAGCCATCATCAGCACCTTGAATTGAACTTGGAAATAGATGGGAACAAAGGCGTCGCTCCGGTAGGGGCGGGGCCGTAAGTATCGCTCCGTCCTAGACCTTTTACCAAGCGAGCAGGAGGCGGCCCCGCCCCCTCACTGTCGGAGCCATTCCTGTGCGGAGAAAGCAGCAGGCAGGGTCTCTTGCCTGCTGCTTTCTCCACATGGGAATGGTTCCGACAGTGAGGGGTGGGGCCGCCTCCTGCTCGCTCGGTAAAGGGACTAGGACAGAGCGAAACTTAGGGCCCCGCCCCTACCGGAGCGACGCCTCTGGATGGGAAGCCAGTAATATGCCCCTCCCCCGTGTGGCTCTCATCAACAGTCTGACTTCAACGTTTTGCACCAGTTGCAGGTTCTAGATACTCTTCAAGTGCAGCTCCACATAGAGCACGTTGCAATAGTCTGATTGAGATGTGACGAAAGCATGGGTAGCTGTGGCTAGATCTGTTTTTTTAAAGTCCATAATTGGTACATCACACAAAGCTGGGCAAAAATCCTCCTGGTCATGACTTCCACCTGCCCCTCTGGGAGTAGGGCCAGATCCAGGAGCACTCTCATGTTGTGCAACTTCTTTTTCAGAGCATATGCTGTGCCATCAAGAACAGGCTGATCTCTCATTCCACGATCAGCTCCCCAACAGCACCTCTATCTTATCTGTATTAAGTTTCATTTAATTAGTCCACACCCAGTTTATCACTGCCGCTCAGCTCAGAACATCCACCAAAGCATCCACCCTAGGTTCAAATGATAGATAGTGAGATAGAACATTCTACTAGTGATATATCAGGCTGAGACCCTGACATCCTTCACCAGTGGCCCCATGTAGATGGTAAATATATTTTGAGCTTTTCTGTCCACTTTGATCTCAGGAAAGGCACTGGTGCACACACAAAAGGAATGTGAGGACTCAATGCAAACCCACTATCAGCATGACATTTCTGTTGGTAATAGGCAATAGGTCTGTCACTTTTTTTTAACTGATCCAGCATCTTTAGACAGTAGACTGATATGGAGGGCATCCTTCTGTCCATTAACACGGCTTGATTCTCTGTTTCCCAAAGTTTGTATCTTCAATGGCTATCACATGAAAGTCTAGTGTCCTCAAAATGAGATGTAGTTCAGAAGAAGCACAGAAGAGGGCAGCCATGCATTATCCTGAAGAGTGTTTGGTGTTATTATAGATGCCTTTATTCAGGCTTCTTATACTCTTGTCAAAAACATTCCAGACTCTCAGCGCAATCCTGTGTAACCTTGCACTGATAAGTGCACTTATGCCAGTGTAATTGCACTTACACCGGTGCATCTGCTGTTACACCGGTTCATCTGGTAACACAGGATTGTGCTGTCTGTTTCCCAAGAAAGTGTTTGCATATTACACAGGCACATGAGCAAACTGTTAAAAGCTAAGGCTGCAATCCTATACACACTTACCTGTGAGTAAGTTCCATTAAACTCAGCAGGGTTTACTTCTGAGCAGACATGCATAGGATTGCACTGTAAATAACATATTTACTTAAAAAAAACACTAAAGTAAAGTAAAAAATATTTACTTTAATTGTCTCTTAGACTTTTAAAAGTCTTGTATTGTCTTTTTACTAACTTTAGATATCAAACTGTTTGGATACCTAGTTTTTACAGATTTTGTTCATGCAGAGGTGTCGCTCTGGTAGGGGCGGGGCCGTAAGTTTCGCTCCGTCCTAGTCCCGTTTACCAAGCGAGCAGGAGGCGGACTGCCTGCAGAGGACGGAGCAAAACTTATGGCCCCGCCTCTACCGGAGCGACGCCTCTGTGTTCATGTGCATAGATGACAAGAACTGTGTTTGACTCATCTTACATCTTTGGCCACTCAAATTGCTAAATAAGACCTCCCCTGAAAGTAAGACCTACCATCATTTTTGCATGATTTTTGAAGGCACTCATAATTATAAGACCTCCCTGAAAGTAAGACCTAGCTAGGATCATCAGCCAGGCAGACGCGACACACACACACCCCGGCACTTACTTTGACCAATTTAAGCTTCATTCTTTCCCGAGGGTGCAAGGCTCTGGAAGACCTATACTTGAGTCCTCCACCATAGACGTGCTAGACGCGACACACACACACACCCCGGCACTAACTTTGACCGATTTAGTCATTACTAATCACAATGATTAATGTAGTTCATCTTCATAGATCAGTGGGACCAATGCTAATGAAATATAAGCAAAAATTGGTTTAAAATATCATATGGGGGAAGCAAGAGCAGGTCTCTGAATACCCCCCCCCCATTAAATATTAAAAACAGTGATTTAGTGGGGTTTTTTTTTTACAGTTTTGTATATCTTATTCTAGAAACGAACAGCCCAAAATTATATTCTGTTGTATGTAACCCAATTGTTTGTAACCTTCTTAATCAGAAGCAAGTCCCATTATAGTCAGTGGGGCTTACTCCCTGGTAAGTGTGGATAGGATTGCAGCCTGAGTCACACACATCTCAGTGAAATCAATGGATTTAAGGTTGTTCACTTATCTCATTGATTTCAATGGGTTTCAAGATCAGGAAACTATGTCTGAATGCAGAACACAGCTAAATATGTAGAAATAGTCACAAGTGGAGCTTGTCTGCTTCCCTAGGCTTTGAACAGATAATCGTCTTTATGGTGCAATTCTGGGTAAGGTTATGCAGCCGGCCTAAAGGGCCGGCTGCTGTATCCTAAGCCTATTGCAGGCTACCCCAGGGGAGCCCGGGAGCACCTTGGGAGAAGGGGACGTTCATCCCCTTCCCCGGGTGTTGGCAAGCCCAGGGCCGATGGGCCTACTCGGATGTACGCCAGCTCTGAAGCTATAATCGGGGAGGCCACGTAAGGTTGACCTGGGCTTGGAAGGGGTATAGGATATCAGTAGAGCATGCCACCAATATCCATGCTGGCCAATACCCCCCCTCCCTCACTGGCCCGTCTTGCTTGCACCAAGCAGCCTAGGCCTTAACTGGGCCATCCAGCGCCGGTCGTGTCCGCTGCGGGAGCGAGCGGTGCTTGCCTCCACACTGGCGCTGCTTACTCTTTGGGTGCATTAATGTGCTTTATAGCATGCTTACGGCACCCAACGTCAGTGGATCGTGTGCTCTGCTGATGTTTGTTTACTCAGGATCAGGCTGCCCAGCTCTTGTACATCCTAGTCTCACAGCCCAATCCTAAATAAATTTCTCTGCATCAATGCAGCGGTGCCAGCAAGGGCTACATTGTATCCCAGTAGGGAATTTAGCAGGCAAGAGGTCTCTTTTGGGTAAAGGGATATTTGTCCCCTTGCCCCTGGGAAAGCCCCAGTCACTGCTATGGGTCAACTCAGACCTGCACCAGCGATATTGCTGACGCAAGTCCGTGTTGACCCATGCAGGTAGATCAGGTCCAGCAGGAAAGGGGGGGTTGGATTCGGCAGGGACTAACGCCGCTGAAACCGCCCCTCCCTGGCCCAATTTGTCCTTTCCCCACTCCATCTCCTCTCCGTTCCACTCAAGCCTGCCACATTCCATCCCTTGCATTGGGCTGACCTGCTCTGACGGGTCTCCCGATGTCCTGGTACACTGCCACAAAGTACTTTACAGCTGCTTTGCAGCAGCCTGCGCTGGTGGAACGCATGTTCTGCCAGTGCTACTCATTGATAGGATTGGCTGCAAATAAAGCAAAGAATTATATGTCAATAGCTTCTTATTACGGAGAGCAGGACAGTGACCTGCATGCTGTTTCATGGGTTGCAAAGAAAATATTGGCTTTGGGTGTGAAACTATTATGTAATTACGTAATTAGAACTCAAAATATCTTTACATTTTTAGTGCTGAAGATGTGGTGATAAAAGTTACTGGAAGCCAACTCACCATTGAGTACTTGGAAGAAAATGGATTCACAGAGCCTATCCTTGTTCCCAAAAAGGATGGCTTGGGTTTATCTGTACCTGCTCCAACATTTTATGTTAGTGATGTTGAAAACTACGTTGGTATGTATTTATTTGTGTGTGCGCAATAAATGTACTTACTGCAGGTTTTTTTTTTAGCCTATAGCTAAGGACAGGAGAGCTATGCAGACACCACTGGACGGAAACTCATTATGGTATTTCTCAAGAAGCAATTTAAATAACCTTTGCACACAGTACTGGCTCAGATGATGTCTATTGCCTCTCTCTTGAAGTTCTTTCTGACTATCAGTTAGGGATCCTGCATCATGTCTTCTCAATCATATGCATACAAAATGTCCTAACTGTGTAATCTCCAATATATCATTGCTTCTCCTAAAACTTGCAATCGTTGTCTTCCATGCCTTATTTCTTCCCCAGCCATATCTAAATAGGCGTACCATATTGCCGACCGGGACGCTCCACTTTGCGCGCCCTGACTCCCTCCCCTCCCCCCGCCCCTTAAGGACAAAGCGGAGCGTCCCGGTCGGCGATATGGTAAGCCTATATCTAAATAGTGTTTTGAGCAAAAGAGGTGCACTCCCCCCTACCCCTTCCTCCTGTTGTCATTTCCCCCCAGCCGGTCTTGAATAATCAGAAATGAGCATGGCCAGGAGAAAAGCTAGAGGGGCATAAGTAGTGGGTGGGGTGAGGGTTTTCCACAACCTTTTGCTCTAAAAATGGCACCCCTGCCATTTACTACATTATCAAGACAGAGCCAGATTTAAACAAACAGGTCTGCAATAATCACATGTTTTTTGAGGCTCAGTCACACCCATTTGCTTATTTTCCTCTACATCTTTTACATGCTCCTAATTTCCTTGCTTCTCCTCTTTCCTCTGATCTTCTGCTTGTGACTTGAAGTGAGTTCCCACAGTTTTAAAACCAGTTTGGCAGGGAGACATCACAATGTTGCAGCATGGAGAGAAGCTGCAGCTGCTGAATGTTCCCTTGAGAGGTACTGTTACAAGCATGAGGAGGGTTCCTATGGGGCCAAGGGTTCTTTCTAGTCTTTCTTTACTTCCGCTGCTCCATCTGTCAGTGTGACCACTTCCTCCTGCTATATCATGGTGGTCCAACGCGTGGCCTGCAGGCTGCATGCGACCCCCGAAGGCCTCTGCTGCAGCCCCCGGCTGCTCTTCGAGCTCCCCTACCTCCCAGTCACCCATGCTCCCCTGATGATCGGAAAGGCGGTTGGGAGCCAACCACCTTTTCGATCTTCAGGGGAGCGTGGGCGGGGCATGCTAGACAGTGGGACAGGGCATGCATCGGTCATTATTATTAATTAATTAATAATTTAATTTATTGTGCGGCCCCCGGGTTTCATGTCGAAGTTCGCATGCGGCCCTCGAGGTACGAAACGTTGGACCACCCTGTGCTATATGAATCCTTGTCTTTGCTTCCAAGAATCATGCTGCTCTTTCTTCACTGCCATCAGTTAGGGACTGATTACTCCACTAACATACAAATGTTATTGATGTTTGTGTTCTCTTTGTGTTTCTTCTGTCCCTAACTACCTAGTGTCGCATTGTTGCCTTTCCAACATACCCAGTGCTACAAAAGCTTTGTACTATGAGTTACATAAAAGTATTGAAATAACATTGATCATTTTACAGCAGTTCCCAGCCTCTAAAACAATCTTATAGCAGTTCCCGACTGCTCCACTTTTAGTGAGAATGTATTTTTTCTTGTCCATCTGCTGCCCTTAGCAGATTTTATTGCATGACTCGAGTGCTCTTTGGCATCTGCTGGGTCCTTCTCTGCCTTAAAGCTGAAATAATCCCATCCTTCCCAGGAAATGTCCGATCAAGAAGTAAACTAGAGAGAAGTAAACTGACTGTCTGATACACAAAACATAGGGTGTTATAATAGAGAGAGTTGTCATCTGGTACTCTGGGGGACATTTCTAACAGTGAGGTTATGCGGTATATATGCGGTATTCACATATATCTCACTTTAAAATCTTTCCATAAAACTCAAGAGGAAGAGTATAGTCAAAGGGAGCAAAATAAAATGTGATTTGAGAAAATTAAAATGACAGTCTGGGTATTCTGAGGTTAGCATTCCACACTGGAACCTTTCCCACAGCACACTGAGCCATCTGTCCCAAGCTCCTCTTGCCCTGTGTGTTTTCTGCGTTTAAGCATCATTAGACTGTCTTGCACAATTCAGTCTTGAGCTCAAATATCATTGTATCTGATTGCAGAGAACTGAACAGATTTATCTTAGAAAGCCAATTTGGAATACATTTGATAATTATGTTCTATAGTTGTATGGTGTTGTTTTTTCCTATTTGTACCTTGCTTTAAGTGCTTTGCAAGCAGCAGATAATATGATTTTAAAAGTTTTGTAAATGGAACAAGGAATTTGAAAGAGGGGGGAAAGAGTACATATGCAAATCTAGCTGCATGACTAAAGTTATGGGGAAAACATAGGAAATAAATAGTTTGCTTAAAAGAAAAGTAAGGATATTCTTTTCTCTGAATACTCATTAACACTGGGTTTGTTCCTCCTCTCATTCTCTTGGCTTTGAGTTAGTATGGTTCTATCAGATTACCTATGAAGAGTTAGACGATAGTTTATCCACAAGCTTTCGTCTGGGAGACTGTCTCCAGTTGTGCAGTTCAAAGTTGTTTAGGGTGCTTCAGCCTGCATTGCACCTCACCAAATCCCATGGAGGACAGTCACCAATGCAGACCACAAGGCTGACTTTTGCCAGGATCCTTCTTACCTCTCTGTATGGGGAGGGGAGAATTTCACATTATATTGTTATCCATCCGCTGCCAATTTGTATTTCCCCCTGCTTAAATAATCAAATTAACACAAATAATCTGACTTAAAAAAACAAAAACAAAAGTCACAATGGCCACACACTAGCATGCTGTTCCATAAGAACATAAAAAGAGCCCTGCTTTATCAGGCCAAGGGTCCATCTAGTCCAGCTTCCTGTATCACACAGTGGCCCCACCAGATGCCTCTGGGAGCACACAAGACAACAAGATACCTATATCCTGTCGCCACTCCCTTGCGCCTGGCACAGAGAAAACCTACTCCTACAACCAGGAGGTTCCATCTTTTTTGGGAGGTGTGTGTTCACATTCAACAGATCACAGCAGAAACGTGAATGGTAAAAGAGGGGGAGTCAGTCTACTGTGTCCCCAAAACATGCAGTATCTACCGCCATGGGAAAGAACATTGCAATTCTGCAAGTGGGAAGGCAATGACTGGGTGACGCTATGAGAAGCATATTTGGAAATGTCTCTGGCTTTGCACCACAGCTGCAAACCCACAATACAGGAAGCTACTGCTTGGAAAAGCCCTCTGACGACAACAACAACAACTACTACTAGTACAGATAAATCAGGATACCACAAAACATTTATATAACAATAGTTGTATGCTAGGCACTGTCCACTAACTCTTAGGCAGATCAAATACAGATCTTAGTTCTTGGTCCAATGGTTTCTGTGCTGAGTTCAGGAGAAGATAAATTCATTTCAACACATAGGTCATGGGATATATTTAACAATACTAAGACAATTTTTTAACAACAAAACCTTTGTGGTTTTTATATAAACAGACACACTTATATAAGTTAGGAATAGTTTTATTTCAAATGTTTTTATAGACTTCATCAATAGTTATGTCTTTAAATCAGATTGGAAAAATTAATATAAAATAAACTACAGAATCCACAGAAACTACAGACTATAGGCAATTAGTAAAACACTTTTTGATCACATTTTGTAGAATACCGTATCTTCAGCCCAGTCCTATCCTCCACACCTTCCTATAGCATGCAGATGTGCCAAAACTGGCAGCGCTGTATGCTGTGGTGGTGGGGACAGTTGGGGGGCTTGGGAGATGCAAGGGAGAATATTTCCCTTTACCCCTCCATAAGCCACTCAGTCACCTATGGGTCTTCTTGGACCTGCACCAGCTATATAGTTGGCCCACATCAAAGGAAAGAAAGGGGACATGTTGGGAGACTCTGGAAGGGATAGCATCCCAGCGCACATTGCTTGCACCGGAATACATTCCCTGCTGCCTCTGACATGCCTCCCCCTCCCCCCGGTCTGCACAGAATGCCCCCCACACACAAGTGTACTGGGACCAGTGGAACCTCTTTTGGCCATTGCCATGCGCGGGGTGACACTAGTCTCTGGCAGCGGACCAAAAGCACGCAGTAATGCACACCATCAGAACGGCATTCACAACGCCATAAAGCACATCCGCTGCCGGAACACTAGTTCCAACAGTGGACCCAGCCAATAGAATTGGGCTGCTTGAAATGTTTAACACTCTTTGCCAAAAAGCTAACTTAGGTTTTGAGTATTCCCTGTACGATTTTTGACTTCTTTTTCCAAAAGGTGACTCCTGTGCTATGTCACCATCAGCTTTTGAAAGTCCCTTCTGTTTCAGATAAGTTCATTATGTTTTGGGGATAAGAACTAGTATCTGAAAAACAAAAGCCCACAGACAGCTTGGACATGTGGAACTTCTTTCATCATTGTTTGAATACTAGGGTATTGATGACTAGATAGTCCTATAATGTCCTATAACCCATAGCGTATGGTGAATCTCACCTTGGCTCACAATTTACACTGATCCAATTGTACATTTCCATTTTCCCGGTGTTTTTTTTTTCCCCAGGACCAGAAAGGAGTGTTGATGTCACTGATGTCACCAAACAGAAGGACTGCAAGATGAAACTAAAGGAATTTGTTGATTATTATTATAGCACTAACAGAAAAAGGGTCCTCAATGTCATTAACTTGGAATTTTCAGATACAAGGTAAAATGGCAAAATAACTTTCATTGCTTTAGTTAGACCCTGAACCACCTAGTCTGAAACATCCATTACTTTTTTATTGCTATAAGGCTCAATTCTATACACATTTACCTAGCAGTAAGTCCGATTAAACTCATTGAGCCTTACTTCTGAGTAGATGTATAGAATTGTGCTGGAAGCCATTTATTTCCCTCCCCTGCATCCTGTAATTTTAACGTGTAATTCACATATACATATTTTCTTAATGGACCTACATATGGTTTGTTATGTGGCCATATATTTATTTATTTACTTGAGATGAGTCAAGTAAATAAAGTATTTACATATGAGTCTGTACCTGTATGTATAATTTCTTGAGCTGGTTGGTTAGCTAACAGCAATAATATCTTAAGAATATCACTTTAATGATCACATTTTGATTGCATGTATTCCCGCGACAGGGTGAGCGCTCGTTGCTTGGCCAGCTCCTGCCAACCTAGCAGTTCCAAAGCATGTCAATGCGAGTAGATAAATAGGTACCGCTTGCGGGAAGGTAGACAGCGCTCCGTGTTCCAGCTGCATGCTACGCGCTGCGGCAAGGAGAGTCATGCCGGCCACATGACCACGGAGGCGTCTTCGGACAACGCTGGCTCTTCGGCTTTGAAATGGGGATGAGCACCACACCCTAGAGTCGGACACGACTGGACTTAATTGTCAGGGATACCTTTACCTTTACATCCAGACTAAGCTCTTCCAATTCTCTATCAAGGTTCACCTTAGTTTTTAGAGTAATAAAAACAGTTCCTTAGTAGTCTACCTACTCATGGCAAAATAAATGTCATGTATTACCCTGTAGACTCTGAAACCACTTCCAGACAAATTATTCAGCTCGGCATTTCAGTCTGCTGAAATTTTGTTCTGTGGGCAACGTTGATGCGGGAATGATGAATTTATGATTTGCTGAACCATGTAATTTAAACTTCCTTTTCCTTGTAGAGCTTTTGAGTAATCTACATAGACATAAAAAGATTATTATGGGGCAGGAGAATGTTCTTTTACAAACAGAGCAAATGATGAGATCTGGTAAAAATAAAATAAACAATGGTTGTTTTAGAAGAGAACTCCATTTTATTGGACTAGAGAAAGAAGCAGTAATTAATGCAGATTACAGAAAGGCTGAAGGATAATTGCAAGATCAATTCTTTTGTAGTATCCGTAGCCCTCTAGGCTGTATTTATTGTTTTAATAATGTAACCCTCTTTCTTGCACACAAAGGATCAAAAGCAATTTCAAAACGATGTGATTATAGGTATTTTTCAATAGGTATTTTACAGCTTTTTCTCTATCTGCAGAGACAATAACGATGGGAGGCATTTTATTCTTGGGGATTGTTGGAACAATCACTCATATGCTGCTGATTTAATCATCAGCTAGCAAATATTGTATTTCTCAAGAAAGAGCATGACATTTTAACAGGCTCCCATGCTCTCTCTTGACATGGAGCATAAATGACACATACATTATATAATGGGAGATTTTAAAGTGAAGCTCTCAGTAAGAGGCACTCTAAAAGTAAAAAAAAATACATATCTACAGTCTGTATATCATCATCTATTAAATAAACTAAATTCACGTCATGAAATAACCAAGTGCTGTTTGCTATTATTTTTCAGATAGGCATAAGTGGAGGATTACACTGGTCAACACACTTTTTCTGGCATAAGGTATTCCAATGGTTTTAAGTTAATTTTGGGGCGCTGATTCCAAATCTGGCATCAGTTTTTGTCTATCACATCAGGCTTTTGAGATATCAAATATTGCATTTGATAAAATCAATGAAAAACAGCAAATTTACACTGGTCTACAATTTTTTTTTCCTGGCCTGGACTTTTGCAGCTGTTTTAGACTAATTTCAGGGTGCTGATTCCAAATCTGATCTCAGATATGCTCTATCACATCTCGTTTTTGTGCTATCGGCATACCCCATTTTCATGATGCCAAACCTGATGCCAGATTTGGAATCAGCGCCCCAAAATTACCTTAAAACCATTGGAATACCTTATGCCAGAAAAAGTGTGTTGACCAGGTACCCCCTTATCACGGTCCAATTTTCTAAAGTACCCCTTGTTAATTAACTGCTAATTAATTGGATTAATCAATTAATTAATTAGGTAATTAATCGTTAAGTAAAGAAGTACTAACACAATTTTAAATGTGAAAAATGTCTTATTTAACTCTGTGTGTGTGAGTGAGAGAGAGAGACGTATGCAAGGATCTCTTTTTTTCTCCGTCACACTTCCCAAAATCAGCTCCTCGCTCCCCCACCCCACCAAAGTACATTTTTCAAAGTACAAAAATAAGCCCCAAACCAAAATCAGAGAGACAGAAGGGCTCCGAAAATAATTAAAATTTAAAATCCATGTTAATTAACACTTAATTAGCTGCTGATGGGGCAGATAAGGGGCAGGGCTTGGCGTACCCCCAGCAAGAGGTCTGCATACCCCTAGGGGTACCCATACCACAGGTTGAGTACCACCCGTACCACGTACCCTGTTGTAGCCATTGTTAGATCACGCCCTGCGGAAGGAAAATATTAAATAAATGTGGATATCTACATAAAATGACATTATAAACACACTATCCTAAAAATACAGTACCATATTTTAAGACTAAAGCAGTCACTGACTCGCAACAACTTGCAAATCATAAGTTGCAAACAACTTGCCCCCTCCCCTAGTGGATTTTATTGTTTTTAAATTTGTATATGGTTATGTATTGTTTAAATTTATTTTATGTATTATTTTAAATTATGTATTTTAACCTTTGTTGTAAGCTGCCTTTCGGCATAGGAAAATGCGGGATATAAATTTTTAAATAAAATAAAAATAAATAAGTGACAAAGAGTTAATTTCGGGTAAAATCAATGAAAATGGGGTATGCCAATAGCATAAAAATGAGATGTGATAGAGCAAATCTGAGATCAGATTTGGAATCAGCACCCTGAAATTAGTCTAAAACAGCTGCAAAAGTCCAGGCCAGAAAAAAAAAATTGTAGACCAGTGTAAATTTGCTGTTTTTCATTGATTTTATCAAATGCAATATTTGATATCTCAAAAGCCTGATGTGATAGACAAAAACTGATGCCAGATTTGGAATCGGCACCCTGAAATTAGTCTAAAACAGCTGCAAAAATCCAGGCCAGAAAAAAAAAATTATTTGCAGACCAGTGTTATCTGTAGTTCCATTGAACTAGGGACTTGGGGTAATAAAGACTTCAAAACATAATGTTGATTTTGGTTATAATTATTTAACTGGTTTATGGCGCAATTCTGCCTATCTTCACATCGGTGGAGCAATTGCTCCGCCAGTGTTGGGTGTTGTGTAAAGCACTTTCATGGCACCCAGAGAGTAAGCGGCGCCGGCACAGAGACTGGCACTGCTCACTCCGCTGCCCTCCAGATTCCATGCCGCCAGATGCAAGTAAGTGCTGCGGCAGGAGGGTGTGGGGAGGGAGGGCCGGAGTGGCAGGGGAGGGGGCCATTGGTCGGTCCAGCCTGGGAGGGGAAGGGGATATCAGCACTGGGTTGCGCTGATATCCAGTGCCCCTTCCCAGGCCGGACCGGCCTTACATGGCCTCCCCAAACATGTGCCAGTTAAAGAACTGGCGTGCATCCAAGGAGGTCCATTGGGGCCTCCGGCACTTACATCAGGGGAATGTGACGAATGTCCCCTTCCCCCGAGGTGACCCCAACTAAGATGCAGCGGCCAGCCCTTTAGGCCAGCTACTGCATTTTAGGCAGGATCAGGCTACCCGTTTCAGACCTGGTTTATTTTCAGATTCTCATATACAAAGATGCCCTATCCAATATTTTTTTCCTGAACATTTGAATACATCATGAAACTGACCCCTGGAATCTGCCCCCAGAATAGCAATTGGTTGAGATTAGCCTAAACAGTACACTTTAAACTAACCCAACTGTTTAATTTTTGTTTTATATTTTAAACAGAATGTCCAGTTTTGTAGAATCTCCAGACATCGTGAAAAAGCTCTCTTGGGTGGAAAATAACTGGCCTGATGATGCTTTGCTGGCAAAACCAAAAGTGACCAAATACTGCCTGATATGCGTGAAGGACAGCTACACAGATTTTCACATAGACTCAGGTGGAGCCTCTGCCTGGTACCATGTCCTGAAAGTAAGACTCTCTTTCATATTCCATTGTTTGTTTCCAATCTATACCCCACTTTTCTGACTCTGACATAGAGGCGCTGAAGGTAGTTTACAGCTAAAAGAACAAATAAAAAAAATAAATCCTAACTCAGTAAAACAGCAGACCTGTAGCACATGGATGCTGCAATGAAAAACCTTCTACGACCTAGAAGACTGAAAAGAAACACAGCTAAAAAAACAACCATCTTGTGCAGGAGACAAATTAAAAGCCTGGCAGAAAAAGAAAGCTCGTCAGGTGGCAGCAGAACACTGTCAAAATGGGGAACAAATAAACCTCCTGTGGCGAGGTGGTCCACAGGCTGGGCAACCACAATAAAAAAGATCCTCTCCTTTGCTCCTACCAGTTGTACCTCAGAAACCAAAGGGTGCAATCTTTCGGGACGTCAACGACCTTGGCGAATGGGCAAATTCATATGAGGTATTGTTGTCCAGTACCGTCAGGTATAGTTGTCCTCTCCAAGCCATTTGAGCTTTTAAAGGTGATAACTAGCAACTTTAATTGCACCCAGAAGTGGGCTGGAAACAAGTGTAGTTAGTGAAGCAGGGAGGGAAGGAATGTGTTCTCCAAACCCTGGCACTACTCTTGCCATGACATTTTTCAACAGCTGAACTTTACAAACTTTAAAGGCAGCCCCATGTAGAGCATGTTAAATAATATTATAGTTAGATGAGAAGTTGAAATAGAAATTCATAGAAGGGAAGTTCAGAAACTAACAATAGTTTTTAATGTTCTGTGTGTGTAGTCGTTTTGATGGTACTTTCCAAAACATCTTGTATAAGGCCATAATGTGTGTCCTTTCTGTGTGTGGTAAATAGCAGCACAATTCTGTGCACGTTTGCTCAGAAGTAAGTCTTACTTTGTTCAGGATTGCAGTATTATATAATGTTTGGGGCAAGGAGGTACATATTCTGAACATATAAGACTCTCAGCCCAATCCTAACAAACTATCTGGCGGGCAGCCCAGGGCCACCAGCCGGATCCCATGCTCGCTTCAGACTGCTCTGGAGCGGCCCGGAGGTCTACTCAGCGAAAAGGGACATTCGTCCCCTTCCCCCGGTGTAGAGCTGGGAAGGCCCAATGGGTCTCCTCGGATTTCCACCAGCTAAATAGCTGGCAGAAGTAAGAGGAGGCTGTGTAACGGCCGAGCCAGCCTGAACAGGGACAGGGATATGGTGGACGCCATCCTTGCCCCCTCCCGGGCCAGCATGGCCGATGGCCCCCCTCCCAGACCGCCCATACAGCCGCTGGGAGATCCGTTACCTTCCTCCTGCGGCCACACAGGGGTTCCGGCACTGGAGTAAGGGTTGCCGGTCTAGCGCCGGCGGCCCTTACTCGTGAGTCGTTGCAAACATGCTTTATGGCACGTTTGCGATGGCTTTGGCCTGAGGAGCTCTTGCTCTGCCACCCGAAACTTCCACAGGATTGTGCCTCCCTCAAAACTATATACTAAATATTTGTTCCCTCATCTATAGATCTGTGAGTACAGAAGTCCTCTTGACTCTTTCTGCCTTTTCCACTGAACAGATAACACAGCCCAACAAAAAAGATTTTTCTTTCTGGTGCTTCGATCTATTCTTGGGTATATTTGGAGTGCTGATTCCAAAAATGGCATCAGTTTTCCCTATCAGCTCTAGTTTTGGAGATATGGCATAGCCACCTTATGTGCTATTCAAGCAACTCCCTCGTGAGGAAGCCATGATGTCAGCTTCCTCATGCTTGAATAGCATATAAGGTGGCTATGTCGTATCTCCAAAAGTAGAGCTGATAGGGAAAACTGATGCCATTTTTGGAATCTAACTTTTAAGGCACCAAAACATGTGTTGGGTTGTGTAATTGGAAAGAAAGGTGGAAAGGGGTACCCACACCTCAAGAAAGGATTGGGGTGGGATTTTCATGATTTCATGATCCCTTTTCTTCACTGGATCAGTATCTTATGCTGGTATTATATTTTGTCTCTGCAAAGAGATGGAATTTGTCTTCTTACACCGTAGGCTTTATCCTTCTGTGATTTCTATGTTGGTTCTATCTTTAAACATATGCACAACAAAGAACAAATGCTCTTTGCATGTAAACACTGTTCAGTTGTATTAAAAGGTTGTCTTGATAATTTGCAAATCTATTTCTTGTTTTGAATATAGTGTGGTTATATACTAGAAGTGGACAGCTGCTTTTACTGGGTAAAATCCAGAAACCGTTTGCTAAAGATGGCTGTGACCCTAAGCTATTGCCCATGCATCCAAAATAGGATAAGTTCCACGTTTGTCAATTTTAAATGATATGCAATTCTGCAGGCATACTACACAGTTTAAACTGATTTGGATCATCCAAACATATTTTTTTCTGTTTCAGGGAGAAAAAATATTTTATCTCATCAAGCCGACCTCTGCAAACATTTCCCTGTATGAGCGCTGGCAGTCAGCAGCAAATCACAGTGAGATGTTTTTTGCTGACCAAGTGGATAGGTGTTACAAATGCACAGTTAAGCAAGGACAAACACTTCTTATCCCATCAGGTGAGGATGCTGCTACCTGGAGGTTACCTGGAGGATGCTGATTACCTGGAGGGCTGCCACCGAATTAAAGAAATCTTAGTTAATGAATCCATAACATATGCATATATTTGCAAATTACTAAACAATAGTTTGAGATAGTGCCTGTGTGTGTCACAGCAGGTGCCATATGACAAGAGGTCTCCCCTCCTGTGTGAAGGGAAAGTGCATCTTCTCAGGTAGCAGTTGCCATCTATGGTTTTTACAAATAGTATTAAGCAGTATTAGCATTTTCACAAAATATGTTCCTCAGCTGATTGGAGTATGGCTTTTTAGCCTATTACAAAGGTATATTAATCCATCAATTAATCCAACCCAAACAATTGCTTCCCTAATGACATCTGAGAGGCTTTTTTTAAATATAGTTCTTGGTCTGAGTTCTAGAAGTTTAACTTCGTTGTGAGATGAAATAATGTCGTCTTCTGTAGTTCTGTAGCTCCATCCTAAAAAATTGCAAGCAATTGGCCGATCCTTGACGTTTTGCAGTAGTTTCAGCCTCTGAACAATAAAGCTCATTATACTGTAGTTTTAGAGACTACAAATTATGTTTGTCATTTGATGGTAGATATAGTCGCAGGGTGAAAGAGGTGGATGAAGGCGGAACAAAGTTTTCTTCTACCCTTCAGATGTCTTCTGTAAATTGTGCCCTCCACCTCCCGCTTTGAATCTGCTGGCGGTAACCCAGGTTCACGGTCTAAATTTTCTTCCAAAACCTAGTTTAGCCCTTAGCTATGAAGCTAATTGGATGACCTTCAGCTTAGTCTATCCACCTTACCCTTCCTCACAGTCTTGGTGTGAAAATAAAATGCTTTTGTTGTGATCTTTTTGAAAGAAGAGAAGGAAGGACTCAATAAGGAGGATAACTATGGTACAAAACTGGTCTTCCCGTGCTTCCAAGAGAGTGTGAGGGGGGGGGGGAACAAGCAGGAGCCCATATAAAAGTTAATTATTATAATTCTAGTTTTTAAAGATTTAGATTCAGATTCAGATTCAGAACCTTTATTGGCATAATTAAGACATACATAACATACAACATAAACATATAACAAGTACATAACAAATAGGGGTGAAGAGTCCTAAACCCAGAAGCGTCGCTCCGGTAGGGGCGGGGCTGTAAGTATCGCTGCGGTCATAGTCTCTTTACCGAGCGAGGAGGAGGCAGCCCTGCCCCCTCACTGTCCGAGCCAGTCCCCTACGGAGAAAGCAGCAGGCAGGGTCTCTTCCCTGCCGGTTTCTCCGTAGGGGACTGCCTCGGACAGTGAGGGGGCGGGGCTGCCTCCTCCTCGCTCGGTAAAGAGACTATGACCGCAGCGATACTTACAGCCCCGCCCCTACCGGAGCGACGCCTCTGCCTAAACCTAGCATACACTACCCATATGACTCGCACTACGCCTCTTTACAATCTGCTTTAAGTAGGTTGCAACTTTTTCTGTTAATACCGCATCCACACCCTGTAAAATAATCTGGATTTTTTCCTGATCCCCCCAACCCCACCTATTGGACAAGATCGGATATAAATATTTCACACGTAGATCATTATACAGAGGGCAATAAAAATAACATATGGTGCAGAGATTCCACACCTCCCACAGCACAAGAACAACATCTCTTCCTAGATGGAATCCCTCTATATCTCCCATAAAGTAACTATGATGGCATGACATTACACCTTGCCAATAAGAAGGCCCTACAATCAGATGGGCATTTTAGATAGTATAAATACTCTGCCCGTTGGCCATACTTAATAGGAATCTGATAATGGAGTGGTGAGCATGTCATGTTGGCAGCATGCTGAAGTTCTTGCTGTTCAAAATCCAGAAGCCTGCCCCTAATTGTTCTAAATGCTTGGTCATGGGTCAGTGAACCTACTATATCTAAAGCAAGGCCTTAACGGCTCGGGTCCAGGGTATTTGAGGGACCGCCTCCTTCCTTATAATCCGACCCGTACTCTGAGGTCATCGGGGGGGGCCCTGTTGACCGTGCCGCCATTGGCGGAAGTGAGGGGGATGGCGGCGCGAAGTAGGGCCTTCTCGGCGGTGGCGCCCCAATTGTGGAATTCCCTCCCCTTGGAATTAAGAACGACTCCCTCTTTAGAGGCCTTTCGGCGGGGCCTTAAGACGTTTTTATTCAGGACTGCTTTTAATGTCTGACATGGTGGGCTGACCTTTTAACAAATGGTTTTAATATATGTAAATGCTGGTGACCCACTGGGGTTGTTTATTTTTAATCTTAAGTGTTTTAATTAATTATTTTAATGTGTTTAATTAATTGTTTTAATGTGTTTATATGTATTTTAATATGTTGTAAGCCGCCTTGAGTGCCCTTGGGAGAAAGGCGGGCTACAAATTCCTAAAATAAATAAATAGATTGTATTTTCTTTTCAAAATAAGTAGCCCCAAAAGGGGGCTCAGAGTCCAAGAGAAGTCGAGTAAGTAAACTATCCTGGTCTAGATCGTAGAAAACTCTTAACCAAAATTTAAAAAATCTCAGCCATGCCACAGTCTCCATCCGAGATTGACCAACTTCTAAACAGAGAGTGGCATAGGCCACACAACCTGGCAACCCAAAGATTTTCCGGAGAAACAACGCCTGAATCCTCTCTAGAGAACGGTTCATAGCACACATCCATATAGGGACGCCATATAGGACCTGAGGAATGATTTTAGCATTGAAGACCTCAAGAGCTGCTGGCACATAGGAATTCCCTCTGGTGTAGTGAAAACGTATAATAGCTTGGGCAGTAACCCTAGCAGTACTTAAGACATCGTTTTTAAAGCTGAAATGTTTGTCCTCTATTTTTTTTTGCAGGGTGGATTTATGCAACTTTAACTCCTGTTGACTGCTTAGCCTTTGCAGGACATTTTCTGCATGACCTAAGTGTTGAAATGCAGATGAGGTAAGATACTTTACCTTTATTTACAGCGCAATCCTACGTAGATTTCCAGTGGTGGAGCGAGCACTCCACCACCGGAAGCCATTGCAAACAGGCCGTAAAGCATGTTCGCGATGACTCAGGAGTAAGGGCGGCCGACACAAGGCCGGCTGCCCTCACTCTGCTGCCGGGACGTTCCCATGGCCGCCGGAGGCAGGTAAGAGATCTTACTGGAGGCAGGTAAGGTGCAGGGGCGGTTTGGGCGGTGAGGGAGGGGGGCCATTGGGCGAGCCAGCCTAGGAGGGGGTGGGGATGGCGTCTGCCATATCCCTGTCCTCATTCAGGCCAATGTGGCTGTTACACGGCCTCCTCTTACTTTCACTAGCTATTTAGCTGGCGGAAATCCGAGGAGGCCCATTGGGTCTTTCCCGGTTTACACCGGGGGAAGGGGACAAACTTTCCATGAGTAGACCTCCGGGCCGCTCCAGAGTGGCCCAGAATGGGGATAGGATTCGGCGGGCGGCCTGGCTGCCCATCAGATCATATTTGTATTAAATGATGAATCTTCTAACACCTTAAAATGCAGTCCATTAAACTGTAGTCCATGAAAACCTGTGCTGAAATAAATTGGTTGGTCTTTTATAAGGTACTACAAGACTCTTTGCTATTGAATGAGAAAGTATTTATTTTCTTTCCTGATTAAAAAAAAGAAAAGAAATAGAAAAGTTCCAATTAATTTCAGTTGTTTTTAAGTTATAACCTTAGGACTGCAACATTAGAATTAGCATAAATATGTCTAGAAATGACAATGAAACTTATCAGACCATTAAGGTGTCTATTTACATTGTCTAACAGCACAATCCTTTCCCCCACCACCAGTGTCGATGCAGCCACATCCAAAAGGCATGTGCCGTATCCTATGGTGGGGCGGGGGGAGGGAGCGATCAGATAGCCTTCAGGAAGTAAGTAAAAAACATTTTGTACTTACCTCCTGGTAGGCTGCCTGATCACCAATGGGTCTCCTCGGACATAAACCACCTATTTTGGTGGTGTGTGTCCAGGGAGAGGAAAGGGGCGGGGAGGCTTAAAAGGAGGAGATAAGATCTGGCATGCGCCATTGCCGTGAGATCCTCCCCCTCTCACTTTTTCCTCATTTCTGGTTCCTCCCTTATCCCAATCCAGAAACATCCCTGTGCCTCCCACTCCCTCCCCATCCCTCCCACTGCCCACCCTCACCACTGCCTTCCCTTCCCTGGAAGTCTGTGGCTTCACCACTGGCCCACACACGCAGCTGCCAGCAACTGCACTGGTGGTCTCGTTGCGCTTGCTGGTGGCATCAGCAAGTGTGACAATGCCGCACAATACTTTCCAGGATGCAGGCACTTCCGCCAGTGGGACACACATTCTGCCAGTGGCACTGGGAGGATAGGATTGAGGTGTTAGACTTGGCTCTAAAAAGTTTGCAGTTCTGCTCCTACACATCGTTCCTAGTCGTCTACGTAATGCATTTTAGGAATCTGAAGAATGAGTTTTATTACATGTTAGAAATGTAATTGTGTAATTCGTTTTATAATTTGGCTGTTCCTTTGTGCAGTTTGTCAGTTGTAATTAACAGTGTGGTGCGTTGTGATAGCTGTTCCTTGAAGTTCAGGAAATACTATGTAAAGAGATCTTCTGTTTTCAGTTATGCTGGTCTGTTTTTCCTAGCAATTCAAGATTTATGGCAGCTTAGTTGATAAGAAGGAACTGGAAAACAACGCAGCACAGGAGCTACATTATGGTGTGATGATGGGAAATTCTTTCCTTTTTGGTTTATAAAACTCCTTATGATTTGTTCACTATCTATCACAGAGCATATGAAGTTGAACGACGATTAAAAATTGTCAGCTTAACCCAGTTTCCCAACTTTGAAACTGCATGTTGGTACACAGGAAGACACCTACTAGAATCATTTAAAGGTAAATAGAAGTGTTTACTGTGTCTCCTGTTTTTTGTTCTGTAACATACTATACCATGCCATACCATTATTTTTTGTTAACCCTTAGCCTGGGAGTCACATTTAGCCATTTTTTTAAATATCCTTAACCTTCCTCCTCTTGAAAATGCACTTTACTAATAAGGTACTTAAGACAAATTTAGTCACAGCCAACCAAGCTTTTTTTTTTTTTTTTTGCAGTTATCACTTAATAAAGCTGATCATATGAATTGGCTTGTAGCCATTTGTTTTCATTCAGAGTAGCAATGTTCTAACATCTGTTTTGCTAAGCTGTGAGATTTGCATTGGTCTTTACACAGAGTTCAGCTGAAATATGACTTGTAGGTTATGACAGTGTTTCCTATGTAATCAATCAGAGAAACTTCCTGGATGTATTTCCAAAGTGTTAGCACTGAGAATTGGGAAGCAATATGATGCAAGATGGTGTGGGATCAATAGGTGAGACCCGAGCGATCTGAAATGAAACTGTAATGTAAACCCAACACTGTATTTTGAGTTAAGTTTAAAAATGGTGAATTGCTCATTTGAATACTCTGCATTTGAAATGTTAAAATCTCAAATGTCAAAATCCGTTCTTGCTCAAAAAAGGTTTCATCACGTTTGAATTTTGCTGTCCAAATATGACATGTATTGCTAATCCTGAAAATGAATAAGCAGAATTTGAATTGAACATTCATCTATTTTAATTTCAAATTGATTTTCCAAATCTGTAATCAAACTTTACATTTCATGAGGGTCCTGTATCTGTACTATTCTAGACCCAAGATACAACTCCATTGGAACCACTGTTTTCATTGCAGTCTGCTTTTGAGATTGCCCACTTGTCTCCAAAGTGTTCCTTTGTAAAATGAAGAGTTTGTTTCATCTGTTTTGAAAATCTACATGCTGTACTTGGAAAATTGTTCCCCATCATAGAATGGCATTGTGTTCTTTTCTTTGCTTAGGGTTGCACAAAGCTGGAAAGCAGCCTCCTCCCCATTTAGTCCAAGGAGCAAAAATTCTCAATGGTGCTTTCAGGTCTTGGACTAAAAAGCAGGTAAGCTTTCAACTTTGTATCTTTTCATAGCACTGAAGAAAAGGGGGAAAGGACAGCAGATTTCTAGACAGCAGGACAAATAGACCTAGAGGTCCTAAGTACAAAAGAGCAACCAGTAAGTTGAATTGTTTCGTAGTTCAGAGTCAATGTGAAATAGTTTTCCCCCCTCAAGAGGAGGACAGCTAGCATTGAGACTGACCCCTCCTTGGAGGGGAGGTCTGGAAGGCCATCTCCAAATCTCGAGTTCAAAAGAGGAGGAGTCTTTCCCTTTGACCCCACAGATAGTGTGCTTCAGTCAAACATAGTATGTTACAGGAGACAAATACAAAAATCAGTGAACTGAGGAGCAGAGTGGATAATGGTTTAACCTTGTGGCCTAAAGCAAAAAAAGTACATAACAATTAAAGAAAACCTGGCTCAGGGTCTTCGTCCCTCAAGAAACTGAAGGAGGTCACAACTAGAAATCTAGCATGTGAGAGACAGATTAAAGAGACAAAGAGAGATCCACACTTGACTTGAGAACAAACTTTGAGTACAATCCTATGTGTGATTACTTGGACACAAGCACTGACGTCACTAGACGCGCGTCACCCTGGTGCGGGGACGCGCGTCACCCCCCTAGTGGCGCGACGTTATAGGCGCAGGGGAGGGGGCCACCCGGCTCCCCCCCGCGTCGCGTCGCCCCCATCCGGACGCTCCGAGGCCGGCCCGGGAGCCTGCCTCGGAGCGTCCGACCCCGTCCTTTTTGCCCTCAAAACGGGTCTGGGCATGCGCGAAAATCCGGGAAATACCCGGATTGACGCGCTGCCTGGGCCTTCTTTCAGAAGGCCCTGGAGCGCCGACGGGGTCGGACGCTCCGAGGCAGGCTCCCGAGCCGGCCTCGGAGCGTCCGGAGGGCGACGCGCGTCACGGAGGTGATGCGCGAGGGGGTGCGCGCGTCACCCCATGACGCGCGTCACCCCCTGGCGGCCCGCCCCACCGCCACGCTCCAGTGACGCCCGTGGACACAAGTCTTGCTGTGCTAAATGGGACTCACTCTCCGGTAAGTGTGCTAATTGCAGCCTTCAGTGTTGGGAGTGAAGGAAAAAAATATGCGCTCAGAGAAGCAGTCAGTTCTGTAGAGAGTGGATCTGGCTGCCTTCTTTACCTGACAAACAGAATTCCCATTCCCAGAATGTCCATTTTAGCATCCTAAGCTATAGTCATTTTATGCATGCACAAGTATATACCTACTTGATGTGATCTGTTATCATTTTCATATAAATGTTTTTTCACAGAAAAAAAATGAGATCCATATTAGAGATTCAGTAGTGCAAGTAGTTTATTCATCTGAACATTCTGATGTTTAAAATAAGCATTTATTGAAAGTAAACCAGATACCTAGATACAAACTCTGCATCAAACAATTAGTCCCCAGACATATATGATAAACTCATGAACAAGTGAATGTAGAAAATTCAGTTTCTACTGAAATACATGTTTTGGGCAGAATAGGAATTGCCATCCACAAATACCACCAGGGTAGTTTAGTGGATGGAATGCTAGTCTAGGAGCTGGAAGACCCGGGTTCAGCTCCTTGCTTAGTCATGAAGCTCACTGGCTGGTCTTGGACAAGTCACTGTCTCTTAGCCTAATCCACTTTATAAGGTTGTTTCAGAGGCATTCCTATGGTGGGGGCGGTACTGTAAGTTGTTCCCCGTCCTAGTCCCCATTTACAAGCCGGCACGGCACAAGTCGGCCCCACCCCCTCGCCGTTGGAGCCATTCCATGTGGAGAAGGCAATGGGCAGGGAGTCTCCTGCCCTTTGCCTTCTCCGCACAGAATGGCTCCAACAGCAAGAGGGCAGGGCCGCCTTGTGCCGGCTTGTAAACGGGGACTAGGACGGAGAGCAACTTACAGTACCACACCCCTCCCACCGTAGGAATGCCTCTGGGTTGTTTTAACCCAAATGGGTGGATTTGCAGAGATCCAAAGTTTATTTGGGGATACACACATCCCATTCCTTATTCATTTATACATATATTGGTTTATATTGGTGTGAGGGCAGCATCTTTGACAGTGTGTTGTGCAAAAAATGCAGCAGACATTCTAGGGTGTCTTGTAGGAGACAATTTCCTGGAGGTTTGAGTGTGTTATTTGTGGTAGTCCAAAGCTTACTCTGGGGTGCATATGTCTCATTTCTTTTTAATGTATACCTAAATTGGAAAATATTGGCGTAGAGCAGCACCTTTTAGCAGCACCTCTTGCACAAAAACGCAGCCTTAGGCTGGACGCAATGGTAGGACATTATGTAAGGGACAGTCTACCATTGTTGTGGATATGTTCGGGGGGGGGGAGCAAAGCTTATTTTGCAAGCACTCAGTTCTTGACTCCATTTATATGTATGCTGGCAATTATTGGTGTGGGAGCAGCATGTTTGAGAGTGATTCATGCAAGGCAAAAATAATAAAACTTTGGACTGAACAGAATCTTTATGCATCTGGAAGAGGACAGTCTCCTGGAAATGAAGGTATATAATATGGGGTAGTCCAAAGCTTATTTCCAGGTGAAAAGTATGTCAAAACGTTCTTTGTTCTAGCTTCTCATACTGGAGGAAAATTATAGTCCTATGCAGATGGTATCCCCAACACTTTCAGTGTTTACATGAGGAAGGAGCAGGATTGTGCCACTGACTACACATCAGCACACTTGCTGACCCTGGTTCCCCAGCACCAGTGTCTCCACCATTAGTGTGAATAGGTGTTACATGCTTACAGCTCCTTCACATAATCAGCTCTTTGGGTCAGCAATCAGGATTCTTGACTCCTTTAATGAGCTTTAAGGAACATTAAGCATATAACGTGTATTCACACAGTCAGTGAACATACAAACATCAACGGACAAGGCAAATGGTGCAATTTCACATTCGCTACTGAATGCATCTGCAAAACCTTGGAAGTTGGAGAACTGATGAACAATAAGCAAATTAGGCAAGCCGAAAGAATTTATACAGGTTGTAGGATGTGGCTTTTCCTGGAACAAAATTTGGTTAAGACAAGGATTGGGACAAAGTAACATTGGATTAGGACAAGGTACACACTGCCCTGGATGAGAGTGAATATACAATGGGATAAAAAATGTACTTGCTTCTCCTTTGCATTGAAATGCTCGGTAATATTAGTCTTGCATGTTTAACACGATAGCATGATTAGGTCTCTTGATACACTTCTAAGCTTTGGTATTTGGCTTTGTTCTGTTCAAGGCTTTAGTGGAACATGAAGATGAACTCCCAGAACATTTTAAACCAGCACAACTTATTAAGGATCTTGCCAAAGAAATAAGATTAAGTGAGGTTGGTATTCTTTCATTAATATGAGTTTCTTCTTTCATTTCTCCATTAGCTGCTCAAAACCTCTGCTCCTCTTTCTGAAGGTTGAACCTGTTAACATTAATTCAAAGCCAACAACTCCTTGCATGGTCAGCACTATTCCTCTTCCTAGAAAACAGGAAGAAACAGCAAACACTTGGGATTAATTTTTAGAGTAGAGTGATAGTCCTATGTATTTTTACATATTTGGTTTATCTAGGCCTCAAACTCTTCTCAAATAGTCATACAGTATTATTTCTGAGTTTGAGATTCTTTGACAGGTTATACAGCAACAAAGAACACTGGGACAGATATTCAATAATACAGTGTCTCAGGGCAGGGGTTAATTACCGTGCAATCCTATGAATATTTATTTAGAAACAAGTTCTACTGTGCTCAATAGGATTTACTGACAGGAAAGGGCATAGGACTGTGCCTTAAGTATATTTAAGTCTCATTGAAATCAATGGCATTTACAGCCTAATCCTATCTCCCCCTCCCTGCCGCTGGAACTAGTGTTCCATTGGTGGGGAGCACTTTACGGCTGTCGTAAACAGCCTTCTGAAAGTGCATAGATCCGCAGAAAGCAAGCCGCTTTTGGCTTGCCACCAGAGAGGCCCCACATGCAGCGGTGGGAAACAGAGCGCCCGCTGACAAAGGTAGGTCAGTGAAGAGTGTGGAACAGGGGGAGGGCGGATGGGATGGAATGCGAGGAGGGTTGGAGGTGTGATGCAGGCAGTAGGGGGGTGATACCCAGCGCAAGCAACTTATATGATTCCCTCCAATAGCAGCTGGCATGCCCCCTTTCTCCCCTCAGACATGTGCCAGCTAGAGACCCCTTGGCATGTGCGAGGCTTGTAGGGAGGTAATGGAAGATATTTTCCCTTACCTTTCCCAAGCCTCCTGATTTCACCACCACTACCACCACCACAGCATGCAGTGCAGCCTGTTTTGGCACAGCTGCATGCCATGGTGGGAGAAAGGATAGGATTGGGCTGATAGTATGCTTAATATGAGAGTGATCTGAATTGTGCTTAGTGGGTGAAAAATCAGACCTACTGAATTCAACACTGCTTTTATTTTGAGTTCAGTGGAATAAAGACTGGAGCTACTGAAATCTTTCTACCTCTTATGGCTTGCACATAAAATGTGGATTTTGATGATTATTAAAATAACAACATAAATAGAGAATAATTTCTTTTTAATTAGTTATACTCAGTTAACTTTTATTGTGCAGCTTTTACTGCTCCTTTTACCTTGGGGAAAAATGTAATTCTATTTTCTTTATCCCATTCAAATTAGTTTGAAATGTATTCTCTTAAAGCAGATTTGCATTTTAAACAAAAGACTGTCTTCCTTTCTTTTTGTTCTGTTGTTAGAGAGAGAGAGAGAGAGAGAGAGAGAGAGAGAGAGAGAGAGAGAGAGAGAGAGAGACTTATAGGATTCTTGAAGTACATAAAACCAAAAACAATTTTATACATTTAAAATTATAATTAGGAGATAATCATTTTCCTAATAGAAAATGTGTGAATATACCACAGGCTCCTGTTCCTTTTATGCATGGTGTTGGGCCACCCTTTTATGTTTTGTTGTAAAAGTCTACGAAAGTCATATAGTACCGGTATATGAAAGAAAGTCGATACACCGTGTCATGCTGATACTCACTTTGCTAGTATACAAATGTATAACACTGTATTTAACTTCTTTGAATTGGATACAGCAGCCTTAGCAGCAGTGGGAATTCTTTCCTAAGGCCTAACAAACCGACAGACCAATAGTGAGGGTTGTTATAAAATAACAACAAGCATTGCACAAACCACAGATTAAGCCCCCCCCCCCCAAAGTGAAAATATACTGTACATACAGATGGATTGGTCCTTTCGGAGATGCCCTTCTGCATTTTATGTATAAACTGGCCAGAAGCAGTTTGTTAATTATTCCATGTTTAGAAATGGGAGAAAAGTTTTTAAACATCACAAGACCCCATGTGTAGCTATCACTCAGGTAATAGATAACTTGGGTGGTCTGCATGATCTGTAGAAATAGCCTTTGTCACTGACTTAGGGACAGTTCCTATATTACAGGAGCAGTGTGGTTTCGCTTCCCACGTTCTACATCCCATTCAGCACTAATGATTTAGGAATGTAGAAGCCATGTGAGGCAGGCAGGATTATTTGGGGATACCAGGCTGGATCAGGAAATGGTGTTTTCTTGCTGTCTTGTCCTTCCCAGTGTTTTTTACATTTCATAATTACTGGAGCAACATGGAATGTAGTCATGGAGAAATAGCTGCTTGCTGCTGTAGTAGCCACAGTAGCACATGAGGCCCCTGTTGATCTCAGTTTTAAAACTTACAGTAACTTCAGTAGCACTGATCTTGACTTCTTCAGGAATCTTTCAAAAAGACCTATGAAGACCAGCTGTTCTTCGACTCAGTGTCAGTTTTTAAAAACTGACTCTGAATATTTTTTTATGGTCTTTTCTCCTGCAGAATGCGTTGAAAGTCAACAAACCTGAAGTGAGTGCCAATGTGAATGTTGAGGAGATCAGCCCTGTGGAGAAAGAGGAAATACCATCACCTGCACCACGGACACCGCCACCACCATCGCCGCCGCCACCGCCACCACCACCACCACCACCAGTTGAAAAAGTCCCTAAGAAAAAGACTCCAAAAGCAATGAAAACTCCAAAACCCTCCAAGCTAGCCAAACCGCCCAAGCCGCCAAAACCGCCCAAGCCGCCAAAACCGCCCAAAACGCCAAAAGTAAAGGGGGAAGGGAAGAAAAAAGGCAAGAAAGCAAAAGAAGCCCCTCCACCTGCCATTCCTAACCTCGACCTTCTTGAGGCACACACAAAAGAGGCCCTAACAAAGATTGAAACACCAAAGAAGGGAAAGGTGAGTAGAGCTATGGAAAAGAAATGGCTTAGACTTGAGTCACACAGTCAATGTGGACTTTTTTTGGGGGGGTATTTCTGGATTGCAGCTTCTATCCTTGAGTTTGATCTTAGGAAAAGGTCTTCCAAAGTTTAGCAGCCCAGTACTGTGGAGGATTGGGCTGCCAGGCAGAGTGCATTATGACAGTGGAAGCGACATCCACTGTTGTAAAATGGTTGTTGATGGCGCGCACAGCGCTCCATCAGTGGCCATTCTACCAGTGCTGCAGCAAGAGGCGACAGCACTACAGACCTCGACAGCACTACAGACCTGTTGCTGGACGTGCCTGCTGGACCCAGTAAGTCAGTGGGGGGGGCAGGAAGTTGGTGGGGAGGGGGAGGACAGGGTGAAACTGGGCAGCAATACTCAAAGAAGACTGCCCATTAACGAGATTAGTAGCCATGGTGATCTAGTTAAAATAGATGTTCATTGACAAATACTTCAAGTAAATTCAAATGATGTTTCTTCGAGTCTCATCAGACCTCTTCAGGTTACAAGAGGTCAGGCAGATAACTGGCAGATGGTGGGTCGTGCCGGGCAGCTTGCCTATTTGAATGACAAAGGAGGAGTGCGGCAGCAGAAGACTGATTCTTTGTGTTTGGGATGATTTGTTTGTAATTGTTATTTATTCGTTTGAAACAGGCTGCCAAGAATGCTTTGAGTACCCCTAATAAAGAACCTGTTGAGAAGCAAAATGAGGTGGAAAAGTTTGAAATTCGGGAACAGAATAAGACTAAAACAGAAGCAAAATGGAAATATAAGGTATGGACTTTCTTATCTTTCACTTCTGCTACAGTTTCATTGCAGTGCTGATGTGTAAGAACTGAGTTGAATGTTCATACCCAAACATTTTTAGTGCAAAATAGGGTTGGGAGCAGGCAAAACTCCTCCTTGCTCATTGGTTTTTTGTTTTTTGACCTTTTGCTGGCGCACATCTGAGGAGGCCCATTGGGGCCGCTGGGGCTGACACTGGGGAAAAGGGACAAATGTGCTTATATTTGCCCACAACAAGATGTAATTACCTTGGCATAGCAGATCTTCCAGTAGATCCTGTCTGCTATTTTTTGTTTTGTAGAGATTTATACAATGGGAACAAATCCTCGAAATTTATACAATTGGAGCAAGATTTGGGAGTATGCTGTGTTATCTGTGTGTTTGTACAAATTTATGTTCAATCTGCTCTAAGCATTTCACAAGCAAAGAAAAAAATATTGCAGCTAAAATAATTGCTGTTCTGAAATGTTACCATTACTCTCATTTTCAGAACAGTAAACCTGATTCATTACTGAAAATGGAAGAGGAACACAAATTGGAGAAGACACCCCTATCAGGAAACAAGGACAATAAATTTATGTTTTCCTTCTCCAACAAAAAACTACTGGGGTAGGTGCGATTTTGATAATGCTGCCCCCCCCCACTCATGGATGTGGCTCAGGGCATCCTTTGCCCGGTCCCTGCCTAGGGCATGGGATTAGACTGGGCATCTGATTGTTGCCTGAGCAAGCCAAGGTAAGGGCCAGAGATGTGTAGCTTGCATGTGGCTTCTGACCCTCTGCAAGAGGAGCTGGAGGAGCTGCAGAGACTTGTGTCTGGAGAGGCTGGAGAGGCTTTGATTTTGGAGGAGCTTGTGAGAGGACCCACATAGCTTCACTCCAGCTCAGCATTGGCCTACTTTGGCCAGCTACCCTTGGCATCCCAGCTTTCGTCGGAAGAGCAGCACCATTGGTACATAAGAACATAACATAAGAACATAAGAAGAGCCCTGCTGGATCAGGCCAAAAGCCCATCTAGTCCAGCTTCCTGTATCACACAGTGGCCCCACCAGATGCCTCAGGGAGCACAAGACAACAAGATAACCTGTTTCCCGTTGACACTCCCTGGTAGCTGTGGCTGTTGCATATCCTTCCAGGATTCCAACAATAACTTGTTACTGCTGCAATTAACCAAAAGACTCAACTTCACACCTAATTTAACTGGGTATCTAAATTCTAGTTCCTTTTGTTTTTTGGCCACAGTCTCTCCTCTCCCCTGGCTGGTAGGTTAGTGACTTGGTGCTATTGTGTTCTTGATTGTTAAGTAGCATCATTTTAGCTCTGGATTTTAGCTCCAGAGGCGTGCAGACCAACCACACACCAAGGCCTCCACAGCAGAACTAGCAAACTGGTAGACCTGCAACCTCACTTTTGGCCTGGCAAAGCCACAATACACCGCCAAAAATTTAGTCACTCTTTTTAGCATATATTTCTTATACTTCTCATCTATTGGTATAAATGAACAAAATTCTAAGACATCTCAAGTATCTGCAACTGCCTTCATCCAGATTGTAGGTATTATGAATAACATTTAAATTTAACTTACTCAAAGGCATCTTTTGGTGCTTTGCCTTAACAATGGAGATAAATGAGCATTTATTTTTATTTTGCTACAGTTCATCTGATCATTCCAGGTTTGTCAGTGTCTCTTTGGGAGAAAGAAGCACTTCTCCATCCTTTTAAATCATGTTTGGTTGACAGAATATGAATTCATTGGCCCTAGTTGACACATTGACAATAGAGGAGTTTGATGAGATCTTTTATGTCTTTCATATAATTTTTTCTGCATAGATTTGGGCTTTAACTGGCTGTAGAAATTGCTTTAGCCATTTATTTAAAACAGAATAATAACTGCATACTTAGTTTGGGTGTTTCATGCATGACTGTGTATAGTCAATTGGTTTGGTGGCGTACTAGAATTAGCATATCTTAGCTACATGCCTTGTCAGCCTTTCAGACTCAATAGAGATCCAACAGCAAAATAGCTAGAGCTATCAGATCAGGTCTTAGATGAGGTAGGAGTCATGTTCACACCTTTGTGTTCATGGCTTAGTACTCTATAGGTAGGAGAAAGAAGAACGTTGTGGGTCTACCATGAGATCAAGGCAGATAACCCTCCTAATGGCACAGGTTACCAGAACGTTATCTTGCACGTGCCCTTTTGAAATGCATTCATGTGGAACATATTCATTTTCAAGGGTGCTTGTGCAGAACAACTGTTCAGTTTGTCTGTATGTTTGTGTATATGTAATACAAATGTATTCATTATTCATAAGGAGCAAAATATTTCAGAATATAAGACCCACTGTAAATATCCGGGATTTTAGGTCCACACGAATTTGTACTTCCTAACGTTTCGCTCCGAGATATGCGGAGCATTATCAAAGGTAAGGCGACTGGTAAACACCTGAAGCCTCAACTCCAACAGCTGTTGAGTCACACCAACAGTTAACCATTAACCGTTCAAACGGGTTCCATCAATCCCGTTAAAGGCTCAGCTGACCATTCTTGTTCCACTCTCCTTGTGTTCCTAAAACACATAACTTTCTAATTCTTGAGAGCTAGAATCCAAGCAATTACTCAGGCTTAGCGTCTCCTCTTTTCGATTCAGATTTTTAGGGTGCTTCTGGATCTCAGTTGCTTCTCTATCCCATGAGTTCACAAATCCAAATTGAAAGATATCAACACACAGAGGAGCCTCTCCTGAAAATCTTAATGGGTGGATCATTTTATATTGTAGTGGGTGCTTCCACTTTAGGTGGTTATAGTGTGTTTGTGTGAACTGATTAATTGAAGGTAAATGAATTGAAAATTGAGATGACATGCACACATTTCTTCATTAACTACTGTATTTTAAAGGAATACCATAACATTAGTATCTATGAGGTCTGATTATGTTTGCTATACATCTGGCTATCTACTTTACCAACAATGTTGTAAATGGATTTACTACTCTCTGCATAGAGACACCAGTTGATTATATGTACTTGCCATTTATTGTATGCAAAATAAGGTGAAAACTTGAAGTTGTTTGTTCTACATAACATGTCCCAAGTTGACCTTTCTGATTTGTCTAAATTTGTCTAAATAGTTCAAAGGGAGTAAAAACTCAGCCAAGTCCTGGTGTATTTGGATCATTGCAAAATCTGAAAGAAGATAAAACAAAGCCTGTGAAAGATGAATATGAATATGTATCAGATGACGGAGAACTGAAAATTGATGAATTTCCAATCAGAAGAAAGAAAAACACCACAAAACGAGAATTGCCTTGTAAGATGGTTTCTTCTTTTGTGCAAGCAGTTGCCTTAGCAAATGAACCATCTAGCCATACCAGGAGTAACTTGTGGGCCCAAACCTTGGGAGGAAAGGGACTGGAAGATAGCAGTATGGAGGTGTACACTTGCCTCTGAGTAATGGGGGACATGCTATGATTCTTGCATGAGGAAGAAAGGGCAGGGAGAGTCGATGACTCAGTTGAGCTCGATGCTGATCTCCTCTCTTTGAGCACAGCAGGAATAGATGCAGTTGTGTGGATTATGTCTGTTTTAAAAACCAATTTTGTTTAACCCTTCATTCAGCTGTTTAGTATCAGTTATGTATTCTGCCAACCTAGCAGTTCCAAAGCATGCGAATGCAAGTAGATAAATAGGTACCAGTTGCGGGAAGGTAAACAGCGCCCCGTGTTCCAGCTGCATGCTACGCGCTGCGGCAAGGAGAGTCATGCCGGCCACATGACCACGGAGGCGTCTTCGGACAATGCTGTCTCTTCGGCTTTGAAATGGGGATGAGCACCACACCCTAGAGTCGGACACGACTGAACTTAATTGTCAGGGGTCACCTTTACCTTTTTATGTATTTTATAGCTCAAGCCGATGCATGTCAGAAGGACTTACATGGAAGTAAGCCCCATTGAGTTCAGTGGAACTTACACCAAGGTAAGTATGTATAGAATTGCAGCCTAAAGGCATGCATACCTCATGGTATGCTGCTGTTGCGGCAGCCACTCCACCAGTCTGCACAGCGCTCCTGCGAGTGCAAGGGCCGAGAGGCCGCACGCCAGCAACAGGGCTGCACAAACCCGCCGCCAGCAGAGTTCTGCCGACTGTGGGAGTGGAACAGAATTGGATCTTGGCTGTATCAACATTCACCATATTCAAAACCCTGTCCCAGTCCTGACGTGCCCCTGGGAGGCTCCTCAGAACTACACCAGCAAAAGAGCTGGCGTAGGTTTGAGGAGTCCCATTGGGGACAGCAGCTGGGAAGGTACGTAAAGTTTTTCTTTTCTTACCTCTCCTGGCCGGCCTTGTCCCTTGCCAGTGTGCAGGATACAGCGGCCATTACAGTGGCGGCCATGCATTCTGCACGCCAGCGGGAGGTAGGATTGGGCTGATTTTATGCATTAAAATTATGTATTAAATTATCTCTAACAGGCTTTTGGCATTGGACTCATTTGTAGAAATCAATTAGTTACCATCATGTTAGTAGAAAAACACTTTTAAAATTAAATAGATGAACCTAAAATATATTTTTCGTCTCCTGCATGTCATTTTTGCACTCAGTCAAAATAAACTTTATGTTTTCATTTCTTTCTAGTTTTATCAGATAAAAAAGAAACTGCACAGCACACACCAGTTAAGAAGCCAAAGGTGGAATCAATGTTGTACAAGGTATTCTATTATTATAATACACTTCCCTGGTAGGGTCTTTGGTAGCATAACACATGCTGTAGTTGTAACTTTTAACATGGTCTTGTATATTAATAAGAAACATGACCCAATTCTATTGGGCACTATTGCTGCCGGAACGAGTGTTTTGGCGGCGGTCCATGCTTTATGACATTGCAAATGCCAATCCAGAAGTGTGTGGAGAAGTGCCGCTGCCACCGCAGACTTTCTTGTTGTCTCCTTTTTTTCCCCTGGACCCCCTTCCTTCCTTTCCTCTTTGTCTCTGTTTCCTCTGCTCTCCTGCTGGCTCTCTCTACTTCTCCTCCTCCTGGGTTTGTCCCTCTCATCCTCTCTCTTTCCTCCTTTGCCTTCATCTCATTGGGATTATCAGAATCAGTCTTCCTATTGCACAGTGATTTTTTTTTTTTTGCAATGATATCCTAGCATTATACTACACAAGAAATTTTATTTTCACTTACTGCTGACAATTTACAGTCAGAAACAAATACTTCTTGGGTTGGCTTTTGTAGAGTGATGACTCATCCGATGAAGATTCTCTTCACATTGACACAGATGCTAAGCCAGGGCGTAATTCCAAAGTCAAGAAGGAGACTGGAAGTTCTGCAGGAATTCTTGATCTTTTACAGGCAAGCAAGGAAGTTGGGGGTTTAGAATACAACACCAACAGGTAACCATAAGTGGATATCAGCACCTCTCCTTAAGTAATATGATGTTATTTCATATATGCACATTAATGATCTTTCATTACAATAATGTTTTTCTCACTAGTAAACTCTGAGGTTTTTGGGTCTCATGCCTTGAAGGCAAGCAGCTGCAGAATATATTAGTAGTACAATTACAAAACTGGGACATTCCCTACTAAAAATGCTGAAAATCCACCTAAGCCATAACAATAAAGAAGATTATTTATTTTAAAAGAAATGGCTCAATTAAGAGAACATGAGAACAGTTTAATTTATTCAGCAAAATGTCTTTTACTTGTTTGCTCGTTTCCCTAATTATTGGCACTTTGGAAGGAGAGCTAGATGAAACTACTTCAAAAACCCCAGGAAAAACAGCAAATGGTTTTGAAAACAAATTTCTCCAAAGGGCAACAAAAATGAAATGAGAGTCTCTGTAGACTGGTTAGCGGTATTGTTCATTCACCATCAATTCCATCTTCCTGTAATTGTTTGAAATGAAACCTACTGTAAGTAGAAACTCAAGTTTGATTGCAGCAGAAATTTTCCATGCCAGAAAGCAAGAAGCACAAATATGCTGTGAAGAAAAGGTTGCAGAACTAGAACCATAACGTTTGGCAGGTGCACCTTCAAGCTGTCCTAGGGCTTGTTTATTTCTTTATCTTGGGTTACTTGTAGTCCTAGATTCAGGCTTGTAACTCATGAAAGCTGCTCCTGTGGTGTCAGTGCCATGCCATTCTGGTAACATATTCTGAGAGCATGGGCTACTTCCCATGACAATACAACCCCCCACCCACCCACTGTGTCCATGATTGAAGCTGGGAACTGATTTCTACCCCAAATACCTTTGGGCTTCTTTAACCAGCGCATTCACAGCCTTGGTGGTTTCTGAAAGCAAAATCCACTCAGCACTAATGAAATATTCCATTTCACATTGTAGGTGGCTTGGGAGGAATGTGTCATATCAGTTTTGTTTTTATAAAAACAGATCCTGGTTGTGTGTGCTGAAACACTGAATACTGCTCTAGAGAAACGTAATTTCCAGATTTTCCTTTTCATCTCAACTTTGCTCAGCCTTCTTTAAACAAAATATATTCCTTGAGTCCTTCCTTCACTATCACTTTAGACTGCAGGTGGGCAAGTTACGAATTTGAATGCTGCCCCACATCAAAAAAACAACATCTGCACATCTGTTAGCTGTGGCTCACTCATCTTGCTAGTTCCTGTTTAGATGTTCTTGGGTCACCACCATTTTTTGCTGATAGATAATCTGTCCCTTTAACAGGTTGTGACAGGCAGACATTCAGCAGGTGAGGTACTTGAGCCTCTCATGCAGCTGCTAAAGGCACAGGTTCAGGAAGAAAATGGCATTCTAGTATTGTAGCACACAGAAGGAATTATGGGAAATATCCAGGTACAAATTACAGTTGGTATAATTCTCCCTTCTGTACATCTTTCAAAGGTGTAGGAGCCCTCTAAAGATTTGGACCTGTTATAAGATTATATTCTTTTCAAGGTAATATTCACCCATAGTTCAAAGCTGCATTCTGTCAGAGAACTCCGTCTTTATGATGTGAAGCATTTGACACCAGCCACACACCCTCCATTTAAAGTCGTTTTCATTCATAATTTTTAAGCTAACAGAGAATTTGCTTTCATAATTTCTTTTTAGAAAGTTTTTAAAAAAATCACTAAAGCTACAGAAAGGGAGATGTGACTTCCCAGACCTTAATAATTGCTTCCTGTTTCGTATTTCACTTGAGCAGAT
Source organism: Plestiodon gilberti rubricaudatus (assembly GCA_026170595.1). Lineage (NCBI taxonomy): Eukaryota > Metazoa > Chordata > Lepidosauria > Squamata > Scincidae > Plestiodon > Plestiodon gilberti. The sequence continues at coordinate 215,462,018 of JANXHW010000002.1, read as the reverse complement.
CCAGAATTGCTAAGCTGCAAATGTGCCTAATGAAAAACACATTGGGCACAATCCAATATAAACGCCTCCTGTGCAAACCTCATTGATGTGAAAGGAAATTGTTCAAGAGCAGGGGAACCAAATGTTAAGTCAAAGGTAAAGTGACAGGATGCCAAGTTAAAAGGACACAATCCGTTGGCAGCCTCTTCTGTGCACACTCTGTTTAAACAAATGGGGTTTTCAGAGGAGAGGCTCAGGAGATTTTGCCTGAATGTTTTGTCACTTTAAGAGCTTATTAACCAATCAGTCTGTGTCTTGATTTTTTCAGAGCCACTGGTTTTGATCAGATCCCACCATTTATTTGCTAGCGCTTGCCTTGCTTTAGGCAGTTCCCCTCTAATTTTCCCATTTGGCAGGCAGCTTTTGATGGTCTATTTCCACTGTATCTAGGGTTCAAGGTTTTAAGAAAGCTGTTGGAGAAAACAAGCAAATGTCTCAGTGTTCAAAGAGTCAACAGCAGCTAAAACTGGGTTAGTTCTGTATGTAATCATGAGAAGGGCTGCTTGAGCATAATTCATATTTCTAGATCTGTAATACCACATACTACAAAATGAATTAGAATCACATTCATGCACAACAGATCAGGTTTATGTTAGCATATTAGACTATCCGCCAACTCTCACTTTTGAAATTGAAAAAGCAAGACCCTCATCCTGTCTTAGAAGTAGGTTTTCTCTGTGCCAGGTGCCAGGGAGTGACAACAGGAAACAGGTTATCTTGTTGGCTGTGTGCTCCCTGAGGCATCTGGTGGGGCCGCTGTGAGATACAGGAAGCTGGACTACATGGGCCTTTGGCCTGATCCAGCAGGGCTCTTCTTATGTTCTTATGTTCCTATGAAAAGGATGAGGTGCTGCTAGGGAAGAGTTCTGCTGCTCTTTCCACGTTTTAAGAGTAGACACAAGCGGCACAAGAATTGCTTATGAGTAATGAGTAGACACTGAACCATGCCACTTCAAGCCTTGGGTTTGACGGCTTTATGAGTAAATCTCCAGTGGGAAGGATTTCTGCTTGCTGTATCCATGACCAGATGAAACCCGTTTTTGCAACCTCAAGGCTTAGATATCACAATCTTTGTTTTTGCCATTTCACTCATAAAAAGAAGAATCAACAAACTGTTGGCAAAGAAAAAATCCACCCTGGAATGCTGTTGTCACCTCTAGATCATTCTGCCAGGTGTCACCACTTGTTGTAGACAAGATCCTCTTCGATCAAATGCATGAAATGAACAGAAAAGTTGTCGATCCACACTTATGCTGAGGTGCAGTGAAGGCAGAAAAGAAAGTTAACAAGTGTGATCTAAAGATAATGGAAATTTAATGGATGCCTCCTACTGCAGGAATGTGAAATATGAACACAATTTATAATCGTACATTAATTTACATTTGCTGGACCATCATAATATGAATTGCTGAAACATCAGTTCCTGTAGCATCAGATGGGAAACTACAATCGAACCTCGCTATCTGCAGGGATTTGTTCCAGGACACACACCCCTCGTGGATCCGCGCTAAAATTAGTAAAAAAAAAAAAAAGGCAAAAACCGCAAGGTTTTTTAACCTTTAGCAGCAAACGGCTTCTGAAGTGGGTTGGTAAGCTTAGTGAAGCCCTCCAGACAGAGGCTTGGAAATGGCGTGGTTTGCTGCTTAAGGTAACACCAACCCCCCTAGTTTTTGCCTTTTTTCCTTTTTCTTTACTGGTTTTAATGTGGACCCTGCAGATCCGGGACCCGCGATGTGACAAATCCACGGGTCCTGAATCTGTGGCTGGAAAGGGTTCACTGTATTGCTTTCTGTAGTTTGTGGTAGAGAGAACTAAACCAGCCTGTCTGTTTAGGTCACCTGAAGGGGCCTTGCTGTGCAGTCCACCCCTGACAGAGGCCAGGTTGGCGGCAACAAGGAGCAGGGCCTTCTCTGTGGCAGTGCCTCACTGTGGAACTTCCTCTCTATGGGATTAAGAACTGCCCCTCCCTGCTTGCCTTCAATTCCAACAGGGGCTGAAAACATTTCTCTTCTGTCTGAGTTTTTCAGTTGGTTAGGTTAGGGTCACTGCTTTTAAGGTGGTTTTTTTTTTAAAAAAATTGTTTTTACTGCTGCCATTGTGAATGGATTATAATATAATCTATTCACCACCACCACCACCACCACCACCACCACCACCACCACCACCACCACAACAACAACAACAACAACAATAATAATACCACTACAGGTATTTATATACTGCCTTTCTTGGTCATCGGATTTCTCCTCTGACTTTAATTCAAGGCGGTGTACATAGGCAGGCAATTTTACCACCCCCCACCCCCCAAAGGGGGGTTAACAATTCAAAGTTCTAATCTTTCATAGAACATCTTCATTCCAGATGGTGACCTTCATGGTCTGGCTTATCTCTGACATTCGCCTTCCACGCTCGGCTGACGGCACTCTGCCTCTCACTCAGAGTGTTATCTGACAGCTTTTCCTTGCTCTCACCGAGGGCTTCTGCAGATCGTCAGAGGCGTGTCGACAGCTCTCGGAAACTTCTGGTTGTCTCAAGCTGGCATCCTCAGATCTCTTCAGGCTTTACAAAGCAGATAGCTCTACCACTGAGCCAGACCTCCTGCCCGCTACAATGACTATATAATGTGTTTTATTGGGTTGTATTTGATTATATATTTGATATTTATTTATTTATTATGGTATTTATATACCGCCTTTCTTACAGACTCAAGGCACTTTACATAGGCAGGCTGATCCTAAACCCCATTTTTTTTCAAACGGGTTTTATACAAGTATTGTTCTATGAGAGAAACTCATAGAACCCTCAATTTCTCCAGATGTTTCCCTTACAAAGTGCACCCATCGTCTTGGCTGTGCTCTGCGCTTTCAAGCTTTCACAGCCAGCTGCAAATCACACCTCATGCAATAGGTTTCAGTCATTGTATTACTTATTGTATTTTACTATGGTTGTATGCTGCCTTGAGTGCCCCGTTATCAGGAGGAAAGAAGAGATAAAAATTCCTTAAATAAATAAACGATCCTCAATTTTTAATTCAACCATGAGATACAGTATCAAATTAACAAATATCAATTCTCAAGAGAGCTTTGTTTGTTTGTTTGTTTGTTTGTTTGTTTGTTTGTTTGTTTGAGTTGTCCCTCTTATCTTTTGTATTCAAATTAAGTGCACTCAGAACCTCAGACAGAATGTAAAGGGAGACTGGATTCCTTTTCCATTGTCCATTTTAATATCTGATTTGAATCTGCTAATTCTCCTAGGTTAGACTGTCCCATTTGGGCTATGTAAACGTTGGCAGATGATTTAACGCATGATGTGCCACATATGTAAAGTATAACATCACTGTGGTTTTTTTAAATTCAGTGTTGAAATCTCGTCTTTCTTTTTTTTTTCTTCCTGCAGTCAGCCACCTGCATCTCCCAGTACGCAGGAAGCAATCCAAGGAATGTTGTCAATGGCAAATCTCCAGTCTTCAGATTCCTGCCTACAGCCTTCATGGGGTGCCAACCAAGCTAAGAATAATTCTATCTCAGCCCCAAACTCCAAAAAAACTGGAAATAGTAACAAAAACGCAAGCAAGAGGTTACTGAAGAAGAGTGCAAAAAACAACATTGACATTGAAGATTATGATGAAGAGCAGGATCATTTAGATGCCTGTTTCAAAGATTCTGATTACGGTATGAAAAACCTACATAATTTATCTGGCTGGTTGTGCCTGTTAAAATGTACACATCCCGTGAAATGTATGAATGTGGGTATTCCCATGTAAGGCTACCTTGGCAGCATATAATGTACAAAAGACCCTAATATCTTCAATGCAAAGCTGCATTGTTGTATTTGCATAGTCTGTAGAGCATGCAATAGGTTTCAGGCCCCTTTGTGCATCTTCTTTGATTTCATTGTGAGGTTTCCTCTGTGTAACATTTTTTGTAGCTGAGATTGCAGTTCTTGTTTCCTGTAGCACAGGGGTTCTCAACCCCTTTGGCATGGCATACCACCTCTTGGGCCACTGCCACACCGAGTACCACTGTACGTATGTGGTGATGACATCATTGCCACTTACTTCCAGGTTTTCACCTCGCCAGAGCCCAGAAATCAAGCAGTAAGAGGGCAACACAGGCAACACAGGACCCTTCCCAGTGCAGGAAGCCCACGTGCTCCAGTGTTACACTAATAAGTAATGACCCAGCCTGTGCTTTGGGTTAAGACATAGGGCTAGGTTGAAAGATCTGAACATTAGTGCAAGGGCACAGATAGTGTGCCCACACGCCAGCACAAAGACCCTAGCTCAGTAGCAGCCACTGGCATTACGGTATTGGTGTTTGGAAGTAAGCCCCATTGGACACAGTGGTACTTACTTCTGAGGTAATATGTATAGGCTTACACAGTAAGGTTGGGATTTATCAGTCATTTATGCCACTAGTGCATAAATGTTCCACTTAGAAAAGTCTTAGAATGGTTAGAAAAGTCTTCTCCTAAGACTGATAGAAAACTTCCCAATGATTTGTTTCCAAGAAACTGATACATCTTTTAGCAACATACACAACATGTCATTAAAAAAAATGTTGTCTTTGGCCATGACCTTTTACAAGCATGTCATTTCTCTCTGCTTTCAGCATTTGATATACTGAATATTAACATACACATTGAAATCCTCTGAAGTTCAATGAAAACATGACTCGCCTCAGTTTTGAAAAAGTTGTACGTGTTTGACAAAGCATAAATGCAGGTTACAATTACAGTACCTGTAGGCATAGCACTCAAGTTAAATTACTTCCACAAAATTGTGAAAGTATAATGTATAGGCACAATCTAAATGTGACATTCTGAAAGAAGAGAGTGTTGAATTAGGTGGACCAATGTTTTTGCTAATTATATATTTATGCTACCATTTAATAGGTTTGCTTTGTTGTAAGACAGTTTGGTTCACCAAGGCTCCATTTGTCCTACATCTGGTCAGCAGATTTTCGGTTCAGTGGCTAAATCAATGCAGTTAGTTTAAAATCATACATTGCCCTAGCAAAAGAAATGAAAATTAAATCCACATTTTTTTTAGTTAGGTTGTTTGGCTTGAGGAAGTGGATAAAATGCAAATAAGATTGTTGCCATTTAACCTAGATTCTGGGGGTTCATTCGAAACAAAAGGGCTGCAGAGTATGGCAAATCTCAGATGCACTACAGGGGTCAAACCTGAATGGAAAGTAATTGGATCCCAAAGTCCCAAATGCATTCACAGAGGCCCACTGCCATGTGCCTGCAGCTCCACAGAATAGTCCGTGTGTGTGAGTAGCTCCCTGTATGGTTTTGGTCGATTGTAACCAGGCCTGGATTTTAGAAAGAGCTACCAGATAACTTCATAACCACACTTGATTCCTTCCTGGAATGAAGGATGCCCTAACTTAGTGAATTCAATCCCTGAAACTAAGGAGTGGGCATTCTTCTCTTGTATTTTTATTCTTAGAAGAGTTGCTGCAATTTTAAAAAATAATAAACCGCTGAACCATAAGCTGTCGATCGAAAGGTCGGCAGTTCGATTCCCGCGACGGGGTGAGCGCTTGTTGCTTGGCCAGCTCCTGCCAACCTAGCAGTTCCAAAGCATGTCAATGCGAGTAGATAAATAGGTACCACTTGCGGGAAGGTAAACAGTGCTCCGTGTTCCAGCTGCATGCTACGCGCTGCGGCAAGGAGAGTCATGCCGGCCACATGACCATGGAGGCGTCTTCGGACAACGCTGGCTCTTCGGCTTTGAAATGGAGATGAGCACCACACCCTAGAGTCGGACACGACTGGACTTAATTGTCAGGGGATACCTTTTTTATTATTTATTTGTGGTTGCACAAAGGCTCCAAGACAGCAAGGTGACCCCACAGGTTAGGAAAACAACTGCACAGAGTAATGACTAGAGTGCACAGCAGATCAGTGGGGAGTTCTAGATATGCAATGGCCAGATTTCAGGGAGGGAACCATGCAAGAACCAAGGGCCAGTTTCATTACATTCATAAACAGAACTGCTGGCAAATGATTCCTGCTCCTGCTGTAATTCAAACACTGGGAATAGGTTGGGTTTGGCTTCAGATACTGTGAGATCATAATGCCAGTCTGAGATTTGGTTCTGTTTGGTATTGATGTCTTCCTGACTTGATTCATCTCTATTGCAGACCTATAATGTTATGGTTCCATTGTTTACATGCATTGTTAGGACAGGCTCACTCTGTTCTTTATTTCCATATCAGAATTTCTGATGATGTTTGTTTCCTTGTTTAGTTTATCCCTCCCTTGAATCAGATGAAGATAATCCAGTATTCAAGTCCCGATCAAAGAAAAGGAAAAGTTCCGACGATGCCCCATATAGCCCAACAGGTAAAATACTTGGCTAGTTTTTTTTAAAGTAAAAAATATACAGAAAATACAGTATCATCAAAACAATTCATAATTCATAAACAAATTTCCACCCAAATATTGTTAGTTCCAAGAAGCTACAAAGTCAATTACAGCTACTTATGCCATTCAATGACAATGGTAGCAATTTGGAATTTAGTAGGATTGCAAATAAATAAATAAATAAAAACCAAGAATGCTGATTTCCCTCCATTTGCAATTCAGTGTTCCTTCTACGTAACATTTTATATTTATATTTCAGGGTTCAATACCATTTGGCCTTTGTTTCTTTGAACTGTAGGATATTAGAGGCAATTCAGTGAATAATTCCTGAGTTCCATTGGAATCAGGGGGATGTAAGTGCTTAGCAATGTACTGGGCAGCTCAGTCCTTCTTAACCTTCTGCGCAGCAATGCAGCGAGGCCAGTGCAGGCCCCCGCAATGGGTCTCCTCAGATCCACGCCAGGTATTTAGCTGGTACGAGTCTGAGAGCCCCCCCATGTAGGAAAAAAAGGCCTGGGAAGGGGGATAGGATCCAGCGCACGCCATCACTGCCAATCCCACCCCCTCCTAGGCCCAATCCGTCCGTCCACACCCTGTTATACCCCCTCCCCACCCTTCCCCCGCCCTCTTATGCCCTCGCGCCACTTGGCGTGCCACTTTCCTCCACTGGCCTGCGCTGCTCTGCATGGATGTTCGTCGGGGCTTTCACACCAGCCCTGGCTCCTCCTATGCCAACACAATGTGCTTTATGGCTGTGCTAGTGCAAGCCATCACAAAAACACCGTAAAGCACTTGGTGTTGGCATAGGAGGAGCCAGAGCTGGTGTGAAGGCCCCCGCGAGCATCCAGATGTGCAAAGTCCCCCGCGAGCATGCTGTGCCAGTGCATCTGTTCATCAGGATTGCATGGTAAAGCCCATTGGTACAATATCACCTTTTATTTAAGGATGCTTCCCTCTGGAGTGTTCCTTTAATAAGGACCACAATTCAACACCTCAGAGTTAAGGTCACTTATGCCCATTGATTGGAATGGACTTCATGCTTCTCTCCAAGTTGGACTATGGACAAGGACTGTAAATGTATGTAGTATGGCTTTTTATTGCTTTATCTATAATATTTATTTTTTACTTTTGAATTTAGCAAGGGTTGGCCCATCGGTACCTCGACAAGACAGACCTGTCCGAGAAGGCACAAGAGTTGCCTCTATTGAAACTGGTCTGGCAGCAGCTGCTGCCAAATTATCTCAGCAGGTAAGTTTATCAAATAGGGGGTTTCCCCTGTAGAATATGCTCCTTTTCAGAAAGACAAGAGAGTTTTTTGTCTGCTTATTGACAACTTACGGCACGTTTGCGACACCCTGGACCGGCAGAGCAGTTGCTCCACCAGTCCAGGTCTAGTCCGGATTTGCACCGTAAGGCTGCAATCCTAGACACACGTCCCTGGGAAGACCCATTCAAGCTTCATTGAACTTAATGAGACTTACTCCCAGGTAGACATATATAGGATTACGTTGTAAGTTGGCCATGGGCAGGATGAGGCCTGTGACTGGGGCAGGGGCAATTTCCTTAGTTCTCCAGCCACTGCAGTGTGAGTGAACCATTTTTTGCAGCACCAGACATCCCATCAGGGGGCCAGGTCCTGAGTTTCACTTCATTTAAGGTGAACGTTGGTTATGCTTGAATTTGAATTCAGTAATTTAATGAGGCATGAAATGTGCTGAATTTTGAATTTTTGCAAGCTTTCATTTCTGCAGTGGTGGGTAGTGACCCTTCTTCCTCCGTTTTTGATATGATGAACAGGATTGATAACTTTAAGAATGTAAGAGCCTGGCTGGATCAGCAAGGGCCCACCTACTCCAGCTTTCTGTATCTTTTAGTGGCCCACCAGTTGCCTCTTGGAGCACACAGGACAAGATACCTGTATCCTGTTCCCACTCCCTTGCATCTGGCATTCAGAGTTAGGCTACCTCTAAAACCCAGAGGCTGCATACAGTCATCAGTTCTCCATAAATCTGTCCAATCCCCTTTGAAAGGCATCTAGCCCAGGTACCACACACAACATCCTTTGGCACAGAGTTCCACAGTTTAATTACTCGCTGGGTAAAGAAATATTTTATTTATTTATTTATTTAAAAAAAATTATATCCTGCCTTTTCCTATGCCGAAGGCAAATGCCCAAGGCAGCTTACAACAGATTAAAATACATAATTTAAAATACATAAAATAAGTTTAAACAATACATAGCGATACATAAACAAATTTAAAAAACAATAAAATCCACTGGGGGGGGCGACAGTATGGAGCAGAGAAGCAGCAAGGCAGAGCATCTTGAGATACAGGAGGCAGACCACAACCCATCACCCAAACGCTAGACGAAACAAAAACGTTTTGAGCCCTCGCCGAAAAGTCATGAGGGAGGGGGTGGTTCTCAGATCCCCTGGCAGGGAGTTCCACAGTTGTGGCGCCACAGCAGAGAAGGCTCGCCCACGTGTTGCCACTCCCCTAACTTGCGATAGAGGTGGCACCCGCAGGAGAGCCCCCTCAGATGACCTAAGAGAGCGGGCCGGAATGTATGGGAGAAGGCAAAATATTTTATTTTGTCTGTTCTAACTCTCCTGCCACTCAATTTTAGTGGATGTCCCCTGGTTCTGGTACTGTGCGAGAGGGAAAAGAACTTCCCTTTATCCACTCTATCCACCCTATGCATAATTTTATATGTCTCAATTATGTCCCCCTCGGGCACCTTCTTTCTAGACTGAAGAGCCCCAAATGGTGTAGCCTTTCTTCATAAGGGAGGTGCCCCAGCCCACCAATTATTTTGGTCACTCTCTTCTGCACCTTTTCCAGTTCCACTATATCCTTTTTGAGATGTGGCAACCAAAACTGGACACAATACTCCAGATGTGGTTTTGTCATTGATGTGTACAATGGCGTAATCTTATGAACCATTTTATTCTCAATCCTTTTACTTCTGAGTGGAAGAACTATCATCCTAACATAAATTTCCCCTTTGGATAAGGGATAGCTTTTCCATTGGCCTTACCTACAATTTATACAATGGTATAATAATATTGGCTGTTTTATTATCAATTGCTTTTCTAATTATCCCAAGTATGGAATTGGCCTTCTTCACAGCCGCCACGTACTGGGTTGACACTTTTATCGAAATGTCCACCAGTACCCCAAGATATCTCTCCTGCTCCGTCACAGACAGCTCAGAACCCATTAGCACAGTGGTCTTCAACCTTTTCCTGAAGGTAAAGGTCACTGTTAATCTTTGTGACTTTCGGTGGTGGCACTTCCGGGTTCGCGCTGCCACCGCCTAAGTAAGAAAAGGAGGCTTTGGACTTATCTGTCTGCAGCAGTGGCAAGAACCTGGGCTGTGCGGTGTCTCCAGCCGCCGCCACCGACAGATAAGTCCAATCCCCTTTTTTTTACTTACCGGTAGTCGTTGGCTGCAGCGTGAACCCAGCAGTGCCACCGTTGACGTCACCAACGAGTCTCCACTCCACTTAAGGGGAAAGTCCGAGGGCCCAATCCTATCCAACTTTCCAGCACCGATGCAGTCATGCCAACAGGGCGTGCACTGCATCCTGCGGGGGAGGGGGGCAGTCACGGAGGCCTCCTCAAGGTAAGAGAACATTTGTTCCCTTATCTTGGGGCTGCATCAGTGCTGGAAATTTGGATAGAATTGGGCCAGTAGTCTCCTGCCCGACCTTGGGGTCGCAACCCCAAGGTTGAAGATCACTGCATTAGCATATACCTGAAATTTTGATTTCTTGCCCCAGTGTGCATTACTTTACATTTACTTACACTGAAGCATGTCTACCATTTTGCTGCCCATTCCCCCAGTCATTCACATCTGCTGATGAAATGGTTTTGTTCTTTGGGTTGTGTTAATATTGGCGAATTAGCCCATTTCTTACACTGTTTCTTTAGTTCCATGCTATGCAGCTTCTATCAGGGCTTTTCTTGGGGGGGGGGGGGTGTATGCTTGTAGCTTTTGCAATTTTGCATGTTTACCTGATACTGAGACTTCAAATTGTACTAGTGCAGTTAAATGGCCACTCTTCTGAAGCTAATCAGTTATATTATTTGTTGGAAGGAGGAGCAAAAGGGCAAAAAGAAAAAGAACACCAAAAAGAAATTATCACCCAACAATACAAATAAGCTCCCTCAGGAAGGCAGCTCTCCTGAACCGAAGCTGGAGTCCCACAGCAGTAGTCTAGCAGACCATGAATATACAGCTGGCGCAAGCACGTTTGGGGTTGCCCAAGTAAACCGAGGTTCTCAGCCCATGGCTCCAGGAGTTTTCCTCACACAAAGGAGGCCCTCCTCATCTTCACAGAACAATGCAGCTGCCAAAGGTAATGTATATACCTTTGTATTAGAAATGGCAAAGATTTGTTTAGTCGGCAACATCATTCATTGGGGAGAGCAGAATTCTTTCTCAGGAATTTTTTCCAGTTCTGTTGGGGAAGCTCACTTCGTATCTTCATATCAGATAAGACCCTCTGAAGCCATCTTCTTCTGTGCATCTGGTTACAGAATCCACAATAAGAAGAAATCGTTGGATCTCTGTCACTTTCACTGTCTTGATTCAGTCTAATGAGATAAATCACATCAGGCCCAAATAAAACCCAGTTGCTTACACAATGTAGTGTAACATACCTGAATTAAAATGGATGTTTCACACATCACTTTAAATAGTGCTGTATTATCTAGCAATGCCCACCTCCATTGCCAGGATTCTCCTGTTTTCTATAAGTAGGTCCCATTCAGCAAAGGCCTCTGCCAATGTCAATTAAAAGTTTATTGGTTGCAGATGCAGCCTGTTTTGCTGTTGATGACTAGCAATTGCTCCTTGCATTGCTTCAATGTCTGCTTCTGTTCCCAGGGGTGGGGGTGGGGGAGGCTTTAATTGCTGATTTCCTCTCTGTATGTTTGATAGTGAAAAAAACACTATTTTGCTATATAAAAAAATAATAATGAGAGAAAATCAGTAATTAAAGCTTCCCTCACCCCTCTGGGAGCAGGAACTGACATTAGGGCAGTTCAGAGAAGCTATTCAAGGGGCAATGACTAATCATCCCTAATTGCCCAGGCAGGATAAGTGAAAGCAATAAAATGCCTGAAACTGAAAAGAGGAGATGTGGGCACAGGAGCCACTGAATGCCTTAGCCGTGCACCTTATATAGTGGTCTGTCCATGCTAGACAGGCTGATGCTGCAATTGCATTCTATATTTTGTTTTAATTGCCACAAATCAGGTGTAAAAAAAAAACCCATGAGAAGATAATTCAGAAAACAGTGGACTGCCCCTGTTTCACAGCAAACATACTCTGGCAAAAGTGATGAACAGAAGATGGCAATTCCAGAAAGGGCTAGTGTGGAAACAACTCGGTTATTATACAGATATGTGTCGAGAAACGTAGCTGAGATCCTAACTGTGCAGAAACCACAGTTAACCTGCAGAAACCACAATAAAGAAACAGATCAAGAAAGAAATGCTGGTGGCATCAAGAAGTAACACCTGTTACTTTAGCACAAGTCAATTTCAACTGTTAAAACATTTAACAGATGCTTTCCACAGACTGTTTTCTTGAATTTTGTGGGGTGGCATTGTAAATGTTCAAGATGTGAGGGTGCTTCCACACCCCATGTAAGTGTGGGGGTGTGGGAGCCCCTTTACATCTACACCCTGGGTGTGGTGTGTGGAAGCAACAGGCAAATGTTGTGCTTTGTTGGTAAACGTATGAGATTGTAAGTGAAGTTTGTTCTGGATTCTTACAGAGCTTTTGATTGGTTGGATAGGGTAAGGGGAGAATCAGGCATTCCACCTACACAACTTCCATGTGAGAAAGAGCAAAGGAAAAAGCAGTGGAAATGCTGACATAACTTAACCATTGCAATTGCAGAACTTAACCATTGCAGGATTAACCATTAACCATTTGAGGGACCGCCTCCTTCTTTATAATCCGACCCGTACTCTGAGGTCATCAGGGGGGGCCCTGTTAACCGTGCTGCCATTGACAGAAGTGAGGGGGATGGCGGCGCGGAATAGGGCCTTCTCGGCGGTGGCGCCCCAATTGTGGAATTCCCTCCCCTTGGAATTAAGAACGACTCCCTCTTTAGAGGCCTTTCGGCGGGGCCTTAAGACGTTTTTATTCAGGACTGCTTTTAATGTCTGACATGGTGGGCTGACCTTTTAACAATTGGTTTTACTATATGTAAATGCTGGTGACCCACTGGGGTTGTTTATTTTTAACTTAAGTGTTTTAATTATTTTAATGTGTTTTTAAATTGTTTTAATGTGTTTATGTATTTTAATATGCTGTAAGCCGCCTTGAGTGCCCTCGGGAGAAAGGCGGGCTACAAATTCCTAAAATAAATAAATAAATAAAATAAATAAAATGGTGTAGTGGTTTGGGAGTCGGACTTAGACCTGGAAGATCCAGGTTCAAATCCCCGCTCAGCCACGAAGCTTCCTGGGTGACCTTGGGCCAGTCACTATCTCTCAGCCTCACCTACCTCTCAGGGTTGTTGTGAGGACAAAAAGGAGGGGAGGAAATATGTACACCACTCTGAGCTCCTTGGAGGAAGGGTGGTATAAAAATGTGAAAAATAAAATAAATAAATCCCTTTCATAGACATCACAAATTAATGTGCCGATGGTGGGGTTAGAGTGATCTATTCATTTGTGGTGGCAGCTTCCATAAAGGTTTGAACTCAACATTTCAACTATTCACACACACAGTTGTCTCTATATACATACATGTTTTTATGTGAATGACTGTTGTCCGGGGCTGGGCTTACCCAACCCAGGGAGCAGCCTGCCTGGCGAGCACTGGGCCGGGTACAGGCCGGGAGTGGCTGGAAAGGCCTCAGCGGAGCAGATCGTGGGCCATCGACAAGTTGAGCGAGTATGACTACCCATGCAGCAAGTATCTGTAGGAGCCTTCCTGTCCCGTGGTAGAGGAGGCGTGGGACCCAGAGGCAACCAGGCAGGAAGGGGGGATCCAGGAAGGGGGGAGGGACCAGCCAAGGCCAGGTGAATATTATAAGGAGTGGGCCAGGGATGAAAAGGGGCTGGAGAAGACCTGGGTGAGGAGGGTGCTATAATCCCCTCCTTGTCTTTGGTCTGAGGCCCAGGGGAGGAAGACAGCCTGAAGGAGACAAGCCAGGTGGGTGTGGTCCTGGAAGTCCTATGTAGGCTACTGACCCTATACAGGCGGGGACCCTAGTGGTGGGTAGGAGCCCAAGACCTCTCTCTTCGGGGGCCCTGACAGCTATATTATATGTATATATGTGTGTATATGTGACTTTTAAAAAGTCAGCACAGAAGTCGCTTGTAGAATATGCATCGGATGTACTGCTGTATGCATGTTGAATGTAATGTGTCAATAACTGTGCATGGCATGGGTATAGTTCAGCAGTCATGATACACTGATTGGACATGTGTTGAATGTAATGTGTTAATAGGGGTTTTATTTATCCAACAGTTGTTCCTCCATTGTTCCTCCAGGTAGGTCTGGGCAGCATACATGGGGAATCCCATTTTTATCTTTGCAACAGGTAGATTAGGCTGAGAGATAGTAGCTGATCCAGGTCATCAGGTGGTTTCTTTATACGTGTAGTTTTTTTGTGGTTTAACATGTACCCTTTTCCCCACTTCCAGGGAAACGTACGAAAAAAGGTATGGCCACTGCTAAACAAAGGCTTGGGAAGATTTTGAAAATTCACCGGAATGGAAAACTTCTGCTCTAAAATCTGGCCACTTGGGGACTGTATCAAAGTTCAGACTGTCCTGAGCTGACACTAACTCTTCAACTCTTGAAGGACTGTATTGTGCAACATCTTAGGGACAATACCAGTTAACTTTTTGCCACCACTTTAATAAATTCTTTTTAACTTTCAGCAGTTAAACATGTACAGAATACTGCTATAAATATTTTTTAATATAGATGTCCTTTCTCAAATTGCTGAGAGTGACTAATTCGCAAAAAGTTAATACTCCGAGACACTGAGGATCATTCCAGTTTTAGGAAAGTATCCCTTTAACTTGTTTATAAGTGAAGAAAAAGCAATTGCTTTAACAGTATGCACATTAATTTCAGTTACACTTCATGTATCAAAACTGTACCAATTTTAAAGAGGTATCTGGTTAAAGGATAGGAGATCTGAATTTTTAAAATCCTGCAAAGTTTGCTCAAATTGACTTGTAGAGACGGGTGGAGATTTCTGCCATGATAACGTGTTGTAGTACATGCAAGAAATGATAGGCGTCGTGGAAAATCTAGGCTGCAATCCTATGCACACTTTTCTGGGACTTATTTCAAAGTAAGTAGGCACAGGATTGTGCTGCTAGCTTTTTTTTTTTTTTAAGCCCAGCTCATGATAAATATGTGTTTGGTCAATAGAAACGTTGATATTGCACTTCAGCACTACTAAAGGCCCTTCCTAAAACTAGGCATCATCAGACAAACATCAGTGAATAAATTTATTTTTATGTGCAATTCAAGGTGACTTCAAGAACATTTTGGATCATAAAGTCTGTCCAGTTGGGTTCATGATTTTAGTGTGTACACAAAATGGGAGTTCCTTGAAAATCAATGGGAGTGTGGCCATTGATTCCAGTCAGTGCTGGATTACAACCCTTGTGTGTTTTCATTGATATATTCCAGCCCTCCCCAATTTTCTGATCTATAAAACTTATTTTTAGCACCTATTAGCGTGCTGTTCATGCTCATTTCCCCTGCTTTCATCACTTCAAGTCAATGTGTAATAAGAGTAGTTTTGCCTGAACTAAAAAGAAACAAATAAAAACCCTTAACTAAAAACTCACAAACAGATGTGTACAGTTGGAGAAATGTTACAAAATGAATTGGCACCTCAAAAGTAAGAGGTGTGTATGAAAGATTTTCCACTCTCAGCTGTTCTGTCTAGGGCTTTGTTTACATGATCAAGGAAACTAGAAGGTTTGGGGTTTTGTTTTGTTTTTTCTTTACATACTATTGGTTCAGGGTTGCAGTTTTGAAATGACACCCTTTTTAACCAGCCTAGGAAGTTTTAGATTCTTTTAGGGCTGATTCTTAAGAGACCTTTGAAGTATGGGTAGAAGTGTCAACCATGTTGGGCTGGATTTCCATGCCACAATGGTATGGTTTGAAACTGAATACCATGCGGGCCCAGCAAATAGGATTATTTCTTATGCCTGTGCTGCTGGTCCATAGTCAGATGCTTCACTTGGATGGGAAGTAATTTCATCATCCGCTGTAACTCAGTGGCAGAACACGTGTTCTATGCAGGAAATCTCCAGCTTCAAGGCTAATAAAGACCCCTCTCTGCTTGAGACTGTGGAGAACCACAGTTAGGGGACCATATTGGACTCTGGGAACCATGGTATGAGTTATACAAGGCAGTTTCAACTGCCATCATATCTGGTCTCCCCATTTCAATGGATGTGGAACCTGACGATACCACAAAGGTAATATGAGATTAGTGGCCCAATCCTAACTACCAGTAAAACCCTCCCACTGTTGCAGCCATGCCAATGAAGCATGCACTGCATCCTGCGGGAGGTGGGGGGGGGCAGTCCCTGAGACCGCCTTGAGTTAAGGGAACTTTTGTTCCCTTGTTGTTGTTCAGTCGTTAAGTCGTGTCCGACCCTTCGTGATCCCATGAACCATATCCCGCCAGGCCTTCCTATCCTCCACTATCTTCCTGAGTTCACTCATTTTCATGTTCGTTGCATCGGTGATGCTGTGTAACCATCTCATCCTTTGCCTTCCCCTTCTCCTTTTGCCTTTAATCTTTCCCAGCATCAGAGTCTTCTCCAGAGAGTCCTCTCTTCACATTAGGTGGCCAAAATATTTGAGTTTGAGCCTCAGTACCTGTCTTTCCAGGGAACAGTCAGGGTTGATTTCATTTAGGATTGACTGATTTGATCTGCTAGCAGTCCAAGGGACTCTCAGGAGTCTTCTCCAGCACCACAGTTCGAAAGTATCTACCGTATTTCTTCGATTCTAAGGCGCCATCGATTCTAAGGCGCACCTTTACTTTCAGTACCACCAGCAGGGGAAAAAAAAATCCATCGATTGTAAGACTCACCTCCCTTCATTGAATCTACCCGCCCAGCACCAACTCTCCCCAACATGTCTCCTGCAGCTGAGGATGACTGAGTGCACTGCCTTTGCATAGCATTTCTGGCCCCGCCAGAAAGTGCCATTTCCTTTGTTACCTGGGCTTGGGGGAGCTTCAGGGAGGCCTGCGCAACCCTCTGCAGGCCTCCCTGAACTTCAGTTCGGCGAAAAACAGCAATTTTTGGCCATTTCTGGTTTTTGCGAAAACCGGAAATGGCTGAAAATCACCGTTTTTTGCCGAACTGAAGATAGGGGAGGCCTGCAGAGGGTCGCGCAGGTCTCCCTGAAGCTCCCCTAAGCCCCAGTAAGTAAGAAGATAGCATTTTGGGGTGCTTTTTGGAGACCTTCTATTCTAAGACGCACCCCATTTTTTGAAATGCTTAATTGGGAAAAAACATGCGTCTTAGAATTGAAGAAATACAGTATTCTTTGGCGCACAGCCTTCCTTATGGTCCAACTCTCGCAACCATACATTGCTACTGGGAACACCATCGCCCCGACTATACGAACTTTTGTTGGCATGGTGATATCTCTGCTTTTAATTATGCTCAGATCTGCTCCAGCCATTTTTCTGGCACAGAATCGAGAAGAGTAGGGGAGATGAATCAGGATAAGATCCTGGCGCATGCTGGTGCCGCCGGGATCCACCCACTCCCTCCCCCAGTTCACTTCCTGCCCACTCCCCTCTCTGCCCAGACAGCCCCCCCCCATTCTTCCTCTCTCCGCCTCATTCCTCTCACCACCTGCCCCCGTGCTGGCTCACGTGCACTCCCACGGGCCACCCACAACACCGCCATTTGTGGTGCTGGTTTTGAAAGGGTTGCCAGTGGTGTGCACCATATGGCCATTTACAATAGCAGAGCCACTATTTTCTGCTGTCCTATAGCCCAGTTAGTATTGAGGTGCTTATTTTTGGATGTCACCTCTGGATCATTTTCAGTGTGCAGTGACTTCTGAATTCCCGTCAACAGTTCACACCTTAAGATCATGACCACACTATTGTTTCCTTAATCACTTAGCCTAAGATGAAAGAAAAAAGCCACTGGTTAACCGGGTTCTCTGTTTCCTCGCTTTCAGTTTGCTGCCGTCTTTGATTAATCCCTAGAACATGTAAACAAATCAAAGATCTATCTATGAACTTCAAAGTTGTTGTCTCAGAACAACTGAGAATGTTAGCAAGCACTTACTTTCCACCCTATTATCCAACCCCAATTCCAACTTCCTACTTAGGGCCAAGCAATATGTAAGGAGAAAATGTACCAGAGGGTAAGTGCTAAGAAAAATGTAACATTGGTGCACAAGCTCTTAGAGTTTCTTTATGCCTCTCATTGAATGGTTCATTGAATGGCAATGAACATGGTGGTACGGAGGGTTTTAGAAGCCTTGATGCCGAGGCCTGCAGTGAGGTGGAACAACTGTGCTGTCATGTCACCGATGTACATGAGGCTTCTGACATTCATATCAAAGCACTTCCTATCAGATACACTTGTCTGGAGGAATGAGGGCTGCCTGCACCCAGGTTGTCCAATAAGAGAAAAGCTAAGCTTATTGACAGTTTAACTGGATACTTGTCATTTTTTAACTCTCTTAGTGTTTGGTGTAGAGTGCATTTCTTTGACATTAAACTTGCTTGTCTGCATATAAACACTTGAAGAGTTAAATTTGTTTCTCAGGCAATCCCATATTTTCATTTATAGATACATTTCCTAAAGCATATTTTTTTCATAGAATGTAGCCTGTAAATAGCTTTTTAAATACCTTCTTTTTTATAAAAAGCAAAGTATCTTTAGACATTTCTTTCTATAGAGAACTTCATTAACCTTTATACAAGTTTTTTGCTTAGTATTATCAACAGTTGTATTTTAGGTTCTTGATTCTATGAGAGAAATTTTGTTTTTTGTCCTTGTTTTGTTTTTGTTTTGTTTCCTTGTTTTTATTTTGGCATTGCCTGAAAAACAAGTAAAACTTTGTGCAGCCTTATACAGAATCAAGTAATAGTACACAATGATCTATTTAAGACACATTATGAAGAATAATCTTCAACTTTATGATACCAGCTCCTTGTTTCAATTCTTGTATTATGGGGAGGGATACAATTATTTTATTAGCACCTTGTGAAGTGTTTCTGTGTTTTGTGATGATGTAATTTATTAATGTTTGTAGCTTTTTATATTTGTACATTTCTTATGAGCTTTGTTTATATACACATTACCTGGATGTGATGTCCATGAGGAAAAAAAAAACAGCTACAGAAGACAACTGAGGCCTTATTAACTAACCTTTCTATGGTTATGGTGGGGAGATTGGGTCAGAAAGCTAGGAATAAAAAAAAAGTTAGCTGAATAGGGCCCCAGGTTTATGCCGAGCAAGTTTTTTTAAGCTTCCCTAGTATACTGTTCTTGTCGAGCATTTATATATTATAACGCAGGCATCATGCTGGTTTTTATTATTATTATTGTTATTATTATTTTCGCAACATGTACATTTCTAACAAAGTTTATTGTGGCTATCTATTACAGTGTTTTATTTACCGATTCATATCAAATGCTCTTGTATCAAGTCCATGAAATCTAAGTAAACTTAGATCAAAATTTTAAAAGTAAAATATTACAGGTTTTGTATAGATTTGGTGTTGGTGTGTTTATTTGAAAACTAAGGGCACCTTCAGGTATGTGCCTTGTAGTACCAGGTGCCTGTCATTTTTCCACTTGTAGACACCTGTCGAATTGCAAAGTTTCATCCATACTGCAATAAGGTATAGCATGTTATGAGGATGCAGTAGACCGCTCTTCCCCACTACCACCTTTTGCCCCACCTGCTTCTGGGGTGGTCTGGGTGGTCGGGTATCTTCTCAAAAGAAGATAGGAATAGTGGTGCTGACAACAATATACAATTGTTACACTACTATCCCATTGTTTTCAAAGTGGTTGGATTTTCTGCACTAATTGATGTGATGATTTAAGTGTAGGGAAAATACAGGTGGACAATGGATGGGCGACGATGTCATGTGAACCCCTCACAAAGACTGAATGAACAAAGTGTGACAATCCCAGACCAAATATCCCATTTGGAAGTGCTCTTAATCTGTCGTGGACCTACAAGTGATTTTAAACAACATTTCATTCTATGTTGCAAGGCCAGCATTGGAGATTAGCATCCTAGGACAAAGGGGGCTTCCTTCTGAGTAGATATGCATAGGATTGTGCTGTTAATGAATCCCAGACTGTTGTGGTCTAGTTAATCCTATCAGAAAGCAGAACAGAAATCTCTGCCACAAAGTTTGCATTGCAGGATCACCCATAGTGTTTTTTGATGGTGAAATTTAAGAGCATCTGAACACACATGTGGTCATGGAGTAATTAAACATATTGCATCAGAGTGCCTGTGCACACAAAGGGGTGGTGAATCAAGTAGATTCTTTTACCTCTCTATATTTGTGCACTAAGGTGTGATTTGTTCTGTCTATTGTTACATAAATGTAAATCTAGGGTAATAAAAGGTAAGTGAGATGCTGTGAGTGGTGAGGGGAGAAGGATTTGGCATACTTCTAGTATAGTTTATGGACAGATGCCAATTCCTAGATTTCCCCTCAAAACTCTTAATGTATATTCAATGTGTGTTTAATTTGCATGGGAATTTGATTGAAGGTGACATGAACTGGGATCTTCTGGGAGATTTACTGTTTGATTATTTGATCCTTTGTATCGTGCACTCCAATAGACAGGTTTGCTGCCTAGGAAAACCTCTCATTATGGTGACAGAAGTGCATTTTTGATGACAGAGTATATTTTCTGTGATTAAAAGCATCTTAGAATTGGAAATTTAGCTTTGACATAATGCCTGCCTGGATGGCTGATGGCATTCACCCTGAAAACTGCTCTGGGGCTTGTCTATTTAAATCAAGATGGTTCCATACAGACCTCTGCATTTTAGATGTACCTAGAATACAGTTTTCATTATTCAGCTAGAGATGGAGAAAGCCAATTTTAGGTAGGCTCTGAGTCCGCAGTGGCCTTCCGACAGTTCCACTAAATACTGATAATGGTCTGAACAGATTTATTTCTGTAAAATTGGCTTTCTCCATCTCTAGGTGAATAATGAAAACTGTATTCTAGGTCATAAATGGAAGTGGCATAAAAAGAGAAAACACAAAGGCCAAGGTTAAAATAAAAATAACCCAGTAAATTAATTAGCAGAAATGTAAGACAAAGGAATGATCAAGTGATTCTATCTAACTGACAGTGTGCACCATTTGCTAGCTGCTATTAATCGATTTTGATATGATTATGTATGTCATTCATGGCCATATTCCAGGAATCCACAATAGCTCACCTATACATGAGCAAGGCTGTAAAAAGATGGACTATTTGGGGGTTGACCCAGTTCGTTCCCTGCTTACAGAAATGTGTGTGGTGGGAAGGGGGACCAGCAAGACAGTCAATGGTAGGATGGAACTCCATCCATTGCAAAGACCCCTTGGCAAGGGAAGGAAAGGATGTGAGGAAGTGGAATCTTTAGCCCTATAGAAAATTAGGCACACCTGAAAGCCTCCAGTGAAATACTGTACAAACGTTCTGTATATAACCACATACTGTATATGCCTGCAATCCTATTCTGATTTATCTAGGAGTAACAGCCCAATTCTGTGTAACTCTTGCACTGGTGTAACAGTAGATCCCCGAGTGTAAGTGCACTTACGTCAGTGTAACTTGCCGTATGCTGACGGACTCAGGATGGAGACCAGCATAACCCCACTCGGACACCACGCATGCACAGTTCGGATGCAGGACAGATGCTGCTGCAACTCCGTCGATGCAGGGGGAATTCTGGGGGCATTTGGACGCCCCCGGAATGCCCCTTGCACCAGCAGAGTTGTGCCAGCATCCATTCCGCATCCGAACTGCGTGTGTGAGGCGTCCGAGGGGGGTTACGCCGGTGTCCGTCCTTACACCAGGGGATCTACTGTAACACCGGTGCAAAAGTTACACAGGATTGGGTTATAAGCCTCATTGAACATGGTGGGATTTACTTCTGATTAAGCATGATTACAGTAGGCCAGCGGGTGGCACAGTGGGTTAAACCGCTGAACCATGAGCTGTCGATCGAAAGGTCGGCAGCTCGAATCCGCGACGGGGTGAGCTCTCATTGCTTGGCCAGCTCCTGCCAACCTAGCAGTTCCAAAGCATGTTAATGCGAGTAGATAAATAGGTACCGCTTGCAGGAAGGTAAACAGCGATCCATGTTCCAGCCGCATGCTACGCGCTGCGGCAAGGAGAGTCATGCCGGCCACATGACCACGGAGGCGTCTTCGGACAACGCTGGCTCTTTGGCTTTGAAATAGGGATGAGCACCACACCCTAGAGTTGGACACGACTGGACTTAATTGTCAGGGGTCACCTTTACCTTAAGCATGATTACAATTACCTGCCTCCAAATATCTTCTCTGCCTGGTAGGTTTTCTAGCTGCTGAGGATTGTAACATTGGGATCATTTCTCAGCTGAAAACACTTCTCATTAGAGAACTCTTCTATTCCCATTGTGATGGGTCACTCATCAGTTCTACTTGTTCCAAGATCTTGAAATCAGAAAATTGAATTAAATCAGCTATGTAAGGAATTGCAAAGATATTGAATATATGAGACAGTGGAGACTTGTGCATACATTTACTCCTGTGTAACTAGTAGTTTTGAATCTGAAAGAACAACCTATTGTTTAACAAATCGAAACAAGGTGAACAGTAAATAGCATATTTGTTTAACCAAGTGGTTAAACAAGAAGGTAACTGTCCACTAGATGGAGCTCTACTTCTGCATTAGGGATCTCTCCCAGCTACATTCATAGCTTTCACACAGGTACAGTTCAGAAAGTTCAAAACCGAATTTAGTAGCCTTTAGTAGTAGTCTACACTAGCTGTGTCAATAAAAGCAAAAAACATATCTGGGATTCAATGACAAGGCTGGTGTCGTTTTTAAAGAATGTAAATATATAACAGGGAATGTCCAACTGCAAGAGATGATGGTTAGAAACAAAGAAGTTATGCCTATATTTTTGTTGACCCTTAATTATTCTATATAGTAGAATTATTGTAGTATTCCCAGTACGAGCATATTAGTCAAGGGCACAAGCCGCCTTCCAGTGCCAAAATACTGACTTTTGTGTTGGCCCAGAATGTGATAACTTGCACTAGAAGGAACACAGTGGTTCCCAAACTGGGAGGCGTGGCTCCCAGGGGAGCTGCGGATACCCACCAGGGGAGCCGCAGAGTGCCACGGAATCCTCTCGGAAAACAATGCAATGCCAATTGGCAGGCATCAACATAATGTAATGGGGAGCCGCGGCCAAGTGTCACCAATGGTCAAGGGAGCCGTGGGTCAAAAAAGTTTGGGAAACACTGAGTTTCGGTGTAGGAACAGAGCCTGGCTGGATGAGATCAAGGGCCCATTTAGTCCAGCATCCTGTTTCCCAAAATGGCCACCAGATGTTTCCAGAAAGTCCACAGGGTATGAAAGAAACCATCTCCTCCTGCTGGTATTCAGATGTACACTGTATCTGAACATGGAGGCTTTATTTAGCAGTCATGGTTGATTAACTTCCATGAATTGGAGTTGACAGTTTCCATGAATTGTCTAATCCTGTCTAAAGCAATCTAACAGCGCAATCCTGTGTAAGGATCCGGCCGGGAGCCCATGGCCGGCCGCCGGATCCTGAGCACCGGCGGCTGTTCTGCTGCTGGGTCAGAGGTCTACTCAGGGAAGGGGATGCTCATCTCCTTCCCCGGGTGTAAATCCAGGCCAGCCCGATCGGCCGCCTCTGATTTCCGCCAGCTAAATTTAGCTGACGGAAGTAGAGGAGGCCGTGTAACGGCCTAGCCGGCCTGGCGGGGATGGGGATATGACCGAGGCCATCCCCCTCCCCCTCCCAGGGCGGCTAGGCCAATGGCCCCCCTTCCTTGCCCACCAAACCGCCCCCGCCAGATTCCGACTCACCTAGTCTGGCGGTCGCACGGGTGCTCCGGCGACGGAGCAAAGGAGGCTGGCCTCTGCGCCGGCCTCCCTTGCTCCAGAGTAGTCGCAAATGTGCTTTCCGTCATGTTTGCGACTGCTGCCGGCGACAGAACGAGCAGTCGCAAACATCACATTTTGTGGCAAAGACTTCTATAAGTTCATTGTGCATTGTATGAATAGTAAGTAAAGGTGACCCCTGACAATTAAGTCCAGTTGTGTCCGACTCTAGGGTGTGGTGCTCATCTCCATTTCAAAGCCGAAGAGCCAGCGTTGTCAGAAGACGCCTCCGTGGTCATGTGGCCGGCATGACTCTCCTTCTCCTTGCTTTGGAACTTCTAGGTTGGCAGGAGCTGGCCAAGCAACGAGCGCTCACCCCGTCGCGGGAATCGAACTGCCGACCTTTCGATCGACAGCTCATGGTTCAGCGGTTTATTATTTTTTAAAATTGCAGCAACTCTTCTAAGAATAAAAATACAAGAGAAGAATGCCCACTCCCTAGTTTCAGGGATTGAATTCACTAAGTTAGG
Organism: Plestiodon gilberti rubricaudatus; assembly: GCA_026170595.1. NCBI lineage: Eukaryota > Metazoa > Chordata > Lepidosauria > Squamata > Scincidae > Plestiodon > Plestiodon gilberti. The sequence goes on along the minus strand of JANXHW010000002.1, from coordinate 215,437,935 downwards.
GCATCCTTCATTCCAGGAAGGAATCAAGTGTGGTTATGAAGTTATCTGGTAGCTCTTTCTAAAATCCAGGCCTGGTTACAATCGACCAAAACCATACAGGGAGCTACTCACACACTCATGACTCTCCTTGCTGCAGCGCGTAGCATGCAGCTGGAACACCGGCGACAGAACGAGCAGTCGCAAACATCACATTTTGTGGCAAAGACTTCTATAAGTTCATTGTGCATTGTTTGAATAGTACTTTCTTTTATCTACCTTTTGCCAATGCATTTATTGGACAACCCCAATTGTACTATGATATAAAAGGGGGGAAAGCCTATCTACTTTTTACAGCATACATAATTTGAGATAACTGTCACATTTTCCCTTAGTTGTGTTTTTCTAATCTAAAAATGTTTTAGCTATTCTTTAATGGGAAGGTACTTCATCGCCATAAGTCTTTTGGTTGCTTTTCTGCACCTTTTGCAAAGTATGATAATTTTTTGGGAGAAAAGTGTACACTGTATTTCGAATATGGCCTCACCATCGATTTATATAAAGCCTTTATGACAGCGGACATATTATTGTCACTTTCCTTACCAACCCTAACGTAGAATTTGCCTTTTTCACTGCTGTTGCATTGAGTTGATATTTTCATTGAGCTCACCGCAACTGCAAGATCTGTTTTCCAGATTTCCACAACCAGTTCAGATTCCATCAGTGTACGCTTGTAGTTCAATTTTTTTCTTTTGTGTCCCAGTGAGCATCACCCTATGTTTCCCTGTTATGTATCTCATTTGTCATTTTATTGCAATGTCAACTAGTTGGGAGAGATCCTTTTGGTGCTTAGATGTTTTTCTCAATAATTTGGTGTCATCCAAAAGTATGGCTAGCTCACACCTCAAACAACTCCAGGTCATTTATGAACATGACCCACAGTTGTATTTATCTTAGTCTGATGGTTTTGTAACCATAAGTATTTTGTTTTTAACAGCGCAATCCTACCTAACTAGGTCTGCTGGCATATCTTAGGCTGTATACTATGCAACCAGCTCCACTGTATCCCAAGGGTTTAGGGCCACTGGCGCACATTAACACCCAAAGAAACCAAGGAAACAAGCAGCACTTACTTGCAGCAGCCCTGCAGGGACAACAACCGTCCCGCGCATGCGCCACGACCATTCTGCGCATGACTCGCCGACTGGGCAGCCGATCGATCACAGCTGACATTTGGAGCACGATCAGCAGTCAGCCAGCTCAAGGCCGTGGTCGCGCCTGTGGCTGGGGTGCAAGCCGAGGTGCAGCCCTGTGGACCCCCCCCCTGTGTTGCTTTCCTTGCCTCTCTTCCCTCCAACTCCTCCCCTCCCTTCCCCGTTCCCCCTCCCCCATGAATTCCATGTGCTGCCTCACCGTGGCATGGGGAAATGGGGACTCTCCCCTGCAGCAGGTGGCTAATGCACAGGTGCCCTGTGGGTTTTGGCGCAGGCAGGATGGATGCAGGACGGCCCCTGGCAACTGTCGGCGCCTGCGCGCTGCGGATGCAGCCTGATCCTTGGCGACTGGGTTGATAGGGAAGCTGCTGTCCGTGCTCTGAGTGTCAGCTGTGATTGATCAGCTGCCCAGTCAGCAAGTCATGCATGAAACGGTCGTGGCGTATGCGCGGGGTAGTTGCTGTGCCGGCGGGGCCGCCGCAGGTAAGTGCTGCTTGTTTCCTTGGTTTCTTTGGGTGTTAATGTGTGCCGCCAGCGCTGGCTGCATAGGATACAGCCTAAGTTATGCCAGCGGACCTACTGAAGTTAGGTAGGATTGCGCTGTAAATCAGATACTTTGGAGAGTTGATGTGTTGCCATTACATGCTGGTGTTACAGTTGACTTTTTCTTAAGATCTACAAATAGACCAGTCATGTTCCTTCTCTGAAATATGGAGAAAATGGATTGGTTTCTCTCTTACATTTGATTGTTCCTGACTGTTCCTCTAGAAGCAAGATTATGATGTGCCAGGCAGACAGTCCTGTGCAAGTTTCCAACCTGCCTGAAATGGTATGGATGAGCATTTTGATGAGGTTCACAATAACATTATAGAAAAACCCCACATGAGGAACTAATTGTGACTTCTCCAAATTAAACTTGCAAGCATTTCTCCGTCACTAATGACAAGTTAACAAAACGTAAGTGACAGATATACACTTTTGGCTTGGGTTTCATTTCTTCCAAATGAAAACTTCTATGGAGAAAGGAGTTTTAACCTAACATTCATTCATAACTATAAAAGGAAAACTATGCAATCGAATGTCCTTTTGTAGCAAAACCCATGTTCTTGATGCTGGATCAAATTCTGAGCTGATTGCAGAAGGACCTTCGACATCTGAAATTTCCTGTGTCTGTTTGCTATACCCAGCCATCACAACAATAGATTATATATATACCAAGGGACACCCCACACACTTGAACCCATCAGTTGTTAACTTCAGTTGGAGAGCCTGGCAGTCACATGACTGTGAAAGAAAGACTCGATCTACAAGACAGTATTTTTGTTTTTTTGAGATGAATAACAAAAACGTAAGAGCCCATTTCCCAGGGTGATCAACCAGATGCCTCTGAGAAGCCCACAAATACAGTGTGGATATATTCACACTGTTGGAATCCAAAGATGGACCAAACCCATGAACCTAAATAATGCACAACGACTACCTGACCTTGTTCTCTGTTCTGCTTGTAGCCAACACCTACTCTTGCTGAGATGATCATTAACAAAGTCCTGGTGCTAACATGCTGATTCTTTCTTATCTTCTAATTGGTTCCCAGTTTCAAATCTCTTCTTAGAAGAGACTGATATTGTGAAAACAAACCCAAAGGAGTAACCGATGAGCTGGTGAAAAAGCTGACAAGTGCTGAGCTGCTGGTAAATCCTGCATCTCTCTGTGTTATCATACCACTTGACATAGAGTAGTGCAGACTCCTTGGCAAGACGAAACATTCAAGGATGGTGTCAGGGCGGTGTTGTGAGAGACATTTGACTCGCCAGGAGGTAAATAAATGCTTCTATTCAAGCATCATATGACTTATGTTTAAAACAAGCAATTTAGTAACATTTGTTTGCTGCTTGCCTACCAACCAGCATGTGGGGAAATTGGGAAGGTCTTGGTTTGAAACATGTGAACAAAAGAGCCAGGATGCCACGTGTGAAAGGTAAAGGTGACCCCTGACAATTAAGTCCAGACGTGTCCGACTCTAGGGTGTGGTGCTCATCCCCATTTCAAAGCCCCATTTCATAGCATGCAGCTGGAACACGGAGCGCTGTTTACCTTCCCGCAAGCGGTACCTATTTATCTACTCGCATTGACATGCTTTGGAACTGCTAGGTTGGCAGGAGCTGGCCAAGCAACGAGAGCTCACCCCGTCACGGATTCGAACTGCCAACCTTTCTATCGACAGCTCATGGTTCAGCGGTTTAACCCACTGCACCACCCGCTGGCCTGCCACCTGTGTAGCTCTGTCTAAAATGGACAATTCATCCTGCCATTCAGTAGTTGGAGGGAAATAAATCCACCTCATCCCGAAGCACCTGCCTGGAGCTATTGCTGATTTTTCTCATGGAGGTCTGCAACTGCAGCTCCAGCAGCTCTACTGAATAGGCGCCCTTCCCACAGCACCTGGTTTCAGATATTTTATTGCTATAGCACTATCAGTATGCATGGCACTTTAAAACAGAAGAAAAAAATGGGTTCCTACCAGAGGGGCTCGCTATTTTAAATAGACACAAAGTGGACAGCAGAGGAAGAGAAGGGGGTGATGCCAGGGTAGATGCGGAAGGATATGTGATTATGGCTGTGATCTTTCCTGGGAGTAAGCCCCACTAAACACAATGAGATGTACTTCTGAGTAGACATGCATAGGATTCTTCTTTCTGTCACGGCCTTGTATTTGGGCTAAGGTAGAGGAACTAAGGAGTAGTATCATGGAAAAGATGGGCTTTGCAGAGGGATTTGAAGGACTTAAGAGACGGGGCATCTCGTAGGTGATCAGGGAGGCAGTTCCAGAACTCCAACTATCCATCGATGCTGAAAAATAAATATGCATGCACAAATACTCAATGGGTGCAGGAATGTGGGAGGGGAAGTTGCCCACCAACTCTTTTACATTCCTATTTGTGTTAATTTAACCTATTAATGAACTTGTTTCATTATGTTGTCAGCTGCCTTGATGGTACCTTTAATGGGATGAAAGGTGGGATCAGCGGCAGAACTTCGGCGGAGCGCGTGGAGCAGGAGCTCCAGGTGCTCGGGCAGGAGGGCGGGTGCACTTACCGAAGCGAGGCGCTGGATCATCCCCCCGCCCTCCCTGGAGCCCGTTCGGCTCCGAAATGAGCGCTAAACAGGTGGGGGCGTCGATGTCACGCAAGGGGTGCATCGACATGACATGCGCAGGCCCCGCCCCCATGCCCCTGGGCGCCGGGAGGGTGCCCGTCTTCTCTGGGTGGGATATAAACGTTTTTAAGTAAATCAATATTACGATGACCATCTCCCTTTAGTTAGGGAGATGTTTTCTTGGTCTTTTTAGTCCAGAGACATTAATTCTATAAGTTAGAGTTACCGCTAAGAATGTCGTGGGAACAGGGAAATGTAGGTTCAGTTGCTCAAGGACACCATACCATGCTTACCATCTGCTGACTAACATACAAGCCGCCTTGGTTGCCCCTGTGGGAGAAAGGCGGGGTATAAATTCTATAAATAAATAAAATAAAATAACTAGGGGTTGGTGTGAAGCAAACGTAAAGAGACAAATCTTGAGGCTGAGTAGGAATTCTAAAAACCAGGGTGGCTGCAGAGCACAGCAGACCACAAACATTCAAAAGAGAATTTGTTGGAACACTGTCTGTGTTGTATACATGACAAACTAGGGCCCTTGGCTGATAAGGGGGAAAAAACTGAATTTGAGCGGGGGGCGGGAGAGCGAGGCCCAGCAAAATGAAGACTTGTGAGATATTTGGTCCCTTGGCGCAACTTGGCAGGACAACGGTGTTTGAAGGCTGCCTGTCAGCACGTCCAGCACGAAGCTGTGCACTCCTGATGTGCCATATTGTTCATTAAATGAAGGCTTTATGTTCCCTTGTAGTGTGATTAAAGCAAATAAACCAAAGCTCCTGATTGTGTATATATCAAACATGGTAAAATAAGAAATATGGATGTAAACAAAAATACTTTAAAGAAGCCTGTATATAGTAAAGAGATCCTGTCCATTTGTCAGATAGTTGTATGGCATCTATTCCTGAGGGTCTTGTCTCGTGGGTATGAGGTAGATTGGCTCCCTGGGTTTAATAAAGCTCATATAGCAGCCATTGTATTGTCAGGGCTGAACGACCCAAATCCATATGCAATTTGCTTCTCAAGGTCTTTAGCAGGCTTTATTATAACTGACAGGTCAGGCAGCACTTTGAGGTAGGCAATCCACACATGTTTGGCACACGTTTTCCTGCAGGAGGTTCTTCAACGTGATGACAGACAGTACTAAATAGCTTCAGATCCAAATACATTGTATTTGATCCACCAGAGGTTCCTCCCCAAACTGCAGTGATGGACAATTTACCATGGCTTCAGGGCAATCTCATCGTTTACGTCACCCTGTCTGGGTGGCACAGGTCCTTTGATGGTAGGAGTAAAGCCTTGTATGGGATTTGATGCCTGCTCACACCCTTAGCTTTGTGTGGGTATCAGTCATGTAGAAAGCCATGACTGTACCCTGTAGGAGGCAGCTCACCTTTTCCCATTTCCTCAGAGAAGTGTGTGTATAGAGTTTATCAGTTGCCTTTCCAGGGAAAGTGTCCAAGGTTGTCGATTATTATTTCATATAAAATAATAGAATACAAAATGACATAGGAACGAATGTGTAGACACACACATGACAAAAACAGCAGGGCTATATTGCCAGACAATTAAAAAAAAAAAAAGCACAAAGCAAAATTTATGCATTTAAAAGTGACCATGAACATTTTATGTTTCTGTGCTTCATCCCCATACTCTTCTTTGGACCACTGGCAAGTGGCACTAGCATAAGAATATAAGAACAGCCTGCTAGATCAGGCCAAAGGCCCATCTAGTCCACCATCCGGTTTCCCATTGTTGTCCACCAGCTGCCTCTGGGAAGCCATAAGCAGGAGAGCCATAAGTCCCACCTTTCCTCTATCCCGCCAATGCTCCTCTGCAACTCGTATTCAGAGGTGTACTGCTGCTGAACCTGAAGCTAATGCAGAGCCATGATGACGAGTAGCCATTGACAGCCTTTTCCTCCATGAATTTATCCAATCCTATTTGAAAGTCATCCAATGTACTGGCCGTCACCACCTCTTGTGATGAATGATGTGCTGTGTAAAGGACCTGCTTTTGTTCAGTCTAAATCTCCCACCAATCGGTTTCATTTGATGACCCTTAGTTCTAGTATTGTGAAAGGGGGAGAAAAATACGTCTCTCCACTGTCTTCAAATCATGAATACTTTTTTCTCTTTTGTTCCAAGCTGCGAAGCTCCAAGCACCATAGTAGCCTTTCCTCTTAGGTTAGGTGTTCCAGCCTTCTGACTGTTTTGGTCACCTCCCTTTTGTATTGTTTCTAGATCTACAATATCTTTCTTTTGGTGAGGTGACCCAACTATACACAGTATTGGAAATGTGGCTGTGCTGTAGATTTATATGGAGGTAAACAGCGCTCCATGTTGCAGCCGCATGCTACGCGCTGCGGCAAGGAGAGTCATGCTGGCCACATGACCACAGAGACCACGTCTTCGGACAACGCTGGCTCTTCGGCTTTGAAATGGGGATGAGCACCACACCCTAGAGTCGGACACGACTGGACTTAATTGTCAGGGGTCACCTTTACCTTTAATATAATATTAGTGGTCTTCTCTTAATGTCCCATAGCATGGGATTTCTCTTCTTCACACCCTGTTTCATTGAATTGATGTTTTCATTGAGCTATCCAGCACAGCTCCAAGATTTCATTCCTAGTTCATCACCAACAGCTCAGACCCCAGGCCAGCCGTGTGTATAAGTTGGGCTTTTTTGCCCCATTGTGCATTATTTTACACTTATTGAGTTGAACAGTGTAAACTATACCAATCTAGATGAATTGTCTGACTCAATTTAAGGCCATTTCCTAGAGGTCTCAGGTCCCCTACCTTGGCTCCAGAATCTCCTTATCACACTCACACACATCCTGAGCTCAAGGGCTGTAGCATTGGATGGAGTCATGCCCAAATTCAAACCTGGGAAAACAGGGCCTGTCCCCTCTATCTGGCCGGCTCAGGAAGAGAAGACCAGCCCCACACATACTCCAGAGAGATTGAGGCTCTGAGAAGAACCAGGAAGAGTTAGAACCACCTGGGCTACTATATCAGGAGCAGGATGGTGTAGTGGTTTGGGAGTCGGACTTAGACCTGGAAGATCCAGGTTCAAATCCCCGCTCAGCCACGAAGCTTCCTGGGTGACCTTGGGCCAGTCAGTATCTCTCAGCCCCACCTACCTCACAGGGTTATTGTGAGGACCAAAAGGAGGGCAGGAAATGTGTACACCACTCTGAGCTCCTTGGAGGAAGGGCGGTATAAAAATGTGAAAAATAAATAAATAAAATAAATATCAACTCTGTAGGGAAACGTTTTACCAAGTCTTGGTAAACCAGGTAAACTTGGTTGACCAGTTCCCATGGGACAACTGACCAGCTGGTACAGAATCCTTGCTTTAAACTTGCTCTGCCCCCTTGGAAACTGCCACACCATTGAAGCTGGGCAGAAACAGACACCACGTTCCAGTTGCCAATTTCAACTGAAGCGATTCCTATATATTTTTTTTCCAGCATGATGTAATGTTGGAAATTCCTGGAAGTTCTGTTAAACTCTCCATGATTGCTTTCAGTTTTCCCCTGGAGAGTAATGCTGATTTCTGGAGACTCCAGGCTAATCCTAGAGGGGTGGCAACCCTACACCCAGCTTCTCCCTGAATACCATTTTATGTGAGAAAAATCGAACATCTCTCTAATCTGCTGCAGTATTTTTAATGATATTGAAACGTTTCCCCCTTTGTGTTATCATGTCAGTGTTTCAGGAAATTTTACACATCGTCAAACTTTTTTATAAAAATAAAATACTAGAGCCTGTCAAAATTTAAAACGGCTTGCAAAATATATTGTGTGCATTTAACAGTATTAAATCCCACTAATGGATAAAGCTCTTTTTTTTCCTTTTGTAATATATCTTCCATAGTGAGGAATATACAGCATAGCATATGAACAAACCAATAGAGTAGTCAGCATTAATTACTGAACAGATAACGTTTCCTGGAGGAACTAATTGGTGGAAAGTCAAAACTGATCAATTTGAAAAGTCTCTTTCAAAGGTTGTTCTTATCTTTTGTTGTTTGGAGCTTCAACCAGGCTTTCAACACTAGCATTACAAATGTCCATTACGCTCACTTCATTGAGTAATTACAAAATGACATCTTTGGTTAACTGAGGCTAGCTGTTCTGTTTGTCAAAGAGCTGATGGGTGTCTGTATAAATCTTTGATCTCTAAAGCCTTTCAGTCTTTTCAGGATAAATGCATCTTGCTAAAGAAGATGAGACAGCAGAATCCATTTTGTGACAAACATTTAATTTTTCCCAGATATTAATGTGCTTAACTGTCATTATTTAAGAATGTACAGTTTTGTAGTGCAACAATTAATTGATGGGTGCATTTAAATGTTCATTCTTTTATGTACCTTACAATGCAATTTTTAAAAAGAGATTGGGCAGATTTATGTTATGCCAATAAAAGTATTTTGACTTGGATTGGGAAGATTTATGGATTTATCATATAGATTTATGATGACTATATGCAACCTCCTGGTTTTAGAGGTATCCTGTCTCTGAATGCCAGATGCAAGGGAGTGGCAACAGGATACGGGTATCACTGGTATCGCTGTAGGTGGGGCGGAACGCTAAGTGCCGTCCCACTCTGAACCTCCATTACAACTCCGCACGAGGCGGCCCCGCCCCCTCGCCTTCGGAGCCATTTGAGGCGGCGAAAACAATGTGCAGGGAGTCTCCTGTGCATTGTTTTCACTGCCTCGAATGGCTCGAAAGGCGAGGGGGCGGGGCCACCTCGCGCGGAGCTGTAACGGAGGTTCAGAGTGGGGCGGCACTTAGTGTTCCGCCCCACCTACAGCGACGCCCATGATGGGTATCTTGTTTTCTGCTTGGGGGTTCCCCAAGGCATCTGATGGGCCACTGTGAAATACAGGATGCTGGACTAGATGGGCCCTTGGCCTGCTCCAGCAGGGCTCTTCTTATGTTCCTATGTGTTAGATCTACCCAGACGAAAGCCCCACAGAGTTAACTAGAATTTATGGCCCAATCCTATCTGTGCGGCACATGCACATTGGCAGACCCTGAGGTCCACCATGGCATTGTACCATGTGGTATGCTGGTGCAACAGACTCTCTGCCAGTCTGCAGAGTGCTGTCCCCGGCACAAAGCCCAGAAAGCCGTTCGCTGCCAGAAGCACACCACAGATCAGCTGCTGGAAGGTTTCTGCTGGTGGTGAGGGTGAAGAATCAAGGCTGGGATCATCAGACCTAGATCAGGGCAGATGAGGGGTGGGATAGGGCAGAGCTCAGCAGCAGCTGCCATATCCCGAGCTCCCTCCTGGGCCACGGAGGTTCAAATTGACACTAGCAAAAGAGCTGTTGTCAATCTGAGGAGTCCCAAAGGGGACTGTCCAGAGTCCGACAGAAAGGTGTTTTTCTTTACCTACCTTTTCTGACTGTCCTCATCCCAGCTGGTGCGCCGGAAGAAGCAGGCGCTGCATCGGTGGCTCTGCACGCCAGTGTGGGATAGGATTGGGCCATCAGCCCCATGACATAGGATTGCAGACCACATTATGTTTGTTAAAACAAGAAGAAGGAAAGAGAAAGAAGATCCTAATGCAATCCATAAGGCAACACAGACTGAACAAAGCTCGGTTGAAAGACCATCATTCACAGGTTCATCCCTAGAAGATAAAAGATAATTATCTATTCTAAAACCTTCTGAGAATCCTCTTTGCAAATACTCTGCATCACCACATTTGGATAATGAAGCAATAAGGAATGTAATTGAGTTGAGCTCTTTTTCTACCCATGGCCTCATCTCCTCCTTTATTGCCCGCTAGAGTCTGGTGATTTCCTCTGGAACTGATGAAGCATCCCTTGAGTCACACTGTAAGCAGGTAGTGGGAACTGCACAGACCACAGTCCTGCCTGGAATGACATGGAAAATGGGAGCATTGTCCATTGGTCCTAGCCAGCAAAATAGTTGAACCTACTGGGACGCTGTTCCTGTCTGCAAGGACCTGCAAGGCTCTAGGACCTGACCAAAAAGGTGTCCATTATCACCCCAATCACACTGGATGGATCTAGAAACTGTAATAATCTGAAATCCCAAAGAAGAGAGGGCTTAAGGGTAGCTCACTGCAGAAATGCTCACCATAGAGCAGGGGTTCTCAACCTGTGGTACGGGTACCCCTGGGGCATGCGGACCATCAGGCGGGGGTACGCAAGAGGCTTCCCTTTATCAGCTAAGATCAGCTGATTGTTTGGGACCAGAGGTTTGTTTATTTTATTTTAAATTTTCCCCGCCCCCAAGCCCCCAGCTCGGCCTCCCACTGACAGGGGTATGCGAGAGGCTGCTCCTTATCTCCCTGGATCAGCTGGGCGAGTGTCGGCGAGCCAAGTATTTTTAAATTCAAACCGCTCTGCACACACACACACACACACACACACACACACACACAGAGTTAAATGACATTTTTCACATATAAAATTGTTTTAATACTTTTTAATTTTAAATTATTAATTAGCTAATTATTTGATTGATTAATTCAATTAATTAGCAATTAATTAGCAATTAATTAGCAGGGGGTACTTCAGAAAATTGGACCGTGATAGGGGGCTACCCGTGATAGGGGGATACCCCTGCCATAGAGGGTTCAACAAAATCCAGCTTATATCCAAGCATTTAACTAAAGATAGGGCCTTTGCATGGTTGCGCCTGAAGAATATCAGCCATAAGGGGAGATGTCAGTTCGTCCAATTAAAATTAGCCTGCTTTCTACATGTTTTTTTTTTTCCCCCTTGGGCCTGAGTTTCCTCACCCACCTTAGGCTTTAGTTCAGGTTCCCTAAAAAGAAGACCAACAGCGTAACCCTATGCATGTCTATTGTAAGTCCCATTGAGTTCACACATTCAAATATATCTACATACTCCCTGCACTCAATCTTTTCTTTGGTGGAAGAAAAACAAAGAAACTCTGCCATAAGGATAATGGAAAGAAATGAGAGGTTTCTTGAACAGAAATGAGAGGTTGCAGGCATCCAAGCACCTTGGGACAAAATCAGTTGTCTGGGGAACAATCCCTTTGCCACAAGATTTTGCATGATCCAAGGTGGCGGCACGCCAGGGGGCATCCTGATGGGTGCTTTGAAAGAAGGGCGCTGCGACCCCAGTAAGTTTGGGAGCCGCTGCCTTAGGGACTAGAGGTCATTCATGACTCTGAGACACTCTGCACCCTGGCCAGATAGGACTACGCCATAAGAGTTTCAATCCAATTTTGTTTCACTGTCCACTACTTCATCTGGCTTTACGTTGTGGTGGACTACCGAACTAAAAAAACAGTGAATTGGTGGAACTACTGAAATACAAATGACTGTGATAGCACACACTCTTCCAAATGAATTCTCTTGGAAGAGAAAGGGCAGCAAGGGTCAACTTAAAAGACCATTGATCAGCCTTCTACCACTGCAAGGTGAGGAAAGTTTATCTGTAGTTGACAAACAAGTCACCAAATCCTTATCAGGTAGACTCTATTGATATGAACACTTTCCAGTGCACGTAATTCATACTTAATGGATAGAAATCAATCATTTTCTTGAGGGACATTTGAACCTGGGTAATTGTCTGGAATACAGTGTTGATACAGATTTCTGTAGAAAGTGTGTGATTATGTTAGACAACCTTGTAGTTGCTCCAATCCTGATAAAGCTAATTGTGACAACCCAAAATAACAATACATGATTCTAAAGGAAGATTGTCTGTAATGATAGACTAACAGCCCAATCCTACCCCGGCCACTCCATAGCATGCAGCAGCACCAACGGAGCAGCTGGTGTGGCAATGCGTCTCCTTGGACCCACACCAGCTATGTAGCTGGTGTCCTAGGAGAGGAAGGGGGTGTGTTAGGCAGAGAAAGAGGGAATAGCATCCCATGCAGTCGCTGTCTCCGGGATCCACCCCTATTTCCCCTTCCAAGTCTCCTGTGGGAGCTGCTTCTGTGCAAGGTCCCAACTGGTGGAGGGGGTCCGGCCTTGATGCATGGTGACCTGGGCTCCCTTCCCACCTTGCTGACCTGTGTGGGGTTTGTTGTCTTCACTCTCCCTTGCTCGAGGTAGTGGAGTAGAGACTCTGATGAAGTGTTTGTGGGCAGGGTTCTTCTGCGGTGGGGTCCCCTGCAATGAGAGTTTTGAGAAGACAAGTGTTAACGAAGTTGACCAAGTGTTAAAGTTTCTTGCCACTTTGGGGCAAGTGTTGTGAGGGCAGCAACATACTCCTTTTGTGCCTGAAGTGCCCTTTCCCTAAAGTTCCCATCATCAGGATCCATGTGTGTACAGGAGGAGGTGTGCACAGCATGGGGCCAGACAGATATGGCCCCATGCGGTGTCTCTTGTGATTTGAGCTGTGTGATCTTCCTGGGCTTATATATTGGGGTTGCTGTGCTGTGATTGGCTGCCAAATGAAGTCTGTATTCTATCCTCTGTCATGTGGGAGTGGGCAAGGCAGGAGCATGACAGGAGTCACACATTTCTGCCATTTCCCTTCCCTATTGTTCCCTATGGGGTTTCTCCCACCTTACTGGGCAAAGAGGCACTTTTCCCCCTGTTATATTTAGCAGGCAAGTACTTTTGCTCAGCGGGTGGCGCAGCGGGTTAAACCGCTGAACCATAAGCTGTTGATCCAGCGGGCCAGCGGGTGGCGCAGCGGGTTAAACCGCTGAACCATAAGCTGTTGATCGAAAGGTCGGCAGTTCGATTCCCGCGACGGGGTGAGCTCTCGTTGCTTGGCCAGCTCCTGCCAACCTAGCAGTTCCAAAGCATGTCAATGAGAGTAGATAAATAGGTACCGCTTGCGGGAAGGTAAACAGCGCTCTGTGTTCCAGCTGCATGCTATGCACTGCAGCAAGGAGAGTCATGCCGGCCACATGACCATGGAGGCGTCTTTGGACAACGCTGGCTCTTCGGCTTTGAAATGGGGATGAGCACCACACCCTAGAGTCGGACACGACTGGACTTAACTGTCAGGGGATACCTTTACCTTTACTTTTGCTCCAGGCCATTTAGGGCCTTAAAGGTTAAAAGCAGCACCATGAATTGCACTTGTGCTCCCACATATAGCACTGTCTTAAAATCCAGAGGTTGGTCCAGCTAGACACTGCTTTTCCCAGGTTTGGAGGGTAGCCAAGGAGAGCCAGACGACAACATATAGTAGAAAGGGTAATTCTTATTGATATTCAGAAGCAAGAGGGAGCATACATACAGAAAATGCAATAGGTGACATGATTTCTTGGAGTCCATCTGCCCAAACACCAGCAGATGACTCCAAGAGAGCACATCCAAAGAAAAGCTCATCATGTCTTTCTCATGCAGATAGGTCTTTCTCCATCGGGGCCTTTGCCTTATCTAAACTACGTGCTAAGGTGACTTGTGCTAGGCACAGCTCCACACCTATAGGAAAACAACAGCTGTGAGCCTACTGTTCCCAGGTCTTGCTAAATAAGTAGGCAGACAGCTCATCTGAGCTCACCTGAACTCCAGGCCTCATTGAACTGGCAGGTGGGAGAAGTTGTGGGAGAAGCTCACCTGAGCTCCTTGTCATCACAATGGTCTTCTGCTATCTAAGCACTACAAGCATGTTCCGGTTGGGATGTAACCAGTTGGGCAACCATGCTTATAGTGTGCAAATGGAAAGTAGACTAATGCTAACACCACTGTGGAGAGGGGGATTTCCTATAAGAATCAGATTTTGATCAGTCTCAAATATCCACTGAGGGTAATATGAGCCAGGACAGTGTAGTGGTTTGGGAGTCGGACTTAGACCTGGAAGATCCAGGTTCAAATCCCCACTCAGCCATGAAGCTTCCTGGGTGACCTTGGGCCAGTCACTATCTCTCAGCCCCACCTACCTCACAGGGTTGTTGTGAGGACAAAAGGAGGGGAGGAAATATGTACACCACTCTGAGCTCCTTGGAGGAAGGGCGGTATAAAAATGTGAATAAATAAAATAAAATAAATAAAATAATAATTCCACTGAATTGGTTTCAGAAGCTTTACGTACTTTTATCTGTTCCCTGGACATCTCTCCCCATTTGCCAAACATGTCCCAGTTCTGGACAGCAGAGGGTTGGCTGAGCACAGGAAGAACCAAATAGCATTAAATGCTTTTGCAGAAAAGTCGTTCCCTCCACACACACAAAAAGCATCCCAAGGATTCATGGGGTTACATTCCACTTCAGGGAAAGATCTTGACATTTAAATACTCAGGGAAATAATTATTCATTAATTATTTGCTAATATAGAAATTGCAGCATTTGGGAAAAATAAGTGCACTTTGCGAGGGACTTTTTATGGTGACCAGCAACTGGAAACACTTCATAAATCTGCTGCTTTCTAAACAAAGGATGCCATTAGCAAGGAGGTAATTTCTGTGAGGATTATATGTGGTGGGGCTGTCAGTTGCCACTGATAAATGATCACTAATAAAATTTTTGTTTCTACTGTTTCTCTGTGTAGGCCAATGAGAGCCGTTCCCAAAATGACACTTGGCACCATCCCACATCAATCTCGCAGGCATTGCATTCATCTTGGCGGCCCAACCGAATTGGAGAAAGCGTATTTGTTATTTAAAGCAATGGCAGGTTGCCATCTCTCCATAAAAATGATGAGATTTCCATTAGCATTTGACATGGATTTGGAATTCCAAGACAGCAGATTTCACAGCATTGCAGTAAACAGTTTAAACTTGTTCCCTGTGCATTATCAGATGGGCCTGCTTCTTTTCTACTCTTAAAAAGTATAATAAATGATAATTAATTATACGGCTCTCTGCTTTTCATATGCCGCAGGCGTACAGTGGTGGCCAAATTGTAGGTCTATGTTATTGCAAATGTGAAATAATTCTGCCCTGGCTTTACTGTGTTCACTAAACATTTATATCTGTTTGGGGTACTTTTGTGCTTAGGATACATAAAAAGCCCAAAGACAAATTAAACTCAGCTACCAACTTCCTTTATATTGCTGTATGTTGTGCATTCCAGCATAGCACTTGAAAAAGAGAGATTACTTCAGCCTCTGTGTTCAAACCTGGCTTTTTTGTTCCACCTTTGGGTGAGGGAATGCCTGGGTGGTGGCCGGAGGCAATTAAATTCAGTCATGGCAAAGGCTTCAGAACATTACTGAATTGAATTTAAATATAAATATAGTAAAAGTATATTTTTCTCTTGGACCATAAGGAAGGCTGAGCGCCAAAGAATAGATGCTTTTGAACTGTGGTGCTGGAGAAGACTCCTGAGAGTGCCTTGGACTGCTAGGAGATCAAATCAGTCAATCCTAAATGAAATCAACCCTGACTGTTCCCTGGAAGGACAGATACTAAGGCTGAAACTCAAATATTTTGGCCACCTAATGCGAAGATAGGACTCTCTGGAGAAGACTCTGATGCTGGGAAAAATTGAAGGCAAAAGGAGAAGGGGAAGGCAAAGGATGAGATGGTTAGACAGCATCACCGATGCAACGAACATGAAAATGAACGAACTCAGGAAGATAGTGGAGGATAGGAAGGCCTGGCGGGATATGGTTCATGGAATCACGAAGGGTCGGACACGACTTAACAACTGAACAACAACAACAACAACATATTTTTCTCTATACTTTCATGGGGTATACATGGTGCACAGCCTTCATACATGCAACCAGATTGTTAAGTGTGCTTGGATGATTACTGTCATTTCTTTGAGTGATTTTGAGTGATGAAGGTGCACATAAGTAAATGCAAATACACTGATTCCCCAGTTAGTGCTGATTCACACATGCGTGCGTATCACTCAGTAGCTCATTGCTCAATGATTCATGACACATGTTCCGCTTGCCACAGCATTAAAGCCCAAATCAGCATCCCAGGAGCCCGTCAAGTAGCTACCAGGACTATGAATCAAGGATCCGGAGACGCCATGAGATGCTGGTCATCCAAGCAGTTACAGTTGGATGAAGTTGATCAGACAGAGGAACCTCATCCTGGACAGGCATGGGGAAACTACCACAGGGATGAAAGCTGCCCCTGCTAACTGTTTCTTAGAGTTCAAAACAGCCATTCTGCCAGGAAAACTCCGTCGTATAATATAATTTTATTATTATAATTTGATGGTTAAAACTTTACGTTTCACCCCGAACATTGAAAGCATCCTCAGAAGTATTTAGCTACACACTGCGACCAGCAATAAAAGCCTTCTCCTGTTCACCCGGATGTTCTGCGTTGCAGTTAACTCTCTCACAACTGATCTTCATTAAAAATGTCCATGCTTCTGCCTGCAACTCCCCGTTCTTGGGTTAATTCAACAGTTCCGCTAAAAACTTACAAGTCGCGGAACTGTTGAATTAACCCACGAACGGGGAGTTGCAGGCAGAAGCATGGAAATTGTTAATGAAGATCAGTTGTGAGAGAGTTAACTGCAACGCAAAACATCCGGGCGAACAGGAGAAGGCTTTTACTGCTGTTCGCAGTGTGTAGCTAAAGACTTCTGAGGATGCTTTCAATGTTCGGGGCGAAACGTAAAGTTTTAGCCATAATAAAATTATATTGCACAACGGAGTTTTCCTGGCAGAATGCTTGTTTTGAACTCTAAAATCTGGATATGTAGTGAGAATCTAAGAACGTACCCTGCTAACTGGTTTAAGAGGTACCTTTTAATGTGGCGGTTCTCTTATATTTAGCAGGGACAGAGTTACTGCCTGTATTCACCGCAGCATAGCATTTTTTTCTGGTTGCTGGTGTCCCGTGTTTCTTTTTTAGATTGTGAGCCCTCTGGGACAAGGAAGCATTTTAACATTACATTTTTTTAAAAAAAATGTAAACCACTTTCTGAATTATTTGCTGAAAAGTAATATATAAATATTTTGTAATGTAGTAATATAATAATATAATAATCTCTGTGGCTAATGCAACATATGTTCTGCCTCTTCATGTTTGATCTGCTTCCATTGCAAAGCATCTGAGGCAATATAAAAGTTTTGTCTATGGTGTTTGATCTGCGGCGGCTGTTTCACACCTGTAAGCCATCACTGGATGTTGCACGGAAATGTGAATGAACTTATCCTTACCCATTGGCCCACTCCAAATTGCCAAATGTTCAGTGCTTAAGTCATCAGGAAAACTGAATTTGTTCTTTAGCTGCAACATTTACTCTTGCAATTGCATCTTACACCAAAAGGCTGCAAGAATTTTTTAAAAAACAAACACCCAAAACTAATCCTGAAAGAAACATGAGTGATTTGAAACGCTTTACACTGGGTTCTAATTTGTTCCAAGCTGCTTGTCAAAAACAATAAAAAACAGACAATACATTCTACAGCATTAAGTAGTTAGTGATTGATTAAAAGAAACAAAATTAGAGTCGAAATTGCCCAGATGCTTTGATATGCAGATCAAAAACCAAATATCAGATTGATGGGGGTCATCAAGGAAATGTTAACATTAACAAGAATGATGGCTTGGATACAACTAATGATGACAATGACATCACAAAGGACGTGATCTTTCTTAATGTGCTTAACTAGCTTTACTCCTGTTAAAATCAGTTGGCTTTCACAAGAACAAACTAAGTCCTGCATAAACATCTGCAAGGATCGAAACCTGGCTTAATAAACTAATGTTGTTTATGGGACAAGCTTACATTATACGACTGCAACATAAATTTCCACCTAAGTATTCCACTTATGTTAACAGAAAGGGATAATGTAATCGGATGATGCATTACAAGGGTCTGATTCTACTGAGAGGTCTTTGAGATATCTCAATCCATGAGAAAAAAAAGCATTATATCACTGTCAGTGGAGCAATTAGATGGCTTAAATTCCTTTTCCTCTACAATTGTGGTGGTTTAAAAATATTGAGCCATGATAAACTGAGAGGTAAATGCCAAATGCCAATAAAAATTAATGTCGGTGTTTTTTTTTGGGGGGGGGGGGTTAATGGTTCTTGATACTTAGGCTTCAGGAAATAACCATGTATTTTTGTGTTAGATGTTTACAGAGGAGTGCTACTCAGAAGTATGAGATTGTGACAAACTGTAGTCCCAATCCTATGGGCGCATTATGCCGGCAGAATGTGTGTTCTGCTGGCATAATGCGCTTTGAGGCTTTCACAGATGTGACACTGCCAGTGCATGCAGCCTGGCAAATAGCCGGGTCCAAACGAAGACAGACCAAGGATGCCTGCCAGTGCAGGTAAGCCCACACAGGGGTCGGGAGGGAGGTGGGGAGGGGTGGAATGGGACGGGGAGTAGGTGGAATGGTGAGGAGATGGGGAGGGTGGATCAGGCCTGGGAAGGTAGCGGGTTCAGCGGCAACAGCACCCACTGAATCCTAACTCCCTTCCTGGGCCGCCTTCACAGGTCAATTCGGACTTGGGACAGCAGTATCACTCGAGCAGGTCCAAGTTGACCCTTGGCAGCAGTGGTGGCAAGGAACAAATGTTCCCTTCCCTGAGGAGGCCTCAACATGCCAAAACTCCCCCATGGGATACAGTGGGTGCCATGTTGGCACTGTGTGTATTTATTGGGGGTGCACGAGCAACATCATTATATCAGTTGCCTCGGAATAGAAGAGGATATGCTTTGAAGGCATTCAGCTACTGGAACTTTTATTTAGTTAAAAGATTACTACCCCAGCATTCAGGTTTCAAAACCTCCCTAGGTGAGGTACACAATAGATTGAAACAACAATGAGACCTTATGACAGGTGGAGAACTGCCACTGGTGGTGATGCGGCAAGAATCAGCTGGGTTGCCAAGAGGGGTACACTTTGGAGCCAGCTGTTGTCTTTGGTTTGGGAATTTATTGAGGGTGACATGTATCCTTCTCTTCACAATCCCACCCTCATACTGTCTAGGGTTGCGTTGTTGGGGCAAAGAAGTTCACAGTGTATTACTTTACATTAAATGTTGAATATCCCTGGAGCACTGCTGGGCAAACCTTAGGTTTCCGGAAGCTCCTACTTCTTTTGTGTTTTCCAGCTACTGGTGCAAAATGGCTGCTTGTGGAGGCAGATCCAATCACAAAATGGCGGTGTGTACAATAATTTAGTTTTTGGGTTGTTTTTGTGTGCATGCGCGCGCGCGCGCGCACGCACGCACGCACGCACACACACACACATGCACACAAACTCAGGCGTGTACTCACCTCAATATTATACCCATGTTGCAAGACAGCCTGAGATGGGATATCAACCTGGGTTTCAAGGAGCTGGGGAGGACACAAGAAAGCCATTCAAACCATTGAGGTAGAGGTGGGTCAGTCGACAGAACACTCATGAGTGACTTTAGGTCACTATTGGAGATACTGGTCGCTCTGAGTGACCTTCTGACTGTGCCCACCACCTTAGATATCATGGAGGAAAAGGAGATAATATGTGATAGCCTCATGTCTGCCATAATATCTAGCTCTAGCAGGGCGTAACCTAAGCTCTGAGCCACAGAGGGTAAAACAACTATTAGCCTGTTTTATATCCAGATTTCTCATATCAGTGGAGACAGCACAACCCTATATCCCAGGGCCCATTTCATAATTTTCCATGCTGAACTCGGCTCTTTCAACCACACAGCTACTATGTTTTATGGCTGTCATAAAATATTTTTTGGCAAGTTTGGGTGAAAAACGAACACTTCAAGAGAATGTGAAATATAACATATCCCAGAAAAGAGAAGGTGAACGATGTGGGTGAGATGGTAGGAGAGCAAGCTGAACATATCTCAACGGCAGCTGCAGATATACATATCAGCGAACTCATAAAACAGGGCATTGGATGGGTTGAAAGACTGAACATGGTGGTGTTAGATGTTTACTTTGAATCTCATAACTAAAGCTATAATTTCTGTAACTAGGATGGATATTAACAACAGTTGGGCAGGCACAACTACTTACTTAAAACATGTGCACTTTTATCTCAAGGGGTTTCTTGAAACTAGCTATGGAACACAGTAGTAATTAGACCAAACATGTAATGTAATCTTTGCCACTTTTTGTGGCCTCTATGAATTTAAATGTTTCTTCCCCCTACACCTGCTGCTCTGGAGAACTGAAATACTTCCATTAGGTAGAGGTTTTGTTGATCATGGAATTCCATTACTTCTTTGTCACATCTAACAACAACTCTGAGATTCCCTGAGAGAAAACTGTTATGGACAAAAGTGGACCCTGTCTCCTTAAAGGGAACAGAAAATATAAACAGGCTTGTTATCCTATGGAAGGTTTTGACAGAATACATTCCCTGGCCACTGTTCAGCATAAGCACCAATGAAAAGTGTTTTGTGGCTGCAGCCCATCTAGAAGGGAAGGGTTGATCAGCCAGCCGCCAAAGCCACTTTGGAAAGGAGAGTTTTCTTTCCCCATACCTAAAAATGTTGCACTGGCCAAGCTACTATTTTGTTCCCAGTTGCTGTCAACGGATCTGTGTTTTGTCCATCATATATTCTAGAAAACCATTGCTAATTAAGTGACATATACTGCCTACATGAAATCTAATGTCTTGAAGGTATATGGAAAGCAAAGGCACTTTTGGGGGATATACGTTTCTGGTTTTTGTTTCTCAATATCAGGCTCCAATATGGTAGAATGTGGAAATATCTTTGGGAGTGCGCCCCACAATGTGCTTGGCTCTTGCCTGGTCCTGAATCCTTCCTGCAAATTCTGCATGGATTTTAGATTCCAACATCGCCCTGCTCTGAATGGGGTTGTACTCCCTCTGAAGGAGCAGGCCCGCAGCTTGGGGGTTCTCCTGGATGCACAGCTGCTCCTGGATTCCCAGGTGGCGGCTGTGGCCAGGGGGGCTTTTGCCCAGCTTCGGCTGGTGCGCCAGCTGCGCCCATACTTGGATCGTGCAGACCTGGCCACAGTGACCCATGCCCTAGTGACATATAGATTAGATTACTACAATGCGCTCTACGTGGGGCTGCCTTTGAAGACTGTTTGGAAGCAGCAACTAGTGCAGAATGCGGCTGCCCGGGTGGTTGCCGGGGCTTGTCGGTTCGACTCAGTCAGGCCGTTGCTTCGGCAGTTACACTGGCTGCCGGTTCGTTTCCGGGCACAATTCAAAGTGCTAGTTTTGACTTTTAAAGCCCTTAATGGCTCGGGTCCAGGGTATTTGAGGGACCGCCTCCTTCCTTATAATCCGACCCGTACTCTGAGATCTTCAGGGGGGGGCCCTTTTAACTGTGCCACCATTGACAGAGGTGAGGGGAACGGCGGCGAGGAATAGGGCCTTCTACTATGCCCGAACTAACTATGCCCCAACTAACGCTCCAACTATGGAATTCCCTCCCCCTGGAATTAAGAACAGCTCCCTCCTTAGAGACCTTTCAGCGGGGCCTCAAGACGTTTTTATTCAGATTAGAGTTTGATGGCTGACATGGTGGACTGGCTTTTTAATAAATGCAATCATAAGGTGACCCACTGGGTTTGTTTATTTTAATTGTTTTAAATACCTGTTTTAATTGTTTTTATTGTGTTGTATTTTATTATGTCGTCTTGATTGCCCTTATTGGGAGAAAGGCGGGGTAAAAATTATTTAAATAGATAAACATGACATTTTTCAAAGCTAACCCACCTCTGGTATTTCTCCAAAGGTGAAATTTAGTTTAGATGGTAGTTCTTCCACTCAGAAGTAAGGGGATTGAGAATAAAATGGTCCATATTACTATGCCGTTGTACACATCAGTGACAAAGCCACATCTGGAGTATTGTGTCCAGTTCAGCATGACAGTTTTCCAGTTCAGTCCATCTCAAAAAGGATATAGTGGAACTGGAAAAGTTTCAGAAGAGAGTGACCAAAGTGATTAGTGGGCTGGGGCACCTCCCTCCCTTATGAGGAAAGGCTAGACTTGGGGCTCTTCACTCTAGCAAGAAGGCGCCTGAGGGGAGACACATTCGAGACATATAAAATTATGCATGGCATGGACAGAGTGGTTAGAGGGAAGTTCCTTTCTCTCTTGCACAACACCAGAACCAGGGGGCATCCACTAAAATTGACTGGTGGGAGAGTTTGAACAGACAAAAGGAAACACCATATTTCTTTACCCAGTGCATAATTAATCTATGTAACTCCTTGCCCCAGGATGTTGTGGTGGTACCTGGCCTGGATGCCTTTCAAAGGGGATTGGACAGATTTATGGAGGAAAAATCAATCACAGGTTACAAGTCATGATGACTGTATGCAGCCTCCAGGTTTTAGAGGTAGCCTATCTCTGAATGCCAGATGCAAGTGAGTAGCAATAGGATACAGGTATCTTGTCGCCTTGTGTGCTACCTGAGGGCCAGTGTGAGATACAGGAAGCAGGACTAGATGGGCCCTTGGCCTGATCCAGCAAAATTCTTCTTATGTTCTTAAGTGGACTGAGAATTCTAGTCACAAGTGAAAGCAACATAGTTAAATCAACCTAAATAATAAGCTCTTTCAGGAATTAGAACACATTTATTATTGTTGTTGTAATGTTGCTGTTGTTGTTGTTGTTGTTGTTGTTGTTGTTGTTGTTATATTGCTCCTGCCAAGTGTATACATTCTTTATGAAAGTTAAGGATCAAGTCTTTCCCATTTCTATTAATGTCTGTTAATATTCAAGGTGAAGAATGCCCAATTTGGCAATTCCCCCCCCCCCCATTTTTAGACATGTTTCTGGTTCGGAAAATACCAGAGAGCCAGCCTTAAGCCTTTGTTATTGTTTTGGCTACGCTGAAGACTTTCTTGTGCCTTTTCCTAACCCATGACAGCTACACTTCTGAGAATGGCTGTCTACAGACGTTAATTTTTCTATTATCATAATGTCATAAAGAACATAAGAACACAAGAAGAGCCTTGCTGGATCAGGCCAAAGGCCCATCTAGTCCAGCTTCCTGTATCTCACAGTGGCCCCACCAGATGCCTCCGAGAGCACACAGCCAACAAGATAACCTGTTTCCTGTTGTCACTCCCTTGCACCTGGCACAGAAACACTGTGAAAGTTGTTCCTTTTGTTTCAAGGACATGGATGGAAGTTCCTTCATCGCTAATGTTCCTTCATCGCTTTTGCAATTCAGAATTAATTAGAAAAATAATCTTTTTAGCAGGGGCAGTTGATCCCTAAGAGTGGTAGCAGGGATAGCAATGTCTAACTAACAGCCCGATGCTACTTAACTCCCTGCGTGGCAATGCAGCAGCGCCAAAGTGGTGCCCACTGAATCCTGCAGGGGAGTTTCGGCATGTTGAGGCCTCAGGGTAAGGGAACATTTGTAAGCCTGTGCCAGGCGACTGGATCTACTCGGATATGCGCCAGCTCTATAGTCAGGGGATCAAGGACAGGAAGGGGGTAAAGATAATGGCATGCACCGCTGCCACCAATACCATCCCCATTCTGACCCTGATCCGCCCTCCTCTCCGCCCTATTGCCACCCAATCTTTCCCCTTCCTGCCCAGTTCCACCCCTCCCTGCCTCCCTCCACCCCCCTGTGCTGACTTACCAGCGCTGGTGGTCTTCCCCGGTCTGCTAGCATGAGAACCAGGCTGCTTGTTGCTCGCCACTCGTGGCAGCGGCCAGGCCGTGGCCACATGGCTTGTCACCTTTTGCAACAGCCATAAAGAGCCTTACATCGCTGGAATGCTCTAATAGGAATGGGCCATAACTGACTATTCACACCTACTAACTTTAACAACAGCAACAACAACACAATAATAAGAATAATAAGACTCAAAAAGAAGATCAGATCTAGGAAACAATTTTGGTCAAGGAGTCATGTTGTTACTATTGCCCAGAACGTCTGGCATGTGCATGCCATTAGCCTAAACTGCTTAGGGATCAAATAAAATAGCTTAAAGTCAAACTCTTTTGGCACTAAGATGACAGTGATGGTAGTCATTAAAGATGTGTTTGCTTAAGTATTAATGTCAGCACATCTACCATTGAAGCTAATACACAAACTTTGAAAAGATGTTCTTGTGATATGATACATTCTTGTAGTACTGTATAATCACAATAAGAATGTCATTGATATAACTATGCTTGATTCTCCTGTGGGCCTGTAAACTCTTGATTCTGGAATGGCAGCATTCTTCTGTCGAAAAGCAATCTTGGCCTTGGATGTTGATCTTTTGTATTACTCAGCAACAACAACATGCTCTTTATTCTTTAGGTAGAGTCCTGCATGAAATGTTTTTTCCCCCTTGATTTTAAGCATCTTAACCTGTTGAATGAGAACAATAAATCTGTCCCAAAGAAGCATGCAAACTGTTTTTGTTTTAAATTCATGGTTAACTAGAAATGAAAAAAGGGCTTGAGGAACTATATTATTGCAGTCAGTCTTTTTCCGTTTGTACAAATGGATATCCTTAGGCATCTGGGGTCTGAGTGGGAGCCAAAAATCATTTGTGTCAAATTGTTTATGAGAGGGCTTATTATCCCTGCAATGAAAAAGAATCATCATAAAACTTTACCTTTTCACCTTATTTGAGGGAGTGGAATTGGCATTCGAACCTTGGTGGGGACTTGGTAAGTCATTTCGCATAACCCCCTGCCCTGCTGTGATTTAGAAAACACCTTACAACCACAGGCTTCAGACCAACAGACCATGAAAAATGTTAGCTTTGCCACATTCCTAGAAGCTCAGGCAAACAAACAACAAGTCGACCATTCATTTCTACCTTCTAAAGCAAGTTGTTCGTTTATTAGATGTAAATGCCTACATGTAAATGCCTACAGGTGTATCAGTGTAAATTTCTTAGAGAAACGTTTTAAAAATACAGCAAGTCCTCACTTAAAGTCATTTCGTTTAAAGTTGATGGGAAAATGCTTTAGGAAAGTTCAGTGGTGTCACTAGCAGGCGTGTCACCCCCGGCGGGAGGTCGGCTGCATCGGGGCGTCACTAGGGGAGGGAGGTTGGCGTGTCACCCCCCCCCCACTGTTGCCCAGTACGAACCACTCACCACTCACGCCGGGAAGGGGTGACGAGGCCGACGACCACTCGCGTGGCGTCTTATTTGGCCACTCAGCTGCTTCTAACTAGGCCAGGGCAAGGCCCGCTCCAGGAGGGGGTGACGCGCTGGGAGGGTGACGCGCCGGGAGAGGGTGACACACCCAACCTCTCGTGTGACGTCTTCTTCAGCAGCTCAGCCACTTCTCACTAGGGCAGGGCAAGCCTGAAAGTGGCATGCACACAATGCCGCTTGAAGCCTTGCCCTCAGAAGGGCCTAACAAAGACGCGATTGGGTCTTCAGCCTTTCTGAGGGCAAGGCTTCAAGCAGCGTTGTGCACATGTCACTTTCAGCCTTGCCCTGCCCTAGTTAGAATTAGCCGAGACACCGAAGAAGATGCCACGCGAGCGGTCATCGGGCGTGTCACCCTTTCCCGGTACGTCACCCTCCCGCTGCATACCCCCTCCGGGCACGTCACCCTCGGGCCCCTCCCGCCACGCCCTAGCGACGCCAGTGGGAACGTTTACATTTATCAATTAGCCTATGGTAAAAATTGGTTTCATTATAAGTCATTTCACTTAAAGTCGCAGTTTCCGAAAAGAACCTATTGACAACTTTAAGTGAGGTTTTGCTGTATACTTTTGAATCAAACAAGCTTCCAGAGGCTGGATAAAAGATAAGCCTCCTGTCAGACATACAATTCTGAACGTTACCCTCTCTGCTTTAATAGACTTTTTTTTGGGGGGGGGGAGTAAAGAAATGATTCACATAAAGTTCTGAAAGTTCCTTGTTTGATCTTGTCCATGAACATTTTCACAAAACAAATTTCCCAGGTTTCATAGCCATTCATTATCTTTCTGCCCGTTTTCATCCAGCCCACAACACTGAGGCATTCAGACTTGGTTACAGATTATTCTTGTCAGCAGGTGATTTATTTGTAGGAAAAACAAAGGAAAACTTCCTGTCTGCCCCCTACTTCTAGATGTGCAGTGATTTACCATTTAGGAACTGTCATCCTCTTCTTTCTTTCTATTATGTGAAATTATGATCAGACTCTTACGACCTGAATTCTAGACACTGACAGCAGCCAGTGTGGTGGTGCAAGGCTGAGGCCTGGAGCAGAGCAGCCGATTGTCCTGGACAAGCAGTCTACAGATCAGGCTGGCAAACAGAGGCCCTTGGGGAGTCATTCATTCTGTTAGCAACTGCTGGTCTTCAGCTGAGGTGTAAATAACCCCAGACTCTACCCATTCACTGCTTGGCCAGACAATGTCTGGAAACAACCCCGAAGTCTGGAAAAACCACAGCACTTGTAGGGAAGGTCAGCTTTCGATTTCTGCTGCCCGTTTTGCACTCTTTCAGGAAGCTGCACCATCGAATCAGTCGCGGGCATGCAGTTGCCCCACCGTGGCAGGTCGTGTCATCTCCATCATCCCTGCATGATCATATGGAGCCAGAATACCTGAACCGATGCGTGGTTTATTACCTCTATTAACTATTAGTACTTAAGCTATGCTATAAGGGGCCAGTACGGATGTTCCAGCCTCACGAGATCATGCAGAGATGAGGATGCTGCATGGATGGGGAGGAGAGCATCACGTTCCTGCTTCTCTTCATGCAATGAAGACAGTATCATCTGAACTGGTCCATGAACAGGTTGAAAAATCTTTCTCCGCGGAAGTGCCAAACCAGACTTTCCCCTTTGCAGAGGCAGCTTATCGCTTCTTATGTCTCCACATCCTGAAGCACACAGGGGTTACTTACACACTTTCTCCCCATTTGAGCCAGAAAGCATTGACCCCAGAACGTGGGGAGGACTTGAGAGGGGTGGAACTGACATATCCATGTCTCCTGAAGCCTGGAGTCTCATTGTGAGAGACATCTCACGTAAAAATCTGTCTTCCCTGTTTTCTGAGAGTTGAGGGACCTTCAGCCCAATCCTATGGTTTTCTTGCCCTAGAATGGAGCTGCATCAAAATGGACTGTGTTACATGCTATGGTGGTGGTGGGGTGGTTTGGGAGGGTTGGGAGAGGTAAGGAAAAATATATCTTGCTGTAAAATAGTGCTGTAAGCCTCCCAATCACCAATGGGTTGCCATGGACCTGTGCGAGCTAAAGAGCTGGGGTAAGTCTAAGGAGAGAAAGGGGATGTGTCAGGAGGCTAGGAAGGGGATAGCATATCGGCATAGGTAGTGCATGCCAGGACACACCCCGTGCTGCCCTGATAACCACCTCCCCTCTTCGGTTTCCTCTCCATGCTGCCCACCCCGCCAACTCACCACCATTGTAGGCCTTCCTTCTCCCCCTGCTGGATAGCACCTTCCGTGACAGCTGGGAAGCACGTTCCACTGGTGGAACGCTAGTTCCGGCAGCAGTGAGGCTTGGACTGTATGACTCGGGCAATGGGTCAGACAAAGCCAGCCTTTGGGGGCATAGAAAATGAAAGCTAGTGGAAAATGAATGCCAGCGTTGAAATGTCTTCATACCGAGTGCATTTGAGTTGCATGTGTGTACCCCATCTTGTGCTTTGAGGGTACTCTCCAGCCCTGTGCAAACACAACTATGGAAGTGAAACTAAGAGCCCAATCCTATCCCCCATGCAGCTGCACCAAAAAGGCATGTACTGCATGCTATGGTGGGAGGGGGGCTGACTTGAAGGCAAACAGGAGGTAAGTAAAAAATATCTTTACTTACTTCCATGTAATCACTCAGGTCATTTATGGATCTCTTCAGACATACGACACCCATTTTGGTGGCGCATGTCCAAGGAGAGAAAAGGGGCAGGGAGATTTTGAAAAGAGGGCATAAGATTTGGCATGTGCGACTGCCACTGGATCCACCCTCCCTCCCCCTTTCCTCCTCCTCCCCGCCCACTGCCCTTCCCCACCGCTGATGTACCGGTCCCAGGAGATCCAGAGGCTGCCGGTCAGCAGGCACCGCTCACTGTTTCCGGCAGCAGCTGGGTAGCATGCGATAGCATGTCAT
Source organism: Plestiodon gilberti rubricaudatus (assembly GCA_026170595.1). Lineage (NCBI taxonomy): Eukaryota > Metazoa > Chordata > Lepidosauria > Squamata > Scincidae > Plestiodon > Plestiodon gilberti. The sequence continues at coordinate 215,409,713 of JANXHW010000002.1, read as the reverse complement.
GTGGTGTGATGCTGGAAGTTGGACTGTGCAGCTGGAACACAGGTTCCGGCAGCTCAGCCCAATGATGGGATTGGGCCGTTAGAATCCTTCCAACCCCACCAACTCTCTCACACAGGTTTTTTTTAATGTTAGGTAAGGTAATACTTAAGATGAAAGGTATAAGTAAGTACGGTAATTACTTTGCTGGCTTCATATTCAGCCTTCCACCTTCCTAGTGATGCCAGAGGGAGGAAAAGATAAGAAACGTCTGGATTTCAGCATGAAAAACTCCTCTCTTTTTTTGGCTGAATTTGAGACTTTTCAATCTGAAATGAATCCAAAAAATTATTGTCCTTCTTTTGAAAATCAATACTGTTCTGAGCAAATTCCCATTTCTTTTGTTTGCAGACTAACTTCAAATAGCAATGGATGCAAATTAGTTTGGCTAAGTACAGCTAACGGTGGATTGGGATCAGATGTACCACGGTACACTGTACTTCAGTTCACTTTTATGCTTTTCTTTAGTGTGTGTAAACCTTCACTGCTCCATATTTCAAATTCTGAAAACAGTAACTGGAAAATGTGATGTTTCAAAAACAATGTGTGCCTGATGTTACCTGCTTGGGGGAAAAAAGGATTCAAATGGGGGCAGTCTGGGATGCTATTTTGCATGATTGTATTTATAGGTCATCTCTCTGCCTAAAGACAGGTAATCAGAAAATAAAATAAATGCCATCTCAGGAGATAGTACAAGCCTAACGGAAAGTGGATGAAGTGGGAACCAAAGTGCATCTAATATAATGGTCCTGTAATGCACAATTGTTTGGAAATGTGAGTCCAACAGATCTGGTAGGTTTTTAAAAGTCCAAGTGTAGAGTTTTATTATTTAAAAGGTTTTATAAATATGTTCTAAATAGACCATGGAATTGCTATAGTAATTTGGGGGGGGGGGGGCGTTGGAAATGACTCAGCCATTTGGTTCTTATTTTATAAAACGAACAAGCGTTTGAACACTCATTTGATATGCTTGTTGATGCATCACAAAAAGGAGATATGCTTTGAATTCTCCTTAAAAAACCCCATGTAAACATACAGCTTATGTATAATTGCAACAAAATACCATCTCCTTAGAAAGTGCTTTCACATGCAATTTCCTCTTTGACTACTGCGTGTAAACATAGTTATTGAATTTGGGGAAACTTGTGGGCTTTAAGTGGTGCAATTGGGATCAATATCTTAACAAATGCAAATTATATTTTAAAATGTCCTTGCTTTGCAACAAAACGCCTGCCCCACAAAAGAGACAGAAATAGTAACAGGTATATTTCTTTCAACAAATGAAGGGCATCTGGATAACGATTCCATTCTCCATTTTGGTTATTCCATCCATCTGAATAACTGCTTGGAGGAGGGGAATGATTATACTTCATGCTCTACTCAGGGGCCTGGATACTCCTCTTTTTCATTCAACCTCCTGTTACTGCTCCTATTCCAGCCTCCCTTTCCCCCTGCTGCTAGCAGCGTACTGTATTTCTGGCTTTAAGTAACGTGGCTCGGCTTTGTGGCACCGACCGTGAGCCAACTCAGTATGTCGTTTTGTCACAGCTTGTTTGTTTGTTTTCCAAAATGCAGCCTTGGAGCTCGCAAACCGAGGCAGAAAACCTGCAAGGAGAGCAGGCTCTTAACACTTTCCCCTTGTGCCATTTGCCTGCTCAACATCACTTCCCCATTTCCTTTTGTCCTGCAAGGGGAAAAAATAGAGGTACACTAGTCTTTTCCCCTTGGGTGTCAAAAGAAAAAAAAGCAGCCTAATGGGATTCTTTCCTTTCCTTTTTTGGGTGCTGTGGAAGCTGAGTTTTTCTCTGCCTCTTGGCCATAAGTAGGCTTACCAGATCTCCAACCGGGACAGAGTGCTAGACCTTTAGGAGAAGGAATGTGGGCAGGTGTAGCTTGTTAAACCTTAGAGCACAATCCTATCCACACTTCCCTGGGAGCAAGTCTCACTGAACACAGTGTGGCTTGCTTCAGAGTAGACACGCCTAGGACTGTGCTCTAAGGTTTAACAAGCTACACCTGCCCACATTCCTTCTCCTGAAGGTCTAGCACTCTGTCCCGGTTGGAGATCTGGTAAGCCTAGCCATAAAGGACTCCTGACTGTAGCAAAGAGCCACCTTTCACTCCACTCTGCAAAACGGAGGGGTCCCACTTGTAAATGTTCTTGCCCTATATGTCCGTCTTTCTCTTTCCATCCCCATATCTCCTCCCCACCTCCTGCTACTCTTGCTTTCTTTCCTTCTTCTCTTCATTATACAAGCAATAAATAGAAGGGGCTGACAGAAAGCTGTGGGTGTGTGCAGCCACAGAGTTGAAAGGCAAGATTGTGTTCTTTGGCCTCAGAACATGTGCAGAGGGATGTCTTCGACAGAGGGGGCTGTCAGGCTGTCCTTACTTGCCCTATCCCTCCTCTTCTCCTTCTCCTACAGAAGGGCTAACACCCCCCCTCGTGGTTGTGTGTGTGTGTGTGTGTGTGTGTGTGTGTGTGTGTGTGTGTGTGTGTGTGTGTGTGTGTGTGTGTGTGTGTGTGTGTGTGGGAGAAACCATGTAATTCAATCAGTCCATGTGCTTCCTTCATCTAGACCAGTGGTTCCCAACCTGTGGTACGCATAGTGGTACGTGGACCATAGGCTGATGGTATGCGGGCGGCCCACAGCCATGATGGTAGCCGCCATACTGCCCGGTCCACGCCATGATGGAAGCCAAAAAGCAGTGGCTACAGCTTGGCTGAGCCGGCAGAGCTCTAACATGCGGCCTTTCTGAGCGGGGAATCTTTGTGTTCTCTGGCACCAACGCGAACCAAGACATAAGTGCCGATGACGTCATCAGCACTTACTTCCGGTGATACGTGGCTGCGTCGGAGGCTCCGGAGGTGGCACGCCACCGAAAAAAAATTGAGTACCTCTGATCTAGACATTACTGAAGCAGTGTGTGGGCCTTCACCTGGATCGTAAGGAAGTGGTTCCCACACAGCTGTGTAATGCGTGAATTGAATCTTAACATTGGAGCACAATATGATATAATCAGAGAATACTTTTGCTCAAACTGCCTGCACTCTCTCAAACTATACAAGTGTTTTCAAGTTCATGTGAATCAATCAGCTATTCGACCAGACCTAAAACACTAAACTTTCACCAACAGATGGAAAGGGCCAGGGGGTGGGAGGGACCTATCTGGCAGTCAGACAACACATCATTATATCCATACATTGCACTAAGTAATTGTTTGTTAAAGCTATACATTACTATTGCCATTTATGAAGGTTACTTATTCTTTCAAGGGGATATAACAACATTGGCAATAATAAGTAGAAGGCTAAAAACACTCTACTGAAATCAGTTCAGCATTACAGGAAGAAAAATGTAACAAGAATCCAAGAGTCTTGCAGTCCTGTATATATACAACTGTCCATTTCTGTGTAAATATGACAAATTCCATTTTAGTTTTCTTTTCCTCTTTCAAGTAGACTGCATGGTATTTCTGCTTTCTTATGTTTAATATTTCTTGGAACATCTTCAAGGAATTTCCAACTTATTACTTCAACCCTTTTCTTAACGCTTGAGGGCCACGGATCTCATTCAAGCACATTAAATAGTCTGAAAGGCTTCGATTTTCCTTCTCCTTTCTTCTCCAAATGCAATCGTTTGTAACAAGCTCATAATGTTATTGGAGCCGGAGATAAATTTCATCCTCTGGGTTTACAAAAAACAGGGTGCTTCAAGAGTTTATGGTTTATAACAAGAGCCTTTCTTCTATCTTTTCCCATCAGGGTGGCTGCAGCGTTACCAAAAATGACCCAGACAGGCCCATTTTCCACTGCCACAGACAGACAACGTAGAGCACACATGTGCCTTTGGATAATACTAAGCAGTAGTGCCACAACCTATTCCTTAAGCCTTAGATGCCAGACTGTTATTGTGGCTTAACAAACAACTTGCAAAGCCCAAAATGGGATGCGGTAAGGTTGCCTTCTCCGCTACTCAAAGTCATAGTCTCGACTTAGATCAACTGGGACTGAGTTTAGACATGAGGTAATGCGTTGGAAACAGCAGGGTGGATGCATCCCATCATAGGTTCCTTGCTTCATATATTACACTGAAAGAGCAAGTGGTGAAAGTTGCATTACACCACGTTCAGAGAATGCCTCTGGAAGCATATCCCTGTGACAGATCATTTTTAGCATATAAAGAAGGGGGCATCGCCCCCTTCACCGACCTCAACATTGTCTCTAACACGCAGTAAGGCGCCCCTTTGTCTCTGTTGGCACTTCCAAATGAATTGTTCAGAACACCAAAGGCAGGACTGAGATGAATGGGGAGTAGGCTAGAAATCATGCGGCAGGGGCTGCCCTCCATGAGCCCCAGTGAGGCCAGAACTGCAGGCCTTTAGCTTCTCCCCAGCTGGCCAGGAAAAAGGAAGAGGGGGAGAATTGCAGCAGTGGCTGCTCCAGCCAGACCGGCCACCCCTACAGTACTTTTTTCCTCACTCCCTTTTTTCTCCTCCTCACCTTCCTCTTAGTTTTCAAGTGGCAGAATGGCAAGAAGAGCAAGGGGGCCGTTGGCTGGGGAGAAAAGGAGCAGGACACCGAGAAGGTAGAGGTGATCAATCCCTGTTTCCCTGGGCTTTCCCTCCAAGCACTGGAATGTGCCTGCTGATTGGTTCGCATTCCTATCCGTTTTGTTTCACTCTTCCAACCAGGGAGTGCTACGACGTCACTCCAGCAACTGTAAAAATCCCAGCAGCACACAGGAAGCTGTGTATTAGTTCCACGCCAGCAGCCTGAGACCCCGTGGGACTCAGAGCCAGGAGCACCCACTTGCTGAGCAGCGAGAGAAAAGGGCTGGAGATGCATTCGGGCAAGGTGATGTAGCTAAGGGAAAAGGTCTAGCTAGAACACGTCAGGTGTTCTGTTTCATTTCAGTCTGTTTTGCAAAGTCCTTCCAGCTATCACCTTTCTTCCCCAGTTGCTGTTTAAACTTTTCATAAAAAATGGTTCTATTTTAACCCCTGGTTTGCCAGGACTCTGGTACTCACTCTGTGGATGCTAATGTGAGAGATTCTAATAGGAACCCCCCCTGGGGTTTAGAGTCCTGCTGGGAGGGGTTTTATTTTTTGCCCAGACAGCCTCCCTCTGTCTAGTCTTATAGCCTGGGCTGGTGGCAGTGAGTATATTATTATTATTATTATTATTATTATTATTATTATTATATTAACAGTATTTACATACCACTTTTCAACAAAAAGTGGTTTACAGACAAAATCAAATGATTAAATGGCTCCCTGCCCCCAAAGGGCTCACAATCAATTCTACCAAGTCTTTTCCCAACTCAGCTGCTTGTCCAACAAAGAAAGGGTAAGGGGGGGGGGGGAACATGCTAATTACTAGGCACTACTTCCCTGGGTCAGCCTGCAATCTCTAGGGAGTCTCCTCTTGTCCATGATAGTAGGGAACAGGGTGCCCATTGGCCAAAGATTCCAGGGTTGGAGCCCTCATTCAAAAAACTCCTCTCCTGCAATACTGTCTTAGACGGTGCCCCTCAGGAATGGGCTTCTGAGTGATTTGTGTAGAGACTTCCTTTACAGCAGCAGTTCTACTCAGGAAGATGTAACACATCAGATGCCTTCTCTCTTTGGTGTGCTCCACCTAACCAGCAGGCACTGGAGCTCCCTCAAGGTGCTCCTCCCTCCTGCCCGCAGCCCACCGCAAAAAGGAAGGACCGCCACCAATTGCGCTTCTTCCCATTGCTGTGTGTTGAAGCAGGCAGCGCCTCAGAGTCTCTTCTGTGGGTTTGCTAAAAAAAGGCTCAGCACACCACTGTAGCTTGCCAGTCCCTCCCAGTGGGTTGTGTTTGGGGAAAGAAACTGCAGAAAGGGACGGTCAGGGCAGGGGAAGTCACAGAAATGGGAGGGCTGAAGGTAGTACAGTCTGTTTTGCACAGAAAAAGCAAACAAACAAAGGGCCCAATCTTATCCAATGTACCAGCATCAATGCAGCCCTGAGGTAAGGGAACAAACATTCCCCGATGTTGAGGAGGCCTCTGTGACTGCCCCCCCCACACTGCGGGATGCAGTGCATGCCCCATTGGCACAGCTGTATCAGTGCTGGAAAGTTGGATAGGATTGGGCCCAAAATGTATCAGGGAGTGCAGTTCCATGATGGACCCAAACGGGCTTTGGCTGCACCTGAAGCAGGTATTCCTATCTCTGTCCTCACTCAAGAACATTCTCCTCTTGGGTGTGAGATCTTGACAGGGTACTAACTGCCCGCTTTGAAGAACTTTTTTTTTCTGTTAGAAGAGGAAGTGGACAGCACAAATGTCTAGGGCAAATCAGCAGTTAAATGCTTCCCCATGCACCCAAGCATTTGTGTCACTTGGTTCAAGAAGTAAATCAGGTGGGTTTAACTCTGCCAGACTAAAGAATAAGCGAACTTGGGGACGATGGAGACGATGAAGTGGGATTGCCTGGAGGAGGACAAAGGGCCAGTTCGGACAATATTTACCTGCCCCAACTGGCCCCACACAGTTAAAGATGTGCATAGAGGGACACACCCTCCCCCCCAGTGGCGTCACTGCAGGGGGGGCAGAGCTCTAAGTTCCGCCACGATCTGACCCTCCGTTACATGGGTGAATGAAGCGGCCCCGCCCCCTCACCTTCGGAGCCTTTCAGGGCAGCAAAAGCAACGCGCAGGGAGTCTCCTGTGCGTTGTTTTCACCGCCTTGAATGGTTCTGAAGGCGAGGGGGCGGGGCCACTTCGTTCACCCGTGTAACGGAGGATCGGATCACGGCGGAACTTAGAGCTCCGCCCCCCTGCAGTGACGCCAGTGCCTCCCCCCTCTCCTGGCTCCCCAGTTAGTTCTTTCCTTTACACACAATACTTAAGCCTACTTTAAAAGTATCATGTCAGGCTGGTTCAGGCAGGAAAGTATCATTAAAACCATGCCCCAAACTGCTATTACTGGCTTTGAGGCTTTCCACAGGCGGCATTCCTTAGCCAAAACCTTCGGGACAGCTGGAAACATAGTAACTCACAGACGTGAACTGGTACATCAATGATCTGAAACAACTAGGACCTCCAACAGTCTGGTTCTGGTGACTGGGAGTATTAGGGATTGGGGTTTTTTAATCTCTTTTCTTTTGTAGTGTGCAAAGCGGTGCCTCCTGGGTTTTGAGTAGGCATATCTTGTACATGAGGGGAGTGCTTGCCAAGAGGCCTCTCTGGGAGAGTTTGCTAGTTGGTATGCTTTCTTGTGGTACACTTTCCCACTTGCCGTCGTACCTGACCTGACACAATTTGCTCAAACACAGTTACACAGAAACCCTAAAACACAGTGCAGACATATTCTTCAAAACACATCAAACAGCTATTGCAAGAGCAAACTGAGGGAATAGCACTTTCAAGTCCTCCTCTGGGGGTAGGTAGGGGAATAGAATACAAATTAATATCTCTTGCCATGAGTTGTTCCTTGGTAGTTCTGCCCCTTTGCTAGAAGGCCTGTCTACAGTGGCAGTGCAAATTATACTGTACAACCAACCAGGCATTCTTGATCGACCTGCGCCTAATTCCCACCCTCTTTGTGTGTTTATCTCCAGAAAGCAACAAAGCTTGTCTTGGCCCTGCTCTTTTCAATAGGCCAACAAGGGGGATGAAGTAACCAATCGAAGTGCATGCAGCTCATTGCCCACCTGTCCTGTGTGTGAAAGGAGAGACCTACTATTGCTATTGAGGCAGGAGAAGCCATACATTTAATGACCAGAGCATCTTGACTTCTGATTCCTTTGCAATTTTATTTCCTCCCCTGAAATGAGAGAGCTGTGTGTTGAAAGCAATGGTGAAATCCAGGAAATGAGCATAGGTGTGATTGGACCAGACCCTAATAGTTCCTAATATCAAAAACAGTAGTTCCCCTTCTTTCTAAATTTGTTTTTATTCTTTATGGAGAATTTATGTATGTAATGGTGCTTAAACACCTATAGTTGAAATGCATCTACATGCAGCTTGCTGGATCAGAAGACCTGCATGCATTTATGTGCTGGATTGGGGCTGGGAGATGGCCTGAGAATGCAATTTAAGCAGAATACTGCAATCGTTGTTGTAACCCAAGGGTCAATGTGGGTGAATTTTGCCTAGAAATCCAAACCAACCTCAGCCGCATCTCTAAACTGCACTTTCAGACTATGGTGAAACTCTGACAAAGAGAGAGGACTTACCAAATGTCTCAGAGCAGAGAGTTTCACAGAGTGGGACCCACCACCAAGAATTCCCTCCTGCAGGTTACCATTATGTGGCATCTCCTTCATAGGTGGAAGCCACAAGAAGGTCTCCCTAAAGACCTTGTGGGATGGGAGATTCATGCGAGAGAAGGCAATCCCCGAGATACTTTGGTCCTAAGCCTTGTTGAGCTTTAAAGGTCATCACCAATCTTAACTTGCACCCAGAAACATACTGGCAGCCAACGCAGCCGCAACAGGGGTGTTCAATAATCAGGCTGATGATCCCTCAGTAGCACCCAAGCAACTATACATTTTGTACCAGCTTGGGTTTCTGGAAAGTCGTTAGAAGCAGCCGCATGTCGTGTGTGTTACAGTCGTAGCCCAAATGTGAGTCAGCTAAGGTGTGGATTGGATTCCTGGGACAGGACCTGACTGAAACAGAAGCAGGTGTAGATGGTGCATCACCTGAAGCTGAGCAAAAGCCTCCGGGTCCATGGCTGCTACCTATCTAGGAGAAAGACCAGGTCCAAACAATGTACTCCCAAGCTATGCACCTGATCTTTCAGGGGGAGTGCTACCACATCTGGAGCAGGTCGACACCACATTGCCGTCCCATAAGGTCTCTCAATCAGAAGAACCTCTGTCTTGCCTGGATTTAATTTCAGTTTGTTATCCCTCATCCACCCCTTGACGTTAGAGCAACATCTTTGCAACCTTTCCCTTTCTTGCAGGTTGGATACGGCAAGGCACCCAATTTTCTTCAGACACACAAGAACTAATTTTATTTATTCAAACAAAGCATAGTGCAGTCTGTAACATAGCCTTGGGGGATGCAGCAGCCTTAAGCATTTCCATCAATAGCCAATCGTTTTGTTGTTGTCCGATATCTATGGAAATGTTTGATGTTTGAGCATGCAATATAAATAGGACAAACTCTAGCACATATACAAACAGTAATGTTATCTTGCATGAGAGGCTCTCCCATGGAAAACTAATACAAAGGTTTTTTTGTTGATCTTGAAAGAACAACTCCCTTTTTTGTGCTTGGTGTTCATTTGAAACAATAATATTTTCAGTGTGTCAGCTTGATAATGAGTGATTATCATCTAACATTTCTTTCTCAGGCAACTGCCTATTAGTAGAAATGAAAAAAAAAATGTAATGCCCCCATGACAAGGTCGTTTAGGGCATAAAATGAAAGGAAATAGGTATTTAGGTAACTGTGCATGGTTTTTATTTTCTCTAATTTTCAGATTACTTTCGATGAGGTCTCTTCAGAGTCCAAATGTCCTGATGTGAAATAGATACTATCTAAATCATTAGAGATCATTCGTTGCCATGTGCCACCTTTTAGGGCAATTAAAGCTGACCTTGGGGTTACCTAGCTGAACACTCACTGACCTAGGGCACTTCCTTTGAATATGAATGAGGTTGTAATACAAATACAGTCAGAAACAGCATCACTCCTGGCACAGATAATGCCTGTGTTAAATGGGAACGAAAGTCTGATGTAAGCCTCATATGCCACCAGAATATGTAGGCTATTGATTAAGAACATTCTCTGTTGGGATTAACCTGGTTTCTTTTTTTTTTTTAAGCCAACATCTGGAGTCTATCCTTTCTAACCCCCTCGCTACTCAACCCCTTGCAACCCTACAATCACAAAATAAAAGAGCAAATGAAACCTGGACCAAATTTGGCCATAGATTTTGTGCCAGAAATTTTTATCACAATATTTTTGTCAGTTTCTGATATATACTAAGCAAAATCCTGAACCTCCACCCCTGTTTCTCTCTAGGCGCACATGTACGTATGCACACATCCTCCTCTCTTGAACTCTGGAGTTATTTCTTTGTACTTTCACGTTTCAGGTAGTTGTTCTTGTTACTTAAATGGATAGCACCTGTGCACCAGATTTATAGCCTTTTGATCTCCATATATTTTATTAGGCAATTAACTTCCATTGTGTATTGCTGGTGAATAGTCTCCTTGGACAAGACTGGAAAGTGAGCCAATCTGCGGTCTTTACATTTCACCTTCTTGATTCGGTAGGATGAATGAAGGAACGATCTCTATTTAAAGTTAGAGAACACGGAGGCAAGGATGAGTGAAGCTGAGAAACTGGAGTTACGGAACGAATGACACGTTGAACGATTCCTGCCAGCATCAGCTAAAATGGCAGAAAATAAGCAAGCACGGCACGAAATAAATGTGCATGCTATTTGTCCACAAAAATGTGTGGTACAATTATGTCCTTCTGCTATTGTGATGATCAATATTAATATACCATTTATCAACAAAAACATTCACAAAGTGGTTAATAGAGCAAAATAACTAAATAAGTAGTCCCTGTCTCAAAAAGAGCTCACGATGTAAAATGATGCAGAAGAGACACCAGCAAACAGTCCCTAAAAAATTCAATATGCGTTTTTGGGCTTTTAGACCATGGTCTGCATGAACTTGCTCTTCCTGAGGTTTCACTCTGAACTGTGCAGAACATTCTGAAAGGAAAGACTGGCCCACGACCAGTCTGTCGTACCTAGGAAAGTTGCAATGGTCAGCACATACTGTCGACTGACTGTTAGTAACCCCTCAAGTAGGCTCTTAATTTCAGCAGTCCGACCATGAAAGTCTTGGTAATTATATCAGTCACTAGAAAAGATGCTATGTTGGGGTGAAGAGGGGCAGTTGCTCTGCCCTTGCTAAATATAAAAAGTGCCTCTTTGTCCAGTTAGTGGGGGTCCACTATGGCTAACTCTTACCAGTTCTGAGAAAGCCCAAAGCATGTTTATTTCACTCTCATAAAAGCATTGAGGGAAAATAATGGCACCTGGAATTCTTTAGCATGGCAATGCGCCTTATCTTAATAGGTGCTGGTCTGAAATCCAATCCCCCTAGTGACCTACTTGAGAAATGGCTGGGACCCACCTGTTTTTGTAAAAGCTTTCCTCTGAAAAACCATACGTGGATTACGAATAGCAGACAATTTGTGGCAGGTCTCTTTTCAGGACATATGGGAAACAGCAACTAGCCATGTTTGTCTGGAAACAAAAGGCCTTCGAGACCGAATGCACAGGAGTGGTCTAGCAGACCCCTGTATTCTGTTTCATCTGGCAATGGCATGAAATAATCAGTATTCTGCTTATTGGTACATGATGCCTTCAGAAATGGTTAAAAGTACTTTCTTGCCACCGCTCAGCCACTGGTGCTCTCCAGAACCCTCATTCGGAGGAACCTCTTACACTTACTCTTGGATTTGAAAGCTGCCTAACCTTGAAAAGTTTTCAAAGTTCCACTGACAATGGCGAATGGCTTCTTCAGACAGTATGTGGAAGCGGCAAGAGCAGATGAGTAAGTGACCTGTGTATCTGCTTCTTGTGTTTCCTATGTAGCGTCCAAAAAGAGAATTAGATTTTGTAGTAAATTCCTCCAAACTAAGAAGACAGCTGCATTAAAAAAATACACAATGACCCTACATCTTTTCTTCCAGACATGCTTTGAGGGGAACCCTTTCTCAAGAAATAAAACTTTACAAATAAAGGCAACTGGAATGTGATCATCTAACATTCCTTGGAAGATGGTTTGAAAAAAAAAAACACATAACCAAACTATTCTAACCATCATTTTTAAGGATGCTTAAACCATAGGAGTTAGAAGCTGCTAATCAGTGAATGCCACTCAAGGATTATGACAGGAACAATGCGGCTATTTGAGCTTAGACCATTCATTGGCACTTGCCTCTGGGTTTGTGGCCACGCCGAAGCTCAGAAAGGCAAGGTAAGGCACAGGAGAGGGAGGGTGGGCATTACCTGTGCCTAGAGCATGCGTGCACAAGCTCTGCCTGGCAGAGCTCGAGGTGCCACTTTTGGGGCTCCGATGCGGTGCCGTGCAGCCAAGATGGTGATCATCTTCTTGGCCACTGGCAGCCCATGTACCACCAGCCTGTGGTCTGCGTACTACCTAATGGTCCATGTACCACAGTCTGCTTTGGACTATTTTCAGTCGTCATCATCATCATCATCATCATCATCATCATCATCATCATCATCATCATCATCAAGAGCTGTTAGATGAGTAAGAGCCTTGGTTTATTTGTATATTCCCCTGAGAAAGTCTTGGAGAATGAAGAAACGTGGAGCACAAGCAGCCTGTTCACATGAAGTAAGATGGCTGGATGGCAGTATGGAGAGGTGCTCATGGTCCTTCCATTCCAAATGGCAGGGCAATAGGAGGGAGAGTTAAGGGCTCCATTAAGCTGTATTGGGAAGGATCACTACCTATGCATGTAACTTTGTGATTTATTACTTGAGGGAGTGATTAATGCTCTTCTTGGCATGAACTTTCACAAGCAAGAGCTTTCTGTCTGCTGGACAAAAATTTCCCTGTGCTATTGGTCGACAGGGAAAGGCGGGAGGAAGAGGCAATTGCACTTCCTTCTCTTTCTCATTGGCCAATAGGGTGGGGGGGGGCCTTGTATCTACCTTATTCTTTCATGTGGCTCTTATTTGGGGCTCTTATTTGTTTTCTGAAGTTTATTTTAAAACTAAGAGCTTCACGGTGCTTCATAGATACTATGAACAGCTTCATAGATACTATGCCGTGGCGAGAGCGCACGCTCCCCTGACGCAGGGTGTCGTGCAAGTGCCGTAAAGCACTTGTGCGACACCCGGCAAGCAAGCAGCGCCGGCGCTGCAGCCTGGGCTGCTTGCCCCACCATCTCCCCGACCCTGCGCCGGCCAGAGCAGGTAAGACCCAGAGCAAGGGTGGGGGGAGGGTGGCCATTGGCCACCTGGGACCTGGAGAGGGTGGGGATACCGGGGGCTGAGATCCCCGGTATCCCGAGCTCCCTCCAGGCCCCAGATACACTGGCCATGTCACCGTTAATGTGCGCAAGCTCTAGAGCTCGTGCACATTTGAGGAGGCCCATAGGGCCTCCCGCCGCTTACACGGGGGGAAGGGGACGATTGTCCCCTTCTTCTGCGTTGTTCCCAGGCTGCCCTGGGGCAGCCCAGGAACTGGATAGGATACGGCGGCTGGCCCTTTAGGCCGGTCGCCATATCCTACACAGAATTGGGCTGTTCAGAAGGTAATTATTACTCTAACACAACAAGAAACTAAGCACTTCTAGAATGTTAAATATCAAAATAATCAAGGTGTTATCACTGAACGTATTAGGAAACTAGTGTAAAAAAACCCCATATTTCTAGTTGTCAATCTTGACATGTAAGCCAATCAATTCCCCCCGCCCCCCAGTGTGACTGATTACTGATTTTGGGGAAATTGTTAGTAATCCTGATGAAACTGAACTGCAGTGTAAATAACTGTACAGGTGATTAGAATAGAAACACTTGCTAGCTTACTAGTTGCTGCAGAGGTACTTTTTTGAACTGGAAATATAATTTGCTTTAATTTTTAAATGAGATTTTGGATTTTGCCAAAACCCCTAATGATGTTGTTATAGTTATAATTTGAGTATTTAGGATCCATAATTGCCTTTGACTGCAAATTGTTAGAAGGGCAGTTTTCTTCAGAGTTGAAATAAAATCTTTGATCTGTACTGCTGGTACCCAGATAATTATGTCATTTTTAATTTTGAGGTAAGTTTGGTTCCCGATGCAGACTGACTTTCCTAAAATCTTGCTGTTTTAGGTTTTAGTTTAGACTGACTAGCTATATGAATAATGATCAATTTATATTTTTAGAAATCCTTCTCATTTTTACTTCCTCCCAGCTGGCAAGCCAGACACACAAAGGACGCTGATGGCAATTTATCAAAATGCAGATTACTGTACTTTTCTTAAAAAAGTAAAATAAAATAAAATTAAGAACAGATTGAAAAGTCATCTAACTGTTTCTTCTAACTCAGTACTTAAGATAGCAAGGGAAAATACCAGCCAACTAAATAGATTCCAGGTGAATATTCAGTACCTGACGTCTTGAGTAATGCTCCATCATACTGGCAAGTCTAGGTTGGAATCCAGAATCAAACTGAATAATGAAATGCATTCACAAAAAATGTGTGTGTGTGTGTGTGTGTGTGTGTGTGTGTGTGTGTGTGTGTGTGTGTGTGTGTGTGTGTGCAAGCAAACGTTTCATTTTTAAAACAATTCATTTCAAGCATCTGCTTTATGCACTGTTGCTGTCAATGCGTTATTGACATAAATGCGCTTAAGCATACCTAACCTAGGTTTTGATTGTGGCTTAAATAAATAAATGAACAGGAAGGGATCCTTTCGGAGTCTAGCACAAAAGGGCACAGAAAACATGCCTACTTAGATTTTACTTAAACTGATCACAAGAAGACTGAATCTTTTAGTGTAATGTAGCTATAACAGCAGAGTGAATGAATTTTTGGGATGTCGTTGAAGCATTGAGATGTCAGTACCTCTATAATGGGGTGGGGCTATGTCTACACTGAGTCCAGGGCTCAATGACAATTTCAAGCTATAATGGATGTACATACTAAAGTGCAAATGGAATTATTATAGAAAGGGAAAGCTTGAAAAGAGCCCTACTACTTTCACTTCCAAAATATTCTGGAATGTCAGTTTCTGTATACTTTATATGGATGGAAATGCCTGTTCAACTCTATTTCTGCCTTATTTACATAGCTCTTAGGCATTTGGGACTTAAGCCAATGTCCCTCAAATCTTTGTCTGACACTCTAGTAACCAGACCAGACTTGGGCTGCAATTCTATATACATTACCTAGGAGGAAGACCCATTGTACTCCGTTGGACTTGCATATTAATAAATATGCCTAGGATTGTGCTGTTGCAAATCACCAAAACTGTTGATTTGGATAAGTGTCATAACACAGTCAAATTGAAATGCTAATAGGTCATGTTTCAGGGCTGTTGCAATATTAGATTGTGGATTTTTATACAACAAAGAGTCATGTCAACTGTTTCTGCCACAAGGTATCATGTGAAGGGAACAAAGGGAAATACAGTATGCAGTTGCTATCTATTTCTTTGTGCCTATCCACAGGCAAATTACACATGTCAGAAATAATGGATCTTCTTCTTTTAAAAGGTCTTTAATACAGAAAAGAAAGCCAGAACGAATTTAATCAAATAACAGCGCAATCCGACTTAACTTTTGTGCCGGTGTAGCCAGTGGCGCAGCGAGAACGGGAGGCCCCAGAACAGAAAAGGGATTTCAAATCCCCTCCAAAAGAGGAATTCAAAGGGGATTTGAATCCCTTTTCCATTCTGGGGCCTCCCGTTCTCGCTGTGCCGCTGGTTACACCAGCACAAAAGTTAAGTCGGATTGTGCTGTTAAGCACTTAATATGGCCCAGAACTTATGGCCCAATCCTATTCCCCACCATCTTCCGCCATGCAGCTGTGCCAATGGAGTGTGCACTGCATGCAATAGTGTGTGTGCGTGTGCGTGTGCACGCGCGCATGTGTATGTGGTGGTGGTGATCAGATGGCCAGTGAGAAGTAAATCAAAATAACTTTTACTTCTCTTCCAGTAGGCCGCCTCATTGCCAATGGGTCTCCTCAAACCCATGCCAGCTCTTATGCTGGCATAAGTCTGAGGAGAGGAAGGAGGCAGGTCCAGGCCAGGAAAGGGGGATAGAATCCAGTGTGCATGACTGTCGCTGAGATCCTCCCCCCCTCTGGCCATCCACTGCCCCTTCGTTCCCACCTCCCTGCCCCCAAACTCCCCTAAACTGCCCACAACCACCACCACCCACCTTACCTGCAGGCTGAATCCATCAGTGGCGAGAGCGCAGAGCTGCTGGCAGCAGCACGCCATTTGCAGTGGCCACTGCGGCCTTTACAACAGTGGAACACGAGATCCGCTGTCATAAAGGCCCCTTAGGGTTGGGTTGTATTTGAAATTAAAACACTATACAGTATATAAAGAATGAGAAGGCCAGTGTTTTTTAAATTGATTTATTAACATTTTATTCTGTTTTACTGGGAGGAGGGGAGGAATTTCTCTGCCTCCAGGACGGAGTGGGATAAATTCTAAATAGATAAAATAAATATGTAAATTTAAAATCACACCATTTTATCATAAACAGAAATAAATACAGTACACTGGAAATAAAGAATAATGTAGCATAATTGTGGAACCTGCTGTTCATACATCATCCTCAAGTCAGCCAGTGCAAATGTCCCTCTTACCATTGATTCAAATGGATGTAGATGAAATACTATACCTAAAATAGCAATTAAAAAGCTAACGAGAGAGAGGAAGGGAGGGAGGGGGCATGCATAAGCTAGGTTACTTATAATAATGTAAAAAACCAGAACAAATTGAAAGAAGTCATTTTCAGTTGATCCATGTGATCAGCGTATGCTTTTCATGAATGAAATCGTTTAACGTGAACTATGGTTTCATCCCCCCCACACACACACACCAATCCACACTGTCCTTACAGCAGCGATGTATTTGTAATCAAGGCGGCTTAATCCTGTTCATTTCCATGTGTGCCTCTTCGTAGCCTGACACCTCGCCTGTCCTGGGGCCAGGGAAAGCGAACATTACAATTCTTACAATTCGAGTAGCAGTTCTAGCCCTCAGGGAGGAGCTGTCCCAATCACCCTGCCGAGCCCTTTCATTCTACAGATTACATCTTGCACCAACAGTTTGTGTGTGGGAAAAATCAAAGATGTCAACGACTCCTCGGAGGACTCGGCACTCCATGCAAGGTGCCCAATCACAGAAGTCCATGCTTTTGACCCTTGAACCTGCTGAGCATAATTAATTGGAGGCCAGTTTAAAGAAAACCATGGCCTCCAGCGGGTACCTGCTGTCATTATTCAGTCCTTCACATCAAGCGTCAGCATTAGAATAATCACTGACATGCCAGAGCAATGAAAGAAACTTGTTGTTAAGGGCCTGAATGAAGCTTCTCCAAACCCAGATATGTTCAGATTACTGGCATGTTGTTTACGGTGCTATTTCTTTTTAAAATTAAGAAGGCAAAAGTTAACAACAGGCCCAGGACCTTTTTCTTTTTTTTCCTTCCATTTATTTAGCAAGTGTTGATGGACAGCCCATGAATGACATTCCAGAACAGTTTGAAGCATAACAATGTTTCCAAATAAAATAAAGGAACTCATATGCCCGAATGAAACCTAACAGACTAGAAAGATGTGATTGCTGGAATGCTCAAACGATTAGCACATCATCCGGCCACTCTTTGGTATCCTTTCCAAGTACTCAGTGTTCTCTATCCTAGGAAGGCATGTCATGTCGACCTATACTGACGGCCAAAGGGTTCCCAAATCTGGCGCACTAGTTATCCCTGGCATGAAACATTCCCTCTTCCGGCCCATCTATCTTCACATCACCTGGAGATTTCAGGAGCTTCAGAGCGGAGTAGGAGGCAGTACAGAGAAGCGGTCGCAATGACAGCTCTCTCCCCATTTTTTCCCAAGGTCTTATCATTGAGCATGTAAGGCTGTGGGAAAGATTGGGCAATGAGCAAGGCTGGAAAGACTGATCTGTCCAATGGTCCTGCACAACTTCAAGGCTGATTTTTGGTTTTGACTTTTGGGCCCAGGCCACCCACCGGATCCTATCCGCATTTCCCAAGGTCTACTCGGGGGAAGGGGACGTTCATCCCCTTCCCCCTGTGTAATGTGGGGAGGCTCCAATGGGCCTTCTCGGATTCCCACCAGCTATTTAGCTGGCGCAAGTCTGAGGAGGCCATGTAATGGTGGAGCCGGCTTGGAACCGGGACGGGGATATATGGCGGCTGCCATCCCTCCCCCCCCCGGGCTGGCTCGGCCAATGGCGCCCCTCCCTCACCTCCTGCACCGCCCGTGCGCCCACCAGGGGATCACTTACCTTCTCCGGCAGCCACAGGAGCAATCTGGTGGCAAAGTGAGGGCGGCTGGCCTCCGCGCCAGCCATCCTTACTCGAATGTCATGGCAAATGTGCTTTACAGCACATTTGCAACGACTTGGAACAGCAGAGTGCTCGGTCCGCCATTCAATTGTTCCGATGGATTGCACTCTCAGAGTCTCATCATTTCAGTGGAAAATTCCACTGATTCAGCAATGGACACTTCCCACTTAATATTTGAAAACAAGAAACTTAAAAAATGGTCCCTGGGATTCTAGTACCTTTATTTGTGAGTTGATTTAAAAAAAACCAGTGGTGACCCAGCCTGGAACTGGTTGTGTGTTGAAGTCATTCTCCCTTTTCCGTGACTTGCTGGGAGTTCCTTGTGATTCATTCTTAAGGAAAACAGTCAAGACTTTGCGATAGTATCTTTATGTAACATTTTAAATGGGGCCAGTTGAATAAGCTACTTCTAACTTATTGTTAACCTAAACTAAATCCCTTTGCAAAATTATATGGACTGCAATAAATAATAACATATATCCCGGTATATACAGGTCACAGAGAGGGTTTGGTAACTCCAAAAGTATTCAGTTGTAAGTGGTTAAAAGTTCAGCGCAGTCAGCAGGGCGGTATCATATCCTATTGTTATTAATACCTGCAATAATTGAATACCAGAATGCACATTAAAAGCTCATTTTTTTAACCTAGAGTCATTATTGTTGAAGGCCTCAGCAGTACTATAGTTAAACGTTTCAAACTCAGGTTATAATTTAAGAATGATTTAAACACTTTGCTCCAGTTTTTAAACAAAGCTCTCTCTCTCTCTCTCTCTCTCTCTCTCTCTCTCTCTCTCTCTCTCTCTCTCTCCTGAATTACCACTTAGACAAGAGCCACAGTAAAAATAAAAGTAATTTATTGAGCTTTTTATGAACAGCATGCTGCAATTCTATCACTCTTTCATTCAGTGGTTCAACAACTTCCTGTTGCTGACTTGTTAGCAGGTATTTTGAAGACTGAATGGCTTGATGTTATCAATTTGTGGCAGAAAGCTGTGCGTGTTGTGACTGATTTGATTTACTGAAGCACCATATCCTGGCTTCAGCGTTGAGAGAAATAATCTTCATTTTTCAAGCAGCACACTAAAAGATGTTGTCAGTCTAAGATCAACAATGAAAACAGATATTGTGCAAGGGAAATGCAATATTTGCCTCACTGTTTTGTCTGATATTTCTAATGTTTTGTCTAATGCTTGGTAGGTTTCTTAAAAGCAGTATGTTTTATGTTTGGCAGTTTGTAACTTAGCCATTAGAGAGATGACAGATTTGTCTTATTTGGGCAATTCCTGATTGTCATTCTTTCATTGACTTATGTTACTTATAGCTTGAAGCCCAACTTGCTGAATCGGCACGAGAATATGGTATGATGCAAAACCTCAAAAGTGTAGACACTGCTGTAGAGATACACAGGTGTGTTCATAAACACAGTGTATGATTTTCCCATGAAACTCAAGGCTAGACGATGCAAGGATGGCCATTGGCTTAGATGGTTTTCAGGGGGGATTGGACAAATTTGTGATATGCATATCAAACTCTACTCAAAATGATTGATTGGCATAACCACTTTCCTCTCTGCATGTACACATGGAGGCAGGGCCGGTGCCAGGATATTTTGCGCCCTAGGCAAGGCTAACTACTTGCACCTCCCAAAAAAATGCCAACTTCAGTTTTCAAAAACTGTGCTTCTCAAAGATCAGGACTGTGCCCCCCTGAGGCCTGAGCCCAAGGCCTAATGATAGCACAGGCCCTGCATGGACATTTTGCTCATTTAGCCAGTGGAAGCAAAATGTCGGACTCTATGGACCTTGATCTGATCCAGCAAGGCAATTCTTATGTTCCATTCAATTTCGGGAGGACAATGATACAGTATTAGTGCTTGGAGATGGGATGCCTGTTGGAACCCAACTAGCTTCTGCATTTGCTAAAGCGTTAGAACAATTATTCATACCCTCCAATATTTGGTGAAAGAAAAGAGAGGTGCTTTTTAATAGTACATTTCTAAGAATTTCATGATCCAATAGTGAGAATGAAAGTAAAATGATTGAACTATTTGGCCTGATGTCATGCTTCACTACACTTTAATATCTATCGACCTATCAATGTCGTCAACCAATGAAATATATTTTACCAGTTGGATTTAATACATGAAAACATTGTTTGCTGCCACACAACGACTCACTTCCAAACTAGTAAGATATTCAGTACATAACCCTTCCAATCTGCTTTGAAAGCCCTTCTCCAGGTACCACACACACACCATCATGGATCACGTGGGTTGCAATTAAGGACCCTCAGTAATGGCACCCCATCATTCCAGACACACACATACCATCAAATCTGGGAAATATCTTCATTACTATCATTTTTGTGCCAGGTTAAGACCATCTTATTCTCCAAGTATGGTGAAGCTCCCTCTATTTTTGACCTCTTCCAACCCTTGCCCCAAGGTTTCTGTGACGGCTCAGCATCCTAAAATGCAGCAGTAGGCATGGTTCTGACTCCCTGAATTCAGTACCGTTACAGAAGAGCCATATGGAAGGAGGTGTGGTCTAGGAAAGAGGTGTGGTCTAGTGGTTGAGCTGCCACCTACTTGAAGAAAAGCTAAGACGAGACCAGTTTGAGACAACCAGAAGCTGCTGACAAGCTAAGATAATCTTGTGTTATTGTGTTAACCCTCTGTGAGAGACAGGAGTTGCTGTGTTAACCCTTTGTGTGTGAGAGAGGAGTTGCTGTCGAGCAAGCTCAGAAGGTGTGTGCTGTGCAGCCAGAGAGATAGCCACACTGTTGAAGGGAAACAGCTGGAGAATGAAAAAGGGTTCTATGCGAATAGAACATTATTGTAGCACACACACACACACACACAGTAGTGTAACAAGGGTGGTGCGAAGACAAGTAGTTCTGCAAGACTCCGTTACACTGGAGTCAGCGGCCCCTCCCACTTGCTGTTGGAGCCATTCTGGCAGCAAAGGCAACACGCAGGACACTCCCCTGTTGCTGCTGGAATGGCTCCAACAGCAAGGGGGAGGGGCCGCTGACTCCAGTGTAACAGAGTCTTGCACAACTACTTGCCTTCGCACCACCCTTGTTACACCACTGCACCCCCCCACACACACACACAGGGGTTTAGAAAAGCCTGCCCATGTAAGCTGCCTTTAATAAAGTCTGACGAGAAATCTGATGACAAGAAAGGTGGTATAAAAATAATAATAATTAATATTATTGGCAGAGCAGAAAGGTCATTTTGCAGATTGCTTGTCTTCCTGTCTGGTTTTCTTCGGAATGATAGATCTTAGCCAACTCTCCTGCTGGGATTGGCATGCAACAGGTGGTTGGGCATCCCAACCTTCCTGACCCAATCAAGGAGCAGGTAGGGTATCCAGTGATTGTAAAACATCCAATCAGATGACCAATGACATAATCAACTCTAGTGGTGTTTTTTTTTTAATGCTGGTGTGTGTTGTCTGTTTTATTGCTGAAGAACAGCTGTTGTTTTAGGGCAAGAGTGGGTGGCACCGCAATTAAACTAGAAACAGTATTCAGTTATAACCACATCATGGGAATTTGTTTCATTTTCCATTGGTATTTTACTCTCCTTGCCAACTGTTGCCAACCGTCTCATCATTTGGCATAATGTACTTTTTAAAAAAGATACGTGCCTTGCTTTGAACCATTTATCCCCTCCCCCTTATTTATTGCTTTCTTCCTTCAGAGCTCTCTGTTTCTGACATTTTACCTGCCTGGTCCAGATTAATTGGGGGGGGGGGGCGGCAGGTTGCCACACTTTCTATATAATTCCAGTTTGCTGCTGATTTATTTCTAGAAGAAAAGGAACTCTCTGGATTTGGGGCTCTCTGTTCACCAGGGAGGGAGGCATCCCTAGGGGAATTATTACTTTCTGGATTCCCTAAACTAGCTGATGGCAAGAAAAGCTATCATTTTTATCCCAGTAAATTCCAATCTAAATTTTGTGGTTGAATTAGGAAGAGTAATAAGTGGAGAGCAGGGGTCACCAGCTGTGCCAGATCTTACCCCTCCTGCCCAAGCCACCCCGCCCCTTTTCTCTCTTTAGAAATACATCAGCTAATTTGGCTGGTGTAGATCTGAGGCAGAGACATGCGGTGAGGGGAGACAGGAGAGGCAGAACCGCCCCTGTTGCAGTCCACGGAAAACAGGCGCAGCCTCAGTAGGTGGAACACATGCACAATCATAGGGGAGGCTGTGGCTATTTTCCGTGGACTATGACAGGGGTGGTTCTGCCTCCCTGGCCTCACCACACATCCCTGGTCTGAGGAGACCCAAAAGTGATTGGGCATCCTACTGCGGGTAAGTAAAAATATTATTACCTCCTGCTGGCTGTCCGATCCACCATTGGATCAGATGTGCATGCTCTGCTTCGGCACCAATGGTGAGGGATAGAATTGGACAGTCAGAGGCATAACATACTTTTATAAATAAATGCAAGTTGGATAATTCATCATTTCTATTCTAGTGTGACCCATTGAGATAGGGATAGAATTTTTCGCTAGGCCTCTTCTAATAGTGCCCTGTTTTCCTTCCTTCATCAGAAGTAATAGGGACTGCCTCAGCTAAAGGCAGGATGTTGGATTGCATGATGCATAGGTATTCCCTATGAAATGTACCCTGAAGGATTGCATGTGCTCATATTCAGAGTATGATTGATCACCCTAGCTGTGTTTGGGGGCATAATTTATCTTTAACCAGTTAGCCAACTGATTTGGTTTGACTACCGTCACTCTCCCTGTAGGTTGTGGCCTGGCTCACTTGGGTCATCTGAAGAAATTGCTCTCTGAAGCATCGCTGTTCTCTACTGTCTCATCCTGTGCAGATGATTGGACAAGTTGATGGGGGTGTGAGTCCCAGGACTGTGGAGCAAGGCCCTGTAGTAGCCCTTTGTGGCACCCCCCACTCACTCCTTGATGGCCATGAAATGCGTCTGCACCACTGCCACCAATACTGAGGGTTCAGGGATTGGCCCAGCCAGGAAGGTCCTCTGATTGGCATCGGCCCTCAGGTAGTGCCTCATCTGACCAACTCCTGATGTCATCCCTGTATGGAGGGGCAAGGGCATGGTGGGTGAAGAGGGATTAGAGTAGGAGGTCTTTACATGTGACCAGGCAGTACACCACACCCCCAGTGTCCAGCAGCTAAATGCTGCCCACCCTCCAACAGGGCAAGCAGATCATTCTGTCTTGCAGCAGAGGGTTACATCCGTTTGTCCATTCCAGTCCTGTGAATTCCATTTAGGAGGCCAGTAGCCCATCAGGACAATGGTAGCACCTGATTGTACTCTCTCTCTCTCTCTCTCTCTCTCTCTCTCTCTCTCTCTCTCTCTCTCTCTCTCTCTCTCTCTCTCTCTCTGTATTCACAGCTACGTAGGAGAAATAGACCTGTGCTGCTGTGGGCCCAATTAAAACAATAACCCGGATTTTTGGAGCATGGCAAAAGCAATATTTTAGCTCTTTAGTATTGCTCATGGATCTGAATTGTGATGGTATCACAACAAATGAGTTCAATAGCTTATGGCAGCATCTCCAGCATCAGGTTTGAGGTGCTAATTCTCAGCAAGCTGTAATAATCATTTAGTATTTGGTGAATATGCTATGCTCTAACTATCTTATTAAATATAAATTAAACCCACATTTGGGGTATAAATGTGTTACAGAAATTTACAAGGGCTCTTGGCAGAAAATATGTTTATTTTAGGAAATGTTGAAAAACTTACAGAATATTGATTTCAAAACGGGCATAAATACATGGCTGTTGTGAGTTATTTGAAAATGTGTATGCACTGAAGCCAAAGTATACTTTTTTTTAATAATGTTCATGAGGTACCTGAGCTGTTTTCATTTTTGAAAGCAGGACTGTGCTGGAGAGAAAGGGTCCTTCTGATTCTTTGTGGTTCTCTATCTGTTGGAAAATCCAGGCTAAAAATTAACTTCGGAATCCTCCACTGGAAGCATTCAAGCTCTATGAATTAATGGAAACTGACAACCAGGTCCTAAAATTTTACATGGAAGTAAACACCTTTGCAAAATTAGGTTTATTTCCACTAAATCTGTTCACAATCAGGTTATATCCAATATTTGCCAAGTGAAAATAGATGCAAGGCACCAGGAGGAGGGGGTGTCTTGAACTGAGTTCCTCATAGGCAAGCTCCAGAACCGCGTGTAGACTGAGCTCTCGATTTAAGGTTGCCATTTAGGCTGCAATGCCAGCCTCCTGAACATCCAGTCAGCTGATACTGAGAGCCAATCAGAGCACACAAAGCCCTAGAGAGCAGAGGTTCCCAACCTTTTCGTTGTGAGTACCACCTTCATGGGCCTCTGGTCCACTGCGTACCACCAGAAGTGAGTGCCAATGACATAATTGGCACTTACTTCTGGGTTCGCGGTCATGCCGGAGCGCAGAAAGGCAACATATGGCACAAGGGAGGGCGGGAGGGCCATTCCATGTGATTAGAGCCCATGTGCTCAAGCTCTGCTGGCTCAGCAGAACTTGAGCTGCCACTTTTCAAGCTCCGACGCAGCGCCGTGCGGCCAAAATGGCAGCTGGCATCTTGGCCACCGGCAGCCTGCATACCACCAGCCTGTGGTCCACGCACCACTAGTGGTACGTGAACCACAGGTTGGGAACCTCTGCTATAGTGCTCAGCTAGCTTCTCAATCTGATCAAAGTAAAGAACCAACTTCTGACCTTCTGACCTTCTGTCTGGTTCTTCATACACTGCACCTGTTTCCAGTAGCTTAGCCAGGGTGGGGGGCGGCGCAGTAAATGCAACGCTGCCTTCACTGCTGGATTGGCTTTCAGCGAGTGGGAGGGGCCATTCTACACTTCTGTGTAACGCTGTAAAGCACTTACCACACCACCCCCCTCCAGCCTCCTGGAGTGGAAGCCAGCTTCTCAGAGCCCCACAAAACTGACATCCTGAGGCTGATGTCTGGTAAGTTGCACTCATATGACATTACACGACTTTAGAGGGAAAAGCAAGTGGCACTTCCATGAGATCTAATGCCTGGCATGACCCATGAAGAGCACAGGTCCAAAGTGAAGTTCTCCTAGGTCAAGCCCCATTGAAATGAATGGGGACTGTGTAAAGCTAGGAGCGATGACATCACAGCCACATCAGCTTTCCTTCCTGTTGTCCCCAGAGGCTGCTTTCCTGTTCCTCTTGAGTCCCAATTGCAGGCAAGAGCAACTGTCAACGAGTACAAGGAAGGAAAACATCCAGTGTGGCAATCTTCTTGCTTTCTCTGGCAACCAGTCCAGAATCGGCTTCCTGCACAAGTGCGGGAACTTTGTTAATGGTTGTCAGAACCACAGTCTAGTACAGGTGCAGGAAGGTTTCAATGCATATTCAGTGTCAGTGTTTTCAGTACTAAGTGCAGCATTTCACAAAATATTATGCAGAGGTTTAAATTGAAATAGGTAAATATTTACACTGAAACCAAATGGAACCATTTAACTTAATTACATGCCTAAGTCCTTTGCTACATTAAGACCTGAATTTATATATTTAGTGACTGATAGAAGAACCTTTCAGATGCTGGGGGAGAGAAATGCAATCAATCACTTTGCCATCCTTTTAGATATTCCTACAAGTTCATTCACACATTCCAATGTCAAAGGCACAGAATCGAGGGCACAGAAACAGTGAAGTTAACAGAAAGAACAAAGAAACGATGCACACCCAGTCTCAATTACATTCATGCTCTGGTAGTGATTCTGTCAGCTCCTAAGAGGCAGAGGTTTTGCTAAATGTCTACGCACAGGGGGATGAGATGAAAAGAAGCAGATCAGCCAGGACATTCCTGGAAGGAGAAGCACCATTTCCTATTAACTACTGTGGCCAGCGTTATGGTTATGGCTATATACGTACATTGTAACGTGAACTTGCACTGCTAATGCATCGCATTGGTCCTGGAAATGTTAAGATTTACATTTTGGAACGTATATCTCCATATTGTTGTATTTATGATACTTTATATTCAGAAATACATTCATTTAGATTCCACCTTTTTGGCATTTCAGCAGTCAAGGTGATCAAGTTGTTTTCTATTTCAGCAGATGTAGATCTTCCATAATGTATCTGATGTCTGCATTGTTGGGGGGGGGGACACACGTTGCCTTGATGACCGACTCTTCGCAGGAGGCTGGGCTTTGATGGAGCTGCCCACCTCCCTCACCAATGTTAGCAGCGGTTTTGGCTGACTTGGCTTCAGTGGTGGGGCAAGAAGACTGTCCCCCTCCCCACATCCTGCCTCTTTCCATTTCTTAGGGCTAAACCAGATATGATATTGGTGTGGCAGAAGTGGCAACCAGATCCATGATTTGTTTCCTTGGAGGGGGAGCACCTGATTGCACTGGAGCCACAGCACTGTTGGGGGAGGCTTAAACTTTTCTTCCTGCTCTCTATTTTTCTGGTTTGAATTTATCCAATATGGTACCTGTTTTGTACCATATGCCCAATGGTACATATGGGCCCAATTGCCCAATATGCCCACGGGCAAATTGCAATGCGAGGAGTGCAATTTGGATTGAGAAAACAATGTGGGATGCAGGGTTAAAAACTTCCCCAGCATAGCGCCAACAACATCCCTGCCCCCAGCTGCTTTTACCACTAGAAAAAAAAAGAAGGGAGATCTGCTTACGACTCTCCAACATACTGTAGATCCTATCTCAAACAGTTATGCCTGTACATGGCCTAGAGAACAATCAGCACTACACCACAGGGTTGACACACTCCTATTATGCATGCCAGCTGTCAAATAAATTACTATTAGTTTTAATAAATCAGAATGATAGCACTTGAACAAAATCTCTTTCATTCAGTTTCTCTGGTGACCGCAGAAGAGCAGTTTGGCTTACAGCCTGGACAAATTTCCGCAAAATTCTTCTTCTCAAGACTTCAAGTCCCTTCTGACATAAGAAAATCCATACACGCGTAAAGCATTTCCATTTAGGAACTTCTGTACAAACTCTGAATACATTAGTAGAAGAAAGAAAGACGGGTTTAAAAGCCAGTCCTTGGTCCGCACCAGTTCTTGGTTTTTGCTTTGTAGAAATTTCTTAGCATGGCTTTTAAACGTCTTTCTTTCTTCTACTATTGTCGCTGGCCATGAAAGTCTTAACTCGTATCTGAGTACATTGTTGTAGGGGACAATTGCACATGCATTTATCTCACTGTCTGCAGAGGCAGTAAAAAACCGTCAAATGTGCAATAGTTCACATGAACTATTTGAACAACATAGGATGATAAAAAGCAAATTGTGATATATGATGAGTCCTAGTTCTTCTGTAATTAGGTGGGACAAAATAATGAGCAATGTAGTTCAGCAATGGAAAGAAGTGAAAATAAAATAGGCCCCTTAATGTGACAGAATGAAAAACGGGTTCCAGTCTCTTTTCCTATTAGTTTTTTGAAGTGATATCAAACTCCAATCCAGTACTCTATTAATTAAAGATACTGCATGTCCCCCACTGTGTTGCTATATAGAATGCCAGTGTTTCAAACAAAATAAATGAACTGTCAAAATATTGAATTGGGATTTAGGAATTTACTAGCATAGGAAGATTAAGACGATTATAGCTCAAATTGGTACCATTTTTGGCTAATTGGTTGCAGATACAGTGTAATGACTGAATGTTGATTTGGAAAAGTAGCACGATTTTATTTTACTATTGGTAGAGCTCAAGGACATAGGAAGAGAATACAATTAAGGGTGTAAAGCTGCACACTGCCAATTGCATAATAATAGTGCTTCTGATACCTGACTTTATCATCATTTTCAGATCTAGAAAGGAATAGATTTTTTTTTAAAAAAGTTAGCAGTAAATGCAGTTACATATTAAAAAGGGTGATTCTAAAGGACCACCACTGTAGTTTTAACTATTTTATTTTTATCCCATTCTTGCTGTTAAGTGTTCAAGGCCAAACTACATGTGATTGGGTTGGGGGTTGGATTAGATTTCCCCCAATGTCTTTTTGTAAAGCTTAAAAGCAGCCATGGGTAGGCAGGAGTAATTAACTCGGAATAACCTTTCTTTTATGAAGGGGGCCATGGTTGATTTTAAGCTTTAAATAAGATGTTGGGATCTCCCACATCACATGATGTTTATTTTATTCATCTGTTCATTTGTTTGTTTTACATTTTTATCCCATCTGTCACTAAAAGTCCCAAGGTGGCTAACAGTAAAATATAATACCATGGAAACAAACAAAATAATTAAAAAATAAATTTAGAAAACTACTCAGGGAACAAAGCAACCAAAATTCCAGCAACAGATACAAACCACTCCCCCGGGTTTTCCTCAAAGGCCTGGTGAAACAAGTGTGACTTAAGTGCTTTTTTAAAGGTGAGGAGAAAGGAGGCATCATGTGAACCTCTTGAGATACAGCGTTTCATGTTCAGGAAGCTATCACCGAGAAGGCTCTGTCCTGCATGCACCCCAATCAAGCCTCAGTCAATGTCGGTATGCAGAGTAGAACCTCCCTCAAGGATCTCAATGGATGGGTAGATTCATATGCAGGGATGTGGATTAAGTCTCTGAGTCCAAGTCTCAAGTCAAGTCCCAAGTCTTTGCCCCCACGTCCCAAGTCTTTGATTGTGAGTCCCTATCTATTTAATGGGGAAAACGGGTTTAAACCTGAATAAAATTGGACTTGTCGTAAAAGGCTCCAAGTCTCCAGTCGAGTCTTTCGAGTCTTTCACAATTGCCGAGTCAAGTCCGAGTCAAATCATTGACGCGACTTGAGTCCGAGTCAAGTCCAAGTCAATAGACTCAAGTCTAAATCACTGTTCATATGGCAGAAGGTGGTTCTTAAGATACTGAAGGTCTCTAAACTACAGGGTGTCTCAAAAAAATCTATGCACATTTTCATGAGCTCTAATTCATACATACTGTGGGCCCTCGGCATCTACAGGGGATTGGTTCAGGGACCTCCCGCGGATGCCAAAATCTGTGGGTGCTCAGGTCCCCTTAAAAAAAAAGGTTTCCTACCTGTGGTGCTGCAGCGCTACAGAGCAGTATCAGGCGGTCCCAGAATCAGCTTTCACGTCGCGCCAAGGCCTGCAACCCGTTCCATTGGTCCTGGTGTGCACCTGAATGCATAGTGGAAGCATTTCACACAGTTTGTCATCACGTCACTGCAAATTACTTCTGGCTCCACAGTGTGCCTCCCTGCACCGGGTGACACACAGGTAAGCGGTGATGCTGGTGTGAATTATAGCACAATAAATGTGACACTATAAAGTGTGTGTACAATTTCTTGAGACACCCTGAGATGGCTTTAAAAGCACCTTGACCAGCACCTTGAACTGGGCCTGGAAACAGATGGGAAACCTGTAGAGTTTGGAAGCAGGAGTGACGTGTTCCTCTCACATATATATATATATAACCCCTGCTAACTGGGCAAGAGGCACTTTTTCAATTGGTGCTCCTCTTATATTTAGCAGGGGGAGAGTAACTGCCCCCCTTTCATCCCAGCACAGTGTCTTTTTCTGGTGGCTGTTTGCTGGTGGTGTTCTGCATCTTATTTAGATTGTGAAACCTTTTGGGACAGGGAGCCATTTTATCATTTGATTTTGTCTGTAAACCGCTTTGCGAACTTTTTGTTGAAAAGTGGTATTATAATAATAATAATAATAATAATAATAATAATAATAATAAGAAGAAGAAGAAGAAGAAGTGTGTGTGTGTGTGTGTGTGTGTGTGTGTGTGTGTGTGTGTGTGTGTGAGAGAGAGAGAGAGAGAGAGAGAGAGAGAGAGAGAGAGAGAGAGAGTGCCCTTTATCACTTTCTCAGCATCATTTCATTCCATGAAACAGGGAGGCAGGAGATTCAGGATAGACTGGGGCAAGTACTTCTTCACATAACACATACTTAATTTACAGGATTCACTGTCACAGAATATATAATGGCTTTAAAAGCAAAATTAGACACGTTCACAGAGGAGAGCTCTGTCACTAGCTAGTAGTCATGATGGCTGTAGGGAACTCCGTGTTCAGACTGAATGCCAGTTGCCTGGCGAAAGGAGGCAGCAGCAGGACAGGGCCATTGCGTTCATGCTCTGAGGGTGGGCTTTCCAGAGATGATTGTGAGGAAAAAATGATCCGTGGCAGGGTGACATGCTAGTCCAATGAGACAATATGGCACAAAGCAAAGGCAGCAAAAGGGGGGCTAAAAGTCAACCAGGGATTGGTCAACTTTTGGCTTAATATCCTTTTTGGTTACAGGACAATGAGCCTTTAGGCCTCAGAGATGTCATGTGTTGAAGCAGGGTCAAAGAGTTTATAAAGCCAGACACAGTATTGAGAGAGACCAAACTAGATGGACAGAAGAAGAGAGGAGTCTGGGACAGACAAGAAACAGGCCCTCAGAGAGAAGGCAGAAGAAAGGAAGAGAAGAGGAGGTGTGGAAAGAGAACATCAGAGAAAGAGAGAGAGAGTGAGAGTGACAGAGAGAGAGAGAGAGGTCTTTAGCAGAGTCCTGAACAGAAAGGAGATTTTATGGCCAGATAAACCTGCAGCATAGGGTCCTGACTGGAAGGGAAACATTGCATACCTAAGTTCTGTGAGTTCAAGCTGGGGAGACTTGTTACTGTCATCTGCTATCTTTTTAGGAGGCTCCATTTAGAGGCCCTTGTTGACACAGGGACTCTTAGGAAGCCCATTTGCACTTGCAAAATGTAGGAAAAGGCAGAGTGATGCACTCAGCTGTGTGTATTACTTTGCTGCTGCCCCACAAAATGGTGGAGCATTTTTGCATCCACCTGCCTCCCTTTGCAACTGGAAAAGGAGGGTGGGGTGTACGATCACTTTCTTTCCTCAGATGCACTGAGAAGAGCAAGCACCTATCCACCCCTCTCCTTCCACAATTGCCAAGAAATGAGGCAGGGTGGATGGATGCTTTCTTTCAGTAGTGTGGAGAAAGGGAGTGGGATATATACGCCTTCTTAGTGTCACCTAGACAAGGGAGCAAACTTCAGTCTTCTCCCCTTCTTAGCTACAGAGAAAGGATGTGAGATGGACGCTTGCTCCCCCAGAGAGACTATGACAGAGCAACTTCCTCAGCAGAGCAAATCACTCTGTTGTCATCTCCTCCTCCTGCCCTTTGCATTTGTAAATGTGCTCTTTCAAAGCCCTTGGGTCATGACAGGGGCTTCTGAGGAAGCCCATTTGCAGATGTGAAGGGCAGGGAAATGCAATCGCAAGGTGAGAGACTTGGGTGAGCACCTTGCTCTGTCATTGCCCTACAGAAAAGTGGATCTACTGGAGACTACTTCGGGGTCATCCAGGTCAGTCCTCAAGGGATCGCGGACTCTCAACCAGCCCAACTTGTCTGACCTGTGACACGGTCCACACACTACACCCACCGTGTAGTGAAATTGGCTGGCTTTGTTGAGTAGAGGAGTAACATAATCCAGGCATATTGCCACATCCCTTAGATACAGTATTCCATAAGATATCTGAATCAAACCAATATTGAATTTATTAACTGGAAAATAGTATAGTTATTAGCTAGGTGGTATCCTTTTAAAATAAATTTTAATTACTCTTTTTGAGGATCTTAAGAATTTGGTCTCCTGGGCTGTACATACCATATCGGTATATCCTGTGTCTTATTATCCATCTACTAAAGGGGCAGGGGGAGGAATATACTAAAAGGTGCCTCTTAAGGAAAAGGGGAATTGGTGGTTTCAGGAAAATAAAATGGATAGTGGAAGTTAAGGGTAACAGAAAAAACCTCCAACCTTCCTGATGGCTGGTCCAACCATAAAACAATCTGATGCAGCTTGTGTCAGCAGCAGATGGGGGGGGGGGGGTTTTGGAAGATTTATGGTGCCCTTAGTCTGCCGTGGACCTGAGCTGCATTGATCTGCTCCCCACTTGCTAAAAGTGAACGAGAATCAGATCATCTGCTTCCCTGCCCACACTCTGTACTTGCACAGCATTTAAAGAGACACATTAACTTTTTAAAC
This sequence comes from Plestiodon gilberti rubricaudatus, assembly GCA_026170595.1. Lineage (NCBI taxonomy): Eukaryota > Metazoa > Chordata > Lepidosauria > Squamata > Scincidae > Plestiodon > Plestiodon gilberti. Next base: position 215,377,599 of record JANXHW010000002.1, on the reverse strand, counting down.
CCTGTGCAAGGATGGAGCAACGGGAGGGAGTAGCAAAGTGCTTCTTCCATGCAGCAGCGTAACTAAATGATTTGGCGCCCGGTTCAGGGGGGGGGATTTTGCGCCCCTAGGGAACGCAATATACTTTTAAAATATCTGGCCGCGCTGCGCTCCGGAGAAGGGGGCGACCTCCGCGGGGAAGGGGGGACCTCCAGGGGGGAAGGGGGCGACCCGGCGGGACCCTGCACCAGGCACCCACCCACCCCCCAGCGCGAACCCGGCCAGCTTACCTCCAGCAGTCCAGCGTGCGTTCAGTTCGCAGAGCAGTTCAGGCGCAGCAGAAGCGGACTCCTTCAATTCAATTCCCCGCGCAGTGGAAGTGAGTGTGTGTGCCCCCTCCTTTCAATTCCCTGCGGACTCCTTCAGTTCCCAGCGGAGCAGATGCGGAAGTAAGGTGAGTGTGTGTGCTTTGCCTTGCCGTCACCGTGTGTCCCCTTCAATTCCTCGCCCCCCCTCCTTCAATTCCCCGTCTCAAATCGGACTCGTCGGACTCGAGTCTGGCGGACTCGAGTCTGGCACCGGCACCGCGGCTTTGCCGCGGTGCCTCCGCAGCAGGTGGCGCCTGGTTTGGCTGAACCACGCGAACCACCCTTGTTACGCTACTGCTTCCATGTATGTATGTATGTATGTTGTTGTTGTTGTTGTTGTTGTTTTTGTTGTTAACAGTATTATATACCGCTTTTCAACAAAAAAGTTCACAAAGCGGTTTACAGACAAAATCAAATAACCAAATGGCTCTCTGTCCCAAAAGGGCTCACAATCTAAAAAAGATGCAGAACACCAGCAGCAAACAGCCACCAGAAAAGACACTGTGCTGGGGTGAAAGGGGGGCAGTTACTCTCCCCCTGCTAAATATAAGAGGAGCACCAATTGAAAAAGTGCCTCTTGCCCAGTTAGCAGGGGCTACCCCCCCACACACCTATGCAAGCATGCTAATGGAGAGCACACTGCATCCTAGAGTGGGGGAGCAGTTGCAGAGATCTCCTCCGAACTTGCCCTGGAAATAATCTCTGCTTTCTTTATGGGTCCCCTCGATCTTGCGCCAGCTATTTTGCTGGCGCAGAACCGAGGAGTGTAACAGCTGTGAAGAGAAAGAGAGAGGGATAGGATGCTGCCAAGCCCACCCCTCCCTCCCCATTCCACCTCTCTCCTCGCCCCATCCCTCACCAGAAAATCCCTCATTCCTCTCACTGCCCGCCCCCACCATCATTCACCTTGTGCTGGCAGACGGAGTCTTCTCCGCTAACTGGGCAAGAGGCACTTTTTCAATTGGTGCTCCTCATATATTTAGCAGGGGGAGAGTAACTGCCCCCCCTCTCACCCCAGCCCAGTGTCTTTTCTGGGGGCTGGTTGCTGGTGGTGTTCTGCATCTTTTTTTAGATTGTGAGCCCTTTTGGGACAGGGAGCCATTTACCGGTAATCATTTGATTTTGTCTGTAAACTGCTTTGTGAACTTTGTGTTGAAAAGCGGTATATAAATACTGTTAATAATAATAATTCTCTACTAGTCAGCATGCCCAGCCGCCAACGATTTTGCTGGCAGCCTCGCTGCGCTTGCCAGTGGAAGTAATGTTCCCCCGGTATCCTCCTCCTTCTGCCGGTGGAACGTCTGCTGCACCAGCAACGGGGGGGGGGGGGATAGGTTTGGGCTCACATTGCTTTAAATTTGAAACTTCACACAAGGACTGAGCATGGTGAGGGGTTAGGAGCTTTTTTGGGAGGGGGCACATGCATGTGCGTTCTCCCCAATAAAGGCAGCAGCATTAAGTCAGGGAGTCCTGGTTACAAGTGTATACTGACTCACAAAAAAAAATGTGCAGAAAACCTGTAAGAGACATTTAAGACCTACACACTACAATTTAATTTAGGAACAGGTTAAATAGTTATTTCTGTTACTTAATCTACTGGTTTGATTGGTATTGCTTACACAAGTAATAGCATTTCAGTGCCATAAAGGGAATCAAACATGGCCACTAATGAATAGACCGAAAGCATCTTAAATTTAAATACCAGCTGTATCACATTCCTGATATGTGACCTTAAGTCACCTGGTGTCCTTATGTCTCAATCAGTTTGCCCCCAAAGAAAGCAAAAATCAGGAACACGCTGAAAAACAGATGTTCGATCTGAGCCCAGCTTCCTTGGGTAAATGAACTGTAAGCCATACAAATCATATGATTTCAAACTTTCTGTGCAATGTATATTGTGAAATATACACAAAATTCAGCCCTTATTTCTGAGCAAATGGTTTATGCTCTTTAAATACACACTCACACACATTACACACTACACCAGCTGACAGGAATTATAAATGCATTACACAAATGCAACAGCATTGTTTTCCATTTAAGGAACCAATTGGATATAAATAACCTCTTGCTGCAGCCCTTTGATTAAGAGGAGAATCCTTCAGAACTGGGAAAATTAATGTTGCTTTCAACAAAAGAGCAAATAAAAAGTCACCATCAAAGGCAAATCTTAAGATTTAGTCATAAACTCTGATGCTTACGATAATTAGTACCGAAGCTGATAGCTTAGGATAGCATATGAAATAGATCTGAGCCTGAATCAAAACACTGCACCCAAATGCCCTGAACGTCTGCTTTAAATCAGAACAATGCTGGCTGGATCTATTGCAGAACTGGATTTTCCCCATCACAGTCCTAGCTTCTGCATGTGTGCAAGCGAATGCATGCACTGGAAAAGCACAGAGTTATGGTTCAGGTGGCTACATCTTACAGTAAAAATATTTTGCAAATAATCAAGTCCATATACAGTACTAATATCAAAAGTCATTTTTTTTTAAAAAAAAATGTTGATTCAACAAGGTCTTAAAATGCTGAAAAATTTGAGTGAGACTTTAAAAGTTTTATTTTGGGGGACATTCTGTTTAGGATCAGGGTGTAGGTCTGATAATCTTTTGCTTAACTTCAGAGGGTATTGTGATAGTTACATCTGTAGGGAGTGTAGTGCATACATGACATTTTGGTATGTTTTCCCCCATGTCTCCAGGTACAGTCACCATACTGGGTTACTGGAGAGAAACTACAAGTTTCCTTTTGTTTTATTTCGAGGGAGCCACACCTATCGTTCAATATCGTTCAACAATATTTACCCCATGGGACAAAGCAAGTGGTTACATTCCTCTTCCTGTGCACCATTGCCACCAAGCTTAAGATTTTCTTAAAAGCCATTTATGGCATCATTATGATAATAATTTATCTAACACTTTAGACTGTTCAAAGCACTGAGTTCAGGGCTGAATAATGATTGTAACCAGGGACTTCCTAACTCGCATCATGTGCCCCCTTAGACGTACACTTTCCACAGGTGGTTGCTGCTGTTCTTTGATTTGCATCCAGGCTGGTAATATCTAAAACAACTTGTGTGTACTTTAAAAAAAAACACCACATGAATATTTTCAGTTCATCATTGTGATATAAATGTACAAAGCATAGAACATAGGAGTTCTTAACAATCATGGCATAATAACTGAACTGTGTTGTGAAGTGATCTTGAAGAGCACTCTTGCTTTATTTATTTATTTATTTATTTATTTAAATCTATACCCCGCCTTTTCCTATGCCAAGGCAAATGCCCAAGGCGGCTTACAACAAGTTAAAATACATAATTTAAAAACAATACATAAAGTGAGTTAAAAAACAATAAAATCCACTGGGGGGTGACAATGTAGAGCAGAACAACAAGGCAGAACATACTGAGGCACTGGAGGCAGACAACCACCCATCACCCAAACACAAGATGAAACAGAAACGTTTTGAGCCCCCTCCAAAAAGTCATGAGGGAGGGGGTTGTTCTCAAATCCCCTGGCAAGGAGTTCCACAATTGTGGTGCCACAGCAGAGAAGGCTCGCCCACGAGTTGCCATTCCCCTAACTTGAGACAGAGGTGGCACTCGCAGGAGAGCCCCCTCAGATGACCTAAGAGAGCGGGCAGGAATGTATGGGAGAAGGCGGTCCCTCAGATATCCTGGACCCAAACCGTGAACAGAAAATAAGCACTGCTTTGCAGGATAAGAGCAAGATTGGAACAGTCCAGCATCCTTAGTTTGTCCACTGGGTTGTAGTCTACTTTCTGCCCTAAAGTCTTCCACCCATGGTTAGCAATAGCAGCCACAGAGGAGGCATGCTTTTCATGGGCCCAGTTCCTATAAAAAAATCTGGCTAGCTGTGTGATAAACAGAATTGGAGCAGTGCTATCTTCTATGGGAAAGTTAGGACTATGCATGTCCATGTCAGAGAGTCCACGAACTTCCCCCAGAATGGCATAATGATGCTGCTTGTAGGTTTTCAGTGCTATATCACTTCGGGGGGGGGGGAGGGGGGTTCTTTGACCTGTATGTAGGGTTGCCAACTCCGATTAAAGCTATTCCTAGATATTTTTTTTCACAACATAAGGTAATGCTGGAAATTCCTGGAGCAGAGCCTCTGAGAGGAATTTTATCAGGGGGTACAAAATTTCTTTTGGGCCCCTTCTCAATGGGGAAGGGCAGCAATAGCCGGAAAAGTCTCCAGAGCCCAGGTCTACCAGGCTTCCCGATGCAGCGCCCAGGTCTAAACCCCCCCCTCCGATAGACCTGGCCTGGCCACCATCTTTCACTCTCCATGACATGAGATCCCAGGAAATTTTGGCTCCTGGGCCCTTTTTGACCCTAGGCCGGGTACCATTTACCCCCTTTACCACCCTCTCATGGGCCCTGTCCTGGAGATCCTAATAATTATAAAGCCTCCAGAATTGCTTTCAGTGGTCTCCTGGAGCTTGATGCTGTTTCCTAGAGACTCCAGGCCAATCCTGGGTTGGCAACTGTGGCTTCAGTGCAGGGGTGGGTAGGTGGGTAGCTGCTCTGAGCTCCTCAGTCCCGCAGCCACACTGGCCTCAATCAGGAAGGGCAACTTGGAGGTTGAGCAGGTTAGCATTTTGTGATGCCAATGATGAATGAATTGCCAATGGGAAGAAAGTACGTGGGGACTCTAAGTGCTAACAATCTGCTCTGGGAGTTAAATCCTACAAACCGCAGCACTCTCCCCTTCGCAGTCAAATGAAAATAGTTACTGTTTGAAATAGTACTATGAAATATGCAGAGTCTGGATCTCCTTTTTTGCGGGTTTGATATTCCAAAGTATTGAGATTAGCTATAATGGTTCTTGAAGAAACACAGCAGAGCTGAACCCTGTGCTGCAACAGTTATGAGAGGCTGATGTCTGCCGTTAGCTGATTACAGACATCTTGAAAGAATTTTTTGAGCAGCCCTTCTTGCAAGTCTGGAGTTAGCCTTCTGTCATTTGGGTGCTCCTTCACAATTGAGTTCATGCGTACAAGAAAGCAGTTGATTGGAAGCTTCAAGGACCTGTGTGTAATCAAAAGCTTTGAACTCTTTGTAGTTTGTGGAGTTCCTTTACTCCTGGCTACAGGGACTATCAGAATATATTACAATGACCTAAACCAGCATCTCCAGCAACAGCCGTGAGTGTAATCCATAAATTAGTTCATTAATTCACAGTAAAATGTTTTCAGCTTGTCTGTTATTACAGAGAAAAATGTTTCTGGTGGTTGGCAAAATATAGTATTCCACTGAAATGTTATGAAAGCGTTAAACTTTAAACAGGTTATATATGAATACTTGGGCCTTATTAGGAATTCTTAATGTTTTGTCTGTACATATAGGAAGAAATGATTCTAGAAATATATTGAGCACAAAGCCTTTGAATGATACTTCAGGCTAAAAGTTTAGTTATGACTGTTTCTTTAATTAGTTCATTGAAATCTGCAGTAAACTTAAAATTTCTTAAATAACTCTTAACGTGCACCATTTCTGGTTAGCAGTCTGTGGTGTAAAATTATGGAGGAAAACCAGACCTTAACTAGAGTCAGTTTTTTTTCTCCTCAGAATCGTTTATCTAAACCCTGAAACCTGTTTTCAATTTCAGGGCTCTGTCCTTGAATGTGTGATGTAAGGATATTTTTTAAAAAAGAAAATGCATAGTACCTGAGAACAAGTGCAGTGTGTCTTTTCCACTGAATAACACATCTAGGACTTGAGGAAGGGCTTCCAAACTAATTTCCTGATGTTTCAATATGAATAATACTGTGAAAATAATGGTATATATAATACATTCAATTACAACACACACCCAAACCGCTATACATTATGGGACAGAAACCCTAACGTCTTTCAGCCTTGTTAAACTAATTCGACTTGGAAGGTACCCTTATCTTTACCCTTATCTTTACCTTCAGCCTTGCTGTGATGATCCAGCTCTTTGTAGTGTGGCATGGGAAAGCAGTACTGCACTTACTGAAGGTTACCTTGACCAGTTTTGGGTATACACTGCAAATATGTAGCAGCTCCCAGCATACATATGCCTAGTGAAAAATCATTCAAAATAGCCTTCAAAATGAAGATTTTAGGAAGACCCTTGTCCAGCTGAGCTCAAAATAGAAGTGGCCCATGACCAATTTTTGAAAATCAGGCTGTGGTGTAATTAATCCATCTATATACACATTTTGGGCTTCCAGACCATGTTCCAAAGGTGTAAAGGGGGTGTCAACCAACACCCCCTTTACCATGTTATTAACATAACATGTGCAAGAAATGGCATGGCACACCATTCAATGATCAAAGCCTTTTGGACAGGTTGTGGCAGTTATTATCCCTTCTTATAGCCAGTCTTGTTGGGCAGCTTTTTGATTGAGGGGAGGCACCTGAGAATTCCTGAATGCCAAAGAGCTTGTATGTGTAAAATAATATATCCCTGGATAGGATTCTGTTTTACTTGTGCTTGTTTATTGGTGCACAGAACCACTCGACCGACCATTCCAAAACAGCAATTAGCCCCTAAATTTACCCATAGGCTTATCTGTATGCTCTGTCTAAGAAAACAAACATTTTCACTTTCTCCTTACATAAGAACTGCTGGGCTGTGCCAGACAAAATCTCCAGGACAATGGCTACTTCCCAAAATAAAAAGGAGCCTTAAAGATTTATTGTTGCAATTACAGCCCACTTCACCAGATGCATAGTAATAGTATTCTCCTCAGTTGGTAGAAATGTATGAACCCCTTTTATGGCCCTCAAAGTTCAAGAAAGGGTGTCCCCGAAGGATGTCCCTGAAGTTGCACATGCTCAGTGTGATTTTCTTTGTTATATGTCTTCCCGGTTTCTCTTATGCAGGCATTGCTGCTAGAAGTAGGGTGCTAATTGAAACCCTGAAACAGCTTGGCTCTGGAGGGAGAAAGATTTGGAGCGTTAAAAAAAAAAGGCATCATATTAATTTTGCTTGTGTGTGTGGTCTCATCCTGTCCAAAGTATTTTTTTTCCTATATCATTGCAGGATTTTTCACCTTCTCTTTCTTCCCCTTCATTTTCTTGGACTGTTGTCCTAAGGACATGTCTGGACTTAGTTTCTGCAACTGAAACTTTGGACGATATTGCCAAATACTGGCATTCTGGATGGTGACCTACAAGGAGGAGGTGTATATGCCGGTAACCTGTGTTGGCACTCAAAAGAGGAAGACTGATCAAACATTGAGATTTTGGAGCTGCCACTGTATCTTGTACTGCTGTTTTGAATGGTTGCAGGAGACCCTGTACACAAAAGAGTGCTTGTAAAGGTTGTTTGTATACATAGCATATACCAGGGGTGGCCAAACTTTGCTTCGTGTAAGAGCCACATACAATAAACTTCAGATGTTTGAGAGCCATAAGAGAGAGCTGTTTGAGAGCTGCAATATTTAAGAAGCATTTAAATTCTTAAATATATTTACTCACCATGAACATTAAACTTACGTTTTAATCCACTGGACTCTCCGTTTATACCTGGTAAATAATTATAAAGCTTGAAAATGTCTTATTTACCTTTTATATTAATTGTGATGCAAAAAGGAGCTCAGCCAACATATTTCGGAGAGTCTCACATTATACCTCAAAGAGTCGCATGTGGCTCAGGAGCTGCAGTTTACCCTCCCCTGGCATATACTGTAGTTTATTTGTAAAACATTTGCCTCCGAGTCTGCTTTTGCCATTAGTCCCCAGCTTTTACTGTGCTTGGAAGGGAGGTTACATATACATACACATGTGTATATACGGTATACAAAAGAACATACATGGATTTCAAGAAAGGGGGGGGGAGCTATAAGCAGTGAGACCAAATGGTCATGAAATATAAGACTTTCAATCTGTGGTATGTTTATGAAAACATTATTACTAATAATAACTTATATATTGCCTTTCACCTGAAAACGGTGAAAGGCTTCCAAGGCAGCTTGCCGAAAAGTAAATTGAAACATTATTAAACATTCAAAAAATCCAAGCAAAACAAGCAACAACAAAGTAAAATATACAAGACAAGCACAGTGCACGCTCATAACAGCAGTAACGGGTGAAAGTGAAAACAGTCTTCTTTGCTGTGCTAAGTTAACACCTGTAGTGGGAAAGAACACCTGGATTTTGATTGAGTCCTCAGCGAAGAAACTCAAATTCAGTGATAATTTATAGTTCAGTTGTTTTATATGGGGCTTTCGTTGAAGTTCTTTTGTTGAATAATCAGAAAAAAATTGTTTCAGGTCAGCAGCAAAGTGTCCTGAGATATGGGAATGATTTACCACTGGTTTCTGAATGTCACCAGTTTTATTTCTGTTTGTCCATTACTCCTGGCCTATTTGTTCTGTATTTGCCACAGAAGGGCATGACGGGCAGGCATCAGCATAGAGGATGCGCTGGTGAAGGGGCCACAGAAGGTGTGGTTGATGTTGTCTGATGCCAAAATAGCAGGGATGTATCTAGGTAACTAGGTCGCGAGTGCGAGTACAATCATTTTTGCACGAGTACGAGTCCAAGTACGAGTCAAGTCAAACATTTTGGGCGAGTACGAGTCAAGTATGGATCCTTTTGTGCACGAGTACGAGTCAAGTGCGTATCATTTTTCCCCGAGTACGAGTCGAGTGCAAATAAGGCCAAAAACCACGAGTCACAAGACGAGTCACTTTGGGGCAAATGGCTTTTTTCCCCCTGAAAATGGGGTGGGTGGGTGTCTGTGTGGGGTGTGTGTCTGTGTGCCTCTGAGGCTTTTAAAGCACCCACTTGGCTTCCCCTATGCCCTTCCCCTCACCTCTCAGTCTTGTCACCACCCATCTGGTTTGGGAAAAAAAGCATGTCTACATTCAAACCATTTATTAGTCCCTCCCTGCCCCCTCCCCTTGCTGAGCTGAGCATCCCTTGGGCTCGGAATTTTGGCCAAGGAGGAGGAACCGCTGCAGCAGCTTCACCTTCCCTCACTCCTCCCCACCCCTCGCGCTCGGAGTTGTGGCCAGTGGCTAACAGACGGCAAAAAAAGGGAAAAACTCCGAGCCAGACTTGTTTAGTCCACTGTGACTCTTCAGTGGTCCATTTTGCTGCTGAGTAGCCATCTTAGATTCAGGTAAGTCTAAGCTTTAGGTCTTCAATGCATGGGTCAGGGCTCAATAGTGGGCCAGGGCAGTGGCGCTGCCACCATTTTGTTTTGAGGCTCAGATCTGCACCATTCGAACAGTAACCAGGGCTAAAGGTCCTATACAGTATGAGAAGAATCCTGCCGTAACTTTGTTTTTGGAGGGGTTGCTGTCACCCCAATATTCAGGGAGGTCAATCAGTCTCCCGCAATTGCACCTGCTCTCCCCTGCTGCAGCACTGACTCCGTCCACTCTCTGCTTTGCCTTGCCTCCCTTTATTTTATTCTCTCTCCACTTTTCAGAAGGGAGTGCATTCTGCTTCCATGTCACTCTGTCCATCTTCTATATCCAAATGGAAATAATAAGGGGAAAAAGGGATACAGTAGCAGAGCTGAGAAACATGTCTTCCCCTCTGGAAATTGGCCACTTACTAAATTTTTCAGTGGGAACATAAAGCATTCTCTCTAAAAACTGGATCAGGCCAAAGGCCCATCTAGTCCAGCATTTTATTTCCCCCAGTCGTCCACCAACTGCCTCTGGGAAGCCCACAGGCAAGAGAGAAAGGCACATGCCTCTCCCACCATTGCTTCCTTGCAAGTGGCATTCAGAGGCATACTGCTTCTGAACCTGGAGGTAGCGCATCGCCATCATGATTAGTAGCCATTGCTAGACTGGTCGTCCTCCATGAATTGGTCCAACCCCCTTTTAAAGTCATCCAAGCTAGTGGCCATCACCACATCTTGTGGCACCAAGTTCCACAGACTAATTATGTGCTGTGTGCTTTTTTCCCCATCCTAAATCTCAAGCCAATCGTTTTCACTGAATAAGCCCAGGTTCTTGCAATGTGAGAGAGAAAACTTTTCTCTATCCTCTTTCTCCCCACACCATGCATAATTTTGTAAGTTTCAATCATGTGTAAGTGTAGGCTTACCAGATCGTCGACCGGGACGGAGCGATCTCCCCTTAAGGGGGCGGGGCACGGGCGGGCCAGAACGTGACGCGTGGCGGTTGACTCTTTAGTTTATAGCAGGGGTGGCCAACCTTCCACCATTAGGGCCTCTGCGTAGAAGACAGAATCTTGGCAGCTGCAAGTGCTGATGGTGCTGCTAAAGCAGCTGCACCTGCTGAAATGCCCTCACCTATACTACAATTTAAAGGGCCGGGAGCATTCATGTTGAAAGGTTGGCCACCCCTGGTTTATAGCATCATGAAAACTGCTCTGAAAACACACGGAGCTGCATCACTGCAGACAGCAGGGAGGACCCCACACATGACAGCAGCAAAAAGGAGCCCCACTGATGTCAGTGGGATGGGCAGAATGGGGGTGGAAGGATCAGGGAGGGCTAGGGACATGTCGGAGGCGGGAGAGGGTGGGTGTCACCCAGTGCAGGTGACTTCCGCCAAATGCCATCTGTCTAACCCTCTTTCAGAGACATCTAGGCCGTATGCCATCACAACATCCTGTGGCAAGGAGTTCCACAGATTAAAAATGCACGGAGTAAAGAAATATTTCTTTTTGTCTGTTTTGAATCTCCTATCAGTCAATTTTAGTAGATGTCCTTTGATTCTGGTGTTGTGATTCTGGTGTTGCTGGAAAAAGAATTTCTCTCTATGCACTTCATCCCTACATGCTGTTTAGCCCTACTTTCAGATAATTTATGCACAAGTTAAAAAGCTCCAGTCCCAAAATAGATCCTTGGGGAACCTCACATTTTATTTCCCTCCACTGTGAGATTTGCCCACTCATTCCTACTCTCTGCTGCCTGTTTTTTAACCTGTTACCCATGCAGAAAAGGGTCTGTCCTCTTAGTTTACTCAATTGTTTTTGATGAGGGACTTTGTCAAAAACCCTTTTGAAAACCAAAGGATACCATATCAGCTGGTTTGCCTCTGTCCACATTCCTTCCCAAAGAACTCTAGAAGGTCAGTGAAGCAGGACTGACCTTTGCACTGGTTCTCTCTGTTGTGTTATGTCCACTATATCTACTGTATGTTCTTGTTTGCAACCAAAATTCCAGTTCCCCCACCTTGGCTCAGAGGCTTCTGGCATTTCCATAGAAACACACTGTGTTCTCTTTCATATGTTGTTGGCAAGTGCCTTTTCTCTGAGGCCTTTACTCTCTTTGACCAGCTGTCTAACAACAACAACAACAACAACAACAACAACCAGTATTTATATACCGCCTTTTCTTTGGTCATCGGATTTCTCCTCTGACTTTAGTTCAAAGGTGGTTTACACAGGCAGGCTTTCTAAACCCCCAAGGGGTTTTTACAATACAGTATGTTCTAGTCTTCCATAGAACCCTTCATTCTAGGTGGTTTCCTTTACAGTCCAGCTCTCTCTCTCTCTCTCTCTCTCTCTCTCTCTCTCTCTCTCTCTCTCTCTCTCTCTCTCTGGTGTTCGCCTCACCACACTTCGACTGACAGGCAACCTTGACTCCCACTCCTAGAACATTTATGCTCATCCCTTAGCTCAAACTGGATGCTGCCCATCTCCTTATCAGCTTTCCCTCAGGGGTCAGTTTAAAAGTTGCTCTGTAACCCTTTTGATGTTAAGCACCAGCTGTCTGGTTCCATTTTGGTTCGAGTGGAACCCATCCCTTTTGTACAAGTTCAGCTTGTCCCAAAATGTTCCCCAGTACCTAACAAATCCAAACCCTTCCTCTCAGCACCCGTCTATGAATTGAGACACTTCTGCTTTACCTGCCTAGCTGGTCCTGTGCCTGGAACAGATAATGCTACCCACAAGATCTTGACCTTCAGCATCCTAGCTAGCAATCTAAATTTGGCTTTCAGGACCAGCAGACAATATTTTCCAATGTCATTGGTACCAACATGCACCAGAACCATTCCCCTCCTCTCCAGCACTATCTACTAACTAGCATATTTAGATAATGTGTGATGTCCACAACTTTTGCACCAGGCAGGCAAGTCATCGTATGATCTTCGCACCCATTACATACCTATCTATATTCATGCTGACTGAGTTTTAGAGATTACTACTACAAGCTCTCAGAGGACTGTCCTTGGCATGAGAGGATAGAAGCTCATCCTCAGTGGAATAGTTTCCTTCTAAAGGATTGTTTCCCTTTTCCTCAGAATGACATCCTCCTTCTCTAAAACTTACAGCGCAATCCTGTGTAACAGTAGATCCACTGGTGTAACTGCACTTATGCCAGTGTAACTTGCCGTACGCCGACGGACACAGGACGGACACCAGCGTAACCCCTCTCAGAGCAGTTCAGATGCAGGACAGAAGCCAGCGCAACTCCACCAGTATAGGGGGCATTCCAGGGGCATTCATACACCCCCGGAATGCCCCCTGCACCGGCGGAGTTGCACTGGAGTCTGTCCTGCATCCGAACTGTGCATGTGCGGCGTCCGAGGGGGTTTACGTTGGTGTCCGTCCTGTGTACGTTGGCGAGTATGGCAAGTTACACTGGCATAAGTGCATTTACACCGGTAGATCTACTGTTACTCCGGTGCAAGAGTTACACAGGATTGCGCTGTTACAGTCTCTGACAGCAGTAGAGCTGTCAGCCAGAAGTCCAGAGAGTAGAAGGAGATGGAGGAGCAGTGGAGGCAAATTGGTGGACAGAAATGGGTGGCCCCCATCAATCTGCTGCCTGAGGCAACCACTTCAGTTGGCCTCATGGATGGGCCAGCCCTGCTTGAGAGCCAGGACTTTATTGCACCAACACACCCACAATTTATGCCCAATAGACAGATAAATATGGCACTTTATGCATTCTCTGAGGGCCCATTGCAGCTTTAATTCTATTTAATTTATTTGCTCACAGGTGGATTTCATTCACATGTGCATAAACTGGGAGGTTACAGAGATAATCCTAATATCCCATAATCCTAATATCCCATAATCCCAATATCCCATAATCCTAATCCTGTCATAATCCCAATATCCCTTAACATGTAAAGCACCCTTCTAATTAAGGGCAGAAAGCATATCCACCCACCAAAACATCACCTTGCTTGCTTTCTGTCTGCTATTGGCTTAGTTTTTATCCTCACTTCTAGATTATTTTAATGAATTATTTATTGCTTTTTTAATGGTGTGTGTGTGTGCGCGCACGTGCGCATGCACATGCGCATCTCTATATTGTAATCATTTAATTTTTATCTTGTAAGCCGCTTTGAGTTACCTGTCAGGGTTAAGGAAAGCTCGGTATAAATACTCAAAATAATTTTTTTTAAAAATACTGCTGGTGGTGGGAGGGTCTCTGTATTCTTTTTCAAAAATAACTTTTTTTTCATGCCATGTGCAACAGCAGCTTCAGTGATGGCGGCAACAGGAGAGCAACAACAGTTCTATGACACGTTGGAGGGTTGTTTCCTAGAACATTCTAGACTCAGGAAGCAAAATGGTGAACTGCAGAAACTGGCTGCCAAGAATGCTATCGGTGCTTGAAGTGCTGCTGAAGGCATAGTGAAAAGGGTTTAAAAAAAAAAAAAAGACATGAGCCTTGCCACATCCACTTGTCTGTCAAAACTTCCAAGTTGCCAATGGCGACTGGGTGAATGGTAAAGGTCAAGGCTGGTGTAAAGGTGCAGGTTGGGAATCCTGAGTTTCAGTCTGTTGCCACTGAAGAGCTCTAAGTTTATTACCCAGATGTGTTTTTAAGTACTGTATACATCTGAAGTGCACAGTGCAAATCACCCATTTAAGGACACATTGTGGCCATCTGAATTTGAGGTTGCTCTGCACGGCAAGTTTATCATTCATTGACATTTTCCTTTAGAAAGAGCTTTAGAAGAGCTGACAAAAGCAGTGGTGATTAATTGAACATGATGAAAAACTATGATTGCACCAGCTACCAACATTTATATTTTGTTGATTTCAGTCCTTTGGTGTGTGTGTGTGTGTGTGTGTGTGTGTGTGTGTGTGTGTGTGTGTGTGTGTGTGTGTGTGTGTGTGTTTTTCTAGTCCAAAGTAATGAAAGCTTTGGTGGCTGTTTCATTTAAAAATTACGAATAAAAGATAACAAAACATTTGAGAGTGGGGGTATCTTTCTCTGCAGCACATGTGGCATTAAAAAAAATGTGCTGTCATGGTTTGACAGGTGTGTGCCCGGGCACTGCTGAAACGGCTCTTGCCCAGAGTTACTCATGAAATCTGAGAGTGTTTGTAAACAGTCTGTACTTTCTCAAAGGTGCCCTGGAGATTTGTTACAGGAAGTCAAATTGCTCAAATCTACCTAATTTGGCACGATATATTGAAAGCACGCTTGAGTGGTCATAATTGCAGTGGGACTGACTTCATTTAGCAATCCCGGGCCGTACCTTTCCAATAACAACTGCAGGCGATATAAATTCAATCTCTTGTTTGTTTCTGAAAGTGATTAGCCTGAAAAATTTGGAATTTAAACACTCATAATTGCAAAGTGTTATTTACATTCAATTTTGATTAAGTTCAACCCCCCCCCCCCAAAAAAAAGAGGAGGGTTCCCTTTCTTTTGCAGGGGTGATTCTAGACAAGCTGGCCTGGCGAGAAAGAATATTTGGAGTTGTGATAATGATGGAAGGACAACATTCATAAGTGGTGACCATTTTCCTTCCAAATGTGGGTGCTTCTGAAGGAGCAAATTGGAGAAAAGCAGTCTGCAAACATAGTACAAAAGTGGGTAATGCTGTGGGGAGGGTCACATTTAAGAGAGTTAGATACCAAGTCCAACTGAAATAACATGAAAGTCTGCCTCAAATGGCCCAGAAATAACTATTTGGCTTGAGGTAATCTCCAACCCTAATCCATGTTTTTGGGAAAGGCGATCTAATTGAGTGTTGCCTTTAATTCTAAATATGATTAACGTTTTGGAGCACTTTTGGTGGAATGACATTATAAATTCTATAAATATTTGTTTTAATTACATATTTAGTGACTGTGGTCTCTCTCCACCCCCCTCCCCCTTTATGGAAAATATTTTGTGGCGACAGTATTGAATGCTTATGGAAAAGATTTGGAAACTTGCATAAATAAAACACAAGCACAGCTATGAAATAAGCATAGCCATGTTCATTGTGGCCGGGAGACAAAATCAAATTATTTGAGAGAATAGAGACAAGTGTATATTTGGGGGGAAGTATTTGTTGAAGGAAGTGTTCATATCTGTTTCTTCAAAATGTTGACATATGTCTCCGGTCCAAAAATGTAAAACAATCTTCATGCTCACTTTAGCCTGCTATCTACAGCTAGTTATGATGACGCCATAAGAGCGCAGAAAGCTGCCCTGTACTGAATCTGATCATTGGTCCATCTCCCTCAGCATTGTTGATGCTGGCTGGCAACGGTTCTCCAAGGTTTCCAAGATGACGTTTTCTCTGCCCTAGGTGAAGAAGGGTGCCAGCGGTTGACACTGGGACCCTGTGCATGCAAAGCAGATGCTCTTCTACTGGGCAACAGCCTTTCCCTTGAGCAGAAAAGGAGATGGAGAGCAAAATGAGTATTTCGTAGCGAGGTTTATTTGTTTAGAAGCTCGAAACGGGGCACTGGGCTGCTGCTTCTCATGTTGACAGGTAGTCTAAGAATGTATGGGCAAGGTTATGACACATGAGAAAAGCTTCAGTAATTTCCTTTTTTCCTATGTGTGCTATTAGGGATGATAAGAGTAGCTTTACTACAAGATACTTGCATGCTGAGTGAATATGGAAAGCTGGAAATGATGATTTAGTCAGTCGAAAATGTGCAGATGGAGGGTTTTCATTGTTCCTTCATGATCAGAAGTGCATGACTGTCAACAGTTGCGTTTTAGATGGGCTAAACCCATTAAGGTGATGGCTTCTGTCATCAAAGTTTGTTAGAAGCTTATTTGTCCATAGCTCACTTTCATGTTCTGTCTGTAGCTCATTGTCGACCTAGCACATTAATGAAAAGCATGCTGCGGAGAAGCTGCGCTTGTATCTGAGATGCACTGTGATCACTACAAAGATAACTGTTTGTGGCATTAGTCTGGTTGTATATGAAATGCTTCAGCTGGGGAAACATTTAAAAGATGAGGCAAAATATAATAATGCACACTTAACTTCATTATTTAGATCATGTATATTAATAAAAAAAAATTAGAGGTATCCATTTCTCAGATACAGAGGCTAAACAAGGGTGGAGCGAAGGCAAGTAGTTTTGCAAGACTCCGTTACACTGGAGTCAGCGGGACCTCCCCCTTGCTGTTGGAGCAATTCTGGCAGCAAAGGCAACACGCAGGACACTCCCCTGTTGCTGCTGGAATGGCTCCAACAGCAAGGGGGAGGGGCCGCTGACTCCAGTGTAACGGAGTCTTGCAAAACTACTTGCCTTCGCTCCACCCTTGTTTAGCCTCTGCTCAGATAACAGAAGAGTTGTGATCCTACAACTCTGAGTGTAAAGACATGTGGGATCAGTGGTGTTTCTAGCCTGACCACTGCCCGGGGAGGGGGCAGGGTGAAGTCACGATGCCAAGCGATGCCCCTGTGCCCATGCGTCACCCTTGTCTCCAGAATAGCTCCATTTGGAGCCATACAGAGGTGAGAAAGGGTGGGAGGCCCAGCTCATGCGTCACTGCCTCACTGAGCACCTCCCCCACCAACGGAGATGCAGGAAAATGGCCAATCTGCTGCCGCAAGGGCGTGGTGCCCCCCTGCCAGCTACACTATTGTGTGGGATGATAGGAAAAGGTAGTGGACCTAATCCAGAGAACATTGCTAATAACTATTTCCATTTACTTCAGTAGGATTCGAAATTACTATCTAGATTGAGGCCAAAATATTTGTTTTATGTTAAGTATATTTCCAAGTAAATTGACAAAATTTATGATTAATTTTTGGAAAAAATTGATAGAGATCCTGGTGTCATATATCCCTAAGTTATAGCCTGTTATAGTATCTCATGACCAAGTGCAGCTCACAGTAAACATGGCCAGTTTTGGTATTACTATATCAAATGGTCAAATGTTTTAAGATTTTATCCTTGATGAGGCTTTCCACCACCTTACCTGTTTTGCAGTGCAATCCTGCGTAAAGATCCAGCCAGCAGCCCACGGCCAGCCACCGGACCCTGAGCCTTGGCAGCCGGTCTGCTGCCAGGCCAGAGGTCTACTCAGGGAAGGGGACGCTTGTCCCCTTCCCCGGGTGTAACTCCAGGGCGGCCCAATTGGCCTCCTCAGATGGCCTCATTTTGGCGGCAGCGGGCGGCAATAATGGCAGCAATGACGGGCGGCGACAATGGCGGCAGAGGAAGGGCACGATGAAGATGATGGCAGCAGGGGCAGAATGGTGGCGGTGGGACAGGCAAGTCAACTTAATTTAATTGTCTGACTAAAAATAAATAAATAATTAAAATTTATGGCCGCCCCCAAAAAATTATTTTAAATTTATTTATTTATTTAATGGGGGGGGGTCGGTTTAGAACCGGGAAAATCTGGTAAGCCTAGTTATGCTTCCTATCCAATGGGGGGGGGGGAAGGATTGTGTAATTCACCAAATCCCTGTCCGGCCCTTTTAATTGGGTTCATATTCTGAGCTGTGATAAAGATATGCCTCAGCAGCAACCCCACCTCTTGCAAACACAGATAATTAATCATGTGTGAAAGAGGGAGGAAAACACTGCTTTTGGTTGCCCCCTAAGCAGCTGAGGTGTTTTTACTGAAATGTTGAAGGAATAATGAGTGTTTATGTTGTAGTAGGTGCTACTCCGTTCTCAACAAGCCAGTCCTTTTGGCTTTGAAAGTCCCTAATGCAAAATAAAAAGTGCCAGCAACCTGCCAAGTTTCACTGTAAACAATAAAGTGATTTTATGTTATCAAAGCCTAAAAAGCAGTAAAACGAGATCATTTCTCCCCAAACTTTTAATTCACAATTCCCACCAAAAAAAAAATCATTATCTCCAAGAAGTGAGAGCACATTTAAACCTGAATTAGCAATCAGCTGCCAACCATAGCAAAGGAGATTGTCCTGCCTGACATTAACAAGGTGTTCTCGCCCTGGAACACCATAAAGGGAAAACATTAACTAGGTGTCAGAACAAGGGGATATGAAGTAGCAAGTTTGGGAGCTCCCTATAATACCTCTACAGTAAACCTCTCTCTTATGTGACACTGCTCTCTTACTGGGCCTTTTGACTCATACCACAGAGAGCTGCTTCTCAGGAGAAATTCTGCAGTCCAGAATAGATACCCAGTACAAAACAAATGCATTTTGTATCATTTGTAAATTATGCATGTATATTTAATAGCTGTTGTTCTAAGCAAAATGCATAAAAACGTATTTCTATGTATTAATGGGTTTTTTGTTTTTTTTTACAATTTGGGACCTTGTTCCATATATCTTGCCAAAAACCACAATTATTTAAATACACTATTCACAAATGACTTGACATGCACAAATGTATTACTTGGGTGCTCATACCCATGTACAAAAAAATCTACTGAAGAGGAACTCAGAGATTCATGTCCCTGCAGATACAAAAGGCAATGGCTGCCGCATGTTGGTCAACCACTGGACAAGGAAATGAAATTTCACCAAAATGTGAAATTTCCCCAGTTTCCAAATCTGAAATTTGTTATTGGTGTGTTTATGCCTCACTTCTCTTCTTTAGTTAAAAAGGTAAAGGTGACCCCTGACAATTAAGTCCAGTCGTGTCCGACTCTAGGGTGTGGTGCTCATCTCCATTTTAAAGCCGAAGAGCCAGCGTTGTCCGAAGACGCCTCCGTGGTCATGTGGCCGGCATGACTCTCCTTGCCGCAGCGCATAGCATGCGGCTGGAACACGGATCGCTGTCTACCTTCCCGCAAGCGGTACCTATTTATCTACTCGCATTAACATGCTTTGGAACTGCTAGGTTGGCAGGAGCTGGCCAAGCAACGAGCGCTCACCCCGTCTGCCGACCTTTCGATCGACAGCTCATGGTCCATATTTCCCCTGTACTAAACTGGGACACCCCTCGAATTTCTAATTAATTAAATAATTAATCAAACAATTAATTAAATAATTGATTGATTTTTAAAAAGTCCTAATCTTCCTTTTTTTTTTTGTGGACGCAAAGCGCCCACTTGCCGCCCGAAGGCCACCCAAATTATTTATTTATTTATTTATTTGTGGCCATTTTGGCCACATATTTGTGGCCATAGCAACCCTGTAAGATACAGTTTTTGCAGCTGGGGAGCTGAGGCTGAAAAGGAGTGGTTTGCCTAGGTCCAGCTAGTGAGATCATGGAAGAAGTGAGAATGACAGAAGCAGACTCAAAAGTCCTGATTCTCAGTTCAAACTCTGAACCACTTTGCTGCACTAGCTCACTAGTATCTAGCAGCATTTCTCAAACTGCGGGTCGGGACCCACTTGGTGGGTCATGACCCGATTTCTGGTTTGGTTCCACAGAGCCTCTAATGAAAAGGCACACTGGTGTTGGAAAGATCAGATAACAGAAAAATAATTGCCTCAAGGTCTGAGGCTATTCAAAAATCAGAGAGCTGAATTGCCCTGCAAACAGCTGAGCTCCTGCAGTTTGCAAGCTTGTTTAAATACAGGGAGATAAATGTTTGAGCGTCTTTTTTTCTGGTGTGTTTTTTCCAAGTCTGTCAGTGACAGGTAATGGGGGCAGGAAAAGGCTGGGTCACATAACTAAGCCCCTCAAACCTTCGTGCTAATCATTAGGGCTGACTCATTATGAGAAATGGATTGAGTTATTTACAAATAGATAAATAAATAAAATATTAAAAAGGCTCGAAAACTGTTATGACCAGCAATTACCGGTACTTTCCAAGAACGAAGCATTTCACCGGGCATATGGTCATAAAATGTATATATTTGTATTATTAAAATAATAAAACAAAGATATATACCGTATTGGTCTGAGTATAAGACTCACTTTTTTCTCCTAATTTAAATTTTTAAACTAGGGGTGCGTCTTATAATCAGGCTGTTGCAATTTAATGCCAGTGATTTAATTAAATTTTTTTAATAGCACCAAACTTTAAGGGTGCGTCTTATAATCAGGTGCGTCTTATACTCGGGACAATACGGTAATAAAATAAAATATTAAGAGGAAACTATTTGATCCATTGGA
Organism: Plestiodon gilberti rubricaudatus; assembly: GCA_026170595.1. Taxonomy (NCBI): domain Eukaryota; kingdom Metazoa; phylum Chordata; class Lepidosauria; order Squamata; family Scincidae; genus Plestiodon; species Plestiodon gilberti. Next base: position 215,357,067 of record JANXHW010000002.1, on the reverse strand, counting down.
CTGAAGCCGAGGACAAAAAACTATCACACAATTTGTTGGTTTGCCTGGAAAGTAGCAGAGCCGTTTTCGCTGAGCAAAACAAGGTCCCCCCTCTCTGCAGGAAGAGAGGTGTAATTCCTTTAAAAGTTGCCCTGTTTCTTTATCTTGGATGAAATTCCAATAAAGCTACTCTGTCAGATAGAGACGAGTAAGCGTACTGAGAGAAGGAGAATGGGAAGTGAACATGCGAGAACAATCCCAAAGCATGACAAACTGCAGACATAACAATCCACTCAGGCACTTGTTACAAGCACATAAACACTTTGCTGTTTCAAGATATGAGAGAAGGGCTGCCGCTGAAAACATGCTGAATCAGAGGACCTCTGTGACTGTTATTTATCAACTCCTAATTAACTGTTAATTTGCTGGGCTTTGGGTTCAAGCACAGCCCTAATTTATCACAGGCTACAATGACAATGTCAAAGCCAAGGGATATATATGGAGCACTTTAGCCAGGCACTCTTTGCATTAGGGGAAAAAAAACATTATTTGAAGACATTCACATTGCTTGTTCAAGGAGGGAGATAAGGGGCTTTATGTAAACCAAGAACACCAATGCGGAAGGACTCGCAACTGACCTTCCTGCTGCCGTGGCAAGTGTTCATCTTGCACGCCCTGAAACAAGACCTGAAGGAAGGGTCACCTGTTGGCAAATTTGCAAATTCCAAATTGGAGAATCTTAGCTCAGGATTTCACAACAAAATTCATATGAACACCATGAGTAACTGTGCACAGGTACATCTGAAGGACTGTAACCACCCCAAATGCCACAAATAATCCATAATAAAGGCATCATGTTCAGGCACGGACTATTGTAGTGCACTTCACCGCAAGTGGCTGTGCATTCAAGGAGTGTTTTTTTTTTCCTCCCTTTGCACTTTCACATCTGTTAGCAGAGCTGTGGGATTAAAGCAGTCCCACACATGGCAAACTGACTTTTGTTAAGGACTTTACTGGGACAAAGGAAGAACTGCAGCCATCCTTATATAGGCAGAAACAAGACAAGAACTAAAAGGAGAGGTCTAGTAACAGAAGTAGAGAACAACCCACAAGCCTTTAAACTAAGCAACAAAATCCCCCTACTGGTGGAGGCCAAGATTTCCCCCACAGTTATTATACAAGTCTAGCTCACATACTGTCATTCTTCCAACAACGTCAAGTAGCTTGACACCCCCAGTTTGCTCAATTCCAGGTTTCCTCCATGTAGTTATGAATGTTCAAATGAAGTAAGAGAGCCAAAATGCTGGGGCATGCTTTACTTCAGGGTGTAAAATTGCCAACAAATGGGCTGGGGTTATTGTGGAAAGGAATATGCTGAAGGTGCCAAGATAACTGAACCCAATCCTATCCAGCAATAGCACACTGGTTGCAGGGCCACCAGCACAGTGACCGCTGCATCTGACATGCCATCTGGGGACCAGGCCGGCCGGGGGAAGTAAGAAGTAAAACGCCTAACCTTCCTGGCCACCACATGGTCCCTGATGGGGCTCCTCAGTTCTATACCAGCTCTTTTGCTGGCTTAGCTCTGAGAAGCCTGCTAGGGGCATGTCTGGCCCAGGACGGGTATTTTGAATGGAGCAGACACTGCTGCTGCTACAATCCCCCCATCCCACCCCAGTCCACCCTGATTCCTGCCCCAATCCATCCTGATCCCTACCCCTTCGCAAGCAGAACTCCACCAGTGGCCTGTCTGTGCCATGCTGCTGGCAATGTGTGTCTTTCCAGCTGCTGCACCAGTGGCAGCACAGCACAGAACGGCTGTGATGAATCTCTATTTCCCTGTGTCCCCTGAGTTTCCTTATTCCTTTCAGTGGATTGTTATGTCTCCTCGCTCTGCAGGTGCTATTGTGAGAGTGATTTTGATAGGAACTCTTGAGGTTCATTATTTTCCTAGGAGGGGGGGGTTGCCCAGGGAGCCCCCCCCCCTCTGTCTAGCCTGATCTCCTTGCTGGTGGCAGTGAATACATTATATCAAAGCTTTTCCCCATTCATCTACGTGTCCAAACAGGGGAGAGAAGGGAGCAGGAAGGGAGTGAGCATGCTAACCACTAGGCACTACTGCCCTGGATAACCCTGCAGACCCTGAGGGTCCCCCCCCCCGCTGCCATGACACCAGTGGACAGACTGCTGCGCTGCTGGGGACCTCATTGTGTTGGCGTACCTGGTGCCAGTGCAACAGGCCCATTGGATGGGGCCGTAAGTTGACATTCTAGCTCAGCCAGAATGTGGGTGTTGATATATATTCAGATTATGCTCAAAACCTTGCTACACAGTGCTGGTGGACACAATAGCAATATAGAAACTCAGGGAACATTGATTGAATTGCATGGAAGGAATGGATGTATTTCCATCCTCCCAAGCAGCAGCAGAGCAGGGAGAGCAATACCTGTGAATCAGCCCCCCCCCCCCCAATAGCACAAGAATGAAAGGTAGGAGTTTTTCATGTGAACATTTCAGTGCCCTGTGGAAGCGCAACTTTTACAGTGAACATCATCAAAAATTCAACATAGCACTGGGAAGGAGAGAAGAAGCACAAGTAAGTTCACTGGCGTCGCTGCAGGGGGCCGGAGCTCTAAGTTCTGCCGCGGCTCCGACCCTCCGTTACACCGGAGCACGAAGCGGCCCCGCCCCCTTGCCTTCGGAACCATTCAAGGCAGTGAAAGCAGCCCTTTCACCGCCTTGAATGGTTCCGAAGGCGAGGGGGCGGGGCCACTTCGTGCTCCGGTGTAACGGAGGGTCGGAGCCGCGGCAGAACTTAGAGCTCCGCCCCCCTGCAGCGACGCCAGTGAGTGAGTTACATCTCTTCTTCCCATGCTTGTTTACAGTGAGTGAAGTTGAGCACAGTAGCATAGCTGGCGGGGGGGGGGCTACTGCCCCCCTCGCGGTGGTGGAGTGGCCGTTTTCTAGCCATTCCAGAAACAAGGGCGACGCACAGGCACGGGTGTCGCACGGGCTCGGGGGGGGGGGGCATCGCAAGGTGTCATGACATCACCCTGGCCCTGGACAGTGACTAGTTGAGCCCATGCATCTCCCACCCTATGGTTAAATCTAGCCATGAAGAAAACATTTGAAACTGGAGGCTGCAGTGCTAGGTCCTGGGCAGCCCCATGAGTTTGGCTAGCCTGGGCCTCACTGCAGAGAATCTGCCTCTACACAAATAGATACCTAATGCTTAATATTTGAGTTACTTTAGATCAACTTATTTTGCCCTCCATTCTTCCACCTTTCTTTAAAGAGTTCAAAAGAAAGCATCTCAGAACTTCATGTAGCTTTGCTTATCCTTCAGAACCTGAGACGGTCCAAAGTTTTCTAGAGATGCGCATTGAGAAGAGTGGGTCTCTTTGTCTTTCAGAAAGTCTTCCAGTAGCAGACTTAAACAATCATCGGTTAAATGTATAAAGATGCCTCTGCTGCATTATTGGGTAGTGAGTGCGCGAGGAGCAACTTGTGGTTACATTTAAAATGTGCAATTTTGACTCCCTGTTTAAGTAAAGGAAACAATAATGGGGGCCTTAATTGCAAAAATTACCACTGTTACTTAGAGTTTGACATGTGCCTAATGATGAGGCGGATGGAAACGTTAAGCCTAATGCCGTTTGGCGGACAATTGGAGCTGATAATCACCCCCATAAAGCTATTGATAGTAATCTATGAATGTATTTTGTTAATTCTAAGCAGAAGGGGTTATTGTGCAGAGTTAAGATGTACCCTGCAGCAGCAAAACAGTAAACGATACAGCATTCGCATAGCCTTTTCCAAAGACCCTAAAAGACCCCAGAGAGAATGAATACTAATAAATACAAAATGTTAGTTCAGTCACTATTCTTTCTTACAGGAAATGAATATATTTGCAATATGTTTAGCCATGTTTTCTTTGCCTCCATAGTATAATAAAGCACTTAATATGAAGCCATCTACAGACGAGAATAGGCCCAACCTGGTTTCTGGACCAAATTCCTGACCTCTGTTAACAAAAAGAAAACAGGTTCAAGATTTCAGGTTTTCCCACCATTGCCTCTAATACTTTCCCTGTGCGCCACTCCCTTTATGCTTCTGGCTGTAGCTGGTTTACTGGAACTGTACCCTTTGTTACTGGACATGCTTCAAGAGCTGTGTAATGAACACAGTGTGTGTGTGTGTGTGTGTGTGTGTGTGTGTGTGTGTGTGTGTGGAGCTGCTACATACACTGGGACCAAGTTCAGCAGCTCACGGCCCAATGCAACGGAATGAAATGAAGGGGGTGGCAAGGTGCAACAATATGTACATTGTTTTTATTTATTTTTTACTATATATTTTTATTTTATTAATATAATATTAAAACATAAAAACAATGCATATTTCGTAAAGTTATAGCAAGCGCGAAGCAATATATCCTACTAGCATACTATTCACTATTTTCTACATATAATATCCAACTAAGCCAAAATATCACCCACATTCTATTCATTAAATCCGCATATCATCACATCGTTTCTCTCTCTCTCTCTCTCTCTCTCTCTCTCTCTCTCTCTCTCTCTCTCTCTCTCTCTCTCTCAAAAAACCAAAACCAAAAAAATAAACAAAAACACACACCAATAAATGGTTTCCAATTATTCACAAAAAGGGGAAGAGTCTCAGGGGAAGAGAGGCAGCTCAGCAGGCACTTGAGTGATGGATTGTGATAGCGCTTTATTATCAGTCATGCCTTTAAAACACATGCCACCTGTACATGGGAGAAATCTGTTGTGTGTGCAGGGACCAAGTGCAGTGAATCATGGCACAGCTCAATGGAATTGTGTAAAAAGAGAAGGGAGGTGGGGTAGAAGTGCGACAATAGATAGTTACCTCTGCATAGACCTCCTGGTGGCCTATGGGTCTCCTTGAACGTAGACCAGCTATATAGCTGGCATTACGCCTGAGGAGAAAAAAGGGGCAGGTAGGGTACAAAAAGTGGGGATAGGATCCTAGTGCATGCTGGTGCCACTGGGATCCACCCCTCCCTCCCCCTTCCCACCCCCAAACTTCCCCTTCCAGCCCTAAAACTCCCCCTGCCCCCCCCCACAACACACCCTTGCCACCAACTTACCAAGAGTGGCAGAGCCTCCGGGAGCCGCTGGTGTGCGTGCCACAACTCTGCCCATTTGAAGCAGTGGGCTAGAAGCACACGATGGCGGCCTGGCTTCTGCACTACCGCAAAGGGCTTGTGCTGCCAAAATGTGAGTTCTGGCAGCACAAGGCCCAGATAGGATTGGGCTGTAAGCATACCATCAATTTGATTGTGCATGAGACGCAAATTAGAGGAGGTTTGTGCACCAATGGTCAGGGTTGCCAAGGGCCAAGGTTACCTATTTGTATCTGCTGAGGCAAACTTGTAGCATTGCAGAGATTGAGGGACTAGGTTACTAAGGCGTAGCAATCTCCTGGTTCAAACAGGGGTGAGGGGAGGGCTTGAAAAGCAAATTCAGGAGGGTTAGGTAGGAGCCTTAGCTGGTTCCAGGGAGAGAAGCAAGACAAGCCATGAGAGGAGGAAAAACAGTCTACTCAGGTCACCTAGAAGAATTTAACAAGTTATCCATGTAATTAAAAAAGAAAAACAGCAGAACAAAATATCCTTCAAAAATAAAACATTTTAAAAAGCAACATCCTATCAGAGGCATCCGCTGACATGGTGCGGTGGGGCGGTGGGCCCCAGGGCGTCAGGGCGGAGAGGCTCTGGGAGGGGCGGAGAGGCTCGGGAGTGGGGCGCGGGAATCCTTTAATTTGAATATTTATTTGCGGTTTTTCCGCAAATTTAAAGTGTAAAAACAGGGATTTTCAAAGTGTGTGTGTGCTTTGCGGCCACTCAAAGTGTGTGTGTGCTTTGCGGCCACTCAAAGTGTGTGTGTGCTTTGCGGCCACTTATCTGATCTCCAGGACATTCCTCCAGCAGGCTGGCAGCAGCAGCGACGATCGCAAACCTGCCGAGTTTGCTTGCGCATGCCTAGTCCGTCCTTGCTAACTCCCTGAGTTTGCGCATGCGTAAACTCCGGAAACTCCTGCGCCCGGAGCAGGGAGAGGCTGTGTGCCCTGGCGCAGGAGTTTCCGGAGTTTACGCATGTGCAAACCCAGGGAGTTAGCAAGGACGGACTGGGCATGCGCAAGCAAACTCCGAGTCCGGCAGGTTTGCGATCGTCGCTGCTGCTGCCAGCCTGCTGGAGGAATGTCCTGGAGATCAGATAAGTGGCCGCAAAGCACACACACACTTTGAGTGGCCGCAAAGCACACACACACTTTGAAAATCCCTGTTTTTACACTTTAAATTTGCGGAAAAACCGCGAAAAAACTTTAAAAAAAACCCGAAAGCTCATTATGCAAATTACTTACTTAATTTGCATAATGGGGCGGCGGGCTTTTCCGCCCCAGTTGCTGGGGAGCCTGGGTACCCCTCTGCATCCTATTAAATTGCCCAATTATTCACCAAAGTATGTGATGCAATCCACATCCTATTGAAGCCAATGCCAAGCACCCCTTATCATGGTTTTGCATTGCACCCATTCTTGTTACAATGATAGTATGAAGGTGGGATCCTTGAAGTCTCATTAAGCATAACATCTCCAGCCACCGATTTGGGATAAAAGATGCAAAGACGCAGGCTATGAATACTTCATTGTACCCTGATATTGGTACATTGCCGTGCATGATTACTCATAGACAGGAACAAAGCTTCCAATTCTGTGCATCTTAGAATCAGCCTCAGAGAGCATCACTGCTGAACGACTCTTAGAGAATCCTTTAATGCAATATGATGTTGTCTTATATAGAATCCCTGTCCTCGGGACAACACAGCAGTCGAGGTGAGCAGAAAGCTTCCTTGTCAATGTGAGACGGCACTCAGCCATCCAGCTGCTATTGGCACATTTAACTATTGTTGTTGTTGTTCAGTCGTTAAGTCGTGTCCGACCCTTCATGATCCCATGAACCATATCCCGCCAGGCCTTCCTGTCCTATTTAACTATTAGGTACGTAGAAATCTGCCTTCTAGCGCATTAGGCACTAGGTTCATCTCGTCTAGTATCAGGGATGTGGAACAAGTCTCTGATTCCAAGTCTCAAATCGAGTCCCAAGCCTTTGCCCCCAAGTCCTGAGTCTAAATGGGTTTAAACCTGAATAAAATCCGACTCATCGTAAAAGGTTCCAAGTCTCAAGTTGAGTCTTTCGAGTCTTTTACAATCGCTGAGTCAAGTCCAAGCAGTGGCGTTTTAACGCCTTCCGGCGCCTGGGGGGGCGGGGGCTGGAGCGCCCCATCGCGCCAGAGCGCGGCTGCCCCCCCCCCGGAAGCGGCCCATCACCGGCTTCCGGAGACGCTTTTCTCCGAAGTCGGGAAGCCCTCCTCCTTGTGACCGCCCATTTCGGCGGTCGAGGGCTTTGTGAGCCGGCCGAACGCGTCGCCCGCTTTTATTTGCCCGTTTGCCCTCAGAAAGGTTCTGCGCATGTGCAGAAAACCCAAATAAAAGCGGGCGACGCGTTCGGCCAGCTCACAAAGCCCTCGACCGCCGAAATGGGCGGTCGCAAGGAGGAGGGCTTCCTGGCTTTGGAGAAAAGTGTCTCCGGAAGCCGGTGACGGGCCGAGTGGGCGCGCTGCTTCCCAGGGCTCGGCAGCCGGGCTCCGGCGCCGCACCCCCCAGAAGCACCGTGTCCACTCCGCGCCTGGGGCGCAGCACACCAGCGCCCCCGGCGTAAGAACACCTCTGAGTCCAAGTCAAGTAATTGACAGGACTTGAGTCTGACTCGAGTCTGAGTCAATAGACTCAAGTCTACATCACTGCCCAGTATTGCTTCTACACAGACTGCTACCTGCCCTGCAGGGTTTTAGGCAGGGGGTCTTTCCCAGCCCTGCCTGGAGATGCCAGAAACTAGCATAGGCTCAAGCACAGCCCTGGCCCATTCATAAGGGCCCAGCTGCCAAATCTCATTTCTAGATGTGACCGACCTCCTTTCTGAACCTGTCTGGGGGCAATTTTCTGACCTGGCATAACAGCCACAGTCAGACCCAGCAGGAGTTGCTGCAAAATAAAACTGTCTGAGGAGAATGGCCAAATGTGGAAAAAGGTTTTTTACTTTGGGGTACTTGACTTAGATTGGGTTTTAAGACTCGCTGAGTTTTGTAGTCAGGAAAAAAGAAAGATCTGGATCAGGAAGGCATCAGCTTCCCCAACTGCTCAAGACTATGTTAGGATTGTAAATCAACGGATAGTAAACGGAAAGACCACCAGCCTCTAGGATTTTGAAAACAGCTTCACACATTCTACATTTTCAGCTTCTGAATAAGGTTGAATAAGGTTTAAATAAAAGAAAGGGTTTGTTCAGGATTTTGGTTTTTTTCTAAGCCAACAACTCTGGGTCTTAGAATTTATTTCAGTATGCTAAAACTAAAAGCAATGTTTCAAAATATTTCTTTTTTCCCCCTCTGCCGAACACCTGCGTCTTAGAAATAACATGAGTATAGACTATTGGCATGATTAAGCCAGCACGCATTTCAGATATCTTTGGCTTGCATCCTAGCAATCCCACAGGGTTCCAGATGGAGCTCATGAAAATATTCTGGTGAGCACAGAAAATGGGGGCCCATCGGCAGTTTCAAGAGCTGATGGCAATGATCAGAATTCACAGTGCAGCCTAACTAAAGGGGCAAGGGCCATCTGGGAGTAATAAAAATCCTACAGGACTGCCAGAAATGTGGTGGAATTGGGCTTGGAACTGTAGAAGACTTGTAAGGGTGGCAACCCACAGCCCATTTATTCCAACAAGGTGCTACTAAAGGCAGTGTAGCTCCGTGCCATGTGACACTTTGGTGCATATAAAAACCCATTCTGAAGTATGACCTACTATGTTTCCCCGCTCTCAGAGTTGCTTTCCCTTGCAGAATAAGCAAAGTTCTGACCTAGTAAGAAATGTTGCAATATTCCTGTTCCCCATTGTCTCATTTGTACTAGGAAGAAAGTAGCATTTTATTAGAGAAATTATTGTTTTTTTCCCTTTGGAAGGAAGTAATTTGTGTAATGTAGCACTTAGGAGGTAGCAGGTTACAAATTAAGTGGAAAGTGCTGCATTGAGTTCAGTTTAAATTCTCCATGGTATGAGCAAAAGCATTAAACCCATGACAGCTATTGACTTTTGAGGAAGGGTAGTTGAGCTGTGGAGTAATAAGATATGGAGGATTTCATGGAGATCTTTTGACCGTTAATAAAACAGGTCAGATGTTCAGACCTCCCATAGATTGTGTGTGTGTGTGTGTGTGTGTGTGCGCGCGCGTGCGCGCGCGCACGCACGCACGCACGCACACACACACACACACACACACACACAGAAAGCCCACAAGCAGGAGAGAAGGTATACCTGTCTCCCACCATTTCTCCCCTGCAACTCATTACCAGAGGCATCTGCTGCTGAACCTAGAGGGGTAGCATATAGCCATCATGACAGGTTGATAGACCTGTCCTCCATGAATTGGTCCAGTTGCTTTTTAAAGTCACCCAAGCCAGTGGCCATCACCACATGGTGTGGCAATGAATTCTACAGGCTAATTATGTGCTGTGTGAAAAAGTACTTCCTTTGTTACTTCCATCCTATACCTCTCGTCAGTTTCATTGGATGATCCCTGGATTTAGTATTGTGAGAGAGTGACAAAAAACTTCTTTTTCTCCTCACCTGCATAATTTTATAAGATTCAGTCTTTTTTCCACTTAAACGCCTTTTCCCCCAAGCTAAGGCTGTAGCCTTATTTCATAAGCAAGGTGCTGCAGCACTCTGATCAATTTGGTTGTTCTCTTCTACACTGTCCTCCTTCAGGTGTGGTGACCAGAGCTGTACACAGTATTATTCCAAATGTGGCCACACACATTTTGTATAGGAGCATTATAATATTAGCAGTTTGATTCTCAGTCTGTTTCCTAATGCATGGAGTTTGCCTTCTTCACAGCTGCTACACATAGGGTTGATATTTTCATTGAGCTATCCACCAACCACAGCCCCAAAATGTCTTTCCTGGTTTGTTACTGACAACAGCCCCCATCAGTGTATATGTGGTTGGGACGTTTTGCTCCACTTATTTACATTGAATTACTGTAGATTTGCCATTTGGCTGCCCATTTACCCAGTTTGGTGAGGTCCTTTTGAAACTCTTCACAACCTGCTTTGTGAACATGAAAAATAAAGATGCCCCATCAAAAACGGTTACGGAAAAACAACACTTCTTATAGCTGTGTTTGGGTAAGTATGAACTACGGTGATTTCACCATTAGGCCAGATAAAAGACAAATACGTAAGATTCCTTCCTTTTTTATTATACACATAAGGTCATCTCTATAACGTTTTTAAGTACTTGCATACCCCGTGGCCTGAGATGATTCATTTGGTTATTGCAATAACATTTTAGTGCCATTTTTATCTAAGAGTTCACGGAATGTTTTAAAAATCCCAGCTTAATGGAAGCCAATCAATCATCACATTTTCCAAAGCACAAATTATTTTAAGTTTTTGTACTACATGGGGATAATCACTGCCGAGAGATATGCATATCCTATTGTTTTGACTGATGTCATTCATTTTTCTTCAAGCTGACCTGACTGATAGCTTAAGTGCTGATGTTAAGCAGGCAAATTGATGTGTTTTTCTGGGGTGTTTCCACTACACCTGCCTTTTTAGCTCTAAAAATGCCAAATATCTGATTGCAAAATGCAGCTGCTCCTGCTCATGGAACTGAAATTGAAGGTTGGACTGAGCAATGACAGCACATGCTTGCTCCTTTTCGTTTCGCACAACATCTTGCAGAAACGTTGATATGGGGGTCCTCTGCTCCAAAATATGGGGCACCTCTGTGGCATGTGCATGGGCTGTGACAGGGCCCATCCAGCCGACCCTTGAATCCCCAAGCAGCCCACAGATCACTGTCTGTGGCCATGCAAGATGACTCACACTGTGGCTGCTTTCTCCAGCCCTCCCCAGCTGCAGTTGGGCCTCCTCAAAGGTACCTGAGAAGAGGTTCCCTTACCCTTTCTCCGCTACTCCCCCCCCCCGGCAGGATGCAGCAGTAGCCATTTTGGTGTTGCTGTATTGGCAGGCAGGGAAGCAGTGAACTGGGCTGTGGATGTTACCCTGATAACCCCCAGAGTCCCCACATTCCCCACAATTGTATATATAGTCATTTTAATTGCCTCCATTTTTGCAAACTCCTGTTCCCTGCCATGGTGCTGCCCAGGTGAAGTGAATTATGCTGCTTTTATGTTGGTTCCATATTGAAGCCTGCCAGTTCTTCTAACCATCACAGGGGAGGTTCGGACAGGACTTACCAAACTGGCACCCTCTTCACGCAATGAGACCACACGTGCCTCGGTCCGCCATCCAGCATACCTTCCCCCTTTTCCAAATTGCATGAAGGTGTTCCATCCCGTGGCCTCTGGCCTTGAGCCCCCTGATCATAATGTGACCTGTAAAGGTAAGAAGGCCATGAGTAAGGTAGGTGTTGCTCATTGTATGGGTTCACTGAATTGGCTCACAGGCATGCTGAGTTAGAGAAACCAGTTTGCATTCAGATTCACTGTCAGCGCTAAGATTGCTATGGAGAAGCAGTTCCCTCACATCTTGCAAATTGGATTGAAAAGTGATGTTCCTGCAGCAATCGTGCCACAGGCGAGGCAGGGGGCAGGTGTGCTAAACTCAGTCCTTTTTTGCTTTTAACAGAAGGTTCTTTGAGCACAGAATTAGGCAAACAGAAATACCCTTCCCTCGATAGGGACTGGAGAAATTAGAACACCATTATTTAAACAAAATGAGTTCATGCAGTGGTGTACCAAAGGCGAGGTGGGGTGGTGGTCTTCCCTGGGTGTCAAATACATCCGGGGTGTCAAATGCACCACTGAGCAGCTGGTAGACCTGGCCTCCCCTAGGGATCTCAAGGCAGAGGCAAAGTCTACCCTTCGCTTTGAGTGGCCAGTAGCCCTCGTTTCCACTGGGGGATCTCAAGACAGAGAGTTTTTTTTTAATATGGAGGGATTGCAAACCAAATATATATTCTACTCCCAAATGCATTCATCTTCGATCAAGTGTGTCTCCAAAGTCTATGAACTGCATAGAAGTGGAAATTCGCCTGCTTTTCAATTCCTGAATAATAGCCCTATCCTGCCTAAGATGCGGTGGCCATCCTGAATGGCCGGCTGCTGCATCTTAGGCAGGATGTGGGCCATGCTGTCACAGCTGGGGCTCACCTCGGGGGAAGGGGACGTTCATCACCTTCCCCCGGTGTAAGCCCCAGAGGCCCCAATGGGCCTCCTTGATGCATGCTAGCTCTTTAGCTGGCGCATAGTCCGTGTAAGGCTGGCCCAGCCTGGGAAGGGGCGTTGGATATTGGCACAACCCAGCACCGATATCCCTGCCCCCTCCCAGGCCAGGCCGGCCAATGGCCCCTTCCCTTGCCCCCCCTGCCCACCCTCCGAGTCCCCATGCCTTCCCACCACCCGGCACAGCACTCACTTGCATCCAACGGCATGAATTTCATCCGGCCTCCATACCGACGCTGGCATTGCTTACACTAAAGGTGCTGGAAATGCTTGTGCAGTATTGCACTGTAACTCTTGACTAACCATGGCAAAAAAAATGACCAACAGGTTTTTGCCTTGTTTGTGAGAAATCAGTCTGTGAACATTAAGGTCGTATTTCTTTACATTAAACTATGGATCTATTCTGACAGAAAGCCATTGGACATATTGAAGTAGGTGTGATTCCTCTTAAAAACACACACACACAACTTCAGAAAACAGTTGACTAAAGTAAAGGGATGCTATATAATGGGGAAAAGTTCTGAATGTGTAAAAACCCAGTATCCTGGTTGGCCAGTGCAAAATCCACACATCTGGAAAAAATAAAATGCAATCAAAAACTCATTCCACATCTTTATTCAAACACTATCCAACTTACTTCTTTGGACAACTTGATCAAAGTATCTTACAATCCTTATTGTATTTGTATTCATAACATCCCTTTGAGGTGAAGTGTTGCAACTTTTTTGCCAGGCACAGATGGTAGTAGAAGAAACCAACTTCAATATCTGGGGAGGGGGATTTCATCAGGGGGGAGGAGAGATTTCTTCTCTGATTTGATAAACATTGGCTTGAGTTTCATTCAAGTAAACCTGGGAACAGATAGATTTTCACCCATACTGAAATGCCACCAATAAGCTTTCGCATAAGATCAATACATAAGGAATTGTGAAGCATGAACATTTAATTAATCAGTTGAAGACCCACAAAGAAAATAATGGAAGCCTTATTCTACACAGCAAGCCTCAAGAAAGAATTTTGTGAGATAGGTCCTCCTACCCTTAATTAACTGCTGGCACGAAAAAGGAAGAGTGAACTGGTTATTCCAGTTTCTATTTTCACCTGATTTAGGGGCCCATTAAATGTTGCCTTGACTGCTTGGAAGCCACTTTTCTCTGAGTGGTTCAATGGTAATGTTTGGGCTGAAACAGATTGACACGTAAAGTGCTTGCCTATATACAGTATAAGCAGTCCATATAAGCCCCACCACATACAACCCCCCTTACCTGTTTGTATGTAACATCAACATGATGTAATCAGTGGCTTATTAACATGTGCTGTTGACATCCTAATTCTTCATATGAGTAGGACAACTTGTGAGTGGTATGTTTAGGTACGACGAAGCATAAATAATAATAATAATTTATATCCTGATTTTCGACAAAAAAAAAAGTTTACAAGGCTGTTTGCTTAGCAAAAACAAACAAACAAGTGGAACATGATGAGCACAGAGTCACTGGGAAGAACTCTGTGAGATAGATATAGGAGAGCCACCACTTAAAAGGTGCCGCTTTTTCCAATGAGCAGAGGGAATTACTGTACATCTCTTCTCTCCCTTTAAATGACCTACCACATAAATGGGGTCAAATGCATGTGTTCTCACAATGGAATCAGGACCAGCTGGGAAGTGAATTTCCATGGGAAAGCCCTGTGCAATCAATCCATCTACGTGATTGGAACATTTTTGTTACCCCAGCTGTGCTCATGGAAAAGCAGTTCCCAGTTAGTTTGGGCCTCTCACAATAAGGTCATTTACAGTGCAATCCTGCCTATATTTAGGCCAGCGGGGCATGCTCTCCGCTGGCCATCGGTGTCGCAAAAGTGTTGTAAAGCACTTGGCCAGGCTGCGCTGATATCCCAAGCCCCTTCCCGGGCCAGGCTGGCCTTAGAGGGCCTCCCCAGTTGTGCATCAGCTAAAGAGCTGGCACAAATATGAGGAGGCCCGTTGGGACTTCCAGGGCTTACACCAGGGGAAGGGGACAAATGTCCCCTTTCCCCGAGGTGAGCCCTGGCTGTGCCGGTGTGGGCTGCATCCTGCCTAGGATGCAGCGGCCGGCCATTTTAGGCGGCCACCACATTATAGGCAGGAACAGCCTGCTGGAGATATAAAATCGAATAGATATCGCTTTCTTAGCTTTAACAGAGCACAGTTTGGGGTTATGGTTACCGCCAACAGTGCGTTTCTGCACAGAGAGTACCGTATAAACAGAAGGAAACTCCATCAAGACCTAGTTATCCTATGTAGTTTTCTATCCTTGACTTTTGTGTTAGTAGACTTCAGTTAGTAGTAGATGACTTTTGTGTTAGTAGAAGTCTTTTGTCAATAGAAGATGATAAAAAAAAAAACCCAAACTTCTGTTCTATGACTATTCCTTATTCTCAACAGAAATCCATTTAGCCAGGGCAAGTGGGACAATGTGCTTCTCCTCACTCACCCCACATTTGGTTGGCTTTAAGTTTGGAGGCCCCTATATTTCTTACCTAGACACTGGTTCTGTACTTTCAATAATTGTATGTTGTCCTCCCTGACTGCATCATCCTGCTTGCCTTTGCCACGGCTCCAATCTGCCTCAAGATCTCTGATCCCTTTGATTTTCCGGATCAAGGTAGCGACAAGTTTCTGTACTAATGCCTGACTTCTAAAAGTAAATTAATAACATGCTCAAAATTTGATGAAACCGTCATCCAAGTAAACAGGATTGCTACACATATGACATAATAATGTGTTAAATAGTTTTGGATCTCGCGATCAGCATGTTCTTACCTTTAAGCTTGTTGTTTAAAAAACAGCAGCTTGGCAAGAACTGTTCACAAAATGAAGCAATGAAAAGGGAATATGCATCCTCTGGCAAACTTGCCACTTTTTGCCTATCTGCCGAAATGAGACACAGCACCACTAGATGGCACTGCCTGTTGAGAAAGAAGCAGAAAGAATGGGATTTCATGGATGCTCTGGCACACCCTATATACACTATTGCTGAATCTTGGCAATAGTTCTCACTGTGTGTACACAGTGGTTCACAATAGTGTGTTGGCGGTTCATGTAACAATGCAATGCCAGCTTAGAAGCAAAGTCAATAGATCTACTTGTAATTTACATATGGACATAAATAATCATAAGGGAGATGCATCGGTGGTGGTAAAGCAATATCTGTTTTCTTCTCCAAGTGCTTTATACTCATACTCATCCAATTTGTTCAGAGATAATGAAAAACGTTTGGTTTTTTATATTCTTTTTTCCATGAATTAACTGTGCAATCCTATGCATGCTGACCTGGGAATACGCTCCATGGAACACAATGGGACTTACTTCTGAATAATCTTGCATAGGATTGCACTGTAAATTTGAAGAGTGAAACAGGCATTTGTTCAGCCTAGCAAAATAGGGGATGCACAAGAATTGGACACACTTTAAGAATAAATAAATAGAGTACGGTATATGTCTGCACTGCATGTGTGCACTTGTGCATGTTCAGTGTATGTGGTGGGTGTGTGCATTCCCTGCTACCATACGCAAAGGGTGTTGCATGCATAATGTTGGTGCTAATCTCTGGGTGTAGCATTTGGGGTGTAGTTCCTGACACTAGATGGGGGAGAACTGTAAATGCAGCCCCTAAACCTAAACAATGATTTGCACTATCAAAACTCAAGTTTTGAATTATCTGTGGCTTGTCTAGCTGTGTGCAGGCAACCCACTGCTGCATCATGTACGTCTCTCTGGACTGGAGAAGAGGGATTTAAGTGTAATAAAGAGTGGATTTCCTTCCATACACGTTTGTGGACTTTTTGCTTAGTCCTATGTTAATCATTGGTGGGTTTTTTTGGGAGACTAATAATCAGCAGCACACCTGATTATTTTCATTTTTAAATAGACACTGGAGTCGTTGAAAAAATGTACCCAGCTACTAATTTTTAACCTCACTGACAGCCCAGTCCTATCCCCCACCATATTATAGCAGTGGCACCAATGGAACATGCACTGCATGTTGTGCGGGGGAGGGGATTGGACAGCCTGCAAGAGACTCCTGGTAGGCTGGCCAATCATTTTGCTGGCACAAGTCTCAGGAGAGCCAGGGGGCATGTCAGGTCGCAACATGAGGAATAGGATCCTGTGAAAGTGGCTGCCACTGGATCCACCCCCTCCTGCCCTCAACACACCCCTGGTTCCTCCCCCTCCCTGTCCAGTTCCCTCCCCTGCCCTCCCCCTCGCTGCCCATGAACCGCCACCCGTGCCAGCCTACCTGCCCTGGCTCTGTCCGGGGTCCATGGCGGAGATGATCTGCTGCTGCAGCTGCCTTGCAGCAGTGACCTGGAATGGCCCAGCAGCAGTACTATCTTTGCACCAGCAGGACACTAGTCATTAAAGGCCCATAGGATTGGGCGGAGTACCAACAAAAAAGCATGGTCAGTCGGAGTATAATTTGTTGGAAAAGGGGGTTTGGGGTTCTAACACGCAGAGCATTCAGCAGAAACCTTTCTTATGGTAAATGCCACCACCCAGCCAGTTTGCTATTATCAATGAACACACAGGAGCAGAGGCAGTTATGGTTTCGAAAAGAAATACAGTTTTTCACATTTGTGTGCATCTTCTGCATTATCAGAGGCTTCTGCTACTTAGGGAACAGAGAACCCTACAGCTGTTCTCTTGGTGTGGAAGTCAGGGGGTTGGTGCTCTGGTAAGGTGTCTTACAGCGCAATCCTGTGTACAAAAACGCCGGCAGAGTGACGGCTCCGGGTGTTGTAAACGTGCCATTTTGCTGGTGCACATTCGAAGAGCTGCTGGGGCTCTACCCTGGGTGAAGGGACAAACGTCCCTTTCCCCTGAGGAGTGCTCCAGCTCTGCTGGCGCAGGCCCAATCCTGCCTAGGAGGCAGCAGCTGCCCTAGGTGTGCCAGCGCTGTATTCGAGACAGGATTGGGCTGCCCAGCAACTGGACAATACATTGCCCCTCCGCAGACACTGTTGCACCCATATTCCAACATAACTAATCCTCACTAAGTAACCTTGGAATAATGAAATCACTCTACTAAATGTTTCACTCTCTTTAATTCTTGTTAGATTCGGTAGCATACAACAACATCGACTGAACCTGCTATAGGCACCCTCATTTGAAAGGGAATGGAAAAGTACTTTTGTGTACGCAATCCATGCTTTCTTTTTTATCTTTTTGGTAAATAGCAAGAAACATTCCCTAACTAACCTCAGCCCTGTAAAAATGTCGTTGTAAATAAGCCCATGTTTGAGTCTCTGTTTCTGATCATTAACTCATTTTTACACTCCGAGTAGCACTTAATAAATGATTTTGCAACCGTGTGTTTAGCTGTGATTTGTTAAAAGTGCTACACGTTTCACCCAAGGGGGTACATTTTTCAAAGTGTGACATAGGAGTTTGGACATGACTCTTTTTGGCTCTGACGGGAGTTTTGTTGATGACTCCCTAAAAATCACTTTGAAAACGTATTCATAGGTGTCTTGTAAACACATGAATAAATGGATTGGCTTCCCTTTTTGTTCACACACATAGAACCCCAATTGAAGTTAATGTGAGTCCAAAGAAGATTAATAGAAAAACATTTTAGTCCACCACTAAATCTGAAAATCAGCTATCAAAATAATTAAGCCCACTAATTAGTATTTGATTTGCTAATTATATAGCTTTATATAAATCACAGGGAACATTCAGTGCTAGAAATGGCTTTCCAGTGTACTGGAAGAAATATTGAATGCTCTGTAAGAATTGATTTGGCTTTTGAAGGGGGGGGGGAAGCACCAATGTCATGACAAAGTATTTTGGGAGTAAGCCAGGATACTAAATCACTATTTCAATTTAAAAAATCATGACAGCTTTAGTACAAACATTACGTTGTAAAGAGGTATAAGAGTATAATGCCTTACATTCTGCCTTATTCCTTCACAGAGGAAGGTGGTGATGAGAAACAGTTTATTTGAAAAATGGTTTATACTCAGAGGTAAGCTGGAGAGATAAAAAGAAAACAGGAAGAGACCATAAACCTTATATTAATTACAGTACAAGAGATTTCCAAAATGTCTGCCATTTTGGGGCAGATTATGACTCCTTTCGAAGGCATATAAGCCTGTAATCAATGAGAGGTTATGTGTGCAGAATTGACTCCTCCCCCACTGCTTTTCACACATTCCCAGCTGCCTCTGTCACGTGATCAGCTACCAGCAACCTAAGCGAGGGAATGAAAGAGGCCATCGCTCAATGGTAGAGCACTGGTTTTGCATACCCTGGTAGCAGTGGTTCCCAAACTGGGAGGCGTGGCTCCCAGGGGAGCCATGGATACCAACCAGGGGAGCCGCGGAGTGCCACGGAATCCTCTCAGAATACAGTGCTATGCCAATTGGCAGGCATCAGCATAATGTAATGGGGAGTCGTGGCCAAGGGTTGCCAAGGGTTGCCAATGGTCAAGGGAGCCGCGGGTCAAAAAAGTTTGGGAAACACTGCCCTGGTAGGAAAGACCCCACTCGAAACCCTGGAGAGCTGCTGCCAATCCTTGTTGACAATAGTGAGCTAAGATGGGCCAGTGGTCTGACTCGCTAGAATAAGGCCGCTTCCAGTGTTCTCATTTCCAAGGGGCACAAACCTGGACTCCAGAAACTGGCACCATTAACGATATGGTGTTGTATTCTCCTGCCAGTATCTAATGGGGCTTTGTACCTCCAAAATACCTATATGAATTTTGATGCAAACTCTCCAAGGCACTTCACAAAATATATTGTAAATTGTTCTTTTCTGGGCTAAATAGCAAGATTCTTCTTGGGGCTCCCTACCGCCCTGTTGATCAGGATGATGGCATGGGGTAGAGGCCCCTCTGCTCTACTAATGTGGTACGATCTGGGGGGGGGGACTAATCTAGTTCATCTTGATTAAAGAAGAACTCAGCCTGTCAGGGCTAATGGAGCTTTAAATGTTGTGGGTAGTTTAAGACAGTGCTTCTCAAATGGTCTGATGTAGCAGACTGGCAATTTTTTTGCCATTTTTTTTGCCAAGGACTGTGCCATATTATTGTATTCATATTATCTTGGGCATCTTCAAAGATTAACCAGTTATGGCACACTCATTCACAAGAGTCTTGCTCAGATGGAAACTGATGGAGTCTGCATCTGAGAAATGGGGCTCTTTTGTGTTACAAATTCATATTTGGAAATATTAATGCAATAATAATAAACTGTGTTTGCCGCCACTCCGCCCTTACCTCCTCCATGCAGAGCAGCCGTTTGCTTATTTTCTCCATGTTAGCGATTTGAATCTTGTACACCGCCGTGGTGGGCAGAGGAGGTGGGCAGGGCTGTAGCGCTGAGGAGGCGAAACCCAAGCCAATCAGACCCCAGAGGCTGCTAGGCTCCAGCCAATTGCTCTTCTTTCCCTCTATCAGATGGAAGGGAATGTTTGGGGGAGTTGAAATGTTTGGCATGTGTGTTGGAAGGACACGTACCGCTTAGCGCAGCATGAAATTTGCTGTGGAACAATAGCTGATGGCTCCCAGACCAGCACCAGTTTTTGGACCACACTTTGAGAAGCACTGGTTTAAGGGCACTGCTAGCTCCTAGGAATTCAGGCCTTTTTTTTTTAAGTTGGGGGGGGGGAGAGCTTTAGTTCCATCCCTAGCAAAACACCAGATTAGTGTATTAGTGTGTGTGTGTGTGTGTGTGTGTGTGTGTGTGTGTGTGTGTGTGTGTGTGTGTGTATATAATGGCTGTGAGAGGGAGGCCTCACATTTCAGTACAATGCCTATGAGGATTCCATTCTTGTGTACAGAGCTTTGTGTGCATGGGAGCGAATGGACATTGTTACACGTTGGGGAATGACGACAGTGTCTCTCTTTAAAGTAAATCTTGTTGACGTATTTGCAATGGGTGCAATAGCAACCATAAAGGCCTGCTGGTGCTGCTGAGACAATTACCATACAGAAAAGGAAAATTAAGTGTGTGAAGATCTCTTTTTAATTGTACATTTTGTGCTGGCCACATAACCGTTAAGTAAAGAGAGTATATTTTTGCACCTATGAACTAATCTCAAGGAACGTATGTAAGCATTTATGGTATTTCTAATTCCTGGAGTTAGAATGAAGCTGTACATTGTAGAGAGAAGAGCATGAGGACAGGGATATAAATCTCACTTTATGTCTGAGATTATCCATGTGTGCCATTCAGTGAAGGAATTGTCAAGACTACTGCACCTTTCTCTCTATTTTTAATGAATGTGAAAGCAAGTATACGTAGTAGGGCTGACTTGTCAGCACGTAAGTTAAGGGTGCCTCAGGGCAACCTTGACTTACAGCACAGTTCTATGCCTGTCTGCTCAGAAGTGGGTCCCAATTAGGAGTTCATTACTTCCAGGTAAGTGTGTGTGTGTGTGTGTGTGTGTGTGTGTGTGTGTGTGTGTGTGTGTGTGTGTGTGTGTGTGTGCAGGTAGGCCCCTCCTGCAGTATAGGTCAGGTTGAAACATTCTTTATTTATTTCTGTAACACAAGCAAAATTGTGAACAACTTTCTGTAGTGGCTGAAAAACAGTATAGAACTGTTTAATTTATACAAATAAATTATCTATGAAATAGATAACAATTCATTCCCTAGTGAATAAACTGTGGTAACTGTGCTTTTTTTGTAGTAGCGTAATGTACAAGATGAGCCTTCGAGCAGCTTAGATGAGGGCTGCATTTCTATTACAGCCCAATCCCATCCCCCGCCAGTCGCACGGGATGCAGCCGTGCCAACAGAGTGCACATTGCATGCTATGGTGGGGGAGGGCAACCAGATGGCCAGTAAGAGGAACTTACCTTCCAGTAGGCTGCCTAGTCACCTATGGGTCTCCTCGGACTCATGCCAGCTCTTTTGCTGGCATAAGTCCGAGGAAAGGAAGGGGGCATGTCGGGCTGCAAAAGAGGATAGCATGACTGTATGGCTGTGCAGCTTGGAGCTTGGCTGAACCAGAAGTTTGCAATGACATATGACATCATCGCCAAATGCCAGAAGATGCCCCAACCCACTGCACAGCAAGCACAGGGGTCCATGCAGCGGCATGGACCCCTTACATGGAATATTGGATAGCATCCTGATGCACACTGCTGGATTTCTCCCCTCCGGCTCCCGAACTGTCCCCTGCACTCCCCCTCCCTGCCCCAATCCACCCACAGCCTACCCATGCTCTGATGTGGTCTGGGTCTGTCAGTGGCAGGCACACAGAGCTGCCAGACATTTGTGCTGGTGATTCCAACAAGCTTGGCAGTGGTGCAACATTTACAGTGTCATCACGCCATTTATGATGGCAGAATGTGAGTTCCACTGTCATAAAGAGCCATTAGTTGCATTTTACAACTTGCGTTACAATTTGCATTTGTACTAGTTAGAACATAAGACATAAGCAGAGCCCTGCTGGAGCAGGCCAAAGGCCCATCTAGTCCAGCTTCCGGTATCACACAGTGGGCCCACCAGATGCCTCAGGGAGCACAGAAGACAACAAGATACCTGTATCCTGTCGCCATTCCCTTGCACCTGGCACAAAGAAAACCTACTCCTACAACCAGGAGGTTGCTTATCCCCATCATGGCTTGTAAGCTGTGATGGATTTTTTCTCCATAAATCTGTCCAATCCCCTTTTAAAGGCATCCAGGCCAGGTGCCATCACCACATCCTGTGGCAAGGAGTTCCACAGATGAATTACACGCTGGGTAAAGAAATATTTTCTTTTGTCCTTTTTAATACTCCCTCCACTCAATTTGAGTGGATGTCCCCTAGTTCTAGTGTTGTGTGAGAGGGAAAAGAACTTCTCTCTATCCACTCTCTCCATCCCATGCATAATTTTATACGTCTCAATCATGTCCCCCCTCAACCGCCTTTTTTCTAGACTGAAGAGCCCGAAACTCTGTAGCCTTTCCTCATAAAGGAGATGCCCCAGCCCACGAATCATTTTGGTCGCTCTCTTCTGCACCTTTTCCAGTTCCACTATATCCTTTTTGAGATGCGGAGACCAGAACTGGACGCAATACTCCAGATGCAGCCTTACCATCGATTTCTACAACGGCATAATAATATTGGCCATCTTATTCTCAATCCCTTTTTTAATGATCCCAAGCATGGAATTGGCCTTCTTCACAGCTGCCGCACACTGGGTTGACACTTTCATCGACCTGTCCACCAGTACCCCAAGATCTCTCTCCTGATCTGTCACAAACAGCTCAGAACCCATTAGCGTATATGTGAAGTTTTGATTTCTTGCCCCAATATGCATCTCTTTACACTTACTTACATTGAAGCACATCTGCCATTTTGCTGCCCATTCTCCCAGTTTGGAGAGATCCTTCTGGAGCTCTTCACAATCCCTGCTGGTCTTCACCACCTGGAAAAGTTTAGTGTCATCCGCAAACTTGGCCACCTCGCTGCTTATCCCCAACTACAGGTCATTTATGAATAAGTTGAAAAGCACCGGTCCCAAAACCGATCCTTGGGGCACACCGTTTTTCACCTCTTGCCATTGTGAAAATTGCCCATTGACTCCCACTCGCTGTTTCCTGGTCTTCAACCAGTTCCTAATCCACAAGAGGACCTGCCCTCTTATTCCCTGACTATGGAGTTTTTTCAGGAGCCTTTGATGAGGGATCGTGTCAAACGCCTTCTGAAAATCCAGGTATATAATATCCATGGGTTCTCCCGCATCCACATGCCTGTTGACTTTTTCAAAGAATTCTAAAAGATTTGTGAGGCAAGACTTATCCTTGCAGAAGCCATGCTGAGTCTCCCTCAGCAAAGCCTGTTCTTCTATATGTTTTAAGATCTGATGAGGCTTTCCACCATCTTCCCTGGAACAGATGTTAGGCTGACCGGCCTGTAGTTTCCTGGGTCCCCTCTCTTTCCTTTTTTAAAAGATTGGCGTGACATTAGCTATTCTCCAATCCTCTGGCACAGTGGCCGTTTTAAGGGACAAGTTGCATATTTTTGTCAAGATATCAGCAACTTCATAATATTTCACTTAATTCTTTAGTCAGGAGTGGCCGTTCGGGCAGCGGTATTTGCCCGAGGTCTTCTGCCGTGAAGGCAGATGCAAAGAACTCATTTAATTTCTATGCAATGTATATATGTATTTTAATGTTTTTATTGTAAGCCGCCTTGGTTGCCCTTGTGGGAGAAAGGCGGGGTATAACTTCTATAAATAAATAAATAAATAGATAAATAAATAAATTCTGCGGGGGGGGGCAGTCACAGAGTCCTCCTCAAGGTAAGGGAACATTTGTTCCCTTTCCTTGGGGTTACATTGCGGCTGCATTGGCATTGGACAGTTGATTAGGATTGGGCTGTTAGGAATGGAGCAAAGCAGAGGATTTGGGGACAGAGCCATGGTTTCTGGTTGGGTGGAAGTATTTCTGGAGTGGAAGGACCACTTTTTTTTTTACAGGTTCTGGGCAGTCCAGCCTGAAATGTTGCCAGAGCATGTGATCCCTCCCACCACCCATTCCTGGATGCCTCCACAGTGCCAAGAATGTGGAAGTGTGTTGCTGCTCTCTTGGCACACTGTAGAGCACACCAGGCATAGTTCTAGCTGCATGATCCAGAGAATAGAATAACTCATTGCAAAGCATAGGTGACATGTGGGGGATGGTGCATGGATCGGGGGAGGGGTTAAGCAGCTAGTCCAAGCAGAACACATCACCTCTCCTTTCTGTTAACCCCTTCACATGGTTCTTTAAGTAACACTATGAGGGAATTCTAAAATTCCACCCACTTCCATCATGTGTAAGGAAATTCCTACCAAAACCTCACCCCCCTCACCTTTACTAACTACCAGTTGCCACCATATGTGAAAAACGTTTGTGAAAAAACCTTGAGGAACGTTGCTGCTCCTGCACTGCAACTGCAGGCAGCTATACTGGCGCCAGTACATATGATGAGAACTTGTGAGCTTATCTTCAGCCCAGTACAATATGATAGATTTGTGGGTTTTGATGTTGGCCTTTCTATAGGGGACCCCTGATGCTGGGAGAAGTGCAACAAATACATCAAATACCTTCATTTACAAGGTTTCATGAGAGCCATGGGGTTGTTAAGTGAGGTACATGATGCTCCTCCAAAGTTGATTCCAAAGCTGCACATTCCATAGTGTAAACATCCCATACAGATGAACTGCTATATTGCAATAAACGATGTTTCTATTTATATCAGCTAAGGGTGTTTATTAAAGACGTAGAATAGCCACAGATGTTTGGCAATATTCAATGCTGAATTCACGATGTAGGAAGTTAATAATCAGGTAAAGGAGTGTGGTGAGCGTGGCCTATTTACACATATAGCGGAGAACTCAGTGCCTTTATTATGCTCCATTTACCATTATTAGGGACATAAAAATCAACTCTGTGGCATGCAGGGAGTTGCTGGACTTTGAAAGCTTTCCACAAACCCAACACTATTCCAGGGAACTTAGTGGCCTTGCCTATGCAAAGGCTACTGTTCATGCCAAACTATTTAGTGGTGCAATATGGCAAGTGTCCAGAAGGATGCATTGGTAGCCAAGGCCATCAATGCTAGATTTAAGCCTAGGTCTCCAGGGGCCAGAGCCTTGAATATTGTGTATATAAAACAACTATGTTCTGTGGTTCCCACTGAAGCCTTTGAAAAAGTCAAGCTAAGGCAATATTTGTTAAACTGCAACCAATTCTCCAGTTTTAGCACACCGGTAAAGGAATTACGGTATAATAAAGTGGAAACAAAATCTGAACAGAACGTTGTTGATGAGCATTGGGCTTCTGAAGTGGCTTTGATGTTGCGCATTAGGAGCAATTATCATCCCTGCTAGACCAAACTGTGAAAACATCCCTTTAGTCTGAGTAATGATCAACATCTTTCCTGAATAGGTTTCTCAGCTTTTAAACTGCTCGTTTTGGACTTATAGTGGACTTAAGCAAGTTTACGTGGCAGTAAGTACCATGCAAGCCTAAGCTAGATGTTTAAGAAAAGCATGTGGCATAGCCCTCCTGTGACTATACCCCTTCAGTATGTGAAGGTGTGGGAGTAGGAGAAAATGTCCTCTGGGTTTGATTGGGGCAGCTAGTCCTCAGCTCCACTTATGTATGTTTCTATTACTAGAACAGCATGCTGGCTTTTAATTCTGTTGAAAGTCATGATATTTCCAAGGAAGAAAGTGCTTTAAATAATAAAAACGAGTTCGTTCTTCTTGTTATATAAAAAGAATGTCAAGTGATCACTGTGACCTATTTTTCAAGATACTTTTCAAATGATGGTTCAATGTGTCTGCTTCTCTCTTTTTTTGGCAATGGAAGATGCAAAGTGCTTTAACTTCTCATGCCCTCCTGCTACTGTCTGCTATGAAAAGCTCAAGGAAATCTGTATTCTGAAGCTGCCCTACTACATACTGTACATTCATCAGGAGCAGGAGGGAACAAGCAGCATTTTTGGCTCACAACCATCTTGCACCACTAGCAATAAACAGCCAAAACTACAACTTTGGCTTCTGTAAATAGGTTCCTTTAAGGTTCGACACACACTGGCTTCCCACAATCACCCTATCATTCTGTGTTAATGGCAATTGCACGCATGCACACTTTTAATGGATTTGAAAGAATTTTAATGGAGGGGGTCACTATTAAAATATTGTGGTGCAGTACTTAATGTTGCTATATTTTATTGGCCTTCCAAAAATAAAACCACACTGTGTCAACACTACCATCTCATGGGACAACAAGGGAAACAAGGAACATAAGATAATCAAGCGGTTATAAAAATGTTGAAGGGGAAGCATGAAGGCATATTTTAATGTTCTAATTTCAGCTGTAGCAAGCGAACAATAAAAAAGTCTTTTCATTTTCTGTAACCCTGAAACCATGCATAGTCCCACATATTATTTCAAGATGATGGTTTTTCTCAGGTTTTTGTGGGGGGGGAGGGGAGGCAGTTTGGCAAAAGTTTGCTTTTTAATGCCTACAATATGATTTACCCATTCAACATTGATTAAACAACTTAATTTAAAATCATCAGTGGAACCCTTCATGCAGTACAATATGGTGACCCCAGTTCAAATAAAGTCATATGCAGATACATGTATAGGATGTGTGTATGTGAAAGCATACCACTATCACTACAATTTTAACAGCGGGAGTAGAGGAGGCTGTGTAATGGCCTAGCCGGCCCGTCGGGGACGGGGATATGGCCGACGCCATCACTCACCCCTTCCCAGGCTGGCTAGGCCAATGGCCCTCCTCCCTCACCCGCCGAACCGCCCCCGCCAGATCCCGACTCACCTCTGGTGGACGCACGGGCGCTCCAGCAACAGAGCAAGGGAGTCCAGCCTCTGAGCTGGCCTCCTTTGCTCCCGAGTAGTCACGAACGTGCTTTACGGCACGTTCACGACACTTTAGAACTACAATGGGGAACCTCCGGCCTGCGGGCCGCACGCATCCAGACCGCGGGACGATCCGGTCCGACCTGCACAGGACCGGACAGATCTGGCCCGAGCGGGACAGACCAGAGGCTCCGCCGCCGCCGCTGCGCGCGCCTCCTCCTTTTGAGAGCGGCCTTTCTGTACCTGCGCAGATCGCCGCTGAGGCAGAGAGGGCAATCTCTCAGCCTCAGTGGCGATCTGCGCAGGTACAGGAAGGCCGCTTTCAAAAGGAGGAGGTGCGGGAAGGCGGCGGCGGCCCGGAGCCGAGGAGCCTGAGGTAAGTTGGAGAGTGAGTGGGTGGGGGTTCGGAGGGAGGGAGGGTGAGCGAGCGGTCGGTGGGTGGGTGGGAGAGCGAGCGAGCGAGCGAGGGGTGGGAGGGAGAGCGGTGGGTGGGAAAGCGGTAAATTTGTGGGGGGTGTCAAATTTGCGGTGGGGGGCCCAAAAAATTTCGGCCGGCCTAATGGCCAGCCCGCGGCAAATTTTCCCCATGGGAAAATGGCCCTCCACCGCAAATAGGTTCCCCACCCCTGCTTTAGAACGACAGAGTGCTTGCTCTGCCATTCTAAAGATCCCCAGGATTGCGCCGTAAATCATTTTACAGGGATGTGGATCAAGTCTCTGACTCAAAGTCTAGAGTCAAGTCTCAAGTCTCTGGGGCCAAGTCTCAAGTCAGGTCCCCAAGTCTTTGCCTCCAAGTCCCAAGACTTTGGTTGCGAGTTGCAAGTCCCTGTCTATTTAATGGAGAAAATGGGTTTAAACCTGAATAAAATTCGACTTGTTGTAAAAGGCTCCAAGTCTCGAGTCGAGTCTTTCGAGTCTTTTACAATCGCCAAGTCAAGACCGAGTCAAGTCATTGACGCAACTTGAGTCCGACTCGAGTCCGAGTCAATAGACTCAAGTCTAAATCACTGTCATTTTAGCAGTCGGACTACCCACGGTGGTTGTTTATTCCTTGTAAAATCTACTTTCCTTACTCTAACACTGACTTGAATCAGAATAAATCAAATTCTAGAAATCAATCTCTTGAGAGAATTTCCATGGCCAAAGAGAAGACAACCAGATACTGGGTCTTTGGTGTCATGGAGGACATATGTTTAAATTAATTGCCCTGGGAATGGCTCAGTGAATGTGTGTTGCTCATACTTATGGTTTAATGGACATATTCAAAGACAGAAAGCATATTTTCCCTAGATTTATTCAGCAACATCATCCCCCCCTCTTAGCATTTCCTCTTTTTCTCACATCATCTAAAATTATTTTGCTTTGCGATCATCTTTCTGTCACGTACCCTTTGCCTTTCTGGTGTCAAATATGGTTTCAAACGCATAGATTAATCAGTGGGGAAATGGTGGACAGGTGGTCCTCCATTACAGCATGAGATTGATTGTCTTTTGGTCTCTTTCATCTTTATGTTTATATGACAATACCAATAGTGTGAACAACTGATTACATATTGGAGTCTCTCAGAACAAAAGAGTCATGGAAAACAAGAGTATTTGTAAAGTCCTCAGCTCTGGAAGGAGTTTTCATAGTTCTGTTAATAGGTATCAGGGAAGGTTTAAGCTATAGTTCATTTTGCAACGATGCAACAATATAGCAATAATATAGCAATATTTGGAACGGTGCAGCAAGAACCTCTGGAGATAACTGTGCATGATTATGGACCACAGTAGAAAGATCCACAAGAAAGGAAGGGACTGAAAGAGCTAAAGTGATTTTCTAAAAATTATTATTAAATACAAAACAAAGCAAAACTATTGCAACACAAATCAAGTGAGAAAAATAGAAGCAAAGAAAGATATAACCTCTTCTCCCCCGCCCCTTTAATTAATTCATTATTTCAGCCGGCGTTGTTATATAGCTGTGAGGCTTTCCCTCAAGGTTTTTCTGCTGTTGTTTCACCTGACTGAATTAATGCATTTTCCACTCACTGGTGTGAAAGAACTGTATGACATAAGGTCAATAAGAAATCCCAAGCAAAGCATAACGTTAAATATAAATTATCTGAAAGTTTGTTATACTGAAGTATGAAAACACATAATTCTATCAAGTGGAATGGAATGCCTGTCAGAGAGAGAGAGAGAGAGAGAGAGAGAGAGAGAGAGAGAGAGAGAGAGAGAGAGTCAGCGTGAAAAGTGCAAATGAAATGACCAGTCTGTTTTTTTCAAGCTTGAAAAATTACAGTAATCCTTTTAGGGACTTAAAAAAATGGAGTAGATAGGCTGAACTAGCTGATGGTGTTTATCATACTTTGCTTTGTGGTTTCAGGAAACCTTCTGGCAAAGCTGTGATTTTAGAAATGGATTTAAAAGACATCAACATCTATTTATGAGAAGATTTAAACCATTATTAATACGTTGCAAACACAGCTCTCTCACTCTCACTCTCCACGTAAGATTGACTCTTCGTGTCTACCATCTGCTGAATTGTTGTAATCACATTTTTATGAGGTACAGTCATACTTAATGATTCTACTTGGGAAAAGAGCATCTTTAAGTACATTAGCAACGTTTTAAATTCCACTTGTGTAAAGCAACAATTTCCTACTGCTCTCTGGGAAAGCAAACTAGCAGGCTCCATATGGTTGTGACTGAACAGCAGTGAAGCAATGCCTGATTTTTTAAAAAATATGGTAAGGTTTGTGGACATTTTGTTTTAATCTTACAGCCCTGACTGTAAATATTAAAATAAAAAATAAACACTAACACTCGCTTTCCCAAAGTACTTGAAAGTGCTTGATCTCCTAGCATGCATGCAGATGACATCCCAGCATAAACACAAATGGTTCATTAAGTTCAGGGTTGCAATACACAGGAACTGAAGTGTTATTTTAAAAAAGGCAAATCAAACCTAAATGTGCCCTGTCCCGTCCCCCGTCCCCCAGCACAATTGAATTTGTGATACTCTTGCAAAAAGCACTTCATCTTTTTCTGTGTAATAGATGTAGATTTTGATCCATCTGCTGGGTCATCATTACATTGTAACATGGGAGTAAACTGTCCTTGGTAACTTCTTTAATTCAGATCCAGGACAGCGTTTTCTTTTCGGCATTCTCCATTCTAGATCTTCTCTCTTTCTGGACATGTGTTATGTCTGATGTAGCTATTTCAGAAAACTACTGTATATATTGTAAGGTATGCTTTTCCATGTTTTAAGATTTTTTTTTCCCTGCTGTGGATTCTTTTCCTCTGGGAATACTAGAAATTCTCTTGTATCTGATCTACTATTTAATAGTTCCACTATTTAAGAAACTTCCAGGAAATATACTGGAAGAGCTGTATTGCTTGGCATGCTTGCACAATCATGCTTGGCATGGGCTAAAAAAGTTCAAATTCTTAAAATTCACATGAGTTGCCTGTGACCACAGTAATGAGGAAAATGACATTATGGCTTCTGCAAAAAGGACTCAGGGCCACTAGATGCAAAAAAAAAAATGACCCTTGGAAAATGGCCTAAAAAGAGGCTTAAAAAAGCCTCTTTTAGGCCATTTTTGCATCTGAGAGGGTGCACGGGAGGAGGCTGCACTGTACCCTCGTGCGCCCTCCTGGACGCAATGCTGCACTCCGGGAGGGTGTTCTTTCTTACTGTGATCGTCGTGCACTCCCTGGGTGGCGGTCGGTCAGACGTGTCCTTCCTGGCTGGCCAGCAGTAGCAAAGACAATGCTGGAGAGGCTGCACCTGCGCAAACTTGCTGCAGCCTCTCTAGCTCCCTTAGTCTTGCTGGCAGTGCACCCCTCAGAGCTCGACACCCCTGCGCCCAGGGGCCCACGCCCCCCGCCCCCCTAAGGATGCCTCTGCCCAGGCTATCTCTGCCCAGGGGCATTGCAGCTGGCACACCAGCCTTAGCTGATGAAATGCTTAATGCCACAGATACGACTTGGTCATCTAATGGCACGGCTGGATTTAACATCACCCATACTGTGAACTTGGTCCTTATAGGAGATTGTATCCAAATCCAGAACTGGTTGAACACTATCTCTCTGGTCACATGACACACCCATGAGCGGATGCATCCATGGGTGAACTTTGTTTCTTGGCTTCATCCAGTTCATTTCTGATCTCAGACATCTATTTACCAGTCTTACTTCCTCATCTGAATCTGATCCACATAATGAGCTGTAAGTACATAAGAGCATAAGAACATAAGAAGAGCCCTGCTGGATCAGGCCAAAGGCCCATTTAGTTCAGCTTCCTTTATCTGACAGTGGCCCCACCAGTTGCCTCAGGGAGCACACAAGACAACAAGATTACCTGTATCCTGTTGCCACTCCCTTGCACCTAGCATACAAAGAAACAGAGGCGTCGCTGGAGCGTGGCGGGGGGGCTGGGGCACCCCCGGGTGACGCGCGCCACCTCCGTGACGCGCGACACCCTTCGGACGCTCCGAGGCCGGCCCGGGAGCCGGCCTTGGAGTGTCCGACCCCGTCGGACACTCCAAGGCCCAGGCAGCGCGTCAATTTTGAGGGCAAAAAGCGCTTTTTGCCCTCAAAACAGGTCTGCGCATGCGCGAAAATCCGAAAAATACCCAGATGGACGCGCTGCCTGGGCCTTCTTTCAGAAGGCCCTGGAGCGCCGACGGGGTCGGACGCTCCGAGGCCGGCTCCCGGGCCAGCCTCGGAGCGTCCGGAGGGCAACGCGGGGGAGCCGGGTCGCCCCCCCCGCGCCGCGATATCATAGGGTGATGCGCGCCACTAGGGTGATGCGCGCCCCCTGCCCCAGGGTGACATGCGTCCTAGTGACGCTACTGCAGAGAAACCCCACTTTTAAAGCCAGGATTTTGCTTATGGCTTGTAATCTGTGATGGACTTTTCCTCCATGAATCTGTACAAGTAACCTGAGAAAGCTGAAAGAATTGTGGGGGAACATAGGAAAGCATCTCCTGGTTCTTTTCCTATGCTTGATCGAACAAACTGGACCTGTAGTTAATGTGGATGCAGATTATTTTTCTATTATGCGCTGCTTTTTCAAACAAAACTATGTCGATGATGAACACACTAAAACAACTAATATTATCAAGATGATTCAGAGGGGAAAAATGGGTTATCCCAAATCCCTGGAATTAATGGATTTTCCAATCCTGCAGAGTCCATTTGTCTGGAGAAAATGCGTTAAAAAAAAGAAGAAGCTTAAAAATAGATTCCAGAATAGCTGAGAGATCACAAATCCTTAGCCAGTGACTTTCTTCTTCTTTTTGAGCTGCTGAGCTCTTCTGAGAAACTTTCTGCCACTTTAGCGTCACCCCTATGACAGTCTCATTTCTGTGCACCACTGGGCCATTTTTTCTCCACACTCTATGGTGAGATGACGCACACAGAAAGTTTGCCAAGGGGAGAGAGCCACGAAGCGAGTGATGGAAAGTGACACCCTGCCCCCATATGTGCACATAGACGAACCCCTCAGGGCCATAATGTGTGAATCAGCTTCCAGATGACTGGAGAACATATTTATGTAAGAAAGGACGACTTTCCTGCAAATATATATGTTTAAAAAAATGAACTGTGTGCTGTTTTTTTCATAACTGTACCACAACATTTTCATGCTGATTAAATAAATGAGGGGGTGTGCCTCAAATATCAGGAAGTTGAATGTATATTTCATGTGACACGTACGGCCCAATCCTATGGGCCATTTCTGCCAGTGGCTCTATTGATCTGCTGTTGTAAATGGCCCTGTGTGACTGAGCCACTGGCAGAAATGGCCACTGGCTCTGTACATGTGTCCAAAATCACCCAGGTGCTCCCCCAGTCCAGGTAAGGTGGCAGAGGGGGCAGTTAAACCGCTGGCACAAAACCAAGAAGCCTCGTGTCGGGCTTCCAAGCCCGGGAGGGAGCATTTGGTTTGGCATGTGCCAGCGCTGCCAATCCCACCCCCTCCTGGGCCGGACCCTCCCCATCTCTGCCCTCACCCCGCTCTGTTCCACCCCCTCCCCACCCTCCCCTTCCCCAGTCCCCACACTGCTCAGAGCAACTCCTACCTGCTCTAAAGCATGGTCCAGCTGAACTCAGTGCTGGCAGGATGGCACAGGCCTCCTTCCCACCAGTGCTGCTTGCTCTCTGGGTGTCACAATGTGCTTTACAGTATGTTTGAGACACCCTAGGCTGGCTCAGTGGCCTCTGAGCCGGTCCAAGATGCGGTTAGGATCACGCCGTTAGAGACAAAATATGCTGTTAAGAGTTAAGGAAGAAATGTAGGACAAGCAAGGTGCTGAAGAAAGGAGGTGTTTCCTCACAATAAGCAGCAAACGGAGCAGGAGGCTGTGCCTCCCAGGCCGAGCTCTGTGCGGACCGCTTCAGATGCCCCGTTACCACTAAAAGCCCCGGAGAGCAGTAAAAAAAACCTTGAAAAAAAGGGGAAACGAAACCGAAACCTAAAATTTTGACAGTTTTTTTGGGGGGCTCTCTACAGTAGTGAAAGCATAGAATGTCTCATACGCATGGAACAAAATATTTCATTGTGGTATCTTATGTGTACGTAATTTCTGTGAATTTGCTAAACCAGTTACGAAACTTGCAGCACAATCCTATGCATATCTACCCAGAAGTAAATTCCACTGAGTACAGGGACATACTCCCTTGTAAGTGTGATTGGAGCCTAAGATAATTTTTAAATTAAGATATATATTTTTAGAAAACTCAGACGGGGATGTTAACAATCTCTTTCTTTGAAATATGAGAATGTTTGCTCTATGTTTGCATTCAGGCTGGTAGTTTTCTCAAAACTAATCTACGTGCCAATTGTGTATTTATATCGTTGGCTGTGTTGGCAGATGCCTGGTTTAGAAATTGTCGTCTTACATGACATGTTTGTGTTACTTGCAGCCAAATCATCATCATCATCTAAAAGGGTTTTCCTTATTTTAATAGACTTTTACTAACTTGAAAGCTATAGAGTAACAAGCCCTATTGTCATCTGCGGTCATGAGTGCAGATCATTAGTACTTGGACTAGCTGGCTTCCAAGTAGCTCCATTCATACCCAGATTTACAAGCTGCCAACCAATACATGATTTTAATATTACTCATGGATTTCAAGCTCTTTCTTCATAAAACCTATCCACGTCTCACAACCAGTGGGATCACAAATGGAGAAGGATGATTTTTGGTCCAGTTGCCATAGAGAGGACCATTAATTAATGGTATCTGCCCACAGCACACCAACAGACTGGACATTCAACAGTCTCTTCAGCAGCATTGGAGGCTTAACAGTCAGGATTCAGGCTGTATCTTTAAGAATCCAGCTCAAAAGAGAGTTGTACATTCTGATTACCCAGCATGGTTTTCTGATGATTATCATGTTTACACTGTAAAAACTACACAGACATTTACACCTGTGTTTGCTCACGCATCTGTATTTGTTGACGGAGGAGACTCAGCCCAATATAGGTGTTAAAGTCTGTGGAAAAAAACAATTAACATATAATCTGTCAGCTCTACAAAAGGAGGTAAGTCTTAGATTCATTTTGCTCACAAAGCTTGTCTCTGCTGCAGCTGCTTTTTGTGCTTTAGCCTTTTGTTCAGCTGGAGTTCACCCTGCTAGAAAGTCATTGCCATTGAACTCCCCTTTTCAACACTTCTTTGTCGCATTTTCCTCTGCACTAGTTCACCTGCATGCCAGGGCCATTACAAGCTTTGAGAGAGAGGGAGAGCAGACAACTGTTTGTTTATCTTTGCAGGTTAGCAGCAGGCATCACCCGATCTTTGAATGATTTCATGAAGACAATTTTGCAAATGTTCAAGGGAACATGGTTTTTTAAAAAATGATTGTAGTGGGAAAACTAATTGTAGCCTTGGCTATTGCTAAAATCCCTCTTCCTGAAGTTGGTGGGGATACTCAGTGCTTCCATGGATTTCAGCTAGACTGCTTTATGCTGCTGTACTTTCTTTCTGTATTTAGTATTAGCCAAAATCTGAATATCTTCATTCACGTGCACACTCACAATGCACCATAGGTTTTGTAGTCTGTAGTTGATGCATAGACAGTGTGTTTCTCATGCACAAAGATGGCTGAGTAAGTTGGGTATTCCACAAGGTGTCCATGGCACATCTGTGGCTTGTCATCACCAGTGACGTCACTACAGGGGGAGACTCCCTGCGCGTTGCTTTCGCTGCCCTGAAAGGCTCTGAAGGCGAGGGGGTGGGGCCGCTTCATTCCTCCATGTAATGGAGGCTCCGATCGCAGTGGAACTTAGAGCTCCGCCCCCCCTGCAGTGACACCACTGGTCATCACTAAGGTAATAGGAACCTCCAACCTTAAAGGAATTCCTCACTTGATAAGGAAACAACCCTTTTAATAGCACTTCTCTTCACAGATCAACTTTATTGGAGATACCCTACTCATAAGAATATGGGAAGGGAACCCAGGATGCTTTCATAGAAAGGGGTCTCATTTGCATATTGGATAGAGTTGCATTATATATCTAATCTAAATCTGCAAATTTATGATGTGTTAAGCAGCAAATTGGTGCTTGAGTTATTTTTGGCTATTCCCCCAACCACTATGTTCATTGTTTAGGTTTGGACCACCATGTTCTGAGAGGGCGCCTTAGGTCCAAATAATTTATAGAACAGTTTTCAGGTTTCTCCAATGTTCTTGCCAAATCTTATCTTGATGCACAAAGCACATTATGTTTGCTGTAATACAGAGCAGAGTTTGGCAGTGACTCGGAAATTCAACTGAGCCTAATAAGAAGAACAAGCAGCCGCAGTTGGTGCTCATGTTGGCTACTCACAACTAGGTATGAGTGCCCAGATATCTATTGTAAAGAAAGGGATGTTAGAGTGATGACAGCTAGACCAGGGGTGGCCAATGATCTACCACCATCCATTGATGTTTTTGTTAGCATATGTAAACAACTGGCAGCGCAATCCACCGTAAATAGTCGGGGGCGGCCCCAGGGCCACCCGCCAAATCCTATCCCCGTTCCGGGCTGATCATTAGGGGGAAGAGTGATACT
Organism: Plestiodon gilberti rubricaudatus; assembly: GCA_026170595.1. Taxonomy (NCBI): domain Eukaryota; kingdom Metazoa; phylum Chordata; class Lepidosauria; order Squamata; family Scincidae; genus Plestiodon; species Plestiodon gilberti. Next base: position 215,321,332 of record JANXHW010000002.1, on the reverse strand, counting down.
CTACTCAGGTGAAGGGGGATACTCTACTCGGGACGGGGGAAGGGGTTAGCCCCAATGAGCTTCCTTGGATTTCCACCAGCTATTTAGTCCACACGAGCCCAGGAATGGGATGGGGATATGGCAGCCACCATCCCCGTCCCCCAAGGGCCGGCTTGGCTAACCACCACCTCCTTTGCCACCCGGACCAACCGCCCCCGCTGGTGGGAGCCTTACCTTCTCTGGCTGCCGCAGCGATGATCCGGCGCCGGAGTGAGGGCTGCCAGCCTCCACGTCGGCAGAACTTACTCACAAATCATCACAAACGTGCTTTACGGCATGATTGCAGACGGCTTAAAGCGGTGGAGCGCTCACTTCACCGCTCTATACTTGCTCTGGATCGTGCTCTCAGTTAAAGCAAAAGATGAACATCTTCATATATGTTTGTCAAAGCTAGAACGATATGTGAAATAACAGAAACAGGATTTTAACTCCAACCATGAAGGAATTGGTGGGCAAGTAGGGGAATTTGTTACCATGACAAAATTAATGGAATTAATGAAATGTTTAATGATAAAGGAATATAGAAACACGTCCAATAACTTTGTTAATGATTGAAAGCAGTCGATTGTATTTTATCAAGCAGTGTATTCAAGTTCTAACATTAATGTACAACTCTGTTGTAGTTTGACATGAAGATGAAAACATAATAAAAAAAGTGTGTGTTCCATCATCTGGTAAAAATGTGGCTTTTCAGGGAGGTCTTTGGGAGAGGCTGGTTGTTGGCTGGGATATTCAATTGATGTTATGATATAGTCCCTCTTGAATCTGCTGACTGCTGGTGTATCATTTACTGTGATATCGTTTTTATTCTTATTAAAATGGGTGACATGATTGTCATTTGGTTTTTGTCATCATTAGCTGCTTTCGATTCCTTGTGGAAGAGAAGTGAGATGCATTTCTCTAACAGAAAATAAAATACCCAAAGAGTCACTGCACTTTGCTCTTCTATGGGATTAGCCCACCCGCATTGAAACCAGATGACTGGGCTATCATCTATTCTCCTGCAAAAGTGTGGAAGACTTGCAATAGGTTTTTTTTAAAAAAAGTTTAAGGCTGCAATTTTGTACACATTTACCTGGGAGTAAGTCCCATTGAACCCATGGAAGTATCAGATATTAATGAACACAGTTTGCCCTTGTTATCCTAGAATGGGATCCTAGAACAGATCCCAGCGGATAACAAAATCCGCGGGTAATGAAACCCACAGGGGGACAGTTCTGAGAAATCAGAAGTGCCCTTCAGAAGCCTCTGGGAGCAGTGGTGAAACAAGGGTGGAGCGAAGGCAAGTAGTTCTGCAAGACTCTGTTACACTGGAGTCAGCGGCCCCTCCCCCTTGCTGTTGGAGCCATTCCAGCAGCAACAGGGGAGTGTCCTGCGTGTTGCCTTTGCTGCCAGAATGGCTCCAACAGCAAGGGGGAGGGGCCGCTGACTCTTGTGTAACGGAGTCTTGCAGAACTACTTGCCTTCGCTCCACCCTTGTTACGCCTCTGTCTGGGAGGCCTTCTGAAACTCGGGAAAATAGTGCGGCCTCCATGCGTCTCAGAAGGCCTCCTGGGGGCTTCTGAAGGGCACTTCCGGTTTCTCAGGAAAAAACAGAAGTGCCTTTTTTCTGTAGGTTTGGAACCCGCGGTTAATCAAATCTGCAGGTTCCGAATCTGTGTAAAAAAGGGGGCAACTGTATTACCAATGACTTTACTCAGATCATCAAAGAAGAAAAGACATATGTTTTGAAGCAGTGGCTTACAGCTCTTCATAAGGATTTCATTTTGAATATTAGATGCTATTACTCTGTTACTATTGTTAGCTAGTCTTATTATTGTCTTATTCTAAAGTCGCTTATTCTAAGGCTCTCAAGGTCTTAATTTAGTTGAATGCAATAACTTCCTATACAGCTATACATTGAATAATGCAAAGGATATATTCCCTGAACATTGAGCGCTATGTGAAACAGCACTATATTGGAGACATCATTGATCTAATAGGCATGAAATGGCACTGATTGGCCCAGAATTCACTGCTCCTATTGGGTAGAATGGCAGTCAAACATATTGTAATGAATCAATGCTTAAGGAAGCTGTGTTATCCAAGGTATAAGCAAAACACATGGGATTAAAACATATCTGACAAGATTTACAACCCTATTCTCTGCATGTCTATTATTTATTTATTTATTTATTTATTTATTTATATAAAAAAATTATATCCCACCTTATCCTATGCCGAGGCAAATGCCCAAGGCGGCTTACAACAAAATTTAAAAAACATAGTTTAAAATAATACAGAAAATAAGTTTAAACAATACATACTTAATTTAAAAACAATAAAATCCACGGGGGGGGGGACAGTATGGAGCACAAAAGCAGCATGGGAGAGCATCTTGAGACACAGGAGGCAGACCACAACCCATCACCCAAACGCTAGACGAAACAAAAACGTTTTGAGCCCTCGCCGAAAAGTCATGAGGGAGGGGGTGGTTCTCAGATCCCCTGGCAGGGAGTTCCACAGTTGTGGCGCCACAGCAGAGAAGGCTCGCCCATGTGTTGCCACTCCCCTAACTTGCGATAGAGGTGGTACACGCAGGAGAGCCCCCTCAGATGACCTAAGAGAGCGGGCCGGAATGTATGGGAGAAGGCGGTCCCTCAGATATCCTGGGCCCGAACCGTGAAGGGCTTTAAAGGTCATTACCAGCACCTTGAATTGGGCTCGGAAACGAATGGGCAGCCAGTGCAGCCGCTGAATCAGCGGTTCAACAGAGTCAAACCGCCTAGCTCCAGCGACCACCCGGGCCGCCGTATTCTGCACTAATTGCAGCTTCCGAACCGTCTTCAAGGGCAGCCCCACGTAGAGCGCGTTACAGTAATCCAGTCTTGAAGTCTACTCAGATGTAAGTCCCACTGAGTTCATTATGGCCCAGTTCATTATGGCTGATTTACAACAGTGGAACCTCTGGCCCAGTGACAGTGGGAAGATCAGGCTGCTGCTGGAACAGTTGCAGCCGCTGCTGAAAAGCAGCTGTGGCTCCGGACCCTCTCTGCTGCAGACCCCAGGCTGTGCTGCTCCTGGTAAGTCGGTGGTGGGGGTCATGTTGTGGATAGGGGAGGGCAGGAGGAATTTTGGGGCAGATTGGGGGAGGACAGGGGGTGGATTTCAGTGGCACTGGCAAGCTCCAAGATCCTATCCCATCTTCTTCACCTGGTCCCTCCCCTTTTCTCTCCTCAAACTTACACCAGCTATGGCTAGTGTAGGTTCAAGAAGACCCATAGGCCATCAGGCCTTCTGTTCACCTCTTGCCACCATAGCATGCAGTGCGCACCTCCTTGGCGCTGCTGCATGCTATAGCGTAGAGGGGAATAGGATTGGACTTAGGTAAATGTATATAGGATTGCAGTCTTGCGCAGAAATCCTATACACACGTACTTGATATTAAGCCCCATTTAAATCAATTGGACTTACTTCTGAGTAGGCATGCATAGGTCTATGGTGTCCATGGATGGAAAGATTATCTTGACAATGCAGGAAATGAATATTGAAATAAAATTCCTAGTTAGTTGAGAATTTTTGATATATGTACTTCTTAGACCTAAGCTTTTTAAAAACTTTCTGTAAATCTACCCTGACACTTAGGTGAGAAGCGAGCATCACTTAATCAGCGGTATGATTAAACATGCTGAAAGCATTGAAATACAAAGGTGATGTTTGAAGCCTGGGTTTGCCACTAGGTTTCAAATAGCTTGACAATGAATATGCAAGAATAGAACCTTAAGAAAATACCGGTACTTCTATTTTGTCTTGTTTGTCTTCTTTTTGTGGGATGGTACTTAACAGCCATGGAAGATTGAACACCACTGATGCAGAAAGTATTTGGTAATTTAAATCTTCTCACAGTTACTCCTTTAAGTTAATGGGTGGGTGGTGTCTGTTTGGAAATTACACCCATCTAGAACTTCATTGTATTATTTGGCTCTGTGATTTCACAGAATTAATGGCACTGCAACTCACTGGGTGGGAGGGGATGCGACAGATCTAATGTTTGCAGTGAATTAACTATGCATGACATTATTGCACTGGGTGCCAGGGAATTTGCAACAAATCTTGCCATTGCTTTTCCCAAGGCACTGTGACTGTGGTAGGACAATTTTCACTCCAAAGGGCAGACACATTAGAAAGGCACTGACATTCATTTATAAATGATATATTATCAGCAGAATGTAGCTTGTGTTGGTCCCAAACTTCAGCGTTACTTCAATGACAATCCCCCAACGTTAAAAAAAATGCTGCTTGCAAAATGTGACTGAATTTCACAGAGCGTGCATTAATACTACTACTACTTAACATTTGTATTGCACTTTCTGAGCATGCAAAAAAGCACTTCACATGTGTCATCTTGAGGTGGTCCTTCCCTTACGTCACTCTCTAAGGTAGTCAAGTATTATTGTCCCCATATTACAGCTGTGTCACTTGCCAAAGGCCACCTAGTGAGTTCATAGCAGAGGCAAAATTTAAATTAGGGACTTCCTGATGCACAGTTCAGTCTCTTAGCCAATATGCGACAATGGTTCGTTAGAACGATACTATTCAGTCAGGTCTTCATGTCAATACAACCCTGGAGTAAATACATCTGTAAATATATATCAGTGAGGTGCGGTGAGGTTGGAGGCCAGTGAGGCACAGTGGCGTGGAGCCCTGTGACCCAGAAGTAGCGTGGTGACGTGATGATGTCACCACGACACTTCTGGGTCATGAACTACCTTCAACCTGAGCAGCAGAAAGTGAAAGGAAAAAAATGGAGAAAAAGCGTGTGTGTGTGTGTGTGTGTGTGTGTGTGTGTGTGTGTGTGTGTGTGTGTGTGTGTGTGTGTGTGTGTGCATGTGTAACCATTTAGAGTAAAACTGCTGCATGTTCTTGCTGTAAACAGGCTGAAATCATGCTCCAGAAGCCTCTTCCAGGTCGCTTGACTCCGCCCTCCCCAGGTCACCCCAGAGTGCATTGCAATGGAAGCTGGATGGAGGCCAGGTCTTCCTGCGGAGTAGACCTGGCCTCCGCTGATAGATTGGCCTCTGCCCAGTCTCCATTGCAGTGTATTCTGGGCCAACCAGCAGCTGCGTGTCAGGCCAGGGTGAGAAATGGTGCAGTGACAAGATCCAAGATGGAGCTGCCGAAAAAAACATTTTAAATCCTGGAAACGGCGGCGGAAGTCGACCCGCGTGGGGGTAGTCAACAAGTGCAGGGGAGTCCTGACTGGCCCAATGCAGCTGGCCAGCCAGGAACTGGGCTGCAGTAGCAGCAGCAGCAAATGGCAAAAATGCAGCAAAAGGCAAGCAAAATGGCAAAAATGGTGGGGCAAAAGGGGACAAAAATAACTGAAAAATCTGGGCGCGCTAACACGTGGGAAGCACACACTTCACACCCGCAGAAAGGCCTGAAAATAAAATATTTTTAAAAAATTCTTGAGGGGGAAAAAAAGTAGGGGAAGGGGGTGTCCCGGTTTGGGCACCTCAAAATATGGTAAGCCTTCCTATTGTGTGTGTTGCTTCACTGAGGACTGGAGCAGCAAGGGAAAATGGCTTTAATTTATTTTTTATTTGTTGGGGTGGCCAGGTCCTTGTTTGAAGTGCCTCTAGTGACTGTATGTCCCTGATGTACAGTATATGTAAATGCACAGAACCAACCTTGCATCTTATATTTTGTATATTATCAATTTTCATCGGCCAAAAGCCAGAAACACTGAGAACACCTTATGCTTCTTTTCTTTAGTAGGAAAGGGAATATCAGGGCCACTGATTAAGAGATGCCACTTTAGGCATTGCAGCAGAAACCAATATTTCTGCTTTAGCCACTACATGAGATTCACAGGGTTGGGTGGCATCATGTAGATGTCATTGAGGTATCCAGTTCAAACATCACCTCTGCCATGAACTCATGAAGGTGCCTTATGCAGTCACTTCCTCTCAGTCTGCTGCAATATGGGGGTAATCTTACTCACTTTACAGAGTTGTTATTTTATTTTTATTTTTCACATTTTTATATTGCCCTTCCTCCAAGGAGCTCACAGTGGTATACATAGTTCCTTCCCTCCTTTTGTCATCACAACAACTCTGTGAGGTAGGTTAGGCTGATAGTCACTGGCCCAAGGTCACCCAAGAAACTTTGTGGCTGAGCTGAGATTTGAACCTGGATCTTTCAGGTCTAACTCCAACTCCCAAACCGCTATGCCATCCTGTTATCAACACTCCACTAAGATAACTCACGTGAAGTGCTTTGCACACTCATAAAGGGTTTTTATAAATGTTATGTGTTACTATTTATTGAGCTGGAAAATACAGACTGAAAATAAACATGCTAATTTTCTACAACATAATTTTACCATGATGCCAAAGCAAGTGCTGGAATTAAAAAAAAAAGTGAACATTTTAAATCTCGTTTAACATCCAAAACTACTCTCAAATCCCACTTAAGTCTGAAATAGTCCAACTGTAAATCAATGATACTACTAGAGAAGTTTGGTTGTTCATAAATTGAGATTGCACCTCCTCCCTTTGATCAATTCAGCTTACAAAAATCTCTAAAACATCTTTAACTATCAAGGTCATAGCCTAGCACAGAATTATTTGGCGTGTGATTTCAATAGGATTTAAGTGCATCTGTACTGCATTGTGACCCAGATCTGTAATAAAACAAACATCCACAAAACAGCAGAGAGACTTATAATAAAACTATATTGAGAATTCTTAGCAGACTCCTCGAAACCCTTGAAAGACCCACTGATACCAATAAAGCCTTTTTTTCTCCTCTAAAATCTTGCAGCAATGTACATTTCTGTCCCTCACCAGGGAGCCTATTCTGCTTTAATTCCAAATCATTTCATTATTACGACTTCTGAAAAGAATTTGAGTCCAATGAATATTTTCTTAAAGTACTAGCTTGAAGGGCACCTGCAATTTGAAGAATCATAGATTTCTCTCAGACATCAAGAAGTGATTTAAATTAAGCTGGAGTGTATAAATTACATTTTAAAATCGCAGTAATTTCCCACTCCGATACTGTCTGGTTCCTACTTAGCAGAATTTAGAGGTGGGAAGATTTATTTTTCAAATGATGGGAAGTCAGTAGTTACAGTTATTCCTTAACTGCTGACATTAGGTGACTGTTCCTATGCCCAGAATACCACCTACCTCAGCTAAATGGTATCTTTATGAAATTAGCAGAATGTGGTTCTAACAGGAGTATAAGAAAAAATATGAGCTTCAAATGTTGGATTATAATTGGAAAGCTAACCTTTGGAAAATATGTTGTGGTTAAAGCCATGAACTCCCCTTTGAAAAGACAACTCTACGTGTCAGAAAAATGACCATATTGTGTAGTCTATAAGAGAAGGAGTTCTTAAAGGTGTATTTCTGCATCACTAGGACTCTACATTAAAAGGTTCTGAAGCGCTCCATGGTCTTCATGCATACTCATTCAAATTAGTTCTGTCTCTAACAGTCAACATTTAAAAGTACATTCAGCAAATTCTGATCTTGGTTCATTATCTAAGCAGTTTTGTTCTTTAGGTGTTTATGGCAGGAACTGTAGATCGGGTTGCCAGCCAGCCTGGCCGGGTTTCGACTGGTCTGGTCAATCTAGGGGAATCTCTGATCCAGTTGTCAGATGAGAGGTTGGCTGTCAAAAGGGTAAAGCGGTGTTTCTTCTATGCCAGGGGTTCTCAACCAGTGGTACTTCAGACAACAGCTGGTACTTGAACTGCTGGATCACTGGAACCTCGCTCTGATGTGGTGCTTTCGGCAGCACGTTTTTGCTCTTGAGAGGCTCCTGCCTTTGGCTGAGCCTCTTGAGAATGCTGAAAAGGGTCCTTCCACCTGCTCAGAGTCTCCTACCTCCGTTTTATGGCCTCCAAAAATCTGAAAACCCAGAAGTAACTGGCGATTATGTCATCACCAGTCACTTCCGGTGGTACGCAGCAGGAATGTGGCGCCGGAGATGGTACTCGGCCAGGAAGGGCTTGAGAACCCCTGACCTATGCCATTTTCTTTCCTTATTATTATGGTTGTTTTAATGGTTCATTTTGTGCATGTTATTTCACGCATGCATGCATGCTTGGCATTTCCGGAACATGAGGGCACATGGTACTGCATGTACAATGCCCTAGCTAATGGCATGAGGAGGCTTTTTTAAGTGGTGCTCCTCTTATCTTTAGCAGGAGGAGAGCAACTATCCCTGTGTACCACAGCATAGTGTCTTCTCCAGTGGCTGTTTGCTGGTGCTTCTTCTGTATCTTCTTAAATTGTGAGCCCTTTGTGGGACAAGGAGCCAAGAGAAGTGTTACAAGGACAAAATACTTCCTCTTCTATCATTAACTGATAAGTTTGTTGAGGAGATGGGACTACCATTTCCTCATCTCTATAAAGCCTCAGTAGCAGATGAAATGGTAGATGACCATAATGATGGCCACACACTGTGGAGGCAGACATCTCCGGGTTTATAACATCCGAGCACAATAGCCAAATGCCAGTTTTGTACTCATCCACTTTTAGCAGAGATTCAGGTTGACAAGTATGGTACAGAGGCAGAAAGCAAGGAATGGTTAGTTTGAGAACCCTGAGGATCATATCACACAGACAACAAAATTGTGTTCAGCATGATTGAAGAAGACAAACAAACAAACAAACAAGGCTGTAATTGCTACGAGAAACTGAGCGAAGTTTACATAAGTCCAGAGGCTCCAAATGTGACTATGTCACAAAAGGAAACCTTTCTGCCGGCCCTAACATAGAAAAGAACTCCAGATTCCAGTGTCAAAGTTGGGCCACAGGAGGGCAAGAGAAGTATTACCATACAGTCGGTTCCCTAACTGTAGTTCTGGATGCCCACACGGCAATGGACTGGCTGAGAGAACCATTTGGACAATGAAATCAGTGCTCAGCATGTTTTGTTTTGATGCTCACAGCTGCAGTGTTCCCCACTGAAACTACCAAAATAAGCAGCTGAAGATTTGTAGCTCTGGGATCATTCCACAGCTGCATGTGAGTTTATCAGCTAACTCCTGGAAGATGAAAAGGACTAACGTTACCTTGGTGACATCACAGCACCTGGACCTGTCTCCAGGTTCATATATCATTATAGGCTGTCTATGGGTAAAGGTCCAATATCATTACCATTTGACCATTATATCAACAGCAGGTATAGAGTTTGGGTGAAGTAGTTTTGAAACCTGTGAACGGGCATAGTTTTAGCAAGAAGAGTGCACACAGTTACATGGGAGCACGTCCAATTTAACTCAATGGGACTTCTGAGTAAATACACATTGGATTGTGATGATTTTTAAGTAAAATTACAATTGCAGTATAGCTATCCTAAAAACCTGCAGCTGAATAAAACTGCCGAGGACAACACTCTTTATTCTTCATGTCCCTGAGACTTGGTCGCACCAGACACAACTAAAGTTTGAAGCAGAAAATGTCTACTAGACAAGATGATCTTCCAGTTGATCATCAGGTATGAAAATAGCTGTGTTTGAATATGGTGCATTTTTTTTTGAAAAATTGTTGAATTAAAATGCAAAATGTGGTGTTTTGTGTTTTTATTCAGTGGTGCAAATTCTTAAGCATCAATATCGGATTTAATATCATTTCATTGCAGTCTTCAATGCAAAAACAACAAATCATTCAATTATTTCTAACTGGAAAAGTAATTTGTTTCAACCAGATGCATTCCATAACCAGAGTTGGTAATTTGGTTCCAATTCTGTTTGACAATGTGATGTTTTGTGTTTTTATTCGGTTTGAAAAGGTGGTGTTTTGTATTTTTATGCAGTTATCAACAAAACCAAACACACCTAGCTATGAAATGTCATGCTGGGAATCAGTTATACTGTATTGGGCTTGTTGCTGTGAAGCCTTACATAGCAATCGACTCAGCTGATGTGATAGCGAGTGTTGTTCATGAATGCTTCAATGAGCCTAACTTCCATCAAAATGTTTTTAGTCCTGCTTCGGTAAAGAAAGTTATTCTTTTGACTAGGGTTAAAATCAGACACAGGTCCTAGAGACAGAAGGAGTTTTGTGTGGAAGGCTGAGGACTTGGAAGAAGTTCCAGACGTTACAGAAGCGAAGGGACAAGGAACCCAAAAGTAAAGGAAAAATAATATATTGCCGGGGGGGGGGGGGAAGAACCTGACAAAGGGGTAGGTAACAGAAGGTGGTGTCTGGAAAAGGACAGAGGAGACAAGACTTTGAGGTAAGAGCCTAAGAGGGGGCTCTGAAGAAACCTCATAGCATTTTCTGTTAAGCTATGTGCTGAAGGCACAAGTGCTAAGAGGACTGGCCAAAAGATAGGATGGCTAAAGAGAGTGGAACAAAGTAGGCATTGGATGAAAATCAGGGAACTGAGGAAATAATGGGTGGTGGGGACCTGAAGAAATAGGATACAAGGAGAAAGTAGGGCTGGACTTCCAATCAAAGTCTCACAGTGGATAAGGGAGAGGAAACACCGGGAGTATGAGCCAATGAGCCAAGAGGATATTGGTGGGTAAGTCTAGATTTTGGCAGCCTGCTGCATCTTTACAAGGTATGTAGAAGGATCTCCTGCCCATTGCAACTTCTGGCACCTCTGCAGCCTTGGCCACCTAAGGAGCCAATGGGGGCTAAATCGATGCCTGCATGGAGAAAGGTCTGAATGTCACATATTGATTTGGACCAACCAGATCATTGACTTCAGATTTCTAGTACAGTTGAATTCAAGTGCACCAACTGCATAAGGCCATAGATTATCAGTTCATTCATTGTTTCCTTCTAGTGATATTCTGTAGAAATTAGTGTATATATTCCATTTTCGCGTATTTTATTTAGGTGTTATATGCAACGATACCAACAACAGTGGCTGTAGCATTTCATGAAGGTGACTTTGTACCGATAGCAGTAATGGGGCAAATGTTGTGTTTTGATGTTCACAACGTTTATGCAAATCAAGAACATTCATAATCATGAAATAGATCCAGTGTGTGCAGAGAAATGCTTTGAGGCAATTCTTCCTAAAGTGGTGCTTTTTTTAAAATCCAGTATAAAAAGTAAGCATTTCATTTCCATAAAGCATGACTAAAAGCAATACACTAAAGATGGGGGGGGGGGATACCATTCTCAAATGGGAATATGAAAAAGAAACACAAAATCCTGAAGTAATGTGATCTCATGCAGAAACATTACTTGTGTCACTAAAAAGAATCATGCATGTCCTTTAAACTCAGCTTTTTTCAAAGGTAATGTAACCCTTTTTCAAAGAGGTAGTTGCCAAATGCAATTATTGTGAATGTTTGAAATGTTCAGAAGAACATTATGCATAGAAACTTAATTTGAGAAGCATTAGGAATTCTAACAACAAGAAAGTTTGATCATAAGCGAAAAGCAATTTGTGACCACGTCCAGCTCGTTTATGAAAGTTTTGTGATCCTTGAAATGAAACATTTTCTTTGGCACTAATGGAATTTGATCAATGGCAGCTGAGTTGCAATTTGGTGTGCCAAATACTTTTAGAGTGCGCTACATTTTATTAAATAGTGCAGGGGGGGGGGAAATTAGGAAGATTTTAATCTAGATACCCACACAATGTATTTGAATTTATACTTTAGCTCTTTCAATCCAGATATATGCTGACAAAGACCTGAGGCAGCTGATTTCATTGCAGTTTTACCTAGATGACCAGAAAAACCATATGTAAGTGAATGTGCTTTGAATTACTCACAGGTGCAATCACAGGCCAGGCACTCACAAAAATCACAGCAGGGAGAGCAGAAGTGCGGGACGAATAGAAATCTCAGCGGCGGCTGCCACTTTGCCCAAGACAAACAGTACGAGCAGAGGGGCTGTTCAAGGTCTCTCCAGGCATGGCTGTACGAAGCAAGCTGCAGTAAGAGCCACCACTAGTACATGAGAGAAGTATCTACATTGAGAAGAAGGCACAGTGGCAGCTATTTAGCCACAACAATGGCTTTGGGAAGCTGCACAATAGAACATGACCCCAAAGGCATCGCAGAAGCTTGTCAGGGTCAGCCAATGAAACACTATGTTCATCCTCGGAACTCAAAGTGCTCAAACTCTATGACTGCATCACAGCGGAAAGGGGGGGGAGCTAGCTCCCTCTTCCCTTTGACCCCCCACAAGTGGAGGCTTGGTGAGAAACTAAAAGAGTACATTTGTGGCAGAGTACATATCCTACCCTTGGCTGCCATGGGTTTTTATTTATATTTCACTTTTCTTCACTCACTTTTCACTCAAATTGATATCTCGGCTGCTGCTGGGTGGTGGGGAGGACCTGAAGCCAAGGCCTTGTACATGGAGTCCCCAAGTTATCACCCATCCAGGAATTGATGAAACCCAGACTTCCTTAGCTTCAGCAAAGCGCTGTATCATTATGGGCCAAATGACAAATGCATAATGTGACCCATCGCTTTTTCCTTTTTTTGGGGGGGGGGGTAGCTATCTCATGATACAATACAGGGCAAAACCATGGGAAGATGCTGGGGGTGGGATTAGGGCTTTGCCCCATTGGAGTTCCAATACTCCCTCCCCATGCTATATTTCGGGGAGGGGGACACCACAGGGTGGTGGCACAATTGGAATCAGAACTTTGCCCCTGCCATGGTTCCAAATCCCCCTTTCTATGGTTTTGCTCTTTTTGTGACTCTCACCACGAGATATTTCCCCCCCCCCCAAAAGCAACAAAGAAAAGGACTACTGCATTATACATTTGTCATAAGGCGTAGTTTGGCCCTAAGAGTTGAAAGATGTTGGGCCGAATCCTATGGTTGCTCTGTACTATAGGACCTCACGTTCCGGCAGTGCTGGATGCTTTCTAGAAGTGTGAAAGCCAGACCGCTGCTGTGTGCTGCCGCAAACAGATAGCATCACGGCATGCTAAGCAGTGGCTCCTGAAGACTCTGTTAGCACTGGTAAGTTGGCGGTAGATGTGTATCATGGACAGAGAGGGGGAGTCACGGGACATTTTAGGGGAGGAACTGGGAGCATGTTCAATGCTAACAGTAGACGCTTTTAATAATATGTTACTTATCTCTCCAAAAGGTTATTTATTTCAATTAATCCTTGAAGTTCACAGTAGTTTTAGAAGCAGTTTTAAGACCAGTTGTTTGCGTTCCCTGCAAGTCAAATAATCACAGACAGTTACAGGTCACAACCAATATACAAAAAGTTATCACCACTACAGCTGCATATGTTTTTCACCCATACATTACGAGCCAGTTTCTACAGTAAATCTGGGTCTGTTAGCCATTTTTCTAGATAGAAGAGATTTACTCTTCCTAAGAACCAGAATAAAAAGTTCAATTTTGTTATGAATGAACTGATTGCATGTTAAAACAACAACAACTAGGAACTAGATTCAAATTTGTTGTTGTTCAGTCGTGAAGTCGTGTCCGACCCTTCGTGATCCCATGAACCATATCCCGCCAGGCCTTCCTGTCCTCCACTATCTTCCTGAGTTCGCTCATTTTCATGTTCGTTGCATCGGTGATGCTGTCCAACCATCTCATCCTTGGCCTTCCCCTTCTCCTTTTGCCTGCAATCTTTCCCAGCTGCAGCATCAGAGTCTTCTCCAGAGAGTTCTCTCTTCGCATTAGGTGGCCAAAATATTAGATGCCAATCCTTCATGGGCTAAAAAAAAAAGAGAGAGAATTCATAGGTACCACCATCACAGAAGGTGCCTAAGCAACCTTGCATTTTCTCAGGGCAGTTCACATCTTTGACTACACAAAACTCATTAAAAAATGTTGGCATTGGAACTGGAAGAAATGCAGATAACTAATCCTAAGGCCCTGAGGAGGAGTGTCCCAACTGAAGGAATGAGGAGGATGGCCTTCTGTACAAATGCAGGCCTGAAGTGAGGGAAGGGGGGTGTCAGAGTCTGACAGCAGTGGGGAAAGGCGCCAATACGGACTCTCGCTGACAATATCTGGCTCTCATTTAAAACTACTTTTACAATACATTTTATAGGTAAGGCAACTCTTTTTCTCCTGTTTGCTACAAATTCTTTTTTTCTCCCACTTCACAGATTTCTTTTCAACCTGGTGCCTCATGCTGATCTGTTCCGTCTGGTACCCAGAAACTCTTCTTGACTGTTTCTTCTCAGCACATGGCTGGCATGACAAGAAAGAGTCCGAACAATAAAGAACTGAATGCCAGTTATTATTGAGAGTGAAAACTTCCCTTTCATTTCCTCTGCTTCACAAAACAGAGCTCACAGTAGCACTAACCAAATTATTCCCTGGATGCAAGAGAAAGGATTGAATCAGATGGACTCGCAGACACAGGCCAATGGCTCCCCAAGCTTAGGCTTCAGTCTCGCTCCTGCTGGAACCAGGGGCCACCAAGCCTATTAACAAGGGCTACAAACTCCAATTGGTTTCACCAACTAATTAACTTTGATCCATTGCTTAGCGGATGGTGGCCAAATGTGGTCAGTTGGACTCCATTTCAATTGGTAGTGCAAAGAATTAACAACACACTTTTTGGAAGGTTAGTTTGGTTCTTGACTTAAATGTCGGAGGGAATGAAAGAGAAAACACTAAAGACAGTCTGTCTTTCTGCTTATTTAATTCCTTCTGTTTAGCAAAGTGCTCATAATGCCTCCCCCCCAAAAAAGGATCTACATTTGCCTACAATTTTCAACTGTATTTCACATTAGACAATTAATTGCCTTTACGTGCAATCCATGCTTCTTTCTCTGGGAGTCAGCCGCTTCTTTGGGTAAACACTCATACATACTCCCGTTGCCAGTCCTACTCCTAACAAAAATACAACCAATGTGGAGACTGCAGCACCTTGAACAGACGTTTCAGTCGGTCAGAGTGAGCAAGAGCTGAAAAGTACACATAATACTCTGGAACTTGCTTTTCTCTCAATCAGCGTATTCTCATCATGGCCATCACATGACAATTGTGCATCTAATTGGTAGTAATTGTCGTCTCAACTGCCCCTCGGTGTTTGAGACATGATCTTCATTGCCTTAGCAGAACGAAAAGGTTTATAAGACATTCTGTTTATCATTAGGATTCTTTTTTAACAGAGATTACTGTACTGGCAATAGGCCATATGTACTTTTCACACCATCTGCATTGGTAGCATTAAGGGGGGGGGATTTAACCAGTCATACATTCTTTTCTGAAAGAGTAATCCTGAAGCTGTCTCTTAAAGTGCTAATCAGATGTGAAATTAAACAGAAGTAGGCAAACTGAAGAAATAATGGCCAGTAGCTTTTGCTTTGAAAAGGAGAGAATCCTATGTAAGGTAGAGTGAAAAAAGGGGGAGATTCTTGTCATACCTTGAGTATACCTTGTGTGTGTGTGTGTGTGTGTGTGTGTGTGTGTGTGTGTGAGAGAGAGAGAGAGAGAGAGAGAGAGAGAGAGAGAGAGAGAGAGAGAGAGAGAGAGAGAGAGAGAGAGAGAGAGAGAGGTTTCTCTTTGTTATTTTCATTGAAATCAAACATTGTTTGGGTGGGGGAAAATTAGTGTGAAACCCCTGGCTAACTGCCCTCTTCCTTGTATATATAGCATATTTGCTGGATTTCCATCCTCTGATACCCAGTTTCTCCTTGTCACATATATTAAAAACAAAAGCCAGAACTGGTCTCAAGCCAGGTATTGGGTCCTTTTTTTAAAGCCACATTTTACAGAGGAAGCTGTAAATACAGTCATCTTAAGCAAATTCAAGTATATGTGCTCGGTCCCGTCCCACCCCCAAAGACAAACAGCAGATGAAATAGTGCAGGCAATTCCACCCACCATTCAGAACCCAACCCTTGCGTAAGCTGCGGGCTGACTATACTGAGGCAGGCCATTGGTCCATCTCAGTCTTGTCTGCACTTACTGGCAGCAGCTCTCCAGGGTTTCAGAACATTCCTAATTCCCACTAAATCAGTACTGACTTGAATCTGAAAAATGGTGATTAACTGCCCCGCTGTAAAATGCATATTAAAAATACAGAACCAAAATATCTCCTTTTGGCTATAAAACATAGTATTATTTGAGCTGCAGGACTCAAACTGCTTATAGCAACGTTAGTGGAATTACCTTGGAATAAATGTGTGGCAGGTTGCACACCAAAGCCCCAAACCAACATTGTGAGCTGAGTACTGTGGGGGGCTTGTGACATCACGTGGGGGTGTTGTGTCGGCGATCCCCCCCCGTGGGGGCGTCGGATCGCCACTGTGACAGAGTCCCCTACAGGGACAAGCTCTACTTTTTTCACCTTAATGTCAGACATGGCCTCTCACTGCTACAGATTCATTTGTGTAGAGCATCAAAATCAAAATTGGGTAGCCTCTGTTTCCACGTGTATATCACAACCCTGCAGAGCAATAGATATATCTCTCAGCAATAAATGTTAAAGACATTCAGATGGCAGTCGCAGGCCCAGTCCAAAGTTCTGGCAAATGCATGGAGTGGAGATCCATGCCAGCAGCTGGTGTCCTCTGGTTTCAGTGTTGGTGAACGTTTCACAGACCATGTTGGAGAAACACATGTGCAGCTGCTTGTGACATTCAAAGCAATGGGAAATGCACAAGCAGAAGCTCCCATGAATAAAGTAGCCTGTCTTTGGCTGCTGTTGCTTGAAAGCTAGCCTATGTTTGAATGCCTAGATCATAATTGTTATAACAATGAAGACACATTAACAGAACAATTACGCTTGCAAAAAAAAAAGTTGCAATCAAGGACTAGATAGAAGATGTGACAGAAATAGCCATATACAAAATTGTTTTCCAAGTGGATATCTCATGGAAAGCAAATTAGCATTAGTTGAAAACATATGGACTTGCCAGGGATAGTGCAACAATTTCATTATATAATGGAAAAGCAAATCAAAATAGAGGAAAAATATTATCAAAAGTAGGATGGGAACAAATTATTTCGCAGCTTCATGTGGTTTCTGGATATCCTTAGCCTAGATAAAACAATGTTCGTTCCGTTATTAATCATTTTATTCAATACATTTCAACCACAGCAAAAATTTGTAACATTCTTGATATATACAACAGTAAGGTTGGGTGTTTTTTTTTAAAGCACAAATATTTTGCATGTGAGAGAAGCAAAATTCTTATACGATTGAATAAATGTTTTGGTTTACATGGTTTTGAAATCATTTAGTCATGTCATGCATTTTGCATGCCTGTACATTTTTTTAAAAATATCAAAACCACACCACACGTATAGTTTTTGCCGACTTGACGAATGTTGCTTGATGGAAAAGTATTCAGTCAGAATAGGCCGCATTTTAAATCTGTGCCATGAGTCCAGATGTCTAAAATATCAGAGGGAAAATGGCTATTTCAATGTATCTTAAATTGATTGATGCTTCTTTTAATTAGATACATAATATTTTCAACATGTATGTTTTTCAGAGGCCACACCACTAGGATTTTACATTTTCCAGTTCTTTCTTTAGTGGTGCTTTAATATCTCAAAATGTGTTGATTCTGCCACTTCCTCCTAACCCTGCCCCAACCATTGGGCTCCTTTAGCATCCTGAGGTTTATTGCAAAAAAATAAAAATAAAATAATAAAAATTGGCAACATCTCCACTAACACCAGAGGTTTATTCTGCATTCTTTCTGATGTTCTGTTTCCTGATATATATTAGTTCTGCATGCTGTGCTTTACCTATATTATGTGAACCAATTTTCCCTCTCTATGTTCCTGAAATTCACTAGAAATTCCCCATCTGTTTGCTTTCAAATGAGCATCATCTATATCTTCACACATAATTTCTAACTTTGTATTTTATGTAACCCTCTCCCTTTGAGAACTACTCTTGTTGAAAAGCGGTATATACAGTAAATATTCTTAATAAAAATAATAATGATTATATTCTCCCATATTGATCATATCGTTGTCCATGCAGATTGGAATGTATCTGCCCTTATTAAGCATTTTTTTTTCTGATGTACTAATGTTTTTATAGATTGTATGGTGTACTGAGCCATTATCTTTAAGGAAAAAACAACACACAATGCTTTGATTTTTACTGTATTTTTCCTGAGATGGCAAATGGTGCCTAAGTTTCTGGAGTACTAGTACCAATATATCGGCACAGAAATGCTGAAAGAATTTTCTGTTCGGGGCCCCTACCTGTCTTTAGGACACTGTTGGAGCACTGCATGGGGGCACCTGTGCTATTGGAACATGCAGCAGGGGTAGGGATGGGTAATGGAGGTCCTACAAGCCTTGTGTAGTGACGTAGGAGTGTGGTTGCTGTTTCAACCCTAGTGACTGGTTACGCTGCTATAGAGTGAAGATCTTTCTAGTTGTTGTCTCTGTGCACTGCTGCAGTGATTTGTCACTACTGCCTGGTCCTTTTCTCAGAGAAGTAGATGGTCCATTCACACTATCAGCCCCAAATCCCCTTTACCTTCCAAAGCCTCCCATTCTGCCCTGTCCCACTGGCTGCTGCACCAGTGGGGGAGAAGGATAGGATTGGGCTGTCAATGTGTGTTCATACTGTCAATATCTCAAAAAGTCAATAAAACATTTCCCCAGTGGCGTTGCTCTAGGTGGGGCGGAACGCTAAGTTCCGCCACATTCTGACCCTCCGTTACTCACCGGCACGAGGCGTGTAATGGAGGGTCAGAGCACGGCAGAACTTAGCGTTCTGCCCCACCTAGAGCGACGCCACTGCATTTCCCCCTCTCTTTGGAGTAGTTGCTGACTTTTTAATAAGATTGCATTGCTTTTGAGCCCCTGAAATTCTCTATTTCCAATTTTGAAAACCTGTGAAGCATCTACTGTGAAACAGCCTGTGAAACATATACTACTGCATTTCATTTTACACCATAAACTCAAGATTAATCATATGTGCACATTCCCCACCCAGTCCCTTCATGACATAACACACAGAGAAGGAGGCATGTGCCTTTCACTTTTGGAATGAACAGAAATGGATATGAACAGGTCCTATGCATACTTACTTACATTCATTGCAAAACGAATGTGCCCTGGAATGAATGGGGTTCTGTTTCATAAACCTCATTCATTGCTGTTCATTTTTAATTATTATTATTTTATTTTTACCCCAAAGAAACTATGTTTTCTTATGTTAACTATTGGCTATGGACTGAAACTCCAGTACATAGCTACCTCCTCCCATATGGCATATGATTTGCAATATAGTGTCAAGGCAGGGCACTGTGGTTAAAAATCAATAGCCTGGGATGATGGGCCATCATGGGTCATATGATAACACGCGTATTGTCATATTTCATATCATTTGATGCAATGGTGCCATGCAATGGCAATTTGATTTGATTGTTAACCACTTATGAGGTTTCACATTTGAAGCTTGCCAACTATTAAAGGAGGTCAACAACTGTAAAGCGTTTGAATTTTGAGATCAACACCTTCAACATTTCACATCTGAATGGCAACATTGAAAAATTTACCAAATTTTGAATACCTGTGAATATTTGTCTCAGTCTGTTCCTTCCTCTCAGATATATAAGAATGAATGAAGGTACCTTTCTCAAGGAGAGAAGTCAAAGGTTTTAACTTTAAATGTTGGGAAAAAAAACCACCCCCAAACACCCCACAATAACGTTCTTGACTTAGGTCTTTTTATTACTCTAATAGAATTTTTCCAGAGCAATTGGAGTAGATTTTTATCACCAAAAATCAAATTTGTTCATTTGGTTGAGAAGCTGACCCTGAGAAGAACTTTTTATGGAAAAATAAATTTAGAAAAACAATTAATCTGTTTCTGGGACAAATTAAGCATCTCTTCACACCCACAAAAGAGATAAACTGTGTTCCTTTATACTAAGCAACAACATTTTTTTTTGCATTCTACTAAGTAATACTGCCACTCTGTACACAAGATTGCACAGTCTGTTAATCCTGAAACAAACCTTTTAGCGCTATTTTCATACAGAAAGGTTTCTGCTGTGAAATTGACTAGATATTGACGCCATAGGAATGCACAGCATTCTAGAGCTAGAGCTGCTGCTGGGGCATTGTTTGTTCTCCCTGAACAGATACTCTCCCTCCTAGCTTTGTTATAAATTTAGATATTATCTTTTTGCAAAACTCAGACATTTGAAAACATGGATCTGATCTATCCAAGGTTCAAAAAGCACTGATTAGATGGCTGCAAAGCTGCAAAGAGCCCCTGAGGCTTAAAAGTGCAAATTTCTGGCTTAGAAATACAGGGTGTCTGTGTGGTTAATCATTGGCTAGCAGGACAATAAACACGTCTCAAAATCACTATGGTTTTTTTTTAAAAAAATGCTGAAAACATAGCTGGGGTAGAATTTTCACTCTGTGGGAAACTGACATTCATGCTGGGGTGACAATTCTACCCAGGTATATTTTTATACACAGAAAATAAACCATACATGGTACCTGGCTAAATTTTAGAAATGTTTTGGGCCAAGGTTTTTGTTGTTTCAATGTTCTAAAAGTGCAAAGCTGCAGCACCACTAAACTATGTGTATTTTACAAGAGATAGGCCTTGAGGGTAATAGAAACACCCTAAACACAGGTTGAGGATTTTAAATCCAGAAAGGCTTGAAGAGAAGGGTTTGCTTGCTTTGTAACAGAAGAACTATTTACACTGTCTACCTATGTCTATATTCCTATAACTGTCTCCAATCCATTAAACATAAAACATACCATCCTACAGCTGAAATTTATTTCTATAAATGTCGTGGCTAATGCCTTAAATCTATTTGATATAAAGGGTTTGACTCTAAATGGTAAGCATGCCTTGCTTAAACTACTGTTTACTTTTTTGCATGTTTTTCTTAGCATGCGATTATGTCTGGCCCTCAAGTGTTCTGCCCAAATCCTGCCAATAAAGCGATAGCATAGGCTGTAAAATAAGCCCGCCTCGACACACGTGGTTTAAGTTTTTCCATAACTGCATTTACTCTCAGTGCAGAACTCAGATGTAAATATGGAAAGCTAAACATGTAAACTAGCTCAGGTTTGTATCTAATATTTAATTGCTGTAGTTTTAAAATAAACAGCTTGCAGTAAGATTCTAATGCTATTTTTGTTTTAATCAAATAATATATTTGAAGGAGATAGATTCCGGCTGAGTTGGAATCTGCAAAAGTCTGAGCCTTTAATTGCACTTGGCCTCCCTGTGATTTCGGTGCAACAGAATGCAGAATAGTTCCCCCCTCGAAAAGCTCCCTTCTTCTTCTGTTCCTGCTTTATTTTGGTTTCAAATGACAGACACTCCTAATTTGGGGAAGGCATGACCCTCAGTTCTCTTTTCTTCTCCCTTGGGGAGCTCCAATCAGTCAGATTTCTCTTGGCCTCCTTTGCTACTAGTGCATTTCAACTGGTTTCCCTAAATTTTTCTGCTAATTCCCATTTCCTTCATAATCACAGGCTTTTATGTGACTTGCTGGCCAAGCGATTTTCAGGGGAGCTGTAATTGCTGTAGGTCTTAAACATTAACCCTGCCAGGTGTCACTGCATGAACTGCTTATGCGTTTGATTAATGATACCAGCGGAAAAAAAATTGTTTTTTAATTGGCAGTCATGTTTTTCTTCTTGTTCTCTACATACACACACATGCAAACCTCAAGTGCTTCTGGAACAGCCTGATCGTCTGCAGAGGTTTTATTTATGGCATTTTTCCAGGATAAAAACACCTGAAATAGAGAAAGGATAAGTGTAAAAACCAAGAAAAGGCAAGTTAGCTATGACAGGCAGTTCTATTTGAAAGCAGCTCGGTTTTTCTTAAATCACGTGCATCACATGCCTCTGGCAGACAACTGCATGCAGCTTTCAATACCATAAACTATCCAAAATAATTTGCTCTTGGTATCTACCATGTTGATTCAATTTGTCTTCAAACAGAATATTCTCCAATCCTAAACATATTGGATGCAATCTGTGCTTAAGGATGCCGTACACATGAAGCTGCCTTATACTCCATCAGACCATTGGTCTACCCAGCTCGGTATGGTTAACACTGACTCCCTAGAGTCCCACGGGCTGGATCCGACCCACCACCTGAAATCATCCAGCCCATAGTCCCAAAAAGTCAGATATATCCATCTGGCCTGCAGTGGTCCTAACAAAGAATTCAAGTAAGGCTTACAGTGTAAGCAGACCAAGGGCAGAAGCTTCCTTTGAGTGTCATTCTCTGTCTGTGCATGCATCTCTCCATACCTTGCCCGTATCTTTTTTCTTAGCTCTATGGCCTAATCGGGAGGTTTGCATATGTGTATCGAACATGCATGCGTGCTTACTATTGATGGACCTGGTGCCTTCTTTATGTGGAAGAAGGTTGCTGCAGTAGTGTAGCTGGAGGGGGGGAACAGCGCGGTAAGTGTTGTAAGGCGCTGCAAGGTGGCCCCTCCCACTCACCATCGGAGCCACATATATATAGGTGAGAGAACTCACATTCTGGCAGCACATGACACTTTGTGAAAACCGGGCCATTATTACATGTTTCCGGGCCACTGCTGCAAATGGGCAGAGGTGACTCTGCTGCTTGTGGAGGCTCTGTTGGTCTCAGTAAGTTGGCTGTGGGGGCAGAGAGGGGAGGCTAGGGGGCAATCTGGGACTGAGAGGGTGGAGGGCAGGGGCAGGAAGCTGACTGGAAGAGGTGGATCTCAGCAGCAAAGGCACACGCTAGCTACTATCCTTCCTTTTTCAGCCCACTCCACCCCCTTTCTCTCCTCAGACTTACGCCAGCTATATAGCTGACGTAGGTCCAAGGAGACCCATAGGTGGCCAGAATGCCTACCCAGAGTTAAGAAAAAATGGTTTTCTGATTGTGCCCCCCCCCCCCCGGATGCAGTGCACGGTCCAACAGAATGGTTGCATCATCATCAGTGGTGGGGGATAGGATTAGGCTGTTATTTTATAGATTTAATATAAAGTGTATGATCTTCATGGTCCATACAGACAAGGTATTTGAGACTACACTACACTATGATGGGATTGGCAGTAGTTGTGTACAAAAATCTTTCTGATTTTTGAACAGGGTATTGGGGACAAATCTGCATTTGCTCCCATCTTTTAGGTTCTACACTGCACCAAATCTGGCAGCTTCCAGGATGAGTCCTCGAGTGCATGTTACTTTCTCTGATTTGCATCCATTACATGGAACTGAATTGTGTTGAGATCCATGAAATGTAATTCTGCAAATGGAAGTAAGATATCAATGACTTAACTCAATGGAAGTTAAGCATACTTAATTTGTATTAAATCTATCTTATTTATTACCCGTATTGTCCTGAGTATAAGACGCACCTGATTATAAGACGCACTCTTAACGTTTGGTGCTATTAAAAAAATGTAATTAAATCACTGGCATTAAATTGCAACAGCCTGATTATAAGACGCACCCCTAGTTTAAAAACTTAAATTAGGAGCAAAAAGTGAGTCTTATACTCAGACCAATACGGTATATTTTCATCCTAGCTCCAAAATGCTTGAAGTGGTCTATATGGTCTCTCCTTTATCTTCACAACAGTCCTGTGAGGTAGGTAAGGCTGAGATAGCAGTGAATGGTCCAGGGTCATCCAGTAAGTTTTGAGGTTGGGTAGGGATTTGAACCTGAATCTCCCAGTTGGCCAACATGGTAGCTTCATTACCAAAATGATTTTCATTATTAACAATTTAATATTTTTGGCAAAAAAGAAGAATACATTTAAAATAATAATAGTAACAACAAAACATATAATAATAACGCAGCTGCATGATGTCTGTGCAGCCCACCAGAGAGAAAGTGAATATTTTGAAAGGCTGTAAAGTTATCTATAATCCTTCTATTCTGTACCGTAGATGTCCTACAATGCAATCCTATGTATGTCTAATCAGAAATAAACCACCCCATTGATTTAACTGGGACTTATTCCCAGGTAAGCATGTATAGGGTTGCAGCCTTAGAGTCTAATTCTATCCTTCCCCCCCCTACCCCGCCAATACAGCCATGCCCAAAAGGTGTGCACTGTATCCAGTGGGGGGAGGGAATTATCTCCCCTTGTCCATCCGTAAGCCTCCCTGTCGCCTATGGGTCTTCTTGGACCTACACCAGCGCTTTATCTGGTGTAAATCCAAGGAGAAGCAATAGGTAGGGAGGCTGCAAAAAAGAGGGGAGAGGATCTGGCGCACACCATTGCCTCTGCCTCCTCGTCCAGTTTCGCACCCCCACCACTGCCTTACCTGGTCCAGCAGGCATGGTGGTGTCCGTCCGGTGGCAGAGTTGTGGCGCTGCCATTTTATGACAGCAGAAGTCACTTCCACTGTCGTAAAGGGCTCTGCAAAACAGCCCAATCCTCAATAGGATTATGTTAGTCCTGTCCAACTTTAAAATGCATAGTTCTTGAAAAGACACTACTTCTCCATTCCTATAATTTATAAACCATGATCTGTTGCTGTGATAAAATGACACTATTTTTATTAAGTGTTCTTGACTATGTATTTTATTTTCCTTCATGCTGTTTAAAAGACACCCCCCCAAAAAAAAAAACCTCACCCTAAGTTGCATGACAGAAACCAAACCAAACAAGTACATTCAGAGTTAAATCAAGCATTGTCCTTAATCTGCTCTCGTGGCTACTTGCTGATTTTTTAAAATACATTTTAGAATATAATTGAGGGTTTTCTTTCGCTACTGTTTAATCTTTAGAGAAAATCTTTGGGAACTTTTTTTTTTTTTGAAAAATCAACATTTTTGTAAGAAATAACATCTTGAGCACTTTAAAGTTGCAGTTCTTGTATGCATACTTTTCAAGTTTAGTTGTTTACAATGAACTGAACCCAGAAGTAACTACAAGAATAATACACCTTCAGAGAGCCCTTTCCAGAACAAGAACCAGAAGAAGAGGTCCTGTCCAGCCTGCGTGTTAGGCAGATCTTATCACTGTCATCCCACCACAGTGCTGCTGTCCTCCCTGTCTGTTCTGCCTATTGCCTAGGGGGCCTGTGCCTCATTTGGCGAGGGGCATGGAAATAGATGCCCATAGCACTGCAGGAGCCTCTGAATGGTGGAATGGTCTTTCCTATCACGTGATGTCATTGGTGCCAGAATTGCATTTCAAACAAGGTCTGCCAAATGTTCCCTAATGAGCCAATGTGTTTTGCTTTCTCTAAAAGGACATGCAACTAGGAGCACAGCCTCAGTGACAGGTGTTCTGGGACCCTTGAACCCCCCCCCCCAATGCACACACACTCACCAACTCTCTTCCCCGATGAAGAAGTTCTCCTCCATGCCCGCACTGCAATAGCAGCGTGAAGGAGAACTCTATTCATCACAGCACTGTTTCACCCTATCATTGCCCAGAAAGAGTCCCCATCGATTACCTGGCAATGAGGGGAGGGGAAGCAGCAGCTGCCATGGTCCTCCCGCCTTCTGGATAGCACACTTCTGGAGTGCATTGCCTGGAGTCTTTATGGAAAAAATATGGGATATAAACGGAGTAAGTGAATAAATAAGTAAATAATAGCATGACTTGATTCAAACACCATACCATCTGAGGAGACCAATTTGGGGAACGTTTGATCTGGCAGTCCAAAACGACATACAGCTGTGTGCATGCAGGGCCCGAACCTGTGTGCATCATACTTGTTTGGGATGCCTGAATGTTCACAAGCTACGGCGTATATGTACAGTCCATTTGCCGTCTTGTCTTTTGTATGGTTTTCGGATGGTCTCGCACAGCAAAAGAGGGATAAAAAGGCTTAATGCACACCAAGATTTCGGTGTTGCGGAACGACACCAGCATGATTAAAACCCTGTTCTTGATTTTCATACGTGTGAGTGCATTTCATACAGCAGTAAGGAAAGATTTTAACAGCAACTGAAATCCATTTTTAAGTACAGGGGTCGTGGCAAATGATTAGTACTTGACATGTGTGTTTGAGATACTCTTTATTAGTGCCTATTTTGTTGGCTAAACCTCTGATCAACTAAACCAAAGCTGAGCATACAAAAGATCTAGTCCTTAATAGTGATAACAGGAATGCAAGATTGGCACCAAAAAGGACAGAGGCCGAATGAGACACTGAAAACCACCGTAAGTGATCTGTCTTTAAACTGTCCAAATAGTCATCATCCTAAATCCCTGCCTGAGTGCTGAAGGGACACATGTCATTTCAGCGAATCACAGAATAATCTTAGTTGACATTTTGAAACATTCCCTGGAAACGCATTTGAAATGTAATATGGGGACGCCAATAAGGAATATGCTCTTAATACATTGCAGATTATATGCGATCATCAGTTGAGGACGACCATTCCGCAAGCGAGCT
The DNA here is from genome assembly GCA_026170595.1 of Plestiodon gilberti rubricaudatus. NCBI lineage: Eukaryota > Metazoa > Chordata > Lepidosauria > Squamata > Scincidae > Plestiodon > Plestiodon gilberti. Next base: position 215,295,027 of record JANXHW010000002.1, on the reverse strand, counting down.
AATTCAAGTCGACGTTTTGCCTGTCTATTCTGTTTGCCTCGCCATCCTTTCAAATGCAAGCTCCAAAATTCCTTCATCATCAGATATGCATAGAGGGGGCATGGTTTTAATTTTTCAAACTCCGCTGCAAATAAGCGTAAACATTTTATCATTAAAGGGACAGAATTTACATTTGCTTTGTCTGGGGCAGTTTTAATGTTATATCTGTTATGAATCATGCTCATTTTTAAAGTTCATTTAACTTGGCTTATAGTTTACTTTTCAAAAAAAGAACGTTATGCATCATTTAGAGTGACAATCCCCAACTGCTATTAGTAATAATAACGATGAAGAGATTCCATCATATGGCCCTCTCATGTAAATTTAGTTTTTCCTAGGCAAAAAACAAACAAGAACTCCACCGCTGGTATCAACTTGCACAACCATTAAGAATATCAAGAGGTTCGTGTCCAGCTATAAGAAACCTCTTGAGTTCTATACGGGATTACTTAAAAAAATTGCAATGTTAATCCAGAGATATTTAGAAGGTGCCAAGGCTTAAATAGAACAATGTTCAGTTCTCTGTCAGTTTTGTAGCAGTGGAAGGTTACACTCTGGAAGGCAAATGGATTTTTGCAAGCTGAAACCATACATTCTGTGGCCTCAAAATAGGAAAGAGAGAGAAAAAATACAGAAGAGGATTTTTATTGCTAACTTTGGTAACTGCCTGGCAGCAATGTGTGATAGAAGCAATGAGCCAGAACACAAGGGGCAAAACTGCCCAGGAACGTCTCTTGCACAAACCGTAGACTAGTGAATGGCAGCTGCACAAGAGCACCATATGGAACATGGCTGGGCATATACTAGATATCACTACGTTCACACTAGGCACAATGATATTGCTCATTGACATCACTGAATTTAGTTAGGGGGCTCAATTTTCTATAACAAAAATTGTCCAGGTGTCTGTAAATTTATTGTTTGCAACTTTTGGGGGCGAGGGAGGAAATATTATAGCAGCTTTAAATATCCACCTGGTTATAGTATTTTGCTCAAAGATCAAATCTGAACATTTCTTTCTGTGGATATGAAACGTGGACCATCAAACACACCAGCTGGAGTTTTCTGTGATCATTTCCATTCCGTTTGATGTTCACCCATTCCGAAAATGCTGAAGAGGGATAGTGCATTGAGAGCAGAACTAAACGGCAGCCACTTCTCTCTTAGGAAGGATGTTCCACGTCTTCCAGGGAGAGTTTGTACCTATGAGTTTACACCTGAAGAGTTGGACCTGGCAAACATTTACTCTGAGAAGTGGCCTATATATTAATATAGATACCATGGACTACCAGTGCAGATGAATTTCTTTTCCCCAGTTACACTTGCCAACACGGTTCCTACTAGTAGTTGTGTAGAAATTGTGATAAAAATTACTAATCTACAGAGATAAAACTGGCATAAAATGTTTTCAGTGATTAAGCAGTCACGCCCCTCACATACAAAGCGGCCAACTGATCAGAATTTTACTGACTGGCCAAAAATTGGACCTCCTTGACTGGTTGTTAGAACAGTTGGACATAAAGCTATGACCAGTTGTCCATTTTCACTATTAGGGTGGACAAATATGATAGGTAAGGCTTTTCTATGGCTTGGGTGATAAAATCTTGATTTACAAAATCTCATGCTACAATACATCAGTTATGGTATTATTGATGAGGTATCAATAGTGTCCGCCTTTGATACTGCTGAAGAATAAGAGAGCTAATCTTTTGATATCTATTACTTAGATACTTGTTTTTGAAACTGATTCCTTTAATGAGGGGAAGCACTCTGCCCATGGTCAAAATCACTATTCCCTTTTTTAAAACAAAGGTTTTCTCTCAAAGAAACGCTTAGAGGTATTTTATCCAGGAGCACAGAACTTTTTAAATCAGAGGGCAAATGCATAGTACAGTACTACATTTTTCACAGCTCAGTATCAATGGTTACGTGACTAACGGCACAATCCTGCTAAGTCCCTGCTTAACAGTGGGACTATGGCACGTTTGTGGCACTTAGCAAGTGACGCCAGCACCAAGGCCGGCGCCGCTCACTCAGCCACCAGCCCGCAGCCACCGCTGACCGACGAAGGTAAATCCTGCACCGGGCGGTGGGAGGGTGAGGGGAGGGCAGACTGGGCTGGCAGGTGAGGGGGTGATTGGCCCATTGGGCCAGGGACACGGGAGGGATTATCAGCAGCACACTCCGCTGATTCCTATCCCCCATCCCAGGTCTGGCTAGCCTAACGTCCCTTTCTCCCGAGGTGTGCCCCAGCTCCGCTGGCACTGGCCCAATCCTGCCTAGGATCTGGCGCAGTGTGCTTTTGCACACTACGGTGGCCCTACGCAGGATTGAGCTGTAGATCTGACAGATCTACCCAATTCAATATGCATGCAGTTGAAGTTATGGCTATCTATAACTTATCCCTTGATAAACCTGACTTTCCAATTAATTGATTGATTGGAAATATTTGTATTTCACCTTTCTGGAGGATGCAGTGGCTCACAACAATAAATGAAACCAAAATGATATCACAATCTTATCAAACAGTAAAACTAACTAAAACCACATGACAAGCTCTACCAATTTGGCTCCAGTATCGCACAGGACTGTGATTTGAGCGCATGAATCACATTGGATTCTTTTCTTTGTAAGAACAAATCTGCAATAGAAAAGAGCTACAGATTCTCGTATATACAAGACTTGCAGGTGAGTCTCTAAATTAAAGCATCTCAAGTAGCAGAGCTGGGAAATATGTCTTGCACACCCTGGACAGCTGTTTCTCAGGCTTGATAATACTCACCCCAATGGCCCATTGGTCTGGCTCAGTATAAGCGTAAGGCATCTCCTTGTCTAAAGCTGTGTTCCTTCTGCCTTCCAAACACATGTTTTGAATTGCAGCACTACCATCATTTCAGATTCTGTGTGCACATCAATAAATAGCCACAAGAATAATACAGGCTCAAGCCAAATCATAATAAATATTCCATGCTGGGCTTTTCAGATTCTGGTGATTTTGCATGAATAAAATGTTTAGCATAGCTTACAAGTGCTCCATAGTGATTTCTTTTCAGATTGGAGACAAAATATTGCTACGTATAGTCTGCCACAGACAAGCTTCTGTTGATGGTGATGACAGAGGGCTATCCAGGATGCTGAACAAATCGAGCCGCTTGTGGTTAGTGGCAGCACTGATCATTGCAGGCGGGACTGACAGACCTCGCAATTGAATCTTCTCCTGCTGCATTATGTCAATACAATTGTCAAAAGCATATATTTACTTAGGCATCATAGCCCTGCATAAAATACAGATATAAACCACAATCCCAAAATGACTTACAGCAGAGTAGAACCATTGAAGATGAATTAACCACATTGGAGTGGTTGGAAGACTGCATCCTGGAAGGGTTGGCTCCTTTTCTCTGGCACAGCTCCTGCATCTACAGCAGCTTCAGGAAAAGCAGAAATAGAGCAAGAATGGATAAATCAGTCTCTTTCCAAAGAATGCCAACACCACTGGACTGTCACCACCTCTCCTCTCCTCCCAAGGGGGCAGGTCCTCATCACGGGGCTGTGGAAATGACATAACAACCCAAGCTGAGGCCACAGGCATCTTTCAGTGGGTTTATTGTCCCAATGAAATGGGATCCTCACCCGGAGATGAAAAAACTAGTAGGTTACATCAGAGTTCCTCAATGTATGCTACAACTTGGCCATGGCCCTTCCTAGGGGTCCCTTGACCCTGCGACCTTCAGGTGAAGGCTGATTGGTCCCTGTGAAAATCTGGTTAACCCATGAGATAACCTGACCTACAAAGTTCTTAGCCAAGGGTGCCCTCCCTGGCAAGGTGGGGGTTGGACTCTGACAATGGGGATGTCCCCTTGTCCTCCTCCCAGGGCAGGGAGCTTGCAGTGTCCCTTCCCTCTCGAAGATCCCTCGTTGACTGGGCCTCCTGTCTCTCTCCACTTGGCTTCTACCTCTCTTGCTACTTCCCCTGGGCCTCTACTTCCTTGCTCCTCCTCAGGACTTCTTCCTCTCCGTCTCTCTCCCAAGGTCCTCCCCAGCTCCATTCCTGGCATCCTCCTCTTTCCTCCCTTATCTCTTCATCCACTTGGCTTCTACCACTCCTGCTACACAAATCACCTTCACAATGTATGCCACAACTCAGTCACCATGGCCCTTCCAAGGGGTCCCTTGACCCTGTGGCCCAGGGGTCCCTTGACTCTTCGCAAATTCACCTTCCCTCTCTTCTCACTGCTGCATCTTTTCACTTCCTCTCATCCCTCTTCCCCATTCCTCTCTTCTGCTTTTCTCACCTTTTGCACAAGTGCAGTACGTTGCTTGTGGTGGTTTCACACAGGCACAATAGTGCTGCTGGGCTGGCAAGAGAGAGCTGTTTTGACCCATGTACATTCTGTATATTCTGGCACAGACCTCTGGAACAGAACTGGTTCATCCATAGGGGACTTAGTGTACCGCCTCATTTATGCAAGGAGGAGTGAGGAGGAGTGACTGACCTGGCAATGTCTTAGAGTGTATTGTATTGTAAGGGCATTGTACTGTATAATGTTAATTTCCTTTTTCTAAGTTCAGTCAGAAAGAAACATACGAGACTGAATGAAGTCAATGCATCCTGGATTTAATCAAGCAATTTATTGTGCCAAGGCATACGTTGGTATATTACTTGTCAGTGCATTTATATTAGGTTGCACCAAAAGTTATCTGATTTCAATACTCACTTTGAAAGTAGCACACAGATTGCTGGAAAAATATGCTAACCCAACACTTGCAATTTTTTGCTGCTGTCTGGCTCTTGTTCTCTTGGCTGCTGCTTCTTTGTACCATTTTACTTCTTCTTTCCTATCACAGTTCTCAACCTCCTTTGCCCACACTGCTATTGAATCTGATTGGCTGTGACAATCCACAGGATTTTGGTTATGAGGATCTGTGATGTCATCACTTTAGGCATAGTGTCATGAGATCATCAAGAAAATCATATGGAATGCCACAGCCAATGGAACTAACTGGTAGTGTAGCCAAATGAGACTAACAGCCCAATGCAGGATTGGGCTGCCAGGCAGGGAGCATTATGGCAAGGGAAATGATGTCCGCTGCTGTAAAATGGCCACCGATGGCGCGTGCAGCTGCTTTAAGAGGCAGCAGCGCTGCAGCTCTGCCACCAGACCCTGCCACGTCCACTGGATCCGGTAAGTCAGCGGTGGGGATGGGGGGTAGGCATGGAGGGGGATGTCTGGGGGCGTAATTGGGCAGGGAGAGGGAGGGGAAATAACCACCCCTGCATATTGTGTACTATTACGTTTTCTGTCTCCTCTCTTTTTTTCCCTTTGGGGGTGGAGTTAGGGAAGGTAGGATGCGATTGGAGAGGAATGGTTGGATGCAGTTGTAAGATGTTAAAGCTTCAGTAAAATTTAGGGGAAAAAAACAGAATTGGAAGCCAAGTACACTAAAGATTTCACACGCCTTGACCCTCAGCACCCTCCAGCCATTTGGCACCACATCTTCCTTGTTTGTGTGCTGCTCCTCCTCACTATTTCCTTTAAGCTTGTAATGATGCTTGGAAAGCAGACAGAGAAAACAAAAGCAAAGCAAGCTACCACTGTGAACAGAACGAGTTGTGGTGAAAAGGGGCATGCCAAAGGCAGCGTTTTTATGTTTCTGCCACAAGATGCAAAAGGAGTGGGTGACGCATTGCAGTCTTGGAGTCAAACTGCATGGTTCCCAATTGGCATGGTAAGCTGTTTGGTGAGGATGTCACCCATGTGGTTGGCAACTTCAGAGAACCCTCCTGAAAATGAAAGAATTCCCTGGGATATTTGAAAATTGGAGCTCTGCCATTGGTCTGAATGTAGTGCTTTTAGAGGAGCCAAAATGTTTTCTATAAAAATCCCTTCATTAATGAGATTGCTAATCTGTTCGTATACTGTTGGCAGCGATTAGTTTTGCCTGCTTGCTGCTGTTTTCCTAGAGTGATCTTTCCTAGAGTGATCCCAGCCAGTCAGGAATCATATCAGTCAGTTGGATCTGGCCATGGTGGTGACAGCACAACTGGACTACTGTAACACACTCTACATCGGGCTGCCTTTGAAAGTCAGTTTGGAAGTTGCATTTGGTTCAGAATGTGGCGCCCCGTGTGGTCACTGGAGCTCAGCAGTTTGACTCTGTTGGGCTTCAGCGGCATCATTGGTTGCCCATTTGAATCCGAGCCCAATTCAAGGTGCTGGTTTTAAACTTTTAAGCCTTTAATGGCTTGGGACCGAGATACCTTAGGGATCATTTACTCTCATACATTCATCCCCTAAAATCTTCTGAGGGGGCCCTGTTTTACATGCCATCCTTGATAGAAGGAGGAGGAGTGGTGGCTAGAAGCAGGGCCTTTTCTGTAGTGGCGCCTCTAATGCAGAACTCCCTGCCTTTTGCAGCCAAGGATGTTATCTCTGGAGGGGTTCTGGCGAGGACTCAAGACACTTTTATTTTGCAAAGCTTTTAGGCGGAGAGGTTTTGGTCGTTGGCCTATAGTGTTGTGGGACTGCTGCCAATTACTTTAATTTGTGGTGAGTTTTTCAATTAAATTGCATGCTCTGTATTATTATGCCTTTGTACAAATCGATGGTAAGGCCAAATCTGGAGTATTGTGTCCAGTTCTGGTCACCACACCTCAAAAAGGATATAGTTGAATTGGAAAAGGTGCAGAAAAGAGCAACCAGATTGATTCGTGGGCTGGAGCACCTCCCTTATGAGGAAAGGCTACAGCGTCTGGGGCTTTTCAGTCTAGAAAAAAGTCGCCTGAGGGGGGACATGATTGAGACGTATAAAATTATGCATGGGATGGAGAGAGTGGATAGAGGGAAATTCTTTTCCCTCTCGCACAACACCAGAACCAGGGGACATGCACTAAAGTTGAGTGGAGGGAGAGTTAGAACAGACAAAAGAAAATATTTCTTTACCCAGCGTGTAATTGGTTTGTGGAACTCCTTGCCACAGGATGTGGTGATGGCACCTGGCCTAGACGCCTTTAAAAGGGGTTTGGACAGATTCATGGAGGAAAAGACCATCACAGGTTACAAGCCATAAGCAACCTCCTGGTTTTAGAAGTAGGTTTTCTCTGTGCCAGGTGCAGGGGAGTGGCAGCAGGGAACAGGTTATCTTGTTGGCTGTGTGCTTCCTGAGGCATCTGGTGGGGCCACTGTGTGATACAGGAAGCTGGACCAGAGGGGTCTTTGACCTGATCCAGCAGGGCTCTTCTTATGTTCTTATGTATTCGCTTTACGGCAATATTCACTTTACGGCGGTTGCCTGGAACCTATCTCGCCATATTAGCGAAGTACGCCTGTACACAACATTATGTATTCAAGCAGATTTGGTTTCATACTGACATCACTGAGGGCAAACAACTTCTTTTTTATTTCTGAATTGGTTACTCAGAAGTAGGGTAATGTTTCCTAGATTACTCACACAGGCAATCCAAACCAATCAGGGATTGCATTCTGAGCAGGATATGTCACAACACTATACAGCCAATTACTTGGCTATGTGTTGGCTACTGCCAGCTATTGGCTATTAATTGGCTACGCTACAGGCAAAAACTTGGCTAAGTGTAAATTCAGGACATATTGTCCTCACTCTGAATGGACACTTTCAAGATGTTCCGGAGCAATGCCCAAACAATCATTGAAAGGAGGGGCATTTTTAAAAGCTGCTTAAAACGTTTATGGAACGTGCCCCCTCCTTTTTGGCTCAGCCCTATTGAAAATTGATCAACCCACATGGGTTTGATTTCTTTGTGGCACATATGCTGCCCAAATAATGTCTAAACTGAGTCTGTATCTGTGACAGTAGGATTAAAAAGAAAAAAACAATGAGTTTAATTTTGGTTCCATCAGATGGGAGATTTAAGTTGACATCAGGGGAAAAAAAAACCCCTCCAAAAATCCAAATAGTTGAGCAACGGAACAAGCAAAGAGGAGCAAACGCTCTGTCCTCCGAGGCTTCTGCCAGGATTGCTTTGAGACACAGGGTAGTCTGATGTGAGGCAAGGGCCTCGAGAAGAGGACTTCTGCATTCCTTCCACCTGTCACTTTCAAACTGTATGAATGCAAAAAGACGTGGCTGCTGTCCAGTCATAAGCACATAAATATGGATTGCAGTCCATAGACTAATTAGAAAAAAGTGCTTTCATCCAATAGGCTTGTTCAGGTGTCAAAATTCCACCCAAAATATCCTGCTGTATTAAATACCATTTGCTCTCGAAAATACAGTCCTGGAAGGAGTGAAAATATTACTAGAATATTTATTTATCCAAAGTTCTGCAATCCTGAGTCATCTGATCTTAACGTTACTTTGCATGCCTTAGTGACAGTTGGCAAAAGGAGTCTGAAATAGTCAATATGACAGTCCAGGGAAATGGCTTCAGTTGACATGGGAAATTGTTCAACTCTTTAGATTCCAGTTCAGTGAGATGAACAGAGCTAAGATGGAATGAAATCCACAAATGTGATTAGCAGTGTATGTGTCTGCTGTAAAACTGTCTGTTATCGTAAGCATTCCTATGGTGCACATTTTTTGTAGTGCTGGCGGATGAAGGCGTTAGAACAGCGTTGTTCTGAATCACGCTGTTTGGTTGCACAAAGTAGAGAAATGCCATGTCACCTGTACATTTGATTGTGATCAAGACACCAGGAGCTTTCGCGGCTATCTAGTACTGAAGAAACTCACCCTGTACCGGCTGTTAGACCTTCTCACCACTTGCGCAAGGGGGAACACAACATGATGTTCATCTCCAACACTTCTTTCAAGACTTTTTAAATTCTAGATAGGACTAACAACCCCCCACCAGCCCCATCAGCCCTCCCCTCCTAGCCGCTGCCTATTCAAAATGCTCCACGGAGCAGAGCAACACCGATACCACTGCCTCCTCTCTCAGATTGGAAAAGGACAATGCTGGCCCGCTGCCACGCTTGTGTGCAGAGGGTGTTCCTTGCCTGGCCCCATCATCAAGTGAGGCAAGAGTGGGAGGATTCAGGCACCCTATTGGTGCTTGGTGTTTGGGGGGGGGCCTCTTTCTGCCTCAGTGTGCTTCGGCTTGCTGTTCCCCACCCACCCTCCCTCCCATTGCGCAATCTGAGATTAGCTGGTTGACTATGGAGCTGGGTTGAATTTATTTATTTTTTTGCTGCTCCCTGATTGGCCTTGGTTGGCAGGTCTTTTGCTTACCCCAGACTGTTTCCTTTGAGTTTGGTCGTCTTTGTAGCCAGGGTGGTCACTTCTGGCAGGTTTGGTGTGGGTGAGAGGGCAGCGGTAGGGATTTTGGTGTGCACCCTGTGGTGAGCAGATGTTACTGGGTGAGCCAGCACTGATCCCTAGATGCTGCCTGGCTCAGGGTTGGATTGCAAAGTCAACCTCAAAGACTTTCCAGCTTGGGGGGAGCAGTGCAGTCCAGCTTCCTCAAACCTTTGAGGTTGGCATGGAGAAGCTTGGGCCGTCAGTTGATGGGCTGCAGTTTTGAGTCAGGGTGGTGATACCCAAAAAAGGAATAGATGAAGGTTTGCCTCTAGGTCAGATCCCCACACGAAAGGGAGGATGAGTTTGGAGGCTTGGCCAGCTGGAGGAGGGGTTGCTCAAGTTTGTGATTGGCCAATAAAAGTGGGCCAATTTATGTTGCAAGCCACTCATCTCATTTTTTATATGGGGGGTGCAAGGGTGCAGAAGGAAGAGGCTTTTATGCCATCGAGTCAGGTGGCAGGCAGGCAGGTATGTGCTCTCATGCTGCCCATCTTCCCAAGCCACTTTGAAAAGAAGAACATGGTGAACTGTTTGTATTCCTGTCTATTTTTTTTAAAAAGGGTGTTAACACTAACCTCACCATTAAGATAAAAAGCCTGATTGCTATGATACAGACATAACAGAACAGAACAATGACATATTATTCTGTTTGTGGAACTGTATTAAAAAAAAGTGGTTAGCTCCAAAGAGGAGGGTACATTTTTGTGGCTGACAATTCAGTGGGTTCCTGGCATTCCAAATATCTGGTGACCAATACAGCAAAAATAAACTAAAAGGGGGGGGGAGAAGTTCACAAGATTAAAGTTTCGAAGTGAACAATGGTATAAGATGCCCAGTTCCCACTGTTACAGGCAGTGCTTTTAAAAAAAACATGTAATACATGAGCACATGAAGGAAAAACAATTGTGTGCAGAGATAAGTGTACTGGCCAATGGCATGACTGTATAATTTGGCAGTGAAAGGAAAATGGAGATGAGGGTGAAGGTAAAAAAATGTTTACCTAAATGCTCAAAGACCAAAAAAAAGGGGGATTCAAACAGAGTCTAGCTGAATTAACTCACACATGTGGGCAGCCCAATCCTACCTAAATCCCCCCCCCAACAACAATGCAGCTGTGCCACTAGAGCACTTGCTGCACCCTGCGGTGGAGTTTCAGGTCCCAGAGATCTCCTCTGGGTAAAGGAACATTTGATCTTTTGCCCAGGAGTAAGCCTCAGCCACCCAAATGGGTCTACCCGAACCTGCACCAGCTACTTTGCTGGTGCAAGTCCAAGTGGACCTGGAAAAATGGATCGAGGCCAGGAAAGGGGATGGGATATCGGCAGCACTGATGCTGATGATGATACAGCCCCCTTCTCAACCTTGATCCACCCTCCTCCCTACCCCATTGTCCTCCCTGTTCCTCCCCCTCTCCGCCCTGTTCCGCCAACCCCTGTGCTGACTTACCAGTTCCAGGGCTCTTTCTCTGACCACTGGCACACAGTTGGAGCCACTTGCCACTTGTGGCGGTGGTCAGGCCACGATGAATGGCAGGTTGCATTTCACGACAGCGGTAAAGGGCCTTGCGCTGCCGGAACACTAGTTATAATTCTACAGCTAACTTTCACACAACAATGGAGCCCTTACCACAAGAGGTGAAGGAACTAGTCTCTCCCACCCACCCCAAAAATACCCTTAACCAATGCTCCAAGTCTCCAAAGAAGATCATAACAAGCAAGTGTGAGTCTCCTTGTTCTGAGGACTGGCTGGATCAGTTCAGAGAGCTTGTTACGGGAAAGGAGGCCTAAGGCTGATCTCAGGCCTCCAACAAACAGGTTAAAAGCAGAAAAAGCTTTCATGCATATGCACACCCACAGCACTCATAGAAAGGAAAGACTTGATGCAGCACCAGCAGATTATTACTTCACAGACCAACAGCAAGGCAGGTTATTGAGTGAAGAGCAAAGAACAAAAGGTTCATATAGGTTTTTGCCCCATAGAATCCTATGGGATTCTCAGGTGGGGTCACTCAGTCAGGGGATCCTCTATTGCTAGCAGAGGATCCCTGCTGGGTTCTGCCTTTGAGGGTACAGTCAATAGTTGAATGGCCGTTGGATCATTCCTAGACTGGAAGTCAGTGGTGAGGACCATTGGAGGTGTGAAACCTTTTGTCCTACAAAAGTTGTTTTCCTCAAACTCAGGACTCTCCTTTGTTCTGAGGACTGGCTGGATCAGTCAAGAGAGCCTTGACTGGGAGGTGGCTATGGTCACAAGATACAAAATATGCTATTCCAGCAGGATTGGAACTGGAAAGCTTCATCTACATTTTGGAGATGTGAACATTCCATTTGAATTTAAGAAGTAAACACGTCTCCATTCAAATTTGGAGCATTAGTCTCTATGGATCAATGGGGGAGATGATTACTGTACATGGTTCAATGAAAACTGTGGCTTTTGGATGTGGGGCCTCAGTCCTGTAAAATAACCATATTACTGATCTGGCACATTGCTCTCTTGGTGTACTTAGCACCATGTGCATGTGTTTAGATGCATGTTTCCTGCCTGTCTTGAATTTTCTGTTGAATTAAACAGAAAAAAAAAATATTGACCACGTAGCACCGCAGAAACTCAAACTGATTTGGCACCTAACTCTTAAGAGGCAAAAGAGTAACTAGAATCTCAACCATGTGAGAGAGACTGCTGTTTTGCAATGTAATGTGGGGTACATCCGAAAATAGGCCTTTGAACCGTATGTGAATCTTTACATCCTTGAAACCTCTTTCCCCACTTCACCATAATCTGAGATGGTGCCCCTATGTTCAATGTCATAAAAACTTGTGGGGTTGATTTTTAATTATAGTAAGTAAAATCTTGTTACAATTTGACAAGAGGAAAGGGGGGGGAAGCGTTGTTGGGAGCAACAAGCTCACCTGGATGAGCTGTCATAGCATAACAGGAAGTTCTCTCGTACCAAGGATCACCTAATGCTGCTCTTAGAGGGGAAGCACTCAGGAAAAAAAGAAACAGGACAAGCTGCGATATGCCCTCAATGCTCGAAAGCAAGCGATGGTGGAATGCAGAAACGAAAGCCAAAAAGGAAGAGATGAAAGTTAAAGAGTTTAAGCCAACAGTGCAGTTCAAGTTAGCCTGTGTTATTTTCTTTTTAGCCATGGCTGATAGACACAGCATGACTAAATAGCTAAATATGAGGCTAATTAAAAACAAACACTTCGCTTAAAAATGTATTATTGACCAAAAATATTATTTTCTCAGGAGCTTGTTACATGAATATTACTGGCTTGATTGGGCATTATTAGCATGTCAATCACTTTTAGGCTATTTGTATAACCTTGTGCCTGGTTTTTTATTGCAATGTATACAGATTAGAAAGTAGATACACACAGTACATAGTTCAGGAATTTGTAATCTCTATTGTCAGTATATTTTTGTTACAATTGCAATGATGAAAATTTTAGAAGAGACTCTGTCCTTTGTGAATCTAGATGTACAACTATTTCTTCCCCACCTTCAAACTCATACATACCCTTGACTATCACATGAGCCCCTGTAAACAACAGGTAGCCTGGGAACAACTCGGGAGAAGGGGACGATCGTCCCCTTCCCCCGGTGTCAGCGGTGGTAGGCCCAATGGGCCCACTCATATGTGCACGAGCTCTAGAGCTCACGCACAGTAACGCCGGCTGCGTCGGCATATCTGGGGCCTGGAGGGAGCTCGGGATACTGGGAATCTCGGCCCCCGGTATCCCTGCCCCCTCCAGGCAGATGCCACAACTTGATTCACAGCCCAATCTTATTGGCACTTACAGCAGTGGAACTCTTGGTCCGCCACCATATGTGCTGCAGTGGTGTCATATGGAAGGCATGCCACTGTCATGTGCTTCGGGGCCGCCAGCGCAAATGGCCAGAGGTCCTGTGCATGCAGCAGCAGCTCTCTGAATGCTGTGTTGGAGCAGGTAAGGTAGCAGAGGCGGCCTTTTGAGGGTGGGAGGGGCTGGATCCAAATGGCAGCAGGACATGCCATGATGCTGTCCCCATTTTTACAGCCCAACAAACCTCCTGTCTTTCCTCAGACTTACACCAGCAAAAGAGCTGGCACAATCCAAGGAGACCCATTTACCACCAGGTGGCCTATGGGGGGGGGGGGGAGAGTAAAATATACCTCTCCTGGTATGTCTGGTCCCCTTCCCCCGTTGCATGCAACACTCACTCGGTCAGCACGGGTGCATGAGGAAAGATGGTGGGGGATAGGATCAGACTCTGACAGCCCAATCCTGTGTAGGATATGGCGCCCGGCCGCCGTATCCTATCGAGTTCCTGGGCTGCTCCGGGGCAGCCCGGGAACAACTCGGGAGAAGTGGACGATTGTCCCCTTTCCCCGGTGTCAGCAGCAGTAGGCCCAATGGGTAGGCCCAGTAATGTCAGCTGTGTCGGCGTATCTGGGGCCTGAAGGGAGTTCGGGATACTGGGGATCTCGGCCCCCGGTATCCCTGCCCCCTCCAGGCCCCGGGCGGCCAGTGGCCACCCTCCCTCCCTCGCCGCCTGGTCCGGCCTCCCCCCCCGCTGCCCGGTCCCCCTCCCCCCGCCCCTGCCCCAACCGGTGTAGGTCTTACCTGTTCTGGCCGGTGCAGGGCCGGGGAGACGGTGGGGCAAGCAGCGCCGGCCGTAGCTCCGACGCTGCTTGCTCTCCGAGTGTCGTGCAAGTGCTTGACGGCACTTGCGCGACGCCCTGTACTTCTGTACACAGGATTGGCTTCTGTACACAGGATTGTGCCGTTAATCTTAGATATTCCTGATGTTCCACCTGTTTCCATACAACTGTGGAGCTAAAGTAATGCAAATCAACCAGAAGCAGACTTGAGTTCTTGTTAATTACCACCAGGCAGAACAATTTCCCCGGTTTCCTGTGTTCAGATCCACATCCAGATTTTGTGAACTATCATTTCAGGCTAGCTGACTGCAAAAAAAAGTGTATTTAGTTAATTGACTTGTATCCCACCTTTCCCTCCCCCCACAATGGGATGCCCAAGGCAGCTCACAGTCATAAAACAGAACAATAAATATGATAAAACATGCCATTATCAAAAAATTATAACATTACAAAGTTAGCAGCACAAATAAGCCAAATTAAAAGCAGAGCCTGGCATAAGCACAGTCCACAAAGTACATAAAACCAGTCCGTAAAGCAGCAGCAGAAAATCCATCAATAAAAGCAACAGCATAACATTCTCCATTCATAGTCAGAGCAAGAAAGAAAGAAACCCCACCCCTTCTGCCCAGTCTCTTTGACTAAAACGTTCATTCATGTTCTAGTAACTTCTCATTTTCAACTGCTTCCAAGGGTGGCATCATGGGTCAGACAGGTTGGTTACTGGTTGAGACCCCATATCTAGCAGAAGACTCAACTGGCCAGGCCAACTCTTGAGGCAGTGGTAGTAGTAGCACCCCATGTGCCATCAGGAAGCAGGGGGGTGCTATAGGACTGTGCCCGAGCACTCCCTACAACAACCCGCTAGCAGCACTGACTACTTGTATCTTCTCTCTCTCTCTCTCTCTCTCTCTCTCTCTCTCTCTCTCTCTCTCTCTCTCTCTCTCTCTCTCTCTTCCCTTCACAGAGAAGTTAGAGAGAGAAGACAGGTACAACAGGGCTTCACAGTTCTCTGAGCATACCTTGAGAAGTCAAGTGACAGCTGAGCAGGCCAAGCCACCAGGCTTCCCTCACCCTCCCTCCATCACTGCCCCATCTACTGCCGTCTGTGCTTCCTCCTGCTGCTCCTTCTGGGTAAAGTGAAGAAAGCACTCTGTGGCTGTGAGCAGGGCCCATGAGAGGGGGGTAAAGGGGTAAACAGTACCCGGGCCCAGGGTCAAAAAGGGGCCCAGGAGCCAAAGGAGGGGGCCCAGGAGCCAAAACCTTTGATTTATCGAAGGTCATAGCAAATGTCAGGATTTTTGGATCAAAACTTGCTCCTCATCTTATATGCGAGATCACCTTATTTGCAAGTATATATGGAAATGACGGGGGGGGGGGAGAAATATTGCCACAAAAGACTGCCCTAGCTGGCAACCTAGCCTAGCCGCTCAGCCACAAAGCTTCCTGGGTGACCTTGGGCCAGTCACTATCTCTCAGCCCCACCTACCTCACAGGGTTGTTGTGAGGACAAAAAGGAGGGGAGGAAATATGTACAGCTCCTTGGAGGAAGGGCGGTATAAAAATGTGAAAAATAAAATAAATAAAAATAACAGGAGGGGGAGACACAAGGCATTTCAGTTTCTTGCATGGCAATAACAAGCAGAAAGGAATGTGGATGTTTTATTATAGGCACCCAACATCATGTTCAGGTAGTAGAACTGGGCAGGGTAGCACAGGGTTTTCCATCGCTTAATACCCTCTTAAGTGGTTTTATAGGCTTTCTGTGGGCTGATTTTCATTTCCAGTGGTGCTAGAAATCATCTTAATGTGCATAAAGAGCCTAAGAACAAATCTGACTTAAAATTCGTAATCTGTGAGGCATCAAAGCCTTGACTGCTATGAAGAATGCAGCTATTCAGACCAAAAAAAAAAGGCATGGTTTAAAATTTGTTTAGATCTAGTTATATTCAATTTACATGCAGATGTGTTTCATAAGAGTATGTGCACCAGCCAAGGAATATTTACGGCATCCCAATGACATGGCTAAACATCTCACATAACAGAAAGGGATGGCAAGTTAAGAAATATAAATACTGTTAACTTCAGGAATTTAAGCAAAATGATTGTAACGTGCCAGCCTTCAGTAATATAACAGGAGCATAACATCTTAAATGCATTTTAATTATATAAGAATGCTACAGATGTCATGTGCATAAGGAACGTAAGCTTTAAATTGTACATGCAATTCTTTTTTTCCAAATGAGAACCTCTTACTTTTCCGAGAGTTGAAGCCTGTGTCCTTTTGTTCAGGCATAATGCAGCTGTTGAGATTAACCCCTTCCTTCCAATCTCTCATAAATGTGAGGTAATGGAAAAACGATAAACTGCCCATCATTGCTTTGTATCCAAAGAACACTCATCGGGGCTTCCTGCAGTTTCTGGCTGAAGCCTCTTGTGCCTGCCAAAAGGCAGGGCACTCTTTGGTATGGCTTGCAGTGTGGCACCGGGGAGGGGGGGAGCTGTAGTTGTAGGGGGAGGGGGCTCTTTGGATCGAAGGTATTGCAGTCTTGTAAAAACACTTCTTGAATTTCCAGTTAATTGTTTGTTTGTTTTAATGGAGAAATCCTACACAACGTTTAGACGGTTAGGCAGTCAGTGGAGAGATTCTTACTGATTGGAGAGTGACCAATATACTTGTCTTGAAATTATGACTCTACTATATGTCAAGTGCATGGTCCAAACAAATCTTTGTTTTATGACTTACTTGCTCAATCCTCCAAGGAGGACAGGGTGGTAAGCATCACATTTCTTCCATTTTGTCCATGCTGTTTCATAATTTCAAGTCATGGATATATATTGGTCACTCTGCAATCAGTAAGAATCTCTCCACTGACTGCCAACCAGTCTAAACGTTGTGTTTAATTAGACTGAGAGCGAAACAGGGTTACCTACTGAACTTCTCAGATGAGTGGAGATTTGAACTCTGGTCTTCCTGATCCAACTATCTTCCTGCCGTTTTCATGCTACAGATTAGCAGCTGGATCTCAGTTGTTATAGAGTGGTATGGAAGAGAAAGCATTCTCTTATCATTGCATAACTATCCCATGGCTGACCTCTGAAGCTGAAAATATGTTTTGGGGCGGCTGTTCCTATTGTATTTACTTTTGAACTTTTAGAGTTAGGTTTGTTTAGTCATTGGGACTAATTCTGTGAATGAGACGGGCAACGCAATTCTGCCTAAGTATCCGGCGGGCGGCCCAAGCTCAGGTGATCCCCGTTCAGGGATCGGCCCGGAGGTCTACTCGGGAAAAGGGGTTCACCCCCTTCCCCCGGTGTAACGCAGGGAGGACTCAGTGGGCCTCCTCGAATTTCTGGCAGCTATTTAGCTGGTGCAAGTCCAAGAAGGCAGTGCAAAGGCCAAGCCGGCCTGGGAACAGGTCAGAGATATGGCGACCACCATCCCCGCCCGCCTCCCTCACCGCCTGTACCGTCCCTGCCGGTGCTTCACTTACCGTCTCCAGCGGCCGCAGGGACAATCCAGCGGCAGAGTGAGGACGGACGGCCTCCACACCAGCTGCCCTTACTTGAAAGTCATTGCAAATGTGCTTTACGACACATTTGCGACGGTTTCGAATGGTGGATTGCTTGTTCCGCCATTTATTAGTTAGAATGGATTGCGCTGTGAGTTTATGGACACATATTATGCTGAAGAATTGTCTGCAAGAGACTCATTATCTGTCCTTATGCAAGTAACATCTCTTAAACGAGGGCCTGGATGAAAAGGGCCTTTTCATATCTAACCCCCAGGTCAGCTAATAAATCACAGGTAAAACAAAATGTGGCTGGAGGAGGGATGAGGAACGGAAGACATCAGGGAAGAAAGGTCCACCTCCTACTTGGAGAACTATGGATTTAATCAATAAAAAACAACAAACGGTGACAGTTCTAAAAGGACCAGGTAGCCAAAACAAGCAACATGCAACAAACCAACAAACCAGTGTCTTTAATGGGAAGAGACTGTCAGTACGAATTGCCACTGATCAATAGGTCTACTGCTCCTATTTGTTCTATGGATGTTTCTTCAGCGCCAGGGCAAATACCGTAATTAATCCACCTCCACCATTGATGAGTTGAACATTTTCCGTCCTTGTTCTCCAGCTAATTTGGATAATCTACAAGAATTACATCATTCTAATCTAAACAAGGCTGAATTACAGGGGGGGAATCCAGGAGGGATTTTGAAAAAGTACATTTTCGGTGTAATTTGCTTTCACTGAACCATGCACAGGGAAATGATGCATCACAGTATGTCATATGAAATTCTTATTTAGATTCCAGAAGGGCATTGAAAGAGCTGGTTTAAAGCACCTGCAGTTTGTATGGCTCTGGGAGGTTTGAGAGAGAGAGAGAGAGAGAGAGAGAGAGAGAGAGAGAGAGAGGGAGGGAGAGAGAGAGAGACAGACAGACAGACAGACAGACAGACAGACAGACAGACAGACAGACAAGGCACCCTCAGTTTGTTGCTTTCAATAATTACGCAGCAGAATATCTCACATTTGACACAAAGAAGAGCTAAGTGCAGGGTCCAGGGATGACCTCGAGGCACATGATGCAGGAACCTTACAAAAGTTAAGCATGCCTGGATCTGCAACCCCATGCACACCACCCTGAGTGCTGCGGAGGAAAGACTACATAAAAATGTACAATAAATAACAATTCTGTCATCCCAATCCTAACATACTGTAAGGATCCACCGGACGGCCCAGGGCCGCCTGCAGGATCTTGAGGATACTGAGCTCCGCCAAAGACAGGCACCCCGTGGTGGAAAGTCTACACGGGAAAGGGGACACTTGTCTCCTTCCCTGGGTGTAACTGCGGCTGGGGCCGATCAGCCTCCTCGGAATTCCGCCAGCTATTTTGCTGGTGGAAGTCGGAGGAGGCCGTGTAACGGCTCAGCCGATTGGCGGGGATCAGGATTTGGCCGAGGCCAATCCCCGTCCCCTCCCTGATTGGCGGGAGCTCCCAAACCGCCCCCCCTCCACTGGAGCCTTATCTAGATCTGGCGGCAGGCAGGAGACGGTCCAGGCGGCGGAGCAGGGGAGGCCGGCCTGTGCCGGCCTTCCCTGCTCATGAGTCGTCGCGGAAGTGCTTTACGGCACTTTTGCGACAGCTTAGGGCAGCCACACGTTCCGCCACCCTAGTTTAGAATAGGATTGCGCCCTGTATACCTTTTCCTACTTTGATTATTTATTCTGCTCCTGGGTGATTAGGGGAAGGGCCAAGAGCGTAGGCAGGGCACTGGATATCCTGTTCAGTGCCACTTTTGTCTTGGAGATTTTGCAGGCCTTGCCTAGACATTCCTCTAAGCCTGACTGTCTTCCATAGCTTTATGGTTTCAAAGTGTGCACTTTGAAACGGGAAGCTGAGATTCTCAGGGGGCTGAATTCTGCACTTGTGCAATATGATTGCAGAATCTCCAAAATGTGAAACAGCCCCAGTTATACTTTCAAGCTTTACAGTTCAATCCTATCCAATTTACACCACCGGTGTAACCAGCGGGGGAAGGCAGGGCGGGAGGCTTTGGAAGGGAGAGGAGATTTAAATCCCCTTTGAATCCCCCTTTGGTTGGGATTTGAATCCCCTTTCTGTTCTGGGGCCTCCCATTCTCGCTGCACCGCTGGTCAGGGGCGTCGCTGGAGCATGGCGGGGGGGCGGGGCGCCCCCGGGTGACGCGCGCCACAGGTTGACGCGCACACCCCGCGCGCGCCACCTCCATGACGAAGGCTCCAGGGCCTTCCAGGGCCTCCGCGATACCGTAGTGTCACTAGGGTGACACGCACCCCCTGCCCCAGGGTGACGCGCATCCTAGTGACGCTACTGCCGCTGGTTACACCGGTGGTGTAAATTGGACAAGATTGCGCTGATAATCAGTGCTGGATTAACCTAGTAGCAAAAGTAGCATATGCTCTGGGCCCCGCACTAAATACTTGCAAGCTGTCTGGTGAAATCGGCATCTCATGATCTAGCAACCCTGTTTACATGTCAGGGGAGCCGCATGTGCTGCATGGTTCAATCATAAGTAACGGATGTCATTAATAAGAACATAAGAACATAAGAAGAGCCCTGCCGGATCAGGCCAAAGGCCCATCTAGTCCAGCTTCCTGTGTCACACAGTGGCCCCACCAGATGCCTCAGGGAGCACAAGACAACAAGATAACCTGTTTCCCGTTGACACTCCCTTGCACCTGGCACAGAGAAAACCCACTTCTAAAACCAGGAGGTTGCTTATGGCTTGTAACCTGTGATGGTCTTTTCCTCCATGAATCTGTCCAAACCCCTTTTAAAGGCATCTAGGCCAGGTGCTATCACCACATCCTGTGGCAAGGAGTTCCACAGATGAATTACACGCTGGGTAAAGAAATATTTTCTTTTGTCTGTTCTAACTCTCCCTCCACTCAATTTTAGTGCATGTCCCCTGGTTCTGGTGTTGTGCGAGAGGGAGAAGAATTTCCCTCTCTCCACTCTCTCCATCCCATGCATAATTTTATAAGTCTCAATCATGTCCCCCCTCAGGCACCTTTTTTCTAGGCTGAAAAGCCCCAGACGCTGTAGCCTTTCCTCATAAGGGAGGTGCTCCAGCCCACGAATCATTCTGGTCGCTCTTTTCTGCACCTTTTCCAATTCAACTATATCCTTTTTGAGGTGTGGTGACCAGAACTGGACACAATACTCCAGATGTGGCCTTACCATCGATTTGTACAAAGGCATAATGATATTGGCCGTTTTATTCTGAATCCCTTTTTTAATGATCCCGAGCATGGAATTGGCCTTCTTCACAGCCGCCGCACACTGGGTCGACACTTTCATCGACCTGTCCACCAGCACCCCAAGATCTCTCTCTTGATCCGTCACAGACAACTCAGAACCCATTAGCGTATATGTGAAATTTTGGTTTCTTGCCCCAATGTGCATCACTTTGCACTTACTTACATTGAAGCGCATCTGCCATTTTGCTGCCCATTCTCCCAGTTTGGAGAGATCCCTCTGGAGCTCTTCACAATCCTAGCTGGTCTTCACCACCCGGAAAAGTTTAGTGTCATCCGCAAACTTGGCCACCTCACTGCCTATCCCCGACTCCATGATACAAATAAATAATTTGATTCAAATTTAACTTTACTGAGTTAGTTAAGTATACAGTGGGCCCTCATTATCCACGGGGGAGGGGGTGTTCTGGAAACCCCTGCTGATAACAAATTCTACGGATGGTGAAGTCACGCCGCAATGCTTTACCTGATCCAACAAGAAGTGTCTCTGAAGGCGTCTGGAGGCCACCTCTGGGTTGCACCGGGCCCGCGATGCACTCCATTGGCCTCCGTGGGCCCCAGGATGCCTTGGGAAAGTGACCAGTAGTCGTGGAAGCAAACCAGAAGTTGCTTCCATGAAACTGGAAGGTTGCTTTCAGTCGCTTCCCAATTCATGTGATCAAGGCCAATTCATGTGATCACTTTTTGGATACCTCCCTATCTATGTTCTCTTGTTCTCTTGACTCTATGACTCTTGTTCTCTCAGGTTAACTGAGAAACTATTTTCTATGTGTTCTGCAATGTATCTATTGCATATGATCTTTTTAAAGCCTTTGCAGGGGTGTATGCAGGGCCGGCTGAAGCTATTGGGCTGCTTCAAGCAACATATAGCTCTGCCGCCCCTGCCAGCGCCGCCACCCCCTGCCTGGCTCCTTTTTCTGCACAGACTCTTGAATCAAGGCTGTAAATATGAAGCATGCCAGGATCATTCTTCGTTTAAAGAGCTCATGTGGAGGAAAGAGTGATCTTGCTCCTTCCCCCACAAGCCTCTTTTCAAGCTCCTGGTGCAGGAAGGTGTGAGAGAGCCAGATCATGGTGCTTTGAGGATCGAAATGCAGTGTGATCTCCTCCGCACAGGATCTTTACACAAAGCATGCAATGCAGGTCGCGCCTGGAGTGCACCTGCATTTCCTGCGTTGATTTAAGAAGAAGGGGGCGGTAAGGAGGCCGGCTCTGTTCACAGTGTGACATGGGGGGAGATGGCGGGCATCTGTTCAATGCCCCTCCTCTTAGACTGCTTCACAAATGGGTTCATTCACATCAAGGATAGGCCGGCTCAGAGTGTACATGAGCAGAATCTCACCTGATGGTGGAGAACTCCGACTGCTTCACAATCCATCCAGGCAGATTAAAAAAAAAAAGTAACTATAGACAGAAAATAAGCCCCAGATGTGCTCGTGTGAATTAGCTCCAAGCATACTCTAAGCTTGCCAAGTATGCAATTACTAAAAAGACAAATGAAACAATGGACAGATTATTTTCCCTAATTTTTTTAGCTATGTCTTTCTTGTAATAAATCAGCACAATATTTCATTCCACCACTATGTAATTATTACATTAGTCAAACTTTTCCCCCAAATTTAGAACTGATAAACGGAAAATGCAAGTAATGCTACTTGCCACAGACTTTAAACCATGTACCTGCAGTTTCAAATCTTCCTTTAAAAATGCGCATTTGATGTAGAACGCATTGCAACTGAATATTTCGTCACAAATAATATCATGCCCTTCTTCCATGGAAATGCTAAAATAAATGTAGACGTACATTTCTGCCATTATTACCTTATGGATTCTTGTTATTTCAAAGGTTTTTGTTTAATGTCAGCATGCCAGTCAAATGATCAGAATTCTGTACGACAAGGAACACTGAGGTTGTGAATGTGAGAAAAGACACCGAAATCATAAGAGTACATAAAAAGGCCACTTTTCCTAAGGCTGCAATCATAAAAAGTGAAGTCATCAGTCACTTATTTCTTTGACTCAGAGGGCCAGTTTGGACAATATGTCTCAAACTAGCCCCTCTTGACATGATTAAAGATCTGAGTACTATGTCATAAGCAAACACATCTTGTTCCCTTCCACTACCTAATCATGGAAACTGATCAAACAAGAAATAATAATAATAATAATAATAATACAATATACAGTATTTATATACCGACTGGTTCAAAATTGGGAAGGGAGTACGGCAAGGCTGTATATTGTCACCCTGCTTATTTAACTTATATGCAGAGTACATTATGAGAAATGCAGGGCTGAATGAATCGCAAGCCGGAATCAAGATTGCCGGGAGAAACATCAACAACCTCAGATATGCAGACGATACCACCCTAATGGCAGAAAGTGAAGAAGAACTAAAGAGCCTCTTGATGAGAGTGAAAGAGGAGAGTGCAAAAGTTGGCTTGAAACTCAACATTAATAAAACTAAGATCATGGCATCTGGTCCCATCAATTCCTGGCAAATAGAAGGGGCAGAAATGGAAGCAGTAACAGATTTTACTTTTTCGGGCTCCAAGATCACTGCAGACGGAGACAGCAGCCATGAAATTAAAAGACGCTTACTCCTTGGACGGAAAGCTATGGCAAACTTAGACAGCATAATAAAAAGCAGAGATATCACCATGCCAACAAAAGTTCGTATAGTCAGGGCGATGGTGTTCCCAGTAGCAATGTATGGTTGCGAGAGTTGGACCATAAGGAAGGCTGAGCGCCAAAGAATAGATGCTTTCGAACTGTGGTGCTGGAGAAGACTCCTGAGAGTCCCTTGGACTGCTAGGAGATCAAATCAGTCAATCCTAAATGACATCAACCCTGACTGTTCCCTGGAAGGACAGGTACTGAGGCTGAAACTCAAATACTTTGGCCACCTAATGCGAAGAGAGGAGTCTCTGGAGAAGACTCTGATGCTGGGAAAGATTGAAGGCAAAAGGAGAAGGGGAAGGCCAAGGATGAGATGGTTAGACAGCATCACCGATGTAACGAACATGAAAATGAGCGAACTCAGGAAGATAGTGGAGGACAGGAAGGCCTGGCGGGATGTGGTTCATGGGATCACGAAGGGTCGGACACAACAATGACTGAACAACAACATTTATATACCGCCTTTCTTGGTCATTGGATTTCTCCTCCGACTTTAATCCAAGGCAGTGTACATGGGCAGGCTGTCCTAACCCCCCTTGGGAGGTTTTACAATATATATAAATGTCCAATCTTTCATGAACGGCTACTTTCCAGGTGGTTTCCTTTTTACAGTCTGACAATTCTGCTGGCTGGCACCTCCCACACTTGACCGACGCAGCTGGGAGCTCTTACCTTTCCTCCTGGAGGCTTTCACAGCTTTTTGTTGGTGGCATGTCTCGAACTTATCAAGTTCACCAGTCTTCAGGCTTTACAAGACGGCAGCTCTCCCGACTGAGCCAGACTGGATATCCAGAAGAGGCTGGATACAGGCGAATGCAGCAGGTGACTCTCCCCTCTGCAGCCATACAGCCTGGCATATCGACTTCTTGGTTGAAAAATAAGGATTCCCTGGTTTTGGGTGATGGAGCTATCTTACTTCCAGGTTGTTGCATTATTGGTTGCTGTATTATTGCCGAGAACCCAATTCTCACACCACAACTGGAGACTACCACAATGTGATTACCTGTGAAGCTACTGTGTGATAGATAGTTGTGCAACTGTCCTGGACACCTGACTGAACACATTGGTGCCATTGCTGGTGATAAGCACCACCCCAACACATTTTTCCTGCCCAAGTCTGATAATTTTAAGGTACTTTATTATCGTATGGGACATTTCCACTCTACCTGATCAAAAGACTTCTGGGCATCTAAAATGCCCAGGAAAAGAGTGTATATATTATATACAGTTAAGTGTATAAGCCTTCTTTCAGTGCTTTATACCCCAATCCTATCCAGGGCTTATGGTGGGGGAATCTCATGATCCACTGCTATAAGTCCCGGCAGCGCAAAAGCTATGCCACTATCATGAGCTTTGGGGCCACTGGCCAAATGCCTGGAGGTCCTGTATGTGTGACAACAGCTCTTGGATGCCCTGCTGGAGCTGGTAAGGTCACAGCTGGGCCAGTTCTGGAGAGGATCTTGGTCTGACCAGGCAGGGGGCATTTCAAGGGCAGGCAGGGGTGTATCTCAGTGGCAGCGGTGAATGCCAAGATCCTATCCACCTTTTCCCAGCCCAACACACCCTCTGAGGCTCCTCAGATGTACACCAGCTAAATAACTGATGTTGGTCCAAAGATCCCCATTGGTATCCATGCGGCCTATGGTGAGCTAAGTTCAAAAATATTTTTACTTACTTCTCCTGGGCCATATGGTTCCCAGATAAAGAAAATATTTCTTTACCCAGCATGTAATTGGTTTGTGGAACTCCTTGCCACAGGATGTGGTGATGGCACCTGATGACCTAGATACCTTTAAAAGGGGATTGGACAGATTTATGGAGGAAACGTCCATCACAGCTTACAAGCCATGATGGGTATAAGCAACCTCCTGGTTGGAGGAGTAGGTTTTCTCTGTAACAGGTGCAAGGGAGTGGCGACAGGATACAGGTATCTTGTTGTCTTGTGTGCTCCCTGAGGCATCTGGTGGGGCCACTGTGTGATACAGGAAGCTGGACTAGATGGGCCTTTGGCCTGATCCAGCAGGGCTCTTCTTACGTTCTTATGTTCACCACCACCATAGCATGCAGCACATGTTCATTCGGTTGCACTGCACGCTATAGGCTGGCAGGAGATAGGATTGGGCTGCCCAGGACCTCTGTAGAATCCTCTACCTCTGGATCAAGAGGAAGAACTGTAGCTAAATTTTTCTATTCGATGCCAGTAATTAAATTGCTCAGTTCATATGGATCCCCTGTGTCTTCCCCTAGTTTATTCTGACTTCATTCTGGGCTTCTAGTCATAGTGCAGCAAAGTCCTATACAGAACTCAGAAGTGCTACTGAGTTAAATGGAACTTGTTCCCAGGGCTGCAATCTTAGACATATGGCTAGGATGTTAGCCACTTCTACGTAGATGCATTTGAGTCAAACTTTGAGACTGTTCTTAAGTAAGAAAAAATAAAGCAAATCCATATGACAAATTTTTACTTACTAAAACTCTATGCAGATTTTTTCTTTGTTATTCCTTGAGTAACCATGACCTTAGTGAACTACTGTAGTTGTATGAGTAATCAACCACGAGTCCAGAGCACCACTGACCTCACATTGAGCTGTGTTATCTTTTGCAAATTACTCATTCTAGGCTTGCTGGAAATGTAACTTATGTGGACCACACAGGTGACCACTTTGTCACACTTTGAATGTTGTCAACATTCAACCCATGTTGACAATAATAATAATAATGATAGAATTTGAGGTTATGTATTTTCTTAAATATCATTTACCAATGTGTTTTTCTAAACTCAGTACTTGCTGGCAGATTTCTGCTGCCTGGGACTTTGAAATTAATTCAAAAGCATTTCAGAAGCAAAATTAATTCATAAGGTTTGGGAGACAAAACAATACAGTACTGTATAGGCTAAAACTTGCTTAGACCCATTGAAATCAATTGTCCCTGTCCAACAGGGAGGCTGCTCCAATCGTGTATGTTCCTAAGCCAGCAAGCAAACTTAGAACCATCCTTATTAGCTGTTTGCAGGAAAAGGGCATTGGAGGGGCTGAATCTCTGATCAGGATTCTGGCACTAGTTTTGCTTACTGGGCTAAGCACACACAACCACTGTTGCTGATTGGGCCTGAAACTCAGTGGCGTCACTATGCCTCCCCCCCCCCCGTGACGTCACCACCGGAAGTGACGTCACCGCTGTTGCAATTCCCTTCAGAGACGCAGGGTGGGCCAAACCCATTGCCTTCTCTGCTGCCTGCTGTTCCCGCTGCTAAACGACGCAATTGTCTCCCCCCACTGCTTTGTCACCCCCGCTTGTCTCCCGGGGGCCCACCGTTCCCCTGCTCCCCCCCCCCGGCAACACTTCTGCTGAAACTGCACATGCAAGAACCCTGGGGAGGGTCTGTAGTTCAGTAGTAGAGGGCATGTTTCACATGCAGAAGGGTCCAAGTTCAACCCTAGCATCTCTAGGTAGGCAGACAAAGATCCATATCTGAAACTCTGTGGTGCTGCTGCCAATCAGTGACAGCAACACTGACCTAGCTGTACCAATGATCTGATTCAGCAAGAGGAAGCTTCTTGTGACCCAGTGGAGTGTATCGTTTTCCATCCAGCTGAATTAAGTGCACAACAATATGCTGGTTTGTGACCCTGTGTCTCAACAAGTCTTTGGAATGCTATAAAGTCTCATGGAACCATTCACGGTTACACTTTTGGGGCATAATTAATATCGAAAGAGAGAACTTGCATATTTTCTGTTGTGAAATGTGCATGTTAGTTACACAGGAATAGAAAGGGATGTGCAACTTATGATCTTCTGCCACCACTTCTGTATGATCTCTAAAGACACCTGTAATGTCTGTTTACTTTTTCGTTATGAATTTATTAAGGCTTACTAAAATTCAGGTAAATAAATCACTAGTAATGTTATTTTAAGCTTTAGACAGCTAAAATGGGAATAGCATGGTATATATATATATATATATATATATATATATATATATATATATATATATATATATATATATATATATATATATATATATATATGCATCTTTGCAGCCACTCTGGAGGAACTCTGGATGTGCGCTGGGAAAGGTAAGACGGCGGAAAGGCAGGCGAGAGCGTAACGGGGGCGGGGAGGGAACGAAACTGGCCAGGGAGGGGGCGTAACTGGGGGCGGGGAGGCTGAGGGAGGGGTAGAATCCATTGCGGAAGGCCCGCACCAGATCCTATCGCCCTTCCCTGAAGCCTCCCCGCCCCTTTTCTCTCCTCAGACATATGCTAGCAAAATTGCTAGGGTAGGCCCACGGAGACCCATTGCGGACTGTGAAGCTTACTCAGGGGTAAGGGGATTAAACATCCCCTTTCCCTGCAGAAGCCTCACGGTCATCATCCCCCCCGCATAAGATGCAGCAGCTGCCATTTTGGCGTCGCTGTGATGTCGGGGGGTGTAAACAGGATTGGGCTGTGAATTGTATATAAAAAGTAGAATTTTTTAAAATCTCAGTGACCATATTTTGTCTATGTTGAAAAATGTACAGAAAACCAAATCCAAGCCACAACAGATCAGCTATTCCATATGAATTATGAGCTACTTGACCAGGATGGGGGTCTGCCAAAAACATATTTTTGTGCACTCGTATAAAATTACACACACAAAAAAGTAGTTTGTGGTCAAAATAAGATTATGATCACCACATGATGAAATGCATTCTTGGTCACCAAAGAGGGTGGTCTTGGTTAGAAAATATTTTGTATTGCTTTGTGAAATGAAAAAAAGAAAAGAAAAGCAATATCTGGAAAGGGTTAGCCAACCCCCTGTCCAGATACTTCAGTAGTATACCTACATTCTTTCTTTAATGGCAGGATGTGGCCGCGTGATCTGGTCAGGTGATTCTTCAATAATGACTGAAGACCTCACAGGAAACCAGAGACTAGCTTATGGAGTTCTAAACATCTGGGTGGTTAGAGGGCACCAGATCATGATGCTTAATGAGCCACAGAAAGAAACCTTGTGATAGGTGGGTCTTGGACAGATGCAGACTAGCATTTACCACATATGCCCTCTTAACCAGGGATTGCTGAGATAATATGTGTGACATAAGAACATAAGAACATAAAGAGAGCCCTGCTGGATCAGGCCAAAGGCTCATCTAGTCCAGCTTCCTGTATCACACAGTGGCCCCACCAGATGCCTCAGGGAGCACACAAGACAACAAGATAACCTGTTTCCTGTTGTCACTCCCTTGCACCTGGCACAGAGAAAACCCACTTCTAAAGCCAGGAGGTTGCTTATGGCTTGTAACCTGTGATGGTCTTTTCCTCCATGAATCTGTCCAAACCCCTTTTAAAGGCATCTAGGCCAGGTGCCATCACCACATCCTGTGGCAAGGAGTTCCACAGATGAATTACATGCTGGCTAAAGAAATATAAAAATAGATGCAAATCCTCTGGCACAGTGTCCGTTTTAAGGGACAAGTTGCATATTTTGGTCAAAAGGTCAGCAACTTCATTCTTGAGTTCCTTCAGAACTCTTGGGTGGATGCCATCCAGGCCTGGTGATTTATTGATCTTTATTTTGTCAATTAAGTCTGAGATGTCTTCTCTTTTGACATCTATTTGACTTAATTCTTTAGTCAGGGGAGGCCGTTCAGGCAGCGGTATTTGCCCGAGGTCTTCTGCCGTGAAGACAGATGCAAAGAACTCGATTAATTTCTCTGCAGTCTCCAAGTCCCCTTTTATCACCCCTTTCTCTCCCTCACCATCTAGTGGACCAACCCTTTCCCTGGCAGGTTTCCTGCTGCTAACATATTTGAAGAAGCTTTTATTATTCCCTTTTATGTTGCCTGCCATACGTTCCTCAAAGTCTTGCTTGGCCTCCTGTATCATCTTTTTACATTTCTTTTGCCACAGTTTATGCTCCTGTCTTTTTTTCCTCATTAGGGCAAGACTTCCATTTATGGAAGGAAGCTTCCTTGTTGCGTGGAGATTTTCATGGCTAGATACTATTGCCAACGTAGTAGGACGTATGGGTTCAGTAGCCATGTATACAATATAAGCGAAGAAATAAAAATACTTTGAAATCGCGGTTGTAGTTTGGTGAATTTCTTTAAAAACACACACATCAAAGGTATAATTACATGGAGAATTCCAACCACAAGCAAAGGGGTCCTTCTTTCTGAAGCCAACGTTTCACTCCTCGCGTGGAGCTTTCTCAAGGCATACGCAGTTTGACAACTGCTAGATGAAAAAGAAGACAGGTGACTCTGGAAGCTTCCTTGCCTTTTATAGCCTCTTTAACTGTACTTGTTAGCCATGCCGGACTTAGTCGAGCCCTTCCTCCTTTGTGGGATACACTCCCGCTGGGCCTCTATTACTGTTGTTTTCAACAGCCTCCATGCACTCTGGAGCAATTGGACTCTTTTTACCTTCCCTTTCAGCTTTTTTAAAACTAATCTCATTTTGGGGAAGTCTGCCCTTCAGAAGTCAAGGGTTTTTGTGTCACATTTGCTTGGCACTCTCCTCCCGACATGCATGGCGAAACAGATCGCAGCATGGTCACTGTTCCCCAACGGTTCCCTGACCAGATCTTGAGTGCCACACAATATCAAATCCAGAGTCACCTGTCTTCTGGTTGGCTCCGTGACAAGCTGCTCTAAGGCACAGTCATTTAACATATCCAGAAATCCAGTCTCTCTTTCATGACCTGAGCATGAATTGACCCAGTTGATGTGAGGATAATTGAAGTCCCCCATGACTACAACCCTGTCTCTTGTTGACACCTCCCTGATTTGCTTCCTCATTTCAAGATCCCCTTCAGGTTTTTGATCTGGAGGATGGTAGCATGCCCCTACTATTACATCGCTCTTTAAGCCTAGTAATCTAACCCACAGTGATTCTACGGAGGAGTCAGAGCCCCCCTCCAGCTCTACTCTGGTGGATTCTACCCCTTCTTTGACATAGATAGCCACCCCACCTCCAACACACCCCTCTCTGTCCCTCCTATAGAGTTTATATCCCGGAATTGCAGTATCCCACTGGTTCTCCGCATTCCACCAGGTTTCTGTTATACCTACTATATCAATGTTTTCCCTAGCCACCAAACATTCCAGTTCTCCCATCTTTGCCCATAGACTTTGGGCATTTGCATAAAAGCACTTATATACCTGGTCCCCCAAGAAGGGCTGCATGTTTGCACCTTTATCCCTGCAGCCTTCTGTCTTGCTAGACTGGCTGTCATGTCCCATCACGCTACCACTCCTAATTCTTACTCTGGTATTACTTGACTGTTCCCAATCCTCTGCACCCTCATTCCCTAGGGATGAGGAGTCCCGAACCGGATGCCCCTCGGCTCCTGTCGGCTTTCCCCCAGGGGTCAGTTTAAAAGCTTGTTTGGGGATAGTGCTATAAATACTAGTAATGTCAATTATTATCACTGGGATCGAAAGAGTGACTTTAGAATACCCAAGGACTTGGGCATGCTATGGAATTGCATTTACCTTTTCCTCCTGCCTCTTTGAACAGGAGGTTTCCATGCTATGTGGATCTCTGAAGGTGGAATTGTGGTGCAGTAGTAGCAGAAGAGCTTTTCATTCAGAAAGTCCCTGGTTGACTCCCCAAGAGTCTCCAGGAGGGACTGGACTAGGTTCCAGATCGGGCTCCTGGCAGGTCCCATGCAATTGTGTGCAAACGCACCGGTGCTGCCATCAAATTGATAGCCCAGCAGTGACTGTGTGCGAATACTGCTTGTTTGAATTGCGACGTGGGACCTGCATGCGCTGCTGACATGAAATGAATGATTGCAATGAATCAAACAAGGGGTTAACCTTGGGTTATAAATAAAGTCTTCATCACAATTGTTGTTCCTGGAGCAAATGTAATTAGGATGACACAGGAGTATTTAGTCGGATGTGAAACCGGCTGTATCAATCCATCATATCTCGAGCAGATCAGGTCTATTTTGCATGCTCTGTAGCGAAGGGCAACAAACTGAGCATTAAATGCAAATCAACAAGCATTCATTTTCCTGCAGCACTGAAGTGACAGACCGAGTGAAGTCACCTTGCACCCTCCTCCAATGTATTTATAACATGGAATATTTTTGCAATGATGGGCACCTACAAAGAAATTCAAATCTAATGATGATCATGATGAAGTGAGAAGGCAATTTAAGACCTGATGGGTGAGGGCTAATGTACATCCGTCAGAAAAGTGATGGTTTCCCCGGCTGTTGACTGAAGGTGGAAATTCAGGCTTGTTCATCATGCTCTCATTTTTAGCAGCTCCTTTAATCAACTGAGCCATGATAAAGTTACCACCAGCCATGATAAAGGCAGATGCTTGCTGAAAGCTTACACAATAGGGCAGAGGATTTATGGGCTTGAGCATTTGGCGCTGACCTGGCTCGCCATTTAAAAAGCTGAAAGGAAGTAGAAAATCCCCACTCATGTTTCTAGGAGGTGACAGAGGATGTGGAAAACACCTGCAATACATCACCTTGTTTACATTGCCGCATGGAAGGTCAGCATTGCTTGCCGTATTGGTCTCCGAAGCCGAGGCAGCCAATAATAACAAACCAATGGCCCGACTGCCATTGGTTCGCTCTATGACAACAAACACAACAGACTTGAATGAGAAGAGATTGGCTTTGAAGTTGCGTACAGTCATATACAACCTAAATGACATCTGCAATGCATTCTTAGTTGACAAATAAGTTAAGCTTTTCTGGCTATTTTTTTTTCTTTTCCTGTTAAAAAAATTAATCTAGAAATGCTTGAATAAGCAGTGTAAGGACTGAAACTGCAGCTAGTTTGCTCCTATTATTATTATTATTATTATTATTATTATTATTATTATTATTATTATTATTATTAGGCTTTGGGCATGTGACAATACTTTAAAGCAGATAAAGAACTGCAAAACAAATAGGGGAAAAACATGAAAGGTATTAACATTGTATCTCTCAGTTTTTAATGGAACATACATGTATAACTTATGACCCCATGAGAGGGGGCCATAGCTCAGAGATGGCTTGTAATATTTTGTTATCCATGCCAAACTAAATGTTTGATCCCTTTTCTCTCAATTAGTTATAAGTTGGACAATGCAAGTAAGCAGTGTGCAGCGGAACAGAATGTAAAGGCCAACATATCAAAATGCTAAAACACATTGGGCGCCAGGAGGGGGGCTTGGGCTGGGCCTGATAGGGTTGGCCTCAGTTAGAAAACAGCTGCATGCAGCTGATCCAAGCTTCTATCCTTGGCACCTCTGCTTAAAGGCTCCCAGGTGAAAACTAAGATCTTGAAGAAGCTACCTGGACCTGACTCACAGCCCAATCCTATTCTCCCCCCCCCACCAATGCAGTGGCGTCAAAATGGATACCACTGCATCCTGGGGGGAGCAGTTGTGAAGGTCTCCTCTAGGAAAGGGAACAACTGTTCCCTTACCTGGCGGTAAGCCTCCGGGGTGCGGCTGGTCTACTTGGACCTGCGCTAGCGAAATCTCTGGATTGGGTATGGGAAGGGGTTTAAGATTTGGTGGCTGTCGCTGTGGCTGAAGCCGCCCCTTCCCAGACCCAATTCAGTGGCATAGCTATGTCCTGTGGGAGGGGGGCACACACCCATGACGCCCCCTGTGATGTCACTCCCAGAAGTGACATCATTCGCCCCTCCCTCTCTAGTGTCACTGCCGCCGAAAAATGTACCGGGGGTAGGCGGGGGCTTACGCCCTCCAATGTCCTTTTTAGCAGCGCAAAATCACTTGATGAATGAAACCCCCAGCCTGCTTGTCGCCTGTGGGTGGTGGGTCCCCCACCCCCTAGCTACGCCTCTGACCCAATCCACTCATCCCCCACCCCATCGCTGTCTTGTTTTGCCCTCCCTCCTCTCCCGTTCTGCCTTCCCCCCACCCCGTCCTGCCTCCCCTGCTACATTACCTCCATCATCGGCTTCTTCTGGCTGCTCCAGAGCATGCGCTCTGGCCTTCCTGCTGGCGTTCCAACAGTGCAAAAATTCGCACACTGCCAGAGCGCCTTTTACAGCTTGAACTGACTGCTTTACAGTCAGTCAGTACCAGTGGAAACACACGTTCTGCTGCCGCCCAGCCCCATTTGGATTGGCTGTCGGTATAATACAGGTACACATGGTTTGTCCTTTTAAATTACTCACAAGAGGGAACCAGTCATATTCCAGTTGAAACTATCCTGTATATTTAAACCTGCTATTTGTGCATGTATGCACCATCCAAACCCACTGATGTGTTACTCACGTGTTCTGTACCCAGGTCCAAAACATAATGTACAAAAAGGATATAGTGGAACTGGAAAAGGTGCAGAAGAGAGCGACCAAAATGATTAGTGGGTTGGGGCATCTCCCTTATGAGGAAAGGCTACAGCGTCTGGGGCTTTTCAGCCTAGAAAAAAGGTGCCTGAGGGGGGACATGATTGAGACTTATAAAATTATGCATGGGATGGAGAGAGTGGATAGAGAGAAGTTGTTTTCCCTCTCACACAACACAAGAACTAAGGGACATCCACTAAAATTGAGCGGAGGAAGTATTAAAACAGACAAAAGAAAATATTTCTTTACCCAGCGTGTAATTGGTTTGTGGAACTCCTTGCCACAGGATGTGGTGATGGCACCTGACTAGATGCCTATAAAAGGGGATTGGACAGATTTATGAAGGAAAAGTCCATCACAGGTTACAAGCCATGATGGGGATAAGTAACATCCTGGTTTTAGTAATAGGTTATCACTTAATGCCAGATGCAAGGGAGTGGCGACAGGATACAGGTATCTTGTTGTCTTGTGTGCTCCCTGAGGCATCTGGTGTGGCCACTGTGTGGTATAGGAAGCTGGACTGATCCAGTAGGGCTCTTCTTATGTTCTTATGTTACAACCCAAACTTTAGTTCAATTATACTTTTTTTTCTTGAAAGAGAAGATTGTCAAGTAATGATGGCTTTTTAGCATGCCACATTGTCACTCATACGGTAGAAGTTCTTCCAGCAAAAAGAAAAGTGTGCTGATAACTTAAGCAACTGCAAACTAGTCCTTGTCATATTCTAGGGTTTTAAACTCTTAAGTCACACATCAATTCATTTTAAAAAAACATTCCAAGTTGCACTAAATCAAATATTTAGTTGATTTTCTAATTATTGTTCCTGACAGAGGAAAAAACACAAACCACAAAAATCCTAAAATAATGTGGGCATGACTCCGGTGCAAAGACAGATGAAATGGAGACTGAGATGCAACACCAACTATTTCCCTTCTGGAGACTGTGAAGGAAGTTCATTCAAGGTTCAAAACAACATTAGTCTGCGGAGAACTGGCTTTCCACTGCAGATCCACAGTAATTCATACAAGAAATTCATGTTCTCAACATTAATCTTAGCCTCATTTAGCTGAACTGCAGAGAGAGAGAGAGAGAGAGAGAGAGAGAGAGAGAGAGAGCGCTGCATCATGTGCTGTTAGGGAAGCCAGAGACTGACCAAAAGGAGTAGTAACTAAGTATCTAGTGGTTAGTGCTAAGGACACCCCTTCCTGCTGTCTGTTTCACTGATTTACTGGGTCAGTGGCTGAATAGGGCAGTAGATATTTGCAGTCTGACGTCATTGAAACTTACTCCTACTGTAGGTACACCTGCTAGGATTACAGCCTCAGACTTTCCATGAATTACAACTATTCTTTATTTCATTTTAGCACTTCTAAGATTCAAGAAACCCTATGGCTGGAAGAAGCATGCTTCAAACACGCTACGTGCTGCGGCAAGGAGAGTCATGCCGGCCACATGACCACGGAGGCGTCTTCAGACAACGCTGGCTCTTTGGCTTTGAAATGGAGATGAGCACCACACCCTAGAGTCGGATATGACTGGACTTAATTGTCAGGGGTCACCTTACTCATACAAGGTATCTTGCCACCAGCTCCAATTGAAGCTATTCCTGAAGGGTTGGTTTTTTTTCTTTTCATCGTGATGTAACTATTTTCATTCCTGGTGATCCAGTTAAAGCTCCAAGATCACTTTCAATACTGCCTTGAAGACCAATGTTGATTCCTGGGGCCTCATGGCCAATCCTGGAGGGTTGGCAGCCCTATGCTCATAAGCTGCTATAGAAAAGTATAAAGAAGGATCTGATAAAGAAGGATCTGATATGTGTGAAGCAAAATCAAGCAGGAAATCAGTCTGTGTAAGGTGGTGGTGGGAGGGAGGGTGCCATAATTCAAGAGTTGGGGTCAACCATTGTTAAAAATTATCTGTTACCAGATACACCATTGTAAGCACCCAATAAGATTGGGCTGCCCATGTCATTGATTCCTCAACATTTTCATTCTGATACTTGAAACTTTGAGCACTTGGAAACCAGATCTTTCTGAGCATTCATCTCAGGCATTCATCCCTGTCATCTCTGTACAGTATGTCTCATAATCACCTTTTGCACACCACTATGTCAAAATATTCTGTGTGCTTGATCTCAATGATTTCTGAATAACAGTTTGTTCACCTCCAAATATAAGTCCTTTTCCTAATGCGAGTTCTTCCTTGATGTTCCAGAAATCTTTGATTTCTCATGGCACTTAACTATTATTTGATTTTGGGCCAACCTCCAACCTCCTTTTATCATCCTAAACAACTTCTGCCTTGCCTCATTTTTTTTTTGTTTCCTGTTATATTTCCTCCAGTTTTGCCTCAGTGGCTGAAAAGTTCCTGAGTATCATAAGTACTTGCTCCTGCAAATCTTCTTCCTCTTTGGCATTCTTGCCCAGTAGAAATGTTGCCCAGGTATTTCTTTGCTTGGTTTGAAAGTGATTCTTGGGTCATATTTCTGAAGACATAAGATCCTTCTTTGTCATCTGGCTGGTGCCTTGGCTAAAGCCTTCTTCATTCTGTGTATAAGTGGCTTGCAGTCTGCCCCCTGCTACTGCTCTGCCATAGCTGTACTGAGAACTTCTCATATCCTGCTACAGTTGGAAACATTTCTTTTTTGATTTGTGCAAAATTGCACCGTGAATGTGAATTGTCAGTGAACGTGATGCATATGCGACAAGTTTCCTTGCCTGCAATAATACTGCTCCTATTCTGGACTGTGATCCATCCGTCCTCTTCTTGCACAGTCTCCTCCTTTTCTGCAGGCAAACACTGAAGGACTGGTTCCAGAGTTCTTACGTTTAGTGATTTCACCGCTTGAAAAGTTTTGCCATAACATTTATTCCAACCTTATTTGATGTCCTTTTGGAGCAACACCCGCAATGGTGCAGTCATTTGTGCCACTCCTGGAGAG
The DNA here is from genome assembly GCA_026170595.1 of Plestiodon gilberti rubricaudatus. Classification (NCBI taxonomy): domain Eukaryota; kingdom Metazoa; phylum Chordata; class Lepidosauria; order Squamata; family Scincidae; genus Plestiodon; species Plestiodon gilberti. Next base: position 215,258,314 of record JANXHW010000002.1, on the reverse strand, counting down.
AATCTGGCTAAATAGTTGAGCATTCCTCTTATAGTTTCCAGCTCTGATCTGACCTTTGGGGTTTCCAGTTGTTTTATTGTGGCAATCTTGTCTGGATCTGCTTTTATTTCTTCAGCCAACAGTGTGTGACCAAAGTAGGTAATGCTGTTGACTCTCCAGTCTGCATCTTATTTGGATTTAATTTCAAGTTTTTTCTCTCTGCAACTTTGGGGTTTTTAATCATGGAGTTTTTTTCTCTCAGGTGGAGCCATGCACTACTATGACATTAGTAATGACTTCCACACCCTGTCATCCTTCCAATACTTCATGGACTTTTGCAAAAATATTTCCTGGATTGAGGAAATTCCAATACGACGAAGTACCCAAGTGGTGAGTCCAAATTTGCTACTTTCTTTATCTAGCTTCAGATACCAGTAACCTGTTTGTGCATCTAGTATACTGACTTTAGACAGTTTCTGTGTTATGTTCTCAGGTGTCGGCAGGTTATAGTATTCTGTTGTGATGACCTGATTTAAGTCTCTCAGATCTAAACAAATGTGTAACTGTTCAAAGTTTTTCTTCTCTGTGGCTACTGTAGGACTTACCCATTTTGTGGCTTGATCTACTTTCACCAGAACTCCAGTGTGTTCCATGCGCTTGTGTTCTTTCTCAGTTTTCTCATTCACAGCAATGGGTTCTTTTCTAGGTACATGAATGCAGCTTAGCATCTGGTTTCAGCTTTCTTTGACACGGGCTTGGTATACAACCTAGACCTGTGAACACATCTGCCACACATTATTTCATAAGAACATAAGAAGAGCCCTGCTGGATCAGGCCAAAAGCCCATCTAGTCCAGCTTCCTGTATCACACAGTGGCCCCACCAGATGCCTCAGGGAGCACAAGACAACAAGATAACCTGTTTCCCGTTGACACTCCCTTGCACCTGGCACAGAGAAAACCCACTTCTAAAACCAGGAGGTTGCTGGTGAGGGTAGCCTAACTTTCATGAAAAAAATTCATTTTTTGCTTAGTTAGCTCAGTGTCTTCTGGACTCACCACCTTCACAGTCTTCCAGCCCAATCCTGCCTAAGATGCACCAGCCGGCCTAAATGATGCGGCCCATGGCGACGGGACCGGGGCTTACCTCAGGGTCCCCTTCCCCCAGTGTAAGCCCTGGCAGTCCCAATGGGCCTCCTCGAATGTGTCCCAGCTATTTATCTGGCACATAATCGGCGATGCCATGTGAGGCCGGCCAGGTCCGAGAAGGGGGTTAGAATATCAACAGAGCATGCTCCCAATATCCCCACCACCTCCCCTGCCACCCCAGACCACCAAGCCTTCTCGCCACCCAGCGCAGGACTTACCTGTGTTTGGCGGCTGGGTAGGCAACCGGAGGCTGAGTAAGCAGCACCGGCCTCGATGCTGGTGCCACTTACTCTCTGGGTGCCGCAAAAGTGCTTTACGGCATTTTCTCAACACCCAGTGCTGGCGGAGAGGAAGCTCCACCAGTGTTGAGTTAGGTAGGATTGCGCCCTTCATCAAGTTCCATACCTGACATGTTCTACTTAAAAGAACTGGTGTTGCGAGTATTTCTATGTACATTTCTAGAAGATGTACAGTGTTATGGTTCTCACACTTCAAAGTACACCTTCCAGTCACACTTAATAAATGTCCTCCATATACTAGCAAGGTTGGTATGTCAATAGTTTCTAAATCCACCTTCTTCTGCTCACATTCTATGATATGCAGGTATGCAGTTGATTTGGGCTCCTGTGACTACTTCGAGGTGAATAATTTCCTTATCTCTGCCTACTTTTATATCCACATTTGCTTCATGTTTCTTATCTGCCCTTATAATTGATGTCAAAAGCAGTGAATCTGTGCCACTGTGCGCTTCTAAAGGTTCCTCTCTTCTCTGTATATCATTCTCTCATTTTTTCCTCAGATTTCACAGTATATACTGTGAAGTAGTACATTACTGTACTGTACTACATTTTGTACATGTGCAAAATGGTGTTCCTCTTTTTGCAATTGTGGCAAACCTTTCCCCATGGCATGTTGGGCATTCCTCCACCTTGCTGTGTTTCTGTTCATACCTTTTAAAGTGTTTCATCTCCCCCTCTCCAGAAATATTTTTCTGGTGAGGGTAGCCTAACTTTCTCCTGACTGCAATATGCCCTTTCTCTCTTAAACCTCATGTATTTCTTGGGATCTATCGTGCGATATTTTCATTTGTGCTCTGGACATCTCATATGCTCTAGGAACAGGTCTTCCTCCAGCAATAATTTCTCCTGGATCTCATTTGAATAAGATCCCATCAATATCCTGTCCTCTATCAAATCATCGCTGTCACGAAAAAGCACAGTCTTCAGCTATCAGGCACAAGTACTGTATGTTACCCACTTGCTGTTTTTCATAAAACAGTTTACACTGCAAAGAGATTTCTGTGGGGTTTTTTTCTGGGTACTGTATACATTATTCTTCAAATACTGCAAATGCTATTGTGGGGTTCCTTCTATCTTCTGCAGATAGCTTGCCACGAACACCCCAGTCCCTGCAGATATCTCTGCCGGTTTGCCCAGTGCTGATCTGGACCAGAAGAGCCTGTTGTTCAGAACTCTTGTCTGCTTCTGGGCCTGCAAATGTTTGAGTTCCCTCCACCGGGCCCAATTCTCAGCAATAGTCCCATGATGATGCAAGTCCGGGGAGGGGGGGGACTGCTCGGTGCTGGAGGCCATTTCTGTTCTCTGTTGTGTTCTGATGCCATGTTCTGTCTCTGCTCCCCCACAAACAGATTTACAGTATTTATTTATTTATTTACAGTATTTTTACCTCACCTTTCTTCCCGAAGGGACCCAAGGCAGCTTACAACATAAAAATACAATACAATACAGAAAGTAATCACTTTTTAAAACAGTAAAAAATAATTAACAAAACTAATAAAAACATCTAAAAATTGATTTTAAAAGATTACATTTAAAACAAGATCATAAAAACAGCAACACCCCATCCGTACCAGCAAGATGTTAAAAAAGGCAAAGGCTCAGAAGGCTTCTTTGAACAAGAAGGTTTTTAGGCCTCGCCGGAAAGTGTCCAAGGAGGGAGCAGTTCGTAAGTCAAAGGGGAGGGAATTCCATAGGGTTGGTGCCACTACTGAGAAGGCCCTATTTCATTCTGGCCGCCGCCCCTCGCACCTCCCTGGGCAACGGTACCCGCAAAAGGGCCTTCTCTGATGATCTAAGGAGACGAGCCAGACTATATAGAAGTAGGCGGTCTCTCAAATATCCTGGCCCCAAGCCGTATAGGGCTTTAAAGGTCAAAACCAGCACTTTGAATTGGGCCCAGAAACGAATCGGCAGCCAGTGCAGCTGTCGGAGGAGCGGCCTGACAGAGTCGAACCGCCTACCTCCAGTGACTTCACGGGCCACCGCATTCTGTACTAATTGCAGTTTCCGAACCGTCTTCAAGGGCAGCCCCACGTAGAGCGCGTTACAATAATCTAGTTGCGATGTCACCGTGGCATGGATCACCGTGGTCAGGTCTGCACGATCCAAATACGGTCGCAGCTGGTGCACCAGCCGAAACTGGGCAAATACACCGTCTTGTCTTTGTAACAATGAGGATTTTTATTCAACCTTCTAGTACTTTCATGCGACAACAGTGTGAAGTGCACTTTATTGCCCTCTAGTAGAATAATCAAATGCTCCTCTGGCTTGTTCTACATATAACACTACCTACCTACACGGACCATACATGGTAGTATATGAAGAACCATTATTTATTGATTGATAGCACAGTGACTGTACAAAATGATAGCAACACTTATGATAGCTTTGAAGAGGAAATACTTTTCTATGGGTACAAATATGAATTGAGCATTCCATGGTACAAATGTAAAGCATTTGATTTCTTTAATGATTTCAGCATTTCAATGACTTTTGGAAAACAGCAATAAAAATAATTTGCTTGGTCCTGTCATCTTGAAAAATGATGTGGCTTTGGGATAAACATAAGTGTGTCATAAAGAAAGTTTTGTCCCATCAGTTTTAAAAGCTGGCTAAAGAGACTAGAAACAGCGTAATTTGAAAACATATATAGCAGGTCATTAATTACCCACCTACCTATCTGTATGCTTTAAAAAAAAAGCACGGTCTATTTTCTGGAAGTCAGAAATAAAGATAGCAGAAAATGTAATTTTTTAAAATCAAAGTATTTGTAAATGAAAAACAAGCCCTGATATGGCTAAGAGGCTGTTACAAATCAAAATTTTCTTAGTTTGAATCTCACCTCTGCCATGAATTCATTAGGGCTGCAATCCAATGCACACTTACCTGGGAGTAAGTCCACTGAAATCAATGGATTTACTTCTGAGCAGACATGCATATGATTGGCCTGTAGGTAGGCAAGCCACTCCCTCTCAGCCTCAGTTTCCCAGCTGCAATATGGGAGTAATAATACTTATCCTATAGGGTTGTTGTATGGCTTGTATAAAGATAATGGTGCTGGCCCGCCCCTCGGCTGGTAAAATCAGGTCATTTTTTGAAGGCACTTGGAAATCCTTGAGGTTTATACCTATACGAAAAATATCAGAAATAATTGTTTCATTTGCAGTGCAATTCTATGCATTTTTACTTAGAAGTGATTCCCATTGGCTTCAGTGCAGATTACCCCCAGGTACATGTTCATAGGATTGAAACTCAAGCCAATTTTGGCCATTTATCAGTGGGTCTTCTTGATAAATCCCTATACTTATTATTAAGTGGTAGAGACTGGGATCAACAGCAAAGAAGTTTTGGTAGTTCCTGTTACATATTGGTAAATAGCAGAACTGACCTTTCCCACTTGTTCCCCCCCCCCAAGTATTATATTTTGATGTTCACTTGCTGAAATATTTCTTATACAGTATTCTATAATCAGTGTCAACGAAGCAACAAAGTGATCTCTCTCACACACACACACACACACACACACACACACACACACACACACACACACACACACATCATATTAAGATCCATGTAGAAAGAGGTCAAAAAGGATCTGCCAATAAATATGCAAATTTATTTAGAATGTAAATATATTAGATTTATTAATATTTATATTTGTAAATATATATTTTGTGTATAGTATAAATACATGTATATTTAGCTTTTGTTTTCCATGCCACTGTACAGTTATGAAAATGTAAACCCATTTAAACCAAAACATCCTAAGGATATAATTCTGCATGAGATTAGATATTGTTGAAGTACCTTTTCTGTTGATGCAATTCTTCATAACGGAGAAAAGGAAAAAAAAACCACATTAAAAACACGTTGCTTAATCTGGAGTCATTATACTAATGATGGGCTGTGATTATGAGGTTTGACCCCTCTGAAAAGTGGATTCCTGCTACAATGCCAATTTGTCACCTATCTGTCAGCCTGTCAAATGATACAGTTTGGTCTGATCCCCTTAAGTACTTTCTCCAGGTGGAATATCTCAGTATTCAAGTGATATGCCTCTATAGTCAAGAAGTTACAACAACAACAACAACAACAACAACAACAACAACAACAACAACAACAACAACAAAATAGCAAAGTCTATGCAGCAATTCCTCTCTACCGTCTGTATATTTTGGGGCGCCTCTCTTGCAAAAATATGCAAAAATACTTGCAAAAATATGTTTTGCCCATTTTTTAAAAAAGAAACTTACCCACCATTGGTCCCCTTTCAACTCATCACTCCTGTGAGGTTTAAAAAATATCGGTTGTTACAGCGTAGAATAGGTTTGCTCCCTACTCGACGCAAAGGACTCCTTTAAAACATTTGATCTGCAAAGTTTTCCATTTCATCAAATCATGCTAAGAGAATTCTACAATCTAGTCGTTTTAAGCTGCAGGTTAGAAGAATTAAAAAAAAAAGCCAGAGCAACATTTGCTTTGGCACCAGGGACTCTCTGATTTTTCCATTTGGAACAATGATAAATGACTTAAGCTTGATCATTTTTCTGAACCCGGATTTTTATTTTTTTGTTTAACATTTATTTACAGTTCCTATAAACACTAACACCTATAAAACATGGTTTACTGTTTGATTGCCTGGCGAACAAGCAAGCCTTAAATACATAAATTATGAGCACCTAGTTAATGAGTGACATGACGGACATGAAGTTCTATTTACCATTGGCATGAGCCTTCATATAAAATTAGTGGCGTAAGAAAGCCAGGTTTTGTGAATGCACATAGTCATACCTATTCACGGCCTATATATATTTTTTTAAAGACTTGACATAAGACTGTGGCCTATGTGTAATTTCATTGCCTGGAGCAAGGTTAGGGGAAAGCTGCTCCATCTGGCAATTTCCCTTTGACTGGCACATAGTTAAACAATGATGCAGTTTGACAAATTTCAAACCCGGCTTATGAAAAAATAACATAAACACAATAGTCACTCTGAGTAGATTGTCCACCTGTGCAAGCGGGCATGAAGTGTTAAGTAAAGGCTGCTGGTAATGAATAAAGATGCACAGCATCGCCGGATTAGGTCGTTCCAAATGTAAATCACTGTCAGATAAAGCGCCCGTGTTTACGTGCAGCATTAATATTTTGATCAGTCTGTTTAAGAGAATTAGCTTCTTAATGCAGATGTTCTCCTTTGGACCTTCACACCCAGAGCATCAGCCAACTCCTTTGCCATCAGTTATGTCAACATGTCATAAATCTTCGGCTGCTTTAACTCCTATTCTAAACAAAGCTTTGTTGTAAAGCTTGGAGGCGTCTTTCCTCTGAGTTTGATTTTTGGCAAATTTCTTGTTATTTTGTTGAGAATCTGACACATTAATATCCAATTAACCATCTTTGAGTATCTTACTGACAAGGATCCCAGCAGTGATCCAATACATTTTTTTATTGTGGGAACCCCCCTGCCCCCCCCACCAGCTGTGTGCATTATGTGAACAAGTAGTCTTTATAATCTCTATGCCTGTCAGAAGACACTAACAATAGAAGCTTTACATTCAACGGAAATTGGGGCTTGTGTTTTAACAGCTAGGTATTCTGGCTCCAGTCCCAAGCATGCTTACTCCTGAGTAAGCCCAACTCCTACCACATACATAAAGGAAACCTTCAGGTGGGGAATTTCTTTAGTGAGAAGTATTTTATACCAAAAGTGTAACCTGAGGTCCGGAAGCATTCTATCAGTTTCATCGTTTAATCACATATTGTAGGGCAGAGGCGGGTAACTTGATCAGCACTGAGGGTCGTTATTGTGAACTCAAGCATTAAAATTAGTCGTAACGCTCAAAATTAAAACAGTTGACATCAACATGATGAAAGCTGTAGACAAGTTCCATATCATCATCTCAAGTCTGCCCGTCTGCTCTGATGATCAAGTTCTTTCATTTCAGAATCTGAAAATCATGAATCATAAAAATCATAAACTTTGTTTTCAAGTGTATCCCTTCAACATTGAGGACTAGAAACATTTTGAAAAAATGAACAGTAACATTGTCAGAACGTTGGAAAAGGCAAGTGGCTTGCAGGGATGTGGCTCAAGTCTCTGACTCCAAGTTTTGAGTCAAGTCCCAAGTCTTTGCCCCCAAGTCCCAAGTCTTTGGTTGTGAGTCCGTATCTATTTAATTGGGGGGGGGGAAGGGTTTAAACCTGAATAAAATGTGACTTGTCGTAAAATGCTCCAAGTCTCTAGTCGAGTCTTTCAAGTCTTTTACAATCGCCGAGTCAAGTCCGAGTCAAGTCATAGACGCGACTTGAGTCCAACTCGAATCCGAGTCAATAGACTCAAGTCTATATCACTGGTGGCTTGTCCTCCAGGACACACTGCTGGAAGCCAGCAGTAGGAACTTCAAATAATTCATTCGTTCCTCAGTGTCCTTCTCCATGAGCCATGTAATAGGAAGGAGACTGGCATGAACTGGCATGGGATCAAATGTGCTGCATAAAGGCTTACAAAAGTGTGCCATTGGATTTGCACATCTCCAGCTCGTGAGTTAGACAAAAGCTACTTGCTTGCACATGCTGTCCATCATTCTGCCTAGAATGCCTATAACATCAACAGGATAGAAATTAATACATAAATCTGCCTTGTGCAAAATAGCAGCATCTGCTGTCTTAACTGTGTTATGATTTTGGTAAATTGAATGTACATTTACTGAGGGCAGGTGTAATATAGCCGTGAAGAGCATGAGCTGGGAAATCCTCTGTCCAAATCTCCGAACAGCCATGAGCCGCTCACCGGGTGGCCTTAGGCAAAGCACTCTTCTCTAAGCTTCAGCTCCCCACCTGCACCCCTGTCTGCAATTTGGGGATAATTTGGTCTCCTTGATACAGTTCTGTCCCACAACCGCAGCTCTTTGCTTGTGGAAGGGCTACCAAGAGGGAGAAGGGATCAGTGTGAGGAAACTCCCATGCACGGATCAGCACACACAGGAGGGAATGGGGAGGAGTGAGGATTATGCATTGCTGTTACTAAACATCTGTCCTTTTAATAATGTGTTCTTGGGCAGACGGCCAAAGCCTTTAAACGTGGTCCATCACGGAACTCCTTGCCTCATGATATCAGGCAAGCTTCATCCATCCAGGTGTTCTTCTGCCTGTTGAAAATCTCTCTCTAGGAGTTAAGTCGGCTGCTCTCTCTCTCTCACTCCTTGGTGTTTTTTGTTTTTTACTGTGTGTTCTGTACTATGTTTTGTTTTTGATGACATTGTATGTGATTTTATTGTTTTAATATGATGACTGTTAGCTGCTTTCAGCATCATGTTATTGGGGCGAAGAAGTGAGGCATAATTTTTTTTAAGAAGTCAAATAAAATCTCATGCGCCAAACGCAGTCTCCTTATTGAAAGACTCTGCGACTTTTCACGAAGAATGGCACGCTCAGATCTCTGTACAGCCTCCATCATCTTCAAGCCAAAGGCTTTAAAGATAGATCAACAACTGTGCCTATTGAGTGGTTAATTGACAATGGTTTATTTTGGGAACTGTCTTGTTGGCTTTCAGTGTACCTAGAGAACAAGAGAGGGAGCAGCAAAGTGAAAAGCATCTGTCAATAAAGCAACTTTTGAGGTCCATCAAAATGCCAGGGGCTAGTATTAACATGGCGCTGATTCTGTCATCACAACCAGGAACTCCTACTCATGCCAGAGTGTAGCGCAACAAACGTCTGCCCAGCATGTTGTCCTTGGGGCATGTGATGTCGAAAGGAGGAAGGAGGAAGCTGAGTGTCTCAATGAGAGTGACAGAGTAGAAAAAGAAGAGGACCGGACTGTTCTGATTGCAAAATAGACAATGGCTTTTATTCGCCTGCTCAACAAGTCGTTTCGAGGCAGGCTTCGATAGGTGCACCAGGGTACCTTGCCATTCGTTTCCCCTGCAGTGCTTCAAACTGTTCCTGACGTTTTTCTCTAACAGCCCAATCCTACCTAAATCCCCATGTGGTGACGCAGCTGTGCCAGCACGGCTTCCGCTGCATCCCATGGGGGATTTTTGACTGCTGCTGGAGGTCTCCTCAGGGTAAGGGAACATTTGTCCCCTTGTCCCAGGGTAAGCCCCAGCAACTGCTTATCCGCTCTGGCGGGCCTTCCCACATCTGCCGGTGCACGCAGGAAGGCTCCGGCTGCTGGTGCTGCCGCAAAGCGCTTTACGGCTGCTTTGCAGCAGCCTGCGCCAGCAGAGATGTCCATTCTGCCGCACTCTAGTTAGACAGAACTGGGCCATAAGTTTCAGAAAAGGTTTGTCAAGCACTACAAGTCAGCAGGTCGGGCCCCGGACAGTGTTATATTTGCATTCATGTTTGTAGTTTATAATAATTTATATATATAGGTATGACTTTCCATTCTTGTACATGTTCCACTGGGGGAAAAAAAAAACACCAGAATTTGAAAATGAATTATGACCACTCTTTGTGACAGCCACAGTTTCACATGGCCTCTGTCTCTCCTGTATAGTTTTGTCTCTTTTTAATGTTGCTTTTTACAATGTTCTTTTACCATTTTGCATCTGTTGAAGCTGATGTCTTTCCTCACCACCCACCAAGCACCTCACAGAGAAACCTCACTGATACTAACATTTGTGTCATGGCAGCGTTTGATGGATTCCATTCGCTCTGTTCTCCAGTCCAGAATGACATGATTGACACTCAGAGGCTGCTGTCGGGCCATCTGATGTCTGCTTGGACTCAGCACCTGCTGAGTTAATGACTCTGAGGCTGCAAAATCATATGTGGCTGTGGGAGAGCAGGTTGTGTGCACATCCAATTCTGCTTGGTAAAGGAAACGTGGAACAGGTCGGAATCTCAGGAAATCGAGGAGGAGAAAGCGAGAGAAAACAGTAAAATCACAATTTAAGAACACGTATACAGAATCAGAACAAATAACTAAGACAACAATTAAAAGCAACAGTTACAAGCAGTTTAAAAGTGACATTTAAAGAGACTGTGAGAATAAAAAGATCTTTGCCCAATACCTTTTGGGTGCTAGGCAAGTGTCTCTGGGGAGGGAATTGCACAAATGGTGCACCAACACCAAGGAGGCCCTATTAACAGGAACTTTATCCAAGAATCAAATCATATGATTCTTCAGCGCGCACACACTCACATGCACGCTCACACTCATGCTCGCACGCATGCTCATAATTTCAGTGGACAACAAATATAAGAATATATTTTCATCAAAGTTCAAGAAGTAAAGCAAACTTTGAACTCTTTTTTTCGGGTCCAACCCTATGATTAGGCGGCCAGCATGAGGCAGCGGCACCACACAGCCTCCACTCACTGCATCTCACAGGTCGGCTGGGGACCAGGCAGCAATGGAGAAGTAAGTAAACTTTTTTTTGTACTTACCTACTCTGCCACTTCCCAATGGGTCTTCTTGGATCTACACCAGCGATTTTGCTGGCATAAATCTGGTAGGTCCAAAGGGGCGTGTTGCGCCCAGGCCAGGGGCATAGGATCTCCACAGCCGCTGCTGCTACCAAAATCCTCTACTCTCAAACCGCCTCCGGCCTGGCTGGCTCCTCACCCCGTTGTGATCCTGATCCCCCCCCCCAACTTACTGGCACAGCAGAGAATATGGAGTCCATTGGTGCCCACGTTTTTTGTCCTCCAGGTGTTTCTGCTGGTGCCAGCTCTCCAGAGCTGCTGCCACACTAGCGGCTCACGGGATGAGATGGCGGATCTAAGATTTGTCGTCACATCCCACCCACAGGATTGGACTGTTAATTTATTATTACAATCACTGGCATATAAAAAACACAGGGCAGATTTTCTTAAACATTGATAAACTTTAAATTTTAACTCATTTGAAAGCTTACATTCTGATATGCTTGTACATCCTTTTGAGCTCCTTCTCACAACATCTTCACAAACACCTTCTCTTAGTAAGACTCCAGTTATGTTCATGCTATATTCAAAGAATACAGGAAAAATATAATTCATGCATCGCATCATGTTTCAAAATATACAGTTCATTTCTTGGGTCATACTTCTTTTTTCCCCCAATCAAATCAGCGTGTTTAGCACACGTAGCTGCCTATGTTAATATTTTTTAATATTTGTTGGTATTCCAGCAAACAGAACAGGCTGGACCAGCTGTTCCTTTTAAGGTTGGGAATGTTTATGTAATATGTTATCACCTATTCTTTATGTGCTGTCTCTCAATTCATAACATCAAATTATACGTCAGAATTATTTATGGGGACAGCTATCAGTTTACCTCGATTTAAGGCTGCAGTAAAAACAGCACATAAGTCTGAGCAGGTATGAAAGGTATATATCATCGAGTTTTTATGTCATTATAACAACCCTTCCTAAAACGGTGCTTAATGTTTGCACAGGCAGGAGCTAATTCACCTTTCAATATCGTGTTTGGCAGATGAACAACTTTCTCCAAACTGATGGTTCTAGAGGTTAGAATCTATAGTGACTCCACGATTTCAGTAGTATCAATTCTGCATCGTGGATGAAAGTCAGGTCAGCGAAACTCATTCCTCACAGGTTAAAGAAAAGCAAAAAAAATTCTCAGAATTTTCTCAGAGTCAGAACAAGCATGTCATTTATCATGTCATTTAGCTATTTTCATATAGTTTTTAGAGTCATCTGATTGTAATTCCATGTGGATTGTTTTTCCATACAGTTGACAAAGTATGTCAACCTTTTCCCTCAGGAACGGTCTGCGCATGTGCAAAAACACGTTATAAATAATGTTCGGCGCGCAGCCTTGTCAGAAGGCCCCGGACAGCCGGCCGGGGAAGACGTCCCCGAGCCGGCTGCAACAATTAAATGTGGGGGGCGCCCGGAGCAGCACCTGGAGCGATGGCCCGTCGGGTCGCCCCCCCCAAATCGCAGCACGGCCTAATGAAGATTTAAATAATGGGGTGTGTCGGGGGGATCACTTGGGTGACGCGCGGCCACCTGCCCTGGGGCTGCGTGTCCTAGTGACGCTCCTGACACCTTCAATTCCTTTCAAACCTTTCCTCCTTCCTTCCTTTTCTGTTAGGAAAGGAGAAGAAAAAGCAGTGTACTGTCCAGGGCCAGCCAAGACCTCCTGACGCCTGAGGTGGCATGCCAAATACTGGCCCCTTACCCAGTGACGTGCCAGCCCCTGCTCTTCCCACGCACTGATGTTCTAGCTCAGCACTCTCCTCCCCTCTACATTTCCCCAGCCTTGGACCTCACCGCACATCGCTGAGGGGCAGCATAGTGACAGCCACATTGCTAGGTGCCAGCAATGAAGCGGGGGGGGGGGGGTAGCTGGGTGGGCTGCTGTAGTAGGCACCCTATGTCACATGTCAGCCCAGTAATTGGCAAATGCTGTGCTCCTTCTGCTAGGTCCATGTGCTACAGCCTCCCACCCAAGTGTGCCATGGGTTCAGGGGCTCCTAGCAGTTCTTTGCTTTTGCCTCTTTGCTGCTGATGCCACTGTAACTCCTGTAGGGGGATGCAGTTGTGTGTGTGTGTGTGTGTGTGTGTGTGTGTGTGTGTGTGTGTGTGTGTGTGTGTGTGTGTGTGTGTGTGTAGTGTAGTGTAGTGTAATGTAGTGTCCTTGGGGTATCTCCCCATAGTTGGGGACAGTGACTGTTGCTGTGTGGCTCATTTCTAGTGTCTGGCAAGGGAGTGTCCCGTCCGTCCGTCCCCCAGCATTGGCTGCTCATTGGTCCTGTATCTGTCCTGCCTCCTGCTCAGTTCACCCTGGTGGCGCTTCTTTGGCTACCAACGTTGGGGTTGATTGGATGCAGTGATTGGCTCCTTGGACATCACATCAATGACACACGGATATCACATTGATAACGTACCAACTTCACAGCAATGACACATAGATGTCACACCGATGGCATAACAATATCACAGTGATAATGCACAAATGCCTGGGTAATGACACCGCATCAGGACACCGCTCCATGGATCACATGCTGGGTCAGTGTTTCCATGGGACACTGGGGACGTTATTGCAAAGGGCTGCGCCAGCTGCGCCAGCATTGCTTTGCTAGGACAAGCTTAGCATTTGGCCCTTGTTACACCAGCATTGGTGTACCATTGGTAAGGTATTGCCAGGACAGGCTTAGGATATGATGGACATGCCAGCATCCATGTACCATCAGCGCACCATCCGTATAGGATTGCAAGGGAGTGACAACAGGATACACGTATCTTGTTGTCTTGTGTGCTCCCGACCCTGAGACATCTGGTGGGCCGCTGTGAGATACAGGAAGCTGGACTAGATGGGCCTTTGGCCTGATTCAGCAGGGCTTTTCTTATGACTGGGCTTTTATTCATGTATCCTTTTATTGAATATTTTACAGCCCAATCCTGTGTAAGTATCCGGCAGGTGACCCAGGCCGCCCGCCGAATCCTACCCCCGTTCCGGGAGCAGCCCGGGGGAGGTCTATTCTGGGGAAGGGGGATGTTCATCCTCTTCCCCTGGTGTAATGTGGGAAGATCCCAATGGGCCTCCTCGGATTTCCGCCAGCTATTTTGCGCTGGAACGGGGATGGGGATATGGCAGCTGCCATCCCTGCCCTCCCGGGCCGGCTCAGCTAATGGCCCCCCTCCCTCGCCGCAAGGACCGCCCCCCATGCCCGCTGGTGCTGGACCTACCTGTATCTGGTGGCCGCGGGAATGATCCAGCGGCGGAGTGAAGCCCTATACGGCCTGGGGCCAGGGTATCTGAGAGACTGCCTACTTCTATATATTCTGGCTCGTCTCCTTAGGTCATCAGAGAAGGCCCTTTTGCGGGTACTGTCGCCCAGGGAGGTGCGAGAGGCGGCGGCCAGAAATAGGGCCTTCTCAGTAGTGGCACCAACCCTATGGAATTCCCTCCCTCTTGATTTACGTACTGCTCCCTCCCTGGAGACTTTCCGGTGAGGCCTGAAAACTTTCCTGTGTAAGGAAGCCTTCTGAGTCCTTGCCTTTTTTAACATCCTGCTGGTACAGGTGGAGTGCTGCTGTTTTTATGCTCTTGTTTTAATTGTAATTTGATCTGTTTTTTATTAATTTTTAGATGCTGTTTGTTACTAGTTTTTGTGAATTGTTTTTATTGTTTTAAATGCGATTATTTTTTGTATTGTATTGTATTCCTTTCTCATGTTGTAAGCCACCTTTGGTCCCTTCGGGGAGAAAGGCGGGGTAAAAATACTGTAAAATAAATAAATAAATAAATAAATAAGTGGGGGCGGCCTTTACATGCTTTACGTGAAAGTTGTTGCAAACGTGCTTTTTAAACAGGATTGCACTCTTAAGCTGCTTTTCTACCCCTAAAGACTTTCACAATGACTTGCACATAAAATGCATAAAAATGAAATACCGTACTGTATGTAGTTTTGTTCAAGCACTGAGCACGCACCAGGACTGCTGAAAAGTCTACGGAGGTAACCTCCGTCACTGGGATGGTTCCCATTTCAAGATGAATATTACTGGGTGGGGTGACATGGGAACTGAGTGCTAAACACAGAGCGTGCACACCCTTTTTTGTAGCCCACAGGCAAGTCTCTTGTCACATTTGAATGTGACAATACTTCTATTCTGACAAAGACAGACTGAGGCAAAACTCAGACAGATTAAGGCCTAATTTGCAGCACAGGTAACTGAACACTTCTGCTTCGTGAGAGCACCGACAGCCACATGACAAGCACTCTATAAACAACTGGCTAGTTGTTGCTTTTAGAAAATGCTCTCTGTGCTAAGGCCCAGGGTCTCAAACTCTGGGGCAGCTGTGGGGCAAGGGCGGGGCCTTGAAGACAACTGCAAAGAGTGTGTGCGTGGCAGACTGCCCAGCTGATCATGTGATGCAATGTCAGGCAAAGTCTGAAAATCTAGAAATAGGGACAAGGGAGGCAACAGAAAGGGAGGGAAATAGTGGCAGGCTATCAGGGGAAGAATGTGGACAAAGATTTACAGCACAATCCTGGAAATGTGGCCGGCGATAGAACAAGCATTACGTCGTCAGAAGCCGTCGCAAACGTGCCGTAAAGCATGTTCGCGACGCCTCTGGAGTAAGGGAGACCGTCCCTTGCTCCGGCGCCAAGACAAGCATGCGGCCAGCAGCAGAAGGTGAGTCCTCTGCCGCCGGCCGCATGGGAGTCCGGCCCGGGAGGGAAGGGGGGCAAACATGCACATTTCAGTTGATAGGTCCTAGACTGGAAACGGAATCCTAGAGCTTCATGAGTTGTGAGACCTCATGGCATGGTGGACTCCATGTGGCTGATCAGAGCTCATAGGGAGTGGTCTTGCATGTTGTATGATCAGGTGGAGAGAGGGAAGAAGGAAGCAGATCAATACGACTCAGTCCTTAGCAGGCCACTGAAGGGAAGTGGCGGCAGACCCGAGGTGAAGGGCATCCCAAATCTGCCGCTTCCCCCCTCCACCTGCTGCTGCTGACCCAAGCCCCACCATTCCCTTCATGGCTAGGCCTGTCCTGCTCCCTGGCTCACTGCTGCTCATGAAAGACCTGGAGAGTAAAGCAGGGAGTGGAGGATGTCCTGGGGGCTGTTAGGTGTGCCAGGGAGTCCAGAGGTTCAGAGTTAATGCTTTATGATCTTACTGGGTGGGCTGCTGTAGCCACTGGCAAGGCTGTGTTGCAGTGCGAGCAAAGTTGGAAAAATTGAAGTTTGGCCATGTTCGGCCAATGAGAGGCCACGTTTGGTGCTGTGGGGTGGGACGCAGAGCCACAGGCTGGCCAATCAGACTTGAGTCTGATTGGCTAAAAGAGAGCAGGTGGTGGGGCAGGACATCTTACCCTCCTCCTTGCGGCTTCCTTCAGTGGAGACAGGGTGCATTTCATTGCAGCACATCGGCTACTCTCGTGCCACAATGGGATGCACCACACTGAGATGTAGGTGGTGTGTCCCAGGCTTAAGCTAGAAAGTCTCTGGTTCAAACAGCATCTCATTCATGAATTTCCTGGGTAGCTGTCGGTAATCACTCTTCGGTCAGTCTCCGCCTCCACCCCGCACCTCACTTGGGGATAATAATGATACTGTATTAGCATATCTTACAGAGATGTAAGTTTTACTGAAATAATGCATGTGAATTGTGAAGGAGTCAAATACTCCATAGTATCCTGGATTATAATGAGTTTGAACTCGCTATGCAGATATTTATATTTTGGTTTGTAAGAGTAAATTGGGCCGCCTGTGTGTGCACCAGCTGTATCTTCAGAGGCTAGACGTCCTCTCATGTCCAACCAATTGTGCTGTTATAAGTACAACTTCCTATGATCTTGTTCTCTCCCACTTCCTGCTGAACTGAGACAGATGCAGGTGGAAGTAATAACAGTCCTTATGCATCCTTTGGGCTTATTCAAGTTGCTAACAGCCTGTGTGGTCTATTGGCTAGGCTCCATGTTGGGCATGGCGAGAAGAGCTGGGAGCCAGTCTTCTTTCATTTGTGGATTCAGTGTATGACTCTGGACAATGCATCCTCATCCACCTTCTCTCTCACCTGTAAAATGGAATCGTGGCCTAACAGACAGGCTTGTTGTCAAGAAAGTAAAGCATCGTATTGTGACCTGAATATTAGTAATAAGGGTGCACTAAGTCCCTAAGACCCGTACTGGTTCCATTCTGGAGGTTTGTCTGGAAGTCATAATGAAACAGCTGGTGCTTGCTGGCCCAGCGCTATCACACCTGTGCACAAGCACCACAATGGATGGACTGCGCCTGTACAAAAGCCCCAACACAGCCGTCTGTAACTCAGATGTTCATAACTGGGATGTCCGTAACTCGAGCACCAAGTGTACATTGAAGGTTTCAAACAAAGTGGGCAAGTCTAAAATTACTTCCCTTCAACCTTTAGACATGCAAGAGCAAAGTGCTACATTTCTGTTCTTCTTGGGATTCTCCAGCATTCAGAAGGCAAAGAGTGGAATTGCTAGTGTTTACAAGGAGAAGCGTTGGGGAATCCAATGCCTTTCTTCCTTTTCTTTAATAAACTCTTCCTTGAGAGTAGTTTTTTTTTCTGGTTTTGTACGTGTGTGTGAATTTAGCTGGCTATTCAGGAATGCCTAGTAACCTGCAAGTTGCATTGCACCCTGTACTGCAGTAACACAAGGAATAGTACTTTCCTTTACTAATAACAATTATCACCATCATCATAAAGCTTTTATACGCCGTCCTCTGGGTGTTCAGAGAATTTCACCTACATTATCTCATTTGCCCTTCCAACATCTTAATAAGGTTGGCCAATATGAGTATCCCCATATTGCAGATGCTGCGGAGCCAAGGTTGAAAGAATAGTGCTTAAAACCACCTAATGAGTTCATGGTTGAGGTGGTGATTTGAACTTGGAACTTCCCTTCTCATACCTTATACTTCTAGGACAAAACTATTGATTATGTTAGCAGATGCACATTGGATCCCCTGACATTTTTATTTAGTTAAATGCAGCTACTGGTGAAGTGGCTCTGGGGTGTTTCACCCTTTCCCCCATAGTATTTCCCGTGCCTCCACCATAGTAATTCCCGTGCCAATTTCCCAGTCTAACAGCCTAACCTTATCGCACACCAGCTTGTGCATTGCAGCAGCCCCGATGGAGTACGTGCTGCATGCAGTGGGGGGGGGGCAACCAGATGGCCTGGGAGAGGTAAGTAAAAATCTTTTTACTTACCTCCCTGTAAGCCACCTGGCCACCAATGGCCTCCTTGGCTATTTAGCTGGTGTAGGACCGAGGAGCCTCGGGGGGGGGGGGGTGACAGGCCAGGAAAAGGGAAATAGGATTTTGGTGGCCATCGTGATCCTCCTCCCACCCCCGAACCGCCCCTGGTTTGGCCCTGTCCCTGCCTCGATCCTCCCCTGAACTGCCCCTGCTACCGTCTTACCTGCTCCAGTGGGGTATCCGGGAGCCACTGGTGCACATGTGGAGCATCTGGCTGCTTTTGCCAGCGGCTCTGAAGCACACTACGATGGCATGGCTTTCACACCACCAGAATGGGGCTTATGGCAGTGGGTTGCAATTGGGCCATAAGTCACACACACCCCATCAGCTATTTGCTCTGGAGGGTGAGTACAGACTCCTGTAACCCTCCCCCAAGAAAATAATGGCTTAAAATAGGTGATTTAAGTGCAATCCTATGCATGTCTGCTCAGAAATAAGTCCATTGTGTTCAATGGGGCTTACTCCCAGGAAAGTGTTATAGGATTGCAACGTTAGATAGCAAGAATCGCATGTTAGGAAAGGGGGTTAAACAACTCACTCCTGCATCATCCCATAATCAAATTAGCCAGCCTGGACTACATTAAGTAAAAAATATCCCATACATTGGGAAATGAACTAAGATTCGCCCAGTGCAATGTATAGTTTGCCCCTTTGCCACTACATCAGCCATTCATGTGTCACAGGCCAATATCACAGTTGTGAATTTGGTATGCCAGATAGAACAAAATTTGGATCCTCTTTTTTAATGATTTTTTAAAAAAGAAATTAAATGACTTTATTTTAATGTCTTTAAAGATGATGGCCTGTAGTGTTCTAATAGTAAAGTGGTTATATGAAAATAATGCAAACTGGCTTTCTTCCAGTTCGATACAATCATGATAATTGTCAGGGTCAAGATTGTATATTTTCAGATTAGATAGTTGCTGAGATCCAGACTGAGCTAAGTAGCAGTACTGATGATTTGCAATTATGGAAATGTTTACTAACTCTAAATGTTGTGACCCAGATATTGTTTTCCTCAAAGTCCTTGAAGAGTTAATGCCATCCTTTGGTTGCCCGTAAGCACCTCTGATTTAACTTTGGACTTTTTAAATCGCTGAGTTATCTGAAGTTCTTTTAGAACGTACCAGGATCTATTTTAAACATTTTTTCTTCTCCCTAATTATTTTGCAGTGAACCTACAGCTTTATTGACTACTAGGGGCAGACTGTGAGAATGGGATTATATCTTTGGCTACATCTGGTCATCAGTGAACATGTCCCATCATCATGCACTATACTCCTCTAGCCAATCAATGTCATCCAGTACTCAGACTGACAGTTCGATCAAAGGTCACACACTTTTCCCAACAGCCTAACACTCTCATTTAGCCTGCCAGGATCACGAGGCAGATGGATGGACTGAACAGTGCTTTTGACTTCAGACTACTGGTTGACAGCAAAACCCAAATAACTGCTATCATGAAAGAACACATGACCCATACCTATGAACATATTGGCTGGGCTCGTGGCTGTTTGTAATTCCTGCTAGTGAGGGAACTCGTGGACAAACTGGACGTTAACTTCTTCAGCCGTTCCTTTGGGCCACTATGGTGCAACAGCTGTGCTGTTCAAACATTGGGAAGGGCTCAGAAGGGGCGGGGCCATGGACATTTCCATTATGCTCTGTTCTAGCAGCCTGAAACCCCGCTAGACAGGAAAGACAGCATAACTCTAAATGCAGCTTTCCTATAAATACAGGTCCAAAGATCTCTGAAGGATATCGAGTCATCTCAGAGTGACTGTATTGCTCATCTTTCTCTTATGAGGGTGTTGCACATATGTAATCACCCCAGAAAGTCCCCCTGCGCATCCCACTCACGAGGGGGGGGGGAGCCACTAAATCCAACTTGCACCTTTCACCGGTTGCTTCAAACCTAGCTGATCCTTGGATTCATTATTTACCACCACAATAAGCATTTCAGAACCTATCCGCTCTCCACACCTATTAGGTCAGTTTTCTCTCTCCAACCAACCAGCTTGGCCCCCCCCCCAAATGGTATTATAGTAAGCATACAAAAAGCCCACCTGAATTCCTGGGGTCTCAGCCTATTGTCTCAACCCAGAGGGTCAACACCCCTATATAGCAGCCTTCAGTAGCATCTCTCCACAGCACCGCCTCTAGTAGTGACCTACAGTCCCCTCTGGAAGTGCTGTAAACACTGCTGCAGCAACAGTCCCTTGGTATCTATAGCAGCTCAGCTCTTAGGATGTGATCCATGTACCTCAATGCACACAAAGGGACTCCCCTATTGCTAGCTAGCAGTGGTTGGAGAAATTCTGCTCATGTGCATCTGAGGAGCTGGGGGCTTTTGAAAGACCTTTCAGAGAACACATGCATGACATTTAAGGCTCAAGAAGATTCCAAATGTGGAGAGGTTATTTTTTTACCATTATTGTACTATTATTGCATTTTGTCTTTCTGTAATTGCTATTTAAAGAGCGCTTGAGTGATCTTCTAGTACATCTTTATCCATCCTTTTATTTACTTGCATAGCAAAATCCGATTCTTCATCAAGCCAAATAGTTAAAGAGATGGAAAATTTAAACCTTTCCAGCTCCTGAAGGAAACGTTTCTCCCCAACAGCTGTCTTGCTTTATGAAAGCATGAAGTCAGTACATCCAATCTTATGCTATCAATCACAGAAGCTGACATTTCCTGCAAACTGTGTCCACAAGACAAACGGGGAAAGGGAACCTAAAAGGAACAACACATCGCCAAAAAGCAGATGGAATTATGCACTTGTGTTTATGTTTGGCTGTTCAAATGAGCCCAGACTAAATGCCTTTCCCTGCAGAATTATAGCACTAAGCACTCATTTGCGCCATTGCTGAAAAACACCTGACACTGGTATTAAGAAATATTGGGTTTAATTGCAGTCCATTAAAATGTGGAAACGTCTTCAATGGAGGATTAATGATTTAAGTGAACTGTCAGCTTGCAGAGTATTTTTAGGCCCTCCTATTGCAGAGGCAAACATCCTCTCCCTCCCTCCCTCCCTCCCTCCCTCTCTCCTCTGAACTTTTGCTAAAAAGGTCTGCCACATGTTTCTCATCTCCCAGCTTTAGGTTAGTAGCATTTTAAAAGACTTCACCATCAGGCTTCTATGATTTGTGACTTTCAGAAGAGTGTTTGTATGCACAAAAGATGTTAAATTATTGCTTGGACTTTGCTCGAAACAATTCTCACTTCCCCTTAAGAGAACCATTTGTGTGTGTGTGTGTGTGTGTGTGTGTGTGTGTGTGTGTGTGTGAGAGAGAGAGAGAGAGAGAGAGAGAGAGAGAGAGAGAGAGAGAGAGAGAGAGAGAGAGAGAGAGATGGACTGTAGGTCTTGGGAGTCATGATAAGGCTCCCCTTCGCCCTCTGCTGAAACTGCCCCATGTAGACTTCCAAACATCCAGGCACAATTCAAGTTGATGGGTTAGATGTAGAAAACCCTAAATTGGCAGGAGTCCAGCATGCCCCCCCCCACTGTGTCCCATTGTGATCTCTAAGATAAATCAAACATTCCCTTTTAACAAAACCATCTGTTCACCTTGTTAGCAGAGCAAAAGGACCTGGGAGGCAGTTCTGGGCCTGCCCTGGATTCACATCACTCTGGGTACCTGCAGGCTGTCTAGGCTTGAGTTTGACCATCCTCAGAAGTTGAACTGGGTCTAGGAGACAGAGTTTAAGCCAGTGCAACGAAGGGGATATTGTGTTTTGTAGTGTAAAATGTCAGTAATATATTTCTACTTGCCCATCTGGCATTGGGCCAGAATGGAAACAAAATGGGTAGACTACTATTAATACTTTAAAACACACACCCCAAAACTGGTAATCCACGTCCGCTCACAAGTCACACTCTTCCATGCACTTACACACAGATCGGATTCAATCATATAAATACAGAGTAGCAGAAGCTGATTCCTAAAATATGTCCCAATACAGAGAGACAATGGCTGTTTTGCTGAGTTGAGCTTCGCAAGCCTTCAGGCTAATTTTGAACTAAGCATCTGTGTTTGGGAGAAGGGGAGAGTGAAATGACTTTTAAGGTCAGTCACACAACGTCCTCTCTGATGCCTTTGCAACTGAGAAAAAGGAAGACGTTGAACCGGCCACATGTCCGGGTACGATAACATAGGTAAGTTTCTCCCATTCATTCCCCTCTTTTCAGGCAAGTCACCTCTCTTGCATCAGTGCACACCACATACGCCACATACGTGGGCTGCAGCCACACTGTGCTCCAAAAGGACGTCACGTCTGTATATTCTTAGCAAGACGGGGAACAGGGAGCTGCAGAACTTTCCTCAGGCACATGAATATCGCCGTCAAGACCAACCATGTTAATGTTCGGAGATATTGATATGGTTCCAATCCAATGAGGATTACTCATGTGCACCATCCCAGGTGCTAGATGTGCATTTTTTTTAACCCAAGCAATACCTCTTTTTGTGAGTAAACAATAAGGCAATCCTTGTGCATTATCCTTTTTCCTCATGCAGATGGCTCTTGTTGCACTTCTGACCAGAAATATCAGGAGTAGGTTTTAGCAGGTTCTAGCTAAAAAGGTTCTAGCAGGTTCTAGCCTTCCCCCTTCCCCACCTACTGGTTATGGCAAGAAGAAACTGGATCAGTGTTCAGTGGATCAGAAACTGGTGTTTTCTATAAGCAATGTTGACTTCTTATTGTGCATATTTGATAAAATGGGAGTCAGAGAGAATTCATTACCAAGGAGCCATTTTGGATAGGTGATGTGAGACTAATGAAACAAACATGGTTATTAAACACCTTCTACAATCTTCACGTGACAAAACCTGAGACTCTCAGTCCCAACCAAAAGTATTTGTGTCAAATCATGTTAAGTTAATCATATAAAATTTGTTAGTCTCCAAGGACCAGTGACCATAATGTGGAGCAGAAGCCAGAAAGGGGAAAGGAAGCTTGATAAAGGAGCAAATGTGAAACACCTAAGTATATTGGACATGTTTATATGTGCAACTACTCTTTGGTTCCTTTCATACATACATACATACATACATACATACATACATACATACATACATACATATTCCAAAATTCTCCTTTGTTATCTGAGGGAATCTCATTAATTTTTCCATGAGGGCGATGTTAACTTGCACACTAATTAACTGCATATACAAGTTCTTGCTCATAAAACATTGTGTAAGAACCTCTTTTTCAGAGTACGTACATTAATTCAGCCCAATCCTAACCAACTTTCCATCGCCGATCCAGCCGCAATGCAGCCCCGAGGTAAGGGAACAAATGTTCTCTTACCTTGAGGAGGCCTCCGTAACTCCCCCCCCCCAGGACGCAGCATTCACCCCTTTGGCACAGCTGTATCGGTGCTGGAAATTACGACTGGGCTGTAAGTAGGAAATGCTCTTCAGCAGATGCATCATCAAACAGGTTAATGAGCTTATTTTTAACTTATTCATGATAGGAAGATTTGTTCCTTGCTGTCCACTCCCATGTTTATTTTTCAGTGAGTCCTACAGCCAAATAAATTTGACCTGAACTCCAGCATTTTTCCCTTGCATATCAGAATGGCAGTTACATTTGCTGACACTTTAAAAACCAAATTATAAAGAACGTAGAATACAATCTGCACCTCATATTTGAACGGAACGTTCTTGCCCATGAAACTCTGAACTTTCCAAAGCCATGACCAGTCTATTTCTAATTTCACATTCTAATGTCTTACTATTTCCCTAACAGAAGGTCAGGGAGGGTGTCTTTTTCAAAAACATTGTCCTCCTATGTTCTGTTAAGCATTGCCTATACGTATGTGGATCTTGTTCAACATAACACGTTCTTAGGGTGAGGAAGAATGATCTCTGTTGATCTTTGCACCAGTGCTTACTGAGTTGAATTGATAAATTCATTCATTTTTGAACCCAGACTCCGCCTGGACTTTTGAGGTCTATGCAAAAGTTCTATGCAAAAATGTCCAGGTGTAACATCTCAAATGGCATAATAATGCTTGGGTAATTTTCCATGCCCTGCAGGTGAGCACACACAGGTTAAAACGAATACAGTATTTATTTATTTATTTTTCACATTTTTATACCACCCTTCCTCCATGGAGCTCAGAGTAGTGTACATATTTCCTCCCCTCCTTTTTGTCCTCACAACAACTCTGTGAGGTAGGTGGGGCTGAGAGATAGTGACTGGCCCATGGTCACCCAGGAAGCTTCGTGGCTGAGCGGGGATTTGAACCTGGATCTTCCAGGTCTAAGTCCGACTCCCAAACCACTACACCATCCTGGTGTAGCCTGAAAAGGCTACACACATTATTCTAACAGTGTACCAAGCTAGCAATGCCCTGTTCATTTTACCTTTATCTAACTTGTGGTGTGTAATGTTTCATCTACAACCATAGTTGTCTGGGATTCATTTCACATAACATACATACCTCACAATGGCCAAGTGGTCTCCATAGCAGATATGGGTGCTGCTAGTACTAAATATTTCACGTTCCTGTTGCAAATAGCTAGGTTTTATTGGATACTCCCATTCACGCTTTGCAGGACCACAGTTCTCAGAAATAACAGTCAGTCTAATTGCTGTGAAATCTCAACAATAAAAACAGAAACTTCATAAACACACAGATTTTGCCATGTAAACAAATGGTGATCTTTTCTTCGCTTTTTTCCTTTTCTTTTTTTTGTCATATAAAATAAAGTACAACCTGATGCCTGGAAGTTTTAGGTGGCATGATAATTACACTACAATTACTCAGTGTAAGCCTAATTACCTTGCTGATTATGGCTAAACACTGTAATGGCATGATGGCTAAATGCTATAATGACTTGCAAGTTAAACTGCATAGTAATTGCTGTACTGAGTTACACATTAAGTAAGAGTGGTAATAACAGGCCAAAAGAGTAAGGGCAGATACTCTCCATGAGGCTACCCAAGAGCCTGCAGCTGGTAGAGAATGTGTTGTCCAGCACATTTAGTAGAGTAAAGGGTGAAGGGGAGGTGAACAGTCATCTTGTGGAGGCCCCTTTAAATTGCCTCCTGTGGCAGCGTTTGCAACACAGCATGTCATGTCCACCAGCTAACTCTGCAGGTTGGGCCACTTTTTCCACACCTTCATTGACCTTTTCTCCTATGTGGTGGTGTGAAGACAATGTCCAGATCTTTGTAGTGTGCTTGTGCATTCAAATGGTTCACTGCATGAAGACAGCTGCCATGGCAAGCCTGCATCAACACCACATGGCCATAGACAGAAGGAACATAGGAATGGGAGATCAGCCTCTTACAGTCTGACCTGTTTAATCTATTATCTCTGAAAGAGGAACATTTTCAGATGTTCTTCATCCTCTGGGCTCATTGTTGCATGTTCGTCGTTGTCCTCCATAAATATGGAGCATGCTCATTGTTGTCTTCCATTGATATTGTCTGCCTTTTTCCATGTGTATTATCTCAGTAGCCCTGAACAACATCCTTCTGAATATTGCGCTCTAACTGAGAGTGGAATCCCATAACTACTTTAGAGGTGGGAAAGCACTCGCATGGTCAATTTCCCCCTAAAATATCTGCTTTATAAAATTACTTCCAAAAGGGCCTCAAAATGATAAAATTAATTCCTAGCTCTCACAACCTGAAAAACATTGGGAAGGAAGTGTCTTTCAAGATGGTGGTGACTGCCACAGCAATGGTTGAGGAAAGGTGCTTTCACAAGACCCTTTTATAGGCTTACCAGATCTCCAACCGGGATAGAGTGCTAGACCTTTAGGAGAAGGAATGTGGGCAAGTGTAGCTTGTTAAACCTTAGAGCACAATCCTAGGCATGTCTACTCAGAGAAGCAAGTCCCATTGTGTTCAGTGGGGCTTGCTTCTGAGTAGACATGCCTAGGATTGTGCTCTGAAGCCGGAGCTACATTACACGCGTCGTGGAGCTTCTGACCTCATTTTTGAAGCAAGCGGAGCCGCTGCAACCTCCGCATGGCTGGCGCGTACCTCAAACTGGAATCCTACTTTTGAGGGGGTGGGCGCACAGAGCTAGGGGGTGGTTCGCGAAGCTACTGCAGCCTGCCAATCGTAGGAGAGGGGGGAAGGGTGGCTGCATGCCAATCTGAATTACCTCCAATCACCTTCTTAAGAAGGCGGGACAACAGGAGGGACAACAGGAGGAAAGACACTCCCCCGCTCCAAGCGCATAGGCAGAGGCGGCGGCAGAGCCTCTGCCTGTAATGTAGCTCAGCCTTCAGGGTTTAACAAGCTACACCTGCCCACATTCCTTCTCCTAAAGGTCTAGCACTCTGTCCCGGTTGGAGATCTGGTAAGCCTACCCTTTTACCATGTAGATACTCAGGGTGGAATAGTTGCTACATGGGGAGGAGTCTTTCACCCCTAAATGGGTTGTGTGAATTGGCCCATAAATACATAAAGTGGAGCTTCCTCCTACTTTGCTCATGAGTTAAATCTAACTTTGCAAACAATGGTGCAAGCATCTTAGGTAGGTTGTAGAATCTAATTTCCTTCAGATTTCAAGAAAAGGGTAACCAAGTTGAAAAACTCTGTCAGAAAGACCTCACTAATTTAAGCCTGTTGCAGCAGATGAACCCTTTCCTTCCCTTCTACTACCCAAGGCACAATTCAGACAGATCACACAGTAACAGTTAGTACAGAGAGGGCCAAACTATACACTACATTAATAAAATGATTGATCTTGGTATGTTTGATTTTTCTTTCTTAAAAAGCAATCCCATTTTTCTTTCTTAAAAAGCAATCCCATTTGGGCCCAATTCAGATCAGGACCATGATGGGGAGGGAGATTTTAACCTTTTGCCCCTACAAAGGACCACATCGAGGTCACCCACCCTGTTTGCCCTGGATGGGGAGCTCCTATTTATAGAGAAATGTCACGACTTACAACAAGATATTCTCAATCCATTGTTGGCAAATCTGCAAGGGAAATCTGATTCAGAGATCATTGTGATTCCCCTCTCATCTGTTGATAAATGGTCTATTAATTGGCTAGCTAATTTTCTTTATTTAATTACCCAACGAAGAGCTTCTATGGTGGCCAATCTAGTGGGATCTAATTAAAATGGTTGCTGACTGTTTACTCTTTTACAGCCTCCTGCCCTCTCCTTTGCTTGCTTTCTGTATTATGTATCACTTGTTTTAATTTATGCGTATATATGTGTGTATGTCTTTCTGTGTTATGCCAATAAAGGTATTTTGATTGAGAAATGTCACTATCAGGAAAAATGTGTAATGAAATCACAACTTAGCTTCAGGAAATGCAATGTTAGTTTTCAACAGTAGCTGAATTCTGGCTGCCAACCTTGGGGTCGAGCTGCCTTGAGGACAAGTGGCGAAGGTGCAGGATACAAATTGAAAAACGAACAAATAAATTATCCATTTTGTTTCTTGATTCTAATGTTTGGTCTAACAAATTAACCACAGAAGGACTTGCTTCCCATAATGATCTAACAAGAACATTGGGCAACAATCAGGTTTAAGGAACAGTTTTACATGATTTGTGTTCTGATGTAGGAAACAGAAATATATGGTCTCGTCCAAGCTTAATGAACAGCTATCATAGTGGGTGGATCACTGACACAGTCCAACTGAGAAAACAGTTTGTTGATTTCAGCAGGAAACCGCAATCCCACGCATGCTTACTTGAAAATAAGCCCTAATGAAATCAACAGGTGTCTGTGTAAACATACCTAACATAGTGTACAAATGTGTCTATTCTTCCAAACAGTTACTTCAATCAGTGGTACTCAAACTTTTTAGCACCGGGACCCACTTTTTAAAATGACACTCAATCGGGACCCACCTGGCTTTACGGAACTTAAAAAAGGGTGATCTAGAAATAAATAAATGTATTTATTTATTTACAAGTAAAGAGCTCAGCTGCTTGCAAAGTAATGAGCAGCTATCTTGCAAGCTGTAGGGGGTCAGCTCTTTGAAGGGCAATTAGTAGCTATCTGATTTTTGAATAGCCTCAGGGCTTGTGGCAATTACTGATCTGATCTTTCCATCACCTGGGACCCACCAGAAATCAGATCGTGACCCACCAGGTGGGTCCCGACCCACAGTTTGAGAAACACTGAGTTACATGAAGATGAGCAAGTATAAAGAAATCTGAATTTACAATTCACTTTCTTTTCTATTCTGTAGTTTCCCTACTTTCTCAAAACGTCAAATCAACTTGTGTATTGCCTTTTTGCTGGAATAACACCAAAAATCAAAAATATTTTACAAACGTTATTTGCCAGAAACAGAGCTGTGGCCTATTTTTTTTAACTGCAAAACAAATAACTATTGACCATGATAACTGACCTTCAAAGATAATATATCTCGAGAATGAATGTGAAACGTCTACAGTCAAAATGGGAAATCTGAGTCTTCATTTAATTGGCTCCATTAACCAAATAATTCCAGCAGAGCTTAAGTATTATTTAGAATGTCCTTTGCAGTCAGTGACCAGGACTATAACAATGATGTTATAGTTGAATTTAACATGTTTGATTTGGAAGCTATCTTACACTTATAGTTGTAAATGTTGACATGGGAATTGGGACTCAGTAGAGCAATTCACAAAGGATTCAGAGATTTTTTAGCAGGCAAGTCGACATATGGATTTAATTAAAGAGAAAGTATCCACAAAACATGGGCAGAAGATACTAGAATTATTATTGCAACAATTTGTGAAGGCATCTTTTTTTACAAATTCAGTCCAACATGCACCTACGTAGGCAGTGAACTTCAGGTCATGTCTGAGATGAGATGCAGTCATTTTTTGAGAGTATAGTAAAATATATTGTGTCATTTAATATCAGGTTCTACACCTGGAGTGTAAAATACAAATGAGACAGAGAGCCAAGTTTTTCCCGAGAGACTATGTTCATAATTTTTTTAGTAAAAAGTATCAATTCCTTTTCAAGTTGATGGACAGCAATTCTGCAAAGTCCTCTTCCGGATGTCTATCACCCACTGTAAGAGTTTCACTTCCTAGAGTTTATTCCAAGTAGAGAAGAAGATGACTTTGAAGGACAATCAGCATTCAAGCCTACTTCCTGATGTCTGCCTGCTTTGCCTTCCGGGTAGCCCAATCCTGCACAAGTTGCAGCAGCCTGCCTAAATGGCCGGCCGCTGCAACCTGTGCAGGATGTAGCCCATGCCGGCGTGACTGGGGCTCACCTCAAGGGAAGGGGATGTTCCAGCAGTGTGGAAAGAGTGGAGCTAGCGGAGCAGCACCTCCGGGCGGCTCCGCGGCTCAGGCGGCTTCGGGCCCTCTTCCTCCCAGCGTGCGTGCGCCCGGTGATGTGGGCGGGCGCTCCAAGGCCTTCTCCCGGCTTCAGAGCCGGAGAAAGCCCCGGAGCGTCCACCACGACCGGCAGCCAGGGCCTTCTGAAGGCCCACTGCGTCGCCGCACTATTTATCTTTTTCGCGCATGCGCAGAACGTTTCTGGCCCTGGCCGCCGGTCGTGGTGGACGCTCCGGGGCTTTCTCCGGCTCCGAGGCTGGGAGAAGGCCTCGGAGCGCCCGCCCACATCACCGGTCAGGTGCGCAGGTAAGCCGAATCGCCCCCCCCCCAGCGGCGGCGCCCCCCAGAGCGGCGGTGCTCCAGGCGGCGGGACCTCTAGCTACGTCGCTGGGATGTTCATCCCCTTCCCCCGGTGTAAGCACCAGAGGCAGATGCGCTCCACCTCTTTAGCTGGCACGAATCTGGGGAGGTTGTGTAAGGCCGGCCCGGGAAGGGGACGGGGATATCGCTGCAGCCTGGCATTGATATCCCCACCCCATCTCAAGCCGGGCCAGCTAATGCCCCCCTCCCCCACAACCCTAGCCCTCCCTCCCCAAGACTTCCCTCCGCCTGACGCAGCACCTACCTGCATCCAGCAGCACGGGAAGAGGAGGGCAGCAGAGTGAGCAGCACCAGTCTCCGTGCCGGTGCCACTTACTTGAGAGGTGCCGCAAAGGTGCCTTACGGTGGAGCGCGCATTCTGCCGGCCTAAACTTTGTTGTTGTTGTTGTTCAGTCGTTAAGTCGTGTCCGACCCTTCGTGATCCCATGAACCATATCCCGCCAGGCCTTCCTGTCCTCCACTATCTTCCTGAGTTCGCTCATTTTCATGTTTGTTGCATCGGTGATGCTGTCTAACCATCTCATCCGTTGCCTTCCCCTTCTCCTTTTGCCTTCAATCTTTCCCAGCATCAGAGTCTTCTCCAGAGAGTCCTCTCTTCGCATTAGGTGGCCAGGAGGGCCTAAACTTATTGCACCATAAATGTGAGGAGCTTTGGATTGCTGCAATGCTGCAATGTAGGAAACATCAAGCACATGAGGCGATTTACGGCCCAATCCTAACCGTTCATTACACTGCCAAAGCGAGCGTTCTGGCGACATAATGCGCTTTCCAGCTCTTGCAAATGCAACATGCCAGAGCAAGTGGCCATGCCTGCATGCCAGCGGACCGGAGATGCCCGCTGACACTGGTAAGTAGGTGCAGGGGGTTGGAGGGAGGGGGAGAGGGGAATGGGGCAGGAATGGAACGGGGAGGCTATGGGGTGGGGAGGAGGGTGTATCGGGCCTTGTTACAAACGTCACGTATTGCAATATTGTCCTGGTAATGAGACCACAACTTGCCTCCATCTCTGGCAACTCCAGGTAGACCCGAAGAGCTGCTGTCAGTCAGTGTAGGCAGCAGCACTGAGACAGTTGTTGGACCAATGGACAAATGGACTTTTTAGAAAGCAGCTTCTTAGGCTCCATTGTTTTCTGAACATGTTTGTTGAAAAGCGGTATAATAATAATAATAATTTGTTCCCCACATACAAATGATGTTGTTGTTGAGTCGTTAAGTCGTGTCCGACCCTTCGTGATCCCATGAACCATATCCCGCCAGGCCTTCCTGTCCTCCACTATCTTCCTGAGTTCGCTCATTTTCATGTTTGTTGCATCGGTGATGCACATACAAATAGAGTAGCTTAAACAGCTTTCACAACTCAACCACACTTTCTTTGAGAGCACTATTTAGTTTTGATGAGGAAAACAAAAACAAAACCCAAAAAGTGCAAAGGGCTATCTTGGCATGTTATCACATTTTTATTCTCCCAAGGCCCCCTTCAAACTGGCACACACAGCTGAATGGAAACTTCTCCCAAATGGTATAATCCCCATGCAGCTGGCTGTGTGAGAATGTGAAGGGGGCCAAAAGGGGAGGATCCCAAGTGGGTGTCAATCAACATCGAAAACTCTGTAGCACCATTTCTTCTTATGACTTAAGCACTCCTATAACATTCTTCCAATTTTACTTAGCAAGTTTTTATGTGATTTTCAGTAACTTTATTTTGCAACAGATTTCTTTATATTTGTCCAACAGTGCAATCCTGTGTAACCTTGCACCGGTGTAACAGTAGATGCAATGGTGTAAGTGCACTTATGCCAGTGTGAATGCACTTACACCGGTGCATCTGCTGTTACCAATGCAAGATTACACAGGATTGCGCTGCAATTGAGGCCAAAACAAAACAAAACACCAAACTCATGCTTAAATAAGATATTCACAAACTGATGGAAAGTGTTGTGTGAAATACAATATATTCCTCTAATGAACATTGAAATATATGTGAAGGAGAGCAGCATTAATCCAATTAGGATTCCTTAGGTTGCAATCATATATACATGTATCTGATTCGAAGCTTCATTTAACTAAACTCAAGACAGCAAGATCTCTAGCATTGCTCGACAAATGAATTTCATTCATACCCACATGCCTAATGCCTTAACTAATTAATTAAATTCATTAATTGATGCAGATAATAGAAACCCTTGCTTTTAATTTGTGTGCCAGCAAGTTAACTTTCTATCTCCCTCTGCTGGAACTGTGGATAATGACACGGTATTTGCATGACATTTACACGTTTCTCTGTGCTGATCTCCCCAAAACCTTAGAGACATTCAGTGCCATCTATGAATGATTTTGGACTCTAGACTACAAATAGCACATAATAATTTTACATAGCAGATGAGTAGTGTCTTATGTGATGAGTTGGAGGCAGAAATCTATGTGCAGTTGTGAATGAAGCACAATCATGTTTTTGGGTTCCTCTTTGTGCAGGGCATATCTGGTCTCAGCCGGCATAGGACATTCCATACAAAGGCTATGCTGCAATGTGACTTCTCATGTCATCTTGCAAAGGCGCTTAAAATGATGTGACAATACTGATTCAGAAGAGGCTGTACTGCTAGAATTCCCAGTAAAGGTCTTCAAAGGAAGTTCAGAACAACTGCTGTATATAAACACAGGATGGAAAAGGTTATTCTGTTGTTCCCAACTGTCCTTAGTACACCAGCCTAAATGATTAATGTTGATAATTCCTCTCTAGCGGACTCATTAAATCTGGACTTATTTTTATTACAGGCCTTTGACATTTCCTACTTTCTTAATATC
Organism: Plestiodon gilberti rubricaudatus; assembly: GCA_026170595.1. Taxonomy (NCBI): domain Eukaryota; kingdom Metazoa; phylum Chordata; class Lepidosauria; order Squamata; family Scincidae; genus Plestiodon; species Plestiodon gilberti. The sequence goes on along the minus strand of JANXHW010000002.1, from coordinate 215,225,730 downwards.
AGAGGTAATGACAGTGGTGTGATTATATACTTATTCCTTTCCACCTTCAAGCAGTTTTCTTTGGCAAGAGTTACTTTTTTTCTTTTTTTACTCAAAACCTGCACACCGGGACTCATTCTTTCCTGAAAACTGTTAAAGCTCCATTAGCAGAACTAAACGGTGGTTGTTTTTCAGATGAATGTACAACAGCCCCCCTTCCTTCACACAAGCTTCAGGGAGAAAAGACGAAAATAGTAAAGGCACCATAAGAAAGACATTTACATAGAAGTATAATTTATAATTGAGGTGTTTGGGGTGGGTGGTTTGTGTTTTTTTTTTTTCTTTCCCTGGGATACTTTTTTGTTTTAACCCCCTGTCAAAAAATGTCCAAGTTAAACAAAGGAGAAATTACAGAATGAATCTGGAGCTCAGCCTTGAAGAATAAGGTTTCAGTCTAATTGAGATCATACGCCGCATGTGTAGTTTTGGCACATAAGTCATATTAATCAGAAACTCTTTAATCGTGGATAATTTCTCCTGTGTGTGCCAGATTGGGCATTCTGCTGCTGGCCCGGCTTTTGAGTCTGTTTAAGAGAGCACCTTTGACTTCATAAACACCCGCTTACAAAATTGGGGTCAACTTCCTTCTAGGAAGGCACGCTGGACTGGCTCTGCCAAAAGTTTCCCTAATGATTAAATTGCATCTTGGATGGAAATCGACAAACTGTGGATTCCATTGGAGTGACGCTTTCTCATGATTGCAATTTGCTTTGAAAGTAGTCCTTGGGCTGGGAGCGGGTGAGAGATGGAACCGGGGAAGATGATCCCACAGCCGCTGTGTCAGTTTTGCAGTGATTGAACCGAGCGTCATTCAAACTACTGTTTCTACACATCTGCTGGGGAATAAATCAGACACAATAACTGTTTTTTTATCTGCCGAACTGCCTTTCCGATTTGATGAGATAGTCATAAATGGCAACCTGCTGGGTGGGTTAGTTAGTCTCTAGCCTTCTGTTGCAAGGCAAATGTTGGATCTATGACAGGTCAATCACAAACACCGGGCACATCTGGATATGCTCAGGAAAATGCAGAGGTGATGAAATAATCAAGACAAATGAAGAAGAGAAAATGATGGCAAGAAGACATCATGGAATTTGACATGGCATTTTCAGGAGTTCCTATTCGGATAGATCACTTTATGAACCATTGTGATAATCATTAAGGGACCTTCTCCATCTTTCTTCAGCACGGGAGATGAAGTCACCCTGCCTGCAGTAAGGAGCAGGGCCTTTTCAGTAGTGGGCTGTTTTGTGGAATGAAAAGTTCCAGTTTCATTGTGGAATGAAAAGTTGTGGAATCTTAAAAGTTATGATTATGTAACTCCTTCCAGAACTTTAGGTGATTGTGCACAGTTACTTACTCGGGAAGTAACTTTGGGGATTTGAAAACTGCTCCTCTATTTCATTATTTTGGATTGCTTTAAGAGACAGTAGAGTACCTGAGAATGGCTATATTTCATTGTTATTACGATGATATGTTTATTGAGTCCATTATTATTATTATTTTTATTCTATTTGTTGTGTTGGATTGTCTTGACTTTCTGGAAAGGTAGTATAAAAATGTTTTATACTTTTTAAATAAAATAAATAAAGAGTTGCCTTGCCTTGAGCCAGACCAGAACCACATAAGATTGCCCCCAACTGGAAGGAAGCTCACAGAAGGGAACTCCTGCTCATTCAAAGTGCCTCTGCCCAATTTTGGTGGATTTCACCTCCTCCAGCCTTCTAAACCCATACTACCAGAAGAGTGCACTTCTCCAGATTCTGTGCAGGCATACCTACAAGTACTCATTGTGTTATGTCATTATCCAGGTAAAATGAAAGAAAATTTATTGATGCATCAAATGCATTTTAATCAAATGATTAATTAACCAGTTCAATCTCTATAAATTTGCAAATGACTAAACAATAGCTTTGAACAAAAGTATATTTCCATTGTTTTTTTTGATGGTGCATTATGTATATGACACAGAACATGCCATCTGTGAAGAGGCAATCCTTTCTTTGTGAGACTGAAGGGAAGGATTCCTCTTCTACAATTGTGGCTGTTAGCTGCAGTCATTATAAGTATATTCATTTTTTAAAAAATGTGTTGCTCAATAGATTAGGGATCAACTGGGCACAATGCAGACCCAGCCAGCTTATGTAGGAGAACGCTCTGCCGCATACCTTTCTGGGTCATCTTTGATTGACTTACGGCACAATCCAGTGTAAATGGAGCGCCAAGGGAGCGGCGAGATACACCATATCCCAAGCTCCGCTTACACCCAAAGTAGGGGACAATCATCCCCTTCCCTTGAGGTGCACCAGGGCAGCCCCAGGGCAGCCCAGAACCTGCATAGGCTGGCTGCCGTATCTCACACGGGATTGGGCTGCCCACCTAAGCCTAACCAACCCCCACACAGCACCATGTCCACACTCTGTGGGATCTGAAGAATCACCCCTCCCTGAAGGGATAGTGGATAGAGGAAAATTTGTCTCTTCTCACACAACACCAGAACCAGGGGGCATGCACTAAAATTGAGTGGAGGAAGAATTAGAATGGACAAAAGAAAATATTTCTTTATCCAGCATGTAATTCATCTGTGGAACTCCTTGCCACAGGATGTGGTGATGGCACCTAGCCTAGATGCCTTTAAAAGGGGTTTGGACAGATTCATGGAGGAAAAGTCCATAAGCAACCTCCTGGTCTTAGTAATATTAATGCCAGTCTTAGTAATATTAATGTAATATTAATGGCATCTTAATGCCAGATGCAAGGGAGTGACAACAGGAAACAGGTTATCTTGTTGTCTTGTGCTCCCTGAGGCACCTGGTGGGGCCACTGTGAGATACAAGAAGTTGGACTAGATGGGCCTTTGGCCTGATCCAGCAAGGCTCTTCTTATCTTATGAAGAAAAGAGCTCACTAGGGCAAAAGGTCCTGAACAAAGCCACCACCATGGCTGCTTTTAAAGGCACAGTTTTGAAAGAGCTTCAATGGGGGGGGGGGCCTTGTTGCCCTGCTCCCATTCTTCTGAATACACTTTGGGATCCTCTGCTACAGTACTGTATCTATGTATTTTTATGTTATTATTTAATTTATCTATATCTTTTATCTTCATCATCATCATCATCATCATCATCATCATCATCGTCATCATTATTATTATTATTATTATTATTATTATTATTATTATTATTATTATTATTATTGTACATCACAGCCTATGCTGGGCTGGTTATATTCTGCAATTCAGGATCTAGCCAAGATCCTAAGAACCACCGAGAATCTTCATAGGATTTTTGCTGTTCCAAGCAACATTGTTTTCTGGAGCTGAGCTGGTGTAATTTGCTCAAGACCAAGACTGTCAAGGCATTTCTTCAGTCTTCTAGGCACTACTCCAAGCGCTCCAATGACAATTGGCACAATATCGACCTTCTTCTCCCAGAGACGCCCAAGTTCTACTTGCAGGTAAAATTATTTCAGGATTCCTCTTATACAGTATATGACCTGGGCAGCCCAATCCTATCCCCCGCCAGTCCATAGTATGTAGTTGCCATAAAATGCCTATTGTTGTTGTTCAGTCGTTAAGTCGTGTCCGACCCTTCGTGATCCCATGAACCATATCCCGCCAGGCCTTCCTGTCCTCCACTATCTTCCTGAGTTCGCTCATTTTCATGTTCGTTGCATCGGTGATGCTGTCTAACCATCTCATCCTTTGCCTTCCCCTTCTCCTTTTGCCTTCAATCTTTCCCAGCATCAGAGTCTTCTCCAGAGAGTCCTCTCTTCGCATTAGGTGGCCAAAATATTTGAGTTTCAGCCTCAGTACCTGTCCTTCCAGGGAACAGTCAGGGTTGATTTCATTTAGGACTGACTGATTTGATCTCCTAGCAGTCCAAGGGACTCTCAGGAGTCTTCTCCAGCACCACAGTTCAAAAGCATCTATTCTTTGGCGCTCAACCTTCCTTATGGTCCAACTCTCGCAACTATACATTGCTACTGGGAGCACCATCGCCCTGACTATACGAACTTTTGTTGGCATGGTGATATCTCTGCTTTTTATTATGCTATCTAAATTTGCCATAGCTTTCCTTCCAAGGAGTAAGCGTCTTTAATTTCATGGCTGCTGTCTCCGTCTGCAGTGATCTTGGAGCCCAAAAAAGTAAAATCTGTTACTGTTTCCATTTCTGCCCCTTCTATTAAAATGCCTATAGTTTATGAGTATTTCTGCATAATTCTGTGTGATCCTCATGTTTTTGGGCATTTCCACCCCTCCTCGCTGCCTCTTGCTACCAGAGAGTGTTTCACAGACTTTACTACTTTTGTTTGCAAGCCTTCATTTGCGTCTCGCTTCCTCCATTATATATGCTACCATTTCAAAAGGCCTTTCTTGTTTCACTGTAGTCATGCTTGCCGTAAAAGTTTCAGCTCTTTCTCTCACCTGTCCTTGCTGTTCTTTCCTACCTGTGGAAATCTAAAACTGGATTCAGCTTTTAATGTTCCTGCCCTGTTCATTCCCATCTTAGGGGCATGCCCTTTTTTCTTTACAACTGCTGTACAGCAATACCTCTCATAACATGAGGGATCCATTATGGAAAGTGGAGCGCTGTGCGAAACAGTGCTATAGAATGAAAATCATTTATCTAAGAAGAGGCAGGAAACAGGACCTGATTGGCCCAGAGTGTTCTTACTCCATCCTCCAAGGCTTTAGGTGCACCACTTTGCATAGCAGTGACTTGTGACATATGGGTACACCAGGGTTTACATGTTTGAATGAAGCAGAAAGTGTACATACTTTAAAAAAATCACACCCTCATCTCAGTGTGTGTGTGTGTGCGCGCGCGCGCGTGTGTGCGTGTGCGTGTGAAATCATATAAAATAAATGTCTTGTCCAAAAAAACAATATAAATATTTTTTAAATGGATGGTGGGTTTTTTTAAGACATCACCTGAAATGACAAGGAAAAGCTTTGTATTTATCATCATCAAGAGTAGTCTCTTAAACTGAAACTTCCCTTTAAGATGACAGTCTCTGAGGAATGTATGTTCTGAGCTAAAATTAATAGGAAGCGTCAAAGAAGACTGGGTTTAGCAGCCTGTGATAATAAAGAAACACATTCACAATTTAATAAACATACAGTACAGGATCATAGTCTCCTGAGGCACAATTCTTCATAGTGTATTATGAAATTACATGCCAAAACGTTTCTCCCATTTGTTAAGAACGATGAAAAGGAAAAGAATCTTTCTTGTCAGACACTAAAGCCAACCACAGTTTTCCAGAATATGACGCAGACAGGATGAAATTTTAGAGAGATTCTCTGGGGCTAACAAGGAATAAGTTACTTCAAAACATTTTGGCTTGCTAAATGACAGGGAATTTCGTGAATGCATTTTATTTTAGCCACTTTGCATCATAGGTCATGATCCAATTTTAACTCCAGTCAATGGGTGAACTCCCATTAGACTGGAATCCAGTAAGTGAGAATATACACACAGACGTAATTCCATTAGAACACACTGAGATCATATTTAAAGTCTTCCAGACATTTTTCAAACACCAAAAGTCTTGTTCATAAAATAACGCTCCTTGATATGATTAGCAGCCCAATCCTATCTTCAACCATCTTCAGCCATGCAGTTGCACTGACAGAGTGTCCCCTGCATGCTCCGGGGGTGGGGGTGGGGGTGGGGGGATCAAACAGCCAGCAAGAGGTAAAAATCCTTTTTACTTACCTCCCAGTAGGCCTCCTGATCACCTATGGGCCTCCTCGGACCCACACCACCTATTTTACTGGTGTAAGTCTGAGGAGAGGAAGAGGGCAGGTTGAAAAATTGGGGATAAGATCAGGCTTGGTCCTTTGCATCCAAAAGCCACCCCATCCATCCCACTCCCCACCCCCTGCCCCCCTCCCCACCCTGAACCTCCACCAAACTGTCCATGAACTACCCCCTCTGCCATCGTACCTGGGCCAACGGAGCATCTGGGTGAGTCTAGAGCCGCGATGGCGAACCTATGACACACGTGTAACAGGTGACACGCGAGGTCATTTTGGGTGACACGGCAGTGTTTCCCCCAGGGCCCCGACACGCCTTATATTTTTGCAAAGGTTTTACAGGCTTGTCCTGAACATTTAGGACAGGGGTTTTGGCAGACCTCTTTCAAATTATCTAGTAAAAGCAACAAAAAAGTCACTATTTGATGTTAAATAAAATGCAATGTGTTCTATAGTTGTTTTCAGTTCAGATCAATTTAAAATTACTATTAAAAGTAGCAATAGTCAAAGTACTATTAAAAGTGGGGGGGGGGTGTTGACACACCAGCAGAGTCAAGTTAGGCATTTTCAAAAATTTTGACACACCAAGCCCAAATGGTTCGCTATCACTGGTCTAGAGCTTGTGTGGAGCCGCTGGCCAATTTTGCCAGCTATGCTATGCAATGAACTGTATCTAGCTACCCATACCATTTGATGTTGTTACTAGGAAGAATGTGAGACTAAAACCTATCCTTTCATTGTATAGCCTGCTTCTAAGCTCTGTTTCTAGGTCACACTAGAGTGTGACAAAATGTTGAGAACTGACTTGTAATATATAACAAGATTGCCTCCTAGCCTCCTAGAGTTGCTCACTTTTTCAAGGGGCCCCACTCTTTGCCTTGAATAGCTGCCCAACACATAGGAATGTAGTATCCATCATCTATCTCCATGCCAGCAAACAGCTCACCTTAATGCTGCCAAGATGCTGTGAAAAAACAAGGAACTGGGCCAGTTCAAAAAGGTGGAAACTCTATTCCCTTCTGAGCTTGCATCATGGATTGCAATAGGTGATTCACATCACACTAAATTAAGCCTCCATGATGTTTTTTAAAATCCTGATCAAGTTCAGACTAAAGACATGGGTTTGTCTGCCTTTTTTCATGCTACCTAGACTCTGTTGCTTAGCCTATGTTTTCTTCCATCCAAGAGGGCACCGTACAGAGCCCTTGAAAGAAATGCGGTTAGGCTTGTCTTCAAAAATAACAATTTAGTTTAATGACGGTTCCCTATATTATAAGCCCACTATACTGAAAAGCCAATAAAGTTCAGTTCAAAAGCCAGTTATGTTTGCAAAATTTCAACCAGCTATCACATCATTTATGAAAGATGACCACTTGAAGGGCAAAAAGCAGCTAAAAGTGCCACAAGAATTGTGCCGCCCACACAGACTTTACATCAAATATAAAGGAAATAACTATTTCATCATATGAACCATTTTCACTCTGGTGAAGTGGCAGCAGGCGAGGGTTGGAGTTAGTGGGGGGCCAATGTCTTTTGCTCATGCACAGTGTGCATCACTTCAACAGTTGTAGTGGTTCATGTGTACGATACACATGTACATTTTCTTATGTGCATGTACACCTTTGAATAACCACTATATGCCAAAGAAAAGCCCTTCACCGACACTTCTCCCTGTAATGTATTTTTCAAAAACTTATAAACTGCCACTTTAGCAAATGACAACTGGCAGTCATGCCTTGCATTATCGCACAAGATCTAATGTTTATCCCTTGTGTATTTACATTTTTGTAAATTAAGTCAGGCACCCTGAGGTTAATGAAATCAGTGAGTGAAGTACTTTAAGCACACAGAACCATTATATAAATACTGTTTTCATTCTCTATACTCAATACCAGTTTCCATACTTCTCATTGATGATTTTTCCTGCAAAATATATGAACATGGACAGACCAAACCTATCCCCCGCCACCAGCGCCAATGCAGGTGTACCAAAAAGCTGCACACTGCATCTTATGGTGGTGGGGGGATTAGACAGCCTGCAGAAGGTAAGTGAAAAAACATACTTGGCGCACCCCCAGCAAGAGGTCCGCGTACCCTAAGGGTACCCGTACCACAGGTTGAGAACCCCTGTTCTAGGGTTTACAACACTTCTCCTGGGCGCTGCCATCTTGGATCTCGCGAGATCCAAGATGGTGGCACCCAAATCGCATGAGAAATGGGTGCCACCATCTTGGTTCTCGCGAGATCCAAGATGGCGGCGGCCAAGTGAACTGTCGGAAACCCCAGAAGAGTCGTGGAAGCGGTGGTGGCAGGATGGGGCAGACCCGGAAAACCAGGACAGACCCGGTTCCGGGCCCGGCTGGCCAAGCCCAGGCTCCAGAAACTGGGAATGTCCCGGTATTTCCAGAATGGATAGTAAGCCTATGAGGAGCAATCCGTCAGTGAGCTGGGCACCTTTAAGTCCATTGAAATTAATGGTTTATGTATGCATGGCTAATTGTCAGATGGATTGTGGCCATGATATTTTAGCTGGTTGTAGAATTCATGATGAATTGCATGCAATTACAGTATTGCTTCTTGGGAGTTATATTATATAGCTTACATTCCCATCCAAACTATATTTGAAAAGTAAGACCCACTGAAGTCTGAGAGACATAGGATCAAGCTGCATGTTCATGTGAACGCATGCTAAAAGGAATGCTTCCAACTGGACATACCTTTTTTTTCTCAAAACCAAAAAGAAGTGGTGGGAGCGATCCCACCCAATTTGCCCCTAAAGCAGCGATTTGAGGAAATCGCTTCTTCAGGGGCATATCAACACTTCAGCAGGAAACAGGCAAAAGGGGGAAAGTGTTCCCTTCTCTGTGCGCTCAGTTTGAACTGGGATACCTCCCCCATGGCTGCGTTTCCAGCTTCTGGATGGAAGCACATCACGTTGCCACACATTACCACGAATGTGTACTTTTTTTACCCTTCTTAGGTCTACATAAGTAGCAGCATAAATGTGTTGTTTGTGTATGGTAGAGTGGACTGTACCAGATTTAGGTGGGGTGACTTTTAAAATGAACCCACATGTAAAATGTTCCCTGCCCAAAGAAAACTAGCAAAGCAATATTTTATTCATATGCAGTCTGCAGTACTAATTTTTTAAGTGAAGGGAAGGAGGGTGGGCTTTTTTTATGTAGAGGGATATTAAGAAATTATGCCTCACCTACTGGACCAGCTACCCCTACATGGTTGCTATAATAAAGATTACATCAGGGGAATACATGCAAAGTACATTCTTCTTCCTCTCGCACAACACCAGAACCAGGGGACATGCACTAAAATTGAGTGGAGGGAGAGTTAGAACGGACAAAAGAAAATATTTCTTTAGCCAGCGTGTAATTCATCTGTGGAACTCCTTGCCACAGGATGTGGTGATGGCACCTGGCCTAGATGCCTTTTAAAAGGGGTTTGGACAGATTCATGGAGGAAAAGACCATCACAGGTTACAAGCCATAAGCAACCTCCTGGTTTTAGAAGTGGGTTTTCTCTGTGCCAGGTGCAAGGGAGTGACAACAGGAAACAGGTTATCTTGTAGGCTCAGACTCCCTGAGGCATCTGGTGGGGCCACTGTGAGATACAGGAAGCTGGACTAGATGGGCCTTTGACCTGATCCAACAGGGCTCTTCTTATGTTCTTATGAAGTGCTTTGTACGTTCAAATAAGCACCGCACCATACAAATGCCAAGTATTATTCTGGGTACTATTATTATTATGAAGCAAGGAAAGCTTCAGCTGATTAATCCATTAAAATATTGGTTGACTGATCACTGTAATTGTAATTGATGGGGCAGAGATAAGGACATTTTGAGGGTATTTTGGTCTTTCCTAAAATATTAAACATTATTAAAAATGTTATTAAAATATTATTTTAATAATATTAAATATAGCCTTTATTTAACAGTCAATGATAGCTTTTGCTCGTTGAATTGTAAATTGTTTTATCCTTCCTTCATTATCTCAAATATGCAAAATCTAAACAATTAATCAGTCACAAAGCAGATTATTAATCAACGAAAGGAAATTTCTTGGGTTGACAGCTCTAATCTAAAGACAATAAACCTGATCTGAAACAGCATGAGGCTGATATAATTCCTGACTCTAATTAGGGTTCCAGTTGCTCCTGACCCTCCGGGCTGATATCCAGGAATATCGCTGAAATATTAACGGGGTTGTACAGCCTCAGGGCTAGCCATACATTAAAAAACAATTAAGGTTTTAACATACTTTTTGAATACAGCAGGAATAATGTTTCAATCGATCAAGGTATGGCAGACGTAAGAGAACTTGACTTTATTTAACTTGGAGCAATTTGCAGCTTTATGGAGTGGGTGCTTATTATGAAAAAATAATTATGTAGCGCTCCCTTTTCCAGTGACATCAAGCAACCGCAGCTATGCAGTGTCCCAGCAGCATCCACTACAGCCTGAAGACTTTTTTGCCAGGGGAAATATTGTCCATAGTAACAGAACCCAACAGAATTCCTTCATCTCATCACCGTGGCTTTCTGGCACAGGAACAAGCAGCAGAGACGCTGTGACTGATGCAGATTATTTGCTCATTAGGCAGTTGTAATTTAGACGTAAAGATCACATCCTCCCAACACAATCATTTTCTACAGGCTAAGGAAGCTAACAAAGGTATGATTCCTTAAGGCATTTCCTGTCAAAGGGGGGAAATAGAGTGGGAGAGGTGCTTCAGACTTGATATTGTTGAAAAGGCAAATTATTTGAGAAGCTGGGATGGGGATGGAGGAGTGCTTAAGCTTTTTTAAAAAAAAATAATTCTACAAGGTTGGTTTACTCTTTAAACAAATCCTTGGAAAAACATGCGGGCTTTTCAAAATACCATATTGGTTCTGGAGACTACTTAAATGTGTGTATCTGTGTATGTGTAATATTATATAAGAAAAGATTTCCTCTTCAGTTTTTCTAGCAATTGTATACGTTTGGTGTAAAATTATAGAAAAGCTGTGGATCACTTAGAGGAACGACCAGTGACTAGCTATTTTCATGATTATGGTACTAATGATAGACTCAGGTTGTTACTGGAGAGCTGTCAGATGCTTCAGAGCTGGAATGAGGAGTCCTGTGTGCTAGAGGCACTGTCTCTGCACTATGAGCACCAGAAGGTCTGCTGGCCAGAGGGAGGAACTGCAGGCAACTCCACCTGAGAGACTCACATAGCAGCTCATAATTCTCCTGGCCTAGGATCTCAGGTGATGTGGGAGGGAACAATCCAATGCCACTAGCAAGTATAAAGCCCGTTCCGGGCAGCTCTGGAGCGGCCCGGAGTTCTACTCAGGGGAAGGGAACATTTGAGAACCCCTGCTCTAGAGTCATCACAAACATGCTTTATGGCACGTTCACGATGGCTTCAGGTGGCGGAGCACTCGCTCCACCGCCCGAAATCTCTGTTGGATTGCGCTGCCCATCTGAGTGGTTTGTCAGGATGAAAAACAACTACCCAGGTTCATGTACATTGATGCCTCTATATAAATAAGAATAAATTAATTACTCAGTAGAAAGCTAGATCTCTTTAGGTCCAAGATGGTGAGGAATCTGGCTGATAACGGTACAATTGTGACTCCATCTCTGCTCTGTTGTCACCCAAAATTCAGCAAGCTCTTGGTGGAGCACTCAGGCATCTTGAAGAAGGATGGACTGTTTAGTAAATAAAGCCTTAGGTATTTGTTTAATGATGGTCATTCTACAAACCAGCAAGTCTGGAGTGCTTGGACTTAAGCTGCTTGAAGACTTGTTGACTTACAGCGGATCCATAGCCTGGCATAGTTTTTTCTCTCCTAAATTCTGGGCTTGAAGAGGGAACCAATCATGAAGAGAAGTACTGTTAATTTTTTTTTTTGTCTCCTTTGGGAAGAAGATTGACAAATCCATAGTCATTTCACTTTCTGTGAAGCTTAATACAGACTGGGCATCCCTTAAAGTTCTAGATATTTGTTGGTTAAAGATGGTTAAAGATATCAAATCAGATGAAGCCACAGTGACTTCTTCTTTTCCCCCAAACTGTTAAGAAAGAAACAAGCTTGCACAAGATTAAGCCTATGCTTGCCAAATAGTTTTGGAGCTCTGTGAACCGAGTCTAGTTCAACTAGTTCAAAAAAGTTCAACTTTTGCTATAGTCCACACATATATCAAGTAAAATCGGTAAGGAAAAAGAGCATTGGCATCCAAGAAACTATATTTCTATAGGAACATGATATTGAAAGTTTCAGAAGCAGGAACACTTCCAAAGATTTGTTCTCGTTTGGTTAAATTGGATATGTAGGATCTAAATGTCCATACGGTCATCTGTAATATATCCCAGTCACCCCACAAAGGGGACAAAAAATCTTATGAGAAATTAACTTCTGTGTTATAGTTGCCAAATGCTAACACTGATAGAAATCCCTTCACACAACATTTGGGAGCCTGCTTATTGTGAGGATGTTTTCCCGGAGTGAACCCTGATCACCGTCTCTTTTCCTGGGTTGAATTAAGTAGTCTTGCAGCCCATTCCAACCCAAGTGCTAAGCAGCCCAAGTCAGACCTAAAGTCAGCCTAAGTCGTTTAGGTTGAAGTTAGGTCTGGAACGCAACCATTTAGGGCGAAGTTAGGTCAAAGTTAGGTCAAAGTTACAACCAATGGACTAAGAACAGCCTAAGAACAGCCTATTCCAACCCAAGGGCTAAGCAGCACAAGTCAGACCTAAAGTTGACCTAAAAGTGGGCGGAACATGGGCGGACCGTGGGTGTAACGGGGGCGGCAACCAATTAATGTTGGTTTCCAGACCCTGGCAAGCACAGACACGCCCCCTCCAACACAAATGCTGACACAAAATTTAGGTCGACCAAAAAGGTGGACCCAAATTCGAGGAGACCCATAGGAGCCATTTTACCTTACCCAAGCCAGCCCTCTCCTGAAAATTTCTAACACCCTACTCCTGAGTTAGGTCAGAGTTAGGACGGAGTTGGGCCTGCTAGGTCTGGAAACCAACAGAGTTATGCCTAAGATAGGGAGCCTATCAGCACCCAGCCCCACCCAGCCTCATTCCCACAAAAGCCCAGCCCCAGACCTCCAGTCACTCTCTCTCTCTGAGCATGTGGTGTGGGGTTCTGTCCCCCACAGCCACAAAGTGGGACTTTGTCGGTGGAGGGCAAAATTCACAAACAACCCACTTCTCTCTTCTCCTCTCTGCCTCCCTCTAGGGCAGAGAGGGCTGTTCTGGCTGTGGCCAACCTGTTTACAGCTGTGCCTGGGCAGCTGCCTCCATGCAAGTGTTTGCTAACCCATGTCTTTCTCCCAGCCCCTCTCCCCCCCCCCACAGGCAACAACACCAGCAGGTAAGAGCAGGGTTTGTGCTGACATGTGGTCTGACTGCTGCCTCTTTGCATTTAGAAATATAGGAAGGATACATGCCTCTTTACCAATGTGTTGTCTCATAGCTGTCTGCATAGCCTGCCATGACATGCCTCTCTACCAATGTCTTGTCTCATAGCTGCCTGCAATGCCTGCCATGACATGCCTCTCTACCAATGTGTTGGCTCATAGCTGCCTGCATAGCCTGCCATGATATGCCTCTTTACCAATGTCTTGTCTCATAGCTGCCTGCATAGCCTGCCATGATATATAGGATACATGCCTCTTTAACACTGTTGTGTCTGATTGCTGCCTGTAGTCATGTTAGCAGACACTGCCACAAGTGTGGAACTGTTAGCCTTATGTAGACACCAGCTGTCCCCCCCCCCTTTTTCTCCACAGGATCAACTGACAGGTCAGTAGTGCTAGGTTGGCCATGGTAGTGACCCCCAAGTTGTGTTGTTGTCTCTCTCTTTGACCATTTCCCCTTACAGGATCATGCTCTCCTTACACCCAGGTAAGCAGCCCAGACCATGCTATGTGTGTCACACCTATCAGCTGTGTTTTATTTCTCTCCCTGCAGGCTTTTGCAACCTACACACTGGCATTTCTTCAATGGGGACTGCTTCCACACACCAGCTGACATGTAACTCCCCCTTGTTTTTTGTCTCCCCAGGAATGTCCACTACCACCTACCTTCCTGGGAGCACCCCTGGGGCTGCAGTCTGGTTGCCCCACTGTCGTCTGCCTGGATGCTGCCAGAGGTCAGGGAGCCAGCCCTGCAACCCTCCTCAGCTGCCAGCGCTGCTGCTGCTGCACCTCCCTGGCTGTTGTTCTTGCTGCCCCTCCCCTTTCTATGGAGCAGGCTGTGGTTCCACAGGGGAAGAGCCTGCATCTCCAGGTCCATGGGGCAGGTGTGCTGCTTTTTCTTCTTTCAGATTGGCTGCTGTGACTACCCCTGGCAGCCTTGCCTGGCCATCTCTGCTGACGTTCCAGAACAATAAAGATGCCCCTCGGGCAGAGCTCCAATGAAACATATGTGCCCAGTGTTTACATAAGCATTGCCCCACACACACAGACAGCCCCCAGCACTGAAGCCCCTACATGAGTCCCAGCCAGGGACTGCCACGGCCTTCCCTGGGAGAACACAGCAGGGGCGCTGCCAGACCCCCATGGCACAGAGGGGAGGGGGGAGTCGGGGGGGCCTCTCAGGCAGGCAAACAGTGACAGCCAGGGCCTCTGCCTGTAATGCAGGCGCCTCCGTCGAAGGTCTGCCCGTAATGCAGGCGCCTCCGTCGAAGGTCTGCCCGTAATGCAGCCACTTCCGCCCAAAGTCTGTCTGCATAAGAGGTGCCTGTTTATGCATCACCTTCATCTGCGGAGCGCCCCCTGTGTCCCTATTGGTCTCTGCAGACCCCTCTCTCGGAATCTGTCTCCCACCAGCCTTGTTGTCTGTCTGTCTGTCTCTGACCCACCCATGCCCCTCCCCAGCACCCCCTGTCTGCCTGCCTGTGTGTCTGCCTCCCCTCCCACTCCCTGATGATGGCTGCTGGCCACCCCCCACCCTGCCAGAGCGCCTGCCGCGAGGCGCCGTCGTTGCCCCATCTGGGGGTGTGATGAGCTGCGTGAGCCCTTCACGCTCGCAGCAGACAAGCCCAAGGCATCTCTCGGTCTTGGCCGGGGCACAGAGCAGCAGGCACACCGGGATGCCTTCTTTGTGGGCATTGCCCCGGCCTTGGAGGCCCAGGGCTTCAGGCAGCGCACGGGCGAGTCATGTCAGAGGCAGTTCCAGTCCTCATGAGACCCCCCTTGTGTGTGACGTTCCCACCCCCCTCCCCTTCCCTTCCCTTCCCTCCCCTGCTCACCCCCCAGTGCAGCCTCAACGTGGCTTGGGGGTGGCATCGCCTTCTGCAGGAGGGAGGGGACGGCCACTCTCCCCTGCAGCAGGTGGCTGATGCACAGGGTGCCCTGTGGCGGCTGGGCTCAGGCACCTCGCTCACCTGTCACCTGCCCTGCGCCCACCACATGACTGGCGCAACCCCCATGCCTCCGGTCAGCCCCTTTGCGACCGGGCTGCGACAGACCCTGCGGCAGCTGCCATGGATGGACGCTGACACATGCAGACAGAGGCCTGCACATGCCTGAGCCAGACACGGAGCCTGGAGAAGAGCCTGCCTGCCTGGGAGGTAAGTGTTGCCTGGATCCTGGGGTGGTGCTGGGCCACAGAAACTGCAGCCTGCCTAACTCAGGCATAACTCTGACCTAACTCAGGCATAACTTCTGCCTAACTTAGGCTGCACTTAGGCCACACTTATGCCTGACTTGGAGAGGAGTTGGGTTGGAATGGGCTGTGAGTCTCCAAATCCAGGCTCTCTGTCATTTTTTAAAACAGCCCCTGTTCTTCCAAGGTGTCTTAATATACCAATGGTGGGCTGGGTCAACCAGCTGGGGTCTTGCCATATCAAAGACTAGGGAACAGTAACAATACCTAAGCATCATTTCTCTGGGTCTGGTACAAACTTGTGACACTTTCTCCCCTCCCACCTCTTACAGCACTGTGGACAAAACAACCCATTTACAGCAGAGCTGAGTTAAGCAAAGCACTTTATATATACTACAAAATAGGAGGAAGAGGAACTGGTCATGGGCAGGACGTCTGGCTCAGTTGGTAGAGTGATTGTCTCATAAATGCCTGAAGATCTGAAGGACGGCAGTTCAAGACAGCCGGAAGTGTCTGTGTCTGTCAGAGAGCTGCCGGCACGCCGAGTTGATAAGTTGCAGAGCCTCTGTGGGGGAGTGGAACTGCAGCTGCAGCACTTGAGTGGCAGTCAAGGTTGCCTGTCAGCTGAAGCGTGGTGAGGCGAACGCCAGAGAGAGAGAGAGAAAGAGAAAGAGAGAGAGAGCTGGACTGTGAAAGCAACATGTAGAATGAAGGGTTCTACGAAAGATTAGAACATCATTGTATTGTAAAAACCTCCTGGGGTTTAGAAAGCCTGCCCATGTACACCGCCTTGAATTAAAGTCGGAGGAGAAATCCAATGACCAAGAAAGATGGTATATAAATACTGTAGTATTATTATTATTATTATTATTATTATTATTATTATTATTATTATTATGGTCGCTTGGACAAGGGGACATGAAACAACAAGACAGGAAAAGAACCTAATGCAGAGGTTCCCAAACTCCTGTGTAGACCTTACGCTGCTGTAAGTAGTTGCAGGGGACCCCGGCAGCAGTAACAACAGCACCCCCAGGATTGCGCAGGCAGCGCAGCAGGGGGGGAAAGTGCTTTCTTTATTTCCCTGAGGGGTGTACTGGTCCTTCGGGGGTGGGAGCCTGCAGACCCTTCTGCAGGTTTCTCCACACCTCAGAACAGCTCTCCGACACAATTGTGACCCACTTGTGGTTTTCCGACGAACGATGATTCTGAATGATTCAGAGAGAAAACACACTTTTAGCATTCAAATTCCTAGCTGTTATAAAGTCATTAATGTCCCCCTTTTATTGAATGGGTACTGAGGCCAAGGGACACTAACTTGCCCAAAATCAGGCGGTGAGCATATGGAAAAGCAGGGAAACGATGCCAGGTTGAAGGCCAACACTCTATTCACTGTACCGGTCCACATCAGCTCTGTAAATTGCTTCAAATGAACCAGTCCTTCCTTGTTCACAATGGGTTGGACAGACCCACATGCTGAGATCCATTGTTAGATGTTAGGATGAGACTCTGAACCCCAAACCCCTGATCTTGGTTTGGCTGGGAGATTTGAACAAATTCAGAATTGAAATAGAAAAGCTAAATCAAACAGTCCGGGACAGTTTGGCTTCTAATTTCAAACCCTTAAATTGTCAAGTGCTTGGATCTGGAAGGTTGGTATGTGGTTTGGACTCTTTTCCCATAAATGACTTCTTCTTTGCCAGGCACATTTCTGCTTACCAAGCTCACAGTGATATTTCAAAAGCTTGCTTATGATGCATTGTCTTTTTAAGATAGGAAGCTCACAGACAGTTTCTAAACAACAATGGAAGCTGCAATGCTAAGCCCACCTACTAGAAAGTGGTCAGGACTTGCTTCCAAGTAAACATGCCTAGGAGGATTGGGCTGTAGGGCGAACTGAAAGAGAATACCAATGTCCTGAAAGATGACAGTGACACTCAACACACGGACCAGTTCCGGAAAGGTAGCAGTGTTTGTCTGTGGGAACAAAAACAACAAAGATTCTTGATTCAGACTAACCAGGTGATTGTAGCATCAGCTTTCTTTGCCCATCATGCATCTGATGAAGCAGACTAGTCCACAAATGCTAGAATAAATATGCTTAAGGTGTCACAAGGCCCTTTGCTGTTGTTAAGTTTATAAGCTGCCGTACAAGCAAAACAGGACTAAAAATAATGAGCATTCAGCATGTGTTGTGCAGGGCCTCTGAGAGGCATTTTATCAGGGGGTACAAAGTTTCTTTTGAGCCCTTTCTCAAAGGGGAGGGGGGGTTCAAAACAGGGCAGGGGGAGGGAAGCAATGCCTGGAAAAGTCTCCAGAGCCCAGGTCTACCAGGCTTCCCAAGGCAGCGCCCTGGTCAACCTGCTGGGTAGACCTGGCTTCCCGGTTAGTCCGGCCTCCGTCCTTCACTCTCTATGAGGCCAGCTGAGATCCCAGGAAATTTCTGTGCCCCGTCTTTTGGTTCCTGGGCCCATTTTTTGACTCTGGGCCCGGGTACAATTTACCCCCTTTTTAACACCCCCCCCCTATGGGCCCTGGCGCGGTGTATTGACTGTGCAGAGTCCCTTTAGGGTTGTGCAGAAGAGGGCATTTTGGCAGTTGCAGCTTGCCAAGCAGGCATGGTGAATTTCCTTCTTTTGCACAACTGTGATAGGTGCTGGTCCTGCACCATTCCCCTCGTCCCTTGAGGGCTGTGTCCACACTCCATGCATCTCTGCATGTCGACAGGATGCCAGACGTTTTTAAACAACAAGCCAAAGTTACACTTCAGTACAGAGGAAAGTCCTGATTTGTTATCTCAGACATATACATGACCCTCCTTCGCTATAGAACTTGTTGTCTCAGTTATGTTTTTCCATCCCAAGTAAGTTACACACCAAGTTTGAAGTCTTAAGCTAGAAAAAATATTTTCTTACCCATTGCAGATTAGTCCTTAATTTGGCTCTTCTGGGATACTTGGAGATGTTTTTATTACCACAATTGTTAATTGCCCCAGCTAGAGAACAACATTCTCTTTCCAATGCATCCTAATTTCCAATTGCCCTGAGAGCCTTGAGCAAGTGCCATATATTTCTCCTCGTTTCCACAAAGTCTAATCATTACACTGCATACAAAGCTGGGATTGTTTGGTAGGCCAGTTTATTTCATTTCGCTTCGCCAGAGCCAAGCTAAACACCAGTTTTACTCATACAAAAGTTGAAATAGTGGCACCAATGAAAGAGGAAGAAAAACAGTTTCACTCACTGGCTTTTGCGCTTTGCATGAGACTTACATAGCCACAGCTCTCTGTGTGCTTTGCAGCAGTTTTGCTTTACACTCAACTGTCCGGCTTGGATTTGAAATGAAAAATGTCAACTCTCTAAAGAGAACGCCTGGGTTTGTGTAATGAGAGAACAGATTTTAAAATCATTTGGCTAATGGGTTGGAGAAATGCAGGACCCAGGGGGGGGGGGGTTCCTTGGGAGCCCAGAGCTTTACTTCTGCTTTGCAGACCTCTTGGTTGACTGGGTATTTTCATCCCCTTCAGCCTAAGCGACACGAGTCTCCATCATTGCATCTAGTGGCTGGCAGAAGCCACCAAAAACACTGGCAACTTAATTTCATAATGTACATTTTATTGATATCCAGAAATTGCCTGTTTTCACACATAGTTATAAGTACCAATCTGTTGTTTGTCCTTTGTGTCCGTGCATTGGGGACGTGGAGGTGGGGCACGGTCCATAGTGGGTCCTTGTCCTAACTCAGGACTGGTTGGATGCCACTCTAAGTTCTGGCCCTAGGGAACCTGGGCATAGGAAGCAAGACCAACAGTAAAAGAGGTGGAAGCTATATACATATTTTCCAGGTGTCGGCAACACTCACAACTAGAACCAAAAACTCTTGGCTGGCTGCTCTGTCTCATAAGCTGCTGTCTGGATTATCTTTAACATCAGTAAGGGTTCCCACGTTCTGCTCTGGGTCCAGGCTGCCCCCTGGCTCTCCCAAACAGGAAGACCTATAAAGGACAGGACCTGCTTGGCTCATTCTCTGGCTTAACTCTTTTACAGCGTCAGCGCAATCCTATCCAACTTACACCACCGGTGTAACCAGCGGGGGAGGACAGGGCGGGAGGCTTTGGAGGGGAGATTTAAATCCCCTTTGAATCCCCCTTTGGAGGGGATTTGAATCCCCTTTCCGTTCTGGGGCCTCCTGTTCTGCCTGCACCGCTGGTTACACCGGTAGTATAAATTGGATAGGATCGCGCTGTTACTCTTTTACCCAGAGCTCAGCCTTCAGGGCCGCCTGAAGAGAAGCAGGCCTAGGCGTTGCTGCAGTAAACAGAGCCCATCCACGAGCATAATATCATTGATGAGCCTGAACTGCGAGGTGGTTGTACTGTATAAGAAACTGAAGGCCAGTTCCTATCCAGTTGGTTGGTGTCTATGAGACCAAACAGAGTGACTACCAGCAGCGTCACTGCAGGGGGGACAGAGCTCCAAGTTCCGTAGGGCTCTGGCCCTCCGTTACATGACGGGAGAAAGCGGCCCTGCCTGCGAGGGGGTGGGGCCGCTTTCTCCCATCGTGTAACGGAGGGTCAGAGCCCGACGGAACTTGGAGCTCCGCCCCCCTGCTGCTGGTGACTACCTCTCTGCCCATTCCTGCTTTACGAATCTGGCCATTGGTGGTACCCAAGGTACTGTTAGTGGTCTTTCCCACATCACCCTAATATGACTGGAGCCTGACTTGATCTGGAAATTTCAACAAATTTCAACAAATCACCCCAACCTGGCTTCACTGTTATGTGCTCTTATGCACAGCCTACCAAATACTGGTGGCTTGATATAGCCTCTGGTCCTTCCCAAGGACCTTGGATATTCACAAATATTAGTGTTATCATTGTTATCATTATTATCATTATCATCATATTTATATGATATATTTATATACCACTTTTTGACAAAAAGTTCACAAAGTGGTTTACAGAGAAAATCAAATGAATAAATGATCCCCTGTCCCAAAAGGACTCACAACCTAAAAAGATACTGAAGAAATGCCAGCAACAGCCACTAGAAAAGACACTGTGCTGGGGTGACAAGGGACAGTTACTCTCCCCCTGTTAAACATCAGATGAGCACCACTTGAAAAAGTACCTCTTTGCCCAGTTAGCAAGGGTACTAGCAAGGGTACTAGCCAGTGTTCCCTCTAAGAATCCCCACTACTGCATGGAGCCCTTCCATGGCTGCACAGCAGTGGACCGGGGTATCTGAATCCTCAGCAATGACATAAATGTGTCATCGCCGACTTCTGGGTAGCCAAGCTCTGAGCTGCGCGGAGCTTGCAGCCACACGGTCATGCAGCTTGCGGGAAACAGTGATACTAGCAGGAGTACTGTATTGGGTTTCTTTGTCAGATGGGTGGCTCATTCCCTTTTCTTCCATGTTTTCTTAAATAAATTCCATAATCACGGATTATATATATAATTTTTAAAATATATTTTATTACCCTAATTCTTTTTAAATTAGGGCCAGAACCTCAGGACTCCAGCTACAGGCTTCATAAGAAAAAAAATGCTTCAGGGATTATGTGTGGCTTATTTCTTCCCACCACTCATATAATCTAAACACCAATTAATAATTCTACTTTTCAGATTCCTATATTTAGTACTTTGTGGGTAAAAGGCAGAAAGATTATACATACAGTGTGAAGCTTGCCTTGGAGATCTCCTTGCTTACAAGCCTCACCTCCTTCCTAGGGAGCTTATATCAAAGGGACTCAGAATGGGAGCCCATTGACTGCACTGGTTTTTCTCTCCTAGTGTACGTGGAGGCTTCAACCCAGCAGCCTCGGTTTAAGTTTCCATTTTATATCAACCAGATCCATGTCCTTATCAGAGACAAAGCCAGGATGGTGTAGTGGTTCTGGTGATGGACTTAGACCTGAAAGATCCAGGTTCAAGTCCCCGCTCAGCCATGAAACTTCCTGGGTGACCTTGGGCCAGTCACTATCTCTCAGCCTAACCTACCTCACAGGGTTGTTGTGAGGAGAAAAGGAGGGAAGGAACCATGTACACCACCCTGAGCTCCTTGGAGGAAGGGTGGTATAAAAATATGAAAAAATAAATAAAAATAAAATAATCATGTTTTCTGTAAGCCCCCTGATGAGCAGCCCAATCCTGTGTAAAGATACTCTGGGCCAGTCACAGTTCCTGCACCCTTCCCAGGCTGCTCCGGCGTGGCCCAGGGACTCCTTTGGAGAAGGGGACATTCATCCCCTTCTCCTGGTGTAGGGCTGCCCAGACCCAATGGGCCTCCTCCAATTTACAGAGGATTGCGCCATGGGTCACATGACACTCCTGTTGATCAGCTGAATACCTGTTGAGTTGCATGGTCTTCCCATGGGTCAGCTACCCACATGGGTGTCTCACATATAGGCCATCGTTAAAACAGGAGTGAGGCAAATTCCATTTCTTGTTGAAGTCGGCTCATAAGGGGTGATGATTGTCATATTTACAAATAATACCAAAATGCAGCAAAATAGATTTCCTTTGGACTGCTTGAAAGAAAATGCAACTCATTTCAACTGACATTTAGACATTTGTATTGCCACTGAACCATTTCTGTAGCTAGACAGATATTTATTTATTGAGCATGTCACAAATGATATTTAAAGGAAAGATTTGTTTCCATAAATACTGATCATCTTGATGTCTTAATAGCCTCGTAAAAAGTTTTCAAAATTGGAATATAGGGAAACTGTGAAAAGATGGTTGTGATTTGTACAATTTCAAAAAGTAAATCATTCTTGAGCAAATAACAGTTACTTGTAAATGCCAGCCTATACACTCTGGATCTGATGAAAGAGATTTATTTGAAATAATATGATTTCATTAAGACCCTGAAGCGCAAAGTTTGAATGCATTTGTATAAATTTATCCTTCTTTAGCAAAATGCTTAACTGCATGTTTCACTTTAAATACAAGCCAAATTAAGCATGAAAAATGTTAGTCATCTGGGAGAAGAAACTTTGGTTTGACTTCAGCACTGGTGCACCAGAAGGTACTGGATGGGGGTAGGGGAAGTAGCAGAGTAATCAGCGAAAGTCCCCTTCCTATGGAAAAAGGATTTCTCCCAGTACCCAGGCTATCTGCTATCAGAAAAACACACACACAAAAGAGCGGAGGCTTGGTGAAGGTTTCAAAAAGGAAAAAGTAAAATCTGTTACTGCTTCCATTTCTGCCCCTTCTATTTGCCAGGAATTGATGGGACCAGATGCCATGATCTTGGTTTTATTAATGTTGAGTTTCAAGCCAACTTTTGCACTCTCCTCTTTCACCCTCATCAAGAGGCTCTTTAGTTCTTCTTCACTTTCTGCCATTAGGGTGGTATCGCCTGCATATCTGAGGTTGTTGATATTTCTCCCGGCAATCTTGATTCCGGCTTGTGATTCATTCAGCCCTGCATTTCTCATAATGTACTCTGCATATAAGTTAAATAAGCAGGGTGACAATATACAGCCCTGCCGTACTCCCTTCCCAATTTTGAACCAGTCGGTCGTTCCATGGCCGGTCCAAACTGTTGCTTCTTGACCCGCATACAGGTTTCTCAGGAGACAGGTAAGGTGGTCTGGTACCCCCATCTCTTTAAGAATTTGCCACAGTTTGTTGTGATCCACACAAAGGCTTTTGTGTAGTCAATGAAGCAGAAGTAGGTGTTTTTTTTGGAACTCTCGTGCTTTCTCCATGATCCAGCGCATGTTGGCAATTTGATCTCGTGTCTAGTCTTTTTAAAAAAAGGAATAATCCAAAATCATCCACTGGTTCAGTGTTGGAGTAGCCCAGTGTCCCAATCCAAATCTCTTTGAAAACAGCAGCAAGCTGCATGCATACAACTATGTGGAAGAAGGCAAAATGAGTTTAGGAAGGAGGCCCAGATTCAAACAGTTTGAGAGATGCTGCTTTAATCATCCTTGATGCTTCCTACTTTTCTGAGCACTAGGACATCCCTGAAGCATCCTCTTTGGAGATCGAAAAGGATCTTAGCACAGGATCATTTGTACAGTCTGCAAGGTGAAAGTGTTTGCTTAACGGCCTTTGATGTGTGGCGGCTACTGGACACAACTCATCGTCACAGAGGAACCAATTTGGCAACTGTCACCGTTACCAGT
This sequence comes from Plestiodon gilberti rubricaudatus, assembly GCA_026170595.1. Lineage (NCBI taxonomy): Eukaryota > Metazoa > Chordata > Lepidosauria > Squamata > Scincidae > Plestiodon > Plestiodon gilberti. The sequence continues at coordinate 215,202,168 of JANXHW010000002.1, read as the reverse complement.
CGGAAAACGAAGGCTGAATTGTGCAGTAAAGTGGCCAAAGGAATCTTTTTGGGACTGTAAAGCTACTATCTGAGGGAGACGGATGTTGCACTGTCTGTCTTGGTGCTTTCTTTCTCCCCGCTGCTAAAATGTGTATGCTTTTCTAAAGAAATACATATCATACAATTATAATTTTCTCCTCACAAGGAAAAAGTTGCTCACGGACCATTCTAGTGTTCCGAAAAATGGAAAGCATGAAACAGTACTGAGGCCATGGCTCCTTTAATGAATCCTTGAATTGATGTTCACCAAACATTTAATTGGAAAAAATCAGTAGCAATTTCATCCCCTCCATGTTGACATTGACTGATCTTTAAAGGGCAACAATCAGAGAGAACGAGGGGCAACTTCAGCCTTCATTGGAAGTAACAACTTAAACAAATATTCGATAACTTTCGGTATATAAAGGCACACAGGAAGCAGGGAAGGGCAACCCAGAACAGCCAGTCCAACCTCCCAGTTGCATTTCTGTCATGAGAAAAAGCTAAAACCAGATCCACGTGGATGTTATACAAATAACTTTGCTTCAACACAGCAAGTCAGTGAATAAAAGAGACTGTGTCTGGATGGGGGAAATAAATGTGATGTTAATTATTAATTTTGACAAGTCTGAATTCCTTGATAATATATATTTTTGGGAGTGTTGAGACTTCTGAGAGGGGGAAAAAAAAACCTTGAAGACGAATGAGTCAAACTTGTGGCTTGGACTCTCACTCCGCGGCATACAATAAAAAGGGCTGTGTTAATAAAATGGGTTGTGACAGCCCTTGGTGAGTGTGGTCTAGCTTTGTGTGTTTAATAAAAGGGTTTACAACTGTGGTATTAAAAAGGAGGATCTACAAGTGCAAAGTCAGTTTGGAGGATATTATCTCAAAGTTTCTGTGAGTTCACTACCCTCCCAGGCACACAAGGCCCTTCTCAGCTGGGGTAGCATTTGCAGTTCATGTGTGATGGAATGTCATAAGGTTTACAGTTCAAGATGAAACCCGTGGTTTGCATTCGCCAACCACAAACCATTCTGTCAATCTGCGCCAGTCCCAGCGTGAAGAATGAAAACGCTTTCTGCTGCATACAGTGCTTCCTTTCCTAAGGAAAAATCGCATCTGAGGCAGAGGATGTCATGGCATTCTCTCCAACATCACACAGGTCGGGGCACACTTGCAATATGTAGATTGCACAACACAGTCTATGCAAGTTGGGCCCATTGTCTTCAGTGCGACTTCTTATTCCCAAGGAAGTGTGTATACTAGAACTGGATCCCTGGTCTCATCACTGGTCAAACCGCCACCCAGGCAGGTTGCTGAAGCTTCTGCTCTGCCTGCTACCTTCATTCATTCATTCTGCCATGGCTTTTCCTCCACTGTGTTTTTTTTAAGATGGGGTGGGGCTTTTTGTTAGTTTGGTGAAAGATATGCTAGCAAGCAAAGCAGGATTGTATGACAAACTATTGCCAACTGTTAGAAAGGAGCATGTGAAATGGTAATGTATATTATATACATTAGAGGGGAAAAAGATGTGTCCACCACCATTCCCAGCCCTGGGTTTTCCATTCTATGACCCCAGGTACCAGTGATGTAGACTTGAGTCTATTGACTCGGACTTGACTTGGCGACTGTAAAAGACTCAAGAGACTCAACTCGAGACTTGGAGTCTTTTACAAGTCCAATTTTATTCAGGTTTAAACCAGTTTCCCCCATTAAATAGACAGGGACTCACAACTCGCAACCAAAGACTTGGGACTTGGGGGCAAAGACTTGAGACTTGACTTGAGACTTGAACCCAGAGACATTTGTTACTTGACTCGAGACTTGGAGTCAGAGATTTGATCCACATCCCTGCCAGGTACAGGGATGAAACAGAAGAATGGTGCAGAAAAGAAGGACTGTCCCTGGTAAATAGGGATAGTTGGAGCATATGTCAAGTGTTCCCTCTTTCGTGATGTAAAGAAGCAGCACATGAAGTCTGTGTGGAGTTTGAATGGTGTCCCATGTCCAAGAGTTTTTTTCTGGCCTGGAAAGCTCACATTTATTTCAGTGTTTAATATTAGAAGTGTTTTGGGTCTTTATTTAGAAGTTTGGTGATGTTTTTGTGACCAGAAATATGCCGTAAACTCTTACTTACAGTATGTATATAAATTAGCCTATGGTGGAATTGATTTTGTAAAAAGTCATTTCGCTTAAAGTTGCCATTTCCAGGAACCTATTGACAACCATTAGCGTCACTGCAGGGGGGGGCGGAGCTCCAAGTTCCGCCGGGCTCTGACCCTCCGTTACACGACGGGAGAAGCACTTGCTTTCATCGGCCGGAATGGCTCCAAAGGCGAGGGGGCAGGGACGCCTTCTCCCGTTGTGTAATGGAGGGTCAGAGCCCGGCGGAACTTGGAGCTCCGCCCCCCATGCAGTGATGCCAGTGCCAACAACTTTAAGTGAGGACTTGCTGTATTCCACTTTCTTGAGAACCAAATGCTCTAGCTAAGTGTTTCCTTTATTCTACAACCAAATGCTCTAGCTAAGGATTTCCTTTATTCCAGGAAATCCAAGGCATTCCCACCCCCTGCATTAGCTCATTCTCCTTTATACATTCCTATCAACTACAAGTGGCACCTACTATACGGCAAGGTTACCATAACTTGTAAACAGGTCATAAAAAGTCATTTTAACAACAACAACAACAACAACAACAACAACAACAACAACAACAACAACAACAACAACAACAACAACAACAACAACAACAACATTTATATGCTGCCTTTTCTTGGTCATCAGATTTTTCCTCTGACTTTTATTCAAAGGCAGCTCACATAGTTAGGTTATCCTAAACCCCCAAAGGGGGTTTCTACAAATGCAATACAAAGTTCTAATCTTGCATAGAACACTACATTCCTGATGGTTTCCTTCACAGTCTGGCTTCTCTCTGGCATTCATTTCCCATGCTCAACTGATGGCAACCCTGTCTCCACTCAGAGTGCTGTGAATTTTTTCCTCACTCTCACCAAGGACTTTCTGCAGATCGTCAGCAGCGTGTCAACAGCTCTTGACAGCTTACGGATACTTCCGGTCTCAAACTGATGTCCTCAGATCTTCAGGCATATGAGACGGCAGCTCTACCACTGAGACAGACCTCCTGCCCATACCCCTGTTGTGGAAGGGTTTAAAGAAAGGCAACACACTAATAGATAGATTGAGCTAGGTACAACATAGATTATCTTCTCTTTGAAAGAACAAGGTAGAAGTTTTCACAAACCTTTGTAAATGAACTAGACACAATTATTGTAGAACCTGGAGATCACCTCACATCTGGCTAAAGCTGAACTCCTACATTTCCACTATGTGCCAGTCTTGTTTCTTCTCTAGTGTTTGAAGGGCGTTGCATATGCTTAGGAACCTTGGCTAAGCTGAAATACAAGCTTCCAGACAGATTAGAAACATTTAAAACTACTAAGGCATAGTTGAAGGCACAGCTTCTCATGGCAGATATGTCATTTACAGTATATAGTTAGATCGATGAGTGTTTTTATTGTCTCCCAAATCCTTCAATCCTAAAAGTTTTCATCAGTGATTTATGCACCAGATTTTCTCTGTCTTGCCACAATTTCCCTCGAATTCTAGTTATCTCCTATACAAAGATTTTTGTCAATAGTGTATGTGTTCAATTAACAGCAATGCTCTTTTTGTTAAAAAAAAAATCTGAAACAACCTACATTACAGTTATTGCCGACAATCCCCTAGCTATTAATTTAAATTGGATCTTTTCCCCTTAATTTCAGTTGTAGCAATAACACATTCTCCATCACATCTGTGAAAAATACATTATAAATGAACTAAATGCATGTTCATCTTTTCTGAACAATGCAACATTCCTTCTGATGTTTTCAATCATGCTTCAAACATGGGGTGGGGGAGGGGGAAAACTCCTCACTCCATAAAATAAGAGTGGGTTTCTCTTTATATACATTATATATAGAAAGAGAGAGATGAAATCACAGGGGCCTGTGGTACACATTAAATGACTCATATGCAATTGAATTATATCCCACACATGAGGAAAAATGGTCTCCACTTGCATGTGAGCCACAGCTCACGAAATTGCAAATAATGCCTCAGATGGCAAATAAATGTGGCATCCATTAGTATTACACACAAGTGCTGTTGCCATAGTATCATATGAAAAATGGCGCTTTTCTCAGGCTGGGGAATACAAGAAATCTCACCTCTACTACCTGCACAGCAGACTTACTTGTTGCTTTCTGTTCAAACTGCTATTCTGTCTTTTGCATTGCTCTGACACCACCGCCTTCTCAGAGTCTACCGTTTCAGTTCCTCTGTTGGAACCGTCTTTTGAGTCATTGCGACTGGCTGGTCGATGCCCTCAGAATAGACCAAACAGGTCAGGAAAAGTGGATATTGAGCCTCTTAATTCATAAGCACCAGGCCAGACTCCAAAACGCCAAATTTTCTCCTATATACTGTACCAGTTCAGTGTAGGTAGGCATTAGCAGGTGGGCTGCAGATGGCTTAGTAGAATCTCCTATATATATAAAAAGGAGAAAAGTTTGGCTTTTATCAAAACAGGCAAGATGGGAAATGCAATCTAAAATAAAGCAGGAAGGAGAAATGATTTGAGAAGGTCCTGTTGATGATGTCAACTTAGCAAATGCATCCTTCCCTATGCAAGAATGTGAATGTGTAGAAACAAGGGAGGGCACAAAACGGTGACGGTAGTTCTGTCCCGGATCTGACCGACAAGTACCATGCCTGTGTATTCATAAGATAGAGAGCCACGCGTGGCATCCATGGGGTTCCTAGACGGTGGTCACCCATCCAGGGACTGATTAGACCTGTACCTGCTTAGCTTCCGCAAGGTGGCTATATCATGTACCATCAAACCACGCCCTGGGGCATTTTCATTCATGCTGGAGGTTCCACTTCAGGAGGCTACACTCTTGCTCAAAATATGTATGTAAGAATCTGACCAAAATCTAATTAGTCCAACATTCTGTCTCCAACAGCATCCAGCCAGTTACTTTTCGGGACTCACAAGCATGAAGGTGATAGTCTCCAAATAAAAGGGAGAGACAATTTCCTTCCTGCTTGTGAGTCAAAGGGCCCAATCCTATCCAACTTTCCAGCACTGATGCAGCAGTGCCAACGGGGCATGTGCTACATCTTGTGGTGGTGGGGCAGTCAAGGATGCCTCCTCAAGAGAAGGGAATATTTGTTATCTTACCTTGGGGCTGCATTGCCTTGAGGTAAGCATTGGTGCTCGAACGTTGGATGGAATTGGGTCCAAACACATTCTGTGACATTTACTATTCAGAATTTTATTGCTTTTAGTGACCATGGACAATAGCTATTGATAGACCTATTCAGGGCCAGCTTTAGGCCGATTGGACTGATTTGGTCCAATCGGGCCCCATGCTTAGGGGGCCCCCACAGCAGCAAGTGCACTCTCCTGCAGCTGCCGGACAAACCCAGCAGCTGCAGGAACACAAAGAGGCCCTTTGGCTCAGAGCTCAGCCACTTTTCGCTGCACTCCGAGCCAAAGGTGAATGGCAGCTGATTGCTGCCCCTCCTCCTCATGCCACCCCTCCTCCTTGCGATCGACTGCCCTTCAGCTTGGAGCACAGTGAAAATCAGCTGAGCTCCAAGCCAAAGGGCAGCCAATCATGGCATGAGGAGATGAGGTGGCAATCGGCTGTCCTTCAACTTGGAGCGCAGCGAAAAGCGGCTGTGCTCTGAGCCGAAGGCGAAGGGCAATTGATCGCCAGGAGGAGAGGCGGCGATCAACTGCCCTTTGCCTTCGTCTTGGAGCACAGCAAAAAGGTGGTTGTGCTCCGAGCTGAAAGGTAACCGATTGCCGGCCGGCCTCCTCCTTCAGGAGAACCCAGAAGTCACTGATTGGGCCCCGCAGTTCCTATGGCCAGCTCTGGACCTATTCTTCTTCTCCCTGAATCTGCTAAATCCTTCCTGAAAGTCATTTTCTACAATGACTTGTAAATAAGCATTTATTTAATTGATTGTTTCAACTATTTCTAGGATGTTTTTTTTTAATTTGGAAAAAACATATAAAGTCACATACACACCATAAAACAGTAAAAACAAAGCACATTTTAAAGAACATTACAGATCTTAAAACAATGTGAAAACAAAGCTTAAAAATCCACCTAATGTGGCATCAGTATCATTTTTGTTGTTCAGTCGTTAAGTCATGTGCGACCCTTCATGATCCCATGAACCACATCCCGCCAGGCCTTCGTGTCCTCCACTATCTTCCTGAGTTCGCTCATTTTCATGTTCGTTGCATCGGTGATGCTGTCTAACCATCTCATCCTTTGCCTTCCCCTTCTCCTTTTGCCTTCAATTTTTCCCAGCATCAGAGTCTTCTCCAGAGAGTCCTCTCTTCGCATTAGGTGGGCAAAATATTTGAGTTTCAGCCTTAGTATCTGTCCTTCCAGGGAACAGTCAGGGTTGATTTCATTTAGGATTGACTGATTTGATCTCCTAGCAGTCCAAGGGACTCTCAGGAGTCTTCTCCAGCACCACAGTTCAAAAGCATCTATTCTTCGGCGCTCAGCCTTCCTTATGGTCCAACTCTCGCAACCATACATTGCTACTGGGAACACCATTGCCCTGACTATGCGAACTTTTGTTGGCATGGTGATATCTCTGCTTTTTATTATGCTGTCTAAGTTTGCCATAGCTTTCCTTCCAAGGAGAAAGCGTCTTTTAATTTCATGGCTGCTGTCTCCGTCTGCAGTGATCTTGGAGCCCAGAAAAGTAAAATCTGTTACTGCTTCCATTTCTGCCCCTTCTATTTGCCAGGAATTGATGGACCCAGATGCCATGATCTTGGTTTTATTAATGTTGAGTTTCAAGCCAACTTTTGCACTCTCCTCTTTCACCCTCATCAAGAGGCTCTTTAGTTCTTCTTCACTTTCTGCCATTAGGGTGGTATCGTCTGCATATCTGAGGTTGTTGATATTTCTCCGGGGAATCTTGATTCCGGCTTGTGATTCATTCAGCCCTGCATTTCTCATAATGTACTCTGCATATAAGTTAAATAGGCAGGGTGACAATATACAGCCTTGCCGTACTCCCTTCCCAATTTTGAACCAGTCGGTTGTTCCATGGCCGGTCCGAACTGTTGCTTCTTGACCCGCATACAGGTTTCTAAGGAGACAGGTAAGGTGTTCTGGTACCCCCATCTCTTTAAGAATTTGCCAGTTTGTTGTGATCCACACAATCAAAGGCTTTTGTGTAGTCAATGAAGCAGAAGAAGGTGGTTTTTTGGAACTCTTGTGCTTTCTCCATGATCCAGCGCATGTTGGCAATTTGATCTCTAGTTCCTCTGCCTCTTCGAAACCCAGCTTGTACGTCCGGTAGTTCTCGGTCCACGTACTGCTGAAGCCTAGCTTGTAGGATTTTGAGCATAACCTTGCTAGCATGTGAAATGAGTGCCATTGTGCGATAGTTTGAGCACTCTTTGGCACTGCCCTTCTTTGGAATTGGAACTGACCTTTTCCAATCCTTTGGCCACTGCTGAGTTTTCCAAATTTGTTGGCATATTGAGTGCAGCACTTTCACAGCATCATCATTTAGGATTTTAAGTAGCTCAGCTGGGATATTATCATCTCCACTAGCTTTGTTGTTAGTGATGCTACCTAAGGCCCACTTGACTTCACTCTCTAGGATGTCCGGCTCTGGGTCAGTGACCACACCAGCGTGGTCATCAGGAACATTAAGATCTTTCTTGTATCATAGAAATGATCTAAAAGGCCAAGGGGAATCAAAAGGTCTTTGCCTGCCTCGAAAGGCATGGGCGGTCAGGTGAGCTTCCCTGGGGAGGGCATTCTACAGACAGGCACCACAGCTGAAAAGGTCTTGTCCCCAAGGATCTCCCACCTCACATCCAAGGATGGTGCACCCAGAGGATGACCTCTAATGAAGATTTCAGTGGATGGGTATTTATATGTGGAACACAGGTTACATAGGAAGATGCCATATGCAGAGTCAGACCATTGGTCTATACCAATGGTCCCCAAACTGGGAGGCTCTGCTCCCAGGGGAGCCGCGGAAACCAGACAATGGAGCCACGGAGTGCCACGGAATCCTTTTGGAAAACAGCGCAATGCCAATTGGCAGGCATCATCATAATGTAATGGGGAGCCGCGACCAATGGTCACCAATGTTCAAGGGAGCTGCAGGTCAAAAAAGTTTGGGAAACACTGGTCTATACTATTAGCTTGTATTATTGACACTGACAGGCAACGGCTCTCCAGAGTTTCAGACTGGTATTTCACAGGCCCACCTGGAGATGTCGGGGTTCAAACCTGAGACTTTCTGTACAGCAGGTGCTGTGGCCTCTCCCCTTAAGCTGGGTTTGGTCTGGGCTCAGAAGCCAGCCTAAAACATGGCAGGAGATGCTTCCTCCAGTACCTGAGCCCCAAGCCATGCAGGGATTTGAAGGTAAGCTCCAAGGCTTTGAATTGTGCTCAGAAACAGGCCAGTACCTAACACAACTATTTAAGTACAGGTTAGCATTCATGTTAGCCCCTGGGAAAGCGTCTACAATGCATTTTTGCGAGGGAATGTCACTAGGAGGTGACAAGACTGCTCTTCTGTGCTTCTTTGCTCTTGTAAATGTGCCCTCCTGTGGTGAAAGCAAGATACAACAAAATGCAATGTTGGTTGTCAGGTTCTGTGCGCTGAATTTCACATGGTTGGATTTTACCACATGTGGGTGCGTTTATAACAATGAGTCACCATGGAAGAATTGCAGGAGAGAATAGAATGTGCTTCTACTACCACAGCACATGGCATTCTTGTTCCTTGGCCAAGAAGACAACCTTGTTCTCCATGGAGGTCTCTGCATCCAACACCTTTTGAAAGCAGCGAACGCTGTTTCAAAATAGTGACGATAGAGCTAACTTTTAATAACTGGCACTCGGTTCCGTACTTTCCAGCTGTATCACAAGGCCTGGAGGCTTGATGTGCTTTTTACTGGCAGAATCTGAAAACAAGCTAAGAATATTTACTTATTATAGTGGGAAGAAATCAGATTTTCCAAATGCTAATATGTTGCCTGATGCAAACCAGAGTCCTGTTTCACAATGAATTAGCCAGCAGTCACTTAAGCTGAGTATGAAGCTGGGTTCCACATTGCTTTGTTTATATTGACTGCATTTATGACGCTTCAGAAGTTGCCAGTAAAATATTTATTTAGCAGTTAAAGCGTTCTGCAAATGATTTTGCTGTCTCAAAAGATAAATATCCTCGGCATGCTAAAATGAGACATTAGCGTGCTTGTTAAGGAAATTGCATTTTTATAAAATCCTCTCAAATTACAAATAGTCGTTCCTTTGTATTTGAAGTGGCAACACTGATTTCGGGTGATATTTGTTATAATTAGTTGGTGCACGGAGATTAGAAACATTAAATGTAATGTTGAACATACAGGAACACAGTCAAGCATATTTAAAAGGATTTTCAAACTAGCCCATGAAGGGATATGTTTGAGCTCAAGGAGATATTTGCAGTAAATGTGAATCAACAAGGGTGCAGTAAGTAATAGCTATACATTTCAAAGTCCTTCTAAAAACATTACTTAACGGGCAGCCGTTGAAATCCTGTATAGGCTGCAGTGGCCGGCCTAAAGGGCCGACCGCCACATCCTATCGAGTTCCTGGGCTGCCCCGGGGCAGCACTCATCTCCTTCCCCCAATGTAAGTGGCGGGAGGCCCTATGGACCTCCTCGAATGTATGTGAGCTCCAGAGCTCACGTACATTCACGCTGGCTGTACCTGGGGCCTGGAGGGATCTTTGGATACCGGGGATCTCGGCCCTCGGTATTCCCACCCCCTCCAGGCCCCCTCGCCATCCGGTCTGCCCTCCCCCTGCCCCTGCCCTGCCCAGCGTAGAACTTACCTGGTCCGGTGGATGCAGGGCCAGGGAATCGGTGGGGCGAGCAGCACAGGCCGCAGCGCCAGCGCTGCTTGCTCTCCGGGTGTCACGCAAGTGTTGCATGACACCCTGCCCCGGGGCAGTGCGTACACAGGATCGCGCTGTGACTTTTAAGTTTACTTGTGCAATATCTTTGTCGTAGACCAAGCAGAGTAGTGGAGGGAGGACAAGGGTGAAGAGCTGAAGTGTAGTGGTGCAGAGAGGGGCTTGGACTAGCATCAAAGGTGGAGATACAGGGAGACGAGGGATGCAACTAGGCAGGATGCAAGAGATGTACGATCAGGATTCTTTTGCATTTTTTTAAAGTTAATAACAACCCTGGTGGATGCAAGCCAGGACCATGGTGCTGGGGGAAGGGGAGTTAACCCTTTTTCACACCATTTTCCTAGCTCACTATATACAGTATATGGGTACCAGTAAGTTTTCCTCCATAGGTCAAATAGATACAGGGAAGCAATTTTGGTCAGGAAAAAAGGTGCAGGGGTAAAAGGTTAAACCTCTCCTCCCTGATGCCATCATCTTGATCAAATTGCCCCCCACCATTTATTTATTTATTTATTTATTTATTTAAAGAATTTATACCGCACCTTTCTCCCAACAAGGGCACTCAAGGCGGCTTACAACACAAACATTAAAATACATATATACACATTAAAATAATTAAAAACAATTAATTAAAACAATTTAAAATAAACAACCCCAGTGGGTCACCTGAATTTACAATTGTTAAAAGCCATTTGTTAAAAAGTCAGCCCACCATGTCAGACATCAAAAGCTATCCTAAATAAAAACGTCTTAAGGCCCCGCCGAATGGTCTCTAATGCACATATTCAGAGAGAGAGAGAGAGAGAGAGAGAGAGAGAGAGGGAGAATCCTGATCACGGATGTCTTGCATCATGTCTAATTTGGCCCGAGAACACTTATTCCATTTGTCCAGCGATGTTCTCATTGCAGGAACAATAACAAGAGGCTGAGCAATTAAAAGAGAGTACAGAGTTTGTGATTCAAGCATGGAAATGATCTCTTTACTTTTAACATCATTACCTTTGATCTCAGGATGACTTGGTCGTGTCATTTTTTTTTGGGGGGGGGGGGAATTACTGCATTTGAATGTACTCTTCTCCAGCGAAACCTGATCTGTGCCATATGAGGAAACCACTGTTGATGGCGGCCACCATGTCCCCATCTCCCTCCCGGCTGGTGCAGCCTTTACATGGCCTCCTCTAACTTCCGCCAGCTAAATAACTGGCGGAAATCCCCGTTCAACACCGGGGGAAGGGGATGAACGTTCTCTTTTCCCGCGTAGACCTCCAGGCTGCTCCAGAATGGCCATGAACGGGGATAGGATCCGGCGGGCTGTCCTGGGCCACCCGCTGGATAGTTAGTTAGGATTGGGCAGACAGACTTAGAAGTTTTTCTCCTCTCCCAATGCTTGAACCAGAAGCCCATCAATGAAGCTGATTAGTGGGAGATTTAGGAGGGACAAAATAAGTCACTTCTTCACACAGCACATAATTAAACTGTGAAATTCATTAGTGGTGATGGCCACTAGCTTGGATGCCTTTAAAAGGCTATTGGACAGATTAATGGAGGACAGTCCTGTCAATGGCTACTAGTAATGATGGCTATGCGTTACCTCCGGATTCGGCAACAGTAAGCCTTTGAAAACTAGTTGCCAGGGGAAATGGTGGGAGAGAGGTATGTCTTTCTCTCCTGCTTGTGGGTTTTCCAGAGGTAGCTGGTGGGGCACAGTGAGAAACAGTGTGGAACTAGATGGGTCTTGATCCAGCACTGCAGGGTTTTTCTTCTGCTATGCTCTTACAGTTCAGTGTATTCCAAGTCCAATTCTGAACCAAATCAAGTTCTGTCATGCCCATGATTAAAATCTGAGCTGAACAAAACTTGAGAGGCTGCAATGCTCACTTTGTATTTGAGGCAAACTTACAAGCTGCCAAGATTTGTATTTTGGAGCCAGGAAATACAAATCTGTGACATCAACAATCTTTTTAAATCCTACAACGTGGGATTTTATGCAAGTTCATAAATGCAAGAATATCACTTGATTACTATAGACATTGACTGGCAGCTGAATGTGCGAACTGTCACACTGGAAAGCGTTGCTGTTTGATGCCATGCGAAGGGAGGGCTGGCTGGTTGATAAGGTGAGCCGAAATATTTGTGCAAGCAGTGGATTTGCGAGGTGGTAAAATCCACCACAGCGTTAACAGCGTCTGGCCTCATAGCTGTCCCTGACCTGGCTGTGCTGGCAGAACAACGGAAACAGCCCCCCTGCAGCCGAAGCCTCCCGTGCGTGTCAGTTGGGAACTCTGCACAAGCGCTGAAGTCAGCTAGGTAGCAACAGCTGCCAACTGCTTGCCGTTGGGCAGATCTTGTTATGAGGCTTCATCAGAGTTACCCTGCTAACTGGGCAAAGAGGCACTTTTTAGGCACTTTTATGGTTTATTTTATTTTATTTTATTATAATACATAAAAAAACAATACAGAAAAAGAAAAAAGAAGGAAGAAAAGTACAGAATAACAGAAAATATCCAGATTAGCCACTAACATTTATACTTGAATTAATTCTTATAATTATTTGTACCCTGCCTAATTGCAGAGTAATCTATTCTTCTTATAATCATACATCAATTAAACTAATACTACCCTTAATTAAAAACAACCTCAATTTCTTACTATTTAAATCTAAAAGCAAATCGTCCTACTCAAAGAAGCCACATATCCATTAAATCATTCTTATTTTCCCTTGCATGTAAAATATCTATAAACGGTTTCCAATTCTTCACAAAAGTATCTACAGATTTCTCTTTCACTAACATGGTCAGTTTATCCGTTTCTGCCAATTACAAAGCTTTCAGGCAAAGAGGCACTTTTTCAAGTGGTGTTCCTCTTATATTTAGCGGGGGGGGGGTATAACTGTCCTTCACCCCAGCACAGTGTCTTTTCTAGAGGCTGTTTGCTGGTGTTTCTTCTGCTAAAGATTGTGAGCCCTTTTGAGACAGGGAGCCATTTAGTTATTTGATTTTGTCTGTAACTTTGTGAACTGTTTTCATGAAAAGTGGTGTATAAATATTATTATTATTATTATTATTATTATTATTATTATTATTAATCCCTGCTCATTGTGGGGAAAAGGGGCTGATTATTATTATTATTATTATTATTAATAACAATAAATAACAATAATAATAATAATATAATAAAATAATAATAATAATAATCAGCAGCCCCTTTTATAATAATTATTATAAATAATTATTATTAATTATTATTAATTATAAATAATTATTATTATTATTAATTATTATTATTATTATTATTAATAATAATAATAATAATAATAATAATAAGAAGAAGAAGAAGAAGAAGAAGAAGAAGAAGCCCCTTTTCCCCACAGTGAACTGCAGGGAAGCAATTGAAGTCCCTGCTGATCCTCCTGCCAGTGAACATGTTTTAATTTTTTAAGCAGTCGGCAGGTAGATGGGAATGTTGTTCTCTGTTTCGCTGTCTCTTCTGTGCTGCCTTTTCTCTTCTCCTCCGCTTCTCCTCTTTTCTGCCCCATTCCCCCCACAATGCCTTCTCACTTGGCCCCTTCTTCTTTGCCCACTCCCCCAATGTTGTCTTCTCTCTTCTCCCCACAGTTTGCTCCAGCTTTGTCAATTCTCTTGTTCTCAGTTTGCTCCAGTTTTGCCCTCTCCCCACCCCAAAACACTCTGGTTTTGCTTTATTTTTTTCCTCCCCAATCTCTGCATTTTGAAGAACCTGTGTGTTTCAACTTGAAACTTTCAAGTTTGGACTGGAGACAAGACTGACAGTGCAATCCTATGCATGTTTACTCAGAAGTAACAGCCCAATCCTATTGCGCTGCCCCACTGGTGGAACACACGTTCCACCAGCGCTGATGGCTGCAAAGCAGCTGTAAAGCACGTTCCAGCAATAGACAGAGTAGCACACTGTGGAAGCGCCAGAAGGAAGAAGGCCAGAGCCTCATTGTGTGTGTTGCCGGACCGCTGGCCACCCGCCAGAGCAGGTAAGCCAGTGGGGGAGGCAGGGGTTGGGGATTGCAGGGGTGAGGAGGGGGAAAAACTGGGCAGGGAGGGGGGAGGGACGGGGACAGGGAGGTTGCTGGAGGGGCTGGATGGCAATGGCATGCACTGGATCCTGTTCCCCTCTGACAGCAACCTCCCCGCCCCCTTTCCTCTACCTTCTGCCAGTGAAATTGCTGGCACAGGTCCAAGGAGACCCATTCTGGTGCAGGTTTCCCTTCCAAAATCACCCCGATCATCCCTCCTCCCCCCCCCCCACTTGATACAGCATGCACCTTTTTGGCATGGCTGCAGCAGCGAGGGGTGGAAAGGATAGGATTTTGATACTTTTTGTTTGCTCTAAGTAAATTATCACCCTCCTTTGAATTGTGGCTCTTTCCACAACATGGTCATCTATGATTTTATGTTGTTTTTGTACACAGGGGGCACCATCTCATCCTTTGCTTCAGGCAGCAGAATGTCCCTGCATGAAGGGATGAGAAAGTTCTGTGCCTGGTATTCTGTGACAGCTAATTCGGACCACATGATTGATGTGCAGTCATCAAGTGTTAAACATGCATGTACTGTACTAGCCAGTCCTAAAACAATTTTGCATTTGCTGGATTCAAAATAAAGTTTTTATTTTTCACCATCAGGGGGAAAACAACTTCTAAGCACCCCTGTCATTTACCCAGTAATTTCAAAAATAAAAATAAAAAATTGATTTATGGATCTGTCCTGCTTACTTAGGCAAACACTTCCTTTGGTGGCAGAGAGAAAGCTACATGAATAAGGAGTTCATAGTCAAAGACCCATAACTTTTCCCCAAGAAATGTAAAGTTCATTTTCACGTTTTAGCTTGAAATGTGTCCCATTCTATAAAAACCAGGCATTTCAGGATGTCGGCATATGCGAGATTCTGTATTCTCTTCACTGAGCTGCTTTCCCTTGCAGTGAATATAACCTGACTGAATGTATACTGGAGAGATTCTGTAGGACACTCAAGGTCATGTTTACCAAAAGCAGCACACTAGTAAAAATATTATTGGGAAAGTGAGATATGTAAACAAAAGGTCAGAGAAGGGAATCCTTGTGGATGTTTTATTCCTGGGCCCAGGGAAACAGCACTGTACATTTGGAAAGGAAAGGAATCTAGCAAGGTGCCAAAAGCTATGGTGAAAAATTGGTAGCCTCTAATTTGGGGCTCTCTGGTTCACCTTTTCCATGGACATTGGCACTGCCTCGTCTCTTGAACCTACTGCAGGTAAGCCAAAGTATGCGTATCTTTGCATATTTTTTCTCCATTTACCCTGTCGCCGTTCCCCATCCTATGTCAGCTCCCTGGTGCCTATTTTAGATTGTGAATGCCTTGGGCAGGGCCATGCCTTCGCTTCTATCATCAAGCACCAGACATATTGATGGTGCTATATAATAATAATAATTGTAGTAGTAGTAGTAGTAGTAGTAGTACTAGTAGTAGTAGTAGTAGTAGTAGTAGTAATTTATTAATTATTATTATTATTATATAAAGGTAAAGGTAAGCCCTGACAATTAAGTCCAGTCGTGTCCGACTCTAGGGTGTGGTGCTCATCCTCATTTCAAAGCCGAAGAGCCAGTGTTGTCTGAAGACGCCTCCGTGGTCATGTGGCCGGCATGACTCTCCTTGCCACAGCGCGTAGCATGCAGCTGGAACACGGAGCGCTGTTTACCTACCAGCAAAAGGTACCTATTTATCTACTCGCATTAACATGCTTTGGAACTGCTAGGTTGGCAGGAGCTGGCCAAGCAACGAGAGCTCACCCCGTCGCGGATTCGAACTGCCGACCTTTCGAACTGCCGACCTTTCGATCAACAGCTCATGGTGCAGTGGTTTAACCCACTGCGCCACCCGCTGGCCATATATACTGGTATATATATAATGTCTCTTACAAGAAATTGCTGGATAGTGCAGTAAGTCACCAAGTGAATGACACAGGTTGGTATATGAACTGTCCTTGAAGGTCACAGCCCAATCCTATCCCCCACCAGCCTGCACTGTGCAGCAGCGCCGACAGATTATGTGCTGCATACTACTGTATGGCATCTTTACTTGAGCCACATGACCATCATCGCAGACCTACACCAGCTATTTAGCTGGCATATATCTGAGGAGCCTCAGGGGCCGTTTCGGGCCAGGAAAGGGGGGGATAGGATTTTGGCATGCACCACTGACACAAGCCACAGGGGGTGCTGCTTACCTGCTGTGCGTGCCCCCTTCCTTCTTGCTGCCACAGGGGTTGTGAGCAGCTCTGAGCAGCTCACAACCCAGAACTAATTGGCAGTGACGTCATCATGTCGCCACCAATTACGTCTGGGTCTTCTGATACTCAGAGGGTGACTTTATGAGTCACCGCCCCAGGTACCAGAAGACCCAGCTGCGCTACTGGCGGGATCTGCTGCCATAGGCTCTAGATAGGATTGGGCCATCATTCTCTTACTGCGCAGTCCTATACATGTTTACTCAGGAATAACTCCCATTATTTTCAATGGGGCTTACTCCCAGGTAAATGTGTATAGCATTGCAGTCTTGGATGTCCATGCACATTTATTTGTTTTAATACTTTTAATAATCTTTCCATATCAAGTGCTCAACGGGACATGTGTAGATGTAGCTCATGGTTATATTAGGTATCAGGGTTGTCCTTAGATTTACATCCTACCTTTCCTTCAACATGGAAGTCAAGATGGTGTACGTAGATTTCCCAGGTTGTCACCCATCTTAGCTTCAGTAAGGTAGCTGATTCATGTGCCTTCAGACCAGCGGCGTGACTAGGGTGGAGCGCGTGGAGCAGCTGCTCCACTCAAGGGCACGGGTGAGGGCGCACTTGCCGTCAGCGTCTTCTTGCTTCGGCTGTCTTCTGTTCGGCCCGCCCGCCCTCCCTAGAGCCCGAATGGCTCCAAAAAGGTAATGAAACCGGCGGGGGGGGCATCGACGTCACGTCACTTAGGCCCCGCCCCTTGCCCCCAACGCCAGGAGGGCTAGTTGCTCCTCTGCTTCAGACCATGCCCTGAGAGCTACAGCCAGGCTGCCCCTAATACATTATTTGTGCTCTGACCAGTGGAGGCTGGTGAGGTGGTTCATTGAGAATTGATCATAGGGCTGGTTACATAATACATAACAGCTTTTACTACCCAATGACATCAGTGAGCCCTGTGCTTTCATGGTGCTGATGATGAGCCACCACCTGCCTCCACTGTTGCCTCCCACTGGTTGGCAATAAGAATGTGATTTCTCCTCCTCCCTCCCTTGATCATTCTGCAGCCACTCTGTGATTCCTCCCCAGTGGACCATCTCATCAGCCACTGTTGATTCTGGTCCCCATCTTGGAGGTGGCAATCCCATGGGATGGGACAATCTATGGGACTGTACCACAATAGGTTCATTCAGCTGTAGCCCTCCTCCATCTACCCCCCCACCCCCACCCCATGTGCAATAAAGCCTTCTTGGATAGACCTCCTTAAAACAGTGTCTTGGAAGAAATGCAGAATTGTTCATTTCCCCCCCCCACACACACACACACACACACACACACAATACTGAAATCGCACAGATGCAACAGATTCATGTTGCATATTTTGGGAAGGAATATCTAACCCATATCCCCAGCAAATGTGAACCAGGTGCACTACCTTTTCAGCTGTGAAGAATAGATGGAAGTGCAGAATAAATTGCAGGGTAAATTACCAACTCACTTCCCTCTTACCCAGTGGTTCCCAAACTGGGAGGCGTGGCTCCCAGGGGAGCCATGGATACCAGCCAGGGGAGCCGCGGAGTGCCACGGAATCTTCTCGAAAAACAGTGCAATGCCAATTGGCAGGCATCAACATCATGTAATGGGGAGCCGCGGCCAATGGTCCCCAATGGTCAAGGGAGTCACAGGTCAAAAAAGTTTGGGAAACACTGCAGTCTTACCTGATATGCAGAATCTGAATGTGTTGGGCAGATCCTGCGCAAGCTGCATGCTAAGCGCATTGTGGCCTGCACTGGCATGGCATAGGCTCACCTCAGGGGAAGGGGACGTTTGTCCCCTTCCCCCAGTGTAAGCGACACGGACCGCAATGGGCCTCCTCGGATGCACACCAGCTCTGAAGCTGGCGCACAACTGGTGAGGACATGTAAGGCTGGCCTGGGCTGCAACAGGGCATAGGATATCGGCACCAATGTCCACGCCCTCTCCCATCCCGGGCCAGCCAATGGTCCCCCTCCCTCGCTGCCCTTGCCAGCCCCCCACGCTCTCACGCCAAGCGGCGCAGGACTTACCTGTGGTGTGGAGTCAGTCCCGCATCACAGTAAGCAATGCTGGCCTCCGCGCCGGCACTGCTTACTTCTGAGGAGCCGCAAACGTGTGTGTGTGTGTGTGTGTGTAGATAGATAGATAGATAGATAGATAGATAGATAGATAGATAGATAGATAGAGAGAGAGAGAGAGAGAGAGAGAGAGAGAGAGAGAGAGAGAGAGAGAGAGAGATTTCCGTTTGAAAAACTGGTTCACAGAAAGGAAGGAAGAAGACAGCCATTAAGATGGCTATACAAATTTGTACAAATTTGGAAGTTGTTCCAAACCATCTGGTGTTTCATTACAGCTTTTATCTGAAGGTATCAAATTCAAGAACTCTTTTGTAGTGCCTGGTCAACCTGAATGGAAGATGTTATTCATGGTGTTGCAGGAAAGAAAGAAAGAAAGAAAGAAAGAAAGAAAGAAAGAAAGAAAGAAAGAAAGAAAGAAAGAAAGAAAGAAAGAAAGAAAGAAAGAAAGAAAGAAAGAAATTAGAGATGAACTGTCAGAATGTGTGTTCAAAAGGAATGGCCAAGTTTTAACTTGCCCAGCTTTCTCCCAATGAATTAGAAGTTTTGAAACTTCAGAAGACAATTCATTTCCTTACTCTCCAAGTCAAACCTATTTTTCATCTCGATCTGACTCTGCCCAAGGATTTATATGCAGCCTACTTAACACTCACACATCTGAAGATATGTATTATTGGGGAGACTGAAGACTCTGAGAAGCATAATTCATGGAAGAAGGCTGTGGTCATAAAAGCATGCAATTAAATTGTGAGGCATTGGGGAATACATGTTACATGCCTTGCCTGGAAGACAGGAGGGAACCCAGAGGTTTAAAAAAGCATTCTAGTGGAGTGACTCACCAGCTGTTAACCAGGGTGTAGGTCTATGGAAGTCAATGAGACTATGCCTGTATCCAAGGTCAGTGAATCAGCCCCCCCATTTTTTTTTTAACTTTCTGAATAAGAATTAGTCATCTGAACTTTCCTTGATCAGCTTTGTTTACTTTTGTTTCTTTTTATCTTGGAGGAATTTGTATGAGGTTTGGGACACTGCACCGAGGATATCTAAGACCTGCTGTATACTCAGAGTGGAAACAATTTTGGGAGACATTAATTTTTGACATTTTGAATCGATCATTCTCCACATAAGTGGTGCTTACAGATCCTTATGGAAAAAGAGGAAACCAAGATGAAGTTACAGATCTCTGTTTTGGGCATTCCTCACATTGGGTCATGTCCGAAGTTTGGTCAATCACGATAGGCAGTCCAATCTGCCTATGTGATGCACTGGTGCCAATGGAGCATACACTGCATCTTTATGGTGGTGGAGTAAAAATACTCCCCTCCCTGCAAGCTGCCAGGCCATCAATGGGTCTCCTCAGACCTATGCCCAGGAATCTTCAGGGGGCTAGTTTAGCCAGGAACATGGGAATGGGATCTTACAAACTGCCACTGAGATCCACCCCCTCCCGCCCCAAAATGTCCCCCTGCCCCTATCCTCTGCTGAACATCCCCCGAACCACCCCCGCTGCCACCTTGCCTGCTTGCTTTGGCATAGCCTGGATGAAACAATGGTGTGCACATGAGACTTCCAGCTGTTTGTACCAATGGTCCCACAGCACATGACTAGGACAGGGCTTTTGCAGCAGTGCACAAGGACTTTCAGAAGTGGGTCACATGGTCTCTGCTGTAAGTCCCCAATAGGATTCGGGTATAAGAAAGTTAGCAATGTCTAAGGCTGCAATCCTCTACACACTTTCCTGAGAGTATGCCCCACTGAACACAATGGGACTTTCTTCTGAGTAGACATACATAGGTTTGCACTGTAAGTCCCAAACAACCCACTATCTGTAGAGGTGGGAGAATTGAAAACGGTTTTATTTTTTCTCAGATTTCAGTGTTTAACCAAAGTGAAATAGCAGAAAGCGGTATTATGTGTTTTTATTAGAAATGTTCCCCATCTTTATCCATTGTAACCACTTTAAAAGTGAACAAGGTAGGGGGTATAGGTTGTACAGTGTCAGCAGATGAAGAATGATGCAAGATTACATGGTTTATTTTATTTTTATATTATTTTATTATTTTATTTGCAGATTTTTTTTTAGCAAAAAGTGGTGCTATGTGTTTTTATTTTATCACCATTTTCTCCTGCCTCTAACTATCTGTTATAGACTCTTTCAGTCACATTCCTAAATGTATCCACAATATAAATTGCTGAACTTAAACCTGGCCAGAAGGTTACATTATGAAGCCTACATAATTCTCTGAATGATTACCTCCTCCCATCATTTCTTTTAAAACGTCAAACACCTAAGATACAAATATTTATATAATTAGTATTTAAATTTATACCTCCATTCTACAAGGAGGTCAGTGTAATATGTATGGGTGAGTCTGTGTGTGTGTGTGTGTGTGTGTGTGTGAGTGAGTGAGTGAGTGAGTGAGTGAGTGTGTGCCCCATTTTATCATTACAATGATGCTGAGAGATAAACTACATTGAAAGATACTGACTGGTCCAAGCACCTATTGGATACAGTCGGTAACATAGTTTGTGCGCACACATGCATGCATATGCGCACGTGCACACACACGCATGCATATGCGCACGTGCACACACACTTGATATGATTTTAAAGATTCAGTGGTTAAAAGATTGTTTGGATGCTGTATATTCAATGCATCCCTAAGTCACAACTTGTGCACAGGAACATTCATCTGATTTTTTTTTCTAATAACAAAACAGCAGCAAAGCTACTCCCACTCCTAAAACATTAACAGCGCAATCCTATCCAACTTACACCATTGGTGTAACCAGCAGGGGAGGGGAGACTTAAATCCCCTTTGGAACCCCCCCCCTTTGGAGGGGATTTGAATCCCCTTTCTGGGGCATCTCGTTCTCGTTCTGGGGCATCTCGTTCTCGCTGCACCGCTGGTTACACTGGTGGTGTAAGTTGGATAGGATTGCGCTGTTAATGTCCTTATTTTCAGAAATATATTCCATGCAGGCTGAATAACACACCAACATTGTTAACCATCACTTGTGTGCGTATCATGCAATGAATAAAATGAAACTGGGCCACATTTTGAGTGATCATGTGAATGAAAAGACCCTCATTGACAGGCTCTCCGCTGCCTTTTGGAATTAAATTCATCCTCAAAGCCAAAAGAAGACTGTCCAAAACAGTGCAAACTGCTACGAGCAGACATGCTGAATTATTTTTGATTATTTATTTGATTTTTATCCTGCTTTTCTCCCCGGAAGGGGGAACCCAAAGCAGCTCTTGTTCTGATCAGCCACCATGAACTGGGTTGTCCAATAGCAACATTTGCCAGAAGACTCACAGCATGAATGTGAAAGACAGTTTGTAGTTGTGCAAAGCTATTGAACATCAAACAGCTTGTCAATGTTGCATTAGACTCATGCAGTTATTCTACTGGTCCTGAATCCATTCTAATTGACTGGCAGAAATGCAAGGAATTGGATTAATAAAACCAGAAACATTTTAAAGGATGTATTTTAATGGATGTGGTTCTTGCAGGTTGTTTTTTTTTAATTGATTGCTAAATATAGTAAATATGTGTCTACTCAGAAGTAAGCCCCATTGAGTTTAATAAGACTTACTCCCAGGTAAGTGAGCATAGGTTTGCAGCCTTAATTGTCACAAACTGTAACTTTTCTCAATATTTTGAACTAGGCATTGTTTTATTTTCCTCCCCATTCTGCCATCTGACCATGCTAGTCATTCTGTCTTGTTGCATACAGTGGAACACAAACTGTAGATTCTTAGCCTAGAGCAGCTAGAATGATCAGATCCAGAAACCTAAAGAGCCTCTGTGCCTTTGATGGAAGAAACTGCACTTGGTGGGCTGTTGTTTTCTGCACAGGAGTCCACTAAAGAACTGGCAATTTTACTGACGCTGCATGAAGGTCTCCCCTGGAACAGTTAAAGGGGCAGATTGCAAGGGTCGGATTAGGGAGTTTGCAGTTTGCCCCTTGCAGGCTTCAAAGGGGGTGCAGATGACCGAAGGACCTGCTACCATCCTCTCTGGTTGTTTCTTCGAAGCCTGAGGAGCGTAAAGGGGAAGAGGTTGGCAGCATATCTCATTATCATGGGGGGGGGGGGGTTTGTCATGTCCACAAATCACAGGCATCAAGGAGATGCTACCTCTTTCACAGCAAGGGGGGTTGAACCAGGCATGTGCCTTACCCTAGGGCAGGGGTTCTCAACCTTCTTGACCAACTGTACCCCGTCATGGTCTGTGTGACCAACTGTACCCCCTGCAAAATTAACATAATAATTATCTAATTAACTTACGCAAATTAATGTTTATGTAAATTAATTAATTAATGGCCTAGGGCCATTGGTCCATCTATCACTATACTGGCTACATTGACTGGCAGTGGCTCCCCAGGCAAGGTCTCAGAAAAGGATCTTTCCCAGCCCTACCTGCAGATATTGGGATTGAACCTGGGATCTTCTGCATGCAGTTATTGCTACCAACTACCAATCAAGCATGTGCTTTCTACCAAGCTATGGCTCCATTCCCAATTTAACACAATATATTATTTATTTAGTATTTTACTATTCTGAGTTTATTGGAATCCTTAGCCCAGTCACAGAACTTTCATTTCCCAGAGTTCCTTGGAGGGGAAATAAAAGTTTGATGATTGGGCTGAGAGTCGTCTGATTAACTCTCATACAACTACAGTACCAGGAAAAGTAGGAGGCAATGTATTATGACTCTAGTACTGTTAGTGACAGTAATATTGTGGCACTGTCTGTTTTAGTACCTCCAGACAGGGCTCATACAAATCCCTTCCAAAGCCAAATGGAACCTAACTGTCAGTCACTTTCAATGAAAAACAGAATCGGGTTTCTGGATTTTCAAGGAGACCCAAAAAAGAAACCCAAATTCAATGCTGCTGCCAGTTATCCTGTCCCACGAGGGGGGGGGGCAGGGTAGGGACAACAAGGTAGCCTGTCTACCCTGTAAACACTACTCTTGTGAAGTCCTGACTCTTACATTTTTGGTCAATAATCAAGAACCCCTCTTTAAAAGTGACTATTTCTTATGTTATATATCAGAACTCACTAACGAATTACAAGATCTAGGGCCCAATCCTGTCCAACATTCCAGCACTGATGCAGCTGCAGTGCAGTACCTAAGTAAAAGAACAAATGTTCCCTTACCTTGAGGAGTGGGCTTACCAGATCTCCAACCGGGACAGAGTGCTAGACCTTTAGGAGAAGGAATGTGGGCAGGTGTAGCTTGTTAAACCTTACAGCACAATCCTAGGCATGTCTACTCAGAAGCAAGCCCCACTGAACACAATGGGGCTTGCTTCTGAGTAGACATGCCTAGGATTGTGCTCTAGGACTTAACAAGCTACATCTGCCCACATTCCTTCTCCTAAAGGTCTAGCACTCTGTCCCGGTTGGAGATCTGGTAAGCCTATTGAGGAGGCCTCCGTGACTGCCCCACCACCACCACCACCACCACCACAGGATGCCTGCACGCCTGCATTGGCACTGGAAAGTTGGATAGGATTGGGCCCCTAATGTGTGCCTGTGCACAAACAAACACACACACACACACACACACACACACACACACACACCGTTCACAAAACACTATGGAATAAGGACTCTCAGTGGATAATATTTTCTTGAACTTATTCTTAAATATGTTTACGCAGTGAGACTTACTCAGTAAACATGCACAGGAGCGCCTGTAGTGGAAATTGCGGAAGATTGGCGAGGAGTTAGTGGTGTTAGCAGTGGTCCCCTGTTTTGACAGGTCCAGGGAGGAAGGGGTTAAAGGATTGCCTGTTTGACAGGACTGGGACACAAAGGGTTACCACCCAGGACTGCTTGGGTGGAAGCACACCTGCAAGCAATTGGGTGTGGCCCACAGGTGTTGCTGTTAATTGGGATAAAGCTGGGACTTTGAATGCACTGGGTGTGGCTCGCATCTGCACTCAATTAGCATTGATTGGAACTCTCACAGCTGTGGGCAATAATGAGGGCATTGATTGGAAGCCCACAGCTGTAGCCAGTAAAGAGTTGATAGGGACTAACAGTATAAAAGCAGCAGCAGTAGGAGCAGGAAGGAGCCTCGCCAGCTCGCCACGGGGACATGCTGCCAGACTGCTGAGCGATGATGACGATAACTCTGCTCCAGATGGGGATACTCTGCCAGACGGACTGCTCACCTGGATGGACTACCCACCTGGATTGACTGGTATTGGGAGACGCTCTGCCTGACTGGAAGGTTGGAGAGACCGGGATTCATTGGACTTTGTGCTACAAGACTCTTTGCTGGACAGGAGAAAGGCAACAAGGAGATTTTACGCCCGTGAAGTAACAAGCTGGACTTCTCTACGGAAACGGACCCTCATTAGCTAAGTAGAATCTTATCTGCCCGGGATGGGCTAATGGACATTTATTGCTGGGTAAGTAATAAATCTTGTAAATAGTTGCCTTGAAGTTCAGTGTTTTCTTTGACACACAATTGCAATTAAAGGGGAAAGGAGCTAACTTTGCCTAAAGTGGACATTGGAGTTAATTAAAGGGAATACTAGTTTGCTCCCCCAGGAGTAAAGTCTGGGGTGCAACATTTGGGACACGACAGCGCCCCACAGGGCTGCAATCCTGGGCACATTTGCTGGCGAGACCGAGTAAATCCCACTGAATTCAGTAGGATCTAGTACTTCCTAGTACTTCCGAGTAACTATCTTCATAGGATCGGACGTTCAAAATATACTGTAAGAGTGGAGAGGAGTAGTGGGGAGAGGAAAACAGCCCTCACGTCAGTCTTTCTCGGGATCCGAAAGAGATGGAAAGAATGTGACCCTCCCCTCACACCCACTCGCTCTTCCTTATTTTCCCGTAAGTGGATTCCTGTTCTATTTTTTGCTTGTATTTTTTCCTTAGACAAGGGAGATAATTGCCTGCTTCCTCAGTCACTCTATAATTTGATATCGAAACAGGAAAAAAACAGAGCATATGGACGGACACACACACACACACACACACACACGTCGAAATGGAAATACTTCCAGAGATGGCTTGCGAACCTGGAGACTACAATGGTTTTTTTAAAGACAGCTGAAAAGGCCCTTCTCCCGGGCCGAGAGCCTTCACACCGTTCATGTCTCTTCTCCCACTGGGTTGTCTCTGGTCAAATAGGTCGTACAGGTTTTTAACACCAAAACCTGCGCTGTCTTTTTGAACAATTAGGGCACGAGGAGCCTGAACAGTGTGGGCAATAAAATATCTAGCGCAACACTTTCTGGAAGGAACGGAGAAAAGGAAAGAAAAGCTGCAATTTCTGCCTGTCCCGACTCCGAGCAGTGTATAGACTTGCTTCCTATCGCTCTCCACAAATGAGTAGTTTGAAGGGAGCAAAACCCGCGGGCCCCCGTCCAACGCCGTTTCAACTCTCTGCTGAGTTGTGGCCTTCCTTAGAGGTCGATGCTGCCATGGACCCCCCAGTGGCTGGGAAACCCCTGTGTGTTTTGGAGGCGATGCAAATCAGATTAATCTGGGTGGAGGGTCCGGCAGATTGAAGTCACAGAACCCAGAACCGTATTTATGATAGCTCTCACTTTTCTGCCAGAGTTTTGGACGACTGGCTTACATTTGGACTGTGATTATTGAAGTGGGTCCCGCTGAAATCGGGGGGCCTGATTGCCAAGCCAGAAGGCGAGGTTTTTTCTCCTGGAAAAACTGCACAAGGAAGGGCTTCCGCTTCCCTGAGTCCAGCAGCGCCCCCAAATCGTGCCCTCGGGTCGGGAAGGTGCTCTGCTGAACCCAGAGTCGCCGGGACTGGAAGGAGCCCTGGCAGTTTCTGCGCGACAAGCCACAGAACACTCCGGAAGGAGAGGGCAGCGCGCGGTTCAGGCTGCCTGCGGGCGGGATCCGAACAAAATTGCTCGACTGCACTTCATTTCTGCCTCACATTCACACCAGAAACCTCAATTTCCTGAATTGGAGGTGCCAGGGTGAAATCTGCCCGCAGGGCGAACTCTCTTGACTCGAAAGCTGCGGAGGGAGGAGAGGCTGCTTAAGCTTACTCGGTGGGGTGGGAAATGCACTCTGCACGCCCTCAGAAATATGTCGTATGTTCTAAGACAAGGGTCTGGTACTGAAAAGATGTTCCCGGACCCGGGCTATACTGAGCTGAAATCAAACTCAGCCTTCTGGGGGAGAGTGTAGTGGGAAGTCTTGGAGTTATTTCCAACAGGAAGGAAGGAACTGTTCAGTAATAGCGACTTGTTTTCGGCTTCCGGGTTTTAAAAGTCATTTGTCGGCCTGATCCTTCAAGGATAAGAGGAGGGGGGAGGTTAAACATTAAATAAAACAAATATATTTGAAGTACGAAATGATAATTAAACTCCCTTAGATATTGACCACCACGGCGTCCTCTCTGTTGCATATTTTTCCCCTAGAAACCTCCTGGGGAGTTTCAACAAGGCTTAGGAGACCCGGATGTCTAAGACTTGCAGTTCTTTTTAATTGACGACATTTCCATCCAGCCAAAAACCAATCCAAGGGGAACCAGCGTGACTTTCAGGATGGAAAAGGCCAAGGGAAGCGTGCCTGTGGCACGGAATACCTCGTTCCGAAAATGCAGTGATACGGATGGTGTGTTGCGCATTAGTCGTTGGCCCTGAGAGAGCCACGAAATTCAAGGGACTTCCACGCAGTGCAGAAATTATTGTATTTGAACGGGGTAAAAATGCTGCGCCACACACACACGAGAGAGAGAGAGAGAGAGAGAGAGAGAGAGAGAGAGATCAACCCGACATTATTTTCTGGCTCCACTTCCCCTGACGCATTCCATGCAAGGCGCATAACCCTTTGTCCTACCTGGCTGTGAGAAGGGAACATTAGATTAAAGGGGGGGGGCACTAAGCCAGTTTGGACTGCAAACCTAGTAACGACCTGCTGGGCATAAATCCCGTGGAACACAGTAGGGACTTCCCTGCCCATCAAAAATCCATAGGCTCGCGCACTTGGGCAGCAGTCCTATATACACTTTCCTGGGAGTCAGCCCCATTGAACACAATGGGACTCACTTCGGAGTAGACATGCATAGGATTGCGCTCATTGTCAGTGTCTTTTTTGGGCAGAAGCGCGCTACAGTCAAGGTTATTTGAACAGTAGTACAGTACAGCAAACTTTGAAAAAGTGCATGTTAGCCAAACTTTAGAACTTTTTTTTTTTTTGGAAGCGAATTCAGTGGCCTCTTCTATTAACTCAGTGGAATATTTGCAGTTGCACCGACTGTTGACAGATTCCTAGTGTAGGTCTCGTTTGGCACCTTGGCCGAAAGACGTGTACTGGAAGGAAGTCTGGTTGTTGACTTCCATAAAATTTATGGTGCGCTCTCTCTCTCTCTGTCCTTTATTTCTTTCCCCTACGGTTCTGATCCTTCTCCCCCCAAGCTGACTTGTTTTGCAAACACTCTAACCAGCCAGCACACATTCGCGCGCGCAAGCAGCTATGTCCATGGGAAAAACCAAAACCAAAAAATATGAACCACAGAGGTAGCTTTTCTCTTCCTCTTTTCTCTTTCAGAACTCTTTCGCAGGCTGGATGTTAAATAAAAAAAGGCGCAAGGATTCTGTGACCCTCAAATGCTACTCACTCCTTCCTCATTTCCAAGTGAGCCCTAATCAAGATATGTATGCGGGCGGCTGCTGTCATTTGGAATTTTTTTTAATGGGCTGCCTATGTTTTTGTCAAATTTAGCCACCCAAGGTGGAAACCTTAGATGATTCTATAAAATGTGTTGTTGATGTGGATGTTTTGTAAATCCCTCTGGGTGCCACCTTGGAGACCTGAAAGGCCAGTGGCAAGTGTCCCACCGGTTTATGTAACTCTCTGCCACCTAATGATGAGATTTTATCCAAGGGCTTCAAACACAAATTATACGACCCAGTCTGGCTTCGATTGACTCGATACCTACGGTGTCATCCAAAACCAATCTCTGGTTTTTCTCTAAGTTTTTCTTTACTTGTGCTTCTTTCTCATGTGTATCCCCATGAGTTGGAAAGACAGAACCGAATAAGTGCTGCCATATATTTTCAAGGGAGAGCAGCAATTGCTTCTGGGTGTGTCCTGGTGCAACCTAGAAGCTTTTTTACTGGGCCAAAACTTTTTAATTCGTCTTCAAAAATCTTCCTGAATCACAATCTTAATTAAGACTGCCCCATATTACTGACGAGCCTCCCTCATGCTCTTTGCAACAAGCATATTTTTTTCTCCCTTCCTCCCTGTTTTGTTCAGTATCAAGCCTTATTGTGAAGAGTTCTGTGGAACTGGAAAGCTTGTTTACTACTTCTCACTTCCAGTGGATTCTAAGGAAGATATGATACTAATTACTGCTGATACTGCTGCTGTTCATATTTTGCCCCTAAAAGGCCCAGGCACTTCTTGCTTAATGCCAGGGGTCCCATTTGTTCTGATGATGACATCGTTTCTTTCAAATAACTTTGTTCAGAAGAAGCTGCTGCGTAGCTGCCTGCCTGAAGTGGGGGTGCAATCAGGACCTTTGTCTTCCATGCTTCTTCTTCCAAGATGCAGGACTTGAGCATCCTTTTAGTTTCTAAAAAGAGAATCTACAACACAGGAAAAAGCACAGTATTGGAAACTGAGCCGAATTCAACCCATGTTCAGCAGCCTGTATTTACTTCCTGCTAAATGTGTGCGTCATCAGACCTCAGTTTCGCTGAAATAAATGAGACCAACGTCCTAATTCTGGAATTCTCACTTCTGAAAAAACCTAAGCTCACTGACTAGAAAATAAGCCCGATTGAACTCAAGAGGACTTATGTCCAAGTAAATATGTATCGTTAAACAACAAGAGATTTGAAAGCAGCTCATAGAAAGAACCCCTAGCCAAATTCTGGATTAGCAGCTTCCAAAGTATTATAGAGCTCCCGATCCTAGACGGGTGTACTTCCTATTTGTCATTGCAGAACTTCCATCTCAAGACATTTAGGAGTTAAGAGTTAAGACAGAAAATGAGTACAGCGGTTGGGTGGAGGGGCGATGGGGGGCGATGTATCCTAAGCATGACTTATGCACCTCAATCGATTTGCTAGCCATCTAATGAAAAGTTCCCACATTTAAGCCGATCTAGTTCCGATGAAATCAATGTTGATGTACGTTTCAAGGTAAAGTATTGACATCCCCAACCCTAAACTCATTCTTGGGAAGTAAAACGGCAACCTGCCAGAGGCGTCATTGGGGCTTACGTCACCCAGTGCGAGAGCTCATCGCGTCACGTATATGCACGCTAACTTGGAAACAAGTCACACAGATCAGTGGGTGGGATCGACTGCCAAGTAAACGTGCATGCATAAGATGCGGCTGCATCAAGTCTGTCTCACGGATTTCAGTAAATAAAATTCCCAGTGATTCTCCCAGTCAGCTTCAGGCGGTACCCTCCGTTTGCTGTCCAAGAAGCAACTGTGTATAGATGATTCTGCTGCCCTTAAAAAGCATCATTTTTTAGGTTCTGAATCTGTAAAGTACAGTATAAGACTGAGGCGCAAGTCGTGACACAGGCTACAGCTAGGAGTGCGTCCGCTCCTATACACTGGTGTCAATGGGGCCGAGGGTACGTGTGCATAGGATTGCTAGTCTTCAGGCAATCGTTGTTCCCGTAGTACCGGAGGAGGCATCCACAATTCCTTGAGAACCCGGAGCAGACCTCTCAAGCATGGGCGGCTGAAAGGCAGCACCGGCGCAGCAGGGGGTGGCTGCCCTTCCCCCTTGCCCTGCTTGTAAGACTGCTGTTGGAAGAAGGCTAGACTGGATGCTGGATTAGACCTCGGTCTGACCCGCCTGTAGGGCCGTACCTCCCTCATACGCTTCAGCACGAACCAGGCAGCAGCAGCCAGCCCTGCAAACTGGGTCCCTCTCAGGCAAACTCAAAATACACGCTAGCTTCAGGGAGGGCTGGATTAGGCCGGCGCGCACGCAGAGGATAACATCTCCCAGATCCCAAATACATTTCCTTGGGAATGACGAGTCCAGCAGAATGCACCTTCAGGCAGCATTGGAACATAAGCAGATTGAAAAGGTGTTTAGGATCACAACAGCAGCCAAAACAACTCCTACTCTAGCCAAACTCCGACTCTAGCGCACTGCAAAACTAACTTATTTAACTGGGAGAGAGAGTGAAGTACCCGTTAGGATGCGTTTTAAAGCCCAAGAGCCATACACGGCAGTCCAATGCATGTTTACCTAAAAAGAAAGTCATCCTGCTGTATTCAATGGGGCTTACTCCCAGGAAAGTGCATGTAGTAGGACTGCTGCCTTAGAACTATTTGACTCTTGCTGTTGTTGACTCTTAACCCGCACCACCACCACCGCATGTGGAAATCAGTTTCGCGGATTAACAAACATCGATAGAACATGCTTCAAAATGGGTCCTGTCCTTGGAAGCAAACCCCAATGATTTCAAGGACTCTTTTCTAACTAAGGATGTAAGCAGGCTTACTCGGCAGTAGGTCCCACTGAACTTGGTGGTTCTTACCCCCAAGCAAGCACGACATGATGGACGGCATTTTAACATCTCCTCGATTTCTGCAGACCAGAGTGAAGCGAA
The DNA here is from genome assembly GCA_026170595.1 of Plestiodon gilberti rubricaudatus. NCBI lineage: Eukaryota > Metazoa > Chordata > Lepidosauria > Squamata > Scincidae > Plestiodon > Plestiodon gilberti. Next base: position 215,171,177 of record JANXHW010000002.1, on the reverse strand, counting down.
TGATTATTCAGTCTCGAACGACGCCATCCTCCTCCTAAGCATGCCTACTCCACAGGCGGTTGGACTGTATTCAGTGGGGTTTACTCCCAGGTAAGTGTGCTTAGAATCCCAGCCTTCTTGAGACCCAGCAAATGTAACGATGCAAGCCAAACGCGCGTGAATCCAGACCCCAGTGATCTCAGTAGGCTTACCAAAGGTGGGGGGGGGGCGCTACCAGGACACAGGGTAAATGACACGAAATACGATGAATTATGATAGTTAACAGTTTTTCTTCTACAACTTCTGCTTAGTGTCAAAACAGCTTAGCCCTTCATGCACAGCTGATACCCTCAAATTAGAGGTCTGGGCAACAGAGACTCGACCGACGACGCCTAAACTTCCTTGCATACTTACCCTGGCCAAAGCCCTAATAAACACGTGGGGCTTACTTCCGGCTGAGCAGGGACAAAAAAGGGGGGCGGGCACACTGGAATTGTACCGCTATTCCTGGCAAAGGAGCAACAGTCAGAAGTAAGCCCCCTTGAGTACGGAAGCCCTACTCCAGGCCAGTGCGCACAGGCTTGCAATCCTCGCCAATCGCCATAGTGCCTTCTCAGGCCGCACGGATCATTGCATTCCTTGATATCGAAAATGTACCTTTGGGGGGTTAGCATTGGACAGGACTAGACGGTTCTGAGGAAATGAAAGCATTGTGTTTCTCAGGCCAATCGTTCATAAAATACTTTATTGAAATAAAATCAATATCTTCATATTAATAAAACGATTGTAAAATGCACGTGTGAGATATTTTGGGGTGCCCCCGGGGTCTTAGACAGCAAAAGAACAAGGACCGTCTTCTGCTCTGCCAGCCCTTCCCCCCCCCAAGCCATCCCAATTAAAAACCGTCCAGGGAGAAGAGGGCGACGTTGTCCTATATGGGGGGGGGGGGGTGTTAGCTCAAACGTATGGTAAATACAATCGAATCAACTCGGAATAATAGTCCACTAACCATTTTGTCACCCATCATCTTCTTCCACTTTGCAGCTTCTTACAAACAAAACCAGTTGCGCGACCCTCGTATGTTTTTCGCCTACTCTTCTTTAAACACAAGACAATCCAGGTCAACGAGAGGGCTTCAATGAGGTCTAGTCGATTTGCAAGGGCGCTCAAGCTGGAGATTAGTCCTGTTGGCTACAGGTCCCAAGGAAGATGTGTGCTGGATGTTTATTCTTAGCATTTGTATTCTTATTTCATTGCGAATCCATCCTCTAGCATTATAAACGCCATTTGGGTCAACGTTCCTTCAGAATACCGTAAGTCTTGGTGTACAATAACAAGGGCACACACACTTTGTTATTCCTCCTGGCTGACTTGGCAGGGGGAGCTCAGGCTCTCGGCCTCTTTCTCCGCTTCCTTCGCTCGCTCTTGCTCTGTAAGCTGCTCGCTGGTGGGGATGGAGTTCTTTTTGGGGCGACCTTTGGGCTTAGTGGGAGATTCAAGCCCTCCGCCTTGCAGGACCTGCAAAAATCCAAAGGCCTGAATGCTCGGAGGAAAAAGCAAGCACAGACAAGAAATTTACCCAGCTGGGAAACAAAAAAATCAATTTTTTTGTTCAAAAAGCCTCACTCAGCATGACGGTCAAAAAACCATCAGTTCCTTGGATTCCACCAAGCCTGCGGAGGAGGCAGCCAACGCAAACACCTTGCAGTTGATCTGGCGCTCCACCTGGCCTGCGCGACCTCGAAGACCTATCACCTTTCCCCCCCTCTCTTGTGCCTTCAAACAGGAGGTGCACAGGGATCAATTCAACGGGTAAAGCTTCCCCAGCAACATGCCTCTGTCAGGAACAAAGCATTACCTGTTGGATTTCTGCCTTTCACTCTCCTGTTAAAGACACTTCCGTGGAGGGTGGAGTGGCACAGAATCCCCTTGGCTGTGGAATCTGTACCTGGAAAATATAAGCTCTGGCTCTTATACCGCCTCCCCCTAACCATGAAGGTAATACTCTGTGTGGTGTCCTCTCTGCGAATTGATCTGAAATCTCTCTCTCTCTCTCACACACACACACACACACACACACACAGTGCACGTTCATATAATCTGCAATCCTGTGCACAGTTTCCTGTGACCGAGGTGAGGAGCTCCACTGAACACAGTGCTTAAAGCGCCAGTCCCTCCGAAGCACATGGTGAAAGGACTGGCGCCCTTTCTCTTTCCACGGCTACCTAAGGGTGCTGTCTCCTCTTGGGCTGATCTTGGGTTGGAGGCGGGGTCGAAAAGAAAGAGGCACTGCTGCCTGCCTGCAAATGAATGAATTGCCCAGTTAGTGCTGTTTGTCCAGGCCATGAATAGCCAGCAGCACTACGTTGTCTCATGTTATTTATACGTGCTTGGATGTTTAGTTTTCAATAAACAGTAGTTCGTTTAATCGAAACTCGCTTCCAGATAATTTCCTGAAATGAAGCCTCGATATACGGACGAACTTACAAACCTAGATGTAATTAAAACTGCAATCCTATGCACATTTACCTGGGAGTAAATCCCATTGAACTCAGTAGGGTTTACTTCTTACTTCCGTGTAGTTATGCATAGGATTGTGCCGTAAGCCTCGTCTTTTCATCCAGTTTCCAACTACTGAAACTCCTCCGGGCAGAAATTTATCTTGTCGTCGGAGGACTTAACTCATGTTATGCTGTAAATTGTCAAGTACATGGACGGACAAAGACAACCAGAAAAACGGTGCCTCAAGACCCAGCGATGTCAAGCTTACTTTCACTCAAGCATGCCTAGAATTGTGCCCTAAGTAAACTTTTACTTCTGGAACGTTTACTTACTTTCTTGTAAGTGTGGTTAAGATGAGGCTAACTTTAAACAACCGAAATAAACATTGCATCATCTCTAAGGAAAGAAGCTACACGAGCTATATGAAGACGACAGCGTCACTCTCGGCGGAATTTCCCAGGCTAATAATTGTGTTGTTTGCGAAAAAGCAACTTCATTCCCGCTGAACCAAGTGAAGCGCGTTAACGGCGTCAGTATAAATCATCGGCACAGAGTAACAACTCCATAAAACCCCGTGGTTTTAATCCACGATTAAATAATGCGTTAATCATCAGTCACCCAAACGAATGGTGTCAGTTTTCAGCTAATCCTAGGAAAAGTTGAGGACCAAATTTCTTTCTAGTGTCCAAATTCCCCTGGGATTGAATGGTGCACCCAAATAATTCTAAATCTGTAAAGGTCTAAATATAACCCACATCATGGGTGAGATTCTGGCCTGGTCAATATCCCTGAGACAAAAGGTTCTTTCGTCCTGCAGCTACAATCAGTGGAGATGATTCGAAAATACTGCATGTCCTGCCGCTTTTGGAAGTAAGTCTCACTGTGTACAGTGGGGCCTCCTCCAATGAAGTGGGGCCTACTCCTAACTCTGCAGCAGATGCTCCGAGCGACTGACGTCCCCTGGCAACAGTACTCCTGGCTTTCCTCGAGCGGGGACAGGGCAGGGCGAGGAAACCAATCACTGCGACCACCCAAAAGTGCACTGAAGTTATGAAGCCCCCCGCCATCTCCACTTTCTATGAGTTCAAGAAAACCTCGAGGACTGGGAAAATCTCTTCTCCTGTGGTTCCTTATGTAAATATGGAGCGAGCACACACACACAGTATTTTAAAAACCACAAAGCACACTTACTATTTTCTTCCATTTCATTCGTCTATTTTGGTACCAGGTTTTCACCTGTAGCTGACTCAGTCCCAGGGATTCCGCCAGGTCTATCCTGCAGGGTAGAGAAAGCGGCCTTCATCGCTGAGTCTCTCTCTTACTACCACCAGCCCAGCCCCCCCCCCCTATCAGGTTCCCGTTCTTTTATCCCACAGGTGCATCCATTTCTCTCTGGAAGCCTTTCCACCACCCTCCTTTCTTACGGCCCTCCTACGTTCTCATTTTTGTGGCACATTCCTGCTGCGTACAAAGCGATGTACAAATTCACACAACCCCGTCAAGTCGCTTAGGCGGCTGAGAAGAAAGAAATGACTCTCTCAACTAGAGCGCTTTGGACCTGAGTAGAGCTGCCTGCTGTTGTTATTTGGAAAGTCATTTTCGGGAACATTATTATCGGGAACTCTACTCGCGTCTTTCTGCACAGAGAGGATCTTTCTGTAGCAGACTGGGAAATGGCCCTAAATGCCGTCCCACTGAAGGAATCCCAAGGGAAGGGGGTGGGAGCTGCTGATTTCCAGTGTGTGGGTGGTGTTCCGCAATGACCTGTGCCAGGCTCAGGCAGGCCGCCTCCCACCCTTCCTTCCTTGGACTCCAAGTCCCCCTCTGCGGGGTCGGGCCGGCCTACCTGTCGGGCGTGGAGAGATATTTCTGCTTTTCGAAGCGCTTCTCCAGCCCCATCAGCTGCAACTCGGTGAAGACAGTACGACTCCGACGGCCTTTCTTGGCTTTGCCGCCCGACTCCGGGACCGCCGACTCCAACTTCCCGCGGAGGTGCAGCTCGAGAGGCAGGTGAGGAGGCCCGGCGCCGCCTTGGAGCCCGGAGCCCGCAGCCAGTAGAGCCGAGCTCAGGCCCGAGCAGCCCAGAGGCGCCAGCGGGAACTTGAAGACGGCCGCCTGCTCCGCTTTCAGCACTGCTGCGGGGAGAGACAGAGAAAGGGAGCTTGAAGTTGCTAGTCGTCCGCGGCTCCCTTGCCTGCCCGACGAGGCTCCCGCCACCCGCCACGCTCCCGCAGCGCTTCTAAGCCAGGGGCAGCCCTCGGTGAGGTGAATGGAAGCCCGGAGAACGGACCTGCTGGCACGCGGTGCCCTTCTCAGGCGGCGATCTTCGAGACACGACCACAAGCACGCAACAAAGAGCCCAAGCCAGCAGATCGTGGCTGCGCTGTGCGCTCCACCACCTTAATGTCGGCCTTAATAATGGCACAGTTGGTGCCATAACGCAAGCTAGCGCGCGTTTACTCAGAAGTAGTGACACTGCCGTCAGTGGCGCTTCCTCACAGGTCAGTGCGCACAGGACTCAGCCGTAAGGGGCCACACAAGACCCTTGCTTGGGTTTGTTTGCTGGAACAGCCAAAGGCGCGGTCCTGTGTGTGTACGCACTGATGTTACCCCATTGAACTGGGGAGATGCCTTGCTATCCGAGTAAACATGAACAAGATTGATTTGTACCAGAGCTACCCCTCAGGAACCTTTTTAAGGCTTCAGTTGCAGGCTTCTGCAGACCCCTAAATTGTAGTGGCATACATACACCTCACCTTTCAGAATCCGGTTTCAAATCTGAACTGATCTGCATGAATTTCACATGCATACTGGTTTCGATGCTCATCTGTCGTTAAGAGGGATATCATGTGGGCTTTGATATGCTACATGTTAAGGGCGACTTGCTTTTTATAGTAAACAAACTACTATTACTTATTGTATTTTATCCCCCTGCTGTTTCGGGGGTTCTCGACTGCATATATTTCCCTCCCCTTGACGTAGACTGCGAGGCCTTTGGAGCTGAGCGGGAATGAGCACTTGGCTATCTCAAGCTCCCTTTTTCTTGACATGTATCTGGAAATAAACCCCATTGAAACGCCGTGGCATTTACTTCGAAGACATATGCATAGATGTGGCTTCAGGTTGTCCAATGCTCTCTCCACCACGACACTGGCTCTTTATCTGGTGGAAATGAAAGTGGAAGTATGGTCCGACCAACAGCTAGAGCTGTAATCCTACATGTATTTACTTGGCAGTTAATCCTATTTAAACACACAGGTTTACATCCGAGTAAACATAACTAGGATTAGTCTGCAGGAGTCGCTCTGGCTTTATAGATTCACAGGAGAAATCGGGCGGCACGTACGATCGTGTCCCGGGAAGTAAGCCCCACTTGGACTTTCTTCTCAAATCAGTGAGCATAGGAAAGTTGCCTGAATTCTTATGCGCACTTACTTGGGAGTAACGAGTAAGCACCATTAACCTCAGTGAGATTTACTTCTGAGTAACTATGCGTGAGATAGTGCCGCAAGGGACTTCAGTCTAAGGGAAGAAGAAAGATCTGGAGAAGAGACAGGAATACTCAGTGCAATCCTATCCTATGCATGTCTACTGGATCAGGAGACTCCCAGGAAAGTGTATATACAGTAGGATTGCAGCCTATTAACTTGGGGGAGGGAGTTTCTTTTACTACAGCCTCATCATCAGCTGATATGCAAATAACTGAAGTGATTTAAGCTGTGGTTCTACTATTTATGTGGAAGCTGGTTCTACGGAAAGCAGTGTCCACTTGACTTCAATGTGCTGGCATGTGAATCGTAAACAAATTAAGGTGAATCTTCCATTGATTAAGAGAGTTGGATTGGATTGAAACAGTGCTTTGCTGTAAAACGTCCGATGACGTCGACGAAACTTACATCCCATCTTAAGATAGTTCCTTTATGGGACTTACTCCGAAGTGCGGTGCAAGAGTGGTAGAACCACCCTTCCAAAACGACTTATTTGTTATTTCAAAACACTTTTGCTTTCATGGGCTCTTTGTGTAACCTAAGATTCTGCTCCCATTCCCAACCATCATGTTTTACCTTTTGAAGGAACAGATGAATGTTTTCCACAGCGTTGCAGAAGTGCCTTTTAGTTCTGCTAAAACATTTACAAAAGAACACATTTTCGAATTTCATAGGCAATCGATTTCGAATTAATGAATATATTGAAATATTAGGAACACAGTATGACAATTAAGCCCAAATCAGTCACACTGATCTTATGGGAAATGTGGGTTCTTCCAGATGTGAACTAACAGTGAATTGATTTTCTAACATTGTTCAGGAAATGGGTGTTAAAGCATATTTTTTACCCAAATGTCATATGCGTGGAAATATTTTATTATTGGAGAATTAATTCATTCCCCCCCCCAAAAAAAATCAACATTAAGTATTAGTGAATAATCTCTGGGCACAGGATAGATTGTAGGTAAATTTTTCCTTATTATCTACCAATGTGCTATTAATTTAAATTTAAAACCAATGTTATAGGTCGATTCACAGTGCAGTTAAGCTGTAGTGTAGTATTTGGATCAAATGAGGTATAAATTAGATTGATGTAGCAAGGAGTGAGCAGGCTTCCAGAATTTCAGGCAATGTGAATAAACATTTGTTCCCTCCCTTCCCAATAAAGAGCTTAAAATGCAATTTAAAGATGTAAACAGTTTTTTTGGTAAACAACTTTTGCTAGATTTGGGTCCACCCATTGCTTGATCAAAATTGCAAAAGGGTGAGGAATCAAGCTTAATTAACAGCACAATCCTATGTATGTTTACTCAATCGTCCCATTGGGTTCAATGAGACTTACTCCCAGGTAAGTGTGTATATGATACTAAACTCAATTAATGTAATTGAGAGAAAATTGAACATTTGTGTCCGTCGTCCCCCCCCCCGCATTGCCACTTTGCTTTGGCTTTCTTTGCTTTAGCTGGGTGCATTCTCCCCATTACGCTCGCTCTCGCTCTCGCTCTCGCTCTCTGTGCAGCCTGACCCCTATGCATGTTTACTCAGAAGCTAGTCCCACTGAGTTCAGCGGAACTCGCTGTCTGGTAAATTGCACGGAATTGAAACCTTAAATACGATGGGGTCGCAGCAAACGGCGGGAGATAATCATTTTTGCCTGTTCATCTTGCCCATGAAACGCTAGCAGTCCGCACTGACTTGCAAGTAAAACTGCGTAGCCCATCTATATACTGCTGCGGACGTTTTGGGGTAGGAAGGGAAGAGTAATCGAAACACTCAATAGCTGCGTTCACTGAAAACGCAGAGCACAATCCTATGCATGTCTACTCAGAAGTAAGTTCCATTAAGTTCAATGCGAATAATACTCAGAAGTCCCAGGTAAATATGCATAGGATTGCACCCTAGGAACATTGGGGATTTTTCCTGGGCTTCCATTTCCAGTTTATGCACCTATAAGAACATAAGAAGAGCCCTGCTGGATCAGGCCAAAGGCCCATCCAGTCCAGCTTCCTGTATCTCACAGTGGCCCACCAGATGCCTCAGGGAGCACACACCTAGGCGGGCTGATTCCTGGTTCCAGTAGCTCTCGGCGGTATTGTCCAGTCCTAACACGCATTTCCTTGGAATCGCGTTCCCTTCCCACAATTCCAAAGGACCCCAGCAGAAAGAACGCTCACCGCGGACAATGTCCGTCCCACTTATTATTTCGGTGGCATTTCCTTCCTTTCAGGCATCCGATGGCGTGCCAGCCAGGATGCTACTAAGAACGAACAACCCGAAGGGGACTTGCTGCCCAAAGAACTGCGTTTAGAAATGGGCTGCGAGGAAGGCTGCAATATTTTTGTCACTGGCAACATGACAACATCCCCATTCGTGTGTTGATAGATCCGGAATCCATCTCAGTTTGTCCCACATTGATCTATGGAGAGAGAGAGAGAGAGAGAGAGAGAGAGAGAGAGAGAGAGAGAGAGAGAGAATCGGAGGGTCTCAATTTGGAATAGCCATAATATTTATATCCCAAAATGTAAACCCTCTGATCCTGCTTCCGAAGAAGACACAGATATGGAGGTCTCCCTCTGCCCGACGGCAGCTTCGCGCTTCTAAAATCTGCCAAACCGAATCCATTCCTTCCGTTTCCTATTGGAAAATCGGAACAGGTTTCTAGGACGGCTGCTGAGCTGCTCCCCTCGGATTTGATGCGTGGTCCTGGTGGTGGCAACCGGATCTTCCCTTTTGCCCTGCGAGGGGGGCTGCGATAAAATCGAACTCCTCTGGTCGCCGCATGCCTTTGTTTGCCAGTAGTAGCACTTACAAAGCTCTTTTCGTACTCTGGAGGCCGGGGCAGCGGGAAATGACCTGGCCGCGCCTGCTGCAAACACCCATCTGCAGCAGCACAGTTTACAGGAGGGGCATGTTTGAGCTTTTCCGGGCTTCTTCGCGGCCTTGCGTCGAAAGCAAGGAGGCACAGGCCATCGGGATGTGGTTGTTCTCACGGATTCCGGCGTCTCGAACGCCAGACAAGGCAGCAGCCGTGGAATCAGCTCGTTCCCAGGAGAGAAGAGAAGCAACCCACGCGTCGCCACGTCTACCCACGGCTACAGAAAGGCACGCAAACGAACCGCGGAGCTGACCCTTCACTTCACGGGCACCCAAGAGCACCAAAATAGACCTAAGTGTGGTCGTCTCTCAGGGAGCGATCCGGGTCAGAATGCCCGAATCCGGCAAAAAGGGCTTTTACAGAAACTTCTTCTGGCAACTACCTTGCTTCAAGTGGCCATATTTTCAAGTCCGGTTTATGGTCGTCCTCCACACACACACTCCCCATTATTGTTCGAACAGCAATCCGTTTGGATTTAAACCATTTTGTATATCCTCTTGGTCATCCTAAAAAAGTTACCGGTAGTTGCAGGGGGGAAAAACCACCGACTGCAGCGGGATAAATTCGCTGCCTATTTACTTCAACATTCTATTCGAATTACTAACAAAACAGGAGCTGGGACAAACCGATTTATACGTCACATTCTTTGAAACTGATGAGATTTCTCCCCCGCCCCCCCACTCAATCTAGTTTCTGGAGAGGGATGTAAATGTGTTTAGAACTGAAGAGCCAGAAGAATTGAACCGTTTACGCGGCAGATAAAAGCGAGAGCCTCTCTTTCTCTGTGACTACAACGTGGACTTGAAACGTTGTTCTGTTTAGCCCTCAGAGAGGATCCACAACTCAACAACTCACACACCCCACTCTCTTTTGCTGTAGCAGCATGCATCTCACGCATGGGACGAAATGTGGTTATCCAAGCGGATTGCAAAAGGAAGATTAAATGTTATGCACCTCTGAGAAAGTATGTGTGTGTTGTGCGGGAGGGGGGGGGGAATCTGTGCTTTGATGGCTAGGGATTTTCCTTTGCAAGGAAAGAGCTTCTCTCTCCGATTCCCCCCCCCTCCTTTTCACAGTGGTTTCAATCCCGGTTTCAGAAAACGAGAATTAGGGAGGGAACAACTCTCAGAGCAAGGATTTTAAGTGACTGCTCTGGAATGTTTTCATGATGAAATTAAGGAGAATATTTTAAGAGCATTTGATGTGCCTTTCTTTCTTTCTTTCTTTCTTTCTTTCTTTCTTTCTTTCTTTCTTTCTAGGCATTTCTGAACAAATGTCATCTGAAATGAGGGGAACAGATGCTTGCTCTGTGCCCCCCCCCCCTGGCCTTCTCAGCTAGCGAGTTTGGCCATTTGGCAAGCACAGGACCAATCCTCGGGGGCCGGATACGCCTTTCTTATAGGGCTCTTCAAAGCGCTTCTCATTCTTCTGAAGGGCTATTGGTTGCTGCGATTTGAAAGTAAAAGGGCCTCCTTTAGATCCTGCAGATCGAAGGTCTCCCGGGAGGAGGAGATCCAAGAGGCACGACGACGCTACCACGAACCAGTTACTCGAGAGCAACTGGGGGAGAGAGGCCTTCTCCTTCCCCTTCCAGGCCCTGGCAGACCTCAAATGTTCATCCACGTCCTTTTTCGAGGGTTCCGGTCCCAGCATCTACTCTACACGGGAGGCGAGCAAACCACGTCCAGCTCCGACAGGGCCCAGGCAGATCGAGGGCCTACCCTGCTGCGAAACTCTAGCGAAACTCTCCCGTCCCATGCCACCCTGCAAGGTTAGGATTTGCACGAGCAGCCCGATCCTGCGAATATTTAGACGAAGTAAATAAATCCACTGAGTTCAATAATGGGGTCCTCAAGGGTAAACTAAACTTGCAGTCTGATAAACCCTTTTGGTTTTGCTCGACCAACTCTTTGTGAATCAGGCAATTAGTCTTCCAAATAACACAGCGAATATATGCCCCGGGCCCCGCGCCCCAGCATCTTCCAAACGTTAGATCTGCAGTGCACTGACTGACTACTGCCACCGATATTATTTCAGACGACTATGAGATGGGATGGAAAAGAGCTGCCTTGTTTTCCAAGGCAATAAACGCATGTCTATAGTATAACGTTATTACCGAAATAAAACGCCTCGTACTTTTATGTATCGCACTACACCTGCATTTTAAATGTACTTACTTGGAAGGAACTCCTACTGCAATACTTGTGATTACACATAATTTAAAAGCCCAGCCGATCGCTCAGCTGAAGTCTGATGTCCAGACCTTGGATGTCAACAGAATCGACTTCTAAGTCACGTGCACCCTGCGATCTTGGCGAAAAGCGACCTGAAGTCCTTGATTTGCCCCTCTTAAGCTCTTCGGCAGAACTCTGTTCCACTGAAGGAGGTGGGGCTTCCGACCTTCCCGTTCAGCCTGCACTGAATCTAGGGAGGGAGGGCCGGCTTGCCCGGCACCCTAAGGGCACACTTGACTGTGACCAAGTTCCACTGACATCAAGCCGCCGGTGCACAAAACGCAAACAACAAAAAGAGCAACCTGGTCTCAATCAAATCTAAGGGAATTGCGGCGCCACTGACTGCCATGGGGGACAGATTCAACCTCAACGCGTCCAATGTCACCACGCCAAAATTAGATTCAATTAGGGACCAAGATATCCAGAGAAAACAGTTCACACTGGGGGCGGGGGGAGGGCAGCTGCTCAGTTATACGAAAGCAAAGCAGACAGAGTATTATTGTCGTTTGAGCTCGGCTCCCCAGTGCCCACCCCAATTTTCCATGCGTGATTCGGGCTTCCACCACAGTCACCCCTCGAATAGGCGGTTCGGAGGACTAAATCTGCCAAGGCGACACGGCCTAGATGGAAGAGCCAAAGGACGGACATACCTAGGGGGTTGTGGTAGGGCCGTGCCGAGAGCAACGCCTTCACGCCGAACTTGAGCAGTTCCCCTGCGGGCGCCGATCCTTTAGCGTCCGTGTGATCTGTCAGGATCTCCTCGATCATAAAGCTCCTGTAGCGATGCGATCGGTGGTCGACGAAGGCGTCAGCGGGGAAATAGTGAGCGGCGGCGGGGGCGCCCAGATGATCCAGGGGGTGCTGCATCCTTCCTGGTGGTCAGAGGGCGCCTCCGCCCAACCCAGCTCAGCCCAGCCCAGCCCCACTCCGCTCCTCTGCCCAAGCCTCAGAGCAGCCCCTCGCCCGGCGCTTGGGCCAGGGCACTTGAAGGCCTCGGCCAGGCGGGAATCATCCTCGCGGCCTCTGGGGGCCGATCCCTGCTGCTGTCCAGAACTCCTTGGAGGAAAGCGGGGCTCAGCGGATCTCCCCCGGTCGCCCGCCCGCCGGCCAGCCAGTCTCCTCCTCGCAGCCTCTGAAGATCTCTCGGCGGAGTGAGGCCAGGCGGCGGAGTCTGCAACCTCCGGCTGCTCGAAGGCGCGGCCTCAGAGGAGCCCTCTTCTTCTTTCTCCGCCCCAGCGCCGCTTCAGACAACAGCCTATTATAGAGCTGGCGCTGGCCTGAGCACTGGGGGCTTGCGATGTCGGGGGGCGGGCGGGCGGGGGAGGAAGCACGACGAGATGAGGAGGGGCGGAGTACCTGGGAATGGGCGCTTGATCCTCTGCCAAAGCAAGCAAATTAGCCTCCACGCGGGCCGAGTTCAGAAACACAACCCGGCCCCCTCCACCCTCTAAAAAAGGCTCATCTGCCCAACTGGGGGCCAAACCGAATTGCAACGTGTTCTCTGACACCCACCCAGAGAAGTTGCATCGCAAATTGGATTCGGGGTGGGGGTGGGGCATTAGCTGAACCGTGAGCGCAACTTTTCAAGGGCGGTAGATCCGCATCTGAGCAGCGCAGAAAAGCTTAAGAATACTCAATCCTAATTGTCCAGGGCATTGGATTGGATTGGTCTGGTCTTTCCTTTCCATTCCTGCAGTGCAGTAGGATCTTAAGAACTGAGGTTTAACAGCTCTCCATCTGTTCTCTCTTTTTCTCGCATGTTACGTAAGCAAGCGCGGGCGCACACGCACACAGAGTCAACAACAACAACGTTCAATAAATCTTCCATGCCTGGAACTGTCTGTACCACACCTGGCTGGGAGCCCCCCCAAGCCAGATATACTCATAGTACCTTTCCCTGAAAACACACGGGTACCCTCTACACACACACACACACACACACACACACACACACACACACACACCACCACCACCACCACCACCACCACCACCACCACCACCACCACCACCACCCACCCACCACTACCACGTGCAGAGGTGGGTTTCACTGAGGTTTCCATACCGCTACCTCCAAGGAACAATAACATAGTGCAGTGAATTCAAACTGATATTTGTGTGCTTGTAATAACTTATTCATTCCTTGAATGTACTTATGTACTGTATATATTTACCAGACGTTTGACCATGACCGTGAAGGCAACCCAACCCAACGCACATTTCGGTGTTTTAAAAGTTAGACCTATTCTTGGATATATTTGGGGCGCTGATTCCAGAAAAGGCATCAGTTTTGCCCTAACAGCTGTAGTTTTGGAGATATGGCATATCGATGCCCATGGCTAACTCACGAGGAAGCTGCTTGAATCAGCATATAAGGTGGCTATGCCATATCTCCAAAACTACAACTGATAGGCCCCAAATATACCCAAGAATAGGTCTAACTTCCGAAGCACCAGGAAAAAAAATCGTTTTTGTTGTTGGACTTACAGCGCAATCTTTCCTGTGTAACCTTGCACCAGTGTAACAGTAGATGCACCGGTGTAAGTGCACTTATGCCAATGTAAGTGCACTTACACCGTGCATCTACTGTTACACGGGTGCAAGGTTACACAGGATTGTGCTCGCTCGCTCTCGCTCTCTCTCTCTGTGTGTGTGTGTGTTAGAGTTGAATTTAATTATTACTTAATTAAGATAACTGTCCTCCAAGATTGCAATCCAAACGCATATAAGTTATTACAAGCACACGCTTCTTTTTGCTGTTTCTTTGGAGTCTGGAAAAAAAAATACAGTGTAAGGAAGGTGTTTCCATCCTGGCACTCAAAATAATGGGACCAGAAATAATCACATAGGCCAATTTTTCTGTACATGAGTTCTACAGAATGTCATATATACCACTCTGGAAGTGTGATCTAATGTAGATTCCAGGCAACTCAAGAAAGTTCTGATGCCCTGCCAATACTAACGTTTTTGTATTTTAGAACAGAAATTTGTTGTTTTAGAGATTTGCCAGAAACAAAATGCTTGATTCTGTCGAAGTGAGGTGGATTCAAATCCCATTGATACCGGGGGAGAATGAAGTGTATGTTTAAACTTCTCCCACTGCAAGCAATGGGCTTCAAGACTGGAGTGCCGCGCACATTTGGGAGGAAGCGTTATGGAATTCAGTGGGACTTACAGTACTTCGGAGTAAGTATGCATTGGATGGGGAAAATGTTTGATTTGGGTGGAACTGGGTCCAAAGATTTCACAAGCCAATCGATTGCTGCGAACATTAGGGACTAGAAACCTTTAACCTTACAATGGCTTGCAAAATGACAGGGAACTGCAGCAGGAGATAAATCCAATGATTGTGACTAGAATCAGAGAGGGAGGCTGTTCTTACAGCTGTAAGTATGCCACGGAAGCAAACTTTTACGACTTCTTGGGGCACGATACAAACACAATGAACCTCTTTGAAGTTCTATTGATTTCAGTTGGGGACTTCAGCAAGTGCTGAAGGCTGTTGTGGAATGGGCATTTGTTTGGAAGACCGTCCCACTGAACACAGTGAGACTTACGTCCGTGTAATTCCGTTCATTGTGATCGAGTTGCAGGCCGTGCCCTGTATATAGGTGTGTAGCTGTTCCTAGCATGTTTCTTTTCCCTCCCTGTTTGTTTTGTTTTGTTTCCGCTACAGGGAAACCAACCTAAAAAAAAGGTCTATGAATGATAATATTGAATTTTTATATAGCGCTTTCTGGGTGTGTAAAGTGCTTCACGCGTCTAATCTTTATATAGTCCGTACTGTACTGCAATCCTGTAAGGTAAGTCTTATTCCCATATTACAGAGGGAGAGTTCAAGCTGAGTGGCCGGCGGAGCAGGGTCACGTAGTGAGTTGATGGCAGAGGCGAGAGATAAACTGAGGAAGACCAGATCTGCCGTGCAGTCTCTTCACCACTATGCCGCATGCCCGCTTTCCAGGACCAGTTTGTAACGGCAAAATGTAACCACCACGGACCATTGTTTATCAGTGCCACCTTATGTCTCACCCTGGACTAAAAGTGACTGGTTCAACTCCTGCATGTGCTTCATTTGATAACTGCAACAGCCTTAGAACACACGTCGCTGGGTCGCTCCATTTCACACCCCAACAAATACAGTGTTTTGCCAAGAGAATCGGCTGGTGAGGTGCGCCTCCGGCTCCAGTCATCATGCGCGGAGAAATCAAGCACGTGTAAACCAGCCCCGAAGTCGGCGAAAAGCATAATCGGGAAACAAACCACCCTTCAGCCCTCAAAAAGCAGGACCCACCTGGCTGTTCTGGTCCGAACGATCCATTGAAACACCCTGCACATGGAAACTGCGCGAGTCCAGTGCACTTTTGCGCAGTCTTTTGATCGCTGTTTCTTGGATGGATCCTACTCAAGACCACTGAATAGCCTCTTAATAACTATTAACAATCTCTGTAGCCAACCTGGATAATTTGGTTTAAAATATGAATTAATTATATCATCATCATCATCATCATCATCATCATCATCATCATCATCCTTTCAGCGCGTAAAGTGTCGCTGATGTTCACTT
Source organism: Plestiodon gilberti rubricaudatus (assembly GCA_026170595.1). NCBI lineage: Eukaryota > Metazoa > Chordata > Lepidosauria > Squamata > Scincidae > Plestiodon > Plestiodon gilberti. The sequence goes on along the minus strand of JANXHW010000002.1, from coordinate 215,155,538 downwards.
CTAATGACTGCAAGGTTGGAAACAATGTTCGGTTCTTCTGGATTAATTAACATGGGTACAGAAGTGTCTTGTTGCGCAAGTGGGGATCCCCAACCAAATAGGGACAAAGCCATGGAGGAAAATCCACAAAATCGCCTTTGCTAGCCTTGTTTGTGCCTCTGCTTCAAGTCATATTGCACAAGGAAGGGAGGTTTACTCCAGAGCGCCCACAGAAAAACTCTGTCGCTACTAAGTTGGCCCTGAAGTGGCAGATTGCCTTTGAAAGGGTCTCCCCATTTACCATTGACGCGTGGTAGGAAGGGAATGGCTCCTTGGCACGCCCGATTCTGCAATCCACAACCATTTTCCTCTGGCTCCTTTGGAGAAAAAGAGAACTAGGTTGCAGCAAACATGGTGTACAGGTATTTGCCCTTAGTTTCACGCAAATGCGTTTAGGAGGTTAGCTGTGTCATCCACGCCTGCAGTCCTGCCTCCTAAGCATGAAGTCCGGACTGCAGAGATCTGGGATGAGGTGAGGACCACGCGATGTATAATCCCTGCTAAGACTCTTGTCTGCCTCACCTAAAAACACAGTCGACTTCTTTCTTAAGAACTATCGGTTTCACTCGCATACAAATCGATTAATCAACTAAACCGCACACGATTAATCCACTATGTAAACCATGGAAAGGACCCAGAGGGAAATAGTGGTGGGTGAGATTCAGGGAGACATGTGACTAGACTAGGAAGTAGTTGAAGCAAGGTGCAGAGATGGCCATAAGTCCGTGTTCTGGGGACAGACAAGTCTGCTTAAGAAACTGAAAACGCAAAATGGAGGACACGCCCTGATTCCTCCACAAATCCGTCTGGAAAATCGTCCTAGAGCCGTGGACCTGTGCTTTTCTCAGAAGACTGACAGGATCATGAGCTGCTATTCAGGGCGAGCCATGATTGGAGCAACTCGTCGTTGACCTAAAGATCCCGATTCCCAATCCCATCTCAACCGAGGACGTGTAAACCAGATTTAAGAGAGTGTCAGCTGACCTGCTTGGTTTCTCTGGGCTGTAAATCTGAGCTGACTCGTGTCAGTCAAGCAAGCAAGATACATGTTGGATCTATAAATTACGGCTACATTCAGGTTTCCTCACTGGGACTGTCTGCAACCTTCCCCCGTGACACGTAAATCGTACTAAGAACAACAGCGTTACTTAATTTAACAGAGAGTAGTAGGACTGCAACTGCCGAGCCAGAGAGAGAGAGAGAGAGAGAGAGAGAGAGAGAGAGAGAGAGAGAGAGAGAGAGAGAGAGAGAGAGAGAGAGAGCATCCTTAATAGGTGATTTAAATGTATGAGATCCGTGCGAGAGCTACCAGCCTTGTAGGGAGACCTCTTCACAGAAAAAACGAGCGACAGTAGATCCGCCGTTGGGGTAGATCTTCCTAGCCAGATGCTCTGGGAAGGCGTTGCCATGGGCTTTCCAAATAGGAACGTCGCTGTAGCGGATCCCAACGGGGATTCTATTGGGAAACTGGCGGGAGGGGGTAGGCGCGCAGGATCCACCTCTATAGACTGCACTGCAGGCGACTTGTCTGTAGCCAATAGCAGCTGCGAGATGGTCCACTCCGCCACAGAGTCGACCACGTCCCTATAATAAATAGTGCACAGCCTACCTCTAGTTCCTCAAAATCGTTACCGAATTTAAGCAAATTCAAGCGACAGCGTGCCTGCGTGGCGGGGTTGGTCAGGTTGTTGTGCCTATTGGAAAAGTGGGCAAATTCCGTATGCTGGACACTGGGGGTGTGGGTGTGTGTGTTGCTTGATCACCTAGGTGGACCCTCTTATCTTTGACCCCTCATTGTCTTAAGGAAGGGGCGTGGCCCCAGACCCAGTTTCCTCCTTCTTCTCCCTTCTCACTCAGCTCACTTCTCTCCTGATGCCCACCTAGTAGGATGATGCCAATGCTGCTCCAGCAGCCCAGCGGCCATCTTACAGCAGACCTCCACGCAGAGAGCCCCGGTTGTAGAAGGGGTTCTGTCCTCTAAGTCAAGTGTATCCTCTGATCTTAATCAGACGCTGTACATATGAATGAAACCGTGAGTAAACTTCTTTTTCCAACTTCAATTAACTATGCCTAGTGTGTTTTATCTAGCCAAGTAAACCTAAGCAAGTCTGCCACTTGGGTGGGTGAGTAATAGTGGAAGAAAGGGGAACAAAGCTAAAGCAGCTCCCCTCCCCTGATTATTCCATCAGGTTATGCGGCCCAGTTCACGCAAACACAGCGTGTAAAGAATCAGCTCTACTCAGAGAGAGAAGGGGAGAGAGAGAGAGAGAGAGAGAGAGAAAGAGAGAGAGAGGAGTTTTTCCCCCTACCCAATTGTTTTTGATAAGACTTGCTTAGAGGCTAGACCATGGCTACAGCACGGCTATTAGCAGAAGATACTGTTGGGATATTAGCAGCGTTTGTCTGCTAGGACCTTGGAGGGCAGTGGGTATGTTTTCCGGTCACCTGCAAGGACCTTCACCTGGCCTCTCCTCTTTGACCTGGAAGGGGCGTGACCCTGACCTTTCCCAACTTTCTTGATTTCAGACGACTTCTCTCCTTCTCACATGTGCTTGCTTCTCTTCGCATCTGAATCCGAAGTGGAAGGTTGTGCTTTTCTGGGCTCCTAGCCTGGAAGCCATTTTCCCACCATACGTGTGCCAGCTTTAGGGGCATACTGTCCGCTTTATGTATAGTGTACCTCTAGTCATAACTAGATGAATGTAACTTATGAAACTGAACTGTAAGTAAACTACTTTTCTTCTTTTACTATACAAGCCTCAGACTCCGTGTCTCATTTCAGTGCTAATGATAGCTAGCTAGCCTGGGTGCTGGGATAACTCTACTGATTAAATAAGACTAAGGTCTTCTTCCGTTTGCAAACTCTACTTATTTGAACCCCCTAAGGTTTATGATATAACCCCAACAGATACGATGCCTGTGATGAGACTAGACCCCAAAGCTTTCAGGGTTTGGAGACAGATGACTGAAGGAGAATTAAGGATGAAAAAGGTCTATTTTGCGCTGACTCAGGAGCCCCCAGGCGAGGGAAGGTCTGCAGCAGAAATTGAAAAGTGGCAGTATGCTGACCATGTGGCACAACATCTAATTTTTAGAACATTAGATGACGAAGCAAAACCTTATGCTGAAGAGGCAAAATCAGCAAAAGAGATGTTGGAATGTCTCAGAGAACGTTATGAGACAGTGGGAGAAAAGAGTCAGTGTATTCTAATTGATAGCCTGTGTAAACTCAAACTGCAGAGCAAGGAAGACTATGGAGCCCATTGCAGCAAATTAACACATTTTTTTAATGATTTAGCCATAACAGGGCTAAGGTTTGATGAAGAACAAAGGGTTGCATTTCTTCTGGGTTCATTACCAGATAGATTATTTTCTTCTTTCAAAAGTTCAGGCCGAGGGAGAGAAAAGAAGGAGTACCCAAAAATTTTAACAGAGCTGGCTAAAGAGAGCACATTGAAACAAATTTCAGAGTGTGGAGCAGCCCTGCAGACAAAGAAAAGCTGCGTGTCTGCGTGTCTTCAGATGTGGATTACCCGGACATGTAGCAAGATTTTGGAGACAGATAAGGCAAGCCATTCACACCTTTGCTCAGCTAGCCCAGATGAGAACAAAAGGAGAGATTATCATAAGAGAGGAGGAGGGGCCGGTTGCAGCTCAGGAGAGAATCACGGACAGAGAAAGCATTACAATCTGTATCTTACAGAGCAGAAAGAGGAAAAAGCCATGATTCTGAACCAGAACCAAAGGAACCAGAACCAAAGTTCTGTCTGAATCGTGGACGCTGGATGTACGAGCCACATGACTCCACATATTGAATTTTTCCAGGAGTTGAACCAAGATTTTTTAGGAGAAATAACCGTGGCAAACGGTGAAAAATTAGAAATTCAAGGAAAAGGGAGAGGAAAATTACAATGTCTTGCACATGATGAAATAAATGCTCACAGTGAATGATGTAATTTAGAGCTCATTCACAGTGACATTTGTGGTCCGTTTCAAATGCCATCTGTTGGCGGGAACAGATATATTGTCTTTTACTGATGATTATTCAAATTACACTGTGATTTACCTACTGCAGGACAAAAGTGAAACTCTTGGCAAGCTCAAGAACTACGTGGCAGCTGTAAGCAACAGATTTGGAAGGAAACCTCAGGAACTACGCAGTGACAATCGTGGTGAGTACCTGTCAAACCAGACACGCACTGTGACGCACATACCTTGAGCAACAAGGCATAGCTCACACACAAACAGATCCATGTACCTCACAACAGATTGGGGTGGCAGAGAGAAAGAATAGAAGTCTCTTAGAGAAGACTAGAGGAATGCTTGCAGATGCAGAGCTACCCAATAAATTTTGGGGTGATGCTGTAGATACAGCTAACTATCTGGAAAATAGACTACTCACTAAAGGTGCAAACAAAACCCCATATGAACTGTGGCATGGGAAAGCACCAACCACCACACATCTTAGAGTTTTTGGGTGCAAGGTTTATGATTATGTACCATGACAAAAGAGATCCAAACTAGATCTTAGAGCACAAGAAGGGATCTTCATTGGCTACCCACAAGGATCCACTGGGTACAAAATAATGGATTTAAAGACTGGACAGGCATCAGTTCGTCATGGGCTCTACTTCGAAGAGCATAGAAAGACTGACAAGGGCCAGACCTCCATAGAGAAATCACCAGTGATAAATGATGAACTAATATACTGTATGTACAAGATTACTATCCAGAGATCAGTATGCCAGCAGAAGGGGACACAGCTGAGGATGAGCTGGAGGAACCAGACGTTGCCAGTGATGCAGACCAGGTCCTAGATCAGCACCTCAGACGTTCGCTCAGAGAAAACAGAGGCATACCACCTGCACGATTTGAAGTGTGCTACCTCGCAAGGTCGTCGTTGCAGCGAGAGTCAAGTAAGTGGAAAGAAACTGCACAACACAAAACAGAAGGGACACGAGAGCGCCAGAACCATGAAGAATCTTCTAGCAAGAAACTGAATCCAGAGTCTGCGAACAAAGATGGATATCACGGACTCCAGCATCCAAATTTGAGAAGAAGTGTTGGAAAAGTGGGCAAATTCCGTATGCTGGACACCGTGTGTGTGTGTGTGTGTGTGTGTGTGTGTGTGTGTGTGTGTGGCTTGATCACCTCTTATCTTTGACCCCTCATTGTCTTAAGGGGCGTGGCCCCAGACCCAGTTTCCTCCTTCTTCTCCCTTCTCACTCAGCTCACTTCTCTCCTGATGCCCACCTAGTAGGATGATGCCAATGCTGCTCCAGCAGCCCAGCGGCCATCTTACAGCAGACCTCCACGCAGAGAGCCCCGGTTGTAGAAGGGGTTCTGTCCTCTAAGTCAAGTGTATCCTCTGATCTTAATCAGACGCTGTACATATGAATGAAACCGTGAGTAAACTTCTTTTTCCAACTTCAATTAACTATGCCTAGTGTGTTTTATCTAGCCAAGTAAACCTAAGCAAGTCTGCCACGTGGGTGGTTGAGTAATAGTGGAAGAAAGGGGAACAAAGCTAAAGCAGCTCCCCTCCCCTGATTATTCCATCAGTCCCCTTGGTGCTCAACGCCCGGGCAGAACACGGTTAACCACCTCGAAAGGGGCATCAACAACACCCACCCTGTCAATGTCACGGTCCTGTAGAGGAGACCATTGCAGTCTAACAACTCCATCCCAAGCGTGACTCCCACGGGACGTTGCTAAACTGCCTGCTAGATGGGATGCTGCAGTTCGTTGTCCAAGCACCGTTGGCCCTCCTGAGAGTGGACAAAACCGCAATTCTAACCATGTTAACCGGACGTTAAATGTCAGTAGGGCTTCTAGATAAAGCGGGCATTAGGGTGCTGCAATTTATTCATTTGTCTTTTAGGACCTCCTTACTTGAAATACAAGAAAGCTCCTGTGGGAGTTACCCTCATGAATGGGTTTAGTTAGTTATCGCGATGCTAATCTCTCTCTGGCCTGGGCTTTCAGTATCCAATCTTGGATTTAATTCGAAGTAAACTCCATGAAATTTGGACTTATTCCCCAAGAACCCTTCACACTTAGGATCGCGCTGCACAAGGGACCTGTATGACATGTGGTATTTGCTGCCTTGTTAACTACCAAACCCACCGCTCCAATCCCCACCAGCTCCGCTTTCCGCCGTAGTTTGAGCAACCAATAGGAGACAAGCATCGTGACCCGACAGTGTTTGCTTGACTTAGGAGGAGTCCAGACCCAGCGGCTGGGGTAGAATTTATTTCCAAGCGCCAAGTCTTGAGATGACCAACAGCAGGGCAAAAGGACATAGCATCGCCCACGGTCCACCTCCAGAAAATCTAGTCTCTTCTGCTAGCCTTAAACAAAACGGGGGAATGAACCTCAAAGTGGCTGACGAAAAACGTTGTTTGTTGCGGACAAATTCACTCTTTTTCCCGGACACGGCCTTATATGGGGAAGACCATTAGCTAAAATAAAGACGGAAGTAGTCCGAACAAAATTGTGAACTGAGCTCATTTGCTTCTTGGCAGAGCAGGGTACGTTAATTTAAGATTATCATTCTTCACCTTTCTATTGCGCCCGCCCGATCTCGAAGGAGCTCAGGGCAACAATGTCCAGGCTTCTTCCCTCTCCTCCGTTCTATCCTCACAACGACCCTGTGAGGTGGGGGCATGGAGTTCTTGGAGAATTCAGGGTTTTAGTAGCAGAGTAAAACCGGAACACCCTTCTCCTATGTTAAAAACAGCTTAACCCAAAACCACTCAGGCTAGCTTGCTATTAGTCAAAGAAACACATGAAGGCAGAGGCTTGTATAGTTATAAAAAGTAAGTTTACTCACAGTTCAGTTTCATTTGTACAGCATCTGGCTAGGACCAGAGCAGTGGCGTTGCTCCGGTAGGGGTGGGGCCGTAAGTATCGCTCTGTCGTAGTCCCTTTACCGAGCGAGCAGGAGGCGGCCCCGCCCCCTCACTGTCGGAGCCTTTACCGTGCAGAGAAAGCAGCAGGCAAGAGACCCTGCCTGCTGCTTTCTCCGCAGGGGAAAGGCTCCGACAGTGAGGGGGTGGGGCCGCCTCCTGCTCGCTTGGTAAAGGGATTACGACGGAGCAATACTTACGGCCCCGCCCCTACCGGAGCGACGCCACTGGACCAGAGTTACTCTAACTTAGGGACAGCATGCCCCTAGAGCTGGCATGCTCTGTATGGTAATTTGCAGGCAAGGTGATGTTGTGTCCCAAATGTTGCACCCCAAACTTTACTCCTGGGGGAGCAAACTACTATTCCCTTTAATTAACTCCCATGTCCACTTTAGGCAAAGTTAGCTCCTTCCCCCTAATTGCAATTGTGTGTCAAAGAAAACACTGAACTCCAAGGCAACTATTTACAAGATATATTACTTTCCCAGCAATAAACGATGTCCCATAGCCCTTCCCGGGCAGATAAGATTCTACTTAGCTAATGAGGGTCCGTTTCCATAGAGAAGTCCAGCTCGTTACTTCACGGCAGTAGAATCTCCTTGTTGCCTTTCTCCTGTCCAGCAAAGAGTCTTGTAGCACAAAGTCCAATCAATCCCGGTCTCTCCAACCTTCCAGTCAGGCAGAGCGTCTCCCAATGCTGGTCAGTCCAGGTGGGTAGTCCATCCAGGTGAGCAGTCCGTCCGGCAGAGTATCCCCGTCTGGAGCAGAGTCATCGTCGTTGCTCGGCAGTCTGGCAGCATGTCCCCGTGGCGAGCTGGCGAGGCTCCTTCCTGCTCCTACTGCTGCTGCTTTTATACTGTTAGTCCCTATCAACTCTTTACTGGCTACAGCTGTGGGCTTCCAATCAATGCCCTCATTATTGCCCACAGCTGTGAGAGTTCCAATCAATGCTAATTGAGTGCAGCTGCGAGCCACACCCACTGCATTCAAAGTCCCAGCTTCATCCCAATTAACAGCAACACCTGTGGGCCACGCCCAATTGCTTGCAGGTGTGCTTCCACCCACGCAATCCTGGGTGGTAACCCTTTGTGTCCCAGTCCTGTCAAACAGGCAATCCTTTAACCCCTTCCTCCCTGGACCTGTCAAAACAGGGGACCACTGCTAACACCACTAACTCTTTGCCAATCTTCCGCGATTTCCACTACAGGTGGCCCCAGGGCTATGGAGAGCCTAGGCAAAGCACGTCTTACCACCTTGGGGTAAGGAGAGAAAAGAGAGCACGAGGCTAGGAAGAGGAAGTAGGGAAAGGTCAGGGGCCACGCCCCTTCCAGGGCACAGAGAGGACCAGGTGAAAGGTCTTTCAGGTGACCAAAGTGTGGGAATTTCTTTGGGGGGGTAGCTATTCGTCGCTCCATTCCCCTCTCCCTTACTCTGTTTTACTCCCCACCCACGTGGCAGACTTGCTTAGCTTTACTTGGCTAGAGAAAACACACTAGGCATAGTTGATTGAAGTTGCAAAAAGCAGTTTACTTACAGTTTTCATTCATATATACAACGTCTGATTCACATCAGAGGATACACTAAACTTGAAAGGACAGAACCCTCCTAAAGCTAGGGCTCTCTGCATGGAAGCATGCTGGAAAGATGGCGCTGGGCTGCTGGAGGGCAGCTTGCCATGTCTTCCCTGGTCAGTGGTCAGATGCAGAAGAGAGTGAGAGAAGTGTAAAGAAGAAGGAAACTGGGTCTGGGCTTCCTTCCTTAAGACAATGAGGTCATGCCCCTTCCTTAAGACAATGAGGGGTCAAAGACAAGAGGGTCTACCTAGGTGATCATATAACATGCATACACCCCCCAGTGTCCAGCATACGGAATTTGCCCATTATTTCCAACACCCCTTCTCAAATTTTGGATGCTGGAGTCCGCAATATTCATCTTTGCTCGCAGACTCTGGATTCAGCTTCTTGCTAGAAGATTCTTCATGGTTCTGGCGCTCTCGGGCCCCTTCTGTTTTGTGTTGTGCAGTGTCTTTCCACTTACTTGACTCTCGCCGCAACGATGACCTTGCGAGGTTGCACACTTCAAGTTGTGCAGGTGGTAACCCTTTGTTCTCTCTGGGTGAACGTCTGAGGTGCTGATCTGGAACCTGGTCTGCATCACTGGCAACGTCTGGCTCTGGCAGCTCGTCCTCAGCTGTGTCCCCTTCTGCTGGTGTGCTGATCTCTGGGTAGTAATCTTGCACATACATTAGTTCATCATTTATCACTGGTGATTTCTCTATGAAGCTTTGGCTCTTGTTAGTCTTTTTATGCTCTTCAAAGTAGAGCCCATGATGAACTGACACCTGTCCAGTCTTTAAGTCCATTATTTTATAGCCAGTGGATCCTTTTGGGTAGCCAATAAAGATCCCTTCTTGTGCTCTGAGATCTAGTTTGGATCTCTTTTCTTTTGGCACATAAGCATAAACCTTGCACCCAAAAACTCTGAAATGCTTGGTGCCTTCCCATGCCATAGTTCATATGGGGTCTTTCCTGCATCTTTAGTGGGCAGTCTGTTCTGCATATAGTTAACTGTATCTACAGCATCCCCAAAATCTAGTAGGTAGCTCTGCATCTGCAAGCATTGCTCTGGTCATCTCTAAAAGACTTCTGTTCTTTCTCTCTGCCACCCCACTCTGTTGTGAGGTACATGGAGCTGTTGGTGTGTGAGTTATACCTTGTTGGTCAAGGTATTTGCGTGTCTGGTTTGACATGTACTCACCACGCTGATTACCGTTGCTAGTCCTCAGCTGTTGAGGCTTCTTTCCAAACCTGTTGCTCACAGCTGCCACATATTGCTTGATCTTGCCAAGAATTTCACTTTTGTCCTTCAGTAAGTAAATCATACTATAATTTGAAAAGTCATCAGTAAAAGTCAATATGAATCTGTTCCCACCAACCGATGGCGTTTTAATCGGGCCATATAATTCAGTGTGAATAAGTTCTAACACACTGCTGGTACTGCACTTCTCAGCTTTCTGTGGAATAGAAAGTTTTATGTCTTTTGTTTTCATACATACCATACACCTTTCTGGATGGTTGCTGTAGCGCTTTACCTGTGGTCCTTCTGCCATGTCTCTTATCTGCAGGTCCAGTATGCCACTGATGTCTGTGTGTCCACATTTTCTGTGATACAGGTGAGCACATTCATTTGTGCATTGTTGTTGGGCAGACATCACTTTCTCTCCATGCTGTTTGGGCATATCTAGAAAATAAACTCCATCCTGCATAGATCCTTGTGCAATTAATTCAGTATTTTTCAAAATATTACATCTGCCCCCCTCAAATTTAACGGTTAGTCCTTTTCTGGTTATAGTTGACACGCTTAACATGTTATGTTTTATCCCTGGGGCATAAGTCACATCATTTGCTATGAGTTCATTTATTTTACCATTTGCAAAGCATTGTAGTTTTACTTTACCTCTTCCACATATGCACAATTTTTCACCATTTGCCACTGTTATTTCACCTGAAAAATCTCGGTTTAGCTCTTGGAAAAACTGAACATTCGGACTCATGTGCGTTGTACAACCAGAGTCCAGAATCCAGCGAGAACTTGAGTTCTGATTTTGATGTGAAAACATGGCTTTTTTGCTTTTCTACCAGGTACATATTGAAACTCTTTCCTTGTCTGTGGCTCTCTCCTGAGGAATGCTGTGGGCCCCTTCCCCCTTCCTTATATTCTCTTCTTTTGTTTTCGGCAGGGCTAGCTCGGGAGAGGTGTTGGCAATGTGATTCTCCAATCCACATCTGAAGCAAGTGACGGGGCTTCCTCTGTCTCGTCTGTCTCGGGGGGCTGCTTTCCACTCTGAAATTTGTCTCAACGTGCTCTCTTGAAGAAATACAATCATTTGCTAGTTCTATTAAAACTTTCGAGTATTCCTTTTTCTCCCTTCCTCGAACTGAACTTTTGAAAGGGGAGAATATTTTATCTTCTAATGAACCCCCCAAAAATGCAACACTTTGTTCCTCATCAAATTTTAAACCTGTTGTGGCTAAATCGTTAAAGATCTGCGTTAGCTTGCTGCAGTGGGACTCATAGCCTTCTTTGCTCCGCAGTTTGAGTTTACACAGGTTATCAGTCAAAATACATTGACTCTTTTCAGCCACATTTTCATAACGTTGTCTGAGACACTCCCACATTTCTTTTGCACTTTTTGCTTCTTCTGCATAGGGTCTTGCTTCATCGTCTAATGTACGAAAAATGAGATGTTGTGCTGCATAATCAGCAAAACTCCACCTCTCCTTCTCTTCCTCAGAGCTCCCTTCTCCTGGGCGATCCTTACTCAGCACAAAATAGACCTTTTTCATTCTCAATTCACCTTCCATCATCCTCTTCCACACCCTGAATGCCTTAGGGTCCAATTTCATTGTTGGGATATCTGCTGCTAATAGACTGGCTGTAGCCATTGTCTCTAGCCTCTAGCAAGTCTGACCAAAAACAATTGGTGTGGGGGAAAAATCTCTCTCTCTCTCTCTCTCTCTCTCTCTCTCTCTCTCTCTCTCTCTCTAACGCGTCTGCATTAACTGGGCCGCATAACCTGTTGGAATTCCCTTGGGGGGGTAGCTATTCGTTGCTCCGTTCCCCTCTCCCTTACTCTGTTTTACTCCCCACCCACGTGGCAGACTTGCTTAGCTTTACTTGGCTAGAGAAAACACACTAGGCATAGTTGATTGAAGTTGCAAAAAGCAGTTTACTTACAGTTTTCATTCATATATACAACGTCTGATTCACATCAGAGGATACACTAAACTTGAAAGGACAGAACCCTCCTAAAGCTAGGGCTCTCTGCATGGAAGCATGCTGGAAAGATGGCGCTGGGCTGCTGGAGGGCAGCTTGCCACGTCTTCCCTGGTCAGTGGTCAGATGCAGAAGAGAGTGAGAGAAGGGTAAAGAAGAAGGAAACTGGGTCTGGGGCCACGCCCCTTCCTTAAGACAATGAGGGGTCAAAGACAAGAGGGTCTACCTAGGTGATCATATAACATGCATACACCCCCCAGTGTCCAGCATACCGAATTTGCCCATTATTTCCAACACAAAGAACACACTGCCCCCCAGTGTCCAGCAGACCAATGCTGCCCAATTTCCAACAGGAGTCAGGTCCAGGGTCACCCAATGGGTTTTGTGGCTGACTGGGAATTCGAAACCAACACCTTGACCACTACACCTCACTGCCTTAATATAACCCCCCCCCCCATCTCTTCCATTAAAATGGTGCCTCATTCTTTCTGAAGCTTCAAGAGCCGCTGGAAACCATGGGGAGCAGGGCACGTTTCTGACTCCTTGCTTCCAAAGGCTCTTTCCTTTTCTGCTCCCCGCTAAGGCAGTTTGGGAGGCTATTAAGCACCCCTTAGCGCCCGTTGGGTGGCGCACAGCACACCACTGCATTTCGTCAGCGAGACTCCTTATGCTGGGGTCTTGCATTGAAGAGAAGTTCAGCACGGGCTTTCTACTACCTGGAAAAACATACAAGTGAGAGTTGAATACAAGGTGTCAGGTAAAAACTAGAAATAGGAACGTGATGACCAGATAGGAAGAGAAGTGTGAACAGTTGCCGGACGTGCCCATTCTTGGCCCTGGCTCTAATTGATCCGGACTTCCGGAGTGCACTGCGCATTCACTTAGTCCAATTACTCCAGTGACACCCAAGGAACATTTCTGCGCCAGCCATTCCCCCTAAAGCAGAACAGTCCGCTCAAAGGCGAATCCACCGCCAGCTAATGACCCCACCCCCCCAGACTCAGTGTTAAGGGCGTTTTTCGAGGGGAAACTGCGTTAGTCTCAAGCAACGAGACCCAAGAGTCTTCAAGACGAATACATTCATTCATGGTGGCGTGAGCCTTGGTGGACACCCCACATTTGAAGAAGCGGACTATAAAACCCACAACGCTTATGTTACAATACACACGTTAGCACTGAAGGACCCACAAAACTTAAGGGTTTACTTTTTATTTTTTACAAATCATTTGGTTTAGGTAGATCAACTGAGACCTTTTTTTAAAGCTATTGTTAAACAAGCGACTAATAAATGCATCAGTAAATAAATGAAAACTAATGACTGCAGTCTTAATAGGGAGTTAATCTCCCTGCGCACGGTGGGACTGACTGCCGTGCAAAAGTATATACATTAAACTCGGTGTAAACGTGCATAGGATCGGGCTTGCATATTGTGTGCTTAGGATCTCCTACTAACAACACCACACGAACTATTTCTTATAGCCCGATCCTACGCACGTTTACACGGAAACCCCGCAGTCTCACTGTACTTCTTACTTTCAGGAAGGGAAATAGCGCAGGATTTCAGCATTAACGTTGCAATGAATCTATAGCCTTTCAGTTCTCCGCTGGAAGATTATTATTCTAACGGTATGATTCTCCCACCGATATCCCAAACGTGTACTTGTGCCCTGTTCCCCCCTCCCTTTTTTACAGGAAGAGGGAGTGTGGCTGCTGCTACGGAGAAAACAATTTAAAATCTGTTGTTGAGAGAGAGAGAGAGAGAGAGCGCAATGGAAGCAAATGACCGAGACTGTACTGTAATTATTTTTATTAATCGGACAAATTCGACTCAAACCACCTTTGGTATGAGCCCAGTTGAGCTGTGTGGGGCTCACTTCCGCTTAGAAGTGCATAGGATCGGGTGCTTGAATCCCACTGTGTCTTGGCTCCTGAGTCTACGTGTTTAGGATGAGGCTGCACTGGAATTCAGCGCGCTAGTGCTTCGAAACAGACGCTCGGACTCGGTTGAATTTATTTCCACCACATGTGCTTAAGAAGAAGGAGTGCGAAGAGCCCTATCGACATCTCGTCTCGACGGGGATAAATCCGTTTTAAATCCAAAAGGTTCCGCCTGCCTGGCTAAAGCACACGTGGAAGGGAAGTCTCCTTAAAAGAGACCCCCAAACACGCGATCCAAACCTTCGTCCTTTTACGCCGTTGCCCGGTGGAGGCAATTGCGCTACTGTGAGCTAAACGGCTGGACGAGTTCAGACTTTTAATTAGAAGATGCAGCAGTTAATGGGGAGACGTTTAATCTCCACAAGGGGGTGAAACCGACACATCTTTAATCTATTTCTTCCTTTCAAGAAAGTCTCTCCCGATTCCTTCCTTCGCAAGGCGCCTGCTGTGTTTTTTGTTTTTTGCTTCCCGGAGCAAAACGTTTGAGACAGGGTGAATGAAATTCAACTTGCGTTTAAAGAACAATGACCCGCATCCCAGAAGTTTTCAGATCCTTCTAAGGAGAGAGGTTATAAACACAACAACAACAACAAAGGGCCAGGTTCTGTTTCGTTCTCAAAAAGAGCGAAATAGTAAGACTGCAATGCTGTGGGAGTCATAAAATGTGCAGGATTGCCAGAAAGCAGAGCCTTCTCTTTTGTTACAAGGTATGGAGGAGAGAGGGAGAAAGTGAAATGAATCTCGAGTCAAATGGGCTTCAGGAATTCTCGCTTCCCCCTCTCCCTCCCCCCCCCCCCCAGTATCGTTATGAAAATCATTTCAAGCCTTTTACTTAAAAATAAAACACAACTCCGGGAGGCCAGAATAAGTAAAGCCTCAACCCTGTTTTGCTGCCTCTAAATGCTTCATTTGAAATGTGGGCTCTCCGCCTCCTCATGGCCCGGATCCGTCCAAAACCTTTTGCCAAGGAAATGTATATGGTCATGAGTGGCGCGCGCGCGCGTGTTTTTCTCATTAAAAAACGACTTAATGTTCTGCAGTTGTTCGGGGAGTGCCAATCACAGGGCTCCGAAGCGATTTCTAGAGGATTCGAGCGATGTTGCGGTTTTGCTCTCAAGCTGGTTAAATTCCTACGGTACGGATCGGGCCCTCTTGCGAGCGAGCCAAGCCTATTGGAGGTCTCTTTCCGCTCTTGTTGATTTCACTCCAACTGCTGTTGCGGAGGGAAGCGCCAATCCGGTTTACTTCTGGTAGTTAACAGCAGAAATCTTCTTGAGCAAGTTCAAGATTGCTCTGCTTCTTTTCTTTTTGCCTGATTGGGGGGGGGGGGGGAGGGACACACTTACTCAAGATGATCAGCCCTTTAAGTCGGCGCAAACTGCTTCCCAATGACAGTGCCTGGTGAAAATGGCCCATTTGGAACAAAAGGCTGCAATTTGCAGCCTTCCTGAAAATCTTTTGCAGATGCAATTCCGCCCGCTTGAGTAGCGCCCGGCGCCCGCTTAACATTTTGGGGGCTGATAGTGCCGGGACTCGACGAAGTTGCCAGCCACCGCAGCAGCGCATTTCCTTGGAATTAAGTGCTATTGGAAGAATCAAATTGCTTCCGAGTAAGGCGGGGAGGATCGGGGTGCGAGGGGAGAGACAGAGACTCGGTTCAGTCTTTATATTGGTAATTGCGCCATAAGCCTGCTGTAAGGTCTCCGAACCTTTAATGAAGTGAACCTGGTTGAACCCGTGTCAGTTTCAATGAAGGCGATTTTGAATTAGTATTTAGGAGAGTTGGAATACAGTAATTGACAAGTGGTCCAAGTGGGGGGAGGGGTTACCTCCAGACTCCGACCTTTCCCGCGAAGACAAGACACCGGCAAAGTTTGTCATGCCACATTTGGTCCCGATCCAGCCATTTTAAAGCCCTACCGATTTCGAGGGGAGACAGTCACCCAGGTACTTAAATCTCTTGATCGAAGAGACTTAAAAGGACTTAAAAGCTGTGAATTTCAGGTTATCACTGAATTATGACGACTTTTTAATATAATTCCGACCTGTCCAGAAAATCAGATCTCCCTTTGAAAACGTTTCCGTCCCTTTTGACGCTGAGTCATCAGAAATTGTGCGCGCACGTATCGCATTCATATCAATATCAGTGCATTCCACATGATCGACGTATTTTTGACATTAATATTTGTGATTCTCTCCGTCTCCCTCTCTTTAATGTTATGCATTCTTCTCCTTTTACATTTGCAGGACTATCAACAACAACTGATCTGTCTGGTGGCGAGTCAGAGATAGTTCTATAGGGGCGTAAGGAGGAACTCTGTGTGTTCTATATCTGTGAGATATGTGTAATCATTCCACAGAGTTACTCATCAGCTCGAGTTTTCCTCGCTCGCACTCAAAAGATGTTACTTATTAAAAAGTCTGTAAATGTAAGACAGCAACAACACATAGGCTTTAAACAATTTTTGAAGGATTTATTCTTCCCCTATTTCTCTCCTAAGCACATTTATCAGCCCTGCGGCTTTTTCTCTCGCCACAATCTACATTCGTTCCCCTTTATGCCCTCAGCCGAGCCGCTCCTTTCCACTCACGGGTTGGAGAAGGAGTTTATTTAGGACAAGGTGAAACCCCTTCCCATCCTGACACATCCTACGAGCGTGCGTAGGAAATCCACGGGAAAGAAAGAGCTATCCCCAATTCACGAAAAAGGTGTTTGTATTGAGGGCACATGATCCAGACCCTTGATGAAGTTAGCAGGTCTAGGGGCTACAATCTTTGCATAAAAACACTTTCCAGCCCCCATTATGCACACTTTCCTGGGAGTAAGTCCCATTGAGCTCAATGGGACGTACTTCTGTGCAGACACATGTGGGCTCTTGTGCTGTCTGATCAGTACCGAATCAGCGCCCGGCAACCCCACGTAAGTCGCCTTGAGTTTATAATGCAAACAAGAAAATTGAGATCTTGAACGCACACACAAGAGCTACACTCTGACAATAATCAGGCTCAGGGCCACTCAGAGGAATTTTATCAGGGGGTACAAAGTTTATTTTGGGCCCCTTTCCTTCATGTGAATTTGGCTACTGGGCCCCCTTTTTTTGCTCCTGGGCCCCCTTTTTGACACATTTTTTACCCTGGGCCCGGCCCCGGTACGATTTACCCCCTTAACCCCCCTCTCAGAGGCCCTGATCAGGCTGCTGAGGTGGCACCAGCTGTACCCCTCTCCGTCAGAGAGAGAGGGGGGTTCCCCCCGCCCCGCCAGCCTGTGACTCAATCATCTGGTTACCCACGAAGCTTCGACGGAAGAAACAATACGAGGAAAGCAGGAAGGTTTTGTGTTCTCCGTCTCGCCATTTCACGCTAAGCCTTATCAAGTGCAGTTTGACAGAAATCGCCATTTCGCCGAAGTCTGAGAATCCAATCATGCTATCATCATTAACTCCCGCTTTTCCTGTGCAGCACAAATGGCCCACTATTCGCTCGAGGAAGGGGGGGGGGGGGTAGCAGCAGACTTGACAGCAAAAAAGAGCACCGTGCACCGCAAATCGCCCTTCGGCTGCGTGGCCCAGAGGGAGGGGAGGCCACGGAGGGTGGTGGAAATAAGCCAGCGGAACCCGGCCAAGCCCAGGAGAAGGAAGCAGTCCTAACAGACAGCTGCACCAACGGATATATCAGTTCCCCGGAACGCTGCGACGTTTAGATGGAGCTGTAGCTGCGTGTGTGACGGCCCAAAATCCACGCAAACCTGCGTGTCGTGGGAGTCGTTAGAATTGAAGTGAATGCACAGGGAAGTCCTGGGCGCTGGGAGTCAGCTCCACGGAACGCAGTAGTCGTGGGACTGACCTGAGCAAGGATTCTTCTGCACGGGTCAATGTCTTCAGCGTTACATCCAGCCAAGTGATGTTGTTTGCAGTCAAGAATGGGATGCATGTAGGTGCGCGTCCTGACCCAGTTTCCCTACTCCTCGCTTCCACAGGGTTGTGAAGTTGAGCGGCTGGAGAACCGTGAGGTGTTGTGAGAGGAAAGCTGGCCTTGCACTCTGGAGACCTGGGTTCCAATCCTCCCCCCACTTATAAAGTTTACTACATGCCTGTGCAAAGTCATTCTGCCTAGCCTAGCCTATCTTACAGTTTTGCTGTGAAGATAACATGAAGGCAAAAAAATATATGCTGCCGTGGGCTCCTTCAAGGGAACTGCAGGATACATGAAAACAGTGAGTATCACTTGGTATATCTTAGTATCACTTGGTATCACTGTAGGCTGTACTGACCTACAGCCCAATCCTAACTGTCTTTCCAGAGTCGATGTAGTCGTGCCAGTGGGGCGCAGGAGCGCTTCTCAAGGTAAGACGGGAATGCTTGTTCCCTTACCTCAGGGCTGCATTGTGGCTGCATTGGCGTTGGAAAGTTGGTTAGGGTTGGGCTCCTAGATACGAAGAACTAGAGACAGAGCTCCACCCTAGATAACAGGCTTGTATTCCTACAATCCAAAATAATTGAATTCACCCTATTTAACCACTTGGCATTGTCCCCACAAGACCACCGTTTTATACCTTGGGTGAATTATTGGTAATCTCTAGAATAACATCACATCACATCATTTCATACAATGTATTGCTAACCCAGATTTGAATCTCCGCTAACAGCTATTAACATTCTACTAACTAACGGCTACAGGACGTCTGGCTCAGTTGGTAGAGTGACCGTCTCATATATGCCTGAAGATCTGAAGGACAGCTGTTCAAGACGTCCAGAAGTTTCTGTGTTTGTTGGAGAGCTGCCGGCACGCCGAGCTGATAAGTTGCAGAGCCTCTGTGGGGGAGTGGAACTGCAGCTGCAGCACTTGAGTGGCAGTCAAGGTTGCCTGTCAGCTGAAGCGTGGTGAGGCGAACGCCAGAGAGAGAGAGAGAGAGAGAGAGAGAGAGAGAGAGATATGGACTGTGAAAGCAACATCTAGAATGAAGGGTTCTACGAAAGATTAGAACATTATTATGTTGTAAAAACCCATTGGGGTTTAGAAAGCCTGCCCATGTACACCGCCTTGAATTAAAGTCGGAGGAGAAATCTGATGACCAAGAAAGGCGGTATATAAATACTGGTTATTATTATTAATAATAATAATAATAATAATGTAAATTATGAGGAATCATCATTCCCTCCTTCTACCACACCTTATCCACTGATATTAACAAGACATATTAACATATTAATAAGAGCAAGGCTCTCTCTCTCTCTCTCTCTCTCACACACACACACACACACTTCACATTCCGAAAGCAAATTCTATTCAAGAATGGCTTTCTCTTGCTCTCTTAGGGATGCAAGTATAATTCAGTAATTAGTTATCTATTTACTGAAAGTTTTAAAACTTGATCAACTAAAAAGTTGCCCCAATTAACTGGGCATAAGATTATTTTTAATCATTATTTTTGATACAAGTACCACAGCTGAGTAGCAACGACCATTTTAAAGGAGGTATTTTAAAAGAAGGAATACCTTCAATTCTTATCTGCTGGGGGTCAGGTGCCTAGAAAACCCAGCAGATACCGAATCAGCAGGTCCTGGATACCAAATCATTGATCCTCTGTGAGGGCTAGGGGTAAAAAATCAAATTGGTACCCCTTTTTGACGTGATGACCTCAGGAGATGATCAGGACTCTGATACTATATAGGAGGAGGGGTAGCTAACCTGGCCAGGAATGCCAGCAGCAGATGGCTTCAGAATGGCCACAGATACCTTCAGAATGGCCACTGCGAATTCAGAATGGCTGCAAAATAGCTTCAGAATGGCTGCAGATAGCCAAGAACAGACTGCGAATGGCGCAAGGTAAGTTGCACTCTTGTTCCCCACAGATATGTGAATCTGCGGGAATAGGATAATGGGGATTGACTGTACCTCTTTCTCCAAGACACGTATGAATAATTTAAAAACAAAGAATGCATGCTTTTTGCTTCAGAACTATTGCTCTTACTCATATGCAATTTTAATTCATGAATGAGTAGATTAATCAAATAGAACTCATTGGATTAATCAACAAAGGTTTCTTTAATTGGCTGCCAGTCCTATAATTAACTTGAGAGAGAGAGAGAGAGAGAGAGAGATATTTTATGAACTCCTGGACCTTATGCACCTTCTAAGGCAACTTGTTCCATATGTTGGCTACAATCTGGATGAATTTTGCCCAGATTCTCTGTTTCCTCCCAGGTTCTCAGCCTTTAAATAATGACTTGTGGTTATGGGAATCCCCAACCAGACTGAATAATGCCTCTGTCAATTAGGCCTTAATCCAAGCCAAGGCTCTACCCTGGAAACCTGTTTCAGCAAGAAAACCGAGCAACTCCTGCAGCATGTGAACTGAAAATGAAGAGAGCAAGTGTGTGGCAGTGCTTGAATGACAAGGGGGCCAGAGGGGCCAGCCCCCTGACCTATTGTTTTTAGGTGGTTATTGAAGGGATAATTTGGTTAAAATTAGGGGAAGTTGGAGGGTAGGTTTTATGGATTTCATTAATGGCCCCTCCCCCTATAATCCGAGCATGTCCATCCCCCCACCGTCATCCACCAAATATCTGGAACAAACAGGAGGGGTTCAGGGACCATTAGGGTAAGAGGCACAATTTCCAGGAAGGCATTTGTCTCAGCATCTTTCTCTGAGCACCACCCTATTATTACCCCCCCCCCGACAAGGCAGTGGCATCAAAATGGCTACCGTTGCATCTTGCTGTGCAGTTGCAGAGGTCTCCTCTGGGTAAGACTACCAGGGTAAGCCTGGGTAAGCTAAATAGCTGACACAGATCCACATGGACCCATGTTGACATGCTGTGGGATCAGATCTGTGAAGGGAGTTTGGCGGCTGCCACTGAACCTACCCTCTTTCCAGAATTGATCCACCCATCCCTGCCCCCATCACTGCCCCATTCCACCCTCCCCAGCCCCAGTTCTGCCCTCCCTCCCACCCCTCTGCCATCTTACCTGGATTGGCGGACAGCTCCGGATTCACTGGCACTGGTAGGTTGGTTATGGCCTTCCCACCAGCGTCCCCCACAGTGTGTTGAGTAGCACACTACCAGAGCACCTTTTATGACTGGTGCTGACTGCTTTATGGCAGTTAGCACCAGTGGAAGAGCTGTCGATCAAGAGGTCGGCAGTTCAAATCCGCGACAGGGTGAGCTCTCCTTGCTTGGCCAGCTCCTGCCAACCTAGCAGTTCCAAAGCATGTTAATGCGAGTAGATAAATAGGTACCGCTTGCGGGAAGGTAAACATTGCTCCGTGTCCCAGCTGCATGCTACGCGCTGCGGCAAGGAGAGTCATGCCAGCCACACGACCACGGAGGCGTCTTCGGACAACGCTGGCTCTTCGGCTTTGAAATGGGGATGAGCACCACACCCTAGAGTCGGACACGACTGGACTTAATTGTCAGGGGTCACCTTTACCTTTACCTAAGTACAGGATTGGGCCGTAAACATAGCTTTTAGCCTTCTTATAATCGTGGCTTCTGATTACACACTCATGGTCTAGAAAAGCATTCTTAGGTATAACCACATGTGCCAATGAAACACAAGTATTAGGACTGCACTGCACTCAGCTGCACTGAGGCAACCCTAGGCCCAGGAGAACTCACAGAAGGCCAGAGGCATCATGAGGGTTTGCGTCACCCAGTACAAGAGCTCATTGTATCTTCCCAGTGGTGTCACTAACGTTGGTGTCACCCGGTGTGGTAACTCATGGTGTCACTCCCATTAACTTTATTTTAATATACTGTATAACAGTACAGGTCACCCAACAAATCAGTAACCAACAAAAAACCAGTGACCAACTTGATGACACTCACATAACTGAATAAGAATTCTAGTATTAGCTCTGATACATGGAAATGAAAGCTGACTCATACCAATACGTTATTGGTTCCATGCTGTGACATTAAACACCTCATGGGCTCTTGGAATAATCAGCCTCATTGGTCAGTTTTGAGTTAAGGAAATCCACGTTTTGTTATATAATATATACTGTAAGGCAGTTGCTTTATTTTTCCAGTTATTTGGCCATAACGTTTGACAGAATACAGATAATTCAGCATAGTTTGTTTTATTGCATTCTGCATTAAATTACAATTTTTATTATATGTCACATGATGGTATTATTCTTAAATACAAATTTTCCAAAAGGTTTCCACAATTTTGGCCATTAGTGGTGTCACCACCAACCTGAGGGTGTCACCAGGTACGGTCTACATCCCTGGCACCTTCCTAGTGATGCTACTGCAGAAGGCAGACTTTTGCTGCACACATGAAGGAAACTTGATAGTATGGTGAGTTATGAAGGGTGGGGAAGAGAAGTATTTGATTGGTGTTGAGCAGTGACCTCTTGAGAGGTGTGGAGGCAGCTGGGCCAGAGCCAGTGGGAACCAACCAAGCTCTCCTGCACTGGCGTCGCTGGAGGTGGGGCGTAACACTAAGTTCCGCACTGCGCTGACCTCCTTTACTCACTGGCATGAGGCAGCCCTGCCCCCTCGCATTCGGAGCCATTTGGGGGTGAAGGCAACGTGTAAGGAGTCTCCTGCATGTTGCCTTTGCCCCACTGAATGGAAGGCGAGGGGGTAGGGCCACCTCGTGCAGGAGAGTAACGGAGGTCAGCGCAGTGCGAAACTTAGCATTCCGCCCCACCTCAAGCGACGCCACTGCTCCCCTGCATGGAATGGTTGGCTGGCTGTTGAAGCTGTGATAAAATACAGATAGAGTGCAAGAGCTCTCTAGAAGGCCAAAAAAAAAAAAGCATATTACTTGGAGTAAGCCCCACCCACACACCCCTAAAAAAAAAGGATAGGGTGCAAAATTACAATGAATGCTGAAAAAAAATCCTTTGTAAGAAACTGATCCTGCTAACTGGGCAGAGAGACACTTTTTAAAGTGGTGCTCCTCTTATATTTAGCAGGAGGAGAGTAACTGTCTCTTTTCACCCAAGCACAGTGTGCTGTTTGCTGGTGTTCTTCTGCGTCTTTTAAAATCATGAGCCCTTTTGTAACAAGGAACCATTAAGTTATTTGATTTTGTCTGTAAAACATTGTGATCTTTTTTGTTGAAAAGCGGTATATAAGTACTCAATAATAATAATAATAATAATAAATTATCTTCTTTGTCAAGTACAAGGAATACGAAGGAAGTCCCCTGAGAGACTGGCAACACAAACCTAGCTAAGAAAGGCTAAGGGTCAGATGCAGGGGAAGACCCTGTTGTTATGTTTCACTTGAAGAGGACACATTACCTGAGGACAGTCACATCAGATTTCTCTCCATTTGGTTTGTGTTTCATGCCAACTGAAATACAATGGGGGGGGGGGTATATCTGACATCCTAGGATATGGGAAAGTAGAAGATTGCAAGAAATCTGCATGGCTCTGTGCCCCGCCCAAGACTGATGAAGCAGAACAATTTACATACATACAGGCAAACTGATGTGATGCATACCTATTTGATTTGTATCACGTCTACAGGTTGCAGAATGCAGCTTTTCTTGGTGCAGAAGCCAGTTCACCTTGGTACAAATTTAGATTCATGATGTTTTAGTGCTGAACGGTAGCGTAGCAAGGGTGGGTCGGACAGTGCCCGGGGGGGTGGGGTGTCAGCGCCCATGGTGGGGCTGTGGCGCCCATGGTGTGTGTGTGACAATATCACTGCCTGAGTCTGCAGCCCGCACCGCACTTCCATGACGAGACCTGGAGCAGCCGAAGAGCAGCAAGCAGGGCTCCATTTCCGTGTTTGTTTTTGCACTGAAGGCAGGGCCCTCCCACCTGCCCTTGGCTCCAAATGCCCTCCAAATCCCGGCAATCCAGAAACAATTGGTGGTGATGCGATGACATGATGACACCATTGTGTCAACAGCATTCTACTTCCGGGTGCCAGGCTCACTGGTGCTGAGTACATTCCCCAGCCATAAGGTACATAACACCATGAAGGATTCTATTCCTACCACTTCATCCCTCCTTGACTTCTTTCCCAATTTGCTATTTCTGGGTCATGGGGGTAGCAGAGTTGTTTCTCTGATCAGAGGCGTCGCTATAGCGTGGCGGGCGTGGCGGAGCGCCCCAGGGTGACGCGCGCAGAAGGGTGACGCGCGCGTCACCTCCCCTGCACGCGTCACCTGGGAGGCTACATGCGACCCATGCGTCACCCGGGAGGCTCCGAGGCCGGGAGAAGGCCTCGGAGCGTCCTCCCGGGTCTGCGCTCCTGGGCCTTCTGAGGAAGGCCCGCTGCGCGAACGTTATTTATAATGTTCTTTTTTGCACATGCGCAGACTGTTGCTGAGGGAAAAGGGCTGCCTTTTCGCGCAGCGGGCCTTCCTCAGAAGGCCCAGGACAGCTGGCCGGGGAAGACGTCCCCGAGCCGGCTGCAACCATTGAGGGGGCGCCCGGAGTGGCAGCCCCGTCAGGCGCCCCCCAAATCGTAGCCTGATCCTGGCCACATTATTTACATCCATTTCTATCAGCGGAATCCTGAAAATCCGGTTGGCAACGGAACGAGCGGTAAGTGCTCCATCGCCGGCCGCGTGGACGGTCCGGCCGGACGAGGGAGGGAAGGCAATTGGTCTAGTGGCTCAGGAGGGGGAGGGGGATGGCATCGGGCATATCCCCGTCCCCGCCGGCTACGCCATTACACGGCCTCCTCTACTTCCGCCAGCTAGTTACACTAGTAACTAGGCCGATAGTTTACACTTGGGGAAGGGGATGAGCATCCGGCCCAGTGCATGCCGGGCAGCCGGTGTACAGGATCCAGAGGGCGGCCCTGGGCCGCCGGCCGGATCCTTAGTCAGGATTGCGCCCTATGGCATGTGTGTCCACATCTTTGGTTCACAGGATTAGTTGTAAGGCTGCCTTTGTTTATAAGAGTGAAGTTACAATTGTCCCCTCTGTGGGTAAGACCCAAAATAGAGGGGGAGTGCTCCACAAGGGGTACCTTGGGTGGTAACAGAGACATTCTAGCTTCTTCTATTTGGCCTCCTCCAGTGCTTGTAATTGGCTGTGACCTTTCCTGCGTTCAGAGAGTGTTTCCTCCTACTCCTTGCCCCTCCTCTCACTGCACTTTATCTGAACAGGAAATCCGTCACTCTGATCTTCCATTTACTGGCTTTTTACAGCATTTAAACAATCAGGAGAGTTACCAAGTATCACACAGCATAGCTGGAGGCATAACTGGGGCCTGAATAGTATCTAAGGGATGAGTAATGTTGAAATATGTATCCTTCCTCAAATGATTTTTCTGTAAGCAATTGGGCCTTTACAGGCAGCTGGAATATGCAGAGAACTTTATACATGTGCAGCAAGATCACATCATTAGCATCCCATGTGAGCTACATCTGACTGCACTCTGATTTCCTCTCCAATTAACATAGATGGCCCTTTTCATTATATTCTTCCTCTCCAGGCATTCCCAACAAGGCGGTTCCATTTCTTCTGCAGACTTCCATATCCTTAAAAAGGCCCAGACTAGGCAAACCCAGAATCACCTATACCTGACAGCTCTTCCAAAACGAACATTTCGTTCAGAAAAGCATAAATTATGAATACAGGCCATGTGCAGCCGTTTTATATCATTCTCTATGACCCTTTTTTCAAGCATGCTTCACTTGTTACAAAATACAACATTGTTGCAAAATAATGCAAACGGGGTTATGGAGAGGGGCATTGAGAGAAGACATTCTTGTCCTTGAATATGTGTGGACATTTTCAAACAAAAGTAGTTCCTAAACTATGAAGACTAAGAACTTGCCTTGCTAAGTATGAAGAGAAGTATCTGATTGGTGCTGGTGCTGTTGGTGCTGAGCAGCAACCTCTTGAGGGTGTGAAGGCAGCTGGGTCAGAGCCAATGGGAACCAACCAAACTCTCCTGCAGGGAATGGCTGGCTGGTTGTTGAAGCTGTGAGGACATAGCAAGCAAAAGAGGCTAAGAAAGAAAATGCATATTACACTGGAGTAAGCCCACCCACCCCCATGCTAAAAATGTTAGGGTGCAAAATTACAATTAGTTGTTTGAATGAATGTTGAAAAAAATATTCTTTGCAAGATTTTGTATCTTGCTTTATTTACAAAGAATACAAAGGGAGACTGGCAACACAAGCCGAAGTAAGTGCACATGTTTGTGCAGAGGCGTCGCTCCGGTAGGGGCGGGGCTATAAGTTTTGCTCGGTCGGAGTCCCGTTTACCGAACGAGCAGGAGGCGGCCCCGCCCCCTCACTGTCAGAGCCATTCCCCTGCGGAGAAAGCAGCAGGCAGGGTCTCTTGCCTGCTGCTTTCTCCGCAGGGGAATGGCTCTGACAGTGAGGGGGCGGGGCCGCCTCCTGCTCGTTCGGTAAACGGGACTCCGACCGAGCAAAACTTACAGCCCCGCCCCTACCGGAGCGACGCCTCTGTGTTTGTGCACTCAAACCCCATGTTAGTTTCCAGGCAGAATTCTACATGCATGAATCACAGTTGATTGATAGTCCTGTGATGCATGCATATTAAGGATATATCAATAGTGCAGACAAGTTCACATTCCAGGCAAGAGGTTGAGGCCGATGGTATAACAAAAGGAACATCCTTTTTGTGGTTTAGGAAACATGGGCACTACTTACTCTTTCAGTGCCATGAAAGTGCTTTACGGCACTTTCGCAACACCGAAGGTTGGCGGAGCACACACTCTGCCGGCCTAACTTTGGGCTGGATTGCGCCCTAACTCAAGTTCCATTGCTTTGGGTGAACTTACCCAGAACTAAGGGCCCAATACTATCCAAGTTTCCAGCGCTAATGGAGCCATGCCAACGGGGCATGTGCTGCATCCTGCGGGGAGGGGGGGTCACAGAGGCCTCCTCGAGGTAAGGGAATGTTTGTTCCCTTACTTCAGGGCTGCATTCCGGCTGCATCGGTGCTGGAAAGTTGGATAGGATCGGGTCCACCTTCAGCTGGATGGGGGCTAAACGTTGTTTGGAAAAGAACAAATCTTCAGCCTGACAGGAGAGCACGTCCTCTGGTCTCCCACACTATTCCCAGATGTGAGGAACAGCTTTTTTTTAATTCCCTAGGCAACTTGCGGGAAGAATGAAAAACAATTCCAGAAGAACATAAGAATTGCCTTTTTGAATCAGATCAAAGATCCATCTTGTCTGGAACAGCCAGATGCTCCTAGGATGTCACCATCCCCTGTTGCTCCTTCCCAGAATCTGGCATTCTAGAAGAGTTTCTTCTTTTATCATTCTGGGTAAATGAGATTGTATGAGGCATATACTGTATGTCTACTACTTCCAAGGCCAGCACATATTTTTGTCAGGGAGTGTCCTCAGCCTCTGCCAACAGATATTGGTCACGTCCACTTTTAGGTGTCCACTTACAAACAAATCTCTGAAGGCGCCCCTGAGTGAACAAAGACAAGTGCTAATTTATTTCTTGAAAAAATGTTTCTCCTGCTTGTTTCTCAGACATTCACAAGGTGACTTGCAGCTTACTCGTCAACAGTTGCTGAATTCAGGCTGTGTTTACGACGCAATTCTTGTATTTCTGTTCTATTTGCTGTTTTCATTGTTTTTGTATTTATTTAAAACAATGATGTTGTGAGCTACCTTGGGTTGTGCAAAAAAGAAGGCAGGGTATGGCTCTTTAAAAATAAATAACAGAAATTATATAGATAGATAAACAGAATCAAAAACCTGGAACACCAAAAAACATTTTTAGTCTCATGGGATTACAGAGGCACAAAAAGGGTTATATAATACAAAATGATCAAGCACCTTTTTGTTGCTATTGTGACATCTTGGGTCAACTTGTAGCTGTGCTCATGCCATTACAGAAGGAAGGACATTGGATTCTGTTCTTTTTCATAGGCAAGAGTGCCCTCCGCTGGCCATTCAGTGCTATACCTCCTAAGGTTTCTGAGTGAGTATGCAGCTTGTGAAAGATGCAGTCATTACTTCCTGAAAATATTCCTCTGTACTCCAGTCACTTTTCCTCATCAGTAGTGCTGACGGCTTGTCAGTATATTACTCTATAAGATTGCGGTTTTTGTTTTTTATTCATTTTTCCACATTTGTATTCCTTATTCTCATCTGAATGGGGTTCCTGAAACAGCCTACCTCAGGCAACATTCCAGCCAAAGTTAGAAACGTTTATCTCTACGGTATATTAAGCACATGTTTAAATTTATTTTATCCTATGGAAATCCATGGAATTTAAATACACTTAACTGTGGCTGAATTTTGCCTATTTAATGTAGCTGTGAGAAATCCAAAATGTCACCAGGCACTCTAATTGGAAAAGACAGAGTTGAAGAAGTTCACCATGTATTATACGAACACGCTAGATTTAAGACAAGCATGCATGTCTTGTTATGGCCACACACACCCTCCCCATTAGCCACATCCCTATGGCTACATCTCACTAAAACAAGACAAGATTTTTTTTAATCCACTTTACATTTCCTCACTAGACTGTTTTCTTCACCTGCCACTTATTTCCAATTCGAAAGTCATTATTCTTTACGGAAAAATCTAGCTCGTGTCATCCCAGGCTCTTAGAGTGGGTTGCAATAGTTTAAAACAAATGCATACAAAATTGAAAGAAGGGTCAAGAAATATCCCAGATGCATATAAAATGTATATTAGAGTACATTCCTGTGTATCCCACTTACTTTCATTGCCTCTGTCCCGGGTCCCCTCATCCAATGAAATGAAGTAAACAAGCCCAAACCATTGTCGTGGGGGGGGCATGATCTTCTCTCCCCTCCTCTATCACTTCTTTAATTTGCATTTACCCCCTATCTGCATATGGGGACAAGGCAGACTGGCTCCTCTGCTCCCAGGTGTCAGCCTTCTGAGCCTGCTGTTTCTTTCCAGGTTGGATCCTTTCAAAAATGTTTCAAAGGCGGCACTTGAGTGAAGATGCTGATGATGACATCACTGCTCCTGCTGTAGAAGTTCCGGCACTGTGCTCCACCCCCTCCCCTCCCCTCCCCTACAGGTCAAATCTGGACATGCCACACGTTTAGGGCTGCTGCAATCCAAAGTCTGTTGTACATGATACTGCAGATTGCATCACATATGCCAGGGGTGTCCAAACTTGCTTAATGTAAGAGCCAGATATGATAAACTTCAGATGTTTGAGAGCCGTAAGAAAGATATTTGAGAGCCGCAATATTTAAGAAGTATTTAAATTCTTAAATCTATTTACTCACCATGAATATTAAACTTATGTTTTAATCCAGTGGACTCTCTGTTATATTAATTGTAATGCGAAAAGGAGCTCAGCCAACATCTTTCCATTATACGTCAAAGAGCCACATGTGGCTCGGGAGCCACAGTTTGGCCAGTCCTGGCATATGCTATGGGCTAGTTAGACTTGGATAGACAGAGCCATCCTTTGGGTATGGCAACTGGAGCAGCTGTCATGAGGGTCCCATGATTTCATGACCAATACTGTATATAGCCAAAATAGGGGGGGCCGGACACTGGTTGAGTTGCCCCAGGCCTGCACCCTTCTAGGGGCGACTCTGTGGATAGGTATGGAATAGTAATTAACCCAAGAAAGCTAGACTGGGCAATATAAGGGAAAGTTTGAGAATATATTGGATAATTTGAAAAGCCTAGCAACCCAATCCAATGCAATTCCCCATGCGGCAATGCGGTGGCACCCACACAGTGCCCTGCTGTATCCCACAGGGGAGTTTCTGCATCTGGGGCTATTACACCATGACCATTTTGGTTGATAACTTGGACATCCTGGAGTCAGGGCAAACAAAGTGGGAGGGGAAAGTCTCAGGTGAACAGATAAAGCCACCTTCTACTGAGTCAGATCCTTGGTCCATCTAGCTCAGAGCTGTCTACTCTGACTGGCTCTCCAAGGTTTCCAACAAGACCTACCTGGAGATTCCAGCAGGGTCTGAACCTGGTGCCAGGTGATTGGCTGCCCTGTCCATCTGGCTGGCCTATTCATATAACCATGGTCAGGTGTGCTTTTGTCCAGCTTCGGTGGGTATGCCAGCTGCAGTCCTTCCTTGAGAAAGCTGATTTGGCCAGAGTGACCAATACAGTACTTCAGTCATATCTCAGCTGGACCATTGCAACACATTCTACCTGAGGCTATCCTTAAAAAGTATTTGGAAACAGCAACAGGCTGAGGATGCTGCAACCACGTTACTGATGCAGTCCACATGGTGGGAGCATGCAACTCCCATCCTGCAGGAAGTATGCTGGCTTCCCATCTAGTGCATTTCGGAGTCCAGTTCAAGGTGCTGGTTTTTACCTTTAAATTCCTAGAGGGTTTGAGCCCTGATACTTGAAGGACCTCCTTCTGCCATGCAAATCTACCCATCCATTAAGGTCTTTAGGGGAGACTCTGCCCCACTCATCATTGACATGTACACAGGACAGAGCCTTCCCCTTGATAGACTCCCCAGTTGTGGAACCCACTCCCTCAAGGAGTTTGAGAAACTTCCTCTTGCTCTGCTTTGAAAAAGGCACTCAAGACCTGCCTGCTCTGCCAAGCATTTGCCTTGTGAGCTGCTGTTGAAGCATTGTATTATTTATCTGTTTGAATTACTACAGTATTTTAAATCTGATTATATTGTAAACTGGACTTTTTGTGTTTTTAGACTTTGTTCACCACTCTGGGACTGCTTGAGGAAGGCAGGATAAAAATGAAAATATAAAATGTTACTTATTAACATTTAGTTAAATAAAATGTCATGCTATTTATTACAACGGGGAAGTGGTTTCCACCCCCATGCTAAGGGTAGGAGGCTTGAGAGAGAATAGCACTCAACAGATCTTTTTGTGCTGGAAATGGGAAATAGTCACCCGTCATTCCTGGTTCGAGACTGGTGAGTCCAAATAGATAGTGGTATTCATATATGATGGCTAGGTGAAGCAGAGGAGATACTGTATATGTACTGAGAATGAGCCTTTGGGACAAAGAAGTATTTTCAGTGTGTTAAAATACAGTCTGTCATGAGGCCTTAGAATAGGGTGGGATAGCAATGAAGGAATAGGGCTGCAAACCTATACACACTTTCCTAGGAGTAAGACCCACTGAACACAGTGGAACTTACCGTATTGTCCCGAGTATAAGACATACCTGATTATAAGACGCACCCTTAAAGTT
This sequence comes from Plestiodon gilberti rubricaudatus, assembly GCA_026170595.1. Taxonomy (NCBI): domain Eukaryota; kingdom Metazoa; phylum Chordata; class Lepidosauria; order Squamata; family Scincidae; genus Plestiodon; species Plestiodon gilberti. Next base: position 215,124,761 of record JANXHW010000002.1, on the reverse strand, counting down.
TGGTGCTATTAAAAAAAATTAATTAAATCACTGGCATTAAATTGCAACAGCCTGATTATAAGATGCACCCCTAATTAAAAAACTTAAATTAGGAGAAAAAAGTGAGTCTTATACTCAGACCAATATGGTATTTCTTAGTAGACACTCCTTGCCACAGGATGTGGTGATGGCACCTGGCCTAGATGCCTTTAAAGGGGGTTTGGATAGATTCATGGAGGAAAAGACCATCACAGGTTATAAGCCATAAGCAACCTCCTGGCTTTAGAAGTAGGTTCTCTCTGTGCCAGGTGCAAGGGAGTCACAACAGGAAACAAGTTATCTTGTTGGCTGTGTGCTCCCTGAGGCAGTGGGGCCACTGTGAGATACAGGAAGCTGGACTCGATGGGCCTTTGGCCTGATCCAGCAAAGCTCTTCTTATGACATGTATAGGATTGTGCTGTCAGTGACTTGCAGCTTTCAAGGCAACCAACCTTTCCAAGGGTACCTTCAGCAGCATCCAGCTAGATGCAAGAACTTTCACAAGAATGTGTACTAAGTGCAGAATCATGCGCATGTTTAGCCAGTTCTACTGTGCTGAATCAGGAGTCCACCCAGCTCAGTGTACATAGGACTGCAGCCTTAAGACAGGGGTGGCCATCCTTCCGGCATTAGGGCCCCTGCGTTCTTAAGAGTTGTGTAGAAGACAGAATCTTGGCAGCTGCACCTGCCGAAATGCCCTCACCTATACAACCGTTAAAGGGCCAGGGGCATTCATGTTGAAAGGTTGGCCACCTCTGCCTTAAGTCCTTCCACTTGCACCATCAGAAATTTTGCATCCAGCAATTCATTGAATTAATAGCCTCAGAACTATACTCAAAACAGCTCAATAGAATGAAAACGAATCAAAATTATGCAGCATCTGCTGCTTATTTCTAACCATCTATTTGTTACTAGTATCACACTAACTTATAGGACAGTTTGCAATTGTGGTGTTTTTTTTTTAAAACAGCAAAAACTTTATTTTGTGATCAAAGTGATCTGTACAGATCTGTGTGTATTATTCAATTTAACTGCTGCATTAATTTACAGTACAATACAACTGCTTTTTTTCATTTCCAAAAAAGGATGTGTCCCATTTATCTTGCCATTGCTTTCCACAAGGAAGCCGTTTATGGTATCGAACAGTCCCTCTTAGCTGGCTGGGATGTATCAGGTACAATTACACATAGAACTGCCAATCCAATGTGTAGGTAATAAACCTTTCAAAGCTGTAGTAGAGGCATAACAGCTGTGGCCAGAAGAGGGCTATAGAATACAAGTGAATAAATAGTAAAGGTAAAGGTGACCCCTGACAATTAAGTCCAGTCGTGTCCAACTCTAGGGTGTGGTGCTCATCCCCATTTCAAAGCCGAAGAGCCAGCGTTGTCCGAAGACGCCTCCGTGGTCATGTGGCTGGCATGACTCTCCTTGCCACAGCACATAGCATGCAGCTGGAACACGGAGCGCTGTTTACCTTCCCGCAAGCGGTACCTATTTATCTACTCGCATTAACATGCTTTGGAACTGCTAGGTTGGCAGGAGCTGGCCAAGCAACGAGAGCTCACCCCGTCGCGGATTCGAACTGCCGACCTTTTGATCGACAGCTCATGGTTCAGCGGTTTAACCCATGCAAATAAAGTGAACCTTTCCTAGAAGATAAGATGACCCTTTCCTCCCTTCAGTTCCATTAGCAGCCCAATCCTCTGCATGTATACTCAGAAGTAAATCTATTATTTCAAGGGGACACTCCCAGGTACGTGTGCATAGGATTGCAGTTTAAAACATCTAGGATTTGACACTGTTCGGTACCATAGCATACCAGGAAATGCCCCAGAACAGATCCAGCCTTCAAACTAAATGATGAAGTTTAAAACTCCTATCAGAGATAAGGGTTTCTTGTCCTTGACCAGTGTTACTCTGGGAGGAAGGCAAAATCATGAGTAAATCATGATTTTTTAGGTTACATTTTTAGCCTGTTCTCCCTCCATGTTATCCTTGAAATATCGCTGTGAATCTACCCAGTGAGATTCTGCCCTGAGCAGGAATGGGGAACTGGATCCCCCTAGTCTACCTCCAATGTTACAAAGTGGGAGGCTGTAATATCTATAGCTTGTAGATGCCCTACAAATTCTGAGGAGGGATAGCAGGAGCCACTGCAAAGTGGCTACTGAGGGGGAGTGGGGCAGTCACAAGATTAGATCTCACCTACAAGCACACACCTCCCACATATCCACCCATCCACCACCCTCTACACACTTTCCACCCACCCATCCACAAAACCTTTCACTATTTGTCAGTTAGGCAGCACAGTGCTGCACACATAAGTAGCAGGTGACATGATTTAAATGTGATACCAGCTATGTGTTACCCAGCACTGGCAAGTCAGCCTCGTTTTTAGTTGGGACCCACCACCAACCAAAGAAGAGGAATCATTGTATAACCTAGAGCACATGCTTTGCATGCAGGAGGTTCCACGTTCAATCCCTGGCATCTCCAGCCTGGGCTGGGGAGGATTCCTGTCTGAAACTTTGGAAAGTCACCACCAGTCATTTTAGACCAGCAGTTCTCAAACTGGTGTGTCGCAACACACTAGAACTGGAAGCAGCTACAGCCCCTTAAGGGGCATGACGACGATAGTGTCCCCGAGATCGCACCACCGTCGGGGGGGGAAGGGTTAAGGTGATATGTAGTTCTCAAAACAGGGATGAGGTGAGGACTCACGAGATGAGAGGCAAGAACATCCCCAACTGTTCAAGGTGGGTTGTAGATCTTCTGAAAAACAGCTGGTGCAGGTGTGCAGATTCTATTACCGTCTACTACAAACCAGTCTATCAGTTTGAAGCTTCGGTTACTGTAAGGGCAGCCCAATCCTGCGTAAGATGCACTGGATGCGGCCCACCGGTGCGGCTGGGGCACAACTCAGGGGGGGAGGGATGTTTGCCCCTTTCCTCCAGTGTTGGTGCAGCGACCCCAATGGGTCTCCTTGGATGCACGCCAGCTATTTAGCTGGCACATGTCTGTGGAGGCCGTATAAGGTTGGTCAGGCCCGGGAAGGGGGCTGGGATATGGCGGAGCATGCCATCGATAATCCCTCCCCTCCTCCCTGGTCCGGCAGGCCAATCACCCCCTCTCACTGGTGCAGGTGTGCAGATAATTCACTGTATTACCATTTACTACAAACCAGTCTATCAATTTGAGACATCGGTTACTGTAAGGGCAGCCCAATCCTGCGTAAGATGCACCGGCAGGCCTAAACAGAGGGAAACTGACACAGCACTTACCTGCATCCAGGTCCAGCGACTGAGTGGCACAGGCCTCCATGCCGGCACTACTTACTCCAAGGGTGCGCCGAAAGAGCTTTACGGCACTTTTGCAACACCGTAGGCTGGCGGAGCACTTGCTCCATCAGCCTTTCGCTGTGCAGGATTGCACTGTTAATTTCTGCTTCATATTGCAAAGGGCACCGTCAACAGTTGATTATATTATCTCTCGGCATGCTCTATGGAGGTGGACCAAATAAAAGTTTGTTTGTTGCACCTTTGCCTCCCTCCTCATTCCCCGCTGAACCATTGAGCTGTGCCACTGGACACTACACAGGATCCCAGCATAGGAGGTAGATTTCCCTGTGTGCACATGATATGCATATTTGAAAGCACACCTGGTAACAACTAGCACAGTAGTAATCTATGGCCCAAGTATACTATACACATTCTATATAATAAGTGAAGCCTACGAAGAGCAAAAAATGGAATAAAACCAGCTCAGGCAACCTGCCACTGCTCAGGTCAAATGTTTGCCTGAATACTGTGAATATTGAGCTTACATAACACTCATTTTTATAAACATGAATTATACACACACTTACTGAAAGGATGAAGGATTTGGAATTGCAACCAGAGTTTTTGGACTGCGATTCAAAAGTAATAGAATGGAAATATTATACCAAAATGTATTATTTTCTGTCATCTGTTGGACATTTATTATAGAATTGCAGTTCATAAACAGTTTGTGTTGTCTTTGTAGGGAATGTCTTGCTGGATCTGCTGACAAGCCTCCTCTTATTTTGTTCCATTCTCACTTTGGTCACAAACAAAACAGCTATTGTATAATGTGTGATGTGTCTCTGTAAACAGGGAAAGTGAGAGGTCTCTAGTGAGAAACAGTGTTGTCTCTGGGAAAGCTGTATTCACTTAGGTAAAGAGCAGAGATACAGAGATCTCTAGTGGCAGGCAGAATTAAAGGAGAAACAGATGGCAAAGAATGCAACAGTTTCAGATCTAGAAGAACAAATTAAAAACTGAGAATCCTACACAGTTCTAAGGTCGCAATAAGGATATATTGTTACTTATACATCCTGCTTTCTTTGTGTCACAGGCAATGATGGTATCACAAATACACTGTCTTCTTGGAACTATATAGTCCTAATATCTACCTAAGATTTTCTCGCTAGTCAAGGACATGGGCAAGAGACCTGGGAGACCAAGGCTCAACTGCCTGCTCAAGTACAAAGGTCACTAGTGGCCCAGTCCTATCTGCATGGTATACTGGCAGACCCAGAGGTCCGCCAACGTACCGCGTGGCCCGCCATTACAGCAGTATCTCCATCGGTCTGTGGAGCACTGCCACCGGTGCAAAGGCCAGAAGGCTGCGCACTGGCAACAGTACTGCACAGACCGGCCGTTTGCACAGTCGTGGTGGCGGATGAGGGAAAGGATCAGGCCAGAGGTGGATACAGAGGTGGCGCTGGCAGCTGCCGAATCCTATCCCCCATCCTAGGCCTGACATGCTCCCTTCACCCTAACAGATCTATCCCAGCAAAAGAGCTAGCATAGATCTGAGGAGGCCCATAGGGGACCATGGAGCAGCCAGAGAAGAATTTTTTTCTTTACTTATCTATCCCAGCCAGCCTGGTCCCCAACCAGCCTGCAGAATGCAGTGGCCACTGTGTCAGCAACCCCACACCATGCTCAAAGAGACAGGAAATATGGGATTTACAGCCATGTATTCTTTTTGAGAAATAAAAACTTCCAAAACGTACCGGATGTTGCAGTGTTTCTTTCTTTAAAGCACGTACCCCTTCAGACACATACACGAGTAGGATGTCCTCCTACTCCTGGAAAAGGCAGGGTCGCTTAGAAACTGAGTCTCCTCCCACGTAGGAGGGCGCCCCGCCCCCAGTTCGAACTGGACTGACGAGCCAAGGCAACCTCCCAATCTCCGGAATCGCTGCACACCAGGCACGGGCGGTCTTCAGAGGATCTCCGGCAGAATTCCAAAAAAAAGGGTGCCTTTGCCAAAGGCAACTATAACCTCCTCAGAACAGAGAGGGAATAACAGAGGCAATAACACTCAAACAATACAACATTGAACAACAGACACGAGAAGGAACACAAAGATGAATTTGACGAAAACCTCCCCGTAGTGGGGCCTGCGCCCGTAACCCCAACGCCCCCGAGTCGGTAGAAGCCATGTCTGTGCAAGAGGCGGGTCGGAATGCCCCCCTTACTCTTCCCAGAATGGAAATTCACAGAAGGTAAGAAATTCCACTTTCTCTGGAAGGAGTAAAGGGGGCATTCCGGACCAATGGGACATACAAGAGCAGGAACCATGAGGGTGGGCAGACTGGTGTCAACTAACGAGGAAGGACCCGCTGTAGTACCCTCCTGGCAAACGACGCAGCTGCCGAGGCTGCCTGATAAATCTTATAGTGTTTGATAAAGGTATTCATGGATGACCAGGTTGCAGCTTTACAGATCTCCTCTAAAGTTAAATAACCCTCGTAAGCTGCTGAGGTGGCAGCACTTCGAACAGAGTGAGCCGTAATACCCTCCAGTGGCTCCTTACCCGAAGACTGGTAAGCTAAAGAGATAGCTTCCCTGATCCATCTAGATAGGGAAGATGCTGAAGCTTTAGTTCCCATCGCGGAGCCCCTGAATTTCAGGAACAAGGCATCAGTCTTACGGAACTCCTTCGTCCTTGAGGTGTAAAAACGAAGAGCCCGCCGAACGTCCAAGGTATGCCAAGACCTCTCTTTTGGGTGAACATGGTTAGGGCAAAAGGAAGGGAGCACTATTTCCTGTTGACGGTGGAATAGTGTGTTAATCTTGGGGATAAACGACGGATCAGGCCGCAGAACGACCTTTTCCTTATGGAAAACACAGAGGTTAGGATTTATGGAAAGGGCCCCCAATTCGGATACTCTCCTAGTGGAGGTAATAGCTACCAATAGGAGAGTCTTGAGCGTTAATTCCCTAAGGGAAACCGCCAGAGGCTCGAAAGGACGCGCAGTGAGTGCAGTTAAAACAAGGTGGAGGTCCCAAGTGGGACAACGATGAACCGTCAAAGGGTTAAGCAATGACACCCCCCTCAAAAAACGCTTAATATGGGGATGGTCTGTAAAACTGAAATCGGTCTCGGAACCCAAAATGCTGTTTAAGGCAGCAAGCTGGCGACGCAGGGTGCTGGTGCTCAAGCCCTGATCCAGCCCGTCCTGCAAAAACTCCATGACCTGGGACACCTCAGGACGGGTTGGGTTCACCCCTTTATCTCTGCACCAATGCGAAAACTTCCGCCATGTCATCCCATAAGAACATCTAGTGGAAGGCCTTCAAGATGCTAGCAAAGTATCGACGACCCGATGCGAATACCCCTTTTTGGTTAGCGCGCGCCGCTCAACTTCCACGCAGTTAAACGAAACAACTGGGGACGGGGGTGGGAGACTGGCCCCTGAATTAGAAGGTCCTCGCGCATTGGAAGTTGCCAGCTGTCGAGAACCGCCATGGCCAGAAGGTCGGGGAATCAGGGCCGTCTGGGCCACCGGGGAGCGATCAGAATTAGCTCAGCCTTCTGAAGGCGCACCTTGCGTAGCACCCTCGGAATCAGCGGTATTGGGGGAAACGCGTATAAAAGACCCCTTGGCCACTCCCCCCGTAGTGCGTCTGTTCTTTCCGCCCCCAGTTCTGGCCGCCCGGAGAAGAACCTTGACAGCTGTGTGTTTGCGCTGGAGGCGAATAGGTCCACAAGGGGCACGCCGAAACGACGTGCTACCCATCCTCCGAATGCCCCACTTCTCCCTTCCAGAGAACATTCCATGCTACAACCCCACACCATGCAGGCTGGCCCAGGATAGGCTTGGCTTGGGCCATAGTGAGTCACTGCCTCTCAGTTTAATCCACTACATAGGGTTTTTGTGAAGGGGGGAACAACGACACATGTATGACACTCTGAACTTGTTGGGGAAGGAGTGGAATAAAAATAGAACCAAGCAATAATTTTAAATAAGTAATTATATGTCCTGCTATATTTCTGATTCTGCAGTCACAGATGTATTCAGAACTGGATAGTAGTGCTACAATTTGTGCAAAACTTCCTGGCAGCAGAATAACAGGTTTAATTAAATCAAAGATGTCAATATCAAATGGGTTGGATGTTAAAATTCCCTACACAACAGAGATGCCCAGGGGTTACCTCCTTTTCACCTAAAAATGTTAATTTCACCTGAATTTAATCACTTCAATTCTACACTAAACTTGGATATAATTAGGGACAGGCCCTGCATCTCTCATAAATGATCTATCTGAAATACTTTTCGCCTATCATACTCTATGCATATACATAATACTTCCTTGCCATATCTGCAAACTACAGAAACAAGCATTCCCACCGACCAAAGACGGCTATTAAAACAGGATCAAAGACTTGCCAATAACTGTTGCTGTGACATGTAGTAAAAGCTACTGGCAAGTTAGCCCCCTTGGCCCACTGGCGTTGCTCGAGGTGCAGCCTGCAGCCTGTGCTAACCTCCATTTACTCCCCGGCACAAGGCAGCCCTGCCCCCTTGCTGTTGGAGCCATTCAGTGCTGCGAAGGCAACGCGCAGTAGACTCCCTGTGCGTTGTCTTTGCCGCACTGAATGGCTACGATGGTGAGGGGGCAGGGCCGCCTCGTGCCGGGGAGTAAACGGAGATTAGCACAGTGCGGAACTTACCATTCCGCCCCACCTCGAACAACGCCAGTGCCTTGGCCTACAAGAAGCATCAGCTCCCTAGCCTTTAAAGTTGTCCAGAAATTAGTGTATGTTGTGATGGGGCTGCAGGCTGCACCGGGTCCCTTAAAGAGGTCTTACGTTTGACACACTGATCTAGAATAAGCATCATTAAACCTCAAGTTATGGACATTCGACTTTCAGATGTCCCGATGTATGGACATCCGCATCTGCACTTTCACGCCGGTGCAGTCCATCCAGCTGTGTGCTTTTGCGCCTCCATGACAGCACTGTTCCAATTTCTATAAGTTCTAACTTAACGGCTGTAAGTCTGAAAACTTGCGTAATGTTCATTACATGGCATAAGGAGCAAGCATCATGTAGGTGGCTGAGCTAAGCAAGGCTGTGCACTCCAAACACCTAACACCAAATGGCCATTTTCAAACTGTCTAAGGATGTTCTACTTGCCAACAGATGTCAATAATCAAGATACTTGTTCAAGAAATACTGATGGTTTCAAGTCTGCAGGAGTCCAAGACATGGTAAAACTCAAGAACTGAAAACAAGAGCGCCCCTTTGTGAGTTTAAACACACACACACACACACACACACACACACACACACAGACTCTGACTTCTCCCCCACAGTTCTGGGGTAGGGGAAAGTAGTTTGACAAACTATTTTGAGAAAGGGCAAACAAGGAAAGACATAAGCTATCCATCTACCTGTTGCTTTTATGCTCCAAATTGTCCCCCTTTTAAAGTGGTTAGAAAAAGGTTGCTAGGGTGTGTTATACACATTTGCATGCAATGTTTAGTTAAACCAGTCCAAGAGACAGAGTACCAGTGCAGCTCCATCAACTGATGCAAAAAAAAAAAAAGGCAGCTGTCTTTTTTCTTCACCTCTTGAATTGGCTGGTGTTGCAGATGAACAATGAAACAATTCACTCCTCCAACATTTTGCGTCCTTAGATGACTTTAAAGCCTGGTGTAGCCTAATGTGACCCTGCTCCCTCCCTTCTCCTTTGATCTGGTTGCCCTTGGGTTGAGGATAAGAATACAATCTGCCAGGAAAAAAAAACTGTCATTGTTATCATTCTAGGACTGCTGGGTACACGTCTGTATAGGCTTGCACAATACTTTTCTTGGCTTAACAGAACTCACTATTAGTATGGTTGTGTGTGTGTTGTGTGCGTGTGTTTGTTTTAAAGAACTTGTCAGCTCAAGGGGCCATCCAGCCTCTGTTTTCTACAGCAGCCAACCACACACAACTCAGAAGCCCTTGAACAGGCCACAAAGGCAAGAGCCCCTCTCCTGTTGTTTGTCATAGAATCAGATTTGGAAGAGGCCTTCAAGTCCAACCCCCTGCTTGAAGCAGGGAAATCCTTTTTAGAGCATCTCTGAAAGGTGCCTGTCAAGCCTCTGCTTGAAGACCTCCAGTGAGGCAGAACCCATTTCCATTGGTAATCAGTTCCATTGTCAATTTGTTCTTACCATTAAGAATGTCTTCCTGAGATCTAGCCTAAATCTCTACTGCAGCTGGTTAAGCCCATTAGATCAAGTTCTATTCTCTGGGGCAGCAGAAAACAAAGCTTTGGTCTCTTCCATGTAACCATACTTCAGGTATTTGAAGAACACTACCATGTCTCCCTTCTCTCCTCCAGGCTAAACATACCAAATTTCCTCAACCTTTTACTACTTACTAGGCTTTCATGGCCAGTATGTCTTCCACAAAGTCTTTTGGGTTTTAAGGCCATGTTAAAATTAAACTTAAATACACTAAAACCCTATGTTCTAATCTTCTTAGTCAGCTTCTGGCAGAAGTACATTGGTTTGATTTGAAGCTGTTTCCTGGATTGTTCACATGGCCTGGCTAGAGAAGAGAGCAGTACCTCAGCTTTTTGAGACCTCTCTTGGTTGATTACATCCCTCGCAGCTGTTAAGTGGCAGTTGCTTTCTTCCCGATTGAGATTTAAAGTGCCCAAGTAGTTTAAAGCTTGCTTAAATGGTTTAATCTTTGTTCTTGCTAATGCAGGTGTCCAATTGCTATTTATTGTTCTTGAATCCTCTTTCCTATTAAAATTTCGCCAGTGCTTATGCCTCTCTGTGGATTTTTGGTTGGAACGACTTTTCCTCAACCTTTGTTCACAGGCTTTGCTTCCAAACCATCCTCACATAGCCCCCTCTCTGAACCTGCTCCAGTTTGGCTGCATCCTGGCCTTAAAGTGTGACACCCATAACGGCAAACGGTACTCTAGATGACCAGCACAGAGTGGGAGCAACTACCACCTGGTACTCCGCACACGGAGGCGCCCTCCGGCCACCACCAGGGTTCTGTTCTTTCCAAGGCCAGCGGGAGAGGCAGCGTTCGACTTGCCGCGCGCGTTAGAAGGAGGGAGGGGCCTTTTGCTGAGCGGCGCTCTCGTCAGGCCCGCCGTTGGCTAGGCTGCGCGTGCTGCAGTCCCCTCCCTCTCGGTCTCTCCACTTTCCTATTTCCCGCCGGCTGCCAACTTCCCGTTCGAGGCCGCGGACTACGTCGCGCAGGCGCAGCTGGATGCGTTTTCTCTTTTTCTTGAGCAAGCGAGCAGTCGCCGCTGCCGCTACAGTTGGCTCTTTTTTCCTTCCCTTTCTACTCACCGCCTGGAAGGCGGGACGGCCCCGCCCCTCCCTCGGGCCTTCCCCAATGCCGGCCCGGCTCTGCTCAGAGAGGAGGCGGAGGACGGCGGACGGTTTTTGTCAGGAGGCGACCGTGACGAGGTGGGTTGGTCTGCGGGGTCGGCTTTTCCCCTGCCTTGCCTCGTCCACCGGCAGCACCCGCATCCCCTGGCTTTGTTCTCCGCGCCTCCCGAGGACTTCCTCCCCCCCCGTCTCTCTCACCCCCCCCCGTTGACGTTGCTTCGTTCATCCCAGCTTCTTGCATGCCCAGTCTCAATCACCCCGCCGCCGCGCCTCACCAGTCCTGCAGCGAGGCTCCCCTAGCGCCCTTCAGGGGTCCCTCCGCCCCCCGTTTCCAGAGGCCCTCCTCCGTCGTCTCCACAAACGGCTCCCTTCCCTTCCCTCTGCACTCCAAGGTAGCTCGCTAGTGGTGGATGCTGCAAGTGCAGCGAGGCTCTCCGGTTCACACTCACCCACCCACACAGACATCTGCCCGGAGGTTGTTAAGACAGCGGACACCATGTGAGCAGCGGTTCTCTTTCTAGGTTTGCTCTCATTCATGGCGAAAAAAATGCCTCTCTCAGTCCCCCACCCCTTGTGACTCGCTCAACGAGGATGGAGGAACTTTGTCAAAGAGAGTCATATAGGCATTTTAAAACGGATTCGCTGCTCATACACTCCCCAGAGCTGAAATGGCTGGGGCAAACACCAGAGTGTGAAATCAGGTATTGTTTAAAAAACTTGTGTGACCTGTTTCATCAGAGGTGGCACCAGGACCACAAAAATTATGTAGGGGACAATAAAACGCAGCCCTCAAATTGCTTTCAGCTATCTTAGAACTATTGTTTCCAGTCTTGGTTATCTCGGAGTGTATTCCAAGCATCTCTGATCCTGAAACTGTGCCTATTTGAACGCCCAAGATCTAATTATACAATGTTGTTTAGTGCAGGATAAACCTAGGTATTCAGTAGACCTGTTGCATGACTGAGTAATCTGGGTAATCCTTAATGTAGGGCGGAGGAATGGGAGGGGTGCCCCTTTGATTTACTTGAAAAAATAGGCTTTGAATGTGCTGTGTATTGTGGGATAATGGGGGGGGGGATATACTTGGTTATTCTGGGGCATGTGAGCATATGGCAGACCATTCCCAGTACCTCCTGTTGTTGCTGTTCCAAGGAGTGTTGTGGGGGGATGGATGGACCTCTTATGGTCATCTTTGTTTTAAATGCTAGATCTGACCTTACTTACGGCGAGATCCAGTCTAACTACCTGGCGCCAGAGCAAGCGCTCCGGCGCTGAAAGGCATCACAAATGTGCCATATGGCATAGCATACAGATAGATAGCAACAGATGCTAAGTGGTGAAAATGTAACCATAAGGGCAGTTTGACCATTTCTTTAAACTTCAGGTTCTATGCCGTTGTAAAGAAGCAAGTAAACTGATGATATAGATGCCCTCAGACTTGTGTTTTGGTGTTTCCTTCTAGCAAATGAAAGTATCCTAAAAATACAGTTCTGTGCTTGTGGATTTGGGTCAGGCTATAAGAATTTTCATCTTTTATTTCAGTTTGTTAAGGAAATGGGCTTTGGTAGGAACATTGATTCAAAACCAGATTTCAGTATTGGATGGGTAGACCGTTTAGGGCTTTTGTAGTGTCTATAGCCTCTGTTTTTGTGTCTCTCACATGTGGGAAACGTGTTCTGTTTAATGTTTAATTTCCACCAATTCCTTTTGTGCTTCTAAAAGCAATTTCCTTTGGCCTATTTTTGCCAATGAGTAATAACATTTTTTCTTCATACCTTGGAGCACGATCTAGCCAGTGTTGAAATTCCGCTGATTTCAGTGGAAGAGACTTACAGCACAAACCTATGCATGTCTGCTGAGACATAACGCTCACTGAGTTTAGTGAGACTTAAGCCTAAAAGTGATCCACTGGAGAAGGAAATGGATCATAGAAGGAAACATCATAGGAGACTGGAATGCTAAAGTAGGAAATCAAGAAATAAATGAAACAACAGGCAAGTTTGGCCTTGGAGCGCAAAATGAAGCAGGGCAAAGGCTAACGGAGTTCTGTCAAGAGAACACGCTGGTCATAGCAAACACTCTTTTCCAACAACACAAGAGGCGACTCTACACATGGACATCACCAGATGGTCAATACCGAAACCAGATAGATTATGTGCTTTGCAGCCAAAGATGGAGAAGCTCTATACAGTCAGTAAAAACAAGACCTGGAGCTGACTGTGGCTCAGATCATGAGCATCTTATTGCAAAATTCAGGCTTAAATTGAAGAATGTAGGGAACACCACTAGACCAGTCAGACATGACCTAAATCATATCCCTTATGAGTATACAGTGGAGGTGAAGAATAGATTTAGGGCATTAGATCTGGTAGACAGAGTGCCTGAAGAACTATGGTCGGAGGTTCGTAACATTGTACAGGAGGCAGCAACTAAAACCATCCCAAAGAAAAAGAAATGCAAGAAAGCAAAGTGGCTGTCAGATGAGGCTTTACAAATAGCTGTGGAAAGAAGGAATGCGAAAAGCAAGGGTGAAAGGGAAAGATATAAACAACTGAATGCAGATTTCCAGAGAATAGCAAGGAGAGATAAGAAGGCCTTCTTAAATGAACAATGCAAGGAAATCGAGGAAAACAGAATGGGGAGGACTAGAGATCTCTTCAAGAAAATTGGAGATATCAAGGGAACGTTTTGTGCAAAGATGGGCATGAGAAGGGACAAAAAAGGCAGGGACCTAACAGAAGCAGAAGAGATTAAGAAGAGATGGCAAGAATACACAGAAGAACTATACAAGAAAGATCTTAATGTTCCTGATGACCACGCTGGTGTGGTCACTAACCCAGAGCCGGACATCCTAGAGAGTGAAGTCAAGTGGGCCTTAGGTAGCATTACTAACAACAAAGCTAGCGGAGATGATATTATCCCAGCTGAGCTACTTAAAATCCTAAATGATGATGCTGTTAAAGTGCTGCACTCAATATGCCAACAAATTTGGAAAACTCAGCAGTGGCCAAAGGATTGGAAAAGGTCAGTTTACGTTCCAGTTCCAAAGAAGGGCAATGCCTAAGAGTGTTCAAACTACCGCACAATTGCACTCATTTCACATGCTAGCAAGGTTATGCTCAAAATCCTACCGGAAGTACAAGCTGGGTTTCGAAGAGGCAGAGGAACTAGAGATCAAATTGCCAATGTGCTGGATCATGGAGAAAGCACGAGAGTTCCAAAAAAACACCTACTTCTGCTTCATTGACTACACAAAAGCCTTTAATTGTGTGGATCACAACAAACTGTGGCAAATTCTTAAAGAGATGGGGGGGTACCAGACCACCTTACCTGTCTCCTGAAAAACGTGTATGCGGGTCAAGAAGTAACAGTTCGAACCAGCCATGGAACAACCGACTGGTTCAAAATTGGGAAGGGAGTACGGCAAGGCTGTATATTGTCACCCTGCTTATTTAACTTATATGCAGAGTCCATTATGAGAAATGCAGGGCTGAATGAATCGCAAGCCGGAATCAAGATTGCCAGGAGAAATATCAACAACCTCAGATATGCAGACAATACCACCCCTAATGGCAGAAAGTGAAGAAGAACTAAAGAGCCTCTTGATGAGAGTGAAAGAGGAGAGTGCAAAAGTTGGCTTGAAACTCAACATTAATAAAACTAAGATCATGGCATCTGGTCCCATCAATTCTTGGCAAATAGAAGGGGCAGAAATGGAAGCAGTAACAGATTTTACTTTTTGGGGTTCCAAGATCACTGCAGACGGAGACAGCAGCCATGAAATTAAAATACGCTTACTCCTTGGAAGGAAAGCTATGGCAAACTTAAACAGCATAATAAAAAGCAGAGATATCACCATGCCAACAAACGTTTGTATAGTCAGGGTGATGGTGTTCCCAGTAGCAATGTGTGGTTGCGAGAGTTGGACCATAAGGAAGGCTGAGCACCGAAGAATAGATGCTTTCGAACTGTGGTGCTGGAGAAGACTCCTGAGAGTCCCTTGGACTGCTAGGAGATCAAATCAGTCAATCCTAAATGAAATCAACTCTGACTGTTCCTTGGAAGGACAGGTACTGAGACTGAAACTCAAATATTTTGGCCACCTAATGCGAAGAGAGGACTCTCTGGAGAAGACTCTGATGCTGGGAAAGATTGAAGGCAAACGGAGAAGGGGAAGGCAAAGGATGAGATGGTTAGACAGCATCACCGATGCAATAAACATGAAAATGAGTGAATTCAGGAAGATAGTGGAGGACAGGAAGGCCTGGCGGGATATGGTTCATGGGCTCACGAAGGGTCGGACACGACTTAACGACTGAACAACAACAAAGACCGACCCACACTGCATGAGATCAGGCGCGGAGGCGAGCGAGCGTAGGTGCCTGGCCGCTCGCCTCCACGCGCTGAACTTGTCTCCACGAGTGTCTTCCAGCGAATAGTCTCTCCTGTTGTCCCGCCTTCTTAGAAAGCGCAGTTGTGATTGGCTAAGCACAAGTGCGGTCCGATACACGAGAGAAGAGAGAGAGAGGCTGGAAGGAGAGAAAACTAAGAAAACAATTTGTGCCGGGAATAGAATTCATCTTGCTAACTTTTGTGAGTAGGAGAAATGGATCCAAGAGAAATTGGAGACTCAAGTGAGTTCCGATTTACTGACAGCCCCTTTCATCCCGCCTCTCATCTGATTGGTGGCTGCAGTAGCTCCGCATACCCGCCCTCTCAAAACATGGGCATCAAACGTTCTGCGCGCACCGGAACTCGTTCAGCTGCTCTCTTCCAAAATGGTGACCACACAGCTCCCCGCGCGTCTGGGACGCACCGGAAATTGTGCGGTGTGGGTCGGCCTTAACTCCCAGGTATGCGTGTATAGGGGTTGCAGCCCAATCCATTGCAAATTCTTATGCACCGGTGCAACGGCACAGGCTGTGCTGCATCCTGCGCTGGAATTTTGGCTGCTGGATGCCTCCGCAGTGTAAGGGGACATTTGTCCCCTTGTCCCAGGGTAAGCCTCAGCAGCCACAATGGGGGCAAACGGTCCTGTGCAAACTATATAGCTGGCACAAGTCCGTGTTGTCCCATGTTGGCGGATCGGGCCTGGGGGGGATAGGATGCAGTGTGCACTGCTGCCAATCCCCCCCCTCCCAGTCCCAAGCCGCTCACCCCCCCCCATCGCCACCCACCCCATTACATCCCTCCCCTTCCCTGTTCTGTCCTTGCACCACTCGGTGCGAACTCACCTTCCTTGACATTCTGGCAGTGTGCACAGGCCAGCGTGTGCCTTTGCGCCGGCTTTGGCAACTGCTATGCAGTCACAAAGCGCTTTAACGCGCTTTTGTGACGGCAAGCACCAGTGCAGCGCATGTTGCACCAGTGTTTCCTTTCATATGGATTGTGCCACTAAGCATTTATTTTACTCTCCCATTGAAATACATGAGACTTAACAATATCTCATTTTGGTTCAGTTTTTGTACTGGTTGACAAGGCAAGAGTCACCATGGACTCCAGTTCATTGCTCTGTAGAGTTATGGCTGTATTGATAGGATTAGCAGCATAGCATTAAGTACAGTGCTTATTAAAATAAGCAGTTATGATGCTTATTTTATAAAATAAGCAGTTATGAGACACAAGAGAGCACATCGCTGGGTTCAGCGCATATGACATTAATGCATCATTTTAATGCTTACTTTGCACTGAAAGTAATAATCTTGTCAAACTTGTCCTCTGGGGATTTGTGCCCTTGTACCTCCTGCTTAAGTAATCTAGGGTTTGGGGTGCGTTTTTTTTTAGCAGTCTGAGGGCTGTTAATTGAATTGAATTCAGTGGTGAGAGTATTTTTTTTAAGTGTGTCAGTATACTAATTTTGTTCTTTATTAAATATAATCACTTTTGGTTTCTGCTTCAAATTTCCACTGACATAACATTCTCTGTCTTAATTAAAAAACAAAAAAAAATTGTTAGCTTGTATGTTAATGATATAGTTAATTATTTTTTCTTTTGTACTGTTTCCTTGACTCTTAGTTCTTAGAATGAACACATTATTTCTAGTAGGCTTGCATTCTAGCTAGTAAAAATTGGGCATCAGGCCTGTGGGGTAATTAATCCCAAGGTGATCTATCCAGGTAAGCCAAGTGCTTAGAATTGTGTTAGAAGCAATTTTCTCCTCCTCCTTTTCTTGTCAACAGTTTCTTGTAAAGTCATCTATGGTACTCCCATGTGTAGGGTAGCAAGGACATATATAAACAACTGAGGCAATTTTCAGACTTGACTGTTGTCATTAATGTACATGGAAATGTTAACAAGACTGGTTAAATGTTTGCAGTATATTTCTGTGAGTACTATCCTGGAAACTCCGACGGTGACGGAACGAGTGTTCCGTCGCCGGAAGATGTCGCAAATGTGTTGTAAAGCACATTCACAACGACTCGGGAGTAAGGAAGGCCGGCACAAGGCCGGCCTCCCTTACTCCGGTGCTGGATCTCTATGCGTCCGGCCGCAGAAGGCAAGAGCTCCGCCGCCGGCCGCATAGGAAGTTCAGCCCAGAAGGGGGGCCATTGGCCTAGCCGGCCTGGGAGGGGGCACGGGATGGCATTGGCCATATCGCCGTCCTCGCCGGGCTGGCCACGTCGTTACATGGCCTCCTCTACTTCCGCCAGCTATTTAGCTGGCGAAATCCAAGGAGGCTGATTGGGCTGGCATGGATTTACACCTGGGGAAGGGGATGAGCATCCCCTTCCCTAAGTAGACCTCCAACCTGGCGTGCGCCGGGCAACCCGTGCACAGGATCCAGCGGGAGGCCCTGGGTTGCCGGCCAGATCCTTAGGTGGATTACGCTGTGTATGTAGTTGACTGTTCTCATTTTAACATACTTAGAGCCAAATCCTATCCATCTTTCTAGTGCTGATGCAGCTGTGCCAACAGGGTGTACACTGCAGCCTGTAGTAGGGGGGCAATCACGGAGACCTCCTCAAGGTAAGGAATCGTGTGTTCCCTTACCTCAGGACTGCATTGCGGCTGCATCAGTGCTGGAAAGTTGAATAGGATTGGCCCCGTAGTTTCAAAGGATGTTGCTGATTTTCTGTCTTGCCACTGCTATGTACTCTGTACCGTCTGTCTGATATAGACCAGTTTGTTGGATTATTCAGCAGTGAGAACCACATGTGTGGTCATATCCTGCTAGTGTGGTGCAGGTTTGCATGCTGCCACTGTACAACCCCCAGAAAATGGGGCATTTTCTAGTGGTGCAGTCATCAGTTGTTGCTGTGCTCAACTTGGGACCAGCTTTTATTATATAACATCATTAGTTGTGCCGAAGTTATCCACTTGTAAACATTCCAGTGGTAGAAATATTAATAGGATAATCTGCAATGTTTTGAAAGCATTGCTACTCCTGAACTAGATAAGGATCTAGTGAACTACGTAAGAATAGGGTTCAAGTAGGAGGTATTGACAAGCAGTAGTTTTGTTTTGTTTTGTTTTTTAAAACTGGCCATCACATTTTGCTATGCCTGGGTCAGGGAGGGGTTGCTTCTCCAGCAGTCCCTGAAACTTCTGCTGCTGCCTTAGAGGTTACATTACAAAGTGCTCCAGGTCAAGCAAGGCTGGAGAAAGGGAAGAAGGCCTGGCCTTCTTTCCAGCAGCCTGGTATTGTCCAGCCTTTTGTATAACCCATGCACAGCAGCATTAGGAGGAGACTCAGCATCCCTTCCAAACTTATGTTTACAGGTGGGCCCCCATATCCGCTGGGGATATGTTCCAGGCCCCTCCGTGGATACTTGAAACCGTGGATAAGAGCGAACACCCCCTCCATGGTTTCCTGAGGGGCCCCCCACCCTGCCTCCCCTGCAGGCAGGCATGCTTGCCCTCCCAGCTCTTATTTTTCTTTCAGCAAGCTTTGTTTCTTCCTTAAAACAAACAGAGAAGCAGCCTCCATTGCAGGCAAGTAGAACGAGACTAAGTCCTAGAGAGGCTCTGCAAGGTTTTTGTTAACCTTGCAGAGCCTCTCTAGGACTTAGTCTCGTTCTACTTGTCTGTAATAAGCAGCCAGAGGCTGCTTCTCCTGTTTCTTTAAGGAAGAAACGAAGCTTACTGGGGAAAAACCTGGGGGGTCCCCACGATCCATGGATAACTGAAACCGTGGATAGTGAATCAGTGGATATGGGGGCCCACCTGTAATTTGGAGTGACTGTGAACAAGACCTCTTCCCAGTCAAATTTGACCAAGTGTTCGTTATTTATAAATAGGCTTGCCATCCGTCCCGGAATTTCTGGGACTGTCATGGATTTTGGGTGGCCTGTCTCGGGCCCTCCCGGCCCCCCATTACCCCCCTGGTCTGTTTAAATGTTTTATTTGGGTGGGGGGAATGGCCGCCGGAATTTCCCCCTGTAAAAAATGGCCACCTAGGAGGCTTCACTGGCTGTGATCATGTGATTAGGAGAAGCACAAAAACTTTATGCTTCAGCTCCGCCTGAGCAGCATGACCTCACAGCAGCAAAGGTTCTTTGCAAGCCCTCAGCCAGCAGCCGGAGCACTTCCCCCCCCCCTCGCAGCAGAAAGGAGAGCCTAAGGTTCTTTTTGCAACATGATGAGGTTTGCCTGCTTACTACTTTTGTATTTGGAAATAGAGGAGCTGATTTTTGTGATCTCAGTTTGTCCTGCTAGCTCCGTTTGTTCTGTGTGTGTTGCTTCAAAGAAAAATGCACTTTTGCTGGAGTGCACTTTTGCAAAGGGGTGTATTGTATTGTAAGGGTCTGGGGGTGTCTTCAGCTGCTAAGGGTGTTTTGTTGTACTTCAAATTTGTCTCTGTGTGTTTTCTAAAGTGGCTTTTCCCAGGGTTTTATTTTCCTTTCCTCCCTCCCCCTTATGTGCAGCTTTCCTGTGCAGTTTTCTTTTTTATTAGGGGGTGTATTGCAGAAAGGCTAGAAAGAAGAAACTGGAGTCATTTAATTCAGTTATTAATTATCATACTTAATATTATACGTAAAGGAAGGGGGTGACCGTGACCATCATTTCTTTTATTTTCCTCCCTTTTAAAATTTTTGCTTTCTTATTTCATTTTTAGGGGGTGTATTTTATTATTTACATTTAGCCAGACACTGGCTGTTTGCCAGCATGCATTCTGTGCCATGCTAGCGTATAATAGAGAGGGTTCCTTAAAATGGGTATTTAATTAATTAATTTGGCTAGATAAAATAAATAATTAAAAATTTCGGGCTCCAAAAGGGTGCTTTGCGCCCCCCAAAAGAATTTTAAAATTTATTTCCATTATTTAATTTTAATAATTAATTAATTGTGGGGGGGGGGTCCCGGTTTAGAACTGGGAAAATCTGGTAAGCCTTTTTATAAATTGCGTTCTCTGACCAAAGGCATGTACAAACTTTAAAATCACAAATATAATTCATTAAAGCGGCACTGACTTTGTTATCTGTGTTGTATTTTTTTTGTTGATTGTATTATTCTGATTTGATGTTATTTTACCATGCTTAAATTTTGTGGTGAATTGCCTTTGACACTTCCTACTTGGGAGGGGAAAGGTAGGGTGTAAACATTTTAAATAAATAATAGCATCAACAGATAACAGAACCTACAAGGCTTATATAAGCATCACCTTCTGTTCAATTGCTGGCAAAATCTTCTGAACACAAAACCGTATTTATTTGTTGATGGAATGCAAATAGGGAGGCAACTTCCTTTGTTGGGAGGGTGTTCCACAGTATAGGTGTTGCAATGTGGAAGACTGGAATTTGTACTCATTTTTCTTGGGAATCCTGTTGCTATTTAAATCTTGGTTTCATTCCTTTTTATCACTGGATTTTGTCTGCTCTGATTTTAATTGTCTTACTGGCTCCATTTCTTTTAAACTGAGTTTGTATTTTATTATAAGCTGCTCTGATATACTGAAGAATGGGCTAATACAGCAGTTCTCAAACTGGTGGGTCGTGACCCATCAGGAGAACTGGGTGCTGTTCTCTGCCACTGGGCACCGCTGCTGCCCAGGAAAAAGTTTTTAAAAGTGGTTGAAACACTAGAAAGGATCGAAGACCGTTATAACCAGCTACGATGTAGACAGAACAAAGCATCTTCGGGATTCCGGTTATAAAATGAATTTATAAAATGTAAAAATTATAAAATATACAATGACTTCTTAAGTCCGATTAAAACACAATTGTGAATAAAATGCTTTAAAAGTCCATGATTAAATACAATAAAACATTCAAAGTTCTTAAGCATTACGTTTCTTAAGCATTCGTTCAACATCTGTGAACTTTGTCAAATGCGAAAAAAAGCCTAAGTAGGCAGGAAGATGGTAAACATACACATCGCAGTCCTGCTACTTTTAAAGGAGATTTTGGCGCGCATTTGGCTACAGGAGTAATTACTGTATTTCTTCAATTCTAAGACGCATGTTTTTTCCCAATTAATATTTCAAAAAATGGGGTGCGTCTTAGAATCGAAGGTCTCCAAAAAGCACCCCAAAATGCTATCTTCTTACTTACTGGGGTTTGCGGGAGCTTCAGGGAGGCCTGCGCAACCCTCTGCAGGCCTCCCTGATCTTCAGTTCGGCAAAAAACGGCAGTTCACAAATACCAGAAATGGCCAAAAAACGCTGTTTTTTGCCAAACTGAAGATCAGGGAGGCCTGCAGAGAGTTGCGCAGGCCTCCCTGAAGCTCCCCCAAGCCCAGGTAATGAAGGAAATGGCACTTTCTGACGGGGCCAGAAATGCTATGCAAAGGCAGTGCACTCAGACATCCTCAGCTGCAGGAGACATGCTGGGGAGAGTTGGTGCTGAGCAGGTAGATTTAATGAAGGGAGGCGAGTCTTACAATTGATGGATTTTTTTTTCCCTGCTGGTGGTACTGAAAGTAAAGGTGCGCCTTAGAATCGATGGCGCCTTAGACTCGAAGAAATACGGTAACACCGGATCCGAGCTATGCATAGACTGGGACTTGTCCTTAATTCACCTGAGAATGGCAGCATTGTGAAACACTTACTGGGGGTCCCGGCAGGCCTCCAGAGTGTTCAGGGAGGCCCACGCTCCCCTCTGCAGGTCTCCCCGGTGATAAATAAATGGTGATTATAACCACTTCCGGTTTTCGGATGAAACCAGTTTCCGGTTTCCACCACTTTTTTGCGCATTTTTCCCCCGGCGGTGGTGATCCTTGGGGCCGCGACCCCCACCTCCACAGACACGCCTTACGGGGAGAACTTTGATAAACAGTGGACTAATATATTTCTAAAATAAAATATTGTGTACATATATGAATTTTTGTGAATCTCTATCTAGATAGAGGAGAGTCATTTGAACAGCTTGTTTCTAGCTATTTTAGAATGTCCTGGTTTGTCTGTAATTTGCCTGTTTGCATCTGATTCTTTGGAAACAAGTCATGTAGCTGACACCCCTTTCTCATGCTGTGGTATGGACAGGTTTTCAGCTGACCTCCATCTTGGCTGTAACCTCTGATATTGCCTCCCAAAGACAATATACTTTGCTACTTAGAAATAAAGATAAAAATAACTTACTTTTGTTTGTATAAAACTGTTGGGTGTTTTGTCTTCTAAATGCTCCTTTAAAAAACCGTTTTTATCGGGATTTTCATTCAGTAAAACTACATACACATTTTGAACTTTAAAACAAAGATAAATAAACCAAAAGCTGCTAACAAAATAAGATCAAATTAAGAATTGGTGTGGTGTCAAGGGAATAAGGTTATCTTTAGTGCAGGGGTGGGGAACCTATTTCCGGTGGGGGGCCATTTCCCCATTGGGAAAATTCCCGCGTCAGCTCCAGTTTAAATTGGCCTTTCTGCAGCTGCGCAGATCACCGTTGAGGCCGAGAGGGCAATCTCTCGGCCTCAACGGCAATCTGCGCAGCTGCAGAAAGGCCGATTTTAAAGTGACTAGGCGGGCGGTGGAGCCTCCAGTCCCGCGGGCCGGATCGGTCCGGTCCCGCAGGGGCCGGACCGGATCGACCCGTGGGCCGGAGGTTCCCCACCCCTGCTTTAGTGTTAGAGAGTTAGGGCAGTTGGAGCTAGCAATAACAGTGGAAAAGGGAAAGAGCACTGTCTCTTTAAAAAGCCATCCAGTTTGTCCCTTAAGGGCTCCTTTAGGCACTAGAGACTGATGCAGAGGGGGAGGGGTAAAATAGACTGGCAGGCAGCCTAATCCTCAAGTAAACTCCGGCACCGGAAGAAGCGTTCCGGCGCCAGGAGTAGTCGCAAATGTGCCGTAAAGCACGTTTGCGACTACTCTAGAGCAGGGAAGGCCGGCGCAGAGGCCGGCCTCCCCTGCTCAGACAATGGAGCTCCCGCCAGCCGGCCGCCAGACCCAAGTACGACATGATCAGGGGTGGGCGGATCGCCGTGCTGGGAGGGTGGCCATTGGTCCAGGCGACCTGGGAGGGGGCGGGGATGGCCTTTGGTCGTATCCTGATCCCCGCCGGGCGCTGGGGCCTTTACACGGCCTTCTCTTACTTCCGCCAGCAAAATAGCTGGCGGAAATCCAAGGAGGCCCATCTGGGCGGCCTCTGTTTACACTCGGGGAAGGGGACGAGTGACCCCTTCTCCGAGTAGACCTCCCACCTGGCGGCCACACTGGCTACCGTTGCACAGGATCGCCGGCCGGATCCTAGTCAGGATTGCGTCATGAGAGGAATAGTCTGAAGAGGAGAGAAGAAGACAGGCTGAGGGAAAGTGAGAGGGGAGAAAACTCTCCAGTCAGAAAATACAGTCCTTTGAAATCCCCAAAGCCCTTTTATTTCATGCCCTTTTTATAGTTTGTTCCAGTTCATTCCTCCCACATGTTTTACAAGATTTTTGTTTAGTTTTTATATTGAAATTACAATAAACGGTTGAAAGAAAGCCATCTGTCCAATGATTTGTGAGGGTGCGGAGGGGATTCCCATAAGGTTAATTGAAAGAACCCACAGGGTACCCCTCTCTTATTAGAGCAGTAATGGCAAACCATTTGAGCTTGGTGTGTCAAAAAAACTGAAAATGCCTAACTTGACTCTGCTGGTGTGTCACCCCCCCCCCCCCCCGGCCCAACTTTTAATAGTACTTTGAGTATTGCTACTTTTAATAGTAATTTTGAATTGAACTGAACTGAAAACAACTATACATTAGAACACATTGCATTTTATTTAAATCAATTAGTGACTTTTTTGTTGCTGAGTTTTACTAGATAATTTGAAAGAGGTCTGCCAAAATCCCTGCCCTAAATGTTCAAGACAAGCCTGTAAAACTTTTGCGAAAATATGTATCAGGGCCCTGGGGGAAACGGTAGCGTGTCACCCAAAATGACCTCGCGTGTCACCTGTGACGCGCGTGTCATAGGTTCACCATCACGGTATTAGAGTGTAGTCAGTAAAGAGGGGGGCATCCTTGACAACTGGTTACACATCAAAATACTTAGGGTAACTCATAAGTTATATGACCAAAACAAATAATTTATAAATATTTCCAATTCCAAAGTGATGCATCGTAGACATCTGTTCTCCTGGAAACAATCTAGCTCTGTTACAAACCCAGTGTCTTTGCTGGCTAATTAAAGACAAGTCCTTAGCTGACACTATTTTCCATGCTTAATTAGGTTGCAGGCTTAGACCTCCAGCATAGTTGCCTCTGAATGGACGTAGGCCATAGCAATAAAATGACAATGTAATGCTAGCAGTATAACTAGAGTAGTCAAATAATATTGTATAGAAAACCACTGTATTTCAGTGGTTAAAATTCTCTTTTTAGAATATAATTAGCTATTCCATGTGTTGTCTACTGATTTCTGATAACTGTCCCAATTTTTTTTACGATCTAATTTTATCATTTGCATTCAACAATACAGTAGTTACTTTAACCTTTTATTATGACATAACATGTTTGTCCTAATTTAAATTTAAATATATTCCAGTCTCTCTATGTTAAAATAACATGTGCAGGCAAAACATATTAGTTGTGAGAGTATGAAAACATATTCACTCTATTTCAAGACATGTGTTTATATATCAGTATTTACCTATTCCACGATTAACTTTATAATAAGCGTGTTTAAAGTGGTTAAACATCTAAAAGTACTGAAGTAAGGTACATGGTTTAGGACCCAATCCTGTCCATTTTTCCAGCACCAATGCAGCTGCAGCGCAGCCCCCAAGTAAAAGAACAAATGTTCCCTTACCTTGAGGAGGCCTCTGTGACTGCACCACCACCACCACTGAATGCAGTGTGGCAGCCCTTTGGCATGGCTGCATCTGTGCTGGAAATTTGGCTAAGACTGGACTGTTAGAGTATTTTTCATGAGTTAAATTAAAAAACAAAAACCTTCAAGGAAAAATATTGTGTTTTATCAGGCTACAGTAACCTGTTTGGTTCAAATTATTTAAAATGTGTATTCCACATGTAGCCTGAGGAGGGAAAAATAGGCTGTTGCTCCTCCCAGATTACCTTTACAAATCCAATTAACCACTGCAAAACCCGGCAGCAACACCATTTGGAATTCACTTCTGTAAGCGAGTATTTTTCTGCACAGTGCAGTTCTTGTGATTGGTTAAAACTGGTAGTAATGAAAGGATCCGCTATTACCAATTCTTGTTACTGGGTTACAGGTAAGCATAGCAAGCTGAAATTACAATGATGTAATTGCTTAAGTATATTTAAAATGAGAGGTTATTTTTAATTTTAGTTATTTAAAATTTCAGGTACGTGAGAACTGTACAGTTTGTCAGTTATAAAACATCCTAATTGTATTGTAATTCAGCCTGTAGAACTTTAGGATGTAGTGATTCCAGTTCTTCTATAAAACTGAAAAGAGGTGAAAAATATCAGCAGTTCTGTTTTTGAAGCAATGAATGTAGTCAGTTTTCCTTTGTTCCGTTACAGTTTTCAGTGCTAATTACTGGCTGGCAGCTTGTTCAAGATACTGTAAAATATCTGAAAATTGTTGTGTTTGTCTCGGTCATAATGACACTGGCAGTGGATTACTTACTGTTAATTAATTTCATTTTAGCATTCAGGTTCTTGCTGTTTAAATGCATGTAGTTGGTAATGTTTAGTTGCCATAGAACAGCATGTATCTCAAATTGTATGCCTTTATTACTTTTGTATGTATTTGATGCATCATAAGCAGCCCTGGCTCTATGTAAACATGGTGCTTAATGATTAAGTGAAAGTCATCTGTGACTAAAACAGATGGTGAATGGTGTTGCAACATGGAAAAGGCAATTTTTCAGCTTGTGGTCTGATTCTAGGCCTGCATCTAGGAATTCGTTTTTTGTTCTTTCACTTTATTATGCTATTAACTTAAATGTGTAGCTGCTTAAGACAGGCATTGTACTGTGGCTGGAATTTTCCTTTAAAATGTGAGGTACTTATTGGCTTCAAAAGTAATAATTTATATGTATGCATCTTTGAGGGTCTGCACCAACATTACAGATGCAGAAGCAGGTGTAATAGCTCGTCACCTCAAAATGTTAGACGTCTGTACATCAGTGTTTATGTTCCAAAGATGGTCCTCTCTGACTGTTGTGGCACATTGACTGTGCACAAGGCAAGCGGAGGTCTTGGGAAGTTCAAGTCCCATTTATGTGTCATCCTAGTGACCTTTTAGTCAGTATAGAGCCAGCTATGACTCTCTAAGCTAACGTCAGCTGACAGGCAGCATCGTGGAACAGATTTTCCCACTTGCCTGCTTCTGCTATAGATGTATTGTCCATTCTTTCTATCAGTATAGAATAATTCATAGGTATGTATGGATATATAGGGTAGTGTAGTCGCTAAGAGATTGATTTGGGAACCAGGACTTCCTTAGTTCAAAAATCACCTCTACCATGAACTCACTATATGGCCTTAGACATGCCACTTCCAGCCTCAGCTCCCTGGCAACAATATGGCTGGGTTAATAATACACTCAGAAAGTGTTATATGAATGTTAAATACAGTATTATTATTATTATAGGATCAAGTTGCTTGAAACATTACTTTTGGCTAGGATACAAAGTGCATTGTGGTATGCCTGTATCAGAGCTTTTCAATTTGACCATTCATAAGAACATAAGAACATAAGAAGAGCCCTGCTGGATCAGGCCAAAAGCCCATCTAGTCCAGCTTCCTGTGTCACACAGTGGCCCCACCAGATGCCTCAGGGAGCACACAAGACAACAAGATACCTGTGTCCAGTCGCCACTCCCTTGCACCTGGCACAGAGAAAACCCACTTCTAAAACCAGGAGGTTGCTTATGGCTTGTAACCTGTGATGGTCTTTTCCTCCATGAATTTGTCCAAACCCCTTTTAAAGGCATCTAGGCCAGGTGCCATCACCACATCCTGTGGCAAGGAGTTCCACAGATGAATCACACGCTGGGTAAAGAAATATTTTCTTTTGTCTGTTCTAACTCTCCCTCCACTCAATTTTAGTGCGTGTCCCCTGGTTCTGGTGTTGTGCGAGAGGGAGAAGAATTTCCCTCTATCCACTCTCTCCATCCCATGCATAATTTTATAAGTCTCAATCATGTCCCCCCTCAGGCGCCTTTTTTCTAGGCTGAAAAGCCCCAGACGCTGTAGCCTTTCCTCGTAAGGGAGGTGCTCCAGCCCACGAATCATTCTGGTCGCTCTTTTCTGCACCTTTTCCAATTCAACTATATCCTTTTTGAGGTGTGGTGACCAGAACTGGACACAATACTCCAGATGTGGCCTTACCATCGATTTGTACAAAGGCAGAATGATATTGGCCGTTTTATTCTCAATCCCCTTTTTAATGATCCCGAGCATGGAATTGGCCTTCTTCACAGCCGCCGCACACTGGGTCGACACTTTCATCGACCTGTCCACCAGCACCCCAAGATCTCTCTCTTCATCCGTCACAGACAACTCAGAACCCATTAGCGTATATGTGAAATTTTGGTTTCTTGCCCCAATGTGCATCACTTTGCACTTACTTACATTGAAGCGCATCTGCCATTTTGCTGCCCATTCTCCCAGTTTGGAGAGATCCTTCTGGAGCTCTTCACAATCCCTGCTGGTCTTCACCACCCGGAAAAGTTTAGTGTCATCCGCAAACTTGGCCACCTCACTGCCTATCCCCGACTCCAGGTCATTTATGAATAAGTTGAAAAGCACCGGTTCCAAGACCGATCCTTGGGGCACACCGCTTTTCACCTCTCGCCATTGTGAAAATTGCCCATTGACTCCCACTCGCTGTTTCCTGGTCTTCAACCAGTTCCTAATCCACAAGAGGACCTGCCCTCTTATTCCCTGACTGTGGAGTTTTCGCAGGAGCCTTTCATGAGGGACCGTGTCAAACGCCTTCTGAAAATCCAGATATATAATATCCACGGGTTCACTCGCATCCACATGCCTGTTGACCTTTTCAAAAAATTCTAACAGGTTTGTGAGGCAAGACTTCCCCTTGCAGAAGCCATGCTGACTCTCCCTCAGCAGAGCTTGTTCTTCTATGTATTTTAAGATTTTATCCTTAATGAGACTTTCCACCATCTTCCCTGGAACAGATGTTAGGCTGACCGGCCTGTAGTTTCCCGGGTCCCCCCTCCTTCCTTTTTTAAAGATTGGCGTGACATTAGCTATCCTCCAATCCTCTGGCACAGTGGCCGTTTTAAGGGACAAGTTGCATATTTTGGTCAAGAGGTCAGCAACTTCATTCTTGAGTTCCTTCAGAACTCTTGGGTGGATGCCATCCGGGCCTGGTGATTTATTGATCTTTATTTTGTCAATTAAGTCTGAGACATCTTCTCTTTTAACCTCTATTTGACTTAATTCTTTAGTCAGGGGAGACCGTTCTGGCAGCGGTATTTGCCCGAGGTCTTCTGCCGTGAAGACAGATGCAAAGAACTCATTTAATTTCTCTGCAGTCTCCAAGTCCCCTTTTATCACCCCTTTCTCTCCCTCACCATCCAGCGGACCCACCGTTTCCCTGGCAGGTTTCCTGCTTCTAACATATTTGAAGAAGCTTTTATTATTCCCTTTTATGTTGCCTGCCATACGTTCCTCAAAGTCTTTCTTGGCCTCCCGTATCATCTTTTTACATTTCTTTTGCCACAGTTTGTGCTCCTGTTTATTTTCCTCATTAGGGCAAGACTTCCATTTACGGAAGGAAGCTTCCTTGCCTTTTATAGCCTCCTTAACTGTGCTTGTTAGCCATGCTGGCATCCTCCTAGACTTGGTCGAGCCCTTCCTCCTTTGTGGGATACACTCCCGCTGGGCCTCTATGACTGTTGTTTTAAACAGCCTCCATGCACTCTGGAGCTATTGGACTCTTTTTACCTTCCCTTTCAGCTTTTTCTTAACTAGTCTTCTCATTTTGGGGAAGTCTGCCCTTCGGAAGTCAAGGGTTTTCGTGTCAGATTTGCTCGGCACTCTCCCTCCGATATGCATGGCGAAACAGATCGCAGCATGGTCACTGTTCCCCAACGGTTCGGTAACATTTACCTCCCTGACCAGATCTTGAGTGCCACACAATATCAAGTCCAGAGTCACCTGTCCTCTGGTCGGTTCCGTGACAAGCTGCTCTAAGGCACAGTCATTTAACATATCCAGAAATCCAGTCTCTCTTTCATGACCTGAGCATGAATTGACCCAGTCGATGTGAGGATAATTGAAGTCCCCCATGACTACAACCCTGTCTCTCGTTGACACCTCCCTGATTTGCTTCCTTATTTCAAGATCCCCTTCAGGTTTTTGATCTGGAGGACGGTAGCATGCCCCTACTATTACATCACTCTTTGAGCCTGGTAATCTAACCCACAGTGATTCTACGGAGGAGTCAGAGCCCCCCTCCAGCTCTACTCTGGTGGATTCTACCCCCTCTTTGACATAGATGGCCACCCCACCTCCAACACGCCCCTCTCTGTCCCTCCTATAGAGTTTATATCCTGGAATTGCAGTATCCCACTGGTTCTCCGCATTCCACCAGGTTTCTGTTATACCTACTATGTCAATGTTTTCCCTAGCCACCAAACATTCCAGTTCTCCCATCTTTGCCCGTAGACTTCGGGCATTTGCATAAAAGCACTTATATACCTGGTCCCCCAAGAAGGGCTGCATGTTTGCCCCTTTATTCCTGCAGCCTTCTGTCTTGCTAGACTGGCTGTCATGTCCCATCACGCTACCACTCCCAATTCTTACTCTGTTATTACTTGACTGTTCCCCATCCTCTGCACCCTCATTCCCGAGGGATGAGGAGTCCCGAACCGGATGCCCCTCGGCTCCTGTCGGCTTTCCCCCAGGAGTCAGTTTAAAAGCTGCTCTGCCACCTTCTTAATGTTACGCGCCAGCAGTCTGGTTCCGTTTTGGTTCAAGTGAAGCCTGTCCCTCTTGTACAGGCCTGGCTTGTCCCAAAACGTTCCCCAGTGCCTAACAAACTTAAACCCCTCCTCCTGACACCAGTGTCTCATCCACGCATTGAGACCCCTGAGCTCCGCCTGCCTAGCTGGCCCTGCGCGTGGAACAGGTAGCACTTCTGAGAATGCTACCTTTGGGGTCCTGGATTTGAGCTTCCTACCTAGCAACCTAAATTTGGCCTCCAGGACCGCCCGGCTACATTTCCCCACGTCGTTGGTGCCAACATGCACCACAACCGCTACCTCCTCCCCAGCACTCTCTACCAGCCTATCTAGACAAGAGGTGATGTCCGCAACCTTCGCACCAGGTAGGCAAGTCACCGTGCGGTCCTCACATCCGTCACAGACCCCCCTTTCTATGTTCCTGACTATAGAGTCACCCACAACAAGAAGCCCCCTTCCCCCCCTCCCCAGAGGAGTATCCATAGTGCGGCTGGATACGGGCCCATCACCTGAAGAAGGGGTCCCCACTGTGGGATTGTTTCCCTCTTTTCCAGAGCAATGTCCTCCAGCCCTGAGACTCCCTTTCCTGGCAGCTGAGGAGCTGGCCAACTGAGGGTAGGACGATGCCTCCACGTCCCTAGAAGTCTCACCCTGGTTCCTCTCTACCTGTCTCTGCTTCTCCAGGTCAGCAACCGTGGCTTCAAGGGAGCGAACCCGTTCCCTGAGAGCCTGGAGCTCTTTGCACCGAGCACACACCCATGACTTGTGCCCAAGAGGCAGATAGTCATACATGTGACACTCAGTGCAAAACACTGGATAGCCCCCACCCTTCTGCTGGCTGTCTGACTGCATAGCTTTTTTTTGTAAGTTATGGATTTATCAAAGTTTGGGTACCTTAATGTTGCTGGAGCTCTCCTCTCTTCAAGGGACGTGCCGGGCAGTGTGTGGGGCCTGGCTTCCTCGCCCCGCCGCTGAACTCGCCCAGCTGCTTAACTCGCTGTGTCTTTTTTATCTTGCCACTTTGTCCCCGTGAGGCCACTCGCTGCTCCTGAAAGGGCTCACTCGCAAACCAGCCCCAGATTTAAACTGTTGTGTAGCTCCTCCCCCTGCCTACCTGAAAGTTTGAAAAGACTGGCCTCTAAGGGGGGCAGGGCCTGATGTGGTTTACTGGCAGGAAATTCCTGTTGCTATTGTTCCTGCTGCTGCCTCAATTTACATCTGACCTACTCAGCTGGCAGGAATGTGTGTTGCTATGGTTTCTGAGTCACCCTAATTTACCATGTGGCCTTCTATACCATGCGGTCTGTATGTTTTAAACTGTATGTTTTAAATTCTGCTTAAGTTTAACTCTGCTTAAGATGTAGTTTAGCTTGCTTTCTCCCCTTCTTTTAGCCTCCTCTTGTTTTGTTTTAGGCTCCTACTCTAAAGTAGACTCAGGTCTCTGCCCTGGGCTTTTTACTCTCGAGTAAACACTGGTTTTACTCAGAGTAGACCTGTTTAGATTTGGACTGCAATTCTCTTTAGAATCAGCTGTAGAATCTATTCAGAGTAGACCTGTTTAGATTTGGACTGCAATTTTCTTTAGAACCAGCTCCCAGGCTTGTCCAGTTTCTGCCCCTGTCTTTTAGATAGGTGCTTGTTTGTGTTTTGAATCTATTTAATTTCCCACCTAGCTTCTGTGCCTGTGTCCTAGCTACTGGACCTTACAATCCCCCTCCTCAGGTTATATTTAGTTCTACTTAGCTAGGCTTAGTTCCTAGCTAGGCTTAGTTCTATCTTAAGTTTAAGGTAGCTTAAGGTAGCTTCAGCCAAGTCTTTAACAGTTAATGGTAAATTAAAGTTAGACAAAGCTGCACAACTGAGAGAGTTCACTTACCTTCTCCTTGCTTACCTTCTCCTCGCCCAGCTGCTTAACTCGCTGTGTCTTTTTTATCTTGCCACTTTGTCCCCGTGAGCCACTTCGTCCCCGTAAGGCCACTCGCTGCTCCTGAAAGGCACCAGCACCAGCATCCCATATTCCTTAGAAAGCGCTCCCCACCCAC
Organism: Plestiodon gilberti rubricaudatus; assembly: GCA_026170595.1. Taxonomy (NCBI): domain Eukaryota; kingdom Metazoa; phylum Chordata; class Lepidosauria; order Squamata; family Scincidae; genus Plestiodon; species Plestiodon gilberti. Next base: position 215,092,763 of record JANXHW010000002.1, on the reverse strand, counting down.
GGGGCTTTCCAGAACATTACTTCAGGCGATACAAGAAATTTCTGCTGGAAGAAAAAAAAAATCAGCTGCTGCTATCTTTATGTGTGCAGAGGCATTTTACATGTGTGTATGGACCTTTCTGGGTCCTGACTGTTGCTATTTTCAACCTAAATGTTCCTTATGAGGTCTACTGTGATGAAGTCCTTAAAGTTTTTGGGTGATGAGGGTGAATTGATTTCCCATTTTGAAATTCCCAAATTGTGCATAATAATTGGTTACTATAAGAAATAAACAATAGGGGTTTGTAGTGAAATTGAGACTGTATACAACATGGGGGCATAATCCAAAACCTTTGGTCATGCATTTGTGCTCAGTAGAATTCTGTCTGATGAGAGACAGACACAGTCCCAGTGAACGGTGGGATTTATCTCTGAATAAATGTTCATAAAGTAAAACCGTAAGTGTTCTGTACATCTATCGTGAACAAAGGTCAAACACTGTTTCCTTATTTTGGTTGTGTGAAGCCAGTTAGAATTCATACTACAGGTTTCCTTCCAAAACTATTTAAAAAAAAAAAGTGTGAGAAGGGCAGTTTAACTTGAAATTCCCTCCCAAATGGCCAGTTGAAAGTAAGCAGAGCTAAGCATCCCCATAGTTAGGGGCAGTCTTTTTTAGTAATAATGAAATAAAAACACATAGCGCTGCTTTCTTCACCACCACCACCCCCGAAATCTGTGAGAAATAAAACCGTTTTCGAACACCTCTACGTATTGGTAGTGACTGTGGCTGCATCTGCTGACACTATACCACTTACATCGCACTATACCACACTTTTAAAGCAATTATTAAAGTGATTATAATTTATAAAAATGGAATAAAAACACACAACACCGCTTTCAGCAATTTTATTTTGGAAAACACCGAAATCCACTTTTTAAAAATACCATTTTGGACTGCCTCTATGCATAGTGTATATAAGGGCCAGCTCCTAGCCATCCAGTGTGGGAAGTTAGAGTTGGAACTAAAATACAGTAGCTGAATTGTATCACTGATGAATCACACTTGCTGAACTATTTGAGAGAAAGATTGCTACTGAAATGTCCTTTGCTATTGCAATATCCTCAGTTTTGTCTGAGAAGCTGCGTTGTCTCGACTTCAATCCTGCCCTAAATTCTGGTGGGACACCAGGTTATCAGAAGGGAGTATCCCTAATCCTTCAAGGCCTTACAGAGAGTAAGGCCCTGGCAAGTGAGGGACTGGTGGGAGTGGAAGAACGACTGGATGAGTTGGCAGTGGGCATCTCGGCGTCCCATGGTCTGTAGGTTGCCAACCCCTGATCTAAGGGAACCAATTGAAGAGATGTGTGGAATCATCACAGCAACAGGTTGTTGGATGTCTGCAGATTCTGTGGTCAACGATGTCAGCAGCGTATAGACTCCTGTGAAGAACATTTCGAGCACTTGGTCTAATTCTTTAACTCAGAGTTTCCCAGTGGTACGTGGACCGCTGGTTCATGGTACGCCGGCACTTGGGCAGCAAGATGGCCATGCCACAACAGAGCCCTGAAAAGATGGTAAGAAGTCTGGGGCAGCCGGCAGAGCTCAAGTGCGCAGCTTTCCTACGCTGGGAAATGTCCTCCTGCCTGCCCTGACCTTACAGTCGTTTTTAGGGCTCTGTTGCAGCTGAAAACATGGAAGTGGTGATGTCATCGCCACTTCCGGTGGTACGCAGTGTGACGGCAGCCCGGAGTTGGTATGCCGCACCAGAAAGGTTGGGAATCACTGATTAGATGGATTCACAATTGGCTGGACAACCGTACACAGAGTGCTCATCAATAGCTCCTCCTCAACCTGGAGGACAGTTCTGAGTGGAGTAGCCCAGGATCCTGTCCCGGGCCTGGTTCTCTTCAACATCTTTATCAGCGACTTAGATGAAGGGATAAAAGGAATCCTTATCAAATTTGCAGATAACATTAAACTAGAAGGAATAGTTAATACTGCATAAGACAATAGAAGCATGATTTAGAGGAAGAAGGATGGTTTAAAGCAGGGGTTCACAACCAGTGGTACTAGTACCAGCACTGGTACTTGGGCCAACTGCTGGTGGTACTCGGACCGCTGGGCCACCGGAACCCCGTTCCAACATGGTGCTTTTGGTGGCATGTTTTCACTCCCGAGAAGCACCTGCCTTTGGTTGAGCATCTTGGGGATCCTGAGGAGGGCCCTCCTACCTGTGTTTTCTGGTCTCCCAAAACCTATAAACCCAGAAGTAACTGGCGATGATGTCATCACTTTGCGTAGTACGCAGCAGGAGAGTGGCACCGGAGGTGGTACTCGACTGGGAAGAGGTTGAGAACTGGTGTACAGGGTACGTAGAGTATTTGAACTGAGGCAATGAGTAAATATTATATTTGCATTGGTTTGTTATGTTTTAATTACACGTGTTACAACACGTGTTACTGCAAGCATTTAGAAACACCTCGATAGAATGGAATACTGAGCTGAAACTAACAAAATGAAGTTCAGCTGAGACAAATGCAAGGTTCTGCACTTAGCAAAAAAAAAAATCAAAGGCACAGGTATGGAATGGGCTATACCTGGCTTGGTACTACACTGTAGTGAAAGGGCTCTTGGTGTTGCAGTGGATCACAAGCTGAATATGAGTCAGCAGTGTGATGTTGCTGCAAACAAGGCTAATGCAATTTTAGATTGCATTAGTAGAACCATAGTTTCCAAGTCACAAGAAGTAGTGGTTCCATTTTAGTCTGTGCTAGTCAGATCTCATCTAGAGTACTGTGTCCAATTCTAGGTGTCACACTTTAAGAAGGATGTAGCCAAAGTGGAGCAGGTTCAGGGAGGGGTTGACGAAAAGGGTCAGGAATCTGGAAAACAAGTCCTATGAGGAAAGGTTGAGATAATTTAGTATCTTTAGCCAGGAGAAGAAAAGGCTGAGGTGGGACCATAAAAGGCTTTTGATGTTTGGATGATTGGCACAGGTATACAACTGTATAGAACAGGGATGGCCAAACTTGCTTCATGTAAGAGCCACATATGATAAACTTCAGATGCTTGAGAGCCGTAAGAGAGATGTTTGAAAGCCACAATATTTAAGAAGCATTTAAATTCTTAAATATATTTACTCACCATGAACATTAAACTAACGTTTTAATCCAGTGGACTTTCAGTTTATACCTGGTAAATAATTATAAAGCTTAAAAATTTCTTATTTACCTTTTATAGTAATTGTGATGCAAAAAGGACCTCAGCCAACATATTTCCGAGAGCCGCACATTATACGTCAAAGAGCCGCATGTGGCTCACAAGCTGCAGTTTGGCCACCCCGGTATAGAAAAAAGGGACTTGCCAAATTTGAGAGAGGCAGTTGCCATGGCATGCATGGCGAGTGTTTTATGGATTCCTGGTTCCAACTGAAAGTGCCCATGTGAATGACATATTTTGGATATGCCATGCTTATTAGTGCATTATGTGTTCTTTAAAGCAGTGGTTCTCAATTTGGTGGGTCGCAACCTACCACGAAAACCGGATGCAATGCAGCCCCAAAGTAAGGGAACAAATGTTCACTTACCTTGAAGAGCCCTCCATGACTTCCACTTCACTGCAAAATGCAGTGTGCGCCCTGTTGGCATGGCTACACCAGCACTGGAAAGTTGGTTAGGATTGCGCTATTAAGGGGTGGCAACGTGTGGTGACACCAGCGACGTCCTGCCACTGCTAGCGGCAAAAAGGTTTTTTTACGTTAATAGGGGTCGCGCTGGCCCACTGGAGGGTGGGGGTACGGGGGAACACCACGCACTTCACATCGGCTCCCTGAAGCAATCGAGACCAACATTCGGTTTTTGTCTCACTGCAACCTTCAGAGAGAACTGCAGCTTAAGATGTAAAAAAAAAAACTTCAGTTGATAATGAGGTGTTAGATTGGGTGTGAATCAGCATTCTGCAGAAGACAAAAACTGTTTCAAAAGGAAAAGCTGGGGGAAGAGAGTGAAAGCTTCCTTTGAAACGCTTTAGATTTATTATAAGGAAATAGAAATCAGAAGAAAATACAAAAAATACCCTTTCTTCCAGAATACAGTACAATGAAGACACACGTGTTATTTTGTGTAGCTAACTGTGGTGGATGCACTATGAACCTGTACTGTACAAATTCTAATCTTTAACTGCAGTCTGTAAGCTAAGAAGGGGAAGACAGGAAGGGTTTAGAGAGGGGCTTTGGAGGGGAAGCAAGAAGTGCAATGACATCCACAAAACAGCCCTCTAAGTCTTGGTGCTAGGTTCTATGCAGCAGTGTTTTGGAGTCCCCAAAACATCACACGGACACAGGTGGCCTTTGCACCACATTTTGGATTGCAAAATCACTCTGGCAGACATATTTATTAGGGTTTGGAGAAAATGCTTAAGTGCTGGCAGGGGCAGTGCTAGGGGAAGAGCCTTAATTGGATTGTGTGTCATGTTCCTGGGATCATGATTGCTTTGTGAACACTTGGAGATGCGTTGCTTTGTGTGGTGAATGCCCCTTAGTTGCTCACCATTCCTAACTGGGAAACTGGTTACTATTTGTGTGATACAGCAGGCAATTGGGATGACTTTCCAATGCAATTAAAATGCAGATATCCAACAGGGATAGTCACATTTACAACTAATACAATGTTGCAAGCACAAACGGTTTACAATATTAATGACTTTCCCAGGGTATGTGACATGCATGAACTGGATTTTAGGAGCAAGCAGAGGTCACAATGGCATTTTGGTGAGCTTTACCTGAGTTCTGGAGAAAATAACATCTGTAGATCATATTGTTTTCTGGATTCCTTAGAGTCCTCAGGAAAATATACTAGAATGCAAAAGTTGGTAACAGTTCATGTGGACAGGCACAGTTGCCTTGAGCTGTGCTGCCTGGCATGGGTTTATACTGTCCATGGCTCATAGGTAGGCTTACCAAATTTCCTCCGATGCGGGGGCGGTGGTGGTGGAAGCGATGTTGGCAGGGGCGGGGACTTTGTCCCAGCCTCGCGCACCTGCGCGAGGCTGGAAGGTTTCGGAAAGTGTCAGAGTTCACTTGGACGTTTTCTGAGTGCTTCTAGCCTCGTTGCGCACTCGCACAAAGGTAGAAACACTTGGACGCTTTCCGAGACCTTCCAGCCTCATCACATACTCGCGTGAGGCTGGAAGCTCTCAGAAATGCCAGCCTCACGCAGGCGCGCGAGGCTGGAAGAAGACGCAGCACATTAGCGTTGTGTCGGGGGAATGTCCCAGCTGGCCAGGACAATGAGGAGACCGGCCGGGAGCCCGGGATTTGGGCTCCCGAACCGGGATTGTCCCGGCCATTTCCGGGACTATGGTAAGCCTACGGCTACATGGATATAAGAAAATAATTTACAAAATAATAAAAGGGAAAAATCACTTGTAAAAGCACCACAGTTGTGTAATTCCAACCCTGTTGAATTGAGATGGGCCCCCTCCATCTCAGTGTTCCCTATTGTTTTGTTCTGCCTTTTTAATGTTATGAAGTCTCTCTGGTTTTGTAAATGTGGAGCTTTTTAATGTGTTTTTATTACTAATAATTGTGTTTTACAAATATATTTTAATATCGGTAATATTTTTTTACAAATTGTTAGCCACCTTGGGCACCTCTTTTTGGAAGGGTATAAATGTTTTAAATATTATTCATGTGGCTTGTATATAATGTCTTTGCTAACATGACTCAAAATGTCAAATAGCTTTTTAGAAGACAAATGTATGATTAGCTAATGGGGTTGGGGAGCTGGATTCACTTGAAGGTTGCCATGTACATTCTGTTAGATCCGAACCCTGGGATGCAATTCTGATTATATTGAAATCTATAGTAAAACCTCCCATTGATGTTTATAGAGCCAGATTACAGTCTTGGTGAGCAATCTGTCTCATTTATGAAGACTGAAACAAAGTAAATTAGCCATTAATCAGCAATCTTCTGTCTTATATTTGCAACTCACCACACTTTTTAGGGGTAAACTCTCAATGTCACACCTAAATGGATGGGAGTAAAGAAGGAAATACAATCAGCGAAGAAGTAGGATTAAAACTCTTGACCACTTGTGTCCCTGCTCAGAGACTATTGCCTTAGTATATATAGGGATCTCTCAGCACTATTTCTCACAAGAGCAGGGGCTAATCTGGGATTTAACCTGCACTTCTTGAACTCTTATGTGTGAAACATGCTCTTAGCGTAACAATCCACGTGAAACCAGGGATTGTTGGCAGAAGCAATGAAATTTGAGTTTGCTGATTAAAAACAAAACAAACAAGGCATGGAAAAGGGAGTCAGTGGCTGGGCACTGAGATGAGATAATGAGCATCACCAGTGCTGCAGTGCATTATCCTATTTGGTTAATGATTAAATTGACACAAGTTGAACATTATGTATTGTCAATCAACACTAAACCAGTCCAAGTTGCCAAGGTCTAGTTGAAGGCAAAATGTGATCAAATGTAAATTATGAACACCAATCATTAGAGTGGGAGAGAACACAACCCACAGCACAATCATGATTTAGAAGAAGAAGGATGGTGTACAGGGTATGTATTTGGACAGTAAATGATATATTCCTGAGGCAATGAGTAAATATTATATTTGTGTTGATTTGCTGTGTTTCAATTACACGTGTTACAACTGGGGTGAAGGCAAGGATACATTTGAATGCGAACTGATGAAACCTTGCCTGTGACGTGTAATCGTGCTTCTGAGATTAAGGGTCTGTTTCTTAGCTGTCATGGCAATGGGGGTGCATGTTACATGGATAAATGCAGTTGATCTGATTAGCCCAGTAGCCTAACTGTCCAAAGGCACATGGCTTTATTATCTTTGCAGAAGAATTAAGAACATGGCCTGAAATAACATGCAGTATTTTTCATGTGATTACCTGTCCAACTTGTGTGTAAAAATATACTGCATACTGAACCGTTTGTTGATAAAAGCTTCTTCCTAGAAAATATCGCCAGTCTTCCTTGTAATTGTGTAATAAGAATTGTTTAAACATGAACAAAAGCCTTTTATTTAAAAGTAACAATAAAGATAAAGTGATCTGAACTGAATTGTGGTGCTTGTTTCCAGTTAGTAAGTAAATATAGCTTGCTTTCCGCAAGCATAGGTATGTTCCTCTCTGCCACTAGAAATCCTTCTCTCTCCTAAGGTAATACGAGACTGGGTTGGTGCTCCCACAGCCCCATGTTCTACCCATTTGTGCCTTGGCTCCTTCTGCACTATATATGGGATGCTTCTTTTTAAGGTTTCATATCTTCAGTTTTCAAGGCACAAAACTAAAATGACCCCTTTCAGATTTTACTACTCATCAGAATGTTTGGAAAATACATGTGTCAATGTGTTTTGAAGAAACAATGTGTTTTGAAGAAATCTAACAATTTTGAATAGCCCGTGACTGAAGAAGAAACACTTTTGTATAGAGATAACTGTGTAGTGCTGCGTGAGGAAAAATAATTGTTTCTTGTCACATTTTGATGGAGGATATGCAAGTGGAGTTCTAAAGAGCTCCTGTTTTTCATTGAGGTTAGTCATCCCACTTACGTTTTTATTATAAGTACAGAAACTGAATATTACTCAGAGTACAGAATTAAAAAAAAAGCTGACTGATGGTAAGGTCATCTGTACAGTTTTTTTTTAAAGTGTGTGTGTTTTGGAAGCAAGCATACATTGAAGTAAATAGATTGCCGATGTCAATGACAAAATATCTGTTCGGGATGGAAGGAGGAGGGGAGGGAACATAAGAACGTAAGAAGAACCCTGCTGGATCAGGCCAAAGGCCCATCTAGTCCAGCTTCCTGTATCTCACAGTGGCCCCACCAGATGCCTCAGGGAGCACACAAGACAACAAGATACCTGTATCTTGAAAAGTTACAGGTATCTGTAGAAAGTTCTAAATTCTACAGAAAAGGGAAGAAAAGTTATAAATTCTGAAAATATCTAATTACAATACAGGAGTTCCTCACTTAAAGACAGGGAAGCATTCCCTGAATAGGCTTACCATCCATCCCAGAAAAACCGGGACAGCCCCAGTTTCCGGAGCCTGGTCCCGGCCGGGTCTGTCCTGGTTTTTTAGGTCTGCCCCCTCTCGCTGCCACCGCCGCTTCCACGATCGATTTCCAAAGTTCTCCTGGATGCCGCCATCTTAGATCTCATGAAATCTTGCCCAGGAGAACTTTGAAAATCAATCGTGGAAGCGGCGGCGGCAGGTAGTTGTCGACTCACGTAAGGAGACCTGGCTGGCCCAATGCAGCTGGCCAGCCAGGAATCGGCAGCAGCAGGAGCAGGATGAAAGCAAAAAGGCAAGCAAAGGGACAAAAATGGCAGGGTAAATAATTGAAAATGTTTGGGATGGCAAGCAGGTGCTTTGCGCCCACAAAAAAACAGAAGAAATAAGGCCAGAAAATAAAAAAAGGTGTTTTAAAAAATCTGGAGGTGAAAAAAGTGGGGGTGCCCTGGTTTGGGCACCTCTGAATCTGGTAAGCCTATCCCTGAACCCTGTTTTTAAGTGGACCCATAATTAAGCGATGCTTTCCCTACCTTTTGAAGTTTGAGGCCTCTTCAGAGGCCTGTTCCTGACCTCTGCAGGCCTCAGAATGGTTTACTTCCAGAATGGTTTATTTCCTAAAACCAGAAGTGCCTTATGGAGGCCTCTGTGGGCCATCCATTCTGAGGCCGTTAGAGGCCAGAAACAGGTCTCCTCAAACTTCAAAAGGTAGGGAAAGTGGCAATCGGCGTTCTGCCTAATAACGTCATATTTCCGGGGGGGGGGAGGGGTGTCATTAGGCGGCACGTTGTTAAGCGGGAGAAACCTGTACCAATATGTTAAGGAGCAAAATTTATTAAATCTATTTTCTTTATTTGGCTGTAGTGAGTTTCTCATGCATTTAGCAATTAGACAGGTTAAAATATACCGTATATACTCGCATATAAGACTATCTCACTGATAAAACGAGGGCAAGTTTTGAGCCAAAAATCCTGGAATTTGCTATGACCCTTTGATAAGACGAGGGTAAAACTTAAGGACACTTGGGGTCATCAGATCCTGGAAAAGCTCAAATGACTTTACCAGTAATTGTTACCTAAGAACTCTACATTCAAATGTATTAAATAGTAAAAGAGTGGGAAATGTTTGGTAGAAGTTGAGTGATGTCATTTTATGACTGTAAATAAATTACTTTTTAGGAAATCACAAGTTTTATTAAATCAGGAATTAATTAATTAATACCCCCTCCCTCATGACTTTTCGGTGAGGGCTCAAAACATTTTTGCTTCGTCTAGCGTTTGGGTGATGGGTCGTGGTCTGCCACCTGTGTCTCAAGATGCTCTGCCATGCTGCTCCTCTACTCCATACTGTCGCTCCCCCCAGTGGATTTTATTGTTTTTAAAATTGTTTATGAATGGTTATGTATTGTTTAAATTTATTTTATGTATTTTAAATTATGTATTTTAATTTTTGTTGTAAGCCGCCTTGGGCATTTGCCTTTCGGCATAGGAAAAGGCGGGATATAAATAAATAAATAGGGGGAGGTGATGCTAACATTGCAACTCATATCTGGGAAGAGTCACAGTAGCCATAAAAGCAAACAAGCCCCAACAGACCATATTAACAGAGATGCATTGAGGTGGATTGAACATTGCAACTTCAGACCATATGAAGAGAGCATGTTAATATGGCAGAACGTATGACAGAGCACCATTAACAAAAAATGGCTGAGAACCATTGGAAAAAAAGTCACCACTTAAAAAAAAAAAAAGGCAGAGAACCATTGGGGTGGGTGGGAACAATGCACATATTGTACCTGCTGACAAAATGTTGATTTAGACCAGGGGTCCTCAAACTTTTTCGGCAGGGGGCCAGTTCACTGCCCCTCAAACTGCTGGGGTGCCGGACTTGGGGGGGCGGGACTATAGTGCTTGCCGTGTCACCACCACCTGTTTGTCGCGTCACCCCCCCCCCCGTTTGTCTTGTCATCCCCCCGCTTGCCGCCTGGTACTTAATTGCTTGCCCTTCTCACTGCTGCCAAGTCCTCTTCGGCGGCTCAGCCGCTCTTGAATAACACAGGCCAAGGCAAGGCTAAAGCGGCACATGCGCAGAACGCCACTCAAAGCCTTGTCCTCCGATCGGCCCTTCTGACAGCAAGGCTTCAAGCGGCATTCTGCGCATGTGCCGCTTTAGCATTGCCTTGGTCTGTGTTATTCAGGAGCGGCCGATGCCGCTGAAGAGGACTCAAAGAAGCAGCTGGCCGGGCAAGCAATTAAGTACCGGGCACCAAGCGGGGGGTGACGTGATACAGTCAGGGCAGGCGGGCTGCGGGCCGTAGTTTGAGGACCCCTGACTTAGACGATGATCAGAATAAATCAGGCTGCTAAGGACAGAAGACAGATGCAAGCTCTTCTGTCTCCCGCCAAATAACCTTATTAACTGCTACGAGCAGACCTGCTCAGCTTTCACCATTTTCAATTGTTGGTCTTGCAAAGTGCACAGTTTTTCTCTTTCCGTCATGGTAGCACTTCCTACCAACAATATTTGTAATTCGGCTATTTGTGTACTGATTTTTGTGTACTGGGCTATTGCAATCTTTTAAAGGCAGAGAAATAACCCTCACTGCTTCAGCTCTGCAGCTTGAGTTTTTTCTTCTTCTGCAAAGTGCTTATCTTTACCATTCAGGTGCTAATCGCCTGACATTCTGTTCTTTGACTCAAGGTTCTGCTGCTCAGCTCTGTTAAAGAGAAAATGTGGAAGTTCATGAAGTTTTAGCAGTACTGCATAATGGTTTATACTTTAGCCTTAGACACTTGATTTTCGCCTGCTCCTGCTCCTCAGTGGCACCGGGCAGGGCTGGAGAGGAGAGTGATGGGGTGAGAAAGAGTGAGAGAAGGGGGAAGGGAAGCAGGGACTTGCCTGAGCCGGTCTGGCTGGTAAGCTGACTGCAAACCTGCAGTCTTTTGAAGTGAATGTGAGTGACCCGATGTCAAGACGAGGCAGCTTTTCCAGGTCTTTGTTTTTGCCTAAATTTCTCGTCTTGCAAGCGAGTATCTATGGTAATTTTGAGTACTGTATGTTTATTTTATTTGAAAACATATCCCTTTACCATCCCAAATGGGGGGGGCATCCAAAATAGTCTACACTAGTGGTTTTCAAACTGGTGGGTCATGACCCACCACGAAAACCGGAAGCAGTCGAGTCCCATCGCCACCACCACCGTGAAAAAGTAGGGTTTTTTAAACTTACTGGGGGTCGCACTGGCCCTCCAGAGAATGGAGCACCTCCCCGTGCTTCAGATCTGCTCCCTGAAGTGATTGAGTCCCACTTTCGGTTTTCATCCGAATGAAAACTGGAAGAGGGTCTCGATTGCTTCAGGGAGCCAATCTGAAGTATGGGGAGTCCCGCAGAGGGGCTGCGTCTCTCCGCACCCTCTGGAGGGCTGGTGCAACCCCCAGTAAGTAAAAATGCACCTTTTTTCCTGGTGACAGCATGACCCCAGGAGCGCTGCCGCCATTGTCGGCCTGCCCTCGCAAAGAATTACCACTTCCCCTACTCATGGGGAGAACTTTGAGAACTGCTGGTCTACACTGTAAAAACAAAAATCAAACGCAAGAAAATGGCAACAACAAACCCCATAACCAATCAGACCCAACAAGAAAATCCCAAAAACTAAACAACAAATTCTACAACCAGTGGAGAAAGATTTAAAAGCTTGGCGCAAAAAAAAAAAAAGTTTTTAACAGACAACAAATTGAAAATAAAAAGGGGCCAACCTAATCTCTCAAGACAGTGAATTCCACAGGACAGGAGCAACCACAAAAAAGGTCCTATTCTCATCAACTGCACCTCCAGCGGGACTATGAGGACCTTATCTGCTGACATCTGGGGACTGCCGAGGCACTGGGAGAGCTCAATTATCACATGGGCCACCCTTTCAGCAGTGCTGCCTCTGCCAAGGCGTCACTTTGCAGAGCACCTCTCAGATGCTGAGCTGTGAAGTGACGCCTCGGCAGAAGCGGCGCTGTTGAAAGGGTGGCCCATGTGAAAATTGGGCTCTCATATATCTTGAAAATATGATCAAGATTAGCATATTTTCTCTTCTGTCATTTGCAGCTAATGTGTTCCTATGTGAAAACAAAGTGGTTATTTCTGGCCATCATCTACTTAATGATGTCACTTCTGGCCCTCAGCAGGCTCCATGAATGCTATTTGCCCACTGTATGAAATGATATCCCTGCTCTAAAGTCTATACAGGCTGTTCCAGTGTGGAAGGCATAATTCATCTTTGACTACTTACCATTGGCACAAGCCCTAAATATATTGGGCCATATGGTTATCTTGTAAAAAAATTAATCCTATAACAGGAAAACAAGGCACTATTTGCTGGCTGCTCTCTTAAGATTGTGAGCCCTTGTGGGCCAACGGACCATTTATCTATTATGCTGTGTAAACTGCTTTGTTTGAAAAGCAGTATATAAATATTCTAAATAGTGATAATTAAACACAGATCAAGAGAGAAGAGTTGCCTGAATGAATTCATCAAATGTCATTTCAAGGTTTAACTTACACCCATTGCTCTTGTTTGCATTTTTGGGATAGGGGCTATCATAGGGCATCAGTATTGTTTTCTTTATCTTAATGTTGTCTGTATATAAAAAATAAGCTCTGGTTAATGCATCTCCAGGTTAAAAATCCAAGTAAATAAGCTTAGCTACATGTATGTGCTGGTGTTTGTACCATGTTCAGGTCTAACAATCCCTCCTGTGGTTGATCCTGCACTGTAGATGTGCAACAAATGTACAAAAAGCAACCAAAACTTACTATTGCAAATGTTCTGTTTTAACAGGTACTGCAATGGCTGCTGGAGTATTGTTGCAAAATGAATTACCTTATTGTTCTTTGGTGAACAGCAGTGCATATCTTGCAACTATGAGTTCAGGTAATTTTTAAAATAATATTTTTAGTGCATGAAACTTTGAAAATGGCATCAACAAGGTATAAAATAAAATACAAGAACCCAAAAGCTGTTCTTGCAAAATGTATAGTTTCTTCTTGAAAAGTCTTGAAAGTTATTATTTTGGCTACTTCAAATTATAAAGCAGAAATGAGAATCATTTGTTTTTCAATGTGTATGTTTTAAAAACCTATTAGCATAATTCTTAGATATGCTCAGTATTAGCAATCTGTTTTTTATTCACCACATTGTCATTCCTGGAAAGACTGGAAATCTCTGGCTCATGCGTGCGCCTGCGCAAACAGCGCCGGGGAAGGCAGCGCCGCCGAGAATCATCTGCCCTGTAAGTCCCGAACGGGATGAAGAAGCACTGGGGGGGGAGCAAGCGCATCACCCCCTCCCTGTGCCCCTGGGGGGAAGGGGGCATGAGGGTGAAGCGCTGACCTCCCACCGGGGGTGACACGAACCCTGCATATCTCGTACCTAGTCATGGGTCTTGCCTGTAGACTCTCACCTTTTGGTGAGATCCTTCCTCTTTTCTTTCCTATGCTGTTAGATATCCTGCCTCCCCTTTCTACCTTACATTTTCCGAGCAGCGAAAAAGCATCTGGCCATATGTGGGAAAGTGAAGTCCTTTCCCTTGCTGCTGCAGCAGAAAAAGTCTATCCTAGTTAGGCTAAACTGCATAATATGTTAAACATATACATTATCCAGATATCAGTCAGATACTAATATCCAGATACAATCCCTTGCGGCTGTATTTCCTAAGGAGGTTCCCATTGATGCCGGTGGGAGTTCTCTCCTGAGGAAACAGCAGTAGCAAAGAGCTCTGATCTGGATTGGAAGTATGGCAGAACAAAGGTTAAACCCTCTCTCCATCCTGCTGCAGTTCCAATATGGCTCATTGCCCACCATGGTTTGATTTTAAACAAATGCACACCAAGACACAAACTAACGTAACAAGTAGTTTCACTTAGTGAAAGCTATAACAAACATTTAAGTTGTGTGGTGATGACACCACAATCTTTCTCAATCAGGGAAATCACTCTTGTGTTGATCCTTAGATTTGCTTGCACACGAGACAAGGCTGGGTCATTTCGTGTCAAGTCATCACACTTAATATTCTTCTACCTCACGTTCTTGGATTTTGCACTGTTTTCCAAGAGGATTCCGTGGCACTCAGTGGCTCCCCTGAGAGCCATGCCTCCCAGTTTGGGAACCACTGCCCTAGATATTGATAGGGCTACTTTGTTGTTTTTGTTAGATTCAAGCTATTTTCCCCTCACATTTCTCTATTTCACCATTGAAATAGTCTCTACATCTTATTTTGTATATCTCATAAGATGGCATGATAATTTGTTTTTGCAGAGGAATCTTACCTTTTCTCGTTTATGATGAAATGCAAGGAAATGATTGAATGGATGCTTTTCAGAACTCCACAATTTCTTTGAAAAGCTTAATTTCCTCACTATTCCTAAAAAGAAAAATGTAGAACACATTTTGTTTTTATAATGAGCAGGTTACATAATTTCTCCCAGAGGAAGAATTATTTCCCCTTCCTTCAGACACTCCTAAGTTTTATCTACAATCCTGCATCGGTTGTTTGTGGACTCTCTTGCCACCTCAGTCAAGAATTCTTGAAAAGTATTTCTTGAGAACTGTCCAGGAGTGCTCCGAAGAAGCCACTAGTCACCCAGGTTGCAAAAATTAATACTTCAAATTCCAGAAATCTTCTGCATTCATGGGGAGCTATTTGGGAGCTCCTGGGCCACTTATCTGCTTCAGATAATTCTAATCCTCATCAGCAGTGGAACAGTTTGTCCCACACAGAATCAATGTATATAGAATTCAGCTGCCAAAAGGGTAGCTGCCATCAGTGAGTTCATTGTTGGTTTCCATGGAGACAGATCAGCCTATCCTGAGCTGCTATTAGATCATACAGAAAGATGCATGGCTCTGTGTAAGTTCAGTTCCAAGCAAGTCTGATTTCTCACTCAGTCGGTCTTCCTACAGCATTTCTAAACTGCTGCAAATAGTGGGTGACCATGCAAGGTTCACCTGGGAGGCGTTTGACAGTGAACATTTTTAGCAACTTTTTTCAGGGCCGGAGACATTCTTCCTCTGATCCTCTCCTCCGTGTACTCCAAAGGCGACGGAGCTCAGTTGTAGAGGTCCTTTCGACTTCTACACACAAGGTTATGGTGGCCATTTCCTCTATAAGTCCTGAGGAGTTAAATGCTGCTTTCCTTGAGAGAAAAAGTAAAGTATTGACAATTTCCTTTGTATAAACCATAGTGGGTTTTTATAATGATATAGTTGTGTGTGTGTAATCTGGTTCTGTAAACTTAACATATATGAATGCTCATAGTAAGTTAGCATATTTTTATCATAGTGAATGTTTGACTTCTTGCTTATTACTTTATATTGTTATAAAATCTTAATGCACTGTTTTTCCAAGTATTTTAGTTGAGTATGGTACTTTTACAGCTTTATTCATAATGAGACAGGTATAAACAGGTATAAAGGAAAAGGTATAAACTGCTTAACACTTAATTTTTCAGGAAACAGCTACATAGAAAAACATCTAGAAGAAAAAGTTGCAGAAAGAGAAACTGGTTTTCAGGTTTTATGCTTTCATAACCTTGCTGATTTTGTCAGTTTTAAATATATACTATATACCCTTGTGTTTCAGTGTGACTCACAAAAGTTTTGTTTAGGAATTACAGCTTGTTGAAAGATTTAATTTCCATCTCATGTTGTGTATTGCAGGAAGATCTAGGCGTCCAACTGCAAAATATACAAAAGTTGGTGAACGTCTTCGCCATGTCATTCCTGGACATATGCAGTGTTCCATGGCATGTGGTGGCCGGGCTTGCAAATATGAAAACCCAACTCGGTGGAGTGACCAAGAGCAAGCTATTAAAGGGCTTTACTCTTCCTGGTAATATACAGCATTTATTTCTACTAGGCTTCTAAAAACGTTGTATTTTTTAAAAATATCTAAGGCTGCACTGTTATGTATAATTACTTGGGATAAGCCCTATAAAGGAACTCAATTCTGAAGAAACATGCCAAAAATAGGATGCACAGTCAG
The DNA here is from genome assembly GCA_026170595.1 of Plestiodon gilberti rubricaudatus. NCBI lineage: Eukaryota > Metazoa > Chordata > Lepidosauria > Squamata > Scincidae > Plestiodon > Plestiodon gilberti. The sequence goes on along the minus strand of JANXHW010000002.1, from coordinate 215,076,711 downwards.
TAAACGAGAGCCAGTTCTATATAGATTTATGAACTACATTTTTCACACATGCAGCCTGGTTGAAATGTAGTATCAATATCAGTAGTATCAATAAACAGCATACATGAACTAGGTGTACATATAGCATGTAAGGTTTCTTTTGAGTTCCGCAGACCTTTGACTGATGTGCAAAATATTTGTCTATGTAATACATTATAATGGTCTGTATTCCAGTCCATGTTTTTATTAGAGAAATCTCTACTACAAACTTAATACAGTTACATTTCAAATGTATTCATATTTAAATGTAATTGAAATGTTAAGGTTATAATAGGATAATATTATAGGATAATATATTATTAATATAATAGGATAATATAATAGGATTTGGTTCCAATGAAAACATTATTTTAAGCTGTTTTACTGAAATTTAGTCCTTATAGGAAATTTTTATAAAGCTGTTAAAACAACACTTTAGACATGTGAAATAATGTTTTATGGAAACATAAATCTAAACAAAGTATATCACATGTTCTCTACGTTCTTATTATTGCAATATCTTAGCTCCCAATGATATTTTGTTATGTAAGCTGTTTCTGCTACAAAGGGATAATAGATTTGAAATGGTTTAATGGTTTGAAAATTTAATGGTTTGAAAGCACATAGTTATTTAAAGAGGCATGGTTCATTCATTAGAGAACATTACCTATGAAAGCCAGTATTTTTAGCCATAACTTTGACTTCTTTTTCCCCCTTCCCCAGGATAACAGATAACATATTAGCCATGTCTCGACCCTCAACAGAAATTATTGAAAAGTATAATATAATCGAGCAGTTCCAAAGGTAAAAGATTATTGGTAGTGAATTACTATGGTTCTTATTGCTATAAAGCTATTATTTTCTTCCTGCGTTGGTTCAGATTGCTGGTAACAATGTATTCTAAACTAAGAAGGAACATTAAGGGGGAAAAAAGAGATTGTGAAAGCATGCATACTTCAGTAATGCATCTTCTTTTCCTTTTCCTAAGATGTGGCATAAAAACAGTAATTAACCTTCAGCGTCCTGGGGAACATGCTAGCTGCGGGAATCCACTGGAACAAGAGAGTGGTTTCACCTACCTTCCTGAAGCTTTCATGGAGGCGGGAAGTAAGTTTGCTCCTGCTGCTGTTCCTCGTTAATTATAAAGTGTGGCGCTTACAGGCTGTTTCCTGCCACCTACTTCTTAGGTTAAAAACAGCTAGTTGAGAGAGATTTGCCAAAGAAAATAACTTGGAACTACTGACAAAGTTGAAAAATTCATGGATCCAATGTGCAGGCATTGCACACTGTCATAAACATCCGTAAAATGGACAGCTGAGAGTGAATACCTGGGCATAGTCATATCTGTGACTTTGAATTTATGATAGCAATATTAATGTTTGATGTTAATTTACATTTGACACATTAATAAGACAATAGATTTTCTATTGCATTGTCTTCTGCTTCCTTAGGAAGAGGGGTTTATTCCAATAAATATTCACTTTTTCTTACGTTGAAGGAATTGACACTGTTTTAGAAAAATACATACCGGTAATTGAATCAGGGATGCTGTTAGTTTCCAACAGAACGTTGCATTGTTCTTGTGTGTGTGTGTGTGTGTGTGTGTGTGTGTGTGTGTGTGTGTGTGTGTGTGTGTGTGTGTGTGTGTGTGTGTGTGTGTGTAGCTCGGTAATCGGAGTATGACTCACTCTGTTTTGTTATAGATTTTACATTCCAGCAGAGGTTTTCTGTGAAATGTCTTTGCTAACTTGCTGTGTGGTTTTTGAAATTCTTGTTTGAAATGCAATGGTTATTTGAAAGCAAATGTACTCTAGAATGCTGAAAAATTGCCAGTGAACCTGATCAGATATTTGATTGTTTTAATTACAAATCTTAATAATGGCTGGCATCCCACTTAGCACTTCTGTAGTCAGGAGCATCCTCCGTGAAGTTTCCATTTGTGGAGTGAGCTCTCAGTTGCAGAAGCACTAGTTGGGGCACCACCCAAACTTTTTGCTTTTGTTTAAATAAATTGAGTTCTCATTGGTTTTCTGCAATAATAGTAATAATAATAATGTTCTAAAATATCTTTTCTAGTTTATTTTTATAACTTTGGATGGAAGGATTATGGCGTGGCTTCTCTTACTACTATCCTTGATATGGTAAAAGTGATGACTTTTGCCTTACAGGAAGGGAGAGTAGCTATTCATTGTCATGCAGGACTTGGTCGAACAGGTAAAAACACTCAGCTTTTAATTCAATGAGAATTTATTTTTGTGGAATGCAAACTAGTGGCAATTTATGAACCTGCATAGATCCCTTCATAGTGTCTTCATAGGTATAATGAAGGCTGTTCTAATAGGAAGCCACCACAAAATGTTCGTTGCTAAAGGCTAAAATCTAGATAAAGGAGTTCACCTACATTGTTGGGTTTTTCTCAATTTTGCTCTCCCTAAGGCGACTTGCAAAACTCCCAAACTGCTCTTTTCGTTCTCTGTTCAGGGAGTAGATTGGGAATTTGGCATTAGATTTTTTTAAGGGGAAAGTAGGAGAAGGAAGGGAAGGAGTAGCATTTCTTGGGGCACTTACTGTTAAGAAACTCTTCTGCCAAACCCCTTAGCTCCTCTTTGACTTTTGCCCTATTCACCTATGCTCACATTGTTGCCCCCCAATAACTGAGTTCTTTCCCTGTCATTTAGCCCCCCCCCAAAAAAAAATGGTAGATATATGCAAGGCTACCATTAGTTTCTTGTGAATCTCTTGTTTTGTTGTTACTATTTTAGTTTAGGGTTTAAAACTCTTATCTTTCCACCTCTACAGCACACATCTCTCCTGTGAGGGTTTTGGTTGGTTGGAAGCAGCAGTCAAGGGGTATAGCTGCTTTTCCCCTTCTTTGCATATCATCCCTTGTGGGGATGAGATACTGCACTATTAGAGGACCTTACCAGATGCTTTTGCTGGCCTCATTTCATCAGCAAGTGAAGACCTGTTTTGTTTCAGAAGGCTTTCCCCATTTTTTAATCTTCAATTTTGTTGACAATTTATTCAGTTTTGTTGCTGTTTGCTTAATGTGGATTTTTCTGGTTTTCATTTTTTCTGGAAATTGAGTATGTTTTATAGATAAATGCATAAATGTTTGTATAAACAAGTTTCTTTGTTATTGGTTTATAAAAATAAATAAATAGGGCACATCATGGGCACATCATGGGAGTAAAATAATCTGGAAGAGCTCCTATGAGACTTCTCTGGTTCTTATAACAGGTTCAAGCGAACGTTATTGATGAAAGAGCCATGCTATGATGTGAAGCACATGAAACTGCCTCTGTACTGTGTGATGTTTTTGTTATCTTGTTTTCGCTTTTTCACCTAAGAAGTTCATCTCTCTCTCTTCCCTTCCAGGAGTTTTAATAGCTTGTTACTTGGTTTTTGCAACAAGAATGACTGCAGACCAAGCAATCCTTTTTGTGCGGGCAAAAAGGCCCAATTCTATTCAAACTAGAGGACAGTTGTTGTGTGTCAGAGAGTTTTCTCAGTTCTTAATTCCTCTAAGGAATGTTTTTGCTTCCTGTGAGCCCAAAGCACATGCAGTGACTCTTTCCCAGTACTTGATCCGGCAGCGGCATTTGCTTCATGGCTATGAGAGCAGACACCTCAAATATGTGCCAAAACTCATTCACCTGGTTTGCAAGCTGCTGTTGGATTTGGCTGAAAACCATCAAGTGATAGAGGAGGAACTAATAGATATGCCGGACCTGTCAGCTGAAATTGAAGAGACTGTTTCCCAGTTAGCTTCTACACAGCTAGACAAAGAGTTAACAAGGCAAGACAGTAGCACTTCAGAGTCATTCTCTCTCTTAGGATCAAATCCTCTTGATTCCAGTGAACAAGAAGGTGATCCTCTGTGGAAGAGGAGGAATGTTGATTACCTTCAGCCTCTAAGTCGTGGAAAAAGGCGCCTGAGCTACAGTGACTCGGATTTAAGAAGAGCTGTCTTTGTCTCTGAGCAAGGAGAGACACCGTGGTCAGTGCCTGTTCAAGTGCCAGACTGCAACAAAGCAAAACTGCAGAACAATCTTCAAGTTGACATAAACCCAGAACTCTTAGTGCGTAGTACGTTTACATTCTCCAGTCAGGGTACATTTAGTTTAGATGCAAAAGAGGGCAATTCTCCAGTTTACATTAAAAGCAGATATCCCAAAGAAGTACAGCGTAGTAAGACATTTTCCTCAGGTCTTGCATCTGATCAGAAAGAAGAAAAAGAGGAGCAGGAAGAGGAGGAGGAGGAGCTAAAAGCACTAAACTATAATTTTGCCAGAAAATCAAATATGTGTGGTAAAAGAATGTGGGCCTCTGAGGACTCGGACTCCTCTAAAGCAGAACGTGAGGTCCGTGACATTAGGAACTTTTCTGAAACAATACCCCATATTGTTGTGCAGTCTGAACTGAATCTGGAGGCACGAAGAATTTTGACAGCCAAAGCCCTTGCAGATCTAAATGAATTTATGGGAGCAGAACAAGTCAAGGACAAAGTAGAAATGTGGCAGGTATTTGCATTTTGTAATGTCACTGTTGTACTTGTCTGTCATAGATATGCACATTCAGAAAAACCCCCTAAGTGAAAAGAATCCCTGGACACCTTTGCTTTTGGTATGAATTACGTTTTCTTCTGAGCTAGTAGGCTGCTGTTCTACCAGTAAAGAGACAATTCATCCTACTGATCCTGAGGCTATCTCTCTCTCTGTGTGTGTGTATTATACATTACATAAAAACATGAAAAACTTCCAGAAGGTAGCTATATAAGTTGTTGCAGCAAAAAATAATAAACAGCCCAATCCTAATCTTCCCCCCCACCCCCCCGCTGATGCAGCCATGCCAAAAACGGGCACACTGTATCCAGCAGGGGTGGCAGATTTGGGAGGGTTCAGCATGGAAAGGGGATTTAAATCCCCTTACACCTGCATAAGCCTCTCCCTCTGCGCTCAGAGTGTTGCCAGTAAGCACTTTACAGGTGCTTTTCAGCAGCCAGCGCTGGTGGAACGCACTTTCCACCCATAGGATTGGGCTGAGTTGATGCAAAGCAGGTGCTGGGGCTTATTCTGAGGAGATCTCCAGCAGTCATAAATCCCCTGCGGGATACAGCGGAAGCTGTGCCAGAACCACCAGCGCCGCATGGGGATTTAGTTAGGTTTGGGCTGTAGATCTGCTCCTGATTAAAACAAGCAACCGGTCTTCTGGCTGAAAGCAGCACCACTTCAAGCAGTAAGCTAGACCTATTGTTCCTCTCTCCTCCTTCGACTAAAGAACCCCCCCCCCCAACCTTAATTCAAGTGCAATTTTGTGGGCACAAATGGCACACCTGCATGAAGAGTAGCATGAAAATAGGTTGTCTCTCCTGGAAAATAACTGGATGCTGCAAACACAGAGTTCCTTATCCCATGTTTGCTTTTGTAATCCCAATGCAGAAGTAGGAAAATAGTGGGAAGATAAGCAGCGGATGAAAGGGGGTGCTAATCAATTTCCACACTGGAATGTTCCCAAGAAATTCTCCCTGCCCCAGCATTCTCATTTTGGCACATGTGGGTTTGGTAACTTGTGTTTTGTTGAGGTTACATTGTTCTGCCCCAGCATTACTAAAGCAAAGCCAATTTGTAGAAAACTGACTTGGATTTTTAATGTTTGATAGAAAGAACTCAATTCTCAAAATGGAGCCTGGGATAAGATATGTGCTGAGAGAGATCCTTTTACCCTCAGTAGTTTGATGTGGTCTTGGATAGAGCAACTTAAAGAACCTCTTCTAACCAAAGATGATATTGATTTCATAGTAAAAAATAGCATAGATGCTCAAGAAGCACTCAGATCACTAGAAAAGGTAAGTCTTGTATACATCTCCTTGCTTTTTGTATTTTACATCTCTTGCATATATGATGGAGTGTGTGTCCTTCAATCCATTGGCTATATATACACATTTGTACATATACATACACTGTAGGCCCAAACTAGCATTCCGACGGCAGGAAGCACATTATGGCCATCGCAAATGGCCTGCCGGCGGCAAGGCTAGAGCAAGCCCGTGCAGAGTGGCAGGCAGGAGAAGGCCCACTGACAAAGGTAAGTCAGTGGGGCAGGGGGAGGGTGGAACGGGGCAGCAGCAGGGAGAGGGCGAATTGAGTCCATGAAGGGGGCGAGTTCGGCAGTAGCCACCAAATCCACACCCTCTTCCCAGGCCAAATCCCACAATCCGTGTCCACATAAACTTACACTAGCAATTTCGCTGACACAGGTCCAAGTAGACCCCTCCCCCCGCTCTGGAGAGGCTTACCCCTGGGTAAGGGAATGAATGTTCCCTTATCCAGAGAAAACCACCGGGACTCCCCCCCCCCCGGGATATAGCGTAGCCATTTTGGCGCGCCTGTATTGGTGGGGGGGAAAGCATAGGATTGGGCTGTGTGTGTGTGTGTGTGTGTGTGTGTGTGTGTGTGTGTGTGTGTGTGTGTGTGTGTGTGTGTGTGTTAGGTGGTACTCCTGCCTCCCCCAAACAACCTGAGTAATGAGTTGGGCATACATCCAGTTCTCTCAATCATAAATTAAAAGGGAGGGGTTGAAGGATAGTGGTGATTGGATGTACGTTATGTTGTATGTACGGTTTCAGGCATAAGCAGGTAGTCCACCATGATATGACCCCTTAACTCATGGTCATAGGATCTATCCTTAGATTTATGCATATTCTCTTCATGTTATCCTAGCTTGGAACTTTTGTTTATTATCCATCTTTCTCCTTTGTACATTTCTTCAAAAATAATCTTTAGTTCTTTTCTCTGTATGTTTGAACCAGTATGAGAACGTGTCTGTCTTTCATTTTGTATGAGAGATACATTGTCGCTTCTGCCATATCTGCCCCTTAGTGTCTAAATGGTTCATGTTCTCCCATTTGCTAATATCTTTTCTCTCTCTCCTTGGTAACATATAATGGCTGGAAAGGAGAGCACACTAGTGCACACTGTATTTCACCAGTGCTTGAATTACAGCAGAGTCAGAGGAGAGCCTGGCCCACTTAACAACTGTTTTTAGAAGCCTATGGGAGACCATTATTTGGTTAAAATTGAAGAGAGTGAAAATAGAGCTATGGATTTCATTAGTGGTGACCCACTCCATCCCTCCATAATTCAAGCACTGTATTTCGCAGCATTTTCTTTATAACTTTAGTATAAATTCTCAGTTTCATATCTAAAGGCTTTGAAAACAAGATGGACTAATCCTTGTGCAATCTGACAAATGCCAATGGAGCACCATCTAAGTTAAATACTCTTTCCCAGTTCCAAAGCATGTTAATGCGAGTAGATAAATAGGTACCGCTTGCGGGAAGGTAAACAGCGCTCCGTGTTCCAGCTGCATGCTACGCGCTGCGGCAAGGAGAGTCATGCCGGCCACATGACCACGGAGGCGTCTTCGGACAACGCTGGCTCTTCAGCTTTGAAATGGGGATGAGCACCACACCCTAGAGTCAGACACGACTGGACTTAATTGTCAGGGGTCACCTTTTTTTATATGCTAAGCCATATCTTCTGATTCTTGACTATTTTTCTAAATGTATAGATTCATTTAAAATATTGTCCCACTGATTTTAATAAGTGTTGCCAATCCTTGTCAGATTTTTTTTAAAATGGGAAATTCTAGATTTTGGCAGACTCTGCCAAACTCTGGCAGATATATATCAAATAAGTATTTTCTATCTCGCCTTTCCTTCTGAATAAAAATATAACAGATAAAAGCCACCATCCAACACAGGCAAGCTTAAATTCACTGACTTTGGTAGGCTCAAGTAAGTCTAACTCTGTTGGATTGTGGCCAGAATGTCTTTGTTGTGGCTCTCTTGAGAATATTATTTTCCTAATAATCTGCTTTGTACCTCCTCAGGGAAAATACCACACTATTCTATGTATTTTAAGTTGTGTGGTGAATTTACAGACAATACCAACTGAAATTGAGGAGCTTCTTCTTGATCGTGCCATTAAAGCATTCACAAAGGCAAGGCGCATGTGACATTGTGATATTTTGTTATGGGTAATTCAGCTGCTGAAGTTCAGCCTAGTACCGTGATGGCGAACCTATGACACGCGTGTCACAGGTGACACGCGAGGTCATTTTGGGTGACACGCCGGCATTTCCCCCAGGGCCCCAACACACCTTACATTTTCGCAAACGTTTTACAGGCTTGTCTTGAACATTTAGGGCAGGGATTTTGGCAGACCTCTTTCAAATTATTATCTAGTAAAACTCAGCAACAAAAAAGTCACTAATTGATGTTAAATAAAATGCAATGTGTTCTATAGTTTTCAGTTCAGTTCAATTCAAAATCACTATTAAAAGTAGCAATAGTCAAAGTACTATTAAAAGTTGGGGGTGCGGGTAAAAAGTAATTTTGAAACACACCAGCAGAGTCAAGTTAGGCATTTTCAAAAATTTTGACACACCAAGCCCAAATGGTTCGCCATCACTGGCCTAGTACAATACCATAACCATCCTGATAGTCAGCTGTTTCAAAATGACTTTTCATGCTAGAATACTTAAAACTTTTAATTCAAAATTACCTTTGGGTGTGTTATAAAATCTTTCTAAAGCAGTGTCAAGAGTTGTGGGGAGGACTGTGATAAGGGGGAAAAACCTAGTCTATTTTTGTATTGACTAGTCTTCTGACCCACAAGGAATTTGCCTGCCCTATTAACCCACAGAATTTGTCTAACACTTTGTGAGAAAGTTGTCTATATTCAGAATCATGGCAGGCTTTCTGCAGACGATAATATAGACAGAGAAAGTCCGAAAGGGAAAGTTCGTCACTATGGGTCAGTACCCTTGAATAAAGGCAAATTTTTAACCACAGTTTAGCAAGTGAGCCCCAGAATCACATACTCTCTCTACAGCCCATTCCTAGAACAATCATTAAAGGGATATGTCAGCAGTGACATGTATCAGATACTAGGTTCCCCATTTAAGCAAGATTCTGTTAACCAGAGTTTGAAGCTACTTACAACTCCTAGTAAAGCTATTAGCTGCATTGTGTATGTGATTGCTGTATGTAAATATCCATGCTTATAGGACTGCAACTTTGCAGAGAGCATCTCAACCTTTAAGGATGCTATAAGTATGTATAAACTACCCTAGAGCAGGGTTTCTCAACTTTTGGAGGCCCGGGTACCCCCTATCACGGTCCATTTTTCTGAAGTACCCCCTACTAATTAATTGGATTAATCAATTAATTAATTAGCTAATTAATTATTAAATAAAAAGTACTAAAACAATTTTAAATGTGAAAAAATGTCTGTCTTAACTGTGTGTGTGTGTGAGAGAGACAGACAGACAGACAGACAGACAGACAGACAGACAGGGGGAATTGCATTTAAGTTCTAATTAACAAGTAATTAACTACTGATTGATGCTGATAAGGGGCAGGCTCTGGCGTACCCCCTGCCATTGGTCCGCATACCCCTAGGGGTACTCGTACCACAGGTTGAGAACCCCTGCCCTAGAGAATTTTGTGTCAGTCACCGGTGATAGCGCCGCACGCCCAGTGTTTGTTTTTGTGTTCTCCATGTACCAGAGCATAGAGTTTACAGGAGATGCTTCTTCAGGAAGACTCTTTGCTCTAGCAAAGCCTGATAGGACATTTGTATTTATGGTGCACAGCCCTCAGTGAGCCATGGCACTTGCTGAGGTCAGCCTTAGTTTGGGAATGACCATATACATTCTATGCAGGGATGCCTAGGATGGCATTGCAGTGGGAGGACGCACTGATGCCACATGTCCATGTGCATCAGTGAATATTTACCTACACCCATTTATTGGTCAGTTCATCCAGACAGTGCAAGACAAATCTTTGAATTTGTCCTTTTTGCAAGCGTTTGACACATGCATTTGACACATGTAGAATAATTGTAATAATCAGAGATTCCACTGTGCACAGAAACTAATTGCTTTTCTCTGAGTATCAGAAAAATGTAAATGATTATCCTCTTAAAAATGCTTTAATATGACAGTGAATACTGAAATAGTTTGAAGAGAAAAAAGTCTGATTCACAGTTCACAATAGTTTTGAACAGCTAAGTCAGAAACAGTATTTTCAATTCAGCTCCTACTATTCCCTTTTTAAAACTATGTCTAACAGGCATTTTAGCTCAAGCCTTAAGATATGTGGTAGCAAATGTTCCAATGATGGGTAAAACTAGACAATTTGAACTTTTTGTAATGTCGGATATATGTGGCGTTTTGTATTTTAATTAAGGCACTATTGTATTTTGATAAAGCCTAATGCTTTAATGTGTTATAACTTAACAATTTAAGTTTGCTTCCAGCAGGTGAGTTCTGATTCTGAAGGTGGACCATATGTTTACAGCACTCTAAGGAATGTTTTTAAACAGATACTGGAACACCAAAGACAAACCTCCAGTGAAGGAACACAGAATCTCTTTTGATGTTTACACTTCTAAGCTGTAGTTCTCTGCAGTCCTCCAAAACAGCCATTCGTTTACCTACTATTATATTTCACATTATTTGGGTTGTGTTAACTGTTTTTTTCCATTAATATTGGTTATTAAATAACTTCACCTTAATTCTATCTGCATGTGTATATAAGTTGATATTTTTAATGAGTTGCCACTTTGTGACCATACTGTACCATTTTGTATTTGACTGCTTTGTTAAATAAAAATTTGTTTTTAGAAAGTTTCTCATTATTAAGCTACGTTTTTCATGCTGAACTATTGCCATAAATTCTGTGCCATTTTATATATAATTCAGTTAAATGTTTGTATTAACATTTTAAGTATACATGATGACGTTTACATTTTACGTTTGTGATGAGGAAATATTGACTTATATTAATGATAGTTGTACACCACCTTTGACTTTTCTTTGGAAATCACAAAAAATTGATTGTAATGCCAAAACAAACTGTGGGGGGGGGAGGGGAGAGATAAACCTAATTTAGGGCACAAAGATGGGCAATCAACAGCCCATAGATTCTTGTTAGGAAATTGAGACTTTTGACTTTTTTAACACTGTAAATTTATAACTGTCCCGTTGGCTGGGAAAATGGAAATGTGAGACTTGTATTACAATGTCTCAGAGATCAGAATACAAATAAAAGGAAACATTTAATGTTTTCAAGCCTCCTTTATTTATTTATTTATTTATTTATTTATTTATTTATTGGTGGGTGGGTGGGTGGTAATTTGGGATTCCTTAGAAACTTAAAACTAAAAAAATGCCAAATGAATGACAATCCCCTGGTCCAACAAGATAGTCTATGTTTGAGCTGTCCTCATAATTTCTGATTGCTGCTTTTCCAAATGTTGTTCTGCTGCAACCTAGTTTTATCATTTCACACACAATTGCTTGAAATCTCTAGAAGAACTCACAGCTACCACTTGAGAATTTCATCACAGAAGAAGTTGCTACTGTCCACTAGGCCTGGCTTTCATACTGAGGTCCTCTACCTCATGACATAATTCCAAGGTCGCCTTTAGTGCTTACCATACATATGTTGCCCATGTCCAAAAATAGCATATTCCAAAGGCCCCTGGGAAATGACTTAATGTAAACCATCCTTCCAAGAAAGCTGTGACTGTTGTCATGTGTAATGTCTAAGACTTTTGTGGAGCTTTAGAAATCATAAAGGGTGTGGTATGGCTTTATCACATAGGAAATGTGACTTCCCTGAAAAACTGTCCCATTCCACTTTCTGTGCCCTGTAACACAACTATCACCCCACTTTTCATAATAACTTCTTCTCCCTGAGGAAATGCCAGATGGACTTACTTTCTACCCTGCTGAATGAAGGAGGTTGGCTTGGTCTATCAGTTGACCAGACTATGGTCCAGACCAGACTTCAATTCTCCCACAATCCTGATTCTTGAGAATATTGCTGCTTTGTGATTGCACCTGAGCAGTAACAATATTGTGTCATCCTGCTTGGGTTTTCTACAGCACTTTGAGGTTTTACCATGTTCCTGGTGGTTGTCACCATTCGTCTCATCAAATATTGGGTCACTCTTTTTCCCTATGTACATGTCTGATTGGCCTCATAGCCCCATCAATACTCTTTGTGTCAATCTGGAGCAAACCCTCAACTTTCAGCTTCTGGAACAAGAAACATGGCTACCCCATCTGTCTTGCTTAAAGGCATTGCACTGGACAAATTGTGCAGATGACATGTGTAACATGAAAGGGCTTTGTGGTCAACCTCAGTTGCTTTCATCAAGCACTTGTCACAGACATGCACTTGAGAGCTGATGTCTCCTTTGGAAGTTCTGTTCTGCAGAGTCACTCTTTCCATGAAGCCACAGCATCACCACCCCGCCCCTTCAGGTGAGGGGCAGCCCGATCCTCACTAACACCTAGAGTGGCGAAGCGTGCACTCCGCTACTCTAGCCCATCACAAACACGTTGCAAAAAGTGTTTACGATGACTTTAGAGTAAGGACTGCTGGGGCGAAGACTGGCAGCCTTTATTTCCTGGGTGGACCGTCCCTACACCCGCTGGAGAAAGTAAGCCCTACACTGGCCGGTGCAGGGGAAGGGGCGGACCGGGCAGTGAGGATGGCCATTGGGTGAACCAGGCAGGGAGAGGGTGGGGATATCAGCGGCACACTCTGCCATATCCTGGGCCCTTTCACTGCTCGGTTCAGCCTTACTCCCCCGGCTCGAATGTACACCAGTTCCAGAGGTGGTGTATATCCGAGGAGACCTATAGTGCCCTGACTGACTTGCACCCGGGGAAGGGGATGAATGTTCCCTTCTCCTGAGGTGCTCCTGGGCTGCCCCGGGGCAGCCGGGAATGGGATAGGATGCGGCGGGCGGCCATTTCGGCTGGTCGCCGCATGTTAAACAGGATTGTGCCCTCAGTCTGCTAATCTCCCACCCAAACACCATTGAAGAAGAAAACCAGGTTGCCTGTTACTGATGCTCATTGAGTGATCATGTGTTGTAACCTGACTTCCTCTCCACTGCTACTGCTTTGCTTCTTTTTCTAATAGAAGCTGGAAGGAATTGAGCTGAAAGAACTCATCCCAGCCTGTTAGACATGGATAGTTCCCATTTCTGGGAGGGGTAAATGCCAGGTCTGTGGCTAAAGCTCTAGGAGTTTCTGAAGTGGTTTTGTGCTGGTACAGACCTCATCAATGTTTCTGCTCAGATGACCAGTCGAAGAGCATCCGTCAAAGGGATGCCACCTGTTTATACAACATCCATATCCATAATGCTGTCACTAAACAGTTTTGTATAATAATATATTTAATTGTCAAACTACACTTTGGTTGCAGTTTGGATTTACAAGTAATAGAAACTAATTTCCTTCATAGAATCCTCCCTCAAGAGTTACAGGGAAACTGTTGGCTATGTTGCTATGGAGCTGCTATGACAAACCTCTTGGATGCATTCAGTACCATTCTAGAACCTCCACTGTGGATATTGCTAGAAGAGAAGGAGGGTTGGTCTTAGTCCTCTAGAGTATTGCACTGTCATGGAGGCTTTGGCCCAAGTGCTTTCATGCCCGGTGTGTTTAGAGCTGTTCACCCCACCAGTGCTGGTCCTATCCTGTGCTCACAATTTCTGCAAGAAATGCCTGGAAAAGATCCTCGTCCGCCAGAATTGTAGTCATGTTAATGGACAGTTCTGCTGCCCTATGTGCAGAAAAGTAAGTCGGTTGTTTGTTATAATAATAATTATTATTATTATTAAGAATATTTATATACTGCTTTTCAACAAAAAGTAGTTCACAAAGCACTTTACGTAGCAAAATAAATCTTTCTTACACCTAAAAAAAATTCCCCCTTTCCTACTACCACCCAGTTCTTTGTGGTCTCTGCAGGCACCCTGATATAATTTGCACTGGGGCAGAGCGTTGACTGGAACATTCTAGTCCCAACAAGTTTTGGTATAGGCTCTGGCTCTTGGAATGCACATGCCTGATAGGACATCGCCCAGCCACACCCTCCCATTCAGTTCTTTGTTGACCACTGGAGTGGTACCATCCTGAGAGACTCTTTACTTCTCAGGTGACCTTGGCTTTCCTCTCATTCCTTTTATTTTATTTTTTCTGTTGCACAGTAGTTTTTTTCCCCCTTCTTCTTGGTCTGATTTTCTGCATATTATTCCTTGTGACAGATGATGTCTATTAATAGAAAATCTGGATACAGGGCAATGATGAGCCATTTCTAGTAAACCTTGAAAGGCAAGTCTTAGTGTGTGTGTATACTGTATATAATGCATCCATCTTATTTTCAGATCATACACTTGAGAGGAAGAGGAATCACTGGATTGTCAAGAAATATTCTGGTGGAGAGTATCCTGGAAAAATTTAAGTATGAACTGGAAAACCTGCATACCAAAGAACAAAACCAGCTCTCTCAAATATGTCAAGAACATGGGGAAAATATGAATCTGGTATAACCCCATTTATTTTTCTGTCTAGTTATTGGAACACTGATTTAACTGCATAGTGCTAGTCTATGTATAATACATGTTTGTTCTGAATTCTGGGATTCTCCTCAACCTGCTGTTTTATGGTTCAAAATAAGGGCATATTAAAGCATGATTATCTATACTGGTTATAACGTTATGCAAAAAGGATTGGCCCTGAGGAAGTGCTTGTTGTTGTACAGCATCCAGGTAGGGTCCCTCAAGGAAAGGTTTTCATTGCAAGTCTACGACATTTTCCAACTAGTGCAGTGGTTCCCAAACTGGGAGGCACGGCTCCCAAGGGAGCCACCGAAACCAGCCAGGGGAGCCGCAGAGTGCCACGGAATCCTCTCAGAAAACAGTGCAATGCCAATTGACATAATGTAATTGGGAACCGCGGCCAATGGTCACCAATAGTCAAGGGAGCCGCAGGTCAAAAAAGTTTGGGAAACACTGAACTAGTCTCTTCATTGCTTTTGCAAGTGCTGTATAGAATATGGCTGCATAAACATCATTTCATATATTGTACACTGCATGTGATATCATTAGTGACAAGTGACACAACTCGTCCCTAATACAGTCATGCAATGTTGTGATATTTTAAGCAGCTTTCCTTACAGCCCAATTCTATCCTCCTCCCCCCTGCTGATGCAGCCGTGCCAAAAAGGCGTGTGCTATATCCAGCGGGGGTGGGGTGGGGCAGGCGGATTTGGGAGGGGGAAGTGAAATTACTTTCCCTTACCCCTCCGTAAGCTCCCACTCACCAATGGGTCTCCTCAGACCTACGCCAGCTCTTTAGCTGGCACACGTCTGAGGTGAAGAAAGGAGTAGGGAGCTTCCAATAGGAGGGGATAGGATCCGACATGTGCCATTGCCACCAGATCCATCCGCTCCTGCCACCTCCCTGCCTCTCCCCACGAGTTCTTGCAATCCAAGATGGCGGTGCCCGGGAAAGCTGGGAAGAGGTCGCTGGGGACATCCTGTGACATCCCTGTGAGTTCACCATGGTGCCCGAAGGCACCGCAGCGCATAGTTTGGGAACCATTGATGTAGCCGATGGGACCGCTGATGCACACACAAACCTTCTAGGTAGCATCTATGGGTACTAAATTGGTGCTAGTGCAGGTGCTAAGAATAAAATCTGGTGTTTTTTTATTGCCATAAAGTCCTACGGCTGACAAAGCCCATAGCATTAAGGCAAGGTTTATGTTTATCATTTCCTAAATATCCACTGCTGTACTAAACAACATGTTGCATTCTTTTTCACTCAGGTGTGTCTGACAGATGATAAACCGATCTGTGCCATCTGCAAACTCTTTGGAGATCATGAACCCCACACTGTAGCAAAAATATCTGAAGTTTACACAGAGAGGAAGAAAAGGTTAATCAAAGATTTAGATTGGGTGTTCCAACAATCTGAGCGTGCTGAACAAGCTAAGAAGGTACAGTACATGAAACTTGGCTTTCTCCACCTCACCCGTATTGGCAATCCCCTCCTCCCCCATAAAACTTCTATTTTGACACAGAATAATCATTCTGATGTATGTTCTCAACAAGAGACTTAGGATCCTGGTCTCTTTTGTGGCTGACCCCTGGACAACAGATCTTTCAATCTTCAATCAGATCTTTCAGTCTGCATGGTGTTTTTCCCCCCCTAAAAGGTCAGATTTATAATGCTTCTAAACTGCCCCTCTTCTGTTATTAGGAAGGTAAGTCAATTTTAGTGTGGCAAAGGAAGCTGTCACAATCATTTAAAAAAGAGAGTAAAACGTGAACAGATATTCCTAAGGACTGACAGCTCACCCACCCATACCTTTTGTTATCATGGACATACTTGAAGTGGTCAAGCACATATCTGAGGTCCTGGATAAGGGGTGTGTGTTCAGAAATGCATTCTCTTTTGCAACCTCCCTGCCACACTCTTCGACTCCCACTCTTGGGGAAAGATTGAGACATTTTTGAAGGTAGGAAATCCCCTCCGGCCCCAACCTGAGTTTCTGGATTGGGTTGGAAAGTGAAGGATCTGCAGAGATCTCATCACTTTGAAAGCATCATGTCTTCCATGCTGTTTCTGTGCAAAATAAGTGAGACTACAACTGTACATCTGGTCCCCTGACCACTGCATAGAAAATGTACTCCTACCAGTGAGTGTAGCTGTGATTAATGTGATTACCAGCGCAATCCGACTTAATTTTTGTGCCGGTTTAACCAGCGGCGCAGCGAGACTGGGAGGCCCCAGAATGGAAAAGGGATTCAAATCCCCTCAAAAAGAGGAATTCAAAGTGTTCCGTTCTCGCTGCGCCACTGGTTAAACTGGTACAAAAGTTAAGTCGGATTGCGCTGTACATGACATTTCTCCATTGGTTACACTCTTCTATTGGTGGTTATGAATGGGAGTGGATGGGTGCAGTATACTCTCCTCCATTTCTGAGGATGGAGGGATCTGCTGGGTGCGATATACAACCACCTCTCTGCCCCAGCTGCAAGGACTCCTTGGTGGAGCTCTTCTCCAGGAAGTGTCAGAGCATGCTTCTTCAATGAATCTTGTGATAATGGCATTTAGATTAAAGGACAATAACAAATAGCAGCAAGGTTTTACAAATATTGGCACTTCCATGCAATTTTTTCCTCTCCTTCCTTTTGGTCACGATTCAATCTTTTCTGCCCCCATATGTCATTCTCATGAGTACATAAGCAGTTTCCACATAAACAGAATGTACAAAGCCACAATGCAAAGTGGGTGGTTACAGAGTACTAATTCTGCATCCCTCTGAGCTAATTCGTGATAATTTCCTTGCAGAACAGAGTGCTGCCTTTTCAGTAGGCAGTAAGAGTATGCAATCCTTTAGAACCTCAGAGTCTGACACAAAAGACTCTAGTATTTTGTCTTCAATATACACCAGAGGAATGTCTTTATAACATTGCTATTCGCTGGCAACCAAAGTTGTTTACCAGCAAATGCTTTGGTTAGCTAAGCTAAAACTTTAGAACAAATCAACATTTCTGTGTTAAAATACAATATGTAGAGGTGTTTTTTTATGGTTTTATTTTTTCATAGATTACGGTGTTTAACCAAAATGAAATGGCAGAAAGCGGTGTTATGTGTTTTTATTCCAACTTTTTCCCCATTTTAACCACTTTAAAAGTATACTAGGTACAGTAGGTGGTATAGGTTTTACAGTGTCAGCAGATGAAGAATGATGCAAAATTACATGGTTTTATTTTATTTTTTCACAGATTTTCTAGCAGAAAGCGTTGTTCTGTGTTTTTATGCGGTTTTATGCGGTGATCACAAAAACACCTCTAACAACATGTTTACATTGTTCTGAATAGTGTTCTGGACTTTACTTAAAAATTCTGTGGTCTCTCACTTCAACAGGAAATAGAAAAGCTGATCGGTGAACTTACCTCCACCATTGCTGATGTCAAGGTTATGATTGAAGCTGTTGGGACTAGCTTACTGAAAGGGATCAGATGGAGAATGACTGAACTGAAAGAAAAATTAGGCAAAGACTATTCGTCAAAAGTAGAAAAGCTGCAGCTGCAAGCAAATGAGCTTCAAGTCCCCAGACATCTTTACCACCAAATGAAAACTCTTTTGGAGCAGCATTCAAATTTAGTGCATTTTCTTCAAGAAGACAAAATACTAAGACACAAGATAGAGAAACTTATAGAAGGAAACTCCTTACAGCAAGACCCAAAAGATTATCATATTTCGGTTGGGCAGTACTTTAAAGACTTGATCAGAGGCATCCATATCGCCCACTATATATCCTCTAATTCCGATGAGATGATTTCAAATGCCAGTGAGGTGTCTGAAGCATTCAGATCAGAATGTCCTGCGTTTTCTTTTTCCAGTGAAATGCCTAATGAATCTTTCTGCCAAAAGGTACTTGACTTTTTTCAGAAATCGAATGAAATGAAGCAAGATCCTACTCAAAATGTATCTTGTGGTAATGACAACAACACATCTAGTGAGATGGACATTTTATTTGAAGCAGAACCATTAACAAAACAAGCCTTGATGTAATTAAAGCTTTAAAAACTTATCAATATCCACATGCAAAGTAATTTTAAAACTCAAAACGAATGCCCTTGTTTGGATCAAATAAAATATTATAAATGCAACTATGTGATGGACATTTGAGACATCCATGCTGTGCCTTGTTAATTAATAATCACTAACTATCAACAAATTTTGTGAAAGACTTGTGAAATTTTTATCACAAATTTTGTGAAAGATTATTCCCCAAACATGTGCTGGTTGTGGATTTGGCTTCTTTTCCTGTCTGGAATGGCTACCCCCCCCCCCCACTTAGATTGGCATGTCCTTATTAATTGGGCAGCTAAACCTGTACATCTAGAATGATCAAGGGAGGTGGGATGGAGTGACCAGGTGGATTCCACTCAGGTAACTTGATGACATCATCAAAGTTGTATATTTTCCAGCCGACAGGAAGTGTGGGTTGTTCTCTGCCAGTGACCTGAGTGGGTCACCTGAGTGAAGGCTGGAAATATATACAATTTTGATGATTTAATCAAGTTACCTGATTAGGGGAGTGGAATCCACCTGGTCACTCAATTCATTGGAAACTCAGAGAAGAGCACCCACGTGCTCACCCACGATTGCAAAGACTGGGGCTTTTTTGAGTAACCTAAGTAGCTTAAGCTAGTGACCATCTAACTACATTGTGATCGGGGACTTTTTGTTGCTTTGTCTGATAAATGACTCCAGCCAGCATGCAAACCTCTCCAAGTTTAATGCAGCAAGGTGTGGGGGGGGAGGCAGGGTTGGGGCTGAGAGTTTGAGTCACATCCCAGCTCCATGTGCTAGGCGTTACTGGTTACTGTATCCATTTCGTGAAAACTTTTCTTTGTGCTTTCCAGCCAAGCTCAGGCTTTTTCCATCCGCCTGCATGTACTTTTACTACTCTTTCTCAGTTTAATTCCCTTTTCTTTTGGACTTTTAATAAAGTAGTTTCATTTTCACCCTTAGTCTGCTTGGTCCACGTACACGGGTAATTCAGTGGATTGTAACATCTCTTCAATCTACAGACACTACTATGGGTTAAGTTTTTAATAAGAACCCCTGGGTTCAGTGCTCTGCTGGGAGGAAGGATTTTTCCAGACCAATCCCCCTTCCTGGTCTCAGCAGTCAGGGATGGTGGCAGCGGACACAAACTACCAAGATTCCCCCCCCCCCACATTTAGCTGATCCAGTAAAGGGAAAGTGAGGAGCAGGAAGAGGTGCATGCGTGCTAACTACTAGGCACTATTCCCCTTGATCAGCCTTCTCCTTAAGCCTGACCCACACTGCACAATTTCCGGCGCATCCCAGACGCGTGCAGAGCTGTGCGGTCACCATTTCGGGAGAGAGCAGCTGAACGCGGGAGAGCTGCACTCTCCTGAGTTCCAGCACAAGCGGAATAGTTTGTTGCCCATGATTTGAGGGGGCGGGTATGTGGAGCTACTGTAGCCACCAATTGGATGAGAGGGCGGGATGAAAGGGGTTGTCAGTCAATCGGAACTCACTTGAGTCTCCGATTTCTCTTGGATCCATTTCTCCTTCTCACAAAAGTTAGCAAGATGAATTCTATTCCTGGCACAAATTGTTTTGTTAGTTTTCTCTCCTTGGGGCCCCTCTCTCTCTTCTCTCGTGTATCGGACCGCACTTGTGCTTAGCCAATCACCGCTGCGCTTTCTAAGAAGGCGGGACAACAGGAGGGACTATTTGCAAGAAGACACTTGTGGAGACGAGGTCAACGCTGGGAGGCGGGCGTCCAGGCACCTACGCTTGCTCGCCTCCGCGCCAGATCTCGTGCAGTGTGGGTCGTGCTTTAGAGTCCCTTGCCCTCACACAACCATACTGAATTTCACATAAACATAGGGCATTTTCACACATTAAAAAGCACATTTAGCTTCTCATGCACTGTTTATGGCTTGTGTGAATTTCTTAATGGGGACACAAAGAGAAAGGGAGACATTTTTAAACCAAATGTACATCATGACCAATACAGACATTTCATAGTTATCACAGAATGATTAAGGTTTCATCATATGTGACAACCCTTTGAACAGTAATAGTAGAAAATCATTCAGTAGCTTCAAAGCTTCAACAAACCAACTAGTCTAGTCAGCTGTATGCTGTAAAATCACTTTTCTGGTGTTGGCACATCTACTCCATCTGAATGATGCAGGCTATGAAAGGGCTCTGCTGGTCAGTGTAGATCTTCAATGAGGCAAATGTACATACATACATACACACACACACACACACACACACACACGTACGTACGTATGTGGGGTGGGTTTCGCAGACTGGGAACGAAAGACAGCTGAAGGCAGATTGCAGTGCAGGGGAATCTGAAAGAAGGTAGCAGATCTCCTGCCTGACAGAAGTGTCTCCGCTTCCATATTTGTCAGTGAAGCAAATGTTACTAGAACACTATAACTCTCCACTGCTCTCTCCTCCAAAGGAAACCAAACCTGAACGGCATTGCTTTTCGAACTTCTCTTCACTTGGTAGTATGAATGGAGGAGTTGTTAACAGTCGTCATGACTCAGTGAAATATACACATTTCATATTTTGTCCTGAAAAGCCTAGTTACAAATCCTCAATCTACTTACCTCACGAGATTGTTGTAATGCTAACATATGGATTTGTAAAGTCCTTTACATAGGTAAAATTATAGAACAGGTTAATTAACAGCACAATCCAATTTACTCAGAAGTAAGCCAGCGGGTGGCGCAGTGGGTTAAACCGCTGAACCATAAGCTGTCGATCGAAAGGTCGGCAGTTCGATTCCCGCGACGGGGTGAGCGCTCGTTGCTTGGCCAGCTCCTGCCAACCTAGCAGTTCCAAAGCATGTCAATGCGAGTAGATAAATAGGTACCGCTTGCGTAAACAGCGCTCCATGTTCCAGCTGCATGCTACGCGCTGCGGCAAGGAGAGTCATGCCGGCCACATGACCACGGAGGCGTCTTCGGACAACGCTGGCTCTTCAGCTTGGAAATGGAGATGAGCACCACACCCTAGAGTCGGACACGACTAGACTTAATTGTCAGGGGATACCTTTACCTTTTTAAGCCTCAACATGTCAATTTTGGCTTATTCCTAGGTAAGTGTGCATAGGATTTCAGACTAAATTACAAATCATGTTCTTAGCTGTAGCATGGTCTAGTCTGGTGGATAAAAATTACTGGACTTGGAAACAATCAGGATTCAAATTCCACCTTAACCAGAAACTCACAGGGTAAGCTGGGGCAATCCCCCCCCCCGCCTCAATGCTAGTTCCCTATTTGTAAAGAGCGAATGATGGTGGTCACTTGGGAGTAGTTCATTATAAAGATGAGTGCAAGGCATATAAAACACCCTACACATGGGAACTGCCATAGAAGGAACTAATAACAGTAGCATGGCCCAAATGGGTACCTCAGGAGTTTCCAAGGATTTGGACATGGTCAGTGGGATTTTTGACTTTTTCTTCTAGGTGGAATTCTTAATCTCATATCTTTTGAAAGTTGAAAAGTGGTTTACCATTAGGCACTGTGGATGGCTGTTTTAGAAATACAAGGCAAGCATTTTAAAATGTATTTAAAAATACAAGGCATAACATTTTAAAAAGAAATACTAATACTATAGTATAGAAGAACCTTTCAGACAACAAGAATATAAATCAGAATAGATGAACAGCCCAATCCTGTGTAAGAATACCCGGCCGGTCTAAAGGGCTGGCTGCAGTATCCTGTGGGCAGGCCAGGAGCACCTCGGGGGAAGGGGATGCTCGTACCCTTCCTTGGGTGCGAGGTGGCCCAGGCCCTATGGGCCTACTCGAATGCTGACGTACATTTGAGGCCAGGGTGTAAGGGCGAACCGGGCCAAGAGAGGCCCAGTGGCCCTGTCAAGTATGCCCCTCCTGGTTACTGATTGTACTCTAGTAAGAGAGGGGTATCCTGTGGGTTCTTTAAATTCACCTTATGGGAATCCTCTTCGCACTCTCAAAAGTCACTGGACAACTGTTTTCTTTCAACCGTTTATTGCCACTGATTTCAGGGATTAAAATTAAACAAAAAATCATATAAAACATGTGGGAGGAATGAACTGGGACAAACTATAAAAGGGACATGTACTGAAAGAACCTTTTCCTTTACTCCCTGATTAAGAGCTCCCTCAGCTTTTTCCTTCTTCTCCTCCTCCTCCTCTTCAGAGTATTCCTCTCAGCCTGATACTTCTCTTAGCCCTCCCACTCTAGTGCCTAAGGGAGCCCTTAAGGGACAAACTGGATGGCTTTTTAAAGAGACAGTGACCTTCTTTCCCTTTTCCACTGTTATTGCTGGCTCCAACTGCCCTAATAAACTCTCTAACACTGAAGATAATGTTATTCTCTTGAGGCCTTTACTCTGAAGTAGCAGCAAACTGGCTTTACAGCACTTTTGAGACGCGCTAGAGCGGCAAAGAGCGTGCTCCGCCGCTTTTGCGTTACACAGGATTGTGCTGTATAACAGTAACAACTATTTTTTATAATAAAGCATCTATAGCAGATTACTTTTTGATTCAATAACATCCAGAACAATGGTCTGTGCAACAGAAATAGAAGTCCTATTATAGGATAGTGACTAATTGTCACTCCTTTTTGAGTCAGCTTCCATCCATCAAATTGACAGGCCTAACTAATGCAGTCAGAAATCTTCAATTTCAAAAATATGCCCTTTACCGATGGATTTTTTAATAATTTCTTATCTCAACTCCAACATGACATATAGAAACAGGAAATCATTTCTCTGCTATACCAATTTGTTACAAGAGCCATAATCTCATAGCAAAAGTGTGGCATGGCACACTAAAGATTCAAATTACCTTTCCAGAAAAATCCACTAATGTAAAGTAAGATGGCAACGCCGAGCATTAAGCAGAATTCCTTCTCCGGTAAAAAACAATTTAAAAAAATAAACCTTTCAAGGGCGTAAAAACATACTGTAATTCATTCTTATTTCCTGTGACTCATCATACAAAAATAGATTACTTCCATCATTAGTTATAAATGGGAGTATTTTAGTTTGCAGCTGTTTGTGTGAGTTCTTCTTTTCAGGGGCAAAGTCCATAGTTCAGGGCTGCTGATAGTATGTATGTCACAGAACCATAGCTATGGAAGCTTCTTATATTTGACCCACTGGCCCAACACTCTCATACACCCATAGCTGTTCTGCAACATGGGACTCATGCTCCCCCTTGTGAAAGAAAAATAGAACTACAGTGTCTTATTTGTCAACCATGTTGTTGTTGTTGTTCAGTCGTTAAGTCGTGTCCGACCCTTCGTGATCCCATGAACCATATCCCGCCAGGCCTTCCTGTCCTCCACTATCTTCCTGAGTTCGCTCATTTTCATGTTTGTTGCATCGGTGATGCTGTCTAACCATCTCATCCTTGGCCTTCCCCTTCTCCTTTTGCCTTCAATCTTTCCCAGCATCAGAGTCTTTTCCAGACAACCATACAGAGTCTTGTCAACCATACAGAGTAGTTTTCAACCCACTCCAGTGCTGACACAATTTGTACCAGGTTGCAACACAACTCTAGTTCCCGCATGAGCACATCATAGACTGTGTCTAGCCACTGTACTGCATGGCTAAAACAGAGGCAATGTTTTTCTTCAAAGAACCATTATGAACTAATGATAGTGTCGATCAAAAAGGCGCAAGAGGGACAAAACAAGAGCTTATATTAAATAGTCTTGCTTATTTGGAGTTCATGAGGCGGAGTGTTTAGGCAGACATATCCTTATTTGGAGATAGCTGATACAATGGGTTATTAACTAGAGTAAGCCCAACTGCTTACTCAAGTCTAGTTAAGAAAAGGTTCTCCTGGGGAAGACAAGAGAAAGACTGATGTGGATCACTGAATCCTGCCCCATTTTGCTTTGTCTGGGGTCTGTTAGCTTTTCAAACTAAGATTTCTTGGTGGACATTTTCATTTTGCCTTCTGACATTTGACTCTCACATTTTTCCTTTCTTTCAGAAAGTTATTTCAGAAGTGTTCATAAGCAGCCCCTCTGAGCAGTTGTCATCCTGGAGTGTTGACATAACTATTTTGGTCCTTGTCTAGTCTTACTTCTGATTCTGTGTTCTAATCCCAGCCCTGAGTGGTCCTCTAGTAGTGATCCATAATGGTATCAAATGCCACAAATGTTCTAGTAAGATAAACAGGGCGCAATGGCCCTACTGATCTCCCTGTGGAAACTATTAACCAAGATTACAAATGCAGCCTTAGTGCCCAGCCAAAAGCCAGACTATAATCATGCTTCATTTTAACTCTATAAATTCACTGAAAGTCCCAAGGTAGGCAGTGGCCAGCTTACAAAAAAAAAAACCCTGTGGGGTGGGGGCTGCCGCCATGACACCCCCCCCATGGATGCCACACGCCTGGGGTGTGTGATGTCATTGTTGCGCGCCGCAGTGGCGTGGAAACAACCCCCCCCCAGTGCTTTTGGGCTCCTTTTTGGAGTCAAACAACACCAGGAAGGGTGGGAGGGCCGAACTTGCAGCCAAGAACAGCTGCAAAGAGGAAGAGGAGGTGGCAGCGGCGGGCAACGGATCCGCCGCTTGGGGCCCAGTGCCCCAACCGTAATGACGCCTCTGAAGGTAGGTTGGGGGGTTGCCCTGTGCAAGGAAGTTGAAAGCACATTTCCCATAATAGCTCAAGGTTCCCTTGTGTGAACCTGCTTTTTTCTAAATACGTTACTAAACTCAGGCTGCAATACTATCCATGGAACACAATGGGGACTTCTGAGTAGACATGAATAGGATTGTGCTGTCAATCTTGAGATTGCACAAATGAGAAGAGGTCCACTCCCAGGTGAGTGCACAAAGATTTTCAATCTTAAATTCCATTTCCAGAGGAACAGCACTGTGCAGCAAACTAACAAAGTCTATGGTGGCACTTACAGCTCAGTCCTACGCATGTCTATTCAGAAGTAAACCCCCATTAAATGTAAAGGAACGGATTCGAACAGCGCAATCCTATCCAACTTACACCACTGGTGTAACCAGCGGTGCAGCGTGAACGGGAGGCCCTTGAGCGGAAAGGTGATTCAAATCCCCGCCAAAGGGGGATTCAAAGGGGATTTAAATCTCCCCTCCTCCAAAGCCTCCTCCCCCGCTGGTTACACCCGCTGGTGTAAGTTGGATAGGTTGCGCTGCTAGAAGCGTGCATTGGAGTCCAATGATTGGACTGCAGCCTTCATTCATCATGCCACAATAAATAAATGCGCTAGTCTTTCAGTCGCCACAGGCATTTACTCGTCCAGGAAGCCAGCTACTAATATTCTTGGGAAAACAGCTCTTGTAAGAGCGAACTCAACTTACAATATTGTGCACGCAGATTTGGGAGCAACTTAAGCCCTGCTGAATTCTGCAGGACTCACTTGCAAGGAAACGTGCAAGGAGGATCGCGCTGAACGTGACATGATCACGGCCGCCACCTACTCGTTTTTCTTCCGTCCTCCCCTCCTGATCGAAGTGATCGAAGACATTTGCTACTCCGGCATGAGAAGGCGGAACTTGAAGAGAAGGACGGAGAAAAATTGGGGCACAGAACGTAAGCATCCGTCCATCCTGAACAGTCACTCGGGCGTCTCTTTCCACCAGGTAGGAAATTACAGGGTGACAAGCGAGCGCTATCGATAGCTCAGTCAACATCCAATCAGAAAAGAGGATCTATCTCTGGGGAGGAGCCATTGGCTGTCGACTCCAATGAGCGTCGGAAGACAAAGGTGATGGACGGGTCACGCTCTCCCCACCCCCTTTTACCAGCCTTACGAGCTTCAAGCCTATTCTCTTTTCCAAGGGGGGGGGGAGAGCCGAGAAGAGGAGGCGTCATCAGCATCAGCTTTTCCCGTGATCCAGTGCGGCGAAAGGCGGTAGCGCTGCTGCAGGAGCAAGCGGCACCGCCAGCGACGCTTCCATCCGGGTCCTGGGCGGTGCTGGTGCTGTGTCGGCTGGGTCACCCTGCTGCAGGGAACAGTCGTGGAAGCGCGGCAGGATTTTGTGAGTCGGGACGGCTGGGACGCGGGCCTTTCGTAGAGGGAAGGGAGGCCAGTCTGGTGGCCGCTCTCGCTCTCTTTTTCTCTCTACGCGGGAAAGGGAAGAGCTGCCTGAGGGAGGCTGAGTCCGACCGACCGCTGTCAGTGCGATGGCTTGGAAAGAAAGAGAACGCGAGGGATGCGCTTTGACTCGCTCGCCTGTCCCCCAGATTATCTCCCCCTCCCCTTCAGTTTCTAGACCTCTATTCTACCCTTTTCTCTCTTTCCCCCCCCCCCCCTTCCCTGACAAACGTGAGGCTCCGGGAAGTGCTGCCTCTATGGCGGCTGCTGATTGGCTACTCGACCGCACTGTCTGTTGCAATTGGCAGAGGGCACTGCCTGTACGTGAAACGTCATTTCCCGTAGCTAGTTCTTGCTGGGCAAGGGAGAGACCTTGTCTGGGAGGGAGGGAAGGGGGTGGGGCGGGGCGCGAGGTGATGCTGCGGCGGGGACTCCCAAGCAAAATGGGCAAGCCCCGCCCCGTCTCCTCAGACCACCACCCCTTCTTTCTTTCCCGCCTACTGCTGGCCCAGGACCGGCGCTGCTTCCGTCTCGCGCTCGCCCCCCCTTCGTGCCTGGGGGCGTTGGGCCCCGAGAGCCCGGGCGGGAGATGAAAGAGGAAGGTCCCGCAGCTCGGCTCCCTACGCCCCGCGGCGGCCTTGGTCATCCAGTGGCCCGAGTTCCGCCGCGGGGAGGGACGAGCAGGGGTGGGCTGCTTCTTGGCAAGCGGCTCTCTCACCACGAGGCGCATCGTCTCGCCTTCCCGCGCGTTCTCTCTTGTGTCTGTTCTCGCAGACTGAGGCTGCAACCCTGCACACGTTGACTTGCGAGTAATGCAGCGGGGCTTGCTTCCCAGTAGGTGATCGGGCAGTAAAGAGCGCTTCCCTTGAAATCAAACATTTGGTGCTTCTTGTGAAACGGGCAGGGTTTGCCGAGTCTCGCATGCCTCGGGGTCTGGTCTGGACGGCTACTCAACTTGAAAAGTGCGTATACTCTTCGTGGAAGGCGGGGTGGGGGGAGTCCTCGCCATTAGAGCAGACCCTAAGCAAAGTCTGTTTTAGCGCGTTAGTCGAGTTGTGACTTGCTGGGGAAGCTAGAACTGTCTCTTCGTAGGTCGTCTTTTCATGCCTGTCTCTCCTGGCATCTTATCTCTTCTCCTCCCTAGATCCAAATGAAGCCTTGTCCTGCTGCCCAGTTTCCTCTCTGACACAGCTTAATTCCCATGTTCAAACTCATCATTTTTGGGAGATGGTGTTAACCGTAGGCTTTATATTTTTAAACTATGATTCACATTCATTGCATATTTTTGCTGCTGCTTGCTTACTTTTCAAACAGTAGTTTTATCCCACTTTCCACGACAGCTTTAAGGCAGCTGACCTCCCAAATTATGCACTGAGAGTATTTCATTAATAAAGTTATTCAGGTTTAATTTCTAGTAGCGAAAGGGTGCAAAGAAATGCATATGCGCTTCCTGAGAAAATGTTCATTAAAATGTGACAAGAAAATGATTATCTACTTGAAGACTGACAAGCTGTGAATCTTTTTTTTTTCCCCACAGCTGAGAAAGAAGCAGCTTTGGCCTTGGATGTGGTTGCCATACTTGGCCCTGAAGACAATAAAGGAAAGTCTTAGGAAACAGTTTGTGTTTAAATTATTTTCTGTTGGCCCTTACCAGTCAGGATTTTGTTAAGCAGGTTGCTAAACTTCTCAAATTGTCTGGTGTGTGTGGGAAGCTGTAATCTTGGTGTGGAATAATGAGACAGTAGAAAGGAAAAGAGTGCTTCTGGAGAAAGGCAAGAAACAAACTCACAAGTTGATTGTCTTCAGGAAACAAAACGATCTTACAGAATATAAAGTTTCTTGGTACTAATTAAATATACATGCAGGGATTGTTATCTAGCTGTTAAAACTGATGTTGCAAACCTCAATCTGTTTCATTGATGGGGCTCTTAATTAGGCATTAAATCAGTTGAATGATTGATGTTAAATCAGATATCTTTTGGCAAGCAATGCAGAAGAACTGCTAATAGTTTAGGTGTCTGAGTAGTTTGAATGCATTCTGTTTTTCTTCACCATGACAGAAATGTAAGGTGCTTTCCTCAAAGCTTAATCTTTAATTTGTGATTTAGGATTTGCTTTAGCAGAAACAGTTGTTTTCAGCAACTCAAATTTATGTTTGATCTTTTGAATGACCTTTTCATTCAAATATTGAGCTCAGTTAGCCGAAGTTGAGCATTCCTTAGCCGAAGTTGAGCATTCCTACATACTGTTTATTGTAATGGTAGGTTTTAGGACATGGCCAAATGTTTTCCATTGAAATAATGGAAATTAAAAAGTGCTCAACTTTAACTGGGTCACTCCAGTAATTTTGTATAACTATCACAGTTGTGGATATCTGAAAATGCAGCACATCTGGTCTGGTTAATTCCATAGATGTTTGAAAGCAGCTGCAGGGGAAGGCTATAACTTGGCAATAGAGCCCATGTTTTGCATGCAGAAAGCCCTACTCTCAATGTCTGGCATCTCCCAGTAGGGCTGAAAAATACACTTGTTAGAAACCCTGTTGTGGAAGCCAGCTTCTGTGTGTGCTTCCCTGGACTGAAAGACCTCCAGGGAATGGGGCTGCTGTGGCTAGAGTTTAACGCTGAACTGGTGTAATGCTGTGTTGAAGCCCTCCTCTTTAATTTGCTTTACACAGTTTTATTTTTTTGTCTCTTTGCCAGGTAGGTAAGGAGCTTGCTACTTACGCTTGTATAACTTTTTTGTAAGATCTATCCTGTGTCTGATGCTGAGCATTAACTGCAACCAGTAATACTAACTTATACTGTCTTGAGACTTCAGTATTTAATTAAAGCAGGACGTCATTAACTCGGGTAACTGCGGGGAAAAAAGCAAGGTGTCTGAATTCAGGAGAAATACAGTATCATGGGAACACTATTAAAATATTCAGGTGCCATGACTTTAAGGTCCAATATACTGATTACGTCGCATGTACAATGGAAGAATGGCATAACTGAAAACTTCTGTTCACATTCAATAAAAAGGTAATTAGGCAGGACAGGCTGTAGTTCCTAAATGAGTACAGATGATTTAGTTCCTAAATGAGAATGTATACATGGTTTAGGGAAGAAAACTGAATGATTAGTTTTAACTTGGATTACTAATTTGACAACTTGTTTCAAGCATTTCAGAAACTGTTTCTGTTCTTTGATAACTTTATAAATAGAGCAGGCTTTTATAGGTTGGATTACTGCTGACCTCAGATGTGGTGGTGTAACACTCTGGTGTTGGTTGAACGTTTGTTTATAATTAATATTACTCTTCCTTACCTTAATGGGGATGACTGCCAACAAGACACAACACAATTTAAATAAACCAGGGGTTCTCAACCCCTTCCTGGCCAAGTACCACCTCCGGCGCCACCCTCCTGCTTTGTACCACCGGAAGTCACTGGTGATGACATCATCGCCAGTCACTTCCAGACTTTCAGGTTTGCGGAGACCAGAAAACACAGGTAGGAGGCTCTGGGCAGGTGGGAGGGCCCTTCTCAGTGTTCCCAAGAGGCTCGGCCAAAGGCTGGAGCCTCTTGGGAGCGAAAACACGCTGCCAAAAGTGCCACATCAGAGCAGGGCTCCTATTGTCTGGCGGTCCGAGTACCACCAGCAGTTGGCTGAAGTACCACTGGTTGAGAACCCCTGAAATAAACCATTTCAACTCTCTAAATAAGACTAGTACCGCGTTCATTTTCTCAGCAGTAGAAAAAGTAAACGGAATTTTCTGTACTTGATTTGTATTTGAATCAGTATGAGCAGCTAGACATAGCTGGATTAGTGTTTTCTGGTATCTTATTCCTAGATGCCTTGCATATGGCAAATTGATTCTTCCCAACTCCTTTGTTACTCTTATGTCATGGAAGGCTTTATAGATCAGCTTGGGAATTCTTCTTAGTAAGTGTATTCAAAAGCCATATTTAAAATATTTGTATCATGCCTTTCCCACAAGGGAGGCACTCAGTGACTTGCAGCATATTAAAAAGCAAAATAAAACTAAAAAATATTACAGTATACACCACCGGGGAAAAAAAAACCAAAACAGCACAATTAAGAGGAGGCAGAACGGATCAACAAACATAGACCCCAAAATCTAAATAACACAATGTCTTTAGTCAGTATCGGAACAATGGAAGTAATGAAGCCAGTCTTGCATCCAGGGGCAAGCATATTTATAGCCTGGGTACCACTTCAAAGAAGGCCCTCTCACATGTTGTTGCCAAATGCACCTCTAGTAATGGTGGTACATGCAAGAAAACCCTCTGTTGATCTGGGGGGGGGGGGACAGGCAGTTTGATATGGGGAGAGGCAGTCCTTTTGGTACTCTGATCCAAAGCCATTTCAGATGCTGAAGGTCAAAACCAGAACTTTGAATTGTACCCAGAAAAACTGGCTACCAATGTAGCTGATAAAGCAGAGGTGTTCATTTGCTCCCTGTACCTTATGCTGACCAACAATCGTGCAGCACCATTCTGTGGTAGTTCTGAATGGTCTTCATGGGCAACCCTGTGTAGAGTGCTGCAGTAATTCAGACGTGATGTAGCCATTTGTGGACAACCATAGTCAGGTTTGGCTGACTCAAGAAAGGATTAAGCTGACACACCAGACTAAGCTGGACAAAAGTACAGCTGACACCTGGACATCCTGGATGCAGGAGCACTCTCAAGCTGTGAACTTGCTCTGTCAAGGGGAGTGTAACCCTCCCCATCCTGAACAGGCTGGGTCATAGAGGATAATACCTCTGTCTTGTACACCCTTATCCAGCCCAGTACCAACTTGAGACACCAATTTAGAACCACCACAGCCTCCCTACTACCAGATGAAATAGAGATGAGAGCTTTTGGATAGAACTCATACAATAGATGTACCCGTGTTTTGGGTTTATCAAGATATTAAAATGCTTTAACAGCGGAACAAGCTCTTTTATTTTGACCACTGTGTGTGTGTGTGTGTGTGTGTTAGCTATTAAGTTCCGTTGTCCACTGAAACAATCACATTTTTTTCTCCTTTTGTCTTGTTGCTGAAATATACTGGAAGTTTCTTGATTGCTAATATTGTTAGGCTTTTTGATTTTGTTGAACTTTTGCAAAATCTATTTTTTTTAAAATGTTAGTTGGAATAAACCTTTTTTGCAAAATTTGTTGCAAAATAACTGTACTTTAAGGTACATTTCTCAAACTATTGATCAGATAGTACCTAGAAATCCTGAACAAGAAGGCAATTGTACCTAAGTATGTGTACCTGCAGATAATTGCATATTCTTCCTTACATGCCCTGGCATCCTTTTCCTCCTTCCCCCTGTGTCTCTCCTAGGCATTGTCCTGTCTTCTCTTCTATTGTAAAGCACCATGCAAACTTATGGCACTGGATAGAAAAAATGAATGTACATGCTAACAATCCCTGATAATATTCAGAGCCTCTGATAAGATTTAACAGTGAAGGTTGAATATTCCAAATTATACAAATGACTCTTGTATCTTAGAAATTAGCACATGAACAGCTGTTATGATTTATTGCTGAATTTCCACTTGCTTTTAAGAAACTATTGCTATTTATCAAATTCTAATAGTCAGTTAACATATATACATCTTGTAAAAGCAGTACTTTTCACTCTTACTATTGAAATAGCAATGGAATGGATTTCTTTAGAAGGATTTTCATTAACTTTTCTTGCTTCTTTCAGGTTTGAGCATGGAACAGGATGAAGAATACTGTACTATAGTTTGCTCTTGCTTGAGCATTTGCAGTCAGCTGAATCCTACTGTCCAGAGAAGTGCCTTAAACTCAACTGTTTTGTTTTGCAGCTATGAGGGGGCGGGCAGGTGGGAGCTTTTTAAAAATTGAAATGACAAAACCTGAATGCTTCTTGAGTTAACATTCTTTGTTAAAATCCCTTGATTTAAAAACATGATCATCATTTGTTAATGAAGATACCTGCACTGTGGGATGAGGTAGTAGGTTGTATAGTTTTAGGGTCATACCCACCTCTGGGAGATAACTATACAGTCTACTGTCTTTCCTAAAGAGGCGGACAATCATCAGTGACAACTTTGCTATGGTTGCTGTAGCTTAAAAGGAAAGGTTTGTAATAAATTGTGAAAAATAGTGTTGCCTAAACTTTAAACTACTTGGATAATTGACAAGGTGCGCTGGGCAAGGAAACTTCTATTCTAGTGCTGCCCATCCCCTTCGAAGACTGGTAGATTCTCTTATATCAAATTAACTGAAAATAGATTTTTTTAATAGATTTCTCTTATCAGGTTGAGGTAGTAGATTGTATAGTTGTAGGGCAGTTATTTTGCCCTCTTCAGGAGATAACTATACAATCTATTGCCTTCCCTGAGGAGTAAAATTTCTGCAGTACTATGCTTGCTGAGTTACTAGCAACCCAAACTGAACTTCCATTCAAGGAAATTAAATGCATCTGTTTGTGCAGAAGACTTGTAACTATGGTAGATAAGATAGTGCTTGTTTTTTTAGCATTACATTGGCATGTCACTCTGAAAACATGTGATGACCAAAACCACGGTTAAGAGCTACAGCAATACTTTGCACTTTTGTCTGGTTAGGGACCATGGATGGAAGTCAAAAAACGGATGAATGTCAAAACATAACCTTATTTAGCTTGCAAATGTATTTTGGCTGGCAAAAAATGTAAATAACCATATAACAGGTGAATATGTGCGAAACCTAAACAAAGAAAAATAAACAAGAACATTGTCGAATGACGTGGAAGGTTGGATGAAAGTGGAAAGCATGTGGCAAAATTTGAAATGTGGTTATAATTGAAAACTGCTGAAAGAGCAAAGCGATGAGTCAAGGTATTGCTGAATTATCCGTGCCTTCACATATTGAAAAAAACCTGATCTTCTCATGAGTACAGCTACATCAATGAGAGTACCACAATTTTGTCCAGAATGAACTATATACACTAGGGTGTTATGGTTAGTTCAGTGGTATCCCCTTCAGTAGGATTCTTCTGCCTGATGAAAAAAGGGTGGCTATGACAGGTTTGTGTTGTGATTGATGATCTTGGGTGGCAGCGTTTTGAAAACATTGTTCCACGTGGCATAAGCCGAGTTGGATTTCTAAAGTGTTGCTTTGTTTTTAGATTGAATATAGGTGTATGCTATTAAGTGTGTGTGTGTGTGTGTGTGTGTGTGTGTGTGTGTGTGTGTGTGTGTGTGTGTGTATTAGTCACACTGTGGGTTATGAACAGTGTAATACTCAAGGCTGTACTCACTCTAAGTGTTAAGTGTTTCTTCTTTGCACTTAATACTTAAGTAAAATGTATGTGTTTGATATCAGCTTTTAAAGTCTATAAGTTGATCTTTCACTACAGCTGCTTTTTTTGGAAGAATGTCAGAAGAAGTGGTGGGTTCCTAGGAAGAGGTAGTAGGTTGCATAGTTTTAGGGCAGTGTTTTTGCCCACAAGGAGTTAACTATACAACCTGCTGCCTTTCTTAGGGCTTTAATATTACAACTGGATCATGTTGGCTCACTCTAAATCCTCCTCCACTAAGGAATGGTAGAGTTTACAAGGTTCACTAGAAAAATGTTAAGTGGTTGTGGAAGCTGTCAGATACTAACTGTAGGAACACCTTAACTGTTGTAGCTTACACTGTCTATTGATCTTGTGCTAAGACACTTGTGCTACAAAGTATCTCCATTCTTGGTGTAAAAACCTGCTTCAGGTCTAGGGGAAAGTGATATTGGCTTTTGTTTGTTTAAGGGCTACATAATGGTGCAGGAAAACCTCAAAAGAACAAGATCATGCATTGCATTATGGGTCCTATTCTGTTGCCTTTTATCAACATTGGTTCCTGGATTGGCAGTGTCAACTATGAAATACTCCTGAAAAATATTTGGGGTAGGGGGAAAATGTGAACCAAAATAGCTTGGCCCATCAGCAGCACTTCCATTTTTCTAAAACGGTCGAAAGGTTTTGCTGATGTAATTTTGTGTATTCACGTTGTGATTGAAAATTTAATTAAAGTAAAATTATGGGTCTCAAAGTATGATGGAACCTATTAAATCACTCAAGAGTAGAAATAAGCAGATCTATACTTAGACTGAAGGTAAAGAAAGTAGCTGCCAACAGCACAACTAGCTTTTATTTTCAGTATAAAGAACAAAGTCTGTCTGTGACCACATTTTGTTTTCAGATAACATGAAATACCTTGTATACTAACAGTTCATAGACTGCTCTTGTATGCTACTTACACATGTGGACTGATCTGTCAGAGTTCATGTACCAGTTAGTAAATCTAAACATGAGAATGTCAACAGAAATCTTACAAGTTAAAGGAGTATGATCTTAAGAAGTCTGTCCCATCAGTTCCAGCCACCACGCCAACAATGCTCACATCATCACAAGCCACGTGTTTAAATCCACTAGCAGAGGGGGAAAAATAGATAGACTCAGCAGGATCTGCACTTAGTTTTCAGTGTAAGTTATTTTAGTTCTAGCACACCCTGTTCAACAAAACGCACATTTTGTCCAGGTTTTGCAAGGAATATTAATAGGATCTGTTATGGATAATTTTGGAATAAGGCTATACCATGTTGCAGTAGCTGTCAGTTCCATATTACTAACTGGACAAGGTGATGCTTGGGCTATAGACTACCAAGCTCATTAGGACTACTGACCAGACCCATGCTTATGACTTGTGTAGGTTTGAGTTTCATTTTGTGCGCCACAGATGTAACAGAAAAAAGAAGCAAACCCTGAAATATAGAGGAGCATGCATGGACACATGCACCATGGTTTTTCTGGGCCTGTGCTTGTGCAGATGGGGTGGTGGTGTCCTTGTCCATCCCCTCATATCACCATTCCTCTGTGCAAAGAAGTGTTTTTAGTTATATGTGGTCTCCTCAAATCTCAGCCCACAAATACTACAATGTAACTTCACACAGAGGCATTTTTTAAATGAATGTAGAGTCTTGTATAAATTCAAACTAGCAGTTGACAATGCAGTGTTTCAGCAGAGTCCAGTTGTAACATGTACACATGTGTAGTAGAAATGATAAATGTTCTAGTCCCACTGCCTTTTGCAAAACGTTTTTGTGCTTCCTTTTCTATTTCTGCATAGGGGTAATTTCTGGTGTTTGTACTTCACTTGCACATTTACAGCCCAATCCTGTGTAACTGTTGCACCGGTGTTAACAGTAGATCCAACAGTAGATCCACCAATGTAAGTGCACTTATGCCAGTACTGACAGACACTGGCATAACCCCACTTGGATGCCGTGCATGCGCAGTTCAGACACGGGACGGATGCCGCTGCAACTCTGCGAGTACAGGTGGCATTTGAACGTCCCCGAAATGCCCCCTGTGCTGGCGGAGTTGCGGTGGCGTCTGTCCCATGTCTGAACTGTGCATGCATGGTCTGGCAAGTTACACTGGCATAAGTGCACTTACACTGGTGGATCTACTGTTAACACCAGTGCAAGAGTTACAGGATTGGGCTGTAAGTAATCCTTTCACAGCTCTGAGGCAGCACAGTTGTAGGCTGTTGTGCTTAAATTGTATGAGTAAGAGTAAAGCACCATATACAAGAATGACACTACAGAACAGTTTCTCATGTTGGGGGCTGGCTGGGGTGGTAACAGCACTGAAATGTATTTCAAGGCCACTTAAGGGACTCATCACCAAGGTGAGATCTGAAAGGAATGGTATGGGGGGGGGGAGATGCTTCCCCATTCACCCTTAGCGTCTACTCTGTTAGACAAAGTTAACGTTTTCCTGCATGAATCGCTGCTTGTCTATTACACATGCACAAACAAAGGATCAGACTTCTGCTTGTGAGTGTTTTAAAGTGAAACATGGCAGTTTTTAAAACATTCAGACAAGTTTGACTTTCTGGTTTGCTTTTCAGAAGTACTTGGATTTGATTAAAGTGGGGGGGGGGGGAACTCTAAAGTGACAATGATGTGCAATCACTAGCAATGCTGGAAGCCAGAACAATTTTTACATATGCAGAACTTGCTAGACCATCCCAAGGTACTTTTAGTACTGTATATGAAAATCCTATTTCTTTCTCACTCTTCTAGCAAAGGTAGTCGGATACAACCCTATTGTCTTACAATGCTGTACAGCATGTATGAGAAAAATAGGTTGCAGTGTTACTCAATTAGAACAAATTCATACTGTGAACCTTTTATTAGGAGCAGCTAAGAAGGTACAGATAATTTCTCCCTCCCCCTGCCCTTTTGGCTTTGCTTAACATCCACTCTCATTAACTCAGGTTCTAGACAACCTGAAAGCTTGCTTAAGGTTGTATCAGTTTGGTTTTAATAAATGGCATCACTAGATTTGTGGCATTTCCACATACATGTTTCCCACCTTGCATTTAGATTAAATTGCAGGGAGTCCATGTGTTGAGTCCTAAGGAATGCATGCAGAAATACAATAGCATTTAGTGCTGTGGAAGAAACTATGATGAACTACTGACAACTGCACAGCATCTTGTGTTAAGATGTTGTGCAAAGCCAAGAATTGCATTCAAATTTTGGTGTGCAAGAATCCTGTGCTACTCCTTCCATGTGCACAATCTCCCTTTCATGAGAGGAAGGATGACTTGGGATACAATTCCATGTGTTCAAGTTGAATTGACTGTAAATGGAGCTCAAATGTTACTGTGATTTATCAGATTTTGTAGACCTGCTGTTCTTCAGAAGCAAAAGGTAGCAGTTATTTAATACACATGGCCACTGGTCCGATAGTAATAAATATTCAACATAATAAATGTTATGTAACAATCTGCATGAAAGGCCTATTAAAGCTGTGTACAGTTACCTTTTCTCCCCAACAGATTTTATATCATTAGGTCCAAAGTACCGCATGCAGTGTTCTATTGGTGCTTTATCTCCATCCCAAGAACAAACTCAAAAGTCCCTCCCATCCAGGTCAGCAGGTCTTTGGAGAAGTGCAGGGGTTATGCAAGGAACAAATTGATCACATTCTATGCACAGGCCTCTTTAAAGCACACACTCTATTCTCCCTTGCCATCTCCATTTTAATATATTTATTGACCAGGGTTAATGGGAATGAAGTTCTGAGTGTCAGTTATTTAAATTCAACCTCTGGTCAATAACAATATCTACTAGCATAGTTTAGAGCAGAGGTTACCAACCTGTGATATGGAGACCACAGGCTAGTGGTATGCAGGGTGCCGGCAGCCAAGATAGCGACTGCCATCTTGACCACGTGGCACCACGTTTGAACCCGAAAAGGGGTGCCTCAAGTTCTGCTGAGCCTGCAGAGCTAGAGTGTGTGGGCTCTTAAGCGCAGGGGGTGGCTCTCCACTGTGTCTTGCCTTGTTTTTTCTTTTCTGAGCTCTGGCCAGCTGTGAACCCAGAAGGAAGTGACATTGTTGACACTTTATTCTGGTGGTATGCGGCCAACCAGAGGCCTGTGTAGGTGGTACATACACGGGCCAAAAAGGTTGGGAAACGCTGGTCTAGAGTTTGCCACCAGAACTAGGTTTGGGGGCATACTCAACACTATGTTCATATTTGGAGGAAAAAAAATCAGTTATTTTGGGTTAAAAAAATAAGCCTTACCTTGACCATCTGTGAGATCCTCCTAGTAATTGATATCGACTAATCAACGAAGAGGATTTGTTCTCATATTTCCAGGAATACACACGGAGAGAGAGGTCCATGGATGATGTGACAACATGAAAAGGATCCTACCCCCCCAAAAACCAAGACACTTTTAGTAGAAGAATGCCTAGTGTACAGAACAGAAAGTAGTAGTAGTAGTAGTAATAATTATACATATATACCACCCAGATAGATGTAATAATATCCTGATGATCTTGGAAAGTCTTTAAATTTGCCCCAGCCAACGAGTATACTTTCAGCTCCAGTCCTGATGTCATAAGAATTGTTTGTTTGCCAAATCCCTTCATATTCATTTCTGTCATCAATCTATTCTGACTTGGTAATGTGAATCCTGCAACGTGCTGAGCTGTTGCAGAAAAAAAACCCAAACATACACTTAAGACACCTTCATTTATATACGTTTTAGTACTAAAATGTCCGTACTGTTTTCCCAAAGAGTACTGAAGCAGTTCTCAACAGCCAATTTAAACTGAAAGTTGTGTCATGACTTGTGTCTTGAGCTAGTTGTTCATTTGGCATAAAACTCTATGATAGCTCATGCCTAAGGAATTCTGTCTATGTCAGTGCCACTTTGAACAGGCGTGACAACAGATATGGACTGGTATCTTGATTCCCTGAAGAAACTAGATGTATGACTTGGATATAGTTTGGTTGTGCTTGACAAAATGTTCTGGAATGAACATTGTTTGCTATTGCTGTGGTTTGATAGGGTAGCGCTGCAGCGTGTTAAAGCAATACAGAAGTGAATGGTTCCAGCTCCTCATGGTTGATTTTATTTACATTTATACCCCACCTTTCTCCCACACTGAGGGTGTGGTTCACCAGGCTGCAAGTAAAAGAAAAAACATAATATGCTTTTCCTTTTAACCTCTAAGAAGGAAACCTTACCTGCTAACTTGATCTACTACTAAATAGGAAATAATTTATCTAGTCTTGCCGCATGAGTAGTGGTGTGTAGAATTTCAATATCAGTAGTTTCGGGGGTGATTCAGCAACCTGAGCAATTAATTGTATTAATCTAAACGAGTTTCACCTACATAATATCCTTTGGAAGTTGCACCCATTACCACTGAATGTTTGGAAAGAGTGACTAGAGCATTCTACTCAGAAGTAAGTTCCATTATAGGCAATGGGACTTATGAGTAGACATGTATAGGATTCTGCAGTTAGAAAATGAATAACGAATACTGTACTTCAGGATACCTTTAGGAATACTACTGAATAAGTGAAAACATCCTATTAGGCAATAGAATCTACCTGTAATATTCGTTTTATATTTAGACTTCTTGATAATTATATCAAAGCTCTTTATGTGAAAATTCATCTCTTCTTCTTCCACTGTGGCTATCCTTGCTGATTCTCCCGGTAGCCAGCAGGTGACAAGACACTGATTTGACACTGCTAAAGGACTAGACAACATCAGTTCATCATCTTCTGGATTAGTTGCACAATGTGTGTAAAGCACCTGGTATATAAAAATAAGAATCAGTGGCTGGGAAACAAAGAACTACTTTAGATGCATCCAAGGTTTGGACATACTGAGTGCTGGGACTTTTGACTTCTCTCTGCTGAACTGCAGAGTCCTAAATCTCATCACAAATGAAATGGCTTTTGAAACTGGTTTCCATTTCAAAAGACATTTGCAGGGGCTGCTGTTCAAAATCACAAGTCCAAAGTCCCCTTGGAACAACAACAGTTAAAAAAATATATGGAGGGCCTGGTTAAAAAATCAAGGCAAACAAACATTATTTAAATGTGCTAAAAGCAGGAACCCTAACAAAAGGTCACAGATGATGCAGAGAAGGTGAATGAATTCTTTGCATTTGTCTTCACTACCGGAGACACAAGATGTTAGGCAGATACCAGTGCCTCCTGCTTAGGGAGGGAGTTTGAAAAACTGAGTCAAATAGAAGTGACAAGTGATGCTACCCAAGATGTCTTAAAAGGAACTCAAATTAGAAATTGCTGGTCGTCTTACAAAAATATACAACTTTTCCTTTAGATCAGCTTTTGTGCCAGGGAACTACAAGGTAACCAACCTTAACACCACTTTAAAAAGGTATCTCAGAAGTTACAAGCAAGTCACTTGTAGCGTCTTTTCTGGATAAACTGGTGGAAAGCATAATTAAAGATAATTATAATTAAGAATATTTATATACTGCTTTTCAAATTATTAAGCATATAGAAGAATAAGCCTAGGTGAATGAGTATTAATATGGTATCTGCAAAGTTAAGTCTTGCCTCAATGCGGTTCAGTGTCAGTAACTATAAAGTGATGCACATTGGGACAAAAAACCCAACTACACATTTGGAGCCTATCAGTGTATGTCAATGATGAACCAGAAAAGAGATCTTGGAGTCACAAATGTTTACTCGGTGTGCAGCAGGTGTGAAAAAGGCAAATTCCATACTGGGGGTCATTAGCAAAGGAATTATAGTGCTGTTTACTGAAACTTTATAGTGCCTCTATACAGTAAAATTATAGTGCCTCTATACAAATCTATGGTGCAGCTACACTTGGAATATTATGGACAGTTCTGGTCACCACACCTCAAGAAGCATATTGTAGAGCTGAAAAAAGGTGTAAATAGGACAGCCAAATTGATCAGAAAGGATCAACGTTCTTACAAGGTGAGGCTACAACATTTGGGGCTTTTTAGTTTGGGGAAAAAATTGGGGGGAAAAGGCAAGTCTCTCTTGCTTGTGGTTTTCCCAGAAATGGACCATTGTGGGAAACAGGATGCTGGACTACACATGTCAACCTGATCTAGTTGGGCTTTTCTTATGTTCTAACTACTTACCAAGTTCTTGAAATCTAGACTGTGATCTACAGCTCTAACTCCAGAATACGGACAGACCTCTTTGTAATTCTGTTACTGTTAAAATGGGATTTAGGATAGTTCCTTATTTCAAAGGCATCTCACAAGTTACATAAAAACAGAGGCTGATTGTCCTGGTGCATTTGGAGATGCATTTACTTGGAGAACATGTGACCGGCGCATCACAAATACGGCTATCAGAAGCAATTCTTGTGATTGTAGTGGAGGAGGAAAAAAATGGTTGGAAAACCCAGGGTCTGAGGGTCATGTCATGTTTTCTATGTGAATTGTGAATGCATCCCTGGGAAGACAACTCATGAATTTCAATTATACAACATCTGTGATTTATGCATTATAGTTTAGAGCTTAAAGCTGTTACAGATGAAATTATTAAAAATACGATCCACTTTTCAACACCACCACAACAAAAAGAAATTCTCAGCGCAATTTACATAGGAGGATTGTTTCCTATACCAAAGGGCCTCACAGTCCAAGAAGAAACACAATGGAGACCCCAACAACAGTCACAAAGAAGACTCTTGTCCTGGGTTTAATAGGGACAACTACTCCCCCTTTACTAAACGTAAGAGATTCTCACATTTAAAAGATGCCTCTACGCCCAGTTTGCCCATTCCTTTGCCCCCCCTCTCAAATATAACATCAGTTTCAGTTAAGAAACCAAATACATTGATAAAGCAAACATAATTAGTTCTAAATGCAGTATGAAATTGCGGAACACAGAAATCTCAGGATCAAACCAAAATGCAGATCATAGATAGCATTGGTCCAGCTGTAAACACATTTGTGCTCATATAGGTATTTTTCCCCCGTCAAGAAAAAATTGTATTTTTATATCCAATCATTGTAAATGTTCCCATACATATGAGCTTCAGAAAAGTGAGATTTTGCTTCAGGACATAAGTTTCAATAAGTGACAAATTAAAGATCGTAATGTAATGGGGTGGGGGGGAGGATACTGTACAATCTATAAATTGAAGCCATGATCCACAAAGATGCATATATACAACAAGGGCTTTGTGCTAGTTCAGTGGATTGTTTTGAGTTGTTCTTTCAGCAGCAGACCCTCTGGCCATATCACAAACTGCTTTTGAGACTCCAACCAGTTTCAGAAGCACTTTGCCAGGCAGCACTAAGAGGTGGTGATGAGATTGCTGCTCAAGGAAGCCC
The DNA here is from genome assembly GCA_026170595.1 of Plestiodon gilberti rubricaudatus. Lineage (NCBI taxonomy): Eukaryota > Metazoa > Chordata > Lepidosauria > Squamata > Scincidae > Plestiodon > Plestiodon gilberti. The sequence goes on along the minus strand of JANXHW010000002.1, from coordinate 215,034,505 downwards.
CTTTGACTTCACAGACCCAGTGCCACCGTTCTTTGGATCTGGTTGCAACACTCCCTACACGTGCTTTGGAAAAAGTGTCAGACAGTAATGTCACTATCGAAAAAAAGGCAGGGAGGGACCACAAGAGGACGGAGTCCAAAGAACTGTTCAGCTAGTTCTATGTATCCAAAGGAGCTTTGAATTTTGGTTTGTCAAATAGTAGCTCCTCCTCCCATCAAATCCCTTTTGAAATGAAGGGCCTTCAGACTCATCTTCCACTATGACATGACAGGGGATCTGTTGGTCAAAGGGGAAAAAAAAGTCTACATTTTCACTGGGCATGCCAAAAATGGACGTTTGGATCTCAGGCAAAATACCGTATTGGTCTGAGTATAAGACTCACTTTGTTCTCCTAATTTAAGTTTTTAAACTAGGGGTGTGTCTTATAATCAGGCTGTTGCAATTTAATGCCAGTGATTTAATTAATTTTTTTTAATAGCACCAAACTTAAAGGATGCGTCTTATAATCAGGTGTGTCTTATACTTGGGACAATATGGTATATAGCGGTGGTCTTTTTTGCGTAACTGGGGTTTCCTTGGAAGCTTATTAGGAGTTCCTTGATGGGGAGATTAGTAGTGGTGGACAGGGTGCCTATGGATAGACAACTTGTCATTAATAATCCCCCCCATGCTCGGCTTCAGGGGCATTTTGGTTGTATTCTAGCATGGCTATGTAGGGCAACAGCTACTGTATGTCCACCCAGCAAGCCTAGCTGGCACCTGGATGAACAGTGGGTACACCAAAGAAAGTGTTTCAAAATCCACCTGAATTGGGATAAATCCGCTGCCACTGCTAGTATGAAGCCCCCCCCCTTTGTAAAAAAAAACTTCTGTGTCACCTCATCCCACTTGCTCCCACTGGCCCTCTTTGAAAGAAACAAGATGGTGGAGCGTGCTGGGACCAGTAGAGCAAGTGGGATGGGCAGCAGCAGAGCTGTAGGTAAGAGGAAGGAAGTGGGTGAGTATAGCGCGCTTGCGCACGCGCGCGCGCACACACACACACACACACACACACACACACACACACACACACACGATTTCTTGTTGGGTAGGGGAGAAGGAGACTGAGCCTAACGGTCCAATTCTGATCGCTCATGCAAGTGATCAAAACAGGATTGCTCTACTGCTGCGACTGATAGCCAGAGGAAGCCAGTGGGCTGCTGCTGCCCCAGTCCTCTTCCTACTTGCTCTCTGTGAGCAGGAAGAGAATGAGAAAACTGACTAAAGTGGCTGGGTAGGCAGTGGGCTGGAGGGTGGTGGTGGGCAGATGTAGCGTGCACGGAACCCCTTGCCAGTTCACCCCCAATTCAGTCAGCCTCATGACTAAGCCAGCCCTGTATGGCTTAAGGCAGGGGTCAGCAACCTACAACCTGCAGCCCAGATCCGAAGTCATTCCCACGCAGAGCTTGAAGTCGCCACGTGCTGGACGGGGAATGGCAGAGCTGCTAGCCTGGGCTTGTGGTACACGGAGCTCCACCATTCCCCATCTGGCACACGGCAACTTTGGCAGGAGCCTTTGTCTCCCAAGCTGAGTTCCGTGTGGGACACTTCTGGGTTCTCGGCAACCCAGAAGAAGTTCTATGGTGATGTGATGATGTCACCACCGAATGTCTGGCCCCCTTAAACAAAAAGGTTGCCAACCCCCGACATAAAGCATGTCCAGTGTAGTCCTTCAATATGAAAAGTCTAAATAGTCAAGAGTATCTTTTTCTGAATTATTAACAGCATCAAAGCACACTGAAATCTGCAGGAACAAAAATTCTGATACCTTAACCATAGTGCAATGTTCCAATCTGCAGTTAATATACTGATATTAATAGTAACAATATTGTGAAAAGAAAGCAGAGAAAACTGCATTAAGTTTCATGCAAGTTTGCAGTAAGGTCTCAAAAAATCTGTAAGGCACAGCAGCATGCATAACAATACCTTTGGTGGTGATAAAGCACGATCAGTAGGAAAAACAACTATCCATTGTCCATCTGGTGAACAGTCTGACAAATTTATGCCACAGTTTTGAAACACTTTTGTGCGTGAAATCTGGCTTAGATCCATAGCTGTGAGTGTATAGAGTATGCCTTCTGTAGTGCCTACCTAAATCCAAAGGAAAAATATTTTTTAGACATATGGTTAATAACTAAGCAAGTTGAAAGCCACCATCAACTTCTGAAAATTGTCACTGTAGATCAGGGGTAGCAGAAGCTGGAAAACATTCTACCAATGTCTGGTGAGTCACTTGACATCCAATTGTTGCTGTGGGGTGGGGTTCTTGCAAACGTTACTGGAAAACAAAGTGGACCTTGGTCTGATCTATCTCGTTTCATGTCTTTCTACAGCTTTAAAAAGTAGTATTATCCCCCCCCCCTTTTTTGCAAGCATTGATATACAGAACAGGAAGCTATTGGGGGGGGATTTGTCAATAATTCAAATTACTGATGTACTTACTGTTAGGAATGGTTTATCATCTATTGCGTAAGCTACCATCGAGTTGGAGGAGGAGTTGGAGGCTGAAAATGCTGCAAGCTCTGTCCCTGTGTCTCCATGCCAGAGTTTGATCATCCCACGACTGTCTGTTGTGACGACCAGTTTGTACTGAGGGAGTGTAATAATATTTACTATTGGTGCTTCCTGTTGTGGACTTGACCAAATTTGTGAACCCTGGTTTTAAATAAATAAATAAATAAAATAAAATTTCACTGACATAACTATTTTTTCTAAACAAAAAAACCTTAACTTTTTGTATGCCCTGTCACTAGTGTGCGTTTTTGTACAATCTGTTTTTAAATATATATTTCACGACATTGTGTTGCATCCTAAATTTAGTCAGTCATGACAGGCAACCCAATCCTACCCTAACCCCCATGTGGTGATGCAGTAGCTCCACTGGAGGTCTCCTGGGTCTCCTTTTGGCTGCTGGATGTCTCCTGGGGGTAAGGGGACATTTGTGCAGGCAAATCAGGCCCAGGAAGGGGGTCGGGATTTGGGGGTGCCACCACTGCCAATTCCACCCCCCTCCTGGACCTGATCCACCTGCACCTGCCCCATCACCGCTCCGCCCCACCCCATTCAACCCCCTGCATGGGCTTACTTCTGCTAACAGGTCGGTCCTCCAGCACATGCAGGAAGGCTCTGGCCTTCCTGCTGGCACACCAGCAGCTTGCGTTGCCGGAAAGCTGCTTATGGCTGCTTTGTAGCAGCCTGTGTTGGCAGAACACATATTCCACTGGAGTACAGTTTAGGTAGGATTGGGCTGTAAGTCTCATTGGTTTCATCTTTTTATATATTGATTCATATCAATGGAACATAATACTCCCAGGTAAATGTGTATAGAATTACAACTTTAGTTATGAAAAACCTTTGTCATGACTCCTAAATCTAGGATACAACCCAAAATTTCCAAGTATCTGTGTTATAACAGCCATGTATCTGAAAAAAATAAAACCACTATTTTGCTATTGCTATATAAAAAGGTCATCAAACACTTTCATCTCGTTTTGGGTCTCCACTTTGCTGTAACTCGTTCTTGTAATGTTCTTTATCTGTTGGATCATATTGATGATTTGGTTGTCTTCATTATGTTTCAAAGTTCTGCTCTGTAGCCCACATTTTTAAATAAAATTTGCATCAATTAGCTGATAGTTCTTTTGGATCACAATTTTGCTTGTCCTCCTTGTCTGGTCAGAACAGGGGACTGAAACATTCTATGATCATGCAGACATCCTTAAAAACCACAATATGACTGAATTTTCTGCATTTTAGCTTTCTTCTTCCCTTCTATTTTTCCTTAATTGTCATCATCTGTGCTTATGGGGCTGTCTCCTAAGTTTAGTTAGTCTTGATAGTCTTCCTTAGTTATGACTTAGGACACCACAAAATGTATGTCTGCCCCATATATTTTTCATGCGTTCTGTACAAGTTATATCAAATAATTTATGGAGTCCCCTAATTAAACATTCCAAAGTGGAATGTTTAGTATGAAAGTATCAACTCATGAAATACAGTGGGTCAGTCCAGTGATCCTTTGCATCCTCCCTCCCTCCCTCCCTCCCCTCATGCACACTGTTACATATGCAGAAGCCATGTGCTGTTATATATGCTGACGACTCGCTGTCCTGGTTGGCTGTTCATTAATGAACAAAGCACTTAGTCAGCAAGATACCCAACAGTGCCTGTAAGGATCCGACTCCTGGATTGTGTGCACTGCAGTATGTTTGTTTGGACAAACACCCTCTAGCAGTCAGATCCTAGCCTGCTGCTCTTCCTCCTTCCAATATCAACGTGAATGAGTTCACCTTCCTTTCTCTCTTGTTTGAAGTAATTCTGAATATATGCACCTGCTTATTTCTACCAGTTAGAAATCTCGGTTCATTTGCTTTTTAAATTTTGTACATGTGCTGGTATCTTAATTACAAATAATTCCAAGTGTAATTACCAATTATGTAATTACTTAATTACCAATAATACCAAGCGTAATTCCAATAGTCACCAGAAGTAGCATTAATACATTCATCTTCTATGCAACCTTTTATCTTACCTACCTCTTGGACATTCCATGCCCTGACAGTACCATCAGCAGATGCAGTACACACAATAGACTTGACCTTTCCTGTGCCAAACATGTGCTCATTGTCTGATAGGTAAGCCATCGCGTTTATTGCTCCTATAACAACGTAACAGAATGTTCTTTGACTACAAAATATCAGTACACTTGGATATCTAATCTAATTAATTTGGATCTCACCAGAAAAATGGACAGAGCCCTAAAAATCTAGTGGGCCTTTGTTTTCTAGTATTGGAGTCAGCTGACTATGGACATAGTAAATCTACAATAAATGTTCAAGAAAAAAATGTGAAGACTGGGTCACATCCAGAGTTGCTTGCTCCAGAAGAAAGAATATTCTGGAGGGCACCCCCTGCCAGTTATGTCAACGTGTTTAATACTGAATCACAAGATAGTTAAA